>CM035843.1:332934556-337978840 GCA_020510985.1 Pholidichthys leucotaenia
CAGCTCTGTGTCTGAATTAAAACCATCTAAAAACACACGATTACTGTGCTCTGTGCTCTGAAGGCCTGCAATAGTTTTCATACTGGCCCAGGCTGAACCAAGTTTCTTTGTTGCCATCTTGCTTTCCAATTCTGATTTATAATTCTGTTTTGCTCTTAAAATTTCGGACTTCAGCTCTTTTGTGGCAACCTGTAGCTCAGAAACAGACCCCTGTTTAAAAGCAAGTGCTTTCCTCTGTAAGCAGGATTTAACTGATTTTGTAACCCATGGCTTGTTGTTGGGATATATTTTGACACGTTTACGTGGAACGATCATATTTTTACAGAAAGCCATGTATGAGCATGTGACGTCTACCAAAGGGTCCAAATCATCCCCGCAGGACAGTGTGAAAACCTCCCAGTCCGTACAGTTAAAGCATTCCTGGAGGCAGTGCACTGAATCCTCTGTCCACACGTCTATGTCTCTGGTCTTCACCTTGCCTCTTCTGAGAGCAGTTTTATATGTGGCCAGCAAATGTACACAGTTGTGATCTGAGGATCCTAAAGGAGGAAGGGGAAGTGATTTATAGGCCCTCTCAATGGATCCATAGCACAGGTCCAATGTCTTTTTTCGCATGGTTGGGCAGGAAACATACTGATAAAAGTTTTTAAGTGTCTTCTTTAAAGAAACATGGTTAAAATCACCAAGAATAAAGTTTGGAGCCTCTGGAGAAATTGACTGCAGCCGCTGTACCACATCAAAGACGGTGCTGGAGGCGGAGTCAGCGTCTGCCCTCGGGTGAATGTACACAGTCGTGATGAAAAGTTGGGGGAACTCGCGGGGCAGATAAAAGGGGCGTAGCGATACGGACAGAAGCTCCACATCGGGTGTACAGATGCGCTCTCTGACCGTGACAGATGTGCAGTACTGTTTATTAATGTATAAACATACGCCGCCCCCCTGACGTTTCCCCGTTACCTCTTCCTGCCGATTCGAGCGAAGTGGGGCTCCGAAGCCGTCAATCCACAGGTCCGCATCCAGGTCTTGCGCCGTAAGCTACGTCTCCGTGTAAGCCATGACACAGCAGTTCTTGAAGTCCTTCTGGTAGTGTACATTCCCTTGAATTTCATCTACTTTATTTCTCAGGGATTGTACGTTCCCCAAAATCATGGAAGGAAGAGGAATGCTGTTAAACTGATGTCTCCTCAGGCTTAATTTCACGCCTCCACGCTTTCCACGTTTCCTCCTCTTGTCTCTCTTTTCATCGCTGTGTCCATGACAGTCTCTTAAAATAAAGTCCGGCAGTTGCGGCACAGACTCAAACACAGATGCTGCATTATCCGTGTTTAAATGCAGTAACATGTCTCTGGAATACTGTATTCTTCCCGGCATGATCGTGATTGCGCTTACCTCAGAGACAAAGAGCCGGTGGGAAAGAAGCAGCAGTGCAAAAGTAAGGAGGAATTCCATATTGATGGAACCAGGGAGCTCTTCGTTATACAGTCCACAAACATTCAAGGACAAAAACGACACAGAGAATTTCATTTAAACACATTTAAGTGTGTAAAAACAGAGACACAGACGACAGACTTTTTTCACCAGCTGGTGGTCGCTGTGTGCGCTTGCGCCCAATCTTGGACAGAATGATCTACAGTACTATGAATGACGTCATGTGTTTTTAGGAGTTCACCAAAGACATTGATAGGGTGTCTGGCTTGCAAAAGTTCTGTGGTAACATCAACAAATATGCGAGTAGATGACTAGGCCTGAGAGGGTCGTTTCCCATTCCTTTAATGGTCTCTCTAAAACTGTGGTAGAAGTTGGAGTTGCACTCAGTCACACAGACCCATACCAGTCTTTTCCATGGCGTATCGATCGATAGAGTCCATACTTTTTCTAGCAGGCTCTCCAGTGTCTCAAACTCCACGCCGCCCCTTACACCTGCTACATTTTTATTTACTCTGCTATCAATAACACAATAAAGGAGATTTGCTAAGTAAAGAGAGTTAAGATGGCTCTCAAACTTGCTCCAAAGTTTCTCGATGAAACTCCCCATTGTCCACATTTTTCTTTTAGTTGTCCCAAAACAAAGGATTCATCCACAGCTCCGTTGCTTTCTGGAGATGGGCCGGGTTGATCTTATTCTCTCCAACCAGTTTCTTGTACATATTATGGATGGGCCCGTGGATGACTGGTCGATTGTAGCTCCAACAGAAGAGTCTGGGCCATAGTTTTGATTCGTTGATCATCAGCCTGAATGTTGTGGAGTTGTTAAAGGTGTCGGATGACTGGAATAATTCAATTCAATTCAATTCAACTTTATTTATGTAGCGCCATTTCACAACAACAGTTATCTCATAGCACTTTCAACTGTAGGGGAAACCCCCACAATTGCAGAAAGACCCCGGAATAAACCCCGGTGTGTGTGTAGAGTCTCCCCATCAACCAGTAAAAGTTTTCCTGGTAGAAACCCTCGGCGATCACATCCAAGCATTGATGCTGCTTCTGACTGGGGTGATTAATACGACATCCCAGATATTTCTCATGCTGGTACTCCTCCAGAGTTTTGCTGAGCAGATGGAGCACAGCTGCTTTTACAACTCTGAGGTCCTGTTATCCATCCTGACAGACAAGGGTCTACCAGCTAGAAAGTCCAGTAGCCAGTCACAGAGGGTGGGGTGCAGGCCAAGTGAAGACAGTTTGTCGGTGAGTTTGTGGGGGATGACCATTTTGAAGGTGGAGCTGTAGTCGACAAAGAGCATCCTAATGTAGGAGTCTTTATCTTCCAGGTGGGAGAGAGAATAATGGAGTGCTGCAGCAATGGCATCTGAGGTGGACCTGTTGGGCCCGTAGGCATACTGCAGGGGGTCCAGGGTGCCCAGTATCCTGTCCTAAATGAGGGGCAGCCTCATTGTCTCGAAGCACTTCATGATGATTGGAGTGAGGGCTACAGGCCTGTAATCATTCAGACAGGTCGGCAGGCTGCTTTTGGGGAGGGGGGTGATGGTTGTCATTTTGAAGAAGGAGGGGACTATGTTCTGATTGAGGGAGAGGTTGAAGATTGCTGTGAGATCGTCGGTCAGCTCGGCAGTGCATGCTCTGAGGGTCTGCCCAGGTATGTTGTCTGGTCCTGCTGCCTTGTGGGGGTTGATATTCCTCAGTGCTTTGTTCACCTGGCTTGGTAAGACTCTAGTGGAGGGGGTGGGGGTGCATGAGTGTGTGTCTCTTCTCTGTGCTGTTGCTGGTGGTCTCAAAGCAGGTGGAAAAGATGTTGAGATCATCCGACAGGCTGTCTGTAGAGCTAGTGGTGCTGCTGTTGGCCCTCTTGTAGTCTGTGATGTGTTGCAGGCCTTGCCACATGCGCCCCGGGTCAGGCGTAGAGGCTGTCCAGCTTTTGTACTGCCTCTTGGCTGTTGTTATAGCCTTTTTCAGTCCGTACTTTGCAGCTTTGTACTTGACCTCACAGCCTGATTTAAATGCATGAGAGTGAGCACGCAGCATCTGACGTACCTGACTGTTGATCCAGGGCTTCTGGTTGGAGAATTTCCTGACCTGTATGGTGGGTACAATGGTATCAGTGCATGTACTGATGTACCCAGTCACGTATTCAGAATAATCCTGTATGTTTACAGAGGAGGCCTCTTGGGTGGCTGCAGCTTTAAACACATCCCAGTCTGTGCAAGCAAAGCAGTGGAGTAGGGTGCTCTCAGTCTCTTGAGTCCAGCGCTTAATTTGCTTAATAGCAGGGTTTGTTTGTTTCAGCTTTTTGTCTGTAGGCTGGGTACATAAACAGTGAGATGTGATCTGACTGTCCAAAGTGGGGGTGGGGTACCGCTCTGTAGACACCACTTATGTTGGAATAAACATGATCCAATGTGCTTTTATCGCGGGTGGGAATGTCCACATGCTGGTAATCTTTGGGGAGTACAGTCCGTAAATTGCACTGGTTAAAGTTGCCAGCAACAATAAAGACAACATCAGGATGTTTTGTCTGTACTGCGCTGATGATGTCATGGAGTTTGTTTAGCGCTACTGTGTCGTTGCTCTGTGGACAAATGTATACAGCGGCCAAAAACACAGAGGTAAATTCCCTTGGTAAATAATAGGGATGGGATTTCAGCAGTAAAAACTCCATGTCGGGCGAGCAGTGCTTGTAGACAGTTTGTACATCTCCACACCATGAGTGGTTTATAAATACACACACACACCCTCCCCTCATTTTACCAGAGTCTCCTGTTCTGTTTGCCCGGTATGTTGAGTGTGTCTGTAGCTGAATAGCGCTCTCCGGGACTCTGTCTGAAAGCCAGGTCTCGCTGGTCTTCAATCCTTGCTCTTAGGTCATCTAGCTTATTTTCCAAAGACCGAACGTTTGCCATTAAGAGACTGGGTAGCGGTGGCCAGCTGGAGTGAGCCTTTAGCCTAGCATGTAGCCCTCCTTTCTTGCCTTGCCTTCGGCGCCTTTGGTGCCTTCGGCCCCGCCTCTGACATGCTCTCTTGGGGTCAGCATGCTCATGTGGGCTCGGTGCTTCGGTGCCTTCCTGGGGCTGCTGATGGTCACCACGGGGGTGGACGATGCATTGCAGGTAGGGTGGCATAAAGCCAGTAAACTCCGTGTGGCTGCTTGAGCTGGCAATATCCATTCGTGTCTGTCGGTCGCATGTTAGCAGTGCATGACCTCCATGCACTGTAGAAAGAACAGCAACTGTGCAAAAAAGGAGAAAAGTCGACATTCGGGAGCGTAACGAGCAAAGACGTTCACCAACGGTGGGTGCCATCATTTGCACCATCATTACCATGGTAGAAAATGGATGGATGGATGGATGATTTCAAGAGGTCAATAAGTCAGTTGTGACTCCATTTATGTCAAACTGTTAAAACAAGGCCTGTGTTTGGTTGGTTGGTGTTTTCAAAAGGTAATGGTCACTCTGCAGTTTTTAATAGATCTTAAAACTTTTTTCCCCTGATAAACAGACAGGTAATGGGTACATACTGTATTGTAGAATTTTATATGTGCAGTTTATTGTTGGTTTTATGTCAGGTCAGGCATTTGTTTGCTTGCTACCAGATAACCATGAGAACCAATACTACCTGTCTAATGGGTCAGGCTGTCAGCGACTCAACTGGCAACCCCGCCCTTCCAAGTGTGTGGAGGGTGAAACTGGGCATCCTGGCAGAACTAAAAACAATATCTGTCACAGTCTCTATAGTGCACCACTCCCAGTTACATGGGGTGAGACTGGACATCCTGGCAGATAAGCACATCTGTCGCAAGGTCTGTGGTGGACTTCTGCCACTCGTTGCATCATGATATGCACTACACAAAGAGCAGAGATAAACAAACCTATCATCTGGTCAGTCACTGCAACAGATACTGGAGTCAGTTTGTCTCGGCCTGTCCTTGCCACTGATCATTCCTCCATCTGCCAAGAATGTGTTGCTAGTCCAGCAAAAGCTAGCGGTACTCAAATACTTTGCAAGCAGTTTCATGAAACGGTCAGTAAGAAAACAACTCATACCGGCTCGGATGTTGCCCGGGTTAATAAGGTCAGGAGTTCCTGGCAGCGGAAGGCGAAGGACAGAGCTGTGTGGATGAATCTGATCAGACCTAAATGAAACAGTCATTAGCCATGTTTACATGGACACAAGTAACCGGATTAAAAGCCTGATTGGAATAAAAATGCTTCATGTAAACACGCTAATCTGAATATTCTGACCCAATCACAATCATTCGGATCAAAATTTCCTTCCGATTGAGACAGGTGGGTTATGCTGATTGTTAATCCGACTGGTGCGCATATAAACAGTTGTTCCAAAGTTTGGCTAGAAAATACGTTCACTGCGCATGTCTGTACGTCAGCCACACGTCGACATGACATATTTCCGCCTTTACAGCAGCTAGTGGAAGACATGGCAGGGGTAAAACAAAACTGCTCTGTATTGTCCTCCTGTCTCTCTCTGTTTGCCATATGCAGAAGTATGTACTGCTGGGCTTGTAGCTTCATTACAGAGACCAGCAGAAGCAAAAGTACAGTCTGAATAACACAATACAGGTCCATTTCAAAAAGAGAAAGCCACGAAGTCCGGTTTGTTTACATCAGAAGTTACTTCTTCTTCTACTATTTCCGGAATGTCGGATAATTGTGCGCATGTCAAAATGATTTAGTCTGTTCAAACGTGTGACACATGGAAACGCACGTCCTAATCGGATCAATTTTTTCAGGATCCATGTAAACAGTACAGTTCTGATCTGAATTGTAATCAGATTGAAGAAATTTTGCACATGTAACTGTGGCTATTGTCGCCCCCGACAGACTGCTGTGATGATGATATGATGATGAGTTTATTATTAGTACAAGTATTAATGTAAATATGCATGTGAGTAGGAATGAAGATGTAATAATAATAATAATAATAATAATAATAATAATAATACATCAGTCTTATATAGCGCTTTTCTAAATACTCAAAGACGCTTTACAAAGTAGCAAAGGAACAAACGTACAGTGAACGGGTAAACAGGCAAGGTAGGTACACATAGGTAGAAGAGGCAATCAGTTTTTGTAGGTAGATTTGAAGAGATGGGTTTTGAGTTGAATTTTGAAGGAAGCAAGTGTGTTGGCGGACCGGATGTGAAGGGGCAAGGAATTCCAGAGGGTTGGTGCGGCGATGGCGAATGATCTGTCACCCAGGGTGTGGAGTTTTGTCTTGATGATGGGGGTGAGAAGGTGAGTGTCAGCAGAGCGGAGGAAGTGAGTGGGGGAATGACGAGACAGAAGGTCAGTAAGGTATGAGGGGGCGAGGTTATGAAGAGCTTTATAGGTGATGAGGAGGATCTTGAAGTTGATGCGCTGTTGAATGGGGAGCCAGTGGAGTTGACGGAGGAGAGGAGTGATATGGTCTCTGGAGCGGGAGTGAGTAAGTAGGCGGGCGGCTGAGTTTTGGACATACTGTAGTTTTTGGAGGATGGTGGAAGGAAGTCCATACAGAATGCTGTTACAGTAATCAAGTCTGGAGGTGATGAAGGCATGGATGAGTATTTCAGCAGCAGAGGGGGAGAGGGTGGGACGGAGGCGTGCAATATTACAAAGATGAAAAAATGATGTTTTGGTGATATGGTTGATGTGAGATGTGAAAGAGAGGGTGGGGTTCATGATAATGCCAAGGTTTCTGGCCAAGGGGGAGGGGGTGACTGAGTGACCATCGATTTGGAATGAAAAGTTCTGGGAGGAAGGTAAAAGAGATTTTGGTCCAAAAATGATGATTTCTGTTTTATTGCTGTTTAGTTTGAGAAAGTTGTTAGTCATCCAGGTTTTTATATCTGTGAGGCAGTTGGTGATGGTGGAGAGAATGGCGGGGGTGATGGATTTAGAGGAGATGTACTGCTGGGTGTCGTCGGCGTAGCAGTGAAAGTGAAGACCATGTTGACGGATGATGTGACCAAGCGGAAGCATGTAGACAGTGAAAAGGGTTGGACCGAGCACAGAGTCTTGAGGGACACCGTGTGATACGGGGGTGGTGCGTGATTTGTGATTGTTGATGGAGATGTACTGGAATCTGTCAGACAGGTAGGAGGTAAACCAGGAGAGGGCGGAGTCAGTGATGCCAATAGAAAGCAGACGACGGAGCAGGATGGAATGATTGATGGTATTGAAAGCTGCGCTGAGATCGAGGAAGAGAAGAATGGTGAGGGAGCCAGAGTCAGAGGCGAGCAGAAGGTCATTGATGGCCTTGAGGAGGGCGGTTTCAGTGCTGTGGTGAGAACGAAATCCAGATTGAAATGTTTCGTAGAGTTTGTTGGAGAGGAGGTGTTTCCTGAGTTGGGTGGCGACAGCTTTTTCCAATATTTTAGCCAGAAATGGGAGGTTGGAGATGGGTCTGAAATTGTTGGGGTCGTCAGAGTCCAGGCCAGGTTTCTTAAGGAGGGGGGTGATGGCAGCAATCTTGAGTGATGGGGGAACAGTGCCAGTGGTGAGGGAGGAGTTGATGGTGTTGATGATAAGGGGGGCAAGAGGGGTGCGACAGGCTTTGATAAGGGTGGAGGGGATGGGGTCCAGGGGGCATGTGGATGATTTCATGCTGGAGAGTATTTCAGAAAGTTCATCAGTGGTTATGGGTGAGAAAAGGGAGAGCTATTTATCTATGGGTGGAGAAAAAGTGGGTTCAGAGTCAGGGGTGATGGCCGAGGAGGAGGCAAGCTGATTGTGAATATTGTCAATTTCGGAATGGAAAAAATGATAGAAAGTTATTGCATTTTTCAGGGGTGAAGGATGATGAAATGATGTCCTGGGGTTTGAGGAGTTTGTTGATGGTGGAGAACAGAGTGCTGGGTTGGAGGATCCAGAGTGAATGATGCTGGAGTGATTTCTTTTCATTACCAACATGCATAATCTCGTGGGGCACCAGTCCAAAATGAATGGATAATTTTATTAATAATTCTGCATTTGTACCAATATTGAATCAGTTTTCAAAAACCCTGTGAATTCTTGTTTGCTTTTAATCAAGAAGATGGACATGAAATCAAAAAACAACTCCCATATGGCTTTTTAATAGTTTAATAAGAAATATCAGAATAGATGGACACTGTCACGCCGCGCCATTCATCAGCGGCGCCACCTGCTCACGCACCTGCTACTCGTCAGCGGCGAGGGATAAAAGCCGCCTCGCCCTGAGCTTCGGCCTGAAGCCGTTAGACTTCATCGCCTTCAATGCGAAGCGTCAACCCTCTCTTCAGCATCAAGCTATTGGTAAGAAGATTCCTTTCCTTACCTCTCCCAGTCTGCTCCCCTGTGCACAGGTGGATTCCTCGGCGGCGGACAACTCCGTCCTTCGTCCTTCCTCGCTGCTGCTCCGAGTCCTGCAGGTGACTGTCTCCCGGGGTTCCGTCCTTGTAGTGCCTGCCATCTGTCAAACTCAAGTAAGCTTCTCTCCCTCGCCTATTCTCCTCCTGTATTGGTGTGTGCCTGTCACCCTGTGTCTGTTCTCTCCCATAGGGTTGCCGGCTGAACGGTCTTCTGCCTCTGTGCCCGAAGCAGACGCCACCACCAATACATTAACATTCCACTGACACACACCCATACACCTCTGCTGTTAATAAACAGTTTGAACTACTCTGAACCTGTGTGTGTGCATCTCCTGAGCCGAACGTTATGTCAGTACGGCTTCAGCAGAGCGGCTCGGCAGACGGCGGGCTCGCGCACCGGCTTACCACTCTCGAGGTTCGGGTGGATCAAATTGCTTATCAGCAGCAGGTGATTTTAAGATAAGATAAGATAAGATAAGATAAGCCTTTATTAGTCCCACAACGGGGAAATTCCAGGATTGCAACAGCACAGGGATAGCAACACTCAGAGCAACAATCAGAAGGCAAGAAAAAAAAAACAAAAAAAAACAAGCAAGCAAGAGCAGCTAATATACATATGTACGTATTACTATAAAATATATATATATACACACACACACAGACACACAGTGCAGAGCATTGTAGCTGGATGGAATAAATATATGAATATATGAACACACAGTGCAGAGCATTGTAGCTAGATGGAATAAATATGTAAATATATAAACACCCACAGTACGGAGCATTGCAGCTAGGTGGAATAAATATGCAAGTATATAAACAAACACAGTGCGGAGCAATGTAGCTAGATGGAATAATATGTAGATATATAAATATATAAACACACCCAGTGCTGAGCATTGTAGCTAGATGGAATAAATATGTAAATATATAAACACACACAGTGCAGAGCATTGTTGCTAGATGGAATGAAACAGCATAACCGTCTACTTAGTTATCCTACATGGTATGATTATGTGCCCATACATATTGTCACCCTCCATAGCGACCGGTAAGTTCCTAGTTGTATGCCGGAGGGGACCATTGTGTAAGTCTATTGCATCTTTTGCATTCAAAAAACTATTAGTTTGTTACGTCTTTTTGCTATCTCTGCGAGCAGCCCTGCTTAGGTTGTACAGTCTGACAGCCGTTGGTAGGAAGGACCTACGAAACCTCTCGGTTGTGCACCTGGGATGATGTAGTCTGCTGCTAAATGAGCTCCTCAGTGCATTCAGTATGTCCTGCATAGGGTGGAACTCGGACTCCAGCAGAGATGACAGTTTAGCCACCGTCCTTCTCTCTCCTATCTCCTCCATCGGATCAAGGCGCTGCCCCAGGACAGAGCTAGCTCTCTTAATCAGTTTGTTCAGTCTCTTCCTATCGGCTGCAGTAATGCCACTGCCCCAGCAGACCACTCCAAAAGTGATGGCTGATGCCACCACCGTGTCATAGAATGACTTCAGCAGCGCCCCTTGTACACCAAAAGACCTGAGTCTCCTCAGCAGGAACAGCCTGCGCTGTCCCTTCTTGTAGAGTGCATCAGTATTGTGTGACCAGTCTAGTTTATTGTTCAGATGAATACCCAGGTACTTATAGGATGTCACCATCTCGATGTCTGTTCCCTGTATATTTACTGGTACTGTGAGGGGCTGCCCATGCCTGCGGCAGTCCACCACCAGCTCCTTAGTTTTCCTCGCGTTGATCTGGAGGCAGTTCCGATGGCACCAGTCCACGAAGTCCTGGATAAGCCCTCTGTACTCAGCTTCATCTCCATTGTTGATGAGGCCAACGATCGCAGAGTCATCAGAGAACTTCTGTAGATGGCAGTGTGTTGTGTTGTGTGAGAAGTCCGCAGTATAAAGAGTGAACAGGAAGGGAGCCAGCACCGTTCCCTGGGGGGCCCCCGTGCTACTGATGATCGTGTCGGACACACAGTCCCGGGTTCTCACAAACTGAGGCCGGTTCGTGAGGTAGTCCAGGATCCATGATGACAGGTGCTGGTCCACCCCTGCGCGCAGCAGCTTGTCCTTCAGGATCATCGGTTGGATGGTGTTGAAAGCACTGGAGAAGTCAAAGAACATGATCCTCACCATATTCCCGGGCTTCTCCAGGTGGGACAGAGAACGGTGAAGGAGGAAGATCACCGCATCCTCCACCCCAATGCCATGCTGGTAGGCGAACTGGAGTGGATCCATCGCTGGTGGAGGTGAGCAAGGAGCAGTCTCTCCAGGGTCTTCATCAAGTGGGACGTCAAGGCCACCGGTCTGTAGCTGTTCAGGTCTTTGGGGTGGGAAGTTTTTGGTACAGGTACCACACAAGATGTTTTCCACAGCTGTGGTACCCTCCCCAGTTTCAGGCTCATGTTGAAGATATACGTCACAATCCCACACAGCTGGTCTGCACAGGACTTGAGGAGCTTTGCGCTGATGCCGTCCGGTCCCGGCGCCTTCCTCGCCTTGATCTTCCTCAGCTCCGTCCTCACCTGGGTCCTGGTCAGGGTCAGGATGGGGGGCTGTGTGTTGGGAGTGGGGGGGTGTTGGTGGAGTGGGGAGTGGGCAGCAGGACTTGATTTCTTTAGAGGCAGCAGTGGTTGTTGTGCAGTCAGGGGGGAGGGCGGTTGGTCAAATCTATTGAAAAACAGATTCAGGTTGTTCGCCCACTCCCTGCCCCCTGTGGCCTGGGGGGAGGTATTCTGGAGCCCCGAGATGGTTTTGAGGTTTCTCCAGACCCCGCTGATGTCGCTCTGTTGCAGCTTGTCCTCCATCTTCTTCCTGAAGCTGTCCTTGCCTTCTCTGATCTTTCTCCTCAGCTCCCTCTGTACGGACTTCAGCATCTCCCTGTTCCCAGACCTGAAGATCCTCTTCTTCTCTCTCAGAAGTGTTTTTATCTCAGGGTTGATCCAGGGTTTGTTGTTTGAGTGACGCCGTATGGTCTTGGTGGGAACGGATTTGTCCACACAGAAGCTGAGGTAGCCCGTGAAGGTGTGAATGACGCCATCGATGTCCTCACCATGTGGATCGCAGAGCTGCTTCCAGGCGGTGGCTTCAAAACAGCCCTTTAGGGTGTCCATTGTCTCCTCAGACCATAACTCCACAGTGTGCATGGCCGGAGGTTGTCTGTGCACTAGGGGTTTGTACACCGGCCGGAGATGAACCAAGTTGTGATCCGATCTCCCGAGTGGGGGGAGTTGTGATGAGGTGTACGCCTCCTTAGTGTTTGCGTAGAATAAATCCAGTGTTTTATTGTGTTTTATTTTAAATCAACTTATTACCATCACTAACCGATTGGACCGCCTGGACCCCCAACAGCCGTTCCCCCCGGCTCACCAGGGTGGCGCAGCTCCTGCTGTCCCAGCGGCCGTCCAGCCGGCTCCTGCGGCACCGGTTTGGCTCACGCCGATTCCAACCCCCGCCCGCTTTAGCGGAAAGCTCGGCGGAGCGCGGGGGTTCATTATGCAGTGTGAGTCCGTATTCCACCGTGTGCCCGGAGACTTCCCCTCGGATCACAGCCGAATTGGCTACATAGGGAATCTCCTGGAGGGGCGCGCGTTAACTTGGACCTACGCCATTATGGCGAAGCCCAGTTATGCCACCCTCACCTATGACCAGTTCGTGGCACGCTTCCTGGAGGTCTTTGACCATTCTCGAACCGAGACGGTCTAAGTCGATCGGCTTCTCGCTCTCCAGCAGGGAAGCCGGTCGGCAGCGGACTATGCGGTTGACTACCGGGTAGCGGCGGAGGAACTGGGCTGGGACGAACGCTCCCTCTGTGGCCTGTTCCTCCGCAGCCTGAATGATGATCTGAGGGATGAACTGGCTGGTCGGGATATCCCTGGGACGCTAGCTGAGCTAACTTCTCTCGCCATCAGCTTGGATAACAGGCTGCGTGAGCGCTCCTCTGGGCAGAAGTCGTCTTCTTCTCGCCCTCGGGGAGCCTCGTCGCGCCTGCCCCAAGCTCGCCCCCTGGCGACGCCGCCGCCATCGCACTCCGAGGAGTCGGAGCCGATGGTGACGGGCTGGACCAAGCTCTCCCCGGCAGAGAGACAACGCCGCCGTGAGTTGAATCTCTGCATGTATTGCGGGGATAATCAACACACGGTGGAGCTTTGTCCACATAAGCCAAACGGCGGGGTCCGCGAGTCACTGTAGGGGGCCTCGCGGACGTCAATCGGTTAAGTCCCCTCACCCAATTGAAGCTGCCCATCCGTTTTTGCCACAATCCCACTGGGCATCTCACCCACGCACTGGTGGATTCGGGTGCAGAAGGCAGCTTTATTTCACAAAGCCTGGCAACCCGTTTGGGCATTCGCTGTCAGGCACTAAAGAATCCCATCTCCCTTGTTAATCTCCCCCGTGCCTCCCTTGGGAGAGTATCACACCAAACCATCCCCGTTCCGGTCATCATCTCGAGAAATCACCGGGAGGAGATGACCTTCTACGTCCTTCCCAACTCTGTGTCGCCCGTCATCCTGGGGTATCCCTGGCTCCGCCTTCACAACCCGGTCCTGGATTGGAAATCAGCTGGGATATCGGCATGGAGTACGTTCTGTATGGGCACCTGCCTTCAGTCCGCTGCCTGCTCTCCGTCCGCTCCTCCCCCTGCGACGGACGCTGCACCCCCGGACCTGTCTCTGGTGCCCCCAGAATTTCACGACCTGGGTATGGTGTTCAGCAAAGCAAAAGCTATGTCTCTCCCCCCTCATCGGCCCTATGACTGCGCCATCAACCTCCGCCAGGGGGCTCCCTTACCTTCTGGTTGCCTTTACAGCCTGTCTGCGCCGGAGAAGGAGACGATGAACGCCTACCTGAAGGAGTCATTAAGTGCTGGGATTATCCGCCCATCATTGTCACCCGTGGGGGCAGGGTTCTTCTTCGTGGGAAAGAAGGATGGGTCCCTCCGCCCATGTATCGACTACCGGGCCCTCAATAATATCACGGAGAAGGACCGTTACACCCTGCCTCTCATGGACACTGCTTTCCACTCCCTTCAGGGGGCGACCTGGTTCACCAAGCTGGACCTACGCAGCGCTTACCACCTCGTCCGGATCCGGGAGGGAGATGAGTGGAAAACGGCCTTCCGTACCCCGAACGGCCACTTTGAATACCTGGTGATGCCGTTCGGGTTGACCAACGCTCCTGCAGTCTTCCAGCGCCTCATTAATGACGTCCTCCGGGACTTCATTGGCCTTTTTGTGTTCGTCTACCTGGACGATATTCTCATCTTCTCCAAGTCCAGGGATGAGCACCAGGTCCACGTGAGGCGGGTCCTCCAAAGGCTGCTGGAGAATCGTCTGTACGTTAAGGCAGAAAAGTGTGAATTTTACGCCAGGAGTACGTCCTTCCTGGGGTTCATCATTGCCCACGATAAGGTGCTCCCCGACCCAGAGAAGGTAAAGGCAGTGGTGGAATGGCCCACACCTGCGTCCCGGAAACAGGTGCAGCAATTTGTTGGCTTCGCCAATTTCTACCGCCGCTTTGTCCCCAACTTCAGTGCCATCGTTGGACCACTGACCCGCCTCACGTCCCCGAAGGTCCCGTTCCGGTGGACCGAAGAGGTCGCTGCCGCCTTTGAGGCGCTGAAGGCGGAATTCTCCTCCTCCCGGGTCCTTCGCCAGGTCGACCCCGCGCTGCAGTGCATCGTAGAGGTAGACGCTTCGGACACGGGAGTGGGAGCAGTGCTGTCCCAGCGGTCACCGGACGATGGCGCCAAACGACCGTGCGCCTTCTTCTCCCGGCGCTTGTCCCCGGCGGAGAGAAACTACGATGTGGGGGACAGAGAGCTCTTGGCCATCAAGCTCGCCCTGCAGGAGTGGCGCCACTGGTTAGAGGGGGCGAACCTGCCGTTTGTTGTCCTCACGGACCACAAGAACTTGGAATACTTACGATCTGCCAAGCGCCTGAACGCCCGCCAGGCGCGCTGGTCCCTGTTCTTCGCCAGGTTCCAATTTTCCATCACCTTCAGGCCTGGCTCTAGGAACGTCCTGCCTGACGCCCTCTCCAGGCAGTTCGCCCCCGTGGAGTCGGAGGAGGCGCCCCACTCCATCCTGCCCAGGTCGTGCGTCGTGGGAGCCATCTCGTGGGACATCGAGAGCAAGATCCGGAAGGCACAGGAGGTGGAACCTGACCCTGGTGGCGGACCGGAGGGGAGGCTGTTCGTGCCATCCGCGGTCCGAGGAGAGGTCATCCACTGGCTCCACACCTCCAAGCTCACCTGTCACCCTGGCACCTCCCGGATGATAGATCTCCTCCAACGGTCCTTTTGGTGGCCAGGCCTGCGGAGGGATGCAGCCCGCTACGCCCGGGCTTGCCCAATCTGTGCCACCTGCAAGTTGGGAAATGCCCCTCCAGCGGGCCTGCTCCAGCCCCTGCCCGTCCCTGGCAGGCCCTGGTCGCACATCGCGCTGGATTTCGTCACCGGACTCCCTGTCTCCAACTCCTATGACACCATCCTGACCATCGTGGACCGCTTCTCCAAGGCCGTGCACTTCGTCCCCCTGCGAGGCCTCCCTACTGCCCTGGAGACGGCGGACCTCCTCGTCCAACACGTGGTCAGGCTGCATGGGATTCCGGTGGACATGGTCTCGGACCGGGGCCCCCAGTTTTCATCAGAGGTTTGGAGGTCCTTCTGCAACGCCATCGGAGCCAAGGTGAGCCTCTCCTCCGGCCATCACCCCCAATCCAACGGGCAGTGTGAGAGGACCAACTAGGAGCTGGAGGCTGCGCTCCGCTGTGTGTCCAGATCCAAACCCACGTCCTGGAGCAACCATCTTGCCTGGGTTGAATATGCCCACAACACCGCTCGCTCTTCTGCTACAGGGATGTCCCCCTTCAAAGCGTCCCTGGGTTATGACCCCCCGCTGTTTCCGGAGCAGGAGAGTGAAGTAACTGTCCCGTCAGTTAGGGCCCATCTCAGGCAGTTCCGCTCCACCTGGACTGCCGCGCGCCATGCGCTATTACGCACAGCGGAGCGCAACAGGACTGTGGCGGACCGGCGTAGAAGACCTGCCCCGGCGTACAGAGTTGGGCAGCTTGTTTACATTTCCACCCAGGACGTCACTCTAAAAGGCGAGAGGAGAAAGCTGGCACAGCGCTTCATGGGTCCCTATCCCATCACCCGGATCATCAACCCGGTGGCTGTGCGCGTGGCTATTCCCCCCTCCCTCCGCATTCATCCTACTTTCCACGTGTCAAAGGTGAAACTGGCAGTCTCTGACCCCCTTTGCCCTCCTCCTGCAGCGCAACCCGCGCCCCGGATGATTGGTGGCCATCCGGCCTGGTCCGTCTCCTCCATCCTGGACTCCCGGCGCCGGGGTCGTGGGTTGCAATACTTGGTGGAGTGGGAGGGCTATGGGCCCGAGCATCGACAGTGGGTGCCCCCGTCGTTTGTGTTGGACCCATCGCTCATCGCGGACTTCCACCGAGCGCACCTGGATAAGCCATCGCCAGGAGGCGCTGCTAGAGGGGGGAGTACTGTCACGCCGCGCCATTCATCAGCGGCGCCACCTGCTCACGCACCTGCTACTCGTCAGCGGCGAGGGATAAAAGCCGCCTCGCCCTGAGCTTCGGCCTGAAGCCGTTAGACTTCATCGCCTTCAATGCGAAGCGTCAACCCTCTCTTCAGCATCAAGCTATTGGTAAGAAGATTCCTTTCCTTACCTCTCCCAGTCTGCTCCCCTGTGCACAGGTGGATTCCTCGGCGGCGGACAACTCCGTCCTTCGTCCTTCCTCGCTGCTGCTCCGAGTCCTGCAGGTGACTGTCTCCCGGGGTTCCGTCCTTGTAGTGCCTGCCATCTGTCAAACTCAAGTAAGCTTCTCTCCCTCGCCTATTCTCCTCCTGTATTGGTGTGTGCCTGTCACCCTGTGTCTGTTCTCTCCCATAGGGTTGCCGGCTGAACGGTCTTCTGCCTCTGTGCCCGAAGCAGACGCCACCACCAATACATTAACATTCCACTGACACACACCCATACACCCCTGCTGTTAATAAACAGTTTGAACTACTCTGAACCTGTGTGTGTGCGTCTCCTGAGCCGAACGTTATGTCAGACACATTCAGATAACTTTAAGACAGTGAATTCACCATGCATCATGAGCACATTAGACTGGTAATGGGTAACTGAGCATAAAGTGTATTATCAAACATTTGTGGAACCAAGGAAAACCATAGCTTAAATTGGCCCTGTAATGGAAAATGAGGAACCATAAAATAACATTTGTTAAGAAAAATGGATTCAATTTTATGAAGAAAATGATGATTAAAATATTTCATAAAAACGAAAATTTGTGTTACTTTAAAAAGGAACAGAGATTAATGAAAACGCAAATGCACTCGAAGTTCTGAAAGGAGTTTGAAGATATTTGGTTTATAGAACTTATACCAGGAATATTCTGAATAATTAAATCTAATTTGGACAACAGACCTTCAGCACAGCAGAGTCAGATTGTGTCCCCTGGTGGTAGCAGGCCTTCCGGAACAATCTTGATCCGGATGGATTTGCATGGATTCTGTTCAGAGAAACTGGCAGGTTCTGCCCCACGGCTCGGGCCTACTCCTGGAATCACAATCATGGAGACTTGATGCTTATTCTGCTGGCCGAGGTCTTTTTATGCACAGAAAAAGTAATTTGGCCAGGCAGTCAAATTCCAGGTAATTGTTTATCATTCAAAGTCCGATCAGAAAATCAAACTGTCATAAATCGCCCTTTTCAAGGGCAGACTAAAGGCTCCAAACGTGCACTGTGAGTTTGCCAATTTAATAATAAAACACAAAATATAACATGCACAAACACTTACGGATAAAGACAGAATGACGGGGAACACCTGGAGAATACAAATAGACAGGGACACCATCTGGAAATGGGAAGACGTACAAATAAGGTCTGAAACCAGAAGGCTGCTGCAAGGAGTGATCCATGCTGCAGACTGTAAATAGGGACCAAACAATGAGAACAGGTGTGGGTACGTGAGTGAGGAAATAATCAGACCAAATACTAAACAGCTGTTACAGCCCGCGAGCGAGGTCTGACAAGAGGAAATACCAATGGTGACTGTCACAATAAAAGCCCAACCCGAAAGAAACAAAAAGGGAACATAACCCATAAAGGTGAGGACAAGATAATGCAAAAAGAAATGCAAATAATAATATACATGGAAACCAAAACAACAGGAGAGGTGAGGATAAGGGAGACTCTTAAACACAGGCAGAAATATAACATACAACACCGGATAACCATTGGTACACCAACTAAAGGAATCAGACTAATAACGACAAAACTAAGAATACAGGACAACTCATAACTAAACAGACAAATAGCAACCCAGAAAACATAATACAGAAATACATGAAAACCAAAACAACAGAAGAGGTAAGGATACAAAACTGAGGAAGGCTAATAATGCAAACTAATAATACTAAGACAGCAAAAGAGATCTAAGAACAAAGACAAAATATCAACACAGGAAAATAAATTGGAAAACAAGATAATACAGAAATACAGCAATCATGCTAAGATAAAATAACAGGAAACTAAGACCAGAAACAAAAGGGACAAACTCAGATAACAAAATACCACAACCCATACTAAATACAAAATAAACCAAGATGCAGAAATACAGAAAATGATTTAAACAAGTTAAAGGCTGAGCACGGCTCTCACTCGTGCTCAGAATCATGACAGTGCCCCTCCCTCAAGGGGTGGATTCTAAGACACCCCAATGTAATATCAAAAAAGAGAAGGGACCCACCCACAAAGACCCCCCCCCCCCATCCCCAAACAAGAATAAGAAAAATAACCCACCCCAGGAGGGAGGAGGGGGAACCCAGGTTGGAGGGACTGATACCAAGACAAAAAAAAATGCTCACTCATGACTCACAAACTGAACAGAAATGGAGGCAACAGAATTTCAACAATACTAAGTGCAAAAATGACATAGTTCAGATGGTCTCCCAGAGTCCCAGAACCACCCAATCACAAGGTAGAACAGGTCAGGTGGCCTTCCGGAATTACAGAGCCCCCTAAAAAGACAGAATAGCCCATCAGGGTGTCTCCCAGCATCCCTGGCCCAATGGACTGTGGAGCATGACACGCCCCCACCCGGAGGCGGCAGTTGGAACCTGTGCCTCCCGCGGACCATGGCAAGGATGGAGTGAGTCAGTGGTTGTGGAGAGCTGACACACGATGGAGAGGATGACTGACCAATGAAGAAACCAGGCGAAAGGATGACTAACCAGTGGGGAAACCAGGTGAAAAGGACAACTGTCCAGCAGAGAAGGCGGGCAAAGAGGATTACTGACCAGGGTGGCTGACTAGTGAGGGAACTAGATGAGGGGAACTGATGATCACTGGCAAGCTCCAGTGAAGAAGGGGGAACTACGGCAACCTCAGGCATAGGAACTACGGTGACCTCGGGCGGAGGCTGAGGACCCATGACGACCTCGGACAAAGGTGGAAAAGGAGGACCCATGGCGACCTTGGACGAAGACGAAGAAGGAGGACTCACGGCAACCTCAGACGAAGGTGAAGAAGGAGGACCCACAGTGACCTTGGACGAAGGCAGAGATGGAGAACCCACGGTGACCTCAGGCAAAGATGGGGGACCGCAATGACCTCCGGCAGAGATGGAGGGACCTCAGTGACCTCCGGCGAAGGCTGATGATCCTCAGTGACCTCAGGTGATGGCTCAGACAAAAGGACAGACACAATTACCGGGTCAGAATCACCGGCAGCAGTGGAGCCCGGCGAGGAGAACTCAGGTGTAGCTGGCTGCTGCAACTGGTCCTCCCTACCAAGAGCTAAGCAAGATCTCTCTCAAACAGCTAAGGTGAAAACAAAAAAGAGAACTTGCCCGAGCTCGAGCTCCACCGCCGTCCAGGACTCCTTCAAATTAGGCTGGGGTGTCTTGAATCCAGTCATCAGGCAATCCAACCTCAAACAGGGAGGAAGAGAAAAACACTGGAAAATTACCGGCAGCAGTGGAGACCGGCAAGGAGAGCTTAGGAGCAGAGGACATCTGCAGCTGATTCTCCTCACCATGAGCCAGACAAGATTTCTCTAGATCTGCAGGTGTTAAAACAGAACAGAGTTCTTGCCTGGACTCGAGCTCCACCTCCATCCAGGACTCCGGTGATACTGCTGCGACAACCCCGGCAGCAGGCTAGATGGTGGGTGCAGTTGAAAGACCTCCAGGCGTGGTGACCGATGCTGGTGGAACTCCCTGCGTGGCGGCTGATGCTGGAGGTTGCCTCACCGATGGCGCTGGCTCCTGTGCCGCTGAAACCACGGGACACCCTTCTGTCGGTTCAAGCTTCAGGGCACAGGTGGCGCACTCCTCCCATCTGGGATGTGGCTGCAGGGCTGGAACAGAATCTTCCAGGGCGGCAGGCTCCTCCGTTGTCCGGCGGCTCCATCCCAGGACCAGTGGATACTCAGGAAACACAGGATGAGACAAGGGAGAGGAAGGCGAGGAACAGGTGGCAGCAGCAGGTGGTGAGGACTCAGCTAATGTGGGCTGCTGATGCTGAGCCTCACCACTGGGAATAAGGCAAGGCATTTTATTTTTATGTGCAGGAGAATAAAAACACACTTACCTTATCTCCCGGGGAGTAATGGTATCTGCTACTGCAGGACCAGATGATGTCCTCTCAGGAGTGGCGGAGGTTGTCTGGCAAAGAGGCGGAGACATGCGGGACGCCGGAGTCCGGGGATGCTGATTCGTCGGCACAGACCTTGGTGCAGATGGTTTACTCGCCCTCCTCTTACGGACTGAATGTGGAGCTGACGCAGATGGGACCCCAGACCTGCATAACGGAGCCAGGAAATGCCTCACCGATGGCACCGGGTCCCGCAAGACCAAAACCAGGGGACACTCTTTTGTCAGCGCAGGCTTCTGGACATAGGCGGTGCTCTTCTTCCATGCAGGATGATGTTGCGGGACTGGACCAGGATTCTTCGGAACCGCTAACCCATCCATCATCCAGTGGCTCCCTCCCAGGACCAGCAGACACTCAGGAGAAATGAAGAGGGACACGGAAGAGGGAGGTGAGGGAGAAATAACAGCAGCAGGCGGTGAGGACTCAGCTACACTGGGCTGCAGCTGCTGAGCCTCACCACCGGGAATAAAGCAAGACAGTTCATTTTTACAAGTAGGAGTATGAGAACACACTTGCCTTATTTCCTGGGGTGTGATGGTGGCTGCTGCTGTGAGACCAGACAAAGCTCTTCCAGAGGTAGCTGAGGTCATCTGGTGAAAGGGTGGAGAAACGGACTTCTGGTGAGGTGAGCGAGGTGCCTGCCTTCTTCTTCTTCGTCGGCACAGGTACAGTAGATGGAGAATTTTTCACCTGCTCACGGAGTTTACTACTTGAGGTTTTAAGTCGCAGATCCGCACCATCTGCATGCACCATCTGCATGCACCCCCTGGTGGCGAAGATTTTTTTCAAGAAAATATTCAGTTTAGATATCACAAATTCCAAAGGCTGTAACTTGAAAGTGGTAAGAGATAATGGCTTACTGTCAAAGAGAAAGATGTAGAATGTGATCCAAAGTTTATGATAGGTGTAAATTTATGCATCTAATTTGCATAATGTGACTGCAGCCACATCAGATTGATATCTGATTGACATCAGATTGATATCTGTTTCCTATAGGCCCTTAGAATAGAGGGTTTGTTCTAGTGAAAGTGCTTTGAGTGGTCTTTGTGACTAGAAAAGCGTTATAAGATAAGATAAGATAAGATAAGCCTTTATTAGTCCCACAATGGGGAAATTCCAGGATTGCAACAGCACAGGGATAGCAACACTCAGAGCAACAATCAGAAGGCAAGAAAAAACAAGAGCAGCTAGTATACATATGTACATATTAATATAAATATATATATATATATATACAGTATATATATATATATATAGACACACGGTGCGGAGCATTGTGGTTGGTGGATGTGCAGCAGAAAGTCTAAGCTCTCTCTTCGTGGATGCGTCGGGCCAGCTGGATGTCTTTGGGCATGATGGTGACCCTCTTGGCGTGGATGGCGCACAAGTTGGTGTCCTCAAGAGACCCACCAGGGAGGCCTCGCTGGCCTCCTGCAGAGCCATGACGGCGGAGCTCTGGAAGCGCAGGTCGGTCTTGAAGTCCTGAGTGATCTCCCTCACCAGGCGCTGGAAGGGCAGCTTACAGATGAGCAGCTTTGTGGATTTCTGGTAGCGACAGATCTCTCTCAGAGCCACGGTACCGGGCCTGTAACGGTGAGGCTTCTTCACTCCGCTGGTGGCCGGAAGCGCTTTTTTCGAGCAGCCTTGGTAGCCAGCTGCTTCCTGGGGGCTTTTTCTCCAGTAGATTTACGGGCGGTCTGCTTGGTTCTTGCCATCGCTCTTTATTATTCTGTCTTATATTTCTTGCATGCCGCCTAAACTCCAGCCCGGCACCCGCGTCGTTTTCACTTCAGTTCTCCCAGTATGTCGAGTTTCTCCGTTAGCACCGGGTGGCGGTTGAGTGCTAGCTAGCTCTTCCCTGCTGTATCGTCTCCTGCTGTAAACAGAGGCTCCGTCCGCCGACTTGGGAGACCTTTGGGGCGATCTGTGTGTCCGTGATATATATAGAGTGAAAGGTGTGCCGGATCAGAAAGTTATCACCGGATCAGAAAGAAGAAGGAAGATAAAAAGACTCAGAATTGAGTCGCTGTTGCAAAAGGCAGCCAACTCGTGAGGCGCCAGAACCGGAAGTGGCAGGTTAAGTGCAGGTTAGTTAGTAGTTAGTTAGATTACATAACTTTTGGTCAAAGTGGACTTTGGACATATTTACACAAAGGATGGTTTTGTTTTTTTGTCTTTGTTTTTTTTTTTTTGTTATCTTATCTTCAAAATATATGAACCAGAAAATCAATAGAATGTAAACAAACTAATAAAAACATGATCAGACATGCCACTCATCATGTGTTGCCATGACGAGCACCCCGGTCCTTATTTGTCTACTGTCAGTCATTTTTGCTTTCTCTCCCACATCCAGAAACAATCACATTTATCTTCTGATTTATTCCACCTCAATTTCGGTTAGTTTATCCCGCCAAACTGGCAGTATTGTCCTCTCCCCCTCATGTGCAGCTTCGTCAATGGCGGACTAGAAGTGTTCCGCTTCGGTCCATCTTGTGTTGTCCAGAAGGTAAATATTTCCCTTTAGAAGCTAAATAATCCCTTTTAGAATCATAGTTGGCAAAATTTGGAGCAAATGCTTCCTCCCTTTGGAATACATGTTCCACAATTGTTTAACCACTTGCGCTCCGTTGTTCCGCGGGCGGGCAAGTCTCTGCGTCCTATGACGCACGAGGGCGCACGAGAGTGCGCTCGTGCGCCCTCGTGCGCATGACGCATGATAAGGATACTGATGGTAATGATGTAGGTGGTGTGCCCTCCAAGCGCCACTGAAAAAAAAATCTGCAAACACAGCCGCGAACAGATTAGTTCATCTGATTGACCTTTCATTCGACTAATAAGAGCCTTGAATTGGGTTTCTGAAACCTTGAGGAGCCAATGAATGAAAATCTAGGAAGGAGGACCCGCCTACTGTGAACGCAGGAGCCAATTGAAGCACAGAAATTCAGGCTGGGTGAAGCGATATTTACTGCTGCAGAAGGACTCTGTACAAATCTACTACAGACCCAGGCTCACCCAGCAGCATGGAAAACACCCACAAGTGGGACCTGCACTCATTCCAGCAGAATAGACGGAGGCCGACGACAAAAGTCGTAAATCATTCGCCAAAACGGCAATAATGGAATTATGTTGATCGGGATCCACGAGCGGAGCAGCGTCGCGTTCGTCTGACGCGTGGGAAGAGCTGTTCGCCACGACTGTGCTGCTTTGAAGAGGTAAGGTGTTATAAGCTAAATTATTATTTATCCCTGAAAACTGTAATCCAAAAATGACTTTTGACCGATCGGTAAATTACAACTGTACTGCGCACGAAGTGCGTGCGCCACGATAAATGGTTCATTTGCCGTGTTCGGACCGTGAACGCCCCCCCCCCCCCTCGCTGCAGAAGAGGAGCGGGGGGGGGCACGGTCCGAACGCTCCCCGGTCCGCGGGGGGAAGCATATCAGTCTATTCCATCATGTAGCGATGGCCCTCTTCTGTAGCGAGGGGGGGGCGGTCATGGTCCGTTCACGGTTCCCCACCCCCACACACACACACAGTAGCGAGGGGGGGGGGAGCCGCTGTGAAAACATGCAAGGAAAAAAAAAAAAAAAAAAGAGTGTATTCCGTCATGTAGCGAGGGCCGAATTTGGTCCTTGGTAGTGGGGGGGGGAACAACCCCCCGCCCACACACACACACACACACACAGACACAGCCCTGAGTGTGACCTTTCATTAGAGCCTAAAATGAAGATTCTACATTGAATTATTCAAAAGTTACAGACGTTTTTCCAAACTGTGCCATTTGGCACAATTTGGCACAGTTCCATAACGCCTGGGAACAGCCTGAGAACAAAGCTGTGTAAAATATTCATTTTTTGTGGTATTGTTACCAAATTTGGATCTCAGCTTGATAACACTTGGTTCTACATTTCTGTTGCATTTTCCAGCCGGATCGGACAGCTGTGTGTTATTTACAAGCATTTGTATCCAAAAAAACACTGTGTCCAATTTTTTTTTCTTCAAGTTCAGTATGTTTAGATGACTGTAACTCAGTGGCCGGAGCACGTAGAGAGATTATGTTTTTTTTTGCCAAAAAATTCAAAGTGTTTTCTTTTAAATGAGACCAACCCCATGAAGATGTTGCAAAGGGTTGAATAACAGCTTTCGATTTACTTTGGGCACGTTATTTTTTGGCATTTTTAGGAAAATTGCCCGGAGTGCAAGTGGTTATATACAGCTCTTCTTCTGCGCCCCAGAAGTGATATCAGATTTGACGTGGTTCTGGTTTCACTGAACTCAGTCCTCCAGTGCAGAGCAGTAAGCTATATGTGACTGCCATCTAGTGATGTGAAATGCTTGGTACATCTAGGTTTATTTTTTTTCCATACTTTTTGACCAATCACTTGACAGGTACAGATCTGCGACACCAGCCACAGGAGAGGCAGAGCTTGTAATCAAATGTAATCCTTAAGGAGTTAAGTTGTGACTCAGAGACGAAGGCGAGGAGAACCCTGAGTCCTGGATAGCTCCATAGGCTGGGGCATGCCTCAATTACCCGTGCTGTGCTGTCCAAACACCTCAGGGCCACTTCGGGGGTGTGGGAGGTGCGCGCATCCGAGACAAAGTCCACAACTAATTCCGCAGTCCCACACTCCTCCTTGTCCAGTCCCAACACGCTGAAGTCCAGGTGGGCAGACATTCCAGCAAAAAAACGGACTAAAACAAAAAATGGGAGGGATAAGAAAAAGAGCAAACCCACAGATGCTGGAGTCTAACTGGCAGCAGCCTTCTGTCATAAATCGCCCTTTTCAAGGGCAGACTAAAGACTCAAAACGCACACTGTGAGTTTGCCAATTTAATGATAAAACACAAAATATAACATACACAAACACTATGGATACAGACAAGATGACGGGGAACACCTGGAGAATGCAAATAGATGGGGACACCATCTGGAAACGGGAAGATGTAGAAATAACGTCTGAAACTAGAAGGCTGCTGTGTAGACTATGAATAGGGACCAACAAATGAGAACAGGTGTGGGTACGTGAGTGAAGAAATAATCAGACCAAATACTAAACAGCTGTGACAACCCGCAAATGAGGTTTGGCAGGAGGAACTACCAATGGTGACTGTCACAATAAAAGCCCAACCCGAATGAAACAAAAAGGGAACATAACCCATAAAGGTGAGGACAAGATAATACAAAAAGAAATGCAAATAATAATATACATGGAAACCAAAACAACAGGAGAGGTGAGGATAAGGGAGACTCTTAAACACAGGCAGAAATATAACATACAACACCGGATAACCATAAATAAACCAACTAAAGGAATCAGGCTAATAATGACAAAACTAAGAATACAGGACAACTCATAACTAAACAGACAAATAGCAACCCAGAAAACATAATACAGAAATACATGAAAACCAAAACAACAGAAGAGGTAAGAATACAAAACTGAGGAAGGCTAATAATACAAACTAATAATACTAAGACTGCAAAGGAGATCTAAGGACAAAGACAGAATATCAACACAGGAAAATAAATTGGAAAACAAGGTAATACAGAAATACAACAATCACACTAAGTTAAAATAACAGGAACCTAAGACTAGAAATAAAGGGACAAACTCAGATAACAAAATGCCACAACCCATACTAAATACAAAGTAAACCAAGATGCAGAAATACAGAAAATGATTTAAAAAAGTTAAAGGCTGAGCATGGCTCTCACCATGCTCAGAAACATGACACAAACTTGATAAATAAAAAAACAAACAAACCACAAATCCGTTTCTTCCGATGTGTTGTGGTCAGAACAAAGTTTATTTAAGCTTAGTAAAAATCACACCAAATCTTCTTAACACAGTAACCCCTCCCCCCCCCCAAAAAACTGAGTAAAATAGAATTTAGTAAATTTTAAAGAAAAGAAAAAATTTTCACAGAGCATAGCTCTGGGCCTGCTTAGGAAAAGGGAAAGGGTAGGAACATCTCTTCTTCAAAAGACCACTTCCAACTTTCTACTGGGACTGCAACAACTGTAGAACAAAGGAATGTTTTGCCCAACTACATTCAAACATCAGGGTTGGATTTGGCCATCAGTGTAAACTTCTGACCAATTGCACTGAGTTTCTTTGTTCAGCAGAGGTTGTAAATTGACTAAAAAGGAGATGTGTGGAGACTTGGAAGCTGATTAGTCAGTTCACAGTTTTTGGAAAGTAGCCTCACCCAAAAGAGAAGGAGAGAGGATTTGATATGAAAAATGAAATCTTCCTAAACATATACTGTATATGCTGCCTATTAAAGCATTTTTTTAAACTTTAGTGAGTAACTTATTCTACTTAATAATAAAGGAACAAACAATGTGTCTACATTCTAAATGTTATCATTTCTTTTTGGTAGGCATGCAAAATTAGTTCTTCCTGAAAATAAAGAAACACATATCATATCAAATCATATCAATAAAAGCATTTCAAATCATAATTGTCCATCACAGGGTCCCACCATAATCTTCAAAAGCAAATGTTTCTGTGAAGGATAATTTATTTAATTATTCAATTGTTCACAATTCAGGGCAGCGCGGAGACGGAGTAGTTAGCACTGTGGCAGCACAGCAACTCACCCTTGGCCAGGGGATCCTGGGTTCGATCCCAGCCCTCGACAACAGTGATCTGTGTGGAGTTTGCATGTTCTCCCCGTGTCTGCGTGGGTTTACTCTGGCATTTCTCCGGTTTCCTCCCACATGCCCAAAACATGCAAGTTAGGTTAATTGGCATCAAACTGGGAATTTTAAATTGTCCTTAGGTATGACTGTGAGAGTGAATGGTTGTCTCTCTGTGTTGGCCCTGTGATGGACTGGCGATCTGTCCAGGGTGTACCCTGCCTCTCGCCCAAAGATGCAGGGATAGGCTCCAGCCCCCCCCCCCCCGTGACACGAAAAGGATTAAGCGGAAGAAGATGGATGGATGGATGGATGGATGGATGGATGTTCACAATTCATAGTTTAACTTCAGAGAGAAAATATTCCTGTGTTATCCATTGGAGGGTAATGTTGGACTTTTGAGTTTCAATGAGGAATCTTACTGGTTAAGCATCTGTGGAACGTCATTGTAAACCTATCACTTTTGGCATTCCTTTGGCAAATAGATTTGAGGGGGATGACTCCAGGTCTTGAGCAGGGATTAACTTATCCACTTGATAGCATAGGGTTTCACAGCTCCGATCTTCGGTGAAGAAAAGGGGTTTTATGTCCAGACATTTGGGTGAAACAATTTCTCCCCAGCAAAGAATAATTTTATTATTTGGAGTCCAGCTGTTCATGCTACAGCATTATAAGAAATGTGTTTTTTTTTCCCAGAATTAAATCTAGATTCACAGTATACCAACACACTGAACAACTCTACGCTGAAGAACAAGGTTATGTATTACTAAGTTACATCTATGGTTAAAGCTGAGTTAAAATAGTTTACTGCATGTGCATAACCTGTGGCAAACAGACTATAAACCTGGCAGGAACTACTGAAACAGCATCTGGTCATGAGGCTGCTAACAAAGAGAGATGACAAAATGAAGCTCTTCCTTTGCCCTGAACACCAGGTATCTATGAAAGAATCAACTTGCTACTTTTAACGCTTTTGACACTTTTTCATCCATCTGTTCATTTCGAGACAAAGGCAGTACTTGCTGTACCCTTCTACTAACGGTGAGTGCAGACACACACAAACACACACAGAATGAATTAGAGAGTCTGCAACATATTTACATAAAATCTTACATTGTGGGACTGTGAGCGCAGCATTTGATTTGAGTTTGAATTGCTTTGCTATATGGAAATTGAAATAATAATAAAAAAAAGCATTGCTTTGAAAATAATCTAAAGCTTTCATTTTACAGCACAGTTTTTCAAATTCACCACTGCTATCATCATGTGTTTACCCTCTTGTTCCTGATTTAATCCTTTCTTCTGTTTTTTGTATTCTTGGTGTTGCGCCCTAGAAATCCTTGACAGGTCTATGCTGTGAGGACAGGATGCTGTGATGCTGAGGAATATCTTTTAATCTGGTCTTGTATCAATCTTATCACATTTTGCATGTATAATTCTGAGTTAGTTAATTGCTGGGGTAGAGAGAGAGAGAGTGAGATCAGTTAAGCAACAACACGTCATCACTGTGCTACTGTTTTGTATGTTCACTAGTGTTGAATGAAACAAAGTGTGTAGTCACCATCTTTCAGGCCCGGCTGCTCAGACGAAAGATTATACAAAAAAAAACAAAAAACAAAAAAACCCCCCGCAGAACTGGGAGTAATAAAGTTGCCAAACAGAAGACTGAGTCCTGTCGTTCAAAGGGTGCAACATAAACTTGGTGTTTTCACCCAGTTGGTATAGTTTGTCAGTGGAGAGTTGGAGGTACGTGGGAAAAAAACCCCCAAAAAACAAACAAAAAAACGGTGCACACCGGCAGTTGGGCCACACTACAAAAGAAACAAGACGACCACTAGCCTAGCATGCTAATGCCCACAGACTACCTTGGAGTGAAGGTATAAGCTTGCTGTCATGACTGGGGCACAACAAATCTCACCAGCCTGGGAGAGTTTGATGGTGGAGATAGAAGGAAAATTGCTTATACTAGCAGTGAAGGAGCTAAATAATGTTTGTGAAGCACTTAATGTTACTGTGTGTGAGAGTGACAGAGACTCACCTCGTAAGTTGAGGAGGCTTATCCTACAGTATCTAGAAGGAGAAGATGTCACTTCACTGGAAGATCAGGGTCTGTCGCTGTTAATGAACCTGAATGATAAGATTGATGAAATGATGGAGAAAAATGACGATCACATGGGCTTCCAGTCAAAAGAAGTGCATGGGCACCCCCTGGTGGACAAAGTTGGCACACCTCATAACTCAAATGAGGAGAGGGAAACCAGGACTGCCCCAAGTCACACTGGATCAAACACTGGCCCAAGCCCAGCATTTGTGCACCCACTTTACAAAAGAGACTTAAAAATAGTTAGACAAGTTGGAGAGCCAAATCAAAAAGATAAACTTGGCTATACCAGTCTGGAAAGGCGGATCCAAAGAGCATTAAAAAAAGGGATATGATGAATGAGAAATTGTTGACGCTGTTATTCAGGCCATAGTTCCTGGAACAAAACTGAAGAGTTACCTGGAGAGCAGAGTTGATTTGACACTAAAGGCTCTCAGACAGATATTAAGGACTCATTATATCGAAAAAGATGTCACTCCCTCACACATGCAGTTCAAGAGCCACGGGAAACGCCAATTCAGTTTTTGGTGCGAGCTATGGACCTGAGGCAACAAGTCATCCTTGCTTCAGAGAGAGGGGAGTCAGTGCTAAAGTACAGCCTCAAGCTGATACAAAATCATTTTCTCCAAACAGTACTCACTGGCATCTATGATGACTCCATCGAAGCAGATGTAAAGCCATACTTACAAGACCCGAAGGTAAAGGATGAAGTTCTGTTGGAAAAAATGACAGCAGCACACAGCCTGGAAATGAAGAGAAAGAACAAATTGTCAACCATCCTAAAAACAAATACAATTAAAGTGGCAGCTGTAACTGAGGAAAATGAAGAGACTGAAAAAGAAAGCTCCAGACACAAATCAAACAGTAAAAACAAACAAGGTGAAGCACACAAGCATGACACATTGATGGAGAAGGTCGAGGAAGGCAATAAAACTATTTGCGAGGCTATCCAAAACCTCACCATGCACATTGCATGCCTCAGCCAGACTCCTAAGCCCCAAGCCATGAACGTGCATGAGCAGCCAAACAGAAAATATCGGCCACTGCCCAGACGGGTGAACATCAGATAATGTCAGCAGTGCCAGGTGTCCGACCCCGAAGGGAAGTGTAACCACTGCTACAAATGTGGCAGCACAGAGCACTGGGCTGCTGGTTGTCGTACAAGAGCCATCTCAGCCACCACCAATAAGACTGAAACCCTGCTATGTCCTGAGGAGAGGACAGACAAATTTAACCAGTTTAACCTAAAAGCACCTCTAACTGGTAAACAACAACAAACTGCCAAGGTGGTGGGGAAGAAATGCCTCGTTCGAGCCTCGCTGGGTGGTGTTGACACTGCAGTTTTATGGGACACTGGCTCACAAGTGTCAGTTGTCGGAGCAGACTGGAAAAAGAGACACCTGCCTGAAGTTGAGGTGAGATCGGTAGCAGAGCTACTTGAAGAAGGTGTATTAGACCCCTCAGCAGCAAACGGAACAAACATTCCATATGAGGGATGGATGGGAATTGAATTTACCCTGTCTAAAAATACTGTGTCTGGCATGAATGATAAACCAATTCTTGTTCCAATTCTGGTTTCCACCAGTAAACTCGAACGCCCCATCATAGGGTTTAATGTAATTGAGGAATTGGCACTGACAAATGACACACCTGAAAATTGTTTCCCATCTGGCCACATGGTACAGAGATTGTCATCGGCACTTGGAGTGGGGTGCAGAACCACCAGAGCTGTCTTGTCCATCCTGAAGAGACAAAAGAATGAAAGCAGACCCCACATAGCCAGACTAGGCAAACGACCTGTGACCGTACCAAGAAGGAAAACCATGGGGGTGGAATGTGGTCACCTGAACAAGAGAATTCTGACTGGATCACAGGTAGTGCTGGAACCAAATCTGGAAGCACCATGGCCCACAGGGTTGGCCATCAGAGAGCAGTTAATACAGCTACCACAAGAGGGCAGTAAGAGAATAACAGTGACTGTTGAGAACCAAACTGACAATGATATCCTGCTGTGTGGCCGCACAACACTTGGCTAGCTATATAGTGTAGATGCAATCTACCCACTGGAGGTAAAACCTGTGGAGGGCCAGGAACCTCGGTCATCTCCTAGCAATATCACACCCCTTATAGAGCAGTCCAGCCATACATCACAAGGTGAATGCTGGGATCCACCTGAGGACTTGAGTCATCTGTCCAACGAACAACGGAAACAAGTACAGCAGATGCTGAGAGAGGAGTGTGATGTCTTTGCAACGGATGACTGGGACACTGGGTGTGTAAAAGACTTGGAGATGGACATACAGCTGAAAGATAACGTCCCTGTGCAGAAAACATACAATGCAATACCTCAACACCTCCACCAAGAAGTAAAAACACACCTACAAGATCTCCTCAAAAGAGGCTGGATCCAAAAATCCTGCTCATCATACTCTTCGCCTGTAGTATGTGTCAGGAAAAAAGATGGAGGTCTCCGCCTATGTGTAGACTATAGACTATTAAATGGGAAGACACTGCCTGATTATCACCCCATCTCAAGGATTCAAGAAATCCTTGAAAACCTGGGAGGAAATTCTTGGTTTACTGTGCTTGACCAGCGGAAGGCCTACCATCAGGGCTTCATGAGTGAGAGAAGTCAGTCTTGTACAGCGTTTATAACACCTTGGGGATTTTATGAATGGGCCAGAATCCTTTAGGACTGACCAATGCCCCGGCTGCTTTTCAGCGTTACATGGAGAGATGCCTGGGGGATCTCAGGGATGAAATCTGTGTGCCATATTTAGATGATGTACTGGTATTCAGTCACAGTTTTGAACAACACATCCAAAATGTGAGGCAGGTGGTGCAGCGACAAAAACAGTGTGGCATGAAGTTAAGATCAAAGAAGTGTGACTTCTTCAAATGGGAGGTGTGTTATGTGGGTCGCATAATATCTGAGGAGGGATACACAGTGAACCCCAAAGAAGTCGAGGCAGTGCAGGCCCTGAGACATGAGGTGCCAACCACTGTTCGGGAGGTGAGAAAGTTGTTGGGTTTTCTCAGTTACTACAGACCTTACCTGACTTTTCCCGTATGGCCAAGCCCCTGTATGAGCTGCTCAGCTCATACAGGGGCTCAGAAGAACAATCAAAAGAAAAAAGGGGACTGGCCATCAACCCACTCAGTTGCCACCATCCTATCCAGTTCAGTGGACTGAGACCCACCAACGAATACTTAACAGTATAGTTGACCAACTGACAAACCCTCCTAACATGGCCTACCCAGACCTGGAGAAACCCTTTGTCCTGCATGTGGATGCCTCAGAACAAGGGCTAGGTGCAGTGTTATATCAACAGCAAGAGGTGTCTCTTAGAGTCATAGGATACAGATCCAGAACCCTGACAGCAGCAGAGAGGAACTACAAATTGCACTCGGGCAAATTAAAGTTCCTGGTTTTTAAGTGGGCTATAACAGAGCGCTTTCGGTACTACTTGTTCCATGCACCACATTTCACTGTATATAGTGACAATAACCCTCTTACGTATGTCACCAAATCAGCAAAACTTAATGCCATGGGACATCGTTGGGTAGCAGAACTGGCAGACTACAGGTTCACCCTCAAATATAGGCCTGGATCAGTAAAACCAAGATGCAGATTTTCTTTCCCGGAGAGCAAAACCCATTGAGGTAGTCATGCAAGAGTGCACAGAAGAGTTGCATCAGGAGATCGTTGATTCCATTGGGCAAGCGTTCAAGGGGGAAAGAACAGGCGAGGTCAACTGGATCTCTGCAGTCACCTGTAATATTGATGCACTTCCACAAGAAAGTAGTACCTCTTCACCGATCAAGCCTATGGCAGTGGAGGAAATAAGATAAGATAAGATAAGATAAGATAAGCCTTTATTAGTCCCACAACGGGGAAATTCCAGGATTGCAACAGCACAGGGATAGCAACACTCAGAGCAACAATCAGAAGGCAAGAAAAAAAAACAAGCAAGCAAGAGCAGCTAATAAACATATGTACGTATTACTATAAAATATACAGTATATATATACACACACACACAGACACACAGTGCAGAGCATTGTAGCTGGATGGAATAAATATATGAATATATGAACACACAGTGCAGAGCATTGTAGCTAGATGGAATAAATATGTAAATATATAAACACCCACAGTACGGAGCATTGCAGCTAGGTGGAATAAATATGCAAGTATATAAACACACACAGTGCGGAGCAATGTAGCTAGATGGAATAATATGTAGATATATAAATATATAAACACACCCAGTGCTGAGCATTGTAGCTAGATGGAATAAATATGCAAATATATAAACACACACAGTGCAGAGCATTGTTGCTAGATGGAATGAAACAGCATAACCGTCTACTTAGTTATCCTACATGGTATGATTATGTGCCCATACATATTCTCACCCTCCATAGCGACCGGTATGTTCCTAGTTGTATGCCGGAGGGGACCATTGTGTAAGTCTATTGCATCTTTTGCATTCAAAAAACTATTAGTTTGTTACGTCTTTTTGCTATCTCTGCGAGCAGCCCTGCTTAGGTTGTACAGTCTGACAGCCGTTGGTAGGAAGGACCTACGAAACCTCTCGGTTGTGCACCTGGGATGATGTAGTCTGCTGCTAAATGAGCTCCTCAGTGCATTCAGTATGTCCTGCATAGGGTGGAACTCGGACTCCAGCAGAGATGACAGTTTAGCCACCGTCCTTCTCTCTCCTATCTCCTCCATCGGATCAAGGCGCTGCCCCAGGACAGAGCTAGCTTTCTTAATCAGTTTGTTCAGTCTCTTCCTATCGGCTGCAGTAATGCCACTGCCCCAGCAGACCACTCCAAAAGTGATGGCTGATGCCACCACCGTGTCATAGAATGACTTCAGCAGCGCCCCTTGTACACCAAAAGACCTGAGTCTCCTCAGCAGGAACAGCCTGCGCTGTCCCTTCTTGTAGAGTGCATCAGTATTGTGTGACCAGTCTAGTTTATTGTTCAGATGAATACCCAGGTACTTATAGGATGTCACCATCTCGATGTCTGTTCCCTGTATATTTACTGGTACTGTGAGGGGCTGCCCATGCCTGCGGCAGTCCACCACCAGCTCCTTAGTTTTCCTCGCGTTGATCTGGAGGCAGTTCCGATGGCACCAGTCCACGAAGTCCTGGATAAGCCCTCTGTACTCAGCTTCATCTCCATTGGAGATGAGGCCAACGATCGCAGAGTCATCAGAGAACTTCTGTAGATGGCAGTGTGTTGTGTTGTGTGAGAAGTCTGCAGTATAAAGAGTGAACAGGAAGGGAGCCAGCACCGTTCCCTGGGGGGGCCCCCGTGCTACTGATGATCGTGTCGGACACACAGTCCCGGGTTCTCACAAACTGAGGCCGGTTCGTGAGGTAGTCCAGGATCCATGATGACAGGTGCTGGTCCACCCCTGCGCGCAGCAGCTTGTCCTTCAGGATCATCGGTTGGATGGTGTTGAAAGCACTGGAGAAGTCAAAGAACATGATCCTCACCATATTCCCGGGCTTCTCCAGGTGGGACAGAGAACGGTGAAGGAGGAAGATCACCGCATCCTCCACCCCAATGCCATGCTGGTAGGCGAACTGGAGTGGATCCATCGCTGGTTCCACCAGGGGGCGGAGGTGAGCAAGGAGCAGTCTCTCCAGGGTCTTCATCAAGTGGGACGTCAAGGCCACCGGTCTGTAGCTGTTCAGGTCTTTGGGGTGGGAAGTTTTTGGTACAGGTACCACACAAGATGTTTTCCACAGCTGTGGTACCCTCCCCAGTTTCAGGCTCATGTTGAAGATATACGTCACAATCCCACACAGCTGGTCTGCACAGGACTTGAGGAGCTTTGCGCTGATGCCGTCCGGTCCCGGCGCCTTCCTCGCCTTGATCTTCCTCAGCTCCGTCCTCACCTGGGTCCTGGTCAGGGTCAGGATGGGGGGCTGTGTGTTGGGAGTGGGGGGGTGTTGGTGGAGTGGGGAGTGGGCAGCAGGACTTGATTTCTTTAGAGGCAGCAGTGGTTGTTGTGCAGTCAGGGGGGAGGGCGGTTGGTCAAATCTATTGAAAAACAGATTCAGGTTGTTCGCCCACTCCCTGCCCCCTGTGGCCTGGGGGGAGGTATTCTGGAGCCCCGAGATGGTTTTGAGGTTTCTCCAGACCCCGCTGATGTCGCTCTGTTGCAGCTTGTCCTCCATCTTCTTCCTGAAGCTGTCCTTGCCTTCTCTGATCTTTCTCCTCAGCTCCCTCTGTACGGACTTCAGCATCTCCCTGTTCCCTGACCTGAAGATCCTCTTCTTCTCTCTCAGAAGTGTTTTTATCTCAGGGTTGATCCAGGGTTTGTTGTTTGAGTGACGCCGTATGGTCTTGGTGGGAACGGATTTGTCCACACAGAAGCTGAGGTAGCCCGTGAAGGTGTGAATGAGGCCATCGATGTCCTCACCATGTGGATCGCAGAGCTGCTTCCAGGCGGTGGCTTCAAAACAGCCCTTTAGGGTGTCCATTGTCTCCTCAGACCATAACTCCATAGTGTGCATGGCCGGAGGTTGTCTGTGCACTAGGGGTTTGTACACCGGCCGGAGATGAACCAAGTTGTGATCCGATCTCCCGAGTGGGGGGAGTTGTGATGAGGTGTACGCCTCCTTAGTGTTTGCGTAGAATAAATCCAGTGTTTTATTGTCTCTAGTGTGGCATGTGACATACTGGGTGAACGTGGGTAGAATGGGAGACAGTGAAACATGGTTGAAATCGCCTGAGATGAGGAGAAGAGCATCTGGGTGTTCTGTCTGCAGCCTGCTGGTTACTGAATGGATGACGTCACGTGCTGTCCCAGCGTTCGCCGTCGGATTTGCATAAACAACAATGCAGATCACGTGTGAGTGTTCTCTCGGGAGATATGTAGGCCTCATGCTAACAGCTAGCAACTCAATGTCTTTGCTGCAGTGTCGTTGTTTAACAGTGATATGTCCCGGTCTGCACCAGTTGTTGTTAACATACATTATCACTCCACCGCCCCTAGCCTTGCCACTGTCTGGTGTTCGGTCAGCTCGTATCATGTGAAAACCCTCCAGCTCAATGTTAGCATCTGCTGCTAGTTCAGTTAGCCACGTCTCAGTAAACAAAAGGAGAGAGCACTCCCGGTATGTGCTATCATAACGGGAGATAGCCGCTAGCTCATCTAACTTTCCCAGTATCGACTGTACATTTCCCATGACAACAGATGGAAGGGAGGGTCTGTACCTTATATTTTTTGTCCTCCGCCTTACTCCAGCCCGGCAGCCGCGGCGTTTTCGCCTCAGTTCTCTCGGTATGTCGAGTTTTTCCAATGGGACCGGGTGGCGGTTGAATGCTAGCAGCTGTTCTCTGCTGTATCGTATCCTGCTATAGACAGTGGCTCCGTCCACCGGCTCAGGAGACATTTAGGACGATCTGTGTGTCCGTGATATAAGTGGGGTGAAAAAAAAAGACGGATCAAAAGAGAGAGGAAGGGAAAAAGACTCGGAATCGAGCCGCTGTTGCAAAAGGCAGCCGACTCGTGTGGCGCCGAGAGAAAAAAAATCAGAACCGTACAAGAGGCAGACCAAGTTATAAACAGAGTCTTGTACCTGAAAAGAACACATACTCATCTGAAGCATAAGCAGAAGCTGGCAGAGGGTGAAGCCATTAGACAGCTTATCAGAGAGTGGCCCCGCCTGTGAGTTGATGGAGATGGAATCCTCAGAAGAGAGACAGTATCCAAAATGCACCTGGTCATTCCTGAATCTTTGAAGCCTATCATCTACAAACACTTAAGCCTGTTTTCCACTAGCCCAGCACACCTCGGTACGGCTCGATTCACTTCAGTACGGCTCGGAATGCTTCTGTCTCCATTAGCACGCTGTTGTGCTTGTGCTGTGATGGTTTGTGTTAGGAGGTTTTAGAAGCGGGGCGGCAGCAGATTCTCAGCGAGGCGGGGCCACACTCCCGTGATGTTACGCACCCGACTGAGTCCTTATTTACACGAGACAAAAAAGGATCCAAGGATTATTGCCTTGCTCGCTCTGTGGTTTTATCTCACAATTAATTTTATCTCATAATTAAGCTGCAACAACACAAGTCACTTTTGTTTTGAATTAACTGCCAAATGACCTAGAAATAATGAGCTGAAGCTTGTTTTTATTCGTATTAAATAATGAGACGTGGCACACTGGACTACACCAAATTGTATTATTTTTTACATCCTAGGGCATTTTGGATGTACTGAATTAAAAAACTTCATGTTTTTCACCTTCAGGTCAACGTTTGGAACAACAGTATTATTATTTTCCGTTTAGATGATGCTACACTCCTTCTAAAGTATTGTAAATCTCTGAATTTGGAATGCCGATAGAACATTCAATTTACATATACTTGTACCTACTTTGACTTGGTGCTAATTTTTTATGATATTTCAATAAAAAGAACAGAAAGCTTACAAAAAGATTTGGTTTTTGGTCTAGTTAAAAATTGCATTACCTTTACAATGGTTGACCTGTGACAGGAAGATCAGCATAATTTTGATCAGACTAGGCAATGGAATTTCTATGTAATTATACTGTTTTATAATTCAGTGTTATAACAGACAAACCACACTTTCCAAAACAATTCCATTTTATTATATACAAAATATTAAAAGAAAAAAAAAAACTTTGCAACACAACATGAAGGTTAATCAACATGTTATACACGCCGACCACTGAGTGTCTCTACACCAGCTTCCCAAACTGGGTCACGAAGACTCGGATGAATTAATCTGTCTCTGCCAGCTGTGGGTCAGGAAGGCTCGGTTGAATAATCCGTGCAGGCTGTCGCGGCGGACGCGTGGGATGATTCTACAAGGAAAATGCACACAATAAAATACAGCACGAAAGTGCAATATATACAGAAAAGACAATAGTTTTTAACAAGAATACATAAGCTTATTTCAGCGTATTGTTCACATGAATAATTAAAATAAAAGCTTTAGTCCGCAGTGTGCTGCAATAAAGCAGCGATCCATCCACAAATGAACAGCTTTTTTATTGCATAAATAAACTGAGCGTCTTACCGAATATATTTGCGAAAAAACGCACAATAAAAAAAAATTAAAACTCACCGTTAAAGGACTCCGATGTCGAGACCTCCCGGTATATTTTTTCATTCCGGGCGGCTCCATCTAACTCGTGCTGAATACGTTCGTCTGACAATGCAGTGAGCAGACACTGCACCTCCTTATTGGTCCATGGAACACCCTTATTACGCGAAGCCATTTTTGATAGAGAATAAATGAAAATAGCACAGCAATACACTGAAAAGAAACCGCCAACAGTGGTTGCGTGCTGAGTAAAGACTGTCGTGAAGATTCTTTTTTTTTTTTTTTTTTTTTTCAAAAACTTTATTGAGAAGGTCGTGAAGATTTGGTAGATGAGGAGGAGGAGAGGGGCGGTTACAACCTGACCAATCAGCGCCGGTTACGACCTGACCAATCAGCGGCGACCAGTCTGTTAACGTCACAACACGGCACAGCTCAGCACTGCTGTACCCTGCCCTGGAGCGGGGCTGAGAATCGCGGCTGTTAAACCGTGTTGGGGCTTGTGGAAAAGCATACAAAGCGTGCTGAGCCGTCCTGTGTTACGCTAAAGCGTGCTAGTGGAAAAGGCCCTTTACATGAGTTGATGGGGCACCTGGGTGCAGATCGATTGGTAGCCCTTGTCAGGAAACGTTTTTTCTGGCCAAAGATGAGGCATGAGATGGAACACTATGTGACTCAGGTGTGTTGATGCTTAAAAAGGAAGAAACCAGAGTGACCAGGACGCCTATCCCGAGCATTGAGACCTCAGCACCATTCGAGATGATCTCAATTGATTACCTGCATTTGGAAAGAAGTAAGGGAGGGGAAGAATACATACTAGTGGTTGTGGACCATTTTACCAAATATGCACAGGCTTATGCAACAAAGGACAAACCTGGGAAGACTGCAGCCAGAAAACTCTGATGATTTTATCATGTGCTTTGGTTTTCCATCCAAAATACACCACGATCAAGGCAAAGAGTTTGAAAACAACCTCTTTCACAAGCTCCCGAATTATTGTGGTATTCATCACTCCCGCACTTCTCCATATCATCCCCAAGCAAAGTCGACAGAGCGCTTCAACAGGATGCTGTTAGGCATGCTGCGCACACTTGAGGAGACACAAAAGTCTAGGTGGAAAGAGCATCTCAGTAAAGTGGTTCATGATTACAATTCAACCGTACATGAAGGCACAGGTTTCTCTCCTTTCTTCCTCCTTTTTGGCCGGGAACCAATCTTGCCAGTCGACCTGGTCTTCCCAAAAGTGAGAGAAAAAGAGAACCAGACATATGCAGGTTATGCAGAGAAGTGGAGAGAAGCTATGCAAGAAGCCTATGCTATTGCATTGGGAAACATGAAAAAGAGTGCAAAAATGGGCCAAAGAAACTACAACCAACACACTTGGAGTTCCACCCTTGAACCAGGCGACCGTGTGTTGGTGAGAAATTTAACATCAAGAGGGGGCACCCGGAAGTTGTATAGCTACTGGGAGGACACAGTCTATGTCATCAGAGAAAAGACGGCTCCTAACAGTCCAGTGTATGTGGTCAAACCACTGCAAGGTAATGCAAGATCACGAGTGTTACACCAAAACCTACTCTTGCCATGCCCATATCTGGTTGAAAAACCAGAGGTCACTGTTCCCAGTGGGGAAGAAAAAAACAAAAGAAATAAAGGAAAGCAAACAGTGAGAAATAATCAGAAAATCAAATGTAACTCTGATCTGGCAGACTCAGATAATTCCAGTGAAGAAGACTACTAGGTATGGACAACAACAAGACAGGCTGTTCATCACCTAAACCCAGAAGCATGTGAATTTTATCCAAAAATGGACAGGCAGTGAGAAGGACAAGAGGATGCAATGATGTCTGAGGAAGACTCGGCAGAAGAGGAGCAGATTGATGTTCTTGCTGCTGAACCTGAGAGTGAAGAGATGAGTGCTGAATCTGACAATGAAGAGAGTGACTCGGAGATGCAAAGGGCAAGACCAGCAAGAGCCAGGCCACCCAAGCGTGTCTACACCTATGATCAGCTGGGTCAGCCAATGTTCAGACCTCTGAAGACATGTGGTGTCAGCTTGAAGCAACCCCCGAAAATCAGCCAGGATTCCTCTGCGAGACCATTGTTCATGTATCCTTTCTCTAACGATGAATGAGAGAATGTTATGCTATTCATAAATAAATTCATTGATTTAGTCATTCATTTCACATTTTAGCTATTTTTTATTGAATGTTAGTTATAGAGGTATGGTTGCACTTTCAGTTCAGAATATATTGTAGCTCAAATATAAGCAAGCAGAGTATTTGTTTGAAATTACGTACAAAAATAGATGGTTATCTGTGTACTTAAAATGAGACAATAGTGTCACGATTGCTGTGTAAAAAAAAAACAAAAACAAAACAAAAAACGGTGATATATAGACTTTATGAGATGAAATGTGTGGCACCAAAATGCATAGGAAACATAAGGTTGGGCGTACATGATAATTTCCGTGTCCCTTTGTGAAGATTGGGAGGGCCCACCAATCCTTCAATGGACTATTCACCCTTAAATACTGATGGACTATGGATATTTAACCAAGTATACAGCCACAAGAAGTTGAAAAAGAAGACACAGAGACACTGAAGTGAAATAATATTACTTGCACTTGTATTCTGTAATGCATGCTAAAAAAAGAAAAAAAAAAGGCAACAGCTCACATGTTCACCATCTCCAAAGTGTTCTAATGTTGTTACAGATGTGTTAAGTACTGTCTGTGTAGTGGCAGAGAAAATGCTAGGCAACATTTTTTTTTTTTTTTAGTGGGGGAGGGTGTTGCGCCCTAGAAATCTATGACAGGTCTATGCTGTGAGGACGGGATGCTGTGATGCTGAGGAATATCTTTTAATCTGGTCTTGTATCAATCCTATCCCATTTTGCATGTATCACTCTGAGTTAGTTAATTGCTGGGGTAGAGAGAGAGAGTGAGGTCAGTTAAGCGACAACATGTCATCACTGTGCTACTGTTTTGTATGTTCTCTGGTGGTGAATGAAAAAAAGTGCGTAGTCGCCCTCTTTCAGGCCCGGCTGCTCAGACAAACGATTATACAAAAACAAAACGCAGAACTGGGAGTCTGAGTCCTGTCGTTCAAAGGGTGCAACATTGGTTTAATATGCGGCTGCAATGGTCTGTCTTTTCTACCCCATGTTTCTCCAAGTGACTGATTTTAAGATTTAGGTGTTTCTATGATTTTTCTCCCCTCCTTTATAATATTTTCATGAAAATGAAAACGTGAAAAATAAAAATAATTCAACTAAAAAAGCAGACTTTCTTCTTTATTCATCACATTTGAGCATGCAGATTGTCATGCATCTGAATGAAGAGAGAAAATTGTAATTTATTATGTTCTATTCTTGCCTTGTGTTTTACTGATTTTACATTTACATGTTTGAGATAAAATATTCAATCAATTAACATTTAAGGTTAGGTATTGCAAACTTTTTTTATTTTAATGATTATGACTTAGCTATTTGAATTAAATTACTGATATTCTTTTTTTTTTTTTAGATTTGCAAGTCTATGGGTACACTGATTTGCTTGCAGGTCTGTGCTCTTTTGGCTTGTATTTGCTGCTTTTCTTGTGCCACCACTGGGTAGTACCGTCTGTTTGTACTCAGCAGATAATTACAAATTTTGTTTTTACCTGTAAACCTGATTTTTGTGACGTCTAGATTTGGGTACCCATGACTGCATTCTGTCAAACATACCTACATGTCATTGTTATTGGTACTTCCTTTCATAATTTTTTTTCTCTTATTAGAATACAAGTGTGAGGGAAAATGGAGAATTTACAAGTTTTTTAAAAAACAAGAAGTATATAAAATGTATGACTAAATAATTGAGTCATGATTAATGGTTCTTTCACCACCTCCTCACACTTGTATTCTAAGGGTCATTTACTGATTATCCTTCCTGACAAAATCAACGTGTGAGTAGGGCAGTTGCTCCTGTCTATCCTGTTACCAAACTTGGTACGCAGTTTGGCCTTGGGGTCCTCACTTTTAGCTATACTTTTGAGGTCAGTGATGTGGGTCTGCATCCCTGATTCTTCTTCATCTTTCCTTGGCTGCTTCCTTTAGAGGTCACCACAGTGAATCACCTGCCCCCATCTCACCCTTTCCCTTGCATCCTCTTCTCTCACACCAACTCTGTCCATGTCCTCCTTCACTACATCAATGAATCTTCTCTGTGGTCTTCCTCTTTTCCTCCTTCCTGGCAGTTTCATCTTCAACATCCTTTGTCCAACATTATATATATGTATGTATATATAATACTGTATATGTTAGTATATTTTATAGTAATATGTACATATGTATATTAGCTGCTCTTGCTTGCTTGCTTTTTTTTTCTTGCCTTCTGATTGTTGCTCTGAGTGTTGCTATCCCTGTGCTGTTGCAATCCTGGAATTTCCCCGTTGTGGGACTAATAAAGGCTTATCTTATCTTATCTTATCTTATCTTATCTTATCTTATCTTATCTTATCTTATCTTATATCTACTATCCCTCCTCTGCACTTGTCCAAACCATCTCAGCCTTGCCTCTCTTATTTTGTCTCCAAGCCGCTCAATGTGAGCTGTCCCGCTGATATACTAGTTTCTACTCCTGTCCCTCCTAGTCACTCTCACTGAGAATCTTAGCATATTCAACTCTGCCATCTCCAGTGCTGCCTCCTGTCTTTTTGTCAGTGCCACTGTCTCCAAACCATGTATCATAGAAGGTCTCACTACCATCTTGTAACTCTTCCCTTTCACTCTAGCTGCTATCCTTCGGTCATAAATCACCCCTGGCACGGGTCTTCCCGCACTCCACCCTGTCTGCACTTTCTTCTTCACATCTCTTGTGCACTGACCATTGTTTTAGACAGTTGACCCCAGGTATCTAAACTTATCTATTTTCACTTCCTCTACTCTTTGCATCTTTACTGTTACACCTGCCTTCCTCTCATTTATGCACATGTATTCTGTCTTGCTTCTGTTGACTTTCATTTCTCTTTTCTCCAGCGCATACCTCCACCTATTCAGGTTCTCTTCCACCTGCTCTCTACTCTCATTCTATCATATGCTTTTTCTAGATCAGGGATCCTCAAATGTTTTTGCCAGGGGTCCGCATTCATTTTTTCCCAGTGGACTGGAGGTCTGGAGCAGTGCCAACATGCTGAATGGGCGGATATTTCATTTCCATGTTGGGAGGGACAATAAACAGAACATTTTCTCCATAGTAAATATTGAGGGGACACTATAAATATTATTGTAGGCAGTTACAAATTTATGAGAAAGAATGTACAAATGTTCACTTATGAGCAAAAAGTAACAAACTACAAAAAAAGTCATAAATTCATGAGAAAGAAAATTGCAAATTTACAAGAAACAGTTGCAAATTTGCCCCTCATGGATCATCACCTTATCGTGGTGGGGGGTTTGCATGCCCCAGTGATCCCAGAAGCTATGTTGTCCGGGGAAATCTGCCTCTGATAGGGTCACCCAAGACAAACTGGTCCTGGGTGAAGGGCCAGACTAAGAATGATCCAACAGACTCTCATGATAAATTCTAGATCAAGGATTCAGTGTACCCTGCCCGGTATGGGGTTACCGGGGCCCCACCCTGGAGCCAGGCCTGGGGGAGGTGCTCGATGGCTAGCATCTGATGGCCAGGTTTCCACCCATGGGACCCGGCCAGGCTCATCCCGAAGGAGTTACATGGGTCCGCCCTCCAGTGGGCTCACCACCTGCAGGAGGGATCATGGGGGTCCGGTGCTATGTGGATTAGGTTGCGGTCAAAGGCGGAGACCTTGGCGGACTGATCCCAGGCTTTCTAAACTGGCTTTTGGTACGTGGAATGTCACCTCTCTGGTGGGGAAAGAGCCTGAGCTGGTGTACGAGGTTGAGAGATACTGGCTAGATATAGTCGGCCTCACCTCAACACACAGACTCCGGTTCCGGAACCAGTCTCCTGGAGAGGGGCTGGAGCTTGGCCTTTTCTGGAGTTGCCCCGGGTGAGAGGTGACGAGCGGGGGTGGGTATTCTTGTATCTCCCCACCTTGCTGCCTCTATATTGGAGTTTTCCCTGGTGGGTGAAAGGGTTGCTTCCCTGCGCCTTCGGGTTGGGAAACGGGTCCTGACCATCATTTGTGCCTATGCACCAAATGATGTTTCAGAGTACCCACCCTTTTTGGAGTCTGTGACTGGGGTGCTGGAGGGTGCTCCTCTTGGAGACTCCATTGTCCTACTGGGGGACTTCAATGAGCACGTGGGCAACGACAGTGAAACCTGGAAGGGAGTGACTGGGAGGAACAGCCTGCCCGATCTGAACCCAAGTGGTGTTCAGTTATTGGACTTCTGTGCTAATCACAGCTTGTCCATAACAAACACCATGTTCAAGCATAAGGGTGTCCATATGTGCACCTGGCACCAGGACACCCTAGGTCGCAGGTTGATGATCGATTTTGTTATCATGTCATCAGACCTGCGACCATATGTCTTGGACACTCGGGTAAAGAGAGGTGAAGAGCTGTCAACTGATCACCATCTGGTGGTGAGTTGGATCCGATGGCAGGGGAGGAAGCCATTCAGACCTGGTAGACCCAAACGTATAGTGAGGGTGTGCTGGGAATGTCTGGCTGAGGCCCCTGTCCGGAAGGTCTTCAACTACCACCTTCGGAAAAACTTCAACCACATTCCGAGGGAGTCTGGAGACATGGAGTCTGAATGGGCCATGTTCTCCACCTCTATTGTTGAAGCGGCGGCCCAGAGCTGCGGCCGCAAAGTGGTCGGTGCATCTCATGGTGGCAACCCCCAAACCAAGTGGTGGACACCAGTGGTGAGGGGGACCATTAAGCTGAAGAAGGAGTCCTATCAAGCTTGGTAGGCTTGTGGGACTCCCGAAGCAGCTGAGGTGTACCGGCAGGCCAAGCGGAGTGCAGCTCGGGTGGTTGCTGAAGCAAAAACCCGGGTATGGGAGGAGTTCGATGAGGCCATGGAACAAGACTTTCGGTCGGCCTTGAAGAGATTCTGGCAAACTGTCCGGCGGCTCAGGAGGGGGAAGTAGCTCCCTGTCCACACTGTGTATGGTGCAGATGGGGTGCTGTTGACTTCGACTGGGGATATCATCGGGGGGTGAAAGGAATACTTTGAGGGTCTCCTCAATCCCACTGATACACCTTCCACAGAGGAAGCAGGGCTTGTGGACGAGGGGGATGACTCGCCTGTCACAGGGGCTGAGGTTGCCAAGGTGGTTAAAAATCTCTTTGGTGGCCGGACCCCGGCGGTGGACGAGATTCACCCTGAGTACCTCAAGGCCCTGGATGTTGTTGGGCTGTCATGGTTGACACGCCTCTGCAACATTGCGTGGAGGTTGGGGACAGTGCCTTTGGCATGGCAAACCGAGGTGGTGGTTCCTCTTTTCAAAAAAGGGGACTGGAGGGTGTGCTCCAACTTTAGAGGGATCACACTCCTCAGCCTCCCTGAGAAGGTCTATGCCAAGGTACTGGAGAGGAGAGTCCGGCTGTTGGTCGAACCTTGGATTCAGGAGGAGCAATGTGGTTTTCGTCCTGGCCGTGGCACACTGGACGAGCTCTTTACCCTCTCGAGAATTCTCGAGGGTTCGTGGGAGTTTGCCCAACCAGTTTACATGTGTTTTGTGGACTTGGAGAAGGCATTCGACTGCGTCCCTCGTGGTTTTTTTTTTTTGTGGGGGGTGCTTCAGGAGTATGGGGTATCGGGCTTGTTGTTACGAGCTATTCGGTCTCTGTACCACCGTTGTGAGAGTTTGGTTCGTATTGCCAACACTCGGTCGGACTCATTCCCAGTGAGAGTTGGACTCCGCCAGGGCTGCCCTTTGTCACCGATCCTGTTCATAATTTTTATGGACAGGATTTCTAGGCGCAGCCAGGGAATAGAGGGTGTCATGCTTGGTGACCACAGGATCATGCAGATGCCAAACTTACTAAAAAGCGACTACAGTATTTTGGGGGAGACGATATTGACAAATCAAATTTTATTATTCCCAAATCAAAAAATGAGGAGTTTGAACATTACTTAGAGAATGAAAATTGGGAGCAGCTCATGTCAATATATGAAGTAGATGATTGTTGTAATTTTATAACTGCAACAATTACAAAGTCCATAGAAAAATTTACAAAGCAAATTAAAAGTAGACAACAGAAGATTAACCTACCATGGTTAAATAATGAAATAAGAAAACTTATGAAGAGGCGAGACTCTGCATTGAAAACATCATTAACCTCTAAACTGCAAAATGATCACCTTGTGTACAAAAGTTTAAGAAATAAAGTGGTACAAGAGCTGCGAAAATCAAAAGTATCTTACTACAATAAACTGATAGATCATGCAAAGGGTAACAACAGTTCCCTATGGAGGCATTTAAATAACTTAACTAATAAAAAAAAATGTTCAGAAGGTGGTAAAGGAACTTAGAATCAATGGCAAGACCATCAGTGACAAGGTTACATTGGCAAATGAATTTAATTGATATTTTGTGGACTCTGTGGAAGACTTAACAAAAAACTTTGTGCTGCCAAATGTGCTCAACAACACAAAATCAATACTTCCAACAGATTCTTTTCACATCGATGAGGTAAATGAGGAGTTAATTGCTGGTATTGTTAAAACACTGTCAAACTCAAAAACTAATGATATCTACAATATGAGCACTTCCTTTCTCAAAACGCACTGCAAAATATTAATCAAACCACTGACTCATCTCATTAATCTCTCCATTACGTCTAGTACATTTCCATCTGGCTGGAAAAAAGCTGTCGTCATACCAGTTCATAAATCAGGCAGTAAAGACGATATATGCAATTACCGCCCAATCTCTATTTTACCAGTCCTGTCTAAGGTTCTTGAAAAAGTTGTAGCTACACAGCTGATAGACTATTTACAAGACAGTCAACTTCTTCATCCACATCAATTTGGTTTTAGACCAGGATACTCAACAGAAACAGCAAATTGTTGCCTTATTGAAAATGTCAAACAGTCCCTGGACAGGGGTAATGTGGTAGGAGCTGTTTTTCTAGATCTCAGAAAGGCTTTCGATACTGTAAACCACAGTTTGCTTTTATCCAAAATGGTATCTTTTAACTTCTCTCCAGATACATTAGAATGGTTTGCATCTTATCTCCAGAATAGAGAACATTGTGTAAAAGTTCACCAGGATAAATCCTCATTTTTAAACAACCGCATGGGTATCCCACAAGGGTCCATTCTTGGTCCTTTACTTTTCAGCATTTTTATTAATGACTTGCCGCTACACTGCTCAGCTGCAACATGCCAACTTTATGCAGATGATGCAGTTATTTACACAGCTGCCAAGACTCCAGCACAGGCTGCAGATGTACTGTCTACAAGTATGGTTGATGTCCAAGAGTGGCTCCTCCAGAACCATCTATTGCTGAACCTTCAGAAAACAGTTTCAATGTGCTTTTCAATCAAAAAAATGTAACCTGCAACGTTTTAAAGTTAATATACATGATCAAGACATCAGTTTAGTTACAGAATTCAAATACCTTGGCATTGTACTAGATCCTCAACTCAAATTTAATCTTCATATAAAGAAAATTTCAAAAACAGTAAAAAAAAATCTGAACTGCTTTAAATTAATTAGATATTACATACCTTACGAAGCAGCTGTACTGTATATGCATTCTATGGTTTTTTCTCATATATCATACTGTTTGACAGTCTGGGCTCAAGCAGCCCCTTCCACAATAAGACATATAGGTTCATTATATAATCAAACTCTAAAAATCTTGGACAAAACGCCCATTAGGCGGCATCACTGTGATATTTTAAAAAAATACAACCTATTGAGTTTTGAGAGTTTCATTGACCTCTGTTTTCTGAAATTAACTTTCAAATGTTTCCATAAATCAGCACCCGAGCCACTTGCTGGTTTCATCCAAAGACAGGACAGCAGCAGAGCCACCAGGAGTTCTGTTAACAATAACTGTAAAATATTCCACCGCAGAACCACATTTGGACAAACAGCTTTCTCTATAAAGGGCAGTCACATCTGGAACACAATGCCAAATGAAATTAAAATAATAACGGACTTTAAAACATTCACTAAAAAGGTTAAAAACTGGCTGAAAAATAAACAAGAATGTACCCATGTATGAAATGATTGTCTGCAGGGTGAGAGTGAATGAAGGGAAGGAATGAATGTGTTTGTTTATAGTGAGTGACAAAGGGAGGGAGGCCTGAAATAGGCAAATGTGAGTCAGGTTGTTATATTGTGTATTTATAATATTTATAATATTTATAATTGTGTATTTATAATGTATTTACAATCTTTTTTGCATTGATGTATGTGGTTATTGTGTATTCTGTTTTCATTTTTTTTTTTTTAATCTTTTCCTTTTTACTTGTTTCTCCTTTCTAAAGCCCATCCAGGGACAAGAGTTGCAAATTAGCTAATAGCTATGCACTCTTTGTGCAACACATCAGATTGATTGTCATTGATTAATTGTCTATGTTTATTGCACTGTCCCTGTCAAATAAACAAATAATCTAATCTAATCTAATCATATCTCTGTTGTTTGCAGATGATGTTGTCCTGTTGGCTTCATCCAGCAATGACCCACAGCTCTTGCTGGGACGGTTTGCCGCTGAGTGTGAAGCGGCTGGGATGAAAATCAGCACCTCCAAGTCCGAGTCCATGGTCCTCAGCCGGAAAAAGGTGGATTGTCCTCTCCGGGTTGGGGACAGGCTCCTGCCCCAAGTGGAGGAGTTTAAGAATCTTGGGGTCTTATTCACGAGTGAGGGGAAAATGGAGCGAGAGATTGACAGACGGATTGAAGCAGCATCTGCAGTGATGCGGACGTTGTACTGGTCTGTTGTGGTGAAGAGGGAGCTGAGTTCTAAGGCAAAGCTGTCGATTCACCAGTCAATCTACGTTCCTACTCTCACCTATGGTCACGAGCTTTGGGTAATGACCGAAAGAACAAGATTGCAGATACAAGCGGCTGAAATGAGCTTTCTCCGTAGGATTGCTGGACTCACCCTCAGAGATAGGGTGAGGAGCTCAGTCATCCTGGAAGAGGCTCAAAGAAGAACCACTGCTCCTCCACACTGAAAGGAGCCAGCTAAGGTGGTATGGGCATCTGATTAGGATGCCTCCTGGACGCCTCCCACTTGAGGTGTTTCGGGCACGTCCCACTGGGAGGAGACCTCGGGGCAGACCCAGGACTCGGTGGAGAGACTATGTCTCCCAGCTGGTCTGGGAACGCCTTGGTATCCTCTCTGAAGAGCTGGAGCAGGTGGCTGGGGAGAGGGAAGTCTGGGCTTCTCTGCTTGAAATGCTGCCTCCACGACCCGGACCTCTGGAAAAGCGGTAGAAGATGGATGGATGGATGGATGGATGGATGGATGGACGGATGGATGGATGGATGGAGTTGCAAATTTGCAAAAAAGTCAAGTTTACTAGAAAAAAGTTCATGAGAAAAATATGTAAATTTGCAAGAAAAAAAATCAAATATCTACTAGAAAAAGGTTACAAATTTAGAAGAAAAAAAATGCAGATTTAAGATGTAAAAACAACAGATATGACAAAAAAAGTGGCAAATTTACAAGAACAAAGATTTACATTTACAATAAAATAAACAAGTAATGTAGTCCTTTAGTCAAAAATACACGGAATTTCTAACGTGAATATCAGACTTCTAATAAAAACTGGAAACAACCCTGCCACTGTTGGATGGAGATAGAAATGGAGACTCTAGGAGTATACTGTCCATCCAGAAAGTTTTCACAGTGCTTAACTTTTTCCACATTTTGTTATGTTACAGCCTTATTCCAAAATGGATTAAATACATTTTTTCCTCAAAATTCTACAAACAACACTCCATCATGACAACATGAAAAAGTTTTTTTTTTCAGATTTTTTCAGTTTTTTTAAAAAATAAAAAATTAAGAGATCACATGTACATAAGTATTCACAGCCTTTGCTCAACACTTTGTTGATGCACTTTTGGTAGAAATTAGAGCTTCAAGTTTCACCCATTCCTCTTTGCAGCACCTCTCAAGCTCCACCAGGTTGGATGAGAAACGTCAGTGCACAGCCATTTTCAGATCTTTCCAGAGATGTTCAATTGGATTCAAATCTGGGCTCCAGCTGGGCCACTGAAGGACATTCACAGAGTTGTCCTGAAGTCACTCCTTTAATATCTTGGCTGTGTGCTTAGGGTCGTTGTACTGCTGAAAGATGAACATTTGCCCCAGTCTGAGGTGAAGAGTGCTCTGGAGCATGTTTTCATGCAGGATGTCTCTGTACATTAGTGCATTAATCTTTCCCTCTATCCTGACTAGTATCCCAGTTCCTGCCACTGAAAAACATCCTCACAGCATGATGCTGCCACCACCATGCTTCACTGTAGGGATGGTATTGGCCTGGTGATGAGCGGTGCCTGGTTTCCTCCAAACGTGACGCCTGGCATTCACGCCAAAGAGTTTAATCTTTGGTTACAAATTTACAAGAATTTTTTTCTGTTGCTGATTTAAAATGCAAAAACAACAGATTTATGAGGAAAAAAGTGGCACATTTACAATAACAAAGTGTAGTATTTACAATTAGTTGTTGTAAATTTATGAGAAAAAGCTACAAATTTGTGAGAAAAGCTGCAATTTTTTTTTTTTATTTAAGTTTTTGTAAAGGGTATACAGGTCGTTACAGCAATGCATTGTTTACATTTTCATCACATGTTCCCTTATTTTCTGATATTTGACAACATTGGAAGAATAATTATTACAACACCCCTTTTTTTTGAAGTGAAAGAAAAAGTGAAATTAAAGAGAATAAAATAAAAACAAACAAACAAACAAACCAGCAAAAAACAAACAAAAAGAAAAAGTAAGTAAATAAAGGTAAAAGAGCATCTGAGTAGCGTTGGAACAAAGAGCGGAACCATTATTGAAATGGTATTTGTCAAAGATTAGATCTAATGGAAGACACATATGCGATCCAGGGTTGCCAAAAGTTCATGAACCCATCCATGTCCTGTCTCAGTGCGAATGTCAACTTTTCCATCGAGTAAATGTCTTGGATCACGTTAATCCAATCTTCAGGTGTAGGACAGTCCTTCAACATCCATTTTTTAGTTAGAGCTTTTTTGCTTGCCAATATTAAAACATTGAATAAGTATTTTTCTCCTCGTCTTTCCAGTGAGTCCGGTAGTAAACCCAAATACAAAGTTACAAAAGAAAAGGGAACTGTTATTTTAAATATTTTCCCCAATATTGTCTGTACATTGGTCCAATATTGGTGGATAACTGGGCATGACCAAAACACATGAAAATGATTTGCAGTCTTTTCACCACACAAGCGCCAACAGTTCAATCCCTTATGGGTAAATTTGTTTTGTGCAGGTGTTCTGAAAAATCTTACCAAGTTTTTCCATCCAAATTCTCTCCACTGCAGGGATGAGGTACTTTTCCATTGCTGTTTATTTAGCTTTTCGCATATTTCCAATTGTAAAGTGAAATTCCCCTCTTTTTCCCATCTCTCTTTTATATATGATGTGTTGTCTCCTTTTAAGTCTTGAAGACCTTGGTATATTTTAGAAATGTATCTGATCCCTGGGATCCCTTTATATGCCATTAAGAAGACCTTCAGAACACCTGACTGGGCCCTTTCCAAATCCTCCTTTTTAAGTATATTGTTTATGTGGTGTCTAAGCCGGAAGAACCTGTAAAGGTCTTGATTTATTAGACCTTGTTTTTTCAAATCTTCAAAACTTCTTAAAATTTGCCCTTTAAAAAAATCATAATATTTTATCAGCCCTTTCTCCTTCCACTTTTTAAATCTGGTGTCTGTTTTATTAGGAGTAAAGTCTTGATCATAGGCAATCCATTGCAGAAGTCGATAGGGCTCTTTAGTTTGATTCTCTCTGACTATCTTAAACCAAATTTTTAGCGGGGTCTCTATCCACGGGTTAGTGTTAATCAAAAGCTTAGGTAAGGCATTGTTCCCTATTATCGCCTGTAGGGGGATGTCACTTGTTATTTGGCATTCGATCTCCTTCCATTGTGCAGTGTAGACTGGGTTACATATCTCTACTAAAGTTTTAATTTGTGCGGCTTTAAAGTAGTCCCTGATATTTGGCAGCGCGAGCCCACCTTTGTCTTTGTTTAGCTGTAAGGTTCTATATCTGATTCTAGGTCTCTTGCCCTGCCATATGAATCTTGAGATCCTTCTGTCTAGCTCCTGCCATGTTTTTTTGGGAGGTTCTACCGGTATTGTTTGGAAAAGGTATAGAAGACGTGGAAGTATATTCATTTTGACTGCTTCAATTCTTTGTGCAGTACCCAAGAATGGTATCATATTCCATCTTGCTAGGTCAGATTTTATTTTTGTCACCAGTGGATCATAGTTTAGTGATATAATTTTGTTGAGTTGTTTCGGGATATTGACCCCCAGATATTTCATAGATTCCAACTCCCAGTTAGTTTTGAGTTTGCTTAGTGAATAATGATTTGGGTCATAGTTGAATGTTAAAATTTGGGTTTTATGCATGTTTAATTTGTACCCCGATAAATCTCCATACTCTGAAAAAACTGAGGTTAGTTCTGGTAAAGAAGTGTCCGGCTGCCCTAGGTATATTAAAATGTCATCAGCAAAGAGTGCTATTTTATGTTCCTTCTGACCAAGTGTAATACCTTGAATTTTTTGATTTTGTCTTACCCATTGGCTCAGAGGTTCTATGAAGATTGCAAAGAGCAGTGGAGACAGGGGGCAGCCCTGACGACATCCTCTTTCCAGTTCAAAAGATGATGATAAATTACCGTTAATCCTTATTTTAGCTGTTGGTTTTTTATATAATGCCTGTATAGTTCTAATGAAGTTGTTATGAAAATTGAAACTGGATAAGATTCTATATAGAAAAGACCAGTCAACCGAATCGAATGCTTTTTCAGCATCTAATCCCAATATGACTGCATTTAAGTTATATTTTTTTATATGATGAATTATGTGTAAAGTGCGTCTAATGTTGTCTTGTGTCTGTCTTTGTCTTATAAAACCTGTTTGGTCTAAATGAATTAGGTCTGTCAGTATATTTTCTAACCTTTTGGCAAGGATAATGGTAAAAAGCTTATAGTCCTGATTTAATACACTGATTGGTCTGTAGTTGGAGCACTCTAGTTTATCCTTTTCAGGTTTAGGTATAACTGCAATGACCCCTTCTCTCCAGGAGGGGGGGATTTCCCCTGTGTGGAGGACATAATTAAATGTTTTCAGGAGGAGAGGAGATAGTTGCTGTTTAAAGGTTTTGTACCACTCTGCTGTATAGCCATCTGCTCCTGGGGATTTGTTAGCTTTAAGTTTCATAATTGCTTTTTCCAATTCTTTAGGTGGTATTTCTGACAGTAGTGTTTTATTTTGTGACTCCGTAAGTTGGGGAAGGTTTAATGTGTTTAGGAATGCCTCGGATGCGTTTTTATGTTTTTTTGTGGGAGTATAAGTTCTTATAGTAATTCTTGAAGCTTTTAAGAATATCCTGAATTCTGAATTTTATTTCCTTTGATACTGGGTCTCTGATTTTATAGATTGCTCTTTCTGTTTGTTGTTTCCTCAATTTATAGGCTAGCAATTTTGCCGATTTACTGCCTGCTTCATAGTATTTTTGTTACAAAAATGTAAGTTTCCTCTGAATTTCTATTGTGTAGATCTCATTTATTTGGTTTTTAATTTCCTTAATCTTAAGCGAGTCAGTAGAATGAGTGTTGCCTTTGTGTTCTTTTTCTAGGTTCTTAAGTTCTGACTCTAATGTGGATAGTTTTTCTTGTCTTAGTTTCTTTTGGGTTGCCAGTTTTGCAATAATATTTCCTCTTATTACAGCTTTGCATGCATCCCACAGTATTAAAGGGAATACTTCTCCATTATCGTTTTCTTCCAAATATCTGAGAATATCTGATTCCAATTCATCTTTCAATGGTCCTTTCAGGACATTTGAATTTAACCTCCAAGAAAATGTATTATTTGTGTATTTTTGGATATTTAAGTCCATGTAGATCGAACTGTGGTCAGAGAGATCCATCAGTCCTATTTTACATGTTTCTACTCTTCCAATGTCTCTATTAAACATAAAAAAATAGTCAATCCTTGAGTAAGATGAATGTGGAGTTGAGTAAAATGTATAGTCTTTTACACTGGGGTTAAGTTCCCTCCACACATCACAGATTCCCATTTCTTTTAGTAGCATCCGAGTCTTCCTGCTTTGGGTGTTATTTTGATGTGGAGAATTACCAGAAGCATCCCAGTATGGATTCAGTCTAAGATTGAAGTCCCCACCACATATCACTAAACCTTGAGCTTTAGTTATCATTAGGTCAAATACATATTTATAAAATTTCCAGTTAGCCCCTGGGGGAGCATACACATTCAGCAGGGTGATATCTTCTCCCTCTAGCCGCCCAGTTACCAAACTGTATCTCCCTTCTTTATCTTTGTGTTCTGATTTTTTTTCAAATGTAATTTTGGTTGATATCAATGTCGCTACTCCCCTCCTCCTCCCTGACTTAGATGAAGATGAAGAGATCATTTTAAACCCTTGTCTACTGAGTTTAGTGTGCTCCACGTCTGTTAGGTGGGTTTCTTGTAAAAATATTATTCCTGCTTTGTCTTTTTTCATTTTGCCTAGAATCTTGGATCTTTTAACTGGATTCAGGATTCCTTTAACATTATATGAAATTATTTTGGTTACACCCTGTTTCTCCATTGTGTTGTTTTGTTTAGTATAACTGTGTGGTGGCCCTCTTTTGTGCTACTCAGAAACTGAAAGAACATTAAGAACAAGAAAAACATTAAGAACATAGTGTATAAAACTTTAAAACAAAAAACTGTCAAAAGAACTTCCTGAGCTGGGGTCTTTTTAAAGACCCTGGAAGAGCCTTGATGGAGTGTAGGCTCTGAGGGAAATTCCTCAAACTCTGTTACGTGTTGAGGGCCCTCTCTTACCCCTGTAAGTTGTCCCATGCGTTTAACGTGAGTTTCAGATCCCAATCCAAACTTGTAATGATTTTTTTTTTCCCTTTATGCCTATACCCTGTGAAATTGTGTGCACCCTCCCACCCCCATCACAGCAAACATTCATGCAAAAACAGTATTTGTTAGTGTGAGGAGAACATGTGGATTATTGTCACATTTCTATTTTAACGTTTTTTTTTTGTTTTTTTTTTATTAAAAAGACTTATTTGTTTCAAATATTATGACTGTTCCATGAAATGTTTTACCACATGCTGAATAAGCATCTCCTTTAATGTTTGTTACCCTGTATGAGGGGGGTTGGATGTGCAGATTGACTCAAAAAAAAATAAAAATGGTCGCTATTCCAATCTGAAAACGGACAGTTTATCCGCGATGCTCTGGTGCTGGGTTTCCCGCTGCTGGCCCGTGGATTTTGAAGGTCTCTGTGTTGTCCATGTTTGCTTTTTGATCTTCTCACTCGGGTCTGCTGCGGGTTTGAATACCGTTACCGGGAGCCCTCTTCTCGCCATGTCAGCTGTTGCTTCTTCCGCTGAATTATAGAGACATGTTTCTTCGCCGTAGAAGACCCTTAATTTCGCAGGAAATGGCGTCTGAAAGCGCAGTTTCTTCTCACGTAGTACCTTTTTGGCGTCATTGTATTCCCTGCGCTTTTTAAGGACCTCCGGGGTGTAATCGTGTTCCACGAAGACTTTTCTCTCCTGGTGCATTAATCCTTTTTTCTGCCAAGCCAGTCTTACAACCTCTTGTTTTATTTTGAAATTGGAAAATCTTACCAACGCTGAACGTGGGGGCGCTTCCGCCGCTGGCCTAGCGGCTAATGAACGATGTGCCTTTTCTATCTTCAAGTCGGTGGTTTGTGAAATATCCAATTTCTCTCTTAGTAAAGATTCCACACATTCTGCCATTGAGTTAAAACCGTTTTCAGCTCCTTCTATCAGACCATGAATTCTTATATTGTCTCTTCTCTGTCTTCCTTCTTGGTCGGTTAGCTTAGCCTCTATAAATGCTTGTCTTTTGCGTAGGTCCAGCACAGAATCTTTGAGCACTTTTATTCATTCCTCTGCTTCCAAGATTCGGTTCTCGGCCTGGTCCACTCTGCTGTTTGTCCTTTTCAATTCGTCTCTGAATTCCCGAAATTTGGCCATAACCTCTCGGCGAAATCGTCGTAGCTCTTCAAAAAGCAATTTTAAGCTAACCTTTTTGTTAGCTACAACCAGTTCCTCGTCTTCTGAACGGAGATCTTCCAGTTCAGATTCTCCGGCCGATACGTGTCCTGGCCTGGAAAATTTCAGTTTCTTTTGTTTTCCTTTAGACATGACGATTTTGTCTTTTGGTTTTCACTCCTCCAAAAATCCGTTAAGTTTGATTTTCAAGGTATTTTCTTGGATTGGGTCTGAGAGTTTCAGCGTTAAGCTGCAGTCGCCATGGCGTCCAGACCGGAAGTCAAAAATTGTTCTCCAGTGGATCCCCTTGATTTACATCTGTGTCACCAGGCTGTCCTGCTGCGGCAGCACCTGGGTGAATGCAATGACTTTCAGCGGCAGTTAGCCTGTTGCCCACCAACAAGTGCACTCCTCGAGCTTCGGTGGCAGCGAGGCCAAGTTGGTGTTAGCGGTCAGACAGCTGTGTTGGGAATGAAGTGCTCATGAGCACAAGTGTCGCTCCCAGAATGCTGATTCACACACAGGCAGCGCAGTAAAGTTGGTAAGCACAAAGAAGCTCAGATATTAAATAAAGGTGAAATAAAATAAACAAGTAACATAGTCATTCAGTCAAAAATAAACAGAATTTCAAACATGAATATCAGACTTCTAATAAAAACTGGAAGCAACCCTACCGCTGTCTGATGGTGGCTCCCTGGCTTTTGTTCTGCATCATGTTTCAATCGCTGGACTGTGGTGTGATGGTGCAAGTGTCACGACGGCCCTCACGGACCGTCACAAGACACCTCAGTCACCAGAGAGTTTGCAGTGGTAATTTATTGTTGAGTAAGGATGAACACACACAGAACACATGCAGTGGCTGGGGGAAGTCTGAGCCGGGGAACACCCGATGCGCCAGACGAGATAATCACAAAGATACAGTCACATAGAGCGTACCTTACAACGGGACCGTTAACAGACGGGTAACGGGGGATTCCCAAGTCCGTTAACCACGATGAGCAAGGAGAATAACAGGAGCACGACGGAACGTGGCTGAACATACAGGTGAACAACAGGATATAACAGAGACTGCCGCGTTGGAGGACATTTAGCACCCGCTTATATCTCTGGTGGCTAATGACCCCAACGCGGCACAGCTGCTGCTAATGACAGCAGAGCAGCAGCTGACTTTGACAGCAGGGAGCTCCCCCGGGCGCCTTCACAATAAGAGCCCGAGGAGCTGGAAGGAATCCTCAGCTGCCAAAGCCAGAGAACAAAAAGATATGAGACCCGAGTGTGGCCAGAACCGACACTCGGGTTATGACAGCAAGATGCAGTGGCATGGAGCAGGCAGGGACCCTGATTATCAAAGGCGGAATATGGGCTCCTTTTCCAGGTCGTGGTTCTTCGGACACCAGCGGTGGTCGCAACCATTTTCTGTCTCTCCTTAGGGTGGGGTGCATGGTGTGATTTCTCATGCTTGCCTGCCTTCACTGAGCATTTTTCCCTGGTTTTGATGATGGTGCCTCAGACCTCACTCTATCCAGGACTGTCCTCATACCATAGACTGTCCGGCTGGCAGCCATTACAATGTTTGAGTTCCATTTTTTTTTTGTTCCGTCATGTTTTTTTTTTCTTCAAATGGTATCAAAAGACTTTGGAGTCCAGAGGGAAGACCTTCTGTGTCTGGATGCGGACTGGGGTCCACCATTTGATGAGCTCGGCTCTAGATCCACAAAGACACAGTGCAACTCCTTCTAACCTTCTATATACTTCTCCATCAACACTTTTTTTGGGCATGAAACCATATTGCTGTTCACTGATTGTCACCTCTCCACTTAACCAGGCTTCAACAACTCTTTCCCATGTCTTCATAATGTGTCTGATAAACTTTATGCCTCTGTAGCTACTACAGCTCTGAACATCATAGTTGTTCTTGAAAATTGGTACTACTACACTTCTCCATTCCTCAGGCATCATCTGACTCTACAAGGACAAAAACAATCTGGTTAAAAAGTCCACGGCACTGTTGAGTACACAGTGTTATTATTTTTGTTTCCATAGTACACCTGAGTATTTTTGATTCCTGTTTTGGTGGGAAATGTCCAAAAGGGGAACCTGACATTCAAAATAAACTATGCAGACTAAAGGCACTTGTGTACTCCAGAAAAAAATAACACAATATGCTGAACAGTGGCAAAAAAGATAAAACCAAAATCTAAAAGGTTACAATAGAGAAGGAAGCTGGGGTCAAGACAAATAGAATAAAGCTAGAGTGGATATCAACCATTAGGTGACACGTGAACACACAGCGGCCTCTCTTCTCTCGTTGTGTTTTGTGCCATTTAGTGTTTAAATTACGCCTAAGTGTACATTCATGTGTTTAATGTCTTGTACATGATGCTGTGCACAAGCTACAGTTGCCTTCTGGAGATAAAGAATATGACCAAACATTACCTCTTGGATCAGAGCATTATAGAGGAACTCCGTGGTCTAGGTCTCCTCTGCCATACCTCCACACCCCCAGACTCGACTGCTGTGTCTCATCCCAAATGGAGACGCTGTAGACGGTGTGAGTAGCGACAAAAAAGAGGTAAACACAGAGGCATCCAAACGAAGCTAACCGCTAGCCCACATGCTCTCCCGATTCCTTCCCTCATTCTGGCCAACGTACGCTCATTTAGCAACAAAATAGACCACGTACAGATCCTGACAACTATGCAATGTTATGCACGGAACTGCTGTGTTTTGATCTTTACAGAAACGTGGTTAAATGACAATATACCGGACTCTGCCATTCAGTTAGCAGGGCTAACATCCTATCATGATGACAGAGTGTTCAAGGAAGGAGGGATGACCCACGGGTGAGGCATGTGTGTTTACATCAGTGACGCTTGGTGCTGTAATGCAACTGTTGTGCATAAACACTGTTCTCCATTGGTGGAGTTTATGATCATCAAGTGCCGACCCTTTTACATTCCGAGAGAATTTTCATCTGTCCTACTAGTCACTGTGTATGTCCCGCCCACTGCCATCAGCGAGAGGAGTAAAGCACTAAAAGAACTCTATCAGGTCATCAGTGAGACACAAACAACGCATACACATGGATTCCTCATCACAGCAGGAGACTTGAACCATGCAGATTTAAAGGCCCTCCTACCAAATCTACACCAACGTGTAGACTTTCCAACAAGAGGAGACAATTTGCTGGACCTGGTGTACACAACTCACAAGAAAGCATACAGAGCCACCTGGGTCTCTCTGATCACATCACCATCTTGTTAAGGCCGGCATACAAACTCAGAGTAAAATCAATCAGACCAACAAAAAAGCAGGTACATGCGTGGCCAGAGGGGGCTTCTGATGCTCTGAAAGACTGCTTCAGCATTACAGACTGGGACACTTTCAAGCACACAGCCACTCAAAATGGACACACAAACCTAGAGGAGTACATTGAGGTTGTTGTAGCATAATAAATGCACTGATGATGTCACTTGCTGCAAAACCATTACTGTTCATGCCAACCAAAAGCCATGGATGACAGCAGAGGTCCACAGGCTCCTGAGGATGCTGGATGAAGCCTTCAGGACCAGCGACACTACAGGACTGACAACAGCTAGGGCCAGCCAGTCCTGTGGCATCAAGGAGGCAAAACGACAGTACAGCAAGAAAATATCCGGCCACTTCAGCAACACCAGAAATGCATGTTCCCTCTGGTGTGGCATGCAGACCCTCGCCAACTACAAACCTCCACCTCAGACCTGTGTGAGTGACTCCACACTGCTCAACAACCTAAATGACTTTGTTGGCGGCTTTGAAGAACAAAACAGCACATCAGCACAGAAGACCACTCCTTCTCCAGACGAGCAGGCCATAAGTCTGAATCTGGCTAGCATGAAGAGGACCCTCTGCAGGATCAACCCACGCAAGGCAGCTCGACCAAACAACATGCCGGGTTGTGTCCTGAAGGACTGTGCAGAGGAGCTCAAGAATGTCCTAGCTGACATCTTCAACATCTCCCTGAGTTAAGCTGTTGTCCCCACATGTCTCAAAACTGACACCATAATACCATTCCCAAAGAAGCCCATTCCATCCAGCTACAATGATTACTGGCCTGTAGCACTGACCCCCGTCATAAAAAAGTGCTTCAAACAACTGGTCATGCAGAACATCAAGTCCATCCTCCCTCCCAAGACCCATTTCAGTTTGCATACAGGTCAAACACATCCACAGAAGATATCATCGCTGCTGCTCTCAATCCAGCTCTCACCCACCTGGACTCAAAGAACTCTTACGTACGAATGCTGTTCTTGGACTTCAGCATTCAACACAATAATCCTTCAGCACCTAATAGAAAAACTCAGTCACTTGGGACTCAAAACCTGTCTCTATGATAGATAGATAGATAGATAGATAGATAGATAGATAGATAGATAGATAGACTTTATTGATCCCAAACTGGGAAATTACAGTGTAACAGCAGCATGACAGTAGATGACCAAAACGACAGAAATACACACAGCATAACAGACAAAGGGATTACCCATGGAACGTAAAACTGCCTAAATAACTTATATACATCGCAGATGAATAGATAGTAACCCATATAGGTACATGAATCATACTCGCTGTACAAAGCAAGACTATGAGGTGCAAGGTGAAATGTGAGGCATCAGTTAGACTACAAGGTGCAGTATGGTTGCACAGTTATGACAGAAATCAACATTAGAGTGAGTTATTGTACAGTAAAATGGCATGTGGCAGGAAAGATTTCCTGTATCTAACCGTTCGGCAGCAAAGCCATAGCAGTCTGCTGGAGAAAGTGCTCCACTGTTTGTCCAGTGTGTGGTGGAGGGGATTATCAGGATTGTCCATGATGGATCACAGTTTGTTTAGTGTCCTCCTCTCCACCACAGTCTCAAAGGTCTCCGGCCTAAGACCAATTACAGAGCCAGCCCTCTTGATAATCTTGTCAAGTCTGTTGGCATCACTGGCTCTGATACTGCTACCTCAACAGACAGCAGCAAAGAAAATAGCGCTGGCGACAATGACTTGGTAGAAAAGCTCCAGCATCCTATTGCACATGTTGAAGGATCTCAGCTTCCTCAGGAAGTAGAGTCTGCTCATCCCCTTCTTGTACGCAGCATCACTGTTGGACTTCCAGTCTACTCCGTTGCTGATCATGACACCCAGGTATTTGTAGTCCTCCACTACCTTCACATCCATACTTTCTCACAGGGAGGCCACAGAACATGTGGGTTTGCAGCAACACCTCCAAGACCATCACACTGAGCACAGAGGCCCCACAAGGGTGCATGCTCAGCCTGCTACTCTTCACCCTGCTGACCCATGACTGTGTACCAGCCTACAGCACCAACCACATCATCAAGTTTGCGGACAACATGACGGTGGTGGGCCTCATCACCAACAACGAGGAGGCCAACTACAGAAATGAGGTGAGCCAACTGGTTCAGTGGTGTAAAGACAATAATTTCTTCCTAAACATGGGAAAAAACAAGGAGATTGTGGTCGACTTAAGGACGGGACACACACAGCATCCCCCTCTGATCATCGTTGGTGCAGCTGTGGAGAGGGTGACCAGCACCAAATTCCTGGGGGTGCACATCTCTGAGGACCTCTCCTGGTCCAACAACACCACATCAGTGGCCAAGAAGGCTCAAACTTACGTCCACTTCCTCCGCAAACTGAGGAGAGCACGAGTCCCACCCCCATCATGTGCTCATTCTACTGGGGGAACCGTTGAGAGCATCATCACCAGCTGCATCACTGTGTGGTATGGAAGCTGCCCCACTTCCTGCTGGAAGACACTACAATGCACAGTGAAAGCAGCCAGCAGGATCATTGGTGCCCCTCTGCCCCCCCTTTCAGACATCTACCTCCCCTGCCTCACCCGCAGAGTCATCAACATTGCAGGCGACACCTCCCACCCCTCACACTCCTTCTTCAGCCCCCTGTCCTTGGGGAAAAGGTACCGGAGTCTCCAGGTCTGCTCCACAAGACTGCTAAACAACTTTGTTCATCAGGCCATCAGGACCCTGAACTATGTCCACGCCCCCCCCCCCCCCCCAAGTCCTCCTCCTGCCCCCTCTGGACTGTTGGTAATACTATTGGCACACCAACAGTAATACATCTGCAGCTGTATGTTTCAGCACTTGACTGCAACCATTTGCACAAATGCCATACCTGCTGCTGTCTGTTATTGCAATACTGATCATGTGCAGTCCTATCTGTCACTGTCTGTACCTACACTACAGCTTCGACTTGCAACTACAAGTATTACTGCTCTACTTTTCTGTATATAGGATTGCTGGGTTTCATCATTTATCTTTATTTGCACTATGGGATATCTAGGCCTATCTTTTGTTGCCATTTGCACTACGGGAACATTACTGTACATAGACTGCTGTTGTTGTTTTTCCAGCTTTATTCCTTTTCCTTTCTTTATATTGCACACACCACTGAAGAGAGAGAGAAGCATCATTTCAATTCTCTTGTATGTCCTGTATGTATAGTAGTATTAACAAATAAAATCTTTGAATCTTGAATCTTGAAATAGGAAACATGGGAACAATAGGGAGTACCACTGACAACGTAAACACTCAGAGAACTCATGATTTCTACTACACAGACACAATGGAAAGGAGTAATAAGCCACAGACAAACAAATCATTACTATTAATCTAAGAAGAAAATATCAAAAAGAATTAACTGTCATATTCGGGGTCGTTCACCCCGTCCATGACCTGTGGCTGTAGGTTTTGATTATTGCTTATTAATTCCAGCTGGCAGATTGCGCCTTGCTCTCTGCCAGTCTTACAGTCATGCCTCCTCCTCTCACCAGACATTCACCAGCTGTATGGTTCACCACACACACACACACACACACACACACACACACACACACACACACACACACACACACACACAGTTTGAATCAGTCACGCACCTGCTTGACACACGGCTGTGTCCACTTGATTTTTGATTGATTGATTTTATTTGAACATTCAGACAAAAAGAAAAAAAGAATTTAAAACAAAAATCAAAACCAAAAAAATAAAATGTTCAAAAGTAGTGGGAAGAAACCAGTGCTTATATCGTCCCACCCCTTTTCCATACCCAACAAATTACAACATCACTCTAGTTATCATTCATCCCACAACCACATTCACCATACAACACCATAATACATAATACACCCCATAATCAAATTATGCAACAGAAATAATACAACAATGAAAGTCCATAATGACAACAATACCAACATCCAACAATAACTGTAACAATAATAAATAAATGCTTCTGGTATGTTCAATACAATCATAGAAAACACCATCATCATCACAATCACCATATATACCACCATATACCCCCACATGGCTTACAATACCTAGGCGCAATAAGTAACCATATAATAATAATAACCATAATAATAGGTAGCCATATGGTAGTTACAACAACAATAATAATAATAATAATAATAATAATAATAATAACACCACCTGGCCTATACAATACTCCAAACAACTCCATCCCAACAACAATCCTAACACTATAATTCTAGTAATAATGATATCAATAATAACAATACTCAGCATATATATTCACAATAACAACCTTTCTTCACTGAAGACACATTGTATTGTTACTGTCTTTTATTTTTATATTGCTCAAAAATCATTTCTTTATGTGTTGATTTAAATATATGGATGTTTGGACATTGCCTGTGTTTCTCCCCCAACCCATTCCAGATATACAAAAACCTTTCCTAGTAGATCTTACTAGGTGCATTTTAAATTTTGTGTTCCCCCGTAAATTATATTTCCCTTCTCTCTCACTGAAAAGATTTTGTATATTGTGCGGCAAAAGGTTTTTACTGACTTTAAACATTAATTGTGCTGTATAATAATCAACCAGATCCTGTAATTTCAATCGTTTTGAATGTAAAAACAATAAATTAGTATGTTCAAGATACCTAACTTTGTGTATAACACGGACTGCCCTTTTTTGTAATATTAGCAATTAATTAAGTGTACTTTTAAAATTGTTACCCCAGACCTCTATACAATAGATCAAGTATGGAAGTACTAATGAGCAATACAAAATATGAAGCAATTTGTAATCTAGGACTTGCTTAATTTTATTTATAATTGCAATATTTTTTGCAACTTTGTTTTGTATGTATCTGACGTGTGGTTTCCAACTAATTTTATCATCTAGTATTACACCCAAAAACTTGATCTCCTTAACATTTTCAATAATTACATTATCTATATGAATATGTATATCTTCTTTATTTTTACAATTACCAAATACCATTACCTTAGTTTTACTATATTTTGCGATAATTTATTACAATCCATCCATTTTTTAAGCTTATTTATTTCATTATTTAGAGTATGGATTAGTTGATTATAATTATTTCCAGAACAAAATATATTAGTATCATCAGCAAATAATATTATTTTTAATAAACTTGGAATATATCATTTATATATATGTTAAATAATTTTGGGCCCAGTACTGACCACTGGGGGACCCCAAAGGCAATTTCCATACACCCAGACAGATATTCTCCCATCTTCACAAACTGTTGTCTCTCAGATGAATAACTTGTAACCCAATTCAAAGCCTAATACCATACATTTGCAGTTTATGAAGAAGTATTGAATGATTTATTGTATCAAATGCTTTTCTAAAATCTATAAATACACCAATTGCATATTTTCCTTGATCTAATGCATTTATTATTTCCTCTGCTGCTTCCATTATTGCCAACGATGTTGTACTCTTTGCTCTAAATCCATATTGATTCTGATTAAGCACATCGTGTTTATTCAAAAAGTTTTCTAATCTGTTGTTGAAAATTTTTTTCAACCCTGCGTTAGGGTTTTGTGTACTAATAGGGAGGCAGTGTGACCAGTCAGTGTGGCAGCTTAAACTCACTCTTGGACTTCCTGGCTCGCAGACTGTTGGTTTTACCCCCTGGACTGTACCGTGTAGTTTCTCCAGAGCCTTTCCGCTCCTACGCATAGGTATGTCCTCTTGTTATTGCCTTTCCCTCCTCTCCTGTTCTGTTTGGAGCGCGATTGGCTTTTCCTCCCCGCCAACAAAGCTTGAAGCTGGTTGTCTGCTCACCTATCTGTGACTGTTATTTGGACATTGTGTGTACTGTTTTCCTTTGTTAATAAACACGCTACTTTACTGCATGTTGGGCTTGCTGCCAATTTATATGTTCGCTGCGAGGTTACGCAGTGGACACGACATTAACCTTGAAAATATGACGGGTAGGGGGATGCTACAAAATTATGGTATTCTCAGGTTTGAGCACACAGTCGTATTTTCACTTCATTATTGTCCTGATTATTACCTGACTCTCTCCAGCTGCATTGATAACTGCCACCTGTCCTACATTATCTCCCCCCTTTGAATAGGACTTCACTCTTCAATATCACTGTGGGACTTCACTTCACCTCTGCCCAAATGTGACCCCCTGCTTCCAGTGCTTGCCCTCACCTTCTCCCAATGTGGGAACCAAGTAAGACTTTATAATCAACTGCTGCTAATATACAGTTGTGCTCATAAGTTTACATACCCTGGAGGAATTTGTGATTTTTTTGGCCATTTTTCAGAGAATATGAATGATAATGTGGTGATCCGAGCTGTGTGCTGATTTTCTCTCTCCTCTCATTGATTATTTTCCACAGTTGTGGTTTCATCCACACCTTCGCTCCTTAATTAGCAGCCTTTATATGGAGTGGGGCCCTTCACTCCTGCATGGAGACGTCTACACTTGCATGCAGTTCAGACAGCTCCTCTACGCTTATGCTGCCCTTCTCATCTCCAGCTTTGAACCCCATCTCAGACTCGGCACACAGTAAGCTACCTCTCAGCCTGTTCTTACCCCCTGCATCTCTTCTCTGTTTGTCTTGGATAAACCTGTGCACAGGTGGACCTTCTCCCTGGCGTACCGACACCTCTCTTAGTGGCGGACCTGGACCCTTCCCTGGAGCTGGTATCTCCTCATCCCTACCAGGATCCTGTAAGTGCGCTTTAATCATCAGACTGAACTTTCCCCTTCTTCCCTCGGCTGAGGAATACCGTCTAGCACTGAGCACGGTATATACCTGCACCAGCACCTCTTCATATTTGTGGGACCACAGCAACCTGGAGAGAACGTGGCCACGGGTTGTTTCATCCTAGCCGCTCCATGCTCCGTAAGATTATCAACTTCTCATTATCCCACTGTGCTACACATTATTCACCACTCCTTCTCTCTCTCCTTTGGAGGGTTGCCAGACTCCTCCTGCTCTGCACTCACACTCACACACACTCACTCTCAATAAAGATCATTGCAATTATAACTGAGTCTGTAGTCTGCTTCTGGGTCTGTTACTAAATCATGTCAGATAATACAAAAACGTTTCTTTCACTCATAGTTAGTGGTTGGGTGAAGCCATTTATTATCAAACAATTGTTTGTTCTTTTTAAATCATAATGACAACAGAAACTACCCACATGACCCTGATCAAAAGTTTACATACCCTAGGTCTTAATGCCATGTATTGCCATATTCAACATCAATGACAGCTTGAAGTCTTTTGTGGTAATTGTGGATGAGGCACTTTATTTTCTCAAATGGAAAAGCTGCCCATTCTTCATGGCAAAAAGCCTCCAGTTCCTGTAAATTCTTGGGCTGTCTTTCATGAACTGCACGCTTGAGATCTACCCAAAGTAGCTCAATGATATTGAGGTCAGGAGATTGAGATGGTCACTCCAGAACCTTCACTTTTTTCTGCTGTAGCCAACGACAGGTTGACTTGGCTTTGTGGTTTGGATCATTGTCATGTTGGAATGTCCAAGTGTGTCCCATGCACAGCTTCTGGATTGATGAGTGCAAATTTTCTTCCAGTACTTTCTAACATGCTGCATTCATCTTGCCATCAATTTTGACCAAGTTCCCTCTGCCTTTATAACTCACACATCCCCAAAACATCAGCCATCTACCGCCGTGTTTCACAGTAGGGATGGTGTACTTTTCATCATAGGCCTTGTTGACTCCTCCAAATGTAATGTTTATGGTTGTGGCCAAAAAGTTCAATTTTGGTCTCATCACTCCAAATACCTTTGTTCCACTAGTCTTGAGGCTTGTTTCTGTGTTGTTTTGCATATTGTAAGTGGACTGCTTTGTGGCATTGGCATAGTAATGGCTTTCTTCTGGCGACTCGACCATGCAGCCCATTTTTCTTGAAGTGCCTCTTTATTGTGCATCTTGAAACAGTCACACCAGTTCTGTATGTCAGCTGATGTTATTTGAGGGTTTTTCTTTGCATCCTGAACAATTTTCCTGGCAGTTGTGGCTGAAATTTTTGCTGGTCTACCTGACTGTGGCTTGGTTTCAACAGAATTCCTCATTTTCCACTTCTTAGTTGGAGTTTGAACACTGCTGATCGGCATTGTCAATTCCTTGGATATCTTTTTATATCCTTTTTCTGTTTTATAAAGTTCAGCTATCTTCTCCCGCAGGTCCTTTGATAATTCTTTTGCTTTCGTCATGGCTCGTGTAACCCCCTCTCACTAACACCTACTACCACTACTGGGTAATTGGGTCTCAGGGTAACACCCACTAACACCTGCGCTCGCCAGATTTTTGTGTGTAACACTTACTAACACCCACTCACCCTACTCACTTTAGGTGTAGTACCCTTTTTGGTAGTGGTGTGTTATGGCAATGTATTTACCTTAACTTTACTACCTGAGCAGAGGGATAATTGGGCCAGGTCAGACCGACTCTGGGTTCGTAGGAACCTGGGAGGTGCAACAACAGATGACACATACACAGCCGTATAGAACTTGCAACTATGTATCTTATTTACAAATATGTACAATAAAAAAAACACAGCACTTGTACAATAATAATAAAAAGAACAATACAATACCCAAAATATATTTACAGATTTTACAGATGTCTAGTGTCCTTTTCAGATGATCATTTAGTCCACCTCTAGTGGTCTATCTGATTCGGGCTTTGGCTCGCCATCCAAATTTGGTGAATCCTGGGTTTCTGGTCCAACCAGTCAAAACAAAAAAACCTGACCATGCTAGGTGACACGTGCGTCAATGGAGTTCCCGCGCTCAATGGCGTCGACAGTCTTTGTATCCCAATCAATCTCGAATTTTCTTCAAGGCAAAGACTGTTATCAGTGCTAGCTCACCGTCTCTGTGAGTGATCGTCTCTCTCGGTCGGTGCCTTCCGCTGTGTCTGACAGCGTTCTGTGGATTACGCACAGACCGAGGGAGAGAGTGCGTGACCCCGTTGGCTGGCAGAACCCCATTGGCTGTTGCTGCCAAGCTAACAACACAGCCATTGGTCGCTTAAAGTGCCAAATAAAAACATCTGGAACGTTATCAAAACTTTCCAAAGAATGTTCCCAACTATTTATAAACATATTTTATGAACTTATATTGTATTCATATACTCATCTTCAAAATATCCACTTCCATTGTGAAATGAGTGTTTGTATGTTTTTTTTAAAAAAAAACTTTATCGATATTTACAATTTTAGTCGTGTTTTTAACACTGGGTTACACTATCCCCCCTTAGAATCATGCAAGTCCCTTTGCATGGGATTAGCTAAATGGTACTGACGGGAGAACTAGTGTTCATGGGAATATTCCTAAGATCTAACTCTGTTAAGGCTCTGGTAAAAGCCAGGTTTGAGTAATCTTAGGATCTGTCTCTGTTAAGGCTTTGGTAAAAGCCAGGCCTAGTCCTTGAAACAGGGACTGGGCAACAGTTAGGAGAGGATTTCCCAACCGACTATACTGTAGTCTTTCTGGCTAGGAGGTTGTCCTCTCGGAGCATCTCACAGTCTGTGGGACTTCTTTTTCAGGTTCTTTTTCTTCCACAGGTTCATCACAGGTACTTTTATCAGGTGAGTTGGTTTCACTTTCAGTTCCATTCTCATTGTTTGATGGTTCCACATTTGTTTCAGTTTCCTCCAGGTTTCCATCATTCGGTAAGTTGTCGCATCTAGGTGAAGTGACATTTTCTATTTGGTTGTCATTCTCAGGTGAGTGAGTTTCAGCAGGAATGTCTCCTTTAAAGAATGTCTTTGGATGGGGAATTTCATAAACTCAAATGAGCTTTATGGGCGTTTGGATTGGTTCTTCTCTGTACCAATAGACATCTTCATTTTCCGGTTCTGAATTCTCACATTCCTCACTTTGATCAGGTGACTGTCTTGTCTTAGGTTTGCGGACACGTTTTGGTTGGATAGGTTCTTCTTCAACAGGGGCAAGAAAACCACAGGGAAGCAAGAGGTCGCGGTGAACGGTGCGAACTGGACCATCTTTTGTCTCAGGTTTTATAGTGTAAACAGGCAAGTCACCTGCTTGGCTCACCACAATGTGAATTTCAGCTTCCCACCTGTCTGCTAGTTTGTGCTTTCCTCTGTGGCAGACTGCACGTACCAAAACTCTGTCGCCTTGTTCGAGTTTCGAGGGTTTCACTCGCATATCAAATCTTGTTTTGTTTCTTTCAGCCATCTTGTTAGCATTTTCTGTTGCTAGTTTGTAGCTTTCTTGTAGAGTTGTCTTCAGTTTTTCAATGTACTGGGAATGTGACTTGAAACTTTTGTTGCAAAACGGGAGCCCAAATGCAAGGTCGATGGGCAATCTCGGCTGATGACCGAACATTAACTCATATGGGGCAAAACCAGTAGTGTCATTCTTCGTACAATTGTACGCACGTACAAGTGGTTTTACATAGTTGTGCCAATGAGTTTTGTTCTTTTCCTCCAGAGTACCCAGCATGCTCAATAACGTTCTATTGAAACGTTCTACCGGGTTACCTCTGGGATGATAAGGTGTCGTCCGGATTTTGCAAATGCCCATGATTTTGCAAAGTTCTTTTATGATGTATCCCGTAGTGGACAATAAAGTTGTCCCAAAGTGCCTTTGCTATGGTCTGAGCTTTCTGATTGCTGGTAGGGATGGCTATAGCGTATTTCATGAAATGATCAGTTAACATGAGCACATCCTTCGTGTTACTTTGATCGGGCTCAATGGACAGGAAAGCCATACAGACGAGTTCGAGCAGTTGGGTGGATTTGATGTTGACAAGCGGAGCAGCTCGTTCTGGAGCGGTTTTACGTCTTACACAGCGGTTACATGTCTTGATCTTCTTTTCAATATCTGCTGCCATGCAAGGCCAATAGAACCTTGTTCTGGCGAGATCCAAAGTACGCTCTGTGCCTAAATGGCCCATGTCACAGTGGAGGCTTTGAAAGACTGAATCGCGGAGCTGTTCAGGTAAGATGAGCTGGTAAGTAACATTTCCTCCATCTTGGCGAGTGCGGTAGAGGATGTTATTGCACATTTCAAGTCAACTGAGCTCTCGGAGTAACAAGTTGATGTCAGCAAGTTCAGTTCGTACAGTTGGTGGAACTTTTTGCCCAGTTTCAATTTGTGCAATCACTTCTCTTAAACGGGGTCAGTTCTTTGTTCGTTTTTGATCTGTTCAGGAGTCATGTGGGGTACAACTGGAAGACCACCACAGCCATCTTCATCGGCGTAGCCATCTGGAATGGCGGCTACAGAGAGGGCTAATGAGTGAACCAAAGGGAAGGTGTTGTCTGGAGAGCTGCAGACAAGGTGTTTTTCACATATAGCAGACACTACCTCGGAACTTAAACTGCTTTCAGGAAGAGACAAGTGAGTTTGAGTGAACTGCTGTATGCGGTCAAGCTCCTTTTGGGACACTGCGTCATTGAGTAACTCGCCATGTGGCCGTCTAGAGAGGCCATCTGCATCTGAGTTAAGCTTGCCTGCTCTGCATTGGAGCTTAAAGTTAAACGTCGACAGAGCAGCTAGCCACCTATAACTCATGGCATCCATCTTAGCAGTAGTCAAAATGTACGTCAGGGGGTTACTGTCGGTCACGACAGTAAAGTGGTTGCCATATAGATAGTCTGCAAACTTCTCCGTTACTGCCCACTTTAAAGTTACTGCCCATGCATTTCTGCATGAGGCGCTGGAACGTGCTAGGGGCGTTTGCAATGCTTTGGGGCATTCTATTGAATTCCCAAAAACCCATGGGACATACGAACGCCGTCTTTGGTTTGTCCAGCTCCTCTACCTCAATTTGGTAGTACCCCGACATTAAATCGAGGACAGAGAACCACTGCGAACCGGTCAAGGTGGAAAACTTTTCCTCCAAGTTGGGGAGGGTGTAAGCATCTTTTACAGTCTGCATGTTAAGCTTCCTGTAATCAATACAAAGGCGGACATCGCCATTTTTCTTTCGCACAACTACAATAGGCGAAGACAATGGGGAATTGGACTCTCTTATCACGCCTGCTTGTTGGAGTTCTTTGAGATGATTACGGACCGCTTCCAGGTCATTTGGATGTATGGGACGGGCTCTGTGTTTGAACGGTGTTTCATCTGATAGTTTGATTGTGTGTTTCACTTGATCCGTTTTGCCAAAGTCAAGATCGTTTTATGCAAATACTTCGGGCATTTGACTGAGTTTTACTGTTAGGAGCTCTTTCCATTCAGCGCTAATGGGGGAAAAGTCAAAGTTGAACTTCAGAGTGGACTTTGGTTCAGTCTTGGACCTTATAACTTTCACGGAGTGTTCTTGCGATAGGACTCGTTGATATACACAGATTTCTCCAATGACACACTTCTGAGGGATTGTCACGTCATGTTCCGATTCATTGGTGAGTATAACTGGAACAAGGTAAGGTGCTCTTTCAGGTAAGTCTAAGAGACATGGTTTTACCAGGATACCACCAGGTAAGGCTGACATTACCAGGTGTTCTAACAAGACAGATTTTTCACTGTTGCCGGCTGACACAGCTACAGTGCCATCTAGAACAACTGTTTGGCCTGCAGGAACTAACTGTGGCTCATTGTTGCGCATGCTCACTAAACCAAGGCTAGTGTCTTTGGACTGTCTGTGCCGTAGCTCAAGGACTTTTAACACTGCCTTATAACCAAGTGACATGGTTGGCTGCAGTTCAGAACATGCATCAGAGTACAGCTCGTACAGTACATCTAATGTGTTTGTCCCTATTAACACTAAGGACTGATGAGCTGCACGTACATCAGGAACCACTAAGGCAAGCATTGGCACTTCGGCTTCAATACCGAGAAAGTCTTTTGGGAAAGTGACATGCATTTCAATGTAGCCTAAGTAAGGTACACTCTGACCGTTAGCTCCCTCCACTTCTAACAGCTCAAAAAGTGGCTTAATCTCATGGTTGGATAAGTACGGTCTGTAATAGGACTCAGGGACAGTAGTCACCTGGGAGCCTGTATCTAACAAACAGCTCACAGTACAGCCACAGAAATCAGCATCTCTATAAACCTTGTCAGCATAGAGAAGCATGGAGTACTTTAAAATTTCCTGGTAGAGTACTGTACTGACTTTGGACTTGATAAAACACAGTGGACCAACACCAGCAGATGACATGGCTCCTCAAGTGCCAAGTCCTGTCATTTGGAAATCACTGTCCCAGAGTCTGGAGGAAGAGTGGAGAGGCACAGAATCCAAGTTGCTTGAGGTCCAGTGGGAAATTTCCACAGTCAGTGATGATTTGAGGAGTCATGTCATCTGCTGGTGTTGGATTTTCATTACTTGCAAGCCATCATCATCAAAATTAGAAAAAAACAAACAACCAAAAATGCTTGAAATATATTGCTCTGTGTGCAATGAATCTATATATGAGTTTCACTTTTTGAATTGAGCTACTGAAGTAAACTTACTTTTAGATGATATTCTAATTTTTTGAGGCATCTGCACCATTCAATTTGTTTGTAGTAAGTTTCCTAACTGCTAATGTATTTTCTCTGTTGCATAATGAATGTTTATCCCTGATGCAGGGTCTGACCACTGCAACTGTGACAAGATGTATGACAACAAGAACTCTTAAACCTCCGACCAGCAGATAGTGATTTGACGTGTACCACTGAGTCATTTTTGTGTTGCATATGGCAAAAACCCAGCATGAGCTGCCAAACATACGGAGCTGGATAGTGTGTCATATACTGTAATGGGTATGTGCTGAGAATCAATCTACTCACTGACTGCTCTGTGTGGTCAGAGAAAACCAACAACAAATATGAAACATTTGGGCATACAAAAGCGTCCACAATAAATTCATCCCAGCACTATCATACTGTTACTACTTTTAAAAATCAAGCAATGCATCATATGACTGACCACCACCTAGCCAGCTTTAAACACTTATCAAACACTAAAGAGAAGCGTTAAACTGCTGTTTTGCAAATATAAAGGAGATTAAAAGAACACTGGAAAGATGTTGACTGATTGACTTGTCCAGCTGATATCCATCCACTTATTGTATAGGTTCAATCATTCATGGTGAATGTGAGGTTACATAACTACAACTCATTATATATACAGAACATTATCTTTCCTACATGCTGGAAGAAGAAAGCATCTTTTTCAATTCCCATGGATATATGCAGCTCCTGTCAGTGCCACACAATTGGAGATTATCATTACAGCAGATGGTAGCATTAAATGGTGTAATGTTAAATTACACCTACTGAGCATGTGATGACAATGGTAGAGTATTAGCTTGAACACGGTTCTTGATACTGCTGTAATGCAGGTAAAAATAATGTGTTTCTAGCTCAGATTTTGTAATGTGTGTTGCTGTAAGATCTTAAATTACAAATTACCAAAGCTGAGAATTGCTCAAAAAAGTAACGACAGATTTCATTATGCAACAGAAAAAATATATATAACTACTGTCTTTGCTGTTACATAAATGTGTATGCATGTGTTGTTGCATTTCTACTCTTGAGTTCTCCTAACAATTTCAGTACATGTTCTTTTATGAAGTTAACTGCTCTTGGTGTCATACTGTTTATACTCTTCTTATCGATCACATTTTTTTGAAAGTATGCACAAAGATGAAGGTGATGAAAGGCAATGAAAGAGGAGGCGGTGATGGAAGAAAAGAGAACAGGAAGAGAAGAAGATTATCACCCCTAATATATTGGTGCAATGACTTTTTAACCTCAGGCAACACAGATGAATACATAGATCCCCATTATATTAACTGCAGTCTGGACAAGGAAAGTATTGGTTGCAGAAGGATAGAATGGATTGTGAAACACACATATTTCTTATGAAATCATGTCAGTCTGGCTGCAGGAAGAAGACAACATGTCTATATGATGATGGAAAACTACAGAATAATGATGTGCTGATACTCATAGGATACATTCACATTACTACCCCCCATAAAAACTCAAATCAGATGTTTTATAATACTGTGACACAGATCAGTTTTTGTTTTTTGTTTTTTTTAGGATTGTCTGACTGATCTAAAATGCAGTCTTTAAGACTGGATCTGAGTCACTTTTATATATCCTAGATTGGAGTCCCAGTGAGAGTTGGGCTCCGCCAGGGCTGCCCTTTGTCACCAATCCTGTTCATAATATTTATGGACAGGATTTCTAGGCATAGGCAAGGAATGGAGCGTGTCATGTTTGGTGACCATAGGATCTTGTCTCTGCTGTTTGCAGATGATGTTGTCCTGTTGGTTTCATCTAACAGTGACCTACAGATCTTACTGGGATGGTTTGCTACTGAGTGTGAAGTGGCTGGGATGAGAATCAGTAGCTCCAAATCCGAGTCCATGGTGCTCAGATGGAAAAGGGTGGATTGTCCTCTAAGGGGTGGGGACAAGGTCCTGCCCCAAGTGGAGGAGCTCAGGTGTCTCAGGATCTTAAGCCTTATTCATGCTGCATTTCCCCTCTAGTCCGCTTTGGTCCACGTGCACTTTGGATGAGCCTGGTGCACACGTGGCACTGTACATGCTCACTTTTTTCATCTACCCAGGCCAAGCAGCTAACGCATGCGCACAACCATCATTTGTAGTTTCACTCCCGGCCTATAGGTAGCGCCAATGCGCTGACGCGGCAGGATTTTCACCACCGGAGAAACGCAAGAGCAACACACATCAACAACAATGGCGTTGTTTAACCGTCACCGAGAGACAGAAGAGCTGCTGTGACTATATTCTGCAGCAGAATTACAAAAAGTATGTTTATTCTTGTCTTTCGCCTCCTTGTTGTCTTCTTCATCTTCTTTGTCTTTGCATGCTGTGTTGATATTGCCACCGCGTGAATGGGATGCACAGTCTTGCACGTGCGCTGTCAACGCGTTCAGGTCGTGGGCAGGCGGCACAGTCACAAAATTTGGCCTGCACGCGGTTGTCCACGGTCAAGCACTCCGGACACTAGCGGACTGGAGACGATGACATAAATTTCATCACATGAGGTTTCCGGTTGCACGTATGTGGACAGCAGAGGTGCAGCACGAATCCAGCTTTATTCACAAGTCAAGGGAGAATGGAGTGGGAGATTGATAGATGACTCGGACCGGCATCTGCAGTGATGCAGATGTTTTACCAGTCTGTCGTGGTGAAGAGGGAGCTAAGCTCTAAACCAAAGCTGTCGATTTCCTACTCAGTCTACCTTCTGTAATTACAGAAAGAATAAGATTGTTGATACACGTGGCTGAAATGAGCTTTCTCCATAGGGTGACCAGACTCGCCCTTAGAGATAGGGTGAGGAGTTGTTATCTGGGAGAGGCTCACAGTAGAGCCAGTGCTTCTCCACATCACAAGGACCGAGTTGAGATGGTTTGGGCATCTAATTATAATGCCCCATGAACGCCTCCACTTGAGGTGTTATGGTCACGTCCCACAGAGAAGACCCCGGGGCAGACCCAGGACATGCTGGAGAGACTATGGATCCTAGCTGGCCTGGAAGAGCATTTGTGTCCTCTCTGAAGAGCTGGAGGAGGTGGCTGGCGAGAGGGAAATCTGAGATTCTCTACTTGGACTGATGCCTCTGCGATCCAGATCCCTGGAAAAGTGGTAGAAGATGGATGGATGGATGGATGGATAGGAAATACATCCAGTATGTGGTCATGAATCTTGACTGAAAAGAGTCAGATAGGAATTCATTCCATTTTTTACCTCTGCACATACAGTACATAGGCCTCTGATATCAGTCAGCTTTCACGCCTATTTTCCTTCTTCTGGTCTTTTGGACAACCGCTGACAGTCCGCCAGAGCTCAGCCTCAATCATATCTTTAGTTAAAAAACTGCATCGGTTTTTCTCTGTTTATAGTGAACAAGAGGTAGCACAAATACTATATGACACACTTTGTTGTTGATGACACAATGGAGTATTGATATTGTATGGGTGCCATTTTAGAGGACAGATGCTCTCACATTAGATTCTGTGACAAATCACTGATAAAAAGTCTGATCTGACAAAAAAAAGTAAATGGAAAGTACAGATATTTGACCACCAAAGGAAGTGTGAAAAAGGCAATAATAACCTTTAAAAAAGCTAAAGCATGGCAGTGAGAATTTTTTTTTTTTTTTTTTTTTTTTTTTTGTTAATTTTTTTTACCCGTAGGTAGATTTGGTTTGCAGTCTGGTGACAAGCCACTGGCTGCTGGTCGCTGCGTGCGCGAGCGCCCTAAACCTACATGTTTTTTTTTTTGGTGTGCGGGAGGAAACCGGAGAAATCCCGGAGTAAACCCGCGCAACACGGGGAGAACATGCAAACTCCACACAGCTCACTGTTGGTCGGGGGCTGGGATCGAACCCACGATCTCATGATCCCCGCGGTCCCCCGGCCGAGGGTAAAACTGTGCTGCCACAGTGCTAAACCACTGCGCCACCGTGCAGCCCAGAATGTGTTCATATCTGTTTGCATGTGTGTCCGTGTGGCTTTTTGCCTTGTAAGCTAGGTCTTTTTACCATCAGTTAGGTACCTGGTGTTGACAGAGCTGTGCAGCTGAACCACAGCAGAGCAATCTGGGACCTGCGTTGACATTTTCAAGTTGATTCATTAATTCATAGTTGGCAGCCCTGTTGACAAGCACTCTTAAATGAGCCACACATCCTGGCAATGCATCCACTTGAAATATACAGTTTTATTTTTATGAAGTCATTCATAAAGGCTGGAACTACATATGTGCACGCTCTCCTCCATGATGCAAAGCTTAACTACGAACCACTGACCATAAATACACCCAGACTCCTCTTTTTTTTTTAATCTCTGCTCAAAGGAGATTGCCTATGCTTGGATTGTATTATAAAGATGCTCAGACAATCTTTTTAAATCTTAAATGAAAAAATAAATCCTTCCGCATATGAATGTGGTTGAGACAAGCGTGGGCTTTCTGTGTTGGTAATATTCCCGGGGCTGCCGCAGCCGTGCTAAATCCAGATTTGGCCCAGAGGCGTTTCCCTCTAAACCCTGGAAGTCAAGCTGGTTGGGTGGGGGGTCCTTGGGGAAAACGTCTGATGATGCTGTGGATACAAGTGTTACGGGACTTTGTATACATGCAGAATTGATTGACAAAAGGGATGTAATACATTCACGCTGATGATACGGCAAAGGTATACTGTAGTATCTTTTTTAACATGAATCCAAATTTCTATACTATTAAATATTTTCATATTTGACAAAGGGTGGGAGCATGACTGAATTAATTATACCTCTAGGTAATGCTTGTGCACACACCCCAATTAGGGAGACACACAGAGAGTTTCACACTTGCTAAAAGATAGTCAGTTTAAAATGCATATAGATGTTAGAGCCAAAAATCCGGTCCTGATATAATTACACTATATTTCAATATATGATATTGCTCAATTTTTTTTGAAAGTGGACTGAATGCGCAGTTGTGATAATTTACATCTGCTTTGCGCTTATCATAAAAAATGGTCAAATTGTACATATTTTCAAGGCTTGCTATGCTTTATGAAACAGCTGCATATTACAGCATAACAACATGCAAATGAAAAAAAAAATATAAAGCAAATAAATAAAACACTCATCTCAGAGAGCTCATCCCATCTCCATTTGTTTTTCACAACAATATGTAAATGATCAAAGTGGAATTACTGGTTTTGTCATTTAATAAAAGTAGTGTGTGTAAATGCAAATGCAAACAATAAACAGAACATAAATATCTTTTTTCTTTTTGGTATTAATTCACAAGTCCATGCATTATGGATTAATTGGTAATTCAAGCCATAGATATCTGCTGCTCTGTTCAATAGAAAGAGTTACTGGGTATAGTAAAAAAAAAAAAAAAAAAAAAAACAACAACAAAAAAAAAACAAAACAAAAACTGCTGGCTGAATGTGGCTGTTAGAAGCACTTCGAGATGGCTTTGAGAAAAGCCAGCCTGGGCATGCAGCGCAAACATACACGCACACACACAAACACACAGAGGTTGCTTTAAAAATTAAGGCTTCTATTTTAAGTGTGTATTCATGTTATTACATTCAATAGAAAGATCACCATAAGGCATTCTAAAACAGTAAATATTTGATTATGATATGTGATAGATTGATCACCTACCTGACAAGCTTCATAAATTCAGATTCTGATTAAACACCTCGGGGTGAACTTTTGGGCAGAGTCCACAAATTAGCTCTTTAAAATGCAAAATGTTTAATTTTTGAAGAGACTTCGGGGACTTGCAGTGCATCCAGAAAGTATTCACAGCACTTCACTTTTTCCACATTTTATGTTACAGCCTTATTCCAAAATAGAATAAATTCATTTTTTCCTCAAAATTCTAAACACAGCACCCCATAATGACAGTGTGAAAAAAAGTTGTTGGTTTTTTTTTTTAGATTTTTACAAATTTATTAAAAATGAAAAAATAATAAACTAGAAAAGCACTCACAGAGCACATACCTCCGCCAAGGCTTCTTCCGCTTGTCATGGATTACCTCCAAAATGTAATGGGTTTGTGTGTAGGCCTAGAGCCACTTGTGGTGAAAATGGCATCAAAGTCTGTCCATCAGTTTTGGAGTATTGTTGCTAACACACTGTGAGAAGATAAGAGCCTTGGCTGAGGTATGCATTCTCAGATCATCACCAAAATAAACATCTTGTGTGGTACCTGTACCAAAAACTTCCCACCCCAAAGACCTGAACAGCTACAGACCGGTGGCCTTGACGTCCCACTTGATGAAGACCCTGGAGAGACTGCTCCTTGCTCACCTCCGCCCCCTGGTGGAACCAGCGATGGATCCACTCCAGTTCGCCTACCAGCATGGCATTGGGGTGGAGGATGCGGTGATCTTCCTCCTTCACCGTTCTCTGTCCCACCTGGAGAAGCCCGGGAATATGGTGAGGATCATGTTCTTTGACTTCTCCAGTGCTTTCAACACCATCCAACCGATGATCCTGAAGGACAAGCTGCTGCGCGCAGGGGTAGACCAGCACCTGTCATCATGGATCCTGGACTACCTCACGAACCGGCCTCAGTTTGTGAGAACCCGGGACTGTGTGTCCGACACGATCATCAGTAGCACGGGGGCCCCCCAGGGAATGGTGCTGGCTCCCTTCCTGTTCACTCTTTATACTGCGGACTTCTCACACAACACAACACACTGCCATCTACAGAAGTTCTCTGATGACTCTGCGATCGTTGGCCTCATCTCCAATGGAGATGAAGCTGAGTACAGAGGGCTTATCCAGGACTTCGTGGACTGGTGCCATCGGAACTGCCTCCAGATCAACGCGAGGAAAACTAAGGAGCTGGTGGTGGACTGCCGCAGGCATGGGCAGCCCCTCACAGTACCAGTAAATATACAGGGAACAGACATCGAGATGGTGACATCCTATAAGTACCTGGGTATTCATCTGAACAATAAACTAGACTGGTCACACAATACTGATGCACTCTACAAGAAGGGACAGCGCAGGCTGTTCCTGCTGAGGAGACTCAGGTCTTTTGGTGTACAAGGGGCGCTGCTGAAGTCATTCTATGACACGGTGGTGGCGTCAGCCATCACTTTTGGAGTGGTCTGCTGGGGCAGTGGCATTACTGCAGCCGATAGGAAGAGACTGAACAAACTGATTAAGAAAGCTAGCTCTGTCCTGGGGCAGCGCCTTGATCCGATGGAGGAGATAGGAGAGAGAAGGACGGTGGCTAAACTGTCATCTCTGCTGGAGTCCGAGTTCCACCCTATGCAGGACATACTGAATGCACTGAGGAGCTCATTTAGCAGCAGACTACATCATCCCAGGTGCACAACCGAGAGGTTTCGTAGGTCCTTCCTACCAACGGCTGTCAGACTGTACAACCTAAGCAGGGCTGCTCGCAGAGATAGCAAAAAGACGTAACAAACTAATAGTTTTTTGAATGCAAAAGATGCAATAGACTTACACAATGGTCCCCTCCGGCATACAACTAGGAACATACCGGTCGCTATGGAGGGTGAGAATATGTATGGGCACATAATCATACCATGTAGGATAACTAAGTAGACGGTTATGCTGTTTCATTCCATCTAGCAACAATGCTCTGCACTGTGTGTGTTTATATATTTGCATATTTATTCCATCTAGCTACAATGCTCAGCACTGGGTGTGTTTATATATTTATATATCTACATATTATTCCATCTAGCTACATTGCTCCGCACTGTGTGTGTTTATATACTTGCATATTTATTCCACCTAGCTGCAATGCTCCGTACTGTGGGTGTTTATATATTTACATATTTATTCCATCTAGCTACAATGCTCTGCACTGTGTGTTCATATATTCATATATTTATTCCATCCAGCTACAATGCTCTGCACTGTGTGTCTGTGTGTGTGTGTATATATATATATATTTTATAGTAATACGTACATATGTTTATTAGCTGCTCTTGCTTGCTTGTTTTTTTTCTTGCCTTCTGATTGTTGCTCTGAGTGTTGCTATCCCTGTGCTGTTGCAATCCTGGAATTTCCCCGTTGTGGGACTAATAAAGGCTTATCTTATCTTATCTTAAATATAATGGGTTCCTCTCTAGCCCAAGAACCACCTCTGGTGAAAATTTCATCCAAATCCATCCAGTAGTTTTTGTGTAATCCTGCTGCACAAATACAAACAAAGCCCTTGGTGGAGGTATGCACTCTCAGATCATCACCAAAATCTAACCATCTGTTCCCCGTGCCATTACACACCTTTCCTGAAAATTTCATCAAAATCTGTTCATAACTTTTTGAGTTATGTTGGTAAAAGACAGACAGACAGACAGACAAACCCCGGTAAAACCTTGGTGGAGGTAATCACATGTACATGAGTATTCACAGCCTTTGCCATGAAGCTCAAAATTGAGCTCAGGTGCATCCTGTTTCCACTGATCATCCTTGAGATGTTTCTACAGCTTAATTGGAGTCCACCTGTGGTGAATTCAGTTGATTGGACATGATTTGGAAAGGCACACACCTGTCTATATAAGGTCCCACAGTTGACAGTGCATGTCAGAGCACAAACCCAACATGAAGTCAAAGGAATTGTCTGTAGACCTTCAAGACAGGATTGTCTGGAGGCACAAATCTGGGGAAGGGTACAACAAAATTTATTCTGCTTTGAAGGTCCCAATGAGCACAGAGGCCTCTATCATCCTTAAATGGAAGAAGTTCAGAACCACCAGGACTCTTCCTAGAGCTGGCTGGCCGTCTAAACAGAGAAATCGGGGGAGAAGGGAAGTGACCAAGAACCCGATGGCCACTCTGTCAGAGCTCCAGTGATCCTCTGTAGAAAGAAGAGAACCTTCCAGAAGGACAATCATCTCTGCAGCAATCCACCAATCAGGCCTGTATGGTAGAGTAGCCAGACAGAAGCCACATAAAAGGCACATAGCAGCCCTCCTGGAGTTTGCCAAAAGGCACCTGAAGGACTCTCAGACCATGAGAAACAATATTCTCTGGTCTGATGAGACAAACATTGAACTCTTTGGTGTGAATTCCAGGCGTCATGTTTGGAGGAATCCAGGCACCGGTCATCACCAGGCAGCATCATGCTGTGGGGATGTTTTTCAGCAACAGGAACTGGGAAGGAAAGAAAGTCAGGATAGAGAGAAAGATAAATGCAGCAATGTACAGAGACATCCTGGATCAAAACCTGCTCCAGAACGCTCTTAACTGAAAGGATTTCAGAAACACCCAGAAGCAGACACAGACTCAACAACAATAATGATCTTTTATTAAATGAAAGTGGAGGAGTGTGTATGCGTATGGTATTGCGCATGTGGTGTAATGGGAGCAGGAGCGTAGACAGCAGGACAGGTCTGGCAACCCTACAATGACAGCAGAGACAGAGGATTAGACATAGGCAGGCAGGTAACAATTTTACCAGAGAACTGATAGTCTACCGGCCCAGCATTCCGCTGTAGTGCTGTAGTGCAGGTGTAGAGTATATACAGTGCTGATTAGGGTGAGGAAAACGTGCTGTGTTCTCCAGCTCACCAGTTGCGAGAAAGAAATAGTCCTCTGTCCACAGACGAAGGTCTGGTCCACTGCCAGGAAGAAGAAGAGGTCCGCCTGGAGGTTGGTCCACCTGTACACAGGGAACAAGGGAAAACAGGCAGGTGCAGAGAATCAACTCTGGAATAGCTTACGTAGCGTTGGGGAGACAAACTCCCAAAAAACGAGAAACTGAAGAGAAACAAGAGAGGCAAAACTCTCAAGGCGTAGAGCTGAAAAGGGAAGACTCCCGCACGGAGCTCTTCCTGGGAGAAAGTGTAGACGTCTCCGTGCTGCCTTCTGGGCAGCGTTCCTTATAAAGGGTGCTTAATGAGGAGGGGCAGGTGTGCCCGCAGCTGTGGAAGATAATTAGAGCAAGGGGCGCACAGCGCGGATCACCACATTATCATCAGACTGGGACGACGGTTCATCTTTCAGCAGAACAATGACCAATAATACTGTAATCTTTGACAAAGCAGCGATAGAAATTAGCAAAACCCAAAAACTGTTGAAGTTGTTTGCGGGAGGAGGGAACAGGCCACTCCACCACTGCTTTTACCTTCTCTGGGTCAGCAATGATTTAATCTTCTTGTGCGAGATAACAAACCCCAGGAAAGTGGTGGATGAGATGTGGAATTCGCACTTTTCGGCCTTGACATAAAGCTGATTTTCCAGGAGGCGCTACAGGACCCGTCTGATGTGTATGCGATGTTCCTCCAGAGAACAAGAGAAGATGAGAATATCGTCAAGATAAACAAACACAAATGAATCCAGAAAATCTCTCAGAACATTGTTGATAAGCCGCTGGAAAACAGCAGGAGCATTGGTTAACCCAAAAGGCATGACTAAATACTCAAAATGGCCACTAGGGGTGCGAAAACCAGTCTTCCATTCATCCCCTTCCTTGATGTGAAACAGGTGATAAGCATTATGAAGATCTAATTTGGTGAACAACCTGGCCCCCTGAAGGGAATCAAAGGCTGTGTTGATAAGAGGAAGCGTGTATTTGTCCTTTAAAGTAATGTTGAGGTCTCTGAAATCAATACATGGCCTGAGTGAACCGTCTTTCTTACCCACAGAGAAGAAGCCCGCTGTGGGGGTGCCTGGGGAGGCTCGCGCCGGGAAATGTGGGCCAGTCTCCGGCCCTGGGGGTGGGGTTGCTGGCCTCCTGGTGCCTGGGGCCTGGGGGCGGGTGTTGGCCCCGCTGGGGGGGTAGGGGGCAGGCGGGTCCGGGGGTCTGGGCTCGCCGTGCTGGCTGCCAAGCGACCTGGCCTCCCTCAACTGTCCCTCCAGGGGCGGATGCCTGGCTTTCCTGGGGCTTGCTGACCTCGGACGTTTGTGCCCTGTGGGGGTTGGTGGCGCTGCCTTGCCTGCTCGGGGTTCCCGGGGGGAGAGCTGCTGCAACTGGCCCCTCACTTCGTATGTTTCCTGACAAACCACTCATATGCACACATTTATTTTGCGCGCACCCATACACACCCAGACGTACACACACAAGTGTCTCTCCTTTAACAAGTGCGGAAACCAGACTTGTATTGAGACATCTTCGGTGGAAGAAGCAGTTTGTCTTTTGTTTGTTTTAGTTGTTGTTTGTTTGTTTTTTTTGTCTGTTTCCCTCCCGTTTCTTTCCCCCTCCACACACTTCCTTTCTCTCTTCCCCATCCTGTCGGGTCTTCCATGGGTAAAATAATTAAAATAAAGTATTAAAAGTTCTTACGGGAGGAGTTTCCAACAATATACAATACATAGTTAGGTACTGTATAAGCGCCTCTTGAAAAAGTAAATCTGTTTTGGCACGATAAGGGTGACAGATCCCTGTTCTGATATCCTAGCTGCCTGACAGGACAAGGGAAAAAAAAAGATACACAAACACAAATGAATCCAGAAAATCTCTCAGAACATCATTGATAAGCAGCTGGAAAACAGCAGGAGCACTGGTTAACCCAAAAGGCATGACTAAATACTCAAAGTGGCCACTAGGGGTGCAAAAACCAGTTTTCCATTCATCCCCCTCCTTGATGCAAACCAGGTGATAAGCATTACAAAGATCTAATTTGGTGAACAACCTGGCCCCCTGAAGGGAATCAAAGGCCGTGTTGATAAGGGGAAGAGTGTATTTGTCCTTTAAAGTAATGTTGTTGAGTCCTCTGAAATCAATACATGGCCTGAGTGAACTGTCTTTCTTACCCATGTAGAAGATGTCCGCCCCCACCGCCGAGGAAGATGGCCTGATGATACTGGAACTCAAGAACTCCTTGATATATTTGTCCATAGCCTTCTCCTCCAGGGCAGAGAGGCTGTAGAACTGACTCGTAGGGAGAGGAGCCCCCGGCAGGAGGTTGATGGCACAATCATACGGGTGGTGGGGGGGAAGTGACAGGGCTTTCGCCTTGCTGAGCACCGCTGCCAGGTCATGATACTCAGGAGGCACAGATGAGATATCAGGTGGAGGCGAATCATGGGAACAAAGGGGTACAGAAGGAGAACAGGCAGCAGATTGCAGGCATGCATGTGTAATCCAGTGTTAAAAACGCGAATAAAATTATGAATGTCGATACCGCTTTAAGAAGGGGGGGCATTCATTTCACAATGGGAGTAGATAGTTTAACGTGAATTAAATTATAAATATTGACACTGCTTTTAAAAAGAAAAACACTCATTTCACAGTGGGAATACATAATTTGAATATGAATATTTAAATAAATATATATTCATAAATAGGAACATTTTCTAGAAGATTCTGATAAAGTTCCTAGTATTGTGTGTTGATATTTCGAGTAACCAATGGCTGCGCCGTTGCTGGGTCACGCCACCCAATGGGTTAAGCGCTCTCTCCCTGGGTCTGGGATGACTTGCATTTTTGGCTCAGTCACGCCAGACGCCGAAAGACACAGACCAGAGAGAGAGACGGTCCTTGGTGATATGGCGATGCTAGCGTGCTGATAGCAGCCTTTGCCTCGATAAAGTCCTTGAAATTGATTGGGATCCAAAGGTTGTCGACGCCGTTGAGCGTGGGAACTCCATTGAAGCATGAGCCACTTGGCATGGTCAGGTTCTTTTCTTTTTCTTTTTTTTCTTCCTTTGGACTGGTTTGACCAGAGCGTGGATCTCCAGAATCAGGATGGCGAGCTGAAGCCTGAACCCTATGAACTTCTAAAGGTGACTCCACTAGTCACCTGGAAAGGACCAAAACAGGACTGTGAATTTTGTAAATATAATTTGAGTTTATGGATTGTGGTTTTTTTATCGCGCTGTGTTTTTGTTCATATGTACATATCTGTGAAATAATATATATAGTTCCAAGTTCTATATACGGCTGTGTGTGTGTGTGATCTGTTGTTGCACCTCCCAGGCTCCTACGAACCCAGTCGGTCTGACCTGGCCCAATTATCCCTTTTCCCTCAGGTAGTAAAGTTAAGGTAAATACATTGCCATAACACAACAGTATCAAAAGGGTACTACACCTAAAGTGAGTAGGGTGAGTGGGTGTTAGTGAGGGTTACACACAAAAATCTGGCGAGCGCAGGTGTTAGTGGACCCTGTTATATCCAATTACCCAGTGATATTATACCTTGTATTACCCCCATTGTATTACAGTGGTATATTGTTACAAAATTTGGCGAGACAAGTAAGTGTGACAGGGACACGGTATTACACATGCACTCAAACAAAACATACTCCATGATATAATTCTTCCTGTTTGCCAGTCGATAGAGGGGTTGTGTAAACTTAACCAGGGGAAGCCCAAAATGACAGGGGAAGCAGAGGAGGATAACACAAAGAACTTCATATGCTCACGATGATTGCCTGAAACCAGCACAGAGACAGGGGCAGTCTGCTTGGTAAAGATGGCAAGCGGCATCTTGGAGAGGGCAGTCAACTTAAGAGGTTTCTCCAGGTTGTAGCATGGGAGCCCCAGCCAGGTTGCCACACCCCCTGAAATAAAGTTTTGCTCAGCTCCAGAATCAATGATAGCATGTGGAGATGATTCAGTGAGTGTGTGCTGAAAGCGAATGTGATGGCCTGGGCGCTGAGTCTGTCCGCGCTCGAGTTGTCCAGTATTTTCTCTGTTCTTCTGTGTTTTGCATATGGCCGTTTCAGAGCTTTTATTCTGACGGCGTCACAACGGGGCTTCCAGCTGTCAAAACCGAGTCATGTTGTGACAGCTGTTCGGGGTTTCTCCTGATTACATTTCTCCTTTGATGATTGGATTGTTATTGGTATTTAGGAAGCAGCTGAGACTTATTCCTCACTGCGGCCTCGTCAAACCTCTGTCAAACCCTTGTCTAACATTTGTTTTCATCATCTGAGTAAGTGTACTTCCTCATAGTCCGTGTTCTAGTATCAAAGTGTGTTTTTCCTCTTAGCCTGAGATGTAGTGTCTGTGTGTATTTGCATAATAAAACATGCAAACACATCGGCTAGCTTTTGGTGTCTTATTGATGGCCCGTGAGGGCCACTCATGACAGTAGCTCGCAGCCAGAATGAGACACCAGTCACCGTGAGTTTGTTTTTTGGGCTTGTTTTTCCCTGTTTTTCCGTGTACCAGCGTGTTAGAGATGGCGTCGCCAGGAGCGGGCTACTCCTTGGACTTGGGCTACGAGCTGATCATAGCTCTCAGAGAGGTAGACGACTTCCTCGACGGCGTTCGTAAGGCCTTCATTCCCTTCGACACACGCTGGTACGTGGACCTCGCTGAGGCAGCAATGAACCGCAATCCTCATCTTGCCAACCACTCCGAAGTCAGTAAGAGGATGGCGGAAATTACGGCTCTCCGGGAGAAGACCCGTGGACCGGAGGGGAACTCTGGCAGGAAGCTGAAAGTGAGGCATTCCTGTTCCTCGCCTCGGGATCCAGTTCCTGTCGCCCATCCAGCCCAGGAGTTCATGTCACCCAAGGGCCGTTCCCATCCACAGCGGATGAGGACGTCAGCTGGGATTCAGCTGAACTCATCCAGGGTCGTGTGGCTGAGGCTCGCTCTTCCTTCCATCCGACTCTAATCATGAAGCATGTGTGGCGGCAGTCAGACTGGTGGAGGTCAATCCCGAACTTTATGACTATCCTGAGTTCACAGAATTGCTGGCCTCTGTTTCCACGCAGCAGCAGTGGTTTCCAGACCTCACCTTTGCCTTGCCCTCTGCCGGGAAACTCCGTCATTCCTGCTCACGCCCAGCCTCAGTGAGATCCCCGTACTGGTCCTGTTCCGGGCCGCCAAAAGAACTCCCAGCCTCCCAGCCAGCTGTTGCCCCTGCGTCACGACGGAAGGGAAAGACAGCAGCCTCCGCCTCCAGGTCTTCTGTTCCCTCTGTTCCGTCAGCTCCTCGTCCCCGGACCGCCGCGGCTGCTCCTCCCTCCTCCTCAACGCTCTCTCCAGCTGCTGTGAGCTCCATGAGTCCTGCTCTGGCTGTGCCCATCATCGATTCGGTGCGAGCAGCTCCTTTTCGTCTTCCCAGGGGGCCCTCCATCACCATCCGTAGGGGGAAGGACAGCAGGACAGGTCTGGCAACCCTACAATGACAACAGAGACAGGGGATTAGACATAGGCAGGCAGGTAACGATATTACCAGAGAATTGATAGTCTTACGGCAGTGAAGCGTTAATCTGGCTCCGAAGAGAAGACAATCCAATACCGGCCCAGCATCCCACTGTAGTGCCGTAGTGCAGGTGTAGAGTATATACAGTGCTGAATAGGGTGAGGAAAACGTGCTGTGTGCTCCAGCTCACCAGTTGTGAGAAAGGAATAGTCCTCTGTCTACAGACGAAGGGCCGGTCCGCTGCTAGGAGGAAGAATAGGTCCGCTTGGAGGTTGGTCCACCTGTGTACAGGGAACAAGGGAAAACAGGCAGGTGCAGAGAATCAACTCTGGGATAGCTTACGTAGCGTTGGAGAGATGAACTCTCAAAAGACGAGAAGCTGAAGACAAACAAGAGAGGCAAAACTCTCGAGGTGTAGAGTTGAAAAGGGAAGACTCCCGCACGGAGCTCTTCCTGGGAGAAAGTGTAGATGTCTCTGTGCTGCCTTCTGGGCAGCGTTCCTTATAAAGGGTGCTTAATGAGGAGGAGCAGGTGTGCCCGCAGCTGTGGAAGATAATTAGGGCAAAGGGCACACAACGCGGATCACCACATAAACGTCAGACTGTGGTGACGGTTCATCTTTCTGCGGGACAATGACCCTAAGTACACAGCCAAGATATCAAAGGAGTGGCTTTGGGACAACTTTGTGAATGTCCCTGAGTGGCCCAGCCAGAGCCCAGACTTGAATCCAACTGAACATCTGAGATCTGAAAATGGCTGTGCACCAGTGCTTCCCATCCAACCTCATAGACCTTGAGAGGTGCTGCAAAGAGGAATGGGCAAAACTGCCCAAAGATAGGTGTGCCAAGCTTGTAACATCATATTCAAAAAGACTTGAGGCTGTAATTGCTGCCAAAGGTGCATCAACAAAGTATTGAGCAAAGGCTGCTGTAAATACTTATGTACATGTGATTTCTTAGATTTTTACTTTTAATAAATTTGCAAAAATCTCAGAAAAAAGTTTTTTTGGGATTGTGTGAAGAATTTTGAGGAAAAAAATGAATTTAATCCATTTTGGAATAAGGCTGTAGCATAATAAAATGTGGAAAAAGTGAAGCGCTATGAATACTTTCCGGATGCACTGCAGGTATTGTGATGCCAGCGCTAACACCAACAGTATAATGGACAGGAATCAGAACAAATATAAAGAGAATCTTTGACCTTTTGACCTCCCAAAAAGTCTGTCATGTCGAGGGGATCTCAACTTCAACACTTGAATAACAGATCATGACAATCAGTGGACACCTTCATCATTTATCGTAGGTAATAGTCTCTCTCTCTAGCCTCAGTAAACAATTTTGTTTTTATACCAACCCCTACTGCAGACATTAGCCAGGATTTCATACGCAAATTACTATAAATTGTTAAAAATTAAGGAAGTTTAGTACCAACCACACCATCAGAGACAGAGTAGCTCATTATGGCCTGATGAAATCACCCCATGAGTGCTCTGATCTCCTGACTGTTGACCTTGACCACAACCTAGATGTATAACCACTTCAGGATCATTGTGCATGAGTTTGCCGAACATTGGGGGTATTGCCTCATCGGAGTAACAATTTTTATGAAATCTCAAATTGCCAGATCTCCTGACCTTTGACAGTGATCTTCAACTTGAGTTCAACCTGGATGCAGACAAACCTGAGGATCATTGAGAGTTTAGTGAGCATGGGGGCAATTGCTTAAAAGAAGTAGTGATTTTTCTGAAATCACATACAGTAAGTGCCCAGATTTCCTGATCTTTCACATTGACCATGACCATTACCTGGCTGCAGACCCACCTGAGGAACATTGTGAGTGAGTTTGGTGACCACTGTGTTATAAAGGGGTTTATAACAGAGAGCGGCGTGAGGACATAGCCGACTGGTACCGTCATCACGCCGACCCATATGAGGGAGGAATTGGGCATCTTATGCTCTCTTTTGCCGGCTCTCTCACATTGGCACAGCTAGGAGCTGAGAGGAGCTGACACGTATTGTTCCATTCACTGCATCATGTAATAAAGTTTGAGTTCCAGCACAGCTCTCCTCTCCGTTGGTCATTCCGGATTTTTAGACATAACATTTGGTGACGAGAGTTAAACCTTGGAGGCATGCGTGAGGCCACCATGACTGTTTCTAGAAAACCCCGGAGAGCCGCCCATTCCGTGGCAGCGTTGGTTTTATGCTTTCACCTCCTACATATCAGCACTGGGCTTGGACGAGCTAGACGAGGTAAAGAAGCGAGCTCTGTAGATTCACTGTCTGGGGATGGAAGGCCAACATATTTTCTGCACACTAGGACCAACGGACTCGTTCACTGATGCTGTAGAACTGCTAGCTAGCTACTTTGCTACACTGGACAACGTGTTGGCGTGGTGTATAAGATTCCGCCAATGGTGACAGAGAATTGGTGAAACAACACGACAGTTTGTTGCAGACCTTCGTCAACTAACTAGCATGTGCAGGTCTGGTTTATTGGATGATGAAATTGTGCGAGACCAGCTGGCTGAGCACACCAACAACCTGCGGCTAAGGGCAAAGATGCTAATGGCACCAAACGACATGACACTGGCTAAAACTACTGAGCTAGCATTCCAGCTTGATTCAGCAGAAAGGTTAGCATCGGAGCTAGGTGTGTGCCAACAGCAGCAGCAGCCAGGACAGACACCTCTAACCAACGCAGTGGGCATGGAGGAACACAGAGACACAGCAGAGGAGTTCGAGGCGAATGCCATGGACCGGAGGACTGCTCTGAGAGGCCCCACATGTGGTAACTGTGGTTCCCTGATGCACCATGAGAGAGCATGTTTTTGCCCGACAAGAAGACAATTTTGTAACAGGTGTGGAAGATTTAATCATTTTGCAAAGGTTTGCCGGTCAGCGATGCCGTGGAGCCCTCCGGGCAAGCAAAGCCACCCGCCCGTGACAGCCATCCACACGGTAAGACCTGAGAGAATGACGTATGCATACAGCATGGTGGAGATGGATGACGTTACTTTGCTAGTCCTGCTCAACACCGCTGCAGTGAGGTTGATGTTAAATTGGGCTACGGTGAAGAAATTTTTCCCCAACCACCCAATAACAGAGAACCCAGCAGCACTGTATGGCTATGGTGGCTACAGAGTTAGCAACGTAGGGACCATCACACTAATGGTCCGCTATGTGTCAAGTGTCGTTACTGACTTTGTTTTCAAGTGACCACACACAGAGACAAGGTATTAGGATGTGACCTTTTTCACCAACTTGGTTTCTTGGGTGGTTGCTGAAGCAAAAACTCGGGTATGGAAGGAGTTCGGTGAGGCCATGGAATAAGACTTTTGGTCGGCCTCAAAGAGATTCTGGCAAACTGTCTGGCGGCTCAGGAGGGGGAAGCCGCTCCCTGTCCACACTATGTATGGTGCGGATGGGGCACTGCTGACTTCGACTGGGGATATCGTCGGGCGGTGGAAGGATTACTTCAAGGATCTCCTCAATCCCACTGATACGCCTTCCACAGAGGAAGCAGGGCTTGTGGACGAGGGGGACGACTCACCTATCACAGGAGCTGAGGTTGCCAAGGTGGTTAAAAATCTCTTTGGTGGCCGGGACCCTGGGGTGGACGAGATTCACCCTGAGTACCTCAAGGCCCTGGATGTTGTAGGGCTGTCATGGTTGACATGCCTCTGCAACATTGTGTGGAGATGTGGGGCAGTGCCTTTGGCATGGCAAACCAGGGCGGTGATTCCTCTCTTCAAAAAAGGGGATCGGAGGGTGTGCTCCAACTTTAGAGGGATCACACTTCTCAGCCTCCCTGGGAAGGTGTATGCCAAGGTACTGGAGAGGAGAGTCTGGCCGTTAGTTGAACCTTGGATTCAGGAGGAGCAATGTGGTTTTCGTCCTGGCCATGGCACTTTGGAGCAGCTCTTTACCCTTTCGAGAATCCTTGAGGGTTTGTGAGATTTTGCCCAACAAGTTTACATGTGTTTTGTGGACTTGGAGAAGGCATTCAACCGCGTCCCTCGTGGTGTTTTGTGGGGGGTGCTTTGGGAGTATGGGGTATCGGGCTTGTTGTTACAAGCTATTCGGTCTCTGTACGACCGTTGTGAGAGTTTGGTTCTTATTGCCAACACTCGGTCGGACTCATTCCCAGTGAGAATTTGACTCTGCCAGGGCTGCCCTTTGTCACTGATCCTGTTCATAATTTTTATGAACAGGATTTCTAGGTGCAGCCAGGGAACGGAGGGTATCATGCTTGGTGACCACAGGATCTCATCTTTGTTGTTTGTAGATGATGTTGTCCTGCTGGCTTCATCCAGCAATGACTTCCAGGTCTTACTGGGACAGTTTGCCACTGAGTGTGAAGCGGCTGGGATGAGAATCAGCACCTCCAAGTCGGAGTCCATGGTCCTCAGCCGGAAAAAGGTGGATTGTCCTCTCCGGGTTGGGGACAAGCTCCTGCCCCAAGTGGAGGAGTTTGTCTCGGAGTCTTATTCACGAGTGAGGGGAGAAAGAAGTGAGAGATTGACAGATGGATTGGAGCAGAATCTGCAGTGATGCAGACATTGTACCGGTCTGTTGTGGTAAAGAGGGAGCTAAGGTCTAAGGCAAAGTTGTCGATTTACCAGTCAATCTATGTTCCTACCCTCTGCTATGGTCATGAGCTTTGGGTAATGACCGAAAGAATGAGATCGTGGATACAAGCAGCTGAAATGAGCTTTCTTTGTAGGATCGCTGGACTCACCCTCAGAAATAGGGTGATGAGCTCAGTCATCCGGGAGAGGCTCAGTGTAGAACCACTGTTCCTCCATATTGAAAGGAGCCAGTTGAGGTGGTATGGGCATCTGATCAGGATGCCTCCTGGACGCCTTCCACTTGAGGTGTTTCGGGCACGTCCTTCTGGGAGGAGACCCTGGGGTAGACCCAGGACTCGATGGAGAAACTATGTCTCTAAGCTGGTCTGGGAACGCCTTGTTATCCTCTCTGAAGAGCTGGAGCAGGTGGCTGGGGAGAGGGAAGTCTGGGCTTCTCTGCTTGAACTGCGGCCTCTGCGACCCAGATCTCCAGAAAAGCGGTAGGAGATGGATGGATGGATGGATGGATGGATGGATGGGTTTCTCCATCTGCGACAGTAACAGACTCAGCTTGACTGACCACAGTGGCTGGGATGCAACACACACGAGTGATGATGACGTTGAGCGGGACGAGAAAACAGCCATCCCGTGTGTGCAGGAGGAGTGCTGCCTGGAGTGGGGACAGCGGCTGGACTCACCTCAGATCCTTGCCCAGCAGGAGACTGCAGATGCCGCTGCAGAGTTGCAGGAGAGGGAGCCCATGCACACAGAGAATGCCGAGACACAACAGCCCGGTGCGGATATTATTTGTGATGATGGTGGCACAGCACGACCACATACATTAGGCAAGGGAGAAGAGATGCCGAACATCTTCAGGGCCCACGGCCAGCTTTGGCCTCCAGGGACTGCTGCGGGACTGTTGGGTCCATGACCAACACGATAACGATGGAGGTACAGTAAACATAGCATCACCGCAATCTCAATGGCATGTGAGACCGAGCAAAGTGCCTGTTCAAGTGATGGACTGGGTGAAGTACGCACGGATGAGTGACCAGGCCTGTGGCCAGCAAAGTCACATTCTATGAGACCACAGAAGTCCTTGAGGATTGTGGCGCATCTGAGACCAGTGTGCTTCAGATTGACGGATGGTTTGGTACGGCATGCAAACCATCTCTGGCACGTTTGAGTGGCTGCTCCAGACAACGAGGCTTCGCAGGAGTCAGTTGGTGCATCACGGGACTGGGGCCGCAGCATGATGAAGATTGGTTCTGGTCCGGGGAACCCAGCATCTCCACAGGCGCGTCCACTGCAGGCCCGCTACAAGGCCCCTCCAGCAGAACTGCCTTCCCCATCAAAGTCTGTCAGAAAAAAAAAAATAATGACAGTTTAGATACAGTGGGGTAAAAAAGTATTTAGTCAGCCACCAATTGTGCAAGTTCTCCCACTTATAAGATGAGAGAGGTCTCCAATTTTCATCATAGGTATACCTCAACTATGAGAGACAAAATGAGAAAAAAAAAATCCAGAAAATCACACTGTCTGATTTTTAAAGAATTTATTTGCAAATTATGGTGGAAAATAAGTATTTGGTCACCTACAAACAAGCAAGATTTCTGGCTCTCATAGACCTGTAACTTCTTCTTTAAGAGGCTCCTCTGTCCTCCAGTCATTACCTGTATTAATGGCACCTGTTTGAACTCGTTATCAGTATAAAAGACACCTGTCCACAACCTCAAATAGTCAGACTCCAAACTCCACTATGGCCAAGATCAAAGAGCTGTCAAAGGACACCAGAAACAAAACTGTAGACCTGCACCAGGCTGGGAATACTGAATCTGCAATAGGTAAGCAGCTTGGTGTGAAGAAATCAACTGTGGGAGCAATTATTAGAAAATGGAAGACATACAAGACCACTGATAATCTCCCTCGATCTGGGGCTCCACGCAAGATCTCACCCCGTGGGGTCAAAATGATCACGAGAACGGTGAGCAAAAATCCCAGAACCACACGGGGGGACCTAGTGAACGACCTGCAGAGAGCTGGGACCAAAGTAACAAAAGCTACTATCAGTAACACACTACACCGCCAGGGACTCAAATCCTGCAGTGCCAGACGTGTCCCCCTGTTTAAGCCAGTACATGTCCAGGCCCGTCTGAAGTTTGCTAGAGAGCATTTGGATGATCCAGAAGAGGATTGGGAGAATGTCATATGGTCAGATGAAACCAAAATAGAACTTTTTGATAAAAACTCAACTTGTCGTATTTGGAGGAGAAAGAATGCTGAGTTGCATCCAAAGAACACCATACCTACTGTGAAGCATGGGGGTGGAAACATCATGCTTTGGGGCTGTTTTTCTGCAAAGGGACCAGGACGACTGATCCGTGTAAAGGAAAGAATGAATGGGGCCACGTATCGTGAGATTTTGAGTGAAAACCTCCTTCTATCAGCAAGGGCATTGAAGATGAAACGTGGCTGGGTCTTTCAGCATGACAATGATCCCAAACACACCGCCCGGGCAACGAAGGAGTGGCTTCGTAAGAAGCATTTCAAGGTCCTGGAGTGGCCTAGCCAGTCTCCAGATCTCAACCCCATAGAAAATCTTTGGAGGGAGTTGAAAGTCTGTGTTGCCCAGAGACAGCCCCAAAACATCACTGCTCTAGAGGAGATCTGCATGGAGGAATGGGCCAAAATACCAGCAACAGTTTGTGAAAACCTTGTGAAGACTTACAGAAAACGTTTGATCTCTGTCATTGCCAACAAAGGGTATATAACAAAGTATTGAGATGAACTTTTGTTATTGACCAAATACTTATTTTCCACCATAATTTGCAAATAAATTCTTTAAAAATCAGACAATGTGATTTTCTGGATTTTTTTTTTCTCATTTTGTCTCTCATAGTTGAGGTATACCTATGATGAAAATTGGAGACCTCTCTCATCTTTTAAGTGGGAGAACTTGCACAATTGGTGGCTGACTAAATACTTTTTTGCCCCACTGTAGGAGCGCGTCTGGCAAGAAGAGTGGCAGGCTGTGGCTCAGGAGGTAGAGCAGGTCGTCCAATAACCGGATGATTGGCGGTTCAAATCCCGCTCTCCCCTGATATCCTGCCGTTGTGTCCCTGGGCAAGACACTTTACCCACCTTGCCTCCAGTGTCCATAACACTGGGTATGAATGTGCATGAATGCTCGGTAGTGGCCGGAGAGGCCATTGCACGGATTGGCAGCCACGTTTCTGTCAGTCTGCCCCAGGGCAGCTGTGGCTACAGTAGTAGCTTGCCGCTACCATTGTCTGTCTGGAGTGAATTAATAATGTACCTATTTGTAAAAGCATCTTTGAGTGTCTATGATAAAGAGTTATATAAATCTGATGCATTATTAATAACCCACTCAGCCAAGTCGGGTTGAGTGGCGGTCCACCCGCTAACCCCAGTTCAGGAGGTCGTTGTTTATGCCAAATTGGGGAGGGTTTCAATTTGTAATAGTGTTCTGTGTTTTTTCCAAGGATGGAGGGGGTGAATGTTATAAAGGGGTTTATAACAGAGAACAGCGTGATGACATAGCTGGCTTGTACCGTCATCATGCTGACCCAAATAAGGGAAGAGTCGGCCATCTTATGCTCTGCCGGCTCTCTCACATAGGCACAGTTAGGAGCTGAGAGCTCATTGACATGTATTCCATTCACTGCATCATGTAATAAAGTTCAAGTTCCAGCACAGCTCTCCTCTCCGTTGGTCATTCCGGGTTTTCAGACATAACACACTGGGCCAATTGCTAGCAGGAATAGCAATTTAAGTTAGTTTTTAGTTTAGTGTTTATTTGAAAGGGACATGACATACTAATGAACATTAATACAAATGTACGTATACCAGATTTAGCAATACTGCTAATTTGCATAGATAGTTAAGTGTCCAGATCTCCTGACCTTTGACCTTGAGCTTGAACACAACCTGGGTACTGACCTATATTATCTGATGATTATTATAAGTGAGTTTGGTGAGCATCAGGGTAATTGAAAGTGGACAGATGGATGGATGGATGGAATTTCCCAGAATGAGCTAAAATCCAATTATGGACAGTTGATTGACAGTTTACCACATATTCCTTGCAATAGGATTTAACGGAAATATAAATGACATTGTCTAAAATGACCATACAATTAAAATATGTCTGAAACCCACTCTAAATAAACATGTTTTCAAAAAGCAAACACCATAGACTGATAGCAAGATTCTATAATAAGACTACCATAACATGACTAGCTGTACAGTACTTACTGTAATAAACTAGAGTATGAAATAATGTAATCATCTCTCTATGTGCAGATGTGACCGGGAGCTCATTGTATATCATAACTTCTACTAATTTTTCCATAATTTATCAATTTTCTTGAAGCTATCTGAATAGGGGTACATTATGTGCAGCTCAAGAAGTTGCACATTTATCATTCTGATGTGTTGATATGAGAACATACAACCTCTCCACTTGCTGTGCCACACACACACATGTGCATATATTGTTTTGTTTTTTTAAATGTTGTGCTGCTCAATAAAGTGTTGAATACAAAAGTGATTGCGGTGACAATAATCATAAATCACCCCCACCCCCACCCCCGGTCGACATCAAGAAGGGCTATATAACCAGAGGCCATTTCATTATTTGAGTTTTACTGTGTATATAACTCTATGTGTGAGTCTAGTGTAAGCAAGTAAATATGCACTGTGTGCTATATGTCTGTGCTTTACACTGTTAAAAGACAGAGCTTTTAATTCTGCACTTTCAAATGTATCCAGATATCTCCATGATAATCAAAAAGCAAATTCTCTATTATTACCACAGGAAGAAGCTCAAGAGTGATTTCTGATCTCTGAAATGCCAAGCAAATATTACATTAATTATAGTAAGTGGACAATTGCGACGAGTGGAGACCTTCAGCATGAAAGAACACAAGAAAAAAACAAACAAACTTGGAGACAACATACTGTAGGTCCGTGCGTGAATCAATGTGTAAAAACAAGCTTGTCTTTCTGAAAGTTGATTATTGTTTTGGACACTAATGTACCCTCCCCAGTCACTATTTGTGCTTGCTATTTTTAATTTGGTTAACAAAATGACTAGGAGGACAGACATGATGTACCTAAATGTCACCATGAGTCAACAAAGTAATTAAGCAGTGCTCTAGCTCCCATTAGCCCTCATCACCACTAAACGAAATTTTACTGTCCAACGGCACAAACTCCTTAAGTGCTCAGCCATAACTGACATGAGCATTTACAGGGCTCTCTGAGGAAAAAAAAGTTCATTCAAAACCAATAAGACCATTCAAAAGTTCATTCAAAACCATTCTCACTGTCTGACATTAAATCAGACTAAACATGTATCCTGGAATTTCCCATTGTGGGACTAATAAAGGCTTATCTTATCTTATCTTACATCTCCTGTTTTAGGTTCAGTTAGGATAACCAAAATTATTTCTATTTGCTAATTTTTTTTATGTTTGATCAATAATTTTTTAGAGGATTTTTTTATTACATCCTTCAAAGACAGAAGTTTACATACAGTAAGACTACTATGTCTTTAAATAATTTAGGAAAGCTCAGATGCTGAAGTCATGGCTTTGGAAGCTTCTGATAGGTTAGCTGACAACATCTGAGTTCATTGGAGGCACACCTGTGGATGTATTTTAAGGCACACCTCAAACACACTGTTTCCTTGTGTGACATCCATCCATCCATCCATCCATCCATCTTCTACCACTTTCCCGGAGGTCCGGGTCGTGGAGGCAGCAGTTCAAGCAGAGAAGCCCAGACTTCCCTCTCCCCAGCCACCTGCTCCCGCTCTTCAGAGGGGATACCAAGGCGTTCCCAGACCAGCTGGGAGACATAGTCTCTCCACCGAGTCCTGGGTCTGCCCCGGGGTCTCCTCCCAGTGGGACGTGCCTGAAACACCTCAAGTGGGAGGCGTCCAGGAGGCATCCTAATCAGATGCCCATACCACCTCAACTGACTCCTTTCAATGTGGAGGAGCAGCGGTTCTACTCTGAGCCTCTCCCGGATGACTGAGCTCCTCACCCTATCTCTGAGGGTGAGTCCAGCAATCCTACGGAGAAAGCTCATTTCAGCCGCTTGTATCCGCGATCTCGTTCTTTCGGTCATTACCCAAAGCTCGTGACCATAGTTGAGAATAGGAACGTAGATTGACTGATAAATCGACAGCTTTGCCTTAGAACTAAGCTCCCTCTTCACCACAACAGACCGGTACAATGTCCACATCACTGCAGATGCTGCTCCAATCCGTCTGTCGATCTCTCGCTCCATTCTCCCCTCACTCGTGAACAAGACCCCAAGATACTTAAACTCCTTGGGGCAGGAGCCTGTCCCCAACCCGGAGAGGACAATCCACCTTTTTCCGGCTGAGGACCATGGACTCAGACTTGGAGGTGCTGATTCTCATCCCAGCCACTTCACACTCAGCGGCAAACCGTCCCAGCAAGAGCTGTAGGTCATTGCTGGATGAAGCCAACAGGACAACATCATCTGCAAACAACAGAGATGAGATCCTGTGGTCACCAAGCATGACACCCTCCATTCCCTGGCTGTGCCTAGAAATCCTGTCCATAAAAATTATGAACAGGATCGGTGACAAAGGGCAGCCCTGGCGGAGTCCAACTCTCACTGGGAATGACTCCGACCGAGTGTTGGCAATACGAGCCAAACTCTCACAACGGTCGTACAGAGACCGAATAGCTCGTAACAACAAGCCCGATACCCCATACTCCCGAAGCACCCCACACAAAAATCCACGAGGGACGCGGTCAAATGCCTTCTCCAAGTCCACAAAACACATGTAAACTGGTTGGGCAAACTCCCACAAACCCTCGAGAATTCTCGAGAGGGTAAAGAGCTGGTCCGATGTGCCACGGCCAGGACGAAAACCACATTGCTCCTCCTGAATCCGAGGTTCGACCAACGGCCGGACTCTCCTCTCCAGTACCTTGGCATAGACCTTCCCAGGGAGGCTGAGGAGTGTGATCCCTCTAAAGTTGGAGCACACCCTCCGGTCCCCTTTTTTAAAGAGAGGAACCACCACCCCGGTTTGCCATGCCAAAGACACTGCCCCCGACCTCCACGCAATGTTGCAGAGGCGTGTCAACCATGACAACCCAACAACATCCAGGGCCTTGAGGTACTCGGGGCAAATCTCGTCCACCCCAGGGGCCCGGCCACCAAGGAGATTTTTAACCACCTTGGCGACCTCAGCCCCTGTGATAGGCGAGTCATCCCCCTCGTCCCCAAACCCTGCTTCCTCTGTGGAAGGCGTATCAGTGGGATTGAGGAGATCCTCGAAGTATTCCTTCCACCGCCCAACGATGTCCCCAGTCGAAGTCCACAGTGTCCCATCCGCACCTTACACAGTGTGGACGGGGAGCTGCTTTCCCCTCCTGAGCCGCCGGACAGTTTGCCAGAATCTCTTTGAGGCCGACCGAAAGTCTTGTTCCATGGCCTCACCGAACTCCTCCCATACCCGGGTTTTTGCTTCAGCAACCACCCGAACTGCACTCCGCTTGGCCTGCCGGTACACCTCAGCTGCTTCGGGAGTCCCACAAGCCAACCAAGCTTGATAGGACTCCTTCTTCAGCTTAATGGCCCCCCTCACCACTGGTGTCCACCACTTGGTTCGGGGGTTGCCACCACGAGATGCACCGACCACCTTGCGGCTGCAGCTCTGGGCCGCCGCTTCAACAACAGAGGTGGAGAACATGGCCCATTCAGACTCCATGTCTCCAGACTCCCTCAGAATGTGGTTGAAGTTCTTCCGGAGGTGGGAGTTGAAGACCTCCCGGACAGGGGCCTCAGCCAGACGCTCCCAGCACACCCTCACTATACGTTTGGGTCTACCAGGTCTGGATGGCTTCCTCCCCTGCCATCGGATCCAACTCACCACCAGGTGGTGACCAGTTGACAGCTCTGCACCTCTCTTTACTCGGGTGTCCAAGACATACGGTCGCAGGTCTGATGACACAATAACAAAATCGATCATCGACCTGCGACCTAGGGTGTCCTGGTGCCAGGTGCACATATGGACACCCTTATGCTTGAACATGGTGTTCGTTATGGACAGACTGTGGTTAGCACAGAAGTCCAATAACTGAACACCACTCGGGTTCAGATTGGGCAGGCCGTTCCTCCCAATCACCCCCCTCCAGGTTTCACTGTCGTTGCCCACGTGCGCATTGAAGTCCCCCAGTAGGACAATGGAGTCTCCAAGAGGAGCACCCTCCAGCACCCCAGTCAGAGACTCCAAAAAGGGTGGGTACTCTGAAACATCATTTGGTGCATAGGCACAAATGATGGTCAGGACCCGTTTCTCAACCCGAAGGCGCAGGGAAGCAACCCTTTCGTCCACTGGGGAAAACTCCAATATAGAGGCAGCAAGGTGGGGCGATACAAGAATACCCACCCCTGCTCGTCGCCTCTCGCCCGGGGCAACTCCAGAAAAGGCCAAGCTCCAGCCCCTCTCCAGGAGACTGGTTCCGGAACCGGAGCTGTGTGTTGAGGTGAGGCCGACTATATCTAGCCGGTATCTCTCAACCTCGTACACCAGCTCAGGCTCCTTCCCCACCAGAGAGGTGACATTCCACGTACCAAAAGCCAGTTTAGAAAGCTTGGGATCAGTTCGCCAAGGTCTCCGCCTTTGACCGCCACCTGATCCACATAGCACCGGACCCCCATGATCCCTCCTGCAGGTGGTGAGCCCACTGGAGGGCGGACCCATATAACTCCTTCGGGCTGAGCCCGGCCGGGTCCCATGGGTGGAAACCCGGTCACCAGACGCTAGCCTTCGAGCCCCTCCCCCAGGCCTGGCTCCAGGGTGGGGCCCCGGTAACCCCATACCGGGCGGGATACACTGAATCCTTGATATACAATTCATGAGAGTCTGTTGGATCGTTCTTAGTCTGGCCCTTCACCCAGGACCAGTTTGTCTTGGGAGACCCTATCAGAGGCAAATTGCCCCGGACAACATAGCTCCTGGGATCACTGGGGCACGCAAACTCCCCCACCACGATAAGGTGACGATCCATGAGGGGGGCCCTTGTGTGACATCATGGGAAAATCAAAAGAAATCAGCCAAGATATCAGGAAGAGAACTGTGGACTTCCGCAAGTCTGGTTCATCCTTAGGTACAATTCCCAGATCCCTGAAGATGCCACGTTCATCTGTTCAAACAATCATAAGCAAGTATAAACACCATGGGAACATCCAGCCATCATACTGCTCAGGAAGGAGACAGGATCTGTGTCCCAGAGATGAATGTGTTTGGGTGTGGAATGTGCATATCAACCCCAGAACAAAAGCCAAAGATTTTATGAAGATGTTGGCTGAAGCTGGTAAAAGAGTGTCATTATCCACAGTGAGACAAGTCCTGTACCGACATAGGCTGAAAGGCCACTCAGCGTAGAAGAAGCCATTACTCTAAAAGCAAAATAAAAAAGCCAGATTATGATTTGCAAATGCACACAGGGACAAAGAACTTAACTTTTGAAGACATGTCCTGGGGTCTGATGAAACTAATGTTAAACTGTTTGCCCATAATGACCATCATTACATTTAGACGACAAAAGGGGGAAGCTTGCAAGCCTGAGAACACCATCTCAAATAGGAAGTATGGGGGTGGTAGCATTATGTTGTGGGGGTTGTTTTGCTGCTGGAGGGACTGGTGCACTTCACAAAATGAATGGCATCATGAGGAAAGAACATTATGTGGAAATATTGGTTTTTATTTGTGGACTTTTCCTCCGTCTTTAATACAATCCAACCTCATATTTTAGTTGAAAGGCTCCTGCAACAATTTGATTTGAGCAATAATCTGTTGGGTTGGATTCTGGATTTCTTAACCAACAGAACGCAGAGAGTAAGGGTCAATGGTACATTGTCTGACCTAAAGTGCTCTTCTACAGGCTCCCCTCAGGGGTGTGTGTTGTCACCACTGCTCTTCATCCTGTACACAAACATGTGTCGGAGCAGACATGGCAACAGACACATTATAAAGTATGCTGATGATTCAGTTATTGTCAGTCTCCTCCAGGATGGTGAGAGTGGCCACGGCCCAGTAGTTGATGATTTTGTTCACTGGTGTGAGGATTCCTACCAGCAACTGAATACGACAAAAACTAAAGATATGATTATTGACTTTAGGAGGAAAACTCCCAGGCACAAAGTCACCGTACTAAAAGGTCAGACCACTGAATGTGTACAATCCTACAAATATCTTGGGACGATTATTGATAGTAATTTAAACTTTGAAGAGAACTGTGAAAGGATGTGCAAAAAGGGTCAGCAACATTTGCATTGTCTGAGGAAACTTGCACGCTTCCAAATTGACCGAACCATAATGACAATGTTTTATCAGGCTTTTATTGAATCTGTTTTATCCTTTTCTTTAGTGTCATGGTTTGGTCAGATAAAACCGAAACAGAGGAAATCCTTGGATCAGGTAGCTAGACGGTCCAGTCGTTTGCTTGGTGAGTCACAGCTGAGCCTGACATCCTTGTACACCAGACAGGTACAGAGGATTGCTACCTCCATTTTAAATGATGACTCCCACCCTTTGCACTGCAACTTTCAGCTTCTTCCCTCAAGACGGAGGTTTACTGTCCCAAAAAGTAAAACCCAGCGCTACAAAAACAGCTTTGTTCCTGCTGCTGTCAGAGAGTTGAACAAGTTGTAACAATATATTGCACATAATTTAGTTACCTATTTATTAACTCCATTTTATATTTACTTATTTTTGTAGGATTTTATTTGGGTTCTAAATCTTTTATTGGGTTTTAGACCTTTGAGTTTTTAACCTCTTTGACTAGTCTTTAACTTTTTAATATGACCCTTCTCTCTTATCTCTGGTTTTCTCACATCTCTCTGTCTTTATATCCTGATTGATGGAGCCTTGAGTATTTTTATCATGTTTATAGTCAGCTTCATATGTGCCTGTGTTTGTGTTTATGTTAAATGTAATTGTGGTTTGTAAATATGGATGTCACCAGACTGCAAAACAAATCTACCTACGGGTACAAATAAAGTAACCTGAACCTGAACCTGAATATTGAAGCAACATCTCAAGAGATAAGCCAGGAAGCTTGAGTGCAAATGGGTCTTCCAAATGGATGATGACCCTTAGCATGTAGTTACAAAGTGGCTTAAGGCCACTTTTTTTCTCGTAAATCTACTTGTTCCATCTTAAATCTGCCATTTTTTTTGTAAACTTGTAACCTTCTAATATATTGATATTTTTTCTTGTACATTTGAATCTTTTTTTCTCAAAAATTTGAAACATTTTTCTAGAAAACTCTACTTTTTGTAAATTTGTAACTTTTTCGTGTAAATTTGTATTTTTTTTCTCATAAACTTGTGACCAGAGCTTGTAAATTTGCAGCTTTTTTCCCATAAGTGCACATTTTTTTCTCATAAATTTGTGACTGACTGCAATAATTCTGAAAATGTCCCCTCAATATTTACTCTGGAGAAAATGTTCTGTTTATTCCCCACTTCCCACCTCACCCCCCAAAAAGGAAACAAAATATTCACCCATGCAGCATGTTGGCACTGCTCTGGATCTCTGGTCCACCAGAAAAAACAAAAACAAAAAACCCTTGCAAAAAAGTATGCGTACCCCTGGCCTATTCCATGCATTTATCTTTTTAATCCTTTCCTCTGACCTTGATCTCAAGGTCTATAATTCCTGCAAAAATCCTCCAATCAGAGTTAAATTGCAATATGCACATCATCAGTGTATATCAAACTATGGTACCAAGTTTCAAAACATTTGGAATAAAATTGTAGAAGGAGTTGATTTCACAAAAGTGGGACAGAGGGACGGACAGATGAATGGACCACACCATACTATAAACCCCCCTCCGTCTTCAACCCTTGAGGATACCATACTGTTGTTGGGTCATTCTACCCAAAACGTGTGTATACGTATGCAGTCTGCAGTCAGCTCGATGGTCAGTCTACATTTGATTTTTTTCTACCTCCCTCAGTTGGGAATATTCTGATTCTTCCATCTATGACAGCAGCTGACTTGTTACTGTTGTTGTTGTTGTACTTATGGACGGACAAATGGACACAGTACCATCACATTAGCTAAAAAAAAACTACGATGCCAGGGACACAGTAGTAGTCTTATCGAGTTCGTGTCTGTATATTGTACGATTAATCAAGTTAACAATTATTGTTGCAGGCTTAATAGCAAAACTCATTTACTTTCATCTCCTTCAAACTGAGGTGAGTGAATGTCAGAAAGGAATCCAACAGTAAGGATGTGGAATCTAATGATGGTAAGTTCACAATTGCATGTCCCTCTCTTGCTTTAATCAGACCATAAGAAATTTAATGCAATCAAGCCTGGAAACTGAGCAGGGAACAGGGAAATCAAAGCTCTCTTATTTGTATTGCGGCAACGTGAGTTGTTTTCGTATTCCAAGGTTTTTTTCACTACCGTCCAAGATGGAGGTAAGAGACAACTTGTGAACCTCAGATCCTGTAATCAAAGTGAGTGACTATATATCTTAAAAGAGCCCTGCTGTGAGCAGCTCGCATACCTACATGCAGAAGCATATGCACAAGGACATTTTTCATAAAGGTTCATTAAAAATACCCAGAAGTTAGTCATGAATATGCAAATAGGTAGCATGTTTAGCTCTGTACATGCACACACCTGTTTAGTGTAAAGTATGCTTTCTTATGCATCCACATATTTCTCACAAAAGTGATCAAAAAAAACAGGACCAGATGGATGCCATGGACTTACAAACACAGAAACAATTAAATAAAAAAAAAAAAAAATATCTCTGACCTTAGTGCCAGTCAGTAAATTTTACCCTGACCCTCAAAAATACATGGTTCTTCTGGTAAAATTAATCAGACAATAATTTGCAAAGTTTAAATATCTTAAGGACAGATTTACTAACATGCTGTGCCATCGCAAAACCCTGTTTTGGTGTTAAAAAATCTACTGTTGAGATTTGCTAAAGGGCGCAGGGCAAAATTAGCAGTGGAAAGGCGTGGACTATGTTAATTTTGCGCCTGGCCTCACTGCATATGCATCTGTGGGAGATGTCATGCCAACACACAAATTTGAGGGAGGACAGTATTTAAATGACTGGCGCAAGGTGATTTATTAAGGTTTGCGGTTGTCAGTCTCCTGCTAAATGCGCCAGGATTTAACGTCCAAAAAAAACTTGTCTTAATTCATCTGCGCCTGACATGAGAGCGACTGTTAGTATCGAGACACCGGTGAGAACCAAGGGCGAGTGGCAGAAGCTTCTCTCTGCCCGTGACTTTATTTGGCATGACAGAAGAACAGATTACAGTATATGAATATCAATGGTGTCACAGAGATTGGTGTTATGCTGAACTGGACATCAGCCGGCAGTCTTTTCCATTTTATTTGTTTATACTGTATATAGTCTACTACATGAATTTGTATCTATAAAATAGGATACAATAGGAGCCCTTATACCCGCAGTGGACATACAGATGGTGTCAGCTGAGAGTAACTTTTTCTTTTCTGCGGAGGTTAGACTGGGATCTGGAGTTTCCCTCAGCTCTCCCTCGCTCGTGAAGCAAAATCTTCCACATTGCCAATTTTCTGTTTTTTCCCCCCTCTCTATCCATATTTCTATATTTACAGTATTTCTTTTTGCTGTGCATAAAACAGTAATTCAGTTCCCTCTTCTCCCTATTTCTCTCTCCCAGTTCAGGATACACAATATAGGTGGAAAACAACAGTGAGATTATTAACAAAAAGAGCGCACAGATCCATAGAAATGTCACCCAAAATTGCAACACTGTAACTCAATGGCATTTATAAAACGTTGCGAACCGGGAGACCGGTAGATTTTGTTAAAACAAAGTTATTCACTTAAAATAAACCCAGAGTCTCCTTCAGACCATCTTGATGGTTCTAGTGTTAATAAAATAAACACGTTGGTTAAATAATCAATTTATTCACGAGTAATCCTTTATTAAATTAGATACAAATGCTTCATTTATACATACTAAACAAAAAAGTCTGCCATGTTAAATGAAAATCTAAATTTTGAAATATAATGACCAAAAATAAGTTATATTTTAGTGGGGTTTGTGCTTAAACAAGAACTTAAAAACAAAAAAAAAGCTTTATATATTATGCTCCTCTGAACTGGCTGTGCCTGTACGCAATTTTGTGGTGCTCTGGCTGGATGGGTGCGCATTATTGAAATGAAGTGACTGCGTCTATGTTCATAATTTTGCATGTTGTTAGTAGATCACTAGCAAAAATTGGCCATTCCCTGAGGTGCTCTGTCTAATTTGCGCACTTGCTAATTTGCACTGCCTTAGTAAATCTGCCCCTTAGTGTTTTACTTGTCTCGGCATCATATTTATGTAATAACGATTTCCAGTGCAGATTGACATAGAAAAGATTGAAATGCACCTTGACTTTAGTCATAAGTTTAGACATATGGTCCAGGAAAAGTTGTTCTTTTTATCCCAATATCTGTAGCCTCAGCATTCAGCTCTGCTTACCTGTTGGAGCTGAAGCTGTCTTTCTTCTTGTGTCAGTCATGGCATGTGCACTAGTCAGACAGCACTAACGAAGACTACAAGCAGTAATATATCATATGAGTTGGAATGATCAATACCTGAAAAACCAATAACTGATTTATTTTTGATAACTCTTTTCTGATGCAGCCTTTTTGTGCAGCTCTGTGTGTTGCCATTGCTATTTTTAGTATATTATATTTTTAGTATATTTTAGTATATATTAGTGATATTGACCAAAAATCATATCCTGGTGTACTTGTGAAACACAATATACTGTACATAGTGATGTTATGCTCGACACCACCCACTCAACATTGAGTTGAGCAACATAAAGTGGAAGTGTCATGAGCAGTGCATCGAGTGCCATTTCAGCACACCCACAGTCATGTGACCGTGGCAAGCAAGGCCTTGTTATGTCGGTCACATTACGTGACTTGAGGGCTCGCAGGACGTTTGAAAGGGAATTATTATTTTATTTTTGGTTTGCTTCGTATTGTTTGTTCCTACCATCCAATTTTGAATAGACCTCAGATGGCCAAATGCTCAAAAAAAGTATTGAGATCTTTTTCAGGTTTTCCACTCAAATGCAGTTCTGACAGTCAGTCACCAGATGGCAGTCTTTATTAGATGTTTCATAACATTGTGTCGCTCATGAAGCAATTGTCTCAAATTTGCTCATTGCTTTATAAGGCCTCAGTTTCAACATCAATAACTGTGCACTTCCTTCTAAAAGTATTGGGACAGTGACACAAGTTGTTTATTCAGCTGTTTACCAAAATATATTCAAGATGAATGAATGAATGAATGAATGAATGAATTTATTCGGTAATAATAATACATACATACAATACAATAAGAACACACAAATAAGAACACACAAAAGAACAACCAAAAGGGTGTAGGCTGAAGCTAGTGCTTATATAGTGCCTACCCCATTACAATTTTAAAATCAATAACATAAAAATTTAAGTATTACAAGATACAGTTATATAGCCAATATAGGTTTAAAAGACAGACTCAGCTTTAATTTAAGAAGCCAACTTTATTGCCATTCAATCCATACAGCTAATCATGTACAGTAGAATGAAATTACATTTCTCCTATATACAATGTTAAACACATCTTGAATCAGAGAGGCCACCACAAACAACTTTTCTTTCCCCATTCTATTATGCTGAGCACTAAGCCAGAAGTACCATTTTATATGATCTTTGGTATAAACCAGCTGGGGCTTGAACCCACAACCTCCTGGTTGTGGGGTGGATGCTCTATCAACTGGTCCACCACTCAGTCACCAGTTTGGTTAAGAATACCATTTGAGGGTATTCTCAACTAAATTGGAGGAACGTTTTAGGAATTACAACCATTTTTATACAAAAACTCATTGTTTCAAGAGCTCAGAAGTAATTGGACAATCCTTTGCATGCAGTGGCTGAAGCCTGGAACCATTGGACATCACCAAACATTGGGTTTCCTACTTTGTGATGCTTTTCCAGGCCTTTACTGCTGCTGTAAACTTTACTGGAGCAAGTAAAATACATCCTTGATCTGGTAGAGAGCTGGTGATTGACTCGACCATTGCAGACTCTTCCACTTCTTCACCTTAAAAATCTCCTGGGTTGCTTTCACAGTGTGTTTTGGGTCATTGACTATCTGTACTGAGAAGTGCCATCCAATCAACTTTGCTGCATCTGAGTAAGCAGTATATCCCTATACACTTCAGAAGTCATCCGGCTGCTTCTGTCTTCTGTCATATCATCAATAAACACTAGTGACCCAGTGTCATTGGAGGGTATGCATGCCTATGCATCACACTGCCTCCACCGTGTTTTACAGAAGATGTGGTGTGCTTTGGATCATGAGCCATTTCAAGCCTTCTCCATACTTTCTTCTTCCCATCATTCTGGTACAAATTGATCTTGATAAGATAAGATAAGATAAGCCTTTATTAGTCCCACAATGGGGAAATTCCAGGATTGCAACAGCACAGGGATAGCAACACTCAGAGCAACAATCAGAAGGCAAGAGAAAAAACGAGAGCAACGAGTATACATATGCACATATAAATATACAGTATACTGTATATATATATATATACTGTATATATATATATATACAGTATATAGACACAGTGCGGAGCATTGTAGGTAGATGGGATAGGTATATAAATATATAAACACAGTGCGGAGCATTGTAGCTGGATGGAATAAATATATGAGTATATAAACAGTGCGGAGTATTGTAACTAGATGGAATGAATATGTGAATATATAAACACATAGTGCGGAGCATTGTAGCTAGATGGAATAAATATGTAGATATACTGTATAAACACACACAGTGCGGAGCATTGTAGCTCGATGGAATAATATGTAGATATATAAACACACACAGTGCGGAGCACACACAGTGATTTCATCTGTCCAGAAAATGCTGTTCCAGAACTGCGCTGGATTAATTTGATGTTGATGGTTTTTTGTTTTTTTTTGTTTTTTTTTTTTAAAGTCTAATCTGGCCTTTCTATTTTTGAGGCCTAATAATGGTTTTCATCTTGTGGTGAACCCTCTATTTGCTCTCATGAAGTCTCTCCTTAATGTAGCCTTAGATACTGATACACCTACTTCCTGGAAAGTCTTCTTCACTGGGTGGATGTTGTTAAGGGGTTTTTCTTCACCATGGAAAGGATCCTATGATCATCCACAACTGCTGTCTTCCATGAACATCCAGGCTGTTATGTATGTAAAACCTGGTAATGAATGAGGCAAGATGAGGTAGCATTGAACACAGCTTTACTGAAGGCTGAAATACAGCAGTTACATGGCAGGCACCTGGCATGGACATCCGGCTCAAGAGGCTATGCTATGGTGGCTAGCCCCGCGATATAGGGCAGTGCGGTGATGTGACAGGAAGTCCAGGTCACCACACTGCACTTCACAATAAACACAAACAAGTGCTCCAAATATATATACCACACAGGCCTTTTTGAGTTCCTGAGCTCACTGGTGCATTATTTTTTTTTTCTCAGAATGTACCAAACTGTTGATTTTGGCCATCCTAACTTTTCCACTATCTGTCTGATGGATTTCTTCTTTTTTTCAGCCTAAGGATGGTGTGTTTCACTTCTATTGGGAGCTTCTTTGACCACGTTGTGGTTCACAGCAACAGCTTCCAAATGCAAATGCCACACCTCCAGACCTTGCTGGAGGTGTGGAGGTGTGGCTTGATTAATGATGGATTAAAGAGGGAATAGCTCATGTGGCCCATGAAATAGCTTTTGAGTCAATTGTCCAATTACTTTTAAGCCCCGGAAATAAGGAGACTTTGTATAAAAATGGTTGGTATTTCTAAACCTCAATTTGGATGTGAATACCCTCAAATTAATTAACTGAGAGTCTGCCCTTTAAGCTCATATTGGTTATATACATGTAATTGTATCTTTAATATGTTTTGGTAAACAACTAAAATAGCAAAATTTGTGTCACTGATCCAATGCTTGTAGAGGAGAGTGTATGTGGCAAAGTGGGTGAGAAACTTTTCTACTCACCACTTGTCCCATTGTCATATGCATTAGACCAGGTGTTTCGTTTGTGCTGGTTTACTTTTTTTGTGTACTATATTGATTCCCAGATGGGAAATTCAGGGGATCCATGGTACAGCGCCAATCCCTTCACCATTCACACCTAGGGCCACTTTAGAGTCTCCAGTTAACCTAACCTGCATGTTTTTGGCCTGTGGGAGGAAACCAGAGAAATCCCATGCAGACACAGGGAGAACATGCAAACTCTACACAGCTCACCTTTGGTAAGGGGATGGGATCGAACCTGGGATCCCATGGCCAAGGGTAAGTTGCTGTGCTGCCACAGTGGTAACCACCACACTGCCCTTTAACTGTAATTTGCCAGTGCTTATGTAACACTCTATCACTTACTATCCCGGGTTTGTTTGTGTTAGTCTTAGGTTATTATTTACATCAAAGTACTGATGAGAGAAAATTAAATTTCACGAGGCCTCGTCTATATGAGCCATTTTGATGAAAGGCCTCAAGTCCTCTAGAAAGCCTCATCTGGCTATCACTACATCAAAGCATTGGGAATAAGTTAAAGAAAATACATAGCCTTAAGTAGTGATGGGACGGCAGGCTCCGGAGCTTTGAGGGCGCTCCAAGCTTATCCAGGAAATTTTACTAATATAGCACATTTTGAAGTGTGTATTGCTGATGTATATGTTGATGTCATACCACGTGACTTGGTCAGGAAGCCACTCATGATTTTGCATGCAACATGAAATAAAGTGAGCAGTGATACACAATGTAAATCCCCATCCTTCACGATTTGTGTTGACATATTTAACTGTGTAAGAGATTTGTCACAGTCAGTTTTCACAGCCAGCACCAAAAACACAGACTTCTCACGTTTGGGAACAGTTTGAGTGCATTTCTCCCATTGATGTATTTTTCACAAATAGTGGATGCTTATTGTACCTGAGGTAATGGCTTAGTGGTAAAGCATGTGCTCTACAAGTGGGAGGCTGGGGTTTGAATCCCAGCTGAGTCATTCTTGTAATTTTATTTTTATTTGCAAGGTGAAGTGTCTGTTGTGTTTCAAAGAGCTTGGATCATCATTATGCTGAGGCCCTATTGCCATTGCGCCCTGCATGAGAATAAGGACAGAGTTGAATATACTGGTAAAGACAGTATAAGACTGTTTAAAATTTATTATTTCTTAATAAAAATGGAACAAGCACACCAAGTACAGCACAGGAACATTAAATGTAGTCACCCCAGTTTAATTATTTTTTCCCCTTATGATTATTGATATTTCTAAAAAGACAGCACATTTATTGAAATTGAAAAAAATACACATTAAACCAATAATGCCCTTGTAAAAATCTTCATGCTGTATACTTTTTGTCGACTACATGACCTAGTAGAGCAAATGAAGTTTCACATGAGGCCTCATCAATATGAACCATTTTGATGGAAAGGCTCAAGTCTTCAAGAAAACCTTATGTGGCCATCACTAAGTGGTAGCCTAGAGGTAAAATTTCTGGCAAGCTGGGGCTCAAGTCCCAGTGGGGTTATTCTTATAATTTACTTTTATTTGCAAGGTGAAGATCTGTTGTGTTTCAAAAAGCTTGGATACAACAATAGCACATCATTATGCTGAGGCACTGTTGTGCCCTGCATGACAGTAAGGACAGAGATGAATGTACTGGGAAAGACAGTATAAGACTATTGAAAAGTTATTATTGCTCAAAAAAATGAATAAGTAGCACAAGCACATTCACTGTAGTCACCTCAGTTTTATCATTTATTTTTTTCCATTAAGATCATTGATATTTCTTAAAAGACAGTGCATTTATTGAAATGAAAAAAATACACAAACCAATCACACCCTTGTAAAAATTTGCATGTTGTATACGTTTTGTCCGCTACTTGGCCTAGTAGAGAAAATGAAGTTTCATATGAGGCCTCGATTATATGAGCCATTTTGATGAAAGGCCTCAAGTCCTCCAGAAAGCCTCATCTGGCCATCACTAGCCTTAAGATACTTTAAATCACTTTATTAAGTTGCCGATTGAAAATGTTTGTTTTTCTTGAAACTCACCTTTACCTTCTTTTCATCCATTATGCAAGAATTATTTGGGGAGGAGTCTGCCCTGAATTTCCTGGTTTAAATAGGTTTGAGTGAGGTCACATGATATTATTGGTTCAAACCATGAACAGGTATTTCTTTTTTCTTCATGGGAACCTTTGGTTAGCTTACTTTTTGGAATTTATTATATTTTGTTAGTATTATACATTTTCCATAATCTCATTTAGTTGTGTAAATGAGATCATCACTAAATTATTTAGATTATAGTTTGGATCCTAATGCAATATGAAGGTCCACCAGTTGTAATCATTGGTATAATTAAGTCCAGTTGGTGTCAGTTGGGAAGCCTATATATATCCATTTGGATTGTCTCTTCTAGGGACAGAGGTGAGGTTGTCATATGTTCAGTGTGACTTAGTTTTTTTGAGTCATATTTTTCCTTATTTAAGGGTTGTTTTTTCTTTTGAATTTATTTAATGGCGAGCACTGTTAATTAGTGATGGCAGAAATGGAATGTTCAAGAGATCGAATCATTTGGAACAATTGATTCAGAAAAAGAATTGATCTTTCAGAACATTTGAAACATCTCTGCACAGCGACATCTGGTGACCAAATGTTATAATACTACACTCAAACAGTCGAGTGTTTTCGTGTTTTTATCTCTTAACGTTTCGTATTTTGTTTGGGTTTATAGTATTATTTGTATGAATTAATTAGTATTTGAAGGGGGTGCTTGTGTACATTCAAGTATTTTTATTCAGAAAAACAATCTTTTCAACAGTGCTCGGACTTAGACGGTTTCTCAACTGGTTTAAAATCTCTCCTGCTTTTGAGAATATTCTCTTGCAAGGGACTGATGTGGCTGGAATGGAGAGATATGTCTTGGCCTGCTGGAACATTATTATTATTACTATTTTTATTTTTTTTTTGTTACTTATTTGTACCCGTAGGTAGACTTGGTTTGCAGTCTGGTGACAAGCCACCGGCTGCTGGTCGCTGCGTGCGCGAGCGCCCTAAACCTACATGTTTTTGGTATGCGGGAGGAAACCGGAGAAATCCCGGAGTAAACCCGCGCAACACGGGGAGAACATGCAAACTCCACACAGCTCACTGTTGGTCGGGGGCTGGGATCGAACCCACGATCCCCCAGCCGAGGGTAAAATTGTGCTGCCACAGTGCTAAACCACTGCGCCACCGTGCAGCTTTATTTGGTCGCCTATGAGGCGAGCGACCACATCTCGGTCGTTTTACAAAGCTAATACAGGGCAGGGGTCGCCGCTCCTCACTGCCCAGCTGGAACAGGTGAGGGAATATAGCAGCATGTTGTTTCCAGTAATCTAGAGGGTCATCTCGTCTGGGCAAGTATGGGGCTGAGAGATAGTGCTGAGCCTTGATTGATAGATAAACAGACAGACAGACAAGTTACATAACAATAAATGAAAATCAAACACAATTACCACCTCATTCAATCATTCTGAGCATAGTGGGTGTCTGGGGGTTTCCTACCTATGGCTTCTTTTAGTGATCAAATGCATAATTATATTTTATGTAAATAATAATAAAGGTGTAGGTCAAAGTGATCCCAGACATCTGACCTGGGACGCTTTCTACCCCCATCCATTTCCAAATAGTATTTTTCGGACTATAAGGCGCACTAAAAATCCTTTAATTTTCTCAAAAATTGACAGTGCGCCTTATAATCTGGTGCGCCTTATGTATTAATTCTGGTTGTACTTACTGACCTCAAACTGATTTTATGCGGTACATGGCGCTCAAAAATCTGTCAAAATGTTTTAGTATGACTTTGGTAAGCTACAAAGCCGGACCGCTTGATGGATTGTAGGAGCATTACGGCTACCGTAGTCAGGAGCCTCGTGGAGTAATATGTGCTTCAACATAATATTATGGTGTGTGTATAAGGACCCCAAAATGGCACCTGTTAAGAAACATGCTTACGAAGCAGATTTTAAACTCAAGGCTATCAGTCACGCAGTAGTACATGGGAATAGAGCAGCTGAGAGAGAATTCAACATTAATGAATCTGGATGGCTTTTTCCACAAATCTCCGTCCCTATTGCTCTGCGACTCCATGTGCGCCCATCTCACCAATACTGTCAAAACCCAAGTGAAGCAAACTAATTCTGAGCTTGCCATCATTCCGGGTCGATTAACCAAAGAACTCCAACCGCTAGATATTGGTGTCAACAGGTCGTTCAAAGTTAAATTGCGAGCTGAGTGGGAGCATTGGATGACAGAAGGCGAACACACATTCACTAAGATGGAGGCAACGCCGGGCGAGTTATTCCACTATCTGCCAATGGATCATGGATGCCTGGGCTAAGGTATCAGTCTCAAGTGTCGTCCGAGCTTTCACGAAGGCCGGAATCATCACTGAACAGCTAAATAACAGCAACGAGACTGACTCAGATAATGACGAGAGGGATCCGAGCACGTTTGATGCCGAAATCGCCCAACTGTTAAACTCAGACACTGAAGATGAAGAATTTGATGGATTTGTGGAAGAGGAATGAACTGAAAAAGTGAGTGTATTGTTTTGTATTTTATGTGTTACAACTGAACAATGTTGAGAGTTATTGTGAATGAGTTGAATAAAGTTTGTCTTATCTGACTGTTTTGTTTTGCTTAATGCGCCTTATAATCCAGTGCGCCTTATGCATGAAAATAGACCATCAAATAGACCATTCATTGATATTGCCCCTTATAATCTGGTGCACCTTATAGTCCGAAAAATACGGTAGTGTAAATCCAAAAGGACGCTCAGTACAAGACACTCAGAGAGGCAAGACTTTGCAAACAAACTACACTTTAGGGGAGCTTCTAAATGTTTTAGGCATGTAGGGTGATGAATCAGCAGCCAGTCAAGCAAGGACACAAGAAATTATTATTTTACATATAAAGTATTTATATAATACATATATTGTGCATAGAATCGGCATTTTGATATTGTGTATTGGTAGCATTTAGTTATTATTCCATTTTAGAAACGGGATAACAAAATCATCGCATATTCACTTGTGTTTCACTGATATAAAACAACTGTGATGTTTCTAAAAAGTCGGTGACGTAATGGAACGCGACATGGAACAGTCACGTGACATCCTCTTTTTGATACAGACCTCGGAACAGTGGTTCGATTCAGAAGTTCCACCTGGGTTTCGGTACATACTAAAACACTGTTTTGACTTTGCCACCACTACCTTCCTTGACTCTTGTGCCTGACTACAGTGTACACTGAGATATATTTTAATTGTCACATTTCACAGGTGGTTTTTACTTCCTCTACCATCATAAAACATTAGCTGAAGGAAAAATTTTGACAATAACGGTTTGCAGATTATTATTATTTTAAATACAGTATTTGGAGTTACAATATTAAGAATGAAATATAGTTTGAACAAAAAATTGGTTACATAAAACCAAAAATATCCTTTGTTGATTTATAAATAAAATAAATGAACATTTATTAGGTTATTAGAAATTTGTGTCAATAATACAAATATACAGGTGGATTGAAAGGAGCAGGCACTTTCCTTTTCCATGAAAATGATAGGAGGAAATAAGCAGACAGACTTAGAAGAAAACAGTATCTCACAGTTGCTATACAAGATCTCATTTTCAGGGCAAAGTCTACAGGTAGCTGTACTTTCTGCCAACCCATATTTTAAAAATGGTAGAGTCTGATGAGTAAAAGAGCAGACAGAGCAAAGAGTGGAAAGAAGAGAGTTCTTTTTAGGTCAGCTCTCATCTTCCAGGAGGTCTCTGCATTAATTAGACAGAGGTGCATGTGTGTGTGTGAAAGAGACAAAAAAGAGGGGAAAGAAAGGGTGTGCTACTGTATGTGTGGATATTTGTGCAAGTGTGTATGTGACCATGCTAAAGTGTGTAGATAATTGGACAAGGAAGCAGTGTGCAGAGGCACAATGAGGCCCTTTCCTCCTCACATATTCCCTCACCGTCAGACTATTGTCATAAATCCAGATAAGGGTTTACTTGACAACAGCAATTGACCTTTTCCTTCATTTAGTCCATGCCATATCACAGCTGAATACTGAGAGGAATGTACAGGCAACCAGATAAAAATAAGCTGTGCTTCTGACAGCCAGCTAGACAGAAAAAAAACATGTTCTTAACATCTATCCACACTTTATACTGGGAGGATTTCTGATTACTTTAATAATAATGCATTAGATTTATATAGTGCTTTTTCATGGACTCAAAGTTGCTTTACAATGGATACATTATTCATTCACTCCATAGACAATGATAAGCTACTTCTGTAACCACAGATGTCCCGTAGCAGACTGAGGGAAACATGGCTGCCAATTGCCTCTCCAGCCACTACCGAACATTTATACCCAATATCATGGACGCTGGAGGCAAGGTGTCTTGCACAGGGACACAACAGCAGGATGGTTAGGGAGATTTGAACTGCCAATCCTTGGGTTATTGGAAGACCTGCTCTACTTCCTGAGCCACTGCCACCCCTTTAGCCTAATGCAATTACAATCAAACTGTAACTCATGTTGCAGATTATGTTTATCAGCAAAATTTATGAACTGCAAGCGTCCATCTATCATCTACCACCGGTGATCTGGGCCATGGGGGCAGCAGTCCAAGCAAAGAAGCCCAGACTACTGCCCAGTTCACATAGCACCATGATCCCCATGATCCCTCCTGCAGGCGGTGAGCCCACTGGAGGGTGGACCCATGTGGCTCCTTTGGGTACACTGGATTTTTGTTGTAACTTTTTTCATAGGGATGCACTGGCCCGCTCTTGTTCTGGCCTTTCACCCCAGACCAACTTGTCTTGGGGCAAGTCGCCCCTGACAACATAGCTCCTGAAATCATTAGGGCATGCAGTCCATGAAAAGGTAGCGATCCACAGAGGGGAGAACTGTAAGTTTGTGGTAAAAAAAAGATGGAAAAAAATCAAGACACCTTTATGCTGTTCCACAAAACTAGTGTTAAGAATAATAACAGTGTGTTTTAATAAGTGAATAAAACTCAAACTTCTTATAATAGCTTGTATTTCCATACATGCAAATGCACTGGGAACACTGCACATTCTATTCCAAATCAAAATATGAAGAAAAATTATCAAATTTGTGTTATTCCATCACAGGAAATGGAGAAAAGGGAACAGTGGGTTGTTCAAAAAATGGCAGTGTCCGCATTCTTCTTTACAAACTCAAACATTCACTATGCAAACTGGAAAAAAAAATGTTTCAAGATTTTGTTTTCTTTAGAATCACTAAACTATATCTAGTTGTATAACCACTATTTCTGAGAACTGCTGCACATCTGTGTTGCATGGAGTCAACCAACTTCTGGCACCTGTGAACAATTATTCGAGCCCAGGATGATTTAATAACATGCTACACGTCTGTATTTCTTGATTTTGCCTCAGAAACATCATTTTTTATGTCATTCCACAAGTTTTTGATTGAATTAAGCTCCAGAGATTGGGCTGGCCACTCCATAATGTCAATCTTGTTGGTCCGGCCAAGACGTTGCTTGTTTACTGGTGTGTTTGGGGTTGTTGTCTTGTTCAAACACCCATTTCAAGGGCACCTCCTCTTCTACATAAAACAAACATGACCTCCTCGAGTATTCTGATGATTTCAAATTGATCCATCATCCCTGGTATGCAGTAAATAGGTTTGCCGCTATAGAATAGAATAGGCTTTATTGTCACTGTACAGCTGTACAGTACAATGAAACTGTGGGTGCTCCACCAGGCTACTGCATAATAAAGTAAGAGAGTAGGATTAGATAAAACATGGTTACATGGTGACTGAAATAAAAATAAAATAAAATAAAATGGCCCAAGATTATGGGGATATACATGGTATGGTAGTGGCTGCACAGGTGGAACTATGTACATAAGAGTGCAGAGTGCAGACACACAACTGAACACACAATTGAGTAAAATGGCCCAGGGATTATGCAAAATATGCACAGTAGTGGTTTCACGGATGGGTCAGTATACATGAAAGTGAGGAGTGCAAAGACAGGTGAGTTATTGTGATAATTAAAAGGTCCTCAGTTCTGAGCATGTGAGAATTCGGAGGGAGGGGGGTAGGACCTCTGACTCTTTGTAGTTTGGATGGCCCAGGGGAAGAAACTGTTTTTTACTGTGGGGGTGTGGGACCTGATTGACTGAACTGTCGTCCAGAGGGAAGCAGGTCAAATAGGTGGTGGGCAGAATTTGAGGGGTCTCCTGTGATTGCCTTGATCCTTCTGAGACAATAGGATCTGGAGATGTCTTCCAGGGAGGGCAGAGGGCAACCAATAATGTTTTGGGTGGTGTTGATGACCCTCTGCACAGCCTTCCTGTTCTCAGGCGTGGAGCTGGCGTACCACACACCCAGACAGTAGGTGAGCACGCTCTCCACTAAGCAGCAATAGAAGGAGAGCGTGGTCACTTACTGTCTGGGTGTGTGGTACTCTGGCAGTATGAGAAACATTCCCATATCATAATGCTTGTGCCACCATGTTTCACTGTCTTAAGTGTACTATGGCTTAAATTCAGTGTTTGGTGGTCAACTGACAAACTGTCTGTGACCCATAGACCCAAAAAAGAACAATCTTGCTTTCATCAGGTCACAAGATGTTGCACAATTTCTCTTTATGACCTGATTGGTCATCCAGGGTTTCCGGTTTGGTAAGACCTGGATGTGTTTGGTGACTGTCACATTTTCAGGACCATCATCCTGGACATGATGATCAATAAACTGCACCTCCTCCAGACCCCCCCCCCCCCCAACCTGCTCCTTGATAAAAAACTTTCTCACCAACCGCCCACAAACAGTCATTCTTGACCCCTACCACTCCTCCACACTGTCTTTCAGCACTGGCTCCCCCAGGGCTACATACTAAGCCCACTACTGTACTCCCTGTACACCTTTGACTGTATTCTAACCCACCCAACCACTGTCATTGTGAAGTATGCGGATGATACCACCTTGGTTGGGCTCATCACCGATGACATTGAGAAGGCATACGAGATGGGGGTAGAGAATCTGCTGCTGTGGTGCCAAGCAAGCAACTTGAAATCAAATGTCCAGAAAACCAAACAACTCATACTGGACTTAAGAAAGAACACCCCCCTCCTCATAAATCCTCCCAATCTGACCAGTGATGACATGTTTAGTCGCTCGTCATCCTTGAACCGCTGGCTGTCTGTGTGGTGTCCTAAAAATGACGTGGGCTACATTGACAATTGGAGCTCTTTTTGGGGAAAACCTGGTCTTATGAGACGAGACAGCATTCATCCCACTTTGGATGGTGCTTCTCATTTATCTAACAATCTGGCATCTTTTTTATCCAAATTTCCAAAACCCTGACTACTCAGAGTTGGGACCAGGAAGCAGAGTCGCAGTCTTACATGCTTCTCTGCAGCTCCTCTTCATCCGCCACCCCTCAGCTTAGCCCCTGTCTTCCCTATCAGAGAATCGTTGTCTGCTCCCTCCAAAGTGAATAAAAATATAATGTATAAGCATCCCAAAGTGATAAAGCAAAATATTGGTAAAACTCAAATTAAACATAAAGCCTCTAAATTGAATGATTTGGCCTCTGTTACTCCTCATAATTTAAAAATTAAATGTGGTTTGTTAAATATTAGGTCTCTAACTCCCAAGTCTCTGTTAGTCCATGATCTGTTAATTGATCATCAGATTGATTTAATTTCCCTTACAGAGACTTGGTTAGGGCAAGAGGATTATGTTGGTTTAAATGAATCAACCCCCTCTGGTTATTTAAACTGTCAAAATCCCAGAAGTTCTGGTCGTGGAGGAGGAGTAGCAACAATTTACCATTCCAAATTACTAGTTAATGTAAAGCAAAAAACATGTTATAATTCCTTTGAGGGCCTGGTCCTCAGTATTGGGCACTTTAGCAATTTCAGGTTAAACCCAATTTTATTTGCCATAGTTTATCGTCCCCCATCAACCTATTCAGAATTTTTATCCGAATTTGCTGATTTCTTAGCTGATTTAGTGTTGAAATCTGATAGAATAATTATAGTAGGGGACTTTAATATACATGTGGATGTAGATAGTGACTGCCTTAATGTGGCTTTTAATTCAATATTAGACTCGATTGGGTTTTCTCAGAAAGTAGGAAATTCTACTCATTACCTCCACCATACATTGGACCTTGTTCTGACATATGGCATAGAAATAGAAAATCTTGTAGTGTCTCCTCATAACCCTGTACTGTCAGACCATTTTCTGTTAACCTTTGATTTTACTATTTCTGACTATTTGGCTCCTAAAGAAAAATATTATCACAGTAGATGCCTCTCAGATGATGCTGTTTCCAAATTTATGCAGATTGTTTCCTCTATGCCATGTGTCAACACAACGGAAATAAGCTATAGACAGCTTGCTCCTTCTGTAATTGATAACATGGTGGATAGTGTTTCAGCTTCTCTGCATCAGGCTCTAGACTTGGTGGCCCCCTTAAAAAAGAAAAAGTCTAATCAGAGATTTTTAACTCCTTGGTTCAACACAGAAACTCGTAGCTTAAAACAGAAGACTCGTCAATTAGAAAGAAAATGGCGCTCTACTAATTTAGATGAAATCTATTTAGCTTGGAGAAATCATCTTTTAATTTATAAAAAATCTCTTAGAAAAGCTAGAACGAGTTATTACTCTGCATTAATAGAAGAGAACAAGAATAATCCCAGGTTTCTTTTCAGTACTGTAGCCAGGTTGACAAAGAGTCAGGACTCTGTTAATCCTAGCATCCCCTTAGAGCTTACTAGTCAGGACTTTATGAACTTTTTCAATAATAAAATTTCATCCATCAGAGATAAAATCAATCAGATTCTTCCCACAGTTAACTTAAATACTGTAACTACTACAACTCCTTCTATTGATGTCTGTCTTGATGAGTTTACTCCAATCGACCTTTGTGAGTTAGACAAAGTAGTTTCCTCATCCAAACCTTCAACTTGTCTTTTAGATCCTATTCCTACCAGGTTATTTAAAGAAGTCTTCCCACTTATTGGTAGCTTTATTCTTCATGTAATCAATTCTTCATTAACTTTAGGCCATGTACCGCAGGCTTTTAAAACGGCTGTAATTAAACCCTTACTCAAAAAGCCAACGCTAGATCCAGGAGCTTTAGCTAACTATAGACCAATCTCTAATCTCCCTTTCATTTCAAAAATCTTAGAAAGAGTTGTTGCTAAGCAATTATTTGACCACCTGCAGGGAAATGGTTTACTTGAAGAGTTTCAATCTGGGTTTAGAATCCATCATAGTACTGAAACAGCCTTAGCGAAGGTCACTAACGACCTCCTCATTGCATCTGATAATGGACTAGTTTCTGTACTTGTCCTTTTAGATCTTAGTGCAGCTTTTGATACTATTGATCATAATATTCTACTTGATAGATTAGAACACTATGTTGGACTTAATGGAACTTCGTTGTGTCACGCCGCGCCATTCATCAGCGGCGCCACCTGCTCACGCACCTGCTACTCGTCAGCGGCGAAGGATAAAAGCCGCCTCGCCCTGAGCGTCGGCCTGAAGCCGTAGACTTCATTTCCTTTGTATGGACTTCTACCACATTCTCTTCAGCTTCCTCATCTCCGGTAAGAAGTTCACTTACCTCATCTCTCCAGTCTGCTCCCCTGTGCACAGGTGGATTCCTCGGCGGCGGACAATCCCGTCCCTCGTCTCTCCTCGCTGCTGCACCGAGCCCTGCAGGTGGCTGTCTCCCGGGCTTCCATCCTTGAAGCGCCAGTCATCTGCCCAAACAAGTAAGCTTCTCTCCCTCGCCTATTCTCCTCCCGTGTTGGTGTGTGCTCATCACCCTGTGTCTGATTTCTCCCATAGGGTTGCCGGCTGAACGGTCTCCTGCCTCTGGGTCCGAAGCAGACGCCACCACCAACACATTAACATTCCGCAGACACGCACCCAAACATCCCTGTTGTTAATAAACAGTTTGAACTACTCTGAGCCTGTGTGTGTGCGTCTCCTGAGCCGAACGTTATGTCAGTACGGCTTCAGCAGAGCGGCTCGGCGGACGGCGGGCTCGCACACCGGTTTACCATCCTCGAGGCTCGGGTGGATCAGATTGTTTATCAGCAACAGGTGGTTCTTCATCAATTATTAGAACTGACTAACCGATTGAACCGCTTGGACCCCCAACAGCCGTTCCTCCCGACTCACCAGGGTGGCGCGGCTCCTGCTGTTCCAGCGGCCGTCCAGCCGGCTCCAGTGGCACCGGTTCGGCTCACGCCGATTCCGACCCCCGCCCGCTTTAGCGGTAAGCTCGGCGGAGCGCGGGGGTTTATTATGCAGTGTGAGTCCGTGTTCCACCGTGTGCCCGGAGATTTTCCCTCGGATCACAGCCGAATTGGTTACATAGGGAATCTTCTGGAGGGGCGTGCGTTAACCTGGACCTACGCCGTAATGGCGAGGCCCAGTTATGCCACCCTCACCTATGACCAATTCGTGAGGCGCTTTCTGGAGGTCTTTGACCACTCACAAACCGAAACGGTCCAGGTCGATCGGCTTCTCGCTCTCCAGCAGGGAAGCCGGTCGGCAGCGGACCACTCGGTCGACTTCCGGGTAGCGGCGGAGGAATTGGGCTGGGAGGAACGCTCCCTCTGTGGCCTGTTCCTCCGCAGCCTCAATAGTGATCTGAGGGATGAACTGGCTGGTCGGGATATCCCTGGGACGCTAGCGGAGCTGACATCCTTAGCGATAAGTTTGGATAACAGGCTGCGCGAGCGCTCCTCGGGGCGGAGGTCTTCTTCTTCTCGCCCTCGTGGAGCCTCGCCGCACCTGTTCCAAGCTCGCCCCCTGGCGGCGCCGCCAGCATCGCGCCCCGAGGAGTCGGAGCCGATGGTGACGGGCTGGACTAAACTTTCCCCTGTGGAGAAACAACGCCGCCGTGAGTTGGGCCTCTGCATGTATTGCGGAGGCGACCAACACACCGTGGAGCGTTGTCCACGGAAAGCCAGTCGGTGGGGTCCGCGAGTCACTGTTGGAAGCCTCGCGGATGTCAATCGGTTAGGATCACTTACTCAATTGAAGCTGCCCATCCGTTTCTGCCATAACTCTACTGGGCACCTCACCCACGCACTGGTGGATTCGGGCGCAGAAGGCAGCTTCATTTCACAAAGCCTGGCAACCCGATTGGGCATCCGCTGCCAGGCACTCAACACTCCCATCTCCCTGATCCACCTCTCCCGTGCCACCCTCGGGAGAGTGACACATCAAACTGTTCCCCTACCGGTCATCATCTCGGGAAACCACCGGGAGGAAATGACCTTTTACGTCCTTCCCAACTCTGTGTCGCCCGTCATCCTGGGGTATCCCTGGCTCCGCCTTCACAATCCGGTCCTGGATATCAGCTGGGATCTCGGCATGGAGTACGTTCTGTATGGGCACCTGCCTTCAGTCCGCTGCCTGCTCTCCGTCCGCTCCTCCCCCTGCTACGGACGCTGCACCCCCGGACCTGTCTCTGGTGCCCCCAGAATTTCACGACCTGGGTATAGTGTTCAGCAAAGCGAAAGCTATGTCTCTTCCCCCTCATCGGCCCTATGACTGCGCCATCAACCTCCGCCAGGGGGCTCCCTTACCTTCTGGTCGCCTTTACAGCCTGTCTGCGCCGGAGAAGGAGACGATGAACGCCTACCTGAAGGAGTCATTAAGTGCTGGGATTATCCGCCCATCATCGTCACCCGTGGGGGCAGGGTTCTTCTTCGTGGGGAAAAAGGATGGGTCCCTCCGCCCTTGTATCGACTACCGGGCCCTCAACAATATCACGGAGAGGGACCGTTACACCCTGCCTCTCATGGACACTGCTTTCCACTCCCTCCAGGGGGCGACCTGGTTCACCAAGCTGGACCTACGCAGCGCTTACCACCTCGTCCGGATCCGGGAGGGAGATGAGTGGAAAACGGCCTTCCGTACCCCGAACGGCCACTTTGAATATCTGGTGATGCCGTTCGGGTTGACCAACGCTCCTGCAGTCTTCCAGCGCCTCATTAATGACGTCCTCCGGGACTTCATTGGCCTTTTCGTGTTCGTCTACCTGGACGATATTCTCATCTTCTCCAAGTCCAGGGATGAGCACCAGGTCCACGTGAGGCGGGTCCTCCAAAGGCTGCTGGAGAATCGTCTGTACGTTAAGGCGGAAAAGTGTGAATTTTACGCCAGGAGTACATCCTTCCTGGGGTTCATCATCGCCCACGATAAGGTGCTCCCCGACCCAGAGAAGGTAAAGGCGGTGGTGGAATGGCCCACACCTGCATCTCGGAAACAGGTGCAGCAATTTGTTGGCTTCGCCAATTTCTACCGCCGCTTTGTCCCCAACTTCAGTGCCATCGTGGGACCACTGACCCGCCTCACGTCCCCGAAGGTCCCGTTCCGGTGGACCGAAGAGGTCGCTGCCGCCTTTGAGGCGCTGAAGGCGGAATTCTCCTCCTCCCGGGTCCTTCGCCAGGTCGACCCCGCGCTGCAGTGCATTGTAGAGGTAGACGCCTCGGACACGGGAGTGGGAGCAGTGCTGTCCCAGCGGTCACCGGACGGTGGCGCCAAGCGACCGTGCGCCTTCTTCTCCCGGCGCTTGTCCCCGGCGGAGAGGAACTACGATGTGGGGGACAGAGAGCTCTTGGCCATCAAGCTCGCCCTGCAGGAGTGGCGCCACTGGTTGGAGGGGGCAAGCCTGCCGTTTGTGGTCCTCACGGACCACAAGAACCTGGAATACTTACGGTCTGCCAAGCGCCTGAACGCCCGCCAGGCGCGCTGGTCCCTGTTCTTCGCCAGGTTCCAATTTTCCATCACCTTCAGGCCTGGCTCTAAGAACGTCCTGCCTGACGCCCTCTCCAGGCAGTTCGCCCCCGTGGAGGCGCCCCACTCCATCCTGCCCAGGTCGTGCGTCGTGGGAGCCATCTCGTGGGACATTGAGAGCAAGATCCGGAAGGCACAGGAGGTGGAACCTGACCCTGGCGGCGGACCGGAGGGGAGGCTGTTCGTGCCATCCGCGGTCCGAGGAGAGGTCATCCACTGGCTCCACACCTCCAAGCTCACCTGTCACCCTGGCACCTCCCGGATGATAGATCTCCTCCAACGGTCCTTTTGGTGGCCAGGCCTGCGGAGGGATGCAGCCCGCTACGCCCGGGCTTGCCCAATCTGTGCCACCTGCAAGTCGGGAAATGCCCCTCCAGCGGGTCTGCTCCAGCCCCTGCCCGTCCCTGGCAGGCCCTGGTCGCACATCGCTCTGGATTTCGTCACCGGACTCCCCATCTCCAACTCCTATGACACCATCCTGACCATCGTGGACCGCTTCTCCAAGGCCGTGCACTTCGTCCCCCTGCGAGGCCTCCCTACTGCCCTGGAGACGGCGGACCTCCTCGTCCAACACGTGGTCAGGCTGCATGGGATTCCGGTGGACGTGGTCTCGGACCGGGGCCCCCAGTTTTCATCTGAGGTTTGGAGGTCTTTCTGCAACGCCATCGGAGCCAAGGTGAGCCTCTCCTCTGGCCATCACCCTCAATCCAACGGGCAGTGTGAGAGGACCAACCAGGAGCTGGAGGCTGCGCTCCGCTGTGTGTCCAGATCCAAACCCGCGTCCTGGAGCAACCATCTTGCCTGGGTTGAATATGCCCACAACACCGCTCGCTCTTCTGCTACAGGGATGTCCCCCTTCAAAGCGTCCCTGGGTTACGACCCCCCGCTGTTTCCGGAGCAGGAGAGTGAGGTAACTGTCCCGTCAGTTAGGGCCCATCTCAGGCAGTTCCGCTCCACCTGGGCTGCCGCGCGCCATGCGCTATTGCGCACAGCGGAGCGCAACAGGACTGTGGCGGACCGGCGTAGGAGACCTGCCCCGGCGTACAGAGTTGGGCAGCTTGTTTACATTTCCACCCAGGACGTCACTCTAAAAGGCGAGAGGAGAAAGCTGGCACAGCGCTTCATGGGTCCCTACCCCATCACCCGGATCATCAACCCGGTGGCTGTGCGCGTGGCTATTCCCCCCTCCCTCCGCATTCATCCTACTTTCCACGTGTCGAAGGTGAAACTGGCGGTTACTGACCCCCTTTGCCCTCCTCCTGCAGCGCAACCCGCGCCCCGGATGATTGGTGGCCATCCGGCCTGGTCCGCCTCCTCCATCCTGGACTCCCGGCGCCGGGGTCGTGGGTTGCAATACTTGGTGGACTGGGAGGGCTATGGGCCCGAGCATCGACAGTGGGTGCCCCCGTCGTTTGTGTTGGACCCATCGCTCATCGCGGACTTCCACCGAGCGCACCCGGATAAGCCATCGCCAGGAGGCGCTGCTAGAGGGGGGAGTACTGTCACGCCGCGCCATTCATCAGCGGCGCCACCTGCTCACGCACCTGCTACTCGTCAGCGGCGAAGGATAAAAGCCGCCTCGCCCTGAGCGTCGGCCTGAAGCCGTAGACTTCATTTCCTTTGTATGGACTTCTACCACATTCTCTTCAGCTTCCTCATCTCCGGTAAGAAGTTCACTTACCTCATCTCTCCAGTCTGCTCCCCTGTGCACAGGTGGATTCCTCGGCGGCGGACAATCCCGTCCCTCGTCTCTCCTCGCTGCTGCACCGAGCCCTGCAGGTGGCTGTCTCCCGGGCTTCCATCCTTGAAGCGCCAGTCATCTGCCCAAACAAGTAAGCTTCTCTCCCTCGCCTATTCTCCTCCCGTGTTGGTGTGTGCTCATCACCCTGTGTCTAATTTCTCCCATAGGGTTGCCGGCTGAACGGTCTCCTGCCTCTGGGTCCGAAGCAGACGCCACCACCAACACATTAACATTCCGCAGACACGCACCCAAACATCCCTGTTGTTAATAAACAGTTTGAACTACTCTGAGCCTGTGTGTGTGCGTCTCCTGAGCCGAACGTTATGTCACGTTGCAGTGGTTTAGATCTTATTTATCTGATAGGTTCCAGTTTGTTCATGTAAATAATGAGTTTTCTTTCAGCTCAAAGCTTAGTCATGGAGTTCCACAGGGATCTGTGCTAGGCCCTACTCTTTTTAGTTTATATATGCTTCCGTTAGGCAATATTATTAGAAAGCACTGTATACATTTTCATTGTTATGCAGATGACACACAATTATACCTGTCAGTGAAGCCAGATGATACTAATCAATTAGCCAAGTTAGAAGCCTGTCTTAAGGAAATCAAAGCTTGGATGACTTGTAATTTCCTGCTATTAAATTCAGATAAGACTGAAGTCATTCTTGTTGGTCCAAAAAACCTTAGAAATTCCTTTCCAAATCAAACTTTCAGTTTGGACGCAGTTACTCTTTCTCTTAATAGCTCTGTGAGGAACCTTGGAGTTATTTTTGATCAGGATTTGTCCTTCAGTTCACATATTAAAGTTGTTTCTAAGACTGCCTTCTATCATTTGCGTAATATTGTCAAGATTAGGAGCATCTTGTCTCAGAGTGATGCTGAGAAGCTGATCCACGCTTTTGTTAGCTCGAGATTAGATTATTGTAATTCTTTATTATCAGGCTATCCTAAAACATCTTTAAAAAGTCTTCAGCTGATCCAAAATGCTGCAGCAAGAGTTTTAACAGGTACTAGAAAGAGAGATCATATCTCTCCGGTTCTGGCCTCCCTTCATTGGCTTCCCATAGAGTTTAGAATTAAGTTTAAAATCCTTCTTCTCACTTACAAAGCTCTAAACAATCAGGCTCCTTTTTATTTAAAAGATCTGATACTACCGTATTATCCTAACAGAGCACTACGCTCCCAAAATGCAGGATTACTTGTAATACCTAGAATCTCCAAAAGTACAATGGGAGGCAGAGCCTTCAGTTATCAAGCTCCTCTTCTGTGGAATCAGCTGCCAATCTGGATTCGGGAGTCAGACTCGATCTCTGTTTTTAAGAATAGGGCTAAAACCTACCTTTTTGATCTAGCCTACAATTAGGGAGGGATCATGTGTTTCTGAACCCTCCCTTAGTTATGCTGCTAATAGGTTTAGTCAGCCGGGGGACCTCCAGTAATGCACTGGGCCTCACTCCTTTCCTCACTCTCTATGAAATATTTTTTTTTTGCTGGTCATTAACATTTGTTTGTTCTCTCCCATAGATTGAGTCCCCATCGTGCTGTTTGCTCTCTACATGTCTGTTCTTTTCTTCTTCTCTATCCCCTCACCCCCCAGCCAGTCGCAGCAGATGACTGCCCCTCCCTGAGCCTGGTTCTGCTGGAGGTTTCTTCCTGTTAAAAGGGAGTTTTTCCTCTCCACCGTCGCCAAGTGCTTGCTCACAGGGGATCGCCTGATTGCTGGGGTCTTTCTGCAACTGTGGGGGTCCCCCCTACAGTTGATAGTGCTATGAGATGACTGTTGTTGTGAAATGGCGCTATATAAATAAAGTTGAATTGAATTGAATTGAATTGAATAAATGGTGACCGCGTGGAAACCGTCCCCACCTTCAGGTTCCTGGGCACCCACATCTCCTCTGACCTCTCCTGGTCTGTCAACACCAAGGCCCTGGTGAAGAAAGCCCAGCAGCGGCTGCACTTCCTCCATGTCCTGAGGAAGAACAACCTGGACCAGAAGCTGCTGCTGGCCTTCTACCACTGCTTAGGGGAGAGTGTGCACACCTACTTCTTGGGTGTATGGTATGCAGGCTCCACGACGAGAACAGGAAGGCTGTGCATAGGGTCATCAACACCGCCTAAAAAAATCATTGGCAGCCCTCTGCCCTTCCTGGAGGACATCTCAAGATCCTCCTGTCTTATGAAGACCAAGGCCATCACAGGAGACCCCTCACATCCTGCCCACCACCTGTTTGACCTGCTTCCCTGTGGACGTTGGTTCAGATCAATCAGGTCCCACACCTCTAAACTGACAAACAGTTTCTTTCCCTGGGCCATCTGGACTGCAAACAGTTAGACGTCCTAACCCCCTCCCTCCAAACCCTCATATGCACAGAACTGAGGTCCTTTTTAATTATCATAATAATCTCACCTGCCTTTGCACTCCGCACTTTCATGTATATTGACCCATCTGTGAAACCACTATCATACTTGTATATATTTTCCATGATCCTTGGGCCATTTTATTCAACTGTGTGTTCTGCACTCTGCACTTTTTTGTACATTGTTTCATCCATGAAGCCACTACCATACCTGTGTACTGTATATATTTCCATAATCCTGGGCCATTTTTATTTCAGCTGTGTGTTTAATTGTGTGTTCTGTAACTGTGTTTTTTCAGTAGCCTGGTGGAGCACCCACAAGTTCGTTGTGCTGTACAACTGTACAATTACAATAAAGCCTATTCTATTGTCTTTAGACCAGTCAATGTGTTTTTGACAAATTGTAACCTCTTCAGCACATCTAGTTCTCCAACAGTAGGGCTTTGTAGGGGCTTCTTGCTGATAACTTGGCTTCACAGAGGTGTCTTATAATTGTAATAGCACCTACAGGTAACAGACCTTCTTTGATCTTCTTGGAGCTGATCATTGGCTGAGTCTTTGCCATTCTGGCTATTCTTTGATCCATCTGAAAAGCAATTTTCCATTTTCTTCCATGTCATTCAGGTTTTGATTGCCATTTTAAAACATTTGAGATCATTATAGCTCAGCAGCTTATTATTTTCTGCACTTCTTTATATATTTTCCCCTCTCCAATCAACTTTTTAATCAAAGCACACTACTCTTCTGAACAGTGTCTGGAGTGACCCATTTTACTCAGATTTTCAGAGGGAAGGGCACTACAATCAGCATGTACATCTGCTGCCTTCCTTCCTTAAATAAGGGCCATAATCAACATTTGTTTTTTCACAGAAGGAATGACCTCAATAATTTAACTCCACACTGTTGTTCTTTTGAACACACTGTTTTTATTATTTTTGAGCCGTTGATTCAATTACGGGGCAGCATGGTGGTGGAGTGGTTAGCACTGCGGCAGCACAGCAACTCACCCTTGGCCGGGGAATCCTGGGTTCAATCCCAGCCCCTGACCAACTGTGATCTGTGTGGAGTTTGCATGTTCTCCCCGTGTCTGTGTGGGTTTACTCCGGGATTTCTCCGGTTTCCTCCCACATGCCAAAAACATGCAAGTTAAGTCTATTGGCATCAAACTGGGGATTCCAAATTGTCCTTAGGTATGACTGTGAGAGTGAATGGTTGTCTGTCTCTCTGTGTTGGCTCTGCGATGGACTGGCGATCTGTCCAGGGTGTACCCTGCCTCTCGCTCAAAAGATGCTGGGATAGGCTCCAGCCCCCCACACCCTGAAAAGGATTAAGCGGAAGAAGATGGATGGATGGATGGATGATTCAGTTACACAGAATCAGCAGCATGCATGTCATGGGTCTGTTGGTTTTCTATTACTCTACTACACCTACTAGTAAATTATTTGACACGTAGAAATATAATTTCTACCAAAATCAGTGATTGATCCATTTAGTGATGTCGGACTGCTATTTAGGAGCACATTTGCAAAAGTGTTATGTCAAGCACACCTGAAACAACAAGCCAAGAGTTTTATTATTTGCTTGTGATAGAACCTGTCAAATACTTAGACTGGCTTTTGTTGATGGTGATTTGATTGTGTGTTAGACATACAACTAAGTTACAAGAATTCTCCAAAAAGCTAAGAAATCATAGCCAGACACAAGCAAATAGAAGGACACCAAAAGATAGCAAAGGCACTGAATGTCTCTTAAAGATAGGGCAGGAAGCGTAGCTTTCAAGTTCAAAGTTAAAAGTTAGGTTAATTGGAGACTCTAAAGTGGCCCAAGGTGTAAATGTGTGTGTGACTGATGAAGGGATTGGCACTGTGCCGTGGCTGCCTCATCCATCCAGGTGGATGCCCTGAATTTACCTCTGGGATTAATAAAGTAAACAAAAGTAAATAATAAAAGGAACAGCAGCTATGGATTCAGTAATAAGGAGGAAGTAAACAAGGCCAGGTTCCCTATAATATCCTACCAGCTACTAAAAAAGGCCAGGCTGAAAAACAGCACAAAGACTCAGCAGCACAGGAGCTGGAAGCACTAAATCCCTGAAGGTAGAGGACTGCAAAGATGCCCCTGAGACCATTCAGCACATAGTAGCAGAAAAGAAAGCCAGCTGTGACTGGGCACACAAAGTGATCAGGATATTGTACAGGGACATCTGCGATCAGATGTTAAAAACAACAGATCTAGGAGTTTGCACAGGTTCAAATTTCAACTGTGAACCTGCTGTAACCAACCAGACATAGTACTGATTCATTGAAGGAGGAGGAGAGACTGCCATTGTGACAGATGAGCCAATTAGATGTGATCATAACATCAGGAAGAAAAAGTAGGAGAACGTCAAGTAGAACAAGAGACTGAAGTAACATATACAGAAAGTAACATATGCTGAAAGTTCAACAAGGGGTGGGCAGGATACTGATATCATATCACCACCGATGTGACTGTACACCAAGATATGGATTTGCAATATATCATTGACACATGTATCGATCAAATCAACAGCATACTTATACAACAACCGAGTTATAAAGCATTTTATTTTCTTCAAAGCTATGGTTGAAATCTATCCTTCTCCTTATCCCATATATAACAGGCTTATCAGCACAGTGTGATTCTTTTTTAAACACACTGACAATGGATATAACCACAGCAGAGGTTGCGCACGTTGTCCTGTCGCCCACCATAGTACTTCTCCTTTTCAGGTTACAATGGGAGGAACTGTTGGGTGGAGGACTGGTCCTACGTCTGGGAATCATCAACAATGTCCAGAATCGATTTGATTCTTTTTGAGGTTCTGAATCGATCCAATTCCGATTTGGTCTGTCTCCATTCTATATCAGTTCACTCAGGTAAATTACCATTATACTAACTATTTTACTTAGAGAAAAAAAAAATTCTCAGTGACATAATGCTGAAAATTGTACCAGGAATATTTTAACTTGGTTAAAAAAATACATAAATTGTCACATTGGGAACTGACCCAGGATCAGTTGCAGTGGTGCTCTTTTTATTTGATGTGATTTGGAGGAGTCCTGACAGATGTTTTCTGTGGTGCGGGGATTGTTTGGTGTAGGCCATTGCTCTGGATTCCAGTTGTCACATGTTGGAGAGTCGCTCTCCGTTGACTTTAATGAGGTTGTGGCATGATATTTTTCTTCTTCGTGCAGATTCAGTATTGCCATTTTGCTTGAGTGTTTGTGTGTCGGTGGGGTGTGTCGTGGTTCTACAATGCTTGTGGGACTTAAGAGACCATCATTTTCGGCGGCACTGTGCAGGCGTGTATCTTTGTCTATGCCATTTTTGGGCATGCTGGGGGACGGGTGCTGGCTTCACCATGGATGTCACTTCGGTTGCTGTTTACTTATGATTGAGTTTTTTTTCTGGCATCATGTCTAGGTGGTGCCTCGCTGGACTGTTTCTGAGATTTATGGTCATTCTGCAGTGTTTCACCTCCACTTTGCGGGTCTTGCGAGGGCCTCCATGGAGATAGAGGCTGTGTGCTTGCTGCCGTGATCACACTCACTCACAGCTGAACTGTCACATGAATGTTGAATCGGATGAGAGAGGGACCTCTTGCAGGGTTTCACGAAAGTAAAAATTGTTATACTATATACAGTAAATTGATACACAAAGTTCATGAATCGATATCGACTCATTCAAACATGAATTGATTCAAATCGGAGAATGGGTCTCTTGAGCCCACCCCTAATGGGTCCTACTGCAGTGTGGTCAATGTGAAGTCCACCTCCAGGAAGCTGTTTATTCTTTTTTTTCCACCGCCAAGGAGGTAATGTTTTCATCCGTGTTGGTTTGTTTGTTCATTTGTTTGTTTGGCTGTCAGCAGGATTACGCAAAAACAATTGGGCAGATTTGGATGAAATTTTCACCAAAGGTGGCCCTTGACCTAAGGATGAACCCATTAGATTTTGGTAGTGATCTGAGAGTGCATACCTCCATCAAGGACCTTATTTATATTTGTGCAGTAGGATTACACAAAAACTACTAGGTGGATTTGGATGAAATTTTCACCAGAGATGGTCCTTGGGCTAGAAAGGAACCCATTATATTTTGGTGATGATCTGTAAATGCATACCTCCACCAAGGCTCTTATTTTCTCACAGTATGTTAGCACGAATACTACAAAACTACTGGACAGACTTTGATGCAATTTTCACCACAAGTGGCTCTTGGCCTACACATGAACACATTATCTTTTCACTGCATTTACACAAATGTGAGATCTGTTACATGAGAGTGAAAAAGTAACTGGATTTTAATTACCTCTGCCAATGAGGTTATGTTTTTACTGGAGTTTGTGAAAAATATGAAATTTTCACCAGAGGTGGCCCTTGGTCTAAGGATGAACCCATTACATTTTGGAAGTGATCCATGAGCAAATACCTCCACCAAGGCCCTATCTTGCAATGTACGGGGGGGCTGCATGATGGATGGACAAAGAGATGGCAGAATTTAGGGAGGAAGGGATGGACAGACAGATGGAGCCTTGATGGACGTATACGCTCTCTGAGTGCCCTCTGACATAACGTTCGGCTCAGGAGACGCACACACACAGGCTCAGAGTAGTTCAAACTGTTTATTAACAACAGGGATGTTTGGGTGCGTGTCTGCGGAATGTTAATGTGTTGGTGGTGGCGTCTGCTTCGGACCCAGAGGCAGGAGACCGTTCAGCCGGCAACCCTATGGGAGAAATTAGACACAGGGTGATGAGCACACACCAACACGGGAGGAGAATAGGCGAGGGAGAGAAGCTTACTTGTTTGGGCAGATGACTGGCGCTTCAAGGATGGAAGCCCGGGAGACAGCCACCTGCAGGGCTCGGTGCAGCAGCGAGGAGAGACGAGGGACGGGATTGTCCGCCGCCGAGGAATCCACCTGTGCACAGGGGAGCAGACTGGAGAGATGAGGTAAGTGAACTTCTTACCGGAGGTGAGGATGCTGAAGAGAATGTGGTAGAAGTCCATACAAAGGAAATGAAGTCTACGGCTTCAGGCCGACGCTCAGGGCGAGGCGGCTTTTATCCTTCGCCGCTGACGAGTAGCAGGTGCGTGAGCAGGTGGCGCCGCTGATGAAAGGCGCGGCGTGACAGTACTCCCCCCTCTAGCAGCGCCTCCTGGCGATGGCTTATCCGGGTGCGCTCGGTGGAAGTCCGCGATGAGCGATGGGTCCAACACAAACGACGGGGGCACCCACTGTCGATGTTCGGGCCCATAGCCCTCCCAGTCCACCAAGTATTGCAACCCACGACCCCGGCGCCGGGAGTCCAGGATGGAGGAGGCGGACCAGGCCGGATGGCCACCAATCATCCGGGGCGCGGGTTGCGCTGCAGGAGGAGGGCAAAGGGGGTCAGTAACCGCCAGTTTCACCTTCGACACGTGGAAAGTAGGATGAATGCGGAGGGAGGGGGGAATAGCCACGCGCACAGCCACCGGGTTGATGATCCGGGTGATGGGGTAGGGACCCATGAAGCGCTGTGCCAGCTTTCTCCTCTCGCCTTTTAGAGTGACGTCCTGGGTGGAAATGTAAACAAGCTGCCCAACTCTGTACGCCGGGGCAGGTCTCCTACGCCGGTCCGCCACAGTCCTGTTGCGCTCCGCTGTGCGTAATAGCGCATGGCGCGCGGCAGCCCAGGTGGAGCGGAACTGCCTGAGATGGGCCCTAACTGACGGGACAGTTACCTCACTCTCCTGCTCCGGAAACAGCGGGGGGTCGTAACCCAGGGACGCTTTGAAGGGGGACATCCCTGTAGCAGAAGAGCGAGCGGTGTTGTGGGCATATTCAACCCAGGCAAGATGGTTGCTCCAGGACGCGGGTTTGGATCTGGACACACAGCGGAGCGCAGCCTCCAGCTCCTGGTTGGTCCTCTCACACTGCCCGTTGGATTGGGGGTGATGGCCAGAGGAGAGGCTCACCTTGGCTCCGATGGCGTTGCAGAAAGACCTCCAAACCTCAGATGAAAACTGGGGGCCCCGGTCCGAGACCACGTCCACCGGAATCCCATGCAGCCTGACCACGTGTTGGACGAGGAGGTCCGCCGTCTCCAGGGCAGTAGGGAGGCCTCGCAGGGGGACGAAGTGCACGGCCTTGGAGAAGCGGTCCACGATGGTCAGGATGGTGTCATAGGAGTTGGAGATGGGGAGTCCGGTGACGAAATCCAGAGCGATGTGCGACCAGGGCCTGCCAGGGACGGGCAGGGGCTGGAGCAGACCCGCTGGAGGGGCATTTCCCGACTTGCAGGTGGCACAGATTGGGCAAGCCCGGGCGTAGCGGGCTGCATCCCTCCGCAGGCCTGGCCACCAAAAGGACCGTTGGAGGAGATCTATCATCCGGGAGGTGCCAGGGTGACAGGTGAGCTTGGAGGTGTGGAGCCAGTGGATGACCTCTCCTCGGACCGCGGATGGCACGAACAGCCTCCCCTCCGGTCCGCCGCCAGGGTCAGGTTCCACCTCCTGTGCCTTCCGGATCTTGCTCTCAATGTCCCACGAGATGGCTCCCACGACGCACGACCTGGGCAGGATGGAGTGGGGCGCCTCCTCCGACTCCACGGGGGCGAACTGCCTGGAGAGGGCGTCAGGCAGGACGTTCTTAGAGCCAGGCCTGAAGGTGATGGAAAATTGGAACCTGGCGAAGAACAGGGACCAGCGCGCCTGGCGGGCGTTCAGGCGCTTGGCAGACCGTAAGTATTCCAGGTTCTTGTGGTCCGTGAGGACCACAAACGGCAGGCTTGCCCCCTCCAACCAGTGGCGCCACTCCTGCAGGGCGAGCTTGATGGCCAAGAGCTCTCTGTCCCCCACATCGTAGTTCCTCTCCGCCGGGGACAAGCGCCGGGAGAAGAAGGCGCACGGTCGCTTGGCGCCACCGTCCGGTGACCGCTGGGACAGCACTGCTCCCACTCCCGTGTCCGAGGCGTCTACCTCTACAATGCACTGCAGCGCGGGGTCGACCTGGCGAAGGACCCGGGAGGAGGAGAATTCCGCCTTCAGCGCCTCAAAGGCGGCAGCGACCTCTTCGGTCCACCGGAACGGGACCTTCGGGGACGTGAGGCGGGTCAGTGGTCCCACGATGGCACTGAAGTTGGGGACAAAGCGGCGGTAGAAATTGGCGAAGCCAACAAATTGCTGCACCTGTTTCCGAGATGCAGGTGTGGGCCATTCCACCACCGCCTTTACCTTCTCTGGGTCGGGGAGCACCTTATCGTGGGCGATGATGAACCCCAGGAAGGATGTACTCCTGGCGTAAAATTCACACTTTTCCGCCTTAACGTACAGACGATTCTCCAGCAGCCTTTGGAGGACCCGCCTCACGTGGACCTGGTGCTCATCCCTGGACTTGGAGAAGATGAGAATATCGTCCAGGTAGACGAACACGAAAAGGCCAATGAAGTCCCGGAGGACGTCATTAATGAAGCGCTGGAAGACTGCAGGAGCGTTGGTCAACCCGAACGGCATCACCAGATATTCAAAGTGGCCGTTCGGGGTACGGAAGGCCGTTTTCCACTCATCTCCCTCCCGGATCCGGACGAGGTGGTAAGCGCTGCGTAGGTCCAGCTTGGTGAACCAGGTCGCCCCCTGGAGGGAGTGGAAAGCAGTGTCCATGAGAGGCAGGGTGTAACGGTCCCTCTCCGTGATATTGTTGAGGGCCCGGTAGTCGATACAAGGGCGGAGGGACCCATCCTTTTTCCCCACGAAGAAGAACCCTGCCCCCACGGGTGACGATGATGGGCGGATAATCCCAGCACTTAATGACTCCTTCAGGTAGGCGTTCATCGTCTCCTTCTCCGGCGCAGACAGGCTGTAAAGGCGACCAGAAGGTAAGGGAGCCCCCTGGCGGAGGTTGATGGCGCAGTCATAGGGCCGATGAGGGGGAAGAGACATAGCTTTCGCTTTGCTGAACACTATACCCAGGTCGTGAAATTCTGGGGGCACCAGAGACAGGTCCGGGGGTGCAGCGTCCGTAGCAGGGGGAGGAGCGGACGGAGAGCAGGCAGCGGACTGAAGGCAGGTGCCCATACAGAACGTACTCCATGCCGAGATCCCAGCTGATTTCCAATCCAGGACCGGATTGTGAAGGCGGAGCCAGGGATACCCCAGGATGACGGGCGACACAGAGTTGGGAAGGACGTAAAAGGTCATTTCCTCCCGGTGGTTTCCCGAGATGATGACCGGTAGGGGAACAGTTTGATGTGTCACTCTCCCGAGGGTGGCACGGGAGAGGTGGATTAGGGAGATGGGAGTGTTGAGTGCCTGGCAGCGGATGCCCAATCGGGTTGCCAGGCTTTGTGAAATGAAGCTGCCTTCTGCGCCCGAATCCACCAGTGCGTGGGTGAGGTGCCCAGTAGGGTTATGGCAGAAACGGATGGGCAGCTTCAATTGAGAAGGTGATCCTAACCGATTGACATCCGCGAGGCTTCCAACAGTGACTCGCGGACCCCACCGACTGGCTTTCCGTGGACAACGCTCCACGGTGTGTTGGTCGCCTCCGCAATACATGCAGAGGCCCAACTCACGGCGGCGTTGTTTCTCCACAGGGGAAAGTTTAGTCCAGCCCGTCACCATCGGCTCCGACTCCTCGGGGCGCGATGCTGGCGGCGCCGCCAGGGGGCGAGCTTGGAACAGGTGCGGCGAGGCTCCACGAGGGCGAGAAGAAGAAGACCTCCGCCCCGAGGAGCGCTCGCGCAGCCTGTTATCCAAACTTATCGCTAAGGATGTCAGCTCCGCTAGCGTCCCAGGGATATCCCGACCAGCCAGTTCATCCCTCAGATCACTATTGAGGCTGCGGAGGAACAGGCCACAGAGGGAGCGTTCCTCCCAGCCCAATTCCTCCGCCGCTACCCGGAAGTCGACCGAGTGGTCCGCTGCCGACCGGCTTCCCTGCTGGAGAGCGAGAAGCCGATCGACCTGGACCGTTTCGGTTTGTGAGTGGTCAAAGACCTCCAGAAAGCGCCTCACGAATTGGTCATAGGTGAGAGTGGCATAACTGGGCCTTGCCATTACGGCGTAGGTCCAGGTTAACGCACGCCCCTCCAGAAGATTCCCTATGTAACCAATTCGGCTGTGATCCGAGGGAAAATCTCCGGGCACACGGTGGAACACGGACTCACACTGCATAATAAACCCCCGCGCTCCGCCGAGCTTACCGCTAAAGCGGGCGGGGGTCGGAATCGGCGTGAGCCGAACCGGTGCCACTGGAGCCGGCTGGACGGCCGCTGGAACAGCAGGAGCCGCGCCACCCTGGTGAGTCGGGAGGAACGGCTGTTGGGGGTCCAAGCGGTTCAATCGGTTAGTCAGTTCTAATAATTGATGAAGAACCACCTGTTGCTGATAAACAATCTGATCCACCCGAGCCTCGAGGATGGTAAACCGGTGTGCGAGCCCGCCGTCCGCCGAGCCGCTCTGCTGAAGCCGTACTGACATAACGTTCGGCTCAGGAGACGCACACACACAGGCTCAGAGTAGTTCAAACTGTTTATTAACAACAGGGATGTTTGGGTGCGTGTCTGCGGAATGTTAATGTGTTGGTGGTGGCGTCTGCTTCGGACCCAGAGGCAGGAGACCGTTCAGCCGGCAACCCTATGGGAGAAATTAGACACAGGGTGATGAGCACACACCAACACGGGAGGAGAATAGGCGAGGGAGAGAAGCTTACTTGTTTGGGCAGATGACTGGCGCTTCAAGGATGGAAGCCCGGGAGACAGCCACCTGCAGGGCTCGGTGCAGCAGCGAGGAGAGACGAGGGACGGGATTGTCCGCCGCCGAGGAATCCACCTGTGCACAGGGGAGCAGACTGGAGAGATGAGGTAAGTGAACTTCTTACCGGAGGTGAGGATGCTGAAGAGAATGTGGTAGAAGTCCATACAAAGGAAATGAAGTCTACGGCTTCAGGCCGACGCTCAGGGCGAGGCGGCTTTTATCCTTCGCCGCTGACGAGTAGCAGGTGCGTGAGCAGGTGGCGCCGCTGATGAAAGGCGCGGCGTGACACCCTCTAGTTAGTTTTAAATTGGTCTGAAGAATAAAAATTAATCTTCCCCTGTTCTGAATTTTAATTTTATCTGAGATATTTATTTTTTTCATTTATATGGTTCTACGCTGCTTTATGTAGCTATTGCATACCTGAAATTAAAGTCTTTAAATATATATAATTTGACAGTTTTCCAATAAAAGTATTTAAGTAAAACCCATATTTGAAAGGTGACAACTCATCCTTCAGTCCACTTCACCAAAATACTCATACCACCCAGTCATACTCAATATATCAAAATACCATTATTTACATAAAGGGACAGGACACGTTAGTCCTAACAAAACTTTGTAAAAATATAATACCATGACTGTTTGAGAAGTTTAAAACATACTGCAACAAGACCTTCAGCTAATATTGCTTACCTCTTGGTGCAACCAAAATGGTCTATGGTAAAAGCATCATTAAGGCCCGTGTCTTCCAAAACTAAAAGATCTCCAGAGTTCAGATTCCAGGAACAATACCTGAGGGCTCTGTCCAGGTAACTGTAGACCTCAGAACTTTACAGCTCCAACACCTTTGAATCTGGATCACAGCATGAGGAAGATGCAGAACAGCCACCAAATGTTCGACACACTTAATGGGCTAAAGTATTGGGCCACACCTCTTATTCAAGTGTTTCATTCCAGGAGGACCAAAATGTTTCAGCTTACTAGCACATGTTAGACATTCCTATGCTTCTAACTTGTGGGGACAGTCTGGGGAAGACTTTTTTTTTTCTGTTTCAGAATGACTGTAATGTAAAGCAAAACAATGTACAAAGCAAGATCCATAATGGTGCGTGGAAGAATCTGACTGGCCTGCACAGAGCCCTGACCTCAACCTCATCCAACACCAATGGGATGAACTATAACAGAGATTGCAAGTAAGACCCTCTGGATAAATGGAGGTTTCCCACAGACACACGCCAAAATCTTGTAGCAAGCCTTCCCAGAAGAGTGGAAGTTGTTATAGCTACAAGTGAGGACCAACTCCACATCAACGCCTACAGTATATACTGAGAATGGGAAGTTATGAAAGTAATGCGTAGGTGGTCCAATACTTCTGTCCAAACAGTGTAAGACTTTTAAAAGCCTTGTTTGTTTGTTTTTTTTTTAAACTGTCTAACCCAGACAGACAAATCAGCTTTTACCTCATTCCCACAAACAAGGAGAGAGTACGAATTGGTGCAGACAGAATGAGAGTAAGTATTGATCTAGTCACACAGATAGAGTTATGTTTATCTTGACAAGAGCTGACGCAGATATGCATATACACTGGAGATGTACTCAGACAAAGCACCACATATCGGTCCCAGCTCTGTGTGTGTGTGTGTGTGTGTGTGTGTGTGTGTGTGTGTGTGTGTGTGTTTGAGAGAGAGGGAGAGGGAGGAAGTGAGAGAAGCTGGCAGGGAGCATCTGGCACCAGATTCTCACCCAGCTTCAAATTAATCTGATTTTATGGCACCTCATTACACTGCCTATCATCGATAATCAAAACCAATGTGATGCGTTACACATACACAGGTGCACACATGTGAACACACAGATATGCAGACATAAAAGTGTACAGAAGCTGTTTCATGAAATGGGAAAACCGAGTTGGGGGAAACTGAACCACCTGCATTTCCTCTGTATTGGCAAAATCATTAATCTAACTCATTTATTCATGTCAGCCACTTGCAGAAAATGTGCACACAGGCTCGTGTGTGTGTGTGTGTGTGTGTGTGTGTCCAGTGCCATCGCCAAGCTCCATCACTACTTGAATGCCTCCCAATATTCCATCCGGATTTTGCACAGTAATAATATTCAAAACATGCATTATTCCATCTATCTGTTCTCCCCTAGGATCGCCTCTCTCTCCTGCCAACACATGCACACACATTTGCACTTACATCTGCCTCATAACACTAAATGGGATGGATTTGACACATTAGCTAGAGTTATGGGGGGCACCTGGCCACTGCAGCACCATGTGAAGTGTTATGGGGCCCATAGGCTGATGATACCACTGTCTCTCTCAATATGTAGGACACACATACACGCATGCACACACACAAAACAGGACCATTAGCCCTTCCTGCATCACCTCACTAAGCAAAGAGCGGAAACAAATAGCAGACCATTAGAGTTTCATTACGGGGAGTTGGCTCAAGTGGATGGTAGAATAGAGTGAGAGACGAGGGAGAAAATAGACAGAAAGAAGGAAAGTGATATATAAAGAGAAACCCGAGGAGAAACCAGGAAGAGGAGGGCAGTGTGTGTGTGTGTGTGTGTGTGTGTGTGTGTGTGTGTGTTTGAAACAAGAGAGACAACAAAAGAAGAGAAATTGTGAAGGTGAGAGGCTGCAGAGCTATTTAGTATGACATGAGGTCTGTGGATATGAGTGCTGTTGTCCATGGTCTCTACGTATTTGCCGAGCAACAGTCAATTCCATTGCCTACAGCAGTTTTAATATGTCCCACCTGCTTACAAAGCTACACAAACCCAAAGGAAATGCAACACCTCATACAAATGCTTATCACCAAACAAGCTGCCTTACACTCACCTTTAATCCATCTGTCTCTTGCTCTGACAGATGCACGTAAACATGCACTACCAAACCTGTGCATATGTAGGCAAATAAAAATAAGCAGCCGCACTCAGGCTTGCTTGGCCTGAGTCCCAGCCACACATACTGAGAACCACGCGCGCACACGTACACCTCCAAGGTTAATAGTAGCTGTGATGGGCAGGGTGAGCAGTAATGGAACACACAAATGCCCCGGGGAGAAGGCAGTCTGTGGATAGACAGAATGTGGGAATGATGAGGAGAAGAACTAAGAGGAAGAAGATGGGACGAGGAAGCTGGCCTAAGGAGAACAGTGAGGTGGAGAGTTAAACTATTCCTGCAAATCAGTTACCCCCAATGCAAATGAGGACATTATTTATGTCTCCATTAGCTTGAATTATTCACACTCTCTTTGCTTCTGAGCATGTATGCACTCATGTCCTCTTGAACAGTTGATTGCAGTGGTGAAATTGGATAAACCTGTACTCGACAAAGCCAGTTGTTGGTAAATTGGACAACAAGCTATTTGGAGAACATCTTTCATCAACCAAGTCTGTCAATCATTAGTTAGCACTTATAAAATAAATATGCCATCCTTTCTCTCACTCTGCTCAGTCGTCTTCACTCTGCCTCCCACCTCTATTTTTACATGCCATCACTGTCAGTGGTAATTTAGTCAATAACAAGTCAGTAGAAGAAAATTACCGAGAGGAGGCTGAAGGTCAAATAAAGTCATTTCAGACTGAAACATTACAGTTTTATCCACACAAAGCAAAAGAAATAGATTCATTTTGTTTTAGTTATTGACCAGTACAGCAGTTTTAGGCCCCATATTGATTATTGGTAATCTAGGAGGCTGATATTTAAAACCAATATACAATACAGTGACAGTAAAAATTTTGATATTTCTGTAAAAAACTAAACACAAATCATTATTGAAATGCATGGAAATCTGAGTTACTACCATTTGCTCATGATAAGTAATATGTGTTATCCCAAGTGTTGTAGTCAAGACCACATTAATCGAGACCAAGACAAGACCAAGACTTTAAGGGTTTGAGACCAAGTCAAGTCTAAGGCCAAGAGAGGTCAAGACCAAAGGAATATTATGAATATTAATTCCTTCTCTGAGTGAATACAAGAGTGTTGAGATCAAAACAACCACCTTTAAATGACAGACATCCTCAACTGTCTGTAATAAATACAAATCTGAAATGTCCACATGTACTTAAGACTCTCATCAACAGAAAAATGTTTAAACAAGATTTTGGTTGCAACTCTCCCTTACTCATTGTTTCCTCTCATCTTCTCTCACTTGTGTAAAGGGAACAGGATTGCGATTGTTAGTGCTAAGATAAAATTAAACCTGCAAATGAATTTAAATTGTTACATTTAGGGTGAATATTTCTTTTCAATCATACTAATTATGTGGACAAACAAACAAGTCCTGTTCTTGATTTAAAATCCCAAGTCCATTTTGTCTGAGACTTAAAGAAGACCGAATAAAAATCACTCAAATTCTGAGTCGAGACGAGACCTTGAAAGTGTGGTCTAAAGACCAAGACCAACCAAGACCAATCTCGAGTACTAGAACATTAGTTATCCATATTTTAAAGATGCACTCCAGCAGCTTTAAAACCACCTGAAACCACCTCAAAAACAAATACTGTATTGCCCAAAACAGTATATTGTGACTTTTTAACCACAAAAAAAACTTTCATTGCCTTAGAATGAGCTTTTACATCTTCCACCGACTTAAGTATGCGTGGAACTATGAATAGTCTAATTAGCTCCACCCATACCCCCACCCACCAGTAGTGTATACTGCAAGGCCAGCCCTAGAGCTCCCCTCTGACCTGAGAACACCGAAGACTGCTTTGCTAAACAGTGGCCAACTCACCTCTCTCCTCTGGAGGCAGCTGGGAGGGGGTGGTAATGACGACTCCTCCGTCCTCCCTGGCACTGGACTGCTCTGGATATGTCTTGTAAGTCACAAAAAACATGTTACAGACATGTTAACAGAAAAAAACTTGATTTTTGCTTTCATTGCCCATCAACATTCAAAGTAATGCTTGTCATTCTTTTCCAACTACTGTATTACTCTGGTAAGTATTCTGCTTAGCTGCTACATAGCCAAGCATTTTGGCTGTTAGCTTAGCTTTCATCCACTATTAAAGAAGCTAACTAACCACCTCAACACCCAGAATAATAATTTCATCAAAGGAAACTTAAAAAAATCTTGTCACTTTAACGAGATGATTTAGTGACTTGTTAGTTTTATTCTTTCAGAGAAATTGATGGAGTAGCTCATTCTGACTCTGCTTTTCTCTCTGACCTTTCACCTTGAACACAACATGGATACAGACTCACCTGAGGATCGGCGATCACTGGGTGTGAATTTGGTGAGTGTCTGGGAAATTACTTAGGAGGAATAATGTTTTTTTTTGTTGTAGTTGTGGATACAGACAGATAGACAGACAAACAGATGGACAGCAGTAGCACCATGGCATAGCTAAAAAACAGACCATTTCTAATCCTCTGAACTAATGTGTCTCACTATTGGTTACTGGTGCCACATTCAGTACACAATAAAGACAAAAGATTGAATTTACCATTTTATTTAACCTTTATTTATACATTTTTCAAGGACTCCCTGTTAAGGGCACCACAGTGGGGTTAAGGAGGGTGGGGCTAACACTGCTATTGTCATGGCCTGGTGAGCTTGCGCCCCCTCCTTCCCGTTTTCTCCTCAGGCAATCATCACACCTGGGAGATTAGACGCACCTGCTGCCTCTGCTCAGCCAGCGCTTATAAGGATCTGCTCTTTGGTGCCTCAGCGCTGGCTCGTCTGGGTATACTGCCTCGCAGTAGTCAAGTAATCTGTAATATTCTCAGCGCTTGGTGAAGTTTTTGAACTCATCTGTGTTGTGCTCTTTTGTTCTCAGGTTGCTGCCATCGGTGCAGGTGCGTCTTCGGTGACTGCGTGTGCTCACCTGCCCCTCCATCCACACCAAGTGGCAACAGTTCTCCACCCGGTCAGGCACCACCGGTTCCATCTTTCCCATGACCCACTTCATTCTGCTGGTTCGTCTCTCCCTGCTGGGGTCCCTGCCGGTTCTTTTGTTTGGCACACATAAGTGATAATTTGGCTAGCCATCTCCCTGTTCTCCATTCCTCCTCTCACTGCTCTCGTGTCTCTCTCTCTCTCGCATGCGACTTCCTCTGGCGAGTGATGTTTTCTATAGCAGTGCTCGAAGTCTTTTTGAAATTTAATAAACATTTTCAAACGTGTACTCAGGTGTGGTTGTTCCGTTGTTGTTGCACTCTGCACATGAGTCGTAAGCTAATAAATCATGACAGAACGAGCCAGCCATAACCTTGGCTCAGTGAGTGCGGCGGTGGCGGAGAATTCCGCTCTGGATCGTTTAGATGCTACCGAGAGACAGGTGGCCATGTTAACCCAGTAGCTGCAGACCATCTTGCGGCAGCTGGGCACGGTCACTGATCATTTGGCTAATCTGGCTCCCTCGTGTCCTCCTGTTCCTCCTGCTCCTCTTGCTCAAGTGGGGAAATGTAAAGAATTTTTGTGCCAGGTATGGCTATATTTGGTTCAGGTGTGGGGGGAGGGGGGTACCCGAGCGATTCCACAAAAAATCACTTCATGAGCCTTTTACTACGGGACCGGGCTCTTAGTTGGGCACAATCCATTTTCGACAACCTGGAGGAGGCTGCGTACACATTTGAGCAATTTGTGGCTGAGTTTACCCGTGCTTTGCTTTTGACCATACGGAGAGTCAGGGTAACATCATGTGCGGCCATTTGTCTCTCCGCCAGGGAACTCGGTCGGTGGCCGAGTTCTCTGTGGAGTTTCGGGTCGAAGCAGCAGACTTGGGGTCGAACAAGGTTGCGTTACGCAGCGCGTTCCTCTTTGGTTTAAACTCCCACCTCCATGATGACCTGGTGGTTTATGTGGTTCCCGACTCTCTGGATGGTCTCATCTATCAGGCTATTGGGTTAGATAACCGCTACCATGAGCACGAGAAGGAGCAACAATCCTCCTTTTGCCCGCCCGCCATGCGTGCACTCACTCCGGCTACTGACACAGGGGGCGCTTCCAAGCCGATGGCGCTCAGTCGGTTCTGTCAAACCAACAAGGAGCGCCGGCGGAGGAGAAGAGTCGGCGCGTGCTTATACTGTGGTTCTATGAAGCACAGAGTGCACGACTGCCCCCTGGCGCCAAAAGACACAACCCGTCAGTAACCGTAGGAGTTCTGGCGGGTGGGACTTCTTCTAGCCGTTCTATATTTTTCCAAGCTCTTCCTCCCCGATGGTCCTTGGCTACCTGTGGCTCCGGAGGCATAACCCCACAATTAATTGGGCACAAAATTCCATCTCCTCCTGGAGCCCGTTTTGTTTGGATTCCTGTTGTGTTGTTTGTTCCTGTTCCTGAGGTCTATCATGACTTAGGGGAGGTCTTCAGTAAGTCTAGAGTGCTGTTGCCTCCGCCTCATTGCTCTTATGACTGTCCAGTAGATCTCCTCCCAGGGGCACGGTTGCCATCTAGCCGGCTCTATAACATTTCTGGTTCTGAGAGGGAGGCAATGGAGAGATACATTAAAGACTCTCTGAACGCCAGCCTGATTCAGCCATCTTCGGCTCCGCTCGGAGCAGGGTTTTTTTTTTGTTGGAAAGAAGGACGGGTCATTTCGTCCGTGCATTGACTACCATGAGCTTAATGCAATCACTGTCAAAGATAAATATCCTCTGCCCTTGAGTAACTCCGAGTTTGAGCTCCTTCAGCGTGCGCGGGTGTTTACTAAATTAGATCTCTGCAACGCTTATCATTTAATTCGTATCCGCAAAGGAGATGAATGGAAGATGCATTTAAAATGCATATGGGGCAATTCAAGTATTTGGTTACACCGTTTGGGCTCACTAACGCCCCCGCCGTCTTCCAGCGGCTCATCAATGATGTCCTTCGTGATATGATTAATCAGTTCATTTTTGTTTATCTAGATGACATATTAATCTTCTCCCGCTCACCAGAGGAACATGAGGTCCATGTGAGAGCCGTTTTACAACGGCTCTTGGAGAACCAGCTCTTCGTAAAAGCGAGAAGGAGAACACCACCTCCTTCTTGGGCTTTATAGCGGCTGAAGGTGAGCTGATTGCCAACCCTGCCGAGGTAAAGGCTGTGCTGGATTGGCTAACACCCCACTCCCGCAGGGAGCTTCAGCGCTTCCTGGGGTTTGCGAGCTTCTATTGCAGGTTCATTCAGAACTATAGTGGGGTAGCACAGCCTCTTATACAGCTGGCCTCTGTTAAGGTTCCATTTCGCTGGACCGAGGCAGCTGAACAGGCCTTTTCTAAATTAAAGGGCCTGTTCTTGGAAACACCCATCTTGGCACAGGTTGACTCTCAGCTCCAGTTCATCCTCAAGGGGGACACTTCTGATTTGGGGGTGGGTGCTGTCCTTTCACAGCGTGCGTCCTCCGACCGGAAGCTCCATCTGTGTGCATTTTTTCTCCTATGTTGTGTAATTACAACATAGGAGATAGAGAGCTGTTAGCCATTAAATTGGCTTTGGAGGAATGGAGGCATTGATTGGTTAGAAGGGGCTATTCTCCCCATAGTCGTGTGGACCAACCATAAAAACTTAGAATATCTTAGGTCAGCCCACTGACTCAATGCCAGGCAGGCCCGCTGGGCCTTGTTCTTCAGTAGGTTTGATTTCACTATTATCTATCCACCTGTCTCCCGGAATACCAAACTGGACGAGCTCTCGTGCCAGTTTGGTTCCCAGCAGGTAGCCCCCCCCCCCTTCCCCAGCCAATTGTTCCTCCTTCCCGCATCCTCGGTGCCCTTATCTGGGATATTGAGCGGAGGGTCCGACAGGCCCAGTCTTGGGAGTCCGAGCATGCGGGATGCCCCCATAATCGACTGTTTGTTCCTGCCGCCCTCTGCAGCAATGTCATCCACTGGGCCCACACTAGCCACTTTGCATACCACCCTGGGATTGCCCGCACCATTAACCTAGCCTGGTGGGTATTCTGGTGGCCCACACTGCAGCGGGATGTGCAGGAGTATGTCAAAATGTTTTCTGGGTCCTTACCCCATCATCAGAGTGGTGAAGGACGTCACGGTCCAACTTAAGCTCCCATGGACCCTGCGAGTGCACCCGACCTTCCATGTATCCAACATCAAGCCCATCTCCGTCAGTCCTCTTTGTCCTCCCCCGAAGCCGCCTCCTCCTCCCTGGGTGCTCGACGGCCATGTTACCCATACTGTCCAGCGGATTCTGGACATTCGCCGTCGGGGTTTACAGTACCTGGTCCACTGGGATGGCTACGACCTGGAAGAACGCTCATGGATTCCCAAGTCTCACTTCCACGACAAGGGGATGGTCTGGGCCTACCATCAAGCCCACCCAGAGAAGCCTTGTGGACCACCAGGAGGCGCCCCTTGAGGGAGATGGGGTACTGTCCTGGCCTGGTGAGGGCACACCCCCTCCTTCCCATTTTCTCCGCAGGCAATCATCACACCTGGGAGATTAGATGCACCTGCTGCCTCTGCTCAGCCAGCGCTTATAAGGATCTGCTCTTTGGTGCCTCCGCGCTGGCTCGTCTGGGTATACTGCCTCGCAGTAGTCAAGTAATCAGTAACATTCTCAGTGCTTGGTGAAGTTTCTGTAGTCACCTGTGTTGTGCTCTTTTGTTCTCAGGTTGTTGCCATCGGTGCGGGTGCATCTTCGGGGACTGCGTGCGCTCACCTGCCCCTCCATCCACACCAAGCAGCAACAGTTCTCCACCCTGTCAGGCACCACCGGTTCCATCTCTCCCACGACCAGCTTCATCCTGCTGGTTCGTTTCTCCCTGCTGGGGTCCCTGCCGGTTCTCTTGTTTGGCCCACATAAGTGATAATTTGGCTAGCCATCTCCCTGTTCTCCATTCCTCCTCTCACTGCTCTTGTGTATCTCTCTCCCACAGGCGACTTCCTCTGGCGAGTGATGTTTTTTGTAGCAGTGCTTGAGGTCTTTTTGAAATTTAATAAACATTTTCAAACGTGTACTCAGGTGTGGTTGTTCCGTTGTTGTTGCACTCTGCACGTGAGTCGTAAGCTAATAACTCATGACAGCTATGGCATCTGTCCCACCCATATCATATCCTGCTGGTCTGGGGATTGAACCAGCGCCCCTCTGGTCACCAGGCCACATCCCTACCCATTAGGCCACCACTGCCCTCTTAGCCTCTGCAAGTAGAACAATTACCTTTGGTCTTCCTGTGAGAGAAGGAAAAGAAGAAAATTATAAGGGAATAGTTAATATACTTTGTGTAAAGTTGATAAAAAATAATTTGTATGCCTGAAGGTAAGTTTGTATTCAGTATGTTAGTGATTTTATGCTTTTATCTCTCATTCTAGAATTTACATGTAATTTTCACATTTATGTGTGTGTCTGTATTAATTCAAAGTCAATTTACATGTCCACAATTTTTTAAACCATGACAAAACATCAAAAACCTTCAAATACCAGAAAAGGAGCTTCTTGTAAAGTCTCAGACAAGATGAAAATCTGTTCTAGGATAAGTGATTTCTGCTGGTTACCTTACAACATCATGCATAAGAAGAGCAAAGTTATATTAATTATTTTTTTATTTTGCTTTTAGTAAATTTAGCAATTCATCATGTTCTGTTCTCACATGTGTTGACAAAACAATAATTGATTACAAGCGTGATGTGCACTGCTTCTCCATGGCAACACTAATAAAAGCTCATGGGTACTGTAACACTGACAGTGAAAATGCAGATACAACACAATGTCTCAAAATTCAGGCTGAAATAATTAACATGGGTGATGTGGACACACATCATAAAAAATCCTTTTCAACAAAACGAGCTGGGGTCATGCAGAGAGGAAGAGAAAGCAAAACACTGAAAAAATGGATAAAGAGAAGCCAAATCAAGAAACCCTTTCTTCCAGGCATCACGGGTAAATATTTCATGATATCCTGAACATCAGACACTGTGTCTTTGATATGCAAGATGAAAAGTTTGCCTCTCAACCAAAATACAAAAGAAAAGCACTGATTGGAACAAGCAACAACCATGGAAGCTTCTTTAGATCTGTACATTTTATCACAGAAACGTGGGCTGTCTTTTTTTTTTACAGTAACTCTTCTGTTAGGTAGTAGAACAGTAATGAAATCACTCATCATGACAAAATCAAAAGTTGAATTAAAAAAAATGTGAATTATATAATGAAGATTCCTTTTGAGCGAGCCCACTTTTGATGTGCAAGTTGTTTAGTTATTTTTTTATCTTTGAAATTTTTACTTAGAAAAACACAATCTCATCAACCATTTTTTTTGTTACTTTTCTTTTTCTTAGCAGGCTCAGTTTTACAGAAATCTTTAAATGCATTTGTTAGTGTATCCTGTTATCAAAATACTGCAGGTACTGTTAACCAGGAAATTACCTACAGAATATGGCACCTCTGTTTGCCATGAAAATGTTTTCCATGTCCTACCTGTGTTTACAGTGGTGTGAAAAAGTGCTTGCCCTCATCCTGATTTTTCATTGTTTTTTTGTATTTTTTTTTTTGTTACTTATTTGTACCCGTAGGTAGATTTGGTTTGCAGTCTGGTGACAAGCCACCGGCTGCTGGTCGCTGCGTGCGTGAGCGCCCTAAACCTACATGTTTTTGGTATGCGGGAGGAAACCGGAGAAATCCCGGAGTAAACCCATGCAACACGGGGAGAACATGCAAACTCCACACAGCTCACTGTTGGTCGGGGGCTGGGATCGAACCCACGATCTCATGATCCCCGCGATCCCCCGGCCGAGGCAGTGCTAAACCACTGCGCCACCGTGCAGCCGTGCAGTATGTTTGTCACACTTAAATGTTTCAGATCATCAAACTAATTTAAATATTAGACAAAGATAACACAAGTAAACACAAAATGCAGTTTTTAAATGAAGGTGTTTATTATTAAGAATAAAAAAAACCAAACCTACATGGCCCTGTGTGAAAAGTGATTCCCCCCCCCCATTAAAACATAAATTAACTGTGGTTTATCACATCTTTGGAAAGCTGAGTTCAATTTCTCTAGCCACACCCAGGCTTGATTACTGCCACACCTGTTCTCAAACAAGAATTCACTTAAATTAGACCTTGCTGACAAAGTGAAGTAGACCAAAAGATTCTCAAAAGCTAGACATCATGCTGCAATCCAAAGAAATTCAGGAACAAATGAGAAACAAAGTACATGAGATCTATCAGTCTGGAAAAGGTTATAAAACCATTTCTAAAGCTTTGGGACTCCAGCAAACCACAGTGAGAACCATTGTCCACAAATGGCAAAAACATGGAACAGTGGTGAACCTTCTCAGGAGTGGCCGGCCGACCAAAATTACCCCAAGACGACTCATCCAAGAGGTCACAAAAGACCCAACAACAACATCCAAAGAGCTGCAGGCCTCACTTGGCTCAGATAAGGACAGTGTTCATGACTCCACCATAAGAAAGACACTGGGCAAAAATGGCTTGCATGGCAGAATTCCAAGACGAAAACCACAGCTGAGCAAGAAGAATATAAAAGTTTGTCTCAGTTTTGCCAGAAAACATCTGGATGATCCCCAAGACTTTTGGGAAAATACTCTGTGGACTGACGAGACAAAAGTTGAACTTTTTGGAAGGTGTGTGTCCACTTCTTTCAACTCTGGGTGATTATCTGGTCATGGTCATTTGCCTGGTGAAGCTTCTCCAGTCAAAGGTAAAGTCTAAGCTACCGGTGGAAAAAAGATTGTGATTGTGTGCAGGTCTCTTATTTGATCTCGGTTTAATTTGGTAACATTTGTCTAATGCGTTTTTTCTTTTCTGCTGAGGTTGTTGTTTGCTTGTTTGTCTGTTGTAACTAATTTTGTTGAAGTTGTTAGGTCGTTGTTGTATGTTATCTGCATTTTTTCACCATTTACTAACCTTTATGTATGCTTTCTCTCATACTTCTGGTTTATAGGAAATAACTTTAAGTACATGCATCCAAGTCCATACATCCCATTTGCTTGCAAATGGAACATAGACATCAAGCGCGCACACCCAAGCGTACATACGTAGGTATATATTTTATACACAACATACATATGCACATACTGTATATGCATACATTGCACACATATAATCACAGAGGCACATTTAGTTAGCCTTTAGCACAATACCACTTAGTGAAAACATGTCCATGTTTAAATTTGTCACGTGGAACATACGTGGAATTGGTACCAGGGAGAGGAGGTTAAAAGTTTTTAATTGACTGAAGGATCTACAGGCAGACTTTGTCTTATTTCAGGAAACACATGTTTCTAAGTCGTCTGTAGATGCACTCACCTCCCTGGAATTCCCCTAGATGTACTCAGCCGGCTCTAATTCTAAACGGGGGGAAGTGGGGGCGGGGTAGCTACATTGATAGACAGAAGAATATGTTTTGTTGTGAATAATATCATAGCAGATCCAGAAAGTAGATTTATAATATTAAAAATCTCAGTTCAAAATTTGGATCTATGTATTGCAAGCATTTATGGCTCAAATGTTGACGGCCCATCCTAATTTAACACTTTCTTCACTTCTCTTTCTGAGCGCTTGGACACTACACTCCTAATAGAAGGAGACTTCAACCTGGTATTAAACCCTGCAATCGACAGGCTCAATGCATTGGGGAATTATCAAAACTGGCAAGCTACTAATGCTCTCAAACAATACATGAATGATTTTGGTCTTTGTGATGAATGGTGTTCTCTTCACCCAACTCTTCTGGAATACACTTTTTTTCATCAGTTCATAGTTCACATTCATATTTAGACATCTTTTTAGCCAGTAACTCTATTGTGAGGGACATCACAGACACTGAAATATGTTCAAATCAAGCTATTAGCGATCACCATCCAGTATCTCTTACACTAGTAAATAGGAAAGCTATAAGGAAAACTAGGAGCTGGAAATTTAATACATCACTACTAAAAGACAAAGACTTTATTACATACTTTAATAAAGAGTGGGAATCATATCTGGAATAAAATGATGTGCTAGGAATATCCCCGTGTGTGAGGAGAAGAGGCCACAATGCTCTCGATGACCTTGGACTGGGGAGAAGTTGCACGAGCAGTGGCTCCAGGCTGGAGATCAGCTGCACCCGCGGTGGCTATGGGCTGGAGTTCAGCTGCACCCATGGTGGCTCCGGGCTGGAGCTCAGCTGAACCTGCGGTGGCTCTGTGCTGTAGCTCAGCTGCGCCCGCGGTGGCTCTGGGCTGGAGCTCAGCTGCACCAGCAGTGGCTCTGGGCTGGAGCTCAACTGCATCCACAGTGGACCCTGGCTGGGCCATGGCTGCACCCACAGTGGACCCCACAGCTGTGGAAGCTGGACCCTCAGTAACCTCGGGCGGAAAACCTGGATCTTCGAAGGCCTCAGGTTGTGCTGGAGCATCTCCGGTGACCCTGGGGGAAGGCTCAGAGAAACACACAGGAGGAGAATCAGGGTCACCGGCATTGGCGGAGCCCAACTAGGTGAGCTCAGGTGCAGCAGGTGGTTGCACCCGACTCCCCTCACCAAGAGCCAGGCAAGATTTCTCCAAGGCAGAGAAAAGAAAAACAAAGGCGATCACTTGCCTGAGTTCAAGCTCCACTGCCATCCAGGACTCCGTCGATCTGGTGGATGATGACGTCTCGGGTCCGGTCTGTTGGAGGTCCAGCTCCGGTGCTGACTCTGCTGCAGTGGGATCCACAGCAGTCATGATGGTGGTTGCAGTATCAGGACACACAGGCGAGGAGAACCAAACAGAAGACTCGTCAGCTGGGGGTCAGCTCCGTGCTGGCCCTGGAGGTGGAGCTTACAGGGCCACAAGTTCATCTCTCATCAAGCGGCTCAGTTCTGGGACTGGCAGACACTGAGATACAGATGGAGGGAACACGGAGAAAGCAGATGAGCAATTAGTTACTGTGGCAGATACTGAGGACTCAGGAGACTGCATATCCTGAGCCTCTCTACCAGGAAGCAGACAAGGCATATCATCATAATTAGAGATAGGATGAAATGAAACTTGCCTGTCTCCCCAGAGTTTGCTGTTGTCCGCTGCAGCAGGTGTTACGTCATCTCCCTCCATGGCTATGATGAGCGTAGGCTCCTTTGAGGATTGTTTAGGAGCCACTTCAGCAATCACGGAGACGGAGGTCACTGGGGAACAAAAAGAAAACCTCTTGGCAGCAGGAGAGGGCTCCGAAATGAAGCGGGGACAGCAGCTGCAGACCAGGAGGAAGCTACTAATTCAGCCAGAGAAGAAGGGGAGGAAAGCTGCATTGCTGAGGAAGGCTTCAGTGTCGGTTTTGGGAGAATGGCTGCCGAGGAGGCGGGAGGATTCCTCAGGTGGTCAGTGGCAAGATGACATTGCTGTGGTGGAGCGGGGGTAGGTGGACTGGGAGAGGTGGAGAGCTTCTGCCAAGGTGAGAGCCTCCGTGATGGCTTTGGTTCAGCGGAAGATGTCCCTATTATCAGTCCGGGGAAGGAGCACTGAAGCGCGGAGACTTTGGACAGGAGCTCCACATATTGGGAATATCTCCAGAGCCCAGGGTGTGCCTCGAGAATTACCATTGCTCCATTCAAGCTCTGCAAGGTTTTCTTGGGACCATGAGCGGCGAGGGCTTCAACCACAAAACTCTTGATATAGTCCCCCGCCCATTCTTCTTCCAGGGTAGGAATCCCTGCTGCCAACCCTCCTCCTGGGACATGATGTACTCCAGAACCACAGGTGGGTGAAAAACACAAAAGTGAAAAAAATGCATGAAACTCACAGGAGCTGGGTTGACACCTGGTCGCTGTCTACTGTCATGCGTGCACTGTGCAAAGGCGCACGGAGGGAAAAAACAACCCAGATGTTGGACTGTGAGTTTGTGAGTTTAACTGGCAAGAACAGAAACAAGTGCAAAGTGAACAAACTATGAAATAACAACGAGGAGTCACTCACAAAGATGGCATGCCAGAGAGAGGTAGGGCTCTGGTGGAGACAAGGGAGAAACAGTCCTTTAAAGAGACAATGAGACAGCAACAATGTAAATGAAAAACAATCTTCTTTAAATAGGGAACAAACTGATTACAATGAGAGACAGATGGGGGCTGACCAGAGTAAGGGAAGACAGCAACAACTAACAGTTGGACACAGCTGGTAGTAATAATGAGGAAGAGCGGCTGACGTGTGACAGGTGAGGGAGGGGCAGCTGGCAGTTTGACAAGCGGCAGGGCATACCCATGCAAAACTGCACAACCCTGACCATTGTCAAAAGTGAAAAGGGAAACATGGGAAAACAAAAATAAAATGACATCCAAAATAATACATAACAAATGCAGAAATCAAACACAACAGGAAAATGGCAAACAGAACCTAAATACAGGGAACAGATAATGATCAACACAAGGAAACCCGAAGGAGACATAGAACTCACAGGAATAACCGTAAGGCAGATAAGTATGAATAAACAGGGAAGTCATGAAACTGAGTTTGGGGGGAAATTCCAAACTCAGTACATGACAATGATCTGGATAGCCCTTCCTAGAACCTCTCTGGAGAGGTACTAGGAAGGGCTATCCACTCTCTCCCTCACTTTTTACCATTTTTATCAAACCATTAGCTGTAGCCATATGACAGAATGTTTATATCAGAGGTATTCAAACTGGAGAAAAAGAACACAAGATAAGTCTTTATGCTGATGATGTAGTGATTTTCTTTGAAAACTCACAAAGATCTCTTCTTAAGACAATGGCGCTCATTGATCAATTTTCATCATTAACAGAGTATTAACTGGGGTAAATCAACAGTTTTACATATAAATTGTAATTTCTCAAATACATCCATTATTCTAATACAATCAGGTAATATTAAATACTTAGGAATAGATATCTCCCCCAGCCTCTCAGAGTTATTATGACTAAATCACACTCCCCTTTTACAAACAATACAAGACGACTTTACGCGTTGTAGGACACTATATCACTAATGGGAAGAGTCGCAACCATTAAAATGATAATCCTTCCTAAAATTAACTATTTGTTCTCAGTGATTCCTACCCAACCATCTATGGCCTGGTTTAAGTCTTTAGACTCAAATATAAGTAAATTTTTATGGAAGGATAAACCATCACGGATCAGTCTAAAAACTCTTCAAAAAACAAAGGAGTGCGGAGGCTTAGATCTACCAAACTTTTTTAATTACTTCTTAGCCAATGGATTGCAGTTTGTTTCTAAATGGACTAAATCAACCCCACTAGGAAACCCATGGTTAGATGCTGAACAGGCTCTCTGTGGGTCGTAAACTATCTCTAACTTACCTTTTATGAGTCCCTGTATTAAATGCCATGACTGTTTTAAAATCAATATCAGCTCCTCTTTGACAGCTTGGTGGAATTTTTTTAAAAACAACGGGGTCTTCGCTTGTCCCTTGTAAACTCACACCAATTTGGAATAATCCTGATATCTTGCAGCAAAAGAGTATGTTAAACTTTCCATTATGTCAAAAAAAGGGAATAAAAAACTTTGAGCATCTTATTCAAGGTGGATATTTTATCCAATTTCAGGAATTAGTGTCACAGTATGATATCAGCAATAAAAAGTTTCTTGAGTGTCAACAGCTTAAATCCATAATAAAAGCAAGATTCAATGTTAATCAGACAGATTTAGAGGTACCAGTTAAGGTGGCAGAGTTTCTAAGTCTTTGTTCCCCTAAATTGATATAGAAAATATACAGACTATTATCAGAACTGGATGAGTCAGTATCTCTTCCAATATCAAAATGGGAGACAGACTTATCGATCAATAAGGAAGAAAGCATCTAGACACAAATATGTTTAAACACTTTTAAGATGACTAAAAACTCTAAAACTCATACAGTATAAAGTTCTACATATAATTCATTACACGGGACAAGGGATGTTCAAAAGGGCCTGAGTCACACAAATATCTGCTTCTACTGCACCAGCAACATCCCAGATAGCAAATGCATGCTATGTGGTCCTGTGCACCGGTTCAACAGTTCTGGCAAAAGACATATGAGGACCTTTTGGCATGCCTTGGGTATCATTACTTTTGTGAGGTCAGGCATTGGCTTGCTTGCTACCAGATAGCCATGAAAACCGGTACTACCTGTCTCATGGGTCGGGCCGCCAGCTACTCAACTGGCATCCCCGCCCTTCCAATATCAAATATCTGCCACAGGTCTGTGGTGGGCCACTCCCAGTTACACGGGGTGAGACTGGACATCCTGGCAGATAAACACATCTGTCGCAAGGTCTGTGGTGGACTGTGCCAATCGGTGCATCGTGACATGCACTACACAAAGAGCAGAGATAAACAAACCTATCATCTGGTCAGTCACTACAACAGATACTGGAGTCAGTTTGTCTTGGCTTGTCCTTGCCACTGATAATACCTTATCTGCCAAGAATGTGCCCCTAGTCCAGCAAAAGCTAGCGGTACTCAAATACTTTGCAAGCAGTTTCATGAAATGGTCAGTCAGACAGCAACTCATACCGGCTTGGACGTCGCCCGGGCTAAAAAGGTCCGCGCTGATCTGTTCACACTCCTACAGGCAGTGACAAGTAAGCTAGGAGCAGGAAGACAAAAGAAGAGGAAAACAGCAGCCTTGTGTGTAGCAGAATGGAATGTACTCACTCTGATGAACAGAACAACATCACAGCGCCCAAAAAGACAGACCAAACTTGTGGCTCTGGATATGAACAGGTACAATGTGGACATAGCTGCACTTAACAAGATTGCCTGGATATGACAGCTTGGAAGACCATGGGTACATCTTCTTTTGGAGTGGGAAATCAACTCAGGAAAGGAGAGAAGCAGGAGTGGGCTTTGCAGCTAGAAAGGAGATAGCAGCAATGCCTGATGAGGAACCGGTGCCAATCAACGACAGGATAATGACTATGAGACTCTCACTACAGCGGAAGATGTATGCCACATTCATCAGTGTATATGCCCTAACAATGACCAACACAGAGGAGGCAAAGGAAGAGTTCTACAGTGATTTACATGAGACTATCAGGCAAGTACCGACTGATGACAGGCTGATACTCGTAGGAGATTTTAATGCCAGAGTTGGTTCAGACACTGAGAAATAGAAAAGAGTGCTAGGCAGTCATGGAGTAGGCAAGTGCAACACTAATGGAGAACTTCTACTTGCACTATGCTCAGAGTACAACCTTGTGATAACCAACACTCTATTTAAGCGCGAGGACACACGCAAGAAGACATGGATGCACCCAAGGTCCAAGCACTGGCACTTGTTAGACTACATCATAGTAAGGCGGAGAGACATAAAGGATGTATTGGACACCAGAGCAATGAGAGGTGTGGACTGTGGTACTGATCATGTTATGCTTTGATCTAGATCACAGGTGTCAAACTCATTCCATGGAGGGCCAAGACCCTGCAGGTTTTACCTCCACCCAGTGTCTTCAACAGGTGATTTCTCTGAATTTCGTCCTACTGATTGCTGATCAGTGAAAACACCTGCTGAAGAGACTGGGTGGAAGTAAAACCTGCAGGGTCTTGGCCCTCCATGGAATGAGTCTGACACCCCTGATCTAGATTAAGGATTTACAGACGAAAACAGCACTGCAGGATGGGTGCGAAGCCATCACGGAAGCTAAACACTAGTGCACTGAAAGGCCAAAAGAAACAGGAAGAACTTACACAGGAAATGAATGAAAACTTGAAAGATTGGGACAGCAACAACTCAGAGAATGACATAGAAGAGAAATGGGCAACACTGAAGGATATGATGTATCAGACTGTGAGTGATGTATTAGGCCACCCTGAAAGGAAACAACAAGATTGGTTTGATGAGCATAATAAACATCTGAAGAAACTACTAGAAGTGAGGAATACAGCTAGGCAGGAAAACCTACAGTGTAACACGAGGTCGAAGAAGAAGAAACACTCAAAGGCTCAGAGTGAGCTACAGAAGTACACCAGAGGGATGAAGTCCAACTGGTGGGGTGAAAAAGCAGAGGAACTTCAAACTGCAGCAGATAGGAAGGACATGAAAACATTCTTCACAGGTTTGAGCGAAATCTACGGCCCTAAACCAAGAGGATTGATCCAATTAAAGGCTATAGATGGTGAAACGGTTTTGCAGGAGAAAGACAAGATCCTGGACAGATTTGCAGACAACTTTGACCAACTACTAAACAACCCTGGAGATCTCACTAGACAGGCTAAAGAAGCTCTAGTGCAGCAAACAGCTGTATCAAGTCTGGATGAACCACCAAATCTTGATGAACTAATGGCAGCTATCAGGACAAAACAGGATGATAAAGCTCCAGGAAGGGATGGAATTCCAGCAGAAGTGTTGAAGTTTGGCAGTGTTCAGCTGTCCAACTGCCTGCACAAGCTCTTCCAAGAGATATGGGATGCCCAGAAAGTACCTCAAGACTGGAAGGATGCAAGTATTGTGCCCTTGTTCAAGAAAGGTAACAGGAAAGATTGTGGAAATTACCTAGGTGTATGACTGCTAGCCACTGTTGGTAAGATTCTTTCACGTGTACTACTGAACAGATTCAACAAACACATCTCGCAGAATGTACTACCGGAAACCCAGTGCGGCTTTAGAAGTGGAAGAAGCACAATGGACATGATTTTCTGCTTGAAACAGGTTCAAGAAAAGTGTATCGAACAGAACATCCCGCTTTATGTAGTCTTCATAGACTTCAGTAAAGCCTTCGATACTGTTTCGCGACAAGGACTTTGGCAGCTACTCAAGAAATATGGCTGTACAGAGAAATTTGTCAGCCTGATTGAGGCACTCTATACAAGTATGCAAGCAAATGTGGCAATGAGTGGTTCAGTATCTAAAGACTTTTCAGTAAGCAACAGGGTGAAACAAGGGTGTATGCTGGCGCCTACACTCTTCTTGCTATATCTGGCAGCCATGCTTGAGATGGCCTTCAAAGACACTTCAGAAGGAGTATACATTCAAACAAGGAAAGAAGCAGACTTGTTCAAATGTGGCACAGTTTAAAGACAAGAGAAAAACATCGATAAAGGTAGTAAGAGAAATGCTCTTTGCCGATGACAGTGCTCTAGTTGCACACAGTGCGGAAGATATGCAATCTTTAGTGGAGAAATTTGCAAGAGCAGCTAGCCAATTCAGCCTCAAAATCAACATCAAGAAGACAGCGTGCCTTTATCAACCACCAAAGTTCCAGTTATCAACATCACTACCAGAAGAAATGAGCATTGGTGTAGAGCCACTAGTCAAGTGCAAGACTTTCAAGTATCTTGGGAGTACTGTTTCAGAGAATGCTAGGCTGGAGGATGAACTATCTCTCAGAATGGGAAGAGCGAGCGCTGTGTTTGGAAACTTGAGGGAGAGACTGTGGAACAATCGACATGAGTCTATCGGTGTGAAATGCAAAGTGTACAGAGCGACAGTACTGGCTACTATCTTGTACGGTGCTGAAACTTGGACTGTCTACAGAGTGCGTTTAAAGAAACTCCACACGTACATGATGAGACACCTTCGAGCCATAATGAAAATCTCATAGAAAGACAAGATAACCAACATAGAAGTGTTGAAACGAGCTGGTCTATCATCAATAGAGGACATGCTAATACAGATGAACCTGAGATGGCTCGGACATGTTGAGAGGATGGACCACCAGCGTCTTCCTCGACAGTTACTCTACTCATAGTTATGTGAGGGCAAACACAATCAGGGTAGACCAAGGCTCAGATTTAAAGACACTGTAAAAAGAAACTTGAAGAAGTTGGATATAGACAGGAGTTCCTGGCAGTGGAAGGCTAAGAACAGAGCTGAATGGAGGAATCAGACCTAAATGAAATAGTCATTGTCGCCCATGACAGACTGCTATGATGATGATGATGATGATGGGTGTCATGTCCCATCCTCACCCACACTTTGCATATTTGCTGATTTAAGTGAAATAAATATAGAGGCAAGGATGTCACACATGGTTCTCACCGCCTTATGCATCGCAAAGAAAACTATCCTTGTGAATTGGAACCCAAGAAATAATTTATGCATGACTCACTTTAACCTCTTGCGCTCCGTTGTACCGCGTACGGGCAAGTCTCTGCGTCCTAGAGTGCACGAGGGCGCTCTCGTGCGCTCTAGGACGCATGATGGAGATTGTGATGTAGGTGGTGTAGGCGTCCAAGCGCGCACTGAAAATAAAAGCTGCAGACACAGCCGCGAACAGATTAGTTCATCTGATTGACCTCTCATTCGACTAATAAGAGCCTTGAATTGGGTTTCTGAAACCTTGAAGAACCAATGACTGAAAACCTAGCCAGAAGGACCCGCCTACCAACGCTGTGAATGCAGTGAGCCAATTGAAGCAGAGAAGTTCGCGAGCTGTTTTTTTTAAGGCTGGGTGAAGACTGACTGTTGCTGCGGATCAAAAAAGGACCCTCAGGAAGAACCCCACAGACCCAGCAGCACGGAGACCATCCACAAATGCAACCTGTGTGACAGGGAGTGCCATTCGCGGATTGGCATGTTCGGCCACAGGAGGTGCTTGTTTTGTTTTGGTTCCAGCAGAGTAGACGTTATGATTTCTTCCATGGTCATAGACCGACAGAGGCTGATGACGAAGGCTGAATGACACACACACCTTTGCCAGTCTTTTTTTAATTGCTACTGTTATTTGTTTTGAAAAATCGTTTGCCAAAAACCGCAATCATGGAAGCACAAAACCGCAATAATGGAATTATGTTTTGATCGGGTCGCGAGACCAGCATCGCGTTCGTCTGACAATGAGGAAGAAGTTCGCCAGCTCCACTTCTGGTGTGAAGAGGTAAGGTGTTCTAAGCTAAATTATCCTTTATCCCTTAAAATTGTAATCAAAATGACTTTTGACCGATCGGTAAATTACAGCTGTGCGTCATTGCTGCATGATGGACCGTGGCGCAACGGGTGATGTCTTTCCTCTGTAGCAAGGGGGGGCAACCCCCCCCCCACACACACACACAGACACAGCCCTGAGTGTCACCTTTCATTAGATGCCAAAATGAAGCTTCTACATTGAAGCATTCAAAAGTTAGACGTTTTTCCAAACTGTGCCATTTGGCACAATTTGGCACAGTTTCAAAACGCCTGGGAACTACCTGAGAACAAAGCTGTGTAATATATTCATTTTTTTGTGGTATTGTTACAAAATTTTGACCTCAGCTGGATAACACTTGGTTCTACATTTCTGTTGCATTTTCCAGCCCAGATCTGAAGCTGTGTTATTTGCAAGCATTTGTATCCAAAAAAACACCCAGGCCAAATTTATTTTCTTCAAGTTCACTATGTTTAGATGACTGTAACTCAGTGGCCGGAGCACTTAGAGAGATTATGACTGTTTTGCCAAAAAATTCAAAGTGTTTTCTTTTAAATGAGACCAACCCCATGAAGATGCTGCAAAGGGTTGAAAAAACAGCTTTGGATTTAATTTGGGCACGTTATTTTTTGGCGTTTTTAGGGAAATTGACCGGAGTGCAAGGGGTTAATAACTTACTATTAGATTATATTAGCCTGGAGAGAATGTCAGCCTCCTCAAATAATCAATTGGCTGAATTCAATTCTCTCTGGTCCCCGCTTATTAATTCTATGACCTAAGGGGTGGCGGGCAGTGGCTTGTATTCCTTGGCACCTTTTGCGGCTGGCTGCGCCCAGACCACAAGGGGCTGGTGTCCGGGGGGCCTTTCCAGGGGTGGTGGTGTGTCTGGCCCGGGGACGTTGGTTGGGGGGGCTGCAGGTTGGCTGGTGGGTGTGCCGGCGGGTGTACCGTGGGCACTGGTTGGCTGGCCTTGGCTCCTGGGAGGGGCTGGGTCTGGCCCTGGGCCCTGGAGCTGGGGAAGTGGGCGTTCCGCCCCCTGGGCCATGGTTGGGTGTGCGCCGGTGGTGCGGGCCGGCCCCGGTGTGTCCTTGCACAGCGGGGTTGTGTCCTCCCTGGGACCCTGGCGGTGCCCTGGAGCAGGTGCCTGCATCCTGGGGGTTGCCCTCTCCATCCTCTGGGGCCTGCGGCTGTGGGTGTGCATGTGTGTGTGTGTGTGTGTGTGTGTGCATGTGTGAGAGTGGGTGTGAGTGGAGGCGTGTGTGTTGGCAGGTGTGGAAGTGGGTGCATTGGTGTGTGTGTTGTGTGTGGGCATGTGGGGCTGTATGTGGGTGTAGGTGGGCTTGTGTGATGGTGAGTGTGTGTATGTGTGCATATGAGGGTGGGTGGGGGTGTGTGTTGGTACGGGTGCAGTTACCTGTGGGTGGATGTGTGGTGTTGGAGGATGTGTGTATGGGTAGGAGAACTTCATTGGGTGTTGGTCCATCTAGTGGCATGGGGGTTGGCGATTCGGGGCCTGCTTGTCCAAGCAGCCCTGCTATTGAGTCGCGGGGTGGGGCACTTTGTCGCATTACGCCTGGTGTCATTGGCGGCGGGTGTGTGTGGGTGCTCAGGGGTGGTTGGGGGGGGTTGGTACGGGTTGGTGGCCGTGTTGCTGTCGGGGCTGCTCCAGGATGGCTGTGGCTGTAGTGCGGCCTGCTGCTGTGGGTGTGCCTCTGGGGTGAGTGGTCAGTGGGCTTGCGGTAGGCACTCGGGGGTGTCGCTTGGCATGTGGGGTGCCGTGTGGGTCCAGCCCACTGTTCACTATTGTGACTATTGTTGTTGTGCATGTTTGTGTGTGCAAGATGAGTGGGAATAAGTGTGGCTGCTCCATCATGTTTGTGGTGCTGGGAGCACCAGGGTGTGATGCTGGTGGGTCCTGGGCTGCTCTGCCCTCACCCTGACTTGTGATTTGGGGGCAGTGGGTGTCCTCATGAACAAGTTTGCGAGCTGGCTTCTGGGTGGGGGGGGGGGGACAGGGATGACCTTGCTTTTGGACCGCCTCCCTCCCAGTCTTATCACCCCCCCCCCCCAATTCTGGGTGGAATATACAGTGGTGTGAAAAAGTGTTTGCCCCCTTCCTGATTTCTCATTTTTTTGTATGTTTGTCACACTTAAATATTTCAGATCATCAAACAAAATTAAATATTAGACAAAGAAAACACAAGTAAACACAAAATGCAGTTTGTAATTGAAGGTATTTATTATTAAGGGCAAAAAAAAAATCTAAACCTACATGGCCCTGTGTGAAAAAGTGATTCCCCCCCCCCCCCCCGTTAAAACATGAATTAACTGTGGTTTATCACATCTTTGGAGAGCTGAGTTCAGTTTCTCTAGCCATTTCTAAAGCTTTGGGAGTCCAGCAAATCACAGTGAGAGCCATTATCCACAAATGACAAAAACATGGAACAGCGGTGAACCTTCCCAGGAGTGGCCGGCTGACCAAAATTACCCCAAGAGTGCAGCGATGACTCATCCAAGAGGTCACAAAAGATCCCACAACAACATCCAAAGAACTGCAGGCCTCACTTCCCTCAGTTAAGGTCAGTGTTCATGACTCCACCATAAGAAAGAGACTGGGCAAAAATGGCCTGCCTGGCAGAGTTCCAAGACAAAAACCACTGCTGAGAAAAAAGAACATAAAGGCTCATCTCAGTTTTGCCAGAAAACATCTTGATGATCCAAGACTTTTGGGAAAATACTCTGTGGACTGACGAGACAAAAGTTGAACTTTTTGAAAGGTGTGTGTCCTATTACATTTGGCGTAAAAGTAACACAGCATTTCAGAAAAGGAACATCATATCAACAGTAAAATATGGTGGTGGTAGTGTGATGGTCTGGGACTGTTTTGCTGCTTCAAGACCTGGAAGACTTGCTGTGGAAAATGGAACAATGAATTCTGCTATCTACCAAAAAATCCTGAAGGAGAACTTCCGGCCATCTGTTCGTGACCTCAGGTTGAAGAACACTTGGGTTCTGCAGCAGAACAATGATCCAAAACACACCAGCAAGTCCACCTCTGAATGGCTTAAGAAAAACAAAATGAAGACTTTTGAGTGGCCTAATCAAAGTCCTGACCTGAATCCGATTGAGATGCTGTGGCATGACTTTAAAAAGGAGGTTCATGCTCGAAAACCCTCCAATGTGGCTGAATTACAACAATTCTGCAAAGATGAGTGGGCTAAAATTCCTCCACAGCGCTGTAAAAGACTCATTGCCAGTTATTGCAAACGCTTGATTGCAGTTGTTGCTGCTAAGGGTGGCCCAACCACTAATTAGGTTTAGGGGGCAATCACTTTTTCACACAGGGCCATGTAGGTTTGGATTTTTTTCCCCTTAATCATCAACACCTTTATTTAAAAACTACACTTTGTGTTGTGTTATCTTTGCCTAATATTTAAATTTGCTTGATGGTCTGAAACATTTAAGTGTGACATACAAAAAAATGAGAAATCAGGAAGCAGGCAAACACTTTTTCACACCACTGTACATCTTCTTGGATACGTTTAGGGCTTTAGGGCGTGGGTGCATCGCACTGTGTCGGTGAAGGGGATACCTCTGCTGTGCGGTGGGGCTGTCCTCACTTCAATTTTAATTGCATTTTAGACATTGAGGGCTTGGGGGGATGGGGGCCCTGCTGCTTATCGCAGTGGCAAGAGGTGCTCCAACCACCATCCCCCCAATTTTAACTGCACTATGGTAGCCTACACATTTACACACAATCACATCATACAACCAACATACACCTACCATGTTTTGTGCAAGGGGGAGGGGGGTTGGGGGGTCTTCCCCCACCCCGTTGCCCTCTTCGTGCTGGAGACCTGGGTGCCTGGCGGGGGGCCTGGGACCCGTCATGTTGTGAAAATCCCTGGGTGCTGCTGAATGTATAGATACAAGCAAGGGAGTAAGAGAGGGACTGAATAAGAGAGTAAGCGAGAGTAAGAGAGTCATGAATGGAGGTGGTGATGGTGGGTTGGTTTTGTGTGGCGCTTTGCGTGTCGGGTGGCATCTCGGGGCGCCTGCGGTGATCTGCTGATCAGTCGCTCGGGTGGGCGCTGGGGGTGGGGGTCTCCTTCTGTGGCCGCAGCCGCCCTGAGGTGGGTTGGCGGGGGGGTGGCCACTGGCCTGCACCGGCAGTGTCCCCGGCCGCTGCCGGGTGCTGGTGCGCATTCAGGTTCGCTGCATCTGCATCACAGTCACCCTAAGAAAAAAGGGTGAATGTGGGTGGGTGAGTGTGAGGGGGAGAGCACAAATGGATGTGAGTCGGCTGGAGCGTGAGTGAGAGTGCGTGCAAAGGTGAACATGAGTGGATGTGGGTGACGCTGAGGGCAAATGGGAATTAGATTGAACAGGTACAGGAGTGAGAGAGAATGGGTGGACCCAGGAGTGTGAGAGTGGGTAAGTGAGAGTGAGGGAGTGCATATGGGTGCGTATGAGAGCATGATGGTGTGAAGGTGTGGGGATGGGTGTGTCTGTGAATCGGGAGGTGCTGGATTTAGGGTGGTAGTGCCTCTCGGCTATGTGGGCTCCCCTGGGCAGGGGGATTTCTTTGGGCATGAGGGTCCCCAGGGGTGCGGTGGTGGTGCTGGGGAGGGGGGGGGGGCGGACACACTGTGGGGGTGCCTGGGGGCTCGTGCCTGGGGGTGTGGGCCAGTCTCCAGCCCAGGGGGTGGGGGTGCTGGCCTCCTGGCGCCTGGGGCCCGAGGACTGGCATTGGCCCCACTGGGGGAGGGGGGGCACTGCGCTGGCCGCCTGGCAGCCTGGCCTCCCTCGATCATCCCTCCGGGGGTGGATGCCTGGCTTTCCTGGGGCTTGTTGACCTTGGGCATTTGTGCCCCGTGGGGGTTGGCGACGCTGCCATGCCTATTCAGGGTTCCCGGAAGGGAGAGCTGCTTTGACAGGCCCCCCTCTTCGTATGTTTCCTGACAAACCACTCACATGCACACACTTATTTTGCGCGTGCTGTGATAAATACGCACGCAGATGCACACACACAAATGTCTCTCCTTTAACAGGTGCAAATACCAGACTCGTATTGAGACATCTTTGGTGGAAGAAGCAGTTTGTCTTCTTTTTTAGTTGTTGGTTTGTTAGTCTTTTTGTCTGTTCCCCTCCCTTTTCTTCCCCCTCCACACACTTCCTTTCCCTATTCCCCATCCTGTTGGGTCCTCTATGGGTAAAATAATTTAAATAAAGTATTAAAAGTTATTACAGGAGGAGTTTACAACAATATACAGTACATAGTTAGGTACTGTATAAAGCTCCTTTTGGCAAAGTAAATCTGTTTTTGCACAATAAGGGTAACAGATCTCTGTTCTGCTTACCTATGTAGCTGCCTGGCAGGATGGGGGCGGGGGGATTTAAAACAAACAAACAAATAATCAAACAAAAATAAACTTCCATCCAGTGTTAATTTCATTAACTAGAACTATATCTTTTTTCATCCATTAAAGCTAGAAATTAAACTAAGATTACCATCCATCCATCGATCTCCTTCTGCTTTAATCCGTTTTGGGTCGCGGGGGGGCTGGAGCCTATCCCAGCAACTTTGGGTGACAGGCAGGGTACATCCTGGACAGATCGCCAGTCCATCGCAGGGCTAACACAGAGAGACAGACAACCATTCACTTTCACATTCATACCTAAGGACAATTTAGAATCCCTAGTTTGATGCCAGTTAACCTAACTTGCATGTTTTTGGCATGTGGGTGGAAACCGGAGAAATCCCAAGGTAAACCCACGCAGACACTGGGAGAACATGCAAACTCCACACAGATCACTGTTGGTCGGGGGCTGGGATCAAACCCAGGATCCCCCGGCCAAGGGTGAGTTGCTGTGCTGCCGCAGTGCTAACCACTCTTCCAGTGCACTTATGCATTTTTCTTTTGACACCTAATCTGAGTCCAGCTTTATTGTGGTGATTTTATTTTTATATTTTTATTTTTGTCTGTTTATTATCAATAGTTTTTTTCTACTTTTAATCAATAACAAGATTTGATTTTTATTCATTGAAAATAACTGCTTCCATCAGTCAAAAAAACATAAAATAGCATTGGTCAAGAAAAGTGGACGCAATTTTTATGAAGAAAATGATGAGTAAATTATCAAGAAAAAATGAAAATTGGTGTTACCCTGAAAAAGAACATAAATTAATGAAAGGACAAAATGCATTTTGAAATTCTGATGGGAGTTTGCATGAAATTAAGTTTAAAGAACTTACACCAGGAATATTCTGAAGAATTAAGTTTAAATTAAACAACAGACCGTCAACCAAGCACAGCCATATTGTGTCCCATGGCAGCAGGCAGTCCGTTTGGATCTTGTTCCATCTGGACGGGGATGGATTTTGATGGAAGAACAGGCAGACAGATTCTTTACCACGGTTGTGGCCTGCTCCCGAGATCACATCAGCTGATTCTTCAGCAAAGCTGGGCAAGGTCTCTTTTATGCACTGAAGAAGGAATTTGTTTATGGTACAAGGTCCGATCAGAAAGACAAATTGGGACAAAAACACACCACAGATCCATTTCTTCCAATGTATGTGGCTTGAATGAGTTGGTTTAAGCTTCGAAAAAAATCAAACAAAATCTTATTGCATGGTGATTTAAAGAAAAGGATTAAAATAAGAAAAAGTGAAGAATTTTCACAGAGCATGGGAACTCTGGGCCTGCTTGGAAATAGAAAAAGAAAGGGAAGAGCAGAAAAATGCTCCTTACAGCTTTACTAACACCCCAAAAACTTAAACAAACAGATTTTATTTATTTTTTTGGGGGGGGGAGGGGGGGTTGCAAGATTTCAATGAATTTCATGAAACTGAGCTGGACCAATTACATGGAGCTTCCTGTTCAACAGAAGTCATAAACCCAACCAAAAAAAGGAGATGCCAGTGGAGCCTGGAGGCCCATTGGTCATTTCAAAGTTTAGGGCTGTGTGGGTCTCCCAGGAGAGAGAAGAGGGGGGGAGACAGTTGATATGCAAAGTGAGATCCTTGTAGAGACATATGCTGCTGAATAAAGCATAAATTCCTTAAACCTTAGCGACTAAGATATTTTACCTAATAATAAGGGAAGATACAATGTGTCTATATTGCAACTGTAATTAATTTGTGATAGTAAGCATGCAAATGTTAATTTCCTCCTGAAAATACAGCAACACATATCAAATCATATCAATAAAAGCATTTCAAACCACAATTGTCAAAGACAGGGTTCAGTCAAGTCTTCAGTAGTGGATATGTCTTGAGAGAAAGAATATGAATTAATTCATTTGTCCATAACTCAGAAATTCCACTGTAAAAAGAAAAAAATTAAATATTCCTGATTCGTCCACCAGATGGCACTGTGAAACTGTCTGGTTGTTTAATGAAGAATCTTGACTTCCCCGTCTGGAATATATCAACCATAAATCTGTCATTTGGGGTATTATTTTGCCAAATAGAGAAAAGGCAGAATAACTAAGTCCTGGAGAAGGGATGAACCCTTTGAGTGTGAGATTTCATGTGACCCTAGTGGCAGAGCGTGGCGCTGCGCCTGTCAACTACTTCTGACATCCCTGTACTCCCCAGCTATACTGACGACTTATACTGATCGTAGCAGTTCAGAAGGTGGCAGACACACGTTGGAGGAATCATGGATGACATGTAAAACACCAAAGAAGAAGAACTCCTTATTTCCTTTTCCTGTATTCCCTTCTTTTAGCTCAGAAAGCTAATATGGCTGCCGTCCATCGTTGTGCACCGTCACTTACATGGCTTCATACACAGAAAATAGCCACGGGATACAAGCAGAATTTATGTGGGATAATCATAAAACTTTGTAGATGTGGCAGAGAGTGTAAATGACTGACAGAATGCAAAATAACAACCACAATGGATGAAAACGCACCCACCATGGCAGCGAGCGGTTGGTTTTTTTTTACATTGTACTGATTTCTTGTTCATATACTTTGAAGATAAGATGATAACATACCTCTGTACAAGAAACGATGTAAAAAAAAGACTGAACCATTCTTTGTGTAAATACCCCCCCCCAAAAAAACAAACAAAAACAAAACAAAACAAAAAAAACACCTACTCATGTAGACACACATTTCCCATTCATATGATATTGGTCAAAAGTCAAAAGTCCACTTTTGACTGAGTTATGTAATTCAATATGGCTGCAATGGCATTATGCAAATTAGATGCGTAAAATCACTCCTATCTGAAACTTTGGATGATATTTTACATCTTTCTAATTGACAGTAAGCCATTATCTCTTACCACTTTCAAGTTATTGTCATGACTCACTCTGGGGCGTCACCTGCTTCAGCTGCGGGCACACCTGTGGATAATCAATCCCGGGCTATGTAGCCCACTCTGCCTGGAGCTTTGGCACGGAGCCGTCTGCTTTGCTACGATCCTCGTCCTGCACATGCCTGTTTCCTCACAGCCCTGTGCATCGTCTAAAGGACTCTCCGTTGGCACGTAAGCTCATCATCAAACTTACCTTTTCTCCCAGGCTCTCCCCTGTGCACAGGTGGATCCCTTTGGCGGCGGTTCTCTTCCCTGCGGTGGCGGCAGAATCGCTCCTTTACCACGCCGCGCATCACAGCTCCTTGCCGGGTGTGCTCTGCATATGCTGTCTCCCTGGAAGGAGGCCCAAAGCCCAAGCCGGCGCCAGCATAAGAACACCTGCAAGTAAGCCCAGTCAGTTATCCCATTCACTGTTACAAGGCTGAATCTAACATTTGTGTTTGGCTCTGTCCCTAGGGTTGCCAGGCTGTACGGCGCTCTGCCTTGCCCCGGCTGCAGCTCGTTCACCCACAATACATCCACATACCGCATACACGCACCCACACACCTGCTGTTGAATCAATAAAGATAATTGTATTGCACTTGAGCCTGTGTGTGTGTGTTCCCTGGGCCCGACAATATGTCAGTACTGCTCCGTCAGAGTGACCCAGCAAACAGCGGGCTCGCACACCAGTTAAACATCTTAGAGGCTCGAGTTGATCAAATTACTTACCAGCAGCAGGTCATACTGAACCAATTAGGTCAGATAAACAGCCGGTTGGATCGCCTTGGGCTGCACGGTGGCGCAGTGGTTAGCACTGCGGCAGCACAGTTTACCCTTGGCCGGAGGATTGTGGGGATCGTGGGTTCGATCCCAGCCCCCGACCAACAGTGATCTGTGTGGAGTTTGCATGTTCTCCCCGTGTTGCATGGGTTTACTCCGGGATTTCTCCGGTTTCCTCCCACATGCCAAAAACATGCATGTTAGGTTAATTGGCTGTTCTAAATTGTCCCTAGATATCTGTTTCCTATAGGCCCTTAGAATAGAGGGTTAGTATTAATGAAAGCGCTTTGGGTGGTCTTTGTGACTAGAAAAGCGCTATATAAGTGCAGGTTAGTTAGTTAGTTAGTTAGCCTAGAAGGACAGCGGGCTTTCCCTCCAGCTCAGAGCAGCAGGCCAGCTCCCGTTAGCTCTCCACCTAGCCAGGCTAGCCCGGGCTCACTCACTCGTCTCACGCCGGTCCCCACGCCCACGCGCTTCACGCTGGAGGTTTCATCCTCCAGTGTGAGACGGTGTTTCAGCGGGTTCCCGGGGACTTCCCCTCCGATCACAGCCGAATCAGTTACGTGGCAAATCTATTGGAAGGGCAAGCGTTAGCATGGACTTACGCCATCACGGCGAAGCACAGCTATGCCAACCTAACCTATGCCCAGTTTGTTCATTATTTCCATGAAGTTTTTGACCATTCGGATCGCGATAGTGTGCTAACCGCCCATTTGCTAAATCTTCGCCAGGGTGGTCGGTCAGTGGCCAATTATGCTGTCGACTTCCGGGTGGTAGCAGCGGAAGTTGGGTGGGAGGATGCCTCGCTTTGAAGCATCTTCATCCATAGCCTGAGCCCTAGCCTATGGGACGAGCTGGCCCGCTTAGATAAGCCTGAACGTCTCACTGAGCTAATTTCGTTAACTATCAGTCTTGACAACAGGCTGAGAGAGCGAGCTGCCGAGCGGAGGTCTTCCAGCCGCTCGAGCAGACTGTCACAATGCCTCTCTCAGTCTTCAACCTTGGCATTGCCCGTGCTAGAGGGCCCAGACGAACCTGAGGCTATGATAATGGGACAGGCCAAACTCCCGCAGGCAGAGAGACAGCGCCGCAGGGAGCTTGGTCTCTGCATGGACTGTGGGGATGACCAACACGAAATTGAGTCCTATCCAGTTCGGCCAAAAGGGGGGGGTCCGCGAGTCACTGTAGGGGGACTCGCGGACTCATCTCGGCCAAATCCCCTATCTAAATGTCTCCTGCTGATTAGGTTCTGTCACAAGCGCATAGAGATCCTCATGCACGCACTGGTGGACTCGGGGGCCGAGCAGAGCTTTATCTCTCAGAAACTGGTAACCCAATTGGGGCTTCCCTGCCAAGCTCTGCTGACTCCCCTTAACCTCGTCACTCTATCAAAAGCCCCTTTGGAAAAGGTGATGCACCAGACAGCCCCGGTCTCTGCCATCATCTCTGGTAACCATCGAGAGGACCTCCGGCTGTTTGTGCTTTCCACCTCGGCGGCCCCCATCATCTTGGGTTACCCTTGGCTGTGCCTTCACAATCCCACCTTTGACTGGCGAACCGGGAGCGTCCTCGCCTGGAGTCCTTTCTGCCTGAGTGCGTGCCTCCAGTCTGCAGCCTGTTCTCCATCGGTTCCCCTCTCCTCCCCTGCCCCCCCACCCCCCGACTTGCCCAAGGTGCCTCCTGAGTTTCATGACCTTGGAGCGGTGTTTAGCAAATCCCAGGTGCTGTCCCTTCCCCCCCACCGCCCATACGACTGTGCCATTAACCTCCGCCCGGGTGCCCCCCTGCCGTCGAGCCGCCTTTACAGCCTATCAGCTCTGGAACAGGAGGCTATGGAGGCGTATATTAAGGAATCGCTCAGCTCGGGCATTATCCGGCCGTCATTGTCGCCAGTGGGTCAGGCTTTTTCTTTGTCGGGAAGAAGGATGGCTCCCTCCGCCCTTGCATCGACTTCTGGGCCCTGAACGATGTCACTATTAAGGACAAGTACACACTACCTCTAATGGACTCTGCCTTTGACTCCCTCCAGGGGGCCTCCTGGTTCACGAAGTTGGTCCTCCGCAGCGCTTACCACCTCATGCGAATCTGGGAGGGCGACGAGTGGAAGATGGGCTTCCGGACCCTCAGCGGCCACTTTGAGTACCTCGTCATGCCGTTTGGGCTTACTAACGCTCCGGCCATCTTCCAACGCCTCATCAATGACGTCCTCCGGGATTTCCTCGGATCCTTTGTCTTCGTCTACCAGGACGACATCCTGATCTTCTCTCAGTCCCGGGAGGAGCATCAGGTCCATGTTAGGCGGGTTCTTCAACGGCTCCTGGAGAACAAACTTTTCGTGAAGGCAGAGAAATGTGAGTTCTACACCGAGAAGACTTCCTTCCTGGGCTTCATCATCTCACACAATCAGGTCATCCTGGATCCCAAGAAGGTGAGGGTGGTGGTGGATTGCCCCCCCCCCCCCGTCCCCGTCATCGAGGAAACAGCTGCAACAATTCTTGGGGTTTGCCAATTTCTACCTGCGATTTGTGCCTAAGTATTGCTCGATCGGTTTTCCCCTGACTCGCCTCACCTCCCCCAAGGTGGCGTTCCGGTGGACTGAGGAGGCTGCGTCGGCCTTTGCAGCCCTGAAGACAGAATTCTCATCCTCCCGGGTCCTGACGCAGGTGGATCCCGCACTGCAGTGCCTGGTTGAGGTGGATGCCTCTGACTCGTGGATGGGGGCAGTTTTATCACAGCGCTCTCTGGTGGACGGGGTGATCCGCCTCTGCGCGTTCTTCTCCCGGCAATTGTCACCTGCGGAGAGGAATTATGACGTCGGCGATAGAGAACTCCTGGCGGTGAAGCTCGCGCTAGAGGAATGGCAGCACTAGCTGGAGGGGGCCGCACAACCCTTTGTGGTATGGACCGATCACAAAAACTTGGAGTACCTGAGGACGGCTAAACGCCTGAATGCTTACCAGGCGTGTTGGTCCCTGTTCTTTGGGCGCTTCAGGTTTACCATCACCTACCGCCCGGGGTCAAAGAACGCCAAACCTGATGCCCTGTCCAGGCAGTTCACCTCGGAGGTCTCTGAGGGGCAGGAGCACACCATCCTCCTGGCCTCGGTTGTTGTGGGTGCCCTCTCGTGGGCTATCAGGGACAAGGTCCTGAAGGTACAAGAAGCTGAGCTGGATCCGGGCGGAGGCCCTACGGGAAGACTGTTCGTACCATCGTCCGTTCGGGGTGACGTGATCCACTGGGCCCATTCGTCTAAGCTCGCCTGCCACCCTGGGATCACTCGTCTGGTGGAGCTGCTCCAGAGATCATTCTGGTGGCCAGGTCTCCGGAATGACATCATCGGCTACATCTGTGCCTGTCCCCAGTGCACCACCGGGAAGATGTCATCACCTCCGCCGGCGGGTCTCCTCCATCCTTTGCCGGTCCCTGGGAGGCCGTGGTCCCACGTGGCTCTGGACTTCGTAACTGGTCTTCCGGTGTCCAACAGCTTCGACACTGTGCTGACCATTGTGGACCATTTCTCTAAGGCCGCCCACTTCGTCCCCCTATGTGGGCTTTCAACGGCACGAGAAACGGCGGACCTATTGGTGCAGCACGTTGTGCGTCTGCATGGGATCCCTACAGACATTGTCTCCGATTGAGGTCCTCAGTTTGTGTCCTGCGTGTGGAGGAGCTTTTGCAACGCCTTGGTGGCTACGGTAAGCCTGTCCTCTGGCCATCACCCCCAGAGCAACGGGCAGTGCGAGCGGGCCGATCAGGAGCTGGAGGCTGCTCTGCGCTGCGTCATCGCTTCCAGCCCGTCATCTTGGAGCAGTCATCTGCCATGGATTGAGTACGCTCATAACCTGACTCTATCTTCTGCGATTGGTATGACACCTTTCAGGGCGTCGCTGGGCTACGATCCCCCGCTGTTTCCCGAAGAGGAGGGGGACGTGGCTGTACCTTCGGTCCACGTGCACCTGAGGCACGCCAGGCCCTTTTACGCACGGCGGAACGCAACACTAGGACGGCGAACCGGCGCAGGAGGCCTGCTCCCCAGTATCAGGTGGGTCAACAGGTATGGTTATCCACTCAACATATTAACCTGAAGGCTGAGAAGAGGAAGCTGGCCAAGCGCTTTATTGGGCCCTTCCCGATTGTCAAAGTGGTTAATCCTGTGGCTGTGCATCTGGCTCTCCCCCCTCTCTCCATGTTTGTCCCACATTCCAAGTTTCCCAGGTCAAACCCGTGGTCTCCAACCCGCTCTGCCCCACTCCTAGGGCTCCAGCCCCACCAGTGTTGATCGACGGTGACCCGGCATGGGGGGTCAAGTCCATCTTGGACGTCCGCCGCCGGGGTCACGGCCTGCAGTACCTGGTGGACTGGGAGGGGTATGGCCCCGAGTGGAGGTCCTGGGTGCGTCCGTCATTTGTGCTGGGCAAACGGCTCATTAAGGACTTCTACCAGGTGCACCCAGGTAAGCCAGCGCCAGGAGGTGCTGCTCGGGGGGGGGGGGGGGGGGGGAGTACTGTCATGACTCACTCTGGGCTCTCACCTGTTTCAGCTGGGTGCACACCTGTGGGTAATCAATCCCGGGCTATATAGCCCGCTCTGCCTGGAGCTTCGGCACAGAGCCGTCTGCTTTCCTACGATCCTCGTCCTGCACACGCCTGTTTCCTCACAGCCTTGCACATCATCTAAAGGACTCTCCATTGGCACGTAAGCTCATCATCAAACTTACCTTTTTTCCCAGGCTCTCCCCTGTGCACAGGTGGATCCCTTTGGCGGCGGTTCTCTTCCCCACGGTGGCGGCGGAATCGCTCCTTTACCATGCTGTGCATCACAGCTCCTTGCCAGGTGCGTGCTGCAGACGCTGTCTCCCTGGAAGGAGGCCCAAAGCCCAAGCCGGTGCCAGCATAAGAACACCTGCAAGTAAGCCCAGTCAGTTATCCCATTCACTGTTACGAGGCTGAATCTAACATTTGTGTTTGGCTCTGTCCCACTCCCCCGGCTGCAGCTCGTTCACCCACAATACATCCACATACCGCATACACGCACCCACGCACCTGCTGTTGAATCAATAAAGATAATTGTGTTGCACTTGAGCCTGTGTGTGTGTGTTCCCTGGGTCCGACAATATGTCAGTTATAGCCTTGGAAATCTGAACTATTTTATTGACAAAAAATATTTACTACTCTTGACCACTAGGGATTATGTCGCAATTCGGCGACAGTCACACTGAAAGCCTTAACTTCCACTTTTTGGCCAATGGGTTGTGTTACAACTCTTGTCCTTGGGTGAGAGAAGCAGTTCGTGACCAGACTTTTGAGTTTAAACGATTTTCTTCAGCAAAGAATGATTTTATAGATTGGGACCCACGGTCATCACTACACTGTCTTTGCTATAAATTTGCTAATGCTTATGCAGAATGCATATGTATTTTCCTTTAATTAGTTTATAAAATTCCATTATTCAATGCTGACTGTGTTTACAGTCAGTTCACTGCAAACAAAAATAAATCTATATATTGAAATACGTTATCAAGCAGCCTCTCTTTCACACAGTGTGGTAGGTTGCCTGTTGGGCTTTTTTGGGCTTGTTTCCAGAGAGCTAGATGCTTGTTTCTCCCGTGTGTGATGATTCTCTCTGCCTGCCTAATTCTCCACAGCTGCGCGCACACCTGCTCTCCCTCATCACCGGAGCTATTTAGGCCGTGCTGCCCACAGATCAGCGCGGAGTCATCTTACTCCTTGGTCTGATGAGACCGGCACCCGTCTTCGTCCTCCTCAGAGTCTTCTTCCTTGTAGTCTACATTCACCGAAGAATCTCGCCTCTCTTCGTATTTCACCTGGAAGGGCTACGTCTCCACGACAAGTAAGCCATCCTATCCTTCATTGTTATTCTACGCTCTATCCCCTGTGCACAGGCGGAGATCCGTGGCGGCGGACCGAGCAGTACTGCACCACAACTGCACCACCATCCTCTCCATCCACAACCGGGACAGTGGACGCTCTCTTCCTGGCCGGAGCCTTCAGGACTAACCTGAGCCTGTTCACCATCTCATCGACAGTAAGCTCCACACATCACTGTACATTCCCTCCTGAGTCAGACACTAATCCTCCCTGTCTTTGCTCATTCCTAGGGTTGCCAGGCTGCATGACGCTCTGCTCACCCCGGCTGCACATCTACACATACACGCACGCACACTCAACACATAATAAAGATAATTGAATCTACTTTTGTGTCTGTGTCTGCTCACTGGGTCCTAAAACCATGTCACCGTGAAACCTGGCAGCACTGTACGGCCAGTCATTTTGTGGAGTGACATAATGTGGGGGGGTAACTTGCTGAGGGAGAGAGTGTTTTAGCGCCGAGGGCGCTCAGCGCTGTAAACACTGGACCACATAGAGAATAAATAGAAAATAGTCGCCCACAGCAGAAAAAACGCATTTGGTGGACATGCCCCCTTAACTTTCTTTCCCTATTCTCTTATACTGAGCACCAAGCTATAAGCCAGAAAATGACTTTTTCTGATTTTTGGCATGATCTGTCCAGGGCGTGACCCCACAACCTCCTGGTTCCACTCTGATAAAGGACTTTCAGTAAGTCTGGAAATTTAAACAGTGAGTGGGCATCACTGACTGTTTTCAAAAATGCCATATATTGCCTTTGATTTTTTTTATTAACTGAATGATATTAAAAGAATTAGACGACTAATCACTTTCAACAATAATATATCTAAGGAAATGTCATTTTTTGACTGTGCTTTAAGAAATTTTCCAAAACATCCTTTCACATCAAAAAAAAAACAAAAAACAAAAAAACCCTAAACATTTCAGTTTTTAATGATTCTTTGCTGCAGGGTAGAAAGCAGTAAAGATTTGGGGTTGATTAAAAGAAAGAGCTAAAGAGGCCACTCCTCTTCTTCATCTTATCATTGTTACTTTCCACAGTAGCCCATTCACGGCTCAGGATTAAGCTGCTGTAGAATAAAATGAAACCCACACAGTTTTCCATAGCAAGATAGTGTGGTACTTTTATCAGCAGCTCAAATACCTCCATCTTATATCTTAGAGTTTTATTGATGTTTTTCTTTTTCTGGAGTGCATAGTAATCTATGTGAGTGTGTGAACAGAGTGCCTACCTACCGAACCCTTTCATTATAAAAGAACAAAATCTATACGACTTTTTTTAGACTTTACATATGAGCAGGAACAAATATGAGCCGTTGAGCCTGAAAGAACAAGTTAACAGGTGTTATCACCTACCTGACTAAACTATCAACTGTGAAGCTAAATTATAATGACTATTTTATTAATATAATAATGACCATTTATTAATGACAAAGCAATGACCAGCCTTCTCTGTCTTAGACAGATTAACAGCTCTTGTGTCAGTTTACACTTACAGACAGACAGAAGACTTGAGTTCTCTTTTTAAAAAATAAATAGAAATCCAGGGGAGAATATCAACAAGTGCACTATGCAATGATGCCCAGTGTTTGGTCATTAGAAGCAGAAACAACTGATGTGGAGTCTTGTGACTCATAACCATGACTTTAGTCTGTGTCAGAGCTAAAGTACTACATTGTGGGGTGAAACAAATTTTATCTTCTTGTCCTATTTCTCTACCGCCTTCATATTTGGATTTACTCAGTTGCTCTCTTTCCAAATCATGCTTCCATTTATCTTGTGGAGTGCACTCAGAGCAGTAGCTTAAAATGAAGACAGGATAATGTATTCACAAAGTTGTGAAAAAAGTGTTTGCCCCCTTCCTGATTTCTCATTTTTTTTGTATGTTTGTCACACTTAAAAGTTTCAGATCATCAAACAAATTTAATTAGACAAAGGTATCACAAGTAAACACAAAATGCAGTTTTTAAATGAAGGTGTTTATTATTAAGGGAAAAAAAATCCAAACCTACATGGCCCTGTGTGAAAAGGTGTTTGCCCCCATACCTAATAAATGGCTGGGCCACCCTTAGCAGCAGCAACTGCAATCAGGCGTTTGTGATAACTGGCAATGAGTCTTTTACAGTGCTGTGGAGGAATTTTGGCCCACTCATCTTTGCAGAATCGTTGTAATTAAGCAACATCGGAGGGTTTTTGAGCATGAACAACCTTTTTAAGGTCATGCCACAGCATCTCAATCAGATTCAGGTCAGGACTTTGACGGCCACTCAAGTCTTCATTTTGTTTTTCTTAAGCCATTCAGAGGTGGACTTGCTGGTGTGTTTTGGATCATTGTCTTGCTGCAGAACCCACGTGCGCTTCAGCTTGAGGTCACGAACAGATGGCCGGAGATTCTCCTTCAGGATTTTTTGGTAGGCAGGCGAGTTCATGGTTCCATTTACCACAGCAAGTCTTCCAGGTGTTGAAGCAGCAAAACAGCCCCAGACCATCACACTACTACCACCATATTTTACTGTTGGTATGATGTTCGTTTTCTCAAATGCTGCATTACTTTTACGCCAGATGTAATGGGACAAACACCTTCTAAAAAGTTCAGCTTTTGTCTCATCAGTCTACAGAGTATTTTCCCAAAAGTCTTGCGGATCATTAAGATGCTTTCTGACAAAACTGAGACAAGCCTTTATGTTCTTTTTTCTCAGCAGTGGTTTTTGTCTTGGAACTTTGCCAGGTAGGCCATTTTTGCCCAGTCTCTTTCTTATGGTGGAGTCATGAACACTGACTAACTGAGGCATGTGAGGCGTGCAGTTCTTTTGATGGTGTTGTGGGGTCTTTTGTGACCTCATGGATGAGTCATTGCTGCACTCTTGGGGTAAGTTTAGTTGGCCGGCCACTCCTGGGAAGGTTCACCACTGTTCCATGTTTTCGCCATTTGTGGATAATGGCTCTCACTGTGGTTTGTTGGAGTCCCAAAGCTTTAGAAACAGCTTTATAACCTTTTCCAGATGGATAGGTCTCAATTACTTTGTTTCTCATTTGTTCCTGGATTTTTTTGGATTGCAGCATGATGTCTAGCTTTTGAGGATATTTTGATCTACTTCACATTGTCAGGCAGGTTCAGTTTAAGTGATTTCTTGATTGAGAACAGGTGTGGCAGTAATCAGGCCTGGGTGTGGCTAGAGAAATTGAACTCAGCTTTCCAAAGATGAGATAAACCACAGTTAATTTATGTTTTAACCTGGGAAGGGGTGGGGGGAATCCTTTTTTTCACAGGGCCATGTAGGTTTGGATTTTTTTCCCCTTAATAATAAACACCTTCATTTAAAAACTGCATTTTGCGTTTACTTGTGTTATCTTTGTCTAATATTTAAATTTGTTTGATGATCTGAAACATTTAAGTGTGACATACATACAAACAAAAATGAGAAATGAGAAATAAGGAAGGGGGCAAAAACTCTCACACCACTGTAGTTAAAATGAAGGAAATGTTAAACTGTTGGGGGTTGTAATTACTGCAGCAGTAGGTTTTGAATGGGCATTTTATACAGACACTAACACAGACTGCAGTGTCCACTACAAAAAGTAGTGGACACTATACGTACTATGGTACGTATAGTGAGATATATGCCAGGTCACTGTAATTGACTTGTCACATCTTTCTACATTTTGCTTTATTAAAGATATTACCGAGGACCCACCCTGGAGCCAGGCCTGGGGGAGGGGTTCGATGGCTAGCGTCTGGTGGCTGGGGGTCCACCCATGGGACCCGGCCGGGCTCAGCCCGAAGAAGTAACATGGGTCAGCCCTCCAGTGGGCTCACCACCTGCAGGAGGGATCATGGGGGTCCGGTGCTATGTGGATCAGGTGGAAGTCAAAGGCGGAGACCTTGGCGGACTGATCCCAAGCTTCCTAAACTGGCTTTTGGTACTTGGAATGTCACCTCTCTGGTGGGGGAAGGAGCCTGAGCTAGTGCATGAGGTTGAGAGATACCAGCTAGATATAATCGGCCTCACCTCAACACACAGCTCCGGTTCCAGAACCAGTCTCCTGGAGAGGGACTGGAGCTTGGCCTTCTCTGGAGTTGCCCCGGGCGAGAGGCGATGAGCAGGGGTGGGTATTCTTTTATCCCCCCACCTTGCTGCCTCTGTATTGGAGTTTTCTCTGGTGGACGAAAGGGTTGTTTCCCTGTGCCCCCGGGTTGGGAAACGGGTCCTGACCATCATTTATGCCTATACACCAAATGATGTTTCAGAGTACCCACCCTTTTTGGAGTCTCTGACTGGGGTGCTGGAGGGTGCTCCTCTTGGAGACTCTATTGTCCTTCTGGGGGACTTCAATGCACACGTGGGCAATGACAGTGAAACCTGGAAACGGGTGATTGGGAGGAATGGCCTGCCCAATCTGAACCCGAGTGGTGTTCAGTTATTGGACTTCTGTGCTAACCACAGTCTGTCCATAACGAACACCATGTTCAAGGATAAGAGTGTCTATATGTGCACCTGGCACCAGGACACCCTAGGTCACAGGCCGATGATCGATTTTGTTATTGTGTCATCAAACCTGCGACCGTATGTCTTGGACACTTGGGTAAAGAGAGGTGCAGAGCTGTCAACTGATCACCACCTGGTGGTGAGTTGGATTGGATGGCAGGGGAGGATGCCATTCAGACCTGGTAGACCCAAACGTATAGTGAGGGTGTGCTGGGGATGTCTGGTTGAGGCCCCTGTCCGGGAGGTCTTCAACTCCCACCTCAGAAAGAACTTCAACCACATTCTGAGGGAGTCTGGAGATATGGAGTCTGAATGGGCCATGCTCTCCACCTCCTTGTTGAAGCAGCGGCCCAGAGCTGCGGCCGCAAGGTCATTGGGGCATCTCGTGGTGGCAACCCCCGAACCAAGTGGTGGACACCAGTGGTGAGGGGGGTCATTAAGCTGAAGAAGGAGTCCTATCATGCTTGGTTGACTTGTGGGAGTCTCGAAGCAGCTGAGGTGTACCGGCAGGCCACGCGGAGTGCAGCTCGGGTGGTTGCTGAAGCAAAAACTCTGTTATGGGAGGAGTTCAGTGAAGCCATGAAACAAGACTTTCGGTTGGCCTCGAAGAGAGATTCTGGCAAACTGTCCGGCAGCTCAGGAAGGGAAAGCAGCTCCCTGTCCACACTGTGTATGGTGTGGATGGGGCGCTGTTGACTTCGACTGGGGATATCGTCGGGCGGTGGAAGAAATACTTTGAGGATCTCTCAATCCCACTGATACGCCTTCCAAAGAGGAAGCAGGGCTTGTGGACGAGGGGGATGATTCGCCTATCACAGGGGCTGAGGTCGCCAAAGTGGTTAAAAATCTCTTTGGCGGCTGGGCCCCGTGGGTGGACGAAATTTGCCCTGAGTACCTCAAGGCCCTAGATGTTGTAGGGCTGTCATGGTTGACACGCCTCTGCAACGTTGAGTGGAGGTCGGGGGCAGTGGCTTTGGCATGGCAAACCGGGATGGTGGTTCCTCTCTTCAAAAAAGGGGATGTGCTCCAACTTTAGAGGGATCACACTCCTCAGCCTCCCTGGGAAGGTGTATGCCAAGGTACTGGAGAGGAGAGTCCGGACATTGGTTGAACCTCGGATTCAGGAGGAGCAATGTGGTTTTCGTCCTGGCTGTGGCACATCGGACCAGCTCTTTATCCTCTCAAGAATCCTTGAGGGCTCGTGGGAGTTTGCCCAATCAGTTTACATGTGTTTTGTGGACTTGGAGAAGGCAGTCAACCACGTCCCTCGTGGTTTTCTATGGTGGGTGCTTCGGGAGTATGGGGTATTGGGCTTGTTGTTACGAGCTATTCGGTCTCTGTATGACCGTTGTGAGAGTTTGGTTCGTATTGCCAACACTCAGTCGGACTCATTCCCAGTGAGAGTTGTACTCCGCCAGGCAGCCTTTTGTCACCGATCCTGTTCATAATTTTTATGGACAGGATTTCTAGGCACAGCCACGGAACGGAGGGTGTCATGCTTGGTGACCACAGGGTCTCATCTCTGTTGGCTGCAGATGATGTTGTCCTGCTGGCTTCATCCAACAATGACCTACAATTTTTGCTGGGACAGTTTGCCGCTGAGTGTGAAGCGGCTGGGATGAGAATCAGCACCTCCAAGTCCGAGTCCATGGTCCTCAGCTGGAAAAAGGTAGATTGTCCTCTCTGGGTTGGGAACAAGCTGAGGGGAGAATGGAGCGAGAGATTGACAGACGGATCAGAGCAGCATCTGCAGTGATGCGGACATTGTACTGGTCTGCTGTGGTGAAGAGGGAGCTGGCAAAGGCAAAGCTGTCAATTTACCAGTCAATCTATGTTCCTATTCTCACCTATGGTCATGAGCTTTGAGAAATGACCGAAAGAATGAGATTGCGGATACAAGCGGCTGAAATGAGCTTTCTCCGTAGGATTGCTGGACTCACCCTCAGAGATAGGGTGAGGAGCTCAGTCATCCGGGAGAGGCTCAGAGTGGAACCACTGCTCCTCCACATTGAAAGGAGCCAGTTGAGGTGGTATGGGCATCTGATCAGGATGCCTCCTGGATGCCTCCCACTTGAGGTGTTTCGGGCACATCCCACCGGGAGGAGACCCCGGGGCAGAGCCAGGACTTGCTGGAGAGACTATGTCTCCCAACTGGTCTGGGAACGCCTTGGTATCCTCTCTGAAGAACTGCAGCAGGTGGCTAGGGAGAGGGAAGTCTGGGCTTCTCTGCTTGAACTGCTACCATCCGTGACCCGGACCTCCAGAAAAGCGGTAGAAGATGGATGGATGGATGGATGGATGGATGGATGGATGGATGGATGGATAAAAGATATTAGATTTAGGGATGCTGACAATTAATTGCCTTTCAAATAACTGTCTAAGATTTTAGTTGACTAAATTAGGAGTCATTTAATTGATAACTCGTCTGTCCTTTTCAATTGACAATTATTTTAATGAAATGTAGTGGCGTTGCCAGTCCAGACACAAGCACACACAGTGACCTGTTGCCACCTTTCAATGATAACAAAAGAAAATGGCAGAAGAAAACACCAACCTCCCAGAAGTCTCTAAACATTCACCATGGCACCACTTCTAAAGTGAGTCATATAAACTATGGTCAAAATTCAAAAGAATATTGAGGAAGTTAGCAAATACAGAATAACTCGTCCTAACCCCATTAATTACACAGATTTTGAAATGATGACAGCACCAGTGATCATACCTGCCATTTGCTCTAACGTCTTCTCTTTTTTCTCTGTTGCAGCATTGTATGAAATATTGCTTTATTAACATTTATTAGCTCCAACTCCATCTCGGTCTGCTCTTTTCCATCGCTATTTAATAAACAAAAACACACAAGTCACTCTGCCCATTGGCAGAAAACCATTTTGGCAGAGCACCAATGTATTCAAACCAGCGGACAAGCAAAAAAAAATGTTTCTAACAGCACCAGTGATGTGCATTGGCAACGGCGTCACTGTGATGCAGATTCAAACATCCAGCTTTAGTCTACATAATTTATTTGAAATTCACAAGTTATTTTCTTTTATGCTGGTGAAGTTTAATATCAGTAATATATATTTAAAACTTAGGAACATAGGATGACTTTGCATTGTCTCCACTAGTGATGTTATGCTCAACACCGCCCACTCTACACTGACTCGAGCAATATAACTTAGAAGTGTCGTGAGCAGAGCGTTGAGCACTGTGTCAACAATCCCACAGTCACATGACCGTAGCGAATGAGGCCTCGTTGTCATATCACATGATTGGAGACCTGGCGGGAAATTTGAGAGGGCTGGGCGTTGCATATGTCAATAGTGAAGGATTTACAAGGGGTCTGATTCACCACTCAGAGTGAAGGTTTTTTGAGAGGATGAGATTTGTTATCATCATAGCATTCACTATTTCAGTAGAAGTCAGGGACAGTATAAGAGAAGACAAGTTAGAATTAGGTTTAGGTTTAGTAACATTAAAGAACACATTACTACACATAGATGCATTAGTGATGGTGAAACTGAGGCCTTATAAACAATCATCAACTTTGAGACAATTGCTTCATGATCAACACAGTGTTATGAAACATTTCATAAAGAGTTCCATCTGCTGACTGAGCATCAGAACTGCATCTGAGTAGAAAACATGAAAAAATCTCAATCCTTTTGTTTTTTGAGCATTTGCCCATCCGACTTCTATTCAAAATTGGATGGCAGGAACAAACAATACAAAGCAAACAAAAAAAATAATTCTAATAGAGCCCTCTCAAATTTCCCTTGAGCCCTCAAGTCACGTGATGTGACCGACATAATGAGGCCTCGCTTGCTACAGTCACGTGACTGTGGGCATGCTGAAACAGCGCTTGATGCACTGCTCATAATACTTCCACTTTATATTGCGCGAATCAGTGTCGAGTGGGTGGTGTCAAGCGTAACATCACTACCCCTACAACTATGAATTGGGACACCCCTTCATGGATGCACATGGCCAAAGTGGCTGTAGAGTGTAGCTGTCTTACTGGCTACTGCTGAAATTCACCAGCCATTGGCCGGTGTTAATATCAAGCCCTGCATACTCTCTCTCTCTCTCTCTCTCTCACACTATCTATCTATATCTATATCTATATATATATATTTATTTATTTATTTATATATTTTTTTGGGGGGTGGTGCGGTGGTGCAGTGGTTAGCACTGCGACAGCACAGCAACTCACCCTTGGCAATGGGATCTGTCACACTGTGACATCACACTGTGCGTCCTAGGAGGCACTGAAAAAAAAAAAAAAACACCTGCATTTCCGTTCTTCCACTACAGACACAGCCGCCAACAGAAAGCCAAAGGAGTGCTTTGATTGGTTTAGATGTGATTGACCTCTCATTCGACTAATAAGAGCCTTGAATTGGGTTTCTGAAACCTTGAAGAACCAATGACTGAAAACTTAGCAAGAAGGACCCGCCTACCAACGGCTGCGAATACAGCCAGCCAATTGAAGCACAGAAGTTCGAAAGCTGTTTTGTGTAAGGCTGGGTGACACACAGGCGTTTGCCAGTCTTTTTTTCTAACTACTGCTCTTATTTGTTTTGAAAAATCGTTCGCCAAAACCGCAATCATGGAAGCGCAAAACCGCAATAATGGAATTATGGTTTGACCGGGTCGCGTGACCAGAACCACGAGTCCGTAACAAGCGGACAATGAGGAAAAGAAGTTCACCAGCGACATTGCTGTTGTGGACAGGTAAGTGTTATAGGCTAAATTATTCTTTATCCCTGAAAATTGTAATCCAAATGACTTTTGACCGATCGGTAAATTACAACTGTGCATTATTGCAACATGACGGACCCAGACTGCTCCGGTCCAGGTCCGTCATGTTGCGAACGGCCCCCCCGTCATGTTGTGAAGGCCCCCCCACCCCCGCTACTCTTTTGTAGAGGATTGCAGATATATTGCGGATATTTTAGTGCAACTGTGCGTAGTAGACCGCGGCGCACCGTCACTGCTTTCCGTCATGTAGCGATGGGCGATGTCCGTCTTCTGTAGCGGGGGGGGGGGGCGGGGAGGGAGTTGTTATCTTCTACATTACAGATATTTTAGAAAAATTTTTAGTGCACTGTAGGTTATTTTTTCTTGTAAAAAAAAAAGCCACAAATTTTTTACGTGGCATGCTTCTTTGTGTGTGGGGGCTTGTTTGTTCATTCATTCATTCATGAATGAATAAACAAACCCCCCCCCCACACACACACACATACAGCCCTTCACCTTTCATTAGAGCCCAAGATGACGCTTCTATATTGAATCATTCAAAAGTTAGATGTTTTTCCAAACTGTGCCATTTGGCACAATTTGGCACAGTTCAAAAACGCCTGGGAACAACCTAAGAACAAAGCTGTGTAATATATTCATTTTTTGTGGTATTGTTACAAAATTTGGACCTCAGCTGGATAACACTTGGTTCTACATTTCTGTTGCATTTTCCAGCCAGTATCTGAAGCTGTGTGTTATTTGCAAGCATTTGTATCCAAAAAAAACACCCAGGCAAAATTTATTTTCTTCAAGTTCAGTATGTTTAGATGACTGTTACTCAGTGGCAGGAGCACTTAGAGAGATTATGACTTTTTTGGCAAAAAATTCAAAGTGTTTTCTTTTAAATGAGACCAACCCCATGAAGATGCTGCAAAGGGTTGAAGAACAGCTTTTGATTTACTTTGGGTACGTTATTTTTTGGCGTTTTTAGGGAAATTGACCAGAGTGCAAGGGGTTAAGGGATAGCACCGTACGTGGATGCCCTCAATTTCCCCTCTGGGGATCAGTATACAAAATAAATTAAAAAAAAAAAATATATATATATATATATATATATATATACAGTATATATATATACATATATATCTCAGAGGTTTTGTTCACTGAAAATTGTCCTTCCACAGAATTTTTCTAGCAATGAATACAAATTCTGAAAGCTTTCTATGATTTGACAGATTGCATGGAGGGTGATCTAATTAAATTCAACTAAAATGATAGATAACAGACTGACATAATTTTTACAAGCCTGTCTGAGAAAATGACATAACAAAAAGTGTATTGCAACCTGTGATATAGAGTATTGCCCTTTATCAGGTTTTCAACTCAGATGCAGTTCTGACAGTCAGTCACCAGATGGCAGTCTTTATTAGATGTTTCATAACACTGTGTCATTCAGACAGCCATTGTCTCAGAGTTGCTCATTGTTTCATGAGTCCTCAGTTTTAACATCACTAGTCTCCACTCTTTAAATAGAAGCTCAACCTTCAGTTGCACTATGGGACTGTTGGACTTAACGGCTAAATGTTGAAGCTCTGCCAAGCGTGCTCACCTCTGCTCAATGCCTGCGCTCACCTTCTCCCTATGAGGGAACCATGTAAGATATCCAACAATTTTTCCTCACCACATCATTCTCCCTAGGATACTTACCCGGACTCCTTCCTGAGGCAGATTCTAGAAGTCTGCAGGTGGACAATACTACCTGTGGAGGATCTCCTCATCTGCACATCATCAACTCCTGAAGTCCTGCACCTTCTTAAGAAGCTCTCAGTTTGTGAATGGATGCAGGACTGTCACCTTACCTAAACAATAACGAATTGCCTGCAGAGTACAGCCTTTCAAGCATGAAATGTCTGAAAGATTTTTTTCCTTTTTTCTTTTATAGTTTTATAATAGTAGTTGTAATAGTATACACTGTAGTTGTAGTTCATCATTGCCACATACAGTCTTTCACTTCACATTCATTTCTATAGATATGGACATAGTATATGTGGGAACTAGCATATAAAATATTTCTGTGTGTACACCACATTTATACAAAAGGAGAGCAGACTAAAGCCTACCATTCTCTACATTTGTACTTATATTCTAAATGAAAGGATACATTTCTATTGTATTAGAAACCTACAGTATATAATGGTGTATTTTCTTCATAATGTACTACTAGTATATGTTCATGTGATTTTTAAAATAATGGCTTCAAGCAATCGTCTCACAACATACATTCAACATTTTTAGTGTGTGAGTCTGTTCTAAAGCCAGACTGTTGCAGCAGTAATAGTTAGTTTCCCTTGGATATCATCCTAGAACTCAAGGCCAATCTTACATTTTTTGTGAAATATTGCATCAGTAGAGGAAAAAAAACATCACCCCACCTGAACACAGCAGTAGCAGTGAGGCAAACCAAGCATGCCCAAAAGCACCAGATGGTTACTTTTTCTTCAGAATGGCTTTATTTTATTACTCACAGAAGCATAACAACACCTAAGCCCTAAATGGGTTACTGTTCTTGGCCATCATCCATGGCAGCTCCCTCTAACCAAGCTTGCTCGCTTGTAGCCACCACGACTGTCACAACAACTAAAACTACGTACAGTTCGTGTTCACGTACAACATTCACTACATCTTAAAGGCACATGAATAACAGCAGAACACAAAACAATAATAGTGAACACGTTCCCAACCAACACACATTCAAGGATCGTTACACTACTCCCCCCCAACACTAAGTTCCTCATCACCGAGGGAACAACAAAGTCTCTGAAATGGAGAGGTAGTTTGCGCTGTCTCCGTGATCGCCTGGGACCTCCAGCAGGAACAGGGGATTCTGCAGTCTGAGGAACAGGGTCAGGAGAGGGGGGAAACAGTCTCAGCAGTAAATACATGGGAGTAGCAAGAGTTGAGGGGCAATTTACTCGTGTTGGGGGGTTGTGGTGCTCTGTACTCAGGCAGGGGTTGGAAGAAGCTGTAGTGTCCATAATGTCCTGAACAAAACCAGGGGAGTGTACCTGCCCCTCTGGAAAAGAAGGGAGGGCACGCCCTCTATATGGTGCCAGTCTGTCCCTGTGTAGAACCATTTTTCTGCCCCAAAGTGGTAACTATACTCTGTAAACCACCTCCCCCACTCTCTCCAGCGCTCTGCAGGGCCCCACCCAATTACTGTCCAAGTTGGGGCACCATCTTCCTTCCTCCTTGGACTGAATACCCAGACCAGCTCTCCAGCTTGGAAGAGTCTACCTTTCATCGTGATGTTGTAGTTTCTCTTTTTCCTCAGGCCCACTTTCTCCAACTGCTCTCGAGCAAAAGTGTGGGCGGTTTCCATGCACTACTGCAACTTCTTTGCATACTTTGCTCCAGGTGGTGCAGGTAGTGTGTCCGGTGGTTTTCCGAAGGCCACCTCTGCAGGGGTCTGCAGCTCCCTTCCTAACAACAGTAGAGCAGGTGTGCACATGATGGAGTCTTGAACGGCAGATTGATACGCTATCAGAATGAGAGGGAGATGGCTTTCCCAGTCACGCTGATGTTCTGCGGTGAGGATAGCTAGCTGTTGGGCCAGTGTTCTGTTTAATTGTTACACAAAACCGTCACTCTGGGGGTGGAGGGGGTGTTGTGCAGGCTTTTTGCATGGCCAGGTGCTCACACATAGCAGCGAACACTTTTGATTCAAAGTTATGGCCCTGGTCACTGTGTATGGTCTCTGCTGTGCCAAACCTGCTAAAAATGCCCGCTACCGCCTCTGCTTCTTGATCTGGAATGGCATAGGCCTCTGGCCACTTAGTAAAATAGTCCATAGCTGCCAGGACATAACGGTTGCCTTTTTCCTCTTCGGGGAAAAGGGCCCATAATGTCAACATCCATCCTCTCCATCGGTGCTCCTGCAGGTTGCTGCTGAAGCCGGGCATGTGACTGGTCTAGTGGTCCCTTGTGGGCCGTGCAGGTGTCGCAGCTGCGGCAGAAGTCATCTACGTCCCTTCTCTGCTGACCCCAGTAGAAACCCTGGCGGAGGCGACGAAGAAGAAATACTGAAGTGCCCTGACCCCATCCCCCCATGGCAGGCTTCCAGCACTGCTGCCCTCAGCAATTTGTGTACCACAACTTGCCACCTCTCCTCCCCTTTATCAGGCTTCTTCCATGCCCGCTGTAGCGCACCATCACTCAGGCGCAGCATGTTGAACTTGATGTGCCACACAGATAATACTTAAAGTTTTTTACAGTCAACACCACAGCTAGAAGCTCTTGTCTTGTGATGCTGTAATGATGTACACTCTTGTTAAGCACTCAGCTAAAATACGCCACCACCTTTTCATCATCAGGCTCTGGCTGTGACAGCACCGCTCCTAGTCCGACGTCACTAGCATCCGTGTTGAGGACAAAGGGCAGGGAAGGGTTGGGGGGCAAGGATCGGAGACTCTGTCACCGCTGTTCGGAGAGTGTCAAATGCATGCTGGCATTCCTGCATCTAGGTGAATACACAGTCTTTTGGCAGGAGGCGGAAGAGCAGTGCAGCTATGGAGAAGAAGCCCTTCACAAACCTCCTGTAGTACAATGCCAGCCCCAAGAAGCTTCTGAGCTGTGCCTTGTCGGTGGAGGTGGGCCAGTTTTTAATGGTGCAAATTTTGTCCTCTAGCATGCCAATGCCCTCGCCTCCCAGCTTATGGCCCAGGAAAATCCACTTCTCTTCTCATAAAGTGACACTTGTCTGGGTGCAGCTTCAGGCCCACAGTCACTATTCTCCCCAACACCCCTAGCAGGGAAGACAAAGCTACTTCAAAGGAGCTACCGTGGACAAGGAGGTCATCAAGGTACACCAAGCACTGCTGAGGGGGAATACCTGCTAGCACTCTGTCCATAACCTGTTCAAAGGTGGCGGGGGAATTGCAAAGACCAAAGCTGAGGACCCTAAACTGCCACAGTCCCCTGTTGGTACAAAAAGCAGTTTTGGGCTTGGACTCTGGAGACAGTGGGACCTGCCAGTACCCACTTCGGAGGTGAAGGGTAGAGAACCAGGAGGAGCCCGATACTAAATCAAGGGACTTGTCAATTCTGGGAAGCGGGTAAGACTCTTTTTTTGTGACATTGTTCAGTGGCCTATAACCAACACAGAAGCACATCCTGGTTGTTATTCTTCTTGGGCACCATAACCACAGCCAAGGCTCATGGACGAAATTTCAGATGGCTCAATGATGTCTGCCTTCAGCATCTCATCTAACTACCTGTCTGCAGCCTCCTGGTGGGCCTGAGGAAGACGCCGTGGATGTGCTTTAATTGGGCGGGCATCACCAGTGTCTATTATATTCTCCACTAGATGAGTTAGGCCCACCTCATTCTCATTAAGGGCAAAAAAGTCTCTGAACTCCAGCAGAACCTGCCACAAGCTCTCCTGCTGCTGCTTGCTCAGTTCATCACAGTTCTTTGCCCAAATGTCTCACACTGCAGCAATCCATTCATCCTCTCCCATTGTAGAGTGTCTCAGATGCTCAACATGGGGGCTGGAAGGGGAAGGTGACTGATCGCAGGGTACCTGTGCTGGTGCAGGGGCAGAGGGTGGTGCTTGGCTCATATTCACAGTGGCTGCTGAGTACATATTGCTCTCTGTGGTCGTAACAGCAGCGGGGGTGGGGGTGGATGCAGACAGGAGGTGATGTAAGTGGCACACACTTCCCCCGAGGGAGGATGAGGCAGCCCTTACCCATATTGAGTATGCCACCAATAGTTCGTAAGAAGCCCAGCCCAAGGATGCAGGCATCCTGCACTCAACCACTCATGCAGCAAAGGGCACCGGAAGGTCTCCCACCCCAAACAGGAACTCCCCCCATCCTCTAATGGTGGCTAGATCACCAGTCATTGTTCTCAGCTGCACAGAGGTAAATTCAACAGCAGTTCCCACGGGAACAATGCCAGGCTGCACGAATGAAGCATTAGACCCAGTGTCCAGGAGGGCTGCGCATTAGACACCTGACACAGTCAAAGAAATGTGGCAACAGTCTCTAACATGAGTCCAGCCCACAGCGTTTACTGTCCTCGGCCATCGTGGCAATGGGGTATGGGTGCTAATGTCATGGGTCTGTGTCCCCCCACCTACACAGGCCCCTTGAAGTTTCCCTGCACAGAAGAGAGCCTGGGGCATTGCATGAGAAGCTGTCCTGATTGTCCATACCCCCAACATCTCTGAGCAGAGTGGCGGTGAGCAATTTGGGCAGCAGGTTGTACAACAGACCCTTAAGCAATGTCCTGCACCCCCTCGTCACCCCGGTGCTGAGTGTCCGTCATCACTGCTCTCACTGCGGGTGTGTCCTCCAGCAGCTCATTCCCACTTAACAACTCTCTCTCCAGTGCTAACTCCAGGGCTTCACTCAGTGAGGCAGGGTGGGCTAGCTGTACATGGACACGCAACTCTCTGGGACTGAGTGCCTGTAAGAATTGGTCTCTGGTAAGCTCTTTCTGCACTGCTGGTGGCATATCAGCATAGGCACATCTGCACAAGCATTCAATCTCATTAGCCAGGGTGTGGAGGGGCTCACCAGGGCATCTGCGTCTGTTGTTGAAATCAGAATGCAGCAGAATAAGCTGAATGTATTTTCCAAAACGCCTGTGAAGAGCCCCAACCAAGGTGACATAGTCCTTTCTCTCTTCAGGGCTCACCAATAACAGGCATGCAGCTGCATCATCAGTCAGACACAGAGCTAGTTGCAATGCTTTGAGTTCATCAGACCAGCCAGCAGCTTCAGCCAACAGTTCAAATTGGGCTCTGAAAACCTCCCAGACTGTCATGCATGCATGTCACGAGGTTTTAATTGCAACCGGCATTACAGATACCTGGATGCCGCCATCTTTGTTCACACCATGTGACATTGCATCGAGACATACCAACTCCTTCCCGCTCCACAGAGAGCAGGAGTCCCCGCTGTCATGGCAGGATGACCCAGGGGGACACCCGGCTTCAGCAGCAAGTAACAATGCTGTCTCTCTGGGGGTTGCAGACGTCCGCAGGCGTACAATTGTTTTTGGTTGTTCCATCTTAACCTTGGTGCCAGACATACCCGGTCAAGCTGAGAGCTCCATTGCTCGCATTAGCATGGCTAACTATTAGCTTTGACGTCAGCTCGGTCACTTCTGACACCAGTGTAACATCTGTGGATTCTCTGAAGCACCAGACGATTAGCTCTTCTTCAGAATGGCTTAATTTTATTACTCACAGGAGCATAACAATGCCTAAGCCCTAAATGGGTTACTGTTCTTGACCGTCACCCACGCCAGCTCTCGCTAAACCAGCTTGCTCGCTTGTAGCCACCACAAACGTCACAACTAAAACTACGTACAGTCTGTATTCACGTACATCATTCACTACGTCTTAAAGGCACATGAAAAACAGCAGAACACATAATAATAATAGTGAACACGTTCCCAACCAACACACATTCAAGGATCGTTACAATACATAAATCATGGTTCTTATCACCTGTATCACTAGCTGCAACAGCTTTCACAATAATAAACTCTCCAGTACCACTTTCATTAGTGTTATGAATCCTGGCTGGAGCATTCTGTTATGAATCCTCATGCGCCATTACGCGGCGCACCGAGGACAATGTATGAAAAACCCAGTCGCAGGAGAAGATTTGTGCAGTTTACAAACAAACTCCCAAAATAACAAGTCCAGCAAACAGTCTTGATAAACACAGAACGTTGAATTGATTGGCTTATGGCCTTGTATGAAGCTCATATAATGCTCCGGCAGTCTCTCTCTACTCTCACAGCATTTACATAGTCGTAATACTAATGAGGGAAGAGACCGCCGGTGTGAGGGTGTGTGGGCTGGACATAATTGAAAACGTGTGCATGAGTGAGTGTATGAGCGTGTGAATGAGAATGAATGAAGTGTGTGTGGGTACGTGTGTGAAACACCCATAATGCGGATCAGCTGGTGATACTGACAGGAGGAGGGGGCATGCCCGAGCTGTCAGGGAGCGAGGCCCCAAAGGACTCCCTGAAGCACCTGTTGGAAAATAAATAGGAAAGCGGATCAAAATAACCACAAGTCAGAAATGGGTTTGGGACTACCAAACCCAGGTTCATGACAGCCCCTCCCCCCCAGGGGTGGATACTAGACACCCCGTACCACCAGCTGAAACCCAAAACACACCACTAGGGACCCCCCCCCCCCCCCGCAGAGACAAACAGTTACCCAGGGTGGGAGGCGGGGAAAACAGGTTAGCAACCGGTGAAAAATGCAAAAAAAATAACATGCAAATATAGAACAGTGACCCTCCTAACAGCCCCCACCTAGGACACTACCCCCCCCTCCCCAGGAGTCCAAAGTTTAGGGGCTCGACCAGAGTCCCAAGCCCCCGGCATGACGAGGGGTGACTGATTGGGTGGCCTGCCTGAGTCCCACGTCCATCAGGCGGCCTGTAGAACAGCGTCAGGTGGCCTGCCCAGGCCGATGGGCCACCTGACCTGAAGGCCAAATCTTTCGGGTGGCCGACCAGTGTGGTGGAGCCACCAGGACCAGAGGGGCAGGGGGAGAGGCAGCCTACCCACCGGGAAACCTTGGTGGCCAAACCGAGGGGTAGGAGCCCCCCTGCCCTCCGAAGCTTGGAGCAGGGGGACCATAGCACCCGCGATGGTCCCAGTCTGGGACGTGGCTGCACCGGCGGTGGACTCCGGCTGGAGCTCTGCTGCACCGGCGGTGGACTCCGGCTGGAGCTCTGCTGCACCGGCGGTGGACTCCGGCTGGAGCTCTGCTGCACCGGCGGTGGACTCCGGCTGGAGCTCTGCTGCACCGGCGGTGGACTCCGGCTGGAGCTCTGCTGCACCGGCGGTGGACTCCGGCTGGAGCTCTGCTGCACCGACGGTGGACTCCGGCTGGAGCTCTGCTGCACCGACGGTGGACTCCGGCTGGAGCTCTGCTGCACCGACGGTGGACTCCGGCTGGAGCTCTGCGGCACCGACGGTGGACTCCGGCTGGAGCTCTGCTGCACCGACGGTGGACTCCGGCTGGAGCTCTGCTGCACCGACGGTGGACTCCGGCTGGAGCTCTGCTGCACCGACGGTGGACTCCGGCTGGAGCTCTGCTGCACCGACGGTGGACTCCGGCTGGAGCTCTGCTGCACTGGTGGTGGACTCCGGCTGGAGCTCTGCTGCACCGGTGGTGGGCTCCGGCTGGAGCTCTGCCGCACCCGCGGTGGGCTCCGGCTGGAGCACTGGTGCACCAGTGGTGGTCCCCATTGGGGACTTCATTGCTCCCGTGGTGGCCTCCCCAACGGGGGAGGTAGGGTTCTCTATGAACCCTGGCGTTGAGCCCAGATCCGCGGTGGCCTCTGGGGGGGATCGGCTGCTCTACGGCGACCCTGGCAGGGAGCTCCGAACCCTGGGGGAGAGAGAAAGAGACTGAGTCAGGGTCGCCGGCAGTGGCAGAGCCCGGTGAGGTGGCCCTGAGGGCTACTATGAGCTACCCTGGGCCTCCCTCACCATGAGTCAGGCAGTGTGACATCAACATGGACATAGACTCTATGGAGCACACTTGCCTGAACTCGGGCTCCACTGCCGTCCAGGACTCTGGCGCTCTAGGGTGCACTGGCTCCATCAGTCCATGCACCCATGTCGACCTCTCCTGGGGTGGCTGGGCTCACGTCGCCATCATCTGTGGACTCCCCAGGTTGCAGCGGCTCCTCTCCGGCGACCCTAGGAAGGAGCTCGGAGAAGACGGGGCAGGAAAGATGGCTGGGGTCGCCCGCAGCGGCAGAGCCAGGCGAGGGGACTTTGGATGCAGGTGAGGGCTGCACCTAACTCTCCTCCCCAAGAGCCAAGCAAGATCTCTCCACAACTGACAAGAGAATCACAGGAGCGGTTACTTACCTGTTTTCAAGCTTCACCACTGTCCAGGACTCTGACGATGCCGGTGACGACGTCCTGGACCCAGTCGGCTGGGGGTCTGGTCCAGAGACCGACTCTGCTGCGGCGGCCCCCGGTGCAGGCATGATGGTGGTAGCAGTCCTGGCTCCCCCATGCACCGTCTTCCATGCCACTGGCTCATCCGACATGGCAGCTGGGGATTGCCTCGTCATTGGGCCTGGAGCCGGACTCTCCAGGAGCTCTGGTTCCTTCCCCTTCGAGCACCCTGGTTCTGTAGCCGACAAACTCATGGGCACACACACAGAGGTTTGGGGAGGTCAAAAGAAGGGCTACTATATGCCGCTGGGGTGGAGCACTCAGGGGACTGCAAACCTCAAGTCTCCTGGCCAGGAGGCAGGCAACATTGCTCATCACAAGCGAGAGTAAAATGAGGAAAAACTTGCCTTTTCTCCTAGCTCTGGATGTCCCCAGCGGAACTCCGAGGCATCTCCTCTCCGGCCCTGAGCATTCCTCCTCGATCTGATGGTCAATGAGAGCGAGCAAATTCAGCCGCTCCTCCTCCGTCATCACATCCGTGGCCTGGATGGCCCCCGGCCCGGAGGGTGGAGCAATCACCACCACTGAAGCACGTTCTTGTCTCTACCTCTTGCGGATTTCCTCCTCGATCAGGCGGTCTATCTGGGTGAGCAAACCCAGTCTCTCATCCTCTGTCATCACGTCTGTGGATTGGGCAGCCCCCGGCCCGGAGGATGGGGCAATCACAGCCCGTGAAACGTGCTCTCGTCCCTCCTTCTCAGGGCGCCCCTCCTCAATCTGGTGGTCTATTTGGGCGAGCAGAGTCAGTCTCCTCTCCTTCTCGCGGTGCTCCTCCTTGATCCAGCGGTCGATTAGGGCAATCAACCTCAGTGTCTCCTCCTCCGTGACAGCATCAGGGGATGAAGCATACCTAGGCTTTAGGGATGGCGCAGGAGCAGGCGAGCCATGGGAGGAGGATTTCTTCTTCCGCTGGGAGCGCTTCTTCTGACGGGAAGATGGCTTCCCTGTCGGGGAGACCCTCTCCAGCTCCGCATCTGGCGGGGGAAAGAAGAAGGAGAGGATGTCATCCACCACAGGAATGATCCGGAGGCCGGGATGATGCCGCCTGACGTCCTCAGCGGTGAACCGTGCCCACTGAGCCTCTTCGGGGGATCGCGGCCACTGAGCGAAGAAGAGCGCCTGCTCCAGCAGATCCTGGGCTCTCAACTCCTCGTCGGTCCAGGTCACCATGTTATTGCTCGGGAGGGGGGAGGGGAGGAGGGTGAAAAAGAAAAGAAAAAACGCACGTCTAACCCGCTGGTTTTTTCTTACTGGCCAGAGCATTCTGTTATGAATCCTCGTGCGCCATTATGCGGCGCATCGAGGACAGAATGAAAAACCCAGTCTCAGGAGTAGATTTGTGCAGTTTATTAACAAATCCCCAAAACAACAAGTCCAGCAAACAGTCTTGATAAACACAGAACATTGAATTGATTAGCTTAAGGCCACCAGACATACAAGGATGCCTCTTGGATGCTCTACTGCCCGGGGAAGGGAATGCCTAGTGCCGCAGAGCTGCTGTTGGCACGGGGTGAAATGCAAATATAGACTTATGGTGCAGGAGCAATCCAGGGCAGTCCATGCAATCTGGTGGATGAGGCAGGCTGACAGAGTAATGAAGGTAATGGCGGATAGCATACATGGAGGTACACGCTGCCGTGTATGAAGCTCATCTAATGCTCCTGCGGTCTCTCTCTACTCTCACAGCGTTTATCTAGTCGTAATACTAATGTATTTATGTATTTATTTTATGTATTTATTTATAATATTTATGTAGTCGTAATACTAATGAGGGAAGAGACTGCCGGTGTGAGGATGCATGGGCTGGACATAATTGAAAATGTGTGCATGAGTGAGTGTATGAGCGTGTGAATGAGAATGAATGAAATGTGTGTGTGTACGTGTGTGAAATATCCATAATGCGGATCAGCTGGCGATACTGACAGGAGGAGGGGGCATACCCGAGCTGTCAGGGAGCGAGGCCCCAAAGAACTCCCTGAAGCGCCTGATGGAAAATAAACAGGAAAGCTGGCCAAAATAACCATGGGTCAGAACTGGGTTTGGGACCACCAAACCCAGGTTCATGACACGTTAGTATGTTGCTATAAATGGACTTTAAATTAACAGTAATTTAGTTTAGATTACAAACCTTTGTCTGACATGATAGAAAACTGTCTTTGGCATGGCTCAATGTACAATCACAGCACAAAATATAGCTTAAACCAAAAGGTTACATACATTGTATAGACATACAGTATAACTTTTTTCTCCCCATCTAACATTAAATCAGACTAACCTTTTCCTGTTTTAGGTCAGTTAGGCTTACCAAAATCATTTCCATTTTCTAAATAATTTCTATATTTACAAAATCATTTTCAGAGAAATTTTTATTACCTTCTTCAAAGTCAGAGGTTTACATACGTTTCCTTAGCATTTGGTAGCTTTGCCTTTAAACTGTATGACTTGGGTCAAATGTTTTCAGTATCCTTCCACAGGCTTCTCAAAATAGTTTGCTGGAATTTTGGCCCATTACTCCTGACAGAACTGGTGTGACTGAATCAGGTTTGTAGGCTGCCTTTATCGCACGTCTTTTCAGGTCTGCCCACAAATTTTCTATGGGATTGAAATCAGGGCTTTGCGATGGCAACTCCAAAATATTGTCTTTGTTGTTCTTAAGCCACTTTGTAACAATTGGCGGTATGTTTAGGGTCATTGTCATTTGGAAGATCCATTTGTACCCAAGCTTTAACTTCCTGGCTGCCTTGAGATGTTGCTTCAATAGTAATAGCAAACTGTAATTCTGTCTTTTCATATTGCTTTTGGAGCAATGGCTTCTTACTCACTGAGTGGCCTTTTAGCCCATGTTAGGACTTGCTTCACTGTGGATAATGACACTCTTTTACCAGTTTCAGCCAGCATCTTCACCAGGTGTTTGGCTTTTTTCTGGAGTTGATACACACATTTTGCACCAAAACATGTTCAGCTGTGGAACACAGAACCTGCTTCCTTCTTGTGCAGTATGATGGTTGTACATTCCCATGGTGTTTATACTTGCATTTAATTGTTTAAACAGATGAACGTAGCACCTTCAGACATCTGGAAATTGTGCCCAAGGATTAACCACACTTGTGGAGGTCCACAATTATCTTCCTGATATTAGTGTATGTAAACTTCTGACTTTGAAGTAAGTAATACAAATTTCTCTAAAGATGGTTTAGCCAATAGAAATTTTGGTAATCCTAACTGACCTAAAACACAAAATGTTTACTCTGATTTAATGTTAGAAAGTGGAAAAAAAAGGTTATGTGTCTGGTTTCTATTGTATACCTAACCATATATGTAACAAACTACACCACATCCTATTAATATAAGATAAGATAAGATAAGCCTTTATTAGTCCCACAACGGGGAAATTCCAGGATTGCAACAGCACAGGGATAGCAACACTCAGAGCAACAATCAGAAGGCAAGAAAAAAAAAACAAAAAAAAACAAGCAAGCAAGAGCAGCTAATATACATATGTACATATTACTATAAAATATATATATACACACACACACACACACACACACACACAGACACACAGTGCAGAGCATTGTAGCTGGATGGAATAAATATATGAATATATGAACACAGTGCAGAGCATTGTAGCTAGATGGAATAAATATGTAAATATATAAACACCCACAGTACGGAGCATTGCAGCTAGGTGGAATAAATATGCAAGTATATAAACACACACAGTGCGGAGCATTGTAGCTAGATGGAATAAATATATAGATATATAAATATAAACACACCCAGTGCTGAGCATTGTAGCTAGATGGAATAAATATGTAAATATATAAACACACACAGTGCAGAGCATTGTTGCTAGGTGGGATGAAACAGCATAACCGTCTATTTAGTTATCCTACATGGTATGATTATGTGCCCATACATATTCTCACCCTCCATAGCGACCGGTATGTTCCTAGTTGTATGCCGGAGAGGACCATTGTGTAAGTCTATTGCATCTTTTGCATTCAAAAAAAACTATTAGTTTGTTACGTCTTTTTGCTATCTCTGCGAGCAGCCCTGCTTAGGTTGTACAGTCTGACAGCCGTTGGTAGGAAGGACCTACGAAACCTCTCGGTTGTGCACCTGGGATGATGTAGTCTGCTGCTAAATGAGCTCCTCAGTGCATCCAGTATGTCCTGCATAGGGTGGAACTCGGACTCCAGCAGAGATGACAGTTTAGCCACCGTCCTTCTCTCTCCTATCTCCTCCATCGGATCAAGGCGTTGCCCCAGGACAGAGCTAGCTTTCTTAATCAGTTTGTTCAGTCTCTTCCTATCGGCTGCAGTAATGCCACTGCCCCAGCAGACCACTCCAAAAGTGATGGCTGATGCCACCACCGTGTCATAGAATGACTTCAGCAGCGCCCCTTGTACACCAAAAGACCTGAGTCTCCTCAGCAGGAACAGCCTGCGCTGTCCCTTCTTGTAGAGTGCGTCAGTATTGTGTGACCAGTCTAGTTTATTGTTCAGATGAATACCCAGGTACTTGTAGGATGTCACCATCTCGATGTCTGTTCCCTGTATATTTACTGGTGCTGTGAGGGGCTGCCCATGCCTGCGGCAGTCCACCACCAGCTCCTTAGTTTTCCTCGCGTTGATCTGGAGGCAGTTCCGATGGCACCAGTCCACAAAGTCCTGGATAAGCCCTCTGTACTCAGCTTCATCTCCGCTGGAGATGAGACCAACGATCGCAGAGTCATCAGAGAACTTCTGTAGATGGCAATGTGTTGTGTTGTGTGAGAAGTCCGCAGTATAAAGAGTGAACAGGAAGGGAGCCAGCACCGTTCCCTGGGGGGCCCCCGTGCTACTGATGATCGTGTCGGAAACACAGTCCCGGGTTCTCACAAACTGAGGCCGGTTCGTGAGGTAGTCCAGGATCCATGATGACAGGTGCTGGTCCACCCCTGCGCGCAGCAGCTTGTCCTTCAGGATCATCGGTTGGATGGTGTTGAAAGCACTGGAGAAGTCAAAGAACATGATCCTCACCATATTCCCGGGCTTCTCCAGGTGGGACAGAGAACGGTGAAGGAGGAAGATCACCGCATCCTCCACCCCAATGCCATGCTGGTAGGCGAACTGGAGTGGATCCATCGCTGGTTCCACCAGGGGGCGGAGATGAGCAAGGAGCAGTCTCTCCAGGGTCTTCATCAAGTGGGACGTCAAGGCCACCGGTCTGAAGCTGTTCAGGTCTTTGGGGTGGGAAGTTTTTGGTACAGGTACCACACAAGATGTTTTCCACAGCTGTGGTACCCTCCCCAGTTTCAGGCTCATGTTGAAGATATACGTCACAATCCCACACAGCTGGTCTGCACAGGACTTGAGGAGCTTTGCGCTGATGCCGTCCGGTCCCGACGCCTTCCTCGCCTTGATCTTCCTCAGCTCCGTCCTCACCTGGGTCTTGGTCAGGGTCAGGATGGGGGGCTGTGTGTTGGGAGTGGGGGGGGTGTCGGTGGAGTGGGCAGCAGGACTTGATTTCTTAGTGGCAGCAGTGGTTGTTGTGCAGACAGGGGGGAGGGCGGTTGGTCAAATCTATTGAAAAACAGATTCAGGTTGTTCGCCCACTCCCTGCCCCCCGTGGCCTGGGGGGAGGTATTCTGGAGCCCCGAGATGGTTTTGAGGTTTCTCCAGACCCCGCTGATGTCGCTCTGTTGCAGCTTGTCCTCCATCTTCTTCCTGAAGCTGTCCTTGCCTTCTCTGATCTTTCTCCTCAGCTTAACTTAGATTTAAGATATACTTAACTTTAGATATAACTTAGATTTTTTTTTTTAAATGACAACATATAATAGTAATAGTAATCATAGTAATAGTAATCATTCAGAGCTTTTTATTACCGGAGTGGTGGCCTTGTGGTAGAGCACCCGCCCCTCAGCCAGGAGGTCATGGGTTCATGACCCAGCCGGGTCATACCAAAGACCATATAAGAAATGGTACTTCCTGCCCTCCAACTTGATGCTCAGCATAATAGAATGGGGGAAGGAAAAGTTGTAACCCACAGACAACAGATGGAAATTAGCCACTGGCTACAATCTGGCAAATTTACATGGATTGATATCATCTTGCACTGTCCTTAAAAACAACAATTTGTATTTGTTTAAAATCTTTATGGCAGTAGGGACAAAAGAGTTCAGATACAGGTTTTTCTTAGCCAAAGGGACTTTAAGGTGGCATCCAGATCGTAGAAGGCTGGGTAGAGCTCTCTACAATGAGGTTAGCTTTCCTTCCAACTGCTTGAGTGTAATGCACTGACAACTGACTGTGCCTTTCCCGTTATTTTATTTGCTTGGATGATGTTCCTAGAAAGCTTCAGTTTGTGCCTACTTGTAGTGAAACAAACCAGGATATTATAATTGAGAACAGATTCAATAAGAAATACATGTATAGCTGTTAAAATGTACTGCCTAACAACACTTCTGAGCTTCCTCAGAAAAAAACAGACATTGGGTTTTCTTGTAAACCTGGCCTATATGTTAAAAGAAGAGAAGACTGTCATTCTCTGTACCAAGGTACCTGAAAGTATCAACCTGCTCCACAGCCTTTCCATTCAACATCTGAGGTTCAAACAAGAGAGTGAGAAGCAGGGCTTGATATTAACACCTGCCCATCCACCACTGGCAGGTGGATTTCACAGGTGGCGAATAAGGCAGCCACTCTCACGAGCCACTTTGCTGGCTTGAGGTTTTCTCAAGCAGCATCTAAATACGAGTAATAGCCTATTGCAGTGTGAGACTACAAATGTATGGTAAAATACCTTGGGTGAAGGATGAGGCAAGATGACTGGACGAACACAGCTTTATTGATGTTGAGGAACAGCGGTAACATGGTAGGCACATGGCAGAGGGCACCGGTCAAAGAGGCTGCAATATCAATGCCTGCTGGTATTTATAGGAAGGTGCAGTGATGTGACAGGAAGGGCACGTCACTACACCACACTTCACAATAAGGTACCCCTGGGAGCAGCAGACCCTCAGGACGATGGCTGATCTTCCAGATGAAAGCGCTTCTCTTCTTCACCACCAACACCTGCTCTCGTCCAGCCTCATCACCTGAAACCTCTTCCCGGACACATCGAAGCTGATTGGCATGCCTTGCCGAGCCATCGGACAGCTTGAAGTGTGCTGCGCCTAACTTAGCCACTATGCGCAGACACCTGTGATGTTTAGCTGGTTGTCATCTGGCCCATCTTTGCTATGGACGTTCTTCACCCTGAACCAGAACCATGTCCATAACCCTCAGTGGGGCCCGGCTCAGCCTGAAATGGTGTTGCTGAGCATGCGGTTCCTCCATGCTTGTTGGTCTGGCCCCGACCTCTTATAAAGCCAATGTAGCATTTACCATCATAGCTGCAGACCCTCCATCCCCCTGTGGCCAAGCTCTGGAGGCATCTGGGGCTAGCACATTGGTGTCACTCGCAGGCGCAGGCGCCTCGCTGCCACGCTCGGTACCCCCCTCTACTGTTTCCCGAGCGCCGGCACTGAGACCCTCCTGCGCCGAACCTGAGTGAGGCTGGTCCTGCTTGACCACTGTGGTGTCCGTTAGCTCTACGTCCCACACAACGTCCTTGTTGACCACCGGAACCGGAGGGTTCCACTGGCCACACCCGACCATTTGTTCCCAGCGTAGTCTTTTATGGCGAAAACCAGTCCGTAAGCCAAATCACAGCCCATGATGTTATCGCCTCGGGCTGTCACATGGAACGTGAAGTCAACCATTGTTGCAGACTTGTACCGAACCGTTAACTCCAAAGTCCCAACCGTGCACAGCCTGCCACCTCCATAACCATACAGCGGTGCTGGGTTACCTTTAATCCTGTGGTGGAGGACAAACTTCCTCACCATGGCCCAATTTAGCAACGACCCCTCTGCCCCCATGTCGAGCAACAGCGGCAGCTCTACACCATCCAGTTCCACTGTGCAAATCGTGTACCTATTGGTACTGGGGACACCGTATGGATGGTTGTCAGGGGCGGGCGGAGTGATTTCTTCCGTGGGCTCTCTGGTTAAGATACACAGCACACTCTAGCATAATGGTTCAAGCGTCCACATCTGCTGCAAGGCTTTCCCCTGGGTGAGCAGTCCTTAGCCTTTTTGTGGTGCGTTGTGGACCCACAACCCTTGCAAAGGGGTTTTCCCAGGGCAGACCTTCGGCTGGCAACGTTGGCTTCCATAGTATCGTCCTCCAAGCTACCCTCACTATCCGACTCCGCAACATTTGCCGTGTCAGGAGGCTCCAGCGGCCGCTGTGACTGGCGCCGGTTTAGCTCTGAAGCTAGCTTGTCTGCGGCCTCCAGCTGGAGAGCTAGTTCAACAGCTCTGGCTAATGTTAAGTCATTGGGCCCTGTGAGTAGCCTAGCCCTCAATGCAGCACTACATGCATGCTCCGCATGCTGGTCATGTACCATTTCATCTTCCAACAGCCCAAAGCTACACTCACTAGCTAGCTGCCTTAGGTCGGTGACAAACTGATAAATAGGCTCACCCACTTGCTGATGTCGCTGCCGAAAGCGAATCCTCTGGACAGTCACACTATCTGGGGTATGAAAATGGTTTGCTAGCAGTTCCACAATGTCTTCAAAAGAGTCCGAAGCTCCGAGTGTGTGCAGGACTCGCTGGCCCTCAATACCCAGGTTGTGAACAAGCAGTGTACGTGCTCGTACCTTGTTGAGCTTACCCAGGTCGAGTGTGGTGATGTACGTTTAGAAACCTCAAACCACATTGGCCAAGGTGCTGGCGACTTGCCCAGGAGCTCAAGGAAGGGGCGAAGTGGTGTGATACACGCCTCCATGAGTTAATCCTCAATCGCCAAATGTTATGTATAGTAAAATACCTTGGGTGAAGGATGAGGCAAGATGACTGAATGAACACAGCTTTATTGATGTTGAGGAACAGTGGCAACACGGTAGGCATCTGGCAGAAGGCACCGGTCAAAAAGGCCGCAATATGGATGCCCTCTGGTATTTATAGGGCGGTGCAGTGACGTGACAGGAAGTGCACGTGTAACCCAGTGCTAGAAACGTGAATTAAATTATAAATATTGATACCGCTTTTAAAAAGAAAAACACCCATTTCACAATGGGAATAAATAATTTGAATATGAATATTTAAATAAATATATATTCATAAATAGTTAGGAACATTTTCTAGAAAGTTCTGATGAAGTTCCTAATATGTTTGTTGGTATTTTGAGCAACCAATGGCTGCGCTGTTTGGTGGCGGCGTCAGCCAATGGGTTAAGCGCTCTCTCTGGGTCTGGGTATGACTTGCAATTTTTGGCTCAGTCACGTCAGATGCCGAAAGCCACCGACCGAGAGAGAGACGGTCCTTGATGAGATGAAGGCGCTAGCGTACTAGCCACAGCCTTTGCTTGGATAAAACTTTGAAATTGGTAAGCCTAAACCAACATGAGAAACGAGGTATTGCTATACTGCCAAATTCTGATACCCTGTTTGTTAAATTTTAAGATTGGGATCCAAAGCCTGTGAACTCACGTTGAGCACGGGAACCCCCATGACGCACGAGCCACTTAGCATGGTGAGTGCTATTTATTGATTGTGTATTTGGAATGCTAACCGCTAGCTTAAAACGCTAGCCGCCGATGCTAATCCCGGCTAGGTTTTTCATTAGAAAAAGTCATTTTTCAAAGCTGTAATGGTTAGCAAAGGTCCTAGTTCCCTTGCCATTGATTGCTGCTTGGTGGTGAATGATGAATCTGTGGTTTATGTGTGTTTAATGTGTCAAATTTGTGATAAATTGTTGTGTTAGCACACTTTTCTTTTTTTTACCTTGTGAAGCTAACTTAGTTAGCACACTGCCAAAATGTCAGTGTTGATGTCAAGTGTCTCCCAATGCACTTGACTTATTTATTTATGGTACCATGTTGATAAAAGTTGAATAGTAGATGTGTTTATGATAAGATAAGATAAGCCTTTATTAGTCCCACAACGGGGAAATTCCAGGATTGCAACAGCACAGGGATAGCAACACTTAACAATCAGAAGGCAAGAAAAAAAACAAGCAAGAGCAGCTAATATTCATATGTACATATTACTATAAAATATATATATACACACACACACAATGTTATGCACATTTAGTAGTATAAGAAATTGATTGTTTTACAACATTAGAAATAATTGGAAATGTTTTGTAATTAGCTATGGATTATAGCTTGAGTTTTTGTTCTGACCTATTTTGTAGGTCAGGTTTTTTTTCTGGGTTCAGAGGACTGTGGATTCTCCAGATCTGGATGGCGAGCCGAAGCCCGAATCTAACCCACTGGTAGAGGTGATCCCACTGATCACCTGGAACAGACACTAGAGAACTGTACACACTGTAAATATATTTGGAGTATTTTATTTTTATTTTTTTATTATTGTTAAAGTGCTGTGTTTTTGTTTATGTGTACACATTTGTAAAAAGAAATATACATAGTTGCAAGTTCTATACGGCTGTGTATGTGTCATCTGTTGTTACACCCTCCAGGCTCCTACGAACCTGTAATCGGTCTGATCTGGCCCAAATATCCCTTTTGTCCAGGTAGTAAGGTTGAAGGTAACTACACTGCCATACCCAATACTACCACAAAGGGGTGTCACACTCAGTAGTGGTGTTACCGTGTTACACACGTCACTACACCGCACTTCACAATAAGGTGCTGGAACACAGCATCACACAGTGTACAACTCACATGAGCACTATCTGCACACAGTGTGTTCTCATTGGTCCAACTATCGCCATGGATGTGGTCCAGCTCAACTTTCAGCGCGGTACACAGGACTGCTCCAGGAGAAGCCACGGATGCTGCGCTCCACAAGTCGGTTAATTTTATGGCCAGAAATGGCGACAACTGAGCAGGCCAGCCAGCAGAACACACCTGTCCCTGCTCTCAGCGATCAGATCACCAGGGGAATTCCACCTGATCCCTCGATGTTCCAACGGGAGTAGTTAAACTGTGCTCTCCTCCCACATCAGCTCCTACCTTTGTGGTTAAATATGATTATTTTTACAGCAAGAAGCTCCCGTTTACTGTCCAGTACCTGTACTGTCTGAACAGTCAGGTACAGGAAATCTTTCCTGCCACAAGCCATTTCACTGTACAATAACCCACTCTAATGTTGAATTCAGGTCATAACTATGCTGCCATACTGCACCTTGCAGTCTAATTGGTACCTCACATTGCACCCTGTGTCTGATAGTCCTGCATTGTATAGCGAGTACAATTCATGTATCTATACGGGCCATCATCTGTTCATCTGCGATGTATATGTTATTTAGACAGTTTTACTTTCCATGGATAATCCCTTTTTCTTTTATGATGTGGCTGTTTCTGTCATTTTGGTTGTCTACTGTCATGCTACTGTTACATTGTAATTTCTGAGTTTGGGATCAATAAAGTACATCTATCTATCTATCTACCTAGTATAACAAAGAGAAAAAAGCGACTAAACTTTGATATGTTGCTGTAAAAAGCAAATGCAGCTTCTTCTGAGGTGAACTTTTGTTTATCTGTGATTATCTATGATATCAGTGATATCCATGCTTTTTCATGGAAGTAAAAGCTCTACTTGTGTATTTTTAATGTACTGGTCCAGGGGTGTCAAACATGTGGCCCATGGGCCAAAAACGGCCCACCAGGGTCCAAGTTTTCCTCTGAATTTACAGCTTTCTTTCTAGTAAATTTCTGACTTTTTCTATTGATTAGAATTGTTCATGTAAATTTGAAACATTTTTCTCCTTAACCCTCTGACTGTGTATGTTACCAAACTGCAACATACCCCCTAGTGGTCAAGAGTGGTAAATATTTTTTGTCAAAATATTTCAGATTTCCAAGGCTATAACTTGAAAGTGGTAAGAGATAATGGCTTACTGTCAATTATCCATCCATCCATCCATCTTCTACCGCTTTTCCGGAGGTCCGGGTCGCGGAGGCAGCAGTTCAAGCAGAGAAGCCCAGACTTCCCTCTCCCCAGCCACCTGCTCCAGCTCTTCAGAGGGGATACCAAGGCGTTCCCAGACCAGCTGGGAGACAGTCTCTCCACCGAGTCCTGGGTCTGCCCCGGGGTCTCCTCCCAGTGGGACGTGCCTGAAACACCTCAAGTGGGAGGCGTCCAGGAGGCATCCTAATCAGATGCCCATACCACCTCAACTGACTCCTTTCAATGTGGAGGAGCAGCGGTTCTACTCTGAGCCTCTCCCGGATGACTGAGCTCCTCACCCTATCTCTGAGGGTGAGTCCAGCAATCCTACGGAGAAAGCTCATTTCAGCCGCTTGTATCCGCGATCTCGTTCTTTCGGTCATTACCCAAAGCTCGTGACCATAGGTGAGAGTAGGAACGTAGATTGACTGGTAAATCGACAGCTTTGCCTTAGAACTAAGCTCCCTCTTCACCACAACAGACCGGTACAACGTCCGCATCACTGCAGATGCTGCTCCAATCCGTCTGTCGATCTCTCGCTCCATTTTCCCCTCACTCGTGAACAAGACCCCAAGATACTTAAACTCCTCCACTTGGGGCAGGAGCCTGTCCCCAACCCGGAGAGGACAATCCACCTTTTTCCGGCTGAGGACCATGGACTCGGACTTGGAGGTGCTGATTCTCATCCCAGCCGCTTCACACTCAGCGGCAAACCGTCCCCCTCATGGATCGTCCCCCTCATGGATCGTCACCTTATCGTGGTGGGGGGGGTTTGCGTGCCCCAGTGATCCCAGGAGCTATGTTGTCCGGGGCAATTTGCCTCCGATAGGGTCTCCCAAGACAAACTGGTCCTGGGTGAAGGGCCAGACGAAGAACGATCCAACAGACTCTCATGATAAATTGTATATCAAGGATTCAGTGTACCCCGCCCGGTATGGGGTTACCGGGGCCCCACCCTGGAGCCAGGCCTGGGGGAGGGGCTCGAAGGCTAGCGTCTGGTGGCCGGGTTTCCACCCATGGGACCCGGCCGGGCTCAGCCCGAAGGAGTTACATGGGTCCGCCCTCCAGTAGGTTCACCACCTGCAGGAGGGATCATGGAAGTCCGGTGCTATGTGGATTAGGTGGCAGTCAAAGGCGGAGACCTTGGCGGACTGATCCCAAGCTTTCTACTGTCAATTAGAAAGATGTAAAATATGATCCAAAGTTTCAGACAGGAATAAATTTATCCATCTAATTTGCATAATGTTGTGGCACCTCTTTAAATTCCATAACTCAGTCAAAACTGGACTTTGGACATATTTACACAAAAAATGGTTCAGTCTTTTGACACCGTTTTTTGTACAGAGGTACCTCATCATCTTATCTTCAAAGTATATGAACAAGAAATCAGTACATTTAAAACCCCCCCAGAAATTTCTCACTTACTTTTGACAAAGTCAGAGTGAGGCACAGTGCCGCACTCTGCCACTAGGGGCATGCAAATTCTCACACTCAAAGGGTTAAAATGAGACTTTTTTTCCCTCATCGGTTTTCTTTTTCCTTCTTTTTTTCTGGTGAAAACAGGTAGTGTCGATTTAGATTAAATCCATCAGCTAATGATGTTGTGCAGCCCTAAACAGGTGTCCCAGGTCATGGGGGTCATTTACAACCTCTATCAAGGGCCAAGGGGCAGGAGTAGGCAAAGGGAAAGGGATACAAATGAGAATTTGGACAGACCCCAAATATACCTGTACTTCACTCTCTTATTGCCAATATTTTTCTACACTGTTCTACAGTATTTACTGCTGTTAATAAATAATTCAACAGTTTCTCTTGCTAGTTTTATGTATGAATAAGAGTCATTTACATTTAAAATTATTGTAAATTTAGTAGATAGTAAATTTTAGCATGTGATACTCAAATTTCATCATATTAAAAATAATTTTCCAACCACAAAATTGTGGTTAGTGAAAAGGCTGAGTGGCTAGTAACTTTGGAAAATTGCCACAGTGGCCGATGAGCTAAAAAGTTAATGTCAAGCCCTGGTGAGAAGTATCATCATATATTTGTCTCTGCCCACAACACAGCTCCTTTGACTTGGAAATGTCGGGCTCCAAAGAGCTCTCTGTTATCCAAGTAATTAAAAAGTCCACCTTGACAATAATATACAAATAAAGAGGTTTGATCCTTCACCTGGTCCACCAGAGCCACATCATCTGCATATTTAAGGAGTAGAGTACTATTTCTGTTGCAAGTTAAATTGTTTATATAATCTGAAAACAGTATGGCGGACACAAGTCACAATGCAGAGGAACACCAGTCATGTTTTGGGATTTGAAACTGTAAACTACAACATGTTGAGGTCGGCGCTGCAGGAAGTTATTTATCCACTGTATAAGAGGTTGATTGAACTATAGGTTAGAAGATGGTTACAGAGGTTATAAGGATTGACCATGTAGGTGGAATAAAAGTCTATGAACAAAATCCATTTGTAGTTGCATGAGGAGTCCAGGTGTTTACATACTATGTCCAAAAGGGACATTCATCCCATTCATCCCCCACACCTCTGTTAAGGTGGATTCACACTACAATGTTTGGACCGACTTTTACTGATGTTTTGGCAAACGTCTGGCTCTGCTGGCAAAAGTTAATGATTGCTGGTGTTTGTTGGCAAACGCTGGCGACAGTTGTGTTCTTTGAAAAATTTCAGCATGCTGATATAAAGATCAGTGTTTGTGGGGGCTTCCTGCTGTTCTGGACCTGCTTGTGGAGTGAACACATCTCTCTTGGGCATACGTTTCTGTATTTATTTTCATTTTATATTCCTATGAAGTTACTTCTGCATACTCTTTTCCCCTGTTCATTCATTCATTCATTCATCTAAAAATATAATAAAATAATGCTACAGACTCCAACACTAAGTCCGCAATTAAAATGTGAATGTAGTTGGAATTTTAAAAAAAAAACTGTTTAGTGAATCATCATATAAATAAAATGACGTGTGATTATGTTTTGACTTTTACAACTCTCCATTAAAATAACATAAAAACCTGTGAAATGTCATTTACTTTTTGAGACCACATCAGCGCTGTTTGAATCCCACAATGGAAGTGAACCAGTAAATCCTGGAGAATGATTACACATGGAGCAGAAAATTAAGAACAGTATTGTCAATGAGATTTTTTTTTTTCTTTTGGGCTGCCACGTTTTTGGGAGATTCTATCTATCTATCTATATGTAGCAGGCAGAGAGTAGACAGACTGAAAATTTCACAAAAAACCTTTAACGAACAAAGAAAATGTTGTTTCCAGACTGCAAAAAAAAAAAAAAAAAAAAAAAAAAAAATGGCTGTTGTTTCCAAGTTAACCAGTAATCCGTACTGGCAAAAGACACGTTTGCGCAAAAGCACAGCCTGGTGGTAGAAAAAATAACACTGCAAAGACACCAAACCACCCCCATCACCTGCAAACAAACCCACAAATGTCCGTAATATATATATATATATACACACACACACACACATATATATACATACATACACACACACATTTTTTGATGTATGGGATATATATCCCATACATTTAAAAAAATAAAAAAACATGTCATACACACCATGTTATCACTAGACAAATTGTCACGGCTGGCCCTCACGAGCCAGCATAAGACGCCTCAGTTCAGTAAATTGCAGTTCAGTTCTTTTATTTATAAAGCACAGGACTTAGGTGTACAACATAACTTTGCCACGCAGGCTTCGTTACACAACACAACATAAATTCACAATAGGGAGTTATGGCAGTGACGAGGAGCTCTCGTCTGCCGTAATTAGGAAGGAACGTCAGCGAGGGAGAAGACAGTTCCAAACAAATCACTTACATGCAGCGGGATACGTCGAGGAACCCAGGGAGCATGTGGTAAGGAGACAGGGGAAAGTCACTGAACTTCTGACGAGACAGCCGCGCCGTCCAGTTCACTCGCACTGACATTTAAAGCCAGCTGCTCATGATTGGAAACTCGGCACAGCTGCCCAGGTTCTGACAGCTGAGAGCTCCCGAGCGTCTGGCCAATCAGAGCCCGGGAAACCCGTGTGACGACACCAGCTGTCAAAAGCTGACAGGGATGAGGAATAACCCGAGCGCGGACAAAGCGCTCGGGATATGACAGGGCCCCTCCCTCTACGCGAACTCCTGGTCGCGCGCAACATCCAGACCCCCCCACCCCACCCCAGGGAAGGTGGAGGGGGAAGCAGGTGGAGGGAGAGCAGGGCCAACTCACAACAAGGGGGCAAAAACATCGGGGAAGGGAGGGAGAGAGAAAAAAAAGGCAGAAACCGTACATAAACGGGGACAAAGATGAATAAAAAGAAAAGTCAACGCTAGATTGACATCACTCACATAACCACAAAAAAGAAAGCCAAGATGAGGGTACAAGGAACACCAGTCAATACCACAAGGCAGGATCAAGGAAATAAAAGGACAAATAATACCTTCTTCTCCAAGTTAATGTGTACAGAAAACCGTCAAAACCAAAAGACAACACAGGTGCCAAAAAAAGAGAACTAGACCCGAGTAAGGGAGTAACATAGGAAATAAACAACCACACCCTAAAGAAACATGCAATACTCATGATAGCCATGGCAAGAGAACATATGTCCATCCACGGAAAACAGTCACCTTAAACATGAAGTCCAATCCCCAGTGGGGTATTTCAGTCACAAGTCAGTGGTGGGGCAAGAGAAGGAGAGGAAAAAAAAAAAACCCATTGGGGAATAGAGTAAAACAACTCCGCTCAGGAGGCCTCCCAGCACCCAGCATCCAGGCCGCCAGAAAAAGCAGCGGAACGTGCCCTAACGGCCCAGCCAAACCCCGGGCCGAGGGAAACCATGTCTCCGGTGGGCGGACCAGGGCGCCAAAAGAACCATCCAGCTTGTCAGGAGGCCGGACCCGGACGCCAAAAGGAAAGAGCCGGTCACCGGGTGGTCGAGCAGTATCGGCCTGCCAACAGAATGGCTGGGGGAAGGTCGGCGAACCGGGCCAGCCGGAATTTACCCCCGCAGTCTCAAAGGCGGGGAAAAAGGGGCCACGGCGAGGACGGGGCATGGCCTGGAAAGCGCTCAGCGGCGGGTCAGCTACACAGTCTCCAGAACCCACCTGGGTCAAAACGACCATGGTGCCGAGCTCCGATTGAGCGAGAGCGGCACCCGCGTCGGACCCCGATTGGGCCGGAACCCCCATGACGTCAAGCTCCGATCGAGCGAGAGCAGCACCCGCGTCGGACCCCGATTGGGCCGGAACCCCCATGACGTCAAGCTCCGATCGGGCGAGAGCAGCACCCGCGTCGGACCCCGATTGGGCCGGAACCTCCATGACGTCAAGCTCCGATCGGGCGAGAGCAGCACCCGCGTCGGACCCCGATTGGGCCGGAACCCCCATGACGTCAAGCTCCGATCGGGCGAGAGCAGCACCCGCGTCGGACCCCGATTGGGCCGGAACCTCCATGACGTCAAGCTCCGATCGGGCGAGAGCAGCACCCGCGTCGGACCCCGATTGGGCCGGAACCCCCATGACGTCAAGCTCCGATCGGGCGAAAGCAGCACCCGCGTCGGACCCCGATTGGGCCGGAACCTCCATGACGTCAAGCTCCGCTTGAACCGGCGGAGCACTCCTGGTGGACCCCATGCCGAGAGCCGGACCCTCCAAGGTGGCACCAAGAGCAGGTTCGCCTCCAGTGACCCTGGGGAGAGGCTCAGAGGGACAAAAGGAACCGGGATCAGGATCACCGGCAGCGGCAGGGCCCGGCGAGACAGGCTCGAGCGCAGCAGACGGCTGCACCCGGCTCGCCCCCCCCGAGAGACAGGCAATAATGCTCCAGAAAGAAGAGGAGGGATAGAAAATAGAGCACTTGCCTGATCTCGGGTTCTGCCGCCATCCAGGACTTCGATGCTCCGGGTTCAAACGGGAGGAGGTCGTCGTCCGGTTCCCACTCCGTCGCGACGTCATCCGCCCCTGGAAGAGGGGCTCTTGCAGCTCGAGGACCCCCCGACGTCATCGTCCACGCTAGTTGTTCATGTGGCGTGGAGGTGAGGGGCTCTCGGCCCGCTGGACCGGACTGTTCATCTGCGGAGTCCCGGGGACACTCCGTCGTCGGCACAGGCTCCAACCAATCGTCCGACCTCCTCTGCCCAGAAAATGGCTGCGGGGCTGGGGTCTTCTGCCCGAGGGCCGCAGGCTCACTCCTCGTCTGGTGACGCTCCTCAGAGGTCGAAGCGTGCTCAGCAGGGGGAGACACAGAGGCAGCGGGTTTAATTAACATATCAGCAGGGAGTTGAGGCTCGGGGGGCTGCAAACCCCGAGCCTCACCCCCAGGAGTCAGACAGAACAAATCACTATTAGATGGAAAAAAGTGAACTTGAACTTGCCTGGCTCCCGGAGGAGCGGTGGAACCTGCCGTTGGGAACGTCATTCCATCCTCCTCCCACCGGGTGGTGGCCGGAGACTCTCTTGGAGGGGAGGGGGCCACTCGGGATGGTGTAGCCGCGCTGTCCACTGGAGCAAAACTTCTCAAACTCCCAGCCGCTGGAGAAGGCGTCGAAGCGGAGGGGGCAACAGCCAAGTCAGGCCGGGCGTGACGCGCTGACAGCTCAGCGGGGAAAGCAGGCCCGGGGGGGAAAGGCTGCTGGGGTCTCCTCCAGGTGAGACGCCGAAGAGACAGCAGTGGGATGAATGGGGTCAGCCCAGTGAACCGGAGCGGATTCCGGAGGGGAGTCACGCTGAGAACGTCTCTGGCCACGGTGTCGACGTCTACGACGGGCCCCGGATGGTGCGAACTCCAGGACTGGATCGAGGGAAGGATCCGGATTCCAGAGCGGGCAGCGGGAGCTCCGGTTACTCCGCCTTTGGCCTCGTTTCTCCTCGATCTCCTGGAGCGCCTCGCGGTGGACGGCGATCTCTTGTCTCCTCGCTTGGACGTCCAAGTGGTCGGTGTAGCGGGAAGACAACCGGTCGAGCGTTCTCTCAGCGCAGTCCAGGTAGTAGTGCGCTTCAGATGAGTCGTCAAGGCTGGCGGAAGCGCTGATGAAGTCATCCACCTCCTCCAGCGCCTCAGGCAGCTGGAGCCAGAGATCACTCCACCTTGCAGCCTCCTCCTCTTCGTACATCAGAATTGTCTGGCGTTGGGCAGCGATGTCGAGTCTCCTCGCGTCGACCTCGGGGTGACCGTTGTAGCGGGAAGGCAGACGGTCAAGCACCTCCTCAGCCCGGTCTAAATACCACTGTTCATCGGGCTGATAACCGAGGAGAGGAGGGGCGAGGGAGGTGTCTGGATGCCCATCGAGGTCGGAGGCGATAATGAGGATTTCATCTACCTCCTCCAGCGCCTTGGTCAGCAGGACGTGGGAACCCCGAGAATGACTCCGCTGAGATGGCATATTTCCAACGCCGCGTACCTGGACAGGAAGGACAAAGTTCCCAGAACGCAACTTACTGAGAACGGCGTCTCCTTCTGGCGGCTGTCTACTGTCACGGCTGGCCCTCACGAGCCAGCATAAGACGCCTCAGTTCAGTAAATTGCAGTTCAGTTCTTTTATTTATAAAGCACAGGACTTAGGTGTACAACATAACTTTGCCACGCAGGCTTCGTTACACAACACAACATAAATTCACAATAGAGAGTTATGGCAGTGACGAGGAGCTCTCGTCTGCCGTAATTAGGAAGGAACGTCAGCGAGGGAGAAGACAGTTCCAAACAAATCACTTACATGCAGCGGGATACGTCGAGGAACCCAGGGAGCATGTGGTAAGGAGACAGGGGAAAGTCATTGAACTTCTGACGAGACAGCCGCGCCGTCCAGTTCACTCGCACTGACATTTAAAGCCAGCTGCTCATGATTGGAAACTCGGCACAGCTGCCCAGGTTCTGACAGCTGAGAGCTCCCGAGCGTCTGGCCAATCAGAGCCCGGGAAACCCGTGTGACGACACCAGCTGTCAAAAGCTGACAGGGATGAGGAATAACCCGAGCGCGGACAAAGCGCTCGGGATATGACACAAATACTCTACATTGTCCTCTTACATACATATTTTCTTTTTTTTTAACTCCCCCTTCTCTCTATTTCTCTCTCGCTCCCACTTGTCTGAACTGAGTTTTGATCTAAAAACATCTGCTTTCACCAGCATTTCAGTCAGTATTTGCCAATGGAGCTTAACTTAGGCTGACTTAGGCGAAGTGTGCATAACAGCCCAGCGCTCAGGAACTATTACAAATTGAGGACAACTTTCACCAACGTTTATTTCCAAACGTCAGCAAATTTTCAGCATGCTGAAAATTCTCAATGAATACAACTTTCACCAGCGTTTGCAAAACACCAACTTTTATCAACTTCTGCCAGCAGAGCCAGACGTTTGCCAAAACGTTAGTAAAAGTTGGTCCAAACGTTGTAGTGTGAATCCATCCAAAAAAGCAGGTCCAGGACAGCAGGGAGCCTCCACAAACAGTGATCTTCATATGAGCATCGCCTGACGATGTCAGCTGAACTGTGCTATTTCTTTGCTTAAGTTAACCTCAGTTGGGAACTGCTACACATACACTAGCCTAAGGTGGCAAAAATTTGACAATGCTGAAAGCAACGCTATCAAATGCTAGCAAATCTTTGTAAAAATTTGTAAAAGTTTGTAAAAGTTGGTGTGTGCTCATGAACATAATTTCACCAATGTATGGACTGATTTCTCTGATTTTTCAAAACATCAGTAAAAGTTGGTCCAAATGTTATAGTGTGAACCCAGCTTTAGCCTTACAGGAAAATTGCATCAAGCCTCTCTGTCACCATAGTAGTGAGATACTTACACACAACTTCCTCCATATATTTGCACAGAATGGATTTGAGTCCTACTGGTCTTAAATCCTTTATCGCTTTAGCCTTGGAGTTTGGTATAGTATTTTATTCATAAAATTGAATTGCTGCAGTGGATAGTGTATTTGCTAGTATACTGATAGCAGTAGGAATATTTAGCATTGATCTTATATCTAGGGTGTATTTAAATATATGTGTGAACAGTTTGACAAATAATCTACAGTGAAATGGGAAAATATATCTTGTCCTAATATTGAATCAATTCATTTGGAACCAGAACGTATTCAGGATCCAATGGTGACACTACAAACAGAAGCTTAATCCACGTTATTCCTGGGGGTGCCACTGTAGGAACAATTATGAACGGAACTACAGTTTTGGCTGAAGTAGTGTTAAATCAGGTTTAGGTTTAGTGTTAAATTAGGTTTAGGGCGCTCGCGCACGCAGCGACCAGCAGCCGGTGGCTTGTCACCAGACTGCAAACCAAGTCTACCTACGGGTACAAATAAGTAACAAAAAAAAAAAAAAAAAAAAAAAAAAAAAAAAAAAAAAAAAAATCAGTCAGCAAGAATGGAGTAGCAGGGGCATTTAAAATAGCGTTTTTAAAAGTTTTTCAAATTAATTTTAATGCACAGTCCACATACACTACCGTTCAAAAGTTTGGGATCACCCAGACAATTATTTTGTGTTTTCCATGAAAAGTCACACTTATTTACCACCATGAGTTGTAAAATGAATAGAAAATATAGTCAAGACATTGACAAGGTTAGAAATAATGATTTGTATTTGAAATAATAATTTTTTCCAGATACTCAACCTGCTCAAAGGAAGGTCAGTTTTATAGCTTCTCTAACCAGCTAAACTGTTTTCAGCTGTGCTAACATGATTGCACAAGGGTTTTCTAATCATCCATTAGCCTTCTGACGCAATGAGCAAACACATTGTACCATAAGAACACTGGAGTGATAGTTGCTGGAAATGGGCCTCTATACACCTATGTAGATATTGCACCAAAAACCAGACATTTGCAGCTAGAATAGTCATTTACCACATTAGCAATGTATATTAGATATTAGAGTGTATTTCTGATTAGTTTAAAGTTATGGTTTAAAGTTGTGTGGTGTCCTAAAAATGACGTGGGCTACATTGACAATTGGAGCTCTTTTTGGGGAAAACCTGGTCTTATGAGACGAGACAGCATTCATCCCACTTTGGATGGTGCTTCTCATTTATCTAACAATCTGGCATCTTTTTATCCAAATTTCCAAAACCATGACTACTCAGAGTTGGGACCAGGAAGCAGAGTCTCAGTCTTACACGCCTCTCTGCAGCTCCTCTTCATCCGCCACCCCTCAACTTAGCCCCTGTCTTCCCCATCAGAGAATCGTTGTCTGCTCCCTCCAAAGTGAATAAAAATATAATGTATAAGCATCCCAAAGTGATAAAGCAAAATATTGGTAAAACTCAAATTAAACATAAAGCCTCTAAATTGAATGATTTGGCCTCTGTTCCTCCTCATAATTTAAAAATTAAATGTGGTTTGTTAAATATTAGGTCTCTAACTCCCAAGTCTCTGTTAGTCCATGATCTGTTAATTGATCATCAGATTGATTTAATTTCCCTTACAGAGACTTGGTTAGGACAAGAGGATTATGTTGGTTTAAATGAATCAACCCCCTCTGGTTATTTAAACTGTCAAAATCCCAGAAGTTCTGGTCGTGGAGGAGGAGTAGCAACAATTTACCATTCCAAATTACTAGTTAATGTAAAGCAAAAAACATGTTATAATTCCTTTGAGGGCCTGGTCCTCAGTATTGGGCACTTTAGCAATTTCAGGTTAAACCCAATTTTATTTGCCATTGTTTATCGTCCCCCATCAACCTATTCAGAATTTTTATCCGAATTTGCTGATTTCTTAGCTGATTTAGTGTTGAAATCTGATAGAATAATTATAGTAGGGGACTTTAATATACATGTGGATGTAGATAGTGACTGCCTTAATGTGGCTTTTAATTCAATATTAGACTCGATTGGGTTTTCTCAGAAAGTAGGAAATTCTACTCATTACCTCCACCATACATTGGACCTTGTTCTGACATATGGCATAGAAATAGAAAATCTTGTAGTGTCTCCTCATAACCCTGTACTGTCAGACCATTGTCTGTTAACCTTTGATTTTACTATTTCTGACTATTTGGCTCCTAAAGAAAAATATTATCACAGTAGATGCCTCTCAGATGATGCTGTTTCCAAATTTATGCAGATTGTTTCCTCTATGCCATGTGTCAACACAACGGAAATAAGCTATAGACAGCTTGCTCCTTCTGTAATTGATAACATGGTGGATAGTGTTTCAGCTTCTCTGCATCAGGCTCTAGACTTGGTGGCCCCCTTAAAAAAGAAAAAGTCTAATCAGAGATTTTTAACTCCTTGGTTCAACACAGAAACTCATAGCTTAAAACAGAAGACTCGTCAATTAGAAAGAAAATGGCGCTCTACTAATTTAGATGAAATCTATTTAGCTTGGAGAAATCATCTTTTAATTTATAAAAAAATCTCTTAGAAAAGCTAGAACGAGTTATTACTCTGCATTAATAGAAGAGAACAAGAATAATCCCAGGTTTCTTTTCAGTACTGTAGCCAGGTTGACAACGAGTCAGGACTCTGTCAATCCTAGCATCCCCTTAGAGCTTACTAGTCAGGACTTTATGAACTTTTTCAATAATAAAATTTCATCCATCAGAGATAAAATCAATCAGATTCTTCCCACAGTTAACTTAAATACTGTAACTACTACAACTCCTTCTATTGATGTCTGTCTTGATGAGTTTACTCCAATCGACCTTTGTGAGTTAGACAAAGTAGTTTCCTCATCCAAACCTTCAACTTGTCTTTTAGATCCTATTCCTACCAGGTTATTTAAAGAAGTCTTCCCACTTATTGGTAGCTTTATTCTTCATATAATCAATTCTTCATTAACTTTAGGCCATGTACCGCAGGCTTTTAAAACGGCTGTAATTAAACCCTTACTCAAAAAGCCAACGCTAGATCCAGGAGCTTTAGCTAACTATAGACCAATCTCTAATCTCCCTTTCATTTCAAAAATCTTAGAAAGAGTTGTTGCTACGCAATTATTTGACCACCTGCAGGGAAATGGTTTACTTCAAGAGTTTCAATCTGGGTTTAGAATCCATCATAGTACTGAAACAGCCTTAGCGAAGGTCACTAACGACCTCCTCATTGCATCTGATAATGGACTAGTTTCTGTACTTGTCCTTTTAGATCTTAGTGCAGCTTTTGATACTATTGATCATAATATTCTACTTGATAGATTAGAACACTATGTTGGACTTAATGGAACTTCGTTGCAGTGGTTTAGATCTTATTTATCTGATAGGTTCCAGTTTGTTCATGTAAATGATGAGTTTTCTTTCAGCTCAAAGCTTAGTCATGGAGTTCCACAGGGATCTGTGCTAGGCCCTACTCTTTTTAGTTTATATATGCTTCCGTTAGGCAACATTATTAGAAAGCACTGTATACATTTTCATTGTTATGCAGATGACACACAATTATACCTGTCAATGAAGCCAGATGATACTAATCAATTAGCCAAGTTAGAAGCCTGTCTTAAGGAAATCAAAGCTTGGATGACTTGTAATTTCCTGCTATTAAATTCAGATAAGACTGAAGTCATTCTTGTTGGTCCAAAAAACCTTAGAAATTCCTTTCCAAATCAAACTTTCAGTTTGGACGCAGTTACTCTTTCTCTTAATAGCTCTGTGAGGAACCTTGGAGTTATTTTTGATCAGGATTTGTCCTTCAGTTCACATATTAAATTTGTTTCTAAGACTGCCTTCTATCATTTGCGTAATATTGCCAAGATTAGGAGCATCTTGTCTCAGAGTGATGCTGAGAAGCTGATCCACGCTTTTGTTAGCTCGAGATTAGATTATTGTAATTCTTTATTATCAGGCTGTCCTAAAACATCTTTAAAAAGTCTTCAGCTGATCCAAAATGCTGCAGCAAGAGTTTTAACAGGTACTAGAAAGAGAGATCATATCTCTCCGGTTCTGGCCTCCCTTCACTGGCTTCCCATAGAGTTTAGAATTAAGTTTAAAATCCTTCTTCTCACTTACAAAGCTCTAAACAATCAGGCTCCTTTTTATTTAAAAGATCTGATACTACCGTATTATCCTAACAGAGCACTACGCTCTCAAAATGCAGGATTACTTGTAATACCTAGAATCTCCAAAAGTACAATGGGAGGCAGAGCCTTCAGTTATCAAGCTCCTCTCCTGTGGAATCAGTTGCCAATCTGGATTCGGGAGTCAGACTCGATCTCTGTTTTTAAGAATAGGGCTAAAACCTACCTTTTTGATCTAGCCTACAATTAGGGAGGGATCATGTGTTTCTGAACCCTCCCTTAGTTATGCTGCTAATAGGTTTAGTCAGCCGGGGGACCTCCAGTAATGCACTGGGCCTCACTCCTTTCCTCACTCTCTATGACATATTTTTTTTTTGCTGGTCATTAACATTTGTTTGTTCTCTCCCATAGATTGAGTCCCCATCGTGCTGTTTGCTCTCTACATGTCTGTTCTTTTCTTCTTCTCTATCCCCTCACCCCCCAGCCAGTCGCAGCAGATGACTGCCCCTCCCTGAGCCTGGTTCTGCTGGAGGTTTCTTCCTGTTAAAAGGGAGTTTTTCCTCTCCACCGTCGCCAAGTGCTTGCTCACAGGGGATCGCCTGATTGCTGGGGTCTTTCTGCAACTGTGGGGGTCCCCCCTACAGTTGATAGTGCTATGAGATGACTGTTGTTGTGAAATGGCGCTATATAAATAAATAAAGTTGAATTATCTTCATTGAAAAAAACAATGATTTTCTTTCAAAAATAAGGAAATTTCTAAGTGACCCCAAACTTTTGAACAGTAGTGTATGTGTTTTGCACTAAAGTGGCAGCTAATTTCAGCACTTGTAGTTTTTGTATTTTTTGAATGATTTGGCATAGTTCTGGTATTTGTTGCTGGTGTTCGTGGTTGTGCCATAGGCTGTATAAATGGAGGCTTCTCACCGGCAGTGTGTAGATCATGCACTGAAAACGAAAAAGGACTGTTGGTGTGATCGGTGGTATAGACACAGGACAGACACAAGAGCATAGCAGGTATGTTTTCACTTATATGAATGTCACAGATCTGACGTTTATTTGTTATATATGTCACCAGAATGAAGGTTGCATGAAGTAAAATAATAAATAAAAAATAGTAACAGTTTGCTTCCTAAGGCTGAAATATTTAAGACATCAAATATTTTTTTTTTTTTGCATTCATTACACTAGCTTGGAACGATATGGACTCGCAGCTTCAGCATGCATTAATTTTTAAATTATCACAAAATATAGATCAATAAAATTTTGAACAACTGTCAGAAAAGGTCTGTACGTGTTAAGTTAAATAACAAGCATTCAGGGCATGACAGCAGCATGAGCATTTTAATTTTGGGGTAAAACGAACAGCTGTAGTTGTCTGTTTTACCCCGATATTAAAACACCCAAACACAGTGTTGTGGTTCTTTGTGGCTCTGACTAGATTTGAAGTCTACTCTGAGGTAAATTTGATTATGTCCAACATCTTTTAACAAAATGCATCCAACTTTATTGCGGTGGAGACACTGATATATCTCAGAGCTTTTTTTGTTTTTGTTTACAGCATTAGCATCTTAGCAGCGGCGCTAACAAACGGAGCTACAGTCTGCCAGACCACTTTTGAAGGTCATCTTCTCATCCCTCTATAGTCGTGGGAAGCGGTATGATTATATTACTGTCCTTGAGGTGCAAAAGGCTGCGTTCCCACATTTTTGATGCCGAAGTCATTGTTTTTTTTTAACAAGAAAAAGTGTCCCCTTTCAGTGACAACCATATGTTCTAAATTAGTACCGGAAGTTGCGCCCATAATTCACGCAAGGCATCATGGGGGCTAGAAATAAGGTGGATAAAGTGGTGACAGCATTTACTTGTAAGACATGACTGATGATTCAAACCTCTCATCATAGCTCTAAATGCTTTGAATTGTGTTTCCCATGTTGAGCAAAGACTTGGCAACAATGCCTGCACACACACACACTCCTAACTGCAGTAAGTAAACAGTCTTAATGGGAGACCAGGGACCTGATATGAACAGAGGTTGAAGTGAAGAAGTGCGGCAGGAGAGCTTTTGGTCAGTAGTCATCCCTACAGCTCACTACGCTCTGCCAACCCAGAATGGAAATACACCTCTCTTTCCCCAGCATCATTATTGGGAAACTGGAGAATTGGATAACTTTATAGGCCACTGGGGCACACTGGGAGGCAACAGCGTTTGCAGGAAATGTCAACTTCAGCCATTACTTGGAGACAATTTTTGTAGTGTTGCCATTTATCTGTTGTGACTTGAAAATACTTTCTAAATAAGAGCTAGAAAGCTTGAGGTGTATTTTAGCTTATTGCTTCATCATAATTTATAGCATTCGCACCTCAGTCAGGGAGCAATATAAGCATGCATCTAAATATGCTTAAATCACGGTTATGCAGTATTTGGGCAAAAACGTGACCAGTGGGGTTCAAATGTAGTGCTTGGTTGTATTTTAATTTTAAATCTAATGTAAAAACAACTTCAATAAGTGAGAAGATCCAGAGTGTCTTGTGAGGAAACTTTGCTTTTATGGTCTCAGGATAGATGTCATATTGATAGAAGGAACAGCTCACATGCAGAGAGCAACACCAGAGAAAACCCTCAACACACAGAGAAACAAGTTTAAACGGTTTATTGATTAATTTCAAAAGAGGAGCTCTTGTAGAAAAAACGTCACTTGCCAGAGGAAAACGGGGCCTGTGGGGAGGACAGGAGAGGTTAATAAGAGTAGGGGTCAGATGACGTGGAAAACCAAATTAGCAACTTACATGAACTGAGCAAAGAACCCGACAGAGCACCAACAGGATTAGACGAACTAGCAGGATGAAGCTGGTCGAGGATTGATTGAAAGTGGTCTGACCAAGTGGAGCGAAGAAGCTGAGACAGGATGAGGATGATGGAGCAGGTGAGAGCACAACAATCCCCAGAAGCACACCGCACATATGGCAGCAACCTGAAAAAGGAGAAGAGGAGAGGAAGTGTGAGAAATAATTTCCTCTAAACAAAACCAAACACTTACTTGTCGCACAGACAGTTTACCCAACGAGCCAGCGCCGAGGCGTTGAAGAGATGGTCTATTTAAGTGCTGGCAGGGAAGAGGCAACAGGTGTCCAACCCCGCAGGTGAGCTGATTGCCTGTGGTACTAGGGGAAAGTTCAACAGGATGGGAGGGGCAAGCGCTCACCTGCACATGACAATGGAGTCTGAAGTTCAAGAGAAGAGTCACATGAAGGACAAGCTCACAGATCACTATGCTACTCTGCTGTGGAGGGGTACAAGTCCATAGCAAACATAGCTCTTTTTCCACACGGCTGCTCAACCTGTCAGGGAGACTGGGAAAGGTTCCTCTACTGTCTTTTGCAGTGGCCAACTAGAAGACACTTGGCAAATCTGACCGTTCTGAATGCACGCTGCTCATTCAACCAGAAGCAAGCAAAGTCAATGCAGGGGCCTCTGAAGATCTGGGGAATTGTTTAATTTCACGCTTTTTCACATGCTGGAGGTCAGTGCGAGAAAGAGAATGAATAAGAACAAGAGCTGGAAATGACCAAATAACACCCTAGAAAACTAACACAATGATGCTATATAAACACGCATGGATTATAGATGACTATATCGTCAACTCTGAAGTCTTACTGAAGAGATCCCTGCAAGGGACACGGCTTCATGTCATTCACAAGTAAATAATGACTGCCAGTATAGGGAGACGCTACATGAAGGGGAGGTTTGGGACACAGGGGACTGCACTTGTAACTTCCTGAGCAACACTCAACACCAGTCAATAGTCCTTTGCTATGAGCACAATCATTTACCAACATTAACAAAGTATGGCAAATACTGATCAGTCATTAAATCTAACCAATTTGGTTTTGTGCCAAAAATACACTTGAGCTTACCTGTAAACACTTTTATAATTCTGAATAGAAAAGACAAAGTATTTTGGTGTTTTAATTTGCTCGTTAGCCTCTTTTCTGATTTTGTCCTTATTACTTCCTGTACTCTATGAAGTGAATATTGGGAGCCAGCAGTGCTAAGTCCCATTCTCACCTCCCTAATACTCCTATAACCCTACATAACCTTGCAGCTTGACAGAAAGAGTGCAGAAAATCCTCCCTGTGCTTACTCTGAGCCCACAGACTTTCACCCTCCCTAAAATGGCTCAGACAGAGGTCTTTATTACAGAGTAGGAGTGGGCTTATAAAAGAGAAGGAGAATAATTAAAGATATTAAAATGGCAGCTCTTAGACAGGAGCTGGTATTAAGAATAAATACTGATATGCTTAAAATTATGGTGAAAGCTCTACTTAATACAATTAATTTTAATCAAAACAGTCTTAATTTTCAGCAGAATTAATCCTGGTTTTTTTTTTCCCCTCAGAGACAAATAGAACTAATATGTTTACTATGGTAGAATGACAGTTACACTAAATCAGGAACAGCATATCACTGAGTCATATCAACTGGACAGCTAAAGCAAAGTGGACATTCGTATATAGGTGTGGAAAAGTTCCTAAATCAAATGCACTACAAGAAGTTAAAAGCCAAGTTTTGAGGTCTGAAGAAATACTTTTGAAAGCTTTGCACAACTGGCTACAACTGAAAAACACAATATTTTACAATCCACATATTGCAGCAAAAATTGAGACTCAAACTAGGTAATGTGCATCCAATCTTCTGTTCTTCAGTTCTGGGGAGCCTGTGTGAATTGTAGCCTCAGTTTCCTGCTCTTAGCTGACATTAGTGGTACCAGTTGAGGTCTTCCACTGCTGTAGTCCATCTGCTTCAAGGGTTAATGTGCTGTTCCTTTGGAGATGCTCTTCTGTATACCCTGGTTATAGTGAGTGGCTATTTGTTACTGTTGCCTTTGTGTCAGCTCAAGACAGTCTGGCTATTCTCCTCTGGCCTCTGATATCAATAAGAAATTTGGGCCCAAAAAACTGCTGCTCACTGCATATTTTCTCATTTTCAGACCATTCTCTGCAAACCCTGGAGACGTTTGCGTTTGAAAGTCCCTGTTAATCATCAGCTTCTGAAATACTAAGACCACCCTGTCTGGCAGCAATGACCATAGCATGTTTAAAGTCTCTTAAATCATCTTTCTTCACCATTTTGCTGCTCACTTCAAACTTCAGCCAGTCATCTTTGCCATGTCCACATGCCTAGATGTATTGATTTGCTACAGTGTGATTGGCTGATCAGATATTTGCATAAATAAGCAGTTGAATTTGTGTACCTAACAAAGTGGTGAATGAGTGTATATACAAAAAGTAAAATTAGAAGGAAAAACCCTTAAGTGATTAACTTTGAAAGAAACAATACATACTTACTGTCATGAACCCACGTGCGCCATTACACGGCGCACGAGGGAGAGAATGAAAAACCCATTCGTAGGAGTAGAGAGTGCTGTGTTTATTAAAGTTCACCAAAATAACAAGTTCAACCATCATTAAATGCAGTTCAGTTCACCACACAATATTTGGAAAGGTGTATTGACAGAATTGGCCACCAAACATACAGGACGCCTGCCGAATGCTCAACAGCCTGGTGAATATAAAGCCTGGTGCTGCAGGGCTGTATTACGCATGAAACAGGGAAGGCGAGCAACCTAATGCTGCAAGCCTGCTAGCACAGGAGAAAAGGCTAAGGCACACTTACAGGTCTGGAGCTAATCCGGGGTGAGCTGTGCAGTCTGCAGACAGAGGCAAAGACGCCGACCAGCCGAAACACCAAGGTATGGATCGTCTTAAAATGTCAGGTTGAGTAGAACGCTGGGAGTGAATAACCATACACAGAGGAACACACTGCCATGTATGAAGGGGATGTCCCGACAATCTCCTTCCTCAGCAGTGGCAAACAAGTACTCCAAAAGCTAACGAGGAAAGAGATTGCCGGTGTGTGAATGCATGGGCAGAACTGATTGGGAACAGGTGAGTGAGAGCGCATGTGAATGAGAGTGAATGGAGCGTGTGTATGTGTGTGTGTGTGTGTATGTGTGTGAGCACCGGTGACAGTGCAGCTGATGGAGCTTGACAGGAGGAGAGGGCGTGCCAGAGCTGTCAGAGGGAACACTAGGACAAATCGTAGCAATGAGTCAGAACCGGGTTTGGCCTCCAAACCCGGATTCACAACACCCCCCTCCCCCAGGGGTGGATACCAGATACCCCAGTACCATCAGCCAAAAAAGAAAGGAAACAGCACCTCTCAAGGGAAACAAACACTAACCCAGGGTGGGAGGTGGGGGAAACCGGTTAGGAGGGAAGCAACCCGTGAAAACACAATAGTACAAAAACAGAATAAAGAACGATCCCTCCTAACGAACCCCCAACCTGGAGCACTAACCCCCCTCTCCAGAAGTCCAAAGTTTGGGGGGTTGACCAGAGTCCCAGGCCCCCAGCGTGGTGAGGAGTGGCAGATCGGGTGGCCTGCCCAAGTCTGAAGTCCAGCAGGCGGCCCATGGGATGGTGTCCGGCGGCCTGCCCGAGCCAATGGACCACCCGAACCATAAACCAAGTCCCTAGGGTGGCCGACCAGTGTGGTGGAGCCACCAGGACCTGTGAGGATGGCGGAGAGGCATCCTCCATACTTGGGAGCATCGGCGGCCAAGCCAAGGAATAGGAGCCCCCCCCCCCCCCCCCGGTAGCACCCGCGATGGTCCCGGTCTGGGACGTGGCTGCACCCGCGATGATCCCGGTCTGGGACCTGGCTGCACCCGCGATGGTCCCGGCCTGGGACGTGGCTGCACCGGCGGTGGACTCCAGCTGGGGCTCTGCTGCACCAGCGGTGACCTCCCCAGCGAGGGAGATGATGCTCCTCACGTCCTCAGGAGTTGAACCCCGATCCTCGGTTGCCTCCAACAGCTCTCTGACGACCCTGGCCGGAGGCTCCAAGTCCGAAGGGAGAAAGAGAAAAACAGGGTCAGGGTCGCCGGCAGTGGTGGAGCCTGGTGTGTCGGTCCTGAGGGCTACTGTGAGCTGCCCTGGGTTCACCTCACCATGAGTTGGGCAGTGTGACATTAATATTGAATGATATAATGGAACACACTTGCCTGAACTCTGGCTGCACCGCCGTCCAGGACTCCGGTGATCTTAGGTGCGTAGGTTCCTCCAGTCCGTCGGGTGCCTCATCCCCGTCGGCCCCCTCCACAGAAGCTGGACCCGCCTCATCGTCAGTGGGTGGCCTAGGTGGTGGCTGCTCCCCTCCGGTGACCCTAGGATGGAGCTCGAAGGGAATAGGAGAGGGAGAGTGATTAGGGTCGCCGGCGCAGAGCCTGGCAAGGGGGGTCCAGAGGGGGGTCCAGATGCGGCTGGGGGCCGCACCCGACTCCCCTCCCCAAAAGCCAGGCAAGATCCCTCCACCATCAACGAATGAACTACAGGAGAGACTACTTGCCTGTGCTTAAGCTTTACCGCTGTCCAGGACTCCAACGATGATGCCCTGGGTCCCATCGGCTGGAGGTCCGGTCCGGGGGATGACTCCACTGCGGTGGCCCCCACAGCGGGCATAATGATGGTAGCAGGGGTGGAACTCTTGTGTGCCGTCCTCCATGCCTCTGATTCCTCTGGCGTGGCGGCCGTGGACGACTCTTTCGCTGGCCCATGGTCCAGACCCTCCTGGTCCTCTCTACTCTCCTAGCGTTCCTCATCGGGTTGAAGCACCTCCTCCCTCGGGGAAAGCTCTTTCAGTCTTTCAGCCATCTCCGGGAGGAGCCACGGCTTCACCTCCAAGATGAGGTCCATTTCAGCCAGGAGAGCCCGCCTACGTTCCTCCATCTCCTCACGTGACGGGGCGGAGCATTGCTCGGAGCGGGAAGGCGAAGCTACAGTTCGTGGAAGTGGACGCTTCTTGCTGCGGGGCTTCCTCCCCCTCCTCCTCTTGGGTGACGCGGGGATGAGATAATCCGGAATGCGGAGCGCCGTGTTGGGAAGCGGGTCACCTATGCAGAGAGACCCCGCGTCCGCGGGAGAGGTGAGCGAAGTGGCTGCGAGGAGCTCGAGCACCGGGAGATCCTCAGCCAATTCCTCACATGGTGCGGCGAAGATGTCCCGGAGGATCTCCATCACCTCCGGATGATCCCAGAGGCTGTCTCGCTCCATCACCCTCCTCGCAGTGTCCCGAGCCTGACGAGCTGTCAAAGAGGGATGGGGCCTCTGCGTCCAGGAGAGAACCTCCTCCAGTAGACACAACGAGCGCTGCTCCCTATCTAACTCCATCTCCGTCTTTTCATCCGCAGACTGGATGGACGCTGGCCCGGGAGATGAAGGGGATCTGAGGACGGAGGAAGTCTTCCTCTGACGGGAGCATTTCTTCTGGCAAGGGGCTGGCTTCGATCGCGGAGAGACATCCTCTGGCTCCGCGTCAGGAACGGGAAGGATGACGGAGAGGATGGCGTCTACCCTATGGATTCCCCGGAGGTGAGGGTAGTGCCGCTCGAAGTCCTTCGCGACGAGTCGTGCCCACTCCTGGTCCTCAGGAAACCGAGACCACTGAAAGGCGAAGCCCGCCTCCTCCAGCAAATCCTGGGCTTCCTGCTCCTCGTCTGCCCAAGTCATTGTGTCCACGTATGAGGAGAAAAAGGAGAAGGGAAAAAAAACCACAACTCTACTCTGCTGTTTTTTTTTTACGGTCGGGACATTCTGTAATGAACCCCTGTGTGCCATTACACGGCGCATGAGGGAGAGAATGAAAAACCCAATCGCAGGAGTAGAGAGTGCCGTGTTTATTAAAGTTCACCAAAATAACAAGTTCAACCATCACAGAATGCAGTTCAGTTCACCACACAATATATGGAATGGTGTAATGACAGAATTGGCCACCAAACATACAGGGCGCCTGCCGAATGCTCAACAGCCTGGTGAATATAAAGCCTGGTGGTGCAGGGCTGCATTACGCATGAAACAGGGAAGGCAAGCAGCCTAATGCTGCAAGCCTGCTAGCACAGGAGAAAAGGCTAAGGCACACTTACAGGTCTGGAGCTAATCCGGGGCAAGCTATGCAGTCTGGAGGCAGAGTCAGAGACGCGGACCAGCCGAAACACCAAGGTATGGATCGTCTTAAAATGTCAGGCTGAGTAAAACACTGGGAGTGAATAACCATACACAGAGAAACACGCTGCCATGTATGAAGGGGAATGTCCCGACAATCTCCTTCCTCAGCAGTGGCAAACAAATACCGTATTTTTGGCACTATAAGGTGCACCGGATTATAAGGCGCAGTATCAATGAACGGTCTATTTGATGGTCTATTTTCATACATAAGGCGCACCGGATTATTAAGCATTAAGTCATTTGAATGGAATAAATCATTTTGACATGCGCACATCGACATTTTGACATTCCAAAAATAGTAGAAGAAGAAGCAATTTCCGGTGTTAGCAAGCCCCGCTTCGTGTCGAAATGGACCTGTATTGTGCTATTCAGACTGTACTTTTGCTTCTGCTGGTCTCCGTAATGAAGCTACAAGTACATACTTCTGCATATGACGAACAGAGGGAGACAGCAGGACAATACAGACCAGTTTTGTTTTACTCCCGCTATGTTTTCCGCTAGCTTCTGCTAAGGCGGAAATACGTCACGTTGACGTGCGGCTGGTGTACAGACATGCGCAGTAAACATATTTTCTGCCCTACGTTCGGAATAAGTGTTTTCATGCGCACCATTTGGATTAACAATCGGCATAACCGGTTCCGCCGGACCGGTGGCGCCACATGAGTAGGCTGCCCGTTGCAACAGCCTTTTTTTTTTTAATCTTCCTTCTTCTTTCTACACCTTTCACTCTGTATATATATCACGGACGCACGGATCGCCCCGGGGGTCTCCCGGGTCGGCGGACGGAGCCACGGTTTGCAGCGGGAGACGCTACAGCGGGGAGGAGCTAGTGCTAGCTAGCACTTGGCCGCCGCCCGGTGCTAATGGGAAACTCGACATACCGGGAGCTGTAGCGAAAACAACGCGGGTGCTGGGCTGGAGTTTAGGCGGCGTGCAAGAAATATAAGACAGAATAATAAAGAGTGATGGCAAGAACTAAGCAGACCGCCCGTAAAATCTACTGGAGGAAGAAGCCCCCCAGGAGGCAGCTAGCCACCAGGGCTGCTCGGAGAGGCGCTCCGGCCACCGGCAGAGTGAAGAGGCCTCGCCGTCACAGGCCCGTGGCTCTGAGAGAGATCCGTCGCTGCCAGAAATCCACGGAGCTGCTCATCTGTAAGCTGCCCATCCAGCGCCTGGTGAGGGAGATCGCTCAGGACTTCAAGACCGTCCTGCGTTTCCTGTGCTTCGCCGTCATGGCTCTGCAGAAGACCAGCGAGGCCCACCTGGTGGTCTCTTCTTCGCTAAGGGGGTCACCATCATGCCCAAAGACTTCCAGCTGGCTCGCCGCATCCGCGGAGAGAGAGCTTAAGACTTTCTGCTGCACATTCACCAACCAACCATAATGCTCTGCACTGTGTGTCTATATATATACATTTATAGTAATATGGACATATGTTTACTAGATGTTGTTTTTTCTTGCCTTATGATTGTTGCTCTGAGTGTTGCTGTCCCTGTGCTGTTGCAATCCTGGAATTTCCCCATTGTGGGACTAATAAAGGCTTATCTTATCTTATCTTATCTTAACCCACCCCTCTCAATCGGAATGAAATTTTGATCCGAATGAGCGTGATCGGGTTAGAATATTCAGACTGCCATGTTTATATGAAGCATTTTTATTCCAATCAGGCTTTTAATCCGGTTACTTGTGTCCATGTAAACATAGCTGAGTTTAACAGTTGGGCGATTTCGGCATCAAGCATGCCCGGATCCCTCTCGTCCCTATCCGAGTCAGTCTCGTTGCTGTTATTTAGCTGTTCAGTGATGATTCTGGCCTTCGTGAAAGCTTGGACGACACTTGAGACTGATACTTTAGCCCAGGCATCCACGATCCACTGGCAGATAGTGGCGTAACTCGCTCGCAATTTTACTTTGAACGACCTGTTGACACCAATATCTAGCGGTTGGAGTTCTTTGGTTAATCCACCCGGAATGATGGCAAGCTCCGAATTAGTTTGCTTCACTTGGGTTTTGACAGTATCGGTGAGATGGGCGCGCATGGAGTCGCAGAGCAATAGGGACAGAGATTTGTGGAAAAAGCCATCCAGCCATTATGTTGAAGCACATATTACTACGCGAGGCTCCTGATTACGGTAGCCATAATGCTCCGACAATCCATCAAGCGGTGCGGCGTCGTAGCTTACCAAAGTCGTACTAAAACATTTTGACAGATTTTTGAGCACCGTGTGTACCACATAAAATCGGTTCGAGGTCAGTAAGCACAACCAGAATTAATACATAAGGCGCACCGGATTATAAGGCGCACTGTCAATTTTTGAGAAAATTTAAGGATTTTAAGTGCACCTTATAGTCCGAAAAATACGGTACTCCAAAAGCTAACAAAGAAAGAGATTGCCGATGTGTGAATGCGTGGGCAGAACTGATTGGGAACAGGTGAGTGAACGTGCAACGTGCATGTGAATGAGAGTGAATGGAGCGTGTGTGTGTGTGTGTGTGTGTGTGTGTGTGTGTGTGTGTGTGTGTGTGTGTGTGTGTGTGTGTGTGAGCACCGGTGACAGTGCAGCTGACAGAGCTTGACAGGAGGAGAGGGCGTGCCAGAGCTGTCAGTGGGAAAACTGGGACAAATCGTAACAATGAGTCAGAACCGGGTTTGGCAACACTTATTAGCAGACTTCTAGACTGAACTGGTCAGGAGTTACTTCTTAAGAGAAAACACATGAGAAAATTATTCAAAAATTTATTGTACTGCATAAGGGGCTACCCTGTGCTAAACAGACGTTACAAAGTAAGCCATGGATGAAGCAACTGTGGCATCACCCATAGGTCCCAATATGAAGCCACAAGCTGAGTATTTCATCTTTTTGACTCAAAACCTACACATGGATTGCGAGAGAGGAAATGAGGGGAAACTACAGGCTCATTAGATAGTGGCTTAACAAGCAGCTGGTAGGGGCCAATCAGAAGTACTCTTTTATATTGCCAACCTTGACTTTTGACCTTTTGACCCCAAACCTGTACTCAGAGGTTTTGGTCTCAGAGTGAACCTGTGTACCAGGTTTGGTGACCCTAGCTTTCTTTGTTGTTGAGATATACTTTATAAGGCATTTTGATGTCTACCTTTGACCCTGCGATCCCAAAACCACAGTCACACTTCAGGGTCACAGGGTGAACCTGTGTACCAAGTTTGGTGGCCCTAGCTTTACTTGTACAGTAAGAAGGCATAAAGAATGTTAACCTTGAACTTTGACCTTTTGACCCCAAACACATAGTCAGAAGTCAGAAGCCCAAGTGAACCTGTGTAGCAAGTTTGGTGACCCTAGCTTTCTTTGTTGTTGAGATATAGTTTATAAGCCATTTTAATGTTGACCTTTGACCTTGCAATCCCAAAACCACAGTCACACTTCAGGGTCACAGGGTGAACCTCTGTACCAAGTTTGGTGGCCCTAGCTTTACTTGTACAGTAAGAAGGCATAAAGAATGTTAACCTTGACCTTTGACCTCTTGACCCCAAACCCATAGTCAGAGTTCAGGATCCCAAGGTGAACCTGTATACCAGGTTTGATGGCCCTAGCTTTACTCATTTTATAGTAATAGTAAATGTAACATTTACCATAGTGCAACTGCAATGTTAACTTTGAACCTTTGACCCCTTGACCCCAAACCCATAGTTAGGTGAGGGTGTAAGTTGTCCAAGATGTGTATTAGATACAACTACTCTACCGATTTGAAAAGCCTACATCATTTCTTTCAGTAGTTACTGTGTTTACAAGATTTAGGGAAAAATCTGACCTGACCTTTGACCTCATGGTCATCCGATGAGAGTGAAATTGCAATATGTGCATCATCAGAGTATCTCAAACCATGGTACCAAGTTTTAAAACAATCGGAACAAAACTGTAGGAGGAGCTGATTTCACAAAAGTGGTACAGACGGGCGGACGGACAGACGAACGGATTGACCCATAACATAATCCCCAATAGGTCTTCGCCCTTCGCCGGTTTTCGACCCCTTCGGGCTTCGATCAGCAGGGAATAAAACACAGAAACAGATAAGTCGTATAAGTTCTTTCATCTCCACTCTATCACCCAGAGTCTCTGTCTTTGAGGGCAGTGAACATTGTGTAACATTAGTTCACATTAAATTCTGATTGGAAGACAGCGGGATCTATTTTGAGGGTCAACATCAGATTTTTGCACCGCACTTTCCACCTTACGCCAGTGCTTTTGTTTGTTTCTGTTAGTGCATAGTCTGTTTTTTTTTAGGCTTTGCGACATACTATCTAATTACTATTAGACAGTGGGCCGACTTTGCTTTGGGAGAAAGAGGTTCATTTCAAAGATGCAGTAATCAATCTCATGCGCATTGGTATTTTGGTGCATTTTATGACAATGCACTTTTGATCATAAAAAAGGAGGTCTGTTATCAGAAGCATATTTTTTAATGCTATTTCAACAGCTTGTTTTGAAATCCACAGCCACCACAGCCACACTTGAGCCAACGTTTTTGTGGGTTCCTGAAGGCCTCCCGTCGGCCCTCTGGAAAAGCCACCTAGAGTGAGCTTGCTTTGGCAGAGATGTTTTGCCAAATGGGAACAAGATCATCTGACCAGCTTCTGAGGGGTGAGACCAGAGAGGAACCTCAGGAGATCTGCCTAAATGGGGCAAGATACCCTCGGCTGATGACAGGTAACAGAACACATGGGGACTAGCCACCTCCCGTGAGGCAGTGAGGCTGAGCAACTTATGGTAACATTGACTTTTATTTCCTTTACACTATCAAGTTTGATAATCTTCAATCTGAGGACCTCACTAAACCATCCAATCAGTAGTAGCAACAGGCACTATGTACATTTCAGTGAAAATACAAAGAACAAATGAAGCACCGTGGTATAGTGGTTAGCACTACTGCCTCACAGTAAAAAGGTCATGGGCTCAACTCCACCAACCAGCAGGGCTTATCTGTGTGGAGTTTGTATGTTCTTCCCATGCTTGTATGGATTTAGTTCGGGTGCTCCAGTTTCCTCCCACATTCCAAAACCATGCAAGTTAGGTTAATTGAAGACTCTAAAGTGGCCCTAGGTGCCAGTAACAAAAGGATTGGTGCCACACCGTGATTGCCTCATCCAGGTGGATTCTCTGGGATTAATAAAGTATACAGCAAATATATCCTTTTTTTTCTTTGATGGTTCAGCTTGTAAATACAGTTCCTTGCTCAGCGTGAGCCGACATTGCTGAATACAACTAATCAGTTCCACCAATGGAGCTTTATTGTGAGTATTATTTTTGGTGAGAACCATTAACAGTGCTAGTTGAAGCATACAATATATACAGTGCTAGGTGGGTAAAATATTTGGACATTTATAACAAGATACAAACAAAAAAAGCATGAACAATTTGTGTGTGTGCGTGTGTGTGTGTGTGCCTGCAAGATCATGTAAAACTGTGGGGCGAATGGATATGCAAATAAGCACGCACAGAAACTTATATACAAATGTAAATAAGTATACACATACAGTTATATATAATAATTCTCCACCTACTGTACATACATAAATTCCAACCTGTCCTTGTTTTTCCAACAATCTATTCACAAGAATTTGAGAGGATATAACAACAATATGCAATTATAAGGTAACCCCACAGCCCAGGGAGATGGGCAGAATGGCTCTGTGTCGGCAGCATCGGCAGCCAAGCAGATCATCTTGACCCAGCCTCCTGAAACTGGAACCCACCCCATGATGAGGGGGTGGGGAAGCAACCTCAGCTGAAAACTGGGCCCATCACCCAAGAATCCCCACCACTCAACCAGAGTAGCACTGCTACTAACTCAAGGGTATTGACCAGGAGAAACCAGCCTCCAGCCCCACCCCCACCAGCAGCGAACAGCACACAACCTTCCACCACATGAGAAACAGCCAAGGCCAGCATCAAAACAGCCCCGCACCACCACGGCGAAGCCCTCAACCACGGACATACACAGGAAGAGAGGGGAAGAGGACAGCCCTCAAGCAGCACCGCCACTGACTCCCCCCACAGGTAAAGACAGGAGAGAGAAGACCTGCTAGAATTCCAGCCAGCCACCACCCACTGTGACAGACACTGTTGCCCCACACCAAACCCGGCAGAGGGCATATCCATCACCAGCACACATGAGGGGAAGCGAACGAACACACAAAGCAGGAAAGGCAGAGTGGTGGCAGAAGGGGTCGTGGCCGGAACGGCACAGGGGGCCGGCAGATCTACCTTGCCATGTCCGCCCTGAGGGCCCAGACAATGACACCAACCCAAACCAGGCCAGCCACCTGTGCCCCCATGTGTGGATGCAACTAATGTGAGGCATTTAAAAGAGGTGGGGAGCATGGATGACCAACCAGATGCTCAGACATCCCAAGGAGGCCAAACCACACTCCCCATCGGTACTATATAAACGTGTGTGTCTATAAGAGGGTGAAAAATGAAGCTGATAAAAGGGAACACAAGACCCATACCACCACAAGGTCCCATAGATGCACCCCGGGAAATGTTAAGTCCCCGACCATGGGATACAACAGTATGTTGTGGGGAGACGTGGGGGAAACCCCCCTCCCTCACCCTAAGCAGTCCAAGCAGGACAGGGCCCACCACGCCCATCCATCCAGTGCCTCCAGACCATACCTTGGCCACTCACATGCACATGCCAACACTCTCTCTTTTAGACACACACACACATATATTAAAAAAATCAATCTCTCCCTCCCCCATCTCATCACCCATCCTTCACACAATGACCATGTTTACATGCACACAAATAAACTGATTATGATTGGAATTCTGGAGTTATCTGATTATTCTAGTAGCCATGTAAACAGAATAATCTGATAAAGGTGATGTAACCAGGGTAATTAACTCGAGTGGTTTACCCTCCAATAGTCTGTTTATTAAGTGCATGTAAACACAACAAAACTGATTATTTCCATTATTAGTTTATCCCCAGTAGTAAGTTTATTGTGACCATGTAACCTTGGTCAATGACTCACTCATAACCCATTAAAGCATCACCCTTAGTACGAGCAGGGGCCCAGGGACAATACCAGCCTCCACACCCCAGGCTGCCAACTGACACCCAAACCCTAAGCAGAGAAAGGGGGCGAGGGCAGGTGCCCACGTGTGTGTAACATAGGGAGATGTTTGCTGTATGAAGTTTGATGTGTATGTGCTACTAAGATGCATCTAAAATTGGGGAGAATGAGGTGGTAGGACACCCCCCGTAGCGGGCAGCAGGGCCCTCTCCTCCTTCCACCCAAACCTGCACTAGATGTGCAGACCCACCCCAGAACCTGGAGTGCACCCACATGCCAGCCCCCCTTTCTCTGACAGAGTCCCAGACATAACAACACACTCACCCATCTGGACAGACATGATAATTACTTATATAGCACTTTTCTTCTCATCTAGGATGACCAAAGCACTTTACAGATCCTGTAATCCACCCATTCACACACTGATGGCAGCAGAGCTGCCGTACACACAGGTGCTAACCAGGCCACCAGGAGCAACTGGGGGTTCAGTGTCTTGCTCAAAGACACTTCAACAAGTGGACAGCAGACACAGCAGGAATCGAACCCATGACCCTCCCATCAGTAGTCGGTCACACTACACCTGCGCCACCGCTGCCACCAATACTCAAACATATCCATTATGTCAGTGCAACATTGGTGGATACCCCCCCCCGGCCTGCTGCACAAAACTGACAATTTGCTGTAAATAAGGAATGATTATTCAGATCTCAAAAACAGATATTTGGGATAGCTGTAGAAAACTTGTTTATCATAATTTTGCTATGATGTAAATTCTGACCCAATTAATTATCATTTACTGACTTGCTTTTGCCATAATCAAACATCACTATCTGACAAAACCATTTTATGCTTCTGTTGGATTCCTCAGCACGAATATGATCAGTAGAGAGAAGGCTAGTAATCTTAGAAGACATTGCCACACATGCATGCCCACAGTTAAGTGCACATGCACAAACTCATGCATACACATACACACAAACAGTTTGATGATAATCCTGAATGGATATGAAAGGGCATGCAAGCAGTAGTATGGAAAATAGGTATGAGGCCAGAGAGATGGGACAAGGGAGAATGTAAAAAAGAGAGAAGGGAGAAAAGGGGTTGTGATTGAGTGAGTGGGAGAGGAAGGAGCCAGGCTTTATTTAATCTCAGCAGAAGTGTCGATAGAGCAGAAAGTTCAGCAAGCTGGATCGGTGGTTAAGCCCTGAGTTTTACTTTAACTGTTCAGCTCTCCTGGCAGTACGTGTGTATGTGTGCTTGTGTATTTGTAAATGTGTGTGTTTGAAAGTCTGTGTGAAGACATTAAACATAGTGCTAAGAAGCAAGAACAGGGTGCTGCTGGAAGAAATGTATTTAATCAAGTCAGAACAAAGGAGTTGTGTAATTTTCTCCTGAGGGCAAAGGGAACACTGGCTTTCTCTGAAAGAAAGCAGCTAACTTTTTCAAATGGTACAGGGGTGTTTTGTTGCATAATAGAGACATTTTCACAATCACCTTAAAGTATTTCTTCTTTTTCTTGCTGCTTTTTGGCTAATTTTGAGAATTAATCAAAACCAGGCTATTCAGTTGTACACCCACAAGGGTCCAGAATAATTTAGGAGTTTCTTTAATGCCAATACACAGATGCTGCTGCTAACACAGAAATCTTCCTATTAAACAGCAAAATCAATGCCGCACAACTGGGGTATGCCAGAGGAATATCAGCCACTGAAATTGGTAAATCTTAATTGCTGATAGGCTGATATCAGACACTCTTTACGACTGTTGGAATAACTGACTATTCAACTGACAAAAATTTATTCAACAACTAATTTGATAATTCAAAAATCACCTATGTACCTTTTTCTAGTAAAAATTCCAAAAAAATATGATTGTTTTTGGTTCTCTAGCATAAAAACAGTTTTGCAGTTTTTCTTGATTGTGTGTTATAATTTGAATCATTTTTGATAAGGTCACCTTGAGCTTTGGGATGTTGTGATTGACATTTTTGACTATTTGACTGTTTTGACTGTTTCTTTATTATATCGCTCTTTATTGTAGCTCTCAGACCAAATGATCAGTCAATTAACCTAAAAAAATTTGATAGCTTAATTGATAACCAAAACGATCATAGTTGCAGTTCAAATGAATATCAGATTGGCCGGTATATCAGCCCAATCCAAAACCAGTTTTAGTGAGAAAGACACACACACACACACACACACATACAGTATATATACACTTTATGACTATTTGTTGTTGTAGTTCTAACACTTTGCTCACCCAGCACGGTTTATATTGTATATTTCACCAGGCACTAATGGTTCTCACAAAAAGTAATAATAAACACAATAGTCACAATAAAGCTCTTTGACAGAAATTATAATTTGTATTCAGCAACGGCAGGCTGAGCAAGGAGCTGTAATTACAAATTGAACAGTCACCAAAAAAAAGAAAACTGCAAAAAACCAAACCATTACAAACACATCTTTTCCAAACATCTAACACAGGGGTGTCCAATCATGTGTCATGGAGGGCCAAGACCCTGCAGGCTTTACCTCCAACGGCAGATTTCACTGAACTTCTTCCCACTGATTGCTGATCAGTGAAAACACCTGCTGAAGAGACTGGGTAGAAGAGAAAACCTGCAGGGTCTTGGCCCTCCATGACACATGATTGGACACCCCTGGTCTAACATGTGTTTTTAACCACCTTCTCAAAGTCCAAGTTAGATTTGTGAGCTTGTGTATGTGACAGTACATGTGTTTAAGCAATACTACATGGGGGGGGGGGGGGTGCGGTATCAATGAATATAGTAGTAATTGCCATGATTCATCATAGACTCGATGTGATGTGGAGGGCCGAAGACCTCACTGTAGTTACTACATTCATGATACTGCACAACCTCAAGTGTAATATTGCTTTTATACAACAGTTTCACAAACATAATTTATTGAATGACAGCAACAGAGGAAAAAATATTGTGATTTTTTTGTTTAACCACTTATTTTGTTTAACCAGTTATTTTGCTCTGCTGAAAAAAATAGTCCCTTCTAAATATACCCAGTTAACTGTTGCTAAGCACCTCAGTCAGCATCATGTAGAGAGGAATAGGTCTACTCTCATTTCATACACATAACATATTAAATATTGGCCAGTGCAAAAGTCAGTGTTTATAATATATACTGGTCACTCCTTGAGAAGGGTTTGTGGTCCCTGTCAGATTGAGCAGGTGGCTAGTTAGTGTGCTAGCGATTTGGCTTTTACATACCGCTCACTTTTTCTTGGCATTTTCAGATGAAATAAAGGGTCCATCACCACAAAGATATTGTGGTTTGTTAATTGAGACAATAAATCCAACTCTAGCTTCCCTATTTTTTAACAACAGACAAAACAGTAAAATAGCTTAAGGATGTTTACATGGGTAGGACTTTGTGAGCTAAATAAAGTCTTAAAAAAGGGGTAGGACTTACGGGTCATGGAGATAATTTCTTTACAAACAGAGCCTCACTGTGGAAATTAAGGTATTCATCACAGTATTACAAGTCTCATCTAAAAGAAGTCACAGACTTGACAGAAAATTACTGTTAGTAGTAATTTACAGTTACTGGAACATCTTTGAAGCAGAGTGATGCATATCCTGTGAAACATGGGAGTGCGATTATCATGGAATATAGTAACTCCTGGAATCCCTATTGTCCAATCAAATTGTTCAGTCGGAACCAGTGTTGGGCAAGTTACTAAAAATAGTAATTAATTACAATTACTAGTTACTTCTTTTCAAAAGTAACTCAGTTACTTTACCAATTACTGCATGATTAAAGTAACTAGTGTGGCGTAACCCCCACAACAGACTGGGACAGGCAAAGCACTCAACTAGAGCAACTAACAGAACAGTGAAATGTGTGTATTAATGTCAACAGGCAGCCCCGCTTCTTCTGGCTTTTTCCGGCTCAGTACTGTGATGTTAATGTGCCATTCATGCATTGTGTTCATGCTTCCTGCCCTTACTGTGTCTGTACACTGATAACAATATGTAGATGTGCCTTGTAACCTCTTTTGTCCTGCAGTTCCGGAGCTGAGGCGAAATACGGCCAGCAATCTCCTTATTGTTATGTGTGTCTCTCAAATGCAAATGCCAATACCTACTGCTGTGAATGCCTTTCATGTATTGTCTGTAGTTGGGTATATAAGCTGCATCACTCTGTAACTCACTCTCTCACTCTGACAACTGCTCATCTGCACACTTTGCTGGAGAGCCTCCGGGCTCGCTCATGGAGCGAGCTCCGTGACGGCGGTATGATAATAAATCTATTTAAAACTTCACTCAGCTGCCTTATTTTATCATCCGCCGCACTGGTGACCCCGAGAATGCACATGCTTTGTGCAACGCAACCTTCTGGTTTGGACAGCCACGCTGGTGTCCTGATGGCAACGAACGCAGCACCCGGCGGTGATTCTCCGACGACAAGCGAATGCAGCAACCTGACTGATTTGCCCTCCCTTCTGCTTCAGGGAGACTTCGACGCAGAGTTTCCAGGCGAAACTCTCCGGAGACCACCCACGACTGGGACAGCTGCGGAAAATTTCATGGTGAGATCTGCACGCCTAGATCGGCACATCCACGCTTGGACCAGCCGCTCTCACAGCTTCTGACACACAATTCTGTCTCCTTACGAGAGCGCACGCACCTCGTCCTCTCTCCACGATGGCGACCCCCATGGCCGACGGAGAACGCGTGGACCTGAACGCACCATGACCCATCTACAACAACTACAACAGGGATGATTAAGCTCCCTGACCCTGACTCTCCCTCTCCAGCAGGCCCACCCACGCACGGAACCCCGGCACACGCACCGGGGAGTTACGAGGACGGCGCACCACGCACGGGACACATACGGCTCCACTGACCGCCATCCTCCTTCGCCGCTTCACACAGGCCCTTCAGGCTTGCTCGTACACCTGAGGCACGCACGCAGCTTGCTCACTGGATTTTCTGACGGTCTTAGCCATGGCGCACAACGGGAATTCAGCAGTCTGCGGTCCCTGAAGGCTTTAAGGTTGTGCCCGCACCTAAAGTCAACACGCCAAGTCCCTTTGCTTTTGTTTTTTTTTCTTACAGCCGCCCCTGTTTTTCTTCATGGCTGCTGTTAATCCTCGCCGCTCCTTTTTCTTCACGGCCGCTATTAATCCTTGCAGGACTTAATCGCGAGAGGAGTTAGTGACTAATTTTTCTTCTTGTGGATCTCCGCACGTTCAACGGGACAGCCCCTCAACATCGCGGACCCACAAGCAATTTTTGCGCGGCTCAGACGATTTCACCGTCCCTGGCCGGCATTTACTACCCCCCACCCCCCTCCCCCTCCGCCTGCACAGAGCTTTCCCTGCTCGCTGCCAAAGTCGGACTATCGAGGCCTCGGCCGCCTGCCGAGCCCTCTGGGGGGGAGCGTGTGGCGTAACCCCCACAACAGACTGGGACAGGCAAAGCGCTCAACTAGAGCAACTAACAGAACAGTGAAATGTGTGTATTAATGTCAACAGGCAGCCCCGCTTCTTCTGGCTTTTTCCGGCTCAGTACTGTGATGTTAATGTGCCATTCATGCATTGTGTTCATGCTTCCTGCCCTTACTGTGTCTATACACTGATAACAATATGTAGATGTGCCTTGTAACCTCTTTTGTCCTGCAGTTCCGGAGCTGAGGCGAATTACGGCCAGCAATCTCCTTATTGTTATGTAGTATTTCCATTTTACATCCAGCTGTGACTGTTCAGAATACAGTAGATCCACTTCACGGTGTTGTTAGCATAGCATAGCACTAGCTTTGTCGGAGTTGAAGATCACCGTAAGTCTCAACCGGCTCTTTAGTTTGCAACCCACCAATATGCTTTTGTCTTTAACTGTGGCAAAGGAAAAATAATCTGTCTATTTCCTCAAAAACAAAGTAGCTTAATCTTTTCCTCCACTCAGTAATTAAGACTCACAGGCTCTCTACAACAGGTCACATCGACTGACAGCTGCGTCAGCTATGTAGTTTGTATATTCACTTATTTACGTTAAAAATATCTATCCATATTAATAAAACAAGTAATGAGTAATGAGCATCTGATCGAATTTCAGGAACTGTAACGCATTACAGAATTTTTAAACAGCAATTCCGTTACACAGCACGTTACTGAAAAAGTAGTGGTGTTATAGCAATGCGTTAACGCATTACTCCCAACACTGGTCGGAACTAACTGTTGTATAATAAGGTTTTAGAGAATGGCAATAGCACCTAATCTGCTATGAGTGTTTGAGAAATACCACTGATTTTTTTTTTTACTTTAATTTTTATTTCTAAGTTAAAAAAAAAACAGACAAAACTGCTGTGACACTGGTGGCATTTCCCTCACAGCCAGGAGGTTTAGGAATCAAGTGCTGATTAGATAACAATAAAAACCACATCTGAAAAACCGTACGATTTGATTCCTAAGGTAGTGATCAGCAGTGTTTGCTGGTGGAAACAAATTACATTTAGACACAGAAAGTAGAAAATGCCCACACAAAAATTATACTGTTCTCAGCATCCCTGAGAAATAACAAGAATGTTTTGGCTTTCAAGCTTTTTTTTTAGCATAATAATACAGTTAAGAGCTGAAATAACTGTTTCCTATATAAGTTTTTCTAAGGTTTGTTTTTTCCTGGTGGCCCAGACAGCTCAGTGCACTGCAACTTGAGAAAACAACAGCAAACAGACTAAACAAAATGAAAATGAGAAAGCATCATCATCAAAATGGCAACATACGTGGCGGTGCGGTGGAGCAGTGGTTAGCACTGTGCCAGCACAGCAACTCACCCTTGGCCATGGGATCCCTGATTCGATCCCAGCCCCTGACCAACAGTGATCTGTGTGGAGTTTGCATGTTCTCCCCGTATCTGCATGGGTTTACTCCGGGATTTTTCCGGTTTCCTCCCACAGGCCAAAAACATGCAGGTTAGGTTAATTGGAGACTCTAAAGTGGCCCTAGGTGTGAATGTGTGTGTGAATGGTTAAGGGATAGCGCCGTACCGTGGCTGCTTCATCCATCCAGGTGGATGCCCTCAATTTTCCCTCTGGGGATCAATAAAGTACACAAAATCAAAAAACAAAAAAAAACATACAGGTGCTCCAAAAACTCACATCAGCTGCACATGGAGAAAAATACAACAAATATTCCCAACACAACAGGGGTGACTCCAGGGAAACAATAAAGCAACAGACCATGAAGGTCAGCATACCTTCAAGTTGTCTAGCTAATTTTTTAATATTCAAAAGCAGATGTTGAAGTAAAACTTTACTCGCTTTTATGTTACGTCTCCAACATGTTTCCCTACTTGCAACTGCTGTGATTTTTTTGCAACACCTTTGTATTGTGATTGATTAATGAAGATTTTGTTATTTTATTTTGTTATATATATGTTATTTTGTTTTGTCTATTTGCAGTTTTTTTGTTGTTTGCTGAGCTATAGTTCTCAGGATCAGCGTAGTTTTGCACTGATGAATCACTGCACCTGTGTTTAGTTTTACAAACTTTTGTCTGCTTTTTGCTTTGATTGGCCAATACTGAAGGGCGATTTTAACATAGCAGTATTAACTATAGCAATCTGGTGTTTAGAATAGGACACAATAGAAAAGCATTGTTTTTTGTTATACACATACATACAAGAAAATTTCCTCTGAAAGGTTACAATAACATTCACACACACTTTTGCTGTTGAAGATATGAATATCGACAGTACAAGTCTTTTTTGTTGTTTCTGCAATTCTTAAGTCTACAGGCCACATTACAATGAGCTAGTCAATCGTCTAAGGCACAGTATTTATAGGCATGACCAAGTACATTTTGCAAAAACAGTCTTTGGAGGCAGTAGTGGCTCAGGAGGTAGAACACATCTTGTATACTGCTGCAGAGCCCAAGTGTGCTTCAGCTTGAGGTCACGAACAGATGGCCGGACATTCTCCTTCAGGATTTTTTGGTAGACAGCAGAATTCATGGTTCCATTTACCACAGCAAGTCTTCCAGGTCCTGAAGCCTCAGACCATCACACTACCAGCACCATATTTTACTGTTGGTATGATGTTCTTTTTTTCTCAAATACGGTGTTACTTTTACGCCGGATGTAATGGGACACACACCTCCCAAAAAGTTCAACTTTTGTCACGTCAGTCCACAGAGTATTTTCCCAAAAATCTTGGGGATCATCAAGATGTTTTCTGGCAAAACTGAGACAAGCCTTTATGTTCTTTTTGCTCAGCAGTGGTTTTCATCTTGGAACTCTACCATGCAGGCAATTTTTGTGCAGTCTCTTTGTTATGGTGGAGTCATGAACACTAACCTTAACTGAGTCAAGTGAGGCCTGCAGTTCTTTGAATGTTGTTGTGGTGTCTCTTGTGACCTCTTGGATGAGTTGCCACTTCACTCTTGGGGTAATTTTGGTCGGCCGGCCACTCCTGGGAAGTTCACCACTGTTCCATGTTTTCGCCATTTGTGGATAATGGTTCTCACTGTGGTTCGCTGGAGTCCCAAAGCTTTAGAAATGGCTTTATAACCTTTTCCAGACTGACAGAAACAAAGTAGGTGAGATCTCATTTGTTCTTGAATTTCTTTGGATCACATCATAATGTCTAGCTTTTGAGGATCTTTTGGTCTACTTCACATTGTCAGGCAGGTCCTATTTAAGTTATTTCTTGATTGAGAACAGGTGTGGCAGTAATCAGGGCTGGGTGTGACTAAAGAAATTGAACTCAGCTTTCCAAACATGTGTTAAACCACAGTTAATATTTTTTTAATGGGGGGGGGGGCACTTTTCACACAGGGCCATGTAGGTTTGCATTTTTTTATCCTTAATAATAAACATCTTCATTTAAAAACTGCATTTTGTGTTTACTTGGATTATCTTTGTCTAATATTTAAATTTGTTTGATGATCTGAAACATTTAAGTGTGACAAACATACAAAAAAATGAGAAATCAGGAAGGGGGCAAATACTTTTTCACTCCACTGTATGTACAAACACTACTGTATATAAAACAACTACAGTCATGTGAAAAAATTTTGACACCCCTTTAAATATTCAGTTCTTTATTAAGAAATGTTCACGTATGTATGTTTAACCTTGGTTTTGTTTTTATTTTCATTTTTAAAAATTTATTTTTGTCATGTTCCGCTGCATAAACAGCAGCGAACATATAAAATGGCAGTGAACCCAACGTGCAGTGATGTAACGTGCTTTATTTACAATGGAGTGAATATATACACAAGTTCAGTTCACAGTCTCAAAGGGCGTTAGCACGACAACTGGCTCCAGCTACGTGGCTAGGATTAAATGCCCAACACGCTCCAGGGAAGGGAGGAGCAGAGAGAGAAGGCATGGAAGGGAAATGACTTACTAAATGTTGGAGTGAAATGGCTCTGGAGAACAACACAGTGCAGTCAGGAGAGGAAGCCAACAGTAGCGAGCCAGAAAGTCCACTGTTGACACTTGAAGCTGCCGCATCAACTGGTCGCACTCAGCTCAATAAATACCAGAGCTTAAGTGGGAGCAAGTGGACACAGCTGTGGTGACAGGTGTGTGACTGATGAAGTGATGTGTGCATGTGAGTGTGTATGTATGTGTGTGAGTGTGTGTGCGTGTGCAAGTGAATGTATGTGTGTGTGTGTGTGTGGCAAGCCTAATGCCGGTGAATGCCTGGCAAAGGGGGAACGTGGCTGTGGGACTGGCCGAGAGCAAAGCTCAACCCGCCAGCTTGAGAAAACAAGAGACAATTAAACCCACAGCCGACAATCATGCTCAGGGTGACGACCCTGAACATGACAGTGCCCCCCCCCCCCAAGGGGTGGACACCAGACACCCACCGTACCATCAGGGAGAACATAACCTACCCCCCCCCCCCCAATCAAAAGGCCCAAACAACAACCCACGGCGGGAGGTGGGGGAAAACAGGCTAGGAGGGATAGGTCGAATAAACACCACAACAACACACAATACACAGCCCAGCCCCAAGCCTAACTGACCCACCCCTCCCAAGAGTCTCTCGGTTTGGAGGGCTGACCAGAGTCCAAGGTCTGGAGGGCGGCCGCGAGTTCAGGGCAGCTGACCCCAGTCCCAGGGCCAGCAGGTGGCCTGCTGGACGATGTTAGGCAGCCTGCCCACACGATTAGGCCACCAGGGCCAGAGGGACAGATGAAGTGGTGGCCTACCCACTGGAAGACTGGAGGGTAGGTAGCCGGATTGGGGAAAGGAAGTCCCTGTGGTCTCTGGCGGCAAAGGGGAGAGGATCCTGACGGTGCCTGGCAGTGGGAGGAGGAACACCCACAGGGCCCTCAAAAGGAAAAGAAAGGCCCCGGTGTCCCCAAACTGTCCCATAGCACCCCTGGTGGTCCCGGCATGGGACTGGAGATTGGCCGCACCCTTGATGGTCACCGGCGGAAGTCCAGCTCCACCCACGATGGCCCCTGACCAGGCCGGCTCCGCTGCACCCACGGTGGACTCCAGCGGGAGTCTAGCTGCGCTTGAGGTGACCTCTGGCTGAAGCTCAGCTGCAACTGCGATGGCCCCCAGCTGGGCCGGCTCCGCTGCACACTCTGTGGACTCCAGCGGGAGCCTAGCTGCGTCCGCGGTGGCCTCCGGCTGTGACACACCCTCTCCGGCAACCCTAGAAAAGGAATAGGACACAGAGGAGGAGGGGTCAGGGTCGCCGGCAGCAGCAGAGCCCGGTGAGGCGGGCTCAGGTGCAACGTGTGGCTGCGACTGGCCCTCCTCACCTGGAGCTAGGCAAAAATGATGAGGGAAAAGAGAAAGACAAAAGAGAGCACTTGCCTTAGCTCGAGCTCCACCGCCATCCAGGAGTTCAACGAGCTGGGTGACGTCCTCCCAGGTTCGACCTCCAGGGGGTGCAGCTCAGGGGCTGACACTGCTGTAGTGGCCTCTACAGCAGGCGTGGTGGTGGTCGCAGTTTTAACCTCCTCCAGAGAAGGCTCTCACGTGGTTGGCTGTTCCCGCATGGACTCCGGAGGTGGCATCTCACGGTGCGCTGGTTCCTGAAAGACCAAAGCCAGGGGATGCTCCATCGTTGGCACAGGCTTCGGATCGGTTGCAGCACCCTCTCTCTGTCCATGCGAACTCTGCAGATCCGTCTCACAGTGCGCTGGTCTCCAAAAGACTGAAGCCAGGGGACGCTCCATCGGCGGCACAGGCTTCGGATCGGTCGCAGCGCCTTCTCTCTGTCCATGAGAGCTCTGCAGGGCCACGGGCTCCCCTCCATCCAGTGACTGAGCTCCTGGGCCGAAGGATGCTCAGCGGCGTGAGGAAGAGAAATAGAGAGGGTTGGTGAGGTTATTTCTGCTGCAACGGGTAATGAGGACCCAGTGGACTGCGAACACTGGGCCTCACACCCAGGAGACTGGCAAGAAAATTTATCAACCTGATGAGTGGAATTAAAAATTTACTTGCCTGTTCCTCCCAGGTGTGATGGTCTTCACTGCAGCTAGCACGGGCTCCTCCATCCACATGTCCATGACGACCTTAGTCCCTTCAGGCAGAGACAGGGGAGACACAGAGGGAATAAAGTCTTTAGTTCCCACAGCTCGAGGAGGAAACACAGGCGATCGCTCAGCCTGCATCTCTCTCCCGGGCGACAGACAAGGTTTACCATTTTCAAAGGGAAAAGGATGGAAAAACACTTGCCTGGCAACCCAGGTGTGGGAATCTGCCGCAGGCTTGTGTGGAGGAGGAGTGGCCCCATGGTCGAGCCAAGAGTGATGAGCCTCCAACTTCCGGGAACGTTTCCTCTCCTCGTGGGGTGATTCCCATGTTGGAACGGCTGTCTCCTGTCCCTCACTCTCCCATGAATAGGAGAAAATGGAGGCCAAGATGGAAGTGGCCTCCGCGCAGCTCCACAAAAAAGGACGTTGCTCCATTAATCGGGCCGCGCTGTCCCGGCTCACACGGACCACCTCGGGGGTGCCGGAGGTCTCAATCTGGGCCAGGAGACTCTCCAGGACACACATACCCCGCAGTTCCGCGTCGTCCAGCCAGGGCATGATTCTCCAGGCAAGTTGAAAAATACACAAAAATGAAAAAACACGCTACACACTGGCTGGGCTTCGTTGGCGGCAGCTTACTGTCATGTTCCGTTGCGTAAACAGCAGTGAACATATAAAATAGCAGTGAGCCCAACGTGCAGTAATGTAACGTGCTTTATTTACAATGGAGTGAATATACACACAAGTTCAGTTCACAGTCTCAAAGGGTGTTAGCAAGACAACTGGCTCCAGCTATGTGGCTAGGATTAAATGCGCAACATGCTCCAGGGAAGGGAGGAGCGGAGAGAGAAGGCATGGGAGGGAAATGACACTGCAAAAACATAAGTCTTTTTAAAAAGCACAATTTCTAAGCTTTCCAATGATACCTGACACTCGTGGGGGTTTTCGTGGGACTTTGCCGCTACCAAACAAAAAAAGAGTCATGATTTATGACTTCTCACTGCCTGTACTCATAATGACACGGTGTGCATTCCGACCAGCATGTCTCCACTGCAGTAAAGTCAGCTGCATTTTGTTGACATATCTTGGACAAATTCAAATTTTTTTTTTCTCCTCATGGATTGTCACCTTATCGTGGTGGGGGGTTTGCGTGCCCTAGGGATCCCAGGAGCAATGTTGTCAGGGGCAATTTGCCTCTGGTAGGGTCATCCAAGACAAACTGGTCCCGGGTGAAGGGCCAGACTAAGAACGGTCCAACAGACTCTCATGATGAATGCTAGAACAAGGATTCAGTGTATCCTGCCCAGTATGGGTTTACCGGAGCCCCACCCTGGAGCCAGGCCTGGGAGAGGGCCTCGATGGCTAGCGTCAGGTGGCCGGGTTTCCACCCATGGGACCCAGCCGGACTCAGCCCGAAGGAGTTACATGGGTCCGCCCTCCAGTGGGCTCACCACCTGCAGGAGGGACCATGGGGGTCCGGTGCTATGTGGATCATATGGCGGTCAAAGGCGGAGACCTTGGCGGTCTGATCCCAGGATTCCTAAATTGGCTTTTGGGATGTGGAATGTCACCTCTTTGGTGGGGAAGGAGCCTGAGCTAGTGCATGAGGTTGAGAGATACCAGCTAGATATAGCTGGCCTCACCTCAACACACAGCTTTGGTTCCAGAACCAGCCTCCTGGAGAGGGGCTGGAGCTTGGCTTACTCTGGAGTTGCCCCGGGTGAGAAGCGACGAGCAGGGGTGGGTATTCTTGTATCCTCCCACCTTGCTGCCTCTATGTTGGAGTTTTCCCCCTGTGGACGAAAGGGTTGTTTCCCTGCGCCCTTGGGTTGGGAAACGGGTCCTGACCATCATTTGTGCCTATGCACCAAATGATGGTTTAGAGAACCCACCCTTTCTGGAGTCTGACTAGGGTGCTGGAGGGTGCTCTTCTTGGAGACTCCATTGTCCTACTGGGGGACTTCAATGCACACATGGGCAACAACAATGAAACCTGGAGGGGGGTGATTGGGAAGAACGGCCTTCCCGATCTGAACCCGAGTGGTGTTCAGTTATTGGACTTCTGTGCTAACCACAGGTTGTCCATAACGGGCACCATGTTCAAGCATAAGGGTGTCCATATGTGCACCTGGCACTAGGACACCCTAGGTCACAGGTCAATGATCAATTTTGTTATCGTGTCATCAGACCTGTGACCGTATGTCTTGGACACTCGGGTAAAGAGATGTGCAGAGCTGTCAACTGATCACCACCTGGTGGTGAGTTGGATCCGATGGCAGGGGAGGAAGCCATTCAGACCTGGTAGACCCAAACATATAATGAGTGTGTGATGGGAACGTCTGGCTGAGGCCCCTGTCCGGGAGGTCTTTCACTCCCACCTTTGGAAGAACTTCAACCATATTCCGAGGGAGTCTGGAGACATGGAGTCTGAATGGTCCATGTTCTCCACCTCCATTGTTGAAGCAGCTGCTCAGAGCTGCGGCCACAAGGTCGTCGGGGCATCTCGTGGTGGCAACCCCTGAACCAAGTGGTGGACACCAGTGGGGAGCTGGCCCATTAAGCTGAAGAAGGAGTCCTATCAATCTTGGTTGCCTTGTGGGACTCCTGAAGCAGCTGAGGTGTACCGGCAGGCCAAGCGGAGTGCAGCTCGGGTGGTTGCTGAAGCAAAAACTCAGGTATGGGAGGAGTTCGGTGAGGCCATGGAACAAGACTTTCGGTCGGCCTCGAAGAGATTCTGGCAAACTGTCCGGCGGCTCAGGAGGGGGAAGCAGCTCCTTGTCCAAACTGTGTATGGTGCATATGCACTGCTGACTTTGACTGGGGATATCATCGGGCGGTGGAAGGAATTCTTCGAGGATCTCTTCCATCCCATTGATACACCTTCCACAGAGGAAGCAGGGCTTGTGGACGACGGGGACAACTCACCTATCACAGGAGCTGAGGTCGCCAAGGTGGTTAAAAATTTCTCTGGTGGACGGGCCCCGGGGGTGGACAAAATTTGCCCTGAGTACTTCAAGGCCCTGGATGTTGTAGGGCTGTCATGGTTGACACGCTTCTGCAACATTGCATGGAGGTCGGGGGCAGTGCCTTTGGCATGGCAAACTGGGGTGGTGGTTCCTCTCTTCAAAAAAAGGGGACCGGAGGGTGTGCTCCAACTTTAGAGGGATCACACTCCTCAGCCTCCCTGGGAAGGTGTATGCCAAGGTACTGGAGAGGAGAGTCCGGCCGTTGGTCGAACCTCAGATTCAGGAGGAGCAATGTGGTTTTCGTCTTGGCCGTGGCACATTGGACTAGCTCTTTACCCTCTCAAGAATCCTCGAGGGTTTGTTGGAGTTTGCCCAACCAGTTTACATGTGTTTTGTGGACTTGGAGAAGGCAGTCGACCGCGTCCCTTTTTTTTTTTGTGGGGGATGCTTCGGGAGTATGGGGTATCGGGCTTGTTGTTATGAGCTACTCAGTCTCTGTATGACCATTGTGAGAGTTTGGTTCGTATTGCCAACATTCGGTCGGACTCATTCCCAGTGAGAGTTTGACTCTGCCAGGGTTGCCCTTTGTCATCGATCCTGTACATAATTTTTATGGACAGGATTTTTAGGTGCAGCCAGGGAATGGAGGGTGTCATGCTTGGTGACCACAGGATCTCATCTTTGTTGTTTGCAGATGATGTTGTCCTGCTGGCTTCCTCCAGCAATGACCTACAGGTCTTACCGGGATTGTTTGCCACTGAGTGTGAAGCGGCTGGGATGAGAATCAGTACCTCCAAGTCTGAGTCCATGGTCCTCAGCCAGAAAAAGGTGTGTAACACCCACTTGGGTGTAACACCTCTAACACCTACTTACTTTAGGTGTAGTACCCTTTTGGTAGAACTGGGTATAGCAGTGTAGTTACCTTAACTTTACTACCTGGACAAAAGGGGATAATTGGGCTAGATCAGACCGATTACAGGTTCATAGGAGCCTGGAGGGCGTAACAACAGAAAACTCACACACACGGTGTATGGAACTTGCAACTATGTACTGTATATTTCATACACTACCGTTCAAAAGTTTGGGGTCACCCAGGCAATTATTTTGTGTTTTCCATGAAAAGTCACACTTATTTACCACCATGAGTTGTAAAATGAATAGAAAATATAGTCAAGACATTGACAAGGTTAGAAATAATGATTTGTATTTGAAATAATAATTTTTTTTCCAGATACTCAACCTGCTCAAAGGAAGGTCAGTTTTATAGCTTTTCTAACCAGCTAAACTGTTTTCAGCTGTGCTAACATGATTGCACAAGGGTTTTCTAATCATCCATTAGCCTTCTGACGCAATGAGCAAACACATTGCACCATTAGAACACTGGAGTGATAGTTGCTGGAAATGGGCCTCTATACACCTATGTAGATATTGCACTAAAAACCAGACATTTGCAGCAAGAATAGTCATTTACCACATTAGCAATGTATATTAGATATTAGAGTGTATTTCTGATTAGTTTAAAGTTATCTTCATTGAAAAAAACAGTGCTTTTCTTTCAAAAATAAGGAAATTTCTAAGTGACCCCAAACTTTTGAACGGTAGTGTACATATTTATGAAATGTATGATATGCAATAATACAATAATATACATATTTAATATATGTATATTATTGTCCTCTCCGGTTTGGGGACAAGCTCCTGCCCCAAGTGGAGGAGTTTAAGTATCTTGGGGTCTTATTCACGAGTGAGGGGAGAATGGAGCGAGAGATTGACAGACGGATCAGAGCAGCATCTGCAGTGATGCGGACGTTGTACCGGTCTGTTGCGGTGAGGAGGGAGCTAAGCTCAAAGGCAAAGCTGTTGATTTACCAGTTGATCTACGTTCCTACCCTCACCTATGGTCATGAGCTTTGGGTAATGACCGAAAGAACGAGATCGTGGATACAAGATAAGATAAGATAAGATAAGATAAGCCTTTATTAGTCCCACAATGGGGAAATTCCAGGATTGCAACAGCATAGGGATAGCAACACTCAGAGCAACAATCAGAAGGCAAGAAAAAACAACATCTAGTAAACATATGTCCATATTACTATAAATGTATATATATAGACACACAGTGCAGAGCATTATGGCTGGTGGATGTGCAGCAGAAAGTCTAAGCTCTCTCTCCGCGGATGCAGCGGGCCAGCTGGAAGTCTTTGGGCATGATGGTGACCCCCTTAGCGAAGAAGAGACCACCAGGTGGGTCTCGCTGGTCTCCTGCAGAGCCATGACGGCGAAACGCAGGAAACGCAGGACGGTCTTGAAGTCCTGAGCGATCTCCCTCACCAGGCGCTGGACAGGCAGCTTACGGATGAGCAGCTCCGTGGATTTCTGGTAGCGACGGATCTCTCTCAGAGCCACGGACCTGTGACGGCGAGGCCTCTTCACTCTGCCGGTGGCCAGAGCGCCTCTCCGAGCAGCCCTGTGGCTAGCTGTCTCCTGGGGGGCTTCTTCCTCCAGTAGATTTTACGGGCGGTCTGCTTGGTTCTTGCCATCGCTCTTTATTATTCTGTCTTATATTTCTTTCACGCCGCCTAAACTCCAGCCCGGCACCCGCTTCGTTTTCGCTACAGCTCCCGGTATGTCGAGTTTCCCATTAGCACCGGGCGGCGGCCAAGTGCTAGCTAGCACTAGCTCCTCCCCGCTGTAACGTCTCCTGCTGCAAACCGTGGCTCCGTCCGCCGACCCGGGAGACCCCCGGGGCGATCCGTGCGTCCGTGATATATATACAGAGTGAAAGGTGTAGAAAGAAGAATGAAGATAAAAAAAAGGCTGTTGCAACAGGCAGCCGACTCGTGTGGCGCCGCCGGTCCGGCGGAACCGGAACAAGCAGCTGAAATGAGCTTTCTTCATAGGATTGCTGGACTCACCCTCAGAGACAGGGTGAGGAGCTCAGTCATCCGGGAGAGGTTCAGAGTAGAACCGCTGCTCCTCCACATTGAAAGGAGCCAGTTGAGGTGGTATGGGCATCTGATCAGGATGCCTCCTGGACGCCTCCCTCTTGAGGTGTTTCGGGCACGTCCCTCTGGGAGGAGACCCTGGGGCAGACCTAGGACTCGCTGGAGAGACTGTCTCCCAGCTAGTCTTGGAACGCTTTGGTATCCTCTCTGAGGAGCTGGAGCAGGTGGCTGGGGAGAGGGAAGTCTGGGCTTCTCTCCTTGAACTGCTGCCTCAGCGACCCGGACCTCCGGAAAAGCAGTACAAGATGGATGGATGGATGGATATTCAAATTTACCTTAAAGCAGACGTACGCCACAACACCATGCTTGGATGTTGTCTGTCACTGTGTGGTGAGAAGCCTCCATTTATCCAGTCTGGCACAACCACAAACACCAGCAACAAGTACCAGAACTATGCTAAAATATTCAAAAAATACAAAAACTAGAACAGCTGAAATTAGCTGCCACTTGAGTGCAAAACACGTATGTGGACAATACGTTAAAATGAATTTGAAAAACTTTTAAAAATGCTATTTTAAATGCCCCTGCTACTCCACTGATTTAACACTACATCAGCCGAAACTGGAAGCTCCGCCCATAATCGTTCCTACAGTGGCACCCCCAGGAATAAGGTGGATAGCTGCACAAAAAGCTGTTAATGGGATAGGCTCCAGCCCCCCTGCGACCCGAAAAGAATTAAGCGGAAGTAGATGAATGAATGAATGACTTAAATAATTTACGATGTAGCCTGCTATTTTGATTGACAAGTTCTTTGGAATGTAAGCTTTGGGGAACCAATCAGTTTTTGTCCAGATGGCAGATGGGCGGAGCAATTAATAACAGTTACAAGTTTTGCGCCTTAAAAGGCTGGAGTCTCAGGGAGATGTAGCAGTTGGTCACAGAAGGCTGAAGGTGATTTTTTCTTTCTGTGTCATCGGGATAACGCAGAGTTACAACCAGATTAGAAAGGCTTGATTGTTGACAGCCAGGTAAATTCTTTTAATTTCTAATGAGTTATTAATTTGATTTTATAACAAAATGTCAATAGGAAATATTACATTTGTCATTTTTTTTTCTTGTCAGTTTGTAATGTTAGCAGACTGTGTTAACATTGAAATGTTTAAAGTGAGCCTAGTTCAAATAGAAATGGACTCTAGCTTTCATTCAGTAAGTTATTAGTTGACTGGAGAGGCAAATGTGTTTTGTTTTTTTTTTCAGAAAGGAAGGGAGATAAAAGAGACTGATCTGGACCCCGACTAGACCTTTTTTTTTTTTTTTTTTTCAAGAAGATGGACTTCACCACTTGTCTAGGGCCCCTAGATCCCCATCTCTTTTTCCACAGCAACAGCTCTGTCATCACCCACTGCTCTTCTTCGCAGCAACGGCTGAGTTCGGCGTTTTGACTCCCCAACAACGGGCTCCTTGCTCATCAATGGCTGTACTCCACCAATGGTCATTCTCATCATCAACGATTTTCCCCACCAACGGTTCTCCTCAGCTAACATTCCAGGTGATGATTTTCCCCTCCGATCCTTTTGTTTCTGACCTTGAGTAAAATTGAGTAGCTACTTCAACATTTCCGTTTGAAGACTATCAGGCCTGCAGTGGTTTGAAGGATTTTTTTTTATTTTATTTTAGTATTTGGAGACTTTTAGGAAAATAGGGCTGATGTGTGTGACTGATGTGTGTGAATGAGTGATTTCAATTTAAGACTGCTTTAAAAATCTTGTAAATGTTGACATTTCACTAAATCAGTTCAACTGACTTTAAAATTGTTGTTTTTGTGTCTGTTTTAAGTCATTTTGTTTTAAGTCTTTCCATATAATTTAGATAAATTGTCTTGCTGTAAATTATGTTTTTTTTATCTTATTGGGAAAATATATACATCTTCATTGATTTATTTCTCAGTAAGTGGAGGCACCAAAAATATTAAAGTGTAAATTTAAAGAACCCAGGGCCCCACCCACAGTACTACAACTTTAATACTGGTTTATTACCTTTTAATTAAATAGCTGCATGGGTTGGGTGCTACACAGGGTGTCCTAATTTTTTCACATGACTGTATCACACAATATAAGAACACACAAGGATGAATTACCTGTTAAGGCCCTGTCACACCTTGACGATTTAGGCTGCGTTTCCTGGATGTATGAAAAATTTGAAGAATACACTGGCGTACGTTGAATAATTTATGGGTAAGTTTTGTATACGTTAAGAGCACACTGAAGCATGCTGGTATATGTTGTACACTGAGCTCCTCTGAAAAATTTCAACATGCTGAAAATGTTAGTGACATATTCAACGTATGGCTGAAACAGCCCACACATGCGGGGCATAAGTTGGAGGTAAGTTATATGTTACTCATATGTCGAAATATGTTGAGATAAATGTCTAGCATACCCAAAACTTATTTCTAACGTATGAGCAGTGTTGGGCAAGTTACTAAAAAATAATAACTAGTTACAGTTACTAGTTACTTCTTTTCAAAAGTAACTGAGTTACTTTTGAGTTACTGCATGATTAAAGTAACTAGTTACTTGGAAAAGTAACTTCCACGTTACTTTTAAATGCATACTTAAATCATCTTCCACACACTGCAGGATCAAGGGCCCCTTGTTCTCAGAAAGAAGAAAAAGAAAACTGATGAGAAAAAGAGTCTCATCTTACAGAGAAAAAATGTCTCACATTTACACAAACCATTGTAATTAGTAGAAAGTCAGAAATTTACTAGAAGTAAAGCTGTGAATTCACGGAGAAAATGTTGGACCCCCTGGTGGGCCGTTTTTGGCCTATGAGCCATATGTTTGACACCCCTGGACCAGCCCATTAAAAATGCAAATTTAGAGGATTTACTTCCATGAAATAGTTGCATATCACAACAGCATGTCAATGAATGAGATAAAATAAAATAGAAAGCACAGATAAATGAAAGGTCACCGCTTAGAAGAAGCTTTACTGCCACAAATCACAGTCACTTTTTCTCTGTGCATAAGAAAACTTTAAATGCATTTAATACGGACATTAAATGTGAGCTTCTTGCTCAAAAATACTCATGTTTAACCACAGAGGTAGGAGCTCTTAGGAGCTACTTACTGCTCGGCCAACAGGTGATCAGGGTTCGATATGAGAAGTCTCCACCGCCATGGCATTTCTTCCTACAGGGTTGTGATGTGAACTGGGACAGGACAGGAAACGGACCCATGGAGGAGATTGTGTGACGGCTGCGTCACTTACGGTAGGGTCAGTTTATATTAATTTCCTTATTTATTTGCTTGCCTTTGCTTTTGGCATGACAACTTCCAATGGCTTGAGGCCACTGGGGACGGCGGTTGTCTCGCCAATAGCCACCAAAATTGCGTATTCATCCCCAGTTGGCAGCTGATGAGTAGGGTGTCTAGCAACTGCAAGTTGTATGATCATCTGTTTGTGCTAAAATATCTATCCATATTAATAAAACAAGTAACGCGAGTAACGCATCTGATCAAATTTCAGTAACTGTAATGCATTACTGAATTTTTAAACAGTAATTTCGTTACACAGCACGTTACTGCAAAAGTAGTGGTGTTACAGTAACGTGTTACTTTGTAACGCGCTACTCCCAACACTACGTATGAGTAACGCTCTTTCAACCTATGTGTAACTTACTGAATGGGTTTTGAACTTGCAGACACCATATAATGGCGTATTTGCTGCATTGGTTCACAGGAGGAACCCATAAGTACAGATAAACTGGTCTTGTTCTATTCAGACAAAGTAAAGAGATGTTTCATATCATGATATGTTTTAACTGTGTCATGGTCTCTGTGTAGGCTGGGTGGCACCTTTACTACTTAAAAGTTGACTTGATCCACCTGTTATCTGTCCTGATTAGCTCAGGTGCTGCCTGCAGCGCATACACACAGAGAGAGCTAAACACACGTACTTATTTGTATAATTGGGCCTATTGGGGACTGTCCGAGCTAACTTAAGTGTAACACTTTCAAGGTACAGGATATTATGAAGATCCAAATAGTTGTTTAGCTCTCCTTGCCATGTTTTTACCTTTGACTGCAGGCTGTACCATCAACTGTCCAATGCTGTTCTGATAGATATGCCAAAATGTCAGAACACCAAAGGAAGTGGATCCAATCAGCTGATGAGATCGCCTGAAGAACAGAGCACAGCTGTTTTCCACGATAAATCCCAAATTGCTGTTCCTTGACTGTGGCTCTCTGCTGTTTTTGGGTCCACACCAGCAGAAGCACACTCCATGGATGATCTTGTTTTGGTTTTTTTTTTTCACTTTATTGAAAGTTTTAATTGCCATCAGTTTGTGTGCCTCTGAGCCAGGTTGCTACAACTGTCATCTGATGTTTGTGACATGTCATATCAGCTGTGTTAGATGTGACCGACCTGACAGATTTGACAGCTCTGCCAAGTCGGTCACGACCCCTGCCGTCTAATGGTCTTTGGAGGGGAGAATCATCTCAGTTGAACAGAGATGATCTCTCACACACCTAGGATTCATGGATCAGGAGGGGACGACAGTTTGGCATGACCACGCTGTGTATAAGCAGTATTACTTTGTAATGTGTTACTGTAATGTCACAACTTTTGCAGTAATGTGCTGTGTAATGGAATTACTGTTTAAAAATTCAGTAATGCGTTACATTTACTGAAATTTGATCAGATGTGTTACTCGTTACTTATTTTATTAATATGGATAGATATTTTTAGTGCAAATAAATGAATATACAAACTGACTCTACATAGCTGACGCAGCTGTCAGTCGACGTGACCTGTTGTAGAGAACCTGTGAGTCTTAGGGTGCTATCACACCTGCAGGCTTTAGTCCATTTCAATCAAACTCAAGTTCGTTTTCTCCGTTAGTGCAGTTCGTTTTGTCTGGTGAGAACATGGTAATCGCACTGAAGTGCGTACCAAAACAACTGTACCAAGACCACCTGAAAGGGGTGGTCTCGGTTTGAATTAAATGGTGAACTCTGTTGTGGTCCTGTAGGTGAGAAAGCGACTGCACTAAAACAGGACCAGCAACAAATGGTAAAACATTATATGTCACTGTACATACCTGCTAGATCTTTGAAAATATCTGTGGCTGAGCACGTCACGGTTCTGGAGGATTAATGAATGTTAACATGTTATTTCCCATCCGTAGCAGCGCTTCATTTTCAATTTGTACGATTTGTCAAAAGTGGTATATGCACGTATGTAATAAACGATAACCAGAGCAATGAAAACTCCCCATAGATTACGTTATGATTTGTATTATTTTCTCCCCAAAATGCATAAATACACAGTAGTCAACCTACTTCCTGTATTTACCTTTTTTGTTCTCACAGCAAAAAAAAATCTGACCAATAAGAACAGAGAACGTTCTGACTTAAGTCTTGTGGGATTTAACGTGACGCAGTTTGGTCTCCTTATGGTCTGCCTCAATTTTTGCCTGTGGGAAAGAGGACGGAACCGAGGAGAAAATGATACAAAGTAATAAACTTGTCAGCTGATTCGGACCAAATTAAACAAATTTAGGTGTGAAAGCACCCTTAATTACTAAGTGGAGGAAAAGATGAAGCTACTTTGTTTTTGTGGAAAGAGATGATTTTTCCTTTGTTGCAGTTAAAGACAAAAGCATATTGGTCGGTTGCAAACTAAAGACCCAGTTGAGACTTACTGTGATCTTCAGCTCAGACAAAGCTAATGCTGTCATGTATGCTGCGTAATTGCACAGTGCACAAGTGAATTGATACAAGCCCAAAGTGCAAGTGAAGTAAACGTGTTTATTGAACAGAAAAATGTACATACAAAGTGTCCATGTAATAGTACAAAAATGAGTAATAATGGTGAGATGACCAGCTACAAACTCCGTTGGCTGGAGGAGAGATGCCCCACGTGCTCCCAGGCGGGACTGCAGTGGAGAGGAGGGGCAGTAATTAACAAAGAGGAAGACTTACATGAATGTCGGAGCGGAACAAGCTCTGGAAACAATGACACCATCACAGTCCAAAAGAAGGAAAACCAACAATAAGTGAGCCTGGACATCAAATGTCGACTGGCGCCAACACGAGTGCTTCCACTGCCACACATAAATACCCCCATAGACTAATGAGCAGCAAGTGGAAACAGGTGCGCGGCGACAGCCGGTAAGGGAGTGGATGAGTGAGAATGTGTGTGTGTGTGTGTGTGTGTGTGTGTGTGTGTGTGTGTGTGTGCGCGCGCGTGCGTGTGTGCGCGCGTGTGTGCGCGTGTATGTGTGTGTGTCACAGCCAATGAGTTTGCTAGCCCTATTAACTATACGGGACAGCTTTGTTTTGTGCTTGATGAAGAGGGAGCTGTATTAGGATGAAATATTAAAAGTAAAAATGGGTTCAATTAATGAAGTGTAAACCATAGTTAAAATGTGCCTGCTGACATTAAAAGTCCTCAGTTTCCTCAACAGGTGGAGGCGTTGTTGTGCTTTTTTATAAATAGAGTCAACATGGTGTGCAAAAGACAGGCTGCAGTCCATCTCTATTCCAAAATATTTAAAAACTTGAACTTGTGCAATTGCCTGACCCTGGATACTGAGGGGTGTAAAGAGAGTAGATGAAAGTTTCTCTTTGCTCCCACAGCACAACTCCTTAGTCTTTGTGGTGTTTAACTCCAGAGAGTTTTGATTAAAAGTCTGACCAAGATCTTTGGCTGCCTGCTGATATCGAATCAGTGCAGTACTGTCTGTCAGATGAGCCACCAAGGCCGTGTCATCTGCATATTTAAAAAGAGTCATTCCTTCACTGTCACAGGAGATGTTATTTGTGTACACAGAAAACAAAACCAGAGATAAAACACAACCTTGAAAAACACCTGTGTTTAAAATCGACTTACTGGATGTAAAACCATTTAAAAACACTTGTTGTGGCCTGTCATATAAAAAAAACTTTGAATCCATAAAATCAATGTTGGGTGAACCTGCAGGTCTGTCAGGTGATGTAGCAAGGTGCCTGTGTGTACAGTGTTAAAAGCAGAAGAAAAGTCCATAAACCAAATTCGTGTGTGTGGGTGTGAGGAATCCAGTTGTTTAGTGACAGTGTCTAGAAGTGTAAGACATGCATCCTCTACACCCCATTTTGCCTAATAGGCAAACTGGAGGGGATCCAACTTGTGTGACATGTTGGTCAAAAAGTCACACACCACTCGCTCCATACATTTACAGAGCACATAGGTCAGGGCCACTGGTCTGTAGTCTTTCAAGTCCTTAGGGTGAGTCTTTTTGGTGATTGGAATGATGGTAGATCCCTTGCACTGATCAGGGGCACATCCAGAATCCAAGAGATGCTGAAAAAGTCTGGTGAGGACTCCACCTAGCTGAGTGGAACATTCCTTGAGGACTCTGCCTCTGAACCTGTCAGGACCAGCGGCTTTGTGTTGGTTGACCCCATGTAAGATGGACGTCACAAGTTACTCCTCAATGATAAGGGGTTCATGGGGGGAGATGGAAAGTGGGGAGGTCCAGGTGGTCGGTGATATTGGTGGTCAGTGATATTAAAATGGGTGAAGAAGGTGTTAAGCTGTACTGCTCGCTCTGTGGCTTTTTGTCACAGGAAAGGCCAAACAGGAAAGCCAGAAAACGCTACGTGCGTTGAGAGAAAACATGGTGGAAAAAGTACAGAGAAGTTTTGGATGCCATAGCGGAATTTGAAGCCGCAAACGTGAGGATACAAACTACTCGAAGACGGATAAGGACAAGGATGAAGGTAAGCTAACGAATGCTAATGCTTGCTACAGTCATTATAATCCTGCATACTACGCTGTGATGGCGCCAGGTTATTGCTATTAAAGGTATTAAAATATGTATGCTGTGCGTGTGTGTTTCAGATGGCTGCTTTGTTGTGAAATAATTGCTGCAAACCGAGAGAACAGGTGGAGGCTACCACACTGTGTCGGTGCTATTGATGGCTCCCACATACCCATCATAGCACCACAACAATGTCACACTGACTACTTCAGTCGTAAAGGCTGGCATTCCATAATCCTTCAAGGTGTTGCTGATGGAAAGGGGCTGTTCTGGAATGTGTTTGCTGGGCTTCCAGGGAGCTTGCATGATGCTAGGGTTCTGAGACTGTCCACACTGTGGGAGTTAGCCGGCCGGGGGAAGCCTCTTCCCACCTCACTTTAAGAACACTGGTGCGGTAAGTGCGGGCTTTTACATCCTCGGAGACTCAACTTATCCCTTGCAAAAATGGCTGTTGAAACTATTCTATGACACTGGATGACTGACAGAAAAACAGCACATGTTCAACCAAAACATCAATTGAGTACGAGTGGTTGTGGAGAATGCTTTCGGCAGGCTGAAGGGAAGGTGGCGCTGCCTTCTGAAGAGGAATGACTGTGACATCCAACTGGTGAAAGCTATGGTGCTTACTTGGTGTGCGCTGCACAGTCTGTGTGAAAAACATGGAGAGACCTTTGATTCTACATGGGATGATCCAGCAGCTGCAGCACGTGAACCGGTGGTGGCAGTGGCACAGGGTGTAGAGAAGCAGGGCAGAGATGTACGAGATGCTCTGATGCAGTACTTGTGTAGCAATAATAAATGGTAAATGGCGTTCACTTATATAGCGCTTTTTCTCATCTCTGGATGACCAAAGCGCTTTACAGATCCTGCTATCCACCCATTCACGCACACATTCACACACTGATGGCGGAAGAGCTGCCATACACACACAGGAGCTAGCCTGGCCACCAGGAGCAACTGGGGGTTCAGTGTCTTGCTCAGTGACACTTCAACATGCAGACTGCAGACAGAGTGGGAATCAAACCCATGACCCTCCGATCAGTAGTCGGTCACACTACACCTGCGCCACAGCCGGCCCCAATTGTTTAGTCAATAATGACTAAACAATGTGAGTGCCTTCCCATTCAAGTGCCTACACATTTCCAACTTCTGTATTTTGAAAATAAAATTTTGTACCCTTTTCAGATACGTCTCTTCTGTTGTTTATGGGGTTATTTGTTAAGGTAAGAGTGATTAAATGCTAAAACACAGGGGAAGCCCTCTACAAATAATCGAGCAGTTAGATAAATCACTTTTGGTTTGATGCAAGTCTGTTAACAGAATTATGAATCATGTGTTGAAACATGTTATATTCCATTTAACCCTATCCCATTATTATAAAATACTAAATGTTTTGTTTACTTTTTCTTAAGCCCTTAGCATTCCTGCCAATTTTAGAATTTTGATTAAGAAAGATCTTTCATTATTTACCATTACACACAGATAACATGGAAACATAACACTGCTGGATTACCAAAATGTGTCTAAATATTCTTTTACTACAATGTCATGATTCACTGCATCACAAGATTTTGTTGGTCCAAAACTGCTCCCACAACCTACAACCTGACCTTGATCTATAGACTTTTATAGGATGTTTAAGTAATTAGACTCCATAATATACTCCAATAAAACTGTCTAGCAACCCTTTTTTTCTAAAACTTTGGAGAACATTGTCATGTACGCCCCTTCGGGGCAGAGGAAGACAACCCAGGTGCTGAATTGTATTTGTGACATTTATTAACAAAATAACATAAAGCCCAAAAATAGTGCAGACAATACAAAAATGCAAAAACAAGAATAACTTACAGGAACAAGCTCTCCAGAGCCGGCCTAGCTCTGGAGGAGATGGAAGGATGATCAGAGTAATGATCAGGGAAAAACATTCACAGGATGTCCAAAGAAGAACCAATATTGCCGCAATGACATAATGAGTTGGCATGCTTAAATACGGGGGGGGGGGGGGATAAATTAGTCACAGGTGTGAGCCGCTGAGCGAGCAGGTGACCTCATTGGGCCAACTGCTCACAGCTGAGATGACCAGGAGCAGACTGTGAGCAGTTAACAAGATGTTGATGTCTGGAAGGGGAGGAATAATGACCCTGTCACAAGAAAAGGCAACACAATCTTAAACTACATAAATAGACAACATAATAATGATACCGAAACATAAATAACAGACAAAACGAAAAATCATCAGAAATCAAAACACAGGAAAACACCACACTACAAAAGCTGACACAATAATCATAATAGACTTAACATACACAGAAATAAATTAGGAGTCTGAGCTCTGCGCTCAGACTCATGACAAAAATTGGTAATGTACAACAGACACATAACCTGATGTACAGCTGAATTTGGTCAGAAGAGAGGATGTGTATGTAATTATTGACTCTTTTCCCACCAGTGTCAAAACAGACAAAATACAATCATGATGCAAATACAGTCACTGGTTTATTACAAGTAGCAGCACAATTACAGACTGTTTTGTTCCGCATGTACACAAGTTAAAAAAAACACTGGGAGTGAGGAGACAGGGTCACACACGCCAGCCACTCATCGTGTTTACAAGCCTGCTCAGTTCAGCCAAGAAAGCTTGATTGAAGGCAGCAGTTCGTGACATCTCCTCCCTTCGGAAGGTGACTTCTTGCTCCCTTGCTTCACGTGCGTCATCGGCAAGCCGGTTGATGGCCTGCATGTGCTGGGCTAGTGCTTCACGGTGCTGTTCACGCTGCTGTTCAAGCTGCCGTTCATGGAGCCGCACCTCATCACCATGTATCTTGGCAAACACAGTGGCAAGGTCCGTTGTGGGGTGGCTCCTTTTCCGCTTGCCTGGATGAAAGATAGAAATGGATGGTGGTTAGTTAAAGCAAGTTCAAAACTTATATTAGTGAAATACACTTGTGAAAGCCAGTGGTGGGATATGACAAAAATGCTTTGTGGTTGTATTTAAGCACAGTTGTCATGTTGCTGCACCTCAGTAGAGCAGATTTTGTAGGCACCAGGCTATGTTTAAAATAATTTGTTTTTATTGTGGCGTCAGAAATCTGAATGAGTTAATACAGTCAGCTTACTTAAATCATTTCAATGAAGCACGTTGACTGCAAGTACATTCGAAAGTGCATTCATGTGCTACATCAGTTTTTCAAAAACAAGAATTATATCAGTACTTCCTCCACCACAGCTATAAAATGGGACCAGGTTGTGGACCCCTGACAAGTGAGCACCCCAGGATCCACTCTGTACATGTACAAGTATATTTTCAATCCAGGGATTTATGGTGGAAAAGAAACAGCAACACTGTTCCAAGACTGTTTTTGGAAAATCCACAGAATAGGTATGTGGGTCTATTATGACGCTTTAGGAAATTATATGAATCACTTTATAAATCACTGGTTTGAAAATGCACTTGTATATGTTGAGATTCTGGATCCTTGGGTCCACTTGACCTGTATCCATAAACACAACAGGGTGTTAATCTTTTGTTTATTGTGCCTTACCAGCACTTGAACGTGTCATGCCAGACATTGACAGAGCTGGTGATGGGGCTGGTATCAGTGTTGGAGCCGATGCTGGTGCTGTAACAGACGCAGGAGAGTGCGGGGGATTCATGCTGAGGGAGGTGGACTCCTGGCATGTGGAAACAGATTCTAGAAAGAACATAAACACAACTTAATGCACAGCACCAAAGTGCAACACGTACACAAAACTTTTTAACCAGGATTAGCATATTTCATCGTTTTGCTCTCACAAGCGAATACTTCAGACAAAGCAAACGCGAATCAGCAGAGTTGGCTACTAGCTAGCTAGCGCTCCTCACTAACACTCGTTAACCAGGAGAAAACAGCGTTGTTATTGCTGAAAAAAGTGAGTTTGCCACCAATAGGATAAATAAGTGAAAAGATGCACAATATCACAAAACACTCACCATCCATTGTTTGCAACAATGACGTGGCCATGACTGGGTCAACCCCAATCACCCTGCCATTGCTGGCCGGCCGATGGCCGTAAATGGCATCCATTTGGTTGAACCACTTCACTTCGACCGTTGTGATCCTTGATGGCCCGGTAATCACCTTTCATTGTCTTCAGCTTCTCCCTACATTGTTTTAATGTCCGGTTGTATCTGTGGGCTGCCATCTGTTCAGAGACCTCCTGGTAAACTTTTTCATTGTGGGTGGTGCCATCAAACTCTCTGGATTCTATCGTTAACCACCAAGCACAGAAAAGTCCGCACCTCCTCATTGGACCATGGTGTAGATTTCTGCGAAACCTGCAAAGCCATCTCTACTGTGTTTACTCGCTGAAGAATTTTTTGCAAATGGCAGTTGTAGATTCTGCAGAAGATGGTGCTCTCATGACATTACGCCCTGACCTGGCCTGCAATCTGTTGACGTCACATTTTCAGTTCGACTCAGCATGGTTGGAACCTCACTGAAGTAGTTCCCAAACCCTACAAACCGAGTAGAGTTGAGGTGAGTAGGGCAGAGTAGGTACTAGTGGAAAAGGGCCTTTAGTTGGGGGGCTGGGGTGGGGGTTGGTACATTTAACAGCTTGTGGGTAGAAGCTGTTCTTGAGTCTGTTTGTCTTTGTCCTGACCATCCTGTATCTTCTATCGGAGGAGAGGGGGGAGAAAAGTGAGTGTCCATGAGGTCTCTGGTTATACTACCAGCTTTCATACATGTGGACATAGCACTTTGTCACAGCAGAGAGGTTTGTAGACTGAAATCTTCAGATTGACAGTCCCATCTCACCACAGGTTTTAGACATCCTCTCCTCCATTTAAAGGATCCACACCCACTGAGTCTCCAGCTCCAGTCTGTCCAGAACCATTCACAGATGTCACATCAGCCAAGGTTCAGTGGAGAGTGGACCCTCCTGCCTACACACCTCTCCTGAACATTACAGTCTGTTGTGAAAAGTGAAATGGATACACTCCCCATTCATGCACTGATTCCCCTAAAAATAAATGAAACTAGAAAATCATCCAGAGAGCACATACTTCCACCAAGGCTCCTTCCTTCCCTCCCTTTGTCTATCCATCTGTGCATACCTCCCTGCCTCTATCCCTCTGTATATTGTACGATAGGGCCTTGGTGGAGGCTCATGGATCGCCTCCAAAATCAAATGGGTTTGTCTATAGCCCAAGGACCACCTCTGGTGAAAATTTCATCAAAATCCATCTAGTAGTTTTTAGTAATCCTGCCAAACCACTGCTAGAAGATTGAGCCTTGGTGGAGGTATGCACTCATGGATCACCTCCAAAATGTAATGGGTTTGTGTTTAGCCTGAGCATCACCTCCGGTGAAAATTTCATCAAACTCTGTCCAGTAGTTTTTGCGTAATCTTGCTAACACATTATGAGAAAATGCAGTACCTTGGCAGAGGAATGCACTCTCTTATCATCATCAACATCATCATCAAGACTCAACACACCATACAAACTAATGGGCCAGTTTTGGCCTGCAGGTTGTATGTTAGGCTGCATTCAGACCAGGATAGTCCGGGGGTCTCGTTTTGACTGGGTGGGGAATGCCGAGAATTTTGGTTTGGTTTGCATTCACACTGCAGTGGACCAAACTGCCTGGACAACGTCACGCAGTTACAAAAACTGCTCATTTGGGGCACTGTAGCCAAAACCACCACTGACCAGGAAGAAAAAATTCTAGGTGAAGAAGAAAAATCAGGCTCATTGATAGGCCAAGACTGAAAATGGAAATCTGTTCCCTTCAGCCAGGTTGTTTGTCCATCACAGATGAGGCATTTTTTAACTTTTCTCTATGACTTTCTCCGGTAAAACTGTTTCTCGGATTCACGTGGTGTTCTTTCTTGTTATTTTCTACCCAAAATGTATTACAGTAAATGCCACTTCCTTTTTTCAGACTACATGTTGCTATGGTTACACAAATGCCGAGGGGCACTTCCGCCCTTTAGTTCGCTGGATACTCTGTTTGGATTCACACTGCAAGCGGAGTGCACCAGACTCTGTTTGCAAGTGAACTGAGACTCCCGTTTTCAGGGGATCCAGACTTCCCTTGTTTGGTGTGCACCAGAGTTCCAATGTGCGTTCAGACGGCACAAAACAAACTGAACTATCCACAGAAGCCACTGTTTGGTCCTTTGGTCTGGACCAAACAGTGGCCGTCTGAATGTGCCCTTAGATACCCCTGGACTAGACCGTAAAAATAGCCTACCTATTTAGAGGGTTTAGTTAACCTCAGAAGAAGCTTCATTTGTTCTTCACAGCAATGTATAACTAATAAAAGTGAGGTCACTTCTTTTCTCTTTCGTAAGAAAACTCACATTTGTGCGGAAAATATTGCTCCAGTGATCTGATCGCTGAGAGCTACCTGTCTGTTCATTGTAAACTTTTTCTCCTCCAGACCAGCTGCAAAATGAACTCCTCATGGACGGAGTTGAGCTCCACTGTGGGCCCAGTACAGTAGAAGCCGTGGACGGTCTCCGCCACAGGTCTGCTCCAGTTGTTGTTCACACCACAGCCCGGCGAGGGGAAATGTGTGATCTGCTTCCAAACTGTGCTGCTTCCAGGGTGCGGGGGTATATCTGTGGGCCCATCTTAACTCCACGGGCATGTCTTAAAGAGGAAGTACATAAAAAGTGCAATAATATAATATTTAAAAATTCCTGGATCCAGACAGTGATCTGGATCAGCACCACAAACCAATCTTTTGTTTTGGTCTATTTCCTACTTTCCTTGAAATCCATTCACTACTTTTTGAGTAATGTTGCTAACAGACAAACAGACAAACAGATAAGCCAGCAAAAACAGCACCTCCTTTGTGGAGGTAATAATGCCTAATCTATAGGCTGTGGTGACCCACCACAATCTACATGGACATTCAATCCTCACACTCAGCAACAGGTCCGGAGGAAGCAAAGGGCCATTCACATACGGACAGAGAACCCCTGGGGGGACAACCAGAACAATGGACTATTGTTTATACATCCCCGGATTAAGGAGAAGACGTCCGGGCGCCAGTGGTCATGCTAATCATATGTATTGACTGATATGTATATCAATATGCTAATGTGCCATGCATTCTCTCTGTTTGTATAACATGTAAAAGACACAACACACGGCACACACAGCACAGCACTGTAGCGCATAGCGCTACAAGTGTGTCTCATTTTGATGGAGGAAATAAAACTCTGCAACCTTCCAGCTCGTCATATCTCGCCTGAACTTATTTTCCTCCACAAGGTTATACTTCTACTGTAAGTTTGTGATTAAAATGAAACTGAGGAAGGGGGAAAAAAAAACCCACTATTCAGTGTCTCATCATGCAAAAAATTAAAATGACGAGTAACAATGCTTTGATTAGATTATAACTTTTACAACTGTGCCTATTAAAGTAATGGGAAATCTCAGTTCATGCTGTGTTTCCTTGTGTGCCTGCGTCAGTATGTGCATGCCAATGATTTCAAAACACCCTGCTTAACTAGCAATTGACAATGCACCACTGACTTTCTGATGAGCAGAAGCACTTTAACCATGAACCAAAAATCCAATGTACAGAGACTGCACTGACGCCACACCATTTCCCCACCAAGTCCCCTCCTTGTGGCGTACAGCAGAAGCACAGTCTGCAGGTATTTAAATAGTGTGACGGAAAGTGTGGAAACCATCCTATCTATTCACATAAACTAACAAATCCACCAACGCAAAATGTAAAACATTGTGCAAATACATGCTTTAGATCATGGTAATAGGCCCTATATGCCCGTTTTTCCTTTGCTGACTTTTTTCTGCCTTATAGAAATGACACCTTTGTTATGTCTGGTATTACCCTGGTTCACAGATGAGGCAAGGTGATTTGTAGAACACTGCTTTATTGAACTCACAGATTGTGACTGTCACGATCTGAGCGTGGGGGGATTCCACCAGGGACCGGTACCCCTGTCAAGCTGTCAGCCCCCTCTCCTCTCCTCATGACTCACAGCTGATTGTCATTTTCTCCCCAGCCCGCTCATGTGATTCACACCGGTTACTATTTGTGTTTAATTGTTTCTGACCCTATTTAAGGGCTGTTATTTTTATTTCTCTTTGCTGGAGTCTTAAGTACACTTCCCTTGTCTCCACGAGAACCCAGCCCTTGTTCTGGTGTGCTTAACCTGTAAGTTTGCTTTGCTTGTCATTTTGAATTTTGTGTTGGTGCACTGTTTTGGACTTTATGTTTTGTTTTCTAAATAAAATTCACAAACTAGCAGTCCAGCGCGTGGATCTCTCCTCTCTGCCCCAAGGGGCAATTCATGACAGGAGACTCTGGCCAATTTGAGACCCAGCTGCTGCTAGTTTGTGATTTTGCTTTGTTGCGCTCACCTGTTTCTCCGGAGCCATTATCATGTCCCCAGTACGCCGGCCTTCAGCAAATAAAGGAAGATCGGCAGCTGGATCCCTGAGACTGGAGGAGGAATGGGCCGAATTCATCCAGGGCTTTGTGGATGAAGCCCTCGCCCCCCGCAGCCCAAAGAAGATGTGGGAGAAAGTGAGTTTGGCGACGGTTATTGTCAGGGTGCACCCAGGATTGTGGAGGCATTCTCAGTTTGCGGAGTTGTTGGCCACGCTCTCCGTCCTCCAGCAATCTTTCCTCAGGCTGACGTGGGGGTCGCCTCATTCATGTCTCCAGCATGCCGGCCTTCGGCAAATAAAGGAAGATCGGCAGCTGGATCCCAAAGCCTGGAGGAGGAATGGGCTGCCAAATTCATCCAGGGCTTTGTGGATGAAGCCCTCGCCTCCCGCAGCCCAAGGAAGACCTGGGAGAAAGTGAATTTGGCGACCGTTATTGTCAGGGCGCACCCAGGATTGTGGAGGCATTTGCGGAGCAGTTCACGGAGTTGCTGGCCATGCTCTCCGTCCTCCAGCAATCCTTCCTCGGGCTGACATGGGGGTTGCCTCCAGCAGAACCAAAGCCGACGCGGACGCGCACTCCGCAGCAGACGCCCTGCTCCACTACCTGTCCGCCTGTTCCTGCTCCCACTCAATCGGCTCCAAGACACCGCCATCCAGCTCCAGACCGCCAGAGGGATAGCCCTGCCTCTCAGGCAGCAGTTTCCCCGTTACTGAGGTTGAAAACTCCTGCAGCAGTCGCCTTATCTAGTTTTTCTTCTCTGGCCGTCCCGTCAGCTTTTTCCTCTGCTGCTGCTGCTTCTTCCTCCTCCTCGGCGATTCCTCCTGCGGGTGAGGGTCCAGCTGTTTCCTCCCCGACTCCGCCCGTCGCTGTGGCTGCAGGGGCGGCTCCTCAAGAATTCCCTGGGAGGCCCTCTTCTACTGAAGTCACGGAGAGGGCTGATTCCCAACCTGCTGCAGCAGAAGACACCACAGCCCAGGAGTTCAGACAAGTGGTTTTTCCCTCTCATTCAATTAAGCACAAGTTATCTTGCCTTACTCCTGATGGTGAGGCTCAGATTAGGCAGTCCTCTGAGTCCTCACCATCTGCTGCAGCATTAGACTGTTCACCTGCTCTCTCCGTCTCTCCTACTTTCGCACCCTGCGTGTCCGCCGGCCCCAGGATTCAGGCTCCAAATGATGGAGGAGCCTGTGGCTCTGGAGGACCTGGTCCCAGCCCCGCAGCCACAATCTGGATGGAGGGAGAGCGCTGTGACTGAGCTGAAACCTGTGCCGACGATGGAACATCCCCTGGCCTCAGCAGAACAGGATCCAGCACCAGCAGGAAGCCGACCTCCTGTGTCCATGTCAGGCAAGCGTAAGCCACTTTGCTGCGTGAGCCACTTTGCTGGGGGGTCTTGGAACTGCATCGACCACCATGCCTGCTGATGGGGCAGCCACAGCAGAGTCTGAGCTGGACATCCATAGGGCCAGGCTGGAGACATCATCGTCTGGATCGATGGAGTCCTGGATGGCGGTGGAGCTCGAGCTCAGGCAAGAGCACTCCTTGGTTTTTGTTGTTTCTTTATTGGAGAGATCTTGTCTGGCTCTTGGTGGGGAGCACCAAGTACAGCCGTCAGCTGCACCTGCGCTCACCTCGCCGGGCTCTACTACCGCCAGTGACCCTGATCCTGTTTCTCTGCCTCTCCCGTCTGAGCTTTTCCCCAGGGTCACTGAGGATTGGCCAGCTTCACCAGGAGTCTCCGTGGGTCCAGCCTCGCCGCCCGAGATCACTGTGGGTCCAGCTCCTCATCATGGGTGCTCTGTCCCAGCCCGGTGCCTCCGTGAGTGCTGCTCCCCCTCCAGATGAAGTCTTTGAGGGTTCAGCTCTTTTCCAGTCTGGGTCCACTGAGGGTGCAGCTCTGTCCTTGTCTGGGCCCACAGTGGGTGCAGCTTTGGCCCGGTCCTGGCCCACCGTGGGTACAGCATTTGCTCAGTCTGGGCACACAGTGGGTGCAGCTTTGACCCAGCTTGGAGCCACGGAGCGTGCAACCTCACTCCAGCCTGGAGCCACCGCGGCTGCAGCTTTGCTCCAACCCGGAGCCACCATGGGTGCTACTTTGCTCCAGACTGCAGCCACCACGGGTGCTACTATGTCCCAGTCCGTGACCACCAAGGTTGCTACAGGTCAGTCTGAGGGCGTCGTGGTTCCCCCTACTTTGCCTGATGCCGTCGTGGTTCCCCCTCCTCTGCCAGAAGCTGTCGTGGTTCCCTCTCCTCTGCCAGACGCCGTTGGGGTTCCCTCTCCTCTGTCCCCTTCTACAAGGGGCTTCCCCATTGGGCAGCCGCCTCCTGGGCCACCCCTTCTGTTTAGGGGGCTAAAAAACTCTGGTCAACCACCTGACAGACTGTGCCGTTGGGTTGGGTGGTCCATATTCTCCAGCAGGCCACCCGACTCTTACCACTTCACCGTTTGCCAGGCCTCGGACTTTGGCCAGCCACCAGAACTGCCTAGCTCTTTGGTCCAAGGGGTCTAGGCCCCTGGTTTTGCCTGGTGTGGATCCTGAGTGGGGATTTTTTGTTTTTTGTTTTCTCCTAGCCTGGGTTTTGCTGGGGTGTGAGTCATGGGAGTTCTTATTATTTTCTCTGTTTTTTTTCGGTCCCTCCGTGCCTGGGTCCCCCTCCTCCTGCCCGGGGTGGGGTTGTTTTCTTGTCTTTTGGTGGGGTGAGTTCTTATTGTGGGTGGGTCCTTGTCCTTCTGTTGATGTTGCCCGGGGTGTCTGGTATCCACCCCTTGAGGGGGGATCTCTGTCACGAGCTGAGCATGGGGGGATTCCACTGTGCTCTCTTTGCTTTTCATTTTTTCCTGATTTGTATAATGTTGTATTTTTGAGTTTGATTCCTGTTATGTTATCTCTAGTTTGTTTTCAAATATTCTGTATTGTTTCTTTGTAAGATTTATTTTCTTGTTTACGTTCACTGTAGTTTTGTTATTTACATATTTGTATTTATTTGTCTTTGTTTGTTCCCACATCATATTTGCCAGTTGTCTTTTCTTTCTTTCTTTCTTTCTTTCTTTCTTTCTTTCTTTCTTTCTTTCTCTCTCCGGGGGTTACAGTTGTCAGGGACAGTTCCAGGTTTTTCCCTGGCTGTGGGCGGTGCCCCTGTCAAGCTGTCAGCCCATCTCCTCTTCAGGAGACGGGCTGACTCACAGCTGATTGTCATTTTCTCCCCAGCCCGCTCATATGATTCACATCGGTTACTATTTGTGTTTAATTGTTTTTGACCCTATTTAAGGGCTGTTATTTTCCATTTCTCTTTGCCAGAGTCTCAAGTACACTTCCCTTATCTCCACCAGAACCCAGCCCTTGTTCTGGTGTCCTTAACCCGTAAGTTTGCTTTGCTTGTCATTTTGAATTTTGTGTTGGAGCACTGTTTTGGACTTTGTGTTTTGTTTTTGCAATAAATTTCACAAACTAGCAGTCCAGCGTGTGGGTTTCTCCTCTCTGTCTCGAGGGGCAATTCATGACAGCGACAGCCACTGACAGATCACCGGCTAAGCTCAGGCGAGATAAGAGAGCGCAAGATGGTTGACCTCGGCCTTACATAGGGCAGCCCAGTGACGTCACCGGAGGTGAGCGTCACCACCCAGCACTTCACAGTAAAATAACTATTTGATACTATATAACACACACAACCCCCTTTAAAAAAAAGTCCAAAACCACTCACTCAATTAACCCTTTGAGTGTGAGAATTTGCATGCCCCTAGTGGCAGAGTGCGGCACTGCGCCTGCCTTTTCACTCTGACTTTGTCAAAAGTAAGTGAGAAATTTCTGTTTTGTTTTGTTTTTTAAATGTACTGATTTCTTGTTCATATACTTTGAAGATAATATAATGAGGTACCTCTGTACAAAAAACGGTGTCAAAAGACTGAACCATTTTATTGACAAAAAATATTTACCACTCTTGCCCACTGGGGGTATGTTGCAGTTCTGCACCATACACACTCAAAGGGTTAAGACCCTCCCCAATTTGGGACCTGAATCACGGGCTAACAAACAACAAATAATATTTCCAAATGGCCTAACACATTCACACAACAAAACCTAAAATAGGGAGGACGGGTGGACTGCCGTCCTGCCCAGACGGCAAGGTGGATTATTCTGCCACCTGCTGGGGTAAATTAAAGTCCTTTAATAACAACAATTGCACACCGTACTCCTAAACTAGAACAACAACAAAAAAAACCCCTAAATAATCCCTTATATAACATTTTTTTTTTCATTTTTTTAAACAACACCAACAACAACACCAGAACTTCAACATATACCATGTAAAACCCAAGTCTTCAAGTATAAAGGACATTACTGGCATGGGGGCCCAGGGCACACTTTCAGAAGATGCGCCCCTGCAAACAGCCGGTCTTCAGGGTGATGGCTGACCCTCCGGACGCTGAAGCCGCTCCTCCTCAACATCGACCTTGTCCCACATCCAGCCACGTTTCCCAGATCCTCCTCCTGGACATGCCGAAGCCTTTTTGCAGTGTGTCACAGACCAACAGCTCATGCAAAGGGGCTTTCCCGGGGCAGACCTTCGGCTGGTAGCGTTGACTTCCATATCTTCGCCATCCAAGCTACTTTCACTATCTGTGTCTGTGACATTTACTGTGATGAGAGGCTCCGGCGACTGCTGTGACTGGTGCCCGCTTAGCTCCAGAGCCAGCTTGTCCGCGGCTTCCATTTGGAGAGCTAGCTTGACTGCTCTGGCTAACCTCTTCATAAGTGTCCAAGGGACCGAGTGTTTCAATTCAATTCAATTCAACTTTATTTATATAGCGCCATTTCACAACAACAGTCATCTCATAGCACTATCAACTGTAGGGAGGACCCCGACAGTTGCAGAAAGACCCCAGCAATCAGGCGATCCCCTGTGAGCAAGCACTTGGCGACGGTGGAGAGGAAAAACTCCCTTTTAACAGGAAGAAACCTCCAGCAGAACCAGGCTCAGGGAGGGGCAGTCATCTGCTGCGACTGGCTGGGGGGTGAGGGGACAGAGAAGAAGAAAAGAACAGACATGTAGAGAGCAAACAGCACGATGGGGACTCAATCTATGGGAGAGAACAAACAAATGTTAATGACCAGCAAAAAAAAAAAAAAAAATATTTCATAGAGAGTGAGGAAAGGAGTGAGGCCCAGTGCATTACTGGAGGTCCCCCGGCTGACTAAACCTATTAGCAGCATAACTAAGGGAGGGTTCAGAAACACATGATCCCTCCCTAATTGTAGGCTATATCAAAAAGGTAGGTTTTAGCCCTATTCTTAAAAACAGAGATCGAGTCTGACTCCCGAATCCAGATTGGCAGCTGATTCCACAGGAGAGGAGCTTGATAACTGAAGGCTCTGCCTCCCATTGTACTTTTGGAGATTCTAGGTATTACAAGTAAACCTGCATTTTGGGAGCGTAGTGCTCTGTTAGGATGATACGGTAGTATCAGATCTTTTAAATAAAAAGGAGCCTGATTGTTTAGAGCTTTGTAAGTAAGAAGAAGGATTTTAAACTTAATTCTAAACTCTATGGGAAGCCAATGAAGGGAGGCCAGAACCGGAGAGATATGATCTCTCTTTCTAGTACCTGTTAAAACTCTTGCTGCAGCATTTTGGATCAGCTGAAGACTTTTTAAAGATGTTTTAGGACAGCCTGATAATAAAGAATTACAATAATCTAATCTCGAGCTAACAAAGGCGTGGATCAGCTTCTCAGCATCACTCTGAGACAAGATGCTCCTAATCTTGGCAATATTACGCAAATGATAGAAGGCAGTCTTAGAAACAAATTTAATATGTGAATTGAAGGACAAATCCTGATCAAAAATAACTCCAAGGTTCCTCACAGAGCTATTAAGAGAAAGAGTAACTGCATCCAAACTGAAAGTTTGATTTGGAAAGGAATTTCTAAGGTTTTTTGGACCAACAAGAATGACTTCAGTCTTATCTGAATTTAATAGCAGGAAATTACAAGTCATCCAAACTTTGATTTCCTTAAGACAGGCTTCTAACTTGACTAATTGATTAGTATCATCTGGCTTCATTGACAGGTATAATTGTGTGTCATCTGCATAACAGTGAAAATGTATACAGTGCTTTCTAATAATGTTGCCTAACGGAAGCATATATAAACTAAAAAGAGTAGGGCCAAGCACAGATCCCTGTGGAACTCCATGACTAAGCTTTGAGCTGAGAGAAAACTCATCATTTACATGAACAAACTGGAACCTATCAGATAAATAAGATCTAAACCACTGCAACGAAGTTCCATTAAGTCCAACATAGTGTTCTAATCTATCAAGTAGAATATTATGATCAATAGTATCAAAAGCTGCACTAAGATCTAAAAGGACAAGTACAGAAACTAGTCCATTATCAGATGCAATGAGGAGGTCGTTAGTGACCTTCGCTAAGGCTGTTTCAGTGCTATGATGGATTCTAAACCCAGATTGAAACTCCTCAAATAAACCATTTCCCTGCAGGTGGTCAAATAATTGTGTAGCAACAACTCTTTCTAAGATTTTTGAAATGAAAGGGAGATTAGAGATTGGTCTATAGTTAGCTAAAGCTCCTGGATCTAGCGTTGGCTTTTTGAGTAAGGGTTTAATTACAGCCGTTTTAAAAGCCTGCGGTACATGGCCTAAAGTTAATGAAGAATTGATTATATGAAGAATAAAGCTACCAATAAGTGGGAAGACTTCTTTAAATAACCTGGTAGGAATAGGGTCTAAAAGACAAGTTGAAGGTTTGGATGAGGAAACTATTTTGTCTAACTCACAAAGGTCGATTGGAGTAAACTCATCAAGACAGACATCAATAGAAGGAGTTGTAGTAGTTACAGTATTTAAGTTAACTGTGGGAAGAATCTGATTGATTTTATCTCTGATGGATGAAATTTTATTATTGAAAAAGTTCATAAAGTCCTGACTAGTAAGCTCTAAGGGGATGCTAGGATTGACAGAGTCCTGACTCTTTGTCAACCTGGCTACAGTACTGAAAAGAAACCTGGGATTATTCTTGTTCTCTTCTATTAATGCAGAGTAATAACTCGTTCTAGCTTTTCTAAGAGATTTTTTATAAATTCAAAGATGATTTCTCCAAGCTAAATAGATTTCATCTAAATTAGTAGAGCACCATTTTCTTTCTAATTGACGAGTCTTCTGTTTTAAGCTACGAGTTTCTGTGTTGAACCAAGGAGTTAAAAATCTCTGATTAGACTTTTTCTTTTTTAAGGGGGCCACCAAGTCTAGAGCCTGATGCAGAGAAGCTGAAACACTATCCACCATGTTATCAATTACAGAAGGAGCAAGCTGTCTATAGCTTATTTCCGTTGTGTTGACACATGGCATAGAGGAAACAATCTGCATAAATTTGGAAACAGCATCATCTGAGAGGCATCTACTGTGATAATATTTTTCTTTAGGAGCCAAATAGTCAGAAATAGTAAAATCAAAGGTTAACAGACAATGGTCTGACAGTACAGGGTTATGAGGAGACACTACAAGATTTTCTATTTCTATGCCATATGTCAGAACAAGGTCCAATGTATGGTGGAGGTAATGAGTAGAATTTCCTACTTTCTGAGAAAACCCAATCGAGTCTAATATTGAATTAAAAGCCACATTAAGGCAGTCACTATCTACATCCACATGTACATTAAAGTCCCCTACTATAATTATTCTATCAGATTTCAGCACTAAATCAGCTAAGAAATCAGGAAATTCGGATAAAAATTCTGAATAGGTTGATGGGGGACGATAAACTATGGCAAATAAAATTGGGTTTAACCTGGAATTGCTAAAGTGCCCAACACTGAGGACCAGGCCCTCAAAGGAATTATAACATGTTTTTTGCTTTACATTAACTAGTAATTTGGAATGGTAAATTGATGCTACTCCTCCTCCACGACCAGAACTTCTGGGATTTTGACAGTTTAAATAACCAGAGGGAGTTGATTCATTTAAACCAACATAATCCTCTTGCCCTAACCAAGTCTCTGTAAGGGAAATTAAATCAATCTGATGATCAATTAACAGATCATGGACTAACAGAGACTTGGGAGTTAGAGACCTAATATTTAATAAACCACATTTAATTTTTAAATTATGAGGAGGAACAGAGGCCAAATCATTCAATTTAGAGGCTTTATGTTTAATTTGAGTTTTACCAATATTTTGCTTTATCACTTTGGGATGCTTATACATTATATTTTTATTCACTTTGGAGGGAGCAGACAACGATTCTCTGATGGGGAAGACAGGGGCTAAGCTGAGGGGTGGCGGATGAAGAGGAGCTGCAGAGAGGCGTGTAAAACTGTGACTCTGCTTCCTGGTCCCAACTCTGAGTAGTCATGGTTTTGGAAATTTGGATAAAAAAGATGCCAGATTGTTAGATAAATGAGAAGCACCATCCAAAGTGGGATGAATGCTGTCTCGTCTCATAAGACCAGGTTTTCCCCAAAAAGAGCTCCAATTGTCAATGTAGCCCACGTCATTTTTAGGACACCACACAGACAGCCAGCGGTTCAAGGATGACGAGCGGCTAAACATGTCATCACTGGTCAGATTGGGGAGGGGTCCAGAGAATACTACAGTAGCAGACATCGTTTTTGCAAACTCACACACCGATTCTATATTAAGTTTCGTGACTTCCGACTGCCGGAGACGGATGTCATTAATGCCGGCGTGAATAACAATTGTGGAATATTTACAGTTACTTTTAGCCAGCATTTTCAAATTTGACTCGATGTCGCCTGCTCTGGCCCCAGGAATGCATGTGACTATGGCCGCTGGAGTCTCTAGGTTCACGTTTCTGACTACAGAGTCGCCAATGAGTTTTTTCCTCAGCGGGTGTGTCGCTGAGCGGGGAAAAACGATTAGAAACGTGAACAGGTTGGTGGTGAACCGGGGCTTTGCGACTAGGCTTCCTTCTCACCGTCACCCACCCAGTCTCCTCGCTGCTGAGGAGAGCCGGGGAACCGGTGACAGGGGGACCTAAGCTAGCTAGCTCCGCTGCAGCTAATGGGCGTCCGTCGAGATTAACTGGCGCAGACGGTGTTTCAATGCAGCGGAGCCGGGATTCCAAATCAGACAACCTCGCCTTGAGCGCCTCAAAAAGACAACATTTATTACATTTACCGTTATCACTAAAAGAGGCAGAGGTGTAGCTAAACATCTGACAGAGAGAGCACACCAGAGGAGGAGAGGAAAGAGAGCTAGTAGCCATAGCTAGTGGCTCGAGAGCTGGAGAGCAAACCACACAGGCAGACAGCAAAACAGGAAGTGACGATACGTTACCACAAGGAAGTGACGATCAACTTGTCGTTGATTGGGTGAGATGGAGACAGATGATCTGCTGTGGAGCAGCAGATCATCCTGTTTGCAGGACTCGCTGGCCCTCTATACCCAAATTGTGAACCAGAAGTGCCCGGGCTCTTAGCTTATCAAGCTCACAGTGTCCCAGTGTGGCAACATAAGTTTCAAAGGCTTCAAACCACCTAGGCCAGCACACCGGCGGCTCCGAGGAAAACTTGAGAAAAGGCCGAATTGGAGCTATGCACACCTCCATGGTTTAATCCAACATCGCCAATGTTATGTCTGATATTACCCTGGTTCACAGATGAGGCGAGGTGATTTGTGGAACACTGCTTTACTGAACTCACCATTTGTGACAGCCCCTGATAGATCACTGGCTAAGCTCAGGCGAGATAACAGAGCGAAAGATGATTGACCTCGGCCTTACATAGGGTGGCCCGGTGACGTTACCGGAGGTGAGCGTCACCACCAAGCACTTCACAATAAAATAACTATATGATACTATATAACAACCTTTTAAAATGGTTACTGAGCAGTTTCACTATGGATAAAATATTCTTAATAATCACAGATTTTTAGCCTGAATTTCTGACTTTGCATGACTTTAGCAGAAGACACACTCGCACAAAGAAAAAACAAAACACATGCTTTCACAAAAACTAACTTATTTGACTTTAAGTACACCCAATGAAGAGCCTGCCAGAATAAAAAACAACCTTTCTTGCTTTCTGCCACTCAAAAGGATCATCAAAGGCCCTGATGCCACCTTTGAAGAGGTTTCAAATTTACTCTCACAATATTCAACCTCTCACTACCTCTTCATTTTCACCTGCGTCCACAAAACTCTTTCTATAGCTTTGATAGCTTTGATTAGCACAGCTTGAGGTGTATTATTGATTGACTACTTTCATCACTGATTTTTGTTTTGTAAAAGTCAGAGTTACTATAGATTACTGGGAAAATACAGTGTTGATTCTTCTCTGAGGTTAGAATACAAGATCTGAAAATGGTGTATTATTTGAACATTATAAATGTACTTTCTGAAAGAATATGACAGTATGATGATGTTTTCATTAATAACTTCTATTGCTGGGAATATTGATGCATTAACGCAATTAATTATGGTAGCCCAATTAACAGATTAAAAAATATTAACGTCCCCACTGCATTTCATGTTACAGTGGAACTTGAAATGCACAACAGCTGTTCCACCTGGACAGTTTTCACTCAAGATCCAGTACAGGATCTCGAGATGCACAGAGGCCCGGGAGGCGCTTTTGCTATGCTATTCTTGTTGGAGAAAGAATAAAGTCTTGTGTTGTTCAGCTCGTTTCCTTGCCTGCATCCTTTCACCACAATACAAACAATTCCTCAATGTATTTATTGTAATCATATACAGTAAGCTATATTATTGAACATTATGAACACAAATACAGACTCTTTGCATTCTGTAATGCATGTACAGAGCAATAATAATAATGATAGTAATACCAACTTAAAGAATAACCTCTTGCCTCTATCATGGACTCCTGGCTTCAGTGGACACGAGCAGACAGTTGTTTGTTTCTTGAATGCCATCAATATCATTCTTTGCTGATTTCAGTTTGGTGACTTTATTACTCTCCTATTTCCCACAAAAATTTATACAATTGCCTTACTAGTGATATGATCATTCTTTTATTATTTATCACCACATCAAAATCAAATGGGCATGAGCAGTTTAGTATGTATTTTTTTTATATTTCCCATTGGATTAGTAAATTTAGGCTGTGGAGGAATAAGATCAGGTGAGATGCGACGAGCTGAAAGGTTGCAGAGTTTTATTTCCTACATCAAAATGGGATGCACTTTGTAGCTCTGTGCGCTATGGTGCTCTGCTGTCCTCCTGAGGCATGTATTGTCAGCTCTTTTATATGTTATACAAACAGAGAGAATGCATGGCACATTAGCATATTGATATACAGTACATATCAGTCAATACATATCATTCACGTGACCAACTGGCGCCCGGACGTCTTCTCCTTAATCCGGGGATGTATAAACAATAGTCCATTGTCCTGGTTGTCCCCCAGGGGCTCTCTGTCTGTATGCAAATTGCCCTCTGCTTCCTCCAAACCTGCTGAGTGTGAGGAATGTTCCTGTAGATTGTGATGGGTCACCACAGGGCTCCCCCCCAGAACACTCAGCAGGGTCTGTGACCCCCCCCCCCCCCATCGTTTGGGCTCCAGCTCCGGGTTCCAGCACGTTGAACGGCTGTGGATCGTGGGTGCACGGGGCCGTGCACGGGGTGTGTAATGGAACAAGACGGCGATTGGCCGGCTTTAAGGAGTGAGGTGCGGGAAGAGCACTGTGGAGGAGGAGGGGGAGGGGCTGGGAGTAAGTGAGTGCCAGCCCGGGACGTCAAAGGTGTCTGGGCCGCGCAAAAATTGCGTGTGGATCCGCGATGGTGAGGAACTTTCCCGGTAAACCTGGCGGTGATCCACAGTGGCTGTGAAAAGAATTAAGTCTCTGACTCCTCTCGCGGCTCGGTCCTGCAAGGATGTGGGGAAGGCAAATGGCCAAATTCCCAGAGGATGCGTAGCGGCTGTGAAACAACTGCAGCTGTGTGAGGGACTTGGCGGTTTGGCTTTTAACTAACTAACTAACTAACCTGCACTTATATAGCGCTTTTCTAGTCACAAAGACCACTCAAAGCGCTTTCACTAATACTAACCCTCTATTCTAAGGGCTTATAGGAAACAGATATCTAGGGACAATTTAGAACAACCAATTAACCTAACATGCATGTCTTTGGATTGTGGGAGGAAACCGGAGCCCCCGGAGTAAACCCACGCAGCACAGGGAGAACATGCAAACTCCATACAGAAAGGTTCCAACCCCTGCCACCTTGGGGATTCGAACCAGGAACCTTCTAGCTGTAAGGCAACAGTGCTAACCACTGCACCACCGTGCTGCACGTTTTAGGTGCGGAAATAGCCCTAAAGCCATCGGGGACAGCAATCGGCTAAATTCCCCTTGTGCGCCATGGCTGAGAAACCCATACAAAGTCCTGTGTGAGGGCTGCATGTCTGCTTCAGGTGTGTGCGCAGCCCTGAAGGTTCTGAGGATGGCAATCAGCCTTGATTCTCGGGTATGTGCAGCGGCGGAGGACGATGTATCAGTCTGTGGAGCTGGATTGTCCCTGTGCATGGCACGCACTTGGCGCCGTGACCACATAGCTGGCAGTTGCACTGTCCTCGTAATGCTGCGATGTGCGTGCGGGGCTTCTGTGCACGGGAGGTCCACTGTCGCAAGCTGAGTCAGGGTCGGGGAGCTTGGTGGCGTCGATGATCATCCCCGTTCAGGCTGCTTCCTTTGTTTCACTTGTGTCGCTGTTCATGGTGCGTGTTGGTTCAAGCACTGCCCACTCCGGGGAGCGCGTGAGGTTGAAGAGGCTGCAGGCGTTCTCTGGTCCTCTGAGATCCACAGTGCGGTGAGAGGGAGCAGACAGTCATTCTCTCTCGTCAGGTCACCAGTGTGGAGGGAAAAGATCAGGCGAGGGGTGCACCATGACACGTCTAGGGTCACCACTGTGGAGGAATAAGATCAGGCGAGATGCGACGAGCTGGAAGGTTGCAGAGTTTTATTTCCTCCATCAAAATGGGACGCACTTTGTAGCTCTGTGCACTACGGTGCTCTGCTGTCCTCCTGAGGCATGTATCGTCAGCCCTTTTATATGTTATACAAACAGAGAGAATGCATGGCACATTAGCATACTGATATACATATCAGTCAATACATATCATGATTGTGGTGGGTCACCACAGGGCAACATTAATAAATAAAATATTAGGCTTAGGTATATACATACATATTTACTTTTATTTAACCTTTATTTATACAGGGTAGTTCCACTGAGAGGCAGCCTCTCTTTTTCAAGGACACCCTGTTCACACTCACACCTGGAAGCTGCCCAGTTCAACCACAGGCTGACCTGTCGCCACTGAGCAACTCTACTGGAGCAGTTGGGGTTAAGGGCCTTGCTCAAAGGCACGGCAGTGGGGTTAATGATAGTGAGGCAAACACTAAGATGTTATCTGTCCCACCCGGAGCTAATCCTGCCGGTCCAGGGATTGATCCCGCAACTTTCTTCTCACCAGTTGACATCCTTAACCATTAGGCCACCACTGCCCACCATATTGTGTATAGTGTATGTGTATATACAGTGGTGTGAAAAAGTGTTTGTCCTGTTATAAATAAATAGTGAAGATTAGTTAATTAGATATTACACAAAGTGCTTGCATACACATATCTTTTAGATCCACACATACACACATGCAGACACACAAGTCAAACCCACACATATAACATTCACACGTACACATCAGTTGCTTACACACATACACACAACCTCACACACATACATGCACACACAAGTACAAGCTCCACAGGAAAGTCTCTGTTCCTGTCATGAGCCGAACTGGCTTGGCTTTCCCCGGCTTGGTCCTGATCTCTCTGTGGGTTTTGGTTCTGCTGTATATGTGCGTTATGTGTATTTCTGTACTTGTCCTACTATCATAGCCACTGCCTGACCGGCAGCTGTTAGTCAGCTCCTGTGATCTATTTTTTCCCATGCTGCTGACAGTCTGCCGGTCCAACCACGCCCCCTCGCTCTCCTTAGCTTCATCAGCTGTTTCCAGCCCCAGTAATTATCTTTCCTGCGCCCCGCCCAGGTGTTCCCAGTTTGTGTGGCTGGCGGCATTTGTATTTTAGCGGCTCTTCTCTAGACAAACACCGCTGGGTCATTGTACAAGTCACTCCTGTTCTCCATGGTGTGACCGTCACGTCAAGAAGGACTCATGGATTATGCTTGCTGAGAGAAGTGAACTTTCTGGACTGTTCTAACTTGTGAGTAAACTGTTTGTGTTTCTCTGTGTGGTTGCTGCTACACTGGACCAGAAGCGTTTTCCCCCCTTGCGGTAATTCTGCTCAGCTTCTGGTGGCGTTTCTCCCCACAGCATAAACGCTACGCTTAGGCTGTTGCACAGTTTGCGTTCCCCCCGAGTAGTTGAAGTCCCCGTAGTCTTCCCCGCTCTCCAAGCACATTCTTATTGTGTTATGATCAACTTGTCCGTCTGTATTTGTGAACTGTTTGTCAATAAATGTGTGTTTGGTGAACTCCTGCATTTAAATCCTTCCATCCTTCTTCTTCTCCGTGTGCTATGGCAGAGCGCAGGAACGGCAGTGGGGTTCCCCATGGTAGAGGAGGAATGGGCTGCAGAGTTCATCTAGGACTTCGTTAATGACGCCCTTGCCACCCGGGGTCCTAAGGAGACACTGCAAAACTTGAACGGAGCAGTAGGCATCTTGGAGGCACATCCTGGGTTATGGACCTACCCGCAGTACGCCAACCTGCTCTCCACAGTCTGCTGGCTTCAGTGTTCCTTCCCTGGTCTGGCATTCCCTGCGGCGCTGAGACGAAGGTCCATTTTCCCGCAAACTGGCAGCCTCCGTGGCGCTTTGCTTGACCCTCCACTCTCTCCAGCATGGTCTGTTCTGGAGCACAAAGGACAGCATCGTCCCGCAAGAAAACGCCGGGAGAAGCCTCCCTCTTCAGCAGCGGCCATTTTCGCTTCAGCTGCAGTGAGGCCGCTGAATTCACCCCGGCACCGCCTACCTCCGTCGTCAGGAAGATGGCTCCTCCAATAGTCTGTGGAGGGGTCCACATCATCGCTGACATGGAGAGGGACAAGTTTCTTCCCTTTGCAGCTGTGGATGTCATCAACCGGGATGACAGGCAAGTATTTTTTCATTCTAAATCATCCATTAACACTGACTCTTGCCTGTCTCCAGAGGGGGAGGCCCAGTATCAGCAGTCCACTGGGTCCTCTCCTCCATCTGCAATTAATGATTGTTTCCTTCCCCTCTCCATGTCTCCTCCTCTAATTTCTGAGGGCCTGCTAGTCCAAGAACCGGGACATCTGACGATGGATGAGGTTGAGGCTCTGGATGATCCTGCCCAGGAGCCCGTACAGAGGCATTCCCCCAAAATCCCACTGGCAGATGAGGAGTGGGTGAAACTACTTGCCTTCGTCAACCGCCGGGTTGAGGAGGAGAGCTGCGAGAGGGAGGTTCAAGGACGCACTTCCGCAGCTGTGAGGGTTCCACCTCCTACACCTGCTCAACCCCGGATTCGCCTTCAGACGAGGAGGGGACGGACCTGCTCGCCGCAGCCAACAGCTGGATCGAGGAGGAGCATCAGAGGACCTGGACTGCAACCACCATCACGCCTGCTGCAGGGACCGCCGCAGCAGAGTCACTCCCTGGACCAGACCCCCAGCCGACGGGATCCAGACCATCACCATTGACAGCATCAGAGTCCCGGACAGTGGTAAAGCTTGAGCACAGGCAAGTTATCTCTCCTGCAGTTGAATTGCCTATGATTGAGAGATCTTGTCTGGCTCTTGGGGAGGAGAGTCGGGTGCGGCTCTCGGCCGCACCTGGGCTTCCCTCGCCGGGCTCTGCCACTGCCGGCAACCCTAACCTTTCCTTCTCTACCTTGCCTGTCGAGCACCTCACTAGGGTCACCGGAGAGGAGTTACCATCAGCGGGGTTGCCTACTGATGACGACGGGACATTGGCGACCCCAGAGGAGGTTGACGGGGCACAGCACCGGGCGCAACGACGGAGGTTACGCACTCCAAATTGCCGGAGTCCTGGATGGCGGTGGAGCCTGAGTTCAGGCAAGTGTGCTCCATTATGTCTATACCTCATATATCAATGTCAAACTGCCTGACTCATGGCAAGGAGGGCCCGGGGAAGCTCGTAGTAACCCTTGGGGCTGCCTCACTGGGCTCTGCCGCTGCCAGCGACCCTGACCCAGTCTCTTTTTCTCTTTCTCCGGGATCGGAGCCCCCTGCCAGGGTCACCGGAGAGCAGCTGACTTCGCTGGAGACCACCGAGGATCAGGATCCAGTGCCAGGTGGTGTTAGGAGCACCACCTCCCTCGCTGGGGAGGCCACCGCAGGAGCAATGAGGCCCCCAGTGGGGGTCACCGCTGGTGCAACGGTGCTCCAACCGGAGCCCATTGTGGGTGCAGCCACGTCCCAGACCGTGACCATCGTGGGTACAGCTCTGACCCAATCAGGGTCCACCGCGGGTGCAGCTGAGCCTCAGCCGGAGGTCACCGTGGGTGCAGCTGAGCCTCAGCCGGAGGTCACCAGGGGTGTAGCTGAGCCTCAGCCGGAGGTCACTGCGGGTGCAGCTGAGCCTCAGCCAGAGATCACCATGGGTGCAGCGAGGCTCCCGCTGGAGTTCATCGTGGGTGCAGTGGAGCTGGCCCGGTTGGGGGCCATCGTGGGTGCAGTAGCGGACCACCCTGAGGACATCGTGTTCCCCTTATCCCTGCCCGACGCCGTGGAGGTCCCCTTTCCCCGGTCCTGTTACCCACCAGTGAGCCTTCCAGTGGGCAGGCCACCTCCTGCTTCACCCCTTCGGTCCTGGTAGCTAAACTACGCTGGGCGGCCGCCAGAAGGATTGACTTCCCAGGTCAGGTGGCTCATGTTTTACAGCAGGCCGCCAGATTCAGCCCACCGGACCTTCTGCTGGGCCTGGGACTCTGGGTGGCCTCCTGAGCCCCAACGCCCGTGGACTTGGAGGGGTTAATCATCGGCCCTGGGGGGGGGGGGGCATTGTATCCTTCCTCCTATTCCCCCTACCACCCACCCTGGTTCGTCTTGTTTGTTGTTGTTGCTCCTGTGTTTGGGAGGTGGGGTCCTCTTGATGTTACCTTGGGTGTCTGGGAATTCCACCCCTTAAAGGGGGGGCTCTGTCATGAGCCGAGCCAGCTTGGCTTTCCCCGGCTCAGCCCTGATCTCTCTGTGGGTTTTGGTTCTGCTGTATATGTGCATTATGTGTATTTCTGTACTTTTCCTACTACCATAGCCACTGCCTGACCGACAGCTGTTAGTCAGCTCCTGTGATCTATTTTTTCCCACGCTGCTAACAGTCTGCCAGTCCAACCATGCCCCCTCGCTCTCCTTAGCTTCATCAGCTGTTTCCAGCCCCGGTAATTATCTTTCCTACTGATCAGAAGGTGAGCAGAACTTCTTCTAAAAATCTCTGTAGGATTGTCTGCGACATTCAGTCATAGTAAGTCTTTGGTTGTGGAGTGTGTAAATAATGAGGCGGATTTGACGCAGACAGTTTATTACACATCTCACACACAAGCATAGTCAGAAAGAGGGCATCTCAGACAAGACTCTTCTCTTAAATACTCAGGCCTTCCTTCAGCAGCTTCTACACATCAAAGGTCACATTGCATTCACTTCCTTAATCCTTTAACATCCTCCTAGCAGTCTCTGACACACAAAAGATCACTCTGCATTTGTCTGATACACAAAAGATCACACTGCATTTGCCCTTCACGCCTCCTCGTTATCTCCAAGGGAAACTCTGGGAAACTCTGCTCTTTGTTCTAGTCTAAGATGCTACACCATTATGCACTCTCTAAACTACCCCCCCCCCCCCCCCCCGAGCGTCTTGGATAGAACAATAGAATGACAGTCCATATGCTGTGGTAAAATCATTAAACATCAATCCACATGCTGCTTGGGCTTCAGTCTTCTCCCGTTTCTGCTGTAACCAGGATTCACCACCTCCGCGGCGCTGTCATACTGGGGGGCTGATGAATGCTGGGGGGTTGATGATTGAGGGGTAAAAGTCTGTGCATGTGGGTGCTCTGGAGAATCTTTTCTCTGGGAAGCTCCCCGCGGGGGTCTTCCATGCCGAGGGGCCCTTGCCAACAGCACTTGCTCGTCCGCCACAACAAAAGCGGGTTTGAGTCTGTCTATGCCAATTCTTTCCCTCCTACTCCCCAAATCTATCAAAAAATGCTTGTCCCCTGTTTCCAGCACTCTGAACGGTCCATCATAAGGTGGGCACAGTGGGGGGCGATGTGCATCGTGTCTGACAAAAACGAACTCCGCGTTTTTCAAAGTTTTAGGTACAAAATTGCGCGGAAAACTGTGGTGAACAGGGCCCGGCAGCGTGCTTGTTTCTATGCTACGCTGCAACAGCTGAGACGGGGAGGTGCCCAGCGCGGGATTATCTGGGAGAAATTCCCCGGGCAGCCGAAGTGGCTGCGCAAAAACGAGTTCAGCCGGGGAAGCTTCCAAATCCTCTTTAGGCGCAGAACGTAACCCCAATAAAATCCACGGTAGCTTGTCTACCCAATTTGCATCTGTCAGTGACGCCCTGAGAGCCGCTTTCAATGACCTATGAAAACGTTCGCATAACCCATTAGCCTGTGGATTGTACGCAGTAGTGCAGTGAATTGTGACACCCAGGCTGCGGGCCATTGTTGACCAAAGTTCGGAAACAAATTGAGGGCCTCTGTCGGACGTAATGTCCGACGGGACTCCAAAATGCGCCACCCATGCTGTTAAGAATGCGCGCGCCACCTCCTTGGCCGTGGTTGCCGCCAGTGGAACCACTTCCGGCCAGCGCGTGGTGCGGTCCACCATTGTCAGAAGGTGCGTGCACCCCTGTGATGGCGGGAGGGGGCCCACGAGGTCCACATGAACATGGTCGAACCTCTTAGCCGGGATGCGAAACGGCTCCAAGGGAGCTTTCGTGTGTCTGTGCACTTTGGCTCGTTGGCACGCCATACAGGCTGCTGCCCACTCTTTCACTTGTTTGCGAAGGCTCGGCCACACAAATTTCTCTCCTACCATTTTGACCGACGCGCGTACTCCCGGGTGCGCCAAAGAATGAATCGAGTCAAAAACGCGGCAGCGCCACGCGGCCGGTACCACGGGACGCGGTTGCCCCGTGGAGACATCACAGATTAGGGGGGGATACCATCTTGCAGCACCCTGCTCTCCAGCCTTAACCCTGTTGGTCCAGACTGGAGTGCGCGCACATCCGCGTCACTAACCTGCTCCGCGGCCATGGCTGTGTAATCTATCCCCACGCGGACCCGGGCAGCCACGGCGTGCGAGAGGCAGTCTGCCACTACATTCAGTTTACCCGACACATGCTGAATATCGGTAGTAAACTCTGAGATTGCGGCCAGCTGTCTCTGCTGCCGGCCTGACCACGGTTCTGAAACCTTGGCCATCACGAATGTTAGCGGCTTGTGGTCAACGAACGTGGTGAAACAGCGCCCTTCCAGCCAGAACTGGAAGTGGCGAATGGCCAAGTGGAGAGCCAGCAACTCCCTGTCGAATGCGCTGTATTTACGTTCACTATCGCGCAAAGTCCTGCAGAAAAAGGCAAGTGGCTGCCAAGCCTCGGCTACACGCTGCTCCACGACAGCCCCTATGGCCACATCTGACGCGTCAGTAGTGAGCGCTATGCGGGCCTTTGGGTCTGGATGTGCCAACAACGCAGCATTTGCCAGGGCTGCTTTGACTTCCGAGAACGCCCACTCTCGCTACGGGGACCATTCAATCTTATTCGTGGGTTTCTGTTTTTTGAGCGCGGCGTACAGTGGTTGCATGAGCTGCGCTGCACGGGGAAGGAAACGGTTATAAAAATTCACCATTCCCAAAAACTCCTGTAAAGCCCTGACCGTTTGCGGCCGGGGAAAATCTGCTACGGCGCGCACTTTGTCAGGCAGCGGAACCGCTCCTTCGGGAGAGATGCGATGCCCCAAAAAATCAATCTGCGTCACCCCGAACTGACACTTCGCTGGGTTGATTATTAAACCGTGCTCTCCCAACCTCCGGAAAACCGCCGTTAGGTGGGTTTCGTGTTCGTCTTCGGATGCGCTGGCAACCAAGATATCGTCCAGGTAGACGAATACGAAAGGGAGATCGCGCAGCACTGCATCCATCATGCGTTGGAACGTCTGTGCAGCCCCTTTAAGCCCAAATGGCATGCGCAAAAACTCGAATAAACCAAACGGAGTTATCACCGATGTTTTGGGTATGTCCTCAGCGCGCACTGGGACTTGGTGGTAACCGCGGACCAAGTCTATTTTAGAAAAAACGCGCGCTCCTGCCAAGTGAACGGAAAAATCCTGGATGTGAGGAATTGGGTAGCGGTCGTGCGCTGTGGCGTTGTTCAACCTGCGGAAATCCCCGCAAGGTCGCCACGAACCATCAGCTTTAGGGACCATGTGTAGCAGGGAAGCCCATGGGCTGTTTGAACGCCCGAAGATGCCCAACCTCTCCAGGTTGGCGAACTCCTCGCGCGCTATGGCCAGTTTAGCTGCGTCCAAGAGCCGAGGTTTTGCAAAAACGGGCCGCCCGGTGGTGGTGATAAAATGCTCCACCCCGTGTTTAGCGACGGCTGCCAAAAATGTGGGGACCGTGAGTGCTGGGAACTGAGTGAGCAGTGTGTGGAATTTACCACATGCAGCTGTGACGTTGGCTTGTGCTGTTGGCCGGGACGCTCGAGCTGTACAGGGGATAGAATCAAAAGACAGTGCATTAACCAGGCGCCTGTTAGCGACATCAACCAACAAACCATGTGAGCACAAAAAAATCAGCCCCCAATATATTGAAATTCAATGCTGCTATGACAAAAGTCCACTCAAATGTACGGCCGTGTAGAGACAGAAGTAGAGTCCTCTCACCAAAGGTCTTAATCTCCGAGCCGTTTGCTGCTGCCATCTCGGGGCCGCTAGATCCTGCCAGCCGGTTGACGTAGGACGGCATGATGAAACTCAACTGGGCGCCGGTGTCCACGAGGAAATGCCTCCCCGAGCGTGCGTCCGTCAAGTAGAGCAGCTTGTTCTCCTCCCCGAGGGCCACAGCTGCTACTGACCCCCGGTCTTGGCGTTTCCCGAGCGCTTGAACTGGCATGGTGGTATACATTTGCGTGCCTTCTCTGCAAAGCAGCGGTGGTAGAAACAAAGGATGTCTCCTCCGCGTTCTTTGGCCCCCATCGCCGCTGTCGTCGGTGGTTCTGCTACTGGCGTCAATGGCTCCTCGCCTCCTCCGGCCGTTGCGCCGAGCTCCGTCGCTGCCGCCGTGGTCGTGAGCTCTCTGCTGGCCATGATGATCTGGTGTGCCTCTCGGGCCAGCGCACGATAGTCCCGCTCGGCCAGCAACGGTGAATTGGCCAGGGTCGCTCTCGTCGCTGACGGAAGGTTCCGGAGGAAGAGGTGGGTAAAAATGAAGTGGTCGTCGTCCGAGCCCTTCAATCTCAGCATCTTCTCCATCAGGTCAATAGCCGACCCATCTCCTAACCCGGTCCGTGTCAGGAGTTTCTCTGCTCTCTCCTCAACCGAGAGTGTGTAGTGCTGGATGAGTGCAGCCTTCAACACGCCGTACTTCATCCTTCACACCTCCTTGTTATCTCCAAGGAAAACTGCTCTTTGTTCTAGTCTAAGACGCTACACCATTATGCACTCTCTAAATGGTCCTGTTTTGTTTTTTTTTAAATTCTACTGGGAAACTTAATATAAAGATAATGTTATATTTTGTGGCTATTTTCAATGATTGTAAGAACATGCAGGGAGTCCTAAGCATGCATGCACTCACAATGTTAGGGACAGATCAATGAGCTGCCTTTTATAGAGAAACAAGAAGTATCAATACAGAAAAGGAAGTTCTATATATTACAAGAATATCAATTTTAATCAGTGATTGAGTAATATATATGTATGAAGTCCTACATATTACAAGAATATCAATTTTAATCAGTGATTGAGTAATATATATATATATATACACTACCGTTCAAAAGTTTGGGGTCACTTAGAAATTTCCTTATTTTTGAAAGAAAAGCACTGTTTTTCAATGAAGATAACTTTAAACTAATCAGAAATACACTCTAATATCTAATATGCATTGCTAATGTGGTAAATGACTATTCTAGCTGCAAATTTCTGGTTTTTGGTGCAATATCTACATAGGTGTGTAGAGGCCCATTTCCAGCAACTATCACTCCAGTGTTCTAATGGTACAATGTGTTTGCTCATTGCGTCAGAAGGCTAATGGATGATTAGAAAACCCTTGTGCAATCATGTTAGCACAGCGGAAAACAGTTTAGCTGGTTAGAGAAGCTATAAAACTGACCTTCCTTTAAGCAGGTTGAGTATCTGGAAAAAATTATTATTTCAAATACAAATCATTATTTCTATCCTTGTCAATGTCTTGACTATATTTTCTATTCATTTTACAACTCATGGTGGTAAATAAGTGTGACTTTTCATGGAAAACACAAAATAATTGTCTGGGTGACCCCAAACTTTTGAGCGGTAGTGTATATATATATATATATATATATATATATATATATATATATATATATATATATACTGCTCAAAAAATAAAGGGAACACTTTGAAAACACATCAGATTTTAATGGGAAAAAATGAGCTGCATATCCGACCGGCTTGTCGTAGAATGTCTTCAGCAGCGCCCCTTGTACACCAAAAGACCCGAGTCTCCTCAGTAGGAACAGCCTGCGCTGTCCCTTCTTGTAGAGTGTGTCGGTATTGTGTGACCAATCTAGTTTATTGTTCAGATGAACACCCAGGTACTTGTAGGATGTCACCATCTCAATGTCTGTTCCCTGTATGTTTACTGATGCTGTGAGGGGTTGTCCTTGCCTGCGGCAGTCCACCACCAGCTCCTTAGTTTTCCTCGCGTTGATCTGAAGGCAGTTCCGATGGCAACAGTCCACGAAGTCCTGGATAAGTCCTCTGTACTCAGCTTCATCTCTGTTGGAGATGAGGCCGACAATCGCAGAGTCGTCAGAGAACTTCTGTAGATGGCAGTGTATATATATATATATATATGAAGTACTATTTATTACAAGAATATCAATTTCAATCAACGATTGAGTAATATATGAATGATAATGGGAATTTAAGCGACACAAATATGAGAAACTTATGTATCAACAAATAGTGAGTAATTGTGTCAGCCAGTTTGTTGAAATTAGGTAGACTAATCTCCATAATAAGCTATCACTTGTTCTGATTCTGGACGTGGGTCAGGGAAAATAGCCTCTGTACGGAGTTAACCTCTTCATAAAGCAGCAGTGACATATACACAATAACTCTGTAAATATTTTGCATGTTGATGCTGTATGTGGAAAATTGTGGGTGGCTTAGCCTCTACTAATTCTCAATTTAAGGCACAAAGGTAGGTGTCGAGAGAAGGGTTGGAGTTATATATATATATGTGTGTGTGTGTGTGTGTGTGATTTAACTAAAAAGGTGAAATCAAAACCACTCTTCACAGTGCAGGAAACGCGGGTGAGTCTGTGTCTTTGTTCATGAAGTAGAGGGGGGGAAATTCACCCACTCGCCTGAGTTGAACTGACAAATTGTGTTTATAGCATGATAACAGTTACCGAGAGGTGATTAGCGCTGAATTGTACACAAAGTTAAAGCTGTAAGATTATTCTTGCATGAATAATACTGAATTCAAGGAGACAGCTTTTCAGTTTCTTTGAAAAAACAAGGTGTGGTTTGTGGTCAACAGGCTCCGTGCCACGATGTACGTTCACATTTGCACGTGACTGAAACAACCATGTGGCATTCCCGTTGCATGAGAACTGCACATGTGCAGATTAAGCAGTGCAAACGCCATTTTTAAAGTCACCAGGGTGAGTCAATCCTGGGCGCCATCTTGGAGCTGAGGTAGCTAAACTGCCTTCAAGTGACATCACTGTGTCTCTTCCTCCTTGAGTGCAGAAGGAACTGTCTCCATCTTGTGGTCAACTATAAGAATTGCATTCTTTCGTAAATTTACCTCCAAATCGAGCTTCCAACTTTAAAGGAAATTTTTCCAACAATTTTGGGGATCTTAGTATCTCTCTAGCTGAAAGGGAGCTGCCACTCTAAAGACCGTGCACAGCTGAACAAAAGTCCTCCCACACCTGCTCAATACTGGGCTTGATGCAGTGAGGCAATAGAGAGAGGCTGACCCAATCAGCGGGAGAGTGATGAGGTTCAACTTTAATCTGGGCAGAGGAGAGAATAAGTAGATTTATTCCTAACTTTAAAAGGGAATGTGTTGTTGTGAAAATCCTAGGTGGAGAATATATAAAAAATAGGGGTAATTCAAACACTACTGAAGAGAAAGGGAAAAAATAAGAAGAGAAATAAATGTTGTAGAGATGCGTGTATGGTGAAGTGAAGTTTGTGTGCTGAGAGTGAAGGAAGTTTGGTTTTAGAGGAAAATTGAAGGTTGATGAATGTAAAACTTTTGTGAAGGATATAAGGGAAAAGTATGGATTGACCGAAGAGCAGGAGTGGTTGGAAAAAGGGAAGAAAAAAATGTAAGAATGAGAGACTGATGCTGCAACGGTGAGATGAAAAAATAATATGCATGACAAAAAAAAAAGAAAAATAGACGCTGTAAATTCCTGCAGCAGTTCCCTTTTCTCGTTTTTCCTTGCCGGCTGTCCTGTCAGCTTCCTCCTCCTCCACTGCTGCTGCTACCCTCATCTTCTTGGTGTCTCTTCCCACTGCTGAAAGTCCAGTCGTCTCTTCCCTGGCTCCGCCCATCATCGTGTCAGCAGGGGTGGCTCCTCCATGTTCCTCAGAGGGGCCCCCTAACCACTGTAGCCACAGAGAGGGATGACTCAAGGCCCACTACAGCGGATTCCATCATGCCCAGGGAATGAAGGCAAGTGTTTTTTTCATTCTCCATTACCCAAAAAAGAATTATCTTGCCTGATTTCTGGTGGTGAGGCTCAGTTATTGTAGTCCACTGAGACCTCACCACCTACAGCAGATAATATTTCCTCACCTGCTCCCTCCATGTCTCCTCCTATTCCCCCTGAGTGTCCGCCGGGTCCTGGGATTGATCTGCCAGATGAAGGAGGAGTCTGCGGCCCTGGGGGACCTGTTCCCAGACCCGCAGCCACGGTCCAGATGGGGGGAGAGTGCTGCCAGCCACCTGAAGCTTGCGCTGATGATTGAGCATTCACTGGTTTAAGCTACGCGGGATCCCGAGCCAACGGTGAGACGACCTCTAGCTGCCACGCTGGACAAGCTATCTGCATCAGTCGCTTCGCCTGGAGGACCAGGGACTGCATTTTCCACCATTCCTGCTGTGGGGCCCGCTGCAGCAGAGCCGGAGTTGGACCTCCAGTGGACTGGGCACAAGACATCCCCACCTGGATCAATGGAGTCCTGGACGGCAGTAGAGCTTGAGCTCAGGCAAGTTCTCTTCTATATTTTCACTTTCTCTGTTTTGGAGAGATCTTGCCTGGCTCTTGGTAGGGAAGGCCAAGTGCAGCCGTCACCTGCACCTGAGCTCACCTCATTGGGCTCCACTGCCGCCGGTGACCCTAACCCTGTGTCTATGTCCCTCCTGTCGGAGCCTTTCCCTATAGTCACCGTGGATCATCCAACTTCGCCAGAGGTCTCTGTGGGTCCAGCCTCATCGCCCAAGGTTCCCGTGTATCCAGCCTTGCCGCTTGAGGTCTCCGTGGGTCCAGCCCCTCCAGTTGAGGTCTCCGTGGGTGCTGCTCCCTCTCTGGCTGAGGTCTTCACTGGTGCTTCATCCCAATCTGGGACCTCCATGGATGCTTCTCCCCCTTCAGCTGAGGTCTTCGCGGATGCTGTGTCCCAGCCTGGGATCTCTGTGGGTGGTGCTTCCCCTCCGGCTGAGGTCCTTGCGGGTGCGCCATCCCAGCCCTGGACCTCCGTGGGTGCTGCACTCCAGTCTGGGTTCCCCATGGGTGCGACGCCTCCGTCCAGGATCCCGTTGGTTGACTGCCTCCTCAGCCTGGTGTTTTCACATGCCAGCTATCTCCTCATGGGTGCTGCGCCCCAGTCCAGGGCCACCGCGGGTGCTGCTACGCCCCAGTCTGGCGCCACTGTGGGTGCTGCCATGCCCCAGTCCAGGGCCCCTGAGGGTGCTGCACCCCTGTCCAAGGTCGCTGTGGGCCCTCAGTCTTCATCCGGTGTCACCAAAGGTGCCTCTTCTTTGCCTGAGACCGCCGTGGGTTCCTCTTCTTTGCCTGAGGCCATCGTGGGCTCCTCTTTTTCGAATGAGGCCGCCATGGGTTCCTCTCCTTCGCCCGAGGCCGTCTTGAGTTCCTCTCCTTCCCCCGAGGCTGTCGTGGTTTTCTTTTCTCCACCCAAGACCATCATGGGTTGCCCTCTGCCTGAGGTCACTGAGGGTCGCCCATCGTCGCCCGTGGTCTCTGCCTGTTAGCCAACCTCCCCACCAGGTTTCCATGCTGGCAGCCACCTCATGGACTACCCCATCTGTTCGGGTGGCTGAAGGACTCTTCTAGACAGCCCGACAGACTGTGCCGGTGGGCTGGGTGGTCCACATACTCCGGAAGGCCACCTGACTCATTCCACCATGCCATCTGGCAGGTCTGGGATTTTAGCCGACCGCCCAAACTGCTCTACTTTCCTGCCCAGTGGGCCTAGGTTTTTGTTTTTGCTCTGCTGCGGGTCCTGAGCGGGTGTCTTATTTTTGTTCCCCCCTAGCCTGTTTTACTCACCACCCCCAGGGGTGGGTTTTTGTTCTACTCTCACTGGGGGGGGGGGGGGGGGTGTTTTTCTTTCTTTTTGGTGTTACCCTGGGGTGTCTGGAATCCCCCCCTTTAGGGTGTGTCCACCGTGCTCATGCTTTCAGTTTACGTATGATTATTTCCTGTATTTTCTCAGTTTTGTGTTATTATTTAACTGTGTGTTGGTTCTGGATATTTGATGTGTTTTGAGTTTTCCAGTTGTTTCTGTTTATGTAGTTCTTGTCATTATCATTCTGTCAGTTACTTTAAGCATCTTTGATCATCTAGTCCTTTGCTTTAATATTATGTTTCTGTTTGACATGAGCCCCTCACCTTTTCCTCCAGTCTATCCTCTTTTGGTAATCATTCTGTATTTGTAGATGGTTACCTTTTTTTGCTCACTGTGTATTCCTGTCACCGGTTCAAGTTCATGGGCTGTCACTGTTGGTAGTTGTCAAATAATTAGGTCAACTTCCCCGCTCATGTGATCCACACCTGCAATCACTTGTTTATTTTATGCCCTATTTAAGACTGCTGCCTCATCTGTTCCTCGCTGCAGTCTAAAGCCTAATCCTGTTCTGACATGTGTCCCTATGTCCATCCTGCCTGTTACCTGTTTTGCCTCAATTGAAAGTTTTTGCTTGTGCACTGTTTGGACTTTATGTTTTGCATTAAATCTCACAGGCTCACAGTTAAGCATCTGGGTCTTCCTTCCTGTCCTGAGGGGCAATTCGTGACACTATGCATAATTATGCCACAAGTCATTTTAAACAGTCACAGCTTTAACTCCCTCCAACATGCCGTAGCACCTTGATTAAATACAGGACCTGCTGTAGATAAAATTGCCAGTCTTAAATTAGCTGTATGTGTTAAATTTAACAGTAGAAAAGAGTGCCCATATGTAGGCACATTTCAGTGGTACTGTATGTGGTCATTCAGTCCAGAGCAACCCGTTAAAGCAAAGCAGCCGCAGTGCCATTGGAAAAAAACAAACAAAACAGAAATAGATAAACAGGAGGTGGTAATAGATGCTTAGTTTGACCCTTCTATTAAAGCACATTTGTCACGGGTCCATTCTTGATCCACGTCTACACTATGAAAAGCGATGTATCCATCCATGTATCTTCTGCTCCTTATCCAGGTCACAAGCGTCGCAGTCCACACTCTCTTTCAGGAGTAAACCAAGTCCTTCTCCTAACAAGCTGTGAGACTTAAGCTCTCCAGCATGTAATGGGTCTATCTCATGGACATGCCTGAAACACCCCGCCAGGGAGATATCCAGGAAGCATCATGAAAAGAAGCCCAAGCCACTTCTACTGGCTGCTTTCGGTGTGGAAGAGCAGTGGCTCTACTACGAGCCTCTGTTAGATGACTGAGTCCTTACTATATCACTAAGGCTGGGCCCAGCCACACTATGAAGAGAACTTGATCCCACCGCTTGCATCCGCAATATCATCCTTTTGGTCACTACCCAATTCATGACCATGGGTGAGTGTAATAACCTAAAATGTCCACTAAATTGAAAGCTTTGCCTTTGCACTTAGTACTACACCCACATTACAGCAGATACTGCCCCAATTAGTCCCACTCTCACTGCAAGATGAACAAAATGACAGCTGCATCATGAAAAAGAAACATTTTTGACATACTGAGTAAAATTTATTTTTGTCAAACATCATTTCTTCTAAACGTTGTTGTGCATGGGTTCTGTAGACACCCATGCACAACAACAGCAAATTATTTGCAGTGTTTTGGACAAATTAAGAAGTGAAATTACAAAATTTCCCACAGAAACCTGAATGTTTCAGGCACCCCAGGCTGGGAACCCCTGATTTGGATGATCACATGCAGTACTCCCACCCCAGGCTGTTAAGTTTCCCAGACACTGATGTGAATGATAGATTGTTGTAAACAAAACACACACACACACACACACACACACACACACACACACACACACACACACACACACACACACACACACACACACACACACATATATACGGGGTAAAAATACAGTTTGAATAGGGTGTGTTAAGAACACCAGTGAAGTGTATGCATGTGTGTGCATGTGCAACACTTCATCCTAATAATACTGAAATTAAAGAAGATAAGAATGCAATTAATTGAGTTGATTAAAATGTGCGTAGCAACAGACCGGGATGGGTTGTCCACAGAAGAATAAAACCTGAAATACCTTGTGAGATTTTTTTATGACAGATACATGCACAATGGAGTGGAGCCCATAACATCATGAGCTACTTCAAAGATGAAACACTTAAAGTGTGTTTCACAGTTCAATTAAGGTTGCTTAATGCACAGAATAGAGAAGGGAATGGGGAGGGGGGATGAATTTCAGGGCAATTTGAGAAATTATAGTACTGTCATGTTTTAGTGGTATACTCAATGGCTGTAAAACAACAGCGCAACTGTTCTCAAAAGAGCAACTTGCATGATCAATTCTCTTTATCTCGTGCATTCACATACCCAGAAACTTGAAATTACAAAAGATACAGCACCAGAAAAAGAAAAGAAAAACAGTCCAGTATAAGTTACCTGTCATGAACGGTAGGTGTAGACTCCACAGAAGTAATGAACAGCCTCAAACTAAATGTGTGTATGTGACTCTCTGAGGGTGTCTCTACACTCTTAAATTGTGGACCTCAACCCCCCCCCCCCTTTCCTCCAGAAACCCATCCATCAGCAGGAACTAGCACTGTGAATGCAACACTCCGCAGGGAAGGACTCTCACCAGGGGCGGCAAAAGCAAGGCAAAAATCCCCCCAGGGGAAATCATATAAACACACAACACACAGTGTGTGCCACACACGGCGAAACTAGTGAAGAAGGATGTTTTAACACAAATGACCCAGCACAACAGATGCACACACTGCAGGTTGCATGGAAGTTTTAAACAATTAGATGTAACTAGCAGCTGCCCGCAAGGCTCCACTGCATCTGGGATGTCAGTTTAATGAGACAGGTTATTACAGACATAGAAAGATCAACACAAGGCATACCAAAACAGAAAATGTTGAGTCAGCAATGGTGAAAAATAAGCAAGATAATCCATCCACCTGGAAAACGTCAGTAGCATGTTAAGGTATAACCCAACAGGTTAAACTCCAGGATTATCTGTTGTACATACAGTATGCCCCTTGGGCTGACTTTGTAGGGTAGAGGCTGCATGAAATCCTAACTCCACTAAAAATTTTGATTTTTCAGCAGTGGTAAAAGATAGACTTCTGGTTTTCACTACATACACCAGCGTTAGCTCAATAAACATCCCAACCATGTGATCTGAGTGATGCTTCAGACACAGAGCCAGCAAGATAGACAGACAGAGGCCACCATGCTACTTTTACATAATTGTTTCCTCTTGTTAGTTTTCTTGAACTTGCATCAAATTCTTTCCCAATGCTGTCTTTCCATCCCCTTCATTTATTATGTGCTGCCATTTGATCAGAGTTGCTGCCGTATCTAAATAAAAATGGGAAAAGAAAAAGACAATATAAACAATGTAAAGGAATGCGTTTCATGCAACACTCTTTTCAGATCCCTAACCAAGTAGCTTTTGTGTTTAAACCTAACCAATAAGGGCACCTTTATACAGCACAGAAATTGTTGGGTGACCATTGAAAAATCAAAAATTTGACAGACCTGTCAACAATCTCCTAAAGCCTCCCAAAAGCTGTTTCTCTGTAAGTGTTTGGGAGCTTGTGTGCAACCAAGAGTTCAATTTCATGGTGATCTGTAGAGATCTTTGAAGGATCCTTAAGCGATCAATGAGAGACCAGGAGCGATCACTGAGGGATCACTGAGAGCTTCTTGGGTGACCAAGGAGGTTGATGAGCATTTGAAAGGTTTCTATTGCTCTTCTATGCAATGAAAACAATCGTCAGATCTCTCAACAGTCTTTCAATGATCTTTCATCGTTTGCCAAGATCTGTCAATAATCTCTCAAAGATCTTGCAGTTATCTCCATGGTCACCACAGTCTTCTCAGTTTTGACTCAGTCCAAAAAAATCTCTCAGCAATCACCATCCATCTCCTCAGTGATTACCAAAGATACGCAATCTCTCAATGAACTCTCAAGGAGTGTTCAACAATCTCATCAATCTCCCAATGATCTCTCAGTGATCTTCACTGCAGTCTTTTAATAAACGTTACTGGACTTTCATCAAATGCTCAGTGATCCCACACTGATCTCGCAATCATCTCTACCTTTGAGGTGAAAAATTTTGCATTCATTGAAAGATCGCTGAGAGATCACTGGGAGATCGATGAGATCACTGAGCACTCCTTGAGAGTTTTTGAGAGATTGCTTCCCTTTGGTGATCACCAAGAGATTGTTTTACACCTAGTCAAAACCTTGGTAACCGTGGAGATCAGTGAAGATCACTGAGAGATCATCACGAGATCTTGACTATCGCTGAGAGATCACTGAAAGTTTGTTGAGAGATCTTGCCTTTTTTCATTAATCAACACGCTCTACCCCTGTGTAAAGGGGTTTAAAGGGAAGTGAAAATGGAATGAATTCCATTTCTCATTCACGTTTTTTGCATGACACAGATGATTCATGAACGATATTATGCTTGCTGCCTTTGATCTATAATGTAAAGTCTGGGCCTGATGGATGGATGGATGGATGGATGGATGGATGGATGGATCTAAATTTAGTCTTTAGCTGATTTTGTATCTTTTGCATTCAGTCTTTGGCCAGCTTGTCCTGCTCTGACATGTATGAGTAGATACACTAAGCACAAATTGGCTTGCTTCAGTTGGGCCATCATGGGTAGATTGACCTCATAAAATAATAATGAAAAATAAATAAATAAAATTCATGCTCATTTTTTTCTAGTTATTCTCATGTTTACACCACCGCTGGCCCAAAGCTCTAACACATGTATTAAGCTTAAATCATGAATACACAAATATGGACAGGTTACACAAGTACGCACACATTTACTTGTGTATTTCCTGCATCTGTGTGTTCATTACTTTGAAATTCAGGGGGGCTATAATCAAACCAGTCTGTGTAATCTCAAGCCCTTATAAATGACTATTAGTTGATTACAATCCATTTGTTACTATTAGAAGCTAGCTGAGACAGTGACAGCTTATATTGGATGCCTAATAAAGTCTCAGAGGAGTACAGTCAGTATTAGACACTTGGATAGGGAGTGTATATTAAAGACCATTTCTCTCCATTGTGCTTTTTAATGGTATTGAATTAGAAGAATTAAGATGGCACTATGGTCGATTTATTAGATAGTTACACTGTAGAGTCAACCATGGAAAAAGTTCCAAATTGTAGAGTAACAAAGACATTTTCTGTTACTAGTGCTTCATCTTTTACATGTAATGTGATATTTAGAGATGGAAGTTAAAATGCACAATTTCCAAAGTGTAGCCAATTAAGAGTAAAGTCACTATGCAGAACGAATAGAACTGCCAGGGATTTTTGCCTTTTATTATAAATTTTTAGAAGGTGAGGCTACGCTTGTAAGAACCTTTACTGCTTGTGCAGAACTCTGCATTTGTTGGTGTGAATATGCATGCTCAAATTAAATATAAAGTATGAGGGAAACACACAGACGATAATAATTCATTATTATGCAATAAAAAATTATTGCATACTATTAAACTTGGTTTGATAGTGTTGCAAAGCTGCCACTGGATTCACGCCAAAGAGAAGCATTAATAACTGCAGACTGCCCGTCTCATTCCTTCATCATCCACCTTCAGTGTTTTGTGAGAAAAGCTCTCTGTGGGCACACAGAAGTTCCCCTCCATGGAGCCTTAAGCTCTGAGACCAATGCTCTGACTTAATGTAATATATTCATGTCGGCACACTGGCTGGAAAGCAGGAAATTATCATCTTTTAATTTCCCATATTAAATTTCACAGGTTCAGTCTTGAAGTTAATTAAAAATATTAGACACAAATGAACCATCCCACTTACTTTTGCTGGGGAAGCCCATTGGGTGGCGGCACTGGTGCTTCTGGGCATATAAGCACAAGCCCACACAATCAAATATTTCATAAATATGTTTTAAATTTGAATTTGATAGATAAAGTATATATACAGTAGATATACGGTGGATATAAAAAGTCTACACACCCCTGTTCAAATGTCAGGTTGTTGTGATGTAAAAAAATGAGACCAAGATAAATCATTTCAAAACTTTTTCCACCATTAATGTGACCTATAACCTGTACAACCCTATCAAAAAACAAACTGAAATCTTTTAAGGAGAAAAATAAAAAAACTTACAATAACCTGGTTGCATAAATATGCACACTCTTAAACTAATATTTTGTTGCAGCACCTCTGGCTTTTATTACAGCACAGTCTTTTTGGGTAGGAGTCTATCAGCGTGGCACATCTTGATGTGACAATATTTACCTATTCCTCTTTGCAGAAACGTTGAAAATCTTTCAGATTGTGAGGACATCTCCTGTGCACAGCCCTCCTCAGATCACCCTACAGATGTTCAATCAGATTCAGGCCTGGACTCTGGCTGGGCCATCTTTTGTTGATTTGGATGTGTCAAGGCCCCAGTTCCAACTGAAGACAAACAGCCCCAAAGCATGATGCTGTCACCACCATTCTTCACGGTAGGTATGGTGTTCTTTTGGTGATGAGCAGTGCTGTGTTTGCGCCAAATACACCTTTTGGAATTATGGCCAAAAAGTTCAACCTTGGTTTCATCGGACCATAACAAATTTTCCCACATGCGTTTGGGAGTTTTCAAAAGTGTTTTTGCAAAATGTAGTTGGGCTTGTATGTTTTTCTTCATAAGATAAGGTTTCTGTCTTGCCACCCTACCCCATAGCCAAGACATATGAAGAAGACGGGAGATTTTTTTAAAAAAATTATTAATTATTCATCATAACAAACAAGAAAAAGAGACATCAAAACAAACAAACAACAAAATTTAAAAAAACAAGCCAAAACACAAATAAGAATGTACGAGGAATGATTAATCAATTCTAATTACATAAAATCAACTCAAAAATATATCTTACATCATAAGTGAGAAAGGCACATCTTTGAAACAAAAAAGACGGGAGATTGTTGTCACATGGTACTAAACAGTCAGTACTTTACAGAAATTCTTGCAGCTCCTTCAGTGCTGCTTTCTTCTCATTTTTTTCATCAATTTTGGAGGGACATCCAGTTCTTGGTAATGTCATTGCTGTGCCATAAGTGGGGGCGGCTGTGGCGCAGGTGTAGTGTGGCCGACTACTGATTGGAGGGTCAGGGGTTCCTGGATGTCTCCCACGTGAAGTGATTCGGAAACGTCCCACTGGAAGGAGACCCCAAGCAGACCCAGGACACACTGTGGGGGCTGTGTCACCCAGCTGGCCTGGGATGGGATCGCCTTGGTGTCCTCCCTGAAGAGCTGGAAACGATGGCAGCGGGATTGGGAGGTCTGAGCTTCTTTTCTTTGACTGCTGCCACTGTGGCCTGGACCTGGGGACGAGAGGCAGATGGATTTTTTTTTTTTTTTTTTTTTTGTTACTTATTTGTACCCGTAGGTAGATTTGGTTTGCAGTCTGGTGACAAGCCACCGGCTGCCGGTCGCTGCGTGCGCGAGCGCCCTAAACCTACATGCTTTTGGTATGCGGGAGGAAACCGGAGAAATCCCGGAGTAAACCCACGCAACACGGGGAGAACATGGAAACTCCACACAGCTCACTGTTGGTCGGGGGCTGGGATCGAACCCACGATCTCACGATCCCCGTGATCCCCCGGCCGAGGGTAAACTGTGCTGCCACAGGGCTAAACCACTGTGCCACCGTGCAGTGGCACAGTGCACGGCACAGTGCACAGTGGATGGAAGGATAGACAGATTTAGGGATGTAAGCCTGCATGACCATGGGCTGGATGTTGCTCCTCCAGGAGAAATGTTCACACCACCATCAAGCAGTTGTTGCTCATGAGCAATAGGAGTAAAATCAATACATTATTTGACACTATTGGTATGACTATTGGTATGAATCACTTACAAGTGAACAAACACCGTATAGCTATTCTGTTTTAATATCAAAAACAATAAATGGCATCAATACAAATTGCTATGTAAAATTTTAAAGGTCCTATATTGTCAATTTTCCAGGTATTAAATTTAGTTTTGCATTGTTTAGGTTGTCTGTGAAGCTCACTCTGAAGCTGTCAGTTTTCACCTTAAAGCAGCACTTGTTGGCTTATGACATCACAAAATCCAGGAAGTGTAATCAAGTTGCTTTTTTTTTAAGAGTTCAATTAAACAAAGGCAGTGTATAGCTCTCTGTGAAGTGGGATGCGTATGAGCCATGGGCATAAACTATCTGCACCAATATGTAGTGAATGAGACCTTTAAACTATTTGGTACATTGGCTTACAAAAGTAGCTTATTACAACTAGGAGGAGGAAAGATACACAGGGATTAAGATCTTTATTCAACTTGAAGTGTCTGAGTGCTTGAAACATAGTGTCATGAACTGGGGTTGATGTTTCAAACCCAGTTCTATGACGCAGTGGCTGTTTTTTGTGTATTTTTGTGTTCTATTTTCCATCAGGGGGCAGCGTGGTGGCGGAGTGGTTAGCACTGCGGCAGCACAGCAACTCACCCTTGGCCGGGGATCCTGGGTTCGATCCCAGCCCCCGACCAGCAGTGATCTGTGTGGAATTTTCATGTTCTCCCCGTGTCTGCATGGATTTACTCCAGGATTTCTCCAGTTTCCTCCCACATGCCAAAAAACATGCAAGCTAGGTTAACTGGCCTCAAACTGGGGATTCTAAATTGTCCTTTGGTATGAATGTGACCGTGAATGGTTGTCTGTCTCTCCGTGTTTGCCCTGTGACGGATTGGCAATCTGTCCAGGGTGTACCCTGCATCTCGACCAAAGATGCTGGGATAGGCTCCAGCACCCCCCCACCCACCCGTGACGCGAAAAGGATTTTCCATCAGGCGCTTTCAAGGAGCCTGTGGGGTTTGCTTGGCTCCCTGACAGCTCAGTCACGCCTCCCTGTCCTGTCAGTGGTATCAGCTGTGTCTCATTATTGACTCTTACTCTTACCCACGTTACACACACTGGCAATCTCTTTCCTCATTTGGTTTTGCATTATTTAACCTCTTGCACTCCGGTGTACCGCGGACGGGCACGTCTCTGCATCCTAGAGAGCACGAGGGCGCTGCATCCAAGATCGCACTGAAAAAAAAAGCTGCATTTCCGTTCTTCCACTACAGACACAGCCGCGAACAGATCAGATATGATTGACCTCTCATTCGACTAATAAGAGCCTTGAATTGGGTTTCTGAAACCTTGAAGAACCAATGACTGAAAACCTAGCAAGAAGGACCCGCCTACCAACGCTGCGAATGCAGCGAGCCAATTGAAGCACAGAAGTTCGAAAGCTGTTTTGTGTAAGGCTGGGTGGAGAGACTGACTGCTGCAGCAGATGAAAAAAGGACCTGCAGGAAGAACCGCCATAGACCTAGCAGCACGGAGACCACCCACAAGTGCAACCTGTGTGACAGGGACTGCCATTCGCGCATCGGCCTGTTCAGCCACAGGCGGTGCTTTTTTTTTTTTTTTATTCCAGCAGAATAGACGTTTAGGATTCTCTTCCATGGTCATCATAGACCGACGGAGGCCGACGACGAAGGCTGGGTGACACACACGCGTTCGCCAGTCTTTTTGAATTACTACTGTTATTTGTTTTGAAAAATCGTTCGCCAAAACTGCAATCATGGAAGCACAAAACCGCAATAATGGAATTATGTTTTGACCGTGTCGCGAGACCAGAACCAGCGTCGCATTCGTCTGACAGTGAGGAAAAGAAGTTCGCCAGCTCTGCTGCTGCTGTGAACAGGTAAGTGTTATAAGCTAAATTATTCTTTATCCCTGAAAATTGTAATCAAAAATGACTTTAGACCGATCGGTAAATTACAACTGTGCGGCGCACGAAGTCCGAAGTCCGTGCGCCGCGGTACACGGTTCGTGCGCCGCGTCCGGACCGTGAACGCCCCCCCCCCCCTGCTACTCTTCTGTAGCGAGGGGGGGGGGGGAGCTGCGGTGACTGCGCAGCGGTCGCCACATCGCCACATGACTATTCCGTCATGTAGCGATGGCCGATGTCCGTCCTCTGTAGCGGGGTGGTGGTGGGGGGGAGTTGTTATCTTCTACATTACAAATATTTTAGAATAATTTTTAGTGCACTGTAGGTTATTTTTTCTTGTAAAAAAAAAAGCCACACATTTTTTACGTGGCATGCTTCTTTGTGTGTGGGGGCTTGTTTGTTCATTCATTCATGAATGAATGAATAAACAACACCCCCCCACACACACACACACACAGCCCTGAGTGTCACCTTTCATTAGAGCCCAAGATGAAGCTTCTATATTGAATCATTCAAAAGTTACAGACGTTTTTCCAAACTGTGCCATTTGGCACAATTTGGCACAGTTCAAAAATGCCTGGGAAGTACCTGAGAACGAAGCTGTGTAATATATTCATTTTTTGTGGCATTGTTGCAAAATTTTGACCTTTGCTGGATAACACTTGGTTCTACATTTCTGTTGCATTTTCCAGCCCGGATCTGAAGCTGTGTGTTATTTGCAAGCATTTGTATCCAAAAAAACCACCCAGACGAACTTTATTTTCTTCAAGTTCAGTATGTTTAGATGACTGTTACTCAGTGGCCGGAGCACTTAGAGAGATTATGACTGTTTTTCCAAAAAATTCAAAGTGTTTTCTTTTAAATGAGACCAACCCCATGAAGATGCTGCAAAGGGTTGAAGAACAGCTTTTGATTTACTTTGGGCACGTTATTTTTTGGCGTTTTTAGGGAAATTGACCGGAGTGCAAGGGGCTAAGCCCTTTTTCTGCTGGAAGAGATTGCTGGATCATTGTCCAACACTGTGTTAGTTCTACTCGGTGTCATGACTCGCCGCTCATCAGCGGCGCCAGCTGCGCGCACACCTGCTTCTCGTCAGCGGCGAGGTATTTAATCCACTCTGCCCTGGGCTTCGGCCTGAAGCCGTCTCTCTACTTCGGCATCGCTTGCTACAACGGTACTCTCGCCTACGAGCAAAACAATCTGGCTAAGCTCCCCTTACCTCCTTTCCTCCAGCCTTCTCCCCTGTGCACAGGTGGACTCCCCGGCGGTGGACTTCCTCATCTCGCCGCTGCCTCCACGCTGCTGCTACAGGCACTCCAGGTCGCTGTCTCCCGGGCTCTGCCCTTGTCGACGCCAGCCACCTGTCCTAACCAAGTAAGCCAGCAAGACTGTAATTATCCTCTGTGTTGGTGTGGTGCCCGTTACCCTTCTCCCTCTGCTTCCTCCCATAGGGTTGTCTGGCTGAACGGCTTCCTGCCCCCGTGCCTGACGCAGACACCACCACCAACACATCCTTATTCTACAGACACGCAGTCACACAACCCTGTTGTTAATAAAGCTATTAAATCTACCCTGAGCCTGCGTGTGTGTCTCCTGAGCCATACATTATGTCACTCGGTGTTTGTACTCTGTTGCTCATGACTAGATCCCCTGCCAGTTATCCGGTAGCGCATCACTCTGGGTGGTGCTGATCATCTGTTACTGCTTGGTTTTGTTCCACCTGGATTATTACGCAGACCAACTCAGGCTGCTCCAGCTGTGTGAGTACAATTTGTTTTGGCCCTGCCGTCCAGTTCCGTCTGGTGGTTCCTTTCCCAGGCTCTTTAATCCATTCCTCTGCTGCAGTCCCATCTGCTTAAGCCTTGGAATATTTTCCCTATGTCATACTCACCTGTGTCTGTAGCGCATCCTGGAGGACTTCCTTATATATCCTGAACAACTCATATGTTATTTTGAACTGTTTATACACTTCCTGTTAATTAATACGCACAACCAACTCCTGCACGTGGGTTTACATTCTTCCTCCGTGTGCTGTGTAAAAGCGCACAGGGAATCATAACACATAGTAATTTCTGGAATGCCTATTATCCAATCAAATTGCTCGGTCAGAACTAACTACGTTATAATATGAACTTTTGTTATCATTAACTGTTTTGAATTTTTTAACAATTACAATGAAACAACTATTAAAATAAAAGAGATAGTAGAACGCTGCTGAACCAAAGCGGCTACCCAAAAGGTTCAGAATGAACACGTGCAAATTTACACCCTTAATTGAAAAGTGTATTGTTCCAACCTCCAATCCTATACTGCCCCACAAATTTTCTTGCATTTTTCAACGACATGCGATGGCCATTTCTGGTTTATCACATTAAGTAAATATCACACCCTGCAGGGCTTAACACATTAGTGAGTAGCTTGTGAGCTACCTGAAAAATTTGAGTCTCTGTTTCGTAGTATTAACCTGTTGACCTTTGGAAGTTGTGGGTAATGTGCAGCCTCTAGCATGTAATGCACTCTCTGTGTGTGAAGAACCCCGCTGACCTCCAGTAACAGGCCTATTAATGGCTTATCTCCAGCCCAGGCAGCCGCAATGTCAGAGCGCCACTAGCACAGCCCCCAACCCACCCACCCACACACACACACACACACACACACACACACACACACCACTTAACCATTACATATAATACATAAATCCAGCATATGCACATGAGCACATCTTCACTCAGTTACACCCAGTTGCAAATGCGCACACATTCACATTTACAAATAGCCTACACAGCACATATCCCAACGCTGTATTGCTTTTCATTAGCTGCCAAATATAGGATGTCATGTCCAAATGTGACTAATGGTGCATCACAGGAAGAACTATACCTGAATAATAATGAGAACTGCAGTCCTGTGTTAGCTGGATCCCATGCTTCCAGTTAACGCAGCCATTACTTTGACAAATCATTTACTGGATGAAATGGAAAAACTCAAAAAGGTTTCTTCTCTTATAGTACTATGATGATCACATGATTAGTAAATTTGTAAATGTTATAACTGGAGATTTGACCACAAGTATGTGGTAGAACCAAAGCGATAATTCCTTATTTACAGGCAGATATTAAACTGTTATTAAGTTGCCAGCGGTACCCTTATGACAAAGTGCATAAAAAACTAGGAGAGAGCTTCCAAGAGTCTAAGTAAATGAAGGAAATAAGACAGGTGTATCATCTTTGGCATTTTGACACGCTTTTATTTGTGACAGCATTATTTGTGTTAGGACCTCTGCTATAGAGCTCTAGCAGACTGGGTTGAAGGCTACACATTACATGAAGACAATGCTTCTGGAAGTCGCACCCAGGTCTGTTACGGCCGGCACCTCCAGGGCCCCGCCCACCACGGGCTTGCCTGAGACTCCTTAGACTGGACAGTAAGAAAATTTGTGTTTTTGAAATGTTTAGACAGAGCACGGTTGACTACAGTGACAGAATAACCCACTCAGCTGTGCAGGGTCTACCGGCAGTACACCCGGTGTCCCAGGTTCAGGTTTAAATTGTGAGTTCATATGCCTGCCTTGACGTTAATAATGTTTTTTGGCATTCCCAGGGGGGGAGGTGAATGTTAGATATTCCCATATTAACAATGAGCAGCATGGATGTGATGGTGCATGCACAGATGACGTCATGAGCTCTAAAGCAAAGCTGTCGATTTACTGGTCAGTCTACGTTCTTACCCTCACCTATGGTCATGAGCTTTGGGTAATGACTGAAAGAATGAGATTGCGGATATAAGCAGCTGAAATGAGCTTTCTCTGTAGGATTGCTGAACTCTCCCTTAGAGATAGGGTGAGGTGCTCAATCATCCGGGAAAGGCTCAGAGTAGAACTGCTGCTCCTCCACATCGAAAGGAGCCAGTTGAGGTGGTTTGGGCATCTGATCAGGATGCCTCCTGGACACCTCCCACTTGAGGTGTTTTGGGCACATCCAACTAGGAGGAGACCCCAGGGCAGACCCAGGACATGCTGGAGAGACTATGTCTCCCAGATGGCCTGGGAACATCTTGGTATCCTCTCTGAAGAGCTGGAGCAGGTGGCCAGGGAGAGGGAAGTTTGGGCTTCTCTGCTTGAACTGCTGCCTCTGCGATCCGGACCTCCCGAAAAGTGGTACAAGATGGATGGATGGATGGATGGATGGATGGTCCAAAAAATTGGAAATAATTGCTATTGTTGTATGTCAGTGCCTGTAGTGGCTTTTCCATGTCAATTGGTGGCAATATGAATGCAATCTTTCTTATTATTATTGATGAAAAATTTGTCCTATGGATGTCCTATTATGTCCTATTATTGTCATTATTGTGGTCTTTGTGTTTCCCTGCCCTTATTGTGGTCTTTGTGTTTCCCTGCCCTTGTTTTTGTCCTTTGTGTGGTTCTGGGTCTTATGTGTATATTTGATTACCTATTGTTCCCAGCTCCTCATGTTTTCCATACCTGTAGACACTTTCCCTCATGTGTGTTACCATTTAGCCCTTGATTGCTCTCCCAGTTGTCCTGCATTTGTGATTATCAGTTACCTTATTTATGTCTGTCTGAGTTTGGGTTCTGATGTATCGTCATCTATTATTCCTTGCCGGCAACCTGTAGTCCTGAGTTTTCCCAGTAAGTCTGTTAGCCTTGGTATCTCCTGTGTGTTTTCAGCCCCCATGCTGATGTTTTGTTTCTGTTTAATAAATCATGTTGCACTGGAACGCTGCCTGCACTTTGAGTCCTACTTCTTACCTGTCTGCCAGAGGAAGATGTGACACATAACTTCTGCAGCTGCTTTTTAACCTGCTGTGGATGTCATGGTTGGCTTTCATGAGCCGTTAATGAGACGGTATAGGCCACCGGTGAGTTTGCACAGTTTATTAAAGGAAGATAATGACAAAATAATGAGCCACGGGGGGCTAAAACACATTATAACTATAACTTAGACTATGGCAAAGGAAGAACAGACTCACAATGAAAACACTTACTGAGAAAGGAGAAACCAGCATGGAGGTTGGACGATGGAATGTTTGACGAGACTGAAGCAAGGTTTAGCCCTTAGTTTCTCCCTTAAATAGGGCTCGGGATGGAACAGCTGATGAGGCAATCAATAATGCAGTTCAGCTGTCAGAGGGGCCAGCTCTGACAGCCGGAAGCCCCTCCGAGCGCTGTCACAATAAAAGCTCAGAGAGCTATAGGAAACACACACACCAGATGGGAAAAAAATACTGCATGGCCCGAGCGTGGACGAAATCGGCGCTCAGACAACGACAGTACTCCTCCCCGAACGATGCACTCTGGGCGCCGTGTGACACCCAAGCCCCCCCCCCCCCCCCCCACACACACACACACCACCCAGGGTGAGAGGATGGGGGAAAGGCCTGGAGGGTGAGAAGCAGAAAAGAAAAAAAAAAACATCAAGACGAGGAACCAGAAAGAAGAGTGACAAGGGAGAACGCAGAAAACAAACACGAAGCAATTACAGAGCATGGGAGGGAAAAAACAAAACAAAACACAATACTGCATAAAGCACGGATGGCACAACAGACAGGACAAAAAATGCAAATAACAAGGCCTATAACAAAGATACACAGGCCCATAAGACACAACGTGGCAGTCACAAATCACCCCTCAGACAGAGGAGGGGAGAGAAAAAAAAGCACGCTCAACAGCGGTGAATACACAGACCACAATAGTGCAAATGACAACACACCAGAGTGACCTTAATATTTCAGTGGAAATAGGAAAACACACGGGGATGACGGCAGGCAGAGTCCAATGAGACAACAAACAGTTCTGGTAGTCTACCTGTGTCCAGTGTCCAGATAGCTGGCCGGGGAAAAAGGAAAAGTTCGGACGGCCTACCCCAGTCCCAGGCCCGGAGAAACAAGACCTCTGGTGGCTGGACCAGGTCGCCAAGCAGACAGTCTAGTTGGTCGGATGGCCAACCTAGAACGCCAAACGGGCGAGGCAATCTTCCAGGCGGCTGACCCGCGTCACTCAGCCGCCAGGACTGCAGGGGAGAAATCGAAGACGGCCTCCCTGGAGAGGGGGATAGCGAGGGAGAGCCAAATATGGGGAACTCCAACAGCACCCGGTGGGGAAGGATTGGGGGAAGGATGAAAGACTAGCCCGGCGTCAGACGGCAGAGGATCTGCAGCTCCTTCACCGACCTAAGCCCGAACCGGTGCTGCGCCCCTGCTGGACCCCGATCGGGTCAGCGCTGTACCCATGACGGACCCCGATTGGGCTGGAGCAGCACCCATGACAGACCCTAATTGGGCCAGAGCAGCACCCACGACAGACCCCGATTGGGTCGATGCTGCACCCGCGATGGACCCCGATTGGGTCACGGCTGCACCCACGTCGGACCCCGATTGGGTCAATGCCGCACCCGCGATGGACCCCGACTGGGTCGGCACAGCACCAGGGACAACCTCCAAACCCGAACCTGGAACCTCCAGCACAGCAACCAGGATCAACTCCGCACCGGTGACCCTGGGAGAAGGCTCAGGAGAAGAAGAAGAACCGGGATCAGGATCACCGGTAGCGGCAGAGCCCAGTGAGACGAGCTCGGATGCAGTGGACGGCTGCACCCGGCTCATCTCCCCGAGAGACAGGCAAAAATGCTCTAGAACTGATAGGAGGAAGACAAAATAGAGCACTTGCCTGAACTCGAGTTCTGTCGCCATCCAGGACTTCGACGATAGGGGTTCAGAAGGCAGAAGGACATCCTCTGGCTCCCACTCGGCTACAGCGGGCCCCATAGCCGGCATGATGGTTCCCACAGCCTGAGGACCCTCCAATGCTGATGACCACGCTGACGACCTGCACGGCGTGGTGGCAGGAGATCCTCGACCTGCTGAGTCGGACCGCTCCTCCGTGGAGACCCAGGGACGCTTCGTCGTCTGCGCAGGCTCCAACTTACAGTCCGCCCTCCTCCTCTGCCCGTGTCTTGGCTGCGGGGCTGGAACCAGGCTCTCCAGGCCCGCAGGCTCCCTCCTCGTCCGGTGGCATAGGCCTGGCGCCTTGGAAAGCTCAGGGGAAGGAGACACAAAGGTGGCAGGTTCATAATTAATTTCTGCAGCAGGTGGAGGAAGCTCGGGGGGCTGTGAACCCCGAACTTCACCCCCAGGAATCAAGCAAGGCAATTCACCCAATGAGAGAACAGAATGAAAAGACACTTGCCTGATCCATAGAGGCCCAATAGAACCCGCTGCAGTGGACTCGGTTCCTCCCTTTCCCCGCTGGATGGTGACGAGGGCCCCCTGGGAGGATGAGGAGGAGCCGCTCGCGATGGACCGATGACGGGCTTTGCCGACGCAGGACTCATGGCACTCACAGCAGCCGGGGAAGACGTCGAGGAGGAGGGGATGACACCCGAGGCGATCCGGGAATGAGGAGCTGACGGGACAGCAGGGAAAGATGACCCGGGGGAAGAGGCTACGGGAATTCCCTCCTGACGAGATGTAGAAGAAGCAGCTGACTGGGAGGTAGAGTTCTTCCGACGACCTGGAACAGGATCCGGACGGGTTTCTTGCTGAGGCTTTCCGGTGGCAGTGTGATGACGGTTACTGGCAGAGGGCGAGGCAAAGGACAGGTAAGTGAAACGCCGCTCCTGCGCGGGAACAGAGGCGAGCAGGTCGGCATACTTTGGATAATCGCACAGCTCAGGATTCCTCTCCAACAGCCTGACCGCCGCCGTCACATGCTTAATGATCTGCGTGGGGTGGGCGGCGGAGCGAGCTGCAGCCACTTGGTCCCTGATGGAAACAGCTGACAGCTGTAACCTCTCCGGGGGAACCCCGACTGACATCTCACTCCTTAGGGGATCACCCCTGGGCGGTGCGAACTCCTGGACTGGAACGGGGACAGGAACGGGATCCCGAAGCAAGGAGCGAGATTGCCTTCTCTTCGGCTTCCTGCCGGAGTTTCCCTCCAGCCCACGGAGTCTCTCCCAATGCGCAGACATGTCTGCCTTCCTCGCCACGACTTCAGGGTGACTGGAGTAGTGAGGAAGGCGGTTAACGATGGCCTCAGCGAGGTCCAGGTGCCGGCGTACATCGCTGGGAGTGTCATAGAGGCCAGCAGTGAAGAGGGTTCTGTCAATGTAGTCGAGGGCCTCCACCAGCTTGTAGCCCAGGCTCCGAGCGCGGCCCCTGAGTGACGACATGCTCTCCCAGCACACAGGTACCCAGACAGGGAAAACACAAGTCCAATTTAGGCAGAACTCACGATGACCGGCGTCTCATTCTGGCTGCAGTCTACTGTCATGGTTGGCTCTCACGAGCCGTTAATGAGATGCTATAGGCCACCGGTGAGTTTGCACAGTTTATTAAAGGAGGATAACGACAACATAATGAGCCACGGGGGGCTAAAACACATTATAACTATAACTCAGACTATGGCAAAGGAAGAACAGACTCACAATGAAAACACTTACTGAGAAAGGAGAAACCAGCACGGAGGTTGGACGACGGAATGTTTGACGAGACTGCAGCAAGGTTTAGCCCTCAGCTTCTCCCTTAAATAGGGCTCAGGATGGAACAGCTGATGAGACAATCAGTAATGCAATTCAGCTGTCAGAGGGCTCAGCTCTGACAGCCAGAAGCCCCTCCGAGCGCTGTCACAATAAAAGCTCGGAGAGATATAGGGAACACACACACTAGATGGGAGGAAAATACTGCATGGCCCGAGCGTGGACGAAATCGGCGCTCAGACCATGACAGTGGAAATGTGAAAAAAAAAAAAAAAAAGTCATGTTTAAGTTCTCATTATCTGGAGGGGCACAAAGCTGGGCAAATGTCACTACCTCCTCCAGAAACTGCATCTTGATGTCAGCTGGTTTCAGCACTAAACAAGTGATGGATTCAAACTGTTGTGGAACTCCGCTCGTCCATTTGTCTCTGGTAAGTGGCAGTCTCATTTTCAAATTAATTTATTTTCCCTGTAATGGTGGAATGTCAACTGTGATCAAGCATCAAGTGAATTTCTGGCCTGAGTTAAAGAAAATCTTACTCACACAGATGCAAATTTGTATGTATTTGCATCACCCAGAACAAATGTGCATGTGTTCGCATCTTTCCATTGATTTTGTATGTAAGGGTGGATTCACACTGCAATGTTTGGACTGACTTTTACTGACATTTTGGCAAATGTCTGGCTCTGCTGACAAAAGTTGGTTAAAAGTTAATGATAGTTGGTGTTTGCTGGCAAACGCTGGCAAAAGGTGTGTTCTTTGAAAATTTTCAGCATGCTGAAAATTTGCCAACATTTGGAAATACACACTGGTCAATGTGCACAGTTTGAAAAAGTTCCGGAACGCTGGGATAAGTTATGCAGAGTTCACCTAAGTTGGCCTGAGTAAAGCTCCATTGAAGCAGATGTTTTTCGACCGAAACTCACTTCAAGCATGCATGGACACAAGAGAAATAGACGGAGCAATAAAAAAAAGAAAATATATATATATAATCTTCCAAAAACGTGCCCCCCCCCCAAAAAAAAAAAAAAAAAATCTCCTCATTGCAAAATTTACTGTTCTTAATTTTCTGCTCCATACGTAATCATTCTCCAGGATTTACTGGTTCGGCTTCCATTGTGGGGAATCAAAAACTGCTGATGTGGTGTCAAAAAGTAAATGACATTTAAGGGGATTTTATGTTATTTTAAGTTGTAACAGTCAAAATATAATCACCCATCATTTTATTTATATGATGATACACTAAATAGTTTTTTATTCCATCCACATTCACATTTTAATTGCAGAAATTATTGTATTTTTTTTAGAGTAAAGAGTGAATGAATGTACAGGGGAAAAGGGCATGTGGAAGTAACTACATAGGAATATAAAATGAAAATAAATACTGAAGTGTATGTCCAAGGGAGATGTATTCACTCCAAAAGCAGGTCCAGAATGGCAGGTAGCCTCCACAAATACTTATCTTTATACAAGCGTCACCTAACGCTGATGTCAGCTGACCTGCACTGAGTATTTATTTGCTTAAATTAACCTAAGTTGGCAACAGATACACATGTGCGAGCCTAAGTAGGCAAAAGTTTGCCAACACTGAATGCAATACTGACAAATGCTAGCAAAAGTTCCAAAAGTTCATAAAAGTTGGTGTGATTAAAAAAAACCTGCTCACGAATGTAATTTCATGGATATTTGGACTAATTTCTCTGATTTTTCAAAACGTCTGTAAAAGTAGGTCCAAATGCTATAGTGTTAACCAAGCTTAATAGGGAAGCATTTCGCACTGAGTACAAACAAATGACAACACTTTAATTATTATAATTGGAGAGACAGACATTGTGATTGCAAATGTGATTTGACTAATAATGCAGCAGGATGGGAACAAGCTCCTTCCCCAAGGGGAGGAGTTTAGGTATCTCGGGGTCTCATTCACAATTGAGGGGCGAATGGAGCAAGAGCTTGACAGATGGATCAGAGCAGCCTCTGCAGTGATGTGGACACTGTACCGGTCCGTTGTGGTGACGAGGGAGCTTAGCTCTACAGCAAAGTTGTCGATTTACCGGTCAGTCTACATTCCTACCCTCACCTATGGTGATGAGCCATATAATGACAGAAAGAATGAAATCATGGATTCAAGTGGCTGAAGTGAGCTTTCTCTGTAGGATTGCTGGACTCACCGTCTCTAAGCTCAGTCATCCGGGAGAGGCTCAAAAGAAGCCAGTTGAGGTGATTTGGGATCTGATCAGGATGCCTGCTGGACGCCTCCCACTTGAGGTGTTTCGGGCATGTCCCAATGGGAAAAGACCCCTGGACAGATCCAGGACACGCTGGAGAGACTACGTCTCACAGCTGGCCTTGGAACATCTTGGTATCCTCTCTGAAGAGCTGGAGCAGGTGGCCGGGGAGAGGGAAGTCTGGGCTTCTCTGCTTGAACTGCTGCCTCCGTGTCTTGAACCTCCGGAAAAGTGGTACAAGATGAATGGATGGATGGATGGTGCAGCCCTAATCTTCACCACTGTAGGGTGATGTACTCTAGCAATTCTGATCACAGTTGTCATATAGTTCCTTTCTTTTACCTACTCTGACACAGATGACAGGATGTATATATGAGGAATGCTCATTAAATCCTTAATCATTTCCCATGGACTTAGAGGAACAAAGCTTGGCACAGTTGTTTTTCGTTCTCTATAGGTACTACAAATGTCAGGTCAGGGGTTGGTTTGCCTGCTCCCGGATAACCATAAACTGGTACTACCTGTCTCATGGGTCGGGCTGTCGGCGACTCAACCGGCAACCCCGCCCTTTCGAGGGTGTGGAGGGCATCCTGGCAGAACTAAAAACAATATCTGTCACAGGTCTGTGATGGACTACTCCCAGATACATGGGGTGAAACTGTCATGAACTGGGCTTGATGTTCAGACCCAGTTCTGTGATGTGTTGGCTGTTCACTCTTTTGTGTATTTTGTCTTATTTTCCATCAGGCACTCTCAGGGAGCCTCTGGGGTCCGCTCGGCTCCCTGACAGCTCAGCCACGCCTCCCTCTCCTGCCAGTTTGACCAGCTGCATTTCATTATCACTGTCACTCCCTTGTTCATGCACACACACACACACACACACACACATACATCTTCTCCCATGCACACTCTTACACACATACACATACCAACTGATCCTCAACCACATGCTTACTGATGCCCTGTCACTCAGCTGTCTCAACTTGGTGCTGCCCACTCATTCTGCACACTCACCCTCATTACACACACCAGCAATCTCTTTACTCATTAGGGTTGGCATTATTTAGCCCTGCCTCTGCTGGAAGAGTTTACTGGATCATTGTAGTCTAACACTAGTCCTACACTGTGTAGTTTCCCTCAGTGTTTGTACTCTGCCACTCACGTCTAGATGCCCTGCCAGCTCTTCGGCACTGCATCGCACTGGGTGGCATTGATTATCTGTAACTGGTTGTTTGTGTTCGTCTGGATAATCACTTGGATCTACTCGGACTGTTCCAGCCTATGTGAGGACTGACTGTTTTGCCCCTTCTGTCCAGTCCTGCCTGGCGGTTCCTTTCCCGGGCACCTTTCCTGTTCCTCCTCTGCAGTCTCATCTGCCATGGAACATTTTTTCCCTGTGTTGTACTTGCCTGTTCTGTAGAGCATCCTGGAGGACATCCTTGTGTATCCTCTACTACTCACCTGTTATGTTGAACTGTTGAATCTCATCCTGTACATCCATCTGTTATTTTGAACTGTTTGGCTCTCCCTGCATTAAATGCGCACAACATACTCCTGCGAGTGGGTTTAATTCTTTCCTCTGTGCTTTGCATACAAGTGCATGGGGAAATCATGACAGAAATGATTCAGCCAGCCTAAAACCCAGCGGAGTAGTTGTGCGCAATTTTTTCCTTTTTCACCCTTTGTCTGTGCTCTCTCCTACCATCTGTGTTACGCCATGGAGGCCTGGACAGACAAAGAGCTGAGAGCTCAGGAACTCCTGGAAGACACCCTCAAATAGGCTCAGTGGTTGCAGTCTCCAGACGACGTTTGGCTAGCTCGGATCACCGTGGAAGAAGTAATGTGGGAACATCCCGGCCTCAGGTTCATCCCGAGTGTGGACAACATGCTTTCCGCCATCTTCGCCCAGCCATACGTGGAACCGGAGAGGGACTCCCCGATGCCTGAGCCGTCACAACCTCTGAAGAAGCACTTGCGGCAGAGGTGGCCACCCTCCTCCCGTGGCACTTCCGCTCCTGCTTCATCTCCTGAGCCGGGGTGCACTCAACCTACTGGTGTGATGGAGGAGGAGAGCAGACTGTTGCTAATAGCGGAGATCAACTGCCTGATGGAGGAGGAGCGCCGTGTGAAGGAGCAACAGAGACATGCTTTACTGGCTGAGATAGACCACCTCATAGAGGAGGAGAGGAGCTCCGCTCAGCCGTTTTTTTCCTCCTGCAACCACCTCACCCTCAGTTTTTCCATCCGCCAAGGGTGAGGAGGCAGTTTTTCTTGCAGACTCCTTCTCCCTCTGCACCCAGTTGGGGGGCTTTTCCATCACCTACCACCTACCACCTACCATCATCTACTCAAGCCCAGGCATGAGTCGGACGCAGGCCAGGAGGAGAATACACCGGACGTCGCTGGAGAGGTCAAGAAACAGGAGAACAGGCAAGTTCTTTCTCATTCGGGCTTTGCTATTAATGAACAATTTTGCCTGTTCCCTGGCCAAGAGACTCAGAGTTTGCAGTCCCCTGAGTTCTCTGATCCAGCGGTATGTCCCAGTTCCTCACCTATTCTCACCATATTTTCTATGGGTACTCCCGAGGGTTTGCTGACTCCTGAACCTAGTCACCAGAGGGGGGAGGAACCAGAGGCCCTGGTAGATCCTATTCCGGGGTCAGCGATCAGTCAGTCCCCAGCCATCATGTCAGAAGAGCCACCAGCATGGGAGATGACGTCTGGGGACTTAGAGACTGCAACCACCATCACGCCTGCTGCGGAGGCTGCCACTGCAGTGTCTACACCCGAGTGGAACCTCCAGTGGGCCGAGCCTGAGAATACATTGCCCGGATCATCGGAGTCCTGGATGGTGGTGGAGCACAAGCTCAGGCGAGTGCTCTCTTTTGTTTTTCTCTTCTCTGTTCTAGAGCATTCTTGCCTGGCTCTTGGTGAGGAGAGCCAGGTGCAGCCACCCACTGCACCTGAGCTCGCCTCGCTGAGCTCCACCGCTGCCGGCGACCCTGACCTCTCCTCTTCTTGCTCTCTGTCCGAGTCTTCTTCCAGGGTCGCCGGAGGGGATCCAACTCTGCCAGATGTGTCCGAGGACCCCGGCTCGCTGCTGGAGATCACCATGGGTCCAGCCTCCCTGGTGGAGGTCGACGTGGGGGAAGCACCTCCCAGGCCTACAGAGCCCTTGCATCCTGGATCGCCGGAGTCCTGGAAGGCGGTGGAACCCAAGTTCAGGCAAGTGTGCTCCTTAATGTCTCTTTTGCCCATTTTGAAGTCACACTGCCCAACTCTTAGTGAGGGGGGGCAGGGGCAGCTTTCTGCTGCTCCCAGGCTCACCTCATCAGGCTCAGCCACTGCCAGCGACCCTGACTCGGTTTTTCTCTCTCTCCCTCTGGTCTTGGAGTTCCCTGCTAGGGTTGCCGGAGAGCAGCCAATGCCACCTGAGGCCGCTAAGGATTCAAGTTCGCCACCTGAGCTTGCTGCCTAGGTTGCCATGGAGGTTGCCGGGGTGTGGCTGGGTTCCACCGCTGGTGCAGCAGAGCTCCAGCAGGAGTCCATCATGGGTGAAGCAGAGCTTCAGCTGGAGTCCACCGCGGGTGCTACAGAGCTCCAGCCAGAGTCCACCGTGGGTGCAGCTGAGCTCTGGTCCAGAGCCACCGTGGGTGCGACTTCGTCCCGGACCGGGACCACCGTGGGTGCAGCTGTCCCTCAGCTTGAGACTACGGGGGGCAGGGTGGTCCCCCTCTTGTCACTGTCCGACGACGTCGGGGTTCCCCCTTCACGGCTTCCTCTCCCTACTCTGAGTTTTCCCGTGGGGAGACCACCTCCCAGGCCACCTCTGTTGGACTGGTGGCTCAAGGATCCAGGCCATCCGCCAGGTAAACTGTGCTATGGAGCCAGGTGGCCCAATTTCCCTGGCTGGCCACCTGATCCGCTCTCCCGGGTGGTCCGACTACTTTTGAACCCGGACCAACCACCCGACTGGCCTCCTTTCATCGCCCCTTGGGCCTGGGACTCTGGTCGGCCCCCTGAACTTTTGGACTCCTGGGCTTGGGGGGGGTATTGTTCCAGGTTTGGGGTTGGGAGGAGGTTCACCTTATTTTTCTGGTATTTGGTGCTTATGTTATTTTTTGCTTGTTTGTTCCCTGTTTACCTGTTTCCCCCACTGCCCACCCTGGTTTGTTTGGTTGTCCCCCCCGGGGGGATGGTCCTTTTTTTTTCTTTCTAATGTTACTAGGGGTGTCTGGGTTCCACCCCTTGAGGGGGAGGCTCTGTCATGAACTGGGCTTGATGTTCAGACCCAGTTCTGTGACGTGGTGGCTGTTCACTTTTTTGTGTATTTTGTCTTATTTTCCATCAGGCACTCTCAGGGAGCCCCTGGGGTCCGCTCAGCTCCCTGACAGCTCAGCCACACCTCCCTCTCCTGCCAGTTTGACCAGCTGTATTTCATTATTGCTGTCACTCCCTTGTTTGCGCGCGCGCACACACACACACACACACACATTTTCTCCCATGCACACTCTTACACACATACACATACCAACTCATCCTCAACCACATGTTTACTGATGCCCTGTCACGCAGCTGTCTCAACTTGGTGCTGCCCACTCATTCTGCACACTCACCCTCATTACACACACCAGCAATCTCTTTACTCATTAGGGTTGGCATTATTTACCCCGGCCTCTGCTGGAAGAGTTTGCTGGATCATTGTAGTCTAACATTAGTCCTACACTGTGTAGTTTCCCTCAGTGTTTGTACTCTGCCACTCACGTCTAGATGCCCTGCCAGCTTTTCGGCACTGCATTGCACTGGGTGGCATTGATTATCTGTAACTGGTTGTTTGTGTTCATCTGGATAATCGCTTGAATCTACTCCGACTGTTCCAGCCTACGTGAGTACTGACTGTTTTGCCCTTGCCATCCAGTCTTGCCTGGCGGTTCCTTTCCTAGGCATCTTTCCTGCTCCTCCTCTGCAGTCTCGTGGAACATTTTTTCCCTGTGTTGCACTCACCTGTTCTGTAGAGCGTCCTGGAGGACATCCTTTCGTACCCCGTACTACTCACCTGTTATGTTGTACTGTTGAATCTCATCCTGTACATCCATCTGTTATTTTGAACTGTTTGGCTCTCCCTGCATTAAATGCGCACAACATACTCCTGTGAGTGGGTTTAATGCTTTCATCCGTGCACTGCGTAAAAGTGCATGGGGAAATCATAACAGAGACTGGACATCCTGGCAGATAAGTCTGACTCTGTTAAGGCTCTGGTAAAAGCCAGGTTTGAATAATCTTAGCATCTGTCTCTGTTAAGGCTCTGGTAAAAGCCAGGTTTAGTCCTTGAAACAGGGACTGGACAACAGTTAGGAGAGGGTTTCCCAACTGACTATACTGTAGTCTTTCTGGCTGGGAGGTTGTCCTCTCTGAACGTCTCACAGTCTGTGGGACTTCTTTTTCAGGTTCTTTTTCTTCCACAGGTTCATCACAGGTACTTTTATCAGGCAAGTTGGTTTCACTTTCAGTTCCATTCTCATTGTTCGATGGTTCCACATTTGTTTCAGTTTCCTCCAGGTTTCCATCATTCGGTAAGTTGTCACATCCAGGTGAAGTGACATTTTCTATTTGGTTGTCATTCTCAGGTGAGTGAGTTTCGGCAGGAATGTCTCCTTTAAAGAATCTCTTTGGATGGGGAATTTCATAAACTCGAGTGAGCTTTATGGGCGTTTGGATTGGTTCTTCTCTGTACCAACAGACATCTTCATTTTCCGGTTCTGAATTCTCACATTCATCACTTTGTTCAGGTGACTGTCTTGTCTTAGGTTTGCGGACACGTTTTGGTTGGACAGGTTCTTCTTCAACAGGGGCAAGAAAACCACAGGGAAGCAAGAGGTCGCGGTGAACGGTGCAAACAGGACCATCTTTTGTCTCAGGTCTTATAGTGTAAACAGGCAAGTCACCTGCTTGGTTCACCACAATGTGAATTTCAGCTTCCCACCTGTCTGCTAGTTTGTGCTTGCCTCTGAGGCGGACTGCACATACCAAAACTCTGCCGCTTGGTTCTAGTTTTGAGGGTTTCACTCGCATATCAAATCTTGTTTTGTTTCTTTCAGCCATCTTGTTAGCATTTTCTGTTGCTAGTTTGTAGCTTTCTTGTAGAGTTGTCTTCAGTTTTTCAATGTACTGGAAATGTGACTTGAAACTTTTGTTGTGAAACAGAAGCCCAAATGCAAGGTCGATGGGCAATCTCGACTGAAGACCGAACATTAACTCATACGGGGCAAAACCAGTAGTGTCATTCTTCGTACAATTGTACGCATGTACAAGTGGTTTTACATAGTTGTGCCAATGAGTTTTGTTCTTTTCCTCCAGAGTACCCAGCATGCTCAATAACGTTCTATTGAAACGTTCTACCGGGTTACCTCTGGGATGATATGGTGTCGTCCGGATTTTGCGAATGCCCATGATTTTGCAAAGCTCTTTTATGATATGGGACTCAAAATCGGGACCCTGATCACTATGTAATTGTTCGGGTATCCCGTAGTGGACTATAAAGTTGTCCCAAAATGCCTTTGCAACGGTCTGAGCTTTCTGATTGCTGGTAGGGATGGCTACAGCGTATTTCGTGAAATGATCAGTTAACACGAGCACATCCTTTGTGTTGCTTTGATCGGGCTCAATGGACAGGAAATCCATACAGACAAGTTCAAGCGGTCGGGTGGACTTGATGTTGACCAGCGGAGCAGCTCGTTCTGGAGCGGTTTTACATCTTACGCAGCGATTACATGTCTTGATCTTCCTTTCAATATCTGCCGCCATGCGAGGCCAATAGAACCTTGTTCTGGCGAGATCCAAAGTACGCTCTGTGCCTAAATGGCCCATGTCACAGTGGAGGCTTTGAAAGACTGAATCGCGGAGTTGTTCAGGTAAGACGAGCTGGTAAGTAACATTTCCTCCGTCTTGACGAGTGCGGTAGAGGATGTTATTGCACATTTCAAGTCGACCGAGTTCTTGGAGTAACAAGTTGATGTCAGGAAGCTCAGTTCGTACAGTTGGTGGAACTTTTAGCCTAGTTTCAATTTGTGCAATCACTTCTCCTAAACAGGGGTCAGTTCTTTGTTCGTTTCTGATCTGTTCAGGAGTCATGTGGGGTACAACTGGAAGACCACCACAGCCATCTTCATCGGCGTAGTCATCTGGAATGGCGGCTACAGAAATGGCTAACGAGTGAATCAAAGGGAAGGTGTTGTCTGGAGAGCTACAGACATAGGCGTAGCAGACACTACCTTGGAACTTAAACTGCTTTCAGGAAGAGACAAGTGAGTTTGAGTGAACTGCTGTATGCGGTCAAGCTCCTTTTGGGACACTGCGTCATTGAGTAACTCACCATGTGGCCATCTAGAGAGACCGTCTGCATCTGAGTTAAGCTTGCCTGCTCTGTATTGGAGCTTAAAGTTAAACATCGACAGAGCAGCTAGCCACCTATAACTCATGGCATCCATCTTAGCAGTAGTCAAAATGTACATCAGGGGATTACTGTCTGTAATGACAGTAAAATGATTGCCATATAAATAGTCTGCAAACTTCTCCGTTACTGCCCACTTTAGAGCCAAAAATTCCAATTTATGGGTGGGGTAACGGGACTCACTTCTAGACAACCCCCGGCTTGCATAAGCTATGACCCTAGTCTGGTCCTCCTGCTCTTGATAGAGGGCGGCACCAAGCCCTGTAGTGCTGGCGTCAGTATGGAGGATATATGGCAACTGAAGGTCAGCGAAACCCAGGACAGGCACAGTACTGAGCTTTTCAATGATGGTTTTGAATGCAAGATCACAGGAAGAAGTCCATCGCTTGCCAAACGGTGTCTTTGGGTCATGGTAGTGGGCAGGCTTAGCTTTGGGCTTTGTGCTTTTGTGCAAAGGAGGGTAGCCTGCTGTCAAGTCAGTGAGGGGCTTAACGATGCTGGAATAGTTCTTAATGAACCGCCTATAGTACCCTGAAAAGCCTAAGAACGAGCGGAGCTGTTTGAGATCACGGGGCACAGGCCAGGTACTTAGGGCTTTCACTTTTTCGGGGTCGGTCTCAACTCCTTTACTGGACACAATGTGACCGAGGTATCTGACAGAAGTTTGAAAAAATCTGCACTTCTCAGGGGAGAGTTTAAACCCGTACTCTTTTAGGTGATCAAGAACTTTCATTAAGCGAGCCTCATGTTCTTCGGGCATCTTGGAGAATACAATGATGTCATCGAGGAACACAATCACCTCATGCAGATTCATGTCACCCATGCATTTCTCCATGAGGCGCTGGAATGTGCTGGGGGCGTTTGTAATGCCTTGGGGCATTCTATTGAATTCCCAAAAGCCCAATGGACATACGAATGCCGTCTTTGGTTTGTCCAGCTCCTCTACCTCAATTTGGTAGTACCCCGACTTTAAATCGAGGACGGAGAACCACTGCGAACCGGTCAAGGTGGAAAACGTTTCCTCCAAGTTGGGGAGGGCGTAAGCATCTTTTACAGTCTGCATGTTAAGCTTCCTGTAATCAATACAAAGGCGGACGTCGCCATTCTTCTTTCGCACCACTACAATAGGCAAAGAAAATGAAGACGTGGACTGTCTTATCACGCCTGCTTGTTAGAGTTCTTTGAGATGCTTACGGACCGCTTCCACGTCATTTGGATGTATGGGACATGCTCTGTGTTTGAACGGTGTTTCATCTGATAATTTGATTGTGTGTTTCACTTGATCCGTTTTACCAAAGTCAAGATCGTTTTGTGCAAATACTTTGTGAATCTGACTGAGTCTTTCTGTTAGGCACTCTTTCCATTCAGTGCTAATGGGAGAAGAGTCAAAGTTGAACTTCAGAGTGGACTTTGGTTCAGTTTTGGACTTCGCAACTTTCACGGAATGTTTTTGTGATAGGACTCGTTGATATGCACAAATTTCTCCAATGACACACTTCTGAGGGATTGTCAAGTCATGTTCCGATTCATTGGTGAGTATAACCGGAACAAGGTAAGGTGCTCTTGCAGGTAAGTCTATGAGACATGGTTTTACTAGGATACCACCAGGTAAGGCTGACATTAACAGGTGTTCTAACAAGACAGATTTTTCACTGTTGCCGGCTGACACAGCTGCAGCGCCATCTAGAACAACTGTTTGGCCTGCAGGAACTAACTGTGGCTCTTTATTGCGCATGGTCACTAAACCAAGGCTAGCGTCTTTGGACTGTCTGTGCTGTAGCTCAAGGACTTTTAACACTGCCTTATAACCAAGTGACATGGTTGGCTGCAGTTCAGAACATGCATCAGAGTACAGCTCATAAAGTACATCTAATGTGTTTGTCCCTATTAACACTAAGGACTGAGCAGCTGCACATACATCTGGAACCACTAAGGCAAGTGATGGCACTTTGGCTTCAATACCGAAAAAGTCTTTTGGGAAAGTGACATGCATTTCAATGTAGCCTAAATAAGGTACACTCTGACCATTAGCTCCCTCCACTTCTAACAGCTCAAAAAGTGGCTTAATCTCATGGTTGGATAAATACCGTCTGTAATAGGACTCAGGGACAGTAGTCACCTGGGAGCCTGTATCTAACAAACAGCTCACAGTACAGCCATTCACTTTCACTTGTGCTGTACTTTTTGTACCAATTAGACCATTAGGAAAATTAAAGGGGTCTGTTTTGTAGTGTGACTTCAATTTAGCACGTGTCTTGAATGGAGCTTTCGGTTTGGGATGGGTCATCTCTGAACTAGCCTGTTTGTCCCGCAACAGGGGTAGACTTCAGTTTTAAAGAAGATTGGGGGTTCTGACTGTCCCAAATCTGTCTTTTTACTCTTAGTTCTTTGCGTTTTGCAGCCACCAGTGCAGGGTTTGGCTCTGACTCACAAGTGGCTACAATATGCCCATCTTCGCCACAGCGGAAGCAATACCATGGTTTGGGCCTAGTATTGGGACGGCTGGACAAAGGTAGATTTTCAGGTTTGGCATGGTCAGGTTTTTAATTTCCAGATTTCTTAGTTGGGTCTTTCTTCGGTGGTGCTTGTTTCTTTTGTTTCACAACAGCAGCTAATTGGCTTTTTAGATCAGCAACTTGCTTTTCAGTTCTTTCAGACTGTCCGACTCCACTTCACTATTTGTACTTGTTTCGGTGACTGTTTGTTCGTAGGAAGCTGCTTTTGGTTTTGTGGCGCCCAAGTGTTTTTTCATGCGGGTGTTTTTAACTTCTTGTCTGTTTTCAACAGTGCAAAGGTGAAGCAATAACTCTGCATACTCAGGTGGATGTTTATCTTTCAGTTCCAGCTGTTGCTCTTTTAGCAGATTATCATCCCAACAGCCTCTTTTAAACTGCTTAAGAAGCTGTTTGTCCGCTTCCTGTGGCTCTAGACCGCCTCTACGCACTGTGAGATTGAGCGCCACCTGCAAACGATGCAGATATGCAGATGGTTTTTCTCCATAATCTTGAAAAGTGTTCATGAATCGCACAAGCAGTTCCTCACCGTCTTCAACAGTCCCAAAAGCTGAGTCCAACAGCTTAAGATAGTCGGCAGAGGTGGCTTCAGACCCAAGAGAGCGAATAACATCAGAAGCAGGAGCAAGAAGACTTTCAAGGATCCTGTGAGATTTTTCCAAGTCAGACAAAGAAGTATCTTCCATCATCAGGTCAACATGTGAACACCATGTTTCATAATCAGCTTCAGTATACGGTCTTGGCGTTTTGCCAGAGAAAGTTCTGATTCTCCAAAAGGAATGGGCGTTTGACGGCTTCTCTGCATTTTTAATGACACGCTCGACTACGATTTTCTGAACCTCGGGTGGGTTAAGATCAACTGGACTCAACATTTGAGGTGTTAAGTTTGGTCTAAGAGGGCTTTGGAAGAGTGCTTGAGTGGTTTTAGAGGTGCGAGGCACTTCAACTTGGAGTGGAGGAGAGACTCCACTTTGGGTGGGTTCTATAGTAGGGAAAGCAGGATCAGCATCAGCAATGACCGTTTCAGCTGTTTCAGCAGCTTCAATAGACTTCCCTATTGTGGACATGACCTCCTGCAACACCTCTTCAAAACCTTTTCCACTTAGCTTAGCTAAACCCCTCAGGTTGCTAAGATAAGCCTCAGTAACACTGCCCCCTATAGTTTTAGTGTAGACATCGGTTAGAGCTTGAATGCAGTATTTAACCTCAGGATTGTCAGTGGATGGAAAGGAGCATGGCAACGTAGGTGCTAATGCTTCAATGCTTAATCCAGACTCGAACTCTACAATATGACTTTTGTCAAAGTCAGATGAGTTATCATTAATACTGAGCATCCTACGGATAGTGCCATGTTGCTCTAGAAACTCAAAAATGTCTATGTCTTTTTCTTTGTCAACAACACCACTGACAATGACTGCATTAGGAACTTTAACACCATGTTTTTCCACAAAATCCATTTTGACAGTATATCAACTGTTTAGTAAGGGGTCAAAACTGGGCTGCACGGTGGCGCAGTGGTTTAGCACTGTGGCAGCACAGTTTTACCCTCGGCCGGGGGACCGCGGGGATCATGAGATCGTGGGTTCGATCCCAGCCCCCGACCAACAGTGAGCTGTGTGGAGTTTGCATGTTCTCCCCGTGTTGCGCGGGTTTACTCCGGGATTTCTCCGGTTTCCTCCCGCACACCAAAAAACATGTAGGTTTAGGGCGCTCGCGCACGCAGCGACCAGCAGCCGGTGGCTTGTCACCAGACTGCAAACCAAGTCTACCTACGGGTACAAATAAGTAACAAAAAAAAAAAAAAAAAAACAGAATTCACATCTGTTGTGCAACGCTCCAGGCTCCTGGCTGGTTCGCCACTTTTTTGTATCCCTGTGTCCCTGTCTCGTCTCGCCAAATTTTGTAACAATATACCACTGTAACAATAGTATACACAGGGTGGTACAATACTTGCGGGGTATAATTTCACTGGGGTAACTGGGTAACAGGGTAACACTCACTAACACCTGTGCTCGCCAGATTTTTGTGTGTAACCCTTACTAACACCCAATCACCCTACTCACTTTAGGTGTAGTACCCTTTTGGTAGTGTTGTGTTATGGCAGTGTAGTTACCTTAACTTTACTACCTGAGGGAAAAGGGATAATTGGGCCAGGTCAGACCGACTCTGGGTTCGTAGGAGCCTGGGAGGTGCAACAACAGATGACACACACACACACATGGTGTATGGAACTTGCAACTATGTATATTATTTACAATTATGTACACAAAAATAAATACATAGCATGATAAAAAAAAATACAATCCATAAACTCAAACTTATATTTACAAAATTCACAGTTCCTGTTTGTCCTTTCCAGGTGACTAGTGGAGTCACCTTTAGCAGTTTCTAGGACTCGGGCTTCGGCTCGCCATCCAGATCTGGAGATCCACGCTCTGGTCAAACCAGTCCAAAGGAGAAAAAAACAAAAACAAAACAAGAACCTGACCTATAAAACAGGTCAGAACACAACAAATGAGCTACTGTTCTAAGCTTATCACATGTGTCAAATATTCTAAAATATACAACAAGTCAATTTCCCCAAATCAACAAATGTGCATAAAACAAACACATCTACCATTCAAATTTATCAAAATGGTGCTATCACGATGAGTAAAGTGCATTTGGAACACTTGACATCAAGCTAACATCACATCTAGCACAACAATTTATCACAATTTTGCACTTTAAACACACATAGACCACAGATATAACTTTCATCATCAAGTAGCAATTAATGGCAAGGGAACTGGGACCTTTGCTAACCGTTACAGCCTTGAAAAATAGCTTTTTCTGATGAAAAAACTAGCCGAATTTAGCATCGGCAGCTAGCGTTTTTAAGCTAGCGGTTAGCATCCACATACACAATGAATAAATAGCACTCACCATACCAAGTGGCTCGTGCGTCAATGGGGTTCCCGCGCTCAACGGCGCCGACAGCCCCCGGATCCCAATCTTAAAATTTAATAGACGGGGCATTAGAATTTGTCAATACCGCAATGTCTCATTTCTCATTTTGGTTTAGGCTTACCAATTTCAAGGGTTTTATCCAGGCAAAGGCTGCTATTAGCACGCAAGCGTCGCCATATCACCAAGGACCGTCTCTCTCTCTGGTCTGTGTCTTTCGGCGTCTGGCGTGACTGAGCCAAAAATGCAAATCATCCCAGACCCTGGGAGAGAGTGCTTAACCCATTGGGTGGCGTGACCCAGCAACGGCGCACCCATTGGTTACAATAAATATCAACACACAATACTAGGAACTTTATCAGAATATTCTAGAAAACGTTCCTAACTATTTATGAATATATATTTATTTAAATATTCATATTCAAATTATGTATTCCCATTGTGAAATGGGTGTTTTTCTTTTCTAAAAGTGATATCGATATTTATAATTTAATTCACGTTAAACTATCTACTCCCATTGTGAAATGAATGTCCCCCTTTCTTCTTAAAGCGGTATCGACATTCATAATTCCAGTCACGTTTTTAACACTGGGTTACATAAGCACATCTGTCGCACGGTCTGTGGTGGACTTTTGCCAGTCGGTGCATCGTGACATGCACTACAGAAAGAGCAGAGATAAACAAACCTATCACCTGATCAGTCACTGCAACAGATACTGGAGTCAGTTTGTCTTGGCCTGTCCTTGCCACTGATAATACCTCTGTCTGCCAAGAATGTGCCACTAGTCCAGCAAAAGCTAGTGGTACTCAAATACTTTGCAAGCAGTTTCATGAAATGGCCAGTCAGAAAGTAACTCATACTTGCTCGGACGTCGCCCGGGTTAACAAGGTCAGGAGTTTCGGGCAGCGGAGGGCGAAGGGCAGAGCTGCGTGGAGGAATCTGATCAGACCTAAATGAAACAGTCATTGTCGCCCCCGACAGACTGCTATGAGGTACCACAAAGGGTCACACTTCTATCAATTTATGCACTTGTGGAGACCTCATCTGGAAAAGTCTGCAGGCTGCATCAGAATCCATGATTTAACCTTGGAAATCAGTGTTTCATTGTCTTGGAAATGCTTGTCCTTCAAAAATGACTTCATTGCTGGAAAGAGGTGAAAGTCAGATGGTGCAAGGTTGGAATAGAAATGGGGGGTGAAGGAGGATTAGCTGCAGGGCAGTGCTTCTGTAAGTTGTGAACCAGGGCATTGTTTTTGCTAGAGGCGGACACCTTTGGCAAGTATGTCTTTCCTCTTGGTTTTGATGGCCTTCTGCAATTCCTGCAACAGTGAGGGATAGTAAGTCCCAGTAATTGTGGTACCCTTTCACAGGAAATCTATCATCACTACTCTATGCTGGTCCCGAAAGACTGTGAGCATGACTTTCCCCACCGAGGGTTGGACACGTGCCTTCTTTGGAGGTGGTGAGTCATATTGCTTCCAGTGCTTTGACTGAGCTTTAGTCTCTGGATCATAGTGATGAGCCCATGCTTCATCCTGCATAATTAGTCTGTCAAAGAAGTTTGTCGAAGGTTTTCTTAGCACATGGCCAAAAGAGGTGGGAGCACATGACTTGTTCCTGCTTCTGGAAAGGTGTAAGCAACCGGGGAATCCCTCACGCAAAGAACTTCTGCATGTACAAATGGATGATTTTTTTCCACAGACCCCACACTGATTTGGACATCTTGGGCTAGTTAGCAAACAGTTATGTGGTAATCCTCCAAAATGGTGGCCTCCACTTGCTGGATGGTGTCTTTCATCAATGGCACACTGTGGTCACCTGAGAATTGGTGCTGTTTCTACCCAGTTCTCGACTACGTTATATGATGGAGCATCCTCCCATAAGTCTCTTTCATCTCATCGAGCGTCTCCCGTGGAGTGCAGCCTCTCAAGTACAGGAACCTGATGACCATTCTGCATTCAACTGGTTCCATTAAAGTGCTCATGACACGATTTTGACATTTTTTAGCATGTTATATAAACCTAAAAGTCATTGTCGATGATCAATATAATAGTTACAAGTGCGCCTGCATAACATAGTTATCATCAAAAAACCGCAACCGTTGACTGGACTGTGGCACCACGCACCGAATGAAGAAGGAGGCTGAAATGATGTCAGTGAGAGAACAGACGCCGGTGTTGTTGACAGGAATGCCAGCAGCTTTGTAGCAGACAGTTTCTTTGATTTCTTGTTTTAGTTTTACGGCTATGCCTTTGCGTTGTGTTGCAGGCTTAGATAAACAGCAAGCCATGAAAGACCACATCACACTCTTCAGCTCCAACTGTCATAAGCCTCCTCGTGTGCTCCTTGTGCGCTTTTAAGCAGCGCACAGAGGAGGGGAAGGATGAATGGATTTACGCACAGGATTCACCACAGCACATGTATTGAACATAAGACTGATGACAACAGTTCCCCAAAAGGTGAAGACTTACAAAAATAAACAGAGACACTTATAGAGTTGGCGTTTGGGGCCGACATCGCCCTGCGAATACATGAAGAGGAAATGTTTTAACCTCGGTTGCGCCCCAGGGCCGACATCAGAATCAGAATCAGAATCAGAATAAGTTTATTGCCAAGCACATTTACAAGTAAATAAACAGGTAAATATACGAAGAATTTGACTTGACAATGGAAATGTCATAGATGACATTCCCAATGATGCGGCAAGCCATGGAGGCACCTGTCAGCAGGAGGGGAATAGAAGGCGGGGGAGTGGGGGAGGGGACACAATAGGAGAGAGAAAAAAGCATTGTTTATCAAAATAAAGTTCATTTATATGACCGATATTGTGATTACAAGAAAAAAACTCTCAATGCACAATTAGCAGACAATAGAATCCACACAATGACACAGAGAGAGCAGTGAATGAATATGTCTTCATCAGTATAAATGGGTCAGCTGTGTGTGTGTTGGTTGCAATCAGTGTAAATCAGTTAGGAGAACAGCAATAGTCTCTCTCTCAGCAGATGTTATGACTAGTGTCTAAGGCAAAGGCACGTGTCCTTGAGCACGGCAGATGGAATAGTCTGAGCCAGACAGCTGTCCATGAGAGTCAGATACTGTCCGCCAATGTTATGAAAACAATTATACTGTTGATCATCAGGAGGACTGAGTGCTGAGGGTGCCGAAAAACAGGTCAAATAGCACTGACTTCAGAGAAAAAACTTTCCATTCTCTTACGGATTCAGTGCTCCAGATCCATCACTGCCAGACTTTGAAATCGAGTCATGAACAGCTCTCAGCGTAATCATGATGTAATCCATTTTCCTGTTCAGTTCTCCATTGGCCGCTGTCAGAGTCCTGCCCAGTTGGTCGAATTGATGAGAGAGCTTCGCCGGGTCCGCTTTTTGATAAGCTCTGTCCATCTTCTTCAATTTGCGGTGCACCAGAACAATCCCAAGGCCGATCAGTAGAATTCCTGTGACCATTGCTCCGAATAGATATAAATCTTCAATATCTTCAATAGAAAGATCACACAGACACAAGAGTTTCCAATTGCTTGTATCCTTAATGTAACCCGCAGCAGCAGTCCCTGCGGGACAAATAGGCTCCCCCGGGCCTGATTTCCTCGTTGAAAACACAGTGTCGATTGTGTTCAAAGCCCAGCTTATTAAATCCATAATTTTCGTTGGATGAATCAGCAGTAGAGAGACACACAGACACAGACAATAGCAAGCTGGGATCCAGTCAGTTAGGGAGGGAGAGGAGCGGGAGCAGAGAAAAAATGCGACTGCTCTCTTTGGAGGGCGCTTCAAGGGGCACAACAGAACCCAGACCCAGAACACAGACATAAAAACAACAAGAACTCAAAAGGACTTCCGGTTATGGCCGCCGTGTAGAAGGACGTGCTTCACTCTACTCTGCTCCTAAAAAAAAAAAAAAAATAGGCAAATACCTCTCTCAATTGGAACAAAACCTATCCCAACGTTTGGGCGAGGACATGCCGGTAAAGCCTAAGGCTGGGAAATCAGGTGGAGGAAAAACTGAATCGCCGAAACAGTCCAAGTTAACGGACTTTCACGTCCGTAACGAAGCAGAAAATCCCCAAATATGGTGGAGGAAGCTAGCGGAGGAGCGGTGACTACTGGCGACGGCACAGGTGCGGTGCTCGCTGCCATTAGTTCAATGAGAGCAGACTTTTCCTCTAAACTTGACGGGATTATTGCAGCGATAGAATAAATGAAAAAGGAGTTAAGCGACTGTATGGAACGGGTGTCGCAGGTGGAGCTCTGAATTTCCAGTGCTGAGGATGATGTCTCCGGCCTACAATTAAAGGTGCGCACATTGGAATTAAAAAATAAACGTCTGGAAGATAATGTTCTGGATTTAGAATCCCGGTCGAGACGGAACAACCTGAGGCTGGTGGGTCTCCCGGAGAGAACGGAGGGTCTGGATCCATGTTCCTTTTTGGAAAAGTGGATCCCAGAAGCGCTGAACAACGCAGAGCTGCAATCATCAGTCGTCTTAGAAAGCGCCCACCGAATTGGCCCACCGAGAGATAACAAGGCATCACCGAGGACGCTGATTATGAAGTTCCTCAGCTACAGAGACAGGATGACGATCTCCAACGCGGCGCGAGCCAAAGGAGAAATTAAATACCAGGATCAACAGGTGCGGTTCTACCCAGATTTGGCCGCAGGAATCCAACAATTAAGGAAACAGTTCGACCCCGCCCGTAAAGAGCTGCGCAACCTTGGGATTCGTCATGGAGTGATTTATCCTGCAAGACTGATGGTCACGTAAAAGGGCAGAACCCACATCTTCAAGACCCCTGAGGAGGTGCAGGAGTTCATCAAGAAGATCCAAGAAGAGACTGGTGGGAGCTAAGCATGAACAAAATATATGGTAGAATATTTAAGCATTTGCACAGGCATCTGACTGATCTGAAGCATATAGCAAGTTTACAAAATATAGATTGTATTATATATTAAAAAAAAAAAACCTATGATGTACAAAGTTGCTATAAAATTTAGGAGTTAAGTTGGAAAACTACAGAAGAGAGTTAATGTTACGTCATTAAAAGCAGTAGAGTTAGGGTGATTGAGACGAGAAAGAAAGAGTGGTTTTGACTGATCCTCGCGGGTGTGGAGCAGTCAATGGCTATAGAGGGAGACGGATTTTTTTTTTTTTTTTTTGATTTTGGGGGGATTACCCCGAATGTGGGAAGGGGGAATTTGTTTGTGTGTAGTTTGTAGGATGAATGTTCAACCACTCATGTTTTTGCTTCTCTGTGTGAGCATGTTTACATTGCGAGGTAATCTCACACTCCTTATTGATCATAGACCAAAGCATTAATCTCAATTTAACCTCATGGAATTGCAGAGGTCTACAAAATTTAAAAAAACTTAAACAAGTTATGAATAAAATAAAAAACATGGGTTCAAAAATTGTGTTTTTACAAGAAACTCATCTAATAGAGGAGGATGTAAAAAGAATTAGGAGAAGATGGCAAGGAAGTGTATTCACCTCATCATTTTCATCCCGAGCCAGGGGAGTTATGACTCTCATACATAAATCAGTCCCATTTCAAGTGAAAAATGTAATTGGAGACAAATTTGGAAGATATCTAATCATTCAAGGATCTTTGTTATTAGAAAATATAAATTTGGTGAACTTATACGGTCCCAATATAGATGATCAAAATTTCTTTACTAATTTATTCCCTATTTTATCTTCACTTACAGGGCAACATATAATAGCAGGGGATTTTAATTGTACATTGAATCCCGGTATAGCTAGATCAACAGGACTAGACTGTACGCACAATGGATGCAGGATGATCATTAATCATTTTATGAAAGAATTGAGATTGCTAGATATATGGATAGAAATGAAACCACAAGTTAAAGCCTATTCTTGTTATTTTAATATCTACAAGACATTCTCACGTACTGACTATTTTTTGATCTCCACAGAATTAAGGTCCAAGATTCAAAACTGCTTCTATGATAATATTGTGATCTCTGATCATGCACCCTGCTGTCTAATATGTGTAGATAAGAAATTGACAAAGGAACCAGGTAGGTGGCAATTTCAGCATAAATGGCTTCAGGATGAGGAATTTGTTAAGTACATAGAAAAACAGATAGATGAGTTCTTTGATATCAATACTACACAAACATCAGCATGTATAAAGTGGGAAGCTTTCAAAGCTTTTATTAGGGGACATATTATTAGTTATACAGGTTCAAAATCTAAGAAGACTCGAGAGGAGAGAGTCCAATTGGAACATAAAATAAAAATTCTTCAAGAAAAAGTGTATGCAGGAAGTGACCCAAAGTTAGAGAACGAATTACTGATTCAGAGAGCTGAATATGACAAAAAATCAGCGAATAGAGCTGCCTCGAGTCTTCTAAGATTGAAGCAATCTTTTTATGAACAAGGTGAAAAATCAGGAAAATTATTGGCATGGCAGATTAAACAATTAGAATTTAAAACAGCAGTTACCAGTATTATAAGTAACAGCCAGCCAGTTGTAGATCCTTTACAAATTAATAGTGCCTTTAGAGATTATTATGAAAAATTATATAATACAAAAAATGAAACTGACTTAACAAAACTAAATGGGTTTTTGGATGGATTATCTATACCGTGTATTCCAAATGAAAACAGGGGGATACTGGAGTCTAAAATTAGTCAAGAAGAAGTTGGGCTAGCCATTGATAATATGAAATCAGGAAAAAGTGCAGGACCAGATGGTCTTCCAGTTGACCTCTATGAAAAATTTAAGAATAAATTAATAAAACCATTTTTGGAAATGGTTTTAGAAGCATTTCAAAATAGTAATTTACCACCATACATGAATAATGCCTTAATTATACTGTTGCCAAAACCAGGTAAACCCTCTAATAAATGTGAAAATATGAGATCAATAAGCCTATTAAATGCTGACCTTAAGATAATCTGTAAAATTTTAGCAAAACGACTACAAGAAATATTACCAAATATTATTAACCGAGATCAGAATGGCTTTATAAAGGGAAGACAAGGCTTCGATAATGTAAGAAGACTATTTAATATTATCTATTCTAATAAAGAAGCACCGGATACAGCTCTCCTATCATTGGACGCCAAATGTCATATCCGGCTCTAGGGAGCCGGGCAATCAGAGCCAGGGGCAAGCCAGTGAGTCGTGATATTTTATTCAGGGTAAAGGGGAAGGGATGAGGAGAGCACAGATACTCATGCAGAGGTACACTCACAGGTTGCACAGCGCAGAGGTAAGCAGCTCGTACCGGACGTGGGGGTAGCAAGACGTACATACTCACAGCGGGATACAAACACAGGAATGCTGCAAGAGGAGTATAAGCTGACACCAGACGAAGGGGCTTCAGCTTAGCAATGTGTTTATGTCGCAGCCCCGAGTGATCGAGGCTGCTCCTATTTATCCTCATTGGCAGCGCCCCAGCTGATGAAGACTAATTGGCCCCAGCCGTCCATAATGCTGCCAGCTGGGGGCCAGCTGAGACGCTGCTCAATGGGAAGCAGGGATGAGGGAAAACATGGGCTGAGTGCCGAGACGGCATCTCAACCCATGGTGACACCAAAAAGGCCTTTGATAGGGTCGAATGGCCCTTTCTTTTTGAAGTTTTACAAAGGTTTGGAATTGGAAATAATTTCACAAAATGGGTTCAGATAATATACAATAATGCTACAGCAGAAATCCTAACAAACAGCAATATTTCAAAATCAATAAATATCAATAGAGGATGTCGACAAGGCTGCCCACTTTCACCTTTACTGTTTACTATGGTAATTGAACCTTTAGCGATGGCAGTACGTTTACATCCACAAATATATGGAATTAAAGTAGGACCAACAGAACATAAAATCTCCCTGTATGCCGATGACATAATTTTGTTTATGTCGAATCTTAAAAAATCAATTCCGACCTTGTTGGATTTAATAAAGAATTTGGGGGAAGTATCAGGATATAAAATAAATAAAACTAAATCTTCAATATTAATGCTAAATGAGACTCAGAGAAATCACCCAGCTCCTGAGGTAAATCAATTCAATGTTGTAAATCAGTTTAAATATTTAGGAATCCAAATTGTGCCTAAGCTAGAATTAGTCACCAGTACCAACTATGAAGCCTTAATGACAGACATTAATGAGTTACTTCAGAGATGGATGTCACTACCAATGTCGATGATCGGGAGAATCAATATACTTAAAAGTAATATTTTACCCAAAATACTTTATTTATTTCAATACATTCCTTTACCACCACCTTCAGATCTATTGTCAAGAATTAAAAAAAAAGTTAGTGGAATTTTTATGGAACAATAGGAAGGCTAGATTACGTCTGTCCTTACTATATTTACCATTTGATCGTGGAGGTCTGAAATGTCCAAACTTTATGTTGTATTACTGGTCAGCACAACTGAGGTCTATGACATATTATTTTTCATCAAATGATCTCCCTCACTGGACTGAAATGGAATCATACAATTTACCTTTACCTCTTCCCATATTCATATACTCAGACTCGGCAAAAAAATTACAGAAACAAGTTAAAAATCCATTTGTAAAGCATATGATCAAAATATGGTGTGAAACCACAAAATATTTAAAAGAACAACACTTACTGTCACAATTTAGCCCAATATGGGGTAATCAATATTTTAAACCAGGGAGAGCGGATGCTGTATTTAAAGTATGGAATTTAAAAGGGATTCAAAAGATTCAAGACTTATATCTCTCATGTTCAGATAACATAATGTCTTTTGAAGAACTGAGGATCAAATTTAACCTTAATAGAACACATTTTTTTAAATATCTTCAGCTTAGGAACTTTATTCGATCAAATCAAAATAATGCTCTCATCCGACCTACTTATTCATCCTTGGAAAAAAATTTGACGAAAGATAGTAAGAGAAAGGGTATTATTTCAGAGTTTTATAACTCATTGACACTATTCTCAATTGAAAACTCACAGAAAAGATTGAATTATTGGAAAGAAGACCTGCAAACTGAAATTTCAGAGGAACAATGGGAATTGGCTTGTACAGAAGCTCAAACCAAATCAATAAATGCACATCTTAAATTGATACATTTTAAATGGTTAATGCGGATGTATGTTACACCGGTGGAGTTAAATAGATATAACAAAAACATACCAGATACATGCACAAAATATATGGAAAGTAAAGGAACCCTATTTCATTGTTTATGGGAATGTAGAAAAATTAGAACGTTTTGGGAAGAGGTGAGGGTAACAATTGAAAAAATAATTTCAAAACAAATCATGTTGAATCCTAAATTGTTTTTGTTGGGTCTGTATCCAGAAAAGCATAGCTTTAATAAGAGTGAAAGAGCATTCATAGACCTCAGTTTGCTTAACGCCAAAAAATGTATTGCACTACTGTGGAAAAAGACTCATAGACCAGATGTGACTCAGTGGTTAAGACAGATGTTAACAAACCTTCCACTAGAAAGAATAACATACATACTGAAATCAAAGGAAATTGTGTTTGAGAATATATGGAGACCTTTCATTGATTATGTAAAGAATTTAAACATAACTTTTGAAGAAGAAGGTGAATGATGTGTGTGGACCTTGTAAATTCCAAACTGGTGAATGTATAATATGTATACTTATGTAATGGACTGCCTAGACTAAACAGAGGAGCATTGTTGAAGACCTGTTCTTGTTAGTGGTTGTTGGTGTTTTTTAGTATAATTTTTATTTTTTATTTTTTTAATTACTTTAGTGTTAGTGTTTGATTGTGTTGTGTCTGTAAAAAAGGTTCAATAAAAAATATTGTGAAAAAAAAAACAAGAACTCAAAAGATAATACATAATAAACCCGATGCCTGAGCCACAGAGAAAGGTCAGAACCGAGCCTACAGGATAACACGGGCTCGGTTTGTGACACCAACTGACCATATTGTATTCATTGCCACTAATTTGGACTTTTTCCTGTTATAATGATTAATCTAATGTTTTTTATAGTTATAGTACATGTGTGCTATACCAGTTATGAGTATTGTTTTTCTTGTGACCAACTCTTGAAAAAATGAGGACTATCAGTTGCTTCTACTGCTTTTCTTACTATTGTTGAAAATAACATGCCAGATGATACAAGACAAAAGCAGTTAATAAACAATGATAACAAACAAAACTGCATTTTTTATGAGACATAAATAATAGGGAATACATTACTTTTTAAGGATACTGCCATCAGTAACACAGACAATAATTTTAATTTCTAAAGGGGATTTACAGATAATTGAACTTTAAAATGATAAGTTATGACCACGAGTATGCTCTAATTTGCTAGAAAAAATTATATTATATTTGCAAAATAAAAAAAAAAAATTCTATCTCTTGTTCAAATACCCAGGATTGATACAGGATTGCATGCAACGTCCCAATGATGACAACAGTTATGAGATTTTCAAGTATCACACTATAAATATTTAGTAATTTTATTTTCTTGTAAAAATTGACAACAGCTGTGGTCAGATAAACATTTATTGAATGAAAAACAATACCATGAAAACGTAAAGGTAGTTAGTCAGCATAAGTAAAACCAACATATTGTCCCTCTTGCAGTGAAAAGGTCTCTCTGATCTTGTGAATGACACAGGCAGGTATTGGCACTCGGACTTTCTCACCAAGGTAGTGGTAGCACCATCAGATGAACTGTCTGTAAGCTGTATATTGCTTCCAATTGTTTCCGTAATCCACATTCACATACTGTTTATAGGTGAAGTAGGCCACTTCCAACACATCTTAGATCAGACACACTGCAAGGAAGTTGTGATGACCAGTGATACAATTTATAGCACTGTCTGGAATTTTCTGCTTCACCTTGTCCTGCTCCTGACAACAAATACTCTCCTCCTCTGTTGTCATGCTCACACACAGACCACACTGACACCTTCAAAAATAAAAAAAAATAGTATCTTTTGATTTGTTTATTTGGGTGGGGGGTTGACAGTATCAGGTAGATGTTTCAATTTTATTTTAAATACACTTCTATGATTTTATTGAAAAATCGGGTTTAAATACATTATATTTATGAACAAATAATTTGTTGCAATATCTGTAACAAAAGCATAACACTCGGTGTTCCCCTGCCGTGTGTTTGTGGCTGCTGCCGCGTCGGGCATGTGTGCCTCACCACCATCATTCCCTGAGTCTGACTCGCTAAAGCACGGCTCAAACCTATAAGGTCTGATGCCCCCAGATTCTTCATTGTCATCCCATTGTTCTGAGCTATAATCGTCTGAAGATTGGACAACACAAACCAATTCCAGACTACAAGTGCTGGAACCATCGTCATTGTTTTCTACCGCTTCCATCCTGCGTGGTGTACAATGGGCAGCCAAGTGCTGTGTTCTCCTGATGACGTCACAACATGGCCAGGGGTTTTTCCAGCCACTGACACAATTGGTAATGCGGCGCTCTTGGAAACGTTGGATATTCGCATGGAAACAAGCCTGTTTGACTTAGAACTGCATAGACCCACCTATTTTGTCAAATTGAAATTATGTGTTGCAAAATTAGATGCAGTCAGAATCGTGTCATCAGCTCTTTAAGGGCATAAAAATAATCTCTATGACAATTTCCAGTCTGGTTTTCATCCTCTTCATTCCACTTAAAGAGCCTTATTGGAAATCACAAATGATCTAGCTCCTGGCAGAGCAGATTCTAATCTTTTATCGATTCTTATCCTACTTGATCTGAGTGTGGCCTTTGACACCATTTCACGCACCATCCTCTTGGACAGATGTCTCAGTTGTGGCATTATGCATACACCCTTCAGTTGGTTCAAGTCTTATCTTTCTGGCAGCACTCGGTTCATTCAGCTGAACTCTTCACTTCTCACTCGCTTCCAGTCACCACAGGAGTGCCCCAGTGCTCTGTCTTGGGGCCCCTTTTATTTATCATTTACATACTTCCCCTTGGCCATATTTTTCATAAATACCATATTCATTTCCACTGCTTCGTGAATGACACCCTGCTCTAATCTTCACTAAACCTAATTCCCTTACTGGCTATCTCTCAGAGAAAAAGACCTGTTTCGCACTCAATCTCCTCAAATTAAACAGTGATAAAACAGAAATATTAATCGTCAGCAGTAAATCCATTATAGAAATAATTTCTTTTCTATCAGACAGTGAATAAGGTTGTTTTTACCTTAACATGTTTTGGCCACTTCTTGCAGCCTTCCTCAGAAAGGTCATGTGATGTTGTTGTGACAATCAGCTGTTTTTATCAGCTGTTTGTCCAGGTTTACCAGATAGCAGAGGACGACTACGCCCTCTGCTCTCTGGTATCCTGTGGAGGACAGCATCCCAGGCGTGGGACAGGGTATGGAATACCTCATCCCTGTTGATGGTTCTTGGGATCCGTTTTCTGATCTCGATGACTTCCCTGAGCCAGTGGTGGTATTTGTTGCTTTCAGTGCAGATGACGTTTGCCTCTTCCCAGTCCATGATATGATTTTCTCTTTTGTAATGGTCGGATACAGCAGAGTTCAGGTTCTATTGTTCAGCTGTTGATTTTTGTGCTCGTGTGTACCTTGCTATTGCCTCTTTTTCACATTCTTTCCTATGTTCCTTTTTTCTTGTTCCAAAGGTTCTTCCCGTTTCTCTTATGTAGGTTTTGTTGCATGACCGGCATGGTATTTCATAAATGACATTACTTTTGTTTTCTGTGGGTATTATGTCTTTGGGATGAACCAAGAGTTGCCTCGAAGTGGTGTGTGGTTTTACTGGGGTGTTGATGTGGTATTTTTTCATTGTCCTCCGTATTTCAGTGACGCCTCTCAGGTATGGTAGTGTGACGGTTCCTGTGTTGATTGCTTTTAATGTGGTATTTCCTTCTCTCCATTTTATGGCTTTAATCTCCACTTGCTTCCTTCTCCTCTCTATGACCCATCTGGGGTAGGGGCAGTTTTTCAGAGCGTTCATTATGTGTACCTCTTCCTCCACTGTATCCTGTGGATTGATTATGATGTTTGTCCGGTTGTATAACGTTCTAATAATAGAGAGTTTGTGGCTGTGGGGTGTTCTGAAGTCCATAACAAATACTGATCAGTGTGTGTCAGCTTCCTGTATATTTTGATGTTGATGCTGCCACTGTCTGTGTGGGTGATTTTCATGTCCAGAAAAGATATGGATTTGTTGGTTTCTTCTTCATGGGTGAATTTAATGTTTCCTGTGCTGTCCATCTGGTTTAAATGTTCAGTGAGTGTGGTTGCTTGTTCTTTTTTGATTATTTCCTGGATGTCGTTCAAGTACCATTTCCATAAGGTTATTTTGCATGATGCTGGTGCTGTTTTTTTGTTTAGTCTCTAGGTCCTCCATGAAAAAAATGCTTATGATCTCTGAGAGTGCATCTCCCTTTTTGTATGTAAATGGTTTCTCTGAATTGAAAGTAGGTGGAGGTGGCAACAAAATGTTGCAGCTTCATGTCGCAGCTACAGTAGCTTCATGTTGCAGCTACTGATCAGTTCTAAATCCACCCTAACCAAATGTTGCAGCTTCAGTATATCATTGGACAGTTCTCCTATCTGTCCACCCTCTCAGGTTAAGAGTCATTTCTTGACAGCACGCTCTCCTTCACATCTCACATTAACAACATAACCCAGTCAGCATACTTCCATCTCCACAACATCAACAACCTATAACCCTCCCTCACACCTCATACTGCTGCCGTCCTGGTTCACAGTCTTGCTACATCTCATCTTGACTGCTGCAATTCCCTCCTGTTTGGTCTTCCACAGAAAATCCTATGTAAATTGCAGCTGGTACAGAACTCAGCAGCTCGCATCATCACAAGGACTCCATCCACACATCACATGACTTCTGTTCTGCAGCAGCTCCATTGGCTCCCTGTCACATCCCGAATACAGTATAAAATACTATTACTCACCTACAAGGCCATCCACAGCCTCGCCCCTCCGTACCTCTCTGACCTCCTCCACATCACTATGCTCACACCCTTAGATCCTCTACTTCCATTCATCTCACTGTTCTCTCTGTTCACCTCACTACCATGGAGGGGGGCACAGCATTCAGCTTTTTGGCACCCAGACTCTGGAATTCACTCCCTCCTGGCCTCTGTAACACTGATTCTTTCCCACTTTTCAAATCTAAACTCAAAACTTATTTGTTCAGGCTTTCTTCCTCCCACTGAGTTGCAGTGTCCTTTGTCTGTGTTTTATGCTTATTTAAATGTATTTTATTTATTTATATTACTGTAAGGTGACCTTGAGTGTCATGAAAGGTGCCATAAATAAATTTTTTTATTATTATTATTATTATTATTATTATTATTACATCTTACGCCACCTTAGCACCTGTAGAAGAGAAACTCTTATACCCTCTTTAAAAAGGGGTGGAGATCAGTGAGAGATCGTCAGTGATCTCCACAGTCACCATCGTCTCCTCAAAGTCTGACCCAGTCCAAAACACACAAGGATCTCCTAATCAGTCCCAAAGAGCAAAAATTGGCCCAGTCTCTCAGTGATCTCCATACTGTATTAAGGAGCCCTTAGGAGTTCAGAGCTGCCAATTACCATGTGACATATAGAAATATGTAATATTATACATGTGCAATTTCAGCCTCCTACAATAACTGGAAGTGGGTTAGGGGAAATCTTTAATGAGCAATCCTTGCGTCTGTTGGTCAAGATGATACCCATGTATGAATTTATGGCAGCTGATCTCTCCTGTATCATTAGTAAACCCTTCCATTGTTCTTTCATGACATATTTCTTTGTGTAGACCTTTCTATTATCAAGCTGCCAAAGCCAATAATGCCACTCTAGACAGCCCGTACCTTCACATGACCGACATCAAAGCCAAAGTGCAATCCTCTTAATGAAGTCTGCACAACATCTATCAACTTATTTCACACAATAGCATAGTTTCTTGTCCTTACCCATCTTCCATCTTCTCACTAGATGACTACAGTTTCACTGCAGTTCCAGTCATGCTCTACTCTGCACCCTTCAAATCACCCAGTATGTTTTCATTCCAGATATTACCATTGGAACTGTTTAAATTGGATCAAGGTAAAAACAAATGCAGGTGGTGAAATTACAAAGAAACAAAAAAAAACAAGCAAAACTGACGACCAAAAACATCACATAATCCAAAGAAAATTAGGCTGTCAGACTATAATTTTAATTTTCATAGCAGCAAATGAGATGCAATAAAGACAAAAAGGGGGAACTTACCGAGACTTTGTGGCTCCATAGATTTAGAGACTATGAGTAGTAAAAGCGATCACACCATAATAAAATAAGTTTATTTTGATTTATCATTTCTAATGAGCACATCTTTCACTGAACCATAGCTCATTATACTATTTAATGAACTTAAAATTCCCTTTCCATACCTAAAACCAACAACATAAATAAGCAATTTACATCTTGGCACTTCTAGATATTCCTATAGAATAGAAAGAAATTTAATAAAATTGAATGACAACAGAGAAATGTGTTTCTCTTGTATTAATGACCTTCAAAGAATTTCTATGAATTTAAGTCTCTATATTGAAGATTCTACCTTTTTGCATAATGCCAAAATGAGCATTCCTGTGGGATAGGTATAGACTTTGCATTCACTTAGGATTGTTCTCTCACTGGAGTTTATATACAGTGAGGCACGGCCCTCGCTGTATATAAACTCCAGTTCTGTAATAAAGTTCAAATTGGCTGCATGAACACTCACCTCCTGCTCAGTTATTGTACAGATGTAACATTTGGCGATGAGGTGAAAATGGGTGCGTGTGTGATACCTCGACAATTATTGCTGTTTCTGGAGAGCCCTGAGGAGCCGGTGATCTCTTGGCCGAGAGTTCGAGGAGTACATCAGAGAGCTGGGTCTCCCTTGACTCAACAGGAGACAGCACTGGGCGATCCTGGCCCATAAACTCGGCACGGAGGGATGGAGGATCCTCAACTTGCTGGGCACAGAAGAGTGCTACGAGGAGGCCATCGTGTGTATGACAGCACACTTCGCCGAGCAGTTGAGGCGTAAACATTGCGCCCCAAGATTGGTCAGGACCACACCGGGTTGTGAACCTGGACGGCGTGGATGTGCCCATGTTGATAGTCACTGCTGCCACGCAATTCATAGTGAGTTAGGCCACGGTTCGGAGGCTCACCCCCCGGTGCCAGGATGCAGTGGAACTACCGGATGACGAGAGCTCCGGTACCGGCAGGAGCATCACATTGGCAGTGCAGTACGGAAAGAAATCTCTTCCAGCGTTCCAGTTCCAGGTGGCATGCCGGAGTGAAAATGTCATGGGGTGGGACTTGCTCACAGAGCTGGGATTCACTCTCAAGATTGTTGGACAAATGGTCGACGGCCCAGAGCCAGTTCGCACGGGCTTCGCGGATATGGGGGGGGGGGGGCGGAGAGCAAAGTGTGGACAGTGAGGGCAACACAGAGAGTGAATGGGAAACTGAGAGCGAATGGGACTCGGAGAGTGACGACGAAATGGAGGAAGAGAAAGCACCAGGATTGCTCTCACCCCTCGAACAGCCAGAGCAGGAGGAGAGGCCAGGTTAGGTGAGACCAACACCAGCGGGGGTTTTATGAGAAGCACCAACACCGGAGTGCCTGCTCCATGCTCTCAGGGAGAGAGCTGCCAGGAGGAGGGGCCAGGAGGAGGGGCCAGGAGGAGGGGCCAAGAGGAGGGGCCAGGACAGCTGGACACGGTGAGAGTGCAGCGGCGCACCAGGACCGAGAACGCGGGATGCAGCGGCGAGGAGCCGAGGTCGGAGAACGAGCCCGGCTAGGGTGACGTTGCAAGCCCCGGAGGTGAGCAGCAGCAGCTGATTGCGGAGGCGGAGCAGCAGGGTGCCCTGGTGGAGGGTGTTGGGTGCTGCAGCGAGGTGCCCGAGGCAGTGGGAGAAGTCGAGGAGCAAGCTTTGGGTTTTCCCAAAGTGCGGGCACTGGGAGCCAGAGTGTACGGAGCCATGATGACGGTGCGTGAGGCAGTCCGGATCGACTCGTCAGGCACGGAGAGGCGACGCATCGAATGGCAGCCCGGCGGGCCTGGAGGGAAGAAGCACCGAATGGCGGGCAAAGACATTCACGCCAGGGTGCGAGACTTTGACCCTGGGGGTAGCGACCAGGTGCACAGATGCCGTGGGGCTGTCCATGTCCTCCATGGCAGATTAGAAAATGGTGGCTGCCCAGAGACATTGGTGTTACCTAAAATATTTTTTCTTGTGTAAATATCTGAGTGTGTGTGTGATTATGTGTACTGTGTATGTATTGATTGCTGGTGTGCATTTGGGTGGGAATGTGAGTAATATGGGATTATTTTATACATTTTAAAGAGACATGGTCCATTTTACTTGTTTTTTGCGTGAATGTAGTAGGCTATTTTATTACAATATATTATTCCCCATGTTCTTAGTGCGTGATTCGGGTTCTACATTTGGGAGGATTACAATGGTGTGCGTGATTTCCCATTTTCTAAGGGGGGAGGGAATGTTGTATATGAGAATGTGCGTGTATGTGAAGCCGTGCCCACCCACTGGGTGATGTCAGGCAGGCACGGCCCTCGCTGTATATAAACCCCAGTTCTGTAATCAAGTTCTAGTTGGCTGCATGAAGACTCGCCTCCTGCTCAGTCATTTTACAGACGTAACAACTGCCACCTACTCTATCTTCAGACATCACGCTACTCTATTCAGACATCACTCTTGGAGGCAACAACTGCAATTGAGCCTTTGTGCTAACTGGCAATGAGTCTTTGGGACAAATTTGTCCCACTCTTCTTTACAGAATTGTTTTAACTCAGCCACATTGGAGGGCTTAAGCTTGAGGACACAAACTGATGGCCGGACATTCTCCTTTGGGATTTTCTCTGGGGCGGCTGTGGTGCAGGTGTAGTGTAACCGACTACTGATCGGAGGATCATGGGTTCGATTCCCGCTCTGTCTGCGATCTGCATGTCAAAGTGTCCTTGAGCAAGACACTGAACCTCCAGTTGCTCCTGGTGGCAAGGCTAGCGCCTGTGTGTGTATGGCAGCTTTGCCGTCATCAGTGTGTGAATGGGTGGATAGCAGGATCTGAAAAGCACTTTGATCATCCAGATGTAGCCCTTTGAAAAATAGACTATATAGTTCATTGATTCATAAATAGGAGTTAATAAATAGAAAATAGAGTGTGCTCATTAATCAAATAAATAGCAGTTAAAAATTATTCATGGTTTGATATTTCATATAGTGCACTAAGTTTGGAATTTCATGATTGGTGTCATGTGTTTTATTATTTACATGATTTGAAAAGTGTTTTGTTTCTATACTAAGTTCTCAAAGCTGGAAATATTGTAAGAATATTTAATTTTCTACACATTTGCAAAAGAAATGGAAATGTATGTTTTTTCTGTATTGTTTATTTTCTAAGCCAATGAGAAGTGAGCTTAAGGTCAGGGGTTTGCTGGAAATGGGCATGGCGTTGGGTGAGCGAAAACGGAAAAGGAGACGAAGAAAAGAGAAGAGGGGAGAGACAGAAAAAAAGAGAATGAGAGAGAGAGCAAGCGGCCCATGGCAGGAGTGTGCTGGTGGTAGAAGCTTACAACTGGGGAAATACATGGCCAATGTGTTTCTGGAGCTTTGGAGGTGATATAGTAGCAAGGGTGCACAACAAGTGAGCTCTGTACATTATTATATTGGACGGTGGGACTGTGTGAAACAATTTATTTATAATTGCAATATTTGTTGCGACTTTGTTTTGTATCTGACATGTGGTTTCCAACTAATTTTATCATCTAGTATTACACCCCAAAATTGATCTCCTTAATATTTTCAATAATTACATTATCTATATGAATATATATATCTTCTTTGTTTTTACAATTACCAAATATCCTTACCTTAGTTTTATCTATATTTAGTGATAATTTATTACTATCCATCCATTTTTTAAGCTTGTTTAATTCATTATTTAGAGTATGGATTAGTTGATCATAATTATTCAGCTTATTCATTTAAATATATTTGTAATCTATCATTTCAAACTGGCTCATTCTGGGTATTCTTGATACAACACAGCCCCAAGCCTTTTCAAGCTGGCATCTGTATGCAAGATGTAAGGCTTGTTGGCATCTACAAATGCAAGGACTGGCGCACTGGTGAGACACTGAATGATTTGATGGAAAGCATCGGTGCAAGCTTGATTCCACCGCTCTCCTTTTTTTGAGGTTGTGACCATTGAAATATTGCAAAGCTGTGATTTATTTTAATAATTCAAGTACTGACATTTCTGTTTGGTTTAAGTCTGAAAGAGAACTTTTGAAAAAAAAAAAAGGATTAATTATTTTGATGTGTAAATAAATAGTTCTTATTTTTCTATGAAATCATTTCATTGTTACTGAAAGGTCATTTGTCATTAAGATTTTGAACTTTAGGATTTAAGGGTTTATTTAAAGGTAAACATTCACATTAGAGTTTGAGTTGCATGATGAATGAATGAATGAATTTATTTATTTTTCGGATAATACAGTACAGGTTAAAAGAAACTGTATAATATAACAACAAGGTCAAATTAGACAAAGACTCCTTCTACTAAACAATTCCACGTGAGTTATCCAAAGTGGGTGATGGCTGAAGCCGCAGCTTATATTGCCCACCCATATTCCATCCAAGAATTCAAAGAAAAAAGAGTAAACAAGACAAGAGTGATTACAATTTAGAACAAAGCTAAGACAAAGTGTGACTGAGAGAAAAAAAAGAAAAAAAAAAAGAAAAGAAAACTAAGCTAAGCTAAGTTAAGCGGTTACTATTCAAGACAAATCTAAGACAGAATGTCACAGAGAGAGAAAAAAAAAACAAAAAAAACTAAGCAACAACACAACACAGGCTGGATATGTCAATCCTTATGTGAGTTTACATGTGGTCTTGTAAATATGTTTGGAATATTTCTTCCTTTAGTTTTTGTTTAAATTGTCCAAGCTTTGTACATGATTTTAATTCAGGTCCATAATCGTTCCATAATCTGACTCCTTGCACTGAAATACAGTGTTGCTTGGTGGTTGTTCTCACTGTAGGCTTTTGAAATATACATGTTCCTCTGAAGTGATATCGTTTCTCCCTTGTTTGGAACAACTTTTGGATATTTGCGGGCAGTGATAAATTCTTCACTTTGAACATTATTATTGCGGTTTTAAAGTCAACCAGATCTTTCAACTTGAGAGTTTTTTGTTTAAGAAAAAGTGGGTTTGTTGGTTCCCTGTAAGCTGCTTTGTTTATTATTCTAATAGCTCTCTTTTGAAGCATAAAGAGTGGATATATGTTTGTTTTGTATGTATTTCCCCATACTTCATTACAATATGTCATGTATGGGAGTATTAATGAATGATACAAGGTGTATAGTGTGGGTTGATTCAGCAAATATTTCACTCTGTGTAATATTGCAACTGATTTGGAAACTTTACCTTTGATATAATTAATATGTGACTTCCAACACAGTTTGTTATCAATTATTACTCCAAGGAATTTAGTTTCAGATACCCTTTCAATCTCAACACCATTTACACTGAGTTTGGGTACTGGATTGTTGTGATGGTTGTTAAAGACTATAAATTTTGTCTTACTTAAATTGAGCGTTAATTTGTTTGAATCAAACCACAGTTTAAGCTTTCCTAATTCCTTCCCGAGTGTATCCAGAAGTTGTTCCAAATTGTTTCCACTGCATAGCAGATTAGTGTCATCGGCAAACAATATTAAGTCCATTTTTTCTGAGACTTTACATATATCGTTTATATACATATTGAATAATAATGGTCCCAAAACTGAACCCTGTGGGACTCCACAGGTGACCTTCAGCAACTCTGAGTTTTTGTTGCTAACACATACATACTGATATCTATTCTTTAAGTAACTACTTAACCAGGACAGTGCTACCCCTCTAATACCAGAATTTTGTAGTTTCTTTAATAATAAATTATGATCTACTGTATCAAATGCTTTTTTAAGATCTAGGAATACTCCAACTGAATACTCTTTATTTTCAATGGCTGTTGATATTTTTTCTGTAAATTCCATTAGGGCATATGCAGTTGTCCTCTTGTGTCTGAACCCATATTGCTGCTCACATAATAAATCATTCTTCAGTATGAAGTTGTCAATTCTCTCATAGAATACTTTTTCAAGTATCTTGGAAAATTGCGGTAATAGTGAAATTGGTCTATAGTTTGAGAGTTCCCCTCTGTCGCCCGTCTTGTATATCGGAATTACTTTAGCTATTTTCATTGCATTGGGAAATATACCTGATTGGAGAGACAGGTTGCAGATATACGTCAGTGGTTTTACTATGCATTCGATAACAGTTTTGACTAGTAGCATGTCGATACCATCACTGTCAGTAGATGTTTTACTTTTGAACGATTTAACAATTTCAATGACCTCTCTTTCGTCTGTGTTCTTTATGAAGATGGAGTCTTTTACAGCAGTGTTATTGCATATTGTATCACCTGTTGGCACCGTAGTGGGTATTTCTCGGGCCAGTTTAGGTCCAATGTTAACAAAAAAATTATTAAATTCATCTGCAGGTGAAGCAATATTCACACTCTGAGTCGTTTTATTATTTTTTGGAATATTAGTTGGGTAGCTTGTATTTCTGCTTTTATTTCCAAGGATACTGTTGAGTATTGTCCATGTATTTTTAATATTGTCTCTGTTTTTCTCCAGTTCTTTACTGTAATAGTCTCTTTTACTACATCTTATTATATATGTTAACTTATTTTTGTATGTTTTATACCGCTGCTCTGCTTCTTTTGTTCTTTTCTTTAGAAAAGCTTTATATAATAAATTTTTCTTTTTACACGCCTTTTGTAGTCCTTTGGTTAACCATGGCTTATTAGCAAATTTGTGTTTAAGCTTTTTTATTACTAATGGGCAGTTTTTTTCATAAAGAGTGGTTACAATGTTTATAAATGTGTCATAGGCTTCATTTACATCTGATACATAGACTTCTGTCCAGTCTTGCTTCAGCAAGTCCTCTTTAAGAGAACTGATTGCATTTGGTGATTTGTGTCTGAACGATTTTGAAGTTTTTTCTGCGTTGGGCCCCGTGTGGCCATGGATAAGTGCAAAGGTTGGCAAGTGGTCACTTATATCATTTATCAATAATCCACTTTCTATTTTCTTATCGAAAACATTGACAAACAGGTTGTCAATAAGTGTAGCAGAGTGAACTGTGATTCTACTGGGATGTGTTATTGTGGGATATAGACTCATGCTGTACATAGTATGATTAGACTTTAGAGTTCAAGAAATTAAGTTAAAGATTGAATACTTAAAAGGTGAAAGAGTCTTGCTACAGTATATGCCTGTTTTTATTCAAAACTGAAAGACAAAGTACCACAACATTAACGGTAGAGATACCACTTTATTTAAAGAACTCAGGATAGCCACCCCTATTAATGCCTGGACAAGCAAAAGGGCGCTAGACAGAGATGAGAAAAAGCGCTATATAAGTGAACACCATTTACCATTCTGGTAGAGAGCAGAATTCATGATTCCATCAATTATGGCAATTCATCCAGGTTGTGAAGCAGCAAAACAGCCCCAAGTCATCATACTACCACCACCACGTTTGATTGTTGGTATGATGCTCATTTTAAGAAATGCTGTGTTAGTTTTGCGTCAGATGTGATGGGACTTTCAAAAAGTTCAACTTTGTTTCATTAGTCCACAGAATATTTTCCCAAAAGTCTTGGAGATCATCAAGATCTTTCTTGGTAAATGTGAGATGAGCCTTTGTGGGGGGTTTTGTTTTGGAACTCTGCTATGGATGCCATTTTTGTCCATTCTCTTTCTTATTGTTGAATCATGGACAAGTGTCCAAACTGAGCCAAGTGAGGCCTGAAGTTCTTTAGATGTTGTTCTGGGTTTCTGTTTCTCATCTGTTCTTGAGTTTCTTTAGAATGCAGCATGATCTGTTGTTTCTGAGATCTTTTAGCCTACGTCACTTTGTCAGGCAGATTCTATTTAAGTGATTTCATGATTCAATGGGTCTGGCAGTAATCAGGACTGGGTGTGGCTAGAGAAATTGAATGTCCAAAAAATGCAAAAAATTTGTCTAATATTAAAATTTGCATAATATCTGAAACATTTAAATCTGACAAATATGCAAAATTATTTAAAAAAAAACAGCAAAGGGGCAAATACTTTTTCACAGCACTGCATATCAGAGGGGCAGCTCAGGTTAAGGGGTTTGGAGACAAAGTAAGAGCGGTAATGCTGAGATGGTTTGGACATTTGTAGAGATAGATGGTGGATATATTGGAAAATGAATGTTGAAGATGGTGCTGCCAGGCAGGAGGAAAAGAGAAAGACCACAGAGAAGATTCATAGATGTAGTGAAGGAGGACATGGAGAGGGTTGGTGTTACAGAAGAGGATTTAAGGGTGTGATGAGGCAGATGATCCGCTGTGGTGAGAGAACCGTCGAAAGAAGACAAAGAACAAGATTTATCTGTATTTAGTCAGTAATCACAAACTTCCTTTAACTTAGCTGACTCCATTAGAATGAAAAAAAAAACAGAAATACTGTATATGAGTATAGTATATGATCTCTAAACATTTTATAATTATTGTCATTATTTTCTTTAGACATCCTATTTGTCCGCTGTACAGTCACACTGTGTGTTGGAAAAAAAAGAAAAGCTGCACCCAGTATAGCTGGTTACACAAAGTTGAACTTAAAATTGAATTTACTGTCCTCAGGGCAAAGTATAAATCTCTTGGTTCTCCACCCCTTTGTGTTGTTTTTCTTTCATTCTCTCAGTTAGCCATATATACAGCTGACTTTCTATTAAACACATTAAAAATGAGGACCATGCTATGGGACACGTGATAAATAGATGAAGCAGCTTTTCTTGGCTGCTCTGCTCTTTAAATCTGATGAAGATAACAATATTTAACATCATGGGGACTTGGTAAAGGCTGTATGAGTGTGAGTGTATGCGTGTGCGTGTGTGTGAGAGAGAGTGTGTGTGTGTGTGTGTGTGAGTGAGTGAGAGACAGTGAGTAGGTGACTCAGGGAGAAATTTAGATGATGAATGAGTGACCTTGCCTAAAGAGCTACATGTCCCCCTAGTGTGGCTTGATGGAGAGGTTGCGCAGGGTCCTGCTGTGTTTGTGTGTCTGATTCTGCATGTGTGCATCTGTGCTTGTGTTTGTTTTCACCCGGTTTGTAAACTTAACAGAGGCACACATTTCTGCATCTGTGAGCATTCTTTGCATGTATAGTTTAGCAAAAGTGATGTAACCACAAGAGAGGGAAATACACAAACATGCAGCATACTGACTTTCTAAAAATACTCACTCTCTCTTCACATGGATATTACTCAAATAAGTAGGAGATGTGAAATTAAAAACACTGGCTGGTATCCAGCGTAAGTATCTGTATAGCAGGGTGTGATTTTTACTTTGACATTGTCAGTTCTTGCTCACATGGCACCTGTTCATGAGTCTGTGTATGATTTGTGCATATGAACAGTTTAAACAACTGATTTGAGATGCCTCTCCTTCCCACTGAGTTTGCAGATGCCAGCTTGTGGAACAAGTCTTTGTTGCTTCATCCAAATGTCAGAACACAGCATGTGCATCTGGTGTGTGTGTGTCTGTGTGAGATACACCCAGACATGTTGCATGGAAATTAACAGTTTATTGTTTCATCTTTACTTTTTTGTTGGAACTTTTTTTTTTTTAGAAATCTAACTAATTTGAAAGAAAAAAAAATATGTAGAGATTACTTGAAAGGATTAGTGTTGTTGCAGTCTGGGCGCAACTTTAGTGCATGACAGTCCTCTTGTTTTTGTGTCTCTGTTATTCACTTCCCCTTATCTGACAAATATTGTGGTTAACATCATATTGGTCCTGCTGCAGCACTCTGATGGACCAGACCAGGCTGGTGGCAAAAAACACGATGAATCAGAATGCAAAATATATCAGCTGGTCACCTTCAAGCTATTACAGCGTGATGGCTAACCCTAACTTACCAGTCATGACATGGCATACAATGAGTGCCTTCAAGCTCGATACGGTGGATATATAAAGTCTACACACCGCTGTTCAAATGCCAGGTTTTTGTGATGTAAAAACGCAGACCAAGATAAATCATTTCAAAACTGTTTCCACCATTAATGTGGCCTACAACCTATACAACCCAATTGAAAAACAAACTGAAATCTTTTAATGGAAAAAAAAAAAAAAAAAACTTACAATAACCTGGTTGCATAAATATGTACACTCTTAAACTAATACATTGCTGCAGTACATTTGGCTTTTATTACAGCACTCAGTCTTTTTGGGTAGGAGTCTATCAACGTGGCACATCTTGATGTGACAATATTTGCCCACTCTTCTTTGCAAAAACACTCTAAATCTGTCAGATTGCGAGGGCATCTCCTGTGCACAGCCCTCTTCAGATCACCCCACAGATGTTCAATCAGTTACAGGTCTGGACTGTGGCTGAGCCATTCCAAAACCTTAATCTTCTGGTGAAGCTAGCTTTCTAGCAGAAGCCTGAAGGTTTTGTGCCAACACTGACTGCTATTTGGAACTGTTCGTAATTCTCTCCACCTTGACTAAGGCCCCACGTCCAGCTGAAAAAAAAAACAAAAAACAGCCCCAAAGCATGATGCTGCAACCACCATGTTTCACTGTAGGTATGGTGTTCTTTTGGTGATGAGCAGTGTTGTGTTTGCACAGTACCTTTTAGAATTATGGCCAAAAAGTTCAACCTTGGTTTCATCAGACCCTAACACATTTTCCCACATGTGTTTTTGGGTGATTTCAAATGTGTTTTTGCAAAATGTAGCCAGGCTTGGATGTTTTTCTTTGTAAGATAAAGCTTACATCTTGCCACCCTACCCTATAGCCCCGTTATATGAAGTAGACAGAAGATTGTTGTCACATATATTAAACAGCCAGTACTTGCCAGAAATTCCTTCAGCTCCTTCAATGTTGCTGTCAGCCTCTTGGCAACCTACCTTCCTACTCTTCTTGTCTTTTCTGTCATGGTGCGGTCCTCATGGACCGCTAATGAGACACTATAGGCAGCCATAGAGTTTGCACATTTATTAAATAAGGACATACAGTATAAAATAATGAGCCTCATGAGGAAAAACACAAATAAAGACGAGGACTAAGACACACTATAATATATTGAGAACTAGGGAGACTGATGGGAGACAAGAATACAACAATCACATGCGAATAGGACGATGAAAGGAACTGGCTTCGGACGTAGGGAAACCAGCCTGGAAAATGTGAGGTCGCAGCCCCGAGTGAAAGGAACTGCTCCCTTAAATAGGGCAGGATAATTAATCAGCTGATGAGGGTGTCATCAGCTGAATCAGCACTAGCTGTGCTGCTTGGCTCTGACAGCCGTAAGCCCCGCAGAGATGCTGTCAGAATAAGAGCTCAGAGAGCCCACCAGGACTAAATACAGAATGGGAGGAAAATACTGCAAGACCCGAGTGCGGACGAGATCAGCGCTCAGACCATGACAGTACCCCCCCCCCCCCGAAGAACGCACTCTGGGTGTAAACGTAACATCCAACACTCCCCCTCCCACCCAGAAGGCTACGAAATCCCACCCAGGGCAGGTGGAGGGGGAAGAAGGCTCGGCGGGCAAGAGTCAAAAAAAAAAAAAAAAGGAAAAATAAACACCGAGGAAAGGAACCAGAGAAAAAAAACAATGACAAGAGCCAATACAGAACAAATATGAGCATGGTGCACAACAGAGCAAGGAAACAAAACCCACAAATATACTCCGTAATGCACAGGTAGAAGACAGAACAAAGAATGCAAATAACAGATACAAGGTTAATGAACCATAATACACAGGCGTCTCTCTACCAGAGAAAGGGAAAACAAAATCACGCTAAATAGCGGCAAGACATGGACAGTTTCACAAATCCAAATAAACTGGCAGGGGCGACAAAAGCACATATACAGACTACAGCAGGGGAAAATGAAAGAAGAAAAAAAAACACGCTGAAGAGCGGCGAAATACAAACAGTTCAATGTAGTTTGTAAACCAAAACACAAGCTCATCCCAAATATTTCCAGGGAGAGGAGAAAAAAAAACACAGGGATGACGGCAGGCAGAGCGCAATGGAATAAGGAAAAAATAATAGTTCAGGCGGCCTACCCGCATCTAGCGTCCAGATCGCAGGCAGGGGAACAAGGATGAGTTCAGGCAGCCTATCCCAGTCCCAGGCCCGGAGAAACAGTACCTCTGGCGACTGGACCAGGTTGCTGAACAGAAAGTTCAGCTTGTCGGGTGGCCGATACAGAACGCCAAACCGGCGAAGGAGTCTCCCAGGCGGCCGACCCGTGTCAAAAGGCCACCAGGACCGAAAGGAAGAGCTCGGAGGCAGCCTCCCTACCAAAAGGGATAACGAGGGAGAGCTGAGTCGAGTAAGAGAAATCCCAATGGCACCAGGTGGAGAAGAAAAGGGATCGGGGAAACATTGAGGGACCAGTCCGGCATCGATCGGTGGAGGATCTGCAGCTCCTTCTCCGAACTCCACACGGACTGGCGCTGCGCTTTCGTTGGATCCCAAGCGGGATCGTGCTGCACCCACGACGGACCCCGACTGGGCTGGAACCACACCCACGACGGACCCCAATTGGGTCAATGTAGCACCCACGACAGACCCCGACTGGGCCGGCACAGCACCAGGGACTGCCTCTAAACCCAAACCCCAAACCTTCAAACCCGAACCTCCAGAACAGCGACCGGAATCGACTCAACACCGGTGACCTTGGGAGAAGGCTCAGGAGAAAAAAAAGAGAACCGGGATCAGGATCACCAGCAGCGACAGAGCCCAGCGAGACAAGCTTGGATGCAATGGACGGCTGCACCTGGCTTGTCTCCCCGAGAGACAGGCAAAAATGCTCCAGAATAGACAGGAGAAAGACAAAATAGAGCACTTGCCTGATCTCGAGTTCTGCCGCCATCCAGGACTTCGGTGATCTGGGTTCAGCAGGTAGAAGGTCCTCCTCTGGTTCCCACTTGGCTTCAGCGGGCTCCGCAGCCGGCATGATGTTGTTCACAGTCCGGGGATTTCCTGATGCTGACGTCCACACTGAGGGCCCGCACGGTGTGGTGGCAGGGGATCCGTGACCTTCCGGGTCGGACTGTCCCTCCGTGGAGACCCGGGGATGCTTGCTCGTCGGCGCATGCTCCAAATTGCAGTCCGCCCTCCTCCTTTGCCCATGACGTGGCTGCGGGGCCAGAATCAGGTACTCCAGGGCCGCAGGCTCCTTCCTCGTCCGACGGTGTAGACCTGGCGCCAAAGAACGCTCAGGGGAAGGAGACACAAAGGTAGCAGGTTCATAATTAATCACTGCAGCAGGTGGAGTTTGCTCAGGGGACTGTGAACCCCAAACTCCACCCCCAGGGATCAAACAAGGCAATTCACCCAGTGAAGGAAGAGAATGAAAAGACACTTGCCTGATCCGCTGAGGGCCGATGGAAGCTGCTGTGGTGGGCTTGGTTCTTCCCCTTCCCCGCTGGATGGTGACAGAGGGCCCCCTGGGAAGACGAGGAGGAGCCGTTCGCACGGGATCAATGACGGGCATCACTGGGGCAGGACTCGTGGAGCTCACAACAGCTGGAGAGAGCGTCGAGGAGGAGGGAGAAACAGCCGAGGCGATCCGGGAATGAGGCGCTGACGGAGCAGCAGGGACAGATGACCTGGAGGCGGAGGCTACTGGATTTTCCTCCTGTCGTGACGCAGGAGTAATAGCTGGCTGGGAGGCAGAGTTCCTACGGCGACCTGGAACTGGATCCGGACAGGGTTCTTGCTGAGGCTTAACACGGGCTTTGTGATGACGTTTACTGGCAGAGGGCGAGGCAAAGGTGAGGTCAGGGAACCGCTGCTGCTACGCAGAAACGGAAACCAGCAATTTGGCGTATTCAGGAAAATTATGGAGCTCTGGGTAAGCTCCACCAGCTTAACTGCCGCCGTCACATGCTTTATGATTTCCAATGGATGGGAGACAGAGTGAGCCGCAGCCACACGGTCCTGGAGGATCACAGCTGTCCACTGCGTGTCCTCTGAGGGAATCCTGGCTGACGTCTTTCTCCGCTGGGGATGACCCCTGGATGGTGCGAAATCCTGGACTGGACGAGGGGCAGGAATGGGATCCCGAGGCGAGGAGCAAGGATGCCTCCTCTTTGGCTTCCTGCTGGAGTTTCCCTCTAGCCCATGGAGCTTCTCCGGGTGAGCAGAGATGTCCGCCATCCTCGCCGTGATTTCAGGGTGATCGGCATAGCGAGGATGGCAGTTAATAATTGCCTCAGCAAGGTCCAGGTACCAGTGCAAGCTGCTGGGGACAGGGTGACTACGAGCGTTGGAGAGGATCCCATTGATCTCGATGAGAGCCATGACTAGCTCGTAGCCTAAACTCATGGCATAGCCCTTGGGTGGTGACGCCACCTCCCAGCACACTGGTACGTGCAAAAGGGAAAAACTACAAGCCCAAACAGTGCAAACTCATGGTCGCCGACGTCTCGTCATGGCTGCGACCTACTGTCAAGGTGCGGTCCTGGCAGACCGCTAATGAGACACTATAGGCAGCCATAGAGTTTGCACATTTATAAAATAAGGACATACAGTATAAAATAATGAGCCTCGTGGGGCTAAACACAAATAAAGACTAGGACTAAGACACACTATAATATACTGAGACCTAGGGAGACTGACGGGAGACAAGAATACAACACTTACATGCGAATAGGACGCTGAAAGGAACTGGCTTCGGACGTAGGGAAACCAGCCTGAAAAATGCGAGGTCGCAGCCCCGAGTGACAGGAGTTGCTCCCCTAAATAGGGCAGGATAATTAATCAGCTGATGAGGGTGTCATCAGCTGAATTAGCACCAGCTGTGCTGCTTGGCTCTGACAGCCATAAGCCCCGCAGAGACGCTGTCAGAATAAGAGCTCAGAGAGCCCACCAGGACTAAATACAGAATGGGAGGAAAATATTGCATGACCCAAGCGCGGACGAGATTGGCGCTCAGACCATGACATTTTCATCAATTTTGGAGGGACATCCAGTTCTTGGAAATGTCACTGTTGTGCCATATTTTCTCCACTTGATGATGACTGTCTTCACTGTGTTCCATCGTATATTTAACACCTTGGAGTTGCTTTTGTATCCTTATCCTGACTGATACCTTTGAACAATGAGAACCCTCTGATGCTTTGGAAGCTCTCTGCAGACGATGGCTTGTGCTGTAAGATATGACTACAAAAATGTCAAGAAAAGCCTACTACAACAGCTGAACTTTACTTGGGGTTAATCAGAGGCACTTTAAATGGTGGCAGGTTTGTGCTGACTCCCAGTTTGAATGTGATTGGTTAATTTTGAACACAGCCACATCCCCAGTTATAACAGGGTGTGCATATTCATGTATCCAGGTTATTGTAAGGTGTTTTTTTTTCCCCTTAAAAATGTTTAGTTTATTTTTCAATTGGGTTGTACAGGTTATAAGTCACATTAAAGGTAGAAAAAGTTTTGAAATGATTTATCTTGGTCTCTGTCATGGACTCTGCCGTTTTAAGGCAGAAATTACAAATCCACTCACAGGAGTACGCTGTGTGTATTTTATTATGCAAAGTGATATAACAGTCCAGTCAAACAATAAACGGGTAGCACAGGATAAGCAGGGAAAATCTCCAGGATGCTCTACAGTTCACAAGTGAGAAAACACAGAGGGAGAACATCTTAACTCGCAGGCAGGCTGAACTGCAGCGGGGAAATGAACAGGAGAGCTCAGGAAAGGAACCGCCAGATGGGACTGGATGGCAGGGGCAAAGCAGAGAGTACTCACGGGCCTGGGCAGTCCAAGACAGTCCGAAAAAGATCCACAGTGCAGAAAAACAGCAGACAGTAGGTTTAAACACATAGTTCAACCAACAATCACCCGACAATGCACAACAGCAAACTCAGATCTTAAATACTACAAAACTAATCAGCTGAGTGCATGCCGGTGTGAAGAGAGGAGAGAGAGCGTGGAAGAGAGTGAGTGGAACAGGTGTGTATGTAGACATCAATGAGACTGAGGGGTGTGTGTCAGTGTGTGAGTGAATGCAAGAGTATGCAGAAGAATCTGAGCATGTAGATGGAAATGACTCTGTGTGTGTGTGTGTGTGTGTGTGTGTGTGTGTGTGTGTGTGTGTGTGTGTGTGTGTGCAAGGAGTTCATGAGAGTGAGAATGAAGGTGAAGATATAAGTGTGTGTGTGCGCACAAACAAGGAGGAAAAGGCAGCCAGCTGGTACAGACTGGCAGGAGAGAGGGGCGTAGCTGAACTGTCAAAAGCTGAGCAGAGCTCAGAACCTCCCAGGTGGAGCCTAGAGACAGCCAAGGGGAAAAACACCCTCCTGGGGGCACAACAGCCATGGGTCAAGAAACTAGGCTGGCAAGTCCAGCCCAGTCCACGACAGTCTCATTTTTACATCACAAAAACCTGGCATTTGAACAGGGGTGTGCAGACTTTTTATATCCACTGTATCTTAACCAACATTTAAGTGGTCTATTCATCTCATCTTCATCTTCTTCCGCTTAATCCTTTTCGGGTCGCGGGGGGGCTGGAGCCTATCAGGGTACAATTCAACTTTATATATATATGCATATTCACAACAACAGTTGTCTCATAGCCCATTTAACTGTAGGAAAGACCCCACAACTGCAGAAAAAAAAAAACAACAATCAGGCAAGCCCTTGTGAGCAAGCGCTTGGTGAGAGTGGAGAGGAAAAAGTCCCTTTTAGCAGGAAGAAACCTCCAACAGAACCGACTGAAAAGTGTGTCCATGTACACATGTGCTGACTTTGGGCTTGATAAAACATAACGGACCAACACCAGCAGATGACATGGCTCCCCAAATCATCACTGACTGGAAACTTCACACTGGACCTCAAGCAATTTGGATTCTGTGCCTCTTCACTCTTCCTCCAGACTCTGGGTCTTTGATTTCCAAATGACAGGACTTGGCACCCTCCCTCTCCCATGCTAGGTGGACCACCAATTTTAATCACATCCAAGACACTAAAGGTTTGGGAGGGAGGTGGAGTGAGCCCTGCTGCATGATTTTTATATATTTTACATTAACAAATTTTCTTTCTCATTCCCAGGCTAGACCAGGAATGGGCAACTGGCGGGCCACAGTGGATGACGTTGGGGGCTGCATGTGGCCCACAGTCCATTTCCAAAAATCAATTATTTATTTATGTCCCATTTGAACGTACGTATTTGGAACTGCATTCTTAAATGAATTATAGAGTCCGCCAGCAGAGGGAGCTCTAATCAAAACCTATGTGCAGCTCCGTGAGTGGTCAAGCAAGAGTGAGGGAGTCACAGATAGAGAGAGTAGTGTGCCCCGGAGTACATCTTTTAAGGAATGTGTTAGAAAAAATTCTTGAAAACCTTCAGTCAAAAACCAGGCTGGATCAGAGTTTCAGAAAATTTAATTACACTGGCCAGTGGAGAACAATACAAAAATGGTCTCAGAGCCTATTCGTGCATCATTCTGACTCAGACACACATCACTCAGTTCTTTAAGCTCTCCATTATCTGAAAGGTGGAGGAGCAAATTGTTCATCATGATTGGTCCAGTACATTTGGTCAAAACTTGGTGTACAGATTAGCTTATTTCAGCTCACTCTGTCCCAGTCTCACAGGAGTCATGCAGGCTAGACTAAAAACAAGATAATAACTAGTGCAGCTGTAGCCTTGGTATTTTTACACAAACTCTAAGTTAGACTCTGAGACCAGACAAATGACAAATGCAAGACAAATATGGAATTTTTCTATCAGTATGTACAGTATGTGTTGCATGCTGAGACAGTATTAATAGGCTGTGAACAGCAATAAAGTAGAGAGTAGGCTGCTTTTAATTAAACAACAATAAATGTTACAGCTCCTCACTGACGAGTATTTACAGTAACAAGTTTCAAACTGAAAGGCAAATTTAAATAAGAAACAGCAAATTTACGACAGAAAAACCTAAGTACAACTAAAAAGTTACAAATTTTTAAATAAAATGAGGCAAATTTATCAGTAGAAGCTTGCACATCTAATACCAAAATTAAATATAGATTTGCAAATAAAGGCTAATTTAAACCAGAAATGTAGCATATTTATCAGTAAAACTATTTTTTACTTTGATCATATTCTTCTAATATTTTAAAAACACTTTCCTTCATCATCATATTACCTTTTCTTTTTGGCTTTTTTGTTAATTACCATCCATAATTTATCTTTGCTCATCATTTTGATGGAGAAAGTTTTAAACATTAGGTCATGACGTAATTTTATCAGTAATTTTAATTCTAATATGATAAAACACTGAGTAGCTTTTATTTTCATTTGAATTTTAAGTTTTAATTGTGAAACTTTTGACTTTGAAGACCCCCACCCCCCAAAGGTTTTCATGTAAATCTGTCCCTCAGGAAGTGAGGAAAGAAATTTGTGGCCCTCACCACCACCAAAGTTACCCATCCCTGGGATAGACAGTTAAGATAACTATTGTAAAAGAATAAACAACACTTAAATACAAACACACATAAATTCAAAAGTATTAATAATTAATAGTAAAATAAATACAGTGGTGTGAAAAACTGTTGCCCCCTTCCTGATTTCTCATTTTTTTGTATGTTTGTCACACTTAAACGTCATGAACCTGGGCTTGGTCATCCCAAACCCAGTTCTGACACCGTGGCTATTTTGGCCCAGTTCACTATTTATTTTCTATCAGGAACTTCAGGGAGCCCTTTGGGTCCTCGGCTCCCTGACAGCTCGGGCACGCCCCCTCCTCCTGTCAGTATCGCCAGCTGTTCCTCATTATTGGTTCTCACACACTTACACACACACATCTCATTCACACGCTCAGACACTCATGCACACATGGTGTCAATTATGTCCAAGTCACACTCTTCCACACCGGCGTTCTCTTCCCTCATTAGAATGATTATTACTTAAGCCCTGTGAGAGTAGGAAGAGATCGCCGAAGCATTGTGCTTTATACACAGTAGTGTGTACCTCTGTGTATGCAAGTTGTTATTCCCTTCAGTTACTTTCAGCCCGACTAATTTGGTCTTCCCTTACGCTATGTGACTTTTGTTAGTTGTCTGGTGTAAGCGGCTGCTCCTGCCTTATCCTCATCCACTGGACTGCACGGATGGCCCCGGATCACTCCAGCACCGTAAGTTTATGTTTGCCTTTCTCCCCATGCCGACAGCAGCTCTGCGGCACTAGGAGTTCCCTCCCTCGGGCTGTTGAGCATCCAGGGGGCCTCCCTGTATGTCTGGTGGCCGTAAGCTTTATCATATCAACTCTCTGTTCATTACATGACTATTTGCTGGACTATTGTTAGGGTTTTGTTTATCAAATGCACAAAGCTACTCTTGCTCTTGGGTTTTTCATTCCTCCCTCGGTGCACTGCGTAATGGCGCACGAGGGGTCATAACACTTAAATGTTTCAGATCATCAAACAAATTTAAATATTAGACAAAGATAACACATGTAAACAAAAAATGCAGTTTTTAAATGAAGGTGTTTATTATTAAGGGTAAAAAAAAAATCCAAACCTACATGGCCCTGTGTGAAAAAGTGATTGCCCCCTCCCGTTAAAATATAAATTAACTGTGGTTTATCACATTTTTGGAAAGCTGAGTTCAATTTCTCTAGCCACACCCAGGCCTGATTACTGCCACACCTGTTCTCAATCAAGAAATCACTTAAATAGGACCTGCCTGACAAAATGAAGTAGACCAAAAGATCCTCAAAAGCTAGCCATCATGCTGTGATCCAAGGAAATTCAGGAACAAATGAGAAACAAAGTAATTGAGATCTTTCAGTCTGGAAAAGGTTATAATGCCATTTCTAAAGCTTTGAGACTCCAGTAAACCACAGTGATAGCCAATATCCACAAATGGTGAAAACATGGAACAGTGGTGAAGCTTCCCAGGAGTGATCGGCTGACCAAAATTACCCCAAGATTGCACCGACGACTCATCCAGGTGGTCACAAAAGACCCCACAACAACATCCAAAGAACTGCAGGTCTCACTTGCCTCAGTTAAGGTCAGTGTTCATGACTCCACCATAAGAAAGAGACTGCACAAAAATAGCCTGCATAGCAGAGTTCCAAGATGAAAACCACTACTGACCAAAAAGAACATAAAGGCTCATTTCAATTTTGCCAGAAAACATCTTCATGATCCCCAAGACTTTTGGAAAAATACTCTGTGGACAGACGAGACAAAAGTTGAACTTTTTAGAAGGTGTGTGTCCTATTACATCCGACATAAAAGTAACACAGCATTTCAGAAAAAGAACATTATACCAACAGTAAAATATGGTGGTGGTAGTGTGATGTTCTGGGGCTGTTTGCTGCTTCAGGACCTGAAAGACTTGCTGTGGTAAACGAAACCATGAATTCTGCTGTCTACTACAAAATCCTGAAGGAGAATGTCCGGCCATCTGTTTGTGACCTCAAGCTGAAGCACATTTGGGTTCTGCAGCAGGACAATGATCCAAAACACAACAGCAATTCCACCTCTGAATGGCTTAACCCATTTTCTGTCTATGGCACAGCACTGCTCCCGTCAGCTCACCTCCATCTGGAGGTCAAGATTTTTTTCAAGAAAATATTGAGTTTAGATATGACAAATTCCAAGGGCTGTAACTTGAATGTGGTAGGAGATAATGGCTTACTATCAATTAGAAAGATGTAGAATATGAGCCAAAGTTTGAGATAGAAGTAAATGTATGCATCTAATTTGCATAATGCCATGGCAGCCGTATCGAATTACATAACTTTCAATCAAAAGTGGACTTGGGACATATTTACACAAAGGATGGTTTTGGTTTTTTTGTCACCATTTTTGGTTTTTTGTTTGTTTGTTTGTTTTGTTATCTTCAAAGTACATGAACCAGAAAATCAGTAGAATATACACAAATCGATAAAAACAGGTCAGACCTACCACTTGCCGTGTCAACATTCATCCATTTTTGTCTTCCACGGTCCTTATTTTGTCTTCTGTCAGTCATTTTTGCTTTCTCTCCCACATCCAGAAACTCACATTTATCTTATGAATTATTCCACCTCAATTTCAGTTACATTACTCCACCAAACCGGCACTATTGTTCTCTGTCATCACGTGCAGCTCCACCGATGGCAGACGAAAGTGTACACTCCCGATCATCTTCTGCTGTCACAAAACATAAATATTTCCCTTCAGAAGCTAAATAATCTCTTTTTAGAATCATAGTTGGCAAAATTTGGAGCAAACACTTCCTCCGTGTGGAAATGTATGTTGGGATGGACCCTTTGTTTACATTCACTTCATCGCGTTTTTGGAAATGATGTTTTGAGGTAGCTCGTTTGGGTGAAGTCCTTCAGTCCTCCAGTGAAGAGCAGCAAGCTATAAGTGTCTGACATCTTGCATACCTGCAAACTTTCAAACCTGAAAAGCCTAGTAGCTAGCCGGGGTCCAGGGGCCGATGCTAATGCTAATAATGCTAATGCTAATGCTAATAATAATAATGCTAATATTTGCCAAACAAATATTAGCATTAAATCTAGTTAAATGTAGCTAACAACCTCATATTTCTTCAACTTTCAAACCTGAAAAGCCTAGTAGCTAGCCGGGGTCAAGGGGCCGCAGGCCCCGGTAGGTCCAGGACAAAGTCCTGGTGGGGGGTTCTGGGGGGCGAAGCCCCCCGACGCCAAACAAATATTAGCATTAAATCAAGTTAGAATGTAGCTAACAACCTCATATTTCTTCAACTTTCAAATCTGAAAAGCCTAGTAGCTAGCCGGGGTCCAGGGGCCGCAGTATCAAACAAATATTAGCATTTGACATAGAAGTCACATTATAATTATGTTAAAGGTAAAATATCTAAATCAATTGCAATACTACACAGAGCGAAATATTTGCTGAATCCACCCACATTATATAATTTGTATCATTCATTAATACTCCCATACATGACATATTGTACTGAAGTATGGGGAAATACATATAAAACAAACATATATCCAGTCTTTATGCTTCAGAAGAGAGCTATTAGAATAATAAACAAAGCTGCTTACAGGGAACCAACAAACCCACTTTTTCTTTAATTAAAAGCTCTCAAGTTGAAAGATCTGGTTGACTTTAAAACTGCAGTAATAATGTTTAAAGCTAATAATCTATCACTGCACGCAAATATCCAAAAGTTGTTCCAAATAAGGGAGAAACAATATCATTTCAGAGGAACATGTATATTTCAAAAACCTTCAGTGAGAACTACCACCAAGCAACACTGTGTTTCAGTGCAAGGAGTCAGATTATGGAACGATTTTGGACCTGATTTAAAATCATGTACAACGCTTGGACAATTTAAACAAAAACTAAAGGAAGAAATACTCCAAACATATATACAAGATGACATGTAAAATCACATAAAGATTGTCATATCCAGTCTGTGTTGTGTTGTTACTTAGTTTTTTTTTTGTCACATTTTGTCTTAGCTTTGTTCTGAATTGCTCTTGTTTTGTTTTTCTTTTGAATTCTTGGATGGAATATGGGTGGGCAATATAAGCTGCGGCTTCAGCCATCACCCATTTCAGATAACTTATGTTGAACTGTATAATCAGAGGAGTTCTTGTTTAATTTGACCTTGTTGGATTTTTTTGCCTTTGTTATATTATTCTGTTTCTTTTTAATCTTTACTTTTAATCTATCTGAAATAAAGATTCATTCACTCATTAAATTTGCATTCAAAAGACTATCTTAACACTGCATAGAACTTTGAATAGGCCAGATGTGATGTATTATGAATACTAGAAAAGCACTCGGAGAGCGCAGACCTCCGCCAAGCGCCACAGATCCCCCCATACAGTGTTTAACATCATAAATTAAATATTGAAAATGGCCCTATCTCGCAATGTTAAATAAAAACAACAAAAAAGAATCCTTTAAAAAATTCCTGGATCCAGACGGTGATCCGGACCACCACCAAAATCTAATCATCTGTAGGATACCCCATTACTGACAATCTGTGAAAATTTCATGAAAATCCATCCATAACTTTTTAAGTTATCTTGCTAACAAACAAACAGACAAACAGACAAACCAACGCTGATGATCACATAACCTCCTTGGCGGAGGTAACTAGAAGACTAGAAATATCAGCAGGGTATACTAGCACTGTATGACACGTACGTAACGACGGCAAAATCGCTCTGATATTTTATGTGTTTACATGATACACCAAGCATGACAAGGCTTGCAATTACACAGCACATGTTTTTCAGAATCTTAGGCATTATATAAAATGTATTCTCCCTTTAGATGTCAAATCCATGGTCCATTTGCCAGGGTTGAAGTGCAGTCGTGCGAACGTCTGCAGCAGTTTACATCGTGTTTACATCTTGCCATGTACGCATGCCTCTCCGGGATTTCGCGCGAGAATAGAAACCTCAATACCCTCAATAGCGATAGCGTTAGCTTAGTAAACGCTTCAGGTAAAGCGTAGCAGTGAACCACGAAAAGAAACGCTACTCAGTTTACTCACAGAGCACGGTGAAAGGCGAATAAAGGGGTATTTCTACTTCAGAAGCTGGTTCAACCAAGGTGGAAATTCAGCCTGTGCGTGTGCGTCACAAATGTTGATCCGATATTCGCTGTTGGTTAGTTATTTTAGTGGCAAAATCAGCAACTTTGTCTCAGCACTGAAAAAGTGTGACTATCCCGGCCGCCATCACGTGTTGCTCTGTTCTAAATTTAGATACGATTCCTAGCGATCTCGTGTTTGGAATTGCTTTTGTGTTTTTTTTTACGATTTAAAATTTTTGACTGAATTTTTAGTGAAAAACAGTAATTTTGATTAATAAAGCCGTACCCCGGAATGGGGTCTTGAAAACTGGAACCATTACGGCAAAACCGGAGTAGTTGGCAGGTATGCATCTTGTGATGTGAAATGCTTGTTACAACTGTGTTTTCTGTGCTTTTGGGACACATCACGTGGCAGGCGCAGACCTGCAACATAGGCAGCAGGTGATGCACATGTTTTATGACAGCCGGAAAGTTAGAGTTAAGAAAAACAAAATAAAGATTTTGGAGTGGCTAAGTCAAAGTTCTGACCTGAATCTGATTGAGATGTTGTGGCATGACCTTAAAAAAGGTGGTTAATGCTCAAAAACCCTCCAATGTGGCTGAATTAGAACAATTCTGCAAAGATGAGTGGGCCAAAATTCCTCCACAGCGCTGTAAAAGACTCGTTGCCAGTTATCACAAATGCTTGATTGCAGTTGTTGCTGCTAAGGGTGGCCCAACCAGTTATTAGGTTTAGGGGGCAATCACTTTTTCATACAGGGCCATGTAGATTTCAATTTTCTTTTCCATTAATAATGAACCCTTCATTTAAAAACTGCATTTTGTGTTTACTTGTGTTATCTTTGTCTAATATTTAAATTTGTTTGATGATCTGAAACATTTAAGTGTGACAAACATACAAAAAAATGAGAAATCAGGAAGTGGGGCAAACTCTTTTTCACACCACTGTATATTTTGTGGTGTGGCCAGAACATCATGAAGTAGGTTTAAAATCATAAATTAAGACAATTAAAATAGGAACATAATCAAAAGCTGAGGTTAAATAGTAGGTCTTGAGCCTGCTTTTAAAAACATGAACATTCTCGACAGCCCTGATGTTCTCCTGCAGGCTGTTCCACAGACGTGGGCTGTAGTAACTAAAAGCAGTCTCACCATGGGCACATATTCTGAAAGCAGGGATAATTAAAAGGCCAGTGCCAGAGGACCACAGGAGGCATGGGGGCTCATATGTTAAAGGCAATTCTGATAAATAAGAAAGTCCAAGACCATGCAGACATTTATAATTCAGTAAAAGAACCTTAAAATCGATCCTGAAGGACACGGGTAGCCAATGCAGTGACTTTAAAATCGGCGTGATGTGAGCCTACCATCTAGCCTTCGTCAGAACATGTGCAGCTGAATTCTGTAATAACTGCAGATTTGAAATTGTCTTTTTGGAAGAACCAGAGAACTGAGTATTATAATAATCAATACAGCTTTCTTTAATTTCTTTGACTAAGTCTGGTGTTACGAATTAATAACTGGTATCCATCATGGATTTTGTTGTAAACAACAGGTTCAGCAGCACAGAGCTTACAGCACAGCTGCAGTAACTGTATACAATCACCATATCAGGGTAAACAAATAAATAGATTTATGAATGCTGTACAACACAGCAATCATGAAATTCTTTTTACATCTGTTCTGAATAATATCGTAATGGAGAACTGTGCAGAACAGCTGTGGGAACAGCTGAGCACAAGAAGGGAAGATACTGTCATGGTCCGAGCGCCAATTTCGTCCGCGCTCGGGTCATACATCATCTCCGCCAGGTTTGACAGCAGTGGTTACCTTCTGGCTCCCCAAGCTCTTATTGTGACAGCGCTCGGAGGGGCTTCCTGCTGTCAAAGCCTAACAGCTGTGCTGCATTTATGGCTCATCAACAACCCGGCATTTAAGCGGGCGCTGGGAGCAGCACTATGCAGCAGTCTCGTCATTATTCCTCTTTAATTCCACGGCAACGGATCGTCAACGCTCATCCCCTGTTTGTGGTCAGGATTGTAAGTGAGCTTCGTGTCAGCCTTACGATCTCCTGTGTTAAGTGTTGTGTGTTTAAGCCCACCGTGGCTCATTACTTTCTGTTACGTTGTGTGTTCTTGTCTTCGTGAATAAAACATCTATGCAAACCTCACCGGTGACTTTTGGCATCTTATGGTGGCTCGCGAGGGCCACCGCATGACAGATACATTGCTTCATCTCTTCTGAAATGCAAGTATAAATTCTTATGATTGACATGTATCTTATAAAATGACCAGGGAACTAACATTTAAAAAAACACTTTATTCACTTGTCTCACTGATGCCTGTAATAGAAACGATGAGGTCATTTATATCATGGCTGTATAAATTTAATTTCCATCAGCCTGAATTCACCCCAGTGTATTTGCAAAAAGGTCCATTCCACTTTTTATTCTTTTTCTGAGTTTTAATAAATGCTTAAACTCGTTTCACATTCATAACATATTGCAATGTGCAACAAATCACCAAGATTTAGTTATTATTACATTGCAATGGCAATATCTGTCATGTGCCATAACATTTTTTTTTAATTCAGCAGAACATTTCCATAAACTTATTATGAGTATCTGTGTAAACATAGGAAAGCCAGGTACAACTCACCTGTCTTTGCACTCCTCACTTTCATGTATATTGACCCATCTGTGAAATTACTATTGCACATATTTTCCATAATCATTGGGCATTTTACTCAGTAATGTGTTCTGCACTCTTATGTACATAGTTCCACCTATGAAGCCACTACCGTACCTGTGTATATACCTATGTGTCACGATCTGTGCACGGGGGGAGGGGGGATTACACCGTGCTTTGTCTCTTTGCTTTTTTGTTTTTTCCTTATTGTATAATATTGTAGTTTGGAGTTCTTTTCCTGTGGTGTTATTTCTAGTTTGTTTTCACATTTTTGGTATTGTTTCTTTGTACGATTTATTTTTCCTGGTTACGTTCAGTGTAATTTTGTTATTTATAGATTTGGGTTTAGTTGTCCTTATTTGTTTCCACTTTATTTTTGCCATCTTATTTTATTTTCATTCTGTTGTATTCTTCCACTGCGTTGACAGCTGTCAGTGACATTTCTGGGTTTCTGCTCTGTCTGGGCGGGGTCCCTGTCAGCTGTCAGCCAATTCTCTCCCCTCTCATTGCTCACAGCTGATTGTCATTTTCTCCCTAGCCTGCTCATGTGATTCACACCGGTTACTATTTGTGTTTGATTGTTTCTATCCTTATTTAAGGGCTGTTATTTTCATTTTTCTTTGCCAGAGTCTCAGTTTTCGTCTCCACCAGAATCCTGGCCCTGTTCTGGTGTGCCGTAAGTTCGCTTTGTATTTCAGTTTGGATTTTCTGTTCATGCACTGTCTGGGACTTTGTGTTCTGGTTAATAAATATCACAAACTGCAGTCCAGCGTGTGGATCTCCCCTCTCCGCTCTGAAGGGCGTTACATGACAGAAGACTTCAGCCAGTTAGAGATCCAACGGCTGCAGTTTGTGGGTTTTTTGTTTCTCTCATCCATGTGTTGGCTATTTCTGGTAGTTGACGGGGCCAGAAACACACCCAGCCAACTTAATTCACCAGCAGTGGCAAAGGTAGCCTTTTCCTTCTATTTCCCCCCAGTTTTTGTTTTTCACCTGGGGTTTGGGTATGTCTGCTGCCTTAGATTTTTCAGCTCTGGGGTTGAGCAAGGAGAAGTGTGTGGCAGCTACGCTCATCACCAGTTTTGCTTCGGGGGCTGGAGCCTCCTGCTCTCACGAGGAGGTTTGGAGGTTAGTGGACGGAGTAGCCCGGGTGATTGAGGTTCATCCCAGCCTCTGGAACTACCTGGGTCTCACAGTTTTTCTCGCCTCAGTGGTCGACGCACACCGCAAACTCTATGCCCAGGTGGGGAACTTTCCTTCGGTGCCACCGGGGATCAAGAAGAAGCGCATCCGGGGGCGGAAGACTTGCTTGTCCTCTCCGAAACCTGAACTCTCATCCATCCACCAGACGGTCCCCAGAGGTCCCGAATGGACACCGTCTAGCCCTGACTCAGCAGCCTCATCCTCTTTTTCTGAACTGTGGTCCACACCATCGGCCGAGGAGCTGGAGGAGCGTAAGCAGGTCCAATTAGCGGAGACAGAGCGCCTACTAGAATATAAGCCATGGCTCCTCCCGGATCTCGCCCAGGAACTGAAGGAAGTTTCATGGGGCCCTCTTCCACCTCTCCAGGAGCCAACATCTCCACCTCCTGCTCCCCGCTGTCACCCAGGGAAATCTCGCCGGAGGAACGCCTCCACCTCCCTGCCAGCAGTTTCTCCTCCGCCGTGTCAAGAAAATTCTGCAGCAGCCTCCCCTTCTCATCAGAGCTCCTCCTCGCTGGCGATCCCGTCAGCCCCCTCTTCCTCCTCGGCTGCTGATTCCCTCATCTCCACGGCGTTTTCCCCTGCTGCTGACAATTCGGCTGCTTCATCCCCAGCTCTGCCTGTCATTGAGTCAACAGGGGTGGCTCCTTCATGCTCTTCAGGGGGGTCTATTACCGCTGCAGCCACTGAGAGGGAGGACATTGGGTCTGCTGCAACAGAAACCATAACGCCCTGGGAATACAGGCAAGTGCTTTTTCATTCCCGGTTACCTAAAAATGAATTATCTTGCATGATTCCCAGTGGTGGGGCTCAGCCTATGCAGTCCACTGAGTCCTCACCACCTTCTGCAGACATTAATTGTTCACTTGCTACCTCCGTGTTTCCTCCTCTCTCCACTGAGTGTCCGCCGGCCACGGGATTGAGCCGCCGGACGGTGAAGGAGCCTGTGGTCCTGGAGGACCAGGTCCCAGCCCCGCAGCCCCACTCTGGATGGAGGGAGAGCACTGCAACCAAGCTGAAGCCTGTACCGACAATGGAGAGTCCCCTGGCCTCAGCAGAACAGGATCCAGCTCCAGCAGGAAGCAAACCGGACCAGAGTGGTGGCTCAGTTGGTAGAGCATCCACCCCACACCCAGGAGGCAGGGGTTCAAATCCCGGCCGGGTCATGCCGAAGACCATATAAAAAAGCGGAACTTCCTGCCGTCCAGCTTGGTGCTCAGCAATAATGGAATGGAGGAGGGAAATCTGTGGCGGAGCCTGGCATGGCAGCGGCCCTTCTGATTCTACACATGGGGTGTGTGTGATTGACACTGTAGATGGGATAAAGCACAATTTCGTTCTACTGTACATAATTGGTTGTATGGTTGAATGACAATAATGGGTGATTTAATGATTTAATTTAATAAAAAAAAACCTTCTTTGTCAATGTCGGGCGAGCCACCTGTGTGGGTCACATCGCTGCGGGGTCCCGGGACTGCATCAACCACCATGCCTGCTGCTGGGTCCGCCACAGCAGAGTCTGAACTGGACCTCCAGAGGGCCGGGCCTGAGAAGTCGTCGTCTGGATCGACGGCGTTCTGAACGGCGGTGAAGTCTGAGCTCAGGTAAGTGCCCTCCTCTGTTTTAATTGTTTCTGTGTTGGAGAGGTCTTGTCTGGCTCTTGGTGGGGAGAGCCAAGTGCAACCATCAGCTGCATCTGCGCTCACCTCGCCAGGCTCCACTGCCACCGGTGACCCTGACCCTGGTTCTCTGCCTCTCCCATCTGAGATTTTCCCCAGGGTCACCGAAGATTGTCCAGCTTTGCCAGAAGTCTCCATGGGTCCAGGCTCACCACCCTAGATCACTGTGGGTCCAGCTACTCCCATTGAGGTCATCGTGGGTGCTCCGTCACAGCCCGGGACCTCCATGGGCACTGCTTCCCCTCCAGCTGAGGTTGTTGCAGGTGCTCCATCCCAGCTCGGGTCCCCCTCGGGTGCAGCTCTGGCCCAGTCCGGGCCCACCACAGGTGCAGCTTTTTCTCCAGCCTGGAGCCACCGCGGGTGCAGCTTTGCTCCAGCCCAGAGCCACCGTGGGTGCAGCTTTGCTCCAGTCCTGAGCCACTGCTGATGCTGCTATGTCCCAGTCCGGGTCCACTGAGGGTGCAGCTCTGGCCCAGTCCAGGTCCACTGTGGGTGCTGCTTTGCTCCAACCCAGAGCCACCGTGGGTGCTGCTTTGCTCCAGCCGGGAGCCACCGCGGGTGATGCTTTGCTCCAGCCCGGAGCCACCACGGGTGCTGCTTTGTTCCAGCCCGGAGCCACCGTGGGTGATGCTTTGCTCCAGCCTGGAGCCACTGCAGGTGCTGCGATGTCCCAGTCCGGGACCACTGCGGGTGCTGCTTTTCTCCAGCCCGGAGCCACCGCGGGTGCTGCGATGTCCCAGTCTGGGGCCACCGAGGGTGCTACTGGCCAGCCCAAGAGTGTTATGGTTCCCCCTCCTCTTCCAGATGCCGTCGTGGTTCCCCCTCCTCTGCCCGAGGCTGTCGTGGTTCCCCCTCCTCTGCCCAAAGCCATCGTGGTTCCCCCTCCTCTGCCAGATGCCGTCGTGGTTCCCCTTCCTCTGCCAGACACCATTGTGGTTCCCCTTCCTCTGCCAGACACCGTCATGGTTCCCCCTCCTCTGCCAAGGCCATCGTGGTTCCCTCTCCTCTGTCTGAGGCCGTCGTGTTCCCCCTCCTCTGACCGAAACCATTGTGGTTTTCCCTCCTCTGCCCAAGGCCATCGTGGTTCCCCCCCTTCTGCCTGAGGCTGTCGTGGTTCCCCCTCCTCTGCCAGACATCGTCGTGGTTCCCCCTCCTCTTCCAGACATCACTGTGGTTCTCTCTCCTCTGCCAGACATCGTCGTGGTTCCCCCTCCTCTGCCCGACATTGTCGTAGTTCCCCCTCCCTGCCCGACATCATCGTGGTTCCCCCTCCTCCGCCCGAAATTGTCATGGTTCCCCCTACTCCGCTGTCCTTCCCTTCATTGGGCCTCCCCATGGGGGAGCCACCTCCTGGGCCACCCCTTCTATTTAGGTGGCTAAAAAACTCTGGTTGACCGCCTGACGGACTGTGCCGTTGGGTTGGGTAGCCCATATTCTCCGGCAGGCCACCAACTCTTACCAACTCACCGTCTGCAAGGCCTGGGATTTCTGCCGGCCACTGGAACAGTCTAGCTCCTTGGTCCAGGGGACCTAGGTCTCTTGTTTTTCCTGGTGTGAATTCTGAGCGGGATTTTTTGTCTTTTGCTTTCTCTTAATCTGGGTTTTGCTGGGGTGGGAGTTGTTATTATTTTCTTTGGTTTGTTTCAGTCCCTCCGTGCCTGGGTCCCCCTCCTCACTCCCAGGATGGGGTTGTTTTCTTGACTTTTGGTGGGGTGGGTTCTTAGTGTGGGTGGGTCCTTGTTTTCTTTTGATGTTGCCTGGGGTGTCTGGTCTCCACCCCTTGAGGAAGTGGCTCTGTCATGATCTGTGCGGGGGAGGGGGGATTCCACCTTGCTTTGACTCTTTGCTTTTTTGTTTTTCCTTATTTGTGTAATATTGTATTTTGGAGTTTTTTGCCTGTGGTGTTATTTCTAGTTTGTTTTCACATTTTTGGTGTTGTTTCTTGGTATGATTTATGTTCCTGGTTACGTTCAGTGTAACTTTGTTATTTACAGATTTGGGTTTAGTTGTCCTTATTTGTTTCCACTTTATTTTTTGGTATCTTATTTTATTTTCGTACTGTTGTATTCTCCCTCTGCATTGGCAGCTGTCAGTGACATTTCTGGGTTTCTGCTCTGTGTGGGCGGGGTCCCTGTCAGCTGTCAGCCCATTCTTTCCCCTCTTATTGCTCACAGCTGATTGTCATTTTCTCCCCAGCCTGCTCATGTGATTCACACCAGTTACTATTTGTATTTGATTGTTTATAGTCTTATTTAAGGGCTGTTACTTTCATTTTTCTTTGCCGGAGTCTCAGTTCTGGCCCTGTTCTGGTGTGCCGTAAGTTCGCTTTGTATCTCAGTTTAGATTTTCTATTTATGCACTTTTTGGGACTTTGTGTTCTGGTTAATAAATATCACAAACTGCAGTCCAGCATGTGGATCTCTCCTCTCTGCCCTGAAGGGTGACACATGGCACTATGGGCTATTTGTTATTTTTACTTTTATTTTTGTTTCAGTCATATCGTTAATTGTGTGTTCTGTAACTGTGTTTTATTCCAAATTCTTCTCACTTACTTTCTGGGCAGTAGCCTGATGGAGCACCCACAATTTCGTTGTGCTGTCCAACTGTACAATAACAATAAAGCCTATTCTATTCTATTCTATTCTATTCTAAACAGCATTGACAATGATTTTTTTTTTTTACTTCTCTTCATTTTAACCTATTATACCAAACTCTGAACATGAACTTAAACTTGCAGAAAACATAACAATTCTTGGTTATTTAAGCAATATTGCACGAGAGGGAGTACACCGTATCAATGGATTTAGTAACACCGGGTGTGGTACTTACTAAAGTCATTATACCGTAACGATCTTGAGTGTGATATTGCTTTTATACAACAGTTCTGGCAAGCACAATTTATTAAATGACAGCAATACTGGACAAAATATTGTGATTTGTTTGTTGAACCAGTTATTTTGTGCAGTTGAAAAAAATAGTCCCTTCTAAATAACTTCTGAATAGTCCCTTCTACCTGCAATGTTCCTGCAATATGTATATAACTGTGTACATATGTATATTTATTTACTGCTTTGGCTAACCTATTCTTATCTTCTTATCTTATTTACTATTGCTGTGAGTGCTGCTATCCCTTTGCTGCTGCAATCCTGTAATTTCCCCATTGTGGGACTAATAAAGGCTTGCGTAACTTATCTTATCTTAAATGTAGCCAGTAACTGTTGCTAAACATTTCAATAAGCTTGAAGACGTTTATTGTCATTTCACACACATGTAAACAAATTAAATATTATCAAGTGCAAAAGTCATTGTTTGTAAAACATACCTGTTGAGTCAGTACTGCAGAAGACCCGAGCTCAAACCATGGGCACAACACCGGTAGCTAGCCCATGGCTCATAGTTAGCATGTAAGAAATTTCTTCAGCACACTTTGATCGCTTTTCTTGGAATTTTCAGATGAAACAAAGAGTCGATCATAAAAGCATTGTGGTTTTACCGTGTTATCCTTGTTTTTGCTATTCTCCAGTTATTCTTCATAATACGTCAAACAGGTTCATTTTGTCTTCTTTCAATTATTTTTCCTTTTTTTTTTTTTTTTTTTTTTTTTTTTTCCTTTGAAAGACAAAAGTAAAATAGAAAGATGTCTTTACCTTCTTTACATGTTTCAACTGCACTGCAGCCTTCATCAGAAGAGTCAGCTGATTGCTGCCAGGTGACATTTATCAGCTGATTTTCGTAGGCGGGGCCAGCTCAGCAGATCTGTCAGATCCACCGAGCCGGCCCCGGGGTGGGGTGGTAAAGAAGGTAAAGACATCTTTCTATTTTACTTTTGTCTTTCAAAGGAAAAAAAAAAAAAAAAAAAAAAGGAAAAGTTATTCTTCAGGTAAGCTGATGAAATTCTTGCACACCGGGAGGTTTCCATGGAAATAGCCTGACTTCTTCCGTTCTCATCCTCCTCTTCTGATGACCATTCACAATTTAGCTCAAATGTTAGATTCAGAAAAATGTACATCGTTTTACCGTATTCCATTAATGTTGCCTTAACCCCTTGCACTCCGGTCAATTTCCCTAAAAATGCCTAAAAATAACATACCCAAAGTAAATCAAAAGCTGTTCTTCAACCCTTTGCAGCATCTTCATGGGGTTGGTCTCATTTAAAAGAAAACACTTTGAATTTTTTGGCAAAACAGTCATAATCTCTCTAAGTATTCCTGCCACTGAGTAACAGTCATCTAAACATACTGAATCTGAAGAAAATAAAGTTCGCCTGGGTGTTTTTTTAGATACAAATGCTTGCAAATAACACACAGCTGTCAGATACTGGCTGGAAAGTGCAACAGAAATGTAGAACCAAGTGTTATCCAGCTGAGGTCAAAAATTTTGCAACAATACCACAAAAAATGAATATATTACACAGCTTTTTTCTCAGGTTGTTCCCAGGCGTTTTTGAACTGTGCCAAATTGTGCCAAATGGCAAAGTTTGGAAAAACGTCTGTAACTTTTGAATGCTGAAACATAGAAGCTTGATCTTGGGCTCTAATGAAAGGTGACACTCAGGGCTGTGTGTGAGTGTGTGTGTGGGGGGTTGTTTATTCATTCATGAATGAATGAATGAACAAACAAGCCCACACACACAAAGAAGCATGCCACGTAAAAAATGTGTGGCTTTTTTTACAAGAAAAAATAACCTACAGTGCGCTAAAAATTATACTAAAATATCTGCAATGTAGAGGATAACAACTCCCCCCACCCCGCTACAGAGGAGCTCGGCGCAAGTGGCCATGACGCACCGTTGTAATTACCGACCGGTCAGTCATTTTTATTACTATTTTCAGTGATAAAGAATAATTTAGCTTATAACACTTACCTGTCCACAACAGCAGTGTCATTGGCGAACATCTGTTCCTCATTGTCAGACAAACATGAAGCTGGTCCGCTTGTTACGGACTCGTGGTTCTGGTCACGTGACCCGATCAAACCATCTCCGCTTCCATGATGGTGGTTTTTGCGAACAATTTTTCAAAACAAATAAGAACAGTAGTAATAAAAAAAGACTGGCGAACGCTACCGTTACACACAGCTCTCAATGTGTATCACCCAGCGGCTTACACAAAACAGATTTTACGCACGGGATGCACGCGTTTCAATCGTCAAACTTCTGTGCTTCAATTGGCTCGTTGTATTCGCGGTCGTTGGTAGGCAGGTCTTTCTTGCTAGGTTTTCAGTCATTGGTTCTTCAAGGTTTCAGAAACCCAATTCAAGGCTCTTACTAGTTGAATGAGAGGTCAATCAAATCTAAGCCAATCAAAACACTCCTTTGGCTTTCTGTTCGCGGCTGTGTCTGTACTGGAAGAACGGAAATGCAGCTTTTTTTTCATTTTTTTTTCCAGTGCGCACTGAGACGCACTAGGACACAGAGACGTGACCGCCCGCGGTATCCCGGAGTGCAACAGGTTAAAGTGCCGACCGGGACTTGACGGTAGATAATGGTTACTAATTAACAGTTACATGAAGACCTTTGAAGCGGAGTGATACATATCTGGTGAAACTGGAGTGCAACTATCATGGATTTTAATAACTCCTGGAATCCTTATTGTCCAATCAAATCACTTGGTTGGAACTAACTGTTGTATAATCCCATTCATGTTTTTTTTAAGTCACCTTATAACTGCATCTGAGGTAGACATAAATGGTTCCAAAGTGAGTAAAATAAGTGCAGGGCCTTAACACAGCTTGCATCCCTCCTGTCAGACAAGCTAACAATTAATATAAGATAAGATAAGATAAGCCTTTATTAGTCCCACAATGGGGAAATTCCAGGATTGCAACAGCACAGGGATAGCAACACTCAGAGCAACAATCAAGAAGACAAGAAAAACAAGAGCAGCGAATATACTCTACATATGTACACATAAATATATAAATATATATACACACAGTGTATATATATGGTGGCTAGCAGCTATCTGCACTTGTAACCATCCATCCATCAATCCATCCATCCATCCATCCATCCATCTTCTTCTGCTAGGGCAGCACGGTGGTGCAGTGGTTAGCACTGTTGCCTTACAGCTAGAAGGTTCCTGGTTCGAATCCCCAGGCTGGCAAAGGTTGGAACCTTTCTGTGTGGAGTTTGCATGTTCTCCCTGTGCTGTGTGGGTTTACTCTGGGGGCTCCGGTTTCCTCCCACAATCCAAAGACATGCATTTTAGGTTAATTGGCTTTTCTAAATTGTCCCTAGATATCTGTTTCCTATAGGCCCTTAAAGTAGAACTGAACTGAACGGCATTGAACGGCACTGGGTGATAGTACATACAATTATAAAGATGAATGAATGAATGAATTTATTTATTTCGGATAATACAGTACAGGTTAAAAGAAACTGTATAATATAACAACAAGGTCAAATTAGACAAAGACTCCTTCTACTAAACAATTCCACGTGAGTTATCCGAAATGGGTGATGGCTGAAGCCGCAGCTTATATTGCCCACCCATATTCCATCCAAGAATTCAAAAGAAAAAAGAGTAAACAAGACAAGAGTGATTACAATTTAGAACAAAGCTAAGACAAAGTGTGACTGAGAGAAAAAAAAAAGAAAACTAAGCTAAGCTAAGTTAAGCGGTTACTATTCAAGACAAATCTAAGACAGAATGTCTTAGATAATTAGATACTTAGATAATTTATCATTGGCACCCCCTCCACAAATCCCGGAATCTTGGAGAAAATCGCGATTTAGAATTTCCCGCCCTGAAAAATCAGACAAATCCGCTGAAGCGCAGCCGGAGTTCCGCGTGACGTCACGAGTGTAACCCAGTCCTCATGTTTACCATTGCGAGCACGTCGACACTGGTTGTTTTTGGTGCATTTTGTCGTGATAGTCGACTACAAAACACTTCCAACACCTGGGAAGATCTGTTCAGTGGCCAAGGAAAGCTGTCATGGCGACGAAAGAAAAGAAAGGGGGAGGAAAAGCGACCGGGAAGCGATGCGTTTCTAGATATACAGTGATCCATCACTTATCGCATTTAATGGGGACCAGAACCGACCGCGAAAAGTGAAAAACCGCGAAGTAGCGTCACCCCCCCCCCCAAGGGCGTCACAAGCACTGTTTTGCACAAAAAGGCACAAGAGAACAGCGAAAAGTGCCACTAAGCAACACGAGCGATAAAGAAGGCGCTCTGCAGGGAGAGAAGCTGGGTAAAATGTCTCGGCCAATCAGCTTGCGAGGTGAAACGTCTCGGCCAATCAGCTTGCGAGATTCCCGAGCGGTGAAGAGGTGGGCGGAGAGGAGTGGAGCGGTGGTCAGAGAGGTAGATTTTGAGCTGTGCGGGCTCTCCGTGTTGATACCTGATGTTCTAATGAGAAGGCAGGGAGACTACATTAGAACATCAGGTATCAACACGGAGAGCCCGCTCTCCCCGGCTCCCCAGCCCGCTTGGGAATCTCGCAAGCTGATTGGCCGAGACGTTTTACCTCGCAAGCTGATTGGCCGAGACGTTTTATCTCGCAAGCTGATTGGCCGAGACGTTTTACCCAGCTTCGCTCCCTGCCGAGCGCCTATACCCAGCGAAGGAAGACCGCATTAAACGCGATAAGTGAGGGATAACTGTAATAAGTTGGAAAAATGCTGATGTTTTTTTTCCCTTTCTTTTTTATTGTTAATTTTCCTTATCCTGACACCCCAAACATGCCAAAGTAAAGACTCACCATTCTGTATTCAATAAGCGACTCTCCTCCCCATCACTGCTGCGGTCTGAGTCGGTGCTGGAATCCCCCGAAAATTCTGGCTCTAATCTGTACGGTTCGATGCCTCCCTCGCTCGCTTCCTGTTCACTTGACACTCCTGCATCCTCCTCTGTCTTGTCACCGATCCTGAATGCCTCTTCACTCTGAAAACTCTGGTGTTCTTGACTGCTGGAACTGCTATCATCTGCCATTGTTGTTTTGATAAGGGTCACACTTGTGACGTCACGCAGCGTCGTCTGCACTACTTCCGGTTTGTTTGGCACTGCCAGCCAGAGGCAAAAGTTTATCGGCTTATAGCTTGGCCATCGCACGGCCTAAAAATTTCTTTTATGTGTTGAAAAATACAATAGGTAATAAGGAATTAATCTGCTATTCTACTTTTTTGGCAAAAAGGTGAGTTCAGTTCACCTTTAAAATAGAGGGTTAGTACTAGTGAAAGCGCTTTGAGTGGCCTTTGTGACTAGAAAAGCGCTATATAAGTGCAGGCTAGTTAATCCTTTTTGGGTCGGGGGGGTGGAGCCTATCCCAGCATCTTTTGGGGGGGATAGGCTCCAGCCCCCGCACCTCTTCAGCAAATTTAATGCTCAAGCTGAAACAATACTAAAAATGTTAACACAAAAGACAAGCTTCATTATTCCTCTGACTGGTTTTATAAAAGGCATCTAATTACATCTATAAATTTATGTAGATCTATTAGTTTTACTGCTAACATGAGCAACACGTGCTTCAATTCACTGGAGTTCTTTTTCATGATAAAACTCAACAGAAACAATCCCTTTATTCACAGCTCGACCCCAATCAAAAAATACAACTCATTACCATCAAATACCTGAAAGAATTACTACTTTAAAACTATTTTGCACAGTTTTCCTACCAAGTTTCTCCACATTCAGCCCACAGTGTACTCTCAACGTAGCTCTTCACCGGGCTTTTTTTTTTCTGGAGCTTTCCTCACTAACAGTGAACTGTGCTTTCTATATTTTCCAAGCATTGCCTCATGCTGGACTAAGGGCATTTTCACATCTGTAGTCCACACCAAAGTCTGGACTAAAGTTTTGATTTTGTTAAAATGTATACATTTGCTCTGGTTAGGTTTGGCTTCACATCATTGTTTATCCAAGTGGACCAAACGTACATGTAACGCACCGACGTATCAATAGCCATGTTTACATGGACACAAGTAACCGTATTAAAAGCCTGATCGGAATAAAAATGCTTCATGTAAACACACCAATCTGAATATTCTGACCCGATCACGCTCATTCGGATCAAAATTTCATTCCGATTAAGAGGGGTGGGTTATGCCAATTGTTAATCAGAATGGTGCGCATATAAACACTTATTCCAAAGCTTGGGTTGAAAATATGTTTACTGCGCATGTCTGTATGTCAGCCACACATCGATGTGACGTATTTCCACCTTTAACAGCAGCTAGCGGAAGACATAGCAGGAGTAAAAAAACTGGTCTGTATCGTCCTGCTGTCTCCCTCTGTTCGTCATATGTAGAAGTATGTCCTTGTAGCTTCATTAGGGAGACCAGCAGAAGCAAAAGTACAGTCTGAAAAACACAATACAGGTCCATTTCAAAAAGAGAAAGACACAAAGTGGGGTTTGTTTACACCAGAAGTTGCTTCTTCTTCTACTGTTTTCGGAATGTCAAAACGTTGACGTGCGCATGTCAAAATGATTTAGTCCGTTCAAACGTGTGACACATGGAAATGCACGTCCTAATCAGATCAGCTTTTCAGGATCCATGTAAACAGTAAAATTCTAATCAGAATTGTAATCAGATTGAAGACATTTTGCCCATGTAACAGTGACTATTGTCATGATGACATGTATGTAGTTAGCACAGATGCTGCAGTTAGCAAGCATGCTACTCACCATTGAAGGTGTTTTCTGCAGCTCTGGACACATCGGTAACTACATTTTATGTGAAAACTGGTTCAGATTCTTTCATATTGGCTGGTGAACTAGTTTAGTGAGGCTAGAATATTATCGAGGTATTATGTTTCACCTTCTCATCAGCCATGATGATTTTCAGCTGGCATTGCTCCTCCAGTCTTTCACTACATCACTTCTGAAAATATGTGGTAAGTTTTTGCTTCTTTATAATTTTGTTTTAATTGATTATTTATGCCGCAAACGGACCATATTGGAGAGAGGATTTCTTCCTCTCTCCAAGTTATATCACAGCTCACTTTCCCTCTTACTGACTGCCTTAACTTCCTGTGTTTGGTCCAAAAGTCTGAACCTTTCTGAAAATTCCTTTCACACTCTAAACAAGCCGGAACAAGCTTCAATTTGATCTGGACCGAGACCACCTCTTTTTGCCAGACCAAATTTTAGTTCTTTGGTGCAGACCGTGGTTCGGGGGAGCTTTTACACCTAAAATTTTAGTCCGAACCAAACTGACCAAACAGGTTAGGTGTGAAAGCCCCCAAAGAGTGTATTGCATCAACTCTTTCAAATGACAAGGACAGCTTTAGTTTGCCCACACTTCATGTGGGTTACACCAGTTGTATAGACTGGATAGTTGCTCATTTCCCACTTCAGTTTTCTCCATGTGCCATGTCAGCCCAGTCTCACCAAAAAAATGTAAAATTACACGTTTTATCAGTCTGAGAAAATGTACATAGACACGGAAAAAACATTTTCCTATGCAGTGGATGCGTGGCGTTTACAGCTTTAAGAAACGTGTTTACCAGTACCTTAAGTTTGTCAGTTTCTCTTCCTTTCACTTTCATTCTCTTTTGTCATGAGAGGTGATCCCTAACAAAACATTTTTCCTAATCCTAACCGATAGAGGAGTTGATGCCTAAATCTAACCTTTCATTAGTGAAGTGAAAAACAAACCAGAAAAAGTCACTCAAAGAACAGCGTGGGACTCAAACTTGCTTCTTGTTGGTCTTGTTGCTTGAAACTAATTGTCCGCCACCCCCTTCCTACCAACCGAATGAGTGCTGGAAGACTACCTAAAACGGGTGTTGTTCTGCTCATGCGTGGTGAGGACAGTGCTATGTATGGAAATACCTGGGTGAAGGATGAGGCAGGATGGACTTGGCGAACACAGCTTTTTTGAACTATGTACAGAACAGCAGTACACGGCATGGCACCTAGCGTGGGCATTTGGCAAAGAGGCCATAAGATGGCGGCGCTGCCTTACATAGGGTAGTGCTGTGACATGACGGGAAGTGCACGTCACCACACTGCACTTCACAATAAAGGTGCAGATTACTGCACATAATATTTTCCCCCCCTTTAGAAAAGTCCCAAATCACAAAAACCAAACACAATTGAACCCCCCCCCCCAAAAAAAAAAAATTAAAAATTGGGACACGAATCACACACTGAAATAACGAAAAACAATGTACTAAATTGGCCTAACACACTCATTCAAAACAATCTAAAATAGGGCTGACCAGGGGACTACCGCACAGCCTCACAGCGAGGTGGATTATTCTGCCACCCATAACTAAATAAAGAAAAGTCCATTAATAAACTAAAATTACTTGCCATGTTCCTAAACTAAAACATAAACACATAAATTAAGCACAGAGCATAATATGCAAGAAAAATACCAGAACAATAAACAAAGTCCTACCGCACAGTCATTTGGGTGAAAAGGTTGGAACTTGCATGGGGGGGTCCAGGGCAGCCCCTCAGCATGCACGGCCCTGGAGGCCGCAGGCCCCCGGAGCAATAGCTGATCTTCTGGATGACAAAGCCTGGATCCCACACCACCATCACCGACTCCCGTCCAGCCTCGCCACCTGAAGCATCCTCCTGGACACACCGCAGCTGGTTGACATACCTCATCGAGCCGTCCAACAACCGGAAGAACGCCGCTTCCAACTTCGCCACTATCCACAGACGTGCTTGATGTTTTTCTGGCTGTCATTTGGCCCATCTTTGCCGTGGACGTTCATCACCCCAAACCAAGTCCATAACCCGAAGTGGAATTTTACTCGGCCCGATGTGTTGCTGCTGAGCATGCGGTAACTTCATGCTTGTCAGTCTGGCCCTGTCCTCTTCTATAAACGTTGTAGTGTACACCATCGTAGCTGCAGACCCCCACCCAACTGTGGCCTAGTACCGGAGGCATCCGGAGCTAGCATGGTGTTGCTCATCAGCATGGGTACCGACCCTGGGTGAAAACTGGTCGACATGAAAGCGAGGGTGTCCGTTAGCTTTTCGTACCGTTCACGCCCAGTGTCCGTCGGGGGCGAGCAGGGTGATTTCTCCCTTGGGTTCCCCGGGTAAGACAAACGACACCCTGGCGTAGTGATTCAAGTGTCCACATCTACTACAACATTTTCCTCTCGCCGGGCATTTCTTCACTTTATGGCGGTGCATCGTGGACCCACAACCCCTGCAACGGGAGTTTCCCGGGGCAGACCTTTGTCTGGCAGCATTGATTTCCCAAAAATCTTCGTCCAAGTTATCCTCGCTATCAGGGTCCTCAACATTAGCTGAGGTGGGCGGCTCTGGTGGCTTCTGCGGCTGGCACCAATTTAGCTTCACAGCTACCTTATCAAAGGCTTCCAACCGGAGAGCTAGCTCAACTGCTCCAGCTAACGTGACGTCATTAGGCGCCACTAATAGCATAGCACACAGCTCAGCTTTGCACCTGTGCTCTGCTAGTTGGTTGCATACCATCTCATCTTCAAGTAGTCCAAAACAACACTCGCTGGCTAGCTGCTTCAAGTCAATGACATACTGGCGGATAGGCTTACCTACATGCTGGCGTCTCCGGCGAAAACAAATTCTCCAAAAAGTCATGTTGTCTGGGGTGGAGAAACGTTTAGCTAGCAGCTCCATGATGTCCTCACATGAGTCTGCCATGCCGAGCGTCCGTAGGACCCTCTGGCCCTCAATACCCACATTGTGAACAAGAAGCGCCCGCACCCTCACCTTATTGAGCTTACCGAGGTCCAGCAGCATAATATATGTTTAATAGGCCTCCCACCAATGCAGCCATGGAACCAGTGGTTTGCCCGGGAGCTTGAGGAAGGGACGAAGTGGTGTAATGCACACCTCAATGAGTTACTCCTCGATCGCCAAATGTAAAGTATGGAATTACCTGGGTAAAGGATGAGGCAGGATGGACTTGGTAAACACAGCTTTATTGAACTATGTACAGAACAGCAGTACATGGCATGGCACCTAGCATGGGCATACGGCAAAGAGGCCGTAAGATGGCGCCCCTGTCTTATATAGGGCAGTGCCGTGACGGGAAGTGCATGTCATCACACTGCATTTCACAATAAAGGTGCAGATTATTGTACATAATAGACAGTGTTGGTTTGTTTTTTTCTGTTGTACATTTGCGCATGTGCAGTGAATGAAGGCATGGACTCCGCTTTTAAAAATGTATCCAGGTACGTTTTTTTTTCTTTTTTCATTTTATGTACAGATGTACGCTTTTTTGATGGGTGCAAAATTTTTCTTAGTTATGTTTTTACTGAGATCAGATTGGCCATGTCATTCTTATCTCATTTAAATTGGTTAGTTGTTCCAGGGACAGCACTGTTTTATCCATTGGGCTCCATACTGTAAATATTTTTGCTCCACTTTTTACCAGCTGTGTACCACACTTATTCACACATGGAGGAGGCCTATAATACTGTATGTCAACACCTTACTAAAACACAATTTATCATTCATTCATCTTCTTCCGCTTAATCCTTTTCGGGTCGCGGGGGGGCTGGAGCCTATCCCAGCATCTTTGGGCCAGAGGCAGGGTACACCCTGTACAGATCGCCAGTCCATCGCAGGGCCAACACAGAGAGACAGACAACCATTCACTCTCACAGTCATACCTAAGGACAATTTAGAATCCCCAGTTTGATGCCAATTAACCTAACTTGTATGTTTTTTGGCATGTGGGAGGAAACCGGAGAAATCCCGGAGTAAACCCACGCAGACACGGGGAGAACATGCAAACTCCACACAGATCACTGTTGGTCGGGGGCTGGGATCAAACCCAGGATCCCCCGGCCAAGGGTGAATTGCTGTGCTGCCGCAGTGCTAACCATTCCGCCACCGCGCTGCCCCAATTTATCATCTCTGTATATACGTATATAGAAAATTGTACTCATTATATGAATTTGTATTTGACCTTGACTTGTAAAAAGTTATCATAGTACATTTAAATCTGGACTATGACAGTTCTGTAGCTCAGACTGACAATGAAGGACAAAAAAGACCTCACTAAGTAAATGAATTATTTTTTTTTAAATTAATGTGTTTAATTGAAAATTAATTACAATTCATCTAAGTCAAACAAGACTCCACCTTTCTCTCCCTCACTGTACCATGAAAGGAGAGAAAATTAGATGCAGAATAACAGGGGTTTAGCCGTGTCCCCTCCATGGTAATGACAGGATTCATTAAAGCACTCAAGCATATGTGTGAGTGGGGAGGGGGGTTGCCAGTGTGTGCTTTAGTGTTATACAAACTGAGCACTATTCTATTCTATTCAGTAAGTTTATTATAGATTTCTGAAACAAGAAAAAGAAACTCAAAATATTTAATGAATACATTTTCCCATGTTTATTAGGGGTGGAGGAAATAATTGTTTTTTGTAAATGCATCGCATTGCTGTATATGGAACATTCAGACTCGATGCACAAATGTCAATGATTTTTTTAATTTCTAGATCTCAGCAGTGGGCAACTTGATGGAACAGTGGCTGGCAGCTTTCTGTGTGGATTCTGCATGTTCTGCGTATGTTTTCACCGGGTACTCCGGTTTCCTCCCACAGTCCAAAGACAAGCATGTTAGGTTAATTGGCATTATACATTGTCCTTAGGTATGAATGCGAGAGTGAATGATTGTCTTTCTCTATGTGTGCCCTGCGATGGATTGATAATCTGTCCAGGGTGTACCCTGCCTCTTGCACAAAGATGCTGGGAAAGGCTCCAAAAAAAAAAAGAAAGAAAGAAAGAAAAATGTGTCATGATGCAATGATAATCATTTTATCATCACACTGCAGCCCTCTGAATTATAATCAAATCAAATTGTGTTTTACAACCTTTGAAAAATGAAACAATGCTCATGTTACTGCTAATGTTTTATCATTAAAGATGCACTGTGGGGGATATAATCCCCTATAAAAACAAATTTACATTGTTTAAAATGGTATCTTATCCCCGTTTTTCTATTAAAAAAAGTTCATTGTGTTACAGTTTCGAGTCAAAATCCTGTCATTTTTCCTTTATCAGTATTCATCCTGTGATAAAAAGACTACCAGTTCAGAATCAGAATCAGAATCAGATTTATTGCCATTGTTCATGTAGTACACAAACTAGGAATTTGTCTCGGTGCAATGCTGCAACATTGAACATGATAAAATAAAAGAAATAAACTATACATGCAATAAAGTGTAGAATAAGAGTGAGTAATACTAGTCAGCAGTTAAAATATATTAGCGAGCAGCAGATAATGTGGAGAACCATATAGTGCAGTCGGTAATGCAGGAAGAAAACAGTGATGATTGACATGAGTCTGGTTGAGCTGCTGTACATAGTGCACGAGAGTCAATAAGTCACTTAGTGTTCAGCAGTCTGATGCAGTCAGATGAAGAACATGTTATGCATGGTGGCCCAGGATAATGTCCAAAACTGCATCAGTCCTTAAAAGCAGTTAAATGGTAAAAAACAAAACAAAAAAAAAAAAAACCAAACATCTGGCAGCTGGTTAAAAAGTGCTAACTGGCCTGGAGGCTAACTTCAGCTAGGCCAGAGAGTCCTGACTGGCTCAACACTACTGACGTGCCAGTGCCATGCATAGTTACATCACCAAAAATGCTCCATCTAAACTCACCTTTTTTCAGGGGGTGGGGCTTAAGTGAAACTTTAAAGGAAAAAAAATAGATGCATGAGACATTTGAGTGATTTCACTCTTGATATGTCTTGTAAGTCATATTTTTGTCTATTCATGAGGGGTGTGGGGGGAAATCAATACAGTGTAATATAGTGATACTTTGTGGTGGCATTACTGTATTGATTCAGAGACACCGGTACCACGATACTTTATTAAAAATTATTAATAAAGGTTGCAAATACAAACTTACCTATTTAGGTACCAGAATTAAGCCAAGTGACTTTTCAGTCCACTAGATGGTGCTAAATGCTCACTATCTGGTTAGGTCAGCACAGCACAGACTCTTGAGATCTACCCTGGAGTTAAACACAACAAAGATCAGGACTGGAATTTGCAATACAAGGAGGGGCTGAAAAGTTCATAGGCTGAAAAGTTCATAGTAGTCAGATTTAAACAAATGTGGTTTATTTTTCAACATAGTCTCCCCTTCGGTCCACACACTTCTTCCATCGGTGTTGCAGCACTTGAAAAATAAACCACATTTGGTCAGATTTGACCACTATGAACTTTTCAGCCCTCCCTTGTATACGATATTGAAATAATCAGCATATCACAACATCGTAAAAATGTTGCATTGCAGCCCATTGCGATAGTATTGTACTGTGGAGGCCTCTGGTAATCCCCATCCCTACTGTTTATTATTAACAACAATATTTACTTTTGGAGTGAGTCTACATGTTAATCCACCCATCTGTCCATAAACAAATTAAAAAAAAGATTATGAAATTATATCCTGGGCTGAATAAATTATTGAATAAAGTAATTCGTATAATAGTATCAAGCCAGTTACCATCGCAAATTAGCAAGAAAGGTTAAATATGCCATAAAAATACAAATAAAGAAATGTTCCAAAGAAATTTGGAACTGGTGATGAAGGTGGTGGCAGTGACAATAATTATGCACTAATTTAAAATAAATTGTGTAACTCAGATTTGTTTGGCAATGAAAATAATACCATTACATGTTTTGTTGTGTTTTTTCCCCTAATGGACTTTATTTAATTTACAAGTTATTACATAGATCAGAGTTAAATTTGAATTTAATTGATATTGGATTGCATAATGACTGCAGTCAAAATATTTAGTAGAATGCTTTGGCAGTTATGTCCAAAATACTCAGTACTAAATTATGTCCACCATGGATTAGATAGATTTGTTTAATTGCGAACATGTAAACAAGCTTAAACCATTTATGTCTGTGGGAAAAGGCTTAAACAGACTTTTGATTCCACAAACACACAACCTTGTTTTGTGCCCGCTTTAATAGGCTATTCCGTGAAGACAAATTATGGCCTGTTTTTTTTTTTTTTTAATTTTAAACAAGGGAAGTAACTAATGGGATTGTGGGATCAATGCAGGTGATGCAGTGGGAGACGAAAAGTGAAGCCTAATGAAATAATTAGATCTAGAGCTTATGATGGAATAATACAAGGAAGAGGAGTAATAATAGAGAAGCTGGTGGCATGCGTGAGAGATTGTAAGGGACTAGGACAGCTGAGGTCATTACTTTATATAACCTGGTACCTAACTTTTATGTATGATTCAATTAAAATGGAAGAAATATGTACTCTAAAGTGACAGAGCACAGATGTCTGTGGAGGTTGTGAACTTAACAATGTAAAGCTACCATGCTGGGAATTACTGTAATTGGTTACACTCAACCTGGGTTTGCATTAATGGGAAGTTCTGCTCTAATACGGCATCATGCAAAACATACTGTTCCCTTGATATTCATTAGTCTTGTTTTGTCTTCTGTGTAAGCATTTGTCCTTTTCTTCAGATTTAGACTATCTTCAGTTTTTGCTGCACCAAGGAGAGTACAATGTGATGCAATATTCACATTATATGTTACCCACACCACAAGTGATTCTTTTTTGCCATGTCCATAGATGGGTAGCAAACATCCACTGCAAATAATTATGAAGACCACTCCAAAAGCAAAGTCTGTGCATCTCAGTAGTGTTCTGATGGCCAGCTCCAGTCTTTTTTTCCAACCGACACTTTGTGTCAGAATCTGTCCTCGTCAGTTGTTCAGGTGTTTGTCTTCTGGATGAGTTTGGTTTTAATTAGTCATTTTATGTTATGAAAACAAAAGTGTGTTCAGGACTGTATATGATCATGAATGGTTGTGTTTGAGGAGACAACCACATAAACTGCAATATTTAGTTATGTACCATAGGTGGGAACTCAACGCTGTAGTGATCCCGTGCGCGGGCCTGTACCGTGCTTGGGTCATTTGGTTATTTTCCTTTTTCTGTCTGTGTATTTAGTCTTGATCGCTATGATGATTATTTGTGCTTTTATTTTGACAGCGCCGTGACAGGACTTCCGCCTGTCAAGTCTGCTCTCGGTCTGTCACAGCTGTTTGTGTTTTATTAATTACTTTGACTCCACACCTGTTTGTTGGTTGAGTTTTAGTTCGCTATTTAAGTTCGCTGGCAAGGTTCATTTCTCGCTGCGATCTCGCCCTACCCAGGCTGGAATCCCTTACCCTGATTCCAGTCTTTCCTCAGCTTTGGACTTTGACTCTCTCGTGATTTTGTAAGTTACCATTCATGGTTTTTGCAGTATTTGTATTTCTCTTGTTATCTCCCTTCGAGGTCTTCTTTATAGCTTTTTGTATTCTGCCCCTTGTGGCAAGTTCTTTTGTTCTTTATAATTTAATAAATAAGCATACTCACTGCAGGCAATTGGTGCCTTATTTCTGCCCTGAAAGGGGCATTCATAACAAACACTGGCCATTGTGTCTACTTTGCAGACTCTGGCTCTGAAAGCACAAGATGGCAGCATCCAAAATCAAGGACGTCGGGCTTCAGCTTTGGACAGTGATGTACGTAAGTGGTGGTACACTGTCCATATTTATTTATACTCCATGGTAGTAAAGGCACACTGTCAGTTCTATCTTTTGATCGGATTGATCGTCACTTCCTTGTGGCAATGTATCGTCACTTCCTGTTTTGCTGTCTGTCTGTGTGGTTTGCTCTCCTCACTCTCCTGAGCTTTTGGGTTAGCCACTAGCAATGGCTACTAGCTCTCCTTCCTCTCCTCCTCTGGTGTGCTCTCTCTGTCAGATGTTTAGCTACACCTCTGCCTCTTTTAGTGATAACGGTAAATGTAATAAATGTTGTCTTTTTGAGGCGCTCGAGGCAAGGTTGTCTGATTTGGAATCCCGGCTCCGCTGCATTGAAACACCGTCTGCACCAGTTACTCTTGACGGACGCCCCCTTAGCTGCAGCAGAGCTAGCTAGCATAGCTAACCCTGTTAGCGGTCCTCCGGCTCTCCTCAGCAGCGAGGAGACTGGGTGGGTGATGGTGAGAAGGAAGCCTAGTCGCAAAGCCCCGGTACACCACCAACCTGTTCACGTTTCTAATCGTTTTTCCCTGCTCAGCGACACACCCGCTGAGGAAAAAACTCTGATCATTGGCGACTCTGTAGTCAGAAACGTGAACCTAGAGACTCCAGCGGCCATAGTCAAATGCATTCCTGGGGCCAGAGCAGGCGACATCAAGTCAGATTTGAAAATGCTGGTTAAAAGTAACTGTAAATACTCCACAATTGTTATTCACGCTGGCATTAATGACATCCATCTCCGGCAGTCGGAAGTCACGAAACTTAATGTAGAATCGGTGTGTGACTTTGCAAAAACGATGTCTGCCACTGTAGTATTCTCTGGGCCCCTCCCCAATCTGACCAGTGATGACATGTTTAGCCGCTCGTCATCCTTGAACCGCTGGCTGTCTGTGTGGTGTCCTGCAAATGACGTGGGCTACATTGACAATTGGAGCTCTTTTTTGGGAAAACCTGGTCTTATGAGACGAGACAGCATTCATCCCACTTTGGATGGTGCTTCTCATTTATCTAACAATCTGGCATCTTTTTTATCCAAATTTCCAAAACCGTGACAACTCCGAGTTGGGACCAGGAAGCAGAGTCGCAGTCTTACACGCCTCTCTGCAGCTCCTCTTCATCCGCCACCCCTCAACGTAGCCCCTGTCTTCCCCATCAGAGAATCATTGTCTGCTCCCTCCAAAGTAAATAAAAATATAATATATAAGCATCCCAAAGTGATTAAGTAAAATATTGGTAAAACTCAAATTAAACATAAAGCCTCTAAATTGAATGATTTGGCCTCTGTTCCTCCTCATAATTTAAAAATTAAATGTGGTTTATTAAATATTAGGTCTCTAACTCCCAAGTCTCTGTTAGTCCATGATCTGTTAATTGATCATCAGATTGATTTAATTTCCCTTACAGAGACTTGGTTAGGGCAAGAGGATTATGTTGGTTTAAATGAATCAACTCCCTCTGGTGATTTAAACTGTCAAAATCCCAGAAGTTCTGGTCGTGGAGGAGGAGTAGCAACAATTTACCATTCCAAACTATTAATTAATGTAAAGCAAAAAACATGTTATAATTCCTTTGAGGGCCTGGTCCTCAGTATTGGGCACTTTAGCAATTTTAGGTTAAACCCAATTTTATTTGCCATAGTTTCTCGTCCCCCATCAACCTACTCAGAATTTTTATCCGAATTTGCTGATTTATTAGCTGATTTAGTGCTGAAATCTGATAGAATAATTATAGTAGGGGACTTTAATATACATGTGGATGTAGATAATGACTGCCTTAATGTGGCATTTAATTCAATATTAGACTCGATTGGGTTTTCTCAGAAAGTAGGAAATTCTACTCGTTACCTCCACCATACATTGGACCTTGTTGTGACATATGGCATAGAAATAGAAAATCTTATAGTGTCTCCTCATAACCCTGTACTGTCAGACCATTGTCTGTTAAACTTTGATTTTACTATTTCTGACTATTTGGCTCCTAAAGAAAAATATTATTACAGTAGATGCCTCTCAGATGATGCTGTTACCAAATTTATGCAGATTGTTTCCTCTATGCCAGGGGTGTCCAACCAGGTGCCATGGAGAGCCAAGACCCTGCAGGTTTTCTCTTCTACCCAGTCTCTTCAGCAGGTGTTTTCACTTATCAGCAATCAGTGGGAAGAAGTTCACAGAAATCTGCTGTTGAAGACACTGGTTGGAGGTAAAACCTGCAGGGTCTTGGCTCTCCATGGCACATGGTTGGACACCCCTGCCCTATGCCATGTGTCAACACAACGGAAATAAGCTATAGACAGCTTGCTCCTTCTGTAATTGATAGCATGGTAGATAGTGTTACAGCTTCTCTGCATCAGACTCTAGACTTGGTGGCCCCCTTAAAAAAGAAAAAGTCTAATGAGAGATTTCTAACTCCTTGGTTCAACACAGAAACTCGTAGCTTAAAACTGAAGACTCGTCAATTAGAAAGAAATGGCGCGCCACTAATTTAGATGAAATCTATTTAGCTTGGAGAAATCATCTTTTAATTTATAAAAAATATCTTAGAAAAGCTAGAACCAGTTATTACTCTTCATTAATAGAAGAGAACAAGAATAATCCCAGGTTTCTTTTCAGCACTGTAGCCAGGTTGACAAAGAGTCAGGACTCTGTCAATCCTAGCATTCCCTTAGAGCTTACTAGTCAGGACTTTATGAGCTTTTTCAATAATAAAATTTCATCCATCAGAGATAAAATCAATCAGATTCTTCCCACAGTTAACTTAAATGCTGTAACTACTACAACTTCTTCAACTGATGTCTGTCTTGATGTGTTTACTCCAATCGACCTTTGTGAGTTAGACAAAATAGTTTCCTCATCCAAACCTTCAACTTGTCTTTTAGGCCCTATTCCTACCAGGTTATTTAAAGAAGTCTTCCCACTTATTGGTAGCTTTATTCTTCATATAATCAATTCTTCATTAACTTTAGGCCATGTACCGCAGACTTTTAAAATGGCTGTAATTAAACCCTTACTCAAAAAGCCAACGCTAGATCCAGGAGCTTTAGCTAACTATAGACCAATCTCTAATCTCCCTTTCATTTCAAAAATCTTAGAAAGAGTTGTTGCAACACAATTATTTGACCACCTGCAGGGAAATGGTTTACTTGAAGAGTTTCAATCTGGGTTTAGAATCCATCATAGTACTGAAACAGCCTTAGCGAAGGTCACTAACGACCTCCTCATCGCATCTGATAATGGACTGGTTTCTGTACTTGTCCTTTTAGACCTTAGTGCAGCTTTTGATACTATCAATCATAATATTCTACTTGATAGATTAGAACACTATGTTGGACTTAATGGAACTTCGTTGCAGTGGTTTAGATCTTATTTATCTGATAGGTTCCAGTTTGTTCATGTAAATAATGAGTTTTCTTTCAACTCAAAGCTTAGTCATGGAGTTCCACAGGGATCTGTGCTAGGCCCTACTCTTTTTAGTTTATATATGCTTCTGTTAGGCAACATTATTAGAAAGCACTGTATACATTTTCATTGTTATGCAGATGACACACAATTATACCAGTCAATGAAGCCAGATGATAGTAATCAATTAGCCAAGTTAGAAGCCTGTCTTAAGGAAATCAAAGCTTGGATGACTTGTAATTTCCTGCTATTAAATTCAGATAAGACTGAAGTCATTCTTGTTGGTCCAAAAAACCTTAGAAATACCTTTCCAAATCAAACTTTCAGTTTGGATGCGGTTACTCTTTCTCTTAATAGCTCTGTGAGGAACCTTGGAATTATTTTTAATCAAGATCTGTCCTTCAGTTCACATATTAAATTTGTTTCTAAGACTGCCTTCTATCATTTGCGTAATATTGCCAAGATTAGGAGCATCTTGTCTCAGAGTGATGCTGAGAAACTGATCCACGCTTTTATTAGCTCGAGATTAGATTATTGTAATTCTTTATTATCAGGCTGTCCTAAAACATCTTTAAAAAGTCTTCAGCTGATCCAAAATGCTGCAGCAAGAGTTTTAACAGGTACTAGAAAGAGATATCATATCTCTCCGGTTCTGGCCTCCCTTCATTGGCTTCCCATAGAGTTTAGAATTAAGTTTAAAATCCTTCTTCTTACTTACAAAGCTCTAAACAATCAGGCTCCTTTTTATTTAAAAGATTTGATACTACCGTATTATCCTAACAGAGCACTACGCTCCCAAAATGCAGGATTACTTGTAATACCTAGAATCTCCAAAAGTACAATGGGAGGCAGAGCCTTCAGTTATCAAGCTCCTCTCCTGTGGAACCAGCTGCCAATCTGGATTCGGGAGTCAGACTCGATCTCTGTTTTTAAGAATAGGGCTAAAACCTACCTTTTTGATATAGCCTACAATTAGGGAGGGATCATGTGTTTCTGAACCCTCCCTTAGTTATGCTGCTAATAGGTTTAGTCAGCCGGAGGACCTCCAGTAATGCACTGGGCCTCACTCCTTTCCTCACTCTCAATGAAATATTTTTTTTTGCTGGTCATTAACATTTGTTTGTTCTCTCCCATAGATCGAGTCCCCATCGTGCTGTTTGCTCTCTACATGTCTGTTCTTTTCATCTTCTCTATCCCCTCACCCCCCAGCCAGTCGCAGCAGATGACTGCCCCTCCCTGAGCCTGGTTCTGCTGGAGGTTTCTTCCTGTTAAAAGGGAGTTTTTCCTCCCCACCGTCGCCAAGTGCTTGCTCACAGGGGATCGCCTGATTGCTGGGGTCTTTCTGCAACTGTGGGGGTTCCCCCTTCAGTTGATAGTGCTATGAGATGACTGTTGTTGTGAAATGGCGCTATATAAATAAAGTTGAATTGAATTGAATTGAATTGAATTAAAGAGGAAATTTCTTTCAATTATTTTAAATGACCAAACTTACTATAAGAGCAAATACAGTTTTTGCTTTAAGAGAGTTGATGAAGAAGTATAAGGAAGGCTAGAAGTAGCTGTCCCCTGTCTTCATAGATCTAGAGAAATCATATGATATGGTGCCAAGAGAGGTGTGGTACTGTATAAGGAAGTCAGGTTTCAGAAACACCTGTGAGGATGGTACAGGTCATGAATCAGGACAACGAGATGGTGGTGAGGTGTGCTGTAGGAGTGATAGGTGGATTCAAGGTGGAGATGGGATGACATCAGGGATCGTGGACCATGGTGTTTGCAGACGACATCGTAAACTGTAGCTAGAGTAGGCGGTAGGTGGAAGAGAACCTGGGCAGGTGGAGGTATGCACTGGAGAAAAGAGGAATGAAAGTCATTAGAAGCAAGACAGAATACATGTATGTTAATGAGAGAGAGGAAGGGGTAAAGGTAAAGACGCATGGAGAAGAGGTAGTGCAGGTAGATGAGTTTAAATACCTGGGGTCAACCATCCAAAGCAATGGACAGTGCACAAGAGAGGTGAAGAAGAGTGTAGGCAGAGTGAAGTGGGTGGCGACAAGTGTCACGGTGATTTGTGACAGAAGGATAACAGCTAGAGTGAAAGGGAAGATTTACAAGACAGCAGTGAGACCTGCTATGACGTCTGGTTTGGAGACAGTGGCACTGACAAAAAGATGGGAGGTGGCGCTGGAGATGGCAGAGTTGAAGATGCTAAGATTCTGACTGGGAGTTACTACGAGGTACTTGTCATGCGGTGACCCTCGCGGATCACCATAAGACGCCAAGAGTCCACCGGTGAGTTTTGCAATGATGGTAATTTATTAATAAAACAAGACAAGACACAAGGCTATGAGCCGCTAAGGGCAAAAACACACACTAAGCGATACAAGGGGCTCGTAGGGCTAACCCTAGCCACTACAAGCTAAACTATGACAAGACGTGAAAGAACACGAACCTGACATGAAGGTCTAATGAGGCCTCACGAGGATTGTTTGACGATATCTGATGATACTCCTGCGATCTAACTGCCGTCAGTACCCGCCTTATAAAGGCGAACACTAACGAGCAGTAATGACAGACAGCTGACCAACCTTGACAGGCGGAAGCCCCACCGAGCGCCTTCACAATAAGAGCCCGGTGAGGCCAGAATACAACCCACAGCTGTCAAGGCCGGCAGCGAGCTGTGCTTAGCCCGAGTGCGGACAGAACCCAGCGCTCGGGTCGTAACAGTACCCTCCCTCCAAGGGCGGGCTCAGAATGCTCACGGACCACCCTGCCCCCCCCCCATCCCCCAGGGTGGGTGGCTGGGGGTAGGTGCGGAGGGAGAGAGACCAAACCCAGAAACAATCAAAACCCGGCAAGAACAACTAAATACCAACTGCTCAGATTAAATCAAATGTTCAACTAACGATCACAAAAAATTGCACAGAATAACATGGAGAAAACAAAAAAAACAGAATTACTGGGTCAGAAAAACTAAATACAGGACAATGACAAAATACCGAATATTCAAATCAAATAAAATACACATGGAGGAAAATAAGGCAACAGTAGGACATAACACAAATTGCCAAGGATCCCCAAATAACAGTTACAGAAACAACACAGGATAGCACGAGAAAATTAAATCTTGGCCCACATGTTACATAAGAAAATGACTTCCCACCTGTGTGAATTCTCATGTGAATTTTCAAATAACCAAATACAGAAAAACAGCAATTATTGGCTCATACCTAACTACACACAAAACAAACTAGGGCAACTGCAAGACATAACAAATACCCGCAGACACCCAAATGGCCATAACACAAAGCACACAGGATAGCAAGGGAAAAAAAAAACAACAGAACAATCACTGGGAGAGATCATCACCAGAAAATGACCACTACCCCCCCGACAGTTTATGCCGACCGGCAGAGACCAGGCGCCATAGGAACAGTTCAGGTGGTCTCCCCGCGTCCAACAGCCGGCGGATGGTCATGGGAGGCGGTACATGACCAGGCGGCTCACCACAGTCCAACGCCCAGCACGTCCGCTCCTCTGGCGGCCGAACCAGGTCACCCAACGAAACACACAACACGCCGGGTGGCCAATCCAGGGCGCCGAACTGGCAAAGCAGTTCCTCAGGCGGCTGACCCGTGTCCCTCAGCCACCAGTCCCGGGGAAAAACAGCCCGCAGCGGCCTCCCTGACGAGGACAAAACTGGGGACAGCTGGGGCGAGTGAACAGGAACCCCCACGGCCCCTGGCGATGATGCACAGGGGCGGTGACTCAGTAGAGGGGAAAGAAGGCAAGGATGAGCCCTTAATCCGTCCGACGGTGAAAGGTCTGCAGCTCCTCCCCCGTCCACGGACCACACTGACGCTGCACCTCCGCTGGACCCCGATTGGGTCCCAGCTGCACCTACGTCGGGCCCCGATTGGGCCAGAACCGCACCTGCGGTGGACCCGGATTGAGCCTCTGGCGCACCCACGTCGGACCCCGACTGGGCCAGAACCGCACCTGCGGTGGACCCCGATTGGGCCACAGCAGCCTCCACGACGGACCCCGACTGGGTCAGTGCAGCTCCGCTGACGATCTCCACCCCCGAACCTGGGACCTCCAACCCAGTGACTCCGACTGGTTCCATGCCAGCGACACTGCAACGAGGCTCTCAAACAAGAAGAAAACTGGGATCAGAATCACCGGTAGCAACAGAACCCAGCGAGACGAGCTCGGGCGCAGCAGGCGGCTGCTCCTCACTCGCCTCCCCGAGAGGCAGGCAAGAATGCTCCAAAACAGGGGACAGAGACACAAGAGGGAGCACTTGTCTGCACTCGGGTTCTGTTGCCACCCAGGACTTCGACGATCCAGGTTCAGGGCGGCGACTCTCATCAGCAGGCTCCAACTCAGCTGTGTCGGGCTTCGCAGCTGACAAGATGTCGTCTGCAGCCTGAGGTTCCTCCCGCGCTGCTGTCCATGCTGATGACCCGTATGGCGTGGGGGCAGGGGACCCTCAACCCACTGGCTCAGACCACTCCGGCGAGGAGACCCGGGGATGCTTCATCGTCGGCTCAGGCTCCGGGCCGCAGTCTGCTCTTCTCCTCCGTCCACGACGTGGCTGCAGGGCCGGATCCAGGCTTTCCAGCACTGCAGGCCCCCTCTTCATCCGACGACGTTGGCCTGGCATTGCGGACCTCTCAACAGGGGGGGACACAGAGGCAGCAGGTTTAGGAATGATAGTTACAGCAGGTGGCAGAAGCTCTGGGGGCTGCGGATCCCGAACTCCGGCCCCAGAAGTCAGACAAGGCAGATCATAAACATGATGGCACAATAACGTTCTATTGAAACGTTCTACCGGGTTACCTCTGGGGTGATAGGGTGTCGTCCGGATTTTGCGATTGCCCATGATTTTGCAAAGTTCTTTTACAATATGGGACTCAAAGTCGGGACCCTGATCACTGTGTAACCGTTCGGGTATCCCGTAGTGGACTATAAAGTTGTCCCAAAGTGCCTTTGCAATGGTCTGAGCTTTCTGATTGCTGGTAGGGATGGCTATAGCGTCTTTCATGAAATGATCAGTTAACACGAGCACATCCTTTGTGTTACTTTGATCGGGCTCAATGGACAGGAAATCCATACAGACGAGTTCGAGCGGCCGGGTGGACTTGATGTTGACAAGCGGAGCAGCTCATTCTGGAGCGGTTTTACGTCTTACGCAGCCATTACATGTCTTGAACTTCTTTTCAATATCTGCCGCCATGCGAGGCCAATAGAACCTTGTTCTGGCGAGATCCAAAGTATGCTCTGTGCCTAAATGGCCCATGTCACAGTGGAGGCTTTGAAAGACTGAATCGCGGAGCTGTTCAGGTAAGACGAGCTGGTAAGTAACATTTCCTCCGTCTTGGCGAGTGCGGTAGAGGATATTATTGCACATTTCAAGTCGACTGAGCTCTCGGAGTAACAAGTTGATGTCAGGAAGCTCAGTTCATACAGTTGGTGAAACTTTTAACCCAGTTTCAATTTGTGCAATCACTTCTCTTAAACAGGGGTCAGTTCTTTGTTCGTTTTTGATCTGTTCAGGAGTCATGTGGAGTACAACTGGAAGACCACCACAGCCATCTTCATCGGCATAGCCATCTGGAAGGGCGGCTACAGAGAGGGCTAATGAGTGAACCAAAGGGAAGGTGTTGTCTGGAGAGCTACAGACAAGGTGTTTTTCACATATAGCAGACACTACCTCGGAACTTAAACTGCTTTCAGGAAGAGACAAGTGAGTTTGAGTGAACTGCTGTATGCGGTCAAGCTCCTTTTGGGACACTGCGTCATTAAGTAACTCACCATGTGGCCATCTAGAGAGGCCGTCTGCATCTGAGTTAAGCTTGCCTGCTCTGTATTGAAGCTTAAAGATAAACGTTGAGAGAGCAGCTAGCCACCTATAACTCATGGCATCCATCTTAGCAGTAGTCAAAAGGTACGTCAGCGGGTTACTGTCTGTCACGACAGTAAAATGATTGCCATATAAATAGTCTGCGAACTTCTCCGTTACTGCCCACTTTAGAGCTAAAAATTCTAATTTATGGGCGGGGTAACGGGACTCACTTCTAGACAACCCCCGGCTTGCATAAACTATGACCCTAGTCTGGCCCTCCTGCTCTTGATAGAGGGCGGCGCCAAGCCCTGTAGTGCTAGCGTCAGTATGGAGTGTATATGGCAACTGAGGGTCAGCGAAACCCAGGACAGGCGCAGTACTGAGCTTTTCAATGATGGTTTTGAATGCAAGATCACAGGAAGAAGTCCATCGCTTGCCAAACAGTGTCTTTGGGTCGTGGTACTGGACAGGCTTAGCTTTGGGCTTTGGGCTTTTTTGCAAAGGAGGGTAGCCTGCTGTCAAGTCAGTGAGGGGCTTAACGATGCTGGAATAGTTCTTAATGAACTGCCTATAGTACCCTGAAAAGCCTAAGAACGAGCGGAGTTGTTTGAGATCACGGGGCACAGGCCAGGTACTTAGGGCTTTCACTTTTTCAGGGTCGGTCTCAACTCCTTTACTGGACACAATGTGACCGAGATATCTGACAGAAGTTTGAAAAAATCTGCATTTCTCAGGGGAGAGTTTAAGCCTGTACTCTTTTAGGCGATTAAGAACTTTCATTAATCGAGCCTCATGTTCTTCGGGCGTCTTGGAGAATACAATGATGTCATCGAGGAACACAATCACCTCATGCAGATTCATGTCACCCATGCATTTCTCCATGAGGCGCTGGAACGTGCTGGAGGTGTTTGTAATGCCTTGGGGCATTCTATTGAATTCCCAAAAGCCCATGGGACATATGAACGCCGTCTTTGGTTTGTTCAGCTCCTCTACCTCAATTTGGTAGTACCCCGACTTTAAATCGAGGACGGAGAACCACTGCGAACCGGTCAAGGTGGAAAACATTTCCTCCAAGTTGGGGAGGGCATAAGCATCTTTTACAGTCTGCATGTTAAGCTTCCTGTAATCAATACAAAGGCGGACCGCCATTTTTCTTTCGCACCACTACAATAGGCGAAGAAAATGGAGAAGTGGGCTCTCTTATCACGCCTGCTTGTTGGAGTTCTTTGAGATGCTTACGGACTGCTTCCAGGTCATTTGGATGTATGAGACGTGCTCTGTGTTTGAACGGTGTTTCATCTGATAATTTGATTGTGTATTTCACTTGATCCGTTTTGCCAAAGTCAAGATCGTTTTGTGCAAATACTTCGGGCATTTGACTGAGTTTTTCTGTTAGGCACTCTTTCCATTCAGCGCTAATGGGGGAAGAGTCAAAGTTGAACTTCAGAGTGGACTTTGGTTCAGTTTTGGACTTTGTAACTTTCACGGAGTGTTCTTGCGATAGGACTCGTTGATATGCACAAATTTCTCCAATGACACACTTCTGAGGGATTGTCACGTCATGTTCCGATTCATTGGTGAGTATAACTGGAACAACGTAAGGTGCTCTTTCAGGTAAGTCTATGAGACATGGTTTTACTAGGATACCACCAGGTAAGGCTGACATTACCGGGTGTTCTAACAAGACAGATTTTTCACTGTTGCCGGCTGACACAGCTACAGCACCATCTAGAACAACTGTTTGGCCTGCAGGAACTAGCTGTGGCTCTTTGTTGCGCATGGTCACTAAACCAAGGCTAGCGTCTTTGGACTGTCTGTGCCGTAGCTCAAGGACTTTTAACACTGCCTTATAACCAAGTGACATGGTTGGCTGCAGTTCAAAACATGCATCAGAGTACAGCTCGTAAAGTACATCTAATGTGTTTGTCCCTATTAACACTAAGGACTGATCAGCTGCACGTACATCGGGAACCACTAAGGCAAGCGTTGGCACTTCGACTTCAATACCTAGAAAATCTTTTGGGAAAGTGACATGCATTTCAATGTAGCCTAAATAAGGTACACTCTGACCGTTAGCTCCCTCCACTTCTAACAGCTCAAAAAGTGGCTTAATCTCATGGTTGGATAAGTACCGTCTGTAATAGGACTCAGGGACAGTAGTCACCTGGGAGCCTGTATCTAACAAACAGCTCACAGTACAGCCATTCACTTTCACTTGTGCTGTACTTTTTGTTCCAATTAGACCATTAGGAAAGTTAAAGGGGTCTGTTTTGTAGTGTGACTTTAGTTTAGCACGTGTCTTGAATGGAGCTTTTGGTTTGGGACAGGTCATCTCTGAGCTAGCCTCTGTTTGTCCCGCAACAGGAGTAGACTTCAGTTTTAAATAAGATTGGGGATTCTGACTGTCCCAAATCTGTCTTTTTACTCTTAGTTCTTTGCGTTTTGCAGCCAAAAGCGCAGGGTTTGGCTCTGACTGACAAGTGGCTACAATATGCCCATCTTTGCCACAGCGGAAGCAGTACCATGGTTTGGGCCTAGTATCGGGAGGGCTGGACGAAGGTAAGTTTTCAGGTTTGGCATGGTCAGGTTTTTTTTATTTTCAGACTTCTTAGTTGGGTCTTTCTTCGGTGGTGTTTGTTTCTTTTGTTTCACGACAGCAGCTAATTGGCTTTTTAGATCAGCGACTTGCTTTTTCAGTTCTTTCAGACTGTCCAACTCCACTTCACTATTTGTACTTGTTTCGGTGACTGTTTGTTCGTAGGAGGCTGCTTTTGGTTTTGTGGCGCCCAAGTGTTTTTTCATGCGGGTGTTTTTAACTTCTTGTCTGTTTTCAACAGTGCAAAGGTGAAGCAATAAGTCTGCATACGCAGGTGGATGTTTATCTTTTAGTTCCGGCTGTAGCTCCTTTAGCAGATTATCATCCCAACAGCCTCTGTTAAACTGCTTGAGAAGCTGTTTGTCCACTTCCTGTGGCTCTAGACCGCCTCTACGCACTGCGAGATTGAGCGCCACCTGCAAACGATGCAGATATGCAGAGGGGTTTTCTCCATAATCTTGGAAAGTGTTCATGAATCGCACAAGCAGTTCCTCACCGTCTTCAACAGTCCCAAAAGCTGAATCCAAAAGCTTAAGATAGTCGGCAGAGGTGGCTTCAGGCCCAAGAGGGTGAATAACATCAGATGCAGGAGCAAGAAGACTTTCAAAGATCTTGCGAGATTTTTCCAAGTCAGACAAAGAAGTATCTTCCATCATCAAGTCAACATGTGAACGCCACGTTTCATAATCAGCTTCAGTATACGGTCTCGGCGTTTTGCCAGAGAAAACTCTGATTCTCAAGGAGGAATGGGCATTTGACGGCTTCTCTGCATGTTTAATGACATGCTCGACTACGATTTTCTGAACCTCGGGTGGGTTAAAATCAGCTGGACTCAACATTTGAGGTGTCAAGTTTGGTCTAAGAGGGCTTTGGAAGGGTGCTTGAGTGGTTTTAGGGGTGGAAGGCACTTCAACTTGGAGTGGAGGAGAGACTCCACTTTGTGTGGGTTCTACAGTAGGGGAAGCAGGATCAACATCGACAGAGACCGTTTTAGCTGTCTCAGCAGCTTCAGTAGACTTCCCTATTGTGGACATAACCTCCCGCAACACCTCTTCAAAACCTTTTCCACTTAACTTAGCTAAACCCCTCAGGTTGCTAAGATAAGCCTTAGTAACACTGCCCCCTACAGTTTTAGTGTACACATCAGTTAAGGCTTGAATGCAGTACTTAACATCAGGATTGTCAATGGATGGAAAGAAGTACGGCAACGCAGGTGCTAATGTTTCAACAGCTAATCCAGACTCAAACTCCACAAGGTGACTTTTGTCAAATTCAGACGAGTTATCATCAATGCTAAGTACCCTGCGAATAGTGCCATGTTGCTCTAGGAACTCAAAAATGTCTGTGTCTCTTTCTTTGTCAACAACACCACTGACAATGACTGCATTAGGGACTTTAACACCATATTTTTCCACAAAATCCATTTTGGCAGTATATAAACTGTTTGGTCAGGGGTCAAAACAGAATCCACATCTGTTGTCGCAATGCTCCAGGCTCCTGGCTGCGCTCCCCAGCCTTTTTGTAACAGGGTAACACCCACTTGTGTGTGTGACACCCCTAACACCTACTGAGTGTGTATTTGTAACACTTCTTTAGGTGTAATCTTGTACCCTTGTGGTAGTATTGGGTATGGCAGTGTAGTTACCTTCAACCTTACTACCTGGACAAAAGGGATAATTGGGCCAGATCAGACCGATTACAGGTTCGTAGGAGCCTGGAGGGCGTAACAACAGATGACACATACACAGCCGTATAGAACTTGCAACTATGTATATTTCTTTTAACAAATGTGTACACATAAACAAAAACACAGCACTGTGACAAAAAAAAATAAAAATAAAATACTCCAAATATATTTACAGTGTGTACAGTTCTCTAGTGTCCGTTCCAGGTGATCAGTGGGATCACCTCTACCAGTGGGTTAGATTCGGGCTTCGGCTCGCCATCCAGATCTGGAGAATCCACAGTCCTCTGAACCCAGAAAAAAAACCTGACCATGCTAAGTGGCTCGTGTGTCATGGGGATTCCTACGCTCAACGTGAGTTCACAGCCTTTGGATCCCAATCAATTTCAAAGTTTTATCCAAGCAAAGGCTGTGGCTAGTAAGCTAGCGTTTTCATCTCATCAAGGACCATCTCTCTCTCGGTCGGTGGCTTTCGGCGTCTGACGTGACTGAGCCAAAAATTATAAGTCATACCCAGACCCAGAGAGAGAGCGCTTAAAGTAGAACTGAACTCACCTTTTTGCCAAAAAAGTAGAATAGCAGATTAATTCCTTATTACCTATTGTATTTTTCAACACATAAAAGAAATTTTTAGGCCGTGCGATGGCCAAGCTATAAGCCGATAAACTTTTGCCTCTGGCTGGCAGTGCCAAACAAACCGGAAGTAGTGCAGACGACGCTGCGTGACGTCACGAGTGTGACCCTTATCAAAACAACAATGGCAGATGATAGCAGTTCCAGCAGTCAAGAACACCAGAGTTTTCAGAGTGAAGAGGCATTCAGGATCGGTGACAAGACAGAGGAGGATGCAGGAGTGTCAAGTGAACAGGAAGAGAGTGAGGGAGGCATCGAACCGTACAGATTAGAGCCAGAATTTTCGGGGGATTCCAGCACCGACTCAGACCGCAGCAGTGATGGGGAGGAGAGTCGCTTATTGAATACAGAATGGTGAGTCTTTACTTTGGCATGTTTGGGGTGTCAGGATAAGGAAAATTAACAATAAAAAAGAAAGGGGAAAAAACCCCCAAGATTTTTCCAACTTATTACAGTTATCCCTCACTTATCGCGTTTAATGCGGTCTTCCTTCGCTGGGTATAGGCGCTCGACAGGGAGCGAAGCTGGGTAAAACGTCTCTTCCAATCAGCTTGCGAGATAAAACATCTCGGCCAATCAGCTTGCGAGGTAAAACGTCTCGGCCAATCAGCTTGCGAGATTCCCGAGCGGGCTGGGGAGCCGGGGAGAGCGAGCTCTCCGTGTTGATACCTGATGTTCTAATGTAGTCTCCCTGCCTTCTCATTAGAACATCAGGTATCAACACGGAGAGCCCGCACAGCTCAAAATCTACCTCTCTGACCACCGCTCCACTCCTCTCCGCCCACCTCTTCACCGCTCGGGAATCTCGCAAGCTGATTGGCCGAGACGTTTTACCTCGCAAGCTGATTGGCCGACACGTTTTACCCAGCGAAGGAAGACCGCATTCATTGTTCTTTATCGCTCGTGTTGCTTAGTGGCACTTTTCGCTGTTCTCTTGTGCCTTTTTGTGCAAAATAGTGCTTGTGACGCCCTTGGGGGGGGGGGGGGTGACGCTACTTCGCGGTTTTTCACTTTTCGCGGTCGGTTCTGGTCCCCATTAAACGCGATAAGTGATGGATCACTGTATATCTAGAAACGCATCGCTTCCCGGTCGCTTTTCCTCCCCCTTTCTTTTCTTTCGTCGCCATGACAGCTTTCCTTGGCCACTGAACAGATCTTCCCAGGTGTTGGAAGTGTTTTGTAGTCGACTATCACGACAAAATGCACCAAAAACAACCAGTGTCGATGTGCTCGCAATGGTAAACATGAGGACTGGGTCACACTCGTGACGTCACGCGGAACTCCGGCTGCGCTTCGGCGGATTTGTCTGATTTTTCAGGGCGGGAAATTCTAAATCGCGATTTTCTCCAAGATTCCGGGATTTGTGGAGGGGGTGCCAATGATAAATTATCTTTATAATTGTATGCACTATCACCCAGTGCCGTTCAATGCCGTTCAGTTCAGTTCTACTTTAACCCACTGGCTGATGCCGCCACCAAACGGCGCAGCCATTGGTTGCTCAAAATACCAACAAACATATTAGGAACTTCATCAGAACTTTCTAGAAAATGTTCCTAACTATTTATGAATATATATTTATTTAAATATTCATATTCAAATTATTTATTCCCATTGTGAAATGGGTGTTTTTCTTTTTAAAAGCGGTATCAATATTTATAATTTAATTCACGTTTCTAGCACTGGGTTACACATGTGTGTGTGTGTGTGTGTGTGTGTGTGCGTGTGTGTGTGTACCAGTGAGTGCAGCTGACGGAGCTTGACAGGAGGAGGGGGCGTGCCCGAGCTGTCAGGGGAAAAGTAGGTCAAAGTATAACCATGAGTCAGAATCGGGTTTGGCCTCCAATAACCGGATTCATGACAGAGTTTGAGCTCAGAGGAAATAACTGAGCTCAGATTCATGACAGGAAATCCTGTTACCATATTTGGAGTTGTTGAGTAGTGGATCAAATGCAGATAAAAGGATGCTGATGTGACTGTCATTTATCACTGTGAATGTTCAGTTCTATCACTAGTGTCAATTGGTTTTCTGCATGTACTCAGCAGACACAACCATATCACAGTGAGTCATGAATGAACTAATCAAGAAGCAACCCCACCCCGACGGTCCATTGGGTATACATGTTAGACCGAATCATTCTGTTAGAGAATGCAATACACTGACAGATTACAAGAACTGTGTTCTGTATTGTGTTCCGCTGGTTCCAAGGTTGTCATAGCCAGGAGCGGCACTGGGGTTAAGCTCCCAGTGCTCATAAAATGCTCCTTACGGCGTGCGTCTCGAAAAGCCTCTGACAACTAAGTCCAACTCCTAGCCTGCCCATGTGGTTTAGTCTCTAAGCCTGGCGGAACTGCTTTTACTAATAGGAGAAGGGGCGAGGGCGGATCTCTGACGCCTTAAAACCAGATGCTTCGGGTAGATGGTGGCTCGTCAACCTGGGAAGGTAGCCCATCTAGGGGAAGGTAAACCCTGATTTCAAACCTCCGCTGCCTTGCGGCACACCCGGTCACGGGAAAGGCTTCGGGAGTCAACCCTGAGGAAAAATCCAGAGTCGGAGCCCCAAAGGCAGTTCTCTGTTGTGCTCAACATCATTCTGGCAGCTCCTGTGACGACGCTGGTGCCAAACTATAGCAACCCTGCTGTTCCTTTGGTTTCATCAGTGACGTGGAGAGGGGGGACATGCTGCATGGGTAACATCTTGTCCTCCATATCTTCCTGCCCAGGCTTGAATCCTACCAACGCCCAACGCTGGAAGGTAGAACACCGGTGCGCATTGGCCTGTTCAGCCACAGGCGGTGCTGTTCCAGCAGAGTAGACGTTTAGGATTCTCTTCCATGGTCATCATAGACCGACGGAGGCCGACGATTGTGTTCCGCTGATCAGCGCTCTAAATTAAATCTGCTGAAACACTGATGCTGCCTGATTATTGACTGAGCATCATATATCCTAACAGAGAATTTTTTCAACATAATGGCTGCCCAAACAGGGGCCTCAACATCCTTCCGGTTCTGGTGGAAGACCCCTCCAAGACCGTGCATGGCAACCCAAAGGCTTCCCACACTGAAGTGAGGTAGCGGAGGGTTACTCTCCCACCGGAGCAGGGAGGTGATGGGGTCCAACCCAGAGGCAACTGGATCGACATGAGTAAATTTAATACTGAATGCTTACATAAAATAAGAAATAGGGATTTCAGTCTCCTTACCTGGCAGGTTGTAAGTCCCACAGTGTTGTCATTGTGCAAATCCTAGCTTGAGAAAATAGTTAATCGGGGTCAGAGTGTCATGTTCGGGGTGGTCATCCCGTCCATGACTTGTGGCTGTTGGGTTTAGTTATTGCTTATTAATTCCAGCTGGTGGATTGAGCCTTGCTCTCCACCAGTCCCACAGTCATGCCTCCTCTCACCAGGCATTCACCAGCTGTCTGGTTCACCACATACACACTCACACACTCATGCACACACACACACACACACACACTCACTCTCACACGCGCACTCACACACACACACATAGTTCAATCAGTTACGCACCTGTCACTTCACAGCTGTGTTCACTTGTGCTCATTTAGGCTCATGTATTAATAGAGTTGAGTGCGACCAGTTGTTGCGGCAGCTTCAAATGTCAGCATTGGACTTCCTGGCTCACGACAGTTGACTCTTTTCCTGGACTGAACAGTGTTGTTCCTCAGAGCCTTTCCACTCCAACATATATGTAAGTCCTCCCTTGTTTATGCCTTTCCTCTCCGCTCCTACCCTGTCTGGAGCACGTTTGGCATTTAACGTTAGCAACGAAGCTGGAGCCGGTTGTCTCATTCATGTCATAGTGACTGTTGTTTGGACTCTGTTGCATGTTAATCTTTTGTTAATAAAACACGTTACGTACTGCACTTTGGGCTCACTGCTATTTCATACAGTATGTTCGCTGCGAAGTTACGCAGTGAACATGACAGTAAGCTGTAGCTAATAGAGCCCAAGAGTGCATAGCGTGCCTTTTTTCATTTTTGTGCATTTTTTCCTACCTGCTGTTGGAGCCGTAATGGACTTTTGGAGTGACGCGGAGCGGCATGGGCTGGCCCATTTGAAGGAAGTGTAGAAGAGCTGGAAATGATGAGGCGGTTTTGTATTAAAAACAGAGTCTTTAATGAACAACTCTTCTATCTTGTCTCATCTGGTGCAGAGCTTGGCAGAAGGCAAAAGAGAAAGATTTCTGCCTAGCTCGCTGGTTAAATACAGGCACACATCAAAGACATGAAAAACACAAGCCGACATCCCCCGTGTCTTAATCCCCCCATTGTCCTGTTAACTCCTCCCTTCGTCTTGGGAGGTGATGGGAAAACCTCTCCTCGCCTTAGGGGGTGAAGGTGTCAAGTCTGTCGCCGCCGCGTCCTGTGACGTTATTGGTCTTCACACGGCGGTGAGATTCCTTTGTCCTTTCGGAGGTGTGAAGTTCCTTTGCATATGTTGTCCCAAACATTTCCACATGCTCTAACATATGCAGGTATGGAATATATGAGTAATATATACCACAGGCCCCCCAAACAACTAGGAAAGGACACAGAAAGATTCACAGTCTAGGGTAAATACTAAGACATACTACGTGTTACAGCTGTTGTCACAGAAGAAACTTTCAAGCAGCCATGCTCCTAAGAGAGTTCAGTAAAAACATAACAGCATAGTATAATCATAAGTCAGTCCTAAACTGTTGCAGCACAATTAGCGAAAAATTGCAGAGTGGTGTAATCAGTCCCTGTGCAGTCTGGGTTTTAATCTTCTCCCAAAGCTGCTGTAGGTTGGTTTAGGCGTCCTGCTGGGACCTTGTTGTGAGGAATCTGCAGTGTGGGAAGGAGAGAGATTATTTGTTCCCTGCCTGGGGGCTGAGACTTTTTCCTTGGGGGGTCTGCCTCGCCGAGGTGCTCGCGCCAACTGTGCAGGTTCGTCTCTCAACAAGAAGGCAGGTTTGAGTCTGTCAATGCTGACCGTTTCATTTCTATCCCCATAATCAAGCACAAAGTGTTTGTCACCATTTTCCAGCACTCTGTACGGGCCATCGTATACTGGGCGTAACGTTGGTTTTAGGGCTTCATGCTTAACAAAAACAAACTCGGCGTTTTTTAAAGTTTGAGGAACAAAAACTCGTGGAAAGGAGTGATGAGCTGGACCGTGGAGAGAGTCCGGTCCGTTACTGCCTAAAAACCTTGGGACTGGGAGGTGCCCTGGTTCCGGGTTTTCTGGTAAAAATTCACCTGGTAGTCTGATAGGCTGAGCAAAGACTAATTCTGCAGGGGAAGCGTCTAAATCCTCTTTAGGTGCCGCATGCAACCCCAATAAAACCCAGGGAAGTTTATTTACCCAATTTGTGTCCGTTAATGAGGCTCTGAGGGCGGCCTTTAGGGACCTGTGAAAACGCTTGCATAACCCATTAGCCTGAGGGTGATAAGCAGTGGTACGGTGAATTGTTGCCCCTAAACTGTTGGACATGGCCGACCAGAGCTCTGAGACAAATTGAGGCCCCCTATCTGACGTGATGTCTGATGGGACGCCGAAACGTGCCACCCAATTTGTCAGAAAAACGCGAGCGACTTCCTCCGCTGTAGTTGCCGCTAGAGGGACTGCCTCTGGCCAGTGCGTGGTGCGGTCTATCATTGTTAGCAGGTGTGTGAAACCCTGGGAGGAAGGCAGTGGCCCCACAAGGTCGACATGAATGTGGTCGAACCTTCTAGCAGGGATGGGAAAAGGCTCCAGAGGGGCTTTTGTGTGTCTGTGTACTTTGGCGCGTTGACAAGGAATGCAAGTTTTTGCCCATTCTTTTACGTTTTTGCGCAGGCCTGGCCACACAAACTTTTCGGCAACCATTTTGACCGAGGCGCGCACACCTGGGTGCGCGAGGGAGTGAATTGCGTCGAAAATACGGCGGCGCCAAGCAGCTGGTACTAACGGGCGAGGTCGGCCGGTTGAAACATCGCATATTAGGGGGGGCACGCTGTCGCGCAACCCTTTTTTCTCCAGCCTTAACCCTGTTGGTCCAGACAGGAGCGCGCGCACGTCCGCATCACTGCCTTGTTCTTCCGCCATGGCTGCATAATCTATCCCTTCATGGATAGGTGCTGCATATGTGTTTGCGTTAGAGAAAAGCTTAGCTGCTGAGGCAGTGTAATCTGTCTCCTCGTGCTCTGGTGGTGCCACAGCGCGAGAGAGACAGTCCGCTACTACGTTAAGTTTGCCCGCTACATGTCGAATGTCTGTGGTGAACTCTGAAATCGCAGCTAGCTGTCTTTGTTGTCTGCCCGACCAAGGTTCTGAAATTTTAGCCATAGCAAAAGTGAGCAGTTTATGGTCCACAAAAGCCGTGAAACTCCGCCCTTCTAACCAAAACTGGAAGTGGCGGATGGACAAATGGAGCGCCAGCAGCTCCCTGTCAAAGGTGCTGAATTTGCGTTCCGTCGGGTTTAGCGATTTGCTAAAGAATGCTAAAGGTTGCCAGACCCCCTTGACAAGTTGTTCTACAACTGCCCCTATGGCCAAGTCTGAAGCATCTGTGGTTAGAGCAATGCGGGCCGAGGGATCTGGGTGGACTAACATTGTGGCGTTAGCTAGGGCGTTTTTAACTTCCGCAAAAGCGCGTTCGCGTTCCGGGGTCCATTCGACCGCGTTGGAAGCTTTCTTTTTTCTGAGCACGTCATCCAGGGGCTGCATGAGCTGAGCTGCATGAGGGAGGAAACGGTTGTAAAAATTAACCATCCCCAAAAATTCCTGTAGCGATTTGACCGTTTGGGGCAGTGAAAAACCTTCTATTGCATGAATTTTGTCTGGAAGCGGAACTGCCCCTTTCGGGGAGACTCTATGTCCTAAAAAATCAATTTGCAATACGCCGAATTTGCATTTGGCTGGATTAATTATTAATCCGTGCTCTTCTAGCCTCTGAAAAACGGTAGTGAGGTGCTGCTCGTGCTCTTCCTCAGATGAGCTGGCTACCAGCATGTTGTCGAGGTAGACGAAAACAAAGGGGAGGTCGCGTAAGACTGCGTCCATCATACGTTGAAAAGTCTGAGCAGCGCCTTTGAGGCCGAAAGGCATTCGCAGGAATTCAAAAAGGCCGAAAGGGGTTATAACCGCTGTTTTAGGAATGTCTTCAGCTCGGACTGGGACTTGGTGATAACCGCGGACTAAGTCTATTTTTGAAAAAATGCGCGCACCCGCTAAATGTAGTGAAAAATCCTGTATGTGAGGGATGGGGTAGCGGTCATGCGCTGTAGCGTTGTTTAATCTGCGGTAATCTCCGCACGGTCTCCAAGAACCGTCGGATTTCGGAACCATGTGAAGCGGCGAAGCCCAAGGGCTCTTCGAGCGTCTAACAATGCCCAATTTTTCGAGAGCTGCAAACTCGTCCCTTGCTATGTTGAGCTTGGCCGCGTCTAAGCGGCGAGCTTTGGCAAAAATGGGAGGTCCCGTTGTTGGAATGAAGTGTTTAACCCCGTGTTTGGCTACAGTGGCTGAAAATTTGGGGGTTGTGAGTGCTGGAAATTAGGTGAGGAGTTGCTCAAACTTACCTCCTGCCGTGGTGACGTTGGCCTGCACAGGTGGTGGAGAGACTCGAGCTGAGCATGGAATAGAAGCAAAAGATAGTGCATTAACCAGGCGCCTATTTGCTAGATCAACTAATAACCCATGTGCACATAGAAAATCAGCGCCTAACAAGTTAAAACTCACCGCCGCTACAACAAATGTCCATCTGTAGCTGCGGATGTGAATGAGGAGGTGCAGGCTCTTTTCCCCAAACGTGTCGATGTCAGAACCGTTGGCTGCCACTGCTCCATTGCCCCGGGTGCCCATGGCTCGATCTGCGTGGGAGGGCATGATGAAACTCAGCTGAGCTCCTGTGTCGATGAGGAACTGCTTGCCTGTGTGTCCATCCGTCACGTATAACAGCTTGTTTTTCTCGCCGAGAACCGCTGCCGTTAACGGCCCTCGGCTTTGGCGTTTCCCGACATCGTAAACTTGCAGGGAGGAACACATTTTCGGGCTTTCTCGGCGAAGCGGTGGTGATAATAACAGACGTCATTCTGTTTGTTGCGCTTGGGCCGTGCCGCTGTCACCGTGGGTTGAGTCTGCTCCGTGGGTTGTGGCTCTCCAAGGCTCAGGGCGTCAGTCTTGAGGTCTGCGGATGCTGCTGTGGGTGTCAGTTCTCTGCAGGCGTTGACGAGCCGATAAGCCTCGTTGGCCAGTGTGCGGAAGTCCTGATGATTGTTGCACTTCATACTGGCGAGTGTCCCTCTCGTGTGTGGTGGTAGCGTGCTGAGAAAAATAAATTGGAAGAGGAGATTATCATTATCCTCCTCCTTGAGCTGCAGCAAATCCTCCATGAGGGTCTTTGGATTGCCCCCTCTGTGGCCGTAGACCGCCAGGATCTTTTCGGCTCTTTCCTCCGCTGACGGGACGTAATTCGCCATGATGGTCGCCTTGAGTGTCTCATACTTGTCCCGGGCTGGTGGTCGCTGGATCAAGCTCCGCACAGACCTCGAAGTGGCAGAGTCGAGTTTGGAGACGATATGGTAGAATTTAGTATCGTCTGCCGTGATGCCCGCCAGTATGAACTGGGCTTCAGCTTGATGAAACCAAGAGGCCGGGTCTTCTCGCCAGAAATCTGGCAGTTTGACAGCGACAGCGTTCGCACACATCATCACTGTTGTGCCCGCCGGGTGAGAGTGCGTTGCCTCGGCTCTCACGGCGGTGCTGGAGCTCGGTTGAGCTCTCTCGGTACCCTCTGCCGGGGGAAACAGCTGTCCGCTTGTTCCCTCATCTGCGTTGTCGGTGGCGTATGCCAGAGTCGCCACGGATGAGTCGCTTGAAGAACGCCTCCGGTCCATACTCGCGTCAAGGTCACCCGTGTAGAAGAGCTGGAAATGATGAGGCGGTTTTGTATTAAAAACAGAGTCTTTAATGAACAACTCTTCTATCTTGTCTCATCTGGTGCAGAGCTTGGCAGAAGGCAAAAGAGAAAGATTTCTGCCTAGCTCGCTGGTTAAATACAGGCACACATCAAAGACATGCAAAACACAAGCCGACATCCCCCGTGTCTTAATCCCCCCATTGTCCTGTTAACTCCTCCCTTCGTCTTGGGAGGTGATGGGAAAACCTCTCCTCGCCTTAGGGGGTGAAGGTGTCAAGTCTGTCGCCGCCGCATCCTGTGACATCATTGGTCTTCACACGGCGGTGAGATTCCTTTGTCCTTTCGGAGGTGTGAAGTTCCTTTGCATATGTTGTCCCAAACATTTCCACATGCTCTAACATATGCAGGTATGGAATATATGAGTAATATATACCACAGAAGCCTTTTCTCGGGCGCAGGGGCAGTATTCCTCCAAGGTTGTTCGTGTCATCCAGGATACCGCAGTGGAGGTATTACAGGAATGTCCCGACCTGTTGTTTTTTCCCTGAGTCGGAGGACATTCTTCATTCCATCCTCACGCTGCGGAGAGAGGAGCCTGCGAGGGAATTGCCAGTGGCGAAGTGGCACCCAATGCGAAAGAGGCGTTCAGGATGTGAAAGGCATACCTCCTTCCTCAGCTCTCCCGCTCCAGCCCCGCCCGCGTCTCCAGAACTCGCGTACGCTCATTTTCCACGGGGGTGGGAAAACACAGATTGACTTTGCTGTAGGAGATTGATCGCCGCCTGGAGGAAGAAAGATCGGTGGCTGTGATTTCCTCTCCAGCGCTGTTCAAGGAGGCTTCTCCACAGTCAATGGAGGAGTCCAACCCCGCTACAACCAATGCAAGGAGCTACCCCTCGCTAGCTGCAGCAGGAGACACCATCAGCCAGGAGAACAGGCAAGTTTTCCTCACTTCTGTTTCTAAAATTGTTGAAAATTCTTGCCTGCTCTCTGGTAGAGAGTCTCTGGGTGTGCAGTCCCCAGAGGTCTCTCCACCTGCTGTGGCCACTGTCATCCCACTTACCCTCTCCATATCTCCTCCTGCTCCCTCTGAGTGTTCACCGACACTGGGGTCCCAGACGAAGGAGGAGCCCGAGAGGGAATTGTCAGCGTTGGAGCAGCCCTCGACATGGAGGCGGCGTTCGCGGCATAAGCAGCCGTCCTCCTCCTTCAGCCTGTCTGCTCCAGCCCCGTCCCTGTCACCAGAGCTCCAACCCACCTCGACTCTAGCCTTGGATCACCGGAGAAGCCCCATCTCCTCCTCACCAGCAGCCCATCCTTCATCCTGTGAGACCATTTCTGCGGCAGCCCCCTCTTCCAGCTCATCCTCACTGGCTATCACGCCAGCTGGTCCTTCTTCTCCAGCTGCCGCTCAGTCCGTCTCCTTGATGGCTCCTTCTGCTGCTCAGAGGCTCTCCATGACGTCTCCGGAAGTCTCCATCTCCATGACACCGGGGGGTGGTTCCTATTCCTCCCATGATGGGTTCCAAGCTCTCCAGAGCCAGGGAGAGGGATGACACCCCACACTGTATAGCAGCAGGCAGCATCCACAGCCAGGCTAACAGGCAAGTTAATTTTCATTCCTCTCCAACTCATAATGAAATGTCTTGCCTGATTCCTGGTAGGGAGACTCAGAAGGAGCAGTCCCCTGAGCCCTCTCCACCTGCTGCTGTTGAAAGCGACTCACCTACCCTCTCCATCTTTCTTCCTCTCTCCTCTGAGCACCCATCGGCCTGGGAGCTCAGTCACCAGGCGAAGGGGGAGCCCGCGGCTCCGCAGAGCTTCCATGGACAGAGGGAGGGCACTGCGACCGACCTGAAGCCTGTGCCAACGATTGAGCGTCCCCTGACTTCAGTCTTCTGGGGTCCAGTGCAAGGTGAGACTCCACCTCCAGAATCCATGCTGGGAGAGCCACCCACATGGGAACCTTCTCTGGAGGAGGCAAAGACTGCAACCACCACCATGCCTGCTGTGGAGGCCGCCACAGCAGAGTCAGCGCCTAAGCTGCATCCCTTGGAGGCCGATCCTGGGAAGACATTGCACGGATCGTCAAAGTCCTGGACGGCGGTGGAGCTTGAGCTAAGGCAAGTGCTCTCTTTTGTCTTTCTTCTTTCCTTCATAGAGCATTTTTGCCTAGCTTCAGGTGAGGAGAGCCAGCTGCAGCCACACGCTGCACCTGAGCTTGCCTCGCTGGGTGTCTGCAGGTGCCGGTGACCCTGAACCCTCCTCCTCCGTATCTGAGTCCTCTTCTAGGGTCGTCGGAGAGAGGTCCACATCGCCGGATGAGACGGGGAACCCAGGCTCACCCCAGGAGGTTATCGTCACCGCTGCCAGTCCCGCTGTGGCCCCGGTGGATTCAGCTCCCCATCTGCCCAGTTTTCTGGGGAGGCCTATAATTGACTGCGTTCTGGCCCAGCTGGGCCCCATCAAGGGTGCAGCCGAACTCCAGTCCCAAGCCAGGATCATCGAGGGTGCAGCCGAACTCCAGTCCCAAGCCGGGACCATCGAGGGTGCAGCCGAACTCCAGTCTCAAGCCGGAACCATCAAGGGTGCAGCCGGCCAGCTTGGGGACACCGAGGTCCCTTCCTCCCTTCCAGAGGTCCTCGGGGTGTCCCTTCTTCTTCCGCCAGGCTCCACCATGAACCGCCTGGCCCTGCCTCCAGGAACCATAGGGGGTCCCCTTCAGTCCGGCCACCCACCTTTCAGTCTTCTGGTGGGCAGGCCGCCTCCTCATCATTCCCCCCTGGCCTGGTGGCTCAACTATGCGGGCTGGCCGCCCGAAGGACTTGGTTTCTGGGCCATGTGGTCTATTCCCTCTGGCAGGCAGCCTGATGCCGTTCAGCAGGCCACCTGCTGGCCCTGGGACTTGGGTCGGCCGCCTGAACTTAAGGCCACCCGCTGGGCCTTGGACTCTGGCCAGCCCCCTGAACCGAGAGACTCTTGGGGGAGGGGCGGGTTAGTTTGTCTTGGGGTTGGTTAGTGTTGTTGTGTTGTATTGTGGTTATTCCTTCTCGATTTATCCCCCCTAACCTGTTTTCCCCCACCTCCCACTCTGGGTTGTTGTATGGGCCTTTTGAGTGTGGGGGGGGGTAGGTTGTTTTTTCTGATGGTACGGTGGGTGTCTGGTTACCACCCCTTGTTGGGGGGTGCACTGTCATGTTCGGGGTGGTCACCCCGTCCATGACTTGTGGCTGTTGGGTTTAGTTATTGCTTATTAATTCCATCTGGCGGATTGAGCCTTGCTCTCCGCCAGTCCCACAGCCACGCCTCCTCTCACCAGGCATTCACAAGCTGTCTGGTTCACCCACCACATACACACTCACACACTCATGCACACACACACACACTCACTCTCACACGCGCACTCACACACACACATAGTTCAGTCAGTCACGCACCTGTCACTTCACAGCTGTGTCCACTTGCGCTCATTTTGGCTTGTGTATTAATACTGTCGAGTGCGACCAGTTGTTGCAGCAGCTTCAAATGTCAACATTGGACTTCCTGGCTCACGACAGTTGACTCTTTTCCTGGACTGAACAGTGTTGTTCCTCAGAGCCTTTCCACTCCAACATATACGTAAGTCCTCCCTTGTTTATGCCTTTCCTCTCCGTTCCTACCCTGTCTGGAGCGCGTTTGGCATTTAATGATAGCAACGAAGCTGGAGCCGGTTGTTTCATTCATGTCATAGTAACTGTTGTTTGGACTCTGTTGCATATTAATCTTTTGTCAATAAAACACGTTACATACTGCACTTTGGGCTCGCTGCTATTTCATATGTTCGCTGCAAAGTTACGCAGTGAACATGACACAGAGTCCCTGACGGTAAAAGAAAATTACGGGTATTAAGTCCCAAAGAATGAGTTAAAGCCTCTTTCTAGTAAAAAACGATCACGTAGGAGTTAAAGTCTCTAATAAAAAACCACGGAGGAAAGGTTAATATTTATTTATCTAAATAATAAAAATATTTATTTAAGTAAAATAATATAATAATAAAACTGAATAATCAAGATTCAAATGAAATCTTGTTTCAAATTGTATATATATATATATATATATATATATATATATATATATATATATATATATATATATATATATACGTATATATACATTTTTTAAATAAAAAATGGGTAATTTAAACAGTGTTGAAGCAAAAGGGAAAAATTGAAAGAGCAAGAACTGTTGCATAGGATGTGTGTGTGTTGTTGTTAAATAAAATTGTATTGAATTGAATTGAATTGAATTGTTGTTGTTGTTGTTCTTCTTCTTCTTCTTCTTCTTCTTGTGTGAAAGGAAGTTTGGGTTGTTGGGCACATTAAAGGTTGATGAATGTGAAAGTCTTGTAGAAGCCATAAAGCAAAGAGCACAAGGTAGCAAAGGAAGGAGGAAGCACGGAAGTGGTTGACCTGCATGGACACTGCAGTGGTAAAGCCCAAAAACGACAATGACAAAAATAAGAAACATGACGAGAAGAGAAAGGACTTATCTAACATTTTGTCTGTCTCTTCTTCTATTCGCAAGGAGAGTGTGATAGTGCGGCGTGGCTTCGGATCCTCCTTCCTACCACCCTGTCTACCCAAACCTTGCAGAAGCAGCCCAAGCAGCAGAGGTCACAGCTGCACCCTCCCCCTCAGCATCGCTGCTGGAATCCACTTCTCCACCTCTTCAGTCCACTGGTGTTAAACCTAAAAAAAACACAGAAAGTCAAGCAGGAAAGAGACTATGGGACCTGTGACCAGCCACAAAGAGACGCCAAAGAGTTAAGTAGATGTGCACGTATGACTGCTCCACCCCCACATTCACCAAAAATAATAAAACAAGAAATTTATCCGCATATGCTGTACTGAATGTTTCTGATAACCATTCTGGCCTAACTAAACCCGGTGGTGATTCAGGTGATGAACCTTACTGGCAACATTTAAAAGGTGTGTTTTTGAAAAATATTTACCCACATCTAGCTGAGTACATACCCAGGGATCTGGTGACTTACCGTACTAGTCCATTCAGTGATGTACTAACTTATGCTAAACATGCAGAAAGATTAGAGAAGGAGCAAAGGGAGAATGAAAGGAAAAAAAAATAAAAAAAGCCAACTCCTGTTTATGTGATTACTGACCCCAGGGGGGGCTGAGGCTCCCCCTGAATCTGTCTTCTATCAGGGTGCTGTGAAAGGTGAAGAACAGCAGTGGAGGAGGGACAAAGGGTGGAGAGGCAGAGGGCGTGGCTGTGGGACCAGCTATCAAGAATCAGAAGGGCAGAATGTTTGCTGCCAATTTGGACAAAGAGGACACTGGCAAAGGGAGTGTCCTCAACGCCAACAGCAATCGGGAGGAGAGGGAGGATTCCGGGGACCACTACCACAGGCCATACCCGACTGGACTGCGTGACTAGCAGTGACACAGATAAGTGAACCTACCCCCACAGCTGACAATGACACAAGAGATGTTTTTCATTTACCTGACTTTGACCTGATGTTACCCCTTTGAGTGTGAGAATTTGCGTGCCCCTAGTGGCAGAGCGCGGCACTGTGCCTGTCATCTCACTCTGATATCGCCAGCTCCATTCAGGATTTGTACTAATTTGTACTGATCTGCCAGTTTCAGAAGGTGGCAGACATGCATTGGAGGACTCAATAGATGACACATAGTACACCAAAGAAGAAGAACTCCTCATTTCCTTTTCCTGTTTTCATGCTTTTAGCCCGGAAAGCTAATATGGCTGCCGTCCATCATCATGCACCATTACTTAGATGGCTTCTTACACAGAATATACAGTAGCTGCGGGATACAAGCGAAATTTATGTGGGATAATTATAAGACTTTGTAGATGTAGTAGAGAGTGTAAATGACTGACAGAATAACGACCACGATGGACGAAAACACAGCGACCACGGCAGCGAGCGAGTCCCGTTAGCCACTGGTAAGTGATGAATTTCTGTGTTTTTTTAATATTGTACTGACTTCTTGTTTATATATTTTGAAGATAAGATGATGAGGTACCTCTGTACAAAAAATGGTGTCAAAAGACTGAATCATTCTTCATGTAAATATGTCCAAAGTCCAGTTTTGACTGAGTTATGGAATTTAAAGAGGTGCTGCAACATTATGCAGATTAGATGTGTAACTTTATTCCTTTCTGAAACTTTGGATCATACAGTGATCCCTCACTTATCGCGGTTAATGGGTTCCAGAACCAGCCGCGAAAAGTGAAAAACCGTGAAGTAGCGTCACCCCTAATGACGTCACCCATAAATAATACGTACGTTCATTCTCTCACTCTCTCTCTCATGTGATACGTGTGTATGTGTGTGTGTAAGTGTACATACATACGTAGATGTAAATAAAGTGTACATAAATATGTTTTTAGAACTCTTTTATTCTTATAACAAGATACGTAACTCAAGATGAAGATGATTTACTGCACAGGTTAATGAGAGCTTTACTGCTCCTCAGGTGACGCCTCATCATCAGGTGCTAGAGGCGCAGCATCGTCGAGGGCAGCTTCCGATAGAGCTGGAGAAGCTGCAGGAGGCGGTGTAGTGGCTCGACGGGAAGACTATTTCGCACAAAATGGCACAAGAGAACAGCAAAAAGTTCCACGCGGCGAGACTAAGCAACACGAGCGATAAAGAGCAATGAATGCGGTCTTCCTTCGCTGGGCATGGGCGCGGCAGGGAGAGAAGCTGGGTGAAACGTCTCGGCCAATCAGCTTGCGGGGTGAAACGTCTTTGCCAATCAGCTTGCGAGATTCCCGAGCCGAGCCAACACGAGAACAGCGAACAGAGAGGTGGATTTTGAGTTGTGCGGGCTCTCCGTGTTGATACCTGATGTTATAATGTAGTCTCCCTGCCTTCTGCTAGCGCCCGCCCATTATTTCTCAATTTTGAATTTTTGATGAATATTTTTGAAAAATCCGCGATGCACTGAGGGCACGAAAGGTGAAGCGCGAAGTAGCGAGGGATCACTGTATTTTACATCTTTCTAATTGACAGTAAGCCATTATCTCTTACCACTTTCAAGTTACTGCCTTGGAAATCTGAACTATTTTATTGACAAAAAATATTTACCACTCTTGACCACTAGGTGTTATGTTGCAATTCGGTGACAGACACACTCAAACGGTTAACAATGCAATGTTTGCTTGAAGTAATGTTGGAGGTTCAGGGTACCCTGATGAAGTTTTTGTGTGACACAGGAGCATGCAGATCAATGATTTCAGGTACTGATGTTCAGGGTTTTGCAAAATCAGAAGAATAAGTAACTGACAATCTGCAAACAGTAAATTAAAAGTAGAACATCTCTCCAAATCTGTGAAAGTAAAGGATAGGTACTGTTATGGGCTGGATCTCGTCACGGCCAGACCACACTCAGTGATGTCAGACCTATACAAAAAGGCTAAGGAATATTTTGTGTCTATAGTTCCCATCATTTATTGATGCTTAGACCACATCTCCACAGTCTAAAATCTATAAATGGATACAAAAAGGTGCAGTTTTGACAACATCTCCAAACTTTACAAATGACAAAACAGAAAACCCATTTTATCCCATAAATTATTCCACCAGGCTGCAATTCTGACTCATTGGATTTTCTCATGTGTCACAGGGGGGTATGATCTCTGTGTTAAACAAGTGTGATCTCTATGTTAAACCAATCTTTTACCACCTATGGGTTCACCCAATTTGCTACCAATTTTGTAAAAAAAAAAAATAAAAAATGCCTAATTTGTTCAGAAAAACTTTCCCTGTGCTAATCCAAATGCTGTTACTGTAGCAAGAGAAAAGAAAAACATACTCAGAAAATGGAGCCCCTTTTGTAAACCGGATTATAACACATTTAGGGACAGCACTTAACGTCAACCTAAAAAAAATCACACAGCTTACCACCCACAATCTGCAGAGTAAGAGAAAAATAAATCGAACCCTTAAGGAAAGGTTGTGAAAAACAATGGCAGAGACAGGACAGAACTGGATTTATTGTATACCCTTGGTCCTGTTCTACATGAGAATAGTTCCCACCAAAGGGCGGTTATCTCCATTTAAAGTAATTCACGGTAAACCTTACCTGTTGCCGCCATTGAGACCATTTAACCAAGAAGATGAAGAAGTGTGTCTAGCTGATTATATGCAAAAAGTGTTATCTGACAAAAGTGCTGTGGATGCTACTCTCCCCAGGAAGGATTCCGTTGAAGGACAAATCACAGGAGACCTGTTCCTCATCAAAAACATCAAAAAGAAAACTGGGCAGAAGCTCCCTGGAAAGGACCACACAAAGTCATCCTGTCAACACGAAGTGCAGTAAAGACTGAAGGGTGTGATTATTGGGTTCATTTAACACATTGTAAACTTTACCCCATTCAAAACCCCCAAAAGAGTACTGTTTAACTATACAAGTGACGGCTGACGGCACATAGTGTCCAGTAATGGCTTGCATAGTGAAACAACTTGTTGGTCATCGTGGAAGAACAAAACTTAGGACAAAAGTTAGAAAGATGTGAATGGTGCACATGTCTCTTCCTTATCGTCACCCTTATAGTAATACTTTTGATTTGGTTGTTTCTAGGAGCACCACTGCATATGCATCGTACAACTCGATATGTTACTCAGGTTGACTATGACTGGTTGGAAGGTCCAGGTTATCATGATCATGTTTATGCTGGTAATGTGTGGTGGAAATATGCTAACCATACAGCTCGGATGGCGAATCGTACAAATTATTATGTGTGTTTTCTACTCCTACTCTCTGCTGGTCACATTTCTGTCACCGCTAAAATAATGGAACTCTCAGAAGCTGTCTGTTTCCTACAAAGGAGTGAATATGGAGCCAATACAACAATTGTTACCTTGAATCACACCTGCCCTATTGTCTATTAGCCTACTGATCAAAAGCACAGTGATACACCTTATTCCGTAAAGGGGAGGCTAGCCTCAACAGGGAATTTTTTTCTTCTGTTTGAGAGGGTGTGGAAATGTCTCTCTGGGCAGGGTACCAGCCTCCAGGTGTAAAACTGTCTATAATACATCTGGTATCTGTACTGCCACCTGCCTGACCTCTACGAAGGGCAAAAGTGGTCCGGAAGTTCCCTATTGTCAGTCCAATTAACTGGAAGGAAATGTCACCTTGCAGGAACTCTGCAACACCACAGTTTGTGATTCTCACAAGCACGATACATTTATTGTGACTGGATGATGGTGGCTATGTGGTCATCACATGTACTCGCACTTACCCATGAACTGGGGAAGTGTATGTGCCCCCGTGATAGTGACTGACCATACCGTAATAATGTCGGCAGGACAGGTAGCCAGAGTAAAGAGAGATGTTTCCTTTAAACCTCATGACCCTGTCTGGGTCTCGGATGTACCGGAAGGGTTTAAATTAAAAACTACTGGGCAGAAGGTAGCAATGGCCTTGTTCTCATGGGTGGGAGTCACTGAGAGCACTCTATTAATTGAAACAACCAGTTACAGATTACAGTCATTCGTAAATTCTTCATTGTCAGTCTTTTCTGGAATAAAAGGGGTGATGACAGCCCTTAGACTTATGGCAACTAAAAATAGGATGGTCCTTGATCAGATAACAGCAGCTCAAGGGGTTGTGCGTGCAATAGTGGGGGACTACTGTTGCACATTCATCCCGGAAAATGATGCAGATTGCCATGTCATTGCCTCAGCAATACGTAACCTGACTGCCTTGCAAGCTGCCATGGCCAAAGACAATGTCTCTGATGATTCTTCCTGGCTTAGATGGTTGTTTTCTACTTGGCAAAGCCCTCTTATGAATTTGTTAACAATTTTTGTAGTACTGATATTAGTGTCCTCCCGTGTGATACCATGTATCTGTAAAATGGTGTTGCAAGTAATACATGTCAGTCTAGTGGTATACCATGGACTGGTCACAGACAGTGGTGAGGAGACTGTGTAACCCAACTTGCCTCTCCATGCCTCCCAGTGCAGAGTAAAAGTATGATTTACATGCAGAAAACCGAAAGGAGTTACATGATCATGATGTGAAGTTGAAATGTACTATCTGTAAATACATTTATGACGACTTTGAAATACAACTTTTTCTTTTATATTTGCTGCAATGGTATACTTTTACTACATTTATTTTGTCTATTCTCCTCTTAGAGAACTGTTAGCATTAGCGTAACTGTCTGTTAGTGGTGCCTGGGGCAGCAGGGCTGGAGAATGGACTTTCCCTGTCGTAGCTAGTTAGGATCTGCTGTATTTATTTTTATTTTATTTGTTTATTTGTCAGGGACAGTGCAATAAACATAGTCAAAAAAAGATCTGATGTGTTGCACAAAGAGTATAACTATTAGCTAATTTGCAACTCTTGTCCCTGGATGGGCTTTAGAAAAAAGAAACAGGTAAAAAGAGAGACAGATAAGGAAGAAACAAAATGAAAACAGAATAAACAATAACCACATACATCAATGCAAACAAAATTATAAATACACAATATAAAAACCTGATTCACATTTGCCTATTACAGTCCTCCCTCCCTCAGTCACTCACTATAATCAAACACATTCATTCCTTCCCTTCATTCACTCACACCCTGCAGACAATCATTTCATACATGGGTACATTCTTGTTTATTTTTCAGCTAGTTTTTAACCTTTGTAGTAAATGTTTTAAAATCCGTTATTATTTTGATTTCATTTGGCATTGTATTCCAGATATAACTGCCCTTTATAGAGAAAGCTGTTTGTCCAAATGTGGTTCTGCGATGGGATATTTTACAGTTGTTGTTAACAGAACTCCTGGTGGCTCTGCTGCTGTCCTGTCTTTGGATGAATCCAGCAAGTGGCTCTGGCGCTGATTTATGGAAAAATTTGAAAATTAATTTCAGAAAACAGAGGCCAATGAAACTCTCAAAACTCAAGAAATTGGATTTTTTTTTTTTTTTTTAAAAATATATATAACAGTGATGCCACCTAATGGGCTTTTTATCCAAGATTTTTAGAGTTTGATTATATAATGAACCTATATGTTTTATTGTAGAAGGAGCTGCTTGAGCCCAGACTGTCAAACAGTATGATATATGAGAAAAAACCATAGAATGCATATACAGTACAGCTACTTGGTATGGTATGTAATATCTAATTAATTTAAAGCAGTTCAGATTTTTTTTTTACTGTTTTAGAAATTTTCTTTATATGAAGATTAAATTTGAATTGAGGAGCTAGTACAATGCCAAGGTATTTGAATTCTGTAACTAAACTGATGTCTTGATCATGTATATTAACTTTAAAATGTTGCAGGTTACATTTTTTGATTGAAAAGTACAATAAAACTGTTTTCTGAAGGTTCAGCAATAGATGGTTTTGGATGAACCACTCTTGGACATCAACCATACTTGTAGACAGTACGTCTGCAGCCTGTGCTGGAGTCTTGGCAGCTGTGTAAATAACTGTATCATCTGCATAAAGTTGACATGTTGCAGTTGAGCATTGTAATGGCAGGTCATTAATAAAAATGCTGAAAAGTAAAGGACCAAGAATGGACCCTTGTGGGATACCCATACGGTTATTTAAAAAGAAGGATTTATCCTGGTGAACTTTTACACACTGTTCTCTATTCTGGAGATAAGATGCAAATCATTCTATTGTATCTGGAGAAAAGTTAAAAGATACCATTTTGGATAAAAGCAAACTGTGGTTTACAGTGTCGAAAGCCTTTTTGAGGTCCAGAAAAACAGCCCCCACCACATTACCCCTGTCCAAGGACTGTTTGACATTTTCAATAAGGCAGCAATTTGCTGTTTCTGTTGAGTATCCTGGTCTAAAACCAAGTTGGTGTGGATGAAGAAGTTGACTGTCTTGTAGATAGTCTATTAGCTGTGTAGCTACAACTTTTTCAAGAACCTTAGACAGGACTGGTAAAATAGAGATTGGGCGGTAATTACATATATCGTCTTTACTACCTGATTTATAAACTGATATGACGACAAACTTAGCATAGCTGCCTGATGGAGTTTTCGACGTCATCATAATGTAAACAACTTTTTTCTGATAAAGATGATGCCTCTTGGGCATCAAAGGGGGTAATTGATGGTAAAATTCTATGTTACACTGAGTTATATGATTTTTTTTTTTTTAATAAAACTTAATGTGTACACCTACTCAGGAAATCCTGTTAGCATATTTGGAGTTGTTGAATAGTGGATAAAATGCAGATAGAATGATGCTGATGTGACTGTTAGTTTATCACTGTGAATGTTCAGTTCTATCACTAGTGTTAACTGGTTTTCTGCATGTACTCAGCAGACACAACCTTATCACACTGAGTCATGAATGAATTAATCAAGAGGCTCAGCAGACCTTATCACACTGTGTCATGAATGAACTAATCAAAAAGCAACCCCACCCGGACGGTCTCTTGGGTATATTTGTTAGACCGAATCACTCTGTTAGTGAATGCAATACACTGACAGATTGTGAGAACTGTGTTCTGTATTATGTTCTGCTGATCAGTGCTCTCATTACATTAAATAAAGGAGAGCAATAAATGAGGACAGACTGAAGGTGAGAACTCCCAGCCAGTGTAAACACAACTCCCTCAGATGTGGTGGTAGTAGGTATGGGCACCTCTTTAACTTTACTTTTCTTTTCTTTTACTTTACAAGAAAAAAAAAAAAGCTTTCTGTTAATCCATTTTCTACTGCTTTCCCAGAGGTCCGGAAGCAGCAGCTCAAGCAGAGAAGCCTAGACTCCCCGCTCCCCAGCCACCTGCTCCAGCTCTTCAGAGAGGATACCAAGGCATTCCCTGACCAGCCTCTTCAGCGTGTCCTGGGTCTGCCCTGGTGCCTCATCCCAGTGGGATGTGCCTGAAACACCCCAAGTGGGAGGCCTCCAGGAGGCATCCTGATCACATGCCCAAACCACCTCAACTGGCTCCTTTCGATGTGGAGGAGCAGTGATTCTACTCTGAGCCTTTCCTGGATGACTGAGCTCCTCACCCTATCTCTAAGGGTGATTTTTTTTTTTGTATACTTTATTGATCCCCAGAGGGGAAATTGAGGGCATCCACCTGGATGGATGAAGCAGCCACAGTACGGCGCTATCCCTTAACCATTCACACACACATTCACACCTAGGGCCACTTTAGAGTTTCCAGTTAACCTAATCTAATTATCCTAATCCAGCAAACCTATGGAGAAAACTCATTTCAGCCACTTGTATCTGTGATCTCATTTTTTCGGTCATTACCCTAAGCTCATGAGTATAGGTGAGGATAGGAACGTAGATTGGTAAATTGACAGCTTTGCTTTAGAGCTCAGCTCTCTCTTTACCACAACAGACCAGTACAATGTCTGCATCATTGTAGATGCTGCTCTGATCTGTCTGTCAACCTCTTACTTAAAGTTTCAATTCTAAGAAAAGCTTCAACTTTACAAGAAAAATTTGTGAAAAAATGTTATAAATTTAATTGGGAAAAAAGTCAAATTTTGGAGACAAAAGCAACAAATTCACAAGAAACAAATAGCAAATTTCAGAAAATGGGTGGTGCGGTGGCACAGTGGTTAGCACTGCGGCAGCACAGCAACTCACCCTTGGCCATGGGATACCTGGTTCAATCCCAGCCCCTGACCAACAGTGATCTGTGTGGAGTTTGCATGTTCTCCCCGTATCTGCGTGGGTTTACTCCGGGATTTCTCCGGTTTCCTCCCACAGACCAAAAAACATGCAGGTTAGGTTAATTGGAGACTGTAAAGTGGCCCTAGGTGTGAATGTGTGTATATGGTTAAAGGATAGCGCCGTACCGTGGCTGCTTCATCCATCCAGGTGGATGCCCTCAATTTCCCCCCTGGGGATCAATAAAGTATACAAAATCAAAAAAAAAAATATAAAATCAAAATAAAGTAATTTCACTAAAATGAAACAGCGGACAAAATAAAAAGGGCATACAAGAGTAAAACACTGGAGTGGTGGCCTAGTTGGTAGAGCATCTGCCCTACAACTGGAAGGTCGTGGGTTCAAATCCCGGCCAGGTCATACCAAAGACCATATTAAAATGATATTTTCTGCTTTCTAGCTTGGTGCTCAGTATAATAGAATGGGAAAAGGAAAGTTAATACATGCTATTAATAGCATGTATTAACTTAATTAATAGCATGTAACTTATTAATAGCATGTATGTATTATTATTGATAACATGCTATACATGCTATCAATGCTACATCCTCACCGTGACAGGCCCGGTACCGTGGCTCTGAGAGAGATCCGTCACTACCAGAAATCCACGGAGCTGCTCATCCGTAAGCTGCCCTTCCAGCGCCTGGTGAGGGAGATCGCTCAGGACTTCAAGACCGACCTGCGCTTCCAGAGCTCCGCTGTCATGGCTCTGCAGGAGGCCAGTGAGACCTACCTGGTGGGTCTCTTCGAGGACACCAACCTGTGCGCCATCCACGCCAAGAGGGTCACCATCATGCCCAAAGACATCCAGCTGGCCCGCCGCATCCGCGGAGAGAGAGCTTAGACTTTCTGCTGCACATCCACAAACTGTCACGCCGCGCCATTCATCAGCGGCGCCACCTGCTCACGCACCTGCTACTCGTCAGCGGCGAGGGATAAAAGCCGCCTCGCCCTGAGCTTCGGCCTGAAGCCGTAGACTTCATTTCCCTTCCATGGGCTTCTACCACATTCTCTTCAGCATCCTCGTCACCGGTAAGAAAGTCACTTACCTCATCTCTCCAGTCTGCTCCCCTGTGCACAGGTGGATTCCTCGGCGGCGGACAATCCCGTCCCTCGTCTCTCCTCGCTGCTGCACCGAGCCCTGCAGGTGGCTGTCTCCCGGGCTTCCATCCTTGAAGCGCCAGTCATCTGTCCCAACAAGTAAGCTTCTCTCCCTCGCCTATTCTCCTCCTGTGTTGGTGTGTGCTCATCACCCTGTGTCTGATTTCTCCCATAGGGTTGCCGGCTGAACGGTCTCCTGCCTCTGGGTCCGAAGCAGACGCCACCACCAACACATTAACATTCCGCTGACATGCACCCAAACATCCCTGTTGTTAATAAACAGTTTGAACTACTCTGAGCCTGTGTGTGTGCGTCTCCTGAGCCGAACGTTATGTCACAAACCACAATGCTCCGCATTGTGTGTCTATATATATATATATATATATATATATATATATATATATATATATATATATTTATAGTAATATGTACATATGTATACTAGCTGCTCTTGTTTTTTCTTGCCTTCTGATTGTTGCTCTGAGTGTTGCTATCCCTGTACTGTTGCAATCCTGGAATTTCCCCATTGTGGGACTAACAAAGGCTTATCTTATCTTATCTTATCTTAATGCATAGCGCTACCAGAGGACTGACCCCCCCACTGTTGCTTTCACTACTTACAGTAGCTGAGTGGCCTAGGGTCAGTGAAACAGAGATAGACACTGCTCCATACATCACATGGTGTCCCACATGCTGTGGAAGGGATTGACTTAAGAGTAAAACACTATATCATGACTGAAGAATAAAGTAATGTATTAATTAAATGAGGTAAATAAATGTCAGTTATGTGTTTAAATCCTGCATGCTATTATCAGCCCGTGGTGCATTTTATTTTGTGCAATAAACCAATATAAAAACATTAATACATGTTTAATGTTATACATGCCCTTGAGAACACAGGACTACTGAAGCAATAATTCTCCTTGAATGCTATGCAAAAACAATGCACTACAGACCTTCGCGAATATCTGCTTTTTAGGTTGCGCTGCAAAACTCTGTGGCAGCACAGCAACTCACCCTTGGCCAGGGGATCCTGGGTTCGATCCCAGCCCCCGACCAACAGTGATCTGTGTGGAGTTTGCATGTTCTCCCCGTGTCTGCGTGGGTTTACTCCGGGATTTCTCCGATTTCCTCTCACATGCCAAAAAACATGTAAGTTAGGTTAATTGGCATCAAACTGGGAATTCTAAATTGTCCTTAGGTATGACTGTGAGAGTGAATGGTTGTCTGTCTCTCTGTGTTGGCCCTGTGATGGACTGGCGATCTGTTCAGGGTGGACCCTGCTTCTCACCCAAAGATGCTAGGATAGGCTCCAGCCCCCCGCAACCCGCAAAGGATTAAGCGGAAGAAGATGGATGGATGGATTATGTAATGCTGACATTGTTGCAGGAAGGGTGCTGTCTGGGAAGGGGACCAATTACATGGAAGGCCATCCTATTCAAAACGTTGCCACGATGTTTAGTCACATTTCTGGAGAGGTGCACGTCAGGTCAGTAAGCTCGTAAGCTACATATTCATTGCAACCCAGCTGAGCTCTGGGAGGGGCTGAGGTTTGTCAGCAGGTCCTTCATATAGCTCTTGTAGTCTCATCAGGGTTAAACACTGCATGCCATATTCACCAGGTATTGCTGTTAGTATTGCCTATATAATCATAATTCTTCATACTGAGGAAAAAAGTGGTCGGATTTAATGCAGAGTGAGTCTGCCTTCATCGGTTACAGACAAAAATGAGAATGAATAAATTTTTTGACTAAATGTAGTTTGCTTGATCATTTTAAATCATACTTGTCAAATATAAGAATTTATTACTACAAAGGTGTGAAAAAGTGTTTGCTCCCGTCCTGATTTCTCATTTTTTGGTATGTTTGTCACACTTAAATGTTTCAGCTCATCAAACAAATTTAAATATTAGACAAAGATAACACAAGTAAACACAAAATGCAGTTTTTTAAATGAAGGTGTTTATTATTAAGTGGGAAAAAATCCAAACCTACATGGCCCTGTGTGAAGAAGTGATTGCCCCCCCCCCCCCCATTAAAACAAATTAACTGGTTTATCTCATCTTTGGAAAGCTGAGTTCAGTTTCTCTAGCCACACCCGGGCCTGATTACTGCCACACCTGTCCTCAATCAAGAAATCACTTAAATAGGACCTGCCTGACAAAGTGGAGTAGACCAAAAGATCCTCAAAAGCGAGACATCATGCTGCAATCCAAAGAAATTCAGGAACAAATGAGAAACAAAGTAACTGAGACTTATCAGTCTGGAAAAGGTTATAAAGCCATTTCTAAAGCTTTGGGACTCCAGCGAATCAAGGTGAGCCATTATCCACAAATGGCAAAAACATGGAACAGTGGTGAACCTTCCCAGGAGTGGCCGGACGACCAAAATTACCCCAAGAGCACAGTGAGGACTCATCCAAGAGGTCACAAAAGACCCCACAACAACATCCAAAGAACTGCAGGCCTTACCTGCCTCAGTTAAGGTCAGTGTTCATGACTCTACCATAAGAAAGAGACTGGGCAAAAATAGCCTGCATGGCAGAGTTCCAAGACGAAAACCATTGCAGAGCAAAAAGAGCATGAAGGCTCATCTCAGTTTTGCCAGAAAACATCTTGATGATCTCCGAGACTTTTGGGAAAAACCTCTGTGGACTGACGAGACAAAAGTTGAACTTTTTGGAAGGTGTGTGTCCCATTACATCCAGCGTAAAAGTAACAGCATTTCAGAAAAGGAACATCATACCAACAGTAAAATATGGTGGTGGTAGTGTGATGGTCTGGGGCTGTTTTGCTGCTTCAGGACCTGGAAGACTTGCTGTGGTAAATGGAAGCATGAATTCTGCTGTCTACCAAAAAATCCTGAAGGAGAATGTCTGGCCATCTGTTTGTGACCTCAAGCTGAAGCACACTTGGGTTCTGCAGCAGGCCAATGATCCAAAACACACCAGCAAGTCCACGTCTGAATGGCTTAAGAAAAACAAAATGAAGACTTTGGAGTGGCCTAGTCAAAGTCCTGACCTGAATCCAATTGAGATGCAGGCAGTTCATGCTCAAAAACCCTCCAATGTGGCTGAATTACAACAATTCTGCAAAGATGGGTGGGCCAAAATTTCTCCACAGTGCTGTAGAAGACTCATTGCCACTTATCACAAACGCTTGATTGCAGTTGTTGCTGCTAAGGGTGGCCCAACCAGTTATTATGTTTAGGGGGCAATCGCTTTTTCACACAGGGCCATGTAGGTTTGGATTTTTTTCCCTTAATAATAAACACTTTCATTTAAAAACTGCATTTTGTGTTTACTTGTGTTATGTTTGTCAAACATTTATATTTGTTTGATGATCTGAAACATTTAAATGTGGCAAACATACAAAAAAATGAGAACTCAGGAAGGGGGCAAACACTTTTTCATACCACTGTATGTGTCTTGGCCATCCATTCTTCTTCTGCTGCCCGCGACGCTGCTGAGCTCACTCTTGAGGCTGCGCAGTGAGTCTTCGGCTCTGACATCTGATTGGCTGCCATAATCATGCGACATGGCAGACCATCTTTAAAATATGCCTGGGCTGATTTTTCACTGATTTTTACACATAAATTTAATGCCTAAAACTCTCAGAAGTGAAAACAAATTGCACGTTTTGTATTAACATGGTGGTATTGCGATATTTGTAAAAAGTATTGACTCCAAAATATCAACCAGCTGGCATCAAAGTATCAATACTAGAGTGTCAGTATGCCCATCCCTACAGCGTGGAATGTTTAAAAGCATCTGAGAGGATGACCTCATTGTTCAAACTGGCATGTAAATGGTGAGGAGCTCAGTAAGATACGGAGGAACCAGACCGTTCAAAGATATAAAAACAAGGATCAGCGTCTTGAACTGGATCTTGTTGATGACAGGCCACCAGTGTAGTGATACCAAAACTGGTGTTATGTAGTCAAATTTCTTTGTGCCTGACAACAGTCCTGCAGCTGTGTTTTGGACCAACTGCAAACGATGCAGCAATGATGGTGCAGTGACAATGGTGTGTTGATTTTGCACATGTGCAATTAGTAAAGCCCCCGTACACCTTGACAATTTAGGCAGCATATGCTGGCATTTAAAAAAAATTGGTGAATACACTGGCGTACATCTAATAAGTTAAGGGTATGTTTTGTATAAGCTAAAAGCATGCTGAAGCACGTTGGTATATGTCATAGTACATTAAGTTCGTCTAAAGATTTTGTACATGCTCAAAATTTTTCGATGTATCCAGCGTGTGGCTTATTCATCCCACATACATGGGCCATAAGTTGTAGGCAAGTTATGCGATCAGTGACATGTTACTTAAGTTACTCATAAGTCAACATACGTTGAGATGTCTAGTGTAGGCAAAACTTATTCCTAACCTATGAGTAACACGCTTTGAAACTGTGTAATGTACTGAATGGGAATTGGCAGTGTTGGATCACAGAAAGAAACTGTCAAGACTTTATGGTGAGCAGATGTCCATGTCAAACTGGTCTTGTTCTTCTATTCAGACAAAGTAAAGAGACGCTTCATACCGTGACATGTTTCGACTGTCATCTGACGTTCGTGCCATGTCACATCAGCAGTTTTATCCTTTCCATAAGTGCGACCAACCTGACAGATTGGACAGCTCTGTCAGGTTGGTAACGCCCCTCGCCATGCAATGGTCTTTGGAGGAGACAATCATCTTAGTTTTTTTTGTTTTTTTTTGTTACTTATTTGTACCCATAGGTAGACTTGGTTTGCAGTCTGGTGACAAGCCACCGGCTGCTGGTCGCTGCGTGCGCGAGCGCCCTAAACCTACATGTTTTTGGTGTGCGGGAGGAAACCGGAGAAATCCCGGAGTAAACCCGCGCAACACGGGGAGAACATGCAAACTCCACACAGCTCACTGTTGGTCGGGGGCTGGGATCGAACCCACGATCTCATGATCCCCGCGGTCCCCCGGCCGAGGGTAAAACTGTGCTGCCACAGTGCTAAACCACTGCGCCACCGTGCAGCCAGTTAGTTGAACCGAGACTGACATTTTATTAACATTTTTATGTGCCTGTGAGTGAGATGATGGAGCCTTCATACTCTTGCACATCTAGGAGTCATGGATCAGGAGGCGACAGCAGTTTGGCATGACCACGCTATGCATAAGTTAGGATAAGGTATGCATAAGCTATGCATAAGTTAAACTGTTGTTGGGCATAAGTTGTGAACGCCGGCAACACGCAAAGAATTCACTGGTATAAGTTCTATAAAAGTTATCGAAACATTCTATATAAGTTACTAATACGTTATGTACAGTGGTGTGAAAAAGTGTTTGCCCCTTCCTGATTTCTCATTTTTTGTATGTTTGTCACACTTAAATGTTTCAGATCATCAAACAGATTTAAGTATTAGACAAAGATAACAAGTAAAAACAAAATGCAGTTTTTAAATGAAGGTGTTCAGGCAAATAAAAAAACAAATCCAAACCTACATGGACCTGTGTGAAAAAGTGATTGCCCTCTATACCTAATAACTGGCTGGGCCACCCTTAGCAGCAACAACTGCAATCAAGTGTTTGCGATAACTGGCAATGAGTCTTTTAAAGTGCTGTGGAGGAATTTTGGCCCACTCATCTTTGCAGAATTGTTGTAATTCAGCCACATTGGAGGGTTTTCGAGCATGAACTGCCTTTTTAAGGTCATGCCACAGCATTTCAATGAGATTCAGGTCAGGACTTTGACTAGGCCACTCTAAAGTTTTCATTTTGTTTTCTTAAGCCATTCAGACGTGGACTTGCTGGTGTGTTTTGGATCATTGACCTGCTGCAGAACCCGTGTGCTTCAACTTGAGGTCACAAACATTTGGCTAGACATTCTCCTTCAGGATTTTTTGGTAGACAGCAGAATTCATGGTTCTATTTACCACAGCAAGTCTTCCTGAAGCAGCAAAACAGCCCTGGACCATCACACTATCACCACCATATTTTACTGTTGGTATGATGTTCCTTTTCTGAAATGCTGTGTTACTTTTACACCAGATGTATTAGGACATACACCTTCCAAAAAGTTCAACTTTGGTCTTGTCTGTCTGCAGAGTATTTTCCCAGAAGTCTTGGGGATCATCAAGGTGTTTTCTGGCAAAACTGAGACGAGCCTTCATGTTCTTTTTACTAAGCAGTGGCTTTCGTCTTGGAACTCTGCCATGCAGGCTATTTTTGCCCAGTCTCTTTCTTATGGTGGAGTCATGAACACTGACCTTAACTGAGGCAAGTGAGGCCTGCAGTTCTTTGGCTGTTGTTGCGGGGTCTTTTGTGACCTCTTGGGTGAGTCGTCGCTTCACTCTTGGGGTAATTTTGTTAGGCCGGCCACTCCTGGGAAGCTTCACCAGTGTTCCACGTTTTTGCCATTTGTGGATAATGGCGATCACTGTGGTTTGCTGGAGTCCCAAAGCTTTAGAAATGGCTTTATAGCCTTTTCAAGACTGATAAGTGTCAATTACTTTGTTTCTCATTTGTTCCTGAAATTCTTTGGATCGCAGCATGATGTCTCGTTTTTGAGGATCTTTTGGTCTACTTCACTTTGTCAGGCAGGTCCTATTTAAGTGATTTCTTGATTGAGAACAGGTGTGGCAGTAATCAGGCCTGGGTGTGGCTAGAGACATTGAACTCAGCTTTCCAAAGATGTGATAAGCCACAGTTGATTTATGTTTTGTCAACTCCCCACTCGCCCAGGCGAGGCCAAAGCCAGCCCCCGGGCCCCAGGTGCCAGGAGACTAGCGCCCCTACCCCCTGGGCCAGAGATCGGCCTGCACCCCCCCGGCGCGAGACCCTCCAGGCACCCCCACAGCAGACCTCTTCCAGCACTACTGCCGCACATCCTGTAGACCCCCATGCCCAAAGAAGCCCCCCCACCCAGGAGAGCCCACATAGCTGAGAGGCACTGCCCCCTCAATCCAGCACCTCCCAATTAGCAGACACACCCATTCCCATACCTTCACACTTTCATGCTCTCATATACACCGACATGCGCTCACTTATTCTCACTCCCCCACTCCCCCACACAGTCGCACTCCCAGCCCCACCCATTCACTCTCACTCCTGTACCTGCTCAATCTCGCTCCCACTCACCCTCAGGGTCACCCACACTCACTCACGTTCACCCATACATGCACTCATACTCCAATCTACTCACATCCATTCATGCTTTTCCCCTCACACTCACCCACCCTCATTCATCCTAATTTCTTACGGCGACTGTGATGCAGATGCAATGAGCCTGAACATACACCAGCACCCGGCAGCGCCCGGGGAGATCGCAGGTGCAGGCCAGCAACCACCACCCCACCCCCCAGGACAGCCACAGAAGCAGATCCCCTCCCCCAGCGCTCACCCGAGCGACTGATCAGCAGACCACCGCAGGCACCCTAAGATGCTACCCAACACACAAAGCACCACACAAAATCGGCCCACCATCACCATATCCACTCATCACTCCCTCACTCTCGCTTACTCTCTCCTTCAATACCTCTCTCACTCCCTTGGTCGTATCAATTCATTCAATGAAGTGATTTTGACAACATGATGGGTCCCAGGCCCCCGGCAGAAGGAGGGCAGCAGGGGTGGGGGGAGAACCCCATCCCCTCCCCCTTGCACAAATCGTGATAGGTGTGTGTTGGTTGTATAATGTGATTGTGTGCAGGCGTGTGTACTACCATAGTGCAGTTAAAATTGGGGGGACGGTGGTTGGAGCACCACTGCGATAGGCAGCGTCTCCCATCCCCCCAAGCCCTCAGTGTCTAAAATGCAATTAAAATTGAGGTGAGGGTATCCCCACTGCGCAGCAGAGGTATTCCCTTCACCGACACAGTGTGGCACACCCCCGCCCCAAAGCCCAAAGTGTATCCAAGAAGATGTATATTCCACCCAGAATCAGCTCACAAACTGGTTCAGGAGGCCACCCACTGCCTGTGAATCCCAACCCAGGGTGAGGGGCGCCAGGCCAAGCAGCCTAGAACCCACCAGCATCGTGCCCCAGCACTCCCAGCACCACAAACATGATGGAGCAGCCACACCCATTCCCACTCATCTTGCACACAGGAACATGCACAACAACAATAGTCACAATAGTGAACACTGGGTCGGACCCATACAGCGCCCCACATGCCAAACGACACCCTCGAGTGTCCACTGCAAGCACACCGAGCACCCACCCAAGACCCACACCGACAGCAGCAGGCTTTCTCACAGCCACAGCCACCCCGGAGCAGCCCAACGGCAACATGGCAACCACTCCATGCCAACACCCCCCTGACAACTCCGGAGCACCCACACACACCCGGCGCCAAAGACATCAGGGGCAATATGACACCACCCCCACCACCCAACAAGGTTCCCCACACACACACACACATCCTCCACCCCCACACATCCACCCACAGGCATCCGCACCTGTGCATACACACACCCCCGTCCTCCCTCATGTACACACACACACTCACATCACACATGCCCACTTGCACCCACACACACCAACACATGCCCACACACAACACACACACACACACTTCCACACCCGCACACACATATGCACCCACTTCCATGCACACCTGCATGGACACATATACTCACACACGTACACACACACATACACACCCACACCCGCAGGACCTGGAGGATGGGGAGGGCGACCCCCCAGGATGCAGGTACCTGCCCAAGAGTGCCACCAGGGCCCCAGGGGGGGCACGACCCTGGCACGCAAGAACGCGCCGGGGCCAGCCCACACCACTGGCGCACACCCGACCCCGACGCAGAGGGGGAACACACCCCAGGGGCCCAGGGCCAGACCCAGCCCCTCCCAGGAGGCAAGGCCAGCCAGCCCGGGCAACACCCCCCCCACCCCCCACCCCGCAGCCCCCCCCAGTCAAACCCCCTGGACCCCTGGACACTGGCCCTAGTGGGTCACAGAAACCCCTCATGGTCAGGGTGCAGCCAGCCGCCAGAGGCGCCAAGGAGAGCAAGCCAGCGCCCACCACCCCTCAGGTTTATAGAATAAGTGGGGACCAGAGAGAATTGAATTCAGCCAATTGGTTATTTAAGGAGGCAGACATTCTCTCCAGGATAATATAATCTAATAGTAGGTTATTATAGTGAGTCATGCATAAATTATTTCTTGATTTCCAATTCATGAGGATCATTTTCTTTGTGATACATAAGGCAGTGAGAACCATGTGTGACATCCTTGCCTCTATATTTATTTCACTTAAATCACCTAATATGCAAACTGTGGGTGAGGATGGGACACGATACCCAAGCCATGCGGACAAGTCCTCACATGTCTTCTGACAGAACTTTTGGACCGGTGCACAGGACCACATAGCATGCATATAACTATCAGGGACGTTACTGGTGCAGTAGAAGCAGATATTTGAGTGACTCAGGCCCATTTTGAACATCCTTTGATCTGTGCAATGAGTTCTATATAGAACTTAGTACAGTATCAACTGTAAATAAGAATTTTTAGTCATCTTAAAAGTGTTTAAACATATTTGTGTCCAGAAGCATCCATCCTTATTTATTGATAAGTCTGTCTCCCATTTTGATATTGGAAGAGATACTGACTCATCCAGTTTTGATAAAAGTCCATGTATTATCGATATCAATTTAGGGGAACAAAGATTTAGAAACTCTGCCACCTTAACTGGTACCTCTAAATCTGCCTGATTAAGACTGAAACTTGCTTTTAGTATGGAGTTAAGCTGTTGATACTCAAACTTTTTTATCACCCATATTATACTGTGACACTAGTTCCTGAAATTGGATCAAATTTCCACCTTGAATAAGATGCTTTAAGTTTTTTTAGTCCCTTCTCTTGCTATAGTGGAAAGTTTAATGTCCTCTTTTGTTGCAAGATATCAGGATTATTCCAAATGGGCGTGAGTTTACAAGGGACAAGTAAAGACCCCGCTATTTTTAAACATTTACACCAGGGTGTCAGAGAGAAGCTGATATTAATGCTTTTAAAACAGTCATGGCATTTAATACAGGGACTCATAAAAGGTAAGTCAGAGATACTGTGTGTAGCAACCTACAGAGTGTCATGAATGCCCCTCCGGGGCAAAAACAAACCCAAGTGCTTGACTACAGTGAGATATTTTATTGAAAGACAAAAACGTAACAGTCCAAAAATAACCGTGCAAGCAACACAAAAATAATACACAGATGAAGCTCCTCCAGAGCAGAGCGTGCTCTGGAGGGAAGGTGTGGGAGACTGACCATAGCGAGAGTGGTCTAAACACTGTAGTGACATATGCAATGCCAGAGAGGAAAGGCAGAGTTTAAATACATAAAATGAGATGAGCAGCAGGCGCGAGAGTCGAGTTGGCAAGCACTAATAGCCTAACTGCTCTCAGTGGATGGAAGAATAGCCAGAGAGCAGTGAGAGGGGAAAAATAGCAGGAGTAAAAAAACAATCACTCGCAGCTGAGGAACTGGAAACAGACTGCGAGTGAAGGTGGCTGTGCCTGGAATGGAGGAAAGAGGCTCCAATCACCAAAACCACATAACAGAACTAACAGGAAAATAATAATGAACAGAAAAACACTCAAAACTACAAAGGGAGTGTGAGCGCTGAGGACAGACGCTCAGACATGTGACAGAGCCCCCCCCCCCTCCCAAGGGGTGGGTTCCAGACACCCCAAAGTAACACCAAAAAAGACCCCCCCCCTCCCCAAGGAAGGAGTACAGCAAAAAAAAAAAAAAAAAAAAAAATCACCCAGGGAGGGAGGTGGGTAAAAATCGTCTAGGAGGGAAAAAAACAAACCAGCTCATAACTCACACCTGCACCCCGACAGACCCCTAAGCCCCCACGGTCCCAGAGCTCAAGGGTTCAGGTGGCCGGCTGAAGTCCCAGGCCAGGCAGATGGCCCGATGAAAAGAGTCAGGTGGCCTGCCGGAGAAAATGGACCACCCAACCCAGAGACTCAGTCCTTCGGGCGGCTGCCCATTGTTCTTGAACCACCAGGACCGGAAAGGTGATCCAGGAGGAAGCTCCACCACCGGAAGGCTCAATGGCAGGAAGCCGGACCAGAGGAGGGGGACCCCAAGGGCATCTGGTGGAGGAGGAAGGGGGACCACGACGGCAGCTAGCAAAGAAGAAAAGGCCTCAGCCCCACCCTCGGTGGTCCCGGCTTGGGACACGGTTGAACCCGCGGTGGCTCCGGGCTGGAGCTCTGCAGCCCCCATGGCAGCTCCAGGGTGGAGCTCTGCAGCACCCGCGGCGGCTCCAGGCTGGGGCTCTGCAGTACCCGTGGTGGCACCGGGCTGGTGCACTGCAGCATACTCAGTGGGCCGACGTGGCCAACATTGCACGTGGGCTGACGTGGCCAGCACTGCACCCACGGTGGTCCCTGGCTGGGCCAACGCATGCACTCACGGTGGACCCAGACTGGGCTAATGCTGCACCCACGGTGGACCCCGGGCGGAGGGGTAGTGCCCATGGTGGGCCCATGCTGGAGCGCATCACCCACATCGGGCTAATACTGGGGTGCAGTGCCCACAAGGGACCCCGGCCGGGATGCAGCACCCTCGTAGCCTCAGACCGAGGAGCCACCCACACGACAGCCTCAGGCAGAGGGGAAGCTGAAATGGGTGATGGCTGAAACTGCAACTTATATTGCCCACCATATTCCATCCAAGAATTCAAAAGAAAAACAAAACAGGAGGGATTACAATTTGAATGTGACAATAAAGTACTTCGTTGTTGTATTTAACCACAATTTTCATGTAGCTGCACTTCAGTAGATTTTACAAGGGCTGGGTTACATTTAAAATCATCTGTTTTTACTGTGGCCTCAGCAAACAGAATGAATTAATACATTCACTTGAATGGAATCTAGTACTTTAACTGAAGGTGTGCATCACCGAGTATGGAGTCCCTCAGTCAAAATATGAAGTTTTTATCAATAAAAGTTTGTCTTGTCTGTAAAAGTGTCTCTTCTTGCCCTGGCTTCAAGTGTGGGCAGTGTTTTGTACTAGCATTGCTAAAATATAAAAGGAAGCACTACAATGGGTCTCAAATATTTGTAATGTGTCCTTTTACTGCATGAGTTTATTGATGATAGACTATAAACTACACATATAAAGTAAATTATATTGACGACTGAACATCTCACATTTGCCAAAACATACAGTTATGAACATAACTCACAAAGGATCACACAAGTGATCTGACAAAAAAATAAATACATTAACAAGCGGTTTATTTTACAGTTGATGTGCCATATTCACACAATCAAATAAATCTCAGTTCAGTCCCTTTTATATTAAATGGAAATTGTGCTACTTTGGTTTTGACACTTTACCTATAAAAGCAAAGGATTTCAGTACGTTCCACAATGGCGAGGTCTGTTGAGGGGCAGCTGCTTTCCTCTTGCCTAGATGAACGACAGAAATGGATGGTGGTTAGGTTCAAGCAAGTTCAACACTTACACAGGCACATCTCAAAAATTAGAATATCATGAAAAAGTTCAATATTTTTGTCACTCATTTCAGAAAGTGAAACCCATATATAGATTCATTACAGGGACAGTGATATATTGAAAGTGTTTATTTTAATATTGATGATTACGGCTACAGCCCATATTAACCAACACGTCAGCGGCCAACATTTATATTTAAAAACTATTTTTTAAATTTAATTTTATGTAATATTCTAATTTTTTGCCAAATTGAATTTGGGGGTTTCAGGGGCTGTAAGCCGTAATCATCAAAATTAAAATAAATAAACGCTTGAAATATATCACTGTCTGTGTAATGAATCTATATAATATACGGATTTCTCTTTCTGAAATGAATGACAAAAAATATCGAAGTTTTTCATGACATTCTAATTTTTGGAGATGTACCTGTATTAGGGAAATACACCTGTGGAAGTCAGTGGTGGGATGTGACAAAAATGCTTCATTTCCCTGACAAGCACTGCAGGATCCACAGAATAGGTGTGTGGGTCTATTCTGACGCTTTAGAAAATTATATGAATGACTTTATAAATCACTGGTTTGAAAAAGCAATTTTAATATGACGAGATTTCGGCTCCTGTGGTCCATTTCACCAGTATCCACAATATAAACACTGAGAACGGCTAACCCCTGGCATGTGGAAACACATTCTAGCATTAAATTGCACACAATTTAATGCACAGCACCAAAGTGCAGCACGTACACAAACCAGGACTTTAACCAGGATTAACATATTTCATCGTTTTGCTCTCACAAGCGAATACTTAGGAGAAAACAAGCGCGAATTAGCAGTTGGTACTAGCTAGCTACTAGCTAAAACTCGTTAGCCAGCACAGAACAGCACTATATGGCTCAAAAAAAGTGAGCTTACCACCAACAGGATAAATAAGCGAATAGATGCACATTATTACAAATCACTCACCATCAATGGTTCTCTCACACTCGTCTTCAGCTTGTCCGTAGTCCGGTTCTATGCTGGGCTGCATCTGTACCGGGGTGGGTCGCTCCTCTCACTGTGGATCTGCCACCAAGCAGAGAAAACTCCGCACCTCTTCGGTGGACCACAGTGTAGAGGTCCGCAAAACCTACAACGCTGTCTGTATTAATATCGTATTTACTCCGTGACCGAGTTAGTCCGTGAAATATTGCAAATGGCGGTCATGTAGGTTCATCAGAAGACGGTCGCTTTCGGGACGTTATGACCTGACCAATCAGCGGCAACCAGGCTGTTGACGTCACATCACGGCACGACTCAGCACGGATGTACCCTGCCCTCGAGCTGACACGAAAATAGCGCCTGTTAAACCGTGTTGGGGCTAGTGGAAAGAGTTACAAAGCGTGCTGAGCTGTGCAGTGTTGGGCTAAGCGGGGCTAGTGGAAAAGGGCCTAAAGCGGTGTCATCTCGGGCTCAGCCCTCTGGAGGTCCAGTTTGGTGGCTGACACAGCTGCAGTGGCCTCCGCAGCAGGCATGATGGTGGTTGCAGTCCTATGGCCACCAGGCGATGTCCCCCACACTGGTGACTCATCCAGCGGGGTGGCTGGGGGCTGACTCACTGCTGACCCTGGAAATGGATCCTGCAGGGCCTCGGGCTCCTCCATTGTTCAGCAGTTCTGCTCTGAGGCCGGTGGACACTCATCAAAAGGAAGAGGAGATAAGGAGAGGGCAGGTGAGTAGTTCCCAACAGCAGCAGGTGGGGAGAGCTCAGGGGACTGCTTTCCCTGAGTCTCCCTATTGGGAATCAGGCAAGACATTTCATCATAGATAGACGTTGAATGAAATAACACTTGTGTAGAAGAGCTTGGAATAACGAGGCGATGTGACTTATAAACCAAAGTTTATTATCAGCTTCGCTCCTCTAACAAGTCTCATCTCAGTGCAGAAGCAGAAGTAGAATAAGAGAGTGAACACATTCAGCTCTACATACTTATACCTACACATAACAAAAGACATGCATATCAAAGCTGACATCCCGCATTACCTTAATCCCCCTCCTTTGTCTTCGTACTCCTCCACCTGACCCTGGGTGGTCAGGGCGATCGATCTGGTCTCCACCGCAGCGCCTCGGATGCTCTTTGATCTTCGCTGGCGGTTGAGACCTCTTGTCCTGTTCTGAGGTGTGAAGTCGCTGTACATATGTAATCACCAAACATTCTCACATGCTTATACATATGTAGGTTATGGGATATATGATTAATATACACCACAGCCCCCCCCCCCAAACGACTAAGAAAAGGACAATAATAAAAAATTCACAGTTTAAGATAATTACTATGACATACTAACTGCTAAACCTCCTGACAAGGAAGAAACTTTCCAGCAGCTATGCTCCTGTAGAGAATTCAGTGGTAATCATAACAGCGTAGTAATATCACAAGTCAGTCTTAAACTGTCACAGCACAATTAGTGAACAACTTTTGAGTAGTTTGCATCAGTCCCTGTGCCGTCTGGGTTTTAATCTTCTCCCGAATCTGCTGTGGGTCCGCTTGGGCGTCCTGGTGGGACCTTCCTGTAAGGAATCTGCAGCTTGGGGAGGAGAGTGATTATTTGCTCCCTGCAGGGGGGCTGAGTCTTTTCTCTTGGGGGGTCTACCCCGCCGAGGTGCTCTCGCCAACCATGCAGGTCCAACCATGTTGTCTCTCAACAAGAAGGCAGGTTTAAGTCTGTCATTGCTGACTGTTTCTTTTCTGTCCCCTAAATCAAGCACAAAATGCTTATCACCAGGTTCCAGCACTCTGAATGGTCCATCGTATGGTGGACGGAGGGTTGGTTTTAAAGCTTCATGCCTAACAAAAACGAATTCGGCGTTTTTTAAAGCTTGGGGGACAAAAGCCCGTGGAAAAGAGTGATGTGCCGGTCCGGGGAGAGTGTCAGGTCCGTTGCTGCCTAAAAGCCTCAGGGCTGGAAGATGCCCCGGCTCTGGGTTCTCTGGTAAAAATTCACCTGGGAGTCTGAGAGGTTGTGCAAAAACTAATTCTGCTGGGGAGGCGTCTAGATCCTCTTTAGGCGCAGCACGCAACCCCAATAAAACCCAGGGAAGTTTATTCACCCAATTTGTATCCGTTAGTGAGGCTCTGAGGGCGGCCTTTAAAGATCTGTGAAAGCGCTCGCATAACCCATTAGCCTGAGGGTGATAAGCGGTGGTGCGGTGAATTGTCGCTCCTAAGCTGCTGGCCATGGCTGACCAAAGCTCCGAGACAAATTGAGGCCCCCTATTGGACGTGATGTCCGATGGGACGCTGAAACGTGCCACCCAGTTTGTCAAAAAAACGCGAGCGACTTCCTCTGCTGTGGTTGACGCCAGAGGGACTGCTTCAGGCCAGCGCGTAGTACGGTCTATCATTGTTAACAGAAGTGTGAAACCTTGGGAGGAAGGTAGTGGTCCCACGAGGTCGACATGAACGTGGTCGAACCTTCTAGCTGGGATTCGAAAAGGCTCTAGAGGGGCTTTTGTGTGTTTGTGTATTTTGGCGCGCTGAAAAGACATGCAAGTTTTTGCCCATTCTTTTACGTTTTTGCGCAGGCCGGGCCACACAAACTTTTCGGTGACCATTTTAACCGAGGCGTGCACAACCGGGTGCGCGAGGGAGTGAATTGAGTCGAAAATACGGCAGCGCCATGCAGCTGGGACTACCGGGCGAGGTCGGCCGGTTGAGATGTCGCATATTAGGGGGGGTACACCGTCGCATAAACCCCTTTCCTCCAGCCTTAACCCTGTTGGTCCAGACAGGAGTGCACGCACGTCTGCGTCACTACTTTGCTCCTCCGCCATGGCTGCGTAATCTATCCCTACGTGGATTGGGGCCGCGTATGTGTCCGCGTTGGCGAAGAGTTCTGCGGCTGAGGTAGTATAATCTGTCTCCTCGCGCTCTGGCGATGTCACAGTGCGAGAGAGGCAGTCTGCTACCACGTTAAGTTTGCCTGCCACATGTCGAATGTCTGTGGTGAACTCTGAAATTGCAGCTAGCTGTCTTTGTTGCCTGCCTGACCATGATTCTGAAATTTTAGCCATCGCAAAGGTGAGCGGTTTGTGGTCTACAAAAGCCATGAAACGCCGCCCCTCTAACCAGAACTGGAAGTGGCGGATGGATAAATGAAGCGCTAGCAGCTCCCTGTCAAAGGTGCTGTATTTACGCTCAGTTTGGTTTAACGATTTGCTGAAAAATGCCAAAGGTTGCCAGGTTCCGCCAATGTGTTGTTCTACAACCGCCCCTATGGCCAGGTCTGAAGCATCTGTGGTTAGCGCAATGCGGGCCGAGGGATCAGGGTGAACCAACAATGTGGCGTTAACTAGGGCACTTTTTACTTCCGTGAAGGCGCGTTCGCGCTCCGGGGTCCATTCGACCGCGTTGGAAGGCTTTTGTTTTCTGAACACGTCATATAGGGGCTGCATGAGTTGAGCTGCACGGGGGAGGAAACGGTTGTAAAAATTAACCATTCTCAAAAATTCTTGCAGCGATTTGACCGTTTGTGGCCGTGGAAAACTTTTTACTGCGCGAACTTTGTCTGGCAGTGGGACTGTCCCCTTCGGTGAAACTCTGTGTCCCAAAAAATCAATTTGTGACACGCCGAATTTGCATTTGGCTGGATTGATTATTAACCTGTGCTCTTCTAGTCTCCGAAAAACCATAGTGAGATGCTGTTCGTGTTCTTCCTCAGACGAGCTGGCTACCAGCATATCGTCGAGGTAGACGAACACGAAAGGGAGGTCGCGTAATACCGCGTCCATCATCTGCTGAAAGGTTTGAGCAGCACCTTTGAGGCCAAAAGGCGTCCGCAAAAATTCAAAAAGACCGAAGGGGGTTATTACAGCTGTTTTAGGAATGTCTTCCACTCGAACAGGGACTTGGTGATAGCCACGGACCAGGTCTATTTTAGAAAAAATGCACGCACCCACCAGATGTAGTGAAAAATCTTGGATGTGAGGAATTGGGTAGCGGTCATGCGCTGTCGCATTGTTTAATCTGCGGTAATCGCCACACGGTCTCCAAGAACCATCGGATTTCGGGACCATGTGTAGTGGTGATGCCCAGGGGCTTTTTGAGCGTCTGATAATGCCTAGTTTTTCAAGGGTGGTAAACTCGTCCCGAGCTATGGCGAGCTTGGTCGCGTCTAAGCGCCGAGCTTTGGCGAATACGGGTGGGCCCGTTGTGGGAATAAAGTGTTCAACCCCGTGCTTAGCCACTGTAGCTGAGAATTTGGGAATTGTGAGTGCTGGAAATTGGGTGAGGAGTTGATCAAACTTACCTCCTGCTGTAGTGACGCTGGCCTGCACGGGTGGTGGCGAAACTCGAGCTGAGCAGGGAATAGAAGCAAATGACAATGCATTAACCAAGCGTCTATTTGCTAGATCGACTAATAGCCCATGTGCACACAAAAAATCCGTGCCCAACAAGTTAAAACTCACCGCCGCTACAACAAATGTCCATCTGTAGTTGCGGCCATGAATGCAGAGGGGCAGGTTCCTTTCACCATAAGTGTCGATGATGGAGCCGTTGGCTGCCATCGCTCCATTGCCCCAGGGGCCCATGGCCCGGTCTGCGTGGGAGGGCATGATAAAACTCAGTTGAGCTCCAGTGTCAATTAAGAACTGCTTGCCGGTGTGTCCGTCAGTCACATAAAGAAGTTTATTTTTTTCGCCGAGAACCGCAGCCGTCAAGGGTTCTCGGTTTTGGCGTTTTCCCGAACTTCTGAACTTGCAGGGGGGAATGCATTTGTACGCCCCCTCGGCGAACCGGTGGTGGTAATAGCAGATGTCGTTCCGCCTGCTGCGTCTTGGTCGTGTTGTCGCCATGGTGGGCGGGCTCTGCTCGGTTGTCTGTGGTTTTCCGCTGCTCTGGGCATCTGCAGATGATGCTGTGGCCACCTGTTCCCCGCAGGCGTTGGTGAGTTGCTGCGCTTCCCGGGCCAGCGCGCGGAAGTCCTGCTGGGTGCTGCACCGCATGTTGATCAACGTCCCTCTCATGTGTGGCGGCAGAGTGCTGAGGAAGATGTGTTGGAAGAGGAAGTTGTCATTGTCCTCCTCCTTGAGCTGCAGCATGTCCTCCATGAGGGCCTTGGGTCTGCATCCTCTGTGGCCGTAGATCGCCAGGATCTTCTCTGCTCTCTCCTCGGCTGAGGGGACGAAGTTCTCGACGATGGTCGCCTTCAGCTCTCTGTATTTGTCATAGGCGGGTGGCTGTCGGATTATGCTCCGCGCGCATCTTGACGTGGCAGCATCGAGTTTGGCGACGATGTGATAAAACTTCGTCTCGTCCGCCGTTATGCCCGCCAGTGCAAACTGAGCCTCAGCTTGCTGGAACCACGAGCTCGGGTCTTCTTGCCAGAATTCTGGCAGCTTGACGGTGACGGCGCTTGTGTGGGCCGTCCTTGATGTGTCCGCTGGGTGAGAGCGCCTTTCTTCTGCTCTCACGGCGGAGCTGGTGCTCGGTTGAGCCCTCTCTTCTGCCGTGGGGGAACGTCTTCCATCCGTTCCCCTGTCTGCATGGGCTCCGGCGCTTGCCTGGGTCGCCTCCGATGAGTCAATCACGGGAGAACGTCTCTGTTCCATTCTCACGTCTGGTCACCAGTGTAGAAGAGCTTGGAATAACGAGGCGATGTGACTTATAAACCAAAGTTTATTATCAGCTTCGCTCCTCTAACAAGTCTCATCTCAGTGCAGAAGCAGAAGTAGAATAAGAGAGCGAACACATTCAGCTCTACATACTTATACCTACACATAACAAAAGACATGCATATCAAAGCTGACATCCCGCATTATCTTAATCCCCCTCCTTTGTCTTCGTACTCCTCCACCTGACCCTGGGTGGTCAGGGCGATCGATCTGGTCTCCACCGCAGCGCCTCGGATGCGCTTTGATCTTCGCTGGCGGTTGAGACCTCTTGTCCTGTTCTGAGGTGTGAAGTCGCTGTACATATGTAATCACCAAACATTCTCACATGCTTATACATATGTAGGTTATGGGATATATGATTAATATACACCACAACTTGCCTATTTTCTCGGTTCTGGATGTTGTCTGCTGTTGCATAAGGAGCATTGTCCCTCTCTGTGGGTAAGGGCCCCTCTGTGGATCATTGAGGAGCCACCCCTGTAGTCAATAGAATGGGCATAGACGGTGGAAAAATGGAGTGCCTCTTTGCAGCAGGAAGAGACACCGAGGGGATGGACATCGCAGCAGTAACAGAGGGAGGTTGGGCTGAAGAAACAGCCGGCGAAGATGAGGGGAAAGAGCGAAAGTCTGCTGTGGGGATCATTGAGCTCGGTGTCTGGGAAGAGGCAGTTAAAGAGGCAAGGTTATTCCTCCAGCAGTCCAGGGCAGGACGATGCTGGTGTGGTGGAGCTAATGTAGCCGGAGCAGGAGCGGGCACACAGGAGACGTTTCCCCATGGAGTGCGTCTTTGTGTGGGTGCTGGTTTGGCTGGAGACTCCTCCCACGTCAACTTGAGAAAGGACCTTTGCAAGACAGCAAGCGTAGCCAACACATCTGCAAACTTAGGGTATTTCTTCAGGCCTGGAAGTGCCCTGAGTCTCCCGACCACTGCCTCCATGTTCTGAAAAACTCTCTTGAAATTTCGAGAGGCAAGAGCGTCAGAGACACAGTCCTGGATGAAGAGGGCCCCCCACTGCTCTGCCAAGCTGGGGTTGCCGGCCACCGATCTTCCTTTGATGGCTGAGAACCGGCGTGCTGGGGACATGATGAGCTCCAAGTGATCAGGTGAATAAAAAACACGGCTGTCAACTGTCATGAACGCCCCTCCAGGGCAAAAACAAACCCAAGTGCTTGACTGCAGTAAAAACGTAGCAGTCCACAAATAACTGTGCAAGCAACACAAAAATAATGCAACAAGAGTAACTTACACAGATGAAGCTCCTCCAGAGCAGAGCACGCTCTGGAGGGAAGGAGGGGGAGACTGACCGTAGCGAGAATGGTTCAGTCTAAACACTATAGTGACAGCCGCAAGGGCAGAGAGGAAAGGCAGAGTTTAAATACATAAAATGAGATGAACAGCAGGTGTGAGAGTCGAGCTGGCAAGCACTAATAGCCTAACTGCTCTCAGCTGATGGAAGAGTAGCCAGAGAGCAGTGAGAGGGGAAAAATAGCAGGAGTCAAAAAATACAATCACTTGCAGCTGAGGGACTGGAAACAGACCGCGAGTGAAGGTGGCTGTGCGTGGAATGGAGGAATGGGGCTCGTATCACCAAAACCACATAACAGAACTAATAGGAAAATAATAATGAACAGAAAAACACTCAAAACTACAAAGGGAGTGTGAGTGCTGAGGACAGACGCTCAGACATATGACACAGAGATCCCGTTCAGCATCTAACATGGGTTTCCTTGTGGGGCTGATTTTGTCCATTTAGAAACAAACTGTGGTCTATTGGCAAAGTTATTATAAAAATTTGGTAAATCTGAACCTCTGCACTCTTTTGCTTTTTGAAGAGTTTTTAAACTGATCCATGATGGTTTATCGTTCCATAAATATTTACTTATATTTGAGTCTAGACACTTAAACCAGGCTACCCAAGATGGTTGGGTAGGAATCATTGAGAACAAATAGCTGATTTTAGGAAGGACCATCATTTTAACGGTTGCAACTCTTCCCATTAGTGATAGGGTGATTCATATAGGTAGTGTCCTCCAGCATGTAAGGTCATCTTGTATTGTTTTTAAAAGGGGAATGTGATTTAGTCGCAATAACTCTGAGAGCCTTGGGGAAATATCTATTCCTAAATATTTAATATTACCTGATTGTATCGGAATAATGGATATATTTGAAAAATTACAATTTATAGGTAAGACTGTTGATTTACCCCAGTTAATAAAGTAGTCTGATAATGATGGAAATTTATCAATGAGCGCCACTGTCTGAGGAAGAGATCTTTGTGAGTTTTCAAGGAAAATCAACACATCATCAGCATAAAGACTTTTCTTGTGTTCTTTTTCTCCAGTTTCGATATCGCTGATATAAACATTTTGTCGTATGGTTGCTGCTAATGGTTTGATAATGATGGTAAAAAGTGAGGGAGGGAATGGACAACCCTGCCTAGTACCTCTCTTTTTTGTAATTAAAGTTTTTATTGACTTTATACAGGATGGTACTACACATACTGATCTTCCAGGTATCACATCAGTCTCCAAAAAGGGTAAATAAATAGGGGGAAAAAAAAAAATAAATATATATATATATATATATACTGTATATATATATATATATATATATATATATATATATATATATATATATATATATATATATATATACACTACCGTTGAAAAGTTTGGGGTCACTTAGAAATTTCCTTATTTTCACTCTAATATCTAATATGCATTGCTAATGTGGTAAATGACTATTGTAGCTACAAATGTCTGGTTTTTGGTGCAATATCTACATAGGTGTATAGAGGCCCATTTCCAGCAACTATCACTCCAGTGTTCTAATGGTACAGTGTGTTTGCTCATTGCGTCAGAAGGCTAATGGACGATTAGAAAACACTTGTGCAATCATGTTAGCACAGCTGAAAACAGTTTAGCTGGTTAGAGAAGCTATAAAACTGACCTTCCTTTGAGCAGGTTGAGTATCTGGAAAAAATTATTATTTCAAATACAAATCATTATTTCTAACCTTGTCAATGTCTTGACTATATTTTCTATTCATTTTACAACTCATGGTGGTAAATAAGTGTGACTTTTCATGGAAAACACAAAATAATTGTCTGGGTGACCCCAAACTTTTGAACGGTAGTATATATATATATATATATATATATATATATATATATATATATATATATATATATATATATATATATACAGTATATGGCTGATTACAAAGCAAGGATAACCATATCATATCATATCATACCAGTGAGGGAAGGCAATAACCCCAAGAGAAAAAAACAAAAACAAAAACAAAAAAAAAAACAGGGAAAGAAAAGACAGGCCTTCATTAAGGGACTGAGTTGTTAGCCAAGGAGATAAAATTCCAAAAGTCTCTCCATATTGGTCCCTTAGTGTGATTTCCATCAGTCCTCCTATTCAACATGGACTCATATGAGGCAGTCTTTATCATATAGCTAACCCATTGTTCAATTCTAGGGGGTTCGATTGATTTCCAGTGAGAAAGAATAGTTCTGGCTGCTGTAGTTAGTCCAATCATGACCACTGAGAATTCTTCTTTCGATAAAATAGGTACTTGGGATTTGTCTCCAAGTAGACACACTCTTGGTGACAATGGGAGTGTCTTGCCCAACCACTCACCCATATGTCTGAGATTTTTAGTCCAAAAAGGCTGAACAAGTGGGCAATCCCAAATACAGTGCAAAAAAAGTTCCTTTTTCTTTCTTACATTTCCAACATAGATTATTATTTAACAGACCCATCCTATATAGTCTCGCTGGCATCCAATAGTATCTATGCATTATTTTATACTGTGTAAGTTTACTTCTGGCTTCCCTTACATATTTCCCACTATCTGACAAAATGTTTAACCACTCTTCTTCACTCATTATACAATCCAGGTCTTCCTGCCATATTCTTCTCAAGCTGTCACATCCGTTACTAAGTAGACCATTAATTAGACTGTAAAAAGCAGATGCATGAAGACATTTCAATGGTAATTTTAAAAAATCTATGATAGGGTTACAGTCCTTATACTGATTCATTGATGTCAGACAGCTCCTAATTTGGAGATACTTCCAAAAGTGACCTTTCCCTGTAAGAGTATATTTCTTGAGCAAGTCTGTATAAGACATGAGCACACCATCTTGGTACAGGTCATTCACCTGGCGTATGCCACCAAGGTGCCACGTTTTCCAGTATAATGGTGTTTTCCCAATAATAATTGCTGGATTATACCATAAAGATGAGTAGGATTGGCTAAGGTGTGGGATCTATAACATCCTATGTATTCTGATCCAGACCTCTTTTGAATGAGATAAGATAGGGTTCAGGGATCTATGTTGGGAGTGGGAAAAACTATCTATAGGAGTACATGGACAGCACATTTCAGCTTCAATATCAACCCAATCCAATTTACTGTGTCTGCCTAAGTGTTTTGCTAATTTGGTCATTCCAAATGAGATATGATATAGCCTCAGGTTTGATAACCCCAGGCCTCCTTTATCCTTTGGCCAACACAGTTTGTTCATTCCGATCCTTGGTCTCTTCCCCTCCCACAGAAATTCTTTAATTATGAAGTCATATTGTTTAAAAAATTGTGGTGATATGGCAATTGGCAACATCATTGTTATATAATTGAGCTGGGGTGCAACAACCATTTTAACGACATTGATCTTGCCCCATAATGAGAGTTTTAATTTCCCCCACTTATCTAACTTAATTTTAATTTTCTGTAACATAGGCTCGAGATTCAGACTGGGGACATCTTCGATATTCCGGCTTAACTTTATACCTAAGTATGACATTCCATTTGACACCCATTTGAAGTTAAAGCCAGACACTGAGCTAGGATGGTATGTACCAGAAATAGGCATGGCTTCTGATTTCCTCCAGTTAATTTTGTATCCTGATAGTTTAGAATAAGACTGAATAGTTGTCATTAAATGTGGTAAAGAGTTCAAAGGATCTCTAATTAGTGTCAGAACATCATCCGCATACAGTAATAATTTATGTTCTTTCCTCCCTCTCACCACTCCCTTAATATTTTCGTCTGATCTGATGGCAATAGCAAGTGGTTCAAGTACAATGTTGAAAAGTAAGGGGGACAGTGGACAACCTTGTCTGGTACCTCTCGAAAGGTCGAAGAATGATGAAATCGTCCCATTAGTTGTTAAGGCTGCCTTGGGGTTTTTGTATATTATCTTAATCCAATTAATAAAAACTGGTCCAAAGCCGAACTGTGTCAACGTATAAAGTAAAAATTCCCATTCCACTCGATCAAAAGCCTTTTCGGCGTCAAGTGAAATGGCTACAATCGGGTCCTGGTTTGAATGATTAAGCCAGATCAGATGTAATAATTTTCTCATATGGTCTGTAGAAGATCGATTTTTCATAAATCCGGCTTGGTCTGAATGAATTATTTTAGGGAGTACTCTCTCTAAGCGAAGGGTAAGAATCTTTGTAAGAATTTTGCAGTCCACGTTTAATAAACTTATGGGTTTATAATTACAGGGTTCTGTTGTGTCTTTATCTTTTTTAGGTAATGTCGGCCTCCGTCGGTCTATGATGACCATGGAAGAGAATCCTAAACGTCTACTCTGCTGGAACAGCACTGCCTGTGGCTGAACAGGCCGATGCGCGAATGGCAGTCCCTGTCACACAGGTCACACTTGTGGGTGGTCTCCGTGCTGCTGGGTCTGTGGCGGTTCTTCCTGCGGGTCCTTTTTTCATCTGCTGCAGCAGTCAGTCTCTCTTCACCCGCCTTGAGCTGTCTGGTCAGGGTGCCTCTCCATTTGGAGCGGTCCGTTGCAAGGTCCTCCCAGCGCTCTGTGTTGATCTCCAGGGCCTTCATGTCTCTCTTGCAGACGTCTCTAAAGCGCAGCTGTGGGCGGCCAACGTCTCTCCTGCCAGTTGCCAGCTCTCCGTAGAGGACGTCTTTGGGGATTCTGCCATCCTCCATATGGTGAACGTGGCCTAGCCAGCGGAGCCTGCGCTGCCTGAGTAGAGTGAACATGGAGGGAAGGCCGGCGGGGGACAGAACTTCTGTGTTGGGCACTTTGTCCTGCCAGGATATGTCCAGGATGTGGCAAATGCAGCGCAAGTGGAAGGAGTTCAGTCTCTTTTCCTGCCGGGCGTATGTTGTCCACGTCTCACTCCCATAGAGCAGTGTGCTGATGACGCAGGCGTTGTACACTGCCATCTTCGTCTTGACAGAGAGTTTGGGATTCTCCCACACTCATGTGGTGAGGCGAGCGAGTGTGAAGGCTGATTTTCCAATCCTCTTGTTGATCTCTGTATCAAGGGAGAGGTTGTTGCTGATTGTGGACCCCAGGTACGTGAACTGATTCACGACCTCCAGCTCGTAGTCGTCGATGGTGATGGTTGGTGGTGCTTCCATGCCTTGCGCCAAGACGTTAGTCTTCTTCAGGCTGATGGTAAGCCCGAAGTCCTTGCATGCCTGGGAGAAGCGGTCCATCAGGGTCTGAAGCTCCTGCTGTGTGTGGGTTGCAACTGCAGCGTCGTCTGCGAACAGCATGTCTCTGATTACAGCCTTGCGTACTTTGGTTCTGGCTTTCAGGCGGGTGAGGTTGAAAAGCCTGCCGTCAGATCTTGTGTGCAGGTAGATTCCCTCTGTTGCTGTGCTGAAGGCATGCCTCAGGAGCATAGCAAAGAAAATCCCAAAGAGGGTTGGTGCAAGTACACAGCCCTGTTTCACTCCGCTGCGTATGTTGAATGGCTCTGAGACGTTGCCATCGTGCTGCACTATCCCCTGCATGTTGGTGTGAAACGATTCGATGAGGCTTTGCAACTTTGGTGGGCATCCTATCTTTGGCAGGATCTTGAAAAGGCCCTCTCTGCTGACCAGATCGAACGCTTTGGTGAGGTCGATGAAGGCGACGTACAGGGGCATGTTCTGTTCTCTGCATTTCTCCTGGAGTTGGCGGATGGAGAATATCATGTCTACCGTCGATCGCTCAGCGTGGAAGCCACACTGAGACTCGGGGTAGACACGTTCGGCAAGCTTCTGTAGACAAACGAGAACAACTCGTGCGTAGACTTTGCCAACAAGGCTGAGGAGGGAGATGCCCCTGTAGTTGTTGCAGTCGCTTCTCTCCCCTTTGTTTTTGTAGAGGGTGATGATCTTGGCGTCCCTCATGTCCTGTGGTACGGCACCTTCCTTCCAACACTGGCAGAGGACATCATGCAATGGCAGCAGTAGGGTGGTCTTGCAGTGCTTGATCAGGTCAGGGGGTATGCCGTCGTTGCTGGGTGCCTTGCCAGCGGCCAAGCTATCAATGGCCTTGCTGAGTTCATCGATGGTTGGCTCGGCGTCAAGTTCGTCCATGGATGGCAGGCAGTCGATGGCATCAAGGGCTGACGGTGTCACAGTGTTCTGTCTGGAGTAGAGGTCGGAGTAGTGTTCCACCCATCTCTCCATCTGCTTGTTCTTTTCTGTGATCATCTCCCCAGTGGAGGATTTGAGGGGGGCCGTCTTGCTCTGAGCCGGACCAAGTGCTTTCTTGATGCCATCGTACATACCACGGATGTTCCCTGTTATGGCAGCGGTTTGAATGTCTTGGCTGAGCTGAGTCCAGTACTCGTTGGCACAGCGCCGAGCAGTCTGCTGAACTTTGCTTCTCGCAGCCCTGAGAATCTGGAGATTCTTCTCGTTTGGGTACTTCTTGTACTCGGCAAGTGCTGAGCGCTTGGCTTCAATGACGGGGGTCATCTCGGTCAACTTGGCATCAAACCAGTCCTGTGACTTCAAGGTCTTCCTCCCAAAGGTAGCCAAGGCTGTGCGGTGGATGGTGTTTCGCAGCTATTCCCACTTCTGCTTTGCAGACTCTCCTTCTTGTGGTACACCAAGTTCCTTCTCAAAGGTGGAGGCAAACTGCTCAACAAGTTCTGGTTGAGCCATCTTGCTGGTGTCAATCTATGTCTTTCCAGGCTGTCTAGCACGATGGAATTTCTTCAGCTGCAGCTTGACCTTGCAACACACCAATGAATGGTCTGTGTCGCAATCTGCACTCTGGAATGAACGGGTGATTAGCACGTTCTTCAATGAGGTGCACCTGATCAGGATCAAGTCCAGCTGGTGCCAGTGCTTTGAGCGTGGATGTTGCCAGGAAACCTTGTGTTGGGGCTTGGTCTTGAAGAACAAGTTTGTGATGCACAGATCGTGATATGTGCAGAACTCGAGCAGCCGCTGTCCGTTGTCGTTCATTCTGCCCACGCCAAAAGGTCCAAGACAGGAGGGCCAGGAGTCGTGGTCAGCACCCACTCTGGCATTGAAGTCTCCAAGGAGAATGAGTTGTTCAGAGTTGGGGATGATCCTGACAGTTGTTGCGAGATTCTCGTAGAACTCGTCTTTTGCCTCTGGTGTGGCTGTCTGTGTTGGGGCATACACACTGACTAGGGTGACTGGGCCTTGAGTGGTGTTCAGGCGGAGGGTGAGGAGTCGTGCAGAGCCAGTGCTGCCCGGTTCCACCATCTTCAGCAAGGTGTTCTTCACCGCGAAGCCCACTCCGTGTTCCCTGTGTTCGTCACTGCCCTTTCCCTGCCAGTAGAACGTGTAGTCCTTCTCTCTCAGTGTGCCTGCGTCAGCCAACCGTGTTTCCTGGAGAGTGGCGATATCCACTCCCAGTCTCTTCAGCTCATTATTGATGATGGCAGTCTTCCTGGTGTCATTGATGTCCTTGAGGTTAGCAGCGAGTCCTGTCATCATAGTGCGGACGTTCCAAGTTCCCAGTTTTAGAGTTGGTCTCTTTTGTTTTATTGTCTTGCCTGGTGCGAAGGTTCTCAGCCTGCTGTTCGGACTTCTCCTCATCCCCATGCACCCAATGAGGAAAGCAAGCTGTGGCGGGACAACACCTTATTGGCTGGGGGCTGCCCAGCTTGAGGCGGGCGGTAGCTGTCCAGTGAGATCCGATGATCCCTTCCATCGTCTGGAACAACCCCTGGCGCCGTGCTCTACGCCAATTGAGCGGTGGCTTATAACCGGTAACTGTCATTCCCCGTGTTTTGTCTACGCCAAAGGCGAAGCTGGAGTGTCCTCTCCAGTGATCCGGTGTTCTACCTTCCAGCATTGGGCGTTGGTAGGATTCAAGCCTGGGCAGGAAGATATGGAGGACAAGATGTTGCCCATGCAGCATGTCCCCCCTCTCCACGTCACTGATGAATCCAAAGGAACAGCAGGGCTGCTACAGTTTGGCACCAGCGCCGTTGCAGGAGCTGCCAGAACGATGTTGAGCACAACATAGAACTGCCTTAGGGGCTCCGACTCCGGATTTTTCCTCAGGGTTGACTCCCGAAGCCTTTCCCGTGACCGGGTATGCCGCAAGGCAGCGGAGGTTTGAAATCAGAGTTTACCTTCCCCTAGATGGGCTACCTTCCCAGGTTGACGAGCCACCATCTACCCGAAGGCTTTTATTAAGGCTATTAAGGCTTCATTAAATGATGGTGGGAGGAATCCTAATATGAATGCCTCATTGTAGACTTCCAATAACTTTGGTGCTAATATTTCAATATATTGTTTATAATATTCTACTGGGAATCCATCCATGCCGGGTGATTTCCTCGTTTTCATCTGTGATACTGCCATCCTAATCTCCACCTCTGTTATAGGATTATCTAAAAGTTCCACATGTTCATCGGCTAATTTTGGTAGAGTAATATTAGAAAAAAAATCATTGATGTCGTTTGGATTTAAGCTGCCTTGTGATGTATAAAGTTCCCTATAAAATTGTTTAAATACATCATTTATTTCTTTACTAGATGACACCAGGGTATTCCCCTTCTTAATTATTGGTATCATATTGTAGGAGTTCTGTTGTTTAAGTTGCCTACTAAGCAGCTTGCCCGTTTTCTCCCCCAAGTTGCTCTGAGCCTAAATAAGGCATATTCAGCTTTTTTATTGTAGATTTCCTGCAACTGGAATTTAAATTTACATATATCTTGATATAATTTATCTGAAAAATGTCTTGATAGTACTATTTCCAATTTTCTAATTTGATATTCCAGATCCTTGATTTTATCCCTATTTTCATTTTTCTTTTTTGATGCCTGTCCTATGATTTTCCCCTGGATAAATGCTTTACATGCTTCCCATTCTGTGGCTCTTGAGCCTGTAGTACCTGAATTGAGCTCAAAGTAATACTTGAGTTCTTCCTTCATTGTCAGGTTAAATGTTTCATCATGTAAAAGTGATGTATTTAACCTCCATCTGCCTCTTCTATCGTTGTCAATATCAATGTCAATACATAACTCTATAGCTGCGTGGTCTGACAGGGCCATTGCATTTATTTTACTTTCAGTTACAGATTTTATAATATTACTTGAAATTAGAAAAAAGTCTATCCTGGAGTATGATTTCTGGCAGTGGGAGAAGAAGGTGTACTCCCTCCCCCTCGGATTTACCAGTCGCCAAATATCCACCAAGCTCACATCTTCACACAGCATATGTAATGCAGCCCTATCCTTTGTAGTTTTCGATCCACTGAATTTACTCTTATCCAAAAATACATCCATCACTTGGTTGAAGTCACCTGCCAATATAATTTGACCCTCTGTTTCCCCTAAAATTTTGTTCACTTCATTAAAAAAAATTGGGTCTTCTTTATTAGGTGCATATATGTTACACACCACCATTTTTATCCCATTAACAATTGCCTCAATACAGACCATTCTGCCTTCATTATCCTTACGTTCTTTGACCAAAACAAAACCCAGTTTTTTATTTATTAGAATACAAACCCCATTCCTCTTGCTTGAGTAGGAGCTATGAAAAACCTGGCCCACCCAGCCCCATTTCAATTTGGCTGCCTCCTCTCCCTTAAAGTGGGTCTCTTGAATGAAAGCTATATCTACTTTATTATGTTTGAGATATGTTAGGACCTTCCCTCTCTTTTTAGGATCCCCACAGCCATTAATGTTCCAGCTGATATATTTAATGTAATTATTAGCCATGTATTTGGTTAAAAGCATGAATATTCATGATAGGGGACTGGCTACCTGATGTCCTACTATAGCCAATATCCCACTTTAAAACTTGCATCTCACTTGTGATAATACTAGCAGTTATTTCCCTAGTTATTTCAGTCAGTACCATACCCTTATCAAAACACATATTAATATACACTTGAACATTTTTGAACTGAATACCTCTGAACATCTGAGGTAAGAAACAAAAATAATAAACACTTAAATGCACTTCAAACGACATTAACAGGGGCATAAGGTCCCTGCTCCTTAGTAACAACTCAAAAATATAAAACAAAAACATCTTGGACCGTGGAGTATCGCTCACCCGGCCACTAGGTGTCTCCTCTGGCCTTGGCTCAGGCGGCACAAAACTAAATCCTCACACCCCCCCCCCCCCACCACCACCAATTCAACAACATAATATTAAATCTATTACCCATTGAATGTCATTGGTCCACGCTATATGCATAATGGTATACAGATTCATTCATGCCTAGTAAAATTCTCCTCGATATATTGTTCAGCAACCCTTGCATCGGTAAAGCTGCAGCTCTTCCCTTCCCATGTAAAGCGCAACGTAGCTGGATATGTCAGCTTGTATCTTACGTTACGGAGCTGCAGAGATTTCCTCGCTGCCGTGAAAGTTTTCCTCTTTAACGCCAGTTCTCTAGCAACATCCGGGAACACCGATAATTTCAGATTCTCCCATTTTATTCCGCGTTTCTCTCTCGCCATGGTGATCACTTTCTCCCTTGCTGATTGTCGTAGAAATCTAATGAGCACCGATCTGGGCGGCTGGTCCCCGGCAGGTCTGGGGGCCGCTGTCCGGTGTGCTCTCTCCACCTCAAATTCTCCGTCCACGTCAATGCCGAGCCCTTCGCATAAGATTTTCTTCACGCATGCTTCCGTCGTGCCGTTTGTTCCATATGTTTCCTTCAGACCCACAAGTCTCACGTTATTTCTCTTAGAGTGGTTTTCCAGCTCCTGTAGGCGGTTCTGTAATAATTCCATCTTTTTATCGCAGGCTTCATTGTCGTTCACTAGTGGGTCTACTGTATCTTCCAGTTTAGAAATCCGTACCTCCATCTCCTCCAACCTCTCATGTATGTTGTTCACTGCATTCTTTAGCTCCGTAGTTGTAGTTTTAATGGTTGAGGTATCTGCTGCGACCACCTGAGGCGTCATGCTTATTTTGGTAATTTCAGCAAACATAGTCTCCATGTTCCTTGGCTCGGCATCCTGTGTATTGGGTTTTAAAGTGGGTATGGCAGCTTCCTCCACATGGCTGGGACTTTTCCTGGTAGATACGCGGCCTGTGTGTCCTCCCTTAGAAGTCATTTGGACTCAAAAACTATCGCTGGGCAGCTTAAACAAACATACAGGCACTGACCGAGGCTGGTTTGCTCGAGGAATGTAGCAAATAGTCAGGTATAAAACAGTTTGGTGGACAGGGCGAGAAGAGCTAAATTATTGTGCTGCCATCTTGCTCGGCGTACCCACGTGACCCCCTCCTGCCTAGTACCTCTCTGGAGATTAAAGCTTTGAGAAGTTTGATCATTTGTTCGGACAGATGCAGTTGGACAGACATATGGTGTTTTAATCCAGTTTACGAAAGATGAACCAAACCCAAACTTGTTTAGAACACCATAAAAAAAAAATTCCAAATTGCCTTGGTTCTGTGTCACAGTTCTGCGACTGTCATGCGACGTGGCCTTAAACCATAATAAATCCCCAGTTATACTAAGTATTGCACCTCAAAAGGTGGCAGACACGTATAACTCACTGCTCTTGCCTTTGAGGACCAATGGCTCCCATATAACCCCCCCTCCACTTCTGGACACCACAGAAGAAGAGTTTGTAAACAAATGTTGATTGATCGCAAGACGGAGGAGGCATTTGCTTCCAAATTTTCCCACTATGATTCTAAAAAGAGATTATTTAGCTTATGAAGGTAAATATCTACATTTTGTTATAATAGAGGGTGGGCAAAGCTGGTTGATTGCACCTGCCATCGACCTCCAGCACCATGTGGCTGGACAGAACAATCGTGCTGGTTCCCGGTCATCATATGAGATAAATTGCGGTGGAATAAAAGTGAAATTGAGGTGGAATAATCAAAACAGTTTCTGGTTGTGGGAGAGAAAGTGAAAATGACTGAGAGAAGACAAAATAACAACCAGGATGGACGAAAATGGATGAAGCGCACTGCCTGGCCAGCGGTAAGTGATGAATTTCTTTGTTTACATTGTAACTGATTTTCTGGTTCATACACTTTAAAGATAAGAAAACAAAATGTCCAAAACAACAAACGGTGACAAAAAACAAAACCATCCTTTGTGTAAATATGTCCAAAAGTCCGCTTTTGACTGAAAGTTATGTAATTCGTTATGTCTGCCATGGCATTATGCAAATTAGATGTGTAAATTTATTCCTATCTCAAACTTTGGATCATATTCTGCATCTTTCTAATTAACAGTAAGCCATTATCTCTTACCAATGAATGAATGAATGAATGAATGAATGAATGAATCTTTATTTCGGATAGATTAAAAGTAAAGATTAAAAAAAGAAACAGAATAATATAACAAAGGGGGAAAGATAATCCAACAAGGTCAAATTAGACAATAACTCCTCTGATTATACATTTCAACACAAGTTATCCGAAATGGGTGATGGCTGAAGCCACAGCTTATATTGTCCACCCATATTCCATCCAAGAATCCAAAAGAAAAACAAAACAAGAGCGATTACAATTCAGAACAAAGCTAAGACAAAATGTGACAATAAAAAACTAAGCAACAACACAACACAGACTGGATATGACAATCCTATACCACTTTCAAGTTACAGTTTTGGAAATCTCTGACATCTGAACTGAATATTTTCTTGAAAAAATCTTGACCACTAGGGGCTGATGGCGCAATGGAGCACCTCAGGCAGTTAAACAGTTAACACGGGCACAGGCTTTCTCTGCATCCAGAGATAAAATTGTAGTTTCTAAGTTATTAATCTTACAGTAGTCTATTAAATTAAATAGCTTGTGTGTATTATTAACTGAGTGCCTACTCTTGATGAAACCTGTTTGATCTGGGTGTATAATAAATGGAATTTTCTTTTCCAGTCTTTTGGCGAGAGCTTTGCAAATTATTTTAAGATTGACATTCATAAGTGAGATGGGACGGTAGCTGGATGGAAGTGGAGGTTCTTTTCCAGGTTTAAGGAGCAGGATAATTTCAAATTCAAATTCAAATTCAAACGTTTATTTCAAACTCAGGGTTCATATTAAGTGCAAAACTAAAACGAGTAGAAAATAAATAAATAAATAAAAGTATATACAGATCAGCAGACACTCGGCGCTCTTGTAACAACAATAACATACAATATTGGGCTCAGTATAAAATGCAACGCCACCACTTCCAAATGCTGGAGTGAAGTGTGAGTGACGAGTTGACAATTGCTGATATAAGATGATTGTTACATGCCAGCAACCTTCTCATAAAACTGCAAACATTCTTACGTATCAACTCGCCAACAGACGGAATGTTCACAGACACAAACATTTTGCTTGCACTCGACCTTTGTGGTACATCAACAACCTTCTTAGGGAGTTATTATATGCAACGCGGATTTTGTTCCTAACAGCAACATTGCTATTAAACCATAAAGGCGAGCAGTACATTGAGGTACAGAAGGTCTTGAACAACATACATTTGACATCAGGAGAACATCTATGGAAATTTCGCAACAGTAAATTTGTTTGAGCATATAGTTTCCTGAGTTGCCTGTTACAATCAACATTGGTCTTATCAGATTCAATCCACACACCTAGGTATTTGACTTTTTCAACAAAGTTCAAGCTATTACCACAAAGTGGCATAACAGGATTCGACGTATTGACACCCTTTGGTTTGAAAGCCATACACATAGATTTAGTACAGTTGAACAAGATGTCATTTTTTTCACCAAATTTTTCACATACCGAAAGGAGATGTTGCATCGCTGCAGTAGACAAACTTAACAAACAGAGGTCATCAGCATAGAAAATGTGATTTAACAGTGCACCGTTAAAGGAGCCGCCCACATTAGTATTGTTCAACAGTACACTGAGATCATCAATATAGACATTAAACAACAAGGGTGACAGTATACCACCTTGTTTAACACCGTTGGTCACATGGAATTTGGATGAGGTGGCATTGCCCCATCTAACAACCATAGACTGCCTTCTGTACCAGTATAACAGGATGCTAACAATGTAAATAGGAATACCTCGATCGATCAGTTTTCTGAACAAACACCAGTGGTTAATCCTGTCAAAAGCTTTGCTAGCATCTAGGAACGTAGCATAGACACTAGTGGATTGGCTTCTGAAGTAGTCAACAAATTCATGGAGTAGGTAAACAGCCTTGTCAGTTGAAAGAGCTGACTTGAAACCAAACTGATTGTCGTTTGTCCACAGATAATCCTCAATTCTGTTCAGGATTAAACCCTCTAACAGTTTAGATATAACATTTGCAATAGCTATAGGTCTGTAGTTGTCCATATCAGACAGACTGGCACACTTGTTTTTCACCAAAGGAATAATAACAGAGTCCATCAACATATCTGGCATGTAACCATGAACAAACATACAGTTAAAACACAATGACAACAGAATACACAATGAGGCATTCACTGGTGAGACAGTAAGGGCCAACTGATTTGCCTTTCTTGAGAACTTTGATCAGTGAATCAACTTCAAAAGGAGTAACAGCAGAAATATCAGAGGCATCAAACATGTCGTTATACAGACGAATATCGTGCATAACAGAATCCTTCATTGAAACATTCTTGACTGAGTTGAAAATAGCTTCATATTGACATTTCCACTTTTCAGCAATATTAACGTCACCAGTCACACCATCAATAGTGTTTGATCTAACAGACCGGTGGGAGCTCATAGCCTTCATTTGTTTCCAGAATTCTACCATGTTCAGTTCACTCATGTGATTAGTTAGCTGGTCACATTTGATACTTTCTTCATTGCGCCTGCATGCTCGTAGAGCATATTTGAACCTAGCCCTGCAATTTTTCATGTTTTCAAATATTGGACCAGAACGTGGTTTGCTATTACTCCTCCACCACAAAAAAGCATCCCGAGCAGCTGTGTGAGCCTCGCTAACAACATCATTCCAGCCTGGGACGTTATATTGGGTGGCCACACTGTGACTAGGAATGCATTCACTCACACAGTAATTTAAAGCATCAACAATATCACTGTAAAACCTGTCAATATCGTCCCTGTGTGCCGCACAATTACGGTCGTGACACCTGATGGCGTCCATAGGAGCACGGATGTTACAGAGTTTCCTACGAGTAAGTTTCTTATATCTGGACAGGTCTGACGCTGTGGCATCACGCCATTTGTATGTCCTACTGCCCGTTGTGGCCGAGGGAGCTTCCCGGGGGCCACTTACAGCACTAGATACCTCAATATCTATAGATAAAGATACATGATCGGAACTCACATAGTCATACAGAACTTTGATATTGGACACGTTATCATGGCCTGAGGATGTAGTCACACAGTGATCAAGCCATGATGTAGAGCCATGAGCCATGCTAACATGAGTAAAAGTATTACCTGGTAAGATAATCCTGTCCGAGATGTGTAAGGAGTACTCTCACAAAAAGACTCCAGTTCGTTTCCAAAACAACTTGAATGTGCTGTATTAGCGTTGAAGTCACCAATTGTGAACACATATGGAGTTGGAAAATCCTCAGTGATACGTTTAACAAGACTCAGGCAGTGCAAGTATTCATCCAAGTTTTCAACACTGTCATAGGGGAAATATATACACAATATATGACAGTGAAAGTCACCCAGGTTGACTTCAATACCTGTAACTCTTACACACTCGTAAATTTTCACAACACAACTGTTCGCAAGTGACTTCCGCCATAGGATACCGACGCCGCCATAGGGGCGACCTAAGATAACACGTTCTTCCGTATCCATAAAAGAAACACCTTGTCCTATAAAGTCACCATGTAATCTGCTCAGAATAGACAATTCATTTTCGAACAACCAGTGTTCCTGCAACAACACAATGTCATGGTTATCACATAAACTGGAGATCTCATTAGATGAAGTTTTTACATTCTGGCAGTTGAATGAACATATTCTAAGGTTGGTCCTACTACTGAATGAATATAATGACAAACACAATAATGACAATCACATGTAGATCATTTCCTCTCAAAAACTGTCGAAGGTATAAACCAGATGGCCACACATTTTTTTCAAGCAACTTCTTGCTGCAACTGGCAGGACATGTAATCTTAAAAGAGGCATAACCATCATACTTGGTTTCTAGTTGCTCAATCTTGAGATTGTCATTTAATTTAACATGGGTTTTGATGTAGGAGCGTACATGATGGGGTCTGGTGGTGGGGTCGAGTCGACTGATGAAGACTTGGTGCTTCTTATGACCTTGACCTTGACCCTGATGACCGCCAGACCTCCTACCAGACTTTGGTACAACGCGTAACTGTGAGTGGGGGCGTGTCTTGTTGACAACCTGTAGCTGGTTCGTGGTCTGTTTGGCAGTCGGTTGGTTGTCAGACGATAGGAGTGCATTGGTGTAGGACCTCTTCTTCTTCTTGGAACGGCGACTCTCAACTTCCTCGAACTCAAACTCGTGTTCTTCAGCAATTACAGCAACTTTGGCAGCTTTGGCAACCCCAGAAGGGCTGCTGCCGACACCGTCATCAGTACAGGCCTCTGTAGAGTTGGCGGCCACGTCCGCATTCTCACCGTCGGCCGTGGCGGTAGGTGGAGGACCACGGGCTGCATTGGAGACCGGGGTGTGGTCGACAGCTGCTACCACGGTCTCCTCATCGCTGGTGATGTTGACAGCACTCTGAGTACTGCCAGCCTCATCCTCACCTTCCTCGACCAGGACGTCAGCTGGAGGGGGGGCGTCGCCAAGTTTGGACTTTATTGCCGCCACGTCGTCCTGGATAGCAGATATCGTTTTGAACACGGTAGCAATGCTCTCTCCAAGGGACATCACACGGCACACATCATTAGACAACCTGGCAAGGTCAAATGACTCCAACAAAGCTGGTGTCAAATCCTTGAGGTTCAGGGCAACGTATTGTGGTGCCAGCTGACCAACCTCATTCAGCTTGTGGTAAATGTCGGTGATGTTGTCTTTCTTCCGGCTGGGGCCAATCCTCTTCTTCTTCCGCGATGTTCCCTCTGGACACTGCTCGAACAGCAACTTCTTTGCTCCTTCAACCTGGTTCTCATCGTAGAAGTCGCTAACCCATTTCACAAGATAGTCCATCGGGACATTACCCATCTTGTTCTGCATAAAACACAGCAGCTCACAGACGGACATCTGACGTGGGAGTGCTGTAGTTGGCCCCATGCAGGGGAGGGTCGTCACCATGGGTGTCACCAGCCATATCTGGCGTTAGTCCATTTAGTCCAGAAGACATTTCTGACAGTTATCTAACAAGATACTGACATGTATTTAGCACACCAACATAGGTTTAACGAGATAGCTTTGAAGCCCAACAGGAGTAATGTTCAGCGGGGCTGATCATTAGATTGGCGGGGCTAACTTTAGCTTAGCATTAGCGTTAGCTTAGCGTTAGCATGATAGAGTCTATAATTGCACTCTTGTGTGAATTAATACACACGCGCTCTTGATTCCACCACACTGCAGATCAGTTCGCCCTCCGGGGAATAACGGTAGACGACACCAGTATCTACTTCATCACACGCAAATGACCATTCACCCGTCTTAGTGGTTACCTTCTCACTGCAGCTGTTTATCTGGGATAGCAGCAGAGACGATGAGCAGTCTTTAGAAATCAGAAATGGGGCCAGAGCCGCCAGAACCTTCACCGGGTCAGCGCTGTTGTCATACGAGTATTCCCCACATTTGTTGGTGGCCAACAAAAGTCCTTATTTTTAACGGTTTTACTTAAATTCTCGGCTCATTTCAGGCATCACAGCTGCACCGGAAGCTGCACCGGAACATCAGTCAGATAATTTATTTATCTCTGAGTCAGATGGGTTAATCTGAGATGAGTAGAGGTTTTCATAAAACCTTCTGAAGGAGTTATTTATTTCTTCAGGCTCATGGGTAATATTTCCAGTCATATCCCTAATAGAGTGGATAGTTGCTTTTAATTTGTTCAATCTTAGCTGGTTCGAAAAATATCACCCCAATTTATTACTGTGTTCAAACTTGTCAAGAAGCAGTATTTGTATTAAAAACTGTGCTCTTTCGTTTGTAACTTATTTTAATTCCATCTTTAATTTTCTCAGATTGTTAAGTGCCTGTTCCTGTGGAGAAATGGCACAGGTCATCTCCAGTGACTTAATTTTCTGTTCTAACTCCAGTGCCAGTGCTTTTTCTTTTTTATTCTTATACAAACAGTAAGAGATTATTTTACCTCGCACGGCCGCTTTTGCTGCTTCCCAGAGAAAATGTGGGGATATTCCTGGCACGTCATTATATTCCTGACATGATTCCCACCCTTCATTAAAGTAATTAATAAAGTCTTTTTCTTTTAGTAGTGATGTATTGAATTTCCATCTCCTAGTTTTCCTTATAGCTTTCCTATTTACTAGTGTAAGAGATACAGTACTAGATGGTGATCGCCAATAGCTTGATTTGAACATGTGTCAGTGTCTGTGATGTCCCTCACAATAGAGTTACTGGCTAAGAAGAAGTCTAAACATGAATGTGAACTATGAACTGATGAGAAAAAAAGTGTATTCCCGAAGAGTTGGGCGAAGAGAACGCCATTAATTGCAAAGACCAAAATCATTCATGTATTGTTTGAGAGTATCAATAGCCTGCCATTTTTGATAATTCCCCAATGCACTGAGCCTGTCGATTGCAGGGTTTAAAAACAGGTTGAAGTCTCCTTCTATTATGAGTGTAGTGTCCAAGTGCTCAGAAAGAGAAGTGAATCTACCTTCTGGATCTGCTATGGTATTATTCACAACAAAGCATTTTCTTCTGTTTACCAATACAGCTACCCCCTTTTGTTTAGAAATAAAGCTGGCTGAGTACATGTGGGGAAATTCCGGGGAGGTGAGCACATCTACAGACAACTTAGAAACATGTGTTTCCTGTAATAAGACAAAGTCTGCCTCTAGCTCCTTCAGTCGATTAAAAACTTTGAGCTTCTTCTCCCTGGTAACAATTTCACGTATGTTCCACGTGACAAACTTTAATGTGGACATGTTTTCAGTTACTGGTTTTTGTACTAAAGGCTAACTAAATGTGCCTATGTGATTATATGTCCGTAATGTATGCATGTGTGTGTGTGTGTGTGTGTGTGTGTGTGTGTGTGTATGTTGTGTGTAAAATATTCAATTCAATTCAATTCAATTCAACTTTATTTATATAGCGCCATTTCACAACAACAGTCGTCTCATAGCACTTTCAACTGTAGGGGGGACCCCCACAGTTGCAGAAAGACCCCAGCAATCAGGTGATCCCCTGTGAGCAAACACTTGGGGATGGTGGAGAGGAAAAACTCTCTTTTAACAGGAAGAAACCTCCAGCAGAACCAGGCTCAGGGAGGGGCAGTCATCTGCTGCGACTGGCTGGGGGGTAAGGGGACAGAGAAGATGAAAAGAACAGACATGTAGAGAGCAAACAGCACAATGGGGACTCAATCTATGGGAGAGAACAAACAGATGTTAATGACCAGCAAAAAAAAAAAAATATTTCATTGCAAGTGAAGAAAGGAGTGAGGCCCAGTGCATTATTGGAGGTCCCCCAGCTGACTAAACCTATTAGCAGCATAACTAAGGGAGGGTTCAGAAACACATGATCCCTCCCTAATTGTAGGCTATATCAAAAAGGTAGGTTTTAGCCCTATTCTTAAAAACAGAGATCGAGTCTGACTCCCGAATCCAGATTGGCAGCTGGTTCCACAGGAGTGGAGCTTGATAACTGAAGGCTCTGCCTCCCATTGTACTTTTGGAGATTCTAGGTATTACAAGTAATCCTGCATTTTGAGAGTGTAGTGCTATGTTAGGATAATACGGTAGTACAGTGATCCCTCACTTATCGCGGTTAATGGGTTCCAGAACCGACCGCGAAAAGTGAAAAACCGCGAAGTAGCGTCACCCCTAATGACGTCATCCATAAATAATACGTACGTTCATTCTCTCACTCTCTCTCTCATATGATACGTGTGTGTGTGTGTGTGTACGTGTACATACATACGTAGATGTAAATAAAGTGTACATAAATATGTTTTTAGAACTCTTTTATTCTTATAACAAGATACGTAACTCAAGATGAAGATGATTTACTTCACAGGTTAATGAGAGCTTTACTGCTCCTCAGGTGACGCCTCATCGTCAGGTGCTAGAAGCGCAGGATCATTGAGGGCAGCTTCCGATAGAGCTGGAGAAGCTGCAGGAGGCGGCGTAGTGGCTCAATGGGAAGACTATTTCGCACAAAATGGCACAAGAGAACAGCGAAAAGTTCCACGCGGCGAGACTACGTAACACGAGCGATAAAGAGCAATGAATGCGGTCTTCCTTCCCTTCATGGGCGCTCGGCAGGGAGAGGAGGTGGGTGAAACGTCTCGGCCAATCAGCTTGCGGGGTGAAACGTCTCGGCCAATCAGCTTGTGAGATTTCCGAGCCGAGCCAACACGAGAACAGCGAACAGAGAGGTGGGGCTCTCAGTGTTGATACCTGATGGTCTAATGTAGTCTCCCTGCCTTCTGCTAGCGCCCGCCCATTATTTCTCAATTTTGAATTTTTGATGAATATTTTTGAAAAATCCGCGATGCACTGAGGGCGCGAAAGGTGAAGCGCGATGTAGCGAGGGATCACTGTATCAGATCTTTTAAATAAAAAGGAGCCTGATTGTTTAGAGCTTTGTAAGTAAGAAGAAGGATTTTAAACTTAATTCTAAACTCTATAGGAAGCCAATGAAGGGAGGCCAGAACCGGAGAGATATGATCTCTCTTTCTAGTACCTGTTAAAACTCTTGCTGCAGCATTTTGGATCAGCTGAAGACTTTTTAAAGATGTTTTAGGACAACCTGATAATAAAGAATTACAATAATCTAATCTCGAGCTAACAAAAGCCTGGATCAGTTTCTCAGCATCACTCTGAGACAAGATGCTCCTAATCTTGGCAATATTATGCAAATGATAGAAGGCAGTCTTAGAAACAAATTTAATATGTGAATTGAAGGACAGATCTTGATCAAAAATAATTCCAAGGTTCCTCACAGAGTTATTAAGAGAAAGAGTAACCACATCCAAACTGAAAGTTTGATTTGGAAAGGTATTTCTAAGGTTTTTTGGACCAACAAGAATGACTTCAGTCTTATCTGAATTTAATAGCAGGAAATTACAAGCCATCCAAGCTTTGATTTCCTTAAGACAGGCTTCTCACTTGGCTAATTGATTACTATCATATGGCTTCATTGACAGGTATAATTGTGTGTCATCTGCATAACAATGAAAATGTATACAGTGCTTTCTAATAATGTTGCCTAACGGAAGCATATATAAACTAAAAAGAAAAGGGCCTAGCACAGATCCCTGTGGAACTCCATGACTAAGCTTTGAGTTGAAAGAAAACTCATTATTTACATGAACAAACTGGAACCTATCAGATAAATAAGATCTAAACCACTGCAACGAAGTTCCATTAAGTCCAACATAGTGTTCTAATCTATCAAGTAGAATATTATGATCGATAGTATCAAAAGCTGCACTAAGGTCTAAAAGGACAAGTACAGAAACCAGTCCATTATCAGATGCGATGAGGAGGTCGTTAGTGACCTTCACTAAGGCTGTTTCAGTACTATGATGGATTCTAAACCCAGATTGAAACTCTTCAAGTAAACCATTTCCCTGCAGGTGGTCAAATTGCGTAGCAACAACTCTTTCTAAGAATGAAATGAAAGGGAGATTAGAGATTGGTCTATAGGTAGCTAAAGCTCCTGGATCTAGCGTTGGCTTTTTGAGTAAGGGTTTAATTACAGCCGTTTTAAAAGCCTGCGGTACATGGCCTAAAGTTAATGAAGAATTGATTATGTGAAGAATAAAGCTACCAATAAGTGGGAAGACTTCTTTAAATAACCTAGTAGGAATAGCGTCTAAAAGACAAGTTGAAGGTTTGAATGAGGAAACTATTTTGTCTAACTCACAAAGGTCGATTGGAGTAAACTCATCAAGACAGACATCAGTTGAAGGAGTTGTAGTAGTTACTGTATTTAAGTTAACTGTGGGAAGAATCTGATTGATTTTATCTCTGATGGATGAAATTTTATTATTGAAAAAGTTCATAAAGTCCTGACTAGTAAGCTCTAAGGGAATGCTAGGATTGACAGAGTCCTGACTGTTTGTCAACCTGGCTACAGTGCTGAAAAGAAACCTGGGATTATTCTTGTTCTCTTCTATTAATGCAGAATAATAACTTGTTCTAGCTTTTCTAAGAGTTTTTTTCTAAATTAAAAGATGATTTCTCCAAGCTAAATAGATTTCATCTAAATTAGTGGAGCACCATTTTCTTTCTAATTGACGAGTCTTCTGTTTTAAGCTATGAGTTTCTGTGTTGAACCAAGGAGTTAGAAATCTCTGATTAGACTTTTTCTTTTTTAAGGGGGCCACCAAGTCTAGAGTCTGATGCAGAGAAGCTGTAACACTATCCACCATGTTATCAATTACAGAAGGAGCAAGCTGTCTATAGCTTATTTCCGTTGTATTGACACATGGCATAGAGGAAACAATCTGCATAAATTTGGTAACAGCATCATCTGAGAGGCATCTACTGTAATAATATTTTTCTTTAGGAGCCAAATAGTCAGAAATAGTAAAATCAAAGATTAACAGACAATGGTCTGACAGTACAGGGTTATGAGGAGACACTACAAGATTTTCTGTTTCTATGCCATATGTCAGAACAAGGTCCAATGTATGGTGGAGATAATGAGTAGAATTTCCTACTTTCTGAGAAAACCCAATAGAGTCTAATATTGAATTAAATGCCACATTAAGGCAGTCACTATCTACATCCACATGTATATTAACCTCTTGCACTCTGTTGTACCGCGGACGAGCAAGTCTCTGCATCCTAGAGCGCACGAGGGCGCACGAGAGCGCCCTCGTGCGCTCTAGGATGCATGATGGAGATGTTGATGTAGGTGGTGATGGCGTCCAAGCGTGCACTGAAAATAAAAGCTGCAGACACAGCTGCAAACAGATTAGTTCATCTGATTGACCTCTCATTCGACTAATAAGAGCCTTGAATTGGGTTTCTGAAACCTTGAAGAACCAATGACTGAAAACTTAGCAAGAAGGACCCGCCTACCAACGCAGCGAGCCAATTGAAGCACAGAAGTTCGCTGAGCTGTTTTGTCTAAAGCTGGGTGAAGAGAGACTGCTTCAGCAGCCACAGGCAGTGCTTTATTTTTTTAAATTTTTTTTTAAATTCCAGCAGAGTGTTTAGGATTCTCTTATATGGTCATCATAGACCGACGGAGGCCGACGACGAAGGTTGTAAATCATTTGCCAAAACCACAATCATGGAATTATGTTTTGACCGCGTCGCGAGACCAGAACCACGAGCGGACCAGCGTCGCGTTCATCTGACAGTGAGGAAGAGAAGTTGGCCAGGACAATGTGGCTGTGAAGAGGTAAGGTGTTATAAGCCAAATTATTTTTTATCCCTGAAAATTGTAATCAAAAATGACTTTTGACCGATCGGTAAATTACAGCTGTGCGGCGCTCGATGTCCGAAGTGTGTGCGTACACAGTTCGTTCGCTGCCTCCGGACCGTGAACGCCGCGGGAGCCGCGGTGACAGCGCTGCTGTGACCACATCGCCACATCCGAGTGTAATCCGTCATGTAGCGATGGCCGATCTCCGTCCTCTGTAGCAAGGGAGGGGACAAACCCCCTCCCCACACACACACAGACACAGCCCTGAGTGTGACCTTTCATTAGAGCCCAAAATGAAGCTTCTACACTGAATCATTCAAAAGTTACAGACGTTTTTCCAAACTGTGCCATTTGGCACAGTTCCAAAACGCCTGGGAAGTACCTGAGAACAAAGCTGTGTAATATATTCATTTTTTGTGGTATTGTTACAAAATTTGGACCTCAGCTGGATAACACTTGGTTCTACATTTCTGTTGCATTTTCCAGCCTGGATCTGAAGCTGTGTGTTATTTGCAAGCATTTGTATCCAAAAAAACACCCAGGCCAAATTTATTTTCTTCAAGTTCAGTATGTTTAGATGACTGTAACTCAGTGGCCGGAGTACTTAGAGAGATTATGACTGTTTTGCCAAAAAATTCAAAGTGTTTTCTTTTAAATGAGACCAACCCCATGAAGATGCTGCCAAGGGCTGAAGAACAGCTTTCGATTTACTTTGAGCACATTATTTTTTGGCATTTTTAGGAAAATTGACCGGAGTGCAAGGGGTTAAAGTCCCCTACTATAATTATTCTAACTGATTTCAGCACTAAATCAGCTAAGAAATCAGCAAATTTGGATAAAAATTCTGAGTAGGTTGATGGAGGATGATAAACTATGGCAAATAAAATTGGGTTTAACCTAAAATTGCTAAAGTGCCCAATACTGAGGACCAGGCCCTCAAAGGAATTATAACATGTTTTTTGCTTTACATTAATTAATAGTTTGGAATGGTAAATTGTTGCTACTCCTCCTCCACAACCAGAACGTCTGGGATTTTGACAGTTTAAATAACCAGAGGGAGTTGATTCATTTAAACCAACATAATCCTCTTGCCCTAACCAAGTCTCAGTAAGGGATATTAAATCAATCTGATGATCAATTAACAGATCATGGACTAACAGAGACTTGGGAGTTAGAGACCTAATATTTAATAAACCACATTTAATTTTTAAATTATGAGGAGGAACAGAGGCCAAATCATTCAATTTAGAGGCTTTATGTTTAATTTGAGTTTTACCAATTTTTTGCTTAATCACTTTGGGATGCTTATACATTATATTTTTATTTACTTTGGAGGGAGCAGACAATGATTCTCTGATGGGGAAGACAGGGGCTAAGTTGAGGGGTAGCGGATGAAGAGGAGCTGCAGAGAGGCGTGTAAGACTGCGACTGCGAATATCTACCTACGTATTGTATGTATGTTTGGGTGTGCGTGCATGATGTCTCTGTTCCATTTGCTTGCAATTGCAAGCAAATGGGGTGCATGTACTTTAAGTTATTTCCTATAAACCAGACGTATGAGAGAGAACAGCCAAAGGTTAGAGAATGGTGAAAAAATACAGATAACATGCAACAACAACCTAACAACTTCAACAAAATTAGCTACAGCAAACAAACAAGCAAACAACAACCTCGGCACAAAAGAAAAAAACAACAGATAAATGTTAACAAATTAAACCGAGATCAAATAAGAGACCCACACACAAATGCACGCTTTTTCCACATGCAGTGAAGGAAACAAAAGAGGCTCTAGAATAACCAGGTGGTTATAGTTTCATCCATAAACAGCTTGCCATCTATAAACAATCTATCCACAGAGACAATAGCTCGTCTACCTTCTTGGATGTTTTGTTTCCTAATGGGAAAAAGCTCCCTTCCCCTTTTCAAGATTTCCTGTGGAAATTGATCATTTAGACAATAATTGGTGTTTTTAAGCTGCCTGCCCTGCCTCTGTACCAGATTTTTTTGCTTGAAATGTTCAAATTTCACAACAATAGGTCTGGGACGTTTATTTTAGGGATTTTTTTTTTTGCCCAGTACGATGGACTCAGTGGAAGGTAATTGATTTTGTAACTTCGGGGGACAGTTTCAGTTGCGTGGACATAAATTCGTTGACCAGCTGTTGTGGATTTTCATTATTTTTCTCAGCAATTCTGGAAAAAACAAGGTTATCTCTCATGCTGCGTGACTGTAAATTGAGAACTGTTTCATTCATTTTCCGGTTCTCTCTTTCAACAACGCCAAGTCGCGTGGTTAGCATGTTTACTGATTTTTTCAAACTACTATTTTCTTCTAAGAGAGAAACGAGCTGCGCCTGACTGTTTTCCAGACTCTCCTGTACACTCTGGAATTCTTTATGGAGCAGCTCTACTAACACTAGTCTGCCATCCATGCTGGTAAGTTTATTTTCAATGGAGAAAAGAATATCACTAACCTCTAAGCCCTCCCGTGATTTCTCGGGTGGTAAATTCGGAGAATCCACCGGTCTGGGGCGTTTGGACTCGGAGTTGGAGGAAGAATTGGGAGATACCTTATCCTCCATGTTAAAGTAGCGATAATAAAACTTGTCTATATGATTCTCAAGTTCCTCCACCTCCGTCAAGAAGATGGCAAAATGACATACAAAGGAACAGATAGTCAATTAGCAGATTAATTACAAAAGACAAAAATGCTACCTGTGGAAAAGTCTGTTTATGCTCGGTCGACGCAAGTCGCCATTTTGGATTATTGCACAACAGTCTCGGAACGTCTCGCAATCACAGCGTCATGCACCTCACTCAGTTAATTTATGTTTTAACATGGGGGGAGGGGCAATCACTTTTTACACAGGGCCATGTAGGTTTGGATTTTTTTTTTCCCTTAATAATAAACACCTTCATTTAAAAACTGCATTTTGCGTTTACTTGTGTTATCTTTGTCTAATGTTTAAATTTGTTTGATTATCTGAAACATTTAAGTATGACAAACATACAAAAAAAATGAGAAATCAGGAAAGTGGCAAACACTTTCACACCACTGTATATGTCCAACTCGTTATGGATATGTGATGCATATGCCAGCATTTTAGAGACATTTTGATACGTCAGCAAACACTGCCTAAATCGTCCAGGTGTGTCAGGGCCTTAAAGGATTTAGTAGTATCTCAGGTACAGATTTTTTGTTGTTTGTAGTGTAAATGGCACAGTTTTGAGGAGGGTGGAAAGCCCAGATAAAATCTAGCTCAGGTGTTTCATCATGGCTTTTTAATTTTTTTCCTGTTATTTGTATATTTTAGAAACAATGGTTCAAGTACTAAATCAGCCAGCCTGTTTCCTTAGACCAGGGGCAGGCTTAGTCCATTTGGGGCCCAAGGCAAAGACAGAAAGGGGACCCTACTTTTTCTTTGTTCTACACTTTTTCAGGCCTTATTAAAATCCCACCTAAAACTTATTGTCTTCAGCAGTCCTCAAATGATGATATCATTCAGGCATCAGGAATTACATCTGTACAAAAACAAAGAAGTTTAACAAACTGAATATAGACTATTGTCTATTATTTAAAAAAAACCTAACAACAATTCACATGGAAGATCTGTTGTTTGTTCATACATACCAATCCCTCCAGGATTCTGCGATATTGCAGTCGCACTAATTCACGCAAAATAAGATAAGATAAGATAAGATAAGATAAGCCTTTATTAGTCCCACAACGGGGAAATTCCAGGATTGCAACAGCACAGGGATAGCAACACTCAGAGCAACAATCAGAAGGCAAGAAAAAAAACAAGCAAGCAAGAGCAGCTAATATACATATGTACATATTACTATAAAATATATATATACACACACACACACAGACACACAGTGCAGAGCATTGTAGCTGGATGGAATAAATATATGAATATATGAACACACAGTGCAGAGCATTGTAGCTAGATGGAATAAATATGTAAATATATAAACACCCACAGTACGGAGCATTGCAGCTAGGTGGAATAAATATGCAAGTATATAAACACACACAGTGCGGAGCAATGTAGCTAGATGGAATAATATGTAGATATATAAAAACACAGTGCGGAGCATTGTAGCTAGATGGAATAAATATATAGATATATAAATATAAACACACCCAGTGCTGAGCATTGTAGCTAGATGGAATAAATATGTAAATATATAAACACACACAGTGCAGAGCATTGTTGCTAGGTGGGATGAAACAGCATAACCGTCTATTTAGTTATCCTACATGGTATGATTATGTGCCCATACATATTCTCACCCTCCATAGCGACCGGTATGTTCCTAGTTGTATGCCAGAGAGGACCATTGTGTAAGTCTATTGCATCTTTTGCATTCAAAAAAACTATTAGTTTGTTACGTCTTTTTGCTATCTCTGCGAGCAGCCCTGCTTAGGTTGTACAGTCTGACAGCCGTTGGTAGGAAGGACCTACGAAACCTCTCGGTTGTGCACCTGGGATGATGTAGTCTGCTGCTAAATGAGCTCCTCAGTGCATCCAGTATGTCCTGCATAGGGTGGAACTCGGACTCCAGCAGAGATGACAGTTTAGCCACCGTCCTTCTCTCTCCTATCTCCTCCATCGGATCAAGGCGCTGCCCCAGGACAGAGCTAGCTTTCTTAATCAGTTTGTTCAGTCTCTACCTATCGGCTGCAGTAATGCCACTGCCCCAGCAGACCACTCCAAAAGTGATGGCTGATGCCACCACCGTGTCATAGAATGACTTCAGCAGCGCCCCTTGTACACCAAAAGACCTGAGTCTCCTCAGCAGGAACAGCCTGCGCTGTCCCTTCTTGTAGAGTGCGTCAGTATTGTGTGACCAGTCTAGTTTATTGTTCAGATGAATACCCAGGTACTTATAGGATGTCACCATCTCGATGTATGTTCCCTGTATATTTACTGGTGCTGTGAGGGGCTGCCCATGCCTGCGGCAGTCCACCACCAGCTCCTTAGTTTTCCTCGCGTTGACTAATAAAGGCTTATCTTATCTTATCTTATCTTATCTGGAGGCAGTTCCGATGGCACCAGTCCACAAAGTCCTGGATAAGCCCTCTGTACTCAGCTTCATCTCCGCTGGAGATGAGACCAACGATCGCAGAGTCATCAGAGAACTTCTGTAGATGGCAATGTGTTGTGTTGTGTGAGAAGTCCGCAGTATAAAGAGTGAACAGGAAGGGAGCCAGCACCGTTCCCTGGGGGGCCCCCGTGCTACTGATGATCGTGTCGGAAACACAGTCCCGGGTTCTCACAAACTGAGGCCGGTTCGTGAGGTAGTCCAGGATCCATGATGACAGGTGCTGGTCCACCCCTGCGCGCAGCAGCTTGTCCTTCAGGATCATCGGTTGGATGGTGTTGAAAGCACTGGAGAAGTCAAAGAACATGATCCTCACCATATTCCCGGGCTTCTCCAGGTGGGACAGAGAACGGTGAAGGAGGAAGATCACCGCATCCTCCACCCCAATGCCATGCTGGTAGGTGAACTGGAGTGGATCCATCGCTGGTTCCACCAGGGGGCGGAGATGAGCAAGGAGCAGTCTCTCCAGGGTCTTCATCAAGTGGGACGTCAAGGCCACCGGTCTGTAGCTGTTCAGGTCTTTGGGGTGGGAAGTTTTTGGTACAGGTACCACACAAGATGTTTTCCACAGCTGTGGTACCCTCCCCAGTTTCAGGCTCATGTTGAAGATATACGTCACAATCCCACACAGCTGGTCTGCACAGGACTTGAGGAGCTTTGCGCTGATGCCGTCCGGTCCCGACGCCTTCCTCGCCTTGATCTTCCTCAGCTCCGTCCTCACCTGGGTCTTGGTCAGGGTCAGGATGGGGGGCTGTGTGTTGGGAGTGGGGGGGGTGTCGGTGGAGTGGGGAGTGGGCAGCAGGACTTGATTTCTTAGAGGCAGCAGTGGTTGTTGTGCAGACGGGGGAGGGCGGTTGGTCAAATCTATTGAAAAACAGATTCAGGTTGTTCGCCCACTCCCTGCCCCCCGTGGCCTGGGGGGAGGTATTCTGGAGCCCTGAGATGGTTTTGAGATTTCTCCAGACCCCGCTGATGTCGCTCTGTTGCAGCTTGTCCTCCATCTTCTTCCTGAAGCTGTCCTTGCCTTCTCTGATCTTTCTCCTCAGCTCCCTCTGTACGGACTTCAGCATCTCCCTGTTCCCCGACCTGAAGATCCTCTTCTTCTCTCTCAGAAGTGTTTTTATCTCAGGGTTGATCCAGGGTTTGTTGTTTGAGTGACGCCGTATGGTCTTGGTGGGAACGGATTTGTCCACACAGAAGCTGAGGTAGCCCATGAAGGTGTGAATGAGGCCATCGATGTCCTCACCATGTGGATCGCAGAGCTGCTTCCAGGCAGTGGCTTCAAAACAGTCCTTTAGAGTGTCCATTGTCTCCTCAGACCATAACTCCACAGTGTGCATGGCCGGAGGTTGTCTGTGCACTAGGGGTTTGTACACCGGCCGGAGATGAACCAAGTTGTGATCCGATCTCCCAAGTGGGGGGAGTTGTGATGAGGTGTACGCCTCCTTAGTGTTTGCGTAGAACAAATCCAGTGTTTTATTGTCTCTAGTGTGGCATGTGACATACTGGGTGAAAGTGGGCAGAATGGGAGACAGTGAAACATGGTTGAAATCGCCTGAGATGAGGAGAAGAGCATCTGGGTGTTCTGTCTGCAGCCTGCTGGTTACTGAATGGATGACGTCACGCGCTGTCCCAGCGTTCGCCGTCGGATTTGCATAAACAACAATGCAGATCCCGTGTGAGTGTTCTCTCGGGAGATATGTAGGCCTCATGCTAACAGCTAGCAACTCAATGTCTTTGCTGCAGTGTCGTTGTTTAACAGTGATATGTCCCGGTCTGCACCAGTTGTTGTTAACATACATTATCACTCCACCGCCCCTAGCTTTGCCACTCTCTGGTGTTCGGTCAGCTCGTATCATGTGAAAACCCTCCAGCTCAATGTTAGCATCTGCTGCTAGTTCAGTTAGCCATCACCACATCTTTTGAATGACCTTGCAAGTTTGTTCAATCACCGCAACTTTCCCGCAATTTGGGCCAATCCTCGTCAACTTTCACCAATTTCGTTGATCAAATTTGTTCCTGAGTAGCACTCAAACACTCAGTCTAAAAAATGCGTCACTGCACTGCGCTCACTTCCGTGTTTACAATGAGTATTAACAGAACACATCAGCAAAAAACAGAGTGTGTGATTAAAAAAAAAAAAACACTCACCCACGAGTTTTCCCACATCGTCCCTTCCTCCATCTTCCCCAGCCTGCCGGTGGACGTCTCCATCTTGACCGTGTGTACAAAGTGCCGGGTTTGTGTTGAAAAAAAGTCCACTTGCCTGAAAAACACCCCGACGCCGGAACGTGCGTGAGGAGAGACGCTGTAAAACTACAAACAAACGAGCAAATCTAACACTACAGCCAGTGTTTGAACATTTTATACATCTTTAGAGGTAAAATCATTACTACATCTTGTCAATGAGCTTTAAAGCTGTGAATCTCCGGTCTGGACATGGACCAATGTGCGCCCCCAACAAACCTCCAAGGAGAGCCCCTCCTCCCAGTAAAGTTCCAGTTAAAGGAAAGATGACTATCTGATGAGACAGGTGTGTGTCAAGACACGCAGCAGATAGACAGATACGAGTCAGGCATAGAAAGACAGCGACTAGGTAGTAATTTTTTTTCAGAAAAACACAGACTTCGATAGACAATACAGAGCAACAGAATTTTTTTTTTTTCTGCACTTGGTACCGAGTGGTTGGGGACCGCTGTGGTTAGGGGGTTTCCAAATGAAGGTGCTGCCATAATTTCCAAATCTATACTATTTAATATGTGTAAAATATGACCAAAGGATAATTAAAACCATAACTTACTTGGTTTTTTAAAACCAAGTGAAGAGTCACAGGTAGCAATTAAAGGAGAAACTTTAAGGAGGATATTTGAAGGAATTTATTTACAATAAAGTATGTACAAATAAATGCCCATTTACTGTACATAAAAAGCCTAAACTAAAACCTAAGAATTAAAATTAAGTTAAATTAAGTGAAAATAGAATAAAATACTAACTAAAAAAAAAACTTAAGCTAAAAAAACTAAAAGTGGGCTAAATCAAACAATAAAAGTCCTTAAAAGCTGAGGAGGAGGGTCCACTCTTCCAGACTAGGCTCCATCTGCCACCACGACACCGAAGCCCTCAGGAAACGTGTACAAAGGATGACACTTGCAAGCAGTGTTGCCATATTTCTGTGGTCATCAACATCATCATCATCATGGTAATGGGGTGCTGCTGTCTGGGAACCAGATACTTACAGCCCAAGCAGAGCTCCTCACTCTGCCTCTTGCACTCTGCACTCTGCCTGCAGCACCCCCAACTGCTCCACACAGAAGTGTCCTCCTCCAGATGCCGGCATCATGGTGGTCCTGGCCATTACTGTTCCTCCTCCTCAGTCACGCCCTCGTTCAGCTGCCTTCCTGGGACCAGCAGCCTCCTCCTGTCCTGGCAGGGCCCTCATCCAGGGCTCTCTCCTCCAGGCAAAAGCTCTCATCTGGCAGGGCCCCCACCTGGGACTAGTGATGTTATGCTCAACACCGCCCGCTTGACACTGACTCGAGCAATATAACGCAGAAGTGTTGTAAGCAGAGAGTAGAGCACTGTGTCAACATGCCCACAGTCACGTGACTGTAGCAAGCGAGGCCTCGTTATGTCGGTCACATCACGTGACTTGAGGGCTCGTGGGAAGTTTGAGAGGGAATTAGGGGTTTTTTTGTTTGCTTTGTATTGTTTGTTCCTGCCATCCAATTTTGAATAGACTGCAGATGGCTAAATGCTCAAGGAAAAAGGATTGAGACTTTTGCCAGGTTTTTCAACTCTGATGCAGTTCTGACAGTCAGTCACCAGATGGCAGTTTTTAGTAGATGTTTCGTAACACTGTGTCACTCATGAAGCTATTGTCTCAAAGTTACTCATTGTTTCATGAGGCCTCGGTTTTGGCATCACTACCTGGGACCCTCTCCTCTGGACTGCCAGAGCACCTCTTGTCATGTGCAGCCACAGGTGCTGCACATCCCCAATCAACACAGGTGCTGCTGATTAGTAATTAGGGGAAGCACAGGGTGGAGGTAGACAAACAGTTCCAATTTAAAAAACACACTGATTAAAATATAAAAATTACAAAACATGCAAACTAAATAAACATGCAACACAACCATAAAAACCACATAAAACCCCAAAACAATAAAATACTACCACCCTGTGACACATGCATTCAATGTGATTTAGCTGTTGTAATGGATAATTGTTTTATTCATCCTTTTTATTCAAGTTCTCAGCAAGAGTAGCTTCCAATGTTGACCATTTTTAAGACAAATTTATGAGTAGCTACGTATTTCATTCTTACTTAATTGTGTTAAAATCTGTATAAGCTGTTGCCCGAGTTTTTCTGTATAGCAGAAGTTTCTGCTTAATTTACAAATCACTGTTTAATAGGAATTTTTTGAAAATCCTGTGCTTTTTTGTAGTGTTATAGAATATCATTACAGTAAACTATGGAAAAAAAACATCTGCTTTAAAATTTGCAAATCGTCACACAACTTTTAGTGCAAAAAACCCTCAAAACATCACAACTTTTATCACAATTTTTTAAAACAGCTCCTGCAAATTCATTCTTTTTGGGCCATAACAATCATAAAAACATCCCGTGAAATCCTAGAGGGACTGACTTACCCACATTTGACAGCCGGGTCCTATTCATGGTCTCTTGACTGGTTCATTTTGCAGAGGCATCTATTATGCTCCCTCCTCTGTACAACCTAGACACAAGATAAGATAAAATAAGATAAGATAAGCCTTTATTAGTCACACAGTAGGGAAATCCCAGGTTTGTAACAGCACAGGGATAGCAACACTCAGAGCAATAATTCAAAAGATAAGATAAGATAAGATAAGATAATAAGATAAGAGCAGTGAATACACATATGTACACAGAAATATACACAGTGCGGAGCATTGTAGCTAGGTGGAATAAATAGCATAACGGTCTATTCAGTTACTCCGCATAGTATGAATATGTACCCATACAGTATATTTCGTATTTGAATTAGCCTAGTTGTCACCCTCTGTAGCAATTGATATTGTCCTAGTTGTAGAATGGAGGGAACCATTATTGTGCAAGTTTGTTACGTTTTGTGCATTCAAGACACAAGAGAGAATATGTCACACTAAACCATATCAGGATAAAAACAAAAAATATTAAACCTAATACATCCTTGGAATGGATACCCCTTTGCATACCATCTTTTCCTTTTTCTTCACTTGTGACTTTCTCTTCCTTTTTTCTCATCTTCAGTCTGTCCATCATTTCCTCTCCCTTGTCTTTGTTTTTCCTCACTGTTTATCCTTCTCTTCTTCTCCCTTCTCTCTTTCTGTACATTTTATTCTCATTTCCCTTTTTCAGTGCTTTTATTATCATTTAAAGATTATGTTGGTCAAGTTTGTTTCACATTCTCTCACCAGTCAACAAGTTATAGAGGGTAATAAGGAACATTCAAAGACAAGATTGGACCATTGCTCCAATAATGAAGAGGTTAGACAGAACAGTGATTGAACTCTTTCATGGATACTAAAAATTACTAGGGTTTAAGTTTTCTCCCATATTAAGTTGTATTTTTGTTTAAGGTTGAGCTTGTTTGCTTTTTGTTATTTTAATATTGTTGTTGTTGTTGTTGTTATCTGTAAATGTGTGTATGTTAGACCCCAGGAAGAATGGCCAATGTTTTATACAAGTGCTAATGGGGATCTTAATAAAACAAACAGACTATATTTAACCTGTTGCACTCCGGGATACCGCGGGCGGTCACGTCTCTGCGTCCTAGTGGGTCTCAGTGCGCACTGTGTATCTCAGTGCGCACTGAAAAAAAAAGCTGCATTTCCGTTCTTCCAGTACAGACACAGCCGCGAACAGAAAGCCAAAGGAGTGTTTTGATTGGTTTAGATTTGATTGACCTCTCATTCGACTAATAAGAGCCTTGAATTGGGTTTCTGAACCCTTGAAGAACCAATGACTGAAAACCTAGCAAGAAGGACCTGCCTACCAATGACCGCGAATACAACGAGCCAATTGAAGCAGAGAAGTTCGACGATTGAAACGCGTGCGTCCTGTGTGTAAAATCTGTTTTGTCTAAGCCGCTGGGTGACACACATTGAGATCTGTGTGTAACGGTAGCGTTAGCCAGTCTTTTTTTATTACTACTGTTCTTATTTGTTTTGAAAAATCATTTGCCAAAACCGCAATCATGGAAGCGGAGATGGTTTGACCGGGTCACGTGACCAGAACCACGAGTCCGTAACAAGCGGACCAGCTTCATGTTCGTCTGACAATGAGGAACAGATGTTCGCCAACGACACTGCTGTTGTGGACAGGTAAGTGTTATAAGCTAAATTATTCTTTATCACTGAAAATAGTAATAAAATTGACTTTTGACCGATCGGTAATTACAACGGTGCATCATGGCCACTTGACGGACTGTTGACGGACCGTTTTTTGTGCGCCAAGCTCCTCTGTAGTGGGGGGGGGGAGTTGTTATCCTCTACATTGCAGATATTTTAGTATAATTTTTAGTGCACTGTAGGTTATTTTTTCTTGTAAAAAAAAGGCCACACATTTTTTACGTGGCATGCTTCTTTGTGTGTGGGGGGCTTGTTTGTTCATTCATTCATTCATGAATGAATAAACAACCCCCCCCCCCCCCCACACACACACACAGAGCCCTGAGTGTCACCTTTTATTAGAGCCCAAGATGAAGCTTCTATGTTGAATCATTCAAAAGTTATAGACGTTTTTCAAAACTGTGCCATTTGGCACAATTTGGCACAGTTCAAAAACGCCTGGGAACAACCTGAGAAAAAAGCTGTGTAATATATTCATTTTTTGTGGTATTGTTACAAAATTTTGACCTCAGCTTGATAACACTTGGTTCTACATTTCTGTTGCATTTTCCAGCCAGTATCTGACAGCTGTGTGTTATTTGCAAGCATTTGTGTCTAAAAAAAAACACCCAGGCGAAATTTATTTTCTTCAGATTCAGTAAGTTTAGATGACTGTTGTCATATCCCGAGCGCTTTGTCCGCGCTCGGGTTATTCCTCATCCCTGTTAGCTTTTGACAGCTGGTGTCGTCACACGGGTTTCCCGGGCTCTGATTGGCCAGACGCTCGGGAGCTCTCAGCTGTCAGAACCTGGGCAGCTGTGCCGAGTTTCCAATCATGAGCAGCTGGCTTTAAATGTCAGTGCGAGTGAACTGGACGGCGCGGCTGTCTCGTCAGAAGTCCTATGACTTTCCCCTGTCTCCTTACCACATGCTCCCTGGGTTCCTCGACGTATCCCGCGGCATGTAAGTGATTTATTTGGAACTGTCTTCTCCCTCGCTGACGTTCCTTCCTATGTACGGCAGACGAGAGCTCCTCGTCACTGCCTCAACTCTCTATTGTGAATTTATGTTGTGTTGTGTAACGAAGCCTGCGTGGCAAAGTTATGTTGTACACCTAAGTCCTGTGCTTTATAAATAAAAGAACTGAACTGCAATCTACTGAACTGAGGCGTCTTATGCTGGCTCGTGAGGGCCAGCCGTGACAGTAGACAGCCGCCAGAAGGAGACGCCGTTCTCAGTAAGTTGCGTTCTGGGAACTTTGTCCTTCCTGTCCAGGTACGCGGCGTTGGAAATATGCCATCCCAGCGGAGTCATTCTCGGGGTTCCCACGTCCTGCTGACTAAGGCGTTGGAGGAGGTAGATGAAATCCTCATTATCGCCTCCGACCTCGATGGGTATCCAGACACCTCCCTCGCCCCTCCTCTCCTCGGTTATCAGCCCAATGAACAGTGGTATTTAGACCGGGCTGAGGAGGTGCTTGACCGTCTGCCTTCCCGCTACAACGGTCACCCCGAGGTCGACGCGAGGAGACTCGACATCGCTGCCCAACGCCAGACAATTCTGATGTACGAAGAGGAGGAGGCTGCAAGGTGGAGTGATCTCTGGCTCCAGCTGCCTGAGGCGCTGGAGGAGGTGGATGACTTCATCAGCGCTTCCGCCAGCCTTGACGACTCATCCGAAGCGCACTACTACCTGGACTGCGCTGAGAGAACGCTCGACCGGTTGTCTTCCCGCTACACCGACCACTTGGACGTCCAAGCGAGGAGACAAGAGATCGCCGTCCACCGCGAGGCGCTCCAGGAGATCGAGGAGGAACGAGGCCAAAGGCGGAGTAACCGGAGCTCCCGCTGCCCGCTCTGGAATCCGGATCCTTCCCTCGATCCAGTCCTGGAGTTCGCACCATCCGGGGCCCGTCATAGACGTCGACACCGTGGCCAGAGACGTTCTCAGCGTGACTCCCCTCCGGAATCCGCTCCGGTTCACTGGGCTGACCCCATTCATCCCACTGCTGTCTCTTCAGCGTCTCACCTGGAGGAGACCCCAGCAGCCTTTCCCCCCGGGCCTGCTTTCCCCGCTGAGCTGTCAGCGCGTCACGCCCGGCCTGACTTGGCTGTTGCCCCCTCCGCTTCGACGCCTTCTCCAGCGGCTGGGAGTTTGAGAAGTTGTGCTCCAGTGGACAGCGCGGCTGCACCATCCCGAGTGGCCCCCTCCCCTCCAAGAGAGTCTCCGGCCACCACCCGGTGGGAGGAGGATGGAATGACGTTCCCAACGGCAGGTTCCACCGCTCCTCCAGGAGCCAGGCAAGTTCAAGTTCACTTTTTTCCATCTAATAGTGATTTGTTCTGTCTGACTCCTGGGGGTGAGGCTCGGGGTTTGCAGCCCCCCGAGCCTCAACTCCCTGCTGATATGTTAATTAAACCCGCTGCCTCTGTGTCTCCCCCTGCTGAGCACGCTTCGACCTCTGAGGAGCGTCACCAGACGAGGAGTGAGCCTGCGGCTCTCGGGCAGAAGACCCCAGCCCCGCAGCCATTTTCTGGGCAGAGGAGGTCGGACGATTGGTTGGAGCCTGTGCCGACGACGGAGCGTCCCCGGGACTCCGCAGATGAACAGTCCGATCCAGCGGGCCGAGAGCCCCTCACCTCCACGCCGCATGAACTGCCAGCGTGGACGATGACGTCGGGGGGTCCTCGAGCTGCAAGAGCCCCTCTTCCAGGGGCGGATGACGTCGCGACGGAGTGGGAACCGGACGACGACCTCCTCCCGTTTGAACCCGGAGCATCGAAGTCCTGGATGGCGGCAGAACCCGAGATCAGGCAAGTGCTCTATTTTCTATCCCTCCTCTTCTTTCTGGAGCATTATTGCCTGTCTCTCGGGGGGGGCGAGCCGGGTGCAGCCATCTGCTGCGCTCGAGCCTGTCTCGCCGGGCCCTGCCGCTGCCGGTGATCCTGATCCCGGTTCCTTTTGTCCCTCTGAGCCTCTCCCCAGGGTCACTGGAGGCGAACCTGCTCTTGGTGCCACCTTGGAGGGTCCGGCTCTCGGCATGGGGTCCACCGGGAGTGCTCCGCCGGTTCAAGCGGAGCTTGACGTCATGGAGGTTCCGGCCCAATCGGGGTCCGACGCGGGTGCTGCTCTCGCCCGATCGGAGCTTGACGTCATGGGGGTTCCGGCCCAATCGGGGTCCGACGCGGGTGCCGCTCTCGCTCGATCGGAGCTTGACGTCATGGGGGTTCCGGCCCAATCGGGGTCCGACGCGGGTGCCGCTCTCGCTCGATCGGAGCTTGACGTCATGGGGGTTCCGGCCCAATCGGGGTCCGACGCGGGTGCCGCTCTCGCTCAATCGGAGCTCGGCACCATGGTCGTTTTGACCCAGGTGGGTTCTGGAGACTGTGTAGCTGACACGCCGCTGAGCGTTTTCCAGGCCATGCCCCGTCCTCGCCGTGGCCCCTTTTTCCCCACCTTTGAGACTGCGGGGGTAAATTCCGGCTGGCCCGGTTCGCCGACCTTCCCCCAGCCATTCTGTTGGCAGGCCGATACTGCTCGACCACCCGGTGACCGGCTCTTTCCTTTTGGCGTCCGGGTCCGGCCTCCTGACAAGCTGGATGGTTCTTTTGGCGCCCTGGTCCGCCCGCCGGAGACATGGTTTCCCTCAGCCCGGTGTTTGGCTGGGCCGTTAGGGCACGTTCCGCTGCTTTTGCTGGCGGCCTGGATGCTGGGTGCTGGAAGGCCTCCTGAGCGGAGTTGTTTTACTCTATTCCCCAATGTTTTTTTTTTTTCTCTCCTTCTCTTGCCCCACCACTGACTTGTGACTGAAATACCCCACTGGGGATTGGACTTCATGTTTTAGGTGACTGTTTTCCGTGGATGGACATATGTTCTCTTGCCGTGGCTATCATGGGTATTGCATGTTTCCTTAGGGTGTGGTTGTTTATTTCCTATGTTACTCCCTTACTCGGGTCTAGTTCTCTTTTTTTGGCACCTGTGTTGTCTTTTGGCTTTGACGGTTTTCTGTTCACATTAACTTGGAGAAGAAGGTATTATTTGTCCTTTTATTTCCTTGATCCTGCCTTGTGGTATTGACTGGTGTTCCTTGTACCCTCATCTTGGTTTTCTTTTTTGTGGTTATGTGAGTGATGTCAATCTAGCGTTGACTTTAATTTTTATTCATCTCTGTCCCCGTTTATGTACGGTTTCTGCCTTTTTTTTCTCTCTCCCTCCCTTCCCCGATGTTTTTGTTCCCTTGTTGTGAGTTGGCCCTGCTCTCCCTCCACCTGCTTCCCCCTCCACCCTCCCTGGGGTGGGGTGGGGTGGGGGGGGTCTGGATGTTGCGCGCGACCAGGAGTTCGCGTAGAGGGAGGGGCCCTGTCATATCCCGAGCGCTTTGTCCGCGCGCGGGTTATTCCTCATCCCTGTTAGCTTTTGACAGCTGGTGTCGTCACACGGGTTTCCCGGGCTCTGATTGGCCAGACGCTCGGGAGCTCTCAGCTGTCAGAACCTGGGCAGCTGTGCCGAGTTTCCAATCATGAGCAGCTGGCTTTAAATGTCAGTGCGAGTGAACTGGACGGCGCGGCTGTCTCGTCAGAAGTCCTATGACTTTCCCCTGTCTCCTTACCACATGCTCCCTGGGTTCCTCGACGTATCCCGCGGCATGTAAGTGATTTATTTGGAACTGTCTTCTCCCTCGCTGACGTTCCTTCCTATGTACGGCAGACGAGAGCTCCTCGTCACTGCCTCAACTCTCTATTGTGAATTTATGTTGTGTTGTGTAACGAAGCCTGCGTGGCAAAGTTATGTTGTACACCTAAGTCCTGTGCTTTATAAATAAAAGAACTGAACTGCAATCTACTGAACTGAGGCGTCTTATGCTGGCTCGTGAGGGCCAGCCGTGACAACTGTTACTCAGTGGTAGGAGCACTTAGAGAGATTATGACTGTTTTGCCCAAAGATTCAAAGTGTTTTCTTTTAAATGAGACAAACCCCATGAAGATGCTGCAAAGGGTTGAAGAACAGCTTTTGATTTACTTTGGGTATGTTATTTTTAGGCGTTTTTAGGGAAATTGACCAGAGTGCAAGGGGTTAATCTCATGTAATGTCATCTGCTGAGGCTGCAGATATCCTGTGCATGCCTGTGGAGCACAGTTGGTCATATCTAAATTTAACCTTGTGAGCTTTGGCCTCTGCAAATCTTGAAATTAGAAAAAAATAGTAAAAAAATTTAGTTGTTTGCCTGTACTCAGCAACTGACATCACTGCTGCCTCCTCATTAACAACAGGTGCTCATCATTAGCATCATGTGTGCTCCTATAAGCAGCATTGCTCTATCTGCTCCTCAAGAGGTAAGTCTCCTCCCAGGTTGAAGTGAAAACGATTGTTTTGATTAAAAAAAATTCTGTGCACTTCCTTTTTTCTCCATTTTTCTGCACCTCTTGTTTCACTTTGCCACTATTGTACATGCTGTATGTTTAGTTTACAAGGTAACCAAAGATACGTGCATGCACATGTCTCAGAGACAACATGGAAGAGTCCAACAGTCTGAGGAGAAGGGGGGGAGTTGTTACGTTCGTGATTTGATTTGCTGTTTATGTAAATACTGGTGTTTCTTTATTTTGTCAGACATTGTGTTAAATATAAGATAAGCCTTTATTAGTCCCACAATGGGGAAATTCCAGGATTGCAACAGCACAGGGATAGCAACACTCAGAGCAAGAATCAGAAGGCAAGAAAAAACAAGAGCAGCTAGTATATACGTATATATATATATATATATATATAGACACACAGTGCGGAGCATTGTGGTTGGTGGATGTGCAGCAGAAAGTCTAAGCTCTCTCTCCGCGGATGCAGCGGGCCAGCTGGATGTCTTTGGGCATGATGGTGACCCTCTTGGCGTGGATGGTGCACAGGTTGGTGTCCTCGAAGAGACCCACCAGGTAGGCCTCGCTGGCCTCCTGCAGAGCCATGACGGCGGAGCTCTGGAAGCGCAGGTCGGTCTTGAAGTCCTGAGCGATCTCCCTCACCAGGCGCTGAAAGGGCAGCTTACGGATGAGCAGCTCGGTGGATTTCTGGTAGCGACGGATCTCTCTCAGAGCCACGGTACCGGGCCTGTAACGGTGAGGCTTCTTCACTCCGCCGGTGGCTGGAGCGCTTTTCCGAGCAGCCTCGGCGGCTAGCTGCTTCCTGGAGGCTTTTCCTCCAGTAGATTTACTGGCGGTCTGCTTGGTTCTTGCCATCGCTCTTTATTATTCTGTCTTATATTTCTTGCACGCCGCCTAAACTCCAGCCCGGCACCCGCGTCGTTTTCGCTTCAGTTCACCCGGTATGCCGAGTTTCTCCGTTAGCACCGGGTGGCGGTTGAATGCTAGCTAGCTCTTCCCTGCTGTATCGTCTCCTGCTGTAAACAGAGGCTCCGTCCGCCGACTCGGGAGACCTTTGGGGCGATCTGTGTGTCCGTGATATATATAGAGTGAAAGGTGTGCCGGATCAGAAGGTTATCGCCGGATCAGAAAGAAGAAGGAAGATAAAAAGACTCAGAATTGAGCCACTGTTGCAAAAGGCAGCCAACTCATGTGGCGCCGGAACCTTATGCTAAACATTTTAAAAAAAATATGGGGCTCCTAGTAGATCTGAGCCCTTAGTAGATCGGGGCCTGAGGCAGTCGCCTACCTTTGCCTAATGGTAAGTCCGCCTCTGCCTTAGACATTATACTACATACATTTTTTTCCAGATTTGGGACATGGTGTATTTGTCAAATATATTGTGAAATCTTTCCTGCTGACACTTTAGTGAACCCTCTTTAGCAAGGCTGACACAAAAATCTGCTTTGGCCACTTCTCTGAATTTTTCACATAATGGACTTACAGTAAGATCACACCAATCCTAACGAGTGTGAGGTCAGCAGCTCACGGGTCATCCGTTTTGCAAGGTACTTAATACTGAATCTTAGTGTCTTTTCACTGCTCTTATGAAAAGGGCATTACTTTTCCATGATTAGATCACACAAAGGATTGCAGAAAATCCAGTTAAGATGCAGCAGATATGTTTAATGACATCCCTGAGAAAAACACTCTGTCTCTGGACTAGGTGATCACTTCTGCACATACACCTGCACCAGAGGTGTCATTTCTTACTGTGAGTGTAGATCTTTCCATCATTTTTATATCTGAAATATCTGTGGTACCTTGTTTCAAGATACAAGACGGTCTGATAGACTGTGAAAAAAGAAGGGCATAAAGTAATCATTACAGGATTACATTTTGTGTCTTCCTCCACCAGAGCAGAGCAGAGAGCAGTCAAAATAGACAGGTAGATGGTAAAATGCAAAGAATGAGTGTGTACCTTGATGTGAAATGGAGAAAATAATTCATCGAATACACACACACACACACACACACACACACACACACACACACACACACACAAAAAAAAACTATGTAAAATGGATCAGGAATGATAACGGTTCCAAGTTAATGATTTGAAACAACTGTTTGAAAGCAGTTAACAATGCCCTTTCTAATTGTACTTGTTATCAAGTTTAAAACACTACAGTAGTCCATTTCAGAACAATTTACCCAGACTTATCCCTGGACTAACATCTAGTGATTTAAACTTTAAGCTCTAGGTCACACAAACCTGTATCAACAAGTCTTTCCTATACACTGTAAAGAATATGAGTGGTTAAACTTAAAAATATTTCAGTTGCTTTCTTAAGGTGACAAGTTAACAAAAATTGAAAGGAAATTGGTATCAATCATCTTGACTTAAACTGGCTTACTGAACTGGCTTACAACCAATATTTATAACTCATGACATTTAGTGGAAATTTCATGACTCACTCTGTTAAGTGGATATTTATTACAGAAAGAAGTTGCTATGACTTACTGATCAAATCCCTTTTTGCAGTGCAGTACATAAAATACAATTGAATCTTCCTCATCTCAGAATATGCCCATACTATTTAAAGTATATACTGTATGTACTACATGTACTATATGTAAAGTAAGATGTCATGTGTCTGAGCGTTGTTCTCAGTGCTCAGACTTCCTTTTGTTGTTTTGAGTATTTTTCTGTCATCATTATGTTGGTAGTTCTGTGTGTATATTTTAGTTTGTTGTCTCTGAGCCCTTTCCCTCTTACCAGTCACACCCACCTTTACCCAGGCTGTCTCTGCCAGCTCAAGCTGCATTTAATTGATTAATCAGGTCACTTGCTCACTCTGCTTCCCGCACACATCACTTGCACACATCACATCACTTGTTGCAGTGTGTGTTGCGCACACACACTGCAACACATCAGATTGATTGTCTTTGATTAATTGTCTATGTTTATTGCACTGTCCCTGTCAAATAAACTAATCTACTACTACTACTACTACACCTGTGCCTCATTTGATTGTCTGCTATTTATACACCGCCTGCTCATTGTTTCTTTGCGGCAGTCATGAATGGATGTTAACTGGACTACTCCTCTTTCTACACTCACGGGGCGATTCCGGCTCCAGAGTGTTTATACCTGTAAGTTATCCTCAGTTGAGTTTTTTGTTCATCATGCACTGTTTGTTTTTTTATTAAATAAAATGTCACACTACAGTCCTGCCCGTGGACCTGTGTTTTTCTGCCCCGGAGGGGCGCAATCATGATGTAAGGTAAGGTAAAATTATTTATATAGCACAATTTGACAGCAAAGTTATTCAAAGTGCTTTACATTAAAAACAAAATGCATTAAGATATAAAATTGAGTTAAAAATAAAGGAACAATAAAAAGCATGGTAGTAAGAATTATTAATCATAGCAGGTAATCAGATGTAGTGGCAAACAGGACAGTCATAAGTTTTGATTTAAAAGAAGCAACAGTGTTGGCAGTCCTGCAGTTTTCTGATAGTCTGTTCCACATATATGATGCATAAAAACTGTACTGTCTCATTTGAAAACCACTCAAGTCAAGGGTGGCTGGAACTAAAAAAAATGTACTTAAATCCTTAAGACTCAAGTTTGATTCTGTGTTATGACCTTTAGTCACTCCTGTGTTTATTTTTATTTTCTACTTCAAGATCCACTTGCGGTTTGACAATTACCTCCTTTTATGCATTAAATACATACAGCGGGGAAGATAAGTATTTAACACGTCAACATTTTTCTCATTAAACATATTTCTGATAGAGCCATTGACCTGAGATTTTCACCAGATATCAGAAACAACCCAAGTAATCCATACATACAAAGAAATCAATGCAACTGTGTTCACAAAATAAGTTGTATTTAATAAGGTGGAATGACACAGGGAATAAGTATTGAACACATGAAGAAAAACAGGTGCATAAAGGCATAGAAAGCCAGCTGAAATCCATCAGAATTTAGGAAGCCATCCCATCCCTCATAAGTGCAAATTAATAGGCTCCAGACCCCCCCCCCCCGCAACCCAAAAAGGATTAAGCAGAAGAAGATGGATGGATGGATGGATGGATGGTTAAGTCCTGACTGATATTTTGAAAAGATCTGTGAATATCAGATTGTCACACCAAAAAGAACTCATGATGGGTAGAAGAAAAGAGCTCTTTCTAGACCTTTGCAATCTTTTTGTTGCAAAACATAATGATGGCATTGGTTACTGGCGCATTTCTAAACTACTGAATATTCCAGGCAGCACTGTTGGAGCCATCATTCGGAAGTGGAAAGAACATTATTTTACCATAAACCGACCATGACCAGCAGCTCCCAAAGAGTTCTGACAGAGGAGTCAAAAGAAATATCAGAAGAGTTATCCAAGAGCCAAAGACCACTCATGGAGAGCTCCAGAAAGACCTGGAGTTAGCAGGTACTGCTGTTTCAAAGAAAACAAGAAGTAATGCACTCAACCAACGGGCTTTATGCCTGCTCGCCTCGCAAGATTCCATTGCTGAAGAAAAAGCATGTTGAAGCTCATTTAAAGTTTGCTGCACAACATTTGGGCAAGCCAGTAAAATACTGGGAGAATATGGTCTTGTCAGATGAGACCAAAATTGAACTTTTTAGATGCCACAACACACAGCATGTTTGGAGGAGTCCCCAAACACCATAGGTCAAGGTGGGTGTGTGTGTGTGTGCGTGTGTGCTGGTGGAAGTGGTGGTGGTGGGGGGGGGGGGGTAGCACAAGGTACAGGCAGACTTCATATAATTGAAGGAAAGATGAATGGACAAATATACAGAGACATCCTTTATAAGAACTTGTTGCTATCTGCCAAGATGCTGAAGATGAAACGAGGGTGGACATTTCAGCAAGACAGTGATCCCAAACACACAAACAAGGAAACTCTCAAATGGCTCCACAGAAGGAAAATAAAGCTGCAAAAATGGTCCAGTCAGTCACTTGACCTGAATCCAATTGAAAATCTATGGAACAGACTGAAGATCAGAGTACATAGAAGGCACCCATGAAACCTTCAAGATTTGAAGACAGTTTGTGTAGAAGAATGGGCTAAACTCACTCCTGAGCAATGCCTGCACCAAGTTTCTCCATACAGGAAGCGTCTTAAAGCTGTTATTTCCAACAAAAGCTTTTCTACTAAATATTAAATGAATTTCACCAAGCGTGTTCAATACTTACTTCCTGTGTCATTCCACTTTATTTTTGTGAACAGTTGCATTGATTTCTTTGTATGCATGGTTTACTTGGGTTGTTACTGATATTTGGTGAAAATCGCAGGTCAATGGCTCCATCAGAAATATGTTTAATGAGAAAAATGTTGAAGTGTTCAATACTTATTTTTCCACGCTGTATTTTTAGGTAGCTAAGGTTAAGGTTGTGATGACCAGGCGAGCATGCTCCCCCTCCTCTCATGTTCTTGTCTTCCCAGCTCCGGAGGATCAGATTCACCTGCGTGATTACACACCTGCTGCTTCCTAATTACCCAGCATATTTAAGAGCCAGTGTGTGGAGAACCCATCGCTGGATTGTTAGGTTTGCTACCACAAAACGTCTAAGCTTTGTTACCTTATTATCTTTCAGTTGACCTGTGTTTTCACTACTTTGTCCTTCTGTCTCTCAGGTTTGCTGCCACCCATCGGTGTGTACTCCGGAGCTGATCACACTCGCCTGAACAAGAAGACGCGGGATGTCCACCCAGGTCACCATCTTCCCTCTGTTCCCCAGGTCCATGCAGGAGTTCCCTGCCAGGCTCCTCTGCTCATAAAGTAAGAGTGCTCTCCCGTTATTATTCTCCCCTGTGGGAGATTCTGTCCCTAATTATCTCTGTCTGCGCTTTTCCCGTAGGCAATGTGCGGTCCAGCGGGCACCGGTTTTGTGTTAATTTAAGTGTGTGTTTTTGTGTTGTGGTTTTCTTCAGTTGTGCACCTTTATTTAGAGTTGTGTATTAGTTTTATTTTTGCAATTAACTGGTGAACTTTTACATCTGAGTCTGAGTGTTCATTCTGGCAGCTCCGCGTTTGAGCCTCACTTGCACTGAATCATGACAGAACGATCCAGCCAGGATTGAGGCTCAGCGGGTGCTCAGCCAGACGAACAATTAGCGCTCTCGCACTTGGATGCCACGGAGCGTCAGGTCATGTTTCTTTCTAAACAGTTACAAACCATCACCCAGCAAGTGGCGACTGTAACTGAGCACCAGTGTCAGCTTCCTGGTACAGCACCAACTCCTGCACTTGCTGCCCCATCAGCACATGCCATCAGCAGGAACATTTCCATTCCTATGCCTGCCCACTATGGGGGGGGGGGGGGTACAAAAGGTTCCTGCTGCACTGTCGTTTTTTTTTTTTTCCAGCAGGTGGAGGGGGAATATAGGGATGATTCGGCAAAGATTCACTTCATGACCTTGTTGTTACGGGACCGGGCGCTCAAGTGGGCACAGTCCACTTCAGCAGCCCATACGTGCCCCTTTATTCATTGGAGCAGTTTGTGCGGGAGTTTTCCGAGGCTTTTGACCATTCAAAGAGCTAGGGGAATATAATTAGCCAGCTGATAGAACTTCGGCAGGGAGACCGGTCTGTGGCCGATTTCTCTGTCAAGTTCCGGGTCGCTGCGGTGGTCTCCGGATGGAATGATGTTACTCTTCGCAGCACCTTCCTCTGGGGCCTGAATCTGCATCTCCATGATGAGCTGGCTATCTGTGCATCCCCCTCCTTCTTTGGATTAGCTTATTGCACAGGCTGTGGCCCTCAACATCCGGTTTAGGGAGCGAGCAAGAGAGCAGAAAGCCACTCCCTCTCTGTTCGCTCCCCGGCGGGCTGCCCCTCTCTCTGACACAGCTCTGCCAGCTTCCCCCGAGCTGATGGTCCTTGGTAGGTCCCATCTGACTCTAGAGGAGCATCAGCGTCGAGAGAGGGAGGGGGTGTGTATGTATCGCGGGGTCCCAGGCTACGCAGTTTCGAAATTTCCCATGAGGCTGAAAGATCCGGTCCATCAGGAACAGTGGAGGGTCTGGCAGGACGGTCCTTGCAAAATCCTCCCAACTGTTTTGAACTACTGGCCCTCATTCAGTTACCGGGGACTGAGCGCAGTGGCGGAGTGCTTAGCACTGCGGCAGCACAGCAACTCACCCTTGGCCGGAGGATCCTAGGTTCGATCCCAGCCCCCAACCAACAGTGATCTGTGTGGAGTTTGCATGTTCTCCCCGTGTCTGCGTGAGTTTTCTCCGGGATTTCTCCGGTTTCCTCCCACAAGCCAAAAACATGCAAGTTAGGTTAATTGGCATCAAACTGGGGATTCTAAATTGTCCTTAGGTATGAATGTGAGAGTGAATGGTTGTCTGTCTCTCTGTGTTGGCCCTGCAATGGATTGGCGATCTGTCCAGGGTGTACCCTGCCTCTCGCCCAAAGATGCTGGGATAGGCTCCAGCCCCCCTGCGACCCGAAAAGGATAAAGCGGAAGAAGATGAATGAATGAATGAATGAGTTCAAAACCTCTTCCCTGGTTGACTCTGGAGCGGAGCAAAATTTCATTCAACAGGCCATAGTCCAAAAATTGCAGATACCCACCAGGAATGTCCCAGTGCCCTTGACTGTCTCAGTGGTCAGAGGCAGCAGTATTGAGGCGATCAACAAACAGACTGAGCCCATTTCGGTCATTCTGTCCAGTAATCACCATGAGACTATTCAGTTTTATGTCCTGCGTCAATCGACCATCACCATGATTCTGGGGTGTCCGTGGCTCCGCATTCATAACCCAATTATAAACTAGAGTCAGGGCTCCATTTCTTCCTGGAGCCTTTTCTGTCTCTCATTGTGTCTCCGATCGGCCACATGCTCACCCTCTTTCCTGATCTCCTCCCCTCCGGCTGAGCTGATGGATCTCAGCTCCGTGCCCGAGGTTTATCATGACTTAGGGGAGGTCTTTAGCAAGTCCAGGGTCCTATCATTACCACCTCACCGAGGCTACAGCTGCGATATCAACCTCCTCCCAGGTGCGCGGCTGCCATCCAGCCGGCTCTACAGTTTATCTAGCCCAGAGAGGGAGGCGATGGAGACCTACATTAAAGACTCCCTCAACATCGGCATTATTCGCCCATCGTCCGCCCCTCTCAGCGCTGGGTTCTTTTTTGTAGGGAAAAAGGGTGGGTCGCTGCAGCTGTGTATTGATTACCGTGAGCTTAACGCGATTACCTGTAAGGTTAAGCATCCACTGCCCCTTATCAACTCAGCATTTGAGCTACTCCAACGAGCACATTTGCTCACCAAGCTCGACCTCCGTAATGCGGAGCACATTTGCTCACCAAGCTCAACCTCCGTAATGCGTACCACTTGGTCCACATTTGTGAGGGAGACGAATGGAAGACAACATTTAAAACACCGCTGGGCCATTTTGAGTATTTGGTCATGCCATTCAGGCTGACCAACGCCTCTGCCGTCTTCCAGCGGTTAATCAGTGACGTCTTGCGAGATATGGTGAACGAGTTTGTTTTTGTGTATCTGGACGATATTCTGATTTTTCCCACATGCTGGAGGAGCACATACTCCATGTTCAGTCCGTCCTGCAGCGGCTGCTGGAGAATCAGCTTTTTGTGAAAGCGGAGAAGTGCGAATTTTCCACTCGCTCAACTTCATTCCTGGGGTTCATCATCACCGGGGCACGATAAAGGCCAATCTAGTGAAAATCAAGGCGGTAGTAGACTGGCCAACCCCCCAGCCCAGGAAGGACCTCCAACACTTCCTGGCCTTTGCTAACTTCTACCGCCGATTTATCTGTGATTATAGTAAGGTGGCACAACCACTTACGCAGTTGATGTCGACCAAAAGCCCGTTCAAATGGCCCGAGGCCGCTGAATGAGCTTTTGTGACCCTGAAAGGCCTGTTCACCAACGTGCATGTCCTGGCGCAGGTGGATCCCACGACGCAGTTTGTAGTCGAGGTAGATGCTTCCGATTAGGGGGTGGGTGCTATCCTCTCCCAGTGCTCCTCCTCCAACCAAAAGCTCCATCCATGCGCATATTTCTCCCGGTGGCTAACGCCAGTCGAGAGGAATTATGATGTTGGGACCGCGAGCTGTTGGCCATTAAAATGTCGTTAGAGGAGTGGAAACACTGGCTGGAGGAAGCTAGTGAACCGGTCACTGTCTGGACCGATCATAAAAATTTAGAATATCTTAGATCGGCCAGATGGTTAAATTTATGTAAGGCTTGGTGGTCCCTGTTCTTTAATAGGTTAAATTTGTCCATCTTGTACCAACCAGGGTCCCGTAATGCCAAGCCTGACACTCTCTCATGCCAGTTTCCCCCCGACTCCTCTTCCTCCACCTCCTCCTCCGCAGCTGCTGCATCTCCCCCAGAGACTATTCTCCCCTCCTCCTGCTTTCTCGGGACACTCTTGTGGGAGATTGAGCAGAGGGTCCGACAGGCTCAGTCATCGAAACCTATCCCGGAGGGAGGGCCGCCTAACCGGCTGTATGTCCCCTCAGCGTTACACGGAGAGGTGATTAAGTGGGAGCATACGAGCCTCTTCGCCTGTCATCCTGGCATCTCCCGGACTATTGAGCTGCTCAGGAGAGCGTTTTGGTGGCCCACACTCGCGAGGGATGTGCAGGAGTTTGTCAAGACCTGTCACATCTGCGCCACAAATAAAGCTGACAGTTCCCCCCCAGCTGGCCTCCTCCATCCCCTCCCGGTGCTGAGTCGTCCATGGTCACACATTGCTTTGGACTTCATGACGGGTCTCCCTCCATCCCAAAGTAACACGGTGATCCTGACCATCATCGGTTCTCCAAGGCCATCCACCTGGTCCCTCTCTGCAAACTATATCTGCCACGGAGAAGGCTGACCTGGTGACGCAGCATGTTATCCGGATGCATGGGATACCAGTGGACATTGTCTCGGACCAGGGTCCACAATTTACATCCCAGGTGTGGAAGGTGTTCTGCCACTTTTTGGGTGCTACTGCCAGCTTGACATCCGGATACTAGCCGCAGAGAAACGGTCAGGCTGAGTGTGCCAATCAGTCTCTGGAGGCCACCCTAAGGTGTGTAGCATTCTGAAATCCGTCTACCTGGAGTTCCCACCTGACCTGGGTGGAGTATTCCCACAATTTGGCTGTCTACTCCTCTACTGGGCTCACTCTGTTTGAGGCCTCAATGGGCTACACACCACCTCTGCTGCCCATGGCAGAGAGGGGCATCGCCATCCCATCCGTGGAGGTCCATGCCAGTGCCGCCATCTTTGGCGGGCCACAAGGGCTGCCCTCCTCCGCTCTGCGGTGTGCAACCAACAATATGCTAACCACAGATGTGCATCGGCGCCGAAGTACATGGTGGAACAGAAGGATTGGCTGTCCACTGAACATATCCAGCTCAAGACAGTATTGCGGAAGCTCTCCCCCAGCTATCTGGGCCCGTTAACCATCAAGCGGCTCATCAACGACATCACTGTTTGGCTGGACCTGCCACCTTCAATGCCGATCCACCTGATGTTTCACGTCTCCCACATTAAGCCCCTCTCCGCCAGTCCTCTCTAAACAAATTAAATATTGTCACGTGTTTATAAAACATGTACCTGTTGAGATGGTACTACAGAAGACCCAAGATCAAATGTAGTCAGTGTCGGTAGGTAGCCAGTGGCTAGTAGTTAGCATACACACTTTGGCACACTTTGCATTTTTAACTGTCTGAAATGATCCATGCTCCATTGAAAGGATTCCTAACAGCAGCAGTACAGGATTTAAAACTTAATGTTTACTACACATTGTTTTCAAATGCACAGAAAATGTATATTGAACTTCAGAAGAACAGCACGTTACCATTGCTACACGCATGGCAGACAAGCATCTTGACCCCACACCACACAACTGCTTTGGGTCACACACTGACCTCCTCACACACTAGCAAAATGTTCCTCTGACAAGACAAAATGGCTCACAGACATTTCACGAACATGATGTTTGGAACAACAGAATCGCATGAAATTTGGTGTTTTGTTGAAGAATACTGTTGTGAATGTGAAGTTTCATCAAATTTAAATCACTGTATCTGGAATTAAACCCAAAACTACATGCCAAAGAGAAACTGCACAACTTGATTGGTCTAGAAAATCAAAACGAATTGACTCTTGTGGATAATTTTAAGAACTTTTTATTATTAAGGATCTAAAACAGTTTTTTTTTTTAAACAACCTTAATATCTGTAGATGATCTCTGCTTAATTTCAAGCAATTTGGATGAATGGCCTAGGAGGAATTCAGTTCGAGGTCACTCGCACATTTTTGAAAATATGGTGCAGAGCACTTCATTTGTAGCGCATAAGACGAGTGAAGAAAAGTTGCGGAAGATATCAGAGAATAGAATGATAAAAGAATTGTTAGTCTAGGCCCAGCCTTTCTCAAGATATTTGCAAAAGCGTAAAACTGTTTATTATATTAGCGCACTGCCTATGCATGCAGTGCCTTGAGTTTTGGTCTCTGAGCAGTCGGGAGAATTTCTGATCACTCTATAAAATTTCAAGTTTCTATGTATTACTATTTTTGCTCCCCATGCACTTTTAGTGAAGAAGAAGAAGAAGAAGAAGAAGAAGAAGAAGAAGAAGAAGAAGAAGAAGAAGAAGAAGAAGAAGAAGAAGAAGAAGAAGAAGAAGAAGAAGAAGAAGAAGAAGAAGAAGAAGAAGAAGAAGAAGAAGAAGAAGAAGAAGAAGAAGAAGAAGAAGAAGAAGAAGAAGAAGAAGAAGGTTTCCCACAGCATAGCTGCTTGGAACCCTAATAATTCAGATTAGTAAGTCATTCAAGTATATTGTACCTTTCCTTATGAAATGTAAGCAGTCTGGGAAAAGGTACAGATGCATAGCACTGTGTCAGTAAAGATATAATTGTGGCATGTCAATGAATAATTACAAGCATTGCAGATGTTAAAAAAATGCATTTTGTCTTTTTTAACAGTATATCATGATTACTGAGTTTTTAATAAGACTAGTATAAGCTAATTTAGTAATAAAATTATTATAAAATTTATAACAGTAATACTTCATAATCATTCAGGTAGAGTGCTCCAAAAATGTTCCTGTTCGCCATATGTGGCCCTTTCTTTCCCTTCAACATGTGGACAAAGAAACTGGAAGTGTTGCTTAGAAACAGGACATTGAATGAGTATTTGCACATGTACTCAAGCCTTAAACTGAATCTACTGTGGTTGTTTATGGACAAATTATGAAAAAGCTGCAGCTGTAAACAGAGCACTGCCAATTTGCCATTCTTAGTTTTGAAAGGTGCTGTCTCCTGCCCTTTGAGTTGATACACAAGCTCCTATTCTGTCTTAGATGTATGAAACAGTGACTCTGGACAATGTTATGCCCCATGTTTCTATCAGAAAACAATTTAAGGAAAATTAACAATATGAACACATTGTATACAGTCTGCAGCAGCATAATCATATACAGTACTTGTGTGTTTGTCTTTTTAACTAAATAGTCCTGTGGCTGTGAGATTTGAGTATGAAAATGTAAATTCACTGGGCCAGGCTTTTTGGATTGCTGTAAGCTACATGGTGGCTAAGTCCAGCTTTAGATAAAGTGAATAATTGGAAACAATCAATAAAGAGTGGAGTGATGGAGAGAAGCAGGATGGGAGATAAGCCTTAGCCATTGGCTTATTGACTTGTCAGGTGTCACCATCAACACGTGTGTGTGTGTGTGTGTGTGTGTGCACGCACGTGTGCATGTGTGTGAGCAAGTGAGAACAAGAGAGAGAGAGAGACAGCGAGAGAGAGAGAGAGAGAGAGAGAGAGAGTGAGTTTGTAAGAGCATGTGTGACTGTATATAATTACTCTAACGTGAGCCTCTATATCTCATTGTCCTGGTCTGACAGCTAATTAGTTGCACTGTCTCAGGCGTAAACTCATTAAGGGCAAGAACGAGGATCCATGGATTGACCAGTATTCATATTCAGCTGTTACTGGAGTGGAACTCAGGACATTACAATCACCCCATAACAATGCAGTGTCTACTTAAAGTGCTGATGACACGATTTTGACATTTTTTAGGATGTTGTGTAAACCCAAAAGTCATTGTCGATGATCAATATAACATTTACAACAGTGTCTGCATAAACTAGTTATCATCAAAAAACAGCAGCTGCTGACTGGACTGTGGTGCCGCCCACCGAATTAAGGGCGGCACCCCCATGACGTAAGTGGGAGAACGGACTCCGGAGTTGTTGACTGGAATGACAGCAGCTCTGTAGCTCACAGTTTCTCTGGTTTCTTGTTTTAATTTTATGGCTGTGACTTCGCGTTGTGTCGCAGGCTTAGATAAACAACAAATCGTGAAAGACCACATCACACGCGTCAGCTCCAACTGTTATAAGTCTCCTTGTGCGCTTTTATGCAGGAGGAGCGGAGGAGGGGAAGGATTAATGGATTTACGCACAGCTTTGACCTACTTTCTGTGATCCCATGCTGACATCTCGCCGGTCCGGGCACGTCATTATCACCAGCTGATTCAAACTCCCACTGATCATGTTTCCCGGTCCTCGCCCAGGTGCTTCTAATCACACCATCACCAGCAGTGCGTGTATTTCGCGGCCGTTTGCCAGTCATGCGCTAATGGTCCATAGTACATACTAAATTTAATTACCAGCAAATCATCAAAGGACCCACCAGGATAACCAAACAATCCAGAACACTTATTGACATGGTATTTACTAATAAACCAGAACGAATAACCAGAACCTATAATCTTGTAACTGGTCTCTCAGATCATAACATGGTTCTTGCTGTCAGGAAACTTACTAAAAAGCGACTACAGTATTTTGGGGGAGTCGATATTGACAAATCAAATTTTATTATCCCCAAATCAAAAAATGAGGAGTTTGAACATTACTTAGAGAATCAAAATTGGGAGCAGCTCATGGCAACATGTGAAGTAGATGATTGTTGTAATTTTATAACTGCAACAATCACAAAGTCTATAGAAAAATTTTCAAAGCAAATTAAAAGTAGACAACAGAAGATTAGCCTACCATGGTTAAATAATGAAATAAGAAAACTTATGAAGAGGCGAGACTATGCACTGAAAACATCACTAACCTCCAAACTACAAAATGATCACCTTGTGTACAAAAGTTTAAGAAATAAAGTGGTACATGAGCTGCGAAAATCAAAAATATCTTATTACAATAAACTGATAGATCATGCAAAGGGTAACAACAGTTCCCTATGGAGGCATTTAAATAACTTAACTAATAAAAAAACGATCAGAAGGGGGTAAAGGAACTTAGAATCAATGGCAAGACCGTCAGTGACAAGGCTACTTTGGCAAATGAATTTAATTCACACTTTGTGGGCTCTGTGGAAGACTTAACAAAAATTTTTGTGCTGCCAAATGTGCTCAACAACACAAATTCCATACTTCCAACAGATACTTTTCACATCGATGAGGTAAATGAGAAGTTAATTGCTGGTATTGTTAAAACACTGTCAAACTCAAAAACTAGTGATATCTACAATATGAGCACTTCCTTTCTCAAAATGCACAGCAAAATATTAATCAAACCACTGACTCATCTCATTAATCTCTCCATTAGGTCTAGTACATTTCCATCTGGCTGGAAAAAAGCTGTCGTCATACCAGTTCATAAATCAGGCAGTAAAGACGATATATGCAATTACCGCCCAATCTCTATCTTACCAGTCCTATCTAAGGTTCTTGAAAAAGTTGTAGCTACACAGCTGATAGACTACTTACAAGACAGTCAACTTCTTCATCCACATCAATTTGGTTTTAGACCAGGATACTCAACAGAAACAGCAAATTGTTGCCTTATTGAAAACGTCAAACAGTCCTTGGACAGGGGTAATGTGGTAGGAGCTGTTTTTCTAGATCTCAAAAAGGCTTTCGATACTGTAAACCACAGTTTGCTTTTATCCAAAATGGTATCTTTTAACTTCTCTCCAAATACATTAGAATGGTTTGCATCTTATCTCCAGAATAGAGAACAGTGTGTAAAAGTTCACCAGGATAAATCCTCATTTTTAAACAACCGCATGGGTATCCCACAAGGGTCCATTCTTGGTCCTTTACTTTTCAGCATTTTTATTAATGACTTGCCGTTACACTGCTCAGCTGCAACATGCCAACTTTATGGAGATGATGCAGTTATTTACACAGCTGCCAAGACTCCAGCACAGGCTGCAGATGTACTGTCTACAAGTATGGTTGATGTCCAAGAGTGGCTCCTCAAGAACCATCTATTGCTGAACCTTCAGAAAACAGTCTCAATGTGCTTTTCAATCAAAAAATGTAACCTGCAACATTTTAAAGTTAATATACATGATCATGACATCAGTTTAGCTACAGAATTCAAATACCTTGGCATTGTACTAGATCCTCAACTCAAATTTAATCTTCATATAAAGAAAATTTCAAAAACAGTAAAAAAAAATCTGAACTGCTTTAAATTAATTAGATATTACATACCTTACGAAGCAGCTGCACTGTATATGCATTCTATGGTTTTTTCTCATATATCATACTGTTTGACAGTCTGGGCTCAAGCAGCCCCTTCCACAATAAGACATATAGGTTCATTATATAATCAAACCCTAAAAATCTTGGACAAAAAGCCCATTAGGTGGCATCACTGTAATGTTTTAAAAAAATACAACCTATTGAGTTTTGAGAGCTTCATTGACCTCTGTCTTCTGAAATTAACGTTCAAATGTTTCCATAAATCAGCACCCGAGCCACTTGCTGGTTTCGTCCAAAGACAGGACAGCAGCAGAGCCACCAGGAGTTCTGTTAACAATAACTGTAAAATATTCCACCGCAGAACCACATTTGGACAAACAGCTTTCTCTATAAAGGGCAGTCACATCTGGAACACAATGCCAAATGAAATTAAAATAATAACGGACTTTAAAACATTCACTAAAAATGTTAAAAACTGGCTGAAAAATAAACAAGAATGTACTCATGTATGAATTATTTGTCTGCAAAGTGAGAGTGAATGAAGGGAAGGAATAAATGTGTTTGTTTATAGTGAGTGACGGAGGGAGGAAGGCCTGAAATAGGCAAATGTGAGTTATGTTATATGTGTTAAATGTGAGTCAGGCTGTTATATTTGTGTATTTATAATATTTATGTTAAAGGTGAGTCAGGCTGTTATATTTGTGTATTTATAATATTTATAATATTTATAATTGTGTATTTATAATTTTTCTGCATTGATGTATGTGGTTATTGTGTATATTTTTATCTTGATTCTTTTTTCTAAAGCCCATCCAGGGACAAGAGTTGCAAATTAGCTAATAGCTATACACTCTATGTGCAACACATCAGATTGATTGTCTTTGATTAATTGTCTATGTTTATTGCACTGTCCCTGTCAAATAAACTAATCTACTACTACTAGTATTGTCATCTGTGCTGTTTGTCTGCCAGTATTTTCAGTACTCTCACGACGCGCTAGTCACGGAATGTTCGCTGTGGCTCTCATGCGTCCTTGAAGCGATGTCGGCTCTGGGGCGCTCCTGTGGCAAACATGTCTCTTCTCATTCGTTCGCTAGACGATGCCGGCCCCCGAACGCCATCAGCAAGTGTGTCTGTGTTTCTTGTATGTCTTCACCTTTCAGGGAACTGTCTGTCTTTCTGTATTAAATGTGCTGTGGTGAACCCTGCACGCAAATCCTCATTATTTCATCCTCCCTCTCCCTGCCCTGCGTAAGAGCGCACGGAGGGTCATGATGAATGGATTTACGCCCAGAATTCACCACAGCACATGTATTGAACATAAGAATGATGACAACAGTTCCCAAAAAGGTGAATACCCACAAAAATAAACAGAAACACTTACAGTTGATGTTCGGGGCCGACATCACCCAGCGAACATGGAGAAGAGACATGTTAACCACGGTTGCGCCCCAGGGCCGACATCGCTTCAAGGGGCGCAACAGAACCATGGCTGTGTGGAGCGGCCAACACATCGGATGGCAACATTGGCTGGCTGACAACACGGCAGATGATGCACACAAACCATGAACAGCTGACTGTCAAAGAGAGAGGGCGCCTGGTCGGACCAGCGAATCTTGGACAGTGCCCACCTGAAATTGGCTCAAAACGCACATAAAGCATATGTACAAAACAAAAACAACAAGAACTCAAAATATAATCCATAATAAACCCGATGCCTGAGCCACAGAGAATACACTGCTGTGATTTTATTGAAAAATCGGGTTTAAATAAATTATATTTATGAACAAATAATTTGTTGCAATATCTGTAACAAAAGAATAACACTGGTGTTCCCCTGCCGTGTCTTTGTCGCTGATGCTGCGGCGGGCATGTGTGCCTCTCCATCCGTCACTCTCTGAGTGTGACTGGCTTGGCACAGCTCAAACCTATATGGTCTGATGCCCCCAGAGTCTTCATTATCATCCCATTCTTCGGAACTATAATCGTCTGAAGATTGGACAACACAAACCAATTCCAGACTACATGTGCTGGAACCACTGTCGATGTTTTCAACTGCTTCCATCCTGTTTGTACAATGGGCAGCCAAGCGCTGTGTTCTCCCGATGACGTGACTACATGGCAGCGGGGTTTTCCAGCCACTGGTGTAATTGGTGATGTGGCGCTCATGAAAACGTCAGATATTTGCATGAAAAAAAAAGCCTGTTTGGCTTAGAACTGCAAAGACCAGCCTATTTTGTCATATTGTATTATGTGCTGAAAAATTCGAGGAAGTCAAAAACGTGTCATCAGCACTTTAATGCTGCTCTAACAATGCCAGATGAAACATGGTTTCTTTACTTAGCTAAATAACAGCAATTTGCCTGTATGGCACCACTACCATCATGCACGAAGATAGCAGATTTTCTCTCAAGAATTCAATTTTAACTGTTCAATTTTAACTGCCCTTTTCACAGTTAAAAGCTACTTTAACGATGCACTCTGGTGGATATAAATCCCCTCTAAAAATAAATCTAGTGTCTAACATGGTACCTTATGCCCCTTTTTCTACAAAAAAAAAAAAAACCCTTTCACTATTTTACACTTTTGCAATGGACTGGCAATCTGTCCATGTAAGGCAGGGGTGTCCAACCATGTGCCATGGAGAGCCAAGACCCTGCAGGTTTTCTCTTCTACCCAGTCTCTTCAGCAGGTGTTTTCACTTATCAGCAATCAGTGGGAAGAAGTTCACAGAAATCTGCTGTTGAAGACACTGGTTGGAGGTAAAACCTGCAGGGTCTTGGCTCTCCATGGCACATGGTTGGACACCCCTGATGTAAGGGTTCCTTTCTGCCTGCCTGCCTGCCTCTCTCTCTCTCCCTGCTGTTTGTGCTCCTCTCCCTGAAGCTGCAAGCACAACCTGTCGCCAATCAGTGAGTCTTTATAAAAAGGACGCTCTCCCATTACTCTGCCTGGTCACATCTGATCTACAATGTGTCTGTATCCTGCATTATGGTTATCCAGATTCTACGTTGTGTTTGATTCTGCTGTGATCTGACCCTTGCCTGTCTCTAGACCCTGTGCCTGCCTGTTGTTTGGATTTGTCTGCCTGTTCTGTCCTAGCCTGCCATGCTCTGACCCCTTCCTGTCTCTGGACTCTGGAAACTGTCTTTGGATCTGGATAATCTCAGACTGTGCACTTTATCACCTCTCCAAGTAAGTCAATTTACCACTGTTTTTCACCTGCATCTTCACCCCCTTTTTCCCCAGCACCCAGGCCTGGCCAGCCTCTCCCCCTTTGCCCCAAAATGACTCCTTCCCTGACAAACTTCATCATTGGATCTGCTGTAATTCACCACTGCTTCCACTAGAAAAAAATCTGTAAACATAAAAACAACATTATCTTCCTGTTATTATATACTCATGGTTGTTTTTGCTCTCTCCCCAACAGGGTTGCCATATTCCATTATCGTTGTACCTGTACTACTGTGCAATGACAAAAAAGCCTATTCTATTCTATTATTGCAATATTATTGTCAATAAAGATTATTGTTAAACTTACAGTGGTGTGAAAAAGTGATTGCTCCCTTCCTGGCTTCTCATTTTTTTTGTATTTTTGTCACACTTAAATGTTTCAGATGATTAAAGAAATTTAAATATTAGACAAAGATAACACAAGTAAACAAAAAATGCAATTTTTAAATGAAGGTGTTTATTATTAAGGGGAAAAAAATTCAAACCTACATGGCCCTGTGTGAAAAAGTGACCCCTCCCAAGACATCAATTAACTGTGGTTTATCACATCTTTGGAAACCTGAGTTCAATTTCTCTAGCCACACCCAGGCCTGATTACTGCCAATTAAGAAATCACTTAAATAGGGCCTACCTGAAAAAGTAAACCAGACCAAAAGATCCTCAAAAGCAAGACATCATGCTGCAAACCAAAGAAATTAAGGAACAAATGAGAACCAAAGCAATTGAGATATGTCAGTCTGGAAAAGGTTATAAAGCCATTTCTAAAGCTTTGGGACTCCAGCAAGCCACAGTGAGAGCCATTATCCATAAATGGTGAAAACATGGAACAGTGGTGAACCTTCCCAGGAGTGACCAGCTGAACAAAATTACCCCAAGAGCGCAGTGATGACTCATCCAAGAGGGCACAAAAGATCCCACAACAACATCCAAAAAACTGCAGGCCTCACTTGTTTCAGTGAAGGCAAGTGAGGCCTTCACTGTGTGAAGTGAGTGTTCATGACTCCACCATAAGAAAGAGACTGGGCAAAAATGGCCTGCATGGTACAGTTCCAAGACCAAAACCACTGCTGAGCAAAAACAACATAAAGGCTCATCTCAGTTTTTCCAGACAACATCTTGATGATCCCCAAGATTTTGGGGAAAATACTCTGTGGACTGACAAGACAAAAGTTGAACTTTTTGGAAGGTGTGTGTCCCATTACATCCGGCGTAAAACTAGCACAGCATTTCAGAAAAGGAACATCACACCAACAGTAAAATATGGTGGTGGTAGTGTGATGATCTGGGACTGTTTGCTGCTTCAGGACCTGGAAGACTTGCTGTGGTAAATGGGAACCATGAATTCTGCTGTCTACCAAAAAATCATGAAGGAGAATGAATACTCAAGCTGAAGCACACTTGGGTTCTGCAGCAGGACGGTGATCAAAAACACACCACCAAGTCCATTTCTGAATGGGTTAAGAAAAACAAAATAAAGACTTTGGAGTGGCCTAGTAAAAGTCCTGACCCGAATCCGATTGAGATGCTGTGGCATGACCTTAAAAAGGTGATTCATACTCGAAAGACCTCCAAAGTGGCTGAATTACAACAATTCTGCAAAGATGAGTAGGCCAAAATTCCTCCACAGCTCTGTAAAAGACTCATTGCCAGTTATCACAAATGCTTGATTGCAGTTGTTGCTGCTAAGGGTGGCCCAACCAGTTACTACTAGGCTTAGGGGGCAATTACTTTTTCACACAGGGCCATGTAGGTTTGGATTTTTTTCCCCCTTAATAACAAACACCTTCATTTAAAAACTTTATTTTGTGTTTACTTGTGTTATCTTTATCTAATATTTAAATTTGTTTGATGATCTGAAACATTTAAGTGTGACAGACATACAAAAAAGAAATCAGGAAGGGGGCAAACACTTTTTCACACCACTGTATCTTAAAATGTTGTCTTCCGTGCTTGCTCTTGGGTTTGAGGATGACACCATGTCAACACGTGACCAACATGCAGACCCAGTGGGCACGGCTACAACAACAGCTATAGCCCAGCTCCATTTTCTGGAACAGCATGTACACCAAGGGCTGAACAAAGCCAGGCCATGCTTCACCAAATATTACAAATGTCAGATCATATCACTCAGCTCGACCAAACCTTACAGAGGCTCATGGCAGCGTCCTCTGTTGCACCCCGCTCTGTGTTACCCCATTGGAACTGCTCAACTCCGGTATCCTTGCACTCCCGTTGCTCAGGGAGAGTGGGAGAGGCAGGCGGTTTTCTCTTCCAGTGCCAGCTAATTTTCTATTGGGTACTGGAAGATTTTCCTACTGATCAGAGCCGCGTCAGCTTCCTTGGCGGGGTCGCACTTGCCTGGGCTCAGGCACTCATTCAGGGGCTGGATTACCATTGGTACACCTACGCCCGGTTCTCTGCTGAGTTCATGAGGGTGTTTGATGATACAGATTAGGAGGGCAACGCTTCCGCATGTTTACTTAACCTTTGCCCGTGGCTGAGTTCAGCAGCGGAGCACACAGTTGGTTTCCAGGTTTTAGCAGCCGAAGTTGGGTGGGGTGACACCACGCTATGACCCGTGTTCATCCATAGTCTCAGTGCTCATCTTCGGGACAAGCTCGCCCGCCTTCGGGATGAACCAGAGTCATTAGATGCTCTTATTTCTTTAGTCATAAAGTTAACAACAGATTGCGCGAACGCTCGATAGAGTGGTGACGCGCGGCCAGCACCGCATCATGTGTTAGTTCACTATGCCCACAGTTCCTCATATTTCTGCCAGCCGCTGCCAATTATGAACCCTTGTAACCTGTGGCTATCAGTCAGTCCAAATGAACTCCAGCCGAGAAACAGCGATGACGGAAAGAGGATTTATGTCTTCACTGCGGTCAACCCGATCATGTTGCCATTCAGTGCCCAGAGAAGTTAAACGGCTCAGCACGTCAGTCAGGATAGGGGGACTGATGGGTGAAGTCAAGAATCTCCCTATAAATCGCTTTGTCTTGCCCATGCGTATCATGCTTCAGACCACTGAGTTTGTTGGCTTACTATTAATTGATTCAGGGGCTGAACAAAATTTCATTTCTGAGAGTCTGGCAACCGTTACCTCAGCCCCAGAACCTCATTGTGCTCTAAGGCCAACCCCTGAGTCAGGTCATTAAATGTACGGCCCCGCTAGCAGTACTAATCTCCAGCAACCACCGGGATGAACTATCCTTTTTTATTCTCCCGGCCTCCACTTCCCCTCTAGGTTTAGGATACCCGTGGTTGTATACCCACAATCCCATCATTGACTGGAGCCAGGCATTCATACACTCTTGGAGCACCTTTTGAATGTTTGCTTGCCTCCAGTCAGCGGCCTGCTCATTTTCCATTTCTCTCCAGGTCCTTAACCCAGAGACTCCTGACCTCTCTAAAGTCCCCCCCCCTCTGGCTTCATCCATCACTCATAGTTAGCCGTGGGTGCAGTTTTTTCTTTGTGGGGAAAAAAATGGCTCCCTGCATCCCTGCATTTACTTTTGGGAGCTTAATAATATCACCATTAAGGATAAATACCCATTACTCCCATTAACTCGGCCTTTGACCAACTCAAGGGATCGACCATATTCTCAAAATTAGACCTTTGGAATGCCTACCACCTCATCAGAATAAGAGAAGGAGATGAATGGAAAATGGCTTTTTCTACACACCTGGGCCAATTTGAATACTGCGTCATGCCATTCGGGCTCACCAATGCCCATGCAGTATTCCAGCGGTTAATAAATGACGTACTCGGGATTTCCTGAAAATATTTGTGTTCGTCTACCTCGACAATATTTTGATTTGATTTTGTGTACTTTATTGATCCCCAGAGGGGAAATTCGTGGCATCCACCTAGATAGATGAAGCAGCCACGGTATGGCACTATCCCTTCACCATTCACATACATTCACACCTAGGGCCACTTTAGAGTCTCCACTTAACCAAACCTGCATGTTTTTGGCCTGTGGGAGGAAACTGGAGAAATCCTGGAGTAAACCCATGCAGACACGGGGAGAGCATGCAAACTCCACACAGATCACTGTTGGTCAGGGGCTGGGATCGAACCCGGGATCCCACGGCCAAGGGTGAGTTACTGTGCTGCCAAAGTGCTAACCACTGTTTCACCGTACCGCCCATATACTCATCTTCTCCCATTCGTTGGAGGAACACCAACGGACTGTTCAGTTCTCCAACATCTCCTAGAGAATCAGTTGTGCATCAAGGCAGAAAAGTGTGATTTTCACACCACCACCGATTTTCTGGGCTACATAGTATCACCTGGACGCATTGAACCTGACCTGGTCAAGGTCCAAGCAGTAACTGACTGGCCCACTCCATCCACCAGAAAACAGCTGCAATAGTTTCTTGGTTTCACCAATTTCTACCAGTGTTTCATACAAAATTATAGTTCCATCGCCAAACCACTCACTGCCCTCACCAAGGTCCCCTTCCGGTGGTTCCAGGAGCCGCAGGAAGCATTCCCTTTCCTTAAGATCCACTTTGCTGATGCCGCCATCCTGCTCCAGCCTGATCCTGAGTTCCAGTTTATTGTTGAGGTGGATGCTTCAGACACCGGGGTGGGGCCAGTGTTATCACAGTGCTCGAAAACCGACAGGAAGATGTATGAATGTGTATAAATGTATAAAATGTTCGGTGGTGGCCGGAAAGGCTGTTGGCGCAGATTGGCTGCCACGTTTCTGTCAGCCTGCCCCAGGGCAGCTGTGGCTGCAGAAGTAGCTTGCCACTACCATTGTCTGTCTGGAGTGAATGAATAATGTACCTATTTGTAAAGAGTCTTTGAGTATATATGATAAAGCGCTATATAAAAGTGATGCATTATTATTATTATTATTATTTTTAAGATCCACCTGCGCACGTATGTTGTAATTTCTCTCGGCTGGGGACAATCGGCGAGAGAAATTACAACATCAGGGATCGAGAGCTGCTAGCCCTTAAATTGGCACTGGAGGAATGGCGCCATTGGCTAGTGGGATCAGCCTTTCCTTTTCTTGTTTGGACAGACCACAAGAACCTTGAATATATCCATTCCTCCAAGTGGTTGAACCTCCACCAAGCTAAATGGGTGTTATTCTCCATCTGTTTTCATTTCTTCCTCACCTACAGGCCAGGGTTGAAGAATATTAAACCCGACACCCAGTCTCGTCAGTTTGCCGCCAGTCCAGCAACTACAACGGCAGAGACCATCATCCCGGAGGGGGTCGTGGTGGGGGCCCTCACATGGGATATAGAACAATGGATCCGAGAGGCGCAGCGCACAGAGCCTTACCCAGGGGGATGTCCACCGGGCAGTCTGTTCATCCCTACTGCAGTCAAGGGCAATATTATCAACTGGCTTCACACCACAAAGCTATCCTGCCATCCAGGGATAGTGCTCACCATGTCCTCTCTCCGGCATTATTTCTGGTGGCTTGTGATGGAAAGAGACGTCCGAGATTATATCAAGGTCTGCCCCCAGTGGTCCACAGGAAAGACCCCTACTTCCTTCCATGCCTACTTCCCTACTTCCTTCCTTCCTTTATAAATAGGATGCTCTCCCATTACCCTGCCTAGTCACGTCTGATTTACAACCTGCCTGTATCCTGCTTTGTTGTTATTTTTATTCTACCTTGTGATTGATTCTGCTGTGATCTGACTCTTGTCCGTGTCTAAACCCTCTGCCTGTTCTGTCCTAGCCTGCCATGCTCTGACCCCTGTCTGCCTCTGGTCTCTGGAAACTGCCTAACAGATTGGATCTGGATAATCTCGGACTGTGCACATTATCACCTCTCCAAGTAACTCAATTTACCACCATTTATCACCTGCAAATTCACCCCCCTTTTTCCCCAGCACCCATGCATGGCCAGCCTCTCCCCCTTTGCCCCTTACCTGTACCAGAAGGACTCCTTCCCTGATGAACTCCATTATTGGATCTGCTGTAATTCACCACTGCTTCCACCAGAAGAAATCTATAAGAATAAAAACAACATTATCTCCATGTCATCATATCATATACTCACCGTTGTTTCTGCTCTCTCCCCTACAGAGTTGCCAGATCCTCACAACTATTACATGACTGCAATGTTATTGTCAATAAAAAATACTGTTACGCTTACTTTAAAATGTTGTCTTCTGTGTCTGCTCTTGGGTCTGAGTATTACACCATGCCAATCCAGGGTGTACCCTGCCTGTTGCCCAAAAATGCTGGGGTAGGCTCCAGCCCCCCCCCCCCCCGACCCGAAAAGGATTAAGCAGTTGAAGATGGATGGATGGATGGATGTTTTCATTCATTCATTCATCTTCTTCTGCTTAATCCTTTTCGGGTCGGCGGGGGGAGGGGGGGCTGGAGCCTATCCCAGCATCTTTGGGCGAGAGGCAGGGTACACCCTGGACAGATCGCCAGTCCATTGCAGGGCCAACACAGAGAGACAGACAACCATTCACTCTCACAGTCATACCTAAGGGCAATTTAGAATCCCCAGTCGATGCCAATAAACCTAACCTGCATGTCTTTGGCCTGTGGGAGGACACCGGAGTACCTGGAGTAAACCCACACAGACCTGGGGAGAACATGCAAACTTGCATGTTCATGTCAAAATCTTTTCACTTTTCCTCCTTCTTCAAACTCCAACAGAAAAAAAGAGGGATGTGTGGGCTGGAATGAAGCACATCACTGGGTGTAATGGAAGAGAGAGACAGACAGTGGGAAGCCTTGAGAGAGCTGATGAGCTAAATCTGTTTTTAAATAGGTTCAACTCACCGTCTGTCATCCCCACAACACAGCCAGACCCTCATACACCCCTCCCCCCTCACTCCCCTGTGCAGCACCCCTCTCTCTCTCTCTCTCACCCCCCCACCCCCCTCCTGTCCACTGAAGACATCAGCACCAACTCCCACATCACTGTGACTACAGGCCAGATGAGGAAACAGCTGGAAAGACTTCACCAATGGAAGGCTGCAGGCCCTGATGGCATCTCCACCTCGATCCTGAGGACCTGTGCCAACCAGCAAGCTCCGGTACTGAAACACCTATACAATCTGAGCCTGAATCTGGAGAGAGTAGTGGTGCTGTGGAAGACGTCCTGTCTGGTTCCTGTCTCCAAGAAGTCATCTCCATCGGACCTGAATGACTACTGACCAGTTGCCCTCACATCTCGTGATGAAGGTCCTGGAGAGAGCTGTGTTAGCCCACCTGAGGCTGCAGGTGAAGACGTGGCTGGACCCTCTGCAGTTTGCATATCAGCCCCATTTAGTAGTTGAAGACGCTGTCATCTGCCTGCTGCAATGAGCTCATTTGCACCTGGAGGGAGGGGGAGACGCTGTGAGAATCACGTTCTTTGATTTCTGCAGTGCCTTTAACACCATTCAGCCACTGATGCTGGGTGAGAAGCTGCGGGTGTTGGGGATTGACAGCTCTGTGATCTCCTGGATTACTGACTACCTGACAGGCAGGCCACAGTTTATCCGGCTGGGCAGTGTCTTGTCTGATGTGGTGATTAATGATACAGGAGCTCCACGGGGGACTATGCTTTCTCCTTTTCTCTTCACCTTATACACCAATGACTTTCAGTACAACCCCGAGTCACGCCACCTGCAGAAATTATTTGATGACTCGGCTGTTGCTGGATGTATAAGAGGGGTTGAGGAGGGGGAGTACAGGGAACTGATAGACAGATTTGTGGATTGGACCAAGCAGAATCACCTGAGGCTGAATGTCAGCAAGACCAGAGAGATGGTGACTGACTTCAGGAAGAGGAGGACGCCTTCACAGCCATTGTGGATTAAGGGGAAGGATGTGGAGGTAGTAGAGTACTGCAAATACCTGAGTGTCATGATGAGCAACGGACTGGACTGGAAATCTAACAATGACGCTGTGCACAAGAAGGGGATGAGCAGACTCTACTTTCTGAGGAAGCTGAGATCCTTCAATGTGTGCAGTGAGATGCTGCACACATTCTACCAGACTGTCATTGCCAGCATCATCTTTTTTGCTGCTGTTTGCTGGGGTATCGGTATCAGAGCCAGCAACACCAACAGACCTCACAAGATTTGTCTAGAAGGCTGGCTCCGTAATTGGTCTCAGGCCGGAGACCTTTGAGAGTGTGGGGGAGTGGAGGACACTGAAAAGACTGTTATCCCATCATGGACAACCCTGATCACCCCCTTCACCACACATTGGTCAGACAGCGGAGCACCTTCTCCAGCAGACTACTACAGCTCCGCTGCCAAACGGTCAGGTACCGTAAATCTTTTCTGCCATATGCCATTTCAGTCTACAATAACTCACTCTAATGTTGAATTTTGGTCATAACAATGCCGCCATACTGCACCTTACAGTCTAATTGGTACCTCACATTTCACTCTGCGCCTTATAATCCTTCTTTATACAGTTGGTGTTATCCATAGATTCATTAGGATCATCATCTATTTAGCCTAGTAGTAGCCTATGTAGTACATAAAGTTATGTAAGCATTTTTACTTTCCTGGGTAACTCCTTTTGTATTATGCTGTGTGTATTTCTGCTGGTTTGGGTTGTCTACTGTGTCATGTTGCTGTTACACTGTTATTTTCCAGTTTGGGATCGATCTATCTAAATGCCAGGATCTGTGACTATGCCCACTCTCGTCTCACAAGGTTAATAGTGGCTAGCACTACATTAACCAGAATAAATCCTGTGATAAAAAGACTTGCCAGTTGAAGGACATGCCCAGTTGTATGCGGCCCAGGATAATGACTGAAACTTCATTAGTCCTTAAAATCAGTTTAATGGTAAAACCCATCTTAATTTGGGTCAAGTTTTCAAGGCAAGATTCAAGATTCAAAGATTTTATTTGTCAATACTACTATACATACAGCACATACAGAAAAATTGAAATTGCCATTTCTCTCTCTTCAGTGGTGTGTGCAATATTAAAAAAAGGAATAAGGCTGGAAAAACAACAGCAGTCTATGTACAGTAATACTACCCATAGTGCAAATAATGGTAAAAGATAAAACCCAGACATCCCATCGTGCAAATAAGGATAAATGATAAAACCCAGCAATCCTATATCCAGAAAAGGTAGAACAGTAATACTCGTAGTTGCAAATTTGATGCGGTAGTGTAGGTGCAGAGAGTGACAGAATGGACTCCACATGATGAATATTGCAATAACAGACAGCAGCAGATTTGTGCAAATGGTTGTGGTAAGGTGCAGAGATATACAGCAGCAGGTGTATTATTGTTGGTGTTGCCGGTCTTTCTGTGCCAACAGCTGGAGTAGTTATTGTGCGGATGAGTGCGTTATGGTCCGGGGGGGGGGGGGGGGTAAACCGAGTTTAGGGTCCTGGTGACCTGGTGAACAACGCTGTTTAGCAGTCTTGTGGAGCAGGCCCGGAGGCTCCGGTACCTTTTCCCTGAGGGCAGGGGGCTGAAGAGGGAGTGTGAGGGGTGGGAGGTGTCGCCTGCAATGCTGATGGTGCTGTGGGTGAGGCGGGTGATGTCGATGTCAGAGAGGGGGGGCAGAAGGGCACTGATGATCTTGCTGGCAGCTTTCATTGTGTATTGTAGTGTCTTCCGGCAGGAGGTGGTGCAGCGTCCATACCACACCGTGATGCAGCTGGTGAGGATGCTCTCAGTGGTGCCCTGGTAGAATGAGTGCATGATGGGGGTGGGAATCGTGCTCGCCTCAGTTTGCGGAGGAAATGGAGGTGAGTTTGAGCCTTCTTGGCCAGTGATGTAGTGTTGGTGGACCAGGAGAGGTCTTCAGAGATGTGCACCCCTAGGAACTTGGTGCTGCTCCATCGATGGTCAGAGGCAGATGCTGTGTGTGTCCCCTCCTGAAGTCGACCACAATCTCCTTGGTTTTTCCCACGTTTAGGAAGAGACTATTGTCTTTACACTGGACCAGTTGTCTCACCATATTTCTGTAGTTGACCTCCTCGTTGTTGGTGTCAAAAGTGAGCCCCTCCAGGGCAGAATTCAGACCCAAATGCCAAACTCAGGTTTGCAAGCTTTAATCCAACTCAAAATATAAAAGGACACAAATAGGAACAAAACTTACGGACTTTGGCAGGATACAAAATAGGCAGAGAATCAGACAGACAGAATAACCAGCGGGCAGAACACCAAGCAGGCAGAAGCGTGTGTTTCACACTGGCATAACAAAGTAGGACATCACACCAAACTATGAGGCAGTGTCCCTTAAATAGGACAAGACATAATTACTAAAATAGTAAACAGCTGTGGAAAAACAAAACTCAAGAACAAGGATAATTAACCAAAACAACAAACAGCTGTAGACAGCCACAAAACCAAGCTACGAGAAAACAGAAGTAAACAAAAGACACTGTCAAAATAAAACCAGAAACCAATGTGACGACTGAAATGAATTACAAGACGTAATCCAGATAAAATAATACAAAGGATGATAATAACACACTAAGGCAAGGACAGGAATAAATACACAACCAAAGACATGATAATAATACTGGGAAATAAATACCAAAACTCCAAAAGGAGAACTAAGGGCAAGGGTGTGAGTTGACTCAAGTCTAAAAACAGGAAAATATAATTTATAATACAAGATGGGCTCAACTCACCCCCTGACAGTTGGTGATGAGGCCCACCACCGTGTCATCCACAAACCTGATGATGTGGTTGGTGTTGTCGGCTGGAACACAGTCTAAGGGTGAGGGCATGAGTTGACTCAAGTCAAGAAATATAATTCATAATACAAGATGGGCTCAACTCACGCCCTGACAGTACCTCCCTCTCAAGGGGCGGGCCCCCAGACATCCCAAAAGTCACACCAGAATAAAAAACAAACAGAAACCCTCAGAGGGTGGGTAGTGGGGGCACAAGGCCAGGTGGACCGAAACAGACTTCCCCCCCCCCCCACAGTGTCCGAAACAAAACAAAGTTTGTGGGTCATACAAAGTCCAAGGCTCCTAAACAAAAGTGGTCGGGTGGCCTGCCAAAGTCCCGGGGCCACTGAACCAAAAAACAAGTTGGGTTGGGTGATCAACCAGAATCCCAGGGCCCAAACCAAAAAAAGAACAGGTCTCGTGGCCTGCCAAAGTCCCAGGACCACCGGACCAAAAAACAAGGTGGGTTGGGTGGTCTACCAGAATCCCAGGGCCCTAGCCAAAACAAAAATGGGTCAGGTGGCCTGCCAAAAGCCCCTGTGCCACCAAACGGAAGAAAACACAACCTCTAAGCTCAGAAAACATAGGATTCTCATGCATCAAGGGTAACAGAAATTTAAATAAAGAATTCTCACTTTCAAAAGATAATGCAGGGTCTACCTGTATGAAGGATAACAAGGTTTTCAAAACAGAATTCTCACTTTCAAAAGATAACACAGGGTTTACTCGTACCAAGGATAACAAGGATTTCAAAACAGGATTTGCTTGCTCGAAAGAAAACACAGGATCTACAGGATCACAAGATGATAAGGAACTCAAAATCTCAGGAGATGGTAACACAGATGTTTTAACTTCAAGGGGTGATGTCATGGATGTTTTACCCTCTGGGGGTGATGACACGGACATGACTACTTTGACCTCAGGACCAGAACACACAAATGCAGAAACTACAGAATTTTCTGGTCCCAGACACAATATTGCAGAAATTCCTGACTCTGGACACACTATTGCAGAAATTTCTGGCTCTGAACACTCAACAGCAGAAATCTCTGGCTCAGCACACCTTACTACAGACATTTCTGACCTTGGACATATAACTGCAGCAATCCCTGGCTTAGGACTCAAAACTGCAGAAACCTCTGGCTCACAACACATTGTTACTGAAATTTCTGCCTCTGAACACACAGCTGCAGGAATTTTTGGTTCAAAACACATCGCTGCAGAAATTCCTGATTCCAGACCCATTGCTGCAGAAATTTCTGGCTCAAGACCCCTTAATACAGAAATTTCTGATTCAAAATGCTCAGATACAGACATCCCAAGTTTAAACCCCACAGGTACAGAAATTTCAGATTAATGACACACTGGTGCAGAGATTTCTGGCGGGAAACTCTCCTGCAGAAATTTCTAATGCAGGATACTCCACTGCAGAAATCTCTAATGCAGGACACTCTATGGCAGAAATCCCTGTCTGCATCCCTCCACACTGCGTTCGCCCATCCTTCCATGTTCTGGCAGAAGATGTAACACTGCCCAATGGCCTGAATGAGATCCGCCAGCTCCGAGCGGTGGATGACCTCCTCCAGTATGGTGCTTGTGGAAGAGGGGAGAGAAGGTGAGGGGAAGGATATTGAAGCAACATCAGAGAAATCAACAAGAGACAGGTAGGGTGAATTTAGCAGCCCCCTGATCGGAAGCAAAGCAAGACCTCTCATTAACAGCAGAGAAAAAATGAGAACTCGGTACTTGCCTTATCTCCCGCTCTGCTGACAGTGATGCACCAGATGACTCCCTCTCGTCCCTCTCCCACTCGTCAAGAGGAATGGCGCAGATGCTCTCTTTGCCTCTCTATCTTCATTTCAGGCAGAGAGGATGGTCGCTGAGGGCAGAAAATGGGTAGGTCCCGTACCCACAAGAACACTTCCAGTGGTGGAGTGCCCTCCAGCTCCCGGGCTGCTGCTGTCCAGAGTCGGCACTCACCCTTCAGATCGCTGCAGCTACACATCACAGTGACCAAGTCTTTCATCCACTTCATGGCCTCAAACTCCCCCTCAGTTAAAACTCAGCTCAAAATATAACAGGACACGAACATGAACAAAACTCACGGACTTCGGCAGGATACAAAACAGGCAGAGAATCAGACAGGCAGAATAACCAACGGGCAGAATACCAAACAGGCAGAAGCGTGTGTTCCACACCAGCATGACAAAGTAGGACGTCACACCAAACTACAGGGCGGCATCCCTTAAATCAGACAAGACATAATTACTAAAATAATAAACAGCTGTGGAAAATCAAAATCCAAGAGCAAGAATAATTAACCAAAACAACAAACAGCTGTGGACAACCACAAAATCAAGCTAGGAGAAAATGAAAGTAAACAAAGGACACTGTCAAAATAAAAGCAGAAACCAACATGACGACTAAAATGAATCACAAGATGTGATCCAGATAAGATAATACAAAGGATGATAACACACTAAGGCAAGGACAGGGATAAATACAAAACCAAAGACATGATGATAATAATACTGGGAAATAAATACCAAAACTCCAAAAGCAGAGCTAAGGGCAAGGGTGTGAGGTGACTCAAGTGTAGAAACAGGAAAATATAATTTATAATACAAGATGGGCTCAACTCCCACCCTGACAGTTGGTGATGAGGCCCACCACCGTCGTGTCATCCACAAACTTGATGATGTGGTTGGTGTTGTAGGCTGGAACATAGTCATGGGTCAGCAGGGTGAAGAGCAGCGGGCTGAGCATGCACCCTTGTGGGGCCCCTGTGGTCAGTGTGGTGGTCTTGGAGCTGTTGCTGCCAACCTGCACATTCTGTGGCCTCCCTGTGAGAAAGTTCAGCACCCCATTATAGAGAGAGGTTTTGAGTTCCAAGTGTCTGAGTTTTTGTATTAGGTGCTGGGGGATAATTGTGTTGAATGCTGAACTGAAGTCCTAGAACAGCATTCACACATGGGAGTTCTTTAAGTCCAGATGGGTGAGGGCTGGATGGAGAGCAGCAGAGGTGGCATCTACTGTGGATCTGTTTGACCAGTATGCAAACTGAGATGGGTCATGGGAGGGAGGGAGGATGAACTTGTTGTTCTGCATGACCAGCGGCTCGAAGCACTTCATTATGATGAAGGTCAGTGCTATGGGCCGGTAATCATTGTAGCTGGATGGGATGGCCTTCTTCGAGACTGGTATTATTGTAGCAGCTGTCCAAAAATGCTGACTGGGCCTGGAGGCTAACTTCAATTAGGCCAGAGATTCCTGACTGGCTCCACACTAAGGACCTGTATAGTTACGTCACCAAAAACACACTGTCAAAACTTGCCTTTTTTCAGGAGGTGGGGCTTAACTGAAATTTTAAAACAAAAAAACAGAGACATGAGACATTTGAGTGATTTTGCCCTTGATATGTCTTGTAAGTCATAAAAAAAACATATTACAAACATGTTAACAAAAAAAAACAACTTAATTTTTGGCAGAGTGTCACTTTAAAATATTTGAAATGAAATGTTCAAAAAATAAATATGCACATACAGCTCTGGAAAAAATTAAGAGACGGCTGTGGAGAAAGCCCTCCCCTGACCGGGACCAACGACTTGGTTTTTGTGGAAGCAGATGCACGGTCCTGAGACACTGGAGGCTGGTGAGTGACAGAGCAACTTGCAGGCAGATCACAGTGAGTAGATTTAATTGGTAAATAGACCCACGGGGTACTGATCAATGTGAGATCTTCATTACATCACAGTGAGCATTGATTAAGTAAACCAAGTGTTTGATACTGCAAAGTCCAAAACAGGTTCAGACAAGGTAGAGGCTTGGAGGTCCCGGTTCGAGGCCACAACAGGAATGTGCATTTTCACTGCGTAAGTGGATCAAAAAATAGACGCGTGGGAAAAATCAATGTGAGATCTTCATTACATCACAGTGAGCAATGATTAAGAAACATCGATGTAAGATCTTCATAACATCACAGTGAACATCGATACAGTGAGGGATAACCTTAAAAATACAGGTAAATAGCACTATCACAAGGATAAACTCTAATGTGATAGTAAGAACCAAAGTACCTTAAGGCATAATTTAAAACAGGTCTAAAACAAAGTAAAATAATCCTTAAAAATATATACGTGATGAAATAACCCCAAATTATAATAAAATAAAATAAATACATCAAATAAATAACTGCAGTTTGTTTATCTGGTCGTTCACGTGCTTGTTCGTGTGTGTTTTTAATGTTTTACGGGTTACTTTGTGGGAAAAAAATGAATGTGTTTTCTTTCAAAGGTCTTTTTATTATTATTAATTGAAGTATCAATACAATACAAAGTATTAGAAATTTTCATTTTTGTTTCAACCAAACAGTAAAAAACTAGAACTTAAAGCCAACAAATGTAAATGCTTCAAAGCACAAAAACCTTTAAATAAACAATTAAAAAAAAAAAAAAAAAAATACAAAGAAAAATTATGTGTGTGAAGTGGGGTTGGGGTAAAGGGGATATGAGCTACTCAGAAACTATAATCGTGGGTCTTTCAAAGAAATCAAGAAACGGGCGCCATAATTTATAGAATTTGTTTTCAGAGCCACAGACTGTATATCTGATTTTTTCTAAATCCAAACAGGACATTATATCTTTTATCCACTGTAAATGTGAAGGGGGCGAAGAATCTTTCCACTTCAGTAATACAGCACGTCTGGCCAATAATAATGAAAATTTGAATACTTTTAATTTGGAACTTGGCAAGACAAGTTCTGGAGCCACACCAAAAATGGCGCATAATGGATCAGGTTTAATTTGATATTGCAGGACTTCAGACATAGTGATAAAAACAGAATGCCAAAAATTCATCAATGCAGGGCAGGACCAATACATGTGAAGCAAAGTGCCAGGAGCGCTACCACACTTTTCACAAGTTGGGTCTATATCCGAGTAAATGCGTGCTAACTTAACCTTGGACAGGTGCATCCGGTGTACAATCTTAAATTGAATAAGAGCGTGACGAGCACACATTGATACAGTGTGAACCTGGCCAAGAATAGAGTCCCACAGTTCATCAGTAAAAGTAAAATTAAGATCTTGTTCCCAGTTCAATTTGATAGCGGCCAGAGAAGAAGATTGTAAATTTGAAATTAAATTATATAAAACTGACATTACCCCCTTAGAAGTTGGTTTAACTAATAAAAAATCATCTAGAGGATTATCAGAAGGTTTTTGAGGGAATTGTTTTGTCATGGTTTGCACATAATGTCTGACCTGGAGGAAGCGGAAAAAGTGTGTAGAAGTGATGTCGAATTTGGTGGAAAGTTGAGAAAAACTTGCAAATTGACCATCAAAATATAAATCCGCAAAAGATTTTAAACCTTTTCTGTGCCATATATGAAATGCACTATCAATAGTTGATGGGGTAAATAAATGATTTGCGGCAATTGGACTTCTAATGGAAAAAAACTGAAGACCGAAATTTTTCCTGAATTGAGACCAAATTCTAAGAGACTGACGAACTACTTTATTATTACCCAGTGTAGACAAAGCAAGGGGAAGTGGTGAACCTAAAATTGCCGGTAGGGAAGTTTGATTGTCCACATGTGACTCCATAAGGATCCAAATAGGTGATTTGGGTTCCAGATAAAAATGTTTCCAATATAACATGCACCTGATATTTGCTGCCCAGTAGTAATATTGAAAGTTAGGCAGATCCATGCCACCTACTGATTTGGGTCTTTGAAGAAAAACTTTCCTCAATCTCGGATGTTTACCATTCCAAATAAATGAGGTAATCAGAGAGTCCAAAGACTTAAAAAAGGATTTAGGAATAAAATGAATGTGTTTTCTGAGCGGCAGAAGATGATTGACAATGAGAACCGTGGGTTGCCAGATCTTCTTATTATAAGTGCTTTGGGATTGCTTACTAACGTGTGCTTATTTGAGCTTGATATTCGACCTTGCTATTGTATGTGTGTGCGTGTGTGTAAGGACTAACTTGTTTTGTGCTGAAGCTGTAATAAAGTCACACTAGACTGGGGATTTTGGTAAGATGTATTGAGAGGGCGGCGCGCCTAGACGCAGCGGCCCCTCTTGGCATCAGCGAGTGTGAGAGTTTTAATCATCCCAGACGTACATTCTGTAAAACTTACAACCGTGAGACCTTATTAAACATCAAGGTACTACACGCTGCAAGAATCGTGGCACTCGGTTGTGACCTGGACATTCTACGCCAGCATGGAATTCTGGCGGAGTTCCTGCAGGAGGCTACCCGGGAGACGAGGAAGCGTAAGCGGAGGGAACGCAAGCAAAAGCATTGAAAAAGGGCCGGGATCCATGCTAGGCTAAAGGCTAACCCCTCCAGACCAGCAGTACCGTCGCTCCTTCTCTCTAACATCCGCTCCCTCGACAACAAGCTGGACAAGCTGCGTCTGCTGAGAGAAACCCGGAGAGAGTGAAGGGACTGCTGTGTGCTTGCGTTCACGGAGACTTGGCTCCACGACAACATCCCTGACGAGGCCATTCAACTAGAAGGTACGTCGCTGTTCCAAGCAGACAGAGAAACGGCGAGCTCCGGTAAGAGCCGTGGGGGTGGGCTCTGCATCTATGTTAACAAGAACTGGTGCATTAATGCCACATTAGTATCTAAACCCTGTTCTCCGTTGGCGGAGTTCCTTATTGTAAATTGTCAGCCATATTATCTGCCAAAGGAATTCAGCAACGTGTTTGTAGCGGCTGTTTACATAGCGCTGAGCGCTAACACTAACGCTAATGCTAAGAAGGCACTTGGGAAACTGCACGATGCTGTTAGCGAAATCCAAACTTCACACCCGGACAGTTTTGTGGTGGTTGCAGGGGATTTTAACCACACCAGCTTAAAGACTGTGCTCCCCAAGTTTAAACAATGTGTAGACTTTAAGACCAGAGGAGAGAATACGTTGGACTTAGTGTACACAAACACAGATGCATATAAGGCGATACCCCGCCCCCATCTCGGCCTTTCTGACCACATATCCATGATGCTGGTGCCTGCCTACAAACCCTTACTGAAGCGCAGCAGGCCAGTAGTGAAACAAATCAGGATTTGGTCAGACAATGCAACCTCTGCACTGAAAGACTGTTTTCTGCACACAGACTGGGAGGTCTTCAAAATAGCAGCCTCCCAGGAAGACAAGACAGATGTGGAGGAGTATGCTGAAACGGTCACCAGCTACATCGCGAAGTGCACAGAGGATGTCACTACAGTGAAGACCATCACTGTGCGGGGAAACCATAAGCCCTGGATGACCGCAGAGGTGCGCTCGCTGCTTACAGCCATAGATGCAGCCTTCAGAGCGAAGGACAGGATCGCCCTCCGCTCAGCCAGGTCTGCGCTCTCAAAGGGAATTAAGACGGCGAAGCGCGCCTATGCGGAGAAAATCCAGGGACACCTCTGTGACACTAGGAACACCAAGAAGATGTGGCAGGGAGTTCGGACACTGACGGGCTATAAGTCTAGGCAGGGGGTCGATGATAATGACGCTTCGCTTCCAGACAGGCTCAATGACTTCTTTGCACTTTTTGAAACATCAAACTTGACAATCAGAGGGAGGACTGGCCAATCCCCACCATCGGTCGGACCAGCTTTTACCATCAACACAGCGGACATACGGAGGACCCTAACCAGGGTCAACCCACGTAAAGCTGCAGGTCCGGATAACATCCCGGGACGTGTGCTCCGAGACTGCGTGAGCGAGTTGGCGGATGTACTGACTGACATTTATAACATCTCCCTGAATCAGGCCATTGTTCCCAGATGCTTCAAGATCTCTATCATAGTACCGGTGGCAAAGAAACCAGTTGTGTCCTGTCTGAATGACTATCATCCTGTTGCACTGACACCAATTGTGATGAAGTGTTTTGAACGGCTTGTCAAACCACACATTACAGCCTGCCTCCCTGCATCACATGATCCGCTCCAGTTTGCATATCGTTCAAACCGCTCCACGGAGGATGCTATAGTCACCACCCTGGGCTCTGTGATCACCCACCTGGATCAGAAAGACACCTACGCCAGACTCCTGTACATTGATTTCAGTTCAGCATTCAATACCATTATTCCCCAGAGACTGATGGAGAAATTACTCCTTCTCGGTCTGAACACTGCCACATGTCTCTGGATCCTGGATTTCCTGACTGAGAGACCTCAGTCTGTCCGGGTTGGAAACAACATCTCCAACTCTGTCACGCTGAGCACCAGATCCCCTCAAAGCTGCATACTCAGTCCACTGTTGTTTACACTTCTAACACATGACTGTGTATCCAGACACGAGGGGAACCAGATTATTAAGTTTGCAGACGACACTACGGTGGTGGGACTTATTCAGAGGGATGAGGAATCAATGTACAGGGAAGAAGTGAGAGACCTGGAGGGCTGGTGCAGGGAGAACAATCTGGTGCTGAACATGGACAAAACAAAGGAGATGATTATCGACTTCCGGCGGTCACAGCCTGAACACGTCCCTCTCAGCATCGGCGGCTGTTTAGTGGAGAGAGTGGAGAACATCAAGTTCCTCGGAGTGCAGATCTCACAGGACCTGACCTGGAGCAAGAATTCCTTGGGGATCAGGAAGCGGGCCCAGCAGAGACTGCACTTCTTGAGGAAACTCAAACAGGCCTCTCTCCCCATCTGCATCCTCAGGACCTTCTACAGAGGTGTGGTGGAGAGTGTTCTGACGTACTGCATTGCTACATGGTACTCCAGCTGCAGTATGTCAGACAAAAAAGCCCTGCAGAGGATAGTTGAGGGAGCTGAGAGGGTAATTGGAGTCTCCCTCCCCTCTGTCCAAGAACTTTTTCAGAACCGTTGTAGGAGCAGGGCACTGAACATTGTCAAGGACCGTTCTCACCCTCTGCATAAACACTTTGAACTTCTTCCATCTGGCAAACGATTCCGGAGCATCAGAGGCAGAACCACCAGACTGATTAACAGCTTCCTTCCACAAGCTGTTAGGATGCTGAACAGTTGATCTGAAATCTCTCATACATACTACTGCACCTACGGACATTATGTATATTATTTGTATATTATAGTTCTGGTTAGTTTTTCAAGTATGTCTCAGGGATGTGTGAATGGATGTGGTGGGGTGGGGGGTGAAGATATGTGTGAGTGTGTCTTAAATCATGTTCTTTTACTTATATGGATGCCGAGAGAAACGCAATTTCATCTTGCCTGCACTACAGTTGTATGTACAGAAATATGAAAATAAAGGTTGATTTGATTTGATTTGATTTGACATGTCAAGATAATTTGGATGGTAAGTTCTTTTTGTTGTGCAGTCTTCTGCGGAATTTTTCTTGCTTTATGATCGTTTTTACTTGTGTTAAGCAATTTAATCTTGCTTTGTTTTGAGATGTTTTTGTTTTATTTTTAACTAACATTATCTAGTTCTGGAACTTTATTGCTTATTTTAAGTAAAATTACCTGCCGGCAGAGCAGGAAAATAGATCCTTTTTTGATTGCTTGAGTTGGGGCTGACTTGAAGCTTGTGACAGTATGGAATATGGGAAAAAATCTCAAATTAAGAGTGTGAGCCTTTACAGCAACTCCCATATGTAAAATATATGAGGCAAAAATATGGTGATGAAAATGCCGAGCTGGTGCCTATATAGTCTCCATCAACTACATTATCTGAAGGAAAAGTTAGATGAGAAAAAGCAGAAAATAAAAATGTATGACAAATAAAAGCGAACTCCTTCCTTCTAAATAAATTGTGACATTATGTACATGAAAAGTAAATTAGTTTCATAGGATATTGTGTGAGAATGTGTTTGTGTGAAAATGTGTGAGGACGTGTGCACAAGAAGGTATAAAAGTGAAAACAAAAGCCTATTTGCTAACTATGTAGTTGAAATTTTTTTTGCCAACAGTATCTGGTTTGAATCAATTAGAGGAGTCGGCTATTAACCCTGGAAAGACTGCTCCTTGCTCACCTCCGCCCCCTGGTGGGACCAGCGATGGATCCACTCCAGTTCACCTACCAGCATGGCATTGGGGTGGAGGATGCAGTGATCTTCCTCCTTCACCGTTCCCTGTCCCACCTGGAGAAGCCCGGGAACGCGGTGAGGATCATGTTCTTTGACTTCTCCAGTGCTTTCAACACCATCCAACCGATGAGCCTGAAGGACAAGCTGCTGTGCACAGGAGTGGACCAGCACCTGTCATCATGGATCCTGGACTACCTCACTAACCGGCCACAGTTTGTGAGAACCCGGGATTGTGTGTCCGACACAATCATCGGTAGCACGGGGGCCCCCCAGGGAGCGGTTTTGGCTCCCTTCCTGTTCACCCTTTATACTGCGGACTTCTCACACAACACAACACACTGCCATCTACAGAAGTCCTCTGATGACTCTGCGATCGTCGGCCTCATCTCCAACAGAGATGAAGCCGAGTACAGAGGACTTATCCAGGACTTTGTGGACTGGTGCCATCGGAACTACCTCCAGATCAACGCGAGGAAAACTAAGGAGCTGGTGGTGGACTACTGCAGGCAAGGACAACCCCTCACAGCACCAGTAAACATACAGGGAACAGACATTGAGATGGTGACATCCTACAAGTACCTGGGTGTTCATCTGAACAATAAACTAGACTGGTTACACAATACCGATGCACTCTACAAGAAGGGACAGTGCAGGCTGTTCCTACTGGGAGGCTCAGGTCTTTTGGTGTACAAGGGGCGCTGCTGAAGACATTCTACGACACAGTGGTGGCTTCAGCCATCACTTTTGGAGTGGTCTGCTGGGGCAGTGGCATTACAGCAGCCGATAGGAAGAGACTGAACAAACTAATCAAGAAAGCTAGCTCTGTCCTGGGGCAACGCCTTGACCCAGTGGAGGAGGTAGGAGAGAGAAGGATGGTGGCTAAACTGTCATCTCTGCTGGAGTCTGAGTCCCACCCTATGCAGGACATACTGGATGCACTGAGGAGCTCATTTAGCAGTAGACTACATCATCCTAGGTGCGCAACCGAGAGGGTTCGCAGGTCCTTCCTACCTACAGCTGTCAGACTGTATAATCTAAGCAGGGCTGCTCGCAGAGATAGCAAAAAAAAAACGTGACGACCTAATAGTATTGAATGCAAAAGACGCAATAGACTTACACAAATGGTCCTCTTCAGTACACAACTGTATACAACAGTATAAACTGTTATCGAATGCATAGTAAAACCACTGACGTATATCTGTAACCTGTCTCTCCAATCAGGTATATTTCCCAATGCAATGAAAATAGCTAAAGTAATTCCGATATACAAGACGGGCGACAGAGGGGAACTCTCAAACTATAGACCAATTTCACTATTACCGCAATTTTCCAAGATACTTGAAAAAATATTCTATGAGAGAATTGACAACTTCATACTGAAGAATGATTTATTGTGTGAGCAGCAATATGGGTTCAGACACAAGAGGACAACTGCATATGCCCTAATGGAATTTACAGAAAAAATATCAACAGCCATTGAAAATAAAGAGTATTCAGATGGAGTATTCCTAGATCTTAAAAAAGCATTTGATACAGTAGATAATAATTTATTATTAAAGAAACTACAAAATTGTGGTATTAGAGGGGTAGCACTCTCTTGGTTAAGTAGTTACTTAAAGAATAGATATCAGTATGTATGTGTTAGCAACAAAAACTCAGAGTTGCTGAAGGTCACCTGTGGAGTCCCACAGGGTTCAGTTTTGGGACCATTATTATTCAATATGTATATAAACAATATATGTAAAGTTTCAGAAAAAATGGACTTAATATTGTTTGTCGATGACACTAATCTGCTATGCAGTGGAAACAATTTGGAACAACTTCTGGATACACTCGGAAAGGAATTAGGAAAGCTTAAACTGTGGTTTGATTCAAACAAATTAACGCTCATTTTAAGTAAGACAAAATTTATAGTCTTTAACAACCATCACAACAACCCAGTACCCAAACTCAGTGTAAATGGTGTAGAGATTGAAAGGGTATCTGAAACTAAATTCCTTGGAGTAATAATTGATAACAAACTGTGTTGGAAGTCACATATTAATTATATTAAAGGTAAAGTATCCAAATCAATTGCAATATTACACAGAGTGAAATATTTGCTGAATCAACCCACACTATACACCTTGTATCATTCATTAATACTCCCATACATGACATATTGTAATGAAGTATGGGGAAATACATATAAAACAAACATATATCCACTCTTTATGCTTCAAAAGAGAGCTATTAGAATAATAAACAAAGCAGCTTACGGGGAACCAACAAACCCACTTTTTCTTAAACAAAAAACTCTCAAGTTGAAAGATCTGGTTGACTTTAAAACCGCAATAATAATGTTCAAAGTGAAGAATTTATCACTGCCCGCAAATATCCAAAAGTTGTTCCAAACAAGGGAGAAACGATATCACTTCAGAGGAACATGTATATTTCAAAAGCCTACAGTGAGAACAACCACCAAGCAACACTGTATTTCAGTGCAAGGAGTCAGATTATGGAATGATTTTGGACCTGAATTAAAATCATGTACAAAGCTTGGACAATTTAAACAAAAACTAAAGGAAGAAATACTCCAAACATATTTACAAGACGACATGTAAACTCACATAAGGATTGACATATCCAGCCTGTGTTGTAGCTTAGTTTTTTTTTTTTTTTTCTCTCTGTGACATTTTGTCTTAGATTTGTTTTGAATAATAACTGCTTAACTTAGCTTAGCTTAGTTTTCTTTTCTTTTTTTTTTCTTCTCTCAGTCACATTTTGTCTTAGCTTTGTTTTAAATTGTAATCGCTCTTGTCTTGTTTTCTCTTTTTTTCTCTTTTGAATTCTTGGATGGAATATGGGTGGGCAATATAAGCTGCGGCTTCAGCCATCACCCATTTCGGATAACTCACGTGGAATTGTATAGTAGAAGGAGTCTTTGTCTAATTTGACCTTGTTGTTATATTATACAGTTTCTTTTAACCTGTACTGTACTATCCGAAATAAATTCATTCATTCATTCATTCATTCAACTAGGACAATATCAGTCGCTACGGAGGGTGACAATATGTATGGGTACATATTCATACCATGTAGGGTAACTAAATAGACGGTTATGCTGTTTATTCCATCTAGCTACAATGCTCCACACTGTGTATACATATTTATATATTTATGTGTACATATGTATATTCACTGCTCTTATTTTCTTATCTTCTTAATTATTGCTCTGAGTGTTGCTATCCCTGTGCTGTTGCAATCCTGGAATTTCCCCATTGTGGGACTAATAAAGGCTTATCTTATCTTATCTTATCTTAAAATGCTTGTATGACCCCAAGTATCAGAGCAAAGCTAGAAGGATTTGAAATAAATAAATAAAAATTAGAGGAAAAAAGAGAAAAAACTGAAACTAGGGCCCGATGGATGCATTTTTCATTAAATGAATGTGCTTTCTTCCACTGATTTTATTTTTCTCTTCTCGACATACCCTTTTGCCAGTTTTTTTAATTTTTAGTATAATTCTGTGGCTCACATTTTACATTTTATTTCCACTTTTATTGTTGCACTTGTGACTTTATTTAAAGTCCAAGGATGCAGAAATTCATATGGCCCCATGAATCTGAGCAGAAAAAAAATGTTTCATTTTATTTTATTTTATTTTGGTTTTATTTTAGGTTCATTATGGTTTATAAAGCAAACATGAAACTCCCAATCATATCAAACTCGGCACAAGCAGATGAATTAGTTGCTCTAACTGAGGCTTGTAAATTAGGCCAGGGCAAAGCACCCACAGTCAATATGATTTTTTTTTTGTTTTTTGTTTTTTTGCACAAGGTCACACAGGACATCACACCTCAACATCTCTTCTTTTGACATTAGCAGAACAACTATCACATGACATGTTCACTAATGACCAAGAAACATCACCACAAGTGGCAATTTACCCCTGGATATAAAAAAAAAAGGGAGGGGAGACAGCATTTGACAACATGATAGTATCATTTATCAGACGTGGACAAAATTGTTGGTACCCCTCTGTTAATGAAAGAAAAACCCTCAGTGGTCACAGAAATAACTTGAATCTGACAAAAGTGGTAGTAAATAAAAATTCTATGAAAATTAACCAATGAAAATCAAACAATCTTTTGAATTGTGGTTCAACAGAATTATTTTAAAAAACAAACTCATGAAACAGGCCTAGACAAAAATGATGGTACCCCTAGAAACCAACACCAACACCAACAATTTTTTGTTTGTTTGTTCATTTTGTTGTTTGTTTTACCTGTCAACATGATATATTTTTATACATAGGACAATAGTCAAACAAAGTACATACACATTTGAGATATAGTTTACAGTTATGAGTGTACAACTGCACTAGCACATAGTAATAAGTATTTCCTAAGTAATCACAACTTTACTATTACAAAAGAATAATAATCAAATCAAAATCAAATCAAATCAAACTTTATTGTCATATTGCTGTACATACAGCTGTAGTGCAGGCAAGATGAAATTGCGTTTCTCTCGGCATCCATATAAATAGAAGCAGCATGATTTAAGACACACTCACACATAGCTTCACCCCCCCACCCCCACCCCCCCATCCATTCACACATCCCTGAGACATACTTGGGAAAAAACTAACTAACTATAATATACAAATAATATACAAAATGTCCGTAGGTGCAATAGTGTGTATGAGAGATTCTGGGTCAACTGTTCAGCATCCTAACAGCTTGTGGAAGGAAGCTGTTGATCAGTCTGGTGGTTCTGCCTCTGATGCTCTGGAATCGTTTACCAGATGGAAGAAGTTCAAAGTGTTTATGCAGAGGGTGAGAATGGTCCTTGACAATGTTCAGTGCCTTGCTCCTACAACTGTTCTGAAAAAGTTCTTGGACAGAGGGGAGGGAGACTCCAATTACCCTCTCAGCCCCCTTGACTATCCTCTGCAGGGCTTTTTTGTCTGACATACTGCAGCTGGAGTACCATGTAGCAATGCAGTACGTCAAAACACTCTCCACCACACCTCTGTAGAAGGTCCTGAGGATGCAGATGGGGAGAGAGGCCTGTTTGAGTTTCCTCAAGAAGTGCAGTCTCTGCTGAGCCCGCTTCTTGATCCCCAAGGAATTCTTGCTCCAGGTCAGGTCCTGCGAGATCTGCACTCCGAGGAACTTGATGTTCTCCACTCTCTCCACTAAATGGCCGCCGATGCTGAGGGGGACGTGCTCAGGCTGTGACCGCCAGAAGTCGATAATCATCTCCTTCATTTTGTCCACGTTGAGCACCAGATTGTTCTCCCTGCACCAGCCCTCCAGGTCTCTCACTTCTTACCTGTACATTGATTCCTCATCCCTCTGAACAAGTCCCACCACCATGGTGTCGTCTGCAAACTTAATAATCTGGTTCCCCTCGTGTCTGGATACACAGTCATGTGTTAGAAGTGTAAACAACAGTGGACTGAGTACACAGCCTTGAGGGGATCCGGTGCTCAGCGTGACAGAGTTGGAGATGTTGTTTCCAACCCGGACAGATTGAGGTCTCTCAGTCAGGAAATCCAGGATCCAGAGACATGTGGCAGTGTTCAGACCAAGAAGGAGTAATTTCTCCATCAGTCTCTGGGGAATAATGGTGTTGAATGCTGAACTGAAATCAATGTACAGGAGTCTGGCGTAGGTGTCTTTCTGGTCCAGGTGGGTGATGACAGAGTGCAGGGTGGTGACTATAGCATCCTCCGTGGAGCGGTTTGAACGATATGCAAACTGGAGCGGGTCGTGTGATGCAGGGAGGCAGGCTGTAATGTGTGGTTTGACAAGCCGTTCAAAACACTTCATCACAATTGGTGTCAGTGCAGCAGGACGATAGTCATTCAAACAGGACACAACTGGTTTCTTTGCCACCGGTACAATGATAGAGGTCTTGAAGCATCTGGGAACGATGGCCTGACTCAGGGAGATGTTATAAATGTCAGTCAGGACATCCGCCAACTCGCTCGTGCAGTCTCGGAGCACACGTCCCGGGATGTTGTCCGGACCTGCAGCTTTACGTGGGTTGACTCTGGTTAGGGTCCTCCTTGTGTCCGCTGTGTTGATGGTAAAAGCTGGTCCGACCGATGGTGAGGGTGGGCCAGCTCTCCCTCTGATTGTCGAGTTTGATGCTTCAAAAAGTGCAAAGAAGTCATTGAGCCTGTCTGGAAGCGAAGCGTCGTCATCATCGACTCCCTGACTAGACTTATAGCCCGTCAGTGTCCGAACTCCCTGCCACATCTGCTTGGTGTTCCTAGTGTCACAGAGGTGTCCCTGGATATTCTCCGCATAGGCGCGCTTTGCCGCCTTAATTCCCTTTGAGAGTGCAGACCTGGCTGAGCGGAGGGCGATCCTTCGCTCTGAAGGCTGCATCCCTGGCTGTAAGCAGCGAGCGCACCTCTGCAGTCATCCAGGGCTTATGGTTACCCCGCATAGTGATGGTCTTCACTGTAGTGACATCCTCTGTGCACTTCGCGATGTAGCTGGTGACCGTTTTAGCATGCTCCTCCACATCTGTCTTGTCTTCCTGGGAGGCTGCTATTTTGAAGACCTCCCAGTCTGTGTGCAGAAAACAGTCTTTCAGTGCAGAGGTTGCACTCTCTGGCCAAATTCTGATTTGTTTCACTGCTGGCCTGCTGCACTTCAATAAAGGTTTGTAGGCAGGCAGCAGCATCACGGATATGTGGTCAGAAAGGCCGAGATGGGGGCGGGGTATCGCCTTATATGCATCTGTGTTTGTGTACACTAAGTCCAACATATTCTCTCCTCTGGTCTTAAAGTCTACACATTGTTTAAACTTGGGGAGCACAGTCTTTAAGCTGGTGTGGTTAAAATCCCCCGCAACCACCACAAAACTGTCCAGGTGTGAAGTTTGGATTTCACTAATGGCATTGTGCAGTTCCCCGAGTGCCTTCTTAGCATTAGCGTTAGCGCTCGGCGCTATGTAAACAGCCGCTACAAACACGTTGCTGAATTCCCTCGGCAAATAATATGGCCGACAATTTACAATAAGGAACTCCGCCAACGGAGAGCAGTGTTTAGACACTAACATGGCATTAACGCACCAGTTCTTGTTAACATAGATGCATAGCCCACCCCCCCGGCTCTTACCAGAGCTCGCCATTTCCCTGTCGGCACGGAACATCGCCATATCTTCCAGTTGAATGGCCTCGTCAGGAAAGTTGTCGTGGAGGCAAGTCTCCGTGAACGCAAGCACACAGCAGTCTCTCCGCTCTCTCCGGGTTTCTCTCAGCAGACGCAGCTCGTCCAGCTTGTTTTCAAGGGAGCGGGTGTTAGAGAGAATGAGCGACGGTACTGCTGGTCTGGAGGGGTTAGCCTTTAGCCTAGCATGGATCCCGGCCCTTTTTCCACGCTTTTGCTTGCGTTCGCTCCGCTTACACCTCCTCCTCTCTCGGGTAGCTTCCAGCAGGGACTCCGCCAGAATTCCATGCTGGCGTTGACATAATGTAGCACACAGGCCCAGGAAACACACACGCAGGCTCAGGATAGATTTAACAGCTTTATTCAACAAGCAGGTGTGTGTGGATGGATGGATGCGGTATGGGAATGTGCTGGGGTGAATGCTGATGCGCAGGCAGCAGAGCAGCGCGCCGTACAGCCGGACAACCCTATGGAGACAAGAACAAAGGACAAGGGTAACGGGCACCACACCGAGACAGAGGATATAAGTGACGGTGTTGCTTACTTGCAGGGACAGGTGGCTGGCGTCGGCAGGCGATGAGCCCGGGAGACAGCGTCCTGCTTGGTCTGCGCAGAAGATGGAGATGCTATGGCGATGACGGGGGAAATCCGCCGCCAGGAGGGTCCACCTGTGCACAGGGGTGAGAACTTGGAAGACAAGGTAAGGAGTTCTTACGTGTCATTGAATCTTTGCTGGTGATCTGAGGTAGAATCACGAGCTTTGGAAACGCTGATGAGAACAGACGGCTCCAGACTGCAGCAGAGGGCAGAGTGGGCTAAATAGCCCGCTGCTGACGAGACGCAGGTGTGTGCGCAGCTGAAGCCGCTGATGAGCGGCGGGTCATGACAGTTCTCCCCCCTCTAGCAGCGCCTCCTGGCGCTGGTTTGTCCGGATGTGCCCGATGGAACTCCCTGATGAGGCTCTTGTCTAATACCCAAGAGGAGGGCACCCAGGATCTAAACTCCGGACCAAACCCCTCCCAGTCCACCAGATACTGCAACCCGCGCCCTCAGCGCCGGGAGTCCAGGAAGGAGGCGACTCTCCAGGCCGGGTGGCCGTCGATCATCATAGGCGCGGGCGGCGCTGCGGGCGGGGGGCAGAGGGGGTCAGACACATAGGGCTTGATCCTGGAAACGTGGAAAGTAGGACAAATGCGAAGGGAGGGGGGGAGGGCCAGACGCACAGCCACCGGGTTCATAATCCTGGAAATGGTGTGAGGACCAACGAAGCGTGGTGCCAACTTCTTCTTCTCCCCCTTGAGGTGGAAATCCTGAGTGGCCAACCAGACTAGTTGACCCACCTGGTAGGCAGGGGCCGGTCTCCTGCGGCAGTTGGCAGTGATGCTATTACGCGCAGCCGTGTGTAAAAGCGCGTCCAGTGTCCCGGACCACAGAGCCCAACAATGTCTCAGGTGCGCCTGGACGGAAGGAACAGCGAGCTCTGCCTCCTGGTCTGGAAACAAGGGTGGATCATAGCCCAGGGATGCCTTAAAGGGAGACGTACCTGTAGCAGAAGACCGGGCGGTGTTGTGGGCGTATTCAACCCAGGCCAGATGTGAACTCCAGGAGGATGGGTCCGATGACGTGACGCAGCGTAGGGCAGCCTCCAACTCCTGGTTGGCCCTCTCACCTCCAGACCTCTGAGACAAACTGGGGACCCCGATCCGAGACGACATCTACTGGTATCCCGTGTAACCTGACCACGTGCTGCACCAGGAGATCCCCCGTCTCCTGCGCCGTTGGAAGACCCCGCAGTGGCACGAAGTGGGCGGCCTTGGAGAAACGGTCCACAATGGTCAGCACGGTGTTATAGGAGTTGGAAGTGGGGAGACCAGTGACAAAGCTGAGGGCAATATGGGACCAGGGTCTGCCAGGGGTCGGCAGAGGCTGGAGTAGATCGGCGGGAGGAGAATTATCCGACTTGGCAGAGGCGCACACAGGGCAAGCCCGGACGTAGTTGGAGGCATCCTTCTGCAGACCCGGCCACCAGAAGGAGCGTTGGAGGAGATCCACTAGCCGAGATACCCCCGGGTGACAGGCGAGCTTGGAGGTGTGGACCCAATGAATGACCTCCCCCCGGACAGAAGATGGAACAAACAACCTTCCCTCCGGTCCGCCGCCAGGATCCGGTTCAGCCTCCTGCGCCCTCCGGATCTTGTCCCTGATGGACCAGGAGATGGCACCTACCACACACGAACTGGGCAGGATGGGGTGGGCCGACTCCTCCGATGTCTCAGGGGCGAACTGCCTGGAGAGGGCATCAGGTAGGATGTTCTTAGAGCCGGGGCGATAGGTAATGGTGAAGCGGAACCGGGCGAAGAATAGAGACCAGCGCGCCTGGCGGGCATTCAGGCGTCTAGCAGATCGAAGATACTCCAAGTTCTTGTGGTCTGTCATCACCATGAATGGTAGCGCTGCCCCCTCCAGCCAGTGGCGCCACTCCTGCAGGGCGAGCTTGATGGCAAGAAGCTCCCTGTCCCCGACGTCATAATTCCGCTCGGCCGGAGACAGACGCCGTGAGAAGAAGGCGCAGGGTTGTTTGGTCCCGTCAGTGGGTGAACGCTGGGACAGCACCGCCCCCACCCCCGTGTCAGATGCGTCGACCTCAACCAAGCACTGCAGCGCGGGGTCGACCTGGGTCAGGACCCGGGAGGAGGAGAACTCCGTCTTCAGCGCCTGAAACGCCGCGGCGACCTCTTCAGTCCAGCGAAAGGCGTTCTTGGGTGACGTGAGACGGGTCAGCGGGGCAGCGATGGCACCAAAGTTGGGCACAAAATGGCGGTAGAAATTAGCGAACCCAAGGAATTGTTGGACCTGCTTCCTGGAGGTCGGCGTCGGCCAGTCCACCACCGCTTTGACCTTAGCGGGGTCGGGCAGAACCTGATTATGTGAGATCACAAATCCAAGAAAGGAGGTGGTCTTGGCGTAAAACTCACATTTTTCTGCCTTCACATACAAACCTGTTCTCCAGCAGCCACTGTAAGACCCGTCTCACATGCACCTGGTGTTCTTCACGTGACCTGGAGAAGATGAGGATATCATCTAGGTACACGAATACAAAGAGACCCAGGAAATCACACAGGACGTCATTTATTAGGCGCTGAAAGACAGCTGGGGCGTTGGTCAGACCAAAGGGCATTACGAGGTATTCAAAATGTCCACTTGGTGTTCTGAATGCAGTTTTCCACTCATCCCCCTCCCTGATCCGGACGAGATGGTAGGCGCTGCGGAGGTCCAATTTGGTGAACCAGGTCGCCCCCTGCAGGGAGTGGAAGGCAGTGTCCATCAGCGGCAGAGTGTACCGGTCCTTCTCAGTGATGTCATTCAACGCTCGGAAGTCGATACAAGGGCGGAGGGACCCGTCCTTCTTTGATACGAAGAAGAAACCGGCTCCAAGCGGGGACGAGGAGGGGCGGATGATACCTGTGCTGAGAGACTCCTTTATATAACTGTCCATCGCCTCCCGCTCCGGCGCTGACAGGCTATACAGGCGACCTGACGGCAGGGGAGCCCCTGGGCGGAGGTTGATGGCACAATCATAGGGCCGATGAGGAGGGAGAGACATTGTCCTGGATTTGCTAAAGACCAAGCCCAGATCGTGGAATTCCGAGGGCACCAAGGTGAGGTCCGGAGGCGCGGCGTCCTTGATCGGGGGAGGAGCAGACGGGGCACAGGCTGCGGATTGTAAACAGTTGCCCATACAGAATGCACTCCAGGCGGCGATCTTCCCGGTCTGCCAATCCAGGACCGGGCTGTGCAGGCGCAGCCAGGGGTACCCAAGGATAACAGGCATCACAGAGGAGGACAAAACGTAGAAGGAGAGTTCCTCTCGGTGATTGCCCGAGATAATGACTGGGATGGACTGCGTACGATGAGTCACTTGGCCAAGGGGAGCACAGGAGAGGGTGATAAGGCTCAGAGGAGCGGGCAGAGGTTGGCAGAGGATGCCCAATCGGGTTGCCAGGCTCTTTGAAATGAAGCTCTGCTCTGCTCCTGAGTCCACCAGTGCGTGTGTGAGATGCCCCGTGGCATTGTGACAAAATCGGATGGGCAAGGATAGGCTTGTGAGGGGATTTGACCGGTTAGAGTCCGCGAGGCCCCCTACAGTGACTCGTGGACCTCCCCGTTTGGTTTCTCCGGGCAATGCTGCACGGAATGTTGGCCTCCTCCGCAATACATACAGAGACCCAACTTCCGGCGGCGCTGTTTCTCCGCTAGAGGGAGCTTTGACCGGGCCACCACCATCGCCTCTGACTCCTCGGAGGCCTCCGGTGGAGGTGTCGCCAGGGGGCGGTCTTGAGGCGTGCGGACGGAGCCTCCACGCGAGCGGCTGCTAAACTTCCGCTCGGTGGACCGTTCAAGCAGCCTATTATCCAAACTAATGGCGGTGGAGATTAACTCCGCCAATGTCTCCGGAAGATCCCGACCAGCCAGTTCATCCCTCAGACCCGAGCTGAGGCTGCGGAGGAAGATGCCACAGAGAGCGGCTTCGCCCCAGCCCACCTCCTCCGCTGCAACCCGGAAGTCGATAGCATAGTCCGCTGCTGACCGGCTTCCCTGCTGGAGGGCGAGAAGCTGGTCAGTTAGGACACTATCGCGCCGGGAATGATCAAAGACCTCTAAAAAGCTCAGCACGAACTGGCTGTAGGAGAGGCTCGCGTAGCTGGGCTTCGCCATTACGGCGTAAGCCCAGGTTAATGCTCGCCCCTCCAAGAGATTTCCAATATAGCCAATTCTGCTGTGGTCTGAGGGAAAGTCCCCGGGAGCGCGCAAAAACACCGACTCACACTGCATTATAAACCCCCGCGCCCCTCCGAGCTTTCCGCTGAAGCGGGCGGGGGTCGGGATTGGTGTGAGGCGGGTTGGCGTTCCCGAGGTAGACTGACCGGGCATCGGAACGGCAGGAGCTGGCCCGCCCTGGCAAGCCATGGGGAACGCCTGCTGGGGGTCCAGGCGGTCTAACCGGTGAGTGATGTTAACCAACTGGTTGAGTATCACCTGCTGTTGATGAGCTGTTAAATCCACCCGAGCCTCGAGGGTGGAAAGACGGCGTGCGAGCCCGCTGTCTGCTGGGCCACTTTGCTGGAGCCGTACTGACATAATGTAGCACACAGGCCCAGGAAACACGCACGCAGGCTCAGGATAGATTTAACAGCTTTATTCAACAAGCAGGTGTGTGTGGATGGATGTATGCGGTATGGGAATGTGCTGGGGTGAACGCCGATGCGCAGGCAGCAGAGCAGTGCGCCGTACAGCCGGACAATCCTATGGAGACAAGAACAAAGGACAAGGGTAACGGGCACCACACCGAGACAGGGGATATAAGTGACGGTGTTGCTTACTTGCAGGGACAGGTGGCTGGCGTCGGCAGGCGATGAGCCCGGGAGACAGCGTCCTGCTGGGTCTGCGCAGAAGATGGAGATGCTATGGCGATGACGGGGGAAATCCGCCGCCAGGAGGGTCCACCTGTGCACAGGGGTGAGAACTTGGAAGACAAGGTAAGGAGTTCTTACGTGTCGTTGAATCTTTGCTGGTGATCTGAGGTAGAATCACGAGCTTTGGAAACGCTGATGAGAACAGACGGCTCCAGACTGCAGCAGAGGGCAGAGTGGGCTAAATAGCCCGCTGCTGACGAGACGCACGTATGCGTGCAGCTGAAGCCGCTGATGAGCGGCGGGTCGTGACAGGCGTAGAATGTCCAAATCACAACCGATCGCCGCGATTCTTGCAGCGTGCAGTACCTTGATGTTTAATAAAGTCTCACGGTTGTAAGTTTTACAGAATCTACATCTGGGAAGATCAAAACACTCCTCACACTCGCTGATGCCAAGAGGGGCCGCTGCGTCCATGCGCGCTGCCGCCATCTTTTTTCTCCACCATTATCTCCATCATCTCCATCATCATTAACTGATGATAATGATAATAATAATGCCTTCACACCTAACTGATTACACACCAGACAGATTGCAGACCAGAACTGAGTAGACAGATGAGTGAATGAGTGAATAAATGCTTGAAGAGCTGCAAACCAGAGAGAGAAAAGTGTTTAAACCACCGGTGTTGATAAATTTCAATCAAAAGTTATGTGCAGCATTATTTAAAATGGCAGCCAATGAGTTTGAGATAATGGTCATCCCTTTAACATCTAAATATACTTTGGAAGTGTAAAAGTGTAAAAGCATATGCTTATATTTGAGTTTCCAAAATGATAATTGCTAAAAGTTTTACCTAAACCATGCATGGAATAAATATATTTTGAGATCAAAATGAGAATAAAAATAGAAATAGAAGAGCTCTTCCACTGCCTGAAAATTAAGAATCTTACTCATCCCCTTCTCAGACTTATGCCTTCAAGGGTGATTACAAAATGAATTAAGAAAATGACTGTTTTTTCTCATTACAGGACAAACTTGAGCATGGATTATGGAGAAAATCTTGAAAATTGGCATCCAGAGGAGGCAGTCCTGTGAACTGTATGATTAACTGATTTCATAAAATATTGATCAACAAAATAGAAACTGCAAAGTCTAACAAATAATTAGTAAAAGTATTTTGACTACATGGCCATAAATTGAAATAAGTAAATAATAATTTGGTTTGTGAAGCAAAGATTAATCTGAAATATGTGGTCACATACATACAGACATTTAAAAGAAAATGATTATTAAATGACTGTATTTCATTTTTTTAAGATAGATAAAATTATGTCACAATAACAACAAGTATTACACTTGGATACAATAATAATGTTTTTCCTTTTTGACACACTGAGACCTTAGTTTTAATAGAATTCATGTCCTAAGTGACAGTGATATTCAGTTTTTCACAAGATGTTTTGACACCACGGTTAAGTAAGGATAATATTGATGAAGGATCCTTACTATCACCATGCTTAATCAAAATACAGGCACCCCTGATGACACACTGTCAGTGGGAGAAGTCCTCAAGACAATCTGAATGAAATATAGTTTAATTCTAAAGTACACTGACTATTGACATTTTGAAGTTTGATATTAAGAGACTGGACTTAGAGGACCTGGTTATTAAGTTTAGAATGACTTCAGATGACACTGATAATCTACCTCCTGCTACTTTTTCTGTTTGATGTCTGTTTGTTTTTTCCTGAATTGTTTATGTTTGTCTACCTCCCCTTGGGGTGATGTAGAAAAAAAGGGGGAAAAGGTGTGTGTGGGGGGGGGGGGGATATCTGGAATATACTTTAGGAACAGCTTTCCTTATTTGTTGGCATTTTTTTTTCTTTTCATTTTTCCCTATATATATTAAAGTTTGGCAAATCTTATTAATTTAGAGACAAAACTGATTAAATTTTGGTTGGTTTAAGATACATTGTTATAAAAGAAGACACTTTATGTTTGAAGAATAAAAGTTACTGGGGATAAACAATTATTACCTCCGCCAAGGAGGTTATGTTTTCATCAGCGTTGGTTTGTCTGTCTGTCTGTCTGTTTGTTTGTTAGCAAGATAACTCAAAAAGTTATGGACGGATTTTCATGAAATTTTCAGAGATTGTCAGAAATGGGGTATCCTACAGATGATTACATTTTGGTGGTGATCCGGATCACTGGGGGAACTGTGGCGCTTGGCGGAGGTCTGCGCTCTCCGAGTGCTTTTCTAGTTGATATAGGTGAAGTTTTTTGACAAGCAAACAAATTAAATTAACTTGGATATATATATATATATATATATATATATATATATATATATATATATATATATATACACATATATGTGTGTGTGTGTGTGTGTGTGTGGCGCCGGAAACCTTCTGGTTCCGGCGCCACACGAGTTGGCTGCCTTTTGCAACAGCGGCTCAATTCTGAGTCTTTTTATCTTCCTTCTTCTTTCTGACCCGGTGATAACTTTCTGATCCGGCACACCTTTCACTCTATATATATCACGGACACACAGATCGCCCCAAAGGTCTCCCGAGTCGGCGGACGGAGCCTCTGTTTACAGCAGGAGACGATACAGCAGGGAAGAGCTAGCTAGCACTCAACCGCCACCCGGTGCTAACGGAGGAACTCGACATACCGGGAGAAACTGAAGCGAAAACGACATGGGTGCCGGGCTGGAGTTTAGGCGGCGTGCAAGAAATATAAAGAGCGATGGCAAGAACCAAGCAGACCGCCCGTAAATCTACTGGAGGAAAAGCCCCCAGGAAGCAGCTGGCCACCAAGGCTGCTCGGAAAAGCGCTCCGGCCACCGGCGGAGTGAAGAAGCCTCACCGTTACAGGCCTGGTACCGTGGCTCTGAGAGAGATCCGTCACTACCAGAAATCCACGGAGCTGCTCATCCGTAAGCTGCCCTTTCAGCGCCTGGTGAGGGAGATCGCTCAGGACTTCAAGACCGACCTGCGCTTCCAGAGCTCCGCCGTCATGGCTCTGCAGGAGGCCAGCGAGGCCTACCTGGTGGGTCTCTTTGAAGACACCAACCTGTGCGCCATCCACGCCAAGAGGGTCACCATCATGCCCAAAGACATCCAGCTGGCCCGCCGCATCCACAGAGAGAGAGCTTAGACTTTCTGCTGCACATCCACCAACCACAATGCTCCGCACTGTGTGTCTATATATATATATATATATATATATATATATATATATATATATATATATATATATTAATATGTACATATGTATACTAGCTGCTCTTGTTTTTTCTTGCCTTCTGATTGTTGCTCTGAGTGTTGCTATCCCTGTGCTGTTGCAATCCTGGAATTTCCCCATTGTGGGACTAATAAAGGCTTATCTTATCTTATCTTATATATATTTAAGGAATTTTTGTATGCCTGATAAGAAAGGGAATTTCTAAATTAACAAATTAGTAAGTTAAAAGGGTATTTTAAGATAAGATAAGATAAGATAAGATAAGCCTTTATTAGTCCCACAACGGGGAAATTCCAGGATTGCAACAGCACAGGGATAGCAACACTCAGAGCAACAATCAGAAGGCAAGAAAAAAAACAAGCAAGCAAGAGCAGCTAATATACATATGTACATATTACTATAACATATATATATACACACACACACACACACACACACAGACACACAGTGCAGAGCATTGTAGCTGGATGGAATAAATATATGAATATATGAACACACAGTGCAGAGCATTGTAGCTAGATGGAATAAATATGTAAATATATAAACACCCACAGTACGGAGCATTGCAGCTAGGTGGAATAAATATGCAAGTATAAACACACACAATGCGGAGCAATGTAGCTAGATGGAATAATATGTAGATATATAAAAACACAGTGCGGAGCATTGTAGCTAGATGGAATAAATATATAGATATATAAATATAAACACACCCAGTGCTGAGCATTGTAGCTAGATGGAATAAATATATAGATATATAAATATAAACACACCCAGTGCAGAGCATTGTAGCTAGATGGAATAAATATGTAAATATACAGTATAAACACACACAGTGCAGAGCATTGTTGCTAGGTGGGATGAAACAGCATAACCGTCTATTTAGTTATCCTACATGGTATGATTATGTGCCCATACATATTCTCACCCTCCATAGCGACCGGTATGTTCCTAGTTGTATGCCGGAGAGGACCATTGTGTAAGTCTATTGCATCTTTTGCATTCAAAAAACTATTAGTTTGTTACGTCTTTTTGCTATCTCTGCGAGCAGCCCTGCTTAGGTTGTACAGTCTGACAGCCGTTGGTAGGAAGGACCTACGAAACCTCTCGGTTGTGCACCTGGGATGATGTAGTCTGCTGCTAAATGAGCTCCTCAGTGCATCCAGTATGTCCTGCATAGGGTGGAACTCGGACTCCAGCAGAGATGACAGTTTAGCCACCGTCCTTCTCTCTCCTATCTCCTCCATCGGATCAAGGCGTTGCCCCAGGACAGAGCTAGCTTTCTTAATCAGTTTGTTCAGTCTCTTCCTATCGGCTGCAGTAATGCCACTGCCCCAGCAGACCACTCCAAAAGTGATGGCTGATGCCACCACCGTGTCATAGAATGACTTCAGCAGCGCCCCTTGTACACCAAAAGACCTGAGTCTCCTCAGCAGGAACAGCCTGCGCTGTCCCTTCTTGTAGAGTGCGTCAGTATTGTGTGACCAGTCTAGTTTATTGTTCAGATGAATACCCAGGTACTTGTAGGATGTCACCATCTCGATGTCTGTTCCCTGTATATTTACTGGTGCTGTGAGGGGCTGCCCATGCCTGCGGCAGTCCACCACCAGCTCCTTAGTTTTCCTCGCGTTGATCTGGAGGCAGTTCCGATGGCACCAGTCCACAAAGTCCTGGATAAGCCCTCTGTACTCAGCTTCATCTCCGCTGGAGATGAGACCAACGATCGCAGAGTCATCAGAGAACTTCTGTAGATGGCAATGTGTTGTGTTGTGTGAGAAGTCCGCAGTATAAAGAGTGAACAGGAAGGGAGCCAGCACCGTTCCCTGGGGGGCCCCCGTGCTACTGATGATCGTGTCGGAAACACAGTCCCGGGTTCTCACAAACTGAGGCCGGTTCGTGAGGTAGTCCAGGATCCATGATGACAGGTGCTGGTCCACCCCTGCGCGCAGCAGCTTGTCCTTCAGGATCATCGGTTGGATGGTGTTGAAAGCACTGGAGAAGTCAAAGAACATGATCCTCACCATATTCCCGGGCTTCTCCAGGTGGGACAGAGAACGGTGAAGGAGGAAGATCACCGCATCCTCCACCCCAATGCCATGCTGGTAGGCGAACTGGAGTGGATCCATCGCTGGTTCCACCAGGGGGCGGAGATGAGCAAGGAGCAGTCTCTCCAGGGTCTTCATCAAGTGGGACGTCAAGGCCACCGGTCTGAAGCTGTTCAGGTCTTTGGGGTGGGAAGTTTTTGGTACAGGTACCACACAAGATGTTTTCCACAGCTGTGGTACCCTCCCCAGTTTCAGGCTCATGTTGAAGATATACGTCACAATCCCACACAGCTGGTCTGCACAGGACTTGAGGAGCTTTGCGCTGATGCCGTCCGGTCCCGACGCCTTCCTCGCCTTGATCTTCCTCAGCTCCGTCCTCACCTGGGTCTTGGTCAGGGTCAGGATGGGGGGCTGTGTGTTGGGAGTGGGGGGGGTGTCGGTGGAGTGGGGAGTGGGTAGCAGGACTTGATTTCTTAGAGGCAGCAGTGGGTGTTGTGCAGACAGGGGGGAGGGCGGTTGGTCAAATCTATTGAAAAACAGATTCAGGTTGTTCGCCCACTCCCTGCCCCCCGTGGCCTGGGGGGAGGTATTCTGGAGCCCCGAGATGGTTTTGAGGTTTCTCCAGACCCCGCTGATGTCGCTCTGTTGCAGCTTGTCCTCCATCTTCTTCCTGAAGCTGTCCTTGCCTTCTCTGATCTTTCTCCTCAGCTCCCTCTGTACGGACTTCAGCATCTCCCTGTTCCCCGACCTGAAGATCCTCTTCTTCTCTCTCAGAAGTGTTTTTATCTCAGGGTTGATCCAGGGTTTGTTGTTTGAGTGACACTGTATGGTCTTGGTGGGAACGGATTTGTCCACACAGAAGCTGAGGTAGCCCGTGAAGGTGTGAATGAGGCCATCGATGTCCTCACCATGTGGATCGCAGAGCTGCTTCCAGGCAGTGGCTTCAAAACAGTCCTTTAGAGTGTCCATTGTCTCCTCAGACCATAACTCCACAGTGTGCATGGCCGGAGGTTGTCTGTGCACTAGGGGTTTGTACACCGGTCGGAGATGAACCAAGTTGTGATCCGATCTCCCAAGTGGGGGGAGTTGTGATGAGGTGTACGCCTCCTTAGTGTTTGCGTAGAACAAATCCAGTGTTTTATTGTCTCTAGTGTGGCATGTGACATACTGGGTGAAAGTGGGCAGAATGGGAGACAGTGAAACGTGGTTGAAATCGCCTGAGATGAGGAGAAGAGCATCTGGGTGTTCTGTCTGCAGCCTGCTGGTTACTGAATGGATGACGTCACGCGCTGTCCCAGCGTTCGCCGTCGGATTTGCATAAACAACAATGCAGATCACGTGTGAGTGTTCTCTCGGGAGATATGTAGGCCTCATGCTAACAGCTAGCAACTCAATGTCTTTGCTGCAGTGTCGTTGTTTAACAGTGATATGTCCCGGTCTGCACCAGTTGTTGTTAACATACATTATCACTCCACCGCCCCTAGTTTTGCCACTCTCTGGTGTTCGGTCAGCTCGTATCATGTGAAAACCCTCCAGCTCAATGTTAGCATCTGCTGCTAGTTCAGTTAGCCACGTCTCAGTAAACAAAAGGAGAGAGCACTCCCGGTAAGTGCTATCATAACGGGCGATAGCCGCTAGCTCATCTAACTTTCCCAGTATCGACCGTACATTTCCCATGACAACAGATGGAAGGGAGGGTCTGTACCTTATATTTTTTGTCCTCCGCCTTACTCCAGCCTGGCAGCCGCGGCGTTTTCGCCTCAGTTCTCTCGGTATGTCGAGTTTTTCCAGTGGGACCGGGTGGCGGTTAAATGCTAGCAGCTCTTCCCTGTTGTATCGAATCCTGCTATAAACAGTGGCTCCGTCCACCGGCTCAGGAGACATTTGGGACGATCTGTGTGTCCGTGATATAAGTGGGGTGAAAAAAAAAAAGTGATCAAAAGAGAGAGGAAGGGAAAAAAAAAAACTCGGAATCGAGCCGCTGTTGCAAAAGGCAGCCGACTGGTGTGGCGCCGAGAGATTTTACTGAATCCACTGATAATTTGATAGGATGAATAAGGAACTTTGTTGAATTTAAACCAAAGTTGATGAACTTAATGACCTTTTAACAGATTGGTAAACACAGGGAAGAAAAACGAAGCTGAAGAAAGTTAAATACTGACATGAAAGGTGAGTATATTATGAGTAAATGAAATCTAGAAAATTACTTGTTTAAACATTCATTATAGGTCTGAGGAAAATACAGACCAAGGGTCCATCAAGTGACATCAGGTAATTTTCTATTTTTTTTTCCTTTTTCTTTCTTTGAGTTGCATGAACACTGGCTGAATTCATGACTTAATCTGCCACCTTTAATCCATCACGTCATAGACAGTGAATGATGACTAACCTATAAGCTTGCCTTGACATACACTACCGTTCAAAAGTTTGGGTTCATTTAGAAATGTCCTTATTTTTGAAAGAAAAGCACTGTTTTTTTCAATGAAGATAACTTTAAACTAATCAGAAACACACTCTATTATCTAATATACATTGCTAATGTGGTAAATGACTATTCTAGCTGCAAATGTCTGTTTTTTGGTGCAATATCTACATAGGTGTATAGAGGCCCATTTCCAGCAACTATCACTCCAGTGTTCTAATGGTACAATGTGTTTGCTCATTGCGTCAGAATTCTCCAGATTACCTCAACAAATTAACAGCTAGAATGCCAAAGGTCTGCAATGCTGTAATTGCTGCAAATGGAGGATTCTTTGACGAAAGCAAAGTTTGAAGGAAAAAATTATTATTTCAAATACAAATCATTATTTCTAACCTTGCCAATGTCTTGACTATATTTTCTATTCATTTTACAACTCATGGTGGTAAATAAAAGTGTGACTTTTCATGGAAAACACAAAATTGCATGGGTGACCCCAAACTTTTGAACGGTAGTGTATCTACCGTCAAAACATAACATTGTTTGCACAATAACATATTTCAAATGAAATGGGTTTAGACTGTATACAGGTAAGTGGTAAGTATTTAGAGATATGGTTGTTTTTGTTTTGTTTTGTCCATAAGTAAAAACAGTAAACAAAATAAAACTAAGAAGATGTGTCTCTATTGGTGAGTTAAATTTTAATTTCTACAAGATTAAAGTGAGAGAAGACAGGAAATGAAAGAAATATGATTTAACAACGTTAAATGTTCTTGTCTTAACCTTTTAATTGGCAAGATTTCATGGACAGATTATGCGCCCCTAGTGGCACAGTGCAGCACTGTGTCTGTCAAGTGATATGACGTGCAGAAACACTGCCCAGCTGTACTGAGGATTTGTAGTGTTTATGCCTGTTCACAGGGTGGCAGACACATGTTGGAGGAATCATGGCTGACACGGAATACACCATAGAGGAAGAAATTCTTCTTCTTCCATAGATATAAAAGGCTAGATTGGCAGCGCTGGCCAGTCCGTGCTTGCGGTGGCGTGACGCGCGTCCGCCATCTTGGTACAGGATATCTGTAGCACATCCCTGTGGTCCAGTGCAGACACCTGCTTGGGTCATTCTCCTTTGTTAAATGTTTGACAGGCTTCAGTGAACATGTTTGCAACACAGTACAACACAGCGCATAGTGGTTTACTTTCAGCATAATCTGCATAAATATTAGGTGTTTAAGAGCTTCATAATTATTAAATTATGGCATTTTGCAGTGTCTCAATCAAGAACTGTCAAATGAGCTGAAAAAGAAGTTACCATACCCCCTGATTAATAATTAAGCCTACCTCTTTCATTGTGGCCATTTATGCATAAATATATGGCCGAAATTGATTAATTCATACTTTGTCCTGGGCTGTATTTGTTATATTTGCCATCCCAGGCAACCAGCTTATTGCCCCCCCGACAATTGTCAAAAATGTTTATCAAAGAAATATTTCAGCCTGTGCTATACAAATTGGCCTAGATATGTAAACTTTGAAATAAATAAAGAGAATAAAAAATTACAAATCAATTATTCAAGTTTCTTCATTTAACTAGACAGACATTATACACTCCCCCCCCCCCCCAATCTACCTGGATCTGTATAGCAGTTGTTTAAAATCAATTTGAAATTCTTATTGATTTTAGGCCCACATAACAAATTTATACAATACACCAATGTTCATTACAAATTTATTAAATTTATTGCATAGAATAATGCACTCAACATGAAAGCAGCAAGCTCATATTAATCAACTGCAAAGTGAGGTGAAGTGTTAATTGAATCAAAACACAGTTTAAAGCAGTAGATGTAGGCTTTATTAATTTAACCCAGAGCCCAGCCCATCATCATCATCATCATCACCATCATCATCATCTTCATCACACGTAATATCCACCCTGTCCCCTCCTATCCATCATAGCAAATATTTATAGTAATGTCAGGCAAAATGTAATATAAGACAGAAATAGTAATGTATATGAGATATGACTGCATTAATCATCACCAGATCTTCTTGTACCCCCTCCCTGTAATAGACAAATGCGAAATAGGTAATGTAAAATTCTATCTGTAAAGTTTCAATTTTCAAATAACATATCTGTAAATTACTATCTGCAAACCTTCATGATGTTGGTCTGATACAGGAGGTAGATGTTTGTACACATATATGTGTAATTATTGTGTAAAGACGGTTTGATAAACCTAAATCTTTCATTAGGTCAAGTGTATACAGGAAAAAGAAAAACTATCCTCACGCTATTTGAGTAACTACCAAACTAGTTACAAGAACCCAAAGTTCATTGTTGATAATATTGGCTACCAATACTGACCCAGTAACAAAGAACACAATGTAACACTGTATACTAACATTACATGAGAAATATTGCCATAACTATCGATACTGAATTACAATATATATTACACTCATGGCAGTCATGCATGTACAGAAATCAGTGACCTCCCAAATGAAAATCAGAGTTTTTACCTTTATTTTTGACAACACGCCATTAATTTATTTAAAAACAAATACTCGACACTTACCGTAAGGGTTCCAGCATAACAGTGCTTAAGTCGCAGCCCCGAGTGATCGAAGCTGCTCCTTTTTATCCTCATTAGCAGCGCCTCAGCTGATGAGGATTAATTGGGCCCCAGCCGTCCTGTAACACTGACAGCTGGGAGCCCGCAGAGACGCTGCCCAATGAGAGACAGGGATGAGAAGGGACATGGTCTGAGCGCCGGAAAACCCGGCGTCTCATCCCATGGTGACACAAATGAAGACTTAATCAGAGTGTTGTGCGTTAAGCTGAGCTGTGGATTTGTTGTGATTCCTGTACCAATATGGCGGCCGGAAATCTCGCGCTCCAGTGACCTACTGCCAATCTAGCATTTTATATCTGTGTCTTCTTCTTTGAGAAACCGAGAGTAGAAGAAGAGGAAGACAATCCAATATGGATGCTACCCATCGCTGTCAATGGACTGAAATGGAGGCTTTGCTCCCGAATTTGCCAACCATGATTCAAAAAAGAGATTGTTTAGCTTATGAAGGGAAATATTTACCTTTTGTGACAGCAGAACACAGTCTGGACCATGTCCAGACTGCAAATTAGCTAATAGCTATACACTCTTTGTGCAACACATCAGATTGATTGTCATTGATTAATTGTCTATGTTTATTGCACTGTCCCTGTCAAATAAACAAATAATCTAATCTAATCAGTTTTGTCTGCCATCGATGGAGCTGCACGTGACGACATAGAACAATCACTGCTGGTTTGCTGGATCAATCGTGGCGGTTTGGCAGCATTTTGTAACCAAAATTGAGCTGGGATAAATCACAAGATTCATGTGAGACTTTCTGGATGTGGAAAAGAAAGCAAAATTGCCTGGCAGAAGACCAAATAAGGACCATGGATGACGAAAATGGATGAATAAAAAGACGCGATGAGCGGTAGATCTGATTGTTGTTGTTTTTTTTATTGGCTGTGTACATTCTCCTGATTTTCTGGTTCATATACTTTAAAGATAAGATAAGAAAAAAAAACCAAAACAAGAAACTGTGACAAAAATCAGAACCATTCTTGGTGTAAATGTGTCCAAAGTCCACTTTTAACTGACAGTTATGTAATTTGATATTGCTGCCGTGGCATTATGCAAATTAGATGCATGAATTTACTCCTGTCTGAAACTTTGGATCATATTCTACATCTTTCTAATTGACAGTAAGCCATTATCGCTTCCCACTTTCAAGTTTTAGCCTTGGAAATCTCTGACATCTGACCTGAATATTTTCTTGACAAAAATCTTTACCACTCTTGACCACTAGGGGGTTAGGCACCATTTGGCGCCTGTGACAGTTAAGAGGTTTTAATCCTAATGATCTGTTATCTATTATGCACTCTGGGTTACATTTTTTGTATGAAAAGAGCTATACAAATATAGCTTTGATTGACTGATTCTGATAATACATTTGCAAATCTGGTCAAGTTTGGAGTAAAGCCTGATTATCAGCTAAATGAATGTGTGTGTCAAGAGAAGTGACCTTAGCACACTACACTGGACTACACAGGAAACTGATTAACTAACCAATGTGCAGATCAATTTGTTATATATTGCATCGATGCACCATTTATTTAAAACTAAGAGAATAAAATCAGTCCTGTCTACTACTGCTTTAATCAATTTGAAATAGTATAATTGTAAGAAAAATAAAACAAAACACCATTGGATTTTGCCAGCGAGACTTATATCCTTTTTTTCCCCCTTCCTCTCAGGCGGAGTGTAGAAGGAGACTGAGGCAGATGAGGGGCCCAGATTGCCATCGTGGGGACATTGTGAAGATGCAAATGGCTTCATTTCAACGAGCAATAATTCATATGTGACTATACAATGGAAAGAAGATCATCTGTCTGAAATCATGCCACAAAGGTCCTGAATCCAGGACTCACCAGCAGTACCCACCAACCACTAGTGAACTCTTTTGCCGGCCACCTGGCAAGGTGACTGAAGCGGTGGAACAAAGAATGGTTAAAAACACGGTTCTGGATGCCATAACTTGTTATCACTTCTCATTTATGATGGCTTTTATGGCATTAAAGGGGGGATGAAAGAAAAATTCCATACCTGTCTTATATTCAGTCTCAGAGTATAACTTACAGTCTGTGTAAAGAAATATCAAGGCTACAGCTGCACTAGTTATCATCTTGTTTTTAGTCTGGTCTGCATGGCTCCTGTGTGGCTGGGACAGAATGACCTGAGAAAAGCTAATCTGTACACCAAGTTTTGACAAGATGTACTGGACCAATCATGATGGACAGTTTGCTCCTCCACCTCCGAGATAATGAGGAGGTAGAAGAACTGAGTGATGTGTGTTTGAGTCAGAATGATGCGCAGATAGGCTTTGAGACCATTCCCATATTGTTCTCCACAGGCCAGTGTAATTAAATTTGCTGAAACTCTGATCCAGCCTGTTTTTTTGTTGTTGTTGTTTTTTTTGACTGAAGGTCTTCAAGGACTTGAATATATCCTTGAATACGGTCCTGCGACCGTATGTCTTGGACACCTGGGTAAAGAGAGGTGCAGAGCTGTCAACTGATCACCACCTGGTGGTGAGTTGGATCCGATGGCAGGGGAGGAAGCCATTCAGACCTGGTAGACCCAAACGTATAGTAAGGGTGTGCTGGGAACATCTGGCTGAGGCCCCTGTCTGGGAGGTCTTCAACTCCCACCTCCCGAAGAACTTCAACCACATTCCGAGGGAGTCTGGAGACATGGAGTCTGAATGGGCCATGTTCTCCACCTCTGTTCTTGAAGCGGCGGCCCAGAGCTGTGGCCGCAAGGTGGTCAGTGCATCTCATGGTGGCAACCCCCGAACTAAGTGGCGGACACCAGTGGTGAGGGGGACCGTTAAGCTGAAGAAGGAGTCCTATCAAGCTTGGTTGGCTTGTGGGACTCCCGAAGCAGCTGAAGTGTACCGGCAGGCCAAGCCGAGTGCAGCTCAGGTGGTTGCTGAAGCAAAAACCCGGGTATGGGAGGAGTTCGGTGAGGCCATGGAACAAGACTTTCGATCAGCCTCAAAGAAATTCTGGCAAACTGTCCGGCGCCTCAGGAGGGGAAAGCAGCTGCCTGTCCACACTGTGTATGGTGCAGATGGGACACTGTTGACTTCGACTGGGGATATCGTCGTGCGGTGGAAGGAATACTTCGAGGATCTCCTCAATCCCACTGATACGCCTTCCACAGAGGAAGCAGGGTTTGGGGACGAGGGGGATGACTCGCCTATCACAGGGGCTGAGGTCGCCAAGGTGGTTAAAAATCTCCTTGGTGGCCGGACCCCGGGGGTGGACAAGATTCGCCCTGAGTACCTCAAGGCCCTGGATGTTGTTGGGCTGTCATGGTTGACACGCCTCTGCAACATTGCGTGGAGGTCGGGGGCAGTGCCTTTGGCATGGCAAACTGGGGTGGTGATTCCTCTCTTCAAAAAAGGGGACCGGAGGGTGTGCTCCAACTTTAGAGGGATCACACTCCTCAGCCTCCCTGGGAAGGTCTATGCCAAGGTACTGGAGAGGAGAGTCTGGCCGTTGGTCGAACCTCGGATTCAGGAGGAGCAATGTGGTTTTCGTCCTGGCCGTGGCACATCGAACCAGCTCTTTACCCTCTCGAGAATTCTTGAGGGTTTGTGGGAGTTTGCCCAACCAGTTTACATGTGTTTTGTGGACTTGGAGAAGGCATTTCACCGCGTCCCTCGTGGTTTTTTGTGGGGGGTGCTTCGGGAGTATGGGGTATCGGGCTTGTTGTTACGAGCTATTCGGTCTCTGTACGACCGTTGTGAGAGTTTGGTTCGTATTGCCAACACTCGGTCGGAGTCATTCCCAGTGAGAGTTGGACTCCGCCAGGGCTGCCCTGTCACCGATCCTGTTCATAATTTTTATGGACAGGATTTCTAGGCGCAGCCAGGGAATGGAGGGTGTCATGCTTGGTGACCACAGGATCTCATCTCTGTTGTTTGCAGATGATGTTGTCCTGTTGGCTTCATCCAGCAATGACCTACAGCTCTTGCTGGGACGGTTTGCCGCTGAGTGTGAAGCGGCTGGGATGAGAATCAGCACCTCCAAGTCCGAGTCCATGGTCCTCAGCCGGAAAAAGGTGGATTGTCCTCTCCGGGTTGGAGACAGGCTCCTGCCCCAAGTGGAGGAGTTTAAGTATCTTGGGGTCTTGTTCACGAGTGAGGGGAAAATGGAGTGAGAGATTGACAGACGGATCGGAGCAGCATCTGCAGTGATGCAGACGTTGTACCGGTCTGTTGTGGTGAAGAGGGAGCTTAGTTCTAAAGCAAAGCTGTCGATTTACCAGTCAATCTACGTTCCTACTCTCACCTATGGTCACGAGCTTTGGGTAATGACCAAAAGAACATGATCGCGGATACAAGCGGCAGAAATGAGCTTTCTCCGTAGGATTGCTGGACTCACCCTCAGAGATAGGGTGAGGAGCTCAGTCATCCGGGAGAGGCTCAGAGTAGAACCGCTGCTCCTCCACATTGAAAGGAGTCAGTTGAGGTGGTATGGGCATCTGATTAGGATGCCTCCTGGACGCCTCCCACTTGAGGACTCCTCCCATGTCCCACTGGGAGGAGACCCCGGGGCAGACCCAGGACTTGGTGGAGAGACTATGTCTCCCAGCTGGTCTGGGAATGCCTTGGTATCCTCTCTGAAGAGCTGGAGCAGGTGGCTGGGGAGAGGGAAGTCTGGGCTTCTCTGCTTGAACTGCTGCCTCCGCGACCCGCACCTCCGGAAAAGCGGTAGAAGATGGATGGATGGTCTTCGAGGATTTGAATATGTATATATATATATATATATATACTGTATATATATATATATATATATATATATATATATATATATATATATACAGTGGGGCAAAAAAGTATTTAGTCAGCCACCAATTGTGCAAGTTCTCCCACTTAAAAGATGAGAGAGGTCTCCAATTTTCATCATAGGTATACCTCAACTATGAGAGACAAAATGAGAAAAAAAATCCAGAAAATCACATTGAAGGATTTTTAATGAATTAATTGGTAAATTCCTCGTAAAATAAGTATTTGGTCACCTACAAACACGCAAGGTTTCTGGCTCTCACAGACCTGTAACTTCTTCTTTGAGAGGCTCCTCTGTCCTCCACTCGTTACCTGTATTAATGGCACCTGTTTGAACTTGTTATCAGTATAAAAGACACCTGTCCAAAACCTCAAACAGTCAGACTCCAAACTCCACTATGGCCAAGACCAAAGAGCTGTCAAAGGACACCAGAAACAAAATTGTAGACCTGCACCAGGCTGGGAAGATTGAATCTGCAATAGGTAAGCAGCTTGGTGTGAAGAAATCAACTGTGGGAGCAATTATTAGAAAATGGAAGACATACAAGACCACTGATAATCTCCCTCGATCTAGGGCTCCACACAAGATCTCACCCTGTGGGGTCAAAATGATCATGAGAACGGTGAGCAAAAATCCCAGAACCACACGGGGGGACCTAGTGAATGACCTGCAGAGAGCTGGAACCAAAGTAACAAAGGCTACATCAGTAACACACTACGCCGCCAGGGACTCACATCCTGCAGTGCCAGACGTGTCCCCCTGCTTAAGCCAGTACATGTCCAGGCCCGTCTGAAGTTTGCTAGAGAGCATTTGGATGATCCAGAAGAGGATTGGGAGAATGTCATATGGTCAGATGAAACCAAAATAGAACTTTTTGGTAAAAACTCAACTTGTCGTGTTTGGAGGAGAAAGAACACCATACCTACTGTGAAACATGGGGGTGGAAATATCATACTTTGGGGCTGTTTTTCTGCAAAGGGACCAGGACGACTGATCCGTGTAAAGAAAAGAATGAATGGGGCCATGTATCGTGAAAGTTTGAGTGAAAACCTCCTTCCATCAGCAAGGGCATTGAAGATGAAACGTGGCTGGGTCTTTCAGCATGACAATGATCCCAAACACACCACCCGGGCAACGAAGGAGTGGCTTCGTAAGAAGCATTTCAAGGTCCTGGAGTGGCCTAGCCAGTCTCCAGATCTCAACCCCATAGAAAATCTTTGGAGGGAGTTGAAAGTCTGTATTGCCCAGCGACAGCCCCAAAACATCACTGCTCTAGAGGAGATCTGCATGGAGGAATGGGCCAAAATACCAGCAACAGTGTGTGAAAACCTTGTGAAGACTTACAGAAAACGTTTGACCTCTGTCATTGCCAACAAAGGGTATATAACAAAGTATTGAGATGAACTTTTGGGATTGACCAAATACTTACTTTACAGGGGAATTTACCAATTAATTCATTAAAAATCCTTCAATGTGACTTCCGGTTTTGGCGGCCATGTGAGAGGGACACGTATCACTCTGCTCTGCTCCTGGAGAGAAAAAAAATCGGCAAATAACTCTCTCATTTGGGACAGAACGTATCCCAGCGTTTGGGCGAGGATATGTCGGTGAAGCCTAAGGCTGGAAAACCAGGTAGAGGAAAAAGCGAGCCACCGAAACAGTCCAAATTAACGGACTTTCACGTCTGTGACGCAGCAGATAAAGCTCCATATATGGCGGAGGAAGCTAGCAGCGGTGCGGTATCTGCGGGCAACGGCACAGGTGCAGTGCTAGCTGCCATTAGTTCAATGAGAGCAGACTTTTCCTCTAAATTTGATGGGATTATGGCAGCGTTGGAAGGAATGAGAAAAGAATTGGGTGACTGTGTAGAACGAATGGCGCAGGTGGAGCTTCGTGTCTCTAGTGCTGAGGATGACGTCACCGGTCTTCAATTAAAGGTGCGCACTTTGGAAAAAAAAAATAAATGTCTGGAAGATAATGTCCTGGATTTGGAGTCCCGGTTGAGACGGAACAACTTGAGGCTGGTGGGTCTACCGGAGGAATCCGAAGGTCGGGACCCATGTTCCTTTTTGGAAAAGTGGATTCCGGAGGCGCTGGGCAGCGCAGAGCTTCAATCAGCAGTCGTTCTGGAAAGCACACACCATATCGGCTCACGGAGAGATAAGGGACCACCGAGGATGCTTATTATGAAGTTCCTCAGCAACAGAGACAGGATGAAGATCTTCAACGCTGCGCGAGCTAAAGGAGAGATTACACACCAGGACCAGCAGGTGCGGTTCTACCCAGATTTGGCCACAGGAATCCAACAATTGAGGAAGCAGTTTGATCCCGTACGTAAAGAGCTGAGCAACCTTGGGATTCGTCATGGTGTAATTTATCCTGTGAGACTGTTGACCACGTATGGGGGCAGAACACACATCTTCAAGACCCCAGAGGAGGCGCAGGAGTTCATCAAGAAGATCCAAGAAGAGACTGGTGGGAGCTAAGCATGAACAAAATATAAGGTAGAATATTTAAGCATTTGCACAGGCATCTGACTGATTTGAAGCAAATAGTAAGTTTACAAAATATAGATTGTATTATATATTAAAAAAAAAAAACTATGATGTACAAAGTTGCTAAAAATTTTGGAGTTAAGTTGGAAAACTACAGAAGAGAGTTAATGTTACATCATTAAAAGCAGTAGAGTTAGGGTGATTGGGAGGATGAAGAAGGAGTGGCTTTGGCTGATCCTCGTGGGTGTGGAACGGTCGATGGCTATATCGGGAGACGGAATTTTTCTTTTGATTTTGGGGGGATTACCACAAATGTGGGAAGGGGGAATTTGTTTTTGTGTAGTTTGTAGGATGAATGTTCAACCACTCATGTTTTTGCTTCTCTGTATGAGCATGTTTACACTGCAAGGTAATCCCAAACTCCCTATTGATCATAAACCAAAGCGTTAATCCTAATTTAACTTCATGGAATTGCAGAGGTCTACAAAATTTAAAAAAACTTAAACAAGTTATGAATAAAATAAAAGACATGGGTTCAAAAATTGTGTTTTTACAAGAAACTCATCTAATAGAGGAGGATGTAAAAAGAATTAGGAGTAGATGGCAAGGAAGTGTTTTCACCTCATCATTTTCAACCCGAGCCAGGGGAGTTATGACTCTCATACATAAATCAGTCCCATTTCAAGTGAAAAATGTAACTGGAGACAAATTTGGAAGATATTTAATCATTCAAGGATCTTTGCTATTAGAAAATATAAATTTGGTGAACTTATATGGTCCCAATATAGATGATCAAAAGTTCTTTGCTAATTTATTTCTTATCTTATCATCACTTACAGGGCAACATATAATAGCAGGGGATTTTAATTGTACATTGAATCCCGGTATAGATAGATCAACAGGACTGGACTGTACGCACAATGGATGTAGGATGACCATTAATCATTTTATGAAAGAATTGAGATTGCTAGATATATGGAGAGAAATGAAACCACAAGTTAAAGCCTACTCTTGTTATTCCAATACCTACAAGACATACTCACGTATTGATTATTTTTTGATCTCCACAGAATTAAGGTCCAAGATTCAAAACTGCTTTTATGATAACATCGTGATCTCTGATCATGCACCCTGCTGTCTAATATATGTAGATAAGAAATTGACAAAGGAATCAGGTAGATGGCAATTTCAGCATAAATGGCTTCAGGATGAGGAATTTGTTAAGTATATAGAAAAACAGATAGATGAGTTCTTTGACATCAATACTACACAAACATCAGCATATGTAAAGTGGGAGACTTTCAAAGCTTTTATTAGGGGACATATTATTAGTTATACAGGTTCAAAATCTAAGAAGACTCGAGAGGAGAGTCCAATTGGAACATAAAATAAAAATTCTTCAAGAAAAAGTGTATGCAGGAAGTGATCCAAGGTTGGAGAACGAATTACTGATTTTGAGAGCTGAATATGACAAAAAAATCAGCGAATAGAGCTGCCTCGAGTCTTCTAAGATTGAAACAATCATTTTATGAACAAGGTGAAAAATCAGGGAAATTATTGGCATGGCAGATTAAACAATTAGAATTTAAAACACCAATTACCAGTATTATAAGTAATGGACAGGTAGTTATAGATCCTTTAGAAATTAATAGAGCCTTTAGAGATTACTATGAAAAATTATATGATACCAAAAATGAATCTGACTTAACAAAACTAAATGGGTTTTTGAACGAACTATCTATACCGTGTATTCCAAATGAAAACAGGGAGATACTGGAGTCTAAAATTAGTCAAGAAGAAGTTGGGCTAGCCATTGATAATATGAAATCAGGAAAAAGTGCAGGACCAGATGGTCTTCCAGTTGACCTTTATAAAAAAATTTAAGAATAAATTAATAAAACCTTTTTTGGAAATGGTTTTAGAAGCATTTCAAAATACTAATTTACCATCATACATGAATAATGCCTTAATTACACTGTTGCCAAAACCAGGTAAACCCTCTAATAAATGTGAAAATATGAGACCAATAAGCCTATTAAATGCCGACCTTAAGATAATCTGTAAAATTCTAGCAAGACGAATACAAGAAATTTTACCAAATATTATTAATCGAGATCAGAATGGCTTTATAAAGGGAAGACAAGGCTTCCATAATGTAAGAAGACTATTTAATATTATTTATTCTAATAAAGAAGCACCGGATACAGCTCTCCTATCACTGGACGCCGAAAAGGCCTTTGATAGAGTCGAATGGCCCTTTCTTTTTGAAGTCTTACAAAGGTTTGGACTTGGAAATAATTTCATAAAATGGGTTCAGATAATATACAATAATGCTACAGCAGAAATCCTAACAAATAGCAATATTTCAAAATCAATAAAAATCAATAGAGGATGTCGACAAGGCTGTCCACTTTCACCTTTACTGTTTACTATGGCAATTGAACCTTTAGCGATGGCGATACGTTGACATTCACAAATATATGGAATTAAAGTTGGACCAACAGAACATAAAATCTCCCTGTATGCCGATGACATAATTTTGTTTATGTCGAATCTTAAAAAATCAATTCCGACCTTGTTGAATTTAATAAAGAATTTTGGGGAAATATCAGGATATAAAATAAATAAAACTAAATCTTCAATATTAATGCTAAACGAGACCCAGAGAAATTACCCAGCTCCTGAGGTAAATCAATTCAATGTTGTAAATCAGTTTAAATATTTAGGAATCCAAATTGTGCCTAAGCTAGAATCAGTCGCCAGTGTCAACTATGAAGCCTTAATGACAGATATTAATGAGTTACTTCAGAGATGGATGTCACTACCAATGTCGATGATCGGGAGAATCAATATACTTAAAAGTAATATCTTACCTAAAATACTTTATTTATTTCAATACATTCCCTTACCACCACCTTTAGATTTATTCTCAAGAATTAAAAAAAAGTTAGTGGAATTTATATGGAACAACAGGGGGGCTAGATTACGTCTGTCTTTATTATATTTACCATTTGATCGTGGAGGTCTGAAATGTCCAAATTTTATGTTGTATTATTGGTCGGCACAACTGAGGTCTATGACATATTATTTTTCATCAAATGATCTCCCTCACTGGACTGAAATGGAATCATACAATTTACCTTTACCTCTTCCCATATTCATATACTCAGATTCGGCAAAAAAATTACAAAAACAAGTTAAAAATCCATTTGTAAAGCATATGATCAAAATATGGTGTAAAACTAAAAACTATTTAAAAGAACCACACTTATTGTCACAATTTAGCCCAATATGGGGTAATCAATATTTTAAACCAGGGAGAGCGGATGCTGTATTTAAAGTATGGAATTTAAAAGGGATTCAAAAGATTCAAGATTTATATCTGCCATGTGCAGATAACATAATGTCTTTTGAAGAGCTGAGGATCAAATTTAATCTAGTTCTAAATTTAATCTAAATTTAATTTAGTTCTAATCTTAATAGAACACATTTTTTTAAATATCTTCAACTTAGGAACTTTATTCGATCAAATCAAAATGGAGCTCTCACTCTACCTATTTACTCATCCTTGGAAAAAATGTTGATGAAAGTTAATAAAAGAAAGGGTATTATTTCAGAGTTTTATAACTCATTGACACTATCCTCAAGTGAAAACTCACAGAAAAGATTAAACTACTGGAAAGAAGATCTGCAAACTGAAATTTCAGAGGAACAATGGGAATTGGCTTGTACAGAAGTTCAAACCAAATCAATAAATGTGCGTCTTAAATTGATACATTTTAAATGGTTAATGCGGATGTATGTTACACCGGTGGAGTTAAATAGATATAACAAAAACATACCAGATACATGCACAAAATATATGGAAAGTAAAGGAACCCTATTTCATTGTTTATGGGAATGTAGAAAAATTAGAACGTTTTGGGAAGAGGTGAGGGTAACAATTGAAAAAATAATTTCAAAACAAATCATGTTGAATCCTAAATTGTTTTTGTTGGGTCTGTATCCAGAAAAGCATAGCTTTAATAAGAGTGAAAGAGCATTCATAGACCTCAGTTTGCTTAACGCCAAAAAATGTATTGCACTACTGTGGAAAAAGACTCATAGACCAGATGTGACTCAGTGGTTAAGACAGATGTTAACAAACCTTCCACTAGAAAGAATAACATACATACTGAAATCAAAGGAAATTGTGTGTGAGAATATATGGAGACCTTTTATTGATTATGTAAAAAATTTAAACATAACTCTTGAAGAAGAAGGTGAATGATGTGTGTGGACCTTGTAAATTCCAAACTGGTGAACATAATATGTATACTTATGTATTGGATTGTCTAGACTAAACAGAGGAGCATTGTTGAAGACTTGATTTTGTTGGTGGTTGTTGGTGTTTTTAGTGCATTTTTTTTGTAGTACTTTAGTGTTAGTGTTTGATTGTTTGTGTCATTTTTGTTAAAAAAAAAAAAAAAGGTTCAATAAAGATATTGTGGGGGAAAAAAATCCTTCAATGTGATTTTCTGGATTTTTTTTTTCTCATTTTGTCTCTCATAGTTGAGGTATACCTCTGATGAAATTTGGAGACCTCTCTCATCTTTTAAGTGGGAGAACTTGCACAATTGGTGGCTGACTAAATACTTTTTTGCCCCACTGTGTATATATATATATATATATATATATATATATATATACAGTATATTTAATCTCCCAAAAATGTGACAGCCCTAAAGAAAAGAAAAAATGTGACTGCCCACAAGAAAAAAAAATCTTCTAATTGAGAAATTTACTGTTCTTAATTTTCTGCTCCATGCTTAATCATTCTCCAGGATTTATTGATTCAGCTTCCATTGTGGGGAATCAAACAGCAATGATGTGGTGTCAAAAAGTAAATGATTTCATGTTATTTTAATGAAGAGAGTTGTTACAGTCAAAATATAATCACCCATCATTTTATTTATGTGATGATACACTAAATTTTTTTTAAATAGTTTTTTTTTTTTTTTAATTTCATCCACATTCAAGGACCGTCTTGAATGTGGATGGATGTCAAGGAATGTCTATGGACTATGGAGTCCATAGACATTATTGTATTTTTTTAGAGGAATGGATGAATGAATGAATGAAAAAGGGGAAAAGGGTATGCAGAAGTAACTACATAGGAATATAAAACAAAAATAAAAACTGGAACATATGCCCAAGGGAGATGTGTTCATTCCAAAAGCAGATCCAGAATGGCAGGAAGCCTCCACAAATGCTGATTTTAATATGAGTGTTACCTAACGCTGATGTCAGTTGACCTGCACTGAGTATTTGTTTGCTTAAGTTAACCTAAGTTGGCAAAAGTTTGTCAATGCTGAATGCAACATTGACAAATGCTAGCAAAAGTTTGTAAAAGTTGGTGTGCACTGAATTTAAAAAAAAAAAAAAACTGCTCATGAACGTAATTCCGCCAATGTTTGGACTAATTTCTCAGATTTTTCAAAATGTCTGTAAAAGTCAGTCCAAACGCTATAGTGCTAACCCAGCATTAACTTAGGCCGACTTAGGTAAACTCTGCTCAAGAACTTTTAAAAACTGAGCACAACTTTCAGCGTGTATTTCCAAACGTCGGCAAATTTTCAGCATTCTAAAAATTTTCAAAAAACACAACTGTCGCCAGTGTTTGCCAACAAACACCAACTATCATTAATTTTTGCCAGTAGGGCCAGATGTTTTCCAAAACGTCAGTAAAAGTCGGTCCAAATGTTGTAGTGTGAATCCACCTTTATGTTGCTGCTGCCCTATTTTCCCTGCAGCAGTCTTATGTTAAACTTCATCCCCCCATCTTGTTTGGGTTTTGGATTATTGCTTCACTGAACTGTGAGTTTTGGCTACTCAGTTCTCTTTGTGTTTTCTGCCCATGAGTGGTTGTTTATTTATTGGTAATAAAGAATGCCTAGAATTCTCCCAGCATTTGAGTCCATCATTAAGCCCCGAAGGGACAAACATGGTTCATACTATGGACTTCAATACTTACCCACAGGGACTGCTGCCAAATACAAAGTAAATATTTTATCTGATGTCCAAAAGACAAAAAGCAACATTACATATGTGTTTTTAAAGAAAAAAAAATTAAGTGTTACAATTTTCTCACAGAAAGTTCCAGTGTTATCTCCTTCAAAACTTTGCCAGCACACACGTGCTCTGGGTCCTTCACAGTCACTGGTATGCCAGGAAGAGTGCCTGTCTGTTAATTGACCTATTTTTGAAATCAGTCCACCTCTTGCACTAGGCGGCTGATCTACTGGCCTCTCTCCACCGAGGTGAGGTCTATTGTGGTAGACAGACCGACTCCGACTGCCTAGCCAGGCTAATACTAACCCTCAAATCAATCCAGCTATACTGGCCAAAATATAACAAAAAATATAGGTAGACAGACACTGGATTAATGAATAAAGTGGGAACAGGGATGTCTCGTGGAGTGATTAAAAAAATAAAATAACAATAAAATTGCACCCACTAAGCAAACTCCATAGCAGCGCTGTCTATGTGCGGATTTAGATGGACACAGGGTGTCGTGAATTTGGGTATGCACTGCACCATCTCTTGGTGTTGGGTCTCATTAGGAGCCAAAAGGTAATTGGTGGCAGACCCTCATCAGACTGTGACCTCTGTGTTATTTATTTATTTTATTTACATGTTTATTTATCAGGGACAAATGCATTAAACATTACTTCATAAAATGTATAAAGTAGATGCCATGCATACAGGTTTCTAGCCAAGGATAATTTGCAACCCCTGTCCCTGGTTAGGCTTCTAAATTTTAAACACAACAGAAAATTGAGTTTAAAATGCTACAACCTTTAAAAAAAACATATAGTAAAATACTGGACTTCACAATGATAGAACTCAGCATAGGTAGAGAGACATAAAAACACGTACAACATTTTAGGTTTGAAGTGTGTGTGCGTGTTTGTATTTATTTTTTATGTGATGCACAATTAGTGTTCACAGACTTGCTTCACTTTCAGCCATTTATTCATATGCAACTTAAAAACCTTGAGTTCTGTCAGCTTCTTGAGTTCAGTTGATAATGTGTTCCATAGTTTTATACCTCTCACTGAAAAAGATGTTTGGCCAAAGGTTGTTCTGCATTTGACTGCCAAACAGTTTCCACTTACTGCTCCTTGGGTTCTAATTCCACTGTTTATTAACCAGTTGAGAAAACATTTCTGTTGCAAGGTTGTTCACACACTTAAAAATCAATTTTACAAATGAAAAGTTAACACAACTGTCAAAACTCAATCAATGATATTTCTGTAGGATAAGACAATGATGCCACCTGACAGATTTCCAATTCCTTATTTTTAATGCCCCCTCCGTGGATCGCCACATTATCGTGGTGAATGTTATGACCCGAGCGTCGGTTCTGATCGCGCTTGGGTTAAAGAATCAGAATCAGAATCAGAATCAGAATCAGATTTATTGCCATTGTTCATGTAGTACACAAACTAGGAATTTGTCTGGGTGCAATGCTACAACATTAAAACATGATAAGATAAAGAGATAAACTAAAAAAAAAATTAAAAAAAAATTAAAGACTAAAACCATGCAATAAGTGTAGAATAATAATAATAATAATAATAATAATAATAATAATAATGAGTAATACTAGTCACAGCAGTTTTAAATAAATTAGCAAGTAGCAGATGATGTGCAGTCGATAATGCAACAGAAAAACAGTGATGAATGACATGAGTCTGGTTGAGCTGCTGTATATAGTGCACGAGAGTCAATAAGTCACTTAATGTTCAGCAGTCTGATGGCAGAGGGGAAAAAGCTGTTCGTGTGCCGGGAGGTTTTAGTCTGAATGGACCGAAGTCTTCTACCTGAGGGGAGGGTGGCAAACAGTACGTGACCAGGGTGTGAAGGATCGGCCATGATCCGGCCTGCACGCCTCCGGGTCCTGGAGATGTACAGATCCTGGAGAGATGGGAGCTTGCAGCCGATCACCTTCTCAGCAGTGCGCACAACGCGCTGCAGCCTTAGTCTGTCCCTGGCAGTAGCTCCTGCGTACCACACGATTATGGAGGAGGTGAGGATGGACTCGATGATGGCCGTGTAGAACTGCACTAACATCTTGGTGGGTAGCTTGAGCTTCCTCAGCTGCCGCAGAAAGAACATCCTCTGCTGGGCCTTTTTGATGAGGAAGCTGATGGATGGCTCCCACTTGAGGTCCCGGGTGATGGTGGTGCCCAAGAAGCAGAAGGAATCTGCAATGGTGATGGGAGAGCCTGTGATGGTGAGGGGGGGCAGGGGGGTTATGACTTTCCTGAAGTCCACAATCATCTCCGCTGTCTTCAGAGCGTTCAGCTGCAGGTTGTTGTGGCTGCACCAGGACACCAGCTGGGCCACCTCTCTCCTGTAGACGGACTCATCGCCGTTGGAGATGAGCCCGATGAGGGTGGTGTCGTCCGCAAACTTGATCAGCTTAACAGACTGGTGGGTGGAGGTGCAGGAGTTGGTATAAAGGGAGAAGAGTAGGGGGGAAAGTACACAGCCCTGGGGTAATCCGATGCTGATGCTAATAGAGTCTGAGACAGACTTCCCCAGCCGGACATGCTGCCTCCGGTCCGTCAGGAAGTCGGTGATCCACCTGCAGAGGGAGTCAGGCACGCCGAGCAGGGACAGCTTGTCCTGGAGCAGAGCGGGGCGGATGGTATTGAATGCAGAGCTGAAGTCCACAAACAGGATCCTGGCGTAGGTTCCCGGGGAGTCCAGGTGCTGCAGGATGGAGTGGAGGGCCAGGATGACTGCGTCGTCCACAGACCTGTTGGCACGGTAGGCAAACTGCAGCGGGTCCAGGAGGGGAGTGGTGATGGACTTGAGGTGGGACAGGACCAGGCGCTCAAAGGACTTCATGACTACAGAGGTGAGCGCTACAGGTCTGTAGTCGTTAAGTCCAGTAATCCGTGGCTTCTTGGGGACAGGGATGATGGTGGAGGATTTGAGGCAGGACGGCACGTGGCATAGCTTAAGGGAGGTGTTAAAAATGTCTGTGAAGACAGGAGCCAGCTCTTTCGCACAGTGTCTCAGGGTGGCGGGAGACACGCCGTCCGGACCGGGGGCCTTGCGTGGGTTCAGTCTGGAGAACTGTCTGTGCATGTCCTGCACACTGATGACAAGGGCAGGGGGGGAGGAGGAGGAGGGGGGACCGCTTTTGATGAATTAGCGGCCAAGGAGGCAGTGGAGCTGGGTGGAGGGGGGGAGTTGGACACAGTTGACGAGGTGTCAAAACGGGCGTAATGTTGGGACAGTTTTTGACAAAGGGCTTTGTCATCCTGACCTTTAGAAGCCTGAGGCCGATAGTTGGTGATTTGCCTCAGTCCTCTCCACACAGAAGCCGAGTCATTAGCAGTGAACTGCTGCTGGAGTCTCTCAGAATACACAGATTTAGCTCTCTTCAGCTCTCTGTTAAACCGATATTTAACCTCCCTGTAGCAGTCCCTGTCTCCACTTTTCAACGCTGCTTCCTTCTCCTTCCTGATCTGTCTGAGCTTGGCAGTGAACCAGGGCTTATCATTAGAGTATCTCACCCTGGTGCGCGATGGAAGAATGTTCTCCTCACAAAAGTTGATGTATGAGTTCACAGTGTCTGTGTACTCATTAAGATCATGTGTGGCTCCTTTAAACATGTCCCAGTCAGTTATTTCCATGCATGTGTTCAGTTTCTCTCCAGCTTCACTGGTCAATTTCTTCCTGGTGGTCACAACAGGTTTAGTGAGCTTCAGTCTCTGTCTGTATGTGGGAATGAGGTGGACCATCACGTGATCAGATAATCCGAGCACAGCGCGGGGAACAGTGCGATACGTGTCCTTCACTGTGGTGTAACAGTGATCTAGTGTGTTCTCACCTCTGGTTGGACATTTAATAAACTGTTTGTATCGGGGGAGCTCGTGACTCAGATTGCTCTGGTTAAAGTCGCCAACCACAATAACCAGGGAGTCCGGGAAAGTCCGCTCCGCATGTTGGATGTGATCTGCGAGCGCGCGCTGAGCCACGCGCGCGTCCGCGTCGGGAGGGGCATACACAGCGATCAATACGAATGAAGCAAACTCCCAAAGTTATGTCTCGCTGCCGGCCTTGACAGCTGCGGGCGGTATTCTGGCCTCTCCGGGCTCTTATTGTGAAAGTGCTCGGTGGGGCTTCCGCCTGTCAACAGTCGGCCAGCTGTGTGTCATCATTGTCATTAGTACCTTGTCTATTTAAGCTGAGCACTGGCGTCGTTAGGACGCAGCAGTGTCTGATCGCTAACTGATCGCCAACCTGGTCGTTTAGCTGTTCACCCACCGTCACGTTGCGGATGCCTGGACTGTATTCACACCTCGGCTGCCTTGGGCTTGACCGTCTTTCACCGGTACCAGTAAGTGTGCTACATTAGCCTTATTCCTCCCGGCGTATAATGATCTGTAAGTCCCTGCCTTAGCAGCCAGTGTGTTATTATTACCAAGCCTGACTGTGTGTGACTGTCTCCTGCTCTGGACCTATAGTGTGCTGTATAGCCCTATGCTTCCTGTTCTGTGAAGACTCCTGTCATTATCTCAGCAGCTTGTGTTAACACCTTTTTCACCGTAAATAAACTCACTGAAAAACTCACTGGTGACTCTGTGTGCGTCTTATGCTGGCTTGCGAGGGCCAGCGCTTGACAGTACACTGCTGCCCAAACAGCGTTTACGGTGACGCCAACCTGAGACGCTATTCACCAGTGAGTTTGAGTTTTGGACGTTGCTTTTCCCTGTCTGGGTCCTGTGTATGTGAGGAATGCCGTCATCGAAGAGCCATGTGCTGACGAGTGTTTTGGAAGCCGTGGATGAGCTGCTCATCTCCGCTTCCCTGTTGGACTATGACCACGGCATACATTGGTACCTGGACGCCGCCGAAGATGTTCTCTGTAATCTCTCTCCCCGCTACGCCAACCACCCGGAAGTCGACGCGAGGAGGGAGGACATCGCCGCACAACGCGAATTATTCCTGATGATGGAGGAGGAACGCGGCATGAAGCAGGTGAAGAGGCACTCCTGCTCTTCGCTTATGGATCCTGATCCTGCCTTCGATCCATTTTGGGAGTTCGCACCATCTGGGGGCCGGCGAAGGCGTCGGCGTCACGGCTGGGCGCATCTTCGGCAAGCTCCTGCTCCGGATCCAGTTCCGGGCCGCCGGGATGACCCCCTCAACCAGCCAGCTGCTGAGAGTGAGCTGAGTCCTGTGCCGGTGGGCTCCGTTCTTGGATCCTTTACCATCCAGCGAGCGGGGAAAGGAGCAACGTCCGCTACAGCTGACAACATCCTCCCCCCGGGAGACAGGCAAGTCCAAGTTCACTTTCCTAGTAATAATAGTGATCTGTCTTGTCTGACTCCTGGGGGTGAAGCTCAGGGTTCGCAGCTCCCTGAGTTTCTTTCCCCAGCTGTAGCCCTTTGTATTAAACCTGCTGCCTCTGTGTCTCCTCCTGCGGAGCGGTCCTCGGCGTCAGTCCCACGCCGTCAAACGAGGGGGAGGCCTGTAGCTCTGGGAGATATCCCGGTCCTGCAGCCTTGCTTTGGACAGAGCAGAACGGACTGCAGTGAGGAGCCAGAGCCAACGAGAGAGCGTCCCCAGGGTTCCTCAGGGATGCAGCCCGAGTCAGCAGGTCCAGGGTCCTCTGTCCCCATGCCATACGGGTTATTGGCGTGGACGCCAGTGCGTGAGGATCCAGCTGCAGAGACCATCAGGCCGGCTGTGGAACCCGACACAGCCGAGTGGGAGCCCGACGACGAGCTTCTCCTTGAACCTGGATCGGCGAAGTCCTGGACGGCTCCAGAGCCCGAGTGCAGGCAAGTGCTCTTTCTTGTTTTCCTGTATGGTGTGTTAGAGCATTTTTGCCTGCCTCATGGGGAGGCGAGTGAGGGGCAGCCGGCCGCTGCACCCGAGCTCGTCTCGCTGGGCTCTGGCGCTGCCGGTGGAACTGATCCCAGTCCTCTCTTGTGTTCTGAGCACCTCCACAGCGTTACCGGTCCAGAGCCAGTCAAGGTCACGGGACCGGGGGTTCCAGGTTCGGAGATGGAGGTCGTCGCTGGAGCAGTCCTGACACGGTCGGGGTCGACGTGTGGGCCGAGGAGACTCGGTCGGGGTCCGACGTGTGGGTCGAGGTGACCCGGTTGGGGTCCGACGCATGGGCCGAGGTGACCCAGTCGGGGTCCAACGTGGGTGCAGCGGTGACCCAATCGGGGCCCGTCCTGACCCAGTCGGGGTCCGACGCATGGGCTGAGGCTACCCAGTCGGGGTCCAACGTGGGTGCAGCGGTGACCCAATCTGGGCCCGTCCTGACCCAGTCGGGGTCCAATGTGGGTGCAGCGATTACCCAATCGGGGTCCGACGAGGTTCAGTTGGGTTCCGACTCAGGTGTGGCTGTAACCCAATCGGGGTCCGACGAGGTCCAGTGGGGGTCCAGCGCAGGTGCGGCTGCAACCCAATCAGGATTTGAGGGGGTCCAGGTTTTTGGTTGTCCCCCTCTCAGGAGCCACCAGCTGGGGGCCATTAATGGGTTTTGTTTGGCAGATCGGCGCTCTCCTGTTTTGTCGTTTTCAGGTGAGCGGCTGCATGCAATCCCTCCACGGTCCTGTTGGTTGTGGGATGCGAGTCGGCCACCCGAGGAACTGCTTGGAGCGTTTGGCATCTTGGGTTGGCCACCCAATAAACTGTGTGTGTTACGGGGTGACCTGGTTCAGCCACCAGAGGACTTATTTCTGGGGGCATGGGACTGGGGCAGGCCACCTGACTGATCATGTACTGTGGGATTTTCTGTGGGCCCATATGGTGCCAAATCATGTTTTGTAAGTCTAGCAATTTTTTGTTGTTTATCAAAGTCATAGTCTTAGTCAAGTCCGAGCAATTTTTAGATTGCCTCTTGGTTTTTTTTGTTTTTCTTGTGAGCCAAAGTCTTAGTCAAGTTCGAGCAATTTTTAGATTGCCTCTTGTTTTTTTTTTCCTTGTAAGCCAAAGTCTTAGTCATAGTCAAGTTTGAGCAATTTTTGATTGTCTCTTGTTTCTTTTTTCTTGTGAGCCACAGTCATTGTCTTAGTCGAGTCGGAGCAATTTTTTTTGATTGCCTCTTGTTTTGTTTTTTTTGAGGGCCATAGTGTAGTTTTAGCCAAGTCAGAGCAATTTTGGATTGCCTCATGTTTTTGTTTTTTGTTTTTTTTTTCTGGGAGAGCCACAGTCTTGTCATAGCCAAGTTGGGTCATTTTGTCCTTGTTGTTTTGTTCTCCACTCCTTCTTGAGGGGTTATAGTATGGAGGTTTTTGTTCATAGTTTCCAGGGGTTTACTTGTATTTTTGGTCTTGTGTGTTTGTTTTTTCATAGTCGTCGTGTTTAGCACGTTTTTCTTTTGTGTCCATAGTTGCAGTCATGTATTCTTTTTATAGTCATGTTTTTCCACAGTTGGTCATGTATTTCTTTCCTTTGTTTTTTTTTTTTTTTCTCCAGAGTCATGTGTTTGTATTTATTTCTTGTATGGTTTTCTTGTCTGGTCTTTGTCTTGTTCTTGGGTTGGTTTCTCTCCCTCCGCACCTGTCCCCCAACCTCCCACCCTGGGGGGGCGGGGGGGCAGGGTGGTTCCTTTGGGCGTTCAGAGTCCGCCCGTGGAGGGAGGGTACTGTTATGACCCGAGCGTCAGTTCTGATCGCGCTCGGGTTAAAGTTATGTCTCGCTGCCGGCCTTGACAGCTGCGGGCGGTATTCTGGCCTCTCCGGGCTCTTATTGTGAAAGTGCTCGGTGGGGCTTCCGCCTGTCAACGGTTGGCCAGCTGTGTGTCATCATTGTCATTAGTACCTTGTCTATTTAAGCTGAGCACTGGCGTCGTTAGGACCCAGCAGTGTCTGATCGCTAACTGATCGCCAACCTGGTCGTTTAACTGTTCACCCACCGTCACGTTGCGGATGCCTGGACTGTATTCACACCTCGGCTGCCTTGGGCTTGACCGTCTTTCACCGGTACCAGTAAGTGTGCTACATTAGCCTTATTCCTCCCGGCGTATAATGATCTGTAAGTCCCTGCCTTAGCAGCCAGTGTGTTATTATTACCAAGCCTGACTGTGTGTGACTGTCTCCTGCTCTGGACCTATAGTGTGCTGTATAGCCCTATGCTTCCTGTTCTGTGAAGACTCCTGCCATTATCTCAGCAGCTTGTGTTAACACCTTTTTCACCGTAAATAAACTCACTGAAAAACTCACTGGTGACTCTGTGTGCGTCTTATGCTGGCTCGCGAGGGCCAGCGCTTGACAGTGAAGGGGTTTGAGTTCTCTCTCCCCGGGGAGAGAGAGAGAACACAAAAGTCCAAATATAAAGCAAGAACTAAAATGACGACAAATAAAGACTGAGGGATAAATACAAGCAAATACCAAATAAATAACAAGACTGTGATAAACATAAACAGGAGAATGAATAGAACTAAGAAACAATGCAAGATATATGAAAACCAACCAAGGATAAGATGACAGGAAACTAGGAACTCAAAAATACAGCAAATATACAAATATGGAAAAAGACCATGAGACTGAGCACAGCGGAACCCCCCATGCTCAGATTATGACACTCACCACCTGCATAATCATGGTGACTATGGTGCTATGTGAACAGGGCAGAAGTCTGGACTGCTCTGCTGGAATGATGTCGCCACGACCCAGGTTCCTGGATAAGCAGTAGAAGATGGATAGATGGATTTTTAATGCCTGTTTATATAATGATCTTAATGGCATTATTGTTGTTTGTTTGGCCTGGCCTCAAGCAGTTATACAACAAGATAAGTGAGAAAATATCATGGTATGCATTAACTGCTCTGCTGCTTTAAGAGGTATATGATCTTATTAAACAAAAACAATTTAAGTTTGTTCTGGCAGTTTTGCAAACTTTCTTAAAACATGACCATCAAATTTAAGTTGGGAATGTAAAACAACACCTAAAATTTTTAATTCATTGATCTCTTTTATCTCCCTCTCATCAAACCTTACTCTGAATTTTTCATCAACTTTTCTTTTTATTAAAAACACTGAGACAGTCTTGTTATAGTTCAAAGTCAGACAGTTATATTGGAGCCAATGTGACACACCAGTCATTTCTTCTGACAGTATCTCTGCTGCCATCTCAGGGGTTTTTGCAGACATGTATATAACTGTATCATCTGCATACAGTAGCTAGCTACTATCTGACTCAATCAACAGTCAGTTGTGGAGAAAAGGATCCTTGGGATGACATATACAGTGGTGTGAAAAAGTGCTTGCCCCCCTTCTTGAGCTCTCATTTTTTTTGCATGTTTGTCACACTTAAATGTTTCAGATCTTCAAACAAATTTAAATATTAGACAAAGATAACACAAGTAAACACAAAACACAGTTTTTAAATGAAGGTGCTTATTATTAAGGGGAAAAAAAATCCAAACTTGCATGGCCTTGTGTGAAAAAGTGTTTGCCCCCAAACCTAAGAACTAGTTGGGCCACCCTTAGCAGCAACAATTGCAATCAAGTGTTTGTGGTAACTGGCAATGAGTCTTTAACAGTGCTGTGGAGAAATTTTGGCCTACTTATCTTTGCAGAATTGTTGTAATTCAGCCACATTGGAGGGTTTTCGAGCATGAACCGCCTTTTTAAGGTCATGCCACAGCATATCAATCAGATTCAGGTCAGGACTTTGACTAGGCCACTCCAAAGTCTTCATTTTGTTTTTCTTAACCCATTCAGAGATGGACTTGCTGTTGTGTTTTGGATCATTGTCCTGCTGCAAAACCCAAGTGAGCTTGAGCTCAAGGTCATGAACAGATGGCCGGACATTCTCCTTCAGGATTTTTTGGTAGACAACAGAATTCATGCTTCCATTTACCACAGCAAGTCTCCCTGGTCCTGAAGCGGCAAAACAGCCCCAGACCATCACACTATCACCACCATATTTTACTGGTGGTATGATGTTCCTTTTCTGAAATACTGTGTTACTTTTACTCTGGATGCAATGGGACACACACCTTCCAAAAAGTTCAACTTTTGTCTCATCAGTCCACAGAGTATTTTCTCAAAAGTCTTGGGGATCATCAAGATGTTTTCTGGCAAAACTGAAACGAGCCATTATGTTCTTTTTGCTCAGCAGTGGTTTTTGTCTTGGAACTCTGCCATGCAGGCCATTTTTGCCCAGTCTCTTTCTTGTTGTGGGGTCTTTTGTGACCTCTTGGATGAGTCATCACTGTGCTTTTGGGATAATTTTGTTCAGCTGGCCACTCCTGGGAAGGTTCACCACTGTTCCATGTTTTCGCCATTTGTGGATAATGGCTCTCACTGTGGTTTCCTGGAGTCCCAAAGCTTTAGAAATGGCTTTACAAACTTTTCCAGACTGATAGCTCTCACTTCATTTGTTCCTGAATTTCTTTGGATCGCAGCATGATATCTAGCTTTTGAGGATCTTTTGGTCTACTTCACTTTGTCAGGCAGGTCCTATTTAAGTGATTTCTTGACTGAGAACAGGTGCGGCAGTAATCAACCTGGGTGTGGCTAGAGAAAATGAACTCGGCTTTCAAAAGATGTGATAAACCACAGTTAATTTATATTTTAACGGGGGGGGGGGGAATCACTTTTTCACACAGGGCCATGTAGGTTTGGATTTTTTTTTACCCTTAATAATAATAAACACCTTCATTTAAAAACTGCATTTTGTGTTTACTTGTGTTATCTTTGTCTAATATTTAAATTTGTTTGATGATCTGAAACATTTAAGTGTGACAAACATACAAAAAAACCACTTTTTCACACCACTGTAGCTACTAGGAACTTCTCTTCAAATCTCTTTGATAAATGGCATTCCCTAGCTACATGTCAGGTGAGTAATGCATTCCCTGGCTATTATTAAGTCCTGAATGTGCGGATGATAGCACAAGATGAGGAAAAAACTATTACCTAAAAAAAAAACAATAAAAACATTAATTTTGAAGTGTACATAAAATTAAAACTACAAAAAAGATGACTATAGTAACCACACTTTGTTCTCAAGTAAGATTAGTGTTATTAATACTGTACCTCAAGTACAAGCAAAGAGCTGTGACCAAAATACTTTAATACGAGGGGATTTTTTCTAAAAAGGTTAACTGAGGAGTGGGTAATGACTAAACTTTCACTGATTTTAGTGAGGTTTTTCATATAGATATGAATGGGGAAAAAATTACAGGAAAGAAGTCATAAATGCATGAGGTCAGGAGGGTGGTATCATTCCAGTGAGCTCTGGTTCTCACATCACAGAGTTAAATGAAAACCACTTGTTTTGAGAGAGGCACTGACTGAGACAAAGGATGACATTAACAAAGTTGTGTTTTTTCAGACATTGTTCATTTGGTAGCCACTCCCAATACCTAAACAGAAGCACAAAAGCACTGAAAAGGTGAATTTTTCATAATATAACCCCTTAAAATCATTCTTTGCATGCAGAAAAAAGCACTCTTTTTTTTCAACTTCCTGAGTTCAGTATGTCTGGCTGGTTTGTAAAAGGTGGAAAAATTGGAAAAGTTTGTGTGTTTGTGTTAGCAGGCTGGCGTTGCATTTCTCATCCTCTTTGGAGCTGATTGCACATTTTTATCCACTTTAATCCAGCAGGAAACAATAAGAAATAGCAGACCTGCAAAACAGAATCTCTATATTTCCTAAAGTTTAGAAGCAGTGAGATAGTAGGAAATAGTTACGCCCTGAGAATGTGTACATGTCTGATAGATCATTACAGCCTTAGGCACACAGACACACGCATGCGATCTCCCTCTTTCTCCCACACAGAGACACACACATGCCTGCACTAAATAGGATAGAAAGAATGAGCCATGAGAGCAACCTAGGGAACGATATTAGCTGCATCCCTCCACCTTCTACCTGTCTCATCAAACATGATGTGGCCATATAAAGACAGTCTGCAGCTGTGGGAGAGGACTGCTGAAGCAAAGACTTTTCACTGGCTGAAGTAATGGGCAGGAGAGAGGGAGCAAGCAACACAGAAAATGAGAAGGAACTAGACAGACTGTTAGAGCAAGAAAGTGTTAGTGAAACCTTGTGTGCAAGGGTAAAAAAAAGGAAAAGGGGAAGACTGAGCGAAAAGGGATGGCATGAGGGGACTTAAGGGGAGAGAAAAGAAGAGTGTGGGAGATGAGTGTGGGCAAAGAAACGTCAACAGCTGAGGGTTAACCCTGCAATCTACCATTCCATCTGATCTCACCCATCTTATGAGTCAAGCCATGAAAGCTCTGAGAAACTCCGTGGACGTGTTAACCTCTAGTCAGCCTCCACCCACACCCCTCCTCTGCCTCATCTCTGTTTCCCTTCCTACCTACACAAAAGTGAGCACTTCAAACATGCTGACATCAAGAAGGTAATTACTGGCATTAAGGCTGATATTTGCTTTATTAGTACATTTGAGTTACATGATAACCCTCAGATAAGAGAGAGAGGAACACAAAAGGACTGACTGCAGCCCAGAATAGGCTTCATCAATGCACACCTATTAACGCAGTGACTCCATTATTATTACCTCCGCCAAGGAGGTTATGTTTTCATCAGCGTTGGTTTGTCTGTCTGTTTGTTTGTTTGTCTGTTAGCAAGATAACTCAAAAAGTTATGGACGGATTTTCATGAAATTTTCACAGATTGTCTGAAATGGGATATCCTACAGATGATTACATTTTGGTGGTGATCCGGATCACCGTCTGGATCCAGGAATTTTTTAAAGGATTCTTTAACATTGCAAGATAGGGACATTTTCAATATTTGTGCATGTAAGTCTGCCAAAAATCGTCAGAACACTTGCAAAACAAAAAAAATACAGGACAACATGCCCACAGGTTCTATAATATATCGAAGACTGATCCAGATAATGCAATAATTCCGGATACTATGATCCACAATATCAACAAAAATAGGGGACCTTTGCAATTTTCCTCATAGGAAGAGAACAAATGAAGCTAAAATCACTCAACAAACACCATTATGTAGCCAGGACACTGTGAAATCTGTAGTGTGTCAACGGATTTGTTGTATCTTTAAAAGCTATGGTGCTACATCCAGAAGAAAACCGCCATTATGCAAAATGCAATTTTTCTGAATAACTACTGAACCACTAATCCTATCCATGTGAATCCAATTGGTACTCATATGTTTTCATGGTCAAGGAATCTGAAAACGTACACACAATACACACACAATACACCCCTCCACAATACACACAATACACACACGTACACACAATACACCCCTCCACAATACACACACGTACACACAATACACACACACACACAATGTGTGTGGGTGTGTGTGTGTGTGCGCGTGTATCTGTCTGTCTGTTATCTGCTTTTCAGCTCACCCAGTCAAAATTATGTGGAATAAAAGACTTGTATCATTGTATTGCCAAATTTTCTTGACTTTTAATTTGCCAGAATTTCACAATAATGTTTTGTTTTTGAAATAAACAGAAAATGAGCTCATGTTTACAGTCAATGGAGCTGGGGAAGAGTTATTGTAATAATGAAAGCACGAAGGTGCTGATGCCTCGGTGCTAGAGCCTTGGCTGAGGTATGCATTCTCGGATCATCACCAAAATGTTATGGTTTCCTCTCTAGCCCAAGGACCACCTCTGGTAAAAATTTCATCTAAATCCATCCAGGAGCTTTGGAGTGTTCTTGCTAGCACACTGTAAGAAGATAAGAGCCTTGGTGGAGGTATGCATACTGGGATCATAACCAAAATATTATGGGTTCCTCTCTAGTCTAAGGACCATCTCTGGTAAAAAAAAAAAAAATTCATCCGAATCCATCCAGTAGTTTTGGAGTATAGCTATGCACAGTGAAAATGTTCTGCAGTTCACATGTCCATACTGTTGGCAGCATCCAAGAGCCACTAACCTGATTTAAACAGCTGCAATCCAAACACAAAGAAGAGCATGGTGGCGGATGTTTGAAATGGGGGAAGCGATGGAGGTACATGAATACAGTGACAATCAAGCTGAACAGGAACTTTTGCTGTTTAGTGGCAGAGGAAGAAAACAGACGGAGGACAATGTACTGTATGTTCTATGTGTAGTTTTCAGCTCATTGGTAAAAACTACAATTCCCACAATGCTCAAATTGCAATGCACCAATCACAGCACAGCTTCCTCTGAAGCAAAAGCAACTGATAGCAAGGCTGTACATTAACTTTCTTTGCTCATAGTACTGGTGCTACAGAGGTTCATAGTCATGTAGCACAACACAAAAATTTGTTGCACAATAAAAACATGCTACGTTTCTAAAACTGACTGCAAGTAGTGCAGTTAAATTATTAAAAATCTTGTCAAGATCTAGAAATTATTTAAATTTACAGACATTTCCACATCAGTCATCAATTTTAATCAATCCACCACCTGAACAAACTCACCACACCATACAAATTAATGGGACAGTTTTGACTCATGGGTCGTATGTTTGACACTCCTGGACTAGACCGTAAAAAATAGCCTACATATTTGGGGTTTACACCGTGTTCCAAATTATTAGGCAAATTGGATTTTAGTGTCAAAAACATTCAATTTTTTGTTTTTCAATTAAACTCATGGATGGTATTGTGTCTCAGGGCTCTTTGGATGACTGATATCAATCTCAAGCACCTGTCATAATTAGTTTGCCAGGTGAGCCCAATTAAAGGAAAACTACTGAAGAAGGATGTTCCACATTATTAAGTATGCCACAGGTTTCAAGCAATATGGGAAAGAAAAAGGATCTCTCTGCTGCCGAAAAGCATCAAATAGTGCAATGCCTTGGACAAGGACTGAAAACATTAAATATTTCACAGAAACTTAAGTGTGATCATTGTACTGTGAAGAAATGTTTGGGTGATTCAGAGCACAGACAGGTTTGCGCAGATAAAGGCATAGTGAGAAAGGTTTACAGGATTACAGGTTTACAGGTTACAGAATCAGAATCAGAATCAGATTTATTGCCATTGTTCATGTAGTACACAAACTAGGAATTTGTCTGGGTGCGATGCTGCAACATTAAACATGAAAAAATAAAAGATAGAAATAAAACTATACTAACTAACTAACTAACTAACCTGCACTTATATAGCGCTTTTCTAGTCACTATACATGCAATAAAATGTAGAATATGAATGAGTAATACTAGTCAAAGCAATTTTAAATATATTGTTGAGCACCACATAGTGCAGTCGGTAATGCAAAAAGAAAACAGTGAATTGACATGAGTCTGGTTGAGCTGCTGTACATAGTGCACGAGAGTCTAATAAGTCACTTAGTGTTCAGCAGTCTGATGGCAGAGGGGAAGAAGCTGTTCATGTGACGGGAGGTTTTAGTCTGAATGGACCGAAGTCTTCTACCTGAGGGGAGGGGGGCAAACAGTACGTGACCAGGGTGTGAAGGATCGGCTATGATCCGGCCTGCACGCCTCCGGGTCCTGGAGATGTACAGGTCCTGGAGGGATGGGAGCTTGCAGCTGATCACCTTCTCAGCAGTGCGCACGACGCACTGCAGCCTTAGTCTGTCCCTGGCAGTGGCTCCTGCGTACCACACGGTTATGGAAGTGATGAGGATGGACTCGATGATGGCCGTGTAGAACTGCACCAACATCTTGGTGGGTAGCTTGAGCTTCCTCAGCTGCCGCAGGAAGAACATCCTCTGTTGGGCCTTTTTGATGAGGGAGCTGATGGTCGGCTCCCACTTGAGGTCCCGGGTGATGGTGGTGCCCAGGAAGCGGAAGGAATCTGCAGTGGTGATGGGAGAGCCTGTGAGGGTAAGGGGGGGCAGAGGGGTTGTGACTTTCCTGAAGTCCACGATCATCTCCACTGTCTTCAGAGCGTTCAGCTGCAGGTTGTTGTTGTTGTTGCACCAGGACGCCAGCTGGGCCACCTCTCTCCTGTAGACGGACTCGTCGCCGTTAGAGATGAGCCCGATGAGGGTGGTGTCGTCCGCAAACTTGATCAGCTTGACAGACTGGTGGCTGGAAGTGCAGGAGTTGCTATACAGGGAGAAGAGTAGGGGGGAAAGTACACAGCCCTGGGGTGATCCGGTGCTGATGCTGATGGAGTCTGAGACAGTCTTTCCCAGCCGCACATGCTACCTCCGGTCCGTCAGGAAGTCGGTGATCCACCTGCAGAGGGAGTCAGGCACGTTAAGCAGGGACAGCTTGTCCTGGAGCAGAGCGAGGCGGATGGTGTTGAATGCAGAGCTGAAGTCCACAAACAGGATCCTGGCGTAGGTTCCCGGGGAGTCCAGGTGCTCCAGGAACAACAGGAGTCCTGTTGGCTCGGTAGGCAAACTGCAGCGGGTCCAGGAGGGGAGTGGTGATGGTCTTGAGGTGGGGCAAAACCAGGCGCTCAAAGGACTTCATGACTACAGAGGTGAGCGCCACAGGTCTGTAGTCGTTAAGTCCAGTGATCCGTGGCTTCTTGGGGACAGGGATGATGGTGGAGGTTTTGAGGCAGGTCGGCACGTGGCATAACTTCAGGGAGGTGTTAAAAATATCTGTGAAGACAGGAGCCAGCTCTTCCGCACAGTGTCTCAGGGTGGAGGGAGACACGCCGTCCGGGCCAGGGGCCTTGCGCGGGTTCAGTCTGGAGAACTGTCTGTGCACGTCCTGCTCACTGATGACAAGGGCAGGGGGGGAGGAGGGGGGCCGCCTTTGATGAAGTGGGGACCGTGGAGGCAGTGGCGCTGGGGGGAGGGGGGGGGATGGACACAGCTGACGAGGTGTCAAAACGGGCATAGTGTTGGGACAGTCTTTGACAAAGGGCTTTGTCATCATGACCTTTAGAAGCCTGAGGCCGATAGTTGGTGATTTGCCTCAGTCCTCTCCACACAGAAGCAGAGTCATTAGCAGCGAACTGCTGCTGGAGTCTCTCAGAGTACACAGACTTAGCTCTCCTCAGTTCTTTGCTAAACCAATATTTGACCTCCCTGTAGCAGTCCCTGTCTCCACTTTTCAACGCTGCTTCCTTCTCCTTCCTGATCTGTCTGAGCTTAGCAGTGAACCAGGGCTTGTCATTGGAGTACCTCACCCTGGTGCGCGATGGAAGAATGCTCTCCTCACAAAAGTGGATATATGAGTTCACAGTGTCCGTGTACTCATCCAGATCATGCGTGGCTCCTTTAAACATGCCCCAGTCAGTTATTTCCATGCACGTGCTCAGCTTCTCCCCAGCTTCACTGGTCCATTTCCTTGTAGTGCTCACAACAGGTTTAGTGAGTTTCAGTCTCTGTCTGTATGTGGGAATCAAGTGGACCATCACATGATCAGATAGTCCAAGCGCAGCGCGGGGAACAGCGCGATACGCATCCTTCACTGTAGTGTAACAGTGATCCAGCGTGTTCTTTCCTCTGGTGGGGCATTTAATAAACTGTTTGTAACGGGGGAGATCGTGGCTCAGGTTACTCTGGTTAAAGTCGCCAACCACAATAACCAGAGAGTCCGGGAAAGTCTGCTCCGTTTGTTGAATGTGATCCGCGAGCGCGCGCTGAGCCTCGCGCGCGTCCGCGTCGGGCGGGACGTAAACAGCGGCGAGGATGAATGAAGCGATGAATGAAGCGATGAATGCTGCTACAAAGCAGCAAACAGGTATTTGAAGCTGCTGGTGCGTCTGGGGTCCCACGAACCTCAAGGTGTAGGATCCTCCAGAGCCTTGCAGTTGTGTATAAACGTACTGTTATGCCACCGCTAACCAATGCTCACAAGCAGAAATGGTTGCAGTGGACCCAGAAATACATGGAGACTAATTTTCAGACAGTCTTGTTTACTGATAATGTCATGATTTACTAATCAAAATCAACCCACATGCAAGATGCCACACCAGAGAACACACACAACACTGAGGGGCAAAGTTTAACACAATTTTATTGAAAAGAAAACAGCAACCGTAGCGGAAAAACAACTCACTCGCCAGCAGAGCACCCAGCCTGTAAATGAAGAGATGAGAGCAGGTTAGAGCGAGGAGGGAGATAGGTAGCAATAATTCTTAGGAATTCTTACAAGTGAGAGCAGAGAGCCTGACGAGGAACCCAGGAAGGCCAGGATGAGTGGGAACAGATGCTGCAGACGAAACAGGCTGGTGAAAGTCTGACCGGGTGGAGTAGGCGATCAGGTATGGGGACCGATGATGATGAAGGAGAAGGTGAGCACACAACGAATCCCTGAGGACACACCACAGAGATGGCAGCAACCTGAAAATAAGAGAGAGAGAAAAGACAGTAACTTCTCTGGGTTCCAATACACTGAATATTTCACTTACTTAAATTTTCGTTTGGCAGTATACCCAATGAGCCAACGCTGGAGGATTCACAGACTGGGCCTTTTAAGGGCTGGCAGTGAAGAGACAACAGATGGGTCCACTCACGCAGGTGTCTTGATTACCTGCGGAGCTGGGGACCCTCCCATAGGACGGGAGGGGGAGTGCGCTCACCCGAACATAACAGATAAGTGCCATGCAAACCTGAATGATCCAGTTGGACGGAGTAGTGGATGGTTGGTGGATGGCCACCATATAACAACAAGGCCGTGACGTCAGCAAGGAGGTGGCAGAGTCATGTTTTGGGATGGAATCATGAGGAGAGAGCTGGTAGGCCCCTTTAGGGTCTCTGAAGGTGTGAAAATGACCTCGGCAAAGTAAATAGTTTCTAAGTGAACACTTTCTTCCATGGTACAAAAAGAAGAATCGTGCCTTCCGTAGCAAAATTATCTTCATGCATGACAATGCACCATCTCATGCTGCAAAGAATACCTCTGTGTCACTAGAAGCTATGGGCATAAAAGGAGAGAAACTCATGGTGTGGCCCCCATCCTCCCCTGACCTCAACCCTATTGAGAACCTTTGGAGCATCCTCAAGCAAAAGATCTATGAGGGTGGGAGGGAATTCACATCAAAACAGCAGCTGTAGGAAGCTATTCTGACATCTTTCAAAGAAATTCAAGCAGAAACTCTCCAAAAACTCACATGTTCAATGGATGCAAGAATTGTGAAGGTTATATCAAAGAAGGGGTCCTGTGTTTACATGTAACTTGGCCTGTTAAGATGTTTTTGATTGAAATAGCTTCTGATTTCAGTAAATATAACCTCCTTAATGGTGCAAATTCAACAAATGACCATGTTCAGTTCTTTACAACCAATTAACTGTTTTGAAACTCTGTTGTGCATAATAATTTGGATCAGTGCATTGAGTTTTTTTTATTTTTGCAAAATAATAGTTATCATTGGGAGGTTTGTTCAATAAAATTTGAATTATGCTCTAATGGTTAATGACTTGAAAATTGTACTGACTGTCATTTGCATTGACTAGGAAAATCAGAGATAAATATCATTTGCATAATAATTTGGGACGCGGTGTAGTTAACCTCAGAAAAAGCTTAATTTGGTCTTCACAGAAATATATAACTAATCAATGTGAGACCACTTTTTTCCTCTGTCGTAAGAAAACTCACATTAGTGCAACTGTGTGCAGCTGAGAGCGGGAGCTGAAGTCAGCTGCGCCTTTTCGTCACCCCATGGAGCTTCCTTTTTCTCCATCCCCACTCCTACTCTTCCTCCAGAGGCAGTGTTGCTAAATCTACTCATTATAAGTGACTTTGGGCTTGTTTTTCTCTAAAGTCGCTTGCAAATCTCATCAGTCGCAGGTTGTGGGTTTTTGGGCTTGTTTTTTTTTAACATGTAGTTGCTTAGTTGGGCTTGCTTTGCTGTCTGTGTGAGACCCATCTGGATGCAGCGGCAATATGGTCACCAAGTCATCTGTGTACCGGATCTGGGGACCGGAAGTGACACAAAGTTTCGTGGCAAGGAAAGCTGTGTGAGCTGGAGACAGGAAGTTGCCCATGTAGCAGCCAGGAAAAAAAAAAATGTAACATTATAATCAGCTAAAAAAAAAAAAGTTAAAATACAGCATTTAAAAATGACTTGAAAAGTTTTTAAAAATCTGTTACTAAGATAGAAAAAAGAAATGCCTTAAAACGGCAATATAGCCGCCAAGCCATCTGTGTACCGTATCTGGGGACCAGAAGTGACACAAAGTTCCAAGGAAACTTTGCTGCATCAAACAACTCGGTACTCTTTCAGCTGACACTAAAAGGATACCATGATCCAAATTTGAAAGCAAATGCTTGGAGGAATGTGTCCACATCTGTCGGCATGCCAGGTGAGTGTTGGTGCCTTTCTTACAAGTTTGTTGCGGTAGATAATATAGACACTCTGTGAATTTGTACAGCTGATGACTGCCAAAAAATAGAAATAGCTCTGATGTGAAATGTGATCATACCAACAGCCATTTATGAGTGTAGGAAACTGTGTGTTGAGCATATCTCAGCTGATTTACAAAAATAGATGAAAAAATAAATGAAATTTTGACCATGGACTATTCTACTCACCTTAGAAGGGCAGATGGGCTTTCTGTAATTAGTCTGCATCCGAGAAATTATCGACCAGTTGATGTCATGTACCCAGACTCTTGTTTTCCTTTCCATCCATCCATCCATCCATCCTCCTTCTGCCGCTTTTCTGGAGGTCCAGGTTCCGGATCAAGCAGAGCAGCCCAGACTTCCCTCTCCCCAGCCACCTGCCATAGCCCTTCAGAGAGGATACCAAGGCATTCCCAGACCAGCTGGGAGACATAGTCTCTCCAGTGTGTCCTGGGTCTGCCTTGGGGTCTCCTCACAGTGGGATGTGCACGAAACACCTCAAGTGGGAGGTGTCCAGGAGGCATCCTGATCAGATGCCCAAACCACCTCAACTGGCTCATTTCATTTGGAGGCTCAGCGGTTCTACTCTGAGCCCCTCCCGGGTGACTGTGCTGTCAATGCCAGCACGTGTTTCCTGTCCATCATTATTTAGAGACTGCTATTAAAAAATAAATAGGAAGTCTCGATGGGAAAAGTGGATATGCTGAGCTATGAGTGACAAGCTGTTGCTAGGATACAGAACACAGACGTTTTTTTTTTCCCAGAACACAGCTCACAAGCGCTGTAAAAAAGAGGTTGAGGGCAATCCAGCAATAAAAAAAAACATTTGGTGGACACGCAGCTTGTGTCGAAAAAATTCTCCATTGAAATGAATGGCAAAAGCAAAACTAGCTTTTGATCCCGATCAAACTATCTTTTGATCCCGATCATAATTTTCCACATAATTAAAGTTGTCGGCTGTCGTATCCACCTTATTCCTAGGCCCCATGATGCCTTGCGTGAATTATGGTAGCAACTTGCTGTACTAGTTTGGAATGTATGTTTGTCACTGAAACGGGACACTTCTCCTTGTTAAAAAACAATGACTTCGGCATCAGAAATGTGGAAACACAGCCTTTTGCACCTCAAAAACAGTCATATAATCATACCACTTCCCACGACTATCGATGAGAAGATGACCTTAAAAAATGGCCTTGCAGACAATAGCTCCATTTGTTAGCACCGCTGTTAAGATGCTAATGCTGAAAATGACAGCAGCAAATGACCCGTGCTGACAAAATGAGTCACTTTGAGGACATTTTCAAAACTGATGTAACGTTATTTCCATATTCTGTATTGATCGACCTTCAAAATGATATTTAATTTGTAGGAAGTGAGCAAAAATGGACCCGGAAAAAGACGATTTGTTTATATTTTGGCTAGTTTGAAAACTCACGTTTGATCGGTCGGGAGTTACGTCTTCGACAAAAACATATGTATTTTTAGAAAGTACGATTTCTAAGCTTTCCAATGACAGTGGTGTAGCCAGGAATTTGTGAAGGGGGGGCTGAACCCCAACCACCGCCACCACTCTGAATGCCCGGGGCATTCGCTCGGGGCAAAGCTTTAGCTTCAGCCCCCTGTCAACTATAGATTTCTAACATTCTCAATGCAAACTACTCAAAACCTGCTCTTTTCTTTTACGTTTTTTGTTTTTTTTTCTCCCTTTTTTTCTTTTTTTTTTTGTGTGCGTGTGTGTGTGCGTGTGTGTGTGGGGGGGGGGGCTGCAGCCCCCTCAGCCACCAGAGTTACCAGGCACTCATGGGAGTTTTCCTGGGACTTGTCGCTAGCAAACAAAAAAAGGGTCATGATTTATGACTTCTCATGCCTGTAGCTTGTAATAACACGGTGCGCATTCCAACACATTTTGCCAGCACGGGTCACATCTCCACCACAATAAAGTCAGCTGCATTTTGTTAAAATATGTTGGACATAATCAAATTTACTTCAGAGCAGATGTAGAGTCTAGTCAGAGCCACAAAGAACCACAACACCATGATTGGGTGTTTTAAATCCGGGGTAAAACATCACATCTGTGACAGTCACACAAGCGAAAACATATCTGGCACTGCTGTGTCTGTACCACTGATCACACGAACAATCCTTTAGTTTTCAGTGCATGATCTACTCATTGCTGTTGAAGCCACAGATGTAGCTGTGCTTATCTGTGAGGAGCCTCACACCAAGAACAGCAGCAAATACCAGAACTATGCAAAAACATTCAAAAATACAAAAACTACAAGTGCTGAAATTAGCTGCCACTTGAGTGCAAAACACATATGTGGACTATACATTAAAATTAATTTGAAAAACTTTTAAAAATGTTATTTTAAATGCCCCTGCTAATCCACTCTTACTGACTGATTTAACACTACGTCAGCCGAAACCGGAAGCCCCGTTCATAATCATTCCAACAGCGGCATTCCCAGGAATAAGGTGGATAATCACAGACTAATATTTAGTTTTTGTTTGAACGACTAGCTGACAACTCCTATCATCCCACATCACTAAACTGTAATCGTGTTTAGTAAAAAATTTAATTTATTCAAAGTTTTTATATTGACTGTGTTTACTATAAATTTGCTGTTGCTTATGCAGAATGCATATGTATTTTCCTTTAATTAGAGTTTATAAAATTCAGTTATTCAATGTTGACTGTGTTAACAGTCAATTCACTACAAACTGTTATGATTGGAATTAATCGACAGCTCAAGTGAAGGGAATAGCAACAGAGGAACACACAGTGACACAGAGAACAAATTTGAATTAATTTTGTTAATGCAAAAGAATGCCTCCACGAAGGAAAAACGCCACTCGCCAGGTGAAAACACAGCAAGAAAAAAGAGACGACAGCAGAGGATTAGGAGGGCGACAAAACAATGGGACAATGAGACTACACTCATGTAGGTGAGAAAAGACAACCCGGCAGAAGAACCCAGCACTTACGGCGAACCTGTGACGAAGCAGGATTCAATTCAATTTCAATTCAACTTTATTTATATAGCACCATTTCACAACAACAGTCATCTCATAGCACTTTCAACTGTAGGGGAAACCCCCACAATTGCAGAAAAACCCCAGTAATCAGGTGATCCCCTGTGAGCAAGCACTTGGCGACGGTGGAGAGAAAAAACTCCCTTTTAACAGGAAGAAACCTCCAGCAGAACCAGACTCAGGGAGGGGCAGTCATCTGCTGCGACTGGCTGGGGGATGAGGGAAAGAGAAGATGAAAAGAACAGACATGTAGAGAGCAAACAGCAAGACGGGGACTCAGTCTATGGGAGAGAACAAGCAGATGTTAATGACCAGCAAAAATATTTCATTGAGAGTGAAGAAAGGAGTGAAGCCCAGTGCAGGATGGCAGGAGTAGAGCTGGGTGAGGAGTCTGATCGGGTGAAGACAGTCGCTGATGTGATGGTGAGATGACGCAGGTGAACACGCAACTACCCCGAGAGACACACCAGAGGAGGCAGCAACCTGTAAGAGGTAAGCAGAATATTACAAGGTTTTTCCAAATAAGGGAAGAAACAAAACTTACTGCTGCAGCAGGTAGTCTGCCCAATGAGCCAGCACCCAAGTGTTGAAGAGAAGATCTATTTAAGTGCTGGTGAGTCAAAGGAGCAGGTGCGTCCAATCACGCAGGTGAAGGTGATTGCCCTCAGAGTAGGTGAAAGTTGTGCCGAACGGGCGGGGGAAGAGTGTGCTCACCAGAACGTGACACAAACAAAAACAAATCTACAGTGCATCTGGAAAGTATTCACAATGCTTCACTTTTTCCACATTTTATGTTACAGCCTTATTTAAAAATGGAATAAATTCATTTTTTCCTCAAAATTCTACACACAATACCCCATAATAACAACATGACAAAAGTTTTTTTGAGATTTTTGCAAATTTATTAAAAATAAAAACTAAGAAATCACATGTACATAAGTATTCACAGCCTTTGCCATGAAGCTCAAAATTAAGCTCAGATGCATCCTGTTTCCACTGATCATCCTTGAGATGTTTCTCCAGCTTAATTGGAGTCCACCTGTGGTGAATTCAGCTGATTGGACTTGATTTGGAAAGGCACACACCTGTCTGTATAAGGGCCCACAGCTGACAGCGCATGTCAGAGCACAAACCAAGCATGAAGTCAAAGGAATTGTCTGTACCTCCGAGACAAGGTTGTCTCAAGGCACATATCTGGGGAAGGGTACAGAAATGTTTCTGCTGCTTTGAAGGTCCCAATGAACACAGTGGCCTCCATCATCCGTAAATGAAAGAAGTTCAGAACCACCAGGACTCTTCCTAGAACTGGCCGGCTGTCTAAACGGAGTGATCGGGGGAGAAGGGCCTTAGTCAGGGAGGTGGCCAAGAACCCAATGGTCACTCTGTCAGAGCTCCAGCATTCCTCTGTGGAGAGAGGAGAACCTTCCAGAAGGACAGCCATCTCTGCAGCAATCCACCAATCAGGCCTGTATGGTAGAGTGGCCAGATGGAAGCCAGTTCTTAGTAAAAGGCACATGGCAGCCCACCTGGAGTTTGCCAAAAGGCACCTGAAGGACTCCGACCATGAGAAACAAAATTCTCTGGTCTGATGTGACAAAGCTTGAACTTTTTGGCATGAAGGCCAGGTGTCTGGTGGTGTTTGGAGAAAACCAGGTTCATCGCCAGGCCAATACCATCCCTACAGTCAAGCATGGTGGTGGAGGCATCATATTGTGGGGATATTTTTTAGCGGCAGGAACTGGGATACTAATCAGGATAGCAAGAAAGATGAATGCAGCAATGTACAGAGACATCCTGTGAATACTTATGTACATGTGGTTTCTTAGTTTTTTATTTCTAATAAATTTGCAAAAATCTAAAAAAAAAAAAAAACTTTTCACGTTGTCATTGTCGGGTATTGTGTGTAGAGTTTTGATGAAAAAAATGGATTTCATCCATTTTGGAATAAGACTGTAACAAAACAAAATGTTGGAAAAGTGAAGCGCTGTGAATGCTTTCCAGATGCATTATATATACAGTATATCTATACTGTTATCAAGCAGCCTCTCTTTTACACAGTGTGGTAGGTTGCCTGTTGGGCTTTTTTGGGCTTGTTTCCATAGAGCTGGTTGCTTGTTTCTCTCGCGAGATCTGGCAGCATTGGAGGTCAGCCACAAAATGAAACCACCGTGAACAGAGTTGGGCTCTGCTGTAGGCCCAGTACAGCAGAAACTGTGGACGGTCTCCACTGTGGGACGGTCCCTCCCTATTCTTCACGGCGCAGCCCAGACAGAAATGTGTGGTGAGTGACACTAGAGCACTGTCTGGATATATCTAGTATTTCTTTTCTTTTTTAGTATGTTTTTAGTATGTGCTCTTATTTCAAACAATTCTAATTAGATCTTGTCTCTTGAGCATTTTTGTTTGTTTTTATTCATTGACGAAGATTGTCAGTACATTTAGTCGGAATTTTAGCTTTATGAATCACTTTTTTATTAGTGATGGTGCATGATAAAAAAAAAAATGTGGGGGGCACTTGGATGTGATGGGTGAAGTCATCTAAGGACTCTCATAGACCAGAGCAAAACACACAAAAATTAAATTAAAAGGCTTAGAACAGAATAAATTCAGAAAACACAACACTTTAATGAAAACTAAAGTACTTTGCTGTCAGATGCATTAAAATAGTTGACAAATTTAACAAGAACAATTCCATATCATCATATACATTGGGCCTCATGCAAGAACGTGCTAATATATTTTTCCCATTGTGGGACTAATAAAAGTTTATCTTATCTTGTCTTATGTGAAAATCCCACATACTTTTGTGTGTAAGCCGCATTTGTAAAGACAAACCACTTCAGATTCAACAAACACTTGTACATCCTACAAAACTGTGTAAACAGTCAGGGTAAATATGGTGAATCACAACACTGTATAAGTGAGCGTGCGTTCATGCTATTATCTAAGTGGCTGTGTGCTCTCATGTCGCTTGCATTTTTCTGTGAGGTGTTTTAAGTCCTTTACCCTTACGGTCGTCCACAAAGTTTCTGTGCCAGAACTTCGGAATAAAACGCAAGAGAAACAAAAAAAATGCATTATTCACTGGACATCCACCTAGGCAACTCCGTTTAGCATACATATTCTGAGAGAAGCTCCTTGTATGTCCTCCCGCGATCTTTGGCCTGTTGCTGAATTATTAAATCTGGACGATCGGGTCCCAGCTCCTTTATCCTCTTTTTTTCCCACATTTGACTGTCAATAAAATGGTGTTTTGTCATGGCTCCCTCTGGGCCATTACCTGCTACAGCTGCGCGCACATCTGCTCCCAATCTCCCACGGGCTTTATAGCCTGCTCTGCCTGGGATCTGGCACGGAGCCATCTGTCGTCCTGCCAACAGAATTACGTCTCCCGTCAACGGCCAACTTCCTGGCTTCTTCACTCCTGACCCGAATCGTCTCTTTGCTTCAAGTAAGCCTGATTTCCACTCACCTTTTTAGTCATCTTCTCCTGTGCACGGGTGGATTCCCCTGGCGGCGGAATCTCCTCCTCTTGGTGGTGGTACGAGCCTCCATTGCTCCAACAGGGCCACCTGCCCTTCCCTGGTGTGGGCCGAGAACGCTGTCTCCCTGGCTGCAGCCCCTGGGCCAACCTAAGCATCCAACTTCCACCTGCAAAGTAAGCCCCAGTCATTACCACGCTCCTTTATTGGTGGACTGTGCTAACATCTGTGCTCTGTGTTATTATAGGGTTGCCAGGCTGAACGGCATTCTGCTCTCCCCCGGTCACGACGTCATCACTATCCTTTACCACCTCATACTCTGCATATACAACACATACACGCACTCACACACTCACTGTGAACAAATAAAGATTATTGTATTCACTCGAGCCTGTGTGTGTGTTCCCTGGGTCTGGTAAACATGTCAGTATGACTCCGTCAGAGCGACCCAGCGAACAGCGTGCTAGCATGCCAGATTAACAACTTAGAGGCTCGGGTGGATCAAATAGCTTACCAGCAGCAGGTTATCCTCAACCAGTTAGCTCAGATTAACAACCGGTTGGATCGTCTAGATGGGCAACAGGTGTTTCCTCCGGTCTCCAGGGGTATGCCGGCTCCCGTTAGCTCCCCTCCTAACCAGGCTAGTCAGGTCCCCTTGGCCCGGCTCACACTGGTTCCCACGCCCGCTCGCTTTAGCAGTAAGCTCGGGGAGGCCCGTGGGTTCATATTCCAGTGTGAGACAGTCTTCCAGTGGGTTCCGGGGGATTTTTTCACTGAACATAGTCGCTTAGGCTACGTCGCTAACCTATTGGAGGGCAGGGCGCTAGCTTGGGCATATGCCATGATGGCTAAGCCAAGCTATGCTAACATAACCTACCGGCAGTTTGTTTCAGATTTCCATGAGGTATTCGATCATTCTGACCTCGATAGCGTGCTTACCACTCGGCTGTTAAATCTTCGACAGCGGGGCAGGTCCGTCGTGGACTATGCTGTCGATTTCCGGGTGGTAGCCGCGGAGGTTGGATGGGAGGATGCCTCGCTGTGTAGCATATTCATTCGGAGCTTGAGCCATAACCTGCAGGATGGGCTGGCCCGTCGAGATAAGCCTGAGAAACTCACTGAGCTAATTTCCTTAGCTATTAGTTTGGATAATAGGCTGAGGGAGCAGGCAGCCAAGCGGAGAGCTTCCGGACGCTCGGGCACCCAGTTTCATCGCCCCCCCTCAGTCGCCTCAATTGGCCCTGCCTTCGTCGGAATCCTTAGACGGGCCGGAAGCTATGGTAGTGGGGCGGTCCAAGCTCTCGTTAGCCGAGAGGCAGTGCCGCAGGGAATTAGGATTGTGTATGTGCTGTGGTAGTGATGAGCATGAGGTAGAGTCTTGTCCCATTCGGCCAGAAGAGTGGGTCCGTGCGTCGCAGTAGGGGGTCTCACGGACTCATCTCGATCTAATCCCCTCACCAAGTGTCTCCTACCAATTAGATTTATTTATAAACAGACCGAACTGCTCACACATGCACTGATTGACTCGGGGGCTGAGCAGAGCTTCATATCGGGGGAACTGGCAACCCAACTGGGGCTTCCCTGCCATCCACTTCAGTTCCCCCTAAGGCTCGTTGCCCTGTCCAAAGCCCCTCTGGCGACGGTTTCTCAACAAACTGCCCCAGTGTCAGTCATCATTTCCGGCAACCATCGGGAGGACCTGCGCCTGTTTGTATTACCCACTTCAACTTCACCTGTCATTCTGGGCTACCCCTGGCTCTGGCTCCACAACCCCTCCTTCGATTGGCGTACGGGGAGTGTCATCTCGTGGAGTTCTTTCTGCCTCAGTGCATGCTTGCAGTCCACAGCATGGTCTCCTTCAGTGTCCCTGTCCCCTCGCCCCCCCCCCCCCGACCTGTCCAAGGTGCCGCCTGAATACCACGACCTGGGGGCGGTATTTAGCAAATCGCAGGCGCTGTCCCCCCCCCTCCCACCACCCTTATGACTGTGCCATCAATCTCCGGGCTGGTGCTCCGCTGCCGTGGAGCCGCCTCTACAGCCTTTCGGCTCCAGAGCAGGAGGCAATGGATACCTACATCAAGGAGTCTCTCAGCTCAGGCATCATCTGGCCCTCTTCTTCGGCGGTGGGGGCGGGGTTCTTCTTCGTTGGTAAGAAGGATGGCTCCCTGCGGCCATGTATTGACTTCAGGGCCCTTAATGACATTACCGTGAAGGACAAGTACACCCTCCCACTCATGGACACAGCTTTCGACTCCGTCCAGGGGGCCTCCTGGTTCACCAAGCTCGACCTCCGCAACGCCTACCATCTCGTGTGGATCAGGGAGGGGGATGAGTGGAAGACGGGGTTCTGGACCCCAAGCGGTCACTTCAAGTACCTCGTGATGCCGTTTGGGTTGACCAACGCTCCGGCCGTCGTCCAGTGCCTCATTAATGATGTTCTCCGGGACTTCCTTGGGTCGTTTGTCTTCGTGTACCTGGACGACATTCTTATCTTCTCCCAGTCATTAGACGAACACCGGGTCCATGTGAGACGGGTCCTCCAGTGGCTCCTGGAGAACAAGTTGTTCGTGAAGGCCGAGAAGTGTGAGTTCCATGCCAACACGACCTCATTTCTCGGCTTCATCGTCTCTCACAATCAAATCCCGACCCCCGACAAGGTTAAGGCAGTGATGGATTCCCCCCCCCCCCATCAAGGAAGCAACTTCAGCAGTTCCTGGGATTCGCCAATTTCTACCGCCAGTTTGTCCCTAACTACAGCGTGATCGCCCTTCCCTTGACCCATCTCACGTCCCCCAAGGTGGCTTTCCGGTGGACAGAGGAGGCTGCAGCGGCCTTCACCGCCCTCAAGAGGGAGTTCTCGTCCTCTCGTGTCCTGACACAGGTGGATCCCTCTCTTCAGTGCCTGGTTGAGGTGCATGCTTCTGATTCCGGGGTGGGGGCGGTTCTCTCTCAGCGCTCCCCAGTGGACGGGGTGATCCGTCCCTGCGCATTCTTCTCCCATCGTCTGTCCCTGGCGGAGAGGAATTATGACATCGGTGACAGGAAGTTTCTGGCGGTGAAGCTCGCCCTGGAGGAGTGGCGTCACTGGTTGGAGGGGGCCGCTCAACCCTTCATTGTATGGACTGACCATAAGAATTTGGAATACCTGAGGACTGTGAAGCATCTGAATGCCCGTCAGGCCCGTTGGTCCCTGTTCTTCGGGCGTTTCAATTTCACTATTACTTATCGCCCCAGGGCTAAGAACGCCAAACCGGACGCCCTCTCCACGCAGTTCTCTTCGAATGTGGCAGAGGGGCACGAACACACCATTCTCCCTGCCTCTTGTGTCGTTGGCGCCCTCTCATGGGGCATCAGGGAGAGGATCCTGAGGGTGCAGGACGATGAGCCTGACCCGGGTGGAGGACCCGCGGAGCGGCTGTTCGTCCCCTTGTTGGTCCGGGGCGAGGTGATCCACTGGGCCCATTCCTCCTGGTTTTCGTGCCATCCAGGGGTGACGCGCACGGTGGAGATTCTTCAGAAGTTGTTCTGGTGGCTGACGCTTCGGAGGGACGTCATCAACTATGTCTGTGCCTGTCCTCAGGGCACCACCGGGAAGACATCTTCTTCTCCGCCTGCTGGTTTCCTTCACCCGCTGCCGGTTCCCAGCAGGACTTGGTCCCACATCGCCCTGGACTTCGTGACTGGCCTTCCCCCCTCCAACCATTACACCACTGTTCTCACCATTGTGGATCATTTTTCCAAGGCCGCCCACTTTGTTCCATTACAGGGGCTCCCTACGGCATGGGACATGGACCTGCTGGTGCAGCACATGGTGTGCCTTCATGGGATTCCCATCGACATCATCTCCGATCGGGGTCCCCAATTCGTATCCCGGGTTTGGAGGGCTTTCTGCAACACGCTGGGGGCAACGGTGAGCTTGTCCTCCGGTCATCACCCACAGAGCAACAGGCAGTGCAAGTGGGCCAATCAGGAGCTGGAGGCCGCCCTATGTTGTGTCATCGCCTCCAGTCCCTCGTCTTGGAGCAGCCATCTCCCCTGGATTGAGTATGCCCACAACTCGACCGTGTCCTCGGCGATTGGCATGTCCCCCTTCAAGGCCTCCCTGGGTTACAAACCTCCACTTTTTACCAAGGAGGAGAGGGACATGGCTGTACCATCCATCCACGCCCACCTGAGGCGCTGTCGCAGGCTCTGGACGGCTACCCGTAAGGCCCTTCTTCGCACGGCCGAACGCAACGCCAGGACCGCGAACCGCCGCAGAAGACCGGCTCCTCAATACCAGGTGGGTCAGCAGGTTTGGCTGTCAACTCAGCATATTGCTCTGAAAGCTGAAAAGAGGAAGTTGGCTCAACGCTTTATTGGCCCCTTCCCTATTGTGCGTATTGCTAACCCTGTGGCTGTGCGCCTGGCTCTCCCACCCTCCCTCCGTATCTGTCCTACATTCCATGTCTCCCAGGTGAAGCCCTTCTGTTCCAGCCCTCACTGTCCCCCTCCCAAGGCTCCACCCCCACCAGTGTTGATCGACGGCGACCCGGCTTGGAAGGTCAACGCCATCCTGGACATCCACCGCTGAGGTCGCGGTCTGCAGTGCCTGGTGGACTGGGAGGGGTATGGCCCTGAGTGGAGATCCTGGGTACGTCTGTCATTCGTGTTAGACAAACACCTCATCAAGGACGTCCACTGGACGCATCCAGGTAGGCTGGATGAGGTGCCGGGAGGAACCTCTCGGGGGGGGGGGGGGGAGTACTGTCATGGCTTCCTCTGGGCCATTACCTGCTACAGCTGCACGCACACCTGCTCCCAATCTCCCACGGGCTTTATAGCCTGCTCTGCCTGGGATCTGGCATGGAGCCGTCTGTCGTCCTGCCAACAGAATTACGTCTCCCGTCAACGGCCAACTTCCTGGCTTCTTCACTCCTGACTTGAATCGTCTCTTCACTTCAAGTAAGCCTGATTTCCACTCACCTTTTTAGTCATCTTCTCCTGTGCACAGGTGGATTCCCCCGGTGGCGGAATCTCCTCCTCTTGGCGGCGGTACGAGCCTCCACTGATCCAACAGGGCCACCTGCCCTTCCCTGGTGTGGGCCGAGAAAGCTGTCTCCCTGGCTGCAGCCCCTGGGCCAACCTAAACATTCAACTTCCACCTGCAAAGTAAGCCCCAGTCATTACCACGCTCCTTTATTGGTGGACTGTGCTAACATCTGTGCTCTGTGTTATTATAGGGTTGCCAGGCTGAACGGTGTTCTGCTCTCCCCCAGTAACGACGTCATCACTATCCTTTACCACCTCATACTCTGCATATACAACACATACACGCACTTACACACTCACTGTGAACAAATAAAGATTATTGTATTCACTCGAGCCTGTGTGTGTGTTCCTTGGGTCTGGTAAACATGTCATGTTTGTTTTAATAAAAAACAACAGATTTTTCCTTCAGTTCCGCTGCCATCTTCACTCACGCTGAATCCACTACCTGCTCTGTCAGTTTCCCGGCAAGCGGGAGGGCTCTGATGATTGACGGCCTTGACTCCCAATCGCATTAAGATAAAAACACAAAAAAAACCTTACGATTGGCTCCAGAGTGTCCAGATATGCATCCCAAAATCAAGTTTTGGATACCCAATGAAAAGCTGCTCCTGCTCAAATGGCGCAAAAAAGTTTGCTGGTTTCAGTGATCCTAGTTAGACCAGTGACTTTAACCTGGAAGTGGTCTAATTATCAATAGCACGCCTATATATTGACATGCTATTTAAAATGGCTGCTGCTACAGAAGCATTGATACCAACTACAGAAAGACACGCTATGGCTCTCATTTATTTTGCATATCCCAATTGATTTATTTAGGAAATAGTTTTATCTCTTGATACTGTATGGGGGCGGCGCACTTGAGATGAGATGAGATGAGATTCAACTTTATTGTCATTACACATGTATGAATACAAGGTAACGAAACGTGACTTGGCATTTGGGCACGCTCTGCAGAGCGCATCCAAGGCCGGGGCAGCCGCTAGGCGCCAGTCTTAAAGAAGAAAGGAAAAAAAAAGAAAAGAGAGGATATGACACTTGCACCCTCTATTGATGCACCCCCTCTGCATGTCTTGTTTTTGTCAGAAAAAATATGTTGTTGACGAAGACTATGACGAAAATTATTTATCAACGAAGTTAACACTGCAGCAGACAACTGTGTGTGCCACAATTATATTACACAAATATCACAGTGGCTGAGAGTGAGAGGTTTCTTAAGAGCATTTTTTCAGTCACTCCCTCGGAGCCTGCAGCAGCACTGATTGTCCAGCCTGTCTTGGTTCAGCGAGGAGCAATCTGTGCATCCCAGTTCACCTCCTATTAACTTATTCTCTGCTCCTCTTTTTTTTTTAAATAAATATTCCACTTTGTGTGGCACTAAACGTGCCATTTAAACAAAAGTGCAGCCTGCACATACAAACACACAAGTGTCGCACAAGTGCGGTGCCGATATGAAAAAAATGTTGGGTGCATTTTGCAGTCCTCTCCATTCTAACAGAGAACAAAGGGCAACAATCATTTAACTATATAGATCAGTGCATTCCACCTCTGATCTGCACTGAGGGGCACATCAGGGGGTGACAAAAACTGTGTATGTCGCCATACTGTGACATAACCCCTAGTGGTCAACAGTGGTAAAGATTTTTTTTCAAGAAAATATTCAGCTCAGATGTCACAACTTTCCAAGGCTATAACTTGAAAGTGGTAAAAGATGATTGCTTACTGTCAATTAGAAAGATGTAGAATATGATCCAAAGTTTCAGATAGGAGTAAATTTACACATCTAATTTGCATACAAACAAACAAAGACATTTGTCACTTACCACTGGCAAGGTGGCATCCTTTTGTGGCATTCTGGTCGCTATTTTGTCCTCTCACGGTCATTTTAGCTTTCTCTCCTACATCCACAAACTGTTTTTGATTATTCCACCTTAATTTTGCTTTTATTCCGCAGCAATTTCTCTTAAATGACGACATGCAACCGGCGATTGCTCTACAATCACATGGCGATCTGGGCGCCGACAGGTGAAATCAACAAGCTTCATGCTCCCTGTGTTATAAGAACATGTAAACATCTACCTTCATAAGCTAAATAATCTCTTTTTAGAATCATAGTTGGCAAATTTGGGACCAAATCCTCCGAATTTGCTCCTCTGTCTGCGATCGCATATCTCCACAATGATGGGTGCCATTTTGTTTTGTAATCTCAAAGATGACAAAGAAGAAGGATTTCTTCCTCTTTGGTGTATTACGTGTCATCCATGAGTCCTCCAATGCGTGCCTGCCACCTTGTGACCTGGCATGATCAGTGCAAATCCTCACTCCAGCTTGGGAGTGTTTGGCATATTATTTTCAGTTGACAGGCGCAGCGCCGTGCCCTGCCACTAGGGGCACAAGAAATCACACTGATTAAGGGTTAAGGCTGTATTCACACCAGGATAGCCCGGGAGTCTCGGTTCAACTCAGCAGGGGATGGCGAGAATTTTCATACCCTTGTTTGGTTTGGTTTGCATTCACACAGCACTCCACTCAAGTGGACCAAACTACTTGGACAACATCACGCAGTTACAACAGCTGCTTGTCTGTGGTGCTGTAGCCGAAGCCACCACTGATGTAAAAATTAATTTTGGACAGTTAGCAGAATCTTTTCAGTTAACCAACCAATAATCACAGAAGAAATACTATTTCTCAGCTTAACTTTTATTGCATCACACAGGAAGTCAAACACGGCCGTGGGTCTCAGCAGCTCAAACTGGTTAAGACCCCGAACAAAGGAATCCCCTCCTACATACAGTGTCTGAGTTGATGGGCATTTCCAGAAACTCTCTAACAATACATGTCCATTGTCCAAACTGGTCAAAACTGGTCTTCTCAGCATCCAAAATAGCTCCCACATCCTTCCTCTCAGTGCTACAATGGCTCCAGATGTCTCCTCTTTATGGTCCCTCTCAACAGATGTCTCCTCTTTAGTCCTTTATGGCATCCTGTTATTTAGCCCATATATGGAAGCAGGAAACAGAGACTAGAGCTTTTGTGTGTGCATGTGTGTGTGTGTGTGTGTGTGTGTGTGTGTGTGTGTACAACTTGTGTGTATGTGTGCATGTGTGAGCTTGTGTGTATCTGGTGTGGTGTGTGTGTGACAGCACTTAGTGTAATATCTAACAAATCTTCACTATTTATTTATTACAATAATTTCCTCTCTTGACTCCATTTTCATGTAGTCAATAACTATGGCAGGCTCAATAATAAACAGGCAAGAGACACTTGATATTATTTTCATGTGAGATGAGCACAAAACCTTTAGGCAATATATACTTTCATAAGTATTCATTGTAATGTAATTTCTTTATTCATTCAGTACATATTCACAAGCAAAAATTCTCATCTCAGACCCCACTGCCCTTGGCGGCCTTTTTTGGAAACTTTGTTAACACACATGTTATATCAGGAAAATAATCATTTGCAAAACAAAACATTTCAGTTAAAACATTTCTTATCCGCGTGTTGTTTCTGAGCCTCAATACCTGCCACATAATAGAGCTTCAAACCTTCTAATTCTGTTCTAACTACCTGACCACAAATAGCACAATATTTTGAAGATGCCTGCAAGAAAACAAAGGAAAAGGAAGGGGCCAGAGGTTACTAGCAGGAGGGTGCCTTCAGCGCACCCCCTTTTCATGTAAGATTATATGTATGTGGGCAGTGTTGGATGTGTGTACAGTAAATAGAACAGTGGATAGCAGGAAGACATTAACATTAAAAGACATTAACCTCAGTTGATGCTGCTAAGAGGGAAGGACAGGAAAAACCATGTTACATATTTCCAAGGTTTTTGGTGTGGGAAAATCTAGCATAAATTATATCTTCCAAAACTGTCAGTGAAGTACCTCTTTTAAACCATTTGAATAATAATTGAGCTTATTTTATGTCAGGAGCACAAATGTGGCAGCAGCAGGATGAACAAATAGGGAGGGAGAGAGAGGGGACACAGGAGGCACACCGTGACCAGGTAATAATAGTCAAAACTTGCTTGCTTGATTTCTGCAAGTGCTGACATACTTAACACATAATCAGTATTAAGTAGGTCTGCTGCTTCACAGTAGCTTAAAGAGACCATTACAAGGCTGAAGCTATGTTTGGTAAATGACTGAATGTCATAATGCAGAGCATGGTTCCCCAACCGTGCTCCGCATCATAACACTGAAATTCTTTTTACTACTGTTATTAATATTAGAATGGCAAAATAAAGAGGTAAATTAACCTTGTCCTTTTATCAGTGACTTTGCACTCTTCATCCGCACTAGGACACATATGCTGACTTTTTATTTTTTTGCATTAAAAAATCCTTATATGGGCAGAGCTCTTAACCCCCCCCCCCCCAATGTTTAATCCAAAGTCACTCCCTTATTACTACCTGTATTTTTCTTATTGCTGGCTTTCCTGGAGACTGGTATCATGTGTACTCGTAAGATTTGGCTGAGGTGGATTAATCTTTTTGCTTGTTGATTTGCTCAATGTAAACATGCATACGGTAACAGTACGTGGTGCATAATGCAAAGAGAATGCTGCAAAGCATTATGCACCACACTACTTTGCTGCTACTCTGGCTGCATTTAGTGCGTACATATGCAGTGCATGCATTGCATGCATACATGACTTCCCTGTCATGATTCCCCATGCGCTTTTATACAGCGCATGGAGGAAAGAATTAAAACCCACATACAGGAGTAAGTAGTGCATATTTAATGGCAGGATGTAATTAAACAGTACAAAATAGGAGATGAGTTTGTACAGGAAATACAAAGATGTCCTCCAGGACGCTCTACAGACACTGGTGAGTATGACAAGGGAAAAATGTTCCATGGCAGATGGGACTGCAGAGGAGGAATGGAAAAAGTGCCCGGGAAAGGAACCGCCAGGCGGAACTGGACGGCAGGAGCGAAACAGTCTGTACTCAGGCAGGCTGGAACAATCTGAGTAGATTCAAGTAATTATCCAGATGAAACACAAACAACCAGTTACAGATAATCAACACCACCCAGTGTGATGCGGTACTGAAGAGCTGGCAAGGCATCTAGACATGAGTGGCTGAATACAACACTGAGGGAAACTACACAGTGTAGGACACAGTGTGGCACAATGATCCAGCAACCTCTTCCAGCAGAAGCAGGGCTAAATAATGCCAACCCTAATGAGGAAAGAGATTGCCGGTGTGTGCAGTGAGAGTGAGTGTGGGAATGAGTGGGCAGGACAAAGTGGAAACAGCTGCATGAAAGGACGTCAGTGAGCATGTGGTTGAGGATGACTGGGTGTGTGTATGTGTGTAAGAGTGTGCATGGGAGAAAATGTATGTATGTGTGTGTCTGTGTGTGGTGTGAACAGGGGAGTGACAGCGATAATGAAACACAGCTGGTCAAACTGGCAGGAGAGGGAGGCGTGGCCGAGCTGTCAGGGAGCCGAGTGGACCCCAGAGGCTCCCTGAGAGCGCCTGATAGAAAATAAGACATAAAAATATACAAAAAGTGAACAGCCACTGCGTCAGAGAACTGGGCCTGAACATCAAGCCCAGTTCATGACACTCCCCAAGTACTAGTACATGTACAGTGTAGTACTGTTCATGTACTAGTACATGTACATGGACTTGGCGGATTAATCTTTTCGCTTGTCGATTCATACATGTGCACGTACAAACTAGCAAGTTTTGGCAGTACATGTACTAGTATAGTACATGTATCTGCTCACTATGCAAATGTGCTTGCAGTACAGTACGCGGTGCATAATGCAAAAAACATTATGCACTACTTCATTGCTATGCTGGCTGCACTAAGCACATGCATACATTATGCAGTGCATGTATACAGTACATGACCTCTGCAAGTAGTACTGTGTTGTGCAGTATACGTCTGTGGCATTTTGGAATACCACCATGCACGTCACAGACATGGGGACGCACGCACGATGTGACGTCACCCCGCCGTGACTATATTAAGGGGCTAACGGCGGGAGACTCTCTTTGGTGCTCCGCCTCTAGCCTGCTACCTGCTGTACCACACCTCTTGCTAGCTTGCTATTAGCTTAATGTTTGCTGTTCCACATGTTGGCTACCAGTTCATTCAAGCTAATCCTTAACACAAAGAACGTGTCCACTGGTACCTACACCCAGACATAACATTGGCGATTAGGGCTGGGAACGATCCCTAATTTCCAGAATCAATTTGATTCCGAATCTTGAGATTCTGAATCGATTTGATTCCGATTCGATCCGATCAGATCCCGATTCAACCTGTGAAATTACCATTTTATTAGCCATTTTACTTGCTAGGAAAAAAAAAAATCTTCGAGACCTAATGCTGCACGTTGTACCAAGAATACTCTAACTTTGTGAAATCATAAGTTAAATAATAAAAAGTGCATTATTGTAACTGATTTTGGGTCAGTTCTATATGTGATAATTTATGTATTAACAAACTGCTCTCAAGTGCTTTCTTTAGTGCAAAGGGTGTGTAGTGTCAAGTTAACCCAGAGTCAGTAAACAAATTCAATGCATGAAGCATGTAGACATACTGTAATCTCACTGTGTTTCAGTCCCTTCGGGATTTCGCCGGCTGTTTTTGTGATTGCTGTGGCCCAAAAAGCTTGACTTTGTGGTAGCTTTTCCAAAAAGTTGACATTTTTAGAGGTTTTTTGCACTGAAAGTTGTGTGAAGTACAGATTTTAAAGTAGCTGCTTTTTCCATAGTTTACAGTGATGCTATTCCATGCAACACCACAAGAAAAGCACAGGATTGCCAAAAATTTCCTGTTAAACAATGATTTATGTAGAATTAAATGCTCAGTAAAATTGTCAAAGAATGAGCAACACTGTATTCCTACTGAGAACTTAAATTAAAAAAAGAAATAAAAGAATTAGTCGTTACAACAACTAAATTGCATTGAATGCATATTGGAGTATGAAGAAAATTATGGCAGCACCTTCTTGAATCTTGAAATTACAAACTAAGACCCTGAAAAATTTGAGGTCTTCTTCTATGCTGAAATCCACAACGAAGCAGGGATGGCTGCTCCATTGACAACCTCTTCCCTTCAGGTCTCAGTGCAGGATGGAATTTGGAGTGGAAACCCAGTCTTCATAGATCTGAAGGGGAGGTGAAAAGAACAGATTTCACAGTAAAATTAATAATCATATTTTTAAATCCCCACACCACAGTAGGGTTTAATAATTTAGTTTCTTTTAATTTTTGTTGTTTATATTTTAACTACAAATTAACTTTCAGTTTTTGAAAAGGGTTTCAATACAGTTCCTACGAAGATTTGTTCATTTCAGTTTAGTTCAACTGAGTAAAAATTGCTCGTACTGTAGCCTTTATTAATTCTGCCATTTTCATTTTATTGTAATTCACTATCTTCAAGTCTCTCACTTAAGTGCTAGAAGTCCATAATCTCATAAAATATACCTTTATTCTGCATTTATTTACAGCGCTTAACCAACAGTTAACTCTGTATCAATAGCTTGTAAAAGAAACCACCATCATGCCAGATAAATTATTAATTTACGACACAAATGTTAAAATAAAACAAACAGATGATATTTTACTTACAATTTCAGCAGCTCCAAGTCTCCCTCTTTGTTCATGGGTTTCACCCAGTCTCCATGCATTTTCAGTTTATCGATCGTCGACTTTATGTTCCAACACAGCTCTATGCGTAGTACAAAACCGTTTCTCCGCTCATGTAAACACAGAAGTAAAGACGTGCGCATGCACTGCAGGGAACTCTGGCCGGATGAGAACCGTTTTAACACCACAGAAGAAGAACTAGCATCTCTGTTAGCTTGTTAGTTGTTAGCTGCATCAGCGCTTCGGGTGTTTCTGGTTCTTGGCCGCGGTTCCTGGCTCACTGACCCGGTTTCGACCCGATCAGACTCAGCAGACGTTCACAGACATAAAAGCATTATATTTAAAGACTGATCCACGGATTTTGTGGATCGATATCAGCTCAGTCCAATGTGGATCAATCTATATCGTTGTATCAATCTTTTTAACCCACCCCTATTGGCAATGAGGTAAATTCAGTCTTCTGGAGGAAAATATGACTTTTTCCTGAAGATGGAAATATGTCTGGCACCCCTACCGCTGTTCCTCACCACCCCAGGTGAGCCGCCCATTCCATGGCCTCGCTGGTTTGAGTCCTTTGAGAATTATGTATTGACTATGGACTTAGCTAAAGTTAGCAAGCTTCGTTCATGCTAATACATAGCCTCAGCAGTGAGGGACAGTGTGTGTTCAGAACACTGGGCCTGGCGGATACCTACAGCGAATGTGTCGCTTTATTAGCCGGTCATTTCGTGACGCCTGAGAGTGTGTTGGCATGAAGAATTAGGTTTCACCAACACTGAACAAAAGTGGGAGAGACGACTTAGTAATTCGTTGCTGACCTCCGCTGTCTGGTGAGTACATGCGGGTTTGCACAGCTAGAAGACAAGATGGTGTGGGACCAGCTAGCGGAGCACACCACCAACCCGTGGCTGCGGGAGAAGCTGCGGGCCGGATGACCTGCCGCTGGTGAAGGCAGTGGAGTTAGCATTCCAGTTGGAGGCCGCCGCCCAGCTAACATTGCAGCTAGGAGCTTCGAAACAACAAACCCCATTAGCTCATGCAATTACCCCGGCAGAGGAGCCCACTGACACCACAACCTTTTTGGGGGATGCTGAGGTGAACACCACGGGATAACAGCACATCATGGGACGCGGTAAACTTAACCATTTTGCCAGAGTGTGCCGTTCAACATGATCAATGATGAGCTCGCCACCCAGCTCAATTGGACTGCCTTCACCAACAACCATTCATGCAGTTGACTGTAGCAATTCAGCGCACAAGTGGCACACAGTGAGGCTCGATGATATCAGCCTGTCGTTACTACTGGACACCGCCGCTCTGAGGTCACTGATGAACTGAGTCACCGTGAAGAGGTTCTTCCCTCAGCATCCAATCAAGCCGGATGTGGTGGAGCTCTATGTAAATGGCACACCAGAATCAGCCTCGTAGGAACCATCACGCTAATAGTTCACTACAGGTCCAAAGTCATCCCAGCGTTCACCTTCCAAGTAGCGATGCATGGCGACAACATCCTGGAGCGCGACCTCTTTTACGAATTGGGTTTCGCCATGATTGACCACCAAAGACTTTGTTTGACCTCTGATGATCGGAGCATGTTTCACCCAGATGTGGTTACAGCTGCTCCAAGCTTCACACCACACGGAGAGCAGAATCCGGACTCGATTCGGATCCTCGCCCGGCATAAGCCTCATGGAGCCACCGTTCAACTGCAGGAGATAGAGTCCGTGGTAAAGCAGGACCCTGGTGAATGACGCCAACCCAAAGTGTGTCCTGCCGCTGGCAAGAACATCACACCACCACAACCGCAACCAGCATCAGGGACGAGAGAGCAGCAGCAGCACCGTCTGAAGCCCAACAGGGCAGCACTCACAGTGCTTGATTGGGTTTGGGTCCACTGATCCGAACGCCCAGACAACCTGCAGATGCTTTTGTCGCCGCCAGTGCAGATCACCACACAGTTGCGCCAGCCACCTTCCAGATGGCCAATGGCTCGAGATGGCACGCCAGCCATCTGCGGAAGGTAAGAGCAGCAGCTGCCCCAGATCAAGACACAACACTGGAACCAACTTAGCCAGTGTGGGACCCAGACTGGGACTTTGCTGATCAGAGAGCGATTCCAACAAGATGGCACCCAGGTCCGTCGCTGCCAGCACCTACAGGGCCATGCCCACTGCAGGCTCGCCAGAGGCCCCCTGAGGTTGTACTGGTAAATGACTCTGTTTTCTGAAAATGTTTAAACACAGCATGGATGATACAAGTGGCAGAATAATCCATTCAACCATGCAGGGTCTTACCGGCAGTCTACCCCGTTGCACAGGTTCATATAATGGTTTTGGTTTTGGTGCACTGAACCTTAGGTAATTCATGGTCATAGGTCTAGTTGCTAATACTACCATGCTGTGCCTTAACATCAAGCAAATATGTGTACTGTAACGCTGGCAATCTAATGTGCTTTAACATCATACAGCATTGTGTTTACCACCACACTGTCATGATGCCGAGCACGGGTCAGTGGCGTGCTTGGGTCTCTTGGTTGCTACTCGTTTTCTGTATATGTATTTGTTCTTGATTTTCATCTATTATGGTATGTGCTTTTATTTTGACAGCTCCGTTTGTCATTTCCTCCTGTCAAATCTTTTCACGGGTTGTCACAGCTGTTTAGTTGTCTTTAATTACTTTCTCACTCATGCATCCACACCTGATTCACATTTTGGTTTTGCCCCCTATTATTATTTAAGCTCGCTTGCAGGGTTCATTCCTCGCTGTGACCTCACCTTGTGCAGACAGGAATCCCCCTGTCTGATTCCTGTTTTATTTCTGCTCAGTACTCAGCCTCGCCTGAATAATTGTAAGTTACCCTTACCCTACAGAGAGCTCAGCAAGAAGGTCACAGGATCGATTCCACCCCTGACCATCGTAGGTTCGATCCCACCCCCAGATGATCGATGACCCTTCAGTGTGGAGTTTGCATGTTCTCCCCAGGTCTGTGTGGGTTTACTCTGGGTACTCCAGTGTCCTCCCACAGGCCAAAGACATGCAGGTTAGGTTTATTGGCATCGATTGGGGATTCTAAATTGTCCTTAGGTATGAATGTGAGAGTGAATGGTAGTCTGTCTCTCTGTGTTGGCCCTGCGATGGACTGGCGATCTGTCCAGGGTGTACCCTGCCCCTCTCCCAAAGATGCTGGGATAGGCTCCAGCCCCCTCGTGACCCGAAAAGGATTAAGTGGTAGAAGATGGATGGAGAAACTGACCGGAGCAAAGGAAAAGATTACACGAGCGCAAATCCTATTTCCACTGCTTTCAACTTGCCACAAGACGGGAAAGCAGACTGGACTCAAGTCACCACTGAGGTAACAGACAATAGAGGGAGCCCAGGTCGTACTGGGTTTGCCTGGATTGCCGGGGTACTGTGATAATGTTTAACATGCAACAGATGAAGCAGCTCACAGTTTATTTTCCTGTTAATACAGTCTACTAGTGCATCTCAGTGAATTAGAATGTGAAAGTTTTTTTGTAATATAACTAAAAAAGATAAATTTATGATATTGGTAATAGTTTTCAAAATAAATTAAAAATCATGACATTTGTAATTTACTGAGATGTACCAGCACATAGTACACACTATACAGTACAAAATTTATTAAACTACAAAAAATGCCATTGTCTGTAGTAAAAAAAAAATGCAAATGGTACAATAAATCATTTCGGAATAGGATGTTCATATTTTATTCAGTATGTCAAAAACAGTAATTAACTTTCTGTGTGTTAAAGATAGATAGACTGTATTGTACTGAGGGAAATTCAGATTCCCTGGAAAATTGCTGCTCATCAAGTAATCGTTAATCGATCGATAAGGTGAATTAATTAACAATTAATGAATTAATCGATAACTTGCATCCCTATAACAAATCATGAATTGTTCAGTTTCGATTCACTGATCATGAAGAGTACAAGGAGAAAGGGAGAAGGAAACACAGGGTGAAAAGCAAATTTTGCAAAGCACTTTGAAGTTCACCTCAAAATAATGTGGTGACTCGGACTCGGCACGTGGTGACTCGGACTTGGCCTCGGAATGTGACGACTCTGACTTGGTCTTTTTCTTGGAAGATGATGACTCAACCACAACACTGCTAATGACTCACAGTCACAAGTCAAAAGGTTTTGTAGTGTGAAATGACCATCTAATCCAACTAGTTTTAAGGCATGGAGCATGAACCAGGCTTAAGCTTCACTTTTGCACAATGTATGAAAGTGGGATTGCATCTTCCATCTTTATTTTACTTTCTATCATAGTGGCTTTCTGATAGGAGGAGTTACTTCAAAATTATCGGATGATGATTCAATACTTACAGGTCAGATTACGCACCTCTTAAAACCTGGCTTTGTATGCTACTTGTTATGCTCTGCGACTGCATTACGGATGTGACACGAAGTCTCACAAGGTGAGAACAACAGCACTTGCGCTATCACTGAAGGTGATAATTTACAAGTAAAACACTGAAACCTTTATTTCGCCACTTTTCCTACTCTAACACTTTATAGCAGTATTTCATGCTGTGATTGAGCGTGACCATATGGTAGGCAAGGAGCTGTAAATGTATGGCTTTTCCATTATAGATAAGAGCCACAGAGAGACAGAGAGAAGCAGCACAGTGCATGTCCTTGATTTACCAGCATTGATCCCTATCTGCTCTCTAGCCTCTTTCATTTGCTAAGAGTAAAAGTGTTCTGGTGTGTGCTGGGGTGGCCCTATGGCGATGCAGAGCTCAGGCAGAGATAAGGTTATCAGAACACACCTAAATGATATGATTGGCAAGGTGACAGGAGGCCACTGTGGACCCTTAGGTGGTTGACTTACCACAAAGCATAAACACACCAACACACACACACACACAGTCTCTCTCACACAGTGACCTTAAAATAAGTTTAATCTTTTGTTTATCCCCGTCACAAATGGAAGCGATATCTGCATGGAACACCACACAGGCGTCAGCCATTGCAGACTTCAAAAGATGCTGCTTATTATTTTCAGCAAGCGAGCTATCGCATTTGATAACAGTATTCCCAAGAGAGACAAAAAAAGAAAAGTGGGAAGGATAGTGAAAGAAACACAGAGAGAAAGGAAAGGTGAGTGAAAGAAGGATAAAAAATAGGTTTAAAGAGCAGTGGTGCCTCTGCCTTAAACCTGTGTGGGGGGGGGGGGGGGGGTTCACACCGACAGTGACATGGGGATGGCTCTGTAAAGTAACGCTGGGGTAAGAAATACAGGAAAAACAACAACATGGAAGAAGGGATGTGGAGAGAACCAGGCAGGGAGGAAGTGATGGATAGGTCCTGGATACGTGATTGACTCAAAGACTGATGGGCCCATGGTACCACAGGCGGGCAGAAAAACATACAGCTGGACAGAGGGTGAGACAATGGAGACACACGCACACACAGATACTCGCAAACACAAAGTTCACTCCCCACTGCGTTTCCTACTGAGTGGTTCTCTACTTGAAATGAAAGAGCTGTAGAGAAGACAAGCAAGGAAAGAAAAGAAAGTGCAAAGAGAGTTGTATATCATATACACTATAAACCTAGTCTGTTGCATAGTAAAAAATGAACAAATATAAGTACACTTTACCGTTCCTACTACTCCATTGCCAGTTTATTTCCTCATCCATTATTTCTAATCTCAATCTAAATCGTATTTCCACCCCCTTTAACCCTGCTGTGGTCCCTGCTGCTAGTAAAACACATCCCTGAAAAATGGCCCCGTATATCCATCCCCTCACTTTATCAGCATACACTGGAAAAAAATGAGTTGTGCACCACTGGGAAGGAGAGGGGGCAGAGAAGAAGAGGTGGAGAAAAACTGGAAGGAAATTGAGGGTATGAGTGAAAGATGATTGGTAATATAGAGCGGGGGGATGAAGGAGGAGGAGAAAAGTAAGTAAATGAAGATGGTGAACAGCACGTAGGCGGATGAGCAAGGGATGAGGACAAGCAGCTGAAAGGATAGTGATGAGATAGATCCATAAGGCTAGAAAGGCACAGGGATAAACCGAGGGCAATGAGATGAGGGAAAAGTTGGAAGGAGAAGGACAGATAAGTAATGTGAGGGGCAGAGGATGGCAGGGTGGCAGGCTGGAAGAAGAGATGGATTGGTCCTACTTGAGTGGACCCCGAGGAGCAGATGAATCTATATGATGCATGGTGGGGGCCAGTCCAATAAGACAACCAATCACAGGCTTTGGTCTAAATGGGATAACCAATCATGGGACTCGACCGCCATTATCATTCCCCATTTCAGATAAGCTCCAGCCCATTGTGACCATCTTTTACCTTGCATCAAGCCACATGCTGCCATGTGTGTGTGTGTGTGTGTGTGTGTGTGTGTGTGTGTTTTCTTGCGCGTGAATGCCCCATGGCTGTATCCTTACGCCAATGCATCATTTGTAGATATCCATATATGTGAGATGCCTGGTGTGGCAGTGGATCACTTCTACTGACCCATTATTACTGCACAGGGAGAAGCGCTGAACAGGCAAAACAGCAGCAGATTGTTCAGCTGAAGTTTACATTGTTGTTTAATACTACTGCAATTTTATGTCAAGTGCTCGAAGCACTCTTACGAGATAGTGTTCTTTGATGCATACACTAAAAAAAGTCCACCTTAGCACTCAGTTTAATCTATAGAGACTTTTTAAAGTCTTCTCAAGTGAAAATAATCTACTGCTAGGTGTGAGATATGTTTGAGATATAGTATTCTGCAAAACAAGGGCAAATTCTTAAATAAGATAGGACAATACGATTTGCAGTGATGACTTATTTAAAGCTTTAGTGATACAAAACTGCCATTTTAGCTATATAAAAGGAATGCTACACTAGAAGGAGTGAGGAGTGGGTGAAACCACTGTTTCAGATAGGGAAGAAGTGGTCAGATCTTATTGCAACCATTATTTAAAATGCAGTATCTCCCACACCGAGATTTTATTTAGTCTAGGCACAAGTATGTTAACAACAGCCCAAGTATGAACTGTTCATCTTTTTATTTAACTAGCAAGATCCATGACCCTAAATGCAAACGGACGAGTTTACCAAACAGCAGGGACAGCCGTATATACAGGTACATCTCAATAAATTAGAATGTCATAAAAGTTAATTTATTTCAGTAATTCAATTCAAAAAGAGTGCAGACACAGAACATACATCAGTGTTTCCTCTGGCTTAAAGAGTTTGACGTGGTGACAACTTTTTTTTGTTGTTGTTGTTATTTTCTGGGGGGTTATGTAAAACGTGTTAACATGAGAAAACACATGACATTAGCCACAGTTACATATGCAAAATTTCTTCAATCTGATTACAATTCAGATCAGAACTTTACTGTTTACATGAATCCTGAAAAAGTTAATCCGATTAGGACGTGCATTTACATGTGTCACACGTTTGAACGGACTAAATCATTTTGACATGCGCACAATTATCCGACACTCCGGAAATAGTAGAAGAAGAAGCAACTTCCAATGTAAACAAACCCTGATTCGTGTCTTTCTCTGTTTGAAATGGACCTGTATTGTGTTATTCAGACTGTACTTTTGCTTCTGCTGGTCTCTGTAATGAAGCTACAAGTCCAGCAGTAAAATACTTCAGCATATGACAAACAGAGAGAGACAGCAGGACGATACAGACCACTTCTGTTTTACTCCCGCTGGGATCTGGTCAAGTGGACCCATGACCAAGTGAGCATTCCAAGTGAGCATCCCAAGTAGACCCCGGTATCCAATCTATACATGCACAAGTACATTTTCAATCCAGTGATTTACAAACTGATTCATAATTTTCTAAAACCTTATTCAGAGCATTATAGTCCCACAGACTGTGGATTTTCTCCCGCCATGTCTTCCACTAGCTGCTGTAAATGCAGAAATACGTCACGTCGATGTGTAGCTGACATACAGACATGCAGAGTAAACATATTTTCTACCCAAACTTTGGAATAAGTGTTTATATGCGCACCAGTCAGATTAACAATTGGCATAACCCACCTGTCTCAATCAGAAGGAAATTATGATCCAAATGACTGTGATCGGGTCAGAATATTCAGATTGGCGTGTTTACATGAAGCATTTTTATTCCAATCAGGCTTTTAATCCGGTTACTTGTGTCAATGTAAACATGGCTACTACTGAAAGGGAAAAAAACATTCATAATACTGTAGTCAATGGCCACAGTTACATGGGCTAAATTTCTTCAATCTGATTACAATTCAGATCAGAATTTTACTGTTTACATGGATCCTGAAAAAGCTGATCTGATTAGGATGCGCGTTTCCATGTGTCACACGTTTGAACGGAATAAATCATTTTGACATGCGCACATCGACACTTCAACATTCCGAAAATAGTAGAAGAAGAAGCAACTTCCGGTGTTAGCGAGCCCCGCTCCGTGTCAAAATTGACCTGTATTGTGTTATTCAGACTGTACTTTTGCTTCTGCTGGTCTCCGTAATGAAGCTACAAGTACATACTTCTGCATATGACGAACAGAGGGAGACAGCAGGACGATACAGACCAGTTTTGTTTTACTCCCACTATGTTTTCCGCTAGCTGCTGCTAAGGCGGAAATACGTCACGTCGACGTGCGGCTGGTGTACAGACATGCGCAGTAAACATATTTTCTGCCCTACGTTCGGAATAAGTGTTTTCATGCGCACCATTCCGATTAACAATCGGCATAACCCACCCCTCTCAATCGGAATGAAATTTTGATCCAAATGAGCGTGATCGGGTTAGAATATTCAGATTGCCGTGCTTACATGAAGCATTTTTATTCCGATCAGGCTTTTAATCCGGTTACTTGTGTCCATGTAAACATAGCCATTGTTGTTACATCTCCAACTGCTCCAAAATTCAGCAGCACGAGTGATAATGAGGACCAAGGGGTGGGCGCATATTACACCAGTTTTAGAATCGCTGCATTGGCTCCCCGTGCATTTTAGGATCAATTTTAAGGTTCTCTTAGTAGTTTTTAACTGTGTCAATGGTCTTGGGCCTTCTTATCTATCTGAGCTGCTTTTATCTAATGAGCCCTCGCGGACCCTGAGGTCCTCTGGTACTGTCCTTTTAATGGTTCCCAAAGTCAAGATTAAGACCTTTGGTGAAGCTTCCTTTCACTATTATGGTCCTCGTTTGTGGAACAGCCTGCCAGAGAGCCTCAGGGCCACAGAGTCAATAGATGTTTTAAGAACAGGCTCAAGACCCACCTTTTTAATTTGGCTTTTAATAAACCTGTTTAACTATTACTGAAGTTGTCATTTATGTTCCTTTTTTTATGTTCTTCTTGGCATCATTTGTTCTTAGATTTTCTCATCTTCTTATTAATGTGTTTAGTTCAGTTTTTAAGTATGGGTTTTTAGTTCCTGTTTTTATGTGTTCTTAGTTTCTTTTTGTACTTTTTTTTTAAATTTTGGCTTTTAACAAACCGTTTAACTATTATTGAAGTAGTCATTTATGTTCCATTGTTTTTCATTCTTCTTAGCTCCATTTGCTTTTAGATTTTCTTATTACCTCCGCCAAGGAGGTTATGTTTTCATCGGCGTTGGTTTGTCTGTCTGTCTGTCTGTTTGTTTGTTTGTTTGTCTGTCTGTCTGTTTGTTTGTTAGCAAGATAACTCAAAAAGTTATGGATGGATTTTCATGAAATTTTCACAGATTGTCAGAAATGGGGTATCCTACAGATGATTAGATTTTGGTGGTGATCCGGATCACCGTCCACAAGAAAACCGCCATTACGCAAAATGCCATTTTCGTGAATAACTACTAAACCACTAATCCTATCATTGTGAATCCAAATGCTAGTCATATGTTTTCATGGTCAAGGAATCTGAAAACGTACACACAAACACTGTATGGGGGGAACTGTGGCGCTAAACCGCCATTACGGAAAAATGCCATTTTCGTCAATAACTACTGAACCACTAATCCTGTCATTGTGAATCCAATTGCTAGTCATATGTTTTCATGGTCAATGAATCTGAAAACGTACACACAAACACTGTATGGGAGGAACTGTGGCGCTTGGCGGAGGTCTGCGCTGTCCGAGTGCTTTTCTAGTTTTGATGTGTTCTTAGCTCAGTTTCTAAGTATGGGTCTTTAATTCCCTTTGCTCTACGTGTTCTTAGTTTTATCTTGTATTTTATGTGTTTTAGCTCCAGTGTTTCCTCAGTGGGGCCCCTCATGCCAGATGCTGCTTGGCCCATCTGCAGGGGTGTTGGTGTCGTGGGTCCTTCTAGCTTGGGTGGGTGGGGGCTTTATACCACTGCCTACAGCTGTGGGGCAGGCCCGGGCCTGTCCTGGTTGGGGCGGCCTTTGTGGCGCCTTCTGTGGTGACGGGCTGTGTGGTCTCCCAGCGTGGGGGGCTCCACATGGTGCCTCGGTGCTGAGCAATGTCTCTTTTATTTTATATGTGCGTAAGAGAAGTAGAGGGTGATGTATGTGCCTGTGTGTGTTGTGTTTGTGGGTATGTTTATGGGAGGGTTGGAAGGGGTGGGGATGTATCGTGTAGAATATGTAACTAAATGTGTCTACTGTTTTTATCTATATAAAGCACTTTGTGCAGCATCTAATGTTTAAAAAGTGCTATACAAATAAAGTTTGATTGATTGATTGATTGATTGATTGTAGTAACTTACTCATATGTACTTAAATTGTATGATCAGAGGAGGGTATAGTAGCCAGAAACTGTACTCATGTAAAAACAGTGTTGTCTTATGAAATTAATAATTAAAAGTAGACACCCAAAAAATTAATAGCTGAGTAAGAGTACAAAAGCACCCACTTAAAAAAAATACTTGAATAATGATTGTCTTTAAAGTTTGAGTTTTTCTCCTAAATTTATAACCATTTTCTTGTAGTTTTCTACTTTTTCCTTTGTAAATTGTCACGATCTGCCCTACAGGCAGACGAGGGTTTGAAGGCAGGACTCATGGTGCAGGCAAGAGTAGTGGTGCAATAATGATTTATTAACAAAAGTAAAAGAACAAACAATGGTACAACACAGGGGCTGGAAAATAAGACTGAAGTTATAAACTAAAATAAACTCACGGGGAATACTAGGGACACAGGGATACAATGGCTAAATCATGGAGAGAATGACAAGGAATCACGATGACGAAACCAGACAGAGCACAAGCACAAACTGACATAAATAAGGGAACTGATTAATACAAACAATCAGGGGAAGCAGAGAAGAGACTACAAGTGAGAATGATCAAGGGCAATGGAGATAGCACAGGACGGGGGGAGCTGCATAGACAGAGCACACAGGGACCAAAATACAAATAATACAGTGTATCCGTAAAGTATTCACAGTGCTTCACTTTTTCCACATTTTGTTATGTTACAGCCTTATTCTAAAATGGATTAAATTCATTTTTTCCTAAAAATTCTAAACACAACACCCATAATGATATGAAAAGGTTTTTTTTTGTTTTTTTTTTAGATTTTTGCAAATTTATTAAAAATAAAAAACTAAGAAATCACATGTACTGTACATACAGTAAGTATTCACAGCCTTTGCTCAATAGTTTGTTGATGCACCTTTGACAGCAATTGCAGCCTCAAGTCTTTTTGAATACGATGCCACAAGCTTGGCACACCTATCTTTGGGCAGTTTCGCCCATTCCTCTTGGCAGCACCTCTCTAGCTCCATCAGGTTGGACGGGAAGTGTCGGTGCACAGCCATTTTCAGATCTCTCCGGAGATGTTCAATTGGATTCAAGTCTGGGCTCTGGCTGGGCCACTCAAGGACATTTACAGAGTTGTCCTGAAGCCACTCCTCTGATATCTTGGCTGTGTGCTTAGGGTTGTTGTCCTGCTGAAAGATGAACCGTCGCCCCAGTCTAAGGTCAAGAGCACTCTGGAGCAGGTTTTCATCCAGGATGTCTCTGTACATTGCTGCATTCATCTTTCCCTCTATCCTGAGAAGTCTCCCAGTTCCTGCCGCTGAAAAACATCCCCACAGCATGATGCTGCCACTACCATGCTTCATTGTAGGGATGGTATTGGCCTGGTGATGAGCAGTGCCTGGTTTCCTCCAAACATAACACCTGGCATTCACACCAAGGAGTTCAATCTTTGTCTCATCAGACCAGAAAATTTTGTTTCTCATGGTCTGAGAGTCCTTCACGTGTGTTTTGACAAACTCCAGGCGAGCTGCCATGTGCCTTTTACTCAGGACTGGCTTCTGTCTGGTCACTCTACCATACAGGACTGAGTGGTGGATTGCTGCAGAGATGGTTGTCCTTCTGGAAGGTTCTCCTCTCTCCACAGAGGAATGCTGAAGCTCTGACAGAGTGACCATCGGGTTCTTGGTCACCTCCCTGACTAAGGCCCTTCTCCCCCAATCGCTCAGTTTAGACCGCCGGCCAGCTCTAGGAAGAGTCCTTGGTGGTTCCGAACTTCTTCCATTTATGAATGATGGAGGCCACTGTGCTCATTGGGACCTTCAAAGCAGCAGAAATATTTCTGTGCCTTTCTCAGATTTGTTCCTCGAGGCAATCCTGTCTCAGAGGTCTACAGACAATTCCTTTGACTTCATGCTTGGTTTGTGCTCTGACATGCACTGCCAACTGTGGGACCTTATATAGACAGGTCTGTGCCTTTCCAAATCATGTCCAATTAGGGCTGTCGCGATAACCGCAATTATGTAATACCACGGTACAGACACACCTAACGCGGAGGAAAATGACCAACCGCTGTGTTCAGTTTTTTTGTGTGTGTGTGTGGCTATATCTCGTTGTTCACTTATCTGCCCCTATTGATTATTAAATAAATTGCTAAATGAAGTGTATTTTTTATTACCAACAGCATGTTTGCACCCGGTACTCTAGAAGCTTCCACAGCACACGGTTCTGCCGCCATTTGAGGCACTCTCTCCAGACTGACTCCAGCAGGCATTTAGTGGTGAAAGCATTTGGACTCCTTGTTAAATACAGCTGCGTCTCCACTAAATGCGTTTTTTCCACTTTGGGCAGCTATTTCCTATTCATTCTCTATGTAGTTCAGCATTTACAGCGCTGAGCGCCCTCTGCGCTGAAACGCTCTCAGCAGTGGCCATTTTTTGTTGCGGCACTCAGAGTTGGAAAAAAGTTCAACTTTCCAGAGACTGCAGCTGAGCTCGTCAATGTCAGACTTAAGCAGCCAATCAGAACTGCTGCATGGGCGGGACATAGGACGCCAGTACTAGTCTGTACTCAAACTCCTGCTTTCTGGCTCGTCATATTTTACATCCAGAGCTGCTAAAACACGTTTTCTGTCCATTGTTATTTAGAGACTGCTATTAAAAAAAAAATCAGTAGAAGTCTGACCATAGGAAAGTGGAAGTGCTGGGCTGAGAGTGACAAGCTGTTGCTGGGATACAGGGCACAGGCTTTTTTTTTTCCCCGAGCGTCAAGCACAAACGCTGAAAAAAAAAAAAAAAAGCTCAGGGTGATCGGGTGACAAAAAACGCGTTTGGTGGACATGCAGCCTAACAGTGAGCACTGAAAGGGCACCAAGCGTGTTATTTCCTTCTGAACAGAGTGTGTATGATCCTGACTGTATATGCGCTGTGTATGAGCTCCGAGAGCAGCTTGTTTGAACAAGATTTTTCGGACAGCGGCAAAAATCACAGACAAGAGCCACGCAGGGTCCCGTATGGAGACTGTCTTGCTTATAAGCTGAATGTCGCTGCAGTCTCCAGTCCACACACCCCTTAGTTACCGCCACTGCTTTATGAAAATGATGATGAAATGTTTTTTTTTGTTGTTGTTTTTTTTTTTAACAGAATCAGCAGTTCATGCCTGTATAAAGAGCGGAGCGCCGCACAGTTGTAACACACACGCATAAAGTTGAGAGCCAGCTGCAGCGAGACTCTTGCAGCTTCCCTCATTTGCCACGTAACTTATAAACCCTGTTTAAATTACAAATCCACAGGGTCCTAAAAACATTTGCAATAATACCGCATACCGCGGTATTGAGCTGTCGACCGTCACCAAAGGGGAAATTCCTTTACTGCGACAGTCCTATGTCCAATCAACTGAATTTACTGCAGGTGGACTCCAGTTAAGCTGTAGAAACATCTCAAGGATGATCAGAAGAAACAGGATGCACCTGAGCTCAATTTTGAGCTTCATGGCAAAGGCTGTGAATACTTATGTACATGTGATTTCTTAGATTTTTATTTTTAATAAATTTGCAAAAATCTCAAAAAAACTTTTTTCACATTGTCATTATGGTGTATTGTGTGTAGAATTTTGAGGAAAAAAATGAATTTAATCAATTTTGAAATAAGGCTGTAACATAACAAAATATGGAAAAAGTGAAGTGCTGGGAATACTTACCAGATGCACTGTAATCACAGCACTGTGAAACAAAGGGTGAGGACACGGGATGAAGGCAGACTGTGGAACACCAAAGACAATAGAAGACAGAAGGCAAATAATCATAATAATGAACACAGAGAGGCAGAAAATGAACACAAAATGTGGGCATGATCCTGTGATCAGAACATAAATTTGTTTTTACCTAAATTTGCAACTACTTTTCTCATGAATGTGTAATTTCTTAATGTAAAATTACAACTTCTCTACATTTGAAACATAATTAATTTGTGGATTATTTTATTGCTATTTTTTGTCTATTTTTATAATGAAATTACTGTTTGTGATCATTTATTTTCTCATAATTTACAGTAAACTTTTGTTCATAATTTTGCAGAGCCAGAAAAGAATAATTTCAACTCTGATTTCTAAGAAATCTAAAAGTATTAATAAAATGATATTTAATGAAATAAAATTAACTAAAATTACCAAAGATGCAGTTATTTCTGTTATAATATTTGAATTGAGAGGGACACTTCTCTCTTTTTTCAAGGTTTTAGGGGCATGCTCCCCTGCCCCCTCCCTTTTAGTTGTGTGTATGGCATGAGATGGAAACAACTTTTTATTGTAATCAGAAAAAAAAAAAAAGATTTATTGCCAAGTACATTCACAAGTAAATAACTGGTAAATATACGAGGGATTTGACTTGACACTGAGAACGACATAGGTGACATTTTCAGTGACGCGGCAGCGTCGGTGACACGCCTGTCAGCACCTGTGGCAGATGCTCTTGGCTTTATGGCTGAAAATAACCTCCATACATTCAGCTGTAGCACAGCATTTTGACATTTTGCATTGGCAGAAAGCAGTCGAAACTTCATTTATATTCTGAGTGAAAATATTATGTCAGCTGAGTGAGCCGTGCTTGGCACGACAGCGGTCAACTGGTTGTATAGTGACTACAGTTGCAGCACACCGACAAAGAGTGGAAATGAATCTGACAAATTAGATTAATTTTGAAGCTGCAGCAGACAAACGTGTTTGTCAAAACTACATAAACATCAGCATGTTTCAGAGTGAAAAGAAAAAGAACACTTTTTTACTCACTCCCGCACGGAGTCGGTAGTGTTCCAACTGTCTCGGCTGCTGGAGACAACAGTTTGGTGTGGTCCTTGTTCAGCTACTAATGGGTACCTTTTGTCATCGACTTTTCCTGCCCCTTTAAGAAAGTGGACGTCCCCGCAGATCCACGGTGTGTACGTCCTTACGCAGTTATCAATCAATCAATCAATCTTTATTTCGGATAGATTAAAAGTACAGATTAAAAGAAACAGAATAATATAACAAAGGGGGAAAGAAAATCCAACAAGGTCAAATTAGACAATAACTCCTCTGATTATACAGTTCAACATAAGTTATCCGAAATGGGTGATGGCTGAAGCCGCAGCTTATATTGCCCACCCAAATTCCATCCAAGAATTCAAAAGAAAAACAAACAAGAGCAATTACAATTCGGAACAAAGCTAAAACAAAATGTGACAAAAAACAAAACAAAACAAAAAACTAAGCAACAACACAACGCAGACTGGATATGAAAATCCTTATGTGATTTTATATGTCATCTTGTATATATGTTTGGAGTATTTCTTCCTTTAGTTTTTGTTTAAATTGTCCAAGCGCTGTACATGATTTTAATTCAGGTCCAAAATCGTTCCATAATCTGACTCCTTGCACTGAAACACAGTGTTGCTTGGTGGTAGTTCTCACTGAAGGTTTTTGAAATATACATGTTCCTCTGAAATGATATTGTTTCTCCCTTATTTGGAACAGCTTTTGGATATTTGCGGGCAGTGATAGATTCTTCACTTTAAACATTATTACTGCAGTTTTAAAGTCAACCAGATCTTTCAACTTGAGAGCTTTTAATTTAAGAAAAAGTGGGTTTGTTGGGTCCCTGTAAGCTGCTTTGTTTATTATTCTGATAGCTCTCTTCTGAAGCATAAAGACTGGATATATGTTTGTTTTATATGTATTTCCCCATACTTCAGTACAACATGTCATGTATGGGAGTATTAATGAATGATACAAGGTATACAGTGTGGGTTGATTCAGCAAATATTTCACTCTGTGTAGTATTGCAATTGATTTGGATATTTTACCTTTAATATAATTAATATGTGACTTCCAACACAGTTTATTATCAATTATTACACCAAGAAATTTAGTTTTGGATACCCTTTCAATCTCTACACCATTTACACTGAGTTTAGATACTAAGTTGTTGTGATGGTTGTTAAAAACTATAAATTTTGTCTTACTTAAATTGAGCATTAATTTGTTTGAATCAAACCACAGTTTAAGCTTTCCTAATTCCTTTCCAAGTGTATCCAAAAGTTGTTCCAACTTGCTTCCACTGCATAATAAATTAGTGTCATCGGCAAACAATATTAAATGCATTTTTTCTGAAACTTTACATATATCATTTATATACATATTGAATAACAATGGCCCCAAAACTGAACCCTGTGGGACTCCACAAGTAACCTTCAGTAACTGTGAGGTTTTGTTACCAACACATACATACTGATATCTATTCTTTAAGTAACTACAGTGGGGTAGAAAAGTATTTAGTCGGCCACCAATTGTGCAAGTTCTCCCACTTAAAAGATGAGAGAGGTCTCCAATTTTCATCATAGGTATACCTCAACTATCAGAGACAAAATGAGAAAAAAAAAAAATCCAGAAAATCACATTGAAGAAAAAGAATTTATTTGCAAATTATTGTGGAAAATAAGTATTTGGTCACCTACAAACAAGCAAGATTTCTGGCTCTCACAGACCTGTAACTTCTTCTTTAAGAGGCTCCTCTGTCCTCCACTCGTTGCCTGTATTAATGGCACCTGTTTGAACTCATTATCAGTATAAAAGACACCTGTCCATAACCCCAAACAGTCAGACTCCAAACTCCACTATGGCCAAGACCAAAGAGCTGTCAAAGGACACCAGAAACAAAATTATAGACCTGCACCAGGCTGGGAAGACTGAATCTGCAATAGGTAAGCAGCTTGGTGGGAAGAAGTCAACTGTGGGAGCAATTATTAGAAAATGGAAGACATACAAGACCACTGATAATCTCCCTCATTCTGGGGCTCCACGCAAGATCTCACCCCGTGGGGTCAAAATGATCATGAGAACGATGAGCAAAAATCCCAGAACCACACTGGGGGACCTAGTGAATGACCTGCAGAGAGCTGGGACCAAAGTAACAAAGGCTACCATCAGTAACACACTACGCCGCCAGGGACTCAAATCCTGCAGTGCCAGACGTGTCCCCCTGCTTAAGCCAGTACATGTCCAGGCCCGTCTGAAGTTTGCTAGAGAGCATTTGGATGATCCAGAAGAGGATTGGGAGACTGTCATATGGTCAGATGAAACCAAAATAGAACTTTTTGGTAAAAACTCAACTTGTCGTGTTTGGAGGAGAAAGAACACCATACCTACTGTGAAGCATGGGGGTGGAAACATCTTACTTTGGGGCTGTTTTTCTGCAAAGGGACCAGGACGACTGATCCGTGTAAAGGAAAGAATGAATGGGGCCATGTATGGTGAGATTTTGAGTGAAAACCTCCTTCCATCAGCAAGGACATTGAAGATGAAACATGGCTGGGTCTTTCAGCATGACAGTGATCTCAAACACACTGCCCGGGCAACGAAAGAGTGGCTTCGTAAGAAGCATTTCAAGGTCCTGGAGTGGCTTAGCCAGTCTCCAGATCTCAACCCCATAGAAAATCTTTGGAGGGAGTTGAAAGTCCGTGTTGCCCAGCGACAGCCCCAAAACATCATTGCTCTAGAGGAGATCTGCATGGAGGAATGGGCCAAAATACCAGCAACAGTGTGTGAAAACCTTGTGAAGACTTACAGAAAACGTTTGACCTCTGTCATTGCCAGCAAAGGGTATATAACAAAGTATTGAGATGGACTTTTGTTATTGACCAAATACTTATTTTCCACCATAATTTGCAAATAAATTCTTTAAAAATCAGACGATGTGATTTTCTGGATTTTTTTTTTTTCTCATTTTGTCTCTCATAGTTGAGGTATACCTATGATAAAAATTGGAGACCTCTCTCGTCTTTTAAGTGGGAGAACTTGCACAATTGGTGGCTGACTAAATACTTTTTTACCCCACTGTACATAACCAGGACAGTACTACTCCCCTAATCCCCTAATACCACAATTTTGTAGTTTCTTTAATAATAAGTTATGATCCACTGTATCAAATGCTTTTTTAAGATCCAGGAATACCCCAGCTGAATACTCTTTATTTTCAACGGCAGTTGATATTTTTTCTATAAATTCCATTAGAGCAAATGCAGTTGTCCTCTTGTGTCTGAACCCATATTGCTGCTCACACAATAAATTATTCTTCAGTATGAAGTTGTCAATTCTCTCATAGAATATTTTTTCAAGTATCTTGGAAAATTGCGGCAATAGTGAAATTGGTCTGTAGTTTGAAAGTTCCCCTCTGTCACCCGTCTTGTATATCGGAATTACTTTAGCTATTTTCATTGCATTGGGAAATACAGTATATCTGTTTGGAGAGACAGGTTACAGATATACGTCAGTGGTTTCACTAAGCATTCAATAATAGTTTTGACTAAGAGCATGTCAATACCATCACAGTCCGTAGATGTTTTACTTTTAAACGTTTTAACAATTTCAATGACCTCTCTCTCGTCTGTGTTCTTTATGAAAATGGAGTCTTTTATAGCAGTGTTTTTGCTTATTGTATCACCTGTGGGTGCCATAATGGGTATTTCTCGAGCCAAATTAGGACCAATGTTAACAAAAAAGTTATTAAATTCATCTGCAGGTGAAGCTGCATTCACACTCTGAGTCGTTTTATTATTTTTTGAAAATTTGGTTGGGTAGCTTGTATTTCTGTTTTTATTTCCAAGAATATTATTAAGTATTGTCCATGTATTTTTAATATTGTCTCTGTTTTTCTCCAGTTCTTTACTGTAATAGTCTTTTACTACATCTTACTATATATGTTAACTTATTTTTGTATGTTTTATACCGCTGTTCTGCTTCTTTTGTCCTTTTCTTTGGAAAAGCTTTATATAATAAATTTTTCCTTTTTACACGCCTTTTGTAATCCTTTGGTTAACCATGGCTTATCGGCCAATTTATGTTTAAGCTTTTTCTTTACTAATGGACAATTTTTTTCATAAAGAGTGGTTACAATGTTTATAAATGTGTCATAGGCTTCATTTACATCTGATACATAGACTTTTGTCCAGTCTTGCTTCAGCAAGTCTTCTTTAAAAGAACTGATTGCATTTTGTGATTTGTATCTGAGCGATTTTAAATTTTTTTCTGTATTGGCCCCCTTTGTGGCCATGGATAAGTGCAAAGGTTGGCAAATAAGATAAGATAAGATAAGATAAGCCTTTATTAGTCCCACAACGGGGAAATTCCAGGATTGCAACAGCACAGGGATAGCAACATGCAGCATAATCCACTTTCTATTTTCTTATCAATAATATTAACAAACAGGTTGTCAATAAGTGTAGCAGTGTGAACTGTGATTCTACTGGGATGTGTTATTGTGGGATATAGACTTATGCTGTACATAGAATTCATGAACTCTGTAATTACATTTTGTTGATATGGATTTAGTAAATCAATATTGAAATCTCCACAAATTACTACCATTTTCTTACTAGTAATATTATTGTACAGCTCGACTAATTTATCTCTGAATGTCTCAATGCAAGTTCCCAGCGTTCTATATATACAACTTATAATTAGATTTTTTTGTTTTATCTTGGTCAGTCTCAACAGTAACACATTCCAAAATCCCTGGTAGTGCAAAGGACATTCCATTTACAAGTTTACACCTATACAGGTCAATATACAGTGCAACACCACCACCCTTTTTTTTTGAGATCTGTTAATATGAAACATCTGATATCCCTCTATTGCCATCAGGGGAGCCTGCTCTTCATTAAGCCAAGTTTCAGAGACTGCGATAGCTGTAAATTTTCTGTCTAGCTGTTTTAAATAGTCCTGAATCTGTGGAAAGTTTTTGTTAAGACTTCTGCTGTTGAAGTGTATTATTGATAGTTTACCATCTAGTTGCACTTGACTTTTGAATTGCTTTTCGGTGTAATATTCACAATGATTATGAATATTATTGAAAAAGTGGTTATCAGGATTAATATCATTTTCCATCTCTTGTAGTTTATGTTCAGCATAATGGCATATTTTCAGAGTTTGAATTTCCTCACTCTGTGTCAAATGACTTCCTCCAACTGGGGATAATTGATGTCTACTCAAGTCAGTCATAAGGTTTTTTTTGTTTTTTTTGTTTATTTTTTATTTATTTATATTTTTTAAAGTACATTGACATGGTATGTCAAAAGAACTATTCTTGCCGTGTGTGTGGATGTGGATTTTTATAGTCTCTTAATTTTCTTAATCAGTGTTCATCTGTATTTATTTAAGTCAGTAACATCCCTGATTATTATACTCTTTGCTTCCTCAGGTGTTCCATTTAGTTTGATCCAAACTCTGCAATTTCCTGTCCATGTTGCCTGTATCTTATTTTGTCTTTTCAGCATCCATGCTTGCCGTGCTATTTCAGCATTAGTTTTTGTTAGATGTTCATTTAGGTAAACTTCTGTTCCCCGTAGTCTTCTGGCCTGCCTCAGTATGTCATTCTTTACCCTTCTGTTCACAAAGCGCATCACAATTGATTTCTTTGTTTTATTATCTTTTCTGGGTAAAGCATGACAGGCTGAAATTGCATTTGCTTCGACCTTTATATCTCTACTATCAAGGAACTGAAGCACCTGGTTTTCCAGGGAAGCTGTATTGTGTTTTGTTTTGGTGGTTGTTGCAGTTTACGTGCAAAGTGGCTGTATGTGTCTCCAACACAGAAAAAAGGAGAATAAAGACCACTGTTGTGAAGGTATTAATGTGTGCTCCGTGTCTAACTGGTTGCAGAACCTACCTAGAGCAAAGCCTGTTACCAGCTAACGAGCCAGGCTAAAATATGGACATTTTAGCTTTAATTCACAGGGAGTCCATACTACGGTTAGGAACTGCCAAGCTGTGAAAGTCAAGAAGGTAACACTGGAGGCTCGTCGTGGGAAGTATACTGCAAAAGACTGGAGTTTTAACCAGATGGAAAAAAAATGCTTGGAAACAACAGTGCTACAGCTGAAAATAAGAGACTTTTTAAGGTAAAGAAGCAAAATAGCAGCACCAACCCATTCTTAACAGATGACATAGAGACTGTTCGAGCTGATGTGCATGCTGTGAGCCAGACGGCAGACATTAATGGCGGTCACACTAACCCGTTTCTGACTAGCATGGAACTAACGCTAACTGCAGATAAAACAAAGGGGCAAACACCAGTGCAACCTCTGCATGCAGCGTGGCAGCTCACTCCTCCACCCTCAGCATCCACCAACCCCTTCATCACATCAGTAAAAGCAGCCGGAGGTGAGCTTATGGGTCATTGTCAGCCAGAATGGGATTCTGAAACTGCAGCATTCACTCCACTTGCTAAAGATGCATACCTGTATAATGAAAACAAAATCACTCGGAGCACTGCTGTCACTGCTCGCAGCTACCTACCAGCCCCTTTCACTCCCATAGACTGCCACTGCTGCAAAACTAGTACTCCAGCCATCGATGCACAAACCAGTCCCTCCAGGATGTTGCGGAATGTTTTGATGATTGTTTTGGGCCAAAAAGTCTGAATTTGCAGGATCTTTTTAAAAAGTTGCGATAAAAGTTGTGGTATATTTAGAGTGTTTTTTGCACTAAAAGTTTTGGAAAGAATTCCAAATTTTAAAGCAGATGCTTTTTTCCAGTTTACTGCAGTGATATTCTACAGGTACATCTCAAAAAATTAGAATATCATGAAAAAGTTCAATATTTTTTGTCACTCATTTCAGAAAGTGAAACCCATGTATTATATAGATTCATTACACAGAGAGGTGTTTGTCCACTGTATTTTATCAAGACTAAAGTCAGCACAGTCGTCTACCAGGAAACAGGGATGTGATTTTTCCGCTAATTCGCGGAATTCCGCTTTTTTTTTATCTTCCAGGAAGATAAAGTACGTTAAGTACGTTAGCGGCTTGTGGTCCATGAACGCAGTGAAGGTGCGCCCTTTCAGGCAGAACTGGAAGTGGTGTATGGCCAGGTGGAGAGCCATTAACTCTCCGTCGAACACGTTGTATTTACGCTCACTGTCGTGCAAAGACCTGCTAAAAAAAGTGAGCCGCTGCCAAGAACCGGCAACGCATTGCTCCACGACAGCCGCTATGCCCACGTCCGAGGCGTCGGTAGTGAGCGCTATCCGAGCCGCCGGGTCTGGGTGCGCCAGTAGTGCAGCATTTGCCAGAGCTGTTTTAACCTCAGAGAACGCCTGCTCCCGCTCAGGAGTCCAGTCGACTCTGTCCGACGGTTTCTGTTTCTTGAGTGCGGCGTACAACGGCTGTATGAGCTGGGCTGCGCGGGGGAGGAAACGGTTATAAAAGTTAATCATCCCCAAAAACTCCTGCAGCGCCCTGACACTGATGTTGAGGAGAAAAAAAATAGCAAAACAATTTAGTTACATTACTTTTATGATTCCAAACAGTTTGAACTTGACAGTGCACAGTGGACATTGACTCATAACTTTTGAATATTTCTAAGACTTGGCTACATCAGTGATTGTGCAAAATGAACTGCTCAAGACTCAGTGGAGATTGAAACTGGTGATCTGAAATGAATGCTGAAATTATACAAAGTAATGGTATGAATGAATTTTATTTCTATTATGGAATAGATAAAATTAACTGATTTTGATTTGATCAAGTGTTAAAGCATGTGATGGATAATGCTTGTTGGAATATTTTAGGAATGCTATCTTCTTGGAACATAAGTCAATATTATACAGTAATAAGTGGCGTTCAGCTGTTTGTTTTATGTCATTTAAGCACAGTTCTGGTACTTAAAAATCATAAAAACCCAGGAGCTTTGGGGGGCTTCGCCCCCCTTGCCCCCCCACCAGGGCTCTGCCCCAGACCCCGCTGGGGGACTGCGTCCCACAGACCCCCTGCTAAATTTTCAGATAATTTCCCCAACCCCAAATCACATCCCTGAGGAAATGTTAGAGCACTTCATGCTTCCCTCTGCTGACAAGCTTTATGGAGAAGCTGATTTCATTTTCCAGCAGGACTTGGCACCCCTCCACACTGCCAAAAGTATCAAAACCTGGTTTAATGACCATGGCATCACTGTGTTTGACTGGCCAGCAAACTCTCCTGACCTAAACCCCATAGAGAATCTATGGAGTATTGTCAAGAGGAAGATGAGGGACACCAGACCCAACAATGCAGATGAGCTGAAGGTCACTATCAAAGCAACCTGAACTTTCATAACACCTCAGCAGTGCCACAGGCTGATCACCTCCATGCTACACCACAATGATACAGTAATTAATCCAAAAGGAGCCCTGACCAAGTATTGAGTGTATACATGGACATACTTTACAGCCAGCCAACATTTCTATTAAAAAAAACTATTTTTTTAAATTAATTTTATATAATATTCTAATTATTTGAGAAAATGAATTTGGGGTTTTCATGGGCTGTAAGCCATAATAATCAAAATTAAAATAAATAAACACTTGAAATATATCACTGTCTGTGTAATGAATCTATATAATATATGGGTTTCACTTTCTGAAATGAGTGACAAAAAATATTGAACTTTTTCATGATATTCTAATTTTTTGAGATGTACCTGTATATAACAATACAAGAAAAGCTCAGGATTGTCAAAAATTTCCTATTACAGTGATTTGTAAATTAAGCAGAAACTTCTGTTATACAGAAAAAGTGTTGTGCAACAGCAAATACAAACATTAACACAATATCCATTACAACAGCTAAATTGCATTGAATGCATGTTAAAGAGTAGAGTTTTGAAATTACTGGCAGCACCTTCGTTTGAAAACTCCTTACGGTTTCCAACCACTCGGTACCGAGCAGAGAGGAAAAAATAAATTATTTATTCTGTTGCACTGTATTGGCCATTGGAGTCTGTGTTTTTCTGAAAAAAAAAACAGAAAATATTCTCTGTCCATGCCTACCTGTCTGTCTGCTGCACGATGGCCTTCACACACACACACACACACACACACACACACACACACACACACACACACACACCTTTCATTTACAGTGAGACGGCGGGGGGTAGAGATGGGTGGGTGCGTCTGTCCGTCCACACTGGAGATTAACAGTTTTAAAGCTCATTGACCAGATGTAGTAATGACTTTACCTCTAAATGGGTTTACTCCGGGATTTCTCCGGTTTCCTCCCACAGGCCAAAAACATGCAGGTTAGGGTAATTGGAGACTCTAAAGTGGCCCTAGGTGTGAATGTGTGTGTGAATGGTTAAGGGATAGCACCGTACCGTGGCTGCTTCATCCATCCAGGTGGATACCCTCAGTTTCCCCTCTGGGGATCAATAAAGTATACAAAATCAAAATCAAAAAAAATATATATGTATAAAATGTTCAAACACTCGCTGTAGTGTTGTGTACTCTCCTCACGTGCGCTCCCGCGATGGGGTGCTTTTGGACAGGTGCATTTTTTTCAACACAAACCCAGCACTTCATACATGCGGTCAGGACAGAGACGTGGTGAGGCGTCTACGGGCAGGCTGGGGGAGACGGAGGAAGGGACGGTGTTGAAAACCTCACCGGTGTTTTTTTAAATTACACTCTGTTTGCCGATGTGTTTCATTACTCACCGTAAACTATAAACTCATTACTCACTGTAAACACGGAAGTGAACGCGGTGCAGTGATGCATTTGATTGGTTAGACTGAGCGTTTCAGTGCATTGGAGACAAATTTGTTTGGTGAAATTGGCAGAAGATAACAAGGATTGGCCAAAATTGCGGGGAAGTTGCAGTGTTTGGACAAAGTTGCAAGATTGCGCAATAGTTGCGCTGATTGGCTGATTTTGTGTGAATTGGTGCAATCGCAACATCACGAAATGCTGGAGGGACTGATAAGCACAGCCCAGTTATGATGTGGTATCCCAAAGCTGCAGCTCTCCCTCTCCCCGCACTACAGCATGGCAGCAAGTTACACAAAATGAAGTGTGCCAACATAGCCAGTGTGTGCAAAAGCAAACCCAGTCAGCACCACTTCACTGCTCTTCACGTTTTGTGCACAACACTGAGTCCAGTGACAGCAGTGACGATGAACACTATGGACAAAAAGAGAGAATTCCTACACTGCGGCCAGGTAAGTTTGATGGGTCAGGGTCATGGAAAGACTTTATCAGTTCGAAAGCTGTGCAAAAGCAAATCGTTGGACAGAAAAGACAAAGGCTGTGCAGCTTTGTTTTAGTTTAACTGATCCAGCTCGCGCCATCGTTCAAAAGTACCCAAAAACTACTCACTGGAACTACCAGCGGATCGTGGAAAAAATTGAAGCTGCTTATGGGCCGTGTTCAGAGCATGCTGCAGCCATTGGTATTGAACTGAGACAAAGTGTCACATGGTCTGGGCGCCGATGCCATCCACGCCCAGACCATATTCCTCCTCAGCCTGGCTCTTACTTTGACAGCGCCTCAGCGGGCCTCCAGCTGTCAAGCTCTAGGGGACGGCTGGAGGCCAATTACCTCTCATCAGCTGAGGCGCTGTCAACTACTATTAAAGGGAGCAGTCCTGATCATTCAGTGCTGTGACCTCGCGCTATTATCCACGCTCTTCTCCGGCGTGGGTAAGGCTGGAACCCCTACGTCCGGCACCAGCCCCCCTTTCGTCATTCATCATCATTTGTAAGTGTGTACCTTTGTATGATTGTTTGTGTTTTGGCCCCACGATGCTCTGTTCCTTTGTTCCTTTTCCTTTATCCTTAATAAACAATGCAAACTCACCGGTCAGCCCTTGGCTCTTATTTATGGCTCGCAAGAGCCATATGTAACACAAAGAGTCAGAAAACCAGGTGAGGCTTTGCACACCCTCAGAGATGACATCCATGAAAAAGTCTCCATTGTGTATTCTGACCGCACTGAGGCAGAGCAGGACCGCATCAGTGTGGAGATTTTTTGCCAATGCTTTGGCAGATGCTGAAGTGGTCCAAAAGCTGTTAGAGGAGCAACCACTCACCCTGGCAAGAGCATATGAAATTGTGTACAGGTATGAGGCAACTAAGCAGGCAGCCAGGGCCGTCACACAGTTAATGCGAACAGGGGCACGTGGTTCTGCAACGCCAGGGACCCGAGCAGCAATGGTACGTGAAAATGCCAATGCTTTGCTGTTTGAACAATCAGCTAGTGTACCCAGTACTCCTACCCAGCTACCAGAGAGGGCACTAGAGTTTCATCAGCAGCGTCAACTTAATAAAAACAAGCATAAAAAAATTAATTCATGGGAGATGATTTGTCACAATTGCTTTGGAGTGGGACATTTGCAAAAACACTGCCCATCTCCTCGGCAACCCCCACAGAGCATGACAAGTGTCAACATGAACCCATTCCCCAATACCAGCACTGTGGTTTTGTGCAAAAAGATTCTAGAAGAAGAGTTATGTATTAAGATAGTGATTCATGGACTACAACTCTGTGCACTGCTAGACACCGGTGCACGGAGGAATGTGTTGCCACTCCATCATTTTAACTCCATCCCAGCAGACTCAAAACCCCTGATCCAACCATCCCTCGCACAGGTCTTACAGGGCATTGGGCCAGAGGGTTTGACAGTCTTAGAAGAAGTTGTTCTGCCAGTGCATGTTGGGAGCAGAGTGATTCATGTAAACTTCATTATCGCAGACACAGCAGAGAACACTGAAGTTATCCTGGGGCACCCTTTCCTGCAGCAGTCACACGCTTGCCTAGACTATGGCCGCAGAGAGATAACCCTTTTTGGTGAAAAAGTGTCCTGGTATGATCCCAGCCACCAACCCAAGACTCACATAGTCTGAGTGTCAACAATTTTGGAGCCTGGATGTGAGTACATGGTGCCTGGCATATCCCGCCTTCATCATCCTGCTGGTAAAAAACTGATGCTTAGCCCCACCAAAACTTTTGTCGCAAAACACTGCATCCTTATGGCCCCATAAGTTGTAGCCCCAACAAGTCACCGGCATCCCCATCAGAGTCTTCAACTTGGGTACCACACCTGTCATGCTAAAAAGAGTGGCTGTTGCTGGAGTCCGCCAATCGGCACAGGTATTGGGGGAGGTAAACCCCTGCACACCAAGCACACCAATATTTCCTGAATCTGTTAACCCTGTCTCTGTTCCCAGTCACCTGCAGGTCCTGTACAATGAAAGCTGCTTTGGCTACCAGAGGGTGACCACCACAAACTAGCCCACCTGCTACAGTCCTACAGTGACGTCTTTTCTACAGGCCCCACTGGCCTCAGCCACACCAGTATCATGCAGCATGACATCATGACTACCCCAGAGCCATCTATGAAGCAACCACCACACAGGATGGCCAGGAATAAACAGGAATCAGCAAACCAGCAGGTACAGCAGAGCCTGGAGTCCGGCCTAGCCCGACCCAGCAAGAGCATCTGGGCTGCTCCGGTTGTAATGGTAAAAATGAAAGACCAAACCTCCAGACTGTGTGTAGATTTTAGACTCCTGAACAAATGAACAATAAAAGACGCTTATCCTCTGCCACGTATCCAGGAGACCCTGGACATACTGTCCACTGCCAGATACTTCAGCACGTTAGACCTGACATCTGGGTATTGGCAGGTTGAAATGACCCCTAGAGCCTGCAAAGTTGCAGCCTTTTGCACAAGAAAGGGTCTTTTTGAATGGAACGTGATGCCCTTTGGACTCTGTAATGCACTGGCTACGTTCCAGAGACTAATGGACCGTGTGCTATTTGGACTGCAGTGGGAAACATGTCTGGTGTATCTGGAATATATCGTGGTCCTGGGGCGAGACAGTGCACAAATGTTGGCACAATTAGCACAAGCGTTTGACAGACTGCGTGAAGCTAACCTGAAACTTAAACCATCTAAGTGCTGCCTGTTTCGTGAGCAAGTGGCCTACCTGGGACACATTGTTTCAGCCAGTGGTGTCGCCATGGACCCCCACAAGATCCAGCAGGTGAGAGATTGGCCCACACCACAGAACGTCACAGAGGTGAGGCAGTTTGTTGGCTTGGCCTCCTACTACCGTCAGTTTGTTGCCAATTTTGTCACCATAGCCATACCATTGCACAAGCTCACCAAAAAGTATGCACACTTCAGTTGAATAGCTGAATGTCAGGAGGGATTGGAAGAACTGAAAGGAAGGCTGACATCAGCCCCTGTCCTCGGCTTTCCCCTCGATGAAGGTAAAATCTTCCTTGACACTGATGCCAGCGACTGGGGGATTGGAGCAGTCCTCTCCCAACTGCAAGGGGGCGAGGAGAGGGTGCTAGCCTATGGGAGCAGAAGCCTGTCAGCCACAGAGCAAAATTTCTGCACCACCAGATGAGAACTCTTGGTAGTAGTAGAGTTCACCTCCCATTTCAGACAATATCTACTCATCCGGCCATTCACCAGCCGGACCGACCATAGCAGTCTGCGTTGGTTAACAAGATTGAGAGAGCCTGAGGGCCAGTCAGCTCGCTGGCTGGAGAAACTGGCTGAGTATGACTTCAAAGCGATCCATCGGCCAGGGGAAAATCACCAGAACGCAGACATGCTCTCACGACAACCCTGCAGGGGGTCCTGCCCCTGTATGTTGCCAGACCCCAACCTCAACAGCGACCAGTGCCAACTCAGAGGGGTGCAGTGTAACGTGATTGAAAACTCAGCTGAGACTACTGCTCTCTTAACCTATACGGAACCACGGCCAGTGGGGGTAGTGGAAGAAGATGGCTGCAGAGCAGCAGCAGAACCAAAACCACCACCAGTGGGGGTAGAGCGTCCCAGTATCATCAGCTTCAATGATGTCACAGCTCATCCAAGTGTATGCCGGGTGAGTGAGACACCATACACCAGCCTGTTCTCCGGCTGGACTCCAGAACACCTTGGTAGAGAACAAAAGACTGATTGTAACATAGCACCAGTGTGGGGGTGGAAAGAAAAGGGAGGCCACCGGCCGCCATGGACAGATGTAGCAGTTTGTAGCCCTGCCACAAAAGCCTACTGGGCACAGTGGAAGAGACTGTATTTGAAAGATGGAGCATTACTGAGGAAATTTTATTGCACAGAAAGTAAAATGTTTTGTCCACAAATCCTGCTGCCGCACACATACCACAAATCTGTATGGAACAGATGCACAATGGTCCTGTTGGTGGTCACTTTAGAGCAGAGAGAACGCCAGCATGCCTTAAAATCCTGTCCTATTGGTACAACATGAGAGACGATGTCACACTGTGGTGTTGTACCTGCACCAGTTGTGCTGCTAAAGCTAATCCCAAGAAAAGTCCTCAGGCAGCTATGGGTACAGTATGTGTTGGAGCCCCTATGGAAAGAATTTCCATCAACCTAATGGGACCCTTAAATGAGACTAAAAGAAACAATCACTTTATACTAGTAGTGCAACACTACTTCAGTAAGTGGGTCAAAGCTTATCCTCTCCTTAATGAATAGGCATCAGTGGTGTCAGAATAGATCGTCTCAGAGTGGGTGTGTGGAAACGGAGCCCCTTATTCTCTGCACAGTGACCAAGGCACCAACTTTGAGTCAGCTGTTTTCCAGGGGATGTGTGAACTACTCGGCATCGAAAAGACACGGACCACCCCATTTCACCCACAGTCCAATGGTCAAGTGGAGCATTTTAATGCCACCCTGCAGAAAACTTTAGCAGCCACAACTGAGAGGTGCCACTGGGACTGGTATTTAATGATCCCATATGCAGTCATGGCTTATTGTGCAACTAAACATAGCTCCACTGGCCTGACTCCTAATATGATGCTATTTGGCCGACCTGGTTGCTGGGCCACCTCCCGACCATGAACACCTCAACACCCCACCACAGTATGTTCTACAGCTCAGGGAAAAGTTGAAGCTGTCTCACCAGTTTGCAAGAGAAGCCCTGGGAAAGTCTGCTGAACGTGCTAAACGACAGTATGACAAGAACATTTGCCAGGTTCAGTACCAGCTTGGTGCAGCAGTATGGCACCTGATTAAAGGCACTAAGAGAGTGAAGAATAGGGTTTGGAAATTCTTATCTTCTTATCTTCCTACGAGGGCCCCTTCTTCATCGTGGACCATCTGGACGACCTAGTCTACCGCATAAAGCAAGGTCCCAGGTCAAAGGCCAATGTAGTTCACCACGACAGACTCAAGCACTATCACTCCAGGACCCCGCTGGACAACAGCTGGGTCTTCCAGAACCCCAACACACCAACACCAATGGAGGTGTCAACCCCTGCATTAGAGGAGGATGCTTCTGACTCTGACATCGGGCCCCTCGGCCTGTGGAACACTCCATCAGAAGCAGTGGCTCCTGCTCCAGAGACTCCAGGGGGCGGCCACTCCCAGCTATCCACCTCTCCCAGCAGCAACCAGCCTCCTGCCAGCCCTGCACAGCCTCAACTGGATGAGGTTGGCACCCAACACTCTACCAGGAGGGAAGGCTGCCCATCTCCTCTGCCTGTCACACTGGCTCGTCATCCACGGAGGACGCGGTGAGCCCCAAACATGTATGGTGAGTGGGTCAGTCAGTAGAGGACGAAAGCAGTCAACCTGCGTCAGGGTGTAGGTCGCTGCCCTACCCAGTTAAAAAAAAAAAAAAAGAAAAGAAAAGTTGAAACTGTTGCAAATAAGTTGGACTGTTCAGATGTTAAATATGACTGTTATATATCTTGGTCATGGGTCTGAGTATTTATGTTACAAACAGCAAGCTAAGCAAATGTTAATGAGCTGCATATTCTGTGCAGTAATATTTAATATTTGGTGTTCAATGAACAGTGGAGATTATCTCAGTGGTCTTTTGAACAACTGAGTGGAGTTAACCTTATTATCCTGCCTTATAGAGATATCAGCTACTCTGCTAATCTTCTGGGCCAGGTATATTCCACCAGGTTTGATAAGAATGCACTTAACCATACCATCTGCCTTTCAGGGTGTGTATAATTGTTTTGATGTGGACACTTATGGACATTGCACATTCTCCTCCAGCTTTCTTTCCCTTAACTACTGCCCTAGTAAAGACTGTGGGTGGGAAACAGCAAGTATTAAGAGGTAATGTTTGATATATAATGTCCTGTGTTTATGTCAATGCTGGAGTGATGTTAAAGGAGAATGTTGTGTTTTGTGTTGGTTTTTTTTGGTGGTTGTTGCAGAGTTTAAGCACGAAGCAGCTGTATGTGTCTCCAACACAGAAAAAGCAGAATAAAGACCCACTGTTGTGAAGGTATTAACATGTGCTCCGTGTCTAATTGGCTGCAGAGCCTACCAAGAGCAAAGCCTATTACCAGCTAACGAGGCAGGCTAAAATTGGGACATTTTAGCTTGAATTCACAGGGAATCCACACTATGGTTAGAAACTGCCAAGCTGTGAAAGTCAAGAAGGTTAACACTTTGCTCCTCTGTTTGTCCGTGACAGTTCCCTCCTAAAAAACTTAACACACACGCCACACTCTTCAATGTGAAAAAAAAATAAAAGGCAAATTAATTAGGTGCATTTTGCAACCCAATTTGTGAAAAGGGAAGACAAGAGCAGCACCCACTGAACTATAGATCGGTATATGACAATCGGCCAGTGAGCTGCGCTGAATTTGACACGGGGCAACAAAATTAAAATAGGTTACTTGTAAAAATGCAGGTGACTCATCTAATCAGCAGCGGCCTGCATCAAACCAGTCATAGTGTTTATGTACAGTATTTATTTACTTGGACCCAGAGCAGAAGAGCTACTGTTGCTTTCTTCCCCCCCCCCCCCCACTTCCCGGGAGTGTTTAAAAAAACGCTGATATTTTTGTTTGCTTTTTAGGTGGCTGATGTGGCATATTTCCCTAATATAATGGTAGGGGAAACACTGCGGATTCAGTTTTATCTCTCGGACAGCGATGCTAGACACGTTTGTCTGGCGGCTGGAACCATCACAACAGCGCCGTGCTCCTGCACTCCTACCGGTGACTGTTTTAATGTGCATCGTTCACGTGCATGCTTGCAGAGTGACATCCCTTCATTTATATTCTTAGCAAAAATATTATATAAAGTTGTGTGAAAAAGTGTTTGTGCCTCTCCCCTCCCTTCCTGTTTCTGTTTTAACGGCTCCAGAGCTCATCAGCGCACCTGCGTGATTACACACCTCCTGATTCACCAGTATATCTAAGAGCCAGTGTGTGAGGAGCTCTCCGCTGGATCGTTGAGTTTGTGATGCCTCACAGCTACAGTTCTTGTTGTTTGGCAAATTTATTATTCTCCCAAGTTGTCTTGCTTTTTGTCCTCTCCTCCTCTCAGGTTTGCTGCCGCCTCCAGCGGTGCGTCTCCGGAGCTGTGTTTGTACACTTGCCTGAATCATCTTCCTTCAAGACAACGGCTTCTCCTCCCAGGTTTCTCAGCTCCTCCTCCTCCTTCCTTGCAGTCTCCAGATCCCCTTCACCTTTTCCAAGCTGGAGCTCACTGCCAGACTCTCTGCCAGTACCGTAAGCCCATTTCCTCAGTTGTCATTTCCCTGTGTGCCATACTCCTCATTGATCACTCCTCTCCTCTCTTTCCCCCTAGGCTGCATGTGGCTCCAGCGTGCAACTGTTTTCCCGGTATATAGTGCAGCGTTTTGGTTGTGGGTTTCATTAATTGTGGTGTGTCAATTTATTCCTTAAGTTAGCGTGTTTTGTAAAGGGTTTGGGTTTTCAATAAAGTGGTGTTAACTTTTCATCTGTGTCTGAGTGTTCTTCAGAAGTGGTTGCCCTGCACTTAAGCCTCCTCAAAACACCAAATCATGACAGAACGATCCAGCCAGGATCAAGGCTTAGCGGGCGCTGCCTCAGAAGAACCGTCAGCGCTCTTGCGTTTGGAAGCCAAGGAGCATCAGGTCATGTTTTTGTTTGAGCAGCTCCAAACTAACGCAACAATTGACCACGGTTACAGAGCATTTGTGTCGGCTTCCTGGTGTGGCCGCTCCCCCTCCTGCACCTGCTATCCCGGCAGTTCCTGTTTTCTGCAGGACCATTTCCATCCCCACGCTTGTCCCGTATGGGGAGGAGGTGTGGGAATGTAAAGGGTTCCTGTTACACTGCCAGATGTACTTCCAGCAGGTGGAGGGGGAATACAGAGATGATTCGGCTAAAATTCAGTTCTTGACCCTTTTACTCCGCGACAAGGCACTCAAGTGGGCTCAGTCTGTCTTGAGTAGTTGGGAGGGGGCCCAATATATTTTTGAACGTTTCATTCAGGAGTTCACCCAGGCATTTGATCACACAGAGAGCGAGGGTAACATTGCTTGCCAGTTGCTGAGGCTTCGGCAGGGGAGTTGGTCAGTTGCCGACTACTCAGTCGAGTTTCAGGTCACCGCAGCAGACTTCGAGTGGAATGATGCTGCGCTACATAGCATCTTCCTCTGGAGTTTGAATGCCAAACTCCACGATGAACTGGCTATTGGGATGAACCCCTCCTTTTTGGATGAATTGGTCACACAGGCAGTGGCCTTAGACAACCGGTTCCAGGAGCACACTAGGGAGAAGAGGACCGCTGCTTCCTTGTCTGCCCCACGGCCGGTTCCTTCACCCCCTCGCGCTGCATCCCCGGCACCGCCTTTGGAGTCGATGGTCCTGGCAAGGACTCATCTGACTCCGGAGGAGCACCGGCATTGAGAAAAGGCAGGGGCATGCATGTATTGCAGGGCTACTGAGCATGTCATCTCCAAATGCCAAATTTGGCAAAAGAACCGGCCCATCAGTAACCGTGGGGGGTCTGGTGAGAGGTTTTTCTCAAAATCCTCCCAGCTGTTTTACACTACCGGCTCTTATCCAGTTACCGGGAGCCGAGTGTAAAACCTCCGCTCTGGTGGATTCCGTGGCGGAGCAAAACTTCATTCATCAGGAACTGATTCAGAAATTTCAGATTCCAACCAAGAACCTCCCGACACCTGTTAATGTCTCCTCCTTATCTGGTTGTAGTCTTCCAGCGGTGACATGGCAAACTGAATCCATTTCGGTCATTTTGTCCGGTAACCATCGCAAGATAATCCAGTTTTTTGTGCTGCCACAATTTTCGCTTCCATGGTTTTGTGGTATCCGTGGCTTCACAAACATAATCCAATAATTAACTGGGCCCAGGGTTCAGTATCTTCCTGGAGCTCATTCTGTTTGTCATCATGGCTCCATTCAGCTGCTTGCTCACCCTCTCTCCCTCTCTCCTCCCCTTCAACTGAGCCGACGGATCTCAGCCGCACGCCTGAGGCCTATCATGACTTAGGGGAGGTCTTTAGCAAGTCAAGGGCCCTATCTTTGCCACCTCATTGGTCCTTTGGCTGTGCTATTGACCTTCTTCCGGGTGCGCGGCTGCCCTCCAGCCGGCTCTACAGTTTATCTGGGCCGGAGAGGGAAGCGATGGAGAGCTACATTAAAGATTCCCCTAGCGCTGGCCTTATTCATCTGTCATCCGTCGTCCACTCCTCTCGGCACGGGCTTCTTTTTTGTAGTTAAAAAGGATGGGACTCTGTGGCCATGCATTGATTATTGCGAGCTAAATTCCATCACCGTTAAGGATACAGTAAATACCCGTTGCCACTTATTAATTTGGCCTTTGAGCTCCTTCAACAGGCGCGGGTATACATATACTAAGCTTGATCTCCGGAATGTGTATCATTTGGTACGTATCCATGATGAATGGAAGATGGTGTTTAAAACGCATTTGGGTCATTTTGAATATTTGGTCATGCCTTTTGGACTGACCAACGCTCCCGCCATCTTCCAGCGATTAATCAATGACGTCCTCTGGGACATGGTGAACAATTTTGTTTTTGTTTACTTAGACGACATAATAATTTTTTCTCGCACGCTGGAGGAACATGTGGTCCACGTCCGGACTGTCCTGCAGTGGCTGCTTGAGAATCAGCTTTTTGTGAAAGCCGAGAAGTGTGAGTTTTCCACCTGCTCTACTTCTTGCTTGGGGTTTACCTTGGGCGGGGGCACGTTAAAGGCCGACCCAGAAAAAAATTCAGGTGGTAATAGAGTGGCTAATTCCCCAAACTAGGAAGGAGCTTCAACGATTCCTGGGTTTTCCCAATTTCTACCGCCGGTTCATCCGTGATTATAGCAAAATTGCTCTGCCCCTGAACCAGTTTACTTCAACCAAGAGCCCATTCAAGTGGGCTGAGGCCGCTGAGCGGGCTTTTGCTACACTTAAAGGAAAATGTACCACCGCACCTATCTTGGTGCAGGTAGACCCCCAAGCACAGTCTGGATGAGGTGGATGCTTCTGATTTGGGGGTGGGTGCTATGCTCTCACAGCATTCCAGCTCTGATCAGAAGCTCCATCTGTGCACATTTTTCTCTCGGCAACTGATCCCAGCCGAGAGAAATTATGACATAGGGGATTGCGAACTGCTGGCCATTAAATTGGCGCTGGAGGAGTGAAGACACTGGTTGGAGGGAGCCAATCAGCCAGTGATGGTCTGGACTGATCACAAAAATTTAGAATATCTCACATTGGCCAGGCGTTTGAATGCCTGGCAGGCTCGGTAGTCCCTGTTTTTTCTTAGATTTAACCTCTCCATCACATACCACCCAGGGTCTCATAACATTAAACCTGATGCTCTCTCACGTCAGTTTTCCTCTGACTCCTCCTCCACTCCCTCTCCTGCAGCCGCTGCCTCCCTCCCGGACATTATCCTACCCTCCTCCTGTATTTTGGGAGCCCTTACTTGGGATATCAAGCAGAGGGTCCGGCAGGCTCAGTCGATGAAACCTGTACCCAGGGGATGCCCACCATTGTCTCTGGTCGAGGACCACAGTTTACTTCACGGGTGTGGAGAGCGTTCTGTCGTTCGTTGGGCACCTCCATCAGCCTCACATCTGGATATCACCCCCAGAGCAACGGTCAGGCCGAGCGTGCAAACCAGTCCTTGGAGGCCACCCTGAGGTGTGTAGCATCCTGCAACCTGTCAGCCTGGAGCTCCCACCTGACCTGGGTGGAGTATGCACTCAACTCTGCTATCTCCGCTGCTACAGGGCTGACACATTTTGAAGCCACCATTTGGTACATGCCACTGCTTGTACCCATGATGGAAAGGGAGATCGCAGTAGCGTCAGTGGAGGCCCATGCCCATCGCTATCACCGCCTCTGGAGGGACACTTTGGCGGCTGTTCAGCGATCGTCCGAGTGGAATCGCCTGTATGCCAACCGTAGGCGTGCAGCAGTGCCTGAATACTAAATGGGCCAGAAGGTCTGGTTATCTGCCAAGAAGATACCGGTGAAGACAGATTCTCGGAAGCTGTCCCCTCACTTTCTGGGTCCGTTCCCGATCTCCTGTATCATCAATGATGTCATTGTCTGGCTGAAGCTGCCCCCATCTCTAGACATCCATCCTACCTTCCACGTTTCACAAATCAAGCCCCTCTCCGTCATCCCCTTGTTTCCTCCTCAAGACCCCCTCCACCTCCCTGGATATCGATGGACATACCACCTATACCGTCCAGTAGATTCTGGACGTACGCCGTCAAGGCCGGGAACTTCAGTATCTGGTGCACTGGAAGGGGTATGAGCCGCAGGAGAGATCTTGGATTCCGCAATCTTACTTCCATGACAAGAGGATGGTCCGGGCATTCCACCTTGCCCATCCACAGAAGCCCGGGGGTCGGCCAGGAGGTGTCCCTTGAGAGGGAGGCACTGTCGTGATCAGGCAAGTGTGCCTCCCCACTCCCTTCCTGTTTCTATTTTCCCGGCTCCGGAGCTCATCAGCGCACCTGCGTGATTACACACCTGCTGCTTCCTGATTCACCAGTGTATTTAAGGACCAGTGTGTGAAGAGCTCTCCGCTGGATCATTGGGTTTGTGAAGCCTCACAGCTACAATTCTTGTTGTTTGGCAAATTTATTATTCTACCAAGTTGTCTTACTTTTTGTCCTCTCCTCCTCTCAGGTTTGTTGCCGCCTCCAGCGGTGTGTCTCCACAGCTGTGTTTGTACGCTCACCCGAATCATCTTCCTTCAAGACAACGGCTTCTCCACCCAGGTTCCTCAGCTCCTTCTTCTCCTTCCCTGCAGTCTCCAGATCCCCTTCATCTTTTCCAAGCTGGAGCTCACTGCCGGACTCTCTGCCAGTACCATAAGACCAGTTCCTCAGTTGTCATTTCCCTGTGTACCATACTCCTCATTAATCACTCATCTCCTCTCTTTCCTCCTAGGCTACATGTGGCTCCAGCGTGCAACTGTTTTCCCGTATATAGTGGGGCATTTTGGTTATGGGTTTCATTAATTACGGTGTGTCATTTTTTTCTTCTTTTTTTTTTGTATTTTGTATACTTTATTGATCCCCAGAGGAGAAATTGAGGGCATCCACCTGGATGGATGAAGCAGCCACGGTACGGCGCTATCCCTTAACCATTCACACACACATTCACACCTAGGGGCACTTTAGAGTCTCCAATTAACCTAACCTGCATATTTTTGGCCTGTGGGAGGAAACCGGAGAAATCCCAGAGTGAACCCATGCAGACACGGGGAGAACATGCAAACTCCACACAGATCATTGTTGGTCAGGGGCTGGGATCGAACCAGGGATCCCATGGCCAAGGGTGAGCTGCTGTGCTGGCGTAGTGCTAACCACTGCGCCACCGCACTGCCCCAGTTTATTCCTTAAGTTAACGTGTTTTGTATAGGGTTTGGGTTTTCAATAAAGTGGTGTTAACTTTTCATCTGCGCCTGAGTGTTCTTCTGAAGTGGTTGCCCTGCACTTAAGCTTCCTCAAAACACCAAATCATGACAGATTTCTCTTTTTTTTTTTGCATGTTTGTCACATTTAATTGTTTCAGATCATTAAACAAATTTAAATATTAGACAAAGATAACACAAGTAAACATAAAATGCAGTTTTTAAATGAAGGTGTTTCAAATCAATCAAATCAAATCAAATCAAACTTTATTGTCATATTGCTGTACATACAACTGTAGTGCAGGCAAGATGAAATTGCGTTTCTCTCGGCATCCATATAAGAAGCAGCATGATTAAGACACACTCCCACATAGCTCCCACCCCCCCATCCATTCACACATCCCTGAGACATACTTGGGAAAAAAGAATAACTAACTATAATATACAAAATGTCCATAGGTGCAGTAGTGTGTATGTGAGATTCCGGGTCAGCTGTTCAGCATCCTGACAGCTTGTGGGAGGAAGCTGTTGATCAGTCTGGTGGTTCTGCCTCTGATGCTCCAGAATCGTTTACCAGATGGAAGAAGTTCAAAGTGTTTATGCAGAGGGTGAGAACGGTCCTTGACAATGTTCAGTGCCCTGCTCCTACAACGGTTCTGAAAAAGTTCTTGGACAGAGGGGAGGGAGACTCCAATTACCCTCTCCGCCCCCTTGACTATCCTCTGCAGGGCTTTTTTGTCTGACATACTGCAGCTGGAGTACCATGTAGCAATGCAGTACGTCAGAACACTCTCCACCACACCTCTGTAGAAGGTCCTGAGGATGCAGATGGGGAGAGAGGCCTGTTTGAGTTTCCTCAAGAAGTGTAGTCTCTGCTGAGCTCGCTTCCTGATCTCCAAGGAATTCTTGCTCCAGGTCAGGTCCTGCGAGATCTGCACTCCGAGGAACTTGATGTTCTCTACTCTCTCCACTAAACGGCCGCCGATGCTGAGGGGGACGTGCTCAGGCTGTGACCGCCGGAAGTCGATAATCATCTCCTTTGTTTTGTCCACGTTGAGCGCCAGATTGTTCTCCCTGCACCAGCCCTCCAGGTCTCTCACTTCTTCCCTGTACATTGATTCCTCATCCCTCTGAATAAGTCCCACCACCGTGGTGTCATCTGCAAACTTAATAATCTGGTTCCCCTCGTGTTTGGATACACAGTCATGTGTTAGAAGTGTAAACAGCAGTGGACTGAGTACACAGCCTTGAGGGGTTCCGGTACTCAGCGTGACAGAGTTGGAGATGTTGTTTCCAACCCGGACAGACTGAGGTCTCTCAGTCAGGAAATCCAGGATCCAGAGACATGTGGCGGTGTTCAGACCGAGAAGGAGTAATTTCTCTATCAGTCTCTGGGGAATAATGGTGTTGAATGCTGAACTGAAATCAATGTACAGGAGTCTGGCGTAGGTGTCTTTCTGGTCCAGGTGGGTGATGACAGAGTGTAGGGTGGTGACTATAGCATCCTCCGTGGAGCGGTTTGAACGATATGCAAACTGGAGCGGGTCGTGTGATGCAGGGAGGCAGGCTGTGATGTGTGGTTTGACAAGCCGTTCAAAACACTTCATCACAATTGGTGTAAGTGCAACAGGACGATAGTCATTCAAACATGACACCACTGGTTTCTTTGCCACCGGTACAATGATAGAGGTCTTGAAGCATCTGGGAACGATGGCCTGACTCAGGGAGATGTTATAAATGTCAGTCAGGACATCCGCCAACTCGCTCGCGCAGTCTCGGAGCACACGTCCTGGAATGTTGTCTGGACCTGCAGCTTTGCGTGGGTTGATTCTGGATAGGGTCCTCCGTGTGTCCGCTGTGTTAATGGTAAAAGCTGGTCCGACCGATGGTGGGAGTGGGCCGGCCCTCCCTCTGATTGTCGAGTTTGATGCTTCAAAACGTGCAAAGAAGTCGTTAAGCCTGTCTGGAAGCGAAGCGTCGTCATCATCGACCCCCTGCCTAGACTTAAAGCCCGTTAGTGTCCGAACTCCCTGCCACATCTGCTTGGTGTTCCTAGTGTCACAGAGGTGTCCCTGGATTTTCTCCGCATAGGCGCGCTTTGCCACCTTAATTCCCTTTGAAAGCGCAGACCTGGCTGAGCGGAGGGCAATCCTGTCCTTCGCTCTGAACGCTGCATCTAACTAACTAACTAACTAACCTGCACTTATATAACGCTTTTCTAGTAACAAAGACCACTCAAAGCGCTTTCACTAATGCTAACCCTCTATTCTAAGGGCCTATAGGAAACAGATATCTAAGGACAATTTAGAACAACCAATTAATCTCTGGCTTTAAGCAGCGAGCGCACCTCTGCAGTCATCCAGGGCTTATGATTACCCCGCACAGTGATGGTCTTCATTGTAGTGTGTTTATTATTAAGGAGAAAAAAATTCAAACCTACATGGCCCTGTGTGAAAAAGTGATTGCCCTCTAATCCTAATAACTGGTTGGGCCACCCTTAGTAGCAACAACTGCAATCAAACGTTCGTGATAATTGGCAATGAGTCTTTTACACCGCTGTGGAGGAATTTTGGCCTACTCATCTTTGCAGAATTGTTTTAATTCAACCACATTGGAGGGTTTTCAAGCATGAACCGTCTTTTTAAGGTCGTGCCACAGCATCTCAATCAGATTCAGGTCAGGACTTTGACTAGGCCGCTTCAAAGTCTTCATTTTTTTTTTTTCTTAAGCCATTCAGAGGTGGACAGTGGTATGTTTTGGATCATTGTCCTGCTGCAGAACCCAAGTGTGCTTCAGCTTGAGGTCATGAACAGATGGCCGGACATTTTCCTTCAGGATTTTTTGGTAGACAGCAGAATTCATGCTTCCATTTACCACAGCAAGTCTTCCAGGTCCTGTTGGTATAATGTTCCTTTTCTGAAATGCTGTGTTACTTTTACGCCGGAAGTAATGGGACACACACCTCCCAAAAAGTTCAACTTTTGTCTCGTCAGTTCACAAAGTATTTTCTCAAAAGTCTTGGGGATCATCAAGATGTTTTCTGGCAAAACTGAAACAAGCCTTTATGTTGTTTTTGCTCAGCAGTGGTTTTCGTTGGAACTCTGCCATGAAGGCCATTTTTGCCCAGTCTCTTTCTTATAGTGGAGTCACGAACACTGACCTTAACTGAGGCAAGTGAGGCCTGCAGTTCTTTGGATGTTATTAATGGGTCTTTTATGACCTCTTGGATGAGTTGTCACTGTGCTCTTGGGGTAATTTTGTTTGTCTGGCCACTCCTGGGAAGGTTCACCACTGTTCCATGTTTTCGCCATTTGTTGGTAATGGCTCTTACTGTGGTTCGCTGGAGTCCCAAACCTTTAGAAATGGCTTTATAACCTTTTCCAGACTGATATATCTCAATTACTTTTGTTAAGTATTATTATATGTGAACACCTTTACTCTTTGTGACACATGCTTTTATTCTGAAGGTGCACTTTGTGTATATGCTTCCTGAATATAAGGGGAGAAGAAAAGGAAAAATGGAGCAGAGATCCCACGTTTATATTAGAGGAAAAGATGCTGTTCATGGTCGTTATGTCCTGTTGGCGAGAACAAATAAATATGCCAGAGAAGGCTAAAAGTCACAGCCACGTTTGCTTATTCTCCACACACAAGATAAGGACTGTGCACACCGTCTAACAGGTTATGGGCCCAGTGTAATGTTGGACATCAAAGGCTAATGGCTAAAGGTTGTTAGAAGTTCACGGGACGTATAGCACGGGGCTTCTACGGAGGATATGAGCCAACCTGGAGATAAGTAAACCACAAAGTCACTAACAGAATTTTTGTGAAGTACACAAATAGCAGAGTAACGTGAGCAGTAGAACAAAAAACTATTGGCTAGAAAAAAAGTGCTCAAAGTTGACAGGCCACAACTTATTTTCGACGGATCGGAAGATAAGTATGACCTGTGGGAAGCGAGATTTTTTGGTCACTTGCACATCTTAAAGTTAAAAGAGACAATCCTGCAAGAACCTCTTGAAGGTAATGAAGAGCAGTTAGCTGCAGGCAGACAGAAGAATGTTTATTGCTTTGCTCAGCTAATAAGACTGATAGATGACAAAAGCCTATCGCTAATAAGACATGAAGCTGCTGATGATGGCAGGAAAGCCCTGAAAATATTGAAAGATCATTATTCAGGGAAAAGCAAGCCAAGGATAATAGGTCTTTACACGTCATTGATGAAGTTATGTATGGCAGACAGCAAAAGTGTCACAGACTATATAATCAGAGCCGAGAACCTCATTACAGCTTTGAGAGATGCTGGTAAAACCCTGAGCAATGGACTAATTCCAGCCATGGTACTTGGTGGGCTACCTGACCGTTTCAAGCCACTTGCTGTACATGTAACACAAAATGAAGACATTGTTACATTCACTGACTTTTTTAAAAGAGGGCTACAAATTTATGAAGAAGCAGAGAAGATGAAAACAGTTGAATCAACAGATAATGTTATAAGAACAAGTGTAAAACAAAGCAAACAATGTCCAAGGAAGTCCTTTAACAAAAAGAAGGATGAAGATACCAATGTGACATGCTACAAATGTGGAATAAAAGGACACAAAGCAAGTCAGTGCACCCAAAAAGTATGGTCCAATCACTGCAAAAGCAGGACACACAAAGAATCCATTTGCAAGAAAAAGGGAGAACAAGATGGTGCCAGAAAAGTTGCAGATGAGAAACATAAGACTGATGATGAACATCTCTTCATGGCAAAACCTTCAAAGAATGAAAGATCAGCAAACTATGTAAGAATGAAAGGCATAATGACATGGCTGTTTGACCCAGGAGACAGACACTGACACGGGTAGACTATTTTGACAATAATTTATTGAATCTGGTGTGTAATGTGTGTGAAGGTGTGAGTGAGTGTGGTGCTGTGGAACCGCTGGGGCTGAGCAAGTCCTGCCGCGACCTGGCAACCCTAGAACACACAAGCACAGATAGATTAGTGCTGTTTGCAGTATAGAGATGTAATGATGAGTACTGCTTACTTGCAGGTGGCACAGGAAGGCTCGCGCTGGCTCTGCTGCTCGCAGTGGCTCGGTGTGGGTGACGCGTGGTGCTGTGGAGAGGTGGAGGAGTTCCGAGGAGGAGGAAGAGTGGCTCCGTTATTCGGGGAGACTAGTCCGCCGCCAGGGAGGTCCACCTGTGCACAGGGGATAACACTTTGACAAGGTAAATTACTTTGACTCTTACGTGGCAAAGCTTGGCGAGACTGCGTCGTGGATGCTCTGGTGAGAGGATGAGTCCGTGACGGGTTGCGTGGCGAAGTAGGCAGACGACTCCGTGCTGAGCCATCAGAGACGCCGGCTTTTAAGGTCCGCTGATGATTGGCGGCAGGTGTGTGCGCAGCCGAGGCTGATGAAGGCTCAGCGGCCGCCATGACACATAATGGTGGATGGAGGAGCTACATCTCACATTGTGAATGATATAAATATGTTCCAGAGCTTTGATGACATCTTTCAACCAGAGACCCACTCAGTCAAACTGGCAGATGGGACTAAGTGCATCGGAACAGCCCAGCACAGAGGCACAGCTGTGATTTATCTACTGGACAACACTGGACGACAGCACAGAGCACAGCTACGTCAAGCACTCTACATGCTATTGTACCCAAACGACATCTTCTCAGTGCCAAGAGCGACAAACGGAGAAGCGACAGTCACCTTCAAGAAAGAGGACAGTCACAGGATCACAAAGGACGGTAGCAGGTTTGATATTCATGAGAGTGGTAATTTGTTTTACTTACCAACTGTTGAGCAAAATGTTGATGAATGCAAAGAATGCCATGACATGCAAACCTGGCATGAAATTTTGGGTCATTGTAATTTTAACAATGTACAAAAACTACAAGGTGCCAACTCAGTTATGTGAAATGTGCACACAGGGCAAGTTCACACAGACTAGAAACAGGGAGCAAGACAAAAAAGCTACAAAACCCTTACAGCTAGTCCATACTGATGTGGCGGGTCCAATGCAAACCCCAAGCATAGATGGACACAGATATACACAATCTTTCAGAGATGACTATTCAGTTACCATGTTTGTGTACTTCCTTAAAGCCAAAAACAATGCAGTACATGCCACAGAAATTTTTTTGGCAGATGTTGCACCTTATGGAGAAGTCAAGTGTATCCATTCAGATAATGGTACTGAGTTCACAACCAAAGATTTCCAAGAATTTTTGACTAAGAATAGGATAAGGCATGAAAGATTTGCACCTTATTCACCCCACCAAAATGACACGGCCGAGAGAGATTGGCAAACCCTCTATTACCTCATTTCCATCAAAATATGAGCCAGTGCTAGTTTGGTTCTGGGGCTGGTGCCAGTGCTTAACCAGTTCAACTGCAGTGCCTCATAAGAACAAGTTGGTTTTCCACTGATATGGAGCTAGTCGGGGATTATGTCAGGGCTACATCATTACGTAGTGTGAAGCGCCTTTATGCAACCCCGCAGAACACCACAGAAGAAGAAGTAGCAGCGCTAGCTTGTCAACAGCTTGTCAACATGAGGAGTTTGTTGTCTCTTTGGGAGTGCTGCTTTTATTATTCCAAACCTGTATTACCATCCAAAAACAGTTTTATTCTTAATTACAGAGAACGGCGGTTACGTTTAAGGAGACCGGTAATTATCAATAGTTCAGTTATCAGCCGTTGTTAGATCAAGTCTGTAGCGCGAGCATTGACTACACTTTTAAACAAAATATTTATGTCAGAGATTTATTTATATATAATTTATATATAATTTATATATTTATTTATATGAAATATTTATGTCAGAGATTTATTTATATATAATTTATATATTTATTTATATGAAATATTTATGTCAGAGAGTGAAAGGTTGTCTGTCTCTCTGTGTTGGCCCTGCGATGGACTGGCGATCTGTCCAGGGTGTACCCTGCCTCTCGCCCAAAAGATGCTGGGATAGGCTCCAGCACCCCTGCGACCCGAAAAGGATTAAGCGGAAAAAGATGAATGAATAGTGACAACTTTGGACTCCCAGACACACATGATCACAGTCAGCCTCCAGTTCAACCACTACCTGACCATGCCAGTGTAGAATGACATTAGGGCAGCTTTAATGGAGTATTTTAACAGTGAGGAGCAATAACCTGTTTAATGCCTGCCATGTCATTTACAAAATGTTACGTATGTGAAGTAGTTCAAAATAATTAATGAATAAAACATTCAGCTGACAATCAGTCCTCAGTGTACTCTGTTTTAAAATATTTATGGTGTATTTATATATTTTATAGGCACATTTTCAGAGTTGTTAAAGGTATACTTTTCTGTACTTGTATGTCATCTATTCTGGTTAAAGTACTGATTCAAGTTTTTATTCATGTAGGGGTAACAAGAGACAGACTGTAAAGTGTTCAAGTTAAAAGTACTTTCCCCAGAAATGATCTTGTCCAGAGCTGATAGAATGTCATGTGGTACGTTGTCAAAAGAATATAAACTCACTATCATTTTTGAAGCTGGCAACTTGGAACATTTTCCACAGAAAAAGTGCATAGATTTAAAGTTTGTTGCTGCTTGTTCTTTAGAAAATGTGAAAAAAGTTGTCAAAAATAGGAGTAAGTCCACAAATACCTGATATATTGTCCAATACCTGAAAAAATGAACTTAAGTGCTGTAATTCAGTACTTGTACTTTCACTTCCCACCACTACAATGTTAGTGATTTGCATTGTTTGTCCTAAATAGCTTTACATTTCATGCAGATATTTGGTGTGAGGATAATAATTACTTAATGTAGAAGCAGAAAAACACTTAAAGAAAGAAAGCTTTTATTTACAAAATGTGCAAAAACTTAAGACTGCTACATATGAAATATTATGTACACACAGCCAAAAATATCAATGCTGTGATAGTTACTTTGTTTGCAGTCCATCAAGCACAGACACAATGTGTCCCATCAGTCCAGCAAAGGTAATGATACTGTCCTCCATCTTCTGGATGCCTTGCAGCAAAGTGGAGGTCAGCTGCTCCTCCCTCCTGCTCTGCTCCTGCTGTCTCTCCTCTGACCTCTCCAGGCAGTCAAGAAGGAGGTCCATGTTTGTGTACCACTTCTGTTTCCCTGTTTTAAAGTACAAACATAAGCAATATAAAATAATCACACACTGAAAAATGCAGGAATCGTCAATCCAAGATTGAATGTGTCTATTCAACATCCATTTACTGTTAGTGGCATCACAACATTCAATTCAAGTGTATAATTGATTTAATTCACTCCCTCCTTTGTGTGAATCTGGTCATGATCTAAACATATATGACCTAATCTGGTCTGATGAGAATAGGAAGAGCAGGAGGAAGACAAGCTTGGTGCTGGTGAAGGTGAGCTGGACATCACAGGTCTGGGTGGTTCTCCCTCATCATCCAGCTGTGATAAATCTGTAAATACAAAAAAAGTGTTTTAGTTTGTGCAGTGTACAACTTAAGCCTTCCATTAAATGTGCAGACATAGAAGACAATTTTATTCAATATCAATATTAGCAAAGCTTACATGTCTGATTATGGAATAGAAGAATAGGAATAGAATAGGCTTCATTGTCACTATACAGTTGTACAGTACAACGACATTGTAGGTGCTCCACCAGGCTACTGTGCAATAAAGTAAGAGAAGGTGTCATAAACTCCCCGCGTGCTTCTCCACTGTGCACGGAGGAGGAGAAAATGACAAATGGATTTATGTGCTGAGTTACACCAAACACACATTTAAAAACACAAAGTGAATATACAAAAAGACAGACAGCTCGGGTACACTTAAGAGTCCTTCAGGACGCCCAAAACACACACAGGAGGAATATACTGGGTAATCAGCCAAAGCGTAGCGACTGTGCTGCAAAGGAGGAAACGCTGCGGAAAGCGTAGCAGCACAGCGGCGAACAGAAACGCTAACAGTGGGTAATCACAGTGAGGGGGCAGTCCGAGTAGTCACAGCATTACCAGCGAGCGCACACAGAAGTAGTCCTTAAGGAGACGTGACGGTTAGACGGCGGAGAACGGCCATCCAACAAGTACAATGGTCCAGCAGTGTTTGTCTAGCAAAGAGCTGTTTAAGTACAAACACTGCTGGCCAAACAAATTGGGCACACCTGGGCGAGGCACAGGAAAGATAATTACCGGGGCTGGAACAGCTGATGGAATTCAGAGGGACAGCGAGGGGGCGTGGCTGGGCCTACAGACTGTCAGCAGTGTGGGAGAAAATATGTCACTGATGCTGACTAACAGCTGCCGGTCAGGCAGTGGCTATGGATATGGACATAAGTACCAGAATACACAAAAATGCACATAAACAGTAGAACCAAAACCCCACAGAATAGTAAAAATGTCAACGTTACTAGTGTCTTTGGTAGAGAAATCTCCCATAACACAATGCAAGGCACCCATTCATACACAGTATTGATACCACAAAAAGCGTATTTTGCTCTGGATATCATTATAAAAAAAAGTATTCTGTAAGACGCTAAGATTTTTGTTCTGGTTTTCTCTCAAATGAGCATTTCAAGATATATGGCAACACCACTAACGTCATTTGAGACAACAATTAACAGTTTTTATACTGAACAAACAGTGTATTTTGCACTGGATATCTAACAAAGTATTTTGTAAGACACTAAGATTTTTGTTCTACTTTCTCAAACACACATTTCTTTATGGCGAAGAGAAACATTTGTGGTAAAAACACTGTTAGCTTGTCAGCATAGCTAACCGACAATACTATAGGTACAAGAGTGACTAAAAAAATATCCACACTTTGGCCATTACATATCAATATAAGCGATATACATTTGTCAACAGAAACGGCCTGTTAATTTCTTTATGGCGAGGATAAACGTTTGGTCGTAGTAAAAGCACTGTTAGCTTGTTAGTATAGCTAACGGAAAATATTATAGTATTTTAGTGTACTATATACTGTATATCCGCACTTTGGCTGTTACATATCAATACTGTCACGAGCTGAGCCAGCTTGGCTTCCCCCGGCTCGGCCCTGATCTCTCTGTGGGTTTTGGTTCTTCTGTATATGTGCATTATGTGTATTTTGTGCTTATTTCCATATCCATAGCCACTGCCTGACTGGCAGCTGTTAGTCAGCCTCTGTGACCTAATTTCTCCCACGCTGCTGACAGTCTGTGGGCCCAGCCATGCCCCTCACTGTCCCTCTTATTTCCATCAGCTGTTCCCAGCCCCGGTAATTATCTTTCCCACACCTCACCCAGGTGTTCCCAATTTGTGAGGCCAGCGGTGTTTGTATTTAAGCAGCTCTTTGCTAGACAAACACTGCTGGACCATTGTACGAGTTAGATGGTTGTTCTCTGCCTTCTGACCGTCACGTCTCCAAGGACGGTTTCCCTCGAAGCTAATCGGACTACTGGACTGCTCCACCTCCGTGAGTAATTACTGCGTGTGTTATTCCCCAGTGTTTCTCCCCTGCAGACTGTCAAGCGTCCAGAAGGACTCCTTTAGCTCCTGAGGAGACATTATCTGTGACTGTTTGTCTAAGTGTTGTATAAATAAATGTGTGTGGTGCTAACGGGCACTTAAATCCATTCGTCCTTTTTCCCCTCCATGCGCTGTGGAAAAGTGCACGGGGAGCTCATGACAAATACAAGCGGATATATATGTATATATATTCATTAACTTTTGGCATTTTAAAGACAATACACTTACCAGTGTGTTTTGAGCAGTTTGTTGTACGGACTAATCCACAGCAGTTACGATGGTCCGGCTGGCTAGCCTATCCCCCAAAACAGTTCATCAGATGAGTGACCCCCTCCAGCTTATCTTGTACTTCTGCTCCTGTCCATAGAGCCAAGAAATGTGTCTCCTCTTTGCTCCAGATCTGTTTGGTTTTGGAATCCATTGCTGGCTCTGCTGTTTGGAATGCAACATGGCGGTCAGTAATGTTTTGAAGCTGGTTGGTTAACCACACCCATGGCTGTGGATGTAACCAACATAAACTGGTGCTGCCGCTGGCCCAGGTAGGAATGGGGGCCACGATAGCTCCACTTTTGAGAGCCTGGAAATGGTGCTTCAGGCGATGGAAAACCAAAGAACTGGTGCCAATCAGGCTCTGGCTCAAGTTAAGCACTGGGACCGTCTTGGTGGAAAAGACCTATATAAGATAGTCAGATGTTTTCTATTAGAGAGTAAGTTGCCAGATAAATTGTGGAACTATGCTGTTAAGACAGCTGCTTATGTGAGGAACAGGTGCTTCAGTAGACACATAAAGAAAACTCCATATGAGTTAGTTACAAGAGTGATACCAGACATTTTCAAGCTGCAGAAATTTGGAAGTATGTGTTTCACCTATAAACAAGAGAAAGGGAAGTTAGATCCCAAATGCGAACTAGGTGTTTTTATTGGCTACGATAAAAACAGTCCAGCTTATCTGGTATATTACCCAGATACAGAGAGAGTCCAAAAACACAGGTTAGTGAAATTCACAGCCAAAACAACAAATGAGAAGGAGACACAAACGTCTGAGCCACACATTTATTGTGACAGAGAACTTGATCCACTAGTTCATGACAGTGAAGGAAAAGTTTTTGGAAGCAGTGCATCAAGTCATGATAATGAAAATGATGTGAGATTTCCCAAAAACAGACTGAAATGCTCCAGCCTGGAGCTGATGCTGAGAGCACAGCCAGGAAGAACCCACAGAGAGCAAGAAAGAAACCAACTTACCTACAGGACTTTGAGACAGATGAAAAAGTAGAAAAACTACAAACATGTGTAGATTTTTGTTACAGAGAAGTGTGTGACATCCCTCAAACCTACAAGGAAGCCACTGTTTCAACCAACTCTAGGCAGTGGAAAAATGCAATGGACGAGGAGATGCAATCACTAAAAGAAAACAAGACCTTCAGTTTTACCCAGTTGCCACCAGGCAAACATGTAGTGGGGGCAAATGGGTTTATGCTCACAAGAGTGATTCTGATGGTTCAGAAAAATACAAGGCGAGATTTGTAGCAAAAGGCTACAGTCAAAAATCAGGAATAGACTGTGATGAGACATTCTCACCCACAGCTGATATGACCAATGTGAGGGCCATCATGCAAAAGGCAGCTCAGGAGAATTTAATTCTTCATCAGGTGGATGTCAAGACAACATATTTACATGCACCTATTGACTGTGAGTTATATGTTGAACAGCCAGAAGGGTTATGAGACAACATCAAAAACGGGTGAAAAACTGGTGTGCAAACTGCACAAGTCTCTCTATGGTCTGAAGCAGTCTGACAAAGTGGAACAAATATGTATGTAACATAACAATGTTACATACATATTTGAGTCAGAATGGTTTTGTACAGAATCCCTCTGATCACTGTGTGTATACAAAAGAAAAACAATGAAAAGGTAATCTTGATCATATGGGTTGACAATCTGATCATAGCAGCTAGTAATGAAAGTGTGTTGAGAAGTGTTAAAGCAATGCTAACTGAAAAGTTTAAAATGAAAGCTCTAGGAAGGTTGAAATATTTTCTGGGAATAGGCTTTGAATAAACAGAAGGCCATGTCATGTCGCAGAAGAGGTATGTGAATAGAATACTGGAAAGGTTTGAAATGAAAGATTGTCGGTCCAGAGGGACACCATGTGAAATAAAACTTGATTATAACAGAAGATGCTGAAAAAATGACTGATTCAAGAAAGTACAGAGAGGCAGTGAGAAGTTTAATGTATTTGTCCACATGCACTAGACCTGACTTAAGTCTTGTTGTCAGTAAACTTTCCCAGCACTTTAATGATCCAACTCGGGAACACTGGAACACTGTTAAACATGTGTTCAGATACCTTAAAGGTACTGTAGAACAGACATTATGCTAGAGAAGAAATGACACAAGTAAACTCGGTCTCAAAGTTTAGTGATGCAGATTGGGCATCAGAGAGAATAGATAGGCATAGTATTTCAGGTTATTGTGTCAGTCTGAGTGAAGGAAGCTCTCTGATCTCATGGAAGACAAGAAAACAGCCAACAATTGCACTGTCTACTTGTGAAGCGGAATACATTGCCATAACATCAGCAATGCAGGAATGTACATATTTGGAACAACTACTGAAGGGACTAGACAGTTATGATCATGCACAAACAAAACTGTATGAAGACAACCAAGGCACCATTGCACTTGCCAAAAACCCTGTGAATAGGCAAAGGTGTAAACATATAGACATTAAATACCACTTCATAAGAGAGGTTGTAAACAGTGGAGTATTGTCCTACTGAACAAATGCTCGCTGATATATTGACAAAGCCAGCTACTAAAGTAAAGCTGAAAAGGTTTGCTCAGGAAATGTTTGGCACATAAAAGTGTAAATATTTTTTTGTTGTATACATCAAGGTAAAAATGAGGAAGTTGTATAAATGTTATGTTTTCAGGAAACATGAGTTAAAAGCGAGTGGGGCTGTTAAGTATTATTATATGTGAATGCCTTTACTCATTGTAATACATGCTTTTATTCTGAAGGTGCATTATGTGTATGTTTCCTGAATGTAATGGGAGAAGAAAAGGGAAAATGGAGCAGAGATCCCCAGTTTGTATTAGAGGAAAAGATGCTGGTCATGGTCGTTATGTCCTGCTCAAATGAAGAGTTTGTCTGCAAAAACCGATAAACGCCACTTCCATGAAAATTTCACTCTTTACATTAAACAACTGTTTACATTACCTACTTGTAGTTGTTCGAATCGTTTTGTCTCAAAAACCGATATGTCTCATGTTATAGACACTATAAATTCATAATTTTTTTTCAAAAGCCGATAAACGCCGGGAGCGTTTTTTTTTGTTTTTTTTTACAAAAGCAGATAACTCCACAGTGCAAATCAACACTTGGTATTTGGGTCATGTGACTCATCTGGGCTGCCTTCCTTGTCTGCTCACTCTGACTGATTTGCCTGGCTGTGTTTGGAATGTTCACTCACTCACTCCCTACTTGCTATATAGTGAATTTAGATATAGTGGACTATACAGTAAACTCAATATAACAACTAGAAAAGCACTCAGAGAGTTCATACCTCCGCCAAGGCTCCTTCCTTCCCTCCCTTTGTCCATCCATCTGTTTGTATCTCCCCGCCTCCTTCCCACCATACATTGCAAGATTGGGCCTTGGTAGAGGTATGCGTTCACAGATCAGCTCCAAAATATATTGGGTTCGTCTGCAGGCCAAGGTTAAAATTTCAGCAAAATCCATCCAGTAGTTTTTACATAATCCTACTAAACCACTGCAAGAAGATGGAGCCTTGGCAGAGGTATGCAGTCATGGATCACCCCAAAAATGTAATGGGTTCATGTGTAGGCCAAGAACCACTTCTGGTGAAAATTTCATCCAAATCCATCCAGTAGTTTTGGAGTATTGTTGCTAACAGTCTGTGAGGATATAAGAGCCTTGGTGGAGGTATGCATTCTCAGATCATCTCCAAAAATGTAATGGCTTTCCCTCTAGCCCAAGAACCAACTCTGGTGAAAATTTCATCTCAATCCATCCAGTAGTTTTTGTGTAATCCTGCTGCACAAATGCAAACAAAGCCCTTGGTGGAGGTGTGCACTCTCAGATCATCACCAAAATGTAATCATCTGTTCCCCGTGCCATGATACACCTTTCCTGAAAATGTCATCAAAACCATCCATACGTTTTTATGTCGCTAACAAACAAACAAACAAACGCCGGCAAAAACATAACCTCCTTGGCGGAGGTAATAAAATTAACCGCTTTCGGACACTACTGGGCTTGTTTTCGTGGCATGGTTAATGACGTCATCACGTGAGACAGTAACATCTAACAGACTAACAGTGGTTAAAAAAAAAAAAAAATGAATACCTGCATGTAATTTGTGGTAAATATGTATTAAATCGTTTTTGCTGTGTTATTAAACATAAATACCTTAAGGTAGTTTATCAGAATCAGAATAAACTTTATTGCCAAGCATGTAAAAAACACACGAGGAACTTGACTTGACATTGGTGCGCATGCGCGCGACACAACGACACGGCAGCCATAATAGGCGCCTCATCAAACAGAGATAGATAAGAAAGGGAGGGGAAGGGAGGGAACGACACAAGGGGGGAGGAGAAAAAAAACTTCGTTATCATAATACAGCTTATTTTTAAGCAGATTATGATTACAATGAAAAAAAATCTCTCAATAGCACAGAGCAACAACTCAGAATTTCACAAGACACGAGAGCAGTGTACAGTATATCTTTAATCAGTTCATGAATCAATGTGTGTGCGGTGTTGAGCAGTGTTGATGATAATAAGAGAGACCCAAGGACCCTTGGCAGAAGATGTTTTGTCTGTCTGGCACCCAGTCTTATCTGGCACTGCAGCTGGCTGTCCAAGGCCTTGTGCTCATGATTTTGAAAAAACACAGTCTGCAGACAGCCAGGAGGAATTTCCATGGGGAATAATAATGCCAAATAGGACTGATCACAGAGGAGACTTGTATTTCTTCTGTAGATTCAGTACATTAATCCTTCATTGCGCAGCTTTGAATTCGTGGAAAGACCTGAGCGAACCCATGATGTAATCCACCTTACGAGACAGTTCTCCAGTAGTCGCTATCAGGGTCTTCTCCAGTTCCTCAATTAGTTGGATGCACCTCGCCTGGCCAGCATTTTGATAGGTTGAATCCATCTTCAGCAATTTACGGTAAACCAAGACAATTCCCGTCCCAATCAGAATTATCCCAATCACCAAGATTACGAAGATAAACAAATCTTCAATATCTTCGATAGAGAGATTAGAGAGACACAGCATTTTCCAATTACCTGTGTCACATAGATAGCCCACTGGAGCCATTCCAGCGGGGCAGACAGCTTCCCCCGGAGCACTTTTCCTTGTTGAAAAAATAGTGTCAATTGTGTTCAAAGCCCAGCTTATTAACTCCATAATTTCTTTTCGGCGGTCGCAGTTAGACGCAGACAGACAACAGCAAGCTGGGATCCAGTAGTAGGAGGGGAGGAAAAAGTCAGCAGGAGAGAAGAAAAAAGCGTCTGCTCTCTTGGGAGGGCGGAAGTGTGGGAGTTTATGTTGTGATGTGTAGCTCTTCTCTCACTGCTCCACTGGCTGCACATTCACTATATAGTACACTATACAGGGAAGGAGTTTCTTTTTTTCCAGCCTTATTCCTTTTCTTTTTATACTGTGCACACCAATGAAGAGAGAGCGAAATGCCATTTCAGTTCCCCTGTATGTCCTGTACATATAGTAGTATTGACAATAAAATCTTTGAATCTTGAATTATAGCTTTTTTATAGCTATATTATACCATTTTACTGAGTGGATATGCCTAAATCAGTGTGTCAATCATATTACATTGATGCTTATAGACATTCAAGCATGTTCCAGACAAACTAGCATGGTTTTCAGGACTTTGTTGACAAGGCAAGGCAAGATGGCGCCGTTGCGTGTGGCTGGACGTCTACCTGTGCTGTTTTATGTGTTTAGTTGTTTTCTTATTGTTTCTAGCTCAAAATGTGTCATCGCTACTGGTTTATGATCACCTGACTCTTTTAAATATTTGCAGTTTTGTGGTCAAATTCTCGACCTATGAATTTAATGGTCAGCCCCCTCCACCTCTGTTGGCGTCTATACCATCCTCTCTGAGATGTGCACCCAGCGGACTGTTTCAAAATGGCCGCCACAAGAGACTCCGCAAAAGATGAAGTTGGAGCGGCGGAGTATCATGCATACTGAGAGCTTACCTGGCTTCTTCTTCAACTCACAACCCTCGTCAACTGCTGACTGTGCTGTCCAGGAAGCGTATCGGTTTTGACGTACGAGGATCCATGGATTATCGCTACCGATGGCTATCGCCGACTGTCCCAGAGGCTGGATACCCACTTCCCTGCCGCCGGCCCGTGTGGATTCGCAGAAGGGGCTGCGCACTGGAGAATCTTCACCCGATCAGTCGTGCTTCCCAGCAGGCTGATCAATGTTTGATTCGCATGGCTCTGATTAACACCAGATCCATCGCAAATAAGACTTTTATTCTAAATGACTTTTTTACTTCACATTCCTGAAGTAAAAAAAATTTCCTCAGAAATTCAGACAGACTCAGAAATTTCTGAGTCTGTCATCTCAGATCATTTCCCCACTATTTTTGAACTGTTGACCCCTTCATCACCCAACAAGCCCGTGGCTCCATCATGCTGGCGTTGCATCATCACTTCTTCAGCGCCAGATTAGTTTTCTGCTGCTTTTAGGGATTCACAGTTTTTTGCCTTCAATGGACTCGTTTCCCCTTCCCATCCGGATAATATTCTTTCCTCCTTTCATACCACCTGCACTGGGATTTTGGACTCTATTGCCCCATTTCGGCTTAAATCGGCTAAACCAAAAACAGATCCCTGGCTAAACAACGCTACCCGTGCCATTAGGCAACGGGTCAGGCAGGCTGAACAGAGATGGAAAAAGGACAAATTACATGTGTCTCTGGGAATTTTTAGGGACTGTTGCTGATTACCAGAGGACCGTGTGAAAGGCAAAATTTCAGTATATCTCTGATATTATTTCTATCAGCAGTCACTGTCCTAGAAGTGCTATTTAACACAGTTAACTCTTTTATAAACCCATACACTTTGACTGTAACAGATGATTCGTTTACAACATGTGAGACTTTTCTTCACTTTTTTGTTGATAAAGTGGACTCTGTCAGACGAGTTATTAATAACAGTTTTAATGGAATCTTGTCTGTTGTCCCGGGTTACTCTGCTGTGTTTGAACAGTTTGAGTTGGTTTCTTTATCTTCACTTACTGATATAGTGAAGTCTCAGAAGCCAACAAATTGCTCACTGGATGTTGTTCCTACCGGAATACTGAAAAGGGTTTTTAATACTGTACGGCCTGGTCTTTTAGTTTTTATTAATTCCTGCCTTAGTTCAGGATTTGTCCCACCTGTTTTTAAACAAGCTGTGGTTAAGCCCCTTCTTAAAAAAAACCCACCTTTACCCTTCAGTTTTATCTAATTTTAGACCCATTTCTCATTTGTCCTTTTTATCTAAGGTTTTACAAAAAGCTGTTTTTATACAGTTGCAATCTTTTTAAGAAGACAATTTTATTTTTGAGAAGTTTCAATCTGGGTTTAGATCTCGTCATAGCACCGAGTCTGCCATGCTAAAGGTGCACAATGATATTATAATGTCTGTTGATGCCAAATGCCCCGTGGTCTTAGTACTGTTAGATCTTACAGCAGCCTTTGACACTGTGGACCATACTATCCTTTTGTCATGCCTGAATCACCATGTTGGCATCCGTGGCACTGCACTTAAGTGGTTTGAATCCTACCTATCTAACAGAACTTTTTCTGTAATGATTGGTGACATATCTTCTTCTAGTGCCTCTCTTTCCTGTGGGGTCCCACAGGGCTCTATCCTTGGCCCTATTCTGTTTCCATTATATATGCTGCCACTCAAGTCAATAATAGCCAGGCACAACATGTCTTTCCACTGTTATGTGGACGATTTGCAGCTTTATTTACCTTTGAACCCATAACAAACAAACTCACAAAGTGTTCTATTGGACTGCATCACTGACATTAAGTTGTGGTCAAGCCAAAATTTTCTCCACTTAAATGAAGAAAAAACAGAATGTATTGTGTTTGGGGATACTGTAATGGCTGGCTTTGGTAACCTCTCTTTAAGGCTCAGTTCAGCTGTCAGAAAGTTGGGGGTGATTTTTGACAGCCATTTAAAATTTGATAAACAGATTGACAATGTAGTCAAGATGAGCTTTTACCAATTACGTCTGTTATCCAAAGCCAAACCTTTCCTGAGCCATCATGATCTTGAGATAGCCATCCATGCTTTAATCACTTCTCGACTTGATTACTGCAATGCACTTTATGTTGGCATCTCTCAGTCTTCTCTCGGCCGCCTTCAACTCGTGCAAAATGCAGCGGCCCGTCTTCTGACCAACACACCTAGGCAAGAGCACATTACTCCTATCCTTTTTTCACTTCATTGGCTTCCAGTCCATTTTAGAATTAATTTAAACTTTTGCTTTTTGTTTTTAAAGCTCTTAATGGCCTTGCTGCAGTTTATCTGTCTGAGATTTTGACTGTCCGTGACCAAGGCAGGGCTTTGAGGTCATCCAATCAGCTTTTGCTGGATGTGCCCAGCTCAAGGTATAAATATTGGGGTGACAGAGCCTTTTCTGTTGTCGCCCCCAGGCTCTGGAATAATCTCCCCCCCTGACCTACGTGCTATCTCTGACCTGGCCCTTTTTAAATCAGAACTTAAAACGTATTTGTTTTGGGTGGCTTTTAATACCCAGTAGTGGTGATATTTGGCTTGGCATTTGTTTTTATTTTATTCTTATTTTTAGGTATTTATTCTTATTTCTTTGTTTATGTTATTTGTTTTTAATGCTGTGTGTGTTTTTAATGTTGTTTAATTTTCTGTAAAGCACTTTCGTCACCTATGGGTTGTTTTAAAGGGCTATATAAATAAAGTACATTACATTGTCTGTTTTTGCAAAAGAATGACTTGTGGACTTATCTGTTTTTGCAAAAAAAAAGTACTAATAAATTGCCAAAAAGTAACAATGAGTTGATGTTTGATTTTTTTTTTTGCTTTATTATGTCTGAGTTACTCATATTTCAAGTGACCGTATCTTAGAAGCTGATTTGGAAATAGTAACACGTATAAACCTACAGATGAAAAAGTGTTTTTTCTCATTTTGAACACAACTGGACTTATCTGTTTTTGCTAAAGAACTCTTCAAATAAATATGCCAGAGAAGGCTAAAAGTCACAGCAACGTTTGCTTATTCTCCACACGCAAGATGAGGACTGGGCACACCGCCTAACAACTTTGTTTCTTATTTGTTCCTGAATTTCTTTAGATGGCAGCATGATTTCTGTCATAAGCTGAGCGTGGTGTTTCACCGGGCTCAGGCTCTTAATTTATTTCTGAATATTTTCTGCATTTGTCCAGTTTTGTGTTGTTTTCCTGTGTATTGAACCAATTGTTTCATCCTGTTCCCCAACTATTTAAAAACTGTCTGTTTGTTCTCTCACTGCGGCAGTCTTGTTAAACGCTCTTCCTCATCGCTACCAGAGTCCAATTCCACTCTGGTGAGTTTATCTGGAATCATCTTTGCCTGTAAGTTTTTCCTCAGTGTCTGTCCTTGGACTTTGTTTTTGTGCACTCCTTGGGATTTGTGTAGGGTTTTTTTGTGTGTGTGTGTGTAATAAATTCCACTAACTCCACTTCCCTCCTCCCCCCCCTCCCCTTATCATAAGTGAGCAGGATGTGCTCAAACAGTTCTCCAGACTGAACCCGCGCAAGGCCCCCGGACCAGACGGCGTGTCTCCCTCCACCCTGAGACTCTGTGCGAAACAGCTGGCTCCTGTCTTCACAGACATTTTTAACACCTCCCTTAAGTTATGCCACGTGCCGTCCTGCCTCAAATCCTCCACCATCATCCCTGTCCCCAAGAAGCCTCGGATCACTGGACTTAATGACTACAGACCTGTAGCGCTCACCTCTGTAGTCATGAAGTCCTTTGAGCGCCTGGTCCTGTCCCACCTCAAGTCCATCACCACCCCTCTCCTGGACCCACTGCAGTTTGCCTACCGAGCCAACAGGTCTGTAGACGACGCAGTCAACCTGGCCCTCCACTCCATCCTGCAGCACCTGGACTCCCCGGGAACCTACGCCAGGATCCTGTTTGTGGACTTCAGCTCCGCATTCAACACCATCCGCCCCGCTCTGCTCCGGGACAAGCTGTCCCTGCTCAACGTGCCTGACTCCCTCTGCAGGTGGATCATCGACTTCCTGACGGACCGGAGGCAGCATGTGCGGCTGGGAAAGACTGTCTCAGACTATACTAGCATCAGCACCGGATCACCCCAGGGCTGTGTACTTTCCCCCCTACTCTTCTCCCTTTACACCAACTCCTGCACCTCCTCCCACCAGTCTGTCAAGTTGATCAAGTTTGCGGATGACACCACCCTCATCGGGCTCATCTCCAACGGCGACGAGTCCGCCTACAGGAGAGAGGTGGCCCAGCTGGCGTCCTGGTGCAGCAATAACAACCTGCAGCTGAACGCTCTGAAGACAGTGGAGATGATTGTAGACTTCAGGAAAGTCTCTACTCCTCTGCCCCCCCTCACCCTCTCAGGCTCTCCCATCTCCACTGCTGATTCCTTCCGCTTCCTAGGCACTACCATCACCAGGGACCTCAAATGGGAGCTGACCATCAGCTCACTCATCAAAAAAGCCCAGCAGAGGATGTTCTTCCTGCGGCAGCTGAGGAAGCTCAAGCTACCCACCAAGATGTTAGTGCAGTTCTACACAGCCATCATCGAGTCCATCCTCACCACCTCCATAACCGTGTGGTACGCAGGAGCCACTGCCAGGGACAGACTAAGGCTGCAGCGCGTCGTGCGCACTGCTGAGAAGGTGATCGGCTGCAAGCTCCCATCTCTCCTGGATCTGTACATCTCCAGGACCCGGAGGCGTGCTGGCCGGATCATAGCCGATCCCTCACACCCTGGTCACGTACTGTTTGCCCCCCTCCCCTCTGGTAGAAGACTTCGGTCCATCCAGACTAAAACCTCCCGTCACATGAACAGCTTCTTCCCCTCTGCCATCAGACTGCTGAACACTAAGTGACTTATTGACTCTCGTGCACCATGTACAGCAGCTCAACCAGACTCATGTCAATCATCACTGTTTTCTTCCTGCATTACCGACTGCACTATATAGTTCTCCACAGTATCTGCTGCTGGCTAATATATATTTTAACTGTTGACCAGTATCACTTAATCTTATCCTACACTTTATTACATGTATAGTTTATTTCTTATCTTATCATGTTTAATGTTGCAGCATTGTACCGAGACAAATTCCTAGTTTGTGTACTACATGAACAATGGCAATAAACCTGATTCTGATTCTGATTCTGATTCTAACGGCAGTTCAGCACGTGGGTCTCATTTCTCTGCCCTAAGAGGCAATTCATGACAGAAGACTGCAGCCAGTTGAGACCCAGCTGCTGTAGTTTTGCCTTTTTTGTTTTTGTGTTTCACTCACCTGGAGCTCATTATGTCCCCAGCGCGCTGGCCTCCGCCAATTAAAGAGAGATTGGCAGCGGGGCCCCCGAGCCTGGAGGAGGAGTGGGCTGCTAACTTCATCCAGAGTTTTGTGGATGAAGCTCACACCTCCCGTGAACCAAAAAAGACCTGGGACAACGTGAATGGAGCGGTGGGAATCCTGGAGGCACACCCCAGCCTGTGGAAATATACCCAATACGCGGAACTGTTGTCCACGGTCTCCTCGCTTCAGCGGTCATTCCCCGGGTTGATGATGGGGCCGCCTCCAGTGGAACCGAAACCGACGCAGAGGCATTCTCTACGGCAGACGTCCTTCTTCCCTCCCTGTTCGCCAGCTTCGGCTCCAGCTCCCACATCGCCTGCTCTGAGACGCCATCATCCAGCTCCGGGCCGCCAGAGGAACGCCTCCACCTCCCTGTCAGCAGCCCCCCTCTTGCCGAGGGAGAAGATCTCTGCAGCAGTGTCTTCTGAGCTATTTTCCCCTCTGGCTGCCTCATCAGCATCATCTTTTCTCACAGCTGCTGCCTCCCCCTTCACCTCAGTGTTCTTTCTAGCTGTTGAGGGTTTGGCGGTTTCTACCCCGGCTCTGCCCGTCTCCGTGCCTGCAGGGGTAGCTCCTCCACAGTCCTCTGAGGGGCCTACGTCCACTGTAGCCACAGAGTGGGATGACTGCAAACCAGCTGCAGCAGAAAACATCATGCCCTGAGAACACAGGCAAGTGTTTTTCATTCTCGATCATTTTAACATGAATTACCTTGTCTGATTCCCGAAGGTGAGGCTCAGGCCGTGCAGTCCCCAGAGTCCTCACTGTCTGCTGCAGCTACACACCCTTTACCTGCTCTCTCTGTGTCTCCTCCTATCACCCCTGAGTGTCCGCCAACCCGGGAACTGAACCGCTGGACGATGGAGGAGCCTTCAGCTCTGGAAGACCTGGTTCCAGCCCCGCAGCCACGCTATGGATGGATTGAGAGCACTGAAACCAAGCTGACGCCTGCACCGACTAAGGAGCATCCCCGGGCTTCAGCTAAGCAGGAAGCGGCGCCAGCAGGGAGCCGACCTCCTGTTGCCACGCAGGGTGAACCACCTGCATGAGTTGGAGCTGGACCTCCAGAGGACCGGGCCCAAACAACCATCGCCTGGATCAACAGAGTCCTGGATGGTGGTGGAGCTTGAGCTCAGGCAAGTGCTGTCTCGTTTTTCTTGTTTCTGTTTTGGAGAAATCTTGCCTGGCTCTTGGTGAAGAGAGTCAGGTGCAGCCGTCAGCTGCACCTGAGCTCACCTCACCGGGCTCCACTGCTGCCGGTGACCCTGACCCTGTCTCTCGGCATGTTCTGTCCGGGTCTTCCCCCAGGGTCACCGAGGAAATTCCACCCTGGCCCAGGCTCACCACCCGAGATCACCGTGGGTCCAGGTCTCCCCACTGAGGTCGTCGAACGCTCCGTCCCAGCCCGGGACCTCCGTGGGTGCAGCTTCAGCCTAGTCCGGGTCTTCCATGGGTGCTGCTCCCCCTCCAGTTGAGGTCATCGCAGGTGCTCTGTCCCAGCCCAGGACCTCCGTGGGTGCTGCTCCTCCTCCGGTTGATGTCATCGCTGGTGCTCTGTCCCAGCCTAGTACCTCCATGGGTGCAGCTCCACCTCAGTCTGGGTCTCCATGGGTGTTGCGTCCCAGTTAGGGACCGTCGTGGGAGCTGTGCCCCAGCCTAAGACCAACTTGGGTGCTGCGCTCCAGTGTGGGCCCACCATGGGCTTTACATCCCAGCACATGGGCCACCGTGGGTGCAGCTTTGTCCCGATCCGGGTTCACCCGGGGTGCAACCTTGGTCCAGTCCGGGCCCACTGGGGGTGCAGCTTTGGTCCAGTCCAGGCCCACTGGGGGTGCAGCCTTGGCCCAGTCTGGGCCAACCAAGGGTGCAGCTTTGGCCCAGTCCAGACCAACCAAGGGTGCAGCTATGTCCCAGTCTGGGACCACCGGGGGTGCAGCCTTTGTCAAGTCCGGGCCAACCAAGGGTGCAACTTTGGCCCAGTCCAGACCCACCGTGGGTGCTGCTTTGCTCCAGCCCGGAGCCACCACGGGTGCTGCTTTCCTCCAGCCCGGAGCCACCGCGGGTGCTGCTTTCCTCCAGCCCGGAGCCACCGCGGGTGCTGCTTTCCTCCAGCCCGGAGCCACCGCGGGTGCTGCTTTCCTCCAGCCCGGAGCCAACGTGGGTGCAGCGTCGCTCCAGCCTGGAGCCACTGCAAATGCTGCTTTGTTTCAGCCTGGAGCCACCACGAGTGCTGCTTCACTCCAGCCTGGAGCCGCCGTGGGTGCTTCTTTCGCTCCAGTCCGGAGCATACATGGGTGCTACCTTTTTCCCCTCCGGGACCACCGAGGGTGCTGCTGGTCAGTCCGGGGGCGTTGTGGCCCCCTGTCCTTCGCCAGACACCGTCATGGTTCCCCCTCCTGTACCAGATGCCATCATGGTTCCCCCTCCTGTGCTAGATGCTGTGATGGTTCCCCTTCCTGTGCCAGATGCCATTGTGGTTTCCCCTCCTGTGCCTGACACCATCGTGGTTCCCCCTAAAAATCTAAAATCTAAAAAAATAAAATGCAGTTAATTTAGTTCTCTGCATTTATAGCTTCTATTTTCACACTTCTGTTTCAACCAAATTAAACTATGAAAGCACTATGTACAGGCAAAGCTCACTTGGGCCTGCTCATTATATTCAGGTAGGAGCATGACAGTTGCGTTTGTGAGCAAATAAGTCAGTCATGATGCACTGCAAGTATAGGCTGCCTGCAGTATGGGTCTGGGATCAGACCCAGAAGTCCCAGACCCAGTATAGGTCTGGGACTTTGGCCGGCCGCCTGAACTGTTTAGTTTTGTGCCCTAGGTGGCCCAGGGGTCTGATATTGCGTGGGTGCGGGTCATGAACGGGGTTTGTGTTTTTTGTTTCCTCCTAAGCCTATTCCCCCCACCTCCCACCCGGGGTGGTTTATTGTTGTACTTTTTTTGGGGGGGGGGGCTTTTTTTTTTTCTTTTTTGGGTTTCACCTTGGGGTGTCTGGATTCCACCCCTTAAGGTGGGGCTCTGTCATGAGGCTGAGCACAGTGTTTCATTGGGCTCTGGCTCTTAATTTATTTCTGAATATTTTCTGTATTTGTCCATCTTTGTGTTGTTTTCCTGTGTATTGAGGTATGATGTCTCCTTAGTGGTTTATCGTTCTGTTTGTTATTTATGTCTTTAGTATTAGTATTATTTTGTCAGTTCCTGTAGTTCAGGATTTATATTTTGTTTCTATATGACATGACTGCCTTACCTCCTCTTCCAGACACTCCCACCCTGTCATCGTCTCACTGCCTGTTCCCTAGTTGTCAGCTGTGAGTTGTTGTTTAATTAGGTCACCTGCCCGCTCATGCAGGCTGAACCTGCCGCCCATTGTTTCATCCTGTTCCCCAACTATTTAAAATAAATTCCACTAACTAAAGTTCAGCTCATGGGTCTCATTTCTCTGCCCTAAGAGGCAATTCATGACAATTTCTAGCTTTTGAGGATCTTTTGGTCTACTTCACTTTATCAGGCAGGTCCTGTTTAAGTGATTTCTTGATTGAGAACAGGTGTAGCAGTAATCAGGCCTGGATGTGGCTAGAGAAACTGAACTCAGCTTTCCAAAGATGTGATAAACCACAGTTAATTTATGTTTTAACGGGGAAGGGGTGTCATTTTTTCACACGGGGCCATGAAGGTTCGATTTTTTTTTCCCCTTAATAATAAGAACCTTCATTTAAAAAATGCATTTTGTGTTTACTTGTGTTGTCTTTGTCTAATATCTAAATTTGTTTGATGATCCGAAACATTTAAGTGTTGACAAACACAAAAAAAATGAGCAATCAGGAAGGGGGCAAACACTTTTTTTAATTGGCTCCTGTGCTGCTCTTTTTTAAACATATTTTTTTCTTTGCATGGTGGTACAGTTTTTGGGCAGAAATATTACTGGCATATTTGTTTGCTCTTCGCTGTAGTCATCTTGGTGTGTGTGCAAGAGCAACTTTTTTATGCCAGTAAACTTGATAAAAGAGGATGCAGCAGAATGTAATTCATCCGGTTTTGCCAGAGATGTCATTTTGGTATGTCTCCAGTTTATGTCTCAGACCAGACCAATAATGGGTTACCCCATGGTCACAGAAAACCACCTTCTTTCTCTATATATACCTTTGGCCTAACTAAAGTTGAAATGACACATACAATAGAGATCCTAAGTAAGCCCCCTCTACTTCCACTGATGGGACCTTACTTCGGAAAAAAATCTCCATTGGAATGAATGCCAAGAGAGAAATTATCTTTCGGTCCCAATCAAATTTTGCCACGAGTTACACATATGACTATAATGGTTCAGGCTGCACATTCACTCACTCTTTCCCCCTAATTAACCTCTCATTCCTTTCAGCTGCACCTACCGCCTGTGGGCATCAGGAAGCCCTTTATATTGAGCCAGTCTCCATTGGGCTGTCAGGAACACATCAGACTCTCTCCCATGCTGACCCGAGAAGTTTCATTTCTGGTGTGCAGCGTAAACCCGGCAACCATCCCCGACTTCTGCAGAAACGTAAGAACAATCACTCTCTCCCTTTTGCATCCCATCTCCTCAGGAGAGGACTCAACTGGTGGATCTGGAATCAGCTTGGCGGAGCCCTCCTTTCCGGACCTCCTCTTCCACAGTCCAGCACAGCGAGTGCACTCCTGAATTACACTAACCCTTTCCCCTCTTCACGTCCTGCACAGAAACACCTCTGGTGTAAATACACACCATGTCATATTACCCCCACGCCGAGAGTCTGCAGCCTCCCTGCTTCACAGTGAAGGAATCGCCACCATCTGTAAGAGACACAAACAGCAAATTATCAAACAGTAACTGCTCCATACTTAACCTCTGCTCTCCTCTCCTTCCGCAGGGTTGCCAGACTCTCTGTGCACATTCATATTAAGATAAGATAAGATAAGATAAGCCTTTATTAGTCCCACAATGGGGAAATTCCAGGATTGCAACAGCACAGGGATAGCAACACTCAGAGCAACAATCAGAAGGCAAGAAAAAACAAGAGCAGCTAGTATACATATGTACATATTAATATAAATGTATATATATATAGACACACAGTGCGGAGCATTGTGGTTTGTGGATGTGCAGCAGAAAGTCTAAGCTCTCTCTCCGCGGATGCGGCGGGCTAGCTGGATGTCTTTGGGCATGATGGTGACCCTCTTGGCGTGGATGGCGCACAGGTTGGTGTCCTCGAAGAGACCCACCAGGTAGGCCTCGCTGGCCTCCTCCAGAGCCATGACGGTGGAGCTCTGGAAGCGCAGGTTGGTCTTGAAGTCCTGAGCGATCTCCCTCACCAGGCGCTGGAAGGGCAGCTTACGGATGAACAGCTCCGTGGATTTCTGGTAGCAACGGATCTCTCTCAGAGCCACGGTACCGGGCCTGTAACGGTGAGGCTTCTTCACTCCGCCGGTGGCCGGAGTGCTTTTTTTGAGCAGCCTTGGTGGCCAGCTGCTTCCTGGGGGCTTTTCCTCCAGTAGATTTATGGGCAGTCTGCTTGGTTCTTGCCATCGCTCTTTATTATTCTGTCTTATATTTCTTGCACGCCGCCTAAACTCCAGCCCAGCACCCGCGTCGTTTTCACTTCAGTTCTCCCAGTATGTCGAGTTTCTCCTTTAGCACCGGGTGGCGGTTGAGTGCTAGCTAGCTCTTCCCTGCTGTATTGTCTCCTGCTGTAAACAGAGGCTCCGTCCGCCGACTCGGGAGACCTTTGGGGCGATCTGTGTGTCCGTGATATATATAGAGTGAAAGGTGTGCCGGATCAGAAAGTTATCACCGGATCAGAAAGAAGAAGGAAGATAAAAAGACTCAGAATTGAGCCGCTGTTGCAAAAGGCAGCCAACTCATGTGGCGCCTTATTCACTATTATTGTAATAAAGATCATTGTCTCACTTACCTTTGGTCTCCTTTCTACCTGCGTTTGGGTCTGTCTTAACAAATCATGTCAATGACGTGTGTCAGTTTAAAAGATAATTTTCTTCATAAATAGCACTGTAGGTTGTCATATAATAGAGTAATATTTAGTTTTTGTGAAACCGCTTAGTGGACTATATCTCCTTGCCTTGGACTATAGATGTCAGCACAGTTATGGCAGTTCCCCTCTCAAAGATCACCTTCTGTTTTCTGACCAATGAAAGAAACAATTCTGCAGAACAATCTGGATGTAGGCCCACATCAGGATCATTGTACATGAGTCTGGTGAGCATTGGGGCAATTGCCGAGGAGGAGTGTAATGATCAGTGTTTACCACTAGGCGTCGCTGCTACCTTGTTACCGCTTGTTGGAATGATGCACTCAGTAGAATAAGAAACGGCCAACATGGGAGCCGATGTGAAAGTGTCTGTGTGAGCTGCCGCTAAAAAAATAAAGTTACGTTGGTTCAACTGCAAGTCTCTTCTCTCCTCAACGAACACGAACACAACATGGTACCAGGAGTAAACTGCATGAACTGAGCGACCACGTGAGAAGTCGTCATGGAGTTGAAGCCGCCGGAAAACCTGAAATTGGCAGGTAACGTGGATGAAAAATGGCGGGCATTCAAGCAGCAGTTCAACTTGTATGTCACGGCCATGGGACTGGACACGAAGCCGGACTCGAGAAAGGTAGCACTTTTGCTGAACTTAGCGGGGCCACAGGCCATTGAAGTGTACAACACGTTCGTGTTCGGAACGGGTGAAGACCCAAATAAGCTGGATGTCGTGCTCGCTAAGTTTGATGCTCACTGCACTCCTAAGAAAAACGAGACATATGAAAGATACATGTTTAGATCTCGTATGCAGCAACAGAGTGAGCCCTTTGACAGTTTTTTGACAGCTCTCCGTTTGAAAGCACAATCCTGCAATTTTGGGACATTGAAGGACTCAATGATCAGAGATCAAATTGTGTTTGGTGTTGAGGACAAAAAGTTACGAGAGAGACTGCTTCGTGAGACGGAGTTGACGCTGGAGATGGCTGTTAAACTCTGCCAGGCAAGCGAACTGTCCCAGAAGCACATGAAAACGTTCTGCGGCATGCCAGGCGCCACACCTCCGAGTGAAGGAGCAGCAGTCGGTGCCGTGTCATCTCAGAGCGGGAGGCGTCGCTCATGGGCCGGGACTGCACAGCGGACCGAGGATCCCACGTTCTTCTGCAAGCGTTGCGGATTACAGCACAAGCCAAAGCAATGCCCAGCGTTTGGTAAAGTATGCTCCAACTGCCATGGAAAGAATCATTTTGCAAAGCAATGCTTCACCAAAAGAAAGGAAGGAAAGAAAGGCAAAAACGTGAATGTAGTCGAAGACACAGACTTAAGTGACACTTTCTTTGTGGGCATCGTTGACTGTGAAAATGAAGAAGAAAAAGTCAACAGCATTACCAATGAGGACAAGTGGACCACTCCTCTGCTGGTTAACGGGACTATCGTCACTATGAGACTGGACACTGGTGCAAAAGCTAACCTCATTAGCATGTCTGATGTAAAGGAAATGCAGGTTAAGCCACACATATACAGAAAGAAATCAGGGTTGAAAGATTACAATGGGCAACCCATACAGTGTTTTGGTACCTGTAAACTGAATGTTGTTGTTAAAGGTAAAGTGCACAATGTAAACTTTTCTGTTGTGAATGAGAAATGTGAATCACTGTTGGGTGATAAAAGCTGTGAAGAGCTAGGGTTAGTGAAAAGAGTGTACTGCATTGAATCAGATTCCAAGTGTGACACTAACGCTATTGTGCAAAACTTTTCTGATGTGTTCAAAGGTTTTGGCACACTGCCCTTTACATATAAAATCCAGCTAAAAGAAGGTGCCCAACCAGTTGTGCACGCACCACGTAGGGTCCCAGCTCCACTGCGTGAAGCCCTCAAACGAGAACTGGACAGGATGACCAACTTGGGCGTGATCAAAAAGGTGCAGGAGCCCACAGACTGGGTCAACTCGATGGTCGTCACAAAGAAAAAGAATGGTGAGTTGAGAATGTGCATGGACCCAAAAGATCTAAATGAGAACATTAAGCGCGAGTACTACCAAATCCCCACACGTGAGGAAATAGTCAGTGAGATGGCAGGAGCTAACTACTTCACAAAGCTCGACGCTTCTCAGGGTTTCTGGCAGTTAAAACTGGATGAGAGCAGCACTAAGTACTGTACTTTTAACACACCTTTCGGTAGATACTGTTTTCTTAGGCTGCCATTTGGAATAAAATCTGCACCAGAAATATTCCACAGAGCGATGGAACAGATCATTGAAGGCCTAGAGGGAGTCAGAGTTTACATAGATGACATTATTGTATGGGGCTCGACTCTCCAAGAGCACAACCAGAGACTTAACAAAGTGATGGAGTGCATTCAGAAGTACGGGCTGAAACTCAATAGAGCCAAGTGTGAGTTTGCAGTACAAGAGATTCTCTTCCTCGGAGACAAACTCACAGCTCAAGGCATACAACCAGATGGCGATAAAGTGAAAGCAATACTGAACATGCCAAGACCAACAGACAAAACGGGCGTGTTACGCATCATGGGAATGGTAAATTTCATAGGCAAATTTATTCCCAACCTCACAGCAAAGACGTCATGCATCCGAGAGCTCTTACACAACGACTGTGACTTTAAATGGGCCGAAAAACATGAGCAAGAGTGGCAAAGACTTAAGCAAACTCTTACCAGAGCACCAGCATTAGCCTACTATGACCACCGGAAAAAGCTCAAAGTGTCAACTGACGCGTCCAAAGATGGCATCGGAGCAGTGCTCCTACAGGCAGAAGGAGAGTACTGGAAACCAGTAGCCTATGCGTCAAGGGCTATGACAAAGTCTGAATGCAAATATGCCCAGATTGAAAAGGAGTGTTTAGGCGTTTCCTACGGGCTGGAGCGGTTTCACAGTTATGTCTATGGACTGCCGTCTTTTACTGTGGAAACTGACCACCGCCCACTCGTCTCCATTATCAAGAAGAATCTTAACGAAATGTCCCCACGGATCCAACGCCTAATGATGAAAATGCAAAGGTACGATTTTGAACTGGTTTATACACCGGGAAAGCACCTGATACTCGCAGATGCCTTGTCCAGAGCACCTGCTGAAAAGTGTCTGAGTTCCACAGATGAGGATATTGAAAATCACATCAACATGGTGTCGTGTGCTCTGCCAGTATCTGACACAAAGTCGAAACAAATAGCTGAGGTGACATCACAGGACACCGAGCTACAGCGTGTCATTCAGAACATGGACGAGGGATGGCCTGCAGGATCTTGCCCTCGCTATTACCATGTCAGAGGAGATCTCAGTTTTGTTGATGGACTATTACTGAAGAAAGGAAGAATAGTCATCCCTGAGGCTCTAAGACCAGATTTGTTAAACAGGATACATGAAGGACACCTTGGGATTGAAAAATGTAAAAGGAGAGCAAGGGAGTCAGTGTACTGGCCTGGACTAAACAAAGACATCGAGACACTTGTGAGTAGTTGTGAAACGTGCCAGAAACACCGAAGTAAACAAAGCAAAGAGCCAATGGTGATATCTGAAAGTCCTGCATCCCCTTGGCACAAAGTAGGGATAGACCTGTTTCACCTTAAAGGCAAAGACTACTTAGTAGTCATGGACTACTTTTCCAACTTTCCAGAAATGGCACTACTCTCAAGCACTACATCAGCCTGTGTGATCACTCATACCAAATCCACATTTGCTCAGCATGGCATCCCACACCTTGTGGTGACAGATAATGGACCATGTTTCAGTAGCAGGGAATGGCAGCAGTTTGCAGAACAGTATGAATTTCGGCATGTGACGTCAAGCCCACACTATGCACAATCAAATGGACAAGCAGAAAAAGGCGTCCACATTCTGAAGCAACTGCTTAAGAAAGCTGCAGACAGCAACTCGGATCCATACTTGGCTCTACTCAGTTACCGCGCCTCTCCACTTCAGTGCGGACTGTCACCTGCTGAGCTACTAATGAACAGAAAGCTGCGTACAACGCTTCCCAGCTACCCAAATGCTACTTCACAAAGGAAAGATACAAAACTCAGAAACAAGCTTGAGAAGCAGAAACTGAAACAAAAGACATTCTATGACACTTCAGCCAAACCACTCTCTCCACTGGCCAACAACGACCCAGTTAGGATCGAGGATGCATCTGGCTGGAACACTAAAGGAGTTGTATTACAGGAAGTTGCTCCAAGATCATTCACAGTGAGAACCGAGGATGGACAGGTGCTCAGGCGCAATCGCCGCAGTCTCCTCAAGACTCCACAAGCACCTGGTGGGCCCAATAATGCTCACCCAGAATCTCCCACAACCACACCTCTTATGAACTGTGAAGCAAATGTTCCACCTGACAAAGATGAACCGAGAAGATCAAAACGAGAAATAAAGAAACCAGATAGGTTGGACTTATAAGAAAAAAAAAAAAAAAAAGCAAAAAGCAAAGAATAAGAAAAATGTAACAGATGTTAATTTCTTTGGGCATGTTGATTCAGGGAGAACTGAAATTTGTGTTTTGTATTAGTCCATTCATACTGAATACATATACACTGTTTTGCATCAATGTTTATTAATGTTTATTCACCTCAAAGAAAGGGGGATATAATGATCAGTGTTTACCACTAGGCGTCGCTGCTACCTTGTTACCGCTTGTTGGAATGATGCACTCAGTAGAATAAGAAACGGCCAACATGGGAGCCGATGTGAAAGTGTCTGTGTGAGCTGCCGCTAAAAAAATAAAGTTACGTTGGTTCAACTGCAAGTCTCTTCTCTCCTCAACGAACACGAACACAACAAGGAGTACTGAATTTTTAAACATGGATGGATGGACAAAAAGACATAAGGAGAATGGATGCAGTGTCTTAGCATTAGCTCATTTCACATTAACTAGTTAAAAAAAAAAGTTTTTCTTAAGGCCCTTTTCCACTAGTACCTGTTTGGCGCAGTTCGATATGGTACGCTTTGTAGGCTTTTCCATTAGGAGCTGTAATGGCTACCGTCCTGATTTTTCAGACCTGCTGCCGAGTGGTTCTAACCATGCCGTGCCGACCCAAAAATGTGACATAAAAACACTGGAGGCCACTAAATGGTCCGAGCGTAACGTCATGAGAGCGACATTTGAGACTGAGTTACAGAATCTCGAGCCGCCATTTCCAAAAATTTGTCTGTGAGCCAGCCAGCAAGCAAGCGTCAGTATAAACAACAACGATAGAATGGCTTCACAGAAATCAGACCCACAGAAATCAACACTTCAGCCTTCAGCTGATGAGAGAATCCAGAGGGGACTAGACGGAGCCACCCGAAATGAATTTATGGCCACGAGAGCACCGAACTTCAACAGTTGAAATCCATGATATTAGAATATAGAGGATGGTGAGTGATGTGAGATGATGTGATGTTATGCATCTTTTACGTTATTTATCTCAGCAGTTCAAAGTTCACTTTGAACAGACAACAACGTTGTCTCTCTTTGTGCAGACAATGAGCTAGCTAGTTAGTTGTCAGTGCTAACTCCGTGCTGTCCTTGTATTTTGCGCTGGTGTCAATATTATCTGATGAAATAAGCTAGTTGTAATCTTGGTGAAAAAGGTGGGGTTTTTTACATGTTGCACTTTTGCGCTGTGCATGTACTTAAGTTGTGTGTATTTTCATTCTAGAGCCCGACCAGCATCTGCTGTGACACTGGCAACGTTTAGCACTACACATAATGTGTTATGACTGGTAAGTTGCACATTCTGTTATTTTATTAGTAGTGGTGGACAAAGTACTCAAATCCTTTGCTTTTTAAGTTAAAGTACAGATAGTGCCAAAATTAAAGTAGCTCAATTTCCACTTAATATGAAAGGGACTGAACTGAGATTTATTTGATTGTGTGAATATTAATTACAGAATAATTGAAAATGAATGGCACATCCAATATTATCCACTGTAAAATAAACTACTTGTTTATTTTTTTTGTCAGATCACTTGTGTGATCCTTTATGAGCTATATTCATAATAGTCTATCTTGCACTTTGGTGGCTAAACTTTTCTTGATAAAAATTACATATTTTGACTGAGTGACTCCATACTCGGAGATGCACCCCCTCAGTAAAAGTACTAGATTCCATTCAACTGAAAGTATCAACTCATTCTGATTGCTGAGGCCACAGTAAAAACAAATGATTTTAAATGTAACCCAGCCCTTGTAAAATCTACTTTACTGAAGCACAGCAATATGAAAACTGTGGTTAAATACAACAACGAAGTACTTTATTGTCACATTCCACCACTGGCTTTTAGCAACAAGTGTATTTCCCAAATATGTTTTAAACTTGCTTTAATTAACCACCACCCATTTCTGTCTTTTGTCTAGGCAAGAAGAAAATGATCCACCCAAAACTGGACCTTGCATCACTATTTACAGACATGCAGGCTGAAGATCTGGTGAACCGGGACCAGCTTTAGCGGCATAGCCAATTGCTTCTCAGTGAGGCAACGTGGCCGGTGTGTGTGACCATTCTATTTTTTTTTTTTTTTTTTTACAGTTTGAATTTTGCACATTCTAAATAATTTGGAATTTGCTGTGAATTGTAATAAACAATTTAGTGACATGTGTTTGCATCATGATTTTCTATTTTGTCTGTTAAGACACAGGTGGGAAGAGTCAACAGTACAAATCATTTATCAGCGATGTTGAAAATAATGGCTCATTTTTAAGAAAAAGTTGTAGCCGCACATGGGGAAAACATAATGACTAGCATCTTAGATAAGAACAAAGAGCAGAGTTTCCTTGGAGATAACAGGAAGTTGTGAAAGTGTGATCTTTTGTGTGTCAGAGACTGCTTGGAGGATCCTTTGTGTGTCAGAGACTGCAAGGGGGATGTTAGGGGATTAAGGAAGTGAATGCAATTTTTTTTTTTTTTTTTTGTTACTTATTTGTACCCGTAGGTAGACTTGGTTTGCAGTCTGGTGACAAGCCACTGGCTGCTGGTCGCTGCGTGCGCGAGCGCCCTAAACCTACATGTTTTTGGTGTGCGGGAGGAAACCGGAGAAATCCCGGAGTAAACCCGCGCAACACGGGGAGAACATGCAAACTCCACACAGCTCACTGTTGGTCGGGGGCTGGGATCGAACCCACGATCTCATGATCCCCGCGGTCCCCCGGCCGAGGGTAAAACTGCGCTGCCACAGTGCTAAACCACTGCGCCACCGTGCAGTGCAATGTGACCTTTGATGTGAATGCAATGTGACCTTTGATGTGTAGAAGTGGCTGTAGGAAGACCTGGGTATTTAAGAGAAGAGTTTTGTCTGAGATGCCCTCTTTCTACTATGCTCATGTGTGAGACGTGTAATAAACTGCCTGAGACAAATCTGCCTCATCATTTACACACTCCACACTGGTGACTCAAGACGAAGCATGCAACACGAAGAGAATTCCCCAGAGCCAGCCTCGTTGGGAGCCCCCAGCCAAGCGTATGCCGTTACAGTCCAGCTACCGGATTTTTGGCAGCACAATCCGTGCTCCTGGTTCCACCTGGTTGAGGCGCAGTTCGTCCTCCGGGGGATATCGGTGGATGACACGAAATTCTACCATGTGGTCGCAAAGCTCGATACCCACACGGCTCAGCATGTGGAGAGCCTGCTGGATCAGCCACCAGCCAGCGACAAATACGACACGTTGAAGGCCGCACTCATCCAGCACTACACACTCTCGGTTGAGGAGAGAGCAGAAAGACTCCTGACGCGGACCGGGTTGGGAGATTGCACGACTATTGACCTGATGGAGAGGATGCTGAGACTGAAGGGCTCGGCCGACGACCACTTAATTTTTACCCACCTCTTCCTCAGGAACCTTCTGTCAGCGACGAGAGCGGCCCTGGCCAGTTCGCCGTTGCTGGCCAAGCGGGACTACCGTGCGCTGGCCCGGGAGGCACACCGGATCATCATGGCCAGCAGAGAGCTCGCGACCATGGCGGCAGCGATGGAGCTCGGCGCGACGGCCGGAGATGGCGAGGAGCCATTGACGGTGGTAGCAGAACCACTGACGACGGCGGCGGCGGGGGCCAAGGAACGCGGAGGAGACACCCTTTGTTTCTACCACCGCCACTTTGCAGAGAAGGCACGCAAATGTATACCACCGTGCCAGTTCAAGCGCTCAGGAAACGCCAAGACCGGGGGTCGGTAGCAGCTGCGGCCCTCGGGGAGGAGAACAAGCTGCTCTACTTGACGGACACACGCTCGGGGAGGCATTTCCTCGTGGACACCGGCGCCCAGTTGAGTTTCATCATGCCGTCCTACGCCGACCGGCTGGCAGGATCCAGCGGCCCCGAGATGGCAGCAGCAAACGGCTCGGAGATTAAGACCTTTGGTGAGAGGACTCTACTTCTGTCGCTACACGGCCGTGCATTTGAGTGGACTTTGGTCATAGCAGCATTGAATTTCAATATATTGGGGGCTGATTTTTTGTGCTCACATGGTTTGTTGGTTGATGTCGCTAACAGGCGCCTGGTTAATGCACTGTCCTTTGATTCTATCCCCTGTACAGCTCGAGCGTCCCGGCAAACAGCACAAGCCAACGTCACAGCTGCAAGCGGTAAGTTACACACACTGCTCACTCAGTTCCCAGCACTCACGGTCCCGACATTTTCGGCAGCCGTCGCTAAACACGGGGTGGAACATTTTATTACCACCACCGGGCCGCCCGTTTTTGCAAAACCTCGGCGCTTGGACGCAGCTAAACTGGCCATAGCGCGTGAGGAGTTCGCCAACCTGGAGAGGTTGGGCATCATCAGGCGTTCAAACAGCCCATGGGTTTCCCCGCTACACATGGTCCCTAAAGCTGACGGTTCGTGGCGACCTTGCGGGGATTTCCGCAGGTTGAACAATGCCACAGCGCACGACCGCTACCCAATTCCTCACATCCAGGATTTTTCCTTTCACTTGGCAGGAGAGCGTGTTTTTTCTAAAATAGACTTGGTCCGCGGTTACCACCAAGTCCCAGTGCGCGCTGAGGACATACCCAAAACAGCGGTGATAACTCCGTTTGGTCTATTCGAGTTTTTGCGCATGCCATTCGGGCTTAAAGGGGCTGCACAGACGTTCCAACGCATGATGGATGCGGTGCTGCGCGATCTCCCTTTCGTATTCGTCTACCTGGACGATATCTTGGTAGCCAGCGCGTCCGAAGACGAACACGAAAACCACCTCACGGTGGTTTTCCGGAGGTTGGGAGAGCACAGTTTAATAATCAACCCAGCGAAGTGTCAGTTCGGGGTGACGCAGATTGATTTTTTTGGGGGCACCGCGTCTCTCCCGAAGGAGCAGTTCTGCTGCCTGACAAAGTGCGCGCCGTAGCAGATTTTCCCTGACCGCAAACGGTCAAGGCGTTACAGGAGTTTTTGGGAATGGTGAATTTTTATAACAGTTTCCTCCCCCACGCAGCGCAGCTCATGCAACCGCTGTACGTCGCGCTCAAAAAACAGAAACCCGCGAATAAGATCGAATGGATCCTGGAGCGAGAGCGGGCGTTCTCGGAAGTCAAGGCAGCCCTGGCAAACGCTGCATTGTTGGCACATCCAGACCCAACGGCCCGCATAGCGCTCACTACTGACGCATCAGATGTGGCCATAGGGGCGGTCGTGGAGCAGCGTGTAGCCGGGGCTTGGCAGCCGCTCGCTTTTTTCAGCAGGACTTTGCGCGATAGTGAACGTAAATACAGCGCGTTTGACAGGGAGTTGCTGGCTCTCCACTTGGCCATTCGCCATTTCCAGTTCTGGCTGGAAGGGCGCTGTTTCACCGTGTTCGTTGACCACAAGCCACTAACATTCGCGATGGCCAAGGTTTCAGAATCGTGGTCGGGCCGGCAGCAGAGACAGCTGGCCGTGATCTCAGAGTTTACTACCAATATTCAGCATGTGTCGGGTAAACTGAATGTAGTGGCAGACTGCCTCTCACGTGCCATGGCAGCCCCGGTCCGCATGAGGATAGATTACACAGCCACGGCCGCGGAGCAAGTTAGTGACTCGGATATGCGCGCGCTCCAGTCTGGACAAACAGGGTTAAGGCTGGAGAGCAGGGTGCTGCAAGACAGTATGCCCCCCCTAATCTGCGATGTCTCCACTGGGCGACCGGGTCCCGTGGTACCGGCCGCGTGGCGCTGCCGTGTTTTTGACTCGGTTCATTCTTTAGCGCACCCAGGAGGGCGCACGTTGGTCAAGATGGTAAGAGAGAAATTTGTGTGGCCGAGCCTTCGCAAACAAGTGAAAGAGTGGGCAGCAGCCTGCATGGCGTGCCAACGAGCCAAAGTACACAGACACACGAGAGCTCCCTTGGAGCCGTTTCACATCCCGGCTAAGAGGTTCCACCATGTTCACGTGGACCTCGTGGGCCCCCTCCCGCCATCACAGGGGTGCACGCACCTTCTGACAATGGTGGACCGCACCACGCGCTGGCCGGAGGTGGTTCCACTGGCGTCAACCACAGCCGAGGAGGTGGCGCGCGCGTTTTTAACAGCATGGGTGGCGCATTTTGGAGTCCCGTCGGACATTACATCTGACAGAGGCCCTCAATTTGTTTCCGAACTTTGGTCAATAATGGCCCGCAGCCTGGGTGTCACAATTCACCGCACAACTGCGTACAATCCACAGGCTAACGGGTTATGCGAACGTTTTCATAGGTCATTGAAAGCGGCTCTCAGGACGTCACTGACGGATGCAAATTGGGTAGACAAGCTACCATGGGTTTTATTGGGGTTACGTTCTGCGCCTAAAGAGGACTTGGAGGCTTCCCCGGCTGAGCTCATTTTTGCGCAGCCACTTCGGCTGCCCGGGGAGTTTCTCCCAGATAATCCTGCGCCGGGCAGCTCCCCGTCTCAGCTGTTGCAGCGTAGCATTGACACAGGCACGCTGCCGGGCCCTGTCCACCACAGTTTTCTGCACGTTTTTGTGCCTAAAACTTTTTAAAACGCGGAGTTTGTTTTTGTCAGACACAATGCACATCGCCCCCCACTGCGCCCACCTTATGATGGACCGTTCAGAGTGCTGGAAACAGGGGCAAGCATTTTTTGCTAGATTTGGGGGGTAGGAGGGAAAAGGTTGGCATAAACAGACTCAAACCCGCTTTTGTGGTGGCGGACGAGCAAGTGCTGTTGGCGAAGGCCCCTCGGAGTGGAAGACCCCCACGGGGAGCTTCCCAGAGTAAAATTTCCCCAGAACACCCGCAGGGACAGACAAAAGGTTTTCACCCCCAGACAGCAGCTCCCCAGCATGACAGCGCTGCGGAGGCGGTGAATCCTGGTTACAGCGGATACGGGAGAAGACTGAAGCCCAAGCAGCATGTGGATTGATGTGTAATGATTCTGTCACAGCATACAGACTGTTATTCTTTTGTTCGATCCAATATGCTCGGGGGTGGTGGTGTAGCCGCACATGGGGAAAACATAATGACTAGCATCTTAGATAAGAACAAAGAGCAGAGTTTCCTTGGAGATAACAGGAAGTTGTGAAAGTGTGATCTTTTGTGTGTCAGAGACTGCTTGGAGGATCCTTTGTGTGTCAGAGACTGCGAGGGGGATGTTAAGGGATTAAGGAAGTGAATGCAATGTGACCTTTGATGTGAATGCAATGTGACCTTTGATGTGTAGAAGCGGCTGTAGGAAGACCTGGGTATTTAAGAGAAGAGTTTTGTCTGAGATGCCCTCTTTCTACTATGCTCATGTGTGAGACGTGTAATAAACTGCCTGAGACAAATCTGCCTCATCATTTACACACTCCACAAAGTAACCAAAACCAATTATTTTATTTACTGAAGACTGTATTGCTGGATGTGCCAGTGCAGAAGACACTGCACACTTTAGTGATAGTACCAGCATATGGAGGAATTCTGGGCCATATTAGCATCTGTATTTTCTAATAATGGGTTAGGGCAGGGGTGCCCAATCATGTGCCATGGAGGGCCAAGACCCTGCAGGCTTTACCTCCAACCAGTGTCTTCATCAGCAGATTCCACTGAATTTCTTCCACTGACTGCTGATCATTGAAAACACCTGCTGAAGAGACTGAGTAGAAGAGAGAACCTGCAGGGTCTTGGCCCTCCATGGCACATGATTGGACAACCCTGAGTTAGGGTTTAATGGGATTTAACATTTTAACACAAACTGCTTTATGGCTCATAATTCTGTTGGCAGACTTACACCAAACCAAAAGTGATTTCTCAAACTTCTGGGTTGTTCTTAGACAGCTTTTCCAATCTTTTAGTATTTAATTTGTGTCACTTGGTGGTAACCTTCACACATAAAACAAAAGTGGAGACATATCTGCAAAAAGTACAAAGGTTTATTGTCAAAATTCCTAGTGCCATACTAAATGAATACAAGTATAGTTCACTGTTGATGCAAAGAATATATATTTATACAGTACATGTAGTCAGCAACACTCGATATGATACATAGCCAGTAAATTCATGTATTTCTTTTTAACCTTGTGACTGCGTTATTTTAATTGCTTTTAATCCTAGATCCAGTTTGTTTTGGCTTAAAATGCATCATAATTGTTAAGTATATGTTATTATACCTAACTCAGTACCATTTACCTGTTGAAATATATATTTTATGGCTAATATAACCCCATAACTACATTATGGCACCTGGCGATCAAGTTTTGGCAGCTGATCATGTTTTGTCACGACACCACTGGCTGGAGCAGGTACATACATGACATCTCAACAGTCTCTCCATGATTTTGACACAGATCAGAGCAGTTTGTTGCACAGGAAGCTAAACATTTCTACAGACATTCTGAAGTTCTGTAACCACTGCACGTTCGTGAAGCCGGGGTGACATCTCATCACTGGGAGCTTGTGTTGAATGCCCAGACCCACAATTTGAAGTGATAAGTTTTGCCACAAGAAAGCCATCTGAAACACACACACACACAGAATATATATTTTAATACCTAATAGCGATAACTTGCCAACATTACAATGTAGTACGGCGGATTTAAAGCAAAGTAGCATTCGCAGTCATTAGCTTACCTTCATATGTGATGTAGTTTGTATCCTCATGTCTTCCGCTTTATACTGCTCTATATGGTTTCCTAAACACTCCAGTACTTTTCCAGAGTGTGTCATCTCACTGCCTATAGCCTTCTGCTCTCCTCTTCTGCCTTTAGTCTGGCAAAAAAAAAAAAAAAAAAAGCCAGAGGCCGCAGTCGCCTCGTATCCTGCAATCTTGTGTTTTATCTGGGTTGCTTGTTTTACTTAATGGGATGGTTGCGCCACCTCCCTGTGACAAATCCCACCCACATCAAGCGGTACTCTGGTGTAATGGAAGCACAAGCGGACCGAATTGAACGGAACTGAACTGTACTGTACCGGGCCAAAGAGGTACTAGTGGAAAAGGGCCATTAGTCTCAAATAGGTCTTTTCCACCAAAACGGGTCCAGTGCTTAACTGGAGCCAGAGCCTGATTGGCACCAGTTCTTTGGTTTTCCACCACCTCAAGCACCAGTCCCAGGCTCTCAAAAGTGGTGCTATCGTGGCCCCAACTCTTAGCTGGGTCAGCGGCAGCACCAGTTTATGTTGGTTATGCCCACAGCCATTGGCGTGGTTAACTGGCCACCTTCAAAACATTACTGACCGCCATGTTGCATTCCAAACAGCCGAGCAAGCAATGGATTCCAAAACCAAACAGATCTGGAGCGAAGAAGAGACACATTTCTTGGCTCTATGGACGTGAGCAGAAGTACAAGATAAGCTGGAGGGGGCCACTCATCTGATGAACTGTTTGTGTTGATAGGCCAGCCAGCCGTACAACAAACTGCTCAAAACATACTGGTAAGTGTATTGTTTTTAAAATGCCAAAAGTTAACGAATATACATATATATCCTCTTGTACTGATAGGTAACAGCCAAAGTGCGGATATATACAGTATATTAAAATACTACAATATTTTCTGTTAGCTATGCTAGCAAGCTAACAGTACTTTTCCTATGTGCAAATGTTTCTCCTCGCCATAAAGAAATGAACAGGTCGTCTCTGCTAACAAATGTATATCACTTGTATTGATATATAAAGGACAAATTGCGGATATTTTTTACTCACTCTTGTGCCTAATAGTATTTTTGGTTATCTATGCTAACAAGCTAACAGTGCTTTTACCATGAACGCTTCTTCTCGCCATAAAGAAATGCGCGTTTGAGAAACTAGAACAAAAATCTTAGCGTCTTACAGAATACTTTGTTAGATATCCAGTGCAAAATACGTTGTTTGTTCTTTGTCAATACTGCCTTTGACATACTTTGTCAATTTGTTGTCTCAAATGACGTTAGTGGCATCGCCATATATCTTGAAATGCTCATTTGAGAGAAAACGAGAACAGAAATCTTAGCGTCTTACAGAATACTTTTTTTTTTTTTTATAAAGATATCCAGCGCAAAATACGTTTTTTGTGGTATCAATACTGTGCATGAATGGGTGTCTTGCGTTGTGTTATGGGAGATTTTTCTACCCATGACGCTAGTAACATTGTCATTTTTACTGTTTTGGTAATATTTCCTTAATGGGGCCATTTTTTTTTTTTAATTCACTCGTGTGTTTAATTGTGTGTTGTGTAACCGTATTTTATCTAATCCTTTTAGATAGAGCGAGAGATAGAGAGATAGATACTTTATTTCGAACAAAAAAGTATAACAAAAACAAAACAAATGACAAATGCAATAAAGTAACAGTATACAGTGTTCGAAAGGGAGAAGAAAGAAGTGAACACTTATTAATTCCATCTCCTCCTTTCCATAAATACACCCATGTGAATTATATACAAATTACCACATTTAAGACCCCAAGTAAACAATTAACTGTATTTTGTATATATCAACATTAACACCCATCCATCCTAGCATACACTGATGTCCATACATCAAAACCAGCCTCAAACAACACAGATATACACAGTGCTGTCCCACCCACCATTCCATAGTGTCCCATAGTGTCCCAGAGTGAGCATAGTGAATCGTACATGTAAATACTACCCTTCTAACATATATCCTTTCAGCAAATAATGTTTGTACCTCTTTTTGAATTGATTTCTGTTTGTACATAGTTTCAGTTCCGGCTCCAGACTGTTCCACAAATCCACCCCACAGACAGATATGCACATACTTTTCTTGGTTGTTCGTATCTTGGGTTTTGTAAAGTTTAAGTCTCCTCTCAAATTATGATCATTGTCTCGTTTTTTAAATATTTTTTGTATATTAGTTGGGAGTTGATTATTAATTGCCCTGTACATGACTTGTGCTGTCTTAAATTTAACTAAATCAATGAACTTTATGACATGTGACTTTAAAAACAACAAATTTGTATGGTCTCTATATCCTACATTATTTATTATCCTTATAGCTCTTTTTTGTAAAGTGCATACTGACTGTAGGTTGGTCTTGTAGGTGTTTCCCCAGACTTCTACACAGTAGTTAAGATAAGGTAGAAACAGTGAATTGTACAGTAAGACCAATGATTTATAGTACAAGATGCGTCTTGTCTTCCCCAGTATCCCTATACATTTTGCCAACTTGGCCCGGATGTAACTGATGTGAGGTTTCCAGCAGATTTTATTGTCTAGCGTCACCCCCAGAAACTTATTTTCCTGTACTGTTTCTATTCTGGTATCATCTATCGTTACCATTATTTCATGATTTATTTTATAATTTCCAAACAACTTTTTTTTAGTTGATAATTTAGAGATAATTTATTTTTGTTGAACCACTGTGTCAACTTTTTCATTTCAGTTGTGACCACCTCTAAAACCTGCTGCAAATTCTCACCAGTGCAAAGGATATTTGTGTCATCCGCAAACAAAATAAATTTCAGAATTTTTGATACTTGGCATATGTCATTTATATACAAAATAAAGAGTTTGGGTCCCAAAACTGACCCCTGGGGCACACCACAAGTGATGTCCATGAAGGGTGATTTGTGCTCACCAATTTGTACAAATTGTTGTCTGTTACTTAAATAACTTTCCACCCAACTCAGTCCGACCCCTCTTATCCCATACCTTTCCAGTTTCCTTAGTAGTATTCTGTGGTCAATGGTGTCAAAAGCTTTCTTTAAATCTATAAATACTCCTACAGCAACCTTTTTTTTTATCTATACAACTAGTAATTTCTTCTATAAGTTCGATCAGTGCCAAAGATGTAGATTTATCTGCTCTAAAACCATACTGGCTGTCTGTAAGGACAGCCAGTAGGTCAGGAGCAGCTGACCTCCACTTTGCTGCAAAGCATCCAGAAGATGGAGGACAGGACCAATACCCTTGTTGGACTGATGAGACACGTTGTGTCTGTGCTTAAGGGACTGCAAACAAAGTAGCTATCACAGCATTGGTATTTTTGGCTGTGTGTACATAGTATTTCTTATGTAGCAGTCTTAAGTTTTTGCACATTTTGTAAATAAAAGCTTTCTTTCCTTAAGTGTTTTTCTTAAGTGTTTTTTCTGCTTCTACATTAATTGTTATCCTCACACCAAACATATGCATGAAATGTAAAGGACTTTATCTAATCCTTCTCTTACTTTATTGCACAGTAGCCTGGTGGAGCACCTACAATGTCATTGTACTGTACAACTGTACATTGACAATGAAGACTATTCTATTCCTATTCTTCTATTCCATAATCAGACATGTAAGCTTTGCTAATATTCATATTGAATAAAACTGACTTCTATGTCTGCAAATTTAAAGGAAGGCTTAAGTTGGAAACTGCACAAACTAAAACACTTTTTTTGTATTTACAGATTTATCACAGCTGGATGATGAGGGAGAACCACCCAGACCTGTGGTGTCCAGCTCACCTTCACCAGCACCAAGCTTGTCCCCCTTCTGCTCTTCCTCCTCTTCTTATCAGACCAGATTAGGTCATATATGTTCAGATCATGACCCATTCACACAAAGGAGGGAGTGAATTAAACCAATTATACACTTGAATTGAATGTTGTGATGCCACTAACAGGAAATAGATGTTGAACAGACACATTCAATCTTGGATTGACAATTCCTGCGTTTTTCAGTGTGTGGTTATTTTATATTGCTTATTTTTGTACTTTAAAACAGGGAAACGGAAGTGTGACACAAACATGGACCTCCTTCTTGACTACCTGGAGAGGTCAGATGAGAGACAGCAGGAGCAGAGCAGGAGGGAGGAGCAGCTGACCTCCGCTTTGCTGCAAAGCATCCAGAAGATGGAGGACAGGACCAATACCCTTGTTAGACTGATGAGACACGTTGTGTCTGTGCTTGAGGGACTGCAAACAAAGTAACTATCACAGCATTGATATTTTTGGTTGTGTGTGCATAGTATTTCTTATGTAGCAGTCTTAAGTTTTGCACATTTTGTAAATAAAAGCTTTCTTTCCTTAAGTGTTTTTCTTAAGTGTTTTTCTGCTTCTACATTAATTGTTATCCTCACACCAAACATATGCATGAAATGTAAAGCTATTTAGGATAAACAATGCAAATCACTATGATGCAAATGGTGCACTATGATGCATATCACTATGGTGCAAATCACCACTACTATAACATTGTGTCACGCCGCGCCATTCATCAGCGGCGCCACCTGCTCACGCACCTGCTACTCGTCAGCGGCGAAGGATAAAAGCCGCCTTGCCCTGAGCTTCGGCCTGAAGCCGTAGACTTCATTTCCCTTCCATGGGCTTCTACCACATTCTCTTCAGCATCCTCGTCACCGGTAAGAAAATCGCTTACCTCATCTCTCCAGTCTGCTCCCCTGTGCACAGGTGGATTCCTCGGCGGCGGACAATCCCGTCCCTCGTCTCTCCTCGCTGCTGCACCGAGCCCTGCAGGTGGCTGTCTCCCGGGCTTCCATCCTTGAAGCGCCAGTCATCTGTCCCAACAAGGTTGCCGGCTGAACGGTCTCCTGCCTCTGGGTCCGAAGCAGACGCCACCACCAACACATTAACATTCCGCAGACACGCACCCAAACATCCCTGTTGTTAATAAACAGTTTGAACTACTCTGAGCCTGTGTGTGTGCGTCTCCTGAGCCGAACGTTATGTCAGTACGGCTTCAGCAGAGCGGCTCGGCAGACGGCGGGCTCGCACACCGGTTTACCATCCTCGAGGCTCGGGTGGATCAGATTGTTTATCAGCAACAGGTGGTTCTTAATCAATTATTAGAATTAACTAACCGATTGAACCGCTTGGACACCCAACAGCCGTTCCTCCCGACTCGCCAGGGTGGCGCGGCTCCTGCTGTTCCAGCGGCCGTCCAGCCGGCTCCAGTGGCACGGGTTCGGCTCACACCGATTCCGACCCCCGCCCGCTTTAGCGGTAAGCTCGGCGGAGCGCGGGGGTTCATTATGCAGTGTGAGTCCGTGTTCCACCGTGTGCCCGGAGATTTTCCCTCGGATCACAGTCGAATTGGTTACATAGGGAATCTTCTGGAGGGGCGTGCGTTAACTTGGACCTACGCCGTAATGGCGAGGCCCAGTTATGCCACCCTCACCTATGACCAATTCGTGAGGCGCTTTCTGGAGGTCTTTGACCATTCTCAAACCGAAACGGTCCAGGTCGATCGGCTTCTCGCTCTCCAGCAGGGAAGCCGGTCGGCAGCGGACCACTCGGTCGACTTCCGGGTAGCGGCGGAGGAATTGGGCTGGGAGGAACGCTCCCTCTGTGGCCTGTTCCTCCGCAGCCTCAATAGTGATCTGAGGGATGAACTGGCTGGTCGGGATATCCCTGGGACGCTAGCGGAGCTGACGTCCTTAGCGGTAAGTTTGGATAACAGGCTGCGCGAACGCTCCTCGGGGCGGAGGTCTTCTTCTTCTCGCCCTCGTGGAGCCTCGCCGCACCTGTTCCAAGCTCGCCCCCTGGCGGCGCCGCCAGCATCGCGCCCCGAGGAGTCGGAGCCGATGGTGACGGGCTGGACTAAACTTTCCCCTGTGGAGAAACAACGCCGCCGTGAGTTGGGCCTCTGCATGTATTGCGGAGGCGACCAACACACCGTGGAGCGTTGTCCACGGAAAGCCAGTCGGTGGGGTCCGCGAGTCACTGTTGGAAGCCTCGCGGACGTCAATCGGTTAGGATCACTTACTCAATTGAAGCTGCCCATCCGTTTCTGCCATAACCCCACTGGGCACCTCACCCACGCACTGGTGGATTCGGGCGCAGAAGGCAGCTTCATTTCACAAAGCCTGGCAACCCGATTGGGCATCCGCTGCCAGGCACTCAACACTCCCATCTCCCTAGTCCACCTCTCCCGTGCCACCCTTGGGAGAGTGACACATCAAACTGTCCCCCTACCGGTCATCATCTCGGGAAACCACCGGGAGGAGATGACCTTTTACGTCCTTCCCAACTCTGTGTCGCCCGTCATCCTGGGGTATCCCTGGCTCCGCCTTCACAATCCGGTCCTGGATTGGAAATCAGCTGGGATATCGGCATGGAGTATGTTCTGTATGGGCACCTGCCTTCAGTCCGCTGCCTGCTCTCCGTCCGCTCCTCCCCCTGCGACGGACGCTGCACCCCCGGACCTGTCTCTGGTGCCCCCAGAATTTCACGACCTGGGTATGGTGTTCAGCAAAGCGAAAGCTATGTCTCTCCCCCCTCATCGGCCCTATGACTGCGCCATCAACCTCCGCCAGGGGGCTCCCTTACCTTCTGGTCGCCTTTACAGCCTGTCTGCGCCGGAGAAGGAGACGATGAACGCCTACCTGAAGGAGTCATTGAGTGCTGGGATTATCCGCCCATCATCGTCACCCGTGGGGGCAGGGTTCTTCTTCGTGGGAAAGAAGGATGGGTCCCTCCGCCCTTGTATCGACTACCGGGCCCTCAATAATATCACGGAGAAGGACCGTTACACCCTGCCTCTCATGGACACTGCTTTCCACTCCCTCCAGGGGGCGACCTGGTTCACCAAGCTGGACCTACGCAGCGCTTACCACCTCGTCCGGATCCGGGAGGGAGATGAGTGGAAAACGGCCTTCCGTACCCCGAACGGCCACTTTGAATACCTGGTGATACCGTTCGGGTTGACCAACGCTCCTGCAGTCTTCCAGCGCCTCATTAATGACGTCCTCCGGGACTTCATTGGCCTTTTCGTGTTCGTCTACCTGGACGATATTCTCATCTTCTCCAAGTCCAGGGATGAGCACCAGGTCCACGTGAGGCGGGTCCTCCAAAGGCTGCTGGATAATCGTCTGTACGTTAAGGCAGAAAAGTGTGAATTTTACACCAGGAGTACATCCTTCCTGGGGTTCATCATCGCCCACGATAAGGTGCTCCCCGACCCAGAGAAGGTAAAGGCGGTGGTGGAATGGCCCACACCTGCATCCCGGAAACAGGTGCAGCAATTTGTTGGCTTCGCCAATTTCTACCGCCGCTTTGTCCCCAACTTCAGTGCCATCGTTGGACCACTGACCCGCCTCACGTCCCCGAAGGTCCCGTTCCGGTGGACCGAAGAGGTCGCTGCCGCCTTTGAGGCGCTGAAGGCGGAATTCTCCTCCTCCCGGGTCCTTCGCCAGGTCGACCCCGCGCTGCAGTGCATTGTAGAGGTAGACGCTTCGGACACGGGAGTGGGAGCAGTGCTGTCCCAGCGGTCACCGGACGATGGCGCCAAGCGACCGTGCGCCTTCTTCTCCCGGCGCTTGTCCCCGGCGGAGAGAAACTACGATGTGGGGGACAGAGAGCTCTTGGCCATCAAGCTCGCCCTGCAGGAGTGGCGCCACTGGTTAGAGGGGGCGAACCTGCCGTTTGTGGTCCTCACGGACCACAAGAACTTGGAATACTTACGATCTGCCAAGCGCCTGAACGCCCGCCAGGCGCGCTGGTCCCTGTTCTTCGCCAGGTTCCAATTTTCCATCACCTTCAGGCCTGGCTCTAGGAACGTCCTGCCTGACGCCCTCTCCAGGCAGTTCGCCCCCGTGGAGTCGGAGGAGGCGCCCCACTCCATCCTGCCCAGGTCGTGCGTCGTGGGAGCCATCTCGTGGGACATCGAGAGCAAGATCCGGAAGGCACAGGAGGTGGAACCTGACCCTGGCGGCGGACCGGAGGGGAGGCTGTTCGTGCCATCCGCGGTCCATGGAGAGGTCATCCACTGGCTCCATACCTCCAAGCTCACCTGTCACCCTGGCACCTCCCGGATGATAGATCTCCTCCAACGGTCCTTTTGGTGGCCAGGCCTGCGGAGGGATGCAGCCCGCTACGCCCGGGCTTGCCCAATCTGTGCCACCTGCAAGTCGGGAAATGCCCCTCCAGCGGGTCTGCTCCAGCCCCTGCCCGTCCCTGGCAGGCCCTGGTCGCACATCGCGCTGGATTTCGTCACCGGACTCCCTGTCTCCAACTCCTATGACACCATCCTGACCATCGTGGACCGCTTCTCCAAGGCCGTGCACTTCGTCCCCCTGCGAGGCCTCCCTACTGCCCTGGAGATGGCGGACCTCCTCGTCCAACACGTGGTCAGGCTGCATGGGATTCTGGTGGACGTGGTCTCGGACCGGGGCCCCCAGTTTTCATCTGAGGTTTGGAGGTCTTTCTGCAACGCCATCGGAGCCAAGGTGAGCCTCTCCTCCGGCCATCACCCCCAATCCAACGGGCAGTGTGAGAGGACCAACCAGGAGCTGGAGGCTGCACTCCGCTGTGTGTCCAGATCCAAACCCACGTCCTGGAGCAACCATCTTGCCTGGGTTGAATATGCCCACAACACCGCTCGCTCTTCTGCTACAGGGATGTCCCCCTTCAAAGCGTCCCTGGGTTACGACCCCCCGCTGTTTCCGGAGCAGGAGAGTGAAGTAACTGTCCCGTCAGTTAGGGCCCATCTCAGGCAGTTCCGCTCCACCTGGGCTGCCGCGCGCCATGCGCTATTACGCACAGCGGAGCGCAACAGGACTGTGGCGGACCGGCGTAGAAGACCTGCCCCGGCGTACAGAGTTGGGCAGCTTGTTTACATTTCCACCCAGGACGTCACTCTAAAAGGCGAGAGGAGAAAGCTGGCACAGCGCTTCATGGGTCCCTATCCCATCACCCGGATCATCAACCCGGTGGCTGTGCGCGTGGCTATTCCCCCCTCCCTCCGCATTCATCCTACTTTCCACGTGTCGAAGGTGAAACTGGCAGTTACTGACCCCCTTTGCCCTCCTCCTGCAGCGCAACCCGCGCCCCAGATGATTGGTGGCCATCCGGCCTGGTCCGCCTCCTCCATCCTGGACTCCCGGCGCCGGGGTCGTGGGTTGCAATACTTGGTGGACTGGGAGGGCTCTGGGCCCGAGCATCGACAGTGGGTGCCCCCGTCGTTTGTGTTGGACCCATCGCTCATCGCGGACTTCCACCGAGCGCACCCGGATAAGCCATCGCCAGGAGGCGCTGCTAGAGGGGGGAGTACTGTCACGCCGCGCCATTCATCAGCGGCGCCACCTGCTCACGCACCTGCTACTCGTCAGCGGTGAAGGATAAAAGCCGCCTCGCCCTGAGCTTCGGCCTGAAGCCGTAGACTTCATTTCCCTTCCATGGGCTTCTACCACATTCTCTTCAGCATCCTCGTCACCGGTAAGAAAATCACTTACCTCATCTCTCCAGTCTGCTCCCCTGTGCACAGGTGGATTCCTCGGCGGCGGACAATCCCGTCCCTCGTCTCTCCTCGCTGCTGCACCGAGCCCTGCAGGTGGCTGTCTCCCGGGCTTCCATCCTTGAAGCGCCAGTCATCTGTCCCAACAAGGTTGCCGGCTGAACGGTCTCCTGCCTCTGGGTCCGAAGCAGACGCCACCACCAACACATTAACATTCCGCAGACACGCACCCAAACATCCCTGTTGTTAATAAACAGTTTGAACTACTCTGAGCCTGTGTGTGTGCGTCTCCTGAGCCGAACGTTATGTCACATTGTAGTGGTGGGAAGTGAAAGTACAAGTACTGAATTACTGCACTTAAGTTCATTTTTTTACAGGTATTGGACAATATGTCAGGTATTTGTGGACTTACTCCTATTTTTGACAACTTTTTCACATTTTCTAAAGATCAAGCAGCAACAAACTTTAAATCTATACACTTTTTCTATGGAAAATGTTCCAAGTTGCCAGCTTCAAAAATGATAATGAGTTTATATTATTTTGACAACGTACCACATGACATTCTATCAGCTCTGGACAAGATCATTTCTGGGGAAAGTACTTTTAACTTGTACACTTTACAGTCTGTCTCTTGTTACCCCTACATGAATAAAAATGAATCAGTACTTTAACCAGAATAGATGACATACAAGTACAGAAGGGTATACCTTTAACAACTCTGTAAATGTGCCTAAAAAATATATAAATACTTTAAACCAGAGTACACTGAGGACTGATTGTCAGCTGAATGTTTTATTCATTAATTATTTTGAACTACTTCACATGTTATATTTTGTAAATGATATGGCAGGCATTAAACAGGTTATTGCTCCCCACTGTTAAAATACTCCATTAAAGCTGCCCTAATGTCATTCTACACTGGCATGGTCAGGTAGTGGTTGAACTGGAGGCTGACTGTGATCAGGTGTGTCTGGGAGTCCAAACTTGTCACCATGTTCCTCACAAATATTATCAAGTATGCAGCAGGTGAGCACCATTTTCTTCCAGTTTGCAGTCATTCCTTGTCAGGAGGGACCTCCTTCGTCCTTTCAAGCCGCTAAAAGCCATTTCCACAACTGAACGTGCACGGCTCATCCAGTAGTTGTATTTAGGTTGTTCAGGGGTAAGTCTGCCTGTGTCCAAAAAGGGTTTCATCAGCCACTTTTGAATGGGGTCGACTGGGTGGTGACATCCGATGTTGTGCCAAAAAGTGATCACCATCTGCAGGAGCCAGGAGGGCCCGCTTGTTAAAGGTGTACTGCCTGGTCTCAGTCCACCTGCAATGTGTCTAAATGTTTTGAGGTTTTATTGCATCTGAAAAATTATAGTGTTGGCCAATGTGTTGCAGTTTGGAAAACAACGTACAGAATTTATCTGATTGCAATATTTATGTGCAAAAACATCGTTGTTGGGAGGTATATAGAATATACAGTATATTAACACAGGATCTTCATGTACAGTATATCTGTAGTCTGTACTGTATTTGTACTTCTTTTATTAATAGTTTTTAATTGTCTTTTAACTGTTTTAATTGTCTTGTTTTTTAATAATTGTCTTAATTGTCTTGTTTTTTGTCTATTTTTTGTTTTTGTGTTTATTTTGAGGGACCATGAGTCTGGAATAAAGTTTGATTATATATGCAGTAAATCTATGCATTTTTCCATGTAACCTTGTGACTGCATTATTTTAATTGCATTTAATCCTAGATCAAGTTTGTTTCGGGTTCAAAATGCATCATAAGTGTTAAATATATCTTGCTATACCTAACTCAGTACTGTTTATCTGTTGAAATATACACTACCGTTCAAAAGTTTGGGGTCACCTAGACAATTATTTTGTGTTTTCCATGAAAAGTCACACTTATCTACCACCATGAGTTGTAAAATGAATAGAAAATATAGTCAAGACATCGACAAGGTTAGAAATAATAATTTGTATTTGAAATAATAATTTTTTCCTTCAAACTTTGCTTTCGTCAAAGAATCCTCCATTTGCAGCAATTACAGGATTGCAAACCTAACATGATTGCACAAAGGTTTTCTAATCATCCATTAGCCTTCTGACGCAATGTGCAAACACATTGTACCATTAGAACACTGGAGTGATAGTTGCTAGAAATGGGCCTCTATACACCTATGTAGATATTGCACCAAAAACCAAACATTTGCAGCTAGAATAGTCATTTACCACATCAGCAATGTATAGAGTGTATTTCTGATAAGTTTAAAGTTATCTTCATTGAAAAAAAGTGCTTTTCTTTCAAAAATAAGGAAATTTCTAAGTGACCCCAAACTTTTGAACGGTAGTGTATATTTAACGGCTAATATAAACCCATAACAACATGGCCCCTGGCGATCATTTTTTGGGCAGCTGATCACTTTTTGGCATGACATAACGGACAACCTCCGTCTCATAATGTGCCGTAACACCACCTATTACAGAACTGACATAAATATTTTGTTTAAAAGTGTAGTCAATGCTCGCGCTACAGACTTGATCTAACAATGGCTGATAACTGAAATATTGATAATTACCAGTCTCCTTAAACGTAGCCGCCGTTCTCTGCAATTAAGAATAAAACTGTTTTTGGATAGTAACGCAGGTTTGGAATAATAAAAGCAGCGCTCCCAAAGAGACAACAGACTTCTCAATGTTGACAAGCTGTTGACAAGCTAGCAATGCTACTTCTTCTTCTGTGGTGTTCTGCGGGGTTGCATGAAGGCACTTCACACTACATAATGACATAGCCCTCAATCCCCCACTAGCTCCATATCAGTGGAAAACCAACTGGTTCTTATGAGGCACTACAGTTGAACTGGTTAAGCACTGGCACCAGTCCCAGAACCAAACTAGCACTGGCTCTTATTTTGGTGGAAATGAGTCCAAAGAGAACCATTCCCTGTCATCAACTACTACACAATAAAAATCACTGCTGACCAGCTGTTTGTTTTGTTTGTTTGTGTGTTTGTTTGTCTTTCTCAGCAACTGTTTTCCTGATCAAAATGCTTTTCTGTCAGTCCTCAAATTCCAGTTCTTGTGAAGCAAATTTATGTATACTGTGGAGGAATAAGTTCAAGCGAGATGCAACGAGCTGGAAGGTTGCAGAGTTTTGTTTCCTCCATCAAAATGAGACGCACTTGTAGCGCTGTGCGCTACAGTGGTCCACTGTGCTGTGCTGTGTGTGCTGTGTTGTGTTTTTGAGGCATGTATTGTCAGCTCTTTTATATGTTATACAAACAGAGAGAATGTATGGCACATTAGCATATTGATATACATATCAATAACATATGATTAGCCTGACCAACTGGCGCCCGGACGTCTTCTCCTTAATCCGGGGATGTATAACAATAGTCCATTGTTCTGGTTGTCTCCCCAGGGGCTCTCTGTCCGTATGTGAATGGTCCTCTGCTTCTTCCGGACCTTCTGAGTGTGAGGATGAATGTCCCTATAGATTGTGGTGGGTCACCACAATACGACTTAAGCCACTTTTCAAACCAATATGTAAACATTTGTGTATAACTGTGTGTATAACTGCAATGTATGCAAATAAAAGTGGACTCATGTCAATGATTCCTGAGAGACTACAGTTCACACAGGAATACTTGTAAATATGCCTTGAGTAGGTGCCTAGGTGAAGAAAAATTTTTGACAAAATGCAGACTGTTTTACTTGGGTGTAATTGCCTCTATATCTGCAATCACCTGTAGATACTTGTAATCACATGCAGCAATCATAGAATAGAATAGAATAGAATAAGCTTTATTTGTCATTGCCACATAAACAATGAAATTTAAAAATGCCCAACCAGTGAGAGCCTCATTCATAAAAATGTAAACTCAAAATGTATAAAAACAGCATAAACATACAAACATACATGGATACAGTCCACACAATGCACACCTCCAAGCACACATTTCTGCCATTTCACAGTCCTCTCATACACATTCAACAACATTTATTACATTTGTTGCAGCTGGAAAAAAAACCAACTGTTTTTGAATACGCTTGTCCTTGTTTTAATTTATCTGTATCCTGCAAACATGAAGATCTGTGTAAAAATTAACACCCCTACTGCGCTTTGTGTTGCAGCGGACCTTGAGAGTACACAGCAGCTGCTCCGCCCAGACATATCATCGCGATATAAGATGATGATATGCTGTGGTGACCTCAAAAGGGAGCAGCCGAAAGACAAAAAAAAAAAAAATCTGTATAGGTGTATGTAGACTCATTTACATTTGTGTATCACTCTTTGTGTATTCCGGAGTGGTGGGCTAGAGGTAGAGCATCTGCCCCACAACCGGAAGGTCGAGGGTTCAAGTCTCAGCCAGATCATGCCAAAGACATATAGAAATGGAACTTCCTGCCATCCAGCTTGGTGCTTAGCAAAAATGGAGCGGAGGAGGGAAATGTTGGTTGCCCAGCCACAGGGGTTGGACAAGCCAGTGTACTCCCTGTGCCGGTCCAAAGCCCAGAAAAAATGGCCAGAGTTGCGTCAGGAAGGGCATCCAGCGTAAAACTCAGCTCCAACATAAAATCCTAGATGGATATGGTAGATATATTGGTGTCTGCCGCAGCGACCCCACAAAAAAAAAAATTAAAAAAAATGTGGGAATAGCTAGTAGAAGAAGAAGAATCAGTCTTTGTGCTTGTATACTTGCTAATCTATTCTACACACATACACATGCTTTGCTTGTATGCTGTTGTAATTGTCTTAACATTTTGCCCACTTAGCACTGTACAAAATGCATGTTTCACTTGGCACTCTTAACCGTTCTCACCAAAAATGATAATCACAGTGGTAGGCACGATAAAGCTCCTTTGATTGAAATGATGAGTTATATTCAGCAGCAGCAGGCCCATGCTGAAAAAGGAGCTGTAATTGCAAATGGAACCATTACGAAAAAACCTGAAAACTTTTTCCAGTATTCCACAAGCACCACACCAACTCACCATTTCAGTACATCCTTGAATTTACATGATTAACACCTTTAAATGCTGTTGCATCACAAGTGAATAGGGTGTTTACAGGTATTCATGTGTAAAGGTTTGCTTGACTGGGGGTTTAGGATGGTTGTAAGAGCTTGAGGACAGACACATCCGTGCTATAACACAACAACAAATAAAGTTAGCATAAACTTGGAAGTACCACTAGTTTCAACTACTATTACATTTAAAAGAAAAATGAAATTTGAAACCATAGCAGTGTTATCGTTGGAATAGGCCCAACAATTTTCAACATATCTACATCTAAAATAGGACACCTCCTGGCTGCTTTAACATAGCAGTATTTAGGTGATGCCCCTCATACTCTGTTGCTGAGGTCTGTTTCACTCCTTCCTGCTTTTTATTTATTTATTTTCCAAGTTACTTCATTCTTAGTTTGCAAAAAAAAAAGTGAACTAAAAATAAAGTGACAGAAATGTCAGAAATGATGAATGACAGCCGACGGGGTAAATTTTTCCACATAGTATATAAATGCAACTTAGCCCCTTTAATTTTACAACTGCGACAAAATCTGACAGTATCACAACATGCTAAAAATAACAGCTGTTTTGTAATTTTGGCTTCATTTACACGTAAAATAATACATCAAAAAGAAAGTTTGAAGCAAAAAATAGTTATAATACGTCTTTTCTGCTCTTTCAGCACCTCTCTGCAGGTGTGCATGCTTTTATTAGTGCTTTACAAGGTAACCCCAAAGAAACTATTAGAGAATCACACTGCCATTCTCAGGTTTGATGCCTTGTTTAATTCTCTTATTTCTTTTGCTTCCTACCTTCCTTGACCTCGCTATGTCTGCCCATCTGTGCTGATTCCTTTGGTGGTATGATCACGACGTTCCTGTACAAAGAAAAAAAAAAAACCTCACAGAAGGAGAATCAAAAGTAGCTAATTCTAACTGACTACAAACAATAATCTTCAGTTAGTTCAACTTGTGGTAAATTAAATCTTTACAATATATTGTTAATATTATGGCAAAAGCAAGTAGCAAAATTGAAAATCAAATAATTACGCATACAAAGAATATTCAAATTATCCAACATCCAGATACAACTTCAGTCTGCATTTTGGCTGAGAGCAATCTATTTTATGACGTAACTACTGACAGCCTCTCTCATAGACACACCAGATGAAGATGAGGCAGTACCATGACTGAGCCAGTAAACACAAGCTCTGAAAAAATAACTTATAAAACTGACCTTCCAAAAACAAATAAACAAAAAATACTCACTTTACTTTTTAAGTGTGGCAACTTATTGTAACCTTCTTTCAAGATTGCAAAGTCTTCCTTTTCCTACAGCAATAAACTTAACACAGAGAGTGCTTCTAAATGGAGTGGTGGCCTCGTGGCAGAGTTTCTGTCCCACAGCTGGGAGGTTGTGGTTTCAAGCCCTGGTGGGTCAACCAAAGATGGTGCAAAGAAAAATGATGTTTTTACCACCTTCTAGCTTGGTGCCCAGCATAATAGAATGGGGGAAGGAAATTTTGCCATGGCAGTACCTTGAATGGCAATGGCCCCTCTGATTCTAGATATGATTGACATTGAGAAAATGTAATGTTGTTCTACCATATGTGGCTGTATGGACTAAAAGACAATAAAGATGGCTTTCTTTCTAAGAGAAGGAAACTAGTGTATTCAGGCTTTTCAAGAAAAACATTTGACTTTTGGTGTTTGAGTGTTCTGCACTCCAGTTATTTTAAATCTTCTGTACCTACATTATTTAAGATAAGATAAGATAAGATAAGATAAGATAAGATAAGATAAGATTATAAGATAAGAACTGGTTAGCCAAAGCAGTAAATAAATATACATGTCGTCGGCCTCCGTCGGTCTATGATGACCATGGAAGAGAATCCTAAACGTCTACTCTGCTGGAACAGCACCGCCTGTGGCTGAACAGGCCGATGTGCGAATGGCATATGTAAACAGTTATATACACAGTGCAGAAGCATTGCAGCTAGATGGTATCAACAGCATTAAAGTTTGTTAAATTACCCGTCAGGATATAAATATGTACCCAGACAGTATATTTGACACGGTGTTGTTGTCACCCTCATTTATAATTTTAATTGTCTTAGTTGTGTATTGGAGGGCCAATCTCTGCTGTGCAAAGTTGTTACATTTAATACATTTAATATGACCTCTACAAGGAGCACTAGTTAGATTATAAAGTGACAGCTGTAAGTAGGAAGGACCTGCGGAACCTCTCCCTCGAGCACTTAGGATGGCATAGCCTACTGCTAAATGAGCTCCTCAGTGCGTTCAGCGTGTCCCGCATAGGGTGGGACTCAGACTCCAGCAGAGATGACAGCTTAGCCACCATCCTCCTCTCTTCTATCTCCTCCACTGGGTCAAGGTGTCGCCCTAGAACAGAGCTGGCTTTTTTGATCAGCCTGTTCAGTCTCTTCCTGTTGGCTGCTATGATGCCGCTGTCCCAGCAGACCACTCCAAATGTGATGGCTGATGCCACCACCGAATCGTAGGTCTTCAGGAGTGCCCCCTGCACTCCAAACGACCTGAGTCTCCTCAGGAGGAACTGCCTGAGCTACCCCTTCTTGTAGAGCGCGTTGGTGTTGTCTGATCAGTCCAGTTTATTGTTCAGGTGAACACTCAGGTACTTGTAAGATGTTACCATCTTGATGTCTGTTACCTGGATGTTTACTGGTGCTGTGGGGGGTTGTCCTTGCCTGCGGCAGCCCACCACCAATTCCTTGATTTTCCTCGCGTTGATCTGGAGGCAGTTCCGTAGGCACCAGTCCACGAAGTCCTGGATAAGTCCTCTGTACTCCACATCACCCCCATCAGAGATGAGGCCGATGATCGCAGAGTCGTCAGAGAACTTCTGTAGATGGCAGTGTGGTGTGTTGTGTGAAAAGTCTGCAGTGTAGAGGGTGAACAGGAAGGGAGCCAGAACTGTTCCCTGGGGAGCCCCCATACTGCAGATGACACAGCCCTGAGTTCTCACAAACCTGTAATTTCCCAGTTTGGCACCAATTAAGTACATCTAACATCTAATAAACTGTGGTCAGTCTGTGAGGTAGTCCAGGATCCATGATAACAGGTGCTGGTCTACCCCTGCACACAGCAGCTTGTCCCTCAGGATAACTGGTTGTGTGGTGTTGAAAGCACTGGAGAAATCAAGGAACATGATCCTCACAGTGCTCCCAGCCTTCTCCAGGTGGGACAAGGAACAATGTAGGAAGAAGATCACTGCGTCCTCCACCCTGATGCCATGCTGGTAGGCAAACTGAAGTGGATCCATCGCTGGTCCCACCAGGGGGGTGGAGGTGGGCAAGGAGCCTCTCCAAGGTCTTCATTACGTGTGATGTGAGAGCCACTGGTCTGTAGCTGTTCAGGTCCTTGGGGTGCGGAGTCTTCGGTATGGATACCACACAGGATGTTTTCAACAGCTGTGGTATCCTCCCCAGCTTCAGGCTCATACTGAAGATGTGCTCCACGATCCTGCACAGCTAGTCTGCACAGGACTTGGAGAGTGTCAAGCTGATGCCATCCGGACCTGCAGCCTTCCTCGCCTTGATCTTCTTCAGCTCAGCTCTCACTTGGGTCTTAGTGAGAGTCAGGCTGGGGCAGGGGGTGCGGGTGCTGTGTGCTGGGTGGGGGGGAGCGGAATGTTGACTCTGTGCAGGTTAGAACAGCGGGGGATGTACAAGGGCAGGTGGAGGGGGCAGTGGACAGCGGGACTAGATGAAGGTGGAGGCAGCAGTGGTTGGTGGGCAGGCAGAGAAGAAGGCGGTTGGTCAAACCTGTTAATTACAGGTTCAGGTTGTTCACCCACTCCCTACCCCCCGTGGCCTGGGAGGAGGTATTCTGGTACCCAGAGATTGTTTGGAGGCTTCTTCAGACACTGCTGATGTCATTCTGCTGCAGCTTGTCCTCTATCTTCTTCCTGTATCTGTCCTTCCCCTCTCTGATCTTCTTCCTTAGCTCCCTATGTACGGACTTCAGCTCCTCCTTGTCTCCCGATCTGAAGATCCTTTTTTTCTCCTTTAGCAGTGACTTTCTCAGGGTTGATCCAGGGTTTGTTCTTTGAGAAACACCTTATGGTCTTGGTGGGTACAGTGTTGTCTACACAGAAGTTGATGTAGTCTGTGATGGTGTGTGTAAGGCCGTCGATGTCCTCACTATGCGGATTACAGAGCTGCTTCCATGCAGTGGATTCAGAACAGTCCTTCAGAACGTTTTCCACCTCCTCGGACCATATCTTCACTGTGCGGGTAACAGGAGGTTGTCTGTGTACCAGGGGTGACACAGGCAGGAGGCAAACCAGGTTGTGATCAGATCTTCCGGGGGGTGGGGGTGGTGGTGATGAGATGTAAGCCTCCTTGGTGTTTGCATAAAATAAGTCCAGTATTTTATTGTGTCTGGTGTGGCACATGACATGCTGGGTGAAAGTGGGCAGAATGGGGGACAGGGAAGCATGGTTAAAATCACCAGAGACGAGCAGGAGAGCATTTGGGTGCTGCATCTGCAGACTGCTGATGACTGAGTGGATGACGTCAGGCGCTGCCTCAGCGCTTGCAGAGGCGGGTACATAAATAACAATCACGATGACATGTGACACCTCTCTGGGGAGGTATGCCACCACATGCTAATGGTTAGCAACTCAATGTCCTTGCTACAGTGTTGTTCTTTAATTGTAATGTGCCCAGGGTTACACCATCTGTTGTTTGCTGTTCACAAACATTATCACCCCCCCCCCCGCCATCTGGTGTTTGAGCCACCAGTATTAAGTGGAAACCCTCCAGTCCAATGTAAACATCTGTTGTTAACTCTGTTAACCACGTCTCAGTGTACAGCATGATGCTAACCTCTCTGTAGGCGCTCTCATACAGGGACATAGCTCCTACTTCGTTCATCTTATTAACTAGCAATCTCACATTTCCCATAATAACAAATGGTAGGACGGACTTGTACCTTGTCATACTCGCGCATCGCTTCACTTCACCATGACATCCCCATCATTTTTGCCTGATTTCTTGAGGTATATCAGGTCTCTCAGTTAGCATCGTGGAGTAGTACAATGCTAATAATTGACTCCTCCTGTAAACGGTGGCTCCTCCACTCACTGGGTCTGTAGTCACTGGCAATATGAGTATGAAAATGGCTAATATCAATGCCAGTGTGTCAATATTTGTGTCCTTGGCATCCGTGATGGATATGGAGTAACAAGATCAGAAAAGCTGTGGCAAAGAAAAAACGGATAGTAAATAAAAATGAGAAAGAAATTCAGAATTGAACCGCTACTGCAAAAAACGTGTGGCGCTGGATTTAAAAAAAAAAAAAAATGGATTCGCTGTATGAATTGAAAGACAATAAAGTTGGCTTTCTTTCTAAGGGAAAGAAACTAGTTTATTCAAGCTTTTAAAGAAAAACATTTGCTATTAACATTTGTTAAATTAGTCATATGAGATATAAATCTAGCATTAAATATTATACTGCACTACAGAAAACTTGTACATATACAAATAAAACACTGATGGGTTTAAGATATGACATTGAATATTGATAGTTTTACCCTTGAGCTTCACCTACACCAGCAACTGTATGAAAGCTCAGTCAAATCATCTGGGTTCAAGTACTTTTTACTTCTGAAACATTTCACCATTCATTCAATGGGTTTGCCAGTCTGGAATGAATGTACAGAAGGATGCATGCTAGCATACTGTCATGGTGTTGCACCTGGGCTGAGCAAAAACAGGATTCAATCGTGGAGCAAAACATAATTTATCAAGGCCCAAAATAAAGTGGCTCTGAAGCCGTTAATAATACAACACACTACCACTGGATGAAACAGGAAACAAAAGGAATGTGTCTTCATGCCACAATGGTTCGTGACTCTTGACTAAAAATGCCACGCCCAGGTGAGGAGCTGCATCCCTTAAATAACAGATGGAAAACATGAACATAATTACAAACTGATGTGTGTGCTCAGAAAATAAAACCCAAATAAGCAATGCAAAAGGGAACTGAAAACACTGCCAAAAATAAGGGCAAACCCGAAACAGATGATCATAAGAGAGAAAAACACAATTATGACAACTCAGGATAATAACATATACAAGAAAAACTTAAAGGATGAGCCTGATCCTCTGACCAAATTCATACTCTGACACATACAGTATACTACCAGTAACTGTGTAGTATGACACAGTCATAAACAGTTGGGTAAACATTTTGTTGAGGTTTGTTGTTGTGAAAGATTTCTTTCTCATCATATTTAATTCTTTATATCATATTTTTTTCTCTATGATACTTTGTTCTCAAAACAACCTTTATCAAGTTCGTTCCTGTTCTGGACACAGAGCTTAGCCTCAAGGTTGGAGCCTCAGAGGTTCAGAGCTCCCACAACTTTCTTATCAGGCAGCTGTACAAGCCTATAAAAGCCTGCACTCATTATTTCTGGTTTGAACATTTCTGTGGAATCATGCTCACTGTAACTTCTGCTGAAATCTTCCCTTTTGCAAAAGATAGTAAAATGCAGAAAAGGCATCCAGCTGTTTTATTTTTCATCTTTCACTATTCTTTCAAATTCTTTAGACTACACTTTTTGGCAAGATGGCGCCGTTGTGTGTGGCTGGACGTCTACCTGTGCTATGTCTTATGTGTTTAGTTGTCTTCTTCTTGTTTCTAGCTCAGAACGTGTCATCCCTACTGGTTTATGATCGCCTGACCCTTCTAAATATTCGCAATTCTGTGGTCAAATTCTCGACCTATGAATTTAATGGTCAGCCCCCTCCACCTCTGTTGGCGTCTATACCACCCTATCTGAGATGTGCACCAAGCGGATTGTTTCGGAACAGCTGCCACAAAAGACATCGCAAAAGACAAGGTCGGAGAGGCAGAGTGTCATGCAGACTGAGGGCTTACCTGGCTTCTTCTTCAACTTACAACCCTCGTCAACTGCTTGACTGAGCTCTCCAGGAAGCGTATCGGTTTTGACATACGACAATCTATGGATTATCGCTACCGATGGCTGTCGCCGACTGTCCCAGGGGCTGGACACCCACTTCCCTGCCGCCGGCCCGTTTGGATTTGCAGAAGGGGCTGCGCACCGGAGAATCTTCACCTGATCTGTTATGCTTCCCAGCAGGCTGATCAATGTTTGATTCGCATGGCTCTGATTAACACCAGATCCATAGCAAATAAGACTTTTATTCTAAATGACTTTTTAACTTCACATTCCTTGGATTTTCTTCTGATGACAGAAACATGGGTTAAACCAGGTGAGACCGCCGCCTTCTCTGAGCTCCTCCCTCCCGGCTGTTCTTTCTTCAGCTCCCCACGAGCGTCTGGTCGGGGTGGAGGTCTGGCTTCTGTTTTTAATGACAGTTTTAAATGTCGCCTTCTGTCCACAAATGCTTATTCCTACTTTGAGCTGCAACTATTTGTGGTGGATCTCACAAGTCCTGTGTTGTTTGCTGTTGTCTATCGTCCTCCAAAATATAATAAGGATTTCATTAATGAGTTTTCTGAATTTTTGGCAGATGTTATGCCAAAATATGATAAACGTTTGATTTGTGGGGACTTTAATATTCATGTCTGTTGTCCATCTGATCAGCTGGCATCTGATTTTAAAAGACTGTTAGCGACATTTAATTTAAATATTTTAGCGGACAAACCTACACACCGTCTTGGTCACACTCTGGACCTTGTTATCTCTTTTGGGCTCTCAATCTTTCTCAAAGAAATTTCTGAGTCTGTCATCTCAGATCATTTCCCCATCATTTTTGAATTGCTGACCCCTTCATCACCCAGCAAGCCTGTGGCTCCATCATGCTGGCATCGCATCATCACTTGTTCAACACCAGAGGAGTTTACTGCTGCTTTTAGGGATTCACAGTTTTTTGCCTTCAATGGACTCGTTTCCCCTTCCCATCAGGATAATATTCTTTCCTCCTTTCATACCACCTGTTCTGGGATTTTGGACTCTATTGCCCCATTTCAGCTTAAATCGGCTAAACTGAAAACAGATCCCTGGTTAAATGACTCTACCCGTGCCATTAGACAGTGGGTCAGGCAGGCTGAACGGAGATGGAAAAAGGACAAATTACATGTGTCTCTGGGAATTTTTAGGGACTGTCTTGCTGATTACCAGAGGACTGTGCAAAAGGCAAAATTTCAGTATCTCTCTGATATTATTTCTAGCAGCAGTCACTGTCCTAGAGTGTTATTTAACACAATTAACTCTTTTATAAACCCACGCACTCAGACTGTAACTGACAATTCGTTTACAACATGTGAGACTTTTCTTCACTTTTTTGTTGATAAAGTGGACTCTGTCAGACGAGTTATTAATAACAGTTTTAATGGAAGCTTGTCTATTGTCCCGGGTTACTCTGCTGTGTTTGAACAGTTTGAGTTGGTTTCTTTATCATCACTTGCTGATATAGTGAAGTCTCAGAAGCCAACAAATTGCTCACTGGATGTTGTTCCTGCCGGAATACTGAAAAGGGTTTTTAATACTGTAGGGCCTGGTCTTTTGGTTTTTATTAATTCCTGCCTTATTTCAGGATTTGTCCCACCTGCTTTTAAACATGCTGGGGTTAGGCCCCTTCTTAAAAAACCTCACCTTGACCCTTCAGTTTTATCTAATTTTAGACCCATTTCTCATTTGCCGTTTTTATCTAAGGTTTTAGAAAAAGCTGTTTTTATACAGTTGCAAACTTTTTTAGAAGTCAATTCTATTTTTGAGAAGTTTCAATCTGGGTTTAGATCTCGTCACAGCACTGAGTTTGCCCTGCTAAAGGTGCACAATGATATTATGATGTCTGTTGATGCCAAATGCCCTGTGGTCTTAGTGCTGCTAGATCTTACAGCAGCCTTTGACACTGTGGACCATACTATCCTTTTGTCACGCCTGAATCACCATGTTGGCATTCATGGCACTGCACTTAAGTGGTTTGAATCCTACCTATCTAATAGAACGTTTTCTGTAATGATTGGTGACATGTCTTCTTCTAGTGCCTCTCTCTCCTGTGGGGCCCCACAGGGCTCTATCCTTGGCCCTATTCTGTTTTCATTATATATGCTGCCACTCGAGTCAATAATAGCCAGGCACAACATGTCTTTCCACTGTTATGCAGATGATTTGCAGCTTTATTTACCTTTGAACCCAGAACAAATTAACTCACAAAGCATTCTATTGGACTGCATCACTGACATTAAGTTGTGGTTAAGCCAAAATTTTCTCCACTTAAATGAAGAAAAAACAGAATGTATTGCATTTGGGGATACTCTAATGGCTGGCTTTGGTACCCTGTCTTTAAGGCTCAATTCAGCTGTCAGAAATTTGGGGGTGATTTTTGACAGCCATTTAAAATTTGATAAACAGATTGACAATGTAGTCAAGATGAGCTTTTATCAATTACGTCTGTTATCCAAAGCCAAACCTTTCCTGAGCCGTCATGATCTTGAGATAGCCATCCATGCTTTAATCACGTCCCGACTTAATTACTGCAATGCACTTTATGTTTGCATCTCTCAGTCTTCTCTCGGCCGCCTTCAACTTGTGCAAAATGCAGTGGCCAGTCTTTTGACCAACAGATCTAGGCGAGAGCACATTACTCCAATCCTTTTTTCACTTCAGTGGCTTCCAGTCCATTTTAGAATTAATTTTAAACTTTTGCTTTTTGTTTTTAAAGCTCTTAATGGCCTTGCTCCGGTTTAAATGTCTGAAATTTTGACTGTCTGTGACCAAGGCAGGGCTTTGAGGTCATCCAATCAGCTTTTGCTGGATGTGCCTAGGTCAAGGTATAAACATTGGGGTGACAGAGCCTTTTCTGTTGTCACGACCAGGCTCTGGAATAATCTCCCCCCGACCTACGTACTATCTCTGACCTGGCCCTTTTTAAATCAGAACTTAAAACATATTTGTTTAGGATGGCTTTTAATATCCAGTAGTGGTGATATTTGTTTTGGCATTTGTTTTTATTTTATTCTCATTTTTAGGTATTTATTCTTATTTCTTTGTTTATGTTATTTGTTTTTAATGCTGTGTGTGTTTTTAATGCTGTTTAATTTTCTGTAAAGCACTTTGGTCACCTACGGGTTGTTTTAAAGGGCTATATAAATAAAGTACATTACATTACATTTCGCCACATTAATAAGGGACTATTTATTAACAAGTACAAATCCACAACACTGTCCTATTTATTGTCACGATTACAATAAATATCAGCTCACATGCAAGATGCTACACCAGGGAATGCACACAACGCAGAGAGGCAAAGTTTATGCACAGTTTTACTGAAAAGAGTTGGAGCAAAATTAGCGGAAACAACACCTCACTCACCAGAGGAGAGCCCAGCCTGTAAGGAGGGAGACGAGAGCAGATTAGAGTGAGGAGGGAGGCAGGTAATAATGAATCATAAAGGAAAAAACTCTTACGAATGAGAGCAGAGAACCCGATGGGGAACCCAGGAAGGCAAGGATGAATGGGGATGGAAGCTAAGCATTAGTAGGGCTGATGAAATATCCGACCGGGTGGAGTAGGTGATCCAAAGAGAAGACAATGATGAAGTTGCAGGTGAGCGCACAACGAACCCCCAGGGACACACCGCAGAGATAGCAGCAACCTGAGAAGGAGAAAGAGAGAGAAGGGTCATTCACTGGGTTCTGAGATAATTAAAACTTAACTTACTTAATTCTTTATGGCAGTATACCCAGCGAGCCAGCACTGGAGTGTTCACAGACTGGTCCTTTTAAGCACTGGCAGCGAAGAGACAGCAGGTGCCTCCACTCACGCAGGTGTATTGTTTACCTGCGGAGCTGGGGACCCTCCCACAGGACGGGAGAGGGAGTGCGCTCACCAGATCATAAGTGTCCCCCCGTCAAGGGACACCTCCTGACAGCCCACCAGGCTTGTTGGGACGGGCTTGGTGAAAGGCCTGGACCATCCCCTTGTCATGGAAGTACGACCAGGGAACCCATGACCTTTCATCAGGTCCGTAGCCCTTCCAGTGGACCAAGTCTTGCAGCCCCCGGCCCAGACGGTGAACTTCCAGAATTCTCTGAACGGTGCAGGTGGTCTGATCGTCAAGGATCCGGGGGGTGGGGGGGGCATTTGGGTGGGGACAGAGAGGACTGGCGGAGAGGGGCTTGATCTTGGATATGTGGAAGGTTGGATGGATACGAAGAGTCGGCAGAAGCTCCAGGTGGACTGTCACATCATTGATGATTCGGGAGATGGAAAACGGGCCCAGGAACTGAGGTGACAGCTTACGAGATTCCGTTTTAAGTGCCACCTGGTCCGCCAACAGCCACACCTTCTGCCCAACCATATATCTGGGCACTGGAACCCGCATGTGGTCCACTTACTGTCGGTTCCTTCAATTCAATTCAATTCAATTCAATTTTCTTTATATAGAACCAAATCACAACACAGGTTATCTCAAGGCACTTTACAGAAAAGAGTGGGTTTAGGCCACGGTCTCAAATTTATAGAACCCAGCAAAGACCCCTAAGAGCAAGCACTGCGATGACACAGGCAAGGAAAAACTTCCCTTTAACGAGTAGAAACCTCGAGCGGAACCATAGCTCATAGAGGACAGCCATCCGCCTCGACCGGCTGGGTTGAAAAAAAAGGTAAAAAGTAGGAGGCCTGGCAGTAGCTACACTCAAAACAAATGTAACAAATACAATATTCAAGGCCAGACATTCCAGCATCAAGCCTGGTTAGGCTGCACATGCGAGTGAAGGCCTAGCAGTGGCAATATTTTTAACTAAACTGACCCACTTCACGAGAGTGGTGGCTCAGTTGGTAGAGCATCCGCCCCACACCCGGGAGGCAGGGGTTCAAATCCCGGCCAGGTCATGCCGAAGACCATATAAAAAAGCGGAACTTCCTGCCGTCCAGCTTGGTGCTCAGCAATAATGGGATGGAGGAGGGAAATCTGTGGTGGCGCCTTGCCTGGCAGCGGCCCTTCTGATTCTACTATGGGTGTGTGTGATTTACACTGTAGATAGGATAAAGCACAGTTTCGTTCTACTGTACATGATTGGTTGTATGGTTGAATGACAATAAAGGGTGATTTAAAGGCCTAATCAAAGAGAAAAGATTTCAACTTACTCTTGAATAAAGCGAGAGTGTCTGCCCCCTGAATTGAACTGGGAAGGTGGTTCCACAGGAGGGGAGCCTGATAACTGAAAGCTCTACCTCCCAATCTACTTCTGGAGACCTTGGGGACCACCAGTAGTTTGGATTTTTGAGAGCGCAGAGCTCTGGTTGGATGATAGGGAACTATGAGTTCTTGCAGATAAGAAGGAGCCATACCATTAAGGGCTTTAAAAGTTAGGAGCAATATCTTGAATTCAATTCTATATTTTATTGGGAGCCAATATAAAGAAGCTAAAACTGGGGTAATGTGATTTCTTCTCCCTGTTCTCATTAGGATATGTGCAGTTGCATTCTAATTGAGTTGGAGAAACTTTATGGACTTATTAGGACAACCTGATAAAAGTGAATTACAATAGTCTAACCTAGAGGTAATAAATGCGTGGCCAAGTTTCTCTGCATCTTTATGAGACAGGATTGACCTAATCTTAGAAATATTATGCAGATGGAAGAAGACAGTCTTAATGGTTTGCTGTATATGAGAGCTGAAAGACATATCTTGGTCAAAGACAACTCCAAGATTCCTAACAGAAAACGTAGAAACCAGTGCAATGCCATCTAGTGTTGTTATCTTACTAGAAAGAGTACTTCCAGCATGTTTGGGGCCAAGAACAATGACTTCAGTTTTATCTGTATTCAGCAATAGAAAGTTGTTGTTCATCCAGGTTTTAAAATCCTTAAGACACTCCTGGAGTGAACCCAAATGGCTGGGATCATCTGGATTGATGGATAAATATAATTGAGCGCCATCAGCGTAACAATGAAAATGAATAGAATGCTTCCTCATAATGCCAAAAGCAGCATGCCTAATGTAAACAGTACTGGTCCAAGTACTGATCCCTGCGGAACTCCATAGCTAACCATGGTCTGGGTAGAGGACTTGTTATGGACATGAACAAACTAGGAATGGTATGATAGATAAGACTGGAACCATCTTAGCCTTGTTCCTTTCAAACCAATTCACTGTTCAGGTCTTTCTAGCAGAATATGGTGGTCAATGGTGTCAAAGGCAACACTAAGGTCTAATAAGACAAGGACGGACACAAGTCCTTTGTCAAATGTCATAAGGAGGTCATCAGTAACTTTCACTAAGGCTGTCACTGTGCTGTGGTGTTTCCTAAAACCTGACTGAAATTTCTCAAATATAGAATTATTTTCTAAAAAAGTGCACAGTTGATTGGCGACTACTTTTTCGAGGATCTTGGAAAGGTTGGGGAGGTTCGATATTGGTCTATAAATGGCCAAAATCCCAGAATCAAGCAAAGGTTTTTTAAGTAGTAAGTTTAATTACTGCCACTTTAAAAGACTGTGGTACATGTCCTGTCAATAGAGACATATAAATTATGTTCAAAAGCGGTGGACTAATCAGAGATAGCGATTCCTTCAGGAGTCTAGCGGGGATTGGGTCTAAGAGACAGGTAGTTGGTTTAGAGGCTGACACTATTAGGGTTAGATCAGAATGACTAATACAAGAAAATTCAGAAAAGTGGAGTTCTGAGCCTGTAGACGCAGCGGTGTTAGGCAGAAGCTTGGTATTTTTAAGGGGGCTATTTTTTTGGAATATTATTCCTAATACTGACAATTTTATCATTAAAAATTTTCAAAAAGTCGTCAGCACTAAGAGTTGGAGGAATGTAGGGATCTATGGCATGTTGGCTCTTGGTTAGCTGAGCCACAGTGTTAAAAAGAAATCTATGGTTTTTATTTTCTTCTATCAAGGATGAATAGTACTGTCACCTAGCACTACGGAGAGATTTCTTATAGGCAATAAGGCTGGCATTCCAGGCTGAGCATGATTCTTCTTTCTTATTCGCATGCCAAAGCCTTTCACAGAATCTAACTTTCTGTTTTAACTCATGAGTGTGGGAGTTGTCCCATGGAGCTAATCTCCTATTTTTGATAGTTTTCTTTTTAAGAGGGGCTATGGAGTCAAGTGCTGTCTGCAGTGAGGCTGCAGTACTATCAACTAAGGGGTCTAATTCTAATGGATTCAAGCAGTCAGTGCTGTCTGCTATATTGAGACATGGTAATACAGTAAGTGATGAAGGGATTAATTCTTTAAAGTGAGCCACAGCACTATCAGGTAAATATCTGATAACTATATTTCTGTTTGATGCTGTAAAATCAGATAACACAAATTTGAAAATTATCAAATAATGGTCAGTCAGTGTAGGATTTTGAGGGATGACAAGCAGCTCATCAATTTCTACAACATAGGCCAAGACCAGGTCAAGGGTGTGATTATGGTGATGAGTTGGTTTTCTAACACACTGAGAAAAACCAGTTGAATTTAAAAGGGAGAGAAATGCTCCACTATGACTATCGTTATTAACGTCAATATGAATATTAAAGTCACCAGCTATGATAATCTTGTCTGAACTGAGAACTAAGGTTGTTAAGAACACAGAGAATTCAGACATAAATTCAGCAAAAGCACTGGAAGGGCGATATACTTTGATAAATAAAATAGGCTGTTCTGTCCTCCAGGATGGGTGTGCTAAGCTAAAAATTAAGCATTCAAAAGAGTTACAATTTGAGTTTAGCTTAGGCTGAGGGTTCATCGGTAATGTGGATTCATATATTAACCCTGACACCACCACCTCGGCCAGTGTTTCTAGGAATATGAATATTACCATAGCTGGGGGGGGCCTCACTGATACTAACAAAGTCGTTGGGGCGTAGCCATGTTTCTGTAAGACAGAGTATATTTATATTATAATCCATGATCATATCATTAATTAAGGTTGCTTTATCAGACAGAGATCTTATATTCAGCAGTCCGCTTTTAATTATTTTAGCTATTAGGAGTGCAGCTCGGTTGGCCCTCCACAGATGACGACAACGGCAAGCGTGGGCCTCCACAGATGGCACAGCAACCTCCCTCTCTGCCATGGGCAATGGGGAGGGGGGGTACCCCATCAGTACCTTGAAGGGTGTTAATCCCATTGCTGATGAAACTGCAGAGTTGTGGGTGTACTCCACCCAGGTCAGATGAGTGCTCCATGTAGATGAGTTGCAGGAAACCACACATCTGAGGGCATCCTCCAGGGATTGGTTGGTGCGCTCAGCCTGCCCATTGCTCTGAGGGTGGTGTCCAGATGACAGGCTGACCGAGGTGCCCAGGGAACGGCAAAAAGACTTCCACACTTGAGATATGGATTGTGGCCCCCAGTCAGAACGAATGTCCAAGGGAATGCCGTGAAGGTGGATGACGTGGTTAGTGAAAAGGCTGGCAGTCTCTGAGGCGGAGGGTAGTTTGGGGAGGAGCACTAAATGAACTGCCTTAGAAAATCGGTCGACAATGGTGAGGATGACAGTGTTACCGTTAGCGGGGGGAAGTCCAGTGACGAAGTTCAGGGCTACATGTGACCAGGGGCGGCTGGGACTCAGGAGGGGATGAAGCAGACCGGTGGGAGAAGAGTCAGATTTATTTCTGGTGAATACTTGACATGCTTTAACATAATCCCGGATGTCCGTCCACAGCGTGGGCCACCAGAACACCCGCTGAACGAGGTCGATGGTCCATAAAACCCCTGGGTGAGAGGACAAAATGACTAGTATGACCCCACCTGATAACTTTGCTGCGGAAGCTGGCCGGGACAAACAGTCCAACCTCAGGTCCTCCCTTGGGTTTGGGCAGAGTGGCCTGGGCCTGTCGGACCCTCTGCTCGATCTCCCAGGCAAGGGCACCTAAGATACATGAGGATGGCACAATGGGTTGGGGGAGGGAGGAGGGGGCTGAGTGGTCGGAGGTAAACTGGCGGGAGAGAGCGTCAGGTTTAATATTGCGAGAGCCCGGCCTATAGGTGATGGTAAGATTAAATCTAATAAAGAATAAGGCCCAACGGGCCTGCCGGGCATTTAATCAGTGGGCCCACCGAAGATATTCTAAATTTTTATGGTTGGTCCACACAACAATAGGATGAACTGCTCCCTCCAGCCAGTGCCTCAACTCCTCCAGAGCCAATTAAATGCCAAGAGCTCTTGATCCCCTATGTTGTAGTTCCTCTCAGCCAGTGTGAGCCACCAAGAAAAATATGTGCATGGGTGGAGCTTCTGATCGAAGGTTGAGCAATGTGAGAGGACAGCGCCCATCCCCAAATCAGAAGCGTCCACCTCTACAATGAATTGGAGCTGAGGGTTAACCTGGGCCAAGATGGAAGTGTTGGAAAATAGGCTCTTAAGTTTAAAGAAGGCCCATTCAGCTGCCTTGGACCAGGTGAAAGGCACCTTGACCATGGTCAGCTGCGTAAGAGGCTGTGCTTCCCACTGTAATTTCTAATGAAAAGACGGTAGAAATTAGCAAATCCTAGGAAGCATTGAAGCTCCTTATGTGACTGGGGTGTTGGCCAATCAACCACAGTCTTCACCTTGGCCGGATCGGCCCTCAGCTCTCCCTCAGCAACAATAAAGCCCAGGAAGGAAGTGGAGCTGGTGGAAAATTCACTTTTCGGCCTTCACAAAGAGCTGGTTTTCAAGGAGCTGATGTAACACAGCCCTGACATGGACTGAGTACTCCAGAGGGGCACTCAGGACGTCAGGACATCATTAATCATTCGCTGGAAGACGGCGGGGGCGTTGGTGAGCCCAAAGGGCATCACAAGATATTCAATCTGCCCCAGGTGAGTTTTAAATACCGTCTTCCATTTGTCCCCCTCGCTAATGCAGACTAAATGATATGCGTTACGTAGATCCAATTTAGTAAACACCCGCGCAAGCTGAAGGAGCTCGAACGCAGGGTTGATCAGGGGCAAAAGGTATTTATCTTTGATGGTAATGGCATTGAATTCGTGGAAATCTATGCACAGCCGCAGAGATCCACCCTTCTTTCTGACAAAGAAAAACCCTGCCCCAAGAGGAGCCAAGGAGGTCCGAATGAGGCTGGCATTCAAGGAGTCTTTTATATAACTTTCCATCGCCTCCATCTTTGGTCCAGAAAGGCTGTAGCGCTGGCTGGATGGCAACCGCCCACCCGGGAGGAGGTCGATAGTACAGTCATAAGAGCGGTGAGGAGGCAAAGAAAGGGCTCTTGACTTGCTAAAGACCTCCCCAAGGTTATGATAGACCTCAGGTACGAGGCTGAAATCCGGCGGCTCCACCGGAGGGGAGGAGACGGAAAGGGACGGTGAACACTCAGCCAAGCAGAGCCAGGATGATAAACAGAAAGGGCTCCAGGAAGAGATGGAATTGTGTGCCCAACTGATGATAGGGCTATGCTTCTGGAGCCACGGATACCCCAGAACCACCGGGGAGGACGAACTAGGGAGAATAAAGAATGAACTGGTCTCCTGCTGGTTCCCGGACAGAAGGACGGGAATTGGCACCGTGCACTCAGTAATAGATGCCACACAACTCCCAGACAGTGCTGCAACATTTAGCGAAGCCGGCAGTTTAGTTGTAGGAATGCCAATTTCTTGCACGAGCCGCAAAGAGATGAAATTTTGCTCTGCCCCTCAATCAATTAATGCCAAAACCCTCCTCTTGACCCCCAGCAGATGAATGAGGGCCGGAATGGAAAAGTTACCGGGGGGAGGAATAGAGCTCCCACCCGTCAGACCCCCCACGGCTACTGACAGGCTACGTCTTTTTAGCTAAAGGTGGCAATTAAATATTTTGTGCTCAAGCGAGCCACAATACATGCAAGCACCGGCTCTCCTCCATCGCTGGCGCTCCTCCCAAGTCAGTGTGACTTGGCCAAGCACCATAGCCTCGGAGGAGGAGTTGGTCTCACCTATACTAGTAGCCTAGGAGAACATGTTCGAGACGGGCGGGCCAGAGGAGGCCTTCCACTCCTTCGCACGCTCATGGTAGTGATTATCCAAACTAACGGCTTGATTGATAAGTTCATCCCAGGAGGAGGAAGCAGCATCAATCGTGAGGTTGTCGCAAAGGTTGGCATTGAGACCCTGGAGGAAGGTGCTTCTTAAGGAAACATCATTCCAACCAGAATTTGCCACGAGGACCCGAAACTCCACAGAGTAATCGGCTGCTGACTGACTACTCTGGCGGAGTGACAAAACACGATTCATGATGTTGCCCTCACTCTTCGAGCAATCAAAAGCCCGGGAAAACTTGCTAATAAATCTATCAAAAGTGTAATGAGGGCCCTCCACACTATCTAAAATAAACTAAGCCCAGCTGAGGGCTTGGTCTCGTAGCAGGAGGATCATAAAGTGAATTTCAGACATGTCGTCCGGGTACTCCCCGCCCACCTGTCACAGATACAGCTGAACTTGGCACAAAAACCCCTTACATTTCCCCACCTCCCCCGCAAATGAGGCAGGTGAGGGAACGGAGGTGGTTCGGCGGATGGTAGAAGAAACTGGAATGGTAGGCGGAGGGAGAGGGCCCAAATGAGACATGTGACTAAGGTGTTCAGTGACTGTGTTCAGCTGCTGCGTAATGGTCTGCAGCTATTCAGTCAGCACGGCCACCTGCCTCTCTGTAACGTCGAGGTGGTAAAGGGCGGAGTGCTCCGCTGATGTAGCACCTGCTGAACCTAATTCATGGCTGGCTCCTTCTGCCATGATTACAATAAATATCAGCTCATGTGCAAGATGCTACACCAGGGAATGCACACAACGCAGAGAGGCAAAGTTTATACACAATTTTATTGAAAACAGTTGGAGCAAAATTAGAGGAAACAACACCTCACTCGCCAGAGGAGAGCCCAGGCTGTAAGGAGGGAGACGAGAACAGAGTAGAGCGAGGAGGGAGGCAGGTAATAATGAATCATAAGGGAAAAAACTCTTATGAGTGACAGCAGAGAGCCCGACGTTGAACCCAGGAAGGCAAGGATGAATGGGGATGGAGGCTGTGGATGAGTAGGGCTGATGAGATGTCCGACTGGGTGGAGTAGGCAATCCGGAGAGAAGACAATGAAGAAGGAGCAGGTGAGCACACAACAAACCCCCGGGGACACACCACAGAGATGGCAGCAACCTGAGAAGGAGAAAAAGAGAGACGGGTCATTCACTGGGTTCCGAGATAAAACTTTACTTAATTCTTTATGGCAGTATACCCAATGAGCCAGCGCTGGAGCATTCACAGACTGGTCCTTTTAAGCACTAGCAGCGAAGAGACAGCAGGTGCATCCACTCACGCAGGTGTATTGATTACCTGCAGAGCTGGGGACCCTCCCACAGGACAGGAGGGGGCGTGTGCTCACCAGATCATAACATTTATAAGGCAACAGACAGTTCCTGCAAGTTGGATGGGAGAGAAAAGAGTTATCTCAGCTGGACTGCTCCATGAAACCAGACGTCATTGATGGAGTAGCAAAAGATGAAATCACCCTGAGAGTGCTCAGATCTCCTGACCACTGACCTTGACAGTTTCCGGCCGTGTATGTCTGTTAACATCCTTCTGTACATTGATTCCTGACTGACAAAGACATTTAGATGAATAGTGAAATGTTTCAGAAGTAAAACAATATTTGGATCCAATTGACTTGACTGAGCTTTCATAGTCTACCTACTCACCTGGATGGCTAAGAATCTTCATCAAACTAGACCAGCAACATTAATATAATCCTTTCTGACAAAAAATGAACCTAAAAGAAAAGAAACTCAAACAGCAATAATGTGTGTACATGCTGCTGGTCTGATGACATGCAGGAGGAAAGAACAAAGTATGTCACTCTTCACACACATATTTAAGAGTTCAAAATTCATACATAATAGGAAGTACATGTGCGAGCGAGTGTCTGTGTAAGGGAGAAAAAGAGGGAGAGAGGTTGAGGGACATTGTATGATACAATATTCATGGGAGGTGTGAAGGTCAAAGCATTAGGATGTGCAGTAATTGTGGAAGACGTTTTAATTAAAGCGTTTTGAGAGGCTTTTCAAATGGTCACAGCCTGTGGGGTGCAATCTGATCCCACTGTCACAGAAACTCACACAGACTGACATGTGTGTGTGTGTGTGCGTGCGTGCGTGCGCGTAGGTGAACCGTGCTTATCAGCACTTTTGACCTGAATAAATATCATCACTACTGGGACGTGATGGGTTTATGAGGACCACATCAAAGTCCCCATAATTCAGATAGCATGTTTGCAATCAGGGATGTCTAAAGTACTTAAATTCTCGTTTTTTCAGAAAGACCTTTTGCACCACTTCACCTGATTTTTGTGTGTTTTTGTGTATGGAACAGTATCTCTATCGGCAGGTGTCTGAGTTGCACTTGTTTACACATTTTTGTTACACAAGATGCCAAAATCGGCCAGAATTGGCAGACTTTCTCCTGATTGGCTGATTTTTTTTTTCCACAATATTTTTTATTGAACCTTTTTTTTTTTTTTTTTTACAAACATAACACAAACAATCAAACACTAACACTAAAGTAATTTTTTTAAAAAATGTACGAAAAACATCGACAACCACTAACAAGAACAGGTCTTCAACAATGCTCCTCTGTTTAGTCTAGGCAATCCATTACATAAGTATACATATTATACATTCACCAGTTTGGAATTTACAAGGTCCACACACTTCATTCACCTTCTTCTTCAAAAGTTATGTTTAAATTCTTTACATAATCAATGAAAGGTCTCTATATATTCTCAAACACAATTTCCTTTGATTTCAGTATGTATGTTATTCTTTCTAGTGGAAGGTTTGTTAACATCTGTCTTAACCACTGAGTCACATCAATGATTGCTCTGCACTGTGTGTGTTTATATATTTACATATTTATTCCACCTAGCTGCAATGCTCCGTACTGTGGGTGTTTATATATTTACATATTTATTCCATCTAGCTACAATGCTCCGCACTGTGTGTTTATATATTCATATATTTATTCCATCCAGCTACAATGCTCTGCACTGTGTGTCTGTGTGTGTGTATATACACTACCGTTCAAAAGTTTGGGGTCACCCAGACAATTATTTTGTGTTTTCCATGAAAAGTCACACTTATTTACCACCATAAGTTGTAAAATGAATAGAAAATATAGTCAAGACATTGACAAGGTTAGAAATAATGATTTATATTTGAAATAATAATTTTTTTCCTTCAAACTTTGCTTTCGTCAAAGAATCCTCCATTTGCAGCAATTACAGTATTGCAGACCTAACATGATTGCACAGGGGTTTTCTAATCATCCATTAGCCTTCTGACGCAATGAGCAAACACATTGTACCATTAGAACACTGGAGTGAGAGTTGCTGGAAATGGGCCTCTATACACCTATGTAGATATTGCACCAAAAACCAGAGCTTTTCTGGATGCAGACCCAACAAAAACAATTTAGGATTCAATATGATTTGTTTTGAAATTATTTTTTCAATTGTTACCCTCACCTCTTCTCAAAACATTCTAATTTTTCTACATTCCCATAAACAATGAAATAAGGTTCCTTTACTTTCCATGCATTTTGTGCACGTATCTGGTATGTTTTTGTTATATCTATTTAACTCCACCGGTGTAACATACATCCGCATTAACCATTTAAAATTTATCAATTTAAGACGTACATTTATTGATTTGGTTTGAGCTTCTGTACAAGCCAATTCCCATTGTTCCTCTGAAATTTCAGTTTGCAGGTCTTCTTTCCAATAATTCAATCTTTTCTGTGAGTTTTCACTTGAGGATAGTGTCAATGAGTTATAAAACTCTGAAATAATACCCTTTCTCTTACTATCTTTCGTCAAAATTTTTTTCCAAGGATGAATAAATAGGTTGGGTGAGAGCATTATTTTGATTTGATCGAATAAAGTTCCTAAGCTGAAGATATTTTAAAAAATGTGTTCTATTAAGATTAAATTTGATCCTCAGTTCTTCAAAAGACATTATGTTATCTGAACATGACAGATATAAGTCTTGAATCTTTTGAATCCCTTTTAAATTCCATACTTTAAATACAGCATCCACTCTCCCTGGTTTAAAATATTGATTGCCCCATATTGGGCTAAATTGTGACAATAAGTGTGGTTCTTTTAAATATTTTTTGGTTTCACACCATATTTTGATCATATGCTTTACAAATGGATTTTTAACTTGTTTCTGTAATTTTTTTGCCGAGTCTGAGTATATGAATATGGGAAGAGGTAAAGGTAAATTGTATGATTCCATTTCAGTCCAGTGAGGGAGATCATTTGATGAAAAATAATATGTCATAGACCTCAGTTGTGCTGACCAGTAATACAACATAAAGTTTGGACATTTCAGACCTCCACAATCAAATGGTAAATATAGTAAGGACAGACGTAATCTAGCCTTCCTATTGTTCCATATAAATTCCAATAACTTTTTTTTAATTCTTGAGAATAGATCTGAAGGTGGTGGTAAAGGAATGTATTGAAATAAATAAAGTATTTTGGGTAAGATATTACTTTTAAGTATACTGATTCTCCCAATCATCAACATTGGTAGTGACATCCATCTCTGAAGTAACTCATTAATGTCTGTCATTAAGGCTTCATAGTTGGCACTGGCGACTAATTCTAGCTTAGGCACAATTTGAATTCCTAAATATTTAAACTGATTTACAACATTGAATTGATTTACCTCAGGAGCTGGGTGATTTCTCTGGGTCTCATTTAGCATTAATATTGAAGATTTAGTTTTATTTATTTTATATCCTGATATTTCCCCAAAATTCTTTATTAAATTCAATAAAGTCGGAATTGATTTTTTAAGATTCGACATAAACAAAATTATGTCATCGGCATACAGGGAGATTTTATGTTCTGTTGGTTCTACTTTAATTCCATATATTTGTGGATGTAAACGTACTGCCATCGCTAAAGGTTCAATTGCCATAGTAAACAGTAAAGGTGAAAGTGGGCAGCCTTGTCGACATCCTCTATTGATATTTATTGATTTTGAAATATTGCTGTTTGTTAGGATTTCTGCTGTAGCATTATTGTATATTATCTGAACCCATTTTATGAAATTATTTCCAAGTCCAAACCTTTGTAAGACTTCAATAAGAAAGGGCCATTCGACCCTATCAAAGGTCTTTTCCGCGTCCAATGATAGGAGAGCTGTATCCGGTACTTCTTTATTAGAATAGATAATATTAAATAGTCTTCTTACATTATGGAAGCCTTGTCTTCCCTTTATAAAGCCATTCTGATCTCGGTTAATAATATTTGGTAATATTTCTTGTAGTCGTCTAGCTAAAATTTTACAGATTACCTTAAGGTCAGCATTTAATAGGCTTATTGGTCTCATGTTTTCACATTTATTAGAGGGTTTACCTGGTTTTGGCAACAGTATAATTAAGGCATTATTCATGTATGGTGGTAAATTACTATTTTGAAATGCTTCTAATATGGCGCACATTTAGGGCGCATATATGGCATGCTTGTATGGTACGCATTTTCTCTCACATGTATTTAGTAGGTATGACGGTGCATACTCTGGAGACTTCAAACGTCCAAAAGGACCTGACCCGGCAGAGACCTCGGCAGGTGTGAAGTGGTTTCTGGAGAGACGGGAAGTCAGACAGAATGTCCCAGCAGGAGCCCCCGAGGCAGAAGAGACAATAGAGACGCCAACGAGCCTCGGAGGCTATATGTTTACTGAAGGACTGTGGGTTCATATGCTTACTGAAGGACTGTGGGTTGAGGGTGTGATATTTGATGTTGGGGGTTTTGTGTCTCTGGGGGTATAAGAGCTGTGAGGAAAGATTGTCCTTCCTCTTTTGTTGAGATACACTTCTTGTTAGAGGATGTAAACTCTGAATAAACTTCGCCTGAGAAATAAACTCAGTCTCGTCTGTGAAGGCATCCTCTACACTGGTGACCTACGACAAACCATGGCCGGTGACGGCGAGCTTTCCGCACCGGACTCTTCAGGAGCCAACCGGGTTAACGCAGCTACCACCCTACAGCTGCCCGATTTCTGGCAACATAACCCGCGCTCCTGGTTTACCACTGTGGAGGCACAGTTCCACCTTCGGGGAATCTCAGCGGACGCAACGAGGTTCTTCCATGTCGTCGCGAAGCTGGACAGCCTCACAGTGCAGCGGGTGGAGAGCCTGACCAACCACCCGCCCCAAGACGACAAGTATGGCGCACTGAAAGCCGCCCTCATTCGAGCCTTCACTCCCTCGCTGGGGGAGCGAGCAGAGAAGCTCCTGGCGCTGACAGAAGGGGAAGCAGACAGGCCGGCAGATCTGATGGCGAAGATGATGAGCCTGAGAGGCGAGGATGACGACAGCTTTATCTTCGCCCACCTCTTCCTCAGAACGCTCCCGCCAGCAGTGAGAGTCACCCTGGCCAGCTCGCAGCCACTCAACAACCGGGACAACCACGAGCTGGGCCAGGAGGCGCAGCGGCTCGTTGACGCCCATAGACGGCACGCAGCCACGACGGCAGCGGCAGAGCTGAACGCACCCCCGCGAGATGAGGGGAGACCAGAGGCTGCGGCACCGGATCCACTGACGTCAGCAGCGGCAGAGGTAAGGAGAAGCGGAGCTCACAACACCCTCTGTTCCTACCATCGACGCTTCGCTGAGAGAGCGCGCAAATGCGTCCCACCGTGCCGATACCAGCGCCAGGGGAAACGCCAAGACAGAGAGCCGGTAGCAGCTGCAACTCTCGGCACGAAGAACAAGCTGCTTTTCGTGACAGACGCAAATTCAGGGAAAGAATTCCTGGTGGACACAGGCTCCCAGCTAAGTTTTGTCAAGCCTGCCTACGCGGACACGCTGATGCCTGCCAGCGGACCCCTGGTGTTAGCGGCGAACGGCTCCACGATCAAGACCTATGGGGAGAAGACGCTCCTCCTGTCCCTCCACGGGCGCACCTTCGAGTGGACCTTCGTCGTGGCCGCAGTTAACAACAACATGCTAGGTGCTGACTTTTTATGCTCAAACAGTTTGTTAGTTGATCTTGCTAATAGACGTATTGTAAATGCACTGTCTTTCTACTCTATCTCCTGCACAGCTCGGGTGGCCCTGCCTTCTGCACATCCCAATGTCACAGCTGCGGGTGGTAAGTTTCATGCATTACTCAACCAGTTCCCAACACTCACGGTCCCAACATTTTCAGCGTCAGTTGCCAAACACTGGGTCGAGCATTTCATAACTACCTCTGGCCCCCCTGTTTTTGCAAAAGCTCGGCGCTTGGACCCAGCTAAACTGGCCATCGCGCGCGAGGAATTCGCCAACTTGGAAAAACTGGGCATTGTTAGACGCTCGAACAGCTCTTGGTCGTCACCCCTGCACATGGTGCCCAAGGCTGATGGCTCGTGGTGCCCTTGCGGTGATTTCCACAGATTAAACAATGGTTCAGCACACGACCGCTACCTGATTCCGCACATCCAGGATTTTTCGGCACATTTGGCAGGGGCGCGCATCTTTTCCAAAATAGGTTTGGTGCGCGGTTATCACCAAGTCCCAGTCCGCACGCAAGACATACCCAAAACGGCAGTTTATAACCCCTTTCGGGCTTTTCGAGTTTTTGCGCATGCCTTTCGGCCTCAAAGGCGCCACGCAGACGTTCCAATGCATGATGGATGCAGTGCTGCGCGGCCTCCCTTTCGTGTTCGCTTATTTGGATGATATTTTGGTAGCCAGTGCATCCGAAGCCGAACACGAGCACCATCTCACAGCCGTTTTTCAGAGGCTGACAGAACACGGGCTGATCATTAACCCAGCGAAATGCCAATTCGGGGTAGTGCAAATCGATTTTTTGGGGCACCGCGTGTCTCCAGAGGGCGCGGTCCCGCTGCCGGATAAAGTGCGCGCGATAACGGATTTCCCCCAACCGCAGACAGTTAAGGCACTGCAAGAATTTTTGGGGATGGTCAATTTTTATAACCGCTTCCTCCCCAACGCGGCACGGCGCATGCACCCATTGTACGCGGCATTAAAGAAACAAAAACCTGCAGCTAAGGTCGAGTGGTCCCTGGACCGGGAGCGCGCTTTCTCACAGGTCAAATCAGCCCTCGCGAACGCTGCGTTATTGGCACACCCGGTGCCAGCAGCTCGCATGGCGCTAACCACGGACGCTTCCGACGTGGCAGTGGGAGTGGTGGTCGAGCAACTGGTAGCAGGGAGCTGGCAACCACTTGCATTTTTCAGCAAAACATTGCACGATAACGAGCGTAAATACAGCACATTTGATAGGGCGCTTTTAGCCCTGCATTTGGCCATCCGTCACTTCCAGTTCTGGTTGGAAGGGCGCCATTTCACCGCTTTTGTAGACCATAAACCATTAACTTTTGCAATGGCTAAAATTTCAGAGCCTTGGTCGGGCCGACAACAGAGACAGCTGGCCGCGATTTCAGAGTTTACCACCGACATTCAACACGTGGCGGGTAAACACAATGTAGTAGCAGATTGTCTCTCGCGTGCAGTTGCACTGCCAGGCCCCCAGGGGGCAGACTCGGCGGCTGTAGACTCGGGCCAGGCTTGTGGCGTGGAAGCGCTCACAGCCCCGGTCTGCGTTGGGTTAGATTATGCAGCCATGGCTGCCGAGCAGGTTAACGATGCGGACGTGCGCGCGCTCCAGTCTGGGCCAACAGGGCTAAGGCTGGAGCACAGGATGCATCAAAGAGGTATGCCCCCCCTAATCTGCGATGTCTCCACGGGGCGCCCCCGCCCCGTGGTCCCGGCTGCGTGGCGTCGCCGTGTTTTTGACTTAATACATTCGCTGGCACATCCGGGCGTTCGCGCGTCGATCAAAATGGTGGGAGAGAAGTTTGTTGGGCCGGGGCTGCGTAAACAGGTCAAAGAATGGGCCGCAGCCTGCACAGCTTGTCAAAGAGCAAAGGTACACAAGCACACGCGAGCCCCTCTAGAACCTTTTCACATCCCAGCCAAACGCTTCGACCACGTGCATGTCGCCTTGGTGGGACCCCTCCCGCTGTCACAGGGATTCACACACCTTCTAACTATGGTGGACCGCACTACGCGCTGGCCAGAGGCGATTCCCCTGGCATCAACCACAGCAGCAGACGTTGCACGCGCTTTTTTAACGGCTTGGGTCGCGCGCTTTGGAGTCCCGTCAGACAAAACGTCTGACAGAGGACCCCAATTTGTTTCCGAGCTCTGGTCATCCATGGCACTCAGCCCGGGGGTGAAAATTCATTGCACAACTGCGTATAACCCCCAGGCCAACGGTTTGTGCGAACGCTTTCACCGGTCATTGAAAGCAGCCCTCAGAGCGGCTCTCACGGACACAAATTGGGTTGATAAGCTTCCATGGGTTTTATTAGGGTTGCGTTCAGCACCTAAAGAAGATTTGCAGGCCTCTCCGGCCAAACTTGTTTTCGCCCAACCTCTTCGGTTACCGGGAGAATTCCTTCCTGAGAACCCCGCACCAGATCGCCCCCCCGCTCAGCTGCTGCAGAGCGACGCGGGATCAAACACCCTCCCTGGTCCAGTTCATCACAGTTTCCCACGCGTTTTTGTGCCTAAAGCCTTAAAGAATGCAGAATTCGTGTTTGTTAGACACGACGCACAGAGGTTAGGTTTAAGATCACCTTATGATGGACCATTCAGAGTGCTAGAAACCGGGGAAAAGCATTTTTTGCTCGATTTGGGAGACAGGAGGGAATTGGTCTGCATTAACAGACTCAAACCTGCTTTTGTGTTAGCTGATGAACAGGTCCAGTTGGCCAGGGCCCCCCGCCGCGGCAGGCCGCCGGGGAGACATTCTGCTAAGCTTTCACAACGATGTGCTAATGACTCTGATCCACAGATGCAAGAGACAGCCACAGGCAGAGCGAGACCTGCTCACAGCAGATATGGCAGGAGGTTAAAGCCCAAGCAGTTGGATGTGTGATCTGTTGTGCCAATTTTTTTCTCGTTCTGTGTGATATGTCATGATTCTATGCATCTGAGGTGTAACTTGTCCTTATTTAGACGTTTGGGGGGGGGGGTTATATGGCGCACATTTAGGGTGCATATATGGCATGCTTGTATGGTACGCATTTTCTCTCACATGTATTTAGTAGGCATGACGGTGCATACTCTGGAGACTTCAAACGTCCAAAAGGACCTGACCCGGCAGAGACCTCGGCAGGTGTGAAGTGGTTTCTGGAGAGACGGGAAGTCAGACAGAATGTCCCAGCAGGAGCCCCCGAGGCGGAAGAGACAATAGAGACGCCAACGAGCCTCGGAGGCTATATGTTTACTGAAGGACTGTGGGTTCATATGTTTACTGAAGGACTGTGGGTTGAGGGTGTGATATTTGATGTTGGGGGTTTTGTGTCTCTGGGGGTATAAGAGCTGTGAGGAAAGATTGTCCTTCCTCTTTTGTTGAGATACACTTCTTGTTAGAGGATGTAAACTCTGAATAAACTTCGCCTGAGAAATAAACTCAGTCTCGTCTGTGAAGGCATCCTCTACACTAAAACCATTTCCAAAAATGGTTTTATTAATTTATTCTTAAATTTTTTATAGAGGTCAACTGGAAGACCATCTGGTCCTGCACTTTTTCCTGATTTCATATTATCAATGGCCAGCCCAACTTCTTCTTGACTAATTTTAGACTCCAGTATCTCCCTGTTTTCATTTGGAATACACGGTATAGATAATCCGTCCAAAAACCCATTTAGTTTTGTTAAGTCAGTTTCATTTTTTGTATCATATAATTTTTCATAGTGATCTCTAAAGGCACTATTAATTTCTAAAGGATCTACAACTGCCTGTCCGCTACTTATAATACTGGTAATTGGTGTTTTAAATTCTAATTGTTTAATCTGCCATGCCAATAATTTTCCTGATTTTTCACCTTGTTCATAAAAAGATTGCTTCAATCTTAGAAGACTCGAGGCAGCTCTATTCGCTGATTTTTTGTCATATTCAGCTCTCAGAATCAGTAATTCGTTCTCTAACTTTGGGTCACTTCCTGCATACACTTTTTCTTGAAGAATTTTTATTTTATGTTCCAATTGGACTCTCTCCTCTCGGGTCTTCTTAGATTTTGAACCTGTATAACTAATAATATGCCCCCTAATAAAAGCTTTGAAAGCCTCCCACTTTATACATGCTGATGTTTGTGTAGTATTGATATCAAAGAACTCATCTATCTGTTTTTCTATGTACTTAACAAATTCCTCATCCTGACCCATTTATGCTGAAACTGCCACCTACCTGGTTCCTTTGTCAATTTCTTATCTACATATATTAGACAGCAGGGTGCATGATCAGAGATCACAATATTATCATAAAAGCAGTTTTGAATCTTGGACCTTAATTCTGTGGAGATCAAAAAATAGTCAATACGTGAGAATGACTTGTAGGTATTAGAATAACAAGAGTAGGCTTTAACTTGTGGTTTCATTTCTCTCCATATATCTAGCAATCTCAATTCTTTCATAAAATGATTAATGATCATCCTGCATCCATTGTGCGTACAGTCTAGTCCTGTTGATCTATCTATACCGGGATTCAATGTACAATTAAAATCCCTTGCTATTATATGTTGCCCTGTAAGTGATGATAAAATAAGAAATAAATTAGCAAAGAACTTTTGATCATCTATATTGGGACCGTATAAGTTCACCAGATTTATATTTTCTAATAACAAAGATCCTTCAATGATTAGATATCTTCCAAATTTGTCTCCAATTACATTTTTCACTTGAAATGGGACTGAATTATGTATGAGAGTCATAACTCCCCTGGCTCGGGATGAAAATGATGAGGTGAATACACTTCCTTGCCATCTTCTCCTAATTCTTTTTGCATCCTCCTCTATTAGATGAGTTTCTTGTAAAAACACAATTTTTGAACCTATGGCTTTTATTTTATTCATAACTTGTTTAAGTTTTTTAAAATTTTGTAGACCTCTGCAATTCCATGAAGTTAAATTAAGATTAACGCTTTGGTCTATGATCGATAGTTTGAGATTACCTCGCAATGTAAACATGCTCACACAGAGAAGCAAAAACATGAGTGGTTGAACATTCATCCTACAAACTACACACAAACAAATTCCCCCTTCCCACATTCGTGGTAATCCCCCCAAAATCAAAAAAAAAATTCCGTCTCCCGCTATAGCCATTGACCGCTCCACACCAGCGAGGACCAGCCAAAGCCACTCCTTCTTCATCCTCCCAATCACCCTAACTCTACTGCTTTTAATGACGTAACATTAACTCTCTTCTGTAGTTTTCCAACTTAACTCCAAAATTTTATAGCAACTTTGTACATCATAGGGTTTTTTTTTTAATATATAATACAATCTATATTTTGTAAACTTGCTATATGCTTCAGATCAGTCAGATGCCTGTGCAAATGCTTAAATATTCTACCTTATATTTTGTTCATGCTTAGCTCCCACCAGTCTCTTCTTGGATCTGCTTGATGAGCTCCTGTGCCTCCTGAGGGGTCTTGAAGGTGTGGGTTCTGCCCTTATATGTGACCAGCAATCTTGCAGGATGAATCACTCCGTGACGAATCCCAAGGTTGTGCAGCTCTTTATCGGCGGGGTCAAACTGTTTCCTTAATTGTTGGATTCCTGTGGCCAAATCTGGGTAGAACCGCACCTGTTGATCCTGGTATTTAATTTCTCCTTTGGCTCACGCCGTGTTGGAGATCGTCATCCTGTCTCTGTAGCTGAGGAACTTCATAATCAGCGTCCTCGGTGGTGCCTTATTATCTCTCGGTGGGCCGATTCGGTGGGCGCTCTCTAAGACGACCGATGACTGCAGCTCCGCGTTGTTCAGCGCTTCTGGAATCCATTTTTCCAAAAAGGAACATGGGTCCCGACCCTCCGTTTCTTCCGGGAGACCCACCAGCCTCAGGTTGTTCCGTCTCGACCGGGATTCTAAGTCCAGGACATTATCTTCCAGACGTTTATTTTTTAATTCCAATGTGCGCACCTTTAATTGTAGGCTGGTGACGTCATCCTCAGCGCTGGAAATTCGGAGCTCCACCTGCGACACTCGTTCCATTCAGTCGCTTAATTCCTTTCTCATTCCTTCTATCGCTGCTATAATCCCATCAAATTTAGTGGAAAAGTCTGCTCTCATTGAGCTAATGGCAGCGAGCACCGCACCTGTGCCGTCGCCAGCAGTCACCGCTCCACCGCTCCACCGCTAGCTTGCTCCGCCATATCTGGAGATTTTACTGCTTCGTCACGAACGTGAAAGTCCGTTAACTTGGACTGTTTCGGCGGTTCAGTTTTTCCTCCACCTGATTTCCCAGCCTTAGGCTTTACCGGCATATCCTCGCCCAAACGCTGGGATAGGTTTTGTTCCAAATGAGAGAGTTATTTGCCGACTTTTTATTTTTAAGAGCAGAGTAGAGTGAAACGCGTCTTCCTACGTGGCCGCCATAATCGGAAGTTTGATTGGCTGATTTGATCATGGAGGCATGGCTATGCAAATCAGCTATACAGGTGGGCGCCAGAAATGGTGGACTTTCTCCCGATTGGCTCATTTCAACATATGTGCTGTACTATGCAAATGGGTCATTCCTGGCCCACCAAACAATATATCCAGGTAAGAACTAATATAAATAAATAGTGTTAATTGTAGCTTTGACAGTGTTTCCACATTAATTTGGTTTTGTAATTATCAGTGAATGTAGCCAGTTAGCTTCAAGCTGCTGTTTTGAGATTTGAATTTACAACAGAATTAGCCGGCTAGCATCGCGTCAGGCCTAACCTACATTAGCTACAAGCTAGTTGTTAGTTGCAACGATCCCAGATCATCTCATTGGGAGATTATTGTATGTTGAGAGATCATTGAGAGATTATGGCAGTCGTTATGTTTGGGGATCATTGTGTGTTTAGTGTCCCAGAGCTTCTTAATATGTCGTGTTTTAAGCTTGCGGTAGTTAGTGCTAAGCAAGTGCTTGGCGGCTAATGTGTTGGTACAATCAGCCATTTTTTGTTGTTTTCTTTTAAAATAACATGAGTAATGGAGTGGATTTGTAACAGGCTGACGCACGTTTATTTATTGAGTCACTGCTTCTCTGTCATCATGGAGGGGCACCCTTTTTAGGGGTCCGCTAGCCGTTCGCTCGTGTTTTAATCTAGTTACGTACAAGCTATTTACTATTGAAAACGATCACCGGTGTTATGCCAAGGATTGCTTGCTTGCCGAGAATTGTATCCCATCCGCCAAAACCATAAAATATAACACTACAGCCAGGCTTGTAACCATTTGTACATTTTTAGAAGTACCCATTATACATTTTTTAGAAGTAAAAATTATTACCTCTTGTAAACTATCTTTAAATTATGTTTATTCGCCAGACGTTTTAGTGTTTCAAAGAGGGTTACAAATCATATAGGTCTTTTCCACCAAAATGGTTCCAGTGCTAAACTGGAGCCAGAGCCTGATTGGCACCAGTTCTTTGGTTTTCCACCGCTTGAAGCACTATTCCCAGGCTCTCAAAAGTGGGGCTATTGTGGCCCCAACTCCTAGCTGGGCCAGCGGCAATACCAGTTTACGTTGGTTGAGTCCGTACCACAAACTGCTCAAAACACACTGGTAAGTGTATTGTCTTTAAAATGCCAAAGGTTAACGAATATATATACTGTGGAGAGAGAAATAATTAGGCAGAGAGGTCCAGATCATATCAGGCTTTATTCAACTCTCTCTCTCTCACACATTTCCCTAGAAACACAAGCAACAAAAGAGTAACAGATCTCAGGCACCTCTGCTCTTAAATCGTGCCACTCGGTCAGCCTTCTCTGTGTGCTGCCTTAACATCAAAGCCTTTGTAATTCCCATTCTCTTTGTCACTGTTCACATCAACACACTACCCCCACATCCACACACAAACCCCCATGACAATTCATTTTTGTTTTTTTAAGTCTGAGTGTAAATATACTGAGGTGGATCCCCACAATACATACATTTATATCCGCTTGTATTGATAGTAACGGCCAAAGTGCGGATATTTTTTTACTCACTCTTGTGACTATAGTATTTTTGGTTAGCTATGCTAACAAGCTAACAGTGCCTTTACTACGACCAAACGTTTGTCCTCGCCATAAAGAAATGAACAGGCCGTCTCTGCTGACAAATGTACTGTATATCTCTTGTATTGATATGTAATGGCCAAAGTGCGGATATTTTTTTAGTCAAAATGTGTTTTTACCACGAACGTTTCTCCCCGCCATAAAGAAATGTGGGTTTGAGAAACTAGAACAAAAATCTTAGCGTCTTACAGAATACTTTGTTAGATTTCCAGTGCAAAATACACTGTTTGTTCAGTATCAATACGGTTTATTGTTGTCTCAAATGACATTAGTGACATTGCCATGTAGCTTGAAATGCTCATTTGAGAGAAAACGAGAACAAAAAATGTTAGCGTCTTACAGAATACTTTTTTTATAAAGACATCCAGTGCAAAATACGTTTTTTGTGGTATCAATACTGTGTATGAATGGGTGCCTTCCGTTTGTGTTATGGGAGATTTTTCTACCAAAGACACTAGTAACGTCGTCTTTTTTACTATTTTGGTAATAGTTCCATAATCTTGGGCCATTTGTTTTTTAATTTCACTCGTTTAATTGTGTGTTGTGTAAGCGTGTTTTATCTAATCCTTCTCTTACTTTATTGCACAGTAGCCTGGTGGAGCACCTACAATGTCATTGTACTGTACAACTGTACAATGACAGTAAAGCCAATTCTACTCCTATTCTTCTATTCCATAATCAGACATGTAAGCTTTGCTAATATTGATATTGAATAAAATTGTCTTCTATGTCTGCACAATTAATGGAAGGCTTAAGTTGGACACTGCACAAACTAAAACACTTTTTTTGTATTTACAGATTTATCACAGCTGGATGATGAGGGAGAACCGGCCAGACCTGTGGTGTCCAGCTCACCTTCACCAGCACCAAGCTTGTCTTCCTCCTGCTCTTCCTCCTCTTCTCATCAAACCAGATTAGGTAATATATGTTCAGATCATGACACATTCACACAAAGGAGGGAGTGAATTAAACCAATTATACACTTGAATGTTGTGATGCCATTAACAAACAGTAAATGGATGTTGAATAGACACATTCAATCTTGGATTGACAATTCCTGCGTTTTTCAGTGTGTGGTTATTTTATATTGCTTATTTTTGTACTTTAAAACACGGAAACGGAAGTGTGACACAAACATGGACCTCCTTCTTGACTACCTGGAGAGGTCAGATGAGAGACAGCAGGAGCAGAGCAGGAGGGAGGAGCAGCTGACCTCCGCTTTGCTGCAAAGCATCCAGAAGATGGAGGACAGGACCAATACCCTTGGACTGATGGGACACGCCGTCTGTGCTTGAGGGACTGCAAACAAAGTAACTATCACACCATGGATATTTTTGGTTGTGTGTGCATAATATTTCATATGTAGCAGTATTAAGTTTTTGCACATTTTAAGCGTAATATTTATGTCAGTTCTGTAATAGGTGGTGTTACGGCGCATTACGAGACGGAGGTCTCCTGTTATGTCATGCAAAAAAGTGATCAGCTGCCCAAAAAATGATCGCCAGGGTCCATATTGTTATGGGTTTATATTAGCCGTTAAATATATATTTCAACAGATAAAAAGTACTTAGTTAGATATAAGAAGATATATTTAACACTTATGATGCACTTTGAACCCGAAACAAACTTGATCTAGTATTAAAAGCAGTTAAAATAATGCAGTCACAAGGTTACATGGAAAAATGCAGATTTACTGCATATATGCATGAAGATACTGTGTAAATATATATTCTATGTACCACCAAACAATGATGTTTTTGTACACAAATATTGCAGTCAGATAAATTCTATACATTGTTTTCCAAACTGCAACACTTTGGCCAACACTATAATTTTTCAGATGTGATAAAACCTCAAAACATTTAGACACATTGTAGGTGGACTGAGACCAGGCAGTACACCTTTAACAAGCGGGCACTCCTGGCTCCTACAGATGGTGATCACTTTTTGGCACAACACCGGATTTCACCACCCAGCCGACCCCACGCAGAAGTGGCTAATGAAACCCTTTTCGGACACAGGCAGACTCACCCCTGAACAACGTAACTACAGCTACCGGATGAGCCGTGCACGTTCAGTTGTGGAAATGGTTTTCAGCGGCTTGAAAGGACGATGGAGGTCCCTCCTGACAAGGAATGACTGAAAACTGGAGCTGAGCAAGAAAATGGTGTTTGCACTACAGACTTGATCTAACAACGGCTGATAACTGAAATATTGATAATTACCGGTCTCCTTAAATGTAGCCGCAGTTCTCTGCAATTAAGAATAAAACTGTTTTGGATGATATTACAGGTTTGGAATAATAAAAGCAGCGCTCCCAAAGAGACAACAAACTCTTACATGTTGACAAGCTGTTGACAAGCTAGTGCTGCTACTTCTTCTTCTGTGGTGTTCTGCCGGGTTGCATAAAGGCGCTTCACACTACATAATGACGTAGCCCTGACGTAATCCCTGACTAGCGCCATATCGGTGGAAAACCAACTAGTTCTTATGAGGCAATACAGTTGAACTGGTTAAGCACTGGCACCAGCCCCAGAACCAATCTAGCACTGGCTCTTATTTTGGTGAAAATGAGCCCATAGTGGTCCAACTCCACGTTTTATGATCTGGCTAACATCCTGTCGGTACGATCAAAGCTTTGTCTACAGTTTGTTTTTTGCATGAAGTATTACTTCTGAAAAAGATTGATATGTAGTCTATGTCATATCTGTTACATGTTAGCAGATAAGTCCTTGAGTTCCCCATGTTTTTCTTGTTATTGCAGCCACCTGTTTTACAGATTAGTTAGGTCTGATTATGTGAAAGTAGATCAAGACATGAAGAGACAACATATCGCTGAAGAAAGATGCAATATTTTATGTAAATACTGGGCAGGTGCCAGCCAATCAGAATCAGTCTAAAAGTACACCATTATCAATATTTAAAAGGAAAACCCCAGATGAATGTGTCTTCTCACCAGTTTCATGCAGTTTAGTCCAGTTAGTAGAATTTCAGAGCAAAATATATGACACCTGACCACAGCCTTTGAGTGATGGGTCAAGCATACAGGGGCAGTGACCTTCTTCTTTTCATGAGCATTTGTAAAGCACTAAGAAAAGCAGGTTCAGAGCACTTTAACTCGCAGCCTTAAGCCGGATGTATGCACCCACGTCAATGTGATGCAGCTGCAACAGTGTCGACGATGCAGTGGCGACGATGCAGTGGCGACGATGCAGTGGCGACGGAATATCCCTTTGCGTCACCTGACATGCACCTCTCTAGAGAAGGAGAGGTGCACATCCGCGACGCAAACCGCAAGAGCTGTGATTCGTCCGCTTTGTCTGCTCCTACATGTTTCCTGGTTCTTGTCTCCGCTCCACTCTGCTTGTTCATGGTGGCACAACTTCCAAAGTGAGTGGGTTAAACAACCATCTTAATTCAAAAGAATATTTAGGAGGTGAGCACATACAGAACATTTTATCACTCGTCCTAACCCGAGTAATTACACAGACTGTACTGATTGCGGAGGTCGCACGCACGTCTGTTTTTTCACTCTGCAGCGATCGTTTGAAAAGCTGCTTTTTAACATTTATTAACTCCATCACAATCTGCTCTTGTCCATCCCTATTTAATAAACAAAAACATGGCAAACACAAATCACTCTACACATCAGCTGACACCGGTTTTGGCAACGGAAGAATGCATTTCACTCAACACACAAGAAAAAACTGCCAATCACTGCGTCAGTGACATATGTCAGTAATGATGTTGACATGATGCCGTGCATAAATTCAGCTTGAGTTTGTATGCAGTAAAACATAAAAAGAACACAATATTTAGTCACAGCAGTTCATGCAGTGCCTTTTTTACTTTAGATGTTAGTACCACACTGTTTGCATGACTGTAGTGATATGTGGGTAAAGAATAAGGGACACATGTAAGTGGAGAGCCATTCTGAGCCTTTTCATTTTTTTTTTTTGTCAGTTAATACAAGATGAAATGATAATGGGATCTCTGCAAAGAAAGTGGACACTCTACTGGTATGACTTAATATTGTGTGTGGTTTTGTTTTCATTCATTCATTCATCTTCTTCCGCTTAATCGTTTTTGGGTTGCAGGGGGGCTGGAGCCTATCCCAGCATCTTTGGGCAAGAGGCAAGGTACACCCTGGACAGATCGCCAGTCCATCGCAGGGCCAACATAAAGAGACAGACAACCATTCACTCTCACAGTCATACCTAAGGACAATTTAGAATCCCCAGTTTGATGCCAATTAACCTAACTTGCATGTTTTTGGTATGTGGGAAGAAACCGGAGAAATCCCGGAGTGAACCCACGCAGACACGGGGAGAACATACAAACTCCACACAGATCACGGTTGGTCGGGGGCTGGGATCGAACCCAGGATTCCCCGGCCAAGGGTGAGTTGCTGTGCTGCCGCAGTGCTAACCACTCCGCCACCATGCTGCCCTGGTTTTGTTTTGCTGCATACAAACTAATGCTGCCACTCAGTGTTTCGTAATTGCCATGAGTTCTGTTCTGTGACATCATACATATACCCCTATTGTGCTGAAGATAATTCTCTTTTGAGAACTGAGACAAAGTGATTGAAAAAAAACCCTGTCTTAACAGACAAATATATTGATTAGTTTGTTCCATTTTTTATAGCCTTGTGATGCAATGAGTGTTGATGAAGTCGCCAATTTCCCTTTGTTAGTACAAGATATTAACAAGGTAAGTTTTCCAAATGCTGAAAACACATGATTGTGTGAACTAGAAAGAAAACAAGATTTGAAGGAAAACTCCCCCACTGCTGTCTTTGAGAGTTGCACACAGAATGTATACAATAATGCATCAGATTTATATAGTGCTTTTCAAAGACGCTTTACAATGGATACATTATTCATTCACTTCACAGACAATGGTAGTGGTAAGCTACTACTGTAGTCACAGCTGCCCTGGGGCAGACTGACAGAGACGTGGCTGCCAATCCACGCCAACGGCCTCTCCAACCACTACCGAACATTTATGCACATTTATGCCCACTGTCTTTGACAGTGGAGGCAAGGTGGGTAAAATGTCTTGCCCAGGGACACAACGACAGGATGTCTGGGGAGAGTGGGATTCAAACCACAAACTCTTCAGTTAGTAGATGACCTGCTCTACTTCCTGAGCCAATTCCACACACATTTCCTTCCTCATTTCCATTTTTGCTGAGCACCACGCTGGACGGCAGGAAGTTCCATTTTTATATGGTCTTTGGTATGACCCAGCCGGGACTTGAACCCTGACCTCCTGGTTGGAGGGCGGATGCTCTACCTCTGACCCACCACTCCGGTGTATGCCATCAAATTTTAGATTTGACATTTTCTGACTGAGACAGCTGAAAGGTTGATGTTATATTGGTTCAAAGATGGGTAGTGACCTTGACTAAAGGGATCATGGAACGGTCATGCTGTTTGACACAAATGTATTTGTAATTGAGATTTTGTGGCTCCATACTGTGACTGACCATCAGCAGTGGTGGACTTTTTCATTATCCTGCTTTTTGAAAAGAAAAAGATGCACCTTTTTCATCCACCAGACATTGTCCACATGCGAGCCTACTATATGTATGAGTTTTTGCTGAATTTATCATGGTAACTACTTCAGAACGAAGGGTAGTGTTGTGACTTGTAGAAAAAATTTATCAGGAAAATGTTTTTTTTGTTTGTTTGGGTTTTTTTTTTTACTTTGGACGTGCATTTACTCCTGTTTTATCTGTTGCAGGAGAGACCTGAAAGCATCCAGAATGAGACAACTGTAACGATGGCTCTTGAAGGCAGCTCTGAAAAGGTAAGTTGTAGTTTGTGAGTACTGTTTAGTAACATTTCTTGTTGTGATTGTTAGTTTGACATAAAAATAAGATGAGGCAAAAGTGGATCTAGTCATGTCATGTTCAGAATATACAGCGGGGAAAATAAGTATTGAACACGTCAATATTTTTCTCCATCCATCCATCCATTCATCTTCTTCCGCTTAATCCTTTTCGGGTTGCAGGGGGGCTGGAGCCTATCTCAGCATCTTTGGGCGAGAGGCAGGGTACACCCTGGACAGATCGCCAGTCCATCGCAGGGTCAACACAGAGAGACAGACAACCATTAACTCTCATATTCATACCTAAGGACAATTTAGAATCCCCAGTCTGATGCCAATTTACCTAACTTGCATGCATGTTTTTGCATGTGGGAGGAACCCGGAGAAATCCCGGAGTAAACCCACGCAGACACAGGGAGAACATGCAAATTCCACACAGATCACTGTTGATCGGGGGCTAAATCCTCGTTATTTCATCCTCCCTCTCCGTGCCCTGCGTAAGAGCACACGGAGGGTCATGATGAATGGATTTACGTGCAGGATTCACCAGATAATACATAATGCATATAAATACATAAAGATAATACATAATAAACCTGATGCCTGAGCCACAGAAATACACTGCTATGATTTTATTGAAAAATCGGGTTTAAATAAATTAAATTTATGAACAAATAATTTGTTGCAATATCTGTAACAAAAGCATAACACTTGGTGTTCCCCTGCCATTTGTTTGTCGCTGCTGCTGCGCCAGCCATGTGTGCCTCTCCACTGTCACTCTCTGAGTCTGACTGGCTTGGCACAATGCCCGCTTGGCACGGCTCAAACCTATATGGTCTGATGCCCCCAGGTTCTTCATTATCATCCCATTCTTCGGAACTATAATCGTCTGAAGATTGGACAACACAAACCAATTCCAGACTACATGTGCTGGAACCATTGTCGATGTTTTCTACCGCTTCCTTCCTGTGTGTACAATGGGCAGCCAAGTGCTGTGTTCTGTCGATGACGTTGCAACATGGCTGGGGGTTTTCCAGCCACTGACACAATTGGTGACATGGCGCTCATGAAAACGTCGGATGTTCGCGTGAAAAAAGCCCGTTTGACTTAGAACTGCATAGACCAACCTATTTCGTCATATTGTATTATGTGTTGAAAAATTAAATGACGTCAAAAACGTGTCATCAGACCTTTAAATATAACTTTTTTTGTGAACACAGTTGCCTTGATTACTTTGTATGTATGATTACTTTGGTTGTTGATATCTGGTGAAAATCTCAGGTCAGTGGCTCCATCAGAAATATGTTCAATGAGAAAATGTTGATATGTTAAATACTTATTTTCCTCAAGGTCCACAGAAAAGAACAGACAAGCTGAGGTGATGTGGACTAATTAAATTCTTAAGATTTGTCAATTCTGAGTAACACTTAATATGGTTAATATTATTATTAACATTTTGATTTTAAAAATAAACTCATTTCATATCCCTTTTCACTTTAAAAAGAGACAAGGTCAGATTTCTAAGAAAATTACAAAATAGTGTATTGGTTTGTTTGTAACCTTGTATAGTATACTGCACACTGAGCTGACTGGATTTGTGAATACAGTAGGTTAGATTTAGGAATGGGGAAATGTTGCTTTGGATTGTGGGACAAGTCCTTTCATTGAATGTGTGTGTGTGTGTGTGTGTGTGTGTGTGTGTGTGTGTGTGTGTGTGTGTGTGTGTGTGTGTGTGTGTGTGTGTGTGTCTCTGTCTGTCTGGCTGGCTGTCTGTCTGTCCTGACAGTGTTACTGGGTTTAACAGGACATAAGTTGGCACATTGTTTGAAGATACTAACTTTTAGTGTGTAATGGGGGATGGGCATCTCAGGTTTGTGTTTGTGTATATGTGTCCTGACCGTGGTTTGTTTTAAGAGAACCTGCGTTCAAGTGTGGGGTACTGAAGATGCTAAACCCTGGTACAAAGTGGGGGGTAGGCAACTTGAGTGAATGTATATTTACTCCTGTTTTATCTGCTGCAGGAGACACCTGAAAGAATCCAGAATGAACAGAATCCAGAATGACAACTACAACACAGGCTCTCAACGGCAGCTCTGAAAAGATAAGTTGTAGTTTGTTTCAAATGTTTAGTAACATTTTATATTGTGATAATAAGTTTGACAGTAAAATACACCCGTCATCATATTATTCTGAGATGAGGGAAAAGTGGATCCAGTCATGTCATGTTCAGAATATAGTGGTGAAAATAAGTATTGAACACGTCAACATTTTTCTCATTACACAAATTTCTGATGGAGCCACTGACCTGAGATATTCACCCAATATCAGAAACAACCCAAGTAATGCATAGATGCAAAGAGATCAAGGCAACTGTGTTCACAAAACAAGTTATGTTTAATAAAGTAGAATGACACAGGGAATAAGTATTGAACACGCTGAGGGAAATTCATTTAATGTTTAGTAGAAAAGCCTTTTTTGGTAATAGCAGCTTTCAAATGCCTCCTGTATGGAGAAACTATGTACAGGCATTGCTCAGGAGTGATGTTAGCCCATTCTTCCATACAAACTGTCTTCAAATCTTTAAGGTTCCATGGGTGTCTTCTATGATCTCTGATCTTCAATTCGTTCCATAGATTTTCAATAGGATTCAGGTCAAGTGACTGACTGGGCCATTCTAGCAGCTTTGTTTTCTTTCTCTGGAGCCATTTGAGTTTCCTTGGGTTTGTGTTTGGGATCATTGTCTTGCTGAAATGTCCACCCTCATTTCATCTTCAGCAATCTTCAGCATCCTGGCAGATGGCAACAGGTTCTTATCAAGGATGTCTCTGTACATTTGTCCATTCATCTTTCCTTCAATTATATGAAGTCTGCCTGTACCTTGTGCTGAAAAACACCCCACACCTTGACCTATGGTGTTTTGGGGCTGATGTGCAGTGCCATTTCTCCACCAAATATGCTGTGTGTTGGGGCATCTTAAATGTTCTGTTTTGGTCTCATCTGACCAGACTCTATTCTCCCAGTGTTTTACTGGCTTGCACAAATGTTGTGCAGCAAACTTTAAACCAGCTTCAACATGCTTTCCTCAGCAATGAAGTAGTAGTAGTAGATTAGTTTATTTGACAGGGACAGTGCAATAAACATAGACAATTAATCAGTCTTGCAAGGTGAGCGGGCATAGAGCCCATGTCAGTTGAGCGTATTATTTATTGTTTTGAAACAGCAGTACGTGCTAACTCCAGGGCTTTCTGGAGCTCTCCATAGCTGTGTTCGAAATGTTCACTTGTTCCCCATATAGTTTACTATATAGTGAATCAGCCATTTTGTAGTGCTGTTTGAAATCTTAACTGAAAACGTCATTCACTATATAGTACACTTAAAATATTTCATAATGCATTTTGAAAAGTAGTGTACAATGGATGTTCACTACATTTGCCAATATATCCCATAATGCAAAGCCCAGTCAATTGAGTAGTGAGAAGAGAGCTTCACATCACAACAGAAACTACCTTAAGGTATTTATATTTATTAATTCAGCAAAAACAATTTTATTTAATACATATTTACTACAAATTACATACAGGCATCCATGTTTTACCACTGTTCGTTTGTTTTGTTTTACTGTCTCGCCATGATGTCGTCATTAACTGCACTGCAAAAACAAGCCCAGTAGTGTCCGATAGCTGTTAATTTTGTTATATTGAGTTTACTATGTAGTCCACTACAGTATATCTAAATTCACGATATAGCAAGTACGGAGGGAGTGCGTGAGTGAACATTCCAAACATATCCCATGAAGGGTCTTTGCCACTTGGATAACTCTTCTGATAATTCTTTTGACTTCTCTGTCAGCCGATGGCTCCAACAGTGCTTACTGGAATATTCACCAGTTTAGAAATGCGTCTGTAACCAATGTCATCATTATGTTTTGCAACAGTAAGGTTGTGATGGTCAAGAGAGAGCGCTCTTTGCTTCTACCCATCATACGTTCTTTGTGGTCTGACAGTCTGATATAGAGCATATGCATATGATGTCACCAAAGAGAACTCATGGCAGTTCCAAAACACTGAGTGGCAAAAATGTGTGGCACCATTAGGGAAGGACTACAGCTCCTGACCAGATGGACCAGAGTGCATTGTGGAGAGCTAATCTTATCATTCCATCTCTCTATCATCACTATAAATTTAAGAAACTGGCCATCTGTCCAGCCCCCCTGCGACCCAAAAAGGATTGAGCGAAAGAAGATGAATGAATGAATGAATGAATCTCTGTGTGTCTATCTGTCACGATCATAGGACATCATCTGTTTGTCACGTTCATAGGACATCATAAGGTGGCCTATGATGTCTGCATGGTGTCCTATGATGATCCTATGATCTCAGGCATCATAGGACTCACGATGCCATCATAAAGATATGATGTCTACATGACGTCATATAGACATATAGACAGGTGACGTCATATAGACATAGAGACAGGTGTCTTTTACTAGGTGATCAATGGCAGGCATCACTCATGATGATCCTATGATCTCAGCCATCATAGGACTCGCGATGCCGTCATATAGATATGATGTCCATATGACGTCATACAGACATATAGACAGGTGTCTTTGACTATGTGATCAACAGCAGGCATCACTCACAGTCATAGGGCTTGCGATGACCTATGGTGTTCCGATGATGTCATATAGACATACAGACAGGTGTCTTTGTCTTTGACTATGTAATCAACGGCAGGCATCACTCACAATCATAGCACTTGTTATGATCTATGATGATCCTATGATCTCAGCCATTCAGAAGACGGCCTATGATGTCTGCATGATGTCCTATGATGATCTTATGAACTCAGGCACCGTAGGACTCACGATGCCGTCATATACCTGTAGATATGATGTCTATGACTACATTATGTCCTGTGATGTTCCTATGACGCCAAGGATCATAGGACCGCTGACGTCTGTGTGTCACAAGCATAGCATGGGAACCATGTCAAAGATGCCGTCATATAGATATGAAGTCTATATGATCCTATGATCTCAGGAATCATAAGACTTGCAATGCTGTCATATAGATATGATGTCCATATGACATCATACAGACATATAGACAGGTGTCTGACTATGTGATCAACAGCAGGCATCACTCACATCATAGGACTTGCGATGACCTATGACGTTCCGATGATGTCATATAGACATACAGACAGGTGTCTTTGTCTTTGATTATGTAATCAACGGCAGGCATTACTCTGATGTCTATGACTACATTATGTCCTATGATGTTCCTATGATGCCAAGGATCATAGGATCACCGATGTCTGTGTGTCACAAGCATAGCACTTTGTGTTGCCATGGGAACCATGTCAAAGATCAAAGGCAGCCATCACTCATAATAATAATCACTAAAAATTTAAGAAATCTGTGTGTCTGTCTGTCCACGATCATAGGACATCATAGGACGCCGATGATGTCTGCCTGATGTCCTATGATGATCGTATGATCTCAAGGCTACATAGGACTCGCGATGCTGTCATATAGGCGACACCGTCATACAGACAATAGGACTGCCTACCTATGATGTAGCATCCTATGATGCCTGCCATGATGTCTTTATGATGTCATATAAACCATCACTCATGATGCCTGCCTACCTATGATGTAGTGTCCTATGATGCCTACCACAGGAGGAGATCCTTCACCAGCATAGGGTACGACAGACAAGGGATGCACAGACAGGAAATGTGTGGCAGTGCGCCATGCACATGCTGAGTCACTTGAAGCCCGAAATGCCCGCAAAGCGAGCAAAGCTGCATGCCAGGCAAGGCACAGACAAGCTGAGACCCAGGAGATGCGGACTAGTCAGTTGGCCGCCAACGCTGCACGCCAGGCAAGGCACAGACTGACATAACGTTCGGCTCAGGAGACGCACACACACAGGCTCAGAGTAGTTCAAACTGTTTATTAACAACAGGGATGTTTGGGTGCGTGTCTGCGGAATGTTAATGTGTTGGTGGTGGCGTCTGCTTCGGACCCAGAGGCAGGAGACCGTTCAGCCGGCAACCCTATGGGAGAAATTGGACACAGGGTGATGAGCACACACCAACACAGGAGGAGAATAGGCGAGGGAGAGAAGCTTACTTGTTTGAGCAGATGACTGGCGCTTCAAGGATGGAAGCCCGGGAGACAGCCACCTGCAGGGCTCGGTGCAGCAGCGCGGAGAGACGAGGGACGGGATTGTCCGCCGCCGAGGAATCCACCTGTGCACAGGGGAGCAAACTGGAGAGATGAGGTAAGTGATCTTCTTACCGGTAAAGAGGATGCTGAAGAGAATGTGGTAGAAGTCCATGCAAGGGAAATGAAGTCTACGGCTTCAGGCCGACGCTCAGGGCGAGGCGGCTTTTATCCTTCGCCGCTGACGAGCAGCAGGTGCGTGGGCAGGTGGCGCCGCTGATGAATGGCGCGGCGTGACAGTACTCCCCCCTCTAGCAGCGCCTCCTGGCGATGGCTTATCCGGGTGCGCTCGGTGGAAGTCCGCGATGAGCGATGGGTCCAACACAAACGACGGGGGCACCCACTGTCGATGCTCGGGCCCATAGCCCTCCCAGTCCACCAAGTATTGCAACCCACGACCCCGGCGCCGGGAGTCCAGGATGGAGGAGGCGGACCAGGCCGGATGGCCACCAATCATCCGGGGTGCGGGTTGCGCCGCAGGAGGAGGGCAAAGGGGGTCAGTAACCGCCAGTTTCACCTTCGACACGTGGAAAGTAGGATGAATGCGGAGGGAGGGGGGAATAGCCACGCGCACAGCCACCGGGTTGATGATCCGGGTGACGGGGTAGGGACCCATGAAGCGCTGTGCCAGCTTTCTCCTCTCGCCTTTTAGAGTGACGTCCTGGGTGGAAATGTAAACAAGCTGCCCAACTCTGTACGCCGGGGCAGGTCTCCTACGCCGGTCCGCCACAGTCCTGTTGCGCTCCGCTGTGCGCAATAGCGCATGGCGCGCGGCAGCCCAGGTGGAGCGGAACTGCCTGAGATGGGCCCTGACTGACGGGACAGTTACTTCACTCTCCTGCTCCGGAAACAGCGGGGGGTCGTAACCCAGGGACGCTTTGAAGGGGGACATCCCTGTAGCAGAAGAGCGAGCGGTGTTGTGGGCATATTCAACCCAGGCAAGATGGTTGCTCCAGGACGCGGGTTTGGATCTGGACACACAGCGGAGCGCAGCCTCCAGCTCCTGGTTGGTCCTCTCACACTGCCCGTTGGATTGGGGGTGATGGCCAGAGGAGAGGCTCACCTTGGCTCCGATGGCGTTGCAGAAAGACCTCCAAACCTCAGATGAAAACTGGGGGCCCCGGTCCGAGACCACGTCCACCGGAATCCCATGCAGCCTGACCACGTGTTGGACGAGGAGGTCCGCCGTCTCCAGGGCAGTAGGGAGGCCTCGCAGGGGGACGAAGTGCACGGCCTTGGAGAAGCGGTCCACGATGGTCAGGATGGTGTCATAGGAGTTGGAGATGGGGAGTCCGGTGACGAAATCCAGAGCGATGTGCGACCAGGGCCTGCCAGGGACGGGCAGGGGCTGGAGCAGACCCGCTGGAGGGGCATTTCCCGACTTGCAGGTGGCACAGATTGGGCAAGCCCGGGCGTAGCGGGCTGCATCCCTCCGCAGGCCTGGCCACCAAAAGGACCGTTGGAGGAGATCTATCATCCGGGAGGTGCCAGGGTGACAGGTGAGCTTGGAGGTGTGGAGCCAGTGGATGACCTCTCCTCGGACCGCGGATGGCACGAACAGCCTCCCCTCCGGTCCGCCGCCAGGGTCAGGTTCCACCTCCTGTGCCTTCCGGATCTTGCTCTCAATGTCCCACGAGATGGCTCCCACGACGCACGACCTGGGCAGGATGGAGTGGGGCGCCTCCTCCGACTCCACGGGGGCGAACTGCCTGGAGAGGGCGTCAGGCAGGACGTTCTTAGAGCCAGGCCTGAAGGTGATGGAAAATTGGAACCTGGCGAAGAACAGGGACCAGCGCGCCTGGTGGGCGTTCAGGCGCTTGGCAGACCGTAAGTATTCCAGGTTCTTGTGGTCCGTGAGGACCACAAACGGCAGGCTTGCCCCCTCTAACCAGTGGCGCCACTCCTGCAGGGCGAGCTTGATGGCCAAGAGCTCTCTGTCCCCCACATCGTAGTTTCTCTCCGCCGGGGACAAGCGCCGGGAGAAGAAGGCGCACGGTCGCTTGGCGCCATCGTCCGGTGACCGCTGGGACAGCACTGCTCCCACTCCCGTGTCCGAGGCGTCTACCTCTACAATGCACTGCAACGCGGGGTCGACCTGGCGAAGGACCCGGGAGGAGGAGAATTCCGCCTTCAGCGCCTCAAAGGCGGCAGCGACCTCTTCGGTCCACCGGAACGGGACCTTCGGGGACGTGAGGCGGGTCAGTGGTCCAACGATGGCACTGAAGTTGGGAACAAAGCGGCGGTAGAAATTGGCGAAGCCAACAAATTGCTGCACCTGCTTCCGGGATGCAGGTGTAGGCCATTCCACCACCGCCTTTACCTTCTCTGGGTCGGGGAGCACCTTATCGTGGGCGATGATGAACCCCAGGAAGGACGTACTCCTGGCGTAAAATTCACACTTTTCTGCCTTAACGTACAGACGGTTCTCCAGCAGCCTTTGGAGGACCCGCCTCACGTGGACCTGGTGCTCATCCCTGGACTTGGAGAAGATGAGGATATCGTCCAGGTAGACGAACACGAAAAGGCCAATGAAGTCCCGGAGGACGTCATTAATGAGGCGCTGGAAGACTGCAGGAGCGTTGGTCAACCCGAACGGCATCACCAGATATTCAAAGTGGCCGTTCGGGGTACGGAAGGCCGTTTTCCACTCATCTCCCTCCCGGATCCGGACGAGGTGGTAAGCGCTGCGTAGGTCCAGCTTGGTGAACCAGGTCGCCCCCTGGAGGGAGTGGAAAGCAGTGTCCATGAGAGGCAGGGTGTAACGGTCCCTCTCCGTGATATTATTGAGGGCCCGGTAGTCGATACAAGGGCGGAGGGACCCATCCTTTTTCCCCACGAAGAAGAACCCTGCCCCCACGGGTGACGATGATGGGCGGATAATCCCAGCACTTAATGATTCCTTCAGGTAGGCGTTCATCGTCTCCTTCTCCGGCGCAGACAGGCTGTAAAGGCGACCAGAAGGTAAGGGAGCCCCCTGGCGGAGGTTGATGGCGCAGTCATAGGGCCGATGAGGGGGAAGAGACATAGCTTTCGCTTTGCTGAACACCATACCCAGGTCGTGAAATTCTGGGGGCACCAGAGACAGGTCCGGGGGTGCAGCGTCCGTCGCAGGGGGAGGAGCGGACGGAGAGCAGGCAGCGGACTGAAGGCAGGTGCCCATACAGAACGTACTCCATGCCGAGATCCCAGCTGATTTCCAATCCAGGACCGGATTGTGAAGGCGGAGCCAGGGATACCCCAGGATGACGGGCGACACAGAGTTGGGAAGGACGTAAAAGGTCATCTCCTCCCGGTGGTTTCCCGAGATGATGACCGGTAGGGGAACAGTTTGATGTGTCACTCTCCCGAGGGTGGCACGGGAGAGGTGGATCAGGAAGATGGGAGTGTTGAGTGCCTGGCAGCGGATGCCCAATCGGGTTGCCAGGCTTTGTGAAATGAAGCTGCCTTCTGCGCCCGAATCCACCAGTGCGTGGGTGAGGTGCCCAGTAGGGTTATGGCAGAAACGGATGGGCAGCTTCAATTGAGTAAGTGATCCTAACCGATTGACATCCGCGAGGCTTCCAACAGTGACTCGCGGACCCCACCGACTGGCTTTCCGTGGACAACGCTCCACGGTGTGTTGGTCGCCTCCGCAATACATGCAGAGGCCCAACTCACGGCGGCGTTGTTTCTCCACAGGGGAAAGTTTAGTCCAGCCCGTCACCATCGGCTCCGACTCCTCGGGGCGCGATGCTGGCGGCGCCGCCAGGGAGCGAGCTTGGAACAGGTGCGGCGAGGCTCCACGAGGGCGAGAAGAAGAAGACCTCCGCCCCGAGGAGCGCTCGCGCAGCCTGTTATCCAAACTTATCGCTAAGGATGTCAGCTCCGCTAGCGTCCCAGGGATATCCCGACCAGCCAGTTCATCCCTCAGATCACTATTGAGGCTGCGGAGGAACAGGCCACAGAGGGAGCGTTCCTCCCAGCCCAATTCCTCCGCCGCTACCCGGAAGTCGACCGAGTGGTCCGCTGCCGACCGGCTTCCCTGCTGGAGAGCGAGAAGCCGATCGACCTGGACCGTTTCGGTTTGTGAGTGGTCAAAGACCTCCAGAAAGCGCCTCACGAATTGGTCATAGGTGAGGGTGGCATAACTGGGCCTCGCCATTACGGCGTAGGTCCAGGTTAACGCACGCCCCTCCAGAAGATTCCCTATGTAACCAATTCGGCTGTGATCCGAGGGAAAATCTCCGGGCACACGGTGGAACACGGACTCACACTGCATAATAAACCCCCGCGCTCCGCCGAGCTTACCGCTAAAGCGGGCGGGGGTCGGAATCGGCGTGAGCCGAACCGGTGCCACTGGAGCCGGCTGGACGGCCGCTGGAACAGCAGGAGCCGCGCCACCCTGGCGAGTCGGGAGGAACGGCTGTTGGGGGTCCAAGCGGTTCAATCGGTTAGTCAGTTCTAATAATTGATTAAGAACCACCTGTTGCTGATAAACAATCTGATCCACCCGAGCCTCGAGGATGGTAAACCGGTGTGCGAGCCCGCCGTCCGCCGAGCCGCTCTGCTGAAGCCGTACTGACATAACGTTCGGCTCAGGAGACGCACACACACAGGCTCAGAGTAGTTCAAACTGTTTATTAACAACAGGGATGTTTGGGTGCGTGTCTGCGGAATGTTAATGTGTTGGTGGTGGCGTCTGCTTCGGACCCAGAGGCAGGAGACCGTTCAGCCGGCAACCCTATGGGAGAAATTGGACACAGGGTGATGAGCACACACCAACACAGGAGGAGAATAGGCGAGGGAGAGAAGCTTACTTGTTTGAGCAGATGACTGGCGCTTCAAGGATGGAAGCCCGGGAGACAGCCACCTGCAGGGCTCGGTGCAGCAGCGCGGAGAGACGAGGGACGGGATTGTCCGCCGCCGAGGAATCCACCTGTGCACAGGGGAGCAAACTGGAGAGATGAGGTAAGTGATCTTCTTACCGGTAAAGAGGATGCTGAAGAGAATGTGGTAGAAGTCCATGCAAGGGAAATGAAGTCTACGGCTTCAGGCCGACGCTCAGGGCGAGGCGGCTTTTATCCTTCGCCGCTGACGAGTAGCAGGTGCGTGGGCAGGTGGCGCCGCTGATGAATGGCGCGGCGTGACACAGACAAGCTGAGACTGAATAGGATACACTAAACCACACCCATTCAAAGCAGTAAATCTGGAAATCTCACTCAGTAAGGCAGAAGGCACTCTATAAATTCAAGAAATCTCTGTCAGTGTGTCAGTCTGTCACTCGATTAAGAATAGAACACCCTACTTTAAACCACACCCATTTGAAGCAGTACCCATAAAGAATGGCAGTCTACACTACAAATGTGTAAAATGCCAAGCAAAGCGCTGGATTTTCTCTGGGTGCACCAGTTTCAGGATTTCAACGGGCAGGCACGGGTGTTCCTGAACAGGATCGAAAGCCAGTTTTTGCTTAGATCTATTTGCATGATCTTCTCCATGAACTGGAATTACAATGCACTCATCCCTCAACCAGTCATCTGAACGAAGAAGGAGGAGAACAAGAAGACACACCAGATGGAGAGCAATACAGTGAGGAGAACCGATGCACGTCAGAAAAGATGCCGTGAAGATGAAACACCTCAGGTTCGAGCAGTACGCCGCAGGCATGACTGTGAACAACACAGCCGTCTCAGACAGGAGGAGACCCTTCAGCAACGGGCGTGCAGAAATACTTGCTTATAATTGGTTTCTACGTACATGGATGGGTATGCACGGGCATGTACTAGTCTTGTATTAATTGAAAAAACTGGTTCAATAAATATACTGCTCAAAAAAAATAAAAGGAACACTTTTTAATCTGAGTAAGTTTTGGAGTGTTTTGAATTCAGCCCTCTGTAGGTTGTAGGTTGATAATTTTCATTTCCATCAAAAGATGTGGCATCTTTTCATTCTTAACACATTATCCAGTCCATATCAGTGTAGATATCCAGCTTATTTTTTCCCATTAAAATCTGATGTGTTTTTAAAGTGTTCCTTAAATTTTTTATTTGAGCAGTATATTTAAAGGCTCAGAACCAGTTCTTCACTTACAGACGTGGATAAAATTGTTGGTACCCCTCTGTTAATGAAAGAAAAACCCACAATGGTCACAGAAATAACTTGAATCTAACAAAAGTGGTAATAAATAAAAATTCTATGAAAATTAACCAATGAAAATCAGACAATGCTTTTGAATTGTGGTTCAACAGAATTATTTTAAAAAACAAACTCATGAAACAGGCCTGGACAAAAATGATGGTACCCTTAACTTAATATTTTGTTGCACAACCTTTTGAGGCAGTCACTGCAATCAAACAATTTCTGTAACTGCAATGAGACTTCTGCACCTCTCAGCAGGTATTTTGGCCCACTCCTCATGAGCAAACTGCTCCAATTGTCTCAGGTTTGAAGGGTGCCTTCTCCAGACGGCATGTTTCAGCTCCTTCCACAGATGTTCAATAGGATTTAGATCAGGGCTCATAGAAGGCCACTTTAGAATAGTCCAATGTTTCGCTTTTAGCCATTCTTGGGTGTTTTTAGCTGTGTGTTTTGGGTCATTATCCTGTTGCAAGACTCATGACCTGCGACTGAGACCAAGCTGTCTGACACTGGGCAACACATTTCTCTCTAGAATACCTTGATAGTCTTGAGATTTCATTGTACCCTGCACAGATTCAAGACACCCTGTGCCAGATGCAGCAAAGCAGCCCCAGAACATAACAGAACCTCCTCCATGTTTCACAGTAGGGACAGTGTTCTTTTCTTGGTATGCTTCATTTTTGTGTCTGTGAACATAGAGCTGATGTGCCTTGCCAAAAAGTTCCAGTTTTGTCTCATCTGTCCATAGGACATTCTCCCAGAAGCTTTGTGGCTTGTCAACATGCAGTTTGGCAAATTCCAGTCTGGCTTTTTTATGATTTGTTTTCAACAGTGGTGTCCTCCTTGGTCGTCTCCCATGAAGTCCACTTTGGCTGAAACGACAGATGGTGCGATCTGACACTGATGTACCTTGACCTTGGAGTTCACCATGAATGTGTTTAGAGGTTGTTCTGGGCTCTTTTGTTACCATTCGTATTATCTGTCTCCTCCTGCAGCCACGTCCAGGGAGGTTGGCTACAGTCCCGTGGATCTTAAATTTCTGAATAATACAGTATGTGCAACTGTAGTCACAGGAACATCAAGCTGCTCAGAGATGGTCTTATAGCCTTTACCTTTAACATGCTTGACTATAATTTTCTTTCTAATCTCCTGAGACAACTCTCTCCTTTGTTTCCTCTGGTCCATGCTTAGTGTGGTACACACCATGTCAACAAACAGCACAGTGACTACTTGTCACCCTTCAAATAGACCGACTGACTGATTACAAGTTTGTAGACACCTGTGATGTTAATTAGAGAACACATCTTGGTTGAACATGTCTTTTCTAGGGGTACCATCATTTTTGTCCAGGCCTGTTTCATGAGTTTGTTTGTTTTTTTAAATAATTCTGTTGAACCACAATTCAAAAGCACTGTCTGATTTTCACTGGTTAATTTTCATAGAATTTTTATTTATTACCACTTTTGTCAGATTCAAGTTATTTCTGTGACCATTGTGGGTTTTTCTTTCATTAACAGAGGGGTACCAACAATTTTGTCCACGTCTGTATGTGTGCTCTTACTCACACATCATTACAGTCAAGTAAACAGTGCGATATTAACATCTAAAGTTAAATAAGGAACTCTGTGTACTACTGTGACTAAATACTTTGTGTGATTTTAATGTTTTGCTGCATACAAATTAAAGCTGCCACTGTGGGACGCCACTCAGTACGTTTTCACTCAGATGGAATGGTCATGGGGGGTTTGTGTGTTGATGCGGGGGTTGGTGTGTTGATGCAAACAGTGACAAAGAGAATGGGAATTGCAAAGTCTTTCATGTTACTGCAGCACCGCAGGTGACTGAGCGGGTTGTACGCTATAAAAGGAGAGGTGCCTGCGACCTGTGGCTTTTTCTGATGCTTGTGATTCTGGAGGATGTGAGAGAGAGAAATTAAAAAAGCTTGCTTTGTTCTGGACCGCTCTGCCTGATTTTTCCTTTCTCCACACTGGTGACCCTTGACGCACAATGGAACTTGAGGCGAACACCCCGGAGACGACCCTGACTGGAGGTGCCGGTAACGCGTGTGCCGTTTCGGTCAAACTCCCAGACTTTTGGCTACACGACCCGAAGTCTTGGTTCCTCCACACCGAGGCCCAGTTCGCGCTCCGGGGAATAACGGCAGATGACACCAGATACTACTACGTGGTTGCAGCACTGGACGCATGCACAACTCAGCAGGTGGCGAGCCTGCTCCAACGGCCCCAGCCCACAACAAATACGAGGCTCTCAAAACCGCGCTGACCCGGCGCTATACGCTCTCAGACTGCAAGAGAGCAAAAAGGCTCCTGACGCGCTCCGAGTTGGGAGACAGGTCGGCGGTCAAGTTAATGGAGAAGATGTTGGCGCTGATGGGCACAGATGATGGGCATTTCCTCTTTGCCAACATTTTCCTCCTGAACCTCCCAACGATGGCCAGGGCGGTCCTTGCCAATTCGCCACTGCTGGCTGCGTGCAACTACCAGGCCCTAGCACAAGAGGCAGATCTGATTATTCTCACCATCAGAGCCCTCGCAGTGAACGCAGCGATGTCGGAACCCAGCGAGATGGCCAGCGGGGGCGAGGAGCCAACAACAGTGGCTGCAGCGGAAGCCAAGAAGCACCGGAGAGACACGCCCTGCTTCTACCACCGCCGTTTTGAAGAGGACGCACACCGATGCATGCCACCGTGCCAATTCAAGTGTTTGGGAAATGCCAGGGCCGGCAGTCGGTAGCAGCTGCGACCGCCGGTGAAGCGAACAAGCTGCTCTAGTATGTGACAGACTCACGCTCAGTGAGACGGCCCCCCGTTTTTGCACGACCTCGGCGTTTGGACGCAGCTAAACTGACCATAGCGTGCAAGGAGTTTGCCAACTTGGAAAAGTTGGGCATCATCAGATGCTCAAATAGCCCATGGGCATCCCCGCTACATATGGTTCCTAAAGCCGAGGGATCGTGGCGACCATGCGGAGATTTCCGCAGGTTGAACAACGCCACAGCGCACAACCGCTACCCGATCCCCCATATTCAGGATTTTTCCATTCACCTCACCTGGGCACGCATTTTTTCCAAGATAGTCCTGGTCCGCGGTTACCACCAGGTCCCCGTGCACGCTGAGGACATACCTAAGACAGTAGTAATAACCCCGTTTGGTCTTTTTGAGTTTTTACGCATGCCTTGGGTTAAAAGGCATGGCGCAGACATTCCAATGCATGATGGATGTGGTGTTGCGCGATCTGCCGTTTGTGTTCGTCTACCTGGACGACATCCTGGTGGCCAGCGCGTCCGAGTATGAATACGTAGCCCACCTCAAGACAATTTTCCAGAGGTTGGAGGAGCACGGATTAATAATCAACCCGGTGAAGTGCCAGTCCGGGGTGACGGGAATCAATTTTTTGGGCCACCGCATCTCACCGGAGGGTGCGATACCCTTACCGGACAAAGTGCGTGCAGTAGCAGATTTTCCCCAGCCTCAGACGGTCAGGGCACTGTAGGAGTTTTTGAGAATGGTTAACTTTTACAACAGTTTCCTCCCCCGCACGGCCCAGCTCATCCAGCCGTTGTACACCGCACTTAAGAAACGGAAACCAGCGGACAGAATCGACTGGATTCATGACCGACAGCGGGCATTTTCCGAGGTTAAAACAGCTCTGGCGAACGCCGCACTGCTGGTGCACCCGGACCTGGTGGCTCGGATAGCGCTCACTACTGACGCCTCGGATGTGGCCATAGGGGCCATTGTGGAGCAGCACGTCGCCGGTTCTTGGCAGCCGCTTGCCTTTTTTAGCAGGTCTTTGCGTGATAGTGAGTGTAAATACAGCGCGTTCGACAGGGAGTTACTGGCTCTCCACCTGGCCCTGCGCCACTTCCAGTTCTGGCCGGAAGGGCGCACCTTCACTGCGTTCGTGGACCACAAGCCGCTAACGTATGCGATGGCCAAGGTTTTGGAACCATGGTCGGGCCGGCAGTAGAGACAGCTGGCTGCAATCCCGGAGTTTACGACCGACATTCAGCATGTGGCCGGTAAACTCAATGTGGTGGCGGACTGCCTCTGTCGTGCATTAGTGGCCCCAGTCTACATGGGGATAGATTACACGGCTATGGCTGCTGAGCAGATCGGCGATGTGGACGTTTGCGCGCTCCAGTCTAGACCAACAGGGTTAAGGCTGGAGAGTAGAGTTCTGTAAGACGAGCCCCCACCCCAATCTGTGATGTCTCCACGGGCCGCCCGTGCCCGATGGTCTCATGCGCTTGGCGCCGCCACGTTTTTGAGTCGGTTCACTCCCTGGCGCCCCCAGGAGTACGCACATCAGTCAAAATGGTGGGAGCAAAGTTCGTCTGGCCGAGCCTGCGCAAACAGGGGAAACACTAGGCTGCAGCCTGCGTAGCATGCTAGTGTGCCAAAGTGCACAGGCACACAAAGGCCACCTTGGAGCCGTTCCATTTTCCAGCTAAGAGGTTCGACCACGTTCACGTGGACCTCGTGGGCCCCCTTCCGCCATCGCAGGGGTTCACGCACCTCCTGACAGTGGTGGACCGCACCACGCACTGGCCCGAAGCAGTCCTGCTAGCTTCCACCGTGTCCGCAGAAGTTACACGCGCTTTTTTGACGACATGGGTGGCACGTTTCGGCACTCCTTCGGATATCAAGTCCGATCATGGCCCGCAGTTTGTTTCCGACCTCTGGTCCACCATGGCCCGGAGCCTGAGTGTCACAATTCATCGCACGACAACGTACAACCCCCAGGCCAATCGGTTATGCGAGCGTTTCCATAGATTGCTTAAAGCAGCGCTCAGGGCTTCGCTTACGGATGCAAATTGGGTGGACCGGTTGCCGTGGGTTCTATTAGGGTTGCGTTCAGCTCTGAAGGTGAATTTGGCGGCCTCCCCAGCAGAGCTGTTTTTTTCCCAGCCGCTGTGGCTCCCAGGGGAATTTTTGCCGGACAGCCCCGTGCCGAACACCGATCCATCCCCGCTTTCACCGCATAGCGCAGTGGCAGGGACGGTACTCGGTCCGGTCCACCACTGTTTTCCACGCACTTTTGTGTCAAAGGCCTTGAAGGACGCGGCGTTCGTATTTGTCAGGCATGATGCCCACCGGACTCCCTTGAGCCCGCTCTACGATGGCCCGTTCAGAGTGCTGGAACCCGGAGAGAAACATTTTGTGTTAGACTTGGGGGGACGCAGGGAAACAGTCTGTATAGACAGGCTTAAGCCCGCTTTTGTTTTAGCAGACGAGCAGGTGGTGTTGGCCCGGGCTCCTCGGCTCGGACGACCCCCACTGAGAACTTCCCAGGTGCATGACTCATCAGATCCGTCACAATGGCATGCTAAAAATGTTTCCTCCCCCTCCCAATGTCCCCCCACAGACGGACGCACCCCCAGGGGCCCCCCAACGACACAGCAGCGCCTCGGAGCCGCAGCCCCCCCCCCCCCGTCACAGCCGCTACGGACGCGGGACAAAGGACATGAGGGTTAAGGCTTAGTCTGAGTTTCTGGGGGGGGGGGGGGAGCGGTGTGGGAAGCCACTCAGTATGCTTTCACTCAGACGGAATGGTCATGGGGGGGTTTGTTTGTTGATGCGGGGGTTGGCGTGTTGATGCAAATAGTGACAAAGAGAATGGGACGCGCTGCTCCACAATGGCCCCTATGGCCACGTCCGAGGCGTCAGTAGTGAGCGCTATCCGAGCCACCAGGTAAATAAAGTTGAATTGAATTGAATTGAATTTCTTTGTATGTATGATTACTTTGGTTGCTGATATCTGGTGAAAATCTCAGGTCAATGGCTCCATCAGAAATATGTTCTTATGTTCTTATGTTCATATCAGAAATATGTTGATTATCTGATCACGTGATGGTTCACCTCATTCCCACATACAGACAGAGATTGAAGCTCACTAAACCTGTTGTGAGCACTACGAAGATACGGACCAGTGATGCTGAGGAGAAGCTGGAAACGTGCATGGAAATATCTGACTGGGGCATGCTTAAAGGAGCCACGCATGATCTGGATGAGTACACGGACACTGTGAACTCATATATCCACTTTTGTGAAGAGAACATTCTTCCATCACGCACCAGGGTGAGTTACTCTAATGACAAACCCTGGTTCACAGCTAAGCTCAGACAGATCAGGAAGGAGAAGGAAGCAGTGCTGAAAAGTGGAGACAGGGACTGCTACAGGGAGGTTAAATACCGGTTTAACAGAGAGCTGAAGAGGGCTAAATCTGTGTATTCAGAGAGACTCCAGCAGCAGTTCACTGCTAATGATTCGGCTTCCGTGTGGAGAGGACTGAGGCAGATCACCAACTATCGGCCTCAGGCTCCTAAAGGTCAGGATGACAAAGCCCTTTGTCAGAGACTGTCCCAACACTATGCCCGTTTTGACACCTCGTCATCTGTGTCCAACTCCCCCCCTCCCTCCAGCTCCACAGCCTCCACATTCCCTACTTCATTTAAGGCACCCCCCCCCACCTCCCCCCCTCCCCTTATCATCAGTGAGCAGGATGTGCTCAAACAGTTCTCCAGACTGAACCCGCGCAAGGCCCCCGGCCCAGACGGCGTGTCTCCCTCCACCCTGAGACTCTGTGCGAAACAGCTGTCTCCTGTATTCACAGACATTTTTAACACCTCCCTTAAGTTATGCCACGTGCCGTCCTGCCTCAAATCCTCCACCATCATCCCTGTCCCCAAGAAGCCACGGATCACTGGACTTAATGACTACAGACCTGTAGCGCTCACCTCTGTAGTCATGAAGTCCTTTGAGCGCCTGGTCCTGTCCCACCTCAAGTCCATCACCACCCCTCTCCTGGACCCGCTGCAGTTTGCCTACCGAGCCAACAGGTCTGTAGACGATGCAGTCAACCTGGCCCTCCACTCCATCCTGCAGCACCTGGACTCCCCGGGAACCTACGCCAGGATCCTGTTTGTGGACTTCAGCTCCGCATTCAACACCATCCGCCCCGCTCTGCTCCGGGACAAGCTGTCCCTGCTCAACGTGCCTGACTCCCTCTGCAGGTGGATCATCGACTTCCTGACGGACCGGAGGCAGCATGTGCGGCTGGGAAAGACTGTCTCAGACTATACTAGCATCAGCACCGGATCACCCCAGGGCTGTGTACTTTCCCCCCTACTCTTCTCCCTTTACACCAACTCCTGCACCTCCAGCCACCAGTCTGTCAAGTTGATCAAGTTTGCGGACGACACCACCCTCATCGGGCTCATCTCCAACGGCGACGAGTCCGCCTACAGGAGAGAGGTGGCCCAGCTGGCGTCCTGGTGCAGCAATAACAACCTGCAGCTGAACGCTCTGAAGACAGTGGAGATGATTGTAGACTTCAGGAAAGTCACTACTCCTCTGCCCCCCCTCACCCTCTCAGGCTCTCCCATCACCACTGCTGATTCCTTCCGCTTCCTAGGCACTACCATCACCAGGGACCTCAAATGGGAGCTGACCATCAGCTCACTCATCAAAAAAGCCCAGCAGAGGATGTTCTTCCTGCGGCAGCTGAGGAAGCTCAAGCTACCCACCAAGATGTTAGTGCAGTTCTACACAGCCATCATCGAGTCCATCCTCACCACCTCCATAACCGTGTGGTACGCAGGAGCCACTGCCAGGGACAGACTAAGGCTGCAGCGCGTCGTGCGCACTGCTGAGAAGGTGATCGGCTGCAAGCTCCCATCTCTCCAGGATCTGTACATCTCCAGGACCCGGAGGCGTGCTGGCCGGATCATAGCCGATCCCTCACACCCTGGTCATGTACTGTTTGCCCCCCCTCCCCTCTGGTAGAAGACTTCGGTCCATCCAGACTAAAACCTCCCGTCACATAAACAGCTTCTTCCCCTCTGCCATTAGACTGCTGAACACTAAGTGACTCTCGTGCACTATGTACAGCAGCTCAACCAGACTCATGTCAATCATCACTGTTTTCTTCCTGCATTACCGACTGCACTATATAGTTCTCCACAGTATCTGCTGCTGGCTAATATATATTTTAACTGTTGACCAGTATCACTTAATCTTATCCTACACTTTATTACATGTATAGTTTATTTCTCTTATCTTATCATGTTTAATGTTGCAGCATTGTACCGAGACAAATTCCTAGTTTGTGTACTACATGAACAATGGCAATAAACCTGATTCTGATTCTGATTCTGATTCTGATGTTCAATGAGAAAATGTTGATATGTTAAATACTTATTTTCCTCAAGGTTCACAGAAAAGAAGAGACAAGCTGAGGTGATGTGGACTAATTAAATTCTTAAGATTTGTCAATTCTGAGTAACACTTAATATGGTTAATATTATTAACATAGAGAATTCTTGACATTTTGATTTTAAAAATAAACTCATTTCATATCCCTTTTCACTTTAAAAAGCAGACAAGGTCAGATTTCTAAGAAAACTGCAAAATAGTGTATTGGTTTGTTTGTAACCTTGTATAGTATACTGCACACTGAGCTGACTGGATTTGTGAATACAGTAGGTTAGATTTAGGAATGGGGAAATGTCGCTTTGGGTTGTGGGACAGGTCCTTTAATTGAATGTGTGTGTGTGTCTGCCCTGACAGTGTTACTTGGTTTAACAGGACATGAGTTGGCACATTGATTCAAGATACCAACTTTTAGTGTGGAATAGGGGATGGGCATCTCAGGTTTGTGTTTGTGTATATGTGTCCTGACCGTGGTTTGCTTTAAGAGGACCTGAGTTCAAGTGTGGGGTACTGAAGATGCTAAACCCTGGTACAAAGTGGGGGGTAGGCAACTTAAGTGGATGTGCATTTACTCCTGTTTTATCTGTTGCAGCAGACACCTGAAAGCATCCAGAATGAACAGAATCCAGAATGACAACTATAACACAGGCTCTCGACAGCAGCTCTGAAAAGGTAAGTTGTAGTTTGTTTGAAATGTTTAGTAGCATTTTAAATTGTGATAAGTTTGACAAAAAAAAAAAAAAAATACCCGTCATCACGTTATTCTGAGATGAGGCAAAGGTGGATCCAGTCATGTCATGTTCAGAATATACAGTGGTGAAAATAAGTATTGAACACGTCAACATTTTTCTCATTACACATATTTCTGATGGAACCACTAACCTGAGATATTCACCAGATATCAGAAACAACTCAAGTAATGCATAGATTCAAAGAGATCAAGGCAACTGTGTTCACAAAACAAGTTATGTTTAATAAAGTAGAATGACACAGGGATTGAGTATTGAACACACTTGGGGAAGTTCATTTAATATTTAGTAGAAAAGTGTTATGACCCTTCGTGTGCCATTACACAGTGCACAGAGGGAGGAATGGAAACCCAAGAGCAGAAGTAGTTTCGTGCACTTTATTGAACATGAACCCAGACTAAGTCCAGCAAGCAGTCATGACATTAAACAAAGGGTTGAAATTAATGTGATGGAGGCCACTGGGAAAACAGGGATGCCACATGGTGCTCAACAGCCCGGGGAAGGGGAATGCCTAGTGCCACAAAACAGCCATTGGCACAGGGAGAAAGACAAACATGAACTTACAGGCTAGAGCGGTCCAAGGCAGTCCGTGCTGTCCGGTGGATAAGGGCGAGGTAGGAACAGCCGCTAACACCAGATAATCTATAAACAGACTCATAGCGTTAGGGAAGACTAGCTAGTCAGGCTGAAAGATAAACGTAGGGAGTGTAGGCTTACATACACAGAGAGAACGCTATTGTGTATATTGCGCAATGCTCCGTCGATCTCTTCCCACTCAAACAGAGCTTAAGTAATGACAATACTGATGAGGGAAGAGACCTCCGGTGTGGAAAAGCGTGGGCTGGACCAATTGAACCCAGGTGTGCGTGAGTGAGTGTTTGAGCATGTGTAGTGTTATTTAATAAAATATAGTATATAAGGTACAGGAATTATTTATTTTATTTAATAGTGGGTGTGTGAGGGGACAGAGTTAAACCGTCACTCCCACGCTCACTAAATAAAATAGGAAAGCACTCGTAAAAAGGGGGCACCAGTTCTAAAAGAACGACTTGTATTATTAACTTAATTTCAATTAAGTAATTTCCATACCTTCAATTACTTAATGGATCAGTCTCAAAATTTAAGGGAGTTCTTTTCCTGCCGTGATCTAGGAGACATACAGTGGGGCAAAAAAGTATTTAGTCAGCCACCAATTGTGCAAGTTCTCCCACTTAAAAGATGAGAGAGGTCTCCAATTTTCATCATATGTATACCCCAACTATGAGAGACAAAATAAGAAAAAAAAAATCCAGAAAATCACATTGAAGGATTTTTAATGAATTAATTGGTAAATTCCTCAGTAAAATAAGTATTTGGTCACCTACAAAGAAGCAAGATTTCTGGCACTCACAGACCTGTAACTTCTTCTTTAAGAGGCTCCTCTGTCTTCCACTTGTTACCTGTATTAATGGCACCTGTTTGAACTCGTTATCAGTATAAAAGACACCTGTCCACAACCTCAAACAGTCAGACTCCAAACTCCACTATGGCCAAGACCAAAGAGCTGTCAAAGGACACCAGAAACAAAATTGTAGACCTGCACCAGGCTGGGAAGACTGAATCTGCAATAGGTAAGCAGCTTGGTGTGAAGAAATCAACTGTGGGAGCAATTATTAGAAAATGAAAGACATACAAGACCACTGATAATCTCCCTCGATCTGGGGCTCCATGCAAGATTTCACCCCATGGGGTCAAAATGATCACGAGAACGGTGAGCAAAAATCCCAGAACCACATGGGAGGACCTAGTGAATGACCTGCAGATGTCACGATGGGATGAGATGCCGTATGATCCGGCGCTCAGACCATATTCCTCCTCTACCCGGTCCTTTCCTTGACAGCATCTCAGCGGGCTCCCAGCTATCAGTGTCACGAGATGGCTGGAGCCCAATTATCCCTCATCAGCTGAGGCACTGCTAATGGGTTTAAAAAGGACCAGCTCCGATCATTCGGGGCTTTAACTTCGCTCACCATAGGCTGGAACACCTTCGCCTGGCGCTAGCCTCCTGCCCTTTGTTCTGCAGTATATATTTTTTTTTGGACTTATTTTGTACCCGTAGGTAGATTTGTTCTGCAGTCTGGTGACAAGCCACCAGCTGCCGGTCGCTGCGTGCGCAAGCACCCCTTAACTCCCTAACCTGCATGTTTTTGGCATGTGGGAGGAAACCGGACAAATCCCGGAGTAAACCCACGCAAACACGGGGAGAACATGCAAACTCCACACAGATCACTGTTGGCCGGGGGCAGGGATTGAACCCATGATCTCATGATCCCCGCGATCCCCCGGCCGAGGGTAAACTGTGCTGCCGCGGTGCTAACCACTGCTCCACCGTGCAGCCCGAGGATCCAGAGGATCTGCAGCCCGTGCATATGTGTGTGTTCCTCTCGTATGAGTATTTGTACCTTTTGGCCCCACGAGGCCATGTTCCTTTTCCCTTGTTCCCTAATCTAATAAAACATCGCAGCTCACTGGCTTGCCCCTGGCTCTTATTGTGTGGCTCGCGAGGGCCACACGTAACAGTAAGTTACAGCCAGGCGAGTTGCCGGCGGCCGTGAGTTGCCGTTGGACTTGTGCCTTCCCTGTCTGGGTGTCAGCCCTTAAGACATGCCGTCTCCCCGGAGTCACGTTCGGCTCCAGGGCAGAGAGCTGACGGCCATCTTGGAGGAAGTCGACGGGACGCTCTTCTCCGCTACCCTGGACGACGACCCCAGTGAAAGACGCTGGCACCTAGAGTTTGCTGAGAATCTCCTGGACAGTCTCCCTTGCCATTCCACCCATCCTGAGGTCTGTGCCAGGAGGAATGCCATCGCTGCGCAGCGAGAGGAGCTCCATGGGTTGGAGGGAAATCCCGGCAGGAAGCCGAAGAGGAGGAGACGTCACCCTTCGCTTCGGGATCCCGTTCCTGCCTCCACTCCGGCCCGGGAGTTCGCGCCACCCAGAGGGCTTTCCCCGTCCTGCAAGACGTCACTCGGAATTCCCCCGGAGGATCTGCAGCTGATGGCAATTAAGGTCCGGGACCGAGTGGCTGCTGCTCTTTCCGCTGTGCACCCGTCCGCCATTATGAGGCATGTGGCGGCCGCCGATAGACTGGTGGAGAGGAGTCCGGGGCTACGCGACTTCCCAGAGTTCGACACCCTCCTCGCCTCTGTCTCTGCCCAGGAGCGGCGATTTCCGGATCTTTCCTTCACTTCGCCCCCTGTGAGTAGCCGTCGCCACACAGCCTCATCTTCTCAGCATAAGCCCCGTCCGGATCCAGTTCTGAGTCGCCACAAGGTCTCATCCTCCCATGCAGCTGTCTTCCCTGCGCCTCTCCAGAGAGGAGATCTCTCAGTCTCTTCTCCCGAGCCACTTCCCTCAGCTGTCACGCCAGCGCTTCGGGTCCGGCTCATCTCGGCTGTCGCCCCCTCCTCCTCGACGCGCTCCCCGACTGCTGTGTGCATCCTGAATCCAGACCTGGCGAACTCCATCCCGGAATCCACGCGAGTGGCTCCCCGACGTCCTCCCAGGGGGTCCTCCGTCACCGCCTGGCGGGGAGAGGGAGGAGCAAAGTCCATGACAGCAGGCACCATCCAGCCTCCAGGTGACAGGCAAGTCTCGGTTTTTTCACATTCATCTGATGATTTGCTCTGTCAAATTCCTGGAGATGGAGTTTGGGGTTCGCAGCTCCCCGAACTCCCACCACCTGCTGTAGCTGTAAACATTAATCCTGCATCCTCTGTGTCTCCCTCCGCTGAGCGGTCCCCGGTGCCAGGCCAACATCGGGGGATGAGGAGGGGGCCTGCGGTTCTGGACAGCCCTGTTCCGGTCCCGCAGCTACGCCGTGGACGGAAGCGGATGGCGGATTGCTACGTGGAGCTTGCGCCGATGACCAAGCGTCCCTGGGTCTCCACAGAGGAGCGGTCCTGTCCAGCGGGACGAGGTTCTCCTGCCACCACGCCGTGTGGGCTGTCGGTGTGGACACCGGGGCCGGAGGATTCACAAGCTGCGCTGTCCATCATGCCAGCTGCGGAGCCCAACGCAGCTGAGTGGGAGACCCAATCGGGGTCCGACATGGGTTCGCCAGAGACCCAATCGGGGTCCGACGTGGGTTCGCCGGAGACCCAATCGGGGTCCGACGTGGGTTCGCCGGCGACCCAATCGGGGTCCGACTTGGGTTCGCCTGAGACCCAATCGGGGTCCGACGTGGGTTCGCCTGAGACCCAATCGGGGTCCGACGTTGGTTCGCCTGAGACCCAATCGGGGCCCGACGTGGGTTCTGCTCCAGCGGTGTCCGGGTCCGGTGAGGGAGCTGCGGATCTCCTGTCATCTGACCTTCGACCACCTCGTCGTCAGCTCTCCCCCAAGCCTCTTCCACTGGGGTCCGTTTGGACTTCTCCCTTTCCCCTACGGGCCTGGTGGTTGAGCGATGCGGGTCGGCCGCCAGAGGGCCTGCCGTGCCCATTCGGCCCGCTTGTGCTGCCGCCCGACCCGTTAGACTGTTTGTTCGGCGACCTGGTTCGGCTTCCCGAGGAACTGCGTTTCCTGGCCTGGGGTTCGGGTAGGCCACCGGAATGCTTCCCTTCACCCTTGTTAGCGGTATGGACGCTGGGTGCGGGGAGACCCCCCGAACTGATTGTCTGTTGCTGTACTTGTGTTGGGGTGGGTACAGCTAAATTGTTATTTCTGTCCCGCATTTAGTGTGGTTTTCTTTTTTAGGTTTCCCCTCCTGTTTGAGGGATGGCTGTAATGTTCTACTTTTCGCCCTTGGGGGTTTTTTCCTCTCTTTTTGGGGTCCCCGGGGTTGTTTTATTTTTGTATTTGTCTGTACAGGGTTTGTGGAGTATTGTGGGGTTTTTTTCTCTTCCCTGTGTGTTGGGTTGTTATTCCTGCATTATCCTCTGCCTGTATGGGTTCCTCCCTCGTGGTATTCTATGGAGTATTGAGTTTGGGGTTTTTTTACCTGATACTCTATATTGGGTTATTGTCTTTTTTTCTCCCCCTTTGTCTGGGTTTCTGTCATGTTATATTGTATGGAGTATTGTGTTTGGGTTTTTTCTCTGCCCTGGTACTCTGTATTTGTTCATTGTCGGTTTGTTCTTTTTTTTTTTTTTTCTCTGTTCCTCTCCCTCCGGTCCTGCCTCCCATCCGCCCACCCTAGGTGGGGGGGGGGGGGTGTCTCGGATGTTTCGGATCGTTCGGAGCCCGACCGTGAGGGGGAGTCTCTGTCACGATGGGATGAGACACCGTATGATCCGGCGCTCAGACCATATTCCTCCTCTACCCGGTCCTCTCCTTGACAGCGTCTCAGCGGGCTCCCAGCTGTCAGTGTCACGAGACGGCTGGAGCCCAATTATCCCTCATCAGCTGAGGCATTGCTAATGGGTTTAAAAAAGAGCAGCTCCGATCATTCGGGGCTGTAACTTCGTTCACCATAGGCTGGAACTCCTTCGCCTGGCGCTAGCCTCCTGCCCTTTGTTCTGCAGTATATGTGTGTGTTCCTCTCGTATGAGTATTTGTACCTTTTGGCCCCACGAGGCCGTGTTCCTTTTCCCTTGTTCCCTAATCTAATAAAACATCGCAGCTCACTGGCTCGCCCCTGGCTCTTATTGTGTGGCTCGCGAGGGCCACACGTAACAGCAGAGAGCTGGGACCAAAGTAACAAAGGCTACATCAGTAACACACTACGCCGCCAGGGACTCAAATCCTGCAGTGAAAGACGTGTCCCCCTGCTTAAGCCAGTACACGTCCAGGCCCGTCTGAAGTTTGCTAGAGAGCATTTGGATGATCCAGAAGAGGATTGGGAGAATATCATATGGTCAGATGAAACCAAAATAGAACTTTTTGGTAAAAACTCAACTTGTCGTGTTTGGAGGAGAAAGAACACCATACCTACTGTGAAGCATGGGGGTGGAAACATCATGCTTTAGGGCTGTTTTTCTGCAAAGGGACCAGGACGACTGATCCGTGTAAAGGAAAGAATGAATGGGGCCATGTATCGTGAGATTTTGAGTGAAAACCTCCTTCCATCAGGAAGGGCATTGAAGATGAAATGTGGCTGGGTCTTTCAGCATGACAATGATCCCAAACACACCACCCGGGCAACGAAGGAGTGGCTTCATAAGAAGCATTTCAAGGTCCTGGAGTGGCCTAGCCAGTCTCCAGATCTTAACCCCATAGAAAATCTTTGGAGGGAGTTGAAAGTCTGTGTTGCTCAGTGACAGCCCCAAAACGTCACTGCTCTAGAGGAGATCTGCATGGAGGAATGGGCCAACATACCAGCAACAGTGTGTGAAAATCTTGTGAAGACTTACAGAAAACGTTTGACCTCTGTCATTGCCAACAAAGGGTATATAACAAAGTATTGAGATGAACTTTTGTTATTGACCAAATACTTATTTTACTGAGGAATTTACCAATTAATTCATTAAAAATCCTTCAGTGTGATTTTCTGGATTTTTTTTTCTCATTTTGTCTCTCATAGTTGAGGTATAACTATGATGAAAACTGGAGACCTCTCTCATCTTTTAAGTGGGAGAACTTGCACAATTGGTGGCTGACTAAATACTTTTTTGCCTCACTGTATATGTGAAAGGAAAACGCTTCAACTTCTCTCATTTACCCTTTTATTAAACTCATTCAGGTTACATGATATGTGTAACCCAGTGCTAAAAACGTAGATGGAATTATACATATAGATACTGCTTTAAAAAAAAAGGGACACTCATTTCACAATGGGAATAAATATTTTGAGGATAAATATATAGACAAATATAAGTTAAAAAAAATATATATCCAGTACTAGTTAAAAACATTTCTAAGGGGCTCTGATGGGGCTCCTGGTGTTTTTATTTGGTATATTGAGCAACCAATGGCTGCGTCGTTTGTTTGGCAGCATCAGCCAATGGGGTCACGCCAGCCAATGGGGTCACGCGCTCCCTCGCTCGGTCTCGGTGTAACCTGCAGAACGTTTTCAGACCCGGCCGAGACACCGACAGAGAGAATGCAATCCCTTACTGAGATGATGAGCTAATGTGCTAGTAGCAGCCTTTGCCCGGATAAAACTCTTGAAATTGATTTGAACCCAAAGGCTGTGAACTCACATGAGCGCGGGAATCCTGTGAAGTACGTGTTGCTTAGCATGGTCAGGTTTCTTTTTTAACCTGGATTCAGAAGAACGTGGATCTCCAGATCTGGATGGCGAGCCGAAGCTCGAACCTACCTCACTGGTATTGGTGATCCAGCTGGTCACTATCGTACTGAAACGAACTCTGAAAAACTGAAACGGAATACTGAAAGACTGGAACACACTGTAAATATATTTGGGGTATTTTATTTTATTTTATTTTTTTTTATTATTGTATTCACGAGCACTCTATGTTTGTTTAAGTGTACACAACTTTAAAAAATACACATATTTGCAAGTTCCCATACTTCTGTGTGTGTCATCTGTTGCTACGCCCTCCAGGCTCCTACGAACTTAGAATCTATCTGACCTGGCCCAATTGCCCCTTCTGTCTAGGTGGTAAAGTTAAAGGTAACTACACTGCCATACCCAGTACTACCAAAAGGGTACAAGACTGCACCTAAAGTTGGTGTTGGTGTTACACACAGTAGGTGTTACAAAAAAAAATCTGGAGAGTCAGCCAGGAGCCTGGAGCGTTGCGACAACAGATGTGGATTCTGTTTTGACCCCTGACCAAACAGTTCATATACTGTCAAAATGGATTTTGTTGCAAAATATGGTGTCAAAGTTCCAAATGCAGTCACTGTCAGTGGTGTTGTCGACAAAGAAAAAGACAAAGACGTTTTAAGTTCCTAGAGCAACATGGCACTATTCGTAGGGTACTTAGCGTTGATGATAACTCGTCTGAATTTGACAAAAGTCACCTTGTGGAGTTTGAGTCTGGATTAGCTGTTGAAACATTAGCACCTGCGTTGCCGTACTTCTGTCCATCCACTGACAATCCTGATGTTAAGTACTGCATTCAAGCCTTAACTGATGTGTACACTAAAACTGTAGGGGGCAGTGTTACTGAGGCTTATCTTAGCAACCTGAGGGGTTTAGCTAAGTTAAGTGGAAAAGGTTTTGAAGAGGTGTTGCGGGATGTTATTTCCACAATAGGGAAGTCTATTTAAGCTGCTGAGACAGCTAAAACGGTCTCTGTCGATGTTGATCCTGCTTTCCCTACTGTAGAACCCACACAAAGTGGAGTCTCTCCTCCACTCCAAGTTGAAGTGCCTCGCACCTCTAAAACCACTCAAGCACTCTTCCAAAGCCCTCATAGACCAAACTTGACACCTCAAATGTTGAGTCCAGCTGATTTTAACCCGCCTGAGGTTCAGAAAATCATAGTCGAGCATGTCATTAAAAATGCAGAGAAGCCGTTAAACGCCCATTCCTCCTTGAGAATCAGAGCTTTCTCTGGCAAAACGCCAAGACCGTATACTGAAGCTGATTATGAAACATGGCGTTCACATGTTGACTTGATGATGGAAGATACTTCTTTGTCTGACTTGGAAAAATCTTGCAAGATCCTTGAAAGTCTTCTTGCTCCTGCATCTGATGTTATTCGCCCTCTTGGGCCTGAAGCCACCTCTGCCGACTATCTTAAGCTTTTGGACTCAGCTTTTGGGACTGTTGAAGACGGTGAGGAACTGCTTATGCGATTCATGAACACTCTCCAAGATTATGGAGAAAAACCCTCTGCATATCTGCATCGTTTGCAAGTGGTGCTCAATCTTGCAGTGCGTAGAGGCGGTCTAGAGCCACAGGAAGTGGACAAACAGCTTCTCAAGCAGTTTAACAGAGGCTGTTGGGATGATAATCTGCTAAAAGAGCTACAGCTGGAACTAAAAGATAAACGTCCACCTGAGTATGCAGAGTTATTGCTTCACCTTCGCACTGCTGAAAACAGACAAGAAGTTAAAAACACCCGCATGAAAAAACACTTGGGCACTACAAAACCAAAAGCAGCCTCCTACGAACAAACAGTCACCCAAACAAGTACAAATAGTGAAGTAGAGTCTGACAGTCTGGAAGAACTGAAAAAGCAAGTCGCTGATCTAAAAAGCCAATTAGCTGCTGTCGTGAAACAAAGGAAACAAGTACCACCGAAGAAAGACCCGGCTAAGAAATCTGAAAATAAAAAACCTGACCATGACAAACCTGAAAACTTACCTTCGTCCAGCCATCCCAGTACTAGGGCCAAACCATGGTATTGCTTCCGCTGTGGCGAAGATGGGCATATTGTAGCCACTTGTGAGTCAGAACCAAACCCTGCACTTGTAGCTGCAAAACGCAAGGATTTAAGAGTAAAAAGAAAGATTTGGGACAGTCAGAACCCCACATCCTCTTTAAAACTGAAGTCTACCACTGTTGTGGGACAAACAGAGGCTAGGTCAGAGATGACCTGTCCCAAACCAAAAGCTCCATTCAAGACACGTGCTAAACTGAAGTCACACTCCAAAACAGATCCCTTTAACTTTCCTAATGGTCTAATTGGTACCAAAAGTACAGCACAAGTGAAAGTGAATGGCTGTACTGTGAGCTGTTTGTTAGATACAGGCTCCCAGGTGACTACTGTCCCTGAGTCCTATTACAGACAGTACTTATCCAACCATGAGATTAAGCCACTTTTTGAGCTGTTAGAAGTGGGGGGAGCTAACGGTCAGAGTGTACCTTACTTAGGCTACATTGAAATGCATGTCACTTTCCCAAAAGACCTTCTCGGTATTGAAGCCGGAGTGCCAACTCTTGCCTTAGTGGTTCCCGATGTACGTGCAGCTGATCAGTCCTTAGTGCTAATAGGGACAAACACATTAGATGTACTTTACGAGCTGTACTCTGATGCATGTTCTGAACTGCAGCCGACCATGTCACTTGGTTATAAGGCAGTGTTAAAAGTCCTTGAGCTACGGCACAGACAGTCCCAAGACACTAGCCTTGGTTTAGTGACCATGCGCAACAAAGAACCACAGTTAGTTCCTGCAGGCCAAACAGTTGTTCTAGATGGCGCTGTAGCTGTGTCAGCCGGCAACAGTGAAAAATCTGTCTTGTTAGAACACCCGTTAATGTCAGCCTTACCTGGTGGTATCCTAGTAAAACCATGTCTCATAGACTTACCTGAAAGAGCACCTTACCTTGTTCCAGTTATACTTACCAATGAATCGGAACATGACGTCACAATCCCTCAGAAGTGTGTCATTGGAGAAATCTGTGCATATCAATGAGTCCTATCGCAAGAACACTCCGTGAAAGTTACAAAGTCCAAAACCGAACAAAAGTCCACTCTGAAGTTCAACTTTGACTCTTCCCTCATTAGCGCTGAATGGAAAGAGCGCCTAACAGAAAAACTCAGTCAAATGCCCGAAGTATTTGCACAAAATGATCTTGACTTTGGAAAAACGGATCAAGTGAAACACACAGTCAAATTATCAGATGAAACACCGTTCAAACACAGAGCACGTCCCATACATCCAAATGACCTGGAAGCGGTCCGTAAGCATCTCAAAGAACTCCAACAAGCAGGCGTGATAAGAGAGTCCATTTCCCCATTTTCTTTGCTTATTGTAGTGGTGCGAAAGAAAAATGGCGGTGTTTGCCTTTGTATTGATTACAGGAAGCTTAACATGCAGACTGTAAAAGATGCTTACGCCCTCCCCAACTTGGAGGAAACGTTTTCCACCTTGACTGGTTTGCAGTGGTTCTCCGTCCTTAATTTAAAGTCGGGGTACTACCAAATTGAGGTAGAGGAGCCTGACAAACCAAAGATGGTGTACGTATGTCCCATGGGCTTTTGGGAATTCAATAGAATGCCCCAAGGCATTACAAACGCCCCCAGCACGTTCCAGCGCCTCTTGGAGAAATGTATGGGCGACATGAATCTGCATGAGGTGATTGTGTTCCTCGATGACATCATTGTATTCTCCAAGACACCCAAAGAACATGAGGCTCGCTTAATGAAAGTTCTTAATCGCCTAAAAGAGTGCGGGCTTAAACTCTCCCCTGAGAAATGCAGATTTTTTCAAACTTCTGTCAGATACCTCGGTCACATTGTGTCCAGTAAAGGAGTTGAGACCGACCCCGAAAAAGTGAAAGCCCTAAGTACCTGGCCTGTGCCCCGTGATCTCAAACAGCTCCGCTCGTTCTTAGGCTTTTCAGGGTACTATAGACGGTTCATTAAGAACTATTCCAGCATCGTTAAGCCCCTCACTGACTTAACATCAGGCTACCCTCCTTTGCAAAAGCACAAAGCCCAAAGCTAAGCCTGCCCAGTACCACGACCCAAAGACACCGTTTGGCGAGCGATGGACTTCTTCCTGTGATTTTGCATTCAAAACCATCATTGAAAAGCTCAGTACTGCACCTGTCCTGGGTTTCGCTGACCCTCAGTTTCCATATACACTCCATACTGATGCCAGCACTACAGGGCTTGGCGCCGCCCTCTATCAAGAGCAGGAGGGCCAGACTAGGGTCATAGCTTATGCAAGCCGGGGGTTGTCTAGAAGTGAGTCCCGTTACCCTGCCCATAAATTAGAATTTTTAGCTCTAAAGTGGGCAGTAATGGAGAAGTTCGCAGACTATTTATATGGCAATCATTTTACTGTCGTGACAAATAATAACCCCCTGACGTATATTTTAACTACTGCTAAGATGGATGCCATGAGTTATAGGTGGCTAGCTGCTCTGTCGACATTTAACTTTAAGCTCCAATACAGAGCAGGCAAGCTTAACTCAGATGCAGACGGCCTCTCTAGATGGCCACATGGAGAGTTACTTAATGACGCAGTGTCCCAAAAGGAGCTTGACCGCATACAGCAGTTCACTCAAACTCACTTGTCTCTTCCTGAAAGCAGTTTAAGTTCCGAGGTAGTGTCTGCTATATGTGAAAAACACCTTGTCTGTAGCTCTTCAGACAACACCTTCCCTTTGGTTCACTCGTTAGCCCTCTCTATAGCCGCCATTCCTGATGGCTATGCCGATGAAGATGACTGTGGTGGTCTTCCAGTTGTACCCCACATGACTCCTGAACAGATCAAAAACGAACAAAGAACTGACCCCTGTTTAAGAGAAGTGATTGCACAAATTGAAACTGGGCTAAAAGTTCCACCAGCTGTACAAACTGAACTTCCTAATATCAACTTGTTACTCCGAGAGCTCAGTCGACTTGAAATGTGCAATACCATCCTCTACCGCACTCGCCAAGATGGAGGAAATGTTACTTACCAGCTCCTCAGCTGATCTTCAATTCATTCCATAGATTTCCAAAAGGATTCATGTCAGGTGACTGACTGGGCCTTTCTAGCAGCCTCATTTTCTTTCTCTGGAGCCATTTGAGTTTCCTTGGGTTTGTGTTTGGGATCATTGTCTTGCTAAAATGTCCACCCTCATTTCATTTTCAGCATCCTGGCAGATGGCAACAGGTTCTTATCAAGGATGTCTCTGTACATTTGTCCATTCTTCTTTCCTTCAATTATATGAAGTCTGCCTGTACCTTGTGCTGAAAAACACCCCACACCTTGACCTATGGTGTTTTGGGGCTGGTGTGCAGTGCCATTTCTCCACCAAACATGCTGTGTGTTGGGGCATCTAAAACGTTCAGTTTTAGGTTCATCTGACCAGACTCTGTTCTTCCAGTATTTTACTGGCTTGCCCAAATGTTGTGCAGCAATCTTTAAGCGAGCTTCAGAATCAGAATCAGAATCAGAATGAGATTTATTGCCATTGTTCATGTAGTACACAAACTAGGAATTTGTCTCGGTACAATGCTGCAACATTAAACATGGAGTAGCACGAAAGATAAAAATAAAAAACTATGCATGCAATAAAAGGTAGAATATGAATAAGTAATACTAATCTATGCAATTTTTAAATATATTAACAAGCAGCAGATATTGTGGAGTTCCACATAGTGCAGTCGGTAGTGCAAAAAGAAAACAGTGATAATTGTCATGAGTCCGGTTGAGCTGCTGTACGTAATGCACGAGAGTCTAATAAGTCACTTAGTGTTCAGCAGTCTGATGGCAGAGGGGAAGAAGCTGTTCATGTAGCGGGAGGTTTTAGTCTGAATGGACCGAAGTCTTCTGCCTGAGGGGAGGGGGGCAAACAGTGCGTGTCCAGGGTGTGAAGGGTCGGCTATGATCCGACCGGCACGCCTCCGGGTCCTGGAGATGTACAGGTCCTGGAGGGATGGGAGCTTGCAGCCGATCACCTTCTCAGGTGATCAGTCATAGTCTGTCCCTGGCGGTGGCTCCTGCGTACCACATGGTGATGGAGGTGGTGAGGATGGACTCGATGATGGCCGTGTAGAACTGCACCAACATCTTGGTGGGTAGCTTGAGCTTCCTCAGCTGCCGTAGGAAGAACATCCTCTGCTTGGCCTTTTTGATGACGGAGCTGATGGTCGGCTCCCACTTGAGGTCCCGGGTGATGGTGGTGCCCAGGAAGTGGAAGGAATCCGCAGTGGTGATGGGAGAGTCTGTGAGGGTAAGGGGGGGCAGAGGGGCTGTGACTTTTCTGAAGTCCATGATCATCTCCACTGTCTTCAGAGCGTTCAGCTGCAGGTTGTTGTGGCTGCACCAGGACACCAGCTGGGCCACCTCTCTCCTGTAGACGGACTCGTCGCCGTTGGAGATGAGCCCGATGAGGGTGGTGTCATCTGCAAACTTGATCAGCTTGACAGACTGGTGGCTGGAGGTGCAGGAGTTGGTGTACAGGGAGAAGAGCAGCACAGCCCTGGGGTGATCCGGTGCTGATGCTAACAGAGTCTGAGACAGTCTTTCCCAGCCGCACATGCTGCCTCCGGTCCGTCAGGAAGTTGGTGATCCACCTGCAGAGGGAGTCAGGCACGTTGAGCAGGGACAGCTTGTCGTGGAGCAGAGCGGGGCGGATGGTATTGAATGCAGAGCTGAAGTCCACAAACAGGATCCTGACGTAGGTTCCCGGGGAGTCCAGGTGCTGCAGGATGGAGTGGAGGGCCAGGTTGACTGCTTCGTCCACAGACCTGTTGGCTCTGTAGGCAAACTGCAGCAGGTCCAGGAGGGAAGTGGTGATGGTCTTGAGGTGGGGCAGGACCAGGCGCTCAAAGGACTTCATGACTACAGAGGTGAGCGCTACAGGTCTGTAGTCGTTAAGTCCAGTGATCCGTGGCTTCTTGGGGACAGGGACGATGGTAGAGGTTTTGAGGCAGGCCGGCACGTGGCATGACTTCAGGGAGGTGTTAAAAATGTCTGTGAAGACAGGAGTCAGCTCCTCCGCACAGTGTCTCAGGGTGGAGGGAGACACGCCGTCCGGACCGGGGGCCTTGCGTGGGTTCAGTCTGGAGAACTGTCTGTGCACGTCCTGCTCACTGATGGCAAGGGCAGGGGGGGAGGAGGGGGGGGCCGCCTTTGATGAAGTGGGGACTATGGAGGCAGTGGCGCTGGGGGGAGGGGGGGAGTTGGACACAGCTGACGAGGTGTCAAAACGGGCATAGTGTTGGGACAGTCTTTGACAAAGGGCTTTGTCATCCTGTCCTTTAGAAGCCTGAGGCCGATAATTGGTGATTTGCCTCAGTCCTCTCCACACAGAAGCAGAGTCGTTAGCACTGAACTGTTGCTGGAGTCTCTCAGAATACACAGATTTAGCTCTCCTCAGCTCTCTCCTAAACCGGTATTTGGCCTCCTTGTAGCAGTCCCTGTCTCCACTTTTCAGCGCTGCTTCCTTCTCCTTCCTGATCTGTCTGAGCTTAGCTGTGAACCAGGGCTTGTCGTTGGAGTAACTCACCCTGGTGCGCGATGGAAGAATGCTCTCCTCACAAAAGTGGATATATGAGGTCACAGTGTCCGTGTATTCATCCAGATCATGCGTGGCTCCTTTAAACACGTCCCAGTCAGTTATTTCCAAGCATGTGCTCAGCTCCTCCCCAGCATCACTGGTCCATTTCCTCGTAGTGCTCACAACAGGTTTTGTGAGCTTCAGTCTCTGTCTGTATGTGGGAATCAGATGGACCATCATGTGATCAGATAGTCCGAGCGCAGCGCGGGGAACAGCGCAATACGCGTCCTTAACTGTAGTGTAACAGTGATCCAGCGTGTTCTCTCCTCTGGTGGGGCATTTAATAAACTGTTTGTATCGGGGGAGTTCGTGGCTCAGGTTGCTCTGGTTAAAGTCGCCAACCACAATAACCAGAGAGTCCGGGAAAGTCCGCTCCGCTTGCTGAATGTGATCCGCGAGCCCGCGCTGAGCCTCGCGCACGTCCGCGTCGGGCGGGACATAAACAGCAGCCAGGATCAATGAAACAAACTCACGCGGGGAATGAAATGGCTTGCAGTTGATGAATAAATATTCCAGAGCTGGAGAACAGTGTTGGGAGATCACAGTTACATCGGAGCACCAGCTGCTGTTGATGTAGAAGCAGACTCCTCCGCCTGTGGTCTTGCCGGAGAGACCCGTGTCTCGATCAGCACGAAACAGCTGAAATCCCTCGAGGAGGAGCGTGCTGTCCGGTGTCTTTTCCTTGAGCCAGGTCTCAGTGAAGCAGAGGGCACACGAGGTGGAGAGGTCCTTAAATCGCATCAGCAGTCTCAGTTCATCTACCTTGTTTATAAAGAGAGTTGACATTGGACAAAAATATTCCAGGCAAAGCCGTGCGCGTGCCTCTCCTGCGAAGCCGCACGAGGGCGCCCGTTCGTCTTCCTCTCTTTCGCCGTCTCACTTTTTGGGCTAAAAAGTGAACCAGATCGGCGGCAGGAGCCAAAAAAACTGGGAGTAGGTCCGTGGGAGTGAAAGTCCTGATATTTAGTAGCTCTTCACGGGTGTAAGAGCAGGCAGACACACAACTGACGAACAAAAACAAACAAACAAAAGCACAGCGAAGCACCATGGCGACCACTGTGGGCGCCATCTTGGATCATCCAAGATGATCCAAGATTCAACCAGCATTCAACATGCATTCAACCAGCATTCAAGCATTCAACATGCTTTTTCTTCAGCAATGGAGTCTTGCAAGGTGAGCGGGCATAGAGCCCATGCTAGTTGAGTGCATTATTTATTGTTTTCTTTGAAACAGCAGTACCTACTAACTCCAGGTCTTTCTGGAGCTCTCCACAGCTGTGTTTGAAATGTTCATTCGTTCCCCCTATAGTGTACTATATAGTGAATCAGTCATTTTGTAGTGCTGTTTGAAATCTTAACTGAAAACTTCATTCACTATATAGTACATTTAAAATATCTCATAATGCATTTTGAAAAGTAGTGTCCAATGGATGTTCACTACATTTGACAATATATCCCATAATGCAATGCCCAGTCAACGGAGCAGTGAGAGGAGAACTTCACTTCACAACATAAACTACCTTAAGATATTATATACTATATATATATATATATATATATATATATATATATATATATATATATATATATATATATATATATATATATATATATATATATACTGTATATATATACTGTATATATACAGTATATACAGTGGGGGAAAAAAGTATTTAGTCAGCCACCAATTGTGCAAGTTCTCCCACTTAAAAGATGAGAGAGGTCTCCAATTTTCATCATAGGTATACCTCAACTATGAGACAAAATGAGAAAAAAAAAAAATCCAGAAAATCACATTGAAGGATTTTTAATGAATTAATTGGTAAATTCCTTGGTAAAATAAGTATTTGGTCAATAACAAAAGTTAATCTCAATACTTTGTTATATACCCTTTGTTGGCAATGACAGAGGTCAAACGTTTTATGTAAGTCTTCACAAGGTTTTCACACACTTTTGCTGGTATTTTGGCCCATTCCTCCATGCAGATCTCCTCTAGAGCAGTGATGTTTTGGGGCTGTCGCTGGGCAACACGGACTTTCAACTCCCTCCAAAGATTTTCTATGGGGTTGAGATCTGGAGACTGGCTAGGCCACTCCAGGACCTTGAAATGCTTCTTACGAAGCCACTCCTTCGTTGCCCGGGCAGTGTGTTTGGGATCATTGTCATGCTGAAAGGCCCAGCCACGTTTCATCTTCAATGCCCTTGCTGATGGAAGGAGGTTTTCACTCAAAATCTCACGATACATGGCCCCATTCATTCTTTCCTTTACGCGGATCAGTCGTCCTGGTCCCTTTGCAGAAAAACAGCCCCAAAGTATAATGTTTTCACCCCCATGCTTCACAGTAGGTATGGTGTTCTTTCTCCTCCAAACACGACAAGTTGAGTTTTTACCAAAAAGTTCTATTTTGGTTTCATCTGACCATATGATATTCTTCCAATCCTCTTCTGGATCATCCAAATGCTCTCTAGCAAACTTCAGACGGGCCTGGACGTGTACTGGCTTAAGCAGTGGGACACGTCTGGCACTGCAGGATTTGAGTCCCTGGCGGCGTAGTGTGTTACTGATGTAGCCTTTGTTACTTTGGTCCCAGCTCTCTGCAGGTCATTCACCAGGTCCCCCCGTGTGGTTTTGGGATTTTTGCTCACCGTTCTCGTGATCATTTTGACCTCACGGGGTGAGATCTTGCGTGGAGCCCCAGATCGAGGGAGATTATCAGTGGTCTTGTATGTCTTTCATTTTCTAATAATTGCTCCCACAGTTGATTTCTTCACACCAAGCTGCTTACCTATTGCAGATTCAGTCTTCCCAGCCTGGTGCAGGTCTACAATTTTGTTTCTGGTGTCCTTTGACAGCTCTTTGGTCTTGGCCATAGTGGAGTTTGGAGTCTGACTGATGTTGTGGACAGGTGTCTTTTATACTGATAACGAGTTCAAACAGGTGCCATTAATACAGGTAACAAGTGAAGGACAGAGAAGCCTCTTAAAGAAGAAGTTACAGGTCTGTGAGAGCCAGAAATCTTGCTTGTTTGTAGGTGACCAAATACTTATTTTACCAAGGAATTTACCAATTAATTCATTAAAAATCCTTCAATGTGATTTTCTGTATTTTTTTTTCTCATTTTGTCTCTCATAGTTGAGGTATACATATGATGAAAATTGGAGACCTCTCTCATCTTTTAAGTGGGAGAACTTGCACAGTTGGTGGCTGACTAAATACTTTTTTGCCCCACCGTATATATATATATATATATATATATATATATATATATATATATATATATATAAATTCAGCAAAAATGATTTGATTTAATACATATTTACTACAAATTACATGCAGGCAGTCATGTTTTACCACCGTTCGTCTGTTTTGTTTTACTGTCTCGCCATGATGTCGTCATTAACCGCACTGCGAAAACAAGCCCAGAAGTGTCCGATAGCTGTTAATTTTACTGTTATATTGAGTTTACTATATAGTCCACTATACCTAAATTCATGATATTGCGAGTAGGGAGTGAGTGAGTGAGTGAGTGAGTGAACATTCCGAACACATCCCATGAGGGGTCTTTGGCTCTTGGATAACTCTTCTGTTAAATTTTTTGACTTCTCTGTGAGGACATCTCGAGGAGCTCCTGTTCATAGCTGGTTTATGGTAAAATGATGTTCTTTTCCAGCTCTGAGTTATGGCTCCAACAGTGCTTACTGGAATATTCAGTAGTTTAGAAATGTGCCTGTAACCAATGCCATCATTATTTTTTGCAACAATAAGTTTGCAAAGGTCTGGAGAGAGCTCTTTGCTTCAACCCATCATAAGTTCTTTGTGGTCTGACAGTCTGATATAAAGCATATGTATATGATGTCACCAAAGAGAACTCATGGCAGTTCCAAAACACTGAGTGGCAAAAATGAGTTTTACCATTAGGGTGTATGCAGTAAAACACAAAAAATACACACAGTATTCAGTCACAGCAGTACACAGAGTACCTGTTTGCATTGTGGAGAGCTAATCTTATCATCTTATAAGATAAGATAAGATAAGATAAGATAAGCCTTTATTAGTCCCACAACGGGGAAATTCCAGGATTGCAACAGCACAGGGATAGCAACACTCAGAGCAACAATCAGAAGGCAAGAAAAAAAACAAGCAAGCAAGAGCAGCTAATATACATATGTACATATTACTATAAAATATATATATACACACACACACACACAGACACACAGTGCAGAGCATTGTAGCTGGATGGAATAAATATATGAATATATGAACACACAGTGCAGAGCATTGTAGCTAGATGGAATAAATATGTAAATATATAAACACCCACAGTACGGAGCATTGCAGCTAGGTGGAATAAATATGCAAGTATATAAACACACACAGTGCGGAGCAATGTAGCTAGATGGAATAATATGTAGATATATAAAAACACAGTGCGGAGCATTGTAGCTAGATGGAATAAATATATAGATATATAAATATAAACACACCCAGTGCTGAGCATTGTAGCTAGATGGAATAAATATATAGATATATAAATATAAACACACCCAGTGCAGAGCATTGTAGCTAGATGGAATAAATATGTAAATATATAAACACACACAGTGCAGAGCATTGTTGCTAGGTGGGATGAAACAGCATAACCGTCTATTTAGTTATCCTACATGGTATGATTATGTGCCCATACATATTCTCACCCTCCATAGCGACCGGTATGTTCCTAGTTGTATGCCGGAGAGGACCATTGTGTAAGTCTATTGCATCTTTTGCATTCAAAAAACTATTAGTTTGTTACGTCTTTTTGCTATCTCTGCGAGCAGCCCTGCTTAGGTTGTACAGTCTGACAGCCGTTGGTAGGAAGGACCTACGAAACCTCTCGGTTGTGCACCTGGGATGATGTAGTCTGCTGCTAAATGAGCTCCTCAGTGCATCCAGTATGTCCTGCATAGGGTGGAACTCGGACTCCAGCAGAGATGACAGTTTAGCCACCGTCCTTCTCTCTCCTATCTCCTCCATCGGATCAAGGCGTTGCCCCAGGACAGAGCTAGCTTTCTTAATCAGTTTGTTCAGTCTCTTCCTATCGGCTGCAGTAATGCCACTGCCCCAGCAGACCACTCCAAAAGTGATGGCTGATGCCACCACCGTGTCATAGAATGACTTCAGCAGCGCCCCTTGTACACCAAAAGACCTGAGTCTCCTCAGCAGGAACAGCCTGCGCTGTCCCTTCTTGTAGAGTGCGTCGGTATTGTGTGACCAGTCTAGTTTATTGTTCAGATGAATACCCAGGTACTTGTAGGATGTCACCATCTCGATGTCTGTTCCCTGTATATTTACTGGTGCTGTGAGGGGCTGCCCATGCCTGCGGCAGTCCACCACCAGCTCCTTAGTTTTCCTCGCGTTGATCTGGAGGCAGTTCCGATGGCACCAGTCCACAAAGTCCTGGATAAGCCCTCTGTACTCAGCTTCATCTCCGCTGGAGATGAGACCAACGATCGCAGAGTCATCAGAGAACTTCTGTAGATGGCAATGTGTTGTGTTGTGTGAGAAGTCCGCAGTATAAAGAGTGAACAGGAAGGGAGCCAGCACCGTATTCTTGTATTAATTGACAAAAAATAACTAAATAGCTGACAGTCGTTATAATAACAGCCGTCTACATTTCTCCTGATGCAAATACTAAAGCGGCCCTTAGTCATTTGTACAGTGTAATAAATAAACAGCAGCAGGCCTATCCCGAGGGTGTTCACATCATAGCTGGTGATTTTAATCAAGCATGCTTGAGAACTGTGCTGCCTGATTTCACACAGTATGTGAAATGTGCCACTAGGGGAAAGAATTGTCTTGATCGGGTGTATTCGAACCTGAAGCATGCTTACAGAGCTGTGCCGTGTCCACATCTTGGCCTGTCAGACCATCTATCATTGCTCCTCATCCCAGCATACATCCCCTCAGGAGAACTGCTAGACCTACTATAAAGAACATCACAACATGGCCTGAGGGAGCTCTTTCTCAGCTGCAGGACTGTTTTTCAAACACTCTATGGGATTTATTCAAGAATGAGGATCTGGAAATGTACACACAGACTGTATTACACTACATCACCTACTGTATCAATCAGGTGACTGTGGAAAAACGCATCAGGGTTTTTCCTAACCAGAAGCCTTGGATGACAAAAGAAGTCCAGGCCCTCCTCAGAGCTTGTGATTCAGCCTTCAGGTCAGGGGATACAGATCTGTATAGCACCGCCCGGGCTAATCTGAAGAAAGGCATTAAGGAGGCTAAACAGACCTATAAGAAGAAAATCGAGGACCATTTTTCTGATAATGATTCGAGACAAGTATGGCAAGGCTTTAACCATATCACAAACTATAAGGGCAGCAGCATCATTTCCAGTGACATCAGCGCCTCACTGGCAGAAGAACTGAACTGCTTTTTCGCACGGTTTGAGGCAAATACACCTCGCCCAGACCCACAGATGTTATTGAATGCCAGCTCTGATGTGCTTATCCTGCAGGATCATGAGGTGAGACAGACACTGAGAGCAGTTCACCTGAGAAAGGCTACTGGTCCCGATGGAGTGCCAGGAAAGGTGCTCAGAGCATGTGCAGATCAGCTATGCTCTGTTTTGACTGACATTTTTAACTTGTCTCTCAAGGCAGCCGTTGTTCCACAGTGTTTAAAATCTGCAGTCATTATTCCTGTACCTAAAAAACATACTATTAGCAGTCTGAATGACTATCGACCAGTAGCATTAACACCCATTGTTATGAATTGCTTTGAGAAAATGGTACGGGAACATCTTTTGCCTAGTCTCCCCCCAGACTTTGATCGGTACCAGTTTGCCTACAGGCGGAGCAGATCCACTGAAGATGCTATTGCTATAGCTCTCCACTCGGCATTCAGCCATTTAGAAGACAAGGGGAGCTATGTAAGAATGTTGTTTGTTGACTATAGCTCGGCATTTAATACAATTATTCCCAACATTCTCATCACCAAATTGCTTCAGCTTGGTCTGCCTACTCACACTTGCAGCTGGATTAAGGACTTCCTAACAAACAGAACACAGACTGTTAGACTCGGACCCCATTCCTCCTCTACAGTCATGCTTAACACAGGCTCGCCACAGGGCTGTGTGTTGAGCCCCACTTTGTATTCATTGTACACATGTGACTGCATACCTGTTCATACCACAAACATTATAGTGAAGTTTGCAGATGACACAACAGTAATGGGGCTCATATCAGGAGGAGGTGAGTCCGCATACAGAGATGTGGTCCAGAAACTGGTGAGATGGTGCTCAGATAATAATCTGCTATTGAATACAAAAAAAACAAAAGAACTCATTATTGAGTTAAGGAAGCATAGCAGTGAGCCGCCTCCTCTATATATAGGCAAGGAGTGTGTGGAGAGGGTGGAGGCTTTTAAGTTTTTGAGTGTTCATATTTCTCACAACCTTACCTGGGCAGTTAACACCATAGCCACGATAAAAAAGGCTCAACAATGTCTACACTTTCTGAGGCTCTTCAAGAAGAATGGCCTGAATGCACAGTTGCTGGTTTTATTGTATTGCTCTGCTATGAGAGCATTTTGTCATATGGCATCATGGTTTGGTATGAGGGCTGTTCAGCCGCAGACCGCAAAGCCTTCCAGAGAGTGATCGAGACTGCGCAAAAAATCACTGGCTGTTCTCTCCTTTCTCTGAAAGAGATTTCCAGGTCTCGGTACCTCAACAGAGCTACTACCATCATTAAAGACTGTGCTCATCCAGGCCATGATTTCTTTCACTTGCTCCCCTCGGGAAAGCGGTACAGATCCCATAAAACCTGGGCTACCAGGTTTAACCCCATGCACTCCGGTCAATTTCCTTAAAAATGCCAAAAAATAACGTGCCCAAAGTAAATCAAAAGCTGTTCTTCAACCCTTTGCAGCATCTTCATGGGGTTGGTCTCATTTAAAAGAAAACACTTTGAATTTTTTGGCAAAACAGTCATAATCTCTCTAAGTCCTCCAGCCACTGAGTAACAGTCATCTAAACATACTGAACTTGAAGAAAATAAATTTCGCCTGGGTGTTTTTTTGGATACAAATGCTTGCAAATAACACACAGCTTCAGATCCGGGCTGGAAAATGCAACAGAAATGTAGAACCAAGTGTTATCCAGCTGAGGTCAAAATTTTGTAACAATACCACAAAAATGAATATATTACACAGCTTTGTTCTCAGGTAGTTCCCAGGCGTTTTGGAACTGTGCCAAATTGTGCCAAATGGCACAGTTTGGAAAAACGTCTGTAACTTTTGAATGATTCAATATAGAAGCTTCATCTTAGGCTCTAATGAAAGGTGACACTCAGGGCTGTGTGTGTGTGTGTGTGGGGGGGGTGTTTATTCATGAATGAATGAATGAATGAACAAACAAGCCCCCACACACAAAGAAGCATGCCACGTAAAAAATGTGTGGCTTTTTTTTCACAAGAAAAAATAACCTACAGTGCACTAAAAATTATTCTAAAATATTTGTAATGTAGAAGATAACAACTCCCACCACCACCCCACCACCCCGCTACAGAGGATGGACATCGGCCATCGCTACATGACGGAATAGTCATGTAGCGATGTGGCGGCTGCGGCGACAGTCACCGCGGCTTCCCCCCCCCCTCGCTACAGAAGAGTAGCGGGGGGGGGGTGCGTTCACGGTCCGGACGCGGCGCACGAACCGTGTACCGCGGCGCACGGACTTCGGACTTCATGCTCTGCACAGTTGTAATTTACCGATCGGTCAAAAGTCATTTTTGATTACAATTTTCAGGGATAAAGAATAATTTAGCTTATAACACTTACCTGTTCACAGCAGCAGAGTACCTGACGAACTTCTCTTCCTCATTGTCAGACGAACGCGACGCTGGTCCGCTTTGGTTCTGGTCTCGCGACCCGGTCGAAACATAATTCCATTATTGCGGTTTTGCGCTTCCATGATTGCGGTTTTGGCGAACGATTTTTCAAAACAAATAACAGTAGTAATTCAAAAAGACTGGCGAACGCGTGTGTGTCACCCAGCCTTCGTCGTCGGCCTCCGTCGGTCTATGATGACCATGGAAGAGAATCCTAAACGTCTATTCTGCTGGAATTAAAAAAAAAAAAAAACACTGCCTGTGGCTGAACAGGCCGATGCGCGAGTGGCAGTCCCTGTCACACAGGTCGCACTTGTGGGTGGTCTCCGTGCTGCTGGGTCTGTGGCGGTTCTTGCTGCAGGTGCTTTTTTCATCTGCTGCAGCAGTTTGTCTTCACCCAGCCTTACACAAAACAGCTTTCGAACTTCTGTGCTTCAATTGGCTCGCAGCATTCGCAGCGTTGGTAGGCGGGTCCTTCTTGCTAGGTTTTCAGTCATTGGTTCTTCAAGGTTTCAGAAACCCAATTCAAGGCTCTTATTAGTCGAATCAGAGGTCAATCATATCTGATCTGTTCGCGGCTGTGTCTGTAGTGGAAGAACGGAAATGCAGCTTTTTTTTTCAGTGCGCTCTAGAACGCTGCGCCCTCGTGCGTCCTAGAGCGCACGAGGGCGCTCTCGTGCGCTCTAGGACGCAGAGACGTGCCCGTCCGCGGTACACCGGAGTGCAAGAGGTTAATCATAGTTTTTTTCTCCCAGCAGCAGTACGTATTTTGAACAGATTTATGTAACACGCACAGACTGCTGATATTATTTTGTTATTTTAGGTTATTTTGTGGCAATAGCCCTGTGTGTATAAGCTGGTCTTTTATATTTATCGCTCAGTATGTTTTCATTATTGCTACGTACATATTGTATTCAACTTTTAGGTAATATTGTTTCAAGCATTATTTATTGTTGTAATTATAAGAATGTTAAATGCATGAGTGAACTGTGAGTGTGATTGTTTTTAGGGAGCAGCATCTCAATTTTGTTGCTTTGTTTATTAACAATGGAATGACAATAAAGGCACTTTGACTTTGAAATAAACATTTAATGGCTCAGAACCAGTTATTAACTTATGTGTGCTCTTTCTCACACATCATTACAGTCAAGTAAACAATGTGATATTAACATCTAAAGTTAAATAATTAACTCGATGTACTACTGTGACTAAATATTTTGTGTGATTTTTATGTTTTGCTGCATAAAAATTAAAGCTGCCATACATGTTTGCCACTCAGTGCTGGGTAACTATGGTAACTGTCCTGCATCTGCCAAGAGCTCTGTCCTAATGCATCCCCTGTATTCACAGACCTTTTTAAAGGGTATCAGTCAGGACTTAACCAACTGACATTAATTTGCACTGATTGAGGATGGGATGGCTTCCTAAATTCCAATGGATTTCAGCTGGTTTCTTGGCTTTCTATGCCTTTATGCACCTTTTTTCTTCGTGTTCAGTACTTATTCCCTGTGTCATTTCACTTTGTTAAAAATAACTTTTTGTGAACACAGTTGCCTTGATTTCTTTGTATGTATGATTACTTTGGTTGTTAATGATGTCTTGTGAAAATCTCATGTCAGTGGCGCCATTAGAAATATGCTCAATGAGAAAATGTTGATATGCTAAATTCTTATTTTCCTCACTGTCCACAGAAAACAACAGACAAGCTGAGGCAATGTGGACTAATTAAATTCTTAAGATTTGTCAATTCTGAGTAACAGTATGGTTAATATTATTAACAGAAAATTCTTGACATTTTGATTTAAAAAATAAACTCATTTCATATCCCTTTTCGCTTTAAAAAGCACACAAGATCAGATTTCTAAGAAAACTGCAAAAGAGTGTATTGGTTTGTAACCTTGTATAGTATTCTGCACACTGAGCTGACTGGATTTGTGAATGCAGCAGGTTAGATTTAGGAATGGAGAAATGTTTTGGATTGTGGGACAGGTCCTTTCATTGAATGTGTGTGTGTGTGTGTGTGTGTGTGTGTGTGTGTGTGTGTGTGTGTCTGTCTGTCTGTCTGTCTGTCTGTCCGAACAGTGTTACTGGGTTTAAGAGGACATTAATTGGCACACTGATTCAAGATGATAACTTCTACTGTGGGATGGGGGATGGGCATCTCAGGTTTGTGTTTGTGTGTATGTGTCCTGACTGTGATTTATTTTAAAAGGACATGAGTTCAAGTGCAGGGTACTGAAGATGCTAAACCCTGGTACAGAGTGGGGGGTAGGCAACTTGAGTGAACGGGCATTTACTCCTGTTTTATCTGTTGCAGGAGACTCCTGAAAGCATCCAGACTGAGAGAAGTGTAGCAACGGCTCTCAACGACAGCTCTGAAAAGGTAAGTTGTAGTTTGTCTTTACTGCTTTGTAACATTACTTATTGTGGGTAATAAATTTGACAAAAAATACGCATCATCATATTGTTCTGAGATTAAGCAAAAGTGGATCCAGTCATGCTATGTTCAGAATATACAGAATATAAGAACAGACAAGCTGAGGTGATGTGGACTGATTAAATTCTTAAGATTTGTCAATTCTGAGTAACACTTTATTGAGGTTTTGCAGTTGTCGTCACAATATATACAGTGGATATAAAACATCGACACACCCCTGTTCACATGCCAAAATTTTGTGATGTAATAAAATGAGACCAAGATAAATTATTTCAAAACTTTATTCACCATTAATGTGACCTATAACCTGTACAATACCCTTAACTAGTAGTTGGTCTGCAGCATACGCAGATATTCATGTGCCCGTGTGTCACACATATGCACTGCCTCTTGTTTTTTGCTGTCTGTTGTTGCTGTGAGGTGCTTGGTTGCATGTGTTTGTACACATACACAGCACTTCATGCGTGTGACATTTGAATTTTTGTTTTTTAACACCTTATCTCTACACTTTCTACAGTTTCAATGCAGTTGTTCTGCTTGTATCTGTGTGTTTTTGTGACCTGCCAGGAGACTACAGATGCAAATTAGCAGTATTACTAAACCTGGCATACTTGCATTTGTATTAATGTTCATTAGTATGTAATGTCCCTTTCAAATAAACATTAAACTTAAACTTAAACAACCCAATTGAAAAACAAACTGAAATATTTTAAGGGGAAAAATAAAAAGTAAAAAACTTACAATAACCTGTTTGCATAAATATGAACACCCTGTTATAACTGTGGATGTGGCTGTGTTCTGAATTAACCAATCACATTTTCAGACTCATGTTTAATGGGAGTAAGCACACGCCTGCCACCATTTAAAGCACCTCTGATTAACCCCAAATAAAGTTCAGCTGGAGAAAATATGGTACAACAGTGACATTACCAATAACTGGACATCCCTCCAGAATTGATGAAAAGACGAGAAGAAAACTGGTCAGGGAGGCTGCCAAGAGGCTGACAGCAACATTGAAGGAACTGTGGGAATTTCTGGCAAGTACTGGCTGTTTAGTACATGTGACAACAATCTCCCGTCTAGGGTGGCAAGACGGAAGCCTTATCTTATGCAGAAAAACATCCAAGCCCTGCTACATTTTGCAAAAACACATTTGAAATCTCCCAAACGCATGTGGGAAAATGTGCTATGGTCCGATGAAACCAAGTTTGAACTTTTTGGCCATAATTCCAAAAGGTATATTTGGCACAGACACAACACTGCTCATCGCCAAAAGAACACCATACCTACAGTGAAGCTTGGTGGTGGCAGCATCATGCTTTGGGGCTGTTTTTCTTCAGCTGGAACTGGGGCCTTAGTCAAGGTGGAGGGAATTTTGAACAGGTTCAAATACCAGTCAGTGTTGGCACAAAATCTTCAGGCTTCTGCTAGAAAGCTGAAGATGAAGAGGAATTTCAGCTTTCAGCATGACAATGATCCAAAGCACACATCCAAATCAACAAAAGAATGACTTCACCAGAAGAAGATTAAGGTTTTGGAGTGGCCCAGCCAGAGTCCAGATTTGAATCCGATCTAATATCTGTGGGGTTATCTCAAAAGCGCTGTGCACAGGAGGTGCCCTCGCAATCTGACAGATTGGGAGCATTTTTACAAGGAAGAGTGGGCAAATATTGCCACATCAAGATGTGCCAAACTGATAGATTCCTACCCCAAAAGACTGAGTGCTATAATAAAAGACAAAGTATTAGTTTAAGGGTGTGCATATTTATACAACCAGGTTGTTGTATTTTTTTTCCCTTAAAAGATTTCAGTTTGTTTTTCATTTGGGTTGTACAGGTTATAGGTCACATTAATGGTGGAAAAATGTTTGAAATGATTTATCTTGGTCTCATTTTTTACATCACAAAAACCTGGAACTTGAACAAGGGTGTGTAGACTTTTAATATCCACTGTACATCATGAGCAGGGTGTGGCTTCATGGAGTGAAAGCACAGGGAGACACACGGAGCTATGCTGTAAAATGTAGCCTATATTTCAATAATGTTTCTGGGAAAATAAGGTTTAATTGGAAGCTAGCACTGGATTATTTACGACTATAGACCACAGACCACAGCTATGCAGCTGTAGGCTGTCAAAATTAAAGGTGATAGAATGAGGGCTTAGGGATGCAAATTATTGATTAATTGATTAATCATTTGTTGTGCTGCACGGTGGCGCAGTGGTTAGCACTGCGGCAGCACAGTTTACCCTTGGCCGGGGGATTGTGGGGATCGTGGGATCGTGGGTTCGATCCCAGCCCCCGACCAACAGTGATCTGTGTGGAGTTTGCATGTTCTCCCCGTGTTGCGTGGGTTTACTCCGGGATTTCTCCGGTTTCCTCCCACATGCCAAAAACATGCATGTTAGGTTAATTGGCTGTTCTAAATTGTCCCTAGATATCTGTTTCCTATAGGCCCTTAGAATAGAGGGTTAGTATTAATGAAAGCGCTTTGAGTGGTCTTTGTGACTAGAAAAGCGCTATATAAGTGCAGGTTAGTTAGTTAGTTAGTTAGTTGTTTCACCTTACTGATTGAGTAATGATTAATTCATAATCGTCAATTTTTCAGAGAATCTGAATTTCCCTCGATAAAATGCAATCTTTCTATCGTTAACATATAAAAAATTAATTACTGTTTCTGATATACTGAATAAAATATGATCACATTCTTTAGTGATTTATTGTACCATTTGCATTTTTTACTACAATGCCATTTTTTATAGTTTGACCAATACTGTACTGTATAAATAAAGTCATAAATCAACAACTGAAAAACCCTGGAGCTCAACTGCAAAAATATTTCAGAAACTAAATTTAATTTCATAAATTCCATCAAATAACTACTTTTTTTTAAATTCTGTTTAAATCTGTTTTAATACTGGCTGCAAGAACGTACCTTCTCCTTCCAGCTGCTCCCTTTAGAGGTCGCCACAGCAGATCATCTGTCTCCATCTCACCCTATCCCTTGCATCTTCCTCTGTAACACCAACCCTCTCCATGTCCTCCTTCACTACATCCATGAATCTTCTCTGTGGTCTTACTCTTTTCCTCCTGCCTGGCAGCTCCGTCTTCAACATCCTTTGTCCAATATATCCACTATCCCTCCTCTGCACATGTCCAAACCATCTCAGCCTTGCCTCTCTTACTTTGTCTCCAAACCACCCAACCTGAGCTGTCCCTCTGATGTACTCATTTCTATTCCTGTCCCTCCAGATCACTCCCAGTGAAAATCTTAGCACCTTCAACTCTGCCCCCTCCAGCTCCACCACCTGTCTTTTTATCAGTGCCACCGTCTCCAAACCATACATCATAGCAGGTCTCACTACCATCTTGTAAATCTTCCCTTTCACTCTTGCTGCTACACTTCTGTCACAAATCACCCCTGACACTGGTCTCCACCCATTCCACCCTGCCTGCCTCTCTTCTTCACCTCTCTTGTGCATTTTCCATTGCTTTGTATGGCTGACCCCATGTATTTAAACTCATCTACTTTCACAACCCCTACTCCTTCCATCATCACTGTTAGACCTGCCTCCCTGTCATTCACACTCATGTATTCTGTCTTGCTTCTACTGACTTTCATTCCTCTTCTCTCTAGAGCATACTTCCACCTCTCCAGGTTCTCTTCCACCTGCTCCCTACTCTCACTACAGATCACAATGACATCTGCAAACATCACAGTCCACGGAGACTCCTTACTGACCTCATCTGTCAGCCTGTCCCATCACCATGGCAAACAAGCAGGGGCTTAGAGCCAATCCTTGATGCAACCCCACCCCCACCTTGAACCCATCTGTCGTTCTACAGCATACCTCACCACCGTCTCGCTGTCCTCATACATGTCCTGCACCACTCTCACATACTTCTCTGCCACTCCTGACTTTCTCATGCAGTACCACATTTCCTCTCTTGGCATCCTATCATCTGCTTTCTCTAGATCCACAAAGACACAGTGCAACTCCTTCTGACCTTCTCTATACTTCTTCATCAACACTCTTCAAGCAAACATTGCATTTGTAGTACTCTTTCTTGACATGAAACCGTACTGCTGCTCACTGATTGTCGCCTCTCCTCTTAACCTGGCTTCAACAACTCTTTCCCATATCTTCATAGTGTGGCTGATCAACTTTAAGCCTCTGTAGTTACTACAGCTCTGAGCATCACCTTTGGTCTTGAAAATTGGTACCATAACACTTCTTCTCTGCTCCTCAGGCATTCTCTCACTCTCCAAGATTATGTTAAGCAATTTGGTTAAAAAGTCCTCTGCCATCGCTCCTAAACATCTCCATACCTCCACAGGTATGTCTCTGGACCAACCGCCTTTCCATTCTTTATCCTCTTCAAAGCTGCCCTCACTTCTGCCTTGCTAATCCTCGGGACTTCATTGAGCACCATCTTTCCTTCATCCATCCTCCTCTCTCTCTCATTTTCTTTATTCATCAGCTCTTCAAAGTACTCCTTCCACCTTCTCAATACACTTATTTGTTAGTATATTACCATTTCTGTCCTTAATCAGCCTAACCTGCTGCAGATCTTTTCCAGCTCAAGCTCTCTTTCTAGCCAATAGATACAACTCCTTTTCTCCTTCCTTTGTGTCCATCTTCTCATACTACTCACTATATGCCTTATCCATTGCCTTTGCCACCTCTCTCTTTGCCACATGCCTAGATTCCAAATACTCCTTTCTACATTCTTCATCTCCCTGACTACCCCACATTTTCTTTGCTAACCTCTTCGTTTGGATACTTTCCTGTTCCTCCTCATTCCACCACCAAGTCTCCTCGTCTTCCTTCCTCTGTCCACTGGATACACCACATACCTTTCTACCCATTTCCCTCAATACTCTTGCTGTACTTTCCCAGTCATCTGGCAATCCTTCCCTACCACCCAGAACCTGTATCAACTCCTTCCTGAACTCTGTGCCACCTTCTTCCTTCTGCAACTTCCCCAACTTAATCTTTGGCTTTGCCTTCACTATTTTCCTCTGTCTTCACTGTTTTCTTGCTTTCCAAAGTCATCATACAGACTACCATCTGATGCTGTCTAGCTACATTCGCCCCTGCCACCACCTTGCAGTTTCCTATCGCTTTCAGATTTCTCCTTCTGCACAAGATGTAGTCCACCTGTGTGTACCTTCTTCCACTCTTGTAAGTCACCCTATGTTCATCTCTCTTCTTGAAGTATGTGATCACCACAGCCATTTCCATCCTTTTAGCAAAATCCACAACCATCTGTCCTTCGACATTTCTCTCCTTAAGACCATATCTACCCAGGACCTCCTCGTCACCTACATGTCCATTAAAGTTTGCTCCAATCATCACTCTTTTCCTCCTGGGAACACTCTCTACAACTTCATCCAACTAACTCCAGAATTCCTCTTTCTCTTTTACCTGACATCCGACTTGTGGGGCATACGCACTGACAACATTCAACATCACACCTTTGATTTCTAACTTCAAACTCGTGATTCTGTCTGACTCCGTCTTTACCTCTTGAACACTCTTCACATACTCTTCCTTCAAGATTACTTCTACTCAATTTCTCTTCCTATCTACACCATGGTAGAACAGTTTAAATCCACCTCCAACGCTCCTAGCCTTGCTTCTCTTCATCTGGTTTGTTGAATGCACAGTATCTACCTTTCTTCTCTCTATCATATAAGCCAACTCTGCATTTACCAGTCATAGCCCCTACATTTAATATCCCTACTCTCACCTCCACACTTCTACCTTTTCCTTTTCTCTCTCTTCCTCCAAACAGGGCTTCCCTCTCTCCTCCTCGATTTTAGACCAACAGTTGCCCAATTTCCACCAGCAACCTGTCGGGTTAACAGTGGCAGTCGTTGCTAACCCGGGCCTCAAGCGATCCAGTATGAAAGTTGTCATTCATCATGAGCCACATGTTTGATTTGGCAAAGGTTTTTATGTCGGATATCCTTCCAGACAGAACCCTCTCCACTGACCAGAGCTTGGGATTGGCACTAGGAGTACACTGGCTTGTGCACCTCCTGTGGCTGGGTTGGCTACAGTACCATAAATATGGATAAAATGTTTAGAATAACAGCAGCCACTTTAAGTTTGGCAGGCCACCCGACTGGTCTCACCTCATCACCCACTGGGTCTGGGACTTTGGTTGGCTGCCAGAACTCCTAAAATCTTTGGTCTTGGGGGGGGGGGGGGTCTTTTTCCATGTGTTGTGGAGGTCAATTCTGTGTTCTGTGGGGTTTGTGGGGGTTAATTCTGTGTTTTGTGAGGGTGGGGGGTATATTTTGTGTATTTCTGTTGGGGGCCCTGAGCGGGGTGTTTTTTGTTCCCTCCTGACCTGTTTCCCCCAACCTCCCACCCTGGTTTGAGGGTTGTTGTTCCTGCTGGGGAGGAGAGGGTGCAGGTTTTCTCTTTTTTCTTTTGATGGCACGTCGGGTGTCTAGAATCCACCCTTTGAGAAGGGGGCTCTGTCATGAACCGGACCAGTTTGTCCTCTTGGCTTGGTTCCATGACTCTCCTTTGTGTGTCCTATTCTATCATTGGTGTATGGTCTTGTTTGCCTTTGTCAGGTCATGCATTATTTTGTATCATTTCCATGTTGTTGTGCTGTTTTGGGTTCTGGCTGACAGGCTGCCAGGCAGCACGTGGAAGTCTGCACTTGGTGTGGGTGTTGCCTGTCGGTCTGCCAGCCAGACCACGCCGTCTCTTTCTCTCTTGACACTCAGCTGTTCCCTGTCCTGTGATTACTGCCCAGCTCCCGTGCTCAGGTGCTCCCAATCATTGGTTCATCTGTTTGTGTATTTAGCCAGCTCATGTTCTTTGTTTCATTGCTGGATTATTGTCTCTGTCTGCCACATTACGCCATGGTCTGCCCTTGTGTTGTTTGCTCTGCCATGTTACGCCATGGTCTGCTCACAACACGTGACACGAGTCAAACTTACATTAGACTCGTGTCAAATGTAAGTTTTCCCTTTATATTTTTGTACGTCTGTACAAGTCTTGGGACTTTGTGTCAATAAATTAGTCTGTGGTGTAACCCTACGTTTGAATCCATCTCTCCTCCTCCGTGCACTGTGTAAAAGCACATGGGGATTCACAACAATTACTGTGTTACATAAAGTGAAATTATATTAACACACACACAGTTTGTTGTCCCATAATCCATTTATTCAGTGTGAGTAAACATGTCAAATCCCATTACCATTATCTGATTATTATTCCTAGTTATTGTGGCCATGGAGCCAGGGTCACTGATGGATTGGCTTGACCTTCAAGGTCCTAAATTACTAAGGCAGTCGCTATGTCTATGGAACCGTACCCATAGAATTCTTGTTACAGATACGACTCGAGTCTGATCAGCCAGTATATTCTATTAATGCATATCTTAAATTTATTTATTTATTTATTTAGCGAATGCAAAGTCCTCAAGCCAAGCAGTTGCCTCCTGGTTTGCTGTATGGAGAGTGTGTAATCCTTCATCCAGTCTTTGGAGCGGGCAAGCCTCTATGATGTGTTCCATTGTTTGCTCCTCTCCACATGCACACAGTGGGCTAGGGCTACTGCCCCATCTGTGAAGGCTGGCCAAGCAGGGGCCATGTCCAGTCCTGAAGCGATTGAGTGTAGACCACTGTCTCCTTGGGAGGTTGGTGCCCGGGACCTGTTGGTTGGGGTTTGTCACCAGGTGTTTGTTTGGGACCTCCTTGGTCTCCCATTCCTCTTGCCAAGCTGTCTGGATGGTGAAGTCAGCTGGGGGAGGGTTTTTCCAAATCGGCCGTCTGGATGGAAGTCGGGCAGTGGGTGGGGTGTAGATATCTGCATAGATTGGTAAGTGAGGAGAATCTTTGGCTTTTTGAAGCATCCTTTGAGTTAGTGCTGCTTGCCGGATGTGTGGGGGGGCTATGTTTGACAGTACAGGGAGCCAGGGGAGTGGTGTTGAGCGGATTGTCCCAGTTATGGTTCTCATGGTTGTGTTGAGCTGGGTGTCTGCGTGGTGTGTGTAGGATGACCTGGACCAGACAGGGGCACAATATTCTGCTACAGAGTATGAAAGGGCCAGTGCTGAGGTGCGCAAGGTGGAGGCTGCCGCCCCCCATTTTGCACCAGCAAGCTTGCAGAGCAGGTTGTTTTGTGCCTTCACCTTAGCAGCCGTCCCCTTTAAATGTTCCTTGAAAGATAGGGTCCTGTCAAGGGTCACTCCAAGGTAGGTTGGACTTGAGGCATGCTTAAGCTTAAGTCCGCTCAGGTGGATGTTTAGTTCTCTGGCAGCTTTTACATTGTGGAGATGGAATACACTGGAGACGGTTTTTGCTGGGCTTGGTTTTAGGTGCCAGGTTTTGCAGAACTGGTCCAGTTTGGCAAGATCTTCCGTGAGCACCCATTCCAGTGGCTCAAAGTCTGGTGCTTGGACTGCCAAACAGATGTCGTCTGCATAGATGAATTTGCGGGATTTTGTAGTGGGCAGGTCATTTATGTAGAGGTTGAACAGGGTTGGAGCTAGAACTGAGCCTTGTGGGAGTCCGTTTTTCTGCGTTCTCCATGCGCTTGTGTTCTGACCAAGGTGGACTCTGAACCTTCGGTTGGCCAGCAGGGTTTTTATAATTGCTGTTGCCCAGGCAGGGATCACCTTTGTAAGTTTCAGGAGGAGGCCTTTGTGCCAGACCGTATCATAGGCGGCTGTAAGATCGAGAAACACAGCCCCTGTCTTCATTCTGCTCTCGAAACCATTTTCGATGAAGGTGGTTAGGGCCAGTACTTGCTCTCCTGTGCTGCGGTCCTTGCGGAAACCTGCTTGATCCACACTTAGAATTTCCTCTGTTCCTGGGGAAATACGTTGCAGTATCAGGCGCTCCATGATTTTATAAGGAACGCTGAGTAGGGAGATTGGGCGGTAGCTTGCTGGTAGTTTGTGGTCTTTGCCAGGTTTTGGTATAGCAATGACCTTTGCTGTCCGCCATTTCTTTGGGATCGAGTTTGTTTGTATGATCCTTGTGTAGAGTTGTGTCAACCAGGTTAAGGCTCGGGGGGCCAAGATTTTTCATGAATTCTGGGAAAATGTTGTCATATCCTGCTGCCTTTCCACATTTCAGGCCCTGTAGGACTTTTTCCAGTTCAGCAGCCTTGAAGGATTCAGGGTTTGTTTCCTCTACGGGCATTTTTTGTTTTTTTTTTAGCTCAGTTGTAACTGCTCTTCTGGTGTCTTTGTCTTGGGGTGCTTTGGCGATGGTCAGTAGGCGGGATGTAACTTGGTTAGGTGTGACAGATGCTCGGCTTTGGCTAGGGGGCTTCTGTGCAGCTCCTAGGCGACGGATGAGGCTCCAACATTTCCTGCTAAAGTGGGTAAAGCTCCGGTCAGCAACTGTCTCCTCCCATTTCTTTCGCCGGGCTGTACTTAGCGATTCAATGAGATGGTCTGCTATCGCTGGGTCCCCTGATGTTTGATAGGATTGTAGGAGGGCAGCGCTTTCTCCGTCCAGGCATGGGACATAGAGGGGTCGGTAGCCTCGTGGGATTGCAGTGTGAGCAGCCTTGAAGATTGCGCTGCAGAAGTGGTTGTATGCTTCATCTACAGTGATGGTGTGGAGTGGGATGGTAACAATACTCCGATCCAGAGTTTCACTGAATTTCTTCCAGTTGGCTTTGCGGAAGTTCCAGTGCATCTTCCTTGGGCTGTTTATGACTGGAAGTTGTAGGCCAATGTGTACAAGCAGGGGCCGGTGTTGGCTGTGTGGAAAATCGTCAAGAATGAGGATCTGTGTAGGATATGGCGTCCCATTCAAAGAGCTGACCCAGCACAGGTCAGGAGAATAGTCCTTCTTCCACCTAGCAGAGTGGAAGTTTCCTCTTTGTTTGGGGTCGTGTATCAGAGTGAGATCATTTCTAGATGCCTATTCTGAAAGTACCTCCCCATCACTATCCACTGCTGGGTACCCCCAGTCAGGGTGATGGCTGTTAAAGTCCCCCACATAGATGGCAGGGTGGGGTAGGGTGGGTAAGACCTGCAGATCCCAGTTGGCACTAGGGGGCTTGTACACATTGACAATATGGAAGCCACCAATGGTTATGGTGTCTGAGAAATGTGTTGTTGTCAGGTGGATTACTTCAACTATGTCAGAACGCACATAGGTGGCACGTCCATGTTTGGCATGTGGAACATAGCACAGGAGGTCAAAGCCATTGATGGTGTAGCGGCCAGCTTCCTCTGTGCCAATATGAGTCTCTTGGAGGCAGATTACATCAATCGAGTGTTGGAAGGCGAGGACTTCGATAAGGCTTCGCTTGGCTGCAGATAGGCCTTCAACGTTTAGTTGTAGTATGCGAAGGGCAGGTCCTACTGCAAGGTGCTCTTGGGGCTGTTTGCTTTTGGCTTTGGGACTGTGACTAGGATTCTTCTTTGATTTGGCACTGAGGCGTCGTCTCTTCGAATTTAGTCTGCTGGTAGGATCATTAGCTTCCCCAGGCAAGCCCGGGTACTGGCGGAGGGTGCGACGAGAACACTGATCCATTGCCATCCTTAAAAGCAGCACGCTACAGGTACGGAATTTTGAGGCATTTATTTGTTTCAAAATTTTAATTAATATCTATTTACTACCTTTTTAACTTTACCCACTTCCAGATCCTAAGGCTAACCTCTTAATTTTAAATCTAAATTTCATTTCATAGTAAAATGGTTTGGACAAGGTGCCCATAGCAAGACGCAAACCAGCAACCGTCTGATCACAGGCCCAATGTACTGTCTACCTCAGCTACAGCAGCAGTTGGTTTGGAGCTGATCTGAAAAGGTTTTGTTGGATTGTCAACTCTTTGGTACCAATAGACATTTTGTATAGTGATACACCTTCCATATCCATAGCCACTGCTAATTACTAAATAAAGTGAATAACCACAAAGTTCTAGGTTTAGCTTGAATAGCAGAAAAATATAGAGCCATAAGGACCAACAACTGACAAATATCTTGTATCAACCCACACCACACTCAGCCGGTGTTTTCTGTTCAAGTGTTAAATATTAACTGTTTGAAGCCAGAACAGGGTTTTTTACTACACAGAGTACAAAAAAAAAAGTTCTTCACAGGAGAAGAACAGGTTATGTGTGCACAAACCCGATATTCATTATTTAATGATGACCATTTTTCCAATGTTGGAAAAATGTTGCTTTTCAATCTGTGTGCTCATTGTTCTTTCAATATTTCGCTTCTGAAACGAAAACAGGACTGGAAATGGCTGTTGTATGGTTTTGCAAAAAAAAAAAAAGGCTCCATTTGAATCATTCTTTTAAAAGAATGATTCAAAATGAAAATATTCCAACAGTTGTTTTGAATTAAATCTTCAATTTTGCATTCACCAGAGCAGATTAAAAGAACTCAGGCCGAGAGGAACGATAACATAACTGAAGGAAATTTTACAGCACCTGGACAAAGAGAAAGACTGGCATCATCTCTGAATTGTAGCGGACAGCTCTCATGCATGTCAAAGCAAGGCTCTGTAGTTAAAAAGCTCCTTTGAAGTTCATAAAAGTTGGTGTGTGCTGGATTTTTTTTAAAAAAAATGCTCACGAACGTAATTTCATGACATTTGGACTAATTTCTCTTATTTCTCAAAACGTCTGTAAAAGTCGGTAAAAATGCTATAGTGTGAACCCAGCCTAGTCAAAAAAAAAAAAAAAAAAAAGCTGTATATGTGGCAGGCAAAACGATACAAACAGCTGTGGAAGGAGAAAATAGAAGCCATTGTCTTGAAACGTACTGACCATTTGGAAGTTTGCGATTGAAATGGCACTTGGAGAGAAAAGGTTTCTGCTATTTGTAGGAATGTTCAAATACTCTGATATCAGTGTCCTTATTCTGGCAGCTCCTCTGTCCTTTTCTGGATCAGTACTCCAGGTGTGTATGACTGACTATCGCAACTTTAAAAAAAAATCCTGTCAATTTAGGGGTCTTTTTTAAAACTTCCTTCTCACATTCCTGTTTTTCTTTTTTATTTTCTCTCTTTTGGACGCCACTATCGTACATTGATTCATTCATTAATCCACAGATTCACTACCGGCCCATGCCCAACCTTAATCAGGTCAAATGTCAACTCTTAACCAATTAAATTAAGCAGGTGGGACAGAATACTGCCCCAGTAAGCCCTCTTGGTAATCCGGGGCAACCTGTATATGTCATGAATCACCCTTCAGGGCAGAGGGGAGAGATCCACACACTGGACTGCAGTTTGTGATATTTATTAACCTCTTGCACTCCGGTGTACCGCGGACGGGCACGTCTCTGCGTCCTAGAGCGCACGAGGGCGCACAAGAGCGCACAAGAGCGCACGAGGGTGCTGCGTCCAAGAGCGCACTGAAAAAAAAAGCTGCATTTCCGTTCTTCCACTACAGACACAGCCGCGAACAGATTAGATATGATTGACCTCTCATTTGACTTATAAGAGCCTTGAATTGGGTTTCTGAAACCTTGAAGAACCAATGACTGAAAACCTAGCAAGAAGGACCCGCCTACCAACGCTGCGAATGCAGCGAGCCAATTGAAGCACAGAAGTTCGAAATCTGTTTTGTGTAAGGCTGGGTGAAGAGATACTGCTGCAGCAGATGAAAAAAGGACCCGCAGGAAGAACCGCCACAGACCCAGCAGCACGGAGACCACCCACAAGTGTGACCTGTGTGACAGGGACTGCCATTCGCGCATCGGCCTGTTCAGCCACAGGCGGTGCTTTTTTTATTATTATTATTATTCCAGCAGAATAGACGTTTAGGATTCTCTTCCATGGTCATCATAGACCGACGGAGGCCGACGACGAAGGCTGGGTGACACACACACGTTCGGCAGTCTTTTTTTCTTACTACTGTTCTTATTTGTTTTGAAAAATCGTTCGCCAAAACCGCAATCATGGAAGCGCAAAACCGCAATAATGGAATTATGTTTTGACCGGGTCGCGAGACCAGAACCACGAGTCCGTAACAAGCGGACCAGCTTCTTGTTTGTCTGACAATGAGGAGGAGAAGTTCGCCAGCTACACTGCTGCTGTGAACAGGTAAGTGTTATAAGCTAAATTATTCTTTATCCCTGAAAATTGTAATCAAAAATGACTTTTGACCGATCGGTAAATTACAGCTGTGCGGCGCACAAAGTCCGAAGTCCGTGCGCCGCAGTACACAGTTCGTGCGCCGCGTCCGGACAGTGAACGCCCCCCCCCCCCGCTACTCTTCTGTAGCGAGGTGGGGGGGGGCGCGGTGACTGTGCACCGCGGTTGCCACATCGCCACATGACTATTCCGTCATGTAGCGATGGCCGATGTCCGTCCTCTGTAGCAGGGTGGGGGGGGGGAGTTGTTATCTTCTACATTACAAATATTTTAGAATAATTTTTAGTGCACTGTAGGTTATTTTTTCTTGTAAAAAAAAAAGCCACACATTTTTACGTGGCATGCTTCTTTGTGTGTGGGGGCTTGTTTGTTCATTCATTCATGAATGAATGAATGAATAAACAACCCCCTCCCACACACACACACACAGCCTTGAGTGTCACCTTTCATTAGAGCCCAAGATGAAGCTTCTATATTGAATCATTCAAAAGTTACAGACGTTTTTCCAAACTGTGCCATTTGGCACAATTTGGCACGGTTCAAAAATGCCTGGGAACTACCTGAGAACAAAGCTGTGTAATACAGTGATCCCTCGCTACTTCGCGCCTCACCTTTCGCGCCCTCAGTGCATCGCGGATTTTTCAAAAATATTCATCAAAATTCAAAATTGAAAAAAAATGGGCGGGCGCTAGCAGAAGGCAGGGAGACTACATTAGAACATCAGGTATCAACATGGAAAGGCCGCACAACTCAAAATCCACCTCTCTGTTCGCTGTTCTCGTGTTGGCTCGGCTCAGGAATCTCGCAAGCTGATTGGCCGAGACGTTTTACCCAGCTTCTCTCCCTGCCGAGCGCCCATACCCAGCGAAGGAAGACCGCATTCATTGTTCTTTATCGATCGTGTTGCTTAGTCTCGCCGCGTGGAACTTTTCGCTGTTCTCTTGTGCCTTTTTGTGCGAAATAGTCTTCCCGTCGAGCCACTACGCCGCCTCCTGCAGCTTCTCCAGCTCTATCGGAAGCTGCCCTCGACGATCCTGCGCCTCTAGCACCTGACGATGAGGCGTCACCTGAGGAGCAGTAAAGCTCTCATTAACCTGTGCAGTAAATCATCTTCATCTTGAGTTACGTATCTTGTTATAAGAATAAAAGAGTTCTAAAAACATATTTATGTACACTTTATTTACATCTACGTATGTATGTACACTTACACACACACACACACACACACACGTATCATATGAGAGAGAGAGTGAGAGAATGAACGTACGTATTATTTATGGGTGACGTCATTAGGGGGTGACGCTACTTCGCGGTTTTTCACTTTTCACGGTCGGTTCTGGAACCCATTAACCGCGATAAGTGAGGGATCACTGTATATTCATTTTTTGTGGTATTGTTACAAATTTTGACCTCAGCTGTATAACACTTGGTTCTACATTTCTGTTGCATTTTCCAGCCCAGATCTGAAACTGTGTGTTATTTGCAAGCATTTGTATCCAAAAAAAACACCCAGGCGAAATTTATTTTCTTCAAGTTCAGTATGTTTAGATGACAGTTACTCAGTGGCTGGAGCACTTAGAGAGATTATGACTGTTTTGCCAAAAAATTCAAAGTGTTTTCTTTTAAATGAGACCAACCCCATGAAGATGCTGCAAAGGGTTGAAGAACAGCTTTTGATTTACTTTGGGCACGTAATTTTTTGGCATTTTTAGGGAAATTGACCAGAGTGCAAGGGGTTAACCAGAACACAAAATCCCAAACAGTGCAAAAACAGAAAATCCAAACTGAAATACAAGCAGACTTACAGCACACCAGAACAGGGCCAGGATTCTGGTGGAGATAACTGAGACTCTAGCAACGAGAAATGAAAATAACAGCCCTTAAATAAGGCTAGAAACAATCAAACACAGATAGTACCCGGTGTGAATGACATGGGTGGGATGGGGAGAAAATGACAATCAGCTGTGAGTCATGAGAAGAGGAGGCGGAGCTGACAGTTTGACAGGATCACCGCCCACAACCAGGGAGGCCCCTGCCAACTGTAGCTCCTGAGAGGAAGAAAGAGAAGACACTGGCAAAATTAAAGTGGAAACAAATAAAGACAACTAAACCCAAATATGTAACCAAAACTATACTGAACGTAAACAGGAAAATAAATCATACAAAGAAACAATTGTGAAACCAAACTAGAAATAACATCACAGGTAAATAACTCCAAAATACAATATTATACAAATAAGGAAAAACAAAAAGGCAAAGAGACAAAGCACGGTGGAATCCCCTCCGTGCTCAGATCATGACAGAGCCCCCCTTCAAGGGGTGGATACCAGACACCCCGGGCAACGTCAAAAGGAGAACAAGAACCCACCCCACCAAAAGACAAGAAAACAACCCCACCCTGGTGGGGAGGAGGGGAACCCAGGCACGGAGGGACCGAAACAAAGCAAAGAAAATAATAAGAACTCCCATGACACACATCCCAGCAGAACCCAGGCTAGGAGAAGACAAAAAACAAAAAACCCCACTCAGGATCCACACCAGGTAGAACCAGGGACCTAGGCCCCCTGGACCAAAGAGGTAGACAGTTCCGGTGGCCGGCCAAAGTCCCAGGCCTGGGTGGGGTACCACGGTGAGGTGGTACGAGTCGGGTGGCCTGCCACAGAATATGAACCACCCAATCCAATGGCACAGTCTGTCAGGCGGTCGGCCAGAGTTCTTTAACTACCAAAACAGAAAAGGTGGTCCAGGGGACGGTCACCCAACCGGGACGGCCAGAGACGAGGAGGATGGAGTAATAGGGGGATCCACAACGACATCAGGCGGAGGAGGGGGACCCACAACGACATCAGGCAGAGGAGGAGGAACCACGACAACCTCGGGCAGAGGAGAGGGAACAACGATGCTTTCAGACCACCCTGAAGGACCCATGGTGGTCCCAGACTGGGACATCGCAGCACTTGTGGTGGCTCCGGGCTGGAGCAAAGCTGCACCCGCGGTGGCTCTGGGCTGGTGCAATGCTGCACCCTCGGAGGCCCCCGGCAGGAACGGAGCACCTGCAACGACCTCCACTGGAAGGGAAGCAGCACCCTCAGTGGACCCGGCCTGGGCCACGGCTGAACCCTCGGTGGACCCGGACTGGACCACGGCTGCACCCTCTGAGGCTCTGGGCTGGAACAGAGCACCCACGATGACCTCCACAGAAAGGAAGCAGCACCCTTGAAGACCTCATCCAGAGGGCGAGCAGCACCCACGGAGGTCCCAGGCTTGGACGGAGTGCCTGCAACGACCTCAGCGGGAGGAGCTGAACCCACGATGATCTCGGGCAGCGAACCTGGACACACAGAGACAGCTGGCAGAACTGGAATATCCTCGGCGACCCTGGGGAAAAGCTCAGGCAAGAGATGCAAAGATACAGGGTCAGGGTCACCGGCATCAGTGAAGCCCGGTGAGGTAAGTTCAGGTGCAGTTGATAGCTGCACTTGGCTTTCCTCACTAAGAGCCAGGCAAGATTTCTCCAAAAGAGAGACAACAGAGGCAAAGGAGAGCACTTGCCTGGGCTCAAGCTCCACCGCTGTCCAGGACTCTGTCAATCCAGATGACGACTCCTCGAGCCCGGCCCTCTGGAGGTTCAGCTCAGACTCTGCTGCGGTGGCCCCAGCAGCAGGCATGGTGGCCGATGCAGTTCCGGGACCCTCTAGCGATGTGACCCAAGCAGGTGGCTCACCCGACATGGACACAGGAGGTTGGCTTCCTGCTGGCGCTGAATCATTTTCTGCTGGGGCCAGGGGATGCTCCATCGTCGACACAGGCTTCAGCTCAGTCGCAGTGCTCTCCCTCCATCCAGACTGTGACTGCAGGGCTGTGACCAAGCCCTCCAGGACCACAGGCTCCTCCATCATCCGGTGGCTTAATCCCGGGGCTGGTGGACACTCAGGGGATAGAGGAGGAAACATGGCGGTAGCAGGTGAACAATTAATGTCTGCAGCAGGCGATGAGGACTCAGCGGACTGCATTGGCTGAGCCCCACCACTGGGAATCAGGCAAGATAATTCATTTTTAGGTAACTGGAAATGAAAAGACACCTGAATTTCCGGGGCATGATGGTTTCTGCTACAGCAGGCCCAACGTCTTCTCTCTCAGTGGCTGCAGCGGTAATGGGCCCCTCAGAAGACTGTGGAGGAGCCGCCCCTGCAGACTCAATGGCAGGTGGAGCTGGGGATGAAGTGGCTGAACTGTCAGCTGCAGGGGGAAATGCCATGGAGATGAGGGAAGCAGCATCAGCGGAGGAAGAGGGCGTTGACAGGACAGCTGGCGCAGAGGAGCTCAGACGAGAAGGGGAGGCTGCTGCGGAATTTTTTTTTCTTTTTTCCAAATTATATTTATTGAAATTTTTTCCTTTTGTTTTACACACACACACACACACACACACACACACACACACACACACACACACACACACACAACCCCCCCCCCCCCCCCAACAATCAAAACATGAAAAACAGCTCAGCACAATCTACACAAAATTAAAGATTAAAATTAAAAAAAGGGGAAGATTACTTAGCTAGAAACTTATACATGTACACACATACAGTACACTACCATTCAAAAGTTTGGGGTCACCCAGACAATTATTTTGTGTTTTCCATGAAAAGTCACACTTATTTACCACCATGAGTTGTAAAATGAATAGAAAATATAGTCAAGACACTGACAAGGTTAGAAATAATGATTTGTATTTGAAATAATAATTTTTTCCTTCAGACTTTGCTTTCGTCAAAGAATCCTCCATTTGCAGCAGTTACAGGATTGCAAACCTAACATGATTGCACAAAGGTTTTCTAATCATCCATTAGCCTTCTGACGCAATGTGCAAACACATTGTACCATTAGAACACTGGAGTGATAGTTGCTAGAAATGGGCCTCTATACACCTATGTAGATATTGCACCAAAAACCAGACATTTGCAGCTAGAATAGTCATTTACCACATCAGCAATGTATAGAGTGTATTTCTGATTAGTTTAAAGTTATCTTCATTGAAAAAAAGTGTTTTTCTTTCAAAAATAAGGAAATTTCTAAGTGACCCCAAACTTTTGAACGGTAGTGTAAACCAGCACTTGTACATTTGTACAGAGGAGCATAACCATCATAGCACCACAAACAAGGTAAAAAAAAAGGGGGTCATATTTAATCCAAGTTAACGCTCCCAAGAATCGAGGCCACTGTAAAGTTAGAGAATTTGAGGTATGGGGTCCATATTTTCATAAAATGTCTCTTTGTTGAGTGAAGTAAACATGTTAAATATTCCAAAGGGAAACACTCCATGATGATTTTATGCCAGTTTGTTTTAGTTGGTGGTTTGTCACATATCCATGACAGAAAAATATTTCTTCTTGCCGCGTATGCAAGGATATTGTACAGTCTTGCAGAGCTTCCAAAAGGTAAGTCCTGGTTTGGCTGTCCCAATAGCAGAGAGCGAGGATCCATGTCTACATTCACACCAAATATTTGATTCATGTCTTGTACAACGTCTAGCCAGTATGCTTGGATTTTAGGACAAGACCAAACACAATGAGTATAAGTACCAACTGAAATTTTACATTTCAGACACAAGGGTGAAAGCTGGGGATTCATGTTGGATCTTTTACTGGGAGAGATTTGTAAGCGATGTAAAATTTTGTATTGCAATAATCTTGCACGATTGCATATTGAAATCTTCTTAGCACACTCCCAGATTGCATCCCATGAATCCTCACAAATATTTACACCGAGTTCACTTTGCCATTTCTGTTTAAGATCCTGCATAATTGATATACACATCACATCAGACTGACTTAAGGCACTATAACAGCGAGTTATAAATTTCTTGGTTGGACCTAAAAGAAGTAACTGCTCAACTGCAGACACTGTGGCATTTACATTGAGTGTGGTCTTTCTAGTTATGAAATCTCGGATCTGAAGGTATCTAAAAAAATTCTGTTTAGAAAGACCAAATTTCTCCTGAAGCTGTTCAAATGATAACAATGCACCATCAAAAAGGTCATAGATTTTCTTTAACCCTTTAACTGTCCATATATTATAACCACTGTCCATCATACCAGGAACAAAGTCCAGATTGCCTTGAATAGGAATTAATAAAAGTAGTTAAATCTGATCTTCCTTCAAGCTTTCATGTCATAAACCAGGCCTTTAAAGTATTGCAAGTTATGGGGTTATTATCACAGAGATTTCTAACTGACTTTAAATTCTTACAAGACAAAAGGCCCAACAGTGAACAGGCCTGTGACTTTTCAAGGCCCAGCCAAACAGAAGTAGGATCATCCTTAACCCATTCTGCTATAAACCTTAGTTGAGATGCTATTTGGTACCATTTAATATTAGGGACATCCAAACCTCCCATTGAACTTGGAAGTTGTAGTTTTACCATTTTTAATCTTGGCTTCCTTTTGCTCCAAATAAAATCACTCAACCAACCATTCAGTAACTTCAAAACCTTATTAGTTATAAATATTGGAACCATCTGTAGGGGGTACAACAACCTAGGCAGGACATTCATTTTAATAATAGACACTCTGCCGAGTAATGATAAGGGAAGTGAACACCACCTGTTTAAATCCTTCTTTATAGTGTCTAGGAGAGGGTTAAAATTGGCTTTAAAAATCTGATGGAGCATAGGAGTAATCTGAATACCCAAGTACACAAAACCTGACATAGACCAGCGAAATGGAAATGATATAAGGGAGTTCATTCTATTTCTGAGGCTTCCCATGGGCATAGCTAAAGATTTAGAGAAATTAATTTTATAACCAGAAAAAGACCTAAAATAATTAATGATATCAACCAGTCGCGGAACAGAGGTAGCCGGCTCTGCTACGTACAACAAAATGTCATCCGCATAAAGGGAAATTTTATGTTGCGTCTCCCCTACATCTATACCCCTGACAGCTGGATCCTGTCTACTGGCTTCAGCTAAAGGTTCTACCACAAGGGCAAAAAGAGCAGGACTTAAGGGGCAGCCTTGACGTGTTGAGCGATAAATTGGGAAATTATCCGATCTGTAACCATTTGTTATGACTGATGTTAAGGGTTTATTATACAAAAGTTTGATCCATTTGATGAAGTTATCCCCCAGATTAAATTTTTGTAATACTTTAAATACATCCAATGAGATGATTACAGTGTCGTTTTCTTGTGATTGACAGAAGTGAACAATATTTAAAAGCCTCCTAATGTTGTGACTACAGCTTCTGCCTTTAATAAAACCTGTCTGGTCCTCCTTAATGATAAGAGGTAAAACCTTCTCTAATCGCAGAGCCAGGATCTTAGATAACAGTTTAACATCTTGATTTAAAAGAGCAATAGGTCTATATCCTGAGCAATCTTCAGGACACTTGCCTTTTTTAAGAATTAAAGAGATGTCAGCTTCTCTTAATGACTGAGGTAAACTCTCAGAGGTAAAGGAGTGTTCTATCATCTCCAAAAATTGATCCACAAGTATATCCTGAAATTCTTTGTAAAATTTGCTGCCCATGCCATCTGGCCCCGGTGCTTTACCTGATTGTAAACTGTTAATCGCTAATATAACCTCTTCTCTAGAGATGGGAGAATTTAAATCATGTCTCTGAGTATCAAAAATAGTAGAAAGCGCTAGGCTGTCCAAGAAACAGTCCATCTTATATGAGGCCCCTTCTGTCTGGTCTGCTGTATATAGCTGAATATAAAACTGCTTAAAGGTGTTATTAATATTTTTGTTATCAAAATAACGAGTACTATTTAGACCTACAACTGAAGGAATCAGTTGGGAATTTGTTCTGATTTTTGTTAAACAAGACAAATACTTACTAGATTTGTCTCCAAATTCATATAACCTCTGTTTTGAAAAAAAAAAAAAAGCACGCTTAGCTTGTTGAGTTAGTAATGCATCTAATGCAGCTTGGGTGGCACACTTTCTCTGCAATAATATAGGCTCTGATAATGGTGATAAACCAAGTACTCTCTTAATTTCTTCCAGTTCCTTTTCAAGTTTAGATTGCTGTTCTTTTTGCTTTCGTTTTTTTGAGGCTAAATATGCTATGATTAAGCCTCTGATATACGTAGACTTTAGAGGTTTCCCATAATAAGGATGAGTCATTAGTAGATTGAGAGTTGATAGCAAAAAATATTTTAAAATCATCTCTCAATTAAGTAGTGAACATTTCATCTTTTAGAAGGCATGTATCAAATCGCCATTGTCTACTCTTAACCTGCCCTAAAACAACAGACAAATCTATTAATACTGTTGCATGATCACTAATAACAATGATGTTGCCTATTATACACGAAGACACCGATTGTACCAAGAGTTTAGGAATGAAAAAGTAATCAATCCTTGTATGACATTTATGAGGGGGGGAATAAAAAGTAAATTCTCTAGCAGATAGGTGGAAAGTTCTCCATGCATCTACTAAATTCATTTCTTCACAGATAGCATGAAGAGCATCAGCCTGAGTTTTTAAAGATGTATTCCGAGGAGGGTGCCTATCAAGCAGGGGGTTAAGTAGGCAGTTAAAGTCTCCTCCCACTAAAGCTATTGCTGGGGAAAGCTCTGCAAATTCAGAAAAGGCCTTAACCAAGAAGCTAGGTGAATAATTAGGTGGACAATAAAGATCCATAATAGCAATCTCTTCACCATATAAAACCCCTTTAATAATCACATATCTTCCATGCATGTCTTTAACGCACTTCACCAGCTGAAATGGGAGATTTTTATGTATTAATATAACTACGCCCCTGCTGCGGAAATTTTTTGACATGGCGGAGGAGGAACTGCTGGCAGAGAGGTGGAGGCATTCTTCCAGCAAGATCTCCCAGGGCGACAGCGAGGAGCGGGAGGTGGCAATGTCGGTTCATGGCAAGATGGAAGAGGATCCAGTGAACTCTCCTCCAGCTCCTGGGTGAGATCCGGGAGGAGCCATGGTTTATATTCTAGTAGGAGCTCTGTCTCCACTAATTGGACCCACCTGCGCTCCTCCAGCTCCTCGGCCAATGAATCGGGCAAAAGTTCAGGATGAGAAGGTGGGGCTGCTGTGTCAGAGCTAGACAGTGTCCATTTGAGACCTCCGGGGACCGTCTGATGAATAAACAAGGGTTCAGGTTCCGGACAGGACGAGCGAGTTTTACGCCCCTGGGTGCGCTTCTTCTTGAGCCCCGGTGGCATTGATGGAAAGATCCCTGCCTGGGCACAGAGTTGGCGGTGTGTGTTGACCACCGAGGTGAGAAAAACTGTGAGGCCCAGGTAGCTTCAGAGAGTGGGATGATCCTCGATCACTCGGGCCGCGCCGTCCACGAACCTCCAAACCTTGGGAGAGCGGGAGGCTCCAGCCCTCGAGGCAAAACTTGCGATGAGCGTAACCACCACACACTCCCCCTCACTCAGCCCCAGAGCTGAAAAATCTAAGGCTGCAGACATAACCAAACACCAGGTAAAAAACAAAAACTGGAGGGAAGAAGAAGAAAAAAGGCTATCTTAGCTGCCGCTGGTGAATAAAGTCGGCTCATTAGTTTCTGGCCACATCAGCTCCCAGAAATCGCCAACCCACAGACAAAAGAACCCCCCCCCCCCCCAACCTGCAGCTGCTGGATCTGTGACTGGCTAGAGTCTACTGTCATGAATCGCCCTTCAGGGCAGAGAGGAGAGATGCACACACTGGACTGCAGTTTGTGATATTTACTGATGATGATTAACCAGAACACAAAATCCTAAACAGTGCAAAAACAGAAAATCCAAACTGAAATACAAGCAGACTTGCAGCACACCAGAACAGGGCCAGGATTCTGGCGGAGACGATAACTGAGACTCCAGCAATGAGAAATGAAATTAACAGCCCTTAAATAAGGCTAGAAACAATCAAACACAAATAGTACCTGGTGTGAATGACATTTTTTTTTTTTGTTACTTATTTGTACCCGTAGGTAGATTTGGTTTGCAGTCTGGTGACAAGCCACCGGCTGCCGGTCGCTGCGTGCGCGAGCGCCCTAAACCTACATGTTTTTTTTGGTATGCGGGAGGAAACCGGAGAAATCCCGGAGTAAACCCACGCAACACGGGGAGAACATGCAAACTCCACACAGCTCACTGTTGGTCGGGGGCTGGGATCGAACCCACGATCTCATGATCCCCGCGATCCCCCGGCCGAGGGTAAAACTGTGCTGCCACAGTGCTAAACCACTGCGCCACCGTGCAGCCGTGACATGAGTGGGCTGGGGAGAAAATGACAATCAGCTGTGAGTCACAAGGAGAGGAGGCGGAGCTGACAGTTTGACAGGAGCATCGCCCACAACCAGGGAGGCTCATGACAACTGTAGCTCCTGAGAGAGAAAGAAAGAGAAGACACTGGCAAAATTAAAGTGGAAACAAATAAAGACAACTAAACCCAAATTTGTAATATGTATATGTATGCTCAGATCGTGACAGTATATTGCAAACTGAGCTGACTGGGCTTATGAAGACAGCAGGCTAGATTTATGGATGGTAAATGTTGGCTTGGATTATGGCACAGGCTTTAGGGGTGGACAATATGGCCTAAAAATGATGTCACAATATTTTTACAAATTTTCATGATAACGATATTTTTCACAAGATCACAAATTTTTGTTTTTTTGTTTTTTTATTTATAAAGAATAGTTTCACAGGCCAGCGTTATTTACCTTCAACTTATTTAGTAAAAACAAAACAAAAACTCTCTTACTTTCTCAGTTTATCTACCTCAGAAGTCTCAGTTGCATGGGCATCTCCTGTGGCTTGTTGGTTTTCAATGCACTGAAGGTTTTTTTTTTTTTTTGGTTTGGGGAGTTGAATAAAATCAAGCTTAAGCAACCAAAATGAAACAAAAATAAAACTCCTATCACTTCAGATGTTCGCGTTTGTGTTCACGTGTTGTACGTGAGGAAAAAATGCAGGCAGATTATCTTCATTGCTGCACTTTTTTAACATAGCAGCAATCTGAAACTGTTTTAAAACTAAAATATTTCAACACAACTCGACGCAAATGCTCCAACCACTGACCGGTAGCTTCCTGTGCTGTTTGTTTTGCTGTTCTTATGGTTATGTGTAACCTCCGTCGGCATCGTAACAGTACGTCATCATCATGCAAGAGACCCCAAATATCACAATATTCATTTTTACACTGGTCTCAAAATTTATACTGGTATTATCATGAACGATACAAAGTGGCACACCCTTAGTGTGTATGTATCCCGACAATGCTGTTTCTCAGTTTATGGGAACCTGAGTTTAAGCGTGACAGACTGAAGATTCTAACTGTTGGTGTGGAGTGGGGGATTGGCAAGTTGAGTGAGTGTGTGTACATACACTACTGTTCAAAAGTTTGGGGTCACCCAGACAATTATTTTGTGTTTTCCATGAAAAGTCACACTTATTTACCACCATGAGTTGTAAAATGAATAGAAAATATAGTCAAGACATTGACAAGGTTAGAAATAATGATTTGTATTTGAAATAATAATTTTTTCCTTCAAACTTTGCTTTCGTCAAAGAATCCTCCATTTGCAGCAATTACAGCATTGCAGACCTAACATGATTGCACAAGGGTTTTCTAATCATCCATTAGCTTTCTGACGCAATGAGCAAACACATTGTACCATTAGAACACTGGAGTGATAGTTGCTGGAAATGGGCCTCTATACACCTATGTAGATATTGCACCAAAAACCAGACATTTGCAGCTATAATAGTCATTTACCACATTAGCAATGTATAGAGTGTATTTCTGATTAGTTTAAAGTTATCTTCATTGAAAAAAAGTGTTTTTCTTTCAAAAATAAGGAAATTTCTAAGTGACCCCAAACTTTTGAACGGTAGTGTATGTGTTCTCAAATTGGTATTACTTGGTTTAAGCTAGTTTCCATATAGTAAATGTGTTGTACAATGATGTAGTAGGTAAGGTGTTTATTTGTGTTTGATTAATATATGAATACTGACTCACTGATACAAATAATGCAATGGGAATTCACTTTGTGAGATATTTTCTACTCCAGTGTAATTTAACATAATTTTGTTGACAGTTCAAAAGACATCTCCACATATCTGCTACAGTTTCGTCCTGGGACCAGCGCTTACAGTGTATAGGACAAATGGCTTCACTCGGGTGGCTTGGTTATAAGAATATAGTTGGGACTAGGGCTGTCATGATAACTGTAATTATGTAGTACCACACTAAGGATAAGCCTACCGCGGAGGATAACAAGCAACTGCAAAAACCGCGATGTAAATAACCCCTGAAAGGTTTATTATTTTAGGTTAATTACCTGATCACTAAGTCTGAAATATGTATTTTTTGATCTTTGCATAAATGTTTTCCTATTAGTATTTAATTTTACAAAGTACAGAGGCCTTATGCCAGCCTATGCACTGAAGTAAAAAAGCAGACTTTTATTTTGATAACTGTGGTTTTGTTTTTGCTTCATGTGCCTGTCTGTGGAATTGTCAGTAAGGCCACAGTGCTTAGCATGGACAGTCGAACTATGAACACTAACGTCAATCCGTTTATGGACCCGTAATGAGGCACAAGCTCTTACGGTGGTCGTAGTTTATGTGCTTTACTTAATGTGTACTGTACTAAACTAAGAAAATAAAACTGTAAATTTCACCACCAGTCAAGACCATTACTATCACATATTATGGGGATCCGTACACACAGTGTTCACTTTTTGTGTGTGTGGCTAAATCTCGTTGTTCACTTATGTACCCCTGTTGATTATTAAATACATTTTTAAATGTTACAGTAAGTGTATTTTTATTGTCAACAGCATGTTTGCACCCGGTACTGTGGAAGCTTCCACAGCGTTTGGGGCACTCTCTCTCCAGACAGACACCAGTAGGCAGTTAATGGCAGAAGCGTTTGAACAAATTGCTAAAAATAGCCATGATAGTGAGCACTTAAACGGCACAAAGCGTATTATTTCCTTCTGAGTGGAGTGTTTATTGTCCATTAAAAGGCTGTGTGATGTGTCTAGTGCGTTATAGAAGTGTACACTTCTGTCCTGCCGCTAGCTAGCCTGCTGTTTACAGCAAGCGAAAAGGGAGCCGAGTGCGTAAGTCTCCTCTGCTAGTATGTAGCCTCTCCACAGCAAGCCCCATGCACACCTCCTTGTGGTAATGGATGGAAACTGGGTACCGTGAGGCCCCAGGCTAAAATGCAGGGACTCGGAGGAGGTTTGGCCCCCAGACTTGCGGTACTCACGGCCCACTGGCGTGTGGACATGCCCTGATACCCATGAACCAAATCCCCAACTATGGGTTAAATAGTATACGGACTACATAGTCCATTAGGAAAGTCCCCAACGGCGAGTAGTCTACTACTTTGGCGGATGAGGGCAGTGCCTGGCGGGCAGGTGCTAGAGAGGCGGGCCTTGATAAACAAAGCACCCGGCAGCCCGTTGCAGCCAACTTCATGAAAATCACACGTTTCGGCCTGCCGAACTGCGTTGGACATGCTGATGGCCAAGAGCATGTGCGTGGCCCTCGCGCAGCCACGACCACTCTAAACAAATTCACAAGCGATTGGCCTTCGTCTTCAACTCGGCCAATCCCTTCAAGCCCAATGGCGATGGAACTGCGAGTAACGGGGACAGGTTTGGTATGACTGGAAGCCTCTAGCTCGCAGCCACACATTGGCGGCGGATCTAAGATGATCGCCTTCCAATGAACTCTGCGGTGACATTGGATTTCGGTAGCTGGATCCGCGACTGGGCTGGCCTATTTAGGACTCTCGCAGCCCACCCCATATGGGGAGGCCCCTAGAAAAGGTGGGGCAAACATCGGACCCTGCAGACTTATCTGGCTAGCATGCTGCAGCTGGCAGATTACCCATCACAGCGGTTGACCTACATATCAAAACCATAAAAACTCAAACTCAACTGCTCTCGACCATCGCCTGGATTCTCAACCATCGATTGGATCTCTCATTACAAAACCCTTCATCCTGGGTGCTTGGAACATCCGCACACTGCAGGACACGAGGAGCAGTGAGTGTCCTGCACGTCATACAGCTCTGGTATGTAAAGGACTTGCACGCTTTAACATCGACATAGCAGCTCTAAGTGAGACTAGACTTGCTGAGGAAGGCAACATCAAGGAAACTGGATCAAACTACACCATTTTCTGGAGGGGAAAGGATATAGAAGATCCACGTATCCATGTTGTAGGCTTTGCCATCCGATCCCAGCTTGTGGACCAACACAACCTTGTCCCAACTGCAATCAATGAGCGAATAATGACCATCCGAATCCCGCTCACCCAAAAACGTTTCCTCACTCTGATCTCAGTATATGCGCCTACTCTTACATCTGAAGATGAAAGCAAGACCTCCTTCTATGAACAGCTCACACATACCATTCTGACAGTCCCAGAATCCGACAAGCTTGTTATTCTGGGTGACTTCAATGCCAGAGTTGGCAGTGACCACCAGCTGTGGAAAGGCATCATAGGCCACCATGGTATGGGAAAATGCAATGCAAATGGGGAACTTTTACTGGGCCTTTGTGCTGAACACAATCTTATTGTAACAAACACCCTTTTCCAACTCCCCCATCGCCAGAAGACGACCTGGAAACACCCTCGCTCCAAAAAGTGGCACACCTCACAAAAACAGGAGACCGAAATGATGTCTGCATCACACAATCCATGCCTGGAGCAGATGACTGCTTGACAGATCACCACCTCCTGATCTCCCAACTCAATATTACGATCCGGCGACCACCAAAGCGCATTTTGGCAAACGTTCCTCACCATCGCTTTGACTGTGACAAGCTCCGCAATCCCCAAATGTTGCAGTCTTTTAGAGAGGCCATTGGTAGAAACATGAATGAACTGAGCCTTCCAGACAATGCCTCATTTGAAGACCGATGGACCACTCTCCGTGATGCATTGACTGCTGCCGCCAAAGAAACGATTGGTCACAAACACAAGAAAAACCAAGACTGGTTCAACGAGAATGATGAAACAATCACCGACCTCATAGAGGCTAAACGCCATGCACGTCTTGCGTTTGAAAATGATCCATCTGCAAAGAATCAACAGAAACACCAGCAAGAAAAAGCGGCATGCCAGAGAGGGATTCGTAAAGCCCAAAACACTTGGTGGCTGCAAAAAGCAGATTTGCAAAAATATGCCGACCAACGGGATATGCACCGTTTTTATGCTGCAACTAAGGAGATCTTTGGCCCCACCAGATCATCTGTGGGCAGCCTAAAAGATGCAAATGGCTCCACCATTATCACAGACACCAAGGGGATCCTTGACCGTTGGAAGTCCCACTTTGAGAGTCTGTTAAATAGTCACTTTTGCACCCCTAGTGATCTCCTCTGCAAGACCCCACAACACCCCACTCGCGAGTGGATGTCTACACCACCTTCACTACATGAGCTAAATAAAGCTATAAAGCACATGAAGACAGGCAAAGCACCAGGACCAGATAACATCCCGCTGGAGTTCTATCTTCATGGAGGTCCCGAGGTGAAAAACTATTTAATGCAGCTTCTACTTAAAATATGGGAAACCAAGATGTTACCAAGTGACTTTAAAAATGCAAATATAGTCACCATTTTCAAGAAGGGAGATAGAGAGAACTGCAGTAACTACCACGGCATCTCACTACTGAGCATTGCAAGCAAGATTTTTGCTCGTATCCTTCTCAACCGTCTTCTTGTAGTAGCCGAGGATGTACTTCCTGAGTCCCAGTGTGGCTTTAGACCCTTTCGTGGTACAGTAGATATGATATTCTGTGCTCGACAACTCCAGGAAAAGAGCCAAGAAAAACAACAACCACTTATGTTCATCTTCTGGGACCTCAAGAAGGCCTTTGATCGAGTTCCTCGCCCTGCTATGTGGGCTGTTCTTGCTCATTTTGGATGTCCAGATGATTTCATCGCTCTCGTTCGCGCTCTCATGGTTGGTAGGGTTTGCCACCAGAATACCCTCTCAGACCCTTTTCCCATCACTAGTGGTCTCAAGCAAGGATGTGTCCTTGCTCCAACCTGCTTTTCGTTGTATATGGCTGCAATGTTAAATGAAATACCACCAACAGCCCCTGGTATCAATCTGTAAACAACAGTCATCTCATAGCACTATGAACTGTAGGGGGAACCCCCACAGTTGCAGAAAGACCCCAGCAATCAGGCGATCCCCTGTGAGCAAGCACTTGGCGACGGTGGAGAGGAAAAACTCCCTTTTTACAGGAAGAAACCTCCAGCAGAACCAGGCTCAGGGAGGGGCAGTCATCTGCTGCGACTTGCTGGGGGGTGAGGGGATAGAGAAGAAGAAAAGAACAGACATGTAGAGAGCAAACAGCACTATGGGGACTCAATCTATGTGAGAGAACAAACAGATGTTAATGACCAGCAAAAAAATATTTCATTGAGAGTGAGGAAAGGAGTGAGGCCCAGTGCATTACTGGAAGTCCCCCGGCTGACTAAACCTATTAGCAGCATAACTAAGGGAGGGTTCAGAAACACATGATCCCTCCCTAATTGTAGGCTATATCAAAAAGGTAGGTTTTAGCCCTATTCTTAAAAACAGAGATCGAGTCTGACTCCCGAATCCAGATTGGCAGCTGGTTCCACAGGAGAGGAGCTTGATAACTGAAGGCTCTGCCTCCCATTGTACTTTTGGAGATTCTAGGTATTACAAGTAATCCTGCATTTTGGGAGCGTAGTGCTCTGTTAAGATAATACGGTAGTATCAGATCTTTTAAATAAAAAGGAGCCTGATTGTTTAGAGCTTTGTAAGTAAGAAGAAGGATTTTAAACTTAATTCTAAACTCTATGGGAAGCCAATGAAGGGAGGCCAGAACCGGAGAGATATGATCTCTCTTTCTACTACCTGTTAAAACTCTTGCTGCAGCATTTTGGATCAGCTGAAGACTTTTTAAAGATGTTTTAGGACAGCCTGATAATAAAGAATTACAATAATCTAATCTCGAGCTAACAAAAGCGTGGATCAGTTTCTCAGCATCACTCTGAGACAAGATGCTCCTAATCTTGGCAATATTATGCAAATGATAGAAGGCAGTCTTAGAAACAAATTTAATATGTGAATTGAAGGACAGATCCTGATCAAAAATAACTCCAAGGTTCCTCACAGAGCTATTAAGAGAAAGAGTAACCGCATCCAAACTGAAAGTTTGATTTGGAAAGGAATTTCTAAGGTTTTTTGGACCAACAAGAATGACTTCAGTCTTATCTGAATTTAATAGCAGGAAATTACAAGTCATCCAAGCTTTGATTTCCTTAAGACAGGCTTCTAACTTGGCTAATTGATTACTATCATCTGGCTTCATTGACAGGTATAATTGTGTGTCATCTGCATAACAATGAAAATGTATACAGTGCTTTCTAATAATGTTGCCTAACGGAAGCATATATAAACTAAAAAGAGTAGGGCCTAGCACAGATCCCTGTGGAACTCCATGACTAAGCTTTGAGTTGAAAGAAAACTCATTATTTACATGAACAAACTGGAACCTATCAGATAAATAAGATCTAAACCACTGCAACGAAGTTCCATTAAGTCCAACATAGTGTTCTAATCTATCAAGTAGAATATTATGATCGATAGTATCAAAAGCTGCACTAAGGTCTAAAAGGACAAGTACAGAAACTAGTCCATTATCAGATGCAATGAGGAGGTCGTTAGTGACCTCTGCTAAGGCTGTTTCAGTACTATGATGGATTCTAAACCCAGATTGAAACTCTTCAAGTAAACCATTTCCCTGCAGGTGGTCAAATAATTGCGTAGCAACAACTCTTTCTAAGGTTTTTGAAATAAAAGGGAGATTAGAGATTGGTCTATAGTTAGCTAAAGCTCCTGGATCTAGCGTTGGCTTTTTGAGTAAGGGTTTAATTACAGCCGTTTTAAAAGCCTGCGGTACATGGCCTAAAGTTAATGAAGAATTGATTATATGAAGAATAAAGCTACCAATAAGTGAGAAGACTTCTTTAAATAACCTGGTAGGAATAGGGTCTAAAAGACAAGTTGAAGGTTTGGATGAGGAAACTATTTTGTCTAACTCACAAAGGTCGATTGGCGTAAACTCATCAAGACAGACATCAATAGAAGGAGTTGTAGTAGTTACAGTATTTAAGTTAACTGTGGGAAGAATCTGATTTTATCTCTGATGGATGAAATTTTATTATTGAAAAAGTTCATAAAGTCCTGACTAGTAAGCTCTAAGGGAATGCTAGGATTGACAGAGTCCTGACTCTTTGTCAACCTGGCTACAGTACTGAAAAGAAACCTGGGATTATTCTTGTTCTCTTCTATTAATGCAGAGTAATAACTCGTTCTAGCTTTTCTAAGAGATTTTTTATAAATTAAAAGATGATTTCTCCAAGCTAAATAGATTTCATCTAAATTAGTGGAGCGCCATTTTCTTTCTAATTGACGAGTCTTCTGTTTTAAGCTACGAGTTTCTGTGTTGAACCAAGGAGTTAGAAATCTCTGATTAGACTTTTTTCTTTTTTAAGGGGGCCACCAAGTCTAGAGTCTGATGCAGAGAAGCTGAAACACTATCCACCATGTTATCAATTACAGAAGGAGCAAGCTGTCTATAGCTTATTTCCGTTGTGTTGACACATGGCATAGAGGAAACAATCTGCATAAATTTGGTAACAGCATCATCTGAGAGGCATCTACTGTAATAATATGTTTCTTTAGGAGCCATATAGTCAGAAATAGTAAAATCAAAGGTTAACAGACAATGGTCTGACAGTACAGGGTTATGTGGAGACACTACAAGATTTTCTATTTCTATGCCATATGTCAGAACAAGGTCCAATGTATGGTGGAGGTAATGAGTAGAATTTCCTACTTTCTGAGAAAACCCAATTGAGTCTAATATTGAATTAAATGCCACATTAAGGCAGTCACTAGCTACATCCACATGTATATTAAAGTCCCCTACTACAATTATTCTATCAGATTTCAGCACTAAATCAGCTAAGAAATCAGCAAATTTGGATAAAAATTCTGAGTAGGTTGATGGGGGACGATAAACTATGGCAAATAAAATTGGGTTTAACCTAAAATTGCTAAAGTGCCCAATACTGAGGACCAGGCCCTCAAAGGAATTATAACATGTTTTTTGCTTTACATTAACTAGTAATTTGGAATGGTAAATTGTTGCTACTCCTCTTCCACGACCAGAACTTCTGGGATTTTGACAGTTTAAATAACCAGAGGGAGTTGATTCATTTAAACCAACACAATCCTCTTGCCCTAACCAAGTCTCTGTAAGGGAAATTAAATCAATCTGATGATCAATTAACAGATCATGGACTAACAGAGACTTGGGAGTTAGAGACCTAATATTTAATAAACCACATTTAATTTTTAAATTATGAGGAGGAACAGAGGCCAAATCATTCAATTTAGAGGCTTTATGTTTAATTTGAGTTTTACCAATATTTTGTTTTATCACTTTGGGATGTTTATACATTATATTTTTATTTACTTTGGAGGGAGCAGACAACGATTCTCTGATGGGGAAGACAGGGGCTAAGCTGAGGGGTGGCGGATGAAGAGGAGCTGCAGCGAGGCGTGTAAGACTGTGACTCTGCTTCCTGGTCCCAACTCTGAGTAGTCAGGGTTTTGGAAATTTGGATAAAAAAGATGCCAGCTTTCGCGCGAAATCCAAAACCTCAGTCACCAGTGTTAGATAGATAGATAGATTTGTTTATTTGACAGGGACAGTGCAATAAACATAGACAATTAATCAATGACAATCAATCTGATGTGTTGCACAGAGTGTATAGCTATTAGCTAATTTGCAACTCTTGTCCCTGGATAGGCTTTAGAAAGGAGAAACAAGTAAAAAAAAAAAAAAAAAAAAAAAAAAAAAAAAAAAAAAAAAGGAAAGAAAAGGAATACACAATAACCACATACATCAATGCAAAAAACATAAATACATAAATACATTATAAAAACATAAATACATTATAAATACACAATTATAAATATTATAAATATTATAAATACACAAATATAACAACCTGACACACATTTGCCTATTTCAGGCCTCCCTCCCTTCGTCACTCACTATCAACAAACACATTCATTCCTTCCCTTCATTCACTCTCACCCTGCAGACAATCATTTCATACATGGGTACATTCTTGTTTATTTTTCAGCCAGTTTTTAACCTTTTTAGTGAATGTTTTAAAGTCCGTTATTATTTTAATTTCATTTGGCATTGTGTTCCAGATGTGACTGCCCTTTATAGAGAAAGCTGTTTGTCCAAGATTTTTAGGGTTTGATTATATAATGAACCTACTGTATATGTCTTATTGTGGAAGGGGCTGCTTGAGCCCAGACTGTCAAACAGTATGATTTATGAGAAAAAACCATAGAATGCATATACAGTACAGCAGGTTCGTAAGGTATGTAATATCTAATTAATTTAAAGCAGTTCAGTTTTTTTTTTACTGTTTTTGAAATTTTCTTTATATGAAGATTAAATTTGAGTTGAGGATCTAGTACAACGCCAAGGTATTTGAATTCTGTAACTAAACTGATGTCATGATCATGTATATTAACTTTAAAACATTGCAGGTAATATTTTTTGATTGAAAAGCACATTGAAACTGTTTTCTGAAGGTTCAGCAATAGATGGTTCTGGAGGAGCCACTCTTGGACATCAACCATACTTGTAGACAGCACATCTGCAGCCTGTGCTGGAGTCTTGGTAGCTGTGTAAATAACTGCATCATCTGCATAAAGTTGGCATGTTGCAGCAGAGCAGTGTAGCGGCAAGTCATTAATAAAAATGCTGAAAAGTAAAGGACCAAGAATGGACCCTTGTGGGATACCCATACGGTTGTTTAAAAGTGAGGATTTATCCTGGTGAACTTTTACACACTGTTCTCTATTCTGGAGATAAGATGGAAACCAGTCTAATGTGTCTGGAGAGAAGTTAAAAGAACTGAGGTTCAAACTGTGGTTTACAGTATCGAAAGCCTTTTTGAGATCTAGAAAAACAGCTCCTACCACGTTACCCCTGTCCAAGGACTGTTTGACATTTTCAATAAGGCAACAATTTGCTGTTTCTGTTGAGTATCCTGGTCTAAAACCAAATTGATGTGGATGAAGAAGTTGACTGTCTTGTAAGTAGTCTATCAGCTGTGTAGCTACAACTTTTTCAAGAACCTTAGACAGGACTGGTAAAATAGAGATTGGGCGGTAATTGCATATATCGTCTTTACTGCCTGATTTATGAACTGGTATGACGACAGCTTTTTTCCAGCCAGAAGGAAATGTACTAGACCTAATGGAGAGATTAATGAGATGAGTCAGTGGTTTGATTAATATTTTGCTGTGCGTTTTGAGAAAGGAGGTATTCATGTTATAGATATCAGTTTTTGAGTTTGACAGTGTTTTGACAATACCAGCAATTAACTCCTCATTTACCTCATCGATGTGAAAAGAATCTGTTGGAAGTATTGAATTTGTGTTGTTGAGCACATTTGGCGGCACAAAGTTTTTTGTTAAGTCTTCCACAGAGCCCACAAAATATGAATTAAATTCATTTGCCAACGTAGCCTTGTCACTGATGGTCTTGCCATTGATTCTAAGTTCCTTTACCCCCTTCTGAACATTTTTTTTATTAGTTAAGTTATTTAAATGCCTCCATAGGGAACTGTTGTTACCCTTTGCATGATCTATCAGTTTATTGTAATAAGATACTTTTGATTTTCGCAGCTCTTGTACCACTTTATTTCTTAAACTTTTGTACACAAGGTGATCATTTTGCAGTTTAGAGGTTAATGATGTTTTCAATGCAGAGTCTCGCCTCTTCATAAGTTTTCTTATTTCATTATTTAACCATGGTAGGTTAATCTTCTGTTGTCTACTTTTAATTTGCTTTGTAAATTTTTCTATGGACTTAGTAATTGTTGCAGTTATAAAATTACAACAATCATCTACTTCATATATAGACATGAGCTGCTCCCAATTTTGATTCTCTAAGTAATGTTCAAACTCCTCATTTTTTGATTTGGGAATAATAAAATTTGATTTGTCAATATCGACTCCTCCAAAATACTGTAGTCGCTTTTTAGTGAGTTTTCTGACAGCAAGAACCATGTTATGATCTGAGAGACCAGTTACAAGATTATAGGTTCTGGTTATTCGTTCTGGTTTATTAGCGAATACCATGTCAATAAGTGTTCTCGATTGTTTGGTTATCTTGGTGGGTCCTTTGATCATTTGTTTGTAATTAAATTTAGTCATGAGGCTTTTCAGTTTCTGTTTTTCCTTATTATCAGACCAGTTGATATTGAAGTCACCATAAAATATGGTTTCTCTGCTCCTCTCAAGTTGTTTAACCAGATCACTTAATTCATTATAAAAAGAAGAATTGTGTGAGGGTGGGTTGTACAATACTGCGATGTTGAAATTCATTACCGGTGAGAGGCATACATTAACAGCTAAACATTCAAGTGAAGTATTCAAATCAACCAATTGACATTTAAATTTCTCTTTGATGTAAATTAAAACACCCCCTCCCCTGCCTGGCTGCCTGTCTTTTCTAAAACACTGATAGCCCACAATATGGATCATATTGGTGTCAATGTTACTGTGTAGCCAGCTTTCTGAGAGACAAAGATAGTCCAGATTTGAGTCAGACAGCAACACCGAAATCTCATCTCTTTTGGGGATTATGCTTCGTATGTTTAGATGTCCGCCGAGGATCCCCTTTGGTTTAGCCTTTGTGTCCCAAAGAACTTGTGCATGATTAACAGTTTGGAAAAATAGATGTTGTTTTTGCTTTTGTACAGCACGGTTTTCGGATCTCGCCTCATTTGCAATTTGTTTAACCGCTCCTGTTTCCAAAAGTTTGGACGTAGCGCAGCTGTTTACAGCAGGATCAGATATGTGAGTCTGTTCAGTGCAATTCGACTCACCCGACTCGCTATGAAGGGCCGTAGATAGAAACAACCAATTCGCCAGCTCAGATGTTTGTGCTAACCCAGTGGTCTGCTGTTTAATAGAGGCAGGTCCAGGGTTAAGGTGAATGTCCCCTGCCAGAAGTAGCAGTACTAACAGTACTTTAACTGTATAGCCTCTGCCATATTGTGATATTTGCTTACCCGTCATGTTTGCCTTGTTTTGGGAGCTTTTTCTCAGGGCTTTTGCAGACCAGATAGCGTACAGGGTGAAATGTCCATGTCCAAATCCATATAAATAAAACTTTTTAGCTTCACCTTTAGTTGAGTTGGCCGGAAAACCCTTCTTGTTGCAGTTACAGAGACACAAAGACAGTAATAAGAATAAATATATAGGCAGAAAGTGTCCCATCAGACCACTCCTCACTCCGGTGGCAGCCATCTTTTTTGAAGTCATACACTCTCATAGAAACCATACATTCCCAAAGTGCCCAAGATAAGAGACTACCCCACAATAAATATTAGATATAGCATGAATACCCTGAAAAAGCATATAAGGGAAAAAAGCAATACAATTCTTTCAACCAGAGTCACTTCCTGCGCTACAAGAGAAAAACCTTCTGAGCGTCCTCAATGGAGCGTGATGCATTCACTGACTGTCCGGCCAGGAACTCCCGCTAACATCCTCTTTAGCCTGGAAGTTAAGCACCGAACTGTCCGGGCTCGTCCAAGGCCCTCTTGTACGCCTCGAGGAGGGAATGCTCCGTGGCCGAGTAGAGGTGGCAGGCAGGTGACAAGTGGAGAGAAGAGGAGCGGCTCTTTGGTTTCTGTTGTCCAGGGGAAACTTAGCTGTTTTATCGCCTCTCATCTAGCACTACGGCGTCGCTGCCAGCTGGTCACTCTCCCGGCGTCATTCGGTCCCGTGCGCTGCCGCTGTAAATTCCCACACCGTCCTCTCTCTCCGCTGCGGCCCTCATGGTTCTCTGTCTTTTGTTCTCCCTGAGGGTGAGGGGCTCGATTGCTTCACCAGTTACTTCTGGCAGTTTCTCCTTTTTTGGCACGAACAGGTTTATTTTCCAGCGGTAGTAACAAAAAAAGCTCAAAAACGCCAGCTCTAAACTGTGTTTAACTGCGTTTTAAACAGAAACCAAACTGGGAGCCTCAACTTGTGCGTCCTTACCCTACAGGAACCGGAAGTCATCCCCGAGTTCATGAATTGCAGTTTGCAGACGATAATGCCACACCAGCTCAAACTGTTGATGACCTCCAGAGGATAGCTACCATTTATAATGACTCTTATGAGCATTTTGGAATGGAAGTTAACACGGACAAAACCAAAATCCTCAACCAACCAGCACCTGGTCAAACTTCCTCAAGGATCAACCTTAAGATTAACGGAAATCCTGTCGATGAAGTGAAGCATTTCTCTTACCTTGGTAGCATCCTCTCAAAAATACCAACTTGTGCAAAGGACATCGAAAACCGCATAAAAGCTGCACACTCCGCATACGGACGCCTTTGTCATTGAGTCTTCAATAATCATGCAATAACCATCCACACCAAAATCATGGTTTTTCGAGCCGTTGTTCTTTCCACCCTTCTTTACACCTGTGAAGCCTGGACCTTGTATCGTCGCGATATCAAGCGCCTTGAGAACTTCCAACAGCGAAAGCTCAGACAAATACTTGGCATTCGTTGGGAGGATCGACTTTCAAACAATGAGATTCTCAAGCGTGCTCTGCTGCCTAGTGTGGAAGCTACCATCTTGCAGCACCGCCTTCGATGGACAGGACATGTCGTATGGATGGACCCCACCAGACTACCACGAATCATGCTCCAGGGGGAGCTTGAGACAGGAAAAAGACCACATGGTAGGTCAAAACTGCGCTACAAAGACCAGCTAAAATGTTCCCTGAAGCCAGCCAACATAGACAGAAGATCTTGGGAACAACTTGCCACCGACAGAGCAGCCTGGAGAAGAACTTGGGAAGGCACAGACTCATTTGAGAGGCACAGAAAACAACAGGATGATGATAAACACAAACGAAGACAAGAAAAACAAAACCAACCACGTCCCCCACCCACAATAAAAATGTGACTTCTGCCCATGACAGTTCTATCATAGGCTGGGCCTTCAGAGCTACATCCGCCATCGACATCGATCACAGATGGCAACATCCTGAAAACTAAGACGAAACCAATGCTCGGACACGAGCTGGAGCCGACGACAACGACGACGGAGTGTTTATTATCCTGACAGTTGAGCTTTGAGAGTGAAACAACTACTGCATAGTAGGGCTGTGCGATATGATGATATATATCGGTGACGTGATAAAACACGTCTACCATTTCATATAGAACTGTATCGTTTATATTGGGATTTAAGAGACGTGCCCATTTCTACTTGTCACCTCCCTGACTCTCCCCCGCAGTGCGCCAGGTGTGCCACAGCAGCTAACTGCAAGCTTATGTTTTGCCGCTATTTCTGTAGCGCTGCTACTTCTGTGCCAGCCAGGGATGTTGGACTTTTTCCCACCATACCGTGTCAGAGAGGATTGTCCTTTAACCTTGTTTTAATTAGAGGTAAGTCACGTTAACACCATCTCTCTCTAATTATTAGACGGCAAATGCTAAATGAGGATGCTAACTTGTCACTAATAGGAAACATTGTAGTGTATCAGACCATTGTTCTGGTTTAAATCACTGCAGTTTCTTAATTTTGTCTGAAAAAACATTACTAAAGCTGCAAAAATGTGTGACAGCGGCTGCATACACACTAAATAAATACTAAATTAATTAAAACTTGGAGGAACAAACTGGCTCTTAATGTCACTTGATTTCTAATCATTTTTAATTGGTCCAGTAGCAATAAAGAATAAAGTTGAAGTAATCTCAGATGCACATTATACCAGATACGTGCACAAAATGCATGGAAAGTAAAGGAACCCTATTTCATTGTGTATGGGAATGTAGAAAAATTAGAGTGTTTTGGGAAGAGGTGAGGGTAACAATTGAAAAAATAATTTCAAAACAAATCATATTGAATCCTAAATTGTTTTTGTTGGGTCTGTACCCAGAAAAGCATAACTTTAATAAAAGTGAAAGAGCATTCATAGACCTCAGTTTGCTTAATGCCAAAAAATGTATTGCACTATTGTGGAAAAAGACCTTTCATTGATTATGTAAAGAATTTAAACATAACTTTTGAAGAAGAAGGTGAATGATGTGTGTGGACCTTGTAAATTCCAAATTGGTGAATGTATAATATGTATACTTATGTAATGGATTGCCTAGACTAAACAGAGGAGCATTGTTGAAGACCTGCCTTAGTTAGTGGTTGTTGGTGTTTTTAGTATATATATATTTTTTTATTATTATTACTTTAGTGCTAGTGTTTGATTGTTTGTGTTATGTTTGTAAAAAAAAAAAGGTTCAATAAAAATATTGTGGAAAAAAAATGATTTTATAACAACACTGCAAAATTAAAAGGGAAAAAGGCGCATGAAATTTATGCAGTATGTAATTTAAAATGTAGAAAAACAGATGGTCCTTTTTATTGGTTGCTATATATAAACTGTAGAATTTACAGAAAATGTATATTGTGATATACAGTATATATAGTCAAATAAGATTACTTATATTGTGATATGAAATTTTGATCATCATCGCACAGCCCTACTGCATAGTGCATTGCTTGTTTGAACGTGATTTTTCAGACAGCGGCAAAAATCCCAAAATTACAGCAACAAGAGCCACACAAAGTCTTGTACGGAGGCTGTCATATTTAAATAAGCTGAATGTTGCTGCAGTCTCCAACCAGTCCACACACCCTGTAGTTGAAATACTGGAGTTACCGCCACTGCTTTATGAAAATGATCTAGTTTTCTTTTTTTTTTTTTTCTTTTTACAGAATCAGCAATTCATGCCTAGGAAGACTGGAGCTCCACACAATTGTCACAAACACACATAAGTTGAGAGTGGAGCTGCAGCAATTTCTCACAGCTTTCATTGTTTGCCACATAAGTTATGAGCCCTGTTTAAATTACGAGACCACGGGGTCCTAAAAACGTTTGCAGAAATCTTGCATATTGCAGTGTTGAACTATCCACTGTCACTGGAGGGGAAATTCCTCCACCATATAAAGCCCTAGTTGGGACTTCTGTTGCTGATTCTGCGACAAGACATCAGTACACAACTTTCAGAGAGTGGAGTGAACAATAAAAAAGTTTCAGTTTACGATGAGGAGAGACATTGCTGTCAGACCCCAAGTCTTGCTTTGAAATGGGGATGTTCATTGAAAAAAATCTTTGACATCATTGACTGTAGTGCACTCATGGCTGAAAACAATCTCAAGTGTACTGAAACATCAAGTTGGCAGGGATTAAAGTTCTCCCCTCGCAGCAGTGGATTTCCATCAGTTGGAAAAATGAGAGGAAAAAAATGCTACATGTTCTGAAGTCATTTTTTTTTCTACACAACTCAGTACTCCTAAAATTATTCAAAAATAAAAACTATAGCGCTTCAGTGATCTGGATGGCTTGGTTTCTTTTTAGTTTTGTCATGAAAGGCTTCAACTGGATATACAGTACTTATCTTCTGTAATTTCCCAGTTTGGGATCAATAAAGTACATGTATCTATGTATCTATGTATCTACCTACCTACCTGCCTCTCTATCTATCTATCTCTCTATCTATCTATCTATCTATCTATCTATCTATCTATCTATCTATCTATCTATCATCTCAAAACAGCAGCTTTACAGCTAAAGGGTTTTTTTCTGGTAGTTTGTAGAAAAAATACTTTGTCAACAGAGTTTTAACAAGGATAAGGAGACACGATGTGGGTTGTCTGACTAATGTAGAGGTGAGAGCTGTATTTTTTAAAGATGTTTTTGTGGCAACCTGGGGAGAGCCTAATTGTATACCATCTTAGACAGGAACAAAGAGCGGGGGTTCCCTAGTAAGATAACAGGGAGGTGTTTAGGATGAGTGGGTTGATTGCGATTGGACGAGAAGATCATCTTTTGTGTGTGAGAAGATTCTAGAAGAATGTCATGGTGTTTAAGAGAAGAGCTTCTACTTGAATGTCATTCTTACTATGCTTGAGAATGTGAGAGTGTGTAATAAAGCGTCTGAAACAAATCTGCCTCTTCATTTACACGCTCCACACTGGTGACCCAAGACGTATCATGGAACACGGTTCAAGATCCCCGGAGCCGACCTCGATGGGAACCTCCAGCCACGCATGTGCAGTTTCAGTCAAGCTACCGGATTTCTGGCAGAACAATCCGCGCTCTTGGTTCCACCTCGTCGAGGCGCAGTTCGCCCTCCGGGGAATAACGGCAGATGACACCGAGTTCCACTATGTGGTCGCAGTGCTCGACGCCCGCACAGCTCAGCACGTAGCGAGCCTGCTCGATCAGCCACCAACTGGCAACAAGTACGAGGTGCTAAAGGCTGTGCTCATCCAGCACTTCACTCTCTCGGATGGTGAGAGAGCAGAGAGGCTCCTGACGCGGACCGAGTTGGAGGATGGGTCGGCAATAGACCTTATGGAGAAGATGCTGACGTTGAGGGGCACGGACGACGACCACTTTCTTTTTACCCACCTCTTCCTCCGGAAACTTCCGACAGTGGCGAGAGCGGCCCTGGCCAATTCGCCGTTGCTGGCCGAGCGGGACTTTCGTGCGCTAGCCCGGGAGGAAGACCAGATCATCATCGCCACCAGGGCGTTCACGACCATCGCGGCAGCGACAGAGCTCAGCGAAATGACCAGAGGAGGTGAGGAGCCACCGACGGCAGCAGCAGCGGGGGCCAAGGAGCGCGAGGGAGACACGCTTTGTTTCTACCACCGCCACTTCGGAGAGAAGGCACGCAGATGTACGCCACCTTGCCAGTTCAAGCGCTCTGGAAACTCCAAGACCGGGGGTCGGTAGCAGCCGCGACCCTCGGGGAAGAACAAGCTGCTCTACCTGACGGACGCAGGCTGGGGGAGGCATTTCCTCGTGGACACCGGCGCCCAGAAGAGTTTCATCTGGCCGACCTACGCTGACCAGCTGGCAGGATCTAGCGGCCCCGAGATGGCGGCAGCAAACAGCTCGGAGATTAAGACCTTTGGTGAGAAGACTCTACTCTTGTCTCTACACGGCCGTACATATGAGTGGACTTTTTTCATAGCAGCATTGGATTATCATATACTGGGGGCTGATTTTCTGTGTGCACATAGTTTACTGGTTGATCTTGCTAACAGGAGCCTAGTTAATGCACTGTCTTTCGACTCTCTTCCCTGTATAGCTCGAGTGACCCGGCCAACAGCACAAGCCAACGTCACAGCAGCAGGCGGTAAGTTCCACACACTGCTCACCCAGTTCCCAGCACTCACAGTCCCAACGTTTTCGGCAGCCATCGCTAAACACGGGGTGGAGCATTTTATCACCACCACCGGGCCGCCCATTTTTGCACGACCTCGGCGCTTGGACGCAGCTAAACTGGCCATAGCACGCGAGGAGTTCGCCAATCTGGAAAGGTTGGGCATCATCAGGCGCTCAAATAGCCCATGGGCATCCCCGCTACACATGGTCCCTAAAGCTGAGGGCTCATGGCGACCGTGCGGGGATTTCCGCAGGTTGAACAATGCCACAGCGCACGATTGCTACCCAGTTCCCCACATGCAGGATTTTTTCGTTCACCTCGCCGGGGCGCGCATTTTTTCCAAGATAGATCTGGTCCGCGGTTACCACCAAGTCTCAGTGTGCGCTGAGGACATACCCAAAACAGCGGTAATAACTCCGTTCGGTTTATTCGAGTTTTTGCGCATGCCATTCGGGTTGAAAGGAGCGGCACAGACGTTCCAGCGCTTGATGGATGCAGTGCTGCGCGATCTCTCGTTCGTGTTCGTCTACCTGGACGATATCCTGGTAGCCAGCGCGTCCGAAGACGAACACGAAACCCACCTCATGACAGTTTTCCGGAGGTTGGAAGAGCACAGGTTAATAATCAACCCAGCGAAATGTCAGTTCAGAGTGACGGATATTGATTTTTTGGGGCACCGCGTCTCTCCCAAAGGAGCGATCCCGCTGCCTGACAAGATGTGTGCAGTGGCGGATTTTTCCCGGCCGCAAACGGTCAGGGCGCTACAAGAATTTTTGGGAATGGTAAACTTTTATAACCGTTTCCTTCCCCGCGCAGCGCAGCTCATGCAACCATTGTACGCCGCGCTCAAAAAGCAGAAACCCGCGGATAGGGTCGAATGGACCCCGGAGCGAGAGCGGGCGTTCTCGGAAGTCAAAGCAGCCCTGGCAAACGCTGCATTGCTGGCACATCCAGACCCAACAGCCCACATAGCGCTCACCACTGACACTTCAGATGTGGCCATAGGGGCAGTCGTGGAGCAGCGCGTAGCCGGGGCTTGGCAGCCGCTCGCCTTTTTCAGCAGGACTTTGCGCGACAGTGAACGTAAATACAGCGCGTTCGACAGGGAGTTGCTGGCTGTCCACCTGGCTATTTGCCACTTCCAGTTCTGGCTGGAAGGGCGCAGTTTCACCGTGTTCGTTGACCACAAGTCGCTAACATCCGCGATGGCCAAGGTTTCAGAACTGTGGTCGGGCCGGCAGCAGAGACAGCTGGCCGCGCTCTCAGAGTTTACTACCGATATTCAGCATGTGTCGGGTAAACTGAATGTAGTGGCAGACTGCCTCTCGTGCGCCGTGGCGGCCCCGGTCTGCGTGGGGATAGATTACGCAGCCATGGCCGCGGAGCAGGTTAGTGACGCGGACATGCGCGCGCTCCAGTCTGGACCAACGGGGTTAAGGCTGGAGAGCAGGTTGCTGCAAGACGGCATGCCCCCCCTAATCTGCGATGTCTCCACGGGTCGCCCGCGTCCCGTGGTCCCGGCCGCGTGGCGCCGCCGCGTGTTTGACTCGATTCATTCTTTGGCGCACCCAGGAGTGCGCGCGTCGGTCAAAATGGTAGGGGAGAAATTCATGTGGCCGAGCCTTCGCAAACAAGTGAAAGAGTGGGCGGCAGCCTGCGTGGCGTGCCAACGAGCCAAAGTACACAGACACACGAAGGCTCCCTTGGAGCCGTTTCGTATTCCAGCTAAGAGGTTCGACCATGTACACGTGGACCTTGTGGGCCCCCTCCCGCCATCACAGGGGTGCACGCACCTCCTGACAATGGTGGACCGCACCACGCGCTGGCCAGAAGCGGTTCCGTTGGCGGCAACCACGTCCGAGGAGGTGGCGCGCGCTTTTTTAACAGCATGGGTAGCGCATTTTGGAGTCCCGTCGGACATTACGTCCGACAGAGGCCCTCAATTTGTTTCCAAACTCTGGTCAGCGATGGCCCGCAGCCTGGGTATTACAATTCACCGCACAACCGCGTACAACCCACAGGCTAATGGGTTATGCGAACGTTTTCATAGATCATTGAAAGCGGCTCTCAGGGCTTCATTGACGGATGCAAATTGGGTAGACAGGCTACCGTGGGTGTTATTGGAGTTGTGCTGCGCGCCTAAAGAGGATCTGGAAGCTTCCCTGGCAGAACTCGTTTTTGCACAACCACTCCGGCTGCCCGGGGAGTTTCTGCCAGATAATCCCGCACCGGGCAGCTGCCCGTCTCAGCTTTTGCAGCATAGCGCAGACACAGGCACGCTACCGGGCCCTGCCCACCACAGTTTTCCTCGCGTTTTTGTGCCTAAAACTTTGAAGAACGCGGAGTTTGTTTTTGTCAGACACGACGCCCACCGCCCTCCACTGCGCCCACCCTATGATGGACCGTTCAGAGTGCTGGAAACAGGGGATAAGCATTTTTTGCTAGACTTGGGGGGTAGGAGGGAAAAAATTGGCATAGACAGACTCAAACCTGCTTTCGTTGTGGCAGACGAGCAAGTGCTGTTGGCGAGGGCCCCTCGGCGTGGAAGACCCCCACGGGGAGCTCCCCAGAGAGACGATTCCTCAGAGCACCCACACGGACAGACAGAAAGGTTTCCCCCCAAACAACAGCCCCCCAAAGGCAGGGCAGCGCCGCGGAGGCTGCGAATTCTGGTTACAGCAGATACGGGAGAAGACTGAAGCCCAAGCAGCATGTGGACTGATGTTAATGGTTCTATCACAGCATGTGGACTGTTATCCTTTTGTCCTATCTAAGTTGCTGGGGGGGGTGGCAACCTGGGGAGAGCCTAATTGTATACCATCTTAGACAGGAACAAAGAGCGGGGGTTCCCTAGTAAGATAACAGGGAGGTGTTAAGGATGAGTGGGTTGATTGCGATTGGACGAGAAGATCATCTTTTGTGTGTGAGAAGATTCTAGAAGAATGTCATGGTATTTAAGAGAAGAGCTTCTACTTGAATGTCATTCTTACTATGCTTGAAAATGTGAGAGTGTGTAATAAAGCGTCTGAAACAAATCTGCCTCTTCATTTACACGCTCCACATTTCCAATGTTTTCAGTGCTTTGCATGGTAGCTACAAGCTTTTTAGTAAATGCTGATATTGGAGACTCTGGCAAAATGCTAATTAAGATATGTGCTGACTTCCTGTTAAGCGATATACAGTATATGTTCTTGCTTTTGATTCATCAGTGGCTGTATAGAACATTGGGTGAGCAGCTGGTACTGCTGCTGAAGTCTAGTGAACCCAATGTGAGATTTTTTTGTTGTTATCGCGCTGTCAAATGGAGGGAATGTGTTTAATCACCTTCAAAGAGAGATGGATAATACTTCCAAATTTGAAAAGGTTATTGAATGTGCTTCTGATAAACAAAACCATAAACCAAAAATAACCAATCAATTTGCAAAATTGTAACCATATACCTACACAATGAATAAATAGTCATAGTCAGATATTTGGATACAACCTTTATTTTCCAGCACTTTCAGTCCAAATATTTGAACAAGTTTGTAATGTACATTACCGTTCAAAAGGTTGGGGTCACCCAGACAATTATTTTGTGTTTTCCATGAAAAGTCACAGTTATTTACCACCAAGAGTTGTAAAATGAATAGAAAATATAGTTAAGACATTGACAAGGTTAGAAATAATGATTTGTATTTGAAATAATAATTTTTTCCAGATACTCAACCTGCTCAAAGGAAGGTCAGTTTTATAGCTTCTCTAACCAGCTAAACTGTTTTCAGCTGTGCTAACATGATTGCACAAGGGTTTTCTAATCATCCATTAGCCTTCTGACGCAATGAGCAAACACATTGTACCATTAGAACACTGGAGTGATAGTTGCTGGAAATGGGCCTCTATACACCTATGTAGATATTGCACCAAAAACCAGACATTTGCAGCTAGAATAGTCATTTACCACATTAGCAATGTATATTGTATGTATAATGTATGCAAACTTATGGAACTCTCTGCCAACTGCCAAATGTCAACCTCTTCAACAGAGGTGCTAAAGATTGGCTAAAATCCCACCAGCAATGTGTGCATGTCTAGTCTGAATTGTGTTTGTTGTGATCATGGATCTCTTGCTCTATTTATAGTTTGTAATGTATTTGTAATTTTAATTAACTTGTAAATTTTGTATGTACAGCCTAATTTATGACCTATATAAGCCACCTATGGACTGGTGTTGAGAATTAGCACTTGTGCTATATACACCTATGCAAAACATCTGGTCTCTCCTTGTGATTGTACTAATGTAATTTGTTATGTCCACATTAAATAAAATAAAGAAAAAAAAAGAAAATATTAGATATTAGAGTGTATTTCTGATTAGTTTAAAGTTATCTTCATTGAAAAAACAGTGCTTTTCTTTCAAAAATAAGGAAATTTCTAAGTGACCCCAAACTTTTGAAAGGTAGTGTAGTCATGCAGTTTTTTACCTTTTTTGTCAATGTAACTTCTTCAATATATATAAAATAAGCGACTGTATCTTTTGTAATTCTATGAATTTTATTTTAATGAAAAGATTGTTTTGTGGGTAACCCCCACAACATACTGGGACAAGCAGAGCGCTCAGCTGGAGCAATTAGCAGAACAATGAGATGTGTGTATTGAGATCAATAGGCAACTTCTCTTTGTCTAGCTCCTTCCTGCCAGTATCCTGCTGCTGATATGTATGACTCAAAGGCAAATGCTCCTTCCTGCTCTGTACTGTGATGCAAATGTCCCATTGCCTTCCTGCCTTTTACTGTGATGTTAATGTGCCATTCATGCATTGTCTGTAGTGGGGTATTTAAACTGCATGTCGCTCTGTAGCTCTCTCTCTGTCTGACTGCTCATCTGACTACACGCATTCCCTGTCTCCTGACGAGAGCCTGAGAGCTCGCTCCGGCGCGCCTGCATGGCGCTGGAGTGAGTTCTGTGATGGCGGGATGAAATAAAACCCACTTTTAAACCTCAGTTCGCTGCTTATTATTTCATGCCGCCACACTGGTGACCCCGAACGAAAGCACACGCTTTGTGCAACGCAACCTTCTGATCTGGACATCTACACTGGTGACCCGACCAAGAAAAGAACACGCTGGCAGCCCCCGGCGGTGACTCTCCGACGACAAGCGAACGCAGCAGCCTGGCGCAAATGATCTGCCTTCCCTTCTGCTACAGGGAGACCTCAACGCAGAGCCACCACCAGGCGAACTCTCCAGAGATCACCCACGACCGGGAAAGCCGCAGAAAGCTTCATGGTGCGACCCTCGCCTGAGATCGGGACATCCACGCTGGACCGGCCGAGGGACACAGAAAGTCTTCTCCCTCTCACCGCTCCTCCTCCCTCTCACCGCTCCTACGCATCTACACGAGCCTGAGGGACAAAGATCGTCTCCTCCCTCTCACCGCTCCTACGCATCTACACGAGCCCAAGGGAAAAAGATTGTCTCCTCCCTCTCACCGCTCCTACGCATCTACGCGAGCCCGAGGGACAAAGATCGTCTGCTCCCTCTCACCGCTCCTACGCACCACGAGCGAACGACGCAACAGCTCAACAGGGATGACCATCGGCGCCGACGACGCTGATCTCCAGCAAGCTCCCTGACCCTGACTTGCCTCTCAACAGCGGACCACCCATGCACCGAACCCCCGTGCGCACATGGGGGGGTTACGAGGACAGCGCACCACGCACGGGACAATAACGGCTCCACAGACCGCCATCGTCCTTCGCCGCTGCACACAGAACCTTCAGGGCTGCTCACACACCTGAAGCACGCACGCAGCTCGCTCACAGGATTTTGTACGGGTCTCAGCCACGGCGCACAATGGGAATTCAGCCGTCAGCTGTTCCCGAGGGCTTTAGGGCTGCGCGCGCACCTAAAGTCAACATGCCAAGTCCCACACTGCTGCAGCTCCTTTTTTTTCTTCATTGCCGCGAGAGGAGTCAGAGACTAATTTTTCTTCTCACAGCTGCTGTGGACCACTGCACGTCAACGGGACAGCCCCTCAACACCGTGGATCCACATGCAATTTTTGCATCCACATGCAATTTTTGCCCAGACAACTTTGGCCGGCACTTGCTACCCCCACCCCCCTCCCTCCACCTCCGCCTGCACAGAGCTTTCCCTGCTCGCTACCAAAGCCGGACTATCGAGGCCTCAGCTTCCTGCTGAGCCCTCTGGGGGGGAGTGTGTGGGTAACCCCCACAACATACTGGGACAAGCAGAGCGCTCAGCTGGAGCAATTAGCAGAACAATGAGATGTGTGTATTGAGATCAATAGGCAGCTTCTCTTTGTCTAGCTCCTTCCTGCCAGTATCCTGCTGCTGATATGTATGACTCAAAGGCAAATGTTCCTTCCTGCTCTGTACTGTGATGCAAATGTCCCATTGCCTTCCTGCCGTTTACTGTGATGTTAATGTGCCATTCATGCATTGTCTGTAGTGGGGTATTTAAACTGCATGTCGCTCTGTAGCTCTCTCTCTGTCTGACTGCTCATCTGACTACACGCATTCCCTGTCTCCTGACGAGAGCCTGAGAGCTCACTCCGGCGCGCCTGCATGGCGCCGGAGTGAGTTCTGTGATGGCGGGATGAAATAAAACCCACTTTTAAACCTCAGTTCGCTGCTTATTATTTCATGCCGCCACAGTTTTTCCAGTTTTATGAATGTAAATGATACGGCTTCTGTTTTTGTTTACTGGGTGAATGGTACAAGGCAATAGAGCAGTAATGCATTACAGAGCTTGCTTTAATACACATCTGTCCTCTGGGTCACTGAAGGCAAAAACTTAAGGCAACAAGTTAATGTTATCTCTATATACATACTAAAGCATACGTACATACTAAAGTAACCATTCACTGGTCGTGTAAGGTGTGTATTTCCATGCTTGAATGTTTGTGTGCTTATGTATTTGCACTGTGTGTGCACATAGTGTGTGTCTGTGTATTGTGTATCTGAAGTGCAGCATTGTTCTTGCTTTACTATGTGTTATCGATCTCTAGCGGCCAGAGGCTTGGTGTCTATTGATCCATAAACATAAACGCGTGTGTGTGTGTGTGTGTGTGTGTGTGTGTGTGTGTGTGTGTGTGTGTGTGTGTGTGTGTGTGTCTCTCTCTTGATTTCTTGTGTGTACATAGCAGAAACTGTACAACTGTACATGAATGATAAAATGATTGATAGGGTGAGCGGACAGACTGAATGAGATACCAGTGTAATTTTACTCACATAAAATCCTGAAATACTGCAGCCATGTACAAACAAGCTGAACAGCACACAGGGGAAATAAAAGCTTTGACCATTTAGCCAAAACACAGTATCTCATTAAGAGTATCAGTCAAAAGTCTCAGAGTGGACACCATCTTCACTCTATAGTGCTGGTCTAAGCACTTAGCAGCGCATAATCCTTTTCACCACATCTTAGGGCTACTGAGTTATATATATAAAAAAAACCAACTGAGACAAAGTATGTGCTTTTGTTTATTTGCATGAAACAGCTAAGGAGGATATACAGAAGAATTGTCCTGCTGCACTACTTTACAATTTCAGTTCAGAAAAACAAGTAAAAACTGTGGATTAAAAAACTGGTCTCTTTAAATGCAATCAGTAAAGGTCATTTTTGTGTGATATCTGGGGGATTTCTTGCATGCCGAGCCATTTTAAGTGTTTTCACACCTTAATTCATTTGCTTTAGTCCAAATTAGTTGATAAGTTTGTTATTTTGTATCATTTTCACCTTGGTTCATTTTATTCCATACCTAGAAAAATCCAAGCTTACCAAAATGCATCACTTGACATTACAGAGAATGTCCTCTCTGTTTATTTGGTCAGATGTCTTAGCCACAAGGACAATAAAAGTAAATACAGGAAGTTGTTTTAACCCAGGAACAGGGGATGCAGAAGTTCAATTCAATTCAATTCAATTCAATTCAATTCAACTTTATTTATATAGCACCATTTCACAACAACAGTCATCTCATAGCACTATCAACTGTAGGGGGGAATCCCCACAGTTGCAGAAAGACCCCAGCAATCAGGCGATCCCCTGTGAGCAAGCACTTGGCGACGGTGGAGAGGAAAAACTCCCTTTTAACAGGAAGAAACCTGGGTGAGGGGATAGAGAAGAAGAAAAGGACAGACATGTAGAGAGCAAACAGCACGATGGGGACTCAATCTATGGGAGAGAACAAACAAATGTTAAAGACCAGCAAAAAAAAAAATATTTCATAGAGAGTGAGGAAAGGAGTGAGGCCCAGTGCATTACTGGAGGTCCCCCGGCTGACTAAACCTATTAGCAGCATAACTAAGGGAGGGTTCAGAAACACATGATCCCTCCCTAATTGTAGGCTATATCAAAAAGGTAGGTTTTAGCCCTATTCTTAAAAAGAGATTGAGTCTGACTCCCGAATCCAGATTGGCAGCTGATTCCACAGGAGAGGAGCTTGATAACTGAAGGCTCTGCCTCCCATTGTACTTTTGGAGATTCTAGGTATTACAAGTAATCCTGCATTTTGGGAGCGTAGTGCTCTGTTAGGATAATACGGTAGTATCAGATCTTTTAAATAAAAAGGAGCCTGATTGTTTAGAGCTTTGTAAGTAAGAAGAAGGATTTTAAACTTAATTCTAAACTCTATGGGAAGCCAATGAAGGGAGGCCAGAACCGGAGAGATATGATCTCTCTTTCTACTACCTGTTAAAACTCTTGCTGCAGCATTTTGGATCAGCTGAAGACTTTTTAAAGATGTTTTAGGACAGCCTGATAATAAAGAATTACAATAATCTAATCTCGAGCTAACAAAAGCGTGGATCAGCTTCTCAGCATCACTCTGAGACAAGATGCTCCTAATCTTGGCAATATTACGCAAATGATAGAAGGCAGTCTTAGAAACAAATTTAATATGTGAATTGAAGGACAAATCCTGATCAAAAATAACTCCAAGGTTCCTCACAGAGCTATTAAGAGAAAGAGTAACTGCATCCAAACTGAAAGTTTGATTTGGAAAGGAATTTCTAAGGTTTTTTGGGCCAACAAGAATGACTTCAGTCTTATCTGAATTTAATAGCAGGAAATTACAAGTCATCCAAGCTTTGATTTCCTTAAGACAGGCTTCTAACTTGGCTAATTGATTACTATCATCTGGCTTCATTGACAGGTATAATTGTGTGTCATCTGCATAACAATGAAAATGTATACAGTGCTTTCTAATAATGTTGCCTAACGGAAGCATATATAAACTAAAAAGAGTAGGGCCTAGCACAGATCCCTGTGGAACTCCATGACTAAGCTTTGAGTTGAAAGAAAACTCATTATTTACATGAACAAACTGGAACCTATCAGATAAATAAGATCTAAACCACTGCAACGAAGTTCCATTAAGTCCAACATAGTGTTCTAATCTATCAAGTAGAATATTATGATCGATAGTATCAAAAGCTGCACTAAGGTCTAAAAGGACAAGTACAGAAACTAGTCCATTATCAGATGCAATGAGGAGGTCGTTAGTGACCTTCACTAAGGCTGTTTCAGTACTATGATGGATTCTAAACCCGGATTGAAACTCTTCAAGTAAACCATTTCCCTGCAGGTGGTCAAATAATTGCGTAGCAACAACTCTTTCTAAGATTTTTGAAATGAAAGGGAGATTAGAGATTGGTCTATAGTTAGCTAAAGCTCCTGGATCTAGAAGTCAGCGTACTCCTAGTCCAAGTCTGGGTAAATGGGGAGGGTTGTGCTAGGAAGCGCATTTGACATAAAACCTTTGCCAAATCAAATACGTGGCTCATGACAAATAAGACTTCCATACCAGATTGGTCGAGGCCCGGATTAACAACGACCACCACTGGTGTTGCTAACTGACACGGTGCTGGTGGAAATTGGGCCATTGTTGGTCGAAGATCAAGGAGGAGGAGAAGGGGAAGGTCTATTAGGATGGAGAGAGAGAAAAGGAAAGGGAGAATTGTGGAGGTGAGAGTAGGGACTTTACATATAGGGACTATGACTGGCAAAGGCAGAGAGCTGGCTGATATGATGGAGAGAAGGAAGGTGGATGTACTGTGTGTTCAAGAAACCAGATGGAAGGGAAGCAAGGCTAGGAGCATTGGAGGTGGATTTAAACTGTTCTACCATGGTGTAGATAGGAAGAGAAATGGAGTAGGAGTAATCTTGAAGGAAGAATATGTGAAGAGTGTTCAGGAGGTAAAGAGGGAGTCAGACAGGATCATGAGTTTGAAGTTAGAAGTCGAAGGTGTGATGTTAAATTTTGTCAGTGTGTATGCCCCACAAGTTGGATGCCAGGTAAAAGAGAAAGAGGAATTCTGGAGTAGGTTGGATGAAGTGGTAGAGAGTGTTCCCAAGGGGAGAGAGTGGTGATTGGAGCAGACTTTAATGGACGTGTAGGTGAAGGGAACAGAGATGAGGAGGAGGTTCTGGGTAGGTATGGTCTTAAGGAGAGAAATGTGGAAAGACAGATGGTTGTGGATTTTGCTAAAAGGATAGAAATGGCTGTGATGAACACATACTTCAAGAAGAGAGAGGAACATTGGGTGACTTACAAGAGTGTAGGAAGGTACACACAGGTGGAATAGATTTTACGCAGAAGAAGAAATCTGAAAGACATAGAGACTGCAAGATAGTCTGGGATGGTAGTCTGTAGGATGACTATGGAAGGCAAGAAGATGAAGAGATTGAAGGCAGAGCCAAAGATTAAGTGGGGAAGTTACAGAAGGAAGAAGGTCACGCAGAGTTCAGGAGGGAGTTGATACAGGGTCTGGGTAGTAGGAAAAAATTACCAGATGACTGGGAAAGTACAGCAAAAGTGTTGAGGGAAACGGATAGAAAGGTATGTGGTGTATCCTCTGGTGAGCTGGATGCTGGAGAGGGAGGCAGATAATCCGCCGCCAAGAAGAGAGAGGTCCGCCGCCACTGATCTCCGCCTGTGCACAAGGGAAGCTGACAGGGCGAAAGGGAATCGTGGTGGCTTACTTGTAGGTTGGCGGTCCGGGAGGAGCAGGCCTGGACAGAGAGAAATGATGGCTTGGAAGCCGGCGTGGAAACACACAACGAGGTTGGGAAGCTCGAAGGCTGGCGTAGCAGGATTCTAGGTAGAGAACCAGACGACTCCGCACCGAGCACTGGACCTGATGGAATAAATAGGCAGAGGGAGATGGCAGGCAGGTGCGCACGCAGGTGTGACAGATTGGCGGCCATGACAGTACTCCCCCCCCCCCCACGGCACACCTCTCGGCGGGCGTTCCAACCTTCCCGGGTGCGTCCGATGGAAGTCCCTGATGAGCTACTTGTCCAGCATGAAGGAGGGATGCACCCAGGACCTCCACTGCGGTCTATAACTCTCCCAGTCCACGAGGTACTGCAGGCCACGACCCCGGCGACGAACGTCCAAGATGGCGGTGACTGGCCATGCCGGGTCACCATTGATCACCATCGGTGGAGGTGGAGACCTGGGAGGAGGACACAAAGGGCTGGAGCAGATGGGCTTCACCTGTGACACATGAAAAGTCGGGCAGATGTGGAGGGAGGGGGGAAGAGTCAGGCGCACAGACACAGGGTTAATAATCCAGCTGATGGGAAAAGGACTAATGAATCGTTGAGATGTCTTCCTACGCTCAGCCTTCAGATTAATGTGTTTGGTGGATAACCATACCTGCTGACCCACCCAGTAGGTGGGAGCCGGGACCCTGCGCCGGTTGGCCACCGAGGTGTTACGTTCCGCCGTCTGCTGTAGTGCTGCCCTAGCCGTCCTCCAGATCCACCGGCAACGCCTCAGGTGGGCATGAACCAAAGAAATGACAATGTCCCCCTTCTCCTCAGGGAACAGCGTGGGATTATAACACAATGAGGCTTTGAAGGGGGACATGCCAGTGGCTGTCGATACAGCAGTGTTGTGAGTGTATTCAATCCAGGGGAGGTGCATGCTCCATGATGATGGGTTAGAGGTCGCAACGCACCACAGCGCCGCCTCCACCTCCTGGTTGGCTCGCTCGCACTGTCCGTTGGTCTGTGGGTGATATCTGGATGACAGACTTGCCGTGGTCCCCAACGCAGCACAGAAAGACCTCCAGACCCTGGAGACGAACTGGGGACCTCGATCAGAGACGATGTCCCGCGGGATGCCATGCAGCCTAACTACGTGCTGGACCAGGAGGTCGGCCGTCTCCTTAGCCGTGGACAACCCTTGCAGAGGGATGAAATGGGCGGCTTTGGAGAACCTGGCAACCAGCATGAGGATGGTAGTGTAGTGATTGGGCTTGAGAAGACCGGTGACAAAGTCCAATGCTACGTGCGACCATGGCCTGCCCGGGATGGGAAGGGGGTGAAGCAGCCCGGCAGGTGGAGAAGAGGACATCTTGCCAGTCGCACACTGAGGGCAGGCTCGGATGTAGTCCCCCACGTCCTTCTGGAGAGACGGCCACCAAAACGACCTCTGCAGGAGCGCCACCGTGCGTGCCCTTCCCGAGTGGCAAGCAACTTTGGATGTATGACCCCACTGAATGACCTCCCCACGGACAGCCAAAGGGACAAGCAACCTCCCCCCCCCCCCTTCCCCCCCGGGTCGGCCTCATCAGACTGTGCCCTCAGGACCTTGTTCCTAATACCCCAAGAGAGGGCACCCACAACACACGATGAGGAGAGAATGGAATGTTCGGCCATCTCCGCCGTCTCTGGGGCAAACTAACGAGACAGGGCGTCGGGTTTGGTATTCTTCGACCCAGGGCGGTAGGTAATGGTGAAGTTAAAACGTCCGAAGAAGAGAGACCAGCGGGCCTGTCGAGTGTTCAGATGCTTAGCCGTCCGGAGGTACTCCAGATTTTTGTGATCAATCCAGACGATGAACGGCTGTGACACTCCCTCCAACCAGTGCCGTCACTCTTCCAAAGCGAGTTTGACCGCCAGCAGCTCTCTGTCACCGATGTCGTAGTTGCTGGGGACAGGCGACGGGAGAAGTACGCACAGGGGCATATCTTACCATCCGTCAGGGAGCGCTGGGACAAGATGGCCCCGACCCCCGAGTCCGAGGCATCCACCTCCACCAGGCATTGGAGAGCGGGGTCCACATGCGTCAGTATAGGCGAGGAAGAGAACTTGTCCTTCAAGAGAGAGAGCGCTGCGTCCGCCTCCTATGTCCATCAAAAAGGCACCTTGGTGGATGTCAGGTTGGTGAGTGGTAGGGCAATGCGGCTGTAGTTCTGTACAAAACGGCGGTAGAAATTAGCAAACCCCAGGAACTGTAGGAGCTGCTTCCTAGACAAGGGGGTGGGCCATTCCACCACCGTCTTCACCTTAGCTGGGTCAGGGATGATCTCCTTGTGGGCGATGATGAAGCCTAGCAAGGAGGTCCAGGAAACATGGAACTCGCACTTCTCCGCCTTTACAAAGAACTTGTTTCCCAGCAGCCGCTGCAGAACCCACCTGACGTGCACGCGATGTTTCTCCATGGACTTTGAAAAGATGAGAATGTCATCCAAGTATACAAACACAAATGTGCCCAAAAAGTCTCTCAGAACATCATTAATAAGACACTGGAAGATGGCCGGGGCATTGGTCATCCTGAACGGCATGACCATTCATTCATTCATTCATTCATCTTCTTCCGCTTAATCCTTTTCTGGTTGCGGTGGTTGCGGTGTGATGCCAATTAACCTAACTTGCATGTTTTTGGCATGTGGGAGGAAACCGGAGAAATCCCAGAGTAAACCCACGCAGACACGGGGAGAACATGCAAACTCCACACAGATCACTGTTGGTCGGGGGCTAGGATCGAACCCAGGATCCCCCAGCCAAGGGTGAGTTGCTGTGCTGCCGCAATGCTAACCACTCCTCCACCGCGTGCCACCCCACAGCATGACCAAATATTCAAAATGCCCACTAGGGGTCCGAAAGGCCGTCTTCCACTCATCCCCCTCCCGTATCCGCACCAGATGATAGGCGTTGCGCAGGTCTAGCTTTTGAAGCAACAGGCCCCGTGGAAGGAATCGAACGCAGAGTTGATAAGAGGGAGAGTGTATTTATCCTTGATGGTTATGTTATTGAGTTCACAAAAGTCAATGCATGGCCTGAGAGAACCATCCTTTTTCCCGACAAACCCCCCCACCACCACCAACACCACCACCGCCAATGAAAAAGTTCTTATTATGCCCGAACTCAGGGACTCCTTGATATATGTGTCCATAGCCGCGCACTCCGGAGCAGACAGGTTGTATAGTCTGCTAGATGGCAGCGGAGCTCCGGCTCAGAGGTTGATTGCACAATCATACGGGCGGTGAGGGGGAAGGGAAAGGGCCTGGGATTTGCTGAACACGGCCCCTAAATCGTGATACTCAGATGGCACTTTAGACAGGTCAGGAGGAGGAGAGGCAGGTGCACCCAGAGGCACGGCAGGCGAGCATGCAGCAGACTGCAAACAGGCACTCAGACAAAACGAACTCCACAAAACCACACTCCCCAAACACCAGTCAATCGAGGGGTTGTGTAGGCGAAGCCAGGGGTAGCCAAGGATGACCGGAGTGGACGACACTGGTAAGACGTACAGCCCTAACTCCTCCCGATGGTTGCCTGATATAATGACTGACACTGGGGCGGTCCGGTGAGTCACTGTGGCCAACGGGGCTTTAGACAAAGCTATGAGTCTGAGTGGGGTCTCTAACGGCTGCATGGGAAGCCCCAGCCAGGTTGCAAGGCTACCTGAAATAAAGCTCTGCTCAGCCCTTGAATCAGTGAGTGCATGTGTGTTTGTCTCCTTGTGTCCATAATTGAAATGAATGGGGATCAAGAAACGGGTGAGGGGATTGCTGCGAGTTAAGTCCGTGAGGGCCCCTACTGCGACGCACGGACTCCCCCTTTTGGCCGCTTGGGACGGGACTTGAGCTCATGCTCCTCTTTCCCACAATAAACACACAACCCCAACTCCCGGCGGTGCTGTCTCTCAGCAGATGATATTTAAACCCATCCATAACCATAGGTTCCTGATCTTCCAGGGAATCAGCAGATGGGAGGGCCAGCAGGGGGGGGCTGGAGGGAGCGGCGAGCCAGGCCACCCGAGCGACCAAAAGTTCTTCGTTCGGCCGCCCGCTCCCTCAGTCTGTTGTAGATACTGATAGCCAGGGAGATTAACTCATGCAACGTAGAGGGCTTCTCCAAGTGGGCCAGGTTGTCCTGTAGGCTAGGGCTTAGATTTCTAACAAAAATACTACATAGAGAGGCATTCTCCCACCCAACCTCTGTAGCAACGACCTGGAAGTCCACAGCATAGTCGGCGACGGCCTTCGACCCCTGCCGGAGATTTAACAACCGGGAGGTAAGCACGTCTTCACAGTCTGAGTGGCCGAATACCTCCTGAAACTCATTAACAAACTCAGTGTAAGTTATGGAAGCATAATTAGCCCTACCCATTACCGCATATGCCCAAGCTAGAGCCTGACCCTCCAACAAATTAATCACATAACCTATGCAACTCTGGTCAATGGGAAAATCCCCGGGTAAAAAAAAAAAAAAAAAAAAAAAATCCAAGATGGCGCCGCGGATGGCAGCCACTGGCTTCTGCTCTCTGATGTTTTTGATAATTTTGTGTGTTTTTTTGGACTTCTGCTCTTCTGTCCGAATCACCTATTCAAGGGAGGAACTACTTTCACTCAGACTACCTCCCAATGCAACTTCTCCGCCAGTTGCTGCTGCTGATCTGAAGTTTTTTCAGTCAATCTTAACTGTGGGAGCAGCGGCTATTGGCGCTGGCCGGAAACGAAGGCGGCGTGGTAAACGTGCCGGTGCGCTAGTCAGGCTGAAGAAACGAGGATTTCGCACGCCGCTCCCATCGATCCATCTGGCAAATATCCGCTGTTTGGCGAACAAAATGGATGAACTGCTGCTCCTGACTCACAAAAACCGGGATTTTAGCAGATCTGGCGCCCTTTGTTTCACGGAGTCCTGGCTGAGTGAACACATCCCGGACAGCGCAGTGCGCCTGGACGGATTCCAGCTGTTTCGTGCTGATCGCAGCCGAGAATTCTCTGGAAAGACTAAAGGTGGTGGAATCTGCTTCTACATAAACGAAGGTTGGTGTACTGATGTCACAGTGTTGAAGAAGTTTTGTAGCCCTAACCTAGAGTCACTGTTCATAAACTGTAAACCCTTTTATTCACTGCGAGAGTTCTCCTCGTTTATTCTGGTCGGAATTTATATCCCGCCTGCTGCTTCTACAACAGAGGCACTGCAGCACCTCGCTGACCAGATAGCAGACGTGGAGGAAAAACATCCAGACTCTCTGCTTATCATTCTGGGTGATTTCAATAGAGCTAATCTCACAAATGAGCTTCCTAAATACAGACAGCATATTAAATGTCCCACCAGGGACACAAATACACTTGACCACTGTTACACAGTTTTAAGAAACGCCTATCATGCCGTCCCCCGTGCAGGGTGACGGGTTTTCTGGGTTTTTCTGACCACTGTCTGCTCCATCTTATTCCAACATACAGACAGAAACTAAAAACTTCCAAGTCTGTTGTAAGGACTGTGAAGAAATGGACTGAGGAATCAAAGCTGAAGTTACAAGCCTGCTTTGACTGCACAGATTGGAGTGTTTTTGAAGCTGCAGCCATTAACTTAAATGAACTCACTGACACTGTGACGTCATACATCTGTTTCTGCGAGGACATGTGTGTGCAGACCAAGACCTTCTGCACATACAACAACAATAAACCCTGGTTCATTCCTAAACTGAAGCAGCTACGTCAGACCAAGGAGGAGGCCTACAGGACTGGTGACTGGACTCTGTACAAGCGGGCCAGAAACATGCTGACGAAGGAGATCAGGCTTGCTAAGAGGAGCTACAGTGTGAAGTTACAAAAAAACTTCTCAGCCAACAACTCTGCTTCTGTCTGGAGAGGCCTGCAGAATATCACCAACTACAGGAGACCATCCCCCACCCTGTGGAAAACCTCCAGCTGGCTAACGACCTAAACAGCTTTTACTGCAGGTTTGAAAAGAACCTACAGTTCTCACCTCCCACCCACACAAAAGGATTATCTGCAGCCCCAGGAACTCCATCCTTCCTCCACTCTGACCTCCCACCAGCACTAACGATCTGTGAAGAGGAGGTGCGCTGGGTCTTTCAGAGACAAAAGATCAAGAAGGCTGCAGGACCTGATGGTGTGTCTCCGTCCTGCCTGAGAGTCTGCTCCAACGAGTTGGCCCCCATCTTCACCCGGATCTTTAACAGATCACTGGAGCTGCGTGAAGTGCCTTCCTGCTTCAAACGCTCCATCATCATTCCAGTTCCCAAGAAACCCTCTGTTACAGGATTAAACGACTACAGACCTGTTGCCCTGACCTCTGTGGTCATGAAATCCTTGGAGAGATTGGTGCTGAACCACCTGAAGGTCATCACAGGCCCCCTGATGGACCCACTGCAGTTTGCCTACCGGTCAAACAGGTCAGTGGAAGATGCAGTGAATATGGGACTACACTACATCCTGCAACACCTCGACTCCCCAGGGACGTACGCCAGGATCCTGTTTGTCGACTTCAGCTCAGCGTTCAACACCATCATCCCAGGCATTCTTCATCAGAAACTCCTCCAGCTCAAGGTGTTGAGCTGGAGGAGTTTCCCTCCACCTGCCAGTGGATCTCCAGCTTTCTGACTGACAGGTGGCAACAGGTGAAGCTAGGGAGATTTACATCCAGCTCCCGAAAAATTAGTACTGGCGCCCCCCAAGGATGTGTCCTTTCCCCACTGCTCTTCTCCCTCTACTCCAACGACTGCACCTCAGAGGACCCTTCGGTGAAGCTCCTGAAGTTTGCGGATGACACCACAGTCATCGGTTTGATCCAGGATGATGATGAGTCTGCATACAGGCGGGAGGTGGAGCAGCTGATCCTCTGGTGCAGCCAGAACCATCTTGAACTTAACCCAGCCAAAACGGTGGAGATGACTGTGGATTTCAGGCGACACCCCCCTTCATTCCCCCCACTCACCATCCTCAACAGCACAGTGTCCACTGTGGACTCCTTCAAGTTTCTGGGTACCACAATCTCCCGGAACCTGAAGTGGTCCTCCCATATAGACACTGTCCGGAAAAAGGCCCAGCAGAGGTTGTTTTTTCTGCGTCAGCTCAAGAAGTTTGATTTGCCTCAGGAGCTGCTGGTTGTCTTCTACACCGCCATCATCCAATCTGTCCTCTGCTTTTCCATCACTGTCTGGTTTGGATCTGCCACTAAACAGGACAAGACCAGACTGCAGCGGATCATTAAGTCTGCGGAGAGGATCATTGGTACTGACCTACCCTCCATTGAGAACTTATATCGGTCCATAACCGGGAAACGGGCGGGAAACATCTGTGCTGACCCATCACACCCCAGCCACAAACTGTTTGAACTTCTATCTTCTGGTCGTCGTTACAGATCACTGAAGGTCAAAACCACCTGTCACAGGAACAGTTTCTTTCCTCAAGCCATCACTCTGATGAACTCCTAACATTCACCTAGTCCTACCTGTTGCTGTACTCATGACTTTTCATCCATTATTACATTGCACATAACTCTCACACTGCTTTTTACTTCATTCACATTATATCACTGAATCTGAGTTCACATTGAAATACTGTGTGACTGTATATTTTTTCATATATTTCTGCAAAGTGTGGTTAGTCTGAGTAAATAACTGCATATATTCCTGTATATATTTGCATCCTTTTATAGAAACGTGGACAGACTGTAATTTGCTGTACATACTCTGTTGTCATTGAATCCTTATTTAAATCCTCCACCTGAACAATGAGAGCAAGTTTTTAGCCAAAGTCAAATTCCTTGTATATGTTGTGCATACTTGGCCAATAAAGCTGATTCTGATTCTGATTCTGATTCTGATTCTGATTCTGATCCGTTGGAATACGATGTCGCATTGCATGAGAAACCCCCTGGCCTCTCCCAATTTGCCATTAAAATGGGTGGGAGTCGGGACAGGAGTAAGCCGACAAGCAGGGCCCGGAGTAGGCTGACTAGGAATGGGACTAGCGGTGGAGCTAGCAAGAGCAGAGGAGCTAGCTGGAGCTGCAGGGAAACCCTGTGGGCTAACCAAATGATCTAGCCTGTCTGTGATGCGGGCTAACTGTGTTAGCATCACCTACTGTTGATAGGCTAATTGATCTACCTGAGTCTCCAAGTTGTTCATTCTGCGCGCCAGCACGCTGTCTGCTGGGTCACTCTGGCGGAGTCGTACTGACATGGTACTAGTGACCCACAAAGCAGATACGACTCAAGATAAATTCAATTAACCGTTTATTGAGGAAGTGTGCGTGAATGGATGCGTGTGTGCAGGGTTGTGTAGTGTAGTGTAGTGTAGTGTAATCTGGAACTCCAGTAGGGGCCAGCAGAGCACCATACAACCTGGCAACCCTGGGAAGAGACAGAGGCCGTTAATGGCAGTTTAGGCCCGACAGGCACTACAGATGGAATGTTGCTTACTGTCAGAGGTGGTATAGCATAGCCCAGGTAGCGCCGAAGCTGCAGCCAGGAAGATAGTGCCCGCAGGTGGCCGGTGAGCTGGATGCTGGAGAGGGAGGCAGATAATCCGCCGCTGAGAAGCGAGAGGTCCGCCGCCACGGATCTCCGCCTGTGCACGAGGGAAGCTGACAGGGTGAAAGGGAATCGTGGTAGCTTACTTGTAGGTTGGTGGTCTGGGAGGCGCAGGCCCGGACAGAGAGAAACAATGGCTTGGAAGCCAGCGTGGAAACACACAACGAGGCTGGGAAGCTCGAAGGCTGGCATAGCAGGATTCTAGGTAGAGAACCAGACGGCTCCGCACAGAGCACTGGACCTGATGGAATAAATAGGCAGAGGGAGATGGCAGGCAGGTGCGCACGCAGGTGTGACAGATTGGCGGCCATGACAGGAAAGGCAGTTGGTCCAGATGACATACCTGTGGAGCTATGGAGATGTTCAGGAGAGATGGCAGTGAATTTTTTATCCAGATTGTTTAACACAATCTTGGAGAGTGAGAGGATGCCTGAGGAGTGGAGAAGAAGTGTTTTGGTACCAATTTTCAAGAACAAGGTGATGCTCTGATGCTCAGAGCTGTAGTAACTACAGAGGCATACAGTTGATCAGTCACACTATGACAATATGAGAAAGAGTTGTTGATGCCAGGTAAAGAGGAGAGGTGACAATCAGTATATTTCATGCCAAGAAAGAGTACTACAGATGCAATGTTTGCTCTCAGAGTGTTTATGGAGAAGTATAGAGAAGGTCAGAACGAATTGCACTTTGTCTTTGTGGCTCTGGAGAAAGCATATGATAAGGTGCCAAGAAGAAGAAGTGTGGTACTGTATGAGAAAGTCATGAGTGGCAGAGAAGTATGCAGGACATCTATGAGGACAGCGAGACGGTGGTGAGGTGTGCTGTAGGAGTGACAGATGGGTTCAAAGTGGGGGTAGGGTTACATCAAGGATCAGCTCTAAGCCCTTTCTTGTTTGCTATGGTAATGGGCAGACTGACAGATGAGGTCAGGCAGGAGTCTCCATGGACCATGATGTTTAAAGACAACATTGTGATATGTAAGCAGAGAGTAGGTAGTAGGTGGAAGAGAGCCTGGAGAGGTGGTGGTATGCTCTGGAGAGAAGAGGAATGAAAGTGAGCAGAAGTCGTCGACCTCCGTCGGTCTATGATGACCATGGAAGAGAATCCTAAACGTCTACTCTGCTGGAACAGCACCGCCTGTGGCTGAACAGGCCGATGCGCACCGGTGTTCTACCTTCCAGCGTTGGGCGTTGATAGGATTCAAGCCTGGGCAGGAAGATACGGAAGACAAGATGTTACCCATGCACCATGTCCCCCCTCTCCACGTCACTGATGAATCCAAAGGAACAGCAGGGCTGCTATAGTTTGGCACCAGCGCCGTCGCAGGAGCTGCCAGAACAATGTTGAGCACAACAGAAAACTGCCTTAGGGGCTCCGACTCCGGATTTTTCCTCAGGGTTGACTCCCGAAGCCTTTCCCATGACCGGGTGTGCCGCAAGGCAGCGGAGGTTTGAAATCAGGGTTTACCTTCCCCTAGATGGGCTACCTTCCCAGGTTGACGAGCCACCATCTACCCGAAGCATCTGGTTTTAAGGCGCCAGAGATCCGCCCTCACCCCTTCTCCTGTAAAAGCAGTTCCGCCGGGCTTAGAGACTAAACCACACGGGCAGGCTAGGAGTTGGACTTAGTTGTCAGAGGCTTTTCGAGACGCACGCCGTAAGGAGCATTTTATGAGCACTGGGAGCTTAACCCCAGTACCGCTCCTGGCTATGACAACCTTGGAACCGAGCAGAAGTAAGACAATACATAAGTGTGAATGAGAGCGAGTCAGGCCAAACGGTAAAGACGCAATGAGTAGAGGTAGTGAAGGTAGATGAGTTTAAATACCTGGGGTCAGCCATCCAAAGCAATGGAAAATGCACAATAGAGGTGAAGAAGAGAGAGAAGGCAAGGTGGAGTGGGTGGAGACAAGTGTCAAGGGTGATTTGTGACAGAACAGAGCTGAAGGTGGCAGGTTGAAGATGCTAAGATTCTCATTGGGAGTGACTAAGAGGGACAGGATTAGAAATGAGTATTTCAGAGGGACAGCTCAGGTTGAGTGGTTTGGAGACAAAGTAAGAGAGGCAAGGCTGAGATGGTTTGGACATGTGTAGAGGAGGGATAGAGGATATATTGGAAAAAGGATGTTGAAGATGGAGCTGCCAGGCAGGAGGAAAAGAGTAAGACCACAGAGAAGTTTCATGGATGTAGTGAAGGAGGACATGGAGAGGATTGGTGTTACAGAGGAAGATGCAAGGGATAGGGTGAGATGGAGACAGATGATCCGCTGTGGCAACCCCTAAAGGGAGCAGCTGAAAGAATTAGAAAAAGACAGGAAGTTGTTTTCCTTAGCAGAGTTATATAGAAATCTGGGACTCATCAAAGCGTGTACTTGTATACAGTGCTGTTGCACACTGTGCATGAATATGGTCAAAAAATAAGAAGTGTCTAGAATAATGGTAGAGAAGGACAGAGCTCCCAAAAATGGTTATTTTGACATTTGAATTCATTATTATGCAGGAGAATTGACAGGATAACACTATACGCCCCACTGTATTCAGCACATTTCAGACTTTACTATGATCCTGACTGTTTTTTGCCTTGTTGTAGGATTCTACAATAGATCTCTCAATCCCCCTTTTACCTGAGCCATTTGTGAAAGAGTGCACTTCTGTATTTTTGTGTTCTGTAGATAGCCGAGTGCGTATGTAATCATCTGACAGTCTGCACCTCTTCATGACTCCATATTTGTGCTTGATTCATCCTGCAGTATGTTTTGGGGGTTCAAATAAAAAAATACAATATGTTCATAATGAAATGCTCTCACATATGCGTGTTTTAGCTTTTGGTCTGATTATTGTTCTGTAGCTTTTGGACTGATTTTAGTTTCAGGAGGACTGCAGTAGAGTTTGCCAGATGATTCAGAGTGAGACCACTAGGGGTGTACCATATCATATACCCAATAATACTGGTATTGTCATGGTGCGGTCCTCGCGGACCGCAAATGAGATGCTATACGCCGCCGATGAGTTTGCATAATTTATTACTGAAGACAAACGACAAAATAATGAGCCACAGGGGGCTAAAACACAACTAAGGTAATGGCACAGACAAAGAAACACAGAGTCTCAGAATAACACTTACAATGACGGATGAAAGATGAAGGGCTGTTCACGAGTGAACGTCTGACGAGATTGCAGCAAGGATTGGCCCTCAGCTGCTTCCTTAAATCCCTGAGATAACCCAATCAGTGGAGAGAGTGATTAGGGGAGATGCTGAACAGCTGTCACAACGTGTCCCGGCTTTGACAGCCGGAAGCCCCGCCGACGCTGTCAGAACAAAGGCTCGAAGAGCCATAGGGAACACACAACAGATGGGAGGAAAATACTGCATGACCCGAGCGCGGACGATATCGGCGCTCAGACCATCACAGTACTCCCCCCCGAACGGAGCACTTTGGGCGCCGCAAGACATCCCAGCCTCCCCCCCACCCAACAGGCCCACCCGGGGTGGGAGGATGGGGGAAAAAGGCCAGGAGGGTGAGAACCAAAAAGAGAAAAATATTATACCAAAAACCTACAAGCAACGGGCAACAAAGATAACTAATACAATGGAGAGACTAAGCACAGAAAATCAAAGGCAGAACATACAAGAAATCCTCGGGCACAATAGAATCAAATCCTGCCTGGTAAGGAACACAAGGAACAAAATACAGGTACATGTCCAAACAATACAAATACCGTAATCCCCCTGAGGGAAGAAAGAAAAAAAACTCAAATCGCTGCAGCTCAGACCAGCAAAACTACAAATATAGATAGATAGATAGATAGATAGATAGATAGATAGATAGTTTATTTCGAACACAAAAAATATAACAAAAAACAAGCAAATAGCAAATGCAATAAAGTTACAGTGTACACTGTTCGAAAGGGAGAAGGAAGAAGTGAACACTTATTAATTCCAACTCCTCTTTTCCATCGATACACCCATGTGAATTTTATACAAATTACCACCTTTAAGACCCCAAGTAAACAATTTACTGTATTTTTTACAGATCAGCATTAACACCCGTCCATTCTAACATACAATGAAGTCCATATATCAAAACCAGTCTCAAACGACACAGATACACACAGTGCTGTCCCACCCACCATTCCATAGTGTCCCATAATGTCCCAGAGTGAACATAATGAATCGTACATATAAATTCTACCCTTCTAACATATATCCTTTCAACAAATGGTGCTTGTACCTCTTTTTAAATTGATTTCTGTTTAAGATAAGATAAGATAAGCCTTTATTAGTCCCACAACGGGGAAATTCCAGGATTGCAACAGCACAGGGATAGCAACACTCAGAGCAACAATCAGAAGGCAAGAAAAAAAACAAGCAAGCAAGAGCAGCTAATATACATATGTACATATTACTATAAAATATATATATACACACACACACACACAGACACACAGTGCAGAGCATTGTAGCTGGATGGAATAAATATATGAATATATGAACACACAGTGCAGAGCATTGTAGCTAGATGGAATAAATATGTAAATATATAAACACCCACAGTACAGAGCATTGCAGCTAGGTGGAATAAATATGCAAGTATATAAACACACACAGTGCGGAGCAATGTAGCTAGATGGAATAATATGTAGATATATAAAAACACAGTGCGGAGCATTGTAGCTAGATGGAATAAATATATAGATATATAAATATAAACACACCCAGTGCTGAGCATTGTAGCTAGATGGAATAAATATGTAAATATATAAACACACACAGTGCAGAGCATTGTTGCTAGGTGGGATGAAACAGCATAACCGTCTATTTAGTTATCCTACATGGTATGATTATGTGCCCATACATATTCTCACCCTCCATAGCGACCGGTATGTTCCTAGTTGTATGCCGGAGAGGACCATTGTGTAAGTCTATTGCATCTTTTGCATTCAAAAAAACTATTAGTTTGTTACGTCTTTTTGCTATCTCTGCGAGCAGCCCTGCTTAGGTTGTACAGTCTGACAGCCGTTGGTAGGAAGGACCTACGAAACCTCTCGGTTGTGCACCTGGGATGATGTAGTCTGCTGCTAAATGAGCTCCTCAGTGCATCCAGTATGTCCTGCATAGGGTGGAACTCGGACTCCAGCAGAGATGACAGTTTAGCCACCATCCTTCTCTCTCCTATCTCCTCCATCGGATCAAGGCGCTGCCCCAGGACAGAGCTAGCTTTCTTAATCAGTTTGTTCAGTCTCTTCCTATCGGCTGCAGTAATGCCACTGCCCCAGCAGACCACTCCAAAGGTGATGGCTGATGCCACCACCGTGTCATAGAATGACTTCAGCAGCGCCCCTTGTACACCAAAAGACCTGAGTCTCCTCAGCAGGAACAGCCTGCGCTGTCCCTTCTTGTAGAGTGCGTCAGTATTGTGTGACCAGTCTAGTTTATTGTTCAGATGAATACCCAGGTACTTATAGGATGTCACCATCTCGATGTCTGTTCCCTGTATATTTACTGGTGCTGTGAGGGGCTGCCCATGCCTGTGGCAGTCCACCACCAGCTCCTTAGTTTTCCTCGCGTTGATCTGGAGGCAGTTCCGATGGCACCAGTCCACAAAGTCCTGAATAAGCCCTCTGTACTCAGCTTCATCTCCGTTGGAGATGAGACCAACGATCGCAGAGTCATCAGAGAACTTCTGTAGATGGCAATGTGTTGTGTTGTGTGAGAGGTCCGCAGTATAAAGAGTGAACAGGAAGGGAGCCAGCACCGTTCCCTGGGGGGCCCCCGTGCTACTGATGATCGTGTCGGAAACACAGTCCCGGGTTCTCACAAACTGAGGCCGGTTCGTGAGGTAGTCCAGGATCCATGATGACAGGTGCTGGTCCACCCCTGCGCGCAGCAGCTTGTCCTTCAGGATCATCGGTTGGATGGTGTTGAAAGCACTGGAGAAGTCAAAGAACATGATCCTCACCATATTCCCGGGCTTCTCCAGGTGGGACAGAGAACGGTGAAGGAGGAAGATCACCGCATCCTCCACCCCAATGCCATGCTGGTAGGCGAACTGGAGTGGATCCATCGCTGGTTCCACCAGGGGGCGGAGATGAGCAAGGAGCAGTGTCTCCAGGGTCTTCATCAAGTGGGACGTCAAGGCCACCGGTCTGTAGCTGTTCAGGTCTTTGGGGTGGGAAGTTTTTGGTACAGGTACCACACAAGATGTTTTCCACAGCTGTGGTACCCTCCCCAGTTTCAGGCTCATGTTGAAGATATACGTCACAATCCCACACAGCTGGTCTGCACAGGACTTGAGGAGCTTTGCGCTGATGCCGTCCGGTCCCGACGCCTTCCTCGCCTTGATCTTCCTCAGCTCCGTCCTCACCTGGGTCTTGGTCAGGGTCAGGATGGGGGGCTGTGTGTTGGGAGTGGGGGGGGGGGGGGTGTCGGTGGAGTGGGGAGTGGGCAGCAGGACTTGATTTCTTAGAGGCAGCAGTGGTTGTTGTGCAGACAGGGGGGAGGGCGGTTGGTCAAATTTATTGAAAAACAGATTCAGGTTGTTCGCCCACTCCCTGCCCCCCGTGGCCTGGGGGGAGGTATTCTGGAGCCCCGAGATGGTTTTGAGGTTTCTCCAGACCCCGCTGATGTCGCTCTGTTGCAGCTTGTCCTCCATCTTCTTCCTGAAGCTGTCCTTGCCTTCTCTGATCTTCCTCCTCAGCTCCCTCTGTACGGACTTCAGCATCTCCCTGTTCCCCGACCTGAAGATCCTCTTCTTCTCTCTCAGAAGTGTTTTTTTCTCAGGGTTGATCCAGGGTTTGTTGTTTGAGTGACGCCGTATGGTCTTGGTGGGAACGGATTTGTCCACACAGAAGCTGAGGTAGCCCGTGAAGGTGTGAATGAGGCCATCGATGTCCTCACCATGTGGATCGCAGAGCTGCTTCCAGGCAGTGGCTTCAAAACAGTCCTTTAGAGTGTCCATTGTCTCCTCAGACCATAACTCCACAGTGTGCATGGCCGGAGGTTGTCTGTGCACTAGGGGTTTGTACACCGGTCGGAGATGAACCAAGTTGTGATCCGATCTCCCAAGTGGGGGGAGTTGTGATGAGGTGTACGCCTCCTTAGTGTTTGCGTTGAACAAATCCAGTGTTTTATTGTCTCTAGTGTGGCATGTGACATACTGGGTGAAAGTGGGCAGAATGGGAGACAGTGAAACGTGGTTGAAATCGCCTGAGATGAGGAGAAGAGCATCTGGGTGTTCTGTCTGCAGCCTGCTGGTTACTGAATGGATGACGTCACGCGCTGTCCCAGCGTTCGCCGTCGGATTTGCATAAACAACAATGCAGATCACGTGTGAGTGTTCTCTCGGGAGATATGTAGGCCTCATGCTAACAGCTAGCAACTCAATGTCTTTGCTGCAGTGTCGTTGTTTAACAGTGATATGTCCCGGTCTGCACCAGTTGTTGTTAACATACATTATCACTCCACCGCCCCTAGCTTTGCCACTCTCTGGTGTTCGGTCAGCTCGTATCATGTGAAAACCCTCCAGCTCAATGTTAGCATCTGCTGCTAGTTCAGTTAGCCACGTCTCAGTAAACAAAAGGAGAGAGCACTCCCGGTAAGTGCTATCATAACACTTACCGGGCATAGTTTGTGCATAGTTTCAGTTCCGGCTCCAGACTGTTCCACAAATCCACCCCACAGACAGATATGCACATACTTTTCTTGGTTGTACGTATCTTGGGTTTTGTAAAGTTTAAGTCTCCTCTCAAATTATGATCGTTGTCTCTTTTTTAAAATATTTTTTGTATATTAGTTGGGAGTTGATTGTTAATCGCCCTGTACATTACTTGTGCTGTCTTAAATTTAACTAAATCGATGAACTTTATGACATGTGACTTCAAGAACAACGAATTGGTATGGTCTCTATATCCTGCATTGTTAATTATCCTTATAGCTCTTTTTTGTGATGTGCATATTGCTTGTAGGTTGGTCTTGTAGGTGTTTCCCCAGACTTCTACACAGTAGTTAAGATAAGGTAAAAACAGTGAATTGTACAATAAGACCAATGATTTATAGTCCAAGATGTGTCTTGTCTTCCCCAGTATGCCGATACATTTTGCTATTTTAGCCCGGATGTGACTGATGTGAGGTTTCCAGCAGATTTTATTGTCTAGCATCACCCCCAGAAACTTATTTTCCTGTACTGTTTGTATATAGTCCAATATTAACAACTAGGCAAAGACAAAAGAAAGAGCATCCCTTCAAACTACAGAGGAGGGAAAAAAAACAATTACAGAGAAGCTGGCAGGTAGAGCACAGAGAGGGAGAAAAAAACCCCAGCTCAGGCTGTCTACCCGCATCCAGATTCCACCTGACTGGCAGGGAAAAAAGCAGTTCGGGCGGCCTACCCCAGTCCCAGGCCCGGAGAAACAGTACCTCAGGCGGCCGGACCAGGTCACCGAACAAACAAGGCAGTCCTTCGGGTGGCCGACCTGGAATGCTGAACCGGCGAAACAGTCTCCTGGGCGGCCGGCCTGCGTCTTTTGGCCAACAGGGCCGGAGGGGAAGGTTCGGAGGCGGCCTCCCCACCCAGAGGGATAGCGAGGGAGAGCCAAGCTGAACACTGGGAACCCCAATGGAACCCGGTGGTGAAGGATTGGGGGAAGGATGAAGGACCAGTCCGGCATCAGACGGCAGAGGATCTGCAGCTCCTTCATCGACCTCGAACCGAACCGGCGCTGCGCCTCTGCTGGACCCCGATCGGGTCAGCGCTGCACCCACGACGGATCCCGATTGGGCTGGAGCAGCACCCACAACGGACCCCAACTGGGCCGGAGCGGCACCCACGACGGACCCCGAATGGGCTGGCGCAGCACCAGAGACGGCCTCCAACCCCGAACCCGGAAACTCCAGCACAGCGACCGGGATGGACTCCACACTGGTGACCCTGGGAGAAGGCTTAGGAGAAGAAGGAAAACCGGGATCAGGATCACCGGCAGCGACAGAGCCTAGTGAGACAAGCTTGGATGCAGCGGATGGCTGCACCCAGCTCGTCTCCCCGAGGGACATGCAAAAATGCTCTAGAATTGATAGGAGAAAGACAAAATAGAGCACTTGCCTGATCTCAAGTTCTGTCGCCGTCCAGGACTTTGACGATCGGGGTTCAGAAGGCAGAAGGACATCCTCTGGCTCCCACTTGGCTACAGCGGGCTCCACAGCCGGCATGATGGTTCCCACAGCCTGAGGACCCTCCAACGCTGACGACCACGCCGACAACCCGCACGGCGTGGTGGCAGGAGATTCTCGACCTGCTAGGTTGAATCGCTCCTCCATGGAGACCCAGGGACGCTTCGTCGCCGGCGCAGGCTCCAACTTGCTGTCCGCCCTCCTCCTCTGCCCGTGACGTGGCTGCGGGGCTGGAACCAGGCTCTCCGGGCCCGCAGGCTCCCTCCTCGTCCACCGGCGTAGTCCTGGCGCCGAGGAACACTCAGGGGAAGGAGACACAAAGGCGGCAGGTTCATAATTAATTTCTGCAGCAGGTGGAGGAAGCTCGGGGGGCTGTGAACCCCGAACTCCACCCCCAGGAATCAAACAACGCAATTCACCCAATACAGGAAAAGAATGAATGACCCGGGGGCGGAGGCGGCGGTTTTACCTCTTCAGTGAGACACGGAGGCTGCAGCTGGCTGGGAGACAGAGTGCGTGTGGCTACCCGGAACTGGATCCGGACGGGGTTCTCGCTGAGGTGTGCAGTCTGCATGGAGACGAGGTTTACTGGCAGAGGGCAAGGCGAAGGTGAGGTTAGGAAAACGCCGCTCCTACGTGGAAACCGAGGTGAGCAGGTCAGCATATTCAGGATAATCACACAGCTCAGGATTCCTCTCCACCAGCCTGACCGCCGCTGTCACATGCTTCATGATCTGTGTGGGGTGGACGGCGGAGCAAGCTGCAGCCACTCAGTCCCAGATGGAAATAGCTGTCAGCTGTAACTTCTCCGGGGGAATGCCGACTGACATCTCACTCCTTTGGGGATGGCCCCTGGGTGGTTCGAACTCCTTAACTGGATCGGGGACAGGAACGGGATCCCGAAGCGAGGAGCGAGGGTGCCTTATCTTCGGCTTCCTGCCGGAGTTTCCCTCCAGCCCACGGAGTCTCTCCCGGAGCACAGAGGTGTCCGCCATCCTCGCTACTCCAACCACCCTGAAGTCATGGCGAGGATGGCAGTTAATGATTGCCTCAGCGAGGTCCAGGTGCCGGCGTACATCGCTGGGAGTGTCGTAGAGGCGAGCGGTGAAAAGGGTTCCATCAATATAGTCGAGGGCCTCCACCAGCTCGTAGCCCAGGCTCCAAGCGTGGCCCCTGAGCAGTGACATAATCTCCCAGCACGCAGGTACCCAGACAGGGAAAACAACAAGTCCAAATTAGGCAAAACTCACGGTGACCGGCGTCTTGTTCTGGCTGCAATCTACTGTCATGGTGCGGTCCACAAGGACCGCAAATGACACGCTATAGGTCGCCGATGAGTTTGCATAATTTATTACTGAAGACAAACAACAAAATAATGAGCCACGGGGGGCTAAAACACAACTAAGGTAATGGCACAAAGAAACACAGAGTCTCAGAAAAACACTTACAATGACGGATGAAAGATGAAGGGTTGTTCACGAGTGAACGTCTGACGAGATTGCAGCAAGGATTAGCCCTCGGTTGCTTCCTTAAATCCCCAAGATAACCCAATCAGTGGAGAGAGTGATTAGGGGAGATGCTGAACAGCTGTCACAACGTGACCCGGCTTTGACAGCCAGAAGCCCCGCCGACGCTGTCAGAACAAAGGCTCGGAGAGCCATAGGGAACACACACCAGATGGGAGGAAAATACTGCATGACCCGAGCGCGGACATATTGGCGCTCAGACCATCACAGGTATAAATTTTGATACCGGTATAAAAATGAATATTGCAATATTTGGGGTCTGCTCCATGATTAAGTCACACTGTTATGCTGCTGATGGAAGTTGTGCGTTACCATAGAAACAGCAAAACAAACATGATGCAGGATGCTACCGCTCCATGGTAGGAGCGTCTGTGTCGAGTTGTCTTAAAATATTTTAGTTTTAAGGCAGTTTCAGACTGCTGCCATATTAAAAAAAAAACAAAAAAAACAAAAAAAAAAACAGTGCAGCAATGCGGAAAATCTGCCTGCATTTTTTTCTGCATGTACAATACATCAACAAAATCACTCACCTTGGAGTGGTGTTGATGTCCAAAGTGTCTGGAGTTTTTGACATGTTTCGGGACCCAGGAGACAGACACTGACACGGGTAAATTAGTGAACAATAATCTTTATTATAATGAAAGGGTGTGTAGTGCAAATGTGAGAGCGTGGATAGTATCCTGGTCACTGGAGCTGAGCACTCCGGACGGAGACCCGGCAACCCTGGAACATATAAGCACAGACAATTACTTTTGTCCCACACTAATGACAGGCTATCAGTAGTGAGGCTTACTTGGGAGAAGCACAGGTTACGTCCTGCTGAGAACCAGCGGCCGTGCAACGTGGAGGTGAAGGCGTCCGTGAACGTGCTGAGGCTTCCACCTGTGACTGTGGCAAGGACAGGTCTTCCAGAGACTCCAGCTGTGACACCACAGACCGGGACGATGACAAACCAGCTGATGACAAGACCAGTGATTCCACAGAATGTGGTGACGATGATAATCCAGCTGATGATAAGGTGAGTGATTCCACTGAGCGTGGTGACCATGACAATCCAGATGATGACGAGGTGAGTGATTCCACAGAACGTGGTGACGATGACACGACAGATGACGATGACACAAACTCCACCGGTAACGGTGGCCAGTACTCCTGTAACTGGTACAGTAACAGTTCAGGAATTTGTGGAGCAAGACGTACCGGTAGTCGTGGTGGTAGCGAACCGCTACGTGAGCGTGTTGGCGTTACCCCGTCAGCTGGGGACGCAGGTCCGCCGCCAAGGGGGTCCACCTGTGCACAGGGATAGAGGTTGGGTGTAGAGTAACAAACAGCTCTCTTACATGCTTGACTTTGGACAGAAGTCCTAGACGAGGCAGGAGTGATCCTTGACGAGGCCAGAGAGGTTCCTGACGAGACAGATCCTGACGAGACAGATCCTGACGAGGCAGCTTCTGACGAGACAGACTCTGACGAGACAGTTTTTGACAAGACAGTTCTTGACGAGACAGACTCTGACGAGTCAGTGTTAGACAAGACAGTTCTTGACGAGATAGTTTCTGATGAGACAAGAGAATACCTTGACGAGGCCAGAGAGCGGAGTTCTGGTTCTTTCTCAGACGAGGAGGACAGACGACTCCGTACTGAGCTGTCAGCAACGCTGGCTTTTAACAGCTGCTGATCAACACCTGTGGATCTGTGCGCAGCTGGAGATAATGATGCCAATGACGGCCCAGAGGCCGCCATGACAGTTTTATTTTCGCTCCATTTTGGTTGCTTCAGCTTGATTTTATTCAATCACCTGACCCCCCCCCCCCCAAAAAAAATCATCCCTTCAGTGCGACAATAGCCAAAAGGTCCCAGGAAATGTCTGTGCAATGGAGACTACTGAGACAGGTAGACTGATTCAGCATAAAACCCCAACAACGTAAGTGCACTTATGATGTGGTTTATATTATTTTCGTGTAATATTTGATTCAAAACAAAAAACAAAAAAATCTTTGAAACTCCATCTGAGCTTCTATTTATAAACCGGAGAAATAAGAGAGTTGTTTTGTTTTTAAATATGTCGAAGGTAAATAACACTGGCCTGAAAGTGTTCATTATAAATTAAAAAGAAAAAAAAAAGCAAAGTTTGTGATAGTGTGAACAACATCGTTATCGCGAAAAGCAGGATCTGTAAAGCGTTTTGGTCATCAAGAGATGAGAATAAAAGCGTTATATAAGTGAATGCCATTTACCAAAATTTGCAAAACTATCATGACATTATTTTTAGGTCAGGTCATATTGCCCATCAGAATCAGAATCAGAATCAGAATCAGATTTATTGCCATTGTTCATGTAGTACACAAACTAGGAATTTGTCTCGATGCCATGCTGCAACATTAAAAACATGATGAGAAAAAGAGATAAACTAAAAAACTAAAGGACTGAAAATGTGCAATAAGTGTAGAAAAATAAGTAATAATAAGTAATAATGATAATAATAATAATAATAACAATACTAGTAATAATGAGTAGTACTAGTCAAGGCAGTTTTAAAAAATTAGCAAGTGAAGTACCACATAGTGCAGTCGATAATGCAACAGAAAACAGTTGACGTGAGTCTGGTTGAGCTGCTGTACATAGTGCACGAGAGTCAAAAAGTCACTTAATGTTCAGCAGTCTGATGGCAGAGGGGAAAAAGCTGTTCATGTGCCGGGAGGTTTTAGTCCGAATGGACCGAAGTCTTCTACCTGAGGGGAGGGGAGCAAACAGTACGTGACCAGGATGTGAAGGATCGGCTATGATCCGGCCAGCACGCCTCCGGGTCCTGGAGATGTACAGGTCCTGGAGAGATGGGAGCTCGCAGCCTATCACCTTCTCAGCAGTGCGCACGACGCGCTGCAGCCTTAGTCTGTCCCTGGCAGTGGCTCCTGCATACCACACAGTTATGGAGGAGGTGAGGATGGACTCGATGATGGCCGTGTAGAACTGCACTAACATCTTGGTGGGTAGCTTGAGCTTCCTCAGCTGCCGCAGAAAGAACATCCTCTGCTGGGCCTTTTTGATGAGGGAGCTGATGGTTGGCTCCCATATAAGGTCTCGGGTGATGGTGGTGCCCAAGAAGCGGAAGGAATCTGCAATGGTGATGGGAGAGCCTGTGATGGTGAGGGGGGGCAGGGGGGTTGTGACTTTCCTGAAGTCCACAATCATCTCCGCTGTCTTCAGAGCATTCAGCTGCAGGTTGTTGTGGCTGCACCAGGACACCAGCTGGGCCACCTCTTCCCTGTAGGCGGACTCGTCGCCATTGGAGATGAGCCCGATGAGGGTGGTGTCGTCCGCAAACTTAATCAGCTTAACAGACTGGTGGGAGGAGGTGCAGGAGTTGGTATAAAGGGAGAAGAGAAGGGGGGAAAGTACACAGCCCTGGGGTGATCCAATGCTGATGCTAACAGAGTCTGAGACAGACTTCCCCAGCCGCACATGCTGTCTCCGGTCCGTCAGGAAGTCGGTGATCCACCTGCAGAGGGAGTCAGGCACGTTGAGCAGGGACAGCTTGTCCTGGAGCAGATCGGGGCGGATGGTGTTGAATGCGGAGCTGAAGTCCACAAACAGAATCCTGGCGTAGGTTCCCGGGGAGTCCAGGTGCTGCAGGATGGAGTGGAGGGCCAGGTTGACTGCGTCATCCACAGACCTGTTAGCACGGTAGGCAAACTGCAGCGGGTCTAGGAGGGGTGTGGTGATGGACTTGAGGTGAGACAGGACCAGGCGCTCAAAGGACTTCATGACTACAGAGGTGAGCACTACAGGTCTGAAGTCGTTAAGTCCAGCAATCCGTGGCTTCTTGGGGACAGGGATGATGGTGGAGGATTTGAGGCAGGTCGGCACGTGACATTGCTTAAGGGAGGTGTTAAAAATGTCTGTGAAGACAGGAGCCAGCTCTTTCGCACAGTGTCTCAGGGTGGAGGGAGACACACCGTCCGGCCCGGGGGCCTTGCGCGGGTTCAGTCTGGAGAACTGTCTGTGCACGTCCTGCTCACTGATGACAAGGGGGGGGGGGGAGGAGGAGGAGGAGGGGGGGACCGCTTTTGATGAATTAGGGGCTGAGGAGGCAGTGGAGCTGGGTGGAGTGGGTGAGTTGGACACAGCTGACGAGGTGTCAAAACGGGCGTAATGTTGGGACAGTTTTTGACAAAGGGCTTTGTCATCCTGACCTTTAGAAGCCTGAGGCCAGTAGTTGGTGATTTGCCTCAGTCCTCTCCACACAGAAGCCGAGTCATTAGCAGTGAACTGCTGCTGGAGTTTCTCAGAATACACAGATTTAGCTCTCCTCAGCTCTCTGTTAAACCGATATTTGACCTCTCTGTAGCAGTCCCTGTCTCCACTTTTCAACGCTGCTTCCTTCTCTTTCCTGATCCGTCTGAGCTTAGCTGTGAACCAGGGCTTGTCATTAGAATATCTCACCCTGGTGCGCGATGGGAGAATGTCCTCCTCACAGAAGTTGATATATTAGTTCACAGTGTCTGTGTACTCATTAAGATCATGTGTGGCTCTTTTAAACATGCCCCAGTCAGTTATTTCCATGCATGTGTTCAGTTTCTCTCCAGCTTCACTGGTCAATTTCTTTGTAGTGGTCACAACAGGTTTAGTGAGTTTCAGTCTTTGTCTGTATGTGGGGATGAGGTGGACCATCATGTGATCAGATAGACCAGCGCAGCGCGGGGAACAGCGCGATATGCGTCTTTCACTGTGGTGTAACAGTGATCTAGTGTGTTCTCACCTCTGGTTGGACATTTAATAAACTGTTTGTAGCGGGGGAGCTCGTGACTCAGATTGCTCTGGTTAAAATCGCCCAACACAATAACCAGAGACAATAACCATCCCAGAGACCACCTCTTTTTGGGGTCTTGGTCTTCCCTGAGTATAATTACAGTGTTCTCAAATTGACAGTGTACTAAAGGAGAAAACAGATTCTAGTTCAGATGAAATGGACTAAAGCAGGGATGTTCAATTACAAAATCAGTTGGGCCATGTAAAAATTAATTTTGGACAATTATCCGACTCTTTTCAGTTAACCAACCAATAATCACAGAAGAAATACTATTTCTCAGCTTAACTTTTATTGAATCATGCAGGTAGTCACACATGGCTGTGGGTCTCAGCAACTCAACCTGGTCCAAGACCCCGAACAAAGGAATCCCCTCCTACATATAGCTTCTGAGTTGATGGGCGTTTCCCAACAACTCTCCAGCAATACATGTTCATTGTCCAAACTGGTCCAAACCGGTCTTCTCAGGTCCAAATAGCTTCCGCATCCTTCCTCTCTGTGTTCCAATGGCTCCAGATGTCTCCTCTCATTTATGGCTCCTCTCCATCCAGATGTCTCCTCTTTAGCCCTTTATGGCATCCTGTTATTTAGCCCACGCAGCCCATGCCCATTTATGGAAGCAGGAAACAAAGACTAGAGCTTTTGTGTGTGTGCATGTGTGTGTGTGTGTGTGTGTGTGTGCAACTTGTGTGTATGTGTGAGCTTGTGTGTATTTGTGCATATGTGTGTGAGCTTGTGTGTATGTGTGTATGTGTATGAGTGGAGCTTGTGTGTGTATCATGTGTGCTGTGCGTGTGTGTGTGTGTGCAACTTGTGTGTATGTGTGCATGTGTATGTGTGAGCTTGTGTGTATTTGTGCATGTGTGTGTGAGCTTGTGTGTATGTGTGTATGTGTATGAGTGGAGCTTGTGTGTGTTTCATGTGTGCTGTGCGTGAGGGCACTTTGTGTAATATCTAACTAACTAATCTTCACTACTTATTTATTATAACAATTATTTCCTCTCTTGACTCCATTTTCATGGAGTCAATAACTATGGCAAGCTCAATAATAAACAGGCATCAGACACTTGATATTATTTTCATGTGAGATGAGCGAAAAACCTGTAGGCAGTATATATTGTACTTTCATAAGTAATCATTGTAATGTAATTTCTTTATTCATTCAGTACATAATCACAGGCGAAAATTCTCATCTCAGACCCCACTGCCCTTGGCGGTCTTTTTTGGAAACTTTATTAACACGCATGTTATATCAGGAAAATAAACACATGCAAAACAAAACATTTTCAGTCAAAACATTTCTTATTCATGTGTGTTGTGTCTGAGCCTCAATACCGGCCATATAACAGAGCTTCAAACCTTCTATTTCTATTCTAACTACATGACCTCAAATAGCACAATATTTTGAAGATACCTGCAAGAAGGAAAAGGAAGGGGCCAGAGGTTACTAGCACATGACCCACTGCAGGAGGGTGCCTTCAGAGCATCTCCTTTTCATGTAAGATTATATGTATGTGGGCAGTGTTGGATGTGTGTACAGTAAATAGAATAGTGGATAGCAGAAAGACACAATATATACATTTCAAACAATGGCCTCTCTTTCATCACTGTCAGTACCAAATTCACAGTGGTTCTTGTTGTGGAGGAGAGATCTAGACTCCTCTTGGGAGTGGACCTGGGCCATCATCCTCTGGATTGGCTCCTTGGATAGGGCTGTGATTATGCATCTCCCCAGTAACACTTTCAAACATGGGATGCAGCAACACCCCACCCCGAGTATCTCTGCTAGTGAGATGACTACAATCAGGATCACAGTACTGAACATATTGTCATCAGCTGAGCTCTGGAGGTTCCACCAGGCTCAGTCTCGTGGCTTTTTCTCTGTATTTATATATTTGTTGTATTTTGTGCCTTTTGAGTTTCAGTATACTCGTACTGCTTTCTATTTTTCTGTTTATGTTTCAGTTTTGTTATGCCCATTTTTTGTTTCAATTTGTAATTATTTATTAGTCTGCATTTGATGATGTTTATTCTTTATTTGTAATGTGGTGTTCTTTCTTGGGGTTGACAGCTGTCAGACGGCATTTCCGGTTTTGTACTCTGAGTGGGCGCCGCCCTGTCAGCTGTCAAGTCCAGCCGCTCTTCTCTCATCTCTCCCAGCTGATCCCGATCACTATTCATTGTTCCCTTTTTGCCCGCTCATGTGAACCCACACCTGTCATTACTTATGTTGTTTATTCTGTCCCTATTTAAGGACTACATTTTCTTTTCTTTACTGTTGCAGTCTTGCTAGCGATTCCTTCTCCTCATCACCAGAGCCCCTTCCCCACTCTGGTGAGTTTATTCCAAACTCATTCCTGTGTGTAAGTTTCTTTATTATCCATATCCATTGTATATTCTTTATTATCTTTGTCTGCCCTGAGAGGCAATTCATGACACGTATCACACTTGCCCAACGTCCAATTATTGACTGTAGCCATGCAGTAAAAGCATCTTCCTCATAACCTGTGTTTTGCCCAAATTCTATTCTAAGGCCTTCTAAGGCTTCTATAGCACGTGTAATGCTCCCATCTGGGCTTGTGTGATTAGGGCTAAAGGTACAGCAGACAGAGCCAAAAATTTGACACACTCCCCCCGACTCTGCTAAAAACATGCCAAGGGCAATGCGGTTCTGATAGGTCATGAGGGAGGTTGCCTTTAATTGCTCATGCACTCCTTTAAGAGTGTCTACAGTATAATTTAACATTCTTTGCTCATTATAATACAAGTATGCAATCCAAGATTGCATTTTAATAGATTCTATTGTGGCTCCTGACCATGGGATAACATGTACCAGGGCTGCAGCATAATGGTTTCTGCCTTTAAATTCATCAGCGACTCCACTAACCATGCCCATCCCATCTACACACGGTGTAACTCCCCTTAAGGTGTCCTCCATCTTTCCCATAATCGACGATACATCTCTCTTTGGCCTACTGTGTTTTCTAGTAATTGGTCCCAATGGCAGGATCATAAAAGGCATTACCAACTGAACTGGTGCACAGGTTCCTTTCCACTCCTTGGGTAGGGTTGGCCACAACTTTATTTGTCCACACCAAAACCAAACATCAGCTGTTGGTTGTGTCATATTTTCCAGTTCATTGTTGTAAGTATCTTTCACTGGTAAGGTGGTTAAGCAGGAAGTTAACTTCCCCACTGATAGGGACCCTGATGTTCTTTCTAAACAGGTATAGTGTCATAAACTCCCTTTTCAGGGCAGAATTAAGGAACCATGTGCTGGCTGTGAGTTTGCAGATTTAATAGTGACACAAAACAAAAACATGAACAGAAGTTTACAAAACTAGTTGAAGCAGGGGAATACAGGTGAAGCCAAAAATAGCAAACAGCTAAGGTGAGAGGAATCGCCAGTACACCTGGAGAACAAAGCTAGAAACACACATTGGGATTTGCATAGAGAAAACGCTGAGGAAAATAAAGAGGAACTTACGTCCTGTAGATGCAAAGGGTGCTGTGCCGGACAATAGTGCACAGCCCCTTAAATAAGGCAAAGGAAATGATGACAATAGGGAACAGGTGTGTGGAACAGGAGCAAAGATAATAACTGAAATACAAACAGCTGAGGACAACCACAAAACTAGCTAAGGGTACAGAAAGTAACAAAGGACACTATCAAAGTAAAAACACAAAGGACATGACAGAAGAATACCAACCCAGATTCAGACAAAATACAAAAGACGGGCAATAATAATACGCCAACATAGTAAGGGCAAGGTAAGGAAATAATATTCTTACACAACCTGGACAACTGTCAAACTAAAATCACCAAAAACAAACATGAAGTCAAATAATAACACCAAGGTGAGAAAAATAATCATAATAAACTAACAACATGAGCGCAGTGCGTACACTGTGCTCAACATCACGACATATAATTACCCTCATAAGGTTGGAGTGGTGGGGGATTCATTTCTATTGTTGGAGGAAACAGATGATGAAGGGTGATACAGTTCTTAGTTGGAGCTTCAGTGGTGAACAAATGGAGCAAACATTTGAAACCCATAGGATCATTATAGTGATTGAGGGGAAACGGGACTGTGGCTAGACCTGGCCTAGACGCTGCACATGCATAACAATCCACTTTATTCTGGATCACTGTCTTAACTGAATATTGAGCCCAGGTTAACCACTCATTTTGGTTAGTATGACCTGTTTCTGCTGCCACTCTATCTTTCATAGTTTTGACATCCATATATGCCACCACATCAGTTGGATTCAGCTTCAACAAGAGCTAGTGTCGTCTTGTTAACCGGTATCACTTTTACCAATCCTTGTAGCACAATTGGATCCTCTTCGTTCACTCCTATAAATGCATCCACATATAAATAGAATGGGGAAGTCTTGGCTGGAGGAATATGCAGACTAAATCCCAATGTTTTTGCCTGCTTCATGATAGTCTTAGGTGTAAAGAATTTTATACCTTTACACCAAAAATCAGCCTGCCGCGGTGAAGCACAAATAGAATTTTCTAAGGTTAAAGACCATTGCATAGATCCACATCCTTTCTGTGCGCTCCATTTTGCTTTCATATTGGGCTTACCCTTGATCAGACACATCATAAATGAATGTTCTCTCCAATTAAAACTTCCAACTGTGCAATCGGCTATATCACATAAATCTAATAACACTACTGTGCAGTTGCCTGGATTTATTGCTATCTCTATTTTGGATCCATAGTGGTCCACACTCTGAGGTGTGGCAGAACGTACATATCTATCCTCCTGTAGTTGCTTTGGTTGTTGGAATTTTCCCCAGAAAAAGAGAATAAAATGATAAAAGACAGGAGAAGCAGAGCACAAAGAACTGCTCTTGTACTGACATTAGGTATGATCAGCATTTTTATTTATTTTCTGAGTTTGCCAAGTTGTCAACGGTCTGGAGGAGTGGGCAATTTGGTTCTGCGGCTTTTGCACAGGGAGTTACTGTGCATGTATCCAGTTACTCAACCTTCCTTTTTTCCAAACTTGCACTGCATGTGATGTGGCTTTTTTCACTTTTAAAGGTCCTTGCCACTTAGGAGAGTCCCGATGGGGCCTTATTACTTTTTGCCACACCCAGTCACCAAGTTCCAATGGGGCAGCACTCCCCTGGGTGCTCCTGTTGAGAATGTCTGGAACCTGTTTAGAAAGTGCTTCAGATATTCTCTTTAGACTCTTAATGTATTGTGACAGTTCTACAGCTTGATTATTCCTAGGAGTCAAAGGTGAGTCAACAAATGGTCCTGGCATCTTTATGTTAGTAACTCATGAGGAGTCAGGCAGAGCGTCATGTTGGAGGTGGAGCACAGTGCCATCAGCACTAATGGCAGTGCATCGACCCCATGCATTGACCCCATGTCATGCATGTCCCCATGCATTGTTTGGCTAGCATTCTTTTTAAAGTCATATTTGCTCTCTCTACTAGCCCTTGGGAGGACGGATGCACAACTGAGCCAAATTTATGCCTTAACCCTTTGAGTGTGAGAATTTGTGTGCCCCTAGTGGCAGAGCGTGGCACTGTGCCTGCCTTCTCACTCTGACATGATCGCCTGCATTGGGAATTTGTACTGATTGTACTGATTTGCCAGTTTCAAAAGGTGGCAGACATCCGTTGGAGGACTCAGTGGATGACATGTATGTCAACGATGGGCCTCACAAGCCATCAATGAGACGTCGAGAGCCAGCCGATGAGTTTGCGTATTTTATTCACACAGGATAACAGTGCAGAATAATAAGCCACGTGGGGCCAAAACGCGAACATACACTTAGGTTCCAAATTTACAGATTACAAGAGAAAGGCACACTGTGAAACAGAATAAGAGGGAAACACTAAGGGAAGAAAACTCCAGAATCGTAAGACGGAGGTTAGCCCAAGGAATGTTCGACGAGGTCACAGCCCCGAGCAAACAGAGCTGCTCCCTTAAATAGCGCTTGACAGATTGACCAGCTGATGAAAAGCCATCAGCTGATTGGAAACCATCCGTCCCGCGGAGCTTGGCTTCTGACAGCCAGAAGCGCCGCCGAGATGCTGTCATAATAAAGGCCTGGAGGTCAAAAGGTGCGCCAGAGGAGAGAACGGGGAACTACCGCACAACCCGAGTGCAGACAGAGTCAGCACACGGACCATGACAGTTGCCCCCGTTCACAAGGCGGATTCCAGACGCCGTGTAACACCAAGTCCCCCCACCTGGAAGGTCAACAGGACCGCCCCAGGGAGGGAGGAGGGGGGAAAAGGCTAAGGAGGACCAGAACCAGGTGACAAGGGCGAATACAGAAAAATAAAGCATGGAGCAACTACAGAGCATGGGGAAACAAACACAAAAATACTCCATAATGTACAGGTGGAAAACAGACAGGACAATAAATGCAAATAATGGAATACTGAGGATACAGGCCACAAACAGAAATACCAGGTCTATAGACCAAGATACACAGGCCCAGAAGAAATAAATGGCCACCATATATCATCCTTCAAACAGAGGAAGGGAGAGAAAAAAAACCACGCTAAATAGTAGCGAATACCTACAGTTTAAATCCATTCAAATAAACTGTTAAAGGTAACAAAAGCACATCTCCCAGACTACTGAGGGATCAATCAAAGAGAGAGGGAAAAAAAAAAACCACACACTAAGGAGCGGCGATAAACACAGTACAAAATAGTCCAAGACCCCAAACACAAAAGCATCCCAAATCAAACAGAGGAGGGGGGGGAGGGATGACAACAGGCAGAGCGCAATGGAGTAAAAAAAACAAGTTCAGGTTGTCTGCCTGTGTCTAGCGTCCAGATCGCTAACAGGGGAAAAAGGATCAGTTCGGGTGGCCTACCCCAGTCCCAGGCCCGGAAAAAGAGTACTTCTGGTGGCCGGACCAGGCGCCTGAATTGATAGGGCAATCTGTCAGGCGGCCGATCCAGAACGCCAAACGGGCGAAGCAATGTCCCAGGTGTCTGACCCACGTCATTCCGCTACCAGAACCGCAGGAGAGCACTCGGAGACGGCCTCCCTATGGAGAGGGATAGCGAGGGAGAGCCGAGCCAAAAATGGGAAGTCCCAGCGGCCCCCGATGGACAGAAACAAGGAGTGGGGAAAAAAACAAGGGACCAGTCCAGCTGTGATCAGCGGAGGATCTGCAGCTCCACCTCCAAACTTCACTAGATTAGGCACTGTCCTCCTGTTGGATCCCACGTGAGCCCGAGCTGCACCCACAATGGATCCCGATCGGATTGCGGTTGCACCCATGATGGACCCCGAATGGGTCGCGGCTGCACCCACGATGGACCCCGATTGGGTCGCGGCTGCACCCACGATGGACCCCGACTGGGTCAGAACAGCACCAGGAATGACCTCCAACCCCGAGCCCAGATCCTCCAGAACAGAGACCAGGACCGACTCATCACCAGTGACCCTGGGAGAAGGCTCAGGAGAGGGAAAAGGACCAGAATCAGGATCACCGGCAGCGACAGAACCCAGCGAGACAGGCTCGGATGCAGCAGACGGCTGCACCTGGCTCGTCTCCCCGAGAGACAGGCAAAAATGCTTCAGAGTAGAAAGGAGGAAGACAAAGTAGAGCACTTGCCTGATCTCGAGTTCTGTCGCCGTCCAGGACTTCTGCGATCCGGGTTCGGGATTGTAGAAGGACGTCCTGTGGCTCCCACTCGGCTACGGCGGGCTCCGCAGTCAGCATGATGGACTGGGTTGAACCGCTACTCCATGGAGACCCGGGGACGCTTCGTTGTCGGCGCAGGCTCCAATTTGTAGTCCACACTCCTCCTCTGCCTGTGAAGTGGCTGCGAAGGGGTGGATTCAAACTCTCCAGGGCCGCAGGCTCTTTCCTCGTTCGGCGGTGTAGTCCTGACCACGGGGAACGCTCAGAGGAAGGAGACACAGAAGCAGCAGGTTCACTATTAATTACTGCAGCAGGTGGAGGGAGCTCAGGGGACTGTAAACCCCAAGCTCCACCCCCAGGGATCAGACAAGGCAATTCACTCAGTGAGGGAAAAGAATGAACGTGCACTTGCCTGCTTCGCTGAGTGCCGATGGGACCCACTGCAGTGGACTTGGTTCCTCCCTTCCTCAGCCAGATGGTGACGGAGGGCCCCCCGGGAAGAAGAAGAGGAGCCTCTCGCACCGGATCAGGAATGGGAGCAGCCAGAGATGGACTCATGGAGTTCACAGCAGCTGGAGGGGGCGTTGAGGAGGGGGGAGACACAGCCAAGGCGAACCGGGATCGAGGAGCTGACAGAACAGCAGGGACAGATGACCCGGAGGCGGAGGCGGCTGTCTTACTCCTCCAACAAGACACGGAGGCTGCAGCTGGCTGGGAGACAGAGTTCATGCGGCTACCCGGAACTGGATCCGGACGGGGTTCTCACTGAGGCTTGCGAACAGCATGGTGACGTTTACCGGCAGAGGGCGAGGCGAAGGTGAGATCAGGGCAACGCTGCTCCTGCGCGGAAACCGAGGCGAGCAGGTCAACGTATTTGGGGTAGTCATACAGTTCTGGATTCCTATCCAACAGCCTGACCGCCGCTGTCACATGCTTCATGATCTGTGTGGGATGGAAGGCGAAGTGAGCTGCAGCCACTCGTCCCGGATGGAAGTCGCTGTCAGCTGTAAATCCTCCAGGGGAATCCCGACTGACATCTCACTCCGTTGGGGATGACCCCTAGACGGTGCGAACTCCTGGACTGGATGAAGGACAGGAATGGGATCCCAAAGTGAGGAGCGAGGATGCCTCCTCTTCGGCTTCCTGCTGGAGTTTCCCTCCAGCCCACGGAGCTTCTCCTGTTGAGCAGAAATGTCTGCCATCCTCGCCGTGATTTCAGGGTGGTTAGCGTAGCGAGGATGGCGGTTAATGATTGCCTCAGCGAGGTCCAGGTACCAGCGTGCATCGCTGGGAGTGTCATAGAGGCGAGTGGTGAAAAGGATACCATCAATATCGTTGAGGGCCTTCACCAGCTTGTAGCCCAGGCTCCTAGCATAGCCCTTGAGTGGCGCCATCTCCCAGCACACCGGTACGCTGAACAGGGAAAACTAACAGTCCAATTAAGCACAAACTCACGGTGACCGGCGTCTCAGTCTGGCTGCAACCTACTGTCATGCTGTGGTCCTTGTAGACCGCAAATAAGACACTATAGGCCACCGATGAGTTTGCATAATTTATTAAAGGAAGACAAAATACAAAATAATGAGCCACATGGGCAAAAGCACAACTATGACTGTGACTAAGACTAAGACTATGGACAGAGGGAAACAGACACAGAAGGAATACACTTACTGTGAGACGATATGAATCTTAGAAGGAGATTTGACGAGAGGATGTTCGATGAGGTCGCAGCCCCGAGCAAACAGAGCTGCTCCCTTAAATAGTGCTTGACAGATTGACCAGCTGATGAAAAGCCATCAGCTGATTGGAAACCAGCCGTCCCGGGGAGCTTGGCTTCTGACAGCCGAAAGTGCCGCCGAGACGCTGTCATAATAAAGGCCTGGAGGCCTTTAGAGCCTTTGGAGGTGCGCCAGAGGATAGAACGGGGAACTACCGCACAACCCGAGTGCAGACAGAGTCAGCACATGGACCATGACAATGTAATACACCAAAGAAGAAGAACTCCTCATTTTCTTTTCCTGTTTGTAGCAGTTAGCCCAGAAAGCTAATATGGCCACCATCGTCACTGTCACTTTTTTGGCTTTGTATGCAGAAAATAGCCGTGGAATACAAGCGAAATTTATGTGGGATAATCATAAGACTTTGTAGATGTGGTAGAGATTTTAAATTACCGGCAGAATGCAAAATATGGACTATGATGGATGAAAACGCAGCGGCCTCGCCACCCAACCAGCCAGCCCCCCTTTGTCAAAAGTAAGTGAGAAATTTCTGGAGTTTTTTTAAATGTACTGATTTCTTGTTCATATGCTTTGAAGATAAGATGATGAGGTACCTCTGTACAAAAAACAGTGTCAAAAGACTGAACCATTTTTTGTGTAAATACATCCAAAGTCCAGTTTTGACTGAGTTATGGAATTTAAAGAGGTGCCATGACATTATGCAAATTAGATGCATAAATGTATTCCTTTCTGAAACTTTGGAACATATTTTACATCTTTCTAATTGATAGTAAGCTATTATCTCTTACCACTTTCAAGTTATAGCCTTGGAAATCTGAACTATTTTATTGACAAAAAATATTTACCAATCTTGACCACTAGGGGTTATGTCGCAGTTCGGCAACATGCACACTCATAGGGTTAAGTCTAAGTCGCATTCAACTTCCTTCAAATGTTTATTTGCAAAATGACTGCCATTGTCTGACCTGATCACTCTTGGAAAACCATGTCTGGGAATCACCTCTTCTGTCAGCCATTTAATCACTTCTTTTGCACTTTCTGTTTTACATGCTTTTGCCTCAACCCATCTTGAAAATGTATCCACAAACACCAACAGATATCTGTAGCCTCTGCATCTATTTTATGGGCCCATGTCTGTGAAATCTATGACTATGTTCTTCCATGGCCCCTCAGGGGCTGTAAAAGCTCCCTTAGAGGTCTTTAACGTGCGTTTGAGATTAAACTTTTGGCATGCTTCACACTCAGAAACCACTAGTTCTGCCACATCTGACAAATGAGGATGCCACCAATGTGCTTCAATCAGAGTTGAGACTTGTTTTTGAAACATGACCTTTTGTACGCGCCTCTTTGCACAGCAGCAACAACACCTTAGCAGGGGCTACCAATCTTCCATCTGCAGACCGCCACAGACCCTCCTTATCTTTCTGTGCTCCTTTCTCTGTCCACCTGCTCTTTTCCTCAGGACTTGCTTTCTCCTGTAACTGCTTAATTTCCTCTGTGCCTAGTTCCTGGTACTTCTGATCCTCTTTCTGTATCATCATATTTGCCTGTGTAATATAACCACTTGCTTGTTTAGCAGCTAAATCAGCAGCTTAATTTCCTTTGGCCACAACTGCATTTCTTTTTTGATGTCCTTTACACCTCAGAATTTCTACCCTCTTTGGTTGACCCATGGCCTCCAACAGCTCAACCATTTCTGTTAAGTGTTTAACTGGTGTGTTCGTTGAAGTAAGAAATCCCTTCCGTCCCCAATGTGGTAAATCAACATGTGCAGCCTGGTGGGCATAAGCTGAATAAGTGTATATGTTTATCTCTGTCATAAACCTCCGTGCGTCATAGCTTGGCGCACGGGAGACAGAATGAAACCCCAAGAGCGAGAGTAGATGGTGCACATTTATTAATAACACAAAGGAAATAACCAGTCCAGTTATCACCAAGTACAGTTCAATTCAACCACAGTAATACAGGGAGATACAATGACAAGGTTTGGCCACCAAACATGCAGGGCACCAGCCAAATGCTCGACAGCCTGGTCTAAATGAAGCCTCATGCTGTAGGGCTGTGTAAAGCACAAAAAGAAAGGCGCACGGCCTCATGCTGCAGGGCTGCAGAGCACAGGAGAAAAGGTGGAGAAAGACACTTTCTGAGCTGGAGTTGATCCAGGGCGAAACCAAGCAGTCTGGTGGAAAAGGGTTAGAAGTTGAGGCAGCCGCGAATACCCAGGGATTGATCGTCTGGAGATATCGGGCTGAGAATGTGAAGGGAGCGGTACGTCATTCATGGAGAGCTTGCTGCCATGAACGAGAGTGAATGCCCCGACAATCTCTTTCCTCTGGAGCACCCAACAAATACTCCAGAAGCTAACAAGGAAAGAGATTGCCGGTGTGCGAATGCGTGGGCAGAACTGATTAACACCAGGTGTATGAGTGTGTGAAATGAGAATGAATGGAGCAAGTGCATGTGTGTGTGCATGTGGGTGTGTGTATGTGTGTGAGCACCAGACAGTGCAGCTGACAGAGCTTGACAGAAGGAGGGGTGTGCCCGAGCTGTCAGGAGGAAACTAGGTCAAATCCTAGCAATAAGTCAGAACCCGGATTCCTGACAGCCCCCCCCCCCAAGGGTTGGATGCCAGAGACCCCAGAACCATCAGCAAATAAGGAAAAGAAACAGCACCCCTCAAGGGAATCCCTCCCCCCCCCTCCCGGCAACAAACACTATCCCAGGGTGGGAGGTGGGGGAAAACCGTTTAGGAGTAAAGCAATCAGTGAAAACATAATGAGAACAAAAACAGAATAAAGAACTACCCCTCCTAACAAACCCCCAACCTGGAGCACTAACCCCCCTTTCCAGAAGTCCAAAGTTCGGGGGGTCGACCAGAGTCCCAGGCCCCCAGTATGGTGAGGAGTGGTAGATCGGGTGGCCTGCCCAAGTCCCAAGACCAGCAGGTGGCCCATGGGATAGTGTCCGGTGGCCTGCCCGGGCCGATGGGCCACCCGGCCCATAAGCCAAGTCCTTCGGGTGGCTGACTAGCGTGGTGGAGCCACCAGGACCTGAGAGGAGGATGGAGAGGTAGCCTCCAAACTCGGGAACCTCGGCGGCGAAGCCAAGGAACGGGAGCCCCCCCTGCCATTCGAGGTTTGGGGCAGGGGGACCGTAGCACCCGCGACAGTCCCGGTCTGGGATGTGGCTGCACCTGCGACGGTCCCAGTTTGGGATGTGACTGCACCGGCAGTGGACTCCAGCTGGGGCTCTGCTGCACTGGTGGTGGACTCCAGCTGGGGCTCTGCTGCACCAGCGGTGGACTCCAGCTGGGGCTCTGCTTCAGCCACGGTGGACTCCAGTTGGAGCACCATTGCACCTGTGGTGACCCCCATCGGGGGCCTCATTGCTCCCGTGGTGGCCTCCCCAGCGAGGGAGGTGATGCTCCTCACGTCCTCAGGCGTTGGACCCCGATCCTTGGTTGCCTCCAGTAGCTCTCTGGCGACCCTGGCTGGAGGCTCCGAACCCAAAGACAGAGAAAGAGAAACCGGGTCAGGGTCGCTGGCAGCGGCAAAGCCCGGTGTGGCGGTCCCGAGGGCTACTGTGAGCTGCCCGGGTCCACCTCACCTTAAGTCGGGCAGTGTGACATTAATATTGACACTCCTGACATAATGGAGCACACTTGCCTGACTTCTGGCTCCACCGCCGTCCAGGACTCCGGTGATTTAGGGTGTATAGGTTCCTCCAGTCCGTCAGGTGCTGCATCCCCGTTGACTTCCTTTGGGACAACTGGACCCTTCTCGTCGTCCATGGGCAACCCCGGTTTTGGTGGCTCCTCTCTGGCGACCCTAGGAAAGAGCTCGAAGGAGACGGGAGAATGGAAACAGTTAGGGTCGCCGGCAGCAGCAGAACCCAGTGAAGAAAGTTTAGATGAAGCTGGGGGCTGCACCCAACTCTCCTCCCCAAGAGCCAGGCAAGAACTCTCAACACATGACAGGTGGACTACAGAAGAGCTCACTTGCCTGTGCTCTAGTTCTACCAGCGTCCAGGACTCTGACGATGATGTTTGGGGTCCAATCGGCTGGAGGTCCAGTCCGGGGGATGGCTTTGCCATGGCGGCCCCCACAGCAGGCATGATGGTCTCAGCAGTCGTGGTCTCCTCCAGTGAAGCCCCTAATGCCGGTAATCCTCCCGGCATGAACTCTGGAGGTGGAGACCTGGGTGGCATTGTGTCTGCAGAGACTGAAGCGAGAGGATGCTTCTTCATTGGCACCTACTTCCAGTCGGTCACAGCGCTCCTCCTCTGGTCGTAGCGGATCTGTGAGGTGCAGTCCTCCAGCACCGTGCATTCCCTCCTCCCCCGATCATCGAGCTCCATGGCTGTTGGACACTCCCAGGCAGGGGATGGAGACACAGAGGAAATAGGTGAGTTCATCATAGGAGCAGCAGGGGGAGAGCACTCAGGCAACTGCCTAGCCTGGGGCTCTCTCCCGGGGGACAGACAAGGCTTATCCTTAATGACTACGGTTGCATGAAAACCCACTTGCCTGGCCTCCCGGGTCTGAATGCTGGTGGCTGCCGACGGCGTGTTGTCCTCCCTCTCCATGCCCATAGGTCTTCTAGGCTCCTCGGTGATGGATGGGGGAGCTGGCCCGAACGACACGGAGGTGGGCAGGTCTGGAGTGGCACACACAATCTCTCCAGCGGCTGGGGTGGACGACCCAATGATGGGAACCGTGGCTGAAGCTGAAGGGGCGTCTGCTGGTATGACAGCTGGAACCGAGGGGGGCTTCGCCACAGCAGCGATCGGGCTTGACGTCCAATTAGGAACCGCCGATGAGGTAACGGGCCTCTTCCGTCGCTTAGACCCAGGATTACCCTCATGCCGTGTGGTTGACTCCTCCCGCTCCTCCTGCGTCCGACGATCCTCTTCCGGGGCCGGTGGGGAGTGACGGGAGACAGAAGACAGGGAATAAGGAGCTGTGACAGCAGCTGTTTGGGGAGCTTCAGCGGGTAACAATTTCTGAAGCTCCTCCACAGAAATCTGATTAATCACCTCAGGAGACATAGCAAGAGAATGGAGATGAACTTGCCTGAACTCCTGACTGGTGATAATGTCAACTGCTGCCTTGGTGTCCTGCTTCGTCCTCCCAGGAGTAGGACGAGAAATCCGGCGGGGGGAGGAGCACTCCAGCTCAGGCGGTGAGCGGTAGGCTCCGGTCCGCCAGGAGCGCATCGTGGGAAGCCCCAGTTGAGCTCCGATGTCTCCTCCTGTCATCTCCTCCAGCTGTCAGCATGACTCGTGGACCGCAGTGAAAAATGACGTCAACACCGGATATTTCCAAAGACCGGGGCACGTCTGGAGCACCCTGACAGTGATGTCGGACAGCAAGAAATTCTTCTCCGGGGAGTTGGTGGCTCGAGCCCAGGAAACGAATACTACAGCTCGATCAGCCACTCCACACTCCTCAGGGCTCAGTCCAAAAACTAAAAAATCCATGGTGACGACTAGGGAAAAAAGCACTGGAGAAAAAGCAAAAATACACTTGTTCGCCACCTCTCCACTGGGCTTTTTACACTGGTCGGAGCATTCTGTCCTCCGTGCATCATTGCTCGGTGCACGGGAGAGAGCTGAATAAAGGGCCTTTTCCACTAGCACGCTTTAGCGCGACACGGGACGGCTCAGCACGCTTTGTACGCTTTTCCACAAGCCCCAACACGGTTTAACAGCCGCAATTCTCAGCCCCGCTGAAGGGCAGGGTACAGCAGTGCTGAGCTGTGCCGTGTTGTGACGTTAACAGACTGGTCGCCGCTGATTGGTCAGGTTGTAACCGGCGCTGATTGGTCAGGTTGTAACCGCCCCTCTCCTCCTCCTCATCTACCAAATCTTCACGACCTTCTCAATAAAGTTTTTGAAAAAAAAAAAAAAAAGAATCTTCACGACCGCCTTTACTCAGCACGCAACCACTGTTGGCGGTTCCTTTTCAGTGTATTGCTGTGCTATTTTCATTTATTCTCTATCAAAAATGGCTTTGTGTAATAAGGGTGTTCCATGGACCAGTAAGGAGCTGCAGTGTCTGTTCACTGCATTGTCAGACGAACGTATGCAGCGCGAGTTACACGGAGCCGCCCGGAATGAAAAAATATGCCGGGAGGTCTCGACATCGGAGTCCTTTAACGGTGAGTTTTAATTTTTTTTTATTGTGTGTTTTTTCGCAAATATATTCGGTAAGACGCTCAGTTTATTTATGCAATAAAAAAGCTGTTCATTTGTGGATGGATCGCTGCTTTATTGCAGCACAATGCGGACTAAAGCTTTTATTTTAATTATTCATGTGAACAATACGCTGAAATAAGCTTATGTATTCTTGTTAAAAACTATTGTCTTTTCTGTATATCTTGCACTTACGTGCTGTATTTTATTGTGTGCATTTTCCTTGTAGAATCATCCCACGCGTCCGCCGCGACAGCCCGTCCGGATTATTCAACTGAGCCATCCTGACCCACAGCTGGCAGAGACGCCTTCATTCATCCGAGTCGTGACCCAGTTTGGGAAGCTGGTGTAGACACTCAGTGGTCGGCGTGTATAAAATGTCGATTAACCTTCATGTTGTGTTGCAAAGTTTTTTTTTTCTTTTAATATTTTGTATATAATAAAATGGAATTGTTTTGGAAAGTGTGGTTTGTCTGTTATAACACTGAATTATAAAACAGTATAATTACATAGAAATTCCATTGCCTAGTCTGATCAAAATGATACTGATCTTCCTGTCAGGGTCAACCATTGTAAAGGTAATGTAATTTTTAACTAGACCAAAAAAGAAATCTTTTTGTAAGCTTTCTGTTCTTTTTATTGAAATATCATAAAAAATTAGCCCCACATGATCCAGTTCTAAACTTTGGGTACATTTTTTATGTTAACTTATAAGAAGTTGCACAGTTGGACTTTAAAATGCAGCAGGAGAGACTGATCAAGCTTACAAGTCAAAGTATGTAAAAAAGTAAGTATATGTAAATTGAATGTTCTATCGGCATTCCAAATTCAGAGATTTACAATACTTTAGAAGGAGTGTAGCATCATCTAAACGGAAAATAATAATACTGTTGTTCCAAACGTTGACCTGAAGGTGAAAAACATGAATTTTTTTAATTCAGTACATCCAAAATGCCCTAGGATGTAAAAAATAATAATTTGGTGTAGGCCAGTGTGCCACCGTCTCATTATTTAATACGAATAAAAACAAGTTTCAGCTCATTATTTCTAGGTCATTTGGCAGTTAATTCAAAACAAAAGTGACTTGTGTTGTTGCAGCTTAATTATGAGATAAAATTAATTGTGAGATAAATCCACAGAGCGAACAAGGCAATAATCCTTGGATTCTTTTTTGTCTCAAGGACTCAGTCGGGTGCGTAACGTCACGGGAGTGTGGCCCCGCCTCGCTAAGAATCTGCTGCTGCCCCGCTTCTAAAACCTCCTAAAAAAAAAAAACACAGCACAAGCACAACACCGTGCTAATGGAGACAGAAGCATTCCGAGCCGTACTGAAGTGAATCGAGCCGTACCGAGGTGTGCTGAGCTAGTGGAAAACAGGCTTTAGTGTATATGTTTATCTCTGTCATAAACCTCCGTGCGTCATCGCTTGGCGCACGGGAGAGAGAATGAAACCCCAAGAGCGAGAGTAGATGGTGCACATTTATTAATAACACAAAGGAAATAACCAGTCCAGTTATCACCAAGTACAGTTCAATTCAACCACAGTAATACGGAGAGATGCAATGACAAGGTTTGTACACCAAACATACAGGGCGCCAGCCGAATGCTCGACAGCCTGGTCTAAATGAAGCCTTGTGCTGTGCTCCCCAAGTTTAAACAATGTGTAGACTTTAAGACCAGAGGAGAGAATATGTTGGACTTAGTGTACACAAACACAGATGCATATAAAGCGATACCTCGCCCCCATCTCGGCCTTTCTGCCCACATATCCGTGATGCTGCTGCCTGCCTACAAACCTTTATTGAAGTGCAGCAGGCCAGCAGTGAAACAAATCAGAATTTGGCCAGAGAGTGCAACCTCTGCACTGAAAGACTGTTTTCTGCACACAGACTGGGAGGTCTTCAAAATAGCAGCCTCCCAGGAAGACAAGACAGATGTGGAGGAGTATGCTGAAACGGTCACCAGCTACATCGCGAAGTGCACAGAGGATGTCACTACAGTGAAGACCATCACTCTGCGGGGTAACCATAAGCCCTGGATGACTGCAGAGGTGCGCTCGCTGCTTACAGCCAGAGATGCAGCCTTCAGAGCGAAGGACAGGATCGCCCTCCGCTCAGCCAGGTCTGCGCTCTCAAAGGGAATTAAGGCGGCAAAACGCGCCTATGCGGAGAAAATCCAAGGACACCTCTGTGACACTAGGAACACCAAGCAGATGTGGCAGGGAGTTCGGACACTGACGGGCTATAAGTCTAGGCAGGGGGTCGATGATGACGACGCTTTGCTTCCAGACAGGCTCAACGACTTCTTTGCACTTTTTGAAGCATCAAACTCGACAATCAGAGGGAGGGCTGGCCCACCCCCACCATCAGTCGGGCCAGCTTTTACCATCAACACAGCGGACACACGGAGGACCCTAACCAGAGTCAACCCACGTAAAGCTGCAGGTCTGGACAACATCCCGGGACGTGTGCTCCGAGACTGCGCGAGCGAGTTGGCGGATGTCCTGACTGACATTTATAACATCTCCCTGAGTCAGGCCATTGTTCCCAGATGCTTCAAAATCTCTATCATTGTACCGGTGGCAAAGAAACCAGTTGTGTCCTGTTTGAATGACTATCGTCCTGTTGCACTGACACCAATTGTGATGAAGTGTTTTGAACGGCTTGTCAAACCACATATTACAGCCTGCCTCCCTGCATCACACGACCCGCTCCAGTTTGCATATCGTTCAAACCGCTCCACGGAGGATGCTATAGTCACCACCCTACACTCTGTCATCACCCACCTGGACCAGAAAAACACCTATGCCAGACTCCTGTACATTGATTTCAGTTCAGCATTCAACACCATTATTCCCCGGACACTGATGGAGAAATTACTCTTTCTCGGTCTGAACACCGCCACATGTCTCTGGATCCTGGATTTCCTGACTGAGAGACCTCAGTCTGTCCGGGTTGGAAACAAGATCTCCCACTCTGTCATGCTGAGCACCGGATCCCCTCAAGGCTGTGTACTCAGTCCACTGTTGTTTACACTTCTAACACATGACTGTGTATCCAGACATGAGGGGAACCAGATTATTAAGTTTGCAGACGACACCACGGTGGTGGGACTTATCCAGAGGGATGAGGAATCAATGTACAGGGAAGAAGTGAGAGACCTGGAGGGCTGGTGCAGGGAGAACAATCTGGTGCTCAACGTGGACAAAACGAAGGAGATGATTATCGACTTCCGGCGGTCACAGCCTGAGCACGTCCCCCTCAGCATCAGCATCCGTTTAATGGAGACAGTGGAGAACATCAAGTTCCTCGGAGTGCAGATCTTGCAGGACCTGACCTGGAGCAAGAATTCCTTGGGGATCAGGAAGCGGGCTCAGCAGAGACTGCACTTCTTGAGGAAACTCAAACAGGCCTCTCTCCCCATCTGCATCCTCAGGACCTTCTACAGAGGTGTGGTGGAGAGTGTTCTGACGTACTGCATTGCTACATGGTACTCCAGCTGCAGTATGTCAGACAAAAAAGCCCTGCAGAGGATAGTCAAGGGGGCTGAGAGGGTAATTGGAGTCTCCCTCCTCTCTGTCCAAGAACTTTTTTAGAACCGTTGTAGGAGCAGGGCACTGAACATTGTCAAGGACCGTTCTCACACTCTGCATAAACACTTTGAACTTCTTCCATCTGATAAACGATTCCGGAGCATCAGAGGCAGAACCACCAGACTGATCAACAGCTTCCTTCCACAAGCTGTCAGGATGCTGAACAGTTGACCCGGAATCTCTCATACACACTACTGCACCTACGGACATTTTGTATATTATTTGTATATTATAGTTAGTTAGTTTTTTTTGTTTGTTTGTTTTGTTTTGTTTTTCCCCAAGTATGTCTCAGGGATGTGTGAATGGATGGGGGTGAGGGGTGGGGGGGTGAAGCTATGTGTGAGTGTGTCTTAAATCATGCTGCTTCTATTTATATGGATGCCGAGAGAAACGTAATTTCATCTTGCCTGCACTACAGTTGTATGTACAGCAATATGACAATAAAGTTTGATGTGATTTGATTTGATTTGATTTGATTTAGGGCTGCGTAAAGCACAAAAAGAAAGGTGCACGGCCTTGTGCTGCAGGGCTGCAGAGCCCAGGAGAAAAGGTGGAGAAAGACACTTACTGAGCTGGAGTTGATCCAGGGCGAAACCAAGCAGTCTGGTGGAAAAGAGTTAGAAGTTGAAGCAGCCGCAAACACCCAGGGATTGATTGTCTGGAGATGTCGGGCTTAGAATGTGAAGGGAGCAGTACATCATTCACAGAGAGCTTGCTGCCATGAACAAAAGTGAATGCCCCGACAATCTCTTTCCTCTGGCGCACCCAACAAATACTCCAGAAGCTAACGAGGAAAGAGATTGCTGGTGTGTGAATGCGTGGGCAGAACTGATTAACACCAGGTGTGTGAGTGTGTGAAATGAGAATGAATGACGCGAGTGCATGTGTGCGTGCATGTGTATGTGTGTATGTGTGTGAGCACCAGACAGTGCAGCTGACGGAGCTTGACAGAAGGAGGGGTGTGCCCGAGCTGTCAGGACAAAACTAGGTCAAATCCTAACAATGAGTCAGAACTGGGTTTGGCCTCCAAACCCGGATTCTTGACAATCTCTTGTTGCTTTGCATATTGACATGCTTTAGTAAGAGCTACAATTTCAGCTTTTTGGGCAGAGGCAGGCTGGTCTACCATTCTTGCCTCTACAGCTTGAAATGCACCTGTCCTCTCATCATATTTTGCCACTGCATATGAGGCACTCAGAGACCCATCTGCTCTCCTATAGCAACAACCATCACAAAAAACATTCAAATATGGATGTTCGATAGGTTCAGATTGAGGATTAGGGACAGCTTTTATGTCAACCTCCACAGCTGCTAGACAGTTGTGAGGTTCACCTGTAAGCATGTCCTCTGCCATGTTTGTCCCTTCACTTGTGTAAATAACATTTGGTGCCTGCAGTATTCCTTTCAACCTTTGTGTTCTTTTAGCTGAGAGTGTGAACAGTGCATTTGTAGGTCGGAGGCGACTCCATGCATGGTGTGTACAGTCACAGTGCGCTGCATTGTTATGTGAGAGGTTTTTTGTCATGCCTTAGCTATTGCTGCGACATGACATGTACATAGTGGGTGTCCTTTCTCTATGTTATCTAATGTTGAGCTGTAATACATTAGAACTGACCTGGACCCTGTATCTTCCCCCTTCTGATACAGTACGGCATTCATAACGCCGTTCTGTTCAGAAACATCTAGATGAAATGGTAAAGCGTAATCAGGTGGTTTGAGTGAACTTGCATGTGACATCAGTTGTTTTAGTTCAATGAAAGCACCCTCAGCTGAAATAGTCCATCACAATGGTGATGTGAAATTTTTGTGTCTTGCTTCCTTAAGAAGGTCGTGCAGTGACTGAATAAGCACAGTGTAATTTGGAACAGAATTTCTGCTGTATCCGGTAAGATCCAAAAATGACATAATTTCCCTCACAGTGCGTGGTTTAGGGTGTGAGAGAATTGATGACCTTTGCAACGGTGACACCAAGGAGTTTCTGGATGTGATTAGCCTGCCCAAATAGTGAACTCTGGGGCGACAACACTGTACTTTTTTGCTGCTTAATTTGTAGCCTTTGTGGTAAAGATGTTTCAGGAAGAGCTTCGTGGCTGAGAGCACAGAAGCGGCAGTGGGGCCTGCTAATCGCAGATCATCAACATACAGCAACAGCAATGTGCCAGGGGGCAGGAATAAATCCTGCAAATGTTGACGCAGTATGTGATTAAAAATGGCTGGTGAGTCAACAAAACCTTGTGGTAGTCTACTGTAAGTGTATTGCTGACCCTGATATGTAATTGCAAAAAAAAGGCCTGCTTTCTGCATGTAGTAGAATGTTGAAAAAGGCATTAGAAATGTGCACTTCTGTAAAAAAAAAACAACAACAAAAAAAAAAACTTGTGTTGTGGGGTAATGTTATTCAGCAGCAGGTAAGGATTTGGAACAGTGTAATTTGTAGGCACCACTATGGCATCGATCGATCTCAAGTCATGGACCATCCTGTAGTCCTTTTTCCCAGGCTTCTCTACAGGAAGGAGTGTTCCATCGAGAATGTGTTGGCACCAGAACTCCTGCTGGGAGAAGACCCTGTATTGTTCCTGCTATGCCTGTTTCCTTCTCGTTTGTGAGAGGATACTGGTTTTGCCATATTGGCTGAGTATTTGTTTTGAGTGAGATTTTTACTGGTGTACAGGTAATCAGACCAACATTCGCAGAGCCGTCTGACCATAGAGAGGGGGGCAAAGCATCCAACAGTGCACCAGAATTTGGATGGTCAGTGTTTTCTCTGTCATGTGTTCTGTCAAGGTGCAATGTTTGTGGAGTGGTCTGTATTGTTATATTGCATGAAATGCGATAACAATCAGCAGATGGTAAATAATGTAGATCCCTACACTGTGTGACAACCCAGTCAGTCAGCTTAAGACAGTTTTTCACTATTGGTCCCAGTGCCCTTCCCTCCTCCCCTGCGGACACCTCCAGTGTCACATGAGTTGCAGCAGTGTTCAAGAGGGCATACAGAGGCAACAAGTCCTTGTCCAAATAAACTGCAGCAGCAACTCCTTGGGGACCCACATAAATGTCTTTGCACACCAAGTCCTGTACCCTCACCAAAGTCTCCCACTGATCATCATGCAGTTCTTGATCATCATGTGAATAGTTCATTGTGCAGTGGAGTGGATCATGCGGGGGTCATATGGTCAAACAGAGTCTATCCATGGGGCCCAGGAAATGTATTTGTCTACCAACTGTTTTTTGTCAGGGCTCACATTATTCAGCTGTAGCCACCACACAGTTGCAGAAAAGGTTTGATATTCCTCTGTGTTTGTTTCCTGTGCTTGCAATTGTGGAGCATTTAAGGAAGTACACAAATCTGATGTGCATCGGAGCATAGTACCATCAGATAGACACACCACAGTTACAGTAGAAGCAAAATAGATGTGTGGTCTCACTTTCAGAAGCACATCTCTTCCCCAGAGGTTAACTGGACAGTCAAGAGAATACAGGAAAGAGTGGACAAAATCCAGTCCAGCCAATGATCAGTTCAGTGATACTGAGAAAGGGAGGCCTTTCGGGGTCCCAGAGATGCCAACAACTCATGTATAGTAAGTAGACAGGGGTAGAGAAGTTGATATTGATGAGAAGTGAGCCCCTGTGTCCACCATAACTTCATAAGTCTTGTCTCTCACCTTGAGGGACACCATTGGATCCGAATGTGCTCCCTCTTCAATGTGGCTCCCGAGGCCCCATCATTGTTGCCTGGGCATTATGCTCTGGTTGACCACATACCATGCCTTGTTTTTTCAAAGAAACTAAAGAACTGCCTCCCTTAAATTCAGTTTTATTTTATTCATGCAAGGATAATCTTACAACTTTAACTTTGTGTACAATTCAATGCTGTTATTTCAAATAATCTCTCAGTAACTCTTACCATGCCTTAAACACAATTTCTCAGTTCAACTCAGGCGAGTGGATGAATTTCCCCCTCCTCTTCATGAACAAAGACACAGACTCGCCCCCGCCTCCTGCACAGCAAAAAATGTGCTGTTTTAGTTAAATCGCCTATATCTATACTATGGAAAAAAGACTTAGTAGATATTTACAGCCCTGCAGTCCAAACTCCAGATCCCCCAAACCCTTTCTACAATTCTGGCCAGATCAGACTTCTACTTGGATCCTATTGACCCAAGTGGGTGTGGCCTACTTAGAATTATAGTGGAGAACAGGATCTTTTGTTTCTGGTAGACCAAAAAATATTCACATTCACCGGAGACTTTTGCCTTTATTTCCAAACCCACAAAATGCACTTCCTCTTGTTCCAGACAGCCAGAAGTGGGAATTCGGGATCAGGGCTAGCCCCTTTCACCCTACTCCACTCTTAAGGCCCTTTTCCACGAGCCTCACTTAGCCCTACACCGCACCACTCAGCCCGCTTGAGGCGCTTTTCCATTAGCCCCAGCACCAGTTAGCAGGTACTTTTTTCGTACCTGATCCAGGGCAGGGTCTAACCGGGCTGAGTAGGGCTGAGTAGGGCTGTGATATGACTTTAAGAGACTGGTCACCGCTGATTGGTCAGGTCGTAACATCATGAAAGCGACTTTTTCTGCTGAATTTACTCCACGACCGCCATTTGTAATTGTTCAGCCAGTGAACACAGTGCGCCCCTTTAATACGGTATATTATATTAAAATACTGTAAAATATACTTATATAATAATATACTCCTAATATTATATATTAGGAGGTGCGCAATTTTCTTTCTATATTAGGCGACGATCGCATCCAGCGCGAGTTGGACGGATCTATTTGAAATGCAGGTGTCCGAGCAGATGGCTTCCCAAGGGCACATCCGTACTGCCAAACAGTGTCGGGAGAAGCTGAAAAAGCTGAAAAGCGATTACAGAGTAGTGAAGGACCACATTGCTCGAAGTTCAGCGGATCGGAAGGAGTGGAAGTGGTTCGCTGAGAGACATTGGGCTCGACGCGGTCACTGTCACGGTCACACCCTTGGAAACCGTGGATGGTGAGTGTTGTTTTGATATTGCGCATCTTTTCGCCACTTGATCCTTTCTGTGCCAAGCTCACTGTTTTTAAGAAATAGGAAGGTTGTTAGATTGTGGGTAATGGTTGTTGCTGAGGCTTTCCTATTGTTTTGCAGCCAACTGCAGATTCACGCTTGCTTTGTGTTAAGTATTAGCGCGAACAAAACGCTGAATTACGCTTATTGTATTCCGGTTAAAAACTTTAGAGTGTTGTGTACATGTTGCACTTTGGTGTTAAGTTTTAAATTGCATGCATTTTCTTTCTAGAATCGCATTTCATATCACAGGGGTCCACCTCAGCGGACATGATGGACACAGCGGACTCTCCTGCGTCTGCGTGTGCGTCTGACGGAGTGCCAGCTGAATCGACTCCCATGTCAGCCACATCACCAGCTCCATCTGGATCACGTTCAAGTGCCGGTAAGGCACAATAACCACGATTTTTTTTTTTGGGTTGAAACAGGTCCAGCAGCGGAAACCAGGGTCGAAAATCCATCCATCCATCCATCCATTTTCTACCGCTTAATCCTTTACAGGCCGCGGGGGGGCTGGAGCCTAACAAGTTATGTACCAAATTGATTAATGCAATTTCCTGTAGCTGCATATTAATTAATTGAAAATGTCTTTTTAAATGTGCAAAAAGGTTATTCTTTGGTCTTCACTTATTGGTGTTCCACAACCATTTTTAGGTGTGGTGATTGAAGTGCTGTAATTCCTGTTTAATAAAAACAACTAAAGCTCATGAACTGCCGTTGAAATCAACATGCTTCATTGAAATGCTTTGCGTCAGCTGACTGTATTAACCCATTCAGATTTCTGCGGCCACACTACAAGCAACTAGTTTAAACATTACCCATCCATCCATCCATATTCTTAATCTTAATCCTTTTTAGTTTTGCAGGGGGGCTGCAGCCGAAGACAGCACCCTGCGTGTTGCAAAATCTGCTCTACTGAGGGGCAGCAACATGACAGTTCAGCTTATATACAGCAATGAAGCATAATATAATAGTGACATTCCACCACAGACTTTCACCTGTGTAATTCCATAATATATGTAGCGATCCAGCTTTAACGACCATGCCTTTCTGTCTTTCCATCTAGGCAAGACGAAAATAGACAACTCTCATCGCTGACCTTACATTAGCGATGGTCAACATGCATGACGAAGAGATGCGGCTCTTGGAACGGCAACATGACCAGCGGCAAGAATCAGGAGTACATGCAGCATTTGCGACAGGTGGCCGCAGATGTGCGGGCAGATGCGCGTGAAGCCCTGGAGCAGGATGCTGCGTTACGAAGGGAAGAGCTCGCAGAGATGTCATCGCCCAGTCTGTTTTTTTATTTGTAAATTTTGCTTCTGGAATAAAATTGTATTGTTTGCATCAAAAGTCTGGTTTATCTGTTATGACACCATATGAGAAAAGCCAATAATTACATACACATTCCATTCTCTGTTCACTCCACATGCTGCTGTTCATCAGGTCAGGTGTATAGCCTTCTAATGGTAATTTAATTTTTAACAACACAACGAAACGTAATGTCTTGGTAGTTTTTTTTTTTTTTATTTTAAACAAATTTGCAATGCTGAATCCATTTCTCTTGAACAGGTACATTTTTTAGGTTATAAACAGTTGTACAGGTGTGCTTGAACTTGTAGACACTGACATGTAAGTTGAGTGTTGCATCACCAGTCAAAATTTAATAAATTAAGAAGGAATCTAGCAAAAATTTGGCACTAATAACAGTAGACAAATCGGACAAGGATACACAACTGTGTTTTTGTTGCACACAACTGTTGTCACAAACAAGTGCAAAATTTATATTCCCTTTTCCCAAAAATTAAAAATCAATTTGTAAGTAAAAGTGGGAGACCTTTACATGGGAAAATATGACATGTATCAGCACATGATTTATAGTTCAATTTGCATTTCCACCTAAGCAAAAGTGGCTTGTCGAGCTGGATTTTTGTGAAGATGGCCTCTGCGGTGTTTCTGCATGTAATTACATACCTGTCAAGTGATACGGTTTCGCCGTATTTTAATACGGGGAAAATGCAATTTTAGCAAATACGGGCGTATTGCCATTTCTGTACGCCAAAGAGAAAAATATACGGGAAAAAAAATTGAGAGTGTGGGGATGAACACGTCGTGTGTGACCCCCACAGCGTACGGGGCTGTCAGAGCACTCAGCGTGAGCAATTATCACAACAGTGACGAAGTATGGACTCATCATTAGGCTGATGGCTTCGCACCTTCTTAACAGATAAGCATTATGAACAAGAGGACAGGTAGATGGACCATGCACAACATTTTATTTACAAAAAACATTTTTGAAATATGTATGCACATAAATGTGGACGAAATAGACAAGTATTGCTTCACAGCATCTCGTATTATATTGTAACGTGCAGCTCGACATGGCGACGTCCCACCAGAAGGTTCGAACTCACGCCTCCCGCTCCAGAGTCCCGCACTCTACCTGTGTCGCCAATAGGGTCAACCCACTTGGCAAGCCAAGTAGGGTGCTTATATTGAGTTCGCTACAATATCACCACCCTGCTCCTCTGTTCTCTGTGCCGCTGCCACCACTGGTTCATCTACTGCATCATCCAATGTAGTGTCAAACGTCTCTCCATGACTCTCACACAGATTGTGCAGAGCACAACAAGTCAGCACCATAGATTTAACCAGTTTCATGTCACAGTCATTCCTCTCTCCTCGTCATCAGCCATTTTGTTTGCTGTGGAGGATTCAGTCGCGTGTTTCACGTCACGAGGGTGTGGCGCCGCCTGCTGTTCAACAAATCCCACCCACAGCAGGTGTGCCAGCAGGTGTGCCAGCAGTAGTTGAAAAGCAACTGAGGCTGAACCGAACCGAAGTGAGTAGAGCCGGGTTTTCAATCGGGGCTGAGCGGGGCTAGTGGAAAAGCGCCTTTAGTGTCTTTGATTGGGATATTAAGAGGTTAACAACCCACATATTTATCCCCATACAAGATCAACATGCACAGTATTTACAGAGTTGTTGTGTATATGTCCCTGCTGCTTTATTTGCATATACTCTTTTCTCTTAGCTTAACTTTATGTAGAGGATACTTTCATTGAGCCACATCTGGTCATCAATACAAGAGGTATCGTATCATAAAGTTCAGTCTTATACTGATTTTAACAAGCTATCTCTCATGAATGGCCCCTCCAGGGCAGAGAGACACACCCACGTGCTGGACTGCAGTAGTGACATTTATTAACCAAGGTAAACAGAAAATCCAAAACTATGCAGAGAACACAAAAATATAAATGAGGTAACTTACAGGAAAAGCACTCCAGAGCCGAAATCGCTCTGGAGGTGACAAGGAGACAGCTTAGTAGACTCAAGACTGCCGCAGTGAAAGAAAAAACTGCCAGTGCTTAAAGAGCTGACAATGTGAAACAAATGAGCAGCAGGTGCGGGCAGATGAGCGGGCAGGTGACCTAATTACACAACCGCTCACAGCTGAGATGGCTAGGGAACAGCCACTGAGTAGATGATGGGGGTGTCTGGAAAAGGAGGAAGGGTACTCGTATCACAGAACCAAAATATAACCAGGAACTGACAAAATAATAATAACAGACATAAAATACTCAGAAATAAATTAAGAAACTGAGCTCCGTGAAGACACCGCACTCAGACTCATGACAGAGCCCCCCTTTAAGGGGTGGAATCCAGACACCCTAAGGTAACACCCAAAAAAAGAACCCCACCCCACCCCCCAAGAGAAAAGGTACATCAACAAACCACCCCGGAATGGAGGTGGGGGAAACAGGAGAGACCAAAAATATGGACCCCACTCAGGACCCGCACCTGCACTGCTACAGGCCCTTGGGCCCCCTAGGCCAAAGAACTAAACAGTTTGTGTGGCTGGCCGAAGTCCCAGGCCAGACAGACTGCGATGTGGTGTGAGTCGGGTGGCCTGCTGGAGAATATGGGCCACCCAACCCAATGGCTCAGTCTATCAGGCAGCCGGCCAGAGTTCTTTAGCCACCAAAACAGAAGGGTGACCCAGGAGACAGCTCCCCCATGGGGAGGCCCGATGAAGGGAAGGAGAGCCGATGGAGGGGGATCATGATGGTGTCTGGTAGCGGGGGGGAAACCACAACGGCGTCTGGCAGCAGAGGGGGAACCACGGCACCCTCGGTGGCTCCAGGCTGGAGTGGAGCTGCACCCTCGGTGGCTCCGGGCTGGAGCGGAGCTGCACCCTTGGTGGCTCCGGGCTGGAGTGGTGCTGCATCCTCGGTGGCTCCGGGCTGGAGCAGAGCTGCACCCTCGGTGGCTCTGGATTGGAGTGGAGCTGCACCCTCGGTAGCTCCGGACTGGAGCGGAGCTGCACCTTCGGTGGCTCCAGGCTGGAGCAAGGCAGCACCCACGGTGGGCCCAGATTGGGCCAAAGCTGCACCCATGGTGGGCCCTGACTGGGCTAATACTGGGCCAATGCTGCACCCTCAGTGGACCCAGACTGGGCCAGTGCTGCACCCACGGTGGGCCCCGGGCTGCACCTCAACACCCATGGTGGGCCCATACTGGAACGCAGCACCCAAGCTGGCTTCAGGCTGGGGCACAGCACCCACAATGGTCTCCAACAGGGACACAGTACCCAGGGAGACTCGGACAGAGGAGGAGGGACCCAAATGACAGCCTCGGGCAGAGGAAGAGCTGTACCCACAGAAGTCCAAGGCTGGGACAGGGCACTCGCGACGACCTCCACTGCGAGGAAAGCTGGATCCACGGTGACCCCAAGTGGCGAGCCTGGACCCACGGAGACATTGGGTGAAGCTGGAACCTTCTTGGCAACCATGGGGAAGGGCTCGGACAAAACAAGAGGAAAGCCAGGGTCACGGTCACCGGTAGCAGCAGTGGCGGAGCCCGGTGTGGTGAGCTGAGGCACAGTGGATGGCTGCACCCTGCTGTCCCCTCCATGAGCCAGACAAGACCTCTCCAAGACAAATACAAGAAACACAAAGGAGAGCACTTGCCTGAGCTTGAGCTCCACCGCAGTCCAGGACTCCGTTGTCCAGACGATGATGATGTCTCGGGCCGGGTCCTATGGAGGTCTAGCTCTAACTCTGCTGCCGCGGCCTCCGCAGCAGGCATGATGATAAATGCAGTCTCGGTGCCCCCAGGCGAAGTGACCCATGCTGGTGGCTCAACCGGCTTGGCAGCTGGGGGTCGGCTCACCACTGGCACTGGAACTAGGTCCTCCAGGGTCACGGGCTCCTCCAACGTCTGGTGGCTCAATCCTGGGGTCAGCAGACACTCAGATCCAAAAGGAGGAGACACGGAAGACACGGAGAGGGCTGGTGAGCAATTAGTAGTTGCAGCAGGCCGTGGGGACTCAGGGGACTGCAAATCCTGAGCCTCACTGCCAGGAATCAGGCAAGGCACATCATCAGAAAATAATGGAGAATTAAATGGAACTTGCTCGTTTTCCCAAAGCTCGAAGTTCCCTGCTGCAGGGGGTGAAGCGTCATCCCTCTTCGTGGCTATGGTGAACATGGGGCCCTCAGAGGATTGTGGAGGAGCTGTCCCTGTTGTCACGGAGACGGACGGAGCCAGGGGAAAAAAAGAGGACCTCTTGGCAACAGGAGAGGACACCGAAGTGAAGCAAAAAACAGCAGCTACAGGACAGAAAAAAGCTGATGATCCAGCTGGAGAAGAGAGAGACAAGGACTGTACTGCTGAGGGCTTCTGCCTTGGCATCAAGGAAATGGCTGCCGGACCGCCTGGAGGCTTCCTCCAGCGGTCCGGAGCAGGACGACGGTGTCGTGGAGCTGGCGAACCAGGAGAGGAGGCAGACGTCTGCCAAGGAGAGTGCTTCCATGGTGGCTTTGGTCTGGCGGGAGGTGACCCAATTGTCAGCACGGGGAACGATCACTGAAGCACGGAGACTGTGGATAGCAATTCCATGTATTGAGGACATCTCCACAAACTGGGGTGTGCCTCCACAATATCCACTGCTCCATTAGCGCTCCTCCAGGCCTTCTTCGGTCCAGGGGCGGCGAGAGCCTCATCCACAAAACTCTGGATGAAGTCCACAGCCCACTCCTCCTCCAAGGTTGGGGACCTCGCTGCCGATCTCTCATTAATCTGCGAAGGCCGGTGCACCGGGGACATGATGAGCTCCAACAAACAGATGAGTGAAAAAACACAAATGGGGCAAAAAATTCACTAACTGCAGCAGCTGGGTTTTATTCCTGGTGGCAGTGTTCTGTCATGAATGGTCCCTCAGGGGCAGAGAGACAGACCCACACACTGGACTGCAGTAGTGACATTTATTAACCAAGGTAAACAGAAAATCCAAAACTGTGCAGAGAACACAAAAATACAAACGAGGTAACTTACAGGAAAAGCACTCCAGAGCCAAAATCGCTCTGGAGGTGACGAGGAGACAGCTTAGTAAAATCAAGACTGCCACAGTGAAAGAAAAAACAGGCAGTGCTTAAATAGCTGACAATGTGAAACAAATGAGCAGCAGGTGCAGGCAGATGAGCGGGCAGGTGACCTAATTGTGTGGTCACTAATTAGGTCAAAAGTTAGGTCACCTAATTGTGACCTAACTGTGTTTTATCTATTTCTGTAAAGTGTCCTTATTATTATTATTATTAATTACACAACCGCTCACAGCTGAGATGGCTGGGGACCAGACAGTGAGTAGATGATGGGAGTGTCTGGAAAAGGAGGAAGGGTACTCGTGTCACAGAACCAAAATATAACCAGAAACTGACAAAATAATAATAACAGACATAAAATACTACGAAATAAATTATGACACTATCTTTATTATTATGGACAGTCGTTCACTACTGATGTATTTTAAAATCTCACGCTGTACCATAAATTATTACAATCATTAATACTTTTACTCACTTAGTGATGTTATTTAAGGTCTTCTATTAAAATTCATCCTTTTACTCACTTGTTGATTAAATTTGAGTCTTGTAATTATTTCTACATTATTCACTCATTGATTGTTTGAGAGTCTTGTAATGTATTAGAGTACTTGTGGAGGAATAAGTTCAGGTGAGATATGACGAGCTGGAAGGTTGCAGAGTTTTATTTCCTCCATCATAATGAGACGCACTTGTAGCGCTATGCGCTACAGTGGTCTGCTGTGCTGTGTATGCAGTGTTGTGTTGTGTTGTGCTCGTCAGCCCTTTTATATGTTATACAAACTCTTTTATCAGTGATACAGGAAAAGAAAATGCATGGCACTTTAGCATAACAGTCAATACACATGATTAGCATGACATTGGTTGACTCTTTGTCCGTCTGAGCATTGTCCTCTGTATGCAAATTGTGTTCCATTTCCTCCAACCCTGCTGTGCGTGAAATAGTATCAGTCTACATTGCGCTGGGTCACCACACGGCTCCCCCCAGAACGCTCAGAAGGGGCTGTGACACTCCCCCCCGCCCCCGTCATTTGGGCTCCAGCTCCGGTAGAACTGTCCTGCTGTAAAGGAGTGCCGAAGGGCATGTCAGTCCGTGGGGGGGACGGGGGACGGGTGGAAAAAAAAACCCAGTGTGCTCCGCTCCGGGTTCCAGCACATTGAACGGCCGTGGGCACACGGACCGATGCGCTTCGTGCTTTATAGAACAAGACGGAGATCGGCCGGCTTTAGGGAGTGAGGTGTGGGAAGAGCACTGTGGAGGAGGAGGGGGAGGGGAGTGGGAGTAAGTGAGTGCCGGCCCGGGACGTCAAAGGTGTCTGGGCCACGCAAAAATTGTGTGTGGATCCGCGATGGTGAGGGACTTTCCCGTTAAACCTGGTGGTGATCCACAGCGGCTGTGATAAAAGAAAAAAAAAATTAAGTCTCTGACTCCTCTCGCTGCTCAATCCAGCGAGGATGTGGGGAAGGTGAGCGGCCAAATTCCCCGAGGATTTGTAGTGGCTGTGAAACAACTACAGTGTGTGAGGGACCTGGCGGTTTGGCTTTTAGGTGCGGAAGCAGCCCTAAAGCCATCGGGGACAGCAATCGGCTAAATTCCCCTTGTGCGCCGTGGCTGAGAAACCCATACAAACTCCTGTGTGCGGGCTGCATGTCTGCTTCAGGTGCATGAGCAGCCCTGAAGGTTCCGAGGGTGGTGATCAGCCATATTTCTAGGGCATGTGCAGCGGCGGAAGACGATGTATCAGTCTGTCGAGACGGTTTTGTCCTGTGCGTGGCGCGCGCTTGGCGCAGTGACAACATAACTGGCAGTTGTGCTGTCCTCATAATCCTACGGTGTACGTGCGGGGCTTCTGTGTGCGGGAGGTCCACTTGTCGCGAGCTGAGTCAGGGTCGGGGACCTTGGTGGAAATCAATTAATGGAACTCAATCAATGCAATGATTTCCCCGTTTAGGCTGCTTCCTTCGTTTCGCTCGTGTCACCGTTCATGGTGTGTGTCAGTCCAAGCGTTGCCCGCTCCGGGGCGCGTGCTCCGGTGAGGATGAAGCAGTTGTAGGCATTCTTTGGTCCTCTGCTGTCCACAGCGCGGTGAGAGGGAGCAGTCGGTCATTCTCTTTCATCAGGTCACCAGTGTGGAGGGATAAGATCAGGCGAGGGGTGCACCATGACACGTCCAGGGTCACCAGTGTGGAGGAATAAGTTCAGGCGAGTTATGATGAGCTGGAAGGTTGCAGAGTTTTATTTCCTCCATCATATTGAGACGCATTTGTAGCGCTGTGCGCTACAGTGGTCTACTGTGCTGTGTGTGTAGTGTTGTGTTGTGCTCGTCAGCCCCTTTATATGTTATACAAACTCTTTTATCAGTGATACAGGAAAAGAGAATGCATAGTACATTAGCATAACAGTCAATACACATGATTAGCATGACATTGGTTGACTCTTGTCCGTCTGTGCATTGTCCTCTGTATGCAAATTGTGTTCCATTTCCTCCAACCCTGCTGTGCGTGAAATAGTATCAGTCTGCATTGTGCTGGGTCACCACATACTTTATTTATGCTCACTAGTTAATGTAAAAAGTTCTTGCATTGCAAATCTTGCTTATTTATAAAAAGCAGCTCATTGATCTGTCCCTAACATTGTGAATGCATGAATGCTTATGAAATAGCCACAAAATATTATCTTTATAATAAAGAATTTAAAAAGCAGGACAAAAGGCTTACTTTGATTGAATGTCGCAGACAATCCTACAGAGATTTTTAGAAAAGATTCTCACCTTCTGATCAGTGGGCTCTGATTTGTCCTCGACACTCAGACAAAGGCTTGTTTCCCGATGATGTCCATCAGTAAAGTAGTTGGCTAACTGCCCGCATCTTCCACCACTGAACTGTAAAAATTAATTTTTGACCCTTAGCAGAATCTTTTTAGTTAACCAACCAATAATCACAGAAGAAATGCTATTTCTCAGCTTAACTTTTATTGAATCACGCAGGTAGTCAAACATGGCCGTGGGTCTCAGCAGCTCAACCTGTTCCAAGACCCTGAACAAAGGAATCCCCTCCTACATATAGCTTCTGAGTTGATGGGTGTTTCCCAGCAACTCTCCAACAATACATGTTCATTGTCCAAACTGGTCCAAACCGGTCTTCTCAGGTCCAAATAGCTCCCACATCCTTCCTCTCAGTGTTCCAATTGCTCCATTGGCTCCAGTTGTCTCCTCTCTTTTATGGCTCCTCTCCATCCAGATGTCTCTGCTTTCGTCCTTAATGGCATCCTGTTGTTTAGCCAACGCAACCCATGCCCATATATGAAAGCAGGAAACAGAGACTAGCGCTTTTATGTGTGTGCGTGTGTGTGTGTGTGTGTGTGTGTGTGTGTGTGTGTGTGCAACTTGTGTGTATGTGTGCATGTGTATGTGTGAGCTTGTGTGTAGGGGTGCATGTGTATGTGTGGAGCTTGTGTGTGTATCATGTGTGATGTGTGTGAGAGTACACTGTGTAATATCTAACTAACTAATCTTCACTATTTATTTATTACTAGTACATACCCGTGCATGCCTGTGCATACACGGGTATGTGTATGCACGGGCAAGGATGTAAGCATGCACATCAGCACTCGTGCTTTTGATCTTTGATGGTGTCTTAGTGAGTCCTATGATCTGTGATGATGTCATAGCGAGTACTATGATCGTGAGTCATGCCTGCGTTTGATCTTTGCAGATGTCCTAGGTCCTATGATCTTTGGCATAGCGATGATGTACTGCTTTGAATGGGTGTAAGATTTCCAGATTTACACACAAACTGACAAGAGATTTCTTGAATTTATCGAGTGATATTTTTTAAGATTTCCAGATTTACTGCTTTGAATGGGTGTGGTTTAAAGTGCTGTGTCCTATTGTGTATATGACGGCATGGTGCTTTTTTCTATATGACGGCATCACGAGAACACATCAAGGAAAGCATCATATACGCTGTCAGGCAGGCATCACTGTATATGACATCATAAAGACATGAAGGCAGGCTTGATGTCCTATGATGCAGACATCATAGGGACATCATAGGCTCTGCTATGATGCAGACATTATAGGAATATCATAGGCTGTCCTATGCTTGTCATGGTGCGGTCCTCGCGGACCACTATTGAGACGCTATAGGCAACCAGTGAGTTTGCATATTTATTGAAGAACAGACAACGATACAAAATAATGAGCCACGTGGGGCAAAACACAAATAAAGACTATGAGTAGGACACACTAACGATATCCTGAGAACAAGGAGAAACTTACCGGGAACACGGAGGATCAAGGGAGTGACTGAAGCCAGGGTTAGGAGCTTCAGCCGAACATCGGGGAGACCAACGTTAGTCATATGTGAGGTCGCAGCCCGGAGTAACAGAAGCTGCTCCCTTAAACAGGGCAAGAGGGTTAATCAGCTGATAGGGATGTCATCAGCTGAATCAAATCCAGCTGTCACCGGAGCTTGGCTCTGACAGCCGGAAGCACCTCCAAGACGCTGTCAGAATAAAAGCTCGGAGAGGCCACAAGGTGCTAATACAGAACGGGAGGGAAATACTGCATGACCCGAGCGCGGACAATATCAATGCTCAGACCACAACAATGCTGTCCTATGGTCGTGACACACAGACAGACAGACTCACACACACACACACACACACACACACACACACACACACACACACACACACACACACACACACACACACACAGATTTCTTGAATTTATAGAGTGAAGTGATATGACAGCATCGCGAGTCCTACGATGCCTGAGTTCACAGGGTCATGGCGAATTGTTACGTAAGAATGTTTACAGTTTTATGAGAAGGTTGCTGGCATGTAACAATCATCTTATATCAGCAATTGTCAACTCGTCACTCACACTTCATTCCAGCATTTGGAAGTGGTGGCGTTCCATTTTATACTGAGCCCATTATTGTATGTTATTGTTGTTATAAGAGCGCCGAGTGTCTGCTGATCTGTATATATTTTTATTTATTTATTTATCTATTTTCTACTCGTTTTAGTTTTGCTCTTAATATGAACCCTGAGTTTGAAATAAACATTTGAATTTGAATTTGAATATATATATATTATACACTACCGTACAAAAGTTTGGGGTCACCCAGACAATTATTTTGTGTTTTCCATGAAAAGTCACACTTATTTACCACCATGAGTTGTAAAATGAATAGAAAATGTTCATTTTGATTAGCAACCCTTGTGCTAACATGATTGCACAAGGGTTTTCTAATCATCCATTAGCCTTCTGACGCAATGAGCAAACACATTGTACCATTAGAACACTGGAGTGATAGTTGCTGGAAATGGGCCTCTATACACCTATGTAGATATTGCACCAGAAACCAGACATTTGCAGCTAGAATAGTCATTTACCACATTAGCAATGTATATTAGATATTAGAGTGTATTTCTGATTAGTTTAAAGTTATCTTCATTGAAAAAAACAGTGCTTTTCTTTCAAAAATAAGGAAATTTCTAAGTGACCCCAAACTTTTGAACGGTAGTGTATATACACACCTATATATGTGTGGGTGTATACATATATATGTATATATATACATACATGCATATATATTTACACACACACACACATATAGTATTTTTTCTGTAAATTTATCTCAATTTGAAACCATTTTCCTCAAATTTGTAATTTCCTCTTGTAAAAGCCGGACCGGCGGCGCCACATGAGTCGGCTGCCTGTTGCAACAGCCTTTTTTTTTTTTTTTTTTTTTTTTTTTTTTTATCTTCCTTCTTCTTTCTACACCTTTCACTCTGTATATATATCACGGATGCACGGATCGCCCCGGGGGTTTCCCGGGTCGGCGGACGGAGCCACGGTTTGCAGCGGGAGACGTTACAGCGGGGAGGAGCTAGTGCTAACTAGCACTTGGCCGCCGCCCGGTGCTAATGGGAAACTCGACATACCGGGAGCTGTAGCGAAAACGAAGCGGGTGCCGGGCTGGAGTTTAGGCAGCGTGAAAGAAATATTAGACAGAATAATAAAGAGCGATGGCAAGAACCAAGCAGACCGCCCGTAAAATCTACTGGAGGAAGAAGCCCCCCAGGAGACAGCTAGCCACAGGGCTGCTCGGAGAGGCGCTCTGGCCACCGGCAGAGTGAAGAGGCCTCGCCGTCACAGGCCCGTGGCTCTGAGAGAGATCCGTCGCTACCAGAAATCCACGGAGCTGCTCATCCGTAAGCTGCCCGTCCAGCGCCTGGTGAGGAAGATCGCTCAGGACTTCAAGACCGTCCTGCGTTTCCTGAGTTTCGCCGTCATGGCTCTGCAGGAGACCAGCGAGGCCTACCTGGTGGTCTCTTCTTCGCTAAGGGGGTCACCATCATGCCCAAAGACTTCCAGCTGGCCCGCTGCATCCGCGGAGAGAGAGCTTAGACTTTCTGCTGCACATCCACCAGCCATAATGCTCTGCACTGTGTGTCTATATATATACATTTATAGTGATATGGACATATGTTCACATATGTAGCTCAAGCTACCCACCAAGATGTTAGTGCAGTTCTACACAGCCATCATCGAGTCCATCCTCACCACCTCCATAACCGTGTGGTACGCAGGAGCCACTGCCAGGGACAGACTAAGGCTGCAGCGCGTCGTGCGCACTGCTGAGAAGGTGATCGGCTGCAAGCTCCCATCTCTCCAGGATCTGTACATCTCCAGGACCCGGAGGCGTGCTGGCCGGATCATAGCCGATCCCTCACACCCTGGTCATGTACTGTTTGCCCCCCTCCCCTCTGGTAGAAGACTTCGGTCCATCCAGACTAAAACCTCCCGTCACATGAACAGCTTCTTCCCCTCTGCCATTAGACTGCTGAACACTAAGTGACTCTCGTGCACCATGTACAGCAGCTCAACCAGACTCATGTCAATCATCACTGTTTTCTTCCTGCATTACCGACTGCACTATATAGTTCTCCACAGTATCTGCTGCTGGCTAATATATATTTTAACTGTTGACCAGTATCACTTAATCTTATCCTACACTTTATTACATGTATAGTTTATTTCTCTTATCTTATCATGTTTAATGTTGCAGCATTGTACCGAGACAAATTCCTAGTTTGTGTACTACATGAACAATGGCAATAAACCTGATTCTGATTCTGATTCTGATTCTGATATGTTTACTAGATGTTGTTTTTTCTTGCCTTCTGATTGTTGCTCTGAGTGTTGCTATCCCTGTGCTGTTGCAATCCTGGAATTTCCCCATTGTGGGACTAATAAAGGCTTATCTTATCTTATCTTAAAACTGAAATTTCTTGTATATTTGAGACTTTTATAAATTTGTGGATTATTTTAAGACTAATTTTTTGTCTATTTTTTTTAAATAAAATTACTGGTTTTTTTTTTTATAAATATGAAACAAACTGTGGTAACAAATTTGACTTTTTTTCTTTATACAAGTTACACTTTTGACAATCATTTTGCAGAGCCAGAACAGAACAATAATTTAACTCTGAATCTGAAAAGAAAAAATATTTATAAAATTGCATTTAATGAAATAAATTACCAAAGATGCAGTTATTTCTATTAAAATCATTCTATATATTTGTAGTTTTTTTTTTTTTAGAATTCTCCTCACCACCCAGACAGCAAGAAAAACCTCCCTTATTTTTAAATCCAAATGTTGGCATGTTTAGTTTGTCTGAAGGCTTTTGGACGGATTAAAGTCATTGACTTTGTGAATTTCGGTCATCTTAACTTGCCAGGTACATAATATTGAACATAAATTATTGTAATGGCTGGTGAAGTAAATCCTCAACGATTCAGTCACTCTTGCCTTTCCCTGCATATGAAGTCTAACCACACCTATTTGCTCAGTGACTCTTATTGTTCCCGTTACCAGTGGGTTAAAACCACCATCTTCTTCTTCTTCTTCTCTCGGTTACTGGTGGATAGCAAACAACTGAAAGGTGCATACCGCCACCTACTGTACAAGAGTGTGTAACATTATGTCATCTGAGCCCGACCCCTAAATTCTATGACTTAATCCTGTGTTATTTAAAAAAGAGAAAAGAGCCCTCCTCGTGATTCTTATTGCTTCTCCATCTCTATCTGTTCCCAGAATCCCAGTTAAATCCTATTCCCTACCGGCTTCTCGAACTCCATTTTCCATTATCTGTCTTTAATTTCCGTATTTGTGACAGTGTAATAAGATGTGCTCAACATTTTCTTTACTCCACATTCTCTACATTTGTCACTTTCGCTTTTCCTCATGGTGAATAAAGTGCCGTTTAAACCTGTGTGATCCAGTCTGAGTCTTGCCATAATGATGTCTTCCCTCCTTTTGGTTGTTATGAAATTCTTTATTGCAATAGATTTTTGTATTTTGTAATATGATCTACCTTTATGATCTTCATCCCATCTTTTTTGCCATAGCTCAGTTCCTTTTTTCTTGATTACTGCTTTCCCTTCACCTTTTCCAAGAGACAATGGTAAAGTTGTTTATTTTCCAAGAGCACTTTTTGCTAATTTGTCTGTCATTCCCTTTCAGCCCTTCATGTGCAGGAACCCAACAAAACTAAACTTCTCCACCACCCCCGTGTACCCTAAATAAACTGTGATATAGCTCAATCACCAAGTCTTCCCTTGTAGATTTTATTGTCTGTATGGTTTTTAGCGCTGCAAGTGAATCCGTGCACACCACCACCTGGTCTGGTCTGACCTCCTCCACCCACTGCAAAACAATAATTATTGCCACTATCTCTGCTGTAAACACAGATGTATTGTTGGAGAGTCTTTTTGCGATGGTCACTTTAAACTCTGGAATGTATACTCCAACTCCAACAGAGCCCTCTTTATTCTTTGAACCATCAGTATAGAGCTGTAAGAAGTTATAGTAGGTTCCTGAGGTAAATGCTTGTTTTAACACCAGCTTCACTCATATGCCAATCCTTTTTCCTCATTAGCAGACTAGCGTCTACTTCTATTCCCAGAAACAGCCAAGGGGGAACATTACTCACTGGACTAGTGTTAGCTATGTCAATAGTGTGCAGCCCATACATTCTAGTCCGTCTTTCAGTTGTCCACCCAAACCCATGTCCCTGGAAATTAGAGTATTCCCAGCAGTCTTGTAGTGTTGTTTTTGAAATATTTGCTTCGTCACTTCCTTTCAGCTTGACCCAGTATGATAATTCAAGTTTATCTCTTCTCAAATCCAGTGGCATTTCTCCTGCTTCTATTAAAACTGCATTGTTTGGTGTTGTTTTGACGGCTCCAATGCACAGGCGAAGTACTCTATGCTGCATTTTATCTGTTTTTTCCAGAGTCGTCTTTGCCACTGCTCCATAAATCATGCATCCATAGTCTATTGTCGATCGCATTAGTGCTCTGTAAATGTCAATTAATGCCTGTTTATCTGCACCCCATTCGTGTCCAGCTACAGCTTTTATGAGATTAATGACTTTTTTGCATTTTGTCTCCAGATTTTCAACATGAACTCTTCATGTGTATGCACTATCAAACCACAATCCTAGATATTTGAACTCACTCACTTTCTCTATTGGTTGATTATATAATGTTAATGGTTCTGTACCAGTTCTGCGTTTTTTTGTGAAAATTATATGGTGTAGCCGCCTGGGGGAAAACATAATGTTGTGGAAAATGTGAAAATGACGAGGCAGAGTTTATCTCACGAGTCAGGTTTATTCACTTCTTCCAACATCATCAAAAACAGAAAGAGGAAGAAACCCAGACATTCGTCCTTTAAATACCTCAGGACTTCAAAGCACACAGTCACATTGTATTTAATCCCAAGTAACAATGCATCTTCTTTCAGATCTTAACATCTCCACCCCCAGCCTCTGGCGGCCAGGAAAATCCCCCCAGGCCGTCTCTTTGCATACCAAAGCCTAAACTTTCACATCCTCCTGTTATCTCTAAAGAGACCCGGTCCTTTGTTCAATCTAAGATGTGAAGCCTAAAGTGGTATACATATGAAGCATGAAGTGATGTACATATGTGCATATGTGTCCCACATGACCCCCCCCCCCCCAAACGTCTAAGATGGAACAACGGAATAACAGTCTGCATGTCATGATAAACCATTACACATCAGTCCAGTCTGCATGTCATGATAAACCATTACACATCAGTCCACGTGCTGCTTGGGCCTCAGTCTCCTCCCGTATCTGCTGTAAGCGGGCTTTACCACTTCCACGGCGCCATCCTGCTGGGGAGCTGCTGTCTGAGGGTGAGAACTGTTAGTCAATCGCTGTGGGTGTTCTGGGGAATGTCCCCTAGGGGTCTGCCGCGCCAAGGAGCCCTGGCCACAAGCACATCCTCGTCTGCCACCACAAAGGCGGGTTTGAGCCTGTTTATGCCAATCTTTTCTTTCCTGCCCCCCAAATCTAGCAAAAAATGCTTATCCCCTGTTTCCAGCACTCTAAATGGTCCATCATAAGGTGGTCGCAACGGTGGGCGATGGGCATTGTGTCTGACAAAAACAAACTCCGCATTTTTTAAGGCCTTAGGCACAAAAACGCGCGGAAAGCTGTGGTGAACGGGGCCAGGCAGCGTGCCCGATTCCGTGCCACTCTGCAACCGCTGGGCCGGGGAGCATTCTGGCACAGGATTATCTGGGAGAAACTCCCCGGGCAGCCGAAGTGGCTGCGCAAAAACTAGCTCAGCCGGGGAGGCTTCTAAATCCTCTTTAGGTGCAGAACGCAACCCCAATAAAACCCACGGTAGCCTGTCTACCCAATTTGCATCCGTAAGTGACGCTCTGAGAGCCGCTTTCAATGACCTATGAAAACGTTCGCGTAACCCATTAGCCTGCGGATTGTACGCGGTTGTGTGGTGGATCGTTACCCCCCAGGCTGCGGGCCATTGCTGACCAAAGCTCGGAAACAAATTGGGGACCTCTATTGGACGTAATGTCCGACGGGACTCCAAAGCGCGCTACCCATGCTGTTAAAAATGCGCGCGCCACCTCCTCAGCTGTGGCTGACGACAGTGGGACCACTTCCGGCCAGCGCGTGGTGCGGTCTACCATTGTCAGAAGGTGTGTGCACCCCTGTGACGGCGGGAGGGGGCCTACGAGGTCCACGTGAACATGATCGAACCTCTTAGCCGGGATGTGGAACGGCTCCAAGGGGGCTCTCGTGTGTCTGTGTACCTTGGCTCATTGACAAGCCATGCAGGCTGCCGCCCACTCTCTAACTTGTTTGCGCAGGCTCGGCCAAACAAATTTCTCTCCCACCATTTTGACCGACGCGCGCACTCCCGGGTGCGCCAGAGAATGAATCGAGTCAAAAACGCGGCAGCGCCACGCGGCTGGTACCACAGGACGCAGTCGCCCGGTGGAGACATCACAGATTAGGGGGGGCATACCGTCTTGCAGCACCTTGTTCTCCAGCCTTAACCCTGTTGGTCCAGACTGGAGCGCGCACACATCCGCGTCGCTACCCTGATCCGCGGCCATGGCTGCATAATCTATCCCTACGCAGACTGGGGCCGCCACGGCGCGCGAGAGACAGTCTGCCACTACATTCAGTTTACCCGCTACATGCTGAATATCGGTAGTAAACTCTGAGATCGCGGCCAGCTGCCTCTGCTGCCGGCCTGACCACGGTTCTGAAACCTTGGCCATCGCAAAAGTCAGCGGCTTGTGGTCAACGAACGTGGTGAAATGGCGTCCCTCCAGCCAGAACTGGAAGTGGCGAATGGCCAAGTTGAGAGCTAACAACTCCCTGTCGAATGCACTGTATTTTCGTTCACTATCGCGCAAAGTCCTGCTGAAAAAGGCGAGCGGCTGCCAAGCCCCGGCTACATGCTGCTCTACAACCGCCCCTATGGCCACATCTGACGCATCAGTAGTGAGCGCTATGCGGGCCGTTGGGTCTGGATGTGCTAACAACGCAGCGTTTGCCAGGGCTGTTTTGACCTCAGAGAATGCTCGCTCTCGCTCCAGAGACCATTCGATCTTATTTGTGGGTTTTTGTTTTTTCAGTGCGGCATACAATGGTTGCATGAGCTGCGCTGCGCGGGGGAGGAAACGGTTATAAAAATTCACCATTCCCAAAAACTCCTGTAACGCCTTGACTGTTTGTGGCTGGGGAAAATTTGTTACCGCGCGCATTTTGTCAGGCAGCGGAACCGCTCCTTCTGGGGAGACGCGATGCCCCAAAAAATCAATCCGCATCACCACGAACTGACACTTCGCTGGGTTGATTATTAACCCGTGCTCTCCCAACCTCCGGAAAACTGCCGTGAGGTGGTTTTCGTGTTTGTCTTCGGACGCGCTGGCTACTAAGATGTCGTCCAGGTAGACGAATACGAAGGGGAGATCGCGCAACACCGCGTCCATCATGCGTTGGAACGTCTGCGCAGCGCCCTTAAGCCCAAACGGCATGCGCAAAAACTCGAATAGACCAAACGGAGTTATTACTGATGTTTTGGGTATGTCCTCAGCGTGCACTGGGACTTGATGGTAACCGCGGACCAAGTCTATCTTAGAAAAAACGCACGCCCCCGACAAATGAACGGAAAAATCTTGGATATGCGGGATTGGGTAGCGGTCGTGCGCTGTGGCGTTGTTCAACCTGCGGAAATCTCCGCAGGGTCGCCACGAGCCATCAGCTTTTGGGACCATGTGAAGCGGGGAAGCCCATGGGCTGTTCGAACGCCTGATGATGCCCAACTTTTCCAGGTTGGTGAACTCCTCGCGCGCTATGGTCAGTTTAGCTGAATCCAAGCGCCGAGCTTTTGCAAAAACGGGCGGTCCGGTGGTAGTAATAAAATGTTCCACCCCGTGTTTAGCGACGGCTGCTGAAAACGTGGGAACCGTGAGTGCTGGGAACTGAGTGAGCAGTGTGTGGAACTTACCGCTTGCCGTTGCGACGTTGGCTTGTGCTGTGGGCGGGGTCACTCGGGCTGCACAGGGAATAGAATAAAAGGAAAGTGCATTAACCAGGCGCCTGTTAGCAAGATCAACCAACAAACCATATGAGCACAGAAAATCAGCCCCCAACATATTGAAACTCACTGCAGCTATAACAAAAGTCCACTCAAATGTACGGCTGTGTAGGGACAGAAGCAAGTTCCTCTCACCAAAGGTCTTAATCTCCGAGCCGTTCGCTGCTGACGCTCCGTGACCTCCGGGGCCCGCCAGCCGGTCAGCGGAGGTAGGCGTGATGAAACTCACTTGGGAGCCTGTGTCCACGAGGAATTGCCTCCCCGAACGCGCATCCGTCAAGTAGAGCAGCTTGTTCTCTTCACCGAGGGCCGCAGCTGCTACCGACCTCCGGTCTTGGCGTTTCCCGAGCGCTTGAACTGGCACGGTGGTATACATTTGCATGCCTTCTCTGCAAAGCGGCGATGGTAGAAACATAGGGTGTCTCCTCCACGATCCTTGGCCCCCACTGCCGCCGTCGTTGGTGGGTCTGCTACCGCCGTCTCTGGCCCCTCGCCATCTCCGGCCGTTGCGCCGAACTCCGTCGCTGCCGCGGTGGCCGCGCGCTGTTTGCTGGCGTTGAGAATCCAGTGTGCCTCCTGGGCCAGCGCGCGGAAGTCCCGCTGGGCCAACAACGGCGAACTGGCCAGGGTCGCTCTCGTGGCCGAAGGTAGGGTTCTCAGGAAAATGTGGGTGAAGATGAAGTTGTCGTTGTCTGAGCCCCTCAAGCTCAGCATGTTCTCCATCAGGTCAACGGGCGTGCCATCTCCCAAGTCGTTCAGAGCCAGGAGCCTCTCCGCTCTCTCCTGGACTGAGAGAGTGAAGCGCTGGATGAGCGCAGCCTTCAACCCGCCGTATTTGTCGTCGGCCGGTGGCTGCTCCACCAGGCTCTGCACATGCCGAGCCGTGCGGTTGTCGAGCTTGGCAATCACATGGTAGAACTTCGTGTCATCTACCGTTATCCCCCAGAGGGCGAACTGTGCTTCGACCAAGTGGAACCAGGAGCGCGGGTTGTCTCGCCAAAAGTCCGGTAGCTGGACGGTAGCGGCATACACTTGGCTGGGAGCCCCTGACCTGGCTGGCTCGGGGGAATTTCTTTCACTCATGATACGTCTTAGGGTCACCTGTGTGGAAAATGTGAAAATGACGAGGCAGAGTTTATCTCACGAGTCAGGTTTATTCACATCTTCCAACATCATCAAAAACAGAAAGAGGAAGAAACCCAGACATTTGTCCTTTAAATACCTCAGGACTTCAAAGCACACAGTCACATTGTATTTAATCCCAAGTATCAATGCATCTTCTTTCAGATCTTAACACCTCCACCCCCAGCCTCTGGCGGCCAGGAAAATCCCCCCAGGCCGTCTCTTTGCATACCAAAACCTAAACTTTCACATCCTCCTGTTATCTCCAAAGAGACCCGGTCCTTTGTTCAATCTAAGATGTGAAGCCTAAAGTGGTATACATATGAAGCATGAAGTGATGTACATATGTGCATATGTGTCCCACAATGCCTCGCATCTTAGATAAGAACAAAGTGCAGAGCTTCCTTGGAGATAACAGGAAGTTGTGAAAGTGTGATCTTTCGTGTGCCAGAGACTGCTTGGAGGATCCTTTGTGTGTCAGAGACTGTGAGGGGGATGTTAAGGGATTAAGGAAGTGAATGCAATGTGACCTTTGATGTGAATGCAATGTGACTTTTGAGCTGTAGGGAGACCTGAGTATTTAAGGGACGAGTTTTGTCTGAGATGACCTCTTTCTACTATGCTCATGTTGGAAGTGTGTAATAAACTGCTTGAGACAAACCTGCCTCGTCATTTACACACTCCACAATAGCAGGTTTTACTGTTAGAAACTTTAAATCCCCAGTCATATGACCACTTTTCTACTTTCTCCATTGCTTTCCTGATGTTTTTGAACACAAATTTCTCATTTCTTCCCCTCGTCCATATGGCTGCATCATCTGCATATAGTGCTGTTTTGATGGATCCCTCTTGATCCTCAAACATGTCATTAATCATTATATTGAATAAAACAGGGCTTATCACACTCCCCTGAGGAACACCATTTTCTATTTCAGAGTCATTAGAAACTTCTGATCCTACTTTAACCCTAATTGTCCTGTGTTAAAAAATCCATTATCCAATTATACATCCTACCACCAATGTCCGTTTTATTCAATTTCATAAGAAGACCGTCCCTCCACAGTGAGTCATAAGCCTTTTCAATATCCAGATAAACTATAACCAATACTTCTTTCATTTTAAGAGTCATTTCAATATCATTACTTACCCTAACTAGAGCATCCACTGTGGTTCTTCCTCTTCTAACACCATTCTGATAGTTGTTTATTTATCGTTTTTGCTCTAATACATATGAGAGTCTGTAAACTAACACCTTCTCCATCCATTTCCCTAAATGTGACTTTAATGCTATTGGCCTGTAGTAGCCTGGATGAGCTGGATCTTTCCCTGGCTTATTAAATGGTAAAATTACAGCCTTTTTCCACCCACTTGGGATACCCCCCCCCCCACATCCTGTTAAACAATTTCAGCACTAGTTGCATTGATTGCATAGGCAACTGCCGGAACATAGCATAGCTTAACTGATCATATCCTGAAGCTGTGTATCCACTATCTTGCAAAGCTCTCTTAAGCTCTGACATTGTGAGCTCGAGGTCTAATGCAGTCATGTCCTCTTTCACTTCATTTTTTAAGTTTGCATTTTGTCTGAGTTTATGCTGCCTTTGCTGTCTATGACTCTCACCAAGATGGTCTCCTCTATGCACTGCTGCAAATGCTCTGCCTTTTCTTTGTCTGATACAGCCATCTTGTCTCCATCCACTAAAGCTGGAATTTTAACTGATACCCTTTTCCCACTTATTTTTTTTAAACATACCCCAGACATCACCTAGTTCTGTTTTCCTACCAAGGGTGGAACAAAATTATCTCCATGTTGACCTTTTCCTGTTTTTAATAATCCTTCGAGCTACTGCCCTTTTCTTTTTATACTCTGTTAAGTTTTCACTAGTCATATTCTTCCTCAGCTGTCTGAATGCCTTATTTCGCTCTTTTATTGCAATACTACATTTGTCATTCCACCAGGGTACAACCTTCTTCCTACCCTGTGTTGTTTTCTTAGGTATACTTGCTATTGCAGCATTCAGAATATGATTGGTTACCTGACTTGAACACTCTTCTATGCCACCTTCTAATGTTACCAAATGACACGACTGAACACAGTATTGCCTAAATTTTTCCCAATCTGCCTTGTCAAAACACCATCTTGTAAAACATCTTCCCTCTTGTAAACATACTTCAGTTTTAATTACTGTAAGTATTGGGAAGTGATCACTTCCCATAGTTGTCCTGTTCATAACCGTCCATTCACAGGTGCCCACTAAAGAATCAGATACCAGAATCAGGTCAATACATGATGATGTGCCCCTATGCACATCCACCCTGGTACCTTCACCATTGTTGAGACAAATTAACGATCTTTCATCTAGCATCTCTTCCACAACATTTCCATTGTTATCTGTATGCGTGCTTCCCCACAAGCTGTTATGAGCATTAAAGTCTCCACACCATACCTCTTTCTTATGGCCTTCTCCTGCCATAACACTGAAAATATCTGCTGTTAACTTCCTACATGGGTTGCAATAATTGATCATCTTAATATTTCCTTGCCCATTTGGCCTACATACTTCAATAATGCACTTTATATCCTCAGGGGAGGGAATCACCCTATATGCCAGGCCATCTTTAAAGAAAGTGGCACATCCTCCTCCATTTACACTGTTACTTCTATCCTGTCTGATTGAACTATATCCTGGAATAACAAAATCTCAGTGAGGTTGAAGCCATGTCTCCTGTACACACACTACCTCTGGAACAACTAGTAGTTTGTAAAGATACTTCTTGAATTCTTGTCTGTTTGCTATAAGACTCTTCGCATTCCACTGTAGTATGTGTAGTACCATAATTCAGATATTAAGTTTCAACATCTGTTTCAGATTTCAATAAAACATGAATCTGGTTGGCTTTGATATCTTTCACCTCCAGGAATCTTCCTGCTCCTTCCACAATGGTTTTGATTCTGTCACTTTTCTTCTGTAGCTGTGCTGCAGCATTAAAGGTGTGGCAGATAAAAGCTACAAAGTTTGTCCTCTTAACTATCAATGTGTCATCATCCATTCTGCATTTGTGAACACAAAAATTCCTTACAGCGGCATGATCTTGTGCTTGTGTGGGATTTGTTGATGGCTGCTCTTCCCTTTGATCTGAACTTCTTTGAGAAAGGCCTGTTATGTTTCTAACCATTCCTGCCTTTCTAACTCTCTTTAGAGCTTCCGCATATGAGATTTTCTTAGTTATTCTGATTTCCTGGACTTGTCTAGCTTCCCTCTGCACAACACATCCTCCATATCACTGTTAAACAACGACACTGCAGCAAAGACATTGAGTTGCTAGCTGTTAGCATGAGGCCTACATATCTCCCGAGAGAACACTCACACGTGATCTGCATTGTTGTTTATGCAAATCCGACGGCGAACGCTGGGACAGCGCGTGACGTCATCCATTCAGTAACCAGCAGGCTGCAGACAGAACACCCAGATGCTCTTCTCCTCATCTCAGGCGATTTCAACCACGTTTCACTGTCTCCCATTCTGCCCACTTTCACCCAGTATGTCACATGCCACACTAGAGACAATAAAACACTGGATTTGTTCTACGCAAACACTAAGGAGGCGTACACCTCATCACAACTCCCCCCACTTGGGAGATCGGATCACAACTTGGTTCATCTCCGACCGGTGTACAAACCCCTAGTGCACAGACAACCTCCGGCCATGCACACTGTGGAGTTATGGTCTGAGGAGACAATGGACACTCTAAAGGACTGTTTTGAAGCCACTGCCTGGAAGCAGCTCTGCGATCCACATGGTGAGGACATCGATGGCCTCATTCACACCTTCACGGGCTACCTCAGCTTCTGTGTGGACAAATCCGTTCCCACCAAGACCATACGGCGTCACTCAAACAACAAACCCTGGATCAACCCTGAGATAAAAACACTTCTGAGAGAGAAGAAGAGGATCTTCAGGTCGGGGAACAGGGAGATGCTGAAGTCCGTACAGAGGGAGCTGAGGAGAAAGATCAGAGAAGGCAAGGACAGCTTCAGGAAGAAGATGGAGGACAAGCTGCAACAGAGCGACATCAGCGGGGTCTGGAGAAACCTCAAAACCATCTCGGGGCTCCAGAATACCTCCCCCCAGACCACGGGGGGCAGGGAGTGGGCGAACAACCTGAATCTGTTTTTCAATAGATTTGACCAACCGCCCTCCCCCCTGTCTACACAACAACCACTGCTGCCTCTAAGAAATCAAGTCCTGCTGCCCACTCCCCACTCCACCGACACCCCCCCCACTCCCAACACACAGCCCCCCATCCTGACCCTGACCAAGACCCAGGTGAGGACGGAGCTGAGGAAGATCAAGGCGAGGAAGGCGTCGGGACCGGACGGCATCAGCGCAAAGCTCCTCAAGTCCTGTGCAGACCAGCTGTGTGGGATTGTGACGTATATCTTCAACATGAGCCTGAAACTGGGGAGGGTACCACAGCTGTGGAAAACATCTTGTGTGGTACCTGTACCAAAAACTTCCCACCCCAAAGACCTGAACAGCTACAGACCGGTGGCCTTGACGTCCCACTTGATGAAGACCCTGGAGAGACTGCTCCTTGCTCACCTCCGCCCCCTGGTGGAACCAGCGATGGATCCACTCCAGTTCGCCTACCAGCATGGCATTGGGGTGGAGGATGCGGTGATCTTCCTCCTTCACCGTTCTCTGTCCCACCTGGAGAAGCCCGGGAATATGGTGAGGATCATGTTCTTTGACTTCTCCAGTGCTTTCAACACCATCCAACCGATGATCCTGAAGGACAAGCTGCTGCGCGCAGGGGTGGACCAGCACCTGTCATCATGGATCCTGGACTACCTCACGAACCGGCCTCAGTTTGTGAGAACCCGGGACTGTGTTTCCGACATGATCATCAGTAGCACGGGGGCCCCCCAGGGAACGGTGCTGGCTCCCTTCCTGTTCACTCTTTATACTGCGGACTTCTCACACAACACAACACATTACCATCTACAGAAGTTCTCTGATGACTCTGCGATCATTGGTCTCATCTCCAACGGAGATGAAGCTGAGTACAGAGGGCTTATCCAGGACTTTGTGGACTGGTGCCATCGGAACTGCCTCCAGATCAACGCGAGGAAAACTAAGGAGCTGGTGGTGGACTGCCACAGGCATGGGCAGCCCCTCACAGCACCAGTAAATATACAGGGAACAGACATCGAGATGGTGACATCCTATAAGTACCTGGGTATTCATCTGAACAATAAACTAGACTGGTCACACAATACTGACGCACTCTACAAGAAGGGACAGCGCAGGCTGTTCCTGCTGAGGAGACTCAGGTCTTTTGGTGTACAAGGGGCGCTGCTGAAGTCATTCTATGACACGGTGGTGGCATCAGCCATCACTTTTGGAGTGGTCTGCTGGGGCAGTGGCATTACTGCAGCCGATAGGAAGAGACTGAACAAACTGATTAAGAAAGCTAGCTCTGTCCTGGGGCAGCGCCTTGATCCGATGGAGGAGATAGGAGAGAGAAGGACGGTGGCTAAACTGTCATCTCTGCTGGAGTCCGAGTTCCACCCTATGCAGGACATACTGGATGCACTGAGGAGCTCATTTAGCAGCAGACTACATCATCCCAGGTGCACAACCGAGAGGTTTCGTAGGTCCTTCCTACCAACGGCTGTCAGACTGTACAACCTAAGCAGGGCTGCTCGCAGAGATAGCAAAAAGACGTAACAAACTAATAGTTTTTTTTTTAATGCAAAAGATGCAATAGACTTACACAATGGTCCTCTCCGGCATACAACTAGGAACATACCGGTCGCTGTGGAGGGTGAGAATATGTATGGGCACATAATCATACCATGTAGGATAACTAAATAGACGGTTATGCTGTTTCATCCCACCTAGCAACAATGCTCTGCACTGTGTGTGTTTATATATTTACATATTTATTCCATCTAGCTACAATGCTCAGCACTGGGTGTGTTTATGTTTATATTTATATATCTATATATTTATTCCATCTTGCTACAATGCTCCGCACTGTGTTTTTATATATCTACATATTATTCCATCTAGCTACATTGCTCCGCACTGTGTGTGTTTATATACTTGCATATTTATTCCACCTAGCTGCAATGCTCCGTACTGTGGGTGTTTATATATTTACATATTTATTCCATCTAGCTACAATGCTCTGCACTGTGTGTTCATATGTTCATGTGTTTATTCCATCCAGCTACAATGCTCTGCACTGTGTGTCTGTGTGTGTGTGTGTATATATATATATTTTATAGTGGTATGTACATATGTATATTGGCTGCTCTTGCTTGCTTGTTTTTTTTTGTGTTTTTTTTCTTGCCTTCTGATTGTTGCTCTGAGTGTTGCTATCCCTGTGCTGTTGCAATCCTGGAATTTCCCCGTTGTGGGACTAATAAAGGCTTATCTTATCTTATCTTATCTTATATGCAGCACTGTGGTCACCCCCGCAGTTGCAACACTTTACTTTGGTGTCCTTTTCACATTTACCATATTCGTGCTGCCCTCCACATCTAGCGCATCTTTTCCTTACATTGCTGAGCAGTGTTACCAATCCTTTGACATTTGTAGCACCTGAGTGGCTTTGGGACATATTCTCTGACAATGTAATATAGGTATCCTATTTGGACCGATTTAGGAAGTGTTTCCTCAAACTGGATCATGACAGACAGTGTATCTTTCAGTGAACCTTCTCTTTTACTCTTTAGCCTTTTCACATCCTTCACCTTTCCTCCTTGGATCTCGTTTTTCACTTCTTCCATAGACATGCTCAAAGGGGAACTTGATATAACTCCCCTCAAGTTTGCTGTTGCGCCAGGAACATACACCTTCATTTGTTCTCCGTTTAGACAGGTTATTGCCAGTATTTTTCTTGCTGTTGTTTATTTGATGCATGAATTAACAGCCGGTTATTATGTAATAACTTTGCAAACTTAACTCTCCCAATTTCTTTCTCAATTGCTTTTGTTAGCTTAACAGGGTGATATTGCCCCCCACCCTGATTGAACTCAATGACAACCTTCCACTCATTCGCGACATCATCAAACTGCCATCCATGTTGGCTAGTTCGTGTTTTCTTTGCATTGTTACTTCCTCCCATGTCACTCTCATCTGACCCACTTCTACCTCTTGATACCCCCCAGCTACTCTTTTCCACCTCCCATGCCTGGGTAGTCTCCAACCCATCTCATCTTTATCGAGCCCATCGGAGCTAGATGCCATAATGTTGCAGAGTACAGCACAAACAAATCCCTCCTACCGCCAACCAAACGCAGCCGTAAATGCCTTCTCAACCTTCCACCTGTCGAAGTCCGTCCGCCGCCCCAATGGTCCAACTGGTCTTCTTAAAAGTGATAAAAGCTGTAAAATTCCAGGAGCTTCCTCAGCAGGAATCCAGTGCCGTCTTAAAAGTGTCCTCCAGGTGGAATATTTAGTACAACTGGGGGGGGGGGGGGGGGGGGTTAATAACATCAAATGACACATCACATGACAGGCGCACCACTGCAACATAGACAGTGAGGGCGCTTTTTATGTCCATAAATAGAAGGATGTCAAAGGATTAATCCTGGTCATAACTTGTTTGTGACATAACGCACGGCTCAGGAGACGCACACACACAGGCTTAGAGTAGTTCAAAGAGTTTATTAACAGCAGGAGTGAATGAGTGCGTGTCTGCGGGATGTAAATGTGTTGGTGATGGTGTCTGCTCCAGGCACAGAGGCAGGTGACCGTACAGCCGAGCAACCCTATGGAGAGAGCACAGGGAGAGGGTGACGGGCATACACCAACACAGGAGGAATTTATGGCGAGAGAAGGACTTACTTGGTGGGTCAGGACAGCTGGCACAACAAGGGGGCGAAGCCCGGAAGACAGCCACCTGGAGAGCTCCGTACAGCAGCGAGGATTGGGCGATGGAGTGGAGATGTCCGCCGCTGGGGAATCCACCTGTGCACAGGGGAGAAGACTGAAGAAAAGAGGTAAGCGATCTTCTTACCAAAATGGTGACGCTGAAGGGAAGTATGCTCACAACGGTGAGGGACGAAGTCTGACGGCTTCAGGCCGAGCCTCCGGGCGAGACGGCCTTTATCCCTCGCCGCTGATGATTGTCAGGTGCGTGAGCAGGTGGCGCCGTTGATGAATGGCGCGGCGTGACAGTTTGACCTTTTTTTGTTTTCTGTAACCCTCTGCAATTCCAGGATGTAATTTTAACCTTTAGCTCAACAGACATATGAACAAAGTTGTGAATTTCCCCAACACTTGAGTAATTTCCAACCAGACAAAGAGAAAAAAGAACTAAAACAAAACAAAAACAAAAACAAAATTTCCCTTCAACCATTACCAATACACCTGAGTATTCTTCTGCCAGGTCTTCCCCCATCCTCAAATACTGGACTTCCAGAAAGCAATGAGCTACTACACAACATGAGGATCAGTATAACTATGCTGATGTGAAAAATAAAACTAAAAAAAAAAAAAAAAAAAACCTAACTGCTCTGCTACTATAATTCAGACAATTCTTTCAAATAAAACAACTTAATTAAAAAAGAGACATATACTTAGTTAATTAAAAATTGTGCTTATTAAACCAGTGAACTGTTCATTATCTATAGAAAGAGGTGAGAGAGAAGTGAGAACAATTTAGACAAATTAGGTAAACAACTAACTCTGTACTCCATTGACTGCCGTTTCCTTTAGTGCCAGGATATCAGAATAATGTTCCACAGTTGTTGTTTTTTTTGTAAAGATTATACTTCCTATGGTGTCTTTTGCTTATTAATACCTCAGTCCGGTTGTTTATCCGACTGGATCTTCTTGATGAAGTGTTCAGCATTGTTGAAGATGTGTGAGCACCCCTGGTAGGTCACGAGCCGGGCAGGAGTGACATGGTTTAGTGACCCAGTGACGAAACACAGACTCAAGAATAGATTCAATTAGATTTATTGGCATGTAAGTGTGTGAGTGCATGTGTGTAACTGTGGGCAGGAACTGCAGGAGACAGAGCAGGACACCGCACGGCCTGGCAACCCTAGGAACACACAGAAGCTTGACAGTTAATTACGGAAACTGCAGATGAAGAGCTATTAGTCAGAGGCTTACTGAATGTTGAAATGGTGGATGGCTCCGGTTCAACTCAGCAGCTATGGCCAGGAGGACAGCATCCGCAGCTGAGATTTGCAGCTCCTGCTGGTGTGTAGACTTGGAGGTGGAGGTGTTGTATGTTGAGGGGTGAAGAGGAGTCCGCCGCCACAGAGGAGGAGAGAATCCGCTGCCAAGGCGCTCCGCCTGTGTACAGGGGACTAGAGGACAAGGTGAGTTGAATAGTAGGTGCTTACGTGAGCTGTGGAAGAAGTCCCTCAGGCTTCGGGACAACAGGCTTGGATCAAGGTCGACTGCAGACTTTGGTAAGGATGAAGAGGATGGGAGATGAAGCTCATCTGGAGCACAGTGAGACATCTCCGCACTGAAGCCTGGGCAGCGCGGTATAAATAGGCTAGGACTAGATGGAGAACAGGTGTGCACGCAGCTGATGGCAATAATCACAGAGCAGACCATGACAGTAGCGCCCCCTCACCCCCATGGAACGCCTCTTAGCGGTCGTTCCAGCCTACCTGGATGCGTCCGGTGGAAGTCCCTGATGAGGTCCTTTTCCAGGACGAAGGAAGGACGCAACCAGGACCTCCATTCTGGCCCATAGCCCTCCCAGTCCACCAGGTACTGCAGGCCGCAATCCCGGCGACGGACGTCCAGGATGGCGGTGACTTTCCAAGCCGGGTCGCCATCGATCATCATCGACGGAGGCGGGGACGCGGGAGGGGGGCACAGAGGGCTGGAACAAAAAGGTTTAATCTGCGAGACGTGGAAGGTAGGGCAGATGCGGAGGGAAGGGGTGAGAGCCAGGTGCACAGACACTGGGTTGACAATGCGGGAGATGACAAAGGGGCCAATAAAGCGCTGAGCCATCTTCCTGGGCTCAGCCTTCAGATTAATGTTTCTGGTAGATAACCAAACCTGCTGACCCACCTGGTATGAAGGAGCTGGAGTCCTGTGGTACTGCTCTTATCACCGCTTCTTTGTCTTTGTAATCCAGGAATTTCATTATAAGAGTTCTAGGTACAGAGTTATTTTTATGTTCTCTTCTTAGTCTTAGCCTATGTGCTCTTTCCACTGTAAGTTTCCCCCTTAGGGACACCAGCTCCAGCACCTCTGGTATCCAGCTCTCCAGGAAGCCACAGGTGTCTTCACCCTCCGCACCCTGTGGTAAATTAAGGAGTCTTATGTTAGAACAACATGACCGAGTCTCCAGATCCAGTATTTTCTCTTCCAGGTCATTATTTTTCCCCTCTAATTTTTTCACCTTCTCTTGGAGTGCAGTTACATTGTCCCCTGTTGTCGAGATTCTCATCTCTGCCTGTGTGAGTCTTTCTGAATAATCTGTGATGCCTTTCCTTACATCTTCAATCGCAGTGAGGATGCCATCAAACTTAGATGAGAACTCAGACTTAATGTTGTTAATAGCTGCCAGTATCACTGTCAAAGTGGCACCAGACTCTCCAGTTGCTGTAGTGTTGTCCCCCTCTGACTGTTTCTCAGCACTAGCATTAGCCTTGGCCCCAATGCTAGCGTTAACTTCCATCACCTTGTTGTTAGGAGTGAGCTTGGATTTAGCACTTGGTGTTGCAAAATTATTTAAATTAGACTGGTGTGTCCGGGGCCCTGTGATGGACTGGCGATCTGTCCAGGGTGTACCCTGCCTCTCGCCCAAAGATGCTGGGATAGGCTCCAGCCACCCCTCCACCCCGCAACCTGAAAAGGATTATGCAGAAGAAGATGGATGGATGGATGGATGGATGTATGGATGGATTGATGGATGGATGGATGGATGGATGGATAGTGTGTCCAGACACGGCTTGTCTTTTGTGACATCAGTATTTTCCTCAACCCCAATGTCATAGTTTGGGTTGAATATCACATTCGAAATAAGCTTTTTAGAGAGGATTCAGTAGTTTGATTAGCAGAGCAGACCTACACGCGTCACTTCAGCAAGCCATCATCTTGAAAGTCTCATCTACTAGGAAATTTTAAACCTGATAGAAAATCTATGGGGTATTGTCAAGAGGAAGATGAGACACCAGATCCAACAATGCAGATGAGCTGAAGGCTGCTATCAAAGCAACCTGGGCCTTCATAACACCTCAGGAGTACCACAGGCTGATTGCCTCCATGCTACACCGCATTGATGCAATAATTCATGCAAAAGGAGCCTTGACCAAGTATTGAATGTGTACATGGACATACTTTTCAGTCGGCCAAGATTTCCATTAAAAATTAATTTTTTTGATTAATTTTATACAATATTCTATTTTTTTGAGAAACAGAATTTGGGATTTTATTTAGCTATAAGCCATAACCATCAAAGTAAAAAGAAACAAACAACTGAAAGAGATCACTGTGTGCTATGAATCTGTATAATAAACGCACTCTGGTCAATTTCCCTAAAAACGCCAAAAAATAATGTACCCAAAGTAAATCAAAAGCTGTTCTTCAACCCTTTGCAGCATCTTCATGGGGTTGGTCTCATTTAAAAGAAAACACTTTGAATTTTTTGTCATAACAGTCATAATCTCTCTAAGTGCTCCTGCCACTGAGTAACACACTGAGTAACAGTCATCTAAACATACTGAACTTGAAGAAAATAAATTTTGCCTGGGTATTTTTTTGGATACAAATGCTTGCAAATAACACACAGCTGTCAGATCCGGGCTGGAAAATGCAACAGAAATGTAGAACCAAGTGTTATCCAGCTGAGGTCAAAATTTTGTAACAATATCACAAAAAATGATTATATTACACAGCTTTTTTTCTTAGGTTGTTCCCAGGCGTTTTTGAACTGTGTCAAATTGTGCCAAATGGCACAGTTTGGAAAAACGTCTGTAACTTTTGAATGATTCAATATAGAAGCTTCATCTTGGGCTCTAATGAAAGGTGAAGGGCTGTGTGTGTGTGTGTGGGGGGGGGTTGTTTATTCATTCATGAATGAATGAATGAACAAACAAGCCCCCACACACAAAGAAGCATGCCACGTAAAAAATGTGTGGCTTTTTTTTTTTACAAGAAAAATTAACCTACAGTGCACTAAATATCTGTAATGTAGAAGATAACAACCCCCCCCCCCCGCTACAGAGGACGGACATCACCCATCGTTCCATGTAGTACAACTACGCACAGTTGTACTAAAATATCTGCAATAATATCTGCAATCCGCTACAGAAGAGTAGCGGGGGGGAGGGGTGTTCACGGTCCGGACGCGGCGCATGGACTGGACCCGTGCGCCGCGGTCTTCATGTTGTGATGACGCACAGTTGTAATTTACCGATCGGTCAAAAGTCATTGTGATTACAATTTTCAGGGATAAAGAATAATTTAGCTTATAACACTTACCTGTCCACAACAGCAGTGTCGCTGGCGAACTTCTCTTCCTCATTGTCAGACGAACATGACGCTGGTCCGCTTGTTACGGACTCGTGGTTCTGGTCACGCGACCCGGTCAAACCATAATTCCATTATTGCGGTCCATGATTCCGCTTCCATGATTGCGGTTTTGGCGAACGATTTTTCAAAACAAATAAGAACAGTAGTAAGAAAAAAAGACTGGCGAACGCGTGTGTGTCACCCAGCCTTACACAAAACAGATTTTATGCAAGGGACGCACACTTTCGAACTTCTGTGCTTCAATTGGCTCGCTGTATTCGCAGCCGTTGGTAGGCGGGTCCTTCTTGCTAGGTTTTCAGTCATTGGTTCTTCAAGGTTTCAGAAACCCAATTCAAGGCTCTTATTAGTTGAATGAGAGGTCAATCACATCTAAACCAATCAAAGCACTCCTTTGGCTTTCTGTTCGCGGCTGTGTCTGTAGTGGAAGAACGGAAATGCAGGGGAGGGGGGTTTTCAGTGCGCACTAGGACGCACACTGTGCGTCCTAGGGCGCCCTCGTGCGCTCTAGGACGCAGAGACGTAACCGCCCGCGGTACACCGAAGTGCAAGAGGTTAACTGAATTACTGAACTAAATTAACTTTTTGATGACATTGTAATTTATTGAGATGCACCTGTATATTATCTCAATACTGTTCAAATGAAAATTAAAGGTCCGTGTTTACCTATGTTAATAAAGACATGTTTTCTTAGGGTGTGAAAAACTTAAATATCATAAACCTGCCTTTAAGTGAATACAGTCCCATGTATAAAATTAGACAGGTTTAAGAGTTAATGCATTCTCATAGGCATCCAAATTGCAATGTTGTACCAGTTACTGTAGGTCAAAAATCTCCAACAGCCCTTAACATTCATGAGGTCATAGCAAGTTTCGTATGACAAACACTGTAAGTAAAAGACATTATTCACTCAGAAATGGATTATGTTCTCAAGCATAGTCTTATCCTTATTGTGGTGGATTTTTAAAACAATAAAGGTATTTTTTTCCAGTGAACTGAAAATACTGAAGAATTTAAACTCTGTCACTCTCTCATAAAACAAATAATAAAAGCATGCTTTCACATCTGTGAAGAAATTGCTAACTGAATAGGGAATGGTGAGTAATGATCCCAGTTGCATGAGGAAATCAGCGTCCAATCCCAACACCAAAGAAGTACAGACGTGTCATTTTTGACAAGGATGCATCGTTTAATAAAACACCCAGCCTCCCCCATTGCTCCCACCCTCCTTCATTCCACATTCTTTTATGTGCCAATACTGTACAGTATGTCGTTAGATTCTTGTCTAATATCTCCCCAAAACTTTGTTTCTCTCTCTCTGCTCTTTTTTCTGTCATAAAACACAAAATTATTGTGACAAACAGTTTTCCAATCAGAGATTCAATCAGAGGTTCAGCTGAAGTTTGTTCTTCCTAGCATACACAAGATCAAAGATTGGTGTATCAATGGAGTTCTGAATATGACTGTTGTTGACTTTTGTTGTAAACTTGCAGAATATAAAAATAATATAAAAGGACTGCAGTGTTTCCACTAGGTTTACGGCCTTTCGGGGGGGGGGGGGGTGACAAAAAATCGGCCCTGGCATTTTTGGTCCAGGCCACCCACCATGATTGGTCAAACAACATGAGCACAGACAGTCCAGTTAAATATGTGACAGTATTGTGCCATTCCCCAAAGCAACGGTAAAGCTGAGTAGTAGGCTACATGCAAAACAGAGGATCAGAATAATTAGTCGCATGATCACACTTTTTTTTCCCATTTAAAAGCTGCCTAAGTAGTTTCCTAACATAAAGCTTCTTCCTGTACAACAATCACAGGGATGTGCAGAGACATTTTGAGGGGCCGAAGTAATGGCCCCCTCTGACTCCTGTTACTTCAGTAATTAACAGCCTACTGTAAATCTTTTAAAATTAGAAGCTTTGTTAATTGCTTCAATGTCGACTGTCAACAATTTTTTAAGTAGCAGCATTCAACCATCACACTTAATTGTCTAACAGAGGTCAGAATTATCCAACTTTTGCCCTTGACAAGTGAATCCTTGTGGTTTTGGAGAAAGAAAGAAAGAAAGAAAGAAAGAAAGATAGAAAGAAAGAAAGATAGAAAGAAAGAAAGAAAGTGTAATGTTCAGGCTGCACATTCTCCCTCTCCCTTAACTGTCTATTCTCCACAGCTGAGCTCCGCACCTGCCAGTAATCAGCCCCGCTCCTTAAATAGGAGCTTCTCATGGCAGACTGTAGGAACTTGTTAGTTTCATTCAGGCTACATCAAGAGCAGCTACCCAGTGTGCAGCTTCCAGCCAATGCTTTCCTACCATGCCACCATAAGCCTTCACCTAATTCTTCCTCAAATCTCCTTTACTCATTTCCCTCAGGACACCCTTGGCAGAGTGGACCTTTTCCTTTGTGGAACCGTGGATCCAGATTCCCCCATCTTCACTCTCCACCCCACCAAGTAAGTCAACTTACCAACGTGCATTAAGCGTATGCCCTCATGCTCCTTGACAAATTCTGTAAGAAAGGCAGAACATAAACTAAAGCTTAACACAGCTCTTGTCCCTGAACTAATTGTTTCTCCTCTCTCCTCTGCAAGGTTGCCAGACTCTCCACACCATCACACCAGCATGTTCTCTCAATAAAGATTCACATTATTGCATAGCAACTTTGGTCTCTCTTGCTGTCTGCGTTTGGCTGTATTACCACTTACCATGTCAGAAAGTTATTTTAAGATAAGATAAGATAAGATAAGCCTTTATTAGTCCCACAATGGGGAAATTCCAGGATTGCAACAGCACAGGGATAGCAACACCCAGAGCAACAATCAGAAGGCAAGAAAAAACAACATCTAGTAAACATACTGTATGTCCACACCACTATAAATGTATATATATTTATTATGTATGTATATATATTCTATTTTGCATAAATATTGTCATTTTAAAGTCTCAAATTTTTTTTTTCCAAAAAAAAAGCCACAAAATTACAAGGAAAAAACATCACAAACCTATATATATACGGATGTGGACAAAATTGTTGGTATCACTCTGTTAATGAAAGAAAAACCCACAATGGTCACAGAAATAACTTGAATCTGACAAAAGTGGTAATAAATAAAAATTCTATGAAAAATAACCAATGAAAATCAGACAATGCTTTTGAATTGTGGTTCAACAGAATCATTTTAAAAAACAAACTCATGAAACAGGCCTGGACAAAAATGATGGTACTCCTAGAAAAGATTGAAAATAATGTGGCCATAGGGACATGTTCAACCAAGATGTGTCCTCTAATTAACATCACAGGTGTCTACAAACTTCAAAATCAGTCAGTCAGCCTATTTAAAGGGTGACAAGTAGTCACTGTGCTGTTTGGTAACATGGTGTGTATCACACTAAACATGGACCAGAGGAAGCAAAGGAGAGAGTTGTCTCAGGAGATTAGAAAGAAAATTATAGTCAAGCATGTTAAATGTAAAGGCTATAAGACCATCTCCAAGCAGCTTGATGTTCCTGTGACTGCAGTTGCACATATTATTCAGAAATTTAAGATCCACAGGACTGTAGCCAACCTCCCTGGACGTGGCCGCAGGAGGAGACAGATAATGCAAATGGTAACAAAAGAGCCCAGAACAACCTCTAAACACATTCATGGTGATCTCCAAGGTCAAGGTACATCAGTGTCAGATCGCACCATCCGTCGTTGTTTGAGCCAAAGTGGACTTCATGGGAGACGACCAAGGAGGACACCACTGTTGAAAACAAATCATAAAAAAGCCAGACTGGAATTTGCCAAACTGCATGTTGACAAGCCACAAAGCTTCTGGGAGAATGTCCTATGGACAGACGAGACAAAACTGGAACTTTTTGGCAAGGCACATCAGCTCTATGTTACAGACGCAAAAATGAAGCATACCAAGAAAAGAACACTGTCCCTACTGTGAAACATGGAGGAAGTTCTGTTATGTTCTGGGGCTGCTTTGCTGCATCTGGCACAGGGTGTCTTGAATCTGTGCAGGGTACAATGAAATCTCAAGACTATCAAGGTATTCTAGAGAGAAATGTGCTGCCCAGTGTCAGACAGCTTGGTCTCAGTCACAGGTCATGGGTCTTGCAGCAGGATAATGACCCAAAACACACAGCTAAAAACACCCAAGAATGGCTAAGAGCGAAACATTGGACTATTCTAAAGTGGCCTTCTATGAGCCCTGATCTAAATCCTACTGAACATCTGTGGAAGGAGCTGAAACATGCCGTCTGGAGAAGGCACCCTTCAAACCTGAGACAACTGGAGCAGTTTGCTCATGAGGAGTGGGCCAAAATACCTGCTGAGAGGTATATAAGTCTCATTGACAGTTACAGAAATCGTTTGATTGCAGTGATTGCCTCAAAAGGTTCATTCGTCGGCCTCCGTCGGTCTATGATGACCATGGAAGAGAATCCTAAGCGTCTACTCTGCTGGAACAGCACCGCCTGTGGCTGAACAGGCCAATGCACACCGGTGTCCTACCTTCCAGCGTTGGGCGTTGGCAGGATTCAAACCTGGGCAAGAAGATATAGAGGACAAGATGTTACCCATACAGCATGTCCCCCCTCTCCACGTCACTGATGAATCCAAAGGAACAGCAGGGCTGCTATAGTTTGGCACCAGCGCTGTCGCAGGAGCTGCCAGAACGATGTTGAGCACAACAGAGAACTGCCTTAGGGGCTCCGACTCCGGATTTTTCCTCAGGGTTGACTCCCGAAGCCTTTCCCGTGACCGGGTGTGCCGCAAGGCAGCGGAGGTTTGAAATCAGGGTTTACCTTCCCCTAGATGGGCTACCTTCCCAGGTTGACGAGCCACCATCTACCCGAAGCATCTGGTTTTAAGGCGCCAGAGATCCACCCTCGCCCCTTCTCCTATTAGTAAAAGCAGTTCCGCCGGGCTTAGAGACTAAACCACACGGGCAGGCTAGGAGTTGGACTTAGTTGTCAGAGGCTTTTCAAGACGCACGCCGTAAGGAGCATTTTATGAGCACTGGGAGCTTAACCCCAGTGCCGCTCCTGGCTATGACAACCTTGAAACCTCAAAAGCCTCAAAAGGTTGTGCAACAAAATATTAAGTTAAGGGTACCATCATTTTTGTCCAGGCCTGTTTCATGAGTTTGTTTTTTAAAATAATTCTGTTGAACCACAATTCAAAAGCTGATCTGATTTTCATTGGTTAATTTTCATAGAATTTTTATTTATTACCACTTTTGTCAGATTCAAGTTATTTCTGTGACCATTGTGGGTTTTTCTTTCATTAACAGAGGGGTACCAACAATTTTGTCCATGGCTATATATATATATATATATATATATATATATATATATATATATATATATATATATATATATATATATATATATACAGTATATATATATATATATATATATATAGATATAGATAGATATATAGATATATATATATAGATAGATAGATAGATAGATAGATAGATAGATAGATAGATAGATAGATAGATAGATAGATATAGATATAGATATAGATATAGATATATAGATATATATACAGTATATATACTGTACGTATATATATATATACTAGCGTTCAAAAGTTTGGGGTCACCCAGACAATTATTTTGTGTTTTCCATGAAAAGTCACACTTATTTACCACCATGAGTTGTAAAATGAATAGAAAATATAGTCAAGACATTGACAAGGTTAGAAATAATGATTTGTATTTGAAATAATAATTTTTTCCTTCAAACTTTGCTTTTGTCAAAGAATCCTCCATTTGCAGCAATTACAGCATTGCAGACCTAACATGATTGCACAAAGGTTTTCTAATCATCCATTAGCCTTCTGACGCAATGAGCAAACACATTGTACCATTAGAACACTGGAGTGATAGTTGCTGGAAATGGGCCTCTATACACCTATCTAGATATTGCACCAAAAACCAGACATTTGCAGCTAGAATAGTCATTTACCACATTAGCAATGTATAGAGTGTATTTCTGATTAGTTTAAAGTTATCTTCATTGAAAAAAAGTGCTTTTCTTTCAAAAATAAGGAAATTTCTAAGTGACCCCAAACTTTTGAACGGTAGTGTATATATAGTCCACTATACAGTGGGGAAAAAAGTATTTAGTCAGCCACAAATTGTGTAAGTTCTCCCACTTAAAAGATGAGAGAGGTCTCCAATTTTCATCATAGCTATACCTCAACTATGAGAGACAAAATGAGAAAAAAAAATCCAGAAAATCACATTGAAGGATTTTTAATGAATTAATTGGTAAATTCCTCGGTAAAATAAGTATTTGGTCAACAACAAAAGTTCATCTCGAAACTTTGCTGGCAATGACAGAGGTCAAACGTTTTCTGTAAGTTTTCACAAGGTTTTCACACACTGTTGCTGGTATTTTGGCCCATTCCTCCATGCAGATCTCCTCTAGAGCAGTGATGTTTTGGGGCTGTCGCTGGGCAACACAGACTTTCAACTCCCTCCAAAGATTTTCTATGGGGTTGAGATCTGGGGACTGGCTAGGCCACTTCAGGACCTTGAAATGCTTCTTATGAAGCCACTCCTTCATTGCCCGGGCAGTATGTTTGGGATCATTGTCATGTTGAAAGACCCAGCCACGTTTCATCTTCAATGTCCTTGCTGGTGGAAGGAGGTTTTCACTCAAAATTGCATGATAGATGGCCCCATTCATTCTTTCCTTTTCACGGATCAGTCGTCCTGGTCCCTTTGCAGAAAAACAGCCCCAAAGTATAATGTTTTCACCCCCATGCTTCACAGTAGGTATGGTGTTCTTTCTCCTCCAAACACGACAAGTTGAGTTTTTACCAAAAAGTTGTATTTTGGTTTCATCTGACCATATGACATTCTCCCAGTCCTCTTCTGGATCATCCAAATGCTCTCTAGCAAACTTCAGACGGGCCTGGACATGTACTGACTTAAGCAGGGGGACACGTCTAGCACTGCAGGATTTGAGTCCTTGGCGGCGTAGTGTGTTACTGATGGTAGCCTTTGTTACTTTGGTCCCAGCTCTCTGCAGGTCATTCACTACGTCCCCCCGTGTGGTTCTGGGATTTTTGCTCACCGTTCTCGTGATCATTTTGACCTCACGGGGTGAGATCTTGCGGGGAGCCCCAGATCGAGGGAGATTATCAGTGGTCTTGTATGTCTTCCATTTTCTAATAATTGCTCCCACAGTTGATTTCTTCACACCAAGCTGCTTACCTATTGCAGATTCAGTCTTCCCAGCCTGGTGCAGGTCTACAATTTTGTTTCTGGTGTCCTTTGACAGCTCTTTGGTCTTGGCCATAGTGGAGTTTGGAGTCTGACTGATGTTGTGGACAGGTGTCTTTTATACTGATAACGAGTTCAAACAGGTGCCATTAATACAGGTAACAAGTGGAGGACAGAGGAGCCTCTTAAAGAAGATGTTACAGGTCTGTGAGAGCCAGAAATCTTGCTTGTTTGTAGGTGACCAAATACTTATTTTACCGAGGAATTTACCAATTAATTCATTAAAAATCCTTCAATGTGATTTTCTGGATTTTTTTTTCTCATTTTGTCTCTCATAGTTGAGGTATACCTATGATGAAAATTGGAGACCTCTGTCATCTTTTAAGTGGGAGAACTTGCACAATTGGTGGCTGACTCACTTCCGCTTCTCACTTCCACCTCCAGAGAGAGCAGTCGCTTCTTCTCTTCTCTCCTGTTCCCTGTCTCTCCCTCCCTAACTGACTGGATCCCAGCTTGCTATTGTCTGTGTCTGCGTGGCTCTCTACTAGTGATTCATCCTAACGAAATTATGGATTTAGTAAGCTGGGCTTTGAACGCAGTCGACACTGTCTTCTCAATGAGGAAATCGGGTCCGGGGGAGCCCATCTGTCCTGCAGGTACTGCTGCTGCGGGTTACATTAAAGATACATACAATTGGAAACTTATGTGTCTGTGCGATCTTTCAATTGAAGATATAGAAGATATATATCTATTTGGAGCTACGGTCTCAGGACTTCTACTGATCGGCTTTGGGATAGTCCTAGTGTATCGAAAATTAAAGAAGATGGACAGAGCTTATCAAAAAGCTGACCCTGCGAAGCTCTTTCATCAATTCGACCAGCTGGGGAGGACTCTGATAGCGGCTAATGGAGAACTGAACAGGAAGATTGAAAACATCACGTTGGCGCTAAGAGCTCTCCAGGATATGATTTCAAAGCCTGGCAACGATGGAATTGGAGCACTGAATCCATAAGAGAATGGAAAGTTTTTCTCTGAATGTCAGTGCTTATTCGACCTGTTTTCGGCGCCCTCAGCACTCAGTCCTCCTGGATGAATAACAGTATAAATGTTGATATTCCCCTTCATAAACATTTGGCATACAGTATCTGAACTCTCAAGGACAGCCATGTGTCTGACTCAGAGAATTTCCATCTGCCGTGCTCAAGGACATGTGTCTCTGACTTTCAGACACTAGTCATAACATCTGCTGAGAGAGAAATCTTTGCTGTTCACCAGTAACTGATAACTGACACCCTTTGCATCCAACACACACACGACTGACCCATTTATACTGATGAAAGACACACACTCACTGTTCTCTCTACTGTTGCTGTTTGTTAAGTGTGATTCATTGCTAATTGTGCATTGAGGGTTTTTTTCTGGGTGATCATAATTCGGCTCACTTGAGCTTATTTGAGCTTAGGAGCGTTATTTTGATAACTATGTTTTTTTCTCTCTGCCTATTGTTTTGTTCCTTGACCCTTGCCCTCTATTCCCCTCCTGTTGACAGGCGCCTCCATGGCTCGCCGCGTCATTGGGAAGCGCCTATCAGGCGCGCCCAATGTCAAGTCAAATTCCTTGTATGTTTACTTGTTTACTTGTAAATGTGCTTGGCAATAAACTTTATTCTGATTCTGACTAAATACTTTTTTGCCCCACTATATATATATATATATATATATATATATATATATATATACTATATATATATATATATATATATATATATATATATATATACAGTATGTATATATATATATATATATATATATAGAGAGAGAGAGAGAGAGAGAGAGAGAGAGAGAGAGAGAGATTTGATTGATTTTTAAAATATCTTTAATAAACACACTTATCCATCATTCAATACAATTTCTATGCCATGCTATATTACAAAGAAAATTATTCCCCCAAAAAACACCCGAACAAAAGCTGCCCATCACGAACTAAACAGAGGACATCCTCCAGGGACCAGAGGATCCTAAAACCTTCCACATCCCCATTCCTCATAAAAAACTGAAAGTCCAGCCTGATTCTGGCTTTAAGTAGCCTCACAAATAAAATTTTGACATCAACATCATTCTCAACATTCTCAAGTTTTCTTCTCCAGCTTACATAAATAGCCAACTTTGCCTGCCCTAAAACAAAGTTCAGTAGTTGACACTTCTGCTTAAAACGACGATTGTACATAAAACCACAAATGAAAACCTGCTTAGAGAAAACTTCCTTAAAAATGTGAAAAAGTTCTGTGAGAAGTTCAAAGAGACCACTCAGGCGCTGACATTCAGTAAAACAATGAAAAACTGTCTCCCTAGAGGAACAAAAAACACACTGATCACTGACACTGCTGTTAATCACAGAAACAAAAGCATTGACAGCTATAATGCCATGCAGGACCCTCCACTGTAAGTCTCCATGCCTCTTAGGGAGAGGGGCTTTATAAAGAGCCCTCCAGGCAGGCCGATGCCCTTTTCCTAGTCTAAAATAGGCTCTCCATGGAGTGTCCACACAGGTGTTCAATCTGTCCTTGTTGAGTGCCATCACCACCAGTCTGTAGAGTGCCTTACCACTGGCTCCTCCAAAGTCCACACCAGTAGGAGCACAGAATGCCAGTAAGGAGCAAGGAGAGACGTCAAAGTCCATATAAAGCGTGAGAGAGGGAAAAGGGTCCGTGCCTTCTGGCTGCAGCGTGCCATTGCTAAAGTCCATGAGTAGGGAGCGCTCAAGTCCATGAAGCTCCTGTCTCCATTGTGCAAGAAGACCATTGATGAAACGATTTGATCTGACACCAAGATGAGCTGCTAAAGCTGAGGTGTTGTTGAGGCCAGGACCAGCTAGTTCCACCACTTGCTTCAGAGTGAGAACATTCCTGGAACACAGCCTATCAAGGAAGGTCCTTCCAACTCCCGGCAGGACACCAAGGCGACCACCAAAAACCAGTGGCTCCCTCAACAACCAGTGGAGGGAATCGCATGGCCCTCTTTGTTTTTTAAAAAGAGTCCACACTGAGTCCACACTGAAAAGAGACTGCGGTAAAAACTGGGCAAAGACAGTGCACTAGAGTTCTTAAAATCCATTAAAAACACAGGGAGGTCTAGCCCAAGCCCAAGGACTCTCTGTAAAATAACACAGGCCAAAGGCCTCCATACCAGGTCCTGGGGGCCCGTCAGCAGTCTCTGTATGAAAGCCAGTCTAAAGGCAGCACCTCTACTAGCTAAATGAACCACTCCTTGCCCCCCCTCCTCTTTGGGAAGAAATAACAGGGCTTGAGGGACCCAGTGGAGTCCACCCCCCCCAAAAAAAGTCCACCATAACAGACTGAATTTTTGACAACAAACCAGCAGGGGGGTCCATGCACATGAGGCGGTGCCACAGGGATGAGGAAACAAGATTATTTAAAATGAGCACTCTTCCTCTAAAAGATATTTTTGGCATTAGTCACTTCCACTTGTTTAGTCTCCCGTTGATTTTCTCTATGACCCCATCCCAATTTTTTTGCTCATACTGCTGATTTCCAATAAAGACACCAAGATACTTAAACCCTCCTTTTTTCCAAATCAGCCCACCAGGCAGCGTAAGCTGATTTTCTAGTTTCTCCCCCACCATCAGAGCCTCGCTTTTTCCCCAGTTTATTTTTGCAGAAGAAAGTTTGCCAAAAAGATTAACACTCCTAACCAAAACGTCAATGTCACTCTGCTTGTTTAGCAGAATGACTACATCATCTGCATAGGCTGACAGCTTGAACGTGGTGTCACAGCCAGGAAAAGTGACTCCTGACAGGTTCCTTCTCAAGCAGTGAAGCAAAGGCTCTATGGCGAGGGAGTACAGCATCCCTGAGAGAGGGCAGCCCTGCCGATCCCCCCTCTGGACTTTTAAAGGGGCAGACAGGCCCCCATTTATCTTCAGCACACTCTCAATGTCACTGTACAAGGCCCGTATCCTGGCTATGAAGCCTGGGCTGAAACCAAAAGTTGCTAAAACTGTCCATAAATATTGGTGTTCAACCCAGTCAAATGCCTTTTCCTGGTCAATTGAAATCAAACCAGTCTCCGCCGCCAATGAACCAGAGAACTCCAAAACATCCCGAATTAAAGTGACGTTGTCACTAATCAGCCTGCCAGGCACACAGTAAGTCTGGTCTACATGAATGAGCTCGCTCATCACCTTTCTCAGTCTTCAGGCCAGAGCTTTTGAAAGAATCTTATAGTCCGTGCAGAGCAGAGAGACTGGCCTCCAGTTCTTTAGGCTCTGTAGGTCCCCTTTTTTCGGCAACAGTGTGATGATGGCCCTCCTGCAGGTCGTGGGTAGGGTCCCCCTTTTCAAGCTATCTTGGAGAACCTCCAGCAGGTCTGGACCAAGCAGGGGCCAGAATTCCTTAAAAAAGTCCACAGAGAGACCATCTATGCCTGGTGATTTTCCATTCTGGAGGCTCATTAGCGCCGTATGCAGCTCACACAGAGACAGTGGAGCATCCAAGCCGGCAACAAGGTCCTCTGAGAGCACTGGAAGACCATCAAGGAAAACCTGGCCCAGTGACGTGTCCTCCCTCCACTCTGCTCTAAACAAATTACTGTAGAAACTAGCAGCATATTTCCTGATCTCTGCTGCTGTGGAGATTGTTCTCCCGTCATCGTCCAACAAGGAGTGAATGAGTTTTCTCTGTCCATTTTTCCTCTCCAGTCCAAAAAAGTACTGGGAGGGCGAGTCCATCAGAGCTACATCCATGTAGCGCGAGCGGACCAGAGCACCTTGTGCGCCATCTTTTGCGCAAGATGGCGCCCACAGTGGTTGCCATGGTGCTTCGCTGTGCCCTTTGTTTGTTTTTGTTTGTCAATTGTGTGTCTGCCAGCTCTTATACCCGTGAAGAGCTTCTAAATATCAGGACTTTCACTCACACAGACCTACTCCCAGTTTTTTTAGCTCCTGCCGCCGATCTGGTTCATTGCTTAGCTCGAAAAGTGAGACGGCACAAGAGAGGAAGACAAGCGGGCGCTGTCGTCCGGCTCCGCAGGAGAGGTACGTGCACGGCTTTGCCTGGCATATTTCTGTCCAATGCCAATTTTCTCTCTAACAAGGTAGATGAACTGAGACTGCTGATGCGTTTTAAGGACCTCTCTTCCTCGGCTGCCCTCTGTTTTACAGAGACCTGGCTCAGGGAAAATACACCAGACAGCGCGCTGCGCCTCGAGGGATTTCAACTGTTTCGTGCTGATTGAGACACAGAGCTCTCCGGTAAATCCTCAGGAGGAGGAGTCTGCTTCTACATCAACAGCAGCTGGTGCTCTGATGTAACGGTAATTTCCAAACACTGTTCTCCCGCCCTGGAATTTCTTTTTATTAACTGCAAGCCATTTTATTCCCCGCGGGAGTTCGCCTCATTCATCCTCGTCGCTGTGTACGTCCCTCCCGACGCGGACACGCGCGAAGCTCAGCGCGTGCTCGCGGATCACATCCAACACACGGAGCGGATTTTTCCAGACTCTCTGGTTATTGTGGTTGGCGACTTTAACCAGAGCAATCTGAGCCACGATCTCCCCCGCTACAAACAGTTTATTAAATGCCCCACCAGAGGAATAAACACGCTGGATCACTGTTACACCACAGTGAAAGACGCATATCGCGCTGTTCCCCGCGCTGCGCTCGGACTATCTGATCACGTGATGGTCCACCTCATTCCCACATACAGACAGAGATTGAAGCTCACTAAACCTGTTGTGAGCACTACGAAGAAATGGACCAGTGAAGCTGAGGAGAAGCTGGAAACGTGCATGGAAATAACTGATTGGGGCATGTTTAAAGGAGCCACGCACGATCTGGATGAATACACGGACACTGTGAACTCTTATATCCACTTTTGTGAGGAGAGCATTCTTCCATTGCGCACCAGGGTGAGGTACTCTAATGATAAGCCCTGGTTCACTGCTAAGCTCAGACAGATCAGGAAGGAGAAGGAAGCAGCGCTGAAAAGTGGAGACAGGGGCTGCTACAGGGAGGTTAAATATCAGTTTAACAGAGAGCTGAGGAGAGCTAAATCTATGTATTCTGAGAGACTCCAGCAGCAGTTCACTGCTAATGACTCGGCTTCTGTGTGGAGAGGACTGAGGCAAATCACCAATTATCGGCCTCAGGCTCCTAAAGGTCAGGATGACAAAGCCCTTTGTCAAAGACTGTCCCAACACTATGCCCGTTTTGACACCTCGTCATCTGTGTCCAACTCCCCCCCCCCTCCAGCTCCACAGCCTCCACGATCCCTACTTCATCAAAGGCACCCCCCTCCCCCCCTGCCCTTGTCATCAGTGAGCAGGACGTGCTCAAACAGTTCTCCAGACTGAACCCGCGCAAGGCCCCCGGTCCGGGGGGCGTGTCTCCCTCCACCCTGAGACACTGTGCGAAAGAGTTGGCTCCTGTCTTCACAGACATTTTTAACACCTTCCTTAAGCTGTGCCACGTGCCGTCCTGCCTCAAATCCTCCACCATCATCCCTGTCCCCAAGAAGCCACGGATCACTGGACTTAACGACTACAGACCTGTAGCGCTCACCTCTGTAGTCATGAAGTCCTTTGAGCGCCTGGTCCTGCCCCACCTCAAGTCCATCACCACCCCCCTCCTGGACCCGCTGCAGTTTGCCTACCGAGCCAACAGGTCTGTAGACGACGCAGTCAACCTGGCCCTCCACTCCATCCTGCAGCACCTGGACTCCCCGGGAACCTACGCCAGGATCCTGTTTGTAGACTTCAGCTCCGCATTCAACACCATCCGCCCCGCTCTGCTCCGGGACAAGCTGTCCCTGCTCAACGTGCCTGACTCCCTCTGCAGGTGGATCACCGACTTCCTGATGGACCGGAGGCAGCATGTGCGGCTGGGAAAGACTGTCTCAGACTCTGCTAGCATCAGCACCGGATCACCCCAGGGCTGTGTACTTTCCCCTCTACTCTTCTCCCTTTATACCAACTCCTGCACCTCCAGCCACCAGTCTGTCAAGTTGATCAAGTTTGCGGACGACACCACCCTCATCGGGCTCATCTCCAACGGCGACGAGTCCGCCTACAGGAGAGAGGTGGCCCAGCTGGCGTCCTGGTGCAACAACAACAACCTGCAGCTGAACGCTCTGAAGACAGTGGAGATGATTGTGGACTTCAGGAAAGTCACAACCCCTCTGCCCCCCCTCACCCTCACAGGCTCTCCCATCACCACTGCTGATTCCTTCCGCTTCCTAGGCACCACCATCACCAGGGACCTCAAGTGGGAGCCAACCATCAGCTCCCTCATCAAAAAGGCCCAGCAGAGGATGTTCTTCCTGCGGCAGCTGAGGAAGCTCAAGCTACCCACCAAGATGTTAGTGCCGTTCTACACAGCCATCATCGAGTCCATCCTCACCACCTCCATAACCGTGTGGTACGCAGGAGCCACTGCCAGGGACAGACTAAGGCTGCAGCGCGTTGTGCGCACTGCTGAGAAGGTGATCGGCTGCAAGCTCCCATCTCTCCAGGATCTGTACATCTCCAGGACCCGGAGGCGTGCTGGCCGGATCATAGCCGATCCCTCACACCCTGGTCACGTACTGTTTGCCCCTCTCCCCTCAGGTAGAAGACTTCGGTCCATCCAGACTAAAACCTCCCGTCACATGAACAGCTTCTTCCCCTCTGCCATCAGACTGCTGAACACTAAGTGACTTATTGACTCTCGTGCACTATGTACAGCAGCTCAACCAGACTCATGTCAATCATCACTGTTTTCTTCCTGCATTACCGACTGCACTATATGGTTCTCCACATTATCTGCTGCTCACTAATATATTTTAACTGCTGACTAGTATTACTCACTCTTATTCTACACTTTATTGCATGTATAGTTTATTTCTTTTATTTTATCATGTTTACTGTTGCAGCATTGCACCGAGACAAATTCCTAGTTTGTGTACTACATGAACAATGGCAATAAATCTGATTCTGATTCTGATTCTGACCCCTAGCAAGCTAGCCAAGGCTGACCTTTTTGACTTAAGAGCCTCTAAGTGCTCTTGTTTTCCTGTAGAACTGAGCAACTCCTCTAGCTCTACCACCTCAGTCTCCAGAACTTTCAAGGATTGGGTCAAGCTACGAGTGACATTTTGAGTGTACTGTTGACAGAGTTGTTTTATCTGTGCCTTACCAAAATCCCACCACATTTGGAGAGAACTAAAAGAGGGTTTTTGTTCCCTGTGCGACTTCCATACATCATGAAAAACTCCTTTAAAAAACACATCATTTAAAAGTGTATTATTAAAATGCCAAAAAGCACTCTTACACTTTACATTTTCAATAAACACAGAACAGAACAGCAGGCAGTGATCAGTGAAACCAACAGGACAGATACAACTATTTTTAAAAACACTCATTTGATGTTTAAACCCATAAAAATGGTCTAACCTTGCCATAGATAAAAGGTTATCTTTAGCATGGCTCCAGGTATACTGCCTCTGGTCCCCATGATGTGATCTCCACACATCGGCCATTTCGTATGTCTTCACCAGTTCCCTCAGCCTATTTAGTCCATGGGCCCAGACCAGATTTTTGGGTTATTGGTACCACTCAAAGGGACAAATTCTAGTGATGCATTTTGGAATGGCCTATATCTGTGGATGATATTTTGCCATGATAGCAATTCCAAAGTAGTAGCTTAGTCATAGCTATCAGGCATTGAATATGATGCCCCATAAATCACAAAATCTGAGGCTGCGAATTTTTGGAATGATAATACCAACACATATTTACCCTATTAATAAGCAGTTACTTGTTATTACAGCATATCTGAGATACAAATAAAGCACAAAAAACAATTTTGACAGTTGGTATTGTAATACTGTGGCATTGCAAAGAACTTCCAATAGAGTACTATAGCGGCTAGTATTATTCTGTGTCCGAATCATCTACTGCTGCTTCTTCATAATTGCAGAAGTGAATGTTATTAGAGGATATCTGAGATACAAATGAAGCACAGTAAACAGTTTTAACAGTAGATTAATGCATAATTATTGTAGGATTACAAAGTAGTCTCCTAGCAAAAGAGTAGTATTCCATTACAGAACTGTAACAGGTAACTAGTAGATCTATTCGTCTGTGTCCGAATCATCTGCTACTTCATAAGCTTCGCCATCTTCATCTTCTTCCCTCTGGTTGCTGCAGGTCTGCAGTTTGCACATGTATGTGCATTTCAGCTGGTTCACCAGGCACACATAGTCTGGAAGTTTACAGACGCGGACACATTTGCATGACAGCAACTGCAACACGGCCTCTGGCGCGGGTGATCCACGCATCCACTCAATGGTCAGGTTGCCTTCCTCATCTGTTGTCCACCCACAGCTCTTTGGGTCTGGGACAACAGGTTCCCTCTCAAGGCAGCACCGCCATATTGCAGCCTGGTAGTTGGCCCGAAGCACATGCATGTGCAAACAGTCCTTGCATGGTGGAAGCTGGCTGGACTCCACATCTCCCCATTTTGCATAGAAGAGGTGGTAGCGGAGATCACTGACATCACAGAGTGATGTGCTTCATTGGCTTCACCTTACCATTGGTAATGGCATATACCAAGTTCTGGCCAAATGAGCTGCAGAGACGCTGGATTTTGTCAGATGGGTTTCAGCGGTCTGTTGAGCCTGTCAGCAGTGTGTTCAGGAACCTGGTCACTGAAGAAGGAATGACTGCATCCTCCGACATCTGAGGTGGCCATGACTGTCTCTAGTCTTGCTTCTTGATGTCACCTCTCATCTGCAGTGCTGCCTTGTCAATGATGTCCTCACTCCTGTCTGATTCCATGAGTTGCACCTTTCTCTGGAGTATTTGGTATGCCTTAACAAGCTCTGGCATAGAAAGGCTGTTGGGACACACAAGTAGTTTCCCATTGTCATCTTGAGTGATTTGCAGGGCTTCTCCAAACTCAGCTACCAGTTTGCGTCGGATGTGTTTCTTGGTTGAGGCTTTCACTGTTTCCACTCCAAGAGTTACCATGCCCTCGACCAGTCTGGCTGTGAGGTTGGTCATTGGCACCACATCAGGGTTGACAAACAGTTCTTCTCTTACGTAAGAGAAAAGGTCATTGTATGACTGTTGCTCTGCAGCTTCATACTCAGCATCAGTATCAGTTGGAGCAGCACTGGAACCTTTTCCACTGTCCTGTGTGGTGGTGCTTGAATCCCGTGTGTACTCACGGTAGCAAGTCCGGTGGTAATGACCTTCCGCTGCCACGAGGTCTCTGCTGACGATGGCAAGCATTCTGTTGTCCAGTTTACTGACAGCAGCTTTTCGGACTTTCTCATCGGCACGCAGTTCAGTGCACTGGACCAGAGGATCTCTAGTCCTATCTCCTTTCAAGTACTTGCTGGTCTTCTCACAGAAGATGCACTCTGCCTCATAAACCCTTGACTGAGATGGTGCTGGCTTCTGTGACTTTTTTCTTTCCGTTGAGCTTTTGTTTTCTTCTGTGCGCCTCTGCTTGGAAATTATAGCATCGAGGTCCCTTTTCATGGTGAAAATGCTTCGGCATTTCCGGTAGTAGGCCACAGCTGGTATGGCATCATCTGGCAATCCTTTTGCTAGGTCCAGGATCGGAGCATGCTGTCTTATTTCAGCGGCTCTCAGCAGGGTTTTCCAGGAGTTGATGTCCTTTGGAGATACTAGTTCTTCATCTGAAGATGAGCAATGGATTATGCAATCAAGGCGTGCGTGTTTGGGTGCCGTGCCACTCCCTGCTTTTTGGGTGGAATCCATTTTCAGTTAGGTACATTCATCCAGACCTGCAATGACACCAGGTATTGGTAAATTATCTCATGTAATTAATTGCATCAATTGAAATTGGCATTGAAATTACTCATTCTTGTCTATAAAGTTGTACACTGTTATTCTGTTTTCGTTTTTAATAAAATGTTGCGATCCTCCAGAACTCCAGTTTCTTTTGGCACACTATAAAAGATAACATTTAATTAATTTTCTTAACTAAGTGATAACCAAGATAAGTCTTAAATAAACATTTATATTGACTTGCCTCGCGGCGCTCCACTGGAATGCGAAAATGTGCTGAAGTCAAAAATAAATCGTACCTTCTACTTCAAAAAAAACCTGAAAAGTAGAAACTGAATAAAAATTAATATTGGAAACTATCTAAGGTCAATTTCTATTAGCATTTTGTACAGTAAAAGGGAGAATAATTCAGAAATACCAGCATGTGATATTAGGCGTCATGATAATTTTACTTAAAAAAAGGAGGTGCCGTGTATCATGACTAAGCTACTCATTTGGAAATGCTATCATGCCTTAATACACATATATAGGTCCTACAAACAAAATGGCACCATAGAGGTTTTGTCCCTTTTAGTGGTACCAATATCTGACTCGGCCCATGGACTATTGGCAGAAGCAGGGTGAGGCCTCTGATGGTTCCTGTCTAGTCTGTGGTTTAATGTACAGTTAAAATCACCCCCCAGAAATAAAAAACTATTTGGATTACAGGATCTAACCGTATCTGATAGCACATCAAAGACCCTGATCCTCTCTGCTCTCTGTGTTGGCACATACACGTTTATAAAGATAAGATAAGATAAGATAAGCCTTTATTAGTCCCACAACGGGGAAATTCCAGGATTGCAACAGCACAGGGATAGCAACACTCAGAGCAACAATCAGAAGGCAAGAAAAAAAACAAGCAAGCAAGAGCAGCTAATATACATATGTACATATTACTATAAAATATATACAGTATATACACACACACACACAGACACACAGTGCAGAGCATTGTAGCTGGATGGAATAAATATATGAATATATGAACACACAGTGCAGAGCATTGTAGCTAGATGGAATAAATATGTAAATATATAAACACCCACAGTACGGAGCATTGCAGCTAGGTGGAATAAATATGCAAGTATATAAACACACACAGTGCAGAGCAATGTAGCTAGATGGAATAATATGTAGATATATAAAAACACAGTGCGGAGCATTGTAGCTAGATGGAATAAATATATAGATATATAAATATAAACACACCCAGTGCTGAGCATTGTAGCTAGATGGAATAAATATGTAAATATATAAACACACACAGTGCAGAGCATTGTTGCTAGGTGGGATGAAACAGCATAACCGTCTATTTAGTTATCCTACATGGTATGATTATGTGCCCATACATATTCTCACCCTCCATAGCGACCGGTATGTTCCTAGTTGTATGCCGGAGAGGACCATTGTGTAAGTCTATTGCATCTTTTGCATTCAAAAAAACTATTAGTTTGTTACGTCTTTTTGCTATCTCTGTGAGCAGCCCTGCTTAGGTTGTACAGTCTGACAGCCGTTGGTAGGAAGGACCTACGAAACCTCTCGGTTGTGCACCTGGGATGATGTAGTCTGCTGGTAAATGAGCTCCTCAGTGCATCCAGTATGTCCTGCATAGGGTGGAACTCGGACTCCAGCAGAGATGACAGTTTAGCCACCGTCCTTCTCTCTCCTATCTCCTCCATCGGATCAAGGCGCTGCCCCAGGACAGAGCTAGCTTTCTTAATCAGTTTGTTCAGTCTCTTCCTATCGGCTGCAGTAATGCCACTGCCCCAGCAGACCACTCCAAAAGTGATGGCTGATGCCACCACCGTGTCATAGAATGACTTCAGCAGCGCCCCTTGTACACCAAAAGACCTGAGTCTCCTCAGCAGGAACAGCCTGCGCTGTCCCTTCTTGTAGAGTGCGTCAGTATTGTGTGACCAGTCTAGTTTATTGTTCAGATGAATACCCAGGTACTTATAGGATGTCACCATCTCGATGTCTGTTCCCTGTATATTTACTGGTGCTGTGAGGGGCTGCCCATGCCTGCGGCAGTCCACCACCAGCTCCTTAGTTTTCCTCGCGTTGATCTGGAGGCAGTTCCGATGGCACCAGTCCACAAAGTCCTGGATAAGCCCTCTGTACTCAGCTTCATCTCCGTTGGAGATGAGACCAACGATCGCAGAGTCATCAGAGAACTTCTGTAGATGGTAATGTGTTGTGTTGTGTGAGAAGTCCGCAGTATAAAGAGTGAACAGGAAGGGAGCCAGCACCGTTCCCTGGGGGGCCCCCGTGCTACTGATGATCGTGTCGGAAACACAGTCCCGGGTTCTCACAAACTGAGGCCGGTTCGTGAGGTAGTCCAGGATCCATGATGACAGGTGCTGGTCCACCCCTGCGCGCAGCAGCTTGTCCTTCAGGATCATCGGTTGGATGGTGTTGAAAGCACTGGAGAAGTCAAAGAACATGATCCTCACCATATTCCCAGGCTTCTCCAGGTGGGACAGAGAACGGTGAAGGAGGAAGATCACCGCATCCTCCACCCCAATGCCATGCTGGTAGGCGAACTGGAGTGGATCCATCGCTGGTTCCACCAGGGGGCGGAGATGAGCAAGGAGCAGTCTCTCCAGGGTCTTCATCAAGTGGGACGTCAAGGCCACCGGTCTGTAGCTGTTCAGGTCTTTGGGGTGGGAAGTTTTTGGTACAGGTACCACACAAGATGTTTTCCACAGCTGTGGTACCCTCCCCAGTTTCAGGCTCATGTTGAAGATATACGTCACAATCCCACACAGCTGGTCTGCACAGGACTTGAGGAGCTTTGTGCTGATGCCGTCTGGTCCCGACGCCTTCCTCGCCTTGATCTTCCTCAGCTCCGTCCTCACCTGGGTCTTGGTCAGGGTCAGGATGGGGGGCTGTGTGTTGGGAGTGGGGGGGTGTCGGTGGAGTGGGGAGTGGGCAGCAGGACTTGATTTCTTAGAGGCAGCAGTGGTTGTTGTGCAGACAGGGGGGAGGGCGGTTGGTCAAATCTATTGAAAAACAGATTCAGGTTGTTCGCCCACTCCCTGCCCCCCGTGGCCTGGGGGGAGGTATTCTGGAGCCCCGAGATGGTTTTGAGGTTTCTCCAGACCCCGCTGATGTCGCTCTGTTGCAGCTTGTCCTCCATCTTCTTCCTGAAGCTGTCCTTGCCTTCTCTGATCTTTCTCCTCAGCTCCCTCTGTACGGACTTCAGCATCTCCCTGTTCCCCGACCTGAAGATCCTCTTCTTCTCTCTCAGAAGTGTTTTTATCTCAGGGTTGATCCAGGGTTTGTTGTTTGAGTGACGCCGTATGGTCTTGGTGGGAACGGATTTGTCCACACAGAAGCTGAGGTAGCCCGTGAAGGTGTGAATGAGGCCATCGATGTCCTCACCATGTGGATCGCAGAGCTGCTTCCAGGCAGTGGCTTCAAAACAGTCCTTTAGAGTGTCCATTGTCTCCTCAGACCATAACTCCACAGTGTGCATGGCCGGAGGTTGTCTGTGCACTAGGGGTTTGTACACCGGTCGGAGATGAACCAAGTTGTGATCCAATCTCCCAAGTGGGGGGAGTTGTGATGAGGTGTACGCCTCCTTAGTGTTTGCATAGAACAAATCCAGTGTTTTATTGTCTCTAGTGTGGCATGTGACATACTGGGTGAAAGTGGGCAGAATGGGAGACAGTGAAACGTGGTTGAAATCGCCTGAGATGAGGAGAAGAGTATCTGGGTGTTCTGTCTGCAGCCTGCTGGTTACTGAATGGATGATGTCACGCGCTGTCCCAGCGTTCGCCGTCGGATTTGCATAAACAACAATGCAGATCACGTGTGAGTGTTCTCTCGGGAGATATGTAGGCCTCATGCTAACAGCTAGCAACTCAATGTCTTTGCTGCAGTGTCGTTGTTTAACAGTGATATGTCCCGGTCTGCACCAGTTGTTGTTAACATACATTATCACTCCACCGCCCCTAGTTTTGCCACTCTCTGGTGTTCGGTCAGCTCGTATCATGTGAAAACCCTCCAGCTCAATGTTAGCATCTGCTGCTAGTTCAGTTAGCCACGTCTCAGTAAACAAAAGGAGAGAGCACTCCCGGTAAGTGCTATCATAACGGGAGATAGCCGCTAGCTCATCTAACTTTCCCAGTATCGACCGTACATTTCCCATGACAACAGATGGAAGGGAGGGTCTGTACCTTATATTTTTTGTCCTCCGCCTTACTCCAGCCCGGCAGCCGCGACGCTTTCGCCTCAATTCTCTCGGTATGTCGAGTTTTTCCAGTGGGACCGGGTGGCGGTTAAATGCTAGCAGCTCTTCCCTGTTGTATCGTGTCCTGCTATAAACAGTGGCTCCGTCCACCGGCTCAGGAGACATTTGGGACGATCTGTGTGTCCGTGATATAAGTGGGGTGAAAAAAAAGTGATCAAAAGAGAGAGGAAGGGAAAAAAAAACTCGGAATCGAGCCGCTGTTGCAAAAGGCAGCCTACTGGTGTGGCGCCGAGAGGAGAAAATCTATAAATAAAAACCAGGTTCACGTTTTCAAACTGTACCTTTAGTAAGAGTACATGTCCTTTCACCACCTCTTCTACCTCATAAGAGACAGGCACACAACTCCTAGAGAAAAGTACAGCCACCCCTCCACTGTTACTGGATTTGTGGCTAAAAAAAATGCAGCCATCCCACTCTTTTCTCCACTGGCTCTCAATGTCTACAGTGCTGTGAGTCTCCTGGAGCATCAGCACGTCAAGTTTCTTTAAATTAAAAAGCTTGTATAAAGAGGCCCTTTTTACATCATCCCTGGCTCCTTTTATATTAAGAGTGCCAATTTTAAGGTGGGGCATTAAAAAGGATAAAAATAAGGTACAGTAAAAAAACACACACATAGCATAAAAGGGAAGAAACAAACTAAGAGTCAACATGACTGTTAGTAATTTGTGATTTCAGTTTAACAACCAGTTTCTTTAAACGATATATTTCCTGATCAGTGAAAGTCTTATTCCCATCATTCAGTTTCATAAACTTGCGAGCTGATGCCACGAATAACTCCAGATCTGGAAAGTAATTTTCCACTTTCACAGCTCTGCTCCCCTTAGTCACCTGGAGAAATTTCCTAATCTTGGTAAAACAATAGGAGCTTTGCTCCTCCTGCATCTGCGTCTGCATCAGTTCAGACTCAGCTCCACTTTCCTCAGAAGCGCTCTCATCCAGTATTGCCAAATTCCCAACCCTACTAGATTTAGCAGAGCTCTGCAAGTTTTCAGCACTTTTTCTTTTTTGTGCAGCTTTAAAAGGATCCTCCTCAACAAAATTACATTCCTGCATTTAAGATAAGATAAGATAAGCCTTTATTAGTCCCACAATGGGGAAATTCCAGGATTGCAACAGCACAGGGATAGCAACACACAGAGCAACAATCAGAAGGCAAGAAAAAAACAAGAACAGCTAGTAAACATATGTACATATTACTATATATATATATATATATATATATATATATATATATATATATATATATACACACAGTGTGGAGCATTATGGTTGGTGAATGTGCAGCAGAAAGTCTAAGCTCTCTCTCCGCGGATGCGGCGGGCCAGCTGAAAGTCTTTGGGCATGATGGCGACCCCCTTAGCGAAGAAGAGACCCACCAGGTAGGCCTCACCGGCCTCCTGCAGAGCCACGACGGCGAAGCTCAGGAAGCACAGGTCGGTCTTGGAAGTCCTGAGCGATCTCCCTCACCAGGCGCTGGATGGGCAGCTTACGGATGAGCAGCTCCGTGGATTTCTGGCAGCGACGGATCTCTCTCGGAGCCACGGGCCTGTAACGGTGAGGCTTCTCCACTCCGCCGGTGGCCAGAGCGCTTCTCCGAGCAGCCATGGTGGCCAGCTGCCTCCCGGGGGGCCCTCTCCTCCAGCAGATTTTACGGGCGGTCTGCCTGGTTCTTGCCATCGCTCTTTATCATTCCGTCTTATATTTCCCGCACGCCGCCCGAACTCCAGCCTGGCACCCGCGTCGTTTTCGCTACAGTTCCCAGTATATCGAGTCTCTCCGCTAGCATCGGGTGGCGGCCGAGTGCTAGCTAGCACTAGCTCTTCCTGCTGTATCGTCTCCTGCTGTAAACAGAGGCTCCGACCGCCGACTCGGGAGACCTTTGGGGCGATCTGTGTGTCCGTGATATACATATATATAGAGTGAAAGGTGTAGAAAGAAGAAGGAAGATTAAAAAAAAGTCTGTTGCAACGGGCAGCCAACTCATGTGGCGCCACCGGTCCGGCGGAACCGGAACCGAAACCGGAAATTTCTTCGTCAAATGCAACGTTTGTCATGCAGTGTTTACTCTGAGTGTCCGCCACAGCCTCAAACCGCTCCTCCCCGCCTGCAAAGTATGTTCATTCACGTTCTTTCGTTTAACTGCACTCATTTCGCCCTCCACCTCTTTACTCCGGGTGACAGGCTTGTCACAATGATCAGAGCTGCCGCCAGACAGAAATTCCCCACCATCACTATTTGGGGGGGCAACTACCGCGCCCGCCGCGCCCGCCCCAGCACAAGCGGACGCGGACGCGGATGCCCCAGCAGAAGCAGAAGCGGACGCGGCCGCAACCGCGGCTGCCCCAGCAGAAGCGGACGCCGCAGCGGCATCCGCCGCACCACATGTAGCGCTACCCTCCGAACCACCAGAAACAGCGGCGTCACCTTTCTTACTGCCAGTGTTCTTTGTGTTCACCTTTTCAGGACATGATCTAATGAGATGGCCCTCTGCACCACACGCAAAACACTTCATGGTTTCGGATGTTGCAAAGACTAAGTAGCTAAAGCCCTCAATCCTGAAGTTAAAAGACACGTTCAGTTCAGAGCTGTCTTTTAACACCATAAAACACTGCCTCCTGTGACACACGACATGCTTCAGCAGGGGTGATTTACTGCCCAGAGAGACCATTCTGATAGGGGAAACAACTTGGCCAAAACGGGACAACTCTCTTATCAGCTGATCATTTTTAATGAAAGGAGGCGCGTTAGAGATGGTGATCCTCCTAGAAGGGTTCACCAGTGGTAGAACAGGAGTAAAAGTGTCATTTATGACAACCCCCTGTTCCACCACCTGATCAGCTTTTTCAGTTGAATCCAGAAAGATGACAATTGCGCTGTTCATCCTTGATGCTGACTTTATACTGTCATGCCCAACCACCTGTCCTACAGCGAGACCAGCCTCCTCCACAGAACAGGGAACTGTCGGGAGGATTCTCACGCCATGCCGCCGGGTCAAGCACTCGAACTCCACACCACCGTCAAACACCGGCATGATGCCAGCCCGGAAAAAACGGGCAGCAGAAGCTACCGTTCCCCGACACACTCACACCCCAGCACACACACACTCAAACCACTATATACTAAACACACACACCTCAACACACACGATAGAGAAAAGTTAGAAAAAAAACAAAGTTTAGAGTACTCACTCAACGCCACTCCACACCCCTGCTCCCACAAACGCTCACGCATGTGCACGAGAGAGAGAGAGAGAGAGAGAGAGAGAGACCTTTGACCTTTAAAATAAGCCTTTATTGCACACTTCAAAAAAATGTAAGCACACCAACATCATTCCACCAAGTGTGTCACATTGGAAAAAGTGCAAACTGAAATGCTCCCCCCCACACACCACACAGAGCAGTCCTTGCAGCCCACCTAGTCAAAGATCCAGTTCTGTGACAGTCAGTTACAGTCAATTAAATGTCATATACAAGTCTGTTCAAACAATATCCCAAAAATGTGTGAAACAGGCAGAGGAACGACCGCCATTCATTCCTCCTGTCGGGCGCGCTTGACCGGTGTTCCCCCTGCTGTTTTACGCAGGGCTGTCTGGTGTTTCTTGAGGCGATAACGTTTCCTTTCATCCAGGAGGTCCAGACCAACCTGCCTTCTTAGCACATCCACAGACTTAATGAATTTATCAGTGTCACTGAAGTAGTCGGCAACCCTAATGGCTTTGTTATAGGTTTCATCCAGAAAAGCATTGATTTCGTCCAGTGAGTACAAAGTCGTGTTTGTACTGCATTTTGCCTCAATAGACCCAGTATTAGACACAGCGTCGTTATCAGATTCCATTTCCTCGGCAGCACAACTCAGCTGACTGCTTGGTTCTCCCGGGCCAGTGGATTCATCATGGGCCACATTTTCCTGGATGCCACCCTCAGCAGCTGACTGTCGCTGTTCCATCCCCTGCTGTGTAACGGTAGCAGCCGCCGGAAGCACAGCCGCCGATGTCACACAGCGAGATTCTGACGTACCATCAGGTCGGTGCTCCGTCCCCTCCTCCGAAGCGGCAGCAGCTGGCGGAGGCACAGCCGCTGACATCACACAGCGAGATGATTGTGACGCACCATCAGGTTGGTACTCCGTCCCCTCCTCCGAAGTGGTAGCAGCTGCCGGAGGCCCAGCTGTTGACGTCACACAGCGAGATGATTGTGACGCACCATCAGTGACCCTTGTGGCGCCATCGCCATCAACGCTCCCGGCTGCAAGCTGGGCCGCGGGCGGCACAGCCGGGCCGTCCACAGACACAGCGGCAGGCTCCGGAGCAGGGGTAGCGGGAGCGGAGGCCGTGCCGCCATCCGCAGCCGCGGCATGAGCGGAGGGCTCGCCGGCGGCACCATCCGCGGCCCCATCAGGGCCCTCCGCCTGCTGCCTGTGCGGGCAAGCGAACCGTTTATGGCCCACGTCTCCACATTCAAAACACTTCATCTGTCCCGAGCTCGCATACACCATATAAGATCCGTCCCCGTGCTTGACCCTGAAGGAGACTTCCAGAGTCTGAGTGGGCGAGTCGAGAAATATGAACGCCTGTCGCCTGAGTGATTTCACATGTTTGAACTTGGTGGCCTTGCATCCCAAAGGCAGAGTCGTAAACGGGCCCGCAAACTTCCCAAATCTGCGGAGCTCCGTCGCCAACTGCTCGTCAGTGATGAAAGGTGGAACACCTGAGACGGTGATTCTCGTTGATGGGACAGATAATGGGGACACCTGTACATACGTTTCCCCGATAACCACACCGCTTACAATCAGGGTGTGGACATCGTCGTCAGCTGCCAGAAACACAACCACAGCTCTATTCATTCGGGAAGCAAAGCAGACCGTGTCAGGGCCCACCTGCTCGGCCACAGCCTCCAGGACCTCCTCCACAGTAACAGCGCTGTCCGGGGGAACGATCCTCACCCCCTGGTGGATAGATGGAGGTGGCTTTCCCAAGGCCGCCATCCTAGAGAGAGAGAGAGAGAGAGAGAGAGAGAGAGAGAGAGATTTTGATTTTTAAAAGATCTTTAATAAACACACTTGTCCATCAGTCAATACAATTTCTATGCCATGCTATATTACAAAGAAAATTATTCCCCCAAAAAACGCCCCAAAAAAAGCTGTCCATCACGAACTGAACAGAGGACATTCTCCAGGGACCAGAGGGTCCTGAAACCTTCCACATCCCCATTCCCCATAAAAAACTGAAAGTCCAGCCTGATTCTGGCTTTAAGTAGCCTCACAAATAAAATTTTGACATCCACATCATTCTCAGCATTTTCAAGTTTTCTTCTCCGGCTTACATAGATAGCCAACTTTGCCTGCCCTAAAACAAAGTTCAGTAGTTGACACTTCTGCTTAAAACGACGATTGTACATAAAACCACAAATGAAAACCTGCTTAGAGAAAACTTCCTTAAAAATGTGAAAAAGTTCTGTGAGAAGTTCAAAGAGACCACTCAGGCGCTGACATTCAATAAAACAATGAAAAACTGTCTCCTTAGAGGAACAAAAAACACACTGATCACTGACACTGCTGTTAATCACAGAAACAAAAGCATTGACAGCTATAATGCCATGCAGGACCCTCCACTGTAAGTCTCCATGCCTCTTAAGGAGAGGGGCTTTATAAAGAGCCCTCCAGGCAGGCCGATGCCCTTTTCCTAGTCTAAAATAGGCTCTCCAAGGAGTGTCCACACAGGTGTTCAATCTGTCCTTGTTGAGTGCCATCACCACCAGTCTGTAGAGTGCCTTACCACTGGCTCCTCCAAAGTCCACACCAGTGGGAGCACAGAATGCCAGTAAGGAGCAAGGAGCGACGTCAAAGTCCATATAGAGCGTGAGAGAGGGAAAGGGGTCCGTGCTTTCCGGCTGCAGCGTGCCATTGCTAAAGTCCAAAAGTAGGGAGTGCTCAAGTCCGTGAAGCTCCTGTTTCCAGTGTGCAAGAAGACCATCGATGAAACGATTCGACCTGACACCAAGATGAGCTGCTAAAGCTGAGGCGTTGTTGAGGCCAGGACCAGCCAGTTCCACCACTTGCTTCAGAGTGAGAACGTTCCTGGAACACAGCCTATCAAGGAAGGTCCTTCCAACTCCCGGCAGGACACCAAGGCGACCACCAAAAACCAGCGGCTCCCTCAACAACCAGTGGAGGGAATCACATGGCCCTCTTTGTTTTTTAAAAAGAGTCCACACTGAAAAGAGACTGCGGTAAAAACTGGGTAAAGACAGTGCATTAGAGTTCTTAAAATCCATTAAAAACACAGGGAGGTCTAGCCCAAGCCCAAGGACTCTCTGTAAAATAACACAGGCCAAAGGCCTCCATACCAGGTCCTGGGGGCCCATCAGCAGTCTCTGTATGAAAGTCAGTCTAAAAGCAGCACCTCTACTAGCTAAATGAATCACTCCTTGCCCCCCCTCCTCTTTGGGAAGAAATAACAGGGCTTGAGGAACCCAGTGGAGTCCACCCCCCCCAAAAAAGTCCACCAAAACAGACTGAATTTTGGACAACAAACCAGCAGGGGGGTCCATGCACATGAGGCGGTGCCACAGGGATGAGGAAACAAGATTATTTAAAATGAGCACTCTTCCTCTAAAAGATATTCTTGGCATTAGCCACTTCCACTTGTTTAGTCTCCCGTTAATTTTCTCTATGACCCCATCCCAATTTTTTTGCTCAAACTGCTGATTTCCAATAAAGACACCAAAATACTTAAACCCCCTTTTTTCCAAATCAACCCACCAGGCAGCGTAAGCTGATTTTCTAGTTTCTCCCCCACCATCAGAGCCTCGCTTTTTCCCCAGTTTATTTTTGCAGAGGAAAGTTGGCCAAAAAGATTGACACTCCTAACCAAAACGTCAATGTCACTCTGCTTGTTTAGCAGAATGACTACATCATCTGCATAGGCCGACAGCTTGAACGTGGTGTCACAGCCAGGAAAAGTAACTCCTGATAGATCCCTTCTCAGGCAGTGAAGCAAAGGCTCTATGGCGAGGGAGTACAGCATCCCTGAGAGAGGGCAGCCCTGCCGAACCCCCCTCTGGACTTTTAAAGGGGCAGACAGGCCCCCATTTATCTTCAGCACACTCTCAATGTCGCTGTACAAGACCCGTATCCTGGCTATGAAGCCTGGGCTGAACCCAAAAGTTGCTAAAACTGTCCATAAATATTGGTGTTCAACCCGATCAAACGCCTTTTCCTGGTCAATTGAAATCAAACCAGTTTCTACCGCCAATGAACCAGAGACCTCCAAAACATCCCGAATTAAAGTGACGTTGTCACTAATCAGCCTGCCAGGCACACAATAAGTCTGGTCTACATGAATGAGCTCGCTCATCACCTTTCTCAGTCTTCGGGCCCAGAGCTTTTGAGAGAATCTTATAGTCTGTGCAGAGCAGAGAGACTGGCCTCCAGTTCTTTAGGCTCTGGAGGTCCCCCTTTTTCGGCAACAGTGTGATGATGGCCTCCTGCAGGTCGTGGGTAGGGTCCCCCTTTCCAAGCTATCTTGGAGAACCTCCAGCAGGTCTGGACCAAGCAGGGGCCAGAATTCCTTAAAAAAGTCCACAGAGAGACCATCTATGCCTGGTGATTTTCCATTCTGGAGGCTCATTAGCGCCGTATGCAGCTCAGACAGAGACAGTGGAGCATCCAAGCCGGCAACAAGGTCCTCTGAGAGCACTGGAAGACCATCAAGGAAAACCTGGCCCAGTGACGTATCCTCCCTCCACTCTGCTCTAAACAATTCACTGTAAAAGCTAGCAGCGTATTTCCTGATCTCTGCTGCTGTGGAGATTGTTCTCCCGTCATCGCCCAACAAGGAGTGAATAAGCTTTCTCTGTCCATTTTTCCCCTCCAGTCCAAAAAAGTACTGGGAGGGCGAGTCCATCAGAGCTACATCCATGTAGCGTGAGCGGACCAGAGCACCCTATGCGGTGACCCCTAGCAAGCTAGCCAAGGCTGACCTTTTTGACTTGAGAGCCTCTAAGTGCTCTTGTTTTCCTGTAGAACTGAGCTTTCCTAGTTCTACCACCTCAGTCTCCAGAACTTTCAAGGATTGGGTCAAGCTACGAGTGACATTTTGAGTGTACTGTTGGCAGAGTTGTTTTATCTGGGCCTTACCAAAATCCCACTACAATTGGAGAGAACTAAAAGAGGGTTTTTGTTCCCTGTGTGACTTCCATACATCATGAAAAACCTCTTTAAAAAACACATCATTTAAAAGTGTATTGTTAAAATGCCAAAAAGCACTCTTACACTTTACATTTTCAATAAACACAGAACAGAACAGCAGGCAGTGATCAGTGAAACCAACAGGACAGATACAACTATTTTTAAAAACACTCATTTGATGTTTAAAACCATAAAAACGGTCTAACCTTGCCATAGATAAAAGGTTATCTTTGACATGGCTCCAGGTGTACTGCCTCTGGTCCCCATGATGTGATCTCCACACATCGGCCATTTCATGTGTTTTCACCAGTTCTCTCAGCCTATTGGCAGAAGCAGGGTGAGGCTCCTGATGGTTCCTGTCTAGTCTGTGGTTTAATGTACAGTTAAAATCACCCCCCAGAAATAAAAAACTATTTGGATCACAGGACCTAACCGTATCCGAAAGCACGTCAAAGAGCCTGATCCTCTCTGCTCTCTGTGTTGGCACATACACGTTTATAAAAACGAAGTTCACGTTTTCAAACTGTACCTTTAATAAGAGGAAATGACCTTTCACCACCTCTTCTACCTCATAAGAGACAGGCACACAACCCCTAGAGAAAAGTACAGCCACCCCCCCACTGCTATTGGATTTGTGGCTTAAAAAAAATGCAGCCATCCCACTCTTTTCTCCAATGGCTCTCAATGTCTACAGTGCTGGAAGTCTCCTGGAGCATCAGCACGTCAAGTTTCTTTAAATTAAAAAGCTTGTATAAAGAGGCCCTTTTTACATCATCCCTGGCCCCATTAATATTGAGAGTGCCAATTCTAAGGTGGGGCATTAAAAAGGATAAAAATAAGGTACAGTAAAAAAACACACACATAGCATGAAAGGGAAGAAACAAACTAAGAGTCAACATGACTGTTAGTAATTTGCGATTTCAGTTTAACAACCAGTTTCTTTAAATGATAAATTTCCTGATCAGTGAAAGTCTCATTCCCATCATTCAGTTTCATAAATTTGCGAGCTGATGCCACGAATAACTCCAGATCTGGAAAGTAATTTTCCACTTTCACAGCTCTGCTCCCCTTAGTCACCTGGAGAAATTGCCTAATTTTAGTAAAACAATAGGAGCTTTGCTCCTCCTGCGTCTGCGTCTGCATCAGTTCAGACTCAGCTCCACTTTCGTCAGAAGCGCTCTCATTCAGTAAATCTAAATTCCCAACCCTACTAGATTTAGCAGAGCTCTGCAAGTTTTCAGCACTTTTTCTTTTTTGTGCAGCTTTAAAAGGATCCTCTTCAACAAAACTACATTCCTGCATTTCTTCATGAACTGCAACGTTTGTCATGCAGTGTTTGCTCTGTGTGTCCGCTACAGCCTCAAACCGCTCCTCCCCCGCCTGCAAAGTCTGTTCATTCACGTTCCTTCGTTTAACTGCACTCATTTCGCCCTCCACCTCTATACTCCGGGTGACAGGCTCGTCACAATGATCGGAGCTGCCGCCAGACAGAAATTCCCCACCATCACTATTTGGGGGGGCAACTACCGCGCCCGCCACGGCCACCCCAGCAGAGGCGGCCATGGCCGCCCCAGCGCAAGCGGACGTGGACGCGGACGCCCCCGCAGAAGCAGCAGCAGAAGCGGACGCGGCTGCAGCCGCAACCGCCCCAGCAGAAGCAGGCGCCGCAGCGGCATCCACCGCACCACATGTAGCGCTACCCTCCGGACCACCAGAAACAGCGGCGTCACCTTTCTTACCGCCAGTGCTCTTTGTGTTCGCCTTTTCAGGACATGATCTAATGAGATGGCCTTCTGCACCACACGCAAAACACCTTATGGTTTCAGAGGTTGCAAACACCAAGTAGCTAAAGCCGTCAATCCTGAAATTAAAAGACGCGTTCAGTTCAGCAGAGCTGTCTTTCAACACCATGAAACACTGCCTCCTGTGACATACAACATGTTTCAGCAGGGGGGACTTGCTACCCAGAGAGACCATTCTGATAGGGGAAACAACCTGGCCAAAACGGGACAACTCTCTTATCAGCTGATCATTTTTAACAAAAGGAGGAGCGTTTGAGATGGTGATCCTCCTAGACGGGTTCGCTAGCGGTAAAACGGGAGTAAAAGTGTCATTTATGACCACTCCCTGTGCCACCACCTGATCAGCTTTTTCAGTCGAATCCAGAAAGATCACAATTGCGAAAATCACAAAGATCACAATTGCGCTGTTCATCCTCGATGCTGATTTTATACCGTCATGCCCAACCTCCTGTCCTACAGCGAGGCTGGCCTCCTCCACAGAACAGGGAACTGTCGGGTTAAGCGCTCAAACTCCACACCACCATCAATCACCGGCATGATGGCCGGCCGGGAAAAACAGGCAGCAGAAGCTACCGTTCCCCGACACACACACACACCAACACTCACACCCCAGCACACACACACTCAAACCACTATATTAAACACACACACCTCAAACACACACGATAGAGAAAAGTTAGAAAAAACAAAGTTTAAAGTACTCACTCAACACCACTCCACACCCCTGCTCCCACAAACGCTCACGCATGCGCACGAGAGAGAGAGAGAGAGAGAGAGAGGGAGAGAGATTTTTGATTTTTAAAGGATCTTTAATAAACACACTTGTCCATCAGTCAATACAATTTCTATATCATGCTATGTTACACAGAAAATTAATCCCCCAAAAAACGCCCAAAAAAAAGCTGTCCATCATGAACTGAACAGAGGACATTCTCCAGGGACCAGAGGGTCCTGAAACCTTCCACATCCCCATTCCCCATAAAAAACTGAAAGTCCAGCCTGATTCTGGCTTTAAGTAGCCTCACAAATAAAATTTTGACATCAACATCATTCTCAACATTTTCAAGTTTTCTTCTCCGGCTTACATAGATAGCCAACTTTGCCTGCCCTAAAACAAAGTTCAGTAGTTGACACTTCTGCTTAAAACGACGATTGTACATAAAACCACAAATGAAAACCTGCTTAGAGAAAACTTCCTTAAAAATATGAAAAAGTTTTGTGAGAAGTTCAAAGAGGCCACTCAGGCGCTGACATTCAATAAAACAATGAAAAACTGTCTCCCTAGAGGAACAAAAAACACACTGATCACTGACACTGCTGTTAATCACAGAAACAAAAGCATTGACAGCTATAATACCATGCAGGACCCTCCACTGTAAGTCTCCATGCCTCTTAGGGAGAGGGGCTTTATAAAGAGCCCTCCAGGCAGGCCGATGCCCTTTTCCTAGTTTAAAATAGGCTCTCCAAGGAGTGTCCACACAGGTGTTCAATCGGTCCTTGTTGAGTGCCATCACCACCAGTCTGTAGAGTGCCTTACCACTGGCTCCTCCAAAGTCCACACCAGTGGGAGCACAGAATGCCAGTAAGGAGCAAGGAGCGACGTCAAAGTCCATATAGAGCGTGAGAGAGGGAAAGGGGTCAGTGCTTTCTGGCTGCAGCGTGCCATTGCAAAAGTCCAAGAGTAGGGAGTGCTCAAGTCCATGAAGCTCCTGTTTCCAGTGTGCAAGAAGACCATCGATGAAACGATTCGACCTGACACCAAGATGAGCTGCTAAAGCTGAGGCGTTGTTGAGGCCAGGACCAGCCAGTTCCACCACTTGCTTCAGAGTGAGAATGTTCCTGGAACACAGCCTATCAAGGAAGGTCCTTCCAACTCCCGGCAGGACACCAAGGCGACCACCAAAAACCAGCGGCTCCTTCAACAACCAGTAGAGGGAATTGCATGGCCCTCTTTGTTTTTTAAAAAGAGTCCACACTGAAAAGAGACTGCGGTAAAAACTGGGTAAAGACAGTGCATTAGAGTTCTTAAAATCCATTAAAAACACAGGGAGGTCTAGCCCAAGCCCAAGGACTCTCTGTAAAATAACACAGGCCAAAGACCTCCATACCAGGTCCTGGGGGCCCGTCAGCAGTCTCTGTATGAAAGTCAGTCTAAAAGCAGCACCTCTACTAGCTAAATGAATCACTCCTTGCCCCCCCTCCTCTTTGGGAAGAAATAACAGGGCTTGAGGAACCCAGTGGAGTCCACCCCCCCAAAAAAAGTCCACCAAAACAGACTGAATTTTGGACAACAAACCAGCAGGGGGGTCCATGCACATGAGGCGGTGCCACAGGGATGAGGAAACAAGATTATTTAAAATGAGCACTCTTCCTCTAAAAGATATTCTTGGCATTAGCCACTTCCACTTGTTTAGTCTCCCGTTAATTTTCTCTATGACCCCATCCCAATTTTTTTGCTCAAACTGCTGATTTCCAATAAAGACACCAAGATACTTAAAACCTCCTTTTTTCCAAATCAACCCACCCGGCAGCGTAAGCTGATTTTCTAGTTTCTCCCCCACCATCAGAGCCTCGCTTTTTCCCCAGTTTATCTTTGCAGAGGAAAGTTGGCCAAAAAGATTGACACTCCTAACCAGAACGTCAATGTCACTCTGCTTGTTTAGCAGAATGACTACATCATCTGCATAGGCCGACAGCTTGAACGTGGTGTCACAGCCAGGAAAAGTAACTCCTGATAGATCCCTTCTCAGGCAGTGAAGCAAAGGCTCTATGGCGAGGGAGTACAGCATCCCTGAGAGAGGGCAGCCCTGCCGAACCCCCCTCTGGACTTTTAAAGGGGCAGACAGGCCCCCATTTATCTTCAGCACACTCTCAATGTCACTGTACAAGACCCGTATCCTGGCTATGAAGCCTGGGCTGAACCCAAAAGCTGTTAAAACTGTCCATAAATATTGGTGTTCAACCCGATCAAACGCCTTTTCCTGGTCAATTGAAATCAAACCAGTTTCTACCGCCAATGAACCAGAGACCTCCAAAATATCCCGAATTAAAGTGACGTTGTCACTAATCAGCCTGCCAGGCACACAGTAAGTCTGGTCTACATGAATCAGCTCGCTCATCACCTTTCTCAGTCTTCGGGCCAGAGCTTTTGAGAGAATCTTGTAGTCTGTGCAGAGCAGAGAGACTGGCCTCCAGTTCTTTAGGCTCTGGAGGTCCCCCTTTTTCGGCAACAGTGTGATGATGGCCCTCCTGCAGGTCGTGGGTAGGGTCCCCCTTTCCAAGCTATCTTGGAGAACCTCCAGCAGGTCTGGACCAAGCAGGGGCCAGAATTCCTTAAAAAAGTCCACAGAGAGACCATCTATGCCTGGTGATTTTCCATTCTGGAGGCTCATTAGCGCCGTATGCAGCTCAGACAGAGACAGTGGAGCATCCAAGCCGGCAACAAGGTCCTCTGAGAGCACTGGAAGACCATCAAGGAAAACCTGGCCCAGTGACGTGTCCTCCCTCCACTCTGCTCTAAACAATTCACTGTAAAAGCTAGCAGCGTGTTTCCTGATCTCTGCTGCTGTGGAGATTGTTCTCCCGTCATCGCCCAACAAGGAGTGAATGAGCTTTCTCTGTCCATTTTTCCCCTCCAGTCCAAAAAAGTACTGGGAGGGCGAGTCCATCAGAGCTACATCCATGTAGCGTGAGCGGACCAGAGCACCCTGTGCGGTGACCCCTAGCAAGCTAGCCAAGGCTGACCTTTTTGACTTGAGAGCCTCTAAGTGCTCCTGTTTTCCTGTAGAACTGAGCAACTCCTCTAGTTCTACCACCTCAGTCTCCAGAACTTTCAAGGATTGGGTCAAGCTACGAGTGACATTTTGAGTGTACTGTTGGCAGAGTTGTTTTATCTGGGCCTTACCAAAATCCCACCACAATTGGAGAGAACTAAAAGAGGGTTTTTGTTCCCTGTGTGACTTCCATACATCATGAAAAACTCCCTTAAAAAACACATCATTTAAAAGTGTATTATTAAAATGCCAAAAAGCACTCTTACACTTTACATTTTCAATGAAAACAGAACAAATCAGCAGGCAGTGATCAGTGAAACCAACAGGACAGATACAACTATTTTTAAAAACACTCATTTGGTGTTTAAAACCATAGAAACGGTCTAACCTAGCCATAGATAAGAGGTTATCTTTAGCATGGCTCCAGGTGTACTGCCTCTGGTCCCCATGATGTGATCTCCACACATCGGCCATTTCATGCGCCTTCACTAGTTCCCTCAGCCTATTGGCAGAAGCAGGGTGAGGTTCCTGATGGTTCCTGTCCAGTCTGTGGTTTAATGTACAGTTAAAATCACCCCCCAGAAATAAAAAACTATTTGGATTACAGGATCTAACCGTATCTGATAGCATATTAAAGACCCTGATCCTTTCTGCTCTCTGGGTTGGCACATACACGTTTATAAGAACCAAGTTTACATTTTCAAGCTGTACCTTTAGCAAGAGTACATGTCCTTTCACCACCTCTTCTACCTCATAAGAGACAGGCACACAACCCCGAGAGAAAAGTACAGCCACCCCTCCACTATTATTGGATTTGTGGCTAAAAAAAATGCAGCCATCCCACTCTTTTCTCCACTGGCACTCAATGTCTACAGTGCTGTGAGTCTCCTGGACCATCAGCACGTCAAGTGCCTTTAAATTAAAAAGCTTGTATAAAGAGGCCCTTTTTACATCATCCCTGGCCCCGTTTATATTAAGAGTGCCAATTCTAAGGTGGGGCATTAAAAAGGATAAAAATAAGGTACAGTAAAAAAACACACACATAGCATAAAAGGGAAGAAACAAACTAAGAGTCAACATGACTGTTAGTAATTTGTGATTTCAGTTTGACAACCAGTTTCTTTAAACGAAAAATTTCCTGATCAGTAAAAGTCTCATTCCCATCATTCGGTTTCATCAGCTTGCGAGCTGATGCCACAAATAACTCCAGATCTGGAAAGTAATTTTCCACTTTCACAGCTCTGCTCCCCTTAGTCACCTGGAGAAATTGTCTAATTTTAGCAAAACAATAGGAGCTTTGCTCCTCCTGCGTCTGCGTCTGCATCAGTTCAGACTCATCTCCACTTTCGTCAGAAGCGCTCTCATTCAGTAAATCTAAATTCCCAACCCTACTAGATTTAGCAGAGCTCTGCAAGTTTTCCGCACTTTTCCTTTTTTGTGCAGCTTTAAAAGGATCCTCTTCAACAAAACTACATTCCTGCATTTCTTCATGAAACGCAACGTTTGTCATGCAGTGTTTGCTCTGTGTGTCCGCTACAGCCTCAAACCGCTCCTCCCCCGCCTGCAAAGTCTGTTCATTCACGTTCCTTCGTTTAACTGCACTTTTACTTACACCCTCCACCTGTCTACCCCAGGCGACAGGCTCGTCACAATGATCAGAGCTGCCGCCAGACAGAAATTCCCCACCATCACTGTTTGGGGGGACAACTACCGCGCCCGCCGCGGCCACCCCAGCAGAGGCGGCCGCGGCCGCCCCAGCACAAGCGGACGCGGACGCGGACGCGGACGCCCCCGCAGAAGTAGAAGCGGACGCGGATGCGGACGCGGACGCGGACGCGGACGCGGACGCCCCCGCAGAAGTAGAAGCGGACGCGGCCGCGGACGCGGATGCGGCCGCAGTCGCGGCCACAACCGCCCCAGCAGAAGCGGGCGCCGCAGCGGCATCCGCCGCACCACATGTAGCGCTACCCTCCGGACCACCAGAAACAGCGGCGTCACCTTTCTTACCGCCAGTGCTCTTTGTGTTCGCCTTTTCAGGACATGACCTAATAAGATGGCCTTCTGCGCCACACGCAAAACACTTCATGGTTTCAGATGTTGCAAACACCAAGTAGCTAAAGCCATCAATCCTGAAATTAAAAGACGCGTTCAGTTCAGCAGAGCTGTCTTTCAACACCATGAAACACTGCCTCCTATGACATACAACATGCTTCAGCAGGGGTGATTTACTACCCAGAGAGACCATTCTGATAGGGGACACAACCTGGCCAAAACGGGACAACTCTCTAATCAGCTGATCATTTTTAACGAAAGGAGGAGCGTTTGAGATGGTGATCCTCCTAGACGGATTCGCCAGCGGTAAAACGGGAGTAAAAGTGTCACCTATGACCACTCCCTGTGCCACCACCTGATCAGCTTTCTCAGTCGAATCCAGAAAGATCACAATTGCGCTGTTCATCCTCGATGCTGATTTTATGCTGCCATGCCCAACCACCTGTCCTACAGCGAGGCTGGCCTCCTCCACAGAACAGGGAACTGTCGGGAGGATTCTCACACCATGACGCCGGGTTAAGCGCTCAAACTCCACACCACCATCAATCACCGGCATGATGCCGGCCGGGAAAAACCGGCAGCAGAAGCTACCGTTCCCCAACACACTCACTCCAACACTCACACCCCAGCACACACACACTCAACCCACTATATTAAACACACACACCTCAAACACACAAGATAGAGAAAAAGTTAGAAAATACAAAGTTTAAAGTACTCACTCGACACCACTCCACACCCCTGCTCCCACAAACGCCCACGCATGCGCACGAGAGAGAGAGAGAGAGAGAGAGAGAGAGAGGGAGAGAGAGAGGGAGAGAGAGAGTGTTGAGTTTTAAAAAATGCCTTTATTGCACAATTCAAAAAATGTAAGAGCACCAATATCATTCCACCAAGTGTCTCACATTGGAAAAGTGCAAACATAAGTCACCCCCCCCACACACACACACAACACAAAGTATTCCCTGCAGTCCACCTATTCCACATTGCCAGTGGCAGTAGTCCGAGTCTTCCTTGTAGTCCGTGCAAAGACGAGCCACAGGCCTCCAGTTCCTAAGCAAGGCCAAGTCCCCTTCCTCCGGCAGCAGAGATAGCGCTGCGCGCCCGCAGCCAGTTCCAGTGTACGTCCGAGAGAGAGAGAGAGAGAGAGAGCGAGAGAGACTGCTCATTTTTTAAAATATGTACTAAATTCATGAGAAACAATGCAAAAATTCAATGAAAAAAGTTATAAATTTTTGAGGAAAAAAATCACATATGTGCTATTAAAGTCATTGAGAATGTAAACACAAAAGGTTATTTAAAAATTTAATAAATTCATTAAGACAAAGAAAATTAATAAATTGTTGAGACAAAGGTAAGAAAATCACAAGAGAAATGTTGCTTGTTTGCAATAATTAAAGACAAATTAAAGAAAAAAATCAATGGAAGGAGGGAAAATTATTGAGGCAAAGGTGCAAAGATGGAAGAAAAAAGATGCCTGTTCATGACAGAAAAGTCACAAATTCAAGAAAAAAATATCAATCCATGAGCAAAAATTTTTCATGAAGTTTCAGTTTTCATGAAGTTTAAAAATTTTGTTTATAAAGTCTATAATTAAAAAAAGAATAGAAATAATCATAAGAAAAAAAGTAGGTAATTTGTGAGAACTCTCCAAATTCACATAAAAAAATTCTACATTTTCAATTAAAAAAATGTCTAATTAAAGTGGTAGAGTAGCCTGAAACGGTTTAGTTTTTTTGTTTTTTTTTTGTTTTTTTTAGTTTAGTTTAGTTATAACTTCATTTCATTCAATAAAACAACACATTAAAACAAGACAAAATGTCCATGAAGTGAAAGAATGAAAGGGAGCAGAAAAAAGAAAAAAATCTTTTGAAATCTGCCCCTTTTATCACAATTCTACTGTTACCATAATATAATATACAAATAATACTATAGACAAGTTAAAAAGAAGTAACACAAACGACACAAATGTTGCAGACTGTCACACCATCCTATCTACTCATTTACAAAACTTGGCATTTGACTAACATATTTCATTATATTTGTTTATTGCATAATTTTTTTAAATTATTTTTTTAAATGCAATGCCAGTTCCTGCTGTTTTGCCTTCTTTGTTCAGCTCGTTCCAAAGACTGACTCCTTTCACAGACACACAGCGTTCACTCAATGTGGTCCTAAATCTTGTTTTTTTTTGTTTTTTTTTGTTTTTTTATAAAGATCTCTGTTCCTTTTAAGTTGTAATGGCTTTCTCTTTTTTCAAATCTCCTTTAAATATTGTTTGGTAATGTATTTTTATTTATTTTGAACATAATTTGCAAAATGCAGTATTCAACTAATTCACGAAATTTTAGTAATTTTAGTTGATAAAATAGAGGGTCTGTTGGTTCTTTAGATTTCTTTCTACTGATTATTCTTATGGCTATCTTTTGTAGAATTAAAACAGATTGTGTTATTGTTTTGCTTGCATTTCCCCAGACTTCGACACAATAGGTGAGATATGGAACAATCAGAGTAGTACAACATCAGCAGTGCTTTGTTTTTTAACAGGCCCTTCATTTTACAGGTATATCTCAAAAAATTAGAATATCATGAAAAAGTTTAATATTTTTTGTCACTCATTTCAGAAAGTGAAACCCATTATCAACTACTACTACCCATTATCAACATTATCATTATCAACCCCATTATCAAACTCTGAGAGCTCTCTCCCCAGCAGGGTTGCCAGACTTTCCGCGTCCTATTACCGTCACTATAGTTGTAATAAAGATTGTCGTTTCACCAATTTGGGTCTCTTTGCTGCCTGCTTTTGGGTCTGTTACCAAAACCAAGCCAATGTGATTTCCAATTTAAATTTTCATCTGCAGTAACTCCCAAAAGCTTGATTTCTCGAACGCTATCAATGTCAATACCATCTATCGAGAATGGGCATTGAGGTCATGCCCTGCTGCTTTCTGAGCTGTTGTTGCCATCATCATGGTCTGACATCTTTGTTTACCTGTAGTCTAGGCAACTGCTAATGTGAACAGACATACAATACGTGCAATGGAACGGACCAAATGGAAAATTCAAATTCCTTATTCAGGGAAGCTGAATAAGGAATCAAAGTGCTACCTCTAAAAAAATTAAGAAATAAATGGGATCATTCTGTATAAGCACAAGAAATGGACCATGGGTCTCAACCAACACCCTAGAGTCACGCTGTCAGATGTGTTTGCCTACCTGGTTTGTGGGATGAGCGCATAAACCCCTGATCAATTTTAAAAACTATAAATCAATAGAGGCTCATGTTCAATTAGCCAATGGATGGGTCCAGCCGCCTCATATATTCCGGGTGAATGACCAGAAAACCGTCATTTAATACAAAGGTAAGCAGTCACTGTTTCTACACAGTTTTCTGCACTTGCATGTCTCTACAACTACAGACATTTCTAAGTCCCAGCAGTGAAATGTTGGATTTATGTTCAAATTTGTCATATGACAAGTATATACACAGTATTATCAACAGGACATTAACCCCTTGCACTCCGGTCAATTTCCCTAAAAACGCCAAAAAATAACGTGCCCAAAGTAAATCGGAAGCTGTTCTTCAACCTTTTGCAGCATCTTCATGGAGTTGGTCTCATTTAAAAGAAAACACTGAATTTTTTGGCAAAACAGTCATAATCTCTCTAAGTGCTCCGGCCACTGAGTAACAGTCATCTAAACATACTGAACTTGAAGAAAATAAATTTTGCCTGGGTGTTTTTTTGGATACAAATGCTTGCAAATAACACACAGCTTCAGATCCGGGCTGGAAAATGCAACAGAAATGTAGAACCAAGTGTTATCCAGCTGAGGTCAAAATTTTGTAACAATACCACAAAAAATGAATATATTACACAGCTTTGTTCTCAGGTAGTTCCCAGGCGTTTTTGAACTGTGCTAAATTGTGCCAAATGGCACAGTTTGGAAAAATGTCTGTAACTTTTGAATGATTCAATATAGAAGCTTCATCTTGGGCTCTAATGAAAGGTGACACTCAGGGCTGTGTGTGTGTGTGGGGGGGGTTGTTTATTCATTCATTCATGAATGAATGAACAAACAAGCCCCCACACACAAAGAAGCATGCCACGTAAAAAATGTGTGGCTTTTTTTTACAAGAAAAAATAACCTACAGTGCACTAAAAATTATTCTAAAGTATTTGTAATGTAGAAGATAACAACTCCCACCACCCCACCCCGCTACAGAGGACGGACATCGGCCATCGCTACATGACGGAATAGTCATGTGGCGATGTGGCGACCGCGGCGACAGTCACCGCGGCTCCCCCCCCCCCCTCGCTACAGAAGAGTAGCGGGGGGGAAGGGGGCGTTCATGGTCCAGACGCGGCGCACGAACCGTGTACCGCAGCACACGGACTTTGAACTTCGTGCACCGCACAGTTGTAATTTACCGATCGGTCAAAAGTCATTTTTGATTACAATTTTCAGGGATAAAGAATAATTTAGCTTATAACACTTACCTGTTCACAGCAGCAGCGGAGCTGGCGAACTTCTCTTCCTTATTGTCTGACAAACGCGACGCTGGTCCGCTTTGGTTCTGGTCTCGCGACCCGGTCAAAACATAGTTCCATTATTGCGGTTTTGCGCTTCCATGATTGCGGTTTTGGCGAACGATTTTTCAAAACAAATAACAGTAATAATTCAAAAAGACTGGCGAACGCGTGTGTGTCACCCAGCCTTCGTCGTCGGCCTCCGTTGGTCTATGATGACCATGGAAGAGAATCCTAAACGTCTATTCTGCTGGAATAAAAAAAATCATCTCTGCTGGAGTCTGAGTTCCACCCTATGCAGGACATACTGAATGCACTGAGGAGCTCATTTAGCAGCAGACTACATCATCCCAGGTGCACAACCGAGAGGTTTCGCAGGTCCTTCCTACCAACAGCTGTCAGACTGTACAACCTAAGCAGGGCTGCTCGCAGAGATAACAAAAAGACGTAACAACCTAATAGTTTTTTGAATGCAAAAGATGCAATAGACTTACACAATGGTCCCCTCCGGCATACAACTAGGAAAATACCGGTAGCTACGGAGGGTGAGAATATGTATGGGCACATAATCATACCATGTAGGATAACTAAGTAGACGGTTGTGCTGTTTCATCCCATCTAGCAACAATGCTCTGCACTGTGTGTGTTTATACATTTACATATTTATTCCATCTAGCTACAATGCTCCGCACTGGGTGTGTTTATGTTTATGTTTATATTTATATATCTATATATTCATTCCATCTAGCTACATTGCTCCGCACTGTGTGTTTATATATCTACATATTATTCCATCTAGCTACATTGCTCCACACTGTGTGTTTATATATTTACATATTTTTTCCACCTAGCTGCAATGCTCCGTACTGTGTGTTTATACAGTATATCTACATATTATTCCATCTAGCTACATTGCTCCGCACTGTGTTTATATATTTACATATTTATTCCATCTAGCTGCAATGCTCCGTACTGTGTGTTTATATACTCATATATTTATCCCATCCAGCTACAATGCTCTACACTGTGTGTCTGTGTGTATATATATATATTTATAGTAATATCTACATATGCATATTAGCTGCTCTTGCTTGCTTGCTTTTTTTTTTTTCTCGCCTTCTGATTGTTGCTCTTAGTGTTGCTATCCCTGTGCTGTTGCAATCCTGGAATTTCCCCGTTGTGGGACTAATAAAGGCTTATCTTATCTTATCTTATTAGTCGAATGAGAGGTCAATCATATCTGATCTGTTCGCGGCTGTGTCTGTAGTGGAAGAACGGAAATGCAGCTTTTTTTTTTTTCAGTGCGCTCTAGAATGCAGCACCCTCGAGCTCTAGGATGCAGAGACGTGCCCGTCCACGGTACACCGGAGTGCAAGAGGTTAAATACTAATCCAATAATGTGATAAGCCTGACGCTCATGCTGACTCATCAGAAAAAATTACCAATATAATTAGCTGCTATAAAAACATAGTAAATCAGGACAGTGAGGTTTTTATAGTCACCTGAAAGAGGGGAATCTGCTTAATTTAATAATACCAAACAGTTTATGGACTTCAGTCACCAGATGATATTAAATCCATGCGTAACAAAGGCAACAAGATGCGGTGGGCACTCAGAGCCAGCAAAGCCTTCTCTGCTGGCCTAAACACTATCAGAGTTACATTTACAACCTTTACAACATATTTGTTCCATGTGGATGTATTAAATTATTCCCAATAGTCAATTCTCTTCATTTTGTAGCCTTTCTTTTGGTTGGACTCCTTCCAGTAGTGTAATGCATGTTAAGAGATTTTTTGTCCAATCATATTTCAGCTATCTGTGTTGCCAGGGTCAAGCAAATCTGCCTTGGGCCTTCAGGAATTAACAGTGTGCTCTGTAGGTTAAATTAACTGTTAAACTTAGACTGTTGCTTTAACCGATCAGATATCTTCTGTACGTCCAGGGGTACGCATAGAAGACATCCAAGAACGTCAGCATTTTCACGTCTTTTGATTGGATAGTTAGATTCCTCCACCCACAATGCAGAGGATCCTTGCTAGCAAAACGCCAGTGCAAGGACTTTCTTAAGCAGCTACAATATACTGTATCTGTTTAAATATAATAGCTGTTTTTCCACCCACAAAGGCTGGCAGGGGAGAGGAAAATGATTTGGTGGCTGATATTTTAAAAAATCAATTTTCCAGACGGACTTTTCAAGAAAAGCTGGTCACTGTAAAGAGAGGTCGGCCAACCCCGAAGCTAGCAGACTCGTCTTAGCCAGGGAAAGGATTTTTCCATCACTTCCATATTAGCAACGAGTGGTATCCTTAGATTACAGCCTCTGAGGAGTGCTGCAAATTGTCTTGCTGGGAATGCTTGATGTTTGCAACTGATCGAGTAGATACTTGGAGCCAGACAAGGTTTGCAAACTTGAGCTGTCTAGTGTCACACCATAATGGTTTAGGCAGGGCTTGCCAAATGTATAAAAATTGGTCTAAATCTCTGTGATACGATGAAATTTTCACTTTTAGCCATATGCATCACATATTTTTGGGCTGCACGGTGGCGCAGTGGTTAGCACTGTGGCAGCACAGTTTACCCTCGGCCGGGGGATCGCGGGGATCGTGAGATCGTGGGTTCGATCCCTGCCCCCGGCCAACAGTGATCTGTGTGGAGTTTGCATGTTCTCCCCGTGTTGCGTGGGTTTACTCTGGGATTTCTCCGGTTTCCTCCCACATGCCAAAAACATGCAGGTTAGGGATAAGGGGTGCTTGCGCACGCAGCGACCGGCAGCTGGTGGCTTGTCACCAGACTGCAAAACAAATCTACCTATGGGTACAAAATAAGTAATAAAAAAAAAAACATCCATAACGACTTGAACATATACTGTAAGTAAGTAATAGTAACTTAAACCAACTAATGCTTAGTGTGCTGCCGACATTCACAACTTATGCACAATAGCATAATTTCTGCGTAGCGCAGTCATGCCAAACTACCATTGCCTCCCGATCCATGAATCCTAATTTTGGGAGAGATCATCTCTGTTCAACCCAGATGATTTTCCCCTCCAAACACCACGGCAGGGAGCGTGATCAACCTGGCAGAGCTGTCAAATCTGTCAAGTCAGTCGTGCCTAAAACAGCTGACGTGACACATCAGGATCATCAGATAACAGTTGTCACAACCTGGCTCAAAGGCACGCGAACTGATGGTGATAAAAAAAAAGTTTATTTTCAATAAAGTGGGCGTGTGTGTGTGTGGGCGTGCGCCTATGCGCTGCAGGCAGAGAGCTCTGTATGGGTTTTTCCTGTGAACCAACGCTGCAAATGTGCCATTTGCTCCACGAATGCGGGACATTATCAGCCATATTCTGATACGTCGGAAAATTTTCAGCATGCTGAAAATTAATTTTTTCAGAGGAGCTCAGCAAACAACGCTGTATACCAGCGTGCTTTTAACTTAGACAAAACTGAGCCATAACTGATTCATGTACCCCAGCGTATTCTCCAAATTTTTCATACATTTTGCAAACACTGCCTAAATCATCTAAGTGTGACAGGGCCTTAACCAAGGCAGCGGCGAGGCTCCAAAGTGTAGCTGCCAGCTGGACAAGCAACAGTACTTTTAAACCTTTGGGGAAAAAAGAGTGGTTCTGCAGCTCAACGAGCAAGTGCTGCATGGAAATGGAGCTCTACATTGAAAAGGTAAAGATTTTTAAAACTGTAATTTTATATAGTTAAAGTTATCTTTAACATGCTTTCTGTGTCTGGCCCTAGGCTGTTTTTATGGTGTTTGGTATGAATGGCACTTAAATCAGATAGATCACCACTGAAAGCCTAGTTGTAAAATACACGGTCCGCCACTTGGCAACAAGTAATCACAACTTCAAGAAAAATCAAAGAAAATCAGCAACACCGAAAATCTCCCATTTAGAAACAAAACAAAACACTGCTCCAGATTAGCAAGAGAAATTCAGAATAGCAGAGATGATGTGGGGAAATTATTTGATTTTTGCCCAGTGCGTTTTTACACATTATTGAGAGATGACAGAGTCATGGCTGAGGTGCAGCCAAAGGCACAGTGCGCAATACAGCTGCTCTGGAGAGGGGACGTCCTTCTGCACTTGTAAATATTTTTTAAATCACAACTTACCTTCGTGAAAATGCCGTGAACACATGACCACGTGTGCAGGAATATTGTCGGAGCTGATGTCTGGCGGCTGCAATCCATTCCTTCCGACGCCTCTTTGCTACCTTGGAGACCCGATTCTCTCCACTTTTCTTTTAAGTCGGGAAGTTAAAAAAAGTGGACACCGTTATCAATCTTTTTTGACGCCAATCGTGAGAGCAGTTGTTGCATTTGATAATGCAGCAAAACTTCCCCATTCTAATGGTGCGTGGTATTCGGAGGAATAATAATGTGATTGAAAGGACCACATTGGAAATAAGTGTTTTCACTTTCATGTGTCATCCTGCATTTTGTATGACATTTTATGTGCCTATTTACATTTCCTGTATTTCCATTTCATGTTTGAATACCATATTCCATATACCATACGTCAATTCCATGAGTGCCATTGATGTGGAGTGATTAGTTCGGAATCCATATTGATTATTACTTAAGATGTTGTGTTTATCCAAAAAAATATCTAATCTATTTACAAATAGTTTTTCTAATATTTTTAAGAATTGTGGAAGGATACTGGTTGATCTACCTTATTCCTGAGGGTGCTGCTGTAGAAATGATAATGGGTGCAACTTCCGGTTTCGGCTGAAGTAGTGTTAAATCAGTCAGCAGGAGTAGAGTAGTGGGGCATTTAAAATGGCATTTTTAAAAGTGTTTTAAATTCATTTTTATGTATAGTCCACATACCTGTTTTGCAATCAAGTGGCAGATAATTTCAGTACTCGTATTTTTGAATGTTTTTGCATAGTTCTAGTACTTGGTGCTGTTCGTGGTGTGAGACTCCTTAACCTCAGCTAAATCTGTGCTGGCTTCAGCAGCAATGCATAGATCGTGCACTGAAAGCTATAAAGGACTGTTCGTGTGATCGGTGGTACAGACACAGGACAGACACAAGAGCACCAGGTATGTTTTCACTTGTATAAATGTCACAGAGCTGACATTTATATATGTCACAAGATGCAAGGCTGCATGAAGTAAAATAATAAATAAAAAAAAATAGTAACAGTTTGCTTCCTAAAGCTTAACAATTTAAGAAAGATATCAAATAGGTGGGGGGGGTTTCACATTTGTTGCACTGCATTGGAACGATATGGACTTGATTTTAGTAGCTTCAGCATGCATTAATTTTTAAATTACCACAAAATACACAATGGTGTGAAAAAGTGTTTGCCCCCCTTCCTGATTTTTCTCTTTTTTTTTTGGTTTGTCACACTTAAATGTTTCAGATCATCAAACAAATTTAAATATTAGACAAAGATAACACAAGTAAGCACAAAAAGCAGTTTTTAAATGGAAGTGTTTATTATTAAGGGGGAAAAAATCAAAACCTACATGGCCCTGTGTGAAAAAGTGATTGCCCCCTAAACCTAATAACTGGTTGGGCCACCCTGAGCAGCAACAACTGCAATCAAGCGTTTGTGATAATTGGCAATGAGTCTTTTACAGCGCTGTGGAAGAATTTTGGCCCACTCATCTTTGCAGAATTGTTGTAATTCAGCCACATTGGAGGGTTTTTGAGTATGAACCATCTTTTCAAGGCCATGTCACAGCATCTCAATTGGATTCAGGTCAAGACTTTGACTAGGCCACTCCAAAGTCTTCATTTTGTTTTTCTTTTTTTCTTTTTTCCCTCCCCCTTGTCCTGTCAGGCAGCTAGGTAAGCAGAACAGAGATCTGTTACCCTTACTGTGCCAAAACAGATTTACTTTGCCAAAAAGAGCTTTATACAGTACCTAAGTATGTACTGTATATTGTTGTAAACTCCTCCTGTAATAACTTTTAATACTTTATTTAAATTATTTTACCCATGGAGGACCTGACAGGATGGGTAATAGGGAAAGGAAGTGTGTGGAGGGGGAAAGAAAAGGGAGGAGAACAGACAAAAAGATAAACAAACTAACAACTAAAACAAACAGGAGACAAACTGCTTCTTTCACCGAAGATGTCTCAACACAAGCCAGGTATCCGCACCTGTTAAAAGAAGAGACATTTGTGCATGTGCGTCTGTGTGCATATATATGAGAGCGCGTACAAAATAAGTGTGCATGTGAGTGGTTTGTCAGGAAACATAGGAAGAGGGGGGCCAGTTGCAGCAGCTCTCCCCCCGGGAACCCCGAGCAGACAAGGCAGCAATGCCAGCCCCCGCAGGGCACAAATGCCTGAGGTCAGCAAGCCCCAGGAAAGCCAGAAATCTGCCCCGGAGGGACAATCGAGGGAGGCCAGGCTGCCAGTGCAGTGGGCCCACACCCGCAGGCCCGCCAACCCCCACCCCCACCCCCCCGGCACGAGCCCCCACAGGCACCCCCACAGCAGGTCCGCTCCCTCAGCATCACTGCCACACACCCCGGGGACCCCCATGCCAAAAGAAGTCCCCCCCACCCAGGGGAGCCCACATAGCCAAGAGGCACTACCCCTCTCAATCCAGCACCTCCCGACTCGCAGACCCGCCCATCCCCACACCTTCACACCCTCATACTCTCATATGCACCCACATGCACTCCCTCACTTTCACTCACTAATTCTCACACTCCTGGACCCACCCATTCTGTCTCACTCCTGTACCCATTCAATCACCCTCAGGGTCACCCACACCCACTCATGCTCACTCACACTCCGACCTACTCACATCCATTCGTGCTCTCCCTCTCACACTCATCCACCCTCATTCACCCTTATTTCTTAGGGCAATTGCGATGCACATGCAGCGAATCTGAATATGCACCAGTGCCCGGCAGCAGCCGGGGAGACTGTCGGCACAGGCCAGTGGCCACCCCCCCACCGATTCACCCCAGGGCGGCCACGGCCACAGAAGCAGACCCCCACCCCCAGCGCCCACCCAAGCGACTGAGATGTCACCCGACATGCAAAGTGCCACACAAAACCGACCCACCATCACCACCTCCATTCATCACTCCCTCAGTCTCACTTACTCTCTTATTCAGTCCCTCTCTCACTCTCTTGGTTGTATTCAGCAGCACTCAGGGAATGCCAGCGGGGACCCGAGGTCTGCCTTCTCCAACACCAGTATTGGAGAACCAGTGGGCGGAACGTGGTCCTTCGCGTTGAAGCAAGCCCAGCCCACCTGGTCAGCGGTAGACAGGAGTCCCTTTACAGGACTACGACTAGCCATCACTGATGGCACTCCTCTCAGTGTGCTCACACAGCTATCTAAAAATTAAAAGTTAATAACTGTGGAGTAGAATGCCCAGATAAACTGCATATCATATGCCGCCACATACACGGTTTGACTAAATGATGACCGTCACCAAACTGGACACAAAAACACTCAAATAACAAAATAAATAATTTTTATTTAATATTTACTGACAATTGGGCAACACTGATGCAACAGTTGCTGGCAAACAGGTCATTCTGCTGTGTATAGTATCGGTGTTTTGTACTTATATGTAACGTATAGGCGGGGGGGGTAATTAATTAACATAACTTACAGGGTCCTTTTAAAACAAGGTGAAGAGCCACAAGTAGCAATCAAAGGGGAAACTTTAAAATGAGGATGTTCAACAAGGAATTTGTTTACATAAAATATATACTGTCCCTGCGATGGACTGGCGATCTGTCCAGGGTGGACCCTGCCTCTCGCCCAAAGATGCAGGGATAGCCTCCAGCACCCCCCCCCCCCCGCGACCCGAAAAGGATTAAGTGGAAGAAGATGAATGAATGAAGATGAATATACAAATGCTCACTAAAAAAACAAGCTTAAAAACTAGGCTAAAACAGAATAAAATACTAACTAAAAAACCTAAGCTAATAAACAAAAACTGGGCAAAACAAAGTTGAGGAGGAGGATCCACTCTTCCAGGCCAGGCTCCATCTGCCACCACGACACTGACGCCCTCAGGAAACCTGTATAGAGGAAGACACTTGCCAGCAGTATATCCACATTCCTCATTGTCATTATCATTAACATCATCATCATGGAGTGCTCCACACAGAAGTGTCCTCCCCCAAATGCCAGTGTCATGGTGGTCCTAGGCCATTACTGTTCTTCCTCCTCAGTTATGCGCTCCTTCAACTGCCTTCCTGGGACCAGCAGCCTCCTCCTGTCCTGGCAGGGCCCCCATCCAAGGGCCTCTCCTCAAGCAGGGCTCTCCTCAGGCAGGGCTCTCATCAGGCAGGGCTCTCCTCCAAGCAGGCCTTTATCTGGCTGGGCCTTCCCTCAGGCAGGGCTCCTTCCTCCTGGCAAAAGCTTTCTCCTCTGGACTGCCAGAGCACCTCTTATATCATGTGCAGCCACAGGTGCTGCACATCCCCAATCAACACAGGTGCTGCTGATTAGTAATTAGGAGAAGATGACTCAGTCATTGTCAGTCTCCTCCAGGATGGTGAGAGTGGCCACGGCCCAGTAGTTGATGACTTTGTTCACTGGTGTGAGGATTCCTACCTGCAGCTGAATACAACAAAGACAAAAGATATGATTATTGACTTGAGGAGGAAAACTCCCAGGCACAAAGTCACCATACTAAAAGGCCAGACCACCGAATGTGTACAATCGTACAAATATCTTGGGACGATTATTGATAGTGGATTGAATTTTGAGGTGAACTGTGAAAGGGTGTGCAAAAAGGGTCAGCAAAATTTGCATTGTTTGAGGAAACTTGCACGCTTCCAAATTGACTGAACCATAATGACTATGTTTTATCGGGCTTTTATTGAATCTGTTTTATCCTTTTCTTTAATGTCATGGTTCGGTCAGATAAAACTGAAACAGAGGAAATCCTTGGATCAGGTAGTCAGATGGTCCAGTCGTTTGCTTGGTGAGTCACAGCTGAGCCTGACATCCCTGTACACCAGACAAGTACAGAGGATGGCCGACTCGATTTTAAATGATGACTCCCACCCTTTGCACTGCAACTTTCAGCTTCTTCCCTCCAGACGGAGGTTTGCTGTCCCAAAAAGTAGAACCCAGCGCTACAAAAACAGCTTTGTCCCTGCTGCTGTCAAAGAGTTGAACAAGCTATAAAAATTATATTGTACATATTTTATATTTACCTATTTTGTAAGATGTGTGCCTGTGTTTGTGTCTATGTTGAATGTAATTAGTGGCTTGTAAATATGGATGTCACCAACTGCAAAACAAATCTACCTACGGGTACAAATAAAGTAACCTGAACCTGAACCTGAACCTGAAGCACAGGGTGGAAGTAGACAAACATTTCCAATTTAAAAACACACTGATTAAAATATAAACACTACAAAACATGCAAACCAAACAAACATGCAACATAAATTTAAAAACTATATAAAATCCAAAAAACACAGAATACTTCCACCCCATGAAAAATATTCCTAAAATATAAAAGGATGCACTAGAATGGGTCTCAAATATTTGTAAATGTGCCCGGTCAATGGTAGACGGCAGTCCCGACTGCTGCTTCATTGTGGAGCGGAATGGGCAGATCAGCTGCATATCATATACGGACTTATATGCAACAACAAGACAAGATGCAAAAATGCCCAAATAACAAAATAAATACCCTTTATTCAAATATTTACAAACAAATGGGTAACAGTTGTAGCCAAATGGGTCATTCTACTGTGTATAAAAAAAACATGCAAGTTAGGTTAATTAGAGACTCTAAAGTGGCCCTAGGTGTGAATGGTGAAGGGATTGGTGCTGTACCATGGCTGCCTCATCCATCCAGGTGGATGCCCTGAATTTCCCTCTGGGGATCAATAAAGTATACAATTACAAATACAAAAAAAAAAATAATAATAAAAATGTTTGGTGTTTTGTACTTATAATATTGCTAATAAATAATTCTCAGTTCAGTACCTTTCATATTTGTCAAAGTTTAACATGTGTTATTGCCTACATACTGTATAGGCTACACGTCTGCATTCCACTTTCAAACACAGCCTACATTTGGGCTTGTAAAGCCTTACTGGGCAACCTGTTTCAGACAGGAATACTTGCTTTCTACGGGCATGTACTAGTTTTAATAAATTTAGTGGCATCTATTTTCATTTTTTTTACATTTTCCCCCTAATCTTTTCCACTCCACTTTTACGCTTTTATTTGTCCATTTTCATGCAACACTTCTGCGGACGCACAATTTCTTCCACACTAAACTCTGCTCTGAAAGGGGCCGGTGCTCACTGGGAAGTTCTGCCCAGGCGCACAGAGGGCAGAGGGGAGAAGAGACAGAAATGAGCTGCTGTTGTATAAATAAGATAAATAACAAAAGGATATTTAGTTTAATAAAAGGATAAGGTGAAGACTTATTCTATAGTTAATGCATCTTAAAATGACTTCTGTTGTGATCTGGAGCTATATAGAAAAATAAAATTAACTTGACATTCTAGTGGGGACGGGGAGGTCCGTCGTGCCCCCCCCCCTCTATAATGGTAGGAGAAACCCTGGACTGAAATACTGAAATGTTTGTAATGCTTATTGAAAATATATAAAAATGTAATATTTGTGAAATATTTGTAAATATTTGTTCATCTTAAATATTTGTAAAACGCCTGTCTAAACCTCGTTAGACACTGGAAAATATTGTGGTATTAACACAGATGAAACACAAACTCACATAGAAGTGTCACTTTTATAACATTCTTTCATCAACAAGAAATAAAGACATTTGTCAGCATTTCTGTGTGAATGAGTGGGCGTCTAAAAGAGTGTGCCTTCGTTTGATGTTTACCTGTGGAAGCCTCAGGTGGTGGGTTCATATTTAAAGAACACATCACTGCAACAGGGAATAGACATTTGAGAAGTGATCAAATCTTAGTTTGAGGAGCTCTGACAGGTTGACATCATTATGGCACCTCTGTGTGCATATTGTGCCTGTGCAGTTGTGCATGCATATAAACATACACAAATGCATGTGTGCATGTATCTGAGTGTGTTTGAGCATTCATCTTCATGCTAGTGTGCCATACCAAGGGAAATTATGCTGATTGCCCCAATGAAGGAGGCATAAATCACACCCTTCACTGTAATCATCTGCAGCAGTTTATGTTTACAATAAATCTTATCACAACTGTGCTGAGTATCTTACAAATCAGGCTGTGACAGCTGTTTTACTTCATACAGGACCAAAGATAATATGCCTAAGCGCAAACAGTCATATTTCATCCTTAAATAATCATTTGTTTTTTGTTGGCATACTATGCAGTGACTACAAGTCGGTGCCCAGAGGTCGCTTTCAGCTCTGGGGAAAAAGTAAATCAATGTTAAAGTGAGAGTATTAATGAATGTTTAAGCATCTGCTTCAGACTCATATTGATCACATTTCTTTATCAGAAGCACTAAAGCTATCCAAAAAGAACAGGGATCCCCACACTCCAGAAAAGTCTCCTTCAATTCTAATACACAGGTAACTGACAGTGTGAAGATGAGCTATATGGATGCCAAAACTGTACTGAATTATAATCACAATTTAAGTTTCTTCCTATATTGAAGAGAATATATATATAAATTTAAAAACACAGAGTTAAGGTTTGTATTTAGAATCAAAATCATGGTTGAAGACTTTTAGGCACAATGATTTCACTGCACTGAAAGATGGTCAGTAATGCACCCAATACGTCAATGTTTAATTTATTAGTATTGCAATTATTATCATTCCCAATTTTTGCAAGTCATTCATTCATTCCTTCATCTTCGACCGTTTAATCCTTTTTGGGTCGTTGGAGCCTATCCCAGCATCTTTTGGGGGAGAGACAAGGTACACCCCGGATAGATCGCCAGTCCATCACAGTTCTGCAATTCTATTTTGCTATTTCAGTGTTCTGTCTCTTTGAAAATTACACTTTGTAAAACATTTGTAGTGGGCAAGTGCAGAATAGTATCTCACAGTGCAGTGGTTACAGATAAGGTTAAGAGACATTCATTCATCTTCTTCTTCCGCTTAATCCTTTTTTTCGAGTCGCGGGGGGGCTGGAGCCTATCCCAGCATCTTTGGGCCTTGCCTCTCGCCCAAAGATGCTGCTGGTAAAGAGACATGTCTGGAATATTTGTAAGACTGTACCACCGTGGAAAATCTGCATTGTTTGGGACATTTGGGTTTTGAGACCTTGATGACAACAGTACACAACCAAAAAAAAAAGTAGTCTCAAATATCCAATACTGCAGATGTGATGAAAGGCAGTTGTGCTTGACATACACAAATTATAGTCAATCACCACCTTTCAAACTAACCTTGGTTATTTTTTTTAATCAAAGCAATGTGGGCTAAAGTTTACACTGATGTTATATGTTTTCATCATAACAGAATTTATCTGATGTTTAGAGCTTAGCCGTGTTTTCTTCCTCCACTGGACACTCCTGTATAAAGGTGCACTCATGGACGGTTGTCAATGGCCTCTTTTGTGCATTATAATTGGCAGCATGGTGGTTTAGTGGTTAGTACTATTGCCACACAGTAAGAAGGTCATGGGTTCAAGTCCACCAGCCAGCAGCACCTGTGTGGGCAGTTTGCATGCTCTCCCCATGCTTGTGTGGGTTTACTCCAGGTGCTCCGATTTCCTCCCACATTCCAAAAACATACAATTGGTTTAATTGGAAAAGCGGCCCTAGGTGTGAATGGTGAATGAGTGGTCTGCACTGTGGCTGCTTCATCTAGATGGACGCCCTTGAATTTCCCTCTGGGATTAATAAAGTAAAACAGAAATGAAAAAATACTGGCGGCTACCAGTGGTAACCCTCAGCCTCCTGCCATTAAGAGCACTGGCTGACTGAATTTTTGTGCAAAGTTGCACAAAATCAAATGTGTCCCAGATTTGTTGTGGATGCAACTATGGGATCACATTTACAGAAAATGTTTTTTTGAGAGTTGGCCTCTGACCTTTACCTGAGGAGGATCATCATCATCATCATCATCATCATCATCATCATCATCATCACCACAATCACAGCAGTCTGTCACAGGCGACAATGACTGTTTCATTTAGGTCTGATCAGATTCCTCTACACAGCTCTGTCCCCTGCCCTTCACTGCCAGGAACTCCTGCAAACCCAGGCAAAGATCACCAAAATTCAAATACATCCCAGATATTCAAAGATTGAACCATGCTATCAGTGTGAAACTTTTAAGTCATTTCCTTTGTGAGTTCATATTTACAATGTATTGAAATGAATATCAAAAATCTTGACCTTTAACCTTTTGAAACTAAACCCATAGTTTGAGCTGAGGGTCCCAAGATGAACCTGTGTACAAAGTTTGGTGACCCTACCTTCACTTGTTGTATAGTAATAATGCATAGGGAATGTTAACCTTGACCTTTGACCTCTTGACCCCAACTCCATAGCTCGAGGTCAGGATCCCAGGTAACCTGTATACAACGTTTGGTACACAGCTTTTTTCTTTCTTGAGATATAGTTTGTCATTTTAACTTTGAAGTTTGACCTTCCAATTCCAAAACATAGTCACAGTTCAAGGTCACAGGGTGAACCTGTGTGTAAAGTTTGGTGACCCCAGCTTTACTTGTTCTATAGTAATATTCCAAAGGGAATGCTAATATTGACCTTTGACCTTTTGACCTCAAACCCATCATCAGAAATCACGGTCTTAGGGTGAACCTGTTTACCAAGTATGGTGATCCTAGCTTTACTTGTTCTGTCGTAATATTACAAAGGGACTGTGAAGCTTGACCTGTGACTCCAAACCCATAATAAATAAATAGCAAAATAGCAAATTAAATAAATAGCAAATAAATAAATAAATAGCAAATACACGCAAATTAAGAAAACACAGTGTAAAAGTATCAATAATGGAGCGTAAACTAGCTTGAAAATGAAACTGGCACTCACCGCAGCTGAGACAGCATGTCTGTTGTTTGTATCCACCCATGAACTCCTGCTACCGATGTACTAATAACGGATAGCCCCGCTTGAAAACACTGTAAACCTAAACATGATGGTGTTTGGGGGATTTCCGCAGCAGGTATAAAACGGCTTCAGAATTCATGAAGACAACCCCTCCCCTCCACAAGGCAGCTCGCTCAGATGTGAGGAAAATTTGCTTTGCGTTTGGTATAAATGCAGCTTAAGGTACAATTGATACAATTACTCAAATGTCAATTTCTGACAGTTTTCACAGCCCTAATATATGAAACTGTCCTCCAACAGAAAATGACCATATACTATATGGTCTTTGGACCAAAAATCATATAATCATATCTCAATAGAATTAGTCAGTACCTTGATACACTCTCTCTCTCTCTCTCTCTCTCTCTCTCTCTCTGAGTGGTTGTGGTCATGAGTGCGAGCTGGGAGCGTGTGACAGCGTGAGTGAGTTGTCTCAAACTTTTCTCTTTCTTTTTGTTTTTAAGGTGTTTTTTTGTTAAATAATCTTAAGTTTCATTGTTTTCTGTAAATGGGGTGGGGTAGGTGTTCTGGGAGGTGGGTTTTCTGCTTCCAGCTTTGCTGGTCAGCATGGTTTTGGAGAGAGGCTCCGGGTTCGAGAAGCTGACACGCCGGCATGCTGTCAAATTGGCTGCGGCTGTCAACTGCTCAGTGGAAGAATGTAGTCTGGCTGTGGGGGAGTTGGTTGGCTATGAAAGCGTCAGGTCAGCTTCCAGAATGAATAATGCTGTGGTACTTTTCTTGGACAGTGTTGAAAAAGTTAATCAGGTGGTAGAGAGCGGAGTTGTAACTAAAGACACACTGGTTCCTGTTCTGTCTCTGGTAAATCCCGCAAAAAGAATCACAATATCAAATGTCCCACCGTTTTTAAAGAATGAGCTGTTGGAGAAGGAGCTGTCGAGATACGGGCAGCTTTTGTCCCCCATTAAACACATCCCTCTCGGTTGTAAATCCCCATATTTCATGTCTTTTAGACGACAGGTGCTCATGATTTTAAAGAACAGCGAGGAAAGCCTCAACCTCATATTTAAGTACCAGATTGACGGCTTTGATTATACCATCCATGTCACCTCTGATAATATGATGGCCGCAGGGCTGTCTGGCTACGGGGCGGCTTCGCCGCCCTCCGCAGCCAATCTACCAGTCATAAACGGAACAACAACAAAAGTTAAAGTACATTGCAGGGCTAATGCACAGACCAACATTGTCGACAAGGGTGAGATTACCGAGAGGGATCACGCTCAGGAACAGATGAGCCAAATGAGGCGCAGGTAGATGGTGGGACTATAAAGATGAATATAAAACCACAGCACAGGGTGAGTGAAAAACAAGAAGAGACAGCTACCAGGGTGGCTGAGTCAATGTTGGAGGATGAGGATGATATTGAGATAGATAAGAGTTATCTAAAGCTCCAGTTAAATGGAAGAGTTTGGAAAACAAACAGCAGAGGAATAAAGTGAAAAGGGTTGACAAAGAAAGTTCTGAGGCTTCTCCATCTCAACCAGATTCTTATGCTGGGTCTGAGATAGAGAGTGATGGTGAAAGCAGTGATGATGTGGCCAGTAGAGGTGGTTACCCCTTCACAAAAATACAGAAGTTTTTGCAGGACACAAAGGATCCAGAAAAGTTGAAAACTTTTTTCCTGACCTAAGACGCTTTGTTGACTCTGCTCGAGCCTACATGAAAAATAGGGGAGAGCTTGAGCAGGAAAGCTTCACTGATCAGGAGATCTACAGACTTAAAAAGCTTGTACTAAAAGTTAAGAACCAAATTGCCCAAGATAATTAGTTTTTTATTGTTCATTTTTTCTTCTCTGTTTTTGTATTGGTTTTGCCCTTTTATACACATGTGTAGTTTTAATTTTGGCACACTCAATATCATTGGAGCAAGAGAAATGTCCAAGCGAGCATGTGCTTTTACTCTTGCAGAATGCAAGAAAATTAATGTTCTGTTTGTTCAGGAAACTCATAGTTCTGAGGACAATGCTGCTGATTGGAGGAGTGAGTTTCAAGGAGAAATTATCCTCAATCACAAAAATAGCAGCAGTGGTGGGGTGGGTATTTTATTTTCTCGAGATTTTATTCCACTTTCTTATGACATTGAGATAATTGCAGGCCACATTTTAAAAGTTCAAGCTGTTTTTGAGAATGTGGAAGTTGTTTTTATAAATGTGTATGCTCCAACCGTAGGCACAGAAAGATTGGCCTTTTTAAATATCTTAAATGACACGATCAAAAATTGCAGTAATGATGACTTTTTATTTGTGGGAGGTGATTTTAATTGTACAGAAAATCCTTTCATGGACAGGAGTCACCCAGAGCCACATGCTGCATCCAAGAAAAGTTTAAAGGGTCTTAGAGAAGCTTATGATCTGTGTGATGTGTGGAGAAATTTTCATGGTAAGGCTAGACAGTACACATGGAGCCATAGTACCAAATACCAAATACTATAATACCAAAAACATGTAGGTTTAGGGCGCTCGCGCACGCAGCGACCAGCAGCCGGTGGCTTGTCACCAGACTGCAAACCAAATCTACCTACGGGTACAAATAAGTAACAAAAAAAAAAAAAAAAAATAAAAAAAAAAAATAGTAAAGACAATATTCTGTCCTTAGCTAGACTAGATAGGGTTTACAGTTTTAAGCACCATTTCAGCATTTTTAAAAGTTCTTTTATAGTCCCTGTTGGCATGGTGCTGTGGCTGTAAATGCTTTTATCTCTATTTTAAACCCAAATGTTGTTGAGGTTTGGACCATTTTGTCCTCAGAAAGAGACTGTGTTCCATTGTTTTCTGGACTGCAACAGACTGCAGTTGTTGTTTGTTTTTTGGGGGAAGCTGTTTTATCTGTTTGGAGAAGTCTTTTCCCTGCAGATTTTTATCTTGGGTTTTCCATATAGACAGAGAAGCAAGTAAAAAAGTGAACTGTTAAATTTCATCCTGGGTCAGGCTAAAAAGGCTATTTATGTTAGTAGGAAAAGAAAAATTGAACAAATGCTGAATTGTAACATAAAAGACATAAGATAAGATAAGATAAGCCTTTATTAGTCCCACAATGGGGAAATTCCAGGATTGCAACAGCACAGGGATAGCAACACTCAGAAGGCAAGAGAAAAAACAAGAGCAGCAAGTATACATATGTACATATAAATATATATATATATATATATATATATATATATATATATATATATATATATATATATATATATATATATATATATATATATATATACGTATACTGTATATATATATATATACGTATACTGTGTATATATATATATATATATATATATATATATATATATATACGTATACTGTATATATATATATAGACACACAGTGCGGAGCATTGTAGCTAGATAGGATAGATATATAAATATATAAATACAGTGTGGAGCATTGTAGCGGGATGGAATAAATATATGAGTATATAAACACACAGTGAGGAGTATTGTAGCTAGATGGAATGAATATGTGAATATATAAACACACAGTGCGGAGCATTGTAGCTAGATGGAATAAATACAGTATGTAGATATATAAACACACAGTGCGGAGCATTGTAGCTAGATGGAATAATATGTAGATATATAAACACACACAGTGCGGAGCATTGTAGCTAGATGGAATAAATATATGAATATATAAACACAGTGCGGAGCATTGTCGCTAGATGGAATAAATATGTAGATATTTATGCAAGATGGCGGCGCTTGCACAACGCGAGGCTCAGCGTCTCTTCAGATTTTGTGGATTAGCAGTGTTATTTCTGCTCATTTCGGGTCTGTTAGTTCAGAGCAGCTTCGCTTTCACATCTTACACCCGAAATGAGCTTTTGGACATTGGATTACAAAATAACAATAACGATCTTTTTATCAGCAACCTACATCTCATCCTTGAGCTCCGGAGAACACCCGACGCTCGGCAAGCTTCCCGGCCGACCGGAAGTGCTCGCAGGCGGCGTAGAGACCATAAACAAAGGCGGGGGAAGCGCGGTGGGCTAAGAGCTAAGCTAAAGCTAACACCGCACCGGCTTTCTCTACCCAGTATTTTCCTTGCTAATGTACGGTCACTGGCGAACAAAATGGATGAGCTACGGCTTCGGCTCACCAACAATAAGAGACTTATGAACTGCAATATCATGATTTTCACGGAAACATGGCTACACAGTGGAATACCCGACAATGCTATCGAGCTAGCCGGCCCACACACGTTCCGGGCAGACAGAGCAGCTGATGACTCCGGTAAGACCAGAGGTGGGGGAGTGTGCATTTATATTAACAAGGCTTGGTGCACGAACTCTGTCACTATTGAGAGACACTGCTCAGCTAACCTGGAGTTTCTCATGGTTAAATGTAGACCTTTCTATCTGCCACGCGAGTTCACTTGTACCATCATAACAGCTGCTTACATTTCTCCGGATGCTAATGCTAAGCTTGCTATGAAAGAACTGCATGCAGCTATTAGCAAACAACAAACTGCACACCCAGAGGCAGTATTTATTGTGGCGGGTGATTTTAACCACTCTAATTTCAAGACAGTGCTTCCTAAATTCTACCAGCATGTCTCCTGTCACACAAGAGGGGACAAAACATTGGACCATGTTTACACCAATATTGTGGGAGCCTACACAGCAACTCCCCTCCCCCACCTAGGTCAGTCTGATCACTTATCTTTGTTCCTTACCCCCAAGTATGTACCGCTCATCAACCGGGTGAAGCCATCAGTGAGGACCATCAAAGTGTGGGCAGAGGGGGTTGACTCTGTACTCCAGGAAAAGTTTAGGAACACAGACTGGAGTATGTTCACCTCTCAGGCTACCTGTGGCTCCCACATAAACATCAACTCTTACACCCACTCAGTCCTGGACCATATCAACACCACTATTGACAGTGTCACCACGGAAAGACAGATCACCACGTACCCAAATCAGAAGCCGTGGATGAACAGAGAAGTGCGGCTTCTGCTAAAGGCACGTAACAATGCCTTTAGATCTGGTGACGCACAGGCCTACAGTTCATCCAGGGCAGATCTGAAGAGGGGCATCAAGAAGGCCAAGCACAGCTACAAGCTGAAGGTGGAGGAACATTTTGGGGACTCTGACCCCTGACGCATGTGGCAGGGCATTCAAGCTATCTCTGATTATAAGCCCAGCAACTCCATACCTATAGCCATGACTGTATCCTTTCTCAATGAGCTAAATGACTTCTATGCTCGTTTTGACAAGGACAATAACGAAAAGAACATCAATTTCCCACCCTCTGACGACCTCCACCACCTCACCCTCACCCACACCGACGTCCGTAACGCACTGAGTCAAGTTAACGTACGTAAGGCTGCTGGCCCTGACGGCATTCCTGGGCGTGTGCTGAGGGCATGCGCTGAGCAGCTGGCAGGGGTCTTCACAGACATCTTCAACCTGTCCCTGGCCCAGGCCGTGGTACCAGCGTACTTCAAGACCACTTCTATAGTACCAGTGCCGAAACATTCAACACCATCATGCCTAATTGACTATCGCCCTGTGGCACTGACGCCCATAGTCATGAAGTGCTTTGAGCAACTGGTCTTGGCACAGCTCAAAAAATGCCTGTCCCCTACACTGGACCCTCACCAGTTTGCCTACCGGAGCAACAGTACAGAGGATGTGGTTTCTACAGCGCTGCACTATGTAGTCTCACACCTGGATGACAAGAACACCTACGCAAGAATGCTGTTTGTTGACTTCAGCTCAGCATTCAACACAGTTATCCCCTCCAAGTTGATCACTAAACTTGGGGACTTGGGAATCAGTACCTCCACCTGCAACTGGATCATGGATTTTCTGACCAACAGACCCCAGCATTTTAGGTCAGGCCCCAACCGTTCTTCCGTCATCACACTCAACACTGGTGTGCCACAGGGCTGTGTGCTCAGCCCATTCCTCTACTCCCTCTTCACCCATGACTGCAGGCCTATGTATGGATCCAATTCCATCGTAAAGTTTGCAGATGACACCACGGTGATCGGACTCATCAGGGACAACGATGAGTCAGATTACAGGGCAGAGGTTGAGCACTTGGCTACTTGGTGCGCTGACAATAACCTGCTCCTTAACACCAGCAAAACCAAGGAGCTCATAGTGGACTACAGGAAGGAGAGGGGAGAGACACATGACCCCATCCATATCAATGGCATAGCTGTTGAACGTGTCCCCAGCTTCAAATTCCTGGGACCCACATCTCGGAGGACCTGTCCTGGTCAGTTAACACCACCAGCCTGATCAAGAAGGCCCATCAGCACCTCTTCTCTTGAGGACACTGAAGAAGAACCATCTGTCAACTGACATCCTGGGCAACTTCTACCGCTGCGTGATAGAGAGCACCCTGACCAACTGTGTCACAGTCTGGTATAGGAGCTGCTCTGTCGCTGACCGTAAGGCGCTGCAGCGGGTGGTGAAAACCGCCCAACGCATCACAGGGACTCCACTTCCAGTTATAGAGGACGTCTACAGGAAAAGATGTCTGCGCCAGGCATGCAGCATTCTTAGGGACTCCAACCATCCTGCTCATGGACTGTTCCAGCTTCTCCCCTCTGGAAGGCGTTTCAGAAGCCTTCGGACTAGAACCAGCAGGTTTAGGAACAGTTTCTTTCCGACAGCTGTCACGTTATTGAACTTAGTTCCCCGCTGACTCTCTTACATCATCTCTTACCATCCTCACCTGTACATAACTGCCCATCTAACTTATTGTACATTATTTGCACATAACAGTACTCTTAACTTTCTGCACTGCAGCATATATTTGCATATATTTGCTTAAATTGCACATACTGTCAATTACTGTATATACTGCACTGCTGTCCTTTGCACTTCTGATTGGATGCTAAACTGTGTTTCGTTACCTTGTATTCATACATGTGTAATGACAATAAAGTTGAATCTAATCTAATCTAATATATAAACACACACAGTGTGGAGCATTGTTGCTAGATGGAATAAATATATAAATATATAAACACACACAGTGCGGAGCATTGTAGCTAGATGGAATAAATATGTAACTAGAAAAGCACTCGGAGAGTGCAGACCTCCGCCAAGCGCCACAGTTCCTCTGTGGGCATGTTGTCCTGTATTTTTTTTTTCCAAGAGTTCTGACGATTTTTTGTCAGAGTTACATGCGCAAAAAAAAAAAAATGAAAAAATATTGAAAATGGCACTATCTCGCAATGTTAAATAAAGAAAAAAAAAAAAAAAAAAAAAAGAATCCTTTAAAAAATTCCTGGATCCAGACGGTGATCTGGATCACCACCAAAATCTAATCATCTGTAGGATACCCCATTTCTGACAATCTCTGAAAATTTCATGAAAATCCGTCCATAACTTTTTGAGTTATCTTGCTAACAAACAAACAAACAGACAGACAAACCAACGCCGATGAAAACATAACCTCCTTGGCGGAGGTAAATATATAAACACACACAGCGTGGAGCATTGTTGCTAGATGGAATAAATATATAAACACACACAGTGCGGAGCATTGTAGCTAGATGGAATGAACAGCATAACCGTCTACTTAGTTATCCTACATGGTATGATTATGCACCCATACATATTGTCACCCTCTGTAACGACCGGTATTTTCCTAGTTGTATACCGGAGGGGACCATTGTGTAAGTCTATTGCGTCTTTTGCATTCAATACTATTAGGTTGTCATGGTTTTTTTTGCTATCTCTGCGAGCAGCCCTGCTTAGGTTATACAGTCTGACAGTCATAGGTAGGAAGGACCTGCGAAACCTCTCGGTTGCGCACCTAGGATGATGTAGTCTGCTGCTAAATGAGCTCCTCACTGCGTTCAGTATGTCCTGCATAGGGTGGGACTCGGACTCCAGCAGAGATGACAGTTTAGCCACCATCCTTCTCTCTCCCATCTCCTCCACTGGGTCAAGGCATTTGCCCCAGGACAGAGCTAGCTTTCTTGATCAGTTTGTTCAGTCTCTTCCTATCGGCTGCTGTAACGCCACTGCCCCAGCAGACCACTCCAAAAGTGATGGCTGATGCCACCACCGTGTCGTAGAATGTCTTCAGCAGCTCCCCTTGTACACCAAAAGACCTGAGTCTCCTCAGTAGGAACAGCCTGCGTTGTCCCTTCTTGTAGAGTGCGTCAGTATTGTGTGACCAGTCTAGTTTATTGTTCAGATGAACACCCAAGTACTAGTAGGATGTCACCATCTCGATGTCTGTTCCCTGTATATTTACTGGTGCTGTGAGGGGTTGTCCTTGCTTGCGGCAGTCCACCACCAGCTCCTTAGTTTTCCTAGCGTTGATCTGGAGGCAGTTCCGATGGCACCAGTCCACGAAGTCCTGGATAAGTCCTCTGTACTCAGCTTCATCTCCGTTGGAGATGAGGCCAGCGATCGCAGAGTCGTCAGAGAACTTCGGTAGTTGGCAGTGTGTTGTGTTGTGTGAGAAGTCCGCAGTATAAAGGGTGAACAGGAAGGGAGCCAAAACCGTTCCCTGGGGGACCCCCGTGCTACCGATGATCGTGTCGGACACACAGTCCCGGGTTCTCACAAACTGTGGCCGGTTAGTGAGGTAGTCCAGGATCCATGATGACAGGTGCTGGTCCACCCCTGCGCATAGCAGCTTGTCCTTCAGGATCATCGGTTGGATAGTGTTGAAAGCACTGAAGAAGTCAAAGAACATGATCCTCACCGCATTCCCAGGCTTCTCCAGGTGGGACAGAGAACGGTGAAGGAGGAAGATCACTGCATCCTCCACCCCAATGCCATGCTGGTAGGCGAACTGGAGTGGATCCATCGCTGGTCCCACCAGGGGGCGGAGGTGAGCAAGGAGCAGTCTCTCCAGGGTCTTCATCATGTGGGACGTCAGGGCCACTGGTCTGTAGCTGTTCAGATCTTTGGGGTGGGAAGTCTTTGGTACAGGTACCACACAAGATGTTTTCCACAACTGTGGTACCCTCCCTAGCTTCAGGCTCAGGTTGATGATGTGCTCCACAATCCCACACAGCTGGTCTGCACAGGACTTGAGGAGCTTTGCACTGATGCCGTCCAGTCCCGACGCCTTCCTCGCCTTGATCTTCCTCAGCTCCGTCCTCACCTGGGTCTTAGTGAGGGTCAGGTTGGGGGGCTGTGTGTTGGGAGTGGGGGGGGTGATGGTGGAGTGGGGTGTGGGCAGCAGGACTCGATGTGTTCAGAGGCAGCACGGTGGCGCAGTGGTTAGCACTGCGGCAGCACAGTTTACCCTTGGCCGGGGGATTGTGGGGATCGTGGGATCGTGGGTTCGATCCCAGCCCCCGACCAACAGTGATCTGTGTGGAGTTTGCATGTTCTCCCCGTGTTGCGTGGGTTTACTCCGGGATTTCTCCGGTTTCCTCCCACATGCCAAAAACATGCATGTTAGGTTAATTGGCTGTTCTAAATTGTCCCTAGATATTTGTTTCCTATAGGCCCTTAGAATAGAGGGTTAGTATTAATGAAAGCGCTTTGAGTGGTCTTTGTGACTAGAAAAGCGCTATATAAGTGCAGGTTAGTTAGTTAGTTAGTTAGTTGTTGTGCAGTCGGGGGGAGGGCGGTTGGTCAAACCTATTGAAAAACAGGTTCAGATTGTTCGCCCACTCCCTACCCCCCGTGGCCTGGGGGGAGGTATTCTGGATCCCAGAGATGGTTTTAAGGTTTCTCCAGACCCCACCGATGTCGCTCTGTTGCAGCTTGTCCTCCATCTTCTTCCTGAAGCTGTCCTTGCCTTCTCTGATCTTCCTCCTCAGCTCCCTCTGTACGGACTTTAGAATGAAAGATTGACATGCTCGCCTGTAAGAGAAAAAAACAAAGAAATGCAGCCTTGCCTCTTTCCACATATGGTCTTTAAAACAATAGACAGAGGTTTTGAGGTGTGTGTGTGTAAGATAAGATAAGATAAGATAAGCCTTTATTAGTCCCACAACGGGGAAATTCCAGGATTGCAACAGCAACAACTATTGCAACAGCAACTACTTACAATAGCAACACTCAGAGCAACAATCAGAAGGCAAGAAAAAAAAAGCAAGCAAGCAAGAGCAGCTAATATACATATGTACATATTACTATAAATATATATATACACACACAGACACACAGTGTAGAGCATTGTAGCTGGATGGGATAAATATATGAGTATATAAACACAGTACGGAGCATTGCAGCTAGATGGAATAAATATGTAAATATATAAACACAGTGCGGAGCAATGTAGCTAGATGGAATAATATGTAGATATATAAACACAGTACGGAGCATTGCAGCTAGGTGGAAAAAATATGTAAATATATAAACACACAGTGCGGAGCAATGTGTCACGCCGCGCCATTCATCAGCGGCGCCACCTGCTCGCGCACCTGTTCGTCATCAGCGGCGAGGGATAAAAGCCGTCTCGCCCTGAGCTTCGGCCTGAAGCCGTCAGACTTCGTTCCTCACCGTTGTGAGTCATTTCCAAAACTTCAGCGCAAACATTTGGGTAAGAAGCCCTTACCTTCTCTTTCTCCAGTCTGCTCCCCTGTGCACAGGTGGATTTCCCGGCGGCGGACGACGTCCTTCCAACGCCCACTCCTCGCTGCTGCACCGAGCTCACCAGGTGGCTGTCTCCCGGGTTTCGCCCCTTGCTGTGCCAGCTATCCTGTCCATCCAAGTAAGTCCTTCTCTCGCCATAATTTCTCCTGTGTTGGTGTATGCCCGTCATCCTCTCCCTGTGCTTTTTCCATAGGGTTGCCCGGCTGTATGGTCACCTGCCTCTGTGCCTGAAGCAGACACCGCCACCAACACATTTACATCCCGCAGACACGCACTCATTCACGCCTGTTGTCAATAAACTATTTGAACTACTCTGAGCCTGTGTGTGTGCGTCTCCTGAGCCGTGCGTTATGTCACAATGTAGCTAGATGGAATAATATGTAGATATATAAACACACAGTGCGGAGCATTGTAGCTAGATGGAATGAATATATAGATATATAAATATAAACATAAACATAAACATGAACACACCCAGTGCGGAGCATTGTAACTAGATGGAATAAATATGTAAATGTATAAACACACACAGTGCAGAGCACTGTTGCTAGATGGGATGAAACAGCACAATCGTCTACTTAGTGTGTGTGTGTGTGTGCGTGCGCGTGTGTGCGTGCGCACGTGCGTGTGTGCTCATTTATTACAGGTCTTAGTCTGTCTCAGCAAAATTCAGATGGTGAGGCTTGTTAAGGTTAACTATCAAACTGTTGCTTGAGGCCTACAGAAGTTTACATCAACTTTAAGAGTTATATTTACTTTAAAGGATTTTTAGAAGTCTCTAGAATAACAAATTTATGATACTGTTACATATGGGTTACTTTGCATCTACTATTGATAACAAGAGCTCCACACATGATACATTATACGGCCATCCATAGCCATTATCGATAGTGTATAGCTAGCACACCAACAACCGAATAATTGATTACAAATTCAAGATTCAAAATACTCAGGAGCTGTAGTAAAACTAATAACTATGTAATTGCAAGGAGTTTCAACAAAGCAAACAATCTACAATTCAAAGTGGAACAAATATCAGAAAATAATTTAACCCCCTACAATAGGCACATCTTCAATACATGTACAAACATTGGGCGTCATGCAAGAACCGTTAGTACTAATAGATTTGTTTGTGAATGTGCTGTACGATTAATTTATGTGAACTTTTAGGATTCGCCAATCTGTTAGTATCTTGAAATTTAGTACAGTTACTAACAACATTTATGAGCGGTCCAGACCAGCTATTAGAGTTATGTGTAAATAGCTTGCTGTTATTCTAACCTTAGTTTCCACTGAATGGCTCTAAATTTTATTTGCTTGAATCATGAATAAGAATGTAAACCTTATAAACTTAGTAATTTGGCTAGTTGACAAGATCTGATTCAAGTTATAATTAAAATTAAAATAATTTTATCCATCCATCCATCCATCCATCCATCTTCTTCCGCTTAACCCCTTGAACTCCGGGATTCCGCGGGCGGTCACATCTCTGCGTCCTAGTGCGTCTCAGTGCGCACTGAAAAAAAAAGCTGCATTTCCGTTCTTCCACTACAGACACAGCCACGAACAGAAAGCCAAAGGAGTGTTTGATTGGTTTAGATTTGATTGACCTCTCATTCAACTAATAAGAGCCTTGAATTGGGTTTCTGAAACCTTGAAGAACCAATGACTGAAAACCTAGCAAGAAGGACCTGCGTACCAACAACCGCGAATACAATGAGCCAATTGAAGCAGAGAAGTTCGACGATTGAAACGCATGCGTCCCGTGCATAAAATCTGTTTTGTCTAAGCCGCTGGGTGACACACATTGAGACCTGTGTGTAACGGTAGCGTTCGCCACTCTCAGCTGTTAGCCAGTCTTTTTTTATTACTACTGTTCTTATTTGTTTTGAAAAATCGTTCGCAAAAGCCGCAATCATGGAAGCGGAGCTGGTTTGACCGGGTCGGGTGACCAGAACCACGAGTCCGTAACAACCGGACCAGCTTCATGTTTGTCTGACAATGAGGAACAGATGTTCGCCAACAACACTGCTGTTGTGAACAGGTAAGTGTTATAAGTAATAATCAGGAATGATTATTACTTATAAATATTACTTCATAATTACTTCATTGATTATTATCAATGAAGTAATAATCAGGCTCCTTTTTATTTAAAATATCTGATACTACCGTATTATCCTAACAGAGCACTACGCTCCCAAAATGCAGGATTACTTGTAATACCTAGAATCTCCAAAAGTACAATGGGAGGCAGAGCCTTCAGTTATCAAGCTCCTCTCCTGTGGAACCAGCTGCCAATCTGGATTCGGGAGTCAGACTCGATCTCTGTTTTTAAGAATAGGGCTAAAACCTACCTTTGTGATATAGCCTACAATTACGGAGGGATCATGTGTTTCTGAACCCTCCCTTAGTTATGCTGCTAATAGGTTTAGTCAGCCGGGGGACCTCCAATAATGCACTGGGCCTCACTCCTTTCCTCACTCTCAATGAAATATTTTTTTTGCTGGTCATTAACATCTGTTTGTTCTCTCCCATAGATTGAGTCCCCATTGTGCTGTTTGCTCTCTACATGTCTGTTCTTTTCATCTTCTCTGTCCCCTCACCCCCCAGTCAGTCGCAGCAGATGACTGCCCCTCCCTGAGCCTGGTTCTGCTGGAGGTTTCTTCCTGTTAAAAGGGAGTTTTTCCTCTCCACCATCGCCAAGTGCTTGCTCACAGGGGATCGCCTGATTGCTGGGGTCTTTCTGCAACTGTGGGGGTTCCCCCTACAGTTGATAGTGCTATGAAATGACTGTTGTTGTGAAATGGCGCTATATAAATAAAGTTGAATTGAATTGAATTGAAATGAACTGAATAAGCTAAATTATTCTTTATCAATGAAAATAGTAATTAAAATGACTTTTGACCAATCGGTAAATACAACGGTCCGTCATGGCCACATGACGGACCGTTGACGGACTGGTCGTTTTTTGTGCGCCGAGCTCCTCTGTAGCGGAGGGGGGGTGGGGTTGTTATCCTCTACATTGCAGATATTTTAGTATAATTTTTATTGCACTGTAGGTTATTTTTTCTTGTAAAAAAAAGGCCACACATTTTTTACGTGGCATGTTTCTTTGTGTGTGGGGGGCTTGTTTGTTCATTCATTCATTCATGAATGAACAAACAACCCCCCCCCACACACACACACAGCCCTGAGTTTCACCTTTCATTAGAGCCCAAGATGAAGCTTCTATGTTGAAGCATTCAAAAGTTATAGACGTTTTTCCAAACTGTGCCATTTGGCACAGTTCAAAAACGCCTGGGAACAACCTGAGAAAAAAGCTGTGTAATATATTCATTTTTTGTGGTATTGTGGTGACATTAGTTGTTGGTCTCACACACAAATTTGACCTTTTAATGTGAAGGTGGAGTTTCTTCCGGTTTTGGGGGGAAGAGAGATAAAAAAGGCGGAAGGAGGAATTGGAAAAAATTAATAAAGTCGTAAGACAGACTCAAGCGTGTTCCATCTGTTTTTCTACAACTTCCACATTGGTGACCCCGACGTTTGAAGAATGTCTGTTCAGGCAACCTCTGCTGATATCACCGCCACGGCCTCTGCATCCGCCGCGGCCCCTGCACCGGCTGTTTTCGTGGCTACCATAAAACTACCGGACTTTTGGCAGCACGACCCGGAGCCCTGGTTCCAGCATGTTGAGGCTCAGTTCCATCTGCGCGGAATAACCACGGACGACACAAAGTATTTTCATGTTGTCATGGCTTTGGACTCTGCCACTACTCGCCGTTTGATGGGACTGCTCCGGGACTTGCCTCACGCCGACAAGTACGCCGCTCTGAAGAGGGCTCTACTGCAGCTGTACCAGCTCTCTGATATAGAATGCGCTGATCGTCTTCTGTCTATGGCTGGTTTGGGGGACAGTAAACCTTCTGAGCTGATGAAGAATATGTTGGCACTTCTCGGTTCAGGAGACAGCTCATTTCTGTTCACCCACCTGTTTCTGCGTCAACTCCCACCTCCAGTGCGCACTGTCCTGGCCAACTCGCCCCTCATTTGTACTAAGGATTATCAGGGTTTAGCTGAAAAAGCGGACAGGCTTTTGCTGGCTTCCCGCCATTTGTCTGTGCATGCACTGCTGCCCGGACAGTCGGATGGAGAAGTCTCGGTAGATGTGGCCGCAGTCTCGGATCGCCGGAAGAAAGAGAGCAGCCTGTGTTTCTACCACTGCCGCTTTGGACCGAAGGCTCGGCACTGTACTCCACCGTGCTCTTTCCAGCTACAGGGAAACGAGAAGGCCAGTGCTCGTTAACAGCTGCGTGCACCGGCACTAACGACAAGCTGCTTTTCATTGAGGACTGCACTGCTGGACGTCGCTTTCTGGTGGATTCGGGAGTGCAACGGAGCATCGTTCCCCCTTCGTCGGCTGACGCTATGGGATATGGACATGGACCTCCACTGGACGCTGCTAATGGTACTCCTATCCGCACCTTTGGCACCAGGTTCATGACTGTATATTTTAACAGCCGTGAATTTAGTTGGGACTTTGTGGTAGCATCTGTAGCTGTCCCTATCCTTGGTGCAGATTTTTTGTGTGCTTACAGACTGTTGGTTGACGTAGCTAACAGATGCTTGATTGATGCTGTGTCCTTTGATTCCTATCCATGTACACTGGGTGGGGCTGGTCTGCTGCTTGCTAACATGCTCGCCTCAGGAGACAGGTACCAGCGCCTTCTCTCTGAGTTTCCCGCGCTCACTGTGCCTACGTTTTCTGAGGCGGTGGCCAAACATGGGGTTGAGCATTACATTACTACTGTGGGTCCATCTGTTTTTGCCCGCGCACGCCGTCTGGATGCTGCTAAGTTAGCCATCGCTAGAGATGAGTTTGCCAACATGGAGCGGTTTGGGTATTGTGGCGCCGTTCCGACAGTCCGTGGGCCTCTCCCCTCCACATGGTCCCCTAAGTCAGATGGGGTTGGTGCCCTTGTGGAGATTTCAGGCGCCTTAACAACGCTACTACCAACGACAGGTACCCAATCCCCCACATCCAAGATTTTTCTTCACGTCTGGCAGGGACGGTCATTTTTTCTAAAGTGGATTTGGTGCGTGGTTATCATCAGGTGCCTGTCCATCCCCAGGACGTTCCCAAGACAGCGGTGATCACTCCTTTTGGACTGGTCGAGTTCTTGAGAATGCCATTCGGCCTTAAGGGTGCTGCACAGACATTTCAACGGCTTATGGACTCTGTGTTACGGGACATGCCTTTCCTGTTTGTATACCTAGACGACATACTGGTTGCAAGCGCTTCGGTGGAGGAACATGTGTCGCACCTTCATCAGCTCTTCAGGCGCCTTTGTGACCATGGACTGATAGTGAATCCCGCAAAGTGTCAGTTTGGGCTCTCAGAACTTGAGTTTCTGGGGCACAAGGTATCCCAGCAGGGTGCCGTACCCCTCCCGGCTAAAGTCGAAGCGGTTTTAGCCTTTCCGCGCCCCTCCTCTGTCAAGCCCCTGCAGGAGTTTTTGGGCATGGTCAATTTTTACAACCGTTTTATACCTCATGCTGCCCATATTATGCGCCCGCTGTATGAGGCCTTGAAGGGTAAGAGGGGTAATCAGGACGTTGAGTGGACCCATGAGAGGTTATGTGCTTTTGACGGGGCTAAAGCTGCGCTTGCTGATGCTGCCTTGTTGGCTCATCCAGACCCCACGGCCGCCATTGCTCTCACCACTGATGCATCTGATTATGCTGTCGGAGCAGTTTGTGAGCAGTGGGGGGGCAATTCCTGGGAACCTCTAGCCTTTTTCAGTAGACAGTTACGCGAGTCAGAAAGGAAGTACAGCACTTTTGATAGGGAGCTGTTGGCCCTTTTCTTGGTGATAAGGCATTTCAGGTTTCTCCTGGAGGGCCGTAAATTCACCGCTTTTGTTGACCACAAACCCCTCACGTTTGCCATGGCCAAGTCCACTGAACCTTCGTCAGCTCGGCAACAACGGCAGCTTTCAGCTATTTTCGAGTTCACTACTGACATTCAGCATGTGGCTGGTAAGACCAACTTGGTTGCGGATTGCCTTTCGCGTGCTCCAGTTGCCGCTGTTCATTTGGGCATGGATTATGCTGAGATGGCTGCCGATCAGTTGTTAGATCCGGGGGTGCAGGTGCTTCGTTCCACTGAGTCCAGTTTGCAGTTGGAGGATGTCTGCTTTCAGGGCAGTGGCGCTACTCTCCTGTGTGACACTTCATTGGGAAAACCACGACCTTTGGTGCCTGCGGCTTGCCGTCATCGTGTTTTTGACGCTGTTCACTCCTTATCGCATCCTGGTGTTAAAACTTCGGTTAAGCTGGTGGGCACCAAGTTTGTATGGCCGGGTCTTAGAAAGGATGTTAAAGCTTGGACGATGACCTGTGTGGCGTGCCAGCGTGCTAAGGTGCAGCGCCACATAAGGGCTCCATTGGGGCCTTTTCATATTCTGGAGCGACGTTTTGATCATGTTCAGGTGGACCTGGTCGGTCCTCTTCCTCCGTCTCGTGGTTTTACTCACCTCTTCACTATGGTGGACCGGACTACGTGGTGGCCGGAGGTAGTTCCCCTGGCAGCAACTACTGCGTCTGATGTTGCCCGGGTGTTCATCTCCACTTGGGTGTCTCGTTTTGGTGTTCCCTTGGACATTACCTCTGACAGGGGCCCCCAATTTACCTCCGAACTTTGGAATGAAGTAGCTGGTAGCTTGGGGGTTAAACTCCATCGGACCACAGCGTACCATCCACAAGCTAACGGGCTATGCGAGCGGTTTCATCGTACTATGAAAGCGGCCCTCCGCGCGTCTTTGGTGGATAGTGGATGGGTGGACAGGTTGCCGTGGGTTTTGTTGGGTTTGCGTTCAGCCCCCAAAGAAGACCTGCACTCCTCTTCTGCTGAGTTGGTCCTCGGCCAGACCTTGAGGGTCCCAGGGGAGTTCCTTCCTACCGTTCCAGGGTTAGGTGCCAGTGTGATTAAGAGGCCTAATTGTCGGGAGGAAGCTAGGGCTTTTGCTCCCATGGCTGCGCATCACTGTCTTCCTCAGCCCTACGTTCCTGACAGCCTTATGTCGGCTAAATATGTTTTTGTCCGGCACAATGCCTATCGTTCTCCCCTGCAGGCACCTTATGATGGCCCTTTCCGGGTGTTAGAAACGGGTCGTAAGGATTTTTTGGTTGAGTTGGGGACTTGTCAGGATCGGATTTCCGTGGACCGTTTTTTTTTTTTTTTGTTACTTATTTGTACCCGTAGGTAGATTTGGTTTGCAGTCTGGTGACAAGCCACCGGGTGCTGGTCGCTGCGTGCGCGAGCGCCCTAAACCTACATGTTTTTGGTATGCGGGAGGAAACCAGAGAAATCCCGGAGTAAACCCACGCAACACGGGGAGAACATGCAAACTCCACACAGCTCACTGTTGGTCGGGGGCTGGGATCGAACCCACGATCTCATGATCCCCGCGATCCCCTGGCCGAGGGTAAAACTGTGCTGCCACAGTGCTAAACCACTGCGCCACCTTGCAGCCCATGCAGCCCGTGCAGTTTGAAGCCCGCCCATGTCCTTTGTGACGATGAGGTTGAGCTAGCCCGCCCGGCTCGGCGGGGGCGCCCTCCCAACCCTGTGCCGGAGGTTGTGTCTGCTCCGGTTACAGTTGCGCCCCCTAGGACTGCGCAGCGCAGTCGTCGGGGCAGAGTAATAAGGTTGCCTAAGAGGTTCTCTTGAGTTATTTCCTCTTTTGAATTTTGTCCATGCTGTTTTAGTTTGTTTTTTGGTCAGCATGTTTATTTATGTTGTTATTTGTGTGTTCTGGGGGGGGGCCTATGTAGTGACATTAGTTGTTGGTCTCACACACAAATTTGACCTTTTAATGTGAAGGTGGAGTTTCTTCCGGTTTTGGGGGGAAGAGAGATAAAAACGGAGGAAGGAGGAATTGGAAAAAATTAATAAAGTCGTAAGACAGACTCAAGCGTGTTCCGTCTGTTTTTCTACAACTTCCACAGTATTGTTACAAAATTTTGACCTCAGCTTGATAACGCTTGGTTCTACATTTCTGTTGCATTTTCCAGCCAGTATCTGACTGCTGTGTGTTATTTGCAAGCATTTGTATCTAAAAAAAACACCCAGGCAAACTTTATTTTCTTCAGATTCAGTATGTTTAGGAGCACTTAGAGAGATTATGACTGTTTTGCCAAAAAATTCAAAGTGTTTTCTTTTAAATGAGACCAACCCCATGAAGATGCTGCAAGGGGTTGAAGAACAGCTTTTGATTTACTTTGGGTATGTTATTTTTAGGCGTTTTTAGGGAAATTGACCAGAGTTCAAGGGGTTAATCCTCACGGGGGGGCTGGAGCCTATCCCAGCAAAATATTTAAAAATGGTATCATTCAGTCAGCCTCCAATGTCATATCAGATGCAAAATAAAAAGTTCTAGATGTTGTTACTAGACCGCAGTGTTGCGGGATAGCACTGCTTCCTTATACCAGAGAACAGCGCAATGAGCTGTCTCAGGCAAAGTGATGGTGATCTGTACAACTGAGTGGTAAGTAAATTATCAGTTATCACAATGTAAATCACATGGATAGCATTCTGATTTTTACTGCATTCGTATGGTGTGGGCTTCATCTCTGGGTTAGGGTTTGTTTTGGTAAGTGATTTTGAGAAAATATGAGGCTGTATTTTCATAAACATTTTATGTGAAATGAACAAAAATGAAAAAAAAGTCAGTGTTTACGATTTTTTGTACACACATTTTGATCCCAAATTGTTGAAATGTTTCACACTACTCGGCAGAGTGGGACATTTTCAGTGCACATGGATCCAATCCAGTTCGATCCAACTTTATTTATAAAGCACTTTTAAAACAATCACAGCTGACACAAAGTGCTGTACATCAACAATAAATAAAATATAAAAACAAAGACATAAAAACAATAAAATACAACTAAAAAAATACAATACAGCACAAATAGACAGTAGTCATACAGTAAAAGCAACAAAAACAAGTAAAATTAGTGCCTCAAACTGGGTCAAAAGCCAAAGAATGAAAATGGGTTTTAAGATGAGTTTTAAAACTGGACAGTGAAGGGGCCTGTCTGATGGACAAAGGCAGATTATTCCACAATTTAGGAGCAGCAACAAAAAAAGCTTTTTCCCCTCTGAGTTTCCTCTTTGATTTTGGTATCTCCAGGAGCAGCTGATCAGCTGACCTGAGAGACTGAGCAGGGTAAGGTTGAATAAGATGAGAGAGGTAAAGCGGGGCAAGGCCATTTAATGATTTAAAAACAAATAGAATTTTAAAATTAACCCTAAAGTGTACAGGCAGCCAGTAAAGGGAAGCTAAAATGGGTGTAATGTGGTCCCTCTTACGTGTTCCAGTTAAGAGAAGTGCAGCGGCATTTTGAACCAACTGGAGATGTGAGAGGGAAGACTGGCTAACTCTAAAATAAAGTGTGTTACAGTAGTACAGTAATGAAGGCATGGGTTACTGTTTCAAAGTGCTGCCTTAAAAGAATGGGTTTAACCTTTGCCAGCTACCTCAAATGACAAAAGATGGGTTTGACCACTGCTCCAATTTTACAATTTAATCTAAAATCATTGTCCATCTTAAAACGCAGATTAGTAACAGCTGTTTTAACAAACTGTGCCAAGGGACCCAAATAAATTGGGGGGGGGGGGGCGCTCACTGGGGCCAAACACCATCACTTTAGTCTTCTTTTCATTAAAATTTAAAAAGTTTAAAGCCAGCCAAGCTTTAATGTCATCAAGACATGCAAGAGGTGGTTTAATTGAGAAGGCCTCCTTCTGCTTTAATGGTACATAAATCTGACTGTCATCAGTGTAACAGTGGAAGGAAATACCATGCTTTCTAAGGATTGAACCCAGTGGAAGTAAGTACAGGGAGAAAAGAAAGGGCCCTAAAATTAAGCCCTGTGGGACTCCACATGACATGGAAACCGAGGAAGATTCAAAACCAGCCAGACTTACAGACATGGTTCTATCTGCCAAATAGGACCTGAACCATTCTAATACAGTGCCAGAAATCCCCACAAGATGCTGTAGATGAAAAAATTTACAAATATAGGGGAAAAAACTGCAAATTTACAAGAAAAAGTCACAAGTTTATGAGATAAAAAAATTACAAGAAAAAGTTGCATTTTCACAAAAAGTCAAATTTGCTAGGAAAAAAATTGCAAATTTATGAGAAAATTATGTAAATTTACAAGAATAAACTCAAAATTTATTATAGAAAAAGGTTGCAAATTTATGAGAAAAATTTGTAATTTAAAAAAAGTCAAAAATTTGAGAAAAAAATTCAAATTAAGATGCAAAACGTATTTAATTTAGAAGAAAAAAGTTGTGTATTTACTTAATGTGGTAAATTAATGAGGAAAAAGTTGCACATCTAGGATAAAAGCTATACATTTAAAAAGGTAACAAATTTACAATAAAAAGCTGCACATTTATAAGAAACTCTTAATTCTGATGTTGTTAGGCCAAATTGTAGTAATAATAATAATTCTGCTGTTTTACCTTAGTCTTCAGGCTCAGATATTTTTGTAGCTCCATGTAGATTTTTTTTTTTTTTATACAAAAATCACTCACAGTGGCTCTTTGTGTAGCACAGGTTGCCAATCCCTGGGATAGGCAGTTGCTGGAGGCATTGGTTTCTGTCACTAGGTGCCCCTCCCGGGGCACTAAGGCAGGACCCTTAAGGCAGAACTGCAGAGTTTGGTTCTTTTATTAAGGAAAACTGCCTGAGGGCAGGATGGACAATAAGCATAGCATAAACAATGGCTCAAGAATTCCTGGCATGAAAACTAGGCTATAGTATGGTTCCCTGTGACAAACTTATTTCTAGAATGCCGCACTGATAGCAGAGCACTGCGTCTATAAGTAGACCTCTAAATCATTAGCACGCCCATGAATAATCAGTCATTAACCAAAACAAGAAACAGCTGCGAACCATTAACAAAAGACAAAACAAGGATCAACAATGCTAAACTGGAAAAAAAAAAAAAAAACAAGGACGCTGTCAAAAGCCAAACCAGAATAGAAGCTCATGACAATAATAATAATGCAAAACATAATGACCATGATAACAACAACAATAACCATAGAATGGATAAATCTCGGAAGGATGTTCTTTGTGTTAAGGATCCCTCACTTGGAAATGCTGCTGAGAATTTTAGACCCATAACATGCCTTCCAATGATGTGGAAGCTGTTTAGTGGCATACTGTCCGAGAAGATGTACCAGCACTTAGAGACATCAAAGATGCTCCCTAAATACCGGAGTGGTGGCTCAGTTGGTAGAGCATCCGCCCCACACCCGGGAGGCAGGGGTTCAAATCCCGGCCGGGTCATGCCAAAGACCATATAAAAGTGGAACTTCCTGCCGTCCAGCTTGGTGCTCAGCAATAACGGAATGGAGGAGGGAAATCTGTGGCGGCGCCTTGCATGGCAGTGGCCCTCTGATTCTGCACTGGGGTGTGTGTGATTTGACACTGTAGATAGGTAAAGCACAGTCTCGTTCTACTGTACATGATTGGTTGTATGGTTGAATGACAATAAGGGTGATTTTAAAAAAAAATAACAAAAAGGGTGTCATAAAGGATCAAGAGGCACAAAAGACCAGCTGCTTATTGATAAAACGGTACTGCCAAATTGCAAAAGACAGAAAACCAACTTGGCAATGGCATGGATAGACTACCATAAGGTTGATGATATGATACCACACTCGTGGATATTGGCAACAATAAAGGAGACTGGAATTGCTCCCAGTATCCAAGAACTGGTACAACAGAGCATGGCCAACTGGAAAATAGTTCTGAGATCTGGTGATCAAACCTTAGGAGAAGTGCAAATCCGACAAGGTATATTTCAAGGTGACAGTCTGTCGCCTCTTCTGTTTGTCATCTCCTTGATACCATTGTCGATGATGCTATGCATCTCTAAATGTAAATACCAACTGGGAAAAGACACTGGATTTCTTAACCACCTGTTGTTCATGGACGACCTCAAGTTGTACTGAAAAGATGGGCGCGAGATTGCATCTCTAGTGAACACAGTACATATTGTCAGCAATGACAGGCATGGAGTTTGGTCTTAAGAAGTGTGGTATTTGCATATTAAAAAGGGGAAAGGTAGTGAAGGTTGAAGGAATAGATTTGCCAGATATACGTAGGAATAAGACCATGGAGGAAACTGGGTACAAGTACCTTGGAGTCCTCGAGTATGATGATCCCCTATATGAAAGTATAAAGGAAGTCCTGAAAGGTGAATATTTCCACAGACTGAAAAAGACCTTAAAATCAGAGTTGAATGGAAGAAATGTCACCATGGCCATTAATACCTTTGCAGTATCAGTGACGCAGTATGGTGCTGGAGTAGTCAATTGGGCCAAAGTGGAACTTGAGAACGTGGATCGACAGACAAGGAAACTAATGACAATCTATGGAATGCCACACCCTCGGACAGATGTTGATCGTCTATACCCCCCAGGCAAAATGGAGATCATGGTCTCATCAGTGTGGAGGACTGTGTACAATGGGAAGAGATAGGCCTGCTGGATTATGTCCAGAGAAGTGAGGAACCTCTTTTGACTGCAGTAAGAAATGAGAATCTCGTGAGATCAGACGTGGCTGAAACGCCAAGACAACTAAAAGACATGATGTGAGAAAAGAGATTAGAAAACTGGAAAGCTAAGACCATGCATGGCCAGATCCTACATCAAACGGATGACATCAGACATGAATCCTTGTGGGACTGGTTAAAGAGAGGAGACCTGAAGAAGGAAACAGAGGGGCTAATCACAGCAGCCCAAGATCTGGCCTTAAATGCCTTGAAAGCAAAAATAGAAAAATAAGAGCTTTCTCCTTTATGTAGGATGTGTGGGGTGAAAGATGAGATGGTGGGTCACTTGTTGTGTGAATGCAGTAAGCTGGCACAGACTCAGTATAAACACCAACATGGCAATGTGGCCAGGATTGTACATTGGTCAATCATGAAACAGTTCGGTCTTGACATCAGAGAAAGATGGTATGAGCATAAACCAGAACCAGTGGTTGAAGATGAAGACATTAAACTGTTGTGGGATTTTTCTATCCAGATTGATCGTGAAATCCAGGCCCACAGACCAAACATTGTAGTAATAAACAGGGAGGCTAATGAGTGCTTGAAAATTGACATTGCTGTGCCTGGTGATGCTAGTATCATGGATAAAGAACAAGAAAAGATCGAAAAGCACCAATATCTCACAAGAGCGGTTGCACATTTATGGAACATCAAAACATGCGTTGTTCCGGTGGTCATTGGCTCCCTGGGCATGGTCACTAAGAACCTTGCCAAATACCGAACAAAGATCGGGATCCAAATGAAGACAGAGCTCCTACAAAAAGCAGCACTACTCGGCTCTGTAAGAATCCTTACAAATGTACTTGAGGTCTAAGGTTGTGGGTTACAGCTTGCCCTGTCATAATGTGGAGCACAGTTGGGGATCCGTGCTCACACTCCTTTATTTAATCGGATTATTTTCTGTAAATTCCCAGTTTAGTTTAATATTCTTTTTGGTTGGTTGAATGCATTTGGTTATCTGAGTTTGTGATTTGTTGCTGTTATAAAAATCTCTGTTCCGAGTTTAGTTAGATTTTGTCTTTGATATGATGCATCCATGACCGTCCAGTTTGTATTAACATTATTATTTGCCTGTGTAGACATGAGCCTCCCTTCATCCTCGCCCTCACCTGTCCTTATGTATTTAGTTTCCATGCATATATTAATTGCATCTTTTGATTTTGTATTTATCCTATCCTGGCCTTGGTGGGTTATCATCATGATTTTCTTCCCATGCATTATTGTGTCTGACCTCATTTTGCATTCTTTTCCTCATGTGCTCTTATTTTGACAGCGTGCTGTGTTTCTTCTGCTTGAGTTCAAGTTTGCTGTCCAGCACAGCTGTCACTAGTTAAGGTTGATTATTCCTCACTCATGTTCCCTTCACCTGTAATTGATTATCATTTTGTCGCATGTGCCTATTTTAGCCTTGCGGCAATGCAGTCCGTTGCCGTACTGTTCACTAAGCTGAGATGGGAATCCCCCATCTTATTCTCTGTTTGTGTAGTGAAGTTCTGATGTGCATCCCACGTCTTCCCCGGTGTTCCTATATCCCATAGCCCCATGCTTTTCTGGACCTTACTGCCACTCATCCTACCTCCTCCATTATCTTTTAAGTGTTGTGCTTTTGTTTTTGTTTTTGTTATTATTAAATTTGCAACTCACAGCTCGCGTTTGCTGTCCTCAGTCCTGCCCTGAAAGGGCAGTTTATGACATGCCCTCTATGTAAGTGATTTTCCAGCCTACATCTATGGTGTGATTATTTAATAATGGTAATAACTGTAGTGGATGTAGATTAATGGGTTTATCGGTGCTTTATTGTTGGTACAAGTATTAATGTAAATATGAATGAGAGTAGGAATGAAGATTTCCTTTCATTACACTCATAGCTCATTGGGGCACCAGTCCAGATGATGGACGATTTTAGAAACAATTCTTTATTTGAACCAATGATGAATCAGTCTCAAAAAAAAAAAAAAAAAAAAAACCTTGAGTTCTTGTCTGCTTATAATCAGAAAGATGGTCATGAAATCAGACAATAACTCCCATTTGTCTTTCAATAGTTTAATAAGAAATGTCAAAATAGGTTAATACATTTGCATAACTTTAAAACAGAGAATCAACATGTATCATGGGTATCATAGACGGTTATTGAATTACTGAGCATCACATGTGAATCAAACATTTGTGGAACCAAATAAACCATAGTTTAACTTGGCAATATACTGGAAATTGGAAAACCATAAAATAGCATTGGTCAAGAAAAGTGGATGCAATTTTGTGAAGAAAATAATGAGTAAACTACCTAGAAAAATGGAAAATTGGTGTTACTCTGATAAAGAACATAAATTAATGAAAGGACAAAATGCATTTTGAAATTCTGATAGGAGTTGTATGAAATTAAGTTTGAAGAACTTACCTTATTCTGCAGAATTAAGTTTAAATTGAACAACAGACCATCAGCACAAAGTCAGATTGCGTCCTGGTGGCACCAGGGCCCCCACATGCCAACCTTGATTAAGCTGGATGTCCGTGGAGTCTGTTGAGAGATAGACTGGTAGACAGGTTCTACAAGGCCATGCTCCTGAGATCGCAAACGGGAGCTGGGTTTTCCAGCAAGCCTGGGTGAGGTATCTTCTTATGCACTGAAGAAGGAATTTGTTTATTGTACAAGGTCCCATCAGAGAGTCAAATTTGGACAAAAACACACAACAGATCCGTTTCTTCCTATGTATTGTGGCTGGAATGAGTTGGTTTAAGCTTAGAAATGTAGCATCAACTCCCTTTGGCTCTAATCTATAAAATCACTCTTCCCCTTAAAGAAATTGTTTCACCCAAAAAGTCTGGTCAAGAATTGTTTCCTTCAAGAACCACAGTTTGAAAACACATTCCATGGTGAAAAGGACAGTAAGGCTCCCATTTCGTGCCAGGAATGGATTTAGTTTGCCATCATGAATAACTGAAACTTCCTCCCAACAAGGCAGTTTTATGCCTCAAGTACGGTTTGACAAATCCCAGACCCCTTGAGTGCATTCTACGGTCACTAGGAATTATCCACAGCTCAACATTACCCCCTGGTGGACGACTCTGGAATATGTTCGCTTTTGCCTGTACAAGCTGAACTGAGGTTAAGGAATGAAATGACTTCCTTTTAACAAAAACTCTCAGTTCTCAGATTATTTTCTTTTCAGGACACCCTGGAAAATCAAGTGGGACTCTGACATACCATTCTGGTTCGAAATGTTTCATTAATCATTGATTTTAAATGTGTTGCATGTTTGAAAATGCTTAACCTCTTGCACTCCGGTGTACCGCGGGCGGGCACGTCTCTGCATCCTAGAGCGCACGAGGGCACACGAGGGCACTGCGTCCTAGAGCGCACTAAAAAAAAAAGCTGCATTTCCGTTCTTCCACTACAGACACAGCCGCAAACAGAAAGCCAAAGGAGTGCTTTGATTGGTTTAGATGTGATTGACCTCTCATTCGACTAATAAGAGCCTTGAATTGGGTTTCTGAAACCTTGAAGAACCAATGACTGAAAACCTAGCAAGAAGGACCCGCCTACCAACGGCTGCGAATACAGCCAGCCAATTGAAGCACAGAAGTTCGAAAGCTGTTTTGTGTAAGGCTGGGTGAAGAGAGACTGACTACTGCAGCAGATGAAAAAAGGACCCGCAGGAAGAACCGCCACAGACCCAGCAGCACGGAGACCACCCACAAGTGCGACCTGTATGACAGGGACTGCCATTCGTGCATCGGCCTGTTCAGCCACAGGCGGTGCTGTCCCAGCAGAGTAGACGTTTAGGATTCTCTTCCATGGTCATCATAGACCGACGGAGGCCAACGACGAAGGCTGGGTGACACACACGCGTTCGCCAGTCTTTTTGAATTACTACTGTTATTTGTTTTGAAAAATCGTTCGCCAAAACCGCAATCATGGAAGCACAAAACCGCAATAATGGAAGTATGGTTTGACCGGGTCGCGTGACCAGAACCACGAGTCCGTAACAAGCGGACCAGCTTCATGTTCGTCTGACAATGAGGAAGAGAAGTTCGCCAGCTACGCTGCTGTTGTGAACAGGTAAGTGTTATAAGCTAAATTATTCTTTATCCCTAAAAATTGTAATCAAAAATGACTTTTGACCGATCGGTAAATTACAACTGTGCGTAGTAGACTGCAGCGCACCGTGACCGCGGCGCACCGGGCAATGTCCGTCCTCTGTAGCGCGGGGGGAGGGGGAGACAACCACACACGCACACACACACACACACACACACAGAGCCCTGAATGTCACCTTTCATTAGAGCCCAACATCAAGCTTCTATATTGAATCCTTCAAAAGTTACAGACGTTTTTCCAAACTGTGCCATTTGGCACAATTTGGCACAGTTCAAAAACGCCTGGAAACAACCTAAGAAAAAAGCTGTGTAATATATTCATTTTTTGTGGTAGTGCTACAAAATTTTGACCTCAGCTGGATAACACTTGGTTCTACATTTCTGTTGCATTTTCCAATTTTCTGAAGCTGTGTGTTATTTGCAAGCATTTGTATCCAAAAAAACACCCAGGCGAAATTTATTTTCTTCAAGTTCAGTATGTTTAGATGACTGTTACTCAGTGGCCGCAGTACTTAGAGAGATTATGACTGTTTTGCCAAAAAATTCAAAGTGTTTTCTTTTAAATGAGACCAACCCCATGAAGATGCTGCAAAGGGTTGAAGAACAGCTTTTGATTTACTTTGGGTACGTTATTTTTTGGCGTTTTTAGGGAAATTGACCAGAGTGCAAGGGGTTAAATGAACATTATTCTAATGTATGTTAATTATAGAAGGACAAGTTTATAAAAGTGCATGCTCCCTGAAAGTTAGTCATGAATCACTGAAGTTAGCTTAGATTTTATATATAAGCATAAAGTGAAGTTTTATATTAATCAAGATGTTTCATCCTGTTGGAAAAGCATACTCAATTCATTTGACTGGCTCAGCCAATCACCAGCCAGTCTCTGTTGGACAATACACCCTTTCATTCTATTGGTCAGTTACAGACAAAGGACTGTTTTCGTATTGGACCAGAGTTCATTCAAACCTCCCGCGATGGGAGACAACTGGTTCCCTTTCATGTCAGGCAAGTTTTTCCCTGGGAAACTTACTCAGTTTTAAGGGAGAAATGCCCTAGTTGAGAGAGTTGTTCTATGTGAAAGTTTTGTCTGTGTCCTGCTTTTAATGCTCTTTCCTTTAAACGTCTGGGAAAAATACTTTTTCTTCCTTTTTGAGCTCAAACTTCTCTTTTATATGGAGTGAAACTCCGTGTTCACAGATGTTTTTTCTATTTTATTCTGTTAAACATTTTCTATTAACGCACCATGTTTAAAAAGGCAACTGATCATTTTTCTCACACTGGAAGCTGTTGTCACCAACCGCTCACCAACACCTGCAGAACTTGGATTTCGTGACTTGATTTTTTTTTTATTATTAATCTTGTCTCTCCAATCCTATGACTTTGATCAGACTGTGAACTATATCCAAATTATTTGGACCAGAGGAAGCCGCTGAAAAATTTGCTTGCTGTCCGTATGGCATATTACGTGGCCAGCAGCCTCATTATCGCCGCCTGATCTCAGCTCCTGACTGCTTGTCCTGTGAAGAAATATCTGCAGGCAGATATTTTCCAGTGTCATCAAAAGAAAATCTCAGCTCCTGGATCCAGATGAACAAAACCCCAACACAAAGTTCACATGAGCAAGATTCCTTTGTTTCATCTGCGGAATAATGTGATGTCTATCGCCTTAAATATGCCATAATTTGTCTCAGGCTTAAAACTAGTTCATAACTCTGATCAGAGCTATAGGATTAAAGAGAAATAATATTCCTCTTTTCATTAAATTCCATTTTTATTTTTAGAGTAATTCAGAATTTCTTTTCCATATAATTAGCTTTTATAATTTTCTTCATAAAATTTGCATCCAATTTTCTTCATATTTTTGTTACAGTTATTTCAGTCTCCATTTTCATCACAGTTACAAATTCATACTAAGGTTTCCTTGGTTCCACAAATGTGATTACACTCTGTTGCTCAGTAATCAGTTACAAGTTGAATGCAATGCTTAATCCTTTGAGTGTGACTGTCACTGAATTGCGACATAACCCCTAGTGGTCAAGAGTGGTAAATATTTTTTGTCAATGAAATAGTTCAGATTTCCAAGGCTATAACTTGAAAGTGGTAAGAGATAATGGCCTCCTGTCAATTAGAAAGATGTAAAATATGATCCAAAGTTTCAGATAGGAGTGATTTTATGCATCTAATTTGCATAATGCTGCAACAGTTATATTGAATTACATAACTGAGTCAAAAGCAGACTTTGGACATATTTACACAAAGAATGGTTCAGTCTTTTGACGCCGTTTTTTGAACAGAGGTACGTTATCATCTTATCTTCAAAGTATATGAACAAGAAATCAGTACAATGTAAAAAAAAAATTAAAAAATTAAAAAAAAATTGTCACAGGCGGCTAAGGGGACTCGCTCGCTGCCGTGGTCGCTGCGTTTTAGTCCATCGTGGTCGTTATTTTACGTTCTGTCCGTCATTTATGCTCTCTACCACATCTACAAAGTCTTATGATTATCCCACATAAATTTCGCTTGTATCCTGCGACTATTTTCCATGTACGAAGCTGTCTAAGTGACGGTGCATGACGATGGACGGCAGCCATATTAGCTTTCTGGGCTAAAATGCTAAAAACAGGAAAAGGAAATGAGGAGTTCTTCTTCTTTGGTGTTTTACATGTCATCCATTGTGTCCTCCAATGCATGTGTCCTCCAACACGTGTCTGCCACCTTCTGAAACTGGCAGATCAGTACAAATTAGTACGAATCTCCAGTGCAGCTAGGGATGTCAGAGTGAGATGACAGGCACAGCGCCACGCTCTGCCACTAGGGGCACACAAAATCTCACACTCAAAGGGTTAATACTTGGTCATTTCACTTTACCAACAAATCCGTTGAATGTAATGTCATTTAATCTGAGTCTAATCATTAAAACTGTAAATGGTATATATAAGTTTCTGTTGATTTCTTTTCCTGTGTTTGTTTCTAAAGTCACCCAGTAGAATTCACAAATATTTGAGACTGATTGATTGATGGTATAAAGATTAGTTATTAATAAATTGTCCAAGCTTGTGGACTGGTGCCCTAAAAATGAGTTTTACTGGTGTGTGCGTGGACTCGAAGTAAACCTCCATTTCCACATGCACTTCTAGGTATAAATTAAATAATCTTTGTAGCTTATAATTAAATGTTGCTACAGAAAAAAATCAAACAAAATCTTCTTGCACGGTAATTTAAAGAAAAGGATTAAAATAAGGAAGACGTGAACTTTAAAGAAAAGAAAAATAATTTTCACAGAGCATGGAATACTCAGGGCCTACTTGAAAACAGAAAAAGAAGGAAGAGCAGAAAATGCTCCTTACAGCTTGACCACCGCCCAAAAAACTGAGGCAACTTTTTTCCGGGTGTGGCAGAATTTCAATGGCTTTCAAGAAAACTGAGCTGAACCAATTACGTAGAGTTGTGTTTGTTCAGCAGAAGCCATAAATGGCCTTAAAAGGAGATGCAGTGAAGCCTGGAACTCTATTGGTCAGTCAAAGTCCAGCTATGGTCTCCCAAAGAGCAGAGAGAGGAGGGGGAGAGACATTTGATATGAAAAGTGAGATCCTCCTAAAACACATATGTTGGCTATGAAAGCATAAATTCCTTAAACTTTAGTGACTAAGATATTCTACTCAATAATAAGGGAGCAAACAATGTGTCTACATTGTAACTGTGATTACTTCATGATAGTAAGCATGCAAAAGTTAGTTTCCTACTGAAAATAAAGCAACACCTATCAAACCATATCAATGAAAGCATTTCAAACCACAATTGTCCATTCCAGAATTCAGCCAGGTCTTCAGTAGCGGATACTGTCTTGAGTGAAAGAATATGAATTAATTTATTTGTCCATAATGCATAAATTCCACTACAAGGAGAGAGGAAAAAAATTAAATGTCCCCGAGCCGTCCACCAGATGGCACTGTGAAACTGTCTGGTTGTTTACTGAAGAATCTTGACTTCCCCGCCTGGACTATATCAACCATAAATCCGTCAATTGGGGCATTCCTTTGCCAACTAGAGAAAAGGGAGAATAACTAAGTCCTGGAGAAGGGATTAACTTCCACTTTATGGCCGATGGGTCATGTTAGAACTCTGGTCCTTGGGTGAGAGAAGCAATTCATGACCAGACTTATGGGTGAAACAATTTCTTTAAAGTGAAGAGTGATTTCATAGATTGGAACCAAAGGGGTTGATGCTACATAATAATAACGAAGAAAATATTAACAATGACTCAAGGTAAAGACATGGGCTCAGCCCATGTTCCAACCGTAACAAAACACTCAAAGCATAAACCCAAAACAAAGACATGGCCACATCCCATGTCCCGATCCTTGCAGTTTCAGAGAGAGCACAGGAAGGTTCACAGATGAGCAATGACATAAATTAGGGATTAAAATAGATAGATAGATAGATAGATAGATAGATAGATAGATAGATAGATAGATAGATAGATAGATAGATGTACTTTATTGATCCCAAACTGGGAAATTACAGTGTAACAGCAGCATGACAGTTGACAGCCAAACAACAGAAACACACACGACAGACAAAGGGATTACCCATGGAAAGTAAAAAGAAACTAACACGACTATAGAACCTATATACATCATAGCTTAATATATGATGATGACCTGTATAAACACACATGAATCATCCCATTGCACAAAGAAGGACTATCAGGAGCAGAGTGAAATGTGAGGTACCAGTTAAACTGTAAGGTGCAGTGTGGCAGCATAGCTATGACCAGAATACAACATCATAGTGAGTTATTGTACAGTGAAATTGCATGTGGCAGGAAAGATTTCCTGTACCTGGCCGTTCGACAACGAAGCTGTAGTAGTCTACTGGAGAAAGTGCTTCGCTGCCTATCTAGTGTGTGGTGGAGGGGGTGATCAGGATTGTTCATGATGGATCGCAGTTTATTTAGTGTTCTCCTCTCCATCACTGTCTCAAAGGTCTCCGGTCTGAGACCAATTACAGAGCCAGCCCTCTTGATAATCTTGTCAAGTCTGTTGGTATCTCTGGCCCTGATACTGCTACCCCAACAGACCGCAGCAAAGAAGATGGCACTGGCGACAACAGTCTGGTAGAAAAGCTCCAGCATCCTGCTGCACACGTTGAAGGATCTCAGTTTTCTCAGGAAATAGAGTCTGCTCATCCCCTTCTTGTGCGCAGCATCGGTGTTGGATCTCCAGTCCAACCCGCTGCTGATCCTGACACCCAGATATTTGTAGTCTTTAACCACTCCCACATCCTCCCCCCTAATCTGCAGTGGCTGAGAAGGAGCCTTCCTCTTCCTGAAGTCAATCACCATCTCCCTGGTCTTGCTGACATTCAACCTCAGGTGATTCTGCTCCGTCCACTCCACAAATCTGTCTACCAGTGCCCTGTACTCCCCCTCCTCTCCTCCTCTTATACACCCCACAACAGCTGAGTCATCAGAGAATTTTTGCAGGTGACATGACTCAGTGTTATACTGAAAGTCCGTGGTGTATAAGGTAAAAAGAAAAGGAGAGAGCACAGTCCCCTGTGGCACTCCCGTATCACTAGCCACACACTCCAGACAAGACACTGCCCAGCCTGACAAACTGTGGTCTGCCTGTCAGGTAGTCGGTAATCCAGGAGATCACAGAGCTGTCAACCCCCATCACCCGCAGCTTCTCACCCAGCAGCAGTGGCTGGATGATGTTAAAGGCACTGGAAAAATCAAAAAAAGTGATTCTCACAGTATCTCCTCCACCATCCAGGTGCTGATGGGCTCGTTGCAGCAGGTAGATAACAGCATCTTCAACTCCTAAATGGGGCTGATATGCAAACTGCAGAGGGTCCAGCCATGTCTCCACCTGCGGCCTCAGGTGGGCTAAGACCAGTCTCTCCAGGACCTTCATCACATGAGATGTGAGGGCAACTGGTCGATAGTCATTCAGATCCGATGGAGATTACTTCTTGGGGACAGGAACCAGGCAGGATGTCTTCCACAGCACCGGTACTCTCTCCAGACTCAGGCTTAGGTTGTACAGGTGTTTCAGTACTGGAGCTAGTTGGTTGGCACAGGTCCTCAGGATCCTAGCGGAGATGCCATCCGGGCCCGAAGCCTTCTGCTGACGGAGTCTCTTCAGCTGTTTCTCCACCTGATCTGTAGTCACCATGAAGTGAGGGGGGGGGGGGGTCCTGGTGCCCCCTGAGGAGGAGGAGGAGGGAGATGGAGAGAGGCTCTGCAGGGGAGCGTGGGTAGGGAGGGGTGTGTGGGGGTCTGGTTGTGTTGCTCGGGTGACAGACTGTGAGTTGAACCTATTAAAAAACCGATTCAGTTCCTCAGCTCTCTCCTGGCTCCCAGATGGCTGGCTGACTGACTAAAATAGCTACATACTGGGTTTTTTTTAGTTACAGTTTGTGAAACCACATGACGAACCACATCCCCCACACTTTTAAAAAGCTTGCTACGCCCCTGCTGTTCTGTCTTAATTCCTACTTGAAAGTTGGTCTGGTGTTGTTGTGAGAGTTTGTTTAGTTATTCAGCTTCGTCTTCATTCCTCATCAATGTGGTTCATGACTTCACTATTCACAGTTCAAACCTGGAATCAACTATGACAAAATCAAAAGAAACTTGACACCATCCCAACACAGACACATGTAGCATCCTGATAAATTGAGTATAGCTCCAGCAGTACTCAGTTTCTATACAAGAAGGCAGTGTCTTCCAATGGAAGGAGAACTTACTAAAATAAAAGCTGATTATTACTGTTCTGATGTTTACTGTTACAAAGTATTTACTTTTATCTTATCATAGAATTTAAGGTAGTTATTGCACTTATGCTACTGTACATGTATATATACCAAGAATACATTCTCATTCTGTGGGCAAACACGGTGCAATCTAGTTATTCCACAGCTTTGTAAAATTAAATAATTTTAAATAGATCCATATACAGTACCAGTCAAAAGTTTGGACACACCTACACATTTCTTTTGAATGGGTAGATGTATCCAAACTTTTGACTGGTAGTGTACACATTTAAAGGCACACATCAGTTTCATGTTACCCATGTTTCTGTATAATTGTGAGAGTGAATAAAAGCTACTAAACCAATCATCAGAGCAGAGCTTAGCTTATCAGCTTGGCTTCTGATTATCAGACTCAAATTACAATTTACCCTGAGTTATCCCTCTAAAAGCATGTCTATCCTCTACATCATTTATTTGCTAATACTGGAATGCAGGATGGGTGGAGAAGCATGATTTATAGTAGCGGTGATTACATGAGTAATTATGGGATCTGAACCTTTTAGCCTAATCTAGCATTAGTCAAATTGCCAAAAAAGTCATAATGATTAATCCATTGTTTTAAGGCTGCAAAGATAGAGTGATTATTTGTATTTAGCATACCTAAATCCACATTTAATCAAGCTGGATAAGAAGTTTAGCAATCCTAATCCATCACATTTATACTCACAGCACATGTCATGTCCTGCCAGGTCACCCCAGGTCTTACTCAACATATGTTCATCTCTGTATGTGTATGTTTGTATGCCCCCCTAAGGCTATAATATTCTTCACCAGTGTCCCAAAACACCTCCACCACCATTATTCCACCACAGAACAGAGCCTCCTCTAGACGACAGACTGACACCCCTTGCTGATCGTGAGACACTCACACCAATGGTTTCTGACAGCAGTGGTGTACAAATGGCCCATAAGTCAATTGCTAGGTCACTGTCTTCAGGGGATGTCAGCTCCATCATAACCAGTTCACTCACATATGCACGGACACCCACACTAAGACAGAGATCAGCCAAATTATTCTTTAAAAAGGTCTATACATGTTCACTAAAGTACAGCTTTCAACTGATGATATGAATCGTCATCATCTAGGGTCTCACCTGATGCGCCTTTCTTAACCTAAGGTCACAAGACAACTTAAACACATCATTGTAACAATACATTCAATGACCAATCATTTCTGCTGAGTCAGGCAAACCGTATTGCATTTAGATTTTACTACTCCTACATAATCCTTAGACACACATTCATGGTAGTTAAATTTATTCAGTTGGGGAGCCTGTGATATGTTTGAAGCTTACAGTGAATCTCCATATTCTCACGCAACCCTCTGTCTTGCTGTCTAATCAAATTAGCATTTCTCAGCTCGGCATCCAATCAGATTAACATCTCTGCTCCCTGTGGTAACATCAGCCATTTTGACCTGCACTTTTCCAGGAGTGTTTCAGTGCCTGGTGGTAGATGAGCCCGCAGTATCCAAGGTGTATTTCTCTCCCTCTTTGAAGTCAATGACCTGACGGATCTGATCCAGAGAGACTTGCTGTCTGTGAACAGCACACCTCTTTGAGTCTTGTTTGGTTTTCTCCTGCAGAGGAAAGCATAGCTGAAGTGGACAAACTGTCAGATTATGTTTTGGAAAGCAAGCTGTGGATGCAAGGCTGATTTTGCTCGCTGTCGTGTGTCTTCTCCTCTGCTTGTCTCTCCTTTACTCTCACGTACACTCACCACCTCTGCAAGATCTGTCTATGATGTGTGGCTGCCCTTTCTATTGAATGACTATAGAATACACTGGAGAGCACCCACCACACACTTGTTCTCTGCATGAGAGTGGATCACTTTTCAGCACTGTTTGACCATCAAAGTGGTTCAAGTGTTCAAGCAGATGCCTTTTATGCTGTTGGAAATCACTGTCACTTCTCAGTCTGCCAATATGCCACTACAAAGGGGGATGACATTTTAAGGAGTTGCATTTTTGTGTGAATGTATGTGCACACATTTCTGCAGATAGGGGATCCATCTTTGGTATTTGGGGCCTGAATCTGCAGCTCCATTAAGAATCCAATGGTCCCACGGAGCTTCACTGATTAGAGGGAAAGGAGAGTGATAGAGGAAGAAAATAGAGGGAGACAGGGGAACAGTTGGCAGTGATTTTAGCATTTAATGTCTCTTCCAGTACAGACTAAGACATTTTTCTCCCCAAAACTCACTCATCCTTTTTATACATTATGAGAAGAAGCACACATGTTGCAACATGTAAGTCAGGTGGAAATCCTGACCAGCTGATGCCACAAATGAAAAGCCTTCTAAATCATTCAGTTTTCAGCCAAATTTACAACAGAAGTTACAACAAAGTTTTAATGTTGTAGAGCCACTGAGCCCCCAAGTCCTCACCATAAACATCTTTCTCCTTCACCGGGCCGACAAAATGATAGAGGAGGGAAAAAGGGAGCAGTGGTCTATGGGAAAATGGAAAAAGATATTTTGGGAGCACAATGTGCAAATATAAAACAATGAATAAAAGTGGACTGGGGTCGAAGACAGGAGAGTGGTGTGTCCAGGGAATATTTAAAGCCAGTGTTGCTAATCAATATGAAAAAAGGAGTGAACAGTGAGTGTACCCACATTTTTAGACTTTGAAACATCTGAGACGAGCACAAATCCACACACAGTGACATAATGTGGCAAGCATTTCTAGCAAAGACACGCGGCAATGTTTGTCTATCCCCAAGGCCTATGCATTACTTATAAATACTGTCTACTACAGTAATACAAAGCAGTGTCTTGCAAAGAATTTGACTTGGTTTTACTTTTAATTTGCACCGTACTGCTTGTTGACAGCTAATAGAATGATGAGTAATTGACAACTGCTCACATGATGTGACCCTAAAAAAACAGTCAAATGTAAAATTGTTCTTTTTAATCAAGAAAGCAGATATTCCTACTGCTTAAAACAGTTTTTACTTGTAAAATTACACTTCTTGCAGTAACATTATTTATTTAAATTTACACAACAATCTGAGAATATCCTGCAATGGCCATCATTAGTCTTTGAAGTCTTAGGGCCCTATTACTGCAATCTACAGCATGCATTTATGCCACAGTTTGTGCTGGTGCATTCATTAATTTCTGTCAGTCGAGTTTTCTGCTGTGTGCCTTCACCATTTAATTAGGAACTGACTGTGTGGGTGCCTTGCGCTTGTAGGAGGGGAGTAATCTGAAGTGGGTGAGGCTCAGTGCAAAGTTTAGCATGTTGGCATTAAGGCACATTCTCTATCAATGCAACTTTGATTATCAAAAAGAAGGTCTGAAATCAACAATGCATTATCAACCGCTATTTCAGCAGCATGTTTAAATAGCACGAACAGGCACAAATTCTGTTCCTACACTGGGGCTAGAATTTCTCAGTGTCCATTATTTTGATGGACTGATTTTGTAAAAAAATCTGTCATTATCCCTTACCTGAGCTTTCATTCATTCATTCATTCATTCATTGGCAATACGACCAAGTTGTACCCAAAAGATACCCAAAGAGTCTTCAATAGGCTCCTGTCCCCCCGTGACCTGTAAAGGACTGTAAAGAAGATCAATGAATGAATGAATGAATTATAAACTTACAAGTACACATATGAAGCATTCATTTATTTACAGGTATTAATCCTCTCCTTAAGTAAGTGAACCACAGGACTTCCGTGCTGTTGCACAGCAGGACTATTCTGCCCTACCCAGAAAAGAGCTGTCACCACACTTAGAGGAGAGCCGGCAGGTTCGCACAGTGCAACATTCATCATCATCATCATATTTATGACATCTTTTTTATCCTCATTTTTTTACAGAATGATTCCAAATGAAAGTATCCTCACAGTTGTTTTGAGTTAAAATACAACAATTTTTGCATTCAGCAGAGGGAACATTAACAGACCTCAAGCCTGATACAGTATCTGCTGGTGGAACAGGGTTCACTCTTCTGCCGTTTCACAGAGGAGTTCAGATGACAGTGCAGTGAATGTGCTGGCTGTTCCATGTCCCCTGAAAATATAATTGAAAGAATTTTTACATCTCTGGCTGTCAAAATAATGTGCAAAGAGAAATAATCTCTGAAATGTACAGCTCTCATCTAACTGTAATTATGATCACGTATCCCAAGTGCAAGCAGGGCTGCCAACAAGGAGGTTAAAAAGCTTCTTGCTCTTAAATGCATTTCACTTTGTGAAAGAGCACTCAATGTCCTCAGCGCAAAATGGATTTTTCCTGGCATTTAAATGCTATCATATTACTATTAAACCTTGACTCTCACACCCCTCTTTATTAAAGTGAATGAATGGAAAAACGGTGTTTGGAATATTTCACATTACACCCAAAACATACCTCTGAATACTTACGAGCATTGGGACAGCCTCTTTGCACTTTGCACCCAGTTCAAAATCCATTTTTGCACACCTCTAAGAACAAAATAGACTTGGGCACACCCATAAAGGCACTCTGCTGTTATGACCCGAACGCCGGTTCTGATCGCGCTCGGGCTAAGTTATGTCTCGCTGCCGGCCTTGACAGCTGCGGGCAGTATTCTGGCCTCACCGGGCTCTTATTGTGAAAGTGCTCGGTGGGGCTTCCGCCTGTCAATGGCCGGTCAGCTGATTGTCATTACCGTCGTTAGTGCTTTGCCCATTTAAGCCCAGCACTGGCGACGGTAAGACGCAGGATTATCAGTCTATTCTGGTCAACGTTACGTCTGAGTCGCTTCATCCTGCCAAGCCCTGGGTCTGCGCCTCGTCATTCCTGTGAGTGCCGCAGACCTTCATGTCAGGTCCGTTATCTTGTTATGTCACAGTTAGCTCGTAGCGGCTGGGTTAGCCCTACGAGCCTAAGCCTCGTCATGTGTTTGTTTGCCCTTATGGGTTCATAGTTATGTCTTGTCACGTCAGGAAATAAATTAACATCTCTGCCAAACTCCCTGGTGAACTCTGTGGCGTCTCTTGGTGATCCGCGAGGATCACCACATGACAGTATAATCCTGCCAGGTCGTCCAAACGGGGGCGCCGCATTGAGACGCCGTTTCACCGGGATTTTGTGCCTTTAGTGGACTGTTGTTTCTCCTCGCTCAGGTGTCAACATCTGGGAGAATGCCGTCATCCAGGGGCCGCGGCCGGCGCCTGGACCAGGAAGTAGCGAGCACACTGGAATACGCCGATGGGGCGCTCCTCGCCGCTACGTTTGACGACACCTCCAGTTATATGCGTTGGCATCTGGGCGTCGCTGAGGAATACCTGGACAGCCTTCCCCTCGACTACGACGATCATCCGGAGGTGATATCGAGGTGGGAGGAACTCGCCGCTCAGTGCAAGGTTCTTCGTGGGCTGGAGGAGGAAGAGAGCGGGAAGCAGAGGAGGAGGCATCCTCGCTCCCCACGTTGGTGTTCCGTTCCCGTCCCGGAACAGGTCCAGGAGTTCGCGCCGTCTGGGGGCCGACGAGGACGTCGGCGTAACGGCGCGGGCAATCCTCAGCGGAATCCCTGGCTGGACTCGCTGCCGGCGTATCCCGTCAGCGAATCCTCGAGAGCGGCCCCACCTCGTTGTCCTAGGGGGCCCTCTGTCGCCATCCAGCGGGGAGAAGGAGAAACGACGTCCCCCATAGCAGGAACCATCTCTGCCCCTGGAGGAAGGCAAGGGATCGTTTGTTTGTCCCATCTTAACAATAATCTGCCTTGTCTGACTCCTGGGGGCGGAGTTCGGGGTTCGCAGCCCCCCGAGCTCCCTCCACCTGCTGTGGATAAAATTATTAAACCTACTGCCTCTGTGTTCTCCCCCATGGAGCGGTCCGTGACGCCAGGCCAGCGTCGCCGGACGAAGAGGGCCCCTGCAGTGCTGGATAGCCTGCATCCGGCCCTGCAGTCACGTCGTGGAAGGAGGAGAGGAGCGGACTGCGGCCCGGAGCCTGAGCCGACTAGGAAGCGTCCCCGGGTCTCCTCACCGGAGCGGTCCGAGTCAGTGGGTCGAGGGTTCCCTGCCTCCACGCCATACGGGTCGTCGGCATGGACAACAGTGTGGGAGGAACCTGAGGCTGCAGATGTCATTGTGCCAGCTGCGGAGCCCGACGCAGCTGAGTCCAAGTCAGCTGACGAGAGTCGCCCTGAACCCGAATCGTCGGAGTCCTGGGTGGCAACGGAACCCGAGTGCAGGCAAGTGCTCCCCCTTATGTCTCTGTCCTCTTTTGTTGAGCATTTTTGCCTGCCTCTCGGGGAGACGAGTGAGGAGCAGCCGTCTGCTGCGCCCGAGCTCGTCTCGCTGGGTTCCGTTGCTACCAGTGATACTGATCCCGGTTTTCCTGTCCCCGAGCTTTCCTTTAGTGTCGCCGGCGGGGAACGGGTCGGAGTCACCGAGGTGGAGGTCCCAGGTTCGGGGATGAAGTTCGTCAGCGGAGCTGCACCGGAGGCCCAATCGGGTCCCACCGCAGGGGCGGGTTCGGCCCAATCGGGGTCCGACGTGGGTTCGTCGGAGGCCCAATCGGGGTACACCGTGGGTGCGGCTCTGGCCCAATCGGGGCCCAACGTGGGTGCAGCTGGGACCCAATCTGGGTCCAGCGGTGATGCAGCGCGGAGCGGATTCTTGGCTCGCCCTGCTCATCGTTTCCCTGTGAGTCACCGCCCCTATTCATCATCGCCGGGGGCCATGGGGGTCCCTGTTCGCTCGCCCCAGTTCTCCCGAGTTTTGTTCTCGTCTGGGAGGCCGCTGCGGGTTGTTGATGCCCTGGACTGGTGGCTGAGGGACACGGGTCGGCCGCCGGAGGGACTGTTTCGCAGGTTCGGCGCCTTGGTTCGGCCACCCGACCTGTTATGTGTGCTACGGGGTGACCTGGTTCGGCCACCAGAGGACTTGTTTCTGGGGGCCTGGGACTGGAGTAGGCCACCTGATCATGTACTGTGTTTGTGGCACTATCAGGGGGCCCATACGGTGCCTAGTCATGTCAAGTACGTTTAGCAATTTTTTTTTTGTTGTTTCACGTAGTCAAGTCAAAGCAATTTTAGATTGCCTCATGTTTCTTCTTTTTTGAAGGCCACAGTCTAGTTATAGTCAAGTTAAAGCAATTTTAGATTGCCTCATGTTTCTTTTTTTTGAAAGCCATAGTTTAGTTATAGTTAAGTCAAGTCAGAGCAATTTTAGATTGCTCCATGTGTGTTTGCTTGTATTTCTTGTTTTGTTTGTGTTTAGGTTGCCTCATGTGTTTTTGCAGGTCACAGTCTAGCCTTTGTAAAGTTATGTTAAGCATTTTTTAGATTGCTTCATGTGCGTTTGCAGTAGCCCTGCTGGTTTTCGTTTAGTCTGGGTAGAGCGTGTAGTGCTCTGGTTTTTTTGTTTTGTTTCATGTATAGTTTGGTTGAGCGAGTAATACTCTATTTTTGTTTCATAGTCTGGTATGAGCGGGTAATGCTCTGTTTTGTTTTGTTTTTTCATGTTAAGTCTGGTTTGAGCAGGTAATGTGTCTTGTATGGTTTTTTTTGTCTGGTCATTGTCTTGTTCATGGGTTGGTTTCTCTCCCTCCGCACCTGTCCCCCAACCTCCCACCCTGGGGGGGCGGGGGGGCAGGGTGGTTCCTTGGGGCGTTGGGAGTCCGCCCGTGGAGAGAGGGTACTGTTATGACCCGAGCGCCGGTTCTGATCGCGCTCGGGCTAAGTTATGTCTCGCTGCCGGCCTTGACAGCTGCGGGCTGTATTCTGACCTCACCGGGCTCTTATTGTGAAAGTGCTCGGTGGGGCTTCCACCTGTCAATGGCCGGTCAGCTGATTGTCATTACCATCGTTAGTGCTTTGCCCATTTAAGCCCAGCACTGGCGACGGTAAGACGCAGGATTATCAGTCTATTCTAGTCAACGTTACGTCTGAGTTGCTTCATCCTGCCAAGCCCTGGGTCTGCGCCTCGTCATTCCTGTGAGTGCCGCAGACCTTCATGTCAGGTCCGTTATCTTGTTATGTCACAGTTAGCTCGTAGCGGCTGGGTTAGCCCTACGAGCCTAAGCCTCGTCATGTGTTTGTTTGCCCTTATGGGTTCATAGTTATGTCTTGTCACGTCAGGAAATAAATTAACATCTCTGCCAAACTCCCTGGTGAACTCTGTGGCGTCTCTTGGTGATCCGCGAGGATCACCACATGACATCTGCACCACATATAGTAGACTGTTGACTAGATTTCTGTATTAGGGCCAGTAGACTTGGATACATTAATAGGTCTAACAAGTTGATAGACATATTACTTTATCTGCTAGCATTAAATAGCTAAAACATAATGATTTAATCTTGATGGACTCTGCTAACATATAGTGTTTTAATGTATCCCCAAAAACGTAGTTGAATTGAAAATGGTGGATTGGGCCATTTCTGACTTTCCAGGAGTACTTACTTATTAAGATTAGTGGCAAAGTGTATACTGCATTTCCAGTAGCGCTTGAACCACAACAGGATCTGTGAACTGTTAATTTTTTTTGATTGATATGCTCTCATCCCATATAATTTGTATTGGTCAGATGATCACCAATGCTACTTTCATAAACAATATTGTACAGGACATGTTGCTCAACCACAGTGATCCCTGGTTTGACTCAAAGCCACAACAATCATTCATGCATGTCTCTTCACTCCATGTCTGTCCAATGAAAGCAAAAATGAAGCAATCTTAAAAAATGCTACAGATATAGATTTTGATATATTAATTAATTTATATTTAATAAAGTAAATCTCATTTAATAAGTTTTGGAAGTGACTGTTTTTTGATAAGCATATGAACTGAAAATCAAGTGAAACTTGTACATCATAACATCTATTTATGAAAGCTATTTTAACATGCAGGGGCGGAGTCAGACTGTTTGAAGAGCAGGGCTAAAGAAGAAAAATGGGAACCCAATCACTACACAATATATGCAAATACAAATTAGGTCCCACCAGCTTGCAAAAACCTATGATACATCATTCTTAACATAAACAAGAACACTCTGAGGCAAGTGTACTATCCCCCACTTCCGTTTTCTTTGAAGACGCCAATACTTACTGATGGAGAGCAGTTTTCAACTTTTCAATATAATTGCTGTGGCAGAACCAAATTATGATAAGCCCATCATCTATGAATATACAACAAAGTATACAACCCATAGTTGTAGATCAGGATCCCAAGGACCCTGGTCCACCTTAAGGACCCATGTAGCAGGTATGGTGACTCTAGAGAGCTTTACACGTTCTATTGTAAGAGAGCATAGGGAGTGCCAACCTTGACCTTTGACCTTTTGACCCCGAACCTGTAGTCAGATGTCATGGTCTCAGAGTTAACCTGTGTACCAGGTTTGGTGGCCCTAGCTTTACTCATTTTATAGTAATAGTACAAATGGAATGCTAGCTTTGACCTTTGACCTTGTGACCCCAAACCCATAGTCAGAGGTCAGGATCCCAAGGTGTTGCAAGTTTGGTGACCCTAGCTTTCTTTGTTGTTGAGATATAGTATCAGCCATTTTGATGTTGATATTTGACCTTCCAATCCCAAAATCATAGTCAAACTTCAAGGTCACGGGGTGAACCTGTGTACCAAATTGGTGACCCTAGCTTTACTCATTGTACAGTAATAAGGCATAGGGAATGTTAACATTGACCTTTGACGTTTTGACTCCAAACCCATAGTCTGAGGTCAGGATCCCAAGGTGAACCTGTATTCCAGGTTTGGTGGCCCTAGCTTTACTGGTTTTATAGTAACAGTAAATGTAGCATTTATCATTTACCATAGTGCAGCGGCAATGTTAACTTTGAACTTTGACCTTTGACCCTTTGACTCCAAACCCATAGTTAGGTCAGGGTGTAAATCGTCCAAGATGTGTATTAGATACAACTACTTTATCGATTAGAAAAGCCTACATCATTTCTTTCAGTAGTTATTGTGTTTAGAAGATTTAGGGAAAATCTGACCTTTCACCTCAAAGTAATCCAATGAGAGTGAAATTGCAATATGCACATCATCAGTGTATATCAAACCATGGTACCAAGTTTCAAAACAATCAGAACAAAACTGTAGGAGGAATTGACTTCACAAGACAGACACTGTCTATGAAGGGAGGTGAAACAGGAGGTCATAGGTCAAGAGCTACAATTCCTGCAAAAATCATCCAATCAGAACCAAACTGCCATACGTGCATCCTCACTGTATATGAAATCATGATACCAAGTCTCAGAACAACTGAAATAAAACTGTAAGAGGAGTTGATTACACAAAAGTGGGATGGATTGACAGACGGACGGACGGACGGACTGACGAACTGACGAACTGACCCATAACATAATTCCCCTTTGGGCTTCAACCGGCGGGGAATATAAAAGAAATCAAGACCAACACTTTGTTAGTTTAAAAGAGGAAAATAACCTTTATGATCAAGCACGCAATCAACTATGAACAAATATTTATTTCACTAATACCTCTAAAGTTTCCCCTGAAGAATGCAGGAACATTCTTTGGGATGTAGAGACGTTTCAACTTCCCTACATCCAGGGGCTCTCCACCATTAGAGAAATACCTGAGCACCTCATATTGTACAATATTAAATTTTCTCCACTGGAATGGCATATCATCAGATTTTTCCAACTCTAGATTGCACACCATCATAACTCACTGCACAAAGGGCCATCATAAAGGGCCAACAATCATTTTTCATCAGGAGAAGGGCAGTCAATAGGGAACGTCCTCTTGTTTTAACCACGCTACAGGGCACTTTACTGATGATTTTTCATCAGGGCAGGGGAAGCAGTCATGCCAACTCCCTCTATGTTTGTCAGTGTTAAATGCCATAATGTTTCATCAACTATGGTCAGCTCTCTTCTTGTTATTTACTGCATTCACAATAGGGACTACATTTTGATTAATTTTGTTACATAAAATTTAAAAGGCAAGCAAATATAGGCCAGTATAGTAACTTATGTTGTGAAAAAGAAATTGAATTGGTTAAAAAAAAAAAAACTTCACAGAGCCTCATCTGGCATTATATGAGCAGACAGAATTCTTTGAAATGCACTGTGCCATTTCTCAGAAACGAGATTATGAAAGTGAAATGACCACATGAAGCACGTTACAACTGTTTATCAATCTATCCATCTGTCACAGTGGTGTGTTAATGAAAATTTGTGTTGATGCTTAACAAGTGCACCTTGAAAAAGCTTGGAATGACTGGCTAAATTACACTCAAACGTTCACTTACTGTGAAAAAGAATGCATTATCTTGATTTAAACTACATATTGTCATATCCGGCTCTAGGGAGCCGGGCAATCAGAGCCAGGGACAAGCCAGTGAGTCGTGATGGTTTATTTTGGGTAAGGGATAAGGGATGAGGAGAGCACAGATACTCATGCAGAGGTACACTCACAGGTTGCACAGCGCAGAGGTAAGCAGCTCGTACCGGACGTGGGGGTAACAAGACGTACATACTCACAGCGGGATACAAACACAGGAATGCTGCAAGAGGAGTATAAGCTGACACCAGACGAAGGGGCTTCAGCTTAGCAATGTGTTTATGTCGCAGCCCCGAGTCATCGAGGCTGCTCCTATTTATCCTCATTGGCAGCGCCCCAGCTGATGAAGACTAATTGGCCCCAGCCGTCCATAATGCTGCCAGCTGGGGGCCAGCTGAGACGCCGCTCAATGGGAGGCAGGGATGAGGGAAAACATGGGCTCAGTGCCGAGACGGCATCTCAACCCATGGTGACAGAGCCCCTCCCTCAAGGTCGGGCTCCTGAACGACCAGGAACATCCCAGCCCCCCCCCCCCCCCCCACCTAGGGTGGGAGGAAGGGAGGCGGACCGGAGGGGAAGAAGCCAAGGGAAGGACAACACCAATGGGGCAATGTAGGGTAGCGGGAAAGAAAAACCCAAATACAATACTGACAAAACTGAATAATTAACCCAGGTACAGATGGGGAGAAGAACTGGGTCAACACGCCGGTTACATACTACCCAGAGAGTACCAACCATGCGTGACCCAGAGCAAGAAAAAAAAAAGAACCACCAAAAAGGTACAGGGCAAAAAATGCTGAGTATGGTCAAATAAAGGGAAAACACAATACACAGCACCAATATAAGTACATACACACAGTCACCAAGAAAAGTGACTGGAACAAATGGACAATTACAGAGCATGGTGTTACGGAAAACAAGGCACATGACTCTATAATGAACCAACAGGGCATAAAAAGAAATACTGAGTGCAGGCAAAGAAAAACCCACACACATGAATATATAAATACCCACAGTCACCTAAAGAAATGAAAGTGACTGGAATGAATGGGCAACTGCAGAGTATGGTCTGAAAGGGAACAAAACATAACTCTACAATGCAAAAACGAGACTAAAAACATGGTACAAAAAATAAAATGCTGGGTACGAGGGAAGGAAAACGCACAGCACTATAAATACACATCCACCAACAGGACAGACATTACACCCAAGTGACCTTAATAACGATAAAAGAAAAAGTGACACCCGAGGTGTATGGCAGGCAGAGTCCAAAAATAGCCGAGATGGCTCCGGAGATCTCCCCGCCCATTGTCCAGCTGGCGAATCAGGGGAAGAAAAATGTTCGGACGGCGAACTCTGGACCCAGATCCCAGGAACCCAGTCCACCGGCAGCCGAACCAGGCTGCCCAGAGGGAAACACAGACCAGTGGGGGGAACCAGATCACCGAACCGAAAGTTTTGCGGGTCGGGTCGTCGACCCGCATCACTCAACCACCAGGACCGTTGAGACGGACGAAGGGTCAGAGCGGATCCCGGTGGAAGAGGCTCAGGGGAGAGCCGATGACGAGGGCGGCGGGCCTCAGGGAAACGGCCACCTCCTCACCGGACCTGGACAACACTGGGGCAGCACCCACGTCGGACCCCGATCGGGCCTCAGGCGAACCCACGTTGGACCCCGATTGGGTCTCGGGCGAACCCACGTTGGACACTGCACCAGAACCGACCTCCAACGTTGAACCCGGACCCTCCAGCACCACGAGGAACAGCAACTCCTCGCCGGTGACCCTGGAAGAAGGCTCAGAAGAGAAAACAGAACCGGGATCAGGATCACCGGCAGCGCCAGAACCCGGCGAGACGAGCTCAGACGCAGCGGGCAGCTGCACCCTGCTCGTCTCCCCTGGAGATAGGCTGAAGTGCTCAAAGATAAAAAGAGAGAAAAGAAAGGAGAGCACTCGCCTGATCTCGGGTTCTGACGCCGTCCAGGACTGCGAAGATCCAGGATCCGTCGTCAGGAGGTCGTTGTCAGGCTCCCATCTAGCCGCGTCGGGCCCCGCAGCCAGCACGATGGTCAGCGCAGCTTGAGATTCCTCCAGCTCAGGTAACCCCGCCGACGACCCACTCGGCGTGAAGCCAGAAGAATCTCGTCCCGCTGGACCGAACCGCTCCTCCGTGGAGACCCAGGGACGCTCAGTCGTCAGCGTAGACTCCACGCAGCAGTCAGTCCCCCTCCTCCGTCCGCAATGTAGCTGCGGAACCACAGGCCCTCTCCATATCCCACCACGTTGACCCGGAGCCGGGGACCGCTCGGCGGAGAGGGACACAGAGGATGCGGGATTAGGAATACAGGTTACAGCAGGTGGGGAGAGTTCAGGGAGCTGCGAACCCTGAACTTCTCCTCCAGGGATGTGACAGAGCAAATCATTAAGCAGGTGTGAAAAAACAATGACTTGCCTGCCCCCTGGAGGTTGAGTATCGCCTGCTGTAGTGGAATCTGCTTCTTCCTCTCCCCGCCCGGCGATAACGGAGGACCCCCCGGGAATTCGTCTGAGGGTCGCTCGCGTTGTCTCCAGCAGAGAGCTCACCAGGCCGGGATTCCAGGCACACACAGCGGTCAGGAAGCGCGTCGAGGAGGAGGGGGAAACAGCCGGGGTGAGCCAGCCCGAATGTCCAGGAATGACAGCGGGGGAACGAGGCTCAGGGGACGAGGCTGTAGAATCTCCACACTGATGAGGCGAAGGGATGACAGCTGCGTGGGAGGAACGGTCCTGACGATGACCCAGAACTGGATCCGGACGAGGTTCGTGCAGAGGTGACTCGGCGATGTGATGACGACTACTCCCAGGGAACGAAGCGAGGGGGAGACCCAGGATTCGCCGCTCCAGATCGGAGATCGAGACGAGGGAGGCGTCGAGCACGGGAAAGCTTCGTAGCCCTGAAGTCCTCACCATCAATCTCACTGCCGCCGCCACATGCCTGAAGGTGGTGACAGGAAACACAGTAGAGCTCGCGACAGCCACTCGACCCCGGACATAACTGCTGTCAGCTGCGGCTCCTTGAAGGGAATCCCGAGTGACGTGACGCAGGTCGGGGGAAGTCCTCTGGTTGGCGCGAACTCCCGGACTGGAATAGCGGCAGGAACGGGACTCCGAAGCGGGGAAAGACGTCGCCCACTTCGACTCCCTGCCGGGATTTCCATCCACCCCGTGGAGCTTCTCTTGCTGTGTACCTGCAGCGTCTATCCTGGCACTGTCCTCCAGATGGTACAGAGAGTGAGGGTGACAGTCCAGGAGTTCCTCAGCACGGCCCGGATGCCAGCGTCTCGCGTTGGAGGCGTCGTGCAGGGTGAAGAACGTCCCGTCGACAGCCTCCGAGATGGACCTCAGCTCGTCGCCCTGGCGCCGGAAGTGACTCCTGGGAAACGGCATGCTAGCAGCGCTGACACCCGGACAGAAAGGTACATTTCCACAGCGACTCACGGCCGCCGGCAACTCTTCTGGCTGCGACATACTGTCATATCCGGCTCTAGGGAGCCGGGCAATCAGAGCCAGGGACAAGCCAGTGAGTCGTGATGGTTTATTTTGGGTAAGGGATAAGGGATGAGGAGAGCACAGATACTCATGCAGAGGTACACTCACAGGTTGCACAGCGCAGAGGTAAGCAGCTCGTACCGGACGTGGGGGTAACAAGACGTACATACTCACAGCGGGATACAAACACAGGAATGCTGCAAGAGGAGTATAAGCTGACACCAGACGAAGGGGCTTCAGCTTAGCAATGTGTTTATGTCGCAGCCCCGAGTCATCGAGGCTGCTCCTATTTATCCTCATTGGCAGCGCCCCAGCTGATGAAGACTAATTGGCCCCAGCCGTCCATAATGCTGCCAGCTGGGGGCCAGCTGAGACGCCGCTCAATGGGAGGCAGGGATGAGGGAAAACATGGGCTCAGTGCCGAGACGGCATCTCAACCCATGGTGACACATATGTACCAATCCAAAATCAGTATGACACATCATTCTGATACAACCTAACAGGCAACATGCAGATTACTGACAACAAACTGATCCAGTGTTCCAAATTTTTAAGTCCTTTTTCTAACAAGAACACATGAGAGCAGTTGTGGGAGAGTCAAATTGGCATTGATTCAGATAGAATTTACTGTCATTCAGCTATACACCAGACAGAGCACAATTGAATGGAATGGAGTGGATGAATGTGGCATGATTGTTATCAAGTGAAAGCTCACGTGCAGGGAGTGACAACATAGAAAACACACTATGACACAGAGAAGCAAATTTGACTTGGATTTTATTAATGCAAAAAGGAAAGCTCCACAAGGGAAAAATGCCACTCACCAGAGGAACACCCAGCCTGAGGAGAGAGACGAGAGCAAGTTAGATTAGGAGGAAGACTGAGGTAGGGAAAAATAGGACAATGCTCACGTGGGAGGATAAGAGAGCCCAGCAGAAGAACCCAGCACTTGCAGCGAACCAAAAGGAGATGCTGGAAGGCAGAAGTGGAGCTGGGTGAGGTGTCTGACCGGGTGAAGATGGTTGCTGACGTGGTGATAGTGATGAGGCAGGTGAGTGCACAACAACCCCAGAGACGCACCACGAAGGAAGTAGCAACGTGTGGAGGAGTAAACAAAGGATTTGAAGGTTTTTCTAGTAAGAGAAAAACCAGAACTTACTGCTGAAACTGGTAGTATACCCAATGAGCCAGCTCCAAGGTGTTGAAGAGAAGGTCTATTTAAGCGCTGGCGAGTCAGAGGTAACAGGTGCGTCTCATCACGCATGTGGAGATGATTGCCGTGGAGTAGGGGAAAGTTGAACAGGACGGGCGGGGGACAGTGCGCTCACCAGAACATGACAGTGCCCCCCCCCCCTCAAGGAGCACCTCCTGGCGGTCCACTGGGCTTGTTGGGATGTGCCTTGTGAAAGGCCCAGACCATCTCCTTGTTGTAAAAGTTCAAACCAGGGATCCATGACCTTTCTTCTGGTCCGAAGCCCTTCCCATGGACGAGATATTGGAGCCCCCGGCCCCGACGGTGAACATCCAGGATCCTCTGGACTGTGTAGGTGGTCTGGCCGTCGATGATCCGAGGGGGAGGAGGTGGCTTCGGGCGAGGGCAGAGAGGGCTGGTGGAGAGGGGTTTGATTTTCGAAACGTGGAAGGTGGGGTGTATCCGCATCGCCGGCAGGAGCTTCAAGTAGACCATGACATCGTTGATGATCCTAGAGATGGGAAATGGGCCCAGGAAATGAGAAGAGAGCTTCCTGGACTCCATTTTCAATGGCACTTGGTCCGCTGACAACCACACCTCGTCGTCGTTGTCGGCCTCCGTCGGTCTATGATGACCATGGAAGAGAATCCTAAACGTCTACTCTGCTGGAACAGCACCGCCTGTGGCTGAACAGGCCGATGCGCACCGGTGTTCTACCATCCAGCGTTGGGCGTTGGTAGGATTCAAGCCTGGGCAGGAAGATATGGAGGACAAGATGTTACCCATGCAGCATGCCCCCCCTCTCCATGTCACTGATGAATCCAAAGGAACAGCAGGGCTGCTATAGTTTGGCACCAGCGCCGTCGCAGGAGCTGCCAGAACGATGTTGAGCACAACAGAGAACTGCCTTAGGGGCTCCGACTCTGGATTTTTCCTCAGGGTTGACTCCCGAAGCCTTTCCCATGACAGGGTGTACCGCAAGGCAGCGGAGGTTTGAAATCAGGGTTTACCTTCCCCTAGATGGGCTACCTTCCCAGGTTGACGAGCCACCATCTACCCGAAGCATCTGGTTTTAAGGCGCCAGAGATCCGCCCTCGCCCCTTCTCCTGTTAGTAAAAGCAGTTCCGCCGGGCTTAGAGACTAAACCACACGGGCAGGCTAGGAGTTGGACTTAGTTGTCAGAGGCTTTTCGAGACGCACGCCGTAAGGAGCATTTTATGAGCACTGGGAGCTTAACCCCAGTACCGCTCCTGGCTATGACAACCTTGGAACCAACCACACCTACTGCCCAATGAAATACTTCAGAGCCCGAGCCCACCTGCGATCAGCGTACTGGTGGTTGCGTTTGGCTGAATGGGCAAGGGTAGCACGAGTGGCCTTCCAGAGCTGGCGACAGCGGGGTGTGTGGGACCCCACCGATGGTACTGCCATGTCCCTCTCTGCCATTGGTAACAAAGGGGGGTGTACCCCATAGATGCCTCCAACGGGATCAATCCGGTGGCTGTTGAGATGGCAAAATTGTGGGAATGACCACAATTGCACTCATCTGACCACCCAGGTCAGATGAGTGCTCCACAAACTTGGGTTGCAGGCTGCCACGCACCTAAGGGTGGCCTCCAAGGATTGGTTGGTGCGCTCAGCCTGCCCGTTGCTCTGTGGATGGTACCCCGATGTGAGACTAACAGTGGTGTCTAGGGAGCGGCAGAAGGCTTTCCAGATTTGGGAGGTGAATTGAGGGCCCCGGTAAGACACAATGTCCACAGGAATACCGTGTAAGTGGATGACGTGGTTAGTGAGGAGGTTCGCCATTTCAAAAGCAGAGGGTAGTTTGGGAAGGGGCACCAGGTGGATCGCCTTAGTGAAGCGATCCAGACAGATGAGGATTACAATGTTACCTTGGGGGGGGGGGGGGGGAGTCCGGTAACAAAGTCCAGGGCAATGTGGGACCAGGGTCAGCTGGGGATGGGAAGAGGGTGGAGGAGGCCAGAAGGGGGCGAGGAGTCCGATTTGTTGCGACAGCAGACTTGACAGGCATTGACATAATCTCAGATGTCAGTCCACAGAGTGGGCCACTAGAACACCCGACAAATGAGGTTAATAGTCCGAGTGATCCCAAGATGGCATGCAAAAAAGCTGGTGTGGCCCCACTTGATGACGTTGCTGCGGAGAGCAGCCGGGACAAACAGTCAACCATCGGCTCCCCCTTCTGGTATGGGTTCCGTGGATTAAGCCTGCCGGACCCTCCGCTCAATGTCCCATGTGACCGCTCCAAGGAAGAACGAGGATGGGACAATGGGTTGGGGAAGGGAAAGAGGGGTAGGAGGGTCAGGATAGAACTGGTGGGAGAGAGCGTCCGGTTTAGTATTACGGGAGCCAGGCCTGTAAGTGATGGTAAGGTTAAATCTAGCAAAGAATAAGGCCCAGCGGGCCTGCCTAGCATTCAGCCTGCGGGCAGACCAAAGATATTCTAAATTTTTATGGTCGGTCCACACAGTTATGGGCTGGGCCACTCCCTCCAACCAGTGTGTCCACTCTTCAAGGGCCGACTTAATGGCCAACAGCTCACGGTCTCCTATGTTGTAATTCCTTTTGGCAGGCATGAGCAGCCGAGAGAAATACGCGCATGGATGGAACTTCTGATCTGAGGCTGAGTGCTGTGATAGGACAGCGCCTACCCCCGAGTCAGAAGCATCCACCTCTAAAATAAACTGGAGCTGGGGGTTGACCTGGGCCAAGATGGGGGCGTTGGAGAACAGACCCTTCAATTTACAAAAGTCCTTTTCAGCTGGCTTGGACCAACTAAAGGGCACCTTTAGCGAGGTCAGCTGGGTCAGAGGCTGTGCTACCCCACTATAGTTTCTCATGAAACGGCGATAAAAATTCACAAACCCCAAGAAGCGTTGAAACTCCTTGCGGGAGTGGAGTGTAGGCTAATTAAGCACAGTCTCTACCATGGCTGGGTCGGCCCTCAGCTCTCCCTCAGCCACGATAAAGCCCAGGAATGAAGTAGAGTGGGTGGAAAACACACTTCTCGGCTTTAACGTAGAGCTGATTCACCAGGAGCCGTCATAAAATGGCCCTGACATGGCCTGTGTGTTCCTCTGGAGTGCATGAAAAAATCAAAATGTCGTCGAGGTAAACGAAAACAAATTGATTAACCATATTGCGGAGGATGTCATTGATCATACATTGGAAGAAAGCGGGGGCATTGGCGAGCCCAAATGGCATTACCAGATATTCGAATTGCCCCAAGTGTGTTTTAAAGGTTGTCTTCCATTCATCCCCTTCATAAATGCAAACCAGATGATAAGCGTTCCGCAGATCCAATTTAGTAAATACTCTCGCGCGCTGAAGGAGCTCAAATCCAGAGTTTATCAAGGGCAGAGAATGTTTGTCCTTAACCGTTATAGCATTGAGTTCCCGATAATCAGTGCACCGGCGTAGGGAACCATCCTTCGTCCCGACAAAAGAATCCTGTCCCAAGAAGAGCCGATGAAGGCTGAAGGAGGCCGGCGTTCAGGGAATCTTTAATATAGCTCTCCATTGCCTCCCTTGCTCAGAAATACTGTAGAGCCAGCTGGACAACAGCCGTGCACCCGGGGGAAGGTCTATAGCACAATCATAGGAGCGATGGGGAGGTAAAGAAAGTGCTCTAGATTTGCTGAAGACCTCTCTGAGATCATGATTGACCTCGGGTACTAGGCTGAGGTCCGGGGGCTCTGACGGAGAGGAAGAGATGGACAGCGCAGGTGAACACTCGGCCAAGCTAAGACAGGATGCAAAACAGTCCAGGCTCCAGGAAGAGATGGAATTATTCGCCCAATTTATGATAGGGCTATGTTTCCGGAGCCATGGGTAACGGAGAACCACCGGGTGACCAAATTTAGGGAGAATATAAAAAGAAATAGTCTCCCGGTGGTTGCCAGAAAGAAGGATAGACACTGGCTCCGTTTTCTCGGTAATGGTGGCCACTTTTTCGCCCAACAATGTAGTAACATTAAGGGACATGGGCAATTTGATTGTGGGGATGCCTACACCCCGCACAAAGCACACAGAGATGAAATTCTGCTCCGCCCCTGAATCAATTAAAGCCTTAGCCCTCCTCTCGACCCCAGCAACTGAATGAGGGCCGAAATGGAGAAGTTACCAGGGGGGATGAATAGATTTCCCACCCGTCAGACCCCCCCAAGGCCACTGACGGGCCACATCTTTTGACTTCAGCCGGCACCCCTGCAGTGTGTGCTTTAGGGAGCCACAATACATACAGACGCCGACTCTCCTCTGCCTCTGGCACTGTTCCTGAGTCAGATGGACTCAGCCAAACTCCATAGGCTCAGAGGAGGAGTTGGCTCCACCTGTGTCATAAGCCGAAGAGGGTGTGCGCCCACTGGGTAGGTTGGAGGAGGCCTTGCGCTCCTTCGTGTGCTCGCGGTATCGGTTGTCGAGACTGGCAGCCTGATCAATTAGACCATCCACGGAGGAGGGAACGGTATGAACCCCTAGGTCATCTCGGAGGTTTTCATTTAAGTCCTGGAGGAAGATGCTTCGTAGCAAAGCGTCATTCCATCCCAAGTCCACCACGATGACCCGGAACTCCACAGAGTAGTCAGCAGCAGACCGACTCCCCTGACGGAGTGACATTAATTGGCTCATGATGTTCCCTTCACTTTCTGTACAGTCAAATGCGCGAGTGAATTCGGACACAAATCTCTCAGATGAATAAGTGGGACCCTCTGGGCTGTAGAGAATAGATTGGGCCCAGCTTAGGGCCCTATCTCGCAGCAAGAGGGTCATCAAGTGAATTTTTGCTGTGTCATCCAGGTACCTCCCCCTCGACCTGGCCCAAATACAGCCGAACATGGCACAAAAAACCCTTACAGTTCCCCACCTCCCCCGCGTATCGGGCAGGTGAGAGAATGGAGGTGGTTCAGCGTACAGTGGCAGAAACTGGGGAAACAGGCCGAGGGATGGAACCCGGACGAGACAAATGGGCCAGATGTTCAGCGACCGTGCCCAGCTGCTGCGTAATGGTTTGCAGCTGTTGAGTAAGCATGGCCACCTGCCTCTCTGTAGCATCTAAACGATCTAAAGGGTGTCACGCCGCGCCATTCATCAGCGGCGCCACCTGCTCACGCACCTGACAATCATCAGCGGCGAGGGATAAAGGCCGTCTCGCCCGGAGGCTCGGCCTGAAGCCGTCAGACTTCGTCCCTCACCGTTGTGAGCATACTTCCCTTCAGCGTAACCATTTTTGTAAGAAGATCGCTTACCTCTTCTCTTCAGTCTTCTCCCCTGTGCACAGGTGGATTTCCCAGCGGCGGACATCTCCTCTCCATCGCCCAATCCTCGCTGCTGCACGGAGCTCTCCAGGTGGCTGTCTTCCGGGCTTCACCCCCTTGTTGTGCCAGCTGTCCTGACCCACCAAGTAAGTCCTTCTCTCGCCATAAATTCCTCCTGTGTTGGTGTATGCCCGTCACCCTCTCCCTGTGCTCTCTCCATAGGGTTGCTCGGCTGTACAATCACCTGCCTCTGTGCCTGGGGCAGACACCATCACCAACACATTTACATCCCGCAGACACGCACTCATTCTCCCCTGCTGTTAATAAACTCTTTGAACTACTCTAAGCCTGTGTGTGTGCGTCTCCTGAGCCGTGCATTATGTCAGTACGGCTTCAGCAGAGCGGCTCGGCGGACGGCGGGCTCGCACACCGGCTTACCACTCTCGAGGCTAGAGTGGATCAAATTGCTTATCAACAGCAGGTCATCCTAAATCAATTAGTAATTATCACTGGCCGATTGGACCGCCTGGACCCCCAGCAGCCGTTCCCCCCGGCTCCTCAGGGTGGCGCAGCTCCTGCTGTTCCGGTGGCCGTCCAGCCAGCTCCAGTGGCACCGGCCCGACTCACACCAATTCCGACCCCCGCTCGCTTTAGCGGAAAGCTCGGCGGAGCGCGGGGGTTTGTGATGCAGTGCGAGTCCGTGTTTGACCGTGTGCCCGGAGACTTTCCCTCAGATCACAGTCGAATCGGCTACATAGGGAACCTCCTGGAGGGGCGCGCTCTAACTTGGGCCTACGCTATCATGGCGAGACCCAGTTATGCCACCCTCACCTATGCCGAGTTCGTGAGGCGCTTCCTGGAGGTGTTCGATCATTCTCGTTCCGAGGCGGTCCAGGTCGATCGGCTTCTCGCTCTCCAGCAGGGAAACCGGTCGGCCGCGGATTATGCCATCGAGTACCGGGTAGCGGCGGAGGAATTGGGCTGGGAGGAGCGCTCCCTCTGCGGCCTGTTTCTCCGCAGCCTCAATAGTGATCTAAGGGATGAACTGGCTGGACGGGATATCCCCGGAACGTTAGCGGAGCTAACCTCACTGGCTATCAGCTTGGACAACAGGCTGCGCGAGCGCTCCTCAGGACGGAAGCCGTCTGCTTCTCGCCCTCGGGGAGTCCCGCTACGCCTGCCCCAAGCTCGCCCCCTGGCGACGCCGCCACCATCGTGCCCCGAGGAGTCGGAGCCGATGGTGACGGGCTGGGCAAAGCTCTCCTCGGCAGAGAGACAGCGCCGCCGTGAGTTGGGTCTCTGCATGTATTGCGGAGACAGTCAACACACGATAGAGCTTTGCCCACAAAATCCAAACGGCGGGGTCCGCGAGTCACTGTAGGGGGCCTCGCGGACGTCAATCGGCAAAGTCCCCTCACTCAATTAAAGCTGCCCATCCGTTTTTGCCACAACCCCACTGGGCACCTCACCCACGCACTGGTGGATTCGGGCGCAGAGGGCAGCTTCATTTCACAAGGCCTGGCAACCCGATTGGACATCCGCTGTCAGGCATTAAAACACCCCATCTCCCTGGTCCATCTCTCCCGTGCCTCCCTTGGGAGAGTTTCTCACCAAACCATGCCCGTCCCAGTCATCATCTCAGGGAACCACCGGGAGGAGATGGTATTTTACGTCCTGCCCAACTCTGTGTCGCCCGTCATCCTGGGGTATCCCTGGCTACGCCTCCACAATCCTGTCCTGGACTGGAGGTCCGCTGGGGTATCGGCATGGAGTACCTTCTGTATGGGCACCTGCCTTCAGTCCGCTGCCTGCTCCCCATCCGCGGCTCCCCCTGTGGCGGATACAGCACCTCCGGACCTGTCACTGGTGCCTCCAGAATTTCACGACCTGGGTATGGTATTTAGCAAATCGAAAGCTATGTCTCTTCCCCCGCATCGACCATATGACTGTGCCATCAACCTCCGCCAGGGGGCTCCCCTGCCATCTGGTCGGCTCTACAGCCTGTCGGCGCCGGAGAAGGAGACCATGAATACATACCTGAAGGAATCTCTGAGCGCTGGGATTATTCGCCCATCGTCGTCACCCGTGGGGGCAGGGTTTTTCTTTGTCGGGAAAAAGGACGGATCCCTCCGCCCCTGCATAGACTACCGAGCGCTGAATGACATCACTGAGAGGGACCGTTACACCCTGCCCCTCATGGACACTGCCTTTCACTCCCTCCAGGGGGCGACCTGGTTTACCAAGCTGGATTTACGCAGCGCTTACCACCTCGTCCGGATCCGGGAGGGAGATGAATGGAAGACAGCCTTCCGTACCCCGAACGGCCACTTTGAGTATCTCGTCATGCCGTTCGGACTGACCAACGCTCCTGCCATCTTTCAGCGCCTCATTAATGACGTCCTCCGGGATTTCATCGGCCTTTTTGTGTTCGTCTACCTGGATGACATCCTTATCTTCTCCAGGTCCAGGGACGAGCACCAGGTCCATGTGAGGCGGGTCCTCCAAAGACTGCTGGAGAATCGTCTGTACGTGAAGGCTGAGAAATGCGAATTCTACGCTAGGACCACATCCTTCCTGGGATTCATCATCGCTCAAGATCAGGTGCTCCCAGACCCAGAGAAGGTGAAGGCGGTGGTGGAGTGGCCTACTCCCGCATCCCGGAAGCAGGTGTAACAGTTTGTTGGCTTCGCCAATTTTTACCGCCGCTTTGTCCCAAATTTCAGCTCGATCGTCGGACCGCTGACCCGCCTCACGTCCCCGAAGGTCCCGTTCCGGTGGACTGAAGAGGTCGCTGCTGCCTTTAGGGCGCTGAAGGCGGAGTTCTCCTCCTCCCGGGTCCTTCGCCAGGTCGACCCCGCGCTGCAGTGCATTGTGGAGGTGGACGCATCGGACACGGGAGTGGGAGCAGTGTTATCCCAGCGGTCACCTGACGATGGTGCCAAACGGCCGTGCGCCTTCTTCTCCCGGCGCCTGTCCCCGGCGGAGAGGAACTATGATGTGGGGGACAGAGAGCTCCTGGCCATTAAACTCGCCTTACAGGAGTGGCGCCACTGGCTAGAGGGGGCGGACCTGCCGTTTGTGGTCCTGACGGACCACAAGAACTTGGAGTATTTACGATCTGCCAAGCGCCTGAATGCCCGCCAGGCGCGCTGGTCTTTGTTCTTCGCCAGGTTCCGCTTCTCGATCACCTTCAGGCCGGGCTCCAAAAACGGCCTGCCTGACGCCCTCTCTAGGCAGTTCACCCCCGTGGAGGCTGAGGAGACGCCCCACACTATCCTGCCCAGGTCGTGCGTCCTCGGTGCCGTCTCTTGGGACATTGAAGACAAGATCCGGAAGGCGCAGGAGGTGGAACCTGATCCTGGCGGCGGACCGGAGGGAAGACTGTTTGTCCCATCTGCGGTCCGAGGAGAGGTCATCCACTGGCTCCACACCTCCCGGCTCACCTGTCATCCCGGCACCTCTCGGATGATCAGCCTCCTCCAACGGTCCTTTAGGTGGCCAGGCCTGCGGAGGGATGCAGCCCGCTACGCCCGGGCTTGCCCAATCTGTGCCACCAGCAAGTCGGGAAATGCCCCCCCCAGCGGGTCTGCTCCAGCCTCTGCCCGTCCCCGGCAGGCCCTGGTCGCACATCGCACTGGACTTCGTCACCGGACTCCCCGTTTCCAACTCCTTTGACACCGTCCTGACCATTGTGGACCGCTTCTCCAAGGCGGCGCACTTCATTCCCCTGCGAGGTCTCCCTACTGCCCTGGAGACGGCGGGCCTCCTCGTCCAACACGTGGTCAGGCTGCACGGGATTCCGGTGGACGTGGTCTCAGACCGGGGTCCCCAATTTTCATCCGAGGTTTGGAGATCCTTTTGTAACGCCATCGGAGCCAAGGTGAGCCTCTCCTCCGGCCATCACCCCCAGTCTAACGGGCAGTGTGAGAGGACCAATCAGGAGCTGGAGGCTGCGCTCCGCTGTGTTACTAGATCCAAGCCGACGTCCTGGAGCAACCATCTCGCCTGGGTGGAGTATGCCCACAACACCGCCCGCTCTTCTGCAACAGGGATGTCCCCCTTCAAGGCGTCCCTGGGTTACGACCCCCCGCTGTTTCCAGCGCAGGAGAACGAGGTGACTGTCCCCTCTGTTAGGGCGCACCTTAGGCAGTTCTGCTCCACCTGGGCTGCCGCGCGTCATGCGCTTTTACGCACAGCGGAGCGCAACAGGACCGTGGCGGACCGGCACAGAAGACCTGCCCCGGCGTACAGAGTTGGGCAACTCGTGTATGTGTCTACCCGGGACGTCACATTAAAAGGCGAGAGGAGGAAGCTGGCACAGCGATTCATGGGTCCCTTTCCCGTCACCCGGATCATCAACCCGGTGGCTGTGCGCGTGGCTATTCCCCCCTCCCTCCGCATCCATTCCACTTTCCATGTGTCGAAGGTGAAACTGGCAGTCACTGACCCCCTTTGCCCTCCTCCTGCGGCGCAACCCGCGCCCCGGATGATTGGTGGCCATCCGGCCTGGTCCGTCTCCTCCATCCTGGACTCCCGGCGCCGAGGTCGTGGGTTGCAATACCTGGTGGACTGGGAGGGCTATGGGCCCGAGCATCGACAATGGGTGCCCCCGTCGTTTGTGTTGGACCCATCGCTCATCGCGGACTTCCACCGAGCGCACCCGGATAAGCCATCGCCAGGAGGCGCTGCTAGAGGGGGGAGTACTGTCACGCCGCGCCATTCATCAGCGGCGCCACCTGCTCACGCACCTGACAATCATCAGCGGCGAGGGATAAAGGCCGTCTCGCCCGGAGGCTCGGCCTGAAGCCGTCAGACTTCGTCCCTCACCGTTGTGAGCATACTTCCCTTCAGCGTAACCATTTTTGTAAGAAGATCGCTTACCTCTTCTCTTCAGTCTTCTCCCCTGTGCACAGGTGGATTTCCCAGCGGCGGACATCTCCTCTCCATCGCCCAATCCTCGCTGCTGCACGGAGCTCTCCAGGTGGCTGTCTTCCGGGCTTCACCCCCTTGTTGTGCCAGCTGTCCTGACCCACCAAGTAAGTCCTTCTCTCGCCATAAATTCCTCCTGTGTTGGTGTATGCCCGTCACCCTCTCCCTGTGCTCTCTCCATAGGGTTGCTCGGCTGTACGATCACCTGCCTCTGTGCCTGGGCAGACACCATCACCAACACATTTACATCCCGCAGACACGCACTCATTCTCCCCTGCTGTTAATAAACTCTTTGAACTACTCTAAGCCTGTGTGTGTGCGTCTCCTGAGCCGTGCATTATGTCAAAGGGGAGTGTTCCACTGATGCCGCTCCCACTGAGCTTGCACTGAGGCTGGCTCATTCTGTCATGATTGATATTAATTAACAGCTCATGTGCAGGGAGTGACAAGAGAGAAAACACACTATGACACTAAGAAGCAAATTTGACCTGGATTTTATTAATGCAAAAAGGAAAGCTCCACAAGGGAAAAACGCCACTCACCAGAGGAACACCCAGCCTGAGGAGAGAGACGAGAGCAAGTTAGATTAGGAGGGAGACTGAGGTAGGGAAAAATAGGACAACACTCATGTGGGAGGATAAGAGAGCCCAGCAGAAGAACCCAGCACTTACGGCGAACCAAGAGGAGATGCTGGAAGGCAGAAGTGGAGCTGGGTAAGGTGTCTGACCGGGTGAAGATGGTTGCTGACATGGTGATAGTGATGAGGCAGGTGAGTGCGCAACAACCCCGGAGACGCACCATGAAGAAAGCAGCAACCTGTGGAGAAGTAAACAAAGGATTAGAAGGTTTTTCTAGTAAGAGAAAAACCAGAACTTACTGCTGAAACTGGTAGTATACCCCACGAGCCAATGCCGAGGTGTTGAAGAGAAGGTCTATTTAAGCGCTGGCGAGTCAGAGGTAGCAGGTGCGTCTCATCATGCAGGTGGAGATGATTGCCATGGAGTAGGGGAAAGTTGAACAGGACGGGCGGGGGAGAGTGCACTCACCAGAACATGACAGTGCCCCCCCCTCAAGGAGCACCTCCTGGCGGTCCACTGGGCTTGTTGGGATGTGCCTTGTGAAAGGCCCAGACCATCTCCTTGTTGTAAAAGTTCGAACCAGGGATCCATGACCTTTCTTCTGGTCCGAAGCCCTTCCCGTGGATGAGATATTGGAGTCCCCGGCCCCGACGGTGAACATCCAGGATCTTCTGGACTGTGTAGGTGGTTTGGCCGTCGATGATCCGAGGGGGAGGAGGTGGCTTCGGGCGAGGGCAGAGAGGGCTGGTGGAGAGGGGTTTGATTTTCAAAACGTGGAAGGTGGGGTGTATCCGCATCACCGGCAGGAGCTTCAAGCAGACCATGAATAAAATGGGTTAACGGCAATGGCTCTGCACTAAAGGGATAGCTTGTAGAATGGAGAAATCTTTCAAAATAATTTTACTCTCGCTGTACCTGTATATTTGCAGCAGTCCCTCCAGGATTTCAGGGGATGTTTTTATGATTGTTGTGGCTAAAAAAAAAAAAAAGAAAGCCTGAATTCATGGGAACTCTTTTAAAAAGTTGCGATAAAAGTTGCAGTGTTTTGAGGTTTTTTGCACTAAAAGTTGTGGGAGGAATTACAAATTTTAAAGCAGATGTTTTGTTTTTTTTTCCAGTTTACTGCAGTGATATTCTACATACCACAAGAAAAGCACAGGATTGTCAAAAATTTCCTATGAAACAGTGATTCATAAATAAAGCAAAAACTTCTGCTATACAGAAAAACTTCTGTGCAACAGCAAATACATACTTTAACACAATATCCATTAAAACAGCTAAATTGCATTGAATGCATGTTAAAGAGTATAGATTTGGAAATTACTGGCAGAACCTTCATTTGAAAACTCGCTATGGTCCCCAACCACTCAGTATCGAGCGGAGAGGAAAATGAATAATTTATTCTGTTGCTTTGTATTGTCTATCGGAGTATGTGTTTGTCTGAAAAAAATTACAGGCAATATTCTTTCTCTTTCCATGCCTAACTCCTACCTGTCTATCTGCTGCACATTTTGACACACACTTGTGTCATCAGACACTCATCTGGGAAGTGTGTGTGTGGGGGGGTCCGTGTCCAGACTGGAGATTCACAGCTTTAAAGCTCAGTGACAAGATGTAGTAATGATTTTACCTCTAAACATGTATAAAATGTTCAAATACTGGCTGTAGTGTTAGAGTTGTTTGTTTTGTTTTACGTTATCTCCCCCGCAACAGAGTGCTTTTGGGGGATTTGTTTATATTTTGTCTAGGTTTAAAACTTATGTTTGATCACTTGGCAGTTACGTCTTCCGCAAAAACATGTGCATTTTTAGAAAGTATGTTTTCTAAGCTTTCCATTAATACCAGGCACTCATGGGTTTTTTTTTCCCTGGTCTTGCCGCTAGCAAACAAAGAAAGAGTCATGATTTATGACTTCTGCCTGCAGCTCGTAATGACACTGTGCGCATTCCGACTCATTTTGCCAGCACGGGTCACAATTTCACAGTAAGTGTGAGGTGTAGTTAGGTGTTTTCACCAAAGTTTTAGACCATAGACACTAAAACAATAAGAAAAAAATGTTTTACTGGTTTGAGTTACTGTTTCATTTTTTATCTCTCTCTTCCTTCATGTCTTCTCTCTCTCTCTCTGAAATTTCTGTACAGCTAACCCAAATAGATAACCACAGCCAAGATATCAGTTTCGATATTAGAATTGAAAAGCTCGATCAGTGCAACATTTTTTAAACCAGAATAAAACCAAAATCTGAGGGACCTAAATGAAGCAGTGATGTGAGCAGCAGTGGCTTTATTAACCGAGCAGGTCGTTTAATAACTGGGGGGTTGGTGGTTCGAATACCGCTCTCCCCAGTCATCCTACCATTGTGTCCCTGGGCAAGACACTTTACCCACCTTGCCTCCAGTGTCCATGACACTGGGCATGAATGTGTATAACTGTTCGGTAGTGGTCAGAGAGGCCGTTGGTGCAGATTGGCAGCTATGTTTCAAACCGTCAGTCTGCCCCAGGGCAGCTGTAGCTACAGTAGTAGCTTACCACTATCATTGTCTGTGGAGTTAATGAATAATGTATCCATTGTAAAGCGTCTATGAAAAACGCTATATAAATCTGATGTATTATTATTAATGATGTTTTACAACCTATAACAGTGTCAGTGAGAAACCAGAGATAACTAGCAGCCTAACCTAGCATGGACTCAAAAATAGTTTGTTAGCTCTTAAAGCCTTTAGAGAAAAGAATCCAGATGTCCATATCAGTTTTCATTATGCAGCATTTGTTATTATTATGCAGCATTTGTCTCCGAAACATATCATCCAAAAAGGTCCAAGACACTACACTCATGATTTACCCTGTTGTGTTGTTATGGGGACATATTATTGTGCGACACAGGTGGTGGATCCACCTTTCCGGTTCTGCTGCCACCTGGGGTATAAAAGGGCTGTGAGGGAGAGGGGTGGTCTCTTGGCCTCCTCTCCGCCTTACGGCAGCGCTTGTCTGGTGAGAGTGGGTCACAAATAAAGCTGTGTCCAGTTCAACGCTCGGTCTCGTCCTTGGCTCCTATTACCGACATAACATTTGGCGATGAGGGTAAAAAGTATGGATGCAGGAGTTGCATCAATTCGGCCATTTTTGGAGCTCCCCAGTGAGCCGCCCGTTCTTTGGGTGAGGTGGTTCACCACCTTTCAAAATTATTTAGTGGCATTGGACCTTGGAAGACTGGAGAAGTTGCGGGCACGGGCATTGTTGGTTCACAACCTAGGAATGGAAGGACAATGTATCCTTAGTACTTTAGGCGAGGGTGATAGCTTTGAAGAAGTGGATGAGCTAATGGTGCGACATTTTCATGCCCCGGCAAATGTCATTGTCCGGAGGATACAGTTTCGGCAGCGCCGCCAGTGGACTGGCGAGTCAGTGCAGCGGTATGTAGCAGACCTGCGTCAGCTGGTCAAGGACTGTCAGTTTGGAACGTTGGAGGAAAAGATGGTCCGTGACCAGTCGGCAGAACATACTGTTTGCCCGGCAACGAGGTTGAAGCTCCTCACATACTTGGCCGAGCTGACGTTAGCCATGTCCATTGAGTTAGCTCAGCAGTTTGAGGTGGCAGACAAGCTATCACGGGAGCTCGGCGAGAGAGCATCACGCCGCCATTTTGAACCACAGTCGATGGCGCAGACAGTGGGCCCGGACAGCAACGATGGCATGGAGGATGATGAAGAATGTGCTAATGCTGTTAAGACGAGGTCCACCCCAGGATCACCCAGGTGTTTGGGTTGTGGGTCCACCAAGCACCATTATAAGACCAGAGAGTGTCCGACAAGAGGAAGATGCTGCGGCAAGTGCAGACTCCTGCATCATTTTGCCAAGGCATGTTACAGGGTCAAGCGAGGGGATCCGAGAGGCAACGAGGACCTCCCTGCTCCAACTCCCATGGTTATTCACACCATATCCCCAAGTATCGACGGCCATTCCTACTGTATGGTGGAACTGGACGGGGTGCCGTTGCTGACTGGCATGGGAGCGGTGAGATCCGTGTGGAATTGGCCAACCATGAGGAGTTTCTTCCCACAGTATTGAGTGAGAGGTGATTCAGCGCCGCTGATCCACAGTGGGATCGGTGGAACTGACGGCTAGATACAAGGCGGCGGAGGTGTTCAGCTTGAGGTTCATCGTGACTGCTCTTGGAGAGAACATTATGGGGTGTGATTTCTTTTGTGGATTGGCTTCACCAGCAGCGTTGAAGAAGAATGGTCAGGCTGTGGTTTGTGGGACCGGCTGGTTCCGCGAATGATGGACGGAGCTGTGTGGGACGAACCTTTGCCTAGTATTCTGGACAATGAGCGGGACCAACCCCACCCAGGGTCATGGCAGGAGGGTCCCGGTGCCAGTGCCCAAGAAACCCTAGCTGAGGGAGCTGGGCAGCGTGGTGGGATGCCCGTGACAGCAGGTGGCGCCGAGTGGCTGACCCATTCTACTCTTGGAGTTTGGCTGGAAGGTACCGGTGAGTGGGGGTCACAACGGCTTCACCAGCAGCAAAAATGAAAGACAGCGGGGCAGGACCGGCTGGTATGGTGAAACGACACGCCAAACACGGACACTGGAAGCCGAGTAGGGCCCCTCTGGGGATCGCGGATGTGGTCCGACCCAGAGTGGAGGCCCGGTCAAGAGGTGTTCGGGGCAAATGCCGAAGAGAAGATGACCAGGGGCGGCTGCAGGTGGCGGCTGTTGGGGAGGATGCCTACCTCCAGCTAGCTGATGGCTCGTGGAGGCATCCCAATGAGCTGCAGTGTGCTCGAGAGAAGAAGGAGGTGTTTGGACCTCGACGTGGGTCGTCCCCGGAAGTGAAGAAAAGAAGGGGCACCAGAGTTGAGCCGTCCGACGGTTTTCCGGGGGTGGTGGTCCCTCTCCTGGGGCAGACTGATGGTGGGGCAGTGTATATGATGCATGGTGATGGAAATGGGGGGACAACCGAGATGCAAATTAGTTCTGTAAATGGGATTGTTTTGTGTTTTACGTATATTATTTATTTTAGGAACACGGCAGTTTTCTGTTTAGTGGGCTGTTCTTTTAGTGTAGACAGCAGAATAATCCGTCTTGCCGTGTGGGGGTGGGACGGTAGTCCACCTGTTCCCTCCTAGTTTTCGTTGTTTTGAGTGAATGTGAAAGGCCTTTAGGTATTTCTGTTTAGCTTTAGTGCGTGATTCAGGTTCCAAATTGGGAAGGGTCTCGACTGTATGCATGTGTTTTGGACCATTTTTTGAAGGGGGGAGTGTTGTGTTGTTATGGGGACATATTATTGTGTGACACGGGTGGTGGCTCCACCTTTCCGGTTCTGCTGCCACCCAGGGTATAAAAGGGCTGTGAGGGAGAGGGGCGATCTCTTGGCCTCCTCGCCGCCTTAGGGCAGCGCTTGTCTGGTGAGAGTGAGTCACAAATAAAGCTGTGTCCAGTTCAATGCTTGGTCTCATCCTTGGCTTCTATTACCGACATAACATACCCATCAAGTGAATCTTTGTCAATGTCTGTGTGTTACTCTCAACTCAAGGTTAAGACAAAAAAAAAACAATATCAGAATGGAAACGAGCTTACTGACTGAACTCTGAATGGTTGTTTAAGTTGTTTTTACACAAAAAAAAAATATTTCTGGTAGGCAAAGCATGTCATAAACTGCACACCAGGGCAGGACAAAGACCCAAATGCTGGACTGCGAGTTGCAAAGAGATTTAATAACAAAAAGCACAGAACATAACAAAGACACAAACTCTTACAAAAACTTGGAAAGGCAGGATACAAGAGAGATAACAGCGTATGGGAACACCGGAGAAGACATGGGGCTCACGGCTGGAGAAAATAAGAGAACAGCCTGGATGGAACCAGGCTGAGGCGTACGGAAACGCTGAGTTTACAGGGATAAAGAAGCTTAAAGCTAAGGTGGGGAACTCCTGTCTAAGCACTCAGAAATATGCTGCACCGAGTAGCAGAGCAGCAGTCCTTAAATAGACAAAAGGAATATTGCACAAATAAATACAGGTGTGGGTGACAGGAGTGAGCATATTCAAACAAACCAGTGACAGCTGTGACAGCCCGTGAACTAGAGCTGCAGAGGAAGCCAACACAACACACTGTCAAAATAAAAGCACAGGAGGATATTGCGACAAAGTAACTGGCAAAAAAATACAAAATGAGAAGCAGACCAGAGGACACAAAAGGGGAAAAATAACTACCAAGGTGAGGATAAGATAAATACAAAAACCCAAGATGCAATTAATATAATATACATGGAAACCAAAATACAAAAGAAGAGGTGAGGGCGAAGATGAAGGTAGGCTCATGTCCACACAGGCAAATAATAATTATGATACCAAAGTGGATGGTCATGGATACATAATATCAAAGACAAAATAATAATAACTGAACTAGGAACAGAGACTTTCACAAACAGAAACAAATGGCAAACTCAACTAACATAATACATCCAAACCAAAATACGAAGTCAATAATAACAGAGATGAGGAAATACAGAAAATAGTCTACAATGAACTTGAAGCATGAGCACGGCTCTCCACCCGTGCTCAGCATCATGACAAAGCAGACTTTTTTACAGTTTATTCTTTCTTGGATATGTTCTAAATGCATGAAGTAAAAGATTTTTTAAAAACTTTATGAAAATATAAGATTATGTTTCCTTCAGAGCTGAGTAAATTCAGAGTTCTCTTGAGGAGTTGAGTAACATAAATCGATTGCCATATCTTTGCAGATGATGATAGCACTGTACTAGACCACAAATTATCAGAATGAAAACATCATTTGGATTGACTGATAGATTTACCCTGTACACCCATCTGTAACAGAGTCCATCCTTTATCTTTCAGTTTCAGACCATTCTTAGAAGTGTAGAAGAGGGCAATTGAATTAGTCCCACCCTCGCTGTCCACGTAGAGTGATATGGGACTGGATTCCATTACACAAACTCTATCTAACCCAGACTGCGGCCTATCTAAAACTCATATCCTTGACAACAGTCCATACATCAGCCACAGGCTAATACACTCTAATAGACAGGAGCCTCACCCATAGATATAGCATAAAACCCATCTCCCTTTCTCATTCACTGTGCCTGCCATTTTCTTTTTTCTCAAACCTCATTATTCTGAGTATTCTTGTATTTTTGCACATTCAGCAGCCCTTTGTGTCTCATTCTTTTCTTTATATTTTTTGTCTTTCACTTTTTTATTTTTGTTTCATGTTTTTTTCCTTACTAAGTTTCCTACTTGTACAGGTTTGCTCTCTTTAGTTATATGTTGCAGTTTATATTTTCCATTACTGTGAAACAGCAATACATTCAGTTACAATAAGATAATCAATCCATCCTTCATTCAGTAAAGAGATTTTGCAATTTGTCCACTCATTGCCGACGCCCTTATTCTGCTTTTGCTATTGCTGTCAAGTTGGCTCACTGGAGGGCTGACATGCATGCTAAGTTAATTGGCATCAACTGGGGATAAATTGTCCTTAGGTATGAATGTGAGAGTGAATGGTTGTTTGCCTCTCTGTGTTGGCCCCATGATGGACTGACAGTCTGTCCAGGGTGTACCCTACCTCTCACCCACCAAGGCTGGAGAAAGCTCCAGAAGCGATTAAAAACAATAAATGGCGTTCATTTTTATAGCGCTTTTTCTCATCTCTAGATGATCAAAGCACTTCACAGATCCTGCAATCCACCCATTCACACACTGATGGCAGCGGAGCTTCCATACACAGATGCTGGCCTGACCCACCAGGAGCAACTAGGGGTTCAGTGTCTTGCTCAAGGACACTTCAACATGCAGACTGCAGAGAGAGTGGGAATCAAATCTCTGACCCTCCAATCAGTAGTTGGCCATACTACAGCTGCGCCACAGCAGCATGAATGAATGGGCTGGATTGCATCAACAAGGTTTACTTCTTATACTATATTAAACTAGTCTGAACTAAACTATGTAAACACAGTGCAGTTTTTAATTTTAAATCAAGATTAAATTGAGTCTGTTGCACCAAAACTTTAAACTATGATTTAAACTGTAACCTAGTATTAACTTTAAACCAAAAATTGTTGAGGTTTAGCTTTTATAATAGTGACATTTTTTTAGATGGATTGAGACTTTCTTTTAAAATAGAGCAGGGAATGTCATTTCATTATAAAGTGGCATTAGATGTGAAATTATCACTGCCAAGCATCTTGGCTTTTTTCAATATAGCAGCACTTCCTTCTTAAGTTTTAATACTGCCTTCTGTAATATGGAATTTTCTATTATATTTCAATCCTCTCTTTCTCTAGAGCTAAAATATCTTGGTGTGTCATGCAGGGTCACTTTTTCTTCCTGCCACTATTCACTTTGGGGATCAGATGATGATAAATAAGAGGAAGCAGCAATGACTTGCAGATGCTCTCTGACTCCAATGTCTGAAATGTTACAATGAACTCCATGAAAAAAATGTTGTGATATTGTTCCATCAACTCAGTCAACAAGGTTTTCTCAAAGGAGGAAAAATACTGGTGGCTGCCGGTGGTACTCCTCAGTCTCTTTCTTTGCTGTGAAGATGTAGTTTATTTATATGGCATTTTGACCTTGATGTTTGACCTTGCAATCCCAAAAGCATAGTGATAGCTCAGGGTCACAGGGTGAACCTGTATACAAAGTTTGGTGGCCCTAGTTTCACTTGTTCTATAGTAATGGGGAAAAGGGAAAGCTAACTGTGACCTTTGACCTTTTCACCCCAAACCCATAATCAGAGGTCAGGGTGTCAGGGTGAATACGTGTACAAAGTTTGGTGACTGGGGTGGGCAACATGGCCTAAAAATTACATCACAATAGTTCTGTGAATTTTTACGATTACAATAGTCTTCACAATACCACAGAATACAGGGGGTTTTTTTCTTTTAAATTTATACATAAAGGACAGTTTCACAGGCCAGCAACATAAAGTGTCTTGTTTTTTCAATTGCAATCTGCAACTTATATTACATGGACCTCTCCTGGGGCTTTTTGGCTCTCGTCACACTAAATGGATGGGGGGGTTTTCTCTTCGGGAGGTTGAATAAAATCAAGCTGAAGCAGCCAAAACAGAACAAAAATAGAACTATGGACACCTCAAATGGCACCACCATCAGTTTCACAATTAAAACTGAAAAATGTAAATGAAAATAAAAGGTAGTGTTTTATCATATTAGAATTAAAATCACTGATAAAATTATATCATGACCTAATTTTTAAAACGGTCTCCATCAAAATGATGATCAAAGAGAAATCCCGGATGATAATTAATAAAACAAAAACAAGAAGAAAAGGAAATATTGTGAGGCTTAGCTTGCTTTTGGATTCATTGTGGGTGTGGAGGGGCAGAGAAGCAGATGTGTGTTTTGGTGGTCCTGGTAATCGTCTGGCTCCCCAAAATGGGGAATAAAAAAAGTTTAAGAGCCACTGGTATAAATGAACAAAAAAAAATTAGCAGATTAAAACAACCACAGAACTCTGAACTTTTATTGCCAACATGGGATTGAAACAGTGTCAGTGCTTCAGTCGCGCTCTTTAGAATGAAACCTCAAAGCTTTGAATCTTTTTCTGCACAATTAGAAGGAAAGTCTCAGAGCTTCATTAAGGCTTTACCTGCCATCACTACTGAGGAGCTGTAGCATTTATTCTTGTTTAAAAGCAGCCTACTTTGTACATTTACTGCAGTTTATAGCCTATTGATGCGGTTTCAGCATGGAACACATATCTTACAACACGTACTCTGGTGCACACTGCTCCCTCTATATCTCTGTGTCTCCCTCATTCTCGCTTTCTCTCTCAGCCACTCGCACAGAGCGGCACCTAGGTTTCAATTAGAGCTCCCTCTGCTGGTGAACTCTATAATTGCATTTAAGAATGCTGTTCCAAATACGGTCAAACATGATATAAATAAGTAATTGATTTTTGGAAATGGACTGGCGGGCTGCAGTGAATGAGGGTGGGAGCCGCCAGTTGCCCATCTCTGTAATAGGGTATAGGGGAAGCTAATCGTGATCTTTGACCTTTTGACCCCATACCCATAGTCAGAGATCATGGTGTCGGGGTGAACATGTGTACCAAGTTTTGGTGACTCTAGTTTTACTCCTTCTATAGTACTAGTGCACAGGGAGTGTTAGCATTGACCTTTGACCTTTTGACCCTAAACCCAGTCAGAGATCAGCGTGTAAGCCATCCCAGATTTGTCTTGGACACAATGATGTCACTGTGAAAAGGCTACGTCATTTATTTCTGTAGTTATTGTGTTCACAAGGTTTAGGTAAAATTTGACCTCTCACCTTCACCTAAAGGTCAGAGGTCACGCAAATTCAAACTCCATACATCCATACATCCATCTTTTACCGCTTTTCCAGAGGTCCGGGTCACGGAGGGAGTAGTTCAAGCAAAGAAACTTAGACTTCCCTCTCCCCGGCCACCTGCTCCAGCTCTTCAGAGAGGATACCAAGGCGTTCCCAGACCAACTGGGAGACGTAGACTCTCCAGTGAGTCCTGGGTCTGCCCTGGGGTCTCCTCCCAGCAAACTCGTCAGATATTTTTCACAGATACAACTATGGTATCATTTGAAAAACCCACCATGGGGTGACGATAATATCCTTCAGCCTTTAGAGGCTGAGGGGAAAAACTTGAGCTCCTCGTCCATCATGAATACTGTTAAATTAACATTTTTTAAGATGCATATTTAAAATTGAGCTTGACTTAATTATAAGCAGGGAATTATTTATTTTAAACAGAGTTTTACTAAACTCTTAAAGGCACAGTTTATGATTTGCTTTCAAAGGTATTAATTTCTATCTTCATAATGTCTGTTATCATGGACCAGTAGGTCTAAATGCATTTAGATGACTTTAGAGTTAATTTTTAATCAAATTACCTTTTTGGTTCAATCCAGCCTAAGAATCATAATAATAATAACCAAGATTTCGGACAAAATCTTTAAACACAAATTACATAACTTTATCATTAAAGTCAGTCACTAGGGCAGGGCAGTATACCAGTTCATATGGTATAGCGATCTTAATTTCCTGCATGGTATGTAATTTGGAGATACTTCCATACTGCAGCATGGCTGAATTTACAACTGCAATGCTGCCAGATACAGTGTTTTCAGATAAAAGTACCGAGTGACATAACGAGAAATTGAGGTAAAAATAACACCAGAAAAAAAAAAAAACATTGAACTGTTTGCTCTATGATTAGTTTGGAAAAACAAGCAGGGGAAATTTCTCCTTGAGATGAGGAGACCATTCCAGCTGGACTACGCTGCTCGGATCAGCTGCAGCCCCCCACCGGGACACACGAACAGTGGATGCCTCCACCGTTCATCGCAACAGTTTCAACTTTATATCCTGATGATGTGTGTTATTTTTCTAAACGCTTGTCATAATTCATGTGTGTGATTTGCTGTGAACAGATGAACCCATGATTGCGAAGCAGCCGCATCCATTCGGCAGTGCAGTGGAGAATCCGGCTGAGCGCTGGTCTCGCTATGCAGAGCTCTGGTCTCATGAGGGGGAGAACATTCCCTCCCTCTGCCAGACTGATGGACATTTGTGGAGCGGCGAGAGACGATGAGTGCAAATATGCTAAAACTTTTACTTTAACGGACACGGTTAGTGGAAGAAGCTTTTAAATATAGTCTCCTTGGTCAGTCAAATTTGGAAGTCTGTGCAAAGTGTTGAGGCTCGCCATGGGGAGAAGCAGGTGATGGTGCCGTGCTCATGTTTTTTATTTGTCGGATAAGTTAGGTAGACCATCCATAAGTACACACACTGGAGAGTGCATTCTCTTCAGTGAGAGTAGGGTAAGAAGTTAAGTAAATAAATATAAATGCATAAATTGTGGTATGGAGCTAATTTCTTTGTCCAAGAAAGAGAACCTCTTGAATTATTTTGTTTTAAAAGGAAACTCTTCAATATGTATTTTTTTATGTTCCAGTTCGCATAATTAAAATAGTTTAGTTTCTTTAACTGGTTACACCTCATATGGTTCCTGGATATATTGTGTCAGCTTGTGGAGCAAAGTGGATCAAAGCCATTAATGCAGCTAAATGATGAAACGTTTGCATACAGCATATTCCTACTGAAAAGCCCTGTCATGCCAAATAAATCAATAAATAATCCCAGTAAAGTGTAATATACCATAAAATTGTCACAATCTCAAAAAATACTGTGATAAAAATTTTGGTCATACTGCCCACCCCTATGGCTCACTTCTCCCAACCTTTTATTTTTCTCTTCCCTCTATTTTACACCATCTGCCCTTCTGAAAACATCAAAGGGCCGTGTCAATACCAAGGCTCAACTCAACAGAGAAGTGGTTGACCTTGGATGCACACTAACAAGCCAGAAGAAAGGCAGCAGAGTGATAGGCAGAAAGAAAAACTGATGAAGGAAAAGTGAGTACATATGCAGAGGAATACTAACCAAGCAGGCAACTGGAAATGCATTCAATGAGAGCTTGTTTATTTTAAGGCATGATAGATTTTGCGGAAAATGTCATATTTGAAAAAAAAAATTGTGAAAATAACTTGAACTCAAACTACTAATGGTAAGAACATAGGGAGTACCAACCTTGGTATTTTTTCATATGTGGAACAAACCAGAGGGGGAAAAAATGGGCTGAAATGCACTGGTAGAATATACAAACACCACAATGAAGATCAGGTTTCATATCCAGTATTCAGTCTTCTTGCTAAGAGGCAACAGTTGTAACACTGGGCCTTTTGAAACTTTAACAATAAGACAGAGACGTGCATCGTCAATAAATTTGCTGCAGGGAGCTGCTAAGTTTGGTTTGGACGAGTGGTGCCTGGGTAGAGCATGCAGGGCAAAACTCATAGGATGCTTACTCACTAATAATGTGTGGGTTGATAGCAAAAAAGTGCTTAAATTACAGATTTATAATTGTTTAGATCCCAGGTAATATCCGAGCAAACTATATTTAAAAAGAAACCTTCGACCATAATAGAGTACTGTTATTAGAAATATTAGCTCATTATATGAATGGAGCCAAAAAATCCTCTTTACACACTATATTGTCAAACTACTGGGACACCCTTCCAGTTAAATGGGCACCAATACACAAAGCAAGGTCAATAAAGACATGGACGAGCAAGTTTGGTGTGGAGGAACTTGACTGACCTGCAGAGAGCCCTGACCTCAACCGGATAGAACACCTTTGTGATGAATTAGAGCGGAGACTGTGAGCCACGCCTTCTCACCCAACATCAGCGCCTGACCTCACAAATGTGCTTCTGGAAGAATGGTACAAAGGTCCCCTAAATCCTTCCCTGAAAAGTTGAAGCTGTCATAGCTGCAAAGGGTGAATCTTTCATCATTCTTCCAGAAGTGCATTAGTGAGGGCGGGCGTTGATGTTGGACGAGAAGGCCTGGCTCAAAGTCTCCACTTTAATTCATCCAATTATTGTAATTCAGAGGTGTTCTATCAGGTTGAGGCATGGGCTCTCTGCAGGCCAGTCAAGTTTGTCCACACCAAACTCGCTACATCCATGTCTTTATGGACCTTGCTTTGTGCAGTGGTGCCCATTCATTTGGAGATTTTTGTATACTTTTTCAATCCCAGAGGGACGTTCAAGGGCATCCACCTGGATGAGGCAGCCATGGTGTGGGACCAATCCCTTCACCATTTACACACGTTCACACCTAAAGCCACTTCACAGTCTCCAGTTAACCTGACTTGCATGTTTTTGGAATGTGGGAGGAAACCAGAGCACCCAGAGTAAACTTACGCAAGCATGGGGAGAACATGCAGACTCCACACCGATAGGCCCTGCTGGCTGGTGGATCTGAACCCATGACCTTCTTACTGTGAGGCGACAGTGATAACCACTACACCCCCATGCTGTCCCATTACTTTTGACAATACAGAGCAGGGGTCACCAACTGATAGACTCCGGTCTGGATCCGGATCTCGAGAGTCCTCCGTCCAGACTCCGAAGCTTTTTAATACAATTTGTGGAAAGATTATACTGTTTAGTTTTACCAAAGGAAAAAGTGGAACTGAGGTGCTGTATCAGCGGCGGCCGCCCAGATATTTTATGGGCTTGGAACCTTGGGATACAGTGGTTAGCAAAGTAGTTTTACTGCAGGTGGACAGCCATGCTTCCTTCTCAGTGTATACCCATGGAATAAAACGCTACTGTGAAATTAAATCCACCCCCACACTGACTGCCCCTGATGGTACATTTCCACCCGGGGGTTTGTTCACTCAAGTTCCCCGCAGCTCTGCCTTCCTGGGACTCCATTGAGCCAGCATGACGTTGGTTATGGAGGTAATTTCCAAGACCCTCGATCATGTCAAACCAATAATTTGCTCTGCGCGTTACTGAACGTGAAAAGCACCACACAGCCACCTCCTCTCCCTGTGACAGAGTGTTACCCATACAAGGTTAAAAAGATGAAAACATTGTTGACATTAAAACCTCCAAGGAACTGTGTAGTGTGAAATGATTATATTTACTGTCCATTTTTAGGCTTACAGTTTGAAACATTTAAATACTGAAAATATAGTATAGAGGTGGACTTTGTGAGATTGTTTTTTGAAATATTAATCTTTTTTTTAAATGTGTGCAATTTAGTTTGTGTTCTCCTGTAAATTATTTGATTTTCGTAAAAAAAAAATACAGATCTAAAAGCGGCTAAAACATCTGCTTAATAAAATAATGTGTAAAAGCAAATGATATTGTCCTGCTGGAGACAGCTGTGGTCTTCTGAAAGAATGTGCATGAAAAGATGACAGTTCTTAAAGCACATTTTCAGATAAATTTGTCCATGTGACGTCACATTTCTCCTCCATTTCTTTTATTAAAAGATGTTTGAAGTAAATTCATGGGTCATTGCAAACACTTGGCTTTAAAAGTACCAAGCTGTCACACAGTAAGGAAAAATCCTGACAAAAAAAAATGCACAGAGAATCATTTAAGAATCAAATCAGAGACCCTAAATCGAAATGAATTGTATCGTGTGGTGCCTAAAGACCCCCGGTCTAATTCGAACCTCAGCTGGGGAGGAGGACTGACTTATCGGACCTCTTGCACTTTTAGTTGGTGACCCCTGATATAGCGTATGTACACTAAATATATCACTCCTCACCACTCTGTCCTTCATCAAACATTTTCTTGGTTCTTTTTTGGTGTTCAATCAGTTGGGGGCATATCACTGTCATCTACTGTGCAGTCATAAGAAAAGCAAACTTTTTTCCACATTTTAATTTCAATGTCAAGTACTGTTGCAAAATAAAAGTCCAATGCTCTTTAAAAGGATATACATGGATTATTAGCATTATATTAGTAGCATAAATCATTGTACTGTACAACTGCACAATGACAATAAAGCCTATTCTATTCTATTCTAAAATGGTATTCATGACATCAACATAATATTATTTTGGGGTCATTTCTGTGACAGCTTATCATCCAAGAAATCTGTTATTGTTACAGGCCTATTTAAAAACAATTCTGAGTGTCAGATGCATCAGTCAACGATAGGTTGTTTCCCAAGTGCTCATCTAATTCCTTTCTTCTTCTTTTTTTTTACCTCCCTCCTGGTGTTAGTGACTCTTTAGCAGGACCACATTAAAACTCAATCAATCACACACACACACACACACACAACACACACACCACACACACACAACACCCACACACACCTAACAACTGTCTCCAGTGTCATCTTTGGGCTTAATCCAGCAGCCGCCCCCACAGTCTCTCTTGCTCTCTATGTGCAGTGTCGTCCTCATTGCTCTCATTGTGATCCTGTGGCCTTGTTGGCCTTGGCATTCAATTAGCTGTCACCCAGATGAAAACACACAACACACACACTCACGAATGGATTTCCTGTCAGGAGTGTTTGAAACAAATCAGACTGTGGTACTGGACCATGCCCAGATGAAGGCTAAAGGCCATCAAGGGGCCCCCATACAATGGACTTCTCCCTTTAACCGTGCTGCACTATTGCATACATACAATACATACAATACAGAAAACAAACAGGACTGGGGTCACAAAAAAAAACATTTCAAATGTAAAGTACAAACTACAGGTTTTCCCCTTCAAAATAATTCCCCTTGATTCAAATGCATTTTCTCATCCTTCTCCACCACACCTCCATGCACTCCTGGAAAGATTCTCTCGGGATTCTCCACAGGTCCGTCATCACGACCCTCTTGATGGCTTTCACATCTTGAAAACATGTCCCCTTGATGATCCCTTTGAGCTTTAGTAAAAGGAAAAAATCACAAGGAACTAGGTCAGTTGAGTAGGGAGGGTGCTCCAGCACGGCAATGTTTTTCTCAACCAGGAACTGCTGAATGCTCAGGGCATTGTGAGCTGGTGCATTGTCATGGTGAAGCAGCCATGAGTTGTTTTGCCACAACTCTCACCAATTCTCATGCACCAAACGAAGTAAATGCCATAGGATCTCTTTGTAGACAGGGCTGGTTGATCGTCTGGCCTGTGGGAAAATGCATTAATCCCTAACCCAATAGCTCACACAGCACACTAAGTCCTGTTACTTTTTTGACACACCTCATCATCATCATCATCATAGCAGTCTGTCATGGGCAACAATGACTGTTTCATTTAGGTCTGATCAGATTCCTCCACACAGCTCTGTCCTTAGCCTTCAGCTGCCAGGAACTCCTGTCTATATCCAACTTCTTCAAGTTTCTTTTTACAGTGTCTTTAAATCTGAGCCTTGGTCTACCCTGATTGTGTTTGCCCTCGCATAACTGTGAGTAGAGTTACTGCCAAGGGAGACGCTGGTGGTCCATCCTCTCAACATGTCCAAGCTATCTCAGGTTTATCTGTATTAGCATGTCCTCCACTGATGGTAGACCAGCTGTTTCAACACTTCTATGTTGGTCATCTTGTCTTTCCATGAGATGTTCATTATGGCTCAAAGGTGTCTCATCATGTATGCGTGGAGTATTTTTACCTGCACTCTGTAGACAGTCCAAGTTTCAGCACCGTACAATAGAGTAGCCAGTACTGTCGCTCTGTACACTTTGCATTTCACACGGATAGACATATGTCAATTGTTCCACAGTCTCTCCCTCAAGTTTCTAAACACAGCGGCCGCTCTTCCCATTCTGAGACATAGTTCATCTTCCAGCCTAGCATTTTCTGAAACAGTACTCCCAAGATACTCGAAAGTCTTGCACTTGACTAGTGGCTCTGTACCAATGCTGATTTATTCTGGTAGTGATGTTGATAACTGGAACTTTGGTGGTTGATAAAGGCATTCTGTCTTCTTGTTGTTGATTTTGAGGCTGAATTGGCTAGCTACTCTTGGAAATTTCTCCACTAAAGATTGCATATCTTCCACACTGTATGCAACTAGAGCACTGTCATTTGCAAATAGCATTTCTCTTACTACCTTTATCAATGTCTTACTCTTGGCTTTAAACTGTCCCACATTGAATAAGTCTGCTTCTTTCCTTGTTTGAATGTATACTCCTTCTGAAGTGTCTTTGAAGGCCACCTCAAGCATGGCTGTCAGATATAGCAAGAAGAGTGTAGGCACCAGCACACACCCTTGTTTCACCCTGTTGCTTACTGAAAAGTCTTTAGATATTGAACCACTCATTGCCAAGTTTGCTTGCATACCTGTATGGAGTGCCTGGCTGACAAACTTCTCTGTACAGCCATATTTCTTGAGTACCTGCCAAAGTCCTTGTCGTGAAACAGTATCGAAGGCTTTACTGAAGTCTATGAAGACTACATAAAGCGACATGTTCTGTTTGATACACTTTTCTTGAACCTGTTTCAAGTAGAAAATCATATCCATTGTGCTTCTTCCACTTCTAAAGCCGCACTGGGTTTCCGATAGTACATTCTGCGAGATGTGTTCATTGAGTCTGTTCAGTAGTACACATGAGAGAATCTTACCAACAGTGGCTAGCAGTGATATACCTCGGTAATTTCCACAATCTTTCTTGTCACCTTTCTTGAACAAAGGCACAATACTTGCACCCTTCCAGTCCTGAGGTACTTTCTGGGCATCCCATATCTCTTGGATGAGCTTGTGCAGGCAGTTGGTCAGCTGAACACCACCAAATTTCCACACTTCTGCTGGAATTCCATCCCTTCCTGGAGCTTTACCATCCTGTGTTGTCCTGATAGCTGCCATTAGTTCAGCAAGATTTGGTGGTTCATCCAGACTTGATACAGCTGGTCGCTGCACTAGAGCTTCTTTAGCCTCTTCAGCGAGATCTCCAGGGTTGTTTAGTAGTTGGTCAAAGTGGTCTGCAAATCTGTCCAGGATCTTGTCTTTCTCCTGCAAAAACCGTTTCATCATCCATAGCCTTTAGTTGGATCACTCCTCTTGGTTTAGGGCCGTAGATTTTCTCTCAAACCTGTGAAGAATGTTTTCATGCCTTCCTGTCTGCTGCAGTCTGATGTCTCCTCGACACACCTATATACCTACAAAAAAACAAATGCATGGCAAAGAAAGTTATATCAGCATCATAGCACCCAACACACACACACACACACTCAACAAAAAAAAAAAAAAACAGTGATTACAGGATTTCTATCCAGCTATTTGTGTGGATTTTGAGTATATGCAAACACAATCACTTTCCACTCCGACACAGCAGACATGGTTACTGAAGAAAACGACTAGTGTGTGCAATTGGATGAAAAACAACTCTTTTCAGTGATTCAGTTCAGGATAGGAACATAGATGTGCTCTGTACACCAAGAAACACATTTAGAAACTGACAAATTTGCAGGTTTTTTTTCTACAAATCTGCAAATGCTTTAAACATGCAAAACAATATTAAAAGAAAAGAAACCCACTGTTTAAAAGGTTAAACTGTTGGATACATAAACAGTGCTTAAATGTATTACTTTGTGTATATGTACATCTAAATGTATGGACATGTACTGGTAAGAACAAAAAAAGACCTATCAGGTCTATGAGTATTAGTGCAAAACTGCCTTCAAGTGCCACCAGGAAGTCACGCAATATAACTTAGCCAAGGTCCTACAGGAACTGAAAAGTGTCTACTCCATTTCAAGAGATCAGCAAAGCCAGCAAAGAGCTAAAGGAGAGCTGAGGAAGAGTGAATGGATACAGGACAATGGCGAGGGACCAAAAGTGACTGGCACAGACAAAGAAAGAGGGACAGACAAAAAGTGGAAGTCATCTGAGACAGAGAAAATGGACGGAGGTTAGAAACGATGGAGGAAGAAGAGGTGGGCGGCACAAAGAAATTAGTTGGACAGCCGACAATATGGCACAGCATGGAGGAGGATCTCAGCAATTAAAACTGTCAGGAGGAGATATTTCAGCTTTCTCACAGAGTACTTCATCTTTTAATATGGCACAGCAGAATAGAGCAGCAGATCTGAGGGGATCGCATGAAACATTAAAACGAAGCAACCCTTGTTACTGTTACTGCAGACACATGGTATCCTTTTAATTACGCTATCGGCTATGCAACACAGTCCTTCTTTTCAGTATTGGTGATACATACAAACCTCCATTTCTCAGACACATTTCAGCTAAACACTGGTTACATTTTTTAGTACAAGCTTCATATACAGGTACAGCTCAATAAATTTGAATATCATCAAAAGTTGATTTATATCAGTAATTCAATTCAAAAAGTTAAAGTTATATATATATGTATTATATAGATTCATTACACACAGAGTGATAAAACACAATGGACCAACACCAGAAGGTGACATGGCTCCTCAAATCATCACTGATTGTGAAAACTTCACACTGGACCTCAGAGCAACTTGGATTCTGTGCCTCTCCACTCTTCCTCCAGACTCTAGAAGCTTGATTTCCAAATGGCAGGACTTGGCACCTGATTTAGGGAGCCATATCATCTACTAGTGTTGATCTATTGTGTTTTATCAAGTCCAAAATCAGTGTAGCCATCTAGCAGGAGATTTTTAGAGCACTTCATGCTTCCGTCTGCTGACAAGCTTTTATGGAGATACTGATTTCATTTTCCAGCAGGACTTGGCACCTGCCAAAAGCACCAATACCTGGTGTGATTACTGTGGTACCACTGTACTTGACTGGTCAACAAACTATTCTGACCTAAACCCCATAGAGAATCTATTGTGTAATGTCAAGAGGAAGATGAGAGACACCAGACCCAACAATGCAGATGAGCTAAAGGCCGCTATCAAAGCAACCTGGGCTTCCATAACACCTCAGCAGTACCACAGACTCATCGTCTCCATAACACACCACACTGATGCAGTAATTCATACAAAAGGAGCCCCGATCAAGTATTGAGTGTGTACATGGACATACTTTTCAGTCAGCCAACATTTCAATTAAAAATCCTTTTTTTTAAATTGATCTTATGTAATATTCTATTTTTTTTTTGATAAACTGAATTTTGGGTTTTTATGAGCTGTAACCCATAATCTTTAAAATTAAATTAAATAGATGCTTGAAATATATCACTGTGTGTAATGAATCTATATGATATGAGTTTCACTTTTTAATTGAATTACTGAAATAAATTTACATTAAAATGATATTCTAATTTATTGAGATGTTCTTGTAATGCAAATTACTGTATGCAAACCATATTAATAAACAAGTGTTGATAGCAAAGCATAGCAAAGCTTGTCGGCATCTGTAAAAACTTTAACCTAGAGATTAATTTTTCCCACAGTGCCAAGAACACTCACGATTCTGAGGTGAACGCATAAGCCCAGAGGTAAGCTAACAAACACAAAACAATTAAACTTTATGATTAGAATTTTTAAAACACTGACTGTCTTGGAGATATTTCAAAACTACCCAGCACAATAATGAGCGGCCTATCAAAGTGATATTTCTGAATCAGGAGGGTTTCGACATAGTTTGAAATTCCTCTCATCATTGTCATCATCATTTAAGTTTTTCACCAGTAGCAACACTTACTGCAATGCTAAAAGGTTTTTTTTTTTTTTACTAAAGCCATCTTTGCTCACATCACTTGCCAGCAGGAGCTGTCAGTTTAGATACCGCTAATTGAGGCTGCTTGCTGATATTTACTTGTTTGTGCAGCTTCATGGCTGACTCGCTCCTTAGACTGTGTGTTAAAAATGGTTCCACTGAGATTACACTGGGCGGAGGGGCATTATAGAACATCTGGAAAGAACCTGGTTTCTACCTGGAAAGGGATTAAATTTTATACAGCATACTTTTGCTCATATATCATATACAGCAATTAAAACATGCTTTGCAACCAATCTGACTGGCATTAACTCAGTAAAACAGGTTGAGACACTGTTCCTGCACACCGACACAAGATACTGCAATTTCACATTTCCAGGCTTTCAAGTAAATGTAGATGTAAATGTTCTGGAACCAGTGAAATTGTCCACATGGATAACTCCACTTGGTATTCAACTGATGGAAGAAAAGGGTGGCTGTACCCAAATGTTTGATTAGCTGGATATTCATTCATCATAGTGGTATTTGGTTTTAAAATTTGGTATTCAGAAATTTGCTTTTTCCCCCAAAATTGTTTGGCTTGAATAAAGGTAAATTACAAATTTATGTTTATTTGCCAAACAGACTGCAAATTTAGGAGAAAATTCACAATTTTGCAAGAAAATTTAGCAACTTGATGATAAAGCTAAAAGAATCACCAAAAAAGTCGCAAATCCACACAAATAAATTATGATATAAGAAGAGGATTCAAATTTTTATGTGAAAAACGTAAATGTATCAGCAAAATGCTAAATTTACAAGAAAAGCTGTAAATTTAATTTAATTCCCGGGGGGGGGGGCATTTTATATATATAAAAAAAAACTAGAAAATTTGTGCTGCAAAAAGAAACACTTCAAATTTACAACCAAAAATGTTACAAATTTATGTGAAAAAGTTCCAAAATTTCAAGAAAACTCACAATTCTGAAAAATGTTGTTGATGCAGTCCAACCAAAAAAAAAAAAAAAAAGTGCAGAATATTTGGATATTCTCTCCCAAATACTCAAAGTCAGAAAACTGGTATTTCTGGATATACTACAATGAATCCAGCTTGAGAATCCCTAATTAAACTAATGTGTGTGTCTTTGGACCGTGGGAGGAAACCAGAGTAAACACATGCTAGCACAAATGCAAGCACCACAAATGAAAGACCCCGTTGACTGGCTGGTGGGTTCAAACCCAAGTCGCTCTTGCTGTGAGGTAACCTATTCACCACTGCAGCACGATGTGTGATAGTTTTTGGCGCATAGCAGAAAAAAAGATTCTGAAATTAGCCTGTAGTCTGAAATTAGTTGAAACCCTTACCAGGACTCTCGCAGTAACTGAACCCTCATGAATGTAAAGTAGCCTAGCAGCCTATTTGTACACAAAATGAGGTGTGGATAACTTGATTCCCCATTTCTACAATCACCATGCAATTTAAAGTGGGTTACACAGGCACAAAATGTGAAGCGGTACTGTGAGTGTCTGTTAGTTGCACTCGGAGGTGACAAGTGTGTGGCTATTATTCCACCTTAAAAAAGGAGGGTGTGATTCAGTTTGGATTGATTTAACCTTTTTTTCATTTTATGTATATGATAACCATCTATTTGGTAAATAGTCTGCACTATATTCATGTTCTCCACTAGAGAACAAAAAATGAGCAAATAGACTTTGCAAACATTAAAGCATATTTTCATAAAATGGTCCCTACAAAGCACTGTAGGGAAAAACCTGTGTTTCCAACTGTTCCCTACAGTGTCTTTGAAATAATAAGTACAGTTGTGTAAACTGTACTGTTCAGTTATATTGCTATGTGTATTTCTTAGAAACATTCATGCTTAGTCTTACAGCTGCCACCCTGGCAATAAACAACAATTATAACAGCTGTCTTGAGTGCTCACTGATTTTTGCTGGACAGCTTAAAAAGCTTGACATGATGTACATACGAATGGATATCATCCAAACTTTTAAAATGTTTTTATGGTTCTCCATTCAGCCTTTTTTTTAACTATATAAATAAAAGAATAAGACAAAAAGATCCATGAGTTGTTATCCCACACGCTTAGGATTCGCAGGGGTCAACATTTTCCCAGAGGGGCTGAGAGGTTTTCAATACACTATAAGTAATTCTGCACTTAGTTTTCCATCCACAGAAGCCCCACAAACAAAGTTATGGACCCGATTAGTGGCACGATGCCTGGTGCCTCTATAGTCACTTTTTCAGGTTTCTCATTTTCCAAATTAAACATTGATTTTTCCAATCTTGTCTTCTTAACCACCTCCCACCCCTGTCCGCCTTTTACCTGCTTTAGCGCTGCAACTCTAATTAAGTGGGCTGTCATGATGACATTTAATGTTAAAATGAACTACTTTTTCCCCATTATTTATGTAGAGGTTTGTGTCTATGAAAGCTTATATTAGCTTTATAGTTATCATAATTATAAATAGGTACCATGCATAAATGCTTATACACAGTGGCATATTTGCTTCTAATCATGCGTTCCTCCCTGGGAGCAAGCCAGAGGCACTGATTGCTAGTTGACCCTTGGGCTATTTTAAGGCCCAGTTTAATCTGTGGTGATTGATTGTGATAATTAATTTGCTGTAGGTAGATGATTGTGGTAATTAATTTGCTGCAGTTTGATGATTAAAGGGTGCTGGTATCCCATTGTGACCAGCACTGCTTGGCCGATTAGCTCCTTTGCTGCCACATTCATTTATTGTTAGAGGGCACTCTGTTCACAGCTGTAACTGAGACCTACAGTCTCCCACAGAGACTACAGACCACCTCAACAAGAAAAACTTTGGGCAAGGTATAGCCACAGTTAGAGGCAACACAGATAACTTTCCTGCTTGATTTAAATGCAGTTGACACTTCTAAGGCTTTTGTGCATAATGACAAAATCAGCATTCAAACTAGATATTTATGTAAACTTTATTTTTTGTTAAATTAAGTTTTTGTTTGTTTGTTTTTGTTAAATTAAGCAGATAAAAGAACCTTACTGAGCAAGCTCACATCCCCTATGGCAGGGCTATTCAATTACAAAATCAGTTGGGCCACAATTTGAAATCAAGACATATAACTGGGTCGCACATATTCAGCGATTCGTTGAAAGTGACAAATTTCAAGCCAGCACAGATCAATATGATGAAAAATATGCACTTTTTATTCATTGTCTTTGTTTTAAATGTACACTTGGTACATGACAAAGGCATGTCAAAAGTGCATAAAAACACAATAATAGTGCTGGGTTGAGCAGAACTTTAAGAAGTAGAAATATTTTTCCTCTTAAACAACAATTAAATAAATAGAATGAAAAAAATAAAATTCTGTAAATAACCATTTTGGTCACATCTTACTCAGGCATATCTCAAATTGTATAAAAACTCAATGTGCACTCTTAGTAGCATTAATATTTGTTTCCCTTTTGAAATAAAATCTACTATATCCTGGTCATAACTGACCTTGGCACATTACAAAGTGCATTTAGCTGAATAAAAAAAGAACTGTCAAACACTTGAGTGCACACACACACACACCCCGCCCCCAAGAGAGGATTGATAATATTAACAAACATTGCGCATCCACTATTGTGATTTGTTTTGTTTTAAATCACCACATATGTAAGTAGGAACCTCTTTTTATAACTACACATACCATTACACACACACACACATCAGTCCAGGCAGGGATTTTCATCATCAGTTTTACGCTTCAGAGTTGACTTCTTCTTCTTCTTTCATATGACTCCTAAAGTCACTAAGCAATGTCATGTAAGCTGTGAAGCCAGGTCACTGTCTCCGGGGTGGGGTTGGTGAGATCCACATGGATACCTTCAGGTGGTCCAAGGTCAAGGCACTCTAATAGGACATGATGTACTGTCTGCTCTGGGTTGCCACAAATACAAGCTGGTGACGAGCAAAGGCCCCAACAATACACCCTGGCATTGAAATGGTTGACTCCCGTTCGCAGACGGTTGAGTATAATCCAATCTCTGTGGCCAAGCTGGGCACCTGGTGGTAGTTTTGTGGTTGGAGTGACATTAAGCTGAGGTGGTTTTCTTGTCTCTCACCAAATGAGTCTCCAGCTTTCCAGAAGATTAAAGTTGGAAATCTCAGGGGAGACAGCATATCTACTAAAGGGTTTGCGAGAGCATAGGCGTTGAGTGCCTAGATCTTGGGCAGCTTGGATGCGATGATGTAAAAGATGCTTGTTTTCTTCAGTGGCCTTCTTCACAAGCATGTGTGTTTGGTGTTTTCTGCGAAGGGAAGGAGGAGCAATGCCAGATAAAACAGTCAGGTAATCCACAGGTGTGGCATGAAGGCAGCCTGTGATTATCCTCATGGTCTCATTGAGTGTGACATCCAGCTTCTTAGTGTGAACACTCCTACTCCAGACTGGAGAGGCATATTCCACTGCGTTGTATACCAGTGCAAGTGCTCCAGTATGGAGTGTAATTGTATGGGCTCTCCATGAAGAACCAGCAAGGCGCCGCAAGAGATTATTCCTTGATAATACATTAGCACGCAGAGAGACAAGATGGTGCTTGTAGGTAAGTTGTCTGTCAAGTTTGACTCCAAGATATGTTGGCATAGGGGTGTATGGCAAGGTTGAATCTCCAAGGGTGACATTGAGCTGGCGGGTAGCATCCCTGTTAGTGAGGTGGACTGCTGTAGCAGTAGTTTTTTTTCCATATTGAGTTTCAGCCTCCATGTCCTTAGATAGTCCAAGATGGCAGCAATGTCTTCATTGAGAATTTCCTCCATCTCGGACCAACTGACATTGGAGTACAGCAAAGCAAGATCATCAGCATAGCCATACTGTAGGGAAGTTGTCCATGGTAGATTGCTAATGTGGATGATGAAGAGGGTAGGTGCCAGAACAGAGCTCTGGGGGATGCAATTTCTCAACAGGCAGAGTGAACCGACTTGTCCATCACTGGTCTTAAGGATGACTTGTCCATTACTGGTCTTAAGGTCAATTTTGTTAGATCAAAATTGAATTGATTGAGACTGAATCAATAATCAATAGGCGGTTTCCAAGTTTTGAGCCATTTATTCCGCTCTGATCAGAGGAGGGAAATAGTCACAGCATGGAATGTCTCAGAGCCTGCTCACACGTTCTCCCTAACATGCACTGTAAATGTGGGGCTCTCTATACCCTAAGCAAACAGTCCTTGAGCTTATCAATAGGCCGGAGACAACTGGAGACAACTGGAGCCATCTCCAGGAGATCCTCCCTGGAGACAGCCTTAACTACCGTAAACTATAGATGACTCCAGACGTCCTGAACAAGCTTTGATCTAAACATGCCTCGGTCATCCTGACTCTGGATATCCCGAACAGAACAGTTTGGTATGATAGAGCAGTAAACTAGGCCATTACCTTCGTCATTATTTACAGTCTTGCTCAGCCTAATCTCACAGTGAAAAACAGACACTCCTACAGGCTCTGAGACAATGGAAAATCACAGAAAATCAGACATTTGCTTATTATATGCACCAAATACAAATATAAAATAGAATGATACAGCATCAAAATCATATAGAATAATATAATGAAACATGAAAATATCCTATCAATGAAGCTGTGGTTCGAGATGATTGTAGCAATGAACTGTATGATATGACAGTCAGGAACCATCCGCAGAAGCTTCAGAATCAGCCCTTGGTGCCATACGGTGTCATATGCTGCTGTTAGATCAACCAGGAGGATGCCTGCATTATGACCTTTTTCATATGCTTCCTCGATGTCATCTGTGAGCTGTGCATTTGTTGGACAGTACTGCGTCCTCTGCAGAAACCAGCCTGCTCATTGAGAAGTGGGGAGTCAATGACAGGCTCAAGACGGCTTAGTATGAGTCGTTCAAGTAACGTGAAGGGCACACACAAAAGCAACATGGGTCTGTAATTCTTTGGGTTATTGAGTGGCTTGTTGGGTTTTGGAATGGCAATGATAGTTGCCTTGCGCCAGAGCTTTAGTATGGCCAATCTGGACATGCAGATTGAATAGGATTCTCTTAGCATCGAGAAGCACAGATGATAATGAACTCTGGTGGGATGTCATCTGGGCCCTGGGCCTTCCCACTCTTCAGCTGATGGATGGCAAGAGAAATCTCTTCAGTGGAGAAAGGTTCCAAGAGGAGACCATCAACATTGGGTGCTTGCCACAGCTCTGAAGTTTCCTGTTTCATGGACAATGTATGCTCCTCGCTTGCACCTTTGAATCTTCCATTTTCTAGAAGCTGCTTGGCAATGGAGTTTGCTGTTACTGGACAGTTGGTACATTTTGAAGACCTGCCAGTGAGGCGGTTAAAGGTTTTCCAGGCCAATCTGCTGGAATGGGTGAAGTCAGTGCCTTGGACAGTTTCTTCAGAACATTCCCTACAATTCTGATCCAATCTCTCAGGACAGAGACCTTGTTGCCTACCTCATCACTTCCAGGTTCAGCTTGAAGGAAGTCAACATAGAGCGTAGAACACTCTTCATCCCAAGTAGGAATTGGAAGTTCCATCTCTTCACTGGCTTGGAAGGAATTGAAGAGATGGGGTTGTTTGAGATGATCAGCGAGGGCCTGTGCTGTGACTTGGGGAAAAGGTCAAGGATGATCCGTTGGGGGGCAGGTCCATCCATGTTAGCAAAAGCCAGGTCAGGATTGGAGGTAGTACTCCAGCGGAAGAGTGGAAGCTTCCAGAGTGGAAGCTATCTGGTTGCTTTGAATCATAGAGAAGAAACATACTCACAGCTGCCCAATCTTCAAGAGAGTTACCATCTGGATTGGTGGAACTGTAACCCCAAGTGGTGCTGTGGCAGTTGAAATCCCCAGCATGCAGACATGGTTTGGGGAAGATAGGAATGGAATTAGGCTGTAGACAGAGTGATGGTGACTTGGGGATATTAACAATAGTGATGCCTTCCACTTCAGTAGCTATCCATTCAAGGCTAGAGTCTTCAGCAGTTATACCTAGTTTGCACCACTTCGTAGGGTACCTGACAAAGGTATCTATACTTTGAATGTCACTTTTGGTGTGGGCAGCCAGGGAGCATCCTGGGGTCTTGAGTTTGGAACTCTCCTTGGTGTGTGTCTCCTGCAGGAGAACAACAGTTGGTTTGTGCTCTTCAATTATACACTCAAGCACTAATGCTTTAGTTCTCGTATAGCCTTCAATATTGAGCTGTAGAACCAATATGCCTTCCCATATGATACCTGACGGTGCCTGCTGTGAAGAGGGTACATGTTCCAAGTAGGAATCAGGATGTGTCTGCTAGGCTGGTATGATGGAGATTGCTCTACAATGGTAAATTTTGCTAAGTGATACTTTTGGTAATGAGTCAGTTCTTGTGTTTTGCCTGCAAAGCAGTTGAGAGCTTTTTGCCTGCAAAGCAGTTTCAAAGCTTGTCAGTGCAAAGCACTTACCGGGGCCCACCGACGAGGAGGTAAGCAACTTGTCATTGTCAGAGATGACAATGACATGTAACGGTGCTAGTGGCAAGATACCAAGCGATGCAAATACATACAAAGTCAATGGAAAGAGGCAAGCATGTGCAAATCTTGTGCATTCGCGCATTCATGTACAAGGGATAGCGCTAGCCCTGACATTCTGCTGTCACCAGAGATAAAAGTATCAACATTGGAGAGTAAACTAGTTTGAAAATGAGACTGACACTCATCTGGAGACAGAAGGTCCGGGAGCTCGCCTCTTTCCATTGACTTTATATGTATCTGTGTTTGGTCTAAAGGCACCTTTAGCCACAGTCATAGGATTGCCTACGCTTACATCATCGATCTCATGAATGCGCCCTAGCAGAACGGCGAGGTATCAACAAACGATGATTTCAATGCATTTCTATGGCAATATTAGCCGAATTTAAACAAAGAAAGTGCCAAAATGGTCCGCAACTGGCTCATGTAGCCATCACCATCTTATGAAAGATGGTGATAGCAATCAGAAATACACGTTTTTTAGATTCACATCGGGCAGCAAAGATTACAGAAGGAGGATTTTGTGAGCTGCCTTTTCATATGAATTGGCTGAGGGATGATATGACCCACGTCTCTGTCTGTTCTGGCCACTTTATAATAGATATGTCAATTTACCAAACTATGGGGCAGATTTACTAATGTACTGCGCCATCGCAAAACCCTGTTTTGGCATTAAAAACTACTGTTGTGTCATAAATGCCCCTCTGGGGCAGGAACACAGACCAAGGTGCTAAATTACATTTGTGACATTTATTAACAAAAAAAAGAAGTCCAAAAACTGTGCAAACATACAAAAATACAAATGAGGAAAGACTTACAACTGGTGTTCCAGAGCCGACATAGCTCTGCGAATGTGGAATTATGCGGAGGAACATATGTGGAGACATTCAATAGTGCAGCAATGAGACAATGAACAGACAGTCCTTAAATACATGCAGATAACAACGTGAATGATCACAGGTGTGGGTGCCCCTGAGAGGGAAAAGAGGAAACCATAAAAGTGATTGGGATCAATTGGTAATGATGAGAGGTAAGGGAGAAGTGGCTGGACTAACAGCTTGTCACTCAGAACACAAACCCAAAAATAACGCCTGACAGCTGTCAGCCCACAAAATAAATACAAACATAACCAAATACAGACTAGATAATAATCACAAATGAAGCGAGACATGGCCAATACAAACATAAACAGAGAAACAGGAAGCAGTGTGACAACTTAAAAAGGCATAAAAAATACAACAAATAAATATACAATACAGAGAATGAGCCATGAGACTGGGTCCAGCAGAACCTCCAGAACCCAGCTCGTGACATGTTGAGATTTACTAAAGGGCACAGGGCAACATTAGTGGTGGAAAGGCATGGACTATGTTAATTTTGCACCTGGCCTCATTGCATATATATTTGTGGGAGTTGTCATGTCAAAGTGCAAATTTGAGGGAGGGGAATATTTAAATGGATGGTGCAAGGTGATTTAGTAAGGTTTGCGGTTGTCGATCTTCTGCTATATGTGCCAGGATTTAACGCCCAGAAAAAGCTTGTCTTAAATAATCTGGCCTGATGACAGCGATCGCTGGTGCCAGGAGGAGACACCAGCGAGAGCCGAGGGAGCGTGGCCAAAGAGACAGTTTGTGAATTGATTTGGCATGACAGAACAGATTAATATGAACAGAAACAATGTCACAGAGATCGGTATTGTGCTGCACTGGACATTAGCCAGCAGAGGATTTTTTAAAATTTCATTTGTTTATGTATATAGCCTAATAATAATAATAATAATAATAATAATTTATTTCATTCATAACCACTTTACATCTCGGGGCAAAATCTCTACCAAATGGGGTTAAGAACAAGAATAAAAGTAAATATTAAGAACATACGATGACACACCAGGACATCCCTGGTGAGAATTACTCTCACCTGGTGCTGTGGCTGTCCAAAGAATAAGTGAAATCATGTGCGTTTAATTTTATTATGTTCCAGACTTCAGAAAAGATAAAACGCACATACAGTATTTATGAAAAGTCATGGACTGGCAGACCTGTAGATTTTGTTAAAACAAAGTTATTCACATAATAATACCCCAGAGTCTCCATCAGACCATCTTGATGATTTTTGTGTTTATAAAATAAACACGTTGGTCAATAATCAGTTTATTCATGAGTAGTCCTTAATTTATACATATTAAACAAAGGAGTCTGCCATGTAAAATGAAAACCAAAACTTTGATATATGATGAATAAAAATAAACCATTTTATTGGGGTATGTGCTCAAACAAAAGCTTTAAAAACTATATTGTGCTCTTCCACACTGGCTGTGCCTGTATTGATGACCCACTTCCTCATCAGGTGTACCTGTGCGCAATTTTGCTGTGCTTTTGGTGGATGGGTGGTCATTGTTGAAACGAAGTGATTGCGTCTGTGTTCATAATTTTGTGTATTGTTAGTAGATCACTGGCAAAAATTGGCCACTCCCTTAGGCACTATGTCTAATTCGCAAACTCGCTAATTCACACTGCCTTAGTAAATCTGCCTCTAAGACTCTTATTTATCATTAAAAGTAACTTGCCACATATAAAGTTAGTGCGAACATGCGAAAAACACCTACATTTGCATCCGAGGGAGTTAATAGTTAGAATGTGGGGAGCGTGAAATAAAGAGACTGAATTATTTCTCAATTCAGGTTTAATGCAGATTTCACATCCCCAGCTTTCTCTCTAGACAAGAAGAGAATGAGCTGCACAAAACCCCCCACATTTATACATATTACATCAGAGGCAGAATCACACAATGTCGTCAAATCCCCCACTGACAATAATTCTCCCCCCGAGTTCTCTCCGTCGTCCGTCTGACTCCAGGAGGTCAGGAAGTCCTTTCAGAGTCTTATCACGGCACCTCCGTCCTCCTGCCATTGTCCACAGGCGGTCCAGCCGTATTGTTCCATCCCAGACGTGAGGTCAATCAACACATGCAGTCCTAAGCATCTCCTTTGTGCTTATACATATGTAGATAAAAATATGTGAGCCACATAACCCCCCCCCCCCCCAAACGTCGAAAAATGGACAATACAGCATAATTCACACAACATGATAAAATCAACAGCATAGTTTACACAACATGATAAAATCACACATCAGTCCATACGCCGTCTGGGCTTCAAACGTCTTCCAAACCTGCTGTAAGCAGGCTTCGCAGCTCCTGAGGCGCCGTCCTGCAGTGAATCTGCTAACTGAGGAAGAGAATGGTTATTTGATCCCTGCGGGGGCTCCAGGACAAGTTCCCTGGGGGGTCTGCCACGTCGAGGGGCCCTCGCCACCGGTACAGACTCCTCGTTCATCACAAAAGCAGGCTTTAGTCTGTCAATACTAACTGTTTCCTTTCTGTCCCCCAAATCCAGTACAAAATGTTTATCACCTGTTTCCAGCACCCTAAATGGACCATCGTATGGCGGGCGCAGGCTTGGTCGCATAGCCTTGTGCCTGACAAAAACAAACTCAGCATTTTTTAAAGCTTTGGGAACAAAAACACGTGGAAAAGTGTGATGAACGGGGCCCTGGAGCATGTCTGCTCCCGTGCCGATCAGTGGTCCCAGAGCCGGGGGGCGCCCAGGCACCGGATGCTCCGGTAGGAACTCACCGGGCAGCCTGAGAGGTTGCGCAAAAACCAACTCTGCTGGGGAGGCATTTAAGTCCTCCTTGGGCGCAGAACACAACCCCAATAAAACCCATGGTAGTTTGTTTACCCAATCTGCATCCATGAGCGACGCTCTGAGGGCTGCCTTCAAAGACCTATGAAAACGCTCGCACAAACCATTAGCCTGGGGGTGGTAAGCGGTAGTGCGGTGAATTGCCACCCCTAAGCTGCTGGCCATCGCTGACCAAAGCTCAGACACAAATTGAGGTCCTCTGTCGGACGTAATATCCGACGGAACCCCGAAACGCGCTACCCAGGCCGTCAAAAATGCGTGGGCCACCTCTGCAGCCGTGGTCGATGCCAGTGGGACCACTTCCGGCCAGCGTGTGGTTCGGTCCACCATTGTCAAAAGATGTGTGAACCCCTGCGACGACGGTAGGGGGCCCACGAGGTCGACATGCACATGGTCAAATCTCTTGGCCGGGATGTGGAACGGTTCTAAGGGGGCTTTTGTGTGCTTGTGAATTTTGGCCTGCTGGCAAGCCATGCAGGTTCTTGCCCACTCTTTCACGTGCTTGTGCAGGCTCGGCCAAACAAACTTCTCCGCTACCATTTTCACAGAAGCGCGCACCCCCGGGTGCGCCAGGGAGTGAACCGAGTCAAAAACGCGGCGGCGCCACGCGGCCGGAACCACCGGGCGCGGCCGCCCGGTAGATACATCGCAGATTGGGGGGGCATACCGGTTTGCAAACTCCTGCTCTCCAGCCTTAACCCTGTTGGTCCAGACTGGAGTGCACACACGTCCGCATCTCTACCCTGCTCCGCTGCCATGGCTGCATAATCTATCCCCACGTGAACTGGGGCCGCGTGCGCTTCCGCGCTGCTATTTTGCCCTGCGGCTGCAGTAGTATAATCTACCTCCGCGCGGACTAGTGCTGTTACCGCGCGAGAGAGGCAGTCTGCCACTACATTGAGTTTACCCGCTACGTGCTGAATATCAGTAGTAAATTCCGAAATTGCGGCCAGCTGCCTCTGCTGCTGGCCCGACCAAGGTTCAGAAATTTTGGCCATCGCAAAAGTGAGCGGTTTGTGGTCGACAAACGCGGTGAAACGCCGACCTTCCAGCCAGAACTGGAAATGGCGAATGACTAAGTGGAGCGCTAAAAGCTCCCTGTCAAACGCGCTGTATTTCCGCTCGGCTTCGCGCAAGGATCTGCTGAAAAAGGCCGGTGGCTGCCAGACCCCGGCAACATGCTGTTCCACAACCGCCCCTATGGCCAAATCTGATGCGTCAGTGGTGAGCGCTATGCGGGCCGTTAGGTCCAGGTGAGCCAGCAGTGCGGCGTCTGCTAGGGCTTTTTTTACTTCCGCGAATGCGCGCTCCCGCTCCGGGGACCAATTGATCGTATTGGAGGGTTTTTGCTTTTTAAGCGCGGCATATAATGGTTGCATGAGCTGCGCTGTGTGGAGTAGGAAACAGTTATAAAAATTTACCATTCCTAAAAACTCTTGTAATGCTTTGACCGTTTGTGGCCGGGGAAAATCTGCCACTGCGCGCACCTTGTCCGGTAGCGGAACTGCCCCCTCTGGGGAAACGCGGTGCCCCAAAAAATCGATCTGCGCCACGCCGAACTGGCACTTGGCTGGATTAACTATTAACCCGTGCTCTCCCAACTTCTGAAAAACTGCCGTGAGGTGTTTTTCGTGTTCCTCCTCGAAAGTGCTGGCGACTAAAATGTCGTCGAGGTAGACGAACACAAAAGGGAGATCGCGTAACACCGCATCCATCATGCATTGGAAGGTTTGCGCAGCGCCTTTAAGGCCAAATGGCATGCGTAAAAACTCGAAAAGTCCGAACGGGGTTATTACCGCTGTTTTGGGAATGTCCTCGGCTCGGACTGGGACCTGATGATAGCCGCGGACCAGGTCTATTTTAGAAAAAATGCGCGCCCCCGCCAGATGCACCGAAAAATCCTGGATGTGTGGGATTGGGTAGCGGTCATGCGCTGTGGCGTTGTTTAACCTGCGGTAATCACCACAAGGTCTCCACGAGCCGTCAGCTTTAGGGACCATATGCAGCGGTGAGGCCCATGGGCTGTTCGAACGGTGAATGATGCCCAGCCTTTCCAGGCTGGCGAACTCCTCGCGCGCAATGGAGGGTTTAGCTGCATCCAAGCGCCGAGCTTTCGCGAAGACGGGAGGGCCAGCTGTGGTGATAAAGTGCTCCACCCCGTGTTTCGCAACTGTTGCCGAAAATGTGGGAACTGTGAGCGCTGGAAACTGGGTGAGGAGTGTGTGAAACTTACCGCCTGCTGTGGCGACGTTGGTCTGAACCGGTGGCGGGGACACTCAAGCTGCACAAGGGATAGACTAAAAAGAGAGTGCATTTACCAGCCGCCTATTGGCAAGATCAACTAACAAACCATGTGAGCACAGAAAATCAGCACCTAACATGTTGAAACTCACCGCTGCTATAATAAAAGTCCATTCATAAGTGCGGCCATGTAAGGACAGAAACAGAGTTCTTTCTCCGAAGGTGTCGATGCTCGAGCAGTTCGCCGCCGTTGCCCCGTTACCCCGGGGTCCTGCCAGCCGGTCAGCATAGGTCGGGGTGATGAAATTCACTTGGGCACCGGTGTCCATGAGGAAGTGTCACCCGGAGCCCGCATCCGTGATGTAGAGCAGCTTGTTTCGTTCGCCGAGAGCCGAGGCTGCTACCGACTCCCAGTCCTGGAGTTTCCTAGCCCTCTCCTCGGCTGAGGGCGTGAAGCACTGGATGACGGCAGCCTTCAGCTCGCCGTATTTGTCGTCAGCGGGCGGCTGCTGTACCAGGCTCCGCACACATCGAGCTGTGCGGTTGTCGAGCTTGGCGATGACATGTGTAGAACTTTGTGTCATCTGCCGTTATTCCCCCGAGTGCAAACTGCTTCAGCCTGAAGGAACCACGAGTCCGGGTTGTCCTGCCAGAACTCTGGTAGCTTGATCGAGACGGCACTCATTCGGGCGGTCTCCGACGAGTCTGGATAGGGGGAATTGCGTCTATGCATTTCACATCTTTGGTCACCAATGTGGGGAGCGTGAAATAAAGAGACTGAATTATTTCTCAATTCAGGTTTAATGCAGATTTCACATCCCCAGTTTTCTCTCAAGACAAGAAGAGAATGAGCTGCATAAAAAACCCCACATTTATATATATCACATCAGAGGCAGAATCACACAATGTCGTCAAATCCCCCATTGACAATAATTCTCCCCCCGAGTTCTCTCCGTCGTCCGTCTGACTCCAGGAGGTCAGGAAGTCCTTTCAGAGTCTTATCACGGCACCTCCGTCCTCCTGCTATTGTCCACAGGCGGTCCAACCGTATTGTTCCATCCCAGACGTGAGGTCAATCAACACATGCAGTCCTAAGCATCTCCTTTGTGCTTATACATATGTAGATAAAAATATGTGAGCCACATAGAATAGCATTAGCATAGAAACGTGTCGGCTCGGTAGGAATATTCATTACAATTTGAGCTGCAAATCAGCCTCAGAGTAAATGCATCAACACTGCAATTAAACTAGTTTAAAAATAAGACGGACACTCACCTGCTGACATATGGACCAAAGCTCTGTAGAGCTGAAATGAAGTGTTGGGATTAACGAGGGCAAACAAGTGTAAACATTAACAAACAGCATCTTCCATATGAGAGACGGGAGGCCATTTTTCCTGTGAGCTCTGGTGGGTAAATTTTGCAAACCTAAACATGACAGTTTTTTGGGGATTTCCACAGCAGGTACAATTTATTTTCTGCTACTAGAGTGTTACGCCAATGCACAGCGAAGCTGAAGCATCTATTCATCATTACAAATATCAATATTGTTTCTGGCCACACTGTTGGGTCATTCTTTCACTAACTGGCTGGTAGATGGTAGGAACACTTTTTGGGATCACAAATTTAAAGTTTTTGGTCATATCTGATCCGATCTTATGGTGAAAGCTCGTCATAATATTGATTTTCCATATTGTTTCAATGGTAAACTTCTGGTTTTTTGCACCTCCCTGCTCTTAAAGTTTGCACGTTCACGTGCAGGTACTTGGATGTATAGACAGCCCTATAGATCCCACACTTAAAAAAAAAATGCGCTGCATTGTGGGTTGATGGTTGCTAGGCTACACTGAGTGTTGCATTTATGGTCTGGAGTAATTAATGGATTTCTGCAATTCTGTGAAACGTGTTGGCTTTTGCTTCTCTGGCTGGACTGCACACTGTGCCTGGGCCACTCGGAGGTTGGTTTTGGGCCACATGCGGCCCACGGGCCACTAATTGAATAGGCCTGCCCTATGGATCCCCTTATTAGTGGCTCCTAATGAGAAATGATCAAGTGATCAACATTAAATGGACTGGAAAAAAATAAGTCCCCCTAACCTAAAAATGGAATCCCTCATTTTTGTAAAAGTTTCTGTATAAATTTGAAGTCAATTCAATCAGAAATGCTGAAGCTATACTGCCGACGACAGAAAATGGACTGAAAAAGTACAAGTGTGATGATCAAGTGAGCGTGCTCCCCCTCCCCTCCTGTTCCTGTCTTCTCAGCTCCAGAGAATCAGATACACCTGCATGATTGCACACCTGCCGCGTCCTGATGACCCAACATATTTAAGATCCAGCACGTGGAGAACTCATCGCTGGATCGTTAGGTTTGCCACCAAAGAGTCTAAGTCACACTGCATTATTTTTCCTCGGTTGATCTACGTTTTCATTCCCCGTGGCTTACTTTCCTCTCAGGTTTGCTGCCACTTTCACGGTGTGTGCTCCGAGGCTGATCATGCTCGCCTGACCAAAAAGACGCCAGAGTTCCACCACCCCAGGTCAACCATCTTCCCACTGTTTCCCTGATCCCACGCAGGAGTTCCCCGCCGGGCTCCTCTGCTCTCAGCAGTAAGAGTATTCTCCTAATCTTTTTCTCCTCTTCTGGAGATTCTGTTCCTAATCATCTCTTTCTGCTCTCTCTCCGTAGGCTGTGTGCGCTCCAGTAGTACCAGTTTTTGTGTATAATTTAAGTGTGCATTTTTGTGTTGCTCTTTTCCTTAGTTGTGAACTTTTATTTAGAATTGTGTGTTTGGTTTGGTTTTTCACAATAAACTGGTGAACTTTTTACATCTGTGTCTGAGTGTTCGTTCTGGCAGTTCTGCGTTTGAGCCTCACTTGCCCTGAATCGTGACAAGTCCTAGTTCCCAAAAATGGAACCCTTCAATAGATTAGGGGGAATACTCACTGAAAATCCTAAAATAAGCATATTATACCTCTACCAAAAGCTAAGAACATAATAAACATGAATATAGTACTTTTGTAGCCTTAATTTCGTCTCGAAAGAAAAGACATTGAGTTTTTTTCCATTCATTCTGTGCACCCACATCGAGGCGCTGACTTCCGTATTTGCCAACTGATTTGGGTGAAGTTGCCAGTGGAACCAACTAAAAGCTCAATGGCTCCAGTGGATCCAACCTGCCCTCTTGATTATGCATCTAAATTGTAGAAATAAACAGATATTGCACACAATAGACCTTGTGAAGATTTTCATCTCTCAGTTACCCGGTGGCGAGATCACTATTCTCACTGCTAGCATGCAACTTGCAAGGAGAGGGTGAAAATATGAAGCAAAAATGATGATCAAGACTTGTCTAAAAATCATCCGAATCAATAAAGTACATACACTACTCACAAAAAGTTAGGGATATTTGGCTTTCGGGTGAAACTTATGGAAAGTTCACGCTGCAGAGATATTATATTGTGAAAGTAGGGCATTTAACCAACACCAACCACCGCCCTCCCCCTCGATTGCACAACAACCACTGCTGCCTCTAAAGACATCGAGTCCTGCTGCCCACACCCCACTCCACCAACACCCCCCCCCCACTCCCAACACACAGCCCCCCAACATGACCCTCACTAAGACCCAGGTGAGGACAGAGCTGAGGAAGATCAAGGCGAGGAAGGTGTCGGGACCAGACGGCATCAGCGCAAAGCTCCTCAAGTCCTGTGCAGACCAGCTGTGTGGGATTGTGGAGCTCATCTTCAACCTGAGTCTAAAGCTGGGGAGGGTACCACAGTTGAGGAAAACATCTTGTGTGGTACCTGTACCAAAGACTTCCCACCCCAAAGACCTGAACAGCTACAGACCAGTGGCCCTGACGTCTCACATGATGAAGACCCTCGACAGACTGCTCCTTGCTCACCTCCGCCCCCTGGTGGGACCAGCGATGGATCCACTCCAGTTCGCCTACCAGCATGGCATTGGGGTGGAGGATGCAGTGATCTTCCTTCTTCACCATTCTCTGTCCCACCTGGAGAAGCCCAGGAATGCGGTGAGGATCATGTTCTTTGACTTCTCCAGTGCTTTCAACACCATCCAACCGATGATCCTGAAGGACAAGCTGCTGTGCACAGGGGTGGACCAGCACCTGTCATCATGGATCCTGGACTACCTCACTAACTGGCCACAGTTTGTGAGAACCCGGGACTGTGTGTCTGACACGATCATCGGTAGCACGGGGGCCCCCCAGGAAACGGTTTTTGGCTCCCTTCCTGTTCACCCTTTATACTGTGGACTTCTCACACAACACAACACACTGCCATCTACAGAAGTTCTCTGATGACTCTGCAATCATCGGCCTCATCTCCAACGGAGATGAAGCTGAGTACAGAGGACTTATCCAGGACTTCGTGGACTGGTGCCATCGGAACTGCCTCCAGATCAACACGAGGAAAACTAAATAGCTGGTGGTGGACTGCCGCAGGCAAAGACAACCCCTCACAGCACCAGTAAGCATACAGGGAACAGACACTGAGATGGTGACATCCTACAAGTACCTGGGTGTTCATCTGAACAATAAACTAGACTGGTCACACAATACCAACGCACTCTACAAGAAGGGACAGCGCAGGCTGTTCCTACTGAGGTGACTCAGGTCTTACGGTGTACAAGGGATGCTGCTGAAGACATTCTACGACACAGTGGTGGCGTCAGCCATCACTTTTGGAGTGGTCTGCTGGGCCAGTGGCATTACAGCAGCCGATAGGAAGAGACTGAACAAACCGATCAAGAAAGCTAGCTCTGTCCTGGGGCAGCACCTTGACCCAGTGGAGGAGATAGGAGAGAGAAGGATGGTGGCTAAACTGTCATCTCTGCTGGAGTCCGAGTCCCACCCTATGCAGGACATACTGAACCCACTGAGGAGCTCATTTAGCAGCAGACTACATCATCCTAGGTGCACAACTGAAAGGTTTCGCAGGTCCTTTCTATCTACGGCTGTCAGACTGTATAACCTAAGCAGGGCTGCTCGCAGAGATAGCAAAAAAATGTGACAACCTAATAGTATTGAATGCAAAAGACGCAATAGACTTACACAATGGTCCCCTCCAGTATACAACTAGGACAATATCGGTCACTACGGAGGGTGACAATATGTATGGGTACATATTCATACTTTGTAGGATAACTAAGCAGACGGTTATGTTGTTTATTCCATCTAGCTACAATGCTCCGCACTGTGTGTATATATATTTATATATTTATTCCATCTAGCTACAATGCTCCGCACTGTGTGTTTATATATTTATATATTTATATGTACATATGTATATTCGCTGCTCTTGTTTTTCTTGTCTTCTTGATTGTTGCTCTGAGTGTTGCTATCCCTGTGCTGTTGCAATCCTGGAATTTCCCCATTGTGGGACTAATAAAGGCTTATCTTACCTTATCTTATCTTAAGTAGACGCATGCAATGGTGATTCCCTCATCTCAATTTATTAAAACAAAAGCCAACAACAGTGGTGGGTATACCACAAGAAAAAATGTCAATGTCTCAGTAACTTGTCATCTGCCCTTGAGCATTAGTTACAGCTTGACAATGACATCTCATGGTATTCACAAGTTGACTTAGTATCTGCTGAGGCACGGCATTCCACTTATCTTGAAGGGCGGCCCTCAGGTCATTGAGGTTGCGGGGTGCAGGGTTACAAGCTTCTACACGGTGACTCAGCTGATCCCATAGGTTTTCTATGGGATTCAGGTCTGAAGAAAGTGCAGGCCACTCCATTTGAGGTACCCCAGCCTCCAGCAGCCGTTCCCTAATGATGCAACCTCGATGAGTTGGAGCATTGTTGTCCATTAAGATGAAATTGGGCCTGTGTTGTTCATCCAGGGGCAAAATGACTGGATTAGGCTGCGTGTTTTTTTTTTCCGCTCTGGGCTGCTATTTTCCATTCATTCTCTATGTAGTCCAGCGTTTACAGCGCTGAGCCCCCTCGGCGCTGAAACACTCTCGGCGGTGGTCATTTTTGGTTGCGGCACTGAGGGCGCTCAGAGCTGAAAAAAGTTCAGCTTTTCAGAGACTGCAGCTGAGCTTGTCAATGTCAGACCAAGCAGCCAATCAGAACTGCTGAGTGGGCGGGACATAGGACACCGGTACTAGTCTGTACTCAGACTCCTGCTTTCCGTGTCATCATATTTTACATCCAGAGCTGCTAGAAAACATTTCCTGTCCATTGTTATTTACAGACTGCTATTTAAAAAATCAGTAGAAAGTCTGACAATAGGAAAAGCAGAGGTGCTGAGCTGAGAGTGACAAGCTATTGCTGGGATACAGGGCACAGACTTTTTTTTTCCACAGAGTGCCGTGCACAAACGTTGAAAAAAAAATGATCAGGGCAGTCGGGCGACAAAAAAATGCATTTGGTGGACACTCAGCCTTTATGATGTTATTCAGGTAATATTGGCTTGTCACTGTACCATTCACAAGGTGTATGGCAGTTCTGTATTGACTAGACACACCTGCCCAGACTGTAACATGGTGACAACAGTGGCCGATGCATAGCGCTCTCCTTGACACCTTCAACATCGTTGGCGGCCATCATTTCTGCTCAGCGTGAATTGACTTTCATCAGAGAACAGCACTGAGGCCCACTGGTCCCTTGTCCAGCGTAAATGCTCCCTGGCCCATGCAAATGATGATGCTTGTGCCTGGAGGTGTGGTCAGGTACCCTTGCAAGTCATCTAGCATGTAGACCACGCTGATGTACAGTAAGCTGTCATGATTGGGAGAAGGTTAAGCTCATGTGCAGGCTGCTAACACCAGTAAATGCACACAACACAGACAGGCTACGTTTAAACACAATTTTATTGAAAATAAGCTCAACGGTAGGGAAAATGCCGCTTGCCAGAGGAACACACAGCCAGTGAAAGGAGGGAGATGAGAGCAGGTTAGGAATGAGCATAGGATAAACAAGCATAGGATAGCTAGGAGCATAGGATAAATAAGGGTAGATTTTAAGGTTAGCGAGCAGAGACCCCGACAGAGGAACCCAGCGGAGAATGGAGAAACCAGCAGGGCAGAGCTGGCAGGGAGCAGGAGAGGAGTGGAACTGGGAGGAGTGTCTGACCGGGTGGAGAAAGCAGTCTGGAATGGTGATGATGATGATGGGGCAGGTGAGTGTGCAGCAACCCTGGAGATGCACCGTGGAGATGGCAGCAACCTGAGGAGAAAGGAGGAAAAGGGGTTTTAGGCTGAGTTCCTTAACAATACGTACAAAATTTAATTTCACGTTTGAGGCAGCTATACCCAACAAGCCAGCGCTGGAGCGTTCACAGGTCCTTTTAAGTGCTGACAGAGAGGAGGCAGCAGGTACGTCCACTCATGCAGGTGTGCTGATGACCTGTGGAGTCTGACCATAACAGTGCCCCCGCTCCCCAAGGGGCACCTCCTGGCACCCCACCGGGCTTGTTGGGATGGGCACAGTGAAAGACACAGACCATCCCCCTGTCATGAAAGTAGGAGCCAGGGATCCATGACCTCTCTTCTGGCCCGTAGCCCTTCCAGTGGACCAGGTATTGCAAACTCCGGCCCCGATGGTGAACATCCAGAATCCTCTGAATGGTGTAGGTGGTCTGGCCATCGAGGATCCGAGGCAGAGGAGGTGGCTTCGGAGGGGGAGGACAGAGAGGACTGGCGGAGATCTTCAAGACATGGAATGTGGGGTGGATGCGGAGTGTCAGCGGAAGCTCCAGCCGGACTGTCACGTCGTTGATAATTCTGGAGATGGTAAATGGACCAAGGAAGCAAGGTGCCAATTTCCTGAATTCCGTCTTCAGCGGCACCTGGTCTACCGACAGCTACATGGTCTGACTGACTGCATATTTGGGTGCCGGGACCTGCCTGCGGTCCGCGTACTGGCGGTTCCGCTCTGTTAAACAAAGAAGGGCAGCCCAGGTGGCCCTCCAAAGGCAGCGGAAGCAGCAAGCGTGGGCCCCCACAGATGGCATCGTAACTTCCCTCTCCACCATGGGCAACAGGGGGGTAATCCCATGGATGCTTCAAAGGGCGTTAACCTGGTGGATGAGGAGACGGCGGAGTTGTGAGCATACTCCACCCAGGTAAGATGGGTGCTCCAGGTGGAAGGGTTGCAGGATGCCACGCATCTGAGGGTGGTCTCCAGGGATTGGTTCATACACTCAGCCTGCCCGTTATTCTGTTGGTGGTATCCAGAGGTGAGGCTGACCGTGGTGCCCAGGGAGCGGCAGTAGGATCTCCAAACTTGGGAGGTGAACTGTGGACCCCGGTCACATACAATGTCCAAAGGAATGCTGTGAAGGTGGATAACGGGGGAAGTGAGCAGGTTGATGGCCTCGGAAGCAGAGGGCAACTTGGGGAGGGACACCAAATGAATGGCCTTAGAGAAACACTCTAAGATGGTGAGGATGACAGTTTTACTCTGCGAGGGGGGAAGTCCAGTGACAAAGTCCAGAGCAATGTGCGACCAAGGGCGACTGGGAACCGGCAGGGTGTGCAGGAGGCCGGCAGGAGGTGAAGAGTCGGACTTGTTCCGGACGCACACTTGACAGGCCTTGACATAGTCCCAGATGTCTGTCTGCAGCATGGGCCACCATAACGCTCACTGGACCAGGTTGATGGTGCAGGAAACTCCCAGGTGGCAGGAAAAGTGGCTGGTGTGCCCCCACCGGATGACGTCACTGTGGAGGCCAGCTGGGATAAACAGGTGATCTTTGGGTCCCTCCTTGGGTCTGGGCTCAGTAGCCTGGGCCTGCCGGACCCTCTGCTCAATCTCCCAGGACAGAGCACCAAGAATGCAGGAGGAGGGCACTATGGGTTCAAGGAGTGAAGAGGAGGCTGGTTGGTCAGGGGAGAACTGGCGGGAGAGAGCGTCTGGCTTGATGTTACAGGAGCCAGGCCTGTAGGTGATGGTGAGGTTAAACCTAAGAAAGAATAGGGCCCAGCGGGCCTGCCTAGCATTTAACCTGCAGGCCGACCTAAGATACTGTAAATTTTTATGGTCGGTCCACACTTTGATGGGATGGACCACTCCCTCCAGCCAGTGCCTCCACTCCTTAAGAGCCAATTTAATGGCCAGAAGCTCTCTGTCCCCTATGTTGTAGTTCCTCTCCGCTGGCGAGAGCCACCGAGAGAAATACACACATGGGTGGAGCTTCTAATCGGAAGCTGAGTGCTACGAGAGGACAGCACCCACCCCCGAATCAGAAGCGTCCATCTCTACTATGAACTGGAGCTGAGGGTCAACCTGGGCCAAGATGGGTGTGTTGGAAAACTAGGCTTTCAGTTTGGAGAAAGCCTGCTCTGCTACCTCAGACCAGGCAAAAGGCACCTTGACCAAGGTCAGCTGGGTAAGAGGCTGTGAAACCCTCTGTAGTTCCTAATGAATCTGTGATAAAAATTCACAAATCCCAAAAAATGTTGAAGGTCTTTGCGGGACTAGCGAGTAGGCCAATTGAGCACAGCCTTCACCTTAGTCGGGTCGGCCCTCAGTTCCCCTTCAGCAACAATAAACCCCAGGAAGGAAATGGAGCGGGTGGAAAACTCATACTTTTCAGCAATCACAAAGAGTTGATTTTCCAGAAGCCGCTGTAACATGGCTCGGACGTGTACTGCGTGCTCCTCTGGCGTGCGGGAAAAAAATCAAAATGTCATCAAGGTATACAAAAACAAACTGATTGACCACATTGCGGAGGACATTATTAATCATGTACTGGAAGACGGCCGGGGCATTGATGAGCCCAAAGGGCATCATGAGATATTTGAAATGCCCCAGCTGTATTTAAAAGGCCATCTTCCACTCATCCCCTTCGCGTATACGAGCCAGATGGTACGTATTGCACAAGTTCAGTTTGGTAAACACCCATGGGCGCTGAAGGAGCTCAAATGCAGAATTGATCAGAGGCAGAGGGTATTTATCCTTAATTGTAATAGCATTCAACTCGCAGTAATCAGTCCACGGACGCAGAGATCCATCCTTCTTCCCGACAAAGAAGAACCCCGCCCCAAGAGGAGCCGAAGAGGGCCGAATGAGGTCGGTCTTCAGGGAGTCCTTGATGTAACTTTCCATCACCTCCCTTTCCGGTCCATAAAGGCTGTAGAGCTGACTGGAGGGCAGCCGCGCACCCGGGAGGAGGTCAATAGCACAGTCGTAAGAGTGGTGAGGTGGCAAAGAAAGTGCTCTCGACTTGCTAAAGACTTCCCCAAGGCCATGATAGACCTTGGGTACAAGGCTGAGGTCCGGCAGCTCCATCGAGGGGGGGGAGATGGGAAGGGACGGCGAACATGTGGCCGAACAGAGGCAGGATGCTAAGAAAAAGGGGCTCCAGGAAAAGATTGAATTTTGTGCCCAGTTGATAATAGGATTGGGCTTCCAGAGCCAAGGGTACCCCAGGACCACCAGGGAGGACGAGCTAGAGAGAATAAAAAAAGACAGAGTCTCCCAGTGGTTCCCATAAAGAAGGACAGAGATCGGCGCTGTGCGTTTGATTATGAAAGAGACACTACAGCCAGGTAATGCCGCAATATTTAATGAAGTTGACAATTTAGTCGTGGGGATGCCTACCTCCCGCACAAGCCGCGACAAAATTAAATTTTGTTCCGCCCCTGAATCAATTAATGCTGACACCCTCCTCTCAACCCCCGGTAACTGGATGAGGGCTGGGATGGAAAAGTTACCAGGGTGATGAATAGAATTCCCGCCCATCAGACCCCCCATGGCTACTGGCGGGCTGCATCTTTTTGGCTTCGGGTGACAATTAAACAGATTATGCTCTAAAGATCCACAATACATACACGTACCAGCTTTTCTCCATCGCTGGTGCTCCTCTGGAGTCAAACGGACCCAGCCAAGCATGATAGCTTCGGAGGAAGAGTCGGCTTCACCTGCACCAATAGCCGGGGGAGGTGTGCGCGAAACGGGCTGGCCGGAGGAGGTCTTCCGCTCCTCCGCATGCTCGCGGTATCGGTTATCCAAACTGACGGACATGATCAATGAGCACATCCAGAGAGGAGGGAATGGCATGAACCACCAGGTCGTTGCAAAGGTTGGCATTAAGACCCTGGAGGAAGGTGCTGCGTAAGGCAACGTCATTCCACCCAGAGTCCGCCGCAACAACCCGGAACTCCACAGAGAAGTCATAGCAGACCAACTCTCCTGACGGAGCGACACAAGGCGGCTCATAATGTTTCCTTCACTGTCCGTTCAATCAAAGGCCTGGGTGAACTCGCCAATGAATCGGTCAGAGGTGTAATTAGGGCCCTCCACGCTGTAGAGAATAGACTGAGCCCAGCTAAGAGCCCAGTCTCGCAGCAGGAGGGTCAAAAAATGAATCTTGGACGTATCGTCCAGGTACTCCCCACCCACCTGCCCTAAATAAAGCCGAACATGGAGCAAAAATCCTTTACACCCCCCCACACACACACGCATGGGGCCAGTGAGGGGGGGAGGGGCCGGCGAATGGTAGTAGAAACTGAGACGGCAGATGGAGGGGAAGGACCTGGACAAGACCTGACAAAGATGATCGGCGACCGTGCTCAGCTGCTGCGTAATAGTCTGCAGCTGTTCCGTGAGCACAGCCACCTGCCGCTCTGTGACGTCAAGGCGGTCGAGGGCAGTGCTCCGCTGATGCAGCACCTGCTGAGCTTAAATTATGGCTGGCTCGTTCTATCATGATTGGGAGAAGGTTAAGCTCACGTGCAGGCTGCTAACACCAGTGAATACACACGACACAGAGAGGCAACGTTTAAACACAATTTTATTGAAAATAAACTCAATGGTAAAACGCCACTCACCAGAGGAACACACAGCCTGTAAAAGGAGGGAGACGAGAACAGGTTAGGAATGAGAAGGGAGGGTAGGAGCAATGGATAAACAAGGGTAGATCTTACGTTTAGTGAGCAGACAGCCCGGCAGAGGAACCCAGCGGAGAATGGAGAAACCAGCAGGGAGAGCTGGCAGGGAGCAGGAGAGGAGTGGCGCTGGGAGGAGTGTCTGACCTGGTGGAGAAAGCAGTCTGGAATGGTGATGATGATGGGGCAGGTGAGCGTGCAGCAACCCTGGAGGCGCACTGCAGAGATGGCAGCAACCTGAGGAGAGAGGAGGAAAAGGGGTTTTAGGCTGAGTTCCTTAACAAATACATACAAAACTTAACTTCATGTTTGATGCAGCTATACCCAACGAGCCAGCACTGAAGCAGTTCACAAACAGGTCCTTTTAACCGGTGGCGGAGAAGAGGCAGCAGGGACGTCCACTCACGTAGGTGTGCTAATGACCTGTGGAGCCGGGAACCTGGTGTAGAACCTCCCACAGAAAGGGAGGGGGAGCGCGCTCACCTGATCATAATATAAATGGTTTTGAATGGTCTGACGTGACACTTAGGTCCCTCTCACCTCCCTTAAATGTGCCGGGAGTTGAATGGTATTCATCATCTGGTTCTGCAGGGCACTGTTCACAATGAAGCGGTCATCAGTGTGGGATGTGGCCAAAGGACGTCCACTTCTATGCCTTTCTGTGACTCTTCCAGTCTCTCTGTTGCAACCTGCTGATGACACTCTGTGACAATCTAAACTTAGTGGCTACTTCCCTCTGAGAACATCCTTTTTAAAGCCTTGCAATGGCAAGGTACTGTTGATCAATTGTTAGGCGTCGTCTTGGTATCATGATGTCAAAATGTCAACAGCATGATGAAGAGGATTGTTTAAATACCAATTCTAATGCCATTAAGCACCTTGTTAGAGAATAGCAAGTTATGAAAAAAGTACTGAAGTACTGAACAGTTGGAAATGTGCATTCCTAAGGTTAGGGAAGGTCAAATTAAGTTCACCTGTAAAGGTTAGAATGCATTTTAGGTGCATCTGGAAATTTCACCCGGAAGTCGAATATCCCTACCTTGTTGTGAGTAGTGTATATTTGAAGAATAAGGTCTACCCTTGCTAAAAACATAAGTTGGTATTAAAATAAGAAAAACACTCTAGTTCTCTAAAATCTGATGAATAATTTCAGCTGAGTTGTCAATCGGTCAGGGACAACTTTTATACATTTTTTTTAAATTTAGAGAAAAGACAGTTGCAAAGTGGATTTCTAAATTGTCTATAATATAAAAGTAAGACAAGAAACATCAATAAATATATTTACACCTACTGGTTCACCGTGTTGTTAAGGTCAAGCTGCAACTTGTCTTCATTTCCTGTCGGTTCATCAACACCATCACAGAGGCTCAGCCCAGAGGAGGCGCACCGACCCCCACGTGTCTCCACTTTGATCCAGCAGCTCACATGGGACCGAATGACCGCCCAGGAGCTCACGTCGCTGCAGCTCGGAGGTGAAGGAGGGACCGCCGGTGGACTCGGACATCAGTTTGGTGAAAGTTTAAAAGCCGCTTCAGCCACCGGCAGTGGCGGGACGATGAGGGAGGAGCAGCTGGGCAGGAGGACCGGAGCTGTCTTAGACCCGGTTCATGCAGGCCAACATTCACAGCAATTTTTGGTCATCTGAAACCATCAATTTTGCTGACTTTTTCCTTTCTCCAGATCACAATTTATTCCAAAAAATGGTGATTTTCAAGGAAATTATATCATTTCCTGCGTAAACATACCAAATTCAGCCTAATTAAAAATCAATAAACTTCTCCTTTACTCTTCAAATCGAACTTATTCAAGGTATTGATAAGTTAAAGCTTCTGTTGTTGAGAGTGCAATAAGAAGACCAGACTTGGACGGCAGAAGAACTTTATTCACTCTCTCACTTCATTCATACACAGAAAAAGCATTCTCTTCATACACCAGGGTCTCTCCTTTTATATCACCCCACTCCTTCCCCCTGCTGCCTAAGATCTTGCAACACAATACATTCAACACATCATTACCCCTACTGTCCCCGCAGCTACTCCTTCCTGCTGTCTGGGGCTCTACATCACCATAACTTCTCCCATCACAATACCTATTGTCCTCATCTGTTTACACCCCCACGCTCTACCGGCGGAGGGACTAATTGCCTCTCCTCTGCTTCCAGTCTGAGATGATTATCCCAGTGTGTGTTCCCCACACCGCCCCCACCAGAGTCTCAGACTGAGTGGCAACCCTCACGTCCTTTTGGCTTCAGTCTCCTCCCATATCTGCTGTAACGAGGGTTCTTCGGCTCCGCGGCGCTGCTGTGCCTGTGGGGGGCACTTGGGCGTGTGTCTATCTGCGGGTGGGCAATGGTGAGGGGGGGGGGGCATTCGACTTACCCGTGTGGCTGCTCTGATGAATCGTTTACCTGGGGAATTCTCAGTGGGGGTCTTCCACGCCAAGGAGCTCGAGCCAACATTACTTGCTCATCCGCCACCACAGAGGCGGGCTTAAGTCTGTCTATACATATTTTCTCCCGACGACCCCCCAAGTCTAACAAAAAATGTTTGTCCCCTGGTTTCAGCACTCTGAACGGGCCATCGTAGGGTGGGCGCAATGGGGGGCGGTGGGCATCGTGCCTGACAAACACGAACGCCGCGTTCTTCAAAGTTTTTGGCACAAAAGTGCATGGAAAACAGTGGTGGGCCGGGCCCGGTAGCGTGCCTGTGTCTGCGCTATGCTGTGAACACGGAGACAGATGGTTGTCCGGTGCGGGATTATCTGGTAAAAATTCCCCCGGGAGCCGCAGTGGCTGAGAAAGGACCAGCTCCACCAGGGAAGCCTCCAAATCCTCTTTAGGTGCAGAACGCAACCCTAACAGAACCCACGGCAACCGGTCTACCCAATTTGCATCCGTAAGCGAAGCCCTGAGTGCTGCTTTCAGTGACCTGTGGAAATGCTCGCATAACCCATTGGCCTGTGGGTTGTACGCGGTCGTGCGATGAATTGCGACACCCAGGCTACGGGCCATCGCAGACCAGAGGTTGGAAACAAACTGAGGGCCCCTATTGGACGTGATGTCCAAAGGGATGCCAAAACGTGCCACCCATGTTGTCAAAAATGCGCACGCCACGTCCATGGACGTGGTTGCCGCTAGCGGGACTGCTTCTGGCCATCGTGTGGTGCGGTCCACCACTGTCAGAAGGTGCGTGAACCCCTGCGATGGCGGGAGGGGGCCCACGAGGTCCACGTGAACGTGGTCGAACCTCTTAGCCGGGATACGGAACAGCTCCAAAGGGGCCTTTGTGTGCCTGTGCACTTTGGCTCGCTGGCACACTACACAGGCTGCAGCCCACTCTTTTACTTGTTTGTGCAGGCCTGGCCATACGAACTTCGCTCCCACCATTTTGACTGACGCGTTCACTCCTGGGTGCGCCATGACGTGAACTGACTCAAACACACAACGGTGCCAAGCGACTGGGACCACCGGGCACGGGCGTCCCGTGGAGACGTCACAGATTGGGGGGGCCTCCGTCATGCAGTGCCCTGCTCTCCAGCCTTAACCCTGTTGGTCCAGACTGGAGCGTGCACAAGTCCGCATCGCCAGTCTGCTCTGCGACCATGGCTGTATAATCTATCCCTATGCAGACTGGGGCCACTACTGCACACGAAAGGCAGTCCGCCACCACATTTAGTTTACCGGCCACATGCTGAATATCGGTAGTAAACTCCGAGATCGCGGCTACCTGTCTCTGCTGCCGGCCCGACCATGGTTCCAAAACCTTGGCCATCGCATACGTTAGCGGCTTGTGGTCCATGAACACAGTGAAGCTGCACCCTTCCAGCCAGAACTGGAAGTGGCATATGGCCAGGTGGAGAGCCAGCAACTCCCTGTCGAACGCGTTGTATTTACGCTCACTGTCGCGCAAAGCCCTGCTAAAGAAAAGCGAGCGGCTGCCAAGAACCGGTGACGCGTTGCTCCATGACGGCCCCTATGGCCATGTCCAAGGCGTCGGTAGTGAGTGCTATCCAAGCCGCCGGGTCCGGGTGCGCCAACAGTGCGGAGTTTGCCAGGGCTGTTTTAACCTCAGAGAATGCCTGCTCCCTCTCAGGAGTCCAGTCGACTCTGTCCGCCGGTTTCCGTTTCTTGAGCGTGGCTTACAATGACTGCATGAGCTGAGCTGCGTGGGGGAGGAACCGGTTATAAAAGTTAACCATCCCCAAAAACTCTTGCAGCGCCCTGACCGTCTGAGGCCGGGGAAAATTCGCCACCGCGCGCACCTTGTCCGGCAAGGGTATCGCTCCCTCCGGTGAGATGCAGTGCCCCAAAAAATCAATCCCTGTCACGCTGAACTGGCATTTCGCCGGGTTGATTATTAATCCGTACTCCTCTAACCTCCGGAAAACCGTCCTGAGGTGGGTTACGTGTTCGTCCTCGGACGCGCTGGCCACCAGGATGTCATCCAGGTAGACAAACACAAAAGGCAGATTGCACAACACCGCATCCATCATGCGTTGGAATGTCTGTGCTGTGCCTTTTAATCCAATGGGCATGCGTAAAAACTCAAACAGGCCAAACGGAGTTATTACAGCCGTTTTGGGTATGTCCTCCGCACGCACCGGGACCTGGTGGTAACCACGGACCAGGTCTATTTTAGAAAAAATACGTGTCCCGGCGAGGTGAATGGAAAAATCCTGAATATGGGGAATCGGGTATCGGTCGTGTGCTGTGGCATTGTTCAATCTGTGGAAATCTCCGCACGGTCGCCATGATCCCTCGGCCTTAGGGACCATGTGTAGTGGGGATGCCCATGGGCTGTTTGAGCGCCTGATGATGCCCAACCTTTCCAAGTTGGCAAACTCCTTGCGCGCTATGGCCAATTTAGCTGTGTCCAGGCGCCGAGGTCGTGCGAAAACGGGCGGCCCAGTGGTGGTGATAAAGTGTTCCACCCCGTGTTTAGTGATGGCCGCTGAAAACGTTGGGACCATGAGTGCTGGGAACTGGGTGAGCAGTGTGTGGAACTTATCGCCTGGAGCTGTGACGTTGGCTAGCGTTGTTGGCCCGGCTTCTTGAGCTGTACAGGGGAGAGAATCAAAAGACATTGCATTGATCAGGCGTCTGTTAGCAACATCGACTAGCAGCCCGTGTGCACACAAAAAATCAGCGCCCAAGATTGGGAAACTGCATGCCGCTATGACGAATGTCCACTCATACATACGGCTGTGTAGGGATACAGTCATTGTCCTCTCACCAAAAGTCCTAAGCGAGCCGTTTGCGGCCAACAGCTTGGGGCCGCTAGCTCCGGCTAGCTGGTCGGCGTAGGATGGCAGGATGAGGCTCTTTTGGGAGCCGATGTCTACGAGGTACCGTCTCCCCGAGCACGAGTCCGTCACGTAGACCAGCTTGTTTTCTTCACCAGCGGTCACAGCTGCTACTGACTGCCGGCCTTGGCGTTTCCCGAACGCTTGAATTGGCTCGGTGGCACACATCGGCGTGCGTTCTCTCCAAAGCGGCGGTGGTAGGAGCAGAGCATGTCTCTCTGGCACTTCCTGACCCCTGCTGCCGCTACCATCGCCGGCTCCTCGCTTCCGCTGGTCGTCTCGCTAGATTCCGACGCCGACGCGTTCACTGTGAGGGCTCTGGTGGTGAGGATGATCCGATCTGACTCCTGGGCTAGTGCACGGTAGTCACGCGCGGCCAGCAACGGCGAGTTGGCCAGGACCGCTCTTGCCTCTGTTGGGAGGTTCCGGAGGAAAAGGTGGGCAAACAGAAAATGCCAGTCATCCGTGCCCATCAACGCCAACATCTTCTCCATCAGTTCGACCGCCTACCCATCTCCTAACTCGGACCGCCTCAGGAGCCTCTCTGCTCTCTCGCAGTCCGAGAGTGTGTAGCGCCGGGTCAGCGCGGCTTTGAGAGTCCCGTATTTATTGTGGGCTGGGGGCTGTTGGAGCAGGCTCGCTACTTGCTGAGTCATGCGAGCGTCCAGTGCTGCGACCACATAGTAATATCTGGTGTCATCTGCCGTTATTCCCCGGAGGGCGAACTGAGCCTCGGTGTGGAGGAACTAAGACTGCGGGTCATGCAGCCAAAAGTCCTGTAGTTTGACCGAAATGGCGCGCACGTTGCTGGGGCTTTCCGTCTGGGCCATCTCGGGGATGCTTGCCACGTTGCTGGGGCTTCTCGTCCGGCCCAACTCCGGGGTTTTTGCCTCGTGTTCCATTATTTGTCAAGGGTCACCAGTGTGGAGAGTGCAATAAGAAGACCAGACTTGGACGGCAGACGAACTTTATTCACTCTCTCACTTCATTCATACACAGAAAAAGCATTCTCTTCATACACCAGGGTCTCTCCTTTTATATCACCCCACTCCTTCCCCCTGCTGCCTAAGATCTTGCATCACAATATATTCAACACATAATTACCCCTACTGTCCCCGCAGCTACTCCTTCCTGCTGCGTGGGGCTCTACATCACCATAACTTCTCCCATCACAATACCTATTGTCCTCATCTGTTTACTCCCCCATGCTCAACCGGCAGAGGAACTATTTGCCTCTCCTCTGCTTCCAGTCTGAGATGATTATCCCAGCGTGGGTTCCCCACACTGTATAAATTTGAAGTCAATGCGATCAGAAATGTAGAAGCTGTACTGGTGACAAGCTGGAATGGGAAAGGTTATCTGTGCTTCCTTTTAAGGTGGAACTTTTGGAAACTTTCCAACTTTAGCTTTCCTTTCCTTTCTTTTAGCTTCCTTTGCTTTAGGTTGTGGCTACTAAGGGAACCGGAACCACCACCATATTCACTACATTTGCACTAGGGATGAGCCGATCCGATCCGCCGGATCAGAATCAGTATCAGTAAGGAATAAAAATAATTTACTGATCCGATACATTATTTATATTAAAATGAAAGCGCAATCTTGTTCTCAGCCGTGCTGCGCACAGGTTCTGTGAACAGAAGCAACGAGCGTCACATCACTGAAGCCTGTCTGTGGGACTTGCCTCAGTATGTTGCTGTGTGGTACCAGCATTTACAATTTTACACCAACAGCTTGATAAAACACTTGCAAAAGTATCACAGCAGCAAAAAATGTATGCTGAATTATCTCAAAAACCGAGCAGAACCAAGTGTGTCTTGCAGCAGCAGCCGCTGTTTACTGCTGGAATACGTTAAAAGTGAAACTAAAAGAACGAAACTGAAAGCAAAAACCAGAGGAGCAAGAATGAAGACATAACATGGGCTTACCTTTAGCTGGACAGTTACTGCTGATGAGAGGTAGGTGACAGAAACATAAATAGCAAATTATGACCTGTGAATTGGAAGCAGGACTATTCAAGGACTACCAAGGCTACATGAAATGGAACAGGGATGACTTCAAAATAAGGGCAAATCTAAAAACTATGGACAGAGAATAAACTACTTAATAAACTGAGCATCAGGATAATAATAATAATAATAATAATAATAATAATAATAATAATAATGACAAAAATACAACTTAAAGGGTTAGTTCCTTTATTTTCAGATCTACAGCATTTTTTACCTCATGCAGTGGCACTTTGAATTTCATCTGAATGTTTACTTAAATACTCAGCTTTAAAGTTTTGCAATAAACTTGCACTTAAAACTTCAGAATGCATGTTTACATGGTGCTGACCAGTGAAATGCTGCCAATGTTACACAGTTTAAATTTTTTTAAAAAGCAGCAGCGTTGCTGAACTGAGTAACATTTGTAATATATTCTTTGACTTTTAAATTTATGTTTTTATATGTATGCAAAATGCAACAGTCATTACCAAAGTATGTTCTGTACTGTTATTTTAAATAAGAGAGACAGTATCGGGTTTGGATCGGGTTTGGACGATATTCAAAGTCACAGTATCGGCATCAGTATCGGTCTTGAAAAAGTATCGGCTCATCCCTAATTTGTACATAACACTATTTCAACTGCTTATACCCCCTTTACACAGGGGTGGAGATCACTGACAGATCGCTCAGAGATCTGACCAATTTTTGATCTATCAATGATCTTCAATGATCTCCACAGTCACCATGGTCTCCTCAAAGTTTTGACTCAGTCCAGAACACAAAAGCATCTCCCAAATAATCCCAAAGATCAAAAATTGGCCCAATCGCTCAACAATCTCTGTACTGTGTACTGTTGAGAAATTGTTGAATGATGTAAAAATGGGCAGATCTTGCAACAATCTTTCAATGATCTCTCAATGATTGTCAAGTTCTCTCAGTGATCTTCCAATGATTTCCACGGTCGCCACAGTCTACTCAAAGTTTTGACTCTGTTCACAACAATCTCTCAACAACCACCAAACGAAAGTGATCTCTCAACGAGCTTTCAACAATCTGACTCACACTATGATCTCTAAGTGATCTTTCAATGACCTGTACTAGTCTTTCAGTGAACCCACAATGATCCCTAACTGATCTCTCAGCCATCTCTACCTTTGGGGTGGAAACATTTAGCATTCATTGAAAGATCAATGGGAAATCACTGGGAGATGGATGAGATCGCTGAGTGCTCCTTGAAAGATCACTGTGAAATCGTCTCCCTTTGGTGACCACTGAGAGATTGTTTTGGACTGAGTCAAATCCTTGGTGACAGTAGAAATCATTGAAGGTCACTGAGGGTAGTATCTCACAGAGTGGCAAATGTAGACAAGCAGACGATTTTTGGACTCGTCAACTTTTCTGAAGAATCTTCATGAATATCAGGGTTCGCCTCTGTCATTTGCAACAATTAACATTTAGAGACATTTAACAACCATTTGCAACATTAATGCAAGTGTTTGCAAGCACTGCTGTGAAAGCAGCTGGCGAACATTAACGGACTGAAAGTACAAGTTCCCCTCCCCAAAAAGTGTAATCCCTCATGAGATTTAGCTCAAACTCAAACTCATCCAAGGTATTGATAAAATAAAGCTTCTGTATAAATTTGAAGTCAATCCAACCAGTGGCAACAATATAGAATGTGAAGCGGACGAACAGACAAATGAACGAGCAAATGGGTCAAAAACATTATACCTCCCATAACTTCGGTGCCTGGGGCATAATAATTACTGTGCTTTGTTACAGTGAATAAGCAGCAATCAGCTGATTTGGTGTGAAACTTTCTATGGATTGTAAGAGAGGTCAAAGGTGATGCTGTGGCATAGTTGTCCTGTCTGAGCACTTGCACTACAAATAGCTAAAGATGAATGCTGATATACTGTATTTTCAAATTTAAGCAGTTATTCTGCCTTTGATATATGCATCTGGATTGTCATTATTTTAGCATCTAATAGTGACTCACAGCTGCACATATATGTTATGAAGAAGTTGGTAATACTGTATGTGGATAAATTTGGCAGATTGAAAGTAAAGATTGTTTTAATCTGTTTTATAATCTCCAGTATACATTATACTTAGGGTTTCTGCTGGTAACATTTCTGCGTGGCGCAACGCCACGCCAAAAACTGAGCCACCACGCTAAGAAAAATATAGGCCTATAATTTTTTTTAAAAAAAGGAGCTACACAGGAGCCAATTAAAAAAAGAGAAAGGAGCCGTAAAAGAGGCATCAAAGAGCCGCAGGTTTGCCACCCTTGGCATACACTATACTGTATATATTTTTGTCATGAAAATAAATGAGGGGATGTCACTCCACAAGTGAACAACGCACGTCAAAAACAGTCACTCATGGCATCAGGAGCAGTAGATGTTTGGGAGCATGCCACCCACATGACAATTCCAGCCACTTGCCAAGTGTATCTACAATAGCTGTCCAAGAGACAAAACTGAATCTGCAGTGTTTCCCCTACCATTATGTCAGGGTAATATGTCACATCAACCACCTAAAAAACAGACAAAAATGTCTACGTTTTTTTTAAACACTCCTATGTGGTGAAGATGGCAACAGTTGCTCTCCTGCTCCGGGTCCAAGTAAGTAAATACATTAACACCATGATTGCTTTGATGGGGACTGCTACTGATTAGACGAGAGTCACCGGCATTTTTACAAGTATTTTAATTTTGTTGCCCTGTGTTAAACTCAGCGCAGATCAGTGGTTGACTGGAATAAACCGATCTATAGCTCAGTAGATCTATACCTGTGCTTCATTGATTACACAAAGGCCTTTCACAAAGTAAAGCATCAAGACATGATAGCCATCCTGCAAGAGCTGTAAACTGATGGCAAAGATCTGTACATTCTCACAAATCTGTACTGGGAAAAAACAGCAGAAGTAAGTCTCAGAAGACATCAGTCACTACATAATTCAATTCCATTCAATTCAGCTTTATTTATATAGCACCATATCACAACAAAAGTCATTTCATAGCAAAGATAAAATCAAAAGAGGTGTGAGACGAAGGTGCATCTGTTCACCAGGACTCTTCAGCCTGTACAGTGAAATGATAATGAGAGACATCAATACCAGCACATGATACCAGCACGGACGGCATCAGCGCAAAGCTCCTCAAGTCCTGTGCAGACCAGCTGTGTGGGATTGTGACGTATATCTTCAACATGAGCCTGAAACTGGGGAGGGTACCACAGCTGTGGAAAACATCTTGTGTGGTACCTGTACCAAAAACTTCCCACCCCAAAGACCTGAACAGCTTCAGACCGGTGGCCTTGACGTCCCACTTGATGAAGACCCTGGAGAGACTGCTCCTTGCTCATCTCCGCCCCCTGGTGGAACCAGCGATGGATCCACTCCAGTTCGCCTACCAGCATGGCATTGGGGTGGAGGATGCGGTGATCTTCCTCCTTCACCGTTCTCTGTCCCACCTGGAGAAGCCCGGGAATATGGTGAGGATCATGTTCTTTGACTTCTCCAGTGCTTTCAACACCATCCAACCGATGATCCTGAAGAACAAGCTGCTGCGCGCAGGGGTGGACCAGCACCTGTCATCATGGATCCTGGACTACCTCACGAACCGGCCTCAGTTTGTGAGAACCCGGGACTGTGTTTCCGACACGATCATCAGTAGCACGGGGGCCCCCCAGGGAACGGTGCTGGCTCCCTTCCTGTTCACTCTTTATACTGCGGACTTCTCACACAACACAACACATTGCCATCTACAGAAGTTCTCTGATGACTCTGCGATCGTTGGTCTCATCTCCAGCGGAGATGAAGCTGAGTACAGAGGGCTTATCCAGGACTTTGTGGACTGGTGCCATCGGAACTGCCTCCAGATCAACGCGAGGAAAACTAAGGAGCTGGTGGTGGACTGCCGCAGGCATGGGCAGCCCCTCACAGCACCAGTAAATATACAGGGAACAGACATCGAGATGGTGACATCCTACAAGTACCTGGGTATTCATCTGAACAATAAACTAGACTGGTCACACAATACTGACGCACTCTACAAGAAGGGACAGCGCAGGCTGTTCCTGCTGAGGAGACTCAGGTCTTTTGGTGTACAAGGGGCGCTGCTGAAGTCATTCTATGACACGGTGGTGGCATCAGCCATCACTTTTGGAGTGGTCTGCTGGGGCAGTGGCATTACTGCAGCCGATAGGAAGAGACTGAACAAACTGATTAAGAAAGCTAGCTCTGTCCTGGGGCAACGCCTTGATCCGATGGAGGAGATAGGAGAGAGAAGGACGGTGGCTAAACTGTCATCTCTGCTGGAGTCCGAGTTCCACCCTATGCAGGACATACTGGATGCACTGAGGAGCTCATTTAGCAGCAGACTACATCATCCCAGGTGCACAACCGAGAGGTTTCGTAGGTCCTTCCTACCAACGGCTGTCAGACTGTACAACCTAAGCAGGGCTGCTCGCAGAGATAGCAAAAAGATGTAACAAACTAATAGGTTTTTTTTTGAATGCAAAAGATGCAATAGACTTACACAATGGTCCTCTCCGGCATACAACTAGGAACATACCGGTCGCTATGGAGGGTGAGAATATGTATGGGCACATAATCATACCATGTAGGATAACTAAATAGACGGTTATGCTGTTTCATCCCACCTAGCAACAATGCTCTGCACTGTGTGTGTTTATATATTTACATATTTATTCCATCTAGCTACAATGCTCTGCACTGGGTGTGTTTATATTTATATATCTATATATTTATTCCATCTAGCTACAATGCTCCGCACTGTGTTTTTATATATCTACATATTATTCCATCTAGCTACATTGCTCCGCACTGTGTGTGTTTATATACTTGCATATTTATTCCACCTAGCTGCAATGCTCCGTACTGTGGGTGTTTATATATTTACATATTTATTCCATCTAGCTACAATGCTCCGCACTGTGTGTTCATATATTCATATATTTATTCCATCCAGCTACAATGCTCTGCACTGTGTGTCTGTGTGTGTGTGTGTGTATATATATATTTTATAGTAATATGTACATATGTATATTAGCTGCTCTTGCTTGCTTGTTTTTTTTTGTTTTGTTTTGTTTTTTTTTTGTTTGTTTTTTTTTTTTGCCTTCTGATTGTTGCTCTGAGTGTTGCTATCCCTGTGCTGTTGCAATCCTGGAATTTCCCCGTTGTGGGACTAATAAAGGCTTATCTTATCTTATCTTATCTTATGATGTGTTATAAGCGTCCGACCACTTAATTGATGAATTTGAGATCACTTCAGGAGTACTCCAGAGTGATACTTTGGCCCCGTTCCTGTTTGTTACCATCCTAGACTATGCCCTGCGGAGAGCCATTGATGGAAAAGAAGCAGAGCTGGATCTAATGTTAACACCTCGTAGATCCTGAAGAATATCAGTGAAAGCAATAGCAGATCTGGATTATGCAGATGACATTGTTATGCTGTCAAACATCTTACAGACATAGAGATTGTCGCTTGTGGAGTTGGGAATGCTCTCAGATTGGTCTTACTATTAATGACCAGAAGACCAAAGTGATGACCCCTGGGGATGCTTCTAACTCTATATCTCCACTGATGACGAGTACCGGCAACCCTCTGGAAATAGTTAACAACTTCAAGCACCTTGGCTCCTGGATAGGATCTACTAGTCACGATGTGAAGGTGCGCAAGGCACTTGGGTGTGGTGCTCTCAATGACATGCAAGCTATATGGTGCTCAAACATGTCAAGAGAGCTAAAATTCTTCTGCGCAACTGTGAAATCCATACTGCTATACGGAAGCAAGTGCTGGTCATTAAACATCTCCCTTCAGAGATCACTGGACGGATCTTACACCATGATACTGAGCACCATCCCTAATGTAAATTGGCAAGACCATGTTTCCAATGAAGATCTCTATGGGCACTTTCCAAGAATATCAGACAAGGTGGCTTGGCAAAGACTTAGCCTTGCGGGGCATTGTTACCGTCACCAAGAGCTCCCAGCAGGCCACTTGGTACTCTGGGAACTGATGCATGGCTTTCGCCACCCAGGATCGCCATTAACATCATTCATGGACACTCTGAAGGGAGACACTGGGGCAGCCAACACTGGCAAGCTTGCCGCCTGGATGCTAGACTGTGAAGACAGGACCGCTAGGCATGCAGCTCAGCTGAGGCCGCTCTGACTGGCTGATGGACTGACCACTTAATAATCTGAGGTATGTAGATGATGCAGTTTTAATCAGCAATAGTAATCAGTTTTAATAGTGAATAGTTTAAATCAGCATGCTGAAAATTCTCACTGAATACAACTTTCACCAGTGTTTGCCAACAAACACCAACCATCATTAACTTTTATCAACTTTTGTCAAAATGTCAGTAAAAGTTGGTCCAAATGTTGTAGTGTGAATCCACCCAAAAAAGCAGGTCCAGGAAGGCAGGAAGCCTCCACAAACACTGATTTTTGTATGAGTGTCACCTGACGCTGATGTCAGCTGAACTGCGCTGAGTATTCTTAGTTTAAGTTAACCAAAGTTGGCAACTGCTACACATACACTAGCCTAAGTTGGCAAAAGTTTGACAACGCTGAATGCAATGCTGGGAAATGCTAGCAAAAGTTCATAAAAGTTTGTAAAAGTAATTTCACCAATGTTTGGACTGATTTTTCTGATTTTTCAAAATGTCAGTAAAAGTCGGTCCAAACATTATTGTGTGAACCCAGCTTAAGAGCAGAGCTAAACAAGGACCGCCCCGAACTGTTGGCTCCAGCAGCTGAGATGGTCAGAGCGCCGCAGATTCCACGGGGGTGAGTAAAAACGTGCTCTTTTTCTTCTCGCTCTTAAACGCTGCAATATTTGTGTAATTGTTACACACGTTTGTCTGCTGCAGCTTCAAAATTAATCTACTTTGGCACATTCATTTCTACTATCTGTTGCTGTGTTGCGACTGTAGTCTCTTCACCAACCACTACAATATGAAATAATTTAGGTTCATTATTATGTATCTGAAAAGGTATAATGACCAAAATTCACAAAGTGAGTGGCTTAAATCCATTAACAGCCTTTAGACAAACTAAACCTGCCAACATGTAGATTTCAAAATATGAGAGGTTTTTCCTGTTGTCTGGTTGGCAAGGAGTGTAAAACGTAAATCTATAGAAATATGGTAACAGGTCACTGAGTTACAGTAATTTTGTTTCATTAAATATAATTTTTATTAATACTTTTATATTTCTTTGTAATCAGAGTTAAAATTATTGTTCTCTTCTGGCTCTGCAAAATTATGATCAAAAGTTTCAATTATTAGAAAAAAATTAAGATATCACAAACTTTAAAATTTATTAGAAAAACTGTAATTTCACTATAAAAATAGACAAAAATTAGCCAGGAAATTATACACAAATTAATCATAAAGTCTCAAATGTAAAAGAAGAGTCATAATTTTACAAGAGGAAATTACAAATTTATGAGGAAAATAGTTGCAAATTTTGGTAAAAAAAATTTACAGAGAAAAAAGTAGAAATTAAAATGATTATAACTTTAAAAGAAAATCCTCAAACTTTCAAGACAAGGGACTGTATTTTGACGTTCATTATTGGACTTTTCTGCCTGACTTTCCACTGTTTTGGTGTATGTTACACCAATGTGCTTTTGATCAGGAAAAAAGTGGTCTTGTGGGAATGTGGGAAGGACGAGACAGGTTTCTCTCAAGTCATCTTTATTCACATTCACCAACATTGCAAAGAAGCAAGAGGACATTACAGGGAACTCTCATCCTTAAATACCAGGACTCTTCACAGTTCACAAGTCACATGCATCACAAATCACATTGCATTATAATCAGCAGTAACAATGCATCTCCTCTCTCTGATCTCACCCCCACAGTCTACAATGCATCCTCTCCTTAATCCTCTAATAACACCCCGCAGTCTCCAGCTCTGCATACCAAAGCTAACATCCTTGCCGCTTCCTGTTATCTCCAAGGAAGCTCTGCCTTTGTTCTGATCTAAAATGTGAGTCACAAAATAGGTCACATATGTGTGGCCCCCACACCAGCCCTCCCAACAATTTTAGACAAACAAGAGAATAACAACATGCATGCCGTGATAGAATCAATACACATCAGTCCGCATGCTGTCTAGGCTTCAGTCTCCTGCCGTATCTGCTGTAGCTGGGATTCAACGTCTCCGCTGCGCTGTCACGCTGGGGGTTTGCCATCTGGGGGTGGAAACCCTTTGTCAGTCCCTGCGGGTGTTCTGGGGAAACATTACTCTGTGAAGCCCCCCGTGGGGGTCTACCTCGCCGCGGGGCCCTTGCCAACAGCACTTGCTCATCCGCCACCACAAAAGCGGGTTTGAGTCTGTTTATGCCAACTTTTTCTTTCCTACCCCCCAAATCTAGCAAAAACTGCTTGTCCCCTGTTTCCAGCACTCTGAACGGCCCGTCATAAGGCGGTCGCAACGGGGGTCGATGCGCATCGTGTCTGACAAAAACAAACTCTGCGTTCTTCAATGCTTTAGGCACAAAAACGCGCAGAAAACTGTGGTGCACGGGGCCAGACAGCATGCTTGATTCTATGTTACTCCGCAACAGCTGCAACGGGGAGGTGTCTGGCGCCGGGTTATCTGGGAGAAACTCCCCAGGCAGCCGAAGTGGTTGCGCAAACACGAGTTCTGCTGGGGAGGCTTCTAAGTCCTCTTTAGGCACAGAACACAACCCCAATAAAATCCATGGTAACTTGTCTACCAAATTTGCATCTGTCAGTGACGCTCTGAGAGTTGCTTTCAATGACTTATGAAAATGTTCACATTACCCGTTACCCTGCAGATTGTACGCGGTTGTGCGGTGAATTGTGACACCCAGGCTGCGGGCCATAGTCGACCAAAGTTCGGACACAAATTGAGGGCCTCTGTCGGACGTAATGTCTGACGGAACTCCGAAACGCGCCACCCAAGCTGTTAAAAACGCGCGCGCTACCTCCTCGGCCGTGGTTGACGCCAGTGGAACCACTTCAGGCCAGCGCGTGGTGCGGTCCACCATTGTCAGAAGGTGTGTGCACCCCTGCGACGGCAGGAGGGGTCCCACGAGGTCCACATGAACGTGATCGAACCTCTTGGCCGGAATGTGAAACGGCTCCAAAGGAGCCCTCGTGTGCCTGTGTACTTTGGCTCGTTGACATGCCGTGCAGGCTGCTGCCCACTCCTTAACTTGTTTGCAAAGACTCAGCCACACAAATTTCTCCCCTACCATTTTGACCGATGCGCGCACTCCCGGGTGCGCCAAAGAATGAATCGAGTCAAAAACGCGGCGGCGCCACGCAACCGGTACTACTGGACGCGGCCGTACAGTGGAGACATCGCAGATTAGGGGGGGGGCATACCGTCTTGCAGCACCCTGCTCTCCAGCCTTAATCCTGTTGGTCCAGACTGGAGCGCGCGCACATCCGCGTCACTAACCAGCTCCGTGGCCATGGCTGCGTAATCTACTCCTACGCTGACTGGGGCCACCACGGCGCGCGAGAGGCAATCTGCCACCACATTCAGTTTGCCCGCCACATGCTGAATATCAGTGGTAAACTCTGATATCGCGGCCAGCTGTCTCTGCTGCCGGCCTGACCACGGTTCAGAAACCTTGGCCATCGCGAATGTTAGCGGTTTGTGGTTAACGAACGCGGTGAAAGAGCATCCTTCAAGCCAGAACTGAAAGTGGCGGATGGCCAAATGGAGAGCCAGCAGCTCCCTGTCGAACGTGCTGTATTTACGTTCGCTATTGTGCAAGGTCCTACTGAAAAAGGCGAGGGGCTGCCAAACCCCGGCTACATGTTGCTCCACGACCGCCCCTATGGCCACATCTGACGCGTCAGTGGTGAGCGCTATGCGGGCCATTGGGTCTGGGTGTGCCAACAACGCAGCCTTTGCCAAGGCTGCTTTCACCTCCGAGAACACTTGGTCCCGCTCCAGGGACCACTCGACCTTATCCGAGGGTTTCTTTTTTTTGAGCGCGGCATACAGCGGCTGCATGAGTTGCGCCGCGCGGGGGAGAAAATGGTTATAAAAATTCACCATTCCCAAAAACTCCTGTAATGCTCTGATCGTCTGTGGCCGGGGAAAATCTGCCACCGCGCGCACTTTGTCAGGAAGCGGAACTGATCCTTCGGGGGAGACGCGGTGTCCTAAAAAATCGATCTGCGCCACCCCGAAATGACACTTCGCTGGGTTGATTATTAACCCGTGATCTTCCAACCTTCGGAAAACTGTGGCCAGGTGTTTTTCGTGTTCGTCTTCGGACGCGCTGGCTACTGTCACCATGGGTTGAGATGCCGTCTCGGCACTCAGCCCATGTTTTCCCTCATCCCTGCTTCCCATTGAGCAGCGTCTCAGCTGGCCCCCAGCTGGCAGCATTATGGACGGCTGGGGCCAATTAGTCTTCATCAGCTGGGGCGCTGCCAATGAGGATAAATAGGAGCAGCCTCGATGACTCGGGGCTGCGACATAAAAGCACTGCTAGGCTGAAGCCCCTTCGTCTGGTGTCAGCCTCAACTCCCCTTGCAGCATTCCTGTGTTTGTATCCCGCTGTGAGGATGTACGTCTTGCTACCCCCACGTCCGGTACGAGCTGCTTACCTCTGCGCTGTGCAACCTGTGAGTGTACCTCTGCATGAGTATCTGTGCTCTCCTCATCCCTTATCCCTTACCCAAAATAAACCATCTCGACTCACTGGCTTGTCCCTGGCTCTGATTGCCCGGCTCCCTAGAGCCGGATGTGACAGTATGTCGCAGCCAGAAGAGCTACCGGCGGCCGTGAGTCGCCGTGGAAATGTACCTTTCTGTCCGGGTGTCAGCGCTGCTAGCATGCCGTTTCCCAGGAGTCACTTCAGGCGCCAGGGCGACGAGCTGAGGTCCGTCTCGGAGGCTGTCGACGGGACGTTCTTCACCCTGCACGACGCCTCCAACGCGAGACGCTGGCATCCGGGCCGTGCTGAGGAACTCCTGGACTGTCACCCTCACTCTCTGTACCATCTGGAGGACAGTGCCAGGATAGACGCTGCAGGTACACAGCGAGAGAAGCTCCACGGGGTGGATGGAAATCCCGGCAGGGAGTCGAAGTGGGCGACGTCTTTCCCCGCTTCGGAGTCCCGTTCCTGCTGTTATTCCAGTCCGGGAGTTCGCGCCAACCAGAGGACTTCCCCCGACCTGCGCCACGTCACTCGGGATTCCCTTCAAGGAGCCGCAGCTGACAGCAGTTATGTCCGGGGTCGAGTGGCTGTCGCGAGCTCTACTGTGTTTCCTGTCACCACCTTCAGGCATGTGGCGGCGGCAGTGAGATTGATGGTGAGGACTTCAGGGCTACGAAGCTTTCCCGTGCTCGACGCCTTCCTCGTCTCGATCTCCGATCTGGAGCGGCGAATCCTGGGTTTCCCCCTCGCTTCGTCCCCTGGGAGTAGTCGTCATCACATCGCCGAGTCACCTCTGCACGAACCTCGTCCGGATCCAGTTCTGGGTCATCGTCAGGACCGTTCCTCCCACGCAGCTGTCATCCCTTCGCCTCGTCAGTGTGGAGATTCTACAGCCTCGTCCCCTGAGCCTCGTTCCCCCGCTGTCATTCCTGGACATTCGGGCTGGCTCACCCCGGCTGTTTCCCCCTCCTCCTCGACGCGCTTCCTGACCGCTGTGTGTGCCTGGAATCCCGGCCTGGTGAGCTCTCTGCTGGAGACAACGCGAGCGACCCTCAGACGAATTCCCGGGGGGTCCTCCGTTATCGCCGGGCGGGGAGAGGAAGAAGCAGATTCCACTACAGCAGGCGATACTCAACCTCCAGGGGGCAGGCAAGTCATTGTTTTTTCACACCTGCTTAATGATTTGCTCTGTCACATCCCTGGAGGAGAAGTTCAGGGTTCGCAGCTCCCTGAACTCCCCCCACCTGCTGTAACCTGTATTCCTAATCCCGCATCCTCTGTGTCTCTCTCCGCCGAGCGGTCCCCGGCTCCGGGTCAACGTGGTGGGATATGGAGAGGGCCTGTGGTTCCGCAGCTACATTGCGGACGGAGGAGGGGGACTGACTGCTGCGTGGAGTCTACGCCGACGACTGAGCGTCCCCGGGTCTCCACGGAGGAGCGGTTCGGTCCGGCGGGACGAGATTCTTCTGGCTTCACGCCGAGTGGATCGTCGGCGGGGTCACCGGAGCTGGAGGAATCTCAAGCTGCGCTGACCATCGTGCTGGCTGCGGGGCCCGACGCGGCTAGATGGGAGCCTGACAACGACCTCCTGACGACGGATCCTGGATCTTCGCAGTCCTGGACGGCGTCAGAACCTGAGATCAGGCGAGTGCTCTCCTTTCTTTTCTCTCTTTTTATCCCCGAGCACTTCAGCCTATCTCTAGGGGAGACGAGCCCGGTGCAGCCGTCCGCTGCGTCTGAGCTCGTCTCGCCGGGTTCTGGCGCTGCCGGTGATCCTGATCCCGGTTCTGTTTTCTCTTCTGAGCCTTCTTCCAGGGTCACCGGCAAGGAGTTGCTGTTCCTCGTGGTGCTGGAGGGTCCGGGTTCAACGTTGGAGGTCGGTTCTGGTGCAGTATTCAACGTGGGTTCGCCCGAGACCCAGTCGGGGTCCAACGTGGGTTCGCCTGAGGCCCGATCGGGGTCCAACGTGGGTGCTGCCCCAGTATTGTCCAGGTCCGGTGAGGAGGTGGCCGTTTTCCTGCGGCCTGACGCCCGCCGCCCTCGTCATCGGCTCTCCCCTGAGCCTCTTCCACCGGGATCCGCTCTGATCCTTCGCCCGTCTCAACGGTCCTGGTGGTTGAGTGATGCGGGTCGACGACCCGACCCACAGAACTTTCGGTTCGGTGATCTGGTTCCCCCCACTGGTCTGTGTTTCCCTCTGGGCAGCCTGGTTCGGCTGCCGGTGGACTGGATTCCTGGGATCTGGGTCCAGAGTTCGCCGTCCGAACACTTCTCTTTCCCTGATTCGCCAGCTGGACGATGGGCGGGGAGATCTCCGGAGCCATCTCGGCCATTTTTGGACTCTGCCTGCCATTCACCTCGGGTGTCACTTTTTCTTTTGTTATTAAGGTCACTCGGGTGTAATGTTTTGTCCTGTTGGTGGATTCGTTTTTATAGTGCTGTTTTCCATCGCTCATGCTCAGCATTTTACTTTTTGTGCCATGTTTTTAGCCTCGTTTTTTGTATTGTAGAGTTATGTTTTGTTTTCCGTAACACCATGCTCTGCAGTTATCCATTTATTCCAGTCACTTTCATTTCTTTAGGTGACTGGGTATTTATATATTCGTGTGTGGGTTTTTCTTTGCCTGCACTCAGTCTTTCTTTTTTGTCCTGTTGGTTCATTATAGAGTCATGTGCCTTGTTTTCCGTAACACCATGCTCTATAATTGTCATTTGTTCCAGTCACCCTCACTTTTCTTGGTGACTGTGTGTGTATGTACTTAAATTAGCGCTGTGTATAGGTTCCCCTTTATTTAACCGTACTCAGCATTTTTTGCCCTGTACCTTTTTGGTGGTTCTTTTTTTCCTTGCTCTGGGTCACGCATGGTTGGTACTCTCTGGGTAGTATGTAACCGGCGTGCTGACCCAGTTCTTCTCCCCATCTGTACCTGGGTTAATTATTCTGTTTTGTCAGTATTTGGGTTTTTCTTTCCCGCTACCCTACATTGCCCCATTGGTGTTGTCCTTCCCCTCCGGTCCGCCTCCCTTCCTCCCACCCTAGGTGGGGGGGGGAGGGGGGGGCTGGGATGTTCCTGGTCGTTCAGGAGCCCGACCTTGAGGGAGGGGCTCTGTCACCATGGGTTGAGATGCCGTCTCGGCACTCAGCCCATGTTTTCCCTCATCCCTGCTTCCCATTGAGCAGCGTCTCAGCTGGCCCCCAGCTGGCAGCATTATGGACGGCTGGGGCCAATTAGTCTTCATCAGCTGGGGCGCTGCCAATGAGGATAAATAGGAGCAGCCTCGATGACTCGGGGCTGCGACATAAAAGCACTGCTAGGCTGAAGCCCCTTCGTCTGGTGTCAGCCTCAACTCCCCTTGCAGCATTCCTGTGTTTGTATCCCGCTGTGAGGATGTACGTCTTGCTACCCCCACGTCCGGTACGAGCTGCTTACCTCTGCGCTGTGCAACCTGTGAGTGTACCTCTGCATGAGTATCTGTGCTCTCCTCATCCCTTATCCCTTACCCAAAATAAACCATCTCGACTCACTGGCTTGTCCCTGGCTCTGATTGCCCGGCTCCCTAGAGCCGGATGTGACAGCTACCAAAATATCGTCCAAGTAGACGAACATGAAAGGGAGATCGCAAAGCACCGCGTCCATCATGCGTTGGAACGTCTGTGCAGCCCCTTTAAGTCCGAATGGCATGCGTAAAAACTCGAATAGGCCAAACGGAGTTATTACCGCTGTTTTGGGTGTGTCCTCAGCGCGCACTGGGACTTGGTGGTAACTGCGGACCAAATCTATCTTAGAAAAAACACGAGCCCCTGTCAAATGAACGGAAAAATCTTGGATATGCGGGATTGGGTAGCGGTCATGCGCTGTAGCGTTGTTTAACCTGCGGAAATCCCTGCAAGGTCACCATGATCCGTCCACTTTCAGGACCATGTGTAGCGGGGAAGCCCACGGACTGTTTGAACGCCTGATAATGCCCAACCTCTCCAGGTTGGCGAACTCCTCACGCGCTATGGCCAGTTTAACTGCGTCCAAGCGCCCAGCTTTTGCAAAAACATGCGGTCCGGTAGTGGTAATAAAATGCTCCACCCCGTGTTTAGCGACTGTTGCCGAAAATGTGGGGACTGTGAGTGCTGGGAACTGAGTGAGCAGTGTGTGGAACTTACCGCTTGCAGCTGTGATGTTGGCTTGTGCTGTTGGCAGGGCCACTCGTGCTGTACAGGGGATAGAATCAAAAGAAAGTGCATTAACCAGGCACCTGTTAGCGAGATCAACCAACAAACCATGTGAGCACAAAAAATCAGCCCCCAACATATTGAAATTCACTGCTGCTACAACAAAAGTCCACTCAAATGTACGGCCGTGTAGAGACAGAAGCAGAGTCTTCTCACCAAAGGTCTTAATCTCCGAGCCGTTCGCTGCTGTCACCCTGGGACCTCTGGAACCTGCTAGTCTGTCCGCGTAGGAAGGTGTGATGAAACTCAACTGGGACCCTGTGTCCACGAGGAACTGCCTCCCCGAGTGTGCGCCCAACAAGTAGAGCAGCTTGTTCTCCTCCCCAAGGGCCGTGGCTGCTACCGACCCCCCGGTCTTGGCGTTTCCCGAACGCTGAAACTGGCACGGTGGTACACACTTGTGTGCCCTCTCTGCGAAACGGCGATAGTAGAAAAAAAGGACATCTCCTCCGCGTTCCCTGGCTCTCGCCGCCGTCGTCAGTGGGTCTGCTACTGCTGCCCCTGGCCCCCTGCCATCTGCGGTCGTCGCGCCGAGTTCCGCTGCTGCAGCCGTGGCCACGCGCCGTCTGCTGGCGTTCACAATTCGCTGCGCCTCCGGGGCCAGCGCGCGTTAGTCCCACTGGGCCAACACCGGCGAACTGGTCAGGGTTGCTCTCGTCGCTGACGGTAGGGTCCTGAGGAAGAGGTGGGTGAAGATGAAGTGGTCGTCATTTGAGCCTTTCAACCTCAACAACTTCTCCATAAGGTTCCCGGGCATGTCACTTTCCAACTCAGTAAGCGCCAGGAGCCTCTCTGCTCGCTCCTCAACCGAGGGGGTGAAGTGCCGGATGAGTGCAGCCTTCAACGCGTCGTATTTGTCGCTGTCCAGCGGCTGGTCGATCAGGCTCTCCACATGCTGGGCCGTGTTGTTGTCCAGTTTTGCGACCACGTGGTAGAATTTTGTGGTGTCTACCGATATCCCCCGAAGATTGAACTGTGCCTCAATCGCATTGAACCAGGAGCGCAGATTGTTCTGCCAGAAGTCCAGTAGCTGGACTGTAGCGGCATTCGCTTGGCTGGGGGCTCCTGTTGAGGCTGGCCAGGGGGGAAATCTCCTCTCGCTGCATGCTCGTCTTGGGTCACCAGTGTGGGAATGTGGGAAGGACGAGACAGGTTTCTCTCAAGTCATCTTTATTCACATTCACCAACATTGCAAAGAAGCAAGAGGACATTACAGGGAACTCTCGTCCTTAAATACCAGGACTCTTCACAGTTCACAAGTCACATGCATCACAAATCACGTTGCATTATAATCGGCAGTAACAATGCATCTCCTCTCTCTGATCTCACCCCCACAGTCTACAATGCATCCTCTCCTTAATCCTCTAATAACACCCCGCAGTCTCCAGCTCTGCATACCAAAGCTAACATCCTTGCCGCTTCCTGTTATCTCCAAGGAAGCTCTGCCTTTGTTCTGATCTAAAATGTGAGTCACAAAATAGGTCACATACGTGTGGCCCCCACAGTCTGTTGTCGGAAGTGTATTGTTTAATGCTATTTCAGTGGCGTGTTTTGAAATTGAGCAGCTCCAAAGCTCATGAGGAAGCAGCATGTGCTGGGTTTTACTGTTATTTTAATTGAGAGAGTTGCAACAGTCATAATATAATCACCCATCATTTTAATTATAATATGATCACACACTAAATAGCGTTTGTTTTTTTTTAATTCCATCCACATTCTCATTTCAATTGGGACTTCACGTTGGAGTCTATAGAGTAGACATTAATTTATGAATTTTTTAGGGGAATAAATGAATGAACAGGGAGTGTGTGTGCATTCCAGTGTGAGTGTGTGGCAGACAAGGGTAGGTGTGGGAATGGAGCTACTGTCAGTCTGAAGACTTTAAACTACAGAACTCTTCTGTGAAAACGTTTTGTCCACGAATATGTTGTGTGTTGAGTCATCGTATCGCATCATCATATCTTGTGTCCATTTGTGCTTGTGCATCCCGATTAATGAAAAAACACACTCAGCTGGTGTTTTCTGTTAAATGAGGACAGTTAAATACAACCTATTTGAAGACATTACAGAGTTTTTCACTACACAGAGGAAAAAAAGTTACGTGGGTTTAGGATTCAGTTTTCTACCGGACCGCGGTGGGACCAGTCTCCCACCGGGAAAACAGCTGTCACCACGGCCAAGATGGCGCTTGTGTACGGGGGCTGTACGGGAGCCACTGCTGCTCGTCTCCTATTTTTCCGATCTTTTGTCTTAATTTTAGCAACCTATGCAGTTATATCTGCCTTCATATCTAGTGTTTGTGTCTGTGCTGTTTTGGCATATGATCGCAGCTCTTTGCTCAGTATCAAAACGTCAATGGAAAGCAGTTGCAATGACTGGGACAGTTACAGACAGACTTTCCCTCCACCGTTTGTTTGTGCACTTACCTCCTGGGAACACCTGCTGCTGCTGCGTCCTCCAGGTAATCGGAGGAGGAGGAGGGGAGGCCGCAAAGCTGGAGTCCAAGCCAGAACAAAGCGGGTTACGTGGTCCGACGGCAATCCTCGCCAGGACCGACATAGGTGGCTGACGCTGGTCCCCCTCCACCCAGACCAGTGGGGAGACAGTCGTCCATCGCCGCTTCCCTCATCGTGTGGACCGGATTTAACCCAACGCTGGAGGAGACGTGGACAGACCGCCTGGACCCCGAGATCCTCCTGGACTTCCGCGTCTACATGGACGGACCAGAATCTGACCTGCCAGCCCAGGTGGACGTCACGTGACCGGGAGAGGTGGCTGAGGCCAATCCTGTTGCACGCAGTGGACACGAACAGTGTGACGTCACCATCGCCGAGTCGTTTTGGATTAATAAATGCACGCTCCATCACTAATAAATCCTTCTCCTTGAGTGAACTACTCACAAACAGAGACTTGAATATACTGTTTGTCACAGAGACATGGCAGAAGAATGGGGAGTTCATCCATCTAAATGAACTGTGCCCTCCTGGATGCTCTGCTGTGGGTCAGCCCCGCCCCCATCGACATGGTGGGGGCCTTGCTGCCGTGTACCAGGACAAGTATGTATGCAGAATGATGAAGTCTGACAGTTATCCTTCATTTGAGTTTCTAACACTAAAAGTGGGTTTCTCCAGTGTGTTTTATTGTTTTTTAATTTATCGTCCCCCTGGCCCTGTTGGGCCCTTCTTAAATGATTTTAGTGAATTTTTAGCATCAATACTAAAACTAGAGAAGATTTTAATTCTTGGCGATTTTAACCTGCACGTTGATGATGCCTCTTCTAGCCCAGCAGCTGAGTTTTTATCTGTGACTGATAGTTTTAATTTAACACAGCATGTCTCTGGCCCCACCCACAGAAAGGGGCGTACACTGGACCTGTTTTTTTCATTGGGCTTGCATCCCTCTAATGTGTGTGTTGAGGATGTCCACCTAAGTGACCACTGTGCTGTGTTATTTGACTTATGTGTACCTCTTGAGCCAAAGCCTGTACCCATAAGGGCCAAGAGGAGAATTATTACAGAATGCTCTGCTCAGGAATTTTGTACTCTGTTTGACCCTTGTCTTTTTAATGAATGCTCTGATGTTGATGGCTTTATGCAGGGTTTTGCCACACACTGCAGCTCTATTTTAGACAAGGTGGCACCTCTGAAATGCAGTCTGTCGGAAATGGCCCTGCCCCTGGATCAACGAAAATATTTTAATCTTTAGGAGAACATGTCGCCAAACCCAGCGCCTTTGGAAATCTACTCAGCTCGAGGTTCATAGGCTACACCTCAAGGATTTGATAAACTCCTTAAATAATATGATTAAGGAGGCAAGATCCAGCTACTTTCAACATCTCATAGCCACTAATTAGAAAAACCCCAAAGTGCTCTTTGACACGATACATTCTCTTGTGTCCCCCGCTGCCCCCACCGCCCCAGTGCTCTGTAAAGCTGATAGCAACAGCTTCCTAAACTTTTTTTACAGACAAGATTAGGGATATAAAAAACAATATCCCACCATCTTCTGGCTCTATGACCAGAATTGACCCTCCCCCTTAAATATGGTCCTCCTTTAACATGGTATCAATGGAGGATGTCTCAGCACTTTTAGCTAAAACGAGACCCTCCCCAAACTCAGTAGACATCCTCCCCCTGAAGCTTGTTGTGAATGTGTTTGAAACAATCGGACCATGGGTCACCAAAATTTTTAACTTGTCACTCTCAACTGGTCAGTTCCCCAGCTCTTTTAAACATGCCATAACTGAGCCAAAATTGAAGAAAACTAACTTGGACCCCACCGATCTCAAAAACTATAGGCCCATATCAAAGCTTCCTTTCCTAGCCAAACTTCTTGAGAAAGTGGCATTCAAACAGCTCACTGCCTTTCTGGAGACAAATTTAATCTATGACATGTTTCAGTCTGGTTTCAGACAATGCCACTCGACTGAAACTGCCTTAGTAAGAGTGGCTAGTGATATCATGGTGTCGGCTGATACTGGGAAATCTGCGGTCCTGGTTCTGCTGGATCTTTCCTCGGCCTTTGACATGGTGGACCACACCATTATGACAAACAGATTGAGGGACCTGGTGGGGATGACAGGTCCTGTTCTGAAGTGGTTCTCCTCCTACTTGACTGGTAGAAGCTTCAGTGTATCTTCTAATAACATTCGGTCCAACTCAGCCGATTTGCAGTATGGTGTGCCCCAAGGTTCTGTCCTGGGGCCACTATTGTTCCTATTGTACATTCTCCCCCTTGGCTGCATTATACAGCGGTATAATAACATCTCCTATCACTTTTTTGCAGACGAAATCCAGATATACTGCTCATTCAACAAGTCTGAGCTCCACATACTCAGCTCCTTAACAAACTGCCTGTCCCACATAAAGCAGTGGTTTAATGACAACAGCCTCCAGCTTAATTTTGGCAAAACGGAGACTTTGATCATTGCCCCAGATAGCGACATATCAGGCATAAAACAATACCTTGTTGACTTGGGCAGTACAGTTAAAACAAAGCTGAGAAATTTGGGTGTCATCTTTGATAAGGCCATGTCATTGGAACATTATTTTCAACTGCGAAATATCTCCAAGCTCAGGACCATGGTTTCACACAAAGAGCTGGAGATGATCATCCATGCATTTGTCTCCTCACGTCTGGACTACTGTAACAGCCTTTTTACCTGTTTGAACAAGAAGGAACTGGCCCGTCTGCAGTTTGTTCAAAACTCTGCCGCGAGGCTCTTGACACGTGCAAACAGGAGAGACCATATTACACCTGTCCTTAGATCACTCCATTGGCTCCCTGTTTTGTATCGTGTCCACTTTAAGATCCTGGTGCTCACTTTCCAAACAATTCACGGTCAGGCCCCCGCATATATGGCTGCTTTGATTCAGCCCTACAGCTTGACCCGCAACCTGAGATCTTCAGGACAGCACTTGCTCATGGTTCCCCGCACCCATTTTGCTACCAGAGGTGACAGGTCTTTTAAAGCAGTAGCACCACGCTTGTGGAATGACCTCCCTCTGTACCTTCGAGCCATGGACAGTGTTGTGAGTTTTAAAACCCACCTGAAAACATTCTTGTTTAAACAGGCATTTTAATCCAAGATTGACTGAAGGCTGTTACCACCTGACTGCATAGAGTGTATTTTGTATTTTTTTTGTATTGTGTATCTTAGTTTTATTTTAATCGTATTTTAACTGTATCTTAACTGTATTACTGTATTTTAATTGTATTTTATTGCATTTTAGTTTGTATTTTAGTTGTATTTTAATTATTTTGATTGTGTTGTACTGTAAAGAACTTTGTGACTTTTTATGTCTGTAACAAGTGCTATATAAATAAAGCTTACTTACTTACTTACTTACGGCCCAGGAGAAGAGCTTGTATGGACGCACAAGCCCAATATTCATTATCTATTGATAACAGTTTTTACAATTTTAACCTCATTCACTGTTACTCTTTTAAAAGAATGATTCAAAATAAAAATAAAAAAATATCCAGACAGTTGTTTTGAACTAAATCTACAATTTTGCATTGACCATAGCAGATTAATACAGCTCAGACCATGATGAGTGGCTCCTCTTTCTTGGTTTAAATGAGAAGATCTGATGAACTATAATACTTTTTTTTTTTTTTTTTTAGTGAGCTCAGGTTGACGGTAATATAACTGAAGGAAACTGTCAACTTCCTAGACAAAGAGAAACACTGGCATGATCTCTGAATTGTAGCAGACAGCTTTCATCCATGGGCAAGCAAGGCTGTGGTGTTAAAATGCTCCTTGCTTTTAAATGCATTTTCACTTTGTGAATGAGCCCTCATTGTTCTCAGTGCAAAACAGAACTGTCCTCCCACTTACACCACTTTCATGTTAGCATCACAGCTTTGATCTTGCACCCTTGTTTATTAAAAGGAATGACAGCAAAGGCAGCAATTAGTTTATTTCACATTACGCCCCAAACACACCCCTGAATAAGTAAGAGCATTAGGACAACCCTTTTTGACTTTGCATCCAGCGGAAAATTTATTTCTGCACTGCTGTGATAAGGAAATGAACCTGAAAATGCCCATAGACTGTCATGATTACACGAATAATCAGCTCACGTGCAAGATTCCTCACCAGTGAATGCACACAACACAGAGAAGTAAAGTTTAAACACAATTTTATTGAACAGGTGAACGCAGGATCAGTGGGAAAAAACACCTCACTTGCTAGAGGAATACCCAGCCTGTAAGGAGAGAGACGAGAGCAGGTTAGTATAAGGAGGGAGACAGAGAATAATGAATAACAGGAATATTCTTACGAATTGGAGCAGAGAGCCCGACAGAGGAACCCAGCAGGGCAAAGATGATCCAGTGGAGAAACTGCAGATGAGTAGAGCTGAGGAGATGTCTGACTAGGTGGAGAAGGCTATCTGGAATGATGACAATGATGATGGAGCAAGTGAGAGCACAACAGCCTCCGAGGACACACCGCAGAGATGGCAGCAACCTGAGAAGGTGGAAGAGAAAAAGAGATTAATGTCTGGGTTCCTTAACTTAAGCTTCATTTACTTTTATCTTCAATGGCAATATATCCAACGAGCCAGCACTGGAACATTTACAAACTGATACTTTTAAGCACTGGCAGGGAAGAAACAGCAGGTGCATCCACTCACGCAGGTGTACTGATTACCTGCGGAGCCGGGGACTAGGTGAGGAACCTAGTCCCCGGGGGGGGACAGAGAGGACTGGTGGAGAGGGGCTTAATCTTGGATACATGAAAGGTAGGGTGAATTCAGAGAGTCGGCGGAAGCTTCAGGTGGACCATCACGTCACTGATAATTCTGGAGATGGAAAACGGCCCCAGAAAGCAAGGTGACAACTTAAGAGACTCCATCTTCAGAGGCACCTGGTCCACCAACAGCCACACCCTCTGCCCGACCGTATATCTGGGCGCTGGAACCTGTCTGTGGTCCACATACTGCCGGTTCCGTTCAGTGGAGCAAAGAAGTGCAGCCCAGGTGGCCCTCCAGAGATGGAGACAACGGCGAGCATGGGCCCCTACAGATGGCACGTCCAGGGGAATGCCGTGAAGGCGGATGACGTGGATAGTAAACAGACTGGCAGTCTCTGAGGCGGAGGGCAGTTTGAGGAGGGGCACTAAATGGATGGTCTTTGAAAAACAATCACCAATGGTGAGGATAACTGTGTTATCATTTGAAGGGGGAAGTCCAGCGACAAAGTCCAGAGCTGCATGTGACCAAGGGCGACTGGGAACCGGGAAGGGATGAAGCAGCCCAGCGGGAGGGGAAGAGCCGGATTTGTTTCTGGTATATACTTGACAAGCCTTGACATAGTCCTGGAAGTCCGTCCGCAGCGTGGGCCACCAGAACACCCATTGGATAAGGTTGATGGTCCAGGAAACCCCTGAGTGGCAGGCAAAATGACTCGTGTGACCCCACCTGATGACGTCACTGCGGAGGCAGGTCGGGACAAACAGCCGATCATCGGGTCCCCCCTCGGGTTTGGGCTCAGTGGACTGGGCCTGTCCGACCCTCTGCTCGATTTTCCAGGTAAGAGCACCTACGATACATGAGGAGGGCACAATGGGTTGGGGGAGGGGGGAGGGGGCTGAGTAGTCAGTGGTAAACTGGCAGGAGGGAGCGTCAAGTTTGATAATACGGGAACTCAGCCTGTAGGTGATGGTAAGATTAAATCTAATAAAGAATAGGGCCCAGCGGGCCTGCCTGGCATTTAATCAGTGGGCCGACTGAAGATACTAAATTTTTATGGTCGGTCCACACAACGATAGGATGAACCGCTCCCTCCAGCCAGTGCCTCCGCTCCTCCAGAGCCAATTTAATGGCCAAAAGCGCTCAGTCCCCTACGTCATAGTTATTCTCGGCCGGCGTGAGCCATCAAGAGAGATACGCGCATGGGTGGAGCGTCTAATCGGAAGCTGATCGCTGCGAGAGGACAGCGCCCACCTCCGAATCAGAAGCGTCCACCTCTACAATAAACTGGAGTTGAGGGTCGACCTGGGCCAAGATGGGTGTGTTGGAAAATAGGTCCTTCAGCTTAGAGAAGGCCCATTCAGCTGCTTTGGACCAGGTGAAAGGCACCTTGACCGAGGTCAGCTGAGTAAGAGGCTGTGCTACCCCACTGTAATTTCTAATGAATCGGCGGAAAAACTTTGCAAATCCCAAGAAGCGTTGAAGCTCCTTATGGGACTGGGGTGTAGGCCAATCAAGCACGGCCTTCACCTTGGCCAGATCGGCCCTCAACTCTCCCTCAGCAACAATAAACCCCAGGAAGGAAGTGGAGCAGGTGGAAAACTCGCACTTTTCAGCCTTCCTTCACAAAGAGCTGGTTTTCTAGGAGCCACTATAACACGGCCCTGACATGGACTGAGGGCTCCTCTGGCGTGTGAGAAAAAATCAAAATATCGTCAAGGTAGACAAAAACGAATTGATTAACCATATCGCGAAGGACGTCATTAATCATTCGTTGGAAGACGGCGGGGGTGTTGGTGAGCCCAAAAGGTATCACAAGATATTTCAATTGCCCCAGGTGTGTTTTAAAAGCCGTCTTCCATTCGTTCCCCCTCATGAATGCAGACTGAATGATACGCATTGCGCAAATCCATCTTCTTCCGCTTAATCCTTTTCAGGTCGAGGGGGGGCTGGACCTTATCCCAGCATCTTTAGGCGAGAGGCAGGAAACACCCTGGACAGATCACCAGTCCATCGCAGGGCCAACACAGAGAGACAGACAACCATTCACTCTCACAGTCATACCTAAGGACAATTTAGAATCCCAGGTTTTGATGCCAGTTAACCTAACTTGCATGTTTTTGGCATGTTGCGCAAATCCAATTTGGTAAATACCCGCGCGCGCTGAAGGAGCTCAAACGCAGAGTTGATCAGGGGCAGAGTGTATTTGTCCTTCACAGTAATGGCGTTTAGCTCACAGAAATCTATGCATGGCCGCAGAAATCCATCCTTCTTTCCGACAAAGAAGAACCCTGCCCCAAGAGGAGCCGAAGAAGGTCAAATGAGGCCGGCATTCAAAGAGTCCTTAATATGACTTTCCATCGCCTCTCTCTCAGGCCCAGAAAAGCTGTAGAGCCGGTTGGACAGCAACCGCACACCCGGGAGGAGATCGATAGCACAGTCATAAGAGCAGTGTGGAGGCAAAGAAAGGGCTCTCAACTTGCTAAAGACCTCCCCAAGGTCATGATAGACCTCGGGTACGAGGCTGAGATCCGACGGCTCCACCAGAGGAGAGGAGACGGAAAGGGACAGTGAACACTCGGCCAAACAGAGACAGGATGCTAAACAGAAGGGACTCCAGGAAAAGATGGAATTTTGTGCCCAATTAATAATAGGGTTATGCTTCCGGAGCCAGGGATACCCCAGAACCACCAGGCAGGACAAACTAGGGAGAATAAAGAACAATGTGGTCTCCCGGTGGTTCCAGGAAAGGAGAACGGAGATTGGCGCTGTGCATTCAGTGATGGACGCCACACAACTACCAGATAATGCCACAACGTCAGAATCAGAATCAGAATCAGAATCAGATTTGTTGCCATTGTTCATGTAGTACACAAACTAGGAATTTGTCTCGGTGCAATGCTGCAACATTAAGCATGATAAGATAAAAGAAATAAAAAACTATACATGCAATAAGTGTAGAATAAGAATGAGTAATACTAGTCAAAGCAGTTTTTAAATATATTAGCGAGCAGCAGCAACGTTGACTGGTCGGCAGTTTAGTCATGGGAATGCCAATTTCTGGCACGAGCCGCAAAGAGATGAAATTCTGCTCTGCCCCTCGAGTCAATTAATGCTGAAACCCTCCTCTCAACCCCCAGCAACTGAATGAGGGCCGGAATGGAAAAGTTACCAGGGGGATGAATCGAGTTCCCGCCCATCAGACCCCCCACGGCTACTGATGGGCCGTGCTTTTTGGCTTCAGGTGACAAATACCTTGTGCTCTAAAGAGCCACAGTACATACAAGCACCAGCTCTCCTCCGTCACTGCTGCTCCTCCGGAGTCAGATGGACTTGGCCAAGCACCATAGCTTCAGAGAAGGAGTCAACCTCACCCATGCCAGTAGCAGGGGAAAACCTGCGCGAAATGGGTGGGCCAGAAGAGGCCTTCCGCTCCTTCGCACACTCACGGTAGCAGTTATCCAAACTGACGGCCTGATTTATGAGCTCATCCAGAGAGGAGGGAACAGCATGAACCACCAGGTCGTCGCAAAGGTTGGCATTAAGACCCTGGAACAAGGCACTTCTTAAGGAAACATCATTCCAACCAGAGTCTGCCGCGACGACCCAAAACGCCACAGAATAATTGGCTGCAGACCGACTGCCCTGGTGGAGTGACAAGACACGGCTCTTGATGTTACCCTAGCTCTCCGAGTGATCAAAAGCCTGGGAGAACTCACCAATAAATCTATCAAAAGTGTAGCAAGGACCCTCCGCACTGTCTAAAATACCCTGAGCCCAACTGAGGGCTCGGTCTCGCAGCAAGAGGGTCATGAAATGAATTTTGGACATGTCATCCGGATACTCCCCGCCCACCTGCCGCAGATACAGCTGAACCTGGCACAGAAACCCCTTACATTTCCCCAACTCCCCTGCATACGAGGCCAGTGAGAGAACAGAAGTGGTTCGGCGAATGGTGAAAGAAACTGGGATATGTTGGGGAGGACAGAACCCAAACGACACATGTGGCTGAGATGGTCAGTGACTGTGCTCAGCTGCTGCATGATTGTCTGCAGCTGTTCTGTCAGCATGGCCACCTGCCTCTCTGTGACGTCAAGACGGCAGAGGGCGGAGTGCTCCACTGATGCAGCACCTGCTGAGCCTAATTCGTGGCTGGCTCATTCTGTCATGATTACAAGAATAATCAGCTCACGTGCAAGATGCTACACCAGTGAATGCACACGACACAGAGAAGAAAAGTTTAAACACAATTTTATTGAACGGGTGAACACAAGATTAGTGGGAAAAAAACACCTCACTTACCAGAGGAATACCCAGCCTATAAGGAGGGAGATGAGAGCAGGTTAGTATAAGGAGGGAGATGGGGAATAATGAATAACAGGAATATTCTTACGAATTGGAGCAGAGAGCCCGACAGAGGAACCCAGCAGGGCAAAGATGATCCAGTGGAGAAACTGCAGATGAGTAGGGCTGGGGAGATGTCTGACTGGGTGGAGAAGGCTATCTGGAATGATGACAATGATGATGGAGCAGGTGAGCGCACAACAATCCCCGGGGACACACCACAGAGATGGCAGCAACCTGAGAAGGTGGAAGAGAAAAAGAGATTAATGTCTGGGTTCCTTAACTTGAGCTTTACTTACTTTTATCTTCAATGGCAGTATACCCAACGAGCCAGCGCTGGAGCAGTCACAAACTGGTCCTTTTAAGTACTGGCAGGGAAGAGACAGCAGGTGCATCCACTCATGCAGGTGTACTGATTATCTGCGGAGCCGGGGACTAGACGAGGAACCTCCCCCAGGAAGGGAGGGGGAGCGTGCTCACCTGATCATAACATAAAATATTCTGCTTCACTGACAAGTGACAACTGACTGTGTCGTTGTCATACAGCCCTAAGTCATTACTCAAGTATTTTGTTAAGTGGGTTCCTTAGTACTTTTATTCAACTCAACTAGTAATTTTCTGGATGTCTACTCTCAATTATTAATTTCATAAGACAACACTGCTTTTACATAAGTGCAATTTCTAGCTACTATACCCACCTCTGATCATATAAACTTTAAACATTTATTTATATAGCACCTTTCATTCAACAAAGTGCAGCTCAAAGTGCTTTACAGTTAAAAACAATTCCAGGTCAAACACAAACAAAAGCACAAAAAGACATAGAGAGCCCTCCCCAAGCCCGCCCCCGTCCCCACTCTCGTCCAAGGCATCCATCCACCTGACCCCCAACCTACCCCAGAGCCCACCTCCTCCCTGTTCCACCCCCACCCACCCCCACACACAAGTAATAATAGGCATACTTAACACATGGCTGAGGACTGAGGACCAGAGGGAGGAAACACCATCATAGGGGGACTGTCAGCACCAGGAGCTGGTCTCAGACCACAGTTGCAGAGACACCACCACAGGAACCACCCCAGCCCAGACAGACAGAAGAGTCCACACCACAACCAAGAGGCCATGACTGGACTCCCCCATCCCACCAAGCCAGGGCCAACACCACAGCAGCATCCCCACTGCCAGTGCCAATTGTTATGTCTGAATAATGGGGAGTTGGAGTCACCATTAACTGAACACTGAACTGCTTTATTCCTGTGTACAACACAATATATATTCCAGCCATAGCCCGCCTTACATCACCGTTCCCCAACCCCTCGGCTGGGCTACGGCAAGCCCCGAGACACAATTCTCATATACTACAGTATAACGCCAGTTACATCTCCAAGTGCCGAGAGCCCCCCAATTAGGAAACACTAGAGCTAAAAATAACATAAGATAAAATAAAATACAAGAAAATACAAGAATAAAAATAAATAAAAAGAGAATAAAATGGTTAAAGGAATAATAAATATACCCATATACTATATTGTCATGATCCTGGGCACAGATGGGCACCGTGCCCAGTCTTCAGTCTTGTTTAGTCTTTTTCTGTCTGCTTGCCTCCTTGGTTATCCTGTCTGCTGTATTTGGTTCCTGTTTTATTATTGTCATTTTGTATTTGTAATATTATTATTTACATTTTGGGGTTGTGTTGCTGTGCTGATGCAGTTTATATTTTGTTCTTCCAGTCCTCTAGAGGGCGTTAGGATCTGTAGTAGTTTTAGGCTTGCCAGTAGGTGACAAGAAGGAGAGACCTAGCATACTGAATGTCAACAGGAACATGAGTCTGCATTGCTGTTCCTTCTAAAGCCATCCGCTCACTTCCAGCCCTTTGAGTGGCAATATGAGTAAGTTTAGCAGTTTATTGTGATGGTCAGACAAAGTATAACTGGTTATTAGAATAAGTTTAATAAGTTTTATAGACGTTAATCGGAGATGTGTTTGTGATAGCGAAATCGAATCTGAGTTCATATAGTGACACTGTTTAGCTAACGTTGACCCTTTAATGTACCGTTTGTGCATATTATCTTTATTTTTCTAGTTTCTAAATATTTCTTTGTGTTTTGTATCTTTTCAGTTTCATACTTTTTTGCATTAAATCCTAGTCCAAAACGACACCTGCCTGTTCCTTGGAGGAAGTGATGCAAGAGAGAGTTTAGCTGGCTGTGAATCTCAATATATGACACGAGTCACATTGGGTGCAACAGTACAGTTGCTCTTGTATCATTATGGTTTCTGACTTGTGTTTTATTTTGACAGCACACCGCAGCTCCCGGCTGTCAAACTGGTATGTGGGCTGCGCAGCTGTCATTGATTGTGTTAATTTCTCCACTTATGTATCCACACCTGTCACATATCTGGAAAGGGTATTTTAGGGCACAACAACCTCTCCCCATTGTTGTGTCCTTCCATACTGCTCCATCCTCAGATGCCCTGCTCAGCTCTAAGTGTATTTGCGCTGCTGTCGAGGAGAAAGGGAGTGCTCTGCCAGGTTAGTTTCCCCTTTATTTCCAGCCGTGAGCCCCGCTGCCTTTCGGGTGTGCTCTGGCTAGGATTCTGCCCCTTTGCCCAGCGTTCCCAGGCTTCTGTCCCCCTGTGTCGTTGAGCCCCACTCTCCTCCAGTGCTTCACCAGTCTCTTGTGTATGTTTAGTGTTTTTTGTATGGTTCGTCTTTATGTTAATAAATGTGCAGAAACCACAGCGAGCGTTTGGTGTTCTTCAATAGCCCTTAAATAGGGTGTTTTATGACATATATAGTAATGCAAAACTGAATTGAAATAATCTAAAAATATAAAGTATATAAATAAATAAAAAATAACTAAAATAGCCAAATAAGTATACAAACGTTCGTCTTCTTTTTTCTTCTTCCACTTAATCCCTTTCGGATCACGGGGGGCTGGAGCCTATCCCAGCATCTTTAGGCGAGAGGCAGGGTACACCCTGGACAGATTGCCAGTCCATCACAGGGCCAACACAGAGAGACAGACAACCATCCACTCTCACAGTCATACCTAAGGACAATTTAGAATCCCCAGTTTGATGCCAATTAACCTAACTTGCATGTTTTTGGCATGTGGGAGGAAACCGGAGAAATCCCGGAATAAACCCACGCAGACACGGGGAGAACATGCACACTCCACACAGATCACTGTAGCTCAGGGGCTGGGATCGAACCCAGGATCCCCTGGCCAAGGGTGAGTTGCTGTGCTGCCGCAGCGCTAACCACTGCACCACCGCGCCACCCAGTATACAAACATGAATGATAAAATTAGTTAAAAGCTAAACTAAAAAGATGGGTCTTGAGCCTCCTTTTAAAAATATCAATGCTCTCTGCAGCCCTGAGATCCTCTGGCAGGCCATTCCACAGACGTGGGACGAAAACCTTGAACGATGACTCACCATGTGTTTTTGTCCTAACTTTAGGTATAATTAAAAGGCCAGTACCAGAGGACCTCAGGGTCTACAGGGGATGATATAGTAAAAGCAGATCAAATAAATAAGAAGGAACAAGACCATAAAGAGTTTTATAAACTAATAAAAGAACTTAAAATCGATTCTGTAACTCACAGGGACTCAATGCAGCGATTCTAAAACTGGCGTAATATGCTCTCATTCTGGTCTTCGTCAGCACATGGGCTGCTGAATTCTGTAATAGTTGTAAGTTACTGATTGTCTTTGTAGGAAGACCAGAAAGGAAATCATTGCAATAATCACTAGGACTGGAAATAAAAGCATGCATTAGCATCTCTGTGTTTTCTCGAGAGAGAAACGGGTGGACTCTGGCTATTTTCTTTAGATGATAAAATCCAGTTTTTAAAATATCATTAACATGCGGAATAAAACTAAGTTCACAGTCAAAAATAACACCCAGGTTTTTAACTTGTTTTGATGGTGTCATGATTTACTGCCTTTCTGAGGCAGGAGAAACTGAAACCCAAATGCAGGAGATGTTGAGTGCATTTATTGAACAAAAAGTGATTACAGTCCAAACAAACAAACAGGCGAATGGCACAAGACATACAGGGAAGACTCCAAGGACACTCTACAGCTCGCTGGTGAGTACAACACGGAGATAAGGACCCAATGCGCTATAGACGTAACTGATAGTGGGGGGAAGCAAAAGAGAAAACCCAAAGCACTTCCGGACGTAACTGGTAAGCGGGGGGAACAAATTAGTACTCACAGGGCTGGAGCAGTCCGAGTCAATCCCAAAAAACAATCCCGGCTGAACAGAGACAATGCAAAGGACAATACAGGTGGACAATGCAATAATCCGACAAACACAAGTGGGAAGCCTGGGCTTAAATAATATGAGACTGACCCAAGTGATTGCCGGTGTGAGTGAGTGTGTGCGTGCGAGTAGGAATGTGTGGGCGTGTGTTGAGCTGAGTTAGTGCAGGTGTGGGTGAGAGTGTGCGTGTATGTGTGCATGTGTGTGCGTGAGTGTAGGTGTGTGAACCTGAGCAACCAATGACGGATTGGAATCACCTGTAAAAACCTGACAGGAGAGGAGGGGCTCACAGGAACCAAAAATACAACAGAACATGGCTAAACAATGAAACGCAATATGGAACTCAAAAGGTAACAGAAAGCACAGATCATAAGGAAACAGAAAAATGCCATGAAGCCGAGCTCGGGAGAATCCCAAGCCCGGTTCATGACAGACGGAGACAATGTTTGTAATTTTGGTAAAAGTTTCTCTCTTTGAGCTTCAGGACCGATAACTAAAACTTCAGTTTTGTCCTGGTTGAGCTGTAGGAAATTCTCTGCGATCCAGGACTTGATGTCTAAAATGCAGTTAAAAAGGACATCAATTGGTGCTGGGTCATCAGGAGAGACGGGAATGTAAAGCTTGGTATCATCAGCATAACTGTGGAAACTAATTCTGTGTCTTCTGATGACATTGCCTAGCGGCAGCATGTACATGTTAAAAAGAATTGGACCTAAAATCGAACCTTGAGGAGCACCACAATCCATGTTGTATTTCTTTGATGAGTGTTCACCCAGGGTGACATAAAATTTTCTGCCAGTGAGGTAGGATTTAAACCAGCTAGAAACAGTACCTGAGAGACTGATCATATTGCTGTTTAAAAGAATATCATGGTCTACTGTGTAAAATGCTGCACTTAAATCCAGTAATACCAGGACCGAGAGCATGCTCTTGTCCATGCTGATTCTAAGATCATTTAGAACCTTGATCAGGGTACTGATCAGGGTACTCAGTACCGTGATTTGACCGAAAGCCAGATTGAAATGTTTCATACAAATCATGAGTTTTCATAAAATCATTTAACTGTTTAAAAACTACTTTCTCTAAAATTTTACTTAAAAATGGCAGGTTGGACACTGGTCTGTAATTTTCAGTTCTTCAGTGTCTAAATTATTTCTCTTCAGAACAGGCTTGGCAATGGGTATTTTAAAAGCACTAGGAAAAAGTCCTGTCTGAAGAGAATAATTTAAAATGTTAAAAACATCATTAACTAAAAAGCTACAAATGGATTTAAAAAATGATGTAGGAATTGGATCTAAAAGACAGGTTGCTGGTTTATATAATTTAAGCATGCATGAGTAAATTACTACAGTATTATGAATGTTTTTTTTTCCCTTTGATTATCATGTGCTTTCTCATGTTTGCACAGGCTTTACATACACCCCCACGACCACTAAAAAAATAAAATACATAAATATATGTTGCCATCACACCAAAGTCTTTAAGCCAGAGGAAACACTAACACTCAATATATTTTATTCCCATAACATTAGAAACATGGGCTCGATGAGATCTGCAAAATGAGATAGCAGAAATATTGCCATTTCTACCCTTCATTTGCCTGGTATTCCCTACAGTGTCAGCAGGATTGGTGAGGTGGAGAGCTACTACATCCAACCAAATGAGACTTGCTGCTCAAATGAGAACAAATGGCTTTTCTAACAGCGATATTATTAAACACACAGCTCTGGTGTTTCAAATGCATTAGTGGGACTGATATGAAGTTGTTCGGCTGACTGGCGGAAACAATGAGCTTTGGCTAATGCTATTAATCAAAATCATAATGCTGTTTCTCATCTGGTCTATCAAATAATGAGCTAAGGGAACCAAGCAAGGTTTTCCATTAAACTGTAAAAGCCACACAATAGCATTGATGTGTCGTGGAAATTCTGCAATAAAGTATGAAACACAGAGACTTATCTTTCTGTGAGTTTATTATGTATGCAGGATATGTAGGAATGGTGTACTGTAGAGGGTTCAAGGGATCCAAGTACTAAAAAAAGGTACAGTGGTGTGAAAAAGTGTTTGTCCCCTTCCTGATTTCTCTTTTTTTGTGTGTGTTTGTCACGCTTAAATGTTTGAGATCATCAAACAAATTTAAATATTAGACAAAGATAACACAAGTAAACCCAAAATTCAGTTTTTAAATGAAGATGTTTATTATTAAGGGTAAAAAGAAATCCTAACCTATATGGCCCTGTGTGGAAAAAATGCCCCCCCCGCCCCCGTTAAAATATAAATTAACTGTGGTTTATCACATCTTTGGAAAGCTGAGTTCAATCTCTCTAGCCAACACCCAGGCCTGATTACTGCCACACTTGTTCTCAATCAAGAAATCACTTAAATAGGACCAGCCTGACAAAGTGAAGTAGATCAAAAGATCCTCAAAAGCTAGACATCATGCTGCGATCCAAAGAAATTCAGGAGAAAATGAGAAACAAAGTAACTGAGATCTATCAATCTGGAAAAGGTTTGAGATCTATCAATCTGGAAAAGGTTTTAAAGCCCTTTCTAAAGCTTTGGGACTCCAGTGAACCACAGTGAGAGCCATTATCCACAAATGGCGAAAACACGGAACAGTGGTGGACCTTCTCAGGAGTGGCTGGCTGACCAAAATTACCCCAAGAGCGCAGCAACGACTCATCCAAGAGGTCACAAAAGACCCCACAACAACTTTCAAAGAACTGCAGGCCTCACTTGCCTCAGTTAAAGTCAGTGTTCATGACTCCACCATAAGAAAGAGACTGGGCAAAAATGGCCTTCATGGCAGAGTTCCAAGACGAAAACCACTGCTGAGCAAAAAAAAACATAAAGGCTTGTCTCAGTTTTGCCAGAAAACATATTGATGATCACCAAGACTTTTGTGAAAATACTCTGTGGACTGACAAGACAAAAGTTAAACTTTTTGGAAGGTGTGTGTCCCATTACATCCAGCATAAAAGTAATACAGCATTTCAGAAAAGGAACATCATACCAACAGTAAAATATGGTGGTGGTGGTGGTGGTGGTGGTAGTGTGATGGTCTGGGGCTGTTTTGCTGCTTCAGGACCTGGAAGACTTGCTGTGGTAAATGGAACCGTGAATTCTGCTGTCTACCAAAAAATCCTGAAGGAGAATGTCCGGCCATCTGTTTGTGACTTCAAGCTGAAGCACACTTGGGTTCTGCAGCAGGACAATGATCCAAAATGCACCAGAAAGTCCACCTCTGAATGGCTTAAGAAAAACAAAATGAAGACTTTGGAGCGGCCTAGTCAAAGTCCTCACCTGAATCCGATTGAGATACTGTGGCATGACCTGAAAAAGGTGGTTCATGCTCGAAGACCCTCCAATGCGGCTAAATTGAAACAATTTTGCAAAGATGAGTGGGCCAAAATTCCTCCACAGCACTGTAAAAGACCCATTACCAGTAATTGCAAACGCTTGATTGCAGTTGTTTGTCATAATGATAGAAAGGTCAGCTCACGTGTAGGGTGCCACACCAGAGAAAACTCACATGACGCAGAGAAGCTACGTTTAAACAATTTATTAATTTCAAAATAAGGAGCACTGTGATGGAACACATCACTTGCCAGAGGAAGACTCAGCCTTTGGGGAGGACGAGAGCTGATTAATAAGAGATGGGAGGTAGGGAAGTGGTGAAGACAAACCTGCCACTTACGTGTGCTGAGCAGAGAGCCTGACAGAGAGACCCAGCAGGAATAGATGAACCAGCAGGATGGAGTTGGCAGGGAGTAGGAAAGGGAAGGAGCTGAGTGGTGTCTGACTGGGTGGAGACAGGTAGCTGAGGCGGGGTGAGGATGATGGAGCAGGTGAGCGCACAATGATCCCCGGAGACGCACTGCACTGAAGGCAGCAACCTGGGAAGAAGAGAGAGGAGAGAAATTAGCAAAAATCCTCTGAACATAGTTTTAATTTGCTTGCTAGTTATGCAGGCAGTATACCCAACGAGCCAGCGCTGAAGCCTTCGCTTGATGGTCCTTTTATGCACTGGCGAGGCAGAAGTGGCAGGTGTGTCCACTCACGCAGGTGCAATGATTGCCTGCAGAGTTGGGGAATCTTTAACAGGAAGGAGGGGGCGCGCGCTCACCTGAACATGACAGTGCTGCCCCTCAAGGGGCGCCTCCTGGCGATCCACTGGGCTAATGAGGATGGGCTTGGTGAAAGGCCTGGACCATCCCTTTGTCATGGAAGTGGGACTTGGGAATCCACGACCTTTCTTCAGGGCCGTAGCCCTTCCAGTGGACTAGATATTGGAGGCCTCGGCCCCGGCGGTGAATGTCCAGAACTCTCTGGACGGTGTAGGTGGTCTGGCCGTCCAGGATCCAAGGAGGAGGAGGCAGCCTGGGGGGGGGGACAGAGAGGACTGGCGGAGATATGCTTAATTTGTGAGACGTGAAATGTCAGGTGGATATGGAGAGTCCGTGGGAGCTGTAGGCAGACCGTGGCGTCATTGACTATCTTGGCGATGAGAAATGGGCCCAAGAAGGGGGTAATAATTTCTTAGATTCCGTCTTCAAGGGCATCCGGTCCACCGATAGCCAAATGTGCTGCTCGATCACATACTTGGGAGCTGGGGTCCACTTCCGGTCTGCATACTGGCAGTTATACTCCGTAGAGCGGAGGATGGCAGCTCAGGTGGCTCTCCAGAGCCGGTGACAGCAGCGTGCATAAGCCCCCACGGACAGCACAGCGACTTTCCTCTCCACCATGGGCAACGGGGGGTGGGGGTGGGGTATCCCATGGAGGCCTCAAAGGGTGTGAGTCCCATGGCAGCAGAGACAGCCGAGTTGTGGGCATATTCAACCCAGGTGGGTGCTCCATGTAAAGGGATTTTTGGATGCTACACATCTGAGGGCGGCCTCCAGGGACTGGTTGGTATGCTCAGCCTGCCCGTTGCTCTGTGGGTGGTAACCTGAAGTGAGACTGACTGAAGTTTCAGGTGATCAGCAGAAAGATTTCAATACCTGTGATGTAAATTTTGGGCCCCAATCAGACACAATGTCCAGAGGGATTCCATGAAGGCGAATGACCTGAGTGGATAGAAGGTCAGCGGTTTCAGATGCAGAGGGTAATTTGGGGAAGGGTACTAGATGAATCACCTTGGAGAAGCGGTTGACAATGGTGAGGATGACGGTTTTGCCTTGTGAAGGGGGAAGCCCTGTAACAAAGCAATGTGGGACCAAGGTCGACTGGGGATAGGTAAAGGGTGAAGCAGGCCAGCAGGAGGTGAGGAGCTGAAATTTATTACGAGAGCAGGTCTGGCACACTTTCACATAGTCTTGGATGTCCCTCCGCAGGGTGGGCCACCAGAACACTCGTCGGATAAAGTCTATAGTTTGGGACACCCTAGGGTAACAGGCAAAGTGGCTGGAGTGACCCCACTTGATGACGTCGCTGCGGAGGGCGGCTGGAACAAACAGGCAATCTCTAGGCCCCCCCGCCGGTTCGGGTTCCAGGGACTGGGCCTGTTGGACCCTCTGCTCAATCTCCCAGGTAAGGACTCAGAGGATGCATGAAGGCGACACAATAGGCTAGGAGAGGGATGGAGTGCTGGATGGTCTGAGTTGAATTGTCGGGAGAGAGTGTCCGGTTTGATGTTACGTGAGCCATGCCTGTATGTGATGGTGAAATTGAATCTAAGGAAGAATAAGGCCCAGCGGGCCTGCCTGGCGTTGAGTCAGTGGGCCGACTGGAGGTACTCTAAATTCTTGTGGTCGGTCCACACGACTATTGGATGTACCGCTCCCTCCAACCAGTGCCTCCACTCCTCTAGATCCAACTTAATGGCTAGGAGCTCTCGATCCCCTACGTTGTAATTCCTCTCGGCTGGGGTGAGCTGCCGAGAGAAATACGCACATGGGTGGAGCTTCTGGTCGGAGGTCGAGCGCTGCGAAAGGACAGCGCCCACCCCCGAGTCAGAGGTATCCACCTCCAGGGTGAACTGGAGCTGAGGGTCGACCTGGGCCAAGATGGGCATATTAGAGAACAGGCTCTTTAATTTGGAAAAAGCCTGTTTGGCTGCCTCGGACCAAAGAAATGGTACCTTAACGGCGGTCAGCTGCGTGAGAGGCTGTGCTACCCCACTGTAGTTCCTGATGAACCTGCGATAAAAATTCACAAACCCCAAGAAGCACTGGAGCTCCTTGCGGGAGTGGGGTGTAGACCAATCTAGTACAGCCTTCACCTTGGCCGGGTTGGCTCTCAGCTCCCCCTCCGCCACAATAAATCCCAGGAAAGAAGTAGAGCAGGTGGAAAAAATCACACTTTTCGGCCTTCACAAAAAGTTGGTTCTCCACGAGTCGTTGTAACACGACCCTGACATAGACTTTGTGTTCCTCTGGTGCGCGGGAAAAAATTAGGATATCATTCAAATACACAAAAACAAATTGATTTACCATATCGTGGAGGATGTCATTAATGAGATGTTGGAAGACGGCGGGGGTGTTGGTGAGTCCAAAAGACATTACTAGATACTCAAACTGCCCCAAGTGTGTTTTGAAGGCTGTCTTCCATTCGCCCCCTCGCGAAAATGGACTAAGTGATATGTATTGTGTAAGTCTAGTTTGGAAAACCCCCGCATGCGCTGAAGGAGCTCGAATGCAGAGTTAATCAGGGGCAGAGGATATTTGTCTTTGACTGTAATAGCGTTTAGTTCCCAGTAATCGCTACATGGGCGCAGAGATCCATCCTTCTTACCGACAAAAAAGAATCCTGCCACAAGAGGAGCCGAGGAAGGCCGAATGAGGTCATCATTCAGCGAGTCCTTAATATATCTCTCCATCGCCTCCCTCTCCAGACCAGAGATACTACAGAGTCGACTGGACGGCAGCCACACACCCGGGAGGAGGTCTATTGCACAGTCGTATGAGCAGTGAGGTGGTAAAGAGAGCGCTCTCGACTTGCTTAAGGCCTCCCCAAGGTCATGGTAGACCTCGGGTACGAGGGTGAGATCCGGTGGCTCCACCTGAGGGGAGGAGATGGACAGGGACGGTGAACACTCGGCCGAACTAAGACATGATGCCAAACAATATGGACTCCAGGAGGAAATTGAGTTTTGTGCCTAATTAATAATGGGGTTGTGCCTCTGGAGCCAAGGGTACCCCAGGACCACCAGGGAGGATGAATTTGGGAGAATAAGGAACGATAACTCCACCCAGTGGTTTCCGGAAAGAAGGACGGAAATCGGCATTGTGCATTCGGAGACTGAAGCCACATTTCTGCCCGAAAAGGTGGTGACATTCAGTGGAATGGATAATTTAGTGATGGGAATACCCATCTCCCGCACAAGCCAGGAAGAAACGAATTTCTGTTCCTCCCCTGAATCAATTAAAGCCGTAATAAAGAAATTACCAGGGAAATGAAGAAGAGTCCCACCCGTCAGACCCCCCACAGCTACTGACAGGCTGTGTCTTTTGGCTTCAGGTGGCAGTCATCCAATTTATGCTCTAAGGAGCCACAGTACATGCATACACCAACCCTCCTCTGCCGTTGGTGCTCCTTCGGAGTTAAACGGGTCCGGCCGAGCACCACTGGCTCAGAAGAAAAGTCGGCTCCACCTGTATCAGTAGCCTGGACGGGCACACGCACAAAGGGTGGATGAAAGGAGGATTTGCGCTCCTTCGCGCGCTCGCGGTACCGGTTGTCCAAACTGACAACCTGATCGATTAGACCGTCTAGAGAGGAGGGAACAGCATGAACCACCAGGTCATCACGGAGGTTGGCGTTTAAACCCTGGATGAAGGTGCTGCGTAACGCCACGTCATTCCATTCAGAGTCCTCCACGACGACCCGAAACTTCACTGAGTAGTCGGCTGCAGACCAACTTCCCTGGCGGAGAGACAAGAGGCAGCTCATTATATTACCTTCACTCTCTGTTTGGTCAAAGGTGAGGGAAAATTCGGTGACAAATCAATCAAATGTGTAGCTGGGACCCTCCGGGCTGTCTTGGACAGACCAGGCCCAACTAAGGGCTCGGTCACGCAGCAGGAGGGTCATGAAATTAATTTTGGAGATCTCGTCCAGGTACTCCCTGCCCACCTGGCCCAGGTAAAGCCAAACATGGCAAAGGAAGTCCTTGCATTTCCCCACCTCTCCCGCGTACAGGGCAGGTGAGGGAACGGAAGTTGTTCAACGTACGATGGAATAAACAGGGGCAGCAGGTGGAGAGGAAGGGCTCGAGCGAGGCATATGGGTCAAATGCTTGGTGACCGTGCTCAGCTGCTGCGTAATTGTCTGCAGCTGTTGCATGAGCACGGCCACCTGCCTCTCTGTGGCGTCGAGGCAGTGAAGAGTGGAGTGTTCTTCTGATGCAGGCCCCGTTGAGCTTACGTTCCGGCTGGCTCATTCTGTCATAATGATAGAAAGGTCAGCTCACGTGCAGGGTGCCACACCAGAGAAAACTCACATGACACAGAGAAGCTACGTTTAAACAATTTATTAATTTCAAAATAAGGAGCACTGTAATGGAAAACATCACTCGCCAGAGGAAGACTCAGCCTGTGGGGAGAGATGAGAGCTGATTAATAAGAGGTGGGAGGTAGGGAAGTGGTGAAGATGAATCTGCCACTTACGTGTGCTGAGCAGAGAGCCTGACAGAGAGACCCAGCAGGAATAGACGAACCAGCAGGATGGAGCTGGCAGGGAGTAGGAAAGGGAAGGAGCTGGGTAGTGTCTGACTGGGTGGAGACAGGTAGCTGAGGCAGGGTGAGGATGATGGAGCAAGCAAGTGCACAATGATCCTCTGAGACGCACCACACTAATGGCAGCAACCTGGGAAGAAGAGAGAGGAGAGAAATTAGCAAAAATCCTCTGAATATAATTTTAATTTGCTTGCTTGTTACGCAGGCAGTATACCCAACGTGCCAGTGCTGAAGCTTTCGCTTGATGGTCCTTTTAGGCACTGGCGAGACAGAAGCGGCAGGTGCATCCACTCACGCAGGTGTAATGATTGCCTGCGGAGTCGGGGAATCTTTATCAGGAAGGAGGGGGCGCGCGCTCACCTGACCATGACATTGTTGCTACTAAGGGTGGCCCAACCAGTTATTAGGTTGAGGGAGCAATCACTTTTTCACGCAGGGCCATGTAGGTTTGGATTTTTTTCCCCTTAATAATAAACACCTTCATTTAAAAACTGCATTTTGTGTTTACTTGTGTTATCTTTGTCTAATATTTAAATTTGTTTGATAATCTGAAACATTTACAGTGGGGCAAAAAAGTATTTAGTCAGCCACCAATTGTGCAAGTTCTTCCACTTAAAAGATGAGAGAGGTCTCCAATTTTTATCATAGGTATACCTCAACCATGAGACAAAATGAGAAAAAAAAATCCAGAAAATCACATTGTCTGATTTTTAAAGAATTTATTTGCAAATTATGGTGGAAAATAAGTATTTGGTCACCTACAAACAAGCAAGATTTCTGGCTCTCACAGACCTGTAACTTCTTCTTTAAGAGGCTCCTCTGTCCTCCACTCGTTACCTGTATTAATGGCACTTGTTTGAACTCGTTATCAGTATAAAAGACATCTGTCCACAACCTCAAACAGTCAGACTCCAAACTCCACTATGGCCAAGACCAAAGAGCTGTCAAAGGACACCAGAAACAAAATTGTAGACCTGCACCAGGCTGGGAAGACTGAATCTGCAATAGGTAAGCAGCTTGGTGTGAAGAAATCAACTGTGGGAGCAATTATTAGAAAATGGAAGACATACAAGACCACTGATAATCTCCCTCGATCTGGGGCTCCACGCAAGATCTCACCCCGTGGGGTCAAAATGATCACGAGAACGGTGAGCAAAAATCCCAGAACCACACAGGGGGACCTAGTGAATGACCTGCAGAGAGCTGGGACCAAAGTAACAAAGGCTACCATCAGAAACACACTACGCCACCAGGGACTCAAATCCTGCAGTGCCAGACGTGTCCCCCTGCTTAAGCCAGTACATGTCCAGGCCCGTCTGAAGTTTGCTAGAGAGCATTTGGATAATCCAGAAGAGGACTGGGAGAATGTCATATGGTCAGATGAAACCAAAATAGAACTTTTTGGTAAAAACTCAACTTGTCGTGTTTGGAGGAGAAAGAACACCATACCTACTGTGAAGCATGGGGGTGGAAACATCATGCTTTGGGGCTGTTTTTCTGCAAAGGGACCAGGACGACTGATCCGTGTAAAGGAAAGAATGAATGGGGCCATGTATCGTGAGATTTTGAGTGAAAACCTCCTTCCATCAGCAAGGGCATTGAAGATGAAACATGGCTGGGTCTTTCTGCATGACAATGATCCCAAACACACTGTCCGGGCAATGGAGTGGCTTCGTAAGAAGCATTTCAAGGTCCTGGAGTGGCCTAGCCAGTCTCCAGATCTCAACCCCATAGAAAATCTTTGGAGGGAGTTGAAAGTCCGTGTTGCCCAGCAACAGCCCCAAAACATCACTGCTCTAGAGGAGATCTGCATGGAGGAATGGGCCAAAATACCAGCAACAGTGTGTGAAAACCTTGTGAAGACTTACAGAAAACGTTTGACCTCTGTCATTGCCAACAAAGGGTATATAACAAAGTATTGAGATGAACTTTTGTTATTGACCAAATATTTATTTTCCACCATAAGTTGCAAATAAATTCTTTAAAAATCAGACAATGTGATTTTCTGGATTTTTTTTTCTCATTTTGTCTCTCATAGTTGAGGTATACCTATGATGAAAATTGGAGACCTCTCTCATCTTTTAAGTGGGAGAACTTGCACAATTGGTGGCTGACTAAATACTTTTTTACCCCACTGTAAGTGTGACAAACATACAAAAAAATGAGAAATCAGGAAGGGGGCAAACACTTTTTCACACCATTGTATATCCCCTTGTCTATATTATATTGCAAAAGGAGCCGTCTACTTTACAATATTTTTTTAAATACAATTCTTGGCCATGAGCAGACTTTCTTGTGTGCCACAAAAATACCCAAGACTCCTAAAAATTTCTGTTGCAAATTTTGGTAACATCTCACGCCTTTGCTAAAAGCACAGAAGGAGTAAAATGGTGCAAAAGGTTCCTTTTAGTGTATCATTATACAAGATGTTGCACAAATAAAATGTGAAGCAAAGAGTAGTACAGCGAAAGAGCAACTTCTCCATCAGCAACAGCAAACAGTGTGAAGCTTAAAATGCAGCAATGAAATTATAGAAGAGGGCCTGATTATTCATCTTTTTGGGGGGCTGCGAGGAAAAAATCTATTACAACAAATTACTCATTAGCAAGACAATTTAACAGGCTAACAAGCACAGCAACACTCCATATGAAAGAGGGCATTAGCAAGCATCTACTGCTGTTTGCTGTGGGTTTGTATTACTGTCTCTAACTGGCCCCAGTCTGTGCGTGCACACACTGTGAAACAGTCCGATGTACGTTCAAATGAGACCTACTTGGGATGTGTGTGAATGTGTGTGAGTCCAGTGATCTAGGAGGGATACATATACTCTAGAAAATCTTTTTTAATAATCAAACACATTGTATTAAAGGGGGCATATTATGAAAATTCCACTTTTTCTATTCTTTTGCACATTAATTTGGTTATCTGGAGTAGCAAGTAGCAAAATAAATTCAAAACTAGACAACCCTGCAGCTTTGTTGAGGAAGAGCTTGGTCTTGTTCATTGCCATTTAAGAAGCTGTGCTGGTTTGCCTCCAGTTGTGACATGACAAATTAAGCATAATAGAATGGTATAATTTTGTCAGTGTTAACTCCACCTTTTTGAGACCTTGTGCACATGACAACATATTTGTTTCGAACCAGAGAAAAAGATTTGCATGTACATGACACATCACAGAAGCAACCACATGTGCATACGGATCCACCAAAGGTGTGAAAATTGCTATTAGAACTAATAGATGGCATGTAGAAGTTTTACTCAGATGGACTTAAGATTAAAAAAACTAAAACTATAAATGCCAGATTCCCCCTGCAAGAAATATATATATATATATTAATTTTTTTAAAGTACACTCAAATGTTGTAATGGGCACCAGCCGGTCAGTTTATCGTGTAGGGACAGCCTTGGATGTAGTGAGGTCTTTGACAAGGCTCTGTCAAACCAGGCCAAAACGCATAGTGGAGGCAGGCAAGCACGAGAAATCACACCGCAGTCCCCACCCTAAAACGGGAAGATAATGGTTGTGACCCCCGCTGGCAACCAGAGAACTACAACCATGGAAAGGGCACCCGCATTCCGCCTTTGACAATCAGGGACCCCACCTGCTCTGCTCCACACCACAGCATACCACACCACCACACTCCACGGACCAGCAATCCAAACATGATGCAAAACAAAAGCCAAGGAGCCACTGTCAGACAGTGGTAGGGTTGTTTCCAGTTTTACTGGAATGTTAGAAATTGTGTGTATTTTTGACTAAAGGACTATGTTACTTGTTTATTTTATTTCACCTTTATTTAACACATGAGCTTCTCTGTGCTTTCCAACTTTGCTGCACTGCCTGTTTGTGACTGAACCACTGTTGTACACACACTGAGCAACATGCAAATGCAATTTCAGCCTGTTATGCTTTACCCAGGAAAGATAATAAAACAAAGAAATCAATTGTGATGCGCTTTGTGAACAGAAGGGTAAAGAATGACATACTGAGGCAGGCCAGAAAGCTACGGGGAACAGAAGTTTACCTAAATGAACACCTAACTAAAACAAATGCTGAAATCGCACGGCAAGCACGGATGCTGAAAAGACAAAATAAGATACAGGCAACATGGACAAGAAATTGTAGAGTTTGGATCAAACTAAATGGAACACCTGAGCAAGCAAAGAGTATAATGATCAGAGATGTTACTGACTTAGATAAATACAGATGAACACTGATTAAGAAAATTAAGAGACAATGATAATCCATATTCACACACACAGTAAGAATAGTTCTTTTGATATACCATGTCAAAGTACTTTAAAAAAAAAAAATAAGCAAAACAAACAAAAACTTATGACTGACTTGAGTGGACATCAATTATCCCCAGTTGGAGGAAGTCATTTGACACAGAGTAAGGATACTCAAACTCTGAAAATATGCCATTATGCTGAACATAAACTACAAGAGATGGAGAATGATATTGATCCTGATAACCACTTTTTCAATAATATTCATAACCATTGTGAATATTACACTGAAAAGCAATTCAAAAGTCAAGTGCAACTAGATGGTAAACTATCAATAATACACTTCAACAGCAGAAGTCTTAACAAAAACTTTCCACAGATTCAGGACTATTTAAAACAGCTAGACAGAAAATTTACAGCTATTGCAGTCTCTGAAACTTGGCTTAATGAAGAGTAGGCTCCCCTGATGGCAATAGAGGGATACCAGATGTTTCATATTAACAGATCTCAAAAAAAGGGTGGTGGTGTTGCACTGTATATTGATGACCTGTATAGGTGTAAGCTTGTAAATGGAATGTCCTTTGCACTACCAGGGATTTTGGAATGTGTTACTGTTGAGATTGACCAAGATAAAACAAAAAATCTAATTATAAGTTGTATATATAGAACGCCGGGAACTTGCATTGAGACATTCAGAGATAAATTAGTCGAGCTGTACAATAATATTACTAGTAAGAAAATGGTAGTAATTTGTGGAGATTTCAATATTGATTTACTAAATCCACATCAACAAAATGCAATTACAGAGTTCATGAACTCTATGTACAGCATGAGTCTATATCCCACAATAACACATCCCAGTAGAATCACAGTTCACACTGCTACACTTATTGACAACCTGTTTGTTAATATTATTGATAAGAAAATAGAAAGTGGATTATTGATAAATGATATAAGTGACCACTTGCCAACCTTTGCACTTATCCATGGCCACACGGGAGCCAATACAGAAAAAATTTTAAAATCGTTCAGATACAAATCACCAAATGCAGTCAGTTCTTTTAAAGAGGACTTGCTGAAGCAAGACTGGACAGAGGTCTATGTATCAGATGGAAATGAAGCCTATGACACATTTATAAATATTGTAACCACTCTTTATGAAAAAAACTGTCCATTAGTAAAAAAAAACCCTTAAACATAAATTTGCCGATAAGCCATGATTAACCAAAGGATTACAAAAGGCGTGTAAAAAGAAAAATTTATTATATAAAGCTTTCCTAAAGAAAAGGACAAAAGAAGCAGAGCAGCAGTATAAAACATACAAAAATAAGTTAACATATATAATAAGATGTAGTAAGAGAGACTATTACAGTAAAGAACTGGAGAAAAACAGAGACAATATTAAAAATACATGGACAATACTTAACAGTATTCTTGGAAATAAAAGCAGAAACACAAGCTACCCAACCGATTTTTCAAAAAATAATATAACGACTCAGAGTGTGAATGCAGCTTCACCTGCAGATGAGTTTAATAACTTTTTTGTTAACATTGGTCCTAATTTGGCTCGAGAAATACCCATTATGGCACCCACAGGTGATACAATAAGCATAAACACTGCTATAAAAGACTCCATTTTCATAAAGAACACAGACGAAAGAGAGGTCATTGAAATTGTTAAATCGTTTAAAAGTAAAACATCTATGGACTGTGATGGTATTGACATGCTCTTAGTCAAAACTATTATTGAATGCTTAGTGAAACCACTGATGTATATCTGTAACCTGTCTCTCCAAACAGGTATATTTCCCAATGCAATGAAAATAGCTAAAGTAATTCCGATATACAAGACGGGCGACAGAGGGGAATTCTCAAACTATAGACCAATTTCACTATTGCCGCAATTTTCCAAGATACTTGAAAAAATATTCTATGAGAGAATTGACAACTTCATACTGAAGAATAATTTATTGTGTGAGCAGCAATATGGGTTCAGACACAAGAGGACAACTGCATTTGCTCTAATGGAATTTATAGAAAAAATATCAACTGTCATTGAAAATAAAGAGCATTCAGTTGGGGTATTCCTGGATCTTAAAAAAGCATTTGATACAGTGGATCATAATTTATTATTAAAGAAACTACAAAATTGTGGTATTAGAGGGGTAGCACTGTCCTGGTTAAGTAGTTACTTAAAGAATAGATATCAGTATGTACGTGTTGGTAACAAAAACTCACAGTTACTGAAGGTTACTTGTGGAGTCCCACAGGGTTCAGTTTTGGGGCCATTATTATTCAATATGTATATAAATGATATATGTAAAGTTTCAGAAAAAATGGACTTAATATTGTTTTCCGATGACACTAATCTATTATGCAGTGGAAGCAATTTGGAACAACTTCTGGATACACTCGGAAAGGAATTAGGAAAGCTTAAACTGTGGTTTGATTCAAACAAATTAATGCTCAATTTAAGTAAGACAAAATTTATAGTCTTTAACAACCATTACAACAACTCAGTATCTAAACTCAGTGTAAATGGTGTAGAGATTGAAAGGGTATCTGAAACTAAATTTCTTGGAGTAATAATTGATAATAAACTGTGTTGGAAATCACATATTAATTATATTAAAGGTAAAATATCCAAATCAATTGCAATATTACGCAGAGTGAAATATTTGCTGAATCAACCCACACTATATACCTTGTATCATTCATTAATACTCCCATACATGACATATTGTAATGAAGTATGGGGAAATACATATAAAACAAACATATATCCACTCTATATGCTTCAGAAGAGAGCTATTAGAATAATAAACAAAGCAGCTTACAGGGAACCAACAAACCCACTTTTTCTTAAATTAAAAGCTCTCAAGTTGAAAGATCTGGTTGACTTTAAAACTGCAATAATAATGTTTAAAGTGAAGAATCTATCACTGCCCACAAATATCCAAAAGCTGTTCCAAATAAGGGAGAAACAATATCATTTTAGAGGAACATGTATATTTCAAAAACCTTCAGTGAGAACTACCACCAAGCAACACTGTGTTTCAGTGCAAGGAGTCAGATTATGGAACGATTTTGGACCTGAATTAAAATCATGTACAACGCTTGGACAATTTAAACAAAAGCTAAAGGAAGAAATACTCCAAACATATATACAAGATGACATGTAAAATCACATAAGGATTGTCATATCCAGCCTGTGTTGTGTTGTAGCTTAGTTTTTTTCTGTCACATTTTGTCTTAGCTTTGTTTTTGATTTGTAATCGCTCTTGTCTTGTTTTTTTTTTGTTTTTTTCTTTTGAATTCTTGGATGGAATATGGGTGGGCAATATAAGCTGCGGCTTCAGCCATCACCCATTTCGGAAAACTTATGTTGAATTGTATAATTGTACACTGCTGATGCGATTTAAGGACCTCTCCACCTCGTGTGCCCTCTGCTTTACTGAGACCTGGCTCAAGGAAAAGATACCGGACAGCGCGTTCCTCCTCGAGGGATTTCAGCTGTTTTGTGCAGACTGCGACACGGGGCTCCCTGGCAAGACCACAGGCGGAGGAGTCTGCTTCTACATCAACAGCAGCTGGTGCTCCGATGTAACTGTGATCTCCCAACACTGTTCTCAACACTGTTCAATATTTATTCATCAACTGCAAGCCATTTTATTCCCCGCGTGAGTTTGCTTCATTCATCCTGGCCGCTGTTTACGTCCCGCCTGACGCGGACGTGTGCGAGGCTCAGCGCGCGCTCGCGGATCACATTCAGCAAGCGGAGCGAACTTTTCCGGACTCTCTGGTTATTGTGGTTGGCGACTTTAACCAGAGCAACCTGAGCCACGATCTCCCCCGATACAAACAGTTTATTAAATGCCCCACCAGAGGAGAGAACACGCTGGATCACTGTTACATTACAGTGAAGGACGCGTATCGCGCTGTTCCCCACGCTGCGCTCGGACTATCTGATCACGTGATGGTCTACCTGATTCCCACATACAGACAGAGATTGAAGCTCACAAAACCTGTTGTGAGCACTACGAGGAAATGGACCAGTGAAGCTGGGGAGAAGCTGAGCACGTGCTTGGAAATAACTGACTGGGGCATGTTTAAAGGAGCCACGCATGATCTGGATGAGTACACGGACACTGTGACCTCATATATCCACTTTTGTGAGGAGAGCATTCTTCCATCGCGCACCAGGGTGAGTTACTCCAATGACAAACCCTGGTTCACAGCTAAGCTTAGACAGATCAGGAAGGAGAAGGAGGCAGCGTTGAAAAGTGGAGACAGGGACTGCTACAGGGAGGTCAAATACCGGTTTAGCAGAGAGCTGAGGAGAGCTAAATCTGTGTATTCTGAGAGACTCCAGCAACAGTTCACTGCTAATGACTCTGCTTCTGTGTGGAGAGGACTGAGGCAAATCACCAACTATCGGCCTCAGGCTTCTAAGGGACAGGATGACAAAGCCCTTTGTCAAAGACTGTCCCAACACTATGCCTGTTTTGACACCTCGTCATCTGTGTCCAACTCCCCCCCTCCCCCTAGCGCCACTGCCTCCATGGTCCCCACTTCATCAAAGGCACCCCCCCTCCTCCCCCCCCCCGCCCTTGCCATCAGTGAGCAGGACGTGCACAGACAGTTCTCCAGACTGAACCCGCGCAAGGCCCCCGGTCCGGACTGCGTGTCTCCCTCCACCCTGAGACACTGTGCGGAGGAGCTGACTCCTGTCTTCACAGACATTTTTAACACCTCCCTGAAGTCATGCCACATGTCGGCCTGCCTCAAAACCTCTACCATCGTCCCTGTCCACAAGAAGCCACGGATCACTGGACTTAACGACTACAGACCTGTAGCGCTCACCTCTGTAGTCATGAAGTCCTTTGAGCGCCTGGTCCTGCCCCACCTCAAAACCATCACCACTCCCCTCCTGGACCCGCTGCAGTTTGCCTACAGAGCCAACAGGTCTGTGGACGACGCAGTCAACCTGGCCCTCCACAGACACCTGAACAGACACCAAAATCCCTGGCGTGGAGTGTTGTGGTGTGGGAAAGGCACTGGCTGAAGCCGGTGACTGTAAATAATGCTGCTCCTCAGCGTAAACCTTGCCTAGTACAAGATGTGGCAAAACACGAATGCAAAATGTTTGGGATCATCGGGACTGACACAGGTTCCAACATACAAGCTGTCAAGACAAATGGTGAGTGTTGTTGCTACGAAGTTTGATCCCAGTCTGGATACTGATACTCTGGGCAGTTACCTCAGAGAGAAGCTGGGCTGTGAGATGAAGTGTCATATGATAGAGACAGCATATGGCAGATTCAGCTCTTTTCACATCACCATGGAATGTAATGAAGTGGCGGAAATGTATGAACCCCAGCTGTGGCCAACTGGAACTTTTGTACATTGCTATTTCAGGCTACGACAAGCCAGAGTTACTATAGGTAGTACAACAAGGTGCTACAGTACTCCACCTGGGCAACCACATCAGCGAGGACCTTACGTGGGCACTTAACACTACAGGGCTGGTTAAGAGAGCTCAACGGCGGCTGTACTTTCTGAGGAGGCTGAAAAAGTTTGGCATGTCCCCCAAGATCCTCAACAATTTCTACAGCTGCATCATCGAGAGCATCTTGACCAACTGCGTCACTGCATGGTACGGCAGCACTACTGCCCTGGACGCCAAACGTCTGCAGAGAGTGGTGAAGACAGCGGAGAAGATCACCAGGACTCCACTCCCTTCTCTGCAGAGCATCTAAGAGCATCTATCGCTGCAAAGTCCAAAGGAGAGCTGCCACCATCCTCCAGGACTCTACCCACCACCAGCACAGAATGTTCACACTTCTACCCTCAGGCCGGAGGTACAGAAGTGTGAAGTGCAGGGCAACCAGAATAAAAAACTCCTTCTTTCCCACTGCCATCAGACTCCTGAATAAATAACAACTCCGGACACAGCTTTGCAAATATGAATTCACACACTGGTTGCTAAATTTGCACATTGCTCACTTGCACAGTGTACATAGTCTCACCCCGTCTCATGTCCGTATCATCTCTGCTGCTAAATTATCATTGTACAGTCTATTGGGTATTATCATTACAGAGAAATTCTCACACAGGGCCGCACGGTGGCGCAGTGGTTTAGCACTGTGGCAGCACAGTTTTACCCTCGGCCGGGGGATCGCGGGGATCATGAGATCGTGGGTTCGATCCCAGCCCCCGACCAACAGTGAGCTGTGTGGAGTTTGCATGTTCTCCCCGTGTTGCGCGGGTTTACTCCGGGATTTCTCCGGTTTCCTCCCGCACACCAAAAACATGTAGGTTTAGGGCGCTCGCGCACGCAGCGACCAGCAGCCAGTGGCTTGTCACCAGACTGCAAACCAAGTCTACCTACGGGTAAAAATAAGTAAAAAAAAAAAAAAAAAAAAAAAAAAAAAATTGTACATTGCTCATTTCCACATTGCTCATTTGCACATTGTACATAGGCTTATGCCATCTCAGGTTCATATCATCTCTGATATTAATATACCATTGTCCATTATAGTCATCCAGTGAATTTTCAATTTTGATTCTTCTTGTTTCCTCTACTTTAACTGCTTTAATTGTCCTAATTGCCTAATGTGTGTTATTAGTATTAGTACTTAGTATTAAGGTGTGTTTAAGGTGTCCTAATTGCCTAATGTGTGTTATTAGTGTGTGTTATTAGTATTCATTAGTATTAGGTGTGTTATTACCCTTATTAGTACTGATGTGTATCTATTACCTTGGCATTGGTTCGGAGAGCAGAGTAAGAATTTCATTGTTCCGGAGATTTTTTTTTTTTTTTTAGATTTAGTATACTTTATTGATCCCCAGAGGGGAAATTGAGGGTCATCCACCACGTGGATGGATGAAGCAGCCACGATACGGCGCTATCCCTTAACCATTCACACACACATTCACACCTAGGGCCACTTTAGAGTCTCCAATTAACCTAACCTGCATGTTGTTTTTTTTTTGGCATGTGGGAGGAAACCGGAGAAATCCCAGGGTAAACCCACGCATACATGGAGAGAACATGCAAACTCCACACAGATCACTGTTGGTCAGGGGCTGGGATCGAAGCCACGATCCCATGATCCCCACGATCCCCAGGCCAAGGGTAAACTGTGCTGCCGCAGTGCTAACCACTGCGCCACCGTGCAGCCCGGAGATGTTGCATTTCTAAACTGTGCACATGATAATAAAGCCTTTGAATCTTGAATCTTTGAATCTTGAATCTACAGATGCATCAGTGAGCCAAGAGAGGAATTCCAGTACCTGGGATAATGCCACCGGGACTAATAAGCTTTATCAAACTTTAGGGATTAAAAGGAAAACAGTACAATGCTGGGTTGTATCATACAATGTGCGTGGTCTGCACGCTGAACACAGCACCACTGATAAATCAAGATGTTTTGTGGTGGGACAAACTCCTGGAGGGGTGGAACATCTTGTGCTTCCAAGACACTTGGCTCACTAAACAAGATTTAGATATGCTAAACAAGCTACACAAGAACTTCTATGATGTTGGTGAGTCCACAACAGACCTAAACTCCATAATTGTCCATGGGCGGATACCCAAGGGAGTGGCTATATTATGGAATATTAAATATGACACTGTGGAGAGTGTGGGAAATGTGGAGGCAGGTTTATGAACAGACGAAGTTTATTAACACTCTCACATCAGTCATACGCAGAAAAGCATGATACAGCCAAGCACAGTTTCTCCTTATATCCCAACAGATCATCTCACCTCTGCATGACATTTCACATCACACTGCATGACATCTAACAACACAATACATTCCTCCTTGAACCCCCGTCTCCCTCTTCTTGCCAACTCCCCATGACGCCCCTGACTATTGTCCTCTTATGTTTAACCACTGCATCCTGGCTGAGACGCTGTGTGAATCACCCTAGTCTATACAATATGTATTTTGTGTATGCTACACCCCCCCCCCCCAAGACAGCGTTTCAGTACGCATGTCTTTTGGGCTTCAATCTCCTCCCATATCTGCTGTAAAACGGGGGTCTCTGTGCCGGCGGTGGGCTGCTGGACGTGCGTCTGACTGCGGGTGGGCCATGGCGAGGGAGGGGGGGGAATCCGCTTTTGCTCGTGTGGCTGTCTTGGTGAATCGTTTTGCCTGGGGGAGCTCTCAGTGGGGGGTCTTCCACGCTGAGGGGCCCGCAGTCAGCAGCACTTGCTCGTCCCACCACTACAAAGGCGGGCTTAATGTCTGTCCTGTGTATATTTTCTCCCCCGACACCCCCCCCAAGTCTATAACAAAAAATGCTTGTCCCCCTGCTTTCCAGCACTCTGAACGGGCCCCATCATAGGGTGGGCGCAATGGAGGCCGGTGGGCATCGTGTCTGACGAACACGAACTCCGCGTTCTTCAAAGATTTTGGCCAGGAAAGTGGCTGGAAAACAGTGGTAGGGCCCAGGCAGCGTGCCTGTGTCTGCACATACGCTGCAAAACGCTGAGACGGGCAGTTTGTCCGGCACGGGATTATCTGGCAAAAATTCCCCGGGCAGCCGCAGTGGTTGAGAAAAAACCAGCTCAGCCGGGGTGGAAGCCTCCAAATCCTCTTTTGGGTGCAGAACACAACCCCAATAAAACCTACGGCAACCGGTCAACCAATTTGCATCCGTCAGCAAAGCCTGAGTGCTGCTTTCAGTGACCTGTGAAAACGCGCGCATAACCCCATTTGCCTGGGGGTTGTTCGTGGTGTGTGCGGTGAATTGCAACACCCAGGCTGCGGGCTATCGCGGACCAAAGTTGGGAAATAAACTGAGGGCCCGCTATCGGACGTGATGTCCGAACGTGATTCCAAAACGCGCCACCCATGTTGTTCTGGCCAGCGTGTTGTGCGGGTCCACCACTGTCAGAAGGTGCGTGCACCCCTGCGACAGCGGGAGGGGGGCCCACAAGGTCCACGTGAATATGGTTGAATCTTTTAGCCGGTATACTAAACGGCTCCAAAGGAGCCTTGGTGTGTCTGTGCACTTTGGCTCGTTGGCACGCTACGCAGGCTGCCGCCCACTCTTTCACTTGTTTGTTGCAGGCCTGGCGCCACATGAATTTTGCTCCCACCATTTTGACTGACGCGTGCACTCCTAAGTGCGCCAGAGCGTGAACTGACTCAAACACGCGGCGGCGCCAAGCGACTGGGACCACACGGGCGCGGGCGTCCCGTGGGAGACGTCGCAGATTAGGGGGGGGCTTGCCGTCTTGCAGTACTCTGCTCTCCAGCCTTAACCCTGTTGGTCCAGACTGGAGCGTGCGCAACGTCCGTATCGCTAATCTGCTCTGCGGCCATGGGCGGTATATATCTATCCCTACGCAGACCGGGGGCCACAACCGCGCGCGAGAGGCAGTCCGCCACCACATTCAGTTTACCCACACATGCTGAATATCGGTCGTAAACTCCGAGATCGCAAGCCAGCTATCTCTGCTGCCGGCCCGACCACGGTTCCGAACCTTGGCCATCGCGAACGTCAGCGGATTGTGGTCCACGAACACGGTGAAGCTGCGACCTCTCCAGCCAGAACTGGAAGTGGCGTATGGCCAGGTGGGAGAGCCAGCAACTCCCTGTCGATTGTGCTGTATTTACGCTCACTGTCACGCAAAAGCCCTGCTGAAAAAAGCGAGCGGCTGCCAAGAACCGGCGACACGTTGCTCCACGACGGCCCTATGGCCACGTCCGAGGCGTTGGTAGTTGAGCGCTATCCGGGCCAACCGGGTCTGGGTGCGCCAACAGTGCGGCATTTTCCAGGGCTGTTTTAACCTCAGAGAACGCCTGCTCTTGCTCCGGAGTCCATTCGACTCCATCCGCTGGGTTTCCGTTTCTTGAGCGCAGCTTACAATGGCTGCAGAGTTGAGCTGCGCGGGGGAGGAAACCATCCCCAAAAATTCCTGCAGCGCCCTGACCGTCTGAGGCAGGGGAAAGTTCGCCACGGCGCGTACTTGTGTCGGGGCAAGGGTATCGCTCCCTCTGATGATACACGGTGCCCCCAAAAAATCATCCCCATCAGCCGAACTGGCACTTTCGCCGGGTTTGATTATTAACCCGTGCTCCTCCAACCTCTGGAAAACCGTCCTGAGGTGGGTTACGTGTTCGTCTTCGACGCACTGCTACCAGGATATCATCCAGGTAGATGAACACAAACGGGGAGATCACGCAGTATCACGTCCCATCATGCGCTGAAACGTTTGTGCCGCTCCTTTTAATCTGAATGGCATGCGCAGAAACTCGAACAAGCCGAACGGAGTTATTACCACTGTTTTGGGTATGTCCTTCCGCGCGCACTGGGACCTGGTGGTAACCGCGGACCAGGTCTATTTAGAAAAAATGCGTGCTCCAGCGAGGTGAACAGAAAATCCTGAATGTAGGGAATCGGGGTAGCGGTCGTGTGCTGTGGCGTTATTCAACCTGCAAAAATCACCGCACGATCGCCAAGGAACCCCTCAGCCTTAGGGATCATGTGTAGCGGTGATGCCCATGGGGCTGTTCAATCACCTGATGATGCCCAACCTTTCAGGTTGGTGAACTCCTCGCGTGCTATGGCCAGTTTAGCTGCGTCCAAGCGCCGAGGTCTTGCGAAAACGGGCGGTCCCGGGGTGGTGATAAAGTGCTCCACCCCCGTGTTTAGCTAATGCCGCCGAAAACGTCGGGACTGTGAGTGCTGGGAATTGATGTGAGCAGTGTGTGGAACTTACCGCCTGGAGCTGTGACGTTGGCTTGTGTTACTGGCCCTGCCCCTGGAGATGTACAGGGGGAGAGAGTCAAAGAAACAGTGCACTAACCAAGAGTCTGTTAGCAACATCAACGAGTAAACCATGCCTCACACAGAAAATCAGCTCCCAGGAATTGGGAAACTCAGTGCTGCTATGACAAAAGTCCACTCGTATGTACGGCCATGTAGAGATAAGCCAGCATTCTCTCACCAAAGGTCTTAAATGCCCAAGCCGTTTACTGCCCACCAGCCCAGGGCCGCTAGGTACCTGCCAGCCGGTCAGCGTAGGTCGGCAGGATGATGCTCTTCTGGGCTCCGGTGTCCACAAGGAAACGCCTCCCTGAGCGCAAGTCCGTCACATAGAGCAGCTTGTTTTCTTCACCGGCGGTCACAGCTGCTACCGACCGCCGGCCTTGGCGTTTCCCGAGCGCTTGAATTGGCACGGTGGCGCACATCTGCGTGCGTTCTCTCCGAAGCGGCGGTGGTAGAAGCAGAGCGTGTCTCTCTGGCGCTCCTTGGCCCCCGCTGCAGCTACCGTCGGTGGCTCCTCGCCTCCTCTGGTCGTCTCGCTGGGCTCCGACATGGCCGCGTTGACTGTGAGCGCTCTGGTGGTGAGGATGATCCGGACTGCCTCCTGGGCTAGCGGCCGGTAGTCACGCACGGCCAGCAACGACGAATTGGCCAGAACCACTCTCGCCTCTGTTGGAAGGTTCCGGAGGAAAAGGTGGGCAAACAGAAAATGCCCGTCATCCGTGCCCATTAACGCCAACATCTTCTCCATCAGATCGACAGCCAAACCATCTCCTAACTCAAAACGCCTCAGGAGCCTTTGTGCTCTCTCGCAGTCCGAGAGCGTGTAGCGCCGGGTCAGCGCAGCTTTGAGAGCCTCGTATCTGCCGTGGGCTGGGGGCTGGTCGAGCAGGCTCACTACCTGCTGAGCTGTACGAGCGTCCAGCGCTGCAACCACATAATAAAATTTGGTGTTGTCTGCCGTTATTCCCCGGAGGGCGAACTGGGCCTCAGTGTGGTGGAACCAAGAGCGCGGGTTGTGCTGCCAAAAGTCCGGTAGCTTGACTGAAACTGCCCACACGTTGCTGGGGGTTCCCGTCCAGGCCGTCTGTGGGATGCTTGCCACATTGCTGGGGCTTCCCATCCAGGCCGACTCCCGGGTTCTTGCCTCGTGTTCCATAATACGTCCAGTGTCACCAGTGTGGAGAGTGTGGGAAATGAGGAGGCAGGTTTACGAACAGACGAAGTTTATTAACACTCTCACATCAGTCATACGCAGAAAAAGCAAGATACAGCCAAGCACAGTTTCTCCTTATATCCCAACAGATCATCTCACCTCTGCATGACATTTCACATCACACTGCATGACATCTAACAACACAATACATTCCCCTTGAACCTCCGTCTCCCTCCTCTTGCCAACTCCCCATGACGCCCCTGACTATTGTCCTCTTATGTTTAACCACTGTGTCCTGGCTGAGACGCTGTCTGACTCACCCTAGTCTCTACAATGTGCATTTTGTGTCTGCTACAACACATTTGTTAAAGTTGTGAGACTGAATGTTGATTGGACTATTGGGCTAGAGATTATTCTTAATGAAGCTTACTATTTTAAATATTTACACACTATATGAGTCTCATTAGAGTGAAGATGAATACTTGAAAAGACGCTTTTGTTAGCTCATTTATTGAGAACAATGGTTCCACCTGTGCTTCTGTAGTAGGTGATTTTAATGCTGGTTTATCTGACAGAAATTTAATTTTTGAAAACCACCTCATGCAGTTTTGTAATGAGCATAATCTGACTCTCAGTAATACTTTTTTTTTTTTTGCCTGATTCAAGTTTTACTTATATTAGCGAAGCATGGCATACTACTTCCTGGCTAGACCATTGTATATCCACAGCTGAGGCTCATGCTTCTTTGAAAATTATAGAAATTCATTATGAATTAGTCACCTCTGATCATACACCTGATCACATAAATGTTGACAATACACCGCGTTCCAAATTATTATGCAAATAGGATTTTAGTGGCATAAACATTCAATTTTTTGTTTTTCAAATAAACTCATTGATGGTATTGTGTCTCAGGGATCGCTGATATCAATCTCAGACACCTGTCATAATTAGTTAGCCAGGTGAGCCCAGTTAAAGGAAAACTACTTAAGAAGGATGTTCCACATTATTAAGCACGCCACAGGTTTCAAGCACAATAGGAAAGAAAAAGGATCTCTCTACTGCCGAAAAGCCTCAAATAATGCAATGCCTTGGACAAGGTATGAAAACATTAGATATTTCACAAACACTTAAGCATGATCATTGTACTGTGAAGAAATTTGTGGCTGATTCAGAGCACAGACGGGTTTGTACAGATAAAGGCATAATGAGGAAGGTTTCTGCCAGACAAATTCATTGGATTAAGAGAACAGCTGCTAAAATGTCATTACAAAGCAGCAAACAGATATTTGAAGCTGTTGGACTGTTATGAAGCTGAAGCTGTTATGAACCTCAAAGTGTAGGATCCTCCAGAGGCTTGCAGTTATGCATTAACCTACTATATGGCCACTCCTAACCAATGCTCACAAGCAGAAACGTGGCAGTGGGTCCAGAAATACAGGAAGACTAATTTTCAAACAGTCTTGTTTACTGATGAGTGCCATGCAACCCTGGATGGTCCAGATGGATGGAGTAGTGGATGGTTAGTTGATGGCCACCATGTCCCAACAAGGCTGCGACGTCAGCAAAGAGGTGGTGGAGTCATGTTTTTGACCGGAATCGTGGGGGGAGAGCTGGTAGGCCCCTTTAGGGTCCATGAAGTTGTGAAAATGACCTCAACAAAGTATATATAGTTTCTGACTGACCACTTTCTTCCATGGTACAAAAAGAAGAACCATGCCTTCCGTAGCAAAATTATCTACATGCATGACAATGTAACATTTCATGCTGCAAAAAATACCTTTGTGTCACTGGCTGCTGTGGGCATTAAAGGAGAGAAACTCATGGTGTGGCCTCCATCCTCCCCTGACCTCAACCCTATTGAGAATCTTTGAAGCATCCTCAAGCAAAAGATCTATGAGGGTGGGAGGCAGTTCACATCAAAACAGCAGCTGTTTGAGGCTGTTCTGACATCTTGCAAAGAAATTCAAGCAGAAACTTTCCAAAAACTCACAACTCCAATGGATGCAAGAATCGTAAAGGTTATATCAAAGAAGGGGTCCTACATTATCATGTAACTTGGCCTGTTAAGATGTTTTTGATTGAAATAGCTTCTGATTTCAGTAAATATGACCTCCTAATGTTGCAAATTCAACAAATGACCATTTTCAGTTCTTTACAACCAATAAAATGTTTTGAAACTCTGTTGTGCATAATAATTTGGAACAGTGGATCTTGAGAGGTTTGTTCAATGAAATTTGAATTATGCTTTAACTGTTGATGACGTGAAAATTATACTGACTGTCTTCTTCTTCTTTTAGATTTGATTGGCGGTTGGCAACCAGCTTACAGGTGCATTACCGCCACTGACTTGATGCAACAACTATTTAGGAAAATCAGAGACAACTATCATTTGCATAATAATTTGGAACGCGGTGTATTCCTTCAGGTATTTGTGGTGACATACTGTGGAGTGTGTGAAATCACAGGCAGATGCATTTCAAATGATTTATTGCACACTCACATCTCACGAGCACAGAAAAGAATGAACTTTTTCCCAGAGTCTCTCCTCTTAAGTTTCATGGCTTACATCACACACAACAGGACATTTGCATCACACTGCATTCAACCCCCTACATCCTTGACTCCTTCCCGCTCCCTCACCAGGAGCCTCCTGCTCTTTTGTCTCCCATGCTTATTCACTGTCTCTTGTCTGAGATGCTAGAAATCTGACTCTCCCAAGGTGCTACAAATACCCCCCCCCCCCAGCATCTTAGATAAGACAATAGAATAACAGTCCACATGCTGTGATAGAACAACAGAACATCAGTCCACATGCTGTTTGGGCTTCCATCTCCTCCCGTATCTGCTGTAACTGGGTTTTACCGCCTCCGCGGCGCTGTTGTGCCGGTGGGAGGTTGCTGGGAGGGGGGCCACTTCGGTCTGTCCGTGTGGCTGCTCAGGCGAATCATTTCCCTGGGGAGCTCTCCGTGGGGGTCTTCCATGCCAAGGGGCCCTAGCCAACAGCACTTGCTCGTCCACCACAACGAAAGCGGGTTTGAGTCTGTCTATGCCAGTTTTTTCCCTCCTACCCCCCAAGTCTAGCAAAAAATGCTTATCCCCTGTTTCCAACACTCTGAACGGTCCATCATATGGTGGGCTGCAATGGAGGGCGGTGGGCTTCGTGACTGACAAACACGAACTCCCGCGCTCTTCAAAGTTTTAGGCACAAAAAAAACACTGCGGAAAACTGGTGGGCTGGCTAGGCCCGCAGCGTGTCTGTGTTTGCGCTACGCTGCAAAAGCGGAGACAATGGAGCTGCCCGGAGTGGGGATTATCTGGTAGAATTCCCGGGCAGTCGTAGGTGGAGCCCTTGCGTAAAAAACGAGCTCTTGCCGGGGAAGCTTCTAGATCCTCTTCGCTCGGAGCGCAACCCCATAAAACTCCACGGCAGCCTGTCTACCCATTTGCATTCCGTCACTCGGCCCTGAGTGCTGCTTTCAGTGATCTATGAAAAGCTTCGCATAACCCATTGGCCTGTGGGTTGTCGCAGTTGTGCGGTGAATTGTAACACCCAGGCTTGCGGGCCATCGCAGACCAGTTCGTAAACAAATTGAGGCCCCTGTCGGACGTAATGTCGCGACGGACTCCAAAACGCGCCACCCATGCTGTTAAAAAGCGCGCGCTACGTCTGCGGACGTGGGTTGCCGCCAGAGGAACCGCTTCTGGCCAGCGCGTGGTGCGGTCCACCATTGTCAGGAGGTCGTGCACCCCTGTGATGGCGGGAGGGGGGCCCACGAGGTCCACGTGAACATGGTCGAACCTCTTAGCCGGAATACAAATGGCTCCAAGGGAGCCTTCATGTGTCTGTGTACCTTGGCTCGTTGGCACCCACGCAGGCTGCAGCCCACTCTTTTCACTTGTTTGCATAGGCTCAGCCACACAAACTTCTCTCCCACCATTTTGACCTACGCGCGCACTCCGGGTGCGCCAGAGTGTGAACCGACTCAAACACGCGGCGGCACCACCCGGCCGGGACCGACGGGATGCAGGCGACCCTTGAGACATCGCAGATTAGGGGGGGCATGCCGTCTTGCAGCACCCTGCTCTCCAGCCTTAACCCAGTTGGTCCAGACTGGAGCGTGCGCTCGTCTGCTATCGCTAATCTGCTCCGCAGGCCATGGCTGCGTAATCTATCCCCACGCAGACCGGGGGCCACCACGGCGCACGAGAGGCAGTCCACCACTACATTCAGTTTACCCCGACACATGCTGAATATCGGTACGGTAATAAACTCTGAGATCGCGGCCAGCTGTCTCTGCTGTCGGCCCGACCACGTTCTGAAACTTGGCCATCGCGAATGTTAGCGCTTGTGTCCACGAACGCGGTGAAACTGCGCCCTTCCAGCCAGAACTGGAAGTGGCGAATGCCAGGTGGGAGAGCCAGCAACTCTCTGTCGAACGCGCTGTATTACGTTCACTGTCACGCATAGTTCTGCTGAAAAAGGCGAGCAGCTGCCAACCCTGGCGATGCGCTGCACAACGACAGCCCCTATGGCCACGTCTGAAGCGTTGGTGTGAGCGCTAGGCGGGCCGTCGGGTCTGGATGTGCCAGCAGTGCGGCGTTTGCCAGGTTGCTTTAACTTCCGAGAATGCCCGCTCTCGCTCAGGGTCCATTTGACCCTATCCGCGGGTTTCTGTATTTTGAGTGTGCGCGTACAATGGTTGCATGAGCTGCGCCGCGCGGGGAAGGAAACGGTTATAAAAGTTTCACCATTCCCAAAAATTCTTGCAGCGCCCTGACCTGTTTGAGGCCGGGGTAAGAATCAGCCACGGCGCACACTTTGTCGGGCAGCGGGATCGCTCCTTCTGGAGAGACGCGGTGCCCCAAAAAATCAATCTCCGTTACGTCGAACTGGCATTTCGCCTGGTTGATTATTAACCTCCAACCTTCGGAAAACCGTCGTGAGGTGGGTTTCGTGTTCGTCTTCGGATGCGCTGGCTACCAGGATATCATCCAGGTAGACGAACACGAACGGGAGATCGTGCAGCACTGCATCCATCATGCGCTGGAACGTCTGTGCCGCTCCTTTTAACCCGAATGGCATGCACAGGAACTCGAATAGACCGAACGGAGTTATTACCGCTGTTTTGGGTACATCCTCAGCACGCACTGGGACTTGGTGGTAACCGCGGACCAGGTCTATTTTGGAAAAAATGCGTGCCCCGGCGAGGTGAACGGAAAAATCCTGTATGTGGGGAATCGGGTAGCGGTCATGCGCCGTGGCGTTGTTCAACCTGCGGAAATCACCGCACGGTCACCACGATCCCTCAGCCTTAGGGACCATGTGTAGCGGGGAAGCCCATGGGCTGTTCGAGCGCCTGATGGTGCCCAACCTTTCCAAGATGGCAAACTCCTCGCGCGCTATGGCCAGTTTAGCTGCGTCCAAGCGTCGAGGTCTTGCAAAAACAGGCGGCCCGGTGGTGGTGATAAAGTGCTCCACCCCGTGTTTAGCAATGGCCGTGGAAAACGTCGGGACCGTGAGTGCTGGGAACTGAGTGAGCAGTGTGTGGAACTTACCGCCTGTAGCTGTGACGTTGGCTTGTGCTGTTGGCCGGGTCACTCAAGCTATACAGGGGAGAGACTCGAAGGACAGTGCATTAACCAGGCACCTGTTAGCAACATCAACCAGTAAGCCATGTGCACACAGAAAATCAAGCCCCCAGTATATGGTAATTCAGTGCTGCTATGACAAAAGTCCACTCATATGTACGGCCCGTTGTAAAGATAAGAGCAGAGTCCTCTCACCAAAGGTCTTAATGTCCGAGCCGTTTGCTGCCAACATCCCGGGGCCGCTAGATCCTGCCAGCTGGTCAGCGTAGGTCGGCCGGATGAAGCTCTTCTGGGCTCCGGTGGTCCATGAGGGAAATGCCTCCCCGAGCGTGCGTCTGTTAGGTAGAGCAGCTTGTTCTCTTCTCACCGAGGGTCGCTGCTGCTACCAACCCCCGGCCTTGGGTTTTCCCGAGCGCTTGAATGGCACGGTGGCGCACATCTGCGTGCGTTCTCTCCGAAGCGGTGGTGGTAGAAACAGAGCGTGTCTCTCTGGCGCTCCTTGGTCCCTGCTGCTGCTACCGTTGGTGGGGTCCTCGCCTCCTCTGGTCGTCTCGCTGGGGTCCGCCGCTGCCCGCGTTGACTGTGGGTCGCCCTGGTGGTGATGATGATCCGGTCTGCCTCCTGGGCTAGCGCACGGTAGTCTTGCGCGGCCAGCCACGGCGAATTGGCCAGAAACGCTCTCGCTAACTGTCGGAAGGTTCCGGAGGAAGAGGTGGGCAAACAGAAAGTGCTCGTCGTCTGTGCCCATTAACGCCATCATCTTCTCCATCAGGTCTACGGCCGAACCCTCTCCTAGCTCGGTCCGTGTCAGGAGCCTCTCCGCTCTCTCACAGTCCGAGAGCGTGTAGCGCTGGATGAGCGCAGCTTTGAGCGCTTCGTATCTGTTTGCTGGCTGATGGCTGATCGAGCAGGCTCGCTACCTGTTGAGCTGTGCGGGGGCGTCGAGCGCTGCGACCACATGGTAGAATCTGGTGTCATCTGCCGTTACTCCCCGGAGGGCGAACTGGGCCTCGGTGAGGTGGAACCAAGAGCGCGGGTTGGGCTGCCAGAAATCCGGTAGCTTGACTGAAACCGCACACGCGTGGCTGGAGGTTCCAGTCCGGGCTGTCTGTGGGATGGCTGCCGCCTCGCTGTAGCTTCCTAACCGGGCCGGCTCCGGGGATCTTGCCTCGTGTTCCATAATACGTCTTGGGTCACCAGTGTGGAGTGTGTGAAATCACAGGCAGATGCATTTCAAATGATTTATTGCACACTCACATCTCACGAGCACTGAAAAGAATGAACTTTTTCCCAGAGACTCTCCTCTTAAGTTTCATGGCTTACATCACACACAACAGGACATTTGCATCACACTGCATTCAACCCCCTACATCCTTGACTCCTTCCCGCTCCCTCACCAGGAGCCTCCTGCTCTTTTGTCTCCCATGCTTATTCACTGTCTCTTGTCTGAGATGCTACAAATCTGACTCTCCCAAGGTGCTACAATACTGTATTAATTGCAGGCAAGCTGGATTGGTTCAAATTAACTGAAGTTGATACACATAAACATCATACAGTAACTAACACCTTCTTGAGTAAGAGTTATCTGCCTAAGAAGGCCCCACTATGTTTTGATATGAACTGTAAGAACACTGTGTCAGGACAGGGGCTGGGGCCACATTGTCATGATTCAGGACAAGTGAGGCTCAAACACAGAGCTGCCAGAACGAACACTCAGACACAGATGTAAAAATTCATCAGTTTATTGTAAAAATAAAACCAAACACACAAATCTAAATAAAGGTGCACAAATGAAGAAAAACGCAAAACAAAACACATTTAAATTTAACACAAAAACAGGTGATGCTGGAGTGCATGCCGCCTATGGGAAAAGAGCAGAAAGAGATGATTAGGGACAGGATCTCCAGAAGGGGAGGATAAGGTGGGAGAGCACTCTTACTGCTGTGAGCAGAGGAGCCCGGCGGGGGAACTCCTGTGTAGGTCCAGGGAAAACGGGGAAAGACGGTTGTCCTGGGTGGACGTCCACTATCTTCTGGTCAGGCGAGCGTGATCAGCACCGGAATACACACCACTACAGCGGCAGCAAACCCGAGAAGAGAGGAAGGCATGGGGAGTGGAAACACAGATCAACCAAAGGAAAATAATACAGTGTGGCTTAGACTCCTTGGTAGCAAACCTAACGATCCAGCAATGAGTTCTCCACACACTGGCTCTTAAATATGCTGGGTAATTAGGAAGCAGCAGGTGTGTAATCACGCAGGTGTAGGTGATGCTCCGGAGCTGGGAAGACAGGAACAGGAGGGGAGGGGGAGCACGCTCACCTGATCATCACACACATCCTCACCTTTAGTTTATTTATTATGTTTCTCTGGTTCACCTTCATAAGATTCATGGTTCCTAGGTTTGGTATTATTTTCCTGTGTTTTTCTGTAGTTGCTCATATTCCTGTTTATTAGTACTAGTGCATGCCTGTAGAAAGCAAGCATTCCTGTCTGAAGCAGGTAGCCCAATGAGGATTCACAGGCCCAAACGTACAGTAGGCTGTGTTTGAAAGTAGAATACAGAGGTGTAGCCTATATGTAGGCAATCACACGTTAGACTTTGACAAATATAAAAGGGAGTAAATGGCAGTAAGATTTATTTGATTGTGTGAATATTAATTACAGAATAATTGAAAATGAATTGGCCATCCAATATTAGCCACTGTTTAAGAACTGCTTGTTTATTTTTTTTGTCAGATCACTTATTTGTGTGATCTTTTACGAGTTATATTCATAATAGTGTGTCTTGCACTTTGGGTAATGGGAGTTGTTCAGTCACTATTATAATTTAGTTTACATGTGTAGTTAAAAGTCTATCAACAATAAACTCATGTAGTACTATAACAGGACACGTTTACAAATATTTGAGACCCACTGTAATGCATCCTTTTATATTTTAGCAATATTATAAGTACAAAACACTGAACATTATTATTTTTTTTTGTATTGGTATTTTGTATACTTTATTGATCCCCAGAGGGAAATTCAGGGCATCCACCTGGATGGATGAGGCAGCCACAGTACGGCACCAATCCCTTCACCATTCACACCTACTAGGGCCACTTTAGAGTCTCCAATTAACCTAACTTACATTCTTTTTATACACAGCAGAATGACCCATTGGCTGCAACTGTTGCATCAGTGTTACCATTTGTCTGTAAATATTTAAATAAAAATGATTTATTTTGTTATTTGGACATTTTTGTGTCTTGTTGTTGCATATGCGTCCATATATGATATGCAGTTGATCTGGCCAGAATGAAACAGCAGTTGGGACTGCCGTCTACCACTGACCGGGCAGGCTGGGCGTGCCTCCCTGTGAATGATTGTGGAGGGCCCGGTCAGAGACCGGTGTTGAAGAAGCAGCAGCTGAACTGGCGGATCGCAGTCCTTCGCAAAGAGCCAAGCCCAGCCTGCCCGGTTAACAGGAGTCTCGGCTGCTGCTTTACCTGTGTGCCAGTGATGTCCTTTGCGGCACCGGGTCCCCGCCAACGCCCCACCCCCCACCCCAGCGCACCTCGTGTTCTCTATGCCAAATTATCCATTAGACCTACGCAGTCAGCAACTTTATGGTATAAAATGGCATTAAATCTTAAGTATTATCTTTTTCTAGTCAAATTTGTCGCTTTTTGCTTCCTTGTCTTGCTCATGCCGCAGTGCTGTGGTTACTGATACCGTAATGCCGCATATTATCCTATCAGTACAGAGTCAATCCGAAACCCCGCCCACACTTCTAGAAGCCTGGACATGAGACAGAGTGGTGGCTAAACATTTATTGATAAGAATTACATATTTTGACTGAGCGACTCAATACACAGGGATGCACATCCTCGTAACCTCAGCAAAGTACTTAGTAAATCTTTCTTTGCAAAGCACTGTGGTGAATGACTGGTCGTGATGCACGTATCATCCAATCATTATGGTCGTGATGCCGTGTTTTATCCAATCAGCATGGCCGTGATGCAGCGTATTATCCAGTCAGCATGGCTGTGATGTTGTGTATTATCCAGTCAGCACGGAGTCAATCCAAAACCCCGCCTACACTTCATGAAGACAGGGCATGAAGAGACAGAATGTTGACAGAGCAGTGGCTAAACTTTTTGTCATAAGCTGAGTGCTGGAGTTCTCCACCAGCCTCGGTCTCATGACTTTTTCTGCCCATTACTTATCTTTTGCATCTGATGCCTTTTGGGTTTATGTGTTTTTGTTTGTCTTGCCATTTTTCTGTTTGTGTTGGTGTCATATTTTTATTCTGTATTTATTTACATTTATTTAGTATGTTATTTTTTTCTGTATACCTCTATGTCACGCCGCGCCGCTCATCAGCGGCGCCACCTGCTCGCACACCTGCTCGTCATCAGCGGCGAGGGATATAAGCCGCCTCGCCCTGAGCTTCGGCCTGAAGCCGTCAGACTTCGTCACTCATCATCGTGAGTCAAACCTATTCTTCAGCGCAACATTTTGGTAAGAAGTCCTTACCTCCTTTCCTTCCCAGTCTGCTCCCCTGTGCACAGGTGGATTCCTCGGCGGTGGACGACGTCCCTCCCTCGCCTATTCCTCGCTGCTGCACCGAGTCCTGCAGGTGGCTGTCTACCGGGTCCCGTCCTTGTGGTGCCAGTTATCTGTCTCTTCCAAGTAAGCTCATCTCTCGCTCATTCTCCTCCTGTGTTGGTGTGTGCCCGTCACCCTTTCTCCTTGTGCTCTCTCCCATAGGGTTGCCGGCTGTACGGTCTCCTGCCTCTGTGCCCGAAGCAGACGCCGCCACCAATACATTTACATCCCGCAGACACACATCCATTCACTCCTGTTGCTAATAAACTATTTGAACTTCTCTGAGCCTGTGTGTGTGTGTCTCCTGAGCCGTGCGTTATGTCAGTACGGCTTCAGCAGAGCGGCTCGGCAGACGGCGGGCTCGCACACCGGCTTACCAATCTCGAGGCTCGGGTGGATCAGATAGCCTATCAGCAACAGGTTATCCTAAATCAATTGATTATCATAAATAACCGATTGGACCGCCTGGACCCCCAGCAGCCGTTCCCCCCGGCTCATCAGGGTGGCGCGGCTCCTGCCGCTCCAGTGGCCGTCCAGCAGGCTCCGGTAGCACCGGTGCGGCTCACACCCATTCCGACCCCCGCCCGCTTTAGCGGAAAGCTCGGCGGAGCGCAGGGGTTCATCATGCAGTGTGAGTCCGTGTTCCATCGCGTGCCCGGAGACTTTCCCTCAGATCATAGTCGGATTGGTTATATCGGGAATCTCCTGGAGGGGCGAGCGTTGACTTGGACCTACGCCGTAATGGCGAGGCCCAGTTACGCCACCCTCACTTATGACCAGTTCGTGAGGTGCTTCCTGGAGGTCTTTGACCACTCGCGTACCGAGACGGTCCAGGTCGATCGGCTTCTCGCCCTCCAGCAGGGAAGCCGGTTGGCCGCGGACTATGCGGTCGACTTCCAGGTAGCAGCGGAGGAAGTAGGCTGGGAGGAACGCTCCCTCTGCGGCCTTTTCCTCCGCAGCCTCAATGACGATCTGAGGGATGAACTGGCTGGGCAGGACCTCCCTGAGACGCTAGCGGAGCTGTCTTCTCTTGCCATCAGCTTGGACAACAGGCTGCGCGAGCGCTCCTCGGGCCGGAAGTCGTCATCTTCTCGCCCTCAGCGGAGCCTCGTTGTGCCAGCCCCAAGCTCGCCCCCTGGTGACGCCGCCACCATCGCACCCCGAGGAGTCGGAGCCGATGGTGACGAGTTGGACAAAGCTCTCCCCGGCGGAGAGACAATGCCGCCGTGCGTTGAATCTCTGCATGTATTGCGGAGATAGTCAACACACGGTAGAGCTTTGTCCACAGAAGCCAAACGGTGGGGTCCGTGAGTCACTGTAGGGGGCCTCGCGGACGTCAATCGGTTAAATCCCCTCACTCAATTAAAGCTGCCCATCCGTTTCTGCCACAACCGCATTGGGCACCTCACCCACGCACTGGTGGATTCGGGCGCAGAAGGCAGCTTTATTTCACAAAGCCTGGCAACCCGATTGGGCATCCGCTGCCAGGCGCTCAAAAACCCCATCTCCCTGGTCAACCTCTCCCGTGCTTCCCTTGGAGAGTCACGCACCAGACCATCCCGGTCCCGGTGATCATCTCTGGTAACCACCGGGAGGAGATAACCTTTCTCATCCTGCCCAACTCTGTGTCGCCCGTCATCCTGGGGTATCCCTGGCTACGCCTCCACAACCCTGTCCTGGATTGGAAGTCAGCTGGGGTGTCGGCATGGAGCACGTTCTGCATGGGCACCTGTCTTCAGTCCGCTGCCTGCTCTCCGTCCGCTTCTTCCCCCGCTACGGACGCTGCACCCCCGGACCTGTCCCTGGTGCCTCTGGAATTTCACGACCTGGGTATGGTATTTAGCAAGACCAAAGCTATGTCTCTCCCTCCTCATCGGCCCTATGACTGCGCCATCAACCTCCGCCAGGGGGCACCCTTACCTTCTGGTCGGCTCTACAGTCTGTCGGCGCCGGAGAAGGAGACGATGAACGCCTACCTTAAGGAGTCGCTGAGCACGGGGATAATCCGCCCATCGTCATCACCCGTGGGGGCAGGGTTCTTCTTCGTTGGAAAGAAGGACGGATCCCTCCGCCCTTGCATAGACTACCGGGCTCTAAATGACATCACGGAGAAGGATCGTTACACCCTGCCCCTCATGGACACTGCTTTCCACTCCCTCCAGGGGGCGACCTGGTTCACCAAGCTGGATCTTCGCAGCGCATACCACCTCGTCCGGATCCGGGAGGGAGATGAGTGGAAGACAGCCTTCCGTACCCCGAACGGCCACTTTGAATACCTGGTAATGCCATTCGGGTTGGCCAACGCTCCTGCCGTCTTTCAGCGCCTCATCAATGACGTCCTCCGGGACTTCATCGGCCTCTTTGTGTTCGTCTACCTGGACGATATACTCATCTTCTCCAAGTCCAGGGACGAGCACCAGGTCCATGTGAGGCGGGTCCTCCAAAGACTGCTGGAGAACCGGCTATACGTGAAGGCTGAAAAGTGTGAATTTTATGCTAAGACTACATCCTTCCTGGGATTCATCATCTCACACGACCAGGTGCGTCCAGACCCAGAGAAGGTGAAGGCGGTGGTAGAATGGCCTACACCTGCATCGAGGAAGCAGGTGCAACAGTTTGTTGGTTTCGCGAACTTCTAACCGCCGCTTTGTCCCTAACTTCAGCTCCATCGTCGGACCACTGACCCGCCTCACGTCCCCTAAGGTCCCGTTCCGGTGGACCGAAGAGGCCGCAGCTGCTTTTCAGGCGCTGAAGGCGGAGTTCTCCTCCTCCCGGGTCCTTCGCCAGGTCGACCCCCGCGCTGCAGTGCATCGTGGAGGTGGACGCCTCGGACACGGGAGTGGGGGCGGCGCTATCTCAGCGGTCGCCAGACGACGGCGCCAAACGGCCCTGCGCCTTCTTCTCTCCGGTGCTTGTCCCCGGTGGAGAGAAACTACGACGTGGGGGGACAGAGAGCTCCTAGCCATCAAGCTCGCGCTGCAAGAATGGCGCCACTGGCTAGAGGGGGCGGACCTGCCGTTCGTGGTCCTGACGGACCACAAGAACTTGGAGTACCTTCGATCTGCCAAGCGCCTGAACGCCCGCCAGGCGCGCTGGTCCTTGTTCTTCGCCAGGTTCCAGTTTTCCATCACCTTCAGGCCTGGTTCCAAGAACGGCCTGCCCGACGCCCTCTCTAGGCAGTTCGCCCCCGAGGAGTCGGAGGACACGCTCCACACCATCCTGCCCAGGTCGTGCGTCGTGGGAGCCATCTCCTGGGACATTGAGGGCAAGATCCGGAAGGCGCAGGAAGTGGAACCTGACCCTGGCGGCGGACCAGAGGGGAGGCTGTTCGTGCCATCTGCAGTTCGAGGAGAGGTCATCCACTGGCTACACACCTCCAAGCTCACCTGTCACCCTGGCTCCTCCCGGATGATAAACCTCCTCCAGCGGTCCTTTTGGTGGCCGGGCCTGCGGAGGGATGCGGCCCGCTACGCCCGGGCTTGTCCAATTTGTGCCGCCAACAAGTCGGGAAATGCCCCTCCAGCGGGTCTGCTCCAGCCCCTGCCCGTCCCTGGCAGGCCCTGGTCGCACATCGCTTTGGATTTCGTCACCGGACTCCCAGTCTCTAATTCCTACGACACCATCCTGACCATCGTGGACCGCTTCTCCAAGGCTGTGCACTTCATTCCCCTACGAGGTCTTCCAACTGCCCTGGAGACGGCGGATCTCCTCATCCAACACGTGGTCAGGCTGCACGGGATTCCGGTGGACGTGGTCTCAGACCGGGGGCCCCAATTTTCCTCTGAGGTTTGGAGATCGTTTTGTAACGCCATCGGAGCCAAGGTGAGCGTCTCCTCCGGCCATCACCCCCAATCCAATGGGCAGTGTGAGCGGACCAACCAGGAGCTGGAGGCTGCGCTCCACTGTGTGACAGCATCCAAACCCACGCCCTGGAGTAACCATCTTGCCTGGGTTGAATACGCCCACAACACCGCTCGCTCTTCTGCTACAGGGATGTCCCCCTTCAAGGCGTCCCTGGGTTATGACCCCCCGCTGTTCCCGGCGCAGGAGACTGAGGTAACTGTCCCCTCAGTTAGGGCGCATCTCAGGCAGTTCCGCTCCATCTGGGCATCAGCGCGTAATGCGCTTTTACGCACGGTGGAGCGCAACAGAACTGTGGCGGACCGGCACAGAAGACCTGCCCCGGCGTACAGAGTTGGGCAACGAGTCTACGTGTCAACCCAGGACGTGACATTGAAAGGCGAGAGGAGGAAGCTGGCACAGCGCTTTATGGGACCCTTCCCCATCACCCGGATCATCAACCCGGTAGCTGTGCGTGTGGCTATTCCCCCCTCCCTCCGCATCCATCCCACCTTCCACGTGTCCAAGGTGAAGCTGGCAGTCTCCGACCCCCTTTGCCCTCCTCCTGCTGCGCAAACCCGCGCCCCGGATGATTGATGGCCATCCGGCCTGGTCCGTCGCCTCCATCCTGGACTCCCGGTGCCGGGGTCGTGGGTTGCAGTACTTGGTGGACTGGGAGGGCTATGGGCCCGAGCATCGACAGTGGGGTACCCTCGTCGTTCGTGTTGGACCCATCGCTCATCGCTGACTTCCACCGAGCGCACCCAGAGAAGCCATCGCCAGGAGGCGCTGCTAGAGGGGGGAGTACTGTCACGCCGCGCCGCTCATCAGCGGCGCCACCTGCTCACACACCTGCTCGTCATCAGTGGCGAGGGATATAAGCCGCCTCGCCCTGAGCTTCGGCCTGAAGCCGTCAGACTTCGTCATTCATCATCGTGAGTCAAACCTATTCTTCAGCGCAACATTTTGGTAAGAAGTCCTTACCTCCTTTCCTTCCCAGTCTGCTCCCCTGTGCACAGGTGGATTCCTCGGCGGCGGACAACGTCCCTCCCTCGCCTATTCCTCGCTGCTGCACCGAGTCCTGCAGATGGCTGTCTACCGGGTCCCGTCCTTGTGGTGCCAGTCATCTGTCTCTTCCAAGTAAGCTCCTCTCTCGCTCATTCTCCTCCTGTGTTGGTGTGTGCCCGTCACCCTTTCTCCTTGTGCTCTCTCCCATAGGGTTGCCGGCTGTACGGTCTCCTGCCTCTGTGCCCGAAGCAGACGCCGCCACCAATACATTTACATCCCGCAGACACACATCCATTCACATCCTGTTGCTAATAAACTATTTGAACTTCTCTGAGCCTGTGTGTGTGCGTCTCCTGAGCCGTGCGTTTATGTCACTCTAGTGTTTTCCTTTTACTGTTGACAGCTGTCAGGGACATGAAGGTTGTGTGGGTGTGCTCTGTCAGCCGTAAATTTTGGTGTGGCAACCCTCTCACTGCCACAGCTGATCCCAATTATGCATTATCGCCTTCTCCTGCCCATTCAGATACCCACACCTTTTTTTTTATTATGTTAATGGATTTTAAGGGCCTTATTTTCATTTTGTTTTTGCCGCTGAATTGATTACTTTCTCCTCATCTCCACCAGAGCTCTGCTTCGCTCTGGTGCGCATTTCTACAAGTAAGTTTTTTCTCACTTGTTATACTTTGTGTTTTGAACGTTCTGTTGAACTTTGGGTTAGTTATTTTGTCAATAAATTATCCAAACTCACAGCTGGCACATGGGTCTCAATTCTCTGCCCTAAGAGGCAATTCATGACACTTTCATTGATAAAAAATAACATATTTTGACTGAGCGACTCCATACTCGGAGATGCACACCCTTGTAACCTCAGCAAAACATATCTTAGGTCAGTCTGAGGAACCGTTAAAGAGATATGCGTGGAACAGACACACACACACACACACACACACACACACACACAGATTTCATGCATTTACAAATAGAGTGTTATCATTATCATGTTCTTGTTCCTGCCTCAGCTTTAGTTCTGCCTTATCCTTAGTTCTTGATTGTTTTAGGGTGTGTCATTATTCATCCGTGCCTTGTCTTCAGTTTTGGTTTCATTATTATTGTTATGGTTTCATGGTCTCTGTTGTGCTGTTGTCCTTATCTCAGTTTCAGTCTTTGCATTGGTCATGTCTCCCCAGGTCCCTTCTTCATGTGTCATGTTTATCCTCTGTTTTGGTTACCCTTTTTTCTCAGCCCCTCATGTTTCCTGTACCAGTAGCCACTTCCCTGCTGTCTCTGATTGCCCCTGATTGTTCCCACCTGTTCTATGTCAGTAATTACCCCTTGTCTATACAGTCATGTGAAAAAATTAGGACATCCCATTAAATATTCAGTTCTTTATTAAGAAATGTTCACATATCTATGTCTGACCTTGTTTTTGTTTTTATTTGCATTTTTTAACATTATTTTAGCCATTTTAAGTGGGAATGAATGTGGGGGTGTCTTTAAAAAGATGGGGGGGTGTCCTAATTTATTCCTCACTATTTGTTAGAAGTACATTTTACAGAAAATTTGGAAAAAGTCTTTAATTCATTTTTAATTGTTTAGTTGTATTATATGAATCTCACAGTATTTTAACATTGATATTAAATCCATATGTCCAAATATGGGCAAATAGGGCAGTGCGGTGGTGCAGTGGTTAGCACTGCGGCAGCACAGCAATTCACCCTTGGCCGGGGGATCCTGGGTTCAATCCCAGCCCCCGACCAACAGTGATCTGTGTGGAGTTTGCATGTTCTCCCCGTGTCTGCGTGGGTTTACTGCCGGGATTTCTCCGGTTTTCTCCCACATGCCAAAAACATGCAAGTTAGGTTAATTGGCATCAACTGGTGATTCTAAATTGTCCTTAGGTATGACTGTGAGAGTGAATTGGTTGTCTGTCTCTCTCTGTGTTGGCCCTGCGATAGACTGGCGATCTGTCCAGGGTGTACCCTGCCTCTCGCCCGAAGATGCTGGGCTAGGCTCCAGCCCCCCCCGCGACCTGAAAAGGATTAAGCAGAAGAAGCTGGATGGATGTCCAAATATGTTAAAAAAAAACACACACAGACACACACACACTACACAGGCTTATACTGGGTGTCCTAATTGTTTCACATGACTGGTAATATGTCTATGTTCAATCTCAGTCTGTGTGGCGGCCATTAATGTTCCTGTGCTTGTGTCCTCGTAATGTTCCCAGTCAGTGTTTCTTCTAGTCAAGCCTTGCCCTGCCTGAGAGTTTTTGGCCGTACTTTTGTTTCTGTTTTCAGCCTTATGCTGCTGTTTGTTGTGTGTGGTATTTTGTTTAATAATTTGTTAGCCTTGCACCTGGATCCTGCCTGCGCCTGAGTCCTGTGCCTCCCAACCCTGACGAGAATGATGCCACCAACAAAGGGCTCAGCAGGCAGATGTTCATTTAGTATGAGGCATGGGGTATGAGCTCTGCTGTCTGTAATAGAAATCGATCAGCTTATTTCTGGGGGCTCAATCTGCTCTCACCCCACGGTCATCCATGGCTCGCTCGTAGCACTCCAAGGGAATGGAGCTGATCACCTCGGTGCTGACCTGCAGTGTAAGTACCGACGGGATGGGTGGGGAGTTCACCGAAGAAGCCGAAGCCTGTGCCGACAAAGAAGCGTCCCCTGGCTCTAGCGCCCCGATAAAATAAGCCTTTATTAGTCCCACAATGGGGAAATTCCAGGATTGCAACAGCACAGGGATAGCAACACTCAGAGCAACAATCAGAAGGCAAGAAAAAAACAAGAACAGCTAGTATACATATGTACATATTACTATAAGCTGTCTCCTGTCTCTCCCCTCCGCGGGTGCGGCGGGCCAGCTGGATGTCTTTGGGCATGATGGTGTGACCCTCTTGGTGTGGGATGGCGCACAGGTTGGTGTCCACGAAGAGACCCACCAGGGGAGGGCCTCGCTGGCCTCCTACAGAGCATGGACGGCGGAGCTCTGGAAGCGCAGGTCGGTCTTGAAGGTCCTGAGCGATCTCCCTCACCAGGGCGCTAGAAGGGCAGCCTACAGATGAGGGCAGCTCCGTGGATTTCTGGTAGCGACGGATCTCTCTCAGAGGCCACGGTACCGGGCCTGTAACGGTGAGGGCTTCTTCACTCCGCCGGTGGCTGGAGCGCTTTTTTGAGGGCAGCCTTGGTGGCTAGCTGCTTCCTGGGGGGGACTTTTTCCCTCAAGTAGATTTACGGGGGCGGGTCTGCTTGGTTCTTGCCATCGTGCTCTTTATTATTTCTGGTCTTATATTTCTTGCACCGCCCGCCTAAACTCCAGCCCGGCACCCGCGTTGTTTTCGCCACAGTTCCTCGGGCATGTCGGTGATCCTCACCATTCACGCAGCTCCAGCCCCATCTCCACCTCCAAAGCAGCAACCTGCTGCACCACGAGCACCCTGAGAGAATACTGCCACCAAGGAGGGAGGTAGTTTTGGAGATCTCAGTTGGCATTTGGCAGGCTCGGTGGAAGGAAGGCTCCGGGACATGCCACTCCTCTGAAGCCCTATACCAATGTCAGCTCTGGCTCCTCTACAGACAGCTCCAGCTATCCCTGTGGTGCTTGCCACAGCGCCAGCTTTCTCCATGGTGCACACATCAGCTCCCGCTCCACCTTATTCGCGCTGAGCAGTCCACTCCACCTTGTTCGCACTAAGCAGTTCACTCTACATGTTTCGTCCGAGCAATCTTCTCCACCTGTTTTGTCTGTGCTGTTTGCTCCACCATGTTCACTTCCGAGCAGTCCACTCCACCTTGTTTCCTGAGGCCATCCTTCCTGCATCTCACCCAGAGGTGTCACCCCAGCAGCAGAGGACCAGGAGCTAAGGCAAGTTCTTTTCATTTCAATTATAACATCAATTTTAGAAAAGACTTGCCTGGCTTCTGTGCTTTGGTGTCACCTCCACTCATTCCCTGCCTTTCTTCCTTGTCCGAGGTGACTGCAATGGGGTGGCTCTCCAGGGCGTCTGGGCCAGATGTTCCTGCACCTCAGCAGCCATCTCTGGTGGGTAAGCACTCCCCAGCCACCATTTGTTCCAGAGGTTGGTGAGCCTCCATCAGCTGTTCCTGAGGCTGGTGCGCCTCTATCACCTGTTTCTGAGTTTGGCATACCACAGTCATCAGCTCCTGAGGTCAGTGTGTGCCAACCATCAGCACCTGAGTCAGCACGCTCCAACCATCAGCTCCTGAGGGCTGGCATGCCTCAGTCATCCAATCCAAAGGTTGGTGGCGCCCCTACTGTGTGTTTCTGGAGGCTGTGTGCTTCCGTCATCTGAACCTGATGCTGGTGTGTCTCCACCATCCATTTCTGAGGTCAGTGCCGCTCAACCATTGTTCCAGAAGCCGTGAGCATCCACCATCTGTTTCCTGAGACCGTGCGTCTTCGCTGTCCATTCCTGAGGCCAGAGCACCTTTGCCATGTGTTTCCTCAGGCTGATGCACTCCCATTATATGTTCCAGAGGCCAGTGAGCCTTCACCTTCTGTTGCAGAGGCCGGTGGTCACCTCCACCTGCTGTTCCTGAGGCTGGTGTGCCTCCACCTGCCGTTCCTGAGGTCGGTGCGTCTCCACCCCTGCTGTTCCTGAGTCCACTGCACCTCCATATGCCTTTCCTGAGGCCCAGCGCCCTCAGTCCATCGCATCCAGGGACCAGCGCACCTCACTCATCACATCCAGGGGGCTGGCGCACCTCTGCCATCAGCCACTTAGGCCTGTGCGCCTCCATCATCTACTGCTGAGGTCAGTGCGCCTCCACTGTCAGCCGCTGAGTGCCGGGTGCATCTCTGACATCAGCCGCTAAGACCGTGGTGCTTTCCATTGTCGGTGCTGAGGCCGGTGCACCTCCGTCACTGCTGTTGAGACCGGTGTGCTAACGGGTCTTCTTTTCCTGAGTCCAGAAAGCCCCTATCAGCTGTTTCTAAGGGTCAATGCACTGCAGTTAGCTTGTTTTGGAACAGAAGGGCTCCTTGGTTTGCATTTGCCAAGTCCTGTGCTCCTGTCTGGGGGCCCATGGACTTGGGTAGGGGGCCTCCTGGCCCACCTTGTTTTATGATCAGGTGGCCTAGGGACACTGGGGAGGTCACTCTTGGCTGGCGACCCATGGACTTGGGTAGACCCCCTGACCCACCTTTTTTCTCTGGTCCGTGGTCCATGGACGGGATAGACCACCTGACCTCACCCTTGGTTTTGTTTTGTTGGGGTTGTGGTACTTTGTTGGCCCCTCAAATCAGTGTTTGGTGTTGGACTCTGTGGGGAATATGAGAAGTGTTGTGGCCCGCCTGGCATAGGCCCCCCACCCTGTGAGGGTGATATCGTTTGTCTGGTTTTTGGGGTGTCGTGCGTTCCGCCCCTTGGGGGGGGGGGGTACGTGGTCAAGACATGGGTCTTGGGGTCTCGTCCTCCGCCTTTATTTATTTATTATGTTTCTTGTGGTTTACCTTCCTTAGATTTATGGTTCCTAGGTGTTGGTAGTACTTTGCCCTGTGTTTGTTTCTGTATTTCCTCATGGTCCTGTTTCATTAGTATTGTTAGCATTATAAGATAAGATAGAGACTGTTATTAGTCCCACAGAAGGGAAATTCCAGGGATTGCAACAGCACAGGGATAGCAACACTCAGAAGCTATAATTTAGAAGATAAGAAAATAAGAGCAGTGAATATACAGTACAGTATGTACACATAAATATATAAATAAGGATACACAGTGCGGCGCATTGTAGCTAGATGGACTAGAAACAACATAACTGTCTATTTAGTTACCCTACATGGGTATGAATGTGTACCCATTACATATTGTCACCCGCCATAGCGACTGATATTGTCCTAGTTGTATACTGGAGGGGACCATTTGTGAAAGTCTGTTGCATCTTTTGGCATTCAAAACTATTAGGTCGTACACGTTTTTTTTGTTTTTGTTTTTTTTGTTGCTATCTCTGCGAGCAGGCCCTGCTTAGGTTATACAGTCTGACAGCCGGTAGGTAGGAAGGACCTGCGACACCTCTCGGTCACAGCACCTTGGATGATGTAGTCTACTGCTAAATGATCTCCTCAGTGTGTTCAGTATGTCCTGCATAGGGTGGGACTTGGACTCCAGCAGAGATGACACGTTTAGCCACCATCCCTTCTCTCTCCTATCTCCTCCACTGGGTCAAGGCGTTTCCCCAGGACAGAGCTAGCTTTCTTGATTAGATTGTTCAGTCCCTCCCTATCGGCTGCTGTAATGCCGTTGCCCCAGCAGACCACTCCAAAAGTGATGGCTGATGCCACCACCGTGTCATAGAATGTCTTCAAGAGCACCCCTTGTACACCAAAAGACCTGGGCCTCCTCAGTAGGAACAGCCTGCGCTGTCCCTTCTTGTAGAGTGCGTTGGTATTGTGTGACATGATCTTGTTTCTGTCTCAGCTTTAGTTCTGGCTTATCCTTAGTTCTTGATTGTTTAAGCTGTGTCATTATTCATCCCTCCCTTGTCCTCAGTTTTGGTTTCATTATTATTGTTATGATTTCATGGTCTTTGTTGTGTGTTTGTCCTTGTCTCAGTCTCAGTCCTTGTCATGATCACGTCTCCAAGAGTCCCTTCTACATGTGTCATGTGTATCCTCTGTTTTGGTTACCCTTTTGTCTCAACCCCTCACATCTCTTGTACGGGTAGTCACTTCCCTGATGTCTCTGATTGCCCCCGATTGTTCCCGCCTGTTCTGTGTCAGTAATCATTCCTTATCTATATATGTCTGTGTTCAGTCTCAGTCTGGTGTGGCATCATTAATGTTCCTGGCCTGTGTCCCGTAATGTTCCCAATCAGTGTGTCTCCTAGTCAAGCCTTGCCCTGCCTGAGAGTTTTGCCATGCTTTTGTTTCTGTTTTCAGCCCTCATGCTGCTGTTTGTTTGTGTTGGTATTTTGTTTAATAAATTATTACCTTGCACCTGATCCTGCCTGCACCTGAGTCCTGTGCCTGCCAACCTTGACACACTGAGCATCGGGCAGAGCTGTGTGACATGTATGAAAATATTATTGAAGTACTTCAGGACTCCAGGATTTCTCTTCAGAAACCAAAACACAGAAAATATAACATCAAGCCTGGATGGAATTAATTTGTAGATGAGCAACATGCTGTAGCCAGATAGGCATTTTTAAAATGGCTTGAGGCTGTCATCTGCAGTCTTCTTCAGAAAGCATCATTTGACATCCATGATGTGTCACATTAGCCATTTTGTTCTTTCTGTAGGCATGACCAACCTGACAGATTTGACACGTCTGCCAGGTCAGTCACACCCTCCGCTGTGCGATGATCTTTGGAGGAGAGAATCCCAGGTGTGCAAGAGCATGAAGGCTCCATCATCTTGGTTCATGGTGTTGTGGGCTCGCTTCCAGATTTCAATTGCTTTTTTGATCCAGCATTTGTGTTTGTTGTCCTCTGATCCAATTATTTTTGTATTGTTCCAGTCCATGATGTGGTTGCTTATCTTGCAGTGGCCTGATATTGCTGATTTGAGGTTTTCATGTTCTGCCTTTTCTTTTTGCGTTCTTGTGAGTCTCCCTGCTGTTTCTTTTTCACATTCTTTTTGATGTTCCCTTGTCTGTGTTGCCAACATCCTCCCCGTTTCTCCTATGTATGTTTTTTCCACATAATTTGCGTGGTATTTCATAAATTACATTGCATTTTTTGTTTGGTTGTATGCTGTCCTTGGGGTCAACCAAAGCTGCTGCAGTTTTGTGCGGGATTTTATTGTGTTTTTTCCATGCTTTTTCATGATTCTTTGTATGGGTTCAGTTATTCCCTAGATGTATGGTAGGATCACTATGCTTTTGTTTAGTTTTTTAGTATAGTTTTTTCCCAGCAGCAGTACGTATTTTGAACGGATTTATGTAACACGCACAGACTGCTGATATTTTTTGTTATTTTAGGTTATTTTGTAGCAACAACCCTGTGTGCATAAGCTGGTCTTTTGTATTTATCGCTCAGTATGTTTTTCATTATTGCTACGTACATATTGTATTCAACTTTTAGGTAATTTTGTTTCAAGCATTATTTATTGTTGAAATTATAAGAATGTTAAATGCATGAGTGAACTGTGAGTGTGATAGTTTGTTTATAGTTTGTTTTTAGGGAGCAGCATCTCAATTTCGTTGCATTGTTCATTAACAATGGAATGGCAATAAAGGCACTTTGACTTTGACTTGTTGTTTTCTATTTTTGGTGTATTTTTTTCTCTTGTTTTTGTTCTTGGTCTTCATTTTGGACTTGACATTTTCCTTTGTTTATTGCCCATGTTGGGTATTTGCAGTCCATGAGTGCATGTCGTATGTGCCATTCTTCCTTCTGTCTGTCCTCCTCATCTGTGATGATGGTGGTCTGTTCTTATAATGTCCTCACAACTGACAGTTTGTGTGCTGTGGGATGTTCGGATGTTCAGAGTAGGTATTGGTCCATGAGTGTTGCTTTCCTTTATATTGTGAGTTTGATGCTGCCGTCGTCCTTATGGTGAATTTTTATGTCTAGAAAGTTAATTGTCCGGTTTGTTTCTTCTTCATGTGTGAATTTGATGTTCCCAGTGCTGTCTATGGTTCTGAGGTGGCCTGTAAGTTCTTGTGTGTGTCCATGTTTTATTTTTCCAGGATGTCATCCGCATATCTTCTCCAGAACGTGAGTCTGCATGATGTGGGGGCTGTGTTGATGGCTCTGATTTCCAGGTCTTCCATGAAAAAGCTACTCATGATTGCAGAAAGTGGGTCTTCCATTGTGAATCCTTCTTTTTGTCTGTATATTTTGTTTTTGAATTGGAAGTTGGTGGATATGGCAACAAACTGTTAAGAGTTGTAATACAGTATGTCATTAACTGTGAGGTTTGTGCATTTTTGAGGCCTTTCTGTACAATGTGTAAAGTGACATCAATGGGTTTTTTTGTGAATAATGACACCACATCATGAGAAATGAAAATTTTGTCTGTTTCCGCTTTCAGGTTGTTAAGTTCATGTGTCAGATCTTTTGAATTTTTACAGGGATGTTCTGTTAGTCCAAGGATCAGTTTGATGATTTCTACTAGTGCTTTTGATAAATTCCAGGTGACTGAACCGATACTGTCTACTATGGGGCATAGTGGAGTGTCTTTGTGTGTTTTTGGTGTGCCATAGGGCTGATACTTGCAGTGGGTGTCAAATGGTCATATGCACTCTGAGTTATTTTACTGGTTTCCAGGAGGGTCTGAGTAGGGGCCTTTAGAATTCTCTTCTTTCTTCTGTGGGATCATTTTGGAGAATTTCATATGTATTGTCAGAATCTGGGGCATGGTCTGGGGACCATGCCCATGCTTTCTGTTCTTTTTGATTTCTGTTGTTTATTGCTAGTATGATTATCATTTTTGCATTTCTGTATTCCCCTGACTGGGTCCTGGTCGTGTGTGAGTACTTGTTTACCCTTTGTGTCTCACCTCTCATGTCTCCTTACCAGTAGCCACTTCCTTGCTGTCTCTGTTTGCCCTTGATTGCTCCCACTTGTCCTGTAATTTTGTTGATTACCCTTGGTGTATATGTCTGGTGTTAGCCTCAGTTCCTCGTGGCGTCATTAAGGTTCTTAGTCGGGTGTTCCTAAGCAATACTGTCAGTGAGTTTCGTGTGAATTATCATTACCTTGCCTTGTCCAGTGTTTTTGCCTTCATCAAGTTTTGTTTTCAGCCCTCGTGCTGCTGTTTGTTTGTGTTTAGAGGTTTTGTTTAATAAATTACCATCTTGCACCTTATTCCTGCCTGCATTTGAGTGCTGTGTCCACCAAACTTTGACAGAATGACGCCGACCACAAAAGGAATCAGAGGCGGATCGGTGGTACCCCCATGAGGCTGGGGTGGGAGCTTTGCAACGGTCTTATCGAGACTGACCATTTGGTTTCTGGTGCTTGCTCTGCTCTCACCCCAAAATCCACCTTATGGTATCTGGGGCTCGTGGAGGCAGCTGTCCGCTGCATTCACAGCTAATGCTGAGGAGTGGAGCAGATCACCTTGTTGGGCCGACCTACAGCGCGAGTTTCATGGGATAGTGGGGAGTTCACCAAAGAATCCAAAGCCTGTACCGAGGAAGACGCATCCCCTGGCTCTGCACCCCCTGCACCTCACGATTCACAAGCTCCAGCCCCATCGCCACCTTCAATCAGCAGTCTGCTGTACCACGGGCTCCTTGGGAGAGACCCGCTGCCAAGAGGGAGCAGGTTTGGGGCTCAGATTGACATTTGGCAGTCCCGGGTGGAAGGAAGGCTCCTGGAGTCACCGCTCCTCTTGACGCATGTACCACCGCCAGCTCTGGCTCTTCTCCAGACAGCTCAAGCTGTTCATGAGCTGCGCGTCACAGCTCCAGCCATCCCCAAGGTGTACACTGCAGCTCCAACCGTCCCTGAGGTGCACATCACAGCTCCCACTGTCCCAGAGGTGCACACCACGGCTTTTCTCACTAATTGGCTGCATATGCCTTATGGATATATTTGCTAATTAGTGACCATCAGTTGTACCATTTAAGATTTCAAACAGTGCACAAAATGGATGATTCACTATATAGAGCACTGTGTGGGGAAGGAGGTGAACATTTAGAACACAGCCACTTGAAGTTAGCCTCATGCTAACTTTGAATTAGCTAGCTTGCTTGCTGAAGGGTCTTTCTCTGCGGTCACTTGTTTAATGTATTAAATGCAAACTAGGTCTAAACATCTACATGTGATAGCAAATACTCCAGCAAAGTGATTGGAACACCCAGAATTAAATAAAAAAAAGGAGTTTGATCGTGGAGGGTATTGCCTTCACGCCATCCGGGTGGGCATAGTTGTAAACTAGAATAGCACTCAGAGAGTGCATACCTCCACCAAGGCTCCCTCCATCCCTCATGGATCACCTTCAAAGTGTAATGGGGTTTGTGTGTAGGCCTAGAGCCACTTCTGGTGAAAATTGCATCAAAGTCTGTCCAGTAGTTTTGGAGTTATTGTTGCTAATACACTGAGAAGGATAAGAGCCTTGGCGGAGGTATGGCATTCTCAGATCATCACCAAAATATAATGATCAGGTGGGGGTTATGCAGCATGTAACAAAATCACTCATGTAAAACCAAGTTTTGTTACAGCAAGCACAAATGTCCCCAAACGGCAGAAACAGGCCGGAGAGGAGAGGCGAACTCCCAACGTCTGTGTAGGCAAGAGGAGGACAGACAGTTTGCACGGGAAGAAGGGTCTCGGAAAGCCTTGGCAGGCAACCTTTCTACAGGGTGGACCAAGCTCTCGACAGCCCAGCCATGGAAGGCAGTTGGTCTAGGGGAGGGACCCCCAACAAACGTCCATGGCTGAAGATGGAGATGCAGGACCCCTGTGGTGCCACAAACCTCTGCATCACTCATATTCGCTTCATGATGAGTCACACTGATGTTGCACGTGATGGTGCTCGTCCTCTGGGGATCCGCCGGGGAGGAAGAGTGCCGGGCCCTCAGCCTCAAAGGGGCCCACCCTCAGCTACCGGAGGTCACCTCACCTCGTCCTGCACGACCAGGGGACGGGGAACGAGGAATGCTACTGGCCGAAAAGAGACGCCAAAGGAGAGGAACGTCAACATCCTCCAGTGGAACGCAGAAGGAGTCTATAACAAAAAAATACATAACAGAATGCATGCTCACATGCACCAGAAACTTAAAGTTGGACAATCGGACAGATGCCCATGTGGTACTGCCCAAATGACCAGCGAACACCTCCTCCAAGACTGCCCAGACCACGCTGCACTCAGACGAGCTACGTGGCCTGACCCCACATCGCTGAACCAAAAGCTGCACGGGGACCTCGGGGACCTCCGCAGGACGGCAGCATTCGTCAGGGCAGCTGGTGTAACCATCTAGCGATCGACGAAGAAGAAGAAGAATCTCTAGCCCAAGAACCACCTCTGGTGAAAATGTCATCCAAATCCATCCAGTAGTTTTGAGGGCTGTTGCTAATACTCTGTGAGAAGACCAGGCTGCACGGTGGCGCAGTGGTTAGCACTGCGGCAGCACAGTTTACCCTTGGCCGGGGGATCGTGGGGATCGTGGGTTCGATCCCAGCCCCCAACCAACAGTGATCTGTGTGGAGTTTGCATGTTCTCCCCGTGTATGTGTGGGTTTACCCCGGGATTTCTCCGGTTTCCTCCCACATGCCAAAAACATGCAGGTTAGGTTAATTGGAGACTCTAAAGTGGCCCTTGGTGTGAATGTGTGTGTGTGAATGGTTAAAAGGGATGGCGCCGTATTGTGGCTGCTTCATCCATCCAGGTGGTGGATGACCCTTAATTTCTGTAAAGTGTCTTTGAGTGTCTATGATAAAGCGCTATATAAATCTGATGCATTGATTGATTGACTGAGAAGGTAACAGCCTTGGCGGAGGTATGCATTTTCTGATCATCACCAAAATGTAATGGCTTTCTCTCTAGTGCATGGACCACCTCTGGTGAAAATTTCATTTCATATCTAATCATCTGTTCCCCGTGCCATTACACACCTTTCCTGAAAATTTCATCAAAATCTGTTCATAACTTTTTGAGTAATGTTGCTAAGAACAGACATACAAACCAACACAAGCAAAAACATAATCTTCTTGGCAGAGGTAATAATTTGCCATTGTTGTGCATGGATGCATGGGTGCCTATAGAGCCCATGCAAAACAACAGCAAATTATTTGCTTTTTTTTTTTTGACCAATTAAGAGGAGAAAATAAAAAATTTCCTGCACAAACCTGAACGTTCCAGGGAACCCTGGTTGAAAAACATGAGTTGGACTACTGTAATTAATAATTACCTTAACACGTTAATATTCCCATCACTAATTAAAACTTTTTCTGTTGTCCATATGAGAAGTTGCAAAGCTTTGCAAAAAATATCTACATACAATTATCACCTGTTTTTAATGATCAGCCAGTATTCACTCATCATTATCATCGTCATAGCAGTCTGTCAGGGGTGACAATGACTGTTTCATTTAGGTCTGATCAGATTCTTTCACGCAGCTCTGTCCTTCACCTTCCGCTGCCAGGAACTCCAGGAGCAGGAGTCAAACTGACTCCAGTATCTGTTGCAGTGACTGACCAGATGATAGGTTTGTTTATCTCTGCTCTTTGTATAATGCATGTCACGATGCACCGACTGGCAACAACATGTAGGAAAAGTGCAGCCAATTACTCAAATAAAAGTATAGATTTTGCTTCAAAATGTACTCAGATATGGGTAAAAAGTATTGAACCTACTCACAAAAATACAGTTTTGTGAAAAGTTTGTTACTTCCTACATCTGGTTATTACCTCTACCAAGGGTTGGTTTGGTGATCAGTTTATTTTGTCCATCAGTCTGCCTGTAGGAAGGGTGAAGGGTTTTTTTAAAAATGCCTAACGTAGCAAATCTATATTAGCAAATTGGATGTAGAGTTTAATTGATACTGTTCACAAAATTCCATAAAACTGAAGAAAACAAACGAACAGCTACAACATCTCTATTCCTTTATGAAATTCTAGGACAGAATTCCTTTGCTTAAATTTGGTTTGCATATTAAAACGATTCTGAATCCCACATTAGCATTTAATTTGAGTGAACTTTAAAATGTGCAAATGCCATTCGCCTTTGCTTCATCACAGAGGGCATCATTGATTCACGTAAAAAAATGTCAGATTGCTCTGACTTGAATGTGTACAGAACCATCAGCAGAGAGATTACATGAAAAATTTCAGAATCAATTTAAAGTTGGGCAAAAAAATAAAGAAAAAATAAAATTACAGGGCACTGCATGGATCACACATGCATGGGTAAATAGACACACACACACACACCTTTCATGACTTGATGAGGCTGTTGTGATTAATAGAGGTGAAAATCACTTGCAATCTAAGAGACCCATTTGATTCCCCGAACACCTTCAATACACACACATCACATGCACAGTGCTCAGCCCTTGGTGCTTAATGGAGCCCTCATATGGGTTATTGATCAGGCAGACCACAGCAAGATTAATTTATTCTTCCAATCAAGCTTTAATTAATAGCAGGACACTGGTAAGACCCCATTAAAAATCATGGTCATTACTCACGGTAGGAACATAGAGGAAACCAATAATCAAAACATGGCTGATGCTCCCTTGTCCCATACTCAGTATTTCAGCCAAACTCAATGAAAAGAAAGCATGCTAAAGAATAATTTAAAAAGGGCATCACATTTCTGTTAAAGTGACACTCCGCCAAAAATCAACATTTTTTTCTTAACCTTTCTGTAACATTGTGGCCGCACGGGTGGGGGATTCTCCACCCAGAGAAGGCAGCTGGGATAAGGGGGGACAATGGACCGGAGGAGGAAGTGCCACTGGGGGGTCTCAAACCGGACAGTATGGACTATGCACCACCTGGGGAGAGGAGGAACCGCTGGAGCCACTGGGAGAGAGAAGGGTGTGAGCAGCGGCGCAAGCGTTATGATGTTAATATGCTACACAGGTCTTTGTTCCAAACAGTGTATTATGGTCAGAAGTTCCAGGTCTCAATGCATGGGATTAAAGGTATAAAAGAGGAACGCACAGAGACCCGGGAGCTCTTTTTACTGCATTGTATGTTGGCGATGGAATAAAGTTCATATGTCATCTAGCTCGTTGCCTCACCTGCTTCCTTTCTCCACAATGGTGACCCTAACACGTGCCATGGAAAGCGAGCCGAGCACCACCCCAGAGACTACCTGGAGGGGGAGCCGCGTGTGCTGTCTCAGTCAAGCTCCCAGACTTCTGGCTTCACAACCCGACCGCGTGGTTCTTGTACATAGAAGCCCAGTTTGCACTCCGTGGGACAACAACGGACGATACCAAGTATTACTACGTGGTCGCTGCGCTAGATGCACACGCCACGCAACAGGTGATGAGCCTGATCCAGGAGCCACCGGCCCAAGAAAAATATGAAGCGCTCAAGAGGATGCTTCTCCAGCGCTATACCCTTTCTGACAGTGAGAGGGCAGAGAGACTCCTAACGCGGTCGGAGTTAGGTGACAGATCAGCAGTGAAGCTCATGCAGAGCACGTTGGCACTGAGGGGGAAGGACGATGAATCTTTCCTGTTTGCCCACTTGTTCCTCAGGAATCTCCCGGTTACAGTGAGTGCGATTCTGGTCAACTTGCCGTGGCTAGTTGCGAAGAACTACCGCGCCCTGGCGCAGGAAGCGGACCGCATCATTTTAGCTACCACAACTCTCAGCATGCAGCCAGTGGCACTGGCATCCATGAGAGACTCCAGCGAGGTTGAGGAGCCGTTGGTGGTAGGTGGGATGGACACCAGGAGACGAAGAAATGGAGCCATCTGTTTTTATCATCGCCATTACGGCTCGATTGCCCACCGCTGCCTGTTGCCATGCCAATTCAAGACGGAAAGACAGCACGTTCGAAATTTAGTTGTAGCTGCAACCGATGGCGACAAGAACAGACTGCTTTATGTCACGGACACATGTTCAGGGAGACGCTTTTTGGTGGACTCCGGCTCCCAGAAGAGCCTCATCCTGCCAGTCAATGTAGACAGGGTGGCAGAAGACAGCAGTCCCAAGCTCACGGCCACCAACGGATCCACCATCAGGACATTTGTTGAGCTGACACTGACGATATGGTAACATGGACGCAACTTTCAGTGAGGCTTTGTGGTAGCTGCATGTTCCGCCCCATTTTAGGCACAGATTTTTTATGTGCTTATGGGCTGTTAGTCAATGTTGCTAATAGGAGATTAGTGGATGCTGTCTCTTTTACCTCACTGCCCTGTACAGCTCGGGGAGCTGGGTCAACAACACTGGCTAACGTTATAGTTCCAGGGGGTAAGTACCAACATTTGCTCACACAGTTAGTTCCCAGCACTCAGGGTCCTGACTTTTTTGGCTATGATAACGAAACACGGGGTCGAACACTTCATAACAACAAAAGGCCCACCGGTGTTTGCATGACCTCGGCAACTGGACGCAGCTGAACTGGCCAGCACACAAGAGGAATTTTCCAACTTAGAGCAGTTGGGCATCGTCAGGTGCTCCAACACCCCGTGGGCATCCCCGCTACACATGATGCCTAAAGCAGAAAGGTCGTGGCGACCATGCGGCGATTTCCGGAGCTTGACTAACGTCACGGAACACAATCGTTATCCCATTCCGCACATCCAGGATTTTTCCGTGCACCTGGCCAGGGCGTGTATTTTTTCGAAAATGGATCTGGTCCGCGGATACCATCAGGTCCTGGTGCACATGTATATATCCGTGTATATATATCACGGACGCACGGATTGCCCCGGGGGTCTCCCGGGTCGGCGGACGGAGCCACAGTTTGCAGCGGGAGACGTTACAGCGGGGAGGAGCTAGTGCTAGCTAGCACTTGGCCGCCGCCCGGTGCTAATGGGAAACTCGACATACCGGGAGCTGTAGCGAAAACGAAGCGGGTGCCGGGCTGGAGTTTAGGCGGCGTGAAAGAAATATAAGACAGAATAATAAAGAGCGATGGCAAGAACCAAGCAGACCGCCCGTAAAATCTACTGGAGGAAGAAGCCCCCCAGGAGACAGCTAGCCACCAGGGCTGCTCGGAGAGGCGCTCTGGCCACTGGCAGAGTGAAGAGGCCTCGCCGTCACAGGTCCGTGGCTCTGAGAGAGATCCGTCGCTACCAGAAATCCACGGAGCTGCTCATCCGTAAGCTGCCCGTCCAGCGCCTGGTGAGGGAGATCGCTCAGGACTTCAAGACCGTCCTGCGTTTCCTGAGTTTCGCCGTCATGGCTCTGCAGGAGACCAGCGAGACCCACCTGGTGGTCTCTTCTTCGCTAAGGGGGTCACCATCATGCCCAAAGACTTCCAGCTGGCCCGCTGCATCCGCGGAGAGAGAGCTTAGACTTTCTGCTGCACATCCACCAGCCATAATGCTCTGCACTGTGTGTCTATATATATACATTTATAGTAATATGGACATATGTTTGCTAGATGTTGTTTTTTCTTGCCTTCTGATTGTTGCTCTGAGTGTTGCTGTCCCTGTGCTGTTGCAATCCTGGAATTTCCCCATTGTGGGACTAATAAAGGCTTATCTTATCTTATCTTATCTTACATGGAAGACATTCCAAAAACAGCGGTAATAACTCCTTTCAGCCTTTTCAAGTTTTTACACATGCCGTTCGGATTAAAAGACACAGTGCAGACCTTCCACAGGATGATGGAGGCAGTGCTTTGCGATGTGTCCTTCGTTTTCATCTACTTAGACGACATGGTAGCTAGCGTGTCCGAGGAGGAGCAGATTGCCCATCTCAAGATGGTTTTCCAGAGGCTGGAATCACACGGGCTTATAGCGAAACCGGCGAAGTGCCAGTTCGGTGTGCTTGTGATTGATTTTTTGGGCCACCGCATTTCGCTGGAGGGCGCGATTCCGCTACCCGATAAGGTGCGCACTGTGTCGGACTTTTCGCGTCCGCAGACTGTGCAGGAGTTTTTGGGGATGGTCAATTTTTATAACCGTTTCTTTCCCCGGGCAGCCCAGCTGATGCAGCCGTTGTATGCCACGCTGAAAAAAAAAGAAGCCTGCAGAAAACATCAACTGTACTCCCGAGCAAGTCCAGGCTTTCACGAACGCCAAAACAGCACTTGCGGATGCCGCATTGCTAGCTCATCTGGATCCGTTGGCACAGATAGCACTCATTATGGACACATCTGATGTTGCCATAGGAGCAGCAGTGGACCAGTACGTCTCCGGTTCGTGGCAGCCACTCGCATTTTTCAGTCGGACTTTGCGCAACAGCGAACGCAAATACAGCACATTCGACAGGAAGTTGTTGGCTCAACACCTGACGACACGCCATTTCCAGTTTTGGTTAGAAGGGGGCAAGTTCACCGCGTTTGAGGACCATAAGCCGCTGATGTACATGATGTCCAAGGTCTCGGAACCGTGGTCGGCAAGGCAGCAATGGCCGATTATCTGTCGCGCACGTTCATCTCCCCAGTCTACATGGGAATAGAGTTCCCTGCGATGGCCATGGAGCAAGCCAGGGACGCGGACATTTGCATGCTCCAGTCTGCACCTACTGGGTTAAGGCTGGAGAGCAGGGTGGTGCAAGCCCTCTCTTGCTCTGCGACGTCTCCACAGGATGCTCGCGCCCAATGGTTCTGAGCTCTTGGCGCCGTCGTGTTTTTGAGTCGGTCCAATCCCTTTCGCATCCAGCAGTGCACGCTTCGTTGAAGCTAGAGGGGGCCAAATTCATCTGGCCACGCTTGCACAAGGACGTGAAGGAGTGGGCTGCAGCTTGCGTCACGTGCCAGCAGGCTAAAGTGCACAAGCACACCAGAGCCCCCCTCGAGCCATTCCAAATCCCGGCCAGGAGGTTCGACCATGTCCACATGGATTTGGTGGGACCCCTCCCACCGTCGCGAGGTTTCTTGCACATTTTAACAATCGTGGACCACACCACGGGCTGGCCTGAAGTGGTCCCGCTGGCTTCTACCACGTCCGCAGAAGTGACTCGTGCTTTTTTGTCAGCTTGGGTTGCACGGTTCGGATCCCCGTCAGACATCACTTCCAACAGGGGTCCACAATTCGTTTCTGAACTCTGGTCCGCGATGGCCCAGAGCCTAGGGGTCAAAATTCACCTTACTACCATGTACACCCACAAGTTAACAGATTATGTGAGCATTTTCATAGATCGCTTAAAGCAGTGCTCAGAGCTTCGCTTACGGGCACAAATTGGGTCAACTGTCTGCCCTGGGTTCTTTTAGGGTTGTGTTCTGCTCCTAAGGAGGATTCGGCAGCCTCCCTGACAGAACTCGTTTCTTCTCTGCCGCTGTGGATCCCCAGAGAGTTTTTACCGGAAAACCTCGCACCCGAGGCTGATCCGCCCACCCAATTTTTGCACAGTACGGAGGCTTTTAATGTATCCAGCCCACTATTGTTTTCCCCGCATTTTCATCCCCAAGTGTTTACAGAACACCAGATTTGTTTTTGTCAGGCACAATGCGCACTGGACCCCACTGCACCCACCGTACGACGGACTATTCAGGGTGTTGTTGGAACCTGGGGTGAAACATTTTGTGTTAAGACTTGGGGGGACGTAGGGAGACCATCTGCATCGACAGGCTGAAGCCCACTTTTGTGTTGGCAGAAGAGCAGGTAGTGTTGGCCCAGGCTCCCCAGCGCGGACACCCACCGTTAGTGGCTCCGTAAGTTGGTGTTTCTTCGGCATATGGTGCTCTTTCGAGTGCGACATAGCGTAGCTCTCCAAGTCAAGTTTTATTTAGTTTTTATATCTCTAGTGTTGTTTTTATTGTTTCAAATGTGGCATGTTACAGCTTATGTTAAGTATGATCAAGAGACTTTTTTACAACTTAAAGCATGGAGTCACCAGGGACAAACTGATACAGATGTCGTGGACTGCTTCCCGGAGCTACAGCTCCATGCTAGAGGGCTGCCGGGTCAGGCCACAGCAGGGGGTTTTCCTGGTGCCTCGAGGCCGACACGGAAGCGTGGAAGGCAGGGTGGAGCAGAACGAAGACTCCGTTGATTGGTTAGCAGAGGATGGCTAACTCTCCTGATTATACTCTTCGCCAATGTCCAGTCTCTGGTCAACAAGATGGATGACCTACTCAGTCGGATGGCTACACAGAGGTACATCAAGGATTGCTCCGTTTTATGTTTCTGTGAAACATGGCTTGGACAGAGGACCCCCGATGAAGCCATTACACCGGCAGGCTACACTGTTTACAGGGCCGACCGCAGTGCTACGGAATTCGGTAAAACACGGGGAGGAGGAACAGCTATCCTCATCAAACAATCCTGGAGTACCGACAACATGGTAACATCACAGTCATGTTCTGAGGATGTGGAGTATATTACTTTGAAGTGCAGGCCATTCTACTTACCCAGAGAACTGCAGTGCATTATACTTAGTATGTACCTCCCTCAGCTAATGAGGAAAATGCCCTTAGAGAACTGCATAATATGATTAGCAGACATCAGAACTCATACCCAGATGCTGCTTTTATCATCTTAGGAGATTTTAACCACTGTGATCTCTGGAAAAGCATCCTCATTTTCTACCAGTTTGTCAACTTCCCCACTAGGGGAAACAGCACTCTGGACAAATGCTATAACAACTTCAGAAATGCTTATGCCGCTGTCTCCAAGCCACATTTTGGGAAGTGTGACCACCTTGCCATACTGCTACAGCCCACCTACCCCAAAAGGCTCAGAGCTGACCCAGTCACAGTTAGGACTGTGATGAAATGGACTGACAATGCACTGAAAAAAACTGCAGGGCTGCTTGGAGGCCACAGATATGGCCATTTTTGAGGAAGCCACAAACAACATACATGAATACACAGACACTGTTAGCAGCTATATTGACTGGTGCACGTCCATCTGCATCCCGTCCCGGACTATTTGCGTGTTCCCTAACCAGAAGCCCTGGTTCACTGCAGATATACGCAGCAAGATCAGGATGCGGTGCACAGCTTTCAAGTCAGGTAACATCACAGAGTATAGGCTTGCTCGATATGAGCTCCAAAAATCATCAGAGCTGCCAAGAGGACATATACCCAAAGTCTTGAAAGTTGTTACAGGGAAAATAATACAAGTATGTGGCAGGGAATCAAGTCAGTCACCAATTACAGGTAGGATGCTAACAGAACTGTGACCCGAGATGCCATTTTGCCGGACAACCTCAACAGCTTTTACGCCAGGTTTGATCAACACAACACAGACATCCCCTCCAAGGCCCCCTGCAACCTGGAGGAAACTGCACTTTCCGGTGACACACACAGGTTCCAGCGACACCGTGCAACTAATGCATCCAGTAGTCTCCGGAGAAACTGTGTGAACTATCATCGGCGTCTTCTGCGCGGGATCCACCTCATACTGTCAATCCCTCCACTCAAAGTTCTTGCAAGCCCTGGCAAAGTGGTGTAACAAACCACATCTTCCATAACGCTTGCCCCTTGCCGGACAGTCCCTGGACTTATAGCGGTGTTTTGGGGACCCACAGCCATAACATCTAGGCATTCCTGGGGCCAACCTAATCTTCACCACGGAGGCATACTTGTCATCTCTGCTGTCTTCATCCACAGGGTCAAAGTTAGTGCCTTTAAGCGAGGGCTCGTCCTGGATTGGAGTGGCCCCTTTCACTGAAGCCTCCCTCTATTGTCTCAGCTGCCTCAAATTGCTGAGCTAGCTCGATAGCAGAGGTCAACGTCAGCTCACCTGGGTGCGTTAAAAGCCTCAACCGAACTGCGAGACGGCAAACATGTTCCCCCAGCTGGTCCCAGATCATTTCGTCCTCCAGGTTCCCGGAATTTGCATTCTCTTGCCAGCTCGCAGAGGTCTGCTATGAATTTTCTCACAGGCTGTCTCGTCCACTGGCGGCACTGTCAAAACTGAATACACCGGACAGTGACATTTTCAGAAGCGCGAAAATAGCGCGCCATCAGCTCCACATCGAAGTTATCGACTCCTCCCAATGTCTCCAAAATCCTCTGCCCCATCCATGCCCAAATTATGAACCAAAACAGCCCTCGACGGTGAAACTTCTCCAGTTCGCTGAGGTTTTAAAGCCACCAGGTAGTTGGTAAATGCAGTGAACCACCTAGGCCAGGGCACAGGTGGCTCGCCTGGTGCTTCCAAAAACGGCCGAAAATTGGCAATGGACCTCTCCATAACCGCTTTTACCTCATCGCCAAATGTGTCCGTATTCAAGACAATAATGAGCAGAGCAGCGTCACTGTTAATGGGGCTTTTATTAAGAGGAGCAATGCACAATACCCTTGGGACTCACGGCGCTCTCCAGCAGGCCAGGGTTTCTACAGCAAAAGAGGACAAGCCTCTTCCGCCCTTGCCCTTTATACCCTGGGTGGCATCACTACCAGAACCAGCAGTCCACCACCCCTATCTATTCCCCGGCCAACCCAGCCCCCATCTTACTACTACTAACTAAAGTCATATGTAACAGGTTTATTCTGTTTAATGTAGTGCTAGCTGTGGCTTATATATTCATACCTGCATATTGTGTAAGCCCAAGACGAAGTTGAGATTACATATGTGCTGACCTCACGCCTGAGAGGAGGACAATGGGCCTAGACCGCCTGCGGAGAACACCTGGACGTGGAGGCACGGCGGCAGGGGCCGGAGAGGATTCCTACCCCCTGAGGCCAGTCGGGAGACTGAGAGACCAGGAGGGGGGTTAAGAGACAAGAGGGGGATGTAACAGGGATGTGTGATGAAGCCTTTGTTGTCACTTGTATAAATAGAGAGGTACTGACTGTGTTCAGCCTCTTATTTCTACTGAGAGATTTGATGGGGATATGACTTCAAGAATAAAACCTGAATTATGAAACCATTCAGTGTCTTCATTTCACGCTCCCCACATTGGTGACCTATTGACGTAGAGAATGCCGGGAGAGAATCTCCCCGTTCCGGACTCGCTGGAGTCTGCCCTGGCGAGCGCCGTAGCCGTCAAGCTGCCGGAATTCTGGCAGGACAATCCACGGTCGTGGTTCCTACAAGCGGAGTCACAGTTCGCGCTTGCAGGGGTATCGGCGAATGACACTAAGTTCCACCATGTCATCGCTAAGCTGGACAACCGCACGGCTCGGTGCGTGCAGAGCTTGGTACAGCAGCCACCCGCCACTGACAGATACAGCAGGTTGAAAGCTACCCTCATCAAGTTTTTCACGCCCTCAGCTGAAGTGAGGGCTAGGAGGCTCCTGGCTTTGCTCAACCAGGGAGGACACAGGCCAAGCGCCCTGATGGAAGACATGCTACAGCTGAGGGGGTCAGACAACGATGGTTTCCTTTTCCAGTATATCTTCCTAACTAACCTCCCGGCGCACATGAGAGGGGCGCTGGCCGCGTACGTTGTGAGACCCAGGAGGATTTCCGGGAGCTGGCCCAGGAGGCAGAGAGGATCCTGGACGCCTGCGGCGAGCAGACGACAGCAGCGGTGACCCAAGGCAGTGGTGAGCCAGGGGCAGCAGTCCCAACCCTGCCAACAATGGCAGCAGCGCGGCCTCGACGCGGTGGAGGTGATGGTTCAGTGGCAGAGGCGCGGCCCCGACGCAGCGGAGGAGAGGATCTCTGCTTTTATCATCGGAGGTTCGCTGAGAGGGCACGCAGGTGTGTGCCGCCCTGCAGCTTCAGGAGTTCGGGAAACGGCAGGACCGAGGTCGTTAGCAGCTTCGACTCTCGGTGAAAACAGCAAGGCTGCTCTACATCACAGATGCGAGCTCCGGACGAGATTTTCCTCAGACACCGGAGCCCAAGTGAGTTTCATCACCCCCAACTTATGCTGACCGGTTGGCTGGACCCCATGGTAGCGGAGCCACTGCGGCAAACAGCTCGAGCATCAACACTTACGGGAAACGAACTTTGTCTTTATGCTTACATGGCCGCACATATGAATGGACTTTTGTCATAGCGGCGGTGAGTTTCAACATGTTAGGCGCTGATTTTCTGTGCTCACATGGTCTGTTAGTTGATCTTGCCAATAGGCGGCTAGTAAATGCACTCTCTTTTTACTCTCTTCCCTGTTCAGCTCGAGTGTCCCCGCCACCAGTACAGACCAACGTCGCCGCAGCAGGTGGTAAGTTCTACACACTCCTCACCCAGTTTCCAGTGCTCACCGTCCCTACTTTTTCGGCAACAGTTGCAAAACACGGGGTGGAGCATTTTATCACTACAGTGGGCCCCCCCGTCTTCGCAAAGGCCCGGCGTTTGGATGCGGCTAAGCTCTCCATTGCGCGCGAGGAGTTCGCCAGCCTGGAAAAACTGGGCATCATTCACCCGTTCGAAGAGCCCATGGGCTTCGCCGCTACACATGGTCCTGAAAGCTGACGGCTCTGGAGACCTTGCGGCGACTACCGCAGACTAAATAACGCCACGGCGCATGACCGCTACCCAATTCCGCACATTCAAGATTTCTCGGTGCATCTGGCGGGGGAGCGCATTTTTCTAAGATAGACCTGGTCCGCGGCTACCACCAGTTCCGGTCCGGCCCGAAGATATCCCTAAAACAGCGGTAATAACCCCTTTTGGACTTTTGAATTTTGCGAATGCCTTTTGGCCTTAAAGGCGCCGCACAAACATTCCAGCGCATGATGGATGCTGTGCTGCGTGACCCAAATTTCGTGTTTGTCTACCTTGACGACATTTTGGTCGCTAGTTTCTTCAGAGGAGGAACACCACAAACACCTCACTACCGTTTTTCGGAGGTTGGGAGAGCATGGGTTAATTATTAACCCGGCTAAGTGCCAGTTTGGCGTGGTGCAGATCGATTTTTTGGGGCACCGCCTCTCCCCAGACGGGGCGATTCCATTACCGGGCAAGGTGCGCGCAGTGGCAGATTTTCCCCGCCTACAAACGGTCAAATCATTACAGGAGTTTTTAGGCATGGTAAATTTTTATAACCGCTTCCTACCCCGCGCAGCGCAGCTCATGCAGCCTTTATATTCCGAGCTCAAAAGACAAAAAAAACCCCTCCAACCCGATCGAGTGGTCCCCTGAGCGGGGAGCGCACATTCGCGGAGGTAAAAAAGCACTGGCTGACGCCATGCTGCTCGCTCATCCAGACCCTTCGGCCCGCATAGCTCTTACTACAGACGCATCAGACGTCGCCATAGGGGCGGGTCGTGGAACAGCACGTCACCGGGGTCTGGCAACCACTGGCGTTTTTAGCAAATCCTTAAATGATGCCGAGCGCAAATACAGCACGTTTTGACAGAGAGCTCTAGCGCTTCATTTGGCCACCCGCCACTTCCAGTTCTGGCTGGAAGGTCGGAGTTTCACTGCGTTTGTCGATCATAAACCGCTCACTTTTGCGATGTCTAAAGTGTCTGAGCCTTGGTCGGGTCGGCAGCAGAGGCAACTGGCCGCGATTTAGGAGTTTACCACTGATATTCAGCACGTAGCGGGTAAACTCAACGTGGTGGCAGACTGCCTCTCTCGCGCGTTCACGGCACCGGTGAGTGCGGATGTGGGGCAGACTCCCGCGGACGCGGGGCAAAATGACAACGCGGGAGCGCGCGCGGCCCCAGTTCACGTGGGGATCGATTACGCAGCGATGGCGGCAGAGCAGCGTACAGATGCGACGTCGCGCGGCTCCAGGTCTGGGCCAACAGGATTAAGGCTGGAGAGCAGGATTTTGCAAACCGGTATTGCCCCCCTTAAATCTGCGACGTATCGACTGGGCGACCACGCCCGGTAGTCCCGGCCGCGTGGCGCCACCGTGTTTTTGACTCGGTTCACTCTCTCGCGCACCCGGGAGCGCGCACGTCTGTGAAAATGGTGGCAGAGAAGTTTGTTTGGCCGAGCCTGCGCAAGCACGTGAAAGAGTGGGCAAAGACCTGCATGGCCTGCCAGCGGGCCAAAATCCATAAACACACAAAAGCTCCGTTAGAAACCGTTCCAAATCCCGGCCAGGAGGTTCGACCACGTGCATGTCGACCTCGTGGGCCCCCTACCGTCGTCGCACGGGTTCACACATCTTTTGACAATGGTGGACCGAACCACGCGTTGGCCGGAAGCGGTCCCTTTAACTTCAACCACGGCTGCAGAAGTGGCTCAAATTTTTTAACGGCCTGGGTAGGGCGCCTTGGGGTTCCGTCGACATTACGTCAGACAGAGGCCCCCATTTTGTCTCCGAGCTTTGGTCGGCGATGGCCAGCAGCTTGGGGACAACAATCCATCGCACTACCCGCGTATCACCCCCAAGCTAATGGTTTATGCGAGCGTTTTCATAGGTCGTTGAAGGCAGCCCTCAGAGCGTCGCTTACGGATGGAGATTGGGTAAACAAACTACCATGGGTCTTATTGGGGTTGCGTTCTGCGCCCAAGGAGGATCTGAATGCCTCCCCAGCAGAGTTAGTGTTTGCACAACCTCTCAGGCTGCCCGGTGAGTTCTTATCAGAGCATCCAGGGCCGGAGCGCCTCCCAGCTCTGAGGCCACTAAGCGGCGCGGAAGCAGACATGCTCCCGGGCCCCATTCATCACACTTTTCCGCGGATTTTTGTTCCCCAGGCTTTAAAAAATGCCGAGTTCATTTTTGTTAGGCACGATGCTGTTAAACAGACTCTCCGTCCACCATATGATGGACCATTTAGAGTGCTGGAATCTGGTGATAAGCAGTTTGTGCTAGATTTGGGTGACAGGAAAGAGACAGTCAGTATTGACAGACTTAAGCCTGCTTTTGCGATGAACGATGAGTCTGTACGAGTGGCGAGGGCGCCGCGGCAGGGTAGACCCCCCAAGGACCACGTCTCAGCCCCCCCACAGGGGTCAAATAACCATTCTCTTCCTCAGACTGCAGATTCCTTGCAGGACAGCGCCGCTAAGACAGCGAAACCTACGTACAGCAGATTCAGAAGACGGTTAAAACCCAGACGACGTGCATATAATGTGGTATAAGCTATGCTGTTGGTGTTGGCACTGAGTTGTTAATCAAGTTGTATAGACTATGCTGTGAGAGTTGCCACCACAATGTTAGTGTGATCATGCTGTGTAGGCTGTACTGTTTATGTGGTTCCTGAATTTTCTTTTTAATGTGAGCATGTAGTAGAGTTATGCCATTGACGCCATCCTGTATTAATTTTTTTTATTGGAAACCCGAATGTATGGTCCATTCTTCGGCATTTGGGGGGGGCTGTGGCTTATATATTTGTACCTGCATATTGTGTAAGCCCAAGACGAAGTTGAGATTACATATGTGCTGACCTCACGCCTGAGAGGAGGACAATGGGCCTAGACCGCCTGCGGAGAACACCTGGACGTGGAGGCACGGCGGCAGGGGCCGGAGAGGACTTCCTGACCCCCTGAGGCCAGTCGGGAGACTGAGAGACCAGGAGGGGGGGTTAGAGACAAGAGGGGGATGTAACAGGGATGTGTGATGAAGCCTTTGTTGTCACTTGTATAAATAGAGAGGTACTGACTGTGTTCAGCCTCTTACTTCTACTGAGAGATTTGATGGGGATATGACTTCAAGAATAAAACCTGAATTATGAAACCATTCAGTGTCTTCATTTCACGCTCTAGCCACTATTAGCCTTGTGGGATGTGGGTGGACAGATTCTGGCATTTGAGGGAGGAGGAAAAGTGAAAAGATTTTGACATGAAACTGTAAGACAATGAAAGTTGTTTTATTTCATTTCAGTGAACCTGTAACCAAGTTACACCAACCCTTGGGGTAGGAGCATTTTACCAAATTAACCGCACTTGTGGATGCCCTATATATACCCTGTGCATTCACTCCCCCTTCCTCTTTCTTTCCTCCTGGTACGGTAAGAGCTTATACCGATCTGTTTAATATTATGTCTGTGTGCTGTGTGGGCTGCCTTTGCTTGGTATCCCTGCGAGCCGTGTCATAAAATTGTTGTGGTTTTTCTGCTGAATGAGATAAGGTTTTTGCAGCAGCTGTATACTGTGGCCTGCACGGTTTGTGCTCGCCTGAGGTATATAGCATGCATTTGCCATCTTCTCAGCCGGAACTGTTGACAAGTTAGCAGTGTGAGGTATGTCTACCCTTACCTGGTTAAGGTTTGTGATGTATGTTGTACCTTCTCTTGAGGCAGAAGAACTGTTTTTACAGCATTACAGCATGTGATATGTTGTCTGCTTGAGATATGTGATATGCTTGTGCCTTTGTCAAGGAGGAATTACTTAACAGTTAACAGCATGATGTAATCTGCTGTTATTCTGTATTGTTTCTTTTTTTTTTTCTCGACTGACTGACAGTCATCTTCTTAAAAAAAAAAAAAAAAGGAAAAGGAAGGCATCTTCTTTGTCTTGGTACTGAGCGCTCCTGTGCTTGGTGCACTCTCGCCACCTTTTGTGGGGGAGTGGTACTGCATTCAGGTGGGAACTGAAATCTGATATTAATGTTATGCCTTATGACTGGCTCATATGTACCTCATGGAACAGCTCTTTGGCCCATTTATGTTGACAATAATGACAATGATAATAATGTTCCCTCTCCTATTGTTCTTCTGGAGGAGAAATAGTTTCTGCGGGAGTGAAAGAGGAGGAGTTGGCCCGGTCACTGGTATGTACCAGCCCAGGGCTCTATTCAGAATCAGAATCAGAATCAGAATCAGAATGAACTTTATTGCCAAGCATGCTTTTTACACATACGAGGAATTTTACTTGACATTAAGGTCCGCTCATGTTAAGCGCTCCCTAATGACGCGGCAGCCGACAGGCGCCTGTACAGTGGGGGTAAAGAGGGGGAGGGGGAGGGGGTGGCACATTAGGCAGAGAGAAAAAAGCATAGTTATCAAAATATAGCTCAAGTGAGCAAGATTATGATCACATAGGAAAAAAAACCTCTAATTGCACACTTAGCAGACAAGTTACAGTTACATTAACAAAGCAAGTTGAGAGACCAGTGTGTGTAGGTCAGTCATGTGATATCAGTGTGAATGCAGTGTGAAGTATCAGTTACTGGTGAACAACAAAAATCCTCTCTTAGGCAACGACTAGATGTTATGTCCTTGGTATTCTAAACATAGATAACATGTCCACAGAGTTTATCTCTCTTCAGTGCATGTCAGATGGTAAAATTCCATGCTAGTCACATGACGCTGTCCATGGAGAGTTCAGATTGCTGCACATCAGAATGTTTGGGTTAGAGAAAAGCCAAAACTCCCTTCTGCCTTATCTTTTCTCCTGAAGGAATGAGTTCTTCCAAGAGCGCCGAATCAAGGCCAGATAAGCACAGTTCACTTAGAGCATAGAATTTTCATCTCTCATGCGATTCTGTGCATCGCAATTTACATTAACATTCACAGGCTTTAAAATCATTCCCTGGAGAGCACCCAGTGACTCCAAGATGTTTCCCACCTTCCGATTCAGTTCGCCATCAGCCGCTATCAGTGCCCTCCCCAACTGGTCGAATTGTTGAAGGAGCTTCGCCGGGTCCACATTTTGATTAGCTCTTTCCAACTTCTTTAATTTCCGATACACCAGGAAAACTCCAAAGCCAAACAGCAGAAATCCTGTGATCATGAAGCCAAACAGGTAGATGTCTTCCACATCTTCAACTGAAAGATCACACATACACATGAGTTTCCAATTGTCCCATGAGTCTCTCACATAACCCGCAGCCGAAGTGCCTGCAGGACACCTGGGCTCCCCCAGGCCCGATTTTCTGTTTGAAAAAGTGGTGTCAATTGCATTTAAAGCCCAGCTCACCAATTCCATATTTTTCCATTTGGATCCAGATACAGTGAGAAGGAGAGCGACACAGACAGGACACAGCAAGCTGGGATCAGTGAAGGGAGGAGAGGAGGAGGAGAGGAGAAGAAATGCGTCTGCTCTCTCTGAAAGCCGGAAGAAGCCTCCAGCCTTAGTCACCCCAGCTGAAACCAGGAAGGCCAGCAGGAGGCAGAAGTGGATGAAAGGAAGTCAGCTGCACGGTCCACAGGTGGACTTCATGCGGAGGCAGTTGGAGGAGATGCGCAAGACCATTGAACATATGGCGGCAGAGCAATGCGTAAGACCACTGAACATATGGCAGCAAAGCAGTGTGTAAGACCATTGGTATATGGCAGCAAATCAACATCGCCTTTAGGTATGCTGCTCAGGTTCCCGTATGTGCCCCGGGACTGCATCCTGATGCTTTATCTCATGTGGCCTCTGATAACTTGGGTAAGACCACTGGCTCTGGCTCTGGCTCCAGTGGGCGAGTGGATGTCGTTGAGGATGAGGATGAGGATGATAGTGACCCTCCAGCCAGGAAGGACCGTCTGGAGCCCTATGATGTATCGCTCAAGGCACTGCTCTCTACAGCAGCATCGGCTGCTGGGCTCTCTCTTTCATCTTCTCCACCTAGGGCTTCGCCTTTGGACAGGGGTCCTGCAGCCTGCAGGCTGATGTCCTTGCCAGTGTATCCTGGTTTTGTGAGTCATCTGCAGAAGTCATGGGCTCGTCTACGGGAGGTTGCTGCTCATCGCTCTGGACTCAGTGTTCTGAGTGGTGCTGCAGAGCAAGGCTTGGATGATGCGTTGAAGGTGGGCCCTACCTTTGCTGGCTGGAGCCCCCCCCCCCCACACACACACACACACACAGGCAGCAGGTCTATATGCCAACCTAACGACAAGTGTCGTGCCACTCATGGGTTAGTGGCTAGCACCTATCAGCCCGTAGCTATGGCCTTGAGGCTGGCAAATGCTAATACACTTCTTCTGGTTTATTTAGAGAGTCTGATAAAGGACTTACAGTCAAAAAAAAAAGCAGAATTAGCCTTCTACCAGGTTTGGTAAGGATTGTGGATGCTGTGATTCAAGGAGCTAGCTTTCAAGCTACAGCTCTTGGGAATTCCTTGGATAGCTGACCATGGCCAGTGGCATGTGTGACTGTCTAATCCAGTCTAGATTGGCGGATATGGACAGGGCCTGCAGCAGAGGCAGTGTCGGGCGAAGTACAGAAGGTGAGACTGCGTGCACAGTCCTTTCTTCAGCCAGGACCACCCAGGTTGAGTGTCCAGAGACCTCTTGAGGGGTGTGAAAACCCACAACGGCTTCTGTTACAGAGCCAGGTTCCTTACAGAGCTGGGGTCACCCGACGCAGAGGGCCTCTCGGCAGCGGGTGCAGATTCAGCAGCGCTCACATCCGCACTCTTGGGAGTGTGTAGGCCATGGTTCTACCAAGTCCCGCCAGCATCCCTGATGGTACGCTTCCCCTGATGTCAACTTTTTCTGCGGTGCACCTCATGAGTTGGCACCGGTGTGCCTCAGGTCCATGGGTGATCAATACCCTGGTGTGTGATACTGCCTACAATTGAGATCTTTTTTCCCCAACTTCAGGGGGTTTGAAGCAGAAGTCAGAAGAACTGTCTTCCGCAGTTCTGGGCAGCGAGGCGTCTGCCCTGCTGGGAGAGAGCGTGATATAGTTGCTGTCTCCGGGAGAAAAGGAGCGAGGTTTTACACTGCTTACTCCTTGTTCCCAACCGGACTGGTGCGTGACGCACAGAGCTGCCGGAGGACTGACCCCCACTGTAGTTTCACTACCTACAGTGGCTGTGTGGCCCAAGGCCAGAGGAATGGGATAAGCACTGCCCTATATACCGTATGGTGTCCCACAGGCTGTGGGAGGGAATTACTAAATAACTAAACAAACCGGGGGTCTCCGCCCAGTTTTTGGACCTGAGACAGTTGAGCAGGTGTCTCAAGGCACTCCCTTGTCTAGTACTCAGGCTGAGGACATTATTCAGGCCATAGGGCCAGACGATTGGTTCACAGCAATGGACCTTCGCGATGCTGATTCCATACTCCCATAAATCCGACCACAGAAAGTTCCTCGGGGTTCCTTCAGGACAGCCTTCAGCTATGACATCCTGCCTTTTGGCCTGTCCCTGTCCTTGGACGTTCGCCAAGTGCTTGGATGCGGTACTCGTCCACTGCAGCAGAAGGGTGGTCGAGTTCAATTATCTGGACGATTGGCTGGCTTGTGCACCATCAGAACCCATAGTGAGGAACCATCTGGAGGCCATATTGGCTCTCCTGTCAGCTCTTGGGTTGCATTTGAATGCGGGAAAGAGCTGCCTGGTTCCAGCCAGGGTTGTCAAGTACTTGGGGCTCACCCTGGATTCAGTAACCATGAGGGCATCCCAGACTCTGAAGAGGAGGCATGCCATCAGGGAATGCATCAAGAGCTGCATCTCACAGAGGACTGTATAAGTGCAGCAGTGCTAGAAGGTCTTGGGTTTCTTTGCTGCAGCTGTCCAGGCGGTGCCACTACGTCTTTACATACTCGTCCCCTTCAGCGGTGGTTCGCGCTTCAAGTGGTTTTGCCCAGAGACAAAGAAGAAGACTAGTTCTCCCGAAACAGCCTTATGGTTCTCAGGTGATGGAGACGCTCGTTAGCAGTCCAGGATAGTGTTCCCCTGGGCCAAGAAGGCCGCAGGGTAGCCATTATAACCGACGCCTCCCAAGCAGGCTGGGGTGCAATCTGGGAGGGCAGGTTGTTCGGGGACGCTGGGCTCCGGCACAGCAATCTTGGCATATGAACCATCCCAAGATGGAAGTGGTGCATTTGGCTCTGGGGCCTTTTCTTCCAGTCATTCAGGGCAGATAAATTCTGGTACAGATGGACAGCATGGCTGTGGTGTCGTACATCAATGAACAGGACGAACTGGGGTCCCCCTCTCCATGCAACAGCACATCATCTGCTCATGTTGCCTTGAGCCTGCCAGGTCCACTAGCTACAGATGCTCTAAGCGTGCCTGGCCTCCAGTGAACTGTTTGCATTTGTACTACTGCCTCTTCTGCCAGCTTTCCTCGTGAAGGCGAGACTGGTCTCTGTTCAAGTAGTTTTGATGGCACAAATCCGCTGACCATGGATGGCGGAGACCCACGAAATGTTTGGGGAGGGGTGGGGGGGCTGTCCTTGGCCTCTCCCAACCGAACGGGATATACTCTCGCAGGCACAGAGTGAGAGTTGGTATCAGGATTTCCAGCTCCTGAGGTCTCATGTATGGCCCTTGGACAGGAGCAATTGTGGAAACAGAGAAGGAGGTCATAGACACCATGCAGGCTTCATGGGCTTCATCTACTGATAGAAAAATTCCATATTATCTATACTATTATTGATATTAATAATGAATTATTATAACTGAGAAGTATCATACCTTTCATATGCCAAGTTTAATATTTATATGTGCATTCCATATAGGATAAGTTTATATATTCTTGGTCTGTTTCTGTGAGCAATTTCAGAGAGTTCAGACAGGGTTAGTACATGCGTAAGGAATGATCTAAGCCATTTATTATAATCTCTTTGACATGTCCTGTTTCGGGTCACAGGAATGCACAGGAACTCCTCATCTTATAGATTAGTGTTTTATGGACATTCTGTTAGTTTTATGGATCTCATGTCTTCATGACCCATGTCTCCAGAGTGTCTGACGTCCGCCTGGATAAGCTCAGTTATCAAGACTGTCCTGCTCTGTCCCTTCCCTTATCCTCATCCTCCCTCTCCTTTCTCCTACCTATATATATCTAACTTAGAAGAATGGATCCTTTAGAGATTCTAGGTGTGTCTGAATGTCATGCCTTGTAACCTCTCCCCCAGGTGGCCAATGGGGTGATTCCTTATATTTTTGTAATAAATGTACATAAATTCAACTTTCCGCCTGATTATTTGACTTTGAATAATTTAAGCTCAAAATTATTCTAACATTTTGGCGTCCGAACAGTGGATCCACATATCTCCATCTTTCCGGCACCTCTGCTTGATCTCAGCAAGTGCACAGCTGATAAAAAGACCTTTCCGGGCTGAGTGAAAAAAAAAAAAAAAAAGGCTCAATGTTACTACAGTGAAGGCATTTCAGACCGGGGCGCTGGAACTGACTGGGTGACAGATCTGAGAATCCTATAGGCGGCTTGAATGTAAGTACATTTGTTGTTGTTTATGGATAAAAGATAGTGAGATTCCCCGGACCGATCGTACACTGCAAAATACTGAAAGGAGTGAAACAAGCGGCCTGAGTGCTGAGTTATTTTATCCACGGTGAGCAATCTCGTAATAATCCCTTGGGAGGAACAAGGTTTTTCCTCTCCAAATGGTGAACATTATCACAAGACCCAGGGTGATTCTTAGAAATCCACCGCTCTCTACGGTCCAAGTAAGTGCAGTGGAGGTGCCGGAAGTTTGCATGCAAAGAAAAAAGGAAAAGATTTGTGGTCTTTTAACCACAGATGTTTGACGTCCTGTGGAAAAAATCACGTAACCCCAGAGAAGTAAATTTTCGGGGACAGATTTGTGCCTTTTTGACCACTTCTGCTTATGGTCAAGGGTTTGGACCTTCAGCATTCGTGGGGAGGTTACATGAACCCCGAAGGGAAAAGGTTTTTTCACGGAAGATTCGTGCCCTTACCGGGTCTGTATTATCACCCAAGGGACTTCCCCCGCTATGGTGAGCTATTGCAAGATGTCGGGGGAGGAGGTCTTATTTTGGGCTTTCAGCACACAGCGGAGGGGTTAACGTGACCGTTGAAATATTGTATTTTGTGAGTTTTAGATAAAAGTTACTACAGTCTGGGTTGTTTTATCTCTGTGTAATCTGCTCCGGTGTTGAAAAAAAAAAGTGAGAGTTCTCTGCGGATGCAGAAGGAGCAGATTGTAAAACTGTTGTTTGTGATGTTTTAGCATAAAAGGATTGATTAGTTAATTGTTTTCCTTTTGAGAAGTGTTTACATTTATAGGTATTTGAAAATAGTAGCTTTGAGCAAAAACAGTGGACTGGTGTTGTGTTTTTACGGCAGTGTAAAAAAAGGGAACTTCACACTGTAGTGACATTGTGTGGGGGTTGCCATATCTGTGATTTTTTTTCCGCTAAGAGTTGCCAGTTCCGGAGATTAATTAAGTAATTCTCATGCTGTTTTGGGTTTTGGCATGAACCTAAAAGTCTTTATTGCATGACCTTGTGGAGATAATTCGAAAAGAGAGCATTTCTGTGTGGGCCCTGTTTGTCTGTGTGTGTATGTGTGTCCTTGAGAGAAAAAAAGAAGGGAAAAGAACAGACAGAGAGCGAGAGAGAGAGAGAGAACTTGGGAAAAGAAATAGAAAAGGCTGTGTAGCTACTGATTTGTGTGTAAAAACTTGGTAAAACGGAAGAAAAAAAATCTATATATGGGTATTTTTGCAAAGTTTTGGGGTTTTACTTTTTTCTTTCAGTCTAACTTTGTGGGTTTTCACTCTAATGTTGCGTACATGATGAACTATTTACATATTTTTAAAGCCAATATTTTCATTCCCTCCAGTTTTTTTTTCTTTGGAAAATGAAAAACATTGAGCTATTTTTATTCAATTTTTTTGACGTATCACTGACTTTTCTTTTTTTCTTCTTTGACTGAAGCATAACAGTGCCCTTTACAGGAAAAAAGGACGCAGGACTGACGTTCTCCTTCCCCCTGCCAAAACAAAACCAGCCTCTGAGACCCAGCCTTGTCACTGTCCGTGCTCTTCCCCCATTGACATCAAAGAGGCGGCTGAACATCTAAGTTAAGTACAAATACTTGCATCTTAATCAATGCTACAAGCATGACAATGATGAAATTAACTGAACATTACAATATCATGCTGTCACGTAATACTGCCTAATCACTGAAGGCTTTATGTATACCCTATATTACATGATTCAAAGCATAGACGTTCAAAAGAGATTGATAATTAATATGTTTGTGCATATGATTTGCCAGAGACTACTGATTATCAAACAGAGGTCTTGGTAATTGTATGTCATATTGTTGCTTTGTTTAAATAATACTATACTCACTTTTTAATAAATGGCATATGCAATCTTATTTACATTCTGACCCTAGGCCTGTCCATGTAAAAAAAAATGGGGGGGGGGCACAAGAGCAGGATCTGAGACAGTTCATGCTGTGGCTTTTTCCCTCCTAAAAGAACACAGCAAGATGAGAATGAAATTTTTTAGTATCGGGAGATGGTAAAAAAAAAAGAGAGAGAGACAGACAGAAATAGCATAAGATTTCTGGTAAAATGGAGAAAGGGAATTTAATTTCAATGGTAAACTCAGACTGATTAGCCGTCAGCTGAGAGAAGTTGTGCCAGGCTGACCTAGATAAGATAAACAGACAGAATCAGGAAAAAAAAAAAAAAAACATACACAGACCACGGATTGTGGTCCTGTGCCATAAATTCCTGAAAACAGAATAGGCCTGCATTTCCAGTTACTAATTCTAACTGCTGCATTGGTTTAAGGCTTCTAACATATGATACTGTTTTGTTTAAACATAATCCTAGTGATTACCCATGTCAATTGGTAAAGCATTTACTGATTCACAGAGTATTTAGCGAATACTTGGTGTGAATAGCAAAAACGCATTCAAATTGTGGAAGCTTTAGGTGTAATTTAAAGGTTTTTCTGCTATTCTTCATTCTTTGTTTTTCAACAGGAAAGGGAAAGCATTCACATTTTTTTTTTCTTTTTCACTAGGAATTAGATTTGCCAAATTAACAAGGAATCATAACATCGCCATTACCTTTCAATTTAATAAATCCTTGGTGACATATGCAATATGTAATAAAATAATAAAAAAACAATAATTCACTTGTGTTTCTTAACCCCTTGCACTCTGGTCAATTTCCCGAAAAACGCCAAAAAATAACATACCCAAAGTAAATCAAAAGCTGTTCTTCAACCCTTTGCAGCATCTTCATGGGGTTGGTCTCGTTTAAAAGAAAACACTTTGAATTTTTTGGCAAAACAGTCATATTCTCGCTAAGTGCTCCTGCCACTGAGTAACAGTCATCTAAACATACTGACTTGAAGAAAATAAATTTCGCCTGGGTGTTTTTTTTGGATACAAATGCTTGCAAATAACACACAGCTTCAGATACTGGCTGGAAAATGCAACAGAAATGTAGAGCCAAGTGTTATCCAGCTGAGGTCAAAATTTTGTAACAATACCACAAAAAATAAATATATTACACAGCTTTTTTCTTAGGTTGTTCCCAGGCATTTTTGAACTGTGCCAAATTGTGCCAAATGCACAGTTTGGAAAAATGTCTGTTGTGGCGAATGAAATAAGGGTTACCCAGTGTGGAGGCACGGAATAAGTGCAGGCAGGACACGGCGAACTGAAGTTTAAAAGGGTGTTTTATTCATCCTCCATCACGAGAGCTCACCCCAGCGCTGTGGGAGCATGCTGGGAGCGAGCCCTGTGTCTCTAGGCAGCAAACAGGCAATGCGTGTGATCAAAAAGCGAGTAAGAGAGAGAGCAAGCGATATGGTTGACTTATATACCCAGCTAGACAATGCATGCATGGCACATTAGCATCACAGTAACTGCAGGAAGGCATGGACATTTGCATTAGAGTCACACATGGATACTGGAGAGTCACACATGCAGGATTACTGGCGCAGGGATTAGACAAAGAGAGGCTGCCTATTGATATCAGTCCATACATCTCACTGTTCTGCTAATTGCTCCAGCTGAGCGCTCTGCTTGTCGTAGACCTGTGGGGGTCGCCACACTACTCCCCCCCAGAGGGTCAGCAGGGGGCTGAAAGCCTCGATCGTCCAGCTTTGGTAGCGAGCTGCAGGAAAAGCTCTGTGCAGACGGAGGGGAGGGAGGGGGAGGGGGGTAGCAAGTGCTGGCCCGGGACGCGAAGTTGTCTGGCCGCGCAAAAATTGGATGTGGATCCACGATGTTGAGGTGCTGTCCCGTTGAACGTGGCGGAGATCCACAGCGGCTGTGAGAAGAAAAAAATTGTCTCTGACTGCTCTCGCGGCTCAGATCCTGCGAGGATGCCGTAGCGGCTGTGAGAAAAAACAAAAGCTGAGGGACTTGGCGGGTTGGCTTTAGGTGCGGTCGCAGCCCTAAAACCATCGGGGGACAGCAGACGGCTGAATTCCCATTGTGCGCCGTGGCTTGAGACCCATACAAAATCCTGTGAGGCGGGCTGAGTGGTGTTTCAGGTGTGTGAGCAACCCTGAAGGTTCCGAGGATGGCGGTCGGCCGTGTTTCTCGGGCAGTGTGCAGCGGCGGAGGACGATGGGGGCGGTCTGTGGAGCCGTATTGGGGGGGGGGGTTCCCATGCGTGGTTGTGCTGTCCTCGTAACCCCCGGGTGTTGGGGCGTGCGGGGTGTTCGTGATGCGTGGGTGGTCCACTGTTTGAGAGGTGGGCTCAGGGTCAGGGCGCTTGATGGAGATCAGCGTCGTCGGCGGCCATGGTCCCTCCTGTCTGGCTGTTAGTGTCCGTTCCCTCGTGCCGTGGTCATGGTGCGTTCTGGTCCACGAGCTGCGTTCTCCATTTGGCCCTTGAGGTTGCCGCCGTGGAAAGAGGACGAGGTGTGTGCGCGCTCGTGTGGATGCGGAGGAGCGGTGAGAGGGAGTAGACGCTCTTTGTCCCTCGGCCGGTCCCAGCGTGGATGTCCCGATCTCAGGCGAGGGTCGCACCATGACGCTTTCTGCAGCCTTCCCGGTCATGGATGATCTCCGAGGGAGTTCGCCTGGTGTCGGTTCTGCGTCGAGGTCTCCCGTGTGGCAGAAGGGAGGGCAGTCCATTTGCGTCAGGCAGCTGCGTTCGCTTGTCATCGGAGTCACCGCCGGGGGCTGCGTTCATTCGTCGTCACCGTGTTCTAGTATTCGGGGTCACCAGTGTGGCGGATGAAATAAGGGTTACCCAGTGTGGAGGCACGGAATAAGTGCAGGCAGGACACGGCAAACTGAAGTTTAAAAGGGTGTTTTATTCATCCTCCATCACGAGAGCTCACCCCAGCACTGTGGGAGCGCGCTGGGAGCGAGCCCTGTGTCTCTAGGCAGCAAACAGGCAATGCGTGTGATCAAAAAGCGAGTAAGAGAGAGAGCAAGCGATATGGTTGACTTATATACCCAGCTAGACAATGCATGCATGGCACATTAGCATCACAGTAACTGCAGGAAGGCATGGACATTTGCATTAGAGTCACACATATCAATAGCAGGATTACTGGCGCAGGGATTAGACAAAAAGAGGCTGCCTATTGATATCAGTCCATACATCTCACTGTTCTGCTAATTGATCCAGCTGAGCGCTCTGCTTGTCCGTAGGCTGTGGGGGTCGCCCACACTCTAACTTTTGAATGATTCAGTATAGAAGCTTTATCTTGGGCTCTAATGAAAGGTGAAGGGCTGTGTGTGTGTGTGTGTGGGGGGGGGGTTGTTTATTCATTCATGAATGAATGAATGAACAAACAAGCCCCCACACACAAAGAAGCATGCCACGTAAAAAATGTGTGGCTCTTTTTTTACAAGAAAAAATAACCTACAGTGCACTAAAAATTATTCTAAAATATCTGTAATGTAGAAGATAACAACTCCCACCCCCACCCCCGCTACAGAGGATGGACATCGCCCACCGCCACATGACGGAACAGTCATGTGGCGATGTGGCGACTGCGGCACACAGTACCCGCGGTCTACTACGCACAGTTGTACTGAAATATCTGCAATATATCTGCAATCTGCTACAGAAGAGTAGCGGGGGGGGACGTTCACAACATGACGGGGGGACGTTTGCAACATGACGCAGCATCGGTAAATTACAACTGTTGCGATAACGCACAGTTGTAATTTATCGATCGGTCAAAAGTCATTTGGATTACAATTTTCAGGGATAAAGAATAATTTAGCTTATAACACTTACCTGTGCACAACAGCAATGTCGCTGGCGAACTTCTCTTCTTTATTGTCAGACGAACATGACGCTGGTCCTCTTGTTACGGACTCGTGGTTCTGGTCATGCGACCCGGTCAAACCATAATTCCATTATTGCGGTTTTGCGCTTCCATGATTGCGGTTTTGGCGAACAATTTTTCAAAACAAATAACAACAGTAGCAAGGAAAAAAAACTGGCAAACGCCTGTGTGTCACCCAGCCTTACACAAAACAGCTTTCGAACTTCTGTGCTTCAATTGGCTGGCTGTATTCGCAGCCGTTGGTAGGCGGGTCCTTCTTGCTAGGTTTTCAGTCATTGGTTCTTCAAGGTTTCAGAAACCCAATTCAAGGCTCTTATTAGTTGAATGAGAGGTCAATCACATCTAAACCAATCAAAGCACTCCTTTGGCTTTCTGTTCGCAGCTGTGTCTGTAGTGGAAGAATGGAAATGCAGCTTTTTTTTTCAGTGCGCTCTAGGACGCAGTGCCCTCTTGCGCCCTCGTGCACTCTAGGATGCAGAGACGTGCCCACCCGCGGTACACCGGAGTGCAAGAGGTTAACATTACATGTTATAATAAACAACTGGAATAAACATTTAAGGGACACAAAAAATAATGATGATCACTGGAACATTAGTAAAATCAATTTATGAGGTGATAAAATTTGCGCACCTGTTGATGTAAATACTGAAGGTGCAGACAGAGAAGCCGTCAGGCTTTCCCCAAATTTTTCTTTGCAGGATGGCACCGACATTTGATCTTTGTGGGAGATGGGAGGAGGCCAGACGGTGTGTGTATGTGACAACTCATTGGCTGGAGGGACCACAGAGGGAAGGACCTCTCAGTTGACAAGCATTTTTTGAAGCTAAGTAGAACAAATGACATTTCAAATGACATAAAGCATAACAATTTAAATGACTCTGACTTTAAGAATGTAGTGTTCATATGACTTCACACTGCAGGATACATCTGATGCCACTCACCACATAATGGTGTGACAATATCACATTTCAGAAATGTGACAGTAATAAGGAATGTGTTTTCCCGATGCTCAGCCGTGGCCGAGTTGGGCCTTGGGACTACAGTCCACCCCATAATTTACCAAGGAATGTATAAATGAGGCATTCCTTGTACAAAATTAAGCCAAATTCTAATTAGGCAAAATGTCCACCTTTCCATTGACTGAAGGAGTGTGACACAACCTTTCACAAGGATTCACTTACACAAATTCAACCTGTCTGTGTTCAACTGGACAAACTGATCCTAGTTATCAATGCTAAATCATATCAAATCTGCATAGACAGCTATATTGTTTTCCTAAATGGAATTTGCAAATTAGTTCAAGAGATGTCACAAAAGAAGCCATGATTATTGAAACCTCATTTTGAAGGAGGTGTACTACTCACAAATTTTCATCTAAATTAACTGTGTGTAACACATAAAAGTGGTAACATGCTTCCTTCTAGTAAAAGACACTACCCATCAAGCAAATACCCTGTAACTTTGCTGCATGTGTGTCTCCATGCATCAAAAGGGGGGTACCAAAGAAATTAATTAGCAAAAAATAATTAGCAATCCTCAGAAAAATAGATAATACATAAAAATTATCAATAGATGATCAATAATGAAGAGAAAAATATAAATGAAACCGCTTGGTAATGAAATCACAACATTCAATAGAAGAAGTTAAAAGTTACATCAATAAATTTCCAGATATTTAAGGAAATATCTGTAGATTATTGTAAAGAAAATATCATGTTTATAAGGAACAAGGTAAACTGATAAGGAAGAAACCATGCAAATATATGAGAAAAGTTCCAAATGTCTAAGGAAAGTCCAACTTGTGCTGAATTTATGTTTACTGTGGGACTTGATTTAGAATCTACTACAAAGACAATACAGTGTCTTACTCAATTAAGGGAACAATGCCTTAGTGCACTCAAAGCAAAATAATTTGATCTTCCCTACATAAACTTAGTTGTTTTTGTTTTTTGTTTTTTGTTTTTTTTGTTTTTTCAAAACCTTTGCATGGATCTCATTAAACTAAATAAGAGTGAAGGTAAAAATGTTTAGAAATTATTTACACACTTATTGAATATACAAAGGCTTTACCCTACACTAATTTAAATATTGCTGCTTATTTATATTGTTTATATTGTTTTAACTAAAACAATATCAAGATTTAAAATAGCTGAAATGATTTACTTAGATAATGGAAATGGAATACACTTTGTAAATCAAATCATGTCACATTTAAGTGCAGTTCCTAAATTATTAGTACCAAACACTTACCTAGGAAACCACTTAGCTTACCATCAACAATTTACAAGATTAGTATAATATTCAAATAAGAAAATAGGGAGATTGTGAATGACAAATCCTATTATTGAAGCCATTTAACTTAGGTGATGAGGAAGGGTTTCTGGGTGATTATATGCAAAGAATGACAACTGACAGCGATGTGATCCATACTGCCCTTCCCAGGAGGGACCATGTGACGAAGGAACCGTAGGAGGTGCACCCATCTCTTGAGCAAACCAGGGGATCTGGTCATCAAAGGAAACTGGACCAAAACTCCCTGGCAAGGACAGCACAAAGGTTATCCTGCTGACCTAAACAGCCGCAGAAAGCGAAGGACGTGACACTTGGGTGCATCTAACCTTTTACCTCACCTGAAACCCTCAGCAAGAGACTGCTTATATACAGTATATATTGTATGCTTATTTGGAGGGGGGGGGAAGGAAAACAACAAATGACAGTCTAACTGTTTCTCTATGCAAGTGTCAGCTGATGACTTGGTGTCCAGTAATGACCTCTGCTAATAGGGAAGCAGGCTGTTTGTTTATCATGACAGGGAAAAAAAATACAAGGGAAGGAAAGGTGTGGTTAGTGTTATCTTATCATCCTCATCATCCTCTAGCAATACTTAATATTGGTTATTAAGTTGTTCCAATGCTTATACACTGTAGAGAATTGTTATGTTTGCTCCTTAATAACATTAACAGTTAGGCAAAATATCTTTATTGCTAAAATAATGCAGCTACTACAGGCTGTTTGGTTTTTTTTAAGAGAGGCTATATACAGAAATAACATAGCAAACTTCATTTTGAATCACACCTGGCGCATCACTCCACTGATTAGAAACATGATGACAGTCCTTACTCTGCGAATGCAAGGTTAATTTCATCAGGGAACTCCTCTTTTTGAAGTGAGAATATCCCCTTTTCAACAGTTTAACACTCTCTGAGTATGCAACGGCTTACAGTGTGTCTCTCCCCTATACTGCTACCCTGCTTGACCAACGAAGCGAGCAAGTGTTATACCAAGGAGCTACATTGTCAAAGGTCATTGAGTCATTGGGCTTATTCACATCTGGGTGGACACTGGGCAGATCTGTGCACCCCGTTCTGACAACTGACTATACCCTCATCACGTCGGCAGGGCAGGTGGGCAGGGTGAAGAGAGATGCTTTTCTACCACATGATGCCATTCATGAAGCATGAATGCAATTTCAGATGAAAAGTACAGGAGTGAGGTTTTTTCATTGTTTCTTTGAGTGAGAGTAGAAACAAAATACCTTAGGGATTAAAACACTTAATTGTAGACTACAATTATTTACAGAATTATGACAAAGGATAGAATGGTCCTTGATTGACTAATTACTACCCCTAGGGGTGTAGGCCCTATTATAGGAGATTATTGTATTACTTCTATCCATGAAAATGATGCAAATTGGCATGTTAATACCTACCCTGCCTCTCGCCCAAAAGATGCTGGGATAGGCTCCAGCCCCCCCGCGACCCGAAAAGGATTAAGCGGAAGAAGATGGATGGATGGATGGATGGATGGATACCTCAGATATTCATAGAAGTTAGTCTTTCTCTTAATGGAGAAGTCTCATCATAAACTTGGTAATGATTTTTATAACTTCAGATTTTTCTTGTGCGAGTCCTTAATATGATGATGAGGATGGTGAGAGGGACAATACTGGCCTGAGGATGTTTTTGAAGGTCGCAATATAAATTAAGGCTGTTTCATATTATTTTCTATGTTCTTATTTGACACTGTGAGATTAATTTTGGTCACGTCACACATATTCACTTTTGATATATTCTATACACGTTTTTAACTTGCAAAGACATATAACAGCAAGTAAATTCTTACACATATTAATTCATTCACTTTATGTTTCTTTTAATCCTGATGCTTTATTAAGCATCAAGGGGGAATATGATAGAAAAATTCCATATTATCTATACTATTATTGATATTAAATTAAATTAAATTAATTTAATTTAATTTAATATTTAATTTAATATAAAATTCCATATTATCTATACTATTATTGCTATTGATAATGTATTATAATCAAGAAGTATCGTACCTTTCATACGCCATGTTTAATGTTTATATGTGCATTCCATATAGGATAAGTTTATATATTCTTGGCCTGTTTCTGTGAGCAATTTCAGAGAGTTCAGACAGGGTTAGTACATGTGTAAGGAATGATCTAAGCCATTTATTATAATCTCTTTGACATGTCCTGTTTCGGGTCACAGGAATGCACAGGAACTCCTCATCTTATAGATTAATGTTTTATGGACATTCTGTTAGTTTTATGGATTTCATGTCTTCATGACCCATGTCTCCAGAGTGTCTGACGTCCGCCTGGATAAGCTCAGTTATTAGGACTGTCCTGTTCTGTCCCTTCCCTTATCCTCATCCTCCCTCTCCTTTCCCCTACCTATATATATCAGACTTAGAAGAATGGATCCTTTAGAGATTCTAGGTGTGTCTGAATGTTATGCCTTGTAACCTCTCCCCCAGGTGGCCAATGGGGTGATTCCTTACATTTTTGTAATAAATGTACATAAATTCAACTTTCCGCCTGATTATTTGACTTTGAATAATTTAAGCTCAAAATTATTCTAACATCTACCCAGCTGTGATGCAGTGGGCAGTGGAGAGTGTTTTGAACTAGTGGCAGTCCAAGGGGAAGGATCCCTTGTCATGTCACATTTCTGCCATCTTGTTTTGCCTCCAGTACCTCTTTGCCCTAGGTTGGGCAGAGTCAGCTACCAGGGGCTACCTGGCGACGGTGTCAACTGCCCATGACAAATGTGATGGCTTATCTCATGGAGTGTATCTCTTGGCTAAGCAGTTTTGAGAGGCGTGGAATGGAGCCATCCATCTTGGCATCCGTTGCTGCCCATTTGGGATCTCCAGACAGTTATTAGGGCTCTATGGTTACCCCTTTTTAAGCCACTCCCCAGTGCTGACCTTCGTCTGCTCTCCTGGAAGACAGCTTTTCTCTTGGCAGTTGTCTCAGCAAAGAGGGTCGGTGAACTGAATGCGCTCTCTGTGGACACGGCATGCCTTAGGTTTGATGATGATCAGGTGGTTCACCTGCAGCCCAACCCAGCTTTCAGCTCAGGGTGCTGGCTAATAGGTTGTTTCCTGCCTTCTTGTGCTTGAGGTCTTCTACCTGCCTCCCACACCTCTTCAGAGCCTGAGAGGATTCATAGTTGTGCCCAGTGGGGCCCTTATACTTTACGTTGACCGGATGAGGTCTGTCCATTCTTCAGATGGGCTTTTTGTGTTCTGGGGGAACTCCACATTGGGCAGGCCTATCTCTAAGCAGTGCCTGTCCCATTGGATAGTAACCTGATTGCGTTGCATAGGTACAGGTTGGAACGGGACCGCCAGATAGGCTGGTGGCTCATTCAACTCGAGGAATGGCCACTACATGGGCGTTGTTCAGGGGTGCACCCCTGGAGGATGTATACGCAGCCACTGGCTGGCCTCTTCCTCAATGTCCGCCCACATCTATAGGCTCAATTTGGCCTCATCAGTCATCCCCTCAGCTGTTCTCTTAATTTCTCCCTCACTGAGCCGGCAGGTGTGCCTTGTGCTCGGAATAGTTTTTTATTCAGCTCCGGTTACCTGTAGGAACCAGCTTAACTTGTAGGTATCCAGCTGAGCGCAACAAGAAGTTGAACTCATCTGTCTGGAGGTCGTTCTTAAGTTGTGTCTTTATCTCCCTCATGTGAGCCGGCATGTGTGCCTTGTGCTCGAAGAGGGTTGTTTCAGCTCCAGTTCCTGGTAGGAACCAGCTTGACTTATACGTACTCAGGTGAGTACAATAAAGGAGCCAAATGCATCAGACTGTGTTATGCATTGTGCTCCTTCGACCTGTGGGTGTTCCACTCCTTCCTTCTCCTCAGGACTTCATTTGTATACAATTGTCACTGGTTACAGGTTCACTGAAATGAAATAAAACGTACGTTTACCACATGTAAACACAGTTTTATGAATAAAGTAACCTGTAACCATTCATTGTCCTTTGTTGGTAGAGGCAGGCTCCTCCCACTCATCAGAAAGAGGAAGGTATATATAGGGCATCCACAAGTGTGGTTAATTTGGTATAATGCTCCTACCCAGAGGATTGGTGTCACTTGGTTTCAGGTTCACTTTCATTCATAAATGTGATGATCGGGTGAGCACGCACCCCCTCCCTTTCTGTGGGAGGTTCCTCGTCTGTTTCCCGGCTCCGCAGGTCATCAATGCACCTGCTTGAGTGGACACACCTGCTGCATCTTCACTGTCAGTGCATAAAAGGATTAGTCTGTGAGTGCTTTAGCGCTGGATCGTTGGGTATACAGTAGCTGCTGTCATTGTGGTTAGCTTGTAGCTGCTGTCATGTAGCTGCTGTCATTGTGGTTAGTCATTGTGCTGTCATTGTGGTTAGCCTCTTTCTAGTAACAGGTACTAGAAAGAGAGATCATATCTCTCCGGTTCTGGCCTCCCTTCATTGGCTTCCCATAGAGTTTAGAATTAAGTTTAAAATCCTTCTTCTTACTTACAAAGCTCTAAACAATCAGGCTCCTTTTTATTTAAAAGATCTGATACTACCGTATTATCCTAACAGAGCACTACGCTCCCAAAATGCAGGATTACTTGTAATACCTAGAATCTCCAAAAGTACAATGGGAGGCAGAGCCTTCAGTTATCAAGCTCCTCTCCTGTGGAATCAGCTGCCAATCTGGATTCGGGAGTCAGACTCAATCTCTGTTTTTAAGAATGGGGCTAAAACCTACCTTTTTGATATAGCCTACAATTAGGGAGGGATCGTGTGTTTCTGAACCCTCCCTTAGTTATGCTGCTAATAGGTTTAGTCAGCCGGGGGGCCTCCAGTAATGCACTGGGCCTCACTCCTTTCCTCACTCTCTATGAAATATTTTTTTTTGCTGGTCATTAACATCTGTTTGTTCTCTCCCATAGATTGAGTCCCCATCGTGCTGTTTGCTCTCTACATGTCTGTTCTTTTCTTCTTCTCTATCCCCTCACCCCCCAGCCAGTCGCAGCAGATGACTGCCCCTCCCTGAGCCTGGTTCTGCTGGAGGTTTCTTCCTGTTAAAAGGGAGTTTTTCCTCTCCACCGTCGCCAAGTGCTTGCTCACAGGGGATCGCCTGATTGCTGGGGTCTTTCTGCAACTGTGGGGGTTCCCCCCTACAGTTGATAGTGCTATGAGATGACTGTTGTTGTGAAATTGGCGCTATATAAATAAAGTTGAATTGAATTGAATTGAATTGAATTAGCTTCCTTAATCTGAAACCCAAACCTAATCTTCCTTCTCCTCCTCTTTCCACAAGTTGCTGCTGTCTCAGCGGTGTGTCTTCAGGATTGCAGCACGCTCACCTGCTCTCATCATCTCATCAGACACTCTCCAACTCCACCCGGTCAGTCCTTAGAGGAATGAAGGCACTGGCTAGAGGGAGCTGCTCACCCCATCGTTGTGTGGATTGATCACAAAAATTTAGAGTATTTTAGATCAGCCCACAGGCTTAACTCCAGGCAGGCCCATGGGGCCTTATTCTTTCTCAGGTTTAATCTCATTATCACCTACCAGCCTGGATCCCGTAATATTAAGCCTGACACTCTCTCTCGCCAGTTCACCTCCGACCATCATCTTCCTCTACCCCTCCCAAGGCCATTTTGCCCTCATCCTGCATTACTGTTGCCCTCTCTTGGGAGATTGAGCAGAGGGTCTGGCAGGCCCAGTCCACTGAACTCAAGCCCGAGGGAGGCCCTAGTGATCATCTGTTCGTCCCCTCCACTCTTCATAGGGACGTCATCCGGTGGGAGCACACCAGTCACTTTGCCTGTCACCCAGGCATATCCCGTACTATCGATTTGGTGCAGTGGGTGTTCTGGTGGCCTACGCTGTGGACCGGCGTGCAAGACTACGTCAAAGCCTGCCAAGTGTGTACCACAAATAAATCAGACTCTTCACCTCCAGCCGGTCTCCTGCATCCCCTGCCTGTCCACAGTCACCCTTGGTCTCACATCACAATGGACTTTGTTATTGGCCTCCCTCCTTCACAGGGCAACACTGTCATTCTTACCATTGTAGATCGCTTCTCTAAAGCTATTCATTTGGTGCCCCTCCCCAAGCTGCCCTCTGCTTCCGAGACCACTAACCTGCTTACCATTCACATCATCCGCCTTCATGGACTACCCTTGGACATTGTGTCTGACTGGGGTCCCCAATTCACATCACAAGTTTGGAAATCTTTCTGTCACTCCCTTGGCACCACGGTCAGTCTCACCTCAGGTTACCACCCTCAGAGCAACGGGCAGGATGAGCATGCTAGCTAATCCCTGGAGGCCGCCCTGAGATGTGTGGCTTCCTGCAACCCAACCACCCGGCGCTCCCATCTGATCTGGGTTGAGGGCGCCCATAATTCAGCTGACTCCTCAGCTACAGGAGTAACACCGTTCGAGGCTTCTATGGGCTATACTCCCCACCCCCCACCCCCGTTGCCCATGGTGGACAGAGAGGTCGCTGTCCCATCTGTGGAGACCCACGCTCACCGCTGCTGTCAGTTATGGAGGTCTACCCGAGCAGCCCTTCTCCGCTCAGCCAAGCGGAACCACCAGTACGCTGACCGCAGGCGGGTACCGGCGCCCAAATACACAGTCGGCCTGAGCATGTGGTTGTCGGCAGATCAGATTCCATTGAAAACTGAGTCTAGGAAACTCACCCCGTTTCCTGGGTCCCTTTACCATCTCAAGGATCATCAACGATGTGACAGTTCACCTAAAACTGCTACATTTTATGACAATAAAACGGCATTTACATGCGTAAACGTACAGTTTTGGGTTTTTTTTAGAAAAAAGGGATATAGGATACCATTTTAGACAATGTAGATTTGTTTTTATAAGGGATATCCACCAGAATGTGTCAGAAAAGTCAATTGTCCACCAAGACATGTTGCCAATCCAGTCTAATCTACTATATCTCTAGCGCAAATATCTGAATACAGGGTTTCTGCTGGTAATATTTCTGCGTGGTGGGTCACATGGGTGTCACACCCGTGGGATGTGGGTGTTTTAACACCCACAGATTTCAATGGGACAAGGGTGAACACCAGTTTTTTCAGAATTTCCACAAATGCCACTTAGTATCCTCTGGCCTGTCTGCACGCTGCCCTCCCCCTCCTCTCCTGTTCCTTGACACATGACACCGGTGAGTGTGACCGCTTCTGATTTGTGTTCCTGTAAGTAAAGTTGAAAGTCTCACAGGTGAGCAATGAAATGAATTTAGGATTAAAATAACTATATACAGTTTTTTTTTTTAGTTTGTGAAAGAGGGCTATTGAAGAAAGAGCGGCCCACGTGTCATGGGTGTTGCTTTTTCCATCCAAGGTGCACTGATGTGTGTGTGTGTGTGTGTGTGTGTGTGTGTGTGTGTGTGTGTGTGTGTGTGTGTGTGTGTGTGAATATAAAATTCCCAATTTTATGTTAAATGTTTTGATTAGGGTGTATGTGACTCACATACACACCTCACATATGGGAGTAGCTGTTGCTTGCCATCAGTTCAGTAAGCCTGCAGGCACATGCAGAGATAAGGCCCAGGTGATGCTCTTGGAACGCCCATTTGCCCCCTGAAGGGCCCTCCTGGAGTTTTTACACACAGTTGATTTATTTTTTTTAACAAGGGGGATGTTCATAAATTGTAGTTATAACGGTGTAAAGGTAATTTCAGTACAAATCTGCAAGAATAAATGTGCAAAAATATAATAAAAGATGCTAATTTATGATTTTAAAAGCCCCAGATTTACTAGAAAAAGTTATTTTTGTGAGAAAATACACAACTTCCAAATGGCAAAAAAACTCCCACAATTCAAGAAAAAGTCAAGATTTTCAACAATGAAGTTGCACATTTACAAGATTTTCTATTTTCCGTTTTCTATTTTCCAATTTTCAAGAGCATTTTTAATTGTTTTTGTTTTTTTGTGTTTTTTTTACCTTTTCTCCAATAATTTTCCAATTTTCCACCAAGCAGTGAGTTTTTCTTGTAAACTAACATTTTCCTTGCAAGTTTTTATAAATGCACAACTTTTTCTGGAACATTTATTATTATTTTAGAGTAAATTTTGTACTTTTTTCCTTGTAAATGTGCCATGTTTTCCCACACACAGATTTACAATATAATCATAAATTTGCAACTTTTTTCTACAAAATTTGCCAACTTTTCTCCTATAGATTTTGGGAACAAATTTTCTTCATATTTCATGATTTTTCTTGTACATTTGCTACTGTCCTCTCACTGATAAACTAAAGTGTCCTGTTGCTGTAATGGCCTTTTTTATTTATTTTTTTTTTAAAGGATTTACTTAGATGGACGAAATATTTTTCATTCATTCATTCATCTTCTTCCACTTAATACTTTTCGGGTCACGGGGGTGCTGGAGCCTATCCCAGCATCTTTGGGCGAGAGGCAGGGTACACCCTGGACAGATTGCCAGTCCATCGCAGGGCCAAAACAGAGAGACAGACAACCATTCACTCTCACAGTCATACCTAAGGACAATTTAGAATCCCCAGTTTGATGCCAATTAACCTAACTTGCATGTTTTTGGCATGTGGGAGGAAACTGGAGAAATCCCAGAAATATTTTATTTATTGAAAAAAAAGGTTTTTTCAAATTTTTTGCAAAGATGTATGTATTTTCAACAGATTTATTTTTCAGTAGAAGCTGCCTAATCTCTTTTGTCCCTTTTTGACCCTTTATACTGTAAATACATACACTACCATTCAAAAGTTTGGGGTCACTTAGAAATTTCCTTATTTTTGAAAGAAAAGCACTGTTTTTTTCAATGAAGATAACTTTAAACTAATCAGAAATACACTCTAATATCTAATATACATTGCTAATGTGGTAAATGACTATTCTAGCTGCAAATGTCTGGTTTTTGGTGCAATATCTACATAGATGTATAGAGGCCCATTTCCAGCAACTATCACTCCAGTGTTCTAATGGTACAATGTGTTTGCTCATTGCATCAGAAGGCTAATGGATGATTAGAAAACCCTTGTGCAATCATGTTAGCACAGCTGAAAACAGTTTAGCTGGTTAGAAAAGCTATAAAACTGACCTTCCTTTGAGCAGGTTGAGTATCTGGAAAAAAATTATTATTTCAAATACAAATCATTATGTTATGACCCGAGCGCCGGTTCTGATCGCGCTCGGGTTAAAGTTATGTCTCGCTGCCGGCCTTGACAGCTGCGGGCTGTATTCTGGCCTCACCGGGCTCTTATTGTGAAGGTGCTCAGTGGGGTTTCCGCCTGTCAACGGTCGGCCAGCTGAGTGTCATTACCATCGTTAGTGTTTCGCGATATAAGCTCAGCACTGGCGACGGTAAGACGCAGCAGTGTCAGTCGTTATACGTCTGAGCTACGGATGACTTGGACTATCATCTACCTTGACTGCTTGTTGTTGACCGTCACTTCTCCGGCACCAGTAAGTGAGCTATTAGCCTTACCCCTTCCGGTGAAAGTAGACCTTTGTGTGTCTTTGCTTCAGCAGCCTGTGTAGCCAATTACTTAAACACCTGTGTATGACCGTCTCCTCTTAAGGACCTGTAAGAGAGCTGTCTAGCCTTACGCCTCCGGAAGTGTATAGACTTATGTGTCATTGCCCCTGCATCTTGTGTTGTTAACTTTTCACCGTAATAAAACTCACTGTAAACTCACTGGTGACTCTGTGCGTCTTATGCTGGCTCGTGAGGGCCAGCGCATGACACATTATTTCTAACCTTGTCAATGTCTTGACTATATTTTCTATTCATTTTACAACTCATGGTGGTAAATAAGAGTGACTTTTCATGGAAAACACAAAATAATTGTCTGGGTGACCCCAAACTTTTGAACGGTAGTGTAAGTAATGATGAATGTTGTGTTCATAATCCTTCTAATAATAATAAGGCTGGAGGTGCAGTGAACGTTCCTTTATTATAATAGCAAATATATACAGTCAGCTCATGGCGCTCGTACTGGCTAGAGGGTCAACAGAGAAAGAGACATGGCTGCCTCCCGCTGTGCCTCTTATACCCCGGGTAGCGTCCCCACCGGAAAGGCGGTCCGTCACCCCTTGTTATTCCCCGTGAGTCCCGGCTGCCATATTATTACTTATATTCCAAACATAAAATTCCCCCCCCCCACAGAAAAACAACAAGCACACCAACTGAGCCCTCCCACAATTTATAACCCGACTTACGCACTAACAACAAAACCAAATGTACAGAAATAAACAAACCTATCCGCACACACAAAATAGAGGGGCCGGGTAGACTGCTGGCGCCCCCTGCACGGTCCGGCGGGTTAATTTGCCTCCTTAGATATCAGTCCAAAACAAAAATGACCGTGTCTCTAAAATGAAAATAATCCCAGCACACTTTAAACACAAACAATATACACCCCCTATTGGCGGCCCCCACCCCAACACACCCACCCCACACTTGGGCACATCACCCTCCATCCATCCATCCATCCATCTTCTTCCGCTTAATCCTTTTTGGGTCAGAATCAGAATCAGAATCAGAATGAGCTTTATTGCCAAGCACATTTACAAGTAAACATACAAGTAAACATACGAGGAATTTGACTTGACATTGGGCGCGCACAATAGGCACATCCCAATGACGTGGCAGCCATGCAAAGGCACCTGTCATACAGTGGAGGGTAAAGAGGGGAAGGGGGGGGGGAACACATTGGGCGGAGAGAAAAAACATAGTTATCAAAATAAAGCTCGTATAAAGGTCGTAAAAAGCTCGTATGAGCAAAATTGTGATTACTTAGAAAAAAACCCTCATATGCACAAATAGCAGACAATAGATCACACATTGACAAAGCAGCGCAAGTTGAGAGAGACAGTGTGAGTGCATGTGTGTCAGTCATGTGATGTTGTGTGCAGTGTGTGTGTCAGTTACTGGTGTACAGCAAAAATCCACTCTCAGGAACTGGATGTTATGTCTTTAGTGTCTGAGACTTAGATAGCATGTCCACAAGAGATCAACTCTCAGTGCATGTCCGATGGTAATTCCTAAGCTCCCTGACATGGCGGGACATGGCGCTGTCCTTGAGAGTTCAGATTACTGTACGCCAGATTGTTTGTGTTGGGGAGAAGTCAAGAAGCCAGCCACCTCTTCTGCCTTATCTTCATCGAGGAGGAATGTAAACAGGGCACCAAAACAAGGTCAAATCTGCACAGTGCACACAGAGCATAGAATTTTCCTCTCTCATGCAATTCTGTGCTTCATAATTTCCATATACAGGCTTAAAAACATTCCCTGGAGAGCACTAGCGACTCGAGATGTATTCCACCATCTGAATCAGTTACCATTCAGTTCACCATGCCGCTATTCGTGCACTCCCCAACTGGTCGAATTTGATGAAGGAGCTTTGCCTGGGTCCGCATTTTGAACAGCTCTCCCACCTTCCACAATTTCTGATACATCAGGAAACTCCAAAGCCAAAGTAGAAGTCCTGTGATCATAGCCAATAGATGTCTTCTGCATCTCCAGTCGAATCACACAGACACATGAGTTCCCAATGTCCATGAGTCTCCCCCCTTGGGTTCCCCCTAACCCGATCTTCTTTTAAAGTGGTGTCAATCACATTTAAGCCACTTTCCAGATCCATAATTTCCGTTTGGATTAAGATTCAGCCAGAAGAAGAGCGACAAACACACAGACAAAAACGCAACATTGCAAGCTGGGATCAGAAGGGAGTAGGATTAGGAGGGAGAGAAGGGAGAAAAGCGTCTGCTCTCTCTGAATGCCGGAATTCAGAATGCAGCCCCCTCTCTGAATGCGACCCGGGGTCGCGGTGGGGGCTGGAGCCTATTCCAGCACCAAGTTCCAAAATAAACAGTGTTGGGCATTACATGACCATTCACAAATTTCTCCACAATTTCAATTCAAATCTCACAGTTACAAAGTATTTTCTCTTTTTTTAACAATTCAATCAAATCAGTTAATTATGCATTCTTTTCTCCAATTTAAACAAACACATACACTACCGTTCAAAAGTTTGGGGTCACTTAGAAATTTCCTTATTTTTGAAAGAAAAGCACTGTTTTTTTCAATGAAGATAACTTTAAACTAATCAGAAATACACTCTAATATCTAATATACATTGCTGATGTGGTAAATGACTATTCTAGCTGCAAATGTCTGGTTTTTGGTGCAATATCTACATAGGTGTATAGAGGCCCATTTCCAGCAACTATCACTCCAGTGTTCTAATGGTACAATGTGTTTGCTCATTGCGTCAGAAGGCTAATGGATGATTAGAAAACCCTTGTGCAATCATGTTAGCACAGCTGAAAATAGTTTAGCTGGTTAGAGAAGCTATAAAACTGACCTTCCTTTGAGCAGGTTGAGTATCTGGAAAAAATTATTATTTCAAATACAAATCATTATTTCTAACCTTGTCAATGTCTTGACTATATTTTCTATTCATTTTACAACTCATGGTGGTAAATAAGTGTGACTTTTCATGGAAAACACAAAATAATTGTCTGGGTGACCCCAAACTTTTGAACGGTAGTGTACACGCGGGGCACAACCCAATAAGACCAGGTAAAACTATATACTGTATAACAGGACACGAGGAACATAGCATAAGAACACTTTAAACACACTCCGGTCACTTCACAAACCCCATGGAGGGCCCCCCCTTTAGATTACCATCTGGTGGTTCCCACCCGGAGCACCTACGTCTCTTGGCCTCCAGAGATGGGCTGCGCCGCCTCCTCTTCTTCACCACGCAATGCAGCTTGTTGGGGTGCCTCCATGATTTGTCAGACAAGCCCAAACAGCCGTCACTCCGGCACGCCGTCACCTGCAGCCGCCCCTGGTCATCACGCTGTTCGCAAATCAGTGGGTCCCTCTCAGCAGAGCTTCAACCCTTGGGCGGACCTTGTCACCAGTGCGAAGGGGAGCTCTGTTGTGCTTCTTCGGACCACCATGTTGTGAGCGGGTCTCCTTGTCAGAGCTGGTAATTTTGTCAGCCCGGCCCGAAGCCCTCCTCGAAGGCCGTTGTTTGGCGCGTTTTAAAACTGCACCAGTCGGTCTTGCCACGGATTCTTTCAGCGCTGGCACCTCGGTCCTACCTGTTACCCTGGGGGCCCCGTCGGGCCATCCAGTTCCCATACCAAGGGCAACTTGGACCCTGGCATCGGGGCCGTCCCGAGATGGCGCACCATGGTGTTTGGGTTGCACTCCTCCTGTGACACCAGACCAATCACTATCCCACACTGCATCGTCGTCCACACACGGAGCAGGTCAGTCCCACAAACCACAGCCCAACCACTCCTCCCGGTGTCGCTGGCGATCGAGAAGCCCAAGCCATAAAACATGTCACACCCCATGATGTTGGATCCTACAGCGGTCACCACCACCTGGACATTCGTCATTATTCTTACATCGCTGATAGTCCCACAGACCCCACCACAGCAAGCTTTTTCCTACCATAGCCGTAGTAGGGGGTGGACACTCCATTTATGCAGTGGCGAGGAAACAGACTCTTCACTGTCACCAAATTTAACACCGAAGCTACCGATCCTGTGTCTACCAGTAGTGGCACTTCAGCATCATCCAGCATAACAGTACAATAAATACGTCCATCCATCTCCGGGGAAACTGTATGGATGACTGTAGGAGTCTTCGCAGAGGGGCCCGCTTCCTGTCTTCAGTCCCCTCACTCAAAGTTTTTGCAGGTTCTGGAAAAGTGGTGCAGCAGGCCACATTTACCGCAGCGCTTTCCTTTCAATTCAATTCAATTCAACTTTATTTATATAGCGCCATTTCACAACAACAGTCATCTCACAGCACTTTCAACTGTAGGGGGAACCCCCACAATTGCAGAAAGACCCCAGCAATCAGGCGATCCCCCGTGAGCAAGCGCTTGGCGACGGTGGAGAGGAAAAACTCCCTTTTAACAGGAAGAAACCTCCAGCAGAACCAGGCTCAGGGGGGGCAGTCATCTGCTGCAACTGGCTGGGGGGTGAGGGGACAGAGAAGATGAAAAGAACAGACATGTAGAGAGCAAACAGCACAATGGGGACTCAATCTATGGGAGAGAACAAACAGATGTTAATGACCAGCAAAAAAAAATATTTCATTCAGAGTGAAGAAAGGAGTGAAGCCCAGTGCATTATTAGAGGTCCCCCGGCTGTCTAAACCTATTAGCAGCATAACTAAGGGAGGGTTCAGAAACACAAGATCCCTCCCTAATTGTAGGCTATATCAAAAAGGAAGGTTTTAACCCTATTCTTAAAAACAGAGATCGAGTCTGACTCCCAAATCCAGATTGGCAGCTGATTCCACAGTAGAAGAGCTTGTTAACTGAAGGCTCTTCCTCCCATTGTACTTTTAGAGATTCTGGGTATTACAAGTAATCCTGCATTTTGGGAGCGTAGTGCTCTATTAATATGGTAGTATCAGATCTTTTAAATAAAAAGGGGCCTGATTGTTTAGAGCTTTGTAAGTAAGAAGAAGGATTTTAAACTTAATTCTAAACTATATGGGAAGCCAATGAAGGGAGGCCAGAACCGGAGAGATATGATCTCTCTTTCTAGTACCTGTTAAAACTCTTGCTGCAGCATTTTGGATTAGCTGAAGACTTTTTAAAGATGTTTTAGGACAACCTGATAATAAAGAATTACAATAATCTAACCTAGAGCTAACAAAAGCGTGGATCAGTTTCTCAGCATCACTCTGAGACAAGATGCTCCTAATCTTGGCAATATTATGCAAATGATAGAAGGCAGTCTTAGAAACAAATTTAATATGTGAATTGAAGGACAGATCTTGATCAAAAATAATTCCAAGGTTCCTCACAGAGCTATTAAGAGAAAGAGTAACCGCATTCAAACTGAAAGTTTGATTTGGAAAGGTGTTTCTAAGGTTTTTTGGACCAACAAGAATGACTTCAGTCTTCTCTGAATTTAACAGGAAATTACAAGTCATCCAAGCTTTGATTTCCTTAAGACAGGCTTCTAACTTGACTAATTGATTACTATCATCTGGCTTCATTGACAGGTATAATTGTGTGTCATCTGCATAACAATGAAAATGTATACAGTGCTTTCTAATAATTAATTTACCCTTATTGTCATTCAACCGTACAACCAATCATGTACAGCAGAACGAGATTGTGCTTTACCTATCTACAGTGTAAATCACACACACCCCAAGTGCAGAATCAGAGGGCCACTGCCATGCAAGGCGCCGCCACAGAGTTCCCTCCTCCATTCCATTTATTGCTGAGCACCAAGCTGGACGGCAGGAAGTTTCACTTTTATATGGTCTTCGGCATGACCCGGCCGGGATTTGAACCCCTGCCTCCCGGGTGTGGGGCGGATGCTCTACCAACTGAGCCACCACTCCGGTAGCTCTGGTAATGTTGCCTAGCGGAAGTATATATAAACTAAAAAGAGTAGGGCCTAGCACAGATCCCCGTGGAACTCCATAACTGAGCTTTGAGTTGAAAGAAAATTCATTATTTACATGAACAAACTGGAGCCTATCAGATAAATAAGATCTAAACCACTGCAATGAAGTTCCATTAAGTCCAACATAATGTTCTAATCTATCAAGTAGAATATTATGATCAATAGCATCAAAAGCTGCACTAAGGTCTAAAAGGACAAGTACAGAAACAAGTCCATTATCAGATGCGATGAGGAGGTCGTTAGTGACCTTCGCTAAGGCTGTTTCAGTACTATGATGGATTCTAAACCCAGATTGAAACTCTTCAAGTAAACCATTTCCCTGCAGGTGGTCAAATAATTGGGTAGCAACTACGCTTTCTAAGATTTTTGAGATGAAAGGGAGATTAGAGATTGGTCTATAGTTAGCTAAAGCTCCTGGATCCAGCGTTGGCTTTTTGAGTAGGGGTTTAATTACAGCCGTTTTAAAAGCCTGCGGTACATGGCCTAAAGTTAATGAAGAATTGATTATATGAAGAATAAAGCTACCAATAAGTGGGAAGACTTCTTTAATTAAATAACCTGATAGGAATAGGGTCTAAAAGACAAGTTGAAGGCTTGGATGAGGAAACTATTTTGTCTAACTCTAAAAGGTCAATTGGAGTAAACTCATCAAGACAGTTATCAATTGAAGGAGTTGTGGTAGTTATTATATTTAAGTTAACGGTGGGAAGAATCTGATTGATTTTATCTCTGATGGATGAAATTTTATCATTGAAAAACTTCATAAAGTCCTGACTAGTAAGCTCTAAGGGAATGCTAGGATTGACAGAGTCCTGATTCTTTGTCAACTTGGCTACAGTACTGAAAAGAAACCTGGGATTATTCTTGTTCTCTTCTATTAATGCAGAATAATAACTCGTTCTAGCTTTTCTAAGAGATTTTTTATAAATTAAAATATGATTTCTCCAAGCTAAATAGATTTCATCTAAATTAGTGGAGCGCCATTTTCTTTCTAATTGATGAGTCTTCAGTTTTAAGCTACGAGTTTCTGTGTTGAACCAAGGAGTTCAAAATCTCTGATTAGACTTTTTCTTTTTTTAAGGGGGCCACCAAGTCTAGAGTCTGATGCAGAAAAGCTGTAACACTATCTACCATGCTATCAATTACAGAAGGAGCAAGCTCTCTATAGCTTATTTCCGCTGTGTTGACACATGGCATAGAGGAAACAATCTGCATAAATTTGGTAACATCATCTGAGAGGCATCTACTGTAATAATATTTTTCTTTAGGAGCCAAATAGTCAGAAATAGTAAAATCAAAGGTTAACAGACAATGGTCTGACAGTACAGGGTTATGAGGAGACACTACAGATGTTCTATTTCTATGCCATATGTCAGAACAAGTTCCAACGTATGGTGGAGATAATGAGTAGAATCTCCTACTTTCTGAGAAAACCCCATCGAGTCTAATATTGAATTAAATGCCACATTAAGGCAATCACTATCTACATCTACATGTATATTAAAGTCCCCTACTATAATTATTCTATCTGATTTCAGCACTAAATCAGCTAAAAATTTGGGAAATTCAGATAAAAATTCTGAGTAGTTTGATGGAGGACGATAAACTATGGCAAATAAAACTGGGTTAAGCCTAAAATTACTAAAGTGCCCAATACTGAGGACCATGCCCTCAAAGGAATTATAACATGTTTTTTGCTTTACATTAGTTAATAGTTTGGAATGGTAAATTGATGCTACTCCTCCTCCATGACCAGAACTTCTGGGATTTTGACAGTTTAAATAACCAGAGGGAGTTGATTCATTTAAACCAATATAATCCTCTTGTCCTAACAAAGTCTCTGCAAGAGATATTAAATCAATCTGATGATCAACTAACAGATCATGGACTAGCAGAGCCTTGGGAGTTACAGACCTAATATTTAATAAACCGCATTTAATTTTTAATTATGAGGAGGAACAGAGGCCAAGTCATTCAATTTAGAGGCTTCATGTTTAATTTGAGCTTTACCAACTTTTTGTTTAATCACTTTGGGATGCTTATATATTATATTTTTATTTGCTTTGGAGGGAGCAGACAATGATTCTCTGATGGGGAAGACAGGGGCTAAGTTGAGGGGTGGCGGATGAAGAGTGTCATAACCTTGGACTCAGGGAACACACGCACACGGGCTCGGGAAGATTTAATGCTTTTATTGATAACCAAAGGTGTATGAGTGCATGAATGAGAATGGAGATGTGGTGTGGGTGGACATCGTGCATAATGGGCGGAACAGCTCGCCATGCGACCAGGTAACCCTGAGGGGAGAGCAGAGCAGGAGGTTAGTTGTAGCCGACCACATCGGGGGATAATTTTCTACGCTTGCTCACGTGCAGATGGGCGAGTGGCTGGCGTTGGCTTGACAGCTGTGCCCTGGAAGACAGCGCGCTGTTGCGCCCCTGACGAGCCGGAGCCATGCAGGCGGGGATGAGGCGAGGAGAGGGAAAAAACGCCGCCTGGGAATCCACCTGTGCACAGGGGAAGGACTGAAGAGAAGGTAAGGGTTTGGAGAGTTGCTTACGTGCAGGATGCGCTGTCGGCAGAGACCGTATCAGTCGCCGAGTAGAAGCGTTGAAGTGAAGACGACTCCAGGCCGAAGCAGAAGGCAGAGGGGTAGATATAGCTCATCGCCGATGAGGCGCAGGTGTGCGCGCAGCTGGTAATGATGACCGGCGAGAGCGAGGTGTAACAGTACTCCCCCCCCCCCCGAGCAGCGCCTCCCGGCTCTGGCTTACCTGGGTGCGTCCGATGGAAACTCCATGATGAGGACTGTTGTCCAGCACCCAAGACGGCGGCACCCAGGACCTGTGCTCCAGGCCATATCCCTCCCAATCCACCAGGTACTGGAGACCGCGGCCACGGCGGCGGGCATCCAGGATGGCCGTGACACTCCAAGCAGGATCTCCATCGAACAACCTGGGGGGGAGGAGGGGTCTTGGGAGGAGGACAGAGAGGATCAGACAGCACAGGTTTAACACGAGACACATGGAAGGTAGGATGGACCCAGAGGGAGGGGGGGGGAGGGGAGAGCCAAGCGCACAGCCACCGGGTTAACAATCTTGGTGATGGTATACGGCCCCATAAAACGTTGCGCCAGCTTCCTCTTCTCCGCTTTCAACTTGATGTCCTTGGTTGACAGCCAAACGCGCTGACCCACCTGGTATTCGTACCCCAAGGACGCCCAGAAAGGGGACATGCCGGTGGCCGAGGAAAGGGTGGAGTTATGGGCGTACTCAACCCAGGGTAGGCAGGTGCTCCAGGAGGATGGATTGGACGAGGTGACGCAGCGCAGGGCTGCTTCCAACTCCTGGTCCATGCGCTCACACTGGCTGTTGGTCTGGGGATGGTGACCAGAGGACAGGCTCACCGTGGCCCCCAGCACATTGCAGAAGGCGCCCCACACCTTGGAAACAAACTGGGGTCCCCGATCCGAGACCACGTTCACCGGGGTCCCATGCAGCCTAAGCACATGCTGAGTCAGCAACTCGGCCGTCTCCCGTGCCGAGGGGAGCCCACGGAGAGGCACAAAGTGGGCCGCCTTGGAGAACCGGTCGACAATGGTCAAGATGGTGTCGTGAGAATTAGACTTAGGAAGACCGGTAACAAAATCCAAGGCCACATGGGACCACGGTCTCCCGGGAACCGGTAAAGGGTGGAGGAGACCTGCTGGGGGGGGAAGTGGAGGTCTTACCCACGGCGCACTGAGGACAGGCACGGACATAGTTGGAGACATCACCTCTGAGACCCGGCCACCAGAAAGACCGCTGAATAAGCTCCACCAGCCGAGAGGTACCAGGAAGGCAAGCGAACTTGGACGCGTGAGCCCAATGGATGGCATCGCCCTGAACCGAAGACGGGACGAACAACCTCCTGACTGGACCGCCGCCAGGATCAGGCTCTGCCTCTTGTGCCCTTCGGACCTTGGCCTTTATTCCCCATGCAACAGCCCCCACGACACACAAGGATGGAAGGATGGTATGTTCACGGTCCGCCGGTTCCTAGGGTTCAAACTGCCTGGAGAGTGGGTCTGGTTTGCTGTTCTTGGATCCAGGCCGGTAGGTGATGGTGAACCTGAAGCGCCCGAAAAACAGCGACCAACGCGCCTGCCAGGCGTTCTAGGCGCCTTGGCCGTCCTCAGGTACTCCAGGTTTTGTGAGGTCGGTCCAGACCACCAACGGCTGAGATCCCCCTCCAGCCAATGGCGCCAATCCTGAAGAGCCAGCTTCACTGCTAGGAGCCTCCCAATCCCGTTGTCATAGTTCTGTTCAGCGGGGGGGAGAGGGCGACGAGAGAAGAAGGCGCAGGGGTGTACCTGCCATACCGCTGGTGTGCGCTGGGGAAAGCACTGCTCCCACCCCTGTGTCGGATGCCGTTCCACCTCGACCAAGCACTGGAGGGCGGGGTCCACCCTGGGTGAGGACCGGGAGGATGCGAACTCCGTCTTCAGGCCCTGTAGGCCAACGCAGCCTCTTCGTTCCACCGGAACGGCACCTTGGAGGAGGTGAGGCGGGTCATGGGGGGCGGAGATGGCGCTGTACTTTGGTACAAAGCGGCGGGTAGAAGTTAGCGAAGCTAGGAACTGTTGCACCTGCTTCCTGGAAGAGGGGGTGGGCCACTCCACCACCGCTTTGACCTTAGCTGGGTCCGGAGGACCTGATTATGAGCATTTACGAACCCCAAAAAGGAAGTCTGATTGGTGTTAAAATTCACACTTCTCCGCCTTACATACAGCTGTTCTCCAGGAGGCGCTGAAGGACCCGCCTCACGTGGACCTGGTGTTCCTCTCTGGACCAGGAGAAGATCAGAATGTCGTCCAAGGTACACGAACATGAAGACCCCAGAAAATCCCGAAGAACGTCGTTGATTAACCGTTGGAAGACAGCGGCGCGTTGGTGAGCCCAAATGGCATAACCAGGTACTTGAAGTGGCCGCTGGGCGTCCAGAACCCCGTCTTCCATTCGTCGCCCTCCCAGATCCGTACAAGATGGTACGCACTGTGCAGGTCGAGTTTGGTGAACCAGGTGGCCCCCTGGAGGGAAATGAAGGCCGAGTCCATCAGGGGCAGCGTGTACTTGTCTCTGATGGTGATGTCATTCAGCGCCCTGAAGTCAATACACGGGCGCAGGGACCCGTCCTTCTTCCCCACAAAGAAAAAACCAGCTCCAACCGGGGACGAGGATGGTCGAATAATGCCTGCGCTGAGCGACTCCTTGATGTAAACGTCCATGGCCTCACGCTCCGGGGCAGACAAGCTGTAGAGGCGGCGAGATGGTAACGGTGCCCCCGGGCGGAGGTTTATGGCGCAGTCATAGGGACGGTTGGGGGGGGGGGGAGAGACAGTGCTTTTGACTTACTAAACACCTGTCCGAGATCATGTAACTCTGGAGGCACCAAGGATAGGTCTGGGGCTGGTGAGTCAGGCGTCGGGTGCAGCACCGAGGGAGCACAGGCGGCAGACTGGAGACAGGAGCTCATGCAGAAGGTGCTCCAGGAAAGGACGCTGCCGGACTGCCAGTCGAGGACGGGGTTGTGGAGCCGCAACCAGGGATAACCCAAGATGACAGGGGAGGCCGAGGTGGGTAGCACGATCAGGCTGAGGTCATCCCTGTGATTGCCGGAGATGATCACCGGGACCGGTTTAGTCTTGTGGGTAGCAGTCACTAGGGGCGTGTGAGCAAGGGTGATTAGTTTCAAGGGGGTTGGCAGGGCTTGGCATGGAATGCCCAAACGGGTTACCAGGCCTTGTGAAATAAAATTTTGTTCCGCCCCTGAGTCCACCAGTGTGTGTGTGGCGTGCGCAGTAGAGTTGTGACAGAACCTAACCGAGAGGATGCATTTGGTGAGAGGATTAGAACGGGAGGCGTCCGCGAGGCCCCCTACAGCGACTCGCAGACGTTCCCTTTTTGGCCGAACCGGGCAATTCCCCACTGAGTGCTGATCCCCTCCGCAATACATGCAGAGAGACAGCTCCCGGCGGCGCTGTCGTTCCGCAGGCAAAAGCCTGGCCCGACTCACCTGCATTGCCTCCGAGGCATCGGCGGACCCAGGAGTGAGTAATGCCAGGGGGAGAGACTGAGGAACCCGGGCGGAAGTCCTGCTCAAGCAACCGGAAATCCAGCGCTCGGCGACCCGCTCCCTCAGCCTGTTGTCTACACTAATGGCTAAAGTTATCAAATCAGTTAATTTGTCCAGCAGCTCCCGGAAAGCCAGCTCGTCCCGCAGGGAGGAGTTAAGGCTGCGGGTGAAGATGCCACTGAGCTCCGCTTTGCCCCAACCGACCTCCGTCGCTACCACCCGGAAGTCGACAGCGTAGTCGGTGGCAGACCGGCTACCCTGACGAAGATTTAACAACCGGGCGGTTTGAACGTTATCGCGAGCAGAGTGGTCAAATACCTCCTTGAATTGGTGCACGAACTGGGCATAGGTCAGGTTCGCGTAGCTGGGTCTCGCCATGACGGCATAGGCCCAAGCTAATGCTCGCCCTCCCAGAAGGTTAACAATGTAACCAATTCGGCTGTGATCGGATGGGAAGTCACCGGGAACACGCTCAAACACCGACTCACACTGCAGGAGAAACCCCCGCGCTTCACCGAGTTGCCCGCTGAAGCGCGCGGGGTAGGGATGGGAGTGAGTCGGGTTAGCGAACCCGAGCTACTGGGACTTACCGAAGGGAAAACGGAGGCTGACCCACGGGGAGGTGCCGGAGGAGCCAAACGGCCCAGCCGCTGGACAATTTGGGTAAGCTGATGGACAACTGTCTGTTGCTGATGAGCAATTAAATCGACCCAAGTCTGTAGGTTGGAAAAGCGGCGTGCAAGCCCGCTGTCCACTGAGTCACTTTGCTGGAGTCGTACTGTCATAACATTGGACTCAGGGAACACACGCACACGGGCTCGGGAAGATTTAATGCTTTTATTGATAACCAAAGGTGTATGAGTGCGTGAATGAGAATGGAGATGTGGTGTGGGTGGACATCGTGCATAATGGGCAGAACAGCTCGCCGTGCGACCAGGTAACCCTGAGGGGAGAGCAGAGCAGGAGGTTAGTTGTAGCCGACCACATCGTGGGAATAATGGATGCAGGATGCGCTGTCGGTAGAGACCGGATCAGTCGCCGAGTAGAAGCGTTGAAGCGAAGACGACTCCAGGCCGAAGCAGAGGGCAGAGGGGTAGATATAGCTCATAGCCGATGAGGCGCAGGTGTGCGCGCAGCTGGTAATGATGACCGGCGAGAGCGAGGTGTAACAAAGAGAAGCTGCAGAGAGGTGTGTAAGACTGCGACTCTGCTTCCTGGTCCCAACTCTGAGTTGTCAGGGTTTTGGAAATTTGGATAAAAAAGATGCCAGATTGTTAGATAAATGAGAAGCACCATCCAAAGTGGGATGAACGCTGTCTCGTCTCATAAGACCAGGTTTTCCCCAAAATGAGCTCCAATTGTCAATGTAGCCCACGTTGTTTGCAGGACACCACACAGACAGCCAGCAGTTGAAGGATGACAAGCGGCTAAACGTGTCATCACTAGTCAGATTGGGGAGGGGCCCAGAGAACACTACAGAGGCAGACATTGTTTTGGCAAAGTCACACACCGATTCTACATTAAGTTTCGTGACTTCCGACTGACGGAGACGGATGTCATTAATGCCAGCGTGAATAACAATTGTGGAGTATTTACAATTACTTTTAGCCAGCATTTTCAAATTTGACTCGATGTCGCCTGATCTGGCCCCAGGAATGCATTTGACTATGGCCGCTGGAGTCTCTAGGTTCACGTTTCTGACTACAGAGTCGCCAATGATCAGAGTTTTTTCCTCAGCGGGTGTGTCACTGAGCGGGGAAAAACGATTAGAAACGTGAACAGGTGGGTGGTTAACCGGGGCTTTGCGACTAAGCTTCCTTCTCACCGTCATCCACCCAGTCTCCTCGCTGCTGAGGAGAGCCGGAGGATCACTAAAGGGTCGCCCTATGCTAGGGAGCTCCGCTGCCGCTAAGGGACTTCCGTCAAAGTTAACTGGCGCAGACGGTGTTTCAATGCAGCGGAGCCGGGATTCCAAATCAGACAACCTCGCCTCGAGCGCCTCAAAAAGACAACATTTATTACATTTACCATTATTACTAAAAGAGGCAGAGGTGTAGCTAAACATCTGACAGAGAGAGCACACCAGAGGAGAAGGGGAAAGAGAGCTAGTAGCCATAGCAATGGCTAACCCGAAGCTAACACAAACACCGATGAAAGTTGAACAGAAGGCTGAAGAGAGTGATTAGCTGACACTGAGTGTTGAGTTGAGTTGACACTTTCGCCGGACACTCTCTGGACTTATAGCGATGCCTAGAGGACCCACAGCCGTATCACCTCATTGTACCAGGGGCAGACCAAATCTTCACAACGGAGGTATATTCCTCTTCATCTCCACTGTCTTCATTTTTGGGGTCCAATGTCAGCGCCTTTACCCGAGGCTCATCCTGTGTTGGAGTGGACCTCCCACTGAGGTCCCTCGCTATTGTTTCCGCTGCCTCAAACTGCTGTGCTACGTCGATAGTCGTGGCTAACGTCAGTTCACCCAGATAAGTCAGGAATCTTGACCAGGCCGCAGGACAGCGCACGTGCTCCGCCAGCTGGTCCCAGATCATTCCGTCCTGCAAGGCTCCAAATTGGCACTCACTCGCCAGCTGACGCAGATCCACAACATAACGCTTCATTGACTCTCCCATCTGCTGCCGGTGCTGCCAAAACTGGATGTGTCGGACAATGACGTTCTCAGGGGCGCAAAAATAGCACGCTATTAGCTCCACCACTTCATCAAAACTATCGGCTCCTCCCAAAGTATCGAGGATTCTTTGGCCCTCCATGCCTAAGTTATGGACCAAAATTGCCCTCACGCGCAGCTTCTCGAGTTCACTGAGGTTAAGGGCCACCAGGTGTTAAAAGCAGCGAACCACCTAGGCCAAGGCAAGGGTGGTTTGCCCGGGGCTTCAAAAAACAGTCGGAAACTGGTGGCAGCTCGCTCCATTACCATGTTCTCCTCATCGCCAAATGTGTCCATAATCCTTCTAATAATAATCAGGCCGGAGGTGCAGTGAACATAGCTTTATTATAATAGCAAATATATACAGTCAGTTTACGTCGCTCCTACTGGCCAGAAGGTCAACAGCAAAAGAGACATGGCTGCCTCCCGCTGTGCCTCTTATACCCCGGGTGACGTCCCCACCGGAAAGGCGGTCCGTCACCCCTTGCTATTCCCTGGGAACCCTGGCCACCATATTACTACTTACATTCCATACATAACAATGAAGACCACGGTTTCTGGAAAAATACATTGGGTATTAAATAGCTCCCCATCCCCCCGGCTGCCGCTGGCCAAATTTCAACACCCACACTTTTGAAAGGCTTGCTATGCTCCTGGCGGCATGCCACGCAAAAAACTGAGCCACAACACCAACAATTTTTTTTTTTTAAAGAGCTACATAGGAGCCAATTTAAAAAAGGGAAAAGAGTCGTAAAAGAACCACACACAGCTTGAGAGCTACAGGTTTGCCACAGCTGATATATATAAAGTTTTTGCAAATAATATACATGAAGGGATGTCAAGACAAGCATGCATGCAAACAACGCACGTCAAAACAGTCACCAGTAGAAGTGTGGGAGCGTGCCGCTGTTGTGACAATTCCAGCCACCAGTCAAGTGTGCCTAGGATCACTGTCCAAGAGATTAAACTGAATCTGCAGTGTTTCCCCTATCATTATATTAGGGAAACATGTCACATCAACCACCTAAAAAGCAGACAAAAGTATCAGCGTTTTTAAACACTCCCAGGTGGTGAAGAAGGAAACAGTAGTTTTCCTGCTCCGGGACCAAGTAAGTAAATACATGAACACCATGACTGCTTTGATTCCAGGCGCTACTGATTAGATGAGTCACTGGCATTTTTAGAAGTAGTCTATTTTAATTTTGTCGCCCTGTGTCAAATTCAGCGCTGATCAGATTAGAATACACTGATCTATAGGTCAGTGGTTGATGCTCTTGTCCTCCATTTTAACAAACTGGGTTGCAAAATGCACCCGACATCATTACTCTACTGTATTTTTTCATATTGTCACTCAATAGCTTTACAGTGCATCCAGAAAGTATTCTCAGCGCTTCACTTTTTCCACATTGTGTTATGTTACAGCCTCATTCCAAAAGGGATTAAATTCATTTTTTCCCTCAAAATTCTACACACAATACCCCATAATGACAATGTGAAAAAAAAAATTGAGATTTTTGCAAATTTATTAAAAATAAAAAACTAAGAAATCACATGTACATAAGTATTCACAACCTTTGCCATGAAGCTCAAAATTGAGCTCAGGTGCATCCTGTTTTCCACTGATCATCCTTGAGATGTTTCTACAGCTTAATTGGAGTCCACATGTGGTGAATTCAGTTGATTGGACTTGATTTGGAAAGGCAGACACCTGTCTATATAAGGTCCCACAGTTGACAGTGCATGTCAGAGCACAAACCAACCATGAAGTCAAAGGAATTGTCTGTAGACCTCAGAAAGAGGATTGTCTCGAGGCACAAATCTGGTGAAGGGTACAGAATATTTTCTGCTGCTTTGAAGGTGCCAAAGAGCACAGTGGCCTCCATCATCCGTAAATGGAAGAAGTTTGGAACCACCAGAACTCTTCCTAGAGCTGACCAGCTGTCTAAACCGAGCGATCGGGGGAGAAGGGCCTTAGTCAGAGGTGACCAAGAACCCGATGGTCACTCTGTCAGAGCTCCAGTGTTCCTCTGTGGAGAGTGGAGAACATTCCAGAAGGACAACCATCTCTGCAGCAATCCACCAATCAGGCCTGATGGTAGAGTGGCCAGATGGAAGCCACTCCTTAGTAAAAAGCACATGGTAGCCCACCTGGAGTTTGTCAAAAGGCACCTGAAGGACTCTCAGACCACAAGAAACAAAATTCTCTGGTCTGATGAAACAAAGACTGAACTCTCTGGCATGAATGCCAGGCATTATGTTTGGAGGAAACCAGGCACCACTCATAACCACGGCAATGGTGGTGGCAGCATCACGCTGTGGAGATGATTTTCAGTGGCAGGAACTGGGAGACTAGTCAGGAGAGAGGGAAAGATGAATGCAGCAATGTACAGAGACATCCTGAATGAAAACCAGCTCTGGAGCTCTCTTGACCTCAGAGTGGGGCGATGGTTCATCTTTCAGTAGAATAACAACCCTAAGCACACAGCCAAAATATCAAAGGAGTGGCTTCAGAACAACTCTGTGAATGTTCTTGAGTGGCCCAGCCAGAGCCCAGACTTGAGCCCAGACTTGAATCCAATTGAACATCTCTGAAGAGATCTGAAAATGGCTGTGCACTGACACTTCCCATCCAACCTGATGGAATTTGAGAGGTGCTGCAAAGAGGAATGGGCGAAACTGCCCAAAGATAGGTGTGCCAAGCTTGTGGCATCATATTCAAAAAAACTTGAGGCTGTAATTGCTGCCAAAGGTGCATCAACAAAGTTTTGAGCAAAGGCTGTGAATACTTATGTACATGTAACGTCTTAGTTTTTTTTTATTTTTAATAAATTTGCAAAAATCTCAAACTTTTTTCACAATGTCATTATGAGGTATTATGTGTAGAATGTTGAGGAAAAAAATGAATTTAATCCCTTTAGGAATAAGGCTGTAACATAACAAAATGGGGAAAAAGTGAAGGGCTGTGAATACTTTCTGGATGCACTGTATATTTAAAAGAAGAGTGTGGTGTGGGATTTTTTTTTCGGAGGGAGCTGTCATGGACAAACAGACGAGCAGAGGTGCCCGTTAATAGCAGAGCTGAACAAGTATGGAGCCAAACCGTTGTCTCCAGCAGCCGAGATGGTCAGAGTGCTGCAAACTCTGTGCGGGAGTGAGTAAAAAAAGTTTTATTTTTCTTCTCAATCTGAGATGCTCCAATATTTGTGTAGTTGTGGCACACACGTTTGTCTGCTGCAGCTTCAAAATTAATCTGTCAGATTCATTTCCACTCTTTGTCTCTGTGCTGCAACTGTAGTCCCTATACAACCGGCTTACCACTATCATGCCAAGCGCACCTCACTCAATTGTTTCTTCTCTGTTTCGGCTGCTTTCTGCCAATGTAAAATGTCAAAATACTGCGCCACAGCTGAATGTATGGAAGTTATTTTCAGTCATAAAACAAAGAGCATTTGCCACAAATTTGAGAGCACAGGCACCATAAAAAGTTGTTTTCATCTCATCATGCCATATGCACAAATGGAGGGGGGGGGGGGGGGCAGGTAGAACATGCCCCCAAACTTGAAAAACATGAAGGGAGGTTCTTCCTGTTGTCTGGGTGGTGAAGAGTATTCTAAAAAAGTGTAAAAATATAGAAATATTATCACAGAACTAACTGCATCTTTTGTCATTTTAGTTAATTTTATTTCATTAAATATAATTTAAGATAAGATAAGATAAGCCTTTATTAGTCCCACAACGGGGAAATTCCAGGATTGCAACAGCACAGGGATAGCAACACTCAGAGCAACAATCAGAAGGCAAGAAAAAAAAAAAAAAAAAAAAAAAAAAAAAAAAACAAGCAAGCAAGAGCAGCTAATATACATATGTACGTATTACTATAAAATATATATATATACACACACACACAGACACACAGTGCAGAGCATTGTAGCTGGATGGAATAAATATATGAATATATGAACACAGTGCAGAGCATTGTAGCTAGATGGAATAAATATGTAAATATATAAACACCCACAGTACGGAGCATTGCAGCTAGGTGGAATAAATATGCAAGTATATAAACACACACAGTGCGGAGCAATGTAGCTAGATGGAATAATATGTAGATATATAAATATATAAACACACCCAGTGCTGAGCATTGTAGCTAGATGGAATAAATATGTAAATATATAAACACACACAGTGCAGAGCATTGTTGCTAGATGGAATGAAACAGCATAACCGTCTACTTAGTTATCCTACATGGTATGATTATGTGCCCATACATATTCTCACCCTCCATAGCGACCGGTAAGTTCCTAGTTGTATGCCGGAGGGGACCATTGTGTAAGTCTATTGCATCTTTTGCATTCAAAAAACTATTAGTTTGTTACGTCTTTTTGCTATCTCTGCGAGCAGCCCTGCTTAGGTTGTACAGTCTGACAGCCGTTGGTAGGAAGGACCTACGAAACCTCTCGGTTGTGCACCTGGGATGATGTAGTCTGCTGCTAAATGAGCTCCTCAGTGCATCCAGTATGTCCTGCATAGGGTGGAACTCGGACTCCAGCAGAGATGACAGTTTAGCCACCGTCCTTCTCTCTCCTATCTCCTCCATCGGATCAAGGCGCTGCCCCAGGACAGAGCTAGCTTTCTTAATCAGTTTGTTCAGTCTCTTCCTATCGGCTGCAGTAATGCCACTGCCCCAGCAGACCACTCCAAAAGTGATGGCTGATGCCACCACCGTGTCATAGAATGACTTCAGCAGCGCCCCTTGTACACCAAAAGACCTGAGTCTCCTCAGCAGGAACAGCCTGCGCTGTCCCTTCTTGTAGAGTGCATCAGTATTGTGTGACCAGTCTAGTTTATTGTTCAGATGAATACCCAGGTACTTATAGGATGTCACCATCTCGATGTCTGTTCCCTGTATATTTACTGGTACTGTGAGGGGCTGCCCATGCCTGCGGCAGTCCACCACCAGCTCCTTAGTTTTCCTCGCGTTGATCTGGAGGCAGTTCCGATGGCACCAGTCCACGAAGTCCTGGATAAGCCCTCTGTACTCAGCCTCATCTCCAATGGAGATGAGGCCAACGATCGCAGAGTCATCAGAGAACTTCTGTAGATGGCAGTGTGTTGTGTTGTGTGAGAAGTCCGCAGTATAAAGAGTGAACAGGAAGGGAGCCAGCACTGTTCCCTGGGGGGCCCCCGTGCTACTGATGATCGTGTCGGACACACAGTCCCGGGTTCTCACAAACTGAGGCCGGTTCGTGAGGTAGTCCAGGATCCATGATGACAGGTGCTGGTCCACCCCTGCGCGCAGCAGCTTGTCCTTCAGGATCATCGGTTGGATGGTGTTGAAAGCACTGGAGAAGTCAAAGAACATGATCCTCACCATATTCCCGGGCTTCTCCAGGTGGGACAGAGAACGGTGAAGGAGGAAGATCACCGCATCCTCCACCCCAATGCCATGCTGGTAGGCGAACTGGAGTGGATCCATCGCTGGTTCCACCAGGGGGCGGAGGTGAGCAAGGAGCAGTCTCTCCAGGGTCTTCATCAAGTGGGACGTCAAGGCCACCGGTCTGTAGCTGTTCAGGTCTTTGGGGTGGGAAGTTTTTGGTACAGGTACCACACAAGATGTTTTCCACAGCTGTGGTACCCTCCCCAGTTTCAGGCTCATGTTGAAGATATACGTCACAATCCCACACAGCTGGTCTGCACAGGACTTGAGGAGCTTTGCGCTGATGCCGTCCGGTCCCGGCGCCTTCCTCGCCTTGATCTTCCACAGCTCCGTCCTCACCTGGGTCCTGGTCAGGGTCAGGATGGGGGGCTGTGTGTTGGGAGTGGGGGGGTGTTGGTGGAGTGGGGAGTGGGCAGCAGGACTTGATTTCTTTAGAGGCAGCAGTGGTTGTTGTGCAGTCAGGGGGGAGGGCGGTTGGTCAAATCTATTGAAAAACAGATTCAGGTTGTTCGCCCACTCCCTGCCCCCTGTGGCCTGGGGGGAGGTATTCTGGAGCCCCGAGATGGTTTTGAGGTTTCTCCAGACCCCGCTGATGTCGCTCTGTTGCAGCTTGTCCTCCATCTTCTTCCTGAAGCTGTCCTTGCCTTCTCTGATCTTTCTCCTCAGCTCCCTCTGTACGGACTTCAGCATCTCCCTGTTCCCTGACCTGAAGATCCTCTTCTTCTCTCTCAGAAGTGTTTTTATCTCAGGGTTGATCCAGGGTTTGTTGTTTGAGTGACGCCGTATGGTCTTGGTGGGAACGGATTTGTCCACACAGAAGCTGAGGTAGCCCGTGAAGGTGTGAATGAGGCCATCGATGTCCTCACCATGTGGATCGCAGAGCTGCTTCCAGGCGGTGGCTTCAAAACAGCCCTTTAGGGTGTCCATTGTCTCCTCAGACCATAACTCCACAGTGTGCATGGCCGGAGGTTGTCTGTGCACTAGGGGTTTGTACACCGGCCTGGAGATTAACCAAGTTGTGATCCGATCTCCCGAGTGGGGGGAGTTGTGATGAGGTGTACGCCTCCTTAGTGTTTGCGTAGAATAAATCCAGTGTTTTATTGTCTCTAGTGTGGCATGTGACATACTGGGTGAACGTGGGTAGAATGGGAGACAGTGAAACATGGTTGAAATCGCCTGAGATGAGGAGAAGAGCATCTGGGTGTTCTGTCTGCAGCCTGCTGGTTACTGAATGGATGATGTCACGTGCTGTCCCAGCGTTCGCCGTCGGATTTGCATAAACAACAATGCAGATCACGTGTGAGTGTTCTCTCGGGAGATATGTAGGCCTCATGCTAACAGCTAGCAACTCAATGTCTTTGCTGCAGTGTCGTTGTTTAACAGTGATATGTCCCGGTCTGCACCAGTTGTTGTTAACATACATTATCACTCCACCGCCCCTAGCCTTGCCACTGTCTGGTGTTCGGTCAGCTCGTATCATGTGAAAACCCTCCAGCTCAATGTTAGCATCTGCTGCTAGTTCAGTTAGCCACGTCTCAGTAAACAAAAGGAGAGAGCACTCCCGGTATGTGCTATCATAACGGGAGATAGCCGCTAGCTCATCTAACTTTCCCAGTATCGACCGTACATTTCCCATGACAACAGATGGAAGGGAGGGTCTGTACCTTATATTTTTTGTCCTCCGCCTTACTCCAGCCCGGCGGCCGCGGCGTTTTCGCCTCAGTTCTCTCGGTATGTCGAGTTTTTCCAATGGGACCGGGTGGCGGTTGAATGCTAGCAGCTGTTCTCTGCTGTATCGTATCCTGCTATAAACAGTGGCTCCGTCCACCGGCTCAGGAGACATTTAGGACGATCTGTGTGTCCGTGATATAAGTGGGGTGAAAAAAAAAAAAGACGGATCAAAAGAGAGAGGAAGGGAAAAAGACTCGGAATCGAGCCGCTGTTGCAAAAGGCAGCCGACTGGTGTGGCGCCGAGAGAGAAAAAAATGGGATATTAATTTCATTAATACTTTTATATTTCTTTGAAATCAGAGTTAAAATTATTCTGTTCTGACTGTGAAAGAATTGTGATCAAAAGTTTAAATTATATGAGAAAAAAGTTAAAAAAAAAACAAAACACCAACAGTAATTTTATTATAAAAATAGACAAAAAAATAGCCATAAAATAATCCACAAATTACTGATAATAAAGTTTCAAATGTACAAGAAGTCATAATTTTACAAGACGTAATTACAATTTTATGAAGAAAACAGTTGTAAATTTATGTAAAAACAACAGAGGAAAAAAGTAGAAAACTACAAGAAAATTGTTATAAATTCTGGAGAAAAACCTCAGACTTTCAAGTCTAAGTCATTACTCAAGTATTTTTTTAAGTGGGCGCTTTTGTACTCTTAGTTAGTATTTTTTGATGTCTACTTTCAATTATTAATTTCATAAGAAAACACTTTTACATGAGTACAATTTCTGGCTACTATAGCCACCTCTGATCATACAATTTAAGTATGCATGAGTAAATTTCTACAGTATTATGAATGGGTTTTCCCTTTGAGTGTCATGTGTGGGGCTTGGCTGTGGTGCAGGTGTAGCGTGGCCTACTAATCGGCGGGGTCAGGGATTTGATTCCCACTCTCTCTGCAGTCTGCATGTCGAAGTGTCCTTGAGCAAGACACTGAACCCCATGTTGCTCCTGGTGGGTGGGGCCAGCACCTTGCATGGCGGCTCTGCCATGTGTGTGTGAATGGGTAGATAGCATGAAAGTGCTTTGGTCATCCAGCAATGAGTAAAAGAGTGCTATATAAGTGAATGGGGGGCAGCGCGGTGGCGGAGTGGTTAGCACTGCATCAGCACAGCAACTCACCCTTGGCCGGGGGATCCTGGGTTTGATCCCAGCCCCTGACCAACAGTGATCTGTGTGGAGTTTGCATGTTCTCCCCATGTCTGCGTGGGTTTACTCCGGGATTTCTCTGGTTTCCTCCCACATGCCAAAAACATGCAAGTTAGGTTAATTGGCATCAACTGGGGATTCTAAATTGTCCTTAGGTATGACTGTGAGAGTGAATAGTTGTCTGTCTCTCTGTGTTCACCCTGCGATGGACTGGTGATCTGTCTAGGGTGTGCCCTGCCTCTCGCCCAAAGACGTTGGGATAGGCTCCAGCCCCCCCCCCCCCCGACCCGAAAAGGATTAAGCGGAAGAAGATGAATGAATGAATGAATGAATGAATGAATAAGTGAATGGCATTTACCATTTCTCATGTATACACATGCTTTACATAGACACCCCCCCCCCCAAAAAAAAAATGATGCCATCATGCCAAAGTTTTTAAGCCACATGAAACACTGGAATATTCTGTAAAGTCTTTCTTCTCCCTCAGTAAACTGTAACAACATCAATTTTTTCAGAAATGTGGCTTTTCCTATAAATTTTCATGAAAATTTGCACATTTTTTTTCATAAAATTGCAGTTTTTCTTGCAAATTTGAGACATTTTTTCTTGTAAATTTATGTTTCTTATAAATATGCATTTTTTTCCTTGTGAATTTAAAGATTTGTTTTCATTAATTTTGCAGCTTTTGGTGTAAATTTTAGGACATTTTTTCTTGTAAATACGTATATATCACATTAAATTGATTCTTTTTTCCTTAAACTCCTTAATTTTATTTAAATTTGTAACATTTTTGATAAATTTGCAACTTTTTCATCAAGTTAGTGCCAGAAAAAAGTAGTAATTTGATGATAAAGTCACAAATTTATGATGTACTGTAGGTATCAGTAAAACAATTTAATACAGTTAATTAAGCATGAGTGTAAGTTCTATAAGTAACCAGTCATAAGAATGCCAGTTCAGTTTTTGATTCTGTTAAATCAACTCAAACTAAAGTAATTTCTTCCAGAGTATGAGCTTGACTGCCTAATCCCACACCATCCTTACTGTGCAGTGGCCAGTACCAATAAATCCCAATGTATTGCATTAGAAATGATATTATGTGCTTGAAAGTATATTTCGTCTTGCTTACAGACTGGTAGACCAACACACTACACAAATAAAAAACACAGTAAGAAGTGTGTGTGTGTGTGTGTGTGTGTGTGTGTGTGTGTGTGTGTGTGTGTGTACGCACACACACACGCTGTAGCCCACTTCTGCTATATCAATTGGAAAGGTTAGGAATGCCTGGAGCCCAAGGTGTGAACATCAGTAATGAACTCAAACAAACTGAAGTTTTACAAGAAACAGCTGTATTAAACAATGTTTACAAGTATACAAAACAACTTTCCATTAGCAGATAAAATAACAAAGTGTGCACATGAATAAAATAAAATGAAACCTTTGGCCAAATTATTATTTCAGTCCAGTCAGTTTGTATGTGTGTGTGTATGTTAAGTTGCTGGATTGATCGTTGGGGCCCAATCCAGGAACTAATGTGTCCATTGTCTGTCCTACCTCTCTGCGAAGTAATGGAGGCAGTACTCCCTATGTAGGTAGGCACTCTGGGGTCTTCTCCGAATCACGCAAGTTGGCTCACCATCCAGTTAACTGAAATCTCAGTTCTCCTCTGGGCGCTCTCGTTATGGGATGTTCTCATGGGATGCTCTCCTTATAGGATGCTGTAAGTGGATCTTGGCATCCACCTTGTGCCAGGAAAAAAAAAAAACATGACCTATAGACAGGTCACATTGTGGAGAAAGGAATAGGCGAGGCAACAAACTGAACGACACAAGGCTTTATTCTTTCTCCAACAATATAACAGCAAACAGCAAAACAGCGCTACAGCACTCCTGGGTCTCTGTGCATTCCCCTTTTATATCTTTAATCCCATGCATCGAGACCTGGAGAAAAACCCCAAATCATGCCCCCACACAGCCCCCCCCCCCCCGAACATGCAGAAGGGACTCTAACCACCACCACCACCCCGTCCTTTGGGCTCGAGCCGGCGCCCATAGTGGCTGTAGCGGGGAGTTGCCGATCCAGTAGAACCGTCCTGCTGGTAAGGTGTACTGGAGTCTGTGGAGGGAAAGGGGGAGGTGGGGAAAACACATCAGGTCACCAGCGAGCGCAGGTCCCTGCCGAGGGATCGCCAACTTGCAGAGCCACCAACGGTGGGCGTCCGCACTGGGGTCCAGTGCGCATCATGCCTGCTGAAAACAAAACCGGCCTTCTGCAAGCTTCTTGGGATGAATGTGTGCGGAAAACAATGGTGGGCCGGGTCAGGTCGCTCCCAGCCTCTGTCTGTGTAAAAATTGCGTGGGTGGATCAGCCTCGGTGTGGGGTTTTCCAGTAGAAACTCTCCGGGGATCAGCAGTGGCTGAGAAAAAATGAGTTCTGCTGGGGAGGCTGCCAAATCCTCCTTAGGTATGGAGTGCAGCCCTAAGCTGAGGAGGCTACCAAATCCTCCTTAGGTGCAGAGTGCAGCCCTAAAAGAACCCAGGGCCGGCAGTTCCTGGAGCAGGCTTGTCACCTGTCTGTTGGCATGCGCATCCGACGCTGCAACCACATAGTAGTATCTTGTGTCATACATAGTTATCCCGCGGAGTGCGAATTGGACTTCTATGCGCAAAGACCACGCTGCAGGAGCTTGATTGAAACAGCGCATGCGGCACTGGTGCTCTCCCTCCAGGTAGTCTCTGGGGTGGTGCTTGGCTCGCTCTCCATGGCACGTCTTTAGTCACCAGTGTGGCTCGCTCTCCATGGCACGTCAGGGTCACCAGTGTGAAGGAAATAGGCGAGGCAACAAGCTGAATGACAAGGCTTTATTCTTTCTCCAACAACATAACAGCAAACAGCGAAACAGCGCTCCTGGGTCTCTGTGCATTCCCCTTTTATATCCTTAATCCTATGCATTGAGACCTGGAGCTTCCGACCATCATACATTGTTGTTTAACAAAGGAATGTGTAGCATATTAACATAACATACACCAGCGCCGCTTTCACACCTTTCTTCTTTCCGCGGCTCCGGTCATTTTTACTCTCCCTGGGGGGCGCATAGAACCAACAGTCCCGTCTGTTGACCCCCCCCCCCCCCCAGTGACAGCTCTTCATTTGGTCCATTGTCCTCCTCTTTCCCCTTGCCTCTCTGGGTGGAGACCAACGGCCTCCAAAGGGCTCCTTAGGATTGTGATACCGATCTGCATTAGTTGTCTGTCTCAATCGCTTGTTGAAGGATGGGTAACCAGAAGTGGGGTCATGGAGCGGGTTTACAATGCTGGAATATCCCTTAACAAACCTCCAATAATATCTAGCAAAGCCTAGAAAAGACCTTAACTCACGAAGGTTCTGAGGAACAGGCCAAATCTTAAGGGCTAAAATCTTCTCTGGGTCTGTCTCAACTCCATTGCGGGAGACCACATGCCCTAGGTAGCAAACTGAGGTCTGGAAGAACATGTACTTTTCGGGAGACAGCTTTAGACCAAACTCTCTCAGCCGAGTGAATACTTTCATTAACTTTGACTCGTGCTCCTCCAAAGTCCTGGAGAACACCATCAAGTCATCAAGAAACACGATTACTTCCTTCAAATGCATGTCCCCCATACACCTTTCCGTTAAGTCTTTGGAAAGTGCTTGGTGCATTTGTCACACCTTGTGGCATGCAGTTAAATTCCCAAAAACCAAGGAGGCAGACAAAAGCAGTCTTGGGCTTATCGGCTTCCTCCACCTCGATCTGGTAATAACCAGATTTAAGGTCGAGGATGGAAAACGACTGAGACCCTGACAATGCTGTAAAAGTATCCTCCAGTTTAGGAAGAGCATACGTATCCTTTATGGTCTGCAAGTTTAATTTGTGGTAGTTGATGCACAACCAAACCTGGCAATTTTTCTTATGGACCACCACAATTGGAGAAGAAAAAGGGGGCTCTGACTCTCTGATGGCCCCTGTATCAAGAAGTTCCTGAATGTGCTTCCGGACAGCTTCAATGTCCTGTGGGTGTATCAGTCGAGCACTCTGATTAAATGGCGGGCGCCTCGTCAGAAAGCTTTATGTGGTGGGTCACTTTATCGCTTCAGCCAAAGTCCAGTTCATGCTGGACAAACACATCAGGCATGTTGTGAAGGAGCTGTGTGATGTGATCTTTCCACTCTGGTAGAATTGGGGAGTCGCCGAAATTGAGATTCAAGTTTGACTTTTGGGTTGAGCTGCCCACACTTTGTTCATGTGACAATATCTTCTGATAGGCACTGATTTCCGCAATCTGACACTTTGCTGGGATAACAACATCATGGTCAGCCTAATTACTGATGACCACAGGAAGCTTAGAGGGGCACTGGTGCGGGAAATCAACCAGGTATGCTTTCACTAGCAGACCACCTGGTAAGGAAGACCATGAGGGATGTTCGACAACCACAGACCTCTCGCTGTGGAGACCACAGTGGCACCTGCCGGAATGACCTGGGAGTCACTGCCTTCCAACCTCACAACACCATGGTAATCAGTGCTCAACTGTCTGTGCCTTAGCTCTAGTATTTTTATAACTGCTTGGTAGCCACAAGAAACTGGCAAATATTTTCACAGACCAGCCTTACAGTAACTGTCATACAGTGCATCAAGAGTATTCGTGCCTATTAACAGAAGAGATTCTGAGGTGGCTCAAACATCAGGCACAATTAGAGCAAGAGTGGCAACTTCAACGGGTGTGCCAAGAAACTCTTGGAAAAGTGATCTGGTGTCTATGTAATTCAAATAGGGCACAGCTTGCCCATTGGCACCCTCAACCTCCAAGAGGTCGTAGAGTGGATTGATTTCTTGTTCTGACAAATGCTGATCATGGAAAGATTTTGGTATGGTAGCTACCTGTGAGCCACTATCAAGTAGACAGTTGAATGGCTCACCCTTAACAATTACTTGGGCTGTGCTCTTAGCACCAATCAACCCTTTGGGGAGGTTGAAAAATTGGCTCTTGTTTCTTGCATGTCCACAACCAGTATGTAGCTGAACTTTGTTCTGGCTGCTAACGTCTGAGGGACATCATTGGTTCATGTCAGCACCTGTTTGTCCCGCAACAGGGACTGAATCTAGTTTAAAGGCAGGTTGGGTTCACTAGAGTAGTTTGCCTTTCCCATGCCTGCTGTTTGTCCTGTAGTATTCTTTTCTTTTCAGTTACTAGAGTGGGGTTTTCAGGGTTAATGCAAGAGGAGGCTACTGTATGTGTCCATCCACCCCGCAATGAAAGCAGTACCAGGGTTTGGGCTTGCTAATCTGCTTCATCTTTTGCTGCCTGATAACTTCTGTGTTTGCACTACTTGGCTTTGATTTGTTTACCTTTATAGTAGTCTTCTTGATGTCATGCTTCCCGGTCTTTTTCTCTGATACAACTGAGACTAACTGGCTCTGCAAACTAGTAACTTGCTTTTTTAGGTCCTCAATTACATCAGGATGAGCCTCTGTCTGTTCTTATAGCTCTGTACATACACATGTACTCTGAGAGTAAACTTTAACTTGTGGCTTTGTGGCGCTTATGTGTTTTTTCATTCAAGCAACCTTTGCTGCTTGCCTATCTTCTTCAGTGTGTAGCATTAGCAAGCAATCTGCAAAAGATGGAGGGTTACCTTTCTTTTGCTCAAGCTGCAGGCTAGAGGGCAATGCACTATTCCAGCACCCTCTACAAAACTGTTTGAGGAGGTGCTTGTCCACATCCTCAGGCGTAACCCCTCCCCTTTTTACAGCCAGGTTTAAAGTTAACTGCAACCGCTAAAGGTAAGTGGATGGTTTTTCACCAGGGTTTTGAAGGGTATTCATAAACTGAGCAAAAAGCTCCTCCCCATCCTCAACAACACCAAAAGCTGAATCTAGTAGCTGTAGATAAAGTAACAGGGTTGATTTTGAGCTCAGACCTTTAACTATGTCAGCTGCAGGGGAGAGTAAGCTCTCAAGGATCCTCCTAGTGATCTGTAGGGAAAACATACTAGGGTCACTCAAAAGCAGTTCAATCTGGGAATGCCAAATCTGAGAGAAGAGTTCAAGCTTGGCCTTATGTTTTCTTTCCTTAAAATGTGCTCAACCACAACCTTTTGAATTTCTGGTGAGTTTACATCACTTAAAGCAATGGATGGAGGTTTTGTCACATCAGGAATGGTGGTTGCTGCCACAGCACCTTGGTCACTAGTTGGTTGGGGGAGGCTAGTCAACAACTGGGGTTATTGCGTCAGTGTCTTGCTTGTGTCAAGTGGTGATGGAGGAACAGTCTCACCTACTGTGCCAATAGCCTCAACGACTTCACAAATTTGAGACACCGCCTCTGTCAATATCTCCTCATAGTTTTTCCCACTGTGCTTGGCTAAGCCTCTTAGCTCAGACAGATATGACTTAGTAAACCCCTCTCCAACTTTGGCAGTGTAAACACTAGTCAGTGTTTTGACTGTATATAACACTTGGGTCATCTTCTGGTGTGCACTGGCAGGGCAAAAGAGGCTCTAAAGCTTCTACAGCTAAGCCACTTGAATATTCAATGATCAGGTTTTGGTAATACTCAGAAGTAGTATGATCAACTGGCACTACATTTTGGATTCTACTAAAGCGGATGATAAAATTAAGGCAGCGATGGAGTTTTTAGTTGGTTTATTGAATCATACCGCCTTCATCAGAACACCTCCCCAGCCCTCGTGCTGCGGGCTGAGGTGATGTCCTCAGGCTCTCAGAGAGGAGACACAAAGTGCGTGTCTGCAGCAGTTGAAGGAGTCAGTGAATGAGAGAATGAACATGAAAATCAGACAACTTATATACTCAGCTCAGACAATACATCAAAGACATTCACAGCAGTCAATCTGGGCATTTGCATATCAGAGGTACAGACAGGATGCATGAACACAATGTATGGATGACACTTTAACCTCACAGCTGTAAACGCAGCATGCAGCGGAAAAAACCCAGGAGTGCGAGCTGACTGTCTCTGTGTGTTGTGGGGGGGTTGAATTCAACCCGCTACACTACCATAATTCTTCAAGAAATCAAGCACCTTTTCATCTTCTTTAGATTTAGTTAACCTGCTCACAATCACTGCATTGGGAATCTTATCGCCTGATTGCTCTATGAAGTCCATTTTAACTGTTGATCAATATCGATATTGACTTCACATTGGGCTGCTGGCTGGGTCGCTACAAATGTAGCCCTCTTCTGCTACATCAATTGGAATATAGTAAGGTGGACCAGATCAGAAGGTTAGGAACACCTGGAGCCCAAGGTGTGAACATCAATAATGAATTCAAACAAATTGAAGTTTTACAAGAAACAGCTGTATTAAACAATGTTTACAAGTATACAAAACAACTTTCCATTAGCAGATAAAATAATAAAATGTGCATATGAATAAAATAAAATGAAACCTTTGGCCAAATTATTATTTCAGTCCAGACAGTTTGTGTGTGTGTATGTTAAATCATTGGATCGATCGTTGGGGCTCAATCCAGGAACTAAGATAAGATAAGATAAGATAAGCCTTTATTAGTCCCACAATGGGGAAATTCCAGGATTGCAACAGCACAGGGATAGCTACACTCAGAGCAACAATCAGAAGGCAAGAAAAAACAAGAGCAGCTAGTATACATATGTACATATTAATATAAATATATATATATAGACACACAGTGCGGAGCATTGTGGTTGGTAGATGTGCAGCAGAAAGTCTAAGCTCTCTCTCCGCGGATGGGGGGGGGGCAGCTGGATGTCTTTGGGCATGATGGTGACCCTCTTGGCGTGGATGGCGCACAGGTTGGTGTCCACGAGGAGACCCACCAGGTAGGCCTCGCTGGCCTCCTGCAGAGCCATGACGGCGGAGCTCTGGAAGCGCAGGTCGGTCTTGAAGTCCTGAGCGATCTCCCTCACCAGGCGCTGGAAGGGCAGCTTACGGATGAGCAGCTCCGTGGATTTCTGGTAGCGACGGATCTCTCTCAGAGCCATGGTACGGGGCCTGTAACGGTGAGGCTTCTTCACTCCGCCGCTGGCCGGAGTGCTTTTCCGAGCAGCCTTGGTGGCCAGCTGCTTCCTGGGTGCTTTTTCCTCCAGTAGATTTACAGGCGGTCTGCTTGGTTCTTGCCATCGCTCTTTATTATTCTGTCTTATATTTCTTGCACGCCGCCTAAACTCCAGCCCGGCACCCATGTCGTTTTCGCTTCAGTTCCCCGGTATGTCGAGTTTCTCCGTTAGCAATGTGTCCGTTATCTGTCCTACCTCCCTGCGAAGGTAGGCACTCTGGGGTCTTCTCCGAATCATGCAAGTTGGCTCACCATCCAGTTAACTGGAATCTCAGTTCTCCTCTGGGTGCTCTCGTTATGGGACGTTCTTCTCATGGTCTCCTTATGAGATGCTGTAAGTGGATCTTGGCATCCACCTCGTGCCAGGAAAAAAACCTGACCTATAGACAGGTCACATATCCATATAAGTTTCACCCATAAATCACTATCATTTTAGATTGCACTTCAAACAGACATGTATCAGCATAACCACTGTTCTAACTCAGTTTTAAACAGCCAGTTTATAGTTCAAACACATTGTAACAATACGCTGAATAGTCACACAACTTAACAGAGCTAACAGCATTTGCAACATACATACCTTGTTTTAAGGTTAGAGCTTATTCTTATTAGTTAGACCCTTATTGCAGTGCAGCTGCTGAGCACCACATGGCAGAGCTAACTCTCAGCAAAACAGTAACAATGACAAAATAAAGCAAACAGTCAAAACTCACATTAACTCATTTACATAAACTGGCACACTGTGATTGGAAGAACACAGTGTGTCACTACAATCACCATTTACTACAATTCACATTTACACATACTACAATTCAGATTTGCAAATTGTCTTAAACTAGCCGTTTTTCAGGTGCTAAGGTTGATAGCATGGGTCTATGGCACTTTACATTGTAAGCGTTAGCATCATAGCTAGTGCTAATATCACGGCTAACGGCTAGCGGACCTCTTTACTCTCAAATTCCATACATTTACATAAATAACTAGCGAGTTCATCACTCACCACTGAATATCTTTCACAGTTACACATTCCTGAATATCTTTCACAGTTACACATTCAACACAGCAGAATGGAGTCAGAGCAACCACACAGGCTGGTCCTCTGAATAAGAGACTCTGCCTAGAAGGAGGGGACCTGTCTCCTGTGGCCGCATGGACAAAATGGCTGGCAGCAGGAATCTGATCCTAACAAAACAGCAAGGGATTCTGGGAGTGTTACATGACTGGTTGTAATTTGGCATCACAGTTCTCTAATTGGCCCACCGACACTAAAATAAAAAAAACTAGAAAAGCACTCGGAGAGTGCAGACCTCCGCCAAGCGCCACAGTTCCCCCCATACAGTGTTGGGGGGAACTGTGGGGGAACTGGGGGAACATCATAAATATTAATCCTACATTACACGGCGAACTGAAGTTTAAAAGGGTGCTTTATTCATCCTCCACGAGGCTCGCTCAGCGCTGTGGCAGCGTGCTGGAGCGAGCCATGTGTCTCAAAGTCAGCAACAAACAATGCGAGTGATTAAAAAGAGAGAGAGCAAGAGATATGCTGTCAACTTATATACCCAGCTCAGACAATGCATGCATGGCACATTAGCATCACAGTATACAGCAGGAAAGCATGGACATTTGCATTAGAGTCACACATATCAGGATTACTGGTGCCGGGATTCCTCTCTGTTCCGGAGCTGCAGGACGAAAGAGGGAGGGAGGCGCATCTGCATAATGATCAGTCCATACCTCTCACTGTTCTGATAATTGCTCACGCTGAGCGCTCTGCCAGCCCCGTACGCTGTGGGGGTCGCACTCGAGGTGTTCCTCCACACTCTCAATAATTTTTTTCCCGTATATTTTTTTTGTCTCTTTGGCGTACAGAAATGGCAATACGCCCATGTTTGCTAAAATTGCCTGGGTGTTACAATTCACCGCACAACCGCGTACAACCCACAGGCCAATGGGTTATGCGAGCGTTTTCATAGATCACTGAAAGCAGCACTCAGGGCTTCATTGACGGATGCAAATTGGGTAGACAGGCTGCCATGGGTTTTATATTGGGGTTGCGCTCCGCGCTGAAAGAAGATCTGGAAGCTTCCCTGGCAGAGCTAGTTTTTGCGCAGCCACTACGGCTGCGCAAAAACCTTATATTATAGAACCTGAAAAAAAAAAGAATCCTTTAAAAAATTCCTGGATCCAGACGGTGATCCGGATCACCACCAAAATCTAATTATCTGTAGGATACCACATTTCTGACAATCTGTGAAAATTTCATGAAAATCTGTCCATAACTTTTTGAGTTATCTTGCTAACAAACAAACAGACAGACAAACCAACGCTGATGATCACATAACCTCCTCCTCTTGGTGGAGGTAAAAATGCTGATAGAGGGCAATATTAATACATTTAGGCATTTCCAACTATTTATCTAGTAGATATTTAACCTGGGTTACTGGGTTACAACACACACACACACACACACACACACACACACACAACAAGATTTTCTTTCATTCTTCCAATAAAACAATAGTGGAAGAAGAGAAGGAGGTGCAGGTAAGACTTTGAAATGTAAAAGCTAGAGCATTTGCCAGGTTGTATTCGGCAGATCATAAATCTCACATGTTGCTACCCATGCTCAGAATGATTATGCTAAAAGTGGATATTGGAACTGAAGGTGGGGCCATTAGCAGACAGGAAATAAATACGTAGACACAAAGACAGAGGGAGAAAGACATAAGCTTCCTCTCACCGAAATAGACACTGGTGAGGAGGAGGAGGAGGAGGACGGGAGGAGAGGGAGCTTAACAATTAGCGTTCATAATGAGATCAGGGTTATCAGACAACTCGCTGGTCACGGATGATGAAAAGAACACTAATTCAGTTTGTCTCTTCCTTTCTTCCACTGGCCCTCTATTTGCTGAGAGATGAGAGCGAAAAGGGAAGGGTGGGCAAATTACCACATTATAAATAACTCCTATCAGACGTATGCAGAATTATTTCCGTGGAATAATTTCAATGATCGCAACGGATGCAAAAGCAAAAGAGAGCGGAAAGATTGCCATCTCTGTCCTGTTCTTCCTGTTCTATTATCTTGCATACTGTTTGCTCTCTTCTTCTGCATCTATAAATACCACAAAGCCTGCCCTGCTGCACCTCAGTTGGAGCTAAATGAGTGTAAACAGCCCTGACTGGGCCAGAGACGGATGAGTGGCATTGCAGAGGGAGGAGGCCGAGAGATGGATAGAGATGGAGACATGGGAGGAGAAAACAGAAGAAGGAATGTCCACACATAGAGTTCCCTGTGACAAACAGCCTCAGCACAGCCATCTGTGAGCTTGAGACTCCACTCATTAAAAGCACACAGATGAACACTCCGAACAACAACACACATGCAAACACAGACACACACGCTGGAGAAGGTGCAGTGGTTTGTTGTGAAAACCCAGTAAGACATCGGTTGGCTGTATTTCTTGTTTTGGAGAGTCTTGTTACCACGCCCTCCACCTACAGTCCCATTCTCATCAGTGTGCCTTATCAATGGAGCCTAATCATTAAGACTGATTAGAAGACATCTCGGTGTGAAAGGACCTCCGCACAAGCCATCTATCACTAACACACACAGCAGCACATACACACACAAACACGCACGCACAGAGGCTCCATCCATCACCCCCTGCGGCTGGTCTATCTGAGGTCCCAGTGATTAGTTGTCCTGCCGGGCTGAATTATGATGTTAATAAGTCACCATTAGTTCCCTCGTCCACACCCACTTCACACATGTGAGCATGACTACATCTACACACACAAACCCACTACAACAGCATGTTGGACCATCATGCATATACAATAGAATAAATTGCTTTCTCTCATACAATAAAAATCCAGTGAGAATTGACAGATTTATTTTTACCATGGCATTTAACCAAATCTGTAATACAATTGTCTATCTACATTATATTAGGGTTACATTTACCAGTCAACCACCATCAGTCCAAGAACCAATGACTGTCAGATGTGTGGGTAGAACAATCTATGCATGCATGCCAAATGTCACAAATGCTCAAATAGAACCCAAATATCAAAAGAGAAGAAAAAGAGAACACAGTCCCTAACTCTGAGTGAATAAATAAATAGATAAAAGAGGACACTCTGTGAGGCACCAGAAAAAGGCCACAAATGCCACCAAAAGCTATTTCACAAGACAAGCAAAAATAAGAACTATTTTAATTTATCAAAATTCAGGATTAAAAGAAAACAAAAGTGTTTCAATTGGAAACAGCACTCAACATAATTTTGAACTAATAGTTCAGTAGTAGCTCACTCACTGCTGTGGTGGCATAGTTGCTAGAGCATCCACCCCACAACCACGAGGTTGGGGGTTCAAGCCCTGGCTGGGTCATACCAAAGACCATATAAAATGTTACTTTCTGCCTTCTAGCTTGGTGCTCAGTGTAATAGAATGGGGGAAGGAGAAGTTGTTTGTGGCAGCAACCCCTCTTATTCTAGATGTGATTAGCATTGCAGATAGGAGAAATGTAATTTTGTTCTACTGTACATGATTGACTGTATGGACTGAATGACAATAGAGTTGGCTTCTTCTTCTAATAATAATAAGTCAAGGGCAGACCAATAGACAGGAAGTAAAACTGGCATGTACAAAACAAACAGAAAATGTCTGAAATCGTGACTACAAAATCCCCTATTGAGCCTTATAAACAAAGCAATCGGATAATATTAATTGGTCAGTCAGACTGCACAGTTTCTAATGGGTGGTGATTCCCCATTTAGAAAAAAAATAGTGTGGCCCTTGTCTTACCTTGAATAGGATAGTATAGCTACTACATGAGAAATATATTAGACAATGGACTGAAGACTTCAGTCTCTGCCTTACAGATAAATCATGACAGTAAATGTTTTTAAATGTGTTTTGATTGTTTTATTTTTGTACGGCGTCCTTGAGTGCCTTGAAAGGCGCCTTAAATAAAATGTATTATTTATTAGTAAAAAATTGTCAACATTTGTCTGATTTGAACATTTGTAAATTATAACATAAACATAAAATATTAAGCATAACTACAGATGAATTAAAAATTATCCCATATAGCATATAGTCTGTTTCTGTTCATCCATGTACACATTTTCATAATAACAGCAAGCTTTAAAAGAAAATTAACTTTCACTTACAGCTAGTTGTAGGAATCCATGACTCTACACACAGTAGAAGTCTCCAAAATCAGTTTCAGCAGTTTCATTTTACCCTTATATTGTGGAAGAAGGAAGCAGACGAGGCAACAAGCTAAACGACACAAAAACTTTATTCCTCTTCCAACATCAAGTACAGTAAAACTCTAACTGGGTCTCAGGGCACCTTCTTTTTATAACCTTTAATTCCATACCAGGAGACCCAGGGAGCCCAACAACAATGTATTCCGTGAACATGCGTGGCACATTACCATCATATAACGCCAGTCCCGCTTCTCACACCCTCTCTTCCTCCAGCAGCTCTGGCATCTCCTGAACTCCCTGGGGGGGGGGGGGGGGGGGGGCGAATAGTCCTTTCTGTTCCGTCTGAGACCCCCCGGTACCACTTCCTCCTTCAGTCCATTGCTCCCTCTTCCCCCCGGCTCCCCACTCTGGGTGGAGAATCCCCCACACAGTGCCACCACAATATAATAAAACAAATAAAGCTATCTCGATTATAGAAAGCAGTGGAAAAAAGGAATTTATTCAAGTTAGTGTTTTATGCCTGTTCAAAGATGCAAAACTATCCTTCACTCTCATTTTAACTGGTGAGAAAATGCTCCCTTACAGATCACATTAGCATAATGCTAGCATAATTACTCCAGTCAATTTATGTGACAAATTCAAACTAAACTTTGCCTCTCCTCCACACACAGATTTACTTTGATATAACTGTCTCCTCCTCTTCTCTTCTTGTCTTTTCCCCTTAAAAAAATGAAGTTTAACTTCAAATCTTATATTTCAGAATTAACCCCAAGGCCGTTGCTAGGCTTCAGTTCTAAACTGGGCCTCAGGGTGACTAAAGCTCCTTCTCTATTTGTTTACACTTATTACCATACACTGCAGTTCTCTATCTACAGCCACAATTTCAGAATTATACACCAGCTGCTCCTCTGTAATCCTGACGATTTAAAAGTTTTAACAGTTATTTTTATCAGCGTTATTATTAGACAAGCTATTTCTGTAGGAATATACTGTAGGTGGCCACTTGTGACAAATGAAGATACTGCATATATTGTAGTGTTCTGCACAAATCAGGCTATGAGCTGTTATCCAGTTTTCTTTACTTTATTTCTGAGTTGAAGACAGGCTACTGGGCCAAAAAAACCTGATGCAGTTATATCCCTTTACACAGGGGAGATCATTGAGCGATCTTGAGAGATCTGGCCAATTTTGATCTATCCGTGATCCCAGCTACATGGCGTTTATCGGATCATTTACATGGCCACTTTAATAATCAGATAACTCCAGAAATCCAATCATAACCGGTTTATTCATGTACATGTAAACATGATAAGTGATCTCCAGTGATCTCCACAGTCACCAACATCTCCTCAAAGTTTTGATTCAGTCCAAAACACACAAGGATTTCCCAAATGTTCCCAAAGATCAAAAATTGATCCAATCGCTGAATGATCTCTGTGCTGTGTAAAGGGGCAGAGCAGAGGTAGAATGCCATAGGGGTATATAATTGACAATTGTGGCACAGGTAACCAGGTAATCTGCTGTAGCAGTGAGAGGAGAGCTTTTCACCACAATATAAACTGCCTAATTTGATTTAATACAGATTTGCAACAAAGTGCATGTAGGTATTTGCTTTTTACCTACATTCATATGTTAAGTTTTACTCTCTAACATCATGACAGAAACAACTGCACCAAGAAAATAAGTTGAGTAGTATCCAAAAGCTCAATTTTTTATTGTTCTATTGAGTTCACTACATTTGAATTCATTACATAGTGAGTAGGGTGTAGGGGGTGAGTGGATATTTTGAACACAGCAACAGAGGAGAAAATGGTTACCCTTAAGCCTGCTTCATGCTACATTTCCCTCTAGTCCGCGTACACTTTGGACGAGCCCGGCATACACATGGCACTGCTCATGCTCACCTTTTTTTTTTTTTTTTAATAAAGTGGTTGACGCATGCGCACAACCATCACTTGTAGTTTCACTCTCACCCGATAGGTAGCGCCAAGGCGCTAATGTGCCAGGATTTTCACCAATGAAGAAACGGCGGACAATATAGAGTCCATTTCTGCTGTTTCACTTCCTGGTTTTCACTCCTTTTCCACGAAGATGCTGCTGCCGCTGTGAAAGAATATATGTATGTATGATTCATTCATGTAGACTTCCGGAAGATGGCGATCCGGACCAGTTCGCTCTTCTAAACCCGCATTCTCCAGCCCCGAAACTTGGACAATAACTCATATTCAGACTGAAAACATTTTCAGAGCTGACAGCTTCAAAGCAAGTAAGTTCAATTGGTGATTTTGAACGCAAGTTTCTGTCACAGGAAACTAATCAAATCCGACTAATATGTCCGGCGGGAAAACGAACGCTAAGCTAACAACAGCTACTACTGACCACGACTACACCCCGATGGAAACCTCTGTTAGTAGCGGTCCTGGTAAGAGAAAAAGTTCTCCCGTCACTCCAACTAAGTCCTCTGCTCCGCCACTTTCCAAGATGAAAACCGCCCAAGAGCAATCTTACGACAACTTGGTAGATGCTATCACAAAACTAACCACCAAAGTTGATGATTTTGGAGCGCAGTTAAGGGAGACCGCCACAATGGTAGCCAGCATCACCCGTCTTGTTGAAATTAATACTGCTGACATCAAAAATTGCCAGACCAAACTACAGAGCTTTGAGAGAGACATCCCCAAGCTTATACAAGAAAACGAAGAGCTAAAGGAAAGGATTACTGAGCTGGAGAGGTACAAGAGGCGCTGGAACCTTAAAATACACGGGATCAAAGAAAAGGATAACGAAATGATCCGTGAGGAGGTAATCCACATTCTGTCAGAAATTGCACCGCAGTGGGCAACGACCATGGGCACTATTGTTGATAATGTCCACCGCCTGGGAAAACGTGAAAATGGGAGAAACCGCCAGGTTATTCTTCAGTTTGTCATGAGATACCACTGTGAAGAAATTTGGAGGCTGACCAAAAACTCCAAATTCTGCAGAATAGCCGGGATCCGATTCAAGCAAGATTTCTGTAAAGCCGACAGGGATGCCCGCGCAGCAGCATGGCCACAGATGGAGCAAGCCCGTGCAGCTGGGAAAAACGTCTGGTATAAAGGCCATGTGGGATACATCGACGGTAGAAGAGTCAGCATCTAAGGGTCTGGTTCACAACTATGGCTGAACAAGCACTTTGACTCTTTTATGTTCTGTACATGTTGCTAAGCTACTTCAATGTTTACTTTATAGGGAGTCATTTCATAGTCCCCTTTTGAAGTACGCTGTGTTCCTGGCAGCTGGCATTTGGATATGTTAAATGCTACTTTTACTCAGGTTCCTGAATCTTTTTTTTTTGAAGGGTAGATTTATAAGGCAGCTCCTTTTCAATGCCATTTTGATAATTTGCATTACATATTTTCGATAATTTTATAGATTAGGTTTTTGGATTCTGTCATAACAAGCGTGCAGCTTGGGGGAAAAGGAGGAAGGGAAAGGGGAAAGAAAAGGGAAAAAAGGAAAAGAAGGAGAAGGAAAAAAGAGGAAGAAAAAGGAAAAAAGGGAAGGAAAAAAAAAAGGGGAAAAAAGTTATGAGTTAAAACATATATTTAGCAATTTAATCAGGGGCTTTCTTCAAGTGTACTTGGTCCAAAGTAACAACCTAAACCGTTTATCTACTTGTTATTTTTATTTTATTATTATTTTAATTTTTTCCTTATTCTTTTTCATCCTTTATGTCTTTTATTACAACCTTTTCTTTTGCATCACTTAATGCTAGGGGTTTACGAGACTCTATAAAAAGAAAGGCTACATTTCTATTCCTTAAAAATGAAAAAGCACATTGTTATCTTATTCAGGAGACTCACAGCAACGATACAGATGAAAAAATGTGGACAAATCAATGGGGAGAAAAAATATACTATAGTCATGGCACAAATAGATCAGCAGGGGTCGCCATACTCCTAAATAACTTTCCTGGGAAAGTAGTTGCAACCAAAAGAGATGACACAGGACACTGGATTATTTGCGTTTTTGAAATACACAAACAATTCTTGATTCTTGTTAACATTTATGGATTTATTAACCACAGTCAGAACAAACAATTAATTACAGACGTGACTAACATATTGAAGGAATTATCCCAAATATATATCAATCCTGTTTTTGTGTTGGGTGGCGACTACAATATGGTTATGGATGAATGGCTTGATAGGCAACCTTCAAGATTTCCTAATCATCAGTATAATACCACTTTACTAGACTTCTGTAACACATTTCAGCTTAGTGACATATGGCGTGCGTTAAATCCAGATACTCAAACCTTTACTTGGTTTAAACCTGATGGCACCATTAAATCGCGATTAGACTACTGGCTTATTTCTGAATTCCAACCTAATATAGACATAAATACCTCAATTTCTGCAGCTCCGCTTACAGATCATTGTATGATCAAGTTAACCATAACTCCCACTAGTGCAGTCAGAAGAAATAAAGGCTACTGGAAATTTAATTCAAATCTTCTAAAAATGACCCTTTCTGTCAGGATGTTAAAAGGACAATCGACAGTATAACTAAAGATACATTATTGTCAACTTACAGGGAGAAATGGGAATTTCTTAAATTTAAAATCCGTCAGATTTCCATTTCATACAGCAAAGTCATAAGCCGAGCCAATAAACAAAAAGAAATGGATATTGTAAAAGAGATCCATTTAATATGCAACAAACACTCCTTATGTGAAGAGGACAAACAAAAACTGATTTTATTGCACTCTTCCCTAGATAACATCTATATTAATAAAGCCAAAGGAGCATATATTAGGTCAAGAGCGAAATGGATAGAGGAGGGAGAGAGAAGCTCAGCATACTTCTGTAGGCTTGAGAAAAGAAGACAAGAACGAAATGCCATTAAGTCTCTTATAATTGATGGTAAAGAATGTACTGATTCTGTGAGGATCTCTAAAGAAATATTTAAATTTTACAGTGAATTATACTCCTCCTCTTACTCGCATACTAATGCAGAGGGTTTCTTTGAATCCATTTCAGGACGGATACCGAAAATTGATGAATATTTTAGAAAATCATGTGACGCAGAGATCCAAATGGAGGAAGTTGAGAAAGCTTTAAAATCCTTAGCTCTAGACAAATCACCTGGCTCAGACGGCTTGACAGCCAATTTTTACAGGCACTTCTGGATTAACCTAAAAGACTTATTTTTTAATATGTTAAAGGAAATCCGTGCTACATCAGTTTTACCAAATACTATGAAACAAGGAGTCATCACATTAATTCCCAAACCTGGCAAGGACCCAAAATTGATTGATAATCTCAGACCAATTACTTTACTTAATAATGATTACAAAATTTTAACACATATTTATGCCAACAGACTCAAAACTGGCATCACTGATCTTATCTCAGAGACACAATCAGGTTTTATTAAAGGGCGCTCAATACACAACAATATACGCCTGGTATTGGACTTACTTGACTATAGGGACCTAATTGACGAGGGGTTTATTTTATTTTTGGATTTTTTTAAAGCTTTTGATATGATTGAACACAAATTTATGTTTAGGACCTTAGAGCTTTTTGGTTTTGGGGAGCACTTTTTAGACTTTATAAAACTAATTTACACGGATACCAACAGCTCAGTTCTATTACCACATGGTACCTCCCCTAGATTTTCAATAGGCAAAGGAATAAAACAAGGCTGCCCGGTTTCGCCTCTGCTGTTCATTGCAGCAGCTGAAATGCTCTCAATTTTTATAAAAACCTCTGACTTTGATAAATTAACAGTATTTGGAAAACAACTAACAATCAGCCAACTGGCTGACGACACAGCCATATTCATGCACAACTCTGATCAAGTCCCTAAAATTCTTAATTATATAGATGTTTTCTCTAAAGCCTCTGGGCTTAAACTGAATCTAGGTAAATGTGAATTATTACCTATTCATGATTGCAGTCTATCAGCCATTCATACCATTCCCGTCAAACAAACAGTGAAATATTTGGGCATGCATATCACTAAAGATGTTGATCAATTAGTCAAGCTCAATATTTGGAATTGCTTGGAGAAATCAAAAACTTATCTCAACTCCTGGTCTCAAAGAGATATTTCCATCATAGGAAGAACATTTCTGACAAAAATGGAATGCATCTCCCGATTTATTTATCCAGCCCATTCATTACCAATGCCCAAAGATGCCGTTAAAGCCATCAATCAAACCATTTTCAATTATATCTGGAAAGGGAAAACACATTATATTAAAAAAGGTACCATGATTCAAGAATATGAGGAAGGTGGTGTTAAAGCTATAGACTTTGAATGCATTAATGGCACCATCAAAATTAACTGGCTGAGACAATTTATTAAACAACCCAAACATTTCTGGTTTCATATTCCCAATGAAATTTTTGCTAAATTTGGGGGCATTGAATTCCTGCTCAGATGTGACTATGACCTAAAAAAGCTCCCCTATAAACTCTCCTCATTTCATCAACAGGTCTTACTATATTGGAGATTGATTTATAAACATAATTTTAGCCCTCATATGACCCCTCTGTGGAATTGTAGATATGTACTATATAAACACAAATCAATATTCCTACAAAACTGGCAAAATAAGGGCATTTGGTCTGTACTACACTTATTAGACGGCACAGGGAATATTTTAACTTTTGAGAATTTCTGTGCTAAATATAACATAAATGATAAACGAGAATATAACCAAGTAATGGAGGCAATACCTCAGACAGTTATACTAATGGCCTCAAGTTTAAATAGATTTGGCTCTTGCCCAAACCTCCCTTTGCTTTTGATGAATGGTTTCCGCCTAGATGACTCAAAATTAAACAATTTAACGATTAGGAAAATATTTAATAAAGAAATCTTCCCAGCAACAGTTTCTAGAGCTGCTATTCTTAATTTTTTCTCCAAAAAAGAAGCTCAAATTCTAAGATCTAAATTCTTTAAATTTCCTATTTCACCAAAAGCAAAAGAGATCCACTATAAAGTTTTAAATGGAATTTATCCTTCTGCTGAGTTTCTAAGTAAACGCTTTGGCTTTGAGAACAATAACTGTTCCTTTTGTAATGAACATATAGAAAGTACAGATCACATTTTCTTTTACTGTATGTACACCATTGCGTTTTGGGATGATTTTCATCACTGGTTATCTAAACATGTACCAACCCCTGTTTTTAACTGTCAGAATATTTTGTATGGCTTTATTATTAAGAACTCATTGCATGATATGTCTATTAACACCCTCGTAATCTTGGGAAAATTTTATGTACACAAAAATAGATTTTTAAAATGCAAGCCAAATTTTAATGTATTTCATAAAGAACTCTGCCTTTTTTTCTCATCACTGAAACACATGAAGAAGCGGAATGCTGTGAAACTCCACTGTCTGGTCGATGATCGGAAACTCATGGAAAACCCCTAGAACTCTGGACACTCTGGACTGAAAAGAACCCCCCGTTTCTCTTTTTGTCTACTTTTATTATGCTTTTAGTTACTTTATCTTATTATTATTTACTATTCTTACTACTTTATCTTATCCTTCTTACCTCTTGTAAGACTGTTGACTGAACTACACAATTTAGATAAAAAATTGTTAATTGCCATGTTTATCACATCTACGTCAAAACTTTGTACTTTCACCTTGTTCTTAATAAAGTTTTGGGAAAAAAAAAATGATTCATTCATGTATGTTTTTATTCTCGTTTTCCACTTCCTCGTTGTCTTCTTCATCTACTATTTATTTATTTAGCGAATGCAAAGTCCTTAAGCCAAGCAGTTGCCTCCTGGTTTGCTGTATGGAGGGTGTGTAATCCTCCTTCCAGGTACTTCCTGGTCCAGGAAGTACCAGGTTCCAGGTCCTTCATCTACTGATGTATGCTGTGTCGATATCGCCACCTAGTGAATGGGATGTTTAGTCTTGTGCATGCGCTTTTTAACGTGCGTTCAGGTCGTGGGCAGGTGACACGGTCACAAAACTGCACACTGTTATCCGCGGTTGAGCACAGCGGTCACTAGTGGAGTGGAGACGATGACGTAAATTTCGTCACACGAGGTTTCTGGTTACGCATTCATGGACAGCAGATGTGTAGTATGAAGCATGCTTTAGGGACACGAGGTAACTAGAAAAGCACTCGGAGAGCGCAGACCTCCGCCAAGCGCCACAGTTCCCCCCCATACAATCAATCAATCAATCAATCAAAGACTTTATTCCAGACTCAAGGTCCATCAAGAGAAAAAATAAACAAGTAGAGTAAAAAAAAAAAGTAGAGTAAAAACAAAAAAAAGACAGTTGAAACAATCAAAAAAGTTACAGGAAACACTAAGACATAACTGCATAAAGAAGTACAAAGACAGTACAGACTTTAAAAAGACTTAAAAAGACTACTGTACCAGTGCCTTCTAAACTGTGACTGACAGCGAATAGAACTGAGCTTAATGCTAGACATGACTTGAATGATTTCATTTCTAGATACATCAAGCCGACAGATGAATTTATACATAAAATTCCTTATTACTGCATGCAGAGTATTTACACGTGATGAGACAAATAACTCGGAAGCACTGCACCATCGAGGCTTTTTAAGTAAAATTCTTAAGGCATCATTGTAGGCAACCTGTAATTTCTGCATACTTAGTTTCCTATAATTTATCCATAAATGAGCAGTGTATAAAGGTGTACAATAGGTTTTAAAAAGAACCAGTTTCACCTCATCTGAACAAAAACCAAATCTGCGTGCAAGAATATTTGCTTGCATGTAGATTTTGCAGCGTTGTCTGAAAATATCATCATCATCAGTCATTCTATCATTAATAACATGTCCCAGATATTTAATTTTATCCCTGACAATTAATTCCCTGCCTGCCAATTCAAAGACAGGGAATTTCATTAACAAATCTTCTTTAGTGCGGCAGATCAGTACACAACTCTTATTTGTATTATATTTTATGTCATTTTCCTCTCCATAAGCACTACACACTCTTAATAACTCCTGAAGACCAGCACTACTTGGACTGAGAATAACTAGATCATCAGCATACATAAAATGATTCACTAACTTATTCCCTATTAAACACCCAGTTTTACAGGCATTCAGTTGCTTTGACAACTCATCCATGTAAAGATTAAATAGAATAGGGGACAATATACTGCCCTGTCTGACACCACTGCTCACACCAAATGGTGATGAATGACTCTTCCCCCATTTCACCAGCATCTTCTGATGTGCGTACCAGTAACTCAGGATACGTACTAAGTACTTGGGCACCCCCCTGTCAATCATTTTCCTAAACAGTATCCTGTGATTAACACGATCAAACGCCTTGGAGGCGTCAATAAAGCACAGAAAAACTGAAGAATTTTGATTTCTGTACTTATTTATAATTTCTTTTAAGGCATATATGCACAGATCTGTTCCATGATGGGGTTTGAATCCAAATTGATGATCAGTAGATTTGATGAATACATTTAATTTTTCAAACATGATTTTTTCCAGTACTTTAGATATTATATTGGCTAAAGCTATGGGTCTGTAATTATCCAGGCTACCCAGCTTGCCAGCTTTATCTTTAATGACTGGTACCAACACAACAGACAATAATGATTCTGGTAACATCCCATGAATCATGAAGCTGGTGAAACAGATTGCAAGAAGAGGAGCAATTCTTGAGCTAGCGTATTTAAGATGCTCAGCAGAAATACAGTCTAAACCACTCGCTTTGTTATCTGATAGCTCTCTAATGGCTTTGATCACTGCATGAGTGTCAATCAGGAGCGAATCGTCCCTTTCTACTTTCCCTACCTTGTAAGTTTCATCCTTAGTTGAATTAAATAATGAGTGTTTACGTTTTCAGATTTGTTGACCATGAAAACATATGACTAGCAATTGGATTCACAATGATAGGATTAGTGGTTCAGTAGTAAAAGCATTACCTCCTTGGCGGAGGTAATAAACTGAAGTGTTGCTGTTGTGTCCATCTCCTCCACTGAAAGCAGCACTCAGGGCTTCACTGACAGATGCAAATGGGTGCGGTCGGGGCTACGTCACTTCCGGTTAGTAACACATCGCCGCCATCTTAACTCGGTGAAAACAAACCCGTTACCAAGCCTTGTCGAGTGCAGTGTTTTGACTTTTTGTCATGGCCTGTGACTACACAGAAAAGCTTGATGAGTTAGCCAGGCTACGTTATCAGGAGAAACTGACAGCAAGTGGACTGACAGATTGCCCATACAAGCTACCAGCCGGAAAATGGGTTAATGACCCGACCAGGTGGCCAGCTGTGCAGTGGCCGGACGTGTACAGCTACTTGATCGACACCCCTGGTAAGCATATTTGCTTCGACCCATATTAACATGATTAACCCTCTTACATGTTTTGAATGTTTTTAAGGAAAGGCCCCTATGGGTAGCATGACCAATCCATTAAATATCAGGGCAGCACAGGAGTAATTCTTAAAAGAAATAATTAAACAAGAAAATGTTCACTGATGCTAAACACTGCTTAGGTGCGCTTGTGTTGGATCGAAATAAGTGCAGGCGGACACGAGTGAAGTTTAAAAGGGTGCTTCATGCAGACAGTCAACTTATATACCCGGCTAATGCATGCATGGCACATTAGCATCACAGTAGACAGCAAGAAAGCATATACATTTGCATTAGTCACACATATCAGGCGCAGCATTACTGGCGCCGGGATTCCTCTCTGTTCCAGAGCCGCAGAAGGTGCGAGGCGCTTCTATAACGATCAGTAATTGCTCACGCTGAGCGCTCTGCCAGCTCGCTGTGGGAGTCGCACAAGGTGTTCCTCTTTTCCCGTATATTTTTCTTTTTGGCGTACAGAAATGGCAATACGCCCGTATTTGCTAAAATTGCATTTTCCCCGTATTAAAATACGGCGAAACCATATTTGTCACCTCTTTCATTAATGGCCAGCCCCTTTGTTGCACTATTTACTACAGTCTACAGTTAAATTAGTCAGGCTGACTGCACATAGAGAGGTCTGTATTGTTGGGTGAAAAGGGAATCAGTCATGCATTTCCATAGACGAAATGTCCGTTTCTGTTTACAATACAGAGAGGCTTGTGTTGGCGGCTAGCATTTTCAAAACATGACCCATCAAGTGGCAACTAATTAAACTAACACAATATCACTCAATTACCTGATATAGGACGTGATGAGCTGAATATAATGCACTACGACGGGCTGGACAAGCTTGACTGGGTCACGGCAGCTGCCTGGGACTAGGTCGCCACTGAATTGTTTTCACCTAGTACGGCATTGCCATGTGGGTTGCTAACCGGAAGTAGGCCAAATGCCCGGATGCCCGACTGCGCCCATTGGGTAGACAGGTTGCCGTGGGTTTTATATTGGGGTTGCGCTCCGCGGCAAAAGAGGATTTAGAAGCTTCCCCGGCAGAGAGGTCGTTTTTGCGCAGCCCCTATGGCTGCCCGGGGAATTTCTGCCAAATAATCCAGCGCCGGACAGCTGCCCATCTCAGCTTTTGCAGCGTAGCGCAAACACAGGCACGCTGCCGGGCCCTGCCCACCACTGTTTTCCGCGTGCTTTTGTGCCTAAAACTTTGAAGAACGCGGAGTTTGTGTTCGTCAGACACGACGACCAGCGCCCTCCATTGCGCCTGCACACATGTTGAAAATGGCCGTATCTCACAATGTTAAAGAATCCTTTAAAAAAATTCTTGTATCCAGACGGTGATCCGGATCATCCCCAAAATTTAATCAGTTCTTCCTTGTACCATTTCCAACAACGCCTGAAAGTTTCATCGAAATCCGTCCAAAACTTTTTGAGTTATCTTGCTAACCAACAGACAGACAAACAAACAGACAGACAAACAAACAGACAGACAAACGCTGGCAAAAACATAACCTCCTCCTGGCCTGCGGCCTGGCGGAGGTAATTAAGGCTGCATTCACACCAGGATATCCGGGGGTCTCGGTTCAATTGAGCAGGGAATGCCGAGAATTTTTACCTCCGCCAGGCCGCAGGAGGTTATGTTTTTGCCGGGGTTTGTCTGTCTGTTTGTCTGTCTGTCTGTTGGTTAGCAAGATAACTCAAAAAGTTTTGGACAGATTTCGATGAAACTTTCAGGCGTTGTTGGAAATGGTACAAGGAAGAACTGATTAAATTTTGGGGATGATCCGGATCACCGTCTGGATACAGGAATTTTTTTAAAGGATTCTTTAACATTGTGAGATAGGGACATTTTCAACATGTGTGCAGGCGCAATGGAGGGCGCTGGTTGTCGTGTCTGACAAACACGAACTCCGCGTTCTTCAAAGTTTTAGGCACAAAAGCACGCGGAAAACAGTGGTGGGCCGGGCCAGGCAGCGTGCCTGTGTTTGCGCTACGCTGCAAAAGCTGAGACGGGCAGCTGTCCGGAGCGGGATTATTTGGCAGAAATTCCCCGGGCAGCCATAGGGGCTGCGCAAAAACAAGCTCTCTGCCGGGGAAGCTTCCAAATCCTCTTTTGCCGCGGAGCGCAACCCCAATATAAAACCCACGGCAACCTGTCTACCCAATTTGCATCCGTCAGTGAAGCCCTGAGTGCTGTTTTCAGTGATCTATGAAAACGCTCGCATAACCCATTGGCCTGTGGGTTGTACGTGGTTGTGCGATGAATTGACACGAGGGGAACCAGATTATTAAGTTTGCAGACGACACCACGGTGGTGGGACTTATTCAGAGGGATGAGGAATCAATGTACAGGGAAGAAGTGAGAGACCTGGAGGGCTGGTGCAGGGAGAACAATCTGGTGCTCAACGTGGACAAAACGAAGGAGATGATTATCGACTTCCGGCGGTCACAGCCTGAGCACGTCCCCCTCAGCATCGGCGGCCGTTTAGTGGAGAGAGTGGAGAACATCAAGTTCCTCGGAGTGCAGATCTCGCAGGACCTGACCTGGAGCAAGAATTCCTTGGGGATCAGGAAGCGGGCTCAGCAGAGACTGCACTTCTTGAGGAAACTCAAGCAGGCCTCTCTCCCCATCTGCATCCTCAGGACCTTCTACAGAGGTGTGGTGGAGAGTGTTCTGACGTACTGCATTGCTACATGGTACTCCAGCTGCAGTATGTCAGACAAAAAAGCCCTGCAAAGGATAGTCAAGGGGGCTGAGAGGGTAATTGGAGTCTCCCTCCCCTCTGTCCAAGAACTTTTTCAGAACCGTTGTAGGAGCAGGGCACTGAACATTGTCAAGGACCGTTCTCACCCTCTGCATAAACACTTTGAACTTCTTCCATCTGGTAAACGATTCCGGAGCATCAGAGGCAGAACCACCAGACTGATCAACAGCTTCCTTCCACAAGCTGTTAGGATGCTGAACAGCTGACCCGGAATCTCTCATACACACTACTGCACCTACGGACATTTTGTATATTAAGATAAGATAAGATAAGATAAGATAAGCCTTTATTAGTCCCACAACGGGGAAATTCCAGGATTGCAACAGCACAGGGATAGCAACACTCAGAGCAATTATTTGTATATTATAGTTAGTTAGTTTTTTTTCCCCAAGTATGTCTCAGGGATGTGTGAATGGATGGGTGGGGTGGGGGTGGGGGGTGAAGCTATGTGGGAGTGTGTCTTAAATCATGCTGCTTCTATTTACAGTGGGGCAAAAAAGTATTTAGTCAGCCACCAACTGTGCAAGTTCTCCCACTTAAAAGATGAGAGAGGTCTCCAATTTTCATCATAGGTATACCTCAACTATGAGAGACAAAATGAGAAAAAAAAATCCAGAAAATCACATTGAAGGATTTTTAATGAATTAATTGGTAAATTCCTCAATAAAATAAGTATTTGGTCACCTACAAACAAGCAAGATTTCTGGTTCTCACAGACCTGTAACTTCTTCTTTAAGAGGCTCCTCTGTCCTCCACTCGTTACCTGTATTAATGGCACCTGTTTGAACTCGTTATCAGTATAAAAGACACCTGTCCACAACCTCAAACAGTCAGACTCCAAACTCCACTATGGCCAAGACCAGGGGTGTCCAACCATGTGCCATGGAGAGCCAAGACCCTGCAGGTTTTCTCTTCTACCCAGTCTCTTCAGCAGGTGTTTTCACTTATCAGCAATCAGTGGGAAGAAGTTCACTGAAATCTGCTGTTGAAGACACTGGTTGGAGGTAAAACCTGCAGGGTCTTGGCTCTCCATGGCACATGGTTGGACACCCCTGGCCAAGACCAAAGAGCTGTCAAAGGACACCAGAAACAAAATCGTAGACCTGCACCAGGCTGGGAAGACTGAATCTGCAATAGGTAAGCAGCTTGGTGTGAAGAAATCAACTGTGGGAGCAATTATTAGAAAATGGAAGACATACAAGACCACTGATAATCTCCCTCGATCTGGGGCTCCACGCAAGATCTCATCCCGTGGGGTCAAAAGGATCACGAGAACGGTGAGCAAAAATCCCAGAATCACATGGGGGGACCTAGTGAATGACCTGCAGAGAGCTGGGACCAAAGTAACAAAGGCTACATCAGAAACACACTACGTCGCCAGGGACTCAAATCCTGCAGTGCCAGACATGTCCCCCTGCTTAAGCCAGTACATGTCCAGGCCCGTCTGAAGTTTGCTAGAGAGCATTTGGATGATCCAGAAGAGGACTGGGAGAATGTCATGTGGTCAGATGAAACCAAAATAGAACTTTTTGGTAAAAACTCAACTTGTCGTGTTTGGAGGAGAAAGAACACCATACCTACTGTGAAGCATGGGGGTGGAAACATCATACTTTGGGGCTGTTTTTCTGCATAGGGACCAGGATGACTGATCCGTGTAAAGGAAAGAATGAATGGGGCCATGTATCGTGAGATTTGGAGTGAAAACCTCCTTCCACCAGCATGGGCATTGAAGATGAAACGTGGCTGGGTCTTTCAGCATGACAATGATCCCAAACACACCGCCCGGGCAACGATTGAGTGGCTTCATAAGAAGCATTTCAAGGTCCTGGAGTGGCCTAGCCAGTCTCCAGATCTCAACCCCATAGAAAATCTTTGGAGGGAGTTGAAAGTCCGTGTTGCCCAGCGACAGCCCCAAAATATCACTGCTCTAGAGGAGATCTGCATGGAGGAATGGGCCAAAATACCAGCAACAGTGTGTGAAAACCTTGTGAAGACTTACAGAAAACGTTTGACCTCTGTCATTGCCAACAAACGGTATATAACAAAGTATTGAGATGAACTTTTGTTATGGACCAAATACTTATTTTACCGAGGAATTTACCAATTAATTCATTAAAAATCCTTCAATGTGATTTTCTGGATTTTTTTTTTCTTATTTTGTCTCTCATAGTTGAGGTATACCTATGATGAAAATTGGAGACCTCTCTCATCTTTAAAGTGGGAGAACTTGCACAATTGGTGGCTGACTAAATACTTTTTTACCCCACTGTATATGGATGCCGAGAGAAACGCAATTTCATCTTGCCTGCACTACAGTTGTTTGTACAGCAATATGACAATAAAGTTTGATTTGATTTGATTGATTTTGATTTGCAATGCCCGCAGCCTGGGAGTTTGGAGATGGAGGAGATGGACACAACAGCAGCACTTCAGTTTATTACCTCCGCCAAGGAGGTAATGCTTTTACTACTGAACCACTAATCCTATCATTGTGAATCCAATTGCTAGTCATATGTTTTCATGGTCAAGGAATCTGAAAACGTACACACAAACACTGTATGGGGGGGAACTGTGGCGCTTGGCGGAGGTCTGCGCTCTCCGAGTGCTTTTCTAGTCACACTTTCGTTTGGTTTGGTTTGCATTCACACAGCACTTTACTCAGGCAGACCAAACTGCCTGGACAAGGTCAAGCAGTTACAACAACTGCTCGTTTGGGGCACTGTAGCCGAAACCACCACTGGTCAGAAAGAAAAAAAATCTTGGCAAAGAAGAAAAATCCAGCTTATTGATTGGCCAGGACCGAAAATGGAAATTTGCTCCCTACAGATGGGCTGTCTGTCCGCTACAAATGAGACATTTTTTCACTTTTCTCCTCAGGTTTCTCCGGTTAAAGGATTTCTTGGATTTGCGCGGTTGTCTTTATTGTTGTTTTCTACCCAAAATGCACTACGGTAAATGTCACTTCCTCTTCTCAGACTACATGTTGCTATGGTTACACAAATGCTGAGGGCTTTGGTCCACTGGATAGTCCGGCTGCATTCACACTGCAAATGAAGTGCACTAGGGTTCACTTGCAAGTGAACCGAGACCCCTGTTTTCAGGCGGACCAGAGTTCATTTGTTTGGTGCGCACCAGAGTTCGAATGAACGTTCAGACTGCACCAAACAAACCAAACTATCTGCTGAAGCGGACCAGAGTTCCTTTGGTCTGGACCAAACAGTGGCCATGTGACTACAATAAGAAGGAGGAGGCTCAGGTGGGGGACAAGGAATAGGTGAACACAATCTAGTGCTGTGTCTCACTTCAGGGGTTGCAGCATCGTAACCACGGCCCAGGAGGTCAGAACACTAGAAGGTTAGGTAGGCTGCATCTAAATGCTGATTTAAGGCTGCTTAAATGAGACGGGCTAGTCTTTAGATGGCGTGTGTTTGTGTGACCGCACACTACTCCGTTGCCAAGCAAACAAGACAGCATCGGTGTGGTTGTGAGATTTTTTTGCTAACATTTTTGACAGAGATGGAACTTTATTTCTGTCTTTTTTTAATTATTGTATTTTCTTTACCTTTTACTGGAGAATTTTCACCAAACCTGTGAGAGGACAATGACCAGATAAAATAAGACAAACCACAGTTAACCCTTTACAGGGCACTCATAATTATACTTGAAAATTCAAAATTTCAACCCAGACCATTATTGGCAGATATCGGAAGATTGTTTCAATTATTATTATTATTATTATTATTATTATTATTATTATTATTATAGTGTTACAATATATTGTGCTTCCCGAAGTTAACAAATATGGTTCTTTCCCCAATAAGGGGTTGAATTAGGAAAAATTAATACCACAAAATACATAAATTACTTTTAATTATTTTTAATATATAAATCAATTAGATTGAACTCTAAAATATATTCTTAATTGCATGACCAGTGGAAAATATGACAGTTTACTGTTAAAATTTATGATCATTTATTACCATTATGTAACTAAATAATTAGATGTTATGCCTTGTATCAGCTCTAGATATTTAGTTTTTAATTTAGTAAACCAGACCACAGTCCTGTACTGTAGGATGATGACCCTTAATGATTTTCAGCAGGAGCAGAACACATTCCATATTCACCTTTCATCTAAGTTGTACTAGTGCATTTCAGTAAATTAGAAAATCATTTGTAATTTGATTTGTAATTTAATTTAAAAAATGATAACCATCACTATAAAATCAGGTTTAAAATGGTTCACGCTGTGTGTAATGGATAATGAGAACACTCCTTGAATTATCTTGCAAAAACATTAACTTTTTCAAAAAACTACATTATGGAAATAGTTTTCTAACTATTAACAGTAATCAAGCAGTATTCTTATGTAGCTCATTTCACTTTGTAAAGGAAACTGCTAAAAATCACAATCAGTTAAACACTTTCACAAACATTAAACCATTTTTATTGTCATTATTTTTGTCAAATAGCTTTGTTTTATAAATCTTGAGTCCACCTGTTCTCTCCACAGCTGATCTTTGGTTCCTCCAGGATCACCACCCTGGACCTCAGACATAAATGAGAAAAAAAAAGAAAAAAAAAACATCTGAAAATCTGATTATCACTACAGATGTGATAGAATATTTTTTAAGATCAGAGTAATTAAATTATTACAGATGTCCTGTCCCCCCTCAACTTGATAAACCACTCTATTTTCTTTAGAAAATAACATTAAGTGGGTATTATCAAAATTTTGATCAACAAATAACGATAACTTACCAATGTTTGTAAGTTATTTTATTGGCATTAGTTAGTAAACTGAGCTTAATGAATAAATCGGCTTGACTTTAGAAAAAAATAACAGTTCAACATGTTAAATTAATACATTAAGCGAAGCATACAGAGCATTACAAAAAAAGTCACATAAGCTTGAATAATCAGATGTTGCTGTTTTCTGGATTGTTGGTGGTTTAACGTTCAAACTGCTGCATAATTCAAGCACAAACTTACTGTGAATTGTTTTCTAGTTCACTCCGCTTCAGGCTGAGCCACATGCTGAATGCTGGAATATGGTAGGGCCACAAGGACACTCTCTTTAGGTGCGTTCCGATCACCCAGTAGTGTACTCAATTCAATTCAGTTCAATTCAACTTTATTTATATAGCGCCATTTCACAACAACAGTCATCTCATAGCACTATCAACTGTAGGGGGGAACCCCCACAGTTGCAGAAAGACCCCAGCAATCAGGCGATCCCCTGTGAGCTTGGCGACGGTGGAGAGGAAAAACTCCCTTTTAACAGGAAGAAACCTCCAGCAGAACCAGGCTCAGGGAGGGGCAGTCATCTGCTGCGACTGGCTGGGGGGTGAGGGGATAGAGAAGAAGAAAAGAACAGACATGTAGAGAGCAAACAGCACGATGGGGACTCAATCTATGGGAGAGAACAAACAGATGTTAATGACCAGCAAAAAAAAAAAAAAAATATTTCATAGAGAGTGAGGAAAGGAGTGAGGCCCAGTGCATTACTGGAGGTCCCCCGGCTGACTAAACCTATTAGCAGCATAACTAAGGGAGGGTTCAGAAACACATGATCCCTCCCTAATTGTAGGCTATATCAAAAAGGTAGGTTTTAGCCCTATTCTTAAAAACAGAGATCGAGTCTGACTCCCGAATCCAGATTGGCAGCTGATTCCACAGGAGAGGAGCTTGATAGCTGAAGGCTCTGCCTCCCATTGTACTTTTGGAGATTCTAGGTATTACAAGTAATCCTGCATTTTGGGAGCGTAGTGCTCTGTTAGGATAATACGGTAGTATCAGATCTTTTAAATAAAAAGGAGCCTGATTGTTTAGAGCTTTGTAAGTAAGAAGAAGGATTTTAAACTTAATTCTAAACTCTATGGGAAGCCAATGAAGGGAGGCCAGAACCGGAGAGATATGATCTCTCTTTCTAGTACCTGTTAAAACTCTTGCTGCAGCATTTTGGATCAGCTGAAGACTTTTTAAAGATGTTTTAGGACAGCCTGATAATAAAGAATTACAATAATCTAATCTCGAGCTAACAAAAGTGTGGATCAGTTTCTCAGCATCACTCTGAGACAAGATGCTCCTAATCTTGGCAATATTACGCAAATGATAGAAGGCAGTCTTAGAAACAAATTTAATATGTGAATTGAAGGACAAATCCTGATCAAAAATAACTCCAAGGTTCCTCACAGAGCTATTAAGAGAAAGAGTAACCGCATCCAAACTGAAAGTTTGATTTGGAAAGGAATTTCTAAGGTTTTTTGGACCAACAAGAATGACTTCAGTCTTATCTGAATTTAATAGCAGGAAATTACAAGTCATCCAAGCTTTGATTTCCTTAAGACAGGCTTCTAACTTGGCTAATTGATTACTATCATCTGGCTTCATTGACAGGTATAATTGTGTGTCATCTGCATAACAATGAAAATGTATACAGTGCTTTCTAATAATATTGCCTAACGGAAGCATATATAAACTAAAAAGAGTAGGGCCTAGCACAGATCCCTGTGGAACTCCATGACTAAGCTTTGAGTTGAAAGAAAACTCATTATTTACATGAACAAACTGGAACCTATCAGATAAATAAGATCTAAACCATTGCAACGAAGTTCCATTAAGTCCAACATAGTGTTCTAATCTATCAAGTAGAATATTATGATCGATAGTATCAAAAGCTGCACTAAGGTCTAAAAGGACAAGTACAGAAACTAGTCCATTATCAGATGCAATGAGGAGGTCGTTAGTGACCTTCGCTAAGGCTGTTTCAGTACTATGATGGTTTCTAAACCCAGATTGAAACTCTTCAAGTAAACCATTTCCCTGCAGGTGGTCAAATAATTGCGCGGCAACAACTCTTTCTAAGATTTTTGAAATGAAAGGGAGATTAGAGATTGGTCTATAGTTAGCTAAAGCTCCTGGATCTAGCGTTGGCTTTTTGAGTAAGGGTTTAATTACAGCCGTTTTAAAAGCCTGCGGTACATGGCCTAAAGTTAATGAAGAATTGATTATATGAAGAATAAAGCTACCAATAAGTGGGAAGACTTCTTTAAATAACCTGGTAGGAATAGGGTCTAAAAGACAAGTTGAAGGTTTGGATGAGGAAACTCTTTTGTCTAACTCACAAAGGTCGATTGGAGTAAACTCATCAAGACAGACATCAATAGAAGGAGTTGTAGTAGTTACAGTATTTAAGTTAACTGTGGGAAGAATCTGATTGATTTTATCTCTGATGGATGAAATTTTATTATTGAAAAAGTTCATAAAGTCCTGACTAGTAAGCTCTAAGGGAATGCTAGGATTGACAGAGTCCTGACTCTTTGTCAACCTGGCTACAGTACTGAAAAGAAACCTGGGATTATTCTTGTTCTCTTCTATTAATGCAGAGTAATAACTCGTTCTAGCTTTTCTAAGAGATTTTTTATAAATTAAAAGATGATTTCTCCAAGCTAAATAGATTTCATCTAAATTAGTAGAGCGCCATTTTCTTTCTAATTGACGAGTCTTCTGTTTTAAGGTACGAGTTTCTGTGTTGAACCAAGGAGTTAGAAATCTCTGATTAGACTTTTTCTTTTTTAAGGGGGCCACCAAGTCTAGAGTCTGATGCAGAGAAGCTGAAACACTATCCACCATGTTATCAATTACAGAAGGAGCAAGCTGTCTATAGCTTATTTCCGTTGTGTTGACACATGGCATAGAGGAAACAATCTGCATAAATTTGGAAACAGCATCATCTGAGAGGCATCTACTGTAATAATATTTTTCTTTAGGAGCCAAATAGTCAGAAATAGTAAAATCAAAGGTTAACAGACAATGGTCTGACAGTACAGGGTTATGAGGAGACACTACAAGATTTTCTATTTCTATGCCATATGTCAAAACAAGGTCCAATGTATGGTTGAGGTAATGAGTAGAATTTCCTACTTTCTGAGAAAACCCAATCGAATCTAATATTGAATTGAATGCCACATTAAGGCAGTCACTATCTACATCCACATGTATATTAAAGTCCCCTACTATAATTATTCTATCAGATTTCAGCACTAAATCAGCTAAGAAATCAGCAAATTCGGATAAAAATTCTGAGTAGGTTGATGGGGGACGATAAACTATGGCAAATAAAATTGGGTTTAACCTAAAATTGCTAAAGTGCCCAATACTGAGGACCAGGCCCTCAAAGGAATTATAACATGTTTTTTGCTTTACATTAACTAGTAATTTGGAATGGTAAATTGTTGCTACTCCTCCTCCACGACCAGAACTTCTGGGATTTTGACAGTTTAAATAACCAGAGGGAGTTGATTCGTTTAAACCAACATAATCCTCTTGTCCTAACCAAGTCTCTGTAAGGGAAATTAAATCAATCTGATGATCAATTAACAAATCATGGACTAACAGAGACTTGGGAGTTAGAGACCTAATATTTAATAAACCACATTTAATTTTTAAATTATGAGGAGGAACAGAGGCCAAATCATTCAATTTAGAGGCTTATGTTTAATTTGAGTTTTACCAATATTTTGCCTTATCACTTTGGGATGCTTATACATTATATTTTTATTCACTTTGGAGGGAGCAGACAACGATTCTCTGATGGGGAAGTCAGGGGCTAAGCTGAGGGGTGGCGGATGAAGAGGAGCTGCAGAGAGGCGTGTAAGACTGCGACTCTGCTTCCTGGTCCCAACTCTGAGTAGTCATGGTTTTGGAAATTTGGATAAAAAAGATGCCAGATTGTTAGATAAATGAGAAGCACCATCCAAAGTGGGATGAATGCTGTCTCGTCTCATAAGACCAGGTTTTCCCCAAAAAGAGCTCCAATTGTCAATGTAGCCCACGTCATTTGCAGGACACCACACAGACAGCCAGCGGTTCAAGGATGACGAGCGGCTAAACATGTCATCACTGGTCAGATTGGGGAGGGGCCCAGAGAATACTACAGTGGCTGACATCGTTTTTGCAAAGTCACACACCGATTCTATATTAAGTTTCGTGACTTCCGACTGCCGGAGACGGATGTCATTAATGCCGGCGTGAATAACAATTGTGGAATATTTACAGTTACTTTTAGCCAGCATTTTCAAATTTGACTCGATGTCGCCTGCTCTGGCCCCAGGAATACATTTGACTATGGCCACTGGAGTCTCTAGGTTCACGTTTCTGACTGCAGTCGCCAATGATCAGAGTTTTTTCCTCAGCGGGTGTGTCGCTGAGCGGGGAAAAACGATTAGAAACGTGAACAGGTTGGTGGTGTACCGGGGCTTTGCGACTAGGCTTCCTTCTCACGTCACCCACCCAGTCTCCTCGCTGCTGAGGAGAGCCGAGGGACCGCTGACAGGGGGACCTAAGCTAGCTAGCTCCGCTGCAGCTAATGGGCGTCCGTCAAGATTAACTGGCGCAGACGGTGTTTCAATGCAGCGGAGCCGGGATTCCAAATCAGACAACCTCGCCTCGAGCGCCTCAAAAAGACAACATTTATTACATTTACCGTTATCGCTAAAAGAGGCAGAGGTGTAGCTAAACATCTGACAGAGAGAGCACACCAGAGGAGGAGAGGAAGGAGAGCTAGTAGCCATAGCTAACGGCTAGAGAGCAAACCACAAAGCAAACCACACAGGCAGACAGCAAAACAGGAAGTGACGATACGTTACCACAAGGAAGTGACTGCACAGTCCAAAGTGGACTGCACAGGGTATTCCGCCATATTAAGTAAGATTCCAAACCGAAGGGAGTGAACAGTCTTCAGTTCAAGGAGAACTGAGAACTGAGCAGGGAAGAAGTGAACAACTGGACATCACTTCACGGGAAGTTGATAAGAAGATTACCCACAAGCCAATGCACCTCAAATATGAGTAAAACAAACTATTGTTGCTAATGTTATTAACAAGTGAAACTAAGGTTGGTTATTGTTTATATCAACTGATAGTGATAAAAATATTATTTGTATTAATATTTTATTTAAGACGTATAAAATGTCCACAGTAGTATCAGTATGTGTCCATGGTTACCGTGGTAATGCACGGAGGAGAGAGGTGACACTGCAGGGTGTTTCAAATGGAGAAATTTTGTGAAGGGGAGTTCACTTAACTGATATTCTCTGAGAACGGAGCAGGGAGTAGGGAGTACAGCTGAAATACACTGGATTGGAATGTAGCTTATGTATCCTTCATTTTCAAGGTTTTGAAGGCTACATTTGTCGGCCGCGTGTAAAGGAGCCTACAAATGAGACAGCCTTTGACAGCGCAGTGACATATCTGGCCTTCAAATGTGCATTTGGAGGACACTGAACCTGTATTGAGATGCAGCCTAGATCACAGGTTTTAAAATACCAGCCCACAACCCCAATGCTGGTGACCAGCAGAATGCCAGATCAGTGCTAAAGAGATTTTTTTTTAGGGAATTTGTTTTCTGGATGGACTAGTGATCTGTCCAGGGCCTCTCACCCAAAGAAGCTGGGATGGGCTCCAGCCCCCCACAACCTGAATTAAGCGATGAACGATGCAGTCCGGTGGCTATAAATCCCCTATAAAAACAAATCTACATAATCTAAAATGGTATCTTATGCCCTTTTTTCTTAAAACAAAGCCTTTAATTGTCTTATAGTTTCTTGTCAAAATCTTTTCATCCCCCTCCCCCCCACCAAAGCACCAGAATCGGTGACTAGACCCAACCCACATACCCCAAGGCTAATAGGGGCCAGTGCTACATTAGACAGCATAAATTCTGTGATAAAAAAGACTTACCAGTTGAAGGGCATGCCCAGTTGTATGCACGGTGGCTCAGGATAATGACGGAAACTGCACTGGTCCTTAAAAGCAGTTTAATGGTAAAAACCCATCTTAATTTGGGTCAAGTTTTCAAAGCACCTAGCCCAAAAATGCTAGCTGGCCATGGTGGCTAACTTCAGTTTGACCAGAGAGTCCTGATCTGGTTGGCTCAACACTACAGACGTGCCAACACTGTGTTAATCTTACATCACCAAATATGGTCTGTCTAAATTAGCTTTTTTCCAGTGGGTGGGGCTTAAGTGAAACTTTACAGCAAAAAAAAAAAAAAAACAACAGAGACATGAAACATTTGAGCAAGTTTGATCTTGATATGTCTTGTAAGTCATGAAAAAAACATGTTACAGACATGTTAACATGGGGGAAAAAATGATTTTTGGTGGATTGTTATTTTAAGAAGATGGACAGATGGATTTTTTTTCCTGTCATGGGCAGCTGGAGAACGCCCCTGCCCTCCAGCCTCACATTCACAAATTCATCACTGCACCTGAGGCAGAAGACACACCTGCACCCGCTCATCAGCCAGCGTACTTAAGGAGGCTCCCTCCGCGCAGTCAGCGCTGGCTCGTCTGGGTATACTGCCCGTGTTCAGGCAAGCTATTATAAAGTCTTAAGCGTTAACACGCCGTTAACCTTATTTTCCTTTCCTTCTCAGGTTGCTGCCACTGTGTAGGTGTGTCTCCGGGACTGCACGCGCTCTCCTACCTCACCACACCATTCCTCAGCAATCTACTCCACCCGGTCAGGCACCATCAGCTCATCTTCCCCCTTACCCTACTGGTTTGTCTATTCCCCTCTGTGTCCTGCCGGTCCTCTTTGGGTTTCCCAAGTAAGTAGCAATTTGACTCGTCCATTTCCCTTACTCCACTCCTCAGCTCACGGCTCTCTTCTTCTCTCCACAGGGCCTTTCTTCTGGCGAGTGACTGTTTCTGCAGCTGTGCGCTTTGGATTTTTGCTAGTAATAAAGTTGTCAAACATGCTCCTCTGTGTGGTACCTTCCTGTGTTTGGTAGCATGCACGTGAGCTGTCAAAACTTAATTCGTCATGACAGAACGAGCCAGCCAGGATGGTAGCTCAGCCATTGCCTCACCACAGGAGCTGTCAGCTATGGATCGCCTAGCAGCGACCGAGCACCAGCTCACTGTGCTGATGCAGCAGGTATCTAACATGATGACGCTGTGGTCTGCAGTGCTTCCTCCATCTGTCATGTTTGGCCCATTGTATGTGTTCAGCTGATTGCTCCCCATCTCTGTCTGTTCCTCCCTCTCTGGACGAGCTGCTGGACCTCAACCTGGTCACCCAGGCTTATCACAATTTGGGCGAGGTTTTTAGCAAGTCAAGAGCATTGTCATTGCCGCTTCACTGCTCTTATGACTGTGCTGTAGATTTCATCCCGGGAGCGAGGCTACCATCCAGCCAGCTGTATAGCATTTCTGGCCTGGAGAGGGAGGCGATGGAGCAATATGTGAAGGAGTCGCTGAACGCGGCCTTATTTGGCCATCTTCGGCTCTGCTTGGGGCCGGATTCTTCTTTGTCGGAAAGGAGGATGGCTCGTTGCGCCCGTGCATCGACTACCGGGAGCTCAACTCTATTACCATCAATGATAAGTACCCTCTGCCTTTGATCAATTCAGTGTTCAAGCTTCTTCAACGTTCACGGGTTTTTACCAAGTTAGACCTCAGGAACGCATATCATTTGGTCCGCATTCGTGAGGGCGATGAATGGAAGACGGCCTTTAAAACACACCAGGGGCAATTCGAGTACTTAGTGATGCCATTCGGGCTCACTAATGCCCCCGCCATCTTCCAGCAGTTAATAAATGATGTCCTCTGTGACATGCTATACCAATTCATGTTTGTCTACGTTGATGACATTCTTATTTTCTCCCGCTGGCCAGAGGAACATGAGGTCCATATCAAGGGCCGTTTTAGAGCAGCTTTTGGAGAACCAGCTTTATGTTAAGGCCGAGAAGTGTGAGTTTTCCACATCATCCACCACCTTCTTGGGATTCATCGTGGCTGAGGGGGAGCTGATTGCCAACCCGGCCAAGATAAAGGCAGTGTTGGATTGGCCAACTCCCCACTCCTGTAGGGAACTTCAATGCTTCCTTGGATTTGTGAACTTTTAAAGCAGGTTCATCAGGAACTATAGTGGGGTAGCACTGCCTTTGACACAGCTGATCTCCGTTAAAGTCCCCTTTTGGTGGACTGAGGCAGATGAGCAGGCGTTTACCAAATTAAAGCGCCTGTTCACGGAAACATCTATCTTGGTTCAGGTCGACATGCAGCTTCCATCTGTCCTCAAGGTGGATGCGTCTGATTCGGGGGTTGGCACTGTGCTGTCACAGCACACGCCCCCGATCAGAAGCTTCGCCCGTGCGCATATTTCTCTCTGCGGCTCACGCCGGCCGAGAGGAACTATGACGTAGGGGACAGAGAGCTGCTGGCCATTAAGTTGGCATTAGAGGAGTGGAGGCACTGGTTAGAGGGGGCCATTCACCCCATCATCATGTGGACTATGTGGACAAGGGCGCAGCCGGAGGAAGCGCTGCAGACCACAGCGTCATCATGTTAGATATTTACTGCATCAGCACAGTGAGCTGGTGCTCGGTCGCTGCTAGGCAATCCATAGCTGACAGCTCCTGTGGTGAGGCAACGGCTGAGCTACCGTCCTGGCTGGCTCGTTCTGTCATGACGAATTAAGTTTTGACAGCTCACGTGCACGATGCCAAACACAGGAAGGAACCACACAGAGGAGCACGTTTGACAACTTTATTAATAGCAAAAATCCAAACGCCAGACAGACTCACTTTTCGTTATTCTTCCAGCGATTTAACTTCACCATCACTTACCGGCCTGGCGCCCGGAATACCAAACCAGAAGCGCTCTCGAGCCAGTTTGATTCCTGGGACGTAGCCCACCCCCAACTATCATACCACCTTCATGCGTCCTTGGAGCCCTTACTTGGGATATCGAGTAGAGGGTCCGCCAGGCCCAGTCCCAGGGGCCTGTGCCAGTAGGGTGCTCCCAGAACCATCTGTACGTCCTGGCCGCCCTTCGCAGTGATGTCATCCAGTGGGATCACACCAGTCGCTTCACCTGCCACCCAGGGATCACCTGGACCATCGAACTTGTCCGACGGGTGTTCTGGTGGCCCACGCTGCGGCAGGACGTCCTGGAGTATGTCAGAGCCTGCCAGACATGTGTCCAGGGTAAATCTGACTCCTCCCCACCATCTGGACTCCTCCACCCCCTCCCCATCCCTGGTCGTCCATAGTCCCACATTGCCGTGACTTTGTGACCGGTTTGCCCTCCTCCCACGGCAAGACGGTGATCCTGACCATCGTGGATCGCTTCTCCAAGGCGGTGCATCTGGTGGCCCTCCCTAAACTTCCATCGGCCTTGGAGACAGCGGTCCTCCTCACTGATCACGTCATCCAGGTCCACGGCATCCCTATTGGCATTGTGTCTGACTGGGGTCCACAATTTATGTCCCAGGTCCGGAGGGCCTTTTTCCGGACCCTGGGAACCACTGTGAGTCTCTCCTCTGGAAATCACCCTCAGAGCAACAGGCAGGCGGAGCGCGCCAATCACTCCCTGGAGGCTGCCTTGCAGTGCGTAGCGGCCGATAATCCCTCTTCCTGGAGCACACACCTGACCTGGGTGGAGTATTCCATGAATTCTGCGGTATTCTCAGCTACCGGACTTGCTCCGTTCAATGTGTTGTTGGGGTACACGCCGCCTCTCCTTCCTATGGCCAAGAGGGAGGTCTCGGTTCCATCCATAGGGGCCCACACGCGGCGTTGCTGACGCATCTGGAGGTCTACTTGGGCCGCCCTGGCCTACACCACGGAATGCACCAGGGCCGCTGCTGATAGGAGGCAGGTCCTGGCCCCCAAGTCCCCAAGTACATCATGGGACAGCAGGTCTGGCTGGCAGTGAGCCAGATTCCACTTAAGGAGAAATCAAAAAAAGTGCCCCCCCCCCCCCGGCTTCCTTGGGCCTTATACCATCTTCTGGGTGGCCAACGACACACCGGTCCAGCTGAAGCTGCCCCCAACCCTATGGGTGAACCCCACCATTCACGTCAGCCACATCAAGCCCCTCTTGACCAGTCCCCTCTGCCCCCCCCCCCAAGCTGCCTCCTCCTCCCTGCATCATCGACGGCCACCCTGCCTACACGGTTCGGCGGATTTTGGATGTTCGCCACCAGGGCCGGTGTCTACAGTATCTAGTCGACTGGGAGAGCTATGGCCCGGAGGAACAATCCTGGACCCCCTCATCATGAGTGCCGGCCAAGGGGTTGCTCTGGGCCTTTCACCGTGCACACCCAGAGAAGCCCTCCGGACCACCAGGAGGTGTTTCTAGAAGGGGGGGGTCTGTCATGGGCAGCAGGAGCGCGCCCCTCCCCGCCGGCCTCACATTCACAAATTCATCACTGCACCTGAGGCAGAAGACACACCTACACCCGTTCATCAGTCAGCGTACTTAAGGAGGCTCCCTCCGCGCAGTCAGCGCTGGCTCGTCTGGGTATACTGCCCGTGTTCAGGCAAGCTTTTATAAAGTCTTAAGCATTAACACGCCGTTAGCCTTATTTCTCCTTTCCTTCTCAGGTTGCTGCCACCGTGTAGGTGTGTCTCCGGGATTGCACGCGCTCTCCTGCCTCATCACACTATTCCTCAGCAATCTACTCCACCCGGTCAGGCACCATCAGCTCATCTTCCCCCTTACCCTACTGGTTTGTCTATTCCCCTCTGTGTCCTGCCGGTCCTCTTTGGGTTTCCCAAGTAAGTAGCAATTTGACTCGTCCATTTCCCTTACTCCACTCCTCAGCTCACGGCTCTCTTCTTCTCTCCACAGGGCCTTTCTTCTGGCGAGTGACTGTTTCTGCAGCTGTGCGCTTTGGATTTTTGCTAAAGTTGTCAAACGTGCTCCTCTGTGTGGTTCCTTCCTGTGTTTGGCATCGTGCACGTGAGCTGTCAAAACTTAATTCGTCATGACATTTTTCTGCCTACAAACGATCATTGTGTTGTTATACTCAAACTATGACCTAAAAATATTTAATAATTTTAACCCTGCCCATTGACATCATTATCTCCAGAGGTAATTGTTTGTATCAGCTTATGTAGATTTTGTCTTAAACAAACCATTAGTTAATAACTGAATTCTTTTATATAGCATATTGGAGTTACATCTATCTGTGTTTCCATCCTGGATTTCTTTTGTGCATATTCAAAATCACCATAAACACAGCTAGAATAAAACAGCAAACTTTTAGTTTTACCATCTTCTCTGCAGGTGTGTAACAGTGTGCTTTTCAGTCAAGTGAATGACAGATGTGGCACTAATATAATATACCATTCAATAAAAAAACTAGCAAAGACTCCAATATAACTCAATTTTAATAAAAAAAAAATATCAGAATAAGAGTTACAATTAAACAGTAATCATTATATAATCATTAAAACCTGATGACACACAAAATCAATTCTAACAGAGAAAATTGATGAGGCAGACAAATATCAAACAGCAGCTTGTTTATTAAATGGTGATTTGCACACATTTTCATGTACATCCAGATATTTTATTAGATTATCTCACTATAGTCACAATTAAATTAAAAGGTACATTGGTTTCACACAACTGCAATGTTTCCAGGCCACAGAACTCAACTGAATCATGATTAATTCACATGCCACAGCTGAAATTTTGGACAGCCAGTTGCGTAAAAAAATAAAATCCAAACAGTTACAGCGCTGGCCTCTGCAGTGGTCAGTTTGAAATTAAGATCCCTCATCTATTAATGAGGATGGGATATTGTGGTATCATTTAGTGAGAAGTTCTGAGACCAAAGTAGACTGTAATAAAGTGACAGAGTGGTGTTTTTTTTTTTTCCAGAGTTTTTATCCCCTGCCGCTCGAAGATGAGGTCGAAGGTGAAGAGCAAAGGGTATGGTAAGGGGCCATCCGTCCATCTGTCTGTCCCACTGTTGTGAAATCAACTCATCCTACAGTTTTGTTCTGATCATTTTGAAACTTGGTGCCAGGGTTTAATATACATTGATGATGTGCATATTGCAATTTGACTTTGATCAGATGATTTTTGGAGGAGTTATAGGCCCTGACTTATGATGTCCTATTTCACCTTATTCAATAGATAGTAACTGTCTTGTGAAATCAACTCCTCCTACAGTTTTGTTCAAAATGTTTTGAAACTTGGTACCAGCGTTTGATACACACTGTTGATGCACATATTGCTATTTGACTCTGACTGGATGATTTTTGCAGGAATTATAGACCTTGAGGTCAAGGTCAGAGGTCATTTTTTCCCCTAAATCTTGTATAACTACTGAAAGAAATGATGTAGGCTTTTCAAATACATACCATAATTGCATCTAAGACAAATCTTGGACAGCTTACACCCTGACCTGACATGGGTTTGGGGTCAAAAGGTCAAAGTTAATATTCCATTTGTATAGCACGAGTAAAGCTAGGGTCACCAATCTTGATACACATGTTCACCCTGAGACCCTGACCTTTGACTATGGGTTTGGGGTCAAAAGGGCAAAGATCAAGGTTAACATTCCATTTGCACTATTACTATAGAACGAGTAAAGCTAGAGTCACCAAACCTGGTCCACAGGTTTACGCTGTGACCCTGAATTGTGACTGTGGGTTTGGCGTCAAAAGGTCAAAGTTAACATTTCTCATACTATTACTATAGAACGAGTAAAGTTAGGGTCACCAAACTTGGTACACAGGTTCACCCTGTGACCCTGAAGTGTGACTACAGTTTTGGGATCGCAAAGTCAAAGGGCAATGTCAAAATGCCATATAAACTATATTTCAACAACAAAGAAAGCTAGGGTCATCAAATTTGCTGCACAGGTTCACCTTGGGATCCTGACCTCTGATTATGGTCTTGGGTGAAACGGTCAATATTAACATTCCCTTTGCACTATTACTATAGAACGAGTAAAGCTACGGTCACCAAACTTGGTACACAGGTTCACTCTGAGACCATGACCTCTGACTATATGTTTGGGGTCAAAGGCCAAGATTGGTATTCACTATGCCCTCTGACAATAGAATGAGTAAAGCTTCTTAGTGTCACCAAACTTGCTACACAGGTTCACCTTGGGATCCTGACCTACAACTATAGGTTGTTTAAAATAATTTTTCTTGTATATTCATGGATGATCGGCTTGTCATAATTTGGCTCTGCCCCCATAATTATATGGAAAAAGTTGAAAATGGCTGTACTTCAGTAACATATTGGGATTTTCAAAGAAAATGGAGGCAGGGGATTCTATTAGTAGCCACTTCAGATACCCAAAAAGATTTTCATCATATGTTCCCTTTATTTTTATAATTGCATGCTCACAGTTGTTAATTATTTATTGAGTGAAAAAGTCTCATTAAGAAATTATGTGGTCTTTTTCAAAGCCACCGAACTCCTTAAAACAACTAATTTAACCTCACATACAAACTGGGCAGTGCAATTTGTGACTTCTCACCTTTTAATATCCTGTGCTGTCCTATGGATGTCAGTTGTCTGTCAGCAGACTTGATGTGATGAAAAGGTTCTAAATATAATGTATATAGTACATTAAATCTATACAATTTATTTAAGTGGCTAAAATACTGCTAATATTGCGATTGAGTGCCTACAGCAGCACATTTTCTCTTGTCTTGAGTTGCTCGGTGCAAATGGAAAACCATCTGAGAGTTTATTCCGTCTGCATTCTACTACATCTATAGGTGAAACACCAAATTTGGGGAATTTGACTGCTTCAACAACAGATTTTTCCTGGACTTTTTGCTGCGGGGATGCTCTATGTGGACACACAACTTTAGTCTGGTTCCAGCTGGAACTGGTTCTGGAATATTTCCCTGGTGCAATTCCTGGGAAGAATTACTCAACTGGGAATTGTCCAGGAGGGAATGGGCCTATAACTGGGATAGGTACAAAGAAGGAGAGTAAAAACAAACCCCACATTTGAAAGAATGCACTCATTCATTACCACCTACTCAAAATATAGAGTGAATTGTAGAGGACTGCATCATAAAATGAGCGGCACAGTGGTCAGCACTGTTGCCTTCACAGAAAGAACGTTGTGGGTTCAATCCCACCCCTGGCCAATGGTGACCTTTCTGTGTGGAGTATGCATGTTCTGCCCGTGTCTGCGTGGGTTTCCTCCGGGCACTCCTGTTTCCTCCCACAGTCCAAATACATGCATGTTAGGTTAATTGGCATCAACTGGGGATATATTGGCCTTGGGTATGAATGTGAGAGTGAATGGTTGTCTGTCTTTCTGTGTTGTGCCTGAAATGGACTGGCGATCTGTCCAGGGTATACCCTGCCTTTTGCCCAAAAGATGCTGGGATAGGCTCCAGCCTCGCCACAACATGAAAAGGATTAAGTGATTAAGATGATGAATGCATTGTAAACTTAGAAATAAAAGTTTGGGATAGTACTCGGCTTATTATCTTTTCTCATTTTTCCATTGATAACCAGGACTAAGGAGTATATCAGAAAAATAAAGTTATAAAGCTGAGACCGTGAGAGAATGGGTTAGATGATTTTCTCTCTGTCTCTGGGTTGTTTTTGTGCATTTTATCCTCAGTATCAGTCAAACTTGAATTAAAGCCAATCTGCTGTTAGCCGTATACATATATTACTGATGTTTTGTGCCAAAGGTGACCTCAAGCTCTTAGCTGACAAAGTCAAACCTACTGTATGACACAGGACACTAAGCTTTAGGTAGGCTATATTCATACCTTTAAGAAAATAACAAAATGTGCAGACAGAAACGTCTAATTCCTTTCCTTTTTTTTTTCCAAGTCAATAGCACTTTGGTCAGTCACTGTTCTCAATATCACTGCATATGGCTAAGTCAATATCCAAGAGGAGACGAGTGAACAGAAAAAAAAGGATGGATATGGAGATATGGTCTCAAGACTAAATAATTGATTAGGATGAGTCGATAGTGATATATGTCATTGCTGTTTGATAAGCTATTGCACCATCTGAAGATAGCCCAAGAGAAAATCAATAGTAATGGTTAGCTACTGATCAATAAATATCTTAGATGGAGTTTGCACATGATGGCAACAAATCATCAGTGAGAGGATCCAAAAAAATGTCATTAACCTGAATAAATTAAGACGATCGTCTTGATCAATCTCAGATTTATTCACCTGAAAGATAAGGAATGTTAAAGCTTTTTTACGTCATACTGTTTCTGTTCTTGAGATTTAATGTGTCTTTGGGCAGCAGTTTAGTTCCACATCGGTACTTTTTGCTTAATCACTTCTTTCTGATTGCAAATCACAGCATTTCTGAGTTGTGTTCCAAACTGTGATAAAAAAAAAGTGTGATACCGAGTGATTTTAGTCTGTTTCCAATTATGTTGATATCTAAATCCTCAAAGCATCTAAACTTTTCTTTCAGATTTTCTTGACAAGCACATGGGGTCTTTTTTGAGCAGATTGTCTGATAATCCACAATGATTCTTTTACTATCATCAAACACAGCTTGAAAAATGGCAACATATTGCTTTTTAAGTGAAGATTCATATTGATGTTTCAGTTTTTTGTTTTTAAACACCCATGGGTCATCACTAACCAATGCAATGCACAACAAATATTAGAGGCAATATGTCCCACTTCTGTTTGCAGTAAGCGGTTTTCAGGCTGGGCTTTGGGTGGCCATCTGCTCACAAGTCCCACCACAATCGCCAGCTTATGAGAGCTCAGAGTGAAAATTTGGCTCTGTGCGCCGTAGCAGTGGACAATAAGCCATCTGGGAATCACAACAAGTCCACAGAGATCACTTCCAACACACTCAGTTATTGGAAATGATCTGAAGAGGTCCTTTACAACAGCTGAAGATAATTTTAAAAAGATAAAGGAGAACCGGCCAGATCTATATTTCCAAACTGGGACAGAAAAGAACAATCAGGAATCAATGGGCCTCATGCAAGAACTGTTACTACTAACAGATTTGTTCATAAATGTGACGTTCGATCAATTTACGTGAACTTTTGGGATTCACCTATCTGTTAGTATCTGGAAATTTAGTACATTTACTCACAAATCTCAATACATGAAAGACTACTATCAACAGTGATCACACAGAGGAAGCCTGGACTATTTGGCCATGTTTGTCACATGAACGATGACAAGCTCGTCAAAACAGTGATGCTACACATTAAAGACAGCAGAACAAGGCAAGGGCGTGCCGACACCCATGGACCTTAATGATGAAATGATGATGAGCTAACAACATTTACGAGTGATCCAGAAAAGTTGCTAGAGTTATGTGTAAACAGCTGCTATTCTAACCTTAGTTTTCACTAAATGGCTCTATATTTTGTCTGAATTAAGAATAAGAGTTATAAAAAAAAGTATAAAAGTATAAAGTATTAAAAAAGTATGAGTTAAACCCTATGAACAAGATTCTATACCAGGGGTGTCCAACCATGTGCCATGGAGAGCCAAGACCCTGCAGGTTTTCTCTTCTACCCAGTCTCTTCAGCAGGTGTTTTCACTTATCAGCAATCAGTGGGAAGAAGTTCACTGAAATCTGCTGTTGAAGACACTGGTTGGAGGTAAAACCTGCAGGGTCTTGGCTCTCCATGGCACATGGTTGGACACCCCTGTTCTATACGTTGATTCAAGTTATAAATAAAATGAAAATAGTTAAAAAATAATTAAAAGCAGTATCCTTCCATCAACTTTCAAATCATATCAGATGCAAAATAGCCCAAAATTGTTGAAATGTATCATTAGGACTGTTTCCTGGTTTGGGGGGGGGGGGGGGGCCCTATGCAAGATATCATTTTAGGGCCCCCTAGTGTATCAGTTTGGTACCCAGAAAGAAAACAGTCTTCACATTTCCGAGCAGCCTTTGCAGCTGATGAGACATGTTAAAGGGCTGATGACACATTTTTGACTTCATCTAATTTTTCAACATATAATACAATATGACAAAATAGGTTGGTCTGTGCAGTTCTAAGTCAAACAGGCTTTTTTTCACACAAATATCCGACGTTTTCATGAGCGCCACGTCACCAATTGCGTCAGTGGCTGGAAAACCCCCCGGCCATGTTGTAACGTCATCGACAGAACACAGCACTCGGCTGCCCATTGTACACACAGGATGGAAGCGGTAGAAAACATTGATGATGGTTCCAGCACATGTGGTCTGGAATTGGTTTGTGTTGTCCAATCTTCAGACGATTATAGTTCCGAAGAATGGGATGACAATGAAGAATCTGGGGGCATCAGACCGTATAGGTTTAAGCCATGCCAAGCGGGCATCATGCCTAGCGAGTCAGACTCAGAGAGTGACAGTGGAGAGGCACACATGCCAGCAGCAGCAGCAGCAACAAACACACGGCAGGGGAACACCAAGTGTTATTCTTTTGTCATAGATATTGCAACAAATGTTTGTTCATAAATATAATTTATTTAAACCCAATTTTTCAATAAAATCATAGCAGTGTATTCTCTGTGTCTCGGGCATTGGGTTTATTATGGATTATATTTTGAGTTCTTGTTGTTTTTGTTTTGTACATGTGTTTTATGTGCATTTTGACCCACTTTCAGGTGGGCACTGTCCAAAATTCGCTGGTCCGACCACGCGCCCTCTCTCTTTGACAGTCAGCTGTTCATGGTTTGTGCGCATCATCTGCCGTGTTGTCAGCCAGCCAATATTGCCAACACTGTCACGACGTGATAGCCAATCCACACAGCCATGGTTCTGTTGCACCCCTTGAAGCGATGTTGGCCCTGGGGCGCAACCATGGTTAACACGTTTCCTCTCCATGTTTGCTGGGCGATGTCAGCCCTGAACGCCAACTGTAAGTGTTTCTGTTTATTTTTGTAAGTCTTCACCATTTTGGGAACTGTTGTCATCATTCTTATGTTCAATACATGCGCTATGGTGAATTCTGCGCATAAATCCATTCATCATCCCTCCGTGCGCTCTTACGCAGTGCACGGAGAGGGAGGATGAAATAACAAGGATTTACGTGCAGGGTTCACCACAGCACATGTAATACAGAAAGACAGACAATTCCCAAAAAGGTGAAGACTTACAAAAAACACAAACACACTTACTGATGGCGTTCGGGGGCTGGCATCGCCCAGAGAACGAATAAGAGGAGACATGTTAGCCACAGGTGCGCCCCAGAGCCGACATTGCTTCAAGGACGCACGAGAACCACGGCGAACATGGAGTGACTAACGTTGTGAGAGTGCTGAAAATACTGGCAGACTAACAGCACAGATGACAATACTATGGACCAGCAGTGACTGGCAAACGGCAGCTAAGTGCACGCACTGCTAGTGATGGTGTGATGAGAAGCACCTGGGCGAGGACCAGGAAACATGATCAGCGGGAGTTTGAATCAGCTGGCGATAATGAGACAGGGGACGTGGCCAGACTGGTGAGAGTCAGCATGCGATCACAGAAAGTAGGTCAAAGCTGCGCGTAAATCCATTAATCCTTCCTCTCCTCGTGTGCTCCTCCTGTGTAAAAGTGCATGAGGAGCGCACGAGGAGGCTTATGACAGTTGGAGCTGAAGCGTGTGATGTGGTCTTTCACAGCCTGCTGTTTATCTAAGCCTGCGACGCAATGCGAAGGCATAGCCGTAAAATTAAAACAAGAAACCAGAGAAACTGTGAGCTACAAAGCTGCTGTCATTCCAGTCAACAATACCAGAGTCCGTTCCGTCGCTTACGTCATGGGGGTGCCGCCCTTAATTCGGTGGGCGGCACCACAGTCCAGTCAGCAGCTGTGGTTTTTTGATGATAACTAGTTTATGCAGGCACGGTTGTAATTTTTTTTTTTTTTTTTGATCATCGACAATGGCTTTTGGGTTTACACAACATGCTAAAAAATGTCAAATTCGTGTCATCAGCCCTTTAAATGTTTTAAAATGAGCATCTTCTCCTTAGTTAGAGTGTAAGTGTACCCTGTGTTACTGTTGTACATATGGCCAAAGGTGAGGACCATGTCTGCACCATGAGTATATTTGGTATGGCAGTAATACAAGACCCCCCACCCCCACCCAGAAAGCTTGACCTTTTATGGTAGTTTTAGGGTGTAAATTATTCAAATCTTCATTTCACATGCACACCCATTCACTTACGCATGGATGGAATTCACCATTTTTACACGTTTATGCACGTTTGGAGGGCATAGGAGCATTTGTTGAATCAGAAGTGGTTTGTTAGTACTAATGCGGCTTACTAATAAAATAAATGTGATTTACACATACTAATACTGGGTTCAGTATTAGTATGTATGGGTTACCCATACATACTGGGTTCACACTATAGTATTTGGACTGACTTTTACAGACGTTTTGAAAATTCAGAGAAATTAGCCCAAATGTTAATGAAATTACGTTCGTGAGCAGTTTGTTTTTTTTTTTTTTATCCAGCGCACACCAACTTTTATGAACTTTTACGAACTTTTGCTAGCATTGCATTCAGTGTTGGCAAACTTTTGCCAACCTAGGCTAGCGTATGTGTAGCTGTTGTCAACTAAGGTTAACTTAAGCAAATGAATACTCAGTGCAGGTCAGCTGATGTCAGTGTTAGGCGTTGCTCATATAAAGATCAGTGTTTGTGAAGGCTTCCTGCCATTCTGGACCTGGTTTTGGAGTGAACACATCTTTCTTGGGCATGCTTTTCAGTATTTATTTTTGTTTTTATATTCCTATGTAGTTACTTCTGCATGCCCTTTTCCCCCATTCATTCATTCATTCATTCCTCTAAAAAAAATAATAATACCTATCTATAGACTCCAACAGTAAGTGCAATTAAAATGTGAATGTGGATGGAATAAAAAAAAACTATTGAGTGTATCATCATATAAATAAAATGACAGGTGATTATATTTTGACTGTTACAATTCTCTCCATTAAAATAACATAAAATCCTATTAAATGTCATTTACTTTTTGACACCACACCAGCACTTTTTGATTTCACACAATGAAGGCTGAGCCAATAAATCCTGGAGAATGATTACACATGGAACAGAAAATTAAAAACAGTAAATTTCTCAATGAGGGGATTTTTTTTTTCTCTTTTGGGCTGTCACATTTTTTGGGGAAATTATATGTTTTTTTTCTTTGTTTTTAATTCACTTCTCCATTTCTCTAGCGTCCATGCATGTGTGAAGTGAGTTTTGGTCTAAAAACATCTGCTTCTACCAACATTTCAGTCAATATGTTTGCCAGTGGAGCAACTTAGGCCAACTTAAGCAAACTGCATAACTTACCCCACCGCTCAGGAACTTTTACAGACTGAGCACAATTTTCATGTGTATTTCCAAATGTTGGCAAATTTTCAGAAAGAATACAACTTTCACCAGCGTTTGCCAACAAACACCAACTATCATTAACTTTTACCAACTTTTGGCAACAGACCCAGACATTTGCCAAAACGTCAGTAAAAGTTGGTTCTGTGGAGGTAATAGAACAGACAAGATGCAACGAGCTGGAAGGGTACAAGATTTTATTTCCTCCAACATACTGAAACAGACAGAGAGAATGCATGGCACATTAGCATCGTGATTGTCATTTAATACCCATCATTAGCATGACATCAGCTGGCGCCCGGCCCGGACGTCCTCTCCGAGGACGCATACATAACAGTCCCAACTGATTGCCCCCTGGTGCTCTCTGTCCGTATGTCAATTGTCCTCCACTTCCTCCAGCCCTGATGAGTGTGAGATAGTGTCCGTCCGCAGTGTGCTGGGTCCCTACATGGCTCCCCCCAGAACACTCAGAAGGGGCTGTGACCGCACCGGGTCGTTTGGGCTCCAGTCGGTGCCCGTGGAGGCTGCAGCGGGGGTTGCCCCTCCGGTAGAACTGTCCTGCTGTAGAGGAGTGTCGGAGGGCATGTCAGTCCGTGGAGGGGACGGGGGAGGGGTGGAAAAGACAGTGTGCTCCGCTCCGAGTTCCAGCACATTAAACGGCCGTGGATTGTGGGCGCACGAGGCCGGTGCGTGTCGTGCGTAATGGAACAAACCGGCGATCGGCCGGCTTTAGGGAGTGAGGTGCGGGAAGAACGATGTGGAGGAGGAGGGGGAGGTGGCTGGGAATAAGTGAGTGCCGGCCCAGGATGTCAAAAATGTCTGGGCCACGCAAAAATTGTGTGTGGATCCGCCAAGGTGAGGGACTTTCCCGGTTAACCTGGCAGTGATCCGCAGCGGCTGTGAAAAAAATTAAGTCTCTGACTCCTCTTGCGGCTCAGTCCTGCGAGGATGTGGGAAAGGCGAACGGCCAAATTCCCCGAGGATGCGTAGCGGCTGTGAAAAAAACTGAAGCTGTGTGAGGAACTTGACGGTTTGGCTTTAGGTGCGGGAGCAGCCCTAAAGTCATCGGGGACAGCAATTGGCTAAATTCCCGTTGTGCGCCGTGGCTGAGAAACCCATACAAAGCCCTGTGTGTGGGCTGCACGTCTGCTTTAGGTGCGTGAAAAGCCCTATAGGTTCCGAGGATGGTGATCGGCCGTGTTTCTCGGGCATGGGCAGCGGCGGAGGACGATGTATAAGTCTGTGGAGCCGGTTTGTCCCTGGTGCGTGGCACGCGCCTGTCTCAGTGACCACATAGCTGGAAGTTGCACTGTCCTCGTAATCCTGTGGTGTGCGCGCGGGGCTTCTGTGCACAGAAAGTCCGCTGTCGGGAGGTGAGTCAGGGTCAGGGAACTTGATGGAAATCAACGCAGACGGCGCCGATGATCTTCCCCGTTCAGGCTGTTTCCATCGGTTCGCGCTTGTTGCCGTTCATGGTGCGTCTCGGTCCCAGCGCGCTCCGGTGTGGATTAGATTAGATTAGATTCAACTTTATTGTCATTACACATGTATGAATATAAGGTAACGAAACACAGTTTAGCATCCAATCAGAAGTGCAAAGGACAGCAGTGCAGTATATACGGTAATTAACAGTATGTGCAATTTAAGCAAATATATGCAAATATATGCAGCAGTGCAGAAAGTTAAAAGTACTGTTATGTGCAAATAATGTGCAATAAGTTAGATGTAGTTATGTAGTTATGCAGTTATGTACAGGTGAGGATGGTAAAAGATGATTGTAAGAGAGTCAGCGGGGAACTAAGTTCAATAACGTGACAGCTGTTGGAAAGAAACTGTTCCTAAACCTGCTGGTTCTAGTCCGAAGGCTTCTGAAACGTCTTCTGGAGGGGAGAAGCTGGGACAGTCCATGAGCAGGATGGTTGGAGTCCCTAAGAATGCTGCGTGCCCGGCGCAGACATCTTTTCCTGTAGACGTCCTCTATAGCTGGAAGTGGAGTCCCTGTGATGCGTTGGGCGGTTTTCACCACCCGCTGCAGCGCCTTGCGGTCAGCTACAGAGCAGCTCCCATACCAGACTGTGATACAGTTGGTCAGGGTGCTCTCTATCACGCAGCGGTAGAAGTTGCCCAGGATGTCAGTTGACAGATGGTTCTTCTTCAATGTCCTCAAGAAGAAGAGGCGCTGATGGGCCTTCTTGATCAGGCTGGTGGTGTTAACTGACCAGGACAGGTCCTCCGAGATGTGGGTCCCCAGGAATTTGAAGCTGGGGACACGTTCAACAGCTATGCCATTGATATGGATGGGGTCATGTGTCTCTTCCCTCTCCTTCCTGTAGTCCACTATGAGCTCCTTGGTTTTGCTGGTGTTAAGGATGAAGAGGATGCAGGCGCTCTCTGGTACTCTGGAGTCCACAGCGCGGTGAGAGGGAGTAGACGGTCATTGTCTCTCATCAGGTCACCAGTGTGGAGAAAATGGCATAGTCGAGAGACGCACCATGCACGTCCAGGGTCACCAATGTGGAGGTAATAGAACAGGCAAGATGCAATGAGCTGGAAGGGTACAAGATTTTATTTCCTCCAACATACTGAAACAGACAGCGAGAATGCATGGCACATTAGCATCGTGATTGTCATTTAATACCCATCATTAGCATGACATCAGCTGGCGCCCGGCCCGGACGTCCTCTCCGAGGACGCATACATAACAGTCCCAACTGATTGCCCCCTGGTGCTCTCTGTCCGTATGTCAATTGTTCTCCACTTCCTCCAGCCCTGATGATAGTGTCTGTCCGCAGTGTGCTGGGTCCCCACAGTTCAAACATTGTAGTGTGAATCCACCCTAACATGTTCTTGCGTGAGGCAAAATGTGTAATGAATTGAAATCTGTGGATATGTGCAGAGGTTTTCCATCTGACATCAGATAATTGGTGTTCCGTTCTCTCTCTCTCTCTCTCTCTCTCTCTCTCTCTCTCTCTCTCTCTCTCTCTCTCTCTCTCTCTCTCACACACACACACTCACACACACAGAGAGGGAGGCTTCAACTCAACTGAGCGTGACTATGTTTGAGTTTGAGCAAGGTGTTGAAATTTCACCAAAGCTGTGAAACCTGGGTGAAATAGGATTGTCACTCTCAGGAAAGCTGGAATCACATTATTATGCTTTGATAGAGCATCGGTAAGTTCTGCACTTGGATACAAAAAGACACAGTAAGACACACAGAGAGAAGTGAATTTGCCTGTGTGCTGAAGTGTGAGAAGATAAGCTCTCTGCAGCTTCAGTTTCTCCCTGGCTGACAGAATTAGCTGAAGTTAATGCCTGCACCTCAGTTTAGGAAGAAAACGGAGAGTGTTGTTGTAAAGTGTGGGGCGTGCTCTGGGGCTGACCATCTTCCTTTCTACTGTAACTTCATTAAAGAAATATAAAATGGCAGGCCATTAGGGCAAACACATTCGCCCACTTCTTATTGAGAGATGCTTTTAGAACAATCTAATTCACCGCAAATTGTATGGCTCTCCAACACTCCACAGATGCACCCAATTTGTCCAATCTTCCAAATATGACTGTAGCTCTGTGAGTGCTGCAAGGGCTGTAGGAGGCGGGAATGGGTGGCACCGCTTTTCTATAGTGATAAAGTGGCACCTCAAACATGGTGACATGATGGCCCTGGCCTTTTAATAAACAGCAAACACAAAGGAGGCAAAATCAAGAGGGCAACACACAAACTTCTTTGTAGTAATGTTTCTTCTGCTGACAGCCTCTGTGGTCCAACCTCTTTCTTTGCCATGTGTGGCTCCTTCTCTTCCAGCTCTCCTCCTCTGTCTGAGTTATTAGAGATGAGTGGAAGTCATACTCTGTGTGTGGTTATTAGTATTGATCTGAGAGTCATTCAACAGTCGTTTCCTGCTGATTTCCTCTCGTTCGCCCTCCCAACCACGCTTACTTTATACCCTTTAATAGTCCTCCCAACCCCCATCATTTATCTTAGCACACAAGCTGCTCTGTGCTGACTTTTTAACAGCACTTTGTCAACTGTATCTGACTTATTTAATGGAAATTGTGACCTAATAGTGCCTCTCACACTAACATGTGTACAGTTAGTTGACCACAGAAACAAAAAATTTAGACACAAGCCACAACTGTGTATATTATTATCAATAATGTCATGATTAAGCTGACAGCCCAAGTGCACAATGCTAGCACAGGACGGAACCACACAAGGGGGGAAACGTTCAATAGTTTATTAAATGTAGAAAACAGCGCACAGTTTAATAAACAGCCACTCGCCAGAAGATTTAATCCACCTGTGGAGAGAAAACGAGAGCTGTCAGTGGAGAAGAAGAGAAGGGAATATGGGCGATCCAAATTACCACTTACTCAGGACTCCGAGGGAGGACCGGCAGGACTCCAGCGGGAAATAGACGAACCAGTAGGGAAGGGGAATGAGCTAGAAGTGCCTGACCAGGTGAAGATTTGTTGCTTGGAAGGTGATGAGGTGGCAGGAGAGCGTACGCAGTCCTGAAGCACACCCACACGATGGCAGCAACCTGTAGCTAGATGTGACAACGGAGTGTCGCCACTGCTATGGACCTCTTTAATTAAGTGTTATATTATACAGTATGTGTAAAAGGATTTGTAACTTTCAAATGTTAACATGTATTGTAATGTATAAAGCACATATAGTTTGAGATCTGTTTTGGGTGAATTGAAGTCCACTTGTGTGAGATAAATGCTAATGTTATGTTGCTACAATGCTCTGCACTTTCTATATATATTTATATCTTTATGTGTACGTATGTATATTCACTGCTCTTATTTTTATTTTTCGTATCTTCTTAATTATTGCTCTGAGTGTTGCTATCCCTGTGCTGTTGCAATCCTGGAATTTCCCCATTGTGGGACTAATAAAGGCTTATCTTATCTTATCTTATGTTAATTATGTTAATTGGGTGAGACAAATGAATAGTCTGAGAACCACGTACAGTACCTTGGCCAGCATGCTTCCTGGTGGTGTCCAGGCAAAAGATTCCCCAGGGGTTTAAGTGCCCTTTAAAGGATGCCAGGAGGAGGAAGTATGTGATAATTGAGTAGAGGGGGAAAGTTGGTGGATTTATATTGTAAATAAGGGTTTATACTATTTATTGTATTATTTATGGTGTTTATTTTTGTGTAAATATTGTGGGAATTATTTATGTATTTATCCCTGTCCCTGCAGCCTTATGACTTTACTGTTCGGTATATGGCAGGGAAAGCCAACCTTGTGGCAGACGGCCTCTCCAGAGTACATGACTGTTAGAGTACTGTACTCTCGGTGGAGGTGGGGGGAGGATGTGACGACAGAGTGTCGCCACTGCTATGGACCTCTTTAATTAAGTGTTAAATTATATGTGTAAAAGGATTTATAACTTTTAAATGTTAACATGTATTGTAATCCCACCCTATGCAGGACATACTGAAAGCACTGAGGAGCTCATTTAGCAGTAGACTACATCATCCTAGGTGCGCGACCGAGAGGTTTCGCAGGTCCTTCCTACCTACGGCTGTCAGACTGTATAACCTAAGCAGGGCTGCTCGCAGAGATAGCAAAAAAAACGTGACGACCTAATAGTATTGAATGCAAAAGACGCAACAGACTTACACAAATGGTCCCCTCCAGTATACAACTAGGACAGTATCAGTCGCTACGGAGGGTGACAACATGTATGGGTACATATTCATACCATGTAGGGTAACTAAATAGACGGTTATACTGTTTATTCCATCTAGCTACAATGCTCCACACTGTGTATATATATTTATATATTTATGTGTACGTATGTATATTCACTGCTCTTATTTTCTTATCTTCTAAATTATTGCTCTGAGTGTTGCTATTCCTGTGCTGTTGCAATCCTGGAATTTCCCCATTGTGGGACTAATAAAGGCTAATCTTATCTTATCTTATCTTATCTTATAAATGCACATATAGTTTGAGATCTGTTTTGGGTGAACTGAAGTCCACTTGTGTGAGATACATTCATTCATTCATTCATCTTCTTCCGCTTAATCCTTTTCGGGTCGCGGGGGGGCTGGAGCCTATCCCAGCGTCTTTGGGCGAGAGGCAGGGTACACCCTGGACAGATCGCCAGTCCATCGCAGGGCATCGCCAGTCCATCGCAGGGCAGTGATGAGATACATACTAATGTTAATTATGCTTATTGGGTGAGGCAAATGAATAGTCTGAAAACCACATACCTTGGCCAGCATGCTTCCTGGTGGTGTCCTGGCAAAAGATTCCCCAGGGGTTTGAGTGCCCTTTAAAGGATGCCAGGAGGAGGAAGTACGTGATGGTTGAGTAGAGGGGAAAGGTTGGTGGGTTTATATTGTAAATAAGGGTTTATACTATTTATTGTATTATTTATGGTGTTTATTTATTGTGTAAATATTGTGGGAATTATTTATGTATTTATGAATTTCTTTTTAGATACTATTGGGTATATGTGGGAATGTGAATGTTTATTGTCTTACCTGGGACATTGGTATGTTCCAATTGGATTCATTATCTTGCTAAGTATATTAACAGGTGTTTTTCATTTGGTTGGGGTTGCTGGGTGTCGGATGTTTTATGTAAGTTGTTGCCTGCAAAGTATTTGTAATAAATGGGAAAATGCTTGCTGCAAACTTTGGAAGTCTCGCCCTTCTGTGATGTACCTTGACCGCTCGGCAAGTTCCTGACACTAGAGAAAAGAGAACAGTTTAGACAACGTGTCTAAGCCAAGTTCAAAATGACCTGCTTGCCTGAATTAGGGCAGTATACCCAGACGAGCAAGCGTTGACTGCGCGGAGGAGGCCTCCTTAAATACGCTGGCTGATGAGCAGGCACAGGTGTGTTCTCTGCCTCAGGTGCAGTGATGAATTAGTGAACGTGCGGCAGGAGGGGAGGAGGGCGCTTTCACTGCCCATGACAAATAAAGACTACATATGCACACACCCACTTAATTTCTGCTGTTAAAGGGGCATTGCATAGACTTCTATTCATTTCCTGCAGACTTAAAGCAGCACTATGTAACTTTCTTGTTCCAGGTAGGGATACTGAAGGGGCTACAACAGGGGTGGGCAATAATGTGCCATGGTGGGCCAAGAATCCCCCACCACCACAATCCCCCTTGTAAAAAAAAAAAATAACAACTCGCCTGCTGGTAATAGTTGGTCTGTCTTATGGCTGAGCCTAAGTCTGTACCAGGGGTCACCAGCTAAAACTGCAAAAGATCCGAGAAGTCGGTCCTCCTCCCCAGCCAAGGTCCAAACTATGTGTGGGAATTTTTAGGCACCTCATGATTTGATTATGATTCAGAACTCCAACTTGATTCCAAAACCATTCTCAGTGCATCCTGACACATTTTTTTTCTATTCAAGATTCCCCCCACACACACACTGTGTGAAAACTTGGCCCTTTTAAAGCAAAGCATTTGCAAGGACCCATGAATTTACTTCCAACATCTTTTATTAAAACAAATGGAAGAGAAATCTGACACATGGTCGGCAGTGGTGGCCTAATGGTTAGGGATGTGGACTGGCGAGCGGAGGGTCACGGGTTTGATCCCTGGACCGGTATGGATTACTCTGGGTGGGGCAGAAAACATAGCAGTGTTTTCCTCACTCCCCTTAACCCCACTGTGGTGCCCTTGAGCAAGGCCCTTAACCCCAACTGCTACAGTGGAGCTGCTCAGTGGCCACGGGTCAGTCTGTGGTTGTACTGGGCAGCTTCCAGGTGTGACTGTGAACAGGACATCCTTGAAAAAGAGAGGTTATTTCTCAGTGGAACTAGATAGATAGATAGATAGATGTACTTTATTGATCCCAAACTGGGAATTTACCAACTACCCTGTATAAATAAAGGTTAAATAAAATAAAGAACATGGACAAATTTATTGCAAAATGTGCTTTTAAGAACTGACATTCTTTCAGAAGACCACAGCTGTCTCTAGACAGGCCAATATCATTTAACTTGCTTTTACACATTATTTTATTAAGCTCATGTTTTAGCTCTATATTCATTTTTAAACAAAAAATATTAAAATGAATTCTTTGTTCCATTTCAAACAAAACATAACATAAAATTTTATAATGCAGGAGAACACTAAATGTGTTTGACTCCAAATAAAAGGTCTAAAATTCTAAAATCTACAGCAAAAATCCTAAAAATGTTTTACAGGAGAACACAAACTAAACTGCACTGCATTTAAAAAAAGATTAATATCTAAAAAACTAAATTTCACAAAAAGTCCACCTCTATACAATACTTTCAGTGCAGAAAAAAACTGTTTCAAATTAAGAAAAAAAAAACGACACAAAATATAATTCCACACGACAGAATTCCTTGACATTTTTTTCAGTCTCAACAGTAAACTCTGTTACAGCATGGATGGAACTTTGACTCCATGGTTACAGGGAGAGGGGAGGTGGAACATTTATGCTCGGTAACACATGGAGCTTTTTTACGTGTCGGCCTTGTGTGTGTCGAGGGGGTGCACCCACAGTGAACCTGATTTTGCAACCTGCTGACTCTCTGCAGATAGTGGCATTTGTGGAACAGCGAAGAGGGCAGTCTGCAGCAGGAAGACACCACCCAAGGGCTCGTGCTTTAATCTGTTGGGCGGTTGCCGATGCAGCAGTTCACTTCCACTTTTTTCCCACCAAAATAAAGCAGTTTACCTTTTCCCCAAATTGTATCAAAAGGCTTCGGGGTCCGGACAGAAGACTCTCTGGGTCCAGATCCGGACCGGAGTCTGCCGGTTGGTGACCCCGGGTCTATACAATATGACAATGAGGGACTGACTGATAAAAGCCAACAATCAGTTGATTGCCATCTAATTTCATTTGGTCATGAGCCTGGAACCTCTTCCTTCTGTGTTACATGTGCTGTTATAATCATAACCTGTGGAATTGCCAAAACAGAAAAAGATTTTAAAAAACTCATAAATTAATGAAAAACAAGAAAACATTCAGAAGGCACTAATTTTCACCAAAGCAGCAAATTTTTCCCTTACATTTTAGTTTCTCCTTGGCTGTCAGCAAATAGTGGTCACTGCTGGAGATCAACATAGGATCTGAAAAAGACAGTCCCTGTTTTGGAATCCTTGAAAAAAAATCTTTCAGAATGCATCCAAAATGTAATCAATTGGTAATTAGTCTATTACCAGCCTTTATCAATAATTTGATCAAAATCTGTGTATAATTTTTTGAGCAATGCTGTTAACACCCAAACTATTAATAATAATCATGGATTAGATTTATATGGCGCTTTGCATGTCAAGTGACATCTCAAAGCACTTACAGTGAGTCCATTATTCATTCACTCCAGACAGACATTGATAGTGGTAAGCTACTACTGTAGCCACAGCTGCCCTGGGGCAGACTGATGGAAACATGGCTGCCAATCCACACCAGTAGCCTCTCCGACCACTACTGAACATTTATACACGTTTACACCCAGCGTCATGGACACTGGAAGTAAGGTGGGTAAAGTGTCTTACCCAGGGACACAACAGCAGGATGGCTGAGGAGAGCGGGATTCGAACCACCAATCCTCTGGTTATTAGACGACCCGCTCTACCTCCTGAACCACTGCCGCCCACTTTTCCCTCATCCGTTCCATTTTTGCTGAGCACCAAGCTGGACGGCAGGAAGTTCCATTTTTATATGGTCTTTGGCATGACTCGGCCAGGACTTGAACCCCGGCCTCCTAGTTGTTGTACGGATGCTCTACCTCTAGGCCACTACTCCGGTGGCCTAGAGGTAGAGCAGGTATTACAACCACAGGGAAAAATCATACTGTAACTCCTTGATAGAGGTTAATGAAATAAAAATGTATAATGGGACACTCAGTGCCCTTGACTAATGAGAAAAGGCACTGATATAATGGTCTTAATTAATCTGTGTCCATTCATTATGCATATGTACAGAAATACATAGAAAATTTAAAGGGTATTATTTTATTCTTTTTATTTTTTCTTATTTTTGTGCCATATAGATACAGCTACAGTGGTGGATGCTCATATTAATACTGTTTCAATGTTATGAATGTTTGTGCACACACGTAATCCCTATGAGCCAAAAGCCAGTGAGTAAAACGTTCTGATTTACTTCCTCCTCACACAGAAGCCCCATTTTTTCATTCCACACATGCACAAATCTGCACATGTGGGAGTCACAGATTGGGAATAGATTAAAACCCAGATTAAAAAATATCTGCCATGTCATGTGTCTCTGTGGTCAATGTACCATGGCCTTATCACATTTTCCCATTGGTAAATAGCTGACTAGGTCTGCCTGACAATTCACTAGGAAGAGTCACTACGTGCACATCAGTTTAAAAAATGCTAACCTTTTAACTCTACAACCTCAGCCTTTAGCTATACCATTAATCCTCTAAACAATCCAACAGATAATTAGCGTTAACATTTTTAGCACTATTGGCATGCTTGTCTTCTGTGACCACGTCTATTAGTCTTGGATAATAGAGCAGCCATCAGTAATGAAGACACACTGCATAGATCCTAATGGCTTGTGGACAGGATGTAAACAAGGTCAAAAGTAAAACTAAAACAGCTCATCCCAATGAGAAGTAAACAAAGGTAAACAAGCATTGGGGGAAAAAATAACCTGGAAAGCTACAGTCGTCTGCGCTTGAAAATAGACTCCACAGTTCAATTTCAAAATACAGTACTATCACCTGAATAAGAAAAGCAAACTTCTCACCCTGGTACCTTAGGTTCACTTACATTTGAACTTTAAAGTCATTTGAGTATATTGAATTATTACACATGCAGACATTGTTCTAGTATCTTGAGATTACATCCCTCTAGTGTCTCAATACCCAGCTAAAGAACAAGCAACAAATTTTACATATCTAACTTGCATCTGTATTAAGAAAACTGTCGTTGACAAAAAGGACTAAAAATAATGAACGTTTTTATTATGAATAAAGCTGATCACCATATCACTATATCAGACTGATGACACATTTGTGAGAGAGCTTCTTGTGTTTTCAGCTCAGACAGCCAAAGGAAAATGGCTGTACTCCTGTCCTGTACTCCATACCAGCCCCCATCCCCACCCCCTCTGTGTGGATGTGAATAATATTCCATTCCATGGTAATCCACCCTAGATATTAATTACAGTCTCCATTAACATTTAATAAATACTTCCCAGGTGGGCTTGCTACTGAGTGAGCTGAGAGCCTTATCAAATATTAGGCCTTTAATTGGCCTTTCACTCCAATGAATGGCTTTTTAATTAGCGTGCAGTTATCATCCCCTCACCAACCACAGGACCTGGCTGATCAGCACTCACAGATGTGCCTGGTTTGCTGAGTGGGGGCAATTTAATGACCTGAGGTAGGCCACTCGTTGCATAATGTTCCATTTCTCTGGCCAAGACAGGAATTATGAAGTCTGTCGGAATACCACAGCCAGACATTAAGTGGCTGTATGGTTTTGGGCTGGAAATCTAGGGGGATGGACAGTGTGACCCAGTACTCCCCAATAAGACAATTTCACAGACAGATATTTATGTAAAAAACATAATCCAGTCAATGAATATCTAAAATGGGGCTGTCAAGCTGAATGAAAGAGCCAAAACAAAACACACAGAACCCAAATTAAGAGCAAAGTGTCAGCATTTAAGAAAAAACAGATTTAAATTGTCCAAATTTTATGTTTAAATAAATAATTCAAATAGTCACAAAGGAGTTTAACTTCCAAGACATCTTATAAAAAGGAGAACAAACCAAGCATGGATTAAAAAAAAAATAATAGCAGAACAAAAATTTAAAAATTGATGTTTCCTAAGGTTCAGCAGTTTCATTGAACCATTCCCAATGAAAGGGTTTCAAGAAATCAAAAGCAGAAAACTTTTTTCTGAAAGGTAATGTAGCGTCAGTCCCTTTGGCTCCAATCTATAAAATCATTCTTCACCTTAAAGAAGTTGATTCATCCAAAAGTCTGGTCAAGAATTGTTTCCTTCACCTAAGAACCACAGTTTGAAAACACATTCCATGGTAAAAGGGACAATAAGGATCCCATTTCGTGCCAGGAACGGATTAGTCTGCAATCATAAATCCCAGAACTTCCTCCCCAACCAGGCAGTTTTATGCTTTAAGAACTGCTTGAAACCTTCCAGATACATTGGCCCACATTCCACAGCTCTCTAGGAATTATCCACAGCTCAACATTACCCCCTGGTGGACAACTCCGGAATATGCTTGCTGTTGCCTCTGCAAGCTGAACTGGAATTAATGAATGAAATGACTTCCTTTTAACAAAAACTCTCAATTCTCAGATTATTTTCTTTTTCAGGACACCCTGGAAAATCAAGCAGGACTCTGACATACCATTCTGGTTTGAAATGTTTCATTAATCATTGGTTTAAATGTATTGCATGTTTGAAAATGCTTAAATGAACCTTATTCTAACGCATGTTAATTATAGAAGGACAAGTTTATGAAAGTGCATGCTCACTGAAAGTTAGTCATGAATCACTGAAGTTAGCTTAGATGTTATTTATAAGTATATAATCTGAATTTCATAGTTAATATGCTTGCCTTCTAAAAACTTATGCCAGTCATCTGATTGGTACGAGTCAATCACCAGACCATCTCTGTTGGACAACACCCCCTTTCATTCTATTGGTCGGTTACAGACAAAGGACTGTTTTCTTATTGGACCAGAGTTCATTCAAACCTCCCGCGATGGGAGACAATTGGTTCCCTTTCATGTCAGTCAAGTTTTTCTCCTAAAAACTTACTCAAAGTGAGGAACGCCCTGGTTCAGGCAGTAGTTCTTTTTGAAATTTTGTCTAAGTTGTCTGTGTCCTGCCTTGAATTCTCTCTTTCCTTTAAACATCTGGAAAAAATATTTTTTCTTCTGTTTTGAGCTCAAACTTCTCTTTTATTTGGAGTGAAACTCCATGTTCTCAGACGTTTTTCTATTTTATTCTGTCAAACTTTTTCTATTGATTTTTTCTAAACTCACTGTGTTTTAAAGTGGATTGATCGTTTTTTCCTCATACTGGAAGCTGTTTTCGCCAATCCCCACGACATCTGAAGAACTAGAATTTTATGGGTGGAACTGTTTTACATACATTTTTCCTTCAGCCTGTGGTTCTTGTCGGCTGGTGGAAAAGCTGAAGCTGAAGGAAAAATAATATTTCTCTTTTCAATAACCTCCATTTTTTTTTTTTTTTAGAGTAACTCAGAATTTCCTTTTTCATATAATCAGCTTTTATCATTTTCTCCATAAAAATGCATCCAATTTTATGCATATTTTGTTACAGTTACTTCATGGTTTCCCATTGCATTATGGTTACAAATTCAAAATCTGGTTTCTCTTGTTTCCACAAACGTTTAACTATAGACTTTATGCTCAGGAATCCGTTTCCAGTTAATATGATATTTCATACTTTTTCATCATTTCACCTGCTTACACATCAATTGAATGTAATGTCACTTAACTTGAGTTTGATTATTAAAACTGTTAACGGTATATAGAGGTTTCTGCTTGGTTTCTTTTGTGTGTCTGCTTTCCTGGGTCACGGCAGAAGAATTCATGAGTATTGAAACTGGTTAATGAAAGGTTCAAGGATTAGTTATTAATAAATTGTCCAAGTTTGGACTGGTGCCCCTACAGGTGTTTCCCTCTTGTTTGTGAGTATTTGTGGTCATGAAGTAAACCTCTGTTTCCACACACACCTCTAAGTATAAATTAAATAATCCTTGTACCTTATCACACATAACTAATTGTTCCTACAGTAAGAAGGAAAATTAAAATATTGCAACTGTGAAAGAAGTGCTACAACTAATGCTAAAAAATAGATTGCACTATGTTTCTAATCTCACAATAGGGCTATGTGTGTAGACAGTAACATCGCTGCTTTTCATGGCATATCACCATTTCATGAGCACTGAAATCCAAGTAGAGGTGGCACTCCCACCCCTGTCGTGAGTTCATATCTTGCTGTTTTGTCCCTTCCAGCTTTTATTTCCTCATTTGTAGCTCACTTCTGTTTTCACAGTGAACTTCATTTACAGTACATACTTGTTTGCTTTACAGAGATTTTAGATGATTTAAGGGGTCATAGGTTGCACTTTTTTCCACATTTTAACAGCTTACACATCTTAATGAATGTTTGTGACATCTTTTGTTCACATTTTCTTTAATTATTTAATTATTGTAGCAAATTTGTTATTAATTTTTCCACCCACATCCCACAAGGCTAACAGTGTTAGTGCTACATTATCTGAATAAATCCTGTGATAAAAAGACTTACCAGTTGAAGGACATGCCCAGTTGTAGTATGCATGGTGGCCCAGGATAATGACTGAAGCTGCATCGGTCCTTAAAAGCAGTTTAATGGTAAAAACCCATCTTAATGTGGGTCAAGTTTTCAAAGCAGTTTGTTAAAAAAAAATGTTAACTAGCCTGGTGGATAACTTCATTTCAGCCAGAGAGTCCTGATTGGCTCAACACTACCCAAGTGCCAGCGTGCATAGTTATATCACCAAAAATGTTGTCTCAACTCGCCTTTTTGCAGGGGGCGGGGCTTAAGTGAAATGTTAAAGCAAAAAAATAGAGATGTGAGATATCTGAGTGATTGCACTTGATATGTCTTGTAAGTCATAAAAAAAACCCATCTTACATACATTTTAAAAAAAACTCGATTTTTGGCAAAGTGTCACTTCAAAGAATGAAAGAAATAATGCATTACTGGTTGACAAAGGTGTGTGGTTTTAGTGGTCGATAGGATATGACTGGTCTCTGGAGTACAATAAGCACAAAAACATACGTGAATGAGTGACTTCAGTTAGCCGCCTCAGATCTCAGTTTAAGAAAATAAAACTTCAGTTAAGCTAAAATAGCATCTAAGAATGAAATAAATGGTTAAACATTGTTAGATGAATATGGATTCCAGTGGGGTAGAAAAGAATTTATAGAAAATAGCTATCAAAACCACTCGTATCCATGCAGCCTGTCCACCTCCTCATCCCCACCAAGGCGAGCTGTGTCCTTTTTAGGTCGCCCAACATGGACCACCTAGAACACGAGTGCTAACAGTTCATTGTATAATCATGGTGAAATTATTCCAAAATAAGCCAAAATGTTGTGAGATATATTATCGACTGTGAATTAGCGAACAAAGTGGTAACAGGAATGGCTATTAGGGTGACTAAAATCTGAAGAAAACAATATAAGTCACACTTTGTGCGAGTCTCCTAGTACCACTGTTAGCTCAGGGGCTAAGACTATTAGCCCCCCCTTCTATTTACATGACCTACAGCTAGATAGGCCAACAATAGAGCAGTGGGCAGCTATCAAAGCTGGTGATGTTTACCTATTAAGACAATGTAAGATAAGCCTTTATTAGTCCCACAATGGGGAAATTCCAGGATTGCAACAGCACAGGGATAGCAACACTCAGAGCAACAATCAGAAGGCAAGAGAAAAAACAAGAGCAGCAAGTATACATATGTACATGTAAATATATATACACTACTGTTCAAAAGTTTGGGGTCACTTAGAAATTTCCTTATTTTTGAAAGAAAAGCACTTTTTTTCAATGAAGATAACTTTAAACTAATCAGAAATACACTCTATACATTGTTAATGTGGTAAATGACTATTCTAGCTGCAAATGTCTGGTTTTTGGTGCAATATCTAGATAGGTGTATAGAGGCCCATTTCCAGCAACTATCACCCCAGTGTTCTAATGGTACAATGTGTTTGCTCATTGTGTCAGAAGGCTAATGGATGATTAGAAAACCCTTGTGCAATCATGTTAGGTCTGCAATGCTGTAATTGCTGCAAATGGAGGATTCTTTGATGAAAGCAAAGTTTGAAGGAAAAAATTATTATTTCAAATACAAATCATTATTTCTAACCTTGTCAATGTCTTGACTACATTTTCTATTCATTTTACAACTCATGGTGGTAAATAAGTGTGACTTTTCATGGAAAACACAAAATAATTGTCTGGGTGACCCCAAACTTTTTTTTTTTTTTTTTTAAGTTTTTGTAAAGGGTATACAGGTCATTACAGCATTGCATTGTTTACATTTTCATCACATGTTCCCTTATTTTTTGCTATTTGACAACATTGTAAGAATAATTATTACAACACCCTTTTTTTTAAAGTGAAAGAAAAAGTGAAATTAAAGAGAATAAAAAACAAACAAACAAAACAAAAGAGCAAGAAACAAACAAACAAACAAACAGGAAAAATAAAAATAAATAATTAAAAATAAAAGAGCATCTGAGTAGCATTGGAACAAAGAGCGGAGCCATTATTGAAATGGTATTTGTCAAAGATTAGATCTAATGGAAGACACATATGCGATCCAGGGTTGCCAAAAGTTCATGAACCCATCCATGTCCTGTCTCAGTGCGAATGTCAACTTTTCCATCCAGTAAATGTCTTGGATCACGTTAATCCAATCTTCAGGTGTAGGACAGTCCTTCAACATCCATTTTTTAGTTAGGGCTTTTTTACTTGACAATATTAAAACAGTGAATAAGTATTTTTCTCCTCGTCTTTCCAGTGAGTCCTGTAGTAAACCCAAATACAAAGTTACAAAAGAAAAGGGAACTGTTATTTTGAATATTTTCCCCAATATTGTCTGTACATTGGTCCAATATTGGTGGATAACTGGGCATGACCAAAACACATGAAAATGATTTGCAGTCTTTTCACCACACAAGCGCCAACAGTTCAACCCCTTATGGGTAAATTTGTTTTGTGCAGGTGTTCTGAAAAATCTTACCAAATTTTTCCATCCAAATTCTCTCCACTGCAGGGATGAGGTACTTTTCCATTGCTCTTTATTTAGCTTTTCCCATATTTTCAGTTGTGAATTGAAGTTCCCCTCTTTTTCCCATCTCTCTTTTATATATGATGTGTTGTCTCCTTTTAAGTCTTGAAGACCTTGGTATATTTTAGAGATGTATCTGGTCCCTGGGATCCCTTTATATGCCATTAAGAAGACCTTCAGAACACCTGACTGGGCCCTTTCCAAATCCTCCTTTTTAAGTATATTGTTTATGTGGTGTCTAAGCTGAAAGAACCTGTAAAGGTCTTGATTTATTAGACCTTGTTTTTTCAAATCTTCAAAACTTCTTAAAATTTGCCCCTTAAAAAAATCGTAATATTTTATCAGCCTGTTCTCTTTCCACTTTTTAAATCTAGTGTCTGTTTTATTAGGAGTAAAGACTTGATCATAGGCAATCCATTGCAGAAGTCGATAGGACTCTTTAGTTTGATTCTCTCTGACTATCTTAAACCAAATTTTTAGCGGGGTCTCTATCCACGGGTTAGTGTTATTCAAAAGTTTAGGTAAGGCATTGTTTCCTATTATCGCCTGTAGGGGGATGTCACTTGTTATTTGGCATTCGATCTCCTTCCATTGTGCAGTGTAGACTGGGTTACATATCTCTATTAAAGTTTTAATTTGTGCGGCTTTAAAATAGTCCCTGATATTTGGCAGCGCAAGCCCACCTTTGTCTTTGTTTAGCTGTAAGGTTCTATATCTGATTCTAGGTCTCTTGCCCTGCCATATGAATCTTGAGATCCTTCTGTCCAGCTCCTGCCATGTTTTTTTGGGAGGTTCTACCGGTATTGTTTGGAAAAGGTATAGAAGACGTGGAAGTATATTCATTTTTGACTGCTTCAATTCTTTGTGCAGTACCCAAGAATGTATCATATTCCATCTTGCTAGGTCAGATTTTATTTTTGTCACCAGTGGATCATAGTTTAGTGTTATAATTTTGTTGAGTTGTTTCGGGATATTGACCCCCAGATATTTCATAGATTCCATCTCCCAGTTAGTTTTGAGTTTGCTTAGTGAATAAGGATTTGGGTCATAGTTGAATGTTAAAACTTGGGTTTTATGCATGTTTAATTTGTACCCCGATAAATCTCCATACTCTGAAAAAACTGAGATTAGTTCTGGTAAAGAGGTGTCCGGCTGCCCCAGGTATATTAAAATGTCATCAACAAAGAGTGCTATTTTATGCTCCTTCTGACCAAGTGTAATACCCTGAATTTTTTGATTCTGTCTTATCCATTGGCTCAGAGGTTCTATGAAGATTGCAAAGAGCAGTGGAGACAAGGGACAGCCCTGACAACATCCTCTTTCCAGCTCAAAAGATGATGATAAATTACCGTTAATCCTTATTTTAGCTGTTGTTTTTTTTATATAATGCCTGGATAGTTCTAATGAAGTTGTTATGAAAATTGAAACTGGATAAGATTCTATATAGGAAAGACCAGTCAACCGAATCGAATGCTTTTTCAGCATCTAATCCCAATATGACTGCATTTAAGTTATATTTTTTTATATGATGAATTATGTGTAAAGTGCGTCTAATGTTGTCTTGTGTCTGTCTTTGTCTTATAAAACCTGTTTGGTCTAAGTGAATTAAATTTGTCAGTATATTTTCTAACCTTTTGGCAAGGATAGTGGTAAAAAGCTTATAGTCCTGATTTAATACACTGATTGGTCTGTAGTTGGAGCATTCTAGTTTATCCTTTTCAGGTTTCGGTATAACTGCAATGACCCCTTCTCTCCAGGAGGGGGGGATTTCCCCTGTGTGGAGGACATAGTTAAATGTTTTCAGGAGGAGAGGAGATAGTTGCTGTTTAAAGGTTTTGTACCACTCTGCTGTATAGCCATCTGCTCCTGGGGATTTGTTAGCTTTAAGTTTCATAATTGCTTTTTCCAATTCTTTAGGTTGTATTTCTGACCAGTAGTGTTTTATTTTTGAGACTCCGTAAGTTGGGGAAGGTTTAATGTGTTTAGGAATGCTTCGGATGTGTTTTTATGTTTTTTGAGGGAGTATAAGTTCTTATAGTAGTTCTCGAAGCTTTTAAGAACATCCTGAATTCTGAATTTTATTTCCTTTGATACTGGGTCTCTGATTTTGTAGATTGCTCTTTCTGTTTGTTGTTTCCTCAATTTATAGGCTAGTAATTTTGTCGATTTACTGCCTGCTTCATAGTATTTTTGTTTCAGAAATGTAAGTTTCTTCTGGATTTCTATTGTGTAGATCTCATTTATTTGATTTTTAATTTCCTTAATCTTGAGCAAGTCATTAGAATGAGTGTTGCCTTTGTGTTCTTTTTCTAGGTTCTTAAGTTCTGACTCTAATGTGATTAGCTTTTCTTGTCTCAGTTTCTTTTGGGTTGCCAGTTTTGCAATAATCTTTCCTCTTATTACAGCTTTGCATGCATCCCACAGTATTAAAGGGGATACTTCTCCATTATCGTTTTCTTCCAAATATCTGAGAATATCTGATTCCAATTTATCTTTCAGTGGTCCTTTCAGGACATTTGAATTCAGCCTCCAAGAAAATGTATTATTTGTGTATTTTTGGATACTTAAGTCCATATAGATCGGACTGTGGTCAGAGAGATCCATCAGTCCTATTTTACATGTTTTTACTCTTCCAATGTCTCTATTAAACATAAAAAACAGTCAATCCTTGAGTAAGATGAATGTGGCGTTGAGTAAAATGTATAATCTTTTACACTGGGGTTGAATTCCCTCCACAGATCACAAATTCCCTTTTCTTTTAGTAGCATCCGAGTTTTCCTACTTTGAGTGCTATTTTGATGTGGAGAATTACCTGATGCATCCCAGTATGGATTTCGTCTTAGATTGAAGTCTCCACCACATATCACTAAACCTTGGGCTTTAGTTATCATTAGGTCAAATACATTTTTATAAAATTTCCAGTTAGCCCCTGGAGGTGCATATACATTCAGCAAGGTGATATCTTCTCCCTCTAGCCGCCCAATTACCAAACTGTATCTCCTTCTTTTATCTTTGTGTTCTGATTTTTTTTCAATTGTAATTTTGGTTGATATCAATGTCGCTACTCCCCTCCTCCTCCCTGACTTAAATGAAGATGAAGAGATCATTTTAAACCCTTGTCTATTGAGTTTAGTGTGACTCCATGTCTGTTAGGTGGGTTTCTTGTAAAAAATATTATTCCTGCTTTGTCTTTTTCATTTTGCCTAGAATCTTGGATCTTTTAACTGGATTCAGGATCCCTTTTACATTATATGAGATTATTTTGGTTACACCCTGTTTCTCCATTGTATTGTCTTATTTAGTATAACAGTGTGGTGGCCCTCTTTTATGCTACTCAGAAACTGAAAGAACATTAAGAACATAAAAAACATTAAGAACATAGCGTATAAAACTTTAAAACAAAAAACTGTCAAAAGAACTTCCTGAGCTGAGGTCTTTTTAAAGACCCTGGAAGAGCCTTGATGGAGTGTATGCTCTGAGGGAAATTCCTCAAACTCTGTTACGTGTTGAGGGCCCTCTCTTACCCCTGTAAGTTGTCCCATTTTTTTAACGTGAATTTCAGATCCCAATCCGAACTTGTAATGATTTTTTTTTTTTTTTTTTTTATGCCTATACCCTATGAAATTGTGTACACCCTCCCACCCCCATCACAGCAAACATTCACGCTAATACAGTATTTGTCAGTGTGGGGAGAACATGTGGATCATTGTCACATTTCTATTTTAACAAGTTTTGTTTTGTTTTGTTTTTTTTATTATTAAAAAGACTTATTTGGGACTTCCGGTCTGGACGCCATGGCGACTGCAGCTTAACACTGAAGCTCTCAGACCCAATCCAGGATAACACCTTGAAAATCAAACTTAACGGATTTTTGGAGGAGTGAAAATCAAAAGACAAAATCATCATGTCTAAAGGAAAACAGAAGAAACTGAAATCTCCAGGCCAGGACACGTATCGGCCGGAGAATCTGAACTGGAAGATCTCCGTTCAGAAGACGAGGAACTGGTGATAGCTAACAAAAGGGTTAGCCTGAAATCACTATTTGAGGAGCTACGACGATTTCGCCGAGAAGTTACGGCCGAATTTTGGGAATTCAGAGAAGAATTGAAAAGGACAAACAGCAGAGTGGACCAGGCCGAGAACCGAATCTTGGAACAGAAGATCGAATAAAGTGCTCGAAGATTCTGTGCTAGACCTACGCAAAAGACAAGCAGCTATAGAGGCTAAGCTAACCGACCAAGAAGGAAACAAAGAAGAGACAACATAAGAATTCATGGTCTGATAGAAGGAACCGAAAATGGTTTTAACTCAATGGCAGAATGCGTGGAATCCTTACTAAGAGAGAAATTGGATATTCCACAACCACCGACTTGAAGATAGAAAAGGCACATCGTTCATTAGCCGCTAGGCCGGCGGCGGAAGCGCCCCCACGTTCGGTGTTGGTAAGATTTTCCAATTTCAAAATAAAACAAGAGGTTGTAAGACTGGCCTGGCAGAAAAAGGATTTATGCACCAGGAGAGGAAAAGTCTACGTGGAACACGATTACGCCCCGGAGGTCCTTAAAAAGCGCAGGGAATACAATGACGCGAAAAAGGTGTTAAGAGAGAAGAAATTGCGCTTTCAGACACCATTTCCTGCGAAGTTAAGGTCCTTCTACGGCGATGAAACGTGTCTCTATAATTCGGCGGAAGAAGCAACAGCTGACATGGCGAAAAGAGGGCTCCCGGTAACGGTATTTAAACCCGCAGCAGACCCGAGTGAGAAGATCAAAGCGCAAACATGGACAACACAAAGACCCTCAAAATCCACGGACCAGCAGCGGGAAACCCAGCACCAGAGCGTCGCGGATTAACTATCCGTTTTCAGGTTGGAATAGCGACCTTTTTTTTTTTTTTTTTTTTTTTTTTCTTTTCTCTGAATCAATCCGCACATCCAACCCCCCTCATACAAGGTAACAAACTTTAAAGGAGATGCATATTCAGCATGTGGTAAAACATTTCATGGAACAATCATATTATTTGAAACAAATAAGTCTTTGTAATTAAAAAAAAAAAAAAAAAAAACTTGTTTAAAATAGAAATGTGACAATAATCCACATGTTCTCCTCATACTAACAAATACTGTTTTTGCGTGAATGTTTGATGTGATGGGGGTGGAGGGTGCACACAATTTCACAGGGTTTAGGCATAAAAGGAAAAAAAAAAAATCATTACAAGTTTGGGATTGGGTTCTGAAACTCACGTTAAAAGCATGGGACTACTTTCAGTGGTAAGAGAGGGCCTCAACACGTAACAGAGTTTGAGGAATTTCCTCAGGGCCTTCACTCCATCAAGGCTCTTACAGGGTCTTTTTAAAGACCCAGCTCAGGAAGTTCTTATGACAGCTTTTTGTTTTAAAGTTTTTTACACTATGTTCTTAATGTTTTTTCTTGTTTTTAATGTTTCTTTCAGTTTCTGAGTAGCACAAAAGAGGGCCACCACACAGTTATACTAAACAAAAACAACACAATGGAGAAACAGGGTGTAACCAAAAAAATTTCATATAATGTAAAAGGAATCCTGAATCCAGTTAAAAGATCCAAGATTCTAAGGCAAAATGAAAAAAAGACAAAGCAGGAATAATATTTTTACAAGAAACCCACCTAACAGACGTGGAACAACAATAAACTCAGTAGACAAGGGTTTTAAAATGATCTCTTCATCTTCATATAAATCAGGGAGGAGGAGGGAGTAGCGACATTGATATCAACCAAAAATTACATTTGAAAAAAAATCAGAACACAAAGATAAAGAAGGGAGATACAGTTTGGTAACTGGGCGGCTAGAGGGAGAAGATATCACCCTGCTGAATGTGTATGCTCCCCCAGGGGCTAACTGGAAATTTTATAAAAATGTATTCGACCTAATGATAACTAAAGCTCAAGGTTTAGTGATATGTGGTGGGGACTTCAATCTTAGACTGAATCCATACTGGGATGCTTCTGGTAATTCCCCACATCAAAATAACACCCAAAACAGGAAGACTCGGATGCTACTAAAAGAATTGGGAATCTGTGACGTGTGGAGGGAACTCAACCCCAGTGTAAAAGACTATACATTTACTCAACTCCACATTCAATCTTACTCAAGGATTGACTATTTTTTTATGTTTAATAGAGACATTGGAAGAGTAAAAACATGTAAAATAGGACTGATGGCTCTCTCCGACCACAGTCCGATCTACATGACTTAAATATCCAAAAATACACAAATAATACATTTTCTTGGAGGTTAAATTCAAATGTCCTGAAAGGACCATTGAAAGATGAATTGGAATCAGATATTCTCAGATATTTGGAAGATAACGATAATGGAGAAGTATCCCCTTTAATACTGTGGGATGCATGCAAAGCTGTAATAAGAGGAAAGATTATTGCAAAACTGGCAACCCAAAAGAAACTAAGACAAGAAAAACTATCCACATTAGAGTCAGAACTTAGGAACCTAGAAAAAGAACACAAAGGCAACACTCATTCTACTGACTCGCTCAAGATTAAGGAAATTAAAAACCAAATAAATGAGATCTACACAATAGAAATCCAGAAGAAACTTACATTTCTGAAACAAAAATACTATGAAGCAGGCAGTAAATCGGCAAAATTGCTAGCCTATAAATTGAGGAAACATCAACAGAAAGAGCAATCTACAAAATCAGAGACCCAGTATCAAAGGAAATAAAATTCAGATTCAGGATATTCTTAAAAACTTCGAGAATTACTATAAGAACTTATACTCCCACAAAAAACATAAAAACGCATCCGAGGCATTCCTAAACACATTAAACCTTCCCCAACTTACGGAGTCACAAAATAAAACACTACTGTCAGAAGTACATCCTAAAGAATTGGAAAAAGCAATTATGAAACTTAAAGCTAACAAATCCCCAGGAGCTGATGGCTATACAGCAGAGTGGTACAAAACCTTTAAACAGCAACTATCTCCTCTCCTCCTGAAAACATTTAATTATGTCCTCCACACAGGGGAAATCCCCCCCTCCTGGAGAGAAGGGGTCATTGCAGTTATACCTAAACTGAAAAGGATAAACTAGAGTGCTCCAACTACAGACCAATCAGTGTACTAAATCAGGACTATAAGCTTTTTACCATTATCTTGCCAAAAGGTTAGAAAATATACTGACAGACCTAATTCATTTAGACCAAACAGGTTTATAAGACAAAGACAGACACAAGACAACATTCGACGCACTCTACACATAATTCATCATATAAAAAAATATAACTTAAATGCAGTCATATTGGGATTAGATGCTGAAAAAGCATTCGATTCGGTTGACTGGTCTTTTCTATATAGAATCTTATCCAGTTTCAATTTTCATAACAACTTCATTAGAACTATACAGGCATTATATAAAAAACCAACAGCTAAAATAAGGATTAACGGTAATTTATCATCATCTTTTGAACTGGAAAGAGGATGTCGTCAGGGCTGCCCCCTGTCTCCACTGCTCTTTGCAATCTTCATAGAACCTCTGAGCCAATGGATAAGACAAAACCAAAAAATTCAAGGTATTACATTTGGTCAGAAGGAACATAAAATTGCACTCTTTGCTGATGACATTTTAATATACCTAGGGCAGCCGGACACTTCTTTACCAGAACTAACCTCAGTTTTTTCAGAGTATGGAGATTTATCGGGGTACAAATTAAACATGCATAAAACCCAAGTTTTAACATTCAACTATGACCCAAATCATTATTCACTAAGCAAACTCAAAACTAACTGGGAGTCGGAATCTATGAAATATCTGGGGGTCAATATCCCAAAACAACTCAACAAAATTATATCACTAAACTATGATCCACTGGTGACAAAAATAAATCTGACCTAGCAAGATGGAATATGATACCATTCTTGGGTACTGCACAAAGAATTGAAGCAGTCAAAATGAATATACTTCCACGTCTTCTATACCTTTTCCAAACAATACCGGTAGAACCTCCCAAAAAAACATGGCAGGAGCTGGACAGAAGGATCTCAAGATTCATATGGCAGGGCAAGAGACCTAGAATCAGATATAGAACCCTACAGCTAAACAAAGACAAAGGTGGGCTCGCGCTGCCAAATATCAGGGACTACTTTAAAGCCGCACAAATTAAAACTTTAGTAGAGATATGTAACCCAGTCTACACTGCACAATGGAAGGAGATCGAATGCCAAATAACAAGTGACATCCCCCTACAGGCGATAATAGGGAACAATGCCTTACCTAAGCTTTTGAATAACACTAACCCGTGGATAGAGACCCCGCTAAAAATTTGGTTTAAGATAGTCAGAGAGAATCAAACTAAAGAGTCCTATCGACTTCTGCAATGGATCGCCTATGATCAGGACTTTACTCCTAATAAAACAGACACCAGATTTAAAAAGTGGAAGGAGAAGGGGCTGATAAAATATACGATTTTTTAAAAGGCAAATCTTAAGAAGTTTTGAAGATTTGAAAAAACAAGGCCTAATAAATCAAGACTATTACAGGTTCTTCCAGCTTAGACACCACATAAACAATATACTTAAAAAGGAGGTTTTGGAAAGGGCCCAGTCAGGTGTTCTGAAGGTCTTCTTAATGGCATATAAAGGGATCCCAGGGATCAGATACATTTCTAAAATATACCAAGGTCTTCAAGACTTAAAAGGAGACAACACATCTTATATAAAAGAGAGATGGGAAAAAGAGGGGAATTTCACTTTACAACTGGAAATATGGGAAAAGCTAAATTAAACAGCAATGGAAAAGTACCTCATCCCTGCAGTGGAGAGAATTTGGATGGAAAAACTTGGCAAGATTTTTCAGAACACCTGCACAAAACAAATTTACCCATAAGGGATTGAACTGTTGGCGCTTGTGTGGTGAAAAGACTGCAAATCATTTTCATGTGTTTTGGTCATGCCCAGTTATCCACCAATATTGGACCAAGGTACAGACAATATTGGGGAAAATATTCAAAATTACAGTTCCCTTTTCTTTTGTAACTTTGTATTTGGGTTTACTACCGGACTCACTGGAAAGACGAGGAGAAAAATACTTATTCAATGTTTTAATATTGGCAAGCAAAAAAGCTCTAACTAAAAAATGGATGTTGAAGGACTGTCCTACACCTGAAGATTGGACTAAGTGATCCAAGACATTTACCTCGATGGAAAAGTTGACATTCGCACTGAGACAGGACCATGGATGGGTTCATGAACTGTTGGCAACCCTGGACCGCATATGTGTCTTCCATTAGATCTAATCTTTGACAAATACCATTTCAATAATGGTTCCGCTCTTTGTTCCAAGCTACTCAGATGCTCTTTTATCTTTATTTACTTACTTTTTCTTTTTGTTTGTTTTTTACTGGTTTGTTTGTTTGTTTTTTATTTGTTTTTTGTTTTTTTTTCTCTTTAATTTCACTTTTTCTTTCACTTTAAAAAAAAAGGGGTGTTGTAAGAATTAATCTTCCAATGTTGTCAGATATCAGAAAATAAGGGAACATGTGATGAAAATGTAACAATGCATTGCTGTAACGACCTTATACCCTTTTACAAAAACTTAAATAAAAAAAATTTAAAAAAAAAGACTTATTTGTTTCTAATAGTATGACTGTTCCATGAAATGTTTTACGACATGCTGATTCTTGCATCTCCCTTTAAGTTTGTTACCTTGTAGGAGGGGGGTTGGATGTGCAGATTGACTAAAAAAAAAGGTCGCTATTCCCTCCTGTAAACGGCTAGTTTATCCTTGTAGCTCTGGCGCTGGGGTTCCCGCTGCTGGCCCGTGGATTTTGAAGGGCTCTGTGTGGACCACATTTTGAGCCTTGATCCTATCGCTCCGGGTTCTGCTGCGGGTTTAAACACTGTTACCGGGAGCCCTCTTCTCGCCATGTCAGCTGTTGCGTCTTCCGCCGAATTATAGAGACATGACTCTTCACCGTAGAAGACCCTTAACTTCGCTGGAAATGGCGTCTGAAAGCACAGTTTTTTCTCTCGTAGCACCTTTTATTAGCGTCGTTGTATCCCGGCACTTTTTTAAGGGACCTCCGGGGCGTAATCGTGTTCCATGAAGACTTTTCTCTTCTTGGTGCATAAATCCTTTTTTCTGCCAAGCCAGTCTTATAACCTCTTGTTTTATTTTGAAATTGAAGAATCTCACCACCACCGAACGTGGGGGCGCTTCCGCCGCTGGCCTAGCAGCTAACGTAGCGATGGGCCCTTTCTATCTTCAAGTCGGTGGTTTGGGGAATATCCAACTTCTCTCTCAGTAAAGATTCCACGCAATCCGCCCATTGTGTTGAAACCATCTTCAGCTCCTCTTTCAGACCATGAATTCTTATGTTGTCTCTTCTCAGTCCTCCTTCTTGTCGGTTAGCTTAGCTTCTAGTCTTGACTGTCTTTGTGTAGATCCAGCACGAATCTTCAAGCACTTTTATTCTTTCTTCTGCTTCCAAGATTCGGGTTCTCGGGCCTGGTCCACTCTGCTGTTTGTCCTTTTTAATTCGTCTCTGATTCACGAAATTCGGGCCCAAACCTCTCGGCGAAATCGTCGTAGTTCTTCTAATAATGTTTTCAAGCTAACTTTCTTGTTAGCTACATTCAGCTCCTCGTCTTCTGAACGGAAATCTTCCGGTTCAGATTCTTCGGCCGATGCGTGTCCTGGCCTGGAAAATGTCGATTTCTTTTGTTTTCCTTAAGGCATGATGATTTTGTCTTTTGATTTTCACTCTTCCAAAAATCCATTATATCTGATTTTCAAGATATTTTCCTGGATTAGGTCTGGGAACTTCAGCGTTAAGCTGCTATCACCATGGCGTCCAGACCGGAAGTCCGACCCCAAACTTTTGAACGGTAGTGTATATATATATATACTGTATATATGTATATATATATATATATATATATATATATAGAGAGAGAGAGAGAGAGAGAGAGAGAGAGAGAGAGAGAGACACAGTGCGGAGCATTGTAGCTAGATGGGATAGATATATAAGATAAGATAAGATAAGATAAGCCTTTATTAGTCCCACAATGGGGAAATTCCAGGATTGCAACAGCACAGGGACAGCAACACTCAGAGCAACAATCAGAAGGCAAGAAAAAACAACATCTAGCAAACATATGTCCATATTACTATAAATGTATATATATAGACACACAGTGCAGAGCATTATGGCTTGTGAATGTGCAGCAGAAAGTCTAAGCTCTCTCTCCGCGGATGCAGCGGGCCAGCTGGAAGTCTTTGGGCATGATGGTGACCCCCTTAGCGAAGAAGAGACCACCAGGTGGGTCTCGCTGGTCTCCTGCAGAGCCATGACGGCGAAACTCAGGAAACGCAGGACGGTCTTGAAGTCCTGAGCGATCTCCCTCTCCAGGCGCTGGACGGGCAGGCTTACGGATAGGAGCAGTCTCCGTGATTTCTGTGGTAGCAACGGATCTCTCTCAGAGCCACGGACCTGTGACGGCGAGGCCTCTTCACTCTGCCGGTGGCCAGAGCGCCTCTCCGAGCAGCCCTGGTGGCTAGCTGTCTCCTGGGGGGGCTTCTTCCTCCAGTAGATTTTACGGGCGGTCTGCTTGGTTCTTGCCATCGCTCTTTATTATTCTGTCTTATATTTCTTTCACGCCGCCTAAACTCCAGCCCGGCACGCCCCGCTTCGTTTTTCGTTACAGCTTCCCGGTATGTCTAGTTTCCCATTAGCACCGGGGCGGCGGCCAAGTGCTAGCTAGTCACTAGCTCTTCCCGCTGTAACGTCGCCCGCTGGCAAACCGTGGCTCCGTCCGCCGACCCGGGAGACCCCCGGGGCGATCCGTGCGTCCGTGATATATATACAGAGTGAAAGGTGTAGAAAGAAGAAGGAACATGTTTATATATAAATATATAAACACAGATAAATATATAATATATATAACAGATAAATATATATATAATATATAAACACAGTGCGGAGACATTGTAGCTGGATGGAATAAATATATGAGTATATAAACACACAGTGCGGCCGCATTGTACGCTAGTAGGAATAAATATGTAGATATATAACACACACAGTGCGGAGCATTGTAGCTAGATGGAATAACTATGTAAATATATAAACACACACAGTGCGGAGGCATTGTAGCTAGTGGAATAATATGTAGATATAATAAACACACAGTTGCTGAGCATTGTAGCTAGATGGAATAGATATATGAATATATAAACACACAGTGTGGAGCATTGTAGCTAGATGGAATAAATATGTAAATATATAACACAGCCACAGTGCAGGTGCATTGTTGCTAGATAGAGTAAATATATAAATATATATATAAACACAGTGCGGAGCATTGCAGCTAGATGGAATAAATATGTAAATATATAAACACACACAGTGCGGAGCATTGTAGCTAGATGGAATGAAACAGCACAACCATCTACTTAGTTATCCTACATGGTATGATTATGTACCCATATATATTCTCACCCTCCATAGCGACCGGTATTTTCCTAGTTGTATACCGGAGGGGACCATTATGTAAGTCTATTGCGTCTTTTGCATTCAAAACTATTAGGTTGTCACGTCTTTTTGCTATCTCTGCAAGCAGCCCTGCTTAGGTTGTACAGTCTCACAGCTGTAGGTAGGAAGGACCTGCGAAACCTCTCGGTTGTGCACCTAGGATGATGTAGTCTGCTGCTAAATGAGCTCCTCAGTACATTCAGTATGTCCTGCATAGGGTGGAACTCGGACTCCAGCAGAGATGACAGTTTAGCCACCATCCTTCTCTCTCCTATCTCCTCCACTGGGTCAAGGCACTGCCCCAGGACAGAGCTAGCTTTCTTGATCAGTTTAGTTCAGTCTCTTCCTATCGGCTGCTGTAATGCCACTGCCCCAGCAGACCACTTCAAAAGTGATGCTGATGCCACCACCGTGTCATAGAACTGTCTTCAGCAGCGCCCCTTGTCACCAAAAGACCTGAGTCTCCCTCAGTAGGAACAGCCTGCGCTGTTCCTTCTTGTAGAGTGCTTGAGTATTGTGTGACCAGTCTAGTTTATTGTTCAGATGAACACCCAGGTACTTATAGGATGCTCACCATCTCGATGTCTGGTCCTGTATATTTACTGGTGCTGTGAGGGTTGTCCTTGCCTGCGGCAGTCACCACCAGCTCCTTAGTTTTCCTCGCGTTGATCTGGAGGCAGTTCCCAATGGCACCAGTCACGTACAGTCCTGGATAAGCCCTCTGTACTCAGCTTCATCTCCGTTGGAGATGAGGCCAACAATCGCAGAGTCATCAGAGAACTTCTGTAGATGGCAGTGTGTTGGGGGCGGAGGTGAGCAAGGAACAGTCTCTCCAGGGTCTTCATCATGTGGGGCGTCAAGGCCACTGGTCTGTAGCTGTTCAGATCTTTGGGGTGGGAAGTCTTTGGTACAGGTACCACACAAGATGTTTTCCACAACTGTGGTACCCTCCCCAGCTTCAGGCTCAGATTGAAGATGTACTCCACAATCCCACACAGCTAGTCTGCACAGGACTTGAGGAGCTTTGCGCTGATGCCGTCCGGTCCCGACGCCTTCCTCGCCTTGATCTTTCTCAGCTCCGTCCTCACCTGGGTCTTCGTGAGGTTCAGGTTGGGGGGCTGTGTGTTGGGAGTGGGGGGTGTTGGTGGAGTGGGGAGTGGGCAGCAGGACTTGATGTCTTTAGAGGCAGCAGTGGTTGTTGTGCAGTCAGGGGGGAAGGCGGTTGGTCAAACCTATTGAAAAACAGATTCAGATTGTTCGCCCACTCCCTGCCCCCTGTGGCCTGGGGGGAGGTATCTGGAGCCAGAGATGGTTTTAAGGTCTTCTCTAGACCCCGCTGATGTCGCTCTGTTGCAGCTTGTCCTCCATCTTCTTCCTGAAGCTGTCTTGCTTCTCTGATCTTTCTCCTCAGCTCCCTCTGTACGGACTTCAGCATCTCCCTGATTCCCGACTGAAGATCCTCTCTTCTCTCTCAGAAGTGTTTTTAATCTCAGGGTTGACTCAGGGTTTGTTGTTTGAGCAACACTGTATGGTCTTGGTGGGATCGGTCGTTGACCACACAGAAGCTGATGTAGTCCGTGATGGTGTGAGTGAGGCCCTCGATGTCCTCACCATGTGGATCGCAGAGCTGCTCCCAGGCGGTGGTTTCAAAACAGCCCTTAGAGTGTCCATTGCCCTCCCTCAGACCATAACTTCTACTGTGCGCTTGGCCGGAGGTTGTATGTGCACTAGGGGTTTGTACACCGGCCGGAGATGAACCAAGTTGTGATCGATCTCCGAGTGGGGGGAGTTGTGATGAGGTGTACGCCTCCTTAGTGTTTGCGTAGAATAAGTCCAGTGTTTTATTGTCTCTAGTGTGGCATGTGACATACTGGGTAAACATGGGTAGAATGGGAGACAGTGAAACATGGTTGAAATCGCCTGAGATGAGGAGAAGAGTATCTGGGTGTTCTGTCTGCAGCCTGCCAGTTACTGAATGGATGGCGTCACGCGCTGTCCCAGCGTTAATGCAGATCACGTGTGAGTATTCCCTCGGGAGATATGTAGGCTGCATGCTAACAGCTAGCAGCTCAATGTCTTTGCTGCAGTGTCGTTGTTTAACAGTGATATGTCCCGGTCTGCACCAGTTGTTGTTAACATACATTATCACTCCACCGCCCCTTGCTTTGCCACTGTCTGATGTTCGGTCTGCCTGCTATCGCGTGGAAACCCTCCAGTTCAATGTTAGCATCTGCTGCTAATTCGGTTAGCCAAGTCTCTGTGTATAGAAACAGGCTACACTCCCGGTATATGCTATCGTAGCGGGAGATAGCCGCTAGCTCATCTACCTTTCCCAGTAACGATCGTACATTCCCCATAACAACGGATGGAAGGGTGGGTCTGTACCTTATATTTCTTGCCTCTGCCCTTACTACCAGCCGGCACCCATGGCGTTTTCGCCTCAATTCTCCCGTATGTCGAGTTTTTCCGTTAGCACCGGGTGGCGGTTGAGTGCTAGCAGCTCTTCCCTGCTGTACCGTCTCCTGCTATAAAACAGTGGCTCCGTCCACCGGCTCGGGAGACATTTGGGGCAAATCTGTGTGTCCATGATATAAATGGAGAGAAGGTGAGCCGGATCAGAGAGTTGGCACCGGATCAAAAGAGAGAGGAAGAAAAAAAAAAAGACTCAGAATTGAGCCGCTGTTGCAAAAGGCAGCCGACTTGTGTGGCGCCGGAAGTTGTTAGCAATGTTTCTCATTTCTTGACAGAAGAAAAACCCTGGAGGAGTCAAAATGGCTTCTTAGAGAGAAAAATGAGACAAAAGCTGTGTGTTTTTTTTAGGAGAACTGTTTTTGATTATTTTTTTTATTTTTTTTTTTTGATAATCACATGACCAATAGAAACATTTCATATGGTTAAAACCTACAAACACACCCTTTTTCAGTCAATGACCCCTTTAAGATTAGAAAAAGGGGTTAGGGAAAGTTGAGGTCCAGTTAATAACTGTAACCCACTGTCATTTCATTTCATGTGCTTATTTGCAGGTGCTTATTTTACAGGTTCCAAGGTTGTCATAGCCAGGAGCGGCACTGGGGTTAAGCTCCCAGTGCTCATAAAATGCTCCTTATGGCGTGCGTCTCAAAAAGCCTATGACAACTAAGTCCAACTCCTAGCCTGCCCGTGTGGTTTAGTCTCTAAGCCCGGCGGAACTGCTTTTACTAATAGGAGAAGGGGCGAGGGCGGATCTCTGGCGCCTTAAAACCAGATGCCTTCGGGTAGATGGTGGCTCGTCAACTGGGAAGGTAGCCCATCTAGGGGAAGGTAAACCCTGATCTCAACCTCTGCTGCCTTGCGGCAATACCCGGTCACGGGAAAGGCTTCGGGAGTCAACCCTGAGGAAAAATACGGAGTCGGAGTGCCCTAAGGCAGTTCTATGTTGTGCTCAACATTGTTCTGGCAGCTCCTGCAAACGGCGCTGGTGCAAACTGTAGCAGCCCTGCTGTTCCTTTGGATTCATCAGTGACGTGGAGAGGGGGGACATGCTGCATGGGCAACATCTTGTCCTCAATATCTTCCTGCCCAGGCTTGAATCCTACCAACGCCCAACGCTGGAAGGTAGAACACGGATCACTGGAGAGGGACACTCCAGCTTCGCCTTTGGCGTAGACAAAACACGGGGAATGACAGTTACCGGTATAAGCCAACTGCTCTATTGGCGTAGAGCGTGGCGCCAGGGGTTGTTCCCGACGGGTGGGAGGATCATCAGATCTCACTGGACAGCTACCGCCCGCCTCAAGCTGGGCAGCCCCCAGCCAATAAGGTGTTGTCCCGCCACAGCTTGCTTTCCTCATTGGGTGCATGGGGATAAGGAGAAATCCAAACAGCAGGCTGAGAACCTTCGCACCAGGCAAGACAATAAAACAAAAGAGACCAACTCTAAAACTGGGAACTTGGAACGTCCGCACTATGATGACAGGACTCGCTGCTAACCTCAAGGACATCAACGACACCAGTAAGACTGCCATCATCAATAATGAGCTGAAGAGACTGGGAGTGGATATCGCCACTCTCCAGGAAACACGGTTAGCTGATGCAGGCACACTGAGAGAGAAGGACTACACGTTCTACTGGCAGGGAAAGGGCAGTGACGAACACAGGGAACACGGAGTGGGCTTCGCAGTGAAGAACACTTTGCTGAAGATGGTGGAACCGGGCAGCACTGGCTCTGCACGACTCCTCACCCTCCGCCTGAACACCACTGAAGGCCCAGTCACCCTCGTCAGTGTGTATGCCCCAACACAGACAGCCACACCAGAGGCAAAAGACGAGTTCTACGAGAGTCTCGCACAACTGTCCAGGATCTCCCCCAACTCTGAACAACTCTTCTCCCTTGTGAGACTTCAATGCCAGAGTGGGTGCTGACCATGACTCCGTGGCCCCCTCCAGTCTAGGACCTTAGGCATGGGCAGAATGAACGACAACGGACAGCCGCTGCTTGTGTGGTTCTGCATCATATCACGATCTGTGCATCACAAACTCGTTCTTCAAGGACCTAGCCCCAACACAAGGTATCCTGGCAACATCCGGCGCTCAAAGCACTGGCACAGCTAGACCTTGATCCTGACCAGGCAGGCCACCTCACTGAAGAACGTGCTAATCACCCTGATCGTTGCCAGAGTGCAGATTGCGACACAGACCTATCATTGGTGTGTTGCAAGGTCAAGCTGCAGCTGAAGAAATTCCATCGTGCTAGACAAACCTGGGAAATGGCTCGGATTTTGACACCAGCAAGATGGCCCAACCAGAACTTGGTTGAGCAGTTTGCCTCCACCTTTGAGAAGGAACTTGGTGTACCACAAGGAGGAGAATCCTGCAAAGCAGAAGTGGGACAGAGCTTGCGAAACAAACCATCTACCGCACAGCCTTGGCTAACCTTTGGGAGGAAGACCTCGAAGTCACAGGACTGGTTTGATGCCAAGTTGACGAGATGGACCCCCGTCATTGAAGCCAAGCGCTCAGCCACTTGCTGCGTACAAGAAGTACCCAAACGAGAAGAATTCTCCAGATTCTCAGGGCTGCGAGAAGCAAAGGTCAGCAGACTGCACGGCGCTGGTGCCAACGAGTACTGGACTCAGCTCAGCCAGACATTCAACCGCTGCCATAACAGGGAACATCCGTGGTATGTACGATCGGCATCAAGAGCACTGCACTTGGTCCGGCTCAGAGCAAGACGGCCCCCCTCAAATCTTCCACTGGGGAGATGATCACAGAGAAGAACAAGCAGAGGAGAGATGGGTGGAACACTATCCGACCTCTACTCTAGACAGAACACCGTGACACCGTCAGCCCTTGATTGCCATCGACTGCCTGCCATCCATGGACGAACTTGACGCCGAGCCAACCATCGACGAACTCAGTAAGGCCATTGATAGCTTGGCCGCTGGCAAGGCACCCGGCAACGACGGCATACCCCCTGACCTGATCAAGCACTGCAAGATCGCCCTACTGCTGCCATTGCATGACGTCCTCTGCCAGTGCTGGAAGGAAGGTGCGCTCGTACCACAGGACATGAGGGATGCCAAGATCATCACCCTCTACAAAAACAAAGGGGAGAGAAGCGACTGCAACAACTACAGGGGCATTTCCCTCCTCAGCGTTGTTGGCAAAGTCTACGCACGAGTTGTTCTCGTTCGTCTACAGAAGCTTGCCGAATGTGTCTACCCCGAGTCTCAGTGTGGCTTCCGTGCTGAGCGATCGACGGTAGACATGATATTCTCCATCCGCCAACTCCAGGAGAAATGCAGAGAACAGAACATGCCTCTGTACGTCGCCTTCATCGACCTCACCAAAGCGTTCGATCTGGTCAGCAGAGAGGGCCTTTTCAAGATCCTGCCAAAGATAGGATGCCCACCAAAGTTGCAAAGCCTCATCGAATCATTTCACACCAACATGCAGGGGATAGTGCAGCACGATGGCAACGTCTCAGAGCCATTCAACATACGCAGCGGAGTGAAACAGGGCTGTGTACTTGCACCAACCCTCTTTGGGATTTTCTTTGCTATGCTCCTGAGGCATGCCTTCAGCACAGCAACAGAGGGAATCTACCTGCACACAAGATCTGACGGCAGGCTTTTCAACCTCGCCCCGCCCTGAAAGCCAGAACCAAAGTACGCGAGGCTCTAATCAGAGACATGCTGTTCGCAGACGACGCTGCAGTCGCAACCCACACACAGCAGGAGCTTCAGACCCTGATGGACCGCTTCTCCCAGGCATGCAAGGACTTCGGGCTTACCATCAGCCTGAAGAAGACTAACGTCTTGGCGCAAGGCACGGAAGCACCACCAACCATCACCATTGATGACTACAAGCTGGAGGTCGTGAATCAGTTCACGTACCTGGGGTCCACGATCAGCAACAACCTCTCCCTTGATACAGAGATCAAACAAGAGGATTGGAAAATCAGCCTTCACACTCGCTCGCCTCACCACACGAGTGTGGGAGAATCCCAAACTCTCTGTCAAGACGAAGATGGCAGTGTACAACGCCTGCGTCATCAGCACACTGCTCTATGGGAGTGAGACGTGGACAACATACGCCCGGCAGGAAAAGAGACTGAACTCCTTCCACTTGCGCTGCATTCGCCACATCCTGGACATATCCTGGCAGGACAAAGTGCCCAACACAGAAGTTCTGTCCCGCGCCGGCCTTCCCTCCATGTTCACTCTACTCAGGCAGCGCAGGCTCCGCTGGCTAGGCCACGTTCACCGTATGGAGGATGGCAGAATCCCCAAAGACGTCCTCTATGGAGAACTGGCAACTGGCAGGGGAGACGTTGGCCGCCCACAGCTGCGCTTTAGAGACGTCTGCAAGAGAGACATGAAGGCCCTGGATATCAACACAGAGCGCTGGGAGGACCTTGCAACGGACCGCTCCAAATGGAGAGGCACCCTGACCAGACAGCTCAAGGCGGGTGAAGAGAGACTGACTGCTGCAGCAGATGAAAAAAGGACCCGCAGGAAGAACCGCCACAGACCCAGCAGCACGGAGACCACCCACAAGTGTGACCTGTGTGACAGGGACTGTCATTCGCGCATCGGCCTGTTCAGCCACAGGCGGTGCTGTTCCAGCAGAGTAGACGTTTAGGATTCTCTTCCATGGTCATCATAGACCGACGGAGGCCGACGAAACTAGAGGTCACTTAATTTCAGATATATGTCACAAATTCTTGTATTAAAAATGGCCATATAAGTTGTTTTCTACCTTTCTCCTGTCTTAAAAGCCTCTATTTTCTGAGTCTATTTTTCATTTGGTCATTTTTGACAGAAAATGAATGTGCCATTATAATACGAAGAAATGTATGGTTGCAACTGCTGTCCTTCACTGACTGTCGTCTATCGCTTTGCATTCTGGGATTTGAAGTGTCAGTGGCGTACATGCTACACTACTGGGACAGCTATTACCGCATAGGCCAAATACAATTGTGTAACAGGTCAGATGTGGCCTGTGCATCTTCAGTTTGACATGTATGATCTAACAGGTAGGTGGACAACTGCAACACTTGTAACACTCATCTTTAAACTCATAATCACCACTCCACTAAAAATAATAGTGTAAAAATTAATTTACACAGAATGATCCATCAAAGTCAGTTCAAGTGTTCATGTGCGCATCTCACTGTAGTTGTAGAATAATCTTGAAACAGTAAACCTAGAGAACAAGACTCTGGAATTTATTCAAATGCAGAAATATAGTGGAAAGGAAAAAACCAAGTAGGGCTGAGTGATATCCAAGACTGGAGCCAAGAAAAAGCAAGTTTTCTACAACGACAGTGCCATCTGTCTGATCTGCAACACAGAAAAAGCAAACAAAAAACGTTAGGTGAGCATGCAGTGGAAAGCAAGCCAGGAAGAAAAGAATATTGTTGATGAATTTCCCTATTAAGACATTAATCTTTCACACCTTAAAGTACTCTGTCACACAATGGCTCCCTGTAACCATTTAATCTGTTGTTTTAATCTCCAACTCCATATTCCAAATCTCCATCTCCATATTTGCCAAGGCATTCTTGATGCAGGGTGTCAGAATGCAGCCGTGTGAGATGAACACTCTGTTGACTGCGCTGGACATCAAAGTATTCAATGGGGTCATCTTGATATGAAGGTCACCCCCTCTATTTTCCATCACACAGACAAGAGGGGGAAAAAGCTACTGGAAACAGCACATTTAGAGAATCCGAGTTTTACATGAATTACTTTACTTGCTCATATATTGATTTCACTATTTGACTTATTGGGGCTCATGCAACAACATGTTAGTGTTAGAAGAAGAAGCCAACTCTGTTGTCATTCAGTCCATACAGCCAATCATGTACAGTAGAACAAAATTTCCTTTCTCCTAGCTACAATGTTAATCACATCTAGAATCAGAGGGGTCGCTGCCATGCAAGGCGCCGCCACAAACAACTTCTCCTTCCCCCATTCTATTACGCTGAACACCAAGCTAGAAGGCAGCAAGTACCATTTTTATATGGTCTTTGGCATGACCAGGCCGGGACGTGAACCCCCAACCTCCCAGTTGTGGGGCAGATCCTCTATCAACAAGGCTCCAGTTAGTATGTGTAAATCGCATGTAGTTCGTTAGCAAGCTCCGTTAGTATGAACAAACCACTCTAGGCTCAACAAATGCTCCTATGTCCTCCAAACATGTAAACAGAATGTAAAAAATGATGACTCTCACCTGTGTATAAGTGAGCTTGTGTTCACGAGATTTGAAGATTTGCACAATTGATGCTCAATAAGGCCAAGCTTCCGTAGCGTATGACCAGGAGTGTCATTCACAAAAATGGCTTCAAGGACTAAGAAAAAGAAACTTCTCAAGTGAAAATTAAGTTCTCCTGTCTGAGATGCAAAAAATAAAAAACATATATAATTTATAAAGGGGGGTGATTAGGAGGAACGGCCTGCCCGATCTGAACCCGAGGGGTGTTCAGTTATTAGACTTTTGTGCTAACCACAATTTGTCCATAACGAACACCATGTTCAAGCATAAGGGTGTCCATATGTGCACCTGGCACCAGGACACCCTAGGTCGCAGGTCGATGATAGATTTTGTTATCGTGTCATCAGACCTGCGACCGTATGTCTTGGACACTCGGGTAAAGAGAGGTGCAGAGCTGTCAACTGATCACCACCTGGTGGTGAGTTGGATCTGATGGCAGGGGAGGAAGCCATTCAGACCTGGTAGACCCAAACATATAGTGAGGGTGTGCTGGGAATGTCTGGCTGAGGCCCCTGTCCGGGAGGTCTTCAACTCCCACCTCCGGAAGAACTTCAACCACATTCCGAGGGAGTCTGGAGACATGGAGTCTGAATGGGCCACGCCGGTCCAGTTGAAACAGAATCCAGTGGACCGCCTGCTACCTACTGGGACGCAATGATTCTGCTTGGCTGATGGTCTGTTGTTTAATTTAAACTCAGTTCTTCAGAATATTCCTGGTATATGTTCTTTAAAATTAATTTCATGCAAATCCCCATCAGAATTTCAAAATGCATTTTGCCCTTTCATTAATTCACGTTCTTTTCAGAGTAACACCAATTTTCCATTTTTATAAATAGTTTAATCATCATTTTCTTCATAAAATTGCATCCACTTTTCTTAACCAATGCTATGTTATGGTTTTCCAATTTCCAGTATACTGACAAGTTAAATTATGCTTTATTTGGTTCCACAAATGTTTGATTCACAAATAACTCAGCAGTAGCCTATGGTGCCCATGATACATGCTGAATTCTCTGTTTTAAAGTTATCCAAATTTGTTAACCTATTCTGACATTTCTTATTAAACTATTGAAAGGCATATGGGAGTTATTGTTTGATGTCATGTCCATCTTCTTGATTATCAGCAGACAAGAACTCACAAGTGTTTTTTTTTTAGACTGATTCATAATTGGTACAAATAAAGAATTATTAATAAAATTGTCCATTATCTGGACTGGTGCCCTACGAGGATATGTGTGTAGTGAAAGGAAATCTTCATTCCTACTCACATTCATATTTACATTAATACTTGTACCAACAATAAAACACCTATAAACCCATTAATCTAAATCCACTACAATAACTATATTAAACTTCAGCAACATACTGTAAATTTTAAATAAAAAAATATGTAGACTTAGTCCCCATAATATTAAAAACTACATAAAATCGGACATGCTCTCTGTGAGAAGAACTGCTGATTTTACCAGCCAGTCATTATCAATGTAGTGGCAAGGGACTGTAATGTAGCTTTCTGTAGTTAGCGCAGTCAAACAATTCGTTGTCAGTGCCACATTTTCAGTGGCTAGCTGTGTTTTCAGATCAGCTTTTTTTTCTTGTAGCCAGCTTCCAAGCAAGTAGTTATCATTCCTCTAGATGGAATATAATACCCTGGGTCCATAAAGCTTATCAGCTCCTGAAAGCTCTCGCTTTCAACAGTACTTATTGGTATCATGTCTTTTTTCGATCATGTTGCAAATCCTCTGAATAATGCTCACCGTCTTCCTCTCATCTCATATCTGCCTCCCCAAGACTGCAGTAACTGTCGGTTGTGATGAAGTCGAACTAGTCACTCCTTGCAGCACGGCTGAATGTGAGTTCTTTAGGTGGTAACTTAACGAACTGGTTGAGCTATTGTGTTTCAATGTAGTACCACATAGTGTACATTTAGCTTTGTTGTTAGCGTTTACCAGTTTAAAATGATCCCACACAGAACTCCGTTTAGACCGCTTCATTTTCTCAAGTGAAGTACGTCAGGTGTGGTAGAGATTAGGCTATAGCACCCTCGCCAGGGCTAGCGACACCATTACATTTAAGGAAAATAAACTGTTGAAAAGAACGGCAGCACTTTCAATTAATTGATAACTAATTTAATTTAGTTAACTAAATTCTTATCGACAATTAAACAAAAGTCAATTAATCATTAACAACCCTAGTCTCCACCCACTCCCCCTGCCTGCACTCTCTTCTTCACCTCTTTTGTGCATTTTCCATTGCTTTGGGTGGTTGACCCCAGGTATTTAATTTCATCTTCCTTCACTACCTCTACTCCTTGCATCTTTACTGTTACACCTGCCGCCATCTCATTCACACACATGCATTCTCTCTTGCTCCTCAAACTCTCCAGGTTCTCTTCCACTTCCTCCCTACTCTCACTACAGATCACCATGTTGTCTGCAAACATCGTGGTCCACGGAGACTCCTGCCTGACCTCGTTTGTCAGCCTGTCCATCACCATGGCAAATAAGAAGGGTCTCAGAGCCGATCCCTGATGTAATCCCATCTCCTTCTTGAATCCATCTGTTACTCCTACAGCACACCTCACCACGGTCTGGTTGTTCTCATACATGTCCTGCACCACCCTCACATACTTCTCTGCTACTCCGGGCTTCCTCATATAGTACCACACCTTCTCTCATGGTACCCTATCATATGCTTTCTCTAGATCCACAAAGACCCAGTGCAACTCCTTCTGACCTTCTCTAGACTTCTCCATCAAGATCTTTGATCAAACATTGCATCTGTAGTACTCTTTCTTGGCATGAAGCCGTGCTGCTGCTCACTGATTGTCACCCCTCCACTTAACCTGGCTTCAACAACTCTTTCCCATATCTTCATAGTGTGACTGATCAACTTTATGCCTCTAGATATTACAGCTCTGAGCATCACCTTTGTTGAAAATTGGTACCACAACACTTTTTCTCAACTCCTCAAGCATCCTCTCGCTTTCCAAGATTGTGTTAAACAATCTGGTTAGAAAGTCTACCAACAATTTTGTCTGTACCCCTCTGTTAATGAAAGAAAAACCCACGGTGGTCAGAGAAATAACTTGAATCTGACAAAAGTGGTAATAAATAAAAATTTTATGAAAATTAACCAATGAAAACCAGACAATGCTTTTGAATTGTGGTTCAACAGAATTATTTTAAAAAACAAACTCATGAAACAAGCCTGGACAAAAATGATGGTACCCTTAACTTAATATTTTGTTGCACAACCTTCTGAGGCAATCACTGCAATCAAACGATTTCTGTAACTGTCAAAGAGACTTCTGCACCTCTCAGTAGGTATTTTGGCCCACTCATCATGAGCAACTCCAGTTGTCTCAGGTTTGAAGGGTGCCTTCTCCAGACGGCATGTTTCAGCTCCTTCCACAGATGTTCAATAGGATTTAGATCAGGGCTCATAGAAGGCCACTTAAGAATAGTCCAATGTTTCACTCTTAGCCATTCTTGGGTGTTTTTAGCTGTGTGTTTTGGGTCATTATCTTGTTGCAAGACCCATGACCTGTGACTGAGACCAAGCTGTCTGACACTGGGCAGCACATTTCTCTCTACAATACCTTGATAGTCTTGAGATTTCATTGCACCCTACACAGATTCAAGACACCCTGTGCCAGATGCAACAAAGCAGCCCCAGAACATAACAGAACCTCCTCCATGTTTCACAGTAGGGACAGTGTTCTTTTCTTGGTATGCTTCATTTTTGCGTCTGTGAACATAGAGCCGATGTGCCTTGCCAAAAAGTTCCAGTTTTGTCTCGTTTGTTCATAGGACATTCTCCCAGAAGCTTTGTGGCTTGTCAACATGCAGTTTGGCAAATTCCAGTCTGGCTTTTTTATGATTTGTCTTCAACAGTGGTGTCCTCCTTGGTTGTCTCCCATGAAGTCCACTTTGGCTCAAACAACAACAGATGGTGCGATCTGACACTGATGTACCTTGACCTTGGAGTTCACCATGAATGTGTTTAGAGGTTGTTCTGGGCTCTTTTGTTGCCATTCGTATTATCCGTCTCTTCCATTTTTCATCAAGCTTCCTCCTGCAGCCACGTCCAGGGAGGTTGGCTACAGTCCCGTGGATCTTAAATTTCTGAGTAATATGTGCAACTGTAGTCACAGAAACATCAAGCTGCTTGGAGATGGGCTTATAGCCTTTACCTTTAACATGCTTGTCTATAATTTTCTTTCTAAGCTCCTGAGACAACTCTCTCCTTTGCTTCCTCTGGTCCATGTTTAGTGTGGTACACACCATGTCAACAAACAGCACAGTGACTACTTGTCACCCTTTAAATAGGCCGACTGATTGATTACAAGTTTGTAGACACCTGTGATGTTAATTAGAGGACACAGCTTGGTTGAACATGTCCTATGGTCACATTATTTTCAATCTTTTCTAGGGGTACCATCATTTTTGTCCAGGCCTGTTTCATGAGTTTGTTTTTTTTAAATAATTCTGTTGAACCACAATTAAAAAGCATTGTCTGATTTTCATTGGTTAATTTTCATAGAATTTATGGCATACCTCACTGTAACCACTAAACAAAAGAAAACTTGAAAAATCATAATACATGGAAAATTAGGAATGAGTTTATTAGTATTTAGTAAATAAATAAAAATATTTTTCAACTTTTTGTAGGTGTGCTAAGCGCTTTTTGTTAAATCAGTAAAGATACTTCCACTCTCCAAAGATGTTGGCTTATGTGCTGCAACACAAAAACTGTGATTCACTTTTTTCTTTTATTTTCAATCAGGACTACTAAAATATGTGTGCATGTTGTCATACACACACAGACACAAGTAGGCATACAGTGGAAACACAGCAGGAGACAGTGAAGGCTGTCACAACTGCTTAAAGTCACAGACTTGAAAGACGCCACGTCAAAGCTTTGGCTGCAAACAACAAACAAAACAATTTTAAAAATGCACACCCATACTTACAGTAGATACAGTTATATTACTCAGTCATTTGTCTTTTATGTTTAAATCAGCTTATGTAGATGGCAACAATGTTTAAAAGCATGTCCATGTCCAACTGACTATTCTTCAACTGAGTGACTGATTCAGCTGAGTGTTATATTGTAAAAATGACACAAGAGGGGGAGCTTCTTGAGGGACATCCAGCTGAACTTTGAACACTCAACTATATTGAACTATTGAACACTCAACTATATACAGAGTGGGCCATGCCCGCCTGACGTCACCCTGTGGGTGGGCACGGCATTCCAGACACCCAAATTCCATACGTAACATTCTTCCCCCCTTTAAAAAAATGTCAAGCACACAAACAACCCACCCTAATTTGTCTCCCAACTCACGCTCTAAAAGGGGAAGAACATATGTACAAAATAAATAAACTCCTATCCATTCACACAGCTGAGGCTGGGGCCGGGTAGACTGCCAGCACCCCCTACACGACTGAGCGGGTTATTCTGCCGCTAGAGAAAAACAGTTCAATAAAACAAAACAAAGCCGTGTTTCTAACTCCAAAGTAATCCCGTGAACAATACTACACAAACATCACACACAAAATCACAATATACACACTATTGGCGGCCCCCACCCCAACACCCACCCCACAATGTGCATTCATAATAAAACCATGTTGGGTATTCAATTAAAATTATCCAAACAACCATGGCTGGCTCAAATTTACCATAACTGTCACTCATTACCAAGCCACCACCCCTCTGGCTGTAAAAAAAATTAAAAAAAATTATCATATAAACACACCAATTAAACATTAGCACATTAAATCATTAGTACTTAATCAGGCACACCACCATCCTGGTTATTAAAATTCAACATGTAAACACTCACCTTAGGTTCACAACAACACTTTTAAACATGCCTTCCGTACTCTCTCTCTTTTTTCTTAAAGTAAATTTACCAGGGCACCAAACAGTAAAACTACACACATTCATTCACATATATATACAGGCATTCACATCAGGAAAATAAAATTTCAGGTAACCCCAACGTCCCTGGGTAGCCACCATCCAGAAAACTGCCTCGGAGGCCCCGGGCATCCCCATAACATATGTGCCCCTAGCCTCTGTCCACCTCCAGGGTCGAAACCCCCCTCCCTGGCGAACATGTCTTTATGCCACTAAAATCTTCTATACAGCCACGGAGGGCCTGGGCATCCCCACAGCATCCTTAAGTCCGGCCGCTGCCACCCCCCAGGATCGAAACACCCCTCACTGGCCAACATGTCTCTAACCCTCAAAACTGTTTTTTCTTCTCTGGGCCGAACCCCATCATCGACCCGCAGGGGAACCCGACCCGGTCTCTCGTGCCCACCACGTCATCTCAGGACCTCCTTCCTGCGTCGTATTGTCCCGCCGACCCGGTCCAAACTCTTACCCTGACAATGGTGTTTGGCGCTCTGCATAACCACGCCAATTTCTTCCGCTCCACTCTCTTGCTACGTAGCCTCCGTATCCGGCCGCTGCTCACCTCCGGGACACGCACCATCACCCTCGCCCAGCCCGATCACTGACCTGGGCTCCTCACCGCTGCGTCCTGTGCTCTCGGTGTTGGTGCTCTGCTGCGCCGTCACTGTGTCCTGCGGCTGCTGCTCAACTCCTGGACATGCACCATCACCCTCATCGGGCCCGCTCACCAACCTGGGCTCCTCACCACTACATCCAGTGCTCACGGCGTTGGTGCTCTGCTGCGCTGTCACCGTGTCCGGCTCTTATCGTTCCCTTTCGGGGCTCATAGCGTCATCCTCACCGGCATTGTTCTCCGGTCCAGACACGCCGACGCAGCTCTCGACTCCCCCGTTCCACACGTCTTGTCGTGTAGTCTCCATATTTGGCTGTTGCTCCCCCCGGGGCCGTCAGCCTACCTGGCCTCACTCGCCCACTGCATAACTTCCACAAGCGGCTGTCACTGCTCACCTCCGGGGCTCTCGACGTCACCCTCACCGGTCACGTCCTCCAACACCGGCTCCTGGCCGCTGTTCCCAGCACTCACGGTTTCGGTGCTCCGCCGTGCCGTTACCTCATCTTGTTGCCCAGTTAGCTCAGGAACCTCCACTCTTGGCGGGAAATCGCACGTGGTCAGCCCCACGCTAGCTTTAGCCACTAGCTCGCGCTGGATCATGGACTCTCTCTGCTCAACCAAGACCAGAACTTCCTCCAACGACGGCAGCACCTTAGCTGTCATCAGCGTGTACATCAGCCAAACATCGCTGGTGCCATGGGCCAATTTATCCCTCACCATGTCGTCCTCCAAAACCCCAAACCTGCACTTCTTAGCCTGGCTATGAAGCCTCATCAGAAACGATGTAAGGGGCTTGCTTGTCCGCTGGCTAAGGCACATGAATTTGCCTCGTCTTCTGGAGACCTTGAAAGCGTCCTCGCACGCATAATCCATAACTTAGAATAATACTGATTTACCTCGTCGCCAAATGTTATATCGTAAAAATGACATGAGACGGAGAGCTTCTTGAGGGACATTGAGGGACATCCAACTGAACTTTATTAAGCAGAACACTCAACTATATACAGAGTGGGCCGTGTCCGCCTGACATCACCCTGTGGGTGGGCACGGCATCCCAGACACCCAAATCCCATACATAACACTGAGTTCCAGTTATTAGAAGGTGGTGAGTGAAACACAAATGAGTTGAAGTAGGTAATGGTGTGTTTTGAAAAACAAAAGACAATTTTCTTGATCATGCAATTCTTTACAATGGCTAAGTGGGCCATCATCATCATAGCAGTCTGTAGTGGGCGACAATGACTGTTTCATTTAGGTCTGCTCAGATTCCTCCACGCAGCTTTATTTTTTTTATTATTTATTTTATTTATTTTATATTTTAGTATTATCAGTGGCAAGGACAGGCCAAGACAAACTGGCACGAGTATCTGTTGCAGTGATTGACCAGATGATAGGTTTGTTTATCTCTGCTCTTTGTGTAGTGCATGTCACGATGCACCAACTGGCAAAAGTCTGCCACAGACCTTGTGACAGATGTGCTTATCTGCCAGGATGTCCAGTCTCACCCCGTGCAACTGGGAGTGGTCCACCACAGATCTGTGACAGATATTGTTTTTAGTTCTGCCAGGATGCCCAGTTTCACCCTCCATGCCCTCAGAAGGGCGGAGTTGCCGGTTGAGTCGCTGACGGCCTGACCCATGAGACAGGTAGTACCGGTTTTCATGGTTATCCAGTAGCAAGCAAACCAATGTCTGACCTGACATGCAAGAGGGTACCAGAGCGGAATTTAGTTTCGTTTCACTCTGCTCCATTTCTCTCTATTGATTAGATCAATAAGCAAGTTTTAGGCATTCTTTTAGTTTATGCTAAACACAGATGAGCCTTAAAGTATTCAGATCTATTGGCGTTCAGTTAATGAAACAGAACAGTTCAATAATAGGCTCTCTCTATTACCCTGATTTCATTTTTTAACCTCCAAGTGTGTTTTTTATGCTTTATTCACAAATAAAATGAACACTTCTTTCAATGTTTTCACTGCAGCCCGTGAAATATCAATAGCTCAAGTAAATATATTCAGTTCCATTCAACTTTATTTATATAGCACCATTTCACCACGACAGTCATCTCATAACACTTTCAAACTGTAGGTGAAAACCCCACAATTACAGAAAAACCCCAGCAATCAGGCAATCCCGTGAGTAAGCACTTGGTGACTATGGAGAGGAAAAACTCCCTTTTAGCAGGAAGAACTGAAGATTTGGATAGCACTCCTGACCAGATGGAGTAGGCTTGCTGAGAGTGATGATATAGAGTGAAGTACATGGCGGTAATGCACCTGTGGGCTGGTTGCCAACCACCAATCAAATCTAAAAGAAGAAGAAGAAGAAACCTCCAGCACAACCAGGCTCAGGGAGGGGCAGTCATCTGCTGCGACTGGCTAGGCTAGGGGGTGAAGAAGAAAAAAAAAACAGACATGTAGAGAGCAAACAGCACGACAGGGACGCAGTCTATGGGAGAGAACAAACAGATGTTAATGACCAGCAAAAATATTTCATTGAGAGTGAAGAAAGGAGTGAAGCCCAGTGCACTGTTGGACGTCCCCCGGCTGTCTCAACCTATTAGCAGCATAACTAAGGGAGGGTTCAGGGTCACCTGATCCCACCCAAACTATAGGCTATGTCAAAAAGGAAGGTTTTAACCCTATTGTTTAAAACAGAGATCGAGTCTGACTTCCAAATCCAGATTAGGGCTGAAGTGATTAGCCAACATTGCTGGTGACGTCAACAATAAAAATTTGTCGACGCAGATTTTTATTGTCGACAGGAGTGGTTAGCACTGCGGCAGCACAGCAACTCACCTTTAGCCGGGGGATCCTGGGTTTGATCCCATCCCCTGACCAACAGTGATCTGTGAGGAGTTTGCATGTTCTCCCCGTGTCTGCGTGGGTTTACTCTGGGATTTCTCTGGTTTCCTCCCACATGCCAAAAACATGCAAGTTAGGTTAATTGGCATCAAAACTGTGGATTCTAAATTGTCCTTAGGTATGACTGTGAGAGTGAATGGTTGTCTGTCTCTCTGTGTTGGCCCTGCGATGGACTGGCGATCTGTCCAGGGTGTACCCTGCCTCTCGCCCAAAGATGCTGGGATAGGCTCCAGCCCCCCCACGACCAGAAAAGGATTAAGCGGAAGAAGATGAATGAATAAATGAATGTTTAATTTTAAAGTTTATATGCATGCCGCATATAAAGTTGAAAAGCGCTATATAAGTGCAGGTTAGTTAGTTAGTAGTTAGTTAGTAATTGCATTGCACGACAAGAACTGCTGCAGGCAGTAGCGCCTCTGTTGTCTAGCATGCATGAACAATTTCCAGGGAAGAAGAAGAGGAGCACAGCATGGCGAAGCGAAAACATAAACAACTCAAAGTGGAGCTAAAAAAGAAAAAAAAAAACAGACCCCAACTTTCTATAGTATGGGAACATTTCACAGAAAACAAAAAAAAAACCAAACAAACAAGTAAAATGCAGACTTTGCAAAGCAGACCTTTCCCATCATAGCAGCACTACAGTGATGTATGCGCATCTGAAACGACGGCACCTGGGAGCCGTGACATTAACGGCTGCTTCTGCATGGTAAGTTTTAGTGAGTCAAGAAAGTTAGCGCTGCTTATTTTCAATGACCAACTGTTTCAAGCTTTAGAAAAATGACAATACTGTTAGTATGTGCTGTTTACGTTAGCTTACCTGTCTGACAATAAGCTCTCTGGTTGCTGAGGGCTGAGCTGTCATGGATAACGTGTTGAATACAGTAAATGACTGAATTACAGGAGTCACTATTTCTTTTTCACCTTTGTTAATATTAGCCCTCATTCTGAATATTAGTGCATCTGAGTTAATTAGAATATCCTAATTTGTAATCGATAAATTCACGAAATCTCTGTCTGTGTGTTTGTGTGTCTGTCTGTCTGTCTGCTCCACGCACATCTCTCGAACCGTTTGTCAGACTGGCCTCAGATTTTAAACATGGTTTTCTGAGGTTACGAGGGTGTGCATCCCCAAATATGGAGTCGCTCAGCCAAAATATGTAATTTTTATCAATAAAAGTTTAGCCACCACTGTGTCTCATGCCGAGGCTTCTAGAAGTGTGGGTTGGGTTTGGTTTTGGATTGACTCCACCACAGCACTCCGTGTGCAAAACAAGGAAGCAAAACGCAACAAATTTGACTAGAAAAAGATAATACTTAAGATTTAATGCTTAAAAAATGATACCATAAAGTTGCTGTGATTGCATAGGTCTAATGGATAATTCAGCATAGACAACACAAGGTACTGCTGGGGAAAAGGAGGGGAGGGAGCAGCAGCTGAATCACTGGCACCATGGGTAAGCTCCGTGGGCAAAACAAGGAAGTGAAACGTGACAAATTTTATCAATAAAAAACAAACCGCTTACAATAGAGCCGCAGCACTCACATTGTTATTCGCAAGTTATTTTCAATAAAGTGAAAAAAAGATAATGCATGGCGTGTGCTTTTTCACACCCTGAGGCTGAGTTATCATGGAAAACAGCTGAGCTCTGTGGTTCCAGTGATCAGCTGATTGGATCCACTTTTTTTGCCAAAGGTAAAAAAAAAAAAAAAAAAAAAACATTTGAGAAGACCCCACAACCTTTGCTCCACGACATACACTGGAGAAATTTTCAGCATGGGACACATATTTTTTCCAGTTTACAAAATTTTTCACTGGGTCTGAGGTATGTGTGAAAAAAAAATGTTTTGGCTGTTTAGAGGGTCAAAAATGCGATTGTTTAGGCAGAATAATGATAATAAATAATAATCTTCTTGTATCAATAAAAAACAAATGCTTATAATAGAGCGACAGCGCTCAGTCTTTGTCAGTCACGCCCTCAAGGTTCAGATCATTATTTGGCCTCAGTATCACTCCAGCGTGATGACATAAGCACCGCCTCAGTCTTAGCATTAGTCTTAGCATTATCTGAAAGATTTTAAAGTTTTTTCTGTATTGGCCCCCGTGTGGCCATGGATAAGTGCAAAGACTGGCAAATGATCACTTATATCATTTATCAATAATCTACTTTCTATTTTCTTATCAATAATATTAACAAACAGGTTATCAATAAGTGTAGCAGTGTGAACTGTGATTCTACTGGGATGTGTTATTGTGGGATATAGACTCATACTGTACATAGAATTCATGAAGTCTGTAATTACATTTTTTTGAAATGGATTTAGTAAATCAGTATTGAAATCTCCACAAATTACAACCATTTTCTTACTAGTAATATTATTGTACAGCTCGACTAATTTATCTCTGAATGTCTCAATACAAGTTCCCGGCATTCTATATATACAACTTATAATTAGATTTTTTGTTTTATCTTGGTCAATCTCAACAGTAACACATTTCAGAATCCCTGGTAGTGCAAAGGACATTCCATTTACAAGTTTACACCTATACAGGTCATCAATATACAGTGCAACACCACCACCCTTTTTTTGAGATTTGTTAATATGAAATATCTGATATCCCTCTATTGCCATCAGAGGAGCCTGCTCTTCATTAAGCCAAGTTTCAGAGACTGCGATAGCTGTAAATTTTCTGTCTAGCCGTTTTAAATAGTCCTGAATCTGTGGAAAGTTTTTGTTAAGACTTCTGCTGTTGAAGTGTATTATTGATAGTTTACCACCTAACTGCACTTGACTTTTGAATTGCTTTTCAGTATAATATTCACAATGATTATGAATATTATTGAAAAAGTGGTTATCAGGATCAATATCGATCTCCATCTCTTGTAGTTTATGTTCAGTATAATGGCATATTTTCAGAGTTTGAATTTCCTCACTCTGTGTCAAATGACTTCCTCCAACTGGGGATAATTGATGTCTACTCAAGTCAGTCGTAAGTTTTTTTTGTTTTGTTCAGTTTTTTTTTTAAAGTACATTGACACGGTATGTCACAAAAGAACTATTCTTGCCGTGTGTGTGGATATGGATTATCATAATCTCTTAATTTTCTTAATCAGTGTTCATCTATCTCTCATCTCATCTCATCATCTTCTGCTTAAATCCTTTTCGGGTCGCGGGGGTGCTGGAGCCTATCCCAGCATCTTTGGGCGAGAGGCAGGGTATATTTATTTAATTCAGTGAGATCTCTGATTATTATGGCCTTTGCTTCCTCGGGTGTTCCATTTAGTTTGATCCAAACTCTACAGTTTCTTGTCCATGTTGCCTGCATCTTATTTTGTCTTTTCAGCATCCGTGCTTGCCGTGCTATTTCAGCATTAGTCTTTGTTAAATGTTCATTATAGGTAAACTTCTGTTCCCCGTAGCTTTCTGGCCTACCTCAGTATGTCATTCTTTACCCTTCTGTTCACAAAGCGTATCACAATTGATTTCTTTGTTTTATTATCTTTTCTGTGTAAAGTATGACAGGCTGAAATTGCATTTACTTCAACCTTTATATTTCTGCTTTCAAGGAACTGAAGTACTTGGTTTTCCAGGGAGACTGATTCACTTAGGGGAGCCTCCTCACCTCTCATTCCTGCTGCAACATAGGCATATGATTGGTATTTAATGTCTAGTCCACTTATAATTAGATCATCCATATGAGAATATTGTTCAAGATCCTTGATGCGTCGCTCCAAGTCTGCAATTTTTTTGTCTTTTTCCTTAATTGTTAATTTCAATTCTCGGACTTCTGCCATTAGCCCTAATAGTTTAAGCTGTTGATTGGCCACTTTGGTCACTTCTTCTGACAAGAAGTTCAGAGATTTTTTGATCTCTTCCATTTCCTCCTTCTTTGGTGGCATTTTTACTGACCTGTTGATAATGAAACAATCTCTGCTGGTGTCGCCGGTATCCGATCAGACCGACCTCGAATCCAGCTGGGGCCTCAGCTAGCCCCCTCCGCTGCTAGTCCCGCTGCTTACCACCACTGCAGTTGAGCTCCTGTCCAGCTGGGGTGCCGGCAGCTCCTCCACCAAGCCCCGCCGCCCACCGCCACTGTAGTTGAGCTCTGATCCTGCTCCTGTCCAGCTGGGGTCCTGGTAGTTCCTCCGCTGAGCCCCGCCACCTACCGCCATCTTCCTCAGTAGTTCCTCTGCCGAGCCCCGTCGCTGTAACTGAGCTCCGATCCGGCTCTTATCCAGCTGGGGCCCCGGCTGCTCCTCCACTGGTCTCTATTATCCTACCGCCACTGTAGTTGAACTCCGATCCAGCTCCCGTCCAACTGTTGCCTCCATTAGTTCCTCCGGCGAGCCCCAATCACAAGATTCTGAGAATCTGCGCGGGAGGTTCAGCCGTCATCTACCGGGCCAATGCCGGGTCAGTGAGACGACCCGGGGATGAACCGGGGACAGAGTTGCTCCTTTGTATCGGTGTTAGGTGCTACGACTAGCTATGGCATTAGCTATAGCGAGAGCATTAGCTTAGCACATTAGCTTAGCTTGGTGTTTTAATCTATCAAATAAAATATTATGATCGATAGTATCAAAAGCTGCACTAAGGTCTAAAAGGACAAGTACAGAAACAAGTCCATCATCAAATGCCATAAGGAGGTCGTTAATGACCTTCAGTAAAGCTGTTTCAGCATTCTGATGAATTCTAAACCCTGATTGAAACTCTTCAAATAAACCATTTCACTGCAAGTGGTCAAATAATTGCATAGCAACAACTCTTTCTAAGATTTTTGAAATGAAAAGCAGATTAGAGATTGGTCTATAGTTAGCTAAAACTCCTGGATCCAGCATTGTTTTTTTAAGCAACGGTTTAATTACAGCAGTTTTAAAAGCCAGCAGTACATGACCTAAAGTTAATGAAGAATTGATTATTTGAAGAATAGAGCTACCAATAAATGGGAAGACTTTTTTAAATAACCTGGTAGGAGTAGGGTCTAGTAGACAAGTTAAAGACTTGGATGAGGAAATTATTTTATCTAACTCTAGAAGGTCAATCGGAGTAAACTCATCCAAACGGATTGACGGAGTTGTAGTAGTTACTGTATTTAATTTAATGGTGGGAAGGATCTGACTGATTTTATCTCTGATAGATGAAATTTTATTATTGAAAAAGTTCATGAAGTCCTGACTAGTAAGCTCTAAGGGAATGCTAGATTTGACAGAGTCTTGACTCTTTGTCAGCCTGGTTACAGTATGTGAAGATGGATTTTTGGGTGTTTTCTACACGCACATAAAACACGTGTTATGTGTTAGTGTGCATTGTGTAATGACAAAGAAATTAATCCTATTAAGGAACCTCATTAGTTTTCTGAATATGGTCTCTATCATTAATCATAGAAAAAGTAAACAGCAGGTAGATGAGTAAAGCACACACATGCACGCACACATCATTAAAAACAACACAACACCAGCATTTTTCATGTTTTCAATACAAGCAAACTTTAAATAATGCTAAACAGAAGGGAGCAATTAATCCTAAGAATATCGTGACTGCTTTATTTAATTTCTCTCATTTTAAAGGTGTGCAGCAGACCACCGATTAATGATCCTAAGACAGTTTAAAATGTGTCATAAAAACTGATTTAAAACAACCTCAAAATAAATTGTCAGCTGCTTTCATCGTAGAACCACTCACACATGCATAAATACCAAACTCACATGGATCACAAGGTTATATGATGCCAGACTTTTTCTTTTTCTTTTTGCTTTGCATCTTCTGCCAATATATCATGTATGTGTGATCATGTAAGTTTGATTTGAGAAAACTTCATATGTCTGAAAAAGTTCAAGAAGTCAATCACATCTAGAAAAGAGTAGATCATAAAATTTGGTGAAAAATGGCCTGTCGAAAACAGGGATAGTGGTGACAAAAGTAAAATAGCTCAAATCAAACATCATTTTCATGTTGCTGTGCAATACAAAATGGTGGCGATACCAGAATCAAGAAATCAGTAAGAAAGATTAACTTTAGAAATGAAAATCGGATCAATTGTATATTTTTAGAAACAGTCATTGCAATTAATCCTGATTCCTGTTTCATATTAACAAAGATCTAAATTGAGCAGAATAAGCAAGCTATGAGACTGCTCCTTAAAGATTTCTCCTGACTCATTTCTCATAGACTGAGAGGAACCAAAGTTGGCACAGTTATTAGTCTTTCTCTACACAGGTACCACCAAGGGTCACAAACTTCGCCCATCACTTTATGCAGCTATAGAGACCTCGCCTGTAGAAGTCTGCATTTTGCATCAGAAGCCACAATTTGACCTCAGAAATAAGTAAGTAAGTCTTGGTAATTGTGGTATCCCTTGCCAGGAAATCCATCATCAATATTCCATGTTGGTCCCAAATGTCATGCATGACCTTACCTACTGATGGTTGGACATGTGTCTTCTTGGGAGGTGGTGAGTCATATGCATCTATTGCTTTGACTACGCTTTAGTCTCTGGATCATAGTAGTTGACCCGTTTCATCCTGTGTATTTAGCTTGTTGATGAAGGCCTCCTGGTTTTCTTGGTGCATGGCCAAAAGAGCCTGGGAGCATGTGACTTGTTCCTACTTGTGGAAAGGTGTTAGCAACCAGGGAATCTGTCATGCAGACAACTTCTGCATGTGCAAATGGTCATGGATGATTTTTTTTTCCACAGACCCCATACTGATCTTGACAGCTAGTTGGAGAACAGTAATATTCCAAAATGGTGGCCTCCACTTGCCGGACTGTGTCTTCATTAATGGCACACTGTGATTGCCCAGGAATGAATGGGTGCCATTTCAACCCTTGTCCGACCACACTTGAGCTGTGGATGCCAGTGCCTGACTATGTCATACAATGGAGCATCCTCCCCATAAGTCTCTTTCATCTCATCGAACGTTTCTCAAGTATAGGAACCTGATGACCACTCTCCATTCCACTGACTCCATTATCACACCTTACTCCACCTCAGCAACTGTAAAAGAAAAACTTTTAGCAGTTCAGAACTATAAATTACCATGTGATCTATAGAGATATGCATTGTTATACATATGCAATTTCAACCTCTTACAATAACTGGAAGTGTGTTAGGGGAATCTTTAATGGTTTGTGTTCAAATGGATGACAGTTGTCTTCCTTTATTTGCAGCAATAATAATAATGTATTATAACACAGTTTATGTTCAGAAGTGCCAGACTTCACAAAGTCCACAATATCTCCATTTCTTACAATGTGAGTCTCTCCTGTTTGGTAACTGGAAAACCTTCCTCATCCTCTTTTGCCAGGGGAACTTTTCATCATCTCATGGCCTAAAACAAAAAGTCTTGAGGCTGAGCTTTGTGGTTCAAACTACATAAGAGCAAATCAAAAAAAATAAATAAATAAAATAAGTGAGTCAGAAATCAGCAACAGTTTTTAAGAAGGATAAGAGCTCCCTCTAGAGGTGAACTCTGTCTGCAGTAGACAAACCAGTTTGTTTCCCAGTCTATTTCACTTTGATTCGCACTTCTCCACAGATTTGGCCTCTTATGTGTCTTGTAAACAGTGTCCCTGCAGTACACTGACTGGTGACTTCACTGAATTACATCAGCTGACACTCTCACACGGCAGCATTACATTGTGCAGCGCTCCTTTGAACTCCTCAACCTTGTCATAGTTCTCTGACCTCCTCTGAACACCCACTTTCTGTCCGTCTTCCACTTACATTACACCCAGACACACACTCCCTCATTTCCTACAAAAAGCTCCTTTGTGGCTTCAGTGCAGTCTGATGAGTCTGTGTCTCACCCTCTTTGCTTTCATTATCCTTAGGATGGTGGGGGGCAGGGGGGATGCCTTTCTGTTTGCACTTTTTTTGTAACTAAATAGAAGAACACACACACGTAAATTATTTACACCTCTATCAGCATTAATGGACCCCTCAATTACATTAAAGGCTCCTGCTGTAAGTCTTCTGCAAAGGCTCTTCCTCCCACAGTGAACAACAGCTTCATATATATTTGATCTGGGAGAATGTATGACATGATGAATGATAATGGGTGGCTGTTCTGCCATTATTCCGCATAACACCCTTCATCTCGGATAGCATTACGTACTCAAATGGTCTGACTTGTGCCTTGTCGAAACTCTTCCCCACCCCATCAACTAAATCCGGCCTCTTTGTGCAGGAAAAAAGAAGCTTTGCACCTACAGTACACTTTCACTCTTGGGTGAATAAAAGCTTTCATTTTCCCCTCTGCAGGTCGTCTGTCCCTTTAGCTCTGTTACTCCTTCGCCCTTGCTCTCTGTTCGACTGCCCTGCTGTCACGTTCTTCCCTCCCTCACTCTCATCTTTTATAAATTATGCATATTAAACAAACAGACGTGTCAGAGTCACTCAAATGCACAGGCGTCCACACAGTGTTGCTGCATCTGCCTTCAGGGAGGATGGTGAGGAGGTCACATCTCAAAGGCTTCCACATGCATCCCGGGTGCAGCTGAGCTACGGTGAGCTGCCTGCATCAAATAAAAACTGTAGTTTCAACGGAGGGGGGAAAAAAACATTTTAGAGCTCCAGAGTCCATCCATCCATCCATCCATCTTCTTCCGCTTAATCCTTTTCTCGCCCCAGAGTCTGTTTCTGCAAAAACCTTTAAGGTGAAGCCTGTTTCATCACAGCTCTGGTGCAGAATCGTTACAAATGTGGGATCATCTCAGAGTTTGAAGCAAATGTAACAAAAGAGTGGTGTTTCGAGCTGTTTCAAGGATTTCATTTCAGGAAAAAGTTTAATTTTGCGCATATTTTGGCGTAAGTATAAAAGTGCCTGTTCCTGCACTGTCAAAAGAGAGCATAAAGCAGCGTTTTGATCCATACAGCTGTACACCCAACTTAGTTTTGTCCCCCGTGGTCGGGAGTACTAAAGACTGTCAGTAAGATTGATTTCATTCGCCAGTTACTTTACATGTAAATCTAATTTCTCCGTTAAGGCACGGAGGGGATAAGCTGCCATGCTTGCTAACTCATAAATATACACACACGCAGTGCACACACATATACACACACTCATCTGAAAAATCCCAATTTTCCAGGTGCAGAGGTCTGTAGAATAGAGCCAGAGCCACTCGTACAGAAAACTGCATTATTCTCCATCAGCAATGTGGAGAGCCCGGGCTATTATACCATCCACCACCAGCATGCACACATACAAGTGGAGTTTACCACTTGACAAAGAACGTGATGGGGCCTGAAAAGCACAAGGGTATGAGTGGGATCGTGCTTGATCAGCGGCAAACCAAGTTCATTGTCATTTTCCATACTGAATACGCTCCACTTGTGCTGCTGTAATACAGTACAAAGTGACTAACCGCATACTTCACAGGCACATTATGCAGCATTTGGAGGTGAAGGCTCCCACAATGTCAACATGTGCCTTCATTAGATTAGTATCACTGCATTTTGGCTTTGTGTAAGTCCTCCATCATGCACCTTTTCAAGATCAAGTCTGAATATCATTCCAATTTATAGCATAATAAAGTCATTAGTAGTAGCTGAGGGTAGATGAATTATGCATTCCTCCCATATACAGCCGTCTCACCTGGATGGCAAGAATAAATAACAGGAAGAAATGATTCACTCAAGTCTTTCCACCCACTGTAGGCAAAGAGGAAACCGGATTTATTCAGACAGCCAATGCACACACTGACTCAGAGTGTATACTGTGTATGGATGAAATGGGCTCCAGAGGCTTTCCCTCTCGCAGAAAGCAAATATCTGTCCAGGAATAAGATATTGATTTGTCATTTCCCAGAGATGAAGCCTAGTAAATAGGCTGAGCAGCTGTGTGACCGGTGGATCCAGATAATTGTCATCCGGTAACAGAAGCATTTCTGGTACACTAATCTTGGATGCATTTCATCATTCATTTTGCTCTGCATGTACCTGTGGACACATCCGATAAACATGCATGCACGCACGCACGCACGCACACACACACACACACACACACACACACACACACACACACACACTTCTGCTCTGCATGTACTCAGTGATTCGGCTCTGCTGAAGCAAAACAATCAAATATTTATCCCCATGTTTACACCATTCTATTTCTCACTATTAACAGCAGCACATTTCTCTGCACTGCCATCAGAGTTGGAGCTTACTGTTCTGAGGAAGCACGCTCATGCAGTGGAGTCATTTAGTTTACTGTTAAACCGCTTTAATGGATAAACGCAGCAGTGAGTGTTTGCTTCCTGGATAAGGAAATGTGGCTGATTTCAGGCAACACTGCATGCACGCACACATGTGCACACACACACATGCACACACAGAGGTTGTGTAACCCAGTAGTAACAGGAATTATAAATTATATGGTGTCTGTGAATATTGCATATGGTGCATACATATTTAAAATGGCGTGTTTTATTATGCTGTTAGGAATTCTTCTCTTATAACTTCCATACAGCTATAGTTCCCTGTGTGGGGTCCGGACACCCTTTAGGGGGCCACCTAAGATTACATGGAGAAAGGAGCGAGGCTTTGACTGCACTGAGACAAACTTAGATTTGCATGCATGATTTGCTTCCATTCTTCTGGGAAAGCTTACAAGATTGTGGAGTGTGTCAATGGGAATTATTGCCCATTTATTAAGAAAAGCATTTGTGCGGTCAGACACTGATGTTGGACCAGAGGGCCTAACTCACAGTATCCATTCTAGTTCATCCCAAGTGGATGGGGTTGAGGTCAGGCCTCTGTGTGGGCTAGCCAAGTTCGTTCACCCCAAAGTTATTCAACCATGCCTTTATGGACTTTGCTTTGTGCACAGGGGCACCGTCATGCTGTACTAGAAAAGAGCCTTCCCCAAACTGTTGCCACAAAGTTGAAGGTGTAAGAGGTGTGGCCCAGCGCTTTTGTCCATATAGTGCATTTTTTTTAGTCTTCAGTGGAGGAGGAAGGGGTATCTGGAGAGTCTACCAAAGGAGAAGTCTGAAAAAAAACTTGTCACTTTGTTAGGGTCTGCCTTGGTCTCTGTACCTAAGGCCAGTCCCTCCAGGATTTTGCAATGTTGCGATCACATGAATTCACGCGAAATAGCCAATCAGCGCACATATTTTGCAAACGTGCAACTTTGTCCAATCACCACAACTTTCCTGCAATTTTGGCTAATCCTCGTCAACTTCCACCAATTTCGCCAATGAAATTTGTCCCTGCGCAAACGCTGTCTAACCAGTTAAATGCACCACGCTCGCTTCCATGTTTACAGTGAGTATTAATGGAACACTTCAGCAAAAAACAGTGTAATTAAAAAAACAAAACACTCACCCACAAGTTTCCCACACTGTCCTTTCCTCCGTCTTCCCCGGCCTGCCAGTGGACGTCTCGCCACTTCTCTGTCCTGACCACGTGTACGAAGTGCCGTGTTTGTGTTGAAAAACATCTGCCTGCCTTAAAACCACTCACTCGTATCATATCTATTGATACTGATCGATATTTGTGTAATGGGATCAATACCCTGTGTCTGTCCCATCACAGCATGGAGCAGGCACACTTTGCTCCCCTTCTTCTTCTTGTGGTTTTACAGCAGTTGGCAACCAGCGTTTATGTGCATTACCGCCACTTACCTACTCCATACTTCCTCCTCCTCCCTCCTGTTTTACCATCACGTAACTCAGCAGCAAACTAAGCTAGCAAGCAGCAGCCAGCAGAGGGCCATGCACAGTCTGCACACACACAACCACAAATGAGCAGCAGCACATGGAGCAGAAGAATGGCAGAGAGGAAGAGGAGCTCTGTGTGGCTCTATTTTCAGGCTGAAAATGACACAACGGCAAGTTGTATAATATGTAAAAAGGCTGTGAAATACAGTGGTAACACAACTAATTTATACAAACATATGAAAAATCACCCAAAAGAAAATGCTAAGCTACAGAAATGGAGAGTGGAGGAAAGAAATCCCCCACTCCCTGGCCCCGACACCAACAGATGGGTCGGGGGTCTGGGGAATATTTCTTGAAACTTAAGGCTTTGGGGGTTGATTAGTTATTTACACTTTATTCATTGTATTTTCACAACTTGTATTTTATTTTTCATAATTTTTCAAAGTCAGAAAAGGAGTGCAATAAAGGGGAGAAGTTTAGTTTTATTTTTGTATTGCATTTCCTGAACACGCTTTCTACTGGGAAAAAAAGAATTTGTTTTAAATATTTTATATCATTTGTTGTAGAGTGATCATTTTGTAGACTTTATTTAAGAAAAAAATTGTTACTGTTCTATTGTTTCTGAACAAAAAGTTTTATTATAATAAAGTGTTTTCTGTTTACCTATGAACTTTGGCCAAATTCTACTCTGGGTTTGAGCTAACTAATAATCCAAAGGAAAAATCCCAAAACACTTAAAGGTCGTGAAAATTCATTCAGCTTTAGTAGTTTGATGATCCACCTTAATTATTAAAAAGTATCGGTATCGGATTTGTAGCGGCGATACTGGCCCTGTATTTACTTGGTATTGGATCGATACCAAATCTTGCAGTATCGCACACCGCTAACGGAAGTGTCGTGAGCTGTGTATCGAGCGCTGTTTCAGCACACCCACAGTCATGTGACCGTAGCTAGAGAGGCCTCGTTATGTCGGTCACATCACGTGACTCGAGGGCTCGCAGGAAGGGCTGGACATTTCAATGGTACTGTGGAGAAAGGAAGCACACAAGGTAACGAGCTAAACAGCACAGAAATTTTATTCTTTCTCCAACATAAGGTACAGCAAAAGGGATCCCGGGTCTCTGTGCATTCCTCTTTTATATCTTTAATACCATGCATTGAGACCCAGAACTTCCGACCATCATACATTGTGTTTAGAACAAAGCTTGTGTGGCACATTAACATGACATAATGCCGGCATCGCCCTCACACCCTTCTTCTTCCAGCGGCTCCAGCATTTATTCCTCTCCCCGGGGGACACATAGTCCTTATTGTCCCGTCTGATACCCCCCGGTGACACCTCCTCTTTCGGTCCATTGTGTCCCCCTTCCCCAGCTGGCTTCTTCTCTGGGTGGAGAAGTCCCACACCATGCCCCCACAGTACAAGGATTTAAAATGAGTATGATTCACCGCTCAAACTGTGGATTTTTTGAGAGGAGATTTGTTGTCATTATTGCATTCACTACTTGAATATGAGTCAGGGAGAGTATTACACAAGTTAGAATTAGGTTCAGTAGCATTAAACAAAAACACATTACATTTACTAAAACTAGAAAAGCACTCGGAGAGCGCAGACCTCCGCCAAGCACCACAGTTCGCCCCATACAGTGTTTAACATCATAAATATTAATCCTACATTTATTTTGTGTAACTTTACAGATTCCTTGACCATGAAAAAAATGCCATTCGCAAGAATTTTTTAAAGGATTCTTTTGTTTTTACCTCCTTGGAGGAGGTAAAAAAAAAAAAAAAAAAGAATCCTTTAAAAAATTCCTGGATCCAGACGGTGATCCAGATCACCACCAAAATCTAATCATCTGTAGGATACACCATTTCTGACAATCTCTGAAAATTTCATGAAAATCCGTCCATAACTTTTTGAGTTATCTTGCTAACAAACAAACAAACAGACAGACAAACCAACGCCGATGAAAACATAACCTCCTTGGCGGAGGTAAATATCACAGAGATACATGCATACACACTCATTCACATAAACACACTAGAAGGAAGATAGATAGATAGATATGAGGGTTGTTTGTGTGGTTGAGAGTGTCATTTTTTTGAGAGTGTAAGGTGTGTTTTTTTGAGTGAGTGAGTGCATGTGTGTAATAGAATAGAATAGAATAGGCTTTATTGTCATTGTACAGTTGTACAGTACAACGAAACTGTGGGTACTCCACCAGGCTACTGCACAATAAAGTAAGAGAGAAGGATTAGATAAAACACAGCTACAGAACACAAGCTTAAACAAATGACTGAAATAAAAATGGACCAGGATTATAGAAATATACACAGGTATGGTAGTGGCTTCACGGATGAAACAATGTACATAAAAGTGTGTAGTGCTGAACGCACAATTGGACACACGATTGAATAAAATGGCCCAAGGATTTTGGAAAATATACTTACTGTGGACATAAAAAGTCGACACACCCCTGTTCAAATGCCAGGTTTTTGTGATGTAAAGGAATGAGACCAATATAAAGCATTTCAAAACTTTTTCCACCATTAATGTGACCTATAATCTGTGCAACCCAATGGAAAAACAAACTAAAATCTTTTAAAGGGAAAAATAAAAAACTTACAATAACCTGTTTGCATGAATATGCACACCCTGTTATAACTGGGGATGTGGCTGTGTTCAGAATTAACCAGTCACATTCAAACTCATGTTAAATGGGAGTCAGCACACACCTGCCACCATTTAACGTGCTTCTGATTAACCCCAAATAAAGTTCAGCTGTTCTAGTAGGCTTTTCCTGACATTTTTGTAGTCACATCTTACAGCACAAGCCATTGTCCGCAGAGAGCTTCCAAAGCATCAAAGGGATCTCAGTGTTCAAAGGTATCAGTCAGGAGAAGATACAGAAAAATTTCCAAGGCATTAAATATACCATGGAACACAGTGAAGACAATCATCATCAAGTGGAGAAAATGTGACACAACAGTGGCATTACCAAGAACTGGACGTCCCTACAAAATTGATGAGAAGATGAGAAAAAAACTGGTCAAGGAGGTTGCCAAGAGACTGACAGCACCACTGAAGAAGCTGCACGAATTTCTGGCAAGTACTGGCTGTTTAGTACATGTGACAACAATCTCCCGTCTAGGGTGGCAAGACGGAAGCCTTGTCTTACGAAGAAAAACATCCAATCCCGGCTACATTTTGCAAAAACCCATTTGAAATCTCCCAAACATGTGGGAAAATGTGTTATGGTCCGATGAAATCAAGGTTGAACTTTTTAGCCATAATTCCAAAAGGTATATATTTGGTGCAAACACAACACTGCTCATCACCAAAAGAACACCATATCTACAGTGAAGCATGGTGGTGGCAGAATCATGGTTTGGGGCTGTCTTTCTTCAGCTGGAACTGTAGCCTTAGCCTAAGTTTCAAATACCAGTCAGTGTTGGCACAAAACCTTGAGGCTTCTGCTAAAAAGCTGAAGATGAAGAGGAACTTCATCTTTCAGCATGACAATGACCCAAAGCATACATCCAAATCAACAAAAGAATGGCTTCACCAGAAGAAGATTAAGGTTTTGAAATGGCCCAGCCAGAGTCCAGATCTGAATCCGATCGAACATCTGTGAGGTGATCTGAAGAGGGCTGTGCACAGGAGACGCCCTCGCAATCTGACAGATTTGGAGCATTTTTGTATGTTTCTTTCCCTGGGCCATCCAAACTGCAAACAGTTAGAGGCCCCACCTCCCTCCCTCCGAACGCTCACATGCTCAGAAATGAGGACACTTTAATTATCACAATACTCACCTGTCTTTACATTCCACACTTTCATGTTCATTGACCCACCCATGAAACCAGTACTGTGTATATTTTCCATAATCCTTGGGCCATTTTACTCAGTTGTGTGTTCAGTTGTGTGTCTGCTCTCTTATGTACATTGTTCCACCCACATAGCCACTACCATACCCGTGTATATTTTCATAATCCTGGGCCACTTTTATTTGATTTGATTTTTATTTTTATTTTATCTTTATTTCAGTAATGTGTTTAATCATGTGTTCTGTAACCATAGTTAATCTAACCCTTCTCTCCTACTTTACTGTGCAGTAGCCTGGTGGAGCACCCACAACTTTGTTGTACTGTACTACTGTACAATGACAATAAAGCCTATTTTATTCAATTCTAATTACATTTGTTTTTCTTTTTGTTTAGGTGAAACACGGCACTCTCAAAGTGCAACAGCAGATGCCACAGTGGAAGTTAACATTGATTTGTCTGAGCTTTGCCTCTCCAGAGGAGAAGACCCACTCTGTTACTGGACAACACACAAAACCATATACCCAAACCTTTACAAGATGGCAAAAAAAGTATCTCCACATGCCAGCAACATCAGTGCCATGTGAGCGGGTCTTCTCCAAAGCTGGAGAGGTAGTAAGCCACAAGAGGAGCAGACTGAAACCACACGCTGTTGAAATGATTCTTTTTTGAATAAAAATCTTTAAACATTCCCCATTTAATAACACTCCCCAGTTGCAGAAAACCAGTATGTTCGCTGATGTTCCACAACATAAATTTTCCCTCTACATACTAATATATACAGTCGTGAAAAAATTAGGACACCCTGTATAAGCCTCTGTGTGTGTGTGGGGGGGGGGGTACATATTTGGACATATGGATATTTAATATCAGTGTTACAAACACTGGGGAATTCATGTAATACAACCAAACAATTAAAAATGAATTAGACTTTTTTCAAATTTTCTGTAAAATGCAATTCTAAACAAATTGTGAGGAATAAATTAGGACACACACCCCCATCTTTTTTAGGACACCCCCACATTCATTCCCACTTAAAATGGCTAAAATAAATGTAAAAAAAAATGCAAATAAAAACAAAAACAAGGTTAGACATAGATATGTGAACATTTCTTAATAAAGAGCTGAATATTTAATGGGGTGTCCTAATTTTTTCACATGACTGTATATCTCAGAAGTTTCGTTCACTGAAATATGTCCTTTGACAGAAATTTCCCAGCAATGACTAAAAATTCTGAAAGCTGTCTATCATTTGACAGATTACACTTAGGGTGATCTAATTAAAATGAATGATAAAATGATAGATATCTGTCATACTGACTGAATTTACAGCGCAAGTGCAGGGTGCAGCATCAAGGAAAGCACAAAACAATGGTTGACGTTTGACAATTTATTAATCTCAAAAGAGCAGGGTTATAGAAAACAGTCACTCGCCAGAGAAGCAACAGCCTGCGGAGGAGAGACGAGAACTGGTTAGAGTGAAGAATGGACATGAGGAGTGGAAATACAAATTATGCCACTTACGTGGGAGTAAGAAAAGAATCTGGTCCAGAGCCCAGCGAGAGGAGACGAACCAGGAGGGTGAAGCTGGTGTAGTAGATTGGGGAAAGGGCTGTGTCTGACCGGGTGGAGCATGGCGCTGCAGGTGGAGAGGCAACAGGCTGGTGAGCACACCGCAATCCCTGAAGACGCATCGCTTCGATGGCAGCAACCTGAAAAAGGAGAAAGGGGAAAACAGTGTTAAGGTAAGCGTTAGCTTCAACATGACACAACTTGCTAGTTTGTGCAAAGATTCTGCACTGAGGCAGTATACCCAAACGAGCCAGCATTGGATCTGAGAAGAGATGGTCCTTATAAACGCTGGCTCAGCAGAAGCAGCAGGTGTGTCAATCCTCCCAGACAAGATGATTACCAGGGAGGCAGAGGAGAACAGGACGGAGGGGGCAAGCGCTGACCAGGACATGACAGGGCCCCCTCCTCAAGGAGCGCCTCCTGGCGGTCCACTGGGCTTCTCTGGGTGAGCTTGATGGTAGGCCCGGACCATTCCTTTGTCGTGAAAAAATTATCTGGGGATCCATGACCTGTGCTTCGGGCCGTAGCCCTCCCAGTGGACAAGGTACTGGAGACTCTGGCCCCGTCAGCGAACGTCCAGGATCTTGCGGACTGTGTGGGTGGTGTGGCCGTCGAAGACTCGGGGGGAAGGAGGCGACTTCGAGGGGGGGCAGAGGGAACTGGCAGAGAGGCTTGATGTTAGAGACATGAAAGGTGGGATGCATACGGAGTGCCCGTAGAAGCTGGAGCCGGACGGTGGAGTCACCAACGACTTTGGTGACAGAAAACAGGCCCAGGAAGCGGGGCGAGAGCTTCTTGGCCAGAGCCTTCAGAGGGATCTGGTTGGCTGACACCCAGACCCCCTGTCCAACCTTATATTCCGGCACCGGGACCCTCCTCCGGTCCACATGGCAGTGATTGTATTTCATAGTCTGGAGGAGAGCCACTCAGGTGGACCTCCAGACTCAGCAACAGTGCCAAAAGTGTGCTCCCACGGATGGCACCGCCACCTCTCTCTCTGCCATGGGCAGCAGGGGGGTTTGGAACCTATGGAGGCCTCAAATGGAATGAGCCCCATGGCTGAGGAGATCTTGGAGTTAAGTGAGTACTCCACCCAGGTCAGATGAGAATTCCAGGAAGATGGATTATTGGCTGCCACGCACCGAAGGACGGCTTCCAGGGACTGGTTGGCACGCTCAGCCTGCCCGTTGCTCTGGGGGTGATATCCGGAAGTGAGGCTGACAGAGGTACCAAGTGAGTGGCAGAAGGATTTCCAAACCCGGGAGACAAACTGAGGGCCCCGGTCAGACACAATGTCGGTAGGGATGCCATGGAGTCGAATGACATGGGAGGAGATTAATTCAGCCGTTTCAGCAGCCGACGGCAACTTGGGTAGGAGAACCAGATGGACGGCCTTGGAGAATCTGTCCACAATGGTGAGGATAACCGTGTTGCCATGGGAGGGGGGAATTCCAGAAACAAAATCAAGGGCAGTGTGGGACCAAGGTCAGCCAGGAACGGGGAGGGGGTGTAGGAGACAAGCAGGGGGGGTGGAACTGGATTTTTTCTGGGCACACGTATAGTGCACTCTACACCAGGGTGGCAGGCAAAGCAACTGGTGTGCCCCCACTGGACAACTTCACTGTGGAGGGCAGCAGGGACAAACAGACGGTTGGGGGGGGGGGCACTCTGCTGGTTCAGGCTCAGAGGACTGGGCTTGTCGGACCCTCCACTCAATCTTCCAGGTAAGGGCTCCCAGGGCGCATGAAGGTGGGAGAATAGGCTGGGAGTGGGACGAGGGGGCAGATGGGTCCTGGCAAAACTGCCTGGAGAGAGCATCAGGTTTGACGTTGCAAGAGCCGGGCCTGTACATGATGGTAAAATTGAATCATTGGAAGAATAAGGCCCAGCGGGCTTGTCTGGAATTTAGTCGGCGGGCCGACCACAGATACTCAAGGTTCTTGTGGTCAGTCCACATGATTATAACATGCACCGCTCCCTCCAGCCAATGTCTCCATTCCTCTAAGGCCAACTTAATGACCAGAAGCTCCCGATCCCCGACGTCGTAATTCCTCTCAGCTGGGGTGAGCCGCCAAGTGAAATACGCGCATGGGTGGAGCTTCAAGTCGGAGGATGAGTGCTGGGACAGCACTGCGCCCACCCCCATGTCTGAAGCATCCACCTCCAGGGTGAATTGGAGCTGAGAGTCGATCTGAGCCAAGATGGGTTTGGTTGAGAACAGGTCCTTTAATTTTAGAAAGGCCTGCTCAGCTGCCTCGGATCATATGAATGGCACCTTAACAGAGATCAGCTGGGTCAGAGGCTGTGCTATCTCACTATAGTTCCTGATGAACCTGCGATAAAAGTTTGCAAACCCTAAGAAGCGTTGCAGCTCCTTATGGGAGTGGGATGTTGGCCAATCCAACACAGCCTTCACCTTGGCCGGATTGGCTCTCAGCTCTTCCTCCACCACTATGAACCCTAGGAAAGAAGTGGAAGTGGTGGAAAACTCACACTTCTCCGCCTTGACGTAGAGTTGGTTTTCTAAGAGCCACTGTTACACTGTTCTTACATGGACTTGATGCTCCTCTGGCATGCAAGAAAAATTAAAATGTCATCTAAATAGACAAAGACAAATTGATTAACCATATCTCGGAGGACGTCGTTGATTAAACGTTGGAAGACGGCAGGGGCATTGGTGAGCCCAAAAGGCATGACTAAATATTCAAATTGCCCTAAGTAAGTCTTAAATGCCGTCTTCCACTTGTCCCCCTCGCGAATTCGGATAAGATGATAAGCGTTACACAGGTTGAGTTTGGAGAATACGCGCGCTCACTGAAGGAGCTCAAACGCGGAGCTGATTAGGGGCAGAGGATATTTATCTTTGATGGTGATGGCGTTAAGCTCGTGATAGTCAATGCACAGACGCAGAGACCCATCCTTCTTCCCAACAAAGAAAAACCCCACCCCGAGTGGAGCCAAGGATGGCCGAATGAGGCTGGCGTTCAAGGAATCCTTAATGTATCTCTCCATCGCCTCTCTCTCCATCCAAGAAATGTTATAAAGCCGGCTGGACGGCAGCTGCACACCGGGGAGGAGGTCAATAGCGCAATCATATGAGCAATGTGGAGGGAGAGAGAGCGCTCATGACTTGCTAAAAACCTCCCCAAGGTCATGATAGACCTCGGGTACGAGGAAGAGATACGGTGGCTCCACCGGAGGACAGGAGATGAGCAGAGATGGAGAACACTCGGCCAAACTTAGGCATGAAGCCAAACAATACGGGTTCCAGGAGAAGAATGTATTTTTCGCCCAAATGAGAATAGGATTGTGCCTCCTGAGCCACGGATAACCTAAAACCACGGGTGAGAGAAGCTTGGGAAAACAAAGAACGTTAATCTCTCCTGGTGATTACCAGACAGTAGGATGGAGATCTGGTCCGTGCGCTGAGTAACGATCGCCACCTTCCAGCCGGATACGGTTGTTACATCCCTGAGACCTGGCAAATTAACAGTTGGGATCCCCATCTCCTGAACGAGCTGGGAGGAGACGAAATTTTGCTCTGCCCCAGAATCAATAAGGGCAGTGACCCTCCTCTCGGCCCCTGGTAATTGAACCAAGACCGAAATTGAGAAATTATCGGAGGGGTGTAAATGAGTCCGATCCATCAGACCCCCCTCGGCTACTGACGGGCCTCGTCTTTTTGGCTGCAGGTGGCACGCGTCTCTATTGTGCTTAAGTGAGCCATAATACGTGCATGTGCTGATTCGCTTCTGCCGATGGAGCTCCTCCGGAGGGAGCGCCTCCAAAGGGAGATGCTCCATCGGATCAGAAGAGAAATCGGAGCCATCGCAGGCACACATGCGGTGGGTGTGCGAGAGGATGAGCCGCGCTCCTTCGCACGCTCGCAGTACCGGTTATCCAACCCAACTGCTTGATTGATCAGGGCATCCAGAGAGGCGGGAACCTCATAAACCACCAGGTCGTCGCGGAAGTGAGCATTTAAACCATGGAGGAACGCGCTACATAAAGCTACATCGTTCCATCCAGAGTCCGCCGCTTCAACCCTAAACTCCACCAAGTATTGGGCCACCGACCAGCTACCCTGACGGAGTGATAAAAGGCGGCTCATGATATTCCCCTCACTCTCCGTACGGTTGAAAATGTGGGAGAAGTCGGCCACAAATTGGTCAAACATCAGAAACGTGCCCTCCGGATTGTCGAGCACAGACCGAGAACAGCTAAGGGCCCAGCCCCGAAGCAGGAGGGTAAAATAATGAATTTTGGAGATGTCGTCTGGATACTCCCTCCCCACCTGCCTCAAATAAATCTGAACCTGGCAAAGGAATTCCTTACATCCCCCCACCTCTCCGGAGTACGTGGTAGGTGAGGGAATGGAGGTGGTTCGGCGTACGATTGAACCAGGGGTAGCAGGTGGAGCCGGAGAATCCGGAGCTGACAAGTGTGCCAAATGATCAGAAACTGTCCCCAGCTTCTGTGTGATTGTCTGCAGCTGCTGGGTGAGAAAAGCCACCTACCTCTCTGTAATGTCAAGGCGGTGAAACGCAGAGTGCTCCGTTGCTGCTGCACCCGCTGCGCTGCTATCATGGCTGGCTCGTTCTGTCATATTGACTGAATATACAGCACAAGTGGAGGGTGCAGCACCAAGGAAAGCACATAACAACGGTTGACGTTTGACAATTTATTAATCTCAAAAGAGCAGGATTATAGAAAACAGTCACTCACCAGAGAAGCAACAGCCTGCGGAGGAGAGACGAGAACTGGTTAGAGTGAGGAATGGACATGAGGAGTGGAAATACAAATTATGCCACTTACGTGAGAGTGACAGAAGAATCTGGTCCAGAGCCCAGCGAGAGGAGACGAACCAGCAGGGTGAAGCTGGTGTAGTAGATTGGGGAAAGGGCTGTGTCTGACCGGGTGGAGCATGGCACTGCAGCGGGAGAGGCAACAGGCTGGTGAGCACACTCCAATCCCTGAAGACGCACTGCTTCGATGGCAGCAACCTGAAAAAGGAGAAAGGGGAAAACAGTGTTAAGGTAAGCGTTAGCTTCAACATGACACAACTTGCTAGTTTGTGCAAAGATTCTGCTCTGAAGTAGTATACCCAAACAAGCCAGCATGGGATCTGTGAAAAGATGGTCCTTATAAACGCTGGCTCGGCAGAAGCAGCAGGTGTGTCAATCCTCCCAGGTGAGATGATTACCAGGGAGGCAGAGGAGAACAGGACGGAGGGGGCGAGCGCTCACCAGGACATGACAATAGCCAGTGTTGGGTAAGTTACTAAAAATAGTAACTAATTACAGTTGCCAGTTAGTTCTTTTCCAAAGTAATGGAGTTACTTTACCAATTACTGCATGATTAAAGTAGCTAGTTACTTGGGAAACTAACTTTCATGTTACTTTTAAATGCATACTTAAATAATCTTGCACACATAGCAAGATAATTTAATTAATTGATTACATTACGGGCTTATTAATGTCAAGCTGAAAACAGACCGTTTCAGACAGAGCTTTTAGAACATGCTCAGTCTGCTTTATCCTGCCTTAAGAGCTCTTATTGTGGGAAAAATCTGAAGAAAATCAACATGATATTGCCAGTAATTTCTTCATTTTGGAGTGAGAGTTGGCAACATTGCATAAAACTGTCCATGTTTATTTTACCTTTATGATATAAATTTAATCCGATGTGCAGTGATTCAAAGAAAATGTCCATTATCCACAGTCCAAATGTCTGCCGTGACAGAGATGTACAGACATGGACAAAATTGTTGGTACCCCTCTGTTAATGAAAGAAAAACCCACAATCCTCCCCGCTGGGATGGTAATCCACGGAGAGCCGGGACTCCTCGCTACTTCCACCGGGATCTTGTGTAAGCGGAGAAACTCACTTTTTACTTTCCCCTCATAGCATATTTCGACCTTCAGAATATCATGCCGGCTATAGGTGATATTCGCTTGGCAAAATGTGCACAAAACAAACATGTAAAACAAAAAAAAAACACATCCAAATACCGCTCCGACTGGTGAACCATTGAGCCGCTGCAACTATGTGCACCGCCCTCTGCATTTTTGACAAGCCACAAAGCTTCTGGGAGAATGTCCTATGAACAAACGAGACAAAACTGGAACTTTTTGGCAAGGCACATCAGCTGTATGTTCACAGATGCAAAAATGAAGCATGCCAAAAAAAGAACACTGTCCCTACTGTGAAACATGGAGGAGGTTCTGGTATGTTCTGGGGCTGCTTTGCTGCATCTGGCACAGGGTGTCTTGAATCTGTGCAGGGTGCAATGAAATCTCAAGACTATCAAGGTATTCTAGAGAGAAGTGTGCTGCCCAATGTCAGACAGCTTGGTCTCAGTCACAGGTCATGGGTCTTGCAACAGTAATGACCCAAAACACAGCTAACAACACCCAAGAATGGCTAAGAGCGAAACATTGGACTATTCTAAAGTGGCCTTCTATGAGCCCTGATCTAAATCCTATTGAACATCTGTGGAAGGAGCTGAAACATGCCATCCAGAGAAGGCACTCTTCAAACCTGAGACAACTGGAGCAGTTTGCTCATGAGGAGTGGGCCAAAATACCTGCTGAGAGGTGTAGAAGTCTCATTGACAGTTACAGAAATCGTTTGATTGCAGTGATTGCCTCAAAAGGTTGTGCAACAAAATATTAAGTTAAGGGTACCATCATTTTTGTCCAGGCCTGTTTCATGAGTTTGTTTTTTAAAATAATTCTGTTGAACTACAATTCAAAAGCATTGTCTGATTTTCATTGGTTAATTTTCATAGAATTTGTATTTATTACCACTTTTGTCAGATTCAGGTTATTTCTGTGACCATTGTGGGTTTTTCTTTCATTAACAGAGGGCTACCAACAATTTTGTCCACATCTGTAGCATCAATCCCTTTGGCTCTTATCTATAAAATCATTCTTCACCTTAAAGAAATTGTTTCACCCAAAAGTCTGGTCAAGATATTGTTTCCTTAACCTAAGGACCACCGTTTGAAAACACATACCATGGTAAAAGGGCCGATAAGGATCCCATTTCGTGCAGGAACGGATTTAGTCTGCAATAATAAATCCCTGAACTTCCTCCCAACCAGACAGTTTTATGCTTTAAGTACTGGTTTGAAACATCTCAGATCACTCTGTCTGCTGTCCGCTTGTCGAAGTGTCCTTGAGCAACACTTTGGTCATCCTAGATGAGAAGAAAGGCACTAGATAAGTGAATGCCATTTACCCCTTGAGTGCATTACCCGGTCTCTAGGGATTATCCACAGCTCAACATTACCCCCTAGTGGACAACTACGGAATATGTTTGCATTACTTCTGTCAACTGGTGGACTGTTTGTTTTTTTTGACTGAACATTAACTCTCTCTTCAAGTTGTCATTCCTCAGGATAATTCTCAGGACACTTTTTGAAGAGATGACCAACTCTATGTTGGACAATGATAGGTTTGAAGTGTTTCATTAATCATTGATTTTAAATGTGTTGCATGTTTGAAAATGCTTAAATGAACCTTATTCTAATGCATGTTAATTATAGAAGGACAAGTTTATAAAAGTGCATGCTCACTGAAAGTTAGTCATGAATCACTGAAGTTAGCTTAGACTTTATACATAAGTATATAAAGTGAATTTTTATATTAATCAAGATGTGTTTATCCTGTTGGAAAAGCTTACTCAAGTCATCTGACTGGCTCAGCCAATCACCAGCCAGTCTCTGTTGGGCAATGGCCTCTTTCATTTTATTGGTCGATTACAGACAAAGGACTGTTTTCTTATTGGACCAGAGCTCATTCGATTCTCCCACGATAGGAGACAATTGGTTCCCTTTCATGTCAGTCAAGTTGTTCCCATGGAAACTTAGTTTAAAGGAGGAACACATCAGTTCAGTGATAGGGTTGTTCTGTGTGAAAGTTTGTCTGTGTCCTGCCTTAAATTCTTTTTCCTTTAAACATCTGGGAAAATTACTTTTTCTTCTTTTTGAGCTCAAACTTCTCTTTTATATTGAGTGAAACTCCGTGTTCACAGACATTTTTCAGTTTTATTCTGTTAAACTTTTTCTATTAACTCACCGTGTTTTAAAGTGGACTGATCGTTTTTCTCACACTGGAAGCTGTTTTCACCAACCACCACAACACCTGCAGAACTTGGATTTCGTGGCTTGAATTTTTTTTTTATTAATCTTGTCTCTCCAATTCTGTGACTTTGATCAGACTTTGAATTGTATCCAATTTATTTGGACCCGAGAACGCCGCTGAAAGATTCTCGTGTTGTGCCACATGGCATGCTCCATGGCCAACAGCCTCATCATCATCACCGGACCTCAGCTCCTGACTACTGCCCTGGGAAGAAATATCTGCTGGCAGATATTCTCCGGGATAAGATAAGATAAGATAAGCCTTTATTAGTCCCACAATGGGGAAATTCCAGGATTGCAACAGCACAGGGATAGCAACACTCAGAGCAACAATCAGAAGGCAAGAAAAAACAAGAACAGCTAGTATACATATGTACATATTACTATATGACTATATGACTATATTACTATATAGACACACAGTGCGGAGCATTGTGGTTGGTGGATGTGCAGCAGAAAGTCTAAGCTCTCTCTCCGCGGATGCGGCAGGCCAGCTGGATGTCTTTGGGCATGATGGTGACCCTCTTGGTGTGGATGGCGCACAGGTTGGTGTCCACGAAGAGACCCACCAGGTAGGCCTCGCTGGCCTCCTGTAGAGCCATGACGGCGGAGCTCAGGAAGCGCAGGTCGGTCTTGAAGTCCTGAGCGATCTCCCTCACCAGGCGCTGGAAGGGCAGCTTACGGATGAGCAGCTCCGTGGATTTCTGGTAGCGACGGATCTCTCTCAGAGCCACGGTACCGGGCCTGTAACGATGAAGCTTCTTCACTCCGCCGGTAGCCGGAGCACTTTTTCCGAGCAGCCTTGGTGGCTAGCTGCTTCTTGGGGGCTTTTTCCTCCAGTAGATTTACGGGTGGTCTGCTTGGTTCTTGCCATCGCTCTTTATTATTCTGTCTTATATTTCTTGCACGCCGCCTGAACTCCAGCCCGGCACCCGCGTCGTTTTCGCTACAGTTCCTCGGTATGTCGAGTTTCTCCGTTAGCACCAGGTGGCGGTTGAGTGCTAGCTAGCTCTTCCCTGCTGTATCGTCTCCTGCTGTAAACAGAGGCTCCGTCCGCCGACTCGGGAGACCTTTGGGGCGATCTGTGTGTCCGTGCTATATATATAGAGTGAACGGTGTAGAAAGAAGAAGGAAAATTAAAAAAAGGCAGTTGCAAAAGGCAGCCAACTCGTGTGGCACCGCTGGTCTGGCAGAACCGGAACCAGAAAAAAAAATAAGCTTCAAATAAAGCTCCAGCTCCTGGATCCAGGTAGAAGCCAACAAAAACCAAAGGTCACATGAGCAAGATTCCTTTGTTTCATCTGCTGAGTAATGCAATGTTCATTGCCTTAAGAAGTATGCCATAATTTGTCTCAGGTTTAAAACTAGTTCATAACTCTGACCGGAGCAATAGAATTAAAGAGAAATAATATTCCTCTTTTCATTAAATTTCATTTTTATTTTTAGAGTAATTCAGAATTTCTTTTCCATATAATTTAGCTTTTATAATTTTCTTCATAAAATTTGCGTCCAATTTTCTTCATATTTTTGTTACAGTCTCCATTTTCATCACAGTTAAAAATTCATACTAAGGTTTCATTGGTTCCACAAATGTGATTTCACTCTGTTGCTCAATAATCAGTTACAAGTTGAATGTGATGCTTGTTACGTGATCATTTCACTTTACCAACAAATCCTTTGAATGTAATGTCATTTAATCTGATCATTAAAACTGTAAACGGTATATGGAAGTTTCAGTTGATTTCTTTTCCTATTTGCTTCTAAAGTCACCCAGTAGAATTCACGAATATTTGAGACTGATTGATTGACAGTATAAAGATTAGTTATTAATAAATTGTCCAAGCTTTTGGACTGGTGCCCCAAAAACGAGTTTTTCCAGTGTGTGCATGGACCTAAAGCAAACCTTTGTTTCCACATACACCTCTAGAGGTATAAATGTCATGGCGGCCTCTGGGCCGTCATTAGCATCATTAACTCCAGCTGCGCACAGATCCACGGGGGTTAATCAGCAGCTGTTAAAAGCCAGCGTTGCTGACAGCCCGGCACGGAGTCGTCTGTCCTCCTCGTCTGGGAAAGAACCAGAACTCCGTTCTCTGGCCTCGTCAAGGTATTCTCTTGTCTCGTCAGAGTCTGTCTCGTCAAGAATTGTTTTGTCAAAAACTGCCTCGTCAGAAACTGTCTCGTCAAGAATTGTCTTGTCAAGAACTGCCTCGTCAGAAACTGTCTCGTCAGAACCTGTCTTGTCAGAAGCTGTCTTGTCGGAAGCTGTCTCGTCTGAAGCTGTCTCGTCAGAAGCTGTCTCGTCAGGAACTGTCTCGTCAGGAACTGCCTCGTCAGAATCTTCTCTGGCCTCGTCTAGAACGTCTCTCGCCTCGTCAAGGACTTCAGTTCAAAGTCAAGCACGTAAGAGAGCTGTTTGCTACTCTACTCCTAACCTCTACCCCTGTGCACAGGTGGACTCCCTTGGCGGCAGACCTGCGTCCCCAGCTGACGGGGTTACGCCAACTCGCTCACGTAGCGGCTCGCTACCACCACGACTACCGGTACGTCTGGCTCCACAAATTCCTGAATTATTACTGTATCAGTTACAGGAGTACTGGCCACCGTTACCGGTGGAGTTTGGGTCATCGTCATCTGTTGTGTCATCGTCACCACGCTCTGTGGAATCACTCACCTCGTCATCGTCTGGATTGTCATGGTCACCACACTCTGTGGAATCACCCGCCTTGTCATCGTCTGGATTATCATCGTCACCACGTTCTGTGGAATCACTTGTCTTGTCATCAGCTGGTTTGTCATCGCCCCGGTCTGTGGTGTCACAGCCGGAGTCACTGGAAAACCTGTCCTCGCCTCAGTCACAGGTGGAAGCTCCAGCTCGTTACCGGACGCCTTCACCTCCACGTTGCACGGCCGCTGGTTCTCAGCAGGACGTAACCTGCACTTCTCCCAAGTAAGCCTCACTACTGATAGCTTGTCATTAGCGTGGGACAAAAGTAATCGTCTGTGCTTATATGTTCCAGGGTTGCCGGGTCTCCGTCCAGAGTGCTCAGTTCCAGTGACCAGGATACTATCCACGCGCTCACGCTTGCACTACACACCCTTTCACTCTAATAAAGATTATTGTTCACTAATTTGCCCGTGTCAGTGTCTGTCTCCTGGGTCCCAAAACATGTCAGTACGACTCCGTCCTGTTGACCCAGCGGACAGCTCACTGTCGCGCTTAATTAACACTCTTAGCGCCCGGGTTGATTTGCTTGCCCACCAGCAGACAGTAATCTTGAATCAATTAACTCAAATTAATGGTCGGCTGGATCGTTTGGAGGGACACCAAACATTTCCCCCGACCACAAATACCTCAACCCCTGCAGGCTTAGTGTCAGGACTAGCTAACACCTCCTCGTCCTCTCGCCTCACTCCTATTCCAACACCTGCCCGGTTCAGCGGAAAACTCAGTGAAGCTCAAGGATTCATTTTACAGTGTGAATCAGTTTTTCTGCGTGTGCCGGGGGATTTTTCTCTCGACTCTAGCCGGATAGGCTATGTCATAAATTTGCTGGCAGGTAGAGCCTTGGACTGGGCATATTCGATCATGGCTAGACCTAGCTATTCTCTGCTTACCTACCAGGAGTTTGTGTCAGAATTTCTGTCTGTATTTGATCATACGGATAGGGGAGAGGTGTTGACAGAACGTTTTTTAAGCCTACAGCAGGGAAAGAGATCAGCTGCAGATTACGCCATCGACTTCCGGGTTTTGGCCGCAGAGATTGGGTGGGGGGAGCCATCTCTTTGTGGCATTTTTCTACGCAGCCTTAGCGACGAGCTAAAGGATGAGTTAGCGGCACGGGATAAACCAGATAACTTGCAAGATTTAATTGCTTTAGCAGTTAGTATCGATAGTAGGTTAAGGGAACGGGCGGCTGGTCGGCGAGTTACTTCCTGTCCGGTTAAACCCCGCCCTCGTGTCCCTGTCTCACTTCCTCTCGCTTTACCCGCGTCAGAGAAGGCCCCGGATCAGGAAGCCATGATTGTTGGTCATTCTAAGGTGTCTGCAGCTGAGAAACAGCGCCGTAGGGATCAAGGCCTGTGTTTCTATTGTGGGAAGGAGTCACATGGGGTTTCTGAATGTCCTAGTAAGTTAAAAGGGAAGGCCCGTGGATCGCAGTAGGGGGATTCACGGGCAAGAACACAGAGGAACCCCTTACTTGTTGTCATTTACCCCTCAGACTCATTCATACTCACACTGAACACTCAACACTAGCGTTAGTTGATTCTGGAGCTGAGCAAAATTTTATTTCTAGAGACCTGGCAACCCGGATGGGCCTCAGTTGTCAGTCTTTAGAACCCCCTGTCAGATTGATTACCCTGTCGAAGGCGTCGTTGACTACCATTAACCTTCAGACAGCACCTGTGTCTATAATTGTCTCAGGAAATCACAGGGAGGAGATTCAGTTCCTAGTGCTGCCCGTTTCCTCTTCGCCCATTATTCTGGGATATCCCTGGCTGCACCTACATAACCCCACTATTGACTGGCAAGCTGGGAGAATAACGGCATGGAGTACATTTTGCCTTAGTGCCTGTCTCCAATCAGCGGCGTGCGCCCCATCTGGGAAGATGCCTCTGCCCGATTCATCTCCACCGGATTTATCTAAGGTACCAGAGGTTTATCACGATTTGGGGCAAGTGTTCAGCAAATCTCTGGCGTTGTCCTTACCCCCCCATCGTTCGTATGACTGCGCCATTAATCTGAAGGCTGGGGCCCCTCTACCTGCTAGCCGCCTTTACAGCCTATCAGCCCCGGAGCGCGAGACCATGGACACTTACATTAAGGAATCTTTGGGCTCTGGCATTATTCGTCCGTCGTCGGCGGCCGTGGGGGCCGGATTTTTTTTTATTGGAAAGAAGGACGGTTCACTACGCCCCTGTATTGACTTCCGGGGGCTGAATGAAATAACGGTCAAGGATAAATATACACTGCCCTTGATGAACACTGCGTTTGACTCCCTCCAGGGGGCATCATGGTTTACTAAACTGGACCTCAGGAATGCTTACCATCTTGTGCGCATTAGAGAAGATGATGAGTGGAAAACGGCTTTCCGGACCCCCAGCGGTCATTTTGAGTACCTGGTAATGCCGTTTGGGTTAACTAACGCCCCAGCCGTTTTCCAGCGTTTAATCAACGATGTACTACGGGATTTCTTGAACTCATTTGTTTTCGTTTATCTCGATGATATCCTCACTAGAGGAACATCGGGTGCATGTCCGCAGAGTATTACAGTGCCTCCTGGAGAACCAGCTGTTCGTCAAGGCCGAGAAATGCGAATTTCATACTGATCAGACTTCTTTCCTTGGATTTATTATTGCTCGGAACCAGGTGCTTCCTGACCCTGCCAAGGTCAAGGCAGTGGTGGAATGGCCTGCACCCACCTCCAGAAAGCAGCTTCAAGGGTTCCTGGGGTTTGCAAATTTTTATAGGAGGTTCGTGCCTAACTTTAGTAATATTGCCTGTCCTTTGACTGCTCTCACCTCCCCTAAGATTTCATTTTGCTGGAGTAAGGAAGCAGCCGATGCATTTGAGAAGCTCAAGAGGGAGTTTGCCTCGGCCCGAGTCCTTACCTAGGTGGACCCGAAGCTTCAATGATTGGTGGAGGTGGACGCGTCTGATGCGGGAGTTGGAGCAGTACTCTCCCAACGATCTCCCATGGATGGTAAGATTCGCCCTTGTGCTTTTTTCTCTCATCGTCTCTCCCCTGCAGAGAGGAACTACAGCATCGGGGACAGGGAGTTACTGGCTGTGAAATTGGCCTTGGAGGAATGGAGACATTGGCTGGAGGGGGCTGCTCAGCCGTTCGTGGTTTGGACTGATCACCATAACCTGGAGTACCTCAGGACGGCTAAGCGCCTGAATGCACGCCAGGCTCGCTGGTCCCTCTTCTTCGGACGGTTTAATTTTACCATCACGTACCGGCCGGGAAGCAAGAACGGTAAGCCGGATGCTCTCTCCCGGCAGTTTGACCCCCCATCCTCCGAGGATCAGGAGACCCCTATCCTGCCGCCTTCCTGCGTCGTGGGCGCCCTGTCCTGGGGAATCTGCAAGACGGTTCACCAGGCCCAGAAGACTGAGCCGGACCCTGGGGGGGGGGGGGGGGGGGGGCGCGCCGCTTGTTTGTTCCACGCGCTGTCCGAGGCAAGGTGATTGAGTGGGGTCACGCTTCCAAGTTGGCTTGTCATCCTGGAGTGGGTCGGACTGTGGATCTTCTTCAAAGGACCTTCTGGTGGCCAGGGTTGCGGAAGGACGTTGTTGGCTACATCCGGGCCAGCGCTCAGTGCGCCACCGGGAAGACATCGTCATCTCCCCCGGCAGGCTTACTACATCCGTTACCTGTTCCTTCACGCCCTTGGTCTCATGTAGCAATGGACTTTGTGACTGGGTTACCCACTTCAGATGACTACACCACAGTATTAACCATTGTGGACCGGTTTTCGAAGGCGGCCCATTTTGTGCCACTTCGGGGTCTGCCTTCGGCCCAGGAGACTGCGGACCTCCTGGTGCAACACGTGATACGTCTTCATGGCATCCCTGCGGATATTGTGTCCGATCGAGGACCCCAGTTTGTATCTCAAGTTTGGAAGGCCTTCTGCACGGCATTAGGAGCCACTGCCAGCCTCTCTTCTGGCTATCACCCCCAAAGTAATGGTCAGTGTGAGAGGGCTAATCAGGAGCTGGAAGCCGCCCTCCGTTGTGTCATCTCCTCCTGCTCATCTTCCTGGAGCAAGTTCCTGCCCTGGATTGAGTACGCTCACAACGCTACGATCTCCACAGCCACGGGCGTCTCCCCGTTTAAAGCCTCATGTGGGTTTGATCCTCCGTTGTTTCCTGAGGAGGAGAAGGAGGTAGCGGTTCCTTCTGTCCAGGCACATATTAAACGCTGCCAGCGAGTGTGGCTCCTCGCTCGCAAAGCTTTGTTGAAAACTACTGAACGTAATATCCAGGTGGCCAACCGGCATAGGAGACCCGCCCCGGAGTATAAGGTGGGTCAGAAGGTTTGGTTATCTACCCGGAATATTGGTGTGCCGGCTGAAAAGCGTAAGCTGACTAAACGCTTTATTGGTCCCTACACCATTAATCGTATTGTTAACCCTGTGTCTGTGCGCTTGTCTCTCCCCTCTTCGATGCGTATCTGCCCCACCTTTCATGTCTCCCAGGTCAAGCCGTACGTCTCTGACCCCCTGTGCCCTGCTCCCGCGGCACGCGCACCCCCGAGGATGATCGATGGCCATCCGGCCTGGGGGGTGACTGCCATCTTGGATGTTCGTAGGCGGGGTCATGGCCTTCAGTATCTGGTAGACTGGGAGGGCTTTGGACCGGAGGATCGGTCTTGGATTCGCCCAGCGTTGATCTTGGATAAGCAGCTGATTCGCGACTTCCACCGGGCGAATCCAGGTAGGATTGGGCAGGTGCCTGGAGGCACTGCTAGAGGGGGGAGTACTGTCATGGCGGCCTCTGGGCCGTCATTAGCATCATTAACTCCAGCTGCGCACAGATCCACGGGGGTTAATCAGCACCTGTTAAAAGCCAGCGCTGCTGACAACCCGGCACGGAGTCGTCTGTCCTCCTCGTCTGGGAAAGAACCAGAACTCCGTTCTCTGGCCTCGTCAAGGTATTCTCTTGTCTCGTCAGAGTCTGTCTCGTCAAGAATTGTTTTGTCAAAAACTGCCTCGTCAGAAACTGTCTCGTCAAGAATTGTCTTGTCAAGAACTGCCTCATCAGAAACTGTCTCGTCAGAACCTGTCTTGTCAGAAGCTGTCTTGTCGGAAGCTGTCTCATCTGAAGCTGTCTCGTCAGAAGCTGTCTCGTCAGGAACTGTCTCGTCAGGAACTGCCTCGTCAGAATCTTCTCTGGCCTCGTCTAGAACGTCTCTCGCCTCGTCAAGGACTTCAGTTCAAAGTCAAGCACGTAAGAGAGCTGTTTGCTACTCTACTCCTAACCTCTACCCCTGTGCACAGGTGGACTCCATGGCGGCGGACCTGCGTCCCCAGCTGACGGGGTTACGCCAACTCGCTCACGTAGCGGCTCGCTACCACCACGACTACCGGTACGTCTGGCTCCACAAATTCCTGAATTATTACTGTATCAGTTACAGGAGTACTGGCCACCGTTACCGGTGGAGTTTGGGTCATCGTCATCTGTTGTGTCATTGTCACCATGCTCTGTGGAATCACTCACCTCGTCATCGTCTGGATTGTCATGGTCACCACGCTCTGTGGAATCACCCGCCTTGTCATCGTCTGGATTATCATCGTCACCACGTTCTGTGGAATCACTTGTCTTGTCATCAGCTGGTTTGTCATCGCCCCGGTCTGTGGTGTCACAGCCGGAGTCACTGGAAAACCTGTCCTCGCCTCAGTCACAGGTGGAAGCCCCAGCTCGTTACCGGACGCCTTCACCTCCACGTTGCACGGCCGCTGGTTCTCAGCAGGACGTAACCTGCACTTCTCCCAAGTAGCTTCACTACTGATAGCTTGCCATTAGCGTGGGACAAAAGTAATCGTCTGTGCTTATATGTTCCAGGGTTGCCGGGTCTCCGTCCAGAGTGCTCAGTTCCAGTGACCAGGATACTATCCACGCGCTCACGCTTGCACTACACACCCTTTCACTCTAATAAAGATTATTGTTCACTAATTTGCCCGTGTCAGTGTCTGTCTCCTGGGTCCCGAAACATGTCAATAAATTAAATAATCTTTGTACCTTGTAACCAATCAAATGTTCCTACAGAGACATGATGCAGTCCCTCAAATTCCTTTTGGAGATCAAAATCCATTTTTGAATAATCTTTATCCAGGTAGCAAGTAAATGTGTTTTAACTTCAGTGGAACACTGTCTCAGCTATCTGATGGAAAGTGACTATTATCACATCTATCAGTGTGCTATGCTATCAGTCACAGCCACGGCTGTTCAGATAGCATAAATCCAGTAACACAGTGTTGTTAGCATAGCTAGCCGTTACTTATCACTAGCTTTGTCGAAGCTTTGTTGCTGTTTTCAAGCGCTTCTGAAGATTGCAGTAGGTCTCAACCGGCACTTAGCTTCCAACCCACCAATATGCTTTTGTCCTTAAACGCGACAAAGGAAAATAATCTGTCTATTTCCACAAAAACAAAGTAGCTCCATCTTTTCCTTCACTCAGTAGTGAAGACTCGGCTCTCTGCAACAGGTCACATCGACTGACAGCTCGTCTCAGCTTCAGTAGGGTCAGTTTGTATATTCATTTATTTGCGCTAAAAATATCTATCCATATTAATAAGATGAGTAACGAGTAATGCATCTCATCAAATTTCAGTAACTACAAACTCATTACTGAATTTTTTAACAGTAATTTCGTTACTCAGCACGTTACTGCAAAAGTAGTGACGTTACAGTAATGCGTTACTTTGTAACACGTTCCTCCCAACATTGCAGATAACAGATTATGAGAGAATTTTTACAAGCCTGTCTGAGAAAATGATAGATGACAAAAAAGTGTAGTGCAGCCTGTGATATAGAGTATTGAGGCTTTTTCAGGTCTTCTATTCAGATACAGTTCTGACACTCAGTCAGCAGATGGCACTCTTTATGAAATGCTTCATAACACTGTGTCATTCATGAAGCAATTATCTCAAAGTTGTTCATTGCTTCATGAGGCCGCAGTTTCACCATCACTAGTGTCAAGACACAGCAGATAGACAGGTAGGAGTTAGGCATGGCAAGAGAGAGAATATTCTCTATAATATTTTCAGAAAAACACAGACTCTGATAGACAATATGGAGCAATAGATATTTCTTTTTTCTCTGCGCTTGGTACCAAGTGGTTGAGGACCGCTGCGGTTAGGGAGTTTTCAAATGAAGGTGCTGCCAATAATTTCCAAATCTATACTCTTTAACATGCATTCAATGCAGTTTAGCTGTTGTAATGGATATTGTGTTAAAGTCTGTATTTGCTGTTGCACAAAAGAGATTTTTTCTGTATAGCAGAAGTTTCTGCTGAACTTACAAATCATTGTTTAATAGGAAATTTTTTGACAATCCTGCGCTTTTCTTGTGGTCTTATATAAAATATCATTACAGTAAACTATGGAAAAAAGCATCTGCACAACTTTTAGTACAAAAAAACCTCTCAAAACATCACAACTTTTATCACAACTTTTTAAAAAACTCCTGCAAATTCAGGCTTTTTGGGCAGCAACAATCATAAAAACACCCCGTGAAATCCTGGAGGGACTGCCTAAGGCTAAAAGTATGGTTCTGAATTAACTACAGTCATGGCATGAGAAATGGAGCTAACTGGAATGATACCACCCTCCCAGCTTCATCTTCACTAATTTCAGTGATGGTGGGACTATCCCCATGAGCGTCTAAATCCATACACTGACAGTGCTGTTATGAAGTTAGCTTAGCATGCATGATTCCATCCATCCATCTTCACCCACTTAAGGCCCTGTCACACCTTGATGATTTAGGTGGTGTTTGCCGGCGTATCAAAATTTTTCTAAAACGCTGGCATATGGCCAAAATTTTCAATTTGGGGCATATGCATCACGTATCCATAACGAGTTGGACATATACATAACATACTAGTAACTTATATAGAATGTTTCAATAACTTATAGACAACTTATACCAACAAATGTTTCACGTGTTGCTAGTGTTCACAACTTATGCCCAATGATAGTCTAACTTATGCACAACTTATGCATAGCTTATCCTAGCTTATGCATAGAGTGGTCATGCCAAACTGCCGTTGCCTCCCGATCCATGAATCCTAGGTGTGCGAGAGCATGAAGGCTCCATCATCTCGGTTCAACCGAGATTATTGTCTCCTCGAAAGACTATCACACAGCGGGGGTCGTGACCGACATGGCAGATCTGTCCAATCTGTCAGGTCGGTCACACCTACAAAAAGGATAAAACAGCTGATGTGATACGTCAAATATCAGATGACAGTCAAAACATGTCAAGATATGAAACATCTCTTTACATTGTCTGAATAAAAGAACAAAACCAGTGTGGCATGGATATCTACTCACCATAGAGTCTTGACAGTTTTCTCCCATGAACCAACACTGCCAATACGCCATTATATGGTAGCTGTAAGTTAGAAACCTGTTCAGTATGTTACACATAGGTTTAAAGTGCATTACTCATAGATTAGAAATAAGTTTGGGGTATGCTAGATATTATCTCGACATATTTCAACTTATTAGTAACTTACAAGTATTGTGTGTCAACGATCGCATAACTTACATAATACTTATGGCCCGTGTATGACGGATGTATGAGCCATATGCTGGATACCTCGCTGTACTACAACATATACCAGTGTACACTTACCCTTACCCTTAACTTATTCAATGTATGCTAGCATGTTCGCCAAATTTTTTGAACATCGGCATACGCTGCCTAAATTGTCAAAGTGTGACAGGGGCTTTAATCCTTTTTGGGTCGTGTGTGTTGGGGGGGGGGGGGGGCGCTATCCCAGCGTCTTTGGGCGAGAGGCAGTTTTTATTGTTATTTTCCTTAATATGGCTTATTTTGTTATATTTTTAACAGTAAGCAGTAGCTGGAGTTTTAGTATTAGCTAGGCAGTTGGAGTAAGTCTGTCTTCCACATTAAAGTTTGCCGGGTTGGGTGAGGCTGATGAATCTACTGCCCTAGTGCTAGCTTAACTGTCAGATTCTAGGTCTTATTTTCTTAACACTCTGTCTACACTCACTAGTGGAAACCGGTAGGGACTCTGCACTGTGAGTGCTGTGAAATTAGGAGACCCACACACCCAACAGGGCTGTCTACACTTATGTCACCGATCACGTAAACTTAGCCTTAGCGGCAAAGCAAGGTTCTCAAACCCTGTTCTCAATATATTTCAATGGAAATGTTAGCTGGAATACGCTGAAATGGTGCACAATTGGCTCATGTAGCCATCACCATCTTATGAAAGATGATTAATGGCGATCAGAAATACAATTTTTTTAGATCCCCATCAGCCAGCAGAGATTACCATAGGCAGCATTGCCAACGCTCACTCTTTTGGAGTAAGCCTCACTCTTTTGCCCTCTCTTTCACTCGACAAATCTTATTTCTCACTCCAAAATGAGGAAAATACTGCCAATGTCATGTTTACTTCTGATTTTTCCACAATAAGACCTCTCAAGGCAGCATAAAGCAGGCTGATCATGCTCTAAAATTTATTCTGAGGTAAAGAAGTGCATGCATTAAAAAAAATGCAACAACTATTTATGTATTTTGAGCTGGCACACTCCCTCCACCCCTGTCTCCCAGTCTCCATCGGCACAATTCCCTCTAAATCTCGCTCCAAGCATTTCTGAAAAGTTGGCAACTCTGTGTAGGAGGATGTTGTGGGCTAATTCCTGCCAAAGGAGAATCCCTTTTCGTAATGAGATGTGGAGGCCGAGGATGATGTGATCCACGTCTATGTCTGTTCAGACTACTTTATAACAGGTATGTCTACTTACCAAAACCATAGATTCTTAGGGTTAAATGTCATTTGCCTGCACGCAAAGTTAATGCAAAGATGCAGAAACACGCAAAATTGTATCCAAGGGAGTTGATAGCTAGAATTGAATAGAACAGTACAGAAAAGCAATGGCTTGATCGGAATATTCATTCTTATTTAAGCTGTTAATCAGCCTCAGAGTAAATGTATCAACACTGCAATTAAACTAGTTTAAAAATGAGACTGACACTCACCTGCAGACAAATGGACCAAAGCTCTGATGAGCTGAAATGAAGTGTCAGGATTAATAGGGGCTATAAGTGTAAACAAACAGCAGTCTCCAGTCTTTGTGGGGGCAATATTTTCCCAGCTGTGAACTCCGGTGGATAAATTTTGCAAACCTAAACATGACGGCTTTGTGGGAATTTCTATAGCAGGTACAATTTATTTTCCATTATTAGAGTGTACTGCCAATGCACAGCAAAGCTGTCGCATCTATCAGGTAGTTAAAAATATCAATAAATGTTGTTTCTGCCCACTCTGCTGGATTGTTCTTCCACATACCGGCTGGTAGATGGTAGGGACACTTTTTAAGATCACAAATTTAAAGTTTTTGCTCATATCTGATCTGATCTGATCTGATCTGATCTGAAAGCTTGTCATAATATTGATATGACATATTGTTTCAATGGTAAAGGGCCAGTTTTTAGTACCGCTTCAAGTTTTTCCCAGGGGAGCACACCCACCAAATATCCAGGTGTGTAGACAGCCATATACTCTTTGGAAGCGTTTATTTCTGACAAACAGGTAAACAACAAAAATCCTCTGGTCAGTAGCATTCATATAACTTTGCCTTTGCACAAATTAAGTGACATATTAGCATATTACTCAATAACATAAAGCTAGCAAGTAATTACTTAATTGCAAAATCACTCCTCCCTTAGAGCACTGCTGCAAAAAGGGAAGACGTAAGAGTGAGAAACACACTTTATAGAGGCCTCAAAACAGCATGTAGGGGAATGCTGTAAATAAAACTTAATGTTGCGTTTACTGACCATGCAACTTATAATGTCAGGGATAATTATAGGCACAAATTTTATGACATTATAACTCCTCATTTTATGCATAATGTTTAGTTCTCTATTACAACTAGGGCTGGGCGATATGACTTTTAACATGTATCGCAATACATGTAGGGTTTTATCACGATACACGATATATATCACGATCAGTGCTGGGCACGTTACCAAAAAATAGTAACTAGTTACAGTTACTAGTTACTTCTTTTCAAAATTAACTGAGTTACTTTTGAGTTTCTGCATGATTAAGGTAACTAGTTACTTGGAAAAGTAACTTTCAAGTTACTTTTAAATGCATACTTAAATCATGTTGCACACATAGCAAGATCAAGGGCCCCTTGTTCTCATCAGAAAAAAGAAAAAAGAAAACTGATGAGAAAAAAACTCTCATCTTACAGAGAAAAAAATGTCTCAGATTTACATAAACTATTGTAATCAGTAGTAAGTCAGAAATTTACTAGAAATAAAGCTGTAAACTCACAGAGAAAACTTTGGACCCCCTGGTGGGTCGTTTTTGGCCCACGAGCCATACATTTGACACCCCTGAACCAGCCCATTAAAAACGTATATTTAGAGAATTTACTTCCATGAAATAGTTGCATATCACAACAGCATGTAAATGAATGAGATAAAATCAAACAGAAAGCACAGATAAATGAAAGTCCGCTGCTTACAAGAAGCTGAAATCAGTCACTTTTTCTCTGTGCGTAAGAAAACTAAATGCATTTAATGCGGACATTAAATGTGAGCTTCTTGCTCTAAAAATACTCATGTCTAACCACAGAGGTAGGTGCTGTTAGGGGCTACTCACCGCTGGGACAACAGGTGAACAGGGCTCGATATGAGAAGCTGCCACCGGGTTGCGTGTGAACTGGGGCAGGACAGGAAACCAACCCGCGGAGGAGATTGATAGCTGCGCCAGCTAGAGTCAGTTTATTTGTGCTAAAATATCTATCCATATTAATAAAACAAGTAACGAGAGAAACGCATCTGATCAAATTTCAGTAACTGTAATGCATTACTGAATTTTTAAACAGTAATTTTGTTACACAGCACGTTACTGCAAAAGTAGTGGCATTACAGTAACGCATTACTTTGTAACGTGTTACTCCCAACACTGATCATGATATCATGAGATCTCCTCCAACCACTGTATAAATGTAAAGCCTCCGCAGGAGGGACCATGGGGGTCCAGTGCTATGCAGATCAGGTGGCAGGCGAAGGCAGAGACCTTGCGGTCTAATCCCCAGCTTTCAAAACTGGTTTGCTTTTGGAACATGGAACACCACCTCTCTGGTGGGGAAGGAGCTGGAGCTGGTGCAAGAGGTTGAGAGATACCGGCTAGATATAGTTGGGCTCACCTCAACGCATAGCTCCAGTTCTGAAACCAGTTTCCTGGAGAGGGGCTGGAGCTTGGTCTACTCTGGAGTTGCCCCGGGTGAGAGGCGATGGGCAGGGATGGGTATTCTTGTATCCCCCCACCTTGCTGCCTTGACATTGGAGTTCTCCCCCGTGGACAAAAAGGTAGTTTCCCTGTGCCTTTGGATTGGGAAACGGGTCCTGACCATCATTTGTGCCTATGCACCAAATGATAGTTCAGAGTACCCCCCCATTTTGGAGTCTTTGACTGGGGTGCAAGAGTGCTCCTCTTGGAGACTCCATTGTCCTACTGGGAGACTTCAATGTACATGTGGGCAACAACAGTGAATCCTGGAGGGGCGTGATTAGGAGGAACGGCCTACCTGATCTGAACCTGAGTGGTGTTCAGTTATTGGACTTCTGTGCCAACTGCAGTTTGTCTATAACGAACACCATGTTCAAACATAAGGATGTCCATATGTGCACCTGGCACCAGAACATCCTAGGTCAGAGGTCAATGATCTGTCATGTTCGGGGTCATCACCCCGAGTATGACTTGTGGCTGTTGGGGTTAATTATTGCTTATTAATTCCAGCTGGCGGATTGAGCCTTGCTCTCCGCCAGTCCCACAGCCATGCCTCCTCCTCTCACCAGGCATTCACCAGCTGTCTGGTTCACCACATACACACTCATACACTTATGCACACACAAACACACACTCATTCTCATACTTATACTCACATACATACACACACACACACACACACACACACACACTTAGTTCAATCAGTCATGCACCTGTTGCGACACGGCTGGTCCTACTTGCTGTCATTAGGGCTTGGTGTAGTGGAGCTGAAATGACGAGGCGGTTTTGTATTAAAAACAGGGTTTTTAATGAATAGCTCCTCTATCAAATCTCATCAGGTGTAGAGCTTGGCAGAAGGCAAGAGAGAGAACTCTGCTTCGCTTGCTGGTTAAATACAAGCACGCATAGCACCACTCATTGAAACAGCTGACGTCAGAGCCACTCATTGAAAAAGGTAACATCTCCCCGTTATCTTAATCCCCATTGTCCTGCCATCCCCTCTCCCTGTCTTGGGAGGTGATGGGAACTCCCCCTCTCGCTTTAGGGGGTAAAGGTGTCGAGTCCGTCTCCACTGCCGCGTCTTGGGAGGTCCATTGTCTTTACCCCGGCGCGGGGGATGCTCTGTCCTTACTAGGTGTGAAGCTCTTTACATATGCTGTCACAAAACATTTCCACTTGTTCTAACATATGTAGATATGGGATATAAGAGTCATATATACCACAGGCCCCCCAAACACTAGGAAAGGACATAGAAAGAATTACAGTCTAAGATAACAACTATGAAATACTACGTGTTACAACTGTTGCTACCGGAGAAATTTTCTAGCAGCTATGCTCCTAAGAAAGTTCAGTGGTAAACATAACAGCATAGTGAAATCATAAGTAGCCTTAAACTGTTGTAGCACAATTAGTGGATAATTGTGGGGTGATTGGTATCAGTCCTTGTGCTGTCTGGGCTTAATCCTTCTCCCAAAACTGCTGTAGGTTGGCTTAGGTGTCCCGCTGGGACCTTCTCGTGGTGAATCTGCATTGTGCGAAGGAAAGAGATTATTTGTTCCCTGCCTGGGGCTGAGACTTTTCCTCTGGGGGGTCTACCACGCCGAGGCGCTCGTGCCACCTGTGTAGGCTCGTCTCTCAGCAAGAAGGCAGGTTTGAGTCTGTCAACACTGACCACTTCCTTTCTGTCCCCATAATCAAGCACAAAGTGTTTGTCACCATTTTCCAGCACTCTGAACGGGCCATCATAAACTGGGCGTAGCGTTGGTTTAATAGCTTCATGCTTAACAAAAACGAACTCAGCGCTTTTCAAAGTTTGAGGAAGAAAAACTCGTGGAAAAGAGTGATGAGCTGGACCGTGGAGGGAAACCGGTCCACTGCTGCCTAAAAACCTTGGGACGGGAAAGTGTCCTGGTTCTGGGTTCTCTGGTAAAAATTCTCCTGGGAGTCTGAAAGGCTGGGCAAAAACTAATTCTGCAGGAGAAGCGTCTAAATCCTCTTTAGGTGCTGCACGCAACCCCAATAAAACCCAGGGAAGTTTATTAACCCAATTTGTGTCCGTTAGTGAGGCCCTGAGGACAGCCTTTAAGGACCTGTGAAAACGCTTGCATAACCCATTGTCCTCAGGGTGATAAGCGGTGGTGCGATGAATTGTTGTCCCTAAACTGTTAGACATGGCTGACCAGAGCTCTGAGATAAACTGAGGCCCTCTGTCTGACGTGATGTCTGATGGAACACCGAAACGTGCCACCCAGTTTGCTAGAAAAACGCGAGCGACTTCCTCCGCTGTGGTTGACGCTAAAGGGACTGCCTCTGGCCAGCGCGTGGTGCGGTCTATCATAGTTAGCAGGTGTGTGAAACCTTGGGAGGAAGGTAGCGGCCCCACGAGGTCGACGTGAATGTGGTCGAATCTTCTAGCAGGAATTGGAAAAGGCTCCAGAGGGGCCTTTGTGTGTCTGTGTATTTTGGCGCGTTGACAATGAATGCAAGTTTTTGCCCATTCTCTTACGTTTTTGCGCAGGCCTGACCACACAAACTTTTCAGCAACCATTTTGACCGAGGCGCGCACACCTGGGTGCGCGAGGGAGTGAATTGCGTCGAAAATACGGCGGCGCCAAGCAGTTGGTACTAACGGGCGAGGTCGGCCGGTTGAAACGTCGCATATTAGGGGAGGCACGCCGTCGCGCAAGTTTTTTTTCTCCAGCCTTAACCCTGTTGGTCCAGACAGGAGCGAGCACACGTCTGCATCACTGCTTTGTTCTTCCGCCATGGCTGCATAATCTATCCCATCCTGGATAGGTGCTGCGTATGTGTGTGCGTTAGTGAAGAGTTCCGCTGCTGAGGCGGTGTAATCTGTCTCCTCGTGCTCTGGCGGTGTCACAGCGCGAGAGAGACAGTCAGCTACTACGTTAAGTTTGCCTGCTACGTGTCAAATGTCTGTGGTGAACTCTGAGATCGCAGCTAGCTGTCTTTGTTGTCTGCCTGACCATGGTTCTGAAATTTTGGCCATAGCAAAAGTGAGCGGCTTATGGTCCACGAAAGCCGTGAAACTCCGCCCTTCTAACCAAAACTGGAAGTGGCGGATGGACAAATGAAGCGCCAGCAGCTCTCTGTCAAAAGTGCTGTATTTGCGTTCAGTTGGGTTTAGCGATTTGCTAAATAATGCTAAAGGTTGCCAGACCCCACTGACAAGTTGTTCTACAACTGCCCCTATAGCCAGGTCTGAAGCGTCTGTGGTTAGAGCAATGCGGGCTGAGGAATCTGGGTGGACTAACATTGTGGCGTTAGCTAGGGCGCTTTTTACTTCCGCGAAAGCGCGTTCGCGCTCCGGGGTCCATTCGACCGCGTTGGAAGCTTTCTTTTATCTGAGCGCGTCATATAGGGGTTGCATGAGCTGAGCTGCTTGGGGGAGGAAACGGTTGTAAAAATTAACCATCCCCAAAAATTCCTGTAGCGACTTAACCATTTGAGGCCATGGAAAACTTTCTATCGCACGAACTTTGTCTGGAAGCGGAATTGCCCCTGCCGGGGAGACCCTATGTCCCAAAAAATCAATTTGTGATACGCCGAATTTGCATTTGGCTGGATTGATTATAAGTCCGTGCTCTTCCAGCCTCTGAAAAACGGTAGTGAGGTGCTGTTCGTGTTCTTGCGTTCAGTTGGGTCCAGGGACAAGAGTTGCAAATTAGCTAATAGCTATACACTCTATGTGCAACACATCAGATTGATTGTCTTTGATTAATTGTCTATGTTTATTGCACTGTCCCTGTCAAATAAACTAATCTACTACTACTGAATCGGATGAACTGGCTACCAGCATGTCATCGAGGTAGACAAAGACAAAGGGTAGGTCGCGTAGGACTGCGTCCATCATCCGTTGAAAAGTTTGAGCCGCGCCTTTGAGGCCGAATGGCATTCTTAGGAATTCAAAAAGGCCGAAAGGGGTTATAACCGCTGTTTTAGGAATATCTTCAGCTCGGACTGGGACTTGGTGATAACCGCGGACTAAGTCTATTTTTGAAAAAATGCGCGCACCCGCTAAATGCAGTGAAAAATCCTGAATGTGAGGAATGGGGTAGCGGTCATGCGCTGTAGCGTTGTTTAGCCTGCGGTAATCTCCGCACGGTCTCCAAGAACCGTCGGATTTCGGGACCATGTGAAGTGGTGAAGCCCAAGGGCTCTTTGAACGTCGGCAAATGCCTAATTTTTCCAGAGCTGCAAATTCGTCCCTTGCTATGTTGAGCTTGGCCGCGTCTAAGCGGCGAGCTTTGGCAAAAACGGGAGGTCCCGTTGTTGGAATGAAGTGTTTAACCCCGTGTTTGGCTACAGTGGCTGAGAATTTGGGGGTTGTGAGTGCTGGAAATTGGGTGAGGAGTTGCTCAAACTTACCTCCCGCCGTGGTGACGTTGGCCTGCACAAGTGGTGGAGAAACTCGAGCTGAACATGGAATAGAAGCAAAAGATAGTGCATTAACCAGGCGCCTATTTGCAAGATCCACTAATAACCCATGTGCACACAGAAAATCTGCGCCTAACAAGTTAAAGCTCACCGCTGCTACAACAAATGTCCATCTGTAGCTGCGGCCGTGGATGAGGAGGTGCAGGCTCTTTTCCCCGAACGTGTCGATGTCAGAGCCGTTGGCTGCCACTGCTCCGTTGCCCCGGGTGCCCATGGTTCGATCTGCGTGGGAGGGCATGACGAAACTCAGCTGAGCTCCCGTGTCGATGAGGAACTGCTTGCCTGTGTATCCATCCGTCACATATAACAGCTTACTCTTCTCGCCGAGAACCGCTGCTGTTAATGGCCCTCGGCTTGGGCGTTTCCCCGACATCGTAAACTTGCAGGGGGGAACGCATTTGCGGGCTTTCTCTGCGAAGCGGTGGTGATAATAGCAGACGTCGTTCTGCTCGTTGCGCTTGGGCCGCGCCGCTGTCACCGTGGGATGAGTCTCTCCAAGGCTCGGGGTGTCCGTTTTCAGATCTGCGGATGCCGCTGTGGGTGTCCGTTCTCTGCAGGCGTTGACGAGCCGGTAAGCCTCGTTGGCCAGTGTGCGGAAATCCTGATGATTATTGCACTTCATGCTGGCGAGTGTCCCTCTCAACTGCGGTGGTAGCGTGCTGAGGAAGATGAATTGGAAAAGGAAATTATCATTATCCTCCTCCTTGAGTTGTAGCAAATCCTCCATGAGGGTCCTCGGATTGCTCCCTCTGTGGCTGTAGACCGCCAGGATCCTCTCGGCTCTTTCCTCCGCTGATGGGACATAATTCGCCACGATGGTCGCCTTGAGTGTCTCATATTTGTCCCGGGCTGGTGGTCGCCGGACCAAGCTCCGCACACACTTCGAAGTGGCGGAGTCGAGTTTGGAGACGATATGGTAAAACTTAATATCGTCTGCTGTGATGCCCGCCAGTATAAACTGGGCTTCAGCTTGCTGAAACCAAGAGGCGGGGTCCTCTTGCCAGAAGTCTGGCAGGTTGACAGCAACGCGTTCATGCACACCATCACTGTTGTGCCCGCCGGGTGAGAGTGCCTTGCCTCGGCACTCGCGGCAGTGCTGGAGCTCGGTTGAGCTCTCTCAGTGCCCTCTGCCGTGGGGAACAGCTGTCTGCTTGTTCCCTCGTCTGCGTCGTCGCTGGCGTATGCCCGAGTCACCAAGGATGAGCAGCTTGAAGAACGCCTCCGGTCCATATTCTCGCGTCAGGGTCACCAGTGTAGTGGAGCTGAAATGACAAGGCGGTTTTGTATTAAAAACAGGGTTTTTAATGAATAGCTCCTCTATCAAATCTCATCAGGTGTAGAGCTTGGCAGAAGGCAAGAGAGAGAACTCTGCTTCGCTCGCTGGTTAAATACAAGCACGCATAGCACCACTCATTGAAACAGCTGACGTCAGAGCCACTCATTGAAAAAGGTAACATCTCCCCGTTATCTTAATCCCCATTGTCCTGCCATCCCCTCTCCCTGTCTTGGGAGGTGATGGGAACTCCCCCTCTCGCTTTAGGGGGTAAAGGTGTCGAGTCCGTCTCCACTGCCGCGTCTTGGGAGGTCCATTGTCTTTACCCCGGCCCGGGGGATGCTCTGTCCTTACTAGGTGTGAAGCTCTTTACATATGCTGTCACAAAACATTTCCACTTGTTCTAACATATGTAGATATGGGATATAAGAGTCATATATACCACACTTGGTATTAATACCAGGGCAGTACGACCAGCCGGCATGGCAACTTAGCAATGTCAACTTCAGACATCCAGGCTCACTTCTGTGGGTTCACCCTTGGACTGATCGTGTTGTTTTCCTAGAGCCTTTCTGTTCCAACGCTATTGTAAGTCCTTGTGCCTTTTTCTCCACTCCTGACTGTTTGGAGCGCATTAGGCATTCTTTGAACCAACCTAGTTTGTAGCCGGGTGTCTCACCCTTTTCCCATGACTGTATTTGGACTTTCTGCACAATTCACCCATTGTAAATAAGCACATTACTTACTCTGCGCTTTGGGCTTGCTGCTAATTCATATGTATGCTGCACAGTTTACGCAGCGAACATGACATGATCAATTTTGTTATCGTGTCATCAGACCTGCGACCACATGTCTTGGACACTTGGGTAAAAAGAGGTGCAGAGCTATCAACTGATCACCTCCTGGTGGTGAGTTGGATCAGATAGCAGGGGCGGATGCCACTCAGACCCAGTAGACCTAAACATACAGTGAGGGTGTGCTGGGAATGTCTGGCTGAGGCCCCTGTCCAGTAGGTCTTCAATTCCCACCTCCAGAAGAACTTCAACCACATTCCGAGGGAGTCTGGGGACATGGAGCCTGAATGGGCCATGTTCTCCACCTCCACTGTTGAAGCAGCTGCCCAGAGCTGTGATCGCAAGGTTGTTGGTGCATCATGTAGTGGCAACCCCCAAACCAAGTGGTAGACACCAGTGGTGAGTGGGACCATCAAGCTGACGAAGGAGTCCAATCGAGCTTGGTTGGCTTGTGGGACTCCTGAATCAGCTGAGGTGTACCGGCAGGCTAAGCGGAGTGCAGCTCAGGTGGCTGCTGAAGCAAAAACTCGGGTGTGAGAGGAGTTTGGTGAAGCCATGGAACAAGACTTTTGGTCGGTTTCGAAAAGATTCTGGCAAACTGTCCTGTGACTCAGGAGGGGGAAACAGCTCCCTGTCCACACTGTATATGGTGAGGATGGGGTGCTGCTGACTTTGATTGGAAACATCATTGGGTGGTGAAAGGAATACTTCAAGGATCTCCTCAATCCCACTGACACGCTTTCCACAGAGGAAGCAGGGCTTGAGGATGTGGGGGACAACTCACCCATCACAGGGACTGAGGTCACCGAAGTGGTTAAAAAACTCTTTGGTGGCCAGGCCCCAGGGGTGGATGACATTCACCCCGAGTACCTGAAGGCCCTGGATGCTGTAGGGCTGTCATGGTTGACACACCTCTGCAATGTTTCATGGAGGTCGGGGACAATGCCTTTGGCATGGCAAATCAGGGTGGAGGTTCCACTTTTTAAAAAAGGGGACCGGAGGATGTGTTCCAACTTTAGGGGGAATCACACTTCTCAGCCTCCCTGGGAAGGTCTATGCCAGGGTATTGGAGAGGAGAGTCCAACCGCTGGTCGAACCTCAGATCCAGGAGGAGCAATGTGGTTTTCGTCCTGGCCGTGGTACATTGGACCAAGTCTTTACTCTCTCAAGAATCTGCAAGGGTTCGTGGGAATTTGCCCAACCAGTCCACATGTGTTTTGTAGAATTGAAGAAAGTATTCAACCGTGTCCCTCATGGTCTCTTGTGGGGGGTGCTGCGAGAGTATGGGGTATCGGGCTCATTGTTACTAGCTATCTGGTCCCTATATGACTGTTGCAAGAGTTTGGTTGGTTTTGCCAACACCCACTCAAACTCATTTCCACTGAGAGTTGCACTCTGCCAGGGCTGCCCTTTGTCGCCAATCCTAGTCAGTCAGTAAGTCAGTCAGACAGACAGACAGACAGACAGACAGATAGATAGATAGATAGATGTACTTTATTGATCCCAAACTGGGAAATTACAGTGTAACAGCAGCATGGCAGTAGACAACCAAATGACAGAAACACGCGCATGACAGACAAAGGGATTACCCATGGAAAGTAAAACTAGCACTACTATAAAAACCTATATACATCATAGCTGAATATATGGTGACCCATATAAACACATGAATCATACCTGCTGCACAATGCAGGACTATCAGAAGCAGACTGAAATGTGAGGTACCAGTTAGACTGTAAGATGCAGTATGGCAGCATAGTTATGACCAGAATACAACATCATAGTGAGTTATTGTACAGTGAAATGGCATGCGGCAGGGAGCTTTCCTGTACCTGGCTGTTTGACAGCAAAGCTGTAGTAGTCTACTGGAGAAAGTGCTCTGCTGTCTGTCCAATGTGTGGTGGAGGGGGTGATCAGGATTGTCCATGATGGATGATCGCAGTTTATTTAGTTACCTTCCTGTGTATGCAATGTCCTGCCACTGTAGGACACCATCCATTTTGTGAGGCACCAATGCATTAATAAAAACGCAAACAGAGAAAAGTGTGTACTTATTGCTCCAGGTTACCACACATAATTGGCAATGAGGATAAAACCAGTACGTGAGCTAGTGAGGCTCGTGGAAGAAGTTTGTGTTAGTTTAGCATGGCTACCATCGGCTCAGTTAGTGAGTTTGTGGAAACGGACGGTGACTGGATTAAATATGTTGAAAGGCTGGAACACTTTTTCCTAGCGAACGCCATTGCCTCTGAGGACAAGAAGAGGTCAGTTCTCCTAAGTGTATGCGGACCTAAGACGTATAAATTGATCCATAACTTGGCAATGCCACGGAGCCGGAGGACATCAGCTTCAAGGAGCTGGTAACATTGGTCCAGAATCATCACAACTCGAAGCCTTTGGTGATTGTTCAGCGTTTTAAATTCCACAGTCACTCATGCAAGCCAAAGGTGTCTGTTGCTTTATTTGTGGCAGAGTTGAGGCAACTTTCTGAGCACTGTGACTGGGGGTGCCCTGGATGACATGCTGCAGGATAGCCTGGTCTGTGGCATTAATGATGACAGCATACAGCATATATTGCTGGGGGAAGCCAACTTAAACTTCAAAAAAGCACTGGAGATTGCTCAAGCGATGGAAATGGTGGCAAGAAACACAAAAGGCATTCAAAAAGCTGTAGGGAGTGCTCATCCAAGTACAGTTCACCAGGTGTCCAAAGAAAGGAAAGGCAAGCCGATAAAATCGATTGAGTGTTACAGATGTGGGGGAGCACATTTGGCAAATGACTGTGGTTACAAGGACACTGTGTGTAACAATTACCAGAAAAAGGGACATTTAGCCAAGAAATGTAGAATAATATAATAATAAAAAATGTGAAAAGGGACTCTGCCAGAATAAAACCCACACTGAAAATACATCACCTGCAGGGGGAGGAGCTCGAAGAGGAATGTTCCTTTAACATGTTTAACCTTGGTGATCTCAGCAGAGCTAGAGCAGAACCTATTTATGCAGCTCTGTAGATAAATGGAAAAGAGTTGAAAATGGAGGTGGTGTAGCGATGGTGAAATAAGGCACGGCGAACTGAGAGTTTTTAAGGGAGTTTATTAATCATACATCCGCCATCACAGAACTCACCCCAGCACTGTATAAGCGTGCCAGAGCGAGCCCTCAGGCTCTCGTAGTAAGCAGGCAATGCATGTAGTCAGAAGCAGTAGTCAGAGAGAGAGAGTAATATTCAGCTGGCTTATATACCCAGTTACAGACAATACATGAATGGCACATTAACATCACAGTAACTGCAGGAAGGCATGGGACATTTGCATCACGGTACAGAGCAGGAAGTCATGAACACCTGCATTTGAGTCACACATATCAAAAACAGATTACTGGCAGGAAGGAGCTAGACAAAGAGAGGCTGCCTATTGATATCAGTCATTGTTCTGCTAATTGCTCCAGCTGAGCGCTCTGCTTGTCCGTAGGCTGTGGGGGTCGCCCACACTACTCCCCCCCAGAGGGCTCAGCGGGGGGCTGAGGCCTTGATCGTCCGGTTTTGGTAGCGAGCTGCGGGAAAAGCTCTGTGCAAGCGGAGGAGGGGGAGGGAGGAGGGTGGGGGTAGCAAGTGCCGGCCCGGGATGGCGAAGTTGTCTGGGCCGTGCAAAAATTGCCTGTGGATCCACGATGTTGAGGGGCTGTCCCGTTGAACGTGGCGGAGATCCACAGGCTGTGAGAAGAAAAATTAGTCTCTGATTCCTCTCGCGATTCTGTCCAGCCATGGAGAAAAACAAGAGCTGAAGCTGTGTGAGGGACTTGGCGTTTTGGCTTCAGGTGCATGCGCGGCCCTAAAGCCCTCGGGGACAGCTGACGGCTGGATTCCCGTCGTGCGCCGTGGCTGAAACCCATACAAAATCCTGTGTGTGGGCTGCGTGTGTGCTTCAGGTGTGTGAGCAGTCCTGAAGAGCCGTGTGCAGCAGCGAGGGATGATGTATAAGTCCGTAGAGCCAGCTTGTCTCTGGTGCGCGGTGCACGCTGCGGCCACGTACCTTCCAGCTGTGCTGTTCTGATGCGGGGCTTCTGTGCATGGCAGGTCCGCTGTCGCAAGGCGAATCAGGGTCAGGGAGCTTGATGGAGATCAACGTCGTTGGCGCCAAAGGTCATCCCTGTTAAGGCTGTTGCTGTCGTTCGCTGTGCCAGGTCATGGTGCGTTGGAGCGGTGAGAGGGAGTAGACGATCTTTGTCCCTCGGGCACGTGTAGATGCGTAGGAGCGGTGAGAGGGAGGAGAAGCGGTGAGAGGGAGAAAACGTTCTGTGTCCCTCGGCCGGTCCAGCGTGGATGTCCCGATCTCAGGCGAGGGTTGCACCATGAAACTTTCTGCCGCTTTCCCGGTCGTAAGTGATCTCCGGAGAGTTCGCCTGGTGTTGGTTCTACGTCGAGGTCTCCCTGTAGCAGAAGGGAGGGCAGATCATTTGCGTCAGGCTGCTGCGTTCGCTTGTCGTCGGAGAGTCACCGCCGGGTGCTGCATTCGTTGTCAGCGTGTTCTTTTCTTCATCGGGTCACCAATGTGGCGAAGGTGAAATAAGGCACGGCGAACTGAGAGTTTTTAAGGGAGTTTATTAATCATACATCCACCATCACAGAACTCACCCCAGCACTGTATTAGCGTGCCAGAGCGAGCCCTCAGGCTCTCGTAGTAAGCAGGCGATGCGTGTAGTCAGAAGCAGTAGTCAGAGAGAGAGAGTAATATTCAGCTGGCTTATATACCCATTTACAGACAATACATGAATGTCACATTAGCATCACAGTAACTGCAGGAAGGCATGGGACATTTGCATCACAGTACAGAGCAGGAAGTCATGAACACCTGCATTTGAGTCACACATATCAAAAGCAGATTACTGGCAGGAAGGAGCTAGACAAAGAGAGGCTGCCTATTGATATCAGTCATTGTTCTGCTAATTGCTCCAGCTGAGCGCTCTGCTTGTCCGTAGGCTGTGGGGGTCGCCCACACTCCATCACGAGAACTCACTCCAGCACTGTATAAGCGTGCCAGATCGAGCCCTCAGGCTCTCGTCACTGATAGGCAATGCGTGTAGTCAGATGAGCAGTAAGAGAGAGAGAAAAATTAGTCTCTGATTCCTCTCGCGATTCAGTCCGGCAATGAAGAAAAATGGGAGCTGCAGCTGTGTGAGGGACTTGGCGTTTTGGCTTCAGGTGCGTTCGTGGCCCTAAAGCCCTCGGGAACAGCTGACTGCTGGATTCCCGTCGTGCGCCGTGGCTGAGACCCATACAAAATCCTGTGTGCGGGCTGCGTGTGTGCCTCAGGTGTGTGAGCAGCCCTGAAGAGCCTTGTGCAGCAGCGAGGGATGATGTATAAGTCCGTAGAGCCAGCTTGTCTCTGGTGCGCGGCGCACGCTGCGGCCACGTACCTTCCAGCTGTGCTGTTCTGATACGGGGCTTCTGTGCATGGCAGGTCCGCTGTTGCAAGGCGAATCAGGGTCAGGGAGCTTGATGGAGATCAACGTCATTGGCGCCAAAGGTCATCCCTGTTAAGGCTGTTGCTGTCGTTCGCTGTGCCAGGTCATGGTGCGTTGGAGCGGTGAGAGGGAGTAGACGATCTTTGTCCCTCGGGCACGTGTAGATGCGTAGGAGCGGTGAGAGGGAGGAGGAGCGGTGAGAGGGAGAAAACGTTCTGTGTCCCTCGGCCGGTCCAGCGTGGATGTCCCGATCTCAGGCGAGGGTTGCACCATGAAACTTTCTGCCGCTTTCCCGGTCGTAAGTGATCTCCGGAGAGTTCGCCTGGTGTTGGTTCTACGTCGAGGTCTCCCTGTAGCAGAAGGGAGGGCAGATCATTTGCGTCAGGCTGCTGCGTTCGCTTGTCGTCGGAGAGTCACCGCCGGGTGCTGCATTCATTGTCAGCGTGTTCTTTTCTTCGTCGGGTCACCAATGTGGCGAAGGTGAAATAAGGCACGGCGAACTGAGAGTTTTTAAGGGAGTTTATTAATCATACATCCACCATCACAGAACTCACCCCAGCACTGTATTAGCGTGCCAGAGCGAGCCCTCAGGCTCTCGTAGTAAGCAGGCGATGCGTGTAGTCAGAAGCAGTAGTCAGAGAGAGAGAGTAATATTCAGCTGGCTTATATACCCATTTACAGACAATACATGAATGTCACATTAGCATCACAGTAACTGCAGGAAGGCATGGGACATTTGCATCACAGTACAGAGCAGGAAGTCATGAACACCTGCATTTGAGTCACACATATCAAAAGCAGATTACTGGCAGGAAGGAGCTAGACAAAGAGAGGCTGCCTATTGATATCAGTCATTGTTCTGCTAATTGCTCCAGCTGAGCGCTCTGCTTGTCCGTAGGCTGTGGGGGTCGCCCACACTCCATCACGAGAACTCACTCCAGCACTGTATAAGCGTGCCAGATCGAGCCCTCAGGCTCTCGTCACCGATAGGCAATGCGTGTAGTCAGATGAGCAGTAAGAGAGAGAGAAAAATTAGTCTCTGATTCTTCTCGCGATTCAGTCCGGCAATGAAGAAAAACGGGAGCTGCAGCTGTGTGAGGGACTTGGCGTTTTGGCTTCAGGTGCGTTCGTGGCCCTAAAGCCCTCGGGAACAGCTGACTGCTGGATTCCCGTCGTGCGCCGTGGCTGAGACCCATACAAAATCCTGTGTGCGGGCTGCGTGTGTGCCTCAGGTGTGTGAGCAGCCCTGAAGAGCCTTGTGCAGCAGCGGGGGATGATGTATAAGTCCGTAGAGCCAGCTTGTCTCTGGTGCGCGGCGCGCGCTGCGGCCACGTACCTTCCAGCTGCGCTGTTCTGATGCGGGGCTTCTGTGCATGGCAGGTCCGCTGTTACGAGGCGAATCAGGGTCAGGGAGCCTGATGGAGATCAACATCGTCGGCGCCGATGGTCTTCCCTGTTCGGGCTGCTGCTGTACACGGCTGACTGATATCAAAAGCAGATTACTGGCAGGAAGGAGCTAGACAAAGAGAGGCTGCCTATTGATATCAGTCATTGTTCTGCTAATTGCTCCAGCTGAGCGCTCTGCTTGTCCGTAGGCTGTGGGGGTCGCCCACACTGGCTACAGGAGCTTCCGCCTCAGTGATTAGTGAAGCCACCTACCACAAGCTCTGGGGTACAGAAGGTACGCCTCCACTTAAAAAACTGAGATAAAACTGCGGCAGTACACAGGTCAGTGCATTCCACTTCTTGGTGCCATAGTGGTGAATGTGAAATACAAAGACCAGGAGGTCGAAGCAAGGCTGCTGGTAGTTAAAGGGGAGGGACCAAGTTTGCTGGGACGTGATCTGCTACAGAAAGTCCGTCTGAACTGGCATGAGATCAAATACATGACTGCACTGAATGACATTTTGGAGAAATATGCAGAGGTTTTTAAGGATGAGCTAGGTACACTCAGAGAGACAACTGTTAAACTATGTGTAGATCCCAAAGCTCAACCTCGCTTTTTCAAACTGCGCACTGTCCCATATGCCATGAAGGCCAAGGTGGAGGTAGAATTGGAGAGACTGGAGAAACTGGGGGTCATTGAGCTTATTGAATTCTCAGACTGGGCTGCCCTACTGTGCCTGCGCTAAAAGAGGATGGTGAAGTACGCATCTGTGGGGATTATAAGCTCACTATTAATCAAGCAGCACAGACCGACGCATACCCGCCGCCTCATGTGGAGGACCTGTTTGCTACGTTGGCTGGTGGAAAAACATTCACAAAGCTGAACGTGAGTCACATGTACCAGCAACTGCTATTAGATGAGAACTCTAAACAGTATGTGACAATCAATATGCACAAGGGACTGTTTAAATACAACCGCCTGGTTTTTGGTGTGGCATCCAGTCCAGCAATTTTCCAGTGCACCATGGACAACCTCCTTCAAAATATTCCTCATGTGGCTGTCTACTTAGATGACATCTTGGTCACAGTGAGGACAGAGAAGGAGCACCTGCAAAACTTGGGCCAAGTGTTGAAAAAAATGGCAGAGGCAGGGGTGCATCTAAAGCGCAGCAAGTGTGTTTTTAATGCTCCAAGTGTCACCTACCTAGGCCACAGGATTTCAGCTGAGGGCCTTTCTCCAGTGGAAGAAAAGGGGAAAGCAATAAAGGAAGCCCCAAGTCCAAAGAATGTATCAGAGCTCAGGTCATTTTGGGGCTCAGTAAATTATTTTGGAAAGTTCCTGCCAGACCTCTCCACTGTACTCACTCCACTCTATCAGTTGCTATACAAAGATAGTGCATGGAAGTGACAGGAAGACCAGGAGCAGGCTTTTCAGCAGGTAAAAGTGTTGTTACATTCAGCACCTCTACTAGTACATTTTGATCCAGACAGGGAGGTCATGTTGTCATGTAATGCTTTGCCTTATGTGTTGGGGGCTGTCCTCTCCCACCGCATGGAGGACGGAGCAGAGAAGCCTATTGGATACGTGTCACGTACACTCACAGCTGCTGAAAAAGGCTACTTCCAGCTAGAAAAAGAAGGGCTGACAGTAGTATTTACTGTAAAAAGATTTCACCAGAATTTGTATGGTCGCGCTTTTACCGTCTTTACAGACCATAAGCCCCAATTAGGTCTGTTCAGTGAGTCAAAAGGCATTCCATCAATGGCTTCAGCAAGAGTGCAGCACTAGGCTTTAACATTGTCAGCCTATCAGTACCGCATAGTCTACAAAGTAGGGAGTAACAATGCAAATGTGGATGCTTTTAGCCGACTTCCTCTTCCAGATAGTCCAAGTCATACTCCGATGCCACCAGAAACAGCGTTTCTATTAGAGAGATTGGCTAACACCCCCGTGTCAGCAAAACAAATAAAAATGTGGACTGAAAAAGACCCAGAGTTATCGCAAGTGAAGAGATGGGTTATGCATGGCTGGCCAGCAACAGTAGAGCAAGAGAAGCTAAAGCCATATGCTAAACGACAGCATGACCTAAGTTTGTTGGATGGCTGTATCCTTTGGGGTTCCAGGGTGGTGGTTCCGCCTCCAGGTCGAACACAGATAATGGAAGAGTTACATAAAGCTCACCCTGAGTCACATACGAAGAGCGTAGCTAGGCGTTTTGTATGGTGGCCTGGCATGGACAATGCATTAGAAGAAAAAGTCAAAGCATGTCCACAGTGTCAGAGTAACCAAAACATGCCAGCACCTGCCCCACTCCACCCATGGGAATGGCTCAGCCGACCCTGGTCACGACTTCATCTTGATTTTGCAGGTCCATTTATGGGTCGCATGTTTATGGTGTTGGTTGATTCACATTCAAAGTGGTTGGAAGCACACATCATGTCAAATATTATAGCCCCAGCCACCACAGATGTGCTTAGAAGCATTTTTGCAACACATGGATTACCCAACACAATTGTAAGCGATAATGGGCCCACTTTCACTTGTGAAGTTTTTCAAGAGTTTATGCAGAAAAATGGGATCTGACACATTCGCACAGCTCCCTATCACCCAGCATCAAACGGCTTAGCAGAACGGGCTGTTAAAACCCTGAAAGAGGAGCTGCGAAAAATGTCAGGAGCCACCCTTGAAACTAAACTCTCTTGATTCCTGTTCCAATACTGGGTCACTCCGCACACCACTACAGGGTTATCTCCAGCAGAGATGTTACTGAGTAGGAGGCCAAAATCGCACCTTGATTTTCTGCACCCAGACATTGAAGCCAGAGTGGTTCAGTCACAGAACAAACAGAAAATGGCTCGAGAGCTGCATGCTAATGAGAGACATTTCAGACCAGGTGACCAGGTATATGTTAAAAACTTTGCCAGTGGTCCACCCTGGTTGGCAGGGGTGGTTGACCGCCAAACAGGACCAGTATCATTTGTGATCGACTTGTGTGACGGCAGGCAGGTTCGCAGGCACCAGGATCATGTGCATGCTCCAGATAGGTTGAATTTGTGAATGAATGATCTGTTCAAAATGTTGAAAAAAGTTTTAGTTAAAAAAAAAACATGTTTGGTAATTCTTTGAAACTTGAAAATTTGAGTGCATTGTTTATATGCCTAAGGTCTTGTTAGGTTATGATGTTTTAACCTAAAGGGGGAGAAGTGTAACAGACTGGGACTATATGGGAATACATAATAGATTGCACCCGGAACCTTGGTGCTCTTATCGGTGTACTCCAGGGGACATGTTTATTAGTTACTTTCCTGTGTATGCAACGTGCTGCCACTGTAAGATACCATCCGTTTTGTGGGGCACCAATGCATTAATAAAAACGCAAACAGAGAAAAGTGCGTGCTTATTGCTCCCGGGTTACCACACTCTTTTGTAACGAAACATCAAAATTTGAGACCCCGTGCAGGCCACGCCCACTGACAAAAACTCATGGCTTTTTTCTTCAGAACAATGCATATGCCCAATGTGACTTTCTTTACTTGCCTTTATAAATATGTCCACCAGATGTCACCAAATCCTCAGCTGGAGCGGGTCATTACTGTTTAATCCTCCATCCGCCAGAGGGAAATATGTGAGTGAAGTAAGGCTTATTGAAGAAAAAGCAGCACTGGCTTTGTCTTCTTGCCGCTTTCGCTGTCGCACTGAATGGTAAGAGAACCGTATTGATATAGTGTAATGGGGGGGGGGGGGGGTTCCCGTTTGCTACGTATTTTCTGTTGAGAAACGTCTTGCGAAAAGCATCTTGAAACATTGAAGTAGGAAGTGCAAGATAAATGCAGGATAAACTAGCAAAGATAGACTTTTCAATCTACTATGGGGTCTTTTTTGTGACTTGCACGGGATTAGAGAGCAGTCTGGTTTCGATTTAACAGGCAGTTATGTGTATGACAGCCTTATTACTGCGCATATATATATAAAATAAGCAGTCAACTCCAAATTAAATCATAGTATTTTTTATTTTGTGCTGAAATTCCGAGTAAATGCTTGATTTTAAAAGTTGGTGTGATACAGTTCTGCATAAGCAATCATTTATACGTTTCATACATATGTGTGTGTGTGTGTGTGTGTGTGTGTGTGTGTGTGTGTGTGTGTGTGTGTGTGTGTGTGTGTTGACATAGTTGCTTTTAAACGTGTATAACCAGAAATGGTACTCAAGTAAATGTGGATACTTTATTACAGGCTATAAGAGTAGTCAGCAAAAGAAATTACAAAAAAAAAGTGCACTAAAACAGTTGCTTGAGTACTGAGAACAGACTTGCATCGTTTTGTGAGTTTTATAGCTTTCTGGCCCTTTTCTCATACATTTGTGACTTTTCTCGCGAGATTGAACATTTGTATTGCATGAGTTTTTGACGTTTTTAATATACAGTAGACGCCCATACTTTTACGTGTAAATGTGCAACTTGTTTTCTGTTTGATTTACACTTTAAAAATGTTTCCTTGCACCTTGTACTTCAACTTTTTATTAATTTTGCAGTTTTTTGTGTGTGTTTAAATTTGTACTTTTACGCACCCTTTTTTTTTCAAAAATTGTTTAGTCTGACAAAAATATATCTTATTCTATAATTCAAACCATATATAAAGAAACCGTAGCCTTCTGTGATGCCTACACTGAGTTGTTTGAGTAAATGTATTATAGTTAACTTCCCACATTTGCTTGTTTCACTCCTTTTAAAAAAAAACAGGTTGCCTTATTTTGTCAGGGGCTGATTTAAGAGGCTGATTCACAGTCATGGCGGAGGAGTCACCTGCAGAGATCCGGCTACTCAGGAGCCTGAAAGCAAAGCTGATAGAAATTCTGAGTGCCGATGCTGACTTTGTCCTGCAGCACGCACACTCCCGCAGTCTGCTGTCTGAGCCGGGCTACCAGCGGGTAAACGCCTGTCATATTCCCAGTGAGAAGGTGAAAGACCTTTTGGACCATGTCATGCAGAGAGGCCCCGAAGCAGCTGAGCGTTTTTTGGAGCTTTTAAAGGACCGGGAACTGCAAGAGACGTTTCCAATGCTCAGTTTTATTAAGCATCTCCAAGTCAACTCACTGCCTTCAGGTAAAACTCACTCAAGAGTTGTTTTTTATCAGCCTCAGTACTGCTATATTTTTGTTCTTAATGTGTATATTGTTATTATCCTTTTGAAAAAGGAACAGGAAATCACCTAACATCAACTAAGGGGAAACAAGAGCATGAATTACAAGATTCTCCAGCCCAAAAAAATTGCAACAATGGTAAGTCGCTCTAAACCAGAGGCCGACAGGAACTATACTCACTTAACACTGTATGGTATTAATTTATAAAAGATAAGTTAGAGTAGTCACCAGCAATATTACTTCAAAGAAAAACTATCAGCTCGTTACCTGAGTAGTGAATAAAGACTTTTTTTTTCTTGTCATTATTTCTTAAGAAAATTTGAAACTGTTTTCACATACATTTGCAACTTTCTTCCTCATAAATTTACATTTTTTCCTGTTAATTTCTGACTTTTTTCCTTGTACTTTTTCTTTATGCATGTGCTGAAGAAACAGTAAAACTACTCAGTAAAGTAAAATTTAGTGAAAAAGTTATCTAACGAGCTATTACCCACCTCTGCTCTAAACTGAAATGAGCTCCCCCTTAAATAACATATTATAATAATGAGTAACTTTACGTGTTCTGCTACACAGGCTGTGGTTTAGTGACAGAGCAGCAGCTGATGTCCGTGGCTCGTAACATCGGGAAATCTTGGAGGGAGATTGGTAGGCTGGCTCTGGACATCCGGTCTGTGAAGTTGGAGCAAATTGAAGAGGACCATTCCACCCACGTGGAGCGAGTCTTTGCTATGCTGCGTTACTGGCGTTCCTGCCAGAGGGAAAAGGCAACTGCTGCTCATCTGCACTCCCTTCTCTCTCGGGGGGACTGGGCACTGCCGCCTGACTGCATTCAGTTTCTGCTGGACACCAACTGAAACCTTCACTCTGCACCATACTGGCACCTGTTCTGTTCTCTGGGGTGTCTGTGTTTGTTTTCTTAAAGTCTGGAATTTTATCAGGAATTTGTGATCCTTGTTTTACCTAAAAAGGCAGCTGTCTTAAAAAAAAAAACTAGTAGAGCTTTTGTTTTATGATCTTTTGAAAGATTTTTTTTTATTCTACATCATGCGGATCTGTTGTCTGACTTTTCATCCATTCAGCTTTGAAATGATTATTAAGGAAATATATTTTTTTTTAATAAATGTTTCTTACATGTGCCTAGTTTTTATTTGATTGAGATTAATGGATTTAAGAAAAAAGACCTCATTAGGTGGAGGAGAAAAAAGTCACATTTTACAAGTAATAAGTTGCATATGTACAAGAAAAGGAGCTGCAAATTTATTAGTAAAAAAAAGTCACATTTATAAGAATAAAGATTAAAATTTATGAGTAAAAAGTTCTAAATTTGTGGGGAAAAATGTCACACGTTTATCACAAAAAGTCACAAGTTTAGATGATTTAAAAATTTCACAAATTTTTGAGGAGAAAAATAAATTTATTAGAAAATTATAGGGTACTGACAGAGCACATACCTCTGCCAAGGCTCTGTCCCTGCCTCCCTTTGTCTGTCAATTTGTGCTTAACTCCGTCCATCCAGCCATCCCTCCATACCCCCGTCCTTCCATACATGGCGAAGTAGGGCCTTGGTGGTATGCACTGATGGATCACCTCCAAAATCTAATGGGTTCGTCCGTGGAAAACAGCGTTTTACACTTTATGTTTTGACTTGCCAGACGACCAAATCAACTTATCAGAAACAAGACTGTGTGTCATTTCCTTCCTGTTGACACCCATTTAAATAATTCCTGATTCCTTAGATATTTTTTTTTATTTTATTACCTCTGCTAAGGAGGTAATGGGGTCAGGGCCATTTGTCTGTTTGCCTTTTAGCAGGATTATGCAAAAACCACTGAATGGATTTTGATGAAATTTTCACCAGATGTGGCCCTTGGCCCAAGGATGAACCCATTAGATTTTGGAGGTGAGCCGAGAGTGCATACCACTGCCAAGGCCTTGCTCCTTTGTGTGCAGTAGCATTACACAAAAACAACTGAATGGATTGTGATGAAATTTTCACCAGAGGTGGCCCTTGGGCTTTTAACAAGCCCATTAGATTTTGGAGCTGCTCCACAAGCACATACCTCTGCCAAGGCCCTGTCTCACAATGTACAAATGGAGGTCCGGAAGGACAGACAGATGGAAAAGGGGACAGAGCCTTGGTGGAGGGATGCACTCTCTAGGTGCCCTCTGGTTTTCTTATGCAACTATAACAAAAAAAAACAATCCATGTGGTAATTGGGTTTTGTTGCATGTTTTACAGAACATTTTTACGGGTTTATGAGCTGGATTATAAGCCCTGAATGTGCATACAGTTACAGCAGTCTCATTCCCCCCCATTTTACCTATGTATTTTTCAGAATAAGTGCACCCTCGTTTACAGCATGTTATGAGTTTCCCTTGCCATGTAATTCTGAGATAAGGAGTGCCTCTCCCATTCTCCACTCATTGAATCCATTACAGTTGCTGTTCTCTTTCAACTTTCTTCACATAATCCAGTCAGATAATGTTGGTATAAACCCAGTGCTGATGATCTCAGAAGATGTGCAGCACCTCTCACTAAAGCATTCTGAATAATGAGGCCAAGGGACATTCCTTTTCCACGTTATATAAAAGTGTCCTCATTCACTGCTCTCTCTGGGTTTCTCTGCTCAACTGGCAAGCACAGTATAAAGCAGTGATCCCCAGCCCTGTTCCATGGAGGCCCTGAAGGTTTTCTGTTCCTCCAGCTTCTTCAGCAGGTGTTTCCATTAATCAGCAATCAGTGGGAAGAAACTCGGTGAAATCACCTGTTGACGACTCTTGGAAGTAAAACCTGCAGCGTCTTGGGTCTCCATGGCACTTGGACTTTTATTCTGGGACAAAGGTTAACTCCCTCCCCCTCCTGGCATGCCTTTCCTTAGCTGTGTGGCCATTTTAAGCTGTGAGAGCAGTCTGATAGAGGGTCGCCAGCTGATTCAAAAACATGGATATTGCAAGCATGTCCTCATTCTCCTGTAACTTTTGCAAGCTATTTACCTTTTTTTTTTTTTGTAAAAGAATTATCAAGTTTAATTAATCGTGGTTGTTTCTTTGTTTTATGCAGCAGCAGATGAGCAGCTAATGGGACCCGGTGATCGTCATGACCTAAGAGAGCCTCTTATTGACCATGAAGAGGGTCAATCCTTCCTAAATGAAGCTGTCAAAATTATAGTGGAGGAGGTGCTTTGCAAGGGCACTGATGTCAAGCAGAAGGTCTCGTGTGGAGCATTAAAGACTTTGTCATCAGATTACAATGAGAAATTGGGAGGGGGTGAATCATAATCTACGTTTTCTCCCCACAGGTGTGTGAGTGGAAGGAGCCAGAGGAGCTGGCTCAGCTGCTGGATCTGGAGTTGAGAGACACAGGGGAGCCACAACCGAGACTCCTGCAGAGAGTCAGAAATGTTGCCAAGTACAGCATCAAGACAAGTAAGGCCAGCAGGATCAGCTGAAGCATTTAGACACACATGAACTCAGTCCTGACTGGATACTTTCTGTGAATTTCAGGCCACCCTCGTTTTTTTAATCAGCAGTTCGGTGGGGTGGACTATCATTCTTTGGCTGGAAGATTCCTCACTGAGGCTCTAAACACTAACCTGTAAGGAGCAACTTAAAGAATCATAGGTTACAATCGGGCTGATGAGTTAACCTGTAAAATAATTTGTGAAATGGGAACTGTTTGGGAATGACAAAGTCAGATCTTCTGTAGAAGCACAAATTCTATAGAATACTTAAATTATTTGCCTTTTAAAATAACTTTCATTAAAAATAGTGGGGCTGATGTTTTGATTTTATTTTACACAAAAAGTGGAACATTTGAAAAGGAAAGTGTCATGGTGTGGAGAAAGGAAGCAGGCGAGGTAACGAGCTAGACAACACACAAACTTTATTCCTTCTCCAACATTGAGAACAGTCAAAAGCTCCCGGGTCTTCATGCACCTTCCTTTTATAACCTTTAATTCTGTGCATTAAGACCCAGGAATCGCGACAATCATACGTGTGGAACAAAGACTTGCGTGGCACATTAACAACACAAAGTGCCAGAAATGTTCCTCACACCTTCTCCCCCTCTGGTGGCTCTAGCGCTTCCCAAACTCCCCGGGGGCAAAATATAGTCTTTTCTGTCCCATCTAGAAACCCCTGGTAGCACTTCCTCCTTCAGCGCATTGTTCCCTCTTCCCCCCCGGCCCCCCATTCTGGGTGGAGAATCTCCACACCATGCCCCCACAGTGGCATTTTACTAGGTTGTTCAGACTAAATGATGCAGCATTGATAATACAACTGCAATTCCAATGAAGTGGGATATTGTGTAAAATGTAAATAAAAATGGAATACAATGATTTGCAAATCCTTTCAATCTATATTCAACTGAATACATTACAAAGACTCAATATTTAATGTTCAAACTGAAACTTTATTGGGGTTTTGCAAATATTCACTCATTTTAAATTTGAAGCCTGTAACACATCCCAAAAAAGCTGGGACAGGGGCATGTTTACCACTGTGTTACATCATCTCTAGTTTTAATAATATACATTTATATTTAATAATGCACGTTACAAAAAAAAGCTATAAGGATAATAAATATTATAGGATATAGAGACCATACCAACTCACTGTTTTTAGTCACATGTCATAAAGTTCATGGATTTAGTTAAATTTAAGACAGCACAAGTAATGTACAGAGCAATTAATAACACTGGTCAACACCAAATTTATTGTCTAAGTTTTTTTAGCTGATTTAGGACAATTTTGATGTGCTGAATCCAAAAATCACATTGGTTTTGCTCAGTCAGGTCAACTTTTTGAATTATGGCCACATGTTGTTTTATACGTTTTTGTTTACATGTACGGGTATTTTCGCTTTATATGATGCAAAATTCTTTGTCTTGAAATTCTCTGAATTTTGAACAGTGATGATGAAACATACAATTTACATGTACTTGCCTTTATAAGAAGGTAAGTACATGCACAGTACTAAGTAAGTACAGGTTTTTACTTGGCACCTAATCGAGAGAAACGGATGTCATTTTCGGATTCAGCGGTGCAAAATTGTCTTAAATCAGTTGAAAAAACACAGACAACTTACAAAAAAATTATTTTTGTAACCCTGTGTAATCAACTCCAAACTAATTTACAAAAAATATTCACAAAAAGAGACAATGATTATAATTTGAGAGCAGACTTAAACTTTACAAAACCAAAGGTATGAATGTTGTGTATGAGAATGTGTTTATGTGAAGCCGTGCCCACCCATTGGGTGACGCCAGGTGGGCACAGCCCACTCTGGATATAAACCCCTGTTCTGTAATAAAGTTGAGAGAGTTAGCTGCATGAAGACCCGCCTCCTGCTCAGTCATTTTACAGATGTAACATTTGGCGACGAGGTGAAAAATGGGTGCGTGCTGGATACCTCAAAATTTACTGCCGTTTCTGGAGAGCCCAGGCGAGCCGGCAACCTCATGGCCGGTGTGGAGACAGGAGTTCAAAGACTACATCAGAGAGCTGGGTTTCTCTTAGTTTAACGGGAAGCAGCACTGAAGGGTCCTGGTTCATAACCTTGGCACGGAGGGCCGAAGGAGTCTCGACTCGCTGGGCGTGGAAGAGTACTACGAGGATGCCGTCGCGCACATGACAACGTACTTCGCAGAGCAGACGAGGGCCAGGGAGCTGCAGGTGAAGGAGCTTTTGGCGCTAGGGTCAACGGAGCTAGTTAGCTTGGGAAAGCTAAAGGCTCAGTCAAAGTCAATAGACAGGCTAGCTGACAGACTAGTTTCGCGCCGAAACAAGGCTGCGGGCGCCAAGCTGGACCTCGAGGCAGAACCGGGGCCATATGTGGAGTCGTCCCTGGCCACTGACGACAGCGGAGACAGTGTAAACATTGCACGCCCCGAAGGTTGGTCAGGACCGCAACGGGTGGTGAAGCCGGACGGCGTGAGGGTGCCCATGTTGTTAGCCACTGCCGCCACACGGTCCATCATAAGTGAGGCCTGGGTTCGGAGGCTCACCCCCCGGCGCCCGGATGCAGTGGAACTGTCGGACAATGGGAACTCCAGTATCGGCAGGAGCATCACATTGGCAGTGCAGTATGGCAAGAAAATACTTCCAGCATTCCGGTTCCAGGTGGCATGTCGGGGTGGGACTTGCTCGAGGAGCTGGGATTCACCCTTGAAATCGGCAGACAGATGGTCAGCAGCCCAGAACAAGTTCACACGGGCTTTGTGGACATTGAGAGTGAATACGGCTCTGACAGGGAGAGCGAATATGACACTGACAGTGAGAGTGATACTGAGAGCGAAGGGGACCCAGAGAGCGACGACAAGATGGAGGAAGAGCAGGGACTGGTATGGCCTCCACCCATCAACCAGCCAGAACCAGAGCAGGTGGAGAAAGAGACCAAGCTGAGCGAGACTAACACCTGCGAGGCTTTTATGGAAAGCACTGACACCGGAGCGCTCGCTCCACGTGCTCAGGGAGAGAGCTGCTAGGAAGAGGGGCTGGGACAAAGCATGGGAAAGTCCCCAGTTGCTGAGGAGAACGAGCCAGCTGTGGAGCCCAGTCTGGTGTGGGACCACAGCACTGATGGGCCGGACGTCGTGGTGTGCGAAGACGGCAGAGAGGAGGTGCAACAGGAGCCAGCCCCGCTGTTGGAAGCTAAACAGCGGGAGAGCGGGACCATGTGGGCCGAGGGCTCCGGGGAAGGCCAGCAGCTGCATGACGCAGAGGCAACGCAGCGGGACACCTGGAGCGAGGGTGCCAAGAATAATGTCGAGGTGCCCGGGACGGACAGTGGAGCTGACAGGAATGACGCTGAATGCCCAGAAGGGGAATAGCCACAGCAGGACGCGGTGACGGCACAGCGGAACACTGGGACCATGAGTGCTGGAGGCAGTGGTGAGGGGTCAGAGGACAAGACCGGCAAGGGTAATATCATGAGCCCCATAGGTGAGCAGCAACAGCCATGCGCCATGGAGGTTGGGCAGTGCCTCAGTGCCGGAGCTCCATGTGCCTTGGACGAGGGTGCTGGGCGGCACGGCGAGGCACCTGAGGTGGCGGATGACGCCGTCGAACAAGCTTCGTTTCTCCCCGAAGTGCAGCCACTGGGGGCCGGAGCGTCTGGAGCCGTGATGGCGGTGCGTAAGGCAGTCGGGAACGGCTCGTCGGGCACGGAGAGGCGGCGCACTGAACAGCAGTACGGTGGGCCCAGAGGGAAGAAGCGCCGACTGATGGGTAGAGACATTTTTGCCAGGGAGGGGGGATTCAACCCTGGAGGTAGACAACAGGCAGAGGCGCATATGCCATGGGGCTGCCCATTTCCTCCGTGGCAGATTAGAAAATGGTGGCTGCCCAGAGACATCAAATCAAATCAAACTTTGTCATATTGCTGTACATACAACTGTAGTGCAGGCAAGATGAAATTGAAATTGCGTTTCTCTCGGCATCCATATAAATAGAAGCAGCATGATTTAAGACACACCCACACATAGCTTCACCCCCCCACCCCCCATCCATTCACACATCCCTGAGACATACTTGGGGGGAAAAAAACTAACTATAATATACAAATAATATACAAAATGTCCGTAGGTGCAGTAGTGTGTATGAGAGATTCCGGGTCAACTGTTCAGCATCCTGACAGCTTGTGGAAGGAAGCTGTTGATCAGTCTGGTGGTTCTGCCTCTGATGCTCCGGAATCGTTTACCAGATGGAAGAAGTTCAAAGTGTTTATGCAGAGGGTTACCTAAAATAATTTTTTTCCTGGTGTAAATATCTGTGTATATACTGTGTGTGTTGTGTATATATTGTTTGCTGGTGTGCATGTGAGTGAATGTGAATAATATGGGATTATGTTATGCATTTTAAAGAGACGTGGTCCATTTTAGTTGTTCTTTATGTGAATGTGATAGGTTGTTTTATTGCAGTTTACTATTCCCCATGTTCTTAGTGCGTGATTCGGGTTTCAAATTTGGGAGGTTCAATTGTGTGTGTGGTTTCACATTTTTCTAAAGGGGGGAAGAATGTTGTGTATGAGAAGCCGTGCCCACCCACTGGGTGACGCCAGGCGGGCACGGCCCATTCTGTATATAAACCCCTGTTCTGTAATTAAGTTGAGAGAGTTAGCTGCATGAAGACTCGCCTCCTGCTCAGTCATTTTACAGATGTAACAATGAACAACAAAGAAAAGTATGTGCATATCTGTCTGTGGGGTGGATTTGTGGAACAGTCTTTAGCTGGAACTGAAACTATGTACAAACAGAAATGAATTCAAAAATAGGTATAAACATTATTTGCTCAAAGGATATATGTTAGAGGTGTAGTATTAATATGTAAGATGCACTAAACTCACTCTGGGACACTATGGTATGGTAGGTGGGACAGTACTGTGTATATCTGTGTTGTTTGGGGCTGGGTGTAGATGTATGGACTGTATGTATGTAGGGATGGATGGGTGTCAATGTTTATGTATAAAATATAGTTAATGGTGTACTTGGGATTCTTAATTGAGGTAGTATGTATATATTTCACATGGGTTGTGTTTAGGAAAAAGAGGAGTTGGAGTAAATAAGTGTTAACTTATTTACTTATTACTTATTTACTGATTGTTATACTTATTTACTTTTTATTAAGCCTGTCTCACCCTTCTTGCCCCCCTTATCATCGACACCATCAACTCCTCCCTCACCACTGGCACTGTCCCCCCATCACTTAAGATTGCTGCCATCACCCCCCTCCTTAAGAAACCTGGCCTGGACTCGGACGACCCCAACAATTTCAGACCTATCTCCAACCTCCCATTTCTGGCTAAAATATTGGAAAAAGCTGTCGCCACCCAACTTAAGAAACACCTCCTCTCCAACAAACTCTACGAAACATTTCAATCTGGATTCCGTTCTCACCACAGCACTGAAACCACCCTCCTCAGGGTCACCAATGACCTCCTGCTCGCCTCTGACTCTGGCTCCCTCACCATTCTTCTCCTCCTCGATCTCAGCGCTGCTTTCGATACCATCAATCATTCCATCCTGCTCCGTCGTCTGCTTTCTATTGGCATCACTGACTCCGCCCTCTCTTGGTTCACCTCCTACCTGTCTGAGAGATTCCAGTACATCTCCATCAACAATCATAAATCATGCACCACCCCCGTCTCACATGGTGTCCCTCAAGGCTCTGTGCTCGGTCCAACCCTTTTCACTCTCTACATGCTTCCGCTTGGTCACATCATCCGTCAACATGGTCTTCACTTTCACTGCTACGCCGACAACACCCAGCTGTACATCTCCTTTAAATCCATCACCCCTGCCATTCTCTCCACCATCACCAACTGCCTTACAGATATAAAAACCTGGATGACTAACAACTTTCTCAAGCTAAACAGCAATAAAACAGAAATCATCATTTTTGGACCAAAATCTCTTTTACCCTCTTCCCTGAACTTTTCATTCCAAATCGATGGTCACTCAGTCACCCCCTCCCCCCTGGCCAGAAACCTCGGCATTATCATGGACCCCACCCTCTCCTTCAAATCTCACATCAACCATATCACCAAAACATAATTTTTTCATCTTCGTAATATTGCACGCCTCCGTCCCACCCTCTCACCCTCTGCTGCTGAAATACTCATCCACGCCTTCATCACCTCCAGACTTGATTACTGTAACAGCATTCTGTATGGACTTCCTTCCACCATCCTCCAAAAACTACAGTATGTCCAAAACTCAGCCGCCCACCTACTTACTCACTCCCGCTCCAGAGACCACATCACTCCTCTCCTCCGTCAGCTCCACTGGCTCCCCATTCAACAGCGCATCAACTTCAAGATCCTCCTCATCACCTATAAAGCTCTTCATAACCTCGCCCCCTCATACTTAACGGACCTTCTGTCTCGTCATTCTCCCACTCGTCTCCTCCGCTCTGCTGACGCTCACCTTCTTACCCCCATCACCAAGACAAAATTCCACACCCTGGATGATAGATCATTCGCCATCGCCGCACCAACCCTCTGGAATTCCTTGCCCCTTCACATCCGGTCTGCCAATACACTTGCTTCTTTTAAAAGTCAACTCAAAACCCATCTTTTCAAATCTACCTATAAAAACTGACTGCCTCTTCTACCTATGTGTACCTACCTTGTCTGTTTACCCGTTCTCTGTATGTTTGTCCCTATGCTGCTTTGTAAAGCGTCTTTGAGTATTTAGAAAAGCGCTATATAAGACTGATGTAGTAGTATTATTATTATTAACTTCTTCCTTCTCCCTTTCAAGCACTGTACACGGTCACTTTTTTGCACTTGTCATTTGTTTTTTGCTTTTTTGTTTGAAATAGTCTCGCTCTCTCAATAACACTCGATAAGCATTTAGGAACTGAGGACAAAATTGTTGAAGCTTTGTAGGTGGAATTCTTTCCCATTCTCACTTGATGTACGGCTTCAGTTGCTCAACAGTCCAGAGTCTCTGTTGGCATATTCTGCGCTTCATAATGCACCACACATTTTCAGTAGGAGGCAGGACAGTCCAGTACCCACACTTTTTTTCTATGAAGCCATACTGTTGTAATGCATGCAGAATTTGGTGGCATTGCCGAAATAAGTAGGGACATCCGTGAAAAAGACGTTGCATGGATAGCAGCGTATGTTGCTCCAAAACCTGGCTCAGCTTTTCGAGGATGCTCCTTTTGTACCCAATCATGACACTCATCTGTTTCCAATTAACCTGTTCACCTGTGGAATGTTCCAAAAAGGTGTTTGTTTAGCGGTCTTCAACTTTCAGTCTTTTCTTGCCCTTGTCCCAGCTTTTTTGGAATGTATTACAGGCATCAAATTCAAAATGAGTATTCAAAGATTTTGTCAGTATTGCTATATGTACAGGAGAACTGAAATTGTTTCTCTCATATTTGCCAAAAAAAAGTTTCAGTTTGAACATTAAATAATCTTGTCTTTGTAGTGTATTCAATTGAATATAGGTTGAAAAGGATTTGCAAATCAGTGGATTTTGCTTTTATTGATGTTTTACACAATATCCCAACTTCATTGGAATTGGGGTTATATGATGATCAAATCATAAGTAAAGATCAAAACAGAGTAAAGCACTAAATGCACCAAATCGATAAAATTGGGACGTTACGAAAAAGCACTGGCTTCTCGAAACTATGCTGAAAGCCCAGTAGGTAATCCTTTCCATACTTTTTTTTTTTTTTTTTTTTTTTTTTGGTCAGATGTGTTGAACTTCTCTTGATATCCCAATAACTATCAATAAAGTGGCATGAAGAAAAAAGAAAAATCCATCCCATGGGGCCATCACAGGTGTGTAAAAATGTTCATCCAGTTCAAATGAAGTGATTGGACGGTCAACCTATTTACCCACCCATGTGCATTCACTAGATCTGTGGTCTCTCCACTTCTGATTTGTTCTCCATGTAAAACGTTTGACAATACATATGGTTGTGGTGCAGGGTGAGTCTTTAAAGATGTTTAAACTGGCAGTTATCAAGACATTTTTCGCTGTTTCATTTTTGTGACATCAGAGAAAGTTTACTGTTGAACCTCCATATTGGACAACCCATAAATCCCTGAACCACCATCCAATCAGGAGTAGAGCCATGACTTCACACCTGTAGGACACTAGACAAAAATGCAGGTACAACCCCAGTTCCGGTGAAATTGGAATGTTGTGTAAAGTGTAAATTAAAACGAAATATAATGATTTCAAAATCCTCCTCAGCCACTAGTCAATTGAATACATTACAAAGACAAGATATTTAATTTTCAAACTGATAAACTTTGCTTTTTACAAATATTCACCCATTTCGAATTTGATGCCTGCAACATACAGTATAACAAAGAAGCTGGGACAGAAGCATGTTTACCAGAGTTGCATCACCTTTCCTTTTAACAACAGTCAATAAGCATTTAGGAACTGAGGACACTAATGTTGAAGCTGTGTGTGTGGAATTCTTTCCTATTCTTGCTTGATGTACGACTTCAGTTGCTCAAAAGTCTGGGGTCTCCATTGTCACATTTTGTGCTTTATAATACACCATATATTTTGACTGGGAGACTGGTCTGGACTGCAGGCAGGCCAGTCTAGTATCCACACTCTTACTACGAAACCACACTGTAATGTGTGCAGAATGTGGCTTGGCATTGTCTTGCTGAAATAAGTAGGGATGTCCCTGGAAAAGACGTTGTTTGGATAGCAGCATATGTTGCTCCAAAACCTGTATGTACTGTCCAACATTAATGATGCCTTCACAGATGTGCAAGTCACCCATGCTATGGACACTAGCACCACCACCCCCCCCCCCACACACACACACACACACACACACACCATCACAGATGCTGGCTTTTGAAGTTTGTGCTGATAGCAGTCTGGATGGTCATTCCCATCTTTAGCCAGGAGGACACAACATTCATGATTTCCAAAAACAGTTTAAAACACGGGCTCATCAGACCACAGCACACTTTCCACTTTGCATCAGTTGATCTCAGACGAGCTCGGGCCCAGAGCAACCAGTGGCATTTCTAGGTGTTGTTGATATATGGTAGAGTTTTAACTTGCACTTGTAGATGAAACGACAAACTTAACTGACAATGGTTTTCTGAAGAGCTGAGGCAGTTATTGTGCGGGTGAGTACGTTATGGTCCGGGGGGGAGGGGGCAGAGTTCAGGATCCTGATGGCCTGATGAACAAAGCTGTTTAGCAGTCTTGTGGAGAAGGCCCAGAGGCTCCGGCACCTTTTCCCCAGGGGCAGGGAGTGTGAGGGGTGGGAGGTGTCACCTGTAATGTTGAAGGCTCTGCAGGTGAGGTAGATGTCTGAGGGTGGGGGACAGAGGGGCACCGATGATCTTGCTGGCTGCTTTCACTGCATTGTAGTGTCTTCCGGCAGGAGGCGGTGCAGCTTCCGTACCACACCGTGATGCAGCTGGTGAGGATGCTTTCAGTGGTGCCCCAGTAGAGTGAGCACATGATGGGGGAGGAAGTGTTTTCCGGAGGAAATGGAGGCAAGTTTGAGCCTTCTTGGCCAGTGGTGGTGTTGTTGGAGCAGGAGAGGTCCTCAGAGATGTGTACCCCCAGGACCTTGGTGCTACTTGCCCTCTCCACAGCTGCACCATCAATGATCAAAGTGGCATGCTTTGTGTGTCCCCCTCCTGAAATCGACCACAATCTCTTGGTTTTTCCCAAGTTCAGGAAGAGGTTATTGTCTTTACACCACTGGACCAGTTGGTTCACCTCATTTCTGTAGTTGGCCACCTCATTGTTGGTGACGAGGCCCACCACCGTCATGTCATCTGCAAATTTGATGATGTGGTTGGTGTTGTAGACTGGTACACAGTCATGGGTGTTGTCGCTTGCATGCAGAAATTTCTCCAGATTCTCTGAAGCTTTTAATATTATGGACTGTATATGATGAAATCCCTAAATTCTTTGCAATTGTACATTGAGAAACTGTTCTTAAACTGTTTGGACTATTTGCTCACGCAGTTGTTCACAAAGTGGTGAATATCACCCCAACCTTGCGTGTGAACGACTGAGCCTTTTGGGGATGCGCCATCCTCGGGGATGCTGCTTTTATGACACCCACCTGTTTCCAAATAACCTGTCTATGTCTGAAAGTTAGGACAGTGGAGGCGGTGGCTGTGCTGAAGAGTAGCTTTTATTAGCACACAACTAGTAGCATGTGTAACATACTGAACAGTAGCTAACTCTAAGGAGGGACAGGCTGGTGGGTTGATGGAGGCAGAGCGCCAAAGTGCCCGAGCTGCCACCAGCAGTCCCTTAATATAGGGCTGGACGTGATGACCGTCATCCATGCCTCCGTCATCATGTCCACACGGTCTGTTTTAAGGTGGTGCTTCACAAAACTGTCCACCTGTGGAATGTTCCAAAAAGGTGTTTTTTGAGCATTCCTCAACTTTCCCAGTCTTTTGTTGACCCTGTCCCAGCTTTTTTTTTTGAATATGTTGTTTGCATCAAATTCAAAATGAGTGGATATTTGCAACAAAACAAACTATCAGTTTGAACATTAAATCTTTGTAGTGTATTAAATTGAATATGTGTTAAATGACTTTAAATCATTGTATTTTGTTTTTATGTACATTTTACACAACGTCCCAACTTTACCAGAATTGGGATTGTAAAATGGATTAGCTACTGAGGCTTTACGTAAAATGCCTAAACACTGTCTCTGTATCTTTTTGCTTCATATCAAGTGTAAAATAAAAAAAACAAATGCAATCTGTGAATCACATCATGATCAGTTGTACTGTGTGGCTCTGGCAGCTTCACCTATGAAGTGGCCCCTGTCTTTGTGCTGATGGAGGCTGAGGTACTGAGAGGACTACGTCAGCTGGTGGGCTGGACAGAAGGCGATGGTATTTTCTGCCCCGGAGGCTCCACCTCCAATATGTATGCCATGAACCTTGCACGCTACCGGCTCTTCCCTGAGGTCAAAAACCAGGGGATGTGGGGGCTCCCACGGCTGTCCATCTTCACATCTCCAGAGGTTAGAATGCCTGTTCAGTGGACGACCGCACTGTTGGGATGAATTCAACTCTTTACTGAATGTTAGATGCTTGCAGAGATTGACAGAAATACCACTCTGTCGGACAAATGCTGGCTGAATTCAGATGCTCTTGTAGCCACTTTGGCACCAAGAATATTCTGCTATTGGCTCAACAAATGACAGCTGAAATAGTAGACTAATTGCATTTATGTAAAAAAAAAAAAAAAGTAGTAAATTTATGATAGTCACCTATGGGAAAAAAAAAATCATAAATTTACCATAAGCAAGCTGTAAACATCAGAGAAAAAAAATACATTTGAAAGTAAAATGCGCTTTTACTCAAATTTGAGATTTAAAAAAATGACTTTATCCTACCCTAAGCAAGTCTCAAAATTGATTTAAAATGCCAATTTATAGTTGGAAAAAGTAGCTAATTTAAGGTGAAAATACAACTTTACAATAAAGTTTCCAAGTTTATAAGTTTTGCAACATAAGTCACATTTATTTAAAAAAAAAAATCAATTCACAAATTTAAATAAGAGTTGTAAATTCATAAGGATAAAAGTGACAATTTTACAAGTAAAAACTAAAATTTATGAGAATGTGAGAAGTCACAGATTTACAAGAATAAGAATGTAAGTTGATGGGGGGGGGGGAACTTGGTTATTGCTAATGCTGACAGGCCAATTTATTGCTTTTCTACGGAACATGATAATGGTTAGTGGTATTTTTGATATGACTCCATGCAGTTTTGCTTTTGGCCAAAAATTTCTTCCTGCAGTAGAAATTTCTAACCTATTGGCTAGTGAACAGGTTACCAGCCACTGTGGCTGGTGAGCACAAAAGGTAATGTCAAAACCTGGATACACAAGATTAAAATGTATTGTTGTGCTTTTCCAGAGCCATTATTCTGTGAAGAAAGGGGCTGCATATCTTGGTATTGGAATGGACAGTGTCGTCATGGTGAAAGTGGATGATGGGTAATTACCTCTGCCAAGAAGGTTATGGGACTGATTTGGTTTGTTAGCAGGATAATTCAAAATGTTAGTTATAAATTTGCAGAAATGTTATCGGAGGCATGATCAGGTCTGAGAACTGATCAACCCTTTCTTCCCTGCTCCTTTTTTTGGGTTATTGTTGCATGTCCCCGTATCGTCAGGGAATAAGAGGTTAACTTCTGTTCTGTCGGGGGGTGGACATTTTGCTTCAAGACTTCATAAATACCTGTAAATATTAAATTAAAACCATTGAAAGTGGGAGGGATACAGATGTTGGTTTGAAAGTAATCCAAAGTAATCCATATTCAGATATTTAATGTCTTCATTATGGATTAATGAGCTCAGTGCATGAATGGCTTAATTAGGGATAAATGTCAAATTATTTTGTATGGCTCAGCTTGTTTCATAGAAAGGTTTATCTTTCAGGTTTTTGTCTCTTTTTCAAATTAAATTGAAGTTGTCCCGCTGATCTGTGGAAACATGCATTTGTCTTCTATGCATCTACAGTCGTGAAAAAAATTTGGACACCCCATTAAATATTCAGTTCGTAAGAAATGTTCACATGTCTGTCTAACCTTGTTTTTGTTTTATTTGCATTTTTTAACCTTTATTTTAGCCATTTTAAGTGGGAATGAATGTGGGGGTGTCCTAACTTATTCCTCACATTTTACAGAAAATTTGAAAAATCTTTAATTCATTTTTAACTGTTTAGTTGTATTACATGAGTCTCCCAGTATTTTTAACATTGATATTAAATATCCATATGTCCAAATATGTAAAAAAAAAAAAAAAAAAAAAAAAAAAAACACACACACACAGGCTTATGCAGAGTGTCCTAATTTTTTCACATGACTGTTCATTTTAGAGGTTAGCAAACGTAGGTTGCAGCCTCTACTGTTTTGGCTCTTGCAGTTCTGTTTTAGTTAATCTTAAACTGTCTGTTTAATTTATTTACTCTCTTCCGCACTACAGAGGCCGTATGATCCCCGAGGACCTGGATGAAAAAATTGAGCTGTCAAAATCTCAGGTAGATCTTCTGATGTTCATTTAATAGTAGATGCACCATACGACTCCTGTGTGTGTGTGTGTGTGTGTATATATATGTTAGTCTTAGCAATGATTACCCACTTAACTGCAAATTTTGTGTATGTGCGTTCATCGCCACACCATTTGTCTAACAGGGTGCGGTTCCCTTCCTCGTTAGCTGCACATCAGGGACCACAGTACGGGGTGCCTTTGACCCACTGGATCGTATAGCTGATGTCTGTGACAAACACAAGCTCTGGATGCATGTAGATGTGAGTCTTCTGGTGGTGAAGTACTCTCTGTTCTTGAGTTCTGTAAAATTCACATTTGTTTTATTTTGTTCTTTTTGTCTCAGGCTGCCTGGGGAGGAAGTGTGCTATTTTCCAAGAAACACAGGCATCTGATGAAAGGAGTTGACAGGTATTAATGTGCATGTATAAGAAAGATGCATTTTGTATTGGGAGGAAGAAGCAGTCACGTTTGTGTTTACACTTGTGTGTGTCCATGTGCCACAAGGGCGAACTCTGTTGCCTGGAATCCACACAAGATGCTGGTGGCTGGACTCCAGTGTTCCGCCCTGCTGCTGAAGGACAACACGGTTTGGCTTCGCAGTTTATAAAAAAATAAATACCAGTGTGTTTCGAGAAAGTAGTTTTGCACTTTTCTGTCACTTACAATTCTTTTCTTTCCTCAGAACTTGCTGAAGCAGTGCCACAGCACCAATGCCTCGTACCTCTTCCAGCAAGACAAATTCTACGATGTGAACCTGGACATCGGGGATAAGTCTGTGCAGTGTAGCCGTAAAGTGGACTGCCTGAAGCTGTGGCTGATGTGGAAAGCTGTTGGCTCTGTGGGCTTGGCAGAGCGTGTGGACAAAGCTTTCATCCACGCAAGGTATACATACTGTACCTCGGTCATAAAATCCAGAATGAGCAACATTTCTGACACATAGCGTTTCATCTGCCTTCCCAAGGTGGACTGACCTGAAACACATAATACTGACAGATACCCGCATGAGCATGTCTACCAGTCATTCTTGAGCCGTATGTTTGCAGCAGGTTTTTTTTTGTTGCATACAAGCATGTCAGCAATGACATGCTTGTATCCACACTCCGGTGGATATGAATCCCCTGTAAAACAAATCTGCATTGTCTAATATGGTATCTTATGCCCCTTTTTTTGTACAAAAAAAACCCTTTTCGTTGTCAGTTTCATGTTAAAATCTTTTCATTTTTCCTCCTCCTACAAATGCCAGGATCTGTGGTTACCCCCACCCACATCTCACAAGGCTAATAGTGGCTTGCACTACATTAAACATAATAAATCCTGAGATAAAGACTTACCGGCTGATGGGCATGCTCAGTTGTATGCACAGTGGCTCAGGATAACAGCTGAAACTGCACTGGTCCTTAAAAGCAGTTTAATGGTAAAAACCCATCTTAATTTGTGTCAAGTTTTCAAAGCAGCTGTCAAAAAAAGGCTGACTGGCTTGGACGGTAACTTCAGTTAAGCCAGAGAGTCCTGATTGGCTCAGCACTATGGACGTGCCAGCGCTGTATATAGTTACGTAACCAGAAACGCTCTGTCTAAACTCACCTTTTTTCTGGGGGCAGGGCTTATGTGAAACTTTAAAGCAAAGAAACAGACATGACATTTCACTGATTTTGCTCTTGATGTCTTGTAAGTCATAAAAAAACATGTTACAGACATGTTAATGGGGGGGACTCTATTTGGCAGAGTGTCACTTTAAACAAAGTTGAGGACTGAACACTTTGATAAAAATTATTAAAAATGGATGCAAAAGAAAAAATGAAAATATAACAAGTGTAAAAAAAAAAAATAGTTTTCAAGAAGGATCTGGATAAGGCGATGCATAACTTTTGGCCTTTCAACTATAATGAGAAATTTAGAAAAATGAGGGTGTTCCAGTCCCTGTTGTACTAAACATTTGACAGAGACGCAGGTGATGGTTGTGGGAACTGAGATGATGACAATTAGAATAATAAGAAAAAGAATATTATTCAAGATCATTAATTCACTAAAGTATTACTGCAAAATAAAAGGCCAAAATGAATAATTAAAAATAGGGTTTATTATTTTCCAAAGACGTGAACCCGAGTTCTAGCAACAGAATGTGAAAACTCTTGCAGGTATCTGTTGGAGCACATGAAGAAAAGAGATGGGTTCCAGCTGTTGGGTGTGGTAAGAGGAACTAAAGCATACAGCACTTAGCACTGTTTTTACTGATCTTACTTTAGTTTAATTATCTTTTTTTTTAGCAGCTTTTACTGTGTGGCACTTTGAGATTTATTTCCTTTTAAATGTAAAGTGCAATATAAATAAAATTCATTATTATTATTATACTTGTGTTTCTCTGCTAGTTTTAAATTAATAATAATACTTGCATTTGTATGTATGGACAGCCTGAGTTTGTGAATGTGTGCTTCTGGTACATACCGCCCAGTCTGAGAGGGAAGGGAGGAAGTGAGGATTACCAGGAGAGACTGGCAAAAGTAAGTTACACCAGCAGAGTTTTCTTTTTTAAAGTGTCACAAAGACTACTGACTTTAATTTTTTTATGTACCTTTTTTGTGTTTTTGAATTTCTGTTTCCTGATAAAAGGTTGCCCCAGTCATCAAGGAGCGCATGATGAAGCAAGGCACAATGATGGTGGGCTACCAGCCGCTGGGAGACGAGGTCAACTTCTTCCGTGTGATTGTATTCTCCCCCCTCCTTTCCAACAAGGACATTGACTTCTTCCTTAATGAAATTGAAAGGCTGGGAAGTGATTTGTAACCAGTCACTTCAGGGGAAGTTGTGTGCAAAACATGTCTTATTAATTCAGTAAGTTTAAAGGGGTCATTGACTGAAACTGGTGTGTTTGTAGGTTTTAACCTTCTGAAGTGTGGCTATTGGTCATGTGATTATTGAAAAATGTCAAAATGCTCACTTAAAAAAAAAAAAAAAAAAACGCACATAGCCTTTAACTCGTTTTTCTCCAAGAAGTCATTTTGACTGTTCAGGGATTTTTTATTTTTTTTTTGTACATCAAGAAATGGGAAACGCCACTAAAAGGTAATGTCACTAGTATTCATACCCGCTCACTTCTCTATTATTGGCCAGCCTGTCTGCCATGTAGATGGGTGGGGAGCTTTCGAGCCGACAGTGGTATTGGGAAGCACACAAAGTGCACTTTACATTGATATTTTTGATGTCAGTCACCCTAACAGATGTTCCTGTTTCCATCTGATTCACTAATCCACAGTCGATAATATATCTTGTCATTCTTGCTTATTTTATTAGATTTTCGCTGTGATGTTACAGCTAGCTATTAGCATGCTAGGCGGGCTGAGTCAATCCATGTAAGTGGTATTGTTCGCGGAGGAAGGGACAGACAGGCCACCTACTGTTAGCTTAACTGTGGGCCGACTGGCGGCAGCTGTGGCACAGGTGTAGTGTGGCTGACTACTGATCAGAGGGTCAGTGGTTCGATTCCCACTCTGTCTGCAGTCTGCATGTCAGTGTCCTTGAGCAAGACCCTGAACCCCCAGTTGCTCTTGGTGGGTCAGGCAAGCACCTGTGCATGCAGTGGGTGGATAGCAGGATCTGTAAAGCACTTTGGTCATGTAGAGACAGCACTATATAAGTAAACACCATTTAACTGTCAGTCCGATGGGTTTTGATAACCATTTTCTATAAATTGTATTCATCCCCACTGGAATCCTTGTTCATCTAACAATACTTGACCATATATGTCATTCTTGGGTGTTATTTTAGCTTATTTTCTTGTATTGTTATCTATAACCGTGACCAAATGCAGCAAGCTGAAGCTAGCAGTTTACGTTAATTGGTTCCAAGGTAGGCAGCTACAGGTAGCTAATGTTGGCAATAGTGACATAAGAGGGAGGGCAGAGCAGAATGCAGTCAGGGATTGACTGAAATGACAGCACTGAAATGAAACACTCAGAAAGGGTGGAATTTTTTTTTAAAAATTGAACAAAATATGTTAAACATTTCATGAAGACATGTGAGCTGTTAAAATGTGGAGGAAAAGTGCAATCAGTGACTCCTTTAAGCAAACCAAAACGTGTAACTTTACCTGTTTGTGTTTAGATTTGATTTATTGAGTTTTACAAACCTTTCACAATAACCTGAGGGAAAGAATATGTAAATAAATAATAGACTTTTTTGGTCTTTATTTTAGATAGATGTACTTTATTGATCCCAAACGGGGAAATGACAGTGTAACAGCAGCATGAGAGTAGACAACCAAACGAGAGAAACACATGCAGCATAATAGACAAAGGGATTACCCATGGAAAGTAAATCTGCTGAAAAAGTTTATGCTGTGGAGAGAGGAATAACCAGGCAGAGCAGTCCAGAGCAAAGCAGGCTTCATTAATTTCTCTCTCACATCATCCAGAATCACAAGCATCAGAAAAAGTCACAGGTCGCAGGCACCTCTCCTTCTATAGCCTACGACCCGCTCAGTCACCTGTGGTGCTGCAGTAACATGAAAGACTTTGCAATTAAGATAAGATAAGCCTTTATTAGTCCCACAATGGGGAAATTCCAGGATTGCAACAGCACAGGGATAGCAACACTCAGAGCAATAATTAAGAAGATACGAAAAATATAAATAAGAGCAGTGAATATACGTACATACACATAAATATATATACAAAGTGCGGAGCATTGTAGCAAGATGGAATAAACAGCATAACTGTCTACTTAGTTATCCTACATAGTATGAATATGTACCCATACATATTGTCACCCTCCGTAGCGACTGATATTGTCCTAGTTGTATACTGGAGGGGACCATTTGTGTAAGTCTGTTGCGTCTTTTGCATTCAATACTATTAGGTTGTCACGTTTTTTTGCTATCTCTGTGAGCAACCCTGCTTAGGTTATACAGTCTGACAGTCGTAGGTAGGAAGGACCTGCGAAACCTCTCGGTTGCGCACCTAGGATGATGTAGTCTACTGCTAAATGAGCTCCTCAGTGCGTTCAGTTTGTCCTGCATAGGGTGGGACCCGGACTCCAGCAGAGATGACAGTTTAGCCACCATCCTTCTCTCCATCTCCTCCACTGGGTCAAGGCGTTGCCCCAGGACAGATCTAGCTTTCTTGATCAGTTTGTTCAGTCTCTTCCTATCGGCTGCTGTAAGCCGTTGCCCCAGCAGACCACTCCAAAAGTGATGGCTGATGCCACCACCGTGTCATAGAATGTCTTCAGCAGCACCCCTTGTACACCAAAAGACCTGAGCCTCCTCAGTAGGAACAGCCTGCACTGTCCCTTCTTGTAGAGTGCGTCGGTATTGTGTGACCAGTCTAGTTTATTGTTCAGATTCCCATTATCCCATTCTTTGTCACTGTTTGCATCAACACACCAACCCCCCATGACCATTCCATCTGAGTGAAAACATACTGAGTGGATCCCCCACACCGCCCCCCCAGAACCTCAGACTGAGCTTTAACTCATGTCCTTTGGGCTTCAGCCTACGTCCATAGCGGCTGTAATGGGGATCTGCGGCTCCAAGGTGCTGCTGTGCCGGTGGGGGGGGCTCCTGGGGGTGTGTCCATCTGTGAGGGGACATTGGGAGGGAGGGAAACATTTTTAGCATGCCATTGCGACTGATCTGACGAGTTATGTACCTGGGGAGTTCTCAGTGGGGGTCGTCTGCGCCAAGGAGCTCGGGCCAACACCACCCGCTCATCTGCTAAAACAAAAGCGGGCTTAAGCCTATCTATACAGACTGTTTCCCTGCATCCCCCCAAGTCTAACACAAAATGTTTCTCCCCAGGTTCCAGCACTCTAAATGGGCCATTGTAGGGCGGGCGCAAGGGGGTCCGGTGGGCATCGTGCCTGACAAATACGAACGCCGCGTCCTTCAAGGCCTTTGGCACAAAAGCGTGTGGAAAACAGTGGTGGACCAGACCGGGTACCGTCCCTGCCACTGCGCTATGCGATGAAAGCGGGGATGGATCGGTGTTCGGCGCACGGCTGTCCGGCAAAAATTCCCCTGGGAGCTGCAGTGGCTGGGAAAAAACCAGCTCTGCTGGGGAGGCCGCCAAATCCTCCTTTGGTGCTGAACGCAACCCTAATAGAACCCACAGCAACCAGTCCACCCAATTTGCATCCGTAAGCGAAGCCCTGAGCGCTGCTTTAAGCAACCTATGGAAACGCTCACATAACCCATTGGCCTGGGGGTTGTACGCGGTCGTGTGATGAATTGTGATGCCCAGGCTCCGGGCCATGGTGGACCAGAGGTCGGAAACAAACTGCGGGCCCGAACTTCGCTCCCACCATTTTGACTGACGTGTGCACTCCTGGGTGCGCCAGGGAGTGAACGACTCAAAAAAAGCGGCGGCGCCAAGCGCGTGGGACCGCAGGGTACAGGCGGCCCGTGGAGACGTCACAGACTGGGGGGCGGCGTCTTGCAGTACTCTGCTCTCCAGCCTTAACCCTGTTGGTCCAGACTGGAGCACGCAAACATCCGCATCGCCGATCTGCTCAGCAGCCATGGCCGTATAATCTATCCCCACGTAGACTGGGGCCACTAATGCACGCGAGAGACAGTCCGCCACCATGTTGCGTTTACCGGCCACATGCTGAATGTCCGTCGTAAACTCTGAGATCGCGGCCAGCTGTCTCTGCTGCCGGCCCGACCATGGTTCCAAAACCTTGGCCATAGCATACGTTAGCGACTTCTGGTCCACGAACGCAGTGAAGGTGTGCCCTTCCAGCCAGAACTGGAAGTGGCATATGGCCAGGTGGAGAGCCAGTAACTCCCTGTCGAACGCGTTGTATTTACGCTCACTGTCGCGCAAAGACCTGCTAAAAAAAAAAAGCAAGCGGCTGCCAAGAACCTGCGACACACTGCTCCACGACGGCCCCTATGGCCACGTACGACGCGTCGGTAGTGAGCGCTATCCAAGCCGCCGGGTCCAGGTGCGCCAGCAGTGCAGCATTCACCAGGGCTGTTTTAACCTCGGAAAACGCCTGCTGTTGCTCAGGAGTACAGTTGACTCTGTCCGCCGGTTTCCATTTCTTAAGCGCGGTGTACAATGACTGCATGAGCTGGGCTGCGCGGGGGAGGAAACGGTGATAAAAGTTAACCATCCCCAAAAATTCCTGCAGCGCCCTGACCGTCTGAGGCTGGGGAAAATCTGCCACTGCGTGCACTTTGTCCGGTAAGGGTATTGCGCCCTCCAGTGAGATGCCGTGGCCCAAAAAAATCGATTCCCGTCACCCCGAACTGGTACTTCGCCGGGTTGATTATTAATCCATGCTCCTCCAACCTCTGGAAAACTGTCCTGAGGTGGGTTACGTGTTTGTCCTCGGACGCGCTGGCCACCAGGATGTCGTCCAGGTAGACGAACACAAACAGCAGATCGTGCAACACCGCATCCATCATGCGTTGGAATGTCTGCGCCACACCTTTTAACCCGAAAGGCATGCGTAAAAACTCAAAAAGACCAAACGGGGTTATTACTGCCATCTTAGGTATGTCCTCAGCATGCACCGGGACCTGGTGGTAACCGTGGACCAGGTCTATCTTGGAAAAAATGCGTGCACCGGTGAGGTGGACGGAAAAATCCTGAATATGGGGGATCGGGTAGCGGTTGTGCACTGTGGCATTATTCAATCTGCGGAAATCTCCGCACGGTCGCTACAATCCCTCGGCTTTAGGAACCATATGTAGTGTGGATGCCCATGGGCTGTTTGAGCGTCTGATGATGCCCAACTTTTCCAAGTTGGCAAACTCCTCGCGTGCTATGGCCAGTTTAGCTGCGTCCAGGCACCGAGGTCATGCGAAAACGGGTGGCCCCGTGGTGGTAATGAAATGCTCTACCCCGTGTTTAGTGACGGTCGCTGAAAAAGTCGGGACCGTGAGTGCTGGGAACTGGGTGAGTAGTGTGTGGAACTTACCCCCTGGAGCTGTGACGTTGGCTAGCATTGTGGGCCCGGCTCCTCGAGCTGTACAGGGGAGAGAATCAAAAGACATTGCGTTAATCAGGCATCTGTTAGCCACATCAACTAGTAGACCGTGTGCACACAAAAAATCAGCGCCCAAAATGGGGAAGCTGCATGCCGCTATGACGAATGTTCATTGGTATGTACGGCCATGCAAGGATACAGTCAGCGTCCTCTCACCAAAAGTCTTAATGTCTGAGCCGTTTGCGGCTGTCAGCCCAGGGCCGCTAGTTCCCGCCAGCTGGTCTACGTAGGACGGCAGGATGAGACTCTTTTGGGAGCTGGAGTCCACGAGGAACCGTCTCCCCGAGCGCGAGTCTGTCACATAGAGCAGCTTGCTCGCTTCACCGGCGGTCGCAGCTGCTACCAACTGCCGGCCCTGGCGTTTCCTGAGCACTTGAATTGGCACGGTGGCATGCATCGGCGTGTGTCCTCTCCAAAACAACGGTGGTAGAAGCAGAGCGTGTCTCTCTGGTGCTTCTTGGCCTCCGCTGCAGCCACCGTCGTTGGCTCCTCGCCCCCACTGGCCGTCTTGCTGGGTTCCGACGCCGCTGCATTCACTGCAATGGCTCTGGTGGTGAGAATAATCCGATCCGCCTCTTGCTCTAGCGCCCGGTAGTTGCGCGTGGGCAGCAGTGGCGAATTGGCAAGGACCACCCCGGCCGCCGTCGGGAGGTTCCAGAGGAAAAGGTGGGCAAAGAGGAAATACCCGTTATCTGTGCCCATCAGCGCCAACATCTTTTCCATTAACTCAACCGCCGACCTGTCTCCCAACTCGGAGCGCGTCAGGAGCCTTTCCACTCTCTCGCAGTCTGAGAGCGTATAGCGCCGGGTCAGCGCGGTTTTGAGAGCCTCGTATTTGTCGTGGGCTGGGGGCCGTTGGAGCAGGCTCGCCACCTGCTGAGTTGTGCGTGCGTCCAGTGCTGCAACCACGTAGTAGTATCTGGTGTTATCTGCCGTTATTCCCCGGAGCGCGAACTGTGCCTCGGTGTGGAGGAACCAAGACTTCTGGTCGTGTAGCCAAAAGTTTGGGAGTTTCACCGAACGGCACACACGTTGCCGGCCCCTCCAGTCCAGGTCGTCTCCAGGGTGTTCGCCTCGAGTTCCATTGTGCGTCAAGGGTCACCAGTGTGGAGAGAGGAATAACCAGGCAGAGCGGTCCAGAACAAAGCGGGCTTTATTAATTTCTCTCTCTCACATCATCCAGAATCACAAGCCTCAGAAAAAGTCACAGGTTGTAGGCACCTCTCCTTTTATAGCCTATGACCCGCTCAGTCACCTGTGATGCTGCAGTAACATGAAAGACTTTGCAATTCCCATTCTCTTTGTCACTGTTTGCATCAACACACCAACCCCCACATCAACACACAAACCCTCCATGTCCATTCCGTCTGAGTGAAAACATACTGAGTGGATCCCCCGCAATGTAAATCACAGATGAATAGATGGTGACCCATATAGATACATGAATCACACCTGCTGTACAATGCAGGACTATCAGGTGCAGAGTGAGGTGCAGTATGGCAGCATAGTTATGACCAGAATTCAACATCAGAGTGAGTTATTGTACAGTGAAATGGCATGTGGCAGGAAACATTTCCTGTACCTGACCCTTCGGTAGCGAAGCTGTAGCAGTCTGCTGGAAATTTTCAAGATGTTTTAATTAAATTAATCATTTGTCCTGAAATAACTATGTACAATATCATGGATTTTTAATTTGATCATGTCAAGGCTCATAATCTAAACCAACTCCCTAACTAAAAATACTTTTGGGACATGCCTCCAAACCAACCAGTCGAGGGTAAAGAACACCTTTTTACTTGTGAACCTGCTGATCCATCTTATTGTATAACTCAGGCTTTTGACTGTTGTTTTTAGCCATCTTCACATAATTATAAAAAGGGAGAGGAATGATCTCCAAAGAAAGGTCGAAAATGTCAGTTACTACTTATTTGGGCATGTACAGAATACCCTATTGATTCCTTTACATTTGTATCAAAAATACAATATTAAACAATATCTATAATATTATAATAAAAAGGGAAAACAATGTTTCCAATGAGTGTTGGATAAGAAAAAAACGTATTTTTGATTGGGTTATTCCAAAGCAGATGGTCTCTCCCAGTTAATCTATCCATACCACTCCCCATGTTTCCTCGATTTTTGGGTAAAAAAAGGTTTATTCAATAATTTCATTCAGCCTAAGAGAATACTAAGGGTGAGACCAGGAATCAGGGATCCAGAATTTGAAGAAACTGAAACCTTTATTCCGGTGTCGGCAACTTCAACCTCAGCTACAATTGTAAGAGTCTTTTGGTAATTTTTGGGCAAAAAAGTCTGCATTTTATAATATATTTGTACCTAAATGAGAAGTATAAACTGACCCATTAACATTTGTGTTAGGAAACTTTTTACTGAAAAAAATAACTCTTCTTGTAAATTTGTGACTTTTTCCAAGATATAAAAGGTACATTTCTGGATGAATTTGCTTTTATTTTCTTGTGATTTGTCACTTTTTCTTTTGAATGTACAACTTTTTTTTTTTTTTTTTAATTCATGCTTTTAAAAAAAAAATCATTTGTTTTTGAATTAAAACACTTGTCTTGGTTATTCAGTGTGGGTTTTGAGTTTCTTTTGAAATAGGATTTTAAGATAAATCAGACTTCTGTCAAACGTTCACACTTCCACAGAGAGATAATCTGTTTGGGAAAATTAGATGTACTTTATTGATCCCAAACTGGGAAATTACAGTGTAACAGCAGCATGACAGTAGACAACCAAACAACAGAAACACACGCATGACAGACAAAGGGATTACCCATGGAAAGTAAAACTAACACGACTATGAAACCTATATACATCATAGCTGAATAGATGGTGACTGTATAAACACATGAATCATCCCACTGCACAGTGGAACAGAGTGAAATGTGAGGTACCAGTTAGACTGTAAGGTGCAGTTTGGCAGCACAGTTATGACCAGAATACAACATCAGAGTGAGTTATTGTACAGTGAAATGGCATGTGGCAGGAAAGATTTCCTGTGCCTGGCCATTCGACAGTGAAGCTGTAGTAGTCTACTGGAGAAAGTGCTCCGCTGTCTGTCCAGTGTGTGGTGGAGGGGGTGATCAGGATTGTCCATGATGGATTGCAGTTTTAGTGTTCTCCTCTCCACCACTGGCTCAAAGGTCTCCGGTCTGAGACCAATTACAGAGCCAGCCCTCTTGATAATCTTGTCAAGTCTGTTGGTGTCTCTGGCCCTGATACTGCTACCCCAACAGACAGCAGCAAAGGAGACGGCGCTGGCGACAGTGGTCTGGGAGAAAAGCGCCAGCATCCTGCTACACACATTGAAGGATCTCAGCTTCCTCAGGAAGTAGAGTCTGCTCATCCCCTTCTTGTGCGCAGCATCGGTGTTGGATCTCTAGTCCAGCCCGTTGCTGATCCTGACACCCAGATATTTGTAGTCCTCAACCACCCCCACATCCTCTCCCCTAATCTGCAATGGCTGAGAAGGCGTCCTCCTCTTCCTGAAGTCAATCACCATCTCTCTGGTCTTGCTGACATTCAGCCTCAGGTGATTCTGCTCTGTCCACTCCACAAATCTGTCTACCAGTGCCCTGTACCCCCCCTCCTCTCCCCCTCATACACCCCACAACAGCTGAGTCGTCAGAGAATTTCTGCAGGTGGCATGACTCTGTGTTGTACTGAAAGTCAGTGGTGTATAAGGTAAAGAGAAAAGGAGAGCGCACAGTCCCCTGTGGAGCTCCAGTATCACTAGCCACTACGCCAGACAAGACACTGCCCAGCCAGACATATTGTGGCCTGCCTGTCAGGTAGTCAGTAATCCAGGAGATCACAGAGCTGTAGGCCCCCAACACCTGCAGCTTCTCACCCAGCAGCAGTGGCTGGATGGTGTTAAAGGCACTGGAGAAATCAAAAAAAGTGATCCTCATAGTGTCTCCTCCCCCATCCAGGTGCAGATGGGCTCATTGCAGCAGGTAGATGACAGTATCTTCAACTCCTGAATGGGCTGATATGCAAACTGCAGAGGGTCCAGTCACGTCTTCACCTGCGGCCTCAGGTGGGCTAAGACCAGTCTCTCCAGGACCCTCATCACATGAGATGTGAGGGCAACTGGTCGATAGTCATTCAGGTCCGATGGAGATGACTTCTTTGAGACAGAAACCAGGCAGGATGTCTTCCACAGCACCGGTACTCTCTCCAGACTCAGGCTCAGGTTGTACAGGTGTTTCAGGACTGGAGCTAGCTGGTTGGTACAGATCCTCAGGGTCCTGGCGGAGATGCCATCAGGGCGGCCGCCTTCTGCTGATGGAGTCTCTCCAGTTGTTTCTTAACCTGGTCTGTAGTCACCATGATGTGAGGGAGGATCCTGGTGCCCCCCGAAGAGGAGGAGGAGGAGGGGGGAGACGGAGAGAGGTGCTGCACAGGAGGGTGAGTGGGGAGGGATGTGTGGGGACCTAGCTGTGTTTTGGGGTGACAGAGTGTGAGTTGAACCTATTGAAAAACAGATTCAGTTCTTCAGCTCTCTCCTGGCTCCCAGATGGCTGCCTGACTCTCCCCTTGCACCCAGTTATTTGTTTCATTCCCCCCACACATCTTTAGCATTGTTTTGCCTGAGTTTATCTTCCAACTTCCTTCTATAATTGTCCTTGCACCTCCTCAGCATCTCTCTCAGCTCATGCTGAACTCTCCTCAGCTTCTCCTTGTTTCTGGACCTAAAAGCTCTCTTCTTTTTGTTCAGAAGTGCTTTCAGGTCACTCATGATCCATGGTCTGTTGTTGAAGCAGTGTACAGTCAGAGCTAGCATGGTCATGTCTTCACAGAATCTAATGTATTCTGTGATGCAGTCGGTCATATTGTCTATGTCCACCCCATGTGGTTCACAGAGCACGCCCCAGTCTGTCATCGCGAAGTAGTCCTGTAGTGCATCAGCAGCCTCCTGTGTCCACCTCCTCAGTCCGTGTATAAGCAGGCTGCCTTTGCACAAGGGGAATGTACTTTGGTGTTAGCATGACCATGCAGTGAAAATTACACTGAGACAAAGAATTTAACAAATTTGTGAGACCGTAACAAAGCTCATGGTTGATGTATAAAAAAATATTGGGTGGGCTTAGTTTAGTCCACTTAAATGCTGATTTACTTATATGCGAAACACACTTAGTGGTGTGAAAAAGTGTTTGCACCCTTCCTGATTTCTCATTTTTTTGTACGTTTGTCACACTTAAATGTTTCAGATCATACAAAAAAATTTAAATATTAGGCAAAGATAACACAAACACACAATGCAGTATTTAAATGAAGGTGTTTATTATTAAGGGATAAAAATCCAAACCTACATGGCCCTGGATGAAAAAGTGATTGCCCCCTAAACCTAATAACTGGTTGGGCCACCCTCAACAGCAACAACCGCAATCAAGCGTTTGTGATAACTGGCAATGAGTCTTTTACAGCGCTGCGGAGAAATTTTGGTCCACTCATCTTTGCAGAATTGTTGCAATTCAGCCACACTGGAGGGTTTTTGAGCATGAACCGCCTTTTTAAGGTCATGCAACAGCATCTCAATCAGATTCAGGTCAGGACTTTGACTCAGCCACTCCAAAGTCTTCATTTTGTTTTTCTTTAGCCATTCAGAGGTGGCCTTGCTGGTGTGTTTTGGATCATTGTCCTGCTGCAGAACCCAAGTGTGCTTCAGCTTGAGGTCACCAACAGATGGCCGGACATATTCTCCTTTAGGATTTTTTGGTAGACAGTAGAATTCATGGTTCCATTTACCACAGCAAGTCTTCCAGGTCCTGAAGCAGCAAAACAGCCCCAGACCATGACACTACCACCACCGTATTTTACTGTTGGTATGATGTTCCTTTTCTCAAATGCTGTGTTACTTTTACACCAGATGTAATGGGACACACACCTTCCAAAATGTTTAACTTTTGTCTCATCAGTACACAGAGTATTTTCCCAAAAGTCTTGGGAATCATTAAGATGCTTTCGGGCAAAACTGAGACGAGCCTTTATGTTCTTTTTGCTCAGCAGTGGTTTTTGTCTTGGAACTCTGCCATGCAGGCCATTTTTGTCCAGTCTCTTTCTTATGGTGGAGTCATGAACACTGACCTTAACTGAGGCAAGTGAGGCCTGCAGTTCTTTGGATGTTGTTGTAGGGTCTTTTGTGACCTCTTGGGTGAGTTGTCGTTGTGCTCTTGTGGGTAATTTTGGTCGGCCGGCCACTCCTGGGAAGGTTCACCACTGTTCCATGTTTTTGCCATTTGTGGATAATGGCTCTCACTGTGGTTCGCTGGAGTCCCAAAGCTTTAGAAATGGCTTTATAACCTTTTTCAGACTGATGGATCTCAATTACTTTTTCTCATTTGTTCCTGAATTTCTTTAGATCGCAGCATGATGTCTAGCTTTTGAGGATCTTTTGGTCTACTTCACTTTGTCAGGCAGGTCCTATTTAAGTGATTCCCTGATTGAGAACAGGTGTGGCAGTAATCAGGCCTGGGTGTGGCTAGAGAAATTAAACTCCGCTTTCCAAAAATGTGATAAACCACAGTTAATTTATGTTTTAATGGGGGGGGGGGGAATCACTTTTTCACATGGGCCATGTAAGTTTGGACTTTTTTTTATTTACCCTTAATAAACACCTTCATTTAAAAACTGCATTTTGTGTGTACTTGTTATCTTTGTCTAATGTTTAAATTTGTTTGATTTGAAACATTTGTGTGACAAACATACTGTAACGTCGGGGCCGTGTTAAAGGGGGCAGGGATTTCCCAGCATGCTTTGCCAGCAGAGAACGTTACTTTGTGTGTGTATTTAATGTGATTACTGAGTTATTATACTGCTGTGTCATTATAACTGCATTATAATGACCCAGCAGTGTTTATAGGCAGGATTAGGGCAAGATGTATCGTGTGTGTGTAACCATGATTGAAACGGAGGTCTGGGAGGATGACTTCCCCTCCTGTCTGCGCTCAGTGGTGTGTTTTAGTAAAGCCTGTTCGTCCCAACCATCTGCTCCTCTTCTTTGTGTGAACCTTCGCCTACGTCACACTGGTGTCAGAAGTGGGATGGAGCTAGATGGTAGCCAGGACACGGGCGGAGGTCCAGCGGCCGGGGCAGTTCATCGCTCAGCTGGGAACGGATGGCAGAGCTGAGACGCCGACCCCCGGAGCGGCTCGCCGTGATGGACGGAGCAGCGGACCCGACAGGATGAGTGTACCCCCCTTCTGCCTTTTTCAAGGCGGAGCGGGCCGAGCAGAGCAAACCAGCCCCGTTTCCCGCCCTTTTCAGGGCAGGACAGGCTGGCGATTCCACGACAATCAGGAGCGACGATCGACCGGGAGGCGACCGTCCCATCCATCTGGCAGCGGGCCGAGATTCCCCACTACAACGGCGAGACCCTGTTGGATGACCACCTGGCCCAGGTCCAGCTGGCTGCCGTGCTGAACAACTGGTCACCGGAGGAAACCGCTATGCTGAGAGCGAGGGGGAGGAGGAGTTACGGCAGACCACGGCAGCGCGTCCACGGAGAAGACGGCCGCGGCGACGCGAGGAAGGGTGCTTCCGCTGCAGAGAGCCAGGGCACATCGCACGGTACTGCCCCGCACCCACCTCACGACAAACTGGCCCCTCGCCGACGTTAAACTAGAGCGAGGTGGCATGGACGGGGACAGGCCGCCTCCCGCAGATGCTTCCCCCGGCGGTGACATCACAGAGGCCCTCGGCGCGCAGCAGCAGCAGAGCGAGCAGGACAGATCCAGTCTTTTCCCAGGCTCGGCGGGGGCTGGATGCCTGGACGCAGGCCAGCGGCCGCCTGGGAGGTCCTGGCAGTGGTGGGAGTCGGCCAGAGTGGGCATATGACTCCTGCTGCCAGGGGAGGGACTGTGCTCTGCTGGTCGTCGGCATCGGAGGCCGCCCCGACACCTGGACTGATTCGCGTTGGGCTTCTGGGTTGGACTTTGATTTTTCTGGGGACAGAAACCAGTCTGGGGGGGGGGGGGGGCAGTGTAACGTCGGGGCCGTGTTAAGGGGGGCAGGGATTTCCCAGCACGCTTTGCCAGCAGAGGACGTTACTTTGTGTGTGTATTTAATGTGATTACTGAGTTATTATACTGCTGTGTCATTATAACTGCGTTATAATGACCCAGCAGTGTTTATAGGCAGGATTAGGGCAAGATGTATCATGTGTGTAACCATGATTGAAACAGAGGTCTGGGAGGATGACCTCCCCTCCTGTCTGCGCTCAGTGGTGTGTTTTAATAAAGCCTGTTCGTCACAACCATCTGCTCCTCTTCTTTGTGTGAAACTTCGCCTACGTCACAATACAAAAAAATAAGAAATCAGGAAGGGGGCAAACATTTTCTCACACCACTGTAAATACTATTTTCTAAAAAAAAAAAAAAAATTCTAATTTTATCAAAATAGGTCCCAATCATCCCAAAAGCCAGTTTAGGAAGCTTCAGATCAAACCACCAAGGTCTCCGCCTTGGAACGACACCTGATCCACATAGCACCGGAACCCCATGATCCCTCCTGCAGGTGGTGAGCCCACTGGAGGGTGGACCCATGTAACTCCTTCGGGCTGAGCCCGGCCGGGTCCCATGGGCAGAAACTCGGCCACCAGACGCTAGCCATCGAGCCCCTCCCCCAGGCCTGACTCCAGGGTGGCGCCCCGGTATCCCCATATCGGGTGGGGTACACTGAATCCTTGTTCTAGTATTTATCATGAGAGTCTGTTGGATCGTTCCTAGTCTGGCCCTTCACCCAGGACCAGTTTGTCCTGGGCGACCCTACCAGAGGCAAATTGCCCCAGACAACATAGCTCCTGGGATCACTAGGGCACGCAAACCCCTCACCATGATAAGGTGACGATCCCTGAGGGGTCCACACTCCCTGTCCACACTGTGTATGGTGCGGATGGGGCGCTGTTGACTCTGAATGGGAGTATCATCGGGCGGTGGAAGGAATACTTCAAGGATCTCCTCAATCCCACTGATTCGCCTTCCACAGAAGAAGCAGGGCTTGTGGACGAGGGGGACGACTAGCCTATCACAGGGGCTGAGGTCGCCAAGGTGGTTAAAAACCTCTTTGGTGGCCGGGCCCCGGGGATGAGATTCACCCTGAGTATCTCAAGGCCCTGGATGTTGTAGGGCTGTCATGGTTGACACACCTCTGCAACATTGCGTGGAGGTCGGGGGCAGTGCCTTTGGCATGGCAAACCGGAGTGGTGGTTCCTCTCTTCAAAAAAGGGAACCGGCGGGTGTGCTCCAACTTTAGAGGGATCACACTCCTCAGCCTTCCTGGGATGCCAAGGTACTGGAGAGGAGAGTCTGGCAGTCTAATTTGTTTTAAAGTATAGTATACATACCTGTTTTGCAGTCAAGTGGCAGCTAATTTCAGCACTTGTAGTTTTTGTATTTTTGAATGTTTTTGCATAGTTCTGGTACTTGTTGCTGTTCGTGGTGTGAGGCTCCTAAAACTCAGCTAAATCTGTGGCTTCAACAGCAATGCGTAGATCATGCACCGAAAACTAAAGGATTGTTCATGTGATCGGTGGTACAGACAGAGGACAGACACAACAGCACCAGGTATGTTTTCACTTGTATGAATGTCACAGATCTGACGTTTATATATGTCACCAGATGCAAGGCTGCATGAAGTAAAATGATAAATAAAACAATACTACGTTTGCTTCCTAAGGCTTAACGATTTAAGAAAGATATCAAATAGGTGGGGGGGGTTGCATTTGTTGTACTGCATTGGAACGATGTAGACTAGCAGCTTCAGCATGCATTAATTTTTAAATTATCACAAAATATAGATCAATAAAATTTTGAACAATTGTCATAAAAGGTCTGTACATGTTAAGTTAAATAATAAGCATTCATGGCATGACAGCAGTATGAGTATTTTAATTTCGGGGTAAAACAAACAGCTGCAGGTGTCTATATTTACCCCGACATTAAAACACCCAAGCACAGTGTTGTGGTTCTTTGTGGCTCGGACTAGATTCTACGTCTGCTCTGAGGTAAATCTGATTATGTCCAACATATTTTAGCAAAATGCAACCGACTTTATTGCAGTGGAAACACTGATATATCTCAGTTTTTATTTGTTTACAGTGTTAGCATTTTAGCAGCGGAGCTACAGTTTGCCCGGCCACTTTTTAAGGTCATCTTCTCATCCTTCGATAGTCGTGGGAAGTGGTATGATTATATAATACTCTTTTTGAGGTGCAAAAGGCCGTATTCCTGCATTTTTGATGCCGAAGTCATTGTTTTATAACAAAGAAAAGTGTCCCATTTCAATGACAACCCCACGTTCTAAACTAGTACCGGAAGTTTCGCCCATAATTCACGCAAGGCATCATGGGGGCTAGGAATAAGGTGGATATATAGAGGGGTTGCACGTGATGTCAGTGGTCATGTGGCACATTGTTTTTCTGCCATTTTGAACGGCAAATAGTGTGGACCCTGTGTTGAGAATAATAATAATTCCACTAGCACGTACTCAGTCCGACTCGCCACGGTTGTTCGTTTTCCATTACGACTGAATACCACCTTAAGTGAGTGAGATCTTTACAGCAAGGCAGCCCAACACTCCCATGACATCGTTTGTATGTGACAAGAAAAACACAAGATGGATATCGAGGCGAGCCTACTGCTTGCTGGCTTTTTGTCAGAGTAAAGGCAAAAAAGGAGAGCCAGAGAAGGCTACAGGTGGCGAAATGAAACACTGGAAAAGTACTGGAGAGTTTAGAAAGCCATGGGGCAGCGGAAGACGTGAGGATACGAACTAGATCACATATGAAGGTCAGCTAATGATTGCTAATACTAGTTAGCACTAATAAGTCCTCCGTACTACATTGTAATCACTACAAGTTATCGCTATTAGGTATTAAAATATGTATGCTATGTGTGTTAGTTAGCTCATTGTCTGTAGACAGGAGACCATGGTGGTGTTTGTTCAAAGTGAGCTTTCCACCACTGGGATAAATAACAGCAAAGACGCATAATATCACATCACTCACCATCCTCCATCACTGTTTTCAACAATGATGATGCCGTGGTCGGGTCTACGCCACTCTGCCTCCCGTCTGCCTATGCCGTGGCCGTGAATTCGTTTCAGGTCGCTCCGTCCAGCTCCCTCTGGATTTCTTTAATCAGCTAACAAGCACAGAAAAGACTGCACCTCATTGGTGGACCACGGTGTTGATTTGTGTGTAGCCATTTATCTCGTTGATTACACTCACTCACGCTTGCGGTTGGTGATTTGACTGTTCATTACCATCCAACATGGCGCCGTAAACAAGACACGTGACCCGTGTGACATTGTGCATTGGCTTTTATAGAGGGGTTGCACCTGACATCAGTTGCCATCTCGGCAGCACCTCGGGCACAGTCCAAGGACGGATAATTTTTTCACACGAGTTGTTCAGAATGTGGTCTATATTAATCATATATTCCATAACCTACATATGTTGAAGCATGTGAGAATGTTTGGTGATTACATATGTAAGGCGACTTCACGCCTCAGAACAGGACAAAGAGTCTCAACCGCCAGTGAAGATCAAAGAGCATCCCAGGCACTGCGGTGGAGACCAGATGGGTTGCCCTGACCCCCAGGGCCAAGAGGAGGAGTACGAAGACAATGGGGGGATTAAGATAATGAGGGATGTCAGCTTTTGATATGCATGTCTTTTGTTATGTGCGAGTATAAGTTCATAGAGCCGAAGGTGTTCGCTCTCTTACTTCTTCTGCTGCTGCACCTAGATGAGACTTGTTAGAGGAGCTGATAATAAACTTTGGTTTATGAATCACATCGCCTCGTTATTTCAAGCTCCTCTACACTGGTGACCCTGACGCGAGAATGGACCAGAGGTGTTCCCCCGCGATCGACTCATCTGTGGCGACCCAGGCAGACGCCGGCGCCCATGCAGACAGGGGAACAGATGGACGACGTTCCCCCACGGCAGAAGTGATAGAGAGGGCTCAACCGAGCACCAGCGCCGCGGAGAGAGCCGAAGCAAGGCACTCTCACCCTGCGGACACATCAGTGACGGTCCACACAAACGCCGTCACCGTCAACCTGCCGGACTTCTGGCAGGAAGACCCCGCCTCGTGGTTTCAGCAAGCTGAAGCCCAGTTTGCACTTGCGGGCATCACGGCTGACAATACAAAGTTCTATCACATCGTCGCCAAACTCAACGCCGCCACTTCGAGATGTGCGCGGAGCATAATCCAACGGCCGCCGGCCCAGGACAAATATGAAGAACTGAAAGCGACCATCGTGGCAAATTATGTCCCCTCAGCCGAGGAGAGAGCCGAGAGGATCCTGGCGGTCTACGGCCACAGAGGAGGCAGACCCAAGGCCCTCATGGAGGACTTGCTGCAACTTAAAGAAGAGGACAATGACAACTTCCTCTTCCATTTCATATTCCTCAGTACGCTGCCGCCACACATGAGAGGGACGCTGGCCAACATGCAATGCAGCAACCAGCAAGACTTCCGTACGCTAGCTCACGAAGCTCAACGGCTCGTCAACGCCTGCAAGGAGCAGACACCCACAGCAGCATCCGCAGACCTCAACGCTGATGTCCGGAGCCACGAGGAGCCACAAATCACCGAGCAGAATCAGCCCGCGGTGACAGCGACACGGCCAGGACGCAACAGACAGAGCGACGTTTGTTATTACCACCACCGCTTCGCCGAGAAGGCTTACAAATGCGTTCCCCCCTGCAAATTCACAATTTTGGGAAAACGCCGAAGCGAGAGCCGTTAATAGCGGCGGTTCTCGGCGAAAAAAGCAAGCTTTTATATGTGACAGACGGACACACCGGCAAGCGTTTCCTTATCGACACGGGAGCTCAACTAAGTTTTGTCATGCCCTCCCAAGCAGACCGGGCCATGGGCCCCCGGGGCAATGGAGCGGTGGCAGCCAACGGCTCCACCATCGACACTTTTGGCGAAAAGAGCCTGCACCTCTCCATCCACGGCCGCAACTACAGATGGACATTTGTTGTAGCGGCGGTGAGTTTTAACTTGTTGGGCGCAGATTTTTTGTGTGCACATGGGTTATTAGTTGATCTAGCGAACAGGCGCTTGGTTAATGCACTGTCCTTTGTTTCTATTCCCTGTTCAGCTCGACTTTCTCCACCACCCGTGCAGGCTAGCGTCACCACAGCAGGAGGTAAGTTTGATCAACTCCTCACCCAATTTCCAGCACTCACAATTCCCAAATTCTCAGCCACAGTGGCTAGACACGGGGTCGAACACTTTATTCCCACAACGGGCCCACCCGTATTCGCCAAAGCTCGGCGCTTAGACCCGACCAAGCTCGCCATAGCTCGGGACGAGTTATAGTAGATTAGTTTATTTGACAGGGACAGTGCAATAAACATAGACAATTAATCAAAGACAATCAATCTGATGTGTTGCACATAGAGTGTATAGCTATTAGCTAATTTGCAACTCTTGTCCCTGGATGGGCTTTAGAAAAAAGAATCAAGATAAAAAATATACACAATAACCACATACATCAATGCAGAAAAATTATAAATACACAATTATAAATATTATAAATATTATAAATACACAAATATAACAGCCTGACTCACATTTAACATAAATATTATAAATATTATAAATACACAAATACCACCCTTGAAAAATTAGACATTATCAGACGCTCAAAAAGCCCCTGGGCGTCACCACTTCACATGGTCCCGAAATCCGACAGTTCTTGGAGGCCGTGCGGCGATTACCGCAGATTAAACAATGCGACAGCGCATGACCGCTACCCAATTCCTCACATTCAAGATTTTTCACTACATCTGGCGGGTGCGTGCATTTTTTCAAAAATAGACCTGGTCCGCGGTTATCATCAAGTCCCAGTTCGAGCAGAGGACATTCCTAAAACAGCTGTAATAACCCCCTTCGGTCTTTTTGAATTTTTGCGGATGCCTTTCGGCCTCAAAGGCGCTGCTCAAACCTTTCAGCGGATGATGGACGCGATATTACACGACCTCCCTTTCGTGTTCGTCTACCTCGACGATATGCTGATAGCCAGCTCGTCTGAGGAAGAACACGAGCAGCATCTCACTATGGTTTTTCAGAGACTAGAAGAGCACGGGTTAATAATCAATCCAGCCAAATGCAAATTCGGCGTGTCACAAATTGATTTTTTAGGACACAGAGTTTCTCCGAAGGGGGCAGTCCCACTTCCAGACAAAGTTCACGCAGTAAAAAGTTTCCCACGGCCACAAACGGTCAAATCGCTGCAGGAATTTTTGGGCATAGTTAATTTTTACAACCGCTTCCTCCCCCACACAGCTCAGCTCATGCAGCCCCTATATGACGCGCTCAGAAAACAAAAACCTTCCAACGCGGTCGAATGGACCCCGGAGCGCGAACGCGCCTTCGCGGAAGTAAAAAGCGCCCTAGCTAATGCCACATTGTTGGTTCACCCCGATCCCTCGGCCCGCATTGCGCTAACCACAGATGCTTCAGACCTGGCCATACGGGCAGTTGTAGAACAACACGTCGGCGGAATCTGGCAACCTTTGGCATTCTTCAGCAAATCGCTAAACCAAACTGAGCGTAAATACAGCACTTTTGACAGAGAGCTACTAGCGCTCCATTTATCCATCCGCCACTTCCAGTTTTGGTTAGAGTGGCGGCGTTTTACGGCTTTTGTAGACCACAAACCGCTCACCTTTGCTATGGCTAAAATTTCCGAACCGTGGTCAGGCAGGCAACAAAGACAGCTAGCTGCGATTTCAGAGTTCACCACAGACATTCGACATGTGGCAGGCAAACTTAACGTGGTAGCAGACTGCCTCTCCCGCGCTGTGACATCGCCGGAGCGCGAGGAGACAGATTATACTACCGCAGCCGCAGAGCTTTTCACCAACACGGACACATACGCAGCACCAATCCATGCAGGGATAGATTATGCAGCCATGGCAGAGGAGCAAAGTAGTGATGCGGACGTGCGCGCACTCTTGTCTGGACCAACAGGGTTAAGGCTGGAGGAAAGGGGTTTACGCGATGGCGTGCCCCCCCTAATATGCGATATCTCAACCGGCCGACCACGCCCGTTAGTCCCAGCTACATGGCGCCGCCGTATTTTCGACTCAGTTCACTCCCTCGCACACCCAGGTGTGCGCGCCTCGGTTAAAATGGTCGCCGAAAAGTTTGTGTGGCCTGGCCTGCACAAAAACGTAAAAGAATGGGCAAAAACTTGCATTTCTTGTCAGCGCGCCAAAATACACAAACACACAAAAGCCCCTCTGGAGCCTTTTCCAATCCCTGCTAGAAGGTTCGACCACGTTCATGTCGACCTCGTGGGGCCACTACCTTCCTCCCAAGGTTTCACACACCTGTTAACAATGATAGACCGCACCACGCGCTGGTCAGAGGCAGTCCCTCTGGCGTCAACCACAGCGGAGGAAGTTGCTCGCGTTTTTTTGACAAACTGTGTGGCACGTTTCGGCGTCCCATCGGACATCACGTCCGATAGGGGGCCTCAATTTGTCTCGGAGCTTTGGTCAGCCATGGCCAGCAGCTTAGGGGCGACAATTCATCGCACCACCGCTTATCACCCTCAGGCTAATGGGTTATGCGAGCGTTTTCACAGATCTTTAAAGGCCGCCCTCAGAGCCTCACTAACGGATACAAATTGGGTAAATAAACTTCCCTGGGTTTTATTGGGGTTGCGTGCTGCGCCCAAAGAGGATCTAGACGCCTCTCCAGCAGAATTAGTTTTTGCACAACCTCTCAGGCTCCCAGGTGAGTTTTTACCAGAGAACCCAGAGCCAGGGCATCTTCCAGCCCCGAGGTTTTTAGGCAGCAACGGACCGGACTCTCTCCCCGGACCGGCACATCACTCTTTTCCACGGGTTTTTGTCCCACAAGCTTTAAAGAATGCTGAATTTGTTTTTGTTAGGCATGAAGCTTTAAAACCAACTTTCCGCCCACCATACGATGGGCCATTCAGAGTGCTGGAACCTGGTGATAAACACTTTGTGCTTGATTTTGGGAATAGAAAGGAAACAGTCAGCATTGACAGACTTAAACCTGCCTTCTTGTTGAGAGACGAGCCTGCACGGTTGGCGAGAGCACCTCGGTGGGGTAGACCCCCCAAGAGAAAAGACTCAGCCCCCCTGCAGGTAACAAATAATCACTCTCCTTCCCAGGCTGCAGATTCCTTACAGGAAGGTCCCAGCAGGACGCCCAAGCGGACCCACAGCAGATTCGGGAGAAGATTAAAACCCAGACGGCACAGAGACTGATGCAAACTACTCAACAGTTGTTCACTAATTGTGCTGTAACAGTTTCGGACTGACTTGTGATTTTACTATGCTGTTATGATTACCACTGAACTCTCTTAGGAGCATGGCTGCTGGAAAGTTTCTTCTGTGGCAAGAGGTGTAGCAGTTAGTATGTCATAATAATTACCTTAAACTGTGAATTTTTCTATTGTCCTTTTCTTAGTCGTTTGGGGGGGGGGGCTGTGGTCTATATTAATCATATATTCCATAACCTACATATGTTGAAGCATGTGAGAATGTTTGGTGATTACATATGTAAGGCGACTTCACACCTCAGAACAGGACAAAGAGTCTCAACCGCCAGTGAAGATCAAAGAGCATCCCAGGCACTGCGGTGGAGACCAGATGGGTTGCCCTGACCCCCCAGGGCCAAGAGGAGGAGTACGAAGACAATGGGGGGATTAAGATAATGAGGGATGTCAGCTTTTGATATGCATGTCTTTTGTTATGTGCGAGTATAAGTTCATAGAGCCGAAGGTGTTCGCTCTCTTACTTCTTCTGCTGCTGCACCTAGATGAGACTTGTTAGAGTAGCTGATAATAAACTTTGGTTTATGAATCACATCGCCTCGTTATTTCAAGCTCCTCTACACAGAACTCCTTATACCAGGGGTGTCCAACCATGTGCCATGGAGAGCCAAGACCCTGCAGGTTTTCTCTTCTACCCAGTCTCTTCAGCAGGTGTTTTCACTTATCAGCAATCAGTGGGAAGAAGTTCACTGAAATCTGCTGTTGAAGACACTGGTTGGAGGTAAAACCTGCAGGGTCTTGGCTCTCCATGGCACATGGTTGGACACCCCTGCCTTATACAATGATACAGAGCACAGGTGTCAAACTCATTCCATGGAGGGCCAAGACCCTGCAGGTTTTACCCCCACCCAGTGTCTTCAACGGGTGATTTCACTGAATTTCTTCCCACTGATTGCTGATCAGTGAAAACACCTGCTGAAGACACTGGGTAGAAGCAAAACATGCAGGGTCTTGGCCCTCCATGGAATGAGTTTGACACCCCTGATATAGAGTGCAAAACATGCAGGGTCTTGGCCCTCCATGGAATGAGTTTGACACCCCTGATATAGAGTGATGATAAGTCAGTGGTGGTAATGCACCTGTAAGCTGGTTGCCAATCAAATCTAAAAGAAGCAAGAATACTGCAGAACTCCAGCTCAACTGAGGAATGGGCTATAATTTAATTTTTTAATAGGCTAAAAAACGATCCATTTTAACACTTAGGTCCACATTTTGTTTTTGGTTTCCCTTTTTTATTCATCTGCCCCTTTTAGACGTTTGAGCCACGTCGATTGTACTTTATTTTTATCATAAAAAAAAAACCGCACAGTTATGGCCTCAAATTTGGGTCAGTCCGCTTCGGTCACGTGCCTGGGCGTTTAGCCAATCAGAGCTCTCTCAGGGGAGCACTTCCGGTGGCGTTTCCTGTCAGTGTTTATAAACTGAGGGAAAAATTGGAAGTGCGACAAGAAATATTAATCATCAGCGCTGTGAAATCGGGAGGTAAGACGTCGGATTTGCCCCACGTTTCGGTTGCGTCTGTGTAACTGTGTTACAGCGGTGTAGCTGCGTGTTTTCCGCAGGTGAGGGGGCAGTTATTTTGACGCGCTGCCCCGCCGTTGTTGTGTGCGGGGGTTGGGGTGGGGAAGGGGGCTCACTCACCCCATCAGCCCAACTCTTGGCTAGCTTAGCCTGCTCCTTGTTTTTTGGTTCATTCGGCAGACTTTCTGTTTACTTCACAATTTAAATCATCTTGATATACTCCAAACTGGCTTTTACGGTGACCCGTGGTTCATAAACGTTAACGATAATTACGATTTTCGCTCTTCCACCAAGACATCCATCAATTTTAGAACAGCCTGTTAGCTTATTTTAGCTCATTAATTTTGGGTGCACCACTAAGAACCATATGCTCGTTGATATTAATGGTATTCTAAATTTTGAAAAAGTAGTTATCCTCACTTCTTGCACATGTTTCTTTATACGTTAACAGTTTTGTGCACGTAATCTTTATGTGCAAGATGGACTTTTTTCTAAGAAAGCAAACCTGTGCAGATAATTATTCTACTCGGAATACTCGCAAAAGCATACATGGATTAATGAATTAAAAACTTTATTTGGGTAAATTCATAAACAAGAAAACATTTTCAAATACAAGAAAAGAAGTATTAAAGCCACAATTTAGGAAAAAAAAATAATATATTTTACAATAAATTCTGAAGTAAGGCATCAGCATAGGAGGGCGGGGGCTGAAAAGTTCATAGTGGTCAAATCTGACCAAATGTGGTTTATTTTTCGACAGCAGGGATCCAGACGCTGCAACACCAATGGAAGAAGTGTGTGGACTGAAGGGGAGACTATGTTGGAAAAATAAACCACATTTGGTCAAATTTGACCACTATAACCCCCCCCCCCCCCCCCCGGTATTAGCATGTTTGCCATTGCAGCATTAATCAGTACTTCAATATAATATAGGTTTAGGAAGCACAAATATTTGCAAAAAATTTTGTCTTTTTTTTTTTTTTTTTTAACAGTATTTCATGAATCGACATGATGTTCTTTTCACTATCCAGCTGATATATTTACCTCAGCTGGTGCATTAACTGTTTAGTTTTTCTGCAGGAAAAAAAAATATATATATTGTAACATGCAACAGATAACTGCTAATAGATGTTATTGATCCAAACTGGGAAATTACAGCGTAATAGCAGCATGACACGGTAAGACGACCAAACCAGCAGGAATACACACTGCATAATAGAAAAAGGGAGTTACCCAGGGAAGTAAAAAAACGCTTAGATAACTTTTATACTACACATACTACTACTAGGTTAAATAGATGATGATCTGTGTGAACATATGGATAGTACTGACTGTACAAAGAAGGATTATAAGGCGCCAGGTGAAATGTGAGGTACCAATTAGAGGTACCAATTAGAGGTTTTCAAGGGCAATCTTTGTCTTTGCATCACTTTTTACTTTTGTGTTTGTTGAGTTCTCTGTCACCAAATTGATCTGAAATCAAACCTTTGGGGGTTTCCTGCCTAATAAACTTGGAGAAATCATACCTTTTTGGTCACATTCCCATATACCTCTATTTTCAGGCTTTGGCCCCTGATGATTTTGGAGGGTGTGGTCTCTTCTTTCACCCCTCATCCTGAGTGAAGCCCTCTCTGTCCCCTCAAACACACACGCATTCACAGCACGGCGATGACACACCATTCCAACAATTCTGTTCGAGACCATATGAAGTGGGTCAGTGGAAGTCTCTTCATCTCCAGAATCACAATCATGGTTTCTTTTTTTGTGTGAATTTTTCTGTCCCATAAATTCCCCCCATTCCCACTCCCTCCTCTATAAAGAATCATGTGTTTCCCTCTCCCTTCACTAACATGTTGTTTGCGTTGTCAGGCTGGGTTGCTGGGCTGTGAGGCGGTGCTGTCCAGCATGGCCCTAATGCAAGCCAACAACATCCCAGGCCAGAAGAAGATGATGTCATCCTTGGGTCAGGGGCATAGGGCCAGTCCAGAGAGCCAGCAGACCCACCCGCAACACAGCCACACCCACCACGGGAACCAGGTGCAACACGGACAGCCCAACCATAGCCACATGGGTCACCCTTCGGCGGGAAGCTGCCCACCCCTGGTGAGATAGAACTAACTGCTGGGGCTTCATGTTCAACAAATGAGACAGTACAGTGCATCTGGAAAACATTCACAGCACTTCACTTTTTCCACATTTTGTTATGTTACAGCCTTACTCCAAAATTGATTAAATTCATTTTTTTCCTCAAAATTCTACACACAATACCCCATAATGACAATGTGAAAAAGTTTGTTTTGTTGGGGTTTTTTTTAGATTTTTGCAAATTTATTAAAAATAAAAAACTGAGAAATCACATGTACATAAGTATTCACAGCCTTTGCCACAAAGCTCAAAATTGAGCTCAGGTGCATCCTGTTTCCACTGATCATCCTTGAGATGTTTCTACAGCTTATTTGAAGTCCACCTGTGATAAATTCAGTTGATTGAACATGATTTGGAAAGGCACACACCTGTCTATATAAGGTCCCACAGTTGACAGTGCATGTCAGAGCACAAACCAAGCATGAAGTCAGAGATTCTGTCTGTAGACCTCCGAGTCAGGGTTGTCTCGAGGCACAAATCTGGGGAAGGGTACAGAAAAATTTCTGCTGCTTTGAAGGTCCTAATGAGCACAGTGGCCTCCATCATCCGTAAATGGAAGAAGTTCAGAACCACCAGGACTCTTCCTAGAGCTGGCCGGCTGTCTAAACTGAGTGATTGGGGGAGAAGGGCCTGAGTCAGGAAGGTGACCAAAAACCCGATGGTCACTCTGTCAGAGCGCCAGCGTTCCTATGTAGAGAGAGGAGAACCTTCCAGAAGGACAACCATCTCTGCAGCAATCCACCAATCAGACCTGTATTTTAGAGTGTTCAGACAGAAGCCACTCCTTAGTAAAAGGCACATGGCAGCCCGCCTGGAGTTTGCCAAAAGGCACCTGAAGGACTCTCAGACCATGAGAAACAAAATTCTCTGGTCAGATGAGACAAAGATTGAATTCTCTGGTGTGAATGCCAGGTGTCATGTTTGGAGGAAACCAGGCACCGCTCATCACCAGGTCAATACCATCCCTAAATTGAAGCATGGTGGTGGCAGCATCATGCTGTGGTGATGTTTTTCAGCGGCAGGAACTGGGAGACTAGTCAGGATAGAGGGAAAGATGAATGCAGCAATGAACAGAGACATCCTGGACGAAAACCTGCTCCAGAGCGCTCTTGACCTCAGACTGGGGTGACGGTTCATCTTTCAGCAGGACAACAACCCTGAGCACACAGCCAGAATATTAAAGGAGTGGCTGCAGGACAAGATAGGTGTGCCAGGCTTGTGGCATAATATTTAAAAAGACTTGAGGCTGTAATTGCTGCCAAAGGTGCATCAACAAAGTATTGAGCAAAGGCTGTGAATACTTATGTACATGTGATTTCTCAGTTTTTTATTTTTAATAAATTTGCAAAAATCTCAAACTTTTTTCATGTTGTCATTATGGGGTATTGTGTGTAGAATTTTGAGGGAAAAAATGAATTTATTCCATTTTGGAATAAGGCTGTAACATAACAAAATGTAGAAAAAGTGAAGCGCTGTGAATACTTTCTGGATGCACTGTTTATTTTTCCATCCATCTTCTACCACTTAATCCTTTTCGGGTCACAGAGGGGCTGGAGCCTATTCCAGCATTGTTCTTTTTCATGAAGGAATTAATCAAGCATGTCCTCATACCAAGCCTGCTAATGTTGTTTCTTTTAAAAGTGGCTCTGTTATTTCATAACATAATTCAAAGTTCAAAATAATCTTTATTTCTAGGGCAGGGAATCATTATCCAGAAATGATTTGATTCCAACTCAGAAGGCACTGCTTCGATTGGATTTGATTTTGAGTCAGTCAGGGATACTGCCATTATATTGGCTATTTTCCTTGCATATAAAATAATTTTTCAGAGACCTAATACTTTAATTTGTACTTGGAACACTCTTAATGAAATAAATGTATGAACGTGAGAGTTCAGCCACACAAGACACCCCCTGTAAACCTCTTACAATATCACATGAAAAGGCATTATATTAAAAAGCTCAATCTTGGGATTTTGCAGATCGGTATTTTTTGTTTGGTTTTTTTGTTTGGTTTTTTTTGTACCTTGCAGTGAGTGTTTGTTTGGTGCCTCACTTTATCCAGCTAAGCCCACAGTGTATGGTTTTGGGCTCTCTCAAGATGTAGCTAAGATCACAAAAATGTCAGCTCGAAGGCTGTGAGTTCGAACCCATCGCTGGTCAGTGGCAGCCTTTCTGTGTGGCGTTTGTGTGTTCTTCCCACGTCTGCGTGGGTTTTTGTCAGGTTCTCCGGTTCCCTCTCACAGTCCAAAGACATGCACGTTGGGTTAACTGGCATCAACTGGGGATAAATTGTTCTTAGGTATGAATGGGAGAGTAATTGGTTGTCTCTGTGTTGGCCCTGCGATGGACTGGCGATTTGTCCGGGGTGTGTTCCCAGCCGCTTGCCCAAAGACGCTGCGCGATCCCCCAGTGGCCTGAAAAGGATTTAGCATTAAGAAGATGAATGAACAAAAATGTCTGTTATGGTGTATCCATGTAACTTATTTGCTTTTTTATTGCACACTTATGTCTGCTTCATCAGCTGTGCTAAGTGATCTATGAGGGCAGCTGCATTGTACCTAATGTGATGTAGTGTTCTATGTAATCACATGTTTACCAGAAAATACAAGGTGGAGCACTTGCATGAAAACACAAATGAAATCCTACCCGTCGGAAAAATGAACCAATTCTTAAGAGTTGTGTGTAGTGAAGGGATCAAACCAGTGTTGCAGCATGTCTTTAATAGCCCGTGCTTTTGTGTCGGTGCGGTAACCATGGTAACCTGTTGTGCACATCCATGACATCATTGTTATATCCATCTTTTACTTTCTTATGCAGCTTATCCGAAAAGATGGGGATTATCATTCATCGAGAATGACAGATGAAAAAGACATGCAAGCCAACCAGAATATGCAGCCTAAGAAGAAACACAAAAAATCTGCGTCATCCAACAAAGTTAAAGTGGAGGTAAAACTTGTTTTGAAAATGATGATGTGGTAAATTGCAAAGATAAATTGTTCCCCTAAGCCTAATTCTTGTTGTTAAATGCTGACAGCATTTACTTCCCATTGATATGGATGAAGACAGCTCCCTGAGGGTCCAGAAGAACTTCATCTGCGATCATTGCTATGGAGCTTTCCGGAGCAGCTACCACCTTAAGAGGCATATCCTCACACATACAGGTGTGAAGTCATAGCTGACGTCTTTATTTTGTTGTTGGCCATTGTACATCCAGTGGACCTAGGGCTTTGCGGTATGATGATGTATATTGGATGATGAGATAAAAACATCTGTCGTTTCATATGAAACTCTATCGTTTATGACGGGGTGTCACAAAATACACTGTTCACGGCAGTGTCTTTGTCATTTTGGTGCTTGTTTGCAGTCTGCACACATACAGTCCGGAGGGAGCGTGTCCCAGCATGCTCCAACATGGCGATCTCCGCAAGAAGCAAGCATGTGAAAGACTGCGGAGAGCGTTTACAAATTAGAGGCACTAAAGAATCTCCTGCTGTTAAAACTAAACACCAGAGTCAAACAGTAAAATGGGCTTTTGCCTGTGGAGCACCGTGTAATAAAGACTTATGAATATGGAAAGGGATAACAGCGGCCATTTCACCCGTCTTCATCTAGCCATCGCTGAGTGTCTGAATGTATATGAAAATATGTTACTAGTAATAAATCATAGAACACGTAGGATTTAATGTGCTAGTTAAATAAGCATGTGAAATGTTGGAGTAAATGTAGGTGCGTAGTGGAGGGCCAGTCCTGTGTCTGGCCCTCTCTCCCATTGTAGCTCCATTGTGGGGATAGGAACCATCAGTCTCCAGAGAATTTGTGTGTGATGTAATTTTCTGACGGTTTGCACTGTGATGGAGTGCGACAAAATAAAATGCATTTAAAATATGTTGAAATGATAGGGCAGCGCGGTGGTGGAGTGGTTAGCACTGTGGCAGCACAGCCACTCACCCTTGGCCAGGGGATCCTGGGTTCGATCCCAGCCCCCGACCAACAGGGATCTGTGTGGAGTTTACATGTTCTCCCCGTGTCTGCGTGGGTTTACTCTGGGATTTCTCCGGTTTCCTCCCACATGCCAAAAACGTGCAAGTTAGGTTAATTGGCATCAAACTGGGGATTCTAAATTGTCCTTTGGTATGAATGCGAGAGTGAATGGTTGTCTGTCTCTCTCTGTGTTGGCCCTGCGATGGACTGGCGATCTGTCCAGGGTGTACCCTGCCCCCGCCCAAAGATGCTGGGATAGGCTCCAGCCCCCCCCCCGCGACCCGAAAAAGGATTAAGCAGAAGAAGATGAATGAAATGATACAGAAAAGATTATGCATGAAATGAATGGCAGAGTGGCGTTAACTTCCCACTGTGGCTGCTTAATAATTTCAGAGAGAGTCAGTGTATGAGATGGCTGCACGAGCAGCACCAGCAGCGATTCCCTGTCCCTGGTTGGCCAAGAATGTGGACCCACTCTTTTGGCTATGGACAGAATCAGAATCAGAATCAGGTTTATTGCCATTGTTCATGTAGTACACAAACTAGGAATTTGTCTCGGTACAGTGCTGCAACATTAAACATGATAAGATAAGAGAAATAAACTATACATGTAATAAAGTGTAGGATAAGATTAAGTGATACTGGTCAACAGTTAAAATATATATTAGCCAGCAGCAGATACTGTGGAGAACTATATAGTGCAGTCGGTAATGCAGGAAGAAAACAGTGATGATTAACATGAGTCTGGTTGAGCTGCTGTACATGGTGCACGAGAGTCACTTAGTGTTCAGCAGTCTAATGGCAGAGGGGAAGAAGCTGTTCATGTGACGGGAGGTTTTAGTCTGGATGGACCGAAGTCTTCTACCAGAGGGGAGGGGGGCAAACAGTATGTGACCAGGGTGTGAGGGATCGGCTATGATCCGGCCAGCACGCCTCCGGGTCCTGGAGATGTACAGATCCTGGAGAGATGGGAGCTTGCAGCCGATCACCTTCTCAGCAGTGCGCACGACGCGCTGCAGCCTTAGTCTGTCCCTGGCAGTGGCTCCTGCGTACCACACGGTTATGGAGGTGGTGAGGATGGACTCGATGATGGCTGTGTAGAACTGCACTAACATCTTGGTGGGTAGCTTGAGCTTCCTCAGCTGCCGCAGGAAGAACATCCTCTGCTGGGCTTTTTTGATGAGTGAGCTGATGGTCAGCTCCCATTTGAGGTCCCTGGTGATGGTAGTGCCTAGGAAGCGGAAGGAATCAGCAGTGGTGATGGGAGAGCCTGAGAGGGTGAGGGGGGGCAGAGGGGTTGTGACTTTCCTGAAGTCTACAATCATCTCCACTGTCTTCAGAGCGTTCAGCTGCAGGTTGTTATTGTCGCACCAGGACGCCAGCTGGGCCACCTCTCTCCTGTAGGCGGACAGCCCGAGCCACTGGTCCTGTGCCTTTCCTCTCCACTCTGCTCGCACTACCGCCTTAAATTTTTAGGCTTTGTACGGTGTAGCTGCACGAACACACCGGGAGAAGCACCATTGGCGACTCAGTCTCCTGTTGGCTGGCTGTGTGGGTTCGCATCCTGCCAAACGACAGCGGTAGCGACTGGTGCTATGTACCATGCTACTCCACTGTAAATACACGTTTTCTGCCGAAGCTCATGCTGCATAGCCACATCTGCCGAATAATCGTTCAACCCTCCACAATCACAGCAGCATTATATAATTTTTTTGTAGAAATTAAATCTTCACTATTATCTTTTTCTGGTCAAATATAGTGCTTTAGTTCCTTGTGTTTTGTTTTCATCGTGATGTCAAGTTTTATCAGATCAGCGTCAAGTCAGTCCTAAACACCACACACACACCACAGCAGTTTTCAGCGTAACTCTGAAGCACTTAGCCCTTACCCTAACCTTATTTAGGCTGCTACAAGTTCTGAAAACTAGTGCGAGGTTCCTGTAGTGGAGACGCACACCACAGGGAAAGCTCCTTTAAATTTGGCTCCTGGTTCCTGTAGTGGAAGTGGAGCTCATCTTAACTTTCTTTTGGGAGTGCCCCCAAATTAGGATTTTCAGATCAGAAAGTTGGACAACCCTCATCATTAAAAATCCCCCCAAAATCTAAGATGGCTGCCCCCATGCACTGCACGTCAACAGTAGAGAAACATGTAAAATATATTATTTATTAGCAATTCTGTTTTATGCCTCTTCTAGTTTATTGTACACGCAATACTTCCCAATTTCTATCGCTAAACATGTTTTTTAAACAGAAATTACTGTCTGCTGTGTCGTCAGTGGGCACTGCTAACAGGAGAATCAAGGATTTCTGGCTTGTTGTACTGGAAGACGGTCGGCTTGGATTGACATTCAGTTTTCTGCTATTGATACAAATGGAAAACACCCAACAGACACTAGTCATCTTTAATTGCTCATAGTATACATTTATGCCTTACATTTGGTTTAATGTATGCATTTTTATGTTGTTAAGATGCTCTTTTTTTAAAAATTCAATATATTTCTCTCCTGTTTATTGGCACTTCTGACTCTTCATTGTCGGTGTATGCTCACTGAGGTTCTGAGCTAGGTTTTGGGACTTTAAAATTGCTCTGAGAAAGATGTTTTAGGACATGGAGTACTCAAAATAGGTTTGTAATAATTTGACACGTGTACGTATTTGTTATTGGTAATTGCTGATAAATGTCCCCACGTGTTTTTTTTATTTCAGGGGAAAAGCCTTTTGCGTGCGATGCTTGTGACATGCGTTTCATTCAGCGCTACCACCTGGACAGACACAAGAGGGTGCACAGCGGAGAAAAGCCATACCAGTGTGAGCGATGTCATCAGGTACCAAAACTCTTCTTTTGTGGTAGTTTAACTGCTGGAAACATTTTATTCTTGAGTGCATTCATGATGAAAAATCTGTACTTTTTTTTTTTCTTAAAGAGTACTCTGAATAACTGTTCTCTAGGGAGTTCTTCTGTCTTCAGTTGCAAAAGATCAAGAAAAACGTTTTTAAAAATTACGAGGAAAATATGGAAAATTAATGAGAAAACAAACTTGCAAATATAGACGGGCAAGTGACACTTTTATCACACAACAGTTGCAGATATAAGAGAAAAAGTAGCTAATTTATAATTACAAGAAGACAAAAAAAAAATTGGGGATTGTTTATAAGAATAAAAGCTATACATTTACAAAAAAGTCTTAAATTTATGTGCAAAAACTTCACAGACTTGTGAGAATAAAGTTTCAAATGTATAAAAAAATCACAAATTATCAAAAAAGGTCATTAATTAGGAAAAAACAACAAATTACAAAAGTAAATAATTTATGTAAATCAACTTTCAAATTTACAAGGAAGGAGTTGCACATTTGAAAGAAATTTACAAGGATAAAAGGTTAAAAAAAAAATTGGAGAAAACTTTTAAAATTAGCAAAAATAAAGTCACTACCCGTATAACTTTTTTAAAAGATACTTTTTTACTCAAACTTAAAAAAAAAAAAAAAAAAAAAAGTATGGACTTCCGGTCTGGACACCATGGTGATAGCAGCTTAACGCTGAAGCTCCAAGACCCCATCCGTGAAAATACCTTGAAAATCAGATTTAACGGATTTTTGGAAGAGTGAAAATCAAAAGACAAAGTCATTATGCCTAAAGGAAAACAGAAGAGATCGACATTTGCCAGGCCAGGACTCGCATCGGCCGGAGAATCTGACCTGGAGGACAATATCCACTCGGAAACAGAGGAGCTGAATGAGGCTAGCAACACGGTTAGCTTAAAAACGATAATTCAAGAATTAAGAGAATTTCGCCGAGAGTGTTGGGCCGAATTTCGTGAAATTAAAGACGAAATAAAAAGGACAAACAACAGAGTGGACCAGGCTGAGGACCGAATCATGGAAGCAGAGGAAAGAATAAAAGAGCTGGAAGAAACCGTGCTGGATTTACTCAAACGACAGACAAGACTCGAGGCTAAGCTAACCGACCAAGAAGGAAGATTAAGAAGGGCCAACATAAGAATTCATGGTCTGAAAGAAGAAGTCGAGGACGGTTTCACCACAATGGCTGCGTGCTTGGAAACCATACTGAGAGAGAAGTTGGAAATTCCCCAATCCACCGACTTGAAGATAGAAAGGGCGCACCGTACATTAGCCCCAAGGCCGTCGGCGGAAGCACCTCCACGATCGGTGGTGGTGAAGTTTTCCAACTTCAGAACAAAAGAAGAGGTTTTGAGACTGGCTTGGCAGAAAAAAGGATTTATGCACCAAGAAAGAAAAGTTTTTGTGGAGCACGACTACGCCCCGGAGGTCCTTAAAAAAAACGTCGGGAATACAACGACGCTAAAAAGGTACTAAGAGAGAAGAAACTGCGCTTTCAAACTCCATTTCCGGCGAAGCTGCGGGTTTTTTACGGGGAAGAGACGTGTCTCTACAACTCGGCGGAAGAAGCAACCAGGGATATGGCGAGAAGAGGGCTCCCGGTAACGGTGTATAAACCCGCAGCAGACCCGATCGAAAGAATCAAAGCTCAAATGTGGTGCACACAGAGACCCTCAAAATCCACGGGCCAGCAGCGGGAAACCCAGCACCAGGGCTATAAGGAAAAACTGAACGCTTTCAGGAGGGAATAACGATATTTTTAATCAATCTGCTCATCCAACCCTCCTCCTACAAGGTAACAAACATTAAAGGAGATGCAGAATCAGCAAGTATGAAGTGGTAAAACATTTCATGGAACAGTCATAATATTAGAAACAAAAGTCTTTAAAAAAAAAAAAGGAAAAAAAAATCTTGTTAAAATAGAAATGTGACAATGAACCACATGAACTCTCCACACTAAAATACTGTATTAACGTGATTGTTTGCTGTGACGGTGGTGGGAGGTTGCGCACAATTTCATAGGGTATAGGCATTAAAAAAAAAAAAAATCATTACAAGTTCGGATTGGGATCTGAAATTCACGTTAAAAACATGGGACAACTTACAGGGGTAAGAGAGGGCCCTCAACACGTAACAGAGTTTGAGGAATTTCCCTCAGAGCCAACGCACCATCAAGGCTCTTCTAAGGTCACTAAAGACCTCAGCTCAGGAAGATCTTTTGACAATTTTTTGTGTTAAAGTTTTATATACTATGTAAGAGGGCCACTACACTGTTATACTTAATAAGACAACACAATGGAAAAACAGGGTGTAACCAAAATAATCTCATATAATGTAAAAGGGATCCTGAATCCACTTAAAAGATCCAAGATTCTTGGCAAAATGAAAAAAGACAAAGCAGGAATAATATTTTTACAGGAAACCCACCTAACAGACTTGGAGCACACTAAAGATAAGATAAGATAAGCCTTTATTAGTCCCACAATGGGGAAATTCCAGGATTGCAACAGCACAGGGATAGCAACACTCAGAGCAATAATTAAGAAGATGGGAAGATATAAATAAGAGCAGTGGATATACATCAATATATAAATATATATATACAAAGTGCGGAGCACTGTAGCAAGATAGAATAAACAGCATAACCGTCTACTTAGTTATCCTACATAGTATGAATATGTACCCATACATATTGTCACCCTCCGTAGCGACCGATACTGTCCTAGTTGTATATACTGGAGGGGACCATTGTGTAAGTCTATTGCATCTTTTGCATTCAGTACTATTAGGTCATCACAATTTTTTGCTGTCTCTGCAAGCAGCCCTGCTTAGGTTATACAGTCTTGACTGTCGTAGGTAGGAAGGACCTGCGAAACCTCTCGGTTGCGCACCTAGGATGATGTAATCTGCTGCTAAATGAGCTCCTCAGTGCGTTCAGTATGTCCTGCATAGGGTGGGACTCGGACTCCAGCAGAGATGACAGTTTAGCCACCATCCTTCTCTCTCCTATCTCCTCCACTGGGTCAAGGCGTTGCCCCAGGACAGATCTAGCTTTCTTGATCAGTTTGTTCAGTCTCTTCCTATCGGCTGCTGTAATGCCACTGCCCCAGCAGACCACTCCAAAAGTGATGGCTGATGCCACCACCGTGTCGTAGAATGTCTTCAGCAGCGCCCCTTGTACACCAAAAGACCTGAGTCTCCTCAGTAGGAACAGCCTGCGCTGTCCCTTCTTGTAGAGTGCGTTGGTATTGTGTGACCAGTCTAGTTTATTGTTCAGATGAACACCCAGGTACTTGTAGGATGTCACCATCTCAATGTCTGTTCCCTGTATGTTTACTGGTGCTGTGAGGGGTTGTCCTTGCGTGCGGCAGTCCACCACCAGCTCCTTAGTTTTCCTCACGTTGATCTGGAGGCAGTTCCTATGGCATCAGTCCACGAAGTCCTGGATAAGTCCTCTGTACTCAGCTTCATCTCCGTTGGAGATGAGGCCGACAATTGCAGAGTCGTCAGAACTTCTGTAGATGGCAGTGTGTTGTGTTGTGTGAGAAGTCCACAGTATAAAAGGTAAACAGGAAGGGAGCCAAAACCGTTCCCTGGGGGGCCCCCGTGCTACTGATGATCGTGTCGGACACACAGTCCCGGGTTCTCACAAACTGTGGCGGGTTAGTGAGGTAGTCCAGTTTAAACTTAATAGACAAGGGTTTAAACTGATCTGTTCATCTTCATATAAGTCAGGGAGGAGGAGGGGGGTAGCGACATTAATCTCAACCAAAATTATGTTTGAAAAAAATTCAGAACACAAAGATAAAGAAGGGCGATTTAGCATGGTACTTGGTCGGCTAGAGGGAGAAGATATCACCCTGCTGAATGTATATGCACCTCCAGGGGCTAACTGGAAATTCTATAAAAATGTATTTGATATAATGATAACTAAAGCCAAAGGTTTAGTGATATGTGGTGGAGACTTCAATCTAAGACTGAATCCATACTGGGATGCATCAGGTAATTCTCCACATCAAAATAACACTCAAAGTAGAAAAACTCGGATGCTACTAAAAGAAATGGGAATCTGTGACGTGTGGAGGGAATTCAACCCCAGTGTAAAAGATTACACATTTTACTCAGCACCACATTCATCATACTCAAGGATTGACTATTTTTTTTATGTTTAATAGAGACATTGGAAGAGTAAAAACATGTAAAATAGGACTGATGGATCTCTCGGACCACAGTCCGATCTATATGGACTTAAATATCCAAAAATACACAAAGAATACATTTTCTTGGAGGTTAAATTCAAATGTGCTGAAATGACCATTGAAAGATGAATTGGAATCAGATATTCTCAAATATTTGGAAGAAAATGAGAAGTATTAAAGGAGAAATATCCCCTTTAATACTGTGGGACGCATGCAAAGCTGTAATAAGGGGAAAGATTATCGCAAAACTGGCAATCCAAAAGAAAATGAGACAAGAAAAACTAATCACATTAGAGTCAGAACTTAAGAAACTAGAAAAAGAGCACAAAGACAACACTCATTTGAATGACTCGCTCAAAATTAAGGAAATTAAAAAACAAATAAACGAGATCTACACAATAGAAATCCAGAAGAAACTTACATTTCTGAAACAAAAATACTATGAAACAGGTAGCAAATCGGCAAAATTACTAGCCTACAGATTGAGGAAACAACAAACGGAGAGAGCAATCTGCAAAATCAGAGACCCAGTATCAAAGGAAATAAAATTTAGAATTCAGGAAATTCTTAAAAGCTTCGAGAATTACTACAAGAACGTATACTCCCTCAAAAAACACAAAAACGCATCCAAAGCCTTCCTAAATACATTAAATCTTCCCCAACTTACTGAGTCACAAAATAAAACACTACTGTCAGAAATACGTACAACCTAAAGAATTAGAAAAAGCAATTATGAAACTTAAAGCTAACAAATCCCCAGGAGCAGATGGCTATACAGCAGAGTGGTACAAAACCTTTAAACAGCAACTATCTCCTCTCCTCCTGAAAACATTTAACTATGTCCTCCACACAGGGGAAATCCCCCCCCCCTCCTGGAGAGAAGGGGTCATTGCAGTCATACCTAAACCTGAAAAGGATAAACTAGACTGCTCCAACTACAGACCAATCAGTGTGTTAAATCAGGACTATAAACTTTTTACCGCTATCCTTGCCAAAAGGTTAGAAAATATACTGACAGACTTAATTCATTTAGACCAAACAGGTTTTATAAGACAAAGACCGACACAAGATAACATTAGACGCACTTTACACATAATTCATCATATAAAAAAATATAATTTAAATGCAGCCATATTGGGATTAGACGCTGAAAAAGCATTTGATTTGGTTGACTGGTCCTTCCTATATAGAATCCTATCCAGTTTCAATTTTCATAATAACTTGATTAGAACTATCCAGGCATTATATAAAAAACCAACAGCTAAAATAAGGATTAACGGTAAATTATCATCATCTTTTGAACTGGAAAGAGGATGTCGTCAGGGCTGCCCCTTGTCTCCACTGCTCTTTGCAATCTTCATAGAACCTCTGAGCCAATGGATAAGACGGAATCAAAAAATTCAAGGTATTACACTTGGTCAGAAGGAACATAAAATAGCACTCTTTGCTGATGACATCTTAATATACCTGGGGCAGCCAGACACCTCTTTTCCAGAACTAATCTCAGTTTTTTCAGAGTATGGAGCGTTATCGGGGTACGAATTAAACATGCATAAAACCCAAATTTTAACATTCAACTATGACCCAAATCAATATTTACTAAGCAAACTCAAAACTAACTGGGAGATGGAAACTATGAAATATCTGGGGGTCAATATCCCGAAACAACTCAACAAAATTATAACACTAAACTATGATCCACTGATGGCAAAAAATAAAATCTGATCTAGCAAGATGGAATATGATCCCATTCTTGGGTACTGCACAAAGAATTGAAGCAGTCAAAATGAATATACTTCCACGTCTTTTCCAAACAATACCAGTAGAACCTCCCAAAAAAACATGGCAAGAACTGGACAGAAGGATCTCAAGATTCATATGGCAGGGCAAGAGACCTAGAATCAGATATAGAACCCTACAGCTAAACAAAGACAAAGGTGGGCTCACGCTGCCAAATATCAGGGACTATTTCAAAGCCGCACAAATTAAAACTTTAGTAGAGATATGTAACCCAGTCTACACTGCACAATGGAAGGAGATGGAATGCCAAATAACAAGCGACATTCCCCTACAGGCAATAATAGGGAAAAATGCCTTACCTAAACTTTTGAATAACACTAACCCGTGGATAGAGACCCCGCTAAAAATTTGGTTTAAGATGGAGAGAATAAAACTAAAGAACCCTATCAATTATTGCAATGGATTTCCTATGATCAGGACTTTACTCCTAATAAAACAGACACTAGATTTAAAAAGTGGAAAGAGAACAGACTGATAAAATATTACATTTTTTTTTAAAGGGCAAACTTTAAGAAGTTTTGAAGATTTGAAAAAACAAGGTCTAGTAAATCAAGACCTTTACAGGTTCTTTCAGCTTAGACACCACATAAACAAAATACTTAAAAAGGAGGATTTGGAAAGGGCCCAGTCAGGTGTTCTGAAGGTCTTCTTAATGGCATATAAAGGGATCCCAGGGATCAGATACATTTCTAAAATATACCAAGGTCTTCAAGACTTAAAAGGAGACAACACATCATATATAAAAGAGAGATGGGAAAAGGAGGGGAATTTCACTTTACAACTGGAAATATGGGAAAAGCTAAATAAACAACAATGGAAAAGTACCTCATCCCTGCAGTGGAGAGAATTTGGATGGAAAAATTTGGTAAGATTTTTCAGAACACCTGCACAAAACAAATTTACTCGTAAGGGGTTGAATTGTTGGCGCTTGTGTGGTGAAAAGACTGCAAATCATTTTCATGTGTTTTGGTCAAAGTAACAGTTCCCTTTTCTTTTGTAACTTTGTATTTGGGTTTACTACCGGACTCACTGGAAAGACGAGGAGAAAAATACTTATTCACTGTTTTAATATTGGCAAGTAAAAAAGCTAACAAAAAAAATGGATGTTGAAAGACTGTCCTACACCTGAAGATTGGATTAATGTGATTCAGGACATTTATTTGATGGAAAAGTTGACATTTGCATTGAGACAGGACATGGATGGGTTCTTGAACTTTTGGCAACCCTGGAACGCATATGTGTCTTCCATCAGATCTAATCTTTGACAAATACCATTTCAATAATGGCACCTCTCTTTGTTCCAATGCTACTCAGATGCTCTTTTGTTTTTGTTTTTTGTTTTTTTTATTTTTTTGTTTTGTTTTGTTCTTTTTTTTAATTTCTCTTTTTCTTTCACTTAAAAAAAAGGGTGTTGTAATAATTTTTTTCCAATGTTGTCAAAAAACAAAAAAAGGGGGAATATGTGATGAAAATGTAAACAATGCAATGCTGTAATGACATGTATACCCTTTACAAAAACTTAAATAAAAAAAAAAGTATGAATAAAACTGTTTTCTTTGAGTACAATTTCTGGATACAGTACCCACCTCTGAAAAGAGATCTTATTATCATTACCCCAGCTGGAAACGTGCAGCCCCCTTGGTTGTTGGATTATTCATTATACCTGTCTTCATTGCTGCTGAATCCCAAAAAAAGATGTATAATAGGGGTGGGAATCTTTACGCACCCAGCAATTCAAGACTATTACAATTCAGGGGGCTCCGATTCGAGCTGATTACAATTCTCGATGCATCTTTTTTTTCCTATTCAGGATTTTTTTTCCTCCCACTGTGACAGTTTCTTACTTTTAAAGCATTTGCAATGGCCCATGAATTTACTTCCAATATCTTTTAATGTTTCAGAAAACCAACATGAAAAGTTCTACTGTAGCAGCACATTTGCTGCTATAACACAGACTTCAGAGTATCCTGAATTTTAACAAATAAGACTTAGAACAGCAGTGTAGCTCAATGATGCAGTGGTTAGCACTGTGGCAGCACAGCAGGAAGGTCACGGGATCGATTCCACCCCTGACCGTCGTGGGTTCGATCCCACCCCCTGACCATCAGTGACCCTTCTGTGTGGAGTTTGCATGTTCTCCCCGAGTCTGCGTGGGTTTACCCCGGGTACTCCGGTTTCCTCCCACAGGCCAAAAACATGCAAGTTAGGTTAACTGGGGGCTCTAAAGTGGCTCTCGGTGTGAATGGTGAAGGGATTGGCGCCACACACTGGCTGCCTCATCCATCCAGGTGGATGCCCTGTAACTTCCCTCTGGGATTAATAAAGTATACTAAAAAAAAAAAAAATATAACAAACATTCTATTATGTGCAACAAGTAACTGATCCTTCAGTCAAAAATACTCAGAATTTTTAACAGAAATGTTAAACTTCTAATGAAAGTTCTCCTCTTATGTACAATAAGTAACTGAGTCCTCCAGTACAAAAACTCAGAACATTTTGATGTATCAAAATCACATTTACCTTTTATACAAAAATGTGCAGTTACCACTGCAAATGATTTGGTGGCAATGGGTGTCCACACATTACACGTGATGGCAATCCTACCTGCTGTCTTGAGTGATTGCATGACTTCGGCTTTGGTCTCGTAGGGAGTAGGGACAGCTGTGTTGGGAACAGGTCTGACCAAATGAGCACCCCAAGTGGATCCAATCTGTACATGTACATTTTCAACCCAGTGATTTACAAACTGATTCATAATTTTCTAAAGCCTCATTCAGAACATTATTGTCCCATATACCTATTCTGTGGATTTTCATCTGGGCGCAGCAAGCGGTGATGGGCAGCAGCGGTGAAGAAGAAAAGTCTTTTGAAAGCAGAAACGAAGCCAAAAGCTTCTCCGGGTCAGCTTATAACACTTGTTGGTGACCGGGAAAAGTCTTTCCATCAGCTTTACACAAAATATTATGACATTGTACGGTACCTCAGCTCTACTTGTGCGCATCATAGCGCGAAAGCCCTGGTTCTTGACCATGAAATATGGGCATAAATCCTTGGCATAAAAGCGGCACTAGATTTTGTAATTCGCTTTGCCCTTTCTGAGTTGTGTGGCAGTTTTGACATCGCTTACTCAATGGTCCTCTGGTCGGCGGCAACAGCCAAAACTGTTTTGTTCTCTTTGTCCACCAGCTGGAAGAGTGCAATATGGTTTTGCATGTTTGTCGTGTTTCCAAAATATTTTAGTTTAGTCTGACAGAGCTTACATTATGGCTGTGCAATATGACAAAAATTTCATGTTACGATATAAGTCATCTTACATCATAATAATATATATCACAATATACATTTTCTGTAAATTCTACAGTTTAGATAATCAAATAAAAAGGACAATCTTTTTTTTTTTACTTTTTTATATGCACCTTTTCCCCTCATAATTTTGCAGTGTTATAAAATAGTTTTTAATGTGCATTTGAGACTTGATTCTAATAAATTTAAGTTTTTTCTTCTAAATCATATATGAATAAAAAGTAAACATCAATACAGTGCATCCAGAAAGTATTCTCAGCGCTTCACTTTTTCCACATTTTGCTATGTTACAGCCTTATTCCAAAACGGATTAAATTCATTTTTTTTCCCCTCAAGATTCTACACACAATACCCCATAATGACTATGTGTAAAAAGTTTTGTTGAGATTTTTGCAAATTTATTAAAAATAAAAAACAAAGAAATCACATGTACCTAAGTATTCACAGCCTTGGCTCAATACTTTGTTGATGCACCTTTGGCAGCAATTACAGCCTCAAGTCTTTTTGAACATGATGCTACAAGCTTGGCACGCCTATCTTTGGGCAGTTTCACCCATTCCTCTTTGCAGCACCTCTCAAGCTCCATCAGGTTGGATGGGAAGTGTCAGTGCACAGCCACTTTCAGATCTCTCCAGAGATGTTCAATTGGATTCAAGTCTGGGCTCTGGCTGGGCCACTCAAGGACATTCACAGAGTTGTCCTGAAGCCACTCCTTTGATATCTTGGCTGTGTGCTTAGGGTCGTTGTCCTGCTGAAAGATGAACAGTCACCCCAATCTGAGGCCAAGAGCACTCTGGAGCAGGTTGTCATCCAGGATATCTCTGTACATTGCTGCATTCATTTTTCCCTCTATCCTGACTAGTCTCCCAGTTCCTGCCGCTGAAAAACATCCCCACAGCATGATGCTGCCACCACCATTGGCATGGTTATGAGCGGTGTCTGGTTTCCTCCAAACATGGCACCTGGCATTCACATCCGAGTTCAGTCTTTGTTTCAATAGACCAGAGAATTTTGTTTCTCATGGTTTGAGGGTCCTTCAGGTGCCTTTTGGCAAACTCTAGGCAGGCTGCCATGTGCCTTTTACTAAGGAGTGGCTTCTGTCTGGCCACTCTACCATACAGGCCTGATTGGTGGATTGCTGCAGAGATGGTTGTCCTTTTGGAAGGTTCTCCTCTCTCCACAGAGGAACGCTGGAGCTCTGACAGAGTGACCATCAGGTTCTTGGTCACCTCCCTAACTAAGGGCCCCCAGTCGCTCAGTTTAGACGGCCGACTAGCTCTAGGAAGAGCCCTGGTGGTTCCGAACTTCTTCCATTTACAGATGATGGAGGCCACTGTGCTCACTTGGACCTTCAAAGCAGCAGAAATTTTTCTGTACCCTTCCCCAGATTTGTGCCTCGAGACAGTCCTGTCTCAGAGGTCTACAGACAATTCCTTTGACTTCACGCTTGGTTTGTGCTCTGACATGCACTGTCAACTGTGGGGCCTTATATAGACAGGTGTGTGTCTTTCCAAATCATGTCCAGTCAACTGAATTTACCACAGGTGGACTCCAGTGAAGCTGTAGAAACATCTCAAGGATGATCAGTGGAAACAGGATGCACCTGAGCTCAGTTTTGAGCTTCATGGCAAAGGCTGTGAATACTTCTGTACATGTGATTTATTAGTTTTTTATTTTTAATAAATCTGCAAAAATCTCAAAAAAACCTGTTTCACATTGTCATTATGGGGTGTTGTGTGGAGAATTTTAAGGGAAAAAATCAATTCAATCTCTTTTGGAATAAGGTTGTAACATAACAAAATGTGGAAAAAGTGAAGCGCTGTGAATGCTTTCTGGATGCACTGCAAGTTAAATATTTCCTGAGCCAGAGGAGAATAGCGCAAAAAAAAAACAAAAAAAAAAAAAAACAGAACATAAAAAAAGTCTGAAAATGAGAAAATTACCCATCACAGCCATCTATAGATAGAAATTAGCTGTTAGTTTAAATAAATGAAAATTTAAGTGTAGATCCACAGCCTGACGGCTGCTGTTCTGGCCTGATTTAACCTGTTTGCATCTTAGTAAAAATATTTCAGATTGGTCATGATCTGAAAATCAAAGACACAAAAGGTAATGTAATAAAATACATATGATTACTTTAACTTTATTCATTATCACTACTTGACTAATTAAAATTATTAGAAATCAAATAAATTACATTACGAGGCAACTTGCTCCTCAGACCCATTTTATTATTTATTTTGCATGTATGTGTCACCATCATGCACTTTTGCAGCTTCAATAAATTTTTTTCAGACAAAACTAGGAAACTCAGCAGTAATTTAAACCAAAGAAACAATGGTCTGATAAACTATTATGTTTCCAATTAGCACAACTTGGCATCGTCATTTAGCATTTGCTGTTTTATAATTAGACATGGTGTTAACATTATTTACCTCCTATTAAAACAAGGTTAGCAGACTATCCTCTCTGACGCAGCATGATGGAAAACAGTCCCACATCCTCTATGGCAAACAGGAGTAACAGGCTATCGGCTGTTTGACCAAACTAGGAGTTCAAAGTTAGCAATCACCGGAGAGCCTAGCCACACACCATACACGCTGCATGCACTGTGGGGGAGAGGCAGGGCGCTGACAAGTACAGTGATATAAAAAGTCTACGCACCCCTGTTCAAATGACAGGTTTTTGTCATGTAAAAAAAAAATGAGACCAAGATAAATCATTTCAAAACTTTTTCCACCATTGATGTGACCAATAACCTGTAAAACCCAATTGAAAAACAAACTGAAATCTTTTAAGGGGAAAAATAAAAAACTTAAATAACCTGGTTTTATAAATATACACACCTTTTAATACTCTGTTGCAGCACCTTTGGCTTTTATTACAGCACTCAGTCTTTTTGAGTAGGAGTCTCTCTGCGTGGCACATCATGATGTGGCAATATTTGCCCACTCTTATTTGCAAAAATGCTCCAAATCTGTCAAATTGCAAGGGCATCTCCTGTGCACAGCTCTCTTTCAATCACCCCACAGATGTTCGATCAGATTCAGGTCTAGACTCTGGTTGGGCCATTCCAAAACCTTAATTTTCTTCTGGTGAAGCCATTCTTTTGTTGATTTGGATGTCCTTTGGGTCATTGTTGTGCTGAAAGATGAAGTTCCTCTTCATCTTCAGTTTTCTAGCAGAAGCCTGAAGGTTTTGTGCCAACATTGACTGGTATTTGGAACTGTTCATAATTCCCTCCACCTTGACTAAGGCCCCAGTTCCAGCTGAAGAAAAATGGCCCCAAAGCATGATGGTGCCACCACTATGCTTCAGTGTAGGTACAGTATGGTGTTCTTTTGGTGATGAGCAGTGTTGTTTGCACCAAATATACCTTTTGGAATTATGGCCAAAAAGTTCAACCTTGGTTTCATCGGATCATAACACATTTTCCCACAGCGTTTGGGAGATTTCAAATGTGTTTTTGCAAACTGTAGCCAGGCTTAGATGTTTTTCTTCGTAAGATAAGGCTTTGATCTTGCCACCGTACCCCATAGCCCAGACATATGAAGAAGATGGGAGATTGTTGTCACATGTACTAAACAGCCAGTACTTGCCAGAAATTCCTGCAGCTCCTTCAGTGTTGCTGTTGGCCTCTTGGCAACCTCCCTGACCAGTTTTCTTCTTGTCTTTTCATCAGTTTTGTAGGGATGTCCAGTTCTTGGTAATGTCACTGTTGTGCCATATTTTCTCCACTTGATGACTGTCTTCACTGTGTTCCGTGATATATTTAATGCCTTGGAAGTTCTTTTGTACCCTTCTCCTGACTGATACCTTTGAACAGTAAGGTCCCTCTGATGCTTTGGAAGCTCTCTGTGGACCATGGCTTGTGCTCTAAGATGTGACTACACAAATGTCAGGAAAAGCCTACTAGAACAGCTGAACTTTATTTGGGGTTAATCAGAGGCACTTTAAATGGTGGGAGGTGTGTGCTGACTCCCATTTAACATGAGTTTGAATGTCTTTGGTTAATTCTGAATACAGCCACGTCCCCAGTTATAAGAGGGTGTGCATATTTATGCAACCACGTTATTGGTTTTTTATTTTTTATTTTTCCCCTTAAAAGACTTTAGTTTGTTTTTCAATTGGGATGTACAGGTTATAGGTCACATTAATGGTGGAAAAAGTTTTGAAATGATTTAACTTGGTCTTATTTTTTACATCACAAAAACCTGGCATTTGAACAGGGATGTGTAGACATTTTATATCCACTGTAATATGGGGAGCTTTGCAATATAAACGATAGAGTAGTCTATGAAACGACAGACGTTTTTATATCGTCATTCAGTATATATCGTCATATCGCACAGCCCTAGCTTACATACCATGTGGGTCTTGTCAGTCTTTTTTTTTTTTTTCCCCTTCAACTTCATGAAAGCCCCAAGTACTGCTATACAGTCGATGTTAATGAACGAAGTGCTGACCATATGCCTCCGCCATTTTGTTTCTTTTGTGTCACACTATAAAGAGTCTGGGCAAGTCTGGCCGCAGACTTTTTCATTTTGGCCAAATTAATTACATTATTAATAATTTTTAATAATCGGAATGTTGACATTTGTGCATCGATTCAGAATCGTTCACATCTGCGTTGGGATGCATCGAAAAAATTATTTCTCCCACCCCAATGTATAACAAGATTCTGCCGCATTAGACCGTTCCAAACATTTTCCTGTCTTGGCTGAAGTACACATCTTTCTTTGCCTTGTTTCAGAACTTCTCGCGGACGGACAGGCTGCTCAGGCACCGACGGCTGTGCACGGTTGGGATTGGCAAAGAAGAAAGCCAGTATTCCCAGGACACACCTGCTCATACAGCTTCATGGAGCCCCTTACACCCTTCAAACAGCCGTCTGACTGTGTAAACCTCAGCTCCAGGGTTGGACCTGAACAACAGTCTAGCCTAATCACAGCCCCACTTTAGTTTTCTCTCTCTCGAGCTCATTTATAAGAGTGTGATTGTAGATTTTGTACTTTTTTTTAACCTGCTGTTACATTGATCAGAACAGAAATGGAAGGACTACAAACAACAGATGGTGTTGTTATGGCAATAACTGAAGTGAAAACATCCATGTCCTTTTATCTGAACGGTGTCGAGTTTTTTTTTTTGGTTTTGTTTTTTTGGCTACATGGACGATCTGCATATTCTGCAGTGCCTCAAATATCCTTTTGATCCGCCTGTTGCCACACATGGATGATTCACTGACAGGGACACAAACCCTGAAGCTTTTTAAAGTTGTTTTTTGTTTCTTGTGCTACTTATCACACAGCAGCTGATAAGCAAAAGGTCACACCAGTTTTCCCAGAGTTCGCTGTCTTAATGGAATCATTAACCAGCTGTCAAATGTCTGTGCAACACATCTGAAGGTACAATATACGGTATATTATTTTTAAAACCGTAATATGAACATAAAGGGGATTCTTTAGGCGGTTAAATTCAAACTAGTCCGTTCATTTTTTTTTTTTTAAATTTTATTTTTTTTTACTTCCTGTGCAAGATATCCTTTTTAGCTCATACCTCCTAAATAGATCTGAATGATTCTGTCCCTTTCTCTATTCCTCCAGCTTATATTACTAGAAAAGCAGCAACAGGTGAAACGGTGTTGGTGTTTGGAAAAAAATGAAATCTCAGTAGATGCTTCCAAAAGGTTAATCATGCCAAGTTTTAGTTGAGTGCTTAGCATCTTTTTACACATGTATTTCCACTCCTGCCCTGTTTTAAATGGTTTCTAACCAATAATAGCCAAACTCTTGGTAAAGTAGAAAGCTGGTAGCCTTTGTAGAAGTCCTTTAAAAAAAAGCCCTGCACAGTACACTTGTTTTATGATGCTAACTGGATGTAAGATTCAACAGTGTGTTGCAAAAAGTTGGTGTCTCCTTAAGTGCTTCTGTAAACTGACAACTAATAGAAATCCACTGTGTTTACTGTTTCTTTAGTCCTAGAAATCACAATCTATTTTTCAACTTTTACATATATCATGTTTGTCCTTTTTTTTTTTTTTTTTTTTAACTGTAGCTGGGTTAGTACATGAACTGAAACTTTGAGGCCTGGATTCTGTTCTCTTATGTTGCTATTGATACACTATTTCCTCGTCTGCTTGAAGAAACGTGCGTAGTTGATCACTCTGAGTCTTGTGGATGCATATTGCAAACTTGGATACCATTAGGGCTGTACTGTAGTATTCGATTATCTGGATATTTGTTTACTGCATTAGTATTTGGTTTTAATATTCAATTATTGAGGGGTTTTTTAACTGTTCAGTTTTAGTAAAGGTAAATTTTAAAATGCCAGAAGTTGGAAGAAAAGCTAGCAAATCGATGATATGTAAAGCCACAGAGTAACATGAATATATTGGCAAACATAGAAGAAAAAAACTCAAAATTACACAAAGGAAATGAAAATCACCAGAAAATCATCTTGTGCCATATTATGACGATCTAGTCAACTGTCTATTGTCTAAGGTGCAGAGCTCATTTATGGGTGTGTCCAAGTCCATTTTGCTATTACAGCAGTGCAAAAACAAATTTTGCGCCTGGCAGAAAGTGCAAAGAGGCTGTCCTAATGCTCTCTTATTGTTCAGAGGTGTGTTTTAGGCATAACGTGAAATAAACCAATCGCTGTCTTTGCTCTCATTCCCTTTAATAAACAGGGGTACAAGATCCAAGGCATAATACTAGTATGACAGCATTTAAACAGGAGGACAAATCCATTTTTCATTGTGGATAATGTGGGATTGTTCACAACAAGGAGCTTAAAAAGAGCTTTTGAACCTCCTCCTTCACAGCCCTGCTTGGACTGGGGAGACATGATCATAATTACGCACGGATGAGAGCTGTACATTTCAGAGATTATGCCAGTCTTTCTGTGTGTTTGTGATTTTGATAGTTGTAAAACTTCCTTCAGTTATGTTATCATGGGGACACAGAAAACCTGGCACACCCAGGCGCGGTCATCTGAGCTCCTCTTTTAAACCTAGAAAGAGCGAGCCATTCATCTTGGGCCTGAGGTCCGTAAAGCTGGATTTATGCACCCGCGTTGATGCAGCAGCGACGTGCGTTCCTATTGTGTCACCCATTGGGCACCTCTCCAGAGACAGAGAGGTGCACATGTGCAACGCAGGCTGTAAGAGCTGTGATTGGTCTGCTTCGTCTCCTCCTTCACATTTCCTCATACCTGCAAACTAGTCTCTTTTTGGCAAAAATCACCAAAATGAATCCCAAATATGTCACTCACAGTAGCTCCGAAGAGGGTTTTTTTTTTTGGGGGGGGGGCAGTTTTCCTGAAACGGAGCTTTCAGAAACAACAGGGGACATCTTCACAACATCTTTAGTGGAACGTATCGCGTGTCGTCATTTGGCCAGTCACAATCAAGATAACTGCATCGTCTTCTATCTTTTGTTGCGGCCCGCCGTAACTTCGTTGAATGGATTATCAGCAGGAGTTTGGAAGTAAGTGTCGCTACCTGCCGGCCTACAACATAATATGCTGTGTAACTTAATGCTGATAAAGTGTGTCGTGATCTTTTTCTCTAACAGCACATTTTCCAACATGTTTAATGGAAAGCTCGTCTGCTTCTTAAGGGGTCAGTTAACATCTGTGAATTGTGTGTTGATCTTAGCCTAATATCACTGAGTTCAAAGCGAATAATTTTGGGAAGGCTATTTCCACTACATCCGTATTATGTGATTCCAGCCTGTCCAAGGGTCCCTCGGGTAGAACAGGTACCTCTGCCAAAAAAGCATTAAACACTGCACTAATCACATAAAATATAGTTATTACTTTTTTTTTTTAGGCGGAGCTTAAAATTGTTTTTTTTTTTTTTTACTGTCTTCTGAGTTTACTCTGAAACAGTACATTTGATAATGATTCTGACACTTCTACATCAGTCTCTTACCTTTCTTCTGAACCCAGATTTATTGAGAAAAGCATTTTTATTCATGAAATATAAGTTTGTAGGCTTAGCTGTTTAAATAGATGAGCAGAGTGAGACCGCCATTAGGGTTAATTGTGGCCAGGTGACTCTCAACAAGTGTTCAGATCCAGCAAAAGCAGTCTGATAACACCCAAAATATGACTCATGTTCCGCATTCAAAACTTGAGTTACATACACTACTCACAAAAAGTTAGGGATATTCGGCTTTCAGGTGAAATTTCAAAATGCACCTAAAATGCACTATCACCTTTACAGGTAAACTTAATTTGAACTTCTCTAACCTTTTGAATGCACATGTCCATCTGTTCAGTGTTTCAGTACCTTTTGTGTAACTTGCTGTTCTCTAACAAGGTGCTTAACGGCAAAATTCACAACAGGTGTTTGATCCATGAATCGACCGATAAATTTTGTGGTTCAATTAGAATTGGTATTTAAACAGTCCTCTTCATCATGCTGTTCACATTTTGACATCGAGACCAAGACGACACCTCACAACTGATCAACAGAGCCTTGCCATTGCGAGGCTTCAAACAGGATGTTCTCAGAGGGAAGTGGCCACTGAGCTTAGTGTCACAAACCGTCATCAGCAGGTTGCAACAGAGATATAGAGAGATTGGAAGAGTCACAGAAAGGCATAGAAGTGGACATCGTTTGGCCATATCCCATGTGGATAACCGCTTCATTGTGAACAGTGCCCTGCGGAACCAGGTGATGAATGCCACTCAACTCCAGGCACATTTAAGGGAGGTGAGAGGAACCCAAGTGTCTCGTCAGACCATTCAGAACCGTTTACATCAGTGTAGTCTGCGTGATAGATGACCTGCAAGGGTACCTGACCACATCACCAGGCACAGGCGTCGTCGTTTTGCATGGGCCAGGGAGCATTTACGCTGGGGAAGGGACCAGTGGGCCTCAGTGCTGTTCCTCTGATGAAAGTCAGTTGACGTTGAGCAGAAATGATGGCCACCAACGATGTTGGAGACGTCGAAGAGAGCATTATGCATAAGCCACTGTTGTCGCCAGATAAGCCTTTGGTGGTGGTGGTGTTACAGTCTAGGCAGGTGTGTCTAGTCAATACAGAACTGCCCTACACTTCATGAATGGTACAGTGACAAGCCGATACTACCTGAATAGCATCATTAATCCAGTCATTGTGCCCCCGTATGAACAACACAGGACTAATTTCATCTTCATGGATGACAAGGCTCCAGCTCATCGAGGTGACATCATTAGGGAACAGCTGCTGGAGGCTGGGGTACCTCAAATGGAGTGGCCTGCACTTTCTCCAGACCTGAATTCCATAGAAAACCTATGGGATCAGCTGAGTTGCTGTGTAGAGGTTCGTAACCGTGCACCCCACAACCTCAATGATCTGAGGGCCGCCCTTCAGGAAGAGTGAAATGACATGCCTCAGCAGACAATAAGTCGACTTAAGAACAGCATGAGACGTCGTTGTCCGGCTGTAATTGATGCTCAAGGGCACATGACAAGTTATTGAGACATTCACATTTTTTGTTGTGGTATACCCATCACTGTTGTGGGCTTTTGTTTCAATAAATTGTTTGCGATGAGGAAATCATTATTGCATGTTTCTACTTAAATGCCCTACTTTCATGATACAAATCATTGTAGCATGAATTTTTTACATTTTCTATAAATTTCACATGAAAGCCGAATATCCCAAACTTTTTGTGAGTAGTGTAAGTATGCAAGTATTCTCTAATAACTTTAAGTATGAAATATTAAAGTACATTCTTGCGTCATACAAAAAAAACTTCAAATAGAAGTGGTCATTGTGTAAAATGTTTTCATTGTTTTATAGATATTTATAGATTAATTTTACTGCTACATTAATGTGTAGCATTGAAAAGCTGAAAAAAATATTTTTTAAGTGTGTTAAACACTGTTAATAATGTGCTTTATCTGAAGCAGGTGTCTTTTCCCATTATTTTCTTCTCCGAATACACCAGAATGCTTAATTTATGTGTTAAAATTAAAAAAAAAAAAAAATTTCTGGAGGGGGAGTTAGGTAGAGATGACCCCAGACCCCCCTACAGGGGTTTAGTTTGTCACCTTTTTCACCCCTTCTCTGAGTTTGCAGGAAAGGGTCTCGTCACTGCTCCGCTGTGTGGAAGCACAACTTCCAAAGCGAGTTGGTTAAACAGCGGTCCCAATTCAAAAGAATATTGAGGAAATAAGCACATGCAGAACATTTTGTGGCTCTTCATAACCCCAGTAATTACACAGATTGTCAAATAACGGCAGCGAAGGTGGTCGCAACCTGCTCTTGTCTGTCACTATTTCGTTAACAAAAACAAACACAAATCACCCTACACATCGGCTGAAACCTGCTTTGTTGATGGAACAACGCATTTCACCCAACACGCAAGAAAAAAGTGTTGATCACTGCAACGCAACAGATGTCGGTTATGGCGTTGACACGATGCAGGTGCAGTAATCCCGCTTTAATGCTCACTCCTCTGCTGAATGCAAAATTGTTGTAGTTTAACATGCACACACAAAAAACCCCCAAATTAGATAATGATAGATGGAGGTTTTGATGTTCCAGTAGATAGAATACCGGCCGGCTGGGGTGACACCTCTTTTCCCGGTATAGGGCACACTGGTCCCACTGTACAACAGCATGGTAAAGCCCAGTAAAGTTACACTTTGATTTTGAATCATTCTGTTGAAAGAAAGTCAGGGAATGGCTGGAGAATTAATAAAACTGTCACAAATTAGTTATAATGGATATATAAGCTGGCATTGTGCAGTCCGGTGTGTGCAGCTTTCAGCAGACCGGCTCTCCGGTGAGTGGCCACGGATGACAGCTGCTTCCTGATGTATGTCACATGCAGCAGTGCCACTGCACAAAAATCTGGGGGTTAAATTTATGAGAGTGATCTACATTCTGATCACCTAAAGAGAGGATAAATAAATAATGCTCAATGTGCGTACTTGTCTGTAAGTTTACAATTCATTCATTCATCATCTTAACGGTCCTTTACAGGTTGCGGCGGGGGGTTGCTGGAGCCTATCCTGGCATCTATGGGTGAGAGGTGGGGTACACTGGACAGATGAATGCTAAATCAGGTATAGTGACGGGTGTGCCTTCACGCCTTTTAAATGTGCTGCTGAAATCGTGATTGATAATGCGCTGCTGATTTCAGACCTGCATTTTGAAGATCAAAAGTGCATTGGAATAAAATGCACCTTTATGCCAACCCGCCTAACTTTGCACCAAGCCTCACCCACTTTACACCACTTCCCTCCTACGAGCATGAGGTATGTGCAGTCATTTCCTACACAGTGGAAAACCAGACAATGCACTGACAGAAACTAATGAAAGCACCAGCGCATGGCACAAAACGTGACGCAAATGCCCGCTTAAGACCACCGAAATAAGGCCCTGTATGTTTTCTCAGGAAAAAGTGTAAATTTAAGAAAAAAAATTGCATATTTATAAGAAAAAAGTAGTACCCTTACAAGAAATCACATTTATAAGAGAAGTCATCTTCTTGTGAAAGAGAGAGAAAAGTGCAAATTTACAGTAAAGCAAACACAAAATTAGAAGAAAAGTCACAAGTCCATGATAAGACATTGATGCTAATACAGTCTACTGAGGGAGAAGTGACAGTAACAGATGATTTGGATATTTGCTTCAGATTACTACCAAATGCTGGTATTTGGGACATCCCCAGAAACTGCAGTATACCAGCTTTAGAGCCACATGACAGCTTCTGCCAGTTCTGCTAACCTGTAAAATACTGTTGGACACCGTACAGCTGTCTGTATGCATCTGGATCCTCATTTGTTTTCACTAGAGAACAGGAATCTTTTTAGTGCTAAATAATTCAGTTCAGTGCTCATCATAAAAGCTCTGATCAACTCAGTTTTTGTTTTTTCTTGACTTAATGTGACCCAGTGCGATGTTATTTAACTTTGAGCATCTTCAATGAAGATCTCTTAAATGGAGAAACTGTTCTGGACAGCTTATTCTGGCCTGTCTGTGAACGCTGAACTGGAAATGGTCGATCAGTTTTAGACGAACAAACACACCTCTTAACAGCTGTTCAGACTGAAATGTTTATATTAGACCAGTAGTTTTGTTGTCAGAGTTACAGTAGATATTTGAGAGGAGTCAGGGGCCCATCTCGAAGTGTCAACTGTTTATGAAGTTAATATGTATTTAAACTGAATTAGAGATAGAAAAGGGTATGTATGTATGTATGTACAGTGGTGTGAAAAAGTGTTTGCCCCCTTCCTGATTTCTCTTTTTTTTTGTATGTTTGTCACACTTAAATGTTTCAGATCATCAAACAAATTTAAATATTAGACAAAGATAACACAAGTAAACAAAATGCAGTTTTTAAATGAAGGTGTTTATTATTGAGAAAAAAATCCAAACCTACATGGCCCTGTGTGAAAAAGTGATTGTCCCCTAAACCTAAAAACTGGTTGGGCAACCCTTAGCAGCAAAAATTGCAATCAAGCATTTACGATAACTGGCAATGAGTCTTTTACAGCACTGTGGAGGAATTTTGGCCCACTCATCTTTGCAGAATTGTTGTAATTCAGCCACATTGGAGGGTTTTCAAGCATGAAACCACCTTTTGAAGGTCATGCCACAGGATCTCAATTGGATTCAGGTCAGGACTTTGACTTGGCCACTCCAAAGTCTTCAATTTGCTTTTCTTAAGCCATTCAGAGGTGGACTTGCTGGTGTGTTTTGGATCATTGTCGTGCTGCAGAACCCAAGTGTGCTTCAGCTTGAGGTCACAAACAGATGGCTGGACATTCTTCTTCAGGATTTTTTGGTAGACAGCAGAACTCATGGTTCCATTTACCACAGCAAGTCTTCCAGGTCCTGAAGCAGCAAAACAGCCCCAGACCATCACACTACCACCACCATATTTTACTGTTGGGGTGAGTGAGTGTTCTTGTTTAGTGCCATGTCAGCATCTATGGCTATTTCATGGCAAAATTAGAACCAATAAGAAAAGTGAGTTAATTATATAGAGACAGTATGATAAATGAAAGAATCAATAAATACAGTGAGATACATATGTACATACAATAAAATAGAAAAATTAAATAAGGTGCTTCAGATGCACATGTGCTAAAAACCCTAAAATTTTCTTTGGTGATGCCATATTAAAAAATATCCTTCAGTGACTTTTGAGTATAAAAACGTTGTCTTGCTGTCACGAGAGCAGGACAGTCAAGTAAAATGTGCTTTATTGATAAAAAACCTCTGCAAAACTGACAAGATGGTGGTGCTTCACCTTTTAATAAAAAGCTGTGCGCAAGTCTAGAGTGGCCAATACGGCATCTAGTGTACACTACCTCATCATGTCGATTTTGAAAGTGATGCAAATGTCTATGGCTTATGGTAGGTTTAATATCATGCAGTTTATTTGCAGTACATGTGTCCCATTCAGTCTGCCACTTCTTTAAAACATAGGAGGTTATTAGAAGCCTGAGGTCTGAGGCTGGGATCTGGCATTGAGTGACTTCTTGGGTAAGGGCTCTCTTGGCAGCAATGTCTGCCTGCTCGTTACCTGACAGGCCAACATGGCTGGGGATCCAACAAAAGATGATATTAACATTGTTTCTGTAAAAAACCTAGTTTCTCTAAAATCTGGATAATAATGGGGTGATCAGTCTTTAAAAACCCAAGTGCCTGAAGACAGGATCTGGAGTCAGTAAAAATCAAGGAGCTCTGTTGTTTGGTTCTCTCAATGTGTTCCAATGCTAGAAGCAAAGCACGAGCCTCTGCTGTAAAAATTGAACATTGTTTGGGAATCCGCAAACCATACTGATTGTGCCTGGTGACAATTGCAGCAGAGACTGAGCAATCTACTTTAGATCCATCTGAGTATATGGAAATATGGTGAGGAAAACGGCATTTTATGTCCAAGATCTGCTGCTGGTACACATTTGGGTGAGTGTCTTTCTTTTTGTTCTGGCTCAGATCCAGAATTATATTGGGTTTCCTTAAACTCCATGGTGGAATGGGACAAAACTGTGTCTGTGCTACCTTGCTTATATCAGGGTTTAGTTTTACCAGGTGAGATTCTATACTGAGTCCAAAAGGAGTGATGCTCTTATGTCTGACCTTATACAAATGCAAAAATCGAGGGTGAAAAACTGCAGAGTAGGCTGGATTTCTATGGTTTGCTTTAAGTTTAACCATATACTGGAGAGCCAATTTCAGGCGCCTGTTGTGAAGTGAAGGCTCGTTTGCTTCAACATACAAACTTTGAACAGGAAAGGTTCTGAAAGCCCCCAAGGCAAGCCTTAGCCCCTGGTGATGGACAGTTTCTAGCTTCCTGATTTACGTTTTCCTTGCTGATCCATAAACTATGCTCCCATATTCTAGCCGAGATCTTACAAGTGCTCTATAGAGATGCAGCAGCACAGTAGAGTCCGCACCCCATTTAGTTTTTCCAAAACTTTAATAATATCAAGGGCTTTAAAACATCTGATTCGTAGAAATTTTATATGTGGAATAAAAGACAGCTTATTATCAAAAATAAGTCCAAGGAATTTGGTTTCTTTTACCACGTTGACAGCTTCTCCATCTATGAAAAGCTCAGGGTCGAGGTGAAGAGACCGCAGCAGGCAAAAGTGCATGCAGACAGTTTTTGTTCTTGAAAATTTAAAACCATTATTGACTGACCACCTATTAATCTTGTTTATGCACAGCTGTAGTTGGTTTTCGATTGTGCTCATGTCTTTCCCCCTGTAGCAAATACAGAGGTCATCTACATAAAGACTACAAAGGGTATTTGGTCTAAGAGCACCAACTACACTATTAATCTTAATGCTAAAAAGAGTAACCGAGAGGATGTTTCCCTGGGGGACTCCTTGTTCTTGCACATGGGGCTCTGAAAGAGTATCTCCTACTTGGACTCTGAAGTGTCTATTGGACAAATGTTTGAAATAAAAAAAGGCAAATGTCCCCTAAATCCCATGCCATGTACAGTGGGGCAAAAAAGTATTTAGTCAGCCACCAATTGTGCAAGTTCTCCCACTTAAAAGATGAGAGGTCTCCATTTTTCATCATAGGTATACCTCAACTATGAGAGACAAAATGAGAAAAAAATCCAGAAAATCACATTGTCTGATTTTTAAAGAATTTATTTGCAAATTATGGTGGAAAATAAGTATTTGGTCACCTACAAACAAGCAAGATTTCTGGCTCTCACAGACTTATAACTTCTTTAAGAGGCTCCTCTGTTCTCCACTCATTACCTGTATTAATGGCACCTGTTTGAGCTCGTTATCAGTATAAAAGACACCTGTCCACAACCTCAAACAGTCAGACTCCAAACTCCACTATGGCCAAGACCAAAGAGCTGTCAAAGGACACCAGAAACAAAATTGTAGACCTGCACCAGGCTGGGAAGACTGAATCTGCAATAGGTAAACAGCTTGGTGTGAAGAAATCAACTGTGGGAGCAATTATTAGAAAATGGAAGACATACAAGATCACTGATAATCTCCCTCGAACTGGGGCTCCACGCAAGATCTCACCCCGTGAGGTCAAAATGATCACGAGAACGGTGAGCAATAATCCCAGAACCACACGGGGGGACCTAGTGAATGACCTGCAGAGAGCTGGGACCAAAGTAACAAAGGCTACCATCAGCAACACACCACGCCGCCAGGGACTCCAATCCTGCAGTGCCAAGACGTGTCCCCCTGCTTAAGCCAGTACATGTCCAGGCCCGTCTGAAGTTTGCTAGAGAGCATTTGGATAATCCAGAAGAGGACTGGGAGAATGTCATATGGTCAGATGAAACCAAAATAGAACTTTTTGGTAAAAACTCAACTTGTCGTGTTTGGAGGAGAAAGAATGCTGAGTTGCATCCAAAGAACACCATACCTACTGTGAAGCACAGGGGTGGAAACATCATGCATTGGGGCTGTTTTTCTGCAAAGGGACCAGGACGACTGATCCGTGTAAAGGAAAGAATGAATGGGGCCATGTATCGTGAGATTTTGAGTGAAAACCTCCTTCCATCAGCACGAGCATTGAAGATGAAACGTGGCTGAGTCTTTCAGCATGACAATGATCCCAAACACACCACATGGGCAACGGAGGAGTGGCTTCGTAAGAAGCATTTCAAGGTCCTGGAGTGGCCTAGCCAGTCTCCAGATCTCAACCCCATAGAAAATCTTTGGCGGGAGTTGAAAGTCCGTATTGCCCAGTGACAGCCCCAAAGCATCACTGCTCTAGAAGAGATCTGCATGGAGGAATGGGCCAAAATACCAGCAACAGTGTGTGAAAACCTTGTGAAGACCTACAGAAAACGTTTGACCTCTGTCATTGCCAACAAAGGGTATATAACAAAGTATTGAGATGAACTTTTGTTATTGACCAAATACTTATTTTCCACCATAATTTGCAAATAAATTCTTTAAAAATCAGACAATGTGATTTTCTGGATTTTTTTTTTTTCTCATTTTGTCTCTCATAGTTGAGGTATACCTATGATGAAAACTGGAGACCTCTCTCATCTTTTAAGTGGGAGAACTTGCACAATTGGTGGCTGACTAAATACTTTTTTGCCCCACTGTTAGGTCTCTTAAAATACCATATTTTCATGTTATGTCATATGCTTTTTCTAAATCAAAAAATACAGCAACTACATGTTCTTTTCTAATAAAACCATCACGTATATAGGCCTCCAATCTGATAAGGTGGTCTAAAGTGCTTTTACCACGTCTGAAGCCACACTGGTAATCGGTTAAAAGGCCTTCAGACTCAAGCACCCACACAAGGCAGTTGTTTACCATTTTTTCCATGGTTTTACAGAGGGAACTTGTCAGAGTTATTGGACCGTAGTTGTTGGTATCAGTATGATTCCCAGGTTTTGGAACAGGTATAACTACTGCTTCTTTCCAGCTTTCAGGAATACTGCCTGACTTCCAGATGTTGAAAACCATCAAGAGAATGGATAGTGCACCGGGGGGTAAGCGTTTTAAAAACTGATAATGAATTTTATCTGGCCCCACAGCAGTGTCATGAGAGTTCCTTATTGAGAACAAAAGTTCTTCCATAGTGAACTCTTGGTTGTATGGTTCTGAGTTATCTGAAGAAAAGTTTATTTCTTTTTGTTCTTCTTGTGCTAGTATGATTTGGAACTCAGGACGATAGTTTCCAATAGATGAATTCTTCTCAAACGATTTTGCTAGTTGATTAGCTATTTCATATTTTGTCGTCAGCAGATTACCCTGATGATTAATATGCTGTATTTGAAGCCCATTCTCCTTACCCTTCATCTTTCTAATTAAATCCCAGATCTTTTTGGTAGATGTGTTGGATGTGAGGCTTGATACAAATTCCCTCCAGCTCTGTCTCTTTGCTTCATTGATGATCCTGCGTGCTTTAGCTCGACAGATTTTAAATCTGGTCAGGTTTTCTGTTGTTGGATGTTTATTGAACACCCTCTCTGCTTTTTACTTGCCTCAATGGCCTTTTTGTAGTCATTGTTGAACCATGGGTTGGACCTACGATGTGGCTTTGCTGATGTTTTTGGGACAGCCTTATCTGCAATTGTAATTAAGGTTTGGGCAAAGCTATGAACAGAGTGACAGTGTGGTTGAGGTTTTTGGCTGAATTTCTCTTTGTACAGAGAGACAAAGGAAGGCCAGTTTGCTTTTTTGAGTTGCCATCGCGGAGTTCTTGATTGCACATCCACTTCCATAGACGTCAATATTAGTGGAAAGTGGTCACTTCCACAAAGATCATCCAAGACCCGCCACGAGAATTCCAGCACTAGCTCAGGATCACATATAGATGGGTCAATTGCAGTATAGTTTCCATGTCCTGGGTGGAGGTACGTGTGAGACCCATCGTTCCAAAAACATGGATCATTTTTAGCAATAAAATCCCCCAGTATCTTGCCTTTTGCATTTGAGCAAATTCCTCCCCACAGAGGATTATGTCCATTAAATCACCCTTAAGGATGTATGGGGATGGCAACTGATAATGAAGGTCATCGAGATTTTCCGGTGTCACAATAATATCTGGTGGTATATAGACAGAGAATAAGGTTATTGCTTTATGCAAAGTTAGACGAACTGCCACTGCTTGTAAGTTGGAGATTAAAGCCAAGTGGCTGTGAATTAGGTCATTCCTTACTAAAATTGTTGAACCACCAGATAGACGATGCACATTTGGACCATATGTATTATACATAGTATAATGTTTCAGAGACATGGGGTTGGTTGATAGCAGAAGAGTTTCTTGAAGGCAAAAAGCAAGGGGATTAAAACTAGCAGCTAGACGCTGCACTTCAGAGAAGTTGGCCTTAAAGCCACGACAGTTCCACTGAATGATGTGGCTACCCACCATCAGGTAGGTAAAACAAAAGCACGCTCCTTATGCTTGCTTTTAGGGGAGGGGCTGCGACTACGGCAAGTCGTGACTTCAGACATTTCTGCATCTTCTGGATTCACATTCTTTTGCAATTTATTTTTTTGGCTTGAGTTTGCCTGAGTAGAGGAGCTGGATTTTTTCTTTTCTTTTGATAATTGGTTTTGTTCTGTGGACTTGCTTAGACTTTGACCTAAGGGTTGACTTATTGTAGTCAGGCTTTGAGTTCTCGTTTTACTTTTAACTGGGACTCCGGAATTTGTAATACTACTTAATAATGAGGGCTTATCTTTAGTTAACCAGGTCAGATCTGTCTGGCACTCAGCAGGCTGCATCTTAGGTTTCACAACGGCGGAGAAAGTCTGCTGGAATTTGTACTTTGGGAAACCTTCTACCAGCTTACGTGCCTCAGGGTAGCTAATTTTCTTAGTACATTTGACAGTTTGAATTTCTTTTTCCTTGATCCAACAAGGACATTCCTTTGATGATGCTGCATGATTGCCTAAACAGTTACTACATTTGGGAGGTGTTGTGCAGGCCAACTCATGCCTTTCCTCTCCACATCTGCAGCAGACTGGTTTATTCCTACATCCTGCAGAGCCATAGCCAAACTTTTGGCAGTTAAAACATCTCAACAGGTTTGGAATGAAGGTATTGACAGTTACACTCAGATATCCTAGTTGGATTCTTTGTGGAAGCTGATGCCAGTTGAATGTCAGAATGTAAGTGCCAGTTTTTACTGTTTGGTCATCTTTTTTAATGGTTATCCTCTTCACATGTGTTACTCCTTGTTGTTGCAGTTCTGAGGCCATTTCATCCTCTTCCATATCGTGGAGTTCTCGAGTACGAATTACTCCTTTGCAGCTGTTTAGAGAAGGGTGAGGAAAAGCCTTCACTGGAACACCAGCCAGCACATTACACCGCAGCAGATTTTCAGAATGGGATTTCTTCAAGCATTCCACCAAAATCTGGCCAGACCTCAGTTTTTTAACATCTTTAACTGACCCCGCAATACCTGAAATTCCCTTCTGTACAGCAAAAGGGGACAGCTTAGAAAGAGGCATATCTGATGAGAGCGACTCTAAAACAATAAGCCTCGGCCAATTATCACCATTTGAAAGAGCCATCCTGCTAATTCCTGGGTCATCCACATCATGTTCCAACATTCGTTTTTTTAGGGGTTTGTTTAGTAGCCATATTTGATAGAGTATGATTCATCATCCCTGCTCCCCACCCTCCTCGGAGCCCTACATGGGGATGCACAGAGCCGCAGACTTCCTGCAGGTTATGCACCAGGGATACAGGGATGGTATACTCGAGCAATAAAGTACCAAAGTGCATATTACTCAATTGACCCTCCGCCATAGGCTTCTGGGATTAGGAGATGTTATGCTGCCAAAAGACATCCCAGAGCAGACCTTGACAAGCCGATTGATTGGACCGGGCCCTTCCAACCTCCCATCTAAGTGAAGTAGGAGCCAAAGCACTGTGTTGGACTTGTGAAAGCCGCAGCAAGACACATTCCTCAAGAACCAGGATCTCTTCCGCCACTGACACGGGTCGCAACTCACGGCAAACAAGTTGCCCCATTTGTGACCTCATATGATCAGCAAGGGGGTGCTCAAAACCACTTTAACCCTTTGTCCCCTTAGGGAATTATAACACACAACGTTGTTGGGGAGTTACCGTAACCCTGGTAAGGGAGGCTAACAGGTACTAGTCCTTGCCCAAGGGACACCTGGGCGTATCAGCGAGGGTTAAGAGGCACTCCATCATCCTCCTAGTCCAACAGACCCCTTCGCCCGGATGCAGTTTAACGTCATACCCAGGACGACTATTTTACTGTTGGTATGATGTTCTTTTTCTCAAATGCTGTGTTACTTTTACGCCGGATGTAATGGGACACACACCTTCCAAAAAGTTCAACTTTTGGCTCGTCAGTCTGCAGAGTATTTTACCAAAAGTCTTGGGGATCATCAAGATGTTTTCTGGCAAGACAGAGATAAGCCTTTATGTTCTTTTTGTTCAGCAGTGGTTTTCGTCTTGGAACTCTGCCATGCAGGCCATTTTTGCCCAGTCTCTTTCTTATGGTGGAGTCATGAACCTTAACTGAGACAAGTGAGGCCTGCAGTTCTTTGGATGTTGTTGTAGGGTCTTTTGTGACCTCTTGGATGAGTTGTCGCTGTGCTCTTGGGGTAATTTTGGTCAGCCGGCCACTCCTGGGAAGGTTCACCACTGTTCCATGTTTTTGCCGTTTGTGGATAATGGCTCTCACTGTGGTTCACTGGCGTCTCAAAGCTTTAGAAATGGCTTTATAACCTTTTCCAGACTGATAGATCTCAATTACTTTGTTTCTCATTTGTTCCTGAATTTCTTTGCCTCTTTTGGATTTTGAGGATCTTTTGGTCTACTTCACTTTGTCAGGCAGGTCCTATTTAAGTGATTTCTTGATTGAGAACAGGTATGGCAGTAATCAGGCCTAGGTATGGCTAGAGAATTTGAACTCAGCTTTCCAAAGATGTGATAAACTGTGGAGTGTGTAATTGACGAGGCAGGTTTTGTCTCAGTGCAGTTTATTACACGTCTCCAACATGAGCAAAGTAGAAAGAGAACATCTCAGAACAAACTCGTCCCTTATATACTCAGGTCTCCCCACAGCTCACAAGTCATATTGCATTCCCATCCAAAGTAACAATGCATCTCCGGGAGTTATGACTGTCATACACAAAACAGTCCCATTTCAAGTGAAAAATGTAATTGGAGACAAATTAGGAAGATACCTAATCATTCAAGGATCTTTGTTATTAGAAAATATAAATCTGGTGAACCTATACGGTCCCAATATAGACGATCAAAACTTCTTTGCTAATTTATTTCTTATTTTATCATCACTTACAGGGCAGCATATAATGGCAGGGGATTTTAATTGTACATTGAATCCCAGCATAGATGGATCAACAGGACTGGACTGTACGCACAATGGATGCAGGATGATCATTAATCATTTTATGAAAGAATTGAGATTGCTAGACATATGGAGAGAAATGAAACCGCAAGTTAAAGCCTACTCTTGTTATTCTAATACCTACAAGACATTGTCACGTATTGACTATTTTTTGATCTCCACAGAATTAAGGTCCAAGATTCAAAACTGTTTCTATGATAACATTGTGATCTCTGATCATGCACCCTGCTGTCTAATATATGTAGATAAGAAATTGACAAAGGAACCAGGTAGGTGGCAATTTCAGCATAAATGGCTTCAGGAAGAGGAATTTGTTAAGTACATAGAAAAACAGATAGATGAGTTCTTTGATATCAATACTACACAATCATCAGCATGTATAAAGTGGGAGGCTTTCAAAGCTTTTATTAGGGGGCATATTATTAGTTATACAGGTTCAAAATCTAAGAAGACTCAAGAGGAGAGAGTCCAATTGGAACATAAAATACAAATTCTCCAAGAAAAAGTGTATGCAGGAAGTGACCCAAAGTTGGAGAACGAATTACTGATTCTGAGAGCTGAATATGACAAAAAATCAGCGAATAGAGCTGCCTTGAGTCTTCTAAGATTGAAGCAATCTTTTTATGAACAAGGTGAAAAATCAGGGAAATTATTGGCATGGCAGATTAAACAATTAGAATTTAAAACACCAATAACCAGTATTATAAGTAACGGACAGGCAGTTGTAGATCCTTTAGAAATTAACAGTGCCTTTAGAGATTATTATGAAAAACTATATGACACAAAAAATGAAACTGACTTAACAAAACTAAATGGGTTTTTGGACGAATTATCTATACCTTGTATTCCAAATGAAAACGGGGAGATACTGGAGTCTAAAATTAGTCAAGAAGTTGGGCTAGCCATTGATGATATGAAATCAGGAAAAAGTGCAGGACCAGATGGTCTTCCAGTTGACCTCTATAAAAAATTTAAGACTAAATTAATAAAACCTTTTTTGGAAATGGTTTTAGAAGCATTTCAGAATGGTAATTTACCATTATACATGAATAATGCCTTAATTATACTGTTGCCAAAACCAGGTAAACCCTCTAATAAATGTGAAAATATGAGACCAATAAGCCTATTAAATGCTGACCTTAAGATAATCTGTAAAATTTTAGCAAGACGGCTACAAGAAATATTACCAAATATTATTAACCGAGATCAGAATGATTTTATAAAGGGAAGACGAGGCTTCCATAATGTAAGAAGACTATTTAATATTATCTATTCTAATAAAGAAGCACCGGATACAGCTCTCCTATCATTGGACGCCGAAAAGGCCTTTGATAGGGTCGAATGGCCCTTTCTTTTTGAAGTCCTACAAAGGTTTGGAATTGGAAATAATTTCATAAAATGGGTTCAGATAATATACAATAATGCTACAGCAGAAATCCTAACAAACAGCAATATTTCAAAATCAATAAAAATCAATAGAGGATGTCGACAAGGCTGTCCACTTTCACCTTTACTGTTTACTATAGCAATTGAACCTTTAGCGATGGCAGTACGTTTACATTCACAAATATATGGAATTAAAATAGGACCAACAGAACATAAAATCTCCCTGTATGCTGATGACATAATTTTGTTCATGTCGAATCTTAAAAAATCAATTCCAACTTTGTTGAATTTAATAAAGAATTTTGGGGAAATATCAGGATATAAAATAAATAAAACTAAATCTTCAATATTAATGCTAAATGAGACCCAGAGAAATCACCCAGGTCCTGAGGTAAATCAATTCAAAGTTGTAAATCAGTTTAAATATTTAGGAATTCAAATTTTGCCTAAGCTAGAATTAGTTGCCAGTGCCAACTATGAAGCCTTAATGATAGACATTAATGAGTTACTTCAGAGATGGATGTCACTACCAATGTCGATGATTGGGAGAATTAATATACTTAAAAGTAATATCTTACCCAAAATGCTTTATTTATTTCAATATATTCCTTTACCACCACCTTCAGATCTATTCTTAAGAATTAAAAACAAGTTAGTGGAATTTATATGGAACAATAGGAGGGCTAGATTACGTCTGTCCTTACTATATTTACCATTTGATCGTGGAGGTCTGAAATGTCCAAACTTTATGTTGTATTACTGGTCAGCACAACTGAGGTCTATGACATATTATTTTTCATCAAATGATCTCCCACACTGGACTGAAATGGAATCATACAATTTACCTTTACCTCTTCCCATATTCATATACTCAGACTCGGCAAAAAAATTACAGAAGCAAGTTAAAAACCCATTTGTAAAGCATATGATCAAAATATGGTGTGAAACCAAAAAATATCTAAAAGATCCACACTTATTGTCACAATTTAGCCCAATATGGGGTAATCAATATTTTAAACCAGGGAGAGCGGATGCTGTATTTAAAGTATGGAATTTAAAAGGGATTCAAAAGATTTGAGACTTATATTTGTCAGGTTCAGATAACATAATGTCTTTTGAAGAACTGAGGATCAAATTTAATCTTAATAGAACACATTTTTTTAAATATCTTCAGCTTAGGAACTTTATTCGATCAAATCAAAATAATGCTCTCATCCGACCTACTTATTCATCCTTGGAAAATATCTTGACGAAAGATAGTAAGAGAAAGGGTATTATTTCAGAATTCTATAACTCATTGACATTATCCTCAAGTGAAAACTCACAGAAAAGACTGAATTATTGGAAAGAAGACCTGCAAACTGAAATTTCAGAGGAACAATGGGAATTGGCTTGTGCAGAAGCTCAAACCAAATCAATAAATGTACGTCTTAAATTGATACATTTTAAATGGTTAATGCGGATGTATGTTACACCGGTGGAGTTAAATAGATATAACAAAAACATACCAGATACGTGCACAAAATGTATGGAAAGTAAAGGAACCCTATTTCATTGTTTATGGGAATGTAGAAAAATTAGAATGTTTTGGGAAGAGGTGAGGGTAACAATTGAAAAAATAATTTCAAAACAAATCATATTGAATCCTAAACTGTTTTTGTTGGGTCTTTATCCAGAAAAGCATAACTTTAACAAGAGTGAAAGAGCATTCATAGACCTCAGTTTGCTTAATGCCAAAAAATGTATTGCACTATTGTGGAAAAAGACTCATAGACCAGATGTGACTCAGTGGTTAAGACAGATGTTAACAAACCTTCCATTAGAAAGAATAACATACATACTGAAATCAAAAGAAATTGTGTTTGAGAATATATGGAGACCTTTCATTGATTATGTAAAGAATTTAAACATAACTTTTGAAGAAGAAGGTGAATGATGTGTGTGGACCTTGTAAATTCCAAACTGGTGAATGTACAGTATAGTATGTATACTTACATAATGGATTGCCTAGACTAAATAGAGGAGCATTGTTGAAGGCCTGCCTTAGTTAGTGGTTGTTGGTGTTTTTAGTATTTTTTTTAAATTATTTTAGTGTTTGATTGTTTGTGTTTTGTTTGTAAAAACGTTTAATAAAAATATTGTGGGAAAAAAAAAAAACAATGCATCTCCTCTTTAATCCCTTAATATCACCCCCACAGTCTTAGGCCCACAAAGGATCCTCCAGGCCGTCTCTTGCATACCAAAGCTAACACTTTCACAGCTTCCTGTTATCTCCAAGGAAACTCTACCTTTGTTCTTATCTAAGATGTGAGGCATTATGTAAGGCATAAAGTAGGTCACATGTGTGGCTACACCCCCCCCCCCCCAAACATTTAGATTGAACAACAGAATAACAGTTTGCATGCTGTGATAACATTAGACATCAATCCACATGCTGCTTGGGCTTCAGTCTTCTCCCGTATCTGCTGTAACCCGGGTTCACCGCCTCCGCGGCGCCATCTTGCTGGGGAGCTGCTGTCTGGGGGTGGAAACCTTTTGTCAGTCCCTGCGAGTGATCTGGGGAAATATTACTCTGGGAAGCACCCCGTGGTGGTCTGCCGCACCGAGGGGCCTTTGCCAACAGCACTTGCTCGTCCGCCACCACAAAAGCGGGTTTGAGTCTGTTTATGCCAACCTTTTCCCTCCTACCCCCCAAATCTAGCAAAAAATGCTTGTCCCCTGTTTCCAACACTCTGAACGGCCCATCATAAGGTGGTCGCAGTGGGGGGCGATGCGTGTCATGTCTGATAAAAACAAACTCCGCGTTTTTCAAAGTTTTAGGCACAAAAACGCACGGAAAACTGTGATGAACGGGGCCCGGCAGCGTGCCTGCGTCAATGCTACGCTGCAACAGCTGAGACGGGGAGCTGCTTGGTGCAGGATTATCCGGGAGAAACTCCCCGGGCAGCCGAAGTGGCTGTGCGAAAACGAGTTCAGCCGGGGAAGCTTCTAAGTCTTCTTTAGGCGCAGAACGCAACCCTAATAAAACCCACGGTAGCTTGTCTACCCAATTTGCATCCGTCAGTGACGCCCTGAGAGCCGCTTTCAATGACCTATGAAAACGTTTGCATAACCCATTAGCCTGAGGATTGTACGCGGTTGTGCGGTGAATTGTGACCCCCAGGCTGCAGGCCATTGCTGACCAAAGTTCGGAAACAAATTGAGGGCCTCTGTCGGACGTAATGTCCGACGGGACTCCAAAACGCGCCACCCATGCAGTTACAAACGCGCGCGCCACCTCCTCGGCTGTGGTTGATGCCAAAGGAACCACCTCCGGCCAACGCGTGGTGCGGTCCACCATTGTCAGAAGGTGCGTGCACCCCTGCGATGGCGGGAGGGGCCCCACGAGGTCCACGTGAACGTGGTCAAACCTCTTAGCCGGAATGTGAAATGGCTTCAAGGGAGCCCTCGTGTGTCTGTGTACCTTGGCTCGTTGGCACGCCATGCAGGCTGCCGCCCACTCTCTCACTTGTTTGCGGAGGCCGGGCCACACAAATTTTTCTGCTACCATTTTGACCGACGCGCGCACCCCCGAGTGCGCCAAAGAATGAATCGAGTCAAAAACACGGCGGCGCCACTCTGCCGGTACCACGGGACGCGGTCACCCCGTGGAGACATCACAGATTGGGGGGGCACACCGTCTTGCAGCACCCTGCTCTCCAGCCTTAACCCTGTTGGTCCAGACTGGAGCGCGCGCACATCCGCGTCACTAACCTGCTCCGCCGCCATGGCTGTGTAATCTATCCCCACGCGGACAGGGGCAACCACGGTGTGCGAGAGGCAGTCTGCCACTACATTCAGTTTACCCGACACGTGCTGAATATCGGTAGTAAACTCTGAGATCGCGGCTAGCTGTCTCTGCTGCTGGCCAGACCACGGTTCTGAAACTTTGGCCATCGCGAATGTTAGTGGTTTGTGGTCAACGAACGCGGTGAAACAGCGCCCTTCTAGCCAGAACTGGAAGTGGCGAATGGCCAAATGGAGAGCCAGCAACTCCCTGTGAAATGCGCTGTATTTACGTTCACTATCGCGCAAGGTCCTGCTGAAAAAGGCGAGCGGCTGCCAAGCCCCGGCTACATGCTGCTCCACGACCGCCCCTATGGCCACATCTGACACGTCAGTGGTGAGCGCTATGCGGGCCGTTGGGTCTGGATGTGCCAACAACGCAGCGTCTGCCAGGGCTGCTTTGACTTCCGAGAACGCTCGCTCCCGCTCCGGGGACCACTCGATCTTATTCACGAGTTTCTGTTTTTTGAGCGCGGCATACACGGTTGCATGAGCTGCGCTGCGCGGGGGAGGAAACAGTTATAAAAACTGACCATTCCCAAAAACTCCTGTAACGCCCTGACCGTCTGCGGCCGGGGGAAATCTGCTACCGTGCGCACTTTGTCAGGAAGCGGAACCGCTCCTTCGGGGGAGACGCGGTGTCCTAAAAAATCGATCTGCGTCACCCCGAACTGACACTTCGCTGGGTTGATTATTAACCCGTGATCTCCCAACCTCCGGAAAACTGCCGCGAGGTGGTTTTCGTGTTCGTCTTCGGACGCGCTGGCTACCAAGATATCGTCCAAGTAGACGAACACGAAAACCACCTCGCGGCACCGCGTCCATCATGCGTTGGAACGTCTGTGCAGCCCCTTTAAGCCCGAATGGCATGCGTAAAAACTCAAATAGGCCAAATGGAGTCACTACCGCTGTTTTGGGTATGTCCTCAGCGCGCACTGGGACTTGGTGGTAACCGCGGACCAAGTCTATTTTAGAAAAAATGCGCGCGCCTGCCAAATGAACGGAAAAATCTTGGATATGAGGGATTGGGTAGCGGTCATGCGCTGTGGCGTTGTTCAGCCTGCGGAAATCCCCGCAAGGTCGCCACGAGCCGTCAGCTTTCGGGACCATGTGTAGCGGGGAGGCCCATGGGCTGTTAGAACGCCTGATAATGCCCAACCTCTCCAGGTTGGCGAACTCCTCGTGCACTATGGCCAGTTTAGCTGCGTCCAAGCGCCGAGGTTTTGCAAAAACGGGCGGCTCTGTGGTGGTAATAAAATGTTCCACCCCGTGTTTAGCGACTGCTGCCGAAAATGTGGGAACCGTGAGTGCTGGGAACTGAGTGAGCAGTGTGTGGAACTTACCGCTTGCAGCTGTGACGTTGGCTTTTGCTGTTGGCCGGGCCGCTCGAGCTGTACAGGGAATAGAGTCAAAAGAAAGTGCATTAACCAGGCGCCTGTTAGCGACATCAACCAACAAACCATGTGAGCACAAAAAATCAGCCCCCAATATATTGAAATTCAATGCTGCTATGACAAAAGTCCACTCAAATGTACGGCCGTGTAGAGACAGAAGCAGAGTCCTCTCACCAAAGGTCACCAAAAGAGCCGTTCACTGCTGCCATCTCGGGGCTGCTGGAACCTGCCAGCCGGTTGGCGTAGGAAGGCGTGATGAAACTCAGCTGGGCACCTGTGTCCACGAGGAAATGCCTCCCCGAGCATGCGTCCTTCAAATAGAGCAGCTTGTTCTCCTCCCCGAGGGTCGCGGCTGCTACCGACCCCTGGACTTGGCGTTTCCCGAGCACTTGAACTGGCACGGCGGTACACATTTGCGTGCCTTCTCTGCAAAACGGCGGTGGTAGAAACAAAGGGTGTCTTCTCCACGTTCCTTGGCCCCCGCCGCTGCCGTCATCGTGGTTCTGCTACCGCTGTCCTTGGCTCCACGCCATCTCCGGCCGTCGCGCCGAGCTCTGCCACTGCCGCCGTGGCCGCGCGCACTCTGCTGGCGTTGACAATCCGACGCGCCTCCCGGCCCAGCGCACGGTAGTCCCACTGGGCCAACAACGGCGAACTGGCCAGGGCCGCTCTCGCCGCTGACGGCAGGGTCCTGAGGAAGAGGTGGGTAAAGATGAAGTGGTCATCGTCTGAGCCTTTCAACCTCAGCATCTTCTCCATCAGGTCAACGGGTGTGCCATCTCCCAGCTTGTTCAGCGCCAGGAGTCTCTCTGCTCTCTCCTCAACCGAGAGAGTGTAGTGTTGGATGAGTGCAGCCTTCAACGCGCCGTATTTGTCGCTGGCTGGTGGCTGCTCCAGAAGGCTTTCCAAATGCTGTGCCGTGTGGTTATCGAGCTTTGCAATCACATGGTAGAGTTTCATGTCATCTACCGATATTCCCCGGAGGGCAAACTGTGCCTCAACCAAATGGAACCAGGAGCGCGGTTTGTGCTGCCAAAAGTCCGGTAGCTGGACCGTAACGGCGTACGCTTGGCTGGGGGCTCCCAACGAGGCTGGCCCCGGGGAATTCTCTTCTTGCTGCATGCTACGTCTTGGGTCACCAGTGTGGAGTGTGTAATTGACGAGGCAGGTTTTGTCTCAGTGCAGTTTATTACACGTCTCCAACATGAGCAAAGTAGAAAGAGAACATCTCAGAACAAACTCGTCCCTTATATACTCAAGTCTCCCCACAGCTCACAAGTCACATTGCATTCCCATCCAAAGTAACAATGCATCTCCTCTTTAATCCCTTAATATCACCCCCACAGTCTTAGGCCCACAAAGGATCCTCCAGGCCGTCTCTTGCATACCAAAGCTAACACTTTCACAGCTTCCTGTTATCTCCAAGGAAACTCTACCTTTGTTCTTATCTAAGATGTGAGGCATTATGTAAGGCATAAAGTAGGTCACATGTGTGGCTACAAAACCACTGTTAATTTATATTCTAACAGGAGGCAATCACTTCTTCACACAGGGTCACGTAAGTGTGGATTTTTTTACCCTTAATAATAAACACCTTCATTTAAAAAAACTGCATTTTGTGTTTACTTGTGTTATCTTTGTCTAATATTTAAATTTGTTTGATGATCTGAAACATTTAAGTGTGACAAACATACAAAACAACGAGAAATCAGGAAGGGGCAAACACTTTTTCACACCACTGTATGTATGTATGGGGCGTAAGAATTGTTTTCCTTAGTCTGACATTTTCATAATACAGGTCAAAGAGTTGATGCTGTCTGGAGAAATGTAAAAGCTTCTGATCTCACCACTTATTATAGTAGCCTGTTTCTTCAGGATATTCTTCATTTAGTTTTTTCTTATATTTGTTAGGGGATCATGTATCCTTTTTTTAATGAGTCCCAGCTATTTTGTCACATCTGAAGTGAAGTCAATTACACCGTACTGACTGGAGTTTTAGGGTTCCCAAGTATTAATAGTTGTTTTTCAGTAAGCTTTTTACAAGTTTTGTCTCACAAGGGCTCTTAAGTATTTTATCCAGAAGTGCAGCTTTTCCTCTTTGAAAGAAAAATACTGTTGAAAGTGAACAACATGATCACCGGACACTATCGTGCACTGCTAAGAGTAATGTGGCAGTTGTGTCAGCAGGTGGCAGCCTCAGCTGTAGGAGGACCAGTTTTCCCAGCAACCCACTGGAAAAACGGTGAAAAATACTAAAATCAGAGTCAGTCTGAGTTGGCATTGGCAATCCGTGGCGTTTTTTTTATGACACTTTTTTCATATCTTTCGTTTCCCAGTGTTACTGGCTTTCAGTTTGGCCCCATAGATTACTGTGCTGTTACTGGGAAAATGTCTACCATTATGAAAAGAAGGTCAGTTTTGCAAAAAAAAATAAAAAAAAAAAATATCAGCTTTCTAAACAGATATTCTTCTGGGGGTGATATGAATCTGAATTAGATTAATGGTTTAATCCTCAGAATGAATGTTAATTCTTAGGGAGTACCACAAACTCACTAACAAAAACACCATTTGATACTTAATTGAAAAACTTCTAAAACCAAGGGAAACTGTCATAATTTAGTGCTTCTCGTTTTTTCTTTACTAATTGTTCACGATACAATGATATGCTCAACAAACCCTCGCTGATGTGATGACTGTAGTTTAAAAGCAAATCAAGGGCAAAAGCCCACACCACTCACACACGTCAAACAGATTCTTCTGGCTCAGTTTATTGTTCTTCAACTTCCAACTTATCTTATTTACAGAGTCAGCCCACTGATCACATATTCAGCATATGTAAAGGGAAATCTTTTGGAACATTTTATCAGAAATTAACAACACTGACACTTGTCAATTCAGTGTTTTGTCCGGTGTTATTCTGCCCAAACATTGAAACCGCCAGTGTCTTCTGTCAGTGGCATGGTAACATACATGTATGAAATTAAGGGAACATGTAACATACATGTGTACACATTACCAACAATATTTATATTTCAATTATTTTATTTTTTTTTTATGAGCGAGGTTTTGTCCGGTTACCTTTAAAAACAAAGCTGATGTTTTCTTGTTGTTGGACAATTTTATTTCCAAATATTTTCACTCAGAGCTGTGGCTTTCTGATGGAATGTCATGTAATGTACAGTATAACACTGATTCAATATTTATTTCTGTTAGGAAATGTTTGTGTCAAAGGCCACGATAATCAAACACTCATAAATGCCTGTGTGGACATAAATGATACTCAGTCTTTACAGAGGTGTGAAGAATTTTTTTTTTTTTTTTTGGTAAACTCCATTGCCCTGTAATTTTGCCTGCATTGGTATTTCCACATCACCTGTGTCATCGGAAGTGCAGATCATAGCCTTTGGCATCTTCTCCTTTGCTATTGACCAGTTCTTTAATTACAGTATTGGGACGGGCGGGATGAGATCAGCCCGAAGGCTGCTGGGAGTGTGCGCTTCCCCCCACGGGAGACATCCTCTCCCTCTGCAGCCTGATTTACGGCACCCACAGGCCCCCGGCACTTAACAATAGACCTCCTTAAGTGAGGTAGATGGGGAGGAGAACGGAGAGGGGGAGATAACACTCCATCTCCATGCGCAAAGTGCTGAAATCATCCCGGTTTGAAATCATCTGTGTGAGACAGACTGATCATGGAGTCAGTCCAGAGGTGCGGCGTGGGAGTGCCGCCTCGCCCTCGGTCTGGCTGCCTCCATCGGGGAGGCGAGCTCTCTTTTTTTAAGACCGATGGCCGGGTCACCCCTGCTGTCAGAGGAATACAAAAATGGGCTCGACAAACAGAAACATCTAGGGGAAAAAAAAAAAATCCAGTAAATCTCACGTTCTGCGCCTCTGTCAACACTTCGGTGGTTCAGAGGTTTACAAAAACAGGCGCTCGGCCGCGCAAGCCTTCCATCTCCTGCGAATGTTTGGCCGCGCTCTGATCAAGCACGTCACCGCCTCGCCGGGGATGATTGAAGCCCTCCCAACAATAGCCGCCGCTATCTGCCGCTCCCCGAGGTGTGGGAGAGCCTTTTCATCTCAGCCTTTGATTAATAAAGCAATGGCTGCTCGGCTGAAGGTGGCGATCTGCCCCCCCCCCCCCCGCCTCCCGAACATCCATCATGCATGTGACAGCGCACCTCTCTGTGTTAATTAGCGGTGATATTTAAGCTGTCTGAGGCGTTCCGCGGCCGTCAGCGCGGCGGTGCTGCTACTCATCATTAAAATTTCAATTCCTCTCTCCGGGTTACTCCCATTTTCCTCGACAGCTCAGTGAGCACGTCCTTAAACGTTCACGCGGAGGCACGGGGGAAGAGTTCGCCGCAGAAAAGTGAAGAGCGACCGAAGTTAAAGCCTCAAGTCGCATGAATTATTTTGTGAGCATGGAACAGTATGTCTTTTTCATGCGTTTTTTTTTTTTTTTTTTTACATCAAACCAACATTCCAGAGGTGAATATGAAAACATCAATTTGACTTGTCACACTTATTCTGTGATTATTTGATATCACAGGAAAGAATCTGACATAAATCTGAAGTACATGTCAAACAAAGGCCATAAAAATCTGAATGTATTATTTATTAATGATCGCCAAATATTTTAGTGTTCCCTAATCTTGGAGCTATATTGAAAAATTAAATATTTATGTAATATGATAGCCTGCTGCTCTGTTATAACCATAAGATATCTGGTACATGTAGTGGTGCAACAATACAGAATAGCTGGATAAAACTGACACCACTTTGGGGGGGGGGGGGGTATTTATACCAATCTGAGAAAGACAATTTGGATGCTAGAATGTTAAAGTCCAGAAGTCAGAGTCTGCCAGCTAAACCTCAAGAAAATATCTTTAAGGGAAACACTGTCATGTCGTCATGCTTCAAGTAGTCCCACATCTACATGTCTGCTGCTACTTTTCTAATTAGTGTAACAAGATTAATTAGTCTCTGCATATCATTCCCAGAACTCAAAATGCAACCCAGAAAGCTGCCACCAGTTTGATGGGTAGCGAGGGGGAAAAGTTTGAGTTTGACCTACTTGCATTTTGATAGAGACAAATCATGAATATTCATACGTGAAAATGACCTCAGAACTTTAAAAGATAAGATAAGATAAGCCTTCATTAGTCCCACAGTGGGGAAATTCCATTCCAAAATTCCTTATGCCCAGAAATATGTGATAAAGCGGTCACTGGAACGTTATTAGTCACACCTGTGTATTTGTTGCCCAATAATATTGGCCTATTTCACACATTTTTTTTTTTTTTTTGGTTTCAAATTAGTAATATGGCAGTGAAAGTGAAAGCACACAGAGGGCTGCTGATATTAAAATAACACAAAAGTCACTCTCCTCCATTGCTCATAATGAAACAAGGCAAACCAGATGTTGCATTTAAGACATTCTTGTTCTGTAGCTTTGGTAATTTTAAAAGTATGTAGATATACAGTGGAGGAAATACAGTTGAAATGTTGTTTACATACACTATATAAAAAGACAGCCTTTTTATCACTGTCTGACATTAAATCAGACTAAACTTTTCCTGTTTTAGGTCAGTTAGGATTACCAAAATTATTTTTATTTGCTAAATAATTTTTATATTTGCTAATTTTTTTAATTACTTTCTTTAAAGTCAGAAGTTTACATGTATTTCCGTAGTATTTGATAGCATTGCCTTTAAACTGTATGACTTGGGTCAAATGTTTTGGGTATGCATCCTCAAGCTTCTCACAATCGTTTGCTGGAAATTTGGCCCATTTCTCCTGACAGAACTGGTGTAATTGAGTCAGGTTTGTAGGCTGAATGCTCGCCCACAAATTTTCTATGGGATTGAGATCAGGACTTTGTGACGGCCACTCCAAAACATTGACTTTGTTGTCCTTAAGCCACTTTGTAACTAATTTGGTGGTGTTTAGGGCCATTGTCCACTTTGAAGACCCATTTGTACCCAAGCTTTAACTTCCTGGTTGATGTCTTGAGATGTTGCTTCAACATTTCCACATAAGTTTTTTTTTCCTCATGATGCCATCTATTTTGTGAAGTGCACCAGTCCCTCCTGCAGTAAAACACCCCCACAACATGATGCTGCCACTCCTGTACTTCACAGTTGGGATGGTGCACTCATTATGGTCAAACAGTTGAATTTTAGTTTCATCAGACTATAGGGCATGTCTCCAAAAATTAAGGTCTTTGTTCCTGTGTACATTTGCAAACTGTAATTGGCTTTTTTAATTTATGTTGCTTTTTGAGCAATGGCTTCTTCCTTGCTGAGTGGCCTTTCAGCCCATGTCGGTGCAGGATTTGTTTCACACTGAATAATGACAGTCTTTTACCAGCTTCGGCCAGCATCTTCACAAGGTCTTTTGCTTTTGTTCTGGTATTGATATGCACATTTTGCACCAAAACATATTCATCTCTGGGACACAAAACCCATCGCCTTCCTGATTGGTGTGATGGCTGGACATTCCCATGGCGTGTAAACTTGTATATAATCGTTTGAACAGATGAACGTGACACCTTCAGGCACCTGGAAATTGTACCCAAGGATGAGCCAGATTTGTGAAGGTCCATAAAACTTCCGACTTTGAAGACGGTAATAAAAAAATTCTCTAAAAATTATTTAGCAAATGGAAATAATTTTAGTAATCCTAACTGACCTAAAACAGGAAAAGTTTAGTCCGATTTAATGTCACACAAAGGTTATGTGCCTTTTCATTACGTAAATATCTGGTTTTAATTGTAAGTATTGAACATGTCAGCAGTTTTTCCAGTACATTTCCAATTGGGGTGGGAATCACCAGAGGCTGCAGGATACGATACTGTCATGACATTGCGATGCGCGGAGTATTGTGATAGCATATATTACTATTTATACAACTGTTAGTTCCGACCAAGCGATTTGATTGCACAGTGGGGATTCCAGGAGTTACTATATTCCATGATAATCGCATTGTGTTGAATTTTAAATTTCCCAGAGGGAGTCATCCCAAAGGGATTAATAAAGTTAAGTCTAAGTCTTGTGATGTTTACTGGATATGTATCACTCCATTTCAGATGTGTTCTAGTAACTGTTGATTACTAACCAGTAGTTACTCTCAAGTCTTATCAATTCTCATACAGATGAGAATTCCTAATACTGTGATGGATACCTTAATTTCCATAGTGAGGCACTGTTTGAAAAGAAATCATCTCCATGAGCCCTGAAGCCCTACCCTTTTAAAATAATAATAAAAAAAAAAACTATTTAGTTTATAAACAGGGCCACCTTAACTTGCCGTTAGGCCCTGGGGCTGAGAGGTTTTGTATCCCCCCCCCCCCCCCCAACAGAATCCATTTAAAAGTGTGTAATAGCTGTTTTTAATAATGGATTGTAGTTATATAGCACTTTTCATGACACAAAAAGACACTTTACAATGAGTCCATTATTCATTCACTCTACAGATAATGGTAGTGGCAAGCTACCTCTGTAGCCACAGCTGCCCTGGGGCAGACTGACGGAAACATGGCTGCCAATCTATGCCAGCGGCCTCTCCAACCACTACCGAACAGTTATTCACATTCATACACCAGTGTCACAGACCATGAACACACTTGAGGCAAGGTGGGTAAAGTATCTTGCCCAAGGACACAACAGCAAGGTGGGGGGGGGGGGGGGGAGTGGGACTCGAACCTCTAATCCTCTGATTACCATGCAACCTGGTCTACCTCCTGAGCCACTATGGCCTCATTTTTGTTTCTCTTGGATAGATAGTGCAACTGTGAGCTAGAAAACACTTCAATGCAAAAAGTCAAATATAAGTAAAATGAAATAAATTAAGGCTGTTTATGCTTGGTTTTTGTCTGAAAAGATACTTATTCTTGCTGTGCAGTTTGTGTAAGAAAATTTTACATGCTTTCTAATAATTTTAACTTGTTTTAAGCAATTTGATAAGTCAAATTTTCTTCCTCTGTTGGCAGATAATTTTACTTAAAATAAGCAAAAAAAATCTGGCAACAGATAATTCTAGTTAAAATCAGAAAAAAATGGATATCCGGTCTGGACGCCATGGCGACTGCAGCTTAACACTGAAGCTCTCAGACTCAATCCAGGATAACACCTTGAAAATCAAACTTAACGGATTTTTGGAGGAGTGAAAATCAAAAGACAAAATCATCATGTCTAAAGGAAAACAGAAGAAACTGAAATTCTCCAGGCTAGGACACGTATCGGCCGGAGAATCTGAACTGGAAGATCCCCGTTCAGAAGACGAGGAGCTGGTGATAGCTAACAAAAGGGTTAGCCTGAAATCACTATTTGAGGAACTACGACGATTTCGCCGAGATGTTACGGCCGAATTTCGGGAATTCAGAGAAGAATTGAAAAGGACAAACAGCAGAGTGGACCAGGCCGAGAACCGAATCTTGGAAACAGAGGATCGAATAAAAGTGCTCGAAGATTCTGTGCTGGACCTACGCAAAAGACAAGCAGCTATAGAGGCTAAGCTAACCGACCAAGAAGGAAAACAAAGAAGAGACAACATAAGAATTCATGGTCTGATAGAAGGAACCGAAAATGGTTTTAACTCAATGGCAGAATGCGTGGAATCCTTACTAAGAGAGAAATTGGATATTCCACAAACCACCGACTTGAAGATAGAAAAGGCACATCGTTCATTAGCCGCTAGGCCGGCGGCGGAAGCGCCCCCACGTTCGGTGTTGGTAAGATTTTCCAATTTCAAAATAAAACAAGAGGTTGTAAGACTGGCCTGGCAGAAAAAAGGATTTATGCACCAGGAGAGAAAAGTCTACGTGGAACACGATTACGCCCCGGAGGTCCTTAAAAAGCGCAGGGAATACAATGACGCGAAAAAGGTGTTAAGAGAGAAGAAATTGCGCTTTCAGACACCATTTCCTGCGAAGTTAAGGGTCTTCTACGGCGATGAAACGTGTCTCTATAATTCGGCGGAAGAAGCAACAGCTGACATGGCGAGAAGAGGGCTCCCGGTAACGGTGTTTAAACCCGCAGCAGACCCGAGTGAGAAGATCAAAGCGCAAACATGGACAACACAAAGACCCTCAAAATCCACGGACCAGCAGCGGGAAACCCAGCACCAGAGCGTCGCGGATAAACTATCCGTTTTCAGGTTGGAATAGCGACCTTTTTTTTTTTTTTTTTTTTCCCTTTCTCTTGAATCAATCCGCACATCCAACCCCCCTCATACAAGGTAACAAACATTAAAGGAGATGCATATTCAGCATGTGGTAAAACATTTCATGGAACAATCATATTATTTGAAACAAATAAGTCTTTGTAATAAAAAAAAAAAAAACTTGTTAAAATAGAAATGTGACAATAATCCACATGTTCTGCTCATACTAACAAATACTGTTTTTGCGTGAATGTTTGATGTGATGGGGGTGGGAGGGTGCACACAATTTCACAGGGTTTAGGCATAAAAGGAAAAAAAAAAAAAAAATCATTACAAGTTTGGATTGGGTTCTGAAACTCACGTTAAAAGCATGGGACTACTTTCAGTGGTACGAGAGGGCCCTCAACACGTAACAGAGTTTGAGGAATTTCCCTCAGAGCCTTCACTCCATCAAGGCTCTTACAGGGTCTTTAAAAAGACCTCAGCTCAGGAAGTTCTTTTGACAGTTTTTTGTTTTAAAGTTTTTTACACTATGTTCTTAATGTTTTTCTTGTTTTTAATGTTCTTTCAGTTTCTGAGTAGCACAAAAGAGGGCCACCACACAGTTATACTAAACAAAACAACACAATGGAGAAACAGGGTGTAACCAAAATAATTTCATATAATGTAAAAGGGATCCTGAATCCAGTTAAAAGATCCAAGATTCTAGGCAAAATGAAAAAAGACAAAGCAGGAATAATACTTTTACAAGAAACCCACCTAACAGACGTGGAACACAATAAACTCAGTAGACAAGGGTTTAAAATGATCTCTTCATCTTCATATAAATCAGGGAGGAGGAGGGGAGTAGCGACATTGATATCAACCAAAATTACATTTGAAAAAAAATCAGAACACAAAGATAAAGAAGGGAGATACAGTTTGGTAACTGGGCGGCTAGAGGGAGAAGATATCACCCTGCTGAATGTGTATGCTCCCCCAGGGGCTAACTGGAAATTTTATAAAAATGTATTCGACCTAATGATAACTAAAGCTCAAGGTTTAGTGATATGTGGTGGGGACTTCAATCTTAGACTGAATCCATACTGGGATGCTTCTGGTAATTCCCCACATCAAAATAACACCCAAAACAGGAAGACTCGGATGCTACTAAAAGAAATGGGAATCTGTGATGTGTGGAGGGAACTCAACCCCAGTGTAAAAGACTATACATTTTACTCAACTCCACATTCATCTTACTCAAGGATTGACTATTTTTTTATGTTTAATAGAGACATTGGTAGAGTAAAAACATGTAAAATAGGACTGATGGATCTCTCCGACCACAGTCCGATCTACATGGACTTAAATATCCAAAAATACACAAATAATACATTTTCTTGGAGGTTAAATTCAAATGTCCTGAAAGGACCATTGAAAGATGAATTGGAGTCAGATATTCTCAGATATTTGGAAGATAACGATAATGGAGAAGTATCCCCTTTAATACTGTGGGATGCATGTAAAGCTGTAATAAGAGGAAAGATTATTGCAAAACTGGCAACCCAAAAGAAACTAAGACAAGAAAAACTATCCACATTAGAGTCAGAACTTAGGAACCTAGAAAAAGAACACAAAGGCAACACTCATTCTACTGACTCGCTCAAGATTAAGGAAATTAAAAACCAAATAAATGAGATCTACACAATAGAAATCCAGAAGAAACTTACATTTCTGAAACAAAAATACTATGAAGCAGGCAGTAAATCGGCAAAATTGCTAGCCTATAAATTGAGGAAACATCAAACAGAAAGAGCAATCTACAAAATCAGAGACCCAGTATCAAAGGAAATAAAATTCAGAATTCAGGATATTCTTAAAAACTTCGAGAATTACTATAAGAACTTATACTCCCACAAAAAACATAAAAACGCATCCGAGGCATTCCTAAACACATTAAACCTTCCCCAACTTACGGAGTCACAAAATAAAACACTACTGTCAGAAATACATCCTAAAGAATTGGAAAAAGCAATTATGAAACTTAAAGCTAACAAATCCCCAGGAGCTGATGGCTATACAGCAGAGTGGTACAAAACCTTTAAACAGCAACTATCTCCTCTCCTCCTGAAAACATTTAATTATGTCCTCCACACAGGGGAAATCCCCCCCTCCTGGAGAGAAGGGGTCATTGCAGTTATACCTAAACCTGAAAAGGATAAACTAGAGTGCTCCAACTACAGACCAATCAGTGTACTAAATCAGGACTATAAGCTTTTTACCATTATCCTTGCCAAAAGGTTAGAGAATATACTGACAGACCTAATTCATTTAGACCAAACAGGTTTTATAAGACAAAGACAGACACAAGACAACATTCGACGCACTTTACACATAATTCATCATATAAAAAAATATAACTTAAATGCAGTCATATTAGGATTAGATGCTGAAAAAGCATTCGATTCGGTTGACTGGTCTTTTCTATACAGAATCTTATCCAGTTTCAATTTTCATAACAACTTCATTAGAACTATACAGGCATTATATAAAAAACCAACAGCTAAAATAAGGATTAACGGTAATTTATCATCATCTTTTGAACTGGAAAGAGGATGTCGTCAGGGCTGCCCCCTGTCTCCACTGCTCTTTGCAATCTTCATAGAACCTCTGAGCCAATGGATAAGACAAAACCAAAAAATTCAAGGTATTACACTTGGTCAGAAGGAACATAAAATAGCACTCTTTGCTGATGACATTTTAATATACCTAGGGCAGCCGGACACTTCTTTACCAGAACTAACCTCAGTTTTTTCAGAGTATGGAGATTTATCGGGGTACAAATTAAATATGCATAAAACCCAAGTTTTAACATTCAACTATGACCCAAATCATTATTCACTAAGCAAACTCAAAACTAACTGGGAGTCGGAATCTATGAAATATCTGGGGGTCAATATCCCGAAACAACTCAACAAAATTATATCACTAAACTATGATCCACTGGTGACAAAAATAAAATCTGACCTAGCAAGATGGAATATGATACCATTCTTGGGTATTGCACAAAGAATTGAAGCAGTCAAAATGAATATACTTCCACGTCTTCTATACCTTTTCCAAACAATACCGGTAGAACCTCCCAAAAAAACATGGCAGGAGCTGGACAGAAGGATCTCAAGATTCATATGGCAGGGCAAGAGACCTAGAATCAGATATAGAACCCTACAGCTAAACAAAGACAAAGGTGGGCTCGCGCTGCCAAATATCAGGGACTACTTTAAAGCCGCACAAATTAAAACTTTAGTAGAGATATGTAACCCAGTCTACTCTGCACAATGGAAGGAGATCGAATGCCAAATAACAAGTGACATCCCCCTACAGGCGATAATAGGGAACAATGTCTTACCTAAGCTTTTGAATAACACTAACCCGTGGATAGAGACCCCGCTAAAAATTTGGTTTAAGATAGTCAGAGAGAATCAAACTAAAGAGCCCTATCGACTTCTGCAATGGATCGCCTATGATCAGGACTTTACTCCTAATAAAACAGACACCAGATTTAAAAAGTGGAAGGAGAAGGGGCTGATAAAATATTACGATTTTTTTAAAGGGCAAATCTTAAGAAGTTTTGAAGATTTGAAAAAACAAGGCCTAATAAATCAAGACCTTTACAGGTTCTTCCAGCTTAGACACCACATAAACAATATACTTAAAAAGGAGGTTTTGGAAAGGGCCCAGTCAGGTGTTCTGAAGGTCTTCTTAATGGCATATAAAGGGATCCCAGGGATCAGATACATTTCTAAAATATACCAAGGTCTTCAAGACTTAAAAGGAGACAACACATCTTATATAAAAGAGAGATGGGGAAAAAGAGGGGAATTTCACTTTACATCTGGAAATATGGGAAAAGCTAAATAAACAGCAATGGAAAAGTACCTCATCCCTGCAGTGGAGAGAATTTGGATGGAAAAACTTGGCAAGATTTTTCAGAACACCTGCACAAATCAAATTTACCCATAAGGGATTGAACTGTTGGCGCTTGTGTGGTGAAAAGACTGCAAATCATTTTCATGTGTTTTGGTCATGCCCAGTTATCCACCAATATTGGACCAATGTACAGACAATATTGGGGAAAATATTCAAAATTACAGTTCCCTTTTCTTTTGTAACTTTGTATTTGGGTTTACTACCGGACTCACTGGAAAGACGAGGAGAAAAATACTTATTCAATGTTTTAATATTGGCAAGCAAAAAAGCTCTAACTAAAAAATGGATGTTGAAGGACTGTCCTACACCTGAAGATTGGACTAACGTGATCCAAGACATTTACTCGATGGAAAAGTTGACATTCGCACTGAGACAGGACATGGATGGGTTCATGAACTTTTGGCAACCCTGGACCGCATATGTGTCTTCCATTAGATCTAATCTTTGACAAATACCATTTCAATAATGGTTCTGCTCTTTGTTCCAATGCTACTCAGATGCTCTTTTATCTTTATTTACTTACTTTTTCTTTTTGTTTGTTTTTTACTGGTTTGTTTGGTTTTTTTTTTGTTTTTTGTTTTGTTTTTTTTTTTTCTCTTTAATTTCACTTTTTCTTTCACTTTAAAAAAAAAAAAAAAATAAGGGGTGTTGTAAGAATTAATCTTCCAATGTTGTCAGATATCAGAAAATAAGGGAACATGTGATGAAAATGTAAACACTGCATTGCTGTAACGACCTGTATACCCTTTACAAAAACTTAAATAAAAAAAAAATTAAAAAAAATCAGAAAAAAATATCTGCCAACAAAGTAAAATTAAATTGCTTAAAACAAGTAAAAACTTTTGTAAAGCAAGTAAAATCTTACAGAAAACTGCACAACAAAAAGAAATTCTTGTCTTATCAAAATTATCTTGAGAGAAAAACAAACATAAAGCTCCAATTTAAGATACTTTATCTTACTGAGATTTCCATTTTTACAGTCTGACAGGTACTACTGCCATCAGCATAAGATTATCAGTAAAGTATTCCTAATTCAAACAATCCACAGCAGCAATCAAAAACCTACACAGGTGGCTGGAAAGCACTGTAAATATCATGTCTTACCTTTTTAGAAGCTTTTTCTTCTGGCCTTCTTTAAAGAAAAATCCTTCATTATGTCCTTTAAGTCCAGCGCATGAATATCATTATACTACATGGCTGCATGCTGGATCCAGTCTACTTTTTACCAAGTTCGGAGTCCACTGTCCCATGCACAGCTGTCTGATGTAAGCAGTCATGGCCTTTCTTGCATCTTTGCCTTTCTCCTCCAGGTGAGGGCTTTAATGACCCACCTGTCTCCTCAGTGCAGTAATTAGCAGACTCCTCCACTCGATGCTCCAGTTTAGAAAAATCCTTTATACTTCGGGATTTTTAGAGCAATTCATTTTCCCTAAGCTCTTTTCCTCTCAATAATTTTATGAGCACCACTCTCAAACTTTTTTCAGGACATTTTGACCAAACTAATTACTTCAATAATAATAATAATACATTTTATTTAAAAGCGCCTTTCAAGACACTCAAGGACACTTTACAGAAACAGTACTTCTTACCTCCCACTGGTGCTTGCATAGTCACATGTCAAAATGATTCCTCTGATAGGCTATTGCTACTGGTACCCATGTGAGCCATTTGTAAATTAGACCAATCAGCAGCCACACATGAATATCAAGGGATGGACATAGAATTTGACCAATTAACAACAATGTGATATTTTTCTTTGGCTCATGATAGGCCCTGATCTTTGTAGGCCCCTGGGCTTCAGCCCAGCCTAGCCCATTCATTAAGTTGGCCTTGTTTACAAAGTCCTACCCTTGTAATCGTCCGCAAGCTATTTCACATCTGTTTTTAAAAAAAAAATAGGCAAGCTAGAGTTGCATTTATTGTCTCAATTAGCAAACCACAATACCTTTGTGGTGATGGACTCTTTATTTCATCTGAAATTGCCAAGAAAAAGTGAGCGATGTGTGCCAAAGCCAAATCACTAGCATGCTGACTAGCCATCTGCACACGGTGACCACAAACCGACTCAACAGGTGTCCAGTATGTATTATAAATACTGACTTTTGCACTGCACAGTGTTTAATTTGTTTACATGTGTGTGAAATGACTGTAGACCAGTTCCTTTCTTGATGCTGATTAAGGTGCTTAGCAACAGTTAGCTGGGTACATTTAAAAGGGACTATTTGTCTTGGTGGAGCAAAATAACTGGTTAAACAAATCATAATATTTTGTTCTGTATTGTTGTCATTTAATAAAACTGTGCTTGTGGAACTGTTTTATAAAAGCAGTATTACACTTGAGGTTGTGTGGTATCATGAATATTGTAACTGCAGAGATGTCTTCGGTCCCCGCTTCACGTCGGGCCTTCGATGAATCACCACAGTTATTATATTCATTGATGCCACACTCCCTCATGTAATATTGCTTAATTCTATCCCAATCTCTGCCTTGTTCAACTCCCGGCTAGATCTCACTTTTGCTGTGTTGACCTAACCAGACAGTGACCATTTAGCACCATCTAGTTGATTGAAAAGTCAGTTGGTTTTTATTACTCCGGTACCTACAATGCATCCGGAAAGTATTCACAGCACTTCAATTTTTCCACATTTTATGTTACAGCCCTATTCCAAAATGGAATAAATTAATTTTTTCATCAAAATTCTACACACAATACCCCATAGTGACATGAAAAAAGCTTTTCTGAGATTTTTACAAATTTATTATAAATAAAAAAAAAACTGAGAAATCGCATGGACATAAGTATTCACAGCTTTTGTGCAATACTTTGTTGATGCACCTTTGGCAGCAATTACAGCTTCAAGTCTTTTTGAATATGATGCCACAAGCTTGGCACACCTATTTTTGGTAAGTTTTGCCAATTCCTCTTAGAGCTACCAATCTGTCAATCCTTTCCGTGTCTGTGTCAAAATACAAACTATACATGAACAAAAATGAAACCTAGGGTCACCAGACTTTATACACATGTTCACCCTAACCTCTGACTGTGGGTTTGGGGTCAAAAGGTCAAAGTTCATGATTAGCTTCCCCTATGCCCTATTGCTATTGAATGAGTAAAGCTAGGGTCACCAAACTTTGTACACAGGTTCTCTCTGACCTCTGCCTATGGTTTTGGGATTGCAAGGTCAAGGTCAAGGTCAAAAGGCCATAAAAACTACATCTCAACAGCAAATTGAGGGGTACCACTGGCTGAGTGGTACCACTGTCAGCCGCCAGTATTTTTTAAGAATATTCTGGTACATGGCACCATTCATTGTTCCTTTATTTATATGAAGTCTGACCGTGATGCTTCCACCTCCACCCTTCATTGTTGGAATAGTATTTTGGGGGGGATGTGCAGTGCCATTTTTCTCAAATGTAGTATGTAGTATGACAGCCAGAAGGTCTATTTTTGTCTCATCTGATGACACTGCATTCTCCCAGTATTTCATTGACTTGTCCAAATGCTGCCTAGCAAAACAAGCTTCAACATGCCCTTTCTTTATTGATGGAGTCTTGCAAGGTTAGCATGCATGAAACCCATGAGTGAGGAATGCATTGCTTATTGTTTTCTCTGTGACAGTTGTACGAATCCCAATTCCAGTGAAGTTGGGACGTTGTGTAAAATGTAAATAAAGGCAGAATACATTGATTTGCAAATCCTTTTCAACCTGTATTTAACTGAATATACTACAAAGACAAGATCTTTAATGTTCACATTGATTTATTTTTTTTTTTTTTACAAACATTCATTCAGTTGTTTTTTTTAAATGTGATTCCTTCAACATGTTCCAAAAAAGCTAGGGCAAGGGCAAGGAAGACAGGGAAAGTTGAGGAATGCTCAAAAACACCTATTAGGAATATTCCACAGGTGAATAGGTTAATTGGAAGCAGGTGAGTGTCATGACTGGTTATAAAAGGAGCATCTCCAAAAGGCTCAGTCATTCACAAGCAAGGATGGGGTGAGATTCATCACTTTGTGAACAACTGCGTGGGCAAACAGTCCAACAGTTTAAGAAAAACGTTTCTCCACATTTTTATCATCTACAGTCTATTTTGTCATCAAAAGAATCTGGAGAAATTTCTGCAAGTAGGCGGCAATGCCAAAAACCAACACTGAATGCCTGTGACCTCGATCCCTCAGGAAGCACTGCATTAAAAACTGACATCATTCTGTAAAGGATATTACCACATGGGCTCAGGAACACTTCAGAAAACCACTGTCAGTTAACAGTTTGTCACTACATCTGCAAGTGCAAGTTAAAAGTCTACCATGTAATGTGAAAGTCATATATCAACAACACCCAGAGTGCCACCAGTTGCTCTAGGCCTGAGCTCGTCTGAGATGGACTGACACGAAGTGGAAAAGTGTGCTGTAGTCTGACAAGTCCACATTTCAAATTGTTTTTGGAAATCATGGACGTCATGTCCTCCGTGTTAAAGAATAAAAGGACCATTCAGATTGTTATCAATAGAAAGTTCAAAAGCAAGCATCTGTGAGGGTATGGGTGTGTGTTAGTGCCCATGGTATGGGTAACTTGCACATCTGTGGAGGCACCAATAATGATGAACAGTACATGCAGGTTTTGGAGCAACATATGCTGCTATCGAAGCAACATCTTTTTCAGGGACGTTCCTGCTTATCTCAGCAAGACAATGCCAAGCCACATTCTGTATGTGTTACAACAGTGTGGCTTTGTAGTAAGAGTGTGGGTACTAGACTGGCCTGCCTGCAGTCCATACCTGTCTCCCACTAAAAATGTGTGGGGCATTATGAAATGCAAAATACACCAGCACAGATCCGGGGCTGTTGAGCAACTGAAGTCGTACGTCAAGCAAAAATTCCACCTACAATGCTTTAGCAATTGGTGTCCTCAGTTCCTAAACACTTATTGAGTGTTGTTTAAAGGAAAAGTGATGTAACACAGTGGTAAACATGCCCCTGACCAGCTTTTTTGATTATGCTGCAGGCATCAAATTCAAAATGAGTGAATATTTGAAAAAAAAAAAAAAAAAAGGTTATCTGTTTGAACATTTAATATCTTGTCTCTGTAGTGTATTCAATTGAATATACACTACCCTCTAAAAGTATTGGAACACGGACACAAGTTCTATTATTTTAACTGTTTAGCAAAACATATTCAAGATACAGTTATATAAGCAATGTGGGCTTAAAGTGCAGACTCTGTTTTAATTTGAGGGTATTCACATTCAAATTGGAGTTAGGGTTTAGGAATTGTAACCATTTTTATATAAAGTCTCATTTCAGGCTCTCAAAAGTAATGGAACAATTGACTCAAAAGCTATTTCATGAGCTGCATGGGCTTTTCCCTGAATAATCCATCATCAGTGAAGCAGGTAGAAGTGCTGGAGTGGCATTTGCATTTGGAAGCTGCTGCCGTGAACACAACATTCAGTCAAGGGAGTGCTCAATGGAAGTGAAACAGACCATCCTGCGGCTGGAAAAAAGAAGAAATCCATCAGAGAGATAGTGGAAATGTTAGGAGTGGCCAAATCACCAGTTTGTCAAGTCAACTTTACGTATGTAGCGCATTTAAAAATAACTTCCATTGACCAAAGTGCTGTACAGATGATAATACACATATGGTTAAGAGTAAGATAAAATACAATTAAATATACATAAAATAGGAAAAGCAGCCATAAAAAAAAGTTTTTAAAAAATTAAAATAGATTGATAGTCCATAAAATAGAATAGATTAATAAATAAAAATAGTAAAAGGGTAAAAAAAAAAAAAAACTAAGAAGGCCAAGATAACTCACCTAGACTGAGACTAAAATGCCAAGGAGAAAAAAATTTAAAGTGCTCAAGGGTCTGTGCAGCTCTTAGGTAGGCTGTTCCACGGTTTAGGTGCCACCACTGAAAAGGCTCAGTTTGGTGCATTCTGGGAAAAAAAGCACACTGGTGAGCTTGGGAACTCAAAAAGGCCTGGACATCCACATAAGACAACAGTGGTGGATGATCACAGGATCCTTTCCATGGTGAAGAAAAACCCCTTCACAACATTCAAAAGATTCAAAGATTTTTATTTGTCAGTACTTCTATACGTACAGGACATACAAGAGAATTGAAATTCCGTTTCTCTCTCTCTTAGTGGTGTGCACAATATATAAGAAAAGAAGGAATAAGGATGAAAACAACAACGGCAGTCTATATGTGCAGTAATGCTACCCATAGTGCAAATAAAGATAAAAGAAAAAATCCAGCAATCCTGTAGTGCAAGTAAAGATAAACGATAACACCCAGCAATCCTATATACAGAAAAAGTGGAGCTGTAATACCCGTAATTGCAAGTTCAATGCAGTAGTGTAGGTGCAGACAGTGACAGATTGGACTGCACATGATCAATATTTCAATAACAGACAGCAGCAGATATAATTACTGTTGCTGTGCCAAGTCTTTCTGTGCAAACAGCTGAGGTAGTTTTTGTGTGGGTGAGTGTGTTACGGTCCAGGGGGAAGGGGGGTTGGCATCAACCCAATGTCAGAATGGTGTCCCTCCGGGGTGGAATGCAAGACCCAAATGCAGGACTTAGGTTTGCGAGGATTTATTAAACACAAAAATAATGCAGCTCGTGGGCTGAAAAAACAAACAAGGCAAGGCAGGGCAGGTAAGACACGACACTGGACACAGATGAAACAGAAGCGTGGTATCACACCAGAAGACAGACATACATAGCACAGGAGTAATCAGGACAATACAGAACAGGTGGAGACATTAGTCAGACTAACAGAGTCAACAGGTATGGCGAATAGGATGGGCTGGGATGTACAGACAAACAAGGACAGGGGATACACATGAGACATGAACACAGGACCAGGGGAGACATAACCATGACAAGAATACAAAAGACAAGAACCAAGGATAAAACAGGGATAACAATATAACAAAGACTGAGCAGACAAAGACAAGGCGGGGATAATGATAACAGGAACCAAGATAATAATCACCAGAACTAAGAGCAGGGCAGGGATAAATAATACAGAAACAAAACCAGGATAATAATAATAATAATAATTAAGATGTAGAAGAGCTCGGAATGACGAGGCGATGTGACTTATAAACCAAAGTTTATTATCAGCTTTGCTCCTCTAACAAGTCTCATCTGGTGCAGCAGCAGAAGAAGTGAGAGAGCGAACACATTCGGCTCTGTGTACTTATACTCACACACAACAAAAGACATGCATACAAAGCTGACATCCCCCATTAACTTAATTATCCTCCTTTGTCTCCATACCCCTCCACCTGGCCCTAGGAGGTCAGGGCGACCTATCTGGTCTCCACCGCAGTGCCTTGGATGCTCTTTGATCTTCACTGGCGGTTGAGACCCTTTGTCCTGTTCTGAGGTGTGAAGTCGCTTTACATATGTAATCACCAAACATTCTCACATGCTTATACATATGTAGGTTATGGGATATATGATTAATATAGACCACAGCCCCCCCCCCCAAACGACTAAGAAAAGGACAATAGGAAAATTCACAGTTTAAGATAATTATTATGACATACTAACTGCTATACCTCTTGACAAAGAAGAAACTTTCCAGCAGCTATGCTCCTGTAGAGAATTCAGTGGTAATCATAACAGCATAGTAATATCACAAGTCAGTCCTAAACTGTTACAGCACAATTAGTGAACAACTTTTGAGTAGTTTGTATCAGTCCTTGTGCCGTCTGGGCTTTAATCTTCTTCCGAATCTGCTGTGGGTCCGTTCGGGCGTCCTGGTGGGACCTTCCTGTAAGGAATCTGCAGCTTGGGAAGGAGAGTGATTATTTGTTCCCTGCAGGGGGGCTGAGTCTTTTCTCTTGGGGGGTCTACCCCGCCGAGGTGCTCTCGCCAACCGTGCAGGCTCGTCTCTCAACAAGAAGGCAGGTTTAAGTCTGTCAATGCTGACTGTTTCTTTTCTGTCCCCAAAATCAAGCACAAAATGCTTATCACCAGGTTCCAGCACTCTGAATGGTCCATCGTATGGTGGGCGGAAGGTTGGTTTTAAAGCTTCATGCCTAACAAAAACGAATTCAGCGTCTTTTAAAGCTTGGGGGACAAAAACCCGTGGAAAAGAATGATGTGCCGGCCCGGGGAGAGAGTCCGGTCCGTTGCTGCCTAAAAACCTCGGGGCTGGAAGATGCCCTGGCTCTGGGTTCTCTGGTAAAAATTCACCTGGGAGCCTGAGAGGTTGTGCAAAAACTAATTCTGCTGGGGAGGCGTCTAGATCCTCTTTAGGTGCAGCACGCAACCCCAATAAAACCCAAGGAAGTTTATTTACCCAATTTGTATCCGTTAGTGAGGCTCTGAGGGCGGCCTTTAAAGACCTGTGAAAACGCTCGCATAACCCATTAGCCTGAGGGTGATAAGCGGTGGTGCGGTGAATTGTCGCTCCTAAGCTGCTGGCCATGGCTGACCAAAGCTCCGAGACAAATTGAGGCCCCCTATCGGACGTGATGTCCGATGGGACGCCGAAACGTGCCACCCAGTTTGTCAAAAAAGCGCGAGCGACTTCCTCCGCTGTGGTTGACGCCAGAGGGACCGCCTCCGGCCAGCGCGTAGTACAGTCTATCATTGTTAACAGATGTGTGAAACCTTGGGAGGAAGGTAGTGGTCCCACGAGGTCGACATGAACGTGGTCGAACCTTCTAGCAGGGATTCGAAAAGGCTCTAGAGGGGCTTTTGTGTGTTTGTGTATTTTGGCGCGCTGACAAGAAATGCAAGTCTTTGCCCATTCTTTTACGTTTTTGCGCAGGCCAGGCCACACAAACTTTTCGGCGACCATTTTATCCGAAGCGCGCACACCTGGGTGCGCGAGGGAGTGAATTGAGTCGAAAATACGGCGGCGCCATGCAGCTGGAACTACCGGGCGAGGTCGGCCGGTTGAGATGTTGCATATTAGGGGGGGCACACCGTCGCGTAAACCCCTTTCCTCCAGCCTTAACCCTGTTGGTCCAGACAGGAGTGCGCGCATGTCCGCGTCACTACTTTGCTCTTCCGCCATGGCTGCATAATCTATCCCTACGTGGATTGGGGCTGCGTATGTGTCCGCGTTGGCGAAGAGTTCTGCGGCTGAGGTAGTATAATTTGTCTCCTCGCGCTCTGGCGATGTCACAGCGCAAGAGAGGCAGTCTGCTACCACGTTAAGTTTGCCTGCCACATGTCGAATGTCTGTGGTGAACTCTGAAATCGCAGCTAGCTGTCTTTGTTGCCTGCCTGACCACGGTTCAGAAATTTTAGCCATCGCAAAGGTGAGCGGTTTGTGGTCTACAAAAGCCGTGAAACGCCGCCCCTCCAACCAGAACTGGAAGTGGCGGATGGATAAATGAAGCGCTAGCAGCTCCCTGTCAAAGGTGCTGTATTTACGCTCAGTTTGGTTCAGCGATTTGCTGAAAAATGCCAAAGGTTGCCAGGTTCCGCCGACGTGTTGTTCTACAACCGCCCCTATGGCCAGGTCTGAAGCGTCTGTGGTTAGCGCAATGCGGGCCGAGGGATCAGGGTGAACCAACAATGTGGCATTAGCTAGGGCACTTTTTATTTCCGCGAAGGCGCGTTCGCGCTCCGGGGTCCATTCGACCGCGTTGGAAGGTTTTTGTTTTCTGAGCGCGTCATATAGGGGCTGCATGAACTGAGCTGCGCGGGGGAGGAAACGGTTGTAAAAATTAACCATTCCCAAAAATTCTTGCAGCGATTTGACCGTTTGTGGCCGTGAGAAACTTTTTACTGCGTGAACTTTGTCTGGCAGTGGGACTGCCCCTCTCGGAGAAACTCTGTGTCCCAAAAAATCAATTTGTGACACGCCGAATTTGCATTTGGCTGGATTGATTATTAACCCGTGCTCTTCTAGTCTCTGAAAAACCATAGTGAGATGCTGTTCGTGTTCTTCCTCAGACGAGCTGGCTACCAGCATATCGTCGAGGTAGACGAACACGAAAGGGAGGTCGCGTAATACTGCGTCCATCATCCGCTGAAAGGTTTGAGCAGCGCCTTTGAGGCCGAAAGGCATCCGCAAAAATTCAAAAAGGCCGAAGGGGGTTATTACAGCTGTTTTAGGAATGTCTTCCGCTCTAACGGGGACTTGATGATAGCCGCGGACCAGGTCTATTTTTGAAAAAATGCGCGCACCCGCCAGATGTAGTGAAAAATCTTGGATGTGAGGAATTGGGTAACGGTCATGCGCTGTCGCATTGTTTAATCTGCGGTAATCGCCGCACGGTCTCCAAGAACCGTCGGGTTTAGGGACCATGTGAAGCGGTGACGCCCAGGGGCTTTTTGAGCGCCTGATAATGCCTAGTTTTTCAAGGGTGGTAAACTCGTCCCGAGCTATGGCGAGCTTGGTCGCGTCTAAGCGCCGAGCTTTGGCGAATACGGGCGGGCCCGTTGTGGGAATAAAGTGTTCGACCCCGTGCTTAGCCACTGTAGCTGAGAATTTGGGAATTGTGAGTGCTGGAAATTGGGTGAGGAGTTGATCAAACTTACCTCCTGTTGTAGTGACGCTGGCCTGCACGGGTGGTGGAGAAACTCGAGCCGAGCAGGGAATAGAAGCAAAGGACAATGCATTAACCAAGCGTCTGTTCGCTAGATCGACCAATAACCCATGTGCACACAAAAAGTCTGCGCCCAACAAGTTAAAACTCACCGCCGCTACAACAAATGTCCATCTGTAGTTGCGGCCATGGATGCAGAGGGGCAGGTTCCTTTCGCCAAAAGTGTCGATGATGGAGCCGTTGGCTGCCACCGCTCCATTACCCCGGGGGCCCATGGCCCGGTCTGCTTGGGAGAGCATTATAAAACTCAGTTGAGCTCCCGTGTCAATGAGGAACTGCTTGCCGGTGTGTCCGTCCGTCACATATAGAAGCTTGCTTTTTTCGCCGAGAACTGCCACTGTTAACGGTTCTCGGCTTTGGCGTTTTCCCGAAATCGTGAATCTGCAGGGGGGAAGGCATTTGTGAGCCTTCTCGGCGAAGCGGTGGTGGTAATAACAGACGTCGCTCCGTCTGTTACGTCTTGGCCGTGTCGCTGCCATGGCGGGACGGATTCTGCTCAGTGGTTTGAGGCTCCCCGTGGCTCCGGACATCGGCGTTGAGGCCTGCGGATGCTGCTGTGGGTGTCTGTTCCCTGCAGGCGTTGACGAGTCGCTGCGCTTCGCGAGCCAGCGTGCGGAAGTCTTGCTGGGTGCTGCATCGCATGTTGGCATGCGTCCCTCTCATGTGTGGCGGCAGTGTACTGAGGAATATAAATTGGAAGAGGAAATTGTCATTGTCCTCTTGTTTGAGTTGCAGCAAGTCCTCCATGAGGGCCTTGGGTCTGCATCCTCTGTGGCCGTAGACCACCAGGATCCTCTCGGCTCTCTCCTCGGCAGAGGGGACGAAATTCGCCACGATGGTCGCTTTTAGTTCTCTGTATTTGTCCTGGGCCGGCGGCCGCTGGATTATGCTCCGCGCACATCTCGAAGTGGCAGCGTCGAGTTTGGCGACGATGTGATAGAACTTTGTATCGTCAGCCGTGATGCCCGCAAGTGCAAACTGGGCTTCAGCTTGCTGAAACCACGAGGTGGGGTCTTCCTGCCAGAAGTCCGGCAGGTTGACGGTGACGGCGTTTGTGTGGACCGTCACTGATGTGTCTGCAGGGTGAGAGTGTCTTCCTTCGGCTCTCACAGCGGCGCTGGTGCTCAGTTGAGCCCTCTCTATCACTTCTGCCGTGGGGGAACGTCGTCCATCTGTTCCCCTGTCTGCATGGGCACCGGCGTCTGCCTGGGTCGCCACAGATGAGTCGATCGCTGGGAAACGCCTCTGGTCCATCCTCGCGTCAGGGTCACCAGTGTAGAAGAGCTCGGAATGACGAGGCGATGTGACTTATAAACCAAAGTTTATTATCAGCTTTGCTCCTCTAACAAGTCTCATCTGGTGCAGCAGCAGAAGAAGGGAGAGAGCGAACACATTTGGCTCTGTGTACTTATACTCACACACAACAAAAGACATGCATACAAAGCTGACATCCCCCATTAACTTAATTATGCTCCTTTGTCTCCATACCCCTCCACCTGGCCCTGGGAGGTCAGGGCGACCTATCTGGTCTCCACCGCAGTACCTCGGATGCTCTTTGATCTTCACTGGCGGTTGAGACCCTTTGTCCTGTTCTGAGGTGTGAAGTCGCTTTACATATGTAATCACCAAACATTCTCACATGCTTATACATATGTAGGTTATGGGATATATGATTAATATAGACCACATAAGATACCAAAACCACGAACAAAGAAAGGATAACCAAAAGCAAGAACATGATAATACTAAATAACACACAAGAGCTGAACCAAGGTAATAATAGAATAAATGCTGACAGTGAGGAACATAACAAGGAGCCCATGAAACCAAAGAAAAATAAAACAGAAATTCTCAAAATGCAAAACTCAAAGCGAGGCTGAGCCCATGTCCTGGTGACAAGAAAATATAAACTAGAAAACAAGGCGAGGAAATGGGCCCAACCCACATTCTGACGCCCAAGTGAAGAACACTCTCCAGGAAGTAGGTGTAGTATCTAAGTCTATCATAAAGAGAAGAATTCACAAGAGCAGATACAGAAGGTTCACCACAAGGTGCAAACCAGTAATCATCCTGAAAAATAGAAAGACCAGATTAGACTTTGCCCAAAAACATCAAAAGAAGCCAGCCCAGTTCTGAAACAGCATCCTTTGGACAGATGATACCAAGATGAACCTGTACCAGAATGATGAAAAGAAGAAAGTATGGAGAGTTTTTGGAATGGCTCATGATCCAAAGCACACCACATATTCTGTAAAAAAAAAAAAAAAAAAAAAAAAGTGAGGTGGTATGATGCATGGCTTCTAATGACACTGGGTCACTAGTGTTTATTGATGATGTGACAGAAGACAGAAGCAGCTGGATGAATTCTGAAGTGTATACTGTCTGCTCAGATTCAGCCAAATACAACAAAGTTGATTGGATGGTGCTTCCCAGTATAGATGAACAATGACCAAAAACATACTGTGAAAGCAATCCAGGCATTTTTTTAAGGCAAAGAAGTGGAATATTCTGCAATGACCCAGTCAATCACCAGATCTCAACCTGATCGAGCATGCATTTCACTTGGTTAAGACAAAACTTAAGGCAGAAAGACCCACAAACAAGCAACAACTGAAGACAGCTGCAGTAAAGGCCTGGAAAAGCATCACAAAGGAGGAAATCCAGCATTCAGTGATGTCCATGGGTTCCAGACTAAAGGCAGTCATTGCCTGCAAAGGATTCTCAGCAAAGTATTAAAACTTAACATTTTTATGGTAATGTTAATTTGTTCCATTACTTTTTAGTGCCTGAAATAAGGAGACTATAAAAATGGTTGTAATTCCTAAACCGTAACCTCAGTTTGGATGTGAATACCCTCAAATTAAAGCTGAGAGTCTGAACTTTAAGCCCATATTCCATGATTCTTGAATATGCTTTGGTAAACAGCTAAAATAACAAAACTTGTGTCACTGTTCCAGTACTTTTAGAGGGGAGTGTAGGTTGTAAAGGATTTGGAAATCATTATATTCTGTTTTCATTTATGTTTTACATAACATCCCAACTTCATTGGAATTGGGGTTTGTACCTGCTGTCTCCAAGTCTTTCTGGAGCTCTTTCTGAGTTGTTTTTGGCACTTGGGTTACTCTTCCCACTATTGTTCTGGCTTCCTGGTGAGATATCCTGCAAGAACCTCCTGTGCATGGCCAGTTGATGTTAGAGTGATGTTCCTTCCACTTGTGAATAATTGGCCCCAGTGGTGCTTACTGGAAGATTCAGAAGTTTTGATATATATGTGTAACCAAATCCATTAAAGTGTTTTGCAACAATCAGGTTGCGAAGGTCGGGAGAGCTCTGGCTTTTGCCCATCATGCAATGTTTCTTGCAACAATGTTTCTTGGCAACAAAAAAAAACAAAAAACAAAACAAAAGGCAGCTCATGAAGTACTGTACCTACCTGGCTGATATTAATTTACACATATAAGAAGCAGAACTAGAATGACTTATGGATTTCAGCTGATTCCTTGCCTTACTTTCCTTTGCCTAAATTGGTATACTGGTTTTTTTTTTCTAATGTGTTCAATGCTTTTTTTTCCTGCTTCATTCTACTTTATAGCATACTGTATAATCTTTATTTATGAAATTTGTTTGGATTTCTTTCTATGAGTGGATTTCTTGGATTAATACCTAAGTGTGATGAAAATTTAAAGTGAGTTGCCTCACTGGAAATATATGTAGTGGAAAAACTGTTATGTTCAATGCTTATTTTCGTATTGAAGATTATTGTTACATTCCTAATTATAAAATGGATGGTTTTTCAGTTAATTAGAACTGAAAACTGACCTGCCTTTTTCTTCTTGTCCCCTTCTATTAACAACAATTAAAAATACCAAAGCAAATCTAAAAATGCTTATTTTGGGGCTACAACTCCATAGCCCCCTATTCTATTTTAGCAGTGCCTCCACATACAAAAAAAAGTGACAATGAAAGTAGCATTGAGCTGGATATTGGGCTGGGCAATATAACTCAAAACATGTATCATGATATGGATTTTGTGTACTGAATGTCCTTTAAAATTTGGTTTTACTTACATTTTTATTAGAAATTATATATATATATATATATATAAGGGGTGTAACGGTACGCTAAAATCACGGTTCGGTATGTACCTTGGTTTAAAGGTGACGGTTCAGTTCATTTTTGGTACAGTAAGGAAACAAAATGGAAAACATAAAACTGCTTATCTTTTGTATAAGCAGGAACTGTTATGATCCTTCATGCGCCATTACACGGCGCACAGAGGGCAGAATGAAAAACCCAATCCCAGGAGTAGATTTGTGCACTTTATTGAGTATAAACCCCAAAATAACATGTCCAGCAAACAGTCACGCAGTGAACAGCGAGATGATCAGATGCAATAATTACAATTGAGGCCACCAAACATACAGGGACGCCTCCTGGATGCTCTACAGCGCGGGGGAGGGAATGCCTAGTGCCGCAGGGCTGCTGTCAGCACGGGGAGAGCAAACATGAACTTACGGTGCTGGAGCGATCCGGGGCAGTCCGTGTAGTCCAGTGGATGAGGATGAAACAGGCTGAAGATAATCCGTAAGGAGTGATAACTTGCATACACGGAGGTACACACTGCAGTGTATGAAGCGCAATGCTCTGGCGATCTCTTCCAACTCTAACAGTACTTAAGTAATAATCATTCTAATGAGGGAAGAGACCGCTGGTGTGGGAGAACGTGAGCTGGACATAATTGACACCATGTGTGCATGAGTGAGTGTCTGAGCGTGTGAATGAGGTGTGTGTGTCTACTGTATGTGTGTGAGAACTAATAATGAGGATCAGCTGGCGATACTGACAGGAGGAGGGGGCGTGCCCGAGCTGTCAGGGAGCCGAGGACCCACAGGGCTCCCTGAAGCACCTGGTAGAAAATGAATAGAGAAATGGGCCAAAATAGTCCCGCTGTCAGAACTGGTTCATGACAGAGCCCCCCCCCCTCCCTCAAGGAGTGGGTACTAGACACCCCCATGCCACCAGCTGAAAACACAAAAAACACCACTAGGGAACCCCCCCTCCCCCAGAGACAAACAATTACGCAGGGTGGGAGGTGGGGGAAAATTGGTTAAGATGGAAGCAACCGGTGAATAATACAAAAAATAATATGCAAATATACAGTAGCACAGTGACCCTTCTAACAACCCCCACCTAGGACACTAACCCCCCTCCCCAGGAGTCCAAAGTTCAGGGGGTCGGCCAGAGTCCCAGGCCCCAGGCATGGTGAGGGGTGACTGATCGGGTGGCCTGCCCGAGTCCCAAGCCCAGCAGGCAGCCCGCTGAACAGTGTCAGGCGGCCTGCCCGGACCAATGGGCCAAACGACCCAAGCCAAGAAAGAGCCAACTCTTTCGGGTGGCCAACCAGCATGGCTGAGCCACCAGGACCAGAGGAGCAGGCGAAGAGGTTGCCTACCCACCGGAGACCTTCGGGGTAGGTGGCCAAACCGAGGGATAGGAGCACCCCCCCCCACACACACACCCTCTGAGGCTTGGAGCAGGAGGACTGTATTCCCTGCAATGGTCCCGCCTGGGACGTGGCTGCACCCACGATGGTCCCGGCCTGGGACATGGCTGCACCTGCGATGGTCCCAGTCTGGGACGTGGCTGCACCCCCGATGGTCCCAGTCTGGGACGTGGCTGCACCGGCGGTGGACCCTGGCTGGAGCTCTGCTACACCGGCGGTGGATTCCAGCTGGAGCTCTGCTACACTGACGGTGGACTCCGGCTGAAGCTCTGCTACACCGACGGTGGACTCCGGCTGAAGCTCTGCTGCGCCCGTGGTGGGCTCCGTCTGGAGCACCGTTGCACCTGCGATGGTCCCCATCGGAGACCTCATTGCTCCCATGGTGGCCTCCCCAACGGGGGAGGTACGGTTCTTCCCTCACCCTGGCGCTGAATCCAGATCCTCGGCGGCCTCTGGAGGCATTGGCTGCTCTCCAGCAACCCCGGCCAGGAGCTCCAAACCCGGAGGGAGCGAGAAAGAGACCGAGTCAGGGTTGCCGGCAGCGGCAGAGCCCGGTGAGGCAGCCCCGAGGGCTACTGCAAGCTGCCCCGAGCCCTCCTCATCATGAGTCGGGCACTGTGACATCGACATAGACATAACTGACATAATGGAGCACACTTGCCTGAATTCGGGCTCCACCGCCATCCAGGACTCCAGTGATCTAGGGTGAGTGGGTTCCATCAGTCCATCAGGTGCTGCACCCACGTCAAACTCTCCCGGGATGGCTGGACTCAAGTTGCCGTCATCTGCGGACACCCCAGGTTGCAGCGGCTCCACTCCGGTGACCCTTGGAAGGAGCTTGGAGAAGACGGGAGAGGAAAGATGGTTAGGGTTGCCGGCAGCAGCGGAGCCTGGTGAGGGGAGTTCAGATGCAGCTGAGGGCTGCACCCGACTCTTCTCCCCAAGAGGCAGGCAAGATCTCTCCACAACTGACAGGAGAATTACAGGAGAGGTTTCTTGCCTGTACTCAAGCTCCACTGCCGTCCAGGACTCCAACGATGCCAATGACGACATCCTGGACCCAGTCGGCTGGAGGTCTGGTCCAGAGGGTGACTCTGCTGTGGCAGCCCCCACAGCAGGCGTAATGGTGGTAGCAGTCTTGGTCCCTCCATGCACGGTCTTCCACGCCACCGGCTCATCCGGCGTGGCAGCCGAGGATTGCCTTGTTGCTGGTCCTGGAGCTCTCCAGGAGCTCTGGTTCCTCCCCTCTCGAGCACCCTGGTTCTGGAGCCTACAAACTCATAGGCACACACACAGAGGGTTTGGGGAGGTCAAAAGAAGGGCTACTATATGCCACTGGGGCAGAGCACTCAGGGGACTGCAAACCCTGAGTCTCCTGGCCAGGAGGCAGGCAACATTGTTCATCACAAGTGAGGGTGAAATGAGGAAAAACTTTTTTTTTTTTTTTTTTTTTTTTTTTTTGTTACTTATTTGTACCCGTAGGTAGATTTGGTTTGCAGTCTGGTGACAAGCCACCGGCTGCTGGTCGCTGCGTGCGCGAGCGCCCTAAACCTACATGTTTTTGGTAAGCGGGAGGAAACCGGAGAAATCCCGGAGTAAACCCGCGCAACACGGGGAGAACATGCAAACTCCACACAGCTCACTGTTGGTCGGGGGCTGGGATCGAACCCACGATCTCATGATCCCCGCGATCCCCCGGCCGAGGGTAAAACTGTGCTGCCACAGTGCTAAACCACTGCGCCACCGTGCAGCCCCACGAACTTGCCTGTTCTCCCGGCTCTGGATGTCCCCAGCGGCCTCCGAGGCGTCTCCTCTCCACCCTGAGCGTTCCTCCTCGATCAGACGGTCAATGAGGGCAGGCAAAGCCAGTCTCTCTTCCTCTGTCATCACATCCACGGCCTGAGTGGCCCCCGGCCCAGAGGATGGAGCGTCACAGCCCATGAAACGCGCTCTCGTTCCTCCTTCTCGCGGTGCTTCTCCTCAATCTGGCGATCTATTAGGGCAATCAACCCCAGTGTCTCCTCCTCCGTCATCGTGTCAGGGGACGGAGCATGCCCAAGCTCTAAGGATGACGCAGGAGCAGGAGAGCCGCAGGAGGAGGATGTCTTCCTCCGCCCCGAGCGCCTCTTCCGGCTGGAAGATGGCTCCCATGTCAGGAAGGCCCTCTCCAGCTCCGCGTCTGGCTAGGGAAAGAAGAAGGAGAGGATGTCATCCACCCTAGGAACAATCCGGAAGGCCGGGATGACGCTGCCTGATGTCTTCAGCGGTGAGCCATGCCCACTGAACCTCTTCGGGGGACCGCGGCCACTGAGCGAAGAAGAGCACCTGTTCCAGCAGATCCTGGGCTCTCAGCTTCTCGTCCGTCCAGGTCACCATGTTGTTGCTCAGGGAAAAGAAAAAGGAGGGTGAAAAAGAAAGGAAAAAATGCATGTCTACTCTGTTGGGTGTTTTCTTACTGGCCGGAGCATTCTGTTATGATCCCTCGAGCACCATTACGTGGCGCACAGAGGGCAGAATGAAAAACCCGATCCCAGGAGTAGATTTGTGCACTTTATTGAGTATAAACCCCAAAAAACCAAGTCCAGCAAACAGTCACACAGTGAACAGCGAGATGATCAGATGCAATAATTGCAGCTGAGGCCACCAGACATACAGGGACGCCTCCTGGATGCTCTACAGCGCGGGGGAGGGAATGCCTAGTGCCGCAGAGCTGCTGTCGGCACGGGGAGAAAGGCAAACATGAACTTACGGCCCTGGAGCGATCCGGGGCAGTCCGTGTAGTCCAGTGGATGAGGATGAAACAGGCTGAAGACAATTTGTAGGGTGTGATAACTTGCATACACGGAGGTACACGCTGCCGTGTATGAAGCGCAATGCTCTGGGGATCTCTTCCAACTCTAACAGTACTTAAGTAATAATCATTCTAATGAGGGAAGAGACCGCCGGTGTGGGACAATGTGATCTGGACATAATTGACACCATGTGTGCATGAGTGAGTGTCTGAGCATGTGAATGGAAGTGAAGGAGGTGTGTGTGTGTATGTGTGTGAGAACCAATAATGAGGATCAGCTGGCGATACTGACAGCAGGAGGGAGCGTGCCCGAGCTGTCAGGGAGCCGAGGACCCACAGGGCTCCCTGAAGCGCCTGGTAGAAAATGAATAGAGAAACGGGCCAAAATAGTCCCGGTGTCAGAACTGGGTTTGGACCACCAGTAGTGTGTTTATTGTAGTTTTATGTGTGGTGTTTATGTATTATTGTTTATGGGATTATTTTGAGTTAGTAACATGGAACTGTTCTTCTTTAGCAGCAGGATACCCCGCTCAGCCGTGTAGGGGGCGCTGGCAGTCTACCCGGCCCCCCAGCCTTAGTTGTGTGAATGGATATGAGTTTATTTATTTTTGTACATATGTTCTTCCCTTTTAGTGCGTGAGTCGGGTGACAAATTGGGGTGGGTTGTTTGTGTCATATCCGGCTCTAGGGAGCCGGGCAATCAGAGCCAGGGACAAGCCAGTGAGTCGTGATATTTTATTCAGGGTAAAGGGGAAGGGATGAGGAGAGCACAGATACTCATGCAGACGTACACTCACAGGTTGCACAGCGCAGAGGTAAGCAGCTCGTACCGGACGTGGGGGTAACAAGACGTACATCCTCACAGCGGGATACAAACACAGGAATGCTGCAAGAGGAGTATAAGCTGACACCAGACGAAGGGGCTTCAGCTTAGCAATGTGTTTATGTCGCAGCCCCGAGTCATCGAGGCTGCTCCTATTTATCCTCATTGGCAGCGCCCCAGCTGATGAAGACTAATTGGCCCCAGCCGTCTATAATGCTGCCAGCTGGGGGCCAGCTGAGACGCTGCTCAATGGGAAGCAGGGATGAGGGAAAACATGGGCTGAGTGCCGAGACGGCATCTCAACCCATGGTGACAGAGCCCCTCCCTCAAGGTCGGGCTCCTGAACGACCAGGAACATCCCAGCCCCCCCCCCCCCACACACACCTAGGGTGGGAGGAAGGGAGGCGGACCGGAGGGGAAGAAGCCAAGGGAAGGACAACACCAATGGGGCAATGTAGGGTAGTGGGAAAGAAAAACCCAAATACAATACTGACAAAACAGAATAATTAACCCAGGTACAGATGGGGAGAAGAACTGGGTCAGCACGCCGGTTACATACTACCCAGAGAGTACCAACCATGCGTGACCCAGAGCAAGGAAAAAAGAACCACCAAAAAGGTACAGGGCAAAAAATGCTGAGTACGGTTAAATAAAGGGGAACCTATACACAGCGCTAATTTAAGTACATACACAGTCACCAAGAAAAGTGAGGGTGACTGGAACAAATGACAATTATAGAGCATGGTGTTACGGAAAACAAGGCACATGACTCTATAATGAACCAACAGGACAAAAAAGAAATACTGAGTGCAGGCAAAGAAAAACCCACACACACGAATATATAAATACCCAGTCACCTAAAGAAATGAAAGTGACTGGAATAAATGGATAACTGCAGAGCATGGTGTTACGGAAAACAAAACATAACTCTACAATACAAAAAACGAGGCTAAAAACATGGCACAAAAAGTAAAATGCTGAGCATGAGCGATGGAAAACACAGCACTATAAAAACGAATCCACCAACAGGACAAAACATTACACCCGAGTGACCTTAATAACAAAAGAAAAAGTGACACCCGAGGTGAATGGCAGGCAGAGTCCAAAAATGGCCGAGATGGCTCCGGAGATCTCCCCGCCCATCGTCCAGCTGGCGAATCAGGGAAAGAAGTGTTCGGACGGCGAACTCTGGACCCAGATCCCAGGAATCCAGTCCACCGGCAGCCGAACCAGGCTGCCCAGAGGGAAACGCAGACCAGTGGGGGGAACCAGATCACCGAACCGAAAGTTCTGTGGGTCGGGTCGTCGACCCGCATCACTCAACCACCAGGACCGTTGAGACGGGCGAAGGATCAGAGCGGATCCCGGTGGAAGAGGCTCAGGGGAGAGCCGATGACGAGGGCGGCGGGCGTCAGGCCGCAGGAAAACGGCCACCTCCTCACCGGACCTGGACAATACTGGGGCAGCACCCACGTCGGACCCCGATCGGGCCTCAGGCGAACCCACGTTGGACCCCGACTGGGTCTCGGGCGAACCCACGTTGAATACTGCACCAGAACCGACCTCCAACGTTGAACCCGGACCCTCCAGCACCACGAGGAACAGCAACTCCTTGCCGGTGACCCTGGAAGAAGGCTCAGAAGAGAAAACAGAACCGGGATCAGGATCACCGGCAGCGCCAGAACCCGGCGAGACGAGCTCAGACGCAGCGGACGGCTGCACCCGGCTCGTCTCCCCTGGAGATAGGCTGAAGTGCTCGGGGATAAAAAGAGAGAAAAGAAAGGAGAGCACTCGCCTGATCTCGGGTTCTGACGCCGTCCAGGACTGCGAAGATCCAGGATCCGTCGTCAGGAGGTCGTTGTCAGGCTCCCATCTAGCCGCGTCGGGCCCCGCAGCCAGCACGATGGTCAGCGCAGCTTGAGATCCCTCCAGCTCAGGTGACCCCGCCGACGATCCACTCGGCGTGAAGCCAGAAGAATCTCGTCCCACCGGACCGAACCGCTCCTCCGTGGAGACCCGGGGACGCTCAGTCGTCGGCGTAGACTCCACGCAGCAGTCAGTCCCCCTCCTCCGTCCGCAATGTAGCTGCGGAACCACAGGCCCTCTCCATATCCCACCACGTTGACCCGGAGCCGGGGACCGCTCGGCGGAGAGAGACACAGAGGATGCGGGATTAGGCATACAGGTTACAGCAGGTGGGGAGAGTTCAGGGAGCTGCGAACCCTGAACTTCTCCTCCAGGGATGTGACAGAGCAAATCATTAAGCAGGTGTGAAAAAACAATGACTTGCCTGCCCCCTGGAGGTTGAGTATCGCCTGCTGTAGTGGATTCTGCTTCTTCCTCTCCCCGCCCGGCGATAACGGAGGACCCCCCGGGAATTCGTCTGAGGATCGCTCGCGTTGTCTCCAGCAGAGAGCTCACCAGGCCGGGATTCCAGGCACACACAGCGGTCAGGAAGCGCGTCGAGGAGGAGGGGGAAACAGCCGGGGTGAGCCAGCCCGAATGTCCAGGAATGACAGCGGGGGAACGAGGCTCAGGGGACGAGGCTGTAGAATCTCCACACTGACGAGGCGAAGGGATGACAGCTGCGTGGGAGGAACGGTCCTGACGATGACCCAGAACTGGATCCGGACGAGGTTCGTGCAGAGGTGACTCGGCGATGTGATGACGACTACTCCCAGGGGACGAAGCGAGGGGGAAACCCAGGATTCGCCGCTCCAGATCGGAGATCGAGACGAGGAAGGCGTCGAGCACGGGAAAGCTTCGTAGCCCTGAAGTCCTCACCATCAATCTCACTGCCGCCGCCACATGCCTGAAGGTGGTGACAGGAAACACAGTAGAGCTCGCGACAGCCACTCGACCCCGGACATAACTGCTGTCAGCTGCGGCTCCTTGAAGGGAATCCCGAGTGACGTGGCGCAGGTCGGGGGAAGTCCTCTGGTTGGCGCGAACTCCCGGACTGGAATGGCGGCAGGAACGGGACTCCGAAGCGGGGAAAGACGTCGCCCACTTCGACTCCCTGCCGGGATTTCCATCCACCCCGTGGAGCTTCTCTCGCTGTGTACCTGCAGCGTCTATCCTGGCACTGTCCTCCAGATGGTACAGAGAGTGAGGGTGACAGTCCAGGAGTTCCTCAGCACGGCCCGGATGCCAGCGTCTCGCGTTGGAGGCGTCGTGCAGGGTGAAGAATGTCCCGTCGACAGCCTCCGAGATGGACCTTAGCTCGTCGCCCTGGCGCCGGAAGTGACTCCTGGGAAACGGCATGCTAGCAGCGCTGACACTCGGACAGAAAGGTACATTTCCACAGCGACTCACGGCCGCCGGCAACTCTTCTGGCTGCGACATACTGTCATATCCGGCTCTAGGGAGCCGGGCAATCAGAGCCAGGGACAAGCCAGTGAGTCGTGATATTTTATTCAGGGTAAAGGGGAAGGGATGAGGAGAGCACAGATACTCATGCAGACGTACACTCACAGGTTGCACAGCGCAGAGGTAAGCAGCTCGTACCGGACGTGGGGGTAACAAGACGTACATCCTCACAGCGGGATACAAACACAGGAATGCTGCAAGAGGAGTATAAGCTGACACCAGACGAAGGGGCTTCAGCTTAGCAATGTGTTTATGTCGCAGCCCCGAGTCATCGAGGCTGCTCCTATTTATCCTCATTGGCAGCGCCCCAGCTGATGAAGACTAATTGGCCCCAGCCGTCTATAATGCTGCCAGCTGGGGGCCAGCTGAGACGCTGCTCAATGGGAAGCAGGGATGAGGGAAAACATGGGCTGAGTGCCGAGACGGCATCTCAACCCATGGTGACAGTTTGTGTGTCTGACATTTTTATAAAGGGGGAGGGAAAATGTTACATATGAAAAAGGCTGGTAATAGTAAGATGGCAGCCAGGTTGTACGTGGGTTAGACCGGGTTGGCTAACTATCGGTTTCCGGTGGTGACGCCACTCGGGGTATAAAGGAAGTGGGCAGAAAGGGCTTTGCCTCTTTCATCGTGGGAGCCACCTGGCATGCAGGCAAGTGCCGTAAGCCTTCTGTATATAGTTTTGTATCCTGAAATAAAGCCCTGTTAACCAAGTCAATACTTCCTCGTTAATCCTATAATTATGGACACAACACACATGTACATAAGTATTCACAGCCTTTGCTCAATACTTTGTTGATGCACCTTTGGCAGCAATTACAGCCTCAAGTCTTTTTGAATATGATGCCACAAGCTTGGTACACCTATCTTTGGACAGTTTCACCCATTCCTCTTTGCAGCACCTCTCAAGCTCCATCAGGTTGGATGGGAAGCGTCGGTGCACAGCCACTTTCAGATCTCTCCAGAGATGTTCATTTGGATTCAAGTCTGGGCTCTGGCTGGGCCACTCAAGGACATTCACAGAGTTGTCCTGAAGCCACTCCTTTGATATCTTGGCTGTGTGCTTAGGGTCGTTGTCCTATTGAAAGATGAATCATCGCCCCAGTCTGAGGTCAAGAGCGCTTCGGAGCAGGTTTTCGTCCAGGATGTCTCTGTGCATTACTGCATTCATCTTTCCCTCTATCCTGAATAGTCTCCCAGTTCCTGCCGCTGAAAAACATCCCCACAGCATGATGCTGCCACCACCATTGCCCTGGTGATGAGCGGTGCCTGGTTTCCTCCAAACATGACGCCTGGCATTCAAGCCAGAGAGTTCAATCTTTGTCTCATCAGACAAGAGAAGTTTGTTTCTCATGGTCTGAGAGTCCTTCAGGTGCCTTTTGACAAACTCCAGGCGGGCTACCATGTGCCTTTTACTAAGGAGTGGCTTCCATCTGGCCACTCTACCATCAGGCCCGATTGGTGGATTGCTGCAGAGATGGTTGTCCAGAGAAGGTTCTCGTCTCTCCACATAGGAACACTGGCGCTCTGACAGAGTGACCATCGGGTTTTTGATCACCTCCCTAACTCAGGCCCTTCTCCCCCAATCGCTCGGTTTAGACAGCCGGCCAGCTCAAGGAAGAGTCCTGGTGGTTCCAAACTTCTTCCATTTACAGATGATGGAGGCCACTGCGCTCATTGAGACCTTCAAAGCAGCAGAAATTTTTCTGTACCCTTCCCCAGATTTGTGCCTTGAGACAATTCTGTCTCGGAGGTCTACAGACAATTCCTTTGACTTCATGCTTGGTTTGTGCTCTGACATGCACTGTCAACTGTGGGACCTTATATAGACAGGTGCGTACCTTTCCAAATCATGTCCAATCAACTGAGTTTACCACAGGTGGACTCCAATTAAGCTGTAGAAGCATCTCAAGGATGAGCTCAATTTTGAGCTTCATGATAAAGACTTTGAATACTTATGTGCATGTGATTTCTTAGTTTTTTATTTTTAATAAATTTGCAAAAAATCTCAAAAAAATGTTTTTCACATTGTCATTATGGGGTATTGTGTGTAGAATTTTGAGGGGGAAAAAAAAGAATTTAATCCCTTTTGGAATAAAGCTGTAATATAACAAAATGTGGAAAAAGTGAAGCGCTGTGAATACTTTCCGGATGCACTATATATTCTGTATATATATATATATATATATATATATATACAGTATATATATATAATTCCACTTATTAAAATGAATAATAAAATAAAATGAAAACTTAGACTTCCGGTTATGGCTGCCACGTAGGACGGACGTGTCTCGCTCTGCTCTGCTCCTGGAGAAAAAAATCGGCAAATAACTCTCTCATTTGGGACAGAACGTATCCCAGCATTTGGGCGAGGATATGTCGGCGAAGCCTAAGGCTGGAAAACCAGGAAAAGGAAAAAGCGAGCCGCCGAAACAGTCCAAATTAACGGACTTTCAGGTCTGTGACGCAGCAAACAAGGCTCCATATATGGCGGAGGAGGCTGGCGGCAGTGCGATTTCTGCGGGGAATGGCGCAGATGCGCTGATGGCTGCCATGAGTTCAATGAGAGCGGACTTTTCCTCTAGATTTGATGGGATTATGACAGCGCTGGAAGGAATAAGAAAGGAATTGGGTGACTGTGTAGAACGAACGGCGCAGATGGAGCTCCGTCTCGCTAGTGCTGAAGATGACGTCACCCGTCTTCAATTAAAGGTGCGCACTTTGGAAAAAAAAAATAAATCTCTGGAAGATAATATTTTGGATTTGGAATCTCGGTCGAGACAGAATAATTTGAGGCTGGTGGGTCTTCCAGAGGAATCAGAAGGTCGGGACGTATGTTCCTTTCTGGAAAAGTGGATTCCGGAGGTGCTGGGCAGCGAGGAGTTGCAATCAGCAGTGGTTCTGGAAAAAGCACATCGTATTGGCCCACGGAGAGATAAGGGACCGCCGAGGACCTTAATTATGAAGTTTCTAAGCACCAGAGACAGGATGAAGATCTTCAACGCTGCACGTGCTAAAGGAGAGATTAAACACCAGGACCAGCAGGTGCGGTTCTACCCAGATTTGGCCACAGGAATCCAGCAATTGAGGAAGCAGTTTGATCCCGTACGTAAGGAGCTGCGCAACCTTGGGATTCGTCATGGTGTAATCTATCCTGCGAGACTGCTGACCACGTATGAGGGCAGAACCCACATCTTCAAGACCCCAGAGGAGGCGCAGGAGTTCATCAAGAAGATCAAAGAAGAAGAAGAGACTGGTGGGAGCTAAGCATGAACAAAATATAAGGTAGAATAATTAAGCATTTGCACAGGCATCTGACTGACTTGAAGTAAATAGTAAGTTTACAAAATATAGATTGTATTATATATTAAAAAAAACAAAACAAAAACAAAACAAACAAAAAAAAAAAAAACTATGATGTACAAAGTTGTTAAAAATTTTGGAGTTAAGTTGGAAAACTACAGAAGAGAGTTAATGTTACGTCATTAAAAGCAGTAGAGTTAGGGTGATTGGGAGGATGAAGAAGGAGTGGCTTAGGCTGTTCCCCGTGGGTGTGGAACGGTCGATGGCTATATCGGGAGACAGAATTTTTCTTTTGATTTTGGGGGGTTTGCCACAAGTGTGGGAAGGGGAAATTTGTTTGTGTGTAGTTTGTAGGATGAATGTTCAACCACTCATGTTTTTGCTTCTCTGTATGAGCATGTTTACACTGCAAGGTAATCCCAAACTCTCTATTGATCATGGACCAAAGTGTTAATCTTAATTTAACTTCATGGAATTGCAGAGGTCTACAAAATTTAAAAAAACTTAAACAAGTTATGAATAAAATAAAGGACATGGGTTCAAGAATTGTGTTTTTACAAGAAACTCATCTGATAGAGGAGGATGTTAAAAGAATTAGGAGTAGATGGCAGGGAAGTGTATTCACCTCTTCATTTTCATCCCGAGCCAGGGGAGTTATGACTCTCATACATAAATCAGTTCCTTTTCAAGTGAAAAATGTAATTGGAGACAAATTTGGAAGATATGTAATCATTCAAGGTTCTTTGCTATTAGAAAATATAAATCTTGTGAACTTATATGGTCCCAATATAGATGACCAGAAGTTCTTTGCTAATTTATTTCTCATCTTATCATCACTTACAGGGCAACATATAATAGCAGGGGATTTTAATTGTACATTGAATCCAGGTGTGGATAGATCAACAGGACTGGATTGTACGCACATTGGATGTAGGATGACTATTAATCATTTTATGAAAGAACTGAGATTGTTAGATATATGGAGAGAAATGAAACCACAAGTTAAAGCCTATTCTTGTTATTCCAGTACCTACAAGACATTCTCACGTATTGATTATTTTTTGATTTCCACAGAATTAAGGTCCAAGATTCAAAACTGCTTTTATGATAACATCGTGATCTCTGATCATGCACCCTGTTGTCTAATATATGTAGATAAAAAATTGATAAAGGAATCAGGTAGATGGCAATTTCAGCATAAATGGCTTCAGGATGAGGAATTTGTCAAGTATATAGAAAAACAGATAGACGAGTTCTTTGACATCAATACTACACAAACATCAGCATGTGTAAAGTGGGAGGCTTTCAAAGCTTTTATTAGGGGACATATTATTAGTTATACAGGATCAAAATCTAAGAAGACTCGAGAGGAGAGAGCTAAATTGGAACAAAAAATAAAAAATCTTCAGGAAAAAGTGTATGCAGGAAGTGACCCAAGGTTGGAGAATGAATTACTGATTTTGAGAGCTGAATACGACAAAAAATCAGCGAATAGAGCTGCCTCGAGTCTTCTAAGATTGAAACAATCTTTTTATGAACAAGGTGAAAAATCAGGAAAATTATTAGCATGGCAGATTAAACAATTGGAAATTAAAACACCAATTACCAGTATTATAAGTAATGGACAGGTAGTTATAGATCCTTTAGAAATTAATAGAGCCTTTAGAGATTACTATGAAAAATTATATGATACCAAAAATGAACCTGATTTAACAAAACTAAATGGGTTTTTGAACGAACTATCTATACCGTGTATTCCAAATGAAAACAGGGAGATATTGGAGTCTAAAATTAGTCAAGAAGAAGTTGGGCTAGCCATTGATAATATGAAATCAGGAAAAAGTGCAGGACCAGATGGTCTTCCAGTTGACCTTTATAAAAAATTTAAGAATAAATTAATAAAACCTTTTTTGGAAATGGTTTTAGAAGCATTTCAAAATAATAATTTACCATCATACATAAATAATGCCTTAATTATACTGCTGCCAAAACCAGGTAAGCCCTCTAATAAATGTGAAAATATGAGACCAATAAGCCTATTAAACGCCGACCTTAAGATAATCTGTAAAATTTTAGCAAGACGAATACAAGAAATTTTACCAAATATTATTAATCGAGATCAGAATGGCTTTATAAAGGGTAGACAAGGCTTCCATAATGTAAGAAGACTATTTAATATTATTTATTTTAATAAAGAAGCACCGGATACAGCTCTCCTATCATTGGACGCCGAAAAGGCCTTTGATAGAGTTGAATGGCCCTTTCTTTTTGAAGTCCTACAAAGGTTTGGACTTGGAAATAATTTCATAAAATGGGTTCAAATAATATACAATAATGCTACAGCAGAAATCCTAACAAATAACAATATTTCAAAACCAATAAAAATCAATAGAGGATGTCGACAAGGCTGTCCACTTTCACCTTTACTGTTTACTATGGCAATTGAACCTTTAGCGATAGCGATACGTTTACATTCACAAATATATGGAATTAAAGTTGGACCAACAGAACATAAAATCTCCCTGTACGCCGATGACATAATTTTGTTTATGTCGAATCTAAAAAAATCAATTCCAACCTTGTTGAATTTAATAAAGAATTTTGGGGAAATATCAGGATATAAAATAAATAAAACTAAATCTTCAATATTAATGCTAAATGAGACCCAGAGAAATTACCCAGCCCCTGAGGTAAATCAATTCAATGTTGTAAATCAGTTTAAATATTTAGGAATCCAAATTATGCCTAAGCTAGAATCAGTCGCCAGTGTCAACTATGAAGCCTTAATGTCAGATATCAATGAGTTAACTCAGAGATGGATGTCACTACCAATGTCGATGATCGGGAGAATCAATATACTTAAAAGTAATATTTTACCTAAAATACTTTATTTATTTCAATACATTCCCTTATCACCACCTTTAGATCTATTCTCAAGAATAAAAAAAAAGTTAGTGGAATTTATATGGAACAACAGGAGGGCTAGATTACGTTTGTCTTTATTATATTTACCATTTGATCGTGGAGGTCTGAAATGTCCAAATTTTATGTTGTATTATTGGTCGGCACAACTGAGGTCTATGACATATTATTTTTCATCAAATGATCTCCCTCACTGGACTGAAATGGAATCATACAATTTACCTTTACCTCTTCCCATATTCATATACTCAGATTCGGCAAAAAAATTACAAAAACAAGTTAAAAATCCATTTGTAAAGCATATGATCAAAATATGGTGTGAAGCTAAAAACTATTTAAAAGAACCACAGTTATTGTCACAATTTAGTCCAATATGGGGTAATCAATATTTTAAACCAGGGAGAGCGGACGCTGTATTTAAAGTATGGAATTTAAAAGGGATACAAAAGATTCAGGATTTATATTTGCCATGTGCAGACAACATAATGTCTTTTGAAGAGCTGAGGATCAAATTTAATCTCAATAGAACACATTTTTTTAAATATCTTCAACTTAGAAACTTTATTCGATCAAATCAAAATAAAGCTCTCACTCGACCTATTTATTCATCCTTGGAAAAAATGATGATGAAAGATAGTAAAAGAAAGGGTATTATTTCAGAGTTTTATAACTCACTGACACTATCTTCAAGTGAAAATTCACTGAAAAGATTAAACTACTGGAAAGAAGATCTGCAAATTGAAATTTCAGAGGAACAATGGGAATTGGCTTGTACAGAAGCTCAAACCAAATCAATAAATGCACGCCTTAAATTGATACATTTCAAATGGTTAATGCGGATGTATGTTACACCGGAGGAGTTAAATAGATATAACAAAAATATACCAGATACATGCACAAAATGCATGGAAAGTAAAGGAACCCTATTTCATTGTTTATGGGAATGTAGATTAATAAGAATGTTTTGGGAAGAGGTGAGGGTAACAATTGAAAAAATAATCTCAAAACAAATCATATTGAATCCTAAACTGTTTTTGTTGGGTCTGTACCCAGAAAAGCATAATTTTAATAAAAGTGAAAGAACATTCATAGACCTCAGTTTGCTTAATGCCAAAAAATGTATTGCACTATTATGGAAAAAGACTCATAGACCAGATGTGACTCAGTGGTTAAGACAGATGTTAACAAACCTTCCATTAGAAAGAATAACATATATACTAAAATCAAAGGAAATTGTGTTTGAGAATATATGGAGACCTTTTATTGATTATGTAAAAAATTTAAACATAACTCTTGAAGAAGAAGGTGAATGATGTGTGTGGACCTTGTAAATTCCAAACTGGTGAACATAATATGTATACTTATGTATTGGATTGTCTAGACTAAACAGAGGAGCATTGTTGAAGACTTGATTTTGTTGGTGGTTGTTGGTGTTTTTAGTGCATTTTTTTTTTTTTTTTTGTAGTACTTTAGTGTTAGTGTTTGATTGTTTGTATCATGTTTGTTAAAAAAAAAAAAAAAAAAGGTTCAATAAAGATATTGTGGAAAAAAAAAATGAAAACTTATGTCAGAAAATTCTTCGCAACAATATGTAACTGAACAAAGTGCCTTTTTTCCTTTGCGCAACAGAACTCACATCATGTAATCAAGTTTATCCACATGGGTAGAAATATTTCAGTTTACTATACATAGTTAATACTTGGTAGTCTAATAAGTGACAAAAGTACAATTTGTTACTTTTTTATGTGTCTATATCCCATCAGTTTTTTTATTTTGTGATCCACTCACTCTTATTTTGAAGGGTTGTAAGACTGGATAGGAGCTCTTATTTTGAAAGTTCCTTTGCTAAGTGAGCATGATTTTACACCTGCAGAGTTCAGACTGGAAATGTTTATCTTCTCCCCTCCCCCCATTTCCTGTGCTTAAGGTGGGCCTACTTTTATTCTGTTATTGTCCTTATCTCTGCTCACTTTCTATTTTTCTGTGAGCAGCACATGCAGGGGGGGGGCAGGACAGCCATGCTGAGCGCTCAGCAGCAACAGCTGGGGAGAGCATGAAGTCACTGCTCATATTAATGTGACAAATATTTGAATATGTGCGATACAACCATTTTATGTAACGTGGGCGGCCAAATGTACTGATACAAGGAATATATTCAGCCCTATCTGAAAAATGTTATCAATTAATGCTAATGTTAGGGCATTTTCACACCTGAAAGTACACACCAAAGTCCAGACCAAGGTTCATGTTTTTGCTCCTTTTCCAAACTAAGTAAACAACTTTACATGATAAGCCTACATTTTGTTGTTATGATGATGTCCTGTTGTCACATTGACGGTTTGTGTAGTGTTTGAACATGCTACTCACCCTCCAAGGTGTTTTCTGCAGCTCTGGACACATCACCATACTTTAAGTGTAAACTGGTCAAGACTCCATCATATTACTCGATGAACTAGTTTCATGAGGCTAGAATGTCATCCAGATCTTCATTAAAAAGGATGTCCGTCCTCATCAGCCATGATGGTTTTTCAGGTGGTATTGCTTGTCCATTTTTTTTTTTTTTTTTTTCAAAAACCGTGTTGCATCCTCTGAAAATTTCTGGTAAGTTTTTGCATTTTTATGATTTATTTCAGTTAACTATACTGCTAATGGCGATATTTCCTCTCTCTGAGTGCTTAACTTCCTGTGTTTGGTTCGAAAGCCTAAACCTTTCTGAAAATTGCTTTCACACTCTAAATGAACCAGACCAAGGTTCACTTTTATCTGGAGTAAGACTGTTATGTCTGAAAATACGTAGACTTAGAATAATGAGGCCAGGTGCACGACTTAACTTGTCTTTATTGAGCTCCAAACTTCACACTACAACCCCCAGGCAGGGGTGTTAGCAAAGAGACCCTCCCTCCCTGCCTGCTGCTATTTATAGGCACGGGGTGGTGGCGGAAACGGAAGTGAGCGCCACCACACCATACCTCACAAATAAGAGCATCATGAACTGTATAACGAAGACCACTTCTTTTGTTGGACCAAATTTCTTCTCTTTGGTCCAGACTGTGGTTCGGGGGCGGTTTCACATCTATAATTTTGATCTGAACCATACTGAAAAGTCCAAAAGTCTGGACTAATCAGGATAGGTGTGAAAGCCCCCTCGGTAAAGTGCATCCATAACTTATTATTATATTAGATGTTATTTTATATACATTTTACAAAAAGCAACTTGAAAACAAATGTAGAGATACCATATGATTAGTCTAAATTTTTTACCACCACCTATAAAATTAACACCTATCTGCTGAAAAGAAATTACATTAGCTAAAACCAAGCTAGCCAGGTGACTTACAGTATTCAAAAAATAAATATTTTGAGGAGTTTTGTGACGTGAGATAAATTGTTTTTGGCTGACATAAAAAACAGTGACAGTGGGCAGTGATAATTATCATCATATGGCATGAAGACCTTGAAAACTGACAAAACTGTCATCAGGAGAAGGTCTGAAACGAGACTACCCACAGCACAAGGTTAATAGTTACAAGTGGATGTATTTCTCAAAAAAAAAAAAAAAACTAGTTTCTTTGATTTTTCAACTCTAGAGTAAATGGGTAGTGTACCAAAAGAAAGTTAATTTTATTTCATTAGAAGTGGCCAGAGCAGGTCTCAATTAAGAGACTGTCAACTATTTCACGAAGTCTGATATTTAAATTGGGGTATATGGGAAACATTTTGGCTTGCCGTAAGAGGCTGAACATCAGAAAGAAAACCACTTCCTTGGTTGCCTATAGGCTTAAATGCCACCTTTCAAAAGATAGCTGTATGCTGCTTTTCCTTCTTTCAAAACACTATAAAACTGAGGCCATCTTTATTCTGCAAGGAAGTAGACAGGGGAGACACAACCACAGAGCATAAAATAAAATGTGCTAATATAAACGAGGCAAGCCACATGAATGAAGGCATCTGGTGGACTAGCAGGCAAGACACTTGCCATAAAAGCATGACCCTTGTCCGCAGTTATCACTGCTTGAATCCCAGCCAGAGCAATCTCTCCTGCATGTCCTATCCCATTTTCTATCTCACTTCACCAGGCAAAATGTTGTGAAATAAATTTTTGGAGAAAAAAAAAAAAAGACACATGAATGCTAATCAGCAGACGTGAAACTGAGTGTGCAGCTTTCAGTAGTAGCATGCTGCAATGTCTAGACCAGGGGTGTCCAATCATGTGACATGGGGGGGGCCAAGACCCTGCAGGCTTTACCTCCAACCAGTGTCTTCAACAGCAGATTTCACTGAACTTCTTCCCACTGACTGCTGATAAGTGAAAACACCTGCTGAAGAGACTGGGTAGAAGAGAAATCCTGCAGGGTCTTGGCCCTCCATGGCACATGATTGGACATCCCTGGTCTAAACTGTATTGTAAGTAGTTTGTAAATGCCGTCTCAAAACAAAGGAGCTCGTCAAACATGTGTAAACATTGAGCCTGTAAAATATATTTACTACTACAATGATACTTATTGTGTCCCCTCAATATTTTTGCTTGAAAAAAAAAAAATCTGTTTACTGCCCCCACCCCCACCCAACAGTGAAATGAAATATCTGCCCATACTTACAAGGTAGGAGGAGCTCAGGGCATTTGAAATGCTTAGTTAAGGCAGATCACAGTGTGTACTGGCTACGCACTGGAGGGAGAAACGATGACCGTTACCCGGTGACTTGTAATGAACCAATGTGTCAGTTACGCATGATACCAGGCTGGTGTACTGGTAGGGTCAAATATTCCCCCAGCAGATTTGTTTGACATCCTGATGTCAGTAATGCACTTAAGCATATTGGCCTTTCATTTTCTAGCAATCCATCACCAATGTCACACTGTGACTGATCATGAACGCTGGGTGGCACCTGCTGGGAATAGCCATGCCTGCAGGAAAGTAACCTGCATCGCATCTGAAGAGAACTGAGTTCTCGGCCTTCAATATAAGCATGAGGGTTGATCCACTTAGCAAGCCAAGTCAGAATCTTTACACTGACAAGGGTGCATTGGCCGTCTATTTTCTTTGATGCTGTCTTGTAATATTTTAGAGTTTTTGATTTGCTCCCTGACCCCAATATTAGAGGGACTGTACAGAATATAGTATAAGGGTTTAGAAATTTGGTGCATAATTTAATCTCCCATTCCTATTGATTGTTAATATCTTATTTATCTTATTTTAATATCTTAGTTATTTTCTTTAGATTTTAGTCACCCAAGTAGACATCCCTGTTTCCGCCTTGTTCACTAATACACAATTGATAATATGTCTTGTGTCATTCTGGCTTATTTTGTGATATTTTCACTGTGATTCTATACTGAACTGTTAGCACTAGCATACTAGGTGGTCTGGGGCGCTTATTGTAACCCAGATACAGCTCCCCCCAGTGGGGAGGAGGTAGCGGACAGGCCACCTGGATCCGGCCGGTTTTGATCTCTACAAATTCTATTCACCCCCACTGGAATCCTTGTTCATCTGATAACACCTGACTATATGTTTCATTCTTAGACATTACCTTAGTTAAAGTTTTATTTTCTCAGACCGTGATCCAAGGTGACTAGCTAAAGCTAGCAGTTTAGCCACTCATTCATGAATGTTTCTGTGCTTTTTGTATTTCAGGGATCGTCATATCCTATCAACCAATAAAACCACACACCTCTGTGCACCAGTGATGTTTTACTTCTTTCCTTCTTTAAGACTAAAGGCCTGTACATAGTCCACAAGAACTGAGAAATTCTTTTCTTTTTCCTGAAGGGGCAAGAACAAGGACAAAGTTCTTTCTGGCCAGAACATTTCATACTTCACAAGAAGCTCAAGTGCTGAACTCCTGAGAAATTGAAATTTCTGACCAGTCACACAATAGTTCTTGGACGCCACACAAGAAAAAAGTTCTGCCACAATGATGTGTCAAGAACAAACTGCAAGAACTCCCACACGAGGGCTGCAAGAACAAAATGATGTCATTTTGTCCTTGCAGCTCTGGGAGAGAGAAAAATTTCTCTGTTCTCATGGAGTATGTGAAGGCCTTAATTTACAGTTGTTGGCTCAGGCACGATCTGCACTAGCCAGCTAATATTAGCAACAGTGACATGCGAGGGCGGAGTTGAATGTGGTGTTAGAAATTTAAAGAGACAGGCACTAAAATGAACCATGAAAAGGGTGCCAAATGGAATTCACAAGGATGTGGCTATAGTTAAATGATTAAAGAAAATTTTACCAAAATATGTGACAAACCTTTCATTAAGACTTATGTGAGTTGTTAAAATATTTGAAAAGTGCAACCAAGGACTCCTTTAGGCTAAAAGTAGGAATTGGGAAAAGTGGTTTTTTTTGTTTTTGTTTTTGTTTTGTTTTTACTTTAAAAGCTATTATGTGGTTTTCAGAGATGCTGAATGATCACTGTCTATGATGGTGAAGATGTACATATCAATACAGCATCTGTTTTTAATGAATTAAAGCCACATTTAACTAACATAGAAAGAACATGATTTTAAAGACAGACTCTGGTGGATATAAATCCTCTATAAAAACAAATCTACATTGTCTAAAATGGAATCTTATACCTTTTTTCCACAAAAAAACCTTCCATTGTCTTACATTTTCATGTTAAAATCTTTTCACTTTTCCTCCTCCTTCAAGCACCAGGATCTGTGAATAGGCCCACCCACATCCCACAAGGGTAATATTGGCTAGCACTGCATTAAACGGAAAAAATCCTGTGAGAAAAAGACTTAATGGTTGAAGGACATGCCCACTTGTATGCACGGCGGCCCAGGATAAGGACTTTGTCCAAAAACGCTAACTGGCCCTGGAGGCTAACCCAGTATTTACACTGACTCCGGATGCAGTACGTTATGGCTGCAATCCGGCCTCCGCAGCATATAGTTCCCATTCTCATCAATTTTCTAATACCCACCTGGTCCGGACTGCTGCAGAACAAATCCGATTCATCAAATTCAGTTTGTTAATGAAACACAAGTCTATTTTTGACAGGTGCCGGATCAAATCCGCAAAGAAATCCCACGGTATCTTGTGTTATTTAATAGCTGTTTGTTCATTAACATTGAGTTAAGGATCATCTGTTATTTTCTGAGGTGTACTCCTCCATCACTGTGTCAGAGAAGGTAAAAACAACTTAACATACAAATGCTTCATAGAAATAATGGGCTACTTATGTTTTATTTAGAGCCCCAAAATCCAGGTGAAGAGCCGCTACATCACACTTCCTTGCTGTTATCACATGAATGCCATCAGTTCATCTCGGTCACTCTGGTCTTCCTTGAGATCTCACATTATTTTGTATAATTTTTATGTGATCTTGTACTTCAAGCTCTGTTCTCATCCATGCTGCTGCAAAACACAAACGGAGCTGGTAGGGATGAACGCAAGGGGCCATCCGCGCTGCATCTGCAACGTACTGCATCCAGAGACAGTGTAAATCCTGGGTAACATCAGTCAGGACAGAAACAGTTCTTCCGTCCTGATTGGCTCAATACTACAGACCTGTTGTAGTTACAACACCAAAAACTCTCTGTCTAAACTCATCCTTTTTCAAGGGATGGGGCTTAACTAAAATTTCACAGCAAAAAAACAGACAGTGACACATTTGAGTGATTTCGTTCTTGATATGTCTTGTAAGTCATAAAAAACATGTTACAGACTTGTTAACAAGGGGAAAAAACAGTTTTTGGTGGTGTCACTTTAATAATCTCTGAAGACATCTCATGGTTATTTTTGTTACTCATGCCAGTGAGTCACATAGAGCAGCTGTTCTGGGTACTAGGGCTCTACTTTTTTTTCTGTACATAGGATTGCAGGGTTTTAGCTTTATTTGCTCTACAGGTAGCATTACTGTACATAGACTGCTGTTGTTGTTTTTCATCCTTATTCTGTCTTTTCTTATATATTGCGCACGCCGCACACCACTAAGAGACAGAGAAATGCATTTCAATTCTCCTGTATGTCCTGTACATATAGAAGTACTGACAAATAAAAATATTTGAATCTGTTGTCAGCCAGCTGTCTGACAATGTCTGTGCTCTAAATCAACAGGGAATTAGGTTATGGCGACCAAATCTGACACATAGGTTGACCTTTGGACTAGCACCTATGGTGATATTTTTGGGGTCGAAAGGTCAATTGTCAAGGTCACAGAGCTGTAAAAAGTCATAATCCATTTTGGCCCATAGTGACTTCAAAAGGCTGCAAAAGCCATGGATCTGCCCCTTGGTTGAGTGTATTCTAGTTTTATTTGCATAACAATCTTACGGATATCTCCTTTAACTTGCTGTTTCCCCAAATGTCAGCAAAGACATTCAGTATATCCACAAACAACAGGAAATGACTGCTTATAATGATTAACTCTGTAACAGGTATTTGTTTCTACTGCTTCCAGTACACCGCCAAACTATCCATCACTCCCTGAGTTGAGCAGGGTTGTGTAGATGTAAAACCTGCCTTCTTTCTCTGACATGACACTTTATCAGAGAGCATGCTGCGTAAACCCACATTATCAAGATCAAGAGAAGGTCTTCTATGAAATTATGCAATGCCGCTTGACAAGGCAAGTCCAGGGCTTTCCTCGGTCTCTTTATTTCCCAGTAATTTTCCACTTGAGCAGATAAAACTCCAGTGTGATGTGAGGGAGTAAAGAAAGGGATTTGGTATCCAAGGGAAACGGTGCATGAATTCACCAGAGGTTGATCGACAGGGCAGGGGCGGCAGTGCTATTTACCTTAAGAGATTTCCATGGGTCAAGGCTGTTGCAGGGCCACATTCCCCCCCCCCACCCCACCCCTGATCCCGTCAGGATAGATTGTCAGGCTGATGAAGAGATAGGCTGCAGATAGATGATGCCATTGCACGAATGCCGGGCCTGCTGTGAGCAGATGCAGTAGTCAGACTCCAAAGTGACTTTGGCAGTTTGCTGCTGCTGCGTATCAGGTTTGCGATAGAGTGATTTATTTTGTCGTTTACAATCTTCTGACCCCTGAGTCAACTAGACCTGCTTTAAGTGATGGGAAATGAAAGAAGCATGGAGATAGATTAGAGAAAGGAACTGCCAGAAGGGTCCAAATGTGAGCAGATGTTTGCAGACACCCTAATCCCGCTTTCACATTCAGGCTGCAGCTCTTTGATATTAATGTGATATTTAGTGAGCTGTTCAATGCGATTTCATCCAGCCACACATTTCTGTGTTTCCTCTGCTCTCGTGATGTAAGGACTATTATACCCCAGTGCCACCTCCCTTCAGGGAGCAGATTTTACGATTGCAACCTGACACCGTTTCTGCGTCCTATAAGCTACAGAGCTGTAACTCACTTCAAAGGCAGGAGGCATCAAATCACAGCGCGCCCATAAATCAACCTGCCCGGGCCTGGCCAATGGGAGAGCGGCGCTAAATCGCAGCTGTCACACTGGCGGCCAATGGAAAGCCGAGGGCAGTAAATCTGCCAGGCCCTCTGTGTTAACGGCGCTGCGGTGAGGCTGGGGAACCCACGGCCACGGAGGGAGGGAGGGAGGGGAGAAAGTGAGAAGGAGCAGGAGACAGAGGGAGGAGGGAGGCAACTGTGCCTCAGAAAAGGCGTTTCTGTACATTCTTTGGCCGCTTTAAGAAAAATACAGGCAGTCAAAGAGTGGAGGGCATGCCTTTTATTATTATTATTATTATTCTTTACGGCAACTACAAGTGGGCATGCACAAAAAAAGGGGAGGAAAAACAAGCGGCATGTTTGTCTGATGGATGCAGTGGGAGCACAAAGACTGTCATAAAGGTTTACGGCCAGCATGGCCGTTTCTGACGATGCTGCCAGGGAAGATGGCTGACGGCCCCGCTCAGTCCTCTTTTGCGTCACTGCTAACTCAAAAATCTGGCACTGGCTGTTTGATCACAGCAGCCCGACTGTCACGATCAACGCAGCAGCATCGGGTCTGCAGGGAGGAGGGGCAGGCCGAGATCCAGATGTGCCCCAGTCGCTGTTGCACGCCCTCAGATGCTGACGGAATTGCCCCTCCGAAGCGCAGCGAACCCGAACAGTCGCACCCGAGAATTTAGTTTTTGCCGTCCGAGCAGCCGCGAGTGTTTTCACATCCACAGAGTTTCCACGCTCTCGCTCCTCTCCGACGCGCAGGAGAGCAGCGGAGGGAGAACATGTCAGCGAGAATATTTCTCCGATTAACAGCACCCTTGGTGGTGCACTTTCATTATCCTATCAAAGTGGAGCATTTTCAAGTAATAAATCTTACAGCTATCATAAAATAACCCGTCCTCTAAAGGCAATCCCCAAGAAAAAAAAAAAAAAGGCTCCACAAATCCCACAATATTTTTCACCAACTTGTAACGACATCCAATAAAGCAGACACATTTGTGGTGACAGTTTCATTTTACATCAACAAAAAGAATTAAACATTAGCATCAGAATTTACAGTCATCTTATGTCATTACAATGATTTTTCTTTTTCTTTTTTTGTCACGAACATAAATTGTGGGTTGACTTATGGCTCAAGCAGGCAAGAGTGCAATGGTGGAGGTGTTGTTTTTGGCCGGCTTTCCTTAGAGCAGCCATGATTCTCTCTTCTGTGGGAATCCATAAACAGGCCCAAAAGAGGGCAACTGCGGCCATAAACCATGGCTGCCACAGCACTGCGAGCGTCGAAGCACAACCGCACTGTGCAGCTAGTTTCAGAGTGCTATGGTTGCAGTTGCTTTGGGGCCCCTTTGCACAGCACGGAGATCATTGGGTGACCACTGAGAGATGAAAAAATGGCCAGACCTCTCAACGGTCATTCAGTGAACAACTGGCGATCACAAAGATCTCTCAATGATCTTCCAGTGATCTCCACGGTCACCATGGTTTTCTCAGAGTTTTGATTCAGTCCAAAATAATCTCTCAGGGTTGTGTCTCATAGAACAGCAAATGCAGACGAATGCAGCAATTTTTGGATTTGCCAACTTTTCTGATGAATGTTGCCAGAAATCCAGCTAGTATCTCACGGAGTGACAAATGCTAAGGAATGTTCAAGAATGTTGCAATTTGAGGGGTTTGTTGGGGTTGGTAAAAGGTTCTAAAACAATTCACCAACAGTTTTGTCATGAACCTGGGTTTGGTGGTTTCAAACCCAGTTCTGACTTATGGTTATTTTGCCCTATTTTCCACCAGGCACTTCAGGGAGCTATTGGACCTTCGCTCCTTATCAGCTCGGGCATGCCCCCTCCTCCTGTCAAGTGCCATCAACTGTGCTTTGTTATTGGGTGTTTTCTTACACATACACACACACTCCATTCATTCTCATTCACACACTCAGACACTCACTCATGCACACCTGAGTTTCATTATATCCAGCCCACGCATTCTCACACCAGTGATCTCTTCCCTCGTTAGTATTATTATTATTTAAACAAGGGGTTAATAGGAAGAGATCGTTGGGGCATTCAACCTCATACATGTTAGTGGGTTCCGTCATGTATGTGTGTCCACCACCTTTGTGTATTCAGCCTGATATTTGCAGACGGTAAATCCCTGGATGTTAGCGGCTGACCCTGCTTCACTCCTTCATCCACCAGACTGCATGGACAGCCCCGGATCGCTCCAGCACCGTAAGTCATGTTTGCCTTTCTTCCTGTGCCGACAGTAGCTCTGCGGCACTAGGCATTCCCTTCGCCAAGCTGCAGAGCATCCGGGAGGCACCCTGTATGTCTGGTGGCCTTTTTCTTGTCATTGCAACTCCCTGTATGTGTGTGGTCATAACTGATGCTTGTTATTTTCATGGTTCACGGTAATAAATAGCACGTTCTACTCTCACGTTTGGGTTTTTCATTCCTTCCCTCGTGCACCGCGTAATGGCGCACAGAGAATCATGACAGAATGCCCCGACCAGTCAGAAAAAACCCAACGGAGTAGACGTGTGTTTTTTCTTTTTCTTTTCACCCTCCTTTTTCTTCCTTTCTGAGATTCAACATGGTGTTTCGGATGGAGAGGGAGCTGGAGCAGGATCTGCTTTCGCTGTGCTTCCTGGAGGAGGTTTTCTTATGGACACAGAAGCCCTGTTCCTCCCAGACTGTTTGGCAGGCTCGGGACGCAGCAAGGAGGGTTATGGAGCGAGAGAGCCTCTGGGATCATCCCAAGGCAATGGAGATCCTCCAGGACATCATCACCGTGCTATGCATGGAATCGGATGAGCATCTCCCAGTGCTCGAGCTCCTCGCGGCCACTCCGCCCACTTCTCCAGAGAGTACGGAGCTACTCAGCATGGGTGATCCGCTGCCCAGCGCGGTGCTCTGCATCCTGGATTATCTGGTTCCTGAGCCACCTGTGAGGAAGAAGAGGAGGAACCCCCGTCGGAGGAAGCGTCCAGCCCCGCCTACGACAGCCCTGCCTCCCCGCTCCGAGCCATGCTCTGCTCCGTCCCTGGAGGAACTGGAGAAACGTAGGCTGGCTCTTCTGGCAGAGACGGACCTCGTCCTGAAGGTGAAGCCGTGGCTCCTCCCAGAGATGTCTGGGAGATTAAAGGAGCTTTCCACGTGGGAGGGGGAGCCGCAGCTCAGTGAGGAATGCCTGGAGAAGAGAGGAGATGCCCCGGGGGCCAGTGGGGACGTCCGGTGCCAGGAGAACAGGCAAGTTTTTCCTCATTTAACTTTTTCTGTTGATGAACAATTTTTCCTGCCTCCTGGCAAGGAGACTTGGGGTATGCAGTCCCCTGAGTGCTCCGCCCCAGCGGCATTTTGTGCTCCCATACCCGACCTCACCCAACTCTTTCTGTGTGCCCCTACAAGCTTGTCGGCTCTGGGTCCAGGCCACTCGAGGGGAGAGGAGTCAGAGGCCCAGGAGGGTCCTGCTTATGGGCTAGCGGGGAGGTCGTCCTCGGCCGCCACGCCCGAGGAGCCAGTGGCGTGGAAGACGGTGCACGGGAGCACCAAGACTGCAACCACCATCACGCCTGCAGCAAGGACTGCCACAGCGGAGTCATCCCCCGGACCAGACCTCCAGCCGACGGGACCCCGACCATCGGCATCACCGGAGTCCTGGATGACGGTAGAGCTTGAGCACAGGCAAGTAATCTCTCCTGTAGTTCAGTTACCTATTATTGAGAGATCTTATCTGGCTCTTGGGGTGGAGTCGGGTGCAGCTCTCAGCCGCAACCGGACTCCCCTCGCCGGGCTCTGTCGCTGCCGGTGACCCTAACCATTTCTTCTCTCCCGTCTCCCTCGAGCTCAATCCTAGGGTCGCGGGAGAGGAGCTACCGCAACTAGGGTTGCCCACAGACGACGACGCAGGTCCAGTTGTCCCAGAGGAGGCCGACGGGGGTGCAGCACCCGACGGACTGGTGGATCCTGCACATCCTAAATCGCTGGAGTCCTGGACGGTGGTGGAGCCCGAGTTCAGGTAAGTGTGCTCCATTATGTCAGTTATGTCAATGTCAATGTCACACTGCCCGACTCATGGTGAAGAGGACCCAGGGCAGCTCGTAGTAGCCCTCGGGGCCACCTCACCAGGCTCTGCCGCTGCCGGCAACCCTGACCCGGTCTCTCTTTCTCTCCCTCCGGGTTTGGAGTGCCCTGCGAGGGTCGCCGAAGAGCAGCTAATCCCGCCAGAGGCCACCAAGGATCGGGGGCCAGCATCAGGCGTTGCAAGGAACATTACCTCCCCCACTGGGGAGACCACCGTGGGAGCAATGAGGTCCCCACTGGAGGCCACCGCAGGTGCAACGGTGTTCCAGCCGGAGCCCACCGTCGGCACAGCGAAGCTCCAGCCAGTGTCCACCGTCGGCACAGCAGAGCTCCAGCTGCGGTCCACAGTTGGCGCAGCAGAGCTCCAGCCGGGGTCCACCGTCAGCGCAACTACGTCCCAGACCGGGACTGTCACGGGTGCTACGGTCCCCCTGCTCCAAGCTTCGGATGACAGGGGGGGCTCCTGTCCCTTGGTTTGGCCACCGAGGTTCCCGGATGGGTAGGCTGCATCTCCACCTCCCCCTCCGGTTCTGGTGGCTCCACCACGCTGGTCGGCCACCCAAAGGACTTGGTCTTCAGGTCGGGTGGCCCATCGGTCCAGGCAGGCTACTGGACACTATTCTGTGGGCCGCCTGCTGGACATGGGACTGAGGCAGACCACCCGATCAGTCACCCCTCGCCATGCTGGGACCCCCTGAACTTTGGACTGCTGGGGAGGGGGGTTAGTGTCCTGGGGGGGGGGGGGGCTGTTAGGAGGGTCACTGCTCTTTAATTGCTTGTTATTTGTGGTATTTTTTCACTGGTTGCTTCCCTCCTAACTGGTTTTCCCCCACCTCCCACCCTGGATAATTGTTTGTTTCTGGGGGGGGGGGGGGCGTCCGTTGAGGAGCATTTTTTGTGTTCGGCTGATGGTACTGGGGTTTCTGGAATCCACCCCTGGGGGGGGGGGGCTGTCATGAACCTGGGTTTGGTGGTTTCAAACCCAGTTCTAACTTATGGTTATTTTGCCCTATTTTCCACCAGGCACTTCAGGAAGCTATTGGGCCTTCGCTCCTTATCAGCTCGGGCGCGCCCCCTCCTCCTGTCAAGTGCCATCAACTGTGCTTTGTTATTGGGTGTTTTCTCACACATACACACACACTCCATTCATTCTCATTCACACACTCAGACACTCACTCATGCACACCTGGGTTTCATTATGTCCAGCCCACGCATTCTCACACCAGCGATCTCTTCCCTCGTTAGGATTATTATTATTTAAATGAGGAGTTAGTAGGAAGAGCTCATCGAGGCATTCAACCTCATACATGTTAGTGGGTTCCGTCATGTATGTGTGTCCACCACCTTCATGTATTCAGCCTGACATTTGCAGACAGTAAATCCCTGGATGTTAGCGGCTGACCCTGCTTCACTCCTTCATTCACCAGACTGCACGGACAGCCCCGGATCGCTCCAGCACTGTAAGTCATGTTTGCCTTTCTCCCTGTGCCGACAGTAGCTCTGCGGCACTAGGCACTCCCTTTGCCGGGCTGTAGAGCATCCGGGAGGCACCCTGTATATCTGGTGGCCTTTTTCTCATCATTGCAACTCCCTCTATGTGTGTGGTCACAACTGAATTTGTTATTTTCATGGTTCACGGTAATAAATGGCACATTCTACTCTCACATTTGGGTTTTTCATTCCTTCCCTCGTGCGCTGCGTAATGGCGCACGGGGAATCATGACAAGTTTTTAAGGTCTTAAACAGTTTTGTCGTAAAGGTCCTTAAACAGTTGCTAGTGTTCACTACTTGGAGTATCAAAAAGAACCTTAGCGACAGGTGCTACAAAAGTTAGCGGATGGTTGTGTTATGAATGGTTATCATAACAATAGTCGGCAGAGGTGTGATGACAAAGCCACAGGTGACATCATCAAGTCCCGCCTATGTAAGGAAAAAACTATGGCAACTAGGCCTCTTTGGCGTGCTGCCTCTCAACCAACACCAACTTGTACCTCCTCAGTACTAGCTTGTATCCTGTTCCACGTGCTATTAGCTTCAGCTAATAAAGTTCATTGTTCAGCACAGTCGACACCTCCACTGTCCCTCTTTCCAAACATAACATTGGCGATGAGGAGAAAACAGTAAAAATAACAACATGGAAGCATGCTTGACACCCCTGCCACTATTCCTCGTGTCCCCAGGTGAACCGCCCATCCCATGGCCTCGCTGGTTCGAGTTGTTCCGCACGTACGTGTCGGCATTGGACCCAGCGAAAGTCGGCAAGATGCAGCTACGAGCGTTTCTCATCCACAGCCTGGGTACCGAGGAACAACAGGTGTTTGGCTCATTGGGACCAGTGGACACATACGAGGAGTGCATCACACTGCTAGGCAGACACTTCGCAACACCAGAGAACGTGCTGGCACAGAGGATAAAGTTCCGCCAGCGACGACAGAGAGCGGGGCAGGCAACGCAACAGTTTATCGTGGACCTCCACTGTCTGGCTAGCGTTCAGGTTTGGTCAGGTAGAGGACGAAATGGTGTGGGACCAGCTAGCAGAGCACACCAGCAACCTGTGGCTGCGGGTGAAGCTGCTGATGGTGCTGGCCGACCTACTGCTGGTGAAGGCAGTGGAACTGGTGTTTCAACTGGAGGCCACCGACCGATTATCATCACAGCTAGGTGAGTCACAACAACAAGCCCCGCTAGCACATGCAGTCACCACAGAAGAACCTGGTTACACTGCGACCTTCACAGAGGATGCCGAGGTGAACACCGCAGGACTGAGGAACACCACAAGGCACTATTCATGTGATAACTGCGGCTCCCAGATGCATTGAGAGTGAGTGCGATCGTGCCCGGCCAGAGGGCAGCGATGTCAGCGATGTGGCAAGCTTAATCACTTCGCCAAGGTATGCTGATTGGCACAAATAACACAGAGCCCACTACCCAGCTCAACAGAACCACCAGCAGCCACCATTCACACAATGAGCTCCAGAAGGGCGGCGTACAAGTGGTGCACGGTAAGGTTGGATGACGTTAGCTTATCATTGCTGCTGGACACTGCTGCTGTGAGATCCACGATGAACTGGGTAACTGTAAAGAAATTCTTCCCTAACCACCCTATCGGGAAGAATCCAGAATCCCTTGAAGCCAATCCAGCTAGTGTGGGACCTGGACTGAGACTTTTCAGCAGAACACCCAGATCCGCAGCACCCATTACCTCCAGGGGCGCACCCATCATGGGCACGCTAGAGGCCCCCCTGGACTCAAAACCACAGCAGTGACTCTGTAAAGACTGATTAACAGAGTGTGACCGGTTTGATAGTGGCAGAATAACCCACTCAGTCATGCAGGGCTAACCAGTGGTCTACCCGGTGGCCCAGGTTCTGGGTTTGCACTGTTGATGGTTTTATGTATGCATAATGGGTTTTCTTTTTTTGGGGGGGGGGTCCCCGGGGGGGGGGGGGGGGGTGAATGTTATGAATGGCTATCATAACAATAGTCGGCACAGGCATGATGACGAAGCCATGGGTGACATCATCACGTCCAGCCTATTTAAGGAAGAGACGGCGGCAACTCGGCCTCTTTGGCGCTCCACCTCTCAACCAACACTAACCTGTACCTCCTCAGTACTAGCTTGTCTCCTGTTCCATGTGCGATTAGCTTCAGCTAATAAAGTTCACTGTTCAGCACAGTCGACGCCTCTGCTGTCCCTCTTTCCAAACATAACAGGTTGTATCATGTTTGCAGACACAAAAAGTTGTTTGCAACTTCTTGCAGAAAAATATATTCACAAATTTTTTTTGAACATATTCACTTTTTTATGACAAGAAAAACTGTTTATTACCTTAAAAACTGTTGGCGAACTGTTGCGAACCCAGACGAAATCCCAACCACAACATTCATGAACGTTCCTCAGCATTCTCCGCTCCATGACTTACAGGCTTCAACAATCACCAAAAGGAAGAAATCGCTCAAGAAACATTCAACAGTCTCATCGATCTCTTAATGATCTCTCAGTGATCTTTCAATGAACACCAAATTTTTCCACCCAAAAGGAAGAAATGGCTGAGAGATCAGTGAAGGATTGCTGAGCGTTCAATGAAAGACTAATAAGAGTTCTTTTAAAGACCCTGGTGAAGATTGCTGAGAGATCGTTGGTAGGCTGCTTCCCTTTGGTGATCGTTGAGAGATTGTTTTGAACTGAATCAAAACTTTGGAGAGACTGTGGTGGCCAAAGACATCACTGGAGGATCATTGAGAGATCTTGGCGATTGCTGAGTGTTTATTGAAAGATCATTGAGTGATTTGGCCATTTTTTTAATCTCTCAATGATCTCCATATCATGTAAAGGGGATACAAGATAAAAAGACAAGCAACAAAGGGAGGTTTTGTTGATTTTTTTTTTTTTTACCTTTCTAGATTAATATCTCTGTTGGTATTGTCATGATGAGTTCCTCTGACTGGAACAAGTCGGATCTGGAGCAAAACCAACAAGTGCTTCCAAGCTATGAAGTTGGTTTTTTTACATGTGAAGTCAAATTGAAGGGTGTGTTCCTACTCTGTTTGTGGTCTGTAGCCAGCAGACATCGTAGACTTTCTGTCAGTTTTTTAACATCCCAAAAAAGCAGCCCAGAAACCAACATGATGCCCCAATAAAAGCTGCCTTCATGCTAGCATTTGCAGAATAGAAACTAATACAGAGCCCATCTGATGAACATATTTGCAAAAATGTGGAGAAATAAATAAAGTGATGACGGTACACTTGCTTTTCTTACGTATTTATTTGTTTGATGCACTGCAGTGGATATAAATCTTTTTGCCCTTTTTTTTTCCACAAAAAACTTTCATTGTTCATTCATTGAACAGCCAGTGCTTTGTCCTGACTGGTTCACCCGTTAATGTGGCATCACAAAAACACTGTCTAAACTTGTCTTTTTCCAAGGGGAGGAGCTTAACTGAACTTTCACAGCAAAAGCACACAGACATGACACATAAGAGTGTTTTCCTTCTTCATGTCTTGTAAGTCATAAAATACATGTTACAGACATGTTAACAAGAAAAAAAAAATCTTGATTTTCACCAGTGTGTCACTTTAATCTCTTAAAATTCTGTGGCGCAACAGTGTGCCTGTCAGCATCCCCCTTCTGGTGGCCAGGTTTTTTTTTTAAAGAAAATATTCAGTTTGGATATCAGACATTCCAAAGGCAGTAACTTGAAAGTGATAAGAGATAATGGCTTATTGTCAAGTAGAAAGATGTAGAATATGATCCAAAGTTTGAGATAGGAGTAAATTTACCCATCTAATTTGCATAATGCGACGGCAACCATATTGAATTACATAACTTTTGGTCAAAAGTGGACTTTGGACATATTTACACAAAGGATGGTTTTGTTTTTTGTCTTCGTTTTTGGTTTTTTGTTATCTTATCTTCAAAGTATATGAACCAGAAAATCAGTAGAATGTACACAAACCGATAAAAACCGGTCAGACCTACCACTCGTCGTGTCTTCATTGGTCCATTTTCGTCACCCACAGTCCTTATTTTGTCTTCTGCCAGTCATTTTCACTTTCTCTCCCACATCCAGAAACTGTCACATGTATGTTCTGAATTATTCCACCTCAATTTTGGTTACATTATGCCGTCGAACCGGCGCTATTGTTCTCTGTCGTCACATGCAGCTCCATCGATGGCAGACGAAAGTGTACATGTTCCAGACCGTCTTCTGCTTTCACAAAATGTAAATATTTGCCCCTGAGGGCGAGTGGGAGTGAGACTGAATGGGTACAGGAGTGAGAGAGAATGGGTGGGTCCGGGAGAGTGAGAGTGGGTGAGTGAGAGTGAGGGAGTGCATGTGTTTGCATGTGAGAGCATGAGGGTGTGAAGGTGTGGGGATGGGTATGTCTGCGAGTCGGGAGGTGCTGGATTGAGGGGGGTAGTGCCTCTCGGCTATGTGGGCTCCCCTGGGTGGGGGGGACTTCGTTGGGCATGGGGGTCCCCGGGATATGTGGCACTGGCATGGGGGGTCGCTGTGGGGGTGCCTGGGGAGGCCTGCATCGGTGGGCGCTGGCTGATCTCTGGCCCGGGGGGGGGGGGGGGGGGATGGCGGGCCCGGGGGTGTGGGCCCACCGTGCCGGCTGCCTGGCGGCCTAGCCTCCCTCGATCGTCCCTCCGGAGGCAGATGCCTGGCTTTCCTGGGGCTTGCTGACCTTGGGCATTTGTGCCCTGTGGGGGTTGGCGGCTCTGCCTTGCCTGCTCGAGGTTCCCGGGGGGGAGAGCTGCTGTGACTGGCCCCCCTCTTCGTATGTTTCCTGACAAACCACTCAAATGCACACACTTATTTTGAGCGCGCTGTCATATATACGCACAAATGTCTCTCCTTTAACAGGTGCGGATACCAAACTCGTGTTGAGACATCTTCGGTGGAAGAAGCAGTTTGTCTTCTGTTTGTTTTAGTTGTTGGTTTGTTCGTCTTTTTGTCTGTTCCCCTCCCTTTTCTTTCCCCCTCCACACACTTCCTTTCCCTATTCCCCATCCTGTCGGGTCCTCCATGGGTAAAATAATTTAAATGAAGTATTAAAAGTTATTACGGGAGGAGTTTACAATATACAGTACATAGTTAGGTACTGTATAAAGCTCCTTTTGGCAAAGTTTATCTGTTTTGGCACAATAAGTGTAACAGATCTCTGTTCTGCTTACCTAGCTGCCTGACATGACAAGGGGGGAGAAAAGGAGGAAAAAACATAAATATTTCCCTTCAGAAGCTAAATAATCTCATTTTAGAATCATAGCAAAATTCCTCAGTGTGGAAATATATGTTGGGATGGAGCCTTTGTTTACATTTTCTTCTTCACATTACCGGAAATGATGATTGTGACAGTTCATTGGGTGAAGTCCTCCCGTCCTCCAGTGAAGAGCAGTAAGCTATACGTGTCTGACATCTTGTGCTAGGAAATGCTTGGTACAACTGGGTTTTCTGTGCTTTTGGGACACATCACGTGACAGGCGTAGAACTGCGCCAGGGACAGCAGGTGACACTGATGTCTTATGAAAGCAGAACGTCAAAGGGTTAAGTGAGGTTTTGATGGAATTTGGTATTTTAGGTTCTGACTTCACAAATGTCGCGTGTGATCTCTTGTTTGAAGAGGTTCACCCAACCTCAGCAGAAAAAAAAAGACTCAATGGCCTGGAAGTACTTGCTCGGCACGTTCTAAATCAACTGTGCCCTGAGGTATAGGAACACACCAGAAGTCCCTACTTGTATTCTTTTTGTGGTCCATAGCCAGCTGAGTTTTTAATCATCCCAAAAAAGCAACAATGAAACCAAGATGGATGCCACCAGAAAAGCTAGCTAGTAGTTAGCGCTAGTGCTAATAGTTGCTACATGCTAACATATACAGAATTAATCTGAGGAGGGTCTCTTCACATATGGGGAAGAAGAAAAAGAGCAGGAAGTACTGTTTGTTTTTCATCTGTCTATATGATGGGGAGTTGTTACACGTACATAAATTACCTGTACTGTGTTGTTTTCAGTAGCCATGGCTAATGACTAAGTTGTAGAGGATGTGTTCAATGATGAGGCTGGGTTTATTTCTCAGGTTCAGTTTTATTATCAGAACACATTCTCTATCAACCTCCAAGCAAGAAAAGAGACAGATCACAGTCACATCACTCTCTTATACTCCGGAACATCGAAACTCAAGTCACATGGTGTCTGAGCAAACATACAGTCACATTGTAACCCCTTTGATCCTCCACCATTGTCTCTCAGCCTTCAATGGTCCGGAAATCCCTCCAGGGCCTCTCTCTGAGACAAAGGACAAATCTCACACCTCCTCGATACCTCCTGCAAGTTCAGTCCTTTTGTCCCTCGAGACGTGAAGCAAACAATAAACATTCAGCAATACATTTGTGGAAAATATGTACCCAACATATGTGCCACATAACCCCCCCCCAAACGTCTAATATGGGACAACGTAATCAGAGATGCATGGCATAAAAAAAATATTACCACATAACAAAAATTCAATCCACCAGTTGCCTAGGTCTAAACCTCCTGTCGTATCTGCTGTAAGCCGGCCTTGCTACTTCTGTAGTGTCTTCCTGCACCTGTGGATCAGAACTGTTAGCCAAACTCTGTGGGGGTTCTGGAGAAAGCCTTCTCGGTGGTCTACCGCAACAGGGGGCCCTCGTTAACTGCACTTGTTCATCGGCCAAAACGAAGGCAGGTTTAAGTCTGTTTATACAAATCAACTCCCGCCTGTCTCCCAAATCTAGCAAAAAATGCTTCTCTCCTGTTTCCAGCACTCTGAAAGGTCCATCATAAGGTGGCCGCAAATTTGGACGATGAGCATCATGTCTAACAAAAACAAACTCTGCATTTTTTAAAGCCTTCGGCACAAAAACACGTGGGAAACTGTGATGAACCAGGCCAGGAAGTGTGTTTGATCCTGTGTCATTCTGCAAGAGCTGAGCGGGGGGGTGCAATTTGGTGCAGGGTTGTTGGGGAGAAATTCACCAGGTAAACGGAGAGGTTGTGTAAAAACTAACTCAGCTGGGGAGGCCTGCAAATCCTCCTTAGGTGCAGAACGCAACCCCAATAAAACCCATGGAAGTTTGTCAACCCAATTTGTATCCGTAAGCGACGCTCTGAGGGCCGCTTTCAATGACCTATGAAAACGTTCGCATAAACCGTTAGCTTGGGGGTTATACGCGGTAGTGCGATGAATCTTCACCCCTAGGCTGCGGGCCATCGATGACCAGAGTTCAGAAACAAATTGAGGACCCCTATCGGACGTTATGTCCGACAGAACTCCAAAACGCGCAACCCAAGCTGTTAAAAACGCGCGTGCAACTTCTTCCGCAGTGGTGGATGCCAGAGGAACCGCTTCTGGCCAACGCGTGGTGCGATCCACCATCGTCAAAAGGTGTGTGCACCCCTGTGACAACGGAAGGGGGCCCACCAAGTCGACATGCACATGATCAAAGCGCTTAGCCGGGATGTGAAAAGGCTCCAAAGGAGCTCTAGAGTGCTTGTGTATTTTGGCTCGCTGACACGCTACGCAGGTTGCCGCCCATTCCTTGACCTGTTTACACAACCCCAGCCAAACAAATTTCTCCCCCACCATCTTGATCGATGCGCGCACCCTGGGGTGCGCCAGGGAATGGACCGAGTCAAAAACGCGGCGGCGCCACGCGGCTGGGACCACGGGTCGTGGCCGTCCCATGGAGACATCACAGATTAGGGGAGGCATACCCATTTGCAGCACTCTGTCCTCCAGCCTTAACCCTGTTGGTCCAGACTGGAGCCCGCGCACATCCGCATCGCTAACCTGCTCCGCGGCCATGGCTGCATAATCTAAACCTACGCGGACCGAGGCTGCGTGCGCTTCCGCGCCGCTACCTTGGCCCGCGGCCACAGCTGCAGAGTCTGCCCCCATGGGGCCTGGCGCCGCCACAGCACGCGAGAGACAGTCTGCCACTACATTATGTTTACCTGCGACATGCTGGATATCGGTGGTGAACTCCGATATCACGGCCAGCTGTCTTTGCTGCCGGCCCGACCAAGGTTCCGAAATCTTGGCCATCGCAAACGTTAGCAGCTTGTGGTCCACAAACGCGGTGAAACGGCGCCCTTCCAACCAGAACTGGAAATGGCGAATGGCCAAGTGTAGGGCCAAAAGCTCCCTGTCGAATGCGCTGTATTTTCGCTCGCTATCGCGCAAGGATTTGCTGAAAAACGCGAGCGGCTGCCAGGTCCCTGCTACAAACTGTTCAACGACCGCCCCCACCGCTAAATCGGAAGCGTCAGTGGTTAGCGCCATGCGGGCCGTTGGGAGTGTGTGTGCCAACAAAACCGCATTTGCCAGGGCTGTTTTGACTTGGGAGAATGCGCGATCCCGATCCGGAGACCATTCGATTTTATTTGTGGGTTTTTGCTTCTTTAGTGCGGCATACAATGGTTGCATGAGCTGCGCCGCGCTTGGGAGGAAACGGTTGTAAAAATTAACCATTCCCAAAAACTCCTGTAACGCTTTAACCGTTTGAGGTCGGGGAAAATCCGTTATTGCGCGTACTTTATCGGGCAGAGGGACCGCTCCTTCTGGTGAAACGCGATGCCCCAAAAAATCAATTTGCGCCACCCCAAACTGGCACTTCGCTGGGTTAATTATTAACCCGTGCTCTGCCAGCCTCCGAAAAACCTCTGTGAGGTGGCTTTCATGCTCGTCCTCGGACGTGCTGGCTACCAAAATGTCGTCCAGGTAGACGAACACGAAAGGAAGATCGCGTAGAACCGCGTCCATCATACGCTGGAACGTCTGCGCGGCGCCCTTTAATCCAAAAGGCATGCGCAAAAACTCAAAAAGCCCGAAAGGCGTTATTACCGCAGTTTTGGGTATATCTTGAGTGCGCACTGGGACCTGGTGGTAACCACGCACCAAGTCTATTTTAGAAAAAATGCGCGCCCCCGCCAAATGAACCGAAAAATCTTGGATGTGCTGGATCGGGTAGCGGTCGTGCGCTGAGGCGTTATTCAACCTGCGGAAATCACCGCAAGGTCGCCACGAACCATCAGCCTTTGGGACCATGTGTAGCGATGAAGCCCAGTGGCTTTTAGAACGTCTAATGATGCCCAATTTTTCCAAGTTGGCGAACTCCTCACGCGCTATGGCCAGTTTAGCTGAGTCTAAGCGCTGAGCTTTTGCAAAAACGGGTGGCCCGGTGGTAGTGATAAAATGTTCCACCCCATGTTTAGCCACTGTCGCTGAAAACGTTGGGACTGTGAGTGCTGGGAACTGAGTGAGCAGTGCATGAAACTTACCACCTGCGGCTATGACGTTGGCCTGTGCAGTCGGCGGAGCCACCCGGGCTGTGCAGGAAATAGAGTGAAAAGACATTAACCAGACGTCTATTAGCAAGATCAACCAATAAACCATGTGAGCATAAAAAATTAGCACCTAACATGTTGAAACTGACTGCTGCTATGACAAAAGTCCACTCGAATATTCGGCCGTGTAGAAACAGGAGCAGAGTCTTCTCCCCGAAGGTCTTAATCGCCGAGCCGTTCACCACCGACACCAGGGGACCACTGGAAGGCGCCAGCCGGTCAGCGTAGGAGGGTGTGATGAAACTCGGCTGGGAGCCTGTATCCACCAGGAAGTGCCTCCCTGATCGCTCGTCCCTTAGGTAGAGCAGCTTGTTCTTTTCGCCGAGAGCCGCAGCTGCTACCGACTCCCGGTCTTGGCGTTTCCCGAGCGCTTGAACTGGCACGGTGGAATGCACTTGCGTGCTCTCTCAGCGAAACGGCGATGGTAAAAGCAAAAGACGTCGCCTGCTCCGCGTCCCCTGGCCTCCGCCGCTGCCGTCGTCAGTGAGTCTGGTGCTGCAGCCTCTGGCCCCCTGCCATCTCCGGGTGTTGCGCTCAGCTCTGCTGCTGCGGCCGTGTGTCGTCTATGAGCGTCGACGAGCCGCTGCGCCTCCTGGCCCAGCTCGTGGTAGTCTCGTTGGGCCAGCAGCTGTGAACTGGCCAGGGTAACTCTCACCGCTGACGGCAGTGTCCTGAGGAAAAGGTGGGCGAAAATAAAACCATCATCTTCGGAGTCTCTCAAACTCAGCATCCTCGCCATCAGGTCTGCAGGTCTCTCGGCCTCGCCTTCAGTCAATGCCAGGAGCTTCTCTGCTTGCTCTCCCAGCGAGGGGGTGAAAGAACGGATGAGAGCCGCTTTCAATGCGCCGTACTTGTCGTCGTCTGGCGGGTGGTTAATCAGGCTCTCTACCCGCTGGGCTGTGTGGCTGTCCAGCTTCGCAACCACATGGTAGAATTTCGTGGCGTCTGCCGAAATTCCCTGAAGATGGAACTGTGCCTCGACTGCGTTAAACCAGGAGCGCGGGCTATGCTGCCAGAAATCAGGCAGCTGGACTGTGGTAGCTGCATTAGCCTGGCTGGCTCCTGATGAGTCCGGTGCAGAAGAATCGTCACCGGCCATAATTCGTCGTAGGGTCACCAGTGTAGAGGATGTGTTCAATGATGAGGCTGGGTTTATTTCTCAGGTTCAGTTTTATTATCAGAACACATTCTCTATCAACCTCCAAGCAAGAAAAGAGACAGATCACAGTCACATCACTCTCTTGTACTCCGGAACATCGAAACTCAAGTCACATGGTGTCTGAGCAAACATACAGTCACATTGTAACCCCTTTGATCCTCCACCATTGTCTCTCAGCCTTCGATGGTCCAGAAATCCCTCCAAGGCCTCTCTCTGAGACAAAGGACAAATCTCACACCTCCTCGATACCTCCTGCAAGTTCAGTCCTTTTGTCCCTCGAGAGTGAAGCAAACAATAAACATTCAGCAATACATTTGTGGAAAATATGTACCCAACATATGTGCCACAAAGTGGCTAGGTCAGACCCATTACCAGCCTTCTACAATGAAGCAAAAACAGTAACTAGTTTGACTTGCAAATTGTGATTTAAATACTAAAGAGTTAAAATTCCTTTTTTTCTCTGGATTGGATTAGCCAAATGGTGACATATTCAGGTTAAACTTGCCTGAAAGCAGCAGTAAATGATCATTTTCATCAGATTGTTTTCCGCCTCAGACAGAAAAGGAGCAGGCCGTCCTATACTGGGTGGAAACGTGAGAGCAGTAGAGGTACAATAGCCCTGTTATTCCTGTTATAAGCAGCCATTAAGCATCATTTGGTCGTGCCCTTTTGCACTGCTCAGATGATATAATAGCACTTTCCTTAATACATTACTGTGCTGGATCCAACATGCTGTCGCTGTTGTCCCCTGCGTTGCTTCTGTTTAGCAGGACAAGCCATTGGACGGCCGCTCGGGCCTATTGACTCTGGCGTAAAGACTCTCTTAAGCTTACAGATGATGATAATTTATTGACTCTTAATTCATAAAGCCGCTAACACACACACACAGAGCAACTCTTTCATTGTATGCACTGATCAATTACCAGGCTCAAGCCCACACGTCTCTGACAGTTTTACTGCACGTTACGTACAGCACGTTAAGCCATAGCAATTCGAACAGTTACGTATAACCATTCCTGTGTAATTAATATAAATTGCCCCTCTGCTTTTTATGATGTTGCAACTGTAATTAGTAGATGAAAGCAAGTCGCCGAATTGTGGGTGATGCTGGAGGGCTATCTAGATGAGAAGTGAGGGTCCGCTCCGCACAGGCACCCCAAGTGGGATCCCCTTTAACTATCTCCCTTCCCTCCCGTTGCCCTCACTGGGATTTCATCTAATTTCATTTCCTGCTGTCTGCTTGTGCCGCTGACCTCATTCTTCTTAACCTTCATACCACCGTTGCTGGAGCCACACAAAGACACACGGCTGTCCTCGTTATACTGGCAAACTGGTGTGATAACAGTAAACTGGAGCAATAATGGAGTCCATTTATAATTATTACCCTTTCTTTCTTGCTGCCCTTTATCCTGTGAAAGAGGCAGAAATTCAAGGGCTGAAACAAAGTGGAGCAAAGCCAAGGCAACAGAAGGTGCAGGGGTCAAAGCTAGTTGCAGCTCAACCCCATGCATCCATGTGTAAACACAGTTATACACCCCCCCGACACAACCCACAGCTGCTGAGAATTTCAGAAACTTTGTAGCTTTGAACATTTTTTTCCTCTAAACTGAGCCAGTTAACTTCCAGTATCACAACCGCATGTCTACCTCTTTGGGGTTTTTTTTGAAAAAGATCCAACACATCAGCTCTGCTAGCTGAACAGGTAAAAATCCCCCAGGGAGCAAATAAAGGGTGAACCAGTAATTTACCTTCTGCATTCCAACATCACCGCACATTAGCAGCCAACAGGTTCAAGGCCACAGACAACTCCACACTTAGGGCTTCTGTTTCATCTGGTTTCTCACTTTGATATTGGAGCCAAATTTCTAAGATATGATTAGCAGAAGCTGGAAGAAACTGCACACTTCTTACATAGGACTATTTTTAAACTAGACCGTCAATGATGGAGCAGCTCCTTCCAGCCTGACAAAATCACCCAGGGGTGCTCAGATCTCCTGACCACTGACCTTTGACCTTGGACGCAGACCCACTTGAGGATCATTGTAAGAGTGTTTGGTGAGCGTCAGGGCAAATGCCTGAGTAGCGATTCCCGTGAAATGCGGACAGATAGACGGATGGACGGCGGTTGCCATGTCACATTAGCTCTTTCAACTTTGCCAGAATGAGCCCAAAAAAACAAAAGCAGTCAAAGCGTGCAGCAGAGCTGTGGTTTGATCTGTCTGCTAAATAAAATACGGTGTGGCTTGTTGGTGTGGTTCTGATCAGACACGGCCACCTCCGTTTGTTGCACAGCCAGTACAAATCTCTGCTAACAAAGAACGCATTCAAGAGATTCGAATGGGAACACATGGGGATACCTCGCTGGAAGAATGCAAATACATCATTTCCACTCCAGTAATATGCATCAGGTACCAACATGATGTAGTGCCTATTCTCACACCCATTTCCCTCCAGAGGGAATCCTTCATTTGCATTAAAATGAGTATATGAGGCTAGTGTGTGAAGGTGGTGATGTACACATGAAAGCACACAATTCATGATGTGCCTTGTGCTTCTATTGCGAAGAGATGAATCAGGAATGTCTCAATAAAACTTATCTCATAGTATAAGGGCCCCTTCACACAGCATGGAGATCACTGGGTGACCACTGAACAATCAAAATTTGGCCTGATCGCTCAACGATCTCGAAAAGCCTTAAAAAAAGCCATTTCTATGTAAATTTTTGGGAACTCAAAAATATAATTTGTGGCAACTTTCACAGCAATTTATAAAGATCCTTGCGAGATCACTGAGAGACCAGCAAAGATCATTGAGGGATCATTGAGAGTTTCTTGGGTGACCAAGGATGATGCAGAGTATTGGAGAGGTTTCTAGTCCTCTTCCATCCTCTTTAAACAGGAGTGAAGAATGTTGAGTGATGAAAAAATGGCCAGATCCCTCAATGATCTTCCAGTGATCTCCACGGTCACCACAGTCTTCTCAGTTTTGACTCGATGCAAAACAACCTCTCAAGGATCACCAAAGGAACTCTCAAGGAGCATGCAATGATCTTATCAATCTCCCAATGATCTATCAGCGAACTCTCTGGGTCTTTCACTGAATGATCAGTGATCCCCCACTGATCTCTAATCCCTCTACCTTCGGAGTGGAAAAATTTGGAGTTCACTGAAAAATCACTGTGACATCACTGGGAGATTGAGGAGATCGTTGAGCACTCCTTTAGCACTCCTTGACCACCCAATGATCTCATCATCGATCTCCCAATGACCTCTCAGCAATCTTTCAAGAATGCCAAATTTTTACACCCAGAAGATAGAGCATCCAATGAAAGACCAACAGAGTTCATTGAAAGACCGCAGCGAAGACTGAAGACAGATCACTGGGGAGACCGACGAGATTGTTGCATGCGCCTTGAGAGTTCATTGAGAGATTGCTTCCCTTTGGTGATCATTGATTGATTTTTAGAGTCAAAACTTTGAGAAGACAGTGGAGATCACTGACAGCTCACTGAGAGAGCTGGCCTTTTTTTCATCACTCAACGATCTCCATCCTTGTCTAAAGGAAGCTCTAGATCACAGCTGCATGCACGAGCTTCCTTTCCTTACTTCCAAGCAAAATGTTGCTGTGTTGCACCATATTGCCAGTTCCAGAAGATGGAGCCCTTGCGCTGGTGTTTGTCTACAGCAGTGGTTTCCAAAACTTTTTTTTTTTTACTATGGAGCCCCGTAATAGGAAAAAGTCGCTATATCGGAAAAATCTTATTTGATGAAAAAAAAAATGCAAATTTATGAGGAAAAAATATGCAAAATTTACAGGAAAAGCTGCAAATTTAGGGGAAATTTTAAGTTTGCCTTGAAAAAAAGTTGTATAATCTTTGAGTAAAAAGGGTATCAAAGGAAAAGCTGCAAATGTGTAATAAAATGTTGCAATTTTACATGAAAATATTCCACATTTGTGAGTCAAATTAAAAAAGTCAAATTCTGCTAAATATTGATGCTATCCATTAAGGGAGGGGAAAAAAAGACTACAGAACATGTATTGCTCCTGAATACTGAGCCCCAAAACTGTATTTGGGACACCCCGTTACCTCTACAAAGGAGGTGATGTGATTGGGGCCGTCTGTCTGATTTTAGCAGGGTTGTACAGAAACTACTGGAGGGATTTTGATTAAAACTTCAACAGAAGTGGCCTTGAGGTACGATGAACCCATTACATTTTGGAGGTGATCTGAGAGTGCATTCCTCCACCAAGGCCCCATTTCACAATGTTAAATAAAGTGAAAAAGTGAGACAATCCACGTCCTGACCCGGATCGCCTCCAAGATCTACTGGCTTTATATGTAGCCCAAATCAAAATCCACCCAGTACTTTTTGCATAATCCTTTTCAGTCAAACAGACCTTGGCAGAGGTATGCACTCGCTGAGTGTCCTCTAGTTTTAATTGAGTTTATGTTTTTGGCTGTTTTATATAGACTTTTGATTATTCAATTAATGTGTTGGTATATGCATTTGTTTAAAGTTTATTGTGCACAAAGAGTATTTTGGAACCACTGGTCTAAAGTTTTCTAACCAACACAAGCCTGCAGTCATAGAAAAGGTTTAATAGGTTCAGTAAAAATGCAGATTAGATCATTTTTGACAAATCGTTGTGCAGGGCAGTAAAGAGTTCCAGACTGCTAGCCGTGCACAAACCAATAACTGCAAACACACCACAAAGCAGCACATCCATTCTTGGGAGAAGATCAAACATTTATTTAACATCATGTGATCACAGAAGACCTCCAGAAAACAGAAAAAAAACCTACAGTAATAGTGGTACAATTTTATCACAATATAGAGAACATAGTGACTTTTTGCACAGCAATATGGGAGGAGGTGACTTAAGGTTTGGTTCTTGTCATGCAAAACACATGGAATGTAACCACAAGGTCTGATGGTGTCTGACCGGTGTTTAATTATCTAGATATAGATTTCAAACACCATTTAACACCCAGTTTGCCTCGTGGAAGAACACTATTAAAATGGGCTAACTGTTACTATTAAAATGGGCTACTGTTACTCTTCTGATGAAGGCTGCAGTGCAGTTGAAACATGTAAAGAAGGTAAAGACATCTTTCTATTTTACTTTTGTCTTTCAAAGGAAAAAAAAAAAAAAAAAAAAGGATAAATAATTGAAAGAAGACAAAATGAACCTGTTTGACGTAACTGTTACTGGAATGTGCACCGTATCTTATCCTCATGTTGATTGGATCATACAAATCAAGCCTGTGTGGTAAAAAGGAAAAATGTCAAGTAACTGTCCTGGGAGTCTGACTGGATCAGTCTGTGGTACTCCTCACAGCTTTGAAGCAGTGAAAGTCAGAGGGAGAAGAAGAACATGAAGATCAGTGCCATGAAGTCTTGGCTGGAAAGTGGCTCACTTGTCTGACCAGCCAAGATGTGACTACCGCAGGAGCGACCACTTGATCTGTTCTTTGGCAGTCTGAAGTACCTGTGAAAAGACAGTCATGACTGAACAGATCACGCCAAAAAAGAAGAAAAATCACCGTGGTGAGCAAAATTGTAGTTAACATATTTTAAAAAAAAAACAAACAAAACACTAGTTCATTCCTGGCTAGATGTGACAACCTGGATCACAGAGTATATGGACGGCGTAAGAGCTGTCCAAACGTGCAACCTGTGCATTTTGATTGCCATCTGGTGGCGACAGCAGTAAGACTTTAAGCCCCTCCTTTTCCCATTATTGTGTGCAGCCTTTCTGCCAAACTGAAAACACTCCTTAAATACATTTTTTCCAAAAGATGTTTTTTGTCCTTGTAGGTAGTTCTTATCATGCTAACACTGTTAGCATAAGACTTTTTTTTTGAACTGATGATTTTTTATTATTATTTTTTTTTTTTTAAATGGAGGTGTGGACACAAATGTGCTAGTGATCGTGTTTGAAGGTCTGTAATGGGTGGCCATATACCCTGATCAAGCTTAACATCATGACCACCTGCCTAATATTGTGCTGGTCCCCTTTTGCTACCAAAACAACCCTGACCCGTCAAGGCATGAATTCCAATAGACCCCAAAGGTGTGCTGTGATATCTGGACCCAAGATGTCAGCAGGGGTGTACTGTACACCCTTTCATGGAAACTGTATTCCCTGATGGTTGTGGCCTCTTTCAGCAGGATAATGTGCCGTGCCACAAAGCAAAAATGGTTCAGGAATGGTTTGAGGAGCACAACAAGTTTGAGGTGTTGACATGGCCTCCAAATTCCCCAGATCTCAATCCAATCAAGCATCTGTGGGATGTGCTGGACAAACACATCCATGGAAGCCCCACCTCACAACTTACAGGACTTAAAGGATCTGCTGCTGACATCTTGGTGCCAGATACCACAGCACACCTTCATCAGTCTAGTAGAGTCCATGCCTCGATGGGTCAGGGCTGTTTTGGTAGTAAAGGGAGGACCAACACAATATTAGGCAGGGGGTGATAACGTTATGCCTGATTGGTCTAGATGAGAACTCAAAGCTGCAGCTCAGCCTCACTACTGGGTAGACTCTGGTTGCAAAAGCAGAAGATGGCAGCACCCTAAATCCAGGAAGTGGAGCACTACTTAACAATGGCAGTAAGTAGTGGCATGTCGTCCATATTTATATATGATTAATGACTTGGATGCAGACCCATCTGAGGATCATGTGTGCAAGAAGATTGCCCTGAAGAACTGATTTTGTAAGGTAGCCTGCGTGGCCATACACTCACTGGACACCTTGCCATTGTTGGCTTCGATCCGTGATGACTACTTGCACAACAATTTCTGTGTTTTAGGCTATACGGCTCGACTACTTCCAGTCTCTGTGTTCTACGCGGGCTGTAAATGAAAACTTGACAAAGGTTAAACATCTGTAATTTTCACCACATCAGTAAGGCATTCTCTACTCACTGCTATGAAGATGGGGAACATGACAAATAACTGTCAGACTATTTTAAGCCAATGCTGAACTATGCTCACTCATCCAGACAACTGGATCACACAGACGTTCATCGCACATGTCATCAGGTTCACTGGTATTATTGCCAGCACAAAGACACCAAGACTAAATTTTATGGTGCCAAGACACACTCAGGACTTTACAAAGTGGCAGTAAATCCTGTTTGGTCGTGATAAACACACCCTGAGGTCACATTTGCTTCCCTCTACATATACACATACCTGCTCAAAACTGAAATGGCACATACTCCTACTTGTAACTTTTGAGCTCAACTTTGTGCACAACTTGGGTGGTAACCCACCTGAGGATCATTCTGTTTGAGTTTGGAGAGGATCTGAGCAACTGGCTACAAGAAGCAGGTATTTTCAAGAATCATAGACTGACGCAGCACCATGGCGTAAGCTCATTTCACCTTCACTGGAACAAGCTAAAAATCTATATTACAAACAACTGACAACAGTGAGGTTAAAAGTAGCCATCGTGTAAAAGTTTTTAAAAAAACAGAACAAAATTGATGAACAATTTATGAGGATAAATATGCAAGATCTAATTAATCATCTTAATTCCCTGACTGAAAGCTGAATCATAACCATAAAGCATGGAGACTGGGCACAGCCATTAATCATGGACAAAGATGGGATGGTGGTAGCCAGTCTGAGGCCTCTTAAATGACGACATTAATCAAGAAGAGCTCACACACAGATGGGCTCCGGTACGAACTCAGGGAACAGGATCCACCACTGGAGACCAACCACCTCACCCCATCATGTACGCTTTTGTGTATACAAGTCAGTGCAAAATATAAGAACCTAGAGGTGACTGACACTATAGCCACGCTCTCGTATCTGTAGGATGTGAAGTGAAGAGTTTTAATAATCAATGCAAAAAGTAATCATTTAAACTTTACAGCCAAAAGGAGATCCATGCAAGGATGTTGTTTTTACCTGGGTGACTGTCTGCTCTGTCAAAGGCACATCATCACCCTACAAGAACAATTACATTAGAAAAAAGAAACTGCTGCACAACCAATAGTAAGATTTGCTGGATGTTTCTGAGAAGACTGGTGCTTACTCTGAGGGCCACGCGATGCACAACTTGTTGTGGGTCACTCTCCAATATCACCCTGCAGGCGACAAACAACGACCAACAATGACTGCCTGCATAGTCTGGAATAAAACTCGTCCTTTAATAGGTGAGGTCTCAGGAGTTTTGTTTTGTTTTTTTTAAACTTACCCTCCATCTACAATTTCATCCACAGCCAAGAAAAGCCCCTCCATGTTCTCTAACAAAGCCCTCCTCTCAACATTTTTTCTAAAAAAAAAAAATAAAAAAAAATCAAAATATGCACATGTAGTAATATGCAGCATCTCACTGGGCTGTGACAGCTGGTGACTAGTGGGAAAACAGTCACGAGGGAGTTTCCAAAACCTCTACAAACGTGTGCAAGGGTTCACAATATCCTCGTGAGTCGCAGTGACTCACTCTTCTGTTGTAGGAATTTTGAGCATGCTCAAAAAAAAAAAAAAAAAATTGTGTGAAAACTTTTCTCTCAGAATAGTCACAGAGTCGTTGCGGGTGTCTCAAACTAATCTCGAACCCTTTTCAATTTTGTTTCCACAAATCAGAAAGTTAGAACAGTTAGACAACTTTATGAGGGGATGGGGGGGGGGGGGGGGGGGGGGCTATGAAACTAAAGTGTGACTGACTGGAGACAAAAAGCAGCTGCAGCTGGGAGGGATATTCCAGCACCAGAGTGGTACTTCCCAGCAGCAACAGCAGCCTGGTAAGTAGCAGAATGGTCAAGATGGTGCTTGACCGCAGCGGCAGCAAGGAGACATGCAGCAGCTTTCAGCATGTCGGCCTGGCCCGAATCCAGTATTACAAGAATAAACAAATGAAAACTTATGTTGGACATGACTCAGGAAAACTGTGAGGGCTGATAGAAGAGGCACAGCCCCCGGCCAACTGGTAGTAGAAATGACGAATTCTTGTAATTTTAGTTTATAATGCAATCCTCATGTTTATGCATTTCTGCTTGTCATTTACTAATGTTGAGGAAAATGTAGAGTCATGAGTTTCTTTGCTAGCTGTAAAAGTTCAGGGATCAAGCTTTTTCCGGGCCTTTTTTCAGGAGTGATTTTAATATAATTTCTAGTGATTGCCAGGCATGTCTAATTTTAATGTATATTGTACTGTGTTAAAGTAATTTTATGTGTGCTTCTGTGCAATACTCCGGTGGGAGAGAAGCTGCAGTGGACAAGCAGTGAAAAAGTTGTTCTTCTACCGTTTGTTGTGGGTCCCAGGCACATGTAATTGTACTGTATAAGTTTTTAGGTTATTTTATGCATATCCTTTTGTACAATACACCTGTGGGACAGGTGCATTATAAGGTCCTGATTGTGCAATTGGCACAGATAACTGTTGCGTGAGTGTTGGGCAGCTGTCGTGGGACTGTTGTTAGTGCAAAAACTTCTCAATTTTGTCTCATGCATTTTGTGAGAATGTCCTGCAACAGCCGCATGACATGTGTGTGAACTCCCAGCAAAATTTGCGGAGAGTTTGTGTGACATTATTGCAACATTTGTGAGACATGTGCAAATGTGACATAAATGCTAATTGAGTGTGATTTCAAGTGAAAATTGTTACAAATTTGCATATCTGTCGCAAGTTTTTTCCATCTCCGACTAATCGTGAGTTGTTGCAGCCCAGTGAGATACTGCCGTTAATGTTGAGAATATTAGAAAAACTTTGGTTGGAAAAAAAAAAAAAGTCTTACAAATAACTAAATGACCAAACCTTACCGTAACATCTGACTGAGCGAATCAAAAAGGCAATTCAAAACAGCCATGAGCATAAGCTGATGAAAACAAAAAAAAGGACATTTATTATTTCAATTTGTCTTTTAATGTTGTTCACACAAATTCTTCAGTGTCTACAAAATACTTTATTTATAAGAATGAGGAATGCCAAATAATGCCAGTACAAAATTAAAATTCAAGAAATTGCAATGAACATGTTTAACACATTTATTTTCTATAGGAGAGAAAAATGATTTGGTCGCTGATATTTAAAAAAAAAAAAAAAAAATCAATTTTCCAGATGGACTTCTCAAGAAAAGCTGGTCATTGTGAAGAGAGGTCGGCCAACCCCGAAGCTAGCAGGCTCGTCTCAGCCGGGGAAAGGATTTATCCGTCCCTTCCATATCAACAACGAGCGGTATCCTTGGATTACAGCCTCTGAGGAGTGCTGCAAATTATCTTGCTGGGAACACCTGTTGTTTGCAACTGATCAAGTAGATACTTGGAGCCAGACAGCGTTTGCAAACTTGAGCTGTCTGTCACACCATGACGATTTAGGCAGCGTTCGCCCAACGTATAAAAATTGGTCTAAAACACTGGGATATGCCAAAATTTTCACTTTTGGCCGTATGCATCACACAGCCATAGCGACTTGGACATACAATTAAGTAATAGTAACTTAAACCAACTAATGCTTAGCGTGCTGCCGACATTCACAACTTATGCGCAATAGTATAATTTCTGCATAACGCAGTCATGCCAAACTGCTGTTGCCTCCCGATCCATGAATCCTAGTTTTGGGAGAGATCATCTCTGTTCAATCCAGATGATTCTCCCCTCCAAACACCACGGCAGGGGGTGTGACCGACCTGGCAGAGCTGTCAAATCTGTCAGGTCAGTCATGCCTAAAATAGCTGATGTGACACATCAGGAACATCAGATAACAGTTGTCACAACCTGGCTCAAAGGCCCGCGAACTGATGGCGATAAAAAAGTTTATTTTCAATAAAGTGAAAAAAATAAAACCAAGATAATACGTGGAGTTTGCTTTTGCTGGGAGGTGCAGCCAACAGCAAAGTAAACAGCTGCGCTCTGCGCTTCAGGCGATCAGCTGATTGGATCCTCCTCCTCTGGTGTTCTGACATTTTGGCATATCAAACCCCCGATAGGTCCCGTGTGTGTGTGCGCGTGTATGCGCTGCCGGCAGAGAGCTCTATACAGGTTTTTCCTGTGAACCAATGCTGCAAATGTGCCATTTGCTCCACAAATGCGGGACATTATCTGCCATACGCTGGATACGTCGGAAAATTTTCAGAATGCTGAAAATTAATTTTCAGAGGAGCTCGGCGAACAACGCCGTATGCCAGAGTGCTTCAGCGTGCTCTTAACTTAGACAAAACTGAGCCACAACTGATTCCACGTACCCCAGCGCATTCTCCAAATTTTTCATACGTTTTGCAAACACTGCCTAAATCATCTAGGTGTGACAGGGCCTTAACCAAGGCAGCAGCGAGGCTCCAAAGCAGCCGCCAGCTGGACAAGCAACAGTACTTTTAAACCTTTGGGCAAACGAGAGTGGATCTGCAGCTCAACGAGTAAATGTGCAGGAAAATGGAGCTCTACAATGAAAAGGTAAAGATTTTTAAAACTATATTTTTATAGTTATCGTTAACATGTTTTGTGTGGACGGCCTTATAGGCTATTTCTATGGTTTTTGGTATGAATGGCACTTAAATCGGGTAGATCACCACTGAAGGCCTAGTTGTAAAATACACAGTCCGCCAATGACTTTGACAGATGTTTATCAGATATATCGCTGAACACAAAACATTTTGGTTTCTACTCTTACTAATAATAATTCACTAAAAAAAAATCTAATTAAGCTTACCTCATTTTCATGTGAACTTCCAATCACATAAAAGAAGAGGTCTATATTGCTCTTGTAGACAACAGTGAGGCCCTCAAGCAATGCGATCTCACCTAAAGGGAATACAACAAACAAACATGCATCCATCAGACACACAGTGACTAACTGTCTTTAATACGGTAAACAGCACTTACTGTCTGTCCTGTGTGTCTTGTTGAATATGTTCTTCTCAAACGCCTTCTGCTCCTTCACGGTGGGGTACGTGTCATCATAATACTGTAGGAACATTCAAATTAAATGTCATATTATATTAATAACTCAATCACAATGGTTTTAGAGAGACTCATATAAATAAAAGTGATTAAGTAAAAACGACTATTTTGAGGCTTTACAATTTTTTACTAAAAAAGAGGATGTTATGCTAAATAATGTTCAATAAGAGGTGTTACTTTGATTTTGAAATGTTTGTAGCCCGGCATCATTTGTTGTTGTACTGAAACACTCGGACAGTGGTTTTTTTTTTTTTCCAAATCAAAATTAAACAGGAGTTCTTCATCTTAAAAAAATAAAAACACCAACTACTTTGATACATTAGGATTTAGCAACAGCTTTTCACTGTTGGACATAGAATTGTTAGAACTGTAACCAAATATCACGTCTGTTCTTCTAATTCACAAACTTAAGGTACTTTCCGAAATTCATGGAACCAACAATTATCAAATGTGTTTTTATCTACAGGGAGGAAAATGGAGAATTTTTTTCACAACTTCAGAATCCCTTTATAGCAAATTTACAGTTTCTACTATTAAGTTCACTATGCTGAGAGCTTCCTTCTTCTCGTTACAAACTGGTGAAAATTTGTAACAAAGACTTTAAAAAAAAATCTTAGCGATACAAAGTTAAATAATTACATTTCGATACTTGTTAAATGCTTTCTTTTTGTAAAATGTCCAAATTATGTTTTATTACAGAGGTTTTTTATGTACAATTGCATCTATTTGTTGAATTACCATAAGTGAGTACCCAAAAGTGTTATGGTCAATATTCTCCAGCTATGCACATATGGGCATATACACTCACCGGCCACTTTATTAGGTACACCTGTCCAACTGCTCGTTAACACTTAATTTCTAATCAGCCAATCACATGGCGGCAACTCAGTGCATTTAGGCATGTAGACATGGTCAAGACAATCTCCTGCAGTTCAAACCGAGCATCAGTATGGGGAAGAAAGGTGATTTGAGTGACTTTGAACGTGGCATGGTTGTTGGTGCCAGAAGGGCTGGTCTGAGTATTTCAGAAACTGCTGATCTACTGGGATTTTCACGCACAACCATCTCTAGGGTTTACAGAGAATGGTCCGAAAAAGAAAAAATATCCAGTGAGCGGCAGTTCTGTGGGCGGAAATGCCTTGTTGATGCCAGAGGTCAGAGGAGAATGGCCAGACTGGTTCGAGCTGATAGAAAGGCAACAGTGACTCAAATAACCACCCGTTACAACCAAGGTAGGCAGAAGAGCATCTCTGAACGCACAGTACGTCGAACTTTGAGGCAGATGGGCTACAGCAGCAGAAGACCACGCCGGGTGCCACTCCTTTCAGCTAAGAACAGGAAACTGAGGCTACAATTTGCACAAGCTCATCGAAATTGGACAATAGAAGATTGGAAAAACGTTGCCTGGTCTGATGAGTCTCGATTTCTGCTGCGACATTCGGATGGTAGGGTCAGAATTTGGCGTCAACAACATGAAAGCATGGATCCATCCTGCCTTGTATCAATGGTTCAGGCTGGTGGTGGTGGTGTAATGGTGTGGGGAATATTTTCTTGGCACTCTTTGGGCCCCTTGGTACCAATTGAGCATCGTTGCAACGCTACAGCCTACCTGAGTATTGTTGCTGACCATGTCCATCCCTTTATGACCACAATGTACCCAACTTCTGATGGCTACTTTCAGCAGGATAATGCGCCATGTCATAAAGCTGGAATCATCTCAGACTGGTTTTCTTGAACATGACAATGAGTTCACTGTACTCAAATGGCCTCCACAGTCACCAGATCTCAATCCAATAGAGCATCTTTGGGATGTGGTGGAACGGGAGATTCGCATCATGGATGTGCAGCCGACAAATCTGCGCCAACTGTGTGATGCCATCATGTCAATATGGACCAAACTGTCTGAGGAATGCTTCCAGCACCTTGTTGAATCTATGCCACGAAGAATTGAGGCAGTTCTGAGGCAAAAGGGGGTCCAACCCGTTACTAGCATGGTGTACCTAATAAAGTGGCCGGTGAGTGTATATTTACTGCAATTAATATATGCTTTTAGTTTACACTTTTAATTGTATTCATTTTTAAAACTATTCTTTTGAAGGCATTTTTTCTATCATTATTAAGATAAGCTTGGCTTTTCTGCTCTCCCAATACATTTTAGGGAATTATTTAATATTCTGTTTTCTCTGTTACATTGAAATGTTCAAATTAAAACAATACTAGTAAGATAAATTCTAGCTCTAACATTTCTCTTTCTTCATTGGTTTGCTGATAGTATGCTTTAGGGCCGTGCAATATGATGATATATATCAGATGACGAGATAAAAACATCTACTGTTTCATAATAAAACTATTGTTTATATTGAGATTTTGCAAAATACACATGTTCCCGCTTCTTCAGCAAAACTCCTCACATGCTACTTGTCAGCACCCTGCCTCTCCACCACATGAGATATAATTGGCCAATTACATATCTCTGTGAGCGCAGCAGGTGTAGATGGGCTGCTAGGCTTCACTCCAGCAGCTAGCATAGCAGCTAACTCCAAGCTAATGGTTTGGTCAAATAGCTGCTACTTCTGTTTGCCAGGGATTTGGGACCCTTTTCCACCCTGCTGCGTCAGAGATGATGGTCTAACCCCTTTTTAATTGGAGGTAAATAACATTTACACCATCTCACTCTTATTGTAAAACAGCAAATGCTAAATGACGATGTTAAGTTGTTACTAATAGGAAACATTATAGTGTATCAGACCATCGTTTCTTTGCTTTAAATTACTGCTAAGTTTCTTAGTTTTGTCTGAAAAAAAATATATTAAAGCTGCAAAAGTGCATGATGGTGGCACATACACACAAAATAAATAAATGAATTAAAGCTTGTCAGAGGAGCAAATTGGATCTTTATGTAATTTACTTGATTTCAAATAACTTTAATTAGTCAAGTAGCAATAATGAATAAAGTTGAAGTCATCAGTTGTATTTTATTACATTACTTTTTGTGCCTTTGATTTTCAGATCATGGCCAATCTGAAATATTTTTACAAAGAAGTAAACTCCGCAGGTTTAAAATCAGGCTAGAATGGTAGTCTTCAGGCTGTGGATCAATACTTAAATTTTTATTGATTCATTTGTTTCAATTATTTTTTTTATTTACTAATATTTTGCAGGCATGATGCTTAATAAATATAAGGCAGTGGCTATGGATACGGAGCCATACCCATCAGGGCTTGACATTAACACTGGCCAACGGCCGGTAAATTTCAGCAGAGGCTGGTAAGACAGCCACACCCATTAGCAACTTTAGACGGTTGTAGTTTTCTCAAATGGCATCTAAAATAATAAACCCATTGCAATGTTGGACTACAAAACTACATCTCCTATAAGTAGTTTTTTTCTAATCAGTTTTCTTTTTTCCTCTTTTTTCTGGTGAAAACAGGTAGTGTCCATTTAGGTTAAATCCATCAGCAACTACTAATGACGTTGTGCAGCCATGAAGGGGTGTCCCAATTCATAGGGGCAGGAGAAGGGGTACGGGTACAAATGAGAATTGGGACGGATCGAAATCTACTTGCACTTCAATCTCATATTGCAAATATTTTTCTCTACCGTTTTACAGTATTTACTGCTCTTCATAAATAATTAGTGTTTCTCTTGCTATGTTTATGCATGTATGTATCGGGGTAATTTACATTGAAAAAGCTTGTAAATTTAGTTCAAGTAAATTTTAACATGCAATAGTCCAATTTGATTATATTAAAACATAATTTTCCAACCACAAATGTGTGGCTAGTGAAAAGGCTGAGTGGCTAGTAACTTTGGAAAATCACTAGCCACAGTAGCTGGTTAGCAAAGAAGTTAATGTCAAGCCCTGATACCCATAGAATTCTTGCTACAGATATGGCTCGAATCTGATTGGCTAGTACCGTCTATTAATGCATATCTTAAAGGCAGCAGGCTACAGGTACGGAAGTCTGAAATTTGTTTCAAAATTTTCATATCTATTTATTACCTTTCTAACCTTACCCATTCCCAAATCCTAAGGCTAACATCTTAATTTTAATTCTAAATGTCATCTCTTATTAAGTGAAATGGTGTGGGCAGGACGCAAACCAGCAACTTTCCGATCACAGGTCCACCATACTATTTACCTTTTATTTAGCAGCTGGCTTGGAGTTGACCTGTAAAGGTTCTGTCGGATTGATCAACTCTTCCACAGCAATAGACAATGTGTACTGGGATACGGCTTACGTATCAATAGCCACTTCCTAAAATTAATAGTAGATGAATTTGCACCATTGATTTTTTTCAGTATACAATTTAAAATGTTAAAAAGAGAGATATAGTCCTTTTTACTTCTATATGAAACTGTGGTCAAATCGCACAGCCCTAGTATTCTTCCACATTTCATGCCCATTTTAGATAAAATTCTGTTGGGTTTTTTTTTTTTTTTTGGGGGGGGGGGGGTAGGTTTTTCTTTTCCATCTTAACCCCTAAATCAGTTGGTAATCTTTTCTCTCTTTTTTGGATAATATTGCCACAGAAAACATAACAAATGTGTACCTTAGCATAAAGCCTGTCTCCATCGTTGTCCAGGATCAGAACCGCTTTGACGGTGTACAGAGACGGTTCCTGTGAAGGCAGCATATGTTCAGCATTGGAGTTAACTCTTTAAACATTTGTCATCATATCAATGAACGTGATCTCAAAAAAGCAACTGTGGCGACTCGGCTGTGGGGTGGTAATACGGAACAAAATATTGTGTAAACGAAAAAAGGCATAACACTTCCACATCACCAAAACATTGTCTAAATGAAAGAAGACATGACAGTTCCACATCACCAGCAAACATAAGCTAGCTCGTGGGCTAATACAAAGTCCGTTTAGCTTCAAACTGCCGCATCTCACCGGCATTGTGAGAGATAACACCAAAGATTTTAAAAAGAACAAATTAATAAGGTAAAGCTCTAATTAAAAACTGCCCTGTGAGTAATAATAAGAAAATGCGCAAATATTACCAGTATGGGTGAATCCATTTCCTCCCTTGTTAGCTGAGCAGCTACAGGACTAGCAGGAGTTACGTGCTCCGTAATACGTACCGTAAATGAGTCTCTTTCCTATTGGCTGATAGTCTCACGTTGTGCGTGGCTGCGTGCAGCCAGACAGCCACCCAGATCCCTACTCCAGATCCAGATCAGAGTACATGTGATTTTATGACTAACCATAAACTACTTAAGATTCAGCGACATCTATCGCACAGTTTTAACCTCAGCAAGAATTTTACAACTTTGAAATGATTCTCAGGTCAGCTAATGTTAAAAAAAAAATCGTTCACTAGCTTTAAATACTCATCGATAATATTCAGGTGCACAAAAATAGAATGTGAATTTTGTTTAATTTTCATAATGTAATTCGAAAAGTAAACTTGTATACATTTTACATTCCTCACAAGTAAAGAGAAATATTTGAAGCCTTTGTTGTTTTCTTTTCAAACAGTATAAATATCAAATATTTCCTTGACAAGTTCCTACACACAACCACAACAGTGACAAAAACTACTGACCTGAGAGTTCTGCAGAAGACAGTCACTGACGCACATACACCGTGGTAAGCCACAGAAGGTCATTGCCGAAAAGGTTGGTTGTTCACAGTCTTGTGTTAATGCATATTACTGGAAAGCTGACTGGAAGAAAAAAATGTGGTAGAAAAAGGTGCACCAGCAGCAGCAGGGATGGCCCTAGCCTTGAGAGAATTAGAAAGAAAAGTGGATTCAGCAAACTTAGGGGAACTTCACAAAAATGTCAGTGCATCAAGAGCCGCCACCACAGACATCTTCAGGAAAGGGGCTACAACTATAGTGTCCCTGACCTCCTGAATTGCAGCAAAAACATCTAAACTGAGCTAAAGAGAAAAAGAACAGTTGTTCAATGGTCCAAAGTCTTGTTTTCTGTGGGAAGAAAAATTTGCATTTCATTTAGAAATCAAGGTTTTAGAAGTTGTAGGTAGAGTGGTGAGCACAGAATCCAAATTATTTAAAGTTCTGTGTGTAGTATCCACAGATTTGGGGTGCAATGTCATCTGCTGGTGTTGGTCCACTGTATTTCATCAAAGTCAGTGCTGATAGCTACCAGGAAATTTTATAGCATGTCATGCTCCCATCTGGTGAAAAGCTTTAGGCTCAATTCACCGTGGCAAAAACACGCTGGTACGCAAGGGAACGCAATGGACGTATTTGTGCGCAAACCCTACACAGAGGGGGAGCTCTGACTGAGCGCATGCAGCCCCAAAAAAGTGGACGCACGTACAAGTACGCAAATGGTTGCAGTGAACTGCGCATGCCGCATGCACCCGGAAACAAGTACTGAGCAATCCGCCAATATTGGGTGAACAAATATCTGTCTTTTTGCCTGTCTGTGTTCTTCCTTTGCCAGTAAACAACAAAAGCTCCTTTTCTTCTTAACTGTCATTGTATTGATGTACCTCCATTGCTTCTGCCATTTAAAACATCTGCCACCATGTTCTTTTGTGTTTGGACTGTAGCTGTTCAAATCAGTTTGGTGGCTCTTGGCTGCTGCCGACAGTACGGGCATGTGAACTGCAGATTAGTTTCACTGTGCACCGGTGAAATGCGGCTGCTGAGCAGCAGCTGCAGTGGCTCAAAAAACACTCTGAATACTGCTGTGTACGCAAACGCAGTCTACAGAACGCAAACATTTTCCCCTTGGAGGGACTCTGATCAGGCCTTTAGGGAGATGCATATTTTCTTTCTGGCAGGACTTAGCATCATTCCACATCAGCAAAACTACCACAAAATGGTTTGCTGGCCATAATATTACTCTACTTTATTGGCCAACCAACTGGCCTGACGTGAACCCTAGATTCTCTATGGAGTATAGTAAAAAGAAAGACGAGAAACACCTGACTCAACAATGCGGATAAGCTGAAAGTTACTACCAAAGCAACTTGGGGTTTTCAGAAGTTGGACATTTCTGTCCTTATTTTGGATTGAACTCAGAGAATATTCTAATAATTTGAGATACTAAATTTCTGATTTTAATAAGAATATAATAATCATAATCATCAAAATTAAAAACAAAACAGTCTTGAAATATGTGAAAGTTTACTTTTGGAATTAAATTATGAAAAATATATGAACATATTCTCTTTATTGTTATAGAATATATTCTGTTTTTTTAGATACACCCATAAATTTTATTTTTATCCCCCACTGGTCGAAGCCCAAAGGTCTCTTCGACCCTTTGGGCAAAGACCGAAGGGGGATTATGTGATGGAGCCGTCCATCCGTCTGTCCCACCGTTGTGAAATCAACTCCTCCTACAGTTTTGTTCCGATTGTTTTGAAACTTGATACCAGGATTTGATATACACTGATGATGCACATATTACAATTTAACTCTCATCAGAGGATTTTTGCGGGAGTTGTAACCCCTGACCAATGACCTCCTGTTTCACTTCACTTCATAGACGGTAATGTGAAATCAACTCCTCCTACAGTTTTATTCTGATTGTTTTGAAACTTGGTACCAGGGTTTGATATACACTGATGACGCACATATTGCAATTTGACTCTCTTCAGATGACCTTCAGGTCAAACGTCAGAGGTCACACTTTCCCTAAGTCTTGTGAACGCAATAACTATCGAAAGAAATGATGTAGGCTTTTCAAATCGATGCAGTAGTTGTATCTAAGACAAATCTTGGACTATGTACACCCTGACCTGACTATGAGTTTGGGGTCAAATAGTTAAAGTTAACATTCCATTTGCACTGTGGTAAATGGTAATGCTAAATTTACTATTACTATAAAATGAGTAGAACTAGGGCTACCAAACCTGGTATACAGGTTCACCTTGGGATCCTGACCTCTGACTATGGGTTTGGGGACAGAAGGTCAAAGGTCAAGATTAGCATTCCATTTGCACTATTACTAAAAAACTAGTAAAGCTAGGGCCTCCAAACCTGGTACCCTGTGACCCTGAAGTGTGACTATGGTTTTGGGATCCTAAGGTCAAAGGTCAACATCAAAATAGCCATAAACCATATCTCCATATTTCAACAACAAAGAAAGCTAGGGTCATCAAACCTGGTACACAGGTTCACTCTGAGACCATGACCTCTAACTACAGGTTTAGGGTCAAAAGCTCAAAGGTCAGGGTTGGAACTCCCTATGCTCGCTTACTATTGAACATGTAAAGCTCTCTAGGGCAGGGTTGTCCAATCATGTGCCATGGAGGACCAAGACCCTGCAGGTTTTCTCTTCTACCCAGTCTCTTCAGCAGGTGTTTTCACTTATCAGCAATCAGTGGGAAGAAATTCAGTGAAATCTGCTGTTGAAGACACTGGTTGGAGGTAAAGCCTGCAGGGTCTTGGCCCTCCATGACACATGATTGGACACCCCTGCTCTAGGGTCACCAAACTTGCTACACAGGTTCACCTCGGGATCCGGCCCTACTGCTATGAGTTGTATACTTTGTTGTATAATTGTAGATGATAGGTTTATCATAATTTGGTTCTACCACAGTAATTATCTATTTATAAATGCATGGAATCTCTGTCTGTGTGTGTGTGTGTCTATGTGTCTGTGTGCCTGTTTCACGCATATCTCTTGAACTATTCGTCAGACTGATCTAAGATTTTATACATGTTTTGCTGAGGTTACAAGGGTGTCCATCCCCGAGTATGGAGTTGTTCAGTCAACATATGTAATTTTTATCAATGAAAGTTTAACCATTGCTCTCTTCTCATGCTCTGGCTTCTAGAGGTTTTGCATTGACTCCTTACGGATTGGATAATATGCAACATCATGGCATCAGTAACCACAACACACTGTGAGCAAAATAAGGAAGTGAAAAGTGACAAATTTGACTAGAAATAGATAATACTGAAGATTTAATGCTTAAAAAAATTATACCAAAACGTTGACGTTTGATTTGCATAGGTCTGCAGAATAATTCAGCAATAAATGAAAACATGGAGACGCTGAGGGCACAGATGAGCAGCGCATCAGCGAGGCCCACGTCTAACAAAAGAACACCAGCATATCCACTCAGAGCATGCTAGGAGAAGCAATGGCCCGAGCCGGGCAGACCACTGGGCCTTCCTGGGGAGGCATGCCAGCCTGGCCCGGTCAGTGGTAGACAGGAAGTCCTGCTTCTGCTACCTGAATTGTACCACTGTACTTTGCCGGAACCACACGTCCCCCTCCTGCATGCGAGATCTAAAAATTAAACAGGACATGCTGGGAGAAGCAATGGCGCCCGACCGGGGCAGACACCGTCCTTCGCAGGGATGGCACGCCCCGTCTTGACCATGTCACGTGGGTAGATTGGAGTTCCTGTTTCTGCTTCACCCGTGTGGTACCCACTGTACTTTGCAGGACCGCGAGTCCCCCCTCCCACGTAACGTATCTAAAATTAAAAACTTAATAATGATTCCGCTATGGTGCATATTTAAAGCACATATGTAGCATGCTGTATGGTACGCATTCTCCCCCACAGGCATACAGTAGCTCGACGGTGCAGAGCCTACAGTCAAACGTCCAAATGAACAATGCCCCAGCAGGGACCTCGGCTAGGAGGTGGGTGCTGGGGGAAGAAGGAAGTCAGAGACAATGTCCCGGCAGGAGCCCCGAGGTGGAGAAGAGAGCAGAGACGCCAGCAAGTCTCGAGGGCTATGTGTGACTATGGGTGCATATGTTTACTGAGCTTCTGTGGGGGTAAAGGTGTGAGATACGCTATGTGGGGGTTGAGTATCTCTGGTGGTTATAAAAGCTGGAGGAAAGTTGTGTTTCTTTCTCTTATTATGCTGAGAACTTTGATGATAGAAGATGTGACTTCCAATAAAGCTTCCTGAGAAATAAACTCAGTCTCGTTTGTAAGACATCTTCTACACTGGTGACCTACGACTACTATGTCCAGTGACGACAACCTTTCCACGCCGGACTCCGCAGGAGCTCACCGGGTTAACGCAGCTACCATGCTACAGCTGCCCGACTTCTGGCAACATAACCCGCGCTCCTGGTTTACCACTGTGGAGGCGCAATTCCACCTTCGGGGTATCTCGGCAGATGCAACGAGGTTCCACCATGTTGTCGCGAAGCTGGACAGCCTCACAGTGCAACGGGTGGAGAGTTTGACCAACCACCCACCCCAAGACAACAAGTACGGCACACTGAAAGCTGCCCTAATCCGAGCTTTCACTCCCTCGCAGGAAGAGCGTGTAGAGAAGCTCCTGGCGCTATCAGAGGGAGAAGCAGACAGGCCAGCGGATCTGATGGCACAGATGATGAGCCTGAGAGGCGAGGATGACGACGGTTTTATCTTCGCCCACCTCTTCCTCAGGACGCTCCCGCCGGCAGTGAGAGTTACCCTGACCAGCTCGCAGTCGCTCGCCAACCGTGACTACCACCAGCTGGGACAGGCTGGCGCAACGGCTCGTCGACTCCCATAGACGGCGCACAGCCACGGACGGCGGCAGCAGAGATGACCGCCCCTTCGCGAGAAGGAGGGAGACCAGAGGTCTGCGGCACCGGACCCGATGACGGCAGCAGCGGCGGAGACCAGGAGAAGTAGAGCTGACAACGCCATCTGCTTCTACCATCGACCGTTTTGCCGACAAAGCCCGCAGATGCGTCCCGCCGTGCCAGAACCAGCGCCAGGGAACGCCCAGGACGGGAGCCGGTAGCAAGCTGCGACTCTCGGCACGAAGAACAAGCTGCTTTTCGTGACGGACGCGAATTCTGGGAAAGAATTCCTGGTGGACACGGGCTCCCAGCTGAGTTTTGTCAAGCCTACCTACGCGGACCACACTGGGGCCGGCTAACGGGCCCCTGGTGTTAGCAGCGAACGGCTCCACGGTCAAAACCTATGGGGAGAAGACACTCCGCCTGTCCCTCCACGGACGCAACTTCGAGTGGACCTTCGTTGTTGCTGCAGTTAGCAACAACATGCTAGGTGCTGACTTTTTGTGCTCAAACAGTTTGTTAGTTGATCTTGCTAATAGACGTATTATAAATGCACTGTCTTTCTATTCTATCTCCTGCACAGCTCGGGTGGCCCTGCCTTCGGCGCATTCCAATGTCACTGCAGCGGGTGGTAAGTTTCATGCATTACTCAACCATGTTTCCAGCACTCACGGTCCCTACATTTTCAGCGTCTGTTGCCAAACACGGGGTAGAGCATTTTCATAAGCACACTGCTGGCCCCCCTGTGTTCGCAAAGGCTCGGCGGTTGGACCAGCTAAACTGGCCATCGCGCACGAGGAATTCGCCAACTTGGAAAAGCTGGGCATAGTCCGGCGTTCCAACAGCGCCTGGTCGTCACCCTGCACATGGTACCCAAAGCTGACGGCTCGTGGCGCCCGTGCGGTGATTTCCGCAGATTAAATAATGCTTCAGCCCACGACCGCTATCCGATTCCGCACATCCAAGATTTTTCGGCGCATTGCGGGGGGCGCGCATCTTTTCCAAAAATAGACTTGGTGCGTGGTTATCACCAAGTTCCAGTCCGCGCGCAGGACATACCCAAAACGGCAGTTATAACCCCTTTCGGGCTTTTCGAGTTTTTGCGCATGCTTTCGGCCTCAAGGGCGCCGCGCAGACGTTCCAACGCATGATGGATGCAGTGCTGCGCGACCTCCCTTTCGTGTTCGCTTATTTGGACGATATTTTGGTAGCCAGCGCGTCCGAAGCCGAACACGAACGCCACCTCACCAGCGTTTTTTCAGAGGCTCACAGAACATGGGCTGATCATTAATCCAGCGAAGTGCCAATTCGGGGTAACGAAAATTGATTTTTTGGGACACCGCGTGTCGCCAGAAGGCGCGGTCCCGCTTGCCGGATAAAGTGCGCGCGATAACGGATTTCCCCAACCGCAGACGGTCAAGGCGATGCAAGAATTTTTGGGGATGGTCAATTTTATAAACCGTTTCCTCCCAAACGCGGCACGGCCTTATGCACCCATTGTACGCGGCATTTAAAGAAGCAAAAACCTACAGCCAAGGTCGAGTGGTCCCCGGATCGGGAAGCGCGCTTTTTCACAGGTCAAATCAGCCCTCGCCAACGCTGCGTTATTGGCACACCCGGTGCCGGCAGCTCGCATGGCGCTTAACCACAGACGCCTCCGACGTGGCAGTGGGAGCGGTGGCTCGAGCAACTGGTTGCAGGTGCTGGCAACCACTCGCATTTTCAGCAAAACATTGTGCGATAGCGAACGTAAATACAGCGCGTTAGACAGGAGCTTTTGGCCCTACATTTGGCCATCCGCCACTTCCAGTTCTGGTTGGAAGGACGCCGGTTTTACCGCAGTTCGTGCATCATAAAACCTTTAACTTTTGCAATGGCCAAGGTTTCAGAGCCCTGGTCGGGCCGACAACAGAGGCAGCTGGCTGCAATTCGGAGTTTACCACGGACATTAACAGTGGCAGGTAAACACAATGTAGTGGCAGATTGCCTCTCGCGCGCGGTTGCAGCGACAGGCCCCCAGGGGGGCAGAGTCGGCTACGGGCAGACCCTAGGTCAGGCTGGCGGCACGGGTCCAGCGCTCACAGCTCCGCGGTCTGCGTCGGGTTAGATTACGCAGCCATGGTCCGACTGAACAGGTTGGCGCCGCGAACACGTGCTGCGCGCTCCAGGTCTGGGCCAAACAGGGCTAAGGCTGGAGCACACGGGTGCTCAAAGAGACCTGCCCTCCCTAATCTGCGATATCTCCACGGGGCGTGCACCCGTCCCGAAGTTCCGGCTGCGTGCGAGTCGCCGTGTTTTTGACTTAATACACTCACTGGCACACTACGGGCGGATCCGCGCTTCTATCAAAATGGTAGGGGAGAAGTTTGTTTGGCCGGGGCTGCGTAAACAAGTCAAAGAGTGGGCTGCAGCTTGCACTGCGTGTCAAAGGGCAAAGGTACACAAACACACACGAGCCCCTCTAGAACCTTTTCACATCCCAGCCAAACACTTTGATCATGTGCATGTCGACTTAGTAGGACCGCTTCCGCTGTCCCAGGGTTTCACACACCTTCTAACCATGGTAGACCGCACCACGCGCTGGCCAGAGGCGGTTCCTCTGGCGGCAACTACAACGGCAGATGTTGCACGCGCCTTTTTAACGGCTTGGGTCGCGCGCTTTGGTATCCCGTCAGACTTAACGTCCGACAGAGGACCACAGTTTGTTTCCGAGCTCTGGTCGTCCATGGCACTCAGCCTGGGGGTGAAAATTCATCGCACGACCGCGTATAACCCCCAGGCCAACGGTTTGTGCGAGCACTTCCATCGGTCATTGAAAGCAGCCCTCAGAGCGGCTCTCACGGACACAAATTGGGTTGATAAACTTCCATGGGTTTTATTAGGGTTGCGTTCAGCTCCTAAAGAGGACTTGCATGCCTCTCCGGCCGAACTCGTCTTCGCCCAACCCCTCCGGTTACCGGGAGATTTCCTCCCTGAGAATCCTGCTCCGGAGCGCCTCCCCGCTCAGCGGCTGCAGAGCGACGCGGGGTCGCACACCCTCCCTGGTCCCGCTCATCACAGTTTTCCACGTGTTTTTGTGCCTAAAGCCTTAAAGAATGCAGAATTTGTCTTTGTTAGACACGACGCACAGAGGCCAGGTTTAAGACCACCTTACGATGGACCGTTCAGAGTGTTAGAAACCGGGGAAAAGCACTTTTTGCTTGATTTGGGAGACAGGACAGATTTAGTCTGCATCAACAGGCTCAAACCCGCTTTTGTGTTAGCTGACGACCCAGTCCAGTTGGCCAGTGCCCCCCGCCGCGGCAGGCCACCCGGGAGACGCTCTGCTAAGCTTTCACGACGATGTGTTAACGATTCTACTTCACAGATGCAGCGGACAACAACAAGCAGAGCGAGACCGGCTCACAGCAGATATGGCAGAGTGTTGAAGCCCAAGAAGTGGGAACTGTAATCTGTTGTGCCAAGTTTTTTTTCTCTCTTGTTCTGTGTAGAGTGTCATAGTTCTATGCATTTGAAGTGTACCTGGTCCTTATTTGAACGTTTGGGGGGGGTTATATGGTGCATATTTAAAGCACATATGTAGCATGCTGTATGGTACGCATTCTCCCCCACAGGCATACAGTAGCTCGACGGTGCAGAGCCTACAGTCAAACGTCCAAATGAACAATGCCCCAGCAGGGACCTCGGCTAGGAGGTGGGTGCTGGGGGAAGAAGGAAGTCAGAGACAATGTCCCGGCAGGAGCCCCGAGGTGGAGAAGAGAGCAGAGACGCCAGCAAGTCTCGAGGGCTATGTGTGACTATGGGTGCATATGTTTACTGAGCTTCTGTGGGGGTAAAGGTGTGAGATACGCTATGTGGGGGTTGAGTATCTCTGGTGGTTATAAAAGCTGGAGGAAAGTTGTGTTTCTTTCTCTTATTATGCTGAGAACTTTGATGATAGAAGATGTGACTTCCAATAAAGCTTCCTGAGAAATAAACTCAGTCTCGTTTGTAAGACATCTTCTACACCGCCATGATTGTGGAACGGAATGGCTGGAAAGACTTAACGACCAAATGCAGGACACAAAAATGCCCAATTATCAAAATAAATTATTTTTAGTTAAATATTTACTGACAACACTGATGCCGTGGTTGCAGTCAAACAGGTCCTTCTGCTGTGTATAATAATGTTGGGTGTTTTGTAGTTAATTTGGTTGATTACAGTTTTAAACAACCTTTTAATAACAAAATATTGCTAAAATATAAACTGATGCACTACAATGGGTCTCAAATATTTGTAAACGTGTCCTGTTATAGCACTGCGTGAGTTTATTCACGATACACAGAAGAAATTCAATATTACACTGAACTCCATCACTGAATAGTGATATAAACTAAAATAATTATAATGATGACTGAACAACAACCATTCCCCAAAATTGAACGTACACTATTATGAATATAAGTGATAAAAGATCACACAAATCAGTGATCTGACAAACAAATAAACAAGGGATCTGAAACAGTTGCTGATACTGGATGTCCCATTCATTTTCAGTATTTAGGTATTCTGTAATTAATATTCACACAATCAAATAAATCTTAGTGCCATTTACTCCCTTTCATATTTGTCAGAGTCTAACATGTGATTGCCAACATATAGGCTACACCTCTTTGTATTCCACTTTCAAACACAGCCTGCATTTGGGCCTGTAAAGCCTAATTGGGATACTTGTTTCAGACAGGAATACTTGTGTTCTACAGGAAATGCACTAGTACTATGAAAGTTAATGACATGGCAAATAATAGAGAATAATAAAAAAAAGAATCTCCTTAGCCAGTGGTAGATTGTAGCGCCGGTGTGCCTTGGAATGCCCTCATGAATGCATTTTTTGCCCAGTTTCTTTCTTATTGTTGAATCATGGACTAGTATCCAAAGTGAGGCCTGCAGTTTTTTAGATGTTGTTCTGGGTTTTTGTTTCTCATCTGTTCTTGAATTTCTTTAGATCGTGGCATGATGTGTTGTTTTTGAGACCTTTTAGCCTACTTCACTGTGTCAGACACTGGAGTGGTGGCCTAGTTGGTAGAGCATCTGCCCCACAACCAGGAGGTCGTGGGTTCAAATCCCAGCCGGGTTATACCAAAGACCATATAAAAATGGTACTTTCCGCCTTCTAGCTTGGTGCTCAGCATAATAGAATGGGGAAAAGAAAGTTAACGCACAGAACTACCAGAGGACTGACCCCCCACTGTAGCTTTCATTACTTACAGTAGCTGTGTGGCCTAGGGTCAGAGAAACGGAGATAGGCGCCGTATGGTGTCCCACATGCTGTGGAAGGGAACTAACTAACTTTGTCGGACAGGTTCTATTTAAGGGTCATTTCACAGTAACCTAGGCTGCCTGTGTCTCATAGGGTCAGAATTTCAAGTATACCAAAGAACCCAGTTTGTATCAAAACTTTAGACCTTCTGTTTAGTGAAAAATAAGAACTCAAGGCTACAAATACAGTAATACTGTTATTGCAAGGTTAACACTATTAAGTTCAATCAGTGTAAATTATAGAACCATTGTGCCAGAGTGGACATGTTCGGACAGAAGGTTTCTGATGATTCACCTGTTAGCCAGGTTGAATGTAATATACAAGGACAGAGTTTTCCATTATATCTTGGATATCAAAGGAAAACAATGTGACTTGCAGATTTTCTTGATGAATTATAGCCCAATGTGTCAGAGTAGACATTTTGGATGAAAAATGTGTAGCATTGAAACTGATAAAAAAAACAAAACAAAAACATGAACACATACTTGGTCAGCAATTGTTGTTGATTGCTAAAACTTTCCGAGACATATTATGCAATTCATACAAGAGGACACAATTCCTGGTCACACATTACTGTAGTAGTGACTGGCAATTCATGTCCTTTGCACTTCATGAAACTTTGCATGATGTTAACCCAGGGTGTGTTTTTCTAAATACAGGTAAAAGCACCCAACCATATACAGTGTAAAATAAGGGTAATAGTTAATATACAACTTAAAACTGGTGGCCGAGGTTACTGTGAACTGACCCTTAAGTGATTTCTTGATTCAACAGGTCTGGCAGTAATCAGGCGTGGGTGTGGCTAGTGAAATTGAACTCAGCTTTCCAAAAAATGTGATTAATCAGAGTTAATTCAAGATGTAACAAGGGGGCAATTACTTTTTCACATAGGGCCATGTAAGTTTGTATAGTTTTTTTTCCCTTAATAAATGAAATCATCATTTGAAAACTGCATTTTGCATTTGCTTGGGCTGTCTTTGTTAAATATTAAAATTTGTTTGATTATCTGAAGAATTTAAGTGTGACAAATTTACAAAAAAAAAAAAAATAATGCCTGGAATCTGATCGACATATTACTTGTATGTGCAAAGAAAATATGTTTCATATTTTAGTTTGACTTGTGAAAATTAGTACAAAGACAAAAGTGTTGTTTGTATTTTTGGTATCTGTTATGGGTGTAGTATATTTAAGTGACAATAATTTCTCATGTTAATAATACATAGGCATCATGTCTGTCAGTTATCTGGCCCCTTTTTCATAATTCATTGTCATTTTTATACACTTGTACAGCTATAAATACAGTATTTATAAAAAAAACCTTGCTACCACAACAAAGTTAAAGATCCATTTGAATGAGAGGATTATTATGATATTTTTGTTTTCTACAGGTATTTCATCAGTATCGTTATAGTGGCCTTTCAAGCCATTATAACTATGTAGTGAAAACATGACAACCCTCGTATCTATGTAATTACAGGATAGCTGAGTACCAAAATTTAAAAACTATGACATCTATACTTAATAGGCAGCTCCTTCAAACATCTACTGTATAATATGCTATTTAGAAATCTGTCCAATGCATGAACCTAAAGGTAGATCATAAGTCCAGTGACTTAAGGTGGTTTTGTGGAGAAAGGAAGCAGGCGAGGCAACAAGCTGAACAACATGTGAACTTTATTCCATCTCCAACATACAGTACAGTAAAAGAGCTCCTGGGTCTCTGTGCATTCCTCTTTTATACCTTTAATCCCATGCATTGAGACCCGGATCGTCCGACCATAATGCACTGTTTGGAACAAAGCCCTGTGTGGCACATTAACATCATAACACCGGCGCCGCTGCTCACACTCTTCTCTCTTCCAGCGGCTCCAGCGGTACCTCCTCTTCCTGGGGGGTGCATAGTCCATACTGTCCAGTTTGAGACCCCCCCGGTGGCCTTTCTCTTCCGGTCCATTATTCCCCCTTATCCCAGCTGCCTTCTCTGGGTGGAGAATCCCCCACCCGTGCCGCCACAGTTTCTGTTTTTATAGGGACTGCTGGTAACCAGAAGTTTCATGTTTAACAAGCCCTTTTAGCTTGCTCGTAATCATCAGCATCTTTTTACAGTATCCACCTACATTTAACCAACTCCAATTATCTTAGTTCCCACTTCTGGGAAACATTTGGAAACCCATACAGGCTGATGGGGATTTCCCTGTATCTCACTCCATAAATTACATCATTGTTTTTCTTACTGTATGATTTTTTTTTCTTTTCTTTTCTTTTCTTTTTCTTTCTTTTTTTTTTTGTTATTGAGTTTCAAATAATGTTGGAAAGCAGGTTTTGCACAGTGATTATTTAGCAGCAGAAACTGTACAGTAAAGCGATACCAGTGTGCATTCATAGGGGGACTGTGGGAAACCATGAAATGCTGCAATACTGCACTATGTTTAAACAAATTCAGCCGCGAAGATTTCAAAATTGCCTTCACCAGAGAGGAAGCAGAGCAGCGCCCTGAGCTAGTTCAGAGTTAAAGATACACAAAGGCTTGTTGTCATGCCATCTCACCCATGAAGTCGAGCATATTTGTATGTTAATATCCATTTAAAAGCTTCAAAGTGATGGTTATGATGATAATGATGACCAGCAGAAGTGGGGATGGTGATGAATGAATGAAAGAATGATTAATCAAGAATATGATGAATGGATATATCAGAATGGTGTTTATAATAAACCTGACTGTTACTTTGCTGGTAGGCCTACATCAGTGGTTTAAAACCTGTGGCTCCATAGCCACATGCCACTCTTTTGCACATAGTCAATGGCTCCTTGTGGATTGGCAAAAAAAAAAAAAAAATTTTTAAAAATTAGTCAATTAAGTTTGCAAGTAAAAAAAAGAGTCTAAAATTTTCATGAAAAAAGTCACTGGTAAAAAATAAAGTCACAAATTTACATGAAAAGCATCAAAAAAAATCAATGACAATAATATCACATACAGGAACTAGAGAGCACTCAGAGAGCGCTCCATCTAGTCCTCTCTTTGTCTGACCATCCCTCCTTACCTCCATCCATCTATATCTCCACCGTCCATCCTTCCGTTTGTCCCTACGCTGCAAGATAGGGGCTTGGTGGAGGTATGCATTCATGCATCACCTCCAAACTCTAATGGATTCATCCATAGACCCGGGGCCACCTCTGGTGAAAACTTCATCAAAATCCGTATAGTAGTTTTTGTGTAATCCTGCTAACAAAGAGACAGACAGACAAACAAACCGACCCGGTCACATTACCACCTTGGCGGAGGTATAAATGTAGTGCGAAAAAGTAAATTGCTGATGGTAAAGTGGCAAGTTTGCATGGAAAAGTGACACTTCAGTAATGTTGACAAGCTAGTTTATGCTTCAAACAGCCATTTTACCTTAATTTTGAGGCTCAGGTATGTTTTATTTCTTTTGACAAAAAATACTCAAAATGACTCTTTCCATCAGAGGAGTTGCCGACTGCTGGCCTCTGTGATAATGCATATGCCTTAGTATAAAAAATTACCTAATAAATGATTTATTTTAAATAAATTATATGAATGTATGCACATTTTCTGAATAAATCTCATGGTACATTTGAAGTACTTCTCTTCGTGATAGTCTTTAAGGCAATTGGGATGCTAAAATCTTCTCTAATTTAAGTTAACCAGCTTGATTATACCGGTCCAATCTGCTGGTCACGGCTTTGTTTTAAAAATTGAGCGTAATACCATAGCGACAAACAGAAGTGAAGAAGTGTGGCAGTGTGAGCTTCTCCCCTCTCCCCAGCTGAAATGCCAGCAACCACAACAGTTAGCAGTTCCCTTCCTATAAACCAAGTGTTGCTTTTATCAGTGTAAAACAGAGCTTCCGCCAACCAACATCCTCCTTTCCTGACTCTTTCTCTTTAGATCTATATTAAAAAAAAAAAAACAGTCCTCATTCTGTATGTATTCTTATGTGGGCCTGATCCCACATTTATAATCACTGTCTTGCTTCCAAATGTTGGCTGCTTTGTCAAGTTATGTTGCCCAAAATATTGCAAAAATTTTAATGTTTTTTTTTTTTTTTTTTTTGCTACATGCCATCAAATGTGGAAATTAATTGCATGTAAAAATCTGCTCATTTCATGTTTTATTTTATGCAGCAGCCCATTTTAAAACAAAAACTGGTGACAGGGACAACAAGTTTGTAAATGTCTGGCAGCTATAGAGGTTAACTGGCATAAAAAAGCATCAAAGAAAGTCTTTCCAAAGCAGAGTCATAATAAATTGTGCAAATACTGAAAATAATTATGCTGTTACATATCAGCAAATTTAGAGAATGAGGAATATTGAGAATCAATACAGGCATTTATTTAAGAAAAAAATACATGATTATAAATAAAAGCCAAGAGAACTCTGAGAACCATTATCAGTGAAATTTCGTCTAATTAGATTTGACTGAGACCAATGGGAAACTGTCCTGGGGTCTGTTACATCAAAATTCACATCTTATGGATTGCCATATCCTCTGGGCTAAAGAGCACTTTGAACTTACTTGTATTTAAAGGCACCTTGAAAGTTGAAATATTAAACTGTATACCTGAGTTTTGTCTTCTTCAATGAAGACCTTGCATATTTCAGCAAGACAACACAGGCCACACACTGCTGGCAGGAGAGTGGGGCAGTCGAGGTCCTGTCAGGTAAACTGGAAAAACAGATTTGAACTCCAGAATGAAAGCTGAAATGAGTTTTGTTTTTTGTTTTTTTGTAGTCTATATGACTGTGCTGACACAGTGGCTTGGAATTTTCTGTCACTGCAAAATGGAGACAGCTGATGTGAAACAGTAGTAAACGCCATAGTAGCACCTGTCACAATATTTCAAAAGATGTTGATGGCATTGAATATTATCGTTATTTAAATGATTTGCACACCAGTTCATTGTCAACATTTCTCTGTAACTTGTTTTTGCAATCTCATTATATAGCGGTTGTATATTCAATATTAGTAAAAAAAAAATGCAATAGCGTCTTGCACAACATTATCTTTATCTAAACATCAGGAAATAGGTGCTGGGCTTATTGAGACATTCAGAAGAATGATGCGGCTTGTTCAGGTTCCTCATCTTTTTTCTTGATAACAAGATGGTCAGAAAACACATTCTGGTAAACAGCAGTGGAAAAGTTACCGTTAATTCTGAGATGGCCTGTTTCACAAACATCATCAAACATACAAATGCATAACAAATGTATATTTTATTTTGCCCACGGTGTGATATGAGCAACAACAGCATACATACATGTGGACATCTGTACATCCTACCTGTTTAATGTCTTCTTTATTACCTCTGCCAAGGAGGTAATGTAATCGGGGTGGTTTGTCTGTCTGTCTGTCTGTTTGTCTGTTTATTAGGAGGATTACTCAAAAACTACTGCACGGATTTTGATGAAGTTTTCACCAGAGGTAACCCTTGGGCCAAGGACGATCCCATTAAATTCTGGTGATGATCTGAGAGAGCTGGTGATGATCTGAGAGTGCAGGGCAGCGCGGTGGTGGAGTGGTTAGCACTGTGGCAGCACAGCAACTCACCCTTGGCCGGGGGATCCCGGGTTCGATCCCAGCCCCTGACCAACAGTGATCTGTGTGGAGTTTGCATGTTCTCCCCGTGTCTGCATGGGTTTACTCCGGGATTTCTCCGGTTTCCTCCCACATGCCAAAAACATGCACGTTAGGTTAATTGGCATCAAAACTGGGGATTCTAAATTGTCCTTAGCTATGACTGTGAGAGTGAATGGTTGTCTGTCTCTCTGTGTTGGCCCTGCGATGGACTGGCGATCTGTCCACGGTGTACCCTGCCTCTCGCCCAAAGATGCTGGGATAGGCTCCAGCCCCCCCGCGACCCAAAAAAGGATTAAGCGGAAGAAGATGGATGGATGGATGGATGGATGGATGGATGGATGGATGGATCTGAGAGTGCATACCTCCACCAAGGACCTTGTTTGTATTTGTGCAGCAGGATTACACAAAAACTACTGGATGGATTTGGATGAAATTTTTACCAGATGTGGTCCTTGGGCTAGAGAGGAACCCATTATATTTTGGTGATGCTCCAAGAATGCATACCTCCACCAAGGCTCCTCTCATAGTGTGTTAGCAAGAATCCTCCAAAACTACTGGATAGACTTTGATGCAATTTTCACCAGAACTGGCTCGTGGCTTACACACGATCCATGAGGGACGGAAGGAGCCTTGGTGGAGGTATGCATTCTCTGAGTGCTTTTTTAGTTTAAGTTTGACATAAAAACTTGGAAAGACATTATTGCAGTCCAAGATGACTGCATACATGGAGAAGGACATCTTCCTGTGGAAAATAAAAACTATATTAAAGGGGTCATTGATTGAAAAATGGTGTGTTTGTAGGTTTTAACTGTCTGGAATGAGTCTGCTGGTCACCTAATTTTCAAAACAATCAATTATTTAAAAAAAAAACAAAAAAAACGCAGCCTTGTCTTTCTCTCCCACAAATGCCAGAAATGTTTTTGACTCTTCTGTCTAAATCGTTAACATCATGATTAGAAAAAGCCAACCCACTGCTGTCCTTGAGACCTGCCCACTACTCTATTATTGGCCCACCTACCTGACTGTCATGTAAATGGAAGGGGTGCTAAATGTAGCCTATTAGCCCCCAAGCTAACACTGGTACTAGGAAGCTTGAACCAAGTGCAGCTTATATTGTTATTTTCTTCAGATCTTAATCACCTGAATAACCATCCCTGTTACCATCTGGTTGACCAGTCCACAGTCCACAACATACCTCGCGTTGCCCCAGCCCATCTCCCAGTGGTTTTGCCATGATTCCACAGCCGGCGTCGGTGTGCTGGTTGTGGCATCCGCCTACGCCGTGACCTGAGGCTGCTCCCCCCGCGGACCAGGTCTATTTTAGAAAAAATGCGTGCTCCGGCGAGGTGAATGGGAAAATCCTGAATATGGGGAATCGGGTAGCGGTCGTGCGCTGTGGCGTTATTCAATCTGCGGAAATCACTGCACGGTCGCCACGATCCCTCGGCCTTAGGGACCATGTGTAGCGGGGATGCCCATGGGCTGTTTGATCGCCTGATGATGCCCAACCTTTCCAGGTTGGCAAACTCCTTGTGCGCTATGGCCAGTTTAGCTGCATCCAAGCGCCGAGGCCGTGCGAAAACGGGCGGCCCGGTGGTGGTGATAAAGTGTTCCACCCCGTGTTTAGCGATGGCCGCCGAAAACGTTGGGACCTTGAGTGCTGGAAACTGAGTGAGCAGTGTGTGGAACTTACCGCCTGGAGCTGTGACTCTGGCTTGTGTTATTGGCCCGGCCCCTCGAGCTGTACAGGGGAGAGAATCAAAAAACATTGCATTAACCAGGCGCCTGTTGGCAACATCAACTAGTAACCCATGTGCACACAGAAAATCAGCTCCCAGGATTGGGAAACTCAGTGCCGCTATGACAAAAGTCCACTCGTACATACGGCCGTGTAGGGATAAAGTCAGTGTTCTCTCACCAAAAGTCTTAATGCCCGAGCTGTTTACTGCTACCAGCCCGGGGCCGCTAGGTCCTGCCAGCCGGTCGGCGTAGGACGGCAGGATGATGCTTTTCTGGGCTCCCGTGTCTACGAGGAAGCGCCTCCCCAAGCGCGAGTCCATCACGTAGAACAGCTTGTTCTCTTCACCGGTGGTCGCAGCTGCTACCGACTGCCGGCCTTGGCGTTTTCCGAGCGCTTGAATTGGCACGGTGGCACACATCTGTGTGCGTTCTCTCAAAAGTGGTGGTGGTAGAAGCAGAGCGTGTCTCTCTGGCGCTCCCTGGCCCCTGCTGCCGCTACCGTCGGTGGCTTCTCACCTCCGCTGGTCGTCTCGCTGGGTTCCGCCGCGCTCACTGTGAGGGCTCTGATGGTGAGGATGATCCGATCTGCCTCCTGGGCTAGCGCATGGTAGTCATGCGTGGCCAGCAACGGCGAATTGGCAAGAACCGCTATCGCCTCTGTTGGGAGGTTCCGGAGGAAAAGGTGGGCAAACAGAGAATGCCTGTCGTCCATGCCCATTAACGCCAACATCTTCTCCATCAGTTCGACCGCCGAACCATCTCCTAACTCGGAGCGCCTCAGGAGCCTCTCTGCTCTCTCACAGTCCGAGAGCGTGTAGCGCCGGGTCAGCACGGCCTTGAGAGCCCCGTATTTGTCGTGGGCTGGAGGCTGTTGGAGCAGGCTCGCTACTTGCTGAGACGTGCGAGCGTCCAGCGCTGCGACCACATAGTAATACTTTGTGTCGTCTGCCGTTATTCCCCGGAGGGCGAACTGAGCCTCGGTGTGGTGGAACCAAGAGCGTGGGTTGTGCAGCCAAAAGTCTGGTAGTTTGACCAAAACAGCGCATGCGTTGCTGGGGGTTCCCGTCCGGGCCGTCTCTGGGATGCTTGCCACGTCGCTGGGGCTTCCCGTCCGGGCCGACTCCGGGGTTCTTGCCTCGTGTTCCACAATTCGTCAAAGGGTCACCAGTGTGGAGAGTGTAAATAACGAGACTGATTCATGTAGCAGACGACTTTATTCACTCTCTCATCAGTCATACACAGAAGAAGCATGTCTCAATACACCATGGGTTCTCCTTTTATACCAACTGCTCATCTCACATTTGCATGACATCTCACATCACAATACATTCATCCTTTCTCCCCCCCAACTCCTTCCTGCTATCTCACCATGATCTCCCTAGCTATTGTTCTCCTCTGTTTACCCTCTGCATCCAGTCTGAGATGATTAACCCAGTCTCTACAGTTTCAATAATTAAAAAATTAAAGAATATGTGAACAAAATATGTCACAAACACTTCATTAAGACATGAGTGAGCTGTTAAAATGTGGAAAAAGTGCAGTCAATGATCCCTTTAAGGTACAGGAAATGCAAAAACAAAAAAATTACCCAGAAGTGATTATACAACGATGAAAACCAAGTTGAGCTTTTATCTTCTTTCAGATGCTCTCTATTCAGGGTCATCACAGCGGATCATTATCAATCTAATATCATCACGATATCCACACAGTTCATTTGGCAAGGATTTTACACCAGACGCCCTTCCTGACACAACCCTGCCCATTTACCCAGGCTTGGGACCGGCACTAGGAGTACACTAGCTTGTGCTTTCCCTCGTGGCCAGGGAACCAACTTTCCTTCTCCCATTCTATTATGCTAAGCACTAGTGGTGGGAGTCACCAGAGGCACCACAATATGATACTATTGCGATACTTGGGCGGCAATATGATACTATCACGATCTTCCAATATGCTGAGTATTGTAATATATATTGTGATTTCCCATCAAGATCTTTGTCTTGTTAAACTCCTGCCGAGATCTCACGAGTCACTCCTTTGCTATAGTGGCATAACCAGACAGTGAACATTTAGCACCATATTGGATTGAAAAGTCAATTGATTTTATTACTCTGGCAGCCCAAAAAACGGAATTTGTATCATTTATTGTGATACTGGTTTCTGTGTATCAATACACTACACTGTATCAATTTTATGCCCACCTGTACTGAGCACCAAGCTAGAAGGCGGGAAGTGTTTATGGTCTTTGGTATGACCCAGCTGGGGTGTGAACCCACAACTTCCGAGCTGTTGGGCAGATGCTCTACCACTAGGCACCACTGCGATATAAAGCTATGATTTTATACTACATTGAATTTCAGGATTCATAATACCCCAAATTTTACACTCTTGACCTTGAAGTAAAGACTATTTATGGCTAATAATCAATAAAAGAAACTCGTGCGTTTTTTTGCCCTTTCCCAGAAGTTGACTCCTAAAAACATTCCCTTTTGTGATACCACAACCCAAAACACACACACTTTTTCTTGGAGCAGTGAAGCATTTTTCCCCTGTGATGTCTGATATTCAGCTTTCTGAACCCCTGTTGCCACAAGTCCACCACTTTTAATGAGGAAATGCAATGCTGTGGAAACACCATCGTAGAAGTGGACAAGTCTTTACCGCTCTTTTCACATTACATACAGGACACCATCACATGGAATTTAATGGACATCAGGAGAATGTATACCTAAGTGAATCAGCTGTGACTGTTTTCAGCCATCGCTCCAGGTCTGTTTTTGAAATAAGGCTGTTTGTAACGCTGAGGTGCACAATAAGTAAACTCCCACAGCCCGGAGATGTTTGGAAAGCAGAGATGTCAAAGACTAATTGAAGCAAACAAACACAAACAGGGCATGTGGGCGTTGACCTGGGAACAGTGTCCAGATTCAAAACCACTGTGGTCGCAGTAATAACAGGGTGCTCTTTGGCATGCTGTGGCAGTGGTTGAGTCAGGGGCTGGGTGCTAGGAACTCGAGTTGGGAAGTCCCTTCTTTGATTCCTGGTAGACATTTACCTTTCTTGATTTAGTCAGCCACCTAGTTTTTCCATCCTAGAACAATGACAGAGAAAACATTGTGATTTATGTCTCAGCGGGATGTGATATTTGTAATGGGCCAGACAAAACCTTCCATGTTCTCATGGTTTCTGACTGTACTGAGCTGTATTGAAAGGATTTACTGGAGCTTTGAAATGTCTGTTTATTTCAGTAAAAATTCTGGCCTCAAGTCAGTGTTTAGTACATAAATTTTTCACATTTGAGCCTTCCTTCCATTTATATTTCTTAGTATTTAAAACTGAAAATGTTTTTGCATGTCCAAATATACATATTAAACATACATTACAGGGATGGGTTTTTTTTTAAATACGTGTGTCAACATTAAATTGGCCAACAGCAATTTGGAGGAAAATATTTTTCCGCTCTGCATTTCTAAGAAATTCAACAAGCTGGTTTTATGCATCAGTACTTCACAACATTCATTTTTTTCTTACTTCATTACCTCCACCAAGGAGGTAATGTGATCATGGTGGGTTGTTTGTATGTCTGGTATCAGGATTACGCAAAAACTAGACAGATTTTTATGAAATTTTCACCAAAGGTGGCCCTTGGGCTACGGATGAAACCATTAGCTTTTGGATGTGATGCACAAGCACATACCTCCACCAAGGCCCTGTCTTCTCACAATGGGTTAGCATGTTTGTTTGTGGGCAGGATTACGCAAAAACTACTGGATGGCTTTTGATGAAATTTTCACCAGCGGTGGCCCTTGGGCTACAGAAGAAACCATTAGATTTTGGAGGTGATGCTTGAGTACATGCCTCTGACAAGGCTCTATCTTGTAGTGTTGAAAGGTGGAAACTACTGGACAGATTTTAATGAAATTTTCACCAGAGGTGGCCCCTGGGCTACGGATGAACCCATTAGATTCTGGGCGTGATCCAAGAGCGCATACCTCTCCACCAAGGCCTTATCTTGCAATGTACAGACAGATGGAAGGACAGAGGTACGATTGGTTAAGGAGGGAGGGAGCCTTGGTGGGGATTTGCGCTCTTGGTGCCCTCTAGTTTTCTTACAATTTTTACTTGCAAGGCCTTAATAGTCTGAAGCTACTGGATGTATATTTCTGACAAAAGCATACCCGTCAAGTGATACGGTTTCACCGTATTTTAATACGGGGAAAATGCAATTTTAGTAAATACGGGCGTATTGCCATTTCTGTACGCCAAAAAGAAAAATATACAGTGAAAGAAAAAAAAATTATTGAGAGAACCTAAAATCAACTGAACAGTAATTTGATGCCTGGCGAAATTGAGCGCACCTAAGCAGTCTTTTTGTGATTTTCAAAATGGCTTCATGCAGCGTGCCGCCGGCGAAGAAAACAAAGCTTGAAGAAAAGGGAAATCGAGGGACTGGACATCACTGAAAAGAATGGGAGAGTCTGAGCTTCGAGAAGGGAAAATACGCTGGATGGATAAAGGCTTCTCCAGAAGGCCCTACACACTCCTTCTGTGTTCCATGTAGGAGGAGCATAAAAGTGACTGCATCGGGGATTTTCGACCTGAAGTCGCACGTCGCTACACAGGGCCACAAAAACTGTGTAGCCAAATCGAAAACGTATCGATGGATGGATGAACATTTTCAGCCAGTGAGAGAACCGACGCCTTCCAAATCCAGTGCATCACTAGCAGAAGCTGATGTTTTGTCATTTTGTGGCAGAGCACAATCTACCCCCATCGGTGGCAGATCACTTCAGTGATTTGGTGTCAACATTGTTTCCTGACAGCAAGAGTGCTCAAGACTTTGCTTGCAAAAGAACCAGAACGACCATGATCATCAAAGAGAGCCTGGCGCCTGCCTACACAGAACAAGTCATAGAAGCACGCAGGATTGCTTAATGTCAAATTAAGCAATCTACCTTGTGCTAATGTAAATTTGAAAAATATTGATTTTTTTTATTTATTTATTATTAATATTATCATTTATTTTTTAAATTTTTTTTTGTGCTACTTGGCTTATTTTCACATTACCAAAAAGTTATGGCTCAAGATTGTGTCCATATACGTGTACATTTGAATAAATATGTTTGAAACAGTTCATGTTGCAATTGTTGTTGGTTTTTTTTTGCTTCAGTTTTCTTTCATCTGCCGATAAATACAGTTTTTAAGTACTCAGTACAGGTGTGAAAGCCCCCCCAATAAGGGAGGCATGAGGTATGCCTTGACAGGTATGCAAAAGTACTCATCATTACGCAGGCATACCTTTAAAATTGATACAGAACCACTTTTTTGAACATGATGTATGCATGCAGTGGGGGGTCCGCTACAGAGTATGAAAGGTCTTGAATATTTCATGTTGCCCAGATTAGTTTAAAAAAAAAAAAAAAAGACACTTTAGGCCTGTAGCAGCCTTTATCCTTCATGGATCAGTAGTAAATTATGTGTAACTCTGTTAAATGGTATTCACAGTATTTGGGATTGGAGCCTTTCAGAGTTTGCTGTTCACGGTGCTTCAGATCATGGGGAATGAGGGGATTTTTTTCCTAGGATTGTAATGGTCACTTGCTATGTAAGACACGCTCCCCTCCATTCTCCCCCTGCTCCTCTCTCTCCCTCGGCAGCTGCTCTGCCAGATAGGGGAACAATGTAGTCTTTCTTACCTGTCGGAGGGTGTGCATTCCATCTCAGCTAGACTAAATCCCAATCCCACCTCCAACCCACCCGTGCCTGAACAGGGCCCTCACTGCAGTGCTGTGACTCCGACTCCAGGTGCTCCACATCACACTCATGCTTTTCCAGTGGGAGGATTTTGAAAGGACTTTGTTCTTGTACGGTTTGGCACCGGCAGAGACAAATACGACTGCTTTTTGCTCACTTTGAGCTGTTTATTTGGACGCTTTTATTATGTGTATTGTCATTACACAATTAGAATCAAAACTGCTTACAGTCTTTTTTTTTCTGTGTTTGTAAACACCAACTTACTTCAGTCAGGAGCTGAAGAGTGATTGCCATGGTGTGTGCCAGACTGCTGGTTTGTGGTTTGTCATGTGGGCAAAAGGGAAATTTGGAGGTTGGGGTGCAAGTGTGCTATTAAGGATACAAGAGTGCAAAAAAATTGTGGTGTGGGTGCTTTACAGGAAGGTTGCGTTTGTCTGCACTGAGCCATCCCATTTATGCCGGTGGCTCTACGTGTTGCCGAGCAGAGAGAGAGAGGCAAACAGTTGAATAAGTGGTACAGGGAGAGGCCTCATGTGTTTAATTTCTTCTGATGAAAGTGACAGAACGGCAGAACTCAGAGTTTTTCCTTCTATTACTTCCAGGATTGAGCTTCACTTCTAAAGTTTTTTTTGTTTTTTTTTAATCTCATCATAGATCGAGGACTCAGAGAATGTTCCTCAGGTATGTTCATGCACATCTTTCTACTCACTGTGTTTTATTTCAGATATTTCAAAAGTCTTCTGAGTGGTGATGATGATCGTCTTTAATTGAATGGGAATGTATTATATTCTGATTTATGTATAACACTTCCAAGCTCTTGAAGAGTGTGACTTCTTTTGATTAAAGTTGTAAAGTTATATCAAATTTACTTTATATTTTAAAGAATCCATTTCCTCACGGCTCCTCCTCATATTTAAAACTGAGTGGATTTAATCCTAATTTCTAAAATGCATATACTTATAGCAAAATATGGTTATTGCCTTACACAAATGCAGTGTTTGCACACAAATTTACTATTAAATTATAATGATAAGGCAGCAAAAGATAAAAGAACAAGCAAAAAAAAGGAAACATATTTTGATAAAATAATACCTGCTCATTGATAACTCATATTATTAAAGATAATATACAGAAAATAAGCCTCATCTAAAGCTACATTATATAATAGATAAAATAATCTGTGGCATCTTTGAATGGTTCATCCAGTGCAAGAGCAAGAAAATGTCCACTAAAAAAGGTTACTTGAATAGAAAGTACCAGCTTTACTTTCACCAAATTGTGCAGATTTCCATTTAAATTTTTCACTCCTTTTCTCACAAATTTATAACTTTTTCCTCTTAAAATTTAAGACTTTTTTTCTTTTAATTTTGTAGGGATTTTTCCCATCTTAATGTTCTCATTTCTCTTTAAACAAATGCTCTACTTTTTTTTTTATCCCACATAAATTCACATTGTTGTGCCTGTTTCTCACACATTTGCATTTTTTCTTGCACTTTTGTGGCTTTTTATTCATAAATTTGCACCAATATGTGACCCTTTTGTCTTAGATGTAATAGTTTGAGGAAAATAAAACACAAACTAGCCACATATACCGCTAATATAATCCAAGTCATATAAATCAAATATTTCCCAAGCCATAATCGAAGAAAAATTACTTCAAATGTGATGAGAGAAAAGCATGACTCACACAAGTGAAATTTTTGAAATGAAAAGTGACTCAGAGTTTGACCAAGTAAGTTTGATCAATTAAATCTTTGGATTTTTCCATCAAAAATGTGCTCAAGTGTAAGTAAAGATTATCCTGCGATATTACAACTCGGTAAAATGCAATTTTATTTTTTTTAAAAAGTTGCTTGAGGTGAGGACATATACTTGAGTAGATGTAACTAGTTCCTACCCACATCAGTCACCACAGCATTTGAAGATGTTGCTTAATAGTGTTTCTCTAATTGTTTAATGACTAAAAATTCACCAATATTAATTGAAAATAACTCATTATTAAAGATCACATAGAAATCCTAAATGTGAACAGCACACACTGCTAATTTGATCGTTTTTTGTGTTTCTTCCACAGTGACAGTAAACATGCACATTGTTCCATCCAACAGATGTAACAATGGGGTCTGACTGAAGCTTCGGCCCCTCCCAGTTTAGAGTTGTAAATTCACAGCTAACACAACTAAACAAATTGGTGCAACAATTGATGCAAGTCATAAAGAGCACCAAGATAGAGAGCTGAAAGAACCAAACAGTCACTGCAGACACGCCACACGCCAGCTTTTCCAAAGCACCCATCAGGCCCCAGACTGTCTGTCACAGCACGCTGTTTTCCCGTAGATTGTCTTATCAGGGTCAAGCAAGAGCTGCACCCTGGGATAGCTGAAGGGAGGAGTCTGCTGAACCTTCTGTGTCCTCCAACAGAACCTTCACAGCATCCAGTCACTTGTTTAGCACCAGCTTATGCAATGTAGTAACGCACCGATGGGAGTTTTTGTCCATCTACACATGAGTGAATGGGAGAAGGTGAGAAGCTGCTCAGGACGTTTTATTCTGTGTCTTCATCAGGTCGGTGTTCTGCAGCAAAAGCCTCTCCTGAATGTGTTCAACAGCCAACTACGTTCTTCCTCTGAGGAGGGCCTGTGAGGTAGGTCTTTCTGTGAGACCGAGAAACAGAAACCTGGAATCTATTCTGAAATTCACCCAAGAATGAGTGCTTTAGATGTACAGACATGAGTAGTTAGTTGTGGATTTTTATTTTTTATTTTTTCCAAATTCAAGGGTGTAGCCGCTCCAGGCAAGTTGTGTGGGGGAGTGTCCATGTCAGCCAGTTTCTCTGGAGTCAGATCTCATGGAGTTCATCAGGACACAGAGATGGATGTGACATGGCAGGAGCTGATGGCCATCACAGAGTTGCAGGTAACAAACAAACAAAAAAAAAACAAACACCACTTCATCAAATTTAAGAGATTACATTTGTTTAACAGCAAAAATGTGAGTACAGTATAAATAGTCTATATATTTAACGGAACGGAAAGTATTTCAAATTTGGGGATATCAGTCCAGCTCATATTAAATTCACAAGTTGCCACTGGGTAATTACATTACTTAGAAACTAACCCCTCCACCTACAACTGAATGATTACTGTTTGTTCTGTTTGTGCTGATTTCCATGAAGCAAAAAAACACAAAACATTTAACTGCAAATTTGTAAAAATCTGAATCAAAGTCAAAGTGCCTTTATTGTCATTCCATTGCTAAAAAACAATACAATGAAATTAAGACACTTCTCCCTAAAACAAAATATCACACTCACAATTCATTCATGAATTTAACATCCTCATAATTACAATAAATAATACCTAAAGCAATAATACCTAAAAAAAAAAAATTAAAATAAAATATGTACATAGCAATAATAAAAGCATACTGAAAATAAAATAAGACCATCTTGTACACAAGGTTTTTACCCACAAAATAACCTAAAATAACATCAGCAGTCTGTATGTATTATATGAATCCATTCAAAATACGTACTGCTGTTGGGAAAAAACTATGATTAAACCTGGTAGTCCGGGTTTTATGGGATCTGTACCGCTTCCCTGAGGGGAGCAAGTGAAAGAAATCATGACCTGGATGAGTGCAATCCATAATGATGGCAGTAGCCCTGCTGAGGTACCGAGACCTGGAAATCTCTTCCAAAGAAGGGAGAGAACAACCAGTGATTTTTTTGCACAGTCTCGATCACTCTCTGCAAAGCTTTGCGGGTCTGTGGCAAAGAAGCCACCATACCGAACCGTGATGCCATATGACAAAAAGCTCTCAATGGCAGAGCGATAAAATAAAGCCAGCAACTGTGCATTCATGCCATTCCTCTTGAGGAGCCTCAGAAAGTGTAGACACTGTTGAGCCTTCTTTATCGTAGCTATGGTGTTAACTGACCAGGTGAGGTTGTGAGAAATATGAACACCCAGAAACTTGAATATGGTATAAGATATAAATAGCAGTCTTGTTTGTGGTATTTTAGGACCTTGAAAGATGTATTTAAAGGGTCATTTTTCATGAAAACAGAGGCCATAATTTTAGGTAAATGTAACATTTAACGTCATCGTCATCATAGCAGTCTGTTGGGGGCGACAATGACTGTTTCATTTAGGTCTGATCAGATTCCTCCACAGCTCTGTCCTTCACCTTCCGCTGCCAGGAACTCCTGACCGTATTAACCTGGGTGACATCCGAGCCGGTATGAGTTGCTCTCTGACTGACTATTTCATGAAACTGCTTGCAAAGTATTTGAGTACCACTAGCTTTTGCTGGACTAGTGGCACATTCTTGGCAGATAGAGGTATTATCAGTGGCAAGGACAGGCCAAGACAAACTGACTCCAGTATTTGTTGCAGTGACTGACCAGATGATAGGTTTGTTTATCTCTGCTCTTTGTGTAGTGCATGTCACGATGCACCGACTGGCAAAAGTCCACCACAGACCTTGCGACAGATGTGCTTATCTGCCAGGATGTCCAGTCTCACCTCATGTAACTGGGAGTGGTCCCCCACAGACCTGTGACAGATATTGTTTTTAGTTCTGCCAGGATGCCCAGTTTCACCCTCCACACCCTCGGAAGGGCGGGGTTTCCGGTTTAGTCGCCGACGGCCCGACCCATGAGACATGTAGTACCAGTTTTCATGGTTATCCGGTAGCAAGCACACCAGTGCCTGACATTTAACATATCTGTGGACATAAAGTTTAAAGAGGAAAAACTGAGTTTAGATATTCAGTAAAAGAATAAATTTCTTTTTTATTGATCCTCGTGGATCTGGTATTCTTATTTAACAAATGCATGATTTAAAGTTAAACAAACCAAGCTGTCTCATTGGGTAGAGCAACACAGTAAGCCCCTTTTGAAATTTCACTCTTTTCTTTTCTTATACTCAGAAATATTTCAAAAAATGGCAACAATCAGAAAATAACTTTTAACATCTTAAAAATGTGTTAACTTTTTATATTTTAACTGGATCATTTAGGCTCGGGGCAGCGCGGTGGCGGAGTGGTTAGCACTGCAGCAGCACAGCAACTCACCCTTGGCCGGGGATCCTGGGTTCGATCCCAGCCCCCAACCAACAGTGATCTGTGTGGAGTTTGCATGTTCTCCCCGTGTCTGCATGGGTTTACTCCGGGATTTCTCCAGTTTCCTCCCACATGCCAAAAACATGCAAGTTAGGTTAATTGGCATCAAAACTGGGGATTTTAAATTGTCCTTAGGTATGACTGTGAGAGTGAATGGTTGTCTGTCTCTCTGTGTTGGCCCTGCGATGGACTGGCGATCTGTCCAGGGTGTACCCTGCCTCTCGCCCAAAGATGCTGGGATAGGCTCCAGCCCCCCCGTGACCCGAAAAGGATTAAGCGGAAGAAGATGGATGGATGGATGGCATTTAGGCTCCTCAAATTCATGTGGTAACACTCAACAGCTAATGGCTCTTCAAGGGAAACAGCCATCAGCAGTCGTAAAAGACAGAAGTGGAAATATGAAGGAGACTGAGTGATTCTTCTGATAAAACTGCACATGTAGCCTTAAGCTAAGTAAAACCCCTATGTGACTTATACAACAAAACTTGTTGTATACAACCCCTAGTTGTAGGTCAGGATGCCAAGGTGAACCTGTGTAGCAAGTGTGGGGACCCTAGAGAGCTTCAGTAGTAAGAGGGCATAGGGAATACTAACCTTGACCTGGGACCATTTGACCCCAAACCTATAGTCAGAGGTCATGGTCTCAGGATGAACCCGTGTAGCAAATTTGGTGACCCTAGCTTTCTTTGTTGTTGAGATACAGTTTACATGTCATTTTGATGGTGAGGTTTGACCTTGCAGTCAAAGAGCCATAGTCACACTTCAGGATCACAGGGTGACCCTGTGTACAAAGTTTGGTGACCCTAGCTTTACTTGTTGTATAGTAATAGGGCATAGAAAATGTCAACCTTAACCTTTTGACCCCTAAACCTATAGTCTCAGTTCAGGGTCACAGGGTGAACATGCATACCGTGTTTGGTGACCCTAGCTTCACTCGTTCTATAGTAATAGTGCAAATGGAACAACTATGGTATCAATTTGAAAAGCCTACATCATTTATTTCAGTAGTTATCACGTGTACAAGATTTAGGGAAAAACTGACCTCTGATCTTGACCTCAAGCTCTACATTTCCTGCAAAAATCACCCAATCAGAGTCAAATTGCAATATGCGCATCATCGGCGTATATCAAACCCTGGCACCAAGTTTCAAAACAATTGGAACAAACTGTAGGAAGAGTTGATTCCACTTAAGTGGGACGGATGAACAGACCACCACACAACATAATCCCCCTTCAGTCTTTGACTGCTGGGGGGATACAAAGTCTTTGTCAATTTGGATACACAAGCTGTAGATTGATGAAGTTATCGGCCACAGCCATCATCAGTCATCTCACGTTAAGAACCCCATGCCATTTAGTTGTGATGGGAATACTGGGCTCTGGGTTAGTGTGGTGGCTAGTGAGGCAACAAACATTACACAGGCAGCGGGGAAAAGTGGGTAAAAATGTGCAAATTCAAGACAGTTCAGTAAACACTATTAAATTTTCATGGAGATCTATGTTACCAGCTTTATTAATCTAATCAAATCTATCAGTTTTGTGTTAAAAATGTGTCTGCTAACGTACACAAGAAGTAATCTAGCTTCCTCTGTTGAATTTATCACGCTGTGTGACTGATTTTATGTGGAGGGCCTCAGGCTGGTTTTTCCATGAAAATGACACACCAGTAATCTGTTCTGATTGACTTTCCATGCCCCTGTTCAGGATTGACACCAAAGTTTCTTTTACTTTGTGGTCAAATTAAACTAGCGAAGGGCTCGGCGTGGATCAAACGCCAACCCATATGCCATGAAAGCAAAAGGCTGTGATTCCAAAATAATTTTTTCACACATTAATTCACACCTGTCCGGTGTGAAATTTCCAGCGTGTGAAGTTGTTTGTTTTTTTTCTGCTATGGCCATTTGAGGCTATATTTTCAGCCGCCAGTGGAGTTTAGTTTTAGGCAGTTTGAGCATGTTGACCCCAAGCTCGTTGTTTTGCCCCATAACAACATTACAAAGTGTTTATGTTCCCTATGAAGGTCAGATGTGATGCTAACGCTTGCTGTTGTGGTTAATGTTAGCTCCTTTCTGTACCATAATGTTTCCAAGTGCATACCATCATCGTAGCAGTGTCTTACCAGTCTTGGTCTGCATGCTATCCTTGAGTAGTAGTGTTTATTCTATAGAATTGGATGCTTTTTTCCTTCTCTTTTTGAGACCCAGAGTGGTGGCCTAGTGGTACAGCATCCACCCCACAACCATGAGATTGTGGGATCATGCCCCAGCTGGGCCGTACCAAAGACCTATATTCAGCATAATAGAATGAGGAAAGGAAAATCGGTTACCCAGCCATGGGGGGCAGCATAAGCCAGTGTACTCCTAGTGCCAATTCCAAGTCCTTGTAAATGGGGAAGGCAATGGGCGTAAAAACTCTTCCAAATCCAATAATAACACACGGGACTAAGGCGAGGACAAGATTTTGACCTGGAAATCACTTCAGCTGAATCCAGAGTACATTCCCACAGCATAAAGAAAAAAAAAAAAAAAAAAAAAAAAAAAAAAAAAAAATAAAGGTCCATGTGGACTTTGTTCACTTGCACAAATGTTCCACAGAGTTGTGTATATGCTAATTTGAATCTGTTCAAATATGTTTTTCCCCAACAAAAATCCACAGATCGTGTGAAGAGGTCTCAATGTACGAGAGGGGGCTGAAAAGTTCATAGGCTGACCATGATGCAGTGGTCAGATTTGACCAAATATGGTTCATTTTTCAACATAGTCTCCAATGTCAGTGTATCTGAAAAGAAATAATACAGTTAGTATCAGAAAAGGCCGAATTTAATGTATGACTAATTTTGTTGCTGTAGCATAATTCCCTTCTTAGTCAGCCTATGAACTTTTCAGCCCCCCCGTACATACTGTAAGTCACCAAGTATGAACATTTTTGGAACATGGCATAGCTCTCATTTGTTTAGTCTTAAACAAGCTGTAAAATAATTTTAGTTTTGCTTGCACAAAATTAAAAAAAAATGCAAACACTACAAAAAAAAAGTGAAATGTTCAGCCAACATCAAAGAACTCAAAATATTAATCAAAAATAAAAGCAACCAGTAGCTTCATATTTTGAACTTAATGCAGGCATAGTAACTGTTAATTCTAACTTAACAGACGGTGTTGCTAAGACAGTAGAACAGCTAAAATGTATGGAGACATATATAAAACAATGTTTTATGAACAAAAAATTGCCACACAGTCAGGTGTGTTGGGCAACAGTGGTCTGTTTTGAGTGATGGCAGGATGAAGAGATTGTGAGCGGCCCCCCTACGCTGCACAATAGCCATCTGTTTCCATGTGAAACCCGATCACATCGTTGAGAGCCCTTCATAGGCTATGGGTGGCAAGCTGAAGTGGGGGCAAACTTTGTTCCATAGCACACAAGAGGAATTGTAAAGAAAAATGCTTCTCCATCTACTAGAGCAGCTCCAGAAATTACAATATTGTAGAAGTTTTTAATAAAGTAATTCCAAGAGTTCAGCTTTGTCTATTCATCACACATAAAGCTGTCATAAACATCAAAATTTAAAACAAAACAAAGGCGAAAGGTTTTTTTTTTTTAATATTTAAATCACTGGATCATGATGTTCTAACTTTTTTGAATAGCGCAAAAGGATCTTATGTGCCCAGAGCACTAATTTAATGTTTTTCTCTGTATGTATAGCATTTACGTATGTTTTGGAAGGACGTAAGAGTGAAATTTGGGTGTTAACGCTGAAAAAGGGAAGCTTCTTTCTAGTTTAATTTGTTGAAAAATCTTTTTTTCCCGAGCAGCAGCATTCTCATTCCACTGAGGACCCAGAACACTGTCGCCATTTTTGATAAGCAGCAGTGTTTAGTGTTCCCTTCTAACACATGGGAAACCTGGATTCAAGCCCCAACCCTGATATGAATTTGGTTGTTTAGAGGAAAATATAGCTGCCAAAGTGTAAATAAAAAAAAAAAGTTTTGTTCAGTAGTTTTGGGAAAATGTTTTACACCTTTCTAACATTGTTCAGCTACTATGTAATGAGTTATCCTGCAGATTATCTTGTAGCTATTCCCACAGGAAACCACTGCTGTCAGTGCTTTGGGAAAAATAAGAACTCATGTTGGTCAGATGCCCACGAGACTCACTCAGGCATATTAATTGGGGAGAAATCTGAAGTTTCCTAAGATCATCAATTTCATCATCACACTTAAAGTGGCAGTTTCCTGATCACTCTAAAACATGTTATTGAATAGAAAGAATTTTATGTGAAATACTGTAATGTCACTTAATTGCTTAACATTTTGTCAAAAAAGTAATTGTGACGGCTGTATTAATAACAATGACCATGTTTACATGTACACAAACCATTTATGATTGGATTTGTGATTATTCAAGTGGCCACAAACAGAATAATCCAATAAAGGCCATTTAACTGGGGACATTAACTCAAGTCATTTACCCTCCAATAATCAATTTATTCAGTGTATAAACACAACAAAACTGACTTATTGCAATTATCAGTTTGTGACCATGTAACCGGGGTCAGTGTCTAACAGCACAGTGGCCTGCGTCATATCTTGTATGCCTAAGCTTTTTTCCCCCCCAGCATTGATCAAGTGCTACTACATGGAGGCATCACCAGTGTCTAGTGAAAACTGGTTGTTGCTTTCAGTTACCATTGCTGAGATCAACATTTCATTTTGGAATTTATCTTTTACCAACACCCATAAAACACCACCTTAGATCCAGTGCAAGTCCTAACTGGTGAAACAGTTTTGTTTCAAATGTAACATGTTGCTTGTTGAATGTGTGTTTCAGGAATTTCAAGCTCCCAGTGAAGGCTCATATGGAACATCACAGCACCAAACCACAGAGCCTGCAGCACCTGTGGGGGAGTACTGGATTGCTCAGTCCCATTGCGAGCCGCCACCACCTCCTCCTTGTCAGCTGGGTGCTGCCAATACTTATGATGGACGTTATCCTGAAGAGTTGCCTGCTTGCCACTATGTGGGCCGCAGCAGAGAGCCCGTCTATGGAAAGTCTGAATGGCAGCTTACTCAAAGAACGCTCCCCGTCTCCTCTAACATACAACCCCCTGTCATGGCCCTTAGAGACCAGATGAACATGTCAAGTACCAACCAAGGCCACAGAAGAACCAACAATGCTCCAGGTTTAAGTCGACACATGCTGTGGACTACACATGGGCAGGGTGTACCGGCTCACTTGACTGATGATCTAGAATCAGATTCTGGTCTTTCCCTGAGTTCTAGTCCACCTTTGGCTTCCCCAGATAATCCCGTTTGTCATGCTCCAGGTTACCAGAGTGTAGACATGGGTATTACATATAGTGATAATGAACCAGACAATATGATGGTGCATGCCAGAAGAGCAAACATTAATTACTCAATGGACTACCACAGTCATAACTCATGTTCACACTCAGGTATACATTCACCTCAACCCAGTTTATCTCATACTTCTGCTACACCTAGAGTCAAACACATACCTGCTGGAGCTGGAAGTGACCTCTATGAGTTTGTTTCACCCAGCAGGGGGAGCTCACAGCAAATGTGCTCAAAACCACATGCAAGCAACGCCTCTCCTCCACTTAGCAGAGATGAGCGGCGGGCCCTGGCTTTGAAGATTCCCTTTCCTATGGATAAGATAATCAATCTGCCTGTAGATGACTTCAATGAGCTTCTCACACAGTACACCTTGACAGATACTCAGCTAGCACTGATCAGAGACATTCGACGGAGAGGAAAGAACAAGGTGGCAGCTCAGAACTGCAGGAAGAGGAAGCTGGAGAGCATAATTCACCTTGAGAGGGAACTGCACCAGCTGCAGGGCCAAAGAGAGCACCTGGTACAAGAGAGGCACGAGTTCCAGCACAGCTTGGCTTTTATCAAATGTCGTTTTTCAGAACTCTATGCAGAAGTATTCTCTCACTTGCAAGATGAAGATGGGCAACCATATTCAATGGATGAATACTCATTGCAACAGACACCCGATGGTAAAATATATTTAGTACCTCACACAATGCAAAAAGACTTCCTGGGAAAGTTTTAATGCCAAATGAAATAACTTGTATGGTTTGTGGCAGCTCCTGCACACATTTTATTGGATGCCCATTTTGAATTTATGAAACAAGTTTTTTTTTTTTTAAATTCTTTATTAAAAAAGTTCTTAAAAAAAAATACTGCACTGCAGCCACCACTTTGTATTTGTCAGCACCAACAAATAAATATTCAGCCAACCTGCAAGAGGGAAAGATTGAGAATAGTTACCTTCATGATGTGAGGGAAAAAAAAAAAAAAAAAAAAAAAAAGTATGTTCACTTGTACCTCTCAGAGTAATTTGCCACTTGAATGAAGTCTCACGCTGGAGATCATATCTGGCGCCTTCATCTCCTAAAAAGAAGAAGTAAATTTGATGCAGGAAAAGGCGACTGTTCACAATGACTTAAGGCATGCAAAAAAAAAAAAAAAAAAAAAAGGCAGCTGGTCCTTAATGCACATTAGGCCAAGATAAAAGGAAAAACTTGCATTACTGAGCAACTTAACTTACTACCAGCTACATGACAAATATATACACCATCAGTAGTTGAGAAGTCTGGTCTTACCTACGGACAGCATTTAAGCCCTTTGGTAGCTGCTGCTGCCTGTTAAGACTCAGGCCTGTGTTCTCACTCTCCCCTGCTTCAATGATCCTGGCGATGGTTTTGCTACTTCTCTCCCTCAGCTTGCTTCCATGGCTAGCCTCAAAGACTTTGCATGTAAGCTAGCATCCTCCAGATGTTCTTTGCAGAAATCAGGGCAGAGTCTGTGCCAAGTGATGGGCTTGTATGATGGCATTTTACACACACCATTTTCTTGTTGCTTGAGCAGATTTCATGGACTGTAGTAAATACAAGGGCTCTTCCAGTCCCCTTTACCAATGGGCTTGCCCCATCATGTGTAGCTTCTAGTAGTACCCTCCCTTTCCCAGACATACTAAAAAGGCTAACAAGGCTTCATTTTAAAAACTGAAAAGTTTTTATTTCAGCTTGATTTAATACAGTCACAAATAAAACCAGACTCAAAGAACTACACAAAACCTCATTGGAATGCTCACTGTCCATAAACACAGTAAAGAAATTAACTAAAAAATGTTTAAATGAATAAATGAAGGCCCTCCATGATTTTATCTATTATACATCTCTTCTTGAAGCAGCCTGTAACCTGCCACAACTTTTGGCTGAGCAGATTTAGGAGGTAAACCTGCAGTTGCCCTGTCACTTCGCTTGCTCTCCTCTCCTTGCTCTCCTCTCCTAAGTACTCAGTCCTGTTGAACAATATGGAACAACATTGTTAACTGTGCACTGGCTTAGTGACCTGACATCCAGAGTGAATTTTGTTTAAAGGTCACTCATTTCCCTGCAAAGACGAACTTCTAGGACATTAGTCACACTTACCATTTATGATCTTAGAATCTCCCTGTACGGTTGTTGTACTGGCCGCCTCCATATCCACCACCTGCCAAAAATAATTTCAGAAAAGTGGTCAACATAAAGCCTAGTTAAAAAGATGTAATTACATGTAATACCGTTAAAGATCTTACCACTAAAGTTTCGGCCGCCACCACCACCGCCGCCGCCTCCTCCACTTCCAAAGTTGCCACCCTTCATTGGGCCAAAGTTAGAAGGCTGAGGATCATACTGGCCCATGTTGTAGTTGTTGCCGCTGCCACCGCCTCCTCCACAGTTGCCTACAATTAACACAATTTGTCAAATTTAATGAACTTCTATGAACACAGCTGAGTTAAAGATTGCGTGGCTCAATATACTTACCATAGCCATTTCCATCATAGTTGTTTCCTCCATAGCCACCGCCGCCTCCGCCACCACCACCGCCGCCGCTGCTGCCACCACCCTGGTGGTAACCTTGATTATAACCACGGTTGCCACTATTATATCCACCAGGACCACCAGGCCCACCTCCATAACCTACGGTTGCGGGGAAAAAAAAAAAAAAAAAAAAAAAGTTTAATGTCAAGAAAAAAAGTTGCCACGTCATTTGTAGTGGAAAGAAAATGACTATTTACCACCATCGCCTCCATTGCAATTGTAAGGACCATCGTATCTTCCCCTGCCACCTAAATGAGAAGGGTATACCATGAATCTACCATGTTATTCTGTCATCTTTTAATACTATGGCAGAACTTTTCAGACATGTCCTACCCTGATTGAAGCCTCTATCATAATCATAAGGCCTTCCACCACCGCCGCCACCTCCACCACCACGGTTTCCCCTCATTCCCATTCCTGAGCTCTGCATCTCCTGCTTTGTGAGGGCCTTTCTCACCTCACAGTTGTGAGAGTTTATTGTGTGGTATTTCTGGACTGAAGACAAAAAGCCAATGAATTAGTTGTAAGAAAAAAAAAAAAAAGAAAAAAAAAATCAGCACAGGAGGTGGATAGTACTTACTGACAATCCTATCAACAGAATCATGGTCATCAAAGGTAACAAAGCCAAAGCCCCTCTTCTTCCCGGTGTTTCGGTCAGTCATAACGTCGATTACCTCAATTTTGCCAAACTGTTCAAAGTAGTCACGCAAGTGTGATTCCTCAGTGTCTTCTTTGATGCCCCCAACAAAGATCTTTTTGACAGTTATATGGGCTCCTGGTTTGTTTGAATCCTTGGGGGGGGGGGGGGGGGGGGAGAAGCACCACTATGAGCACATGTCACTTAAAAGAAACACTTCACAGAACATTTAGCACAGCTAGTTTCAACTTGCCTCTCTGGAAACTGCACGTTTAGGTTCCACCACCCTTCCATCCACCTTGTGGGGCCGGGCAGACATGGCAGCGTCAACCTCACTGACTGTTGCGTAAGTTACGAAGCCAAAACCCCTGGATCGTTTGCTGTTGGGGTCCCTCATAACCTAAGAAAGGACAATTAATTATTTTCTGCTTAAGCAAGAATAATGGCGTTATTAAATAAAACCGAAGATATACCATACCACGCAGTCTGTGAGGCTCCCCCATTGCTCAAAATGGGCACGCAGGCTCTCGTCTGTCGTCTCGAAGCTTAAGCCTCCAATAAACAGCTTGCGGAGCTGCTCCGGCTCACGTGGGACCTACACAATAGACAAAGGAGGACGGTTAAAAAAAAAAAAAAAAAGATATTTTAGTCACCACACGTACAACCGCGTTATAGAGCACATTTTAAGTGTGCCCGAGTAAAGCACTTAAATAGTTTAGTAATCAGACCACAATGCATTAATATTCGGGGCGGACACATGAGAATCACGACCGCCATTACCGGTATCACTGCGGTTAAATAATGACGAAGGGTACCGAAAAAAACTTACAAATACACACCAATATAATGATAACAAGTGCTTTTGTGTATAAAAGTGGTGACAAATATTCGAGGGTACTTCAAAATCTTCTGTAATCAGCGATAACACGGAAACAGGCCACGAGGCCCAGCTACTATAAAATGGCGGCTTCACAAAGACACCACAGAAACAACGAGAAAAGCCGTCTATGTCGACTACATTCGGATTAATTCAGATGTTAAAAGATACACAAGCGGTAAAGACAAAAAAAAAAAAAAAGTCAGTTTCCACAAACTATACTTACATCGCCAGGCATATTGTTGCCGTTGACTGGATTCTGGACTACTTCGCTAGTAAGACCAGCACGATGATCTGCGTCAGACGAGCCCTGGCCCCTGCCTGCTAGTCAACTAGAATAAATAGTAAGGATACGCTTCCTTAACCCAGCGATTGGTCAGTGGTTCCCGCTGCAGTGTGACGTCAGCGGAGACTCGGTTTTCAATTGGATCAAACTTAGTCAATCACTGGCAACGACCAATCGCTAGTTGGCAGCTATGCAATCGCGATGTTAAAGAAAAGATTGAATAGAAGGCATTTAAATGTTGCTTGAAAAATATGAGTAACGCTCAAGGATGTAGGGTGAGGGTCTAAAATGGTGGAGAACAAGGACACTTTTAGATGGTGAAAAGCGCAACAAAAAAAACCCATCCGTGATGAATCTGTCTTGTTCAGCATGGGGGAGGGGCACAGCTAAGTTCGTCTCCTACAAGAGCCACATAAAACACATTATAAACGTGTTGTTTGAGAAGAAACCATTACAAACATTTTCTCACACGAAATACATGACACCAGACGAGTAGTGTAATTTTCTAACCCAAATTGTGGGCCATCAGCTGACTTGGGGGTGGGCATCGTCATTGTGCGTCTTTAACGCGCGCTTTTTGCGCACAGCCCCTTTTTGTGAGCGAGGCTAGCTGCTCAAGTAGCTACAACATTGAGCCCGCTGGTGTTCTCACTATCAGCGAGGGTGGTCGTCGTGGTTAACGCGTCCAAACCGAGCCATCGGTAGGTAGTGATTTGTTTATACGCCCACATGTTTTATATCGCGGTTTGCCTGGATATTTTAATACCAAAAGTAGCCTGCTTGGTAACACAGACGCCTGCAGACTACCCGCTTTAGCAAGCTTTTCCACGATTAGCACAGCATCTTAGCTTCACTGCTATGTGCATGTTTTGACGACGTTGCCGACCTATTTTAAAATCTGTACGGAGTACGTTTCTAATGAGGCATTGGCAAATGATGTTTTTTAATGCTTGTACGGTTCTCTTTCTGTCTGTATGTACACATGTATGCATATTGTTATTGAATAAACTCCGGGACAATGCTCTTCGATATACGCTAGCAGCGTTGCTAACGTTGACTGACACCGTTGTGTGGTTAGCCGTACAGTGGATGTGAATTTAGTAAAGCTGGCAGAAATTTTCTTATCTTTTCTTTGTTCTCGCACAGGGAAGCAGCCTGCGACCGCGTCTGTCTAAAACAACACAGTTTGCTATGGGCAAAAAGTCTCGTGATGAGGACTCCTCATCCTCTGATGAGGAGGAGTATGTTGTGGAAAAGGTGCTGGACAGGAGAGTGGTGAAAGGCAGGGTTGAATTCTTCCTGAAGTGGAAAGGCTATTCAGAGTAAGTGGCAACCGTTAAAGTCATTATTCAGATGCACTTCAAAAACTCACATGGGCAATGATAAAAACAAAAATGTGGCACACTCGGTTTTTTAATGAGATAGAAAACATCCACAGTTACTTAAAAGACGAAGCTTGAACCTATTGAGTCTGTTAATAAAGACCATAATAGTATGTCCTTTGTCAAAACTGATACTTTCAATTCGGATAAAAGCTGTTACACCTGGAAGTTTGTATTTGTGGCCACTAACTTGCTACGCTCTGATCTTCCCCAGTAAGCACAACACATGGGAGCCAGAGAAGAATCTGGACTGCCCCGAGCTTATTTCAGAATTCATGAAGACCTACAAAAAAGGTGGCAGTGGAAGTTCCACACCTAGCAGTGGGGGCAGCAAATCAAGCACAACCCCCTCTGGACGGTCCAAAGACTCCAGTAGCTCAAAGAAGAGAAGCTCCGATGACGATGAAGAGGGTGGAAGCAAGCCTAAAAAGAAAAAAGAGGTAATTGGGCTAATTAGCTTGTTAGCTGCTTTGGGGGAGTCCGTTGGCTGGATAGATGTACTTTATTGATCCCAAACCGGGAAATTGCAGTGTAACAGCAGTATATGACGGTAGACGATCAAAACGACAGGAACACGCACAGCATGTAACATGATTGTGTTGCAACCACATAGTCATTATAAGTAAGTAAAGTTTATAGAGCTCGCCAGCTCACGTGACAAACACGCAATGCATTCTGGGTTGGGTAGGCCGGGTGATTCTAAACAAACCGCATGAGTACACGGCACCGCTACATTTTTTAATGAACAGGAAAAAAAAAATCACAAAATGGACCGTTCGAAGGAAAATTTAAAGGGACCGTACTACGCCAAACTGAATGGGATGGCAAAGACGCGCTATTTGGCGAGGCTTAAAGGGGTTAACGGGCTGGATCCCTACCAACATACAACAGTGGAGTAAGGACATAAACATTCTGCCTTACTTTGACCATGCCTTCATTTATAATTATGATTTTAACTGTAAGTCCATATACACAAAGTTTTCAGTAACTTTAGGTCTTTGCAGCAAGCCCAAGTGCAGTTCACAGATGGATGGGTGCATGACTTGGAGATGGACAAAGGCAGACCTGAAGACAGTTGTGCACACAAAGGTATTTTTTTTTTATTATTCAAGTACTGTGGAAAAAATGTGTGAACTTGTCATTTATTGTTTTAAACCTATATGAAACATTTGTAAAATTGTTTGTTTTGATTATACAGATTTGCTTGTTCTGATTATACCTCTTCTGCTTAATCTGTTGGAATTTTGAATGTGTTGTGGTGTACTTGCAGGCAGCCAGAAGAGCTGGATGACGTGGCTACCTGTGATAACCAAGATTGCAATCCAGTGACTGAGTCCCACACTTAGTCAAGCAGCTGCCCCACAGCAGCCGTGGTTATACAACATGTGCAGACTAGAATAATACTATAGCATGAGTTTTATTACATAGTATAACATTGTTGTGTGAAACACATTAATGCATGTCATTTTATATTCCTGTATTTTTTATTTTATTTATTTTTTTACTATTTCATTTGTGTGTTCTGTAACTGTGTTTTATCTAATCCTTCTTTTACTTAATTGCACAGTAGCCTGGTGGAGCACCCACAATTTTGTTGTATTGTACAATGACAGTGAAGCCTATTCTATTATGACTTTAAAGTGTTCCACATTTTACAAAGCTTTTGAAAAGTATTACAGCCAAAAAGACCCATTTCGGACTGTGCTTTGCACACGTTCTGTACGGTGTTTTTCACAACTTGTTATGCTCAGAATTTTGCACCTTATAAATAAAGAGCTGGAGTTTGTAAACCATTGTGTACTTTATTTTCAAATTGTTACAAAGCCGTTAAAGACACTATGTCTGAAGGAGTCGTCGGCCTCCGTCGGTCTATGATGACCATGGAAGAGAATCCTAAACGTCTACTCTGCTGGAACAGCACCGCCTGTGGCTGAACAGGCCGATGCGCGAATGGCAGTCCCTGTCACACAGGTCGCACTTGTGGGTGGTCTCCGTGCTGCTGGGTCTGTGGCGGTTCTTCCTGTGGGTCCTTTTTTCATCTGCTGCAGCAGTCGGTCTCTCTTCACCCGCCTTGAGCTGTCTGATCAGGGTGCCTCTCCATTTGGAGCGGTCCGTTGCAAGGTCCTCCCAGCGCTCTGTGTTGATCTCCAGGGCCTTCATGTCTCTCTTGCAGACGTCTCTAAAGCGCAGCTGTGAGCGGCCAACGTCTCTCCTGCCAGTCGCCAGTTCTCCGTAGAGGACGTCTTTGGGGATTCTGCCATCCTCCATACGGTGAACGTGGCCTAGCCAGCGGAGCCTGCGGTGCCTGAGTAGAGTGAACATGGAGGGAAGGCCGGCGCGGGACAGAACTTCTGTGTTGGGCACTTTGTCCTGCCAGGATATGTCCAGGATGTGGCAAATGCAGCGCAAGTGGAAGGAGTTCAGTCTCTTTTCCTGCCAGGCGTATGTTGTCCACGTCTCTCTCCCATAGAGCAGTGTGCTGATGACGCAGGCGTTGTACACTGCCATCTTCGTCTTGACAGAGAGTTTGGGATTCTCCCACACTCGTGTGGTGAGGTGAGCGAGTGTGAAGGCTGATTTTCCAATCCTCTTGTTGATCTCTGTATCAAGGGAGAGGTTGTTGCTGATCATGGACCCCAGGTACGTGAACTGATTCACGACCTCCAGCTCGTAGTCGCCGATGGTGATGGTTGGTGGTGCTTCCGTGCCTTGCGCCAAGACGTTAGTCTTCTTCAGGCTGATGGTAAGCCCGAAGTCCTTGCATGCCTGGGAGAAGCGGTCCTCCAGGGTCTGAAGCTCCTGCTGTGTGTGGGTTGCGACTGCAGCGTCGTCTGCGAACAGCATGTCTCTGATTAGAGCCTCGCGTACTTTGGTTCTGGCTTTCAGGCGGGCGAGGTTGAAAGGAGTAAACCATACCAAAAACATGTCAGTGTCTACATTTTAAAACTATGGCTTTATAACGACACTTGGACACATATTGGTCAAAGCACAGGTTACAGCAACAATCTTATCCAGTAAAGTCATGTCCTCGCCTTCACATGGTACCACAAAGGCCAGACATACTGTATAGTGTCATTCAATATTGTATAATATGAGCGCATGCACCCCATTACTCACTCCACATGGAGAGAGTAATGGGATGTAATACCCTGTTACTCTCGCAATTCAATTTATTTATATGGCGCCAAATCACAACACAGGGTTATCTCAAGGCACTTTACAAAAGGGTGGGTTTAAGCCACACAAATTTATAGAAACCAGCAGAGACCCCTAAGAGCAAGCATGGGAGCATCATCAGCCTGACAGATCTGTGCTGCTTCATCAAATGTTCTTTCCTCCATCACAGCTAGAGGGGTCTGTTGGTGATACTTAAGTTAATATATTTTGTAATCAAAATGAATCCCAAGATACATTTTAGAAAGAAAAACATAGGCCAAAAAAGACTACCTGAATATAAAGGAGCTACATTATCCATCTCAGTCACTGGGCCGGTGTTGTTGGGGGTTCACTTGCATGCCCTGCCGATTCTTTTTGTTGTGATCTCCTCGCTTTTCTGCATAAGCGGTTAAACCTATCAGGAGTTGTAGCTTGAACCTCTGCATGCCCGAGGTTTAGAGGGTTTCTGGACACTACCAAGTCACTCCGTACCCACACCACAACATACCTTAGACGTTATGTGCCTGCGTAATTAAATACTTACCAAACCAAAATGATGTTGTTGTTGTTGTTTAGGTGTAATATCAAAATGTGATTACTAGCTTATCAAAAGCTTCAAAATCACTTCAGATTCTATGGTAAATATCAGCCATGATACAGCAAACCAGTCTAGTAATTGGCTGGGGTTTGGTTAATTAAAATCAGCTGCTACTGTTATGCCACTGATTGCCATGACATTTTTGAGAGTTTAATTTCAGCTTCTGTTTTGAATCACGTTTTGATATTAAAAATAAACCACATCATTTTGGTTTGGTAAGTATTTAATTAAACAGGTACGGAACATCTACGGTACGTTGTGATTTAGGGGCGGAGTGACTTGATACCGGTTTAGAGAAGGTGTCCAGTTAGCATCACACACTAGCATTGCATAAGCTGGTCTGCCTGTAAAAGCAAACGGGAGGAAAATACTTGGGTGTAGAAAAAATTCAACCACTTAACATTCAGAAGTGTGTAGTGATAGACTTTTTCTAACTACTCGGGATATTGGAGTCTTTGTTTAGCTTAGCACTGCTAACGTGGGCAAAATGCTATGACCAAGCAAGTTTTAACCACTCAGCAACAACAGTTATATAGAGTAAATCGTAACATACCTTTATGAAAATGCTTTGAGCACAGTACCATCGATAAAGGAGTGTGGTTGAAAGTTATGTTGGGTCTTGTCACGGCTACAGTCCAAGCCATGTGTCACCTCTTTGTTAGATCCAAAACGTAGAGTGTGCTTTTTTCTTCCACTTTGGAAAACGATTAAAGCCTATTCCTTCATTAATCTTATTTCCACAGTGGTTGTGAGAACAACTATTGCAGTTTACAACACAGCAATACTTCCCCGTGTCTGCTTCTTCGTGATGCTAGGTAGACGTAATCTCAGCGAACTACTGTGTCCCAGAATGCACTTGGTCAATTTTGTAAACACTACGTCACACTGGCAAGCCTTATTTATATAGCACTTCTCACAGAAAGAATCGCAAAGTAAAATAAAACGCACACACAAATATGATAAAAACATACAAAACATAACCCATAGCCAAACAAAAAAGCCTGTTTAAACAGCAGGGTCTTCAGCTGCTTTTTAAACGCGTCAACAGTCTACTGAGCATAAAGACAGTGGTAGAACATAATACAAATTTGGTGCCACTGCCTGAAAGGCTCTGTCATCTCAAGTTTTAGGCTGTGTGTCCACCAAATGTGTTTTTTCAGCTGTGGGCAACTATTTTCTCTTCATTCTGTATGTAGTCCAGCGTCTACAGTGCTGAGCGCCCTTGGCGCTGAAACGCCCTCGGCGGTGGCCACTTTTTGTCGCAGCCCTCAGAGTTGAAAAAATGTCAACTTTTCAGACTGCAGCTGAGCTTGTCAGTGTTGTACCTTTCTAAGCAGCCAATCAGAATAAGGAAGGGCGGGACATAGGACGCCAGTACAGTCTGTACTCGGACTCCTATTTTCCGTCTCATCATATTTTGCATCCAAAGCTGCTACCATTGCTAGAAGACGTTTCCTGTCCATTGTTATTTAGAGACTGCTGTTAAAAATAAGTAGAAAGTCTGGCCACAGGAAAAGCGGAAGTACTGAGCTGTGAGTGATGAGCTGTTTCTGGGATACAGGGCACAGACCTTTTTTTTTTTTTTTTTCCCCAGAATGCAACGCACAAATGCTGGGGAAAAAAATGTTCAGGGCATCGGGTGGCAAAAAAATGTTTGGTGGACACGCAGCCTTAAAATGGGTTCAAGGGGCAGCCAGTAAAAGTTGATCCGAGGACCTCGGAGACCGTGAGGTGTTATACACTTTTACGCAGCTCAATGATATATTTGGGGCCTGATCACGAATGGCTCTCAAAAAAAGAACTAAAATTTTGAACTGAATCCTAAAATCACCTGGGAGCCACTGAAGTGCTGCTAAACTGGTGTGTGAGCCCTTTTCTTAGTGTGGGTTAAAAGTCTGGCAGCCAAATATTGGACAACCTGGAGGCATTGAAGATGCTTTTGGCTCAGACAAGTAAAAAGACTATTATAATAGTCTAAGCAAAAAGACATAAAAACATGAGTAATCATCTCAAGTTCCACCTTTGACACCAGGGTTCTCAACTTAGAAATATTCTTCAGATGGAAGAAATGGTTTATAATTAATTAATTAGTGTAGTGCGCAAGAGACATAGGCAAGTCAAAACTAACACCAAGATTCTGAAGACTCACCTGGACAGAGGAGCCTAGGGCACCCACGTGGTGCTTAATAAGTTTCTTATTGGATTCTTAAATACAGCCTTAGTGTGTCCATTCCCTCTGTAAAACGGCTGAGGTGACGCGGATAGCCGTCAGCAGCTAATGGCAACTTAGCTTCTGCTCCTTTTTAGTGTTCGTATCCATGCACTTTGCTGGCTTTTTCCTGCCATCTTCAGATGAAATAAAGAATTGGTGATTGCATACGACTTAGATGGAGACTGCTTTTTTTTCTCGTTACAAGCCGTCTTTAATTGTTCTGACTGCGCTTCTTCCGGAGTTACGTGCCCACACGTGTTAACTCCACAGGGCAGTATATGAAAAGCTCTCGCATACACACATGCAACAGGGAGAGAGAAATAACTGAGAACAAATCGACATGAGCACAGTGATGTCGGTTCTACAACCCGAATGTCGGTTCAGTTTTTTTTTAGTCAGTTGCCCAGCCTTGCATTGTACGAGAGCAAATGGTTTGTGATGGACTGTGTATTTGTGTTTTTACCATTCAAAATTAATTTTTCCACTCTTGTGAGCTCCTAATTTGTAAAACACAATTTGTATGTAATCTGCTTGTGCGTGTCTCTGCGAAGACAAACTTTTGCTTCAGAATTTCCTGAGTTGCACCTTTACTTTTTGGCATTTTATGCTTACATCCCTCCCACATCAGTGGCTTTTCCCCTAAATATATTTTGTTTTCATTTAACCTAATACTTGGAGTTACACTTGCTCTTAAAAAAATCCTGTGTAAAAGTGTAAAGCCAATGTCTTTTAAATAGATGTGTATTTATGATCAATTGTACCTGGATGTCTAACAGGACATGAAAACAGAATTTTATTCTTGTCTTTTTAGGAGGAGATCCTTGTTGCACGTGGCTTTGAAAGGGGACTTGAACCAGAGAAGATCATTGGAGCGACTGACTCATGTGGAGACCTAATGTTTCTTATGAAGTGGTAGGTTTGATTATGATCGCAGATCTGCTCGTGCTTTCTTTTGTGATGTATTACTAAAGTAAAATTTAAGACTGTTATTTCCTGTAAATCAAAGGGCAGAGTGTGCCTCGTTTATTTCTGGTCAACAGAAGTGTTGCAGTCTAAATTATAGATGTCTTTATTCAAACATCCTGACCTTCTCTTTGAATGTTCAGATCTTTAACAGTGAGATAAGCATCAGATTATTTAGAGATGCACCAACATTGGCAAAAAGATTTTTTTTTTTTTTTTAAATTTTTGTTCCAGTAATTCTATTTTCTTGTAACTATTTCACCGCTTAGATGCTTTTTGGCCAGATTTCACAGTCAGTCCCAGCAAGATTTTCTCCAGCATTGTCATTAGTGCAGTAGTGTAATTAATGTAGCTTTTCTGAATAGACCACTGTTGAACAAAATTTAACACTGCTACAGTGGGGAAAAAAAGTATTTAGTCAGCCACCAATTGTGCAAGTTCTCCCACTTAAAAGATGAGAGAGGTCTCCAATTTTCATCATAGGTATACCTCAACTATGAGAGACAAAATGAGAAAAAAAAAATCCAGAAAATCACATAGAAGGATTTTTAATGAATTAATTGGTAAATTCCTCGGTAAAATAAGTATTTGGTCAATAACAAAAGTTCATCTCAATACTTTGTTATATACACTTTGTTGGCAATGATAGAGGTCAAACGTTTTCTGTAAGTCTTCACAAGGTTTTCACACACTGTTGCTGGTATTTTGGCCCATTCCTCCATGCAGATCTCCTCTAGAGCAGTGGTTCTCAACTGGTCTGGCTTTGGGACCCACCATCACCCCTCGATGACAAGCCGCGACCCAAATCAAAGATTTTCAAATTCTCAAATTTACTGAATGTAAAGATTGTGCATTTTGAACCTGAGGTAGAAGAAGAGAATATCACAGTATATAAACACAAAACAAATTTAATGATTAACCAAAATGACCAGTAAGTGGCAATACAACAGAGGGAACAATTCCCTTTAAATTAGCTGCATTTTAAATTAAAAATTAAACAAAAAGTGCAATTCAAAAGAATTCAAGTCTCAAAATTGACTTTTCTTCTGATTGTTTTTTCAGTATTTACCTACTGATAAGGTTATGTGCTTTGAAGAAAATGAAGGAACACTCACTAAAACCTGTAACAGTGACATCATAGACCTGAGTCTGGAGGAATTAATGGGAGAACTGGGGATGTTTTTTGCTCTTGACAAGAGTCTCAGTGTCTGGAGTTATATTAGACAAAGCGACTCTGAGGTCATGCTCAATGTCCAGTCTGTTTCTCTGTTTTGTCTTCAACTGAACCAGAGCTGAGAAGCCACACTCACAGAGATAGGTAGTGCTGAAAGGTAGGAGGGTTTTTACTGCTCGAATGGCAAGAGAAGGATACTCGCTCATCACAGTGCTGCACGAGAATTGCGAGAGGCTTACCTCCGTGAACCTCTTTTTCAGCGTGCGGTCACATGATAGCTCCACCAGCTGACTCTCTTCGTTGCTTGGCAACGTAACGCTTTCCATGTCGATTCCAAAGGGATCGCGTATCCCAGGGGTCCCCAAACTTTTTCCTGTGAGGGCCACATAACTTTTGCCTTCTCTGATGGGGGCCGGGGTCAGTTTGTAACAGAAAAAGTGTGACGATCGCAGGGGTGCCTAAACGTAAACATTTATTGTTTTCCAGAAAGCCACAAATGACCAAATATTAATAACCCTTTCTGGGATCTTCACAGGAAAAAAAAGTCAGAAAATAAATAATAACACTATTAATGAAATAAATAATAACCAAATAACCCTCTCTGGGTTCTTCACAGAAAAAAGTCCATGGAACATTAACTTTGTGTTGTGCCGTGCACAATCTGAACAGGTAAAAGCTCAGCTTAGTTGTCAGAGCAGAATCTCTTCCTTAAATGACTCATATGAGCAGTCTCTCAAAGTTCTTGTGTTTCTTCCTTATAATCCTTTTGTAGGTTCCAGCAGGCTTGTAGACACCGCTGCTGAACAGCCTTTTCTTTGCATTGAACAAAAAAATAATCGTTTGTCCACTGCAGGTTAAATACCCTGCGTTCTGAATAAATTTTTCTCTTAGCTAACCTTTTCACCATTATTCCATTTTATTTGACAGGGGTGAGTCTAGGATTTACTTATTTTTTTTTTTTCTGAGGGGGGGGGAGTGTTCAGATAGGGGCACAGACAGAATGTCACATTCTATGCGTGTATTAGTCTCGATCGCGTGGCCAGACTGGAAAAAAAAAAAAAAATCATCACGCTTACCAGTGAGGAGGAAAAATCAGTGCAGGCGGACACAGCAAGCCGAAGTTTAAAGGTGTTTTATTCCTCCATCACGAGGCTCACCCAGCACTCTGTGAGAGAGCTCTGAGCAGATGTCTAAGAACGAATTCTAAGTGCGATAGTGAGGCATGAACAGGTAGCTCTTTATACAGTGATACAGAGAATCCATGGCACAGAATGCATAGCTGAGCACACGCTCAGCAGGGGAACGAGACGGCGCTCGGCCGACTTGGAAGCGAGCGTCTGATATTGTTCAGGGGGCCGGGCCAAATGTGGAGGCGGCGCGGGCCGTAGTTTGGGGACCACTGGCGTATCCAGTCCGTTTTGCCATGCTCAATTAGCATATACAAACAAACGGTGCGAGTCTTCTTCTATGGTGCGAAATATGGTGTCGCCCACCACCTACTGCCATCTACTGTTAGAGTGTGAATGACACTATGTTGATTTATTTCTTGATATTTTATTTGCCCAGGCAAAGGCCCGCGACCCACTGAAAACAGGTCCGCGACCCACTTTTGGGTCGCGACCCACCAGTTGAGAATCACTGCTCTAGAGCAGTGATGTTTTGAGGCTGTTGCTGGGCAACACAGACTTTCAACTCCCTTCAAAGATTTTCTATGGGGTTGAGATCTGGAGACTGACTAGGCCACTCCAGGACCTTAAAATGCTTCCTACAAAGCCACTCCTTCGTTGCCCGGGCAGTGTGTTTGGGATCATTGTCATGCTGAAAGACCCAGCCACGTTTCATCTTCAATGCCCTTGCTGATGGAAGTAGGGCTGGGAACGATCCCTAATTTCCAGAATCGATTCAATTCCGATTCTTGAGATTCTGAATCGATTCGATCCTGATTCGATCTGGGGAATTACCATTTTAATAGCCATTTTACTTCCCATGAAACAAAAATCTTTGAGACCTAATGCTGCAAATTGTACCAAGAATCTTCTAACTTTAATACATAAATTATCACATATAGAACTGACCCAAAATCAGTTACAATAATGCACTTTTTATTATTTAACTTATCATTTCATAAAGTGCTCACTGGTGCTTTCTTTAGTGCAAAGGGTGTGTCGTGTCAAGTTCACCATCCAGAGTAAGTCAACAAATTCAATGCATGAACCATGCATACATAATCTCACTGTATTTCAGTCCCTCCAGGATTTTGTCAGCTGTTTTTGTGATTGTTGTGGCCCAAAAAGCCTGGATTTGTGGGAGCTTTTCCAAAAAGTTATGGCACTTTGAGTTTTTTTGCACTCAAAGTTGTGTGAGGAAGTACAAATTTTAAAGCAGCTGCTTTTTCCATAGTTTACAGTGATGCTATTCTATGTAACACCACAAGAAAAGCACAGGATTGCCAAAAATTTCCTGTTAAACAGTGATTTATTTAGAATTAAATGCTCAGTAAAATTGTAAAAAAAAAAAAAGACCAATATTGTGTTCTTGCTGAGAACTTAAAAAAAGAAATAAAAGAATTTGTCATTACAACAACTAAATTGTATTGAATGCATGTTAGTGTGGAGAAAATGATGGCAGCACCTCCTTGAATCTTGAATTTGAAGGTCTTCTTCTGTGCTGAAATCCACATGAAGCAGGGATGCTCCTCCACTGACGACCTCTGACCTTCAGAAGGTCTCAGTGAGAATGAAGCTTCCAGTCTTCACACATCTGAAGGCAGATAAAAAGAATAGATTTCACAGTAAAATTAACATTCATATTTTTAGATCGCCTTATATATTTTAACTACAAATTAATTTTCATTGTTTGAAAAGGGTTTCAATTCATTTCCTGAGAAGGTTTGTTCATTTCAATTTAGTTCTACTGAGTAAAAATAGCTTGTTGTACTGCAGCCTTTATTAATTTTATTGTGATTTATTCTCTTCACATCTCTTACTTAAGTGGCAGAAGTCCATAATCTCATAAAATATACCTTAATTCTGCATTTATTCACAGCGCTTAACCAACAGTTCTCTCTGTGTCCATAGTTTGTAAAAGAAACCACCATCATGCCGGACAAATTATTAATTGACGACACAAACGTTAAAACAAACAAATGATATTATACTTACAGTCTCAGCAGCTCCAAGTCTCCATCTGCTTCACGGGTTTCAGTCTCCGCACATTTTCCCTTTATCAGTCGTCAACTTTATGTTGCAACACAGCGCTGCACGGAGTAAAAGTCCATTTATCCCCGCTTTATGAAAAATATTCAGAAGCTGTTGAGGACAGTCTTTACGGTGACTTTTGCTGCTAAATTAAGAGACGCACGTTATTAACTCCGCTCGTGTAAACACGAAAGGCGTGTGCACGTGCGGCAGGGAACACAGAAGTTTTATTTATGAAAAATATTCAGAAGCTGTTGAGGACAGTCTTTATGGTGACTTTTGTTGCTAAATTAAGAGACGCACGTTATTAACTCCGCTCGTGTAAACACAAAAGACGTGTGCATGCGTGGCAGGGAACTCTTGCCAGATGAAAACCGTTTTAACACCACAGAAGAAGAACTAGCATATCTGTTACCTTGCTAGCTCCGTTAGCGCGTCGGTTTCTCGGCCATTGTTCCTGGCTCACTGACCCGGTTTCGACCCGATTATACTCAGCAGACGTTCACAAACGTAAAAATATTATATTAAAATATATTAATATTATATTAAAAGATCGATCCGCGGATTTTGTGGATCGATATCGGCTCAGTCAAACGTGTATCGATATATTGATCTTTTGAACCCACCCCTAGATGGAAGGAAGTTTTCACTCAAAATCTCACGATACATGGCTTCATTCTTTCCTTTACACGGCTCAGTCGTCCTGGTCCCTTTGCAGAAAAACAGCCCCAAAGTATGATGTTTCCACCCCCATGCTTCACAGTAGGTATGGTGTTCTTTCTCCTCCAAACACGACAAGTTGAGTTTTTACCAAAAAGTTCTATTTTGGTTTCATCTGACCATATGACATTCTCCCAATCCTCTTCTGGATCATCCAAATGCTCTCTAGCAAACCTCAGACGGGCCTGGACATGTACTGACTTAAGCAGGGGGACACGTCTGGCACTGCAGGATTTGAGTCCCTGGCGGCGTAGTGTGTTACTGATGTAGCCTTTGTTACTTTGGTCCCAGCTCTCTGCAGGTCATTCACTAGGTCCCCCCGTGTGGTTCTGGGACTTTTGCTCACCGTTCTCGTGATCATTTTGACCTCACGGGGTGAGATCTTGCGTGGAGCCCCAGATCGAGGGAGATTATCAGTGGTCTTGTATGTCTTCCATTTTCTAATAATTGCTCCCACAGTTGATTTCTTCACACCAAGCTGCTTACCTATTGCAGATTCAGTCTTCCCAGCCTGGTGCAGGTCTATAATTTTGTTTCTGGTGTCCTTTGACAGCTCTTTGGTCTTGGCCATAGTGGAGTTTGGAGTCTGACTGTTTGAGGTTGTGGACAGGTGTCTTTTATACTGATAATGAATTCAAGCAGGTGCCATTAATACAGGTAATGAGTGGAGGACAGAGGAGCCTGTTAAAGAAGAAGTTACAGGTCTGTGAGAGCCAGAAATCTTGCTTGTTTGTAGGTGACCAAATACTTATTTTACCAAGGAATTTACCAATTAATTCATTAAAAATCCTTCAATGTGGTTTTCTGGATTTTTTTTTCCTCATTTTGTCTCTCATAGTTGAGGTATACCTATGATGAAAATTGGAGACCTCTCTCATCTTTTAAGTGGGAGAACTTACACAATTGGTGGCTGACTAAATACTTTTTTGCCCCACTGTAATTGTTTGGGTACGAAATGTGTCACATTCTCATCTACAAATGAACACAAATAGCCAAACTGTGCATCACCATACAAAAGGTAAGCTGCACTGTCATACTAGAATTAATGTCGTATAATGTGGATGAATTTATTTTTCATACTTCTGCCTGTGCTAGTTCAACCACTTTCTCAAGCTGACACAAGTTTTTCTTTAACCTATGGCTGTGCGATATGGCAAAAATTTCATATCACAGTATAAGTCCTCTTATATCACGATAGCAATAGGGCTGTGCGTTATGGCCAAAATTTCATATCACGGTGTGAGTACTCTTATTTGACGATAACTGTATATTGCAGTATACATTTTATGTAAATTCTATGGTTTATGACGACCAATAAAAAGGGCCATCTCTTTTTCTACATTTTAAATTACATGCTGAAAAAAATAAGTTGTACAAATTAATCTGTCATTAATTTTATGCACTTTTTCCCTCTTAATTTTGCAGTGTTATAAAATTGTTTTTAATGTGCATTTGAGATGACGTCAACTTTATTCTTTATCGCTACTGGACTAATTAAAAATTATTAGAAATAAAGTTGCATTAAGAGCCAGTTTGTTCCTCCGACACTTTATTTATTTAGTGTGTATGTGGCCATTGTCATGCACTTTTGCATCTTTAGTTTTTTTGTTTTTTGTTTTTTTTTTTTTCAGACAAAATTAAGAAACTCAGCAGTGATTTAAACCAGAATGATGGTCTGATACAATATAATGTTTCCTGTTAGCGACAAGTTAACATCGTCATTTAGCATTTGCCGTTTTATAATTAGAGAGATGGGGTTAACGTAACTTGCCTCCAATTAGAGTGAGGTTAGAGGACAGTCCCCCCTGACGCAGCACTGTGGGAAAAAGTTCAACATCCCTGGCTTGCACAGAAGTAGTGGCTCCAGTTAGCTGCTGTGGCCCACCTGGCGCATTGCAGGGGAGAGGCAGGGCGGTGACGAGTAGAAACGGGTATGTCTCTTAAATCCCAATATAAACAATACAGTTTTATATGAAATGGTAGACATTTTTTTTATCGCATCACTGATATATACAGTATATCGTCATATTGCACAGCCCTAGATAATGATCTATATCACGATTACATTTTCTGTAAATTCTACAGTTCAGATAATCACATAAAAAGGACCGTCTCTTTTTACTTTTTTTACATGTACCTTTTCCCTCATAATTTTGCAGTGTTATAAAATAGTTTTGTGTGCATTTGAAACTTGATTACCTCCGCCAGGCCGAAGGCCAGGAGGAGGTTATGTTTTTGCCGGGGTTTGTCTGTCTGTCTCTGTCTGTTTGTTTGTTTGTTTGTCTGTCTGTCTGTCTGTCTCTGTTTGTTTGTCTGTCTGTTGGTTAGCAAGATGACTCAAAAGGTTTTGGACGGATTTCGATGAAACTTTCAGGCGTTGTTGGAAATGGTACAAGGAAGAACTGATTAAATTTTGGGGATGATACGGATCACCGTCTTGATACAGGAATTTTTAAAAGGATTCTTTAACATTGTGACGTACGGCCATTTTCAACATGTGTGCAGGGGCAATAGAGGGCGCTGGTCGTCGTGTCTGACGAACACAAACTCCACCTTCTTCAAAGTTTTAGGCACAAAAGCATGCGGAACACAGTGCTGGGCAGGGCCCGCCAGCGTGCCTGTGTTTGCGCCACGCTGCAAAAGCTGACACGGGCAGCTGTCCGCCGCTGGATTATTTGGCACAAATTCCCCGGCCAGCCATAGGGGCTGCGCAAAAACCAGCTCTCTGCCGGGGAAGCTTCAAATCCTCTTTTTTTCTGCGGAGCGCAAACCCAATAAAACCCACGGCAACCTGTCTACGCAATTTGCATCCGTCAAAACAGTGGTGGGCCGGGCCCGCCAGCATGCCTGTGTTTGCGCTACGCTGGAAAAACTGACACGGGCAGCTGTCCGCCGCCGGATTATTTGGCAGAAATTCCCCAGCCAGCCATAGGGGCTGCGCAAAAACCAGCTCTCTGCCGGGGAAGATTCAAAATCCTCTTTTTTTTCCGCGGAGCGCAAACCCAACTAGAAAAGCACTCGGGAGAGCGCAGACCTCCGCCAAGCGGCACAGTTCCCCCCATACAGTGTTTGTGTGTACGTTTTCAGATTCCCTGAGCATGAAAAGATATGACTAGCAATTGGATTCACAATGATTATTTGTTTATTTGACATGGACAGTGCAATAAACAGACAATTAATGAATGACAATCAATGTGATAGTGATAGGATTAGTGGCTCAGTAGTGTAAAACGGGGCTATAAGGGACGGCGGGTTGATAAGGGACACTTTTGTGGGAAATGTTTTAAATGTAATTCTGCTTTTTTTATTTTGAGCAGGACGCTGAGTTGTGTTGTTATTGTCAAATATCCATGAATCCTTCATCAAATGTAGGCGGAAGCAAAATTAAAAAAGCAGAATTACATTTAGAAAAGTGTCCCATATTACCCCGCCGTCCCTTATAGCCCCGTTTTACGGTTGTAAAAGCATTGCCTCCTTGGCGGAGGTAATAAACTGAAGTGTTGGTGTGTCCATCTCCTCCACTGACGGATGCAGATTGGTTAGACAGGTTGCCGTGGGTTTTATATTATATTGGGGTTGCACTCGGCGGCAAAACAGAATGTAGAATTTTCCCCGGCAGAGAGGTCGTTTTTACGCAGCGCCTATAGCTGGGCGGGGAATTTGTGGCAAATAATCGGGCGGCGGACAGGTGTCTGTGTCAGGTTTTGCAGCGTGGCGCAAAAACACGCACGCTGGCGGGCCCAGGCCAGCAGTGTTTTCCGCGTGCTTTTGTGCCTAAGACGTTGAAGAACGCGGAGTTTGTGTTGGTCAGACACGACGACCAGCGCAATGTGCGCAGCGCCTATGGCTGGCGGGCCCAGGCCAGCAGTGTTTTCCGCATGCTTTTGTGGCTAAAACGTTGAAGAAGGCGGAGTTTGTGTTGGTCAGACACGACACCCAGCGCCGTCCATTGCGCCTGCGCACATGTTGAAAATGGCCATATGTCACAGTGTGGAAAAATGCTTTAAAAAATTCCTGTATGCAGACGGTGATGCGGATCATCCCCAAAATTTAATCAGTTCTTCCTTGTACCATTTCCAACAACGCCTGAAAGTTTCATGGAAATCCGTCCAAGACTTTTTGAGTTATCTTGCTAACCAACAGACAGACAGACAGACAAACACGCAAACCCTGGCAAAAACATAACCTCCTCCAGGCCTTTTCGGCCTGGCGGAGGTAATAAAACCCACGCCAACCTCTCTACGCAATTTGCATCCGTCACTGAAGCCCTGAGTGCTGCTTTCAGTGATCTATGAAAACGCTCGCAGCCTGGGACTTTGCACATGAAGGAGATGGAAACAACACCAACACTTCAGTTTATTACCTCCGCCAAGGAGGTAATGCTTTTACTACTGAACCACTAATCCTATCATTGTGAATCCAATTGCTAGTCATATGTTTTCATGGTCAAGGACTCTGAAAACGTACACACAAACACTGTATGGGGGGGAACTGTGGCGCTTGGCGGAGGTCTGCGCTCTCCGAGTGCTTTTCTAGTTCTTATTAATTTCAGGTTTTTCTTCTAAATCATGTATGAATAAAAAGTAAACATCAATAAGTTAAATATTTCCTGAGCCAGAGGAGAATAGCAAAAAAACAAAAACAAATAAAAAATGTCTGAAAATGAGAGAATAACCCATCGCTGCCATCTACAGATACAAATTATCTGTTAGTTTAAATCTGAAAATTTAAGTGTAGACCTGCAGTCTGCCGTTCTGTCCTGATTTAACCTGTTTGCTTCTTAGTAAAAATATTTCAGATTGGTCATGATCTGAAAATCAAAGATACAAACGGTAATGTAATAAAATACATGTGGTGACTTCCACTTTATTCATTATCTTTACTTGACTAATTAAAATGATTAGAAATCAAATAAATTACATTAGGAGCCAACTTGCTTCTTTGAGCCGTTTTAATTAATTTATTTTGCATGTATGTGCCACCATCATGCACTTCTGCAGCTTTAATAATTTATTTTTCAGACAAAGCTAAGAAGCTCAGCAGTTATTTAAACAAAAGAAAAGATGGTCTGCTACAGTTTCCAGTTAGCACAACTTAGCATCGTCATTTAGCATTTTATAATTGGACATGGTGTTAACGTTACTTACCTCCTATTAAAACAAGGTTAGAAAACTATCCTGTCTGATGCAGCGCAATGGAAAACAGTCCCACATCCCTGGCAAACAGGAGTAACAGCTATCTGATCCGGTAGTTTGGAGTTGGCATTAGCAACTACCGGACTGAAGCTTAGCCATCCACCGCACACCTCTTGTGCTGTGCACAGTTGTGCACTGTTGGGGAGAAACGGGGTGCTGACAAGTAGTGTTGAGGAGCTTTACTGAATAAACGGGGAGTATGTGCATTTTAAATAACGATATAAACGACGAGTATTCTATGAAACAATAGATGTTTTTATATCGTCATCCAATATATATCATCATATCATACAGCCCTACTTTAACCATGTTTAATGTATACTTTTCATAAATGTTTTTGTTTTTTTGGGGGGGGTGTCTGTGTTTACTAAGAGGAACCAATGTCACACGCACACACACAAGCACAAACAAATATCTTTTCCAAGGTCAAACTGCATGTTAACCTAAGAGTTGTGTGCCAAAGTTGACTCGTATTCTAGATATACACTACCGTTCAAAAGTTTGGGGTCACCCAGACAATTATTTTGTGTTTTCCATGAAAAGTCACACTTATTTACCACCATGAGTTGTAAAATGAATAGAAAATATAGTCAAGACATTGATAAGGTTAGAAATAATGATTTGTATTTGAAATAATAATTTTTTCCAGATACTCAACCTGCTCAAAGGAAGGTCAGTTTTATAGCTTTTCTAACCAGCTAAACTGTTTTCAGCTGTGCTAACATGATTGCACAAGGGTTTTCTAATCATCCATTAGCCTTCTGACGCAATGAGCAACCACATTGTACCATTAGAACACTGGAGTGATAGTTGCTGGAAATGGGCCTCTATACACCTATGTAGATATTGCACCAAAAACGAGACATTTGCAGCTAGAATAGTCATTTACCACATTAGCAATGTATATTAGATATTAGAGTGTATTTCTGATTAGTTTAAAGTTATCTTCATTGAAAAAAACAGTGCTTTTCTTTCAAAAATAAGGAAATTTCTAAGTGACCCCAAACTTTTGAACGGTAGTGTACTGTATATGCTGGTTTTCTTTTATTTTAGAGTTTATTAAAACAATACCTCCAAAGCATGTTTTCAACTTTCATCTTCATTTTTGGCTCATTTTGGTGAACCTGAAAGGAGCTAATGCAATGGCCCTGTGTCACCCATCTGCCCTTCCACATTTTACAGGAGTCACTACTCCTCCTCGGCAATTGCCCCGATGCTTACAAAACTCACTCACAACAATCTTCAGCTGGGTCTCCATCCAGGTTGTGCTTAAGGGTCAGGAGATCTGGGCACCCTCAGTGTGGTTTCATCAGGCCAGAAGGAGCTACTCCATCATCTGGTTCTGAAGAAGTGATGGCAAAAATTTGTGTTCTAACGGCACAGTTCATCAAAAAAATCTTGTTTGAAATTTAATTAATAAAACATTGTGCAGAAAATATTTAAAATTTCTTAAAGCATGGTAACTTAAATACACCAACCAAAGAGAATCTATCTAAATTCAAGATCTCTCTCTGTCGCTGTGTGTGTGTGTGTGTGTGTGTGTGTTCCTCAGATATCTCTCAAACCGCTCATCACACTGACCTAAGATTTTAAACGTGCTTTGCTGAAGCTACGAGGGTGTGCATTCCCGAATATGGAGTCACTCAGTCAAAATTTGTCATTTTTATCAATAACTAGAAAAGCACTCGGAGAGCGCAGACCTCCGCCAAGCGCCACAGTTCCTCCCATACAGTGTTTGTACATTTTCAGATTCCTTGACCATGAAAACATATGACTAGCAATTGGATTGACAATGATAGGATTAGTGGTTCAGTAGTTATTCACGAAAACTGCATTTTCCGTAATGGCGGTTTTCTTCTAGACGGTGATCCGGATCGCCACCAAAATGTAATCATCTGTAGGATACCCCATTTCTGACAATCTGTGAAAATTTCATGAAAATCCGTCCATAACTTTTTGAGTTTTGTTGCTATCAAACAAACAGACAGACAAACCCAACGCTGATGAAAACATAACCTCCTTGGCGGAGGTAAAAATTTAGCCACCGCTGTGTGACTGCTCTGTCTTCATCCCCCGGCTTCAAGAAGTGTGGGTGGGGTTTCGGATTGACTCCATGCTCATTGGAGAATACGCAACATCACGGCCATGCTGATTGGACAATACGCTGCATTACGACCGTGATGATTGGATAGCACAACATCACGACCTGTCAGTCACCACAGTGCTTTGCAAACAAAGATTTTAGAAGTGCTTTGCTGCTGAGGTTACGAGGGTGTGCATCCACGAGTATGGAGCCACTTAGTCAAAATGTATATCATAAAGTTGCGTATTCACCATAGAGAACAGGGGGGTAAGGGGGACCCGTGGTGCCGCCGCAATGACATCACCTGTTAACCAGCCAACACTGGTGTCCAACTGTGTGCTCAGCCTGCCCGTTCAGTGGTACATGAAAGTCCAGACTGCTGCTTCATTGTGGAGCGGAATGACCGGATCGGAATGACCAGATCAACTGCATATTACATGCGGACACATGCTTTGACTAAATGACAGCAAGACGCAAAAATGTCCAAATAGCGAAATAAATCATTTTTATTTAAATATTTACAGACAAATGGCCAACACTGATGCAAAAGTTGTAGCCAGATTGGTCATTCTGCTCTGTCTCTCTTTCTGTCTGTGTGTGAGAGAGAGAGAGCGAAAGAGAGAGTGACACTGGTGAAGGGATCGGTGCGGTACCATGGATGCCCTGAATTTCCCTCTGGTGATCAAAAAAGTATACGAGATACAAATGCAAAAAAAAAAATAGTGTTTGGTGTTTTGTACTTATAATGTTGCTAAAATAATAAAGGATGCACTTAGTGCATTTGAGTGGGTCTCAAATATTTGTAAACGTGTCCTGTTGTAGTAATGCATGACTTTATTGATGATAGACTATAAACTAAATTATAATGGTGACTGAACAACTCCCATTCCCCAGTGCAACATAGTTTATGAAGATAACTTATAAAAGATCACACAAATAAGTGATCTGACAAAAAAATAAACAAGCGGTTCTTAAACAGTGGCTAATATTGCATGTCCCATTCATTTTCAATTATTCTGTAATTAATATTCACACAGTCAAATCTCAGTTCAGCCCCTTTCATATTTGTCAAAGTCTAACATGTGCGATTACCTATATACAGTGGGGCAAAAAAGTATTTAGTCAGCCACCAATTGTGCAAGTTCTCCCACTTAAAAGATGAGAGAGGTCTCCAATTTTCATCATAGGTATACCTCAACTATGAGAGACAAAATGAGGGGAAAAAAATCCAGAAAATCACATTGTCTGATTTTTAAAGAATTTATTTGTAAATTGTGGTGGAAAATAAGTTTTTGGTCAATAACAAAAGTTCATCTCAGTACTTTGTTATATACCCTTTTTTGGCAATGACAGAGGTCAAACGTTTTCTGTAAGTCTTCACAAGGTTTTCACACACTGTTGCTGGTATTTTGGCCCATTCCTCCATGCAGATCTCCTCTAGAGCAGTGATGTTTTGGGGCTGTCGCTGGGCAACATGGACTTTCAACTCCCTCCAAAGATTTTCTATGGGCTTGAGATCTGGAGACAGGCTAGGCCACTCCAGGACCTTGAAATGCTTCTTAGGAAGCCACTCCTTCATTGCCCGGGCGGTGTGTTTGGGATCATTGTCATGCTGAAAGACCCAGCCATGTTTCATCTTCAATGCCCTTGCTGATGGAAGGAGGTTTTCACTCAAAATCTCACGATACATGGCCCCATTCATTCTTTCCTTTACACGGATCAGTCGTCCTGGTCCCTTTGCAGAAAAACAGCCCCAACGCATGATGTTTCCACCCCCATGCTTCACAGTAGGTATGGTGTTCTTTGGATGCAACTTAGCATTCTTTCTCCTCCAAACACGACAAGTTGAGTTTTTACCAAAAAGTTCTATTTTGGTTTCATCTGACCATATGACATTCTCCCAATCCTCTTCTGGATCATCCAAATGCTCTCTAGCAAACTTCAGACGGGCCTGGACATGTACTGGCTTAAGCAGGGGGACACGTCTGGCACTGCAGGATTTGAGTCCCTGGCGGCGCAGTGTGTTTCTGATGATAGCCTTTGTTACTTTGGTCCCAGCTCTCTGCAGGTCATTCACTAGGTCCCCCCTTGTGGTTATGGGATTTTTGCTCACCGTTCTTGTGATCATTTTGACCCCACGGGGTGAGATCTTGCGTGGAGCCCCAGATGGAGGGAGTTTATCAGTGGTCTTGTATGTCTTCCATTTTCTAATAATTGCTCCCACAGTTGATTTCTTCACACCAAGCTGCTTACCTATTGCAGATTCAGTCTTCCCAGCCTGGTGCAGGTCTACAATTTTGTTTCTGGTGTCCTTTGACAGCTCTTTGGTCTTGGCCATAGTGGAGTTTGGAGTCTGACTGTTTGAGGTTGTGGACAGGTGTCTTTTATACTGATAACGAGTTCAAACAGGTGCCATTAATACAGGTAACAAGTGGAGGACAGAGGAGCCTGTTAAAGAAGAAGTTACAGGTCTGTGAGAGCCAAAAATCTTGCTTGTTTGTAGGTGACCAAATACTTATTTTCCACCATAATTTACAAATAAATTCTTTAAAAATCAGACAATGTGATTTTTTTTTTTTTTTTTTTTTTGTCTCTCATAGTTGAGGTATACCTATGATGGAAATTGGAAACCTCTCTCATCTTTTAAGTGGGAGAACTTGCACAACTGGTGGCTGACTAAATACTTTTTTGCCCCACTGTATAGGCTACACCTCTGTATTCCACTTTCAAACACAGCCTACGTTTGCGCCTATAAAGCCTGATTGGGCTACTTGTTTCAGACAGGAGTACTTGCTTTCTACAGGCATGCACTAGTAATATAAAAATATTGAAAGAATGAAGAGTACACAGATATACAATGTGGTTACAGGTCTTCTGGCATTCTGCAAATGTAAAGTCTTAAATTTGATGAGATGGCCATAAATAATGCCTTAAATTTAACTGCTACAGATACCCTGCATGACCAAGTTTGATGTCAGGGTTTTTTTTTGTTTTTTTGTTTGTTTTTTTTTAGTTCATTCCGGTGAAGCTGAACGGAAGTAATTCGATGATGCATCTGTCCGTCCACGGAAATCGCTACTCCTTCTGGGCATTTGCCCTGATGCTCACCAGACTCACTCACAATGATCCTCAGGTGGTTCTGCATCCAAGTTGTGCACTCAAGGTTCAGAGGTCATGAGATCTGCACACTTACGTGATTTCAGAAAAATCACTACTCCAAGGCAACTGGCCCAGTGGTGACCAAATTCACTTACAAGGATCCTCAGGATTATCTCCATCCATGTTGTCAAGCTGCTGTCAAGGTCAAAGGGCAGAAGATCGATCAGGGCACTTACATTTTAAAAAAAATCACTCCTCCTCCTAGGTAATTACCTCGACTCTCACAAAACTCACTCAGTGACTCTCATGTAGGTCTGCATCCGGGTTGAGGTCAAAATCACTGTCAAAGGTCTGAAGATCTGGGCATGATTCCACCCCATAACGTTACTCCTCCTAGGCCACTGATCTGGACTTTAATCACATCCTAGATGGGTCTGTATCTAGGCTGTGCTTAAGGTCATGGTCAACGATCAGGAGATCTGAGCACCCCCAGGTGATTTCGTCAGGCCCAGAATGAGCTACTTCATCATTGACGGTCTGGTCTAAATTCTCAAAGAGAAACGGTGGTTCATTGTTGTAAGCTGTGTATTATTGTTCGGTCACAGTTTTAAATTTAAACAGATGGAATTTAAAGACATGCAACACATTAATTTCAGATGTAGTGTACTCCTAATGTGCACAGTTCATTGTGGTGCTTTTGAGTGGAAATGTGGCTCATCTTCACATCGCTGAGTTGCCGTGCTATAATAATGTTAAAACATTATTGTAGAGTAGGGCTGTGCAATATGACAATATATATCGGATGACAATATAAAAACGTCTGTCATTTCATAGAATACGCTATCATTTACTTGTTTACATAGAATACTCACATCTACTCGTGAGGCGGCTGTGGCGCAGGTGTAGTGTGGCCGACTACTGATCGGAGGGTCAGGGGTTCGATTCCCGCTCTGTCTGCATATCAAAGTGTCCTTGAGCAAGACAGTGAACCCCCAGTTGCTCCTGGTGGTCAGGCTAGCACCCCTGTGTATATGGCAGTCCTGCCGCCATCAGTGTGTGAATGTGTGCGTGAAAGAGTTGATCGCAGGATCTGCAAAGTGCTTTGGTCATCCAGAGATGAGAAAAAAGCACTATATAAGTGAACGCCATTTACCATTTATACCGTGATTTAAAATGCACATACTGTCATTTATTCAGTAAAGCTCTTCAGCACTACTTGTCGGCTCCCCGTCTCTCCCCTGCAGTGCGCGACTGTGTGCAGCGGAACAAGTGGGTGGTTAGGCTTCAGTCCCGTGGTTGCTCATGCTAGCTCCAAGCTACCGGTTCAGATAGCTGCTACTCCTGTTTGCCAGGGATGTGGGACTGTTTTCCATCGTGCTGCGTCAGGGAGGATAGTTCACTAACCTCGTTTTAATTGGAGGTAAATAACATTAACACCATGTCTAATTGTAAAATACTAAATGACGATGCTAAGTTGTGCTAACTAGAAACCATAGCGGACCATGATTTCTTTGGTTTAAATTACTACTGACTTTCTTAGTTTTGTCTGAAAAAATGTATTAAAGCTGCACAAGTGCAGGATGGTGGCACATGCATGCAAAATAAATAATAAATAATGGTTCTTAATGTAATTTATTTGATTTCTAATCATTTTAGTCAAGTAGTGATAATGAGTAGTTAGTCATCAATTGGCATCAAACTGGGGATTCTAAATTGTCCTTAGGTATGACTGTGAGAGTGAATGGTTTTCTGTCTCTCTGTGTTGGCCCTGTGATGGACTGGCGATCTGTCCAGGTGCACCCTGCCTCTCACCCAAAGATGCTGGGATAGGCTCCAGCCCCCCCGCGACCCAAAAAAGGATTAAGCGGAAGAAAATGGATGGATAGTCATCACATGCATTTTATTACATTACCTTTTGTGTCTTTGATTTTCCGATCATGACCAATCTGAAATATTTTTACTAAGCAGCAGACAGGTTAAATCAGGCTAGAATGGCAGGCTGCAGATCTACACTTAAATTTTCCACAGATTTAAACTAACGGCTAATTATATCTGTAGATGGCAGCGATTGGTTATTTTCTCATTTTCAGACTTTTTTTTTTTTTTTTGTTCTCCTCTGGCTCAGGAAATATTTAACTTATTGATGTTTACTTTTTATTCATATATGATTTAGAAGAAAAACCTGAAATTCATGAGAATCAAGTCTCAAATGCACATTAAAAAACTGTTTTATACCAACACACTGCAAAATTATGAGCGAAAAAAGGTTCATGTACTGTAACAAAAAGTTTAAAAAAGAGATTGTTCTTTTTATGTGATAATCTAAACTGTAGAATTTACAGGAAATGTATATCATGATATATCATTATCGTGATATGAGCTATCGTGATATGAAATTTTTGCCATATTGCACAGCCCTATTGTAGAGCTGAGCAGCTCAGCACTTTGCAATGTCTAATTATTATTAAAACATGAGGCAGTGGTGGCCTAATGGTTAGGGGTGTGGACTGGTGACTGGAGGGTTGCTGGTTCAATCTCAGGACCAGCAGGATCAGATCTGAGTGGGACAGATGACAAAGCAGTGTTTACCCCACTGTGGTGCCCTTGAGCAAGACCCTTAAAGGTTAAATTTTAAAAAATCTCTTGCAGGAAAGACTCTGATGAGGCTGATCTTGTGCTTGCCAAGGAGGCCAATCATAAGTGCCCACAGATCGTCATAGCCTTCTACGAGGAGCGTCTCACCTGGCATGAAGACAGCGATAAGAAGGAGAAGGATGCCGTCACTGCGTGAGTTACATCACCTTAGGAGGAAATGGGACCTCCTCCCCGGCAGGGACAACCTCAAGTCGGACATTCTACACACCCAAAACTCCCAACCCCTCACCTTTTTTTTAAAAAAAAACCATGTCCAACAATGACACAAGTATTGGACACGGTTCTCTCCATCTATGCCCCATTGGAGCGCAACGGTCCAGACTGCTGAAAAAGTTCCATCATACAGGAGAAGCTGTAGTTGACATGGGTGATATGCTACTGGGGAGAGTTTCTGCTGTTTTGTCTTTGTATTTTCATTTTTTAAATATGATAACTCATAAGGTTTTAGTGCTTACAGGATGAGATTATGTTGGTCAGCCAGCGTTGATCAGTAAGCTAGTTTTAAGATGGGTGCACAACTCAAAAGTGTAGCCATGGCAGATAAGATCGTACTGATGTTCAGGAAGCAACCACCACAGTACTTCCCCAGCTGCATAATCACTTCCTTTTTAAAAAATAAACCATTTTCAGTGTAGATGACTGTTGGGATGTAACGATACAGTTTTAAATTCATAATGTAGTGATGTCATTGTGTGCTTTTTTATATAATTTTTATGTTCCAGTTGAGCACTGCGTGGTGTTTTATTAATTTTACATGATGAGTAGTTCAGCCCAATAAAGCTAAATTTTCTCTGTATTTTCATCTGCCTTTTTTCCTCATGTTAGACAATCTTCACTAATTCCTCATGAATACAACCAGCATTCATTCTAGTTATTGGGTTCTGCCACCTTGTGGTTAAATGATGTAAAGGGGAGTGTGGCAACCAGTGATTCCAACTTTTGAGGTTTTGTTGGTCTTACAGAAAATTTGAAACTAAAACAGTTTTCCTCACTGCATCTAAATCACGTGCTGGTTTCTCTTGTGACTTTTTGTGTTATTCATGCCTTTCATGGTTAAAACTTTCTGCACCTGGAAAACAGCCGCTGACTCTTGCAGAGAGGGTGGATGCTGGATTTGAAGTTTGGTCCATTGTGCTCCAGCATAAACTCTTAGGACCAAAATATTCCTGTTTCCCTTAATTTGGCAATGTGAATGAAGCCTGGGGTCATCGCCACTTAACCTCATCATACAGTACGCGTCCCTTGATATTAACTGAGCTCATTATTTTGGTGTCACTTCCTTAAATGAAAAGTAATTTGTCCCGATTTTTGCCAGTGCTGAATTTTTTAAATTTAGACTTTCTTGTGTGAATGAAATGTTACAAATATGTGTACAGTAGTACCCTTTAATAAACATTCCCAATGTTAGTATTGCTAGTTTTTGACTCTTTATTACACCAAAGAGGTTTTGCAGTTCTCTACAGATGGCTAAATTTAAGAAGTGGTGGAGTGGATACTGGCTTACCTTCAGTCTGTCTTGCTGTCAATTACAACACTAGAAATCTGTTAAATTTCCAACCCAGGCAGATACAAGCAGTCTTGGGCTATTATTTTTAAATAATGATGTAGTAATGCCAATCCTTTAAAAAATTCTAAAACTGGATTTTTATTTTATTTATTTTTTTCAAAATAAGGGACACAACTAAGTTTTCCCGACAGATAAAATGTATGTCATGTCTAGGTAAATATAACATTTCTAAGCTGTTTTCTATATATATATATATATATATATATATATATATATATATATGAGAGGCATTAAAAGCGACAAGAAACACCAAAATCTTGTATATCTTCATAATTATGTGTTTTAAAGCTTGATTTTTTTTTTTATTTTTTTTTTTTTTTAAACAGTATTGATGCATGTACAAGTACCCAAAAAAAAAAAAAAATTTGCTGTCATCTCCATGCATAAAAGTCCCCATCATAACATTAATGGGATGTTCTGGACCAGTGTATATGGAGTCGGGATCCTGCACCAACAAATCATGCTGAGCTTGAGGTGGCACTGCTCACTGAATGGGACCGTATTCCTCAGTCTTAAATTGACAACGTGTGGTATGTGTCCACCTAGATGTGCATTTTTCTGCTTCCAATTCATTGTCTATGTAGACAATGCAATATATTCTGGTGGCGTTGCATCTAGAATCTCAAGCTGTTGCATGGAGGTGCCCACTTCCATCATTTTGCATGAAGTCGAGGGCCTCTCTACATGCAAATGAGGAGTGGAGGCGATCATTTTGGGGACCCCATATTGAACATTTAAAATGGCAGTTGTTTCTGAAAAGTAAACTTTCAGCAACTACATCATTTATTTCTCACCTTGATTGGTTTCAGAAACATGTCTCACTGTTTAGTTTTGAAGATGTTGGAGAAAGTTTACTGTCCCAGCGCCATCGGATGTGGGTGAACAGACCACCCACCGGCAAACGTGTTGACCAATGGGGTGCAGCTTGTGTGTTTCGTCAATCGGTTGTTGTGGCTCTGGTGGTTACACCCCATTAACACTCCTGATGGATCCCCTGAAGCAGAAGAGTTGTGGGGACCTTCTGTCAAAAGACGCCTAGGTGGACACACCATCAGTGCCACGCAGAATTGAGGCTTTGCTGGCAGCAAATGAAGGTCACATGCACACACGATATTAATGAATAAAAACAAGAGAAATGATTAACGATTAAGTTTTGTTGCACGTCCAGGTGATCTGAATTTGTGCATTAATGACCACTGGCTAATAAACATCATGAAATATAGAGGGGATGTGCATGATGTCACCTAGAAAAACTCATGGCAGTTGCAAAACACTGAGTGGCAGTATTGGGGTGTATGTAGTAAAACAAACAAAAAAAAACAGTATTCAGTCACAGCAGTACACAGAATGCCTGCTTGCATTGCAGAGAACTAATCTTAATATTCCATCTTGTATTAATTGACAAAAATACATTAACACTTAAAGGCTCAAAAGTTCTTCATTTGTGTGTGCTCTTACCCACACATCACTACATTCAAGTAAACAGTGTGGCATTAACATTTAAATTGTGATGGCACTGAGTGGGGGGTTCTCCACCCAGAGTCGGAAGTCGGGGGGGGGGGGGGGATAGGGGACTGAAGGAGGAAGTGACACCGGGGGGTCTCAGATGCAACAAAGGACTGGCCGCACCCCAGGTAGTCAGGAGACATCAGAGTTCGCTAGAGTGGGAGAGGGAGTGATAAGCAGGGTTTTGTGTCCTGTAATGTTAATGTGCTAGACAGGCTTTGTGTACTATGTATATTCTTTTTGGCTCCCTGGGTCTCATTAGGCAGGAATAAAGTGGTATAAAAGGAGGTGCCCAGAGACCACGAGAGAAGTTTTATGTTGGGAGGTGAATAAAGTTTGTGCGTCGTTCAGCTCGCTGTCTCGTCCGCCTCATTCAACCAGGCAGCGCAGACAGGTTGGCAGAAGGCTGCGGCTCCGAGCTTATGGCCACCAACGGATCCAGCATCAGGACATTTGGCAAACGAATGTTGACAGTATGCTTACACGGACACAATTACCAGTGGGACTTTGTGGTAGTTGCATGTTCTGTCCCCATTTTAGGTGCTGATTTTTTATGTGCTTACGGATTGTTAGTCGATGTTACCAACAGACATTTAGTGGATGCTGTTTCTTTTTCCTCCTTGCCCTGCACAGCTCGGGTAGTTAGGCCAACAACACATGCTAACGTTATAGCTCCAGGGAGTAAGTACCAGCATTTGCTATCACAGTTCCCAGCTCTCACGGTTCTGACTTTTTCTGCTACGGTAACTAAACACGGGGTTGAGGATTTCGTAACAACAAAAGGTCCGCCGGTGTTCGCGCGCCCTTGGCTCCTGGACGCGGTTAAGCTGGCCAGCGTGCGTGAGGAGTTCGCTAACATAGAGCAACTGGGCATCGTTAGGTGCTCCAACAGCCTGTGGGCATCCTTGCTACACATGGTGCCCAAGGCCAATGGGTTGTGGCGACCATGTGGTGATTTCCGGCGCTTAAACAATGCCACGGAACATGATCGGTACATCATCCCGCACATCCAGGATTTTTCCAGGCATCTGGCCGGGACGTGTGTTTTTTCGAAAGTGGATCTGGTCCACGGTTACCATCAGGTCCCAGTGCGTGTGGAGGATGTGCCTAAAACAGTGGTAATAACTCCTTTTGCCCTTTTGGAGTTTTTACGCATGCTGTTCTGATTAAAAGGCGCGGCGCAAACCTTCCAAAGAATGATGGACATGGTGCTCCGTGACCTGCCTTTCGTGTTTGTCTACTTATACGACATTTTGGTGGCTAGCGCGTCCAAGGAGAAGCACCTCGCCCATCTGAAACTAGCTTTCCAGAGGTTGGAAGCACACAGACCCTAATTCAACAGATACTCAGATACTATGTTAATCCGGCAAAGTGCCAGTTTGGTGTGCCAGTGATTGATTTTTTTGGGTCACCACATTTCGTCGCAGGACGCGATTCTGCTGCCTGATGAGGTGTGTGCCGTGGCAGATTTTCCACGTCCGCAAACCGTGAGGGCCCTACAGGAATTTTTGGGCATGGTCAACTTTTACAACCGTTTCCTCCCCCGAGCAGCCCAGCTGCTGCAACCGTTGTATGCCGCGCTCAAAAAAAAGAAGCCCGCAGAAAACATCGACTGGACCCCTGAGCGAGTCCAGGCTTTCGCAAACACCAAAACAGCGCTCGCTAATGCCACTTTGCTGGCTCACCTGGGCCCGTCAGCACGGATAGTACTCACCACAGACGTGTCTGACGTTGCCATAGGCGCAGCGGTGGAGCAGTATGTCTCCGGTTCGTGGCAGCAGCTCGCGTTTTTCAGCCATACTTTGTGCGACAGCGAACGCAAATACAGTACATTTGACAGAAAGCTGTTGGCCCTACACCTAGTGACGTGCCACTTCCAGTTTTGGCTGGAAGAGCGTGAGTTCACCGCATTCATTGATCATAAACCGTAAGCGTACGCAATGTCCAAAGTCTCAGAACTGTGGTCGGCCTGGCAGCAATGACATTTGGACGCGATTTCGGAGTTCACAACTGACATTCAACACATAGCCAGTAAGCTTAATGTTGTGGCCGACTGCCTATCGCATGTGTTAATCTCCTGGTCTACATGGGAATAGATTTCCTCGCCATGGCTGCGGAGCAAGCTGGGGATGCGGACATTCTCCACGCTCCAGTCTGCGTCTACTGGGTTAAAACTGGAGAGCAGGGTGGTGCAAGAAGGGTGCCCCCCCCCCCCCGCTCTGTGACGTCTCCGCCAGTCGCTGACACCCGGTGGTTCTGAGCTCTTGGCGCCACTGCATTTTTGAGTCAGTCCTCTCCCTTTCACATCCCAGCGAGCATGCCTCGGTTAAACTGGTGGGGGCGAAATTTGTCTGGCCTCACTTGCGCAGGGACGTGAAAGAGTGGGCTTCAGTGTGCATTGCGTGCCAGCGGGCCAAAGTGCACAAGCACACCAAAGCCCCCCTGAAGCTGTTTCAAATTCCGGCCAGGAGGTTCAACCACGTCCACGTGGATTTGGTGGGCCCCCTCCCGCCATCGCAAGGTTTCACGCACCTTTTGGCAATCGTGGACCGCACCATGCGTTGGCCTGAAGTGGTCTCGTTGGCTTCCACCACGTCCGCAGAAGTGGCTCACGCTTTTTTGTCTGCTTGGGTTGCATGGTTTGGATCCCCGTCGGACATCATTTCTGACGAGTCTGCAATTCGTTTCAGGACTCTGGTCCACAATGGCCAAGAGCTTGGGGGTCAAAATCTACCGCACCACTGCGTACAACCCCCAGGCTAATGGGTTATGCAAACGCTTTCATAGGTCGCTTAAAGCAGCGCTCAGAGCTTCACTTACGGATGCAAATTGGGTCGACCGCCTGCCCTGGGTCCTGTTCATTTTTGTCATTCACGATGCACACAGAACCTCGTTCTGTGACCGTTCAGAGTGCTGGAAACTGGGGAAAAGCATTTTGTGTTAGACTTGGAGGGGCGTAAGGAGACCGTCGGCATTGACAGGCTGAAGCCCGCTTATGTGTTGGCAGACGAACAGGTGGTGTTGGCCCAAACTTCCCGGCGCAGACGCCCACCAATGGTGGTTTCGCAAGTTGGTGTTCCCCCGGTAAGAACTGCGCTCGCAAAGCTAACCTGTCCCATCCCTGCCCACCCACCCTCTTCCCCTCCACAGAGCGTGCCTTCCCGCACACCTCGCCAGGAGGGCGCTTTGACCGGACTGGCGACCCCCCACTACAGTCGCTATGGGTGCCGGCTCAATCCCAAGGGACAGGGGGGTTAGTCCCCTTTCTGGGTGTTCGGGGGGTGGGGGGGGGCTGTGTGGTGGCACTGAGTGGGAGGTTCTCCACCCAGAGTCGGAAGTCGGCGGGGAGATGGAATAGAAGACTGAAGGAGGAAGTGACACCGGGGGGTCTCAGATGTAACAGAAAGGACTGGCCGCACCCCAGGTAGTCAGGAGACGTCAGAGTTCGCTAGAGTGGGAGAGGGAGTGATAAGCAGGGTTTCGTGTCCTGTAATGTTAATGTGCCCGACAGGCTTTGTGTACTGTGTATATTGTCTTTGGCTCCCTGGGTCTCACTGGCCATGGATAAAGTGGTATAAAAGGAGGTGCCCAGAGACCCTGAGAGAAGTTTTCTGTGTTTTATGTTGGAAGGTGAATAAAGTTCGTGTCATCCAGCTCGCTGTCTCCTCTGCTTTCATCTTCCACAAAAGTAAAAAAGCTACTCAGTGTTACTGCTGACTAAATATTTTGTGTGATTTTTATGTTTTGCTGTATTTAAACTAAAGCTGAAACATGTGTTTGCCATTCAGTGCTGCATAACTATAGTAACTGCCCAGAATTCTATTCCAGTGCACCCCCTCTATGAACAGAATTCTTGGCAGTTACAGGACAGTTACCATAGCAACACAGCACTGAGTGCCAACCACATGTGACAGCTTTATTTTGCATGCAACAAAGCATACAAATCACAAAATATTTAGTCAGCAGTTTTTTTTTTGTTTTGTTTTTTTTTTTTACATTAGATGTTAATACCACACCATTTACTTGACAGTGGTGACGTGTGGATCAAGACCAAGGAGCACACGGTGAAGTACTGATTCAGAGCCTTTATTTATTTATTTAAGTTTTTTTTTGCCAATTAATACAAGATAAAATGATAAGATTAGCTCTCCACAATGCAAGCAGGTACTCTGCGCTCCTGTGATTGAATACTGTGTGTATTTTTTGTGTTTTAATGCATACCCCCTAATGCTGCCTCTCAGTGTTATTTAAACTGCCATGAGTTTTGTTTGGTGACATATGCATACCCTCTATACCTTCATTTGTATTTTATTCAGTGACAACTTGCACCACATTCTGAAATTGATACAATATTGTATTTTAATGCCTCAGTATATATGTATGTTTAACGGTACCAGCTGCTCTTGCCCAGCAGATGGTGCTGCTAAACAAAACCAATACAAAAGTCAATTCCATGACCTTTATTAAGCAAGTCATTCACAGTTCAAAACCTTAAAGGGGTCATTGACTGCACTTTCCACATTTTAATAGCTCACACATGTCTTAATAAAGGGTTTGTGACATATTTTGTTACATTTTCTTTATTCTTTTAAATTATTGAAGCAAATCGTTTTTTTTTACTTTTCCTGGCTTTCTTGAAATGCTCTGATTTAAAGCCTGTCACTTTAAGAACCATCCCCCAGCTGTTCAACTCCACTCTAAATCTTATTCAGTTAGCCATTAGCTGACTAGCTTCTAGCCTTCTTCTAGCTTGGATGAGCAGCACTGGTTCACCGATCCGCAGTCATTTGTGCATCTTGTGTCACTCCAGCCCACCCCCAACAACCCCGCTGAGACACCACAAAAAAATCACCACAACCCCGAGGCTGCTGGCTGAACCACGGGATCTCAAAGGGAAATATCTCGCCCTGTAGGACTCTGCTCCTCTCCCACGGCTAGCCGGGGATGCCCCATCATGAAGTGGCTCCCCTACGCTGCCTGCGAGAGTAGAGTGGAGCCATGTGGAGCCCTGGAGGATGGTGGGGGTGCTGGCTGTGAGAACCAGCAGCTCCAGGCAGCAGCCCTGAGTCACTAAGCAGGCAGCTGCCACGACCAGCACACTAGTGCTGGCGATCCGCTGTGAAACCACAGCAAAACCACCAGGAGATGGGCCAGAGCAATGCGAAGCACATTATGGACCGCAGATCGGTGAACCAGGTGGTAACAGAGATAGTCATTAGGGTGACTAAGATCTGAAGAAAATAACAATATAAGCCACGCTTGGTTTGAGCTTCCTGGTACCAGTGTTAGCTTGGGTGTGGTGTTTGGACATGGTGGCTTGGCGTAGGTGACGTCATCACGTGGTGAACTGGCCGTGGCACCAGATGGCGCCACCCTTTTATATATAGTTTAGTTGCGTGTTGAATAAAGGAGAGTGCAGTTCATATTTGCTGTCCGTGCCTCATTCCCAGACATAACAAACGGTGACAAGGATAAACCCTAATAACGCCGACATGAAAACATACTTGGCACCCCCACAGCCATTCCTCGCTCTGCCAGGTGAGCCACCAATCCCCTGGCCCCACTGGCATGAGACGGTCCAGGTCTTTAACGCCGCTGCCGACTTGAACGATGCTAGCGAAGGGAAGCTAAAAGGGATGCTAGTTACCTATCTCGGTGCTGAAGGACAGCGTATGCGTCACTCTCTGGGCCCTACAGACACATACAAAGACTGTGTGGCCACGATGAACACGCTTCACGCTGACAAAAGCGGTGTAATGCCATGGAGAGTGGTTTTCAACCCACACTGCCAACATATGGGTGAGTCAGACCGGTATTTTGTAGCAGACCTCCAGGACCAAGCAAGCACCTGTGCTTATGGAGAGTTAGAGGATGAAATAATATGCGACAAGCTAGCAGAGAACACCAACAACATGAGACTGCGGAGTAAGCTATTTTCAACAGCAGACGGGCTATCACTGGACGAGAATGAGCGTTCCAAATGGAAGCAGAGGACCAACTATTATCGCAGCTAACGCCGCCTAGCCAGCAAGCCCCTTGTCCGACCCCATGAACACAGGTCGTTGCCGCCGCTGCCCAGCACTCTGGCCCCACATCTCCCCGCTACAATCGAAAGAAGAAGAGCAGGAAACTGGACAATGCAGGTGACCGCCTGCACCGCAGTGACAGAGTTATCTAGACATCTCACCCGCCTGCCAAGCGAGAGGGGTGAAATGGTACGGCTGCAGGAAGCTAAACCATTTTGCCAGGGTCTGTTGCTCAACCTTCGCAGACTCAACGGCCCACTCACCGGGCTAAGCCACCATTCACTCAATTGGCACCAATACTCGCAGTTCAGGTGGTGCACAGTGGAGCTGGACGGCGTCAGTGTGCCACTGCTGCTGGGCACAGCAGCCTCGAGGTCCCTTCTGAGCATGTCTGCAGTAAGGAAGCTGTTCCCTCGGAAAACCATTGCAGCTGATGCGGAGGACATATTTGGTTATGGCCACACCAGGCCATAACCTCATACGCTCATTGATATAACGGTACCCCCGAAAATTCAGCTTCTGCGCCGGCTAACCCTTGCACTACGGGATGACGTCACAACAGAGCTGCAAAAGCTGTTGGACGCCAGCATCAACGAGTGGATCAACACATCTCCCTGGATCTCAAACTTAGTGGTAGCAAAGAAGAAGACAAGCGGCCTAGGACTGTGCATTGACCTTAGAATTGTAAACAAAGCAGTGATCCCTGACAAATATCCCCTGCCCAAAACGGAGGAGCTGATGGCGGCGTTTCATGGTTCGAGGTGATAAAGCGGAAGAAGATGGATGGATGGATCTCCGCCAAGGCTATCTACAGGTTCCCCCTCACCCGGACAGCTGCAACCTAGCAGCCGTCATCACCTACATGGGAATATTCAGGTACACCCGCATGCCTTTCGGCCTTAGTTCTGCTCCAAGCTGCTTTCAAAAGATCATGGCTACCCACAAAGCCCCACGTCTGTGATGTGTGACGCTTCCAACACAGCAGTAGGAGCTGTTCTGTCACAACTGCAAGGAGGAATCAAAATCAGAATCAGAATCAGATTTCTTGCCATTGTTCATGTAGTACACAAACTAGGAATTTGTCTCGGTGCAATGCTGCAACATTAAACATGGAGTAGCACTAAAGATAAAAATAAAAAACTATGCATGCAATAAAATGTAGAATATGAATGAGTAATACTAATCTATGCAATTTTAAATATATTAACAAGCAGCAGATATTGTGGAGTTCCACATAGTGCAGTCGGTAGTGCAAAAAGAAAACAGTGATAATTGTCATGAGACCAGTTGAGCTGCTGTACATGGTGCACGAGAGTCTAATAATTCACTTAGTGTTCAGCAGTCTGATGGCAGAGGAGAAGAAGCTGTTCATGTAGCGGGAGGTTTTAGTCTGAATGGACCGAAGTCTTCTACCTGAGGGGAGGGGGGCAAACAGTACGTGTCCAGGGTGTGAAGGGTCGGCAATGATCCGTCCTGCACGCCTCCGGGTCCTGGAGATGTACAGGTCCTGGAGGGATGGGAGCTTGCAGCCGATCACCTTCTCAGCAGCACGCACGACGCGCTGCAGTCTTAGTCTGTCCCTGGCAGTGGCTCCTGCGTACCACACGGTTATGGAGGTGGTGAGGATGGACTTGATGATGGCCGTGTAGAACTGCACCAACATCTTGGTAGGTAGCTTGAGCTTCCTCAGCTGCCGCAGGAAGAACATCCTCTGCTGGGCCTTTTTGATGAGGGAGCTGATGGTCGGCTCCCACTTGAGGTCCCGGGTGATGGTGGTGCCCAGGAAGCGGAAGGAATCTGCAGTGGTGATGGGAGAGTCTGTGAGGGAAGGGGGGGCAGAGGGGTTGTGACTTTTCTGAAGTCCACGATCATCTCCACTGTCTTCAGAGCGTTCAGCTGCAGGTTGTTGTGGCTGCACCAGGACGCCAGCTGGGCCACCTCTCTCCTGTAGATGGACTCGTCGCCGTTGGAGATGAGCCCGATGAGGGTGGTGTCATCCGCAAACTTGATCAGCTTGACAGACTGGTGGCTGGAGGTGCAGGAGTTGGTGTATAGGGAGAAGAGTAGGGGGGAAAGTACACAGCCCTGGGGTGATCCGGTGCTGATGCTAACAGAGTCTGAGACAGTCTTTCCCAGCCGCACATGCTGCCTCCGGTCCGTCAGGAAGTCGGTGATCCACCTACAGAGGGAGTCAGGCACGTTGAGCAGGGACAGCTTGTCCTGGAGCAGAGCGGGGCAGATGGTGTTGAATGCAGAGCTGAAGTCCACAAACAGGATCCTGGCGTAGGTTCCCGGGGAGTCCAGGTGCTGCAGGATGGAGTGGAGGGCCAGGTTGACTGCGTCGTCCACAGACCTGTTGGCTCTGTAGGCAAACTGCAGCGGGTCCAGGAGGGGAGTGGTGATGGTCTTGAGGTGGGACAGGACCAGGCGCTCAAAGGACTTCATGACTACAGAGGTGAGCGCTACAGGTCTGTAGTCGTTAAGTCCAGTGATCCGTGGCTTCTTGGGGACAGGGATGATGGTAGAGGTTTTGAGGCAGGTCGGCACGTGGCATAACTTCAGGGAGGTGTTAAAAATGTCTGTGAAGACAGGAGTCAGCTCTTCCGCACAGTGTCTCAGGGTGGAGGGAGACACGCCGTCTGGACCGGGGGCCTTGCGCGGGTTCAGTCTGGAGAACTGTCTGTGCACGTCCTGCTCACTGATGGCAAGGGCAGGGGGGGAGGAGGGGGGGGGGCCGCCTTTGATGAAGTGGGGACCGTGGAGGCAGTGGCGCTGGGGGGAGGGGGGGAGTTGGACACAGCTGACGAGGTGTCAAAACGGGCATAATGTTGGGACAGTCTTTGACAAAGGGCTTTGTCATCCTGACCTTTAGAAGCCTGAGGCCGATAGTTGGTGATTTGCCTCAGTCCTCTCCACACAGAAGCAGAGTCGTTAGCAGTGAACTGTTGCTGGAGTCTCTTAGAATACACAGATTTAGCTCTCCTCAGCTCTCTGCTAAACCAGTATTTGACCTCCCTGTAGCAGTCCCTGTCTCCACTTTTCAACGCTGCCTCCTTCTCCTTCCTGATCTGTCTGAGCTTAGCTGTAAACCAGGGCTTATCATTAGAGTACCTCACCCTGGTGCGCGATGGAAGAATGCTCTCCTCACAAAAGTGGATATATGAGTTCACAGTGTCCATGTACTCATCCAGATCATGCGTGGCTCCTTTAAACATGCCCCAGTCAGTTATTTCCATGCACGTGCGCAGCTTCTCCCCAGCTTCACTGGTCCATTTCTTCGTAGTGCTCACAACAGGTTTTGTGAGCTTCAGTCTCTGTCTGTATGTGGGAATCAGGTGGACCATCACGTGATCAGATAGTCCGAGCGCAGCGCGGGGAACAGCGCGATACGCGTCCTTCACTGTAGTGTAACAGTGATCCAGCGTGTTCTTTCCTCTGGTGGGGCATTTAATAAACTTTTTGTATCGGGGGAGATCGTGGCTCAGGTTGCTCTGGTTAAAGTCGCCAACCACAATAACCAGAGAGTCCGGGAAAGTCCGCTCCGCTTGTTGAATGTGATCCACGAGCGCGCGCTGAGCCTCGCGCACGTCCGCGTCGGGCAGGACGTAAACAGCGGCCAGGATGAATGAACCAGATGAAGGAACCGTGCGCCCAGTGGCATTTGCCTTGAGGTCACTCACCTCGGCTGAGCAGAAGTACTCAGTGGGGGAGAGGGAGGCACTGGTGTGCGTTTGGGTGTGCAAACGCTGGCACATGTACCTATATGGACGATGCTTCACACTGTGGACAGACCACAGAGCCCTCACGGCACTGCTGGAAACATCAGGGTCAGGGCACAAACCCCTGTGCATCTACAGGTGGATAGAAAGACTACAAGCCTACAACTTTAACACCCAGTTTACACTGGGCAGAGAAAATGTGGTGGTGGATCTCCTGTCCCAGGCCACACCTAGCCCCGTTACGAACGGCGACCAAGACCCCCTGGAGCCAGAACTGATTCACATGCTGCATGGGCCACTCCAAAATGCCGTCTCCCTGCAAGAGCTCCAGGAGGCGTCTGAACAGGATCCGACACTGACCCAGCTGTGCACCTTCATTCGCAAGGGCTGGCGGGCCAACATGCCGGGGGAACTGGTGCCTTTCCACAGAGTCAAGGACGATTTATCATACTGGAACGACGTCTGCATGGCAAGGGGGCACTGCGTGGTGATTCCGGAGGCACTTAAAGGCTGCATCCTGACCATGTTACATGAGGGCCACCTGGGCATTGTCAGGGTTAAACAACGGTGTAGAGGCTCAGTATTGTGGCCAGGAATCAACGAGGACATGGAGATCATGGTGAAAGACTGTGCGCCCTGCCTGGCCAATGAGAAAACTGGCGTGCCACCACCCCCACCCCTGCAACCACTGCCATGGCCATCAGCCCCATGGAAACATGTCCAATTGGACTTATGCCGCGAACTGCATAGCACTCCCCCACACCAACACTTTCTATTAGTGACCTACGACCTCCACTCAAAATGGCTCGAGGTGTTGACCACCGGTTTATTCACCACCAACGTGGTCATCGATTTTCTCACCCCTCTTTTCGCCCGCTGAGGTGTGCCGGACGCAATCACAACAGACAACGGACCAGAATTCACCTCAGTGGAATTCAAGGCCTTCATGAAAGAAAGGGGCATCAAACACATAAGAACCGCCTTCTACCATCCTCAGGCGAACGCGGGGGGGGGGGGGGTCAACCAGACCCTCAAGAATGGCCGCAGGGCACACCTAGCAAATGGGTTTCCGTTTTCAGCCACACTACAGAGCACCCTACATTACAGAGCAACACCTCACGCCACGACAGGCAGCTCCCCAGCCCTACTGATGCTGGGACGTGAGATGAGCCTTCCCCTGGATGACTACACACCCCATCATTTGCTACTCCACCTGAGATGCCCTCACCTAGAGGGAGGGTGGTCAAACAACAACAACAACAGATGAAGCAAAGGTTTGACAAGAAGCACAGGGCGAGGTGACCTGGACTCCCAGTGCTGTACTGGGTTCGGATCCGGCATCCCAACCGCCCCCACAAGTTGCAGTTGTTTTGGACAATGCCGATACAGATCACAGTGCAGCTGGGCCCAGCCACCTTTTGTCTTGCTGATGGATCACGGTGGCATGCCAGCCGCCTCAGAAAAGTGACATCAACTTCAGCCCTGGATCAAGACATGGCCGTGGACATGGCAAGATCAGGCTGGGACTTTGGCGAGACAAGGCCTGCAAACCCCAACGAATGTCCACCAGAGCCAGCGACAGTGACACAGCCTGAGCACCACTCGGCCCAGGTTTTGCAGAGACCCCGCTACCTTAGGGACTTTGTAACTAATTTTTGAAATAGTGGACTCTTGAGTGTAGCCAGACATGACCGACAACAGTGGCAGAATAATCCACTCATGCAGGCATGCCGGTAGTCTACCCGGATACCCAGGTAGTTGTATAAAGTTCTTTGTGTTTTTTTTCAAGGGTGAAGGGGGTAAATGTGGAGTTTGGACGTGGCGGCTCACCGTAGGTGATGCCATCTCGTGGCGAACTGGCCGTTGCACCAGATGGCACCACCCTTCTGTATATAATTTAGGCTGCGTGTCCACCAAATGTGTTTTTTGTCACCCAACCACCGTGAACATCTTTTTTTTTTTTTTTTTTCAGTGTTTGTGCACTGCGCTCTGGGAAAAAAAAAGTCTGTGCCCTGTATCCCAGCAACAGCTTGTTACTCTCAGCTCAGCACTTCCGCTTTTCCTATGGTCAAACTTTCTACTTATTTTTTAATAGCAGTTTCTAAATAACAATGGACAGGAAATGTGTTTTAGCAGCTCTGGATGTAAAATATGATGACACAGAAAACAAGAGTCTGAGTAGAGACTGTATCGGCGTCTCATGTCCCGCCATTCCTTAATTCTGATTGGCTGCTTAGAAAGGTCTGACATTGACGAGTTCAGCTGCAGTCTAAAAAGTTGAACTTTTTCAACACTGAGTGCCCTGAGCACCACGACAAAAAACGTCCATTGCTCAAAGCGTTTCAGTGCCAAGAGTGCTCAGCACTGTAAACGCTGGACTACATAGAGAATGAATAGAAAACAGTCACCCAGAGTGGAAAAAAAACGCATTTGGTGGACACCCAGCCTAAATTGTGTGTTGAATAAAGGAGAGTGCAGTTCATATCCGCTGTCTGCGCCTCATTCTCAGACATAACATTGGGGGCTAATAGCTCAGGGGCTAATAGGTTACCTTTAGTACCCCTTCCATCTACATGACAGACAGCTAGGCAGGCCAATAATAGAGCAGTGGGCGGGTCTCAAGGACGGTGGTGGGTTGGCTTTTTCTAAACGTGACATTAACGATTTAGACAGAAGAGTCAAAAATGTTTCTGGGACAGAAAAACAAGATAAAGGATGTGTGTGGGTTTTTTTAAGAGAATTGACTGTTTTGAAAAATTTTTGATAATTAGGTGACCAGTAGACTCATTTCAAACAGTTAAAACCTACAAACACACCATTTTTCAGTCAATGACCCCTTTAAAATGAGCTGGTTACAACCACAGAGATATAATTGGCTAGAGTGTTCATCGTTAGCCACCAGGCTAATTTTAGTTGGACAAATGCAGGCACCATATTGGTGCTGACAAGAAACAAGTCATTGAGCTACATAGACTATTATATTAAATAAATAGCACTCGTCAGGTACAATGCCTGATCATGGTAGAAAATTAAGGGGAAAAAAAGATGTTTGGTTTTAAAAATGTTATTAATTGATTTAAACAATGATGTGACCATTTTCAGCACCCAAGTATCTGACATTTCAAGATTATCTCCTGTGTGTGCAGGTGATTTTTAAAATGTTTTTCTTTCTTCTTATAGTCATATCCTTTTAATAATGATGCTTAATCACAGAATTGTATTTGTGAGGATGGCAAGTCCAAACACATAGGGTAGAATTTGAGAAGAGCTTATTTTTAATTTATTTTATAATTATTATTTTTATGATGATGATGATGATGATAATAATAATAATAATAGTTACTACTAGTAATAAGAACAACAGATAAGTAGCAACTTTTAAAGATTGTCTCCTGTATATACAAGTGATTTTTTAAAATGTTTTTCTTTCTGCTTGTTTGTCAACAGAATAAGACAATTATTGAACTAACACTTATAGTGTTTTAAATATAACAAATATTGTCCCTTCTATATTCCACAAACTATTACCTATATGAAGAGAAATATGCAGTGTTGACATTTCACATAAATCCAAGTATTACTAGTGCATAGTCAGTTTGATAAAGCGATACAAGCCTGATAAACATATGGGGGCTGAAAAGTTCCTAGGCTGACCATGATGCAGTGGTCACATTTGACCAAATGTAGCTTATTTTTCAACATTTCAACATCAGTGTTGCAGCACTTGGGTCCCTGCGGTATAGAAGCTCTCTTCTTCATCCTCAAAGACACAACTCCTTCTTAGTCAACCTATGAACTTTTCAGCCCCCCTTCGTATGAGCAACACTAATTCGTGTGGATTTTCCCCAACTTTGAAATGGCTCAAGGAAAAAAAAAAAGGGAACATAATTTAAAGTCAAGAAAAGACAACAATATTAGGACAAATGTGAAATTGTGTCAGTGTGGCCACTACAGCAAAAATCAAGATATCAGTTAATTCCTAAAATGTTTATTGGTTGAACTGGGGGACAAATAGTTATATACAGTATGTAGGAAAGGTTTAGCCTTCTCCCACCACAGTCTTTTGCTTTCTTTCTGCCTTTTATAGTGAGTCCCTTTGACACACACATGCACACAGAGTGCTGCTTGGCTACGTCCGAAGTGATGGAATTTTCCTTGCAAAGAGGCTTTTACACTCCAAATGGAATGCAAAGGTCACCAGTAAATATCCAGCCCCTGGGACCATTAAGCCGGGCAAAGAAAGGGAGCAGCAGGCTGTTTTATGGAGACGGGAGCTTTGTGCTTACAAACCCAGGCCAGCAGGTTTGGTTGGGAAAAGCCACAGTGACAATCATGGGGGCTCTGCCCGTGACATAATATAGAGGCCGTCCTGCTATGAGATCACACCTTCAGAAATTCAATTGTTATGAATGTGAGGCTGGTGTTTAGGCAGTAGAAGACTGCAAGGACGTATTACTTCATAATTTCAACATATATAATTTAACACATTTTTTTTAGTCAGCTGGGATTGTGTATTGGTGTAAATTTATTTATCCATTTGCAGCAACCTCTCTGCACTTTAAACTTCCTCCCTACTAGTAACTTCTAGTGCAAATGAGTTCCACAGGGTATTGGCCATGGCAGAGGTGGGTCATCTTGCAGCACATTACACCAAATGAGTACCAGGGGAGCTACTGTGCAGCTGTGGCGAGGAAAGGGACTGCAGCAATGGGCCTCATCAGAGTTACAACTCAGCTTGTTCAAGGATGCAACTAGAACAACAAGGAAATAAATGTGCACCCATAGAGATAGCACTAACAGATGGTACAATGCATTACTTCCTTGTAGACGCACACAGAAAGGATTCATAGTGATTAGTTAATCTCAGGGAAACTGAGAATTTGAGGTCAGCGTGATTTGATTTGGCCTTTCTTGTGCCGTGATCGTGTGGACACAGCTGTTGGGCAGCTGTGTGTCCCTGTTTCCTTGCTCCTGTCAGATAAAAATGTCCGCCGGCGTGCCATCTCTCGGCGCAGTGCACTGATCTGTGTGACGGTGATTGTGATGCTCTAATTTGGGTGGCTATCACACTTAACACGCAGTAAAATGGCACAGGCAAAGCTTCTTCGTTCCCAGTTGCCCCCCCCCCCCCCCCCCGCACCACAGCTCTCTCCACCAACCTTCTGCTGGCTGCGTTTCACCACCACGATGCCTCCACTCCCTCCCTTCATCTCCTCTCCCCACCAGGGGAAAAGAGTTATAGCTGCCATAAAAGGCAGGTAATGCATTGTTAACTAATTCTGTCTGCTCAGAGCTGATATATCCTCCGCTCTAAATCTTTGTGCTTCCAATAAAATGCAAATGCTAATGCTTGCCCTCCATGAGCTGATATCATTTTTAACAGGCCAGAGGTAAATGCTAGAGAAGGGTGGGGTGGGCCAGAGGTAGCCTGTGACATGACGGGACTTTGAAGGCGCGCCGTGTCATAAAAGGGACCTCACGACCTGCACCGCATACCGCTGACCAGCAGCATGCGTGTGTGCAGTATGTAACACATGAGCTATGTGTATAGCTGAGACAAACAGCAGTCTTGGTCATTGTTGAGTGTAAATTATGACATTTGATGTACTGAAAAGGAACAATTTTTGTAATAACTGACTTGGCAGAGTCAGTCTTGAAAATAATAATAATGATGATGATAATAATAAAGTAGTTTTGATCATTTAAACCTATTTTTAAGTGACACTACAAGCATTTCACTCATTCATTCACTGTCATATAACAGGAGCCAATTTGCTTGTGGCTGTAATGCATCATATTTCCATGTTAATAGTAGTATCATACTTCGTGTAACCTTGGGCTTCTAAATATTGATCCACTTCTAGATTTTCAATTATCCTGTGCCGTTTTTCTGCCATCTGCTAAGGACCAGTGATTTGTGTTCCTTCATATCTTCAGGCCTGTCCTGTAATTAGACCATAAATTAATTTGCAGAGAACAGAGCGAGCACAAAAGATTGAAGGCATTAAGTAAGCCTTCAGCTGTTGGAGACAGAAAATCATAGAAAACCACAGCATAATGTTTTATTCCCTAAAGAATAAGATAATTGGATTACTAATTCCAATCCCATAACTTTTTCTTCCTTTGGACGTGCATCACTTGTTTTTCTTTCAACTATTTGAAGCCGTGCTGCTGCTAATGGTCGCTTGCAAGTCACTTCTTTAATAAATGGCAAGAAATCATCCACTGACATAATTGCACCTAATTGCTTGCAGTGCAACAGCAAAATAATAAGGAAAAATTGGGCACATTAGTGTCAAGATGCGTGTGAAACTTTGCAGTGGAGTCTGTAGTGAATCCATCAGAGGTTTTAAAATGACCCCCCCATGAAAGCAGACTACAGTTGCAAGCTTTAAACTGAGCTCTTATTTACAGCACAGCTCAACTGGAGGTCCTAAAAAACCCAGTGAGATTTTATTGATTTTAAATTGGGAATATAGGCACTCCTGGAAGATTAGCTCATTGTCCCCCGCTGCTAAATTACATACTGTGATTGGGGCTGTTGATGCACACCGCCTCAGCACTACAACATCAGCTCTCTTTGCCATGTGGAAATTCACATTAGACAAGCCCAAGTTACTCGCTCAGAGCAATTAAGACAAAAATTATGTCACAGAATGGGCTCGTACTTGTGCTGGAAAGTACAAAATCAGCAGGGTGTGAGTTTAAAACACCTTATGCTGACATAATCTGATGTGAGAAAGCAGCATCAGCCCACAACTATTAGCCTGAGCACGTGGTACCTACAGTGGGATTCGGTTCTGGCCTGTAGCTCAGTCACTCTGACTAGCCGCTTTAACAGGTGCCATACGGTCAACTGAAGTAATAAACCCATTAAATTTATAAGAAAAAAGTAGTAAATTTATGATAAGGTCACCAGTTTATTAAAAATTAACTCAAATTCAGCATAATGAATGTGCTATCACAAAAGAAAAAAAAAACAAGAATAAAGTCACAAATTTACAAGCAAAAGTTAGAAATGTGTGATTAAAAAATGGAAATTTATGATAAAGTTACAAATGTGCCTTAAGCGAACCAGAAATTTAGGAAATATGCACATGAGCAAAAAAAAAAGAGAACAAAATAATAAAAAACAACACAAATTTACAAGAGGCAATTACTGTATGTGAGGAACGAGTCAATAAAGTGTCACAACTTGTCAATAAAAAGTCTGTAAATGTTGGAAAAAACAAATTTGCAGGATAAAGGGGACTAATAGCAAATTTATGAGAAAAAGTCACAAACTAACAAGTTAAAACATGCAAAAAAAAAATAAAAAAAAATAAAAAAGGAAAACAGTCCTCCAAGTAATATTTAAAAATATGCATTCTAGGGATGCACAATATTGGAATTTTTTTTCCCGATAACTGGTATGTTGCTATTTTGAAATAGTTTTTGCCGATTGCCGATGCAGATACCAATATATGCACATATTTTTCCTACATAACGTATTTACATCTCATTTGTCTTACAGTGATGATTAACTGGCATATAAACACCCATTCCCCAAGGATAATCAGACAACTAACTTAATATGAAAGTGTTATTTATTTTTAGTAGAATGTTCAACATAACTGAAAACTTCCTCCTTTTAAAAGGTTTGGAGGACAGTGTTCCTGTATTGACTAATGTCACAAATAATAAGTTTGCCAGTAGCCAGCTTATTATTTTTGATTGTTTCAGTATGAGCTGATTATTTTGGTATCGGCTAATAAATATGCATTATAAAAAAAAAAAAAAACTGAATTGAAATACTTAAAAATAGTTCAGTCCCAAATGCTTTTTGAATTTGCAGCTGTAGTCTACTGTTATCTGTCTCAGGGCAAAATCAATGCCACACAACTGGAACACACCAGAAAAATATCTTATTTGCTGATAACCGATATCAATCAATAAGGTAAATATCTGTCGATACTGATGTTATATATATTGGTGCATCCCTAATTTATTCCAAAATTCTGAATACTAAAATAATAACAAAATAACATTCCCATGCTGGAGTCCTGTGTTCACATCCCTAGCTAGCCTTTTTCACTGTGTGGCTTAACTTTCAATATCTTGATTGCGACTCACCTCCATTTTTGCAATTAATTTCCTTCAGATACTAAATACACATTTTTAAGTGGTAAAGGTTACAGTAATGATTAGAGTCAGGGTGCGTCCCAATTCACCCCTTTGCCCTACTCCTCCGTTTTGCACATTCATGGTGAATGTGCAAAATGGAGGGGTAGCACGAAGAGGTGAATTGGGATGCACCCTTAGAGTAAGAAAAAGTCAGGGTCTACTTTACACAATTTACAACTATAACCCTCTGTGTCACTTCATGACCACTAGAGGTCACTTAATGTCAAAAACATACATATAGGACATAATTCCTGCTGGTAAAAGTTACCATGCATAGCATTTTCTGGCAAAAATTGATACAGTGTAGTATCGTGATAATTTGTGTCCACAATACTAGCTTATGAGAAACCAACATTGCCTAAATATAATTATACTTAAATAAAAGTATAAAATGTTGCAAATATAAATTCAGTTTTTTGGGGGGTCCCAGAGTAATAAAAACAATTGACTTTTCAGTCCACTAGATGATGCTAAAGCCTCACTGTCTAGCTAGGTCAGCACAACAAAGGACTGACTCATGAGATCTAGCCAGAAGTTGAACAAGACAGAGCTCTGGATGGAAAAATCACAATATACAGTATGAGATTGCAATACTCAGTATATTGCAAGACCATGATAGTATCGTATTGTGTTCTAAGTATCACAATAAGATCGTATTGTGGGGCTTCTGGTGATTCTCACCCCTAGCATTTTATCTTGGAGGACAGTCTCAGCTTTCTTATAATTCATGCTTATCCCTTGTCTGGATAACTTAATTAACTACTTACTGTTGCTGTAAATATTATTTTACTTATTTATTGTGGTGTTGGACAAATAAAATGTTTAATTACGATTAATCTTTTGGAATGTTGAGTTAATCGTGATTAATGACGCATTAATCACATGTTCTTCCATTCAGATACAGTGTACCTTAAGTTGGTAATTTAAAGGTTCTCATACTGTTACAAATATGGGAGCGGACAAATATGCTTGCTTTCTTCACCTGCAGGTTTATTAAAGCTCTCAACATATCCAAAATGACAAAAACTATCCAGAATATTCTCCAGAAAATCCTTAAAAGTACTACCACATGTGCAAACAACAGAATGCCAGGGCTCAGTAATGTCACTGAACAACAACCAGCCAGCAGCCACAAAAGGAGCTTGCTTTTTCTCCCATAACAAACATCCACCGCTTTTAAGTAGCTCAACACAAAACAATGGCCCTTGTGTGTCACAACAGACACAATTTTGACATCACCAACCACGCCACAAAAACAGGGCGTGGGAGTGAGTGGACATTACAAACACAGCTTGAGAATTTTAGACTGCTAATCACCTGCCGACAGTTGGACCCAAAGCTATGAGGATGAAACAGGCGGAGTGTCTGTCTGTTTCAGCTGCTAGCAGCGAGCTACAATCGTAGCATGTAGCTGTTTATACTGCTAGCCAGCTAACTGGCTTCCAAACTGACATCAAGGTGAAGTTTTGGAGGAGGCTGTGACAATTATCCAGGTGAGAGCTCTGACAGATAACATTGTAAACTTAAACATGACAGCGTTTTGGGGATTTCCATGGCTATGATCCAGCTTGTTTGACTTCACAATGCCTGTATGCTGCGGCCAGTGTCTAAGGCTGCCGAACGGCTTCCAGTACGGAGGGCAGCTAGGCCAAAAAAGTACTGTTCGCGCTTTCTGCCGTTAACTGCCGTTAACCACAATCACAAAATTTGTCGCTGTTAACAGGGGCGAAGCGTTAACGGGCGATTAACGTGATAACGGCGACACCACTCCTTATTTATTAATTCCTTGCACTATGTATATGCTGTTTTTGCCCCATTTTATTATTTATTATTACTCTGAGTGCTACTATCCCTCTGCTGCTGTAATACTGTGAATTTCCCCATTGCGGGACTAATAAAGGGTTATCTTATCTTATCTTACCTTGTAACTCAGAAAGCTAGTAGCCACAGCGGCTGGTGAGCACAAATGTTCACGTGAAGCCCTGTGAGTTAAGAGTTATGTGACAGAAAGTCTGTAGGTGTGAAACTGCACTGGTGTACCTGCTCTACATGATACCTTGAGAGTTTTTTTTAATCAAGGCCACAGCTGCCAGCACACTCTGATCATATCTTGTGTTGGCTTCCAGAGGCAAGATCAGCAAGCACAGAGCCCACCTGCTCCCCCCTTCTCCATCACACCGTCCCTCAGCCCTCCCAGCACAAACACGCCTGACTGCCATGCTCGTTCAGACAGCATGTGTCCCTGAATTTATGACGGCGACTTATTGGCGGCCTTTCACGTTAAAAGTCATCTTGAATTTCCCAGTCGAGCTGCATGTGTGGTGAGCGTTAATCCATTAACATTCAGAGCAGACACGTACGGAGAGGCTGGCGCTGTGCCAGCCCCAAGCCCTGACAGCCTCTGACCCACCACTGACCACAACATTCTCCTGCCTCTGCTCCCAGCCACAGCCAGCCTTGACATAATAAAGAGCCATAAACTATCTAATGTTACATTGCATATGAATGTGAAGCATTATATGCTTGAGGGACAATATGGACAATTTATAACCAGGTGAGACAAGTCCAGCTGCAACAGGCTCATTTTGTAACTAAAGAGTGCAAAAAAATCACATCTGTCTACTGTAGTGTTATACACATATTATGTCTGAGCTGTTGGGGTGCCAAATTAAGTTTCAGACCCTTCTATTTCCATCAAGGATTAGAATTCAGAGAGGGCAGTAAAGTCCCTGGGATTTTCTCTGGTAGTATTTATTTCAACAGGAGATATGGAGGTTCACATTAATTGATCCATGAGGAATAATTCTGGCAGAACTTAAAATGCTGTGAGGCTTGCCCAGGCCTCAGAATACAGGGCTTTCAACAACATGGGCTGCTCTGCTGCTGGAGGTGGCTCCTGAACTGATTATACTTTTAGTGGCTTATAAAGCCTTGATAAATACTTTATAAAGCCACGTTCCATAACAAATCTAACACATAAAAGAAGGCATAGATGTTACGCCGCACAGAATAAAGGGGTTCTTGACAGGTTCTTGAATAGGTTTTATAATTCAACATTACAACCACCATCCTTGTAAGGGCCCTGTCATTTCCCGAGGCTCGCAGAATATATAAGTTAAACAGACATTCAAGTGCTCACAGTCCAGTCCATTACACTGATTAGCAGTAAACACATTTGTAATAAAACTAAGTGAAATAGAGGTGGATGGTCGGCATACTGATTCATGGTGGAATCTTGGTGAAATATAGTGTGTCCTAGCTGTCGTAGTTCTGAGGGCTCAGTGATACAAAGCTTTACTTGGACGATATGTAACACATACAGGCCAATTTATCTAAACAGTCCATGTCTAAACACTGAGTCTTTCATCTCAACTGCTTGGCCAGAAATAAACTCAGGCACAGGGGTGTGATGTGGGGTCTATTAGATGTGAGGGAATGTGGGAAGCAGAGCAGACCAAACATAACATAGACAGGCACCTATAACTGCCGCACTATCTGTCCGCCTAACTGACTGTTTCTCACTATCAGCCACATATGCACGAACACACACACACACACACACACACACACACACACACACACACACACACACACACACACACACACACACACACACACACACTTGAGTTATCCTAGTTACCTACATCAACAGTCAAGGCATGGGTAGAGCGGTTGCTTACATCTTTTCTCTAACTCGAGATCAAATAAAGCTAGGGCCGCCAAACTTGATAAACAGGTTGACCTTGGAACTAACACCTGTGGCTATGTTTTTGTCATTCAGCTGTGCAGGCTGCATGCATTTTAATAAAAGTTGGTAACGAACAGTTAGAGAGCAGCAACAAAATATGTATAAAAATAGATAGTTTGTAAATTAAATTAAATTGAGCTGAAACCGATTAACCCACACTCTCTGATGACAGGGCTCCAAGCAGACCTCGCTATTCAGCATCCTGGTGCTGTTCACATTTTTAGCTTTTCACCTTCCCAAGTTCATATTGGTATTTAAATTGCATTGCTAGAACATCTTTATTTCAAGTGAGCGGAGAGAGTCATAGATCATATCAACACTGGCTTGGCCAACAGTCAGCATCATTTGTACATATATTTACCTATACTATATCTTAAAAATGATCACTGCCAAGCCGACCAGTGTTGTGGCTTGCTGGCAACTCTCCGTCTACCTTCACACTTGTCTCTCCAAACTAGAGCAGATGGAAAGCGATAAAAAGACTTTGCTGTGTTTTATCTTGCCTATTATGACAATCTTCCGCCATACATATAGTGACAATAGAGTTGAAATTCATCCCACTCTAATCCATAGACTGTATAAAAAAGTTGGCAAAAGTATCAGAAAAGTGCTCTAATCCAGCAGAAATGTCTTGGCAGCAATACCTTTCTTGCCTGCCATCAAGGGGCGTAGACAGAATGTTGCTGCAAATCCTCAATACCAAACGAAGTTAGGGACACCAAACTTGGCCAACACGATGACCTTGGAACCAGCACCTGTGGCTGTGCTTTTGGGGTCGAAATATCAAGAGTCAAGGTCACAATGTCAGTAACCTGAAAAGCTAACATGCATATTGCACACCACCGATGCTTATGCTTTCCTCATCTGTCTGCTCATACCTCATGAAAGACGAGCAAGAGACGGGGGAGACACAGAGCTGATGCTGGAGAATCCAGAAGAGGCATGAGCAGACCTTTGTTCAATTTAATTCTGGTTTGAAATCTGCTCATCATGCCGTCATCATGGCATTACATAAGTGTAACTGGAAGGCCTGTTTATTGGCCCGTTTTAACACAGATGCTTGTGTGTTTAAAGCAAAGCATTTGTTAATGAAAGAAGAGCAGAAAGAAAAAGAAGAAAGAGCAGATCATATGTTCCCACTTCTGACCTCTCCTGTATGGCACATACACACCTGGTTCAGTTTAGGGGGCTGTTTCTGTGGAATAGCTGCTGGGCAGTGGTCCCATCTGGGTATTGGCACTCCAGACTCCTTCTGGAAGGTTTGTTCAATTTTTGTGTTTTCCTTTTGTAGATTAATGCCGTTTTTTCACTGGGAGAATGTGTATGTGTACCACGTCAAAGATTTGTGAAAATATAGCAGATAATTTAACCTTTAGAAAGCATAAACAGAAGGGTTTGTGTGGATTTTAACCAACGAGGAAAGCTAACCTTTGATAATTTTGTTAGCAAGACTGCACTACTTCAAAATGACATCTTTAAAGGTGTGTTTTAGTCCCGACTATGTGAAAATGTATGTCAGATGTGTTGCCTTGATTATGGGAAGGGCAAATCACGGCCACCTCTGACTGTAAAGCTTCTCATCTGTTTCCTATTGCAGGAAGTGATTCTGGCAGGAAGGTCGGGGCAGTAGATGAAGGCAGGCTGGCCTAGTAAGACAGTAAAAAGGGGAGAGCAAAGGAGTAGAGAAACAGGAAACGACAGCGTGACCCACAGGGCCCACTTACTACCTTACCAGAACCCCCTGGCCACAGCGGCCCACTGGGGCAGCAGTTTCCATCACCTGCTGCTTCTGGTTCCTCCACATAAATCCAGGGGATGCTAAATAAAGCTCTCTTTCTCCAGGAGCCACGGGGGGCCAGAGGGGAGGCTGCACCACTGAAACAATGAAATTCTGCCTTGCTGTGAGACCATGGCACGGAAAACACTTGTCCTGAAAAAGGCTGTGGGTAACAGAGGCAGGGAGCTGCGGTTCCAGGAATCCCCCTACAGGTTAGAAACCCCATTTCATTACTGCTGTCTAATAATTAAAAGAAGCTTAACCTCTCAGTATAACGTTTCCTCATTTTTTTTTTTAATTGCAGATTCATACCTGCCTAATATTAATATAAGCCCAGTCTGCAGGGAGGGGGAGATCCCCAGCCTTACCCAGCTCCTCACCGCCCCCTGGTAAGCGGAATGGGCGCTGCAGCCACTGAGCTGATAAGCCGAGAAATCATTCTCGACTGCAGCCAGAGCTCTTTACAGTACCTTCAGCGCTCCCTGGTGATGGATTAATGCACTGTTGTTGTCATTTTATTGCCATTTTATTGCCTCGGTGCAATTTACTAGGCTTTATGTGCCTGCGCTGTCCGGCGAGGCAACGCGCAAGCGCATGAATGACACCGGGCATACCGAGACAAAAGGCCACCGCGCTGCCCAGGACTGACGCATGCGCACTGGAGAGGCACGGGACCGTAGAGGACACACGCGCACACACTGGGACTATCAGACCTGCATGTAGCGCTTTTGCATATAACAAGTAGCTTCCTGTGGCTTTGGCAATAAATAAAATATTATACGATAAATAATATCTATCTATGCAAAACTGCTAAAATTAAAATACAAAGACGCATATAACAAAAATGCAGACAAATCTAAAAATATTATTACAATAATTCACAAATTTACAAGAAAAAAATTCGTCAAATTTAAGCGAAAAATCACAGAATCACAATAAGATAGACTAAAAAAAATCTAAAATTAATAAGACACAAATATACAAATAAAAAGCAATTTGAGGAAAAACCCACAACTAAAGGCAGTCCATATTACTCTTGTTACTAAGCTGATAGACCGTGTAATTTATTTGGATAAGTCGACTGTTTTACCTTAATTTTAAGGCTAAAATGTGTTTAGTTGCTGCATGCATTTTTTAAATAAAAATTGCTCAACATCTCTGTCTTGCACTTTGCATTCCTGCTGTTGTGCGTTGCTCTCACCACATGGGGGCAACATCCCTCAACAGGCCCCGCAGCTGCAGCGTGACGTAACACCCCTCAGTCTTCCAAGAATATTAGGTATTCTTAACGACACGTTTATTCATTTATTCCGTGTAGAACTGTTCTCATGAAGCTGCATTTTTCTTACATTTTCTATATCAGCAGATGCACGGGGACGCAGCATTTCCATTTCCACAAAACAAAGTAGATGGCAGGTCTGCCGTTTCCATGGAGGGATTATCCCGTTAAAATTGAGGATATTACACTGAAAAGGTTAATCTGTTCATCTTTATTTTTTTGCATGCAAGGGAATGTTTTTTTTTTACAGGCACAGTTTTCAAGTAGACACACACTGTCACGCCACACAGCTGCTGATAGGAGGTGGTTGTTGCAACATGTGGAAAAGCTTTTTGTAGTCTCTTGCCAAATTCTTCACTTATCTCTCGTGGACCTCTAAGGCTTTTAGTAATTTCCCTCTTTTCATTCCCATATGATTGTCTGATTCTATTTTTGGACAGGAACCATTGATTTCTTTTGATATTTCAGTTGTCAGTTGCTGAGTGTAAAAGAGAGCTTGCCAAAATGCATTATTGGACCCACTGAAAACAGACTTGTTAAAATAATAGTATTTATTCTTTACAAAAAAAACCCCCAACATATCAAGTGATCATGGCAGGAAGCAGCCACCAGAGGGAGCACAGGTGCTGTCAAATTTAAGGGAGCTCATTGACAATTAAACGCAATAAGATCCAATAAACGATATATATATATTTTAAAAATGCACCATTATATTACCATCTCAGCTGCTTGTAAGTTGCTGTAGAACACATAAAACGATCCCATTTATTTCCTCTTATCCATCAGCGTGCTGAAGGGTACTCCACCTACCGCGTTTCATGTTTAGCGTGCGTCGTGTGTGCATATACGCCCACGTGTATATATCTTTCCCATTTGAAGTGTGAAGCACTGTCTTCGCAAGAAACTGTAACATCAGAGTCTCTAACACCCCGAGAGCCGCAGATCCATCACTCTTAATGGAGGAGGATAAGTTTCAGAGAGAGAGAAAGAGAATGGACAAAGGCAGGACGATTTATGGGAGATGTAGAAGTGGAACTCGGGGCTGTGGGCCTTGATCTGAGCTGGGCTGTGGCTGGTCGAGTGTAGGCTATGCCCAGGGCCAGGGTCACACACACGCACATGCACATTAACGCACATCAAGAGAACTTTAATCTCCACGGTGCATCCCCGAAAACCCATTCCCGTTCTCTAAAAGCTTTTGAAGTTCCTTTGCCCTCTTCTTCTGGACTCTCTTTTTCCACGCCTGTCTTTTTCCAGTGGATGGTGAGCTCTAGGTTGTGAAATATGGCGTGGAGACCTGTTACATGTTAGCTTATAAGATAGCCAACATATAAATTACGTGGGAGTCTCTGGCCAGTCTTATTTATGAGAAGTCTGTCAGGTGTTTAGGTGTTGGAGTGAGATGTGTGGCTTAAATCGTTTGCCTGGCTGTAAATCAGGTCACACAGGCCACATGTGTTTGGACAGTGTATGTTTACGCGTGCACGCCTGTGTTTGAATCCTTGTTTTTGCTGGAAGACTCGGCCATGTGAGGCCTAGTGGTGATAATGTCAAGGCACAGAGTGTGAATGCTTTCAATGTGACGGCATGCATGTTTGTCTCGGTGTGTTCTGTCTGGAGGCCGTCATGGCTGCTACAGATGGGACAAAACTCACGCTATTGTTATAGTTATTACGCTGTCTGTCTAATAAAGACGCCTTTTTATGGGTCCCCTCAAAACCTGCACCTGCCATCACTGTTTTATTTCGTGAGTCGATATGATACCTACTCTACACTTTTCCTGGCTCTGTTGTGGCGTCCCTGCCTGCCTTATATCCCAGACATATCATGTAGAGGTGGATAGCTGGAAACATAGCTCGTCTCAGGACATCAGGTATCACTCAGCAGGTAGTTAGACCTGTCACTGGATGATGAATGCTGGCTCTCAGACAGAAGAACTGCCGCAAACAGGTTGCATTTACCCTGTATTTGTTACAGTTTTCCCCCCACAAGGCATCGCCTATAGTGCTAGCCGCGTATCCCCTTCTGTTCGCCCTATTGTCCGTCCTCTGGCTCGGCCTTGTCTTAACACAACAAAGGCATAGGACTTTGCTGGAGCTTTTTGTTCCCCGCTAAGTGGGAGAATGACAGTTCCTAAAGTGAGACCAAAGGGAAAGGGGAGTGTAAAATGGCGAGCTAGAGGAGATGAGCCAAGCGGAGGTTGAAAGGGGTTAAGAACACGAGACGGGAAACTCTGGAGAGAGATGGAGAGGATACGACGAAGGGTGGAGAGGAGGCGAGAGAAGGCGAGGGACAGAGGATGACGTGCTGGAGGCAGGTACATCTGCATTCTCTCCAAACACAGCATAGGCCTGTCTGAGGCGTCTCTATCCCAGCAGCACTCACTGGCAGATTTATGGCCTCTTTTTGTGCATGTGTAGGAGCACGAGGGATAAGTCGAGGGCAAGAGACGCAAGGTATGAGAGTGCAACGGAGTGTGTGAGTAGAGGCAAAGGGCGGCAAGCAAAATTTCAGCAATGCTGCATTCCATCGATATCGCAGCGTCAGTGTCTGCCGTATTTCATCCTTCCGCTCTCCCTTTATCCTTCCCTTCTCTCCCTATCTGTTTCATCACCCTGCTCCTCTCTCGCTGCTCTTGGCCCCTCCATTGCTCTGCTGGGTCCCAGGCTTTAAAGCCCTCTCAGGGGGAAGGGTGTAAATCTGTCTCCCTGTCTCGGGAGATTTCCTGGGGCTCAGCAGACTCAACAAAGCCTGGCCAGTGTGGAGGACCAAATGTTACGCACACGCACACATGCACGCACGCACACACACAGGCACACAGACACAAACACACATTTTCACTTCCATCCTTGTGAGGACTATCATTGGCGTAATAAAGTGTGTGCTAACATACTCCAAACTGTTTTAGCTCTTGGGCTGGAAATGGTGAGTCATCAAGATGATCTTACAGTGCTAACCTCTATTTGTAAAGCCCTTAAATAAACCCAAACTCTCCCACAGTGCTCTGTATTTAATGCCTAAAGTCGTAACACTTTTTTATCTTTTAAAGATTAGATTTAGACGTCATTCAGCTTTATTGGCACTAGTCTAAGTAGTGACAAAATGAAATGCAGTTTAAAGTCAAACAAGATGTGCAAAGTATTTTGCATACAGTATGTGCAGATAAATAAATAATTAAATAATACATATAAATATCAATACAGATAGAATTAACACAGCACAAAAGACAAACCATACCATGCTGAGATGCTGCATATTAGCATGCAGGGACATGCACAGACATTTTGAGGGGCTCTTGCTCCTGGAACAAGGGCAAAATTAAAAGACAAAAATGTGAATTCATTAGACGAAAGTCACAAATTCATTAACATTACTGAAAATATATAAGAAAACAACAAATTTATCAAAACGATGCACTAAATTTGTAAGAAAAATGTTATACATGTTTGACAAAAGGTCACAAAATTACAAGAGAAAAGTACAGTAACACATAAAAAAAAACAATCTGGAAATGAAAAGACATCAGGGGGGAAAATGATGACGAAATGCAAAGTTGGAAGAAAATAGATGTGAATTTATGACACAACAGTAAAAAAAAAAAATCAACAAAAAATATATATTAATGCATGAAGAAAGCCACAAATTTCCTCAAAATTTTGTGCTGAAGGTCTTTAATTACAGGAAAGTGAAGAAAGGAGAAAAATAATTGCACGACAAAATAGCCACGTGATGAGAATGTTCTGAAATCATGTCTATAAAATTCTAAATTTTCAAGGGAAAAAAAAAACTAATGCATTGAAACATGCACATTTTAGAGGGAAAAAAAAGTCACAAATTTATGATTAAGATGCTCTTGATTTACTAAAGTCTTCATCTTCTTCCGATCGGGTGTGAAAGTCTCATTCGTCATGATCCACATGTTTGACTTGGCCAAGGTTTTACATGGGATGCCCTTCCTGACACAAGCCTCTCTATTTACCCGGGCTTGAGGTCAGCACTAGGAGGGCACTGGCTTGTGCCCCCCCCCTGTGGCTGGGTTCTTAATTCACTGAAGTACAGTGCAAAGATAAAGTCTCAAAGCGACATGAAAAGAAGAAACATTTTAAAAACTGCAAATTTAGTATTATAAAGTGACACTTTCAGCATGTTGTTTACATCGCGACAGTTTTTATTATTATTATTATTATTATTATTATTATTATTATTATTATTATTATTATTATTATTATTATTTTCCCTCTGGGGGGCAGCTCAGACAAAGATGGAAAGTGTCTATAAAATAGCCCGTACCTGTGCACATCCTTAAATACACTAAATAATTCAATTCAACTTTATTTATATAGCGCCATTTCACAACAACAGTCATCTCATAGCACTATCAACTGTAGGGAGGACCCCCACAGTTGCAGAAACTGCAACTGTGGGGGAGTTGCAGAAAGACCCCAGCAATCAGGCGATCCCCTGTGAGCAAGCACTTGGCGACGGTGGAGAGGAAAAACTCCCTTTTAACAGGAAGAAACCTCCAGCAGAACCAGGCTCAGGGAGGGGCAGTCATCTGCTGCGACTGGCTGGGGGGTGAGGGGATAGAGAAGAAGAAAAGAACAGACATGTAGAGAGCAAACAGCACGATGGGGACTCAATCTATGGGAGAGAACAAACAAATGTTAATGACCAGCAAATAAGCAAATTCTACTAACCCTAACCAAAATTATTACAAAGCCTAAGACCTTTATGTAGGGGCATCAGTTATTTAGCAGCAGCCATATCTTATAAAGATGCACCAACACACACACACGCGCGGTACAGAAAACAAGAAGTGTGATGGGGGCGCGCATTCGCACATCCACGCTTGGCCTTGTGTGGAGGCTCCTGTGAAAACAGACAGTCTAGCCAGGTGCCTGGGAAATCAGAGTTTGTGTCTGCGTGTACGTCCGCAGGGGACCCTTCCCCCAAAACCTTTTGTCCAGAGGAGCTGTCCAGACGAGCTTGTTGTTTCTCTTTATTTTCTTTCTCCCCCCTTCTCCCCCCCTCCACTTCCCTCCCTGCTTTATTGCACTTGATTCTAAGCTCATCCATTCCTGAGATGGCTCAGATAGCAGCTGAAGCTAAATTGCCCATCATAAAGCATCTGCAATAGCAACGGAGCTCTCAGGGAGGGAGCGCTCCAAAGGGGTGCGAGGCGGTTAGGGCTCACTATGAAAATACAAGGTCCTCTTTTTAATCTTTAAATGTGGAATATGAACTCTGTTTCAACATCTACAAATCACAAGGCCCTTCCTTAAACATTAAACGATTCGGTTGCATGATCGATCTCCTGAGTGCCTCCTAAATCAGTTTTATGCATATAATTTTCAGGAACATTTGGCCATTTGAGTGTGTGGGTTTTGGAGAAAAGTGACTGAAAATCAAAAGTAAAATGATCTAACGGTATTTCAGGACGACAAAATGCTTCTGCATGATACTACTAATTACTCACGCAGGACAGCCTAGTTAGAGGGAGATGCTGTGATTTATGAGGGAGTCATATATTTGGCCGTGCTATGTTCCTGTCAGATGGTTGACGGATAGATGACTGCTGGGCTGTAATTGGCCTTCCTGTTTGTATCTTTTCTCGTGTATCAACAGATGCACTTCCTGACCTTGGCTGTAGAGGGAGCACACGTGAAGGTGCGGCTTCCCCAGTGCCAGCTTGACAGCAGCACCCCAACCCCCCCACCCACCCACCAGTGGAAGAAGAAGCAAAGGTGACAGGACGTGAAGACTGTTTAGGTAGGAAGGACGTTAGAGAGCATATCAGCGTGCTTTCGTTCTCTCTTGGAGTGCGGGAGAGGACGAGCAAGTCGGATCAGTTCTATTCCTGCAGGCCCCCGCTGTTGACTCATCTCTCAGCACATCTCTGCCTTGCATTTGCAGTGAGAAATGTCTCTTTGTGCAGCCAAAAAAAAAAAAAAAAAAAAAAAAATGATTCCGCAATCAGTCTGGGCGAAGATGCGGTGTAGTCAAGCAACAAAGCCCTGCGGCCAGACGTGCAGTAAAAGCACAAAGCTGAAGTGTATTAAAGTGTGTGTGTGCGCGTCCCCGTGTGCTTCACGCAGCTGTCTACGCTTTCTTCTGTCTGAGTTGCGACGTTACTGCGCAGAAACTAACGGCGGAGGCGAAGAATTCCAAGGGACCGCGGGAGCAAGACGGGGCCGGCAGCTCGCTTGGCAGGAGCTGCCGGTGCGATCATCGTCTCCGGGAGGAGTGACGCCCCTCAAGCCCCTGCCTCCCAGTTTAGCCTCGCCCTGTGACGGATGAGCTCAGTGACAGCAGGACGCGACAACCTGCAATTGAACGTCCCCCCGTGATCTGTCAGTGTCCGCGGGGGTGCTTCGCTCTCGGGAAAGCGCACAGGGACGCACACCTCCGCACACACACCCCTTGCATTAAGTCATCCCTCAAGTATCGGAGGAATCGGGGCCAGGGAACGCCTCCCCACGTCTATGAAATCCTTCAGATACCTGTTGCTGCAGTGCTGTCTGAGCTTTATGGGGTGCTCTTGTGCGCTTTGTTTTATTTCTGAATGCGGATCTCGCTTCCACTTCAAAATTACTGGTTTAGTTTTCTTAAGGGAACCAACTGTGTTATTCAGTGTGTCAGCTGGCCTTTTTTTTTGTGTGTTAACAGGCGTTGTTCCTGGGTTTGACCACAGGGTGTCGCCTTGCCCTCAGAGAGAACATAGCTGGGAGCCTACAGGGGCTTTATTTTCCGCTTTGGTGGCAGTGCTGTGGTGTATCACGGGCAAAATGAAATAGGAAAAATGAAAATAGGACATAAATGCGTTTGCCGCATACAGGGCTTAATGAAGTCAGTCTTGCCAGTACATTAGGAACAAAGGCAGCAAAAAGAAAGGCACTGAAGGACAACTCGCAAACAGGTCCAAAATAAAAGGGGAGATAAAGTCTGAATGGTGAGTCTCCTCAATGAATAGCAGTTCACCACTTGTCAAAGTGGAGATTTATTTTCCAAGCAACTGGCTTTTTATTATCAAGCTCCTTCATACTGGCGAACAGCAGTGCGTTGTAATATGGCATGTAAAGAATGAGATTCAGTATTAGCAGTCATCCATTTGTCATATTTAAAGGGATGGAATAATGAGCACTGGCTGCTGTGTGCTTGAATTGTTCAAGTTGGCTTATTTTTTGTGTGTGCAAAATGAAGGATGAATGGACTTCTCACATGACAGTTCAGACTATCACATTATGTATAACTTTAAACCAATAGCCAATAGGTTATCATTAGCCTGAGCCTGCAGCAGTAGCAAGATCTTCACTGTGTTCCAGTGGAAATTATGAAATAATCCAGCTGTCCTCACTTGCTTGTTGCAAACTAATGATCAGTTGGCTTCCCAGCCATAAGAATGCTGCAGTATTAATTGTTTCAATCAATCAACTGGTCAATTTCACAACCGTCAAGCTTCACCCAAGATCATGTGCATTCTCTCCCCTTCTCCTTCAGGACGGGCCTGGAGACTGCCAAATGATTTATGGTCTCTGCGTGCACTGCATATATATATCTGCATATATATATACATATACTGTATATATACAGTATATATATATATATATATATATATATATATATATATATACTGTATATATGAATGCTATACACCCAGGGGGTCTCACACACACACACACACACACACACACACACACACACACACACACACACACACACACACACAAGCTTTACATGTTCATAGACATGAATGTTTGCACATGCAGGCGCACATTCCAGGAGGATGACTCACAGCAGGGGGTGGATCACATGAGGAGGCACAGAGGATGAGCACAGAGGGAACTCTTCAGCCTATGATGAGCATGCTGCTGGCACCCAAGCACGCCTAAGCTTAGCACGCGGAACACAATCAGCAACGACAGAGAACCCTCTTCGCCTCATTATTGCATGTGAGCAAATACACACAGACCATATAATCCTCCATCTCAAGGTGGAAAGCAGCGCAAAACACCTTTTCGCGCATTTCTGCATGCGCACACGAGGCACGAACATGCATGCACACGCTGACATGTTTGCCAGAACAGGCGCACGCACATAGGCGCATATATACATACATATAGTGAGAGCCAAGTGCAGAGGCTTGTTGTTAGTGTGTTGTTCCTGTGCTGTGGCTTGTGGGCCTGTCTGCAGGGCTGATCGATGGTCTTTTACTGCTTCCCCAGGATTATCGGTCGAGTTCACTGGGAGGGGAAGGCAATTCATCAGAACACAGCAGAAAGAGAGAGGAGAGGGGGGAGAGAAGAGGAGGATGCAATGGGGGGGTAGTGTGGGGGAACCAGTATGAAAATGAAAAGAAAGATAAGAGGAGACAGAGGTAAACGTGTGAGGGAAAACAGAGGAAGAAGAAAGCTCGAGTGAAAGACTATAAGAATAAGGAGAGCAAGATGAAGACAGAGGGGAAAGGCAGTCGATGTACAGATGTGATACTGCATCATCTGGAAATGTATGGAATAGATAGAGCTACAGACACAGATGAATATCATGACGCAGAACGATGGAGTGGTAGGGCAACCTGGGATTGAACTCTCCCCGTACTGTATATTTAACATCAAACAAATATATGACAGAACATTGTCGGTAGCTATAAGCAGCAATAGCACTAGTGGAAATGTGAGAGCTGTTCCACTTTTATTGCAGTCAGATGTTGTGTCTGCAGATTTATTTATTTGACAGTTCAAGAAAAAAGGAAGACGATCATTTGAAACCACACTCTTACAGATGACTCAGTAGCATCCCTAGATTTATTGCCCTTGTATTGAAGACCTTTGTATTGACGACCACGGTAACACATGTACTGTATCTCAGCATATAATGGCATGAATGAATACCATATTTATACAACATAATAGCAACTGTGGGATTACATTTAAAACACAGCTGCAATCAACAAAGGAAATCTGGAGGCAAATGTTATGCTCACCTCATCGCTCAGAGCAAAGTGCTAAGTTTGCTTCATTTACAAGGTCTGCAATAGGGGACCGTCTTACTGGCGCACCTGCTGAAAGAAGCGTGTGCCAGTCTTACCAGCCAGCCAGCCCACATTTTCACAGAGCGATATTATCCCTAATCATGTTGCCAACCACCACAGCAATGATCGACATGCATCCAAGCATCACTACTCTTCTACTGAACCTGAGCAAAAGCCCGAGAAGCCTGCATACTTGTGTTGTGCAAGACAGCTTTTTAATATATTTAATATACTACAGTAATGTCTCCCTTCAGCAAGGACCCCCCCCCATCCCCTCCGGTTTGTGGGGTTCATGCTTGCATGTGACGAGCCATCCCAATTCTTCACCTTCTCCTTGTGTCTCTATCTCATCTCTTCACAGATAGACTGCCATTTCTCTCTCTTTCCCTCTCGCTGTTGATGGATGGACAGATCATGTATATCCAATCTAGCAGTGCTCCTGATGCGGTTAGGGGCTGTGACAAGTCTCGGGGGGGGGGGGGGGGGCAAGCGGAGCGCAGCGAAGGAATGGGGTGACGAAGAGGACACGACATCTGGAGAACACGCAGAAGAAAAAGTATGCAGCAGAAAGAGAGACCGCACCAAGTGGCTGCATAGCACCATGAGAGTGAGTGTATATGTGAGTATATGTAGAGAGCAAACATAGACCCTCTGTTGTACCCTCCAGGCTTCTGTGTGGGTTGTTGGGTGACAGTTCTGAACAACTCCTGTTTGCCAACAGCCAACCGTAATGAGAAAGATTGACGAAGACTAGACAGGCTGCTCATGCCTGATACCATTAACATATAGTGTTTGTAAGAAGGAATAGGCAGAGTGTTAGAGCCTCTCTTCCAGCTACTGTATGACCCTCAGAGTGTTACAGATGGAGATTGATTGTACTGCTGGCTGTTGACATTCGCTCATACTTGTGAGTTTTAGTGCAGTTGCAAACATTAGCCACTGGGGGGTAATGTTATCCTCACAGTATTCAGAGAAGCCTCTGCTCTCTAGTGGAACTGAGGTGGGCAGTAGTGGATGATTTCCGGGTCCACATTGGCAGCAGGGTAGATGAGGATGCATTATCGCACAGGTTGCAGGTGTTGGCGGTGTGTGTCTGCGCGGTTAGCGAGCGGAGAGGGGCAGCTTTTGTTCCTCTCTTCTGCCATCTCCCCACTCTCACTGTGGGTTCATTTTCTGCTTAAAGGTGAATAGTTAAAGCAGAAATGATGCAGTGTTTGAAATTTAATCTCCCACATGCACATCAAAAACACATTTCATTGCTGAAAGGAATAATGTGAAAGGATCACAGTTTTTTTGTTGTTGTTGTTGCTGAGAACTATAAATGATATCTATAGCTGCAGATGGGCCAAATATAAAGCAAAAAAAAAAAAAAACACTTCAAGGTGAGAAAGTGTTGCTCTGAACTAACCTGTCTGACCTCAAAGGCAGCAAGGTCAGGAGTCAAGTCACTTGACTCTTCCCCACCCCCCATACAGAAACCATATCAACCCCTTTGACTACATGCAGCAGAAAACTGTCTTCACACATGCATACCTTCACTCTCCCCAGACAGGCTGTACACAATCGAGGAAAACACTTTCTCCTGTGACCCCAGCACACCCACAGAATCAATAAACAAAAAGTCAAAGTGATGACAACCTCCTCCCCCCCAGCCGTGTCCAGCCATCTTTGGCCCATTCACGTCAGCGCACACCCACACACACTAACAAGAAGGTACACAATAAACGAACATCAAATTTCGGAGCGAGAACAGTCAATAAAAGTCTGTGCTTCTGCTGAGTTTTAAAGAAACTGTGCAAAACAGCATCAGTTTTCTAAAACACGGAATCGCCACCCACCCCACCTCTTTATAGTGATCAAATTTGGTTTCATCTTTTCATTTTCTCCTCTTTCCTTCCCATCTGTGTGGTGTAACTCCTCTCTTTCTCATTCGCTCCCTCATCATCCCTCACTGTCACTCCGCAGCTCTGAGCCATTGACCTTTGACCCCTAGGCAGGTTCACCAGTGGGTCACGAGCCTGGCTAGGAGAGAGGGAGAAAGAGAGAGAGAGAAGAAGGGCGGGAGGTCTGTTAGTGGGGGATGCCAGCTTCCTCCTTCAGCCATGGATACAGCCTTCACTGCTTGCTGCCATAGCAACCGGACGAGACGGCAGAGAGAGCAGACTGCGGCGAGGCGCTGGGATGGAGCTCTCTCTTCTGTGATCTGGCTGTAGCCTCCATGGGCTCACACGCACACACACACACACACACACACACTGTCACATACTCATATTTTCACACATAATGACAAACTGGCACACAAGCACAATCCCATACGTGCCTGCAAAATCTAATCAAATTTCTTATTTGGACTGCCAGGCTGCGCTGGAAAAGACTTTTTCAAGTTAGAAGATTGATGGGCTTTCCATGCTGGCTGCAATTAATTGCTGCATAATTAGACTTACAAGTTATTTATTGAAGCAATTTGGAGAATACAAGAGCCTGGGGATATATAAAAATCATTTGATCATGAGCCACATAAACTTTAAAGATGTCCTCTTACAAGCATTATTTGGATAGAAATTAGCAATACGATAACCCCCCAAAACATTCCCCATGTTATTAAAATGATGAATGATAATAAATCTTAGACTGGAGTGAATGATGTGCCTGATGTTTCGTGAGGTCAAATAAAGGTGAGGCTGAGTGATACGAATGATAAGCGGTATTAGGATGGAAGGGGAGATGACATTTTTGTGCACATTTTTGGTCTTTGCAGGTGTGTGAGGCTGTGAGCCGGCATGCTTGTAGCTTGGGGAGCCTTAGGGGCTAAAGCTCAGTCCAGGTGTTGTCCCACTACAAACAGATGTGTAAAAAAAAAATCTCTGCTGGTGCTTGCTAATAATCATTTTTCATTTGACATGCCTATTTTGTATTTGTCACTCTTTCTCTTGATTTTTGCATTCATTTGTCTCATCTATTTCACTTCCCTGTGTCAGCTTTACTTTTATTATAATTTCTTTGGGGTACTGATTTTCTTCACCGTTTGTACCTTTTTTTCCCGTCAACCTCCTCTCTGGTCTCTTCTTCTCCCTTTGCCTGGCCTTGCCCCACTCTGTCTCTCCTTGCTCAAACAAATATGATAAATGACATAATTGGTGTCTTTCTCAAGAATGAGCTGTGACTGGAGAGCCTTTGATATTTGACAGCTCTAATGATGTACCTTGATGAATCGATGTACAGTAATTTTCAGTTTGTCTAACACACTGTTTGGCTATCGAGCCCATCCTTGTTCGGCGCTTCATGTGACTCAGCTTTTGAAGCATACGTGTGTGGGTGTGCATTTTCCCTCCATTTTTCTTGACTTACATTCCTACGCCTTTCATGTTTGGTGACAATGTCAGCGCACTTGAGCCAGCAAGCTTATCTCAAGTGCTTGAAGAGGCTCTTATCAGTTTTCTTTGTAATAACGGGATGAATTGTTTTCAGTGGCATATGCACCCTTGCTGACACACAGCCTGGCTCTGCACACACATGCGCTCATTCGCCTGTGTACAGTGCTGTGAAAAAGTATTTGTCCCCTTTCCAAATTCTTATATTTTTGCATATTTATCACACTTAAATGTTTCAGATCATCAAACTAATATTAATATTAGACAAAGATAACACCAAGCAAATACAAAACGCAGTTTTAAATGATGATTTCATTTATTAAGGGAAAACGTTATCCAAACCTACCTGGCCCTATGTGAAAATGTAATTGCCCTCTTTGTTCCATAATGAAATAACTGTGATTAACCACATTTTTTGGATGTGGAGCTGGGTTCAATTTCACTAGCCACGTCCAAGCTTGATTACTGCAGACTGTTGAATCAAGAAATTACTTAAATAGAACCTGTCTGACAAAGTGAACTAGGCTAAAAGATCTCAAAAAGCAACACATCATGCACCGCTCTAAAGAAATTCAAGAACACATCAGAAGCAAAAACACAGAACAACATCGAAAGAACTGCAGGTCTCTCTTGCCTTAGTTTGGACACTGGTCCATGACTCAACAATAAAAAAGAGACTGGACAAAAATGGCATCGATGGGGGAGTTCCAAGGCAAAAACCACTGCTGACCAAAAAGAATAAAAAGGCTCCTCTCACATTTTTGAAAAAACAAAACAAACAAACAAACAAACAAAAAACATCTTGATGATCTCCAGGACTTTTGGGAAAATATTCTGTGGTCTGATGACACAAAAGTTTAACTTTTTTGAAGGCGTGCATCTGGCATAAAACTAACACAGCATTTTGTAAAAACAACATCATACCAGCAGTCAAACGTGGTGGTGGTAATGTGATGATCTGAGGTTGCTTTGCTGTGTCAGGATCTGGACGACTTGCTGCAATTGATGGAACTATGAATTCTGCTGTCTACCAGAACATCCTGAAGGAGAATGTTCAGCCATCAGTTCACGACCTGAAGCCCAAGCCCTCCAATGTGGCTGAATTAAAACAATTCTGCAAAGATGAGTGGGCTAAAATTAAATAAAGCAATGATGTAAAAGACTCACTGCCAGTTATCACAAATGCTTGATTGCAGTTATTGCCACCAAGGATGGCACAACCATTAATTAGATTTAGGGGGCAATTACTTTTTCCACATAGAACCAAGTAAGTTTGATTAGCTTTTTTTCCCTTAATAAATAAAATCCTCATTTAAAAACTGCATTTTGTGTTTACTTGGGTTATCTTTGTTTACTATTAGAATTTGTTTGATCTGCAATATTTAAGTGTGACAAATATGCAAAAATATAAAAAGTCAGGAAGGTGTCAAATACTTTTTCCACAGCACTGTACCTTGTGTTGCATGCATCACATTGAATATTAATGCCATATATATGTCTGAACAGCCCTATACAGAGGAATGAATATGCATTTGAGTGTGTGCTCTTTGATAATTCAGCAAATACAAGAAAAAAAGCATTTAAATAAATATACAAGTGTGGCCTCTATTGCACAAAAGAGATCATGTAACACTAATTATATTAGCTATGAAGTTCAGCATGTGGTTTGGTTTATTAAACTGTTGTTTGATTTGGCCCAAAGGCTTAATTCAGAACACAAAGTGAATGAGGGGAACTCCAGTTTGCTCTGCTGTATGTGCTATTCCCCGAGCTGACCAATAGGTGGAGCTACATACACGAAACAGGCAAGGTTGCTATGGTCAGATGCCCTCAAGCAGCAGAAAGAGCTAATCAAATTGCCAGTGTGTCTGTGTCAATTACAGGAGGTCAACTTCATAAGAGGAATAGGCCCAAATCATATTTGCACCTGTGCTAGAAGCAGAGCAGAAACAGTGGAGCCCAGAGAACCCTCTTAGTATGGCGCTCAGGCACCGGTGTTTGATAATGATATGGAAATCTTGGGTTTCATAAGCACACATACTTATGAGATATTAGCCATTTTTTAAATCCCATAGATAAAGGCTCGGTGTGGCTGCCTTGAGGGATGAGCTTTGCCTTTTGTAGATCTTGGTGAGATGAATAGCGGAGTGAGGCTGATACTCTTACAGTGCCAAGCCACTATCTTATCACTTCCTTTTATCGGACTGATAAAGTAAATGACTTTGCTATAGGTGTGCAGCTTTTCAAATTCATTATGAGCCTGCTCAGCCAGGCGACTATCGACAAGGGCTGGGGAGGGTGTGATGAATGCAGGACTATCCGTGAAATGTGTGTGTAGCCGGTGGTAGTGACACTCTCCAATGGGAGACTGATAAAGAGATAAAGATGTTTGTAGAGGTTTGAAGTGGCTGGAGAATCCTTGATATTCCTCAAATTGAATGAAAATGCAAATTTTAAAGCCTTGTTTAGGTTAATATAATGCTCAGGGAAGCTGGGATCTTAAACCAGTCATTTACATGTTTTTAATCAAGGAACTTGGAGGGAAACATGTATAAATGAGAAACAGGACTTATTTGTGTATCATCTCATGAGGGTGAGCATCACTTGTACTTAGGACGGAGAAATAAAAGTTGGAGGAAGGATAGACTGGAGGCTTGCAGTCTTCCTAATTCTGTACCAACATTTAGCAGTCCCCATGTGGGTCTTTAAACCAGTGCCAAGGGAGTGAGAACTGTATCCACAGTTTGGCTCAGAAAAAGTCCACACGTGCAATTCTGATGTCTTCTCTCTGCAAGAGCGCACACACATCACCTCAGTGTTGTTTTTAAAGGTTGTTAGATCAGCAAAAAAATGAGTCGATGAGCAAGGCTTGAAATCGTCCCAGGAGGAGCATCCATCTTCGAGGTGAGTGGCAGCTCTTTCAATGATCGCACGACAGTAATGCACTGGTATTTGGAATGTGAGTGTGTGCACCGTCCACCAAGCAGACATAGAGGATGTTGTTAAGTATATCTGGATGGGGCTGTGCTGCACCCAGATCAGAGCTCTGTCTCCTGTATAAACATTATGTGGAGTCTGATTGCATTCCCCCCTCCTGCCCCTCTACTTTGCCTGCTCTGCAACTTCTGGAGAAGATATCTCTGTCTCCACTCTGCTAATAATGGTCCATAATCCCCGCTGAGCCGACCTGGCGGTATTGCAGAACTTAGAGTAATAATGACAACTAATAGAAGCAATATCCATCCATTTGATCACTAAATCAGAAATGCAGCTGAATCAGGTGATGAATGTGGTGGTAACCCCTCAATTTTCTGAATCATAAATGATGGGAAAAGTCTTTTAGATCCAGATTAAATTCCAGTGTGAGCTCAAAATGTCCATGTGGAATTTCTTTAAATAAAAGTCACTGGTTTGACTTTTGACGGTTTCTTGACAGTGGAAAAAAAAAAGGAATAACAATAACAAAAAAGCAGTATTTTTACCATCATAAGATGCTCTTCTCATTTTGGGAGGGGACAAGACAATAAACACAGTACAGAATAGGTTCAGTAGGGAATAACTTGGAAAACATATCAGTGAGACTGATGCTTTATAAGCACAAATCTTCATCCTGAGAAATTTTGAGTGTTTTTAGCAAAAAACTATGTTAGTATCTTTTTAAAGTAGTGATTTTAGGAGACTTCTACTTTCACTAAACTGCATGCATTTGTTCAAACAGCTATATATCTCTTTTCTTTGATTGCTATTTGCAGAGACCATGAAATGTCTTTTGTTAAAGCAATAAAATACAAAGACTTCATGATGTGTTTGAAAACTTTGGAGATATAGAAAAAGCACTGCTTCAGTGCTGTAAAAAATATTTGCCCCCTTTCTGATTTCTTGTATTTTTGCATATTTGTCACACTTAAATATTTCAGAATATCAAAAAAATGTTAATATTAAAGATAACCTGAGTTAATACAAAATACAGTTTTAAACAAAAAAGGCTATCCAAGCTTACCTGGCCCAATGTGGAAAAAGTAATTGCTCCCTATACCAAACAACTGGTTGTGCCACCCTTGGCAGCAACAACTGCAATCAAGTGTTTGCAATAACTCGTGATGAGTCTTTTACATCAATGTTGAGAAATTTTGTTCCACTCTTCTTTGCAGAATTGTTTTAATTGACCCACACTGGAGAACTTGAGCTTGAGGTCACAAACTGATGGCTGGACAGTCTCCTTCAGAATTTTCTGGTAGAGAGCAGAATTCATGGTTCCATCAATTGCTGCAACTCGTCCAGGTCCTGAAACAGCAAAACAGCCCCAGACCATCACACTACTACCACCATGTTTGACTGTTGGTTGATGTTCTTTTTTTTATGAAATGCTGTGTTAGTTTTAGGCCAGATGTGCCAGATGCATACCAGATGCATGCCTTCCAAAAATTTCAACTTGTGTCTTGTCAGTCCACAGAATATTTTCCCAAAAGTCTTGGGAATCATCAAGATGTTTTTTGGCAAATGTGAGATGAGCCTTTTTGTTCTTTTTGGTCAGCAGCGGTTTTTGCCTTGGAGCTCTCTCATGGATGCCATTTTTATCCAGTCTTTTTTTTATTGTTGAATCATGGACCAGTGTCCAAACTGAGGCAAGAGAGACTTGCAGATCTTTAGATGTTGTTCTGGGTTTTTGTTTCTCATCAGTTCTTGAATCGCTGTAGATCGTGGCATGATATGTTGCTTTTTGAGATCTTTTAGCCTACTTCACTTTGTGAGACAGGTTCTATTTAAGTGATTTCTTGATTCAGTAGGTCTGCAGTAATCAGGCCTTGGTTAAAAAAATGAGGTTAATTACAGTTAATTCGTGATGTAACAAGGGGAGGCAACTACTTTTCCACATGGGGCCAGGTGAGTTTGAATAGCTTTTTTCCCTTAGTAAATGAAATCATCATTTAAAAACTGCATTTTGTCTTTACTTGCGTTATCTTTGTTGAATATTAAAATTAGTTTGATGATTTGAAACATTTAAGTGTAACAAATATGTAAAAATTATAACAAATTGGGAAGGGGGTAAATACTTTTTCTCAGCACTGTATTTGACACTGCCTGACAGACTTTAACCTTTAACATATTACTGTCCATGTTTATTATGGTGTTGTTTAGATGAGATTACACAATATCACAAAATTTATTTCCATCAAGATTTGCATTTTTTTCATACCACAATCTTTTATTGATGATGAGAGTTGATAATGAAGATAGCGGTTCACCACTATCCTTTTGAAAAAAGGCCAGGTGCACGGAAAAATACTGGATGTGCGGGGTGGGGTAACAATCGTGTTTGGTGGCATTGTTTAAATGTCGGAAATCGCCACACGGCCGCCACGACCCATCGAACTTGGGCAGCATGTGTAGCGGGGATGCCCAAGGGCTGTCGGAGCGCCTAATGATGCCTAAGCGTTCCAAGCTAGCAAACTCCTCGCGGGGCTACTTTAGCCGCATCCAGGTGGCGAGGGCGCGCAAACACAGGTGGACCTTTTGTGATGATAAAATGCTCAAGCCTGTGCTTGGTTACCGTAGCGGAAAAAGTTGGCACAGTGAGTGCTGGGAACTCGGAAAACAAACGCTGGTACTTACCCCCTGGAGCTAGAATATTTACGTGTGTTGGTGACCCAACTCCCCGAACTGTGCAGGGCAAGGAGGAAAAAGGTAGAGTGTCCACTAAACGCCTGTTGGCAACAGCAACAAGTAGTCCATGAGCACACAGAAAATCAGCACCTAAGATGGGGACCGAACATGCAGCTACCACAAAGTCCCACTGGTAATTGCGTCCATGTAAACATACAGTGACCATCCTTTCTCCGAACGTCCTGATGTGGGATCTGTTTGTGGCCGTTAAACACGGCCCACAACCTTCTGTCAGCCTGTCTGCACTGACTGACAAAATGAGGCTCTTCTGGGAGCCAGAGTCTACCAGAAAATGTCTCCCCAAATGTGTGTCCGTGATGAAAAGCAGCTTCTCCCTGTCACCAGCAGCCGTAGCTGCTGCAGACCACTGGCTGGTCCGTTTCTGCATCCTCTGGAAACGGCACAGCGGCAGAAAGCGGCAGACAACGTTACGTGTCGGCGCCAAAATGCTGATGATGAAAACACGACATCTCGTTCCTGCGTTTCCAAGTGGCTGTCCCGGCCACCACCTACGGCTCCTCGACCTCGTTGGACTCTACCAACGAGCTGGGTCCCACTGCCCGGACGCCAAAACTCCTGTTAGCCAGGATGATGCAGTCTGCTTCTTCTGCCAGTGCTCGGTAGTCCTTGGTCACCAGCAGTGGCGAGTTGGCCGGGATTGCCCTCGCCAAAGCTGGTAGCCTCTTCAGGAAGAAGTGGGCGAAGAGGAAAGATCCGTCATCTTTGCCCAGCAAAAACAGCATACTCTCCATTAACTCCACGGCCGATCCGTCTCCTATTTCGGTGTGTGAGAGGAGCTTCTCTGCTCTCTCTCCGGTGGAGGGCACGTTACACCACAGCAACAGCTGCTTGAGAGTGTAGTATTTGCCCTGGGCTGGGGGAGCGTGAAGCAGGCTCATTGCGCGCTGAGTGGCATGCGGGTCCAGTGAAGCCACCACAAAATGATACTTTGTGTCATCCTACAAGACTCTGTGGAGAGCGAACTGGGCTTCCACATGAATGAACCAAGCGGCCAGGTTGTGGAGCCAAAAGTCCAGGAGTTTGACCGCCACAGCAAGCTTAGCGGGGGGAACCCCAAGCACGGATGTTCCCACGGAGGTGCTCGGTCCATCTTCCATTTTCACGTCTCAGGGTCACCAATGTGGAGGAAAAGAATCAGACGAGACACGAGCTGATGACACAACTTTATTTTCTCCAACCAGCAGAACAGACTGTCCCTGAGTGCCAAAACGAACTGCTTTATACATTTTCTTCCTACCTCTGGCACTCAGGGTAAACACATTTACATACCAGTTACCAAGTGTGAACACACATCCACATCCACATTAACACATTTGCGCCCCTGCATCCTCAGGTGTGAGCCTGGCACAGTGGGGGCGAAAGGCACATCTTTATTTACTACATACCCCCCAGTGTTCTGGCGCACCTGGCTAGCACCCCCAACACCCCGAAGTACCAGGTGGAGCGTCATCTCTTTTGTGTCACCACAAGTTCACCATTTAGAAGCTGTCCTTTACTGCAACAAATCACAGTCACTTTTTCTCTGTGCGCAAGAAAACTTTAAATGCATTTAATGCGGACATTAAATGCAAGCTTCTTGCTCAAAAAATACTCATGTTTAACCACAGAGGTAGGAGCTGTTAGGGGCTACTTACCGCTCAGGCAACAGGTGATCAGGGCTCGATATGAGAAGTCACCACCGCCACGGCATTTCTTCACCAGGTTGTGATGTGAACTGGGGCAGGACAGGAAACGAACCCAGAGAGGAGACTGTGTGACGGCTGCGTTAGTTACAGTAGTTTCAGTTTATATTTATTTGCTTATTTATTTGCTTGCCTTTGCCTTTGGCATGACAACCTCCAGTGGCTTGATGCTGCTGGTGGTGCTGGGGATGGCAGTCCCACCAATAGCCACAGAAACTGTGCATTCATCCTCAGTTGGCAGCTCATGAGAGGAGGGTGTCTAGCAACTGCAAGTTGTATGATCATCTATCCATTCATCCATCCATCCATCCATCTTCTTTCGCTTAATCCTTTTTGGGTCACGGGGGGCTGGAGCCTATCCCAGCATCTTTGGGCGAGAGGCAGGGTACACCCTGGACAGATCACCAGTCCATCGCAGGGCCAACACAGAGACAACCATTCACTCTCACATTCATACCTAAGGACAATTTAGAATCCCCAGTTTGATGCCAGTTAACCTAACTTGGGATCTTGTATGATCATCTATTTGCGCTAAAAATATCTTTCCATATTAAAACGAGTAATGCGAGTAACGCATCTGATCAAATTTCAGTAACTGTAATGCATTACTGAATTTTTAAACAGTAACTTCGTTACACACCATGTTACTGCAAAAGTAGTGGCGTTACAGTAACTCCCAACACTGCTTACAAGACATTTCAAGAGCAAAATCACTCAAATATCTCATATCTCTCTTTTTTTGCTGTGAAGTTTCACTTAAGCCCTTCCCCCTGCAAAAGGTCAGTTGAGACAGAACGTTTTTGGTGACATTGTGGAAAATGTGAAAATGACGAGACAGAGTTTATCTCACGAGTCAGGTTTATTCACATCTTCCAACATCAGCAAAGCAGAAAGAGAGATCAAACACAGACATTCGTCCTTTTTATATCCAGGACCTTCAAAGTTCACAGTCACATTGCATTTAATCACAAGTAACAATGCGTCTTTCCTTAAATCCTATCACATCCTCCTCATAGTCTCTGGCAGACCAGAAAATCCCCCAAGGCCGTCTCTTGCATACCAAAGACTAAATTTTCACATCCTCCTGTTATCTCACAGGAGGCTCAGTCCTTTGTTCTACTCTGAGATGTGAAGCTTAAAGTCATACATATGTGGCCCACAACATAACTATTCGTGGTGCTGGCATGAGGGTAGTGCTGACCCAGTTAGGACTCTCTGGCCTAACCAATGTTATCCTCCAGGCTAGTTAGCATTTTTAAACAAACTGCTTTGAAAACTTGACCCAAACTAAGATGGGTTTTACCATTAAACTACTTTTAGGGACCAATGCAGTTTCAGTCATTATCCTGGGCCACTGTGCATACAACTGGGCATGTCCTTCAACTGGTAAGTCTTTTTATCACAGGATTTATTCTGCTAATGTAGTGCTAGCTACTGTTAGCCTTGTGGGATGTGGGTGGGCCCAGTAATCACTGATTCTGGTGTTTGAAGGAGAGAGAGTGAAAAGATTTTGGCATGAGACAATAAGACATTAGCCATGTTTACATGCACAAAATTTCTTCAATCTGATTACAGTTCAGATCAGAACTTTACTGTTTACATAGCCCCTGAGAAAGTTGATCCGATTATGACGTGTGTTTACATGTGTCACACGTTTGAACAGACTAAATCCTTATGACATGCACAGAATTGTCTGACATTCTGGAAATAGTAGAAGAAGAAGCAACTTCTGATGTAAACAAACACCACTTGGTGTCTTTCTCTTTTTGAAATGGATTTGCATTGTGTTATTCAGACTGCACTTTTGCTTCTGCTAGTCTCCGTAATGAAGCTACAAGCCCAGCAGTACAATACTGAACATAATGGACAACTTGGTGTTTCTAGCCTTTTTACCATCAAGTCGTTCAACAATTCAAAGTTTTTTTTTTAATATTTCAAGTAATGTATTGTGTCAGATGCAGACAAGTTCTGTTTTAGTCTTGCCATGTTGTCCACTAGCTTCTGTGAAGACAGAAATAAGTTATGTCGACATATGGCTGATGTACAGACATGGCGCAGTAAGCATATTTTTTCTACCCAAACTTCGAAATAAGTGTTTACATGCACACCAATCGGATAAACAGTTGGCATAAGCCACCCATCTCGACTGTAAGGAAATTTTGATCCGAAGGAGTGTGATCAGGTCAGAATCTTCAGATTGGCATGTTTACATGAAGCGTTCTTATTCCGATCAGGCTTTTAATCCGGTTACTTGTGTCCATGTAAACATGGCTAATGAAAGGTTTTTTGTAGAAAAAGGGCATAAAACACCATTTTAGACAATGTAGATTTGTTTTTAAAGGGGATTTAGATCCTGGGATTTAGACTGGAGTGGTGGCTCAGTTGGTAGAGCATCCACCCCACACCCTGGAGGCCTGGGTTCAAATCCTGGTCGGGACATGCTGAAGACCATATAAAAGTGGAACTTCCTGCTGTCCAGCTTGGTGCTCAGCAATAACTGAACAGAGGAGGGAAATTTGTGGCAGTGTCTTGCATGGCAGCAACCCCTCTGATTCTAGATGTGATTAACATTGTAGATAAGAGAAATGTAATTTTGTTCTACTGTACATGATTGGCTGTATGGACTGAACGACAATAAAGTTGGCTTTAGATCCACCTCAGTGCATCTTTAAACCAAATAACAACATTGATTAACTGCACCTACTATTTCTCGCATGGAGTGTTGTTAGAAAAACTTTTGCTGGTTTGTTTTAAAGATATGAGACTTTAAATCCGCCATGTTGTCTGGGAGCTTCAGCCCGTGGAAGACTGCCCACAGTCAGATCCGTCAACCAGCCAGATACAGCCTGTGTGTTCTCAGCAGCAGATCGAATGGGAGTCTTTCCCCAGGGACAGAGTTCTTTGACTATTGGTTTTCCATAATGTCAGTTATCTTCAGTCACTCCACAAGGCTGTGCCTATCCTCGGCACTGCAATGCATCCCCTATGTGATGCCTGCTGAAAAAAGTTGTTTTTATGATAGTTACGGTCCAAAAAGCTTGAATTTGTGGCAGCTTTTCTAGAGTGAGTGAGTGAGTGTTCTTGTTTAGTGCCATGTCAGCATCTAAGGCTATTTCATGGCAAAAATAGAACTAATAAGAAAATTGAGTTAAAAATTATAGAGATAGGATGATAAATGAAAGAATAAATAAATGGAGTGAGATAGATATGTAGAATGTAGAAATAAAATAGGAAAATTAAATAAGATGCTTCAGATGCACATATGCAAAAAACCCTAAAATTTTCTTTGGTGGTGCCTTATTAAAAATATCCTTCAGTGACTTTTGAGTATAAAACCGTTGTTTCGTCATGAGAGCAGGACAGTCAAGTAAAATGTGCTTTACTGATTAAAAACCGCCGCAAAACTGACACGACGGTGGGACTTCACCTTTTAATAAAAAGCTGTACATAAGCCTTGAGTGGCCAATATGGCATCTAGTGTACACTACCTCATCATGTCGGTTTTGAAAGTGATGCAAGTGTCTATGGCTTATGGCAGGTTTAATATCATGCAGTTTATTTGCAGTACATGTGTCCCATTCAGTCTGCCACCTCTTTAAAAAAAAAGGAGGTTATTAGAGGCCTGAGGTCTGAGGCTGGGATCTGGCATTGAGTGACTTCTTGGGTAAGGGCTCTCTTGGCAGCATTGTCTGCCTGCTCGTTACCTGACAGGCCAACGTGGTTGGGGATCCAACAGAAGATGATATTAAAATTATGTTTCTGTAAAAAAACTAATTTCTCTAAAATCTGGATAACAATGGGGTGATCAGTCTTTAAAAATGCAAGTGCCTGAAGACAGTATCTGGAGTCAGTAAAAATTAAGAAGCTCTGTTGTTTGGTTCTTTCAGTGTGTTCCAATGCTAGAAGCAAAGCACGAGCCTCTGCTGTAAAAATTGAACATTGTTTGGGAATCCGCAAACCATGCTGATTGTGCCCAGTGAAACTTGCAGCAGAGACTGAGCCATCTACTTTAGATCCATCCGAGTATATGGAAATATGGTGAGGAAAACAGTATTTTATGTCTACGATCTGCTGTTGATACACATTTGAGTGAGTGTCTTTCTTTTTGTTTTGGCTCATATCCAGAATGATGTTGGGTTTCCTCAAACTCCATGGAGGAATGGGACAAAACTGTGTCTGTGTTACGTTGCTCATATCAGGGTTTAATTTTACCAGGTGAGGTTCTATACGGAGCCCAAAAGGAGTGATGCTCTTAGGTCTGACCTTATACATCTGCAAAAATTGAGGGTGAAAAACTGCAGAGTAGGCTGGATTTCTATGGTCTGCTTTAAGTTTAACCATATACTGGACAGCCAATTTCAGGCACCTGTTTTGAAGTGAAGGCTTGTTTGCTTCAGCATACAAACTTTTAACAGGAGAGGTTCTGAAAGCCCCCAAGGCAAGCCTTAGCCCTTGGTGACGGACAGTTTCCAGTGTCCTAATGTATGTTTTCCTTGCTGATCCATAAACTATGCTCCCATACTTTAACTGAGATCTTACAAGTGCTCTATAGAGATGCAGCAGCACAGTAGAGTCCGCACCCCATTTAGTTTTTCCAAAACTTTAATAATATCAAGGGCTTTAAAACATCTGATTTGTAGAAATTTTACATGTGGAATAAAAGACAGCTGTTATCAAAAATAAGTCCAAGGAATTTGGTTTCTTTTACCACTTTGACAGCTTCTCCATCTATGAAAAGCTCAGGGTCGAGGTGAAGAGACCGCAGCAGGCAAAAGTGCATGCAGTTTTGGTTTTTAAAAATTTAAAACCATTACTGACTGACCACATATTAATCTTGTTTATGCACAGCTGTAGTTGCTTTTTGATTGTGCTCATGTCTTCCCCCCGTAGCAAATACAGAGGTCATCTATGTAAAGACTACAAAAGGTATTTGGTCTAAGAGCACCAACTACACTATTAATCTTAATGCTAAAAAGAGTAACTGAGAGGATGCTTCCCTGGGGGACTCCTTGTTCTTGCACATGGGGCTCTGAAAGGGTATCTCCTACTTGGACTTTGAAGTGTCTATTGGACAAAAAGTTTGGGGGGCGCATGCGCACGCAGCGACTGGCAGTGGGTGAAAAAGTTTGGCGTCTTAGTCTCTGTTTTTATGCACTTTAATGTGTTTTAATGTAATTCTCTCTGCCGTTTTTGTCCTTGAATGTTTGTGGACTATATAATGAAGAGCTCTTTGGTTCCATCAGTATGGATTTTCTTCTTGTTTTTGCACTGTGGCTTCTTTCTTACTGGCTCTTTGTCTGGGACATCAGCGCGGTCACGCTGGTAAGAATGCAGTACTCCAGAGACATATTACTGCAACTAAACATGGATAATCCAGCGTCTGCGTTTGAGTTTGTGCCTTAACTGCCGAATTTTATTTTAAGAGACTTTCATGGACACATCAATGAAAAGAGGAACAAGAGAAGGAAACGCGGAAAGCGTGGAGGCGTAAGATTAAACCTGAGGAGGCGTCAGCTTAACCGCATTCCTCTTCCTTCCATTATTATGGGGAACGTACAATCCCTGAGAAATAAATTGGATGAAATCCAAGGAAATGTATGATATCAGAAGGATTTCAAGAACTGCTGTGTCATGGCTTACACGGAGACGTGGCTTACAGAGCATAACCGGGACCTGGACCTGAGTATTGACGGCTTTGGAACCCCACTTCACTTGGATTGGCAGGAAGAGGTAATGGGGAAACATCAGGGAGGTGGCGTATGTTTGTATATTAATAAACAGTACTGTACATCTGTCACGGTCAGAGACCGCATCTGTACACCAGACGTGGAGCTTCTGTCTGTATTGCTATGCCCCTTTTATCTGCCCCGCGAGTTCCCCCAACTTTTCAAAACAACTGTGTACATTCACCCGAGGGCGGATGCTGCCTCCGCCTCCAGCACCGTCTTTGATGTGATACAGCGGTTGCAGTCGATTTCTCCAGAGGCTCCAAATTTTATCCTTGGGGATTTTAACCATGTGTCTCTAAAGAAGACACTTAAAAACTTTTATCAGTACGTCTCTTGCCCAACCAGGCGAGAAAAGACATTGGACCTACAGTGGGGTAAAAAAGTATTTAGTCAGCCACCAATTGTGCAAGTTCTCCCACTTCAAAGATGAGAGAGGTCTTCAATTTTCATCATAGGTATACCTCAACTATGAGAGACAAAATAAGAAAAAAAAAAATCCAGAAAATCACATTGAAGGATTTTTAATGAATTAATTGGTAAATTCCTCAGTAAAATAAATATTTGGTCAATAACAAAAGTTCATCTCAATACTTTGTTATATACCCTTTGTTGGCAATGACAGAGGTCAAACGTTTTTTGTAAGTCTTCACAAGGTTTTCACACACTGCTGCTGGTATTTTGGCCCATTCCTCCATGCAGATCTCCTCTAGAGCAATGATGTTTTGGGGCTGTTGCTGGGCAACACAGATTTTCAACTCCCTCCAAAGATTTTCTATGGGGTTGAGATCTGGAGACTGGCTAGGCCACTCCAGGACCTTGAAATGCTTCTTACAAAGCCACTCCTTCGTTCCCCGGTCGGTGTGTTTGGGATCATTGTCATGCTGAAAGACCCAGCCACGTTTCATCTTCAATGCCCTTGCTGGTGGAAGGAGGTTTTCACTCAAAATTTCACGATACAAGGTCCCATTCATTCTTTCCTTTACAGAGATCAGTCGTCCTGGTCCCTTTGCAGAAAAACAGCCCCAAAGTATGATGTTTCCACCCCTATGCTTCACAGTAGGTTCTCCTTCAAACACGACAAGTTGAGTTTTTACCAAAAAGTTCTATTTTGCTTTCATCTGACCATATGACATTCTCCCAATCCTCTTCTGGATCATCTAAATGCTCTCTAGCAAACTTCAGATGGGCCTGGACATGTACTGGCTTAAGCAGGGGGACACGTCTGGCACTGCAGGATTTGAGTCCCTGGCGGCGCAGTGTGTTTCTGATGTAGCCTTTGTTACTTTGGTCCCAGCTCTCTGCAGGTCATTCACTAGGTCCCCCCATGTGGTTCTGGGATTTTTGCTCACTGTTCTCGTGATAATTTTGACCCCACGGGGTGAGATCTTGGGTGGAGCCCCAGATGGAGGGAGATTATCAGTGGTCTTGTATGTCTTCCATTTTCTAATAATTGCTCCCACAGTTGATTTCTTCACACCAAGCTGCTTACCTATTGCAGATTCAGTCTTCCCAGCCTGGTGCAGGTCTACAATTTTGTTTCTGGTGTCCTTTGACAGCTCTTTGGTCTTGGCCATAGTGGAGTTTGGAGTCTGACTGTTTGAGGTTGTGGACAGGTGTCTTTTATACGGATAACGAGTTCAAACAGGTGCCATTAATACAGGTAACGAGTGGAGGACAGAGGAACCTCTTAAAGAAGAAGTTACAGGTCTGTGAGAGCCAGAAATCTTGCTTGTTTGTAGGTGACCAAATACTTATTTTACTGAGGAATTTACCAATTAATTCATTAAAAATCCTTCAATGTGATTTTCTGGATTTTTTTCTCTCATTTTGTCTCTCATAGATGAGGTATACCTATGATGAAAATTGGAGACCTCTCTCATCTTCTAAGTGGGAGAACTTGCACAATTGGTGGCTGACTAAATACTTTTTTGCCCCACTGTATGCTATGGATCTATAGAAGCAGCCTTTAAATCACTTTCCCTTCCTCCTTTAGGATCCTCAGATCACAACTGTGTACATTTGCTGCCCACATATAAAACTGCTCTCAGAAGAGAAAAGACGAAGACCAGGGACATAATGGTCTGGACAGATGTTTCAGTGCTCTGCCTCCAGGAATGTTTTAACCATATGGACTGGGAGGTGTTCACACGGTCCTGCGGAGATGATTTGGACTTTTGGTGGATGTGACATGCTCTTACATGGCTTTCTGCAGGGATATGATTGTTCCACGTAAACCTGTCAAAATATATCCCAACAATAAGCCATGGGTTACTAAATCAGTTAAATCCTGCTTACAGAGGAAAGCACTTGCCTTTAAACAGGGGAATGTTTCTGAGCTGCAGGTTGCCACAAAAGAGCTGAAGTCTGAAATTTTAAGAGCAAAACAGAATTATAAATCAGAATTGGAAAGCAAGGTGGCAGCAAAAAAGCTTGGTTCAGCCTGGGCTAGTATGAAAACTATTGCAGGCCTTCAGAGCACAGAGCACAGTAATTGTGTGTTTTTAGATGGTTTTAATTCAGACACAGAGCTGGCTAATGCTCTTAATTGTTTTTATGGTCATTTTGATTCCTTTGATTTTAGCACAGAAACCCAAGATTTGAAACAGAAACTCAAAGACAATCAGGACTTTAATATTGAGGTGCAGGATGTTAAAAGGGCATTCTGTGCTGTAAAAGTGAACAAAAGTCAGGGCCCTGATAATATATGTGGGCGCTTGGTAAAGTTCTGTGCACATGAATTGAGTCATGTGTTTCACTACATTTTTAATAAGTCCTTATAGACACAACATGTGCCTAAGGTCTAGAAAGATGCTGTGGTTGTCCCTGTTCCAAAATCCAGCTGTCCTAAAATGGTAAATGATTTTAGACCAGTTGCCTTGACTTCAATTTTAATGAAAATTTTTGAAAAACCGGTCAGATTTGAGGTCCTAAAGCAGACTGAGCATGCATTGGATCCTTTGCAGTTTACCTATAGGCCTCACAGAGGAGTGGAGGATGCCACTGTAACTCTGTTTAACATGCTTTTTAAACATCTGAATTTTAATGGGACACACGCCAGGCTTTTATTTGTGGGCTTTTCTTCTGCTTTTAATACAATTCAACCTCATATTTTAGTTGAAATGCTCCTGCAACAATTTGATTTGAGTAATAATATAGTGGGTTGGATTCTGGATTTTTTAACCAACAGGACACAGAGAGTAAGGGTCAATGGTACATTGTCTGACCAAAAGTGTTCTTCTACTGGCTCTCCTCAGGGGTGTGTGTTGTCACCACTACTCTTCATCCTGTACACAAACATGTGTCAGAGCAGACATGACAACAGACACATTATAAAGTATGCTGATGATTCAGTTATTGTCAGTCTCCTTCAGGATGGTGAGAGTGGCCACGGCCCAGTAGTTGATGATTTTGTTCACTGGTGTGAGGATTCCTACCTGCAGCTGAATACGACAAAAACTAAATATATGATTATTGACTTTAAGAGGAAAACTCCCAGGCACGAAGTCACTGTTATAAAAGGCCAGACCATTGAATGCATGCAATCTTACAAATATCTTGGGATGATTATTGGTAGTAGTTTAAACTTTGAAGAGAACTGTGAAAGGGTGTACAAAAAAGGTCAGCAACATTTGCATTGTTTAAGGAAACGTGCACACTTCCAAACTGACCAAACCATAATGACAATGTTTTCTTGGGCTTTTATTGAATCTGTTTTATCCTTTTCTTTAGTGTCATGGTTTGGTCAGATAAAACTGAAACAGAGGAAATCCTTAGACCAGGTAGTTAGATGGTCCAGTCATTTGCTTGGTGAGTCACAGCTGAGCATGACATCCCTGTGCACCAGACAGGTACAAAGGATTGCTACCTCCATTTTAAATGATGACTCCCACCCTTTGTACTGCCACTTTCAGCTTCTTCTCTCCAGACGGAGGTTTGTTGTCCCAAAATGTAAAACCCAGCACTACAAAGACAGCTTTGTTCCTACTGCTGTCAAAGAGTTGAACAAGATGTAGCAATATATTGCACATAATTTGGTTATCTATTTATTAATTTTAATTTTATATTTGTTCATTTTTGTAGGTTTTTTATTTGGGTTTTAAATCTTGTATTGGGTTTTAGACTTCAGACTTATTGAGTTTTTTTTTTTTTCAATCTCTTTGACTTAGTTTTTTTTTTTTTTATTTAAGTTTTTGTAAAGGGTATACAGGTCGTTACAGCAATGCAGTGTTTACATTTTCATCACATGTTCCCTTATTTTCTGATATCTGACAACATTGGAAGATTAATTCTTACAACACCCCCTTTTTTTTTTTTTAAAGTGAAAGAAAAAGTGAAATTAAAGAGAAAAAAAAACAAAAAACAAATAAAAAAACCCAAACAAACCAGTAAAAAACAAACAAAAAGAAAAAGTAAGTAAATAAAGATAAAAGAGCATCTGAGTAGCGTTGGAACCAAGAGCGGAACCATTATTGAAATGGTATTTGTCAAAGATTAGATCTAATGGAAGACACATATGCGGTCCAGGGTTGCCAAAAGTTCATGAACACATCCATGTCCTGTCTCAGTGCGAATGTCAACTTTTCCATCGAGTAAATGTCTTGGATCACGTTAGTCCAATCTTCAGGTGTAGGACAGTCCTTCAACATCCATTTTTTAGTTAGAGCTTTTTTGCTTGCCAATATTAAAACATTGAATAAGTATTTTTCTCCTCGTCTTTCCAGTGAGTCCGGTAGTAAACCCAAATACAAAGTTACAAAAGAAAAGGGAACTGTAATTTTGAATATTTTCCCCAATATTGTCTGTACCTTGGTCCAATATTGGTGGATAACTGGGCATGACCAAAACACATGAAAATGATTTGCAGTCTTTTCACCACACAAGCGCCAACAGTTCAATCCCTTATGGGTAAATTTGTTTTGTGCAGGTGTTCTGAAAAATCTTGCCAAGTTTTTCCATCCAAATTCTCTCCACTGCAGGGATGAGGTACTTTTCCATTGCTGTTTATTTAGCTTTTCCCATATTTCCAGTTGTAAAGTGAAATTCCCCTCTTTTTCCCCATCTCTCTTTTATATAAGATGTGTTGTCTCCTTTTAAGTCTTGAAGACCTTGGTATATTTTAGAAATGTATCTGATCCCTGGGATCCCTTTATATGCCATTAAGAAGACCTTCAGAACACCTGACTGGGCCCTTTCCAAAACCTCCTTTTTAAGTATATTGTTTATGTGGTGTCTAAGCTGGAAGAACCTGTAAAGGTCTTGATTTATTAGGCCTTGTTTTTTCAAATCTTCAAAACTTCTTAAGATTTGCCCTTTAAAAAAATCGTAATATTTTATCAGCCCTTTCTCCTTCCACTTTTTAAATCTGGTGTCTGTTTTATTAGGAGTAAAGTCCTGATCATAGGCGATCCATTGCAGAAGTCGATAGGGCTCTTTAGTTTGATTCTCTCTGACTATCTTAAACCAAATTTTTAGCGGGGTCTCTATCCACGGGTTAGTGTTATTCAAAAGCTTAGGTAAGACATTGTTCCCTATTATCGCCTGTAGGGGGATGTCACTTGTTATTTGGCATTCGATTTCCTTCCATTGTGCAGTGTAGACTGGGTTACATATCTCTACTAAAGTTTTAATTTGTGCGGCTTTAAAGTAGTCCCTGATATTTGGCAGTGCGAGCCCACCTTTGTCTTTGTTTAGCTGTAGGGTTCTATATCTGATTCTAGGTCTCTTGCCCTGCCATATGAATCTTGAGATCCTTCTGTCCAGCTCCTGCCATGTTTTTTTGGGAGGTTCTACCGGTATTGTTTGGAAAAGGTATAGAAGACGTGGAAGTATATTCATTTTGACTGCTTCAATTCTTTGTGCAGTACCCAAGAATGGTATCATATTCCATCTTGCTAGGTCAGATTTTATTTTTGTCACCAGTGGATCATAGTTTAGTGATATAATTTTGTTGAGTTGTTTCGGGATATTGACCCCCAGATATTTCATAGATTCCGACTCCCAGTTAGTTTTGAGTTTGCTTAGTGAATAATGATTTGGGTCATAGTTGAATGTTAAAACTTGGGTTTTATGCATATTTAATTTGTACCCCGATAAATCTCCATACTCTGAAAAAACTGAGGTTAGTTCTGGTAAAGAAGTGTCCGGCTGCCCTAGGTATATTAAAATGTCATCAGCAAAGAGTGCTATTTTATGTTCCTTCTGACCAAGTGTAATACCTTGAATTTTTTGGTTTTGTCTTATCCATTGGCTCAGAGGTTCTATGAAGATTGCAAAGAGCAGTGGAGACAGGGGGCAGCCCTGACGACATCCTCTTTCCAGTTCAAAAGATGATGATAAATTACCGTTAATCCTTATTTTAGCTGTTGGTTTTTTATATAATGCCTGTATAGTTCTAATGAAGTTGTTATGAAAATTGAAACTGGATAAGATTCTATATAGAAAAGACCAGTCAACCGAATCGAATGCTTTTTCAGCATCTAATCCCAATATGACTGCATTTAAGTTATATTTTTTTATATGATGAATTATGTGTAAAGTGCGTCGAATGTTGTCTTGTGTCTGTCTTTGTCTTATAAAACCTGTTTGGTCTAAATGAATTAGGTCTGTCAGTATATTTTCTAACCTTTTGGCAAGGATAATGGTAAAAAGCTTATAGTCCTGATTTAGTACACTGATTGGTCTGTAGTTGGAGCACTCTAGTTTATCCTTTTCAGGTTTAGGTATAACTGCAATGACCCCTTCTCTCCAGGAGGGGGGGATTTCCCCTGTGTGGAGGACATAATTAAATGTTTTCAGGAGGAGAGGAGATAGTTGCTGTTTAAAGGTTTTGTACCACTCTGCTGTATAGCCATCAGCTCCTGGGGATTTGTTAGCTTTAAGTTTCATAATTGCTTTTTCCAATTCTTTAGGATGTATTTCTGACAGTAGTGTTTTATTTTGTGACTCCGTAAGTTGGGGAAGGTTTAATGTGTTTAGGAATGCCTCGGATGCGTTTTTATGTTTTTTGTGGGAGTATAAGTTCTTATAGTAATTCTCGAAGTTTTTAAGAATATCCTGAATTCTGAATTTTATTTCCTTTGATACTGGGTCTCTGATTTTGTAGATTGCTCTTTCTGTTTGATGTTTCCTCAATTTATAGGCTAGCAATTTTGCCGATTTACTGCCTGCTTCATAGTATTTTTGTTTCAGAAATGTAAGTTTCTTCTGGATTTCTATTGTGTAGATCTCATTTATTTGGTTTTTAATTTCCTTAATCTTGAGCGAGTCAGTAGAATGAGTGTTGCCTTTGTGTTCTTTTTCTAGGTTCCTAAGTTCTGACTCTAATGTGGATAGTTTTTCTTGTCTTAGTTTCTTTTGGGTTGCCAGTTTTGCAATAATCTTTCCTCTTATTACAGCTTTACATGCATCCCACAGTATTAAAGGGGATACTTCTCCATTATCGTTATCTTCCAAATATCTGAGAATATCTGATTCCAATTCATCTTTCAATGGTCCTTTCAGGACATTTGAATTTAACCTCCAAGAAAATGTATTATTTGTGTATTTTTGGATATTTAAGTCCATGTAGATCGGACTGTGGTCGGAGAGATCCATCAGTCCTATTTTACATGTTTTTACTCTTCCAATGTCTCTATTAAACATAAAAAAATAGTCAATCCTTGAGTAAGATGAATGTGGAGTTGAGTAAAATGTATAGTCTTTTACACTGGGGTTGAGTTCCCTCCACACGTCACAGATTCCCAATTCTTTTAGTAGCATCCGAGTCTTCCTGTTTTGGGTGTTATTTTGATGTGGGGAATTACCAGAAGCATCCCAGTATGGATTCAGTCTAAGATTGAAGTCCCCACCACATATCACTAAACCTTGAGCTTTAGTTATCATTAGGTCGAATACATTTTTATAAAATTTCCAGTTAGCCCCTGGGGGAGCATACACATTCAGCAGGGTGATATCTTCTCCCTCTAGCCACCCAGTTACCAAACTGTATCTCCCTTCTTTATCTTTGTGTTCTGATTTTTTTTCAAATGTAATTTTGGTTGATATCAATGTCGCTACTCCCCTCCTCCTCCCTGATTTATATGAAGATGAAGAGATCATTTTAAACCCTTGTCTACTGAGTTTATTGTGTTCCACGTCTGTTAGGTGGGTTTCTTGTAAAAGTATTATTCCTGCTTTGTCTTTTTTCATTTTGCCTAGAATCTTGGATCTTTTAACTGGATTCAGGATTCCTTTTACATTATATGAAATTATTTTGGTTACACCCTGTTTCTCCATTGTGTTGTTTTGTTTAGTATAACTGTGTAGTGGCCCTCTTTTGTGCTACTCAGAAACTGAAAGAACATTAAAAACAAGAAAAACATTAAGAACATAGTGTAAAAAACTTTAAAACAAAAAGCTGTCATAAGAACTTCCTGAGCTGAGGTCTTTTTAAAGACCCTGTAAGAGCCTTGATGGAGAGAAGGCTCTGAGGGAAATTCCTCAAACTCTGTTACGTGTTGAGGGCCCTCTCTTACCACTGAAAGTAGTCCCATGCTTTTAACGTGAGTTTCAGAACCCAATCCAAACTTGTAATGATTTTTTTTTTTTCCTTTTATGCCTAAACCCTGTGAAATTGTGTGCACCCTCCCACCCCCATCCTATCAAACATTCACGCAAAAACAGTATTTGTTAGTATGAGGAGAACATGTGGATTATTGTCACATTTCTATTTTAACAAGTTTTTTTTTTTTTTTTTATTACAAAGACTTATTTGTTTCAAATAATATGATTGTTCCATGAAATGTTTTACCACATGCTGAATATGCATCTCCTTTAATGTTTGTTACCTTGTATGAGGGGGGTTGGATGTGCGGATTGATTCAAGAGAAAAGAAAAAAAAAAAAAAAAAAAAAAAAAAAGGTCGCTATTCCAACCTGAAAACGGATAGTTTATCCGCGACGCTCTGGTGCTGGGTTTCCCGCTGCTGGTCCGTGGATTTTGAGGGTCTTTGTGTTGTCCATGTTTGCGCTTTGATCTTCTCACTCGGGTCTGCTGCGGGTTTAAATACCGTTACCGGGAGCCCTCTTTTCGCCATGTCAGCTGTTGCTTCTTCCGCCGAATTATAGAGACACGTTTCATCGCCGTAGAAGACCCTTAACTTCGCAGGAAATGGTGTCTGAAAGCGCAATTTCTTCTCTCTTAACACCTTTTTCGCGTCATTGTATTCCCTGCGCTTTTTAAGGACCTCCGGGGCGTAATCGTGTTCCACGTAGACTTTTCTCTCCTGGTGCATAAATCCTTTTTTCTGCCAGGCCAGTCTCACAACCTCTTGTTTTATTTTGAAATTGGAAAATCTTACCAACACCGAACGTGGGGGCGCTTCCGCCGCCGGCCTAGCGGCTAATGAACGATGTGCCTTTTCTATCTTCAAGTCGGTGGTTTGTGGAATATCCAATTTCTCTCTTAGTAAGGATTCCACGCATTCTGCCATTGAGTTAAAACCATTTTCGGTTCCTTCTATCAGACCATGAATTCTTATGTTGTCTCTTCTTTGTTTTCCTTCTTGGTCGGTTAGCTTAGCCTCTATAGCTGCTTGTCTTTTGCGTAGGTCTAGCACAGAATCTTCAAGCACTTTTATTCGATCCTCTGTTTCCAAGATTCGGTTCTCGGCCTAGTCCACTCTGCTGTTTGTCCTTTTCAATTCTTCTCTGAATTCCCGAAATTCGGCCGTAACATCTCGGCGAAATCGTCGTAGCTCCTCAAATAGTGATTTCAGGCTAACCCTTTTGTTAGCTATCACCAGTTCCTCGTCTTCTGAACGGAGATCTTCCAGTTCAGATTCTCCGGCCGATACGTGTCCTGGCCTGGAGAATTTCAGTTTCTTCTGTTTTCCTTTAGACATGATGATTTTGTCTTTTGATTTTCACTCCTCCAAAAATCCGTTAAGTTTGATTTTCAAGGTGTTATCCTGGATTGGGTCTGAGAGCTTCAGTGTTAAGCTGCAGTCGCCATGGCGTCCAGACCGGAAGTCTTTGACTTAGTTTTTAACTTTTTTTTAATATGACCCTTCTCTCTTATCTTTTTGTTTTTTCTCTTATCTCTTTGTCTTATGTCCTGATTGGTGGAGCCTTGAGTACTTTTATCGTGTTTATAGTCAGCTTCCTGTGTGCCTGTGTTTGTGTTCATGTTGAACATAATTGTGGTTTGTAAATATGTGTCTAAAAGGATGTCACCTGACTGCAAAACAAATCTACCTACGGGTACAAATAAAGTAACCTGAACCTGAACCTGAAAAGTTTGAAATGAAAAAGGTCAAATGTCCTCTAAAACCCATGTCATGTAGGTCTCTTAAAATACCGTATTTCCATGTTGTGTCATATACTTTTTCTAAATCAAAAAAATACAGCAACTACATGTTCTTTTCTAACAAAACCATCACGTATATAGGCCTCTAAACTGATAAGGTGGTCTAAAGTGCTTTTACCACGTCTGAAGCCACATTGGTAATCAGTTAAAAGGTCTTCAGACTCAAGCACCCACACAAGGCAGTTGTTTACTATTCTTTCCATGGTTTTTACAGAGGCAACTTGTCATAGCTATTGGACGGTAGTTGTTGGTATCAGTATGATCTTTCCCGGGTTTTGGAACAGGTATAACTACTGCTTCTTTCCAGCTTTCAGGAATACTGCCTGACTTCCAGATGTTGTTGAAAACCATCAAGAGAATGGATAGTGCACTGGGGGGTAAGTGTTTTAAAAACTGATAATGAATTTTATCTGGCCCCACAGCAGTATCATGAGAGTTCCTTACTGAGAACAAAAGTTCTTCCATAGTGAAATCTTGGTTGTATGGTTCTGAGTTATCTGAAGCAAAGTTTATTTCTTTTTGTTCTTCTTGTGCTTGTATGATTTGGAACTCAATACGATAGTTTCCAATAGATGAATTCTTCTCAAATGATTTTGCTAGTTGATTAGCTATTTCATATTTTGTCGTGCGCAGATTGCCCTGATGATTAATATGCTGTATTTGAAGTCCATTCTCTTTACCATTCATCGTTCTGATTAAATCCCAGATCTTTTTGGTAGATGTGTTGGATGTGATGCTTGATACAAATTCCCTCCAGCTCTGTCTCTTTGCTTCATTGATGATCCTGCGCACTTTAGCTCAACAGATTTTAAATCTGGTCAGGTTTTCTGTTGCTGGATGTTTATTGAACATCCTCTGCTTTTTTCCTTGCCTCAGTGGCCTTTTTGTAATCATCAGTGAGCCATGGGTTGGACCTAAGGTGTGGCTTTGCTGACGTTTTTAGAACAGTCTTATCTGCAATTGTAATTAAGGTTTGAATGAAGTTCTGAGCAGAGTGACAGTGTGGTTGAGGTTTTTGGCTGAATTTCTCTTTGCACAGAGAAACAAAGGAAGACCAGTTTGCTTTTTTGAGTTGCCGTTGCAGAGTTCTTGATTGCACATTCACTTCTGTAGACATCAATATTAGTGGAAAGTCACTTCCACAAAGATCATCCAAGACCCGCCACAAGAATTCCAGCACTAGCTCAGGATCATGTATAGATAGGTCAATTGCAGTATAGGTTCCATGTCCTGGGTGGAGGTATGTGTGAGACCCATAATTCCAAAGACACAGATCATTTTTAGCAGTAAAATCCCCCAGTATCTTGCCTTTTGCATTTGAGCAAATTCCTCCCCACAGAGGATTATGACCATTAAAATCACCCTTAAGGATGTATGGGGATGGCAACTGATTACGAAGGTCATCAAGATTTTCCGGTGTCACAATCATATCTGGTGGTATATAGCCAGAGCATAAGGTTATTGCTTTATACATAGACGAACTGCCACTGCTTGTAAGTTGGAGACTAAAGCCAAGTGGCTGTGAATCAGGTCATTGCGTACTAAAATTGTTGAGCCACCAGATGGACGATGCACATTTGGACCATATGTATTATACATTGTATAATGTTTCAGAGACATGGGGTTGGTTGATAGCAGAAGAGTTTCTTGAAGGTAAAAAGCAAGGGGATTAAAACTAGCAGCTAAACGCTGCACTTCAGAGAAATTGGCCTTAAAGCCACAGCAGTTCCACTGGATAATGTGGCTACCCACCATCAGGTAGGTAAAACAAAAGCACGCTCCTTATGCTTGCTTTTGGGGGAGGGGCTGCGACTACGGCAAGTCATGACTTCAGACATTTCTAAATCTACTGGAGTCCCATTCTTTTGCAATTTATTTTCTTGACTTGATTTTGCCTGAGTAGAGGAGCTGGATGTTTTTTCTTTTCTTTTGATGATTGGTTTTGTTCTGCGGACTTGCTTAGACTTTGACTCAAGGGTTGGCTTATTGTAGTCAGGCTTCGAGTACTTGTTTTACTTTTAACTTGGACTCTGGAATTTTTAATACTACTTAATAATGAGGGCTTATCTTTAGTTAACCAGGTCAGATCTGTCTGGCACTCAGCAGGCTGCATCTTAGGTTTCACAACAGAGGAGAAAGTCTACTGGAATTTGTACTTTGGGAAACCTTCTACCAGTTTACATGCCTCAGGGTAGCTAATTTCTTAGTACATTTGACAGTTTGAATTTCTTTTTCCTTGATCCAACAAGGACATTCCTTCGATGATGCTGCATGATTGCCTCAACAGTTACTACATTTGGGATGTGTTGTGCAGGCCAACTCGTGCCTTTCTTCTCCACATTTGCAGCAGACTAGTTTATTCTTACATCCTGCAGAGCCATGGCCAAACTTTTGGCAGTTAAAACATCTCAATGGGTTTGGAATAAAGGTATCAACAGTTACACTCAGGTATCCTATTTGGATTCTTTCTGGGAGTTGATGCCAGTTGAACGTCAGAATGCAAGTGCCAGTTTTTACTGTTTGCCCATCTTTTTTGATGGTTATTCTCTTCACGTGTTACTGCTTCTTGTTGCAGTTCTGAGGCAATTTCATCCTCTTCCATATCGTGGAGTTCTCTAGTACAAATTACTCCTTTGCAGCTCTTTAGAGAAGGGTGAGAAAAAGCCCTCATTGGAACACCAGCCAGCACATCACACTGTAACAAATTTTCAGCATGGGATTTCTTTAAGCATTCCACCAAAATCTGGCCAGACCTTAATTTTTTAACATCCTTAACTGACCCTGCAATACCTGAAATTCCTTTCTGTATAGCAAAAGGGGACAGCTTAGAAAGAGGCATATCTGACGACAGCGACTCTAAAACAGTAAGCCACGGCCAATTATCACCGTTTGAAAGAGCCATCCTGCTAATTCCTGGGTCATCCACATCATCTTCCAACATTCGTTTTTTAGGGGTTTGTTTAGTAGCCATATTTTATAGTGTATGATTTATCATCCTTTCTCCCCACCCTCCTTGGAGCCCTACAAGGGGATGCACAGAGCCGCGGACTTCCTGCAGGTTATGCACCAGGGATACAGGGATGGTATACTCGAGCAATGAAGCACAAAAGTGCAAATTACTCAACTGACCCTCCTCCATAGGCTTCTGGGGTTAGGAGATGTTACACTGACAAAAGACATCCCAGAGTAGACCTTGACAAGCAGTTGATTGGACTGGGCCCTTCCAACCTCCCGTCTAAGTGAAGTAGGAGCCAAAGGACTGTATTGAACTTGTGAGATCCGCAGCAAGACACATTCCTTAAGAACCAGGACCTCTTCCTCCACTGACACGGGTCGCAACTCACAGCAAAGAAGTTGCCCCATTTGTCACCTCATATAATCAGCAAGGGGGTGCTCGGAACCACTTTAACCCTGGGTCCCTTTAGGGGATTATAACACAAAGCTGATAGAGAGTTTTACCGTGACCCTGGTAAGGGAGGCTAACAGATACTAGTCCTTGCGTAAGGGACACCTGGGAGTATCAGCGAGGGTTAAGAGGCTCTCCATCATCCTCCTAGTCCAACAGACCCCCTCGCCCGGATGCAGTTTAACGTCATACCCAGGACGAGAAGCTTTTCTAGAAAGTTACTATAAAAACTGCAATATTTTTGAGGGTTTTTTTGCACTGAAAGTTGTGGGAGCAAGTACAATCTTTAAAGCAGTTGCTCTTTTCCATAGTTTACTGCAATGCTATTCTATTCTATATAACACCAAAAGAGAATCACAGGATTGCCAAAAATTTCCTGTTACACAATAATGTATTTGGAAAGTAGAAAAGCACTCGGAGAGCGCAGACCTCCGCCAAGCGCCACAATTCCCCCCATACAGTGTTTGTGTGTACGTTTTCAGATTCCTTGAGCATGTAAACATATGACTAGCAATTGGATTCACAATGATTATTTGTTTATTTGACAGGGACAGTGCAATAAACACACAATTAATCAATGACAATCAATCTGATAGTGATAGGATTAGTGGTTCAGTAGCAAAAGCATTGCCTCCTTGGCGGAGGTAATAAACTGAAGTGTTGCTGTTGTGTCCATCTCCTCCACTGACGGATGCAAATTGGGTAGACAGGTTGCCGTGGGTTTTATATTATATTATTTTTTTGGGGTTGCGCTCCGCGGCAAACGAGAATTTAGAAGCTTCGCCGGCAGAGAGCTCGTTTTTGCGCTGCGCCTATGGCTGGCCGGGGAATTTCTGCCAAAGAATCCGTCGGCGGACAGCTGGCCGTGTGAGGTTTTGCAGTTGCGCGCAAACACAGGCACGCTGGCGGGCCCAGGCCAGCAGTGTTTTCCGCGTGCTTTTGTGCCTAAAACGTTGAAGAACGCGGAGTTTGTGTTGCAGACACGACGACCAGCGCCCTCCATTGCGCCTGCGCACATGTTGAAAATGGCTGTATGTCACAGTGTTGAAAAATGCTTTAAAAAATTCCTGTATCCAGACGGTGAACCGGATCACCCCCAAAATTTAATCAGTTCTTCCTTGTACCATTTCCAACAACGCCTGAAAGTTTCATGGAAATCCGTCCAAGACTTTTTGAGTTATCTTGCTAACCAACAGACAAACAGACAGACAGACAAACAGACAAACACACAGACAAACCCCGGCAAAAACATAACCTCCTCCTGGCCTTTTCGGCCTGGCGGAGGTAATTAAGCAGAACCTTCTAATATACAGAAAAACTCTTGTGTAACAGCAAATATAGAATTTTGCATCAGTATGTGAGAATTAAGTGCTCAGTAAATTTGTCAGAAAATGACACACATTGTACTTTTGCTGAGAACTTGAATAAAAAAGATAAATAAAATGTTAACCATTACAGCTGCTAAATCTCATTGAATGCATGTTAGAGCAGTGGTCCCCAACCATTACGCAGATCTACAGACCATTTGGTACCGGGCGTAGAGAGCCGCAGAGAAAAAAATAATTTATTCTGCTCTTCTGTATTGACTGTCAAAGTCTGTGTTTTATTATGAAAAATTACGTAACATTTTCTCTCTTCCGTAGCTGACTTACTGTCTATTCTGTCTGCTTGCGAGTCTTGACACACATCTGTCTCATCAGTTATTAGCATGATGCTTTAAAATTAAACCCGCAAGAAATCTTTGCTTTCAAAAGAGTTTGATTCATGTTGGGAGCAGGGGTTCCCTGGGGGGCACCTGGGGGGCACGCGTGGTTCTGGGTTGGGACTGGAAGCTCACAGTCTCAGGATCATCCCTGGGTAGGGTGTCTGGAGTGGCTGCACCTTGACCACGGCTCTCCACCCCAACTGTTCTCCACTGGGGTGACCGGCCTCTAAGGCATGGGGTCAGTGTGGAGATGCAAGGGGAGACAGAGGAACAGATGCATGGGATAGCTCACAGGATAGTTATTTTTTGCTGATGTACTCCATTGAGAAACTGTTGATAACAGCCTTTAGTTGTAATTTTTTTTTGATAAATGAGAGATGTTGTCACACATGTTGGCAGCTCCATGTAAACAAGGGAGTGAGGATGTGAGAGTGCGATGCAGGTACACATTTGACTGGTTAGACTGATGGCGTGCATGCTTGAGCACTAGTCAGGGACAAATCTGATTGGTGAAATTTGTGGACAATGACAGTAAATAGCTAAAATTATGTGAAAGCTACAATAATTGCACAGAGTTGCAATGTTGTGTAGAATTCGCTGGAATTGGTTGAATTCCTGTGAATTGGTGCAATTGCAACATCGCAAAATCTTGGAGGGGCTGATTAAATAACTTGCTGCCATATTACTCATTGCAGTAATTAACCAATGGAAGGCTCTTTCTTATTTGCTTATGTGACAGAGATCATCCTGCGCAGTTCGCCCCACACGGGACACGAACCCGCGACCTCTCAGTCAACTACACAGTTCGAGCATGGGAGACACAGCACGATCGCGCTGAGCTAAAGGTCCGACCGGTAGCTCAGCGCTACCGATACTGTATGAGGCTTTGGGAGGGAGGTTTTACTAACGTTCTACGCCGAACAGCACTAGTTGGCATCCGTTACACTCTCCCCCTTAAACCTCACTCCCATGCCGGGTTCACGGCACCATTGTGACAGAGATCATCCTGCGCAGTTCGCCCCACACGGGACACGAACCCGCGACCTCTCAGTCAACTACACAGTTCGAGCATGGGAGACACAGCACGATCGCGCTGAGCTAAAGGTCCGACCGGTAGCTCAGCGCTACCGATACTGTATGAGGCTTTGGGAGGGAGGTTTTACTAACGTTCTACGCCGAACAGCACTAGTTGGCATCCGTTACACTTAGTTAAATCCAGTGCACTGTAAAAAATCATAGCCCCATTCATTTAGATGAAGTTATGTCTATTATTAAGCTCATCATAACACACTCCCTACCTAACACTGAACTCACGTTTATGTCTTCAGACATTAACTTACAGTTATTTGTGGTCTTCTAAGTTGTACCTTAAAGAAAGAAAAGTGGGGAGGAGGAGGGGTGATGCCACTAAAATACATGGAAGATGCCCCTAATTTGTAGTTAGACAAAACAATTTGCATTTTGAGTGCAAGTGTGGTAGTTTGGTGCTAAGCAGTTTTCCATAAAGAATAACTAACGTTTTTCTCGAAGTTGAAACAGTGTTTACTTTCAAGTTAATTTGATTAATGTTTTACTAACTCTGTCATAAACTGCCTTTCAGGGCAGGAAAAAGGCTCCATGCACAGGCTGTGAGTTTGCAAATTTATTGGGGAGAACACAGAGTTACAACACTAATGAAAGAAGAAAATGCAGGCAAGAAAAATAGCAAACTGCTAAGGCAAGGGGGATCACCGGCTAAACCTGGAGAATAAGCTTGGAACACATGTAGGAGAATTACAATGAACTTACGTGTTGTGGAAGCAAGATGAACGTAGGGTGGGCGCTGGACAGAAGTGTGCAGCCCCTTTAATAAAGCTAAATACAAAGTAAAGTAACTGATAACAGGTGTGGTGAACCTGAGCTGGTAGGAGAAAACAAAGAAACAATTTAGACCAGCTGAAAATGATGAGAGAGGAGGGAGGAATCGGAGCTGACAGCTGACAGGGCCACACCCACGCAGAGCAAAACCCCAGAAAGCCACTGACAGCTGTCAACCCCGAGAGAGAACACTACAGAAAACAAACATAAAGATATGGTAGAACTGGGGACTGACAACCTCAAAAACACAAAAAAACAAACTATAACAAACGTAAACAGGAAAATAACTCATACTGATAACTCAAAATGACAACACAGTACAAAATATGAAAAGAAAAGCAGACAACCTGAGCCCGGTGGGGTCCCCCGTGCAAAGCTCTTCTTCTTCTTCTTCTTCTTCTTCTTCTTCTTGCTGCTCCCTTTAGGGGCCTACACAGCGGATCATCTGCCTCCATCTCACCTTATCCCTTTATTTTCCTCTTTAACACCAACTCTCTCCATGTCCTCCTTCATGACATCCATGAATCTTCTCTGTGGTCTTCCTCTTTTCCTCCTGCCTGGCAGCTCCATCTTCAACATCCTTTGTCCAATATATTCACTATCCCTCCTCTGCACATGTCCAAGCCATCTCAGTCTTGCCTCTCTTACTGTGTCTCCAAACCACTCAACCTGAGCTGTCCCTCTGATATACTCATTTCTAATCCTGTCCCTCCTAGTCACTCCCAATGAGAATCTTAGCATCTTCAACTCTGCCACCTCCAGCTCTGCCTCCTCTCTTTTTGTCAGTGCCACCATCTCCAAACCATACATCACAGCAGGTCTCACGACCATCTTGTAAATCTTCTCTTTCACTCTAGCTGCTAACAGTTGATGACTTAAAATGTAAGTCAACTTAGCTTGAAAGTAAGCTTTGTCACTCTGTGGTTAATCCCTGAAAACATAACATGAGTTCAATATCCAAACTGTGTAATAACAATTTGAGTTGAAGAAAAGACAAAAGTTCACCCAACTTAATGAGGGAGTGAGATTCAAGATTCAAGATTCAAAGATTTTATTTGTCAATACTACTATACGTACAGGACATACAGGAGAACTGAAATGGCGTTTCTCTCTTCAGTGGTGTGCACAATATAAAAAAGAAAAAGGAATAAGGCTGGGAAAAAAACAAAACGACAACAACAACAGCAATCTATGTACAGTAATGCAACCCGTAGTGCAAATGACAACAAAGGATAGACCTAGACCTCCCATAGTGCAAATAGAGATAAACGATTAACAATGATAAAATGATGATAAAACCCAGCAATCCTATATACAGAAAACTAGAGATGTAATACCTGTAGTTGCAGTTCAATGCTGTAGTGTAGGTGCAGACAGTAACAGATAGGACTGCACATGATCAGTATAGCAATGACAGACAGACAGCAGCAGATATGGCATTTGAGCAAATGGTTGCAGTTAAAGTGCAGAGACATTACAGCAGCAAATGCATTACTGTTGGTTTGCCAGTCTTTCTGTGCCAACAGCTAAGGTAGTTATTGTGCGGGTGATTGCGTTATGGTCCGGGGGAGGGGGGGGTGGACAGAGTTCAAGGTCATGATGGCCTGATGAATGAAGCTGTTTAGCAGTCTTGTGGAGTGGGCCCGGATGCTCTGGTACCTTTTCCCCGAGAGCAGGGGGCTGAAGAGGGAGCGTGAGGGGTTGGAGGTGTTGCCTGCGATGTTGATGGCTCTGCGGGTTAGACAGGTAAGATAGATGTCTGAAAGGGGGGCAGAGGGGGACCGATGAGCTTGCTGGCTGCTTTCACTGTGCATTGTAGTGTCTTCCGGCAGGAGGCAGTGCAGCTTCCATACCACACCATGATGCAGCTGGTGAGGATGCTCTCAATGGTGCCTTGGTAGAAAGAACATATGATGGGGAGTGGGACTCATGCTCTCCTCAGTTTGTGGAGTGATGATTTTTTTTTTTTTTTTACAGTGTGGTGACTTCTTTTTGGCCAAGATGTGTAAAAATATGACTATGTACTGCATTTATATGCATATGCATATGCATATAAAACAAACATATATCCACTCTTTATGCTTCAAAAGAGAGCTATTAGAATAATCAACAAAGCAGCTCACAGGGAACCAACAAACCCACTTTTTCTTAAACAAAAAACTCTCAAGTTGAAAGATCTGATTGACTTTAAAACCGCAATAATAATGTTCAAAGTGAAGAATCTATCACTGCCCGCAAATATCCAAAAGTTGTTCCAAACAAGGGAGAAACGATATCACTTCAGAGGAACATGTATATTTCAAAAGCCTACAGTGAGAACAACCACCAAGCAACACTGTATTTCAGTGCAAGGAGTCAGATTATGGAACGATTTTGGACCTGAATTAAAATCATGTACAAAGCTTGGACAATTTAAACAAAAACTAAAGGAAGAAATACTCCAAACATATTTACAAGACGACATGTAAACTCACATAAGGATTGACATTTCCAGCCTGTGTTGTGTTGTAGCTTAGTTTTTCTTTTTTTTTTTTTTCCCACAATATCTTTATTGATATGGCTGTGTTGTGAGACATGTATATGTTGGACACTGCATATGTGATTTAACCACGATGAAGGAGAGCCAGCCCCCTGCGGTGCGGAGCCACAGAGCCTGGACCCCCTGCGGAGGACAGGGGACAGAAGACTTCCTGACCGCTGAGGCTCGGGAAGAGAGAAGGGGGAGTTATGTAAATAAAAGGCTAATGAATGTGAATAAAGAGACTTTGATATAGATGTGTGATTTCCCCCGCGAGGGAAATGGTTTGATGTGAGAAGGTTTAAATGAGAGAACTTTGGTGTGTTCACCCTCTTTGTTCGCTGCTCAAGAATAAGAGCAGACAGTGGAATGATTTCTTGAATAAACTGAAATGAAAGACAATTCGGTTTCGTTATTCAAGTCTCCCCACATTGGTGACTGACGACGTTGAGAATGAATGAAGAAATTCTCAGGGTCCCGGACTCACAGCGCTCAGAGCTGGCGAGCGCAGTGGCCGTTAAGCTGCCTGATTTCTGGCAGGATAACCCACGGTCGTGGTTTCTGCAAGCAGAGTCGCAGTTCGCGCTCGCAGGAGTAACGGTGGATGACACTAAGTTCCACCATGTCATCGCTAAACTGGACAACAGCACAGCTCGGTGCGTGCAAAGCTTGGGGGAGCAGCCACCCGCGACCGACAGGTACAGCAAGCTGAAATCCACCCTCATCAAGTTTTTCACCCCCTCGGCTGAAGTGAGGGCGAGGAGGATCCTGTCTTTGCTAGACCAAGGTGGACACAGGCCGAGCGCCCTGATGGAGGAGATGATACAGCTGAGAGGGTTGGACAACGATGATTTCATTTTTCAGTTCATCTTCCTCTCCAACCTCCCGGCGCATGCGAGAAGCACGCTGGCCGGCAAAAAGTGTCACACCCTGGAGGAGTTCCGGGAGCTGGCCCAGGAGGCAGACGGGATCCTGGACGCCTGCGGCGGGCAAGCAACCACAGCAGCGACCCGAGACAGCGGGGAGCCAGAGGCGGCAGAACCAGACTGGCCGACGATGGCGGCAACACGGCCGCGGCGAGGTGGAGCCAACAGCCCGGCGACAGAGGCGCGGGCACGACACAGCGGAGGAGAAGATCTCTGCTTTTACCATCGGAGGTTCGCAGAGAAGGCACGCAGGTGTGTGCCGCCCTGCATCTTCAGGAGTTCGGGAAACGGCAAGACCGGGGGTCGCTAGCAGCTTCGACCCTCGGAGAACGCAACAAGCTGCTCTACATCACGGATGCGCGCTCCGGACGAGTGTTCCTCATTGACACCGGAGCACAAGTGAGCTTCATCACCCCAACATACGCGGACCGGGTAGCTGGACCCCACGGTGACGGAGCTACAGCGGCAAATGGCTCGAACATCAACACCTACGGGAGAAGGACCTTGCCTTTATGCTTACATGGCCGCACATATGAATGGACTTTTGTAGTAGCGGCGGTGAGTTTCAACATGTTGGGCGCGGATTTTTTGTGTTCACACAATCTGTTAGTTGATCTTGCTAATAGACGGCTGGTAAATGCACTCTCTTTTTACTCTCTCCCCTGTTCAGCTCGAGTGTCCCCGCCACCAGTACAGACCCACGTCGCTACAGCAGGTGGTAAGTTTCACACACTCCTCACCCAATTTCCAGCGCTCACTGTGCCCACTTTTTCAGCGACGGTCGCGAAGCACGGGGTGAAACACTTCATCCCCACTTCTGGTCCTCCCGTGTTTGCAAAAGCTCGGCGCTTGGATGCAGTTAAGCTCGCCATTGCGCGCGAGGAGTTCGCCAGCCTGGAGAGGCTGGGCATCGTTCGTAGGTCGAAGAGCCCGTGGGCTTCGCCGCTGCACATGGTACCGAAAGCCGATGGCTCCTGGAGACCGTGCGGGGATTACCGCAGGCTAAACAACGCTACGGCACACGATCGTTATCCCATCCCGCACATTCAGGATTTTTCGGTGCACCTGGCGGGGGCGCGCATTTTTTCAAAGATTGATCTAGTTCGCGGCTATCACCAAGTCCCGGTCCAACCGGAGGACATTCCTAAAACAGCGGTAATAACCCCGTTCGGACTTTTCGAATTTTTACGCATGCCGTTTGGTCTCAAAGGGGCGGCGCAAACATTTCAGCGGATGATGGATGCCGTGTTACGCGATCTCCCTTTCGTGTTTGTGTACCTCGACGACATTTTGGTCGCGAGTACTTCAGAGGACGAACACGAAACGCACCTCACAGCAGTTTTTAGGAGGCTGGGAGAGCACGGCTTAATAGTTAACCCAGCCAAGTGCCAGTTCGGCGTTGAGCGGATTGATTTTTTGGGTCACCGCGTCTCCCCGGAGGGAGCGGTTCCGTTACCAGAGAAAGTACGCGCGGTAGCGGATTTTCCCCGTCCACAAACGGTCAAATCACTACAGGAATTCTTGGGGATGGTGAATTTTTATAACCGGTTCCTGCCCCACGCAGCTCAAATCATGCAACCGTTATACGCCGCGCTCAAAAAACAAAAGCCGACCCAGGCGGTCGAATGGTCCCCGGAGCGGGAGCGCGCGTTCACAGAGGTTAAAAAAGCCTTGGCTGACGCTGCGCTCCTGGCCCACCCAGACCCTGCAGCACGTATCGCGCTGACGACAGACGCTTCAGATTTAGCCATAGGGGCCGTTATTGAGCAACAGGTAGCCGGAGTTTGGCAGCCTTTGGCTTTCTTTAGCAAATCTTTAAGCGCGGCTGAGCGAAAATACAGCGCGTTTGACAGAGAACTGTTGGCGCTGCATTTGGCTATTCGTCATTTCCAGTTCTGGCTGGAAGGACGGTGCTTCACCGCTTATGTGGACCACAAGCCGCTCACATACGCCATGGCCAAAATTTCAGATCCGTGGTCCGGCAGGCAGCAGAGGCAGCTGGCCGCAATCTCGGAATTTACCACTGACATTAGGCACGTCGCGGGCAAATTCAATGTAGTAGCGGATTGTCTCTCACGCGCGTTCACGACCCCGACACGCGCAGAGGCAGAACGGGCCACCGTGACCGCGCCGCAGGAGAGCGGCACGGTGGCGCGCGCAGCCCCGGTGCACGTGGGTATAGATTACGCAGCCATGGCAGCGGACCAGGGGGCGGACGCAGACGTGCGCGCGCTCCAGTCTGGACCAACAGGGTTGAGGCTGGAGAGCAAGTGTTTACAAACCGGTATGCCCCCCCTGATCTGCGACATGTCGACGGGGCGCCCGCGTCCGGTGGTTCCGGCCACGTGGCGCCGCCGTGTTTTTGACTCGGTCCACTCACTGGCGCACCCGGGGGTGCGCGCGTCGGTGAAACTAGTGGCGGAAAAGTTTGTTTGGCCGTGCCTGCGCAAGCACGTGAAGGAATGGGCAAAAACCTGCATTTCCTGTCAACGGGCCAAAATTCACAGGCACACAAGAGCCCCGTTAGAACCGTTCCGCATTCCGGCCAGAAGGTTCGACCATGTGCACGTCGACCTTGTGGGCCCCCTACCGGCATCGCAGGGGTTCACGTATCTTTTGACAATGGTGGACCGCACCACACGTTGGCCGGAAGTGGTCCCACTTGCGACGACCACGGCCGCGGAGGTGGCTCGCGTTTTTTTAACGGCTTGGGTGGCGCGCTTCGGGGTTCCGTCGGACATTACGTCCGATAGAGGACCGCAATTCATCTCTGAGCTGTGGTCAGCGATGGCCAACGGCTTAGGAGCCAAAATTCACCGCACTACGGCTTACCACCCTCAGGCTAATGGTTTATGCGAGCGTTTTCATAGGTCTTTGAAGGCAGCACTCAGAGCGTCGCTCACGGATGCAGATTGGGTAAATAAACTCCCATGGGTTTTATTAGGGTTGCGTTCTGCGCCTAAAGAGGACTTAGACGCCTCCCCAGCGGAGCTGGTATTCGCACAAACTCTGAGGCTGCCGGGCGAGTTTTTACCAGAGCACCCAGAGCCCCCACCTCTCTCTGCTCTGGGACCGTTAGTTGGCACGGGGGCAGACACGCTCCCGGGTCCGGTTCATCACGCTTTTCCACGAGTTTTCGTCCCCAAGGCTTTGAAAAATGCCGATTTCGTTTTTGTCAGGCGCGAAGCCCTTAAAGCAACGCTCAAACCACCTTACGAAGGGCCATTTCGAGTGCTGGAGGCAGGTGATAAGCAATTTGTGCTAGATTTTGGGGACAGAAAAGAGACAGTCAGTATTGACAGACTAAAACCTGCTTTTGTCATGAAGGACGTGTCTGTACCGGTCGCGGTGGCGCCTCGACGAGGCAGGCCCCCGCAGAGGGCAATTAACCACTCTCTTCCTCAGTCAACAGACCCGAAGCAGAACAGCACCGCAGGCAAGGCGGGGCCAACGCACAGCAGATTCGGCAGACGGCTGAAGCCCAAGCGGCGCACAGACTGAATGTTGGTGTTGATTATTCAGTAGTGAGTAAGGTGCTATTAAATTTTGGGAATTAGTCTGTTCTTCATCGTTTGGGGGGGGGTTATATGGCTGTGTTGTGAGACATGTATATGTTGGACACTGCATATGTGATTTAACCACGATGAAGGAGAGCCAGCCCCCTGCGGTGCGGAGCCACAGAGCCTGGACCCCCTGCGGAGGACAGGGGACAGAAGACTTCCTGACCGCTGAGGCTCGGGAAGAGAGAAGGGGGAGTTATGTAAATAAAAGGCTAATGAATGTGAATAAAGAGACTTTGATATAGATGTGTGATTTCCCCCGCGAGGGAAATGGTTTGATGTGAGAAGGTTTAAATGAGAGAACTTTGGTGTGTTCACCCTCTTTGTTCGCTGCTCAAGAATAAGAGCAGACAGTGGAATGATTTCTTGAATAAACTGAAATGAAAGACAATTCGGTTTCGTTATTCAAGTCTCCCCACAATTGAACCTTTTTTTTTTTAACAAACATGATACAAACAATCAAACACTAACACTAAAGTACTACAAAAAAAAAAAAATGCACTAAAAAACACCAACAACCACCAACAAAATCAAATCTTCAACAATGCTCCTCTGTTTAGTCTAGACAATCCAATACATAAGTATACATATTATGTTCACCAGTTTGGAATTTACAAGGTCCACACACATCATTCACCTTCTTCTTTAAGAGTTATGTTTAAATTTTCTACATAATCAATAAAAGGTCTCCATATATTCTCAAACACAATTTCCTTTGATTTCAGTATATATGTTATTCTTTCTAATGGAAGGTTTGTTAACATCTGTCTTAACCACTGAGTCACATCTGGTCTATGCGTCTTTTTCCATAATAGTGCAATACATTTTTTGGCATTAAGCAAACTGAGGTCTATGAATGTTCTTTCACTTTTATTAAAATTATGCTTTTCTGGGTACAGACCCAACAAAAACAGTTTAGGATTCAAATTGATTTGTTTTGAGATTATTTTTTCAAGTTTTTCTTTTTTTTCTTTTTTTCTCTGTGACACTATGTCTTAGATTTGTTTTTGAATAGTAACCGCTTAACTTAGACTAGCTCAGTTTTCTTTTTTCACTCAGTCACATTTTGTCTTAGCCTTGTTTTAAATTGTAATCGCTCTTGTCTTGTTTTCTCTTTTTTCTCCTTTGAATTCTTGGATGGAATATGGGTGGGCAATATAAGCTGCAGCTTCAGCCATCACCCATTTCGGATAACTCACGTGGAATTGTATAGTAGGAGTCTTTGTCTAATTTGACCTTGTTGTTATATTATACAGTTTCTTTTAACCTGTAATGTACTATCCGAAATAAATAAAATTCATTCATTCATTCATTCATTCATTCATTCATTCATTTACCAAAAAGTATAAAGAATACCAAATCATCACTGACTGTGGAAACTTCACACTGGACCTTGAGCAACTTGGATTCTGTGCCTCTCCGCTCTTCTTCCAGACTCTGGGACCTTGATTTCCACATGACAGGACTTGGCACCTGATTTGGGGAGCCATGTCACCTGCTGGTGTTGGTCCATTGTTTTTTCAAGTCCAAGGCCAGTGTGGCCACCTACCAGGAAATTTTAGAGCACTTCATGCTTCCCTCTGCTGACAAGCTTTATGGAGATGCTCATTTCATTTTCCAGCGGGGCTTGGCACCTGGCCACACTGCTAAAATTACCAATACCTGGTTGGGCAGCGCGGTGGCGAAGTGGTTAGCACTGCGGCAGCACAGTAACTCACCCTTGGCCGGGGCATCCTGGGTTCAATCCCAGCCCCCGACCAACAGTGATCTGTGTGGAGTTTGCATGTTCTTCCCACGTCTGCGTGGTTTTGCTCCGGGATTTCTCCAGTTTCCTCCCACATGCCAAAAACATGTAAGTTAGGTTAATTGACATCAAACTGGGGATTCTAAATCGTCCTTAGGTATGACTGTGAGAGTGAATGGTTGTCTGTCTCTCTGTGTTGGCCCTGCGATGGACTGGCTATCTGTCCAGGGTGTACCCTGCCTCTAGCCCAAAGATGCTGGGATAAGATAAGATAAGATAAGCCTTTATTAGTCCCACAATGGGGAAATTCTAGGATTGCAACAGCACAGGGATAGCAAAACTCAGAGCAACAATCAGAAGGCAAGAAAAAACAAGAACAGCTAGTATACATATGTACATATTACTATAAATATATAAATGTATATATACAGTATATATACGTATATATATATATAGACACACAGTGCGGAGCATTGTGGTTGCCCCCCCCCCCCCACAACCCAAAAAGGATTAAGCAGAAGAAGATGGATGGATGGATGGATGGATGGATGGATGGTTTAATGGCCACTGTGCTTGACTGCAGAGCAAACTCTCTTGACCTAAACCCCATAGAGAATCTATGGGGTTTAGGTCAAGAGGAAGATGAGAGACACCAGACCCAACAACGCAGATGAGCTGAAGGCCACTGTCAAAGCAACCTGGGCTTCCATAACACCTCAGCAGTACCACAGGGTGATCAACAGTACTGAAGGACTCGAAGGCTGGTTTTTCCTGGCCTTGGCCTGGTCTCAGGAGGGTAATGACTCGGTCTTGTCCTCGGCCTCGAGACCTATGGCCTCGATAACTCAGCTGAGTCTGGCTCGAGGTCATGTAATTTCAACATTTTTAAAAAAAAAAAAATTTCTAGATTCAATTCTCTTTAAATGATTTTCAGATATTAGTTTTTTTTTTTTTTTTTTTAATTTAAGTTTTTGTAAAGGGTATACAGGTCGTTACAGCAATGCAGTGTTTACATTTTCATCACATGTTCCCTTATTTTCTGATATCTGACAACATTGGAAGATTAATTCTTACAACACCCCTTTTTTTTTTTTTTAAAGTGAAAGAAAAAGTGAAATTAAAGAGAAAAAAAACAAAAAACAAATAAAAAAAACAAACAAACCAGTAAAAAAACAAACAAAAAGAAAAAGTAAGTAAATAAAGATAAAAGAGCATCTGAGTAGTGTTGGAACAAAGAGCAGAACCATTATTGAAATGGTATTTGTCAAAGATTAGATCTAATGGAAGACACATATGCGGTCCAGGGTTGCCAAAAGTTCATGAACACATCCATGTCCTGTCTCAGTGCGAATGTCAACTTTTCCATCAAGTAAATGTCTTGGATCACGTTAGTCCAATCTTCAGGTGTAGGACAGTCCTTCAACATCCATTTTTTAGTTAGAGCTTTTTTGCTTGCCAATATTAAAACATTGAATAAGTATTTTTCTCCTCGACTTTCCAGTGAGTCCGGTAGTAAACCCAAATACAAAGTTACAAAAGAAAAGGGAACTGTAATTTTGAATATTTTCCCCAATATTGTCTGTACCTTGGTCCAATATTGGTGGATAACTGGGCATGACCAAAACACATGAAAATGATTTGCAGTCTTTTCACCACACAAGCGCCAACAGTTCAATCCCTTATGGGTAAATTTGTTTTGTGCAGGTGTTCTGAAAAATCTTGCCAAGTTTTTCCATCCAAATTCTCTCCACTGCAGGGATGAGGTACTTTTCCATTGCTGTTTATTTAGCTTTTCCCATATTTCCAGTTGTAAAGTGAAATTCCCCTCTTTTTCCCATCTCTCTTTTATATAAGATGTGTTGTCTCCTTTTAAGTCTTGAAGACCTTGGTATATTTTAGAAATGTATCTGATCCCTGGGATCCCTTTATATGCCATTAAGAAGACCTTCAGAACACCTGACTGGGCCCTTTCCAAAACCTCCTTTTTAAGTATATTGTTTATGTGGTGTCTAAGCTGGAAGAACCTGTAAAGGTCTTGATTTATTAGGCCTTGTTTTTTCAAATCTTCAAAACTTCTTAAGATTTGCCCTTTAAAAAAATCGTAATATTTTATCAGCCCTTTCTCCTTCCACTTTTTAAATCTGGTGTCTGTTTTATTAGGAGTAAAGTCCTGATCATAGGCGATCCATTGCAGAAGTCGATAGGGCTCTTTAGTTTGATTCTCTCTGACTATCTTAAACCAAATTTTTAGCGGGGTCTCTATCCACGGGTTAGTGTTATTCAAAAGCTTAGGTAAGACATTGTTCCCTATTATCGCCTGTAGGGGGATGTCACTTGTTATTTGGCATTCGATCTCCTTCCATTGTGCAGTGTAGACTGGGTTACATATCTCTACTAAAGTTTTAATTTGTGCGGCTTTAAAGTAGTCCCTGATATTTGGCAGCGCGAGCCCACCTTTGTCTTTGTTTAGCTGTAGGGTTCTATATCTGATTCTAGGTCTCTTGCCCTGCCATATGAATCTTGAGATCCTTCTGTCCAGCTCCTGCCATGTTTTTTTGGGAGGTTCTACCGGTATTGTTTGGAAAAGGTATAGAAGACGTGGAAGTATATTCATTTTGACTGCTTCAATTCTTTGTGCAGTACCCAAGAATGGTATCATATTCCATCTTGCTAGGTCAGATTTTATTTTTGTCACCAGTGGATCATAGTTTAGTGATATAATTTTGTTGAGTTGTTTCGGGATATTGACCCCCAGATATTTCATAGATTCCGACTCCCAGTTAGTTTTGAGTTTGCTTAGTGAATAATGATTTGGGTCATAGTTGAATGTTAAAACTTGGGTTTTATGCATATTTAATTTGTACCCCGATAAATCTCCATACTCTGAAAAAACTGAGGTTAGTTCTGGTAAAGAAGTGTCCGGCTGCCCTAGGTATATTAAAATGTCATCAGCAAAGAGTGCTATTTTATGTTCCTTCTGACCAAGTGTAATACCTTGAATTTTTTGGTTTTGTCTTATCCATTGGCTCAGAGGTTCTATGAAGATTGCAAAGAGCAGTGGAGACAGGGGGCAGCCCTGACGACATCCTCTTTCCAGTTCAAAAGATGATGATAAATTACCGTTAATCCTTATTTTAGCTGTTGGTTTTTTATATAATGCCTGTATAGTTCTAATGAAGTTGTTATGAAAATTGAAACTGGATAAGATTCTATATAGAAAAGACCAGTCAACCGAATCGAATGCTTTTTCAGCATCTAATCCCAATATGACTGCATTTAAGTTATATTTTTTTATATGATGAATTATGTGTAAAGTGCGTCGAATGTTGTCTTGTGTCTGTCTTTGTCTTATAAAACCTGTTTGGTCTAAATGAATTAGGTCTGTCAGTATATTTTCTAACCTTTTGGCAAGGATAATGGTAAAAAGCTTATAGTCCTGATTTAGTACACTGATTGGTCTGTAGTTGGAGCACTCTAGTTTATCCTTTTCAGGTTTAGGTATAACTGCAATGACCCCTTCTCTCCAGGAGGGGGGGATTTCCCCTGTGTGGAGGACATAATTAAATGTTTTCAGGAGGAGAGGAGATAGTTGCTGTTTAAAGGTTTTGTACCACTCTGCTGTATAGCCATCAGCTCCTGGGGATTTGTTAGCTTTAAGTTTCATAATTGCTTTTTCCAATTCTTTAGGATGTATTTCTGACAGTAGTGTTTTATTTTGTGACTCCGTAAGTTGGGGAAGGTTTAATGTGTTTAGGAATGCCTCGGATGCGTTTTTATGTTTTTTGTGGGAGTATAAGTTCTTATAGTAATTCTCGAAGTTTTTAAGAATATCCTGAATTCTGAATTTTATTTCCTTTGATACTGGGTCTCTGATTTTGTAGATTGCTCTTTCTGTTTGATGTTTCCTCAATTTATAGGCTAGCAATTTTGCCGATTTACTGCCTGCTTCATAGTATTTTTGTTTCAGAAATGTAAGTTTCTTCTGGATTTCTATTGTGTAGATCTCATTTATTTGGTTTTTAATTTCCTTAATCTTGAGCGAGTCAGTAGAATGAGTGTTGCCTTTGTGTTCTTTTTCTAGGTTCCTAAGTTCTGACTCTAATGTGGATAGTTTTTCTTGTCTTAGTTTCTTTTGGGTTGCCAGTTTTGCAATAATCTTTCCTCTTATTACAGCTTTACATGCATCCCACAGTATTAAAGGGGATACTTCTCCATTATCGTTATCTTCCAAATATCTGAGAATATCTGATTCCAATTCATCTTTCAATGGTCCTTTCAGGACATTTGAATTTAACCTCCAAGAAAATGTATTTTTTGTGTATTTTTGGATATTTAAGTCCATGTAGATCGGACTGTGGTCGGAGAGATCCATCAGTCCTATTTTACATGTTTTTACTCTTCCAATGTCTCTATTAAACATAAAAAAATAGTCAATCCTTGAGTAAGATGAATGTGGAGTTGAGTAAAATGTATAGTCTTTTACACTGGGGTTGAGTTCCCTCCACACGTCACAGATTCCCAATTCTTTTAGTAGCATCCGAGTCTTCCTGTTTTGGGTGTTATTTTGATGTGGGGAATTACCAGAAGCATCCCAGTATGGATTCAGTCTAAGATTGAAGTCCCCACCACATATCACTAAACCTTGAGCTTTAGTTATCATTAGGTCGAATACATTTTTATAAAATTTCCAGTTAGCCCCTGGGGGAGCATACACATTCAGCAGGGTGATATCTTCTCCCTCTAGCCGCCCAGTTACCAAACTGTATCTCCCTTCTTTATCTTTGTGTTCTGATTTTTTTTCAAATGTAATTTTGGTTGATATCAATGTCGCTACTCCCCTCCTCCTCCCTGATTTATATGAAGATGAAGAGATCATTTTAAACCCTTGTCTACTGAGTTTATTGTGTTCCACGTCTGTTAGGTGGGTTTCTTGTAAAAGTATTATTCCTGCTTTGTCTTTTTTCATTTTGCCTAGAATCTTGGATCTTTTAACTGGATTCAGGATTCCTTTTACATTATATGAAATTATTTTGGTTACACCCTGTTTCTCCATTGTGTTGTTTTGTTTAGTATAACTGTGTGGTGGCCCTCTTTTGTGCTACTCAGAAACTGAAAGAACATTAAAAACAAGAAAAACATTAAGAACATAGTGTAAAAAACTTTAAAACAAAAAGCTGTCATAAGAACTTCCTGAGCTGAGGTCTTTTTAAAGACCCTGTAAGAGCCTTGATGGAGTGAAGGCTCTGAGGGAAATTCCTCAAACTCTGTTACGTGTTGAGGGCCCTCTCTTACCACTGAAAGTAGTCCCATGCTTTTAACGTGAGTTTCAGAACCCAATCCAAACTTGTAATGATTTTTTTTTTTTTCCTTTTATGCCTAAACCCTGTGAAATTGTGTGCACCCTCCCACCCCCATCACATCAAACATTCACGCAAAAACAGTATTTGTTAGTATGAGGAGAACATGTGGATTATTGTCACATTTCTATTTTAACAAGTTTTTTTTTTTTTTTTTTTATTACAAAGACTTATTTGTTTCAAATAATATGATTGTTCCATGAAATGTTTTACCACATGCTGAATATGCATCTCCTTTAATGTTTGTTACCTTGTATGAGGGGGGTTGGATGTGCGGATTGATTCAAGAGAAAAGAAAAAAAAAAAAAAAAAAAAAAGGTCGCTATTCCAACCTGAAAACGGATAGTTTATCCGCGACGCTCTGGTGCTGGGTTTCCCGCTGCTGGTCCGTGGATTTTGAAGGTCTTTGTGTTGTTCATGTTTGCGCTTTGATCTTCTCACTCGGGTCTGCTGCGGGTTTAAATACCGTTACCGGGAGCCCTCTTTTCGCCATGTCAGCTGTTGCTTCTTCCGCCGAATTATAGAGACACGTTTCATCGCCGTAGAAGACCCTTAACTTCGCAGGAAATGGTGTCTGAAAGCGCAATTTCTTCTCTCTTAACACCTTTTTCGCGTCATTGTATTCCCTGCGCTTTTTAAGGACCTCCGGGGCGTAATCGTGTTCCACGTAGACTTTTCTCTCCTGGTGCATAAATCCTTTTTTCTGCCAGGCCAGTCTTACAACCTCTTGTTTTATTTTGAAATTGGAAAATCTTACCAACACCGAACGTGGGGGCGCTTCCGCCGCCGGCCTAGCGGCTAATGAACGATGTGCCTTTTCTATCTTCAAGTCGGTGGTTTGTGGAATATCCAATTTCTCTCTTAGTAAGGATTCCACGCATTCTGCCATTGAGTTAAAACCATTTTCGGTTCCTTCTATCAGACCATGAATTCTTATGTTGTCTCTTCTTTGTTTTCCTTCTTGGTCGGTTAGCTTAGCCTCTATAGCTGCTTGTCTTTTGCGTAGGTCTAGCACAGAATCTTCGAGCACTTTTATTCAATCCTCTGTTTCCAAGATTCGGTTCTCGGCCTGGTCCACTCTGCTGTTTGTCCTTTTCAATTCTTCTCTGAATTCCCGAAATTTGGCCGTAACATCTCGGCGAAATCGTCGTAGCTCCTCAAATAGTGATTTCAGGCTAACCCTTTTGTTAGCTATCACCAGTTCCTCGTCTTCTGAACGGAGATCTTCCAGTTCGGATTCTCCGGCCGATACGTGTCCTGGCCTGGAGAATTTCAGATTCTTCTGTTTTCCTTTAGACATGATGATTTTGTCTTTTGATTTTCACTCCTCCAAAAATCCGTTAAGTTTGATTTTCAAGGTGTTATCCTGGATTGGGTCTGAGAACTTCAGTGTTAAGCTGCAGTCGCCATGGCGTCCAGACCGGAAGTCGCTTTTGCAACTTTTCCAGATATTAGTTTTTGATGAATATAAAGTAAAATCCACCTCATAATTTTGGGAAATGTGACATTTTTCATAATCTGACTGCACTCCCCGTTCTTCTGCTGCTGAAAATTTGATATTACCCAGCCTGTTCTTTCCCGGCTCCCTGTCGGTCACTGACTAAAACCAAGTTTGATAGTTTCTAAAATGAATTACAGCAAAAACATTTATATTTTGTCCAGTTTTTTCAACAAAGCCCTCATACTTGCAGTGTCCTGTCCCTCCCCTGACAGGTGTGTGCTGTGTCTCGCTGTGCTGCTCCGCTGAGTTCCGGAGGAGGAGTGGTTTCCTTTGGTGTGTGGTCAGACTTGGTGTCTTTCTTGTATCCGAACTTGCGGGTGTGCTCTGACCATTTTGTGATAGGTTTGTAGAAATAATTGACTAATAATATTGTTGAAGAGCGGTGTTGGGCAAGTTACTAAAAAATAGTAACTAGTTACAGTTACTAGTTACTTCTTTTCAAAAGTAACTGAGTTACTTTTGAGTTACTGCATGATTAAAGTAACTAGTTACTTGGAAAAGTAACATTCACGTTACTTTTAAATGGATATTTAAATCATCTTGCACACATAGCAAGATCAAGGGCCTCTTGTTCTCATCAGAAAAAAGAAGAAAAGAAAACTGATGAGAAAAAGAGTCTCATCTTAAATAGAAAAAAATGTCTCAGATTTACACAAACTATTGTAATCAGTAGAAATTCAGAAATTTACTAGAAATAAAGCTGTAAATTCACAGAGAAAACTTTGGACCCCCTGGTGGGCCGTTTTTGGTCCACGAGCCATATGTTTGACACCCCTGGATGAGCTCATTAAAATGCATATTTAGAGGATTTACTTCCATGAAACAGTTGCATATCACAAAGGAATGTAAATGAATGAGATAAAATAAAATAGAAAGCACTGATAAATGAAAGTTCACCTTAAGCTGTTCTCTGCTGCAACAAATCACAGTCACTTTTTCTCTGTGCGGTAAGAAAACATTTACATAACTGCGGACATTAAATGCAGTTTCTTGCTCTAAAAATACTCATGTTTAACCACAGAGTTAGGAGCTCATCTTGGGGCTACTCACCGCTCGGACAACAGGTGATAAGGGCTGAGAAATCACCACCGCCACTGCATTTCTTCCAAACAGAGTTGTGGCGTTGTCATGTTCGGGGTGGTCACCCCGTTCATGACTTGTGGCTGTTGGGTTTAATTATTGCTTATTAATTCCAGCTGGCAGATTGAGCCTTGCTCTCTGCCAGTCCCACAGCCACGCCTCCTCCTCTCACCAGGCATTCACCAGCTGTCTGGTTCACCACATACACACTCATACACTCATGCACACACACACACACACACACACACACACACACACACACACACACACACACACTCATACTCACACGCGCACACACACACATAGTTCAATCAGTCACGCACCTGTCACTACACAGCTGTGTCCACTTGCTCTCTTTTAGGCTCGTGTATTAATAGAGTTGAGTGTGACCAGTTATTGCGGCAGCTTCAACGTCTACTTGGGACATTCCAGCGGCGTCTGTGGGTTTTCTCCAGACTGAACAGTGTTGTGCCTCAGAGCCTTTCCGCTCCGACATGTTAGTAAGTCTTTCTTGTTATGATGCCTTTTTTCTCCGCTCCTAGCTAGCCTGGCACTTAACCCCCAGCCAACGTAGCTGAAGCCAGTTGTCCCTCTCATAAGCACTGTGACTGTATTTAGACTTTTTGTATTTTCACCCTTGTGCAAATAAACACGTTACATGCTGCATTTTGGGCTCGCTGCTATTTCATATGTTCGCTGCGAAGCTATGCAGCGAACATGACAGGCGTGAGCAGGACAGGAAACTAACCCGCGGAGGATACTGACGGCTGCGTCAGCTATGTAGGATCAGTTCATATTTATTTGCGCTGAAAACATCTATCCATATTAATAAAACGAATAACGCGAGTAACGCATCTGATCAAATTTCAGTAACTGTAACGCATTACTGAATTTTTAAACAGTTATTTCGTTACACAGCACGTTACTCTAAAAATAGTGGCGTTACAGTAATGCGTTACTCCCAACGCTGTTGAAGACTATGTGATGCTCTGTGGACATTTTCACAGATTCACCTGCTCTCTGTTCTAATTAGCTCAGCTGCTGCCTGCAGCATGTATACACTCAGAGAGCTAAACACACGTATCTGTTCGTTTAACAGGACCTGGTGGGGATTGTCAGAGCCAACTTAAGTGTAACACTTTCAAACTACAGGATATTATGAAGACTAATTAGCCTTTGGCTTTGAGGATTATTATGAGTACCTGGGATTCTACAAATCAACTGCTTATTGTTTACAATGAGGAAAACGATTAGACACCAAGACAACCATGTCTAACTTCATTTGAAAGCACCTGGACTGACGAGCCTACAGGAGCATGAGTTCAATTTTAATTTGATGTTTTTCTCAATTTTTGCATGTTTAACATTTTAAAACACCACAACAGGTGTTTAGGCCCCAGTTTTATTGCCTTTAAGTATTTTGTGTAAAGCTTTACAAAATATTTGCAAGTGAACAATCCAATTTTTTCTACTTTTTCACCCCCCAAAAATCAGATGTTTTGTCTACCTTGGCTACTGGCACACACTGGTTGTTGATTTCATACACTGCCATGTCTCAGACCCAGCTGCTTACAAAGTGGTTGTAAGCTTCTAGACCTTTGTTGGCTCTTAGTTAAGAGTGTGAGCAATAAATTAAGGATGTCTGGATAGGTGATGTTAGCCCACTTCTCCATGTCTTTTGACTGGTTTTGCTTTGGAATGTGATAGCAGGCCTGCTTCTCCGAGTTGTTTTGACTGCTTTGATAATTTCTGAGACGTGATCAGCTTTTCTTTCTCAAGCAAATTTGGTCTTTATGTTGTGTTAATGACAGGGTGTGATGTGCTGTGTTTATAATGTCTCTGCAGGCTGAAAAACTGTTACCCTTCTAGCTGACTAAGTCAGAAACCTGTCCTTAGTTCATCTGCTTGGTGAGAAATAGCCACCGAGTGAAATGGTGATATATTAATAAATAAACATTAGTCCTGTCAGAATAAATGTGTTAATCACCACAAATGATTAATAACAAAATAAAATGAGTTAAGAATAATGGTGGTTAATCACAGGTGACCCGATTAAGCCTCATCCACATTCAGCGGCTGCATTAACCTCAGTTGATGATGCTAAGAGGGAAGGACAGGGGAAAAAAAACAACAACATTTTACATCTTTTCAAGTTTTTTGGTGTGGCAAAATCTAGCATGAATTATATCTTCCATATCTGTCAGTAAAGTACCTCTTTTAAACCGTTTGAACAATAACTGTGCTTATTTTATATCAGGAGCATGAATGTGGCAGCAGCAGGATGAACAAAGAGGGAGGTAGAGAGAGAGACAGCACTGATGACTAGAGAGAGAGAGAGAGGTGACACAGGAGGCACTCCATGACAAGATAACAATAGTCAAAACTTGTTTGCTTGATTTCTGCCAGTGCTGAAATACTTAACACATAATAGGTATTAAGTAGGTCTGCTGCTTCATAGTAGCATTAATAGAGCATTACAAAGCTGAAGATATGTTTGGTAAATGACTGAAATTCTTTTTAATACCATTATTAATATTAGAATGGTAAAATAAAGAGGGAAATTAGCCTTGTCCTTTTATCAATCCCTTTGCACTCTTTGTCCACACTAGGACACTCATGTTGACTTTTTTTGCTTTAAAAAATCCTCATATAGGCCTTGATATATGAGATCTTAACCCCCCCAATCAATATTTAGCCCAAAGTTACGCCTTTGTCACTGCCTCTATCTTGCTTATTGCTGGCTTTCCTCTAGACTGGTATCATGTGCACTTGTATGATTTGGCTGAGGTGGATTAATCTTTTTGCTTGTTGATTTGCTCACAATGTAAACATGCATACAGTAACAGTACGAGGTTAGTGTTGCCAGATCTCGTGAGAGAAACAAGCAACCAACTCTATGGAAACAAGCCCCAAAAAAGCCCAACAGGCAACCTACCACATTGTGTAAAAGAGAGGCTGCTTGATACCAGTATAGATATATAGATTTATTTTTGTTTGAAGTGAATTGACTGTAAACACAGTCAGCATTGAGTAACTGAACTTTATAAACTCTAAAGGAAAATACATATGCATTCTGCATAAGCAACTCTAATCAAAAGAAAAAACATGAGCATTGTGCGTAAGTAGCAGCACTAAACACGATTACAGTTTAGTGATGTGGGATGATGGGAGATGTTGTCTGCTAGTCATTTAAACAAAAACTAAATATTACTCTGTTATTATACGACAGCCGACAACTTTAAATACATAGAAAATTGTCTTTTAAATTGACAAACATGATATGTGTAACTCTGGAAAAATTTGACTGGAATCAAAAGATAATTTTGCTCTTGCCATTCATTTCAATGGAGAATTTGTTTGACTTAAGGTCCCATACACTGATCTCTATTAAAAAACAACCGGACAGATCATTGGCTGCCAGAAGTGAAGCCACCCGGCCACCACACCAGCACACCCAAAACACTCAGCAAGCCAATGGAGAGCAAATGATTCCAGCAGCAAATGGTGCCACCCTCACATCAACAACCTCCCAAAAAACAAACAGATCCTGAACTTCTTGGCACAGAGACACAGCCCACAATCCTGCGCAATCAGTGACCTGCAGAAATCGGTTTCTATAGTTGGTAGATTTCTATATATAGTTCATTGGCTGTGCAAGACCACAAGACGCGCCTCCACACCAAGAAGCCCAAAATCTGCCAATTCCCCGGGAAGCCACCGAGGCAAAAGTGGCACCGTCCACCACCAAACCCACCCACTCCCCACCGACTTACCAAGTGTCCCGGGTGCACCAACACGGCGGGCAGGTGGCCTCACTTGTCTCTGTGCTCACTAATGGGGCGTGAACCATCCAGCTTTTCTATAGAGATCAGTGTCCCATATATGGAAGAAGAAGGGGCGTGACTTAGGCTGGGAACTGGGAGAGCTGTCACACAGACGTCAAAGCAAGCCCAAATAAGCAACTACACATTAAAAAACAAGCCCAAAAACCCGCAACCCGCGACTGATGAGATTTGCAAGCGACTTTAGAGAGAAACAAGCCCAAAGTCGCTCATAATAAGTGGACTTGGCAACACTGTGCACGGTGCATAATGCGCACTATTTTGCTGCTACTCTGGCTGCACTTAGCACATACACATGCAGCGTATGCATACATGACCTCCACAGCTACTAGTACATTTACATGTACAGTGTAGTACCGTTCATGTACTAGTACATGTACATGGCGGATTAATCTTTTTGCTTGTCGATTCACTATACTGTACATGTACAGTACTAGTACATGTACAGACTAGCAAGTTTTGGCAGTACATGTACTAGTACATATATCTGCTCACTATGCAAACATGCTTGTGATACAGTACGTAGTGCATAATACAAAAACATTATGCACTATTTTGCTGCTACGCTGGCTGCGTTTAGCGCATACATATGTACATTATGCAGTGCATGCATACATGACCTCTGCAGGTAGTACCATGTTGTGCAGTACACATCTGATTTTAACCTCTCTTGCACGAGTTATTGCGATGCTGCTTTTTATTGAGAAAAAAAGCTGTACATTGACGAGTCAATTATGTCTTCCAAATCATGACTTGTTCAGTTTGGATTCACCAATCATGAGAAGTATGAGGAAAAAGGGAGAAGGAAACACAGGGCAAAATTCAAATTTTGCAAAGCACTTTGAAGTTGGCCTCTGAAATAATGTGGTGACTTGGACTTTGAACGTGGTGACTCAGACTCGGCCTTGTCCTCAGAATGTAGTGACTTGGACTCGGTCTTGGACTTGGAATGTGGTGACTTGACGACAACACTGCTGATCACCTTCATGCCATGCTGCTGTGATGCAGTAATTCTTGAAAAGGCTCCCGGCCAAGTATTGAATGAATGAATGAATGAATGAATGAATGAATTTATTTATTTCGGATAATACAGTACAGGTTAAAAGAAACTGTATAATATAACAACAAGGTCAAATTAGACAAAGACTCCTTCTACTAAACAATTTCACGTGAGTTATCCGAAATAGGTGATGGCTGAAGCCGCAGCTTATATTGCCCACCCATATTCCATCCAAGAATTCAAAGAAAAAAGAGTAAACAAGACAAGAGTGATTACAATTTAGAACAAAGCTAAGACAAAGTGTGACTGAGAGAAAAGAAAAAAAAAAGAAAACTAAGCTAAGCTAAGTTAAGTTAAGCGGTTACTATTCAAGACAAATCTAAGACAGAATGTCACAGAGAGAAAAAAAAAAACAAAAAAAACTAAGCTACAACACAACACAGGCTGGATATGTCAATCCTTATGTGAGTTTACATGTCGTCTTGTAAATATGTTTGGAGTATTTCTTCCTTTAGTTTTTGTTTAAATTGTCCAAGCGTTGTACATGATTTTAATTCAGGTCCATAATCATTCCATAATCTGACTCCTTGCACTGAAATACAGTGTTGCTTGGTGGTTGTTCTCACTGTAGGCTTTTGAAATATACATGTTCCTCTGAAGTGATATCGTTTCTCCCTTGTTTGGAACAACTTTTGGATATCTGCGAGCAGTGATAAATTCTTCACTTTGAACATTATTATTGCGGTTTTAAAGTCAACCAGATCTTTCAACTTGAGAGTTTTTTGTTTAAGAAAAAGTGGGTTTGTTGGTTCCCTGTAAGCTGCTTTGTTTATTATTCTAATAGCTCTCTTTTGAAGCATAAAGAGTGGATATACAGTATGTTTGTTTTGTATGTATTTCCCCATACTTCATTACAATATGTCATGTATGGGAGTATTAATGAATGATACAAGGTGTATAGTGTGGGTTGATTCAGCAAATATTTCACTCTGTGTAATATTGCAATTGATTTGGAAACTTTACCTTTAATATAATTAATATGTGACTTCCATCACAGTTTGTTATCAATTATTACTCCAAGGAATTTAGTTTCAGATACCCTTTCAATCTCTACACCATTTACACTGAGTTTGGGTACTGGATTGTTGTGATGGTTGTTAAAGACTATAAATTTTGTCTTACTTAAATTGAGCGTTAATTTGTTTGAATCAAACCACAGTTTAAGCTTTCCTAATTCCTTCCCGAGTGTATCCAGAAGTTGTTCCAAATTGTTTCCACTGCATAGCAGATTAGTGTCATCGGCAAACAATATTAAGTCCATTTTTTCTGAGACTTTACATATATCGTTTATATACATATTGAATAATAATGGTCCCAAAACTGAACCCTGTGGGACTCCACAGGTGACCTTCAGCAACTCTGAGTTTTTGTTGCTAACACATACATACTGATATCTATTCTTTAAGTAACTACTTAACCAGGACAGTGCTACCCCTCTAATACCAGAATTTTGTAGTTTCTTTAATAATAAATTATGATCTACTGTATCAAATGCTTTTTTAAGATCTAGGAATACTCCAACTGAATACTCTTTATTTTCAATGGCTGTTGATATTTTTTCTGTAAATTCCATTAGGGCATATGCAGTTGTCCTCTTGTGTCTGAACCCATATTGCTGCTCACATAATAAATCATTCTTCAGTATGAAGCTGTCAATTCTCTCATAGAATATTTTTTCAAGTATCTTGGAAAATTGCGGTAATAGTGAAATTGGTCTATAGTTTGAGAGTTCCCCTCTGTCGCCCGTCTTGTATATCGGAATTACTTTAGCTATTTTCATTGCATTGGGAAATATACCTGATTGGAGAGACAGGTTGCAGATATACGTCAGTGGTTTTACTATGCATTCGATAACAGTTTTGACTAGTAGCATGTCGATACCATCACAGTCGGTAGATGTTTTACTTTTGAACGATTTAACAATTTCAATGACCTCTCTTTCGTCTGTGTTCTTTATGAAGATGGAGTCTTTTACAGCAGTGTTATTGCATATTGTATCACCTGTTGGCACCGTAGTGGGTATTTCTCGGGCCAGTTTAGGTCCAATGTTAACAAAAAAATTATTAAATTCATCTGCAGGTGAAGCAATATTCACACTCTGAGTAGTTTTATTATTTTTTGGAATATTAGTTGGGTAGCTTGTATTTCTGCTTTTATTTCCAAGGATACTGTTGAGTATTGTCCATGTATTTTTAATATTGTCTCTGTTTTTCTCCAGTTCTTTACTGTAATAGTCTCTTTTACTACATCTTATTATATATGTTAACTTATTTTTGTATGTTTTATACCGCTGCTCTGCTTCTTTTGTTCTTTTCTTTAGGAAAGCTTTATATAATAAATTTTTCTTTTTACACGCCTTTTGTAGTCCTTTGGTTAACCATGGCTTATTAGCAAATTTGTGTTTAAGCTTTTTTATTACTAATGGGCAGTTTTTTTCATAAAGAGTGGTTACAATGTTTATAAATGTGTCATAGGCTTCATTTACATCTGATACATAGACTTCTGTCCAGTCTTGCTTCAGCAAGTCCTCTTTAAGAGAACTGATTGCATTTGGTGATTTGTATCTGAACGATTTTGAAGTTTTTTCTGCGTTGGGCCCCGTGTGGCCATGGATAAGTGCAAAGGTTGGCAAGTGGTCACTTATATCATTTATCAATAATCCACTTTCTATTTTCTTATCGAAAACATTGACAAACAGGTTGTCAATAAGTGTAGCAGAGTGAACTGTGATTCTACTGGGATGTGTTATTGTGGGATATAGACTCATGCTGTACATAGAGTTCATGAACTCTGTAACTACATTTTGTTGATGAGGATTCAGTAAGTCAATATTGAAGTCTCCACAAATTGCTACCATTTTCTTACTAGTAATATTATTGTACAGCTCGACTAATTTATCTCTGAATGTCTCTCTGAATATTGAGTGTGTACATGGGCATACTTTTCAGTTGGCCAAGATTTCTATTAAAAATACACTTTTTTAAATTGATCTTATTTAATCTAATTTTTTTGAGAAACTGAATTTGGAGTTTTCATGAGCTGTAAGCCATAATTATCAAAATTAAAAGAAACAAACACTTGAACTATATCACTCTGTGTGTAATGAATCTACGTATATGTGAGTTTCACTTTTTTAAATGAATTACTGAAATTAACTTTTTGAGGATATTTTAATTTACTGAGAGGCACCTGTACATCTGTCTACAGTGCTGTGAAAAAGTATTTGCCCCCTTCCTGATTTCTTATATTTTTGCGTATTTGTCACACTTAAATGTTTCAGATCATCAAACAAATTTAAATATCAGACAAAGATAACCTGAATAAATACAAAGTGCAGTTTTCAAATGATGATTTCATTTATTAAAGGAAACCCTATCCAAACCTACCTGGTCCTATGTGAAAAAGTAATTGCCCCTCTTGTTACATCATGAATTAACTGTGATTAACCATATTTTTTGGAATGCTGAGTTCAGTTTCAATAGCTACACCCAAGCCTGATTACTACCAGACTTGTTGAATCAAAAAAACACTTAAATAGAACCTGTCTGACAACCTGAAGTAGGCTAAAAGATCTCAAAAAGTAACACATCCCACTGTGATCTAAAGAAATTCAAGATCAGATGAGAAACAAAAACCCAGAACAACATCTGAAGAACTGCAGGCCTCACTTGCCTCAGTTTGGATACTGGTCATACTGGTCCATGATGGAACAATAAGAAAGAGACTGGGCAAAAATAACATTCATGGGAGAGTTCCAAGACAAAAACCACTGCTGGACAAAAAGAACACAAAGACTCATCTCACATTTGCCAGAAAACATCTAGATGATCCTCAAGACTTTTGGGAAAATATTCCAGGGACTGACTAGACAAAAGCTGAACTTTTTGGAAGACGTGTGTCCTGTTTTATCTGGCATAAAAGTAACACAGAATTTCATAAAAAGAACATTGTATCAGCAGTCAAACATGGTGGTGGTAGTGTCATGGTCTGGGGCTGCTTTGCTGCTTCAGGACCTGGACAACTTGCCCTAATTGACAGAACCATGAATTCTGCTCTCTACCAGAAAATCCTGGAGTATGTCCGGCCATCAGTCTGTGAAGCCTTCCAGTGTGACTGAATTTAAACAATTCTGCACAGAAGAGTGTGTCAAAATTCCTCAACAGCGATGTAAAAGACTCATTGCCAGTTGTTGGCACCATTGGTGGCACAACCAGTTATTAGATTTAGGAAGCAGTTAGGGGGCAATTACTTTTTCACACAGGGCCAGGTAGGTTTGGATAGCTTTTTTCCCTTAATAAATGAAATCATCATCTAAAAACTGCATTTTGTATTTACTCAGGTTAGCTTTGTCTAATATTAAAATCTGTTTGATGATCTGAAACATTTAGGTGTAACAAATATTCAAAAATATGAGAAATCAGGAAGGGGGCAAATACTGTCTCACAGCACTGTATAAATGCACGAAATCTTCGTGTGTGTGTGTGTTTATCTGTGTGTCTGTTCCACGTATATCTCTTGAACCATTCGTCAAACTGGCCTCAGATTTTATAAGTGCTTTGCTGAGGTTACGAGGGTGTGCATCCCCGAGTATGGAGTCGCTCAGTCAAAATATGCAATTTTTAATCAATAAAAGTTTAGCCACTGCTCTGTCACCACTCTGTCTCTTCATGCCCTTCAGTGTGTGTGGGGTTTCGGATTGATTCCGTGCTGACTGGATAATACGCAGCATCACGGTCATGCTGATTGGATAATACACGGCGTCATGACCAGTCAGTCACCACAGTGCTTAGTTTAGTTTAGTTTAATTTATTGGTTTATTTGTCAGGGACCATGTACAGAAAAAACATTAAACACAGAGTAAAGATGCTCTGTACCAGATTATAGCGTTCTCACTAATTTCCATCTGTAGTCCCTGAGGCAGGCAGGAAGATATTAAAAGAAAAACAGCGCATATAGAAAGCAATTCAGGTCGGGTTTCAGAAACTGTTGACCCTGAAACAAGCAGGGAGTTAGTTACGTACGCCGACTCTCCAATCTCGAGGCTCGGGTGGACTTAATTGTTCATCAACAACAGGTTATCCTTAATCAGCTTACCTCCATTACTAGCCGTTGGATCGCCTCAATCCTCCGCAGGCGCTCCCTCCGTCTCAGCTCGGTGGGCCAGCTCCTCCCGCTCCTCAGGCCAGCTCCTCTGCCCCGGGTCTGCCGACCCGTCTCACCCCAATTCCCACTCCCGCGCGCTTTAGCGGAAAGCTCGGCAGAGCGCGTGGGTTTATTCTACAGTGTGAGACGGTGTTCCAGCGCGTGCCCGGGGATTTTCTGTCAGACCAAAGCCGAATTGGGTACGTTTCTAATCTTCTGGAAGGGCGAGCGTTAGCCTGGTATTACGCCATTATGGCGAAGGCCAGCTACGCGACCTTGACCTATACCCAGTTCGTGCAAGATTTTCTTGAGGTCTTTGATCATTCGGATCACGATAGCGTGTTGGCCGAGCGGCTACTTAGCCTTTGCCAGGGTAGCCGCTTAGCGGCTGACTACACTCTGTCGACTTCCGGGTGGCGGCGGAAGAGGTTGGTTGGTGTGATGCTGCCCTTTGCAGCCTATTCATCCAGAGTCTAAATTCTGATTTGCGGGATGAGTTGGCCAGCCAGGACCAGCCGGATCGGCTGCCAGAATTAATTTCGTTGGCCATTAGTTTGGATAACAGGCTGAGGGAGCGGGCCGCCGAGCGGAAATTTTTTAACCGCCCGCACGGAGTTCCCATCCGCGCTCCTCAGTCTCGCCCCCTGGCGTTGCCTCCTCTGGAGGTCGTCGATGATCCTGACGCTATGATCATCGGGTGGGCTAGACTTTCTTTAGCGGAGAAACAGCGTCGCCGGGAGTTGGGTCTCTGCATGTATTGCGGAGACCACCAGCATCCCGTGGAAGTCTGCCTGGTGAAGCCAAAAGGGGAGGTCCGCGAGTCACTGTAGGGGGCCTCGCGGACGCTTCCCAGTCTAATCCCCTCTCAAAATGTCAGGTTCAAATTAGACTGTGCCACAACTCCATTGGTCACGCATCTCACGCACTGGTGGACTCGGGGGCAGAACAATGTTTTATTTCTAAGAGCCTGGCAACCCGCCTGGGCATCCATTGCCAAGCCTTGCCCACTCCCCTTCATCTCGTCGCTCTGACCAGTTTTCCCCTGGAGAAGGTCACTCATATTACCAAGCCCATCTCCGTCATTATCTCTGGCAATCATCGTGAGGACCTTAGTTTTTATGTCCTTCCCACCTCTGCGGCGCCCATCATTTTAGGCTACTCATGGCTACGCCTCCACAACCCTGTGTTTGACTGGCAGACCGGTTGCATCTTATCTTTGAGCACTTTTTGTTTGGGAACCTGCTTCCAGTCTGTGGCCTGTGCCCCGTCTGTGCCTGCACCCCCCCTTGACCCCGCCCCGCCGGACCTCTCTGCAGTGCCACCGGAGTTTCACGACCTGGGCCTGGTTTTCAGCAAGTCGAAGGCGTTATCCCTCCCACCCCATCGCCCGTGTGACTGTGCCATTGATCTCCTGCAGGGGGCACTTCTCCCATCTGGCCGCCTTTATAGCCTTTCTGCCTCAGAACGGGAGGCCATGGACACCTATATTCGGGAATCCCTCAGTGCTGGAATTATTCGCCCCCCTTCATCCCCCCCCCCGGGTGCTGGGTTCTTTTTTGTGGCGAAGAAGGACGGTTCCTTAAGGCCATGCATTGACTTTAGGGCCCTTAATGACATCACTGTTAAGGATCGTTATACGCTGCCACTTATGGACTCAGCCTTCAATTCTCTCCAGGGGGCGTCCTGGTTCTCCAAATTGGACCTCCGCAGTGCTTATCACCTCGTCTGGATCCGGGAGGGTGAAGAGTGGAAGACGGCCTTCCGAACGCCCAGCGGCCAATTTGAATACCTTGTCATGCCGTTTGGGCTCACCAACGCTCCTGCTGTCTTCCAACGCTTGATCAATGATGTCCTTCATGATTTCCTGGGGGTCTTCGTTTTCGTCTACCTGGATGATATTTTGATCTTCTCCCGGTCTCGGGAGGAGCATCTGGTCCATGTGAGGTGAGTCCTTCAATGTCTTTTGGAGAATAAACTGTACGTCAAAGCTGAAAAGTGCGAATTTTTCACCAATACAACCTCCTTCCTGGGCTTTATTGTCTCGCACAATCAGCTCCTTCCCGACCCTGCCAAGGTTAAAGCAGTGGTCGAATGGCCTACTCCCTCCTCGAAGAAGCAGGTTGAGCAATTCTTGGGGTTCGCTAATTTTTTACCGCCGTTTTGTCCCTGATTACAGTTCCATCACCCCCCCTTTGACCCGCCTCACCTCGCCTAAGGTGCGCTTTCGGTGGACGACGGAAGCGGAGATGGCCTTCGAGACCCTCAAAAAGGAATTCACATCCTCCCGGGTCCTTTCTCTTGTGGATCCTGAGTGACAGTGTTTTGTTGAGGTGGACGCGTCCGACACTGGGGTCGGGGCGGTTTTGTCTCAGCAAACCCCGACGGACGGGGCGCTGCGCCCCTGCGCTTTCTTCTCCAAGCGTCTCTCCTCGGCCGAGCGCAATTATGACATCGGCGACAGAGAGCTTCTGGCCGTGAAGCTCGCGCTGCAGGAGTGGCGTCACTGGTTGGAAGGGGCGGCTCAGCCTTTCGTGGTCTGGACCGACCATAAGAACTTGGAATACATCAGGACGGCCAAGCGCCTGAATGCCCGCCAGGTGCGCTGGTCGCTGTTCTTTGCAAAGTTCAGGTTCACTATTACGTACCGCCCGGCTTCCAAGAATAAGAAGTGTGACGCGCTGTCCAGGCTGTTCGCCCCTGAAGCACCAGAAGAAGAGGTCCATACCGTCGTTCCTGCTTCATGCGTTGTGGGGGCTGTTTCCTGGGCCATCAGAGATAGAGTCCTGAAGGCACTGGAGTCCGAACTCGATCCTGGCGGCGGGCCAGCGGGGAGATTATTTGTGCCCTCATCAGTCCGAGGTGACGTCATTCACTGGGCTCATACCTCCAAGCTCGCTTGCCACCCTGGTGTCTCCCGGTCTGTGGATCTTCTCCAGCGGTCCTTTTGGTGGCCCGGGCTCCGGGAGGACGTCTCCAACTACGTGCACGCCTGCCCGCAGTGTGCCATGAATAAGTCGTCTAATGCTCCCCCTGCGGGTCTTCTCCACCCCTTGCCAGTCCCCGGGAAGCCCTGGTCACACATTGCCTTGGACTTTGTCACCGGCCTGCCGGTCTCCAACTCTTATAATACCATCTTGACCATTGTGGACCGGTTCTCCAGGCGGCCCACTTCGTGCCTCTTCCTGGGCTTCCCTCGGCACGCAAGACGGCCGATCTGTTGGTGCAGCATGTGGTCAGGCTGCATGGCATCCCAGCTGACACTGTCTCTGATAGGGGGCCACAATTCGTGTCTAAAGTCTGGAGGAGCTTCTGTAACACTCTGGGAGCCACAGTTAGCCTGTCTTCGGGACATCATCCTCAATCTAATGGGCAGTGCGAGCGCACCAACCAGGAGCTGGAGGCTGCTCTGCGCTGCATCACCTCCTCCAGTCCCTCTTCCTGGAGCATTCATCTTCCCTGGGTGGAGTATGCCCATAACTCCACTTTGTCTTCAGCCATTGGGATGTCCCCCTTTCAGGCGTCTCTAGGTTATGATCCCCCGCTGTTCCCTGAGGAAGAAGGTGAAGTGGCAGTTCCCTCCATCCAGGCCCACTTGAGACGGTGTCGACGGCTCTGGACTAAGATGCACCATTCATGCTGCATCGCGCAACACCAAGTCTGCTAATCGCCACAGGAGGCCTGCGCCACGCTACCAGGTGGGTCAACAGGTATGGTTGTCTGCCCAGAATATTAACCTGAAGGGGGAGAAGAAGAAATTGGCTCAGCGCTTCGTTGGACCCTATCCTGTCACGAAGGTGGTGAACCCGGTGGCTGTGTGTTTGGCGCTTCCCCACCCCTCCGTGTTCATCCCACATTTCACGTTTCTCAGGTTAAACCTGTGATGTCTAATCCTCTCTGTCCTCCTCCCAGGGTGCCGCCCCCTCCTAGGATGATCAATGGACACCCAGCATGGAGCGTCACTTCTATCTTGGACTCCCGACGTCGGGGCCAGGGGTTGCAGTATTTGGTGGACTGGGAGGGTTATGGCCCTGAGCACAGATGCTGGGTGCGCCCCTCCTTCGTGCTGGACAAGCAACTCGTTGAGGTGTTCCATCAGGCACACCCTGACAAGCCAGCACCAGGAGGCGCTGCTTGGGGGGGAGTACTGTCACAACTCGCTCCCGCCTGTCATCTGCTCCAGCCGTGCGCACACCTGTGCTTCATCAGGCTGCCGCTACTTAACCTACTCTGCCCACAGCCTTGGCCTGGAGCCGTCAGCTCATCTCCACGTTCAAGCTCTGCGTTCGCCTACTCCTCTCGGCCAACACCGCAACACGCCATCCTCAAGTAAGGTACTCTTACCTGTTCTCCTTAGTTCTTCCCCTGTGCACAGGTGGATCCTCCTGGCGGCGGAATTATCCCTTCATCGCCTCTCCTTGCATCCTCACTCCATTGAGCGCAGCTGGCCGCTGTCTCCCAGGCGGGAGCTTCTCTTGCCAACGCCAGTCACCAATACGTCTGCAAGTAAGCCACATTATTACTTTCACCATCCTGCTGAGACAATTGCTCATCCTCTGTTCTCTGCTCTGTCCTCAGGGTTGCCTGGCTGTACGGTGTCTGTTCTGCCCTCGGTGCTTTCCTGTCCCCAAGAAAACATTTACATTTCTTTCTACGGGCAATGCACTAGTTAGCATTGATGCCTCACTTGACACTAATGAGGTTTTGCAGTCATGTGACCTCCGGCAGTGATCTGGGTCCTCAAGAGTGAAAACTTTCATGTTGCTATGGCTGTGCCATGCACACCAATGCAGTACTAAAATGAGATTTTAGCATGATCCAGTCAGCAGAACTTCTTAAAATTGAGTTGTGTGACTTTGTTTGAGCATATAACAACTGCACAAGCGTCGGTATGTTGAGAAACTATCCGTGAACAGTCTGAAATGTGATTCTTATCTCATGGTAGATCATTTGTACATCATGTCAAGATGGTAGCAGCATCCCCGAACTGCTCTATGGTGATATTGACAACTACCTAATTAACTCAGAATCGCTTCATACAGCTCTTCATACAACTCTGGAAGTATGCAAAAGTCTAAATGCCTACCAGTACTTTGCTGGCTTTGTTGTAGATATAAGGCAACATCATGACAAGTCTCTGGTGCTTATTACAGCCAAGGTAAGCTCTCTCTACATATCCAAATATTTCATACAGTATGTAACATAAAAAAAACAATAAAGCAGAAATATGTTAACTTTTATTAAAAATCTTAGTGATGTCTGCAAAAGTGGCAGTAAATACCCAAGTGCATGTTTTATATCAAGCTAGGACTGGAATACATATTATATAATAGAAACATCCTTACCTCCCACAAAATGTTCAGTGTCTATTCAACAGTTTTTTTGCTGGTTTCTTTTTGTTGAAGGGGGCAGCTCTTTTCAGTGCTGAGATCCGTTTCTCCGTCTGATTGGTATCAGCAGGAAACCTATAAATGACAGCCGTCATTCTTGCTACTGTAATTTTGACAGCCTAAAGCTACACAGTTGAGGTCAGTTGTAAATAATCCAGTGCTAGCTTTCAGTTAAGCCTTATTCTCCCAGAAACATATACAAACATAGAAACATGTATAACTAAAATATACATTTTCTGCAGCATAGCTCTATGTGTCTGCCTGCTACATTCACTCCAGTGAAGCCACATCCTGCTGATGACGTATCCAGTAATGACAACTGCAAAACCTCAGTTGGGAATAGGCTTACTACCATTTCATTTGTTCTTCAAAGCAGAGTAGTTCTTCCTGCTGGCCATTGGTAAGATTTTTTTAAATCTTTTTTCAAACCAGAGCACTACAGTGTATCCATTACTTATTCATTACCTATGGCCTTACCTTTAAATGTTTTCTACACTGCAAAGTTTGTTTTTGTCCATCAGCAAAGGAACTTAGTCAATTTATCTTTGTTCAATTCTACCTACTCACTATGTCCTCTTGCTGTGGAGATGAGAGTCAACAAGTCCTGATTCAGATAAAACCTGTAATTCCCTAGACTTTTGTAAGCCTCTGCAGAAAAGTCTCTTATGCTGATTATTGTTTTGGCCGGCACTCAGACAGCAGAAGCCTAGTGCCTTCGGCAGAATGTGCCCTGCAGTGTAGAAATCCCAGCCAGCCTTCTGCATTAGCAATGCCCCTCTGCCCTGTGGCTCCACTCAGGGCGAGGAGGGAGACATTCATGTCCGCGGCTTCTGTGGGGCTGTCTGCAGGCCACAGCCACGTGGTCGCACTGTAGACGCTGATGCTTCCCAGCGAGTGAGTGAATAGGAGACATTAGTGTACCAGCAGACACATAAGTGGCACCAAGATGAGATCAATTAGACTGAGAGGAAGGTCATTACGCTCCTATATGGCCAGTAGTCAAAGTGTGATGCTTGTATGCTGTGTTGTGTCAGCTGTCGGCGTGTCAGGGTGTGTGTGTGCATCCATTTTAACCCTGGCTGCAGAAGCAAATGTGCAGTACATGGAAACACCACTGAGGTACAGTCGAGCTACATTTCTTGAAGTGAGTGTGTACCTGGCAGGGTCAAACCTGCTGCAATACCTTGTCGTGTTCCAGTCCCTGGGGCTGTGACACGAGGTGGTGAGTAATCGTGCTGTGTCTGTGCATGCGTTGCCATTGATTTTGTCTCGGCTCCTAGCTCCCCCAATTACCTCGTACTCCAGGCTGCCAGTCCCTTTTCTGTCAGGGGGGAGGCTGGAGACTGGGGCCTCGGCGAGCTGTTTGTTTACACTGCTAATTGCTCCTGTTGTTTCCTTTCATTAGCCCAGGCTGAGCTATTGGGCTGCCTAACACAACCAAGTGCTTTTAGCCTTCTGGTCCCCTTGCCTATAGTAAATATTGGCGATGTATACAGTGCCTCCTAACATATGGCTGCAGACTGGAAATGATAGTCTCTGCTGGCGCAGTAGAGTGTTTTATACAGAGCCCCATGGAGCAATGTGCAGCTCCAGTTGTGTCTGACTTACAGTTTGGTAAAACTGAAATAACAAACAGAGCTGTCTTTATTGATACAGAGGAGGGAAATCGTGCCACGCAGCACACTGGCTGACCCTGCAATAAAAGTCCACTCTAGGATATGTGTTGCGTCAATAGACTTAGATACTTGTGCTCTATATGTGCATTTGTGTTTAGCATATTAGTGTTTTGTCTTATTTATGTGGACTCTGTAAATTGTGAATGAAAGTCCTCCATGCCAGAGTCAGTTCCTGTGCCTGCAGTCTCCCTTCCCTAGACTCCCTGCCCTTCTACCCCCCCCCCAACACACACACACACACACACACACATGCGCACACACACGCACGCACGCTAACTCCTGTGCAGAAGCCCACAGCCTCTCAGCACACACAGCCGTGGCTCCTTAATGACTGCCATCCCTCTCTGTGCCACATTATTAATTAGCTCAATGATCCTTGCCGATGGGACCTGCACCGCAGATTAGAGCCCTCAGCACCAGCACCCCTGGCTGCTGCTGCTGCGACTGCGACTGCTTGTCCAGGATAGGTGAAGTCAGGCTCGGGAGTTGTGCGGGAGTACGATTTTAAAGCTGACATACACACTTTACAGTCATTATGGTATTCCTTTGTTCTTCTGCTGCCTTTTTTATCGCCCCTCTCCTTGTCTGCACGTTTCCACAGTGCGTCTTGTTTGTCCCTTGCAGTGTTTACATTTGTCTGCATTTTCGAACAGAAGGGGTCAGGGAAGGGGCCATGAATTGTGTGAGAACATGTGGATTAATCATGTGACCACGGAGGAGGGAGAAGGGTGGCTGCCACCTTGCCTAGCGCTGTTTGCAGCATGTTCAGCTCCCTAGTGCACCACAACTCCCAGCACCACCACACTCAGCAGCATTGCAAGATTCATGGACTGATGTGGGTTCCCTCTGCCAATGATCCTATAGCTATGTCCTGACTTGCACGCTGTAATCTGTCGAAAAACAGTAGACTCCATTGCGCTCCTCAGTCTTCTCACCATGTATAATTGCAGAGGTGTTTTTCCCTCTGTGTGTTCCCAAAAATCCAACCACTCATCAAGGGCTTAGTCACTGTGGCGTGCAAATATGCATTAATATTTTTGTCAGGACTGAAAAAAAATGAAAGAGGTGAGGGAGAATAGGAAAAAGGGGGGGGTGCAGCCTCTCCAGATGCTTCACAATTGCACAGAGCAAATGAACATAAATGTCACTGTCAAGCCCAAATGAAGAAAAAATGTGTCATGGCGGCTAACTGTGCTGGAGTTGGAGGACAGCAGGACATGTTTTGCATATGAAGAGGTGAATGCCCAAGGAGAGACGAGGAGGCTCTGCACCTGTAACAAATGACTGCCCACCATCAAATCCTAGCTCATGCACTGCAAACACCCCCAAAAAATCCCATCCTGTTCAAAACAGAAAAGTTGTGACAGGAAATGTAGTAAGTGACAGACTTTTACTATATTGCAAGTGGTATTTGGACATTACAGACAGTCCGCATTCGCATGTTGAAGAGGCTATCAACACTGTATGTTACCCCCATCTACCTTAGCTAATGCGCGCAGTACTGAGTACAAAGCTGCAAAGTCAATGAGCAGTTTGGGCATGCGGTGGGATAGATATGCGGGGCATGCAGTCGCTCCAAGGTGACAGTGAGGTGTGTTGTGATTATTGACTGTGTGACCTCGTGCTGACCTCGGCTGTGAGCGAGTAAAGGGCAGGGAGTTGTGTGTGCCGCACTGCCTGTCATGCCCGTCAATACACTGATGAATGGAGCTGGCGGTTATTAAAGCAGAATTAGAGCGGAGGGTGGGGGGGGGGGGGGATAAATGATGGTGCAAATGGTTGTGCAGTGGAGACTGTGGAGCCGGATGGCACAGCATCAGTGTCATCAGTCTTTATTACCCTCCAGGGAACAGAGGGGGAGAGACAGGGAGCGGTCAGCGCCACGCACCCCTCAACTCCCCACCCCCAGCCCCCACAACACCTAGGTTGCACCTTCACACCCCTCTGCTGGCCAAACTCGTCCTCATCCATATAAATGGATAAATACCTGCACAAACCAACTTTACCTTCATTCTCCCGGATACAAACACATTACACACGCGTGCACTGCAGATATTCACAACAGTGTGACATGTGAATGCACGGATACCGCTTCTTTTTTCACTGTAACCTATCCCATGCTCTTGCCAAGCTTCTTTGCATTGCCCATTCCCCTTTTCTCTGTCTCTCCTTCTCTCTTGTTTTCCCTCCTCCATTTTCGCTCTCACCGAGGGAATGGAGGACCCCCACCACAATCAATCATGGCGAAGCCACAGAGCACAGCAGCACACTGAGGGCACTGTGTAGATAAGGTGGTAAGAGAAGAGAAGAGAAGATAAGAGAGGAGAAGAGAAGAGATGGAAAAACTGAGGATGCACTTTGGAGGAAGCTCAGAAGGAGGGGAGGAAGGGTGCAAAGTGGGTTCACTGCACAGTCACAGAGTGGGCACGCTCTCCGACAGGGTGATTCGGGAATGGATGGTTGAGCCGGTGCCACTGGTGAAGCTCCTGTGAGGCCCAGCCCCTCACCAGAGAGCCATGCTTGCATACAGATGCGACTGTCCCATTGATATTCTCCCCCCGTGCTACCGCTCTTGCTCTGCTCTGCTTCTTTTTTCCTAATTAGAGGTTTATTTATTGATACCCCAGTTAATGTCTCTCCTAATTTTGCAATAGTTCCATCTCCATTACCCCAGAGATTCATTTGCCGCAGTGTTCAGAGCATTGCCTTGACTAGTTAGTGGGCACCTCCAAGCTCACCTTCCTCCCTCGCCCTTTGGTTGCCCACCTCCTACAGTATGTCAGAAACACCTGGGAGGCAATACATCTGTGGTGATGAGGTTTTTAAAGAAATTTTTAAGGCAGGGTTCTCATGTCATCAGTTGGCTCTTTCCCTACTTTCAAATACAAATTTGCAAAACTAAGTTGGAATAGGGAAACAAACATTTGAATGTTTAAGTTTGAATTTTGCTTTGCGTTTTAGCACTAGGAAGTTTCTGGGGCTTTGGTTTCAGCTTGGTGAATCAAAAATCACTCCAGACTTTCGATTTAGCAACTACCCAACTGTATTACACGATTCTTGAATTATTACACATCAGAAATGGTGTTTTGTTCCAGTGAGTGTACCACCGATGTTCACTGAAACAAATAATGATAAATGATGTCCTGCGTACGCGGCAGATGACAGTGATGCTTGTTGCAGACAGACTAGGTATAATGCATTTAAATGCATCCAACATTTTATCAAATAAGTTTATTGTATTACTTTCACAGAGTCAGATAAATTCATTTGTAATAATCCCATCTCTTTGTCTTCTGTTGAAAAATAGCTGTTGCACTGCTGGTAACTCCCCAGCATACCAAGAGGAGAGCTACATTGGGAGCTGCTAGCATCTTTGTAGTGAGGAAATGATCCTTCCAGCAACTTCAAGGTTGGCTGGCTTGTCATTAATTTGTATTATGTAGTGTTACATGTTATGCATAAATTACGAGCTCATTAATTTCTTTGGAATGCGCCTTGCTTTTCTAGTATGAATCAGTTGTGTATCTGATTTATTAAAGAAACCCTTTTTGCTAAATTTTGTTACAAGCAAATGTAAATTAAGATGCGATTTCAGCATAGAAGCTCTATCATAGCAGATCTTCGGCTTGAACTACGTCATCCCTAAGCCATTATTTCTTTTTATTTCAAGTCATATAGTGCACAATTGTGTACATTATATACACTACCGTTCAAAAGTTTGGGGTCACCCAGACAATTATTTTGTGTTTTCCATGAAAAGTCACACTTATTTACCACCATGAGTTGTAAAATGAATAGAAAATATAATCAAGACATTGACAAGGTTAGAAATAATGATTTGTATTTGAAATAATAATTTTTTCCTTCAAACTTCGCTTTCGTCAAAGAATCCTCCATTTGCAGCAATTACAGCATTGCAGACCTAACATGATTGCACAAGGGTTTTCTAATCATCCATTAGCCTTCTGACGCAATGAGCAAACACATTGTACCATTAGAACACTGGAGTGATAGTTGCTGGAAATGGGCCTCTATACACCTATGTAGATATTGCACCAAAAACCAGACATTTGCAGCTAGAATAGTCATTTACCACATTAGCAATGTGTAGAGTGTATTTCTGATTAGTTTAAAGTTATCTTCATTGAAAAAAAAGTGCTTTTCTTTCAAAAATAAGGAAATTTCTAAGTGACCCCAAACTTTTGAACGGTAGTGTAGATAATATGCACAGTGGAACTGTCCCCATTCCGCAAAAATAAATCAGATTCATTTCTTTATGGCAAGTCTATAAAATGGCTTGATGTAGTCTCTTTTGTACGGTGACCCTGAGAGCTCAAATGCATTGCAAGTTATGAAAACAACTGCAAACAGACAAAACAAAACCCCATTCAAAGCATCTGCATCAAAATGACGATATGCAGGCACTCCAAAAACTCAAAGCACTTGCAAAAAGAGAAATGCACTGCAAATGCAAACCTGTTTGTGGATAAAAACAAATTGCTAAAACCAGACAACTTGTGTTTTCCAGGTTAAGATGCATTGTCGATTTCATTGTGGAAAACACACAAGTTTTCACAAACTGTAGCTATACGAGGGGGTCTGAAAAGTTCATAGGCTGAAAAGTTCATAGTGGTCAAATTTGACCAAATGTGGTTTATTTTTCAACCGCAGGGATCCAAGCGCTGCAACACCGATGGAAGAAGTGTGTGGACTGAAGGGGGGACTATGTCGAAAAATGAACCACATTTGGACAAATTTGACCACTATGAACTTTTCAGCCCCTCCTCGTGTACACCAACATGCATCTGCAGTATTATCTGAATCACGCGATCAGAATACATTGCCGAAAACACTTATCCTTTGTCTTTTTCCCCCACTCCACAGAGAATTCACCTCCTTGTATCTTTTAAAAAATAAACTTTATTTAACACAAGACAGAGTGCAGCAGTGCTTAAGCATCTTATTTGTCCTCTTATTTGTAAACAAAGTTGATGATGGAGAAGTCTAGAGAAGTCTAGAGAAGGTCAGAAGGAGTTGCACTGTGTCTTTGTGGATCCAGAGATTAGATTGAGACAGTACCTCGAGTGTGGTACTGTATGAGGAAGTCAGGAGTGACAGAGAAGTATGTGAGGATGGTGCGGGATATGTATGAGAACAGTGAGACGGTGGTGAGGTGTGCTGTAGGAGTGACAGATGGATTCAAGGTTTGGGTGGGATTACATCAGGAATCGGCTCGCATCCTTTTCTTGTTTACCATGGTGATGGACAGGCTGACAGACGAGGTCAAGCAGGAGTCTCCATGAACCATGATGTTTACGGATGGCATTGTGATCTGTAGTGAGAGTATGGAGCAGGTGGAAGAGAACCGGAAGAGGAGGATGTATGTACTGGAGACAAGAGGAATGAAAGTCAGTTGAAGCAAGACACAATATATGTGTGTGAATGAGATGGAGGCAGATGTAACGGTGAAGATGCAAGGAGTAGAGATAGTGCAGGTGGATGATTTTAAATAACTGGAGTCAACCATCCAGTGCAATGGAAAATGCACAAGAGAGGTGAAGAAGAGAGTGCAAGCAGAATGGAGTGAGTGGAGACAAGTGTCACTGATGATTTGCGACAGAAGGATAACAGCTAGGGTGAAAGGGAAGATTTACAAGATGGTACTGACCCCTGCTATGCTGTATGGTTTGGAGATAGTGGTACTGACAAAAAGACAGGAGGCAGCATTGTTGGTGGCAGAGTTGAAGATGATAAGATTCTTATTGGGAGTGACTAGGAGGGACAGGATTAGAAATGAGTATATTAGAGGGACAGCTCAGGTTGAGCAGTTTAGAGACAAAATAAGAAAGGCAAGGCTGAGATGGTTTGGACATGTGCAGAGGAGGGATAGTGGATATGTTGGACAAATGGTGTTGAAGCCTCAGGGACTACAGATGGAAATTAGTGAGAACGCTATAATCTGGCACAGACCATCTTTACTCTGTGTTTAATGTTTTTTTCTGTACATGGTCCCTGACAAATAAACCAATAAACTAAACTAAAGATGGAGCTGTCAGGCAGGAGGAAAAGTAGAAGACCACAGAGGAGATTCATGGATGTAGTGGAGGACATGGAGAGCGTTGGTGTGATAGAGGAAGTTACAATAGGCCACAGGGCAGCATGGTCCCCTGTGTGCACCCCCCCAACGCCCCCCCCCCCCCAAAAAAAAACAAAACTATAAATTATCATTACAAAGCTAAGGATGTTTAGATTATAAAAATAACTGGTAACAGTAAAAATAAGATAAGATAAAATAAGATAAGCCTTTATTAGTCCCACAATGGGGAAATTCCAGGATTGCAACAGCACAGGGATAGCAACACTCAGAGCAACAATCAGAAGGCAAGAAAAAAACAAGAACAGCTAGTATACATATGTACATATTACTATATACTGTATATATACAGTATATATATATATATATATACAGTATATATACACACACACAGTGCAGAGCATTATGGTTGGTGAATGTGCAGCAGAAAGTCTAAGCTCTCTCTCCCTCCGCAGGTGCGGCGGGACAGCTGGATGTCTTTGGGCATGATGGTGACCCTCTTGGCGTGGGTGGCACACAGGTTGGTGTCCTCGAAGAGACCCACCAGGTAGGCCTCGCTGGCCTCCTGCAGAGCCATGACGGTGGAGCTCTGGAAGCGCAGGTTGGTCTTGAAGTCCTGAGCGATTTCCCTCACCAGGCGCTGGAAGGGCAGCCTATGGATGAGCAGCTCCGTGGATTTCAGGTAGCGACGGATCTCTCTCAGAGCCACGGTACCGGGCCTGTAACGGTGAGGCTTCTTCACTCCGCCGGTGGCCGGAGCGCTTTTTTCGAGCAGCCTTGGTGGCTAGCTGCTTCCTGGGGGGCATTTTCCTTCAGCAGATTTACGGGCGGTCTGCTTGGTTCTTGCCATCGCTCCTTATTATTCTGTCTTATATTTCTTGCACGCCGCCTAAACTCCAGCCCGGCACCCACGTCGTTTTCGCCACAGTTCCTCGGCATGTCAAGCTTCTCCATTAGCACCGGGTGGCGGTTGGAGCTAGCTAGCCATCTAGCTCTTCCCTGCTGTATTCGTCCCCCGCTGCAAGCAGTGGCTTCGTCCGCCGACTCGGGAGACCCTTGGGGCGATCTGTGTGTCCGTGATATATATATATATATATAGAGAGAGAGAGTGAAAGGTGTAGAAAGTAGAAGGAAGATAAGAAAAGGGCAGTTGCAAACGGCAGCCAACTCGTGTGGCGCCGCCGGTCCGGCGGAACTGGAAAAAAAATACTGGGGCTCTCTATGGCATATGAACATTTTTATTGACCTACCCTAGCCAAAAGAAAGTGTCAGATTATGAAATCTAATATTTTTCCCCACAACATAAAGAGTTACCAAATCATCATCTTTTTAAGCAAATGGGACAAATAAGACACCAAATAAAAGCTGTCTTTATATAGAATCAATTACTTTTTGAATGATTGCATAGCTATTTTGAGCCAAAAGGTATACTTGATTGAATTATGATACAGTACTTTGTGAAAAATAAAAATACTTGCACAAAAATGAGACTGTAAGGATTTGATATTTATTACAATGAAAATCTCTATACATCTACACAAAATGTGTATACCATTTGAAAGTGTGACTGTTCAGCTTTCATTTCGTGGAAAAAATATTCAAATCGGACATATAGTGACAAAGATATTGGCCATTTCACAAATGATGTGTAAACAATGGATACAAGTGAAAATGCTTATTTAAGGGCTCTTTCTTCTTTTCACATACACATTCGGAGACATATTTTAACATAAGGTCAACTTACAAATACACACATTATGCATACATTTTATTTCTTAAGTAGCGTCAACTCAGTCTGAATCACTGTCACTTGGAAGGTGACTGGCATTGTTTGAGACTTAATGCCCAAATCAAGAAATGGATCAGAGTCTTCCAAGTCTTTGGTCATGTAATCACTGGTTTGAGTATTCTGAGCGACATTTGCAAGTTCTCTTGGGAGGATAGCTCCTTCAAACCAGATGGCTGGAGGATATCTTCCACCTTCCATCCACGATCTAGGGATGCCTTGGGCATGTGAGTTCTCTTCCAGATTCCCACCTGATGGTTGACTCCTCTTATGTGCTGGCTCAGCGTTTTCTTACAGGGAGGAAGGTTCCCAATGTTGGTTGTTACTTGAGGGAACAAGGCGATCCTCTTTCATGCAAAGCTCATTGATACGTGCCAGCTGAAATTCATTGACGTGAGTGACCTGTGACACACTAAGTTTGCAGGTAAAGTCCTCAAGTCCTTTGACCAGGTCAATGGATATGTCCCATTGATCACCAAGAGTTTTGAGGATATTGGTATAATGTGTGGCGCAGTAGTGTTTTAGCAGGTTTCAGTTTCCCAACAACACGGGCAGCACTTGTCATGTCACAACCACTAAATGCATGCAGTGACATCAGTGCTGTGCATAAACCCTGATCAACCGCATGTCCACGAGAGATGCAGCGTAGTGAAGACATCAGAGTCTCAACTTTTGACGTGGGCAGACTGGTATCCTTTCTCCTTGGCACACTTCAGGTAAAGTATCACATGAGAATCAATCTCTTCCTGGGAAGAATTTAATGATGGACGTTTCTCATGAACTATTTTGCTTCCATCAGCAGACGTGAGAAGGTGTGCATTACCGTCACAGATGAAGGCAAGTCTTCTTCCATGCAATCTAGCAGCATACTTGTCACTGCACCATGACTTCAGAAGCAGTCTAATGAACTGAACTTTGTTGTCTTCATTTGCAAGGAATGATTTTCAGTCAGAAGGTCTCTTTTGGCCTTTTTCCACTAGCACCTACTCAGCCCGACTCGACTCTACTCAGTTTGTAGGGTTTTCTATTAGTACCTAGTACCAGGTACTATTTTTGTACCTACTCGAGTGGGGTTCCAAGCATGCTAAGTTGAGCTGAAAATGTGATATCAACAGACTGCGGAGGACTGATTGGCCATGGGGTAACGTCAGTGAATGGGAGCAATGTTTTCACAAGATTCCAAACTGCCATTTGTAAATTTGGCCATAAGTTTTTATTATTTTGTGATAATCAATGAGATAAATGGCTACACACAAACCAACACCTTGGTCCAACAAGGAGGTATGGACTTTTCTGTGCTTGGTGGCTGATGAGAGAATTCTGAGAGCGCTACAGAGCTGAAAATTCATAGGCTGAAAAGTTCATAGTGGTCATATTTGACTAAATGTGGTTATTTTTCAACAGTCTCCCCGTCGGTGCACACACTTCTTCCATCAGTGTTGCAGCACTTGGATTCCTGCGGTTGAAAAATAAACTACATTTGGTCAAATTTGACCACTTTGAACTTTTCAGCCCTGTCGACGGCGGAGCGACCTGAAATGAAAAAATGTATACCAGGTCTCCAAGCTGATGGCTGCTCACGGGAAGATGGTGAGTGTTTTGTGATTTTAAGCATCTTTTATGTTATTTATCCCATTGGTGGCAAGCTCACTTTGAACAAACAAGGATATCGCCGTTGTCTCCTGTATGCAGACAGTGTGCTAGCTAGTTAGCTAGCTAGCTATCAACACTAACTCTGTGCTTTGCTTGTATTTTGCACTTGCTGTAATAAGTATTCGCTTCTGACAGCAAAATGTCAGCATGCCAGCAAAATAACGGACCGCCTTCCTGTAATGAACCCACCCACCTTAAGGTGGTACTCAGTTGTAATGGAAAACTACCTAAACTGTATCAGGCTTGAGTAGAATCGGGCCGAGTCAAGCTGAGTAAGTGCTAGTGGAAAATTGGCTTTTGTTGCTTCACCTTTCAGAACAAGTTTCTCTCTACAGCCACAGCTGACATTGTTACATGGATTTTATCAAACGTGAAGACACCGATCTGTGCTGAAAATCACATTGCCAGTCTTCCCCAGTAGGTCAAATACTTTTGAACAGATATAGCTGAAATTGCAGGGAGGTCTTTCAAAAGATAGAAGCAAGCATTTTCATCCAACACAGTCAACGTTTCAGGAATTGGCAACATTGCACTGCCACAATCCTTTGTGATGTGGTTGAATCCTTTGGTCTTGTCAGTCTTGGCAAGATAGCCATCGGCTCTAGCGATGTTGTATGGAACAGGTGTCAGTGGATAGGTCATCAGTTCCTTCAAGTACAATTGAAGACCAAAGTTTTGTGATCTTATGAGTAAATGGAAAGCAACATTTTCTTGCTGCTTCAACTGAACAACTGGTTTATTTGAAGTGTTGACTTTGACCACTTTGTTCAGGTTTTGGAAAGTTTTGAGATTCAGTTGTTTCACAGGATGAAAGAAGTCTACTTTTCCCTTCAGCCTGGATTTGAGGAACACATCCTGAGCATTCTGACCAAGTGTTTCAGCATTCAGGACATCCCCTTCCACTTCTGAGGATGCTGTAGCTCCTGCAGACAAGATGAGAAGCTATCAACATCAGACAGGTTGAGAAAATTGCACACAGCATCTCTGGCTTTTTGCACATTCTCTTCACTTTTTTGACTTCAGAAGGTCTGGCGCTATGCTGTGTTGGATTTTCTGTTGAGGCTGTCATGTCTGCAAGACTCAGAGTAGCAACCAGGAAGGAGAAGGTGCATGTGTTGTCCTTGCCCATCTTTGGTAAGCTTCATAGTTGGTGAGGAGACCTCATGTTACAATCCCACTGGTACAAGCTCCATCATGGGATTTAGCATGCTTCATAAACGTCTCTTCCTTTGTCTTGTTGACATCACAACAATTTCCAGGTACAAATGATCTGGAAACACTGATTGCTCCCCTTTCGATGAGATCTTTGGCTCCCAAAACATAAAGATAAAGAAAAATATCAGATTCTATAATTGGACATTTTCTTTTGGCTAAGGTAGGTCTATAAAAGTGTTCATATGTCATAGTGTGTCCCAGTATTTTTACTGTTACCAGTTATTTTTGTAATCTAGACATCCTAAGCTTTCTAATGATACCAAATTTGTAGGGTTGTGTGCGTGTGTGTGTGTGGGGGGGGGAATCATGTGGCGACCCCTAAAGGGAGCAGCTGAAAGAAGAAGATTTCTAAATAAAGTTATAGTTTAAGCACATTATTTGGTTCACTTTTTATAGTGTCTCCGACATCACTTCAGGATGTGGTCCGTCACTTTATTGTGTCCCCCTCTTGGATGGTTTTGCACCGCATTTCTCTATTTTGCTAGTGTTGTCAGTTTTTGGAGCACTTGTGTGTTGACATTTTGCTGCTGATGCTTTCTTAATTTGATTTTGTTTTATTTACAGTTGGCTTGAGTATTTGCAGCACATTTTTGAGCTTACAGTTGCTGTAGGTACTTGCTGCACCTGTGTGTTGCCATTTTGATGCAAATGATTTGAGTTTGGTTTTGTTTTCTCTAACTTGTTCTGTTTTTTGTTTTGTTTTTTTAACTTGCAGTGCATTTGAGCTCTTGGGGCCACTGTACTTTTGATCCAAGCAATATCACAAAGCAATTTTTTTATCCCCCTAACAATAAATGTATCAACAAACATGCAAAGGTCCACAGTAAAATAATTCTAGGCCTCGGGCACTAATTTGCAAGTAAAATTCTGGATCCCATGAAAGCACACCTTTTAAAGTAATTTAAACATGCAATACAGTATGTGTTTTGACCATTTCTGTGATTAGATGGCTGGATCGCTGAAGGTACATTCTTCAGCTATCCAGCCATCTAATCACAGAAATGGTCAAAACATCTTGAAAACATCTTGATGATCCCTAAGATTTTTGGGAAAATACTCTGTGGACTGACGAGACAAAAGTTGAACTTTTTGGAAGTTGTGTGTCCCATTACATCTGGCGTAAAAGCAACACAGCATTTCAGAAAAGGAACATCATACCAACAGTAAAATATGGTGGTGGTAGTGTGATGCTCTGGAGCTGTTTTGCTGCTTCAGGACCTGGAAGACTTGCTATGGTAAATGGAACCATGTTGAACCTGTTGTCCACCAAAAAATCCTGAAGGAGAATGGTTGGCCATCTGTTTGTGACCTCAAGCTGAAGCGCACTTGGGTTCTGCAACAGGACAATGATCCAAAACACACCAGCAAGTCCACCTCTGACTGGCTTAAGAAAAACAAAAGGAAGACTTTGGAGTGGCCTAGTCAAAGTCCTGACCTGAATCTGATTGAGATGCTCTGGCATGACCTTAAAGGCCAAATGTCACGTAATTTTTTTTTCTAAATGACAACGAATTTAGATAAAATACACATAGCTTAAACCAAATATTCATACCGGAGACCATATCACCCACCTGTATTTACATAATTGCACAAAATACACCAGGTGAAGGCCCCACCTTGCTTGCTGGCTTGTGACAGCCAGTCCAGACCAGGCCCATGTTTTTGACATCACCAGTTGTACCCTGGCTGCCCTGCCTATCCACATTCACACTTATCAACATTGGACAATCATGACGGAAAGTGACAGCGATTGTGAACAAATTAGTTTAGTTTTGTCTTTTTTTTTTGTCTTTTTTTTTGTCAGTGGTTCAGACAGTGACAGAGGCATAGAACCTTACAGGTTCGAGCCATCCGAGACGGAATCAGATGCTTTGTCTGATGACAACAGTTCCAACGATGACCAGAGAGCAGAACCAGTGGAAAATGTCATTGAACTGGACATTAATCGCCTCCAGAATTGCGAAGCCGAAGGGGGTCTGTCCAGGGCGCCCCATAAATATTGATTTTTCGGAAGCCATTATTATTACAGTGGAGGAGAGCCGCTGCTGTCAAGAAATTGACCAGATCAATATGAAAATGGAGGCGCATACCTGTCAAGTGAGACGTTTTCGCCGTATTTTGGTGCCAAGCGCGGCTGTGGGGGACACTTTTCTGGGAAATGTTTTAAATGTAGTTCGTGTTGTTATTGTCAAATATTTTAAGGAAAATATGGGGAAAATGCAATTTTAGCAAAAACGGGCGTATTGCCATTTCTGTACGCCCAAAAGAAAAAATATACTGGAAAAAAAACTGAGTGTGTTGAGGAGCACTCCTGTGTGTGATCACTCACAATGGTTTAACACGTTGAGCTGTGCAGCGGTTGCGGAACAGACAGAGATCGCCTGACAAATACAGAATTCTGCTTTTTTTTTTTTTATTTAGCGCCGGACGCTGAGTTGTGTTGTTATTGTCAAATATCCATGAATCCTTAAAATATTTGACAATAACAACACGAGTTGCATTTGGGGAATTTCCCAGAGAGGTGTCCCTTGTTGCTCCACCGTTCCTTATAGCCGCTTTTTACGGTGTTGAAGTACGGCGAAAACGTCTCACTTGACAGGTATGAAAACATTTCCCAGAGAAGTGTCCCTTATTACCCAGCTGTCCCTGATAGTCCCGTTTTAAGGTATGGGTGAAATATCCAATTTTTTCTTTCTTGTTGCTCACTTCAACCTTCCAGTCTCCATATAAACAATCAATTGAAATACCCCAAGCATCAAACTAGGGTACAATCGATTTCGTCACTTCCGCCTTCTTCCCCAGGCGATTCCAGGGGCCGTGTCAGGCCAAGCGCGGCAGTTTTAAATTAATGAATATTCCGTTGTTACTGAAGCATATGCACCAAGACCCGAACGGATCGGTTCCCTTTTATATCTAGTTTCAAGATATTTAAAGTACCCTGTTACGTGACATTTGGCCTTTAAAAAGGCAGTTCATGCTCAAAAACCCTTCAATGTGGCTGAATTACAACAATTCTGCAAAGATGAGTAGGCCAAAATTCCTCCACAGCACTGTAAAAGACTCACTGCCAGTTATTGCAAACACTTGATTGCAGTTGTTGCTGCTAAGGGTGGCCCAACCAGTTCTTAGGTTTAGGGGGCTATCACTTTTTCACACAGGGCCATGTAGGTTTAGATTTTTCCCCCTTAATAATAAACACCTTCATTTAAAAACTGCATTTTGTGTTTACTTGTGTTATCTTTGTCTAATATTTAAATTTGTTTGATGATCTGAAACATTTAAGTGCAACAAACACACAAAAAAACTAGAAAAGCACTCGGAGAGCGCAGACCTCCGCCAAGCGCCACAGTTCCCCCCATACAGTGTTTGTGTGTACGTTGTCATATTCCTTGACCATGAAAACATATGACTAGCAATTGGGTTGACAATGATAGGATTAGTGGTTCAGTAGTAAAAGCATTACCTCCTTGGCAGAGGTAATAAACTGAAGTGTTGCTGTTGTGTCCATGTCCTGCATCTGCAAACTCCCAGGCTGGGGGCGTTGCAATTGAATGAATGAATGAATTAATCTTTATTTCGAATAGATTAAGAGTACAGGTTAAAAGAAAGTGAATAATATAACAAAGGGGGTAATAAAATCCAACAAGGTCAAATTAGACAATAGCTCCTCTGATTATACAATTCAACATAAGTTATCCGAAATATGTGATGGCTGAATCCGCAGCTTATATTGGCCACCCATGTTCCGTCCAAGAATTCAAAAGAAAAAACAAAAGAAGTTATGACACAACTGCGTACAACCCACAGGCCAATGGGTTATGTGAGCGTTTTAGATCACTGAAAGCAGCACTGAGGGCTTCACTGACGGATGCCAATTAGGTAGACGGGTTGGCGTGGGTTTTATTCAAAATTCAAACGTTTATTTCAAAGTCACGGTTCATATTAAATGCAGAACTAAAAGGAGTAGAAAATAAATAAATAAAAGTATATACAGATCAGCAGACAGTCGGCGGTCTTGTAACAACAATAACATACAATATTGGACTCAGTATAAAATGGAACGCCACCACTTCCAAATGCTGGAGTGAAGTGTGAGTGACGAGTTGACAATTGCTGATATAAGATGATTGTTACATGGCAGCAACCTTCTCATCAAACTGTAAACATTGTTACGTATCAACTCGCCAAAAGACGGAATGTTCACAGACACAAACATCTTGCTTGCACTCGACCTTCGTGGTACATGTAATCTTTATCTTTATTGGGGTTGCTCTCCGCGGCCAAAGATGATTTGGAAACTTCCCCGGCAGAGAGCTTCTTTTTGCGGAGCTACTATGGCTGACCGGGGAATTTCTGCCAAATAATCCAGCGGCGGACAGCTGGCCGTCTGAGCTTTTGCAGCGTTGCGCAAACACAGGCACACAGCACGCTGCCGAGCAGCTCGTTTTTGCGCAGCGCCTATGGCTGGCCGGGGAATTTCTGCCAAATAATCCGGCGGCGGACAGCTGCCCGTCTCAGCTTTTGCAGCATCGCGCAAACACAGGCACGGTGGCGGGCCCAGCCCACCAGTGTTTTCCGCGTGCTTTTGTGCCTAAAACGTTGAAGAACGCGGAGTTTATGTTGGTCAGACACGATGACCAGCGCCCTCCATTGCGCCTGCGCACATGTTGAAAATAGCCGTATGTCACAGTGTTAAAGAATGCTTTAAAAAATTCCTGTATCCAGACGGTGATCTGGATCATCCCCAAAATTTAATCAGTTCTTCCTTGTACCATTTCCAACAACGCCTGAAGGTTTCATGGAAATCCGTCCAAGACTTTTTGAGTTATCTTGCTAACCATCAGACAAACAGACAGACAGACAGACAAACAGACAAACACACAGACAAACCCCGGCAAAAACATTACCTCCTCCTGGCCTTTTCGGCCTGGCGGAGGTAATGAGAAATCAGGAAGGGGGTAAACACTTTTTCACACCACTGTATACAGCAGGAAAAATAAGTACTGAACACATCAACCTTTTACTCATTAAACATACTGTATTTCTGATGGAGTCACTGATCTGAGATTTTCACCAGATATCAGTAACAACCCAAGTCATCCATACATACAAAGAAATCAAGGCAATTGTGTTCACAAAACAAGTTATATTTAATAAAGTGGAATGACACAGGGGATAAGTACTGAACACATGTAAAAAAGAGGTGCAAAAAGGCATAGAAAGCCAAGAAACCAGCTGAAATCCATCAGAATTTAGGAAGCCATCCCGTCCCCCATCAGTGCAAATTAATTCCAGCTGGTAAAGTCCAGACTGATAGCCTTTAAATAGGTCTGTGAATATCAGATTGTCACACCACAGAGAACTATGATGGGTAGAAGCAAAGAGCTCTCTCTAGACCTTCACAACTTTTTGTTGCAAAACATAATAATGGCATTGGTTACAAATGCATTTCTAAACTGCTGAATGTTCCAGTGAGCACTGTTACAGCCATCATTCAGAAATGGAAAGAACATCATTTTACCATAAACCGGCCATGGCCAGGAGCTCCTTGCAAGATTTCTAACAAAGGAGTCAAAGGAATTATCATAAGAGTTATCCAAGAGCCAAAGACCACTCCTGGAGATCTCCAGAAAGACCTGGAGTTAGCAGGTACTGCTGTTTCAAAGGAAACAATAAGTAATGCACTCAACCGACATGGGCTCATACCCGCTCACCTCGCAACACTCCATTGCTGAAGAAAAAGCATGTTGAAGCTCGTTTAAAGTTTGCTGCATAACATTTGGACAAGCCAATAAAATACTAGGACAATAGAGTCTAATCAGATGAGACCAAAGTTGAACTTTCTGGATACCACAACACACAGCATGTTTGGAGAAGAAATGGTGACCAGGTATGAGCCCATGTGGGTCGAGTGCATTGCTTATTGTTTTCTTTGAAACAGCAGTACCTGCTAACTCCAGATCTTTCTGGAGCTCTCCAGGAGTGATCTTTGGCTCTTGGATAACTCATGATAATTCCTTTGACTCCTTGCGAGGAGCTCCTGGTCATGGCCGGTTTATGATAAAATGATGTTCTTTCCACTTCCGAATGACGGCTCCAACAATGCTCACTGGAACTTTCAGCAGTTTAGAAATGCACTTGTAACCAATGCCATTATTATGTATTGCAACAAAAAGTTGTGAAGGTCTAGAGAGAGCTCTTTGCTTCTACCCATCATGAGTTCTCTGTGGTGTGACAATCTGATATTTAGACCTATTTAAAGGCTATCAGTCAAGACTTAACCAGCTGGAATTAAATTTGCACTGATGGGGGATGGGATGGCTTCCTAAATTCTGAGGGACTTCAGCTAGTTTCTTGGCTTTCTATGCCTTTTTACACCTCTTTTTTTGCTTGTGTTCAGTACTTATTCCCTATGTCATTCCACTTTATTAAATACAACTTGTTTTGCATGAACTGCCTTTTCAATGTCATGCCACAGCATCTTTGACTAGGCCACTCCATAGTCTTCATTTTGTTTTTCTTAAGCCAGTCAGAGGTGGACTTGCTGGTGTGTTTTGGATCATTGCCCTGCTGCAGAACCCAAGTGCGCTTCAGCTTGAGGTTACAAACAGATGGCCAACCATTCTCCTTCAGGAATTTTTGGTAGACAACAGAATTCATGTTTCCATTTACCACAGCCAGTCTTCCAGGTCCTGAAGCAGCAAAACAGCTCCAGACCATCACACTACCACCACCGTATTTTACTGTTGATATGATGTTCCTTTTCTGAAATGCTGTGTTACTTTTACGCCAGATGTAATAGGAAGCACGACTTCCAAAAAGTTCAACTTTTGTCTCATCAGTCCACAGAGTATTTTCCCCAAAAATCTTAAGGATCATCAAGATGTTTTCTGGCAAAACTGAGACAAACCTTTATGTTCTTTTTGCTCAGCAGTGGTTTTCGTCTTGGAACTCTGCCATGCAGGCCATTTTTGCCCAGTCTCTTTCTTACGGTGAAGTCATGAACACTGACCTTAACTGAGGTAAGTGAGGCCTACAGTTCTTTGGATGTTGTTGTGGGGTCTTTTGTGACCTCTTGGATGAGTCGTCGCTGCGCTCTTGGGATAATTTTGGTCAGCCGGCCACTGCTGGGAAGGTTCACCCCTGTTCCATGTTTTTGCCATTTGTGGATAATGGCTCTCACTGTGGTTTGATGGAGTCCTAAAGCTTTAGAAATGGCTTTATAACCTTTTCCAGACTGATGGATCTGAATTACTTTGTTTCTCATTTGTTCCTGAATTTCTTTGCATCACAGCATGATGCCTAGCTTTTGAGGATCTTTTGGTCTACTTCACTTTGTCAGGCAGGTCCTATTTAAGTGATTTCTTGATTGAGAACAGGTATGGCAGTAATCAGGCCTGGGTGTGGCTAGAGAAATTGAAGTCAGCTTTCCAAAGATGTGATAAACCACAGTTAATTTATGTTTCAAGGGGGGGGGTCACTTTTTCCATACAGGGCCATGTAGGTTTGGATTTTTTTTTTTTTTACCCTTTATAATAAACACCTTCATTTAAAAACTACATTTTGTGTTTACTTATGCTATCTTTATCTAATATTTACATTTGTTTGATGATCTGAAACATTTCAGTGTGAAAAACATACAAAAAAAAGAGAACTCAGGAAAGAGGCAAACATTTTTTCTAGTCAAACACCACTCAAAGTGCTTCACTAGTGGGCACATTAACCCTCTATTCTAAAGGCCTATCAGGGACAAATTCCTCGGGATAGTTTAGAGTCACCAATTAACCTGACAAGCATGTCTTTTGATTGTGGGAGGAAACCGGAGCCCCCGGAGTAAACCGACACAGCACACCCCTGCCAGCCTGGGGATTTGAACCTGGAACCTTCAAGCTGTGAGGCAACAGTGCTAACCACTGCTCCAATGTGCTGCCCATATGCGTATATGTTCAGGAACCAGTGCATATCTTATTGCTCAGATTACAGTAGATGTTTACTAAAACTACACTTCTCAATTACATTTAATGAAATTTTAATCTAGATGGCCATGTTCAGACCTTAAATTAAAAATCCATTCCTAATAACGTTGTGTTCACCTTGAATGTTTAGAGAATGACTGCATGATTAAATGATGTTCTTCTATTTCTTTCGGCGGCTCTATTTTGGGGTCGCCACTGCGTCTCATCATCTGATGATTGTGATGATCTGCATGTTTGATTTATCAAGGGTTTTACACTGGAGGCCTTTTCAACCCACCCCATTACCCAGGCTTAGGACCCACACTGTGGCTGGGTAACCAACTTTCCTTTTCCCATTTCATGTTATACTGAGCACCAAGCTATGAGGTGGGAAGCACCATTTTTAATGTGGTCTTTGGTATGACCCGGTTGGAGCATAAACCCACAATCTCCCGGTTGTGGACAGATCCTCTACCACTATTCCACCACTCCAGTTGGTTTAATGATGTTATTATGGGTGTTAAAACAAAAGGTGTTGACCAGCAACCAATCCTTGACTTAAATCAGGGTCCTCAATACAGCCTGGGGGCTAACGGCAACCAATAGTAATGTGTCAGGTAATACTAAACATTTTATTCATCTTTAAGGAGTGTTTCCCTTCAATATTAACTCTCCAGTTCTGGTTGTTATAGTAGAATAAGCTACAGTAATTACTAGTGTTGATAATTTCTTGGTTATATTCACAGCCTCTAAATTAGTCTTCAGTCATGAAACTTTGAGAATGTCCTTGGTCTTGGTGGCCCTTTCCACTTATCCAACAAGTCCTCAGGCTTAAAACTGTACATCTGCTGAGGTCATATGCTCCATCCACAAAATACTCCCCAGGGGGGCATTACTTATGTGGATATGTCAATGCATTTTACTGTTTCAAAGCACTCAAAACCTATACAGAGGTTGGTGGGAGGTGTAGGGTGGAATAACAAACTGTGCTCCTGTGCAACACACCTATGTTTTCATTCCCATGTTCCCTTTCTTTCATTGTGTTCCACTTACTGTATTTTGCACATTACACATTTTTGGATGATTAGGGTTAGGGTAAGGTGAAAGTATTTTCAACATATTACAGCTGTAACCCTCCACTATATCACATTAGGTTTTTTATTTTCATACTAGAAGTTGTTTGTTTGTTTTTTCCGACACATAAGGTTTTACCTGCTGGTGGAAATGTCTTCCATGGTTATTTTCTGTTGGAGGACAGTCTAATCTAATCAAAGAGGTTTTGTGTCCTGCATGTTTTTAGAAGTTCAGAGAAGGCCGTGCTGTGGTCATTTGCCAGAGCCTTTGTGAATATGGTTATTTTTCTTTCTGTAAAGCATTTTGTCCATAAGCTGTAAACCATTAGGTCACTACATGTTCAAGCATCAGATCAATAAATCAAAAAATTAGAAGCGAAAGTGCACTGTCCCTGCAAGTCCCTTAAACTCTACATGCTTCATTTATAATCCAGACTTCCTTGTAAAAGATTTCCACTTTCATATATTGTAATTTAATGTGCTTTCATGTTAAATTTGAGTTGAGAGAAAACATCAGACACTGTGATTACCTCTGCCAAGAAGGTAATGTGATTGGACTGGTTTGTCTGTCTGTTTGTTAGCAGGATTACTACTGGATGAATTTTGATGAAATGTTCACCATCTAATGGGTTCATCGCTATGGATGAACCCATTAGATTTAGGAGGTGATCTGAGGGTGCATGCCTCTGCCAAGGCGGACAGAGTCAAGGAGTTATGGACGAACAGACAGAGGGAAGGAGGGAGGGACAGATGGACAGAGCCTTGGTAGAGGTATGTGCTCTCTAATTTCCCTCTATTTTTAACTTTCTCCAGCTCATTTACATTTATAAGTGGTGTGCCTGTTTGGGGGAAGAAGAACCAACAATGAAAAAATATGATCTGTTTGTGTAGTAAATCATATTTTACATGCTCATTTTTTTTTGTTGCTACATAATATTTTCAAATATCAGCAGGGACAAGAAATTTTTATGGTTTATATATATATATATAAACCATATATATATATACACACATATACTGTATATATATATATATATATGTGTGTGTGTGTGTGTGTGTATGTGTGTGAGTGATTTCCATTTTTCTTCATTAATTGCAGTGGAATGAAAAAATGGAACCCATGTCAGAATGGAAAAAAAAAAAAAAAAAATCTGCTACTGTTTCCATCAGACAGTCAATAGCGTGACTTAAAACAGAGATGCATGGAGGCCAAACTCCTCATTTTATTTAATTCTGGGTGTTCAGCTGAGTTTGCTGGAGGATCATTGACATGCTATGTGGACATATGGACCTTATCAATGTACAGTCACAACCTGAACACTGGAGAGAAGAGAAGAAGCAGACAGAGAAGAGAGGAATGGCAAAAATGTGGCTGACAGTTAAGCTAAAGGCTAACCCCAATCAAACACTGCTTGCATCAGTGCTGTTAACAAATACCCTGTCCCTAGGAAACAAACTAGTCTATCTACTACTGGAATTCACAGCAACAAGTGCTAGCATCACCATAGTGGATGGACCGGTTGTGAGACACTTTCAAGGGGTAAGATGTTTAAAGTTTAAGATTTTATATTAACAGCACATCATAATCAAATGGTATATGAGCAGTTTTGTATGTTTAGTATGTTTTTTTTTTAATATTTTCCACTAGCTTAGCAAATTTAGGCAACTTTAATAAATAAAATATTAGGCTAGGATACTAAGTAAATTAGCTACCCTACATCCCATGTCCTTCATTCTGAGTATGAGCTGTTGCCAGAAAATTCAAAGTCCCCAAGTGTAGACTGAATCATTTTAAAAATTCTTAACAAAAGTCAGTTTTTATCTAAATCAGATGTGTGCAGTACTCTTAGAAGTGCACTGGAGGCTTGAGAGTTTATATGTATTTGTGCAGTTTATGTGGTTATATGCAATAATTTCTGTTCATTGATTTTTCTTCTGATGGTTCTATTTATTAATTGTGTTTAATGGACTATGATCTTTATTATCAACTGATTGTTTTCCTAAGGTTGTCAACTCCTATTTAAATTGTATGCAACACCACTCAATGTTTCTTCTGGCTTAAATACCTTGGTGCGGTTGCAACATATTTTTCGGGGGGGGGGGCAGAAAACACATTACACTGTTGTAACCGGAATATGTTAATTTTATACTATTTATTTCTTTTTTATAAATTTGCACAGAAACTTTGCATATGGAACTTGCCATGTGAAGTATTGTACAGCCGAGGCTTGAATGTTGCAATACTGGGCCAGTTGGGGTCCCACCCAGATGTCGTGTGTTTGGACTTTTTACTGGTGTCATCCTTCTCTCCTTCCTCTGCTCCCACCTCTCCTGGACCCTCTGCCTGAGTACTTTCCTCTCCTTGGCTCCTCTCTTCTGTCTAATCTTGCGCTCTCTGAGCGCTGTCTAATTCAGGTTCTCTCTCTGTCTATGGTGGTATACAAACAGGTTAGAAAATATCAAGTGTCTTGTAAATTAAAAGTAGACAACCAAAAATTTCTAGTTAAGGGTACAAAAAGCACCCACTTAAAACTTGAGTAGTGACTTCAGTCTTGAAGGTTTGAGGTTTTTCTCCAAAATTTATAACAATTTTCTGATAGTTTTCTACTTTTCTCTGTAAATTTATCTAAATTTGAAACCATTTTCCTCAAATTTGTAATTTCCTCTTGTGAAATTGACTTTTCTTGTACATTTGAGACTTTATTATAAATTTGTGGATTATTTTATGGCCAGTTTTTTTAAATAAAATTACTGTTTTTTTTAATAAATTTGAAACAGACTGTGGTAATTTTTTTTTTACTTTTTCCTTATAATAATTTACATTTTTGACCATAATTTTGCAGAGCCAGAACAGAACAATAATTTAACTCTGATTTCAAAGAAAACAAATTAATAAAATTGTATTTAATGAAATAAATTAACTTAAATGACCAAAGATGCAGTTATTTCTGTTATAATATTTCTATATATTTATAGTTTTTTTTGTTTTTTTTTTAGAAATCTCCTCACCGCCCAGACAGCAGGGAAACCTCCCTTATTTTGAAATCCAAATGTTGGTTTAGTTTGAAGTCTGCTGATGGATTAAAGTCATTGACTTTGTGAATTTGGGTCACCTTAACTTGCCAGGTACATAATAATGAACATAAATTAGTTAATTAATATTAACTAAGGTAAAGTTAAAAACATCTCCTTTTTATTCTTGTCTGAAATAAGAAAAAAAAAAACTAACCACACACGTTAGCTAAGCGACTTTTCCATTATTGCTCCCGTTACCAGCGGATTAAAACCATGATAAATGCCTTCACTGCTTACATACCTCTTCTGATTTTTCCACGTTTAAAGTACTTTAATAAGCTCGTGTTTCTCTCGGACAGCGACGCTCGTAGCGAGACACTGCTTGCTGGCTGGAACGTGGGCGGGGCACTTCTGAACTCCACGTGGATGACGGTCACGTGTGTTGCTCCTGTGCGCACTTGTGGACCGTCATTGCTTCATATATTTTTTCTTAAATTTATATATCCTCATAGAGCAGCGGAAATTTTTCAGGTGTGGCGGGCCACTGCCCAGAAATGTTACCAGAGGAAACCCTGCCACTACTACTAAGCCCAAGACGAATTTCCCTATGGGGACAATGAGAATATATTGTATCGTATTGTGGCCACACATGTGACCTACTTTGTGACTTATTTAAGGCCTCACATTTGAGATAAGAACAAAGACAGAATTTCCTTGGAGATAACAGGAAGCTGGAAGGTGTTAGCTTTGGTATGCAGGGCCTGAGACTGTGGGGGTGATATTAAGGGATTATAGAGGAGATGCAGCGTTACTGGTGATTATAATGCAAAGTGACGTGATTTTAATGCAATGTGACTTGTGATGCAAAGTGACTTGTGAGCTGTGAGAGTCCCGGGTATTTAAGGGACAAGAGTTTCCTGTGAGATCCTCTTTCTTTGTTGAGATGATGGTGAATGTGAATAAAGCTGCTTTGAGAGAAATCAGTCTCATCCTTTTCACATTCCCACAGTATCATAACTACAATAGATGCCAGGAATTCTATTCCAGTGCATATCCTCTAAAGGGTCTAACAACTTTCCAGCTTGACAGAAGCTGGGAAGTGACTGACTGGCTGGTGTGTGCATTCGAACAAATAACAACTGGTGTAATAATAATGATTACAAGTTGCTTGTGCTTGCAGTATTTCTGCAGTATTTATGAGTTTTTTTGTAGCATATTCTGGATAATTATCATTTTGGACATGGTGAAAGCTTTAAATTAAACTGAAGTTACAGAAGGCAACCACCTTTGTCCATGCCCACGTTATATTTTAAAAACTTGAAAAATGACAAGTTTATGGTACATTATATATAGAAAAAAAGGTATGCTTAAAGCACGATTAATCCTGATTAAACTGCAATTTTTGGAGATTAATTGTGATTTTAAATTTTAATTGTCCTTCACCACTAATACACAGGTGTACCTCAATAAATTAGAATATCATCGAAAACTTAATTTATTTCAGTAGTTCAATTCAAAAAGTGAAACTCCTCTTGTATAGATTCATTACACACGGTGATACAGTGGGGAAAATAAGTACTGAACACGTCAACGATTTTCTCATTAAACATATTTCTGATGGAGCCATTGACCTGAGATTTTCGCCAGATATCAGTAACAACCCAAATAATCCATACATACATAGAAATCAAGGCAACTGTGTTCACAAAACAAGTTATGTTTAATAAAGTGGAATGACACAGGGAATAAGTATTGAACACATGAAGAAGAAGAGGTTCAAAAAAAGTATACCAAGAAACCAGCTGAAATCCATCAGAATTTAGGAAGCCATCCCATCCCCCATCATCCATCCATCCATCTTCTACTGCTTTCCTGGAGGTCCGGGAAGTGGAGGCAGCAGTTCAAGCAGAGAAGCCCACACTTTCCTCTCCCCAGCCACCTGCTCCAGCAATTCATAGAGGATACTAAGCCATTCCCAGACCAGCTGGGAGACAGTCTCTCCAGCGAGTTCTGAGTCAGCCCCTCGGTCTCCTCCCAGTGGGATGTGCCCGAAACACCTTAGTGGGAGGTGTCCAGGAGGCATCCTGATCAGATGCCCAAACCACCTCAACTGGCTCCTTTTAATGTGGAGGAACAGCGGTTCTACTCTGAGCCTCTCCCAGATGACTGAGCACCTCACCCTATCTTTAAGGGTGAGTCCAGCAATCCTGCTGAGAAAGCTCATTTCAACCGCTTGTATCCGCAAGCTCATGCTTTCAGTCATTATCCAAAGCTCATGACCATAGGTTAGAGTAGGAATGTAGATTGACCGGTAAATCGACAGCTTTGCCTTAGACCTCAGCTCCCTCTTAACCATGACAGACCGGTACAACGTCCGCATCACTGCAGATGCTGCTCTGATCCGTCTGTCAATCTCTCGCCCCATTCTCCCCTCACTCGTGAGTTAGGCTGCGTGTCCACCAAATGCATTTTTTCCGCTCTGGGTGACTATTTTCTATTTATTCTCTATGTAGTCCAGCGGTTACAGCGCTGAGCGCCCTTGGCGATGAAACGCTCTCGGCGGTGGCCGTTTTTTTGTTGTGGAAAAAAAAGTTCAGCTTTTCAGAGACTGCAGCTGAGCTCGTCAATGTCAGACCTTGCAGCCAATCAGAACTGCTGCATGGGCAAGACATAGGATGCCGGTACTAGTCTGTACTCAGACTCCTGCTTTCTGTCTCATCATATTTTACATCCAGAGCTGCTGGAAAACGTTCCCTGTCCATTGTTATTTAGAGATTTCTATTAAAAAATCAGTAGAAAGTCTGACCATAGGAAAAGCGGAAGTGCTGAGCTGAGAGTGACAAGCTGTTGCTGTCTGTTGCACAGACTTTATTTTTTCCAGAGTGCCACGCGCAAATGCTAAAAAAAAATGCTCAGGGCAGTTGAGTGACAAAAAATGTGTTTGGTGGGCACACAGCCTCAGACCCTGAGATACTTAAACTCCTCCACTTGGGGCAGGGGCTTGTCCCCATCCCAGCGAGGACAATCTACCTTTTTCCGGCTGAGGACCATGGACTCGGACTTGGAGGTGCTGATTCTCATCCCAGCCACTTCACACTCAGCAGCAAACTGTCCCATTAAGACCTGTAGGTCATTGCTAGATGAAGCCAACAGGACAACATCATCTGTAAACAGCAGAGATGAGATCCTGTGGTCACCAAACATGACACCGTCCGTTCCCTGGCTGCACCTAGAAATCCTGTCCTTAAAAATTATGAAGGGGATTGGTGAAAAAGGGCAGCCCTGGCAGAGTCCATCTCCCACCAGGAATGATTCTGAGCAAGTGTTGGCAATACGAACCAAACTCTCACAACAGTCATATAGAGACCGGATAGCTCGTATCAACAAGCCCGATACCCCATACTCCCGAGGTACCCTCCACAAAAACCTATGAAGGATGCAGTTGAATGCCTTCTCCAAGTTCACAAAACACATGTAAACTGGTTGGGCAAATTCCCATCAACCCTTGAGGATTCTCAAGAGGGTAAAGAGTGGGTCCGATGTACCATGGCCAGGCCGAAAACCCCATTGCTCTTCCTGAATCCGAGGTTCGACCAACGGCCAGACTCTTCTCTCCAGTACTCTGGCATAGACCTTCCCAGGGAGGCTGTGGAGTGTGATCCCTCTAAAGTTGGACCACACCCTCTGGTCCCCTTTCTTGAAGAGAGGAACCACCACCCCGGTTTGCCATACCAAAGGCACTGTTCCCCAACCACCAGTGTTGCAGAGGCATGTCAACCATGACAGCCCTACAACATCCAGGGCCTTGAAGTACTCAGGGCGAATTTTGTCCACCCCGGGGGCCTGGCCACCCGAAGAGTTTTTTTAGCCACTTCAGCGACCTCAGCCCCTGTGATGGGTGACTCGTCCCCCTCGTCCACAAGCCCTGCTTCCTCTGTGGAAGGCATGCCAGTGGGATTGAGGAGATCCTCGAAGTATTCCTTCCACTGCCCGACGATATCCACAGTCAATTTCAGCAGTGCCCCATCTGCACCATACACAGTGTGGACAGGGAGCTGCTTCCCCCTCCTGAGTCACTGGATAATTTGCCAGAATCTCTTCGAGGCTGACTGAAAGTCTTGTTCCATGGCTTCACCGAACTCCTCCCCACATCCGAGGTTTTGCTGCAGCAACCGCCCAAGCTGCACTTCGCTTGGCCTGCCGGTACACCTCAGCTGCTTCGGAAGTCCCACAAGCCAATCAAGCTCGATAAGACTCCTTCTTCAGCTTGATGACCCCCCTCACCACTGGTGTCCACCACTTGGTTCAGGGGTTGCCACCATGATATGCACCGACGACCTTGCAGCTGCAGCTCTGGGCAGCCGCTTCAACAATGAAGGTGAAGAACATGGCCCATTCAGACTCCATGTCTCCAGACTTCCTTGGAATGTGGTTGAAGTTCTTCTGGAGGTGGGAGTTGAAGACCTCCCAGACAGGGGCCTCAGCCAGACGTTCCCAGCACACCCTCACTGTACATTTAGGTCTGCCAGGTCTGAGTGGTGTCCGCCCCTGCTATCAGATCCAACTCATCACCAGGCCGTGATCAGTTGACAGCTCTGCACCTCTCTTTACTCAAGTGTCCAAGACATACAGTCACAGGTCTGATGACACGAAAACAAAATCGTCGATCATCGACCTGTGACCAAGGGTGTCCTGGTTCCAGGTCCATATATGGACACCTTTATGCTTGAACATGGTGTTTGTTATGGACAAACTATGGTTAGCACAGAAGCCCAATAACTGAACACCACTCGGGTTCAGATCAGGCAGACCGTTCCTCCCAGTCACCCCCTCCAGGTTTCACTGTCATTGCCCATGTGCGCATTGAAGTCCCCCAGTAGGACAATGGAGTCTCCAAGAGGAGCACTCTCCAGCACCCCAGTCAGATACTCCAAAAAGGGTGGGTACTCTGAACTGTTATTTGGTGCATAGGCACAAATGATGGTCAGGACCCATTTCCCAACTTGAAGGCACAGGAAAACAACCCTTTCATCCTCTATACTCCAGTATAGAGGCAGCAAGGTGGGGGGATACAAGAATCTCCACCCCTGCTCGACGCCTCTCGCCCAGGGCAACTCCAGAGTAGGCCAAGCTCCAGCCCCTCTCCAGGACAGTGGTTCCGGAACCAGAGCTGTGTGTTGAGGTGAGGCCAACTATATCTAGCTAGTATCTCTGAACCTCGTGCACCAGCTCAGGCTCCTTCCCCACCAGAGAGGTGAGATTCTACATCCCAAAAGCCAGTTTAGGAAGCTTAGGATCAGACCACCGAGGTCTTTGCCTTCGACCGCCACCTGATGCATACAGCATGGTCCCTCCTACAGGTGGTGAGCCCACTGGAGGGCGGACCCATGTAACTCCTTTGGGCTGAGCCCAGCCAGGTCCCATATGCAGAAACCCGGCCACCAGGCGCTAGCCATCGAGCCCCTCCCCCAGGCCTGGCTCCAGGGTGGGGCCCGGTTACCCCATACTGGGCAGGGTACACTGAATGCTTGCTCTTACATTCATCATGGGAGTCTGTTGGATCATTCTTAGTCTGGCCCTTCATCCAGGACCAGTTTATCTTGGGTGACCCTACCAGAGGCAAATTGCCACGGACAACATAGCTCCTGGGATTACTAGGGCACACAAACCTCCCACCATGATAAGGTGACAATCCATGAGGGGATCAGTGCAAATTAATTTCAGCTGGCTAAGTTCTGACTGATAGCTTTTAAAAAGGTCTGTGAATATCAGATTGTCACACCACAATGAACTCATGATGGGTAGAAGCAAAGAGCTCTCTCTAGACTCTCTAGGGGGCAGCAGTGGCTCAGGAGGTAGAGCAGGTCGTCCAATAACCACATGGTTGGTGGTTTGAATCCCGCTCTCCCCGGATATCCTGCCGTTGTGTCCCTGGGCAAGACACTTCACCCCCAATTGCTCCTGATGGGTCTGGAAGCGCCATGTTAGGTAGCATGCCACCATCAGTGTGTGAATGTGTGTGTGAATGGGTGGATAGCAGGATCTGTAAAGCACTTTGGTCATCAAAAGATGAGAATAAAAGCGTTATATAAGTGAATGCCATTTACCATTTAGACCTTCACAACCTTATTGCTGCAAAACACAATAATGGCACTGGTTACAGGCGCATTTCTAAACTGCTGAATGTTCCAGTGAGCACTGTTGGAGCCATCATTCGGAAGTGGAAAGAACATCATTTTACCATAAAGCGGCCACGACCAGGAGCTCCTTGCAATATTTCTGACAGAGGAGTCAAAGGAATTATCAGAAGAGTTATCCAAGAGCCAAAGACAACCCCTGAAGAGCTCCAGAAAGACCTGGGGTTGGCAGGTACTGCTGTTTCAAAGAAAGCAATAAGAAATGCACTCAATCAAAATGAGCTCTATGCCCGCTCACCTTGCAAGACCCATTGCTGAAGAAAAAGCATGTTGAAGCTCGTTTAAAGTTTGCTGCATAACATTTGGGCAAGCCAATAAAATACGAGGACAATATAGTCTGATCAGATGAGACCAAAGTTGAACTTTCTGGATACCACAACACACAGCATGTTTGGAGGAGAAATGGTGACCAGGTATGAGCCCATGTGGGTCGAATGCATTGTTTATTGTTTTCTTTGAAACAACAGTACCTGCTAACTCCAGATCTTTCTGGAGCTCTCCAGGAGTGGTCTTTGGCTCTTGGACAACTCTTATGATAATTCCTTTGACTCCTCTGTCAGAAATCTTGCGAGGAGCTCCTGGTCATGGCCGGATTATGATAAAATGATATTCTTATCACTTCCGAATGATGGCTCCAACAGTGCTCACTGAAACTTTCAGCAGTTTAGAAATGCACTTGTAACCAATGCCATTATTATGTTTTGCAACAAAAAGTTGTGAAGGTCTAGAGAGAGCTCTTTGCTTCTACCCATCATGAGTTCTCTGTGGTGTGACAATCTGATATTTACAGACCTATTTAAAGGCTATCAGTCAAGACTTAACCAGCTGGAATTAAATTTGCACTGATGGGGGATGGGATGGCTTCCTAAATTCTGATGGACTTCAGCTAGTTTCTTTGCTTTCTATGCCTTTTTATACCTCTTTTTTTGCTTGTGTTCAGTACTTCTTCCCTATGTAATTCCACTTTATTAAAAACAACTTGTTTTGCATGAACCGCCTTTGCAATGTCATGCCACATCATCTTTGACTAGGCCACTCCATAGTCTTCATTTTGTTTTTCTTAAGCCAGTCAGAGGTGGACTTGCTGGTGTGTTTTGGATCATTGTCCTGCTGCAGAACCCAAGTGCGCTTCAGCTTGAGGTCACAAACAGATGGCCAGCCATTCTCCTTCAGGGTTTTTTGATAGACAACAGAATTCATGTTTCCATTTACCACAGCCAGTCTTCCAGGTCCTGAAGCAGCAAAACAGCTCCAGACCATCACACTACCACCACCGTATTTTACTGTTGATATGATGTTCCTTTTCTGAAATGCTGTGTTACTTTTAAGCCAGATGTAATAGGAAGCACGACTTCCAAAAAGTTCAACTTTTGTCTCATCAGTCCACAGAGTATTTTCCCCAAAATCTTAGGGATCATCAACATGTTTTCTGGCAAAACTGAAACAAACCTTTATGTTCTTTTTGCTCAGCAGTGGTTTTCGTCTTGGAACTCTGCCATGCAGGCCATTTTTGCCCAGTCTCTTTCTTACGGTGGAGTCATGAACACTGACCTTAACTGAGACAAGTGAGGCCTACAGTTCTTTGGATGTTGTTGTGGGGTCTTTTGTGACCTCTTGGATGAGTCGTCGCTGCGCTCTTGGGATAATTTTGGTTGGCCGGCCACTCCTGGGAAGGTTCACCACTGTTCCATGTTTTTGCCATTTGTGGATAATGGCTGTCACTGTGGTTCGATGGAGTTCTAAAGCTTTAGAAATGGCTTTATAACCTTTTCCAGACTGATAGATCTCGATTACTTTGTTTCTCATTTGTTCCTGAATTTCTTTGCATTGCAGCATGATGCCTCGCTTTTGAGGATCTTTTGGTCTACTTCACTTTGTCAGGCAGGTCCTATTTAAGTGATTTCTTGATTGAGAACAGGTATGGCAATAATCAGGCCTGGGTGTGGCTAGAGAAATTGAAGTCAGCTTTCCAAAGATGTGATAAACCACAGTTAATTTATGTTTCAAGGGGGGGGTCACTTTTTCACACAGGGCCATGTAGGTTTGGATTTTTTTTTTACCCTTATTAATAAACACCTTCATTTAAAAACTACATTTTGTGTTTACTTGTGCTATCTTTATCTAGTATTGATTGATGAAATCAATAGATGCTGAAGATGAAACGAAGGTGAACATTTCAGCAAGACAATGATCCCAAACACACAGCCAAGGAAACTCTCAACTGGCTCCAGAGAAGAAAAATAAAGCTGCTAGAATGGCCCAGTCAGTCACCTGACCTGAATCCAATTTTTTTAGTATACTTTATTGATCCCAGAGGGGAATTTCAGGGCGTCCACCTGGATAGATGAGGCAGTCACGGTGCGGCGCCAATCCCTTCACCATTCACACACACATTCACACCTAGAGCCACTTTAGAGTCTCCAGTTAACTTAACTTGCATGTTTTTGGCCTGTGGGAGGAAATCAGAGTACCCGGGGCAAACCCACGCAGACACGGGAAGAACATGCAAACTCCACACAGAAGGGCCACGATGGTCAGAGGGTGGGATTGAGCCCACGATGGTCATAGATTGAAAATCTATGGAACAAACTGAAGATCAGAGTTCACAGAAGACACCCACGTAACCTTCAGGATTTGAAGACAGGTTGTGTAGAAGACAGTTTGTGTGGAAGAATGGGCTAAAGTCACTCCTGAGCAATGCCTGCGCCTAGTTTCTCCATATAGGAGGCATCTGAAAGCTGTTATTACCAACAAAGGCCTTTCTACTAAATATTAAATAAATTTCACCAAGCGTGTTCAATACTTATGTATTCCCTGTGTCATTCCACTTTATTAAATATAACTTGTTTTACAAACACAGTTGTCTTGATTTCTTTGTATGTATGGAATACTTGGGCTGTTACTGATATCTGGTGAAAATCTCAGGTCAATGGCTCCATCAGAAATATGTTTAGTGAGAAAAATGTTGACGTGTTCAATACTTATTTTCCCCGCTGTATATTTCAAACATTTATTTCTTTTAATTTTGAGTATTATGGCTTACAGCTATTGAAATTCCAAAATTCAGTTTCTCAGAAAATTAGTATATTACCTAAGACCAATTTAAAAAAAGGATTTTTAATAGAAATTTTGGCCTACTGAAAAGTATGTCCATGTATACACACTCAATACCTGGTCGGGATGTGGCAGCATGGAATAATATGCAGTGAACTGAGAGTTTTTGAGGGATTTTATTAATCATACCGCCATCACAGACTCACTCCGGCGCCGTGCATGCGCGCCAGAGCGAGCCCGGAGGCTCTCCTAGCAGACAGTGGATGCATCTAGTCAGATGAGCAGTGAGAGAGAGTGAGTTACAGAGCATATGCAGTTTTTATACCCAGTTACAGACAATACATGAAAGGCATGGGACATTTGCATCACAGTCAGAGCAGGAAGCATGAACGTTTGCATTTGAGAGACACACATAACAACAGGGAGATTACTGGCCGGAATTCGCCTCTGCTCAGGAGTTGTAGGACAAAAGAGGTTACAAGGCACATCTACATATTGTTATCAGTCCATAGATCACACTGCTGTGTTAATTGCTCCCGCTGAGCGCTCTGCTTGTCCGTGGCTGTTGTGGGGGTTACCCATACACTCCCCCCCCCAGAGGGCTCAGTGGGAAGCTGAGGCCTCGATAGTCCGGCTTTGGGAGCGAGCTGCGGGGAAGGCTCGCTGCAGGCGGCGGTGGAGGGAGGGGGTGTGTGGGTACCGAGTGCCGGCCCGGGACGGCGAAATTGTCTGGGCCGCGCAAAAATTGCCTGTGGATCCGCGATGTTGAGGGGCTGTCCCGTTGAACGTGTGGAGGTCCACAGCAGCTGTAAGAAGAAAAATTAGTCTCTGACTCCTCTCGCGGCCATGAAGAAAAACAGGAGCTGCAGCAGTGTGGGACTTGGCGTGTTGACTTTAGGTGCGCGCGCAGTCCTAAAGTCCTCGGGGACAGTTGGTGGCTGAATTGCCTTGTGCGCCGTGGCTGAGACCATTAGAAAATCCTGTGAGCGAGCTGCGTGCGTGCTTCAGGTTTGTGAGCAGCCCTGAAGGTTCTGTGTGCAGCGGCGAAGGACAATAGCGGTCTGTGTGGAGCCGGTATTGTCCCGTGCGTGGTGCGCTGTCCTCATAACCCCCCGGTGTGTGTGCGGGGTTCGGTGCATGGCAGGTCCGCTGTAGAGGCGAGTCAGGGTCAGGGAGCTTGCTGGAGATCAGCGTCGTCGGCGCCGATGGTCATCCCTGTAAGCTGTTGCTGTAGATTGGTCATGGTGCGTCCAGGTCCACGTGCTGCGTTCTCCGTCGGCCCTGGAGGTCGCCGTCGTGGAGAGAGGACGAGGTGCGTGCGCTCTCGTGTGGAGGAGCTGTGAGAGCGGCCGGTCCCAGCGTGGATGTGCAGATCTCAGGCGTGCAGATCTCACCATGAAGCATTCTGCAGCTTTCCCGGTCGTGGGTGATCTCCGGAGAGTTTTGCCTGGTGGTGGCTCTGCGTCGAGGTCTCCCTGTAGCAGAAGGGAGGGCAGTCCATTTGCGTCAGGCTGCTGCGTTCGCTTGTCGTCGGAGAATCACCGCCGGGTGCTGCGTTCGTTGTCAGCGTGCTCTTTCTCGGGGTCACCAATGTGGCGGAATGGGACAATAAGGAGCGAACTGAGAGTTTTTGAGGGATTTTATTAATCATACCGCCATCACAGACTCACTCCGGCGCCGTGCATGCGCGCCAGAGCGAGCCGGGAGGCTCTCCTAGCAGACAGTGGATGCGTCTAGTCAGATGAGCAGTGAGAGAGAGTGAGTTACAGGGCATATGCAGTTTTTATACCCAGTTACAGACAATACATGAAAGGCATGGGACATTTGCATCACAGTCAGAGCAGGAAGCATGAACGTTTGCATTTGAGAGACACACATAACAATAGGGAGATTACTGGCCGGAATTCACCTCTGCTCCGGAGCTGTAGGACAAAAGAGGTTACAAGGCACATCTACATATTGTTATCAGTCCATAGATCACACTGCTGTGTTAATTGCTCCCGCTGAGCGCTCTGCTTGTCCGTGGCTGTTGTGGGGGTTACCCATAGGGATTCCTTTTGCCTTTGGTAGACAGCTGCGCTGACAATGAACTTGATAAAACACAGAAATAAGAACTTGAAATATATCACTGTGTGTAATGAATCTATACAAGAGATGAGGTTGTGGTGCTGTGAAAATGACGAGACAGAGTTCTCTCTCAGTCAGCTTTTATTCACAACACCATCATCTCACAGCAGAGAGAAAAAAGAGAATGAAACAGTAAACTCTCATCCTTAAATATCAGGGACTTCACACTTCATAGATCACATGTCACATAGACCACTTTGCATTATAAAGACAGTCACAATGCATTTCTCTCCATGATATCACTTCCACTGTCTCCAATGCATCCTTCCTTAATCCTTTAATGACTCAGGTCTTGCATACCAAAGCTAACATTCCTGCAGCTTCCTGCCTTTGTTCTGACCTAAAATGTGAGTCACAAAATCTCCATGAGTGTGTCCACCACACAAAGCCCCCCCCAGCATTTTAGACAAACAGAACAACAAGAGAATATACATCAGTCCACATGCTGTATAGGCTTCAGCCTCCTGCCGTTTCTGCTGAAGTTGGGGTTCAACATCTCTGTGGCGCTGTCACGCTGGGGGTTTGCCGTCTGGGGGCGAAAACCCTTTGTCAGTCTCTGCGGGTGTTCTGGGGAAATATTCTTGTGAGAAACATTACTGTGTGAAGCCCCCCCGTGGTGGTCTACCTCTCCGCGGGGCCCTTGCCAACAGCACTTGCTCATCTGCCACCACAAAAGCGGGTTTAAGTCTGTTTATGCCAATTTTCTCTTTCCTACCCCCCAAATCTAGCAAAAACTGCTTGTCCCCGTTTCTAGCACTCTGAATGGTCCGTCATAAGGCGGTCACAACGGGGTTCGATGCGCATTGTGTCTAACAAAAACAAACTCTGCGTTCTTCAAAGTTTTAGGCACAAAAATGCGCGGAAAACTGTGGTGCGCGGGGCCGGGCAGTGTGCTTGATTCTATGTTACTCCGCAACAGCTGAGACGGGGAGGCGTTTGGCGCAGGGTTATCTGGGAGAAACTCCCCAGGCAGCCGGAGTGGCTGCGCAAACACGAGCTCCGCTGGGGAGGCTTCTAGATCCTCTTTAGGCGCAGAACGCAACCCCAATAACACCCATGGTAACTTGTCAACCCAATTTGTATCCGTCAGTGACGCTCTGAGAGCCGCTTTCAATGACCTATGAAAACGTTCGCATAACCCGTTAGCCTGCGGATTGTACGTGGTTGTGCGGTGAATTGTGACACCCAGGCTGCGGGCCATTGTCAACCAAAGCTCGGACACAAATTGAGGGCCTCTGTCGGACGTAATGTCCGACGGAACACCGAAGCGCGCCACCCAAGCTGTTAAAAACACGCGCGACACCTCCTCGGCTGTGGTTGATGCCAGCGGGACCACTTCAGGCCAGCGCGTGGTGCGGTCCACCATTGTCAGAAGGTGTGTGCACCCCTGTGACAGCGGGAGGGGTCCCACGAGGTCCACATGAACGTGATCGAACCTCTTGGCCGGAATGTGAAACGGTTCCAAAGGAGCCCTCGTGTGCCTGTGTACTTTGGCTCGTTGACACGCCGTGCAGGCTGCTGCCCACTCTTTGACCTGTTTGCGGAGGCTCGGCCACACAAATTTCTCTCCCACCATTTTGACCGACGCGCGCACTCCAGGGTGCGCCAAAGAATGAACCGAGTCAAAAACGCGGCGGCGCCACGCGGCCGGTACTACTGGACGCGGCCGTCCAGTGGAGACGTCGCAGATTGGGGGGGGCATACCATCTTGCAGCATCCTGCTCTCCAGCCTTAACCCTGTTGGTCCAGACTGGAGCGCACGCACGTCCGCGTCATCAACCTGCTCCGCGGCCATGGCTGCATAATCTACCCCTACGCTGACTGGGGCCGCCACGGCGCGCGAGAGGCAATCTGCCACTACATTCAGTTTGCCCGCCACGTGCTGAATATCAGTGGTAAACTCTGATATGGCGGCCAGCTGTCTCTGCTGCCGGCCTGACCACGGTTCAGAGACCTTGGCCATCGCGAATGTTAGCGGTTTGTGGTCAACAAACGCGGTGAAAGCGCGTCCTTCCAGCCAGAACTGGAAGTGGCGGATGGCCAAATGGAGAGTGAGCAACTCCCTGTCGAACGCGCTGTATTTATGTTCGCTATCGCGCAAGGTCCTGCTGAAAAAGGCGAGGGGCTGCCAAACCCCGGCTACATGTTGCTCCACGACCGCCCCTATGGCCACCTCTGATGCGTCAGTGGTGAGTGCTATGCGGAGGCACACCCAGGCCGTTGGGTCTGGGTGTGCCAACAACGCAGCCTTTGCCAAGGCTGCTTTCACCTCCGAGAATGCTTGGTCCCGCTCTGGGGGCCATTCGATCTTATCCGCGGGTTTCTTTTTTTTGAGCGCGGCATACAGCGGCTGCATGAGTTGCGCCGTGCGGGGGAGAAAACGGTTATAAAAATTCACCATTCCCAAAAACTCCTGCAACGCCCTGATCGTCTGCGGCCGGGGAAAATCTGGCACAGTGCGCACTTTGTCAGGCAGCGGAACTGCTCCTTCGGGGGAGACGCGGTGTCCTAAAAAATCGATCTGCGCCACCCCGAACTGACACTTCGCTGGGTTGATTATGAACCCGTGATCTCCCAACCTTCGGAAAACTGTGGCCAGGTGCTTTTCGTGTTCGTCTTCGGACGCGCTGGCTACTAAAATATCGTCCAGGTAGACGAACACGAAAGGGAGATCGCGAAGCACCGCGTCCATCATGCGTTGGAACGTTTGAGCAGCCCCTTTAAGTCCGAATGGCATGCGTAAAAACTCGAATAGGCCAAACGGAGTTATTACTGCTGTTTTGGGTATGTCCTCAGCACGCACTGGGACTTGGTGGTAACCGCGGACCAAGTCTATTTTAGAAAAAATACGCGCCCCTGCCAAATGAACGGAAAAATCTTGGATATGTGGGATTGGGTAGCAGTCGTGTGCTGTAGCGTTGTTTAACCTGCGGAAATCCCCGCAAGGGCGCCATGATCCGTCAGCCTTCGGGACCATATGTAGGGGGGAAGCCCACGGACTGTTTGAACGTCGGATAATGCCCAACCTCTCCAGGTTGGCGAACTCCTCGCGCGCTATGGCTAGTTTAACTGCGTCCAAGTGCCGAGCTTTTGCAAAAACGGGCGGTCTGGTAGTGGTAATAAAATGCTCCACCCCGTGCTTAGCGACTGTTGCCGAAAATGTGGGGACCGTGAGTGCTGGGAACTGAGTGAGCAGTGTGTGGAACTTACCGCTTGCTGCTGTGACGTTGGCTTGTGCTGTTGGCGGGGCCACTCGCGCTGTACAGGGAATAGAATCAAAAGAAAATGCATTAACCAGGCGCCTGTTAGCGAGATCAACCAACAAACCATGTGAGCACAAAAAATCAGCCCCCAACATATTGAAATTTACTGCTGCTACAACAAAAGTCCACTCAAATGTATGGCCGTGTAGAAACAGAAGCAGAGTCTTCTCACCAAAAGTCTTAATCTCCGAGCCGTTCGCTGCCGTCACCTGGGGACCTCCGGAACCAGCTAGTCTGTCCTCGTAGGAAGGTGTGATGAAGCTCAACTGGGAACCTGTGTCGACGAGGAACTGCCTCCCCGAGCGTGCGTCCGACAAGTAGAGCAGCTTGTTCTCTTCCCCGAGGGCCGCGGCTGCTACCGACCCCCAGTCTTGGCGTTTCCCGAACGCCCGAACTGGCACGGCGGTACACACTTGCGTGCCCTCTCTGCGAAGCGGCGATGGTAGAAACAAAGTACGTCCGGTCCACGTTCCCTGGCCCCTGCCGCCGCCGTCGTCGGTGAGTCTGGCACCGCTGCCTCTGGCCCCCTGTCGTCTCCGGTCGTCGCGCCGAGTTCCGCTGCCGCGGCCACGGCTGCGCGCAGCTTGGTGGCGTTGACAATCTGCTGCGCCTCTCGGCCCAGCGCGCGGTAGTCCCATAGGGCCAACAGTGGCGAACTGGCCAGGGTCGCTCTCGCTGCTGACGGTAGAGTCCTGAGGAAGAGGTGGGTGAAAATGAAGTGATCATCGTCAGAGTCTTTCAACCTCAACAACTTCTCCATCAGGCTCGCGGGCATGTCGCTTTCTCCCTCCGTCAGCGCCAGGAGCCTCTCTGCTCGCTCCTCCGCCGAGGGGGTGAATTGCTGGATGAGTGCAGCCTTCAACGTGCTGTATTTGTCGCTATCCGGCGGCTGGTCGATCAGGCTCTCCACATGCTGGGCTGTGTTGTTGTCCAGCTTTGCAACTACGTGGTAGAATTTCGTGGCATCTACCGATATCCCCCGGAGGTTGAACTGCGCCTCAACTGCATTGAACCAGGAGCACTGATTGTTCTGCCAGAAGTCCGGTAGCTGGACTGTAGCGGCATTCGCTTGGCTGGGGGCTCCTGATGCGGCTGGCCCGGGGGAATTTTCCTCTTCCATGATACGTCTCGGGTCACCAGTGTGGTGCTGTGAAAATAATGAGACAGAGTTCTCTCTCAAAGTCAGCTTTTATTCACAACACCATCATCTCACAGCAGAGAGAAAAAAAGAGAATGAAACAGTAAACTCTCGTCTTTAAATATCAGGGACTTCACACTTCATAGATCACATGTCACACAGACCACTTTGCATTATAAAGACAGTCACAATGCATTTCTCTCCATGATATCACTTCCACTGTCTCCAATGCATCCTTCCTTAATCCTTTAATGACTCAGGTCTTGCATACCAAAGCTAATATTCCTGCAGCTTCCTGCCTTTGTTCTGACCTAAAATGTGAGTCACAAAATCTCCATGAATGTGTCCACCACAAGGTTCACTTTTTGATGTCATGAAGCGCCCTTTTCAAGGGCTGTAGAAGAACACCAAATGCATGCTGTGAGTTTGCACATTTATTAACAAAAGATGAACATACAGAAAAACACTACACATACATATAACGAGATAATGAAGGTGCCGGAGGAGAGCAGGGTTCATGACCAGGAGGGAGAAAAACAGCCTCAGAGAAACACCAGCTGAGGCGTTCAGACACACCGGGGAAAAGAGAAAAAACTCAGCAGGAGTAGCACCCGAAGGGAAATGGGAAAAGTAGAATTTTGGTTAAGAAAAATCTTTTATTATTTACCATTACACACAGATAACATGGAAACATAGCACGGCTGGATTACCAAAATGTGTCTAAATATTTAACTACAATGTCATGATTCACTGCATCACAAGATTTTGTTGGTCCAAAACTGCTCCCACAACCTGACCTTGATCTATAGACTTTTATAGGATGTTTAAGTAATTAGACTCCATAATATACTCCAATAAAATTGTCTAGCAACCCTTTTTTTTCTAAAACTTTGGAGAAAATTTGTAATGTACTACAGACACATGACCTGATGTACAGCTAAATTTGGTCCGAAGAGAGGATGTGTATGTAATTATTGACTCTTTTCCCACCAGTGTCATAACAGAAAAAACACAGTCATGATGCAAACACAGTCACTGGTTTATTACAAGTAGCAGCACAATTACAGACTGTTTTATTTTGCATGTACACAAGTTAAAAAAAACACTGGGGGTGGGGAGACAGGGTCACACACACTGGCCACTCATTGCGTTCACAAGCTTGACCAGTTCAGCCAGGAAAGCTTGATTGAAGGCAGCAGTTTGTGCCATCTCCTCCCTTCAGAAGGCTCCCTTGCTTCACGTGTGTCATTGGCAAGCCGGTTGATGGCCTGCATGTGCTGGGCAAGTGCTTCACAGTGCTGTTCACGCTGCTGTCCAACCTGCCGCTCATGGAGCCGCACCTCGTCACCGTGCATCTGGGCAAACACAGTGGCAAGGTCCGTTGTCAGCTGACTTGAATCATTTCAATGAAGTATGCTGACTGCAAGTACATTTGAAAGTGAGTTCATGTGCTACATCAGTTTTTCAAAAACAAGAATTATATCAGTACTTCCTTCACCACAGCTAAAAATGGGACCAGGATGCGGACCCCTGACAAGTGAGCACCCCAGGATCCACTCTGTACATGTACAAGTACATTTTCAATCCAGGGTTTTATGGTGGAAAAGAAACAGCTTGACAACACTGTTCCAACACTGTTTTTGGAAAATCCACACAATAGGTATGTGGGTCTATTATGAGGCTGCAGGCAATTAAATGAATCACTTTTTAAATCACTGGTTTGAAAATGCACTTGTATATGTTGAGATTTTGGATCCTGGGGTCCACTTGACCTGTATCTATAAACACAACAGGGTGTTAATCTTTTGTTTATTGTGCCTTACCAGCACTTGAATGTGTCGTGCCAGACATTGACGGGGCTGGTGATGGGGCTGGTATCGGTGTAAGCTCCGATGCTGGTGCTGCAACATATGCAGGAGAGCCCGAGGGATTCATGTTGACGGAGGTGGACCCCTGGCATGTGGAAATAGATTCTAGAAAGAAAATACACACAACTTAATGCACAGCACCAAAGTGCAACATGTACACAAAACTTTTTAACCAGGATTAGCATATTTCATCGTTTTGCTCTCATAAGCGAATACTTCAGACAAAGTAAGCGTGACTCAGCAGAGTTGGCTACTAACTAGCTAGCTACTAGGTAGCTAGTGCTCCTCACTAACAGTTGTTAGCCAGGAGAGAACGACGTTGTTGTTGCTCAAAAAAGTGAGCTTGCCACTAATAGGATAAATAAGCGAAAAGATGCACAATATCACAAAACACTCACCATCCATGGTTTGCAACAATGACGTGGCCGTGGCCGGGTCGACCCCAGTCTCCCTGCCATTGCTGGCCGGATGATGGCCATAAATGGCGTCATTTCCAGTCCTTTCTGTTCACCCCATTTTGACCGTTGTGATCCTTGATGGCCTGGTAATCACTTTTCATTTTCTTCAGCTTCTCCCTACATTGTTTTAATGTCCGGTTGTATCCGTGGGCTGCCATCTATTCGGAGACATCCTGGTGCACTTTTTCGTTGCAGGTCGTTCCATCTAACTCACTCTGGATACTATTGTCAGCCACCAAGCACAGAAAAGTCTGCACCTCCTCATTGGACCATGGTGTAGATTTCCGCAAAACCTTCAAAGCCATCTCTACCGTATTCTCCGAAGCCATTTCTATCGTGTTTACTCGCTGAAAATTTTTTTGCAAATGGCGGTTGTAGATTCTGCAGAAGATGGTGCTGTCATGACGTTACGCCTTGACCAATCAGTGGCCTGTAGACTGTTGACGTCACATTTTCAGCTCGACTCAGCACGGTTGGAACCTGATTGGAGTAGGTATGAAAAAAATACCTGTTGCCAGGTACCAGGTACTAATGGAAAACCCTACAAACCGAGTAGAGTCGAGGCGAGTAGGGCTGAGCGGGTACTAGTGGAAAAGGGGCTTTAGTGCTTTACTGCTCTCGCCAATTGCAGTGAGCGGGACATACATGGCGACTAGTAGGACAGATGAAATTTCTCTCGGAATGTAAAAGGGTCGGCACTTGATGATCAGAAACTCCACCAATGGAAAACAGTGTTTATGTACAACAGTTGCACCATGGCATCAAGCGCCACTGGTGTACACACAGATGCCTCTGCCTCATGTTTTCCCTTGTTCCTTGAACTCTGTCAGCACAATAGCATGTTAGCCCTGCTGACTGAAGGCCAGAGTCCTGTATATTGTCATTTAACCGCATTTCCGTAAAGATTAAAATACAACAGTTCTGCACACCACATTGCATAGTCCTCAGGAACTGTATGTGATCTATTTTGTTGTCAACACACACACACACACACACACACACACACACACAGTGGATATAAAAAGTCTACACACCCCTGTTCAAATGCCAGGTTTTTGTAATGTAAAAAAATGAGACCAAGATAAATCATTTCAAAACTTTTTCCACCATTAACGTGACCGAGAACCTGCACAACCCAATTGAAAAAGAAACGGAAATCTTTTAAGGGGAAAAATAAAAACTAAAAAACTTACAATAACCTGTTTGTATAAATATGCACACCCTTAAACTAATACTTTTTGCAGCACCTTTGGCTTTTATTACAGTACTCAGTCTTTTTGGGTAGGAGTCTGTCAGTTTGACACATCTTGATGTGGCAATATTTGCCCACTCTTCTTTGCAAAAACACTCCAAATCTGTAAGATTGTGAGGCCATCTCCTGTGTCCAGCCCTCTTCAGATCATCCCACAGATGTTCGATTGGATTCAGGTCTGGACTCTGGCTGGGCCATTCCAAAACTTTAATCTTCTTCTGGTGAAGCCATTCTTTTGTTGATTTGGATGTGTGCTTTGGGTCATTGTCGTGTTGAAAGATGAAGTTCCTCTCCATCTTCAGCTTTCTAGCAGAAGCCTGAAGGTTTTGTGCCAACAATGACTGGTATTTGGAGCTGTTCATAATTCCCTCCACCTTGACTAAGGCCCAAGTTCCAGCTGAAGAAATACAGCGCCAAAGCATGATGGTGCCCCCACCATGCTTCACTGTAGGTATGGTGATCTTTTGGTGATGAACAGTGCTGTGTTTGCGCCAAATATACAGTGCATCCAGAAAGTATTCACACCGCTTCACTTTTTCCACATTTTGTGATGTTACAGCCTGATTCCAAAATGGATTAAATTCATTTTTTTCCTCAAAATTCTCCACACAACACCCCATAATGACAATGTGAAAAAAGTTTCAAGATTTTTGCAAATTTATTAAAAAATAAATTAAAAAAAAAAAAGAAATCGCATGTACATAAGTATTTACAGCCTTTGCCATGAAGCTCAAAATTGAGCTCAGGTGCATCCTGTTTCCACTGATCAACCTTGAGATGTTTCTACAGCTTAATTGGAGTCCACCTGTGGTAAACTGAGTTGATTGGACATGATTTGGAAAGGCACACACCTGTCTATATAAGGTCCCACAGTTGACAGTCCATGTCAGAGCACAAACCAAGTATGAAGTCAAAAGAACTGTCTGTAGGCTTCCGAGACAGGATTGTCTTGAGGCACAAATCTGGGGAAGGGTGCAGAAAAATTTCTGTCTTGCCAGCCTAGATGGGAGATTGTTGTCACATGTACTAAACAGCCAGTACTTGCCAGAAATTCCTGCAGCTCCTTCAATGTTGCTGTCGGCCTCTTAGGAGCCTCCCTGACCAGTTTTTTTTCTCGTCTTTTCATCAGTTTTGGAAGGATGTCCAGTTCTTGGTAATGTCACTGTTGTGCCATATTTTCTTCACTTGATGATGACTGTCTTCACTGTGTTCCATGTTATATTTAATGGCTTGGAAATTATTTTGTACCCTTCTCCTGACTGATACCTTTGTTTGCCAAGGACACTAATTTATTATGCAGTGGAAGCAATTTGGAACAACTTTTGGATACACTCAGAAAGGAATTAGGAAAGCTTAAACTGTGGTTTGATTCAAACAAATTAACGCTCAATTTAAGTAAGACAAAATTTATAGTTTTTAACAACCATCACAACAACTCAGTATCTAAACTCAGTGTAAATGGTGTAGAGATTGAAAGGGTATCTGAAACTAAATTTCTTGGAGTAATAATTGATAATAAACTGTGTTGGAAGTCACATATTAATTATATTAAAGGTAAAATATCTAAATCAATTGCAATACTACACAGAGTGAAATATTTGCTGAATCAGCCCACACTATATACTTTGTATCATTCATTAATACTCCCATACATGACATATTGTACTGAAGTATGGGGAAATATGTATAAAACAAACATATCCAATCTTTATGCTTCAGAAGAGAGCTATTAGAATAATAAACAAAGCTGCTTACAGGGAACCAACAAACCCACTTTTTCTTAAATTAAAAGCTCTCAAGTTGAAAGATCTGGTTGACTTTTAAACTGCAGTAATAATGTTTAAAGTGAAGAATCTATAACTGCCCACAAATATCCAAAAGTGGTTCCAAATAAGGGAGAAACAATATCATTTCAGAGGAACATGTACATTTCAAAAACCTTCAGTGAGAACTACCACCAAGCAACACTGTGTCTCAGTGCAAGGAGTCAGATTGTGGAATGCTTTTGGACTTGAATTAAAATCATGTACAACGCTTGGACAATTTAAACAAAAACTATAGGAAGAAATACTCCAAACATATATACAAGATGACATGTAAAATCACATAAGAATTATCATATTCAGTCTGTGTTGTGTTGTTGCTTACAGTAGATTTTTGTCACATTTTCTCTTAGCTTTGCTCTGAATTGTAATCACTCTTGCTTTGTTTTTGTTTTGAATTCTTGGATGGAATATGGGTGGGCAATACAAGCTGTGGCTTCAGCCATCACCCATTTTGGATAACTTATGTTGAACTGCATAATCAGAGGAGTTATTGTTTAATTTGACCTTGTAAGATGTTTTTTATTCTTTCCCCTTTGTTATATTATTCTGTTCCTTTCTTTTAATCTTTACTTTTAATCTATCCGAAATAAAGATTCATTCATTCATTCAACAATGAGATTCCTCTGATGCTTTGGAAGCTCTCTGCGGACCATGGCTTGTGCTGTAAGATGTGACTACAAAAATGTCAGGAAAAGCCTACTAGAACAGCTGAACTTTATTTGGGGTTAACCAGAGGCATTTTAGATGTTGGCAGGTGTGTGCTGACTCCCATTTAACATGAGTTTGAATGTGATTGGTTAATTTTGGACACAGCCACATCCCCAGTTATAACAGGGTGTGCATATTTATGCAACCAGGTTATTGCAAGTTTTTTCCCCTTAAAAGATTTCAATTTGTTTTTCAGTTGGATTGTACTGGTTATAGATCACATCAATAGTGGAAAAAAAGTTTTGAAAAGATTTATCTTGGTCTCAATTTTTTACATCATAAAAACCTAGCATTTGAACAGGGGTGTGTTGACTTTTTATATCCACTATATATATATATATATATATATATATATATATATATATATATATATATACAGTATATACAGTATATATATATATATATATATATATATATATATACAGTATATACTGTATATAATTTCCCTGTAGCCTACTTACTTCTTTTACATCAATGCAACTCAGTTACCTCAAGTTTTCTGGCCTTTTTGTCCCCAAACTATAAGTATTGAACTTAAAAAGACTGTTAAACACTTGATAACAAATGAAGTGGGTGCAGTCAGTGTTTTTTTGTTAACTCCAGTGTCGCATTTCACAGTGTGTATTATGTTTTACTTTATCTGTTATGCTTTGTAAATATTTTTCAGGTTTTCAGTGTTCTGTTTAGTTTGTAGTTTTGTTGCCAAAATGTTGCACTGCATGTGGCCTTACTTGTATGAAGGCAAGGCAAGTTTATGTGTATACCACAGTTTGTGTACAAAACAATTCAAAGTACTTTACATAAATAAAGCATTACAGCAAGTTGCAAAAGGAATACATAAGAATTTAAAAGCAAACTAAAAAGTAAATTAAAGAGAAACAAAAACAAGCTAAAATAGAATATGACAGAAATAAAAGTTACAGTACATTGTAGGCTAGTGAAAGGCCGCAGCAAATAGGAAAGTTTTAACCTCAATTTAAAGCAGCTGAGAGTTTCAGCAACCCTGATGCTTTCTGGTAGTTTGTTCCATATGTGAGTGGCAGAAAAACTAAATGCTTCCTCACCATGTTTGATTCTAACTGTGGGCACAGATAGTAGGCCTGACCCTGATGACCTGAGGACTCTGGGTGGTTCACAATGGACTAGCAGATCGGAAATGTATTTTGGCCATAAACCATTCAGAGCTTTATAGCAGTATTTTGAAATCTATTCTATGACAGACAGGAAGCCAGTGTGAAGATCTGAGAACTGGAGTTACATGATCCACTTTCTTGGTCTTAGTGAGGACTCAAACTGCAGCGTTCTGAACCAACTGCAGCTGTCTGATGGATATTTTAGGGAGACCTGTGAGGACAGCGTTACAGTAGTCCAGTTTACTGAAGATAAATACATGGACAAGTTTTTCTAGATCCCGCTGAGACATCAGACCTTTAATCCTCGCTATGTTTTTTAAGTTATAATAGGCTGACTTCACTACTGTCTTAATGTGGCTGTTAAAATTCAGGTCTGAGTTCAGAACCAAACCCAGATTTCTGGTTTGGATGTTGGTTTTTAGCATCATTGATTAAATCTGAGTATTAACTTTGAGTCTTTTTCTTTGGCTCCAAAAACTATTATTTTAGTTTTGTCTTCATTTAACTGAAGAAAATTCTGGCACATCCACTCTTTAATTTGACCAGTGCATTTGATCAGGGTTTTAATTGGACCATAGTCGCCTGGTGAGATGGTTATGTAGATTTGTGTATCGTCTGCATAATTATGGTAATATATTTTGTTGTTTTTTTATGATTTGCGCTAGTGGGAGCATATAGATGTTGAAAAGCAAAGGTCCCAAAATGGAACCTTGGGGAACACCACAGGTTATTTTTGTTCGCTCAGATTTGTAGTTACTTATAGACACAAACTAGTCCCTGTCTTTTAAATAGGACTCAAACCAGCTGAGTGCTGTACCAGCAAGTCCCACCCAGTTTTTCAGCTGGTCTAGTAAGATGTTATGGTCGACCATGTCGAATGCAGCACTGGAGCACAGCAGCATATGGTCACAACCATATATGAAAGGAGGAACTGGGTCTTCTAAGGAAGACCCAGTTCCCGAGCTTGGATCGGACCCAGATTTTTAACATTTTATCCCACCGGCCTCCAGAGTTTGCCCTGTGAATTTCAGGCCCCAACTCCTAGCAGTTATACCTTTTCCTCCTCTTTGTTTATTTAATATCACCCCTATGGACATTCGGTAAGATTTTCCCCTCCTAAATTTCCACATATCGGGGACCCTGAAATTTATAGGGGTTATTGGGCTAAATATTATAGCTGTAAATCCAAATTTTCAGCCCCCAAATCCCAGCGGTTATACCTTTTCCACCTCTGTGTTCATTTAATTGCTCCCCTATGGATGTTCATTAAAGATTTCTCCTCCTAAACTTCCACATATCTGGGGAGGCTGAAATTCGGGGATGCACACACTCGTAACCTCAGCAAAGCACAGCTCACATCTGAGGTTCGTCTGACAAACGGTTCAAGAGATATGCATGGAACAGACAGAATGACACATAAAATGACATACACAGACAGAATCCTTGCATTATAATATGATAGTACCAGGTAAGTTTGGATACCTTTTCCCCTTCATATACTCACTGCTAAAGAAAAGCAACACAATGTTTGTATAAATATTTTTGGCTCCATCCTATCTAAGCTAGAGTAATGGTGTTTTTATGACTCAAAATATGCCTAGAACTCATTTTCAGTGGTTGTACTCATTGTCACCACTCACTGACTTTGAGTTCTGTCTCTATAGTCTTTTTGAGCTCGTTGTTTGTTTTGGGTACTCAAAAGTCAAAAATGGGTGATTTAAAGGAGTGGTCATCTTAACTATATAAACAAAGATGAACAAAAATGCATAGCACTAAGTTGTGAAATCTCCACGATGCCACAACGGGGCTGTGTTCCAGCAGGACAATGCTTGTCCGCGTGCTGCCCAGATCAGCAGGGAGCACCTGCAGCCACAGAACTTTGATGTCCATCCTTGGCCTTCTTATTCTCTGGATTAACCCCCACTGAACACTTGTGGGATCAACTTGGGTTGATACTCTGATACTCTGGCTTGTTTAAGCCAGAGTATCAGTATTCTGACATTTTAGCATACTTTGTCAGAATTGCATACCTGTATGGCTAATTGATAGATATAGCTATCGGTTTAGCCTACTTTGTCAGAATAGCATACCTATATGTTATGATGCTCCAGTAGGTACAGTTCATGTGAAAAAATTAGGACACCCCATTAAATATTCAGTTCTTTATTAAGAAATGTTCACATATCTATGTCCAACCTTGTTTTTGTTTTTATTTGCATTTTTTAGCATTTATTTTAGCCATTGTAAGTGGCAATGAATGTGGGGATGTCCTAAAAAAGATGGGGGGGGGGGGGGGGCTAATTTATTCCTCACTATTTGTTTAGAATTACATTTTACAGAAAATTTGAAAAAAAAAGTCTTTAATTAATTTTCAATTGTTTAGTTGTATTACATGAATCTCCCAGTATTTTTTTTTTTGTAACTTGATTTTTATTCATTTTTCATCATACATATTACATTCAGATCACAGTCTCTATATTTAAAAAAAAAAGGAGCTAGAGGAAGAAAAAAAAAAGAAAAAGGGGGGGGGAACAAATGTTGGAGCATCAAATTTTTAGTTTCCATCTTCTGGAACCATTCTTCTGGTTTTTCCAGTGTCTTTGGTTATTCTTTCAATTTCTGTCTCGTTGTTGCACTTTGTAGTGTGTCCATTTCCACCATTTTTTTTCATATTGTCCTTCTTGCATTCTTTGTCGATATGTTAGTTTTTCCATTAAACGTATACCCTCAACAATGTCTGTCCATTGCTCTTGGTCAGGAATAACTTCTGATCGCCATTTTCTTGTGATTGTTTTTTTTTTACATGCAATCAGCAAGATTTTAACTAGATATCTGTCCTCAGCCTGTATTACATTGTCTCTTTTAAGATCACATAAATACATCAAGTTACAGTTCATTGGTATATTATATCCTAATATCCTCTGTATTGTCACATGTATAGATTTCCAGAATGATGAGATTTTGTAGCATTTCCAAAGCATATGTGAGTGGTTTGCATTTTGAGCCCCACAGCCCCTCCAGCATATAGATTGGGTATTTGTATATTTTCTTTGGATCTGTGGTGTAATGAAATAGCGAATCAGGTTTTTCCATCCAAATTCCCTCCATGTCCTTGAACTTGTTGATGTGTGTTGTGTTTTCCATATTTCTTGCCAGTTTTCTTCTGTTATGTTTAAATTTAGCTCTTTCTCCCATTTATCCTTTATATAGTTACTTGAATGATTGTTTGCCGTAAGTTTCTGATATAGCTTTGAAATAATTCTTATTTTATTTCCTGCATACAAGCTTAAAATGAATTGTATAATCTCGCTCACATCTGTGTGGAGGTTATGCCTAATCTTCCTCATATAATAATCTCTCATCTGCAGATATCTGAAGAATTCAGATTTTTCTAGTTTAAATTTTCTTCTCATGTTTACAAAACTCCCGAAATCTTTTTTTCCCATATTGCCCCATGCTGTGATTCCCTTGTTCACCAGATTTTTGTATCCCCTATCTTGCTTTGCCGGTTCAAACTGACTGTCAAATGCTACCCATTTCAAAAGTTTTATGTCCTCCTTTATATTATACTTTTGTACTATTTTATACCACAGTTCCAAAGTAAATTTAGTGATTGGGTCTATTTGTTTGATTTGCTTACATGCATCCTTATCGCCTATTATTCTTTGTACTGGGAGTCCCTCAATTTCCTTTTCCATTTCTTTCCATTTTGCCTCATATCCTCCGTCACACCAACATATGATATATCTTATTTGTGCTGAGTAGTAATATTCCTTTAGACTCGGTAGACCCATGCCTCCTTTCTCTTTTGGTAATTGGAGAGTTTTATATTTCACTCTTGGCTTTTTACCTCCCCAAACAAATCTCGATATCATCCTGTCCCACTTTGAGAACTGGGCACCAGGAATCTCTGTTGGTAGAGCTTGGAAGAGGTAAAGCAGTCTAGGTTGTATGCTGATTTTGACTGTCTTAATTTTTGAATTCAGATCCATATTTAAGATTGACCATCTATCAATATCTTTTTTAATTTCTTGTTCTAACGGTTAGAACAAGAAATGATGAACTATGATAGGTTAGAATCTAACCTATCATAGTTTGTTTTATAGATTTTGCTTAAATCTTTAGGTATGTTCACTCCAAGGTATTTTATTTCTTTTTGTTTCCAGTTTAGTTTGATCTTATCAGTTATCTGGTTTAAAGGGTTATAGTGGAATGTCAGTATCTGTGTTTTTATGTTTATCTTGTATCCTGATAATTTTCCAAAATTTTCTATCAAGTCCATCATTTCCATTATTGATTCATCTGGTTGTTCAAGGTAAACTGTAATATCGTCTGCAAATAGCCCAATCTTGTGTTCCACTCCCTTTATTGTTACACCTTTTAATTTCTTATTTTGTCGCATTGCTTGAGCCAGTGGCTCTATGAACAGAGCAAACAAGGTGGGTGATAGGCAGCATCCCTGCCTAGTTGATCTTTGTATATTTACTTTGTCTGTTAAGCTACCGTTTATCTTGATTCTTGCCACAGGTTTTTGATACAGTATCTTTATGTATTGCACTGATTTTTCGTTAAATCCAAAGCGTTCCAGCACATTATATAGGAACATCCAATTAACCCTATCAAATACTTTTTCTGCGTCTAAACTCATTATTACTGCGCTTTTCTTTTCTTTATGTATTTGATTAATTATGTGTATTGTTCTCCTGATATTATCATGTGTTTGGCGTCCCTCTATGAAACCAGTTTGATCATCCTCTATCAATTCCGTCAAGCATGTCTTTATTCGTTTACAGATAATTGTTATATATATTTTATAATCCACATTTAATAAAGAGATTGGCCTATAGTTTCTACATTGTTCCCTATCTTTCCCTGGCTTTAAAATAACTGAAATAATGGCTTTGTTCCATGATGGAGGTATTTTGTTGTTGTTTAATGTCCAAATAAATGACTTTAGGAGCTGTGGCGTGAGTTCTTCTATAAACAGTTTATAATACTCAGACAGGTATCCATCACTACATGGTGATTTACCATTTTTTAGTGACTTAATCACATCTTTAATCTCTTGTGTTGTTATTTCTGCTGTTAGCTTTTCATTTTGTTGGTTTCCTATTGATGGCAAGTCCAATGTGCATAGAAATTTTTTAATATCCTTAACATTTGTCTCTTCAGGTTGCGAGTATAGTTCTTGATAGAATTTATGGAATATTTCTTCTGAAGCGGATGATAAAATAAAGGCAGCGTTGAGAGTTTTAAGCAGGTTTATTAAATCATACCGCCTTCACGGGAACTCGGCTCCAGCCCATAGTGTGAGCAGGCTGAAGCTGAATTCCTCAGGCTCTCAGAGAGGAGACACAGTGTGTGTCAGCAGCAGTTGCAGGAATCAGATTGAGAGTGAGAGAATGAGCATGGATTACAGTGCAGTATATATACCCAACTACAACAATACATAAAAGAGCATTCCCAGCAGCGGGTATGATCAAAGAGACTGCAGAACAGGCATGAGACATTTGCATTTGAGAGACATACATCACAATAGGCAGATTGCTGGCCTCTGCTCCAGCTGCAGGACAAAGAGGTTACAAGGCACATCTACATATTGATCTCAGTCTCTAGGTCACAGTAAGGACAGGACGCATGAACACAATGAATGAATGGCACATTAACATCACAATGCATGTATGGCACATTACATCTCAGTAGTGCAGCGGAAAAAACCGGGAGTAGCGAGCTGTCTGTCCTTAGTCTGCTGTGGGGGTTACACCAACCCGCCACACGCTCCCTCCCAGAGGGCTCGGCGGGCGGCCGAGGTCTCGATCATGCAGCTTGGGCAGCGAGCAGGAGAAGCTCTGTGCAGGCGGGGGGGGGGGGGGGGGGTAAGTGCCGGCCGGGAGCGGTGAAATCGTCCTGGCCGCGCAAAAATTGCTTGTTGTTCCGCGATGTCGAGGGGCTGTCCCATTGAACTTGCGGAGATCACAAGAAGAAAAATTAGTCTCTGACTCCTCTCGTGGCCATGAAGAAAAGCAGGAGCGGCTGTAAGAAAAAAAAGGAACAAAAGCAGAGGGACTTGGCGTGTGGGAAAAGCTGACGGCTGAATCCCTTGTGCGCCGTGGCTGAGACCATTAGTGAATCCTGTGGGCGAGCTGCGAGCGTGCTTCAGGTGTGCGGGCAGCCCTGAAGGTTCCGAGGGTGGTGATCGGCCGTTTTTCTCGGGCATGTGCAGCAGCAGAGGACGATGGCGGTCTCTGGAGCCGTTATTGTCCCGTGCGTGGTGCGCCGTCCTCGTAACTCCCCGGTGCGTGCGCCGGGGTTCCGTGAAGGGTGGGCCAGCTGGAGAGGAGAACCAGGGTCCAGAATCTTGGTGGAGATCAGCGCAGACGGCGCCAATAAACATCTATGTTGAGCTGTGGCTGCAGATTAGTCATGGTGCGTTGGAGCGTTGAGGGGAAATAGACGATCTTTGTCCCTCAGGCTCAGGTAGATGCGTGGGATCGCTGAGAGGGAGGAGGAGCGGTGAGAGGGAGAAAATGTTCTGTGTCCCTCAGCCGGTCCAGCGTGGACGTCCCGATCTCAGGCGAGGGTCGCGCCATGACATTTTCTGCGTTTTTCCCGGTCGTGGGTGATGTCCGGAGAGTAGCTTGCCTGTGTTGGCTCTGCGTCGAGGTCTCCCTGAAACAGAAGGGAGGGCAGATCGTTTGCGTCAGGCTGCTGTGTTTGCTGGCAGCGTGTTTTTTTCAGCGTCGGGTCGCCAGCGTGGCCGTCCAGACCAGAAGGTTGTGTTGCACAAAGCGTGTGCATTCTCGGGGTCACCAGTGAAGCGGATGATAAAATAAAGGCGTTGGTGAAGGTTTTAAGCAGGTTTATTAAATCATACCGCCTTCACAGGAACTCGGCTCCAGCTCAGGCTCTCAGAGAGGAGACACAGTGTGTGTCAGCAGCAGTTGCAGGAATCAGATTGTGAGTGAGAGAATGAGCATGGATTACAGTGCAGTATATATACCCAACTACAACAATACATAAAAGAGCATTCCCAGCAGTGGGTATGATCAAAGAGACTGCAGAACAGGCATGAGACATTTGCATTTGAGAGACATACTTCACAATAGGCAGATTGCTGGCCTCTGCTCCAGCTGCAGGACAAAGAGGTTACAAGGCACATCTACATATTGATCTCAGTCTCTAGGTCACAGTAAGGACAGGACGCATGAACACAATGAATGAATGGCACATTAACATCATAATGCATGTATGGCACATTACATCTCAGTAGTGCAGCGGAAAAAACCGGGAGTAGCGAGCTGTCTGTCCTTAGTCTGTTGTGGGGGTTACACCAACCCGCCACACTTCGATGTTTTCTGGGGTAACTGTGGTTTTATTTGTGATGGGGTCCTTAATCTTATATACATTATTCACTGTTTGTTGTTTTCTTAACCATTTTGCCAGCAGTTTTGTGGCCTTTGGCCCTGTTTCATAATATTTTTGTTTTAAATATCTATTTTTCCTTTCAATTTCATCTATTTGTATTTCTTTTATCTTTATTTTTTCTTCCTTAATTTCTTGATATATTTTTGGGTCATTTGTGTTTTGATGTTTACGTTCTAATTCCCTCAGTCTCTCACATCTTTGTTCATATGATTCCAGTTTAGACTTTTTTGCTTTTCCTGATTCAACAATTAATTTACCTCTTAACACGGCTTTTAGTGCGTCCCATAGTATTGTTGGGTCCACTTCTCCATTATCATTCTCCTCGATATACTCATTTATGTTTACCTTTATTCTTTCTTTCATTTTCTCATCATTTAACAGTCCTACATTAAGTTTCCATGTTGTTTGTCGTTTTCTGTTGTTTAAATATATTTCCATGTACATAGAATTATGATCTGATATTTCTGCCCCTCCAATCCGACAATTTCTCACCCTGTGTCTGTCGCCTTCATGTATAAAGAAGTAATCTATTCTAGAGTGTACTTTATGGACTGCTGAATAATGTGTATAGTCTTTTTCGAGTGGGTGCAGGTCCCTCCATATGTCTACCATACCCATTTCTGCCAGTGAGGCTCTTATGAACTTTGTTACATGTTTTTTTGTCTTCTTAACACTTGTTGTGTCAACTTCATGATCCATGACGGCATTTAAGTCTCCTCCACAAATTAGGACTCCTTCACTGTGTGTTGCTATGAGATCAAACAGTTGTTGAAAAAAACCTTTGTCACTTTCTGGTGGGGCATAGATGTTCACTAATGTGATCTGCATACCATCTATTCTTCCCTTTATTATTACATATCTGCCTTCTTTATCCTGGATTTCTTGTTCACATTCAAACTGTATTTTATTTGAAATTAGTATCATAACCCCCCTTTTAGTTCCTCCCTTAAATGAACTGTAGTAGGAGTTCTTATAGCCAAATCTCTTTAGTTTCTCATGTTCTGTCTTGTTCAAATGTGTCTCTTGCATAAATATAATTTCGGCTTTTTCCTTCTTGAATTTTCTTATTATTCTTTCCCTTTTAACAGGTGAGTTCAGACCATTCACGTTTAATGTCATTATCTTAAGATTTTTAACCATATTCATGTTTTTCCATTTTTTTAACTTGTGCTCCTAACCCCTTTAACAACAAAACTGACACATATATGTACAAAAACACATTAATGAACCTCGACCTCCATATTTTGGGCCTTTCTTCTGCCCACTGGTCCCTGTTGGTGGGTGGAGGGAATGTCCTCATCAAGTGAGGGGCCCTCCCTAGACCTCTAGTTTCTATCCAAGTAATAGTCATTAGTCTGGAAATGTCCAACAAAAATCACTTTAACCTCTCCTAGCCGTTTGTTTCTCTTTTACCTTGATTTCTTGGCCTTCATTTCTTCTGTGTCCTTCTTAATCTTTGTTATAATCTAGGCTTTCCGTTGAAAGCCTTGCAGTTTTTCTTGGGCCCGGTGCGCCACGTCTGTCTCCCGCCCACTGCCGCTCACTCACCTCCACTCCGGCTGTCTCGATGCGTTCCGTGCCGCTGCTGCTCCAGCCACTTCCTCCGGTACGCTCACCACAAAGCCTCGCTCCGTCATGTCCCGCGCTGCCTCTCTGGCCGTGTTGTAGGTTTTCACGCCGTCCTCCCAATGAATTCTCATCTTCGTTAGAAGCGTTTGGAATCTAATTTTTTTCTCTTTCAGCATTTTTTTAATGTTGGCATATTTCTTTCGCTGCTGCACAATTTCTGTCGGGTAGTCATGGTCAAAGAATATCTGTTTGTCGCCGACTCGTATCTTTTTTTTTCCACGCTTGTGTCAGGATTCTTTCCTTTACGTCGTATTTTAAAAAGTTTACCACAACTGACCTGGATGTAGAGTTTGAATTTGGGTTCTGTGCCAAGGTTCTGTGCGCTCGTTGGATCTACAGGTCTGTTTCTTCGGGCAGCTCAAGCTCTTTTTTTAAGAATTGATCTATGAATTTCGTCATCGAGTTGCCTTCAGTGCCCTCTGGAATCCCGAAGATGCGTATATTGCTCCTCCTGGACCTGCTCTCCAGGTCGGTTATTTTTTCCTACATCCTCTGTGTTTGTGCCGTCAGGGTCTGCATCCGCTCGCTTGCCTCGGTCTTCCAGTCTTCCAAATCTGATATTCGAGCCTGTGCTTCTGCCATACATGCCCGTTGAGTGCGCAATTCCTCCATGGTTTCTGCTAGCTTGCAGTCCATTTCTTTTTGGAGACCCATAATTTCCTCCTTCATCTCTTTTTTCAGTTCTTCCTTAAGAGCCGTTAAATCCTGTTGGAGTTGTCGCTTGAAGTCTTTTATGTCCTTACTTATATTGGCGAAGCCAGTGTTCAAAACATCGAGGTTGGCGTCCTCCATTTTCTCTGTTGTAGTCACCTCGTTTTTTTGGGCCTCGTGTTCAGCGATTTCTTCAGCGTTGTTGAAGAGGGATTCTTTAGTTTTACCCTGCTTTTGTCCGTGTGCCCAGGTTCTTCGTGTTTTCATCCCTTGGTTTATTGATCCATTTATGTCGAGTTGGCCATTTACCAAAGATTTTTAATCCGACTAGGGAGAGCTCTCTGTTTAAGCGTTATGCCTCTCCACCATCTTCCCGGAAGTCCCCAATCTCCCAGTATTTTTAACATTGATATTAAATATTCATATGTCAAAATATGTAAAAAAAAACAAAACAAAAAAAACCCCACAGGCTGTTTTTTTTTTTTTTTAAACAAAAAACCCCACAGGATGTCCTATTTTTTTCACATGACTGTATATCTAAGCTTAGGGCTATGTGATATGACAAAAATTTCATATCACGATGTAAGTCATCTTATATCGCGATAACGATATATATCACAATATACATTTTCTGTAAATTCTACGGTTTAGATAATCATATAAAAAGGACCATCTCTTTTCACTTTTTTTTACATGTACCGTTTTCCCTCATATTTTGCAGTGTTGTTATAAAATAGTTTTTTAATGGGCATTTGAGACTTGATTCTCATAAATTTCAGGTTTTTCTTCTAAATCATATATGAATAAAAAGTAAACATCAGTAAGTTAAATATTTCCTGAACCAGAGGAGAATAAAAAACAAACAAACAAAAAAACCCAAAACACATAACATAAAAAAATGTCTGAAAATGAGAAAATTACCCATGGCTGTCACTTACAGATACAGTATAAGTTAGCTGTTAGTTTAAATCAGTGAAAATTTTAGTGTTGACCTGCAGTCTAAAGACTGCTATTCTGGCCTGATTTAACCTCTTTGTTTCTTAGTAAAAATATTTCAGATTGGTCATGATCTGAAAATCAAAGACACAAAAGGTAATGTAATAAAATGCATGTGATGACTTTAACTTTATTCATTATCACTACTTGACTAATTAAAACTATTAAAAATTCAAATAAATTACATTACGAGCCAACTTGCTCCTCTGAGTCGTTTTAATTAATTTATTACTTATTTTGTGTGTATGTGCCAGCATCATGTACTTTTGCAGCTTTAATAATTTTTTTTTTCAGACAAAACTAAGAAACTCAGCAGTAATTGAAACCAAAGAAAGGAAGGTCTATTACATGTTTCCAGTTAGCACAACATAGCATTGTCATTTAGCATTTTATAATTAGACACAGTGTTAACGTTACTTACCTCCTATTAAAATGAGATTAGTAAGCTATCCTCTCTGACGCAGCACAATGGAAAGCAAACATGAGTAGTAGCTAACTCAACCGGTAGTTTCGAGTTAGTATTATCAACCACCGGACTCGGACTGAATCCTAGCCACCCACCTCACCTGTTCCGCTGCGAGCAGTCATGCACTGCGGGGAGGGACAGGGTGCTGACAAGTAGTGGTGAGGAGCTTTACTGAATAAACGGGAGTATGTGCATTTTAAATCATGGTATAAAGGATAGAGTAGTCTATGAAACGATAGACGTTTTTATATCGTCATCCAATATATATTGTCATATCGCACAGCCCTATCTAAGCTAACAGAAAAGAATACTAGCTTAATACAGTGGTATGATGTTCTGATAGGTTAATTTACACTGACAGAATGACATATCTATAGTTTAATACAGTGATAGAACTAAAGGCAATTAATCATAAATTCACATACAAAAAAAAAACCTTAGATGTCAATAAAATTATAATTACACAAAAACAGTTTATATACCACTAATTTTCTCCAGTACAACTGTTTTTTTTAAACAATCTATATATCACTTATTTTCTCCTGTGTATTTTGCATTTTTTTATTTTAAGTTAACTGCACTGTAACTACAGTTATATATAACAGACTGCAACAACAGAACTAATAATATGCAGCTCTGTACAATTATAACATTACATAATTGCTTACCGTTGGTCAGCTGTATGAAATCTATGACGGTATGCTGAAATTATGGACTTTCACTCAGTACCATGTATTTCTGTTGCATGCATGCATGCGCATACCCAGGGTATGCTGTTCTGATAGGTATGCCAAAATGCTAGAACACCGGCACCGCAGAACAGACAGGAACTGGTCGTGGCATTGCATGAGGAGTGGCTAAATATCCCCCAGGACAACATTAGACGGCTCGTGAGGTCCATGCAGAGGCATATTACCACCTGTATTAATGCAAATGGCCGTATTCCATATTGAACTTTGTTTTTAAGAAAGACACTTTGTTGAGATTTTGGAAAGTCAGTGCTTCTGTTTCATTCAATTTTGAAAATTGTTGACACAGATTTTCACTTGTCAATCTCTAATATTGTTTTGAAGACGTCTAAAAATAATTTGCATCATGTAATTGACCATTTCCGTAAAATTTTAAGACTACCTGGATGCAGCCAAAATGGCTGACCATGTGGGCCGCCATGTTTGATGGCCATTTTGGCAAACATGGCCCATCTGACCCAGAACCAGAAGTCGTCGATGTCACAAAAATTTAAGATTATAATCGGTGAAAAAAACAAAGATAAAACTGAATTACCGTAATAAATTAAACAATATAGTAGAAAATGGCTATACACAAAAAACAAGTATCAAGGATGCTTTATTGTCACATGCAGAAGCTACAGTGAAATATAAATTTGTTATAACCCACTGACTGCAATAAATTAAAAACAATAATACAGTTCATAAAAATAAGTACCGCATTACTTAAAAGGCAACTATAAGTTAAAAATAGGTTCATACGCAAAAACATGTAGAACTCTTGCAATTAATTAAGAGTTTATGAGCCTTATGGCTTGTGGAAAGAAACTCCTTAGTCTCTCAGTCTTTGCTCTCAGGCAGCAAATTCATCTGCCAGAGGGCAGCCTCTGAAGCAAAATGTGATCAGGGTGGTGTAAGTCTTTCATAACTCCCTGTGCTTTGGATCAACACCGCTTGGTGTAGATGTCATCAAGAGATGGCAGATTAGTCTTTATAATACACTCTGCACACTTTATAACCCTTTGCAGGGCTTTTTTGTCCTGTGAAGAGCAATTGCCAAACCAAGCAGTAACGCACCCAGTTAGCACAGACTCAACTGTTGCTGTATAGAAGGCCAACAGTTGAGTCTGTACTAACTGGGTGCGTTACTGCTTGGGTCCAAAAGGGTCCAAAACAAGGAAATGTATTATCAGAAAGTAAAAATTTTGTCCATATTCATACTGCACAAATCACTTTAATATTGACACTTTAAAAGATATCTAGTGTTCTCAAAATACACAAACCTAAATTAATGCATAAGGATCACATTTTATACCAGTCTTATTTATCTGTTAATGTACACATATGAAAAGGCTTATGCAACAGCATTTTTTGCTTCTCTATTTTTGTGAGCACCTTATTCATAGTTACTCAGTTTGATAAGAAACAGCTTTGAAAAAAGTCCATAATAATTTAATATTTTACATTTTGCATAATACAGTGATACTGCTTCATTTTCATTCAGATTCTTGTCAGATTTGGAAGACAAATATTTCAGATACAGATAACTTTATTAATCCCCAAGGGGCAATTCAGTTTCTGCAGTCCACTGACCACTATACATATTCACATTCACACAGCAGAGTTTGCGGGTATCAAAGAAGCACCCTTTGACCGAAGCACTCAAGACACATTACAGAGCAGAAAGGGATATGGTAGACGGTGAATAGGATAAATCTTAAGAGTCTGAGAGTCACAAATAAATGAAAGATAGTGACACCAGTCACTTTTTTTTGGCCTATTATTTACTCACTTTTCAAAAATCAAAACTTTGTCATTCTGACAAATGACAAAGTCAGAATGACAAAGACATATTGGAATAAATTACAAACTGTAATTGCAAATATTGTAATAACATAGTTATCAATTATACAACTTTATTTCACATCAAGTCGGTGATTTTACACTTCTTGTTCTTTGTTGACATGTACATGTTTTCCTGTTCTGCTACTTCTCCTTTCATCTTGAACTTAACCCTTCTTACTCTGGAATAGTGGATCAGAAATAAATTTACTGGCCTGCATGAAGCAGAAATCCATTGCAAGGGGTGGGATAAGTTTAGTAGGCATATCTTTGTCATACAGTACTAAATATAACACCAACACTGATGTATGAATGGATTCAGAGTCCAAAGTGACAGGTTGCATATTGTATGGTTGTGCTGCATTCCAGCCATATCTACTCTTTTGGGTGTTCCTCTATTTTACTGCAAGTGATTTAGCTGCTCTCCTCTTTGTGCAGCTTAGGCATGTGGTAAATATGGGATGATATTTGTCACTGTTTTTAATGGTTCTATGAGTTGGCTATTAGACCAGATACTGACCTGTATGCTGACCTCGGTCCAGCAGTGTTCTTCTTGGTACGACTGCTGTGTGAAATATCATCCATCCATCTTCTTCCGCTTAATCCTTTTTGGGTCGCGGGGGGCTGGAGCCTATCCCAGCATCGTTGGGCGAGAGGCAGGGTACACTCTGGACAGATCGCCAGTCCATCGCAGGGCCAAAACAGAGAGACAGACAACCATTCACTCTCACAGTCATACCTAAGGACAATTTAGAATCCCCAGTTTGATGCCAATTAACCTAACTTGCATGTTTTTGGCACGTGGGAGGAAACTGGACAAATCCCGGAGTAAACCCACGCAGACACGGGGAGAGCATGCAAACTCCACACAGATCACTGTTGGTCGGGGGCTGGGATTGAACCCAGGATCCCCCGGCCAAGGGTGAGTTGCTGTGCTACTGCAGTGCTAACCACTGCGCCACCGCGCTGCCGTGTGAAATATCAGTTTGTCCCAAATAAAAGTTTGTATAAGCTTCTCAGACAATTTTTCGCTCCAATTATTTATTTCAGATTTTCCATTTTTGACAGTGACAGTGTTTGATCAACAGGATCTCACAAAAGGTGTCAGACTCAATACCCTTAAACACACACACACACAATTATACAGTATATGATTCTTGACAATGAAGCTAAAACACAGTTATTTAGTGTCCATTTATGAAATGATCTTGGTTAAACAAAACTGTTAAAGCTGAGACAGAGAGCTGTGAGAGTCTAGAGAGGGGTGAATTAGTTTTATTGCTTCTAAAATTATTCGCTTCCAAGCAGCATTTGTCCAGTTGTGACATCATCTCCAGACTGTCAGTTATTATGAAGGAACCCTGACCTAGTTTTACGACAACATGTCTCCTGAGTGAGGAGGACAGAGCACCTTCCTTCTAATTCCTTTCAGAGTGTAGATTCTGTGCAGGTATCAACCTTTCCCTCTGATGAACATGACTCCTATTGGTGGTTTTGGATGATGTCACTCAGGGTTTAATATTAATTATCTCACACATGTCAGAGCCAGTCTGAACCAAACTTTACCTGCCTGATTATGGTCACCTTCTGAATACATCAGCACTCAAGTATTTTTACTTTTATTTTATTTTATTTTATTTCAAGGGCAGATGGAGCAGATAGACCTTTTTACTTTATTACTTAGACACTGGTTTACTTTTCACTTATTTGTTTTATTCTGATTAAACCAGAAGGACAAACTGAATTTCCCTCTGAAGATTAATAAAGTGAATGTGAAGAGCTTTATAAGGTGGAGTCTAGTGAACTGGAAAGAAACAGAGGTCCTGCAGTATGAAAGCTCTTTGGTGTATTTATTCACAGAGCTACAGATTTATAACAGATGCCCATCTTCTACTTGCCTTGAAAATGCATTCCTGATGTGACAGGCCAAATGTCTGCAGATCACAAATCACTGTGGGCAACAGTGGACAACCCAACTTTGACTCATTAGAGGTTGTTGCCTCCATCTCGCTGACTGGATGGATGCATCTGAACGACAGTTATATTCTTATCATCATTATTAGGTATTTTACAGTTAATACTTGAGATCATTTTAGTGGGTTTTACAATTTTAATTTTAACATGTTAAATCAGTTGAATGACGTCAGGCAGATGAACTTTCAAATGTAAAACTACCAAGCTAAAAACAGGTTTTCCTCAACAAAATAGTGTGCATGTCATGAGCCGAGCTCTGGAGGTTTCCGCCAGGCTCGGTCTCATGGCTTTTTCCTTATATTTACATATTTGTTGTATTTTGTGCTTTTGGGGTTTTTGTAATTCTTGTACTGTTTGCTATTTTCCTGTTTGTTTTAGTTTCGTTGCATTCTTATTTTGTATTTATTTACATTTATGTTTTAGTCTGCACTTGCTGGTATTTTATTCTTTAGTTCTTTACTGTTGGGTTGACAGCTATCAAGGGCATTTCCAGGTTTTGTGCTTCGTGTGGGCATCGCCCCCGTCAGCTGTCAGCTTCAGCCTCTCCTCTCATCTCCCAGCTGGTCCAGTTATGCATCATTGTTTTCGCCTGCCCGCTCATGTGACCCACACCTGTTACTGCTTATGTAAATTGTTTTTGATCTTATTTAAGGGTAGTATTTTCATTTCTCCTTGCTGCTGTCTTGTTGGAGAAGTTTCTCTTCATCTCCGCCAGAGCCCTGTTCCTGCTCTGGTGTGCTATACTAGTAAGTTTACCCGTTTGCTTGCATTTTCCATTAGAGCACTGTGTAGACTTTGTTGTTTTTTCAATAAATCTCCCAAACGCACAGTTCAGCACGTGGGTCTCACCTTTCTGCCCCGAAGGGCAATTCATGATAGCATGTCTTTTGATGACACACTGTCACAAGGGCTAAATCTAAATAAATGTGAATTATCAGCTTTACTATGCTAATGTCTTCTGTTTGATATGATGGCCAATTTGTTTAAGGAGTTAAACCAAGGCAGCCAGGAGGTTGACAAAAACAGTTACTCCACAGATTGTGTTTACGTTCCACTAAAATAGTGTTCCCCCTCATGGATCGTCACCTTATCGTGGTGGGGGGGTTTGCGTGCCCCAGTGATCCCAGGAGCTATGTTGTCCGGGGCAATTTGCCTCTGATAGGGTCTCCCAAGACAAACTGGTCCTGGGTGAAGGGCCAGACGAAGAACGATCCAACAGACTCTCATGATAAATTGTATATCAAGGATTCAGTGTACCCCGCCCGGTATGGGGTTACCGGGGCCCCACCCTGGAGCCAGGCCTGGGGGAGGGGCTCGAAGGCTAGCGTCTGGTGGCCGGGTTTCCACCCATGGGACCCGGCCGGGCTCAGCCCGAAGGAGTTACATGGGTCCGCCCTCCAGTAGGTTCACCACCTGCAGGAGGGATCATGGAAGTCCGGTGCTATGTGGATTAGGTGGCAGTCAAAGGCGGAGACCTTGGCGGACTGATCCCAAGCTTTCTAAACTGGCTTTTGGTACGTGGAATGTCACCTCTCTGGTGGGGAAGGAGCCTGAGCTGGTGTACGAGATTGAGCGATACCGGCTAGATATAGTCGGCCTCACCTCAACACACAGCTCCGGTTCCGGAACCAGTCTCCTGGAGAGGGGCTGGAGCTTGGCCTTTTCTGGAGTTGCCCCGGGCGAGAGGCGACGAGCAGGGGTAGGTATTCTTGTATCGCCCCACCTTGCTGTCTCTATATTGGAGTTTTCCCCGGTGGACGAAAGGGTTGCTTCCCTGCGCCTTCGGGTTGGGAAACGGGTCCTGACCATCATTTGTGCCTATGCACCAAATGATGTTTCAGAGTACCCACCCTTTTTGGAGTCTGTGACTGGGGTGCTGGAGGGTGCTCCTCCTGGAGACTCCATTGTCCTACTGGGGGACTTCAATGCGCACGTGGGCAACGACAGTGAAACCTGGAGGGGGGTGATTGGGAGGAACGGCCTGCCCGATCTGAACCCGAGTGGTGTTCAGTTATTGGACTTCTGTGCTAACCACAGTCTGTCTATAACGAACACCATGTTCAAGCATAAGGGTGTCCATATGTGCACCTGGCACCAGGACACCCTAGGCCGCAGGTCGATGATCGATTTTGTTATCGTATCATCAGACCTGCGACCGTATGTCTTGGACACCCGAGTAAAGAGAGGTGCAGAGCTGTCAACTGATCACCACCTGGTGGTGAGTTGGATCCGATGGCAGGGGAGGAAGCCATTCAGACCTGGTAGACCCAAACGTATAGTGAGGGTGTGCTGGGAGCGTCTGGCTGAGGCCCCTGTCCGGGAGGTCTTCAACTCCCACCTCCGGAAGAACTTCAACCACATTCCGAGGGAGTCTGGAGACATGGAGTCTGAATGGGCCATGTTCTCCACCTCTGTTGTTGAAGCGGCAGCCCAGAGCTGCGGCCGCAAGGTGGTCGGTGCATCTCGTGGTGGCAACCCCCGAACCAAGTGGTGGACACCAGTGGTGAGGGGGGCCATTAAGCTGAAGAAGGAGTCCTATCAAGCTTGGTTGGCTTGTGGGACTCCCGAAGCAGCTGAGGTGTACCGGCAGGCCAAGCGGAGTGCAGCTCGGGTGGTTGCTGAAGCAAAAACCCGGGTATGGGAGGAGTTCGGTGAGGCCATGGAACAAGACTTTCGGTCGGCTTCAAAGAGATTCTGGCAAACTGTTCGGCGGCTCAGGAGGGGAAAGCAGCTCCCCGTCCACACTGTGTATGGTGCGGATGGGACACTGTTGACTTCAACTGGGGATATCGTCGGGCGGTGGAAGGAATACTTCGAGGATCTCCTCAATCCCACTGATACGCCTTCCACAGAGGAAGCAGGGTTTGGGGACGAGGGGGATGACTCGCCTATCACAGGGGCTGAGGTCGCCAAGGTGGTTAAAAATCTCCTTGGTGGCCGGGCCCCGGGGGTGGACGAGATTCGCCCCGAGTACCTCAAGGCCCTGGATGTTGTTGGGTTGTCATGGTTGACACGCCTCTGCAACATTGCGTGGAGGTCGGGGGCAGTGCCTTTGGCATGGCAAACCGGGGTGGTGGTTCCTCTCTTCAAAAAAGGGGACCGGAGGGTGTGCTCCAACTTTAGAGGGATCACACTCCTCAGCCTCCCTGGGAAGGTCTATGCCAAGGTACTGGAGAGGAGAGTCCGGCCGTTGGTCGAACCTCGGATTCAGGAGGAGCAATGTGGTTTTCGTCCTGGCCGTGGCACATCGGACCAGCTCTTTACCCTCTCGAGAATTCTTGAGGGTTCGTGGGAGTTTGCCCAACCAGTTTACATGTGTTTTGTGGACTTGGAGAAGGCATTTGACCGCGTCCCTCGTGGATTTTTGTGGGGGGTTCTTCGGGAGTATGGGGTATCGGGCTTGTTGTTACGAGCTATTCGGTCTCTGTACGACCGTTGTGAGAGTTTAGTTCGCATTGCCAACACTCGGTCGGAGTCATTCCCAGTGAGAGTTGGACTCCGCCAGGGCTGCCCTTTGTCACCGGTCCTGTTCATAATTTTTATGGACAGGATTTCTAGGCGCAGCCAGGGAATGGAGGGTGTCATGCTTGGTGACCACAGGATCTCATCTCTGTTGTTTGCAGATGATGTTGTCCTGTTGGCTTCATCCAGCAATGACCTACAGCTCTTGCTGGGACGGTTTGCCGCTGAGTGTGAAGCGGCTGGGATGAGAATCAGCACCTCCAAGTCCGAGTCCATGGTCCTCAGCCGGAAAAAGGTGGATTGTCCTCTCCGGGTTGGGGACAGGCTCCTGCCCCAAGTGGAGGAGTTTAAGTATCTTGGGGTCTTGTTCACGAGTGAGGGGAAAATGGAGCGAGAGATCGACAGACGGATTGGAGCAGCATCTGCAGTGATGCGGACGTTGTACCGGTCTGTTGTGGTGAAGAGGGAGCTTAGTTCTAAGGCAAAGCTGTCGATTTACCAGTCAATCTACGTTCCTACTCTCACCTATGGTCACGAGCTTTGGGTAATGACCGAAAGAACGAGATCGCGGATACAAGCGGCTGAAATGAGCTTTCTCCGTAGGATTGCTGGACTCACCCTCAGAGATAGGGTGAGGAGCTCAGTCATCCGGGAGAGGCTCAGAGTAGAACCGCTGCTCCTCCACATTGAAAGGAGTCAGTTGAGGTGGTATGGGCATCTGATTAGGATGCCTCCTGGACGCCTCCCATTTGAGGTGTTTCAGGCACGTCCCACTGGGAGGAGACCCCGGGGCAGACCCAGGACTCGGTGGAGAGACTATGTCTCCCAGCTAGTCTGGGAACGCCTTGGTATCCCCTCTGAAGAGCTGGAGCAGGTGGCTGGGGAGAGGGAAGCCTGGGCTTCTCTGCTTGAACTGCTGCCTCCGCGACCCGGACCTCCGGAAAAGCGGTAGAAGATGGATGGATGGATGGATGGATAAAATAGTGTTATACTTTGTAGTTTAATGTGATTAAAATCAGTGGTGATTTGTGAGCAGTTAGTACTTCCAAAATGTTACACCCACAGTACATTTTCCAGACAAAAACAACAGGTACAGGAGCCTCTGATCACTGTTAAATATATCCCCATTTCAAACACAAAATTGATTACAATATTAGAAAAGTCTTTTTAAACAATTTCTGTATCAAACGTTGTACCTTGTAGCAGACAGCAACATTCTCCGGTCTCTATGACAACAGAGACTTTATCTGATGCCCGTCTTTCCAGTCTCTATTTCCGGGGCACAATGGCGGCCAACATGGCGGCTCATGTGGTTGGCCATTTTGTCTGCATTCAGGTGCCTCTCTTTAAAAACTGCATTTTATGTTTACTTGGGTTATATTTATCTATTTAAAATTTGTTTGTTTGTCTGAAACATTTAAGTGTGACAAATATGCAAAATTACACAACAGTTAGTTCCAACTGAGCAGTTTCATTGGACAATAGGGATTCCAGGAGTTACTGTATTCCAAGATAATTGCACTCCAATGTTTCACTGGATGTGTACCACTCCGCTTCAAAGGTGTTCATGTACAGTAGTGTGAAAAAGTGTTTGCCCCCTTCCTGATTTCTCTCTTTTTTTTTGTATGTTTGTCACACTTAAATGTTTCAGATCAAACAAATTTAAATATTAGACAAAGATAACACAAGTAAACACAAAATGCAGTTTATAAATCAAGGTATTTATTATTAAGGGGGAAAAAAATCCAAACCTACATAGCCCTGTGTGAAAAAGTGATTGCCCCTTAAACCTAATAACTGGTTGGGCCACCCTCAGCAGCAACAACTGCAATGAAGCGTTTGTGATAACTGGCAATGAGTCTTTTACAGCGCTGTGGAGGAATTTTGGCCCACTCATCTTTCCAGAATTGTTGTAATTCAGCCACATTGGAGGGTTTTCGAGTATGACCCGCCTTTTTAAGGTCATGCCACAGCATCTCAATTGGATTCAGTCAGCACTTTGACTAGGCCACTCCAAAGTCTTCATTTTGTTTTAATTAAGCCATTCAGAAGTGGATTTGCTGGTGTGATTTGGATCATTGTCCTACTGCAGAGCCCAAGTGTGCTTCAGCTTGAGGTCACAAATAGATGGCCGGTCATTCTCCTTCAGGAATTTTTGGTAGACAGCAGAATTCATGGTTCTATTTGCCACATCAAGTCTTCCAGACCGTCACACTACCACCACCATATTTTACTGTTGGTATGATGTTCTTTTTCTGAAATGCTGTTACTTTTACGTCGGATGTAATGGGACACACACCTTCTAAAAAGTTCAACTTCTGTCTCGTCAGTCCACAGAGTATTTTCACAAAAGTCTTAGGGATTATCAAGATGTTTTCTGGCAAAAACTGAGACGAGCCTTTATGTTCTTTTTGCTCAGCAGTGGTTTTCGTCTTGGAACTCTGTCATGCAGGCCATTTTTGCCCAGTCTCTTTCTTATGGTGGAGTCATGAGCACTGACCTTAATTGAGGCAAGTGAAGCCTGCAGTTCTTTGGATGTTGTTGTGGGGTCTTTTGTGACCTCTTGGATGAGTCATCACTGCACTCTTGGGGTAATTTTGGTCGGCTGGCCACTCCTGGGAAGGTTCACCACTGTTCCATGTTTTCGCCATTTGTGGATAATGGCTCTCACTGTGGTTCGCTGGAATCCCAAAGCTTTAGAAATGGCTTTATAGCATTTTCCAGACTGATAGATCACAATTACTTTGTTTCTCATTTGTTCCTGAATTTCTTTGGATTGCAGCATGATGTCTAGCTTTTGAGGATCTTTTGGTCTACTTCACTTTGTCAGGCAGGTCCTATTTAAGTGATTTCTTGATTGAGAACAGGTGTGGCAGTAATCAGGCTTGGGTGTGGCTAGAGAAATTGAAGTCAGCTTTCCAAAGATGTGATAAACCACAGTTCATTTATGTTTTAACGGGGGGGGGGGGGGTCACTTTTTCACACAGGGTCATGTAGGTTTGCATTCTTTTCTCCCTTAATAATAAGCACTTTCATTTAAAAACTCCATTTTGTATTTACTTTTGTTATGTTTGTCTTGTATTTAAATTTGTTTGATGATCTGAAACATGTAGGTATGACAAACATACAAAAAAATGAGAAATCAGGAAGGGGCAAACACTTTTTCACACCACTGTAACTGTTAATTACTAACAGTAATTTACTGTCAATTCTCAGTGAGAATTGCAATACTGTGTTGGATAGTTTCCACAGTGAAGCGCTGTTTGAAAAGATTTCTTACCTGACTGGGAAGTCCCACCCTTTTGAAAAAAAGCTTTATTGCGTTTACAGAGTCTGGCCTTCTATAAACATCATTAAGCTATTTCACATCTGTTTAAAAACAGTTAGTGCTAGAGTTTGATTTATTGTCTTGATTAACAAACCACAATACCTTTGTGGTGATGGGCTCTTTATTTCACCTGAAAATGTCAAGAAAATGCAAGCAATGTGTACCAAAGCCAAATCGCTAGCATGTTAACTAGCCACCAGGATTTGCCATGTTTTGATCTCAGCCCTTTTGTAGTACTGACTCAACAGGTGACAGGTATGTATTAATAAACAATGACTTTTGCACTTGACAATATTTAATTTGTTTACATGTGTGTGAAATGACATTAGAAGTCTTCATGCTGATTGAGATGCTTAGTAACAGTTACTGGCTACATTTAGACTATTTTTTTCCCAGCTGCACAAAATAACTGGTTAAACAAATAATATTTTGTCCAGTATTGTTGTTATTTAATAAATTGCACTTGTGGAACTGATGTATAAAAGCAATATTACACAAGAGGGAGTACGGCATCAAAGAATATAGTAACAGCGGGTGTGATACGCCTAATGCCCGACACCTAAGAAATCGGGAAGGGGCACAGCAGTGTATGCATGTATGATTTATCTATTTATTTTTGGTCTGGAAATATTAACAAATTAACTTTTTCAATTAATGTGGGCCAGTTAAAGCATTTTTAAAAACTGACCATGTCAGGTCACTTCCTGAGGTGGTGTCAGCAGTGGTGACTGGTTTGTCTCAGCAGCTGGCTCAGCTTAAAACAAGAGTAAGACTTCTTTTTCAGCATTCAAATTTGCACTGCACTAAACTGATCCTCCAGTAGTCAGGGCGACCTCTTTCTGCATGCACAAACCCCACTTAAAGCAGGCACATGCACACCCACACACATAGTGTTATTGACATAGTGTTATTGAGGCCTACTCACACAAAAATAGTTTGAAAAGAGGGAGAGTTTCTGTCAGAGTGGAGAAAAACACATACTCCAATATAAAATTAATAAAAGCTTCTTACTCACCATTATGGTCAGGAGCTTTGGAAATCAATTAAGAATTACACTGTTTATTTGTTCTTTTAAAGTGACAGCCTGTCAAAAATCAAGTTATTTCTGTTGTTAACATGTCTGTAACATGTTTTTTGTGACTTACAAGACATATCCAGAGCAAAAGCTCACCGCAGTCCCAAATCTGTGTTTTTGTGCTGTGAATTTCCAGTTTGGGAATGCCCCCTCAAATGGGCAAGTTTGGACAGACCGTTTCTAGCTATGTAAGCATTCCTGCTTATCCTAATTGGTTAATGTTATAACCAATCAGATGGATATTCTTGGCTACCTCAGGGAAAGAGGGAGGAGCCAAGGAGCAGCAGAGAGAGCGGAGAGAGGCAGAAACAGTCAGAGAGGAGGGAGGGGAGAGGGAGGGACCTGGCTTGAATGTGGCTCGGTGAGCTGCTCTCAGCTCACTTCGCCGGTGGACGGGGCACCGCACAGCTTGGTCTCGCTGAGCTACAGAATGTGAGCCGCGGCTCACCACATTCCACCAGTGGTACCACATTCTGCCAGTGGTAAGCAGAACTGGCGCAGGCTCGCCACAGTCACTGGCGGACGGGGTGCCGCGCTCTGCAAGACCGTGGTCTATGAATATTCTAATTAGCTTGGCGAGACTGCGGTTTCGCCGAGCTGCTCAATCGCAGAGTGTGGCGCCCTGTCCGCCGGCAACTGCGGCGAGCCAGCATCAGTTCTGCTTACCAAAAGTGTCCCAATGGGCAGCTCACATTCCAGCCTCCAAGCAGGGCCGGGCAGGGACTTTCCGCTCCACCGAGAATGATCCTTCCTTAAATTGGAACACCTTCTCGGAGCACTGGCTCAAAGTCCTCTTCTTCTTGCTGTTGGTGGGTGGGGGTATGGATGGAGCTAATTAGAATATTCATAGAGCCGCACATTCTTAAGTAGGCGGAGGATGTTAAAGCTCTTTCCAAGCAAACTAAAAACTTGATGCTCCAACATTTGTCCCCCCCCCCCTTTTTTTTTTTTTTTTTTTTTCCTTTTTCTTTTTTACTCTAGCCCCTTTGTTTGTTTTTTTTAAATGTAGACTGTGATCTGAATGCAATATATATAATGAAAAATGAATAAAAATCTTAAGTTACAAAAAAAAAAAAAAAAAAAAAAAAAAGCTCTTTCCAAGCAATTCTAAGGCAATGAAAATGTTTTTTGTGTATAAAATACCACAATATACTATTTTGGGCAATACACATTTATTTTTGATGGTGTTTTGGTGGTTTTAGAGCTGCCAGAGTCAGTCTTTAAGGGTTAAGTTACCTTAAGTACAAGCACCGACTTAATTTTTGTGTTTCAAAATAAAACAGGAAATATGACAAGAATATTAAAAATGATAGTTTTACAGAGAAATCAACTCCTCTATAATCAACTGAAAAACAATATTACAAATTACTATCATAAAATTATTTTAAATTGAATATACAGTCATGACTATCAAGTGCTTTATGTTGCTCTAGCAGTATTTTTGTTTAATTTGAGGGTCATAGATGTATTTTATGAAAAACCAGAGGGCACTCAGAGAGCGCATACCTCTGCCAAGGCTCCTTTCCTCCTTCCCTTTGTCCATCCATATTGGCATCCATCCGTACATTGTGAGATAGAGCCTTGGTGGAGGTATGCACTCACAGATCACCTCCAACATCTAATGAGTTCATCTTTGGGCCAAGAGCCACCTCTGGTGAAAATTTCATCCAAATCCATCTAGTAGTTTGGGAGTATTGTTGCTAACACTCTGTGAGAAGATAAGAGCCTTGGCAGAGGTATGCATTTTGAGATCATCACCAAAATCTAATCATGTTTTCAGTGTGCCATTACACACCTTTCCTGAAAATTTGAATGAAAAGCACTATACGTATACTGTAAATGCAATTCATTATTATTACACTAGTCAACACCAAATTTATTGTCTAAGTTTTTCTAGCTGATTTAGGACAATTTTGATGTGTTGAATCCAAAAATCACATTGGATTTGCTCAGTCAGGTCAACTTTTTGAATTATGGCCACATATTGTTTTATACATTTTTGTTTACATGTACGGGTATTTTTTGCTTTATTTGATGAAAAATTCTTTTTTATGTCTTGAAATTCTCTGAATTTTGAACAATGATGATGTAACATTCAATTTACATGTGCTTGTCTTTATATAAAGGTAAGTACATGCACAGTACTAAGTAAGTACAGGTTTTTACTTGGCACATGATCGACAGAAACAAATGTCATTTTCGGATTCAGTGGTGCAAAATTGTCTTAAGTTAGTTGAAAAAACACAGACAACTTACAAAAAAATTATTTTTGTAACCCTGTGTTATTAACAGACAGAGAAATGACAGCAAAAACAGTATGACTACATTATAATAAGACTGTCAGAATTGTGTTGACCATACATTGGGGTTGGGCAATTCCACCTTAAATCAACATCATGGTTTTATTGACTCTTTCAGGTTGGTTTTCGCTTTTTTTTCCTCCTCTCTTCTCCATTACAGTTTACTGACAAGGTTCATAGTTATTAAGCAATATTACACAATAGTGCGGCATCATTCCATTTTTTTGCAGTTATCAACTACAAATTCACATAGTGTCCATATTACTGACTGCAACAAACTTGTAAGAAAGATGACCATGACAAAGGCATAAATACTCACCTGGCACGCCGACAAATGCAGACATGTTCCTCCAAACGTTTGCTTTCAAATTTTGATCATGATATCCTTTTAGTGTCAGATCAAAGACTACCGGGTTGTTTGATGCAGCAAAGTTCAGCCCCCACCTTCATCACCTACCGTTCTCGTTTTCCTGTACCGATGTCCTATGCCTTGCCCTTCCTTAATTCTGATTGGTTGCTTAGAAAGGCCTGACATTGACGAGCGTAGCTGTACAGTAGTCTGACAACTTGAACTTTTTTCAGCCCTGAGCACCACGACAAAAAGCAGCCACCGCTCAAAGCGTTTCAGTGCTGAGTAAACGCTGGGCTACATAGAGAATGAATAAAAAATAGTTGCCCACAGCAGGAAAAACAAGTTTGGTGGACACACCCCATAATACTTTTTCTGCAGTGCTTGGCTTCCTGAGGTGCATAGCCCTATGGTGTGACCACGCGCGTAACTCAGTAGACACGTCTTAAAGAGCCAGTACATGAAAAGCGCCAGATGAATATATAAAATAATATTCAAAAAATTCCTGCATCCATGTTGTGATCCGAATCACCACCAAAATCTAATCATCTGTTCCCCGTGCCATTACACATCTTTCCTGAAAATTTCATCAAAATCCGTTCATAATATTTTGAATTCTGTTGCTAACAGACAAACCAACCAACAGACAACCCAACCAGCTAACGCCACTAAAAACATTACCTCAGTCCTCTCTTGGTGGAGGTAAAAATTAAAAGTTGCTTAAAAATACTTCCTTATTGTTTCTTCACTGTCATTTTAGGGGGAAAAAATCACAATTAATTATAGAAAATGTACAATTAATTTGTTAAAAAAATTAATTCACAACCCTAATTTATTCATTTATTTATTCACCATTTTGCATTTGTGCAGATTATGTTTGTAACTGTAATTCACAGGTGATCCTTGAGTATGCTGTCAGTGTGAAAACGTCAAGCACAGCCTCCACTGAACTTAAAGCTGCAGTATGTAACTTTCATGTTCTGGGGTGCTTTTCCCAAACTGTGATGGAGGTTAGCCTTGAACCAACATAGTACAATCGATCATTTAACTAACGATCATCTAACTAACAATCATCAAACTTATGATCATTATGATCGTTATGAATGTTTCTAAAAACATTCCAAACAACATCGGACCATCTTAGTTTGGACTCCACTGGTTTCAATGAACATAGTTCAAATTACAGTGCTTTGGAGAATGGTGGAATACTTTGGTCATATCCGGCAGTTGTCATGGTGTGAAGTGCATTTAAAGAAACACTAAATTCATTATAGGTACCTCATATGCAGAATCAAAAATGGGTAAAATATGAGCAGAATAATATTTACAAGCATGAAACATACTTTATCGTACCAAGTAGGTTGCTGAAGCCGCTTTGTACCTCAGGTATACATCATAAGAATGTCTGGCTGAATACAGGTTCCATGATAACAGGGGTGAATGTGGTTAGGTGACTGGCTACCATATGTGATTCATGAAGATGTGTGGGTTTGAATGTTACTGTGTTCCTTGTCTTTTTTTTTTTACTCATTTCAAGCAGTAGAAAAGTACCATTACTATAATTTCAACCCTATTACATCGTTTTTAATTTATGATTTTTAATTAAAATAATCATAGATGGTTGTATCAGCTCACGAGTGTTTAATCTGTTGTCTTTCCAATAGTTATATGCACAGTGTATTTGAGCAAAGATTTTAATATTAATACTGAAATTACTCAAATGGGTAGGTAGGTAGGTTTCAAAAGTTGTTTACTATGTAACGTGAAAATGAATGAGTATTCAGTATTTGTAATGAGACTATATTTAATATAACAGTCAAATATTTATACAATGGTTTTTTGCTAATAGGGCTGTTCAAAATGTGTCAAGAACGCCCCTCGGGGCAGAGAGAGACAGGTTCACACGCTGAACTGTAGTGTGACATTTATTGACAAAAGAGAACAAAAATCCCCAACAGTGCTCAAACATAAAAATACAAACAAAATAACTTACAGAGATGGCGCTCCAGAGCTGAGATCGCTCTGGAAGAGCTCAAAGATGAGGAGTGAGTCCAAAAAAACACCAGCGGAAGTCCTTAGATTTTTAACTTCAGACATTGCTACCGCACTGAGAGAATAACCAGCAGTCCTTAAATCGTGGGCAGCAGATTAGTCGCAGGTGTGGGGAGCTGAGTGAGCAGGTGACCTGATTAATCAACTACTCACAGCTTGAAATGGCAGGGAGACTGCGTGAGTAGTTGGTGGGAGTGTCTGGGCAAGAGGAAGGGCTCTGAGTGAAAAACCAAATCAAAATATATACAATGAACTGACAACATAAAAATAAAAGACATACAGAACTCAGAAAATAAATTGAGTCTGAGCTGAGAGAGGAAAATAGAGCTCAGACTCATGACAAAATGTATTACACCACTAACATACGTTGTAAAAACTGTATCTTTGATGAGCTGGGCAAATCCAGTTATTTGATGGTTTATTATGTTTTTAAATGCATAATAGCAATGTGTAAAATAAAGGGTAATTTTTCAGTTGTTGAAGCTAAAATTGCCCTCAAATTGTAGAATCACCCACATAATGCTCACCACTAATTATGTCATTACTGCCAGCTGTGTCCTCCGTCAACATTTAACTTTTTCTCAGAGGCCATAAGTTCCTCTACAGTTTAGCTGTCCGTGCATACAGCCCTGGGTATCTGGAGATGTGAAAGTGTAGAGATTTGAAACCAGTCTCTAGAGTGAAGAAGTTTTGTCAGCAGTGATTTTGCGTGTCCGTGTGCACAGACATAAAGACCAACGGCATGTTAGAGCCCCAGTTTACAATAGATTTTAGCCAATCCACACACCAAGGAGCATTTATTTCTTACAGAGAAATACAAATATGGAGCTTATATTCCTGGATTTCTCACAGAAATACAAGCCCTGTGATTAAACTTTAAAGGTCTGATGACACGTTTTTGACTTAATCTAATTTTTCAACACATAATACAATATGACGAAATAGGTTGGTCTGTGCAGTTCTAAGTCAAACAGGCTTTTTTTCACGCGAATATCCAACGTTTTTATGAGCGCCATGTCACCAATTGCGTCAGTGGCAGGAAATCCCCCCGGCCATGTTGTAACATCATCGACAGAACACGGCACTTGGCTGCCCATTGTACACACAGGATGGAAGCAATAGAAATCATTGACGATGGTTCCAGCACATGTAGTCTGGAATCGGTTTGTGTTGTCCAGTCTTCAGGAGATTATAGGTTCGAAGAATGGGATGACAATGAAGAACCTGGGGGCATCAGACCGTATAGGTTTGAGCCGTGCCAAGTGGGCATCGTGCCTAGCAAGTCAGACTCAGAGAGTGACAGTGGAGAGGCACGCATGCCCGCCTTAGCAGCAGCGACAAACACACGGCAGGGGAACACAGAGTGTTATGCTTTTGTTACAGATATTGCAACAAATTGTTTGTTCATAAATATAATTTATTTAAACCCAATTTTTCAATAAAATCATAGCAGTGTATTCTCTGTGGCTCAGGCATCAGGTTTATTATGGATTATATTTTGAGTTCTTGTTGTTTTTGTTTTGTACATGTGGCTTATGTGCGTTTTGACCCACTTTCAGGTGGGCACTGTCCAAGATTTGCCGGTCCGACCACATGCCCTCTCTCTTTGACAGTCAGCTGTTCATGGTTTGTGCGCATCATCTGCCGTGTTGTCAGCCAGCCAATATTGCCAACACTATCACGATGTGTTAGCCACTCCACACAGCCGTGGTTCTGTTGCTCCCCTTGAAGCAATGTCGGCCCTGGGGTGCAACCGTAGTTAACACGTCTCCTCTCCATGCGTTCGATGGGCAATGTCAGCCCCGAATGCCAACTGTAAGTGTTTCTGCTTATTTTTGTAAGTCTTCACCTTTTTGGGAACTGTTGTCGTCATTCTTATGTTCAATACATGGGCTGTGGTGAATTCTGCGTGTAAATCCATTCATCATGACCCTCCGTGCGCTCTTACGCAGGGCACGGATAGGGAGGATGAAATAACGAGGATTTACGTGCAGAGTTCACCACAGCACATGTAATACAGAAAGACAGACAATTCCCAAAAAGGTGAAGACATACAAAAAACACAAACACACTTACTGATGGCGTTCGGGGGCCGGCATCGCCCAGCGAACGAATGAGAGGAGACGTGTTAGCCACAGTTGTGCCCCAGAGCCGACATTGCTTCAAGGACGCACGAGAACCATGGCGAACATGGAGTGACTAACGTCGTGAGAGTGCTGAAAATACTGGCAGACTAACAGCACAGATGACAATACTATGGACCAGCAGTGCATGACTTGCAAACGGACGCTAAGTACACGCACTGCTGGTGATGGTGTGATGAGAAGCACTTGGGCGAGGACCGGGAAACATGATCAGCGGGAGTTTGAATCAGCTGGTGATAATGATAGAGGGGATGTGACCGGACCGGCAAGCGTCAGGCTGCGATCACAGAAAGTAGGTCAAAGCTGCGCGTAAATCCATTAATCCTTCCCCTCTTCGTGCGCTTCTCCTGTGTAAAAGCACACAAGGAGCGCACAAGGAGGCTTATGACAGTTGGAGCTGAAGCATGTGATGTGGTCTTTCACAGCCTGCTGTTTATCTAAGCCTGCAACACAATGCGAAGGTATAGCCGTAAAATTAAAACAAGAAACCAGAGAAACTGTGAGCTACAAAGCTGCTGTCATTCTAGTCAGCAACACCAGAGTCCGTTCTGTTGCTTATGTCATGGTGGTGCCGCTCTTCATTTGGTGGTCAGCACCACAGTCCAGTCAGCGGCTGCGTTTTTTTGATGAGAACTAGTTTATGCAGGCGCGGTTGTAAATATTATATAGATCATCATGCCAAAAACATGACATGACATGTTGACATGGCATGTTGATGTTTTTGGCATCAACATGCCAAAAACATGCAGGTTAGGTTAATTGGAGACTCTAAAGCGGCCCTTGGTGTGAATGTGTGTGTGAATGGTTAAAAAGGGATGGCGCCGTATTGTGGCTGCTTCATCCATCCAGGTGGTGGATGAGCCTTAATTTCTGTAAAGCGTCTTTGAGTGTCTATGATAAAGCGCTATATAAATCTGATGTATTGATTGATTGATTGATCATCGACAACGACTTTTGGGTTTACACAACATGCTAAAAAATGTCAAAATCGTGTCATCAGACCTTTAAGCCTGATGTGTTAGCTACAGTAAGCCCGAATCATAGTGGCAAAAGTGTGTTTGTAAACAAGTGAGTGCAGTGGACGCATTCGTGCACAAACCCTATGCAGAGGGTGAGCGCTGACCGAGCACATGCAGCCCCAAAAAAGTGAATGCACGTACAAGTACGCAAGTGGTCACAGTGAGCTGTGCATGCACCACGAAACTCCCGCCAGGGGGATGTACTGAGCAAGCCGCTAAAACTGGAAGAATATACAGTATGTTTATGTTTTTTCCTGTCTGTTTTCTTCCTCTGCCACTAAAGCAGGCAGATCATCATTTTGTCATGATCATCATCGTATTCACATACAGTACCTCCATTGCTTCCGCCATGCTCTTCTTTTGTGTTTGGATTGCAGCTCTTCAAATCAATTTGGTGGCTCATGGCTGCCACTGACAGTACAGGCATGTCAACTGTAGCTCATCTTCACTGCACATGCATGAGTGGCAGCAGCAGTGGCTCAAAAAACACTTTGAATATTGCTGTGTATGCAAACGCAGACTCCAGAATACATACGTTTTCCCCTAGGAGTGACTCTGATCAGGCCTTTAGGATTAGGTTAAAAAAAGGCTCTTAGTGGTATCTGTAAAATGCTCTTTTTTACCCAATAGATGCAGCCTTATATAGAAAAATAATCATCAGAATTATAACCAAGGAGGATGCCTATCTTTGCTGAATTGTGGCGCTGCCGATGTTTCAAATCCAGTTTTGCATAGCTGCACAATGGTGTGATGTCGGCTGCAGCCCACATCACACCATATCACTTTTTTCCTTACTTGTAATGCTTTTGTAAAAGTTATGACTGAAGACTCCTTATCAAATACTAAAGCCAGCGGTCAGTAAGTCAGATTTGTTTATTGAATGTAATTATACAGGTTATTTATTTAACCTATTTATTTAATTCAGTTAAACTTTATTTGTATAGTGCCTAATCACAACAAAAGTCATCTCAAGCCGCTATTTGTTTATTTATTTGTTTATTTATATATGATTCCCTCATTCTTTCAGCTTAAAAAAAAATATAAATATTTCTTGCAGATGGAATCTGGTGTTTATAGTTATAATCCAAAGTCCCGAGTAAAACTTCAACCCAATCTCAGTAAAAAACTTACCTAATGAACGTTTTCCACCCTTCAAAAAAATGTGCATTTGTACGTAAAACAAAAAAAAAAAAAACGTACCTGGATATATTTTACGGAGTCCATGCCTTCACTCACTGCGCATGTGCAAATGCATAGAAGAGAAGAACACATTGTATTCACTGCACATGAGCAGAACAACACCTGTTTTAACCTGCCTTCCTACACTCTTTTGGTTGGTGGGCGAGGCATGGCCAACGGTTACTTACTTGCAGTTTCAACTAACAAGACATGAGTTTGAGTCCCACGCTGATCTGTGAGTGACTTTTTTTAGTATTTTTTTTTATTTGTTTGTTTTACACTCCACTAATGGTTAAGTATAGGATAAGGTTAGGTTTAGGCATCACCTCCTGTAATGGTTAGAGTTAGGAAAAAATGTTTTGGTTAGGTGTAACCTCTAATGATTACAGAGAATGAAAGGGAAAGAAAGAGAAAGTGGCAGACAAAGGTTAGGGTCCCGGGAGAAACGTTTCTTAACGCTGTAAACACCACATGTCCACTGCACATAAAAAAATGTTGGTTTTTTTTCCATTTCTATGCACTTTTTCTCAGGGTGAAAAAAATGTGCAGTTGTACGTTTTTTTTGGTGAGACTGGGCTGAAAACCTCTACCTGTCATCTGTTAGTTAACAACAGCAGTTTTCACACCTTCAGTGAATCCGTGTGCCTGTGTGGTTGCTTCTGTGACGTGTTGTGTGCACGCAGATGTTTCTCTCTGGATCTAAATGAAAACGTCGTCTGTGCACCAGGCCTCACACTTCTTAGCTTCTACTGCAGCTCCTGAGCTATTATTGCAACGACACAACCTTACCGCAGTGTTTGCAAATGTTCAGTAGAACTATGGTTTTGGGAAACACCTGTGATAGTCGATGACGCAGTAGACTTTGTAAGTAGCACCGTTATACTTTGATCGTTGTTTTGGGTAAACAATTGAGTTGCAGCTGTATAGTTCATACCACAGAAATTGTTACCTTAGTGAGCAACGATGCTTTTGGAGAAAAGCACCCCTAGCTCATCATCATCATCATAGCAGTCTGTCGGGCTGACAATGACTGTTTCATTTAGGTCTGATCAGATTCCTCCACCCAGCTCTGTCCTTCGCCTTCCGCTGCCAGGAGCTCCTGACCTTGTTAACGCGGGCGACGTTCAAGCCAATATGAGTTGCTGTCTGACTGACCATTTCACGAAACTGCTTGCAAAGTATTTGAGTACCGCTAGCTTTTGCTGGACTAGCAGCACATTCTTGGCAGATAGAGGTGTTATCAGTGGCAAGGACAGGCCAAGACAAACTGACTCCAGTATCTGTTGCAGTGACTGACCAGATGATAGGTTTGTTTATCTCTGCTCTTTATGTAGTGCATCTCATGATGCACCGACTGGCAAAAGTCCACCACAGACCTTGCGACAGATGTGCTTATCTGCCAGGATGTCCAGTCTCACCCCGTGTAACTGGGAGTGGTCCACCACAGACTTGTGACAGATATTGTTTTTAGTTCTGCCAGGATGCCCAGTTTCACCCTTCACGCCCTTGGAAGGGCGAGGTTGCCAGTTGAATCGCCGACAGCCCGACCCACAAGACATGTAGTCATGTAGACCCCTAGCTAGGAGCACTGAAAAGACTACATAGGACAACTATGACCTCAGTCCCAACAGCCAATCACAGGGTGCCTATTTGTTGGTGGCTAAATTTGTGCTCTGTGATTGGCTGTTGGTACTGAGGTCTTAACGGTGATAGCTGTAGTCCTTTCATTGTTCCTACCAAGAATAGAGCTGTTGCAGGTAATGTGGGCTCATTTAGGCAATGGGGGAAGTAATATTCACCTGGCCAAAGGTTGATGTACCACCAAAATAATTTTGGAAACATTATTTTAAGATAAAAATCTCATTCTTTTTGAGTCCCTATAGCAATAGTACTAAGTTTGAATTTGATCTGATGAAAGAACAGATGGGGATACATACATAGAAATCTGTCAAGTAATTAGGAGAATATTATAAAAATAGTTAAGTTTATAGAGATAGACATATTGAAAATGAGCCAAAACTGCAACATCCAATAAATGATTAAATAAACAAATTAAAATTACAGTCTGATTTAAAATGGGTATTGATTCGCTAGCATTTGTGTCCTATATTTTTACATTGCCTATTCTTTGATTTCACGCTGTTTGAAAAAATATACATGAGCACTATCAACTTCACCCAACCAAGCATGTCAATATCAACGAATTTTATCATCTGTCTAGTTTTGAAACCGCTCTGTGTCCTGCTGCCTATCTCTCTTGGCGGCTGCTGCTCCAAACCCAGGTGCTGCTGCACACACTAACTCATGGATCACAATCAGCCCCCTCGTTCAACCCAGGAACATCCCTGTCAGTCTCTTCTGTCTCCCCAGGGCTCAGTCTCATCCCATTTTAGCCATCACACTGACTACAGCTGCCCCTGGCGCCGCACTGGAATTGGATGGTCTGATGACTAGTGCGAATGGTCGATAACTGTCCCCTCAATGTGCACACAAGACAATGAGACTTCACAGCCCTGAATGCAATTCTGCAGTAGCAGCATATGGCTGCTTTAGCAAATGTTTCAATAGATGAAGAAAATCTACTAACAAGCTACAAAAGCAGTTCACTGGGAAGTCTCTTTATCATAATGCTCTAATGCCCTTCAAATAGGGAGGATGAGCTTTTGTGCACCGGGCATCGACACCAATGGGTTAACTAATGATGGCATTAGTGTGTGTGTTGGTGTGTGAATGACTGTGCCTATGCGCACATGTGGCTTTGTGCACTAATGTCTGTGCGCTGTCATTTGTGTGTATATGTGTGCATGTGTCTTTCACAGGTGATCAGTCAAGGCTATCCACTCAGCCTTTCTCTTGCAGCCCCCTCATTACAGCCCACTATCTCCTCTAAACACCTGCAGCCCCACAGCCCACCTTCAGCTCCCGGGCACACACGTTGGCTCGTTTTGTGCTAGTGTAGAGAGAGCCTGCCCATCACATCAATCTAATGCACTGTTTATATTTATGTACAGGAGAAAGGCTAAAAAAGGCCCCTCTTACCGTGGGCTTTATTGACTAAGCATTAAGCGGACATTATCAGGCGATAGCTTAGTTATTTATGAGGCGGTGATAAAGGCAGCAGGACTGAGTTATGTGAGAACCTGAAGCAGGATGAAAGCTGCTCATACAGAAGCCCTGATACCCGACACTTACCTCTCTTGGTCTGGGTAGAGAGCCACTGCAAATGCGCCAAACAGAGCTGTAACACTCAAGGATTTATGGGTGGTAAATTTATGCTCTCCATAGGTCAAATGAGGGGCTGTTTATCTGGGTTTCATTGTCACTGTCCTCGTGGCGGTGTGCCGCAGGTACCGATATTTTCATATTTGCTTTAGGCGTGCGGCCAAACAAGGATGGGGAGGTGGGACCTCTAGGTGCAGTATTCCACTGACCTTCTGAACTTCGCTTTGAATTTTCAGTGCGGCACAGCGCTCACATTTTGAAGATGTTAACATGAATTATGCATGACAGAGCATAACTTGTGTATTTAAGTGTTACACAGTAGCCTTGCGCAAGGGGTCTCTGGGTGTCTTTGAAGTTTTGGGGGAGACTTGCACCATATCTTACTGCTGTTGTCATTTTACAGCTGCATACCATAGTTGTATATCGTATCTGATTTTGTTCCAGGACATGGATTGGTGTTATAGATCCTAAATCACTTGTATCTTCCCGGCGTACACAGGTACACATCTTCTTGCTCACAGTTCTGTAGCGTGCATAAATCTCTGACACAAACTGCCACCAAATTTTTTGACACACATATATCCTCACCCCTGTGTACTGTACATAACACCATCTTACCAAGCCAAAGCCATCTTTCTCCTCAATAAACCAGGTCAACAAACAAAAAGCAATTACGTTGGGCAGCTGCCGCCTGGGAGTGGGTAATTACAGTGCGGTGTGGACAGCTTCATTCTAAACAGGTACTAAAAGCATCATTAATCATCCTCCCTCTGACGCTTCACACTGGTCATGTGACACAGGCTGCCGAGGAGCTGGGGAGAGGGATCCGCCTTGGGGGGGAAGGAGCAAGACCCGATTGGCTCCTTCCAGGAGTCCTTTTAGAGGTCAGCCAGTCAGCAGCGATGACCTGCCAATGACCTTGTATCACTTGACCCCTGAGGGCCCAGAGGTCACTCTCTCATATCAGTTGGAGCGCAGGCAGCGGAGAGGCAGAAGGCAAAGACGAATGACACAGAGAGAGGGAAGAGGAGGAGAAGAACGGTGCGGGCGTAGAGGGAAGGCACACAGAAGGTTTGTGGGGAGAAGCACTGGGAGGGGTGAAGATGAAAAATAAAACAGTAGGCGTGAGGTTTGATTGAGCACCTGGTCTTTCCTTTTTGCATAAAATGGCTGATGGAAAAACAGAAGTGTTTTTACAGCGGCAAGGCCAGCTCTGATGGACACTCCATGCCTACACCGCCCATTCCTTTCAGTCCCACTTATTTCCCTATTTCCCACTCTCCCTTTTCCCTATCCTTTGTCAGGCTGTCCTCAGGTTGGCTGAATCTAATTAGTGAGTAGCAAAAACATCTGTATGTTTGTTTTCCTAATGCTCATCAGTCATTAGTGTAAGCGACACAGTGGCAAGAGACTGCAAAATGTGGATATAGCTTTCCAAATCAATTTAGCAACAGACATTTTGTTGCTCCTGTACGTATCCAGGCGTGAGAATCAATTCTTTTCTTTATGAAATACAGCCAAGATGGCGGCTGACAGAGAAAAGTGCATGAACTGCTCCCTCACTGCCACGGATGGCTGATTGACAGATGAAACACAAAGACGTTTCTGAAAGACAGAGCGGCAGCGTCCTCAAACCGGTACCCATCCCTTTCTCCTCTGTCTCCCCTCCACCTCACCCCTACCAGCCCCACCCCTTCAACCCGGCTCCTCTTCTCCTCTCCCTCCATATGTCTGTGAATCTGTCACTATGGCAACCTCACCCCAGGGGCAGAAGAGGGGGGGGGGGGTTACCTTCGCTCAGACAAATAAGCATTGCAGGGCTCATTTATGATGGTTTGTTTAGGGATTATAATAAACTGATGAGAGGTCAACATGTGTGCTCTTGCATGCACAAAATAAGAGCGTGTGAGTAGGTGTGTTTAAGGCTTACAGAGGAGTGTGTGCAGCATGTGGAACATCTGTGGTGAAGGTGCACTGAGCACATTTTGGGATGGAAGAAAAGGACATATAATAAATATATATATATATATATTCTAACTCTAAAAAAAATGTACGCCAAATGGGATGTGTCCATTTTTTTTTTTACATTTTTTTTAACAGGATTACAACTTTGCACTCCAGATTAAAGAGGGCACCTGCCACAGGACCAGCACCATTAAGTCGGTGCATTATATCAGTGGCATCATTAGCAGAGCCGTTGCTAAGGCTGATGTCTCAGATGCAATATCAGCAATATTTGTAAGGGCTTATTGCTTGTTTCCCCTCACTTTGTGCTTGTCTGCAACTTTTCAAAGGGCAATCCAAACTAGGGAGTAGACAGAGCTGTACGGGAGAGGTCACCCAGACTATCAGACACGTAGTAGCAGGGGTTCCTCGCTTGATGTTCCCGATGCTGCATGATACGCCGTACACACCGTGCTTAATAGTATCCCACACCGCTCCGACGCACAGCGCTAGAAATCTCAGCAAAGTGAGCCCCCCTCCCCCCTTATTAAAAGGGCTTGTAACCTTGACACAGTTTCACCTCTGTGTGCACCTTCCTTCTCGCTCTTTCCCCCTTTCCTCCCATCCTCATGATACCTTAACACTGATTCAAAGGTCCCCACCCACCCAAATTCCCCCCACCCCTCCTTTTCAAGAGCAAATTTCCCATTGCAGAGAGAAGTGCTGAGTGCTGCTGTTTGCTTTGTACACAGAAATTCGCTGAGGCTGTAAGCTGTCCCCAAACATCTGCTCCCTGGAGTGGAGCATGAGAGGAGAGGCAAGGACTGGACTGGTGTTTACGTTGTTCTCCATAGCGCCGTCAGAATATGTTATGTATGATTTGTGTCTGAGTGTGTGTGTGTGTGTGTGTGTGTGTCTGCATGGGCGTGCACATCGGCGTGTGAGAGGACAATTATTCAAATAAGTGCTTTGTATCTTTTTGAGCGCTTTATTAGTAGCACCTAGGAAACAAAACACATATTTGTGTAATAGTACACAGGGCATCCACATGTGCATTGGCACAGACACACACTGACAGGTGCACTTCATTTCAACTTTCTCAGTGTACAAATTGTTTGGTAGTCAAATATGTGAATGACACCGACCAAAAAGACTAATAGAGCATGAAAGTTTTTGCAAATAAAGACAAAACAGTAAAATCAGGCAAGCAGAAAAAGTGAACAGGGGGGGGGGGGGGGGACAGTCCAGATGATTACAGCAACAGACACATTTGTTTCACATAAACCTTAGAAAAAGCTTCACGTGTTCAGTCAGTTTCATTCCCTTGAGTTCTGGAGAGGATATTACAGGCATATCATGCATTTAATAAATTTTAGGTCAGTTTAGCTTTTAATGACAATGAGGTCAGAAGGAGACCTCCTAAATGTGTTTATTAAAGCACATACAGTACAGTGCTGTGAAAAACTAATTGCCCCTTCCGGATTTCTTATATTTTTGCATATTTATTACGCTTAAATGTTTCAGATAGTCAAACTAATTGTAATGTTAGACAAAGATAACCCAAGTAAATACAAAATGCTGTTTTTAAGTGAGGATTTCATTTATTAAGGGGGGAAAAAAAGCTATTCAAATCTACCTGGCTCTATGTGAAAAAGTAATTGCCCCATAAACCTCATGACTGGGTGTGCCACGCTTGATGGCAACAACTGCATTCCGGTGTTTGTGATAACTGGCAGTAAGTCTTTTACATCGCTGTTGAGGAATTTTGCCCCACGCTTCTTTACAGAATTGTTTTAATTCAGCCATGTTGGAAGGCTTGAGTATGAGGTCACGAACTAATGGCTGGACATTCTCCTTCAGGATTTTCTGGTAGAGAGCAGAGTTCATGGTTCCATCAATTACAGCAAGTCATCCAGGTCTTGAAGCAGCAATGCAGCCCCAGACCATTACACTACCACCACCATGTTTGACTGATGGTATGATGTTCTTTTTGTGAAATGCTGTGCTAGTTTTACACCAGATGTAATGGGATGCACGCCTTCCAAAAAGTTCAACTTTTGTCAGTCTATAGAATATTTTCCCATAAATCTTAGGAATTATCAAGATTTTTTATATATTTTTTTTTTTTTTTTTTGCAAATGTGAGACAAGCCTTTGTGTTCTTTTTGGTCAGCAGGAGTTTTCACCTTGGAACTCTCCCATGGATGCCATTTTTGCCCAGTCTTTTTCTTATTGTTGAATCATGGACCAGTGTCCAAACTGAGGCAAGTGAGGTCTGCAATTCTTTAGACATTCTTCTGGGTTTTTATTTCTCATCTGATCGTGGCATTATGTGCTGCTTTTTTGAGATCTTTCAGCCTACTTCACTTTGTCAGACAGGTTCTATTCAATTGATTTCTTGATTCAACAGGTCTGCCACAGTCAGGCCTTGGTGGGGTTAGTGAAATTGAACTCAGCTTTCCAAAAAATATGGTTAATCATAGTTAATTCATGATGTGTATGTGTGTGTGTGGGGGGGTACTTTTTCCACATAGAGCCAGGTAGGTTTGAATAGGGTCTTTTTCTCTTAATAAATGAAATCTTTTAAAAACTGCATTTTGTATTTACTCAGGTTATCTTTGTCTAACATTAAAATTTGTTTGATGATCTGAAACATTTAAATATGACAAATATGCAAAAATATAAGAAATCAGGAAGGGGGCAAATGCTTTTTCACAGCACTGTATGTTCTTTCAGTCGCCCATATCAGACAGCTTTTAACAAGAATAAGAAGCCACACAAACACACTGTCAATATACAATCATTCATTATAGCTTCATACCCAACTGGATTTATGGTGGCATCTAAGATGTGTGTTTCCTGTTAATGTTTTAGCAAAAAAAGGCAACTTTATTTATCATAAATAATTATAATTATTGAATTATAAGTATGTTTCTTTTTGCTGTGAATTAATGACTTGTATAAAGTAGATTTCGGAATTGAATTTCATCAGTTGAAATGATTGCTTTAAATTAAGGGAGGAGAAAAATGAAGGGGGAGAAAATTGTAACTTGCTTAATGTCGAAATGTCGACACTGTTGCTACCTGCAGCGGCTATATATTTTGATTTGAATTACTTTGTGCCTTTTTGCACTCCCCCATGTGTATGTACGTACATGAGAAAAGCACAGCTGTCAGTCTCGTGAACCAACCGTACATCTTCAGGAAGGAATTACAGGAGAGCTCATATTTATCAGCGCGGAGTCGCGCTCAAATGCTTTCAAACTAAATGTCAGGTCTGAACAAACACTGCAATTCTCCTTTCATCAATTGAGATGCAATTGCTGAAACTGCCACAGATTGAAATGAAAGTGATAGTTTGCACAAAATAAATCAACTATGTTCTCCCCACACTGGTTTTAATTAACAATAAACTGTTTCTTTCACACATTTTGCTACTTCTGAGCATTTCTGAGTGAGTCTATTACATCAGAAGATGTGATAAAATAAGATTGAAATTAAAAAGAAGTCTGAGTGCACACCTGCTTCCTGTAGCTGCTGTGCACCCTACAACCTGTTAGCCAAATCCCTGTGGCAAAGGAACATATTTGCACAAGATGATAAAAGAGTTTCTAATAAGGCCAACCTAAGACAGGAGCAGGAAGGACATGAGAGACCTTTGTTGTAGTTTCAGGCTTGAGCTTGATTTGTTTTTTCCTTTATTTTTTCCAACGTCACCATCCACCTCATCATCCCTGTGACCTTCACAAGTGCACACTTTGCATTGAAGAGATGGTCACATTTGATGGTTTTGTTAAACATTCCAATTTGCTCTATTTTGCTTAGAGAAAGGCAGCCTTAATGGTGTGTGCTTTGTTTAAATGCAAATGTGGAATAAATTGGGCTCAACACATTTCTAGCCTTGCTTGCACAGCGAAAGAAAGAGAGAAAGAAAGAAAGAAGTCCTGTGTGCTATTCTCCTCAAAGTTTTAAATTTTATTCAACTGTGGATTCCATTAACAAGATGAACACTGGAAAATATTGTTTGGTGTGGATTAATGTATATACTTTAAAATTATGTGAGCAAATATGCATGAAAAGTGTGCATACCTAATGAATAGTTGTTCCAAATATTGTTTATGCATGCTCTGACATAGAATCATATTAAGTGTGGAGCATGCTCAAGTAACCATAATTTTTCAACTTTGCCATTAAAAACAGGTCCATAGTTTATATCCAAAAAACTTATTGGGTGAAGAGACTCTTTCATCCACTTTATGAAGTGAGCCAGTAGCATATTTTTGGCTTATTAAAATAAGAGACGGGGCAAAATTAGGTTAGCACTAAGGTGTAGGGGAGAAAAAATGCATTATCTGGCCTGGTATAGAATTATAATATGAACAATTATCATATGGCCTGCTCGCTCTTCCATTCAGCTAGATGAAATATTGTTGTGCGGACACAGAAACCCCACACCAGAACAAAGGCATTTGGAGTGTGTGTGTGTGTGGGGGGGGGGGGGGGGGGAGATATGGAGAAAATGAATGAATGAAAGAAAAAGCTCAGACTTCGAGGTCATCCAAATTAATGGTGCATCTTTCTCTGTGTGAGCTGCTGACCGGGTCATCGATGTCCCGGGGCAGGACAAAGGTCAGGAGGTGAGGGGTGAACTCTGGTGTAACTGCATATATTAGCTTGGCCTTGCAGCCTCCATGTCTACTTAGAGTCCTACAGAAGTCCACTTGTCTACTGTCAGCAAAACAATTTTATTTGCCCATAAAGGTTTAGAACAGATCATAATCAAATCCTTTTTTTTTTCTGTTCCTATCTGGAACCCATCTTAAAGTTTATTTACTTTGTTTAATTCCAGAGGTGGGCAGTCTACTGACGTGCATGTACTCTAGTAACTTTACTGAGTAGATTTAGTAATATACTTTTGAGTGCATTTATGGAGGAAAAACTGTAATTTTACAGCTTTACATTTGCGCAAACTCTCGGCTACATTTCATTTCACTGATTTGAACTGAATTTTTGAAGTCTATTATTTTAAAACATGTGCAGACCTGTGGCATACAAACAGTACACGGTCTACTTTCTCTGATAATTCAAATGTAACTTTGCCCAGCATAATGAAGCCACGTGGAAAAGCTGCTTAGGTTAGTTTATAATGTAATAGCTGCTGTTATCTTTAGTTGTGAAATTTTATTTCAGTTAAATCAGTGTTGAAATCATTGTTTGTCCAGTCTGGCTTTGGTTCTATTTCATTCATCAATGTCTAATAATTTGGATTATATTAAAATCAACCTATATGGCTATTTTGCTTTTTCCCCCTTAATCACCTTTTAGCTTGCTCAAAAGGGGGAAAGGATAAAGCAGTTACTCACCAATCCAGAAAACCTTTTTACTGGATACTTTCTTACTCTTTACTCAAGTAATCTTATGCCAGTTTTATTCATTATTACCATAAAGTAGCAGTACTCTACTAGTTTCAGTACGGTTTTTGGCTCCTCTCCCCACCTCTCCTTTGTTGAGATTAATACACGTTTTTGGCTCCATTGACTCAGCGCAGACGCACTATAAGGAAAGATAAACAAAAGCATCCGTTTATACAGAGGATTAGTGTGGCTGATGGTTCATATCTCCATATTAAAACTGACATTAACATTATAAAAACGCGCCGTGGCTGCGGAAGCAACAGTGTTTAAGGGCCGTGTTTACCATCATTTACTTTCTATGTGATGAGATGAGGGATCAACAAGGGCCACGCGCTTTATTGGCTAATCCACGCAACAGCGCAGACCCGCTTTTATTGTCTGCTCTCCCGCGTGAGTCTTCCCGCTAAATTATCATTTTCAGACGCATGTACAGAGGTAATAAAAGACGCAACAGCTCCCGATCGTCGCGTTTCTCCCTCCCATTAGCGCGCCGTTACCGATGCGTCGCAGATTTTGCGTCTCCATGGGTCAATACTCCTATAGCCCGATCAATAAATCTGTCCGTCACTTAAGGTGTGTTCATCTTTTTGGCGGGTGGAGGAATAATGAAAATTGGGAAAATGGACAAGGATTCAACAATAAGGCTGAGACCAGAGCGGTCCAGAATGATCTGATCCATCGCGCGTGCTCTGCACAACAGGTGCATCTCTTTCCTCACGTGTGCTGGAAATAAATAATTTAAATGGCAGCAATCTCCATAATTCTGCACCTACGTTTCTGGAGAAAGTAGCCTATTTTTAAAATAAAAATATCAAAACTAGATTTGGAATAAATATGTGGTAGTTCAAAGAAACCACAGAATGTGCGTTGGATAAACCGCCAAAGTCTGTTTCTGAATACACTTTCCGAAATAAAATAGGCAAATGGTCCTCCATAGCTTCTACGGTCAATTAATACAAGTTTGTATCTTCGTTTACATTGTGTGGATAGACGCGCGACGGATGGAAGGACTTGGATTTTAATATTCAAATCAGCGCGTCTGGAGCCGGGGAGGATGACAGATCGCTTCGGTTCGTTCTTGCATGAAGAAACGTGCCATCGCCCTCCTTGCGCTGAACATCCACCGTGGTAAGCAAATACAGGTGAAGCCTGATTGAAACCGATGCAAACTGGAATCAAAACATCTGCCAGCTGCACGGGGAAGCTGGCCAGCGCACGAGTTCAGGAGTTCAAATGCAGGTGTTTCGGAGAGCTCAGAGCGGGGCAGGTGTCCGCAGAGCCGGTGTGTGAGTGCGGGGCCCCGGGCGCCGGGTCCGACGGCAGCCCGCCGTCCCTCTGCAATCTCTTCTGCTTCATGCGTCTGTTCTGAAACCAAACTTTCACCTGCGTCTCGCTGAGCTGCAGGGCACCGGCGACCTCGGCGCGTCTGGCCCGCGTCAGGTACTTGTTGAAGTGGAACTCCTTCTTCAGCTCGGTCAGCTGCCCGGCGCTGTGGCTGCTCCTCCAGGGCGCGGTCAGCGCGCACATGCGGCGGCTGCCGGCAGCCTCCCCGGCGCCGAGGCCGGAGCCGGCCGTACTGAAGCCGCAGGTCATGTGCGTCCTGGCTGGGAAGAGAGGACATGAAAACAGCCTTCAGCAAGATCAATGAGGCTACACACAAAAGGAGCACAAAACCTTTCTGAATTAAATTATCCACGCCCATGTGCTGCAAAATGAGATGAGCTCAAATAACCACACACTTCTCAAATAAAGCAAAAACAAGTATTCAAACATCCAGCGTCCCAGAATTAGGCTGCATATATACTGGCCAGAAGCCAGTTTCTCAGTCTAAAGTCTCCTCAGAAGGGTTCCCCCCTGGAATAAAGAGGTTTTTTTCCTCTGCTACAGCAGCAAGGGTGTACAGTCTAAATGAGAACATCTGCAACAATGCAGTCAGAAGAATCACATACTGCCCTCTGAACACAGATTCACCATGTCTGACTGAAAGTTTCCTGGTTTTGTAGCACTTAATCTGCTTGATATCAGTGATGCTACAGCTTGCTCTGGTGTTCTACTGTAAAAATGATCAAGGTGGTTAACTAGTAAACTAAAGTTAAAGAAAAAAGTTTCAACTCGTGAATTTAGGATATGCTCACGAACCTTAAAACTTATGGCACAGAGTTAGAAATTCACTCTGAGAGGGAATTTATTTAGAAAGGAGCTGCTGACACATCAAATAACCTTTTACACTACATAAGTTCAAAATATAAGTTGTCCTGTATATTGCAGATACAGATGAAAGTAGTCAGATGTTTGGCGATACAAACCAACTTTGTAGCATTTACAGTCCATTAACTGTATTCATCAGAATCATTAATTATTTGCCTTTGGGTCTTTCTGTGTCAATGGCAGTTTAACAGTTTACAAATCCTTTCAAACACTGCTTTAATGACAAATGCCTCCATTTTATCCTCTGAGGTTTCTGGGTTACACATTAAAGTATCATCTGTGCTACTTATGTGCAATGAATGACAGGAACCGCAGCTATATCTTGATTTTTCATTGCTGACATTGTGGGTAGTCGTCAGTGTGTCTTTGCCTCTGAGAAAATGGGCCGCCGCTGCTGCTGCAGCAGCATAATGGAGTCAGTGTGCCAGGTGTGGAGCAATGCCTCCCACCACAATTCATAGATAGGAAGGTTAACAGGCCTCCAGCCACTTGGAAAAGCATAGCAGATGGAAAGGTCAGTTATAGGATAAATGTCAACATCTGGGTGAAAATGAATGCAAAGGTAAGCGAGACGGGGAATTAGAGGGCAGTGAATACGGAGAACCAATACAGAGAAACTGTATGGAATTAAAAACTCCAGCTTTCAAGAGTGCAAATCACATGCACATACTGATTAATGGCTCCAAAGATAATAGAATTGATGCCGGCCAGAAGGCATAAAAGAATCAAACAAAATATTTGAGGAATGACTTGCACACTTAAAAATAGCCAGGCAGCAATGGGAATAGAAGGGCCTTCCAAGCCAAGGAGAGGGGAGAAGAAAGGGGATAGATCAATACACATTGCCTCAGTCATCTGGGCATCCAGCCCACAGTAATTCAGGTGCTGTCAAAGCATAATTGAAGAATGACGCACTGGGAGTATATACACTGAGCTAGGAGATCAGGTTACAGCAGGTCTGCTGAGGCCTGTCAACGTGGAAGAATACGCAAGACTTTGTTTTGTGCCAAAACCAATAGAACCTCCAGAGGAAAGCATACTTTCACTAATGACTCTTTTACAAGTTACACAGTAGCGCTAATGAGATACTCCTACAGATGATCTCCTTCAGAGAGATACAGAAAGAGGTTACAGAAGACGCAAACAATGTTGGCAGGAAATGTCTTTGTGTGTGGGGTGTTTGTGTGTGAGTAAATGGCTTTGTCAGGCACATGGATTTGGATCAGATGAGTGCCTAATGTGTTTGATGGGTAAATTGATTTCTGGACTAATCAAAGGTCTGGTTGTGTATCTCTACCTACCTCACTGTGGCATCAGATATTTATTTATTTATCTTGTAACCTGAACCTGACCAGAGGTGGCTTTATACTCATGTTATTTTGGAAGCGTTTTGGCATGTATGAAGTGGATGAAATTGCTAGAAATTGCACTCGTGTAGGAACAGCATTGTGGTCAGGAGGTAATGTGATCATTGTGGTTTGTCTGTCTGATTGTTAGCAGGATTATGCAAAACCTACTGCACGGATTTGGATGAAATTTTTCACCAGAGCTGGCCCTTGGGCTACAGATGAATCCACAGGATAGAATAGATGGGACCTTGGTGGAGGTATGCACTTTCTGAGTGTCCTCTAGTTTTCTCGTAAACTTGTGACTTTTTCTAATAAATTTGCAAATGTTTTTGCAAGTGTATGTGACATTTGTTAATTTTTTTTCTCATAAATTTGTGATTTTTTTCCCCTCATAAATACACTGTGATTTTCTTCCAAATTTTGGACTTTTTTCTAATGTTTGATTTTTTTTTGTTCTAATATTTTCCCAGCAAGTTTGTAAATATTTATTCATAAATTTGCATATTTTTTCCTCATAAATTTGCATCTTTTTCATGCACATTTTGTTAATTTGCAGCTTTTTATTTTTTTTAGAGCTGTGACTTCAACCAGTTTGAGTTTTTTTTTCTCTTAAGGTTGTCTAAGGAAAAGAAAATATAAATTATTAGCACATTTCTAAGAGGTTCCTTTTCATCCTTTTCGTGAATAACTGTTTACCACAGAGGATTAACTCTGCTGGATGAATCCTGTTTTTCTTTAAAAGTGTCAGACTATCCATATAACATATGATCAAATGTCCTTGGGTTGAAGTAGGGTTTTCTGCACTCATAGTAGCATAAACTGTATCCTGCACAAACTTAGTGCAGTTTTGTGGAGAAGATACTTGAGTAAATGTAACTTACTGTTTCCTACCTCTGCATTTATGTCATATTTTCTGTCAAAAAGTTACATGTCTTAATGGATGTACATACATGACTACTGAAGAACGTGTTTGCAGATTTAGTGCTTGTTTCCTTAAGCTTGGGTTACAAGCTTACATTTACATTTTATGCATGCCTGTACCAAAAGTTACAAAGAGGTTGTTGGTTTTTTTTTTCCCATTATGGAACAATCCAAGCAAATCAAATGTGTTTCCATGTTTACCTCCTGCCAGCAATTAACAGAACCAGTACTGCGTTCACATTATTTTATGCATTATACTGAATTTTTTTTGCATCAATTTCTACCACGCAAAAAAGGGCAAACAAATTCATGCAAAGTTGCACATTTGGGACAGCATGCAACAGACAGGGGTTGCATTGCCGTTAAAAAAAAACAAACAAAAAACATAAAACAAAAACGAGAGTAGACCACCACTGTTGTAAATCTTCCTTCATGTAAAATTTATTAAAGCCAGCCCAAGTACAGTGGCCAGTCAGTCAAGTGACATTATTGATCGAATGAAGGATCTATATTAGATGCTATAACTCAGACAAAATTGAAGATTGATAGGTATTTTTCACATTAGTGGGGTTCTGGTATATATATATATACATATTTAAGATGGGCTTATGCATCCTTCTTTGGGCTCTCTATCCAGAGCTCATCAGTCAGTGAAATGATGATCTGTGACAGCAATTATGTTAAAAAGGTGGACACATGTAAAGGTGCTGCAAACTGAAATCGATACACCAGGGCTTTCATTACAAACAGACAACTAATCAATACTCAGGGAGCGCTGCAGCTCACAGGACTATGTTTTACTCAACTTCCCGTGAGCCTCAGACAGGCAGTGGTCTCTTGCATTATTCAAAGTCTGCTGGTTAGTAAGGGCAAGGGTAAATAATTGATCATTTTCTGGGGTGAATATGCGCCGAGGCTGAGCAGGCCCTTCGCCTCCCCGCTCTGCAGCGGAGCAGAAAAATGTTGAGCAGCCTGACGGGCCCGCATTAACATGAAACCGCTAAGAAAATGGGACCCGCGCTGGTCTGCGCGTATGCAAATGAGGCGTGGTGTCAACAGCCGTAGCTTTGATTTGCCTCTTACATGATAACGTTTAGCCTTTAGATTTCAGCTTTTGTTTGTCGGTGATGGGATGGTCGGGATGATGGTGGTGGTGGTGGTGGGGGGGGGGGGTCGTTCACAGTGACGCACAACACACGTCAGCCTTTCTGTTAGCTTTTTCTCCCCCTTTTTTCCAAGCTCGAGTAGAAAACTTTGAACAAACTTTTCTAAGTTTTTATGAAAGTTACCCAATGTTAAGAAAAATAGCAATCCTTTTTTTTTTTTTTTTTTTTAACCTCCAAGGTGTCTGAGGTTAAGTTACTCACTCATCCCGCGCGCACTATCTCAGCACCAAACTTACCCGCGCGGGGCTGGCTCCTCTTCACCTCCATCCACCCAAAACTTCTCCTCCTCTCAGCTGCGCCGCAGCCTCGCCGGCTCCCGGGGCTTCCCGCAGCCACGCGCGCGTCGGGGTCTCCGTGCGCGTAAATCTGAAAATTCTCATGGCTTGACGCGCGGTGTCCGCGTGCTGGGGGGTCCTCCCGTCCCCGCGCCCCGCGCCGCCGGGGGACCCGGGACGAGAGGAGGGAGGCCGGTGCCAGAGAGTCCCCGAGAGGCTCACGCTTCGGGAGGAGAGGAGGGCTGCGCGCCGTCTGATGCGCCGTGGAAAGTTCTCCCTCCAGATCGCCCTCCCCATCACGACCACTGAGTTCAGGCGGAGACCTGCAGCCCCGGTCCGCGTTTATGACCCCTTTTGCTCGGCAGCAGCCCGTGAACAGGGAGCCAGTCTCTCCTCCAGCTGTTAACTCGTTATGGGAAGTCATTATCACCTTTCGCCCTGCATAATCATTGGACGGGGGTTGCACTTCATGCCCGGCCTCTCACGCTTGGTCAGGCGGCTATAGAGGACCATGGGGACATTCCTCACCGGCAGAAACAGCAGTCTCCTGATTGATGGAGATGACGTGCCCTCGCGGTCTCGGCCAATAGCTGGACATCTCTGTCATCAGGGAGGACAACAGTGATTAGAGCCGAGCAAACAGGAAGTTAGACGGACTGCAGGTCAACACTTCTGATGGTGTCCGAGCACAGCAAAGCAGGCCGCAGCAAAAACACAGGCGTCGTCCATCATCATCACCACCACCACCATCATCACCATCATCAGCAGGAGACGCAGACAGGGCCTTTGTGAGCACCGCACCTATGCAGGCAGGTGGTGCGCAACACCCCACTTCTCTCACACACACACGCACGCACACAGTCATTGGTCTCACACACAAAGTCTGATTTTGGGTCAAATTCTTGTGCCGTTATTTTTCAGGCCAACAATGAACCCCCTTCCCCCACCACCCCCTGCACCCAAAAAAAAAAAGTTAAATTAGCATAATACAGGCCTACACTGATGTAGTTGATGGATTATGCAAATTTGCTAGGGCTTGTTGAAAAAGCCGAGGCCCTCTGTGGTGAAGGGCTCGGGTCATGTGAAAGGCACACTTAATGGGTTCAGAGGTCGTGACAGCTGGCATTTAGAAGTTCAGAGGCAGCAGATTTCTAATTAGCCACGAACAAATATTTTAAAAACAATGTCTCTATAAGCAAAGATCAGGAAGACGAGAACAAGTTGATCTCAGGTTAGACCTGCTGGTCAGTTGGGTTAAACCAAGGTCCCAACATTAGAATGGGTTCAGCTTTTGTTTTTATAGGTGTTTTATTTTCAGGCAAATGATGGTCTTTTATTTTCAAACAGGAACTCCTGTTATTTCAACTTTACTATCAACTGAACCACATTAAACACTTTTAAGACGCATTGTAAAAATTGGCTTTTAAACACGCAAAACTGTACTCATAACTAGTGGTTGCTCTGTGGTATACGTATATATATATATATATACAGTACCGTTCAAAAGTTTGGGGTCACCCAGACAATTATTTTGTGTTTTCCATGAAAAGTCACACTTATTTACCACCATGAGTTGTAAAATGAATAGAAAATATAGTCAAGACATTGACAAGGTTAGAAATAATGATTTGTATTTGAAATAATAATTTTCAAAGGAAGGTCAGTTTTATAGCTTCTCTAACCAGCTAAACTGTTTTCAGCTGTGCTAACATGATTGCACAAGGGTTTTCTAATCATCCATTAGCCTTCTGAAGCAATGAGCAAACACATTGTACCATTAGAACACTGGAGTGATAGTTGCTGGAAATGGGCCTCTATACACCTATCTAACTAACTAACTAACCTGCACTTATATAGCGCTTTTCTAGTCACAAAGACCACTCAAAGCGCTTTCACTAATACTAACCCTCTATTCTAAGGGCCTATAGGAGACAGATATCTAGGGACAATTTAGAACAGCCAATTAACCTAACATGCATGTCTTTGGATTGTGGGAGGAAACCGGAGCCCCCGGAGTAAACCCACGCAGCACAGGGAGAACATGCAAACTCCACACAGAAAGGTTCCAACCCCTGCCAACCTGGGGATTTTGAACCAGGAACCTTCTAGCTGTAAGGCAACAGTGCTAACCACTGCACCGTAGATATTGCACCAAAAACCAGACATTTGCAGCTAGAATAGTCATTTACCACATTAGCAATGTATATTAGATATTAGAGTGTGTTTCTGATTAGTTTAAAGTTATCTTCATTGAAAAAAACAGTGCTTTTCTTTCAAAAATAAGGAAATTTCTAAGTGACTCCAAACTTTTGAACAGTAGTGTATATACACATACATATATATATGTGCACCGGTGTGTCACACACATATGCCCCGCCTCTTGTTTGTTGCTCTCTGTTGTTGCTGTGAGGTGCTTGGGTGCATGTGTGTGTGTACGCATACACAGCACTTCATGCGTGTTACATTTGAATATTTTGTTTTGTAACACCTTAACTCTTGCACTTTAGCATATACACTTTGTACAGTTTCATTGCAGTTGTTCTGCTTGTGTATGATTGTTTGTCTGTGTGTTTTTGTGACCTGCCAGGGGACTACAGATGCAATATCTGGCATACTTGTATTAATGTTCATTAGTATGTGATGTCCCTTTCAAATAAACATTAAACTTAAACTAGTAAGAAAAAATAACCAGTAACTGGCATAAACTAGACAACTGAACCGACCTGCACAGCAGAATTCTGATCAAAAATAAAAAGATTTTTCCCCTCTAAAATCTTTTGACTTACTTTGAAATTTATAAATCAGTGCATGTCTTTCTTAAGATGCTGTCAGGAATGAAAAATCATATTCCGGTGAATCAGTGTTTATTCGTAATGTTAATTTAAACCAAAAAGTTTAATTGTTATCATTTAGATGACATCTTATAGTCTATTTTAATGAATACAACAATCATTACAATTTTAGCCTTTTTCAATTTAAAATCAATTCAAAATCAATCAGCTGTTTTTAGTTCAGCTTTATACCTGGGCTAAGACAGAATTAAATTATTACTGGGATATGAAGACCAACATAACATTGCCATTATATTAATAATTTTGTCAGTTTATGAACATTTTTATTTTACTTCTTAACATTTTTTTGAAATTAGTGCCTAAAATATAATTAATATGTTGCATAAATCAAAATAAAAAGTATTATTATTATTATTGTTGTTATTATTATTTATCATTGCTGTTTATCATTGTTAATAATTTATTCATTTTCTCATATTCGTCCGGTGGTAACATTTACCATTAAACCTCTGTCTTTTAAGTCTGCAGTAATTACAAAATAATTCAGCGTAATGAACAACTTCTAACTGCATTCTTACAACACAGAAATATGGTCCCAGCTGTGGGAGTTAATGGGATTCTACAGGCAGCGATGTGCTGAATGACTGAGTGCAATATATCCCTTCTCTCCATGCATTTGCATGGCGCACTGATCCATCTTCATGTCAGCTCGGAGGTTACTCAGGGTTCACACGCTGCCTTGTTTCTCTCCTCCACACTCAATAAATAAATCTCTGCAGCTTTCTGTTTACCGCCTGAATATAAATTTGTTTGCAGTCGATCGAAGACCTGTGCGGAGGTATTAGAAATTGTATTTCTGTAATGGCTTTCAGCAGAGGGAGGTGGGGGACGGGAAGAGGTTGCAGAAAGGGAAAAGAGAATAAAAAAATCAGGTGAGCAATGTCTGGTTGCTTTTTTTTTCAAGCGATTTAAAAGAATGCAGCAGCTTCTTGGGCATTCAGATGACAATTTAAAACCAAATAACTTTCTTTTTACTTTATCTTCCAGGACATATTCAGGTTTGTTCCTAGAAGTGCCATATGTTTGATTAGCATATATTAGGTGAGGTTCCACATCACTGCCCAGTGCAACAGAAGCTACATTATCACATTATCACAACAAACAAGTGATCCCCACCCAGGCTTCTTATTCTGGACAGCTTGTATCCCCTAAACTGCAAAATCTTCTCAAGATATAGAAATGGGCAGAAGGCCCATAATTCCACTCTTTGTGATATCATTCTGAATGTGATCCCCCTCAAACCCTCTTTTTACTCACCAGAAATGTAAATATTCTTGCCCACAACCCTCCAAGACGTCCTCCTAAAACAGTGCAGGCATTTTTCATCGTTATGGCCGCAGCTGTTTTGACTGGAGGTAAGGTAAACCTAGCAGCACTAGGGTGGCTGTGTCAGGAGGCGGGGAGGAGGTAGAGAGCATTGACTGATGCTAATTAGTTTGGTGACCATGCTCTGATGTGTGTCAATAGGCAGTCAAGGCCCTGGGATCAGTGCAGCGACGCCTGGATTACCTCCTGCGTTTGGGCTGGACGCTCATCCCGACGCATGCCGTTGACACCAGACCCTCGTCAACCCTGTCAGACCTCATTATAGTTCAGCTCTTGACCCCCTCACAAGGCCCAGAATTGAACCAGCGCTGACAGACGGCCATCACCAGGACCCGGACAGGTCACTGCTGAAAATGTAGCAGCAAGAGGTGGCGATGGCACGTACCTCGGCTGTGATTGAGTTGTAATGTGGCAGAGGGACAGAAGATGATCATGCAGGACTTGGCTCTTCATGTTTGTGCTGACCTGCCACTGCGGTCAGTAGCTTTCAGAAACTTTACTATAGAATCGCTTTGAATCGTAGAGGCACAAAATTAATGGACATTAGTCCTTTATAGGGCATTCATCATTCAAATCATCAGCTCAAGACCATCACTGAGGATACTAGAAGATTTACTATTTTAATTATAATATTATACATGCTATGCTCACTGAAGTTACCAAATATGGATCTTCATTTAATGAAAGGTTAAATTGAAATCTAACTTTTGCTGTGTTCTCTCCAGGCCTGTCAGCAATAGCAATAAATTTGCTTTTTTTCTTGTAAATTTGCAGCTTATTCTTGTACATTTATTATTTTTATCCTTGTAATTTGCTAGAAATTTTTGTTCCCTCACAACTGTGTAATGTTTTAACTATAAATTTGTTATTTTTCTTATGCATTTTTTGTCTCAGCTGTCTTTTTTATTTGGGATTTTTAAAAAAAAAAAAGGTAAATTAGCAATTTTTTTTATCCTACACCGTTAGACATGGCTGTAATTTCTACAGTTACATACCATATTTCACCCAGTATGATACTGTGAAACCTTTTTCCAGTGAGTTACTGTAATTTCTGTTGCATTATGGGAATTTTTTTGTTGAATTCAGCTGTAACATCCAGTCATTTACTGTACTTTACTGTACTTTTTGAAAATACAGTTTTTTACTGTATTTGGCCTACTGTAACAGCTTTGGTGCACATTTTTAAAAATTAAGCAGTAGTCTGTACAAAAAGATTTTCATTCAGTTATTTATTGCTTTTGTATTGCTGATAATGATATTTAGATTAATAAGCCTTAATTTAAAGAAGGAACAATTGTATTGTTTTCTATTACAGTACTATACTGTAATTCTAAATTATGGTAATGTTAATGGCCACAGCCCTTGTAACAGTGTACATTTGTTCCCTTTGTGTTTTTTAAGGTTTATGTCTTGGCAGTCGTGTTTGTCATTTATTTTCTGATGAATTACTGACTTTACCAAAGTAAAATCTCCCCATAAATGTCGCAGGTTTATGAATTCTGTTGTCTTGCACAGAAGCTGCAGTATATAACAGACTATTCCAGCTGCCAACTTGGGTAGTGAGAGTGACTTCAGCTACAATTCTGCTTTTATTTGGCTGGTGGTCAGGTGCTAATGTCAAGCCCTGAATGCAGGTGAAATGAGAGAAAGGGTCAGGGCAAGATTGGAGAAGGAGCAGACACACAAGCGTGGCACATTGGCCGGCTGAAAGATGGCTATCTGTTTGATTGATAGAGCATGCCAGCCATTTTTTTCAAATTATTGGCATTTTTGAGAGATTGTTATGTCAGTAGTAAGGTTTAGCTTAGACCTCACATAGTCCAGGGAATACCACCTGGAAAGAACAAATCCATCCGCTCTGTGTGGAATTCTTAATAATTGCCCTTGCTTTATTGTTGAATGGTATGAAATCTGTCACAGTGCATGAAGCATAATCATAAATCCAATGCAACTACTGTGCAAATGGCCAGGGACATTACGGATAACTGCATTCTGCACAGCCTCAACAGTGTGACAATGAAGCAATACCTTGCTAATGCCAGGACTTTTCAACAATAGCCTGTAGTATGTGTTGCAGCGCTTCACAGCTTCAGTGAGCCAGGAGGCTTCGAGTCGGCAGAATCCTAAACATCATGACAACAAGCCATCAGTCATCTTCCCCCCAAGCTGCTGTGCACACTTGTGTTTCCGGAGTTCTTACTGTGGGAAATGAGCAGGGTTAAACATGAAACAGGAGGAAATGTTCATCATTGCAGCACTCTCCGCAATATTCTCCCTCATACACCATTGTTTTAGCTGCAGGGAAAGAGGAGTTGTATTTGTTTATTTATTTATTTTTTACTTAAACATCCCCTGCTTGTTCACAGCGCAGATCAGCAGTCGGCTGTGCATGCCGGTCACAGTTAGCGGCTAAATGCTGATAGAAAAATGATGCCGTATTAATAAAGACTCATCTTCTCTTCAGGCTTGCGAAGGATGGTTCTGACAAATGAAAAGTTTGAAATGTAAAAGTACAAACACAAGCAGAATGTGTGCAATATGCAGTCACATACTAGACTTGTGAATACCTGTGAGTACCTCTGTTTACCTGGGATGCAGCTGGAATGCAGGTGTGGGCAGGTAGAAACATTTTAAAAGTTTTAACATTTTTCTTTTTCCCCACCTGTGTACTTGCATACTGTTTGGGTGTGTGTGTGCCACACGTCCAAATACCAGCATTAATGCACCACCACCTCTACCCACCTACATCACACCTGCCTAAGTGTATAGAGGCATTTACAGGTAGTCACACATACAAGTCTGTGTGACTGAGCCCTTACACCAATTATATTTTCATTAAGGAAGTTCAAATAGTCATTTCCCTCTGACAGTAAAATGCATGTGTATCTGGCTGAGCTTCTTCATTTCCCTAGAAGTGAACAGATTTATTGACTGCTCTTTTGAGTTAACCACCCAATTTCAGCAAAGGACTTCCATTTTTTGAAGTGCCCTGTGCCATTTTTAGCTACCTCCCTAAGGGCCTGCTTACACAGCACAGAGATCATTGGGTGACCATTGAGGGATTAAAAATTACCTCAATCTCTCAATGATCTTGTAAAGCCTAGAAAGCAGTTTCTGTGTAAATCTTTGGGAGATGAAAAGTTCAACTTTTGGTAACTTTCATGGTGATCTATAGAGATTTTTGAAAGATCCTTGAGAGACCAGGGGAGATTGCTGAGCGATCACTGAGTTTCTTAAGTGAAAAAGGAGGTTGCTGAGTGTTTGAGAGGTTTCTAGTGCTCTTCTACTCCCTTTACACAGGGATCTTTGAAACATCGTTGAGTGACGAAAAAATGGCCAGATCTCCCAATGACCTTCCAATGATCAGCAAGGTGGTCATGGTCTCCTCAGAGTTTTGACAGTCCAAAACAATTTCTCAACGATCACCAAAGGAAAGTGGTCTCTTAATGAACTCTCCACAAGTTCTAAAGGAGCATTCACTGATCTCATTGATATCCTAATGATCTAGCAAAGATATCTAGTTTGAACTGGAAAAATTTGGAGTTCATTGAAAGATCATGGTGGAGATCACTGAGAGATTATTGAGAGAATATTGAAAGATCTGGCCATTTTTTTATCACTCAACAATCTCTCAATGATCTCCACCCTGTGTAAAGGGGTATAACTGAAAAGACCCGCATTTGGCGCTAGAGCCACAGGTCTGTCATTTGTTCTGCAAGAAATATTGTATTAATTTATGCAAAAATTAAACTTTTCTCCTATAATACTCAGTTTTTGTTATGTAAAGCCAGGATGTAGAAATGATCTCTTCCAGTGGCCACAAGCTGTGCTGTTAATGAAAAAATGTGACATGATATGGATACTAGTGTAAAGTATTAGAATGATTTAAAAATGAAACATTTAATCATTTATATATTGTAAAGCAACTCATGGAGAATTTTATATCTGCTTGCCAGTTTATTAGGTACACCAGTGCAGTCTATTACAACAGTCAAAAAACTCCCATTTAAAGCCCACCTTTGCTCATGTTGAAATTATTTCAGAGAGATGCTGACACATCTTTCTACTCCAGCTTTTCAACCTTTGGCTCTGGCAGTTTGAGCTGCCGATAATACGAAACTGAAAGGTGTAATGTTGTACATAGTCCACCCCCTTTTATACAAAGGACTGAACAATAAATTAACATTGCCATTAAAAATATGAAGAAGGAGCTAAAACTGGAACTTGAGTATTAAGGAAGACTTGGTGCTCAGCAGGTTTTATTGGACTAGATCAGTGCAATTAAGGAGATCTGATAAACTTGTCATATATGGTGGTATGCAAAAAAACTGACCACCCTGCACAATTTTTTATTGAAAAGAACAGTCTGTGTAGAATATTCAATTCAGCTTTATTTATATAGTGCCAGCAGTCATCTCATAGCACTTCTGAACAGTAGGGAAAATACCCCACAAGTGCAGAAAGACTCCAACAATCTGGCAATCCCTTGTGAGCAAGCACTTGGTGACTTCCTGCTAAAAGGAAGAAACCTCCAGCAGAACCACGCTCAGGGAGGGGCAGTCATCTGCTGACTGGCTGGGAGGTGAGGGGATAGAGAAGAAGAAGAAGAACAGGCATGTAGAGAGCAAACAACATGAGAGTCAGTCTGTGGGAGAGAACAAACAGATACAGCTGTCTAAACCTATAGCAGAATTATGAAGGGAAGGTTCAGTGTCACCTGATCCAACCTGAACTATAAGCTTTGTCAAAAAGGAAACTTTTAACCCAATTCCTACAAAACAGAGATCAAGTCTGTCTCCTGAATCCAGATTGGCAGCTGGTTCAATAGGAGAGGAGCCTGATTACTGAAAGCTCTGCCTCTCAGTGTGATTTTAGAGATTCTAGGTATAGAGTAATCCTGCGTTTTGGGATCAGATCTTCAAGGGGCCTGATGAGTTAGAGCTCTGTATGTGAGGAGAAGGATTTTTAATTTAATTCTAGATTCTATAGGAAGCCAGTGAAGGGAGGCCAAAACAGGAGAGATGTGATCTCTATTTCTGGAACCTGTTAAAACTCTAGCTGTGTGGCACATATGTTGGGTTCATATTTTCCACAGTTGTATTGCTGTATGTTTATTGTGTGCTTCACGTCTCGAGGGACAAAGAGTCTGAGCCTACAGGAGATATCGAGGAGGTGTGAGATTTGGCCTTTGCCTCAGAGGGACGCCCTAGAGGGATTTCTGGATCATCGGAGAATAGAGGACAATGGTGAAAGATCAAAGGGTTACATTGTGACTGGGATTAAGTACCATGTGACTGTATGTTTGCTAAAACACCATGTGACTTGAGTTTCGATGTTCCTGAAGTATAAGAGTGTGATGTGATTTTGATCAGCCTCTTTTCTTGTTGAGAGATTGCTAGAGTATGTGTTCTGATAATAAAGCTGAACCTGAGAAATAAACTCAGCCTCATCCTTGAGCACATTCTCTACACTGGTGACCCTAAGACAAATTATGGCCGGTGACGACCTTCCCGCACCAGACTCATCAGGAGCCAGCCGGGCTAATGCAGCTACCGCAGTCCAGCTGCCTGATTTCTGGCAGCATAGCCCGCGCTCCTGGTTTAACACTGTCGAGGCACAGTTCCATCTTCGGGGAATTTCATCTGACGCCACGAAATTCTACCATGTAGTTGCAAAGCTGGACAGCCACACAGCCCAGCGGGTGGAGAGCCTGACTAACCACCCACCAGACGACGACAAGTATGGCGCATTGAAAGCCGCTCTCATCCGTGCTTCCACCCCCTCGCTGGGAGAGCGAGCAGAGAAGCTCCTGGTGTTGACTGAGGGCGAAGCAGACAGACCTGCAGACCTGATGGCGAAGATGCTGAGTTTGAGAGACAACGAAGATGATGGCTTTATCTTCGCCCATCTTTTCCTCAGGACACTACCGTCAGTGGTGAGAGTTACCCTGGCCAGTTCACAGCTGCTGGCCCACAGAGATTACCACGAGCTGGGCCAGGAGGCGCAGCGACTCGTCGACGCCCATAGGTGACACACGGCCACGACTGCAGCAGCGGAGCTGAACGCAACGCCCAGAGACGGCAGGGGGCCAGAGGCTGCAGCACCAGATTCGCTGACGACAGCAGCGGCGGAGGCCAGGAGACACGGAGTGGGCAACGTCCTCTGCTTTTACCATCGCCGCTTCGCCGAGAGGGCACGCAAGTGCATTCCATCGGGCCAGTTCAAGCGCTCGGGAAACGCCAGGACCGGGAGTCGGTAGCAGCTGCGGCTCTCGGCGTAAAGAACAAGCTGCTCTACCTGACGGATGCGCGATCAGGGAGGCAGTTCCTTGTGGACACAGGCTCCCAGCTGAGTTTTATCACACCTTCCTACGCTGACCGGCTGGCGCCTTCCAGAGGACCCCTGGTGTCGGCGGCGAACAGCTCGACGATCAAGTCCTTCGAGGAGAATACCCTCCCCCTGTCTTTTCACGGCCGGGCATTCGAGTGGACTTTCGTCATAGCGGCAGTCAGTTTTAACATGTTAGGTGCTGATTTTTTGTGCTCGCATGGTTTATTGGTTGATCTTGCTAATAGACGTCTAGTTAATGCACTGTCTTTCCACTCTATTTCCTGCACAGCCCGGGTGGTCCCGCCTACTGCACAGGCCAACGTCACAGCTGCGGGTGGTAAGTTCCAAGCACTACTCACTCAGTTCCCAGCACTCACAGTCCCAACGTTTTCGGTGTCAGTGGCTAAACATGGGGTGGAACATTTTATCACTACCACTGGGCCCCCCGTTTTTGCAAAAGCTCAGCGTTTGGACTCAGCTAAACTGGCCATAGCGCACGAGGAATTCGCCAACCTGGAAAAACTGGGCATCATTAGACGCTCTAAAAGCCCCTGGGCTTCACCGCTACACATGGTCCCAAAGGCTGATGGCTCGTGGCGGCCTTGCGGTGATTTCCGCAGGTTGAATAATGCCTCAGCACACGACCGCTACCCGATTCCGCACATCCAAGATTTTTCGGTTCATTTAGCGGGGGCGCGCATTTTTTCTAAAATAGACTTGGTGCGTGGTTACCATCAAGTCCCAGTGCGCGCTCAAGATATACCCAAAACAGCGGTAATAACTCCTTTTGGGCTTTTCGAGTTTTTGCGCATGCCGTTTGGACTCAAGGGTGCCGCGCAGACTTTCCAGCGCATGATGGATGCAGTTTTACGCGACCTCCCTTTCGTGTTCGTCTACTTGGATGACATTTTGGTAGCCAGCACGTCTGAGGACGAACACGAAAGCCACCTCACAGCAGTTTTTCGGAGGCTGGCAGAGCACGGGTTAATAATTAACCCAGCGAAGTGTCAGTTTGGGGTGGCGCAAATTGATTTTTTGGGGCATCGCGTTTCGCCAGAAGGAGCGGTCCCTCTACCCGATAAAATACGCGCAATAACAAATTTTCCCCAACCTCAGACGGTCAAAGCGTTGCAGGAGTTTTTGGGAATGGTCAATTTTTATAACCGTTTCCTCCCAAGCGCAGCGCGGCTCATGCAACCATTGTACGCGGCACTTATAAAACAAAAACCCACAAGTAAAATCGTATGGTCTCCGGAGCGGGAGCGCGCATTCTCCCAAGTCAAATCAGCCCTGGCAAACGTGGTTTTGTTGGCACACCCAGTGCCAACGGCCCGCATGGCGCTCACCACGGACGCTTCCGATTTAGCGGTGGGGGCGGTTGTTGAACAGTTTGTAGCAGGGAACTGGCAGCCGCTCGCGTTTTTCAGCAAAACCTTGCGCGATAGCGAGCGAAAATACAGCGCGTTCAACAGGGAGCTTTTGGCCCTACATTTGGCCATCCGCCATTTCCAGTTCTGGCTGGAGGGGCGCCGTTTCACTACGTTTGTGGACCACAAGCCGCTAACGTTTGCGATGGCCAAGATTTCAGAACCTTGGTCGGGCCGGCAGCAAAGACAGCTGGCCGCGATATCGGAGTTCACCACCGATATCCAGCATGTCGCGGGCAAACATAATGTAGTGGCAGACTGTCTTTCGCGTGCTGTAGCAGCGCCAGGCCCCGTGGGGGCAGACTCGGCAGCCGTGGCCGCGGGCCAGGGTAGTGGTGCAGAAGCGCACGCAGCCCCGGTCCGCGTAGGTTTAGATTATGCAGCCATGGCCGCGGAACGGGTTAGCGACGCGGATGTGCGCGCTCCAGTCTGGACCAACAGGGTTAAGGCTGGAGCACAGGGTGCAGCAAATAGGTATGCCCCCCCTAATCTGCGTGGTTCCAGCTGCGTGGCGCCACCGCGTTTTTGACTTGGTCCATTCTCTGGCGCACCCGGGGGTGCGCGCATCGATTAAGATGGTGGGGGAGAAATTTGTTTGGCCGGGGTTGCGCAGACAGGTCAAGGAGTGGGCAGCAGCCTGTGTAGCGTGTCAGCGAGCCAAAATACACAAGCACACTAGAGCTCCTTTGGAGCCTTTTCACATTCCAGCTAAGTGTTTTGATCATGTGCATGTTGACTTGGTGGGCCCTCTGCCGTTGTCGCAGGGGTGCACACACCTTTTGACGATGGTGGACCGCGCCACGCGTTGGCCAGAAGTGGTTCCTCTGGCGTCAACCACAGCAGAAGAAGTTGCACGCGCGTTTTTAACAGCTTGGGTTGTGCGTTTTGGAGTTCCGTCGGACGTAACATCCGCCAGAGGTCCCCAATTTGTTTACGAACTCTGGTCATCAATGGCCCACAGCCTAGGGGTGAAGATTCACCGCACTACCGTGTATAACCCCCAGGCTAACGGTTTATGCGAACGCTTTCATAGGTCATTGAAAACAGCCCTCAGAGCGTCTCTTACGGATACAAATTGGGTGGATAAACTTCCATGGGTTTTATTGGGGTTGCGTTCTGCACCTAAAGAGGATTTGCAGGCCTCACCAGCTGAATTAGTTTTTGCACAACCCCTCCGTTTGCCAGGGGAATTCCTTCCCGACAATCCTGCGCCAAATTGCACCCCCCGCTCAGCTGTTGCAGAGCGGCACAGGATCAAACACCCTTCCTGGCCCAGTTCATCACAGTTTTCCATGTGTTTTTGTGCCGAAGGCTTTAAAAAATGCGGAGTTTGTTTTTGTTAGACATGATGCTCAACGCCCAGGTTTGCGGCCCCCGTATGATGGCCCTTTCAGAGTGCTGGAAACAGGGGAGAAGCATTTTCTGCTTGATTTAGGAGACAGAAAGGAGTTGATTTGTATAAACAGACTCAAACCCGCTTTTGTTCTGGCTGATGAACCGGTGCAGTTGGCGAAGGCCCCCCGCCGTGGCAGGCCTCCGAGAAGGCATTCTCCAGAACCCCCACAGAGATCGGCTAACAGTTTTTTTTGTAACTTAGATTTTTATTCATTTTTCATCATATATAATGCATTCAGATCACATTCTACATTTAAAAAACAAAGGGGTTAGGGTAGGGAAAAATAAACAAAAATAAACAAAATAAAAATAAAAAATAAAAAAAAAATAAAAAATAAAAGGGGGGGGGACAAATGTTGGAGCATCAAGTTTTTAGTTTCCATCTCTTAATTCTTCTGGTTTTTTCAGTGTCTTTGGTTATTCTTTCAATTTCTGCCTCGTTGTTGCACTTTGTAGTGTGTCCATTTCCGCCATTTTTTCTCCCATATTCCTTCTTGCATTCTTCGTCGATATGTTAGTTTTTCCATCATACGTATGTCCTCAACAATGTCAGTCCATTGTTCTTGGTCAGGAAGAACTTCTGATCGCCATTTTTTTGTGATAGTTTTTTTACATGCAATCAACAAGATTTTAACTAGATATCTGTCCTCAGCCTGTATAACATTGTCTTTTTTAAGATCACATAAGTACATCAGGTTACAGTTCATTGGTATATTATATCCTAATATCCTCTGTATTGTCACATGCATAGATTTCCAAAATGATGATATTTTGTAGCATTTCCAAAACATATGTGAGTGGTCTGCATTTTGAGCCCCACATCCCCTCCAGCATAAAGATTGGGTATTTGTATATTTTCCTTGAATCTGTGGTGTAATGAAAAAGCGAATCAGGTTTTTCCATCCAAATTCCCTCCATGCCCTTGAATTTGTTGATGTGTGTTGTGTTTTCCATATTTCCTGCCAGCTTTCTTCTGTTATGTTTAAATTGAGCTCTTTCTCCCATTTCTCCTTTATATAGTTACTTGTATGATTGTTTGTCATAAGTTTCTGATATAGTTTTGAAATAATTCTTATTTTATTTCCTGCATATGAGCTTAAAATAAGTTGTATAATCTCATTCACATCTGTTTGGAGGTTATGCCTAATCTTCTTCATATAGTAATCTCTCATCTGCAGATATCTGAAAAATTCCGATCTTTCTAATTTAAATTTTCTCCTGATATTTACAAAGCTCCCGAGATCTTTTTTTCCGATATTGCCCCATGCTGTGATTCCCTTGTTCACCAGATTTTTGTATCCCCTATCTTGTTTTGCCGGTTCAAACTGACTGTCAAATGCTACCCATTTCAATAGTTTTATGTCTTCCTTTATATTATACTTTTGTACTATTTTATACCACAGTTCTAAAGTAAATTTAGTGATTGGGTCTATTTGTTTGATTTGCTTATATGCATCTTTATCCCCTATTATGCTTTGTACTGGGAGTCCCTCAATTTCCTTTTCCATTTCTTTCCATTTTGCCTCATATCCCTCGTCGCACCAACATATGATATATCTTATTTGTGCTGAGTAGTAATATTCCTTTAGACTCGGTAGGCCCATGCCTCCTTTCTCTTTTGGTAATTGGAGGGTTTTATATTTCACTCTTGGTTTTTTACCTCCCCAAACAAATCTCGATATCATCCTGTCCCACTTTGAGAATTGGGCATCTGGAATCTCTGTTGGTATAGCCTGGAAGAGGTAAAGTAATCTAGGTTGTATGCTGATTTTGACTGTCTCAATTTTTGAATTCAGATCCATATTTAAGATTGACCATCTATCAATATCTTTTTTTATTTCTTGTTCCAACCTATCATAGTTTGCTTTATATATTTTGCTTAGGTCTTTAGGTATGTTCACTCCAAGGTATTTTATTTCTTTTTGCTTCCAGTTTAGTTTGATCTTATCAGTTATCTGGTTTAGAGGGTTATAGTGGAATGTCAGTATTTGTGTTTTTGTTATGTTTATCTTGTATCCTGATAATTTTCCAAAATTTTCTATCAAGTTCATCATTTCCATTATTGATTTACTGTATCTGGTTGTTCAAGGTAAACTATAATATCGTCTGCAAATAGCCCAATCTTGTGTTCCGCCCCCTTTATTGTTACACCTTTTAATTTCTTATTTTGTCGTATCGCTTGAGCCAATGGTTCTATGAACAGAGCAAACAAGGTGGGCGATAAGCAGCATCCCTGCCTAGTTGATCTTTGTATATTTACTTTGTCTGTTAAGCTACCGTTTATCTTGATTCTTGCCACAGGTTCTTGATATAGCGTCCTTATGCATTGTACTGATTTTTTGTTAAATCCAAAGCGCTCCAGTACACTATATAGGAATTTCCAGTTAACCCTGTCAAATGCTTTTTCTGCGTCTAAACTCATTATTACTGCGCTTTTCTTTTCTTTATGTATTTGGTTAATTATATGTATTGTTCTCCTGATATTGTCATGTGTTTGGCGTCCCTCTATGAATCCAGTTTGATCATCTTCTATCAATTCCGTCAAGAATGTCTTTATTCGTTTACATATAATTGTTGTGTATATTTTATAATCTACATTTAATAAAGAGATTGGTCTATAGTTTCCGCATTGTTCTTTATCTTTCCTTGGTTTTAAAATAACTGAAATGATTGCTTCGTTCCATGTTGGAGGTATTTTGTTGTTGTTCAGCGTCCAATTAAATGACTTTAGGAGTTGTGGCATGAGTTCTTCTATAAACAGTTTATAAAACTCAGATGGGTATCCATCACTACCTGGTGATTTACCATTTTTAAGTGACTTAATCACATCTCTGATCTCTTGTGTTGTTATTTCTGCTGTTAGTTTTTCATTTTGTTGATTTCCTATTGATGGCAAGTCCAATGTGTCTAGAAATTTTTTGATATCTTTAGTATTTGTTTCTTCAGGTTGCGAGTATAGTTCTTGGTAGAAATTATGGAAAATTTCTTCGATGTTTTCTGGGTTAACTGTGGTTTTATTTGTGGTGGGGTCTTTAATCTTGTATACATTATTCATTGTTTGTTGTTTTCTTAACCGTTTTGCCAGCAGTTTTGTGGCTTTTGGCCCTGTTTCATAATATTTTTGCTTTAGATATCTATTTTTCCTTTCAATTTCATCCATTTGTGTTTCTTTTATCTTTGTTTTTTCTTCTTTAATTTCTTGATATATTTTTGGATCATTTGTGCTTTGATGTTTACGTTCTAATTCCCTTAGTCTCTCACATCTTTGTTCATACGCTTCCAGTTTAGTCTTATTTGCTTTTCCTGTTTCAACAATTAATTTACCCCTTAACACGGCTTTTAGTGCGTCCCATAGTATTGTTGGGTCCACTTCTTCATTGTCATTCTCTTGGATATATTCGTTTATGTTTATTTTTATTCTTTCTTTCATTTTCTCATCATTTAACAGTCCTACGTTAAGTTTCCATGTTGTTTGTCGTTTTCTATTGTTTAAATATATTTCCATGTATATAGGATTATGATCTGATATTTCTGCCCCTCCAATCCAACAATTTCTCACCCTGTGTCTGTCACCTTCATTCATAAGGAAGTAATCTATTCTAGAGTGTACTTTATGGGCTGCTGAATAATGTGTATAGTCTTTTTCGAGTGGGTGTAGCTCCCTCCATATGTCTACCATACCCATTTCTGCCAGTGAGGTTCTTATGAACTTTGTTACATGTTTTTTTGTCTTCTTAACACTTGTTGTGTCAACTTCATGATCCATGACAGCATTTAAGTCTCCTCCACAAATTAGGACTCCTTCACTGTGTGTTGCTATGAGATCAAACAGATGTTGAAAAAAACCCTTGTCACTTTCTGGTGGGGCATAGATGTTCACTAATGTGATCTGCATACCATCTATTCTTCCCTTTATTATTACATACCTGCCTTCTTTATCCTGGATTTCCTGTTCACTTTCAAATTGTATTTTGTTTGAGATTAGTATCATAACCCCCCTTTTTGCTCCTCCCTTAAATGAACTGTAGTAGGAGTTCTTATAGCCAAATCTCTTTAGTTTCACATGTTCTGCCTTGCTCAAATGTGTCTCTTGCATAAATATAATTTCAGCTTTTTCCTTCTTGAATTTTCTTATTATTCTTTCCCTTTTAACAGGTGAGTTCAGACCATTCACGTTTAGTGTCATTATCTTAAGATTTTTACCCATATTCATGTTTTTCCATTTTTTTAACTTGTGCTCCTAGCCCCTTTAACAACAAAAATAACACATATTTATATAAAAACACATTAAAAAAACTCGACCTCCGTACTTTGGGCCTTTCTTCTGCCCACTGGTCCCTGTTGGTGGGTGGGGGGTTTGTCTTCACAGAGTGAAGGGCCCTCCCTAGACTTCTAATTACTATCAAAGTAATAGTCATAAGTCTAGAAATGTCCAACAAATATCACTTAAACCTCTCCTAGCCGTCTGTTTCTCTTTTACCTTGTCTTCTTGGCCTTCATTTCTTCTGTGCCTTTCTTAATCTTTGTTATGATCTAGGCTTTCAGTTGAAAGCCTTGTAGCTTGTCCTGGACCCGCTGCTCTACGTCTCTCCCCCTTCTTCCGCCGTTCACTCGTCTCCACTCCGTCTGTCGTGGTGCGTTCAGGGCCGCCGCTGCTCCAGCCGTCTCCTTCGGCACGCTCACCTCAAGGCCCCGCTCCATCATATCCCGCGCTGCCTCTTCGGCCGTGTTGTAGGTTCTTGTGCCTTCCTCCCAATGAATCCTCATTTTCGTTAGCGGCGTTTGGAATCTAATTTTTTTCTCTTTCAGCGTTTTTTTAATATTGGCATATTTCTTCCGCTGCTGCACGATTTCTGTCGGGTAGTCATGGTCAAAAAATACCTGTTTGTCGCCGATTCGTATCTTTTTTTTCCATGCTTGCGTCAGGATTCTTTCCTTTATGTCATATTTCACAAAGTTTACCACAACTGACCTGGGTGGAGAGTTTGTTTTCGGGTTCTGTGCCGGTGTTCTGTGCGCCCGTTGAATCTGCAGATCCGTTTCTCCGGGTATTTCCAGTTCTTTTTTTAAGAACTGATCCATGAATTTTGTCATCGAGTTGCCTTCAATGCCCTCCGGAATTCCAAAGATGCGCATATTGCTTCGTCGGGATCTGCTCTCCAAGTCGTTTATTTTCTCCTGCATCCTCTGCGTTTGCGTCGTCAGGGTCTGTAGTTGTTCGTTTGCCTCGCTTTTCCAATCTTCTAGTTCCGAAATTCGGGTCTGCGCTTCTGTCATACACGCCCGCTGGGAGCGCAGCTCCTCCATGTTTTCCGTTAATTTACGCTCCATTTCTCTTCGGAGGTCCATGATTTCCTCCTTAATTTCTTTTTTCAGTTCCTCCTTAAGAGCCGCTAAATCCTGTTGTAGCTGTCGCTTGAATTCTCTCAACTCTTCACCCAAACTGGCGATGCCAGCGTTCATGTTGTCGAGTCTGGTGTCCTCCATTTTCACTGCTGTGGACATCTCGTTTTTTTGGGCTTTGCGTACAGCGGTTTTTCCTGCGTTGTTGGAGAGGAATTCTTCAATTTTACCCTGTTTTTGTCCTTGTGCCCGGTTCCTTCGTGTTTTCATCCCTTAGTTTATTGATTCGTTTATGTCGAGTTGGCCATTTACCAATGATTTTTAATCCGGCTAGGGAGAGCTCTTTGTTTAAGTGTTATGTCTCTCCGCCATCTTCCCGGAAGTCCCCGAGATCGGCTAACAGTTTTAATCCATAGGTGCAGGAAGATGCTGCAGAAGCAGCGAAGCCGGCTTACAGCAGGCACGGCAGGAGGTTGAGACCTAGGCGACTGGTGGATTTTTTTTTTTTTTTTGACATGTGGTAATGTTTTTATGTCATGCATCTCTAATTATGTTTTGTCCCATAGCAGACGTTTGGGGGGGGGGGGGGGGTCATGTGGCACATATGTTGGGTTCATATTTTCCACAGTTGTATTGCTGTATGTTTATTGTGTGCTTCACGTCTCGAGGGACAAAGAGTCTGAGCCTACAGGAGATATCGAGGAGGTGTGAGATCTGGCCTTTGTCTCAGAGGGACGCCCTGGAGGGATTTCCGGATCATCGGAGAATAGAGGACAATGGTGAAAGATCAAAGGGTTACATTGTGACTGGGATTAAGTACCATGTGACTGTATGTTTGCTAAAACACCATGTGACTTGAGTTGCGATGTTCCTGAAGTATAAGAGTGTGATGTGATTTTGATCAGCCTCTTTTCTTGTTGAGAGATTGCTAGAGTATGTGTTCTGATAATAAAGCTGAACCTGAGAAATAAACTCAGCCTCATCCTTGAGCACATTCTCTACAGCTGCAGCATTTGGATCAAATGAAGACTCTTGAGACATTTTAGGACAGCCTGATAATAATGAATTACAATAATCTAATCTAGAACTGACACAAGTATGGATTAGTTTCTCAGAATCACTCTGAGACAAGATGTTTCTAATCTTTCAATATTTCACAAATGATAAAATGCAGTTTTAGAAATAAGTTTGATATGCACATCAAAGGACAAATCTTGATCAAAAATAACTCCAAGATTCCCCACAGTACTATTGAGAGAAAGACTAACCCCATCCAAACTAAGAGTTTGATTTGGAAAGGTATTTTTAAGGTTTTTTTGGACCAACTAGAATGACTTTATACTTATCTGAATTTAATTGTAAGAAAATACAAGTCATCCAAGTTCTGATTTCCTTAAGACAAGCCTCTAATTTAGTTAATTGATTGTCATCTGGCTTCACTGACAAATATAATTGTGTGTCGCCTGCAAAACAACAGAAATTTATGCAATACTTTCTAATAATATTACCAAGCAGAAGCATATATAAAGCAAAGAGAATAGGACCTAACGCAAAGCCTTGTGGAACTCTGACTGAGCTGTGAATTTGAACAAAACTTGCTACTGACATGAACAAACTGGAACCTGTGAGATAAAGACGATTTAAACCACTGCAAAAAAGTTCTTTTAAGTCCAGCAAAGTGATCTACTCTGTCAAGTAAAATATTATGATCAGTGGTATCAAAAGTTGCACTAAGGTCTAAAAGGACAAGTACAGAAACAAGTCCATCAGGTGTCATTAGTGACCGTCACAAAAGCTGTTTCAGTGCTGTGATGAATTCTAAACTGTAACTGAAACTCTTCAAATAAACTGTCTCCCTGCAAGTGGTCAAATAATTGTATAGCAACAACTCTTTCTAAGATTTTTTTTTAAAATAAAAGGCAGATTAAAAATTGGCCTAGCGTTAGCTAAAACTCCTGGATCCAGCGTTGGATTTTAAAAGCTTGCAGTACATGCACAATGTTAATGATAAATTAATTATTTGAAGAATAGAGTTACTAATAACTGGAAAGATTTCTTTAAATAGCCTGGTAGGAATAGAGTCTAACAGACAAACTGAAGGCTTGGATAAAGAAATTATTTTATCTGACTTTAAAAGGTCATTGGAGTAAACCGGTCCAGATGAATGTTGGGTGAAAGAGTTGTAATTGCTACTGTATATAAATTAATGAGTTGAAGGAGCTGACTAATTTTATCTCTGATGGATGAAACCCTTTTGTTGAAGAAGTTCATAAAGTCCTGGGGTACGTTTCCCAAACTACAATGGAGGTTAGCTTTGAACCAACATAGTACGATGGATCGTTCAACTAACGATCATTTAACTTATGACTGTTTCTCAAAACATTCAGAACAACATCGGACAATGTTAGTTTGAACTACGCTGGATTTAACTAACATGATTCAGACTACAGTGTTTCAGAGAATGCTGGAATACTTCGGTCATATCCGGCAGTCGTCATGGTGCGTACCATATCTAAAGAAACACTAAATTCAATACAGGTAATAATAAAAATGGATTGCATTTATATAGCACTTTTCATGACACCCAAAGATGTTTTACAATGAGTCCATTATTCATTCACTCCACAGACAATGGTAGTGGTAAGCTACCTCTGTAGCCACAGCTACCCTGCGGCAGACTGACAGAAACGTGGCTGCAAACCACGCCAACGGCCTCTCCAACCACCACCGAACATTTATTCACATTCACACACCAGTGTCACAGACACTGGAGGCAAGGTGGATAAAGTGTCTTGCCAAAGGACACAACGGCAGGGTGGGGGGAGAGGGATTCGAACCACCAACCTTACGGTTATTGGACAACCTACTCTACCTCCTGAGCCTCTTACTGCCCTACAAGGTAGCACATATGCAGTATGAGTAAAATATGAGTGGAATAATGATTACAAAAATAAAACGTAATCTACTTTAGTGAAATATATCGTACCAAATGGGTTGCTAATGCCACTTTATATCTCTGATATACATTATAAAAATGTCTGGCTGATTGCAGGTGCCAAGATACAGTGTTGAAAGTGGTTAGGTAACTGATTATCATATGTGATTCACAAAGTTGTGTGGGGTCGACTGTCAGGGCTTTTCTTTTTCTTTTTTTTTTTAACTCATCTCAAGCAGTAAAAAATACTGTTACTCTAATTTCAACCCCATTACAACATTTTAATTTATGATTTTAATAAAAAAAAAAATCATTAATAGTTATATCAGCTTGTGGGGGTTTAATCTGTTGTCCTTCTAATAGTTAAATGCACAGTGTATTTGAGCAGAGATTTTAATATTAATAATGAAATTACAAACAAAAACAGGTGGGTAGGTAGGTTTCAAAAGTTGTTTAAATTACTATTTAACATCTCATATGAAAATAAATGAGTATTAAGTATTAATGAGACAATTTTTAATATAATAGTCAAATATTTAAACAATATTTTTTGATAACAGGGCTACAAAAAGGCATTACACAACCATTAACATACATTTTAAAAAGTGTATCTTTGCTGAGCTGGACAAATCCAATTATTACCGGAGTGGTGGCTCAGTACCGGAGTTGTGGCTCAGCTGGTAAAGCATCCACCCCACACCCGGGAGGCAGGGGTTCAAATCCCGGCCGGGTCATGCTGAAGACCATATGAAAGTGGAACTTCCTGCCGTCCAGCTTGGTGCTCAGCAATAATGGAATGGAGGAGGGAAATTTGTGGTGGCATCTTGCATGGCAGTGGCCCTCTGATTCTACACTTGGGGTGTGTGTGATTAACACAGTAGATAGGTAAAACACAATCTCGTTCTACTGTACATGATTGGCTGTACAGTTGAATGACAATAAAGGGTGATTTAATTTATTTGATTTTTTTTATTGTTCTAAATAGGTACATACATAGATGTGTATAAAATAGAGGGTATTTTTTCAGTTGTTGAAGCTAAAATTGCCCTCAAATTGTAGAATCACCCACATAACCTTCATCACTAATTATATCATCAGCTACGTCCCCTGTCAACATTTACCATTTTCTCCAGCTTCTTAGCTTCTACTGCAGCTCCTGAGCTGTCGTAACAACGACACAACTTTACGAGTGTTTGTGAACATTCACTGAGCTATGGTTTTGTGAAACACCTGTGCTGTTCAACGATCCATCGGACTATGGAAGTAGCACCATTGTACTTTGATTGTTGGTTCTGAGAAACACGAGCTGCAGCTGCATAGTTCATACCATGGAAGTTGCCTTTGTTAGCTTTGGGGAAACGCACCCCTGACCAGTAAGTTCGAAAGGAATGCTGCAACTCCAATTCCAGTGAAGTTGGGACTTTGTGTAAAATGTAAATAAAACAAAATACAGTGATTTTTAAAACCCTTTTAAACTTATATTCACTTGAATACACTACAAAGACAAGATATTTAATGTTCAAACTGATGAACTTAATTGTTTGTTTTTTGCAAATATTCACTCATTTTGAATTTGATGCCTGCAGCACATTCCAAAAAAAGTTGGGACAGGGGCAAGAAAAGACTGGGAAAGTTGAGGGATGCTCAAAAAACACCTTTCAGGAACATTCCACAGATGAACAGGTTAATTGGAAACAGGTCAGTGTCATGTTTGGGCATAAAAGGAACATCCCTGAAAGGCTCAGTTGTTCAAAAGCATGAGCGAGGTTCACCACTTTGTGAACAACTGCATGGGCAAATAGTCTAACAATTTAAAAACAATGTTTCTCAGTATACAATTGCAAGGAATTTAGGGATTTCATCATCTACAGTCCATAAAATCATCAAAAGTTTCAGAGATTCTGGAGAAATTTCTGCACATAAGAGACAAGGCCAAAAATCAACATTGAATGCCTGTGAACTTCGATCCATCAGGCAGCACTGTATCAAAAACCAACATCATTCTATAAAGGATGTTATTACATGGGCTCAGGGACACTTCGGAAAACCATTGTCAGTTAACACAGTTCATCATTACTGTTGTATACGGACATGTCAACAATAGGTACGTCACGGACGTGGGGATGCACGTACAACGTGATGTCATCACACTGTGACTATATTAAGGGTCCAACGGCGGGAGACTGTCTCTTTGGTGCTCCGTCTCCATACGAACTAGAGCCTGTACCAGTTTGTAGTTAGCCTGTTGCTATTTGCTGTGACACGTGTATTAATAGTGTGTCTGCAATAAAGTTTGAGTTCGGTACAACACCTGCCTTCGCTGTCCTGTTTCCAGACATAACAATTGGTGCCTAGGAGAAAACCCATATCTTCTGGAGGAAAACTAATCTTTTTCCTGAGGATGGAAGCATGTCTGGCACCACCACCACCATTCCTCGACACCGCAGGTGAGCCACCCATTCTGTGGCCCCATTGGTTCAAGTTGTTCACAGGCTACACAGAGGCTGTGAACCTGGAGAGATTCGGAGATCTGTGGAAGCAAGCAAATCTATATGGTTGCCTGGGTGATGAGGGGCAGCGGATATTCGACAGTTTAGGACAGGCGGCTACATACGACGACTGCATAGCATTGCTGACCAAACACTGTGCTATTCCACAGAGGTTCGTGTTTTACTTGCGCCAACAGCGACTGAACAAGTCGTTCATACAGTATGTAGATGCCCTTCGTTGTTTGGCTAGCACGAGCGAGTTTGCGAGTTTGGGCACGTGGAGGGCAGGATAATACAGTCGCAGTTTAAGTGGTACACCGCGGATCCAACGATAAGGTACATACTGCAGGAGGAGCCGGACGACCAGCCAGTGGCAGTCATGGTTAAAAGGCTACAGGTGATGCTGTGGAGGACGCTGCACCGCATGTCGGAGATGAACATGATGGAATTAGCACTCCAGCCAGCCCAAGTAGCATCGTGGCTAGCGATGCTCAGCCGGCACACCCCACAGTTAGCTCCACTGCTACAGACGGTTGTCCCGGTTGCTGAGCCTACCAACCCCGCACCTTCTCGGGAGGGGCCTGAGGTAGACACCGTGGGATAGCAGGGCACCACAGCGCAACAATCCAACGGTAAACTCAGTTTGTACAACGACGACTCGAATCCACTGCACACAGATGTGGACGCAGCCACTCTCTGCTTTGCACCGCACGCTGAACAGAACCCAACAGAACTGGAGCAGCCACATGAGCCCCAGTCTGCAGCCACACAGGACCCAGAGCCAGTCCCCGCGCAGCACGAGCATTCTCGAGCTGCAGCCTCATCGCAGGAGGTAGAGTATGATTTTGCGGACGTGGGTACAGCTGAAGATCAGCGCAAAGAGAGAGAACACAGCACAGAGAGAGAAGACAACATGGAGAGAGCACAAACTGGACTCACCTCCGATCCTTGGCCAGTATGAGCCTCAAGAAGCCGGCGTAGAGCTGCAGGAGAGGGAGTACATGGAGAAAGGGGACCCCGGTGAACGATGATAACCTCACGCGCGTCCTGTCGCCAATAACAGCGATACATCACCGCGACCACAACCAGCACCAGGAGGGAGGGGGCAGAAGCCGAACTCATCTTGCATCCTCGCCAAACATCAGCCTCAAGGAGCCACCGCAACACTGCAGCATAGAGCATTCGTTGCCCAGCAGGATCCAGCAGAGCAACGGCAACCAAGGGCACATCCTACCGCCGGCGTGAATGGCATGCCGCCACAGCAGCAGCGCCGAGTGCAGCTGAACAGATCGCCGCTCGCACTACTTGATTGGGTTCGGGTCCAATGATCCGACCGCCTGGACCCACAGACGTTCCCGTCATCGCAGATGAGAATCACCGCACAAAAGAGGCCAGCCACCGTCCAGATAGCCGATGGTCCGAGATGGCACACCAGCCATCTCTGAAAGATAAGAGCAGCTGTTTCAGATCAAGACGCAGCACTGGAGCCAACCCAACTGGTGTGGGACCTAGGCTGGGACGTTACTGACGAGTCAGCCATGGCTCCAGTGAGATGGGACCCAGGTCTGCTGCAGCTGGTACCTCCAGGGACGTGCCCACCATGGGCTCAACTGAGGCCCCTGAAGGTGAACTGTTAAAATGACTGTTTTGAAATGTTTAGACAGAGCATGGCTGCAACATAGTGGGAGAATAACCCATTCAACCATGCAGGGTGTTACCAGCAGTCTACATGGTTGCCCCAGGTTCTGGTTGCCTCTGTTTGTAAAAAAAGAAGAGAGGCTGTTGTGAGTACAAAGAGTTCATAATATTGATAATGTTTTGGGCTTTTCCAGCGGGGAGGTAGATGTTGTATATGGACACGCCAACAATAGGTACGTCACGGACGTGTGGACACACGTACGACGTGACGTCATCACGCTGTGACTATATTAAGGGTCTAACGGCGGGAGACTTTCTCTTTGGTGCTCCACCTCTGTACGAGCTAGAGCCTGTACCAGTTTGTAGTTAGCTTGTTGCTATTTGCTGTGACACGTGTATTAATAGTGTGTCTGTTATAAAGCTCGAGTTTGGTACAACGCTTGCCTCCGCTGTCCTGTTTCCAGACATAACAACTACATCTACAAGTACAAGTTAAAACTTTACTATGCAACGTGAAAGCCATATATCAACAACACCCAGAAACGCTGCTGGTTGCTCTGGGCCCAAGCTCATCTGAGATGGACTGACACAAAGTGTAAAAGTGTTCCGTGGTCTGACGAGTCCATGTTTCAAATTGTTTTTGGAAATATGGATGTTGTGTCCTCCGAGTTAAAGAGGAAAACAACCATCAAGATGGTTATCAGCATTAAGTTCAAAAGGCAGCCAGCATCTGTGATGGTACGAGGGGTGGGGAGGAGGTGTTGGTGCCCATAGCATGGGTAACTTGCACATCTGTGAAGGCACTATTAATGCTGGATGGTTCATACAGGTTTTGGAGCAACATATGCTATCCAAGCAACGTTTTCTTCAGGGACAGCCCTGCTTATTTCAGCAAGACAATGCCAAGCCACATTCTGCACATGATACAACAGCATGGTTTTGTAGTAAGAGTGTGGGTACTAGACTGGCCTGCCTGCAGTCCAGACCTGTCTCCTATTGAAGATGTGTGGTGCATTATGAAGCACAAAATAGGACAATGGAGACCCCTGACTGTTGAGCAACTGAAGTCGTACATCAAACAAGAATGGGAAAGAATTCCACTTACAGAGCTTCAACAATTAGTGTCCTCAGTTCCTAAATGCTTATTGTTGTTAAAAGGAAAGGTGATGTAACTCAGTGGTAAACATGCCCCTTTCCCAGCCTTTTTGGAACGTGTTGCAGGTATCAAATTCAAAATGAGTGAATATTTGTAAAAAACAATAAAGTTTATCAGTTTGAGCATTACATGTCTTGTTTTTGTAGTGAATTGAATTGAACATAGGTTGAAAAGGATTTTTAAATTATTGTATTTTCTTTTTATTTATGTTTTACACAACATGCCAACTTCACTGGAATTGGGGTTGTAGGTTTGCCCGGCTACAGTGTTGGAAAAAAATAACCTGGGGTTATTCCTGTTCTCTTCTGTTAAAGCAGAATAAGTTGTTCTAGTTTTCCTAAGAGATTTTTTTTACCTCCGCCAAGGGAGGAGGTAATGTTTTTGCCGGCATTGGTTTGTTTGTCTGTTTGTCTGCTTGCTGTTAGCAACATTACTCCAAAAGTCACAAATGGATTTTGATGACATTTTCAGGAAAGGTGTGTAATGGCACAGGAAAGAGATGATTAGATTTGGGTGTTGATCCGGATCACGATCTGTGGATCACGATTCAGCAGCTGAATCACGCGCCTGAGCAGCAAACAAGCCCCGTCCGCTCCATTCAGCCGACTCCCAGTTCAGTGAGTGGTAGACAGTTGGAGCTCCAGTACACTACTGAGTGATTCAGTGTACAACTATTTATAACAGATCTTTTTAGCTTGACTCGGCACGTTTCATTGAACTGTGGATCCCATCGCTAACCTCCATATGAGGCTGCCTCTCTCCTACTGCAACACGGGTGTTCCGTCTTCTTTTCCACACAGCCTGTGCACATGAGACGATGTGTTAAAAACAAACATAGTATGTATGTGCAGGAACCGTATTCTGATTGTGTTTGCTAATATATTAACGTAGCCTTGTAATGAAGGGGTCAAATTATCGTACATTGATCGTACATCATACAGAGGGCAAAATTATTGTACAAATACAATAATTATCATACATCTGGCAACACTGATTAGCATCCACTGGACTGAAGCCTAGCCACCTATGACACACCTGTTCCGCTGTGTACACTGCAGAGGAGAGACGGAGCGCGGACAAGTAGTGGTGAGGATCTTTACTGAATAAATGGGAGTATGTGCATTTTAAATAACTATATAAACAATAGAGTATTCTATGAAACGACAGGCGTTTTTATATCATCATCCAATATATATCATCATATATCATATCAGCCCTACTGTACGGATTTTGACGAAATTTTCACCACAGGTAGCCCTTGGGCCAAGGATGAAATTAAATTTTGGTGATTATCTTAAACTACTGGATGGATTTGAATGAAATTTTCATCAGAGGTGGTCCTTGGGCTAGAGAGGGACCCATTACATTTTGGTGATGATCTGAAAACGCATACCTCTACCAAGGCTCTTATCTTCTCACAGTGTGTTAGTAAGAATCCTCCAGAACTACTGGATAGACTTTGATGCAATTTTCACCAGAACTGGCTCGTCGCCTACACACAAACCCATTACATTTTGGAGGTGATCCATGAGGGACGGAAGGAGCCGTGGTGAAGGTATGCACTCTCTGAGTGCTTTTCTAGTTTTTAAATAAATTTGAAGTTGATATCTCCAAGCTAAGTAAAGTTTATCTAATTTTGTGGAATGTTGTTGTCTTTCCAATTGACAAATCTTCTATTTTAAGCTGCGAGTTTCTGTGTTGAACCAAGCAGTTAAAAGTCTCTCATTAGACTTTTTCTTTTTTAAGGGAGCTTCCATGTCTACAGTCTGATACAGAAAGGCTGTGACAGTATCACCAGCAAACATTAATGCATATTTACATTTTATTTCATAAATTGAACAAAATGTGTACATACATACATACAAACATACTGTACATACACAATTGTGAAAGTGCGAAAGTTTGGGGACCCTACCCATTTAATTGATAAAAAACGCAATGAAATCAGCAAAATGTGCTATTTGTCAAGGTGCACCCAATTTTTGCATACAACTGTATTTATTACATTTATGTTTTCAAAAAAAAAATGGCAACAAATGTCTGGGGAGTAAGAACTCTGCTAGACTTCACTTGAATGAATGAATGAATTTATTTATTTCGGATAGTACATTACAGGTTAAAAGAAACTGTATAATATAACAAGGTCAAATTAGACAAAGACTCCTTCTACTATACAATTCCACGTGAGTTATCCGAAATGGGTGATGGCTGAAGCCGCAGCTTATATTGCCCACCCATATTCCATCCAAGAATTCAAAGGAGAAAAAAGAGAAAACAAGACAAGAGCGATTACAATTTAAAACAAGGCTAAGACAAAATATGACTGAGAGAAAAAGAAAACTGAGCTAGTCTAAGTTAAGCGGTTACTATTCAAAAACAAATCTAAGACATAGTGTCACAGAGAAAAAAGAAAAACTAAGCTATAACACAACACAGGCTGGAAATGTCAATCCTTATGTGAGTTTACATGTCGTCTTGTAAATATGTTTGGAGTATTTCTTCCTTTAGTTTTTGTTTAAATTGTCCAAGCTTTGTACATGATTTTAATTCAGGTCCAAAATCGTTCCATAATCTGACACCTTGCACTGAAATACAGTGTTGCTTGGTAGTTGTTCTCACTGTAGGCTTTTGAAATATACATGTTCCTCTGAAGTGATATCGTTTCTCCCTTGTTTGGAACAACTTTTGGATATTTGCGGGCAGTGATAGATTCTTCACTTTGAACATTATTATTGCGGTTTTAAAGTCGATCAGATCTTTCAACTTGAGAGTTTTTTGTTTAAGAAAAAGTGGGTTTGTTGGTTCCCTGTAAGCTGCTTTGTTGATTATTCTAATAGCTCTCTTTTGAAGCATAAAGAGTGGATATATGTTTGTTTTATATGTATTTCCCCATACTTCATTACAATATGTCATGTATGGGAGTATTAATGAATGATACAAGGTGTATAGTGTGGGTTGATTCAGCAAATTTTTCACTCTGTGTAATATTGCAATTGATTTGGATACTTTACCTTTTATATAATTAATATGTGGCTTCCAACACAGTTTGTTATCAATTATTACTCCAAGGAATTTAGTTTCGGATACCCTTTCAATCTCTACACCATTTACACTGAATTTGGGTACTGGGTAGTTGTGATGGTTGTTAAAGACTATAAATTTTGTCTTGCTTAAATTGAGCGTTAATTTGTTTGAATCAAACCACAGTTTCAGCTTTCCTAATTCCTTTCCGAGTGTATCCAGAAGTTGTTCCAAGTTGTTTCCACTGCATAGCAGGTTAGTGTCATCAGCAAACAATATTAAGTCCATTTTTTCTGAAACTTTACATATATCATTTATATACATATTGAATAATAATGGTCCCAAAACTGAACCCTGTGGGACTCCACAGGTGACCTTCAGTAGCTCTGAGTTTTTGTTGTTAACACATACAAACTGATATCTATTCTTTAAGTAACTTCTTAACCAGGACAGTGCTACCCCTCTGATACCACAATTTTGTAGTTTCTTTAATAATAGATTGTGATCTACTGTATCAAATGCTTTTTTAAGATCCAGGAATACTCCAACTGAATACTCTTTATTTTCAATGGCTGTTGATATTTTTTCTGTAAATTCCATTAAGGCATATGCTGTTGTCCTTTTGTGTCTGAACCCATATTGCTGCTCACACAATAAATCATTCTTCAGTATGAAGTTGTCAATTCTCTCATAGAATATTTTTTCAAGTATCTTGGAAAATTGCGGTAATAGTGAAATTGGTCTGTAGTTGGAGAGTTCCCCTCTGTCGCCTGTCTTGTAAATCGGAATTACTTTAGCTATTTTCATTGCATTGGGAAATATACCTGATTGGAGAGACAGGTTACAGATATACGTCAGTGGTTTCACTATGCATTCGATAACAGTTTTGACTAGTAGCATATCAATACCATCGCAGTCAGTAGATGTTTTACTTTTGAACGATTTAACAATTTCAATGACCTCTCTTTCGTCTGTGTTCTTTATGAAGATGGTGTCTTTTACAGCAGTGTTATTGCATATTGAATCACCTGTTGGCACCGTAGTGGGTATTTCTCGGGCCAGTTTAGGTCCAATGTTAACAAAAAAATTATTAAATTCATCTGCAGGTGAAGCTATATTCACATTCGGAGTCGATTTATTATTTTTTGGAGTGTTAGTTGGGTAGCTGGTATTTCTGCTTTTATTTCCAAGGATACTGTTGATTATTGTCCATGTATTTTTAATATTGTCTTTGTTTTTTTCCAGTTCTTTACTGTAATAGTCTCTTTTACTACATCTTATTATATATGTTAACTTATTTTTGTATGTTTTATACCGCTGCTCTGCTTCTTTTGTCCTTTTCTTTAGGAAAGCTTTATATAATAAATTTTTCTTTTTACACGCCTTTTGTAGTCCTTTGGTTAGCCATGGTTTGTCAGTAAATTTGTGTTTACACTTTTTTTTAACTAATGGGCAGTTTTTTTCATAAAGAGTGGTTACAATGTTTGTAAATGTGTCATAGGCTTCATTTACATCTGATACATAGACTTCTGTCCAGTCTTGCTTCAGCAAGTCCTCTTTAAAAGAACTGATTGCGTTTGGTGATTTGTGTCTGAACGATTTTGAGATTTTTTCTGGGTTGGGCCCCGTGTGGCCATGGATAAGTGCAAAGATTGGCAAGTGGTCGCTTATATCATTTATCAATAATCCACTTTCTATTTTCTTGTCGAGAACATTGACAAACAGGTTGTCAATAAGTGTAGCAGAGTGAGCTGTGATTCTACTGGGATGTGTTATTGTGGGATATAGACTCATGCTGTACATAGAGTTCATGAACTCTGTAACTACATTTTGTTGATGTGGATTAAGTAGATCAATATTGAAATCTCCACAAATTGCTACCATTTTCTTACTAGTAATATTATTGTACAGCTCGACTAATTTATCTCTGAATGTCTCAATGCAAGTTCCCGGCGTTCTGTATATGCAGCTTATGATTAGATTTTTTGTTTTGTCTAGGTCAATCTCAACAGTAACACATTCCAGAATCCCTGGTAGTGCTGAGGACATTTCATTTACAAGCTTACATCTATATAGGTCATCAATATACAGTGCAACACCACCACCCTTTTTTTGAGATCTGTTAATATGAAACATCTGATATCCCTCTATTGCCATCAGGGGAGCCTGGTCTGCATTAAGCCAGGTTTCAGAGACTGCTATAGCTGTGAATTTTCTGTTTAGCTGTTTTAAATAGTCCTGAATCTGTGAGAAGTTTTTGTTAAGACTTCTGCTATTGAAGTGTATTATTGACAGTTTACCATCTAATTGCACTTGACTTTTGAATTGCTTTTCAGTGTAATATTCACAGTGGTTATGAATATTATTGAAAAAGTGGTTATCAGGATCAATATCATTCTCCATCTCTTGTGGTTTATGTTCAGCATAGTGGCATATTTTTAGAGTTTGAGTTTCCTCACTCTGTGTTTCATAGTCAGTGTTCATTTGTATTTATCTAAGTCAGTAGCATCTCTGATCATTATACTTTTTGCTTGCTCAGGTGTTCCATTTAGTTTAATCCAAATTCTACAATTTCTTGTCCAGGTTGACTGTATCTTATTATGTTTCTTTAGCATCCGTGCCTGCCGTGCTAATTCAGCGTTTTTTTTTTGTCAGGTGTTCATTTAGGTAAACTTGAGTTTCCTTTAGTTTTTTGGCCTGCCTCAGTATGTCATTTTTCACCCTCCTGTTCACAAAGCGCATCACAATTGATTTCTTTGTTTTGTTATCTTTCTTCGGTAAAGCATAACAGGCTGAGATCGCATTGGCTTCTACCTTAATGTCTTTATCATTAAGGAACTGAAGCACTTGGTTTTCTAAGGACATTGATTCACTTATGGAAGCATGTTCACCACTCAGTCCTGTAGCGGCATGGGCGTACGACTGATATCTGATGTCTAGTCCACTTATAACTATGTCATCAATGCGAGAACCTTGTTCAAGATCCTCAACACTTCAGAAATTCATTTGTGATGATACCACCAACAGAACTGTACAGGAACTACAGTAGAACATCTCCAACAAATCCTTCAGCTAGCATGTTAAAATAGATAGTCTTTACCTCAGAATACGACCAGATGTACCACCTCATAGACGGTGACCTTTTACCTTTCCACTTACATCCTCAAATGGAGCTGAGATGGGACCAAAAATGCTATAATTCCTATGCTGGAGTCCTGCGTCAGAGTCACAGTGTTGCCTGTTTGTCAGTACTGTCTCGGTTTACTTTTGCTTCCTCTTTTGTGACTCACTTCCGGTTTTGCAGTTAATGTACTTTAAGCATTAAATACACACTTTTAAGTGGTTGGGGTTAGGGCTTAGCACTTAAAGTTCTTGGCTAAGGTTAGGCAAAAAAGGAGGCTTTAGATGAAACATTTTGTAACTGTAACCCTCGGCCCTCCTCTTCATGTCATTATTTCCAAGACCACTAGAGGCTGCTTAATGTTAATTACACCTTCTGGTAAAATTGACTGCACATGGCATTTTCGGTTGCATGACAGTCTCAGTATGTATTTTTTTAAAGATTTTTTATTTTTTTAGGAATAATTTTGCAACAAAATTATTTTTAAAAATCTGCTTATGGTTGGGGTCACATGAAATGTGACATTGCCATGAAGTGTCAAAAACAATCAAATGCATAACCAGCATTTAATAGGCTGTACAGAACATAAATTTAAAGAAATTGTAAGGACTTAAAGATTCTATACATTTGAATTCATCCATATATAATTTTATTTCTAAATTTAATTAAAATGTGTACTGTCGTTACGAAGTCACTAGTGTACTAAGTCGACATCTTCTTATTCTTTGCTGTGGTGTCATTTCTTTCAAACAACCAGAAGACACTGGTGTGCATGGATTAGTTTCTGTGTGATAAAGTTGTTTGGTGTTGAATAAATCTTGTGTGATCAATAATGGTCAACATGTGACATTTAGCAGGACGACTGTTGTGATTACATGTTCATTCATTCATCCGGAGCGGCTGAGCGCCAGCAGGTGACTGCGTTCAGCGCTGCTCCCCACAGCCGCCAGTTTCATCCCCAACTTACCTTTTTATTGTCACCGATCATCCTTAACTGAGAAGCATTTAAAACGTCATTGATCTTGATAATGCCGTGCGGTAATATGACAGTAACAGTTGTATGAGATTCAGCAAGTCAAATTTCCAAGATTGATGAGTCGTAGCAGTTGAGTTATAATCCATCTACCTGAGTGATGCTCAGGCTCTGTTCCACACCAAGGAGCAGACAAATAAATAAAACCCATAAAGGTGACACAGGAAATTGATACTTAACAATCATTTTGAGCAACAAGCACCTGGAGAGACTGGTGGGCAGCAGTTAGTACCGTGAAGGGAGAAGCCCAAGAAGGTTAATAGGTCATAAAAGGAACAAAACCTCCTAAAGGCCTGGCATAAAAGTTCAGGGTTTTACTTTGGAATAGAACAAAGTTTTGCATATATATTGACTTGATTTTTTCCTGTTCTATAATATGAAAATCTTAATGATTTGCAAGAAAGCCTTGATCCTACTTTTGAATGGTAAATTAATGCAAAAAATATGGATAACATTCTGGCACTAAAAGCTTTGATAAAATGTCGATTACCATAAAATATGAGGACATTACTTCTCAGAATGTCAATTTTGTGCTGTCAGTCTGCAGAAATACTTATTTTAGACTGGCTGGGATTACATCTATTAGAGGTTCTGAATGTCGATTTTGATTATTTTTTGGTTAACTGTCTAGCCCTAAACCAGATGATAAGAGCCAGCAAAATGCTGCCTGTCAGAAAACCCTGTGGCATGCCGTGGTCAGTGAATTTAGAAAACCACTGCATAAATCAAATCATTCATTCTGGTTTACTCATTGGCATATTTATCATCATTAAACTGTCTACCTGAGCAAAACGTCATGGGTAATCCCAAAATTATAAAGAGTAAAGCATACATAAAATAGTCTGATGCTGTACCCCACAACATATATAACGAGAGTGGCTGTTTTCATTAGTTCTAATGTGGTGATGAACAAATTCCAGAATTGTTAAAGTGACGCACTGGTGAAAATCAAGGTTTTTTTTTCTTGTTAACATGTTTGTAACAAGTCATTATGACTTAAAAAACATATCAAGAGTGAAAATACTCATGTCTGGGTTTTTCTGCTGTGAGCATTTAGTTAAGCTCCTCCCCTTGGAAAAAGGCAAGTTTAGATGGATTGTATTTGAGATGTCACGAAAACAGGCGAACCAGTCAGGTCTAAGGACTGGCTGTTCAATGTTGCCAGCTTGCAGACTTCTGTGTGCTGTGGCTCTGGAGGAGAGGTGGTGCATCAGCTTCCTTGTGGGATGTGGGTAGGCCATTACCATAGATTCTGGTGTTTGAAGAAGGAGGAAAAGAGCAAAAAAGTTTCACAAGCAAGTGCAAGACAATAAAAAAAAATTCTGGGGAAAAAAGGGCATAAGATACCATTTTTGACAATGTAGCTTTGTTTTTAAGGGGATTTACGTCCACTGCAGTGCATCTTTAACTTTAGTGTTCTTTTGGCTGCTCCCTTTAGGGGTCACCCCAGCGGGTCATCTGTCTCTATCTCACCCTATCCCTTGCATCTTCCTCTGTAACACCAACCCTCTCCATGTCCCCCATGAATCTTCTCTGTGGTCTTCCTCTTTTCCTCCTGCCTGGCAGCTCCCTCTTCAACATGCTTTATCCAATATATCCACCATCCCTCCTCTGCACATGTCCAAACCATCTCAGCCTTGCCTCTCTTCAAATCGCTCAACGTGAGCTGTCCCTCTGATATACTCATTTCTAATCTTGTCCCTCCTAGTCACTCCCAATGAGAATCTTAGCATTTTCATCTCTGCCACCTCCAGCTCCACCTCCTGTCTTTTTGTCAGCGCCACCGTCTCCAAACCATAAATCATAGCAGGTCTCACTACCATCTTGTAAATCTTCCCTTTCACTCTTGCTGCTACCTTTTTGTCGCAAATCACCCCTGACACTGGTCTCCACCCACTCCACCCTGCCTGCACGCTCTTCTTCACCTCTCTTGTGCATTTTCCATTGCTTTGGATGGTTGACCCCAGGTATTTAAACTCATCTACTTTCACTACCGCTACTCCTTCCATCTTTACAATTGCACCTGCCTCCCTCTCATTCACACACATATATTGTGTCTTGCTTCAACTGACTTTCATTCCTCTTGTCTCCAGAGCATACCTCCACCTCTCCAGATTCTCTTCTGCTTGCTCCCTACTCTCATTACAGACTGCAATGTCATCTGCAAACATCATGGTCCATGGAGACTCCTGCCTGACCTCGTTTGTCAGCCTGTCCATCACCATGGCAAACAAGAAGGAGCTCAAGCTGATCCCTGATGTAATCCCACCCCCACCTTGAATCCATCCGTCACTCCTACAGCGCACTTCAGCACCATCTCACTATCCTCATACATGTCCTGCACCACCCTTACATACTTCTCTGCCACTCCCGACTTTCTCATACAGTACCACACTTCCTTTCTTGGCACCCTACCATATGCTTTCTCTTAGATCCACAAAGACACAGTGCAACTCCTGACCTTCTCTATACTTCTCCATCAGTACTCTTAGAGCAAACATTGCATCTGTAGTACTCTTTCTTGGCATGAAACTGTACTGCTGCTCACTGATTGTCACCTCTCATCTTAACCTGGCTTCAACAACTCTTTCCCATATCTTCATAGTGTGGATGATCAGCGTTATGCCTCTGTAGCTACTACAGCTCTGAGCATCACCTTTGTTCTTGAAAATTGGTACAAAACACTTCTTCTCCACTCCTCAGGCATCCTCTCTCTCTCCAAGATTGTGTTAAACAATCTGGTTAAATAGTCCACTGCAATCTCTCCTAAACATCTCCATACCTCCACAGGTATGCCATCTGGACCAAATGCCTTTCCATTCTTCATCCTCTTCAAAGCTGCTCTCACTTCCGCCTTGCTAATCCTCGGGACTTCCTTGCTCACCATCTTTCCTTCATCCATCCTCCTCTCTCTCATTTTCTTTTTTCATCAGCTCTTCAAAGTACTCCTTCCACCTTCTCAACACACTCTTGGCATTTTTAGTACATTACCGTTTCTGTCCTTAATCAACCTATCATGCTGTATATCTTTTCCAGCTTGATCTCTTTGTCTAGCCAGTTGATACAACTCCTTTTCTCCTTCCTTAGTGTCCAGACTCTCATACAGCTCACTATATGCCTTATCCTTTGCCTTTGCCACCTCTCTCTTTGCCTAGATTCCAAATACTCCTGTCTGGTTTCTTCACCTCTCTGACTATCCCACCTTTTCTTTGCCAACCTCTTCCTTTGAATACTTTCCTGTACCTCCTCATTCCACCACCAAGTCTCCTTGTCTTCCTTACTCTGTCCACTGGATACAGCATATACCTTTCTACCCATTTCCCTCAGAACTTTTGCTGTACTTTCCCAGTCATCTGGTAATTCTTCCCTACCACCCAGAGCCTGTATGAACTCCTTCCTGAACTCTGTGCAACCTTCTTCGTTCTGTAACTTCCCCCACTTAATTTTTGGTTCTGCCTTCACTGTTTTCCTCTTCATGCTTTGCAAAGTCATCCTACAGACTACCATCCGATGCTGTCTAGCTACATTGTCCCCTGCCACCACCTTGCAGTCTCCTATCTCTTTCAGATTTCTCCTTCTGCATAAGATATAGTCCTCCTGTGTGCACCTTCCTCCACTCTAATTAGTCACCCATGTGTTCACCACAGTAATTTCTATCCTTTTAGCAAAATCTACAAACATCTGTCCATCCACATTTCTCTTCTTAAGACCCTACCCACAACCTCCTCATCACTTCTGTTCCCTTCATCTACATGTCCATTAAAATCCGCTCCAATCACCACTCTCTCCCCTCTAGGAACACTCTCTACCACTTCATCCAACGTACTCCAGAATTCCTCTTTCTCTTCTACCTGACATCCAACTTGTGGGGCATACACACTGACAACATTCAACATCACACCTGTGACTTCTAGCTTCAAACTCATGATTCTGTCTGACTCCCTCTTTACCTCCTGAACATTTGTTACATACTCTTCCTTCAAGATTACGCCTACTCCATTTCTCTTCCTATCTACACCATGGTAGAACAGTTTAAATCCCCCTCCAATGCTCCTAGCCTTGCTTCCCTTCCATCTAGTTTCTTGAACACACAGTATACTGTATCTACCTTTCTTCTCTCCATCATATCAGCCAACTCTCTGCCTTTACCAGTCATAGTCCCTACATTTAACGTCCCTACTCTCACCTCCACACTTCTACCTTTCATTTTCTCTCTCTCCCTCCTAACATGCCTTCTTCCTCTCCTCCTCCTCGATCTTCAACCAACAGTATCCCAATTTCCACCGGCACCCTGTCGGTTAAAAGCACTGGTGGTGGTCCTTGTTAACCCGGACTTCAACTGATCCGATATGAAAATCTCAATCGTCATGATCCGCATGTTTTATTTGGCAAAGGTTTTACGTTGGATGCCCTTCCTGACATAACCCTCCTCATTTACCCAGACTTGGGACTGGCGTTAGGAGTACACTGGCTTCTGCACCCCTTGTAGCTGCTGTACTAGCATGTTTTTTTTAAATAACCAAGGTACTTCAACACAAACAAACAACCAAACAAACAAACAAAAAAAAAACAGTGAGCAAAATTAAGAGAACAGTGACCACTGTGTCAGAAAAGAAGATTTAAACAGTGTTTTTTAGGGCTATAGGATTAAAAAAAATTAATAGCAAGTGTAGAGGCCCTTGCTTTGAATGACTTCAGCACATCTGCGCCCACAGGACATCACTAGTTTCTCACACTGCTCTGGTTTGGGACACAAGATTATGCGAAGACTCTCAATGGGGAATTGGTTCAACACTGCAGCTGGAATTACTCACCAGTTCACTGCTGAACAGAACAAGGATTTGTCTCGGCACAAAGTGTCTCTCCTTTTAAGACAATTTGGACTCAAAGCTCACCCTGCAGTGACCGAACCTCTCATCAACAGAAAGAATAAAAAGGCTAGACTTGCATTTGCTGAGGAGCATGTTGTGTGGACAGAGAAGAACTGGTCCAGAGTTCACTTCAGTGATGAGAGTAAGTTCAATTTATTTAGGTCTGATGGGAAACAATATGTTTGGTGACATACCAGGAAAGACTGAACCGAAAGTTTGTAAAGAAGTCAGTAAAATTTGGAGGAGGAAGTGTCATAGTTTGGGGGATGTTTTCTGCAGCAGGAGTTGGGCCTCTTGTACAGCTAACTACATGGCAGGATAAATGCAAATTTTTATGTGAACCTCCTTCAGCAACACACAGTTCCTTCACTGCATTTGTCTCGCAATCAGCCCCCAATTTTCAGGCAAGACAATTCCTCCTGTCACACTGCAAAATGGGTTAAACAGTTCCATCCATCCATCCATCCATCCATCTTCTACTGCTTTCCTGGAGGTCCGGGTCACAGAGGCAGCAGTTCAAGCAGAGAAGCCCAGACTTCCCTCTCCCCAGCCACCTGCTCCAGCTCTTCAAAGAGGATACCAAGACATTCCCAGCCCATCTGGGAGACATAGCCTCTCCAGCTTGTCCTGGGTCTGGCTCAGGGTCAGTGGGGCTCAGTGGGACATGTCCGAAACACCTCAAGTGGGAGGTGTCCAGGAGGCATCCTGATCAGATGCCCAAACCACCTCAACTGGCTCCTTTCAATGTAGAGTAGCAGTGGTTCTACTCTGAGCCTCTCCCGGATGACTGAGCTCCTCACCCTATCTCTAAGGGTGAGACCAGCAATCCTACGAAGAAAGTTCATTTCAGCCGCTTGTATCTGCGATCTCATTCTTTCGTCGTTGCCCACAGCTTATGATCATAGGTGAGGGTAGGAACGTAGATTGGCCAGTAAATTGACAGCTTTGCTTTAGAGCTCAGCTCCCTCTTCAACACAACAAACCAGTACAACGTCCGCATCACTGCAGAGGCTGCTCTGATCCGTCTGTCAGCCTCTCACTCCATTCTCCCCTCACTCATGATTGAGACACCGAAATACTTAAACTCCTCCACTTGGGGCAGGAGCTTGTCCCTAACCCGGAGAGGACAATCCAACCTTTTCCAGCTGAGGACTATGGACTCGCACTTGGAGGTGCTAATTCTCATCCCAGCCGCTTCACACTCAGTAGCATACCATCCCAGTAAGACCTGCAGGTCATTGCTGGATGAAGCCAACAGGACGACATCATCTGAAAACAGCAGAAATGAGATCTTGTGGTCACCAAACATGACACCTTTCGTTCCTTGGCTACGCCTAGAAATCCTGTCCATAAAAATTATGAACTTGATCAGTGACAAAGGGCAGCCCTGATGGAGCCCATTTCTCACTGGAAACGAGTCTGATTGGGTGTTGGCAATACAAATCAAACTCTTGCAAAGGTCGTATAGGGACTGGATAGCTCATAAGAACAAGCCCGATACCCCATACTCCCATAGCACCCCCCACAAGAGACCCTGAGGGACGCGGTCGAATGCTTTCTCCAAGTCCACAAAATGGATGTGGGCTGGTTGGGCAAACTCCCACAAACCCTCTGGGATTCTTGAGAGGGTAAAGAGTTGGTCTGATGTGTCATGGCCAGGACAAAAACCACATTGCTCCTCCTGGATCTGACGTTTTACCAGCGGTCGGACTCTCCTCTCCAGTACCCTGGCATAGACCTAGGAGTGTGATCCCCCTAAAGTTGGAACACACTCTCTGATCCCCCTTTGTGGAGAGAGAAACCACCATCCCAGTTTGCCATTCCAAAGGCACTGTCCCCGCCCTCCATGCAATGTTACAGAGGTGTGTCAACCGTGATAGCCCTACAACATCCAGGGCCTTGATGTACTCAGGGCAAATCTTGTCCATCCTCATGGCCCGGCCACCAGAGAGTTTTTTTAACCACTTCGGCGACCTCAGCCCCTGTGAAGGGTGAGTCATCCCCCCTCGTCCCTCAGCCCTACTTCCTCAATACCACTGACATAGAAGGCATGTCAGTGGGAAGTATTCCTTTCACCACCCGGCGATGTCCCCAGTAGAAGTCAGCAGCACCCCATCCACACTATACACAGTGTGGACAGGGAGCTGCCCCACCCCCCAAGCTGCCGGACAGTTTGCCAGAATCTCCTCGAGGCCGACCAAAAGTCTTGCTCCATGGCCTCACCAAATGCCTCTCATACTCGAGTTTTTGCTTCAGCAACCACCCGAGCTGCACTACACTTGGCCTGTTGGTACACCTCAGCTGCTTCGGGAATCCCACAAGCCAACCAAGCTGGATAGGACTCCTTCTTTAGCTTGATGGCCCCCCTCACCACTGGTGTCCACCACTTGGTTCGGGGGTTGCCACCACAAGATGCATCAACAACCTTGTGGTCACAGCTCTCTACAGCTGCTTCAACAATGGAGGTGGAGAACATGGCCCATTCAGACTCCATGTCTCCAGACTCCCTTGGAATGTGGTCGAAGTCCTTCCGGAGGTGGAAGTTGAAGACCTCTCGGACAGGGGCCTCAGTCAGACTTTCCCAGCAGACCCTCACTATACATTTAGGTCTACCGGGTCTGAGTGGCATCCACCCCTGCCATTGGATCCAACTCACCACCAGGTGGTGATCAGTTAACAGCTCTGATCCTCTTTTTACCTTAGTGTCCAAGCTATATGGTCACAGGTCTGATGACATGATAACAAAATCAATCACTGACCTGCAACCTAGGGTGTCCTAGTGCCTGGTGCACATATGGGCACCCTTATGCTTGAGCATAGGTTCAAGCACAAGTTCCTTGAGTCTAAAAATATTGAAATAATGAAATGGCCAGCCCAGAGTCCAGATCTAAACCCCATAGAGAATCTCTGGAAAATCCTTGGCAACAAAGTAATGGCTAAGAAACCCACTAGTTACTGAACTGTGGAAGAGACTGCAAGAAGAATGGACCTGTGATGATCGGGTGAGCGCTCTCCCCCTCCCTTTCTGTGGGAGGTTCTCCACCTGGCTCCCAGCTCCACAGGTCATCAGCGCACCTGCGTGAGTGGACACACCTGCTGCCTCTTCTTTGCCAGCGCTTTAAAGGACCTACTCGTGAATGCTTTGGCACTGGCTCGTTGGGTTGCTGCCATCCCAGCGGTGCGTCTCTGGGGTTGTAGTGTGCTTGCCTGTCTCCTCCTCATCTCATCTCGGACTGCCTACTCACCTGGTCAGACTCTCCCAGCTCCACTTCTCACCTTCCCTTCCACCAGCCCTGTCCCACTGGCTCTTCCACCTCCTTGCTGGGTTCCTGCCAGGCTCCCTGTTTACCCACAGCTGTGTGTTCCTCGGCGTGCGTCGCTTTTCCTTTATTTGGCAAGTTCTTCAATAAAGCTGTGTTTAACGTTTCCTTACTCCGTGTCTGAGTGTCTTTTCTGGTGTTTGCTGCCTGCACATGAGCTGATTACTTCTAGTCATGACAGAACAAGCCAGCCATGACCTAAGCTCGGTGGGTGCGGAATCAGTGGAACACTCCACACTCTACCGTTTGGACACCACAGAGTGGCAGGTGGCCATGCTCACCGAGCAGCTGCAGACAATTACTCAGCAGCTGACCACGGTCACTGACCACCTCTGTCACATGTCTCGTGCGTGTCCTTCCTCCCCACCTGCCGTCCCAGCAGCTACTCCCATCTGCCGTACCACCTCCATTCCCTTGCCGGCCCTGTACATGGAGAAGGTGGGGAAATGTAAGGGATTTTTGGATTTTTGCTTCATGTGCGGCTTTATTTGCGGCAGGTGAGCAGGGAGGAAATAAAATTTGGCTCTGCCCCAGGCTCTCTGTTGACCCACAGCTGTGTGTTCCTCAGCGTGCGTCGCTTTTCCTTTGCTTGACAAGTTCTTCAATAAAGTTATGTTTAACGTTTTCTTACTCTGTGTCTGAGTGTCTTTTCTGGTGTTTGCTGCCTGCACGTGAGCTGATTACTTCTAGTCATGACAGGACCAAGATCAAACCAGAGCAGTGTGAGAAACTAGTGATGTCTTGTGGGTGCAGATGTGCTGAAGTCATTCAAAGCAAGGGCCTCTACACTTCCTATTACTTTTGGAATCCTATAGCGCTAATAAGTCATTGTTTATGTGTAAATCTTCTGACACAGTGGTCACTGTTCTCTAATTTTGCGTGCTGTTTTTCTACAAAATGAATGTTTGTGCTGAAGTACCTTGGTTATTTAAAAAAAAAAAAAAAACATTCTAGTACAGCACTGGTATAGCCACAGGTGATATTCTGTCAAATTCTGAGCAACGAAGAACAACATGTTAGAATAAATCAAGTATTAATACACTGTAAAACCGAATAGTTGACAGAACTCAAAACTTATGTGGAAACCGATTACCTAATAAATTTTAAGTAAATGAAATGATATTTTTTGAGTAAACTGTAGTTAAAAAATGCATTTTCAGCATTTTGTTTTAATTTTTTTAATTTCAGATTACTCAAAAAAAAAAAAACTGCCTTTGCTTAAAATGTATTAGGTAATCGGTTTCCACATACTGTAATTTTTAAGTTCTGTGGACTAATTCGGTTTTACAGTGATACATTGTTCTCTAATTTTGATCACCACTAGATAGATAGATAGATAGATAGATAGATAGATAGTAATTATAACTTGTTAACATAACCACAATTACGTGCTGTTAAAAGGATACTCATTTTTTTCATTTCTTATGAAGGTTCCTTCAAGTTCAACCGTGCCGTAATCTGGCCATAGAAATAAATGTGTTTGGTTATTAAAGCAGCACTATATAAGATATCCACCTTAAAACATTCATGTCCAGCTCAAGGCCAGTGGGCCACAGGTGAAACAACGTGATACAATTAAATCCGGTACTTGAGAAAATACATAAGATCTATAGTAACTATCTTATAGGCATAGAACATGCACAATGTGTATACTACTGAGATCAGAATGTTCTGTTACATCCAAGCAGGCAGACATTTATCAGTCCAGGTGTAGCTACAGTAGATACTGCTAATTAACTACAAACTAGTCTGTTGGGAAAAATTACCAAATGAAAGGTGGATTCAGAAAATGGGCACTTTCATGAAAGTAAAAAAGAATTTTTTTAAGACTAATCACAAAGTAAGCTATTTGTGTCTGAAACATTTGCAAATTCTCTCCATTATTGATCACAGTTGAAAGATTCTAGTTTTGTTTTTTGGTAATGTTGCTGAAAGACTGTTATTTTTAGTAAATGTTGACCGTTTGGCTCTCAATTGGTTCTTAGTTTTCTTATTAGCTTTTTTATTTTTGGCCCACTGAATGAATTTGGGCACCTCTGCCTTAAAACAATATTTTTGAAATTATGTTGATGGTACATCAGCCTAATTGAAGTTTGCCTGCATCTGCATTATTTTTCCTGTTGCTGTTAGAAAAACTTAAAAGGTGACCCATATTACATCCTAGGTCCCATCAGCCAGTCATAAGACAAGATTTCAATCACGGACTAACAAAGCTGGCTTTTGGGACTCGTAGTCTTTTCAGTGTCCCTACCAGGAACAGAAAAGTGACGTAATGCTGTTGGGTCAGGGTTTATTCTCTTCTCAATGTGATCTACTGCTACTAAAACACAGAGGTCAGTAGTAATGAGATACTTTTGCTAAAGTACATATACTCAAGTAACTTTTTTTTTAACATAACTAAACTTTAACTCTCACTTGAGCACATTTATGAAGAAAAACTACTTTTATTGAGTTATATTTAGCAATGCTCTTTCAGTTACTTTTGTTTTCAAAACTGGTTAGAAATGTGGCGGTATTTTGTTTATTTGAAAGGGACATTACATACTAATGAACATTAATACAAATGTAAGTATGCCAGATTTAGCAGTACTGCTAATTTGCATCTGTAGTCCCCCGGCAGGTCACAAAAACACACAAGCAAACAATCATACATGAGGAGAACATCTGCAATAAACTGCTGGCTTATTGTTCTTTCCAGATATGACTGCATCTTTAGTTTTTTATGCGAATTTATGATGTTACAGTGTGTCACTGAAACCCATGTTGAAACCATTGGGCAGCATGGTGGTGCAGTGGTTAGCACTGTTGCCTTACAGCTAGAAGGTTCCAGGTACTGGAGATTGGCATCAGGTGTGCTGGCAATGGAGTAGGTGTGTGCGTTGCTGGCTCCTGCTATATATATATTTTTTTTCAGTCTTACTTTTTAAACCCTACTTTGCTGTAAGCTATCAACGTTTTGGACGTTTAATACGTGCGGAATCTGTTTTGAGTTGAGAAATATGTCCAAAACAAGAAAGCAGACTGAAAAGGAGGCAGCAGTGAACAATGCTAACACCAGCTTAGCTGAGGATGCTAATATAAGCCTTAACCCTGCACTTGTTGCCTTGCTTGAGCAACACAGAATGTCCATAGCTGCTGACTTTAAAGCTTCATTTGATGTTATTAATGGCAAGCTGGACAAGATTCAAACAGATGTGGCTAACCAGGAGCAACGCATTGGCGACCTTGAAAGCAACGCAGAGGACGTCAGCCAGCGCCTAGCGGCGCTTGAAGCTACATGTGAGTCAGTATAGGAGGAGAACAAGCTTTTGAAAAACAAACTTTCTGACCTGGAGGGAAGAAGCAGGAGGCTGAATATTCGTCTGGTGGGTCTGCCGGAGTCCTTTGTTGTGGGTCCACGGCCATCTGAATTTTTTTCTCGGCTGTTGGTGGACGTTTTTGGCACACAAACTTTGCCATCTCCCCCAGAGCTGGATAGAGCCCACCGCAGCCTCATGCCCAAGCCGGGTCCGAATGGGAAGCCGCGCGCTGTCATTATTTGTTTCCACCGGTTTCGGACCAAAGACTTGGTAATGAGAGAAGCGCGGAGACGCTGTGGGACTTTGGAATATCGTGGACATAAACTTCAGTTCTACGAGGATTATAACGCCGACGTTCAGAAGCAACGAGCCGAATACAAGGAGGTTATGTCCGAGTTGTACAAGAGAGGTTTTCGTCCTTCTCTTCTCTTCCCCGCCAGGCTCCGGATAACTCTTCCAGACGGCAAAAACCTGTGGCTGGCGTCCGTCTCGGAGGCCACCTGCTTCATGCAAACCATGGAGAGAAATCAGCGATTTTCGCCCTGAACTGGTCATTCTTGGGTTGACCAACTACCACACTGGGCTACTTGATTACTACTTCATTAAAGCTGCACTGACTGGACATTGATGCATTTTTAGATGTTCAAAAACAAGGTAAAATTGGCTCCCTATACGTTGTTGTTAATTTTTTTTTTTTTTTTTTAGGGTAAAATGTTCATACTATGCAGGATTGAAGCCAGTTGTATGGGAGTATTTTGTTAGGATGAGAATAGAGCAGGAGATGGAGCGGTTGCTGTTCTATGCAACGGGCTGGAGTGTTGTTATAGGTTTGGTTGTTGAATTTTTTTTTATTTTTTTTTTTATGTTATCGATTTACTAACACCCCCCTTCCCCAACCCCCCCCCCCCTTTTTTTTACCCATACCTCACCCCATTCCTTTTTGGGCTACACAACACAATATATAAATTTTACTCTTTGAATGAATAGTAATCTTACTTTGGTAAGCTGGAATGTGAAGGGGTTGATCCATCCAATTAAACGAAAGAGAGTCATGTCACGTCTAAAGCAATTTAAGCCTGGGGTACTGTTTTTGCTGGAAACCCATTTGCAGGATTCCGACCACTTGCGCTTGTCAAAATGTTGGTCAGGACAATTTTTTCATTCAAATTTTAAAGCTAAGGCCAGGGGCGCCGTTATTCTTATTGATCGAAATATCCCATTTATTCCCTCTAATGTTGTATTAGATAAAAATGGACGATTTGTAATAGTATCAGGTAAACTTGGCAATAAACATGTCACCTTGGCTAATCTGTATGCGCCAAATTTTGATGATGTACACTTTTTTCGCAGCCTTTTTTCGCAGCTTCTAGATTTAAATACTCATTCTCTAATTCCTGGGGGTGACTTTAATTTGTATATGGATCGGATCTTAGATCGCTCATCCTCAAAACCTGCTAGTCTTAATAAATCTGCAACTTATGTTAAGTCTTTTCTTGAGGAATATAGCCTTACAGACCCTTGGCGTTTTTTACATTCTAACGGCAGGGACTATTCTTTTTTCTCTCACTTACACCACACTTATATCAGAATAGATTATTTTTTTTGTTGACAATTTATTAATTAATAACCTTAGCTCTTGCAGTTATGATAGCATCTCGGTTTCTGATCATGCCCCTCTTGTACTTAAAATGATCCTCCATGGATGTGACTCCATGAGAAAGCGTTGGAGACTGGATCCATTATTACTTACAGATGAAAAATTGGTTGCGAATATTTCTTCTAAAATTACGTTTTTTTGAAAGAAAATAAAACTCCTGGTATGCCGAACAAAACGATATGGGAGGCCATGAAGGCATTTCTTAGGGGAGAATTTATCTCATTGGCAGCATTTAAAAGACGATCCGCAATACAGGAACAGAAGGCTATATTAGATCAAATCTTGGACATTGACAGGCAATATGCTCAATCTCCATCACCCGCTCTGTACAAGGAACGTTTGACATTACAAACTAAACTTAATTTACTCTCCACTCGACAAATTGAAGGTTGTTTAATAAGGAACAAGAGTGAATTTTATGAACATGGCAAAAAAAACAGTAAATTTTTAGCTAATCAACTGTGCGGTATTAGAGCTAAGCAAATTATTACTGGAGTTAGGACAGCTAAAGGAGAGGTGACATCTGATCAACAAGTGATTAATGATATCTTCAGGTCATTTTATTCCAAATTATATACCTCAGAATATACAACAAACTTAAAGGATCTGCAAGATTTTTTTGATTCTATTGATATCCCTTCGATTTCCTCAGAATCTCAGCAAATTCTAGAAGCTCCCATCACAAAAGAAGAAATTCAGCTGGCAATATCATCCATGCAATCAGGAAAATCTCCAGGACCTGATGGGTTTTCCGCTGATTTTTTCAAAAAATTTTCTGACGACCTTGCCCCTTTCCTTTGTCAAGTTTTTACAGAGTCGCTTGACTCTGGTACACTTCCTCCTTCATGTTACCAGGCCTGTATCACTGTGTTGCTTAAAAAAGACAAGGACCCGGTTGATTGTGCTTCTTACAGGCCTATTTCCTTGTTAAATACCGATGTTAAAATTTTGTCAAAGTTGTTAGCTTCAAGGTTGGAAAAGATTCTTCCTTTTATAATTTCACAGGACCAAACCGGTTTCATTAAAAATCGCCATTCTTTTTTTAACTTGCGGCAGTTGTTTAATATTACTTATACTCCTCATCACAACATACCTGAATGTCTTATTAGTTTGGATGCTGAAAAGGCATTCGATAGGGTTGAGTGGGAGTATTTGTTTTTTACGTTGGAGAGGTTCAGTTTTGGTCCTTCCTTCTGTTCCTGAATTAAACTTCTCTATGCTAGTCCTTTAGCTTCAGTGTTAACTAATTGTCGCTATTCTGACTATTTTAGGCTTTACCGTGGTACGAGGCAAGGCTGTCCTTTGAGCCCGTTGCTCTTTGCCTTGGCAATTGAGCCGTTAGCTATTGCAATCCGTGGGAGCCGGGACTTTCTAGGCATTTGTAGGGGCGGCATCGAGCATAGGGTTTCACTCTATGCCGACGATCTTTTATTATTTCTCTCCAACCCACTTACTTCATTACCTGCTATACTCAACATTTTGGATAGTTTTAGTAGGTTTTCTGGTTATAAAATTAATTTCAATAAGAGTGAATTGTTTCCGATTAAAGAAAAGATTGGAGTTCAGGATCTTGAAAAGTTTCCTTTCAAGGTTGTTATTGATCATTTTAATTATCTTGGGATCTGTGTTACTAAACAATTTAATCACTTGTTTAAAAATGATTTTCTCCCCTTATTTGACCAGTGCAAGCAAATACTTTCCAAATGGTCCCCATTATCCTTGTCCTTAATTGGCAGAATCAATTCTGTAAAAATGATGCTACTTCCAAAGTTTTTATATTTGTTTCAATGTCTCCCCATTTTTATTCCTAAATCTTTTTTTAAGTCTTTGGACTCTCTGATTACCTCATTTATTTGGAATGGTAAACATCAGAGATTGAGGAAAGCTTTTCTTCAAAGACCCAAATCAGTGGGTGGCATGGCTCTGCCTAACTTTCAATATTACTGCTGGGCAGCAAATATCAGGTGCATGTTATATTGGAAACATTTCGATCTGGAACCCAAATCACCCATTTGGATCCTTATGGAGTCACATGTGGACAATCAAACCTCCCTACCGGCAGTTTTAGGTTCACCACTTCCCCTTGCCTTGTCTACACCGGGTAATAACAAAGTAGTTTGTCAGTCTCTTAGAATTTGGTCTCAATTCAGGAAAAATTTCGGTCTTCAGTTTTTCTCCATTAGAAGTCCAGTTGCTGCAAATCATTTATTTACCCCATCAACTATTGATAGTGCATTTCATATATGGCACAGAAAAGGTTTAAAATCTTTTGCGGATTTATATTTTGATGGACAATTTGCAAGTTTTTCTCAACTTTCCACTAAATTCGACATCACTTCTACACATTTTTTCTGCTTCCTCCAGGTCAGACATTATGTGCAAACCATGACAAAACAATTCCCTCAAAAACCTGATAATCCTCTAGATGATTTTTTGTTAGTTAAACCAACTTCTAAGGGGGTAATATCAGTTTTATATAATTTAATTTCAAATTTACAATCTTCTTCTCTGGCCGCTATTAAATTGAATTGGGAACAAGATCTTAATTTTACTTTTACTGATGAACTGTGGGACTCTATTCTTGGCCAGGTTCACACTGCATCAATGTGTGCTCGTCACGCTCTTATTCAATTTAAGATCGTGCACCAGGTGCACGTCTCCAAGGTTAAGTTAGTACGTATTTACTCGGATATAGACCCAACTTGTGAAAAGTGTGGTAACGCTCCTGGCACTTTGCTTCACATGTACTGGTCCTGCCCTTCATTGATGAATTTTTGGCATTCTGTTTTTATCACTATGTCTGAAGTCCTGAAATATCAAATCAAACCTGATCCATTATGTGCCATTTTTGGTGTGGCTCCAGAACTTTTTAAGTTTTAAGACTTTAAGACCACAGTTTTAAGAAATGCCTATCATGCCGTCCCCCGTGCAGCTCTGGGTTTTTCTGACCACTGCCTGCTCCATCTTATTCCAACATACAGACAGAAACTAAAAACTTCCAAGCCTGTTGTAAGGACTGTGAAGAAATGGACTGAGGAATCAAAGCTGAAGTTACAAGCCTGCTTTGACTGCACAGATTGGAGTGTTTTTGAAGCTGCAGCCATTAACTTAAATGAACTCACTGACACTGTGACATCATACACCTGTTTCTGCGAGGACATGTGTGTGCAGACCAAGACCTTCTGCATATACAACAACAATAAACCCTGGTTCATTCCTAAACTGAAGCAGCTACGTCAGACCAAGGAGGAGGCCTACAGGACTGGTGACTGGACTCTGTACAAGCGGGCCAGAAACATGCTGACGAAGGAGACCAGGCTTGCTAAGAGGAGCTACAGTGTGAAGTTACAAAAAAACTTCTCAGCTAACAACTCTGCTTCTGTCTGGAGAGGCCTACGGAATATCACCAACTACAGGAGACCATCCCCCCACCCTGCGGAAAACCTCCAGCTGGCTAATGACCTAAACAGCTTTTACTGCAGGTTTGAAAAGAACCTACAGTTCTCACCTCCCACCCACACAAAAGGATTATCTGCAGCCCCAGGAACTCCATCCCTCCTCCACTCTGACCTCCCACCAGCACTAATGATCTGTGAAGAGGAGGTGCGCCGGGTCTTTCAGAGACAAAAGATCAAGAAGGCTGCAGGACCTGATGGTGTGTCTCCGTCCTGCCTGAGAGTCTGCTCCAACGAGTTGGCCCCCATCTTCACCCGGATCTTTAACAGATCACTGGAGCTGCGTGAAGTGCCTTCCTGCTTCAAACGCTCCATCATCATTCCAGTTCCCAAGAAACCCTCTATTACAGGATTAAACGACTACAGACCTGTTGCCCTGACCTCTGTGGTCATGAAATCCTTGGAGAGATTGGTGCTGAGCCACCTGAAGGTCATCACAGGCTCCCTGATGGACCCACTGCAGTTTGCCTACCGGTCAAACAGGTCAGTGGATGATGCAGTGAATATGGGACTACATTACATCCTGCAACACCTCGACTCCCCAGGGACGTACGCCAGGATCCTGTTTGTCGACTTCAGCTCAGCGTTCAACACCATCATCCCAGGCATTCTTCATCAGAAACTCCTCCAGCTCAAGGTGCCCCCCTCCACCTGCCAGTGGATCTCCAGCTTTCTGACTGACAGGTGGCAACAGGTGAAGCTAGGGAGATTTACATCCAGCTCCCGAAAAATTAGTACTGGCGCCCCCCAAGGATGTGTCCTTTCCCCACTGCTCTTCTCCCTCTACTCCAACGACTGCACCTCAGAGGACCCTTCGGTGAAGCTCCTGAAGTTTGCGGACGACACCACAGTCATCGGTTTGATCCGGGATGATGATGAGTCTGCATACAGGCGGGAGGTGGAGCAGCTGATCCTCTGGTGCAGCCAGAACCATCTTGAACTTAACCCAGCCAAAACGGTGGAGATGACTGTGGATTTCAGGCGACACCCCCCTTCATTCCCCCCACTCACCATCCTCAACAGCACAGTGTCCACTGTGGACTCCTTCAAGTTTCTGGGTACCACAATCTCCCGGAACCTGAAGTGGTCCTCCCATATTGACACTGTCCGGAAAAAGGCCCAGCAGAGGTTGTTTTTTCTGCGTCAGCTCAAGAAGTTTGATTTGCCTCAGGAGCTGCTGGTTGTCTTCTACACCACCATCATCCAATCTGTCCTCTGCTTTTCCATCACTGTCTGGTTTGGATCTGCCACTAAACAGGACAAGACCAGACTGCAGCGGATCATTAAGTCTGCGGAGAGGATCATTGGTACCGACCTACCCTCCATTGAGAACTTATATCGGTCCATAACCAGGAAACGGGCGGGAAACATCTGTGCTGACCCATCACACCCCGGCCACAAACTGTTTGAACTTCTATCTTCTGGTCGTCGTTACAGATCACTGAAGGTCAAAACCACCCGTCACAGGAACAGTTTCTTTCCTCAAGCCATCACTCTGATGAACTCCTAACATTCACCTAGTCCTACCTGTTGCTGTACTCATGACTTTTCATCCATTATTACATTGCACATAACTCTCACACTGCTTTTACTTCATTCACATTATATCACTGAATCTGAGTCCACATTGAAATACTGTGTGATTGTATATTTTTTCATATATTTCTGCAAAGTGTGGTTAGTCCGAGTAAATAACTGCATATATTCCTGTATATATTTGCATCCTTTTATAGAAACGTGGACAGACTGTAATTTACTGTACATACTGTGGTTGTCATTGAATCCTTATTTAAATCCTTCACCTGAACAACGAGAGCAAGTTTTTAGCCAAAGTCAAATTCCTTGTATGTGTTGTGCATACTTGGCCAATAAAGCTGATTCTGATTCTGATTCTGATTCTGAACTTGTCTTGCCAAATTCCAAATTAAAAGTATTCAAATTTTCATTATTATTGGCCAGACATGCTGTATTACTGAAGTGGAAAGACTCTTTGCCCCCTTCACATTTACAGTGGATAAAAGATATAATGTCCTGTTTGGATTTAGAAAAAATCAGATATACAGTTCGTGGCTCTGAAAACAAATTCTATAAATTGTGGCGCCCGTTTCTTGATTTCTCTGAAAGACTGAGTAGCTCATATCCCCTTTACCCCACCCCCACCTCACACACACAATTTTTCTTTTTTTTTTGTATTTTTATTATTATTATTGTTTACTTAAAGGTTTTTGTGTTTTGAAGCATCCACATTTGTTAGTTTTAAATTCTATTTTTGCACTGTTTGGTTAAAACAAAAATGAAAATTTCCAATACTTTGTATTGTATTGATACTTCACTTAATAATAATAAATTCAAATTCAAATTCAAATTCAAATGTTTATTTCAAACTCAGGGTTCATATTAAGAGCAAAACTAAAACGAGTAGAAAATAGATAAATAAATAAATAAAAGTATATACAGATCAACAGACACTGGGTGCTCTTATAACAACAATAACATACAATAATGGGCTCAGTATAAAATGGAACGCCACCACTTCCAAATGCTGGAATGAAGTGTGAGTGACGAGTTGACAATTGCTGATATAAGATGATTGTTACATGCCAGCAACCTTCTCATAAAACTGTAAACATTCTTACGTAACAATTCGCCAAAAGACGGAATGTTCACAGACACAAACATCTTGCTTGCACTCGACCTTCGTGGTACATCTAACAACCTTCTTAGGGAGTTATTATATGCAATGCGGATTTTGTTCCTAACAGCAACATTGCTATTAAACCATAAAAGCGAGCAGTACATTGAGGTACAGAAGGTCTTGAACAACATACATTTGACATCAGGGGAACATCTATGGAAATTTCTTAACAGTAAATTTGTTTGAGCATACAGTTTCCTGAGATGCCTGTTACAATCAACATTGGTCTTATCAGATTCAATCCACACACCTAGGTATTTGACTTTTTCAACAAAGTTCAAGCTATTACCACAAAGTGGCATAACAGGATTCGACGTATTGACACCCTTTGGTTTGAAAGCCATACACATAGATTTAGTACAGTTGAACAAGATGTCATTTTTTTCACCAAATTTTTCACATACCGAAAGGAGATGTTGCATCGCTGCAGTAGACAAACTTAACAGAGGTCATCAGCGTAGAAATAAAAAGACCTTTGAAAGAAAGAAGGCTCCAGGTTCGAATCCCAAGGCTGGCAGGGGTAGGAACCTTTCTGTGTGGAGTCTGCATGTTCTCCCTGTGCTGTGTGGGTTTACTCCGGGGGCTCCGGTTTCCTCCCACAATCCAAAGACATGCATGTTAGGTTAATTGGTTGTTCTAAATTGTCCCTAGATATCTGTCTCCTATAGGCCCTTAGAGTAGAGGGTTAGTGCTAGTGAAGTGCTTTGAGTGGTCTTTGAGACTAGAAAAGCGCTATATAAGTACAGGTCCTTATCCCTTATCCTATTCTAACGCAGGAAGCATTTACTTTGTCACTGTTTACTTTCTCTCTTAATTATATAGTTTGGATTATATCACCATATTACATGGATTCTTTTGTCCAACCGACTAACACATTTAAGAGGAAAAAACTAATTGGTGTGAGTTGTGTAAGTAGCAAAATTACAAGAAAAAAGTTGCAAATTTACAAGTAAAATGCTGCAAATGTAAATGTCAGAAGATGCCAATTTATGAGAAAAAGTCCCAAATTTCTAAGTGAAAAGTAACAATTTTATGTAGAAAAATTCACAGTTATCACAAAAACTCAAATAGGAAAAAGTGTCTGATTAATAAGAAAAAAGTAGTACATACCTGTATTTGAGAATAAAAGCGAAAAGGCTTTTTAGAATAGATACTTTCTCACTCTTAAGTCATTTTTGTGAGATTATTATTACTTATACTTGATTAACTGATATCATAGGGAAACACTGCATATGGTTGAGTACAATTTGTGGCTACCCTACCCACCTCTTCACTAAATATAAAGCAGCTTTGGTTTTTCCATCAATGTTAAAATGATCCTAAATCAGAAAGCAAACTACAATTTAGTGAAGCAATTGTCTGAGTACGTGTAAAGACATAAAAGACTCTACCCACTTCTGTTGATGTGTTGATTAAATAAGAGAAACTATTGTTTATGTGTCACCCGATTTGAGCTTAAACAGCATTTTGTGAACCCTTGTGGTTTAGAAGGTTCAGATTTATATCAACAGCCAATCAGCCAATAATTATTTATGGAGATATACAACAATAAGTGCAGAGGCTGACACCGTAAACAATGATTATTTTTATTATCAACATCATTTATTTGGTTTGACAGATCCCCACGTAATGAACAGAATGACCGTGTCATAATTTAGCTGGTGGTCCCTGCACAGCAGCAGCTGGCTTTACATTTGTTGAACACATGGGGAAAGAGCTTTGAAAAATATTTAGAGCGACACATGTCTGTTAATCACAGATCAGTTTATGTTTCATTATAGCTTAAGAAAAGTCTTAATACACAGAGCAGTTCTCAAAACTCGGGAAAAAAAAATGAGTTTCACAGCAGCTGCAAATGGGTCATCCGTCACTGTAAAGAACATAATGCAAAATTTTGGAATTAATGACGGACCGTAACTAAAGCTGGTTTCATGGCTCCATATCTTGCCTCATTTATCACATCAAAGATTTACTCCATGCACAGACCAGAAATTGGAAAAACATGTAAGGCCTTTTTGGCTTTCATTGACCCACCCCCTCTGAACACAGATGCCATCAAACAGGGCAGAGGAGTCAAGTGAGTAAAAGGGCAATAATGACATTTAGCTGCTAACTAGTAGCGGCCCAGTGTGAAAACAACCGACTAACCTAATGCCAGAATGGAAGCAGACTGTTTCCTCTTGCAGTGGGACCCTTGGGGGAAGGCTTTCCATGACCTCTGGGGAACCCCCCCCCACCCCCACCCCGACCCCATACAGAGAATTACTGCACCCCAGTATGTGAGTCTTCCTGCATTTTAGCATCTGCAAGGAGAATGTGTTGAAGAAGCAGAGGTAAAGGCCTCATTTAAACCATAAATCAGCCAGCATATGCAAGAATCTCTGGAATCCAACACTGTCTGCTTCTTCTTCCTCTCAGTCCCTCCCTTTACGCTTTGTAAATGAACATATTTTACAAAGAGAATTATTCCCCCCCCTTTCTTATTATATTTCTACTTAAATCACCCAGCTGTCACCACCTCTTTGATCCAGATGTGGTCTAGACCTTCCTTTATTTAATTCAAAATGTTCAGACTTGTAAGTGCTATATGGCTCCCCTGACATCTACCGAGGCCTGCTGTGAATGGTGTCAAATATTTACCAAATGACAGTTGAAGTAATGAATTAGGACCACTAGGGGATCAACTTCCTTCTTACATAGCTGTCAGTAGTCCTCAGTGATAGCTTATTTACTGTAAGACCACAGTTAAATGCAGTTATATGCACTGGGAGTATTAATGCTATCGGCAGGACATTAGCACCAGTCCACCAGCCAAATGCTGTGGTCTCCAGCCAATCACTCTTATAGCCACTTTAGCAGGTGTCATATTCTGTTATATAGTCCCTGCAAAAGTCAAATGAGATAATAACCCTTGCATTTATAAGAAAAAAAACATTAAATTTATGACAAATTTAACAATTTATTAAAAATCAGAAATATGCCATAAGCAAGGCATAATCTTTTGAGATGTTTCAAAAAAATAAAGAATAAAGTAGCAAATTTATGATTTAAAAAAATGCAAATTTACAGTGTTAGTTACAAATTTATGAGGAAAACATAGTAGTTTTGTGAGAAAGTAAACCTTATGAAATAGTATGGAATTTATCATTAACCCAGTTTTATAAGGTGGCCCTGAAAGGCAAATCACAACAGAAAAAGAAAAAGCACAACTTGACATCAACTCAGGCCTGAAAAGGTAAAGCCTGCTTCATGCTACACCTCTGCTGTCCGCGTATGTGTAACTGGAAACCTTGTGTGATGAAATTTATGTCGTCTCCACTCCGCTAGTGTCCGCAGTGCTCGACTGCGAACGACCACGTGCAGCCCAAATTTTGTGACCGCACCGCCTGCCCATGACCTGAACGCATTGAAAAGCGCATGCGCAAGACTGAACGTCCCATTCATGAGGTGTGGATATCGACACAGCATACGTCAGTAGACGAAGAAGACAACGAGGAGGCGGAAAATGAGAATAAAAACATACATGAATCATACAAACATACTTTCTTTCACAGCGGCAGCAGCATCTTCATGAAAAAGGAGTGAAAACCGGGAAGCCAGACAGCAGAAATGGACTCAATATTTGAAAAGAAACTTTGTGAAGAAGTCCGCCATTTCTTCGTTGGTGAAAATCCTGGCACGTCAGCACCTTGGCACTACCTATCGGGTGGGAGTGAAACTACAAATTATGGTTTTGTGCATGCGTCAACTGCTTGGCCTGGGTAGATGAAAAAAGTGAGCATGAGCAGCGCTGCATGAGTGCCGGGCTAGTTCAAAGTGTACGCAGATCACAGCGGCCTAGAGGCTCCCCTCTGGCCATGAAGCAGGCTTAAGTACCTGCTGTTAACAAGGATCATTGCTGATTGGATGGACTCACTATCTTATAAACAGGAAGTAAAGGCTGCTTGTGTCCAGCCATCATCATAGCAGTCTGTCGTGGGCGACAATGACTGTTTCATTTAGGTCTGGTCAGATTCCCCCATGCAGCTCTGTCCTTAGCCTTCTGCTGCCAGGAACTCCTGTCTATATCCAGCTTCTTCAAGTTTCTTTTTACAGTGTCTTTAAATCTGAGCCTTGGTCTACCCTGATTGCGTTTGCCCTCGCATAACTGTGAGTAGAGTAACTGCCGAGGGAGATGCTGGTGGTCCATCCTCTCAACATGCCCGAGCCATCTCAGGTTTGTCTGTATTAGCATGTCCTCCATTGATGGTAGACCAGCTCGTTTCAACGCTTCTATATTGGTTATCTTGTCTTTCCATGAGATGTTCATTATGGCTCGAAGGTGCTTCATCATGTGCGTGTGTAGTTTCTTTACCTGCACTCTGTAGACAGTCCAAGTTTCAGCACCGTACAATAGAATAGCCAGTACTGTTGCTCTGTACACTTTGCATTTCACACAGATAGACACATGTCGATAGTTCCATAGTCTCTCCCTCAAGTTTCCAAACACAGCGCTTGCGCTTCCCATTCTGAGAGATAGTTCATCCTCCAGCCTAGCATTCTCTGAAACAGTACTCCCTAGATATTTGAAAGTCTTGCACTTGACTAGTGGCTCTGTACTAATGCTGGTCTCTTCTGGTAGTGATGTTGATAACGGGAACTTTGGTGGTTGATAAAGGCACTCTGTCTTCTTGATGTTGATTTTGAGGCTGAACTGGCTAGCTGCTCTTGCAAATTTCTCCACTAAAGATTGCATATATTCCACACTGTGTGCAACTAGAGCACTGTCGTCGGTAAAGAGCATTTCTCTTACTACCTTTATCAGTGTCTTACTCTTGGCTTTAAACTGTGCCACATTGAACAAGTCTGCTTCTTTCCTTGTTTGAATGTATACTCCTTCTGAAGTGTCTTTGAAGGCCACCTCAAGCATGGCTGCCAGATATAGCGAGAAGAGTGTAGATGCCAGCACACACCCTTGTTTCACCCCATTGCTTAATGAAAAGTCTTTAGATACTGAACCACTCATTGCCACGTTTGCTTGTATACCTGTATGGAGTGCCTCAATCAGGCTGACAAACTTCTCTGTACAGCCATATTTCTTGAGTACCTGCCAAAATCCTTGTCACGAAACAGTATCAAAAGCTTTACTGAAGTCTATGAAGACTACATAAAGCGGCATGTTCTGTTCGGTACACTTTTCTTGAACCTGTTTTAAGCAGAAAATCATGTCCAGCCAATCAGTAAAAATTCTTGTTAATAGCAGGGACCGACCTTTTCCAGTTCAACTTCATGTTCTTTTTCTCTTCTGCTATTGTGTTTTATTTGCTGTTGTGTTTTCTCTTTTGCCTTACTGTCTTGTTGTTTGTTTTTAAAAGGAGCCATAAGTTTATTATTTTATTAAAAATGGGTCACTAATTTACAATATGAAGTTTGCAAAGATATGAGATATAAAAACCTCCACAAATTTTTAAGAAAAAGTGGCAAATTTGGTTAAATTACGAAATTTACAAGAAAATAGTTACTAACTTAAGTAAAAAAGCTGCAAATTTATACAAGTCATTTAATTTTACTAAAAACTAAATACATACATAGAAATAAAATAATTTCCAAGTAATAACTCACTTATTACAAATGTATTTATTGTCCTTGTACAGAACACAATGAATCAGTTTTACCTTTGTCTTAATGCCTCATCTTTTTTGTAACTCCATGCAGAACTCACTATGGCTCTTTCAGAGTTACAGACTGACGGTCCTTTAGCTGAGTGGTCCCCAGCCTTTTTTTTTTCTTGCCTCAAGGCCCACTAACATGTAAAAAAATTTTGTAACCCACAGAAGTTGAGGTGGTTAAAATGAACAGAACACACTGGCTTATCTGGAGTGAATTTTGTATCGCCAAAATAATTATTTTTTCTGAAAATTTGAAAAAACAAAACAAAAAAACCCTCAATTTTCTGATTGATTTAGCAGTTATGGAAGTTATTCACATGGCTTTTCTAATGCTTATAATTTCTTTATTATTAAAAAAAAAACATAAAAAGACATAAAGGGTGACCAGTAGAATGAGTTGATACAAAAAAACTAAAAAACAGGAAATATGGAGTTACCAGATTTGTGCTGACAGTGACGATAAACAAAGTGCGTGATTAAAAACCTCACCTTCAGTGGGATCCCTGAGCTTGTTTCTCTGCAAGGAGACGGTCCCATCTCGGGGTGACAGGACAGAGTGAGATCGAAGTGTGTTCTTTATGTCCAGTCTATTCCAACACTTTGTATTGGTTGGAGCCTTAGCGATGTGGTCAGTCGCCAAGTATGATGCTCCCAATGCCATTTGTTGATGTTGCCGCCTTCAATATTTGGTTGTGTTCATCACCATCATCACCATCATCATCATCATCATCCATCTTTATTTTTCACAAGACTCGATTTAATCCTTTAGTTGGGGTGGGTCCTGCTTGACTGCACTTCTCAGAGTCCCACTTTTTATTTATTTATTTTGTCACTCAAAGAACTCCAAAGGCTTGTCTTTCAATGTGGGGAGCTTTGTTTACACATGCCAAACCAGTTTTCAAGGCTTCCTGGATTCATCTGATAGCTTGTCGCTGCATATATGAAGAGCGGATTTGGAGCCTGGCCATCACCTGCACCGATAATCATATGTTAGATACAACTCCTGGTATTTCCTACACCCACCTTTCTTTTACTTGGCGGTCTCAGGCTCTTCTGTTGTCTCATCAGTGAGCCTTATAAAACTGAGTTGTGCTGTCTTCTTCTTGATTGAAGAAGATAAGAAAAGCATAACTCAGTTCTCTCTCTTTAGCCCTGAAGCAAATTTACTGAACGTTACACCATGGAACAGAACATTTCTCCATCGTGTCAGTGGCATATGCAGACATCGCTCCTGTTAGCTAATCACTGATCATTGCTCAGACACAGGGCCGGAGTGGGACCAGTTCTGAGCCCAGGAGTTTGATGCCCAAGTCTGGCCTACTTTTCTTTTCTTTTCTGTTTTTTTTGTTTTTTTTTTGTTATTTTTTTTGGGGGGGGGGGTAAATAAAAACAAAGTTCAACTTCTCTGCTATAGTTTTTATTATTATTAATATTAAGACATGCTTAACATAGAACTTAAATATTCCTCTTCATTTTAAACCATAACTCGATAAAGACAAACTGGAAGAAAATTGACAAACTGAAAAAACAAAATCCTCCCTTCACGCTGCACTGAAAATGGTTAAAGCAGTGCTATGTAAGAGTTTTACCTTAAAATAATGTTTCCAAAATGATTTTGATGTACAGCAACCTTGGATTGGGTGAATGTGACTTCCCCATAGCCTGGGTGGGCCCACAATGCCTAAAACAGCTCTGCTCTTAGTAGGAACACTGAAAAGAACTATGGCAACTTTTATCTCAGTCATAACAGCCGATCACAGGGTGCTTTGTTGTTGTTGCACTGCTTAGGTGCTACTAGGCCTGCAGCACCAGCAGTGGCCCAAGCAGTGAACTGGTTTATGCTGCTGTGTTGATCACTGTCTCATTGTCTGCAGACATGAGAATTTCTTTTTCAGTGCTCATAAGAAAGCCTCTAAATGCTCCTGAGTCAGTGAGCTTCTCAGCCTGCTCTTCACAAACTTAAGAGTAGAAAAGCTTTGCTCACATGCAACTTCTTATATATTTACATAGGCAGTTCTTCCTTGTAAATTTAGTTCTCCGTTAGTTTTGGTGCATTTCTTGTAATTTAATTTATTTTTTCTCAAATTTGTAATGTCTTGGGTAGCTTTCATCTTTTTCCATACATTGCAAATTTAGTCATGTAAGTTTGTGGACATAGGTAACATTTGGACTTTTTCATCAAGTTGTTATTTTTTTTCTCTTGTTGATTAGTGAACCTTTTCTCCTAAATTTGTATTTTTATAAATTTGAAATGGGCGGCGCGGTGGAGGAGTGGTTAGCACTGCGGCAGCACAGCAACTCACCCCTGGCCAGGGGATCCCAGGTTTGATCCCAGCCCCCGACCAACAGTGATCTGTGTGGAGTTTGCATGTTCTCCCCGTGTCTGCGGGGGTTTACTCTGGGATTTCTCCGGTTTCCTCCCACATGCCAAAAACATGCAAATTAGGTCAATTGGCATCAAAACTGGGGATTCTAAATTGTCCTTAGGTATGAGTGTGAGAGTGAATGGTTGTCTGTCTCTGTGTTGGCCCTGCGATGGACTGGCGATCTGTCCAGGGTGTACCCTGCCTCTCGCCCAAAGATGCTGGGATAGGCTCCAGCCCCCCCGCGACCCAAAAAGGATTAAGCGGAAGAAGATGAATGAATGAATGGATGGATAAATTTGAAATTAAAGTCAGAAATTTTTTGGGGGGGAGTACATATTTGAATACTGCATTTGAAAACTACAATCATGTGAAAAAATTAGAACACCCCATTAAATATTCAGTTCTTTATTAAGAAATGTTCACAAATCTATGTCTAACCTTGTCTTCGTTTTTATTTGCATTTTGTAACATTTATTTTAGCCATTTTAAGTGGGAATGAATGTGGAGATGTCCTAAAAAAGATGGGGGGTGTCCTAATTTATTCCTCACTATTTGTTTAGAATTACATTTTACAGAAAATTTGAAAAAAAAAGTCTTTAATTCATTTTTAATTGTTTAGTTGTATTGCAAGAATCTCCCAGTATTTTTTACATCAATTTTAAATATCCATTTGTCCAAATATTGACAAATAATATTTACATACATATCTTCCGGTTCCGGCGCCACACGAGTTGGCTGCCTTTTGCAACTGCCTTTTTTTTTTTTTTTTTATCTTCCTTCTTCTTTCTACACCTTTCACTCTATATATATCACGGACACACAGATCGCCCCAAAGGTCTCCCGAGTCGGCGGACGGAGCCTCTGTTTACAGCAGGAGATGATACAGCAGGGAAGAGCTAGCTAGCTCCAACCGCCACCCCGTGCTAACGGAGAAACTTGACATACCGGGGAACTGAAGCAAAAACCACACGGGTGCCGGGCTGGAGTTTAGGCGGCGTGCAAGAAACATAAGACAGAATAATAAAGAGCGATGGCAAGAACCAAGCAGACCGCCCGTAAATCTACTGGAGGAAAAGCCCCCAGGAAGCAGCTAGTCACCAAGGCTGCTCGGAAAAGCGCTCCGGCCACCGGCGGAGTGAAGAAGCCTCACCGTTACAGGCCCGGTACCGTGGCTCTGAGAGAGATCCGTCGCTACCAGAAATCCACGGAGCTGCTCATCCGTAAGCTGCCCTTCCAGCGCCTGGTGAGGGAGATCGCTCAGGACTTCAAGACCGACCTGCGCTTCCAGAGCTCCGCCGTCATGGCTCTGCAGGAGGCCAGCGAGGCCTACCTGGTGGGTTTCTTCGAGGACACCAACCTGTGCGCCATCCACGCCAAGAGGGTCACCATCATGCCCAAAGACATCGAGCTGGCCCGCCGCATCCGCGGAGAGAGAGCTTAGACTTTCTGCTGCACATCCACCAAGCACAATGCTCCGCACTGTGTGTCTATATATATATATATTTATAGTAATATGTACATATGTATACTAGCTGCTCTTGTTTTTTCTTGCCTTCTGATTGTTGCTCTGAGTGTTGCTATCCCTGTGCTGTTGCAGTCCTGGAATTTCCCCATTGTGGGACTAATAAAGGCTTATCTTATGTTAAAAAAACACACACACAGGCGACACAGGGTGTCCTAATTTTTTCACGACTGTAAATACCAGTTTAATGAATGAATGCTCAGATAATCAGATATTTGGTATAGCCCTACCTGACAGACCTTTATTTTCATATTAATCCACAATGTAAACAATATTCTACTGCATTTCAAAACATGATTCATAAATTCATTCAAAGAACTAAGTCATAATAATCACACTTTAAAATAAGTGCTTCAAATAGCTCTATTTGCATGATAAATATAGGAAATTATAAAGTTTAACTTTTTAAACAGAATTATTAAAATATAACAGTTTCAAAGTATTCTATTTTTAAGAAGCACTAGTATAGTTCAGAACATCCTTGTTTTTATGTACTGTATAACATCTATCACCTCATGTCTGTTTTCTACAGCAATAATATTTTAATTAAAGGGATATTACTGTAAAATTGCTTTGCTTTAATTAACAAAGCCTATATAATTTATGCTGTATGTTCTCTACCTGTCCTCTGTCCAGCTGGGGTCCTCCTGGTCCTGGCTAATTGCTGGCTTTTCATTTGAGTAACCAGGGGGTTAGGTTTTTTGCTACTCAGATGCTACAAAAACATTTAGTAAAGCTGTTATTTTCCTGCAAACACAGGCCATAAATTAACATTTTCTAAGTAAAATTCTGTGATATGCTTTACTGGGCCAAATATTTCATTTCACTTGACATTTTTCTTGGTAATAGCTGGACACAGGATAATTAGGTCTACAGCTTCATCATCCATCCTCTGTCTTTACCTTTAGTCGCCACCTCTGTGCTTCTTGAAAATAAATCTGTTAGTTTAGCACATTTTAGCAGCATCATTATCCAAAACCCTCTTTTTTAAAAAAAAAAAAAAATCTGGCCTTGTCTGCGCCTCCTCAGTATGGCATATTGGAATACCATCATGCACGTTACTGACATGGGGACACACGCACATCGTGATTGTGGTGTAACCACAAGTATTGGTTGGCAGCAGCATGATGACGTAGCCGTTTGGTGATGTTGTCACACCGAGGATATATAACGTGAGTCGGCCATCTTACAGTCTCTCTCTTCTCTCAGCCTCCAGTGAATAGGCCAGTACTATAGCTTTGTGTAATAAAGTTCATATTCCAAGCAAGCACCACTCTTTGTTGTTCATTCCCGGTTCTCAGACATAACATTTGGTGACGAGAGTAAACCATGGAAGTGTGCATGAGGCCACTACGACTGTTTCTGGAGAACCCCGATGAGCCGCGCTGGCTTGATGCTTTCAAGACCTATGTGTCGGCGTTGGACCTGGGCAAGCTGCACAATGTACGGAAGCGGGCTCTACTGATTCACAATCTAGGCATAGGTTTTGCCAACGATGACAAAAGCCTGGAGAGATGACACAACAATTCATCGCGGACCTTTGCAACCTAGCTAGCATGTCCAGATTTGGTCTGTTGGAGGATGAAATGGTGTGGGACCAATTGGCTGAGCACACTAGCAACCCGTGGCTGTGGACGAAGATGCTAACGGTACCGAATGACATGACGCTAGCTAACACCATCGAGCTAGCATTCCAGCTTCAGTCCACCGACAGGTTAGCATCAGAGCTAGGTGTGCAGCAACAACAACAGCCGAGCCACACACCACTTGCATACATGGTAAGCACAAAAGAACCAGGTGACACGGCAGAAGAGGCCGAGGTAAACACCGTGAATCAGAAGAACGCTACGAGGTGCTTTTCATGCGGCAACTGTGGTTCCCTGACGCACTGAGAGAGAGCATGTTTCTGCCCAGCAAGGGGGCAACAATGTAAGCAATGCCAAAAATTGAACCACTTCGCCAAAGTCTGCCAGTCAGCACCACCGCCAAACCCTCTGGCCAACTCAAGTCACTCTCCCTCAACGACTATTCAAACAGTGAGGTCCGGAGGCGTGGCATACACGTTCCGCATGGTGGGGCTGGATGATGTCAACTTGCCACTCCTGCTTGACACCGCTGTAGTGACACCAATGTTAAACTAGGCCATGGTGAAGAAGTTCTTTCCCAACCACCCAATCAGAAAAATCCCAGCGGTACTGTATGGGTATGGTGGCTACCAAGTCAGCAATGTAGGGACCATCACACTAACGGTCCAGTACATGTCAAGAGTCGTTACTGACTTTGCTTTCCAAGTGGTCACGCATGGAGACAACATACTAGGATGTGACCTACTGTATTTTACCAACTGGGCTTCTCCATCTGCGACAGTAATGGACTCCATTTGACCAACGACGATGGCGATGAGTGGGACGTAACATACCCAGGTGGTGATGACGAGGGTACAGTCATCCCGTGCTCACAGGAGGAGCAATGCTCAAAGAGAGAGCAGCAACCGGGCTTGCCTCAGATCCTCGTCCAGCATAAGACTCTAGGAGCTGCTGCAGAGCTGCAGGAGAGGGAGCCTGCATCTATCGGGAACCCTGGGACACAACAACCCAGTGCAGGTTCTACCAATGGTGACAGCAACTTATTGCCATTAATCATGACTTCCCAGGAGAGGGGGAGAACAAACCTGACTCACCCCTGATCCTCACCTGGCATGAGATTCAGGCAGCCGCCGTGGAGCCACAGGAGAGAGAGTTCATGGAGAAAGGGGACCCCGGTGATCAAAGATGGCCTGGCACGCGTCCTGTCACCGACGACAGCGACACATCACGCCAACCTCAATCAGCACCAGATGAGGGAGAGAAGAAAGTGGACTGCTTCCAAATCCACACCTGGCACCAGCCTCCAGGAGCTGCCGCTGAGCCCCAGGATGAATAGTCCAAGACTAAACAAAACACAACAGAGCCACCGGACGTCTTCCGAATCCACGACTGACACCAGCCTCCAGGAACTGCCACTGAGACACAGGATGAAGAGTCCGTGACCCAGCAGGACACAGCAGCTTTACCACAAATCGGTGGATGCCCCACAGCAAATGTAAGAGCCACACCATCACAACCACAACACTGTGTACAACTGAGCAGGATGCCACTTGCAGTGATGGACTGGGTTCGGGTCTGCAGAACCGAACGACCGAACCCACAGCTGGCTTCAACACAGCCTCCACCACCGAGGCTGGCTCCAATCAGGATCACCGCGTAGCTGGGTGCAGTGACCTTCCAGCTGGTAGATGGTTTGGTGTGGCATGCCAACCGTCTCCGCTCAGTTTGAACCGCTGTCCCAGATGACAAGGCATTGTGGGAGTCGACTCGCCCGGTGTGGGACCTGGACTGGGGTTTTGTGCAAGACGATCCCAGTCTGCGGGCCACCACACCGCTAGGGGCACATCCACCAAGGGCTCGCTACAAGACCCCTTAAACTAAACTGCCTTCCTCAATAAATGAAGGACTGTTTAGCTAGGGGTGTGGCTGCCAGCAAATAAGATAAGATAAGCTTTTATTACCCTCAGCCATGTTGGATCACGCGGTAGTCTACCCCCTGGCCCTAGCTAGTTTGGGGGTTTCATGGTACTGGTACCAAATTGAGGAGGGTCAATCCGGTCATGTTTGTTGTTGTTCTTTTTTCCGGGGGAGGGGGGGGATGAATGTGGTGTAACCACAAGTATTGGTTGGCAGTGGCATGGTGACGTAGCCATTTGGTGACATCACCACGCTGAGGATATATAATGTGAGGGTCGGCCATCTTACTGTCTCTCTCTTTTCTCTCTTGGCTCAGCCTCCCGTGAACAGGCCAGTACTATAAGGTATATAGCTTTGTGTAATAAAGTTTGTGTTCCAAGCAAGCACCACTCTCTGTTGGTCATTCCTGGTTCTCAGGCCTAACAGTGATATCATCACGCCGGGACTATATTAAGGGGCTAACAGCGGGAGACTATCTCTCTTTGGCGTGCTGCCTTCAACCTACTGTATATCCCGCCTGTACCTCACTTCATTAACTTGTTGTTAGCTTGTTCCACGTGTTGTTAGCTAGTTCAATAAAGCTAACCTTCAACACAGAGAACATGTCCGCTGGTCTCTTCGTCCAGACATAACATTGGTGACGAGGTAAACTTAGTTTTCTGGAGGAGAATACAACATTTTCCTGAAGATGAAAGCATGTCGGGCTCCCCAACTGGAGAGTGTGACGGCTAGACAACTCAAGTTTTGCCAGTGCCGACAGCAAGCGGGAGAGTCGGTCCAGCAGTTCATTGCCAACCTCTGTTGTCTGGCAAGTACATGCAGGTTTGCACACTTGGAAGAGGAGATAGTGTGAGATAAGTTGGCAGAGCACACCATGAATGCAAAGCTGCGGGAGAAATTAAGGATGGCGCTGGGGGGCCTGCTGCTAACCGAAGCACTGGAGTTAGCATCCTGGCTAGAGCTAGAAGAGGCTGTCCATTTAGCATTGCAGCTAGTGGGCCCCGGCACGCGCTTCCCACAGTCAGCTCCACTGGTACAGACTGTTGCCCCAACTGCTGAGCCCGTCGACCCCATGTCTTCTCAGGAGGGCCCTGAGGTAGACGCCACGGGACAGCAGGGCACCGCAGCGCACCGACCCAGTGGTAAACTCAGTTTGGCTAATGACGGCTCAAGTCAGCTACACTCAGACGTGGACGCAACCATTCCCTGCCTCCCACCGCACGCCGAGCAGAACCCTGTAGAACTAAAGCAGCCGCAGCAGCCCCAGACCGCACCCATGCAGGACCCAGAGCTGCCACAGGAGCTCCAGTCTGCATCCACACAGGACCTGGAGCTGGTCCTCATGCAGCACAAGCGCTCTCAAGCTGCCACCTTATTGCAACAACAAACCCTGCTAGCTCATGCAGTTACCCTGGCAGAAGAGCCCGTTCACACCGCAACCTTTTTGAAGGATGCTGGGGTGAACACCACGGGACAACAGGACATCATGAGATGCCAAACATGTGGTAACTGTGGTTCCCCTGCGCACTGAATGCATGCGTGCTCCTTCCTGGCTGGAGGGCAGAGATGCCAGCACTGTGGTAAGCTTAACCATTTTGCCAAAGTGTGCCATTCAACACTGTCAATGACGAGCTTGCCACTCAGCTCAGCTGGACTACCTTCACCAACAACCATTCATTCAATGGACTCTAGCAATTCAGCATACAAGTGGTGCACAGTGGGACTCGATGATGTCTCTCTGCCATTACTACTGAACACCACTGCTACGAGGTCACTGATGAACTCGGTCACAGTGAAGAGGTTCTTCCCTTGGCATCCAATCAAGCTGAACACGGTGGAGCTCTATGGATACGAGCACACTAAAATCAGCCTGGTAGGAACCATCATGTTAATGGCTCGCTATGGGTCCAAAGTCCTCATAGCGTTCACCTTCCAGGTAGTGACCGATGGCGACAACATCCCAGGGTGCGACCTCTTTTACAAATTGGGTTTCACTGTCATTGACCACCAAGGACTTTGTTTGACCGCTGATGGCCGGAGCATGTTCCACCCAGATGTGGGTACAGCTGCTCCAAGCTTCACACTGCACGGAGAGCAGAACCTAGACTCGGCTCAGATCCTCACCCGGCATAAGCCTCACATAGCCGTCGTACAGCTGCAGGAGATAGAGTCCGTGGCCAAACAGGACCCTGGTGAACAATGCCAACCTTTAGCGCATCCTGCCGCCTGCGAGAACATCATACCGCCACAACCGCAACCAGCATCAGTGATGAGACAGCAGCAGCAGCGCCGCATGAAGCCCATCAGGCCAGCACTCACAGTGCTCAATTTGGTTCAGGTCCGCCGATCCGAATGCCCAGATGACTTGCAGATGCTCCTGTCACTGCCAATACAAATCACCATGCAACTGGGGCCAGCCACCTTCCAGATGGCCAATGATTCGCGATAGCATGCCAGCTGTCTGAGAAAGGTAAGACCAACAGCTACCCTGAATCAAAACATGACACTGGAACCAACCCAGGCAGTGTGGGACCAGGACTGGGACTTTGCTGATGAGCGAGTCATGATTCCAGCAAAATGGCACTCACATCCGCCACGGCCAGCACCTCCAGGGCCATGCCCTCCACAGGCTTGCCTGAGGCCCCCTGTGGCTGGACTTTAAAATGACTCTTTTTTAATTAAAGGTGGGTTTACTCCGGGATTTCTCCGGTTTCCTCCCACATGCCAAAAAACATGCAAGTTAGGTCAATTGGCATCAAAAACTGGGGATTCTAAATTGTCCTTAGGTATGACTGTGAGAGTGAATGGTTGTCTGTCTCTCTGTGTTGGCCATGCGATGGACTGGCGATCTGTCCAGGGTGGACCCTGCCTCTCGCCCAAAGATGCTGGGATAGGCTCCAGCCCCCCCGCGACCTGAAAAGGATTAAGTGGAAGAAGATGGATGGATGGATGGATGGTTCAAACAGAGCATGGCTGATACAAGTAGCAGAATAATCCACTCAGCCACGCAGGGTCTTACTGGCAGTCTAACCGGGTGCCCAGGTTTATAAAATGGTTTTGGTTTTGGTGCACTGAACCTTAGTTAATTCATGGTCATGGGTCTCGTTGTTAAAACTACCATACTGTGCCTTAACATCAAGCAAATATGTGCACTGTAACATTGGCAATCTAATGTGCTTTAACATCATATAGCATTGTGTTTACCATCATGCAATATGCCACAATCGAGGTACCTGTCATGAACGGGATTGATGTCTCAACCCCGTTCCATGATCTGTGGCTATAGTTTCCTGATTGTTGTGAGGTAGCCTACAGTCATGTACAGCCATGACTGTAGCCTGGCAGGGAGCCCAGGCTACAGTCATGCCTTCTCCTCTCCCTGCCAGGCATTCACCAAGCTGTTTGCCATCACCATTTGTGTTTCCACCCATACACACTCATGCACGCACGCACACATACATGCACACACACACACACACACACACACACACACATTCATTCCTACTCACATCCTCACTCATTCACTCACGCACCGGCAGCCGTCGCACACCTGCTTCCACTTACCGGTCATTAATCTATGGGGGTATTTATGTGTGGCAGTGGGAGCACTCGGTGTGTCAGCATTAGTCTACATTGGATGCCCTGACTCATTCCAAGTCGGTTCTTCCTCTTTCCCTGGATTTTGTATGGCATTGTTGTTTCCAGAGCCAGTTTGCTCCGATCCTACAAACGTATAAGTCTTCCTCCCGTTTCTATTAGCCCTTCCTCTCCGCTGCCCAGTCCCGCCTGGGAGCGTATGGGGATTCTCCTCATTATTATTGCCCTTCTCCTCCGCTGCCCAGTTCCACCTGGGAGCACGTGGGGCCCGTCAACGGAGTTTGTAGCTAGTCATCTAATCATTACTCATACTGAACTGTGTTTCACTGGACACTTTGTATGTTATTTTTCCTTTGTTAACAAACATGTTCACTTCACCTGCGTTTGGGCTCACATCCATTCATTTGTGCGCTGCGCAAAGACGCAGCGTACATGACAGTACCCAGCTAAGGTTCACCATCACCAGTAGAGTTCTGTTTTTTCCGGGGCGGGGGGGGGGGCATATTGGAATACCACCATGCACGTCACAGACGTGAGGACGCACGCATGCCATGACTATATTAAGGGCCTAAAGGCGGGAGACTGTCTCTATTTGGTGCTCCGCCTTCCACCTGTAACCTGCCTGCACTTCACTCCATTAGCTTGTTGTTAGCTTGTCCCACGTGTTGTTAGCTAGTTCAATAAAGCTAACCTTCAACACAGAGAACGTGTCAGCTGGTCTCTTCATCCAGACATAACACTCAGTTCACGCATGACAGAAGCTGAAGCGCTACTCCTGAACTGTAGGGACTGACTGACTACAGTGTGTGTGTGTGTGGGGGGGGGGGGGGGGGGGGTTCCCGCAGGGGGAGGAACATCTATTTCACCCATTTCCATGCATCCAGAGACTGTGGTGCAGTGTCTCTGCTGTAGAATGTGAAATGTCATGTGGACTTTTACCGCACGTTATTGGATTAAATTGATAGTTACTTTTTGTTCCCTCACTGCGACACCTGCCCAGTCATGGACCGGCCCACCAGGAATCCTCCCGACTGGGCCACTCTGGGCCTGCTCAGACAGCTATACATTGCTACTCAGACAGGGAACAGGAAACTACACAATACGTAGTGACATAACATCCCGACGTGCTGAAAAACATAAGGTTGTAGTCGAGACCAGATCGAGACCAGAGTCTCCCAAGACTGAGATCAAGACCACTGTGTATGTATGTAGGTCTTGGTCTTTGTCTTGGGAGACTCTGGTCTAAACAAGGTCTTGATGAGGTCTTGACTACAACACTAGTAAAACTCTTAAATAGGAACAATAGTACAACTGATAACATACAGTAACACAATGAGTAAGGGCAATAACAAATAATACTTAACGGCCCAATTAACCTAACTTTGTTATTAAACTGGGGATTCTTAAATTGTCCTTAGGTATGACTGTGAGAGTGAATGGTTGTCTGTCTCTCTGTGTTGGCCCTGCGATGGACCAGCAATCTGTCCAGGGTGTACCCTGCCTCTCGCCCAAAAAGATGCTGGTATAGGCTCCAGCGCCCCCGCGACCCGAAAAGGATTAAGCGGAAGAAGATGAATGAATGAATGAACTTAACGGCCCTTTTCCTCTTTACAGAGAAACTTTCTACCAATGACTGTTTTTTATTCATTTTGGCTAGCTAGCTTGCAGGTTTAATTTCTGAACAATGTCACTGCTAATTACTGACTGAGAGCCCAGACAAGACAGGCAGAAAATCAGGTGGGAAGAGAATATCTAGTAAAAATTTTCAAAATAAAACACGTTCATAGTCAATACAGATTATTTATTTTTTCCCTGTGGCTCTCTGTGACCCATTACCAAGTGGTCCCACAGGTTGGGGACCACTGCTTTAGCCAGAAAAAAGACTGAGTGGCTACTAACTCTGGAAAACTACTAGCCACAGTGGCTTGTGAGCACAAAGGTTAAAGGGAAGCCCTTGGGAGCAGCAGTATTAAGATACCAATGGGCGCAGAGGGAAAAAAATACATAAAAAAATCAAAAGTCTTCTCATTGTTGTTCCTTTACGATAACATGTTTTCATTAGTGATTGAACTGCCGTGGTGTCTTGTGGCCCTGCGGGGTGGTGGAAGGGCTTCTACGTTACACAACTAACATGCCCCCTGAGAGGGAGGCCAGCCCCAACTTACAGCGCTACAATTTGGCTATTGAAAAGATGGAGGCTGTGGAGGAGGAGGCAAGCGATCTTGTAGCAGTGCCCAATGGGTTCAGAGCTTGTGGTTGGAGTGCTGGAAAGACTGCCTTGTCTCTGTGATTAATGGTGGGGAACTTTGAGGCAGAAGTGAGGGAGAGGCTTATGTGGTGAGACTGTGCAACATGAATGCACAATACTGTAGAGTTTTCAATGAGTCTTAAAGCATGCCTTAATTTCATTACAAGATTGCGCTCATTTTTTTTCCATTTGGGATCTAATCCAGGCATCTTTAATCATAGAATGCTGCTGAAAAAAAATGTAATTCTAATCAGCGGTGAATAGGGTAAACATTGCACAAGAGTTGCAGTTTTCCCAAATGCATTTATTAAGGCTGTACAGTATGTGACATCTCAATTAATCAAGAACAGTATCAAAGACTTGCCATGTCTTTTAATGGCTTTAACAAAAATATAACATCATTCAATGTGAACATTATTCCGCTCATTTAACAATTTAAATATTTCACACAAACGACCCGCCGTACATATTGAAAAGGAGCCCAGATATGACACCACCACTTAGCTATTGTTTGACAACACGGGAAAACTAGAAAATTCTGTCAAAGTTGGGTGTAGACATGCATTAAACATGCAACAACACAAATACAACACACACTAAATAATGTTATTAATCTCAGTTCAAATGTCTCTGCACGCTGTTTTATATGAGCAGCGCCTTAGAGGAGCCGCAGTCTTTGCTGCTGCATGCCCTTCTTTAATTAAGATGTGTTCACATAGTTTAATTAGAACATTTCATGAATGATGAACGGATGTGTTGAGGGAGCTAAAACCCTGCTGATCTTTTAGGAGTAAGAGAAAGCAGATGAATCATATTGAGATTTTGATGAGCGCAGGAGGGGCTGGCCTTTATGGGGGCCTAGGGCCAGTTTGAAGTACCAGCAGGGGGATGACGATCTACACCCATACAGGAGGGCGGTGGATCATTTGCAACAGATGGAAGTATGCAGTTCAGATGGGGTATGGCTGCTGGGGGAATACACTGACCACTGATGCTGTCGCCCAGGAGGGAGGAGGTATAGTCCATGGAGTGCAGGCCTGAGGAGGAGGAAGAGGAGGAGCTGAAGTGGTCTGCCCAAGACCCCGAGTTGGAGGACAGATTGAAGAGAGACGACTGAGTCACTTTTCTACACTTGTGCTCCTTCTTATACCTCATTCTACGGTTCTGGAACCAGATCTTAACCTGGTGGTCAGTGAGCCGCAGCCCGGCGGCCATCTCCAGCCTCCGAGGTCGACAGAGATAGGGGCTGAAGTGGAACTCCTTCTCCAGCTCCAGCAGCTGGCTGCTGGTGAAGGCTGTCCTCTCCCTCCTCATGCTGTGCCTTCCTCTGCCTGAGAGACCGCCTGGCACACCACCGCTGACTGATCACAGAGGAAGCACATAAAGAAAAAAGAGAGTGTTAACACATCTAGCAGTTCCACCCCGAAATGTACAACCTCCCCACGGAAACCTTCAAGTGCCAGCGAGGCCTGTGTTAATCCTCAGCCAATCAACCCGAGACCGAGCAAAGCCCTGAGCTCTTCCCGTGTATTCAGTCATGCTGAAGACACCAGACAAGACTGGCTGTCTACTGTGTCATGTGTTGGGGGAAAGTTACCTCCCCAAGAAGCAGTCTGGGGGAAACATCTGACGCCACTAGGACTGCCTGACAGGCCACATTAATCAGAGCTACACACGGAAGCAGACCTGTCAAATCCCCATCTCAGTCACTTAACAGGTACCATGGGACCACCACTGAAAATAACCACCATTAGGGATTCAGTTTGACATGTATATGAGCAATACCACGGCCCTGTTGATGATAATGTAACATACAAGGGTTAATGGGTACTTAATAAGAGCTTCAGTGAGAGCTGCACTATTTAACAGTACTCAGACTGGGAGGCTGCTTCCTCATAGAAGACAGTGATGGTCATGGCATTATTAGCCAATGAAACAAGCAATAAAAACTAAAGAGAAACTTCATCATTTCACCCCACGTCCAAGTTTTTGTGTAACATAAGTGGCTGAGGCCTTCAACTAATATACAAAACAGATTTTAAAGTTATAATTCCATGATCCTGAGGTAAGATGATATCAGATTTTGACTGCATCATTGTGGTCATGTGAACTATGACATTAACAATTTTATAATGATATCTGAAGACAGTGTGAAAACAACAACAGTAATAGGTCTTTAACATAAAATACTGTATATATAACTGTAGAAAAGTGGCCAAAAAGGACACTCATTTTGAAGGATCACTGTCAATATTGCCATATTTTAGTTAATCCCTATACTAAAATGCTGATTGCGCCAATTATTTGTGCAGTTATATGTGCTGCTGCAGCTTTTCTTGTTGTGCATCACTTTACCTGCAGGACAGGGAGAACAGTTCTGCATTACCGTAACATGCATTTGTTTCACACCATACAGAGTCAGGAAACAAGCAAAGAAAGTTTCCTCCTTTACAGTAGTGGTGCTGACGGTCTCATCCTCAGCTGACACGGATAACGCTTTCTTGTTGCTTTGGATTTATTGTCTTTGCGCAATAAAAGTAGCAGAATCAATGCCAGTGCACTAATGAGGGCCAGGCAAACATGACTGTACTTTAATGAGCCTGTGATGGTTGCTGTGCCTTAATTTTTTTTTTTTTCAGCCAGTTCACTGTGAAATCCAGTTAGTCATCCTTACTCATAAAAAGTATGGAAACAATTGCCTTGAATTATAAAGTGGTCTATTTTGAGCAAAGAAATTCTTATTTATCTCTGTGTAAGGTAACTAATGTGGTCTTACAGTGTTGAAGCTTTTTAAAAAAAAAAAAAAAAAAACAAGATAATAAACAGAAGCACATTACCGGTTTGTTGAGAGCCAGTTGAGCGTGAATTCATCCAGGGGAAGATGACTTCTGGGCGGCAGATGGTGAGAGGACTCTTCGCGTCCAGCCTCCCCTTGGCATGGCCGACACCCACGGGCTCCAGCGGGCACGCGCACTGCTCACTGGGGTGCAACCTGGAGCTGACACGGGGAGAGGGGGTCAAGTTCTGCTGATTAAGTTCCGCTCCCCGGCCTCCTCCTCCTCCCCCATTGTTTCCCGCGCTAAGTTTTGGCACTAGTCCAGGGCTCAGTACAAAACTGTTGCCATGCAGCTGCAGAGGGAGGACGGACTGTTGGGGGTCCATGGACACCAAACTGCCTCGAATCAGATTTAAAAAAAAAAAAATCATCTAGTGAAATTTTTTTTTTTTTTAATCTTTGCAATATTCGATAGCAACTAACCTGTGCGCGTATCTGCACCCTGGATTTTTTTAACCCATGTGGAACATTGTTTGAATAATATTTACCAGAAGGACGCCGTAGTCACGTGTGTCCGTCCACCAATGGCTGAGCTCCAGAGTTACAAAGTGATCCGGGGGCAACTTGGAGCGCCCGAGGAATCTTCTGCCATATTTCTACAGACATTTCCACGGGCAGCCTGCCGTTTTTACCTAGGAATTTAAAACAGTCATAAAAAATGGAGCGTGAATAGACGCTGACAGTTGTGTCGTCACAGAGGAGAGGGGAATGTTTTTTTTTGTTTTTGTTTTTTTTTACGGAGGGACAAATGGCAGAGAGGTGGAGGCGGACAAAGCTTCCACCAGAGACGTCTCAGTAGAAACTAGGCGCAGATGTGGCGCAGTTTTATAACTCGTTTAACGGGACGTGTTTATTTGAAGGAATCAGCGCTTAACTGCACATTGTCCGGCAAAGGCAATAGGAGGATTTTATTCTGCCGCCAGTCTGTGAGGTGAAATAATAAGCGGTTAATAACTAGTTATTATTATTGACCACGGCTCATTATTTTGCTGCACATTTTTTTTTTACGTGTAAAATCATTCAAAATAAATTGCGCGTTGTTTTATTATTTCTCCCACCCAAGTCGACCTGAGCAATAAATAAGTAGTCAGTCTTCTCATCCCAGTGGAGGCTCCAAAATATGCTTTAGGTTACAAAATAATCATTAGGATTATTTTTGGATAACTAAGTTTAAAACTGATTTAAATGCCCGTTAAAAATGGGCGGGATTTCCTTTAAATAGAAGCATATGCTCGTAACTGTCGGCAGTGCGGTGTGGCTGTGGTTCAATGGGAATCACTGGGAGCGGTCAGACAAAGGCATGACAGTCATTGCCACACAAAGACAAAGGAGGCAATCATTAAAGATTTTTTCTTTTTTTTTTTTTATCCACGGGGTCATTCACTATATCTGCATTAATTAGGCACACCACTGAACAACAGTGTTAAGTCTTCCTGGGTTACTCTGAGGAAGCAGCGTGGATATTTTTGATCATTAATTCCTAATGGAGCTGCAGAAGAGATGGAGTTAAGAGCTCCACAGTGTCACCAAACACAAGGAGCCAAGAAATGTAACCATGGATGTGCAGTTCTTTTAAATAAAATATGAATTTTGCAATTTCATTTTAACCCCCATAATAATTTTTTTTTTTTGCAAGGGAAAAATACCCCCGCTAAAAGCTACATCAATTGTAACGTGTACATAAGTGAGTTATACTGTTGGGGAAAAAACCTCATAAATGTGTTTCTTTAATTTCAGCAATACACTAATGTATGCAAAATAGATAGAGAACCGGAATAATGAATCTTTCGCAAAACTAGTCCACCCTGGACTTAACGATCTTCCCAAAACGAGAAGCTTCTGAGCAGTTTTTTTTTTTTCCCCAGTATTACTCTTTTTGAAGCAGATTTTAGATATCAGCTCCTTGTGGTGCTTCACTTCAAAGCTGTGGAGAAAACCCCCTCTAGATGTCTCAGAAGGTGATGGATTATGCACTCAGGGTTGTATAGGAGCAGAGGAGCCTTCAGCCCTCCTGCCACCATCATGGAGGTTTTACCTGAACATTCAGAGTGGAGGGCTTTTTTTTTTTTAAATAAATGAAATATTTTAGATCCAGTCAAAGACATGAGACACCGGATGCCATCTCATACACTTGGTTGATGGCTTAAAATATCACATTAGTGTGGTTTGAATATAAGCATTAATATCAATTTGATAGATATTTCTATTTAAATAAATAAAACGTTTAAAACTGTTTCAATAAAGGGCAAAATTACTGTTTGGTCATTGGAAGTTAAGCCATTTTATTTCTAAGTACACAGCAGAAATAACTGTCTACAACCCAATAACGTTATTATTATTGTTATTGGTATAACATTATTGCAGCGTGGTTATTGTATATATTTACAGCAGGACTGGCCCAAACTGGAGAGAGTAATTAAATTGGTTTTGTTTTGCTTCCCTCACACCCTTGAACACACTCTCTCTGAATTGGAGATAGGATCTATGATATACTAGCTCAGCCAGACCATAATTTAGCTCCTCCGCGCCTCCACCACAATTCTCCGTGAACTCTGTTTGAACCGCCTCAGCAGCAATAAATCATTTTTCTCTCTCACACAAAAGCGCGCCGGTCGCTCTGGGTGTCAACCCTTTTACAATTCCTCCTTACCTTCTCCGCTCTCTCGCCTGCTGACACAAACAGCCCAGGAAATTGTCGATAAACTTTTAGTTTTCATACCAATAACGCACTGGGAAGTGGGGTGGGGGGTTGGGGTGGGGGTGGGGGGGCTGCGAGCGGGGAGTGTGTGCAGCTTAGCCTTTTTTTTTTTTCCCACGATTTTTTTTTTTTTTTTTTTAATGCTCAACAAATTCTATATTTAGCAAAACGTGCGTTCCTCAGATATAAAAAGGAATATTTGCAAGAGCTCAGAGGAAGCGGAGATGAGTTAATGTGCTTCCAGGGGACAGAGCTGGGCAGATAAGGGAGCCGGGGAGAGAGAGAGAGAGAGAGCTGGGGAGAAGACGTTAATGGGCAGAGGATGCTGTCGGTTAAAACGGTGCATACAAATGGCGCTGTCTTGGCAGCGCAAGGAGAAGATTTATGGGCTCGGTGCCCTATATTGCTGTAAACAATGCAGAGTGAAATGAAAGGACTGGAGTTTGCAGACTGCACTTCATAAGTGAGGGAAAGGCGCACGGTGTCAGTGTGCCCCAAACAATCCTGACTTTTGCATGAGCGTGTGCATTAAGGTGGAGTATTAATTTGGGCCCCCGCGGAACCGTGCGATGGATGTTTAGGCATAAATCCGCAACCTGGGGTCGGTCCGGCCGCAACATTTTAAACGCTTTTTATTAATAATGGAAATATTTCTGAGGCAATGCATTCAGTGAGAACGACTTTTCCTTTCAAACAGCTAAATCTGAATAATGATTAAGATAATATTAAGATACTATAATTATATCTTTACATTATAAGATAATTATGAGCTCATCTAATCATAAGACATAAGATAATCATAATTCAGTGATAAATGAATTTCAGTTTTTATTCTCAGGTGATCCTAATAAGGGTAAGGAAGAAGAGGGAAAAAGTTGACTTTAAATGTGAATGATCAGGTGGGTGGCACGTGAGTATACTGAGCTGGAAATTTCAATACACATCAAAGCTTACATACACTACCGTTCAAAAGTTTGGGCTCACCCAGACAATTATTTTGTGTTTTCCATGAAAAGTCACACTTATTTACCACCATGAGTTGTAAAATGAATAGAAAATATAGTCAAGACATTGATAAGGTTAGAAATAATGATTTGTATTTGAAATAATATTTTTTTTCCAGATACTCAACCTGCTCAAAGGAAGGTCAGTTTTATAGCTTCTCTAACCAGCTAAACTGTTTTCAGCTGTGCTAACATGATTGCACAAGGGTTTTCTAATCATCCATTAGCCTTCTGACGCAATGAGCAAACACATTGTACCATTAGAACACTGGAGTGATAGTTGCTGGAAATGGACCTCTATTGCACCAAAAACCAGACATTTGCAGCTAGAATAGTCATTTACCACATTAGCAATGTATATTAGATATTAGAGTGTATTTCTGATTAGTTTAAAGTTATCTTCATTGAAAAAAACAGTGCTTTCCTTTCAAAAATAAGGAAATTTCTAAGTGACCCCAAACTTTTGAACAGTAGTGTATAAAAAAGATAAGTCATCCCGTGATAAAAGGAATCCACTCTGGTTAGTTATTTTTTCCAAGATGATACTGCCCCCAAAATCTAAACTGTTTAAGCTTAAAATTTATGTAAATGACATTTAGGTCTTTGATAGACCACAGATTTTAGCCTAAAATAACACCCATGACAAATTATGAGGTAATATGTTACACATTCATTCACGACAATCATAATAAACTGTATTTTGGTGCACAAAATTAAATTTGACACCTGTACAGTGGCTGTTTTACAGGTTAATATCACCAGTATCAGTGTTGTAATATTGCAATACTGAATCCTGATACATTGATTAATTGATTTGAATTGATTGGTTAATGATCTGGCTTCCACGTCAAAAATCCATTAAGTAAATGATCTTTTTAAAAAAATTTCTTGTGCAGGTGCGTATATAAGCTACACTATTTTCAAAAAATACAATAAATCTTTTATTTTGCTAAATTATGTGATCGTGTGAGCATCACAACTTGTGAGGCAATGATAATATTTTGATGGAAACCTGATATTGTGACAGCCATAATCTTCAGTAAATTGCACTGACACTACTGTTTAAGTGCAGTAAGCTAACTCTTACCTTTAACATCCACTCCTATGTTCGCTTCGTATTACAGCTCTGGAAAAAAAAAAAAGGCCAAAGAGACCAGTGTGAAATGTAAAATGAGCAATTTTGTTTTATTCTCAAATCTACTAATGCTCACCCAAATTTCAAGTCAAATATCGTCATTTAGAGCATGACAACTGGCCAAAGCAACAAAAAAGATGTTTCTTTCAGATGTGTTCTTAGATCTAATAATGCAAAGAAAACATGATTATGTTCATTCTTAAACACTACAATACTTAAGTTTTAACTTGGGAAGAACTTAGAAATATGTCTTTGTGGAATAATTTAGATTTGCATTCACAGCTTTTCTTGAAAGCATTCCTGCCATGCTTAGATGATCACTATCAGTACCTCCTTAAGCAGACTGACATGTCCTGGGTTGGAATTCAACAGATACTCAGCGACTGGCTGCCATACATGCAGGGATGCTAAACTGGACAGTGGTCTCTTATTATTCTTTTTTTCCAGCGCTGTCTAGGTAGTAGGTGATTTGAAGGGGATGAGGGGGATGCCATCCCCGCTTCTCAATCTGCCAACCCCCCCATCCCCAACCTCATAAAGAATACAAGGACAGCATAGTAATGATATATAGTACTACATGTACTCAAGTAGTTTTTTTTTCACAAAGTTGCGCCTGCTTTCATGGCTCATGGAGTTTGTACAGTTTTCCTCAGACTAACACTTAAAAGAGGAAAAGCTATAAACTGGAAAGGGTATTGGTGTAAATGTACAAAATATGTTGAAATTTTGTGAGGGGAAAAGTTCCAGATTTAGCTGTAAATTTGTGTAGATGAAAAGATAACAAAAAGTCATACATTTGTTAGAAAAGTCCAAATTTGGCCAGGAAAAAAAAGCTGTTTATCACGAAAAAAAGTTAAGTTTCCAAGAAAAATGTTTAAAGTTTAACATAAATACCTCACAAACTGGGGAGAAATTGGAAATTTTAAGAAGAAGAAAATTATATAAAGTCACAGGTTTTGCTATTGTTAATGTTCATTTTTTTAATTGTAATTTTCTAACTTTTTTTCTTGAAAATGTTTTTTTGTTTCCCCCCTCAGTTTTTTCTTGTAAATATGTTACTTGCTTATAATTTGTGACTTTTTAAATTCTAAATTGGCACCTTTTTTATTATATTTTTGCACTTTTTTTTTCTTAATTTGCACTTAAGTTGCAGTTATACCATTTGTACCTTCCGCTGAATGTGTGAACAACCACTAGGGCTTGTTAAAAATAACAAGTGTCCTCCTGTGTGCAGGTGGTCTAAGTGCGGCAGACACAGCGCTCTGCCGCACATCAGCGCTGCAGAAACGCAACTGGTGCGCACGCAGACAATCCCTGCCAGAGAACAAATCAAACAAAACGCGCTATACCACGTGGCCTATACATAACTGTGGATCTATAGTCTCAGGATTTCCCATTCAGATCACTTTTGCCAATGAAAAGTGACTAACAGAATCATAATTCAGTTTAGTGACTGTCTGGGCCCGCGGTGACACCCTGAACGGAAGGAGATGGCTGCGATTCCGTGGTGGTGGTGGTGGTGGTGGTGGTGGTGGTGGTGGGGGGGGTCCTCAACGATGCAGCAAATAGACTAATTAAAATGTTTCTCATCCAGGCGTTATGATGACATGAAGTACGCTCGCACGTTTACCCGGGGACCATCACCCCCACCCCCACGCGCGCGTGTGTGTGACGTGCTTTGGTCCACTCCATGCTTAAAAGGTTTGCCAGCTACTGACAGCAAATCAGCCTTTAACATTTCTGATGGATTTTTAAAAATCCAGTTTTATGTTAATTGATCTCACCCCACCTCCATCACACACACACGCACACACACACACACTGGCTGGTGCATTTGCTCTCCTGAGTGAAGGGATGAGAGAGGGGGGGGGGATTTATGACACACCCACAGCCTCTCTGTCCCTGGAAAATAGCGGCGTGACCCTTGTTTCAACTCCCAGCCTTTATGCAACTGCCACGGCTGCCGCTTAAACACACCACACCATGACAATACACCCAGCCCGGACCTTTCATTACACACCAAAGAAGTGGTTGAAGAAGACACTCACCTGAGAAGAGGAATAGGTGGGTGGGTGGGTGGGTGGGGGTGGGGGGTGGGGGGAAACTGTGACAATATGGGGGGGAAAAAACCCGACAATGCCAGAGCAGCTGATGGTTTTTGTTTCATATTTGCTCCTGCTCCAACATTTAGATGGGTGTTTGTGTTGTTTTTATGTCTTCTAAGGTGGAGAGAGGAGAGGGAGAGAGAGAGAGAGAGAGAGGGAGAGAGAGAGAGCCCGAGGTGCTCATAAATCACAGGGAGCCTGCAGCGGTGCAATGTGAGCTGAAAATCATGTGTGATTCAACAGTCTCCAGTCAGAGGAGAAACCAGTTAGAGCTGAGTAAACGCCGAGGAATTTAAACACTCAGCCCCCAACACACACAGAGCAATATATTCCAGCAATATGGGGAGAAAAAACTACTAACCCCTTCAAGTAAATCCTCCCTTATCCAAAAGACTTGCTGGAAAGTGAAATCAAAATAATTGCGGTGTAATACAAATTTTGACTTTTTCCTCTTGATGGGCAGAAAGTGTTACTTCCCAATTCTTATATATATATTCAGAATGATCAAATTTTCTTCAGACTTTGCTACGGTGCAGTCACAAATCTAAAAAAAAAAATAATAATAATAATAACCTTTAAGCATTTCTGTACAACTTTTCAACTCATATTCTGAATTGTTCAGACCTTAAATAAATAAAAAATGTGCACTTATGCTGTTATTGCATAGAATAAGATCATTTCCAAATGTCATCTGCCTCTCAAATGCAAAAAGTTGATGAGAAATGGCTAAAATCATAAGCAAGTAAGAAATAACACAGGAGCTATATTAGCCTTACATGTTATTAAATGTATCACCAACATCAACAATATTAAACACATTCTAAATAAAAAGATATATAAATCAGCATTTTATTGTTAGATTTGTTTGGCATAAAAGAAAAATATAACAATATTTGAATGGTGTTGCTAAGCATATGGCGGGTGCTCAGATTTAATTGTGATTAATCCTTGTGTAAAACAATTATTGTGAAAAAGGAGCAAAGATTAACAACGCACTATGAGCCCAATAATGATTTATGACTGGCAAAGGAGCCCAACCTTTGTTTTAACAACAGCAGTATTAAGTCTCACCTTGTTCCTCCAATAAATAAGACATCTGTTAAATCTCTGGCAAATCAGAGTCATGCTATACCTATTTGTTTTTCTTGTCTATTTCTTCTAACTGAACCCAAATCTTCAGCAACAAGAGCTCCAACAAGGATGGACTTGTCCCTGTGCAGAGTGCAATCTGAGCTCCACCTGTAGACATGAAGAGGATGAATTATCGCAAACAAACGACAGAGACACGAGATTAGTTTGGCTTTCAGTGCCGGCTGTTTGTCTTTGAAAGACATGCTGTCCAATAGTTTGCTGTCGCGCACACACACACACAGGACATGCTTTGTAATGTCAAGTCTAATAAAACAGCAAACAAATCTTGTATAAGGGTGCTTAAACTAAAAAAAAAAACAAAAACCCTAATCACTTGGTTCATTCACTTCCATTCTATAGGGAAAAAAGATCGAATTGCAATGGGATTAAAAAAAGTTTCAGGGAGGTGTGGAGTCTCCCTGAAAAGTTTGCAAGGTTTCTGTAATGAGCAACCTGGAGGTCCTTTGTCCATCAACTAATCACAGTGACCAGCTGTCCCAGTACTGTCACAAACGTCTATAATTGGCAGCTCACTTTTTGCCTGTAAGTGCTGATCTGAGACCAGATATCCTCTGAAGTCACACAGCAGTCACGTGACTAAGAGGAACTATTTTTACAGCCCCTATTAGGGAGGCTTTAATGAATATCGCTAATTACAACAAAAATGAAAAGGTGACGTATAGTTTTAATAGTCAGTGCGGTTAAAAACTGCTAAAATTCTATCCCCAAATTTAAGAGATGGTTAGTTTGAGTGCAGAAAAAAAAAAAAAAGTGTTAGAGAGCTGAGGACTGTCCGGTGTGCCCACCACCCCCACCTCCCACCCCGGCCCGCCAACAAAAGGCAGCAACACATCAGTGATACCCCACCACAGGCCTCCTTCTGTCGGGACAATGCAGAAAAATCCACAAAGAAAGACGAGGTCAAGGGGGACCAGCGAGGGCGCGCACAGAAGGCGCACGAACGGTGAGTGGGCCCGGTCACGAGGGCTGGGGAGGTCGGCCATCCAGACCGAAATGAGCCTAATGGGACAGAAAATGTGTCCTCGAGGTGAACTCGGCCTTCTACCATTTCGCCCCCCAAACTTCAATGAAGTACCTTTTCAGCCTCGCGACATGGAGGCGACAGGGCCTATAGGGGCCGGAGGGATGCTGCGACTGTGGCGAGCACATCCATTTCTCCAATCTGTCCAGCCACATAAAGGCTTCTGGGTTCATTTTTCAGCGCCGTCTCCCCGCTATTCTAGTGACTTTCCAAAGCCACATCCCTCCCAAACAGGCAGATTTTTAACATCACTGGCACTATAGGGAAGTGGCGCATCTTAAAGTCTGCTTTGGCTGCTACAAAGTGGCGCAAAAAGAGCACTAAAGGATGAGCTCTGGCATGTAGTATCTGATCATATCAAAACTGGCTGCTGTTGACGCTGTTTTCCAAAAACAGGAGACAAAGCTCTGCAGTGAAAGATTGATGACGGAGAATACCTCTTCCTTTTGTGTCCTTTTGCCTCCCACTACGGCTGGCATTTTATAAGCCCCATTCATGTCACAATTTCATTAATCTATCAAAATCTTGCCACTCTTTAGGTTCAGAGCGTTTTAAATCGAAATCCCACTCAACTTAAAACAAAAGCATGTCAAAAACACGTGAGATGATTCAGTTGCATTCTATGGAAGAAAAAAAAAAAAAAAAAAAGTTTGGATCTTCAGAGTCCCACAGCGTGCTGGTCCGAAAGGCGCACGATGACGTTGCACACGCGCAACCTTTAGCGCTGCTTTTTGAAACTGCACTGGAGGGTTTGGCGTTCTCGCCAGCGGTCTCTGCTGCTGCCCACCGGGTTGTCAGCAAGGCAAGCGTGGCAAAGTGTTTATACAAGCGAAAGTCAAACCGTGAACGTGCCCGCACACACACACACACACACACACACACACAAATAACCCCACCATCAGTCCTTATGGGGCCTCACTGCTGCAGAGCTCCAACACACAACAACACGTTTGTTTGCGGTGATATTTACCACACGATGCATTGTGTTGACTCCATCGGCCGCAGGCGTCTTTATTTATCCATTTAGTCATTCAGATTTTTTTTTTTTTTGTTAAAATTTTTAAAATTACATGTGAAATTCCAATGGCAATACGGCGCAGTGGCCCTGTAGAAAACTGGCAGCTACTTACAAAAAAAGAATATTTTCACACCGACCTATAATCTAAAACAGCTGGTAAAATGAAGTAAATGGCTGGCATGCATCTTTTGTGTTGAAGTCAGGACGGAGAAAAGCAAAGAGCTCCTTTTGTGCACTGGTAGGTGGTGGTGGTGGTGGGGGGGGGGTGCAGATTGAAGGGCCTCAGTGGCTTGTTTAATTGAATGCCCTTCAGACTGATGAGGTTGCACGTATACTGCAAAGCACACACTATTTCATTTTCATATTTTGGAAATAACTTCAGCTCATTATAGGCGAGGCTTTCCGCACGCACACACGCACGCACACACAGAATATCTGTACACATTGCTGATATAAAGGGCAAAAAAAAAAGGGGGGGGAGCTGAAGGATTATTAAACACAGTTTGAAAAACACAGTGATTCTTATTTCCCTCATGAGGTACAGGATGTTTGCACAAAAGCACTGCTGCAGTCTGTGTGGGTTTTTTTTTTTTTAAAGCACCTCAGCTTAACTAAAATGAAGCCCAACCAAACGTGTGTAAAACTAGTAGACACTCACTGTTTTATTGACCAATATGATTAGCACAAGTACACTAAAACTCCGTTTATTGCATTTCACAATAATCTGCTTTTAACGGTCTAAACACAACATCAACACCACAAACTAAATTGCAAATAAAAAAAATTCCTTTTTTTTCTCTGAAATACACGAGGTAATTCACACATTGTTATTATCCTAAACACACAAGTTCAAGGTCAATGGTGTGTTGCAGGTTTTTTTTTTATACCAAAAATAACTATTATTATAGTGATTTCCTTCCAGTGTTGTTTGAAATAAATAGATTGTGCATTATTTCACCTGGGGCAGCAGGGTAAAAGGATGGCCCGCAATAACATTCTGATAAAATGTATATTTTTCTACTTTTTTTTTCCCCTTCATTCAAAACATTTTCTTAATAAAAAACATCATCTTAAATGGAACTTCAAATAAATTAAACCCTGTTGTCACGTAAAAATAATCCATCGGTATTCGCAGTAATCCATGCTATATAACATGCAATTTATATAACTTTGGACTTAAAGGAAACCGCACAAGATAGCTACGAAAACAAAATATAGAAGTGTTCTATAAATAAGCAGTTCTCCAGCTCCTGGCGGCTGGTTTTATAACCTGGTAATATCCTCGCCATGCTGCGCTCCGGAGAGTTCATCGGGGGCCCCCGTGCTGGCGGCCGAGGCAGCGGCTACAGCGCCGGCTGCCGAGCTTGTGTTGGACCCAGAGGAGGACGAGGAGGACGAGGAGGACCTCACTTTGGTGTTGGGCAGCCTGTGATCCTTTTTCCATTTCATCCTGCGGTTCTGAAACCAGATTTTAATCTGTCGCTCGGAGAGAACCAGGGTGTGTGCGATCTCGATGCGCCTCCGCCGAGTTAAATAGCGGTTATAGTGGAATTCCTTCTCCAATTCTAAGACTTGCTGCCGGGTGTATGCTGTCCTAGACCGCTTTGGCTCCGTCCCATTGTAACCAGAGTTCACTGGAAGAAGGAGAAGTGGAGAGAAAGCGAGACAGAGAAAGGGAGGAAAAGGAGGGGTAAACAAGAATGGCCTCAACTGAGATATGGCTCCAAAGATTTATTGCATATGAGTGTTTAGCTGTTGGAGAAATTTAAATGGGGGAGTTAAGAAGTTCTCAGCGTAATGAGGGGACACTCACATCCAACTAGGAGCTAAATTATTAATGCAAGATTACAAAGCTCACTTTCTTTTTTCCCTTCTTATTCATTTCTCCCCCTCTCTCCATCGCGCAATACATAACAGCAGAAGCCACATGGCGATACGGCTGCCCTGAGTATACCTCGGCTATAAAATTTATGGTGGGTGTAATTACCAATGCCGAGTCGTAAATCCGCCTCAATTGTGCCATTTCAAAGGCTTCCCTGCTATCGGAGCAGGGGCTGGCAACGAGATGGGAGTCAGAGGGACTGATAAAGGGAGGGAAAAAAAGGGGGGAGAGGGGAGCACGAGGAGAGCAGAGACGCGCGAGTTGCCTACCAGTGCTGACGTGAATTTTCTTCATCCACGGGTACACCACGGGCTGTTTGGACGAGGCTGTGCTGTTTGGATGCTCCGGGGTGGCTTGGTTGCAGGCGGAGGCTGCGGCCGGCGGGGTGGCGGGGGACATGGACAGCTGCGGGGTTTCACATGAAGCAGGCTGCCCCTTGCCTGTCAGCAGGTGCGCGGAGTGGGGTATTCCATGTCCCCTCGGCGTGTCGGGCTCGGGGATGCTTGCACAGTTGTACTGGCGCTCTTGGTAGCCCGCCCGCGGAGGATATAACTCCTGGTGGTGATGCTGGTAGCCAGTGTCCCTTGCGCGGCTGTAATATTCTGGACTGTGCTCGGGGATGTAGTTATTTTGCGAATATTCCTCGCATGGAGGAAATTTCGGATCAATGTAGTTAGACTCCATCAAATACGAGCTCATGATCATTAATTTCTGGAGTGGAAAATAATTTTTCTAGCTTTGTCGTTTTTCTGCTCCATAAAGCCCTCCTACTTGCGAGCAGCCCTGTAAAGTTACTTTAACCACGTGACCCAAAGGCCCAATAGCAGGGTAAGAGGTAGTTCCCGGATAAGGAACCAGAGGTATTTAGCATACCTTCAGTCGCCATTGTGGGCACAAATCTCTCTCTCTCTCTCTCTCTCTCTCTCTCTCTCTCTCTCTCTCTCTCTCCCCCTCCCCCCATCTCTGGTTGTGTTACGAGGCAATTGATCTTGGGGACAAAACTAGTAGCTAGTTGCTGACCAAGGAAAAAATAAAACAGGCAAAAAAAAATAAATAAATAAAAAAAAATACAGAGGTCTCAATTATTCAACGGGACAATAGGTGGTTCGCCATGTAGAAGGCGCGAGAGCAAACCAATCACGGCGCGTGCCTTACACAGAGAACTGTCCACCGATTAATTACTAACGAAGGCAGGGTAATCAGCGCTTCAGCTGTGACACCGGAGCGAGATGGCCCCCAAACACTGTGAGCTGCAGCAGCATTCAGGTGTTCACTTCAGGACAGAAAGAAGCAGACGCTGTGCGAGGTGTGGCTGATATTGGCCTGAATAACAGCGCACGACAAAGTGCAGAAGAGGCACAGTCTTTGATTCAGTGGAGAGATTCTGAGATGATCGGTTCTGAATTCAGTCTGTGCTTGGAATATGAAGGTTTCTTCTTCCGGAGGTCCACTAGAGTCAAAGTTCATCATAAAACTGGTAAAAGGATAACATCACAAGAACAGAATAATACCAGTACTCTATGGTAAACGTGTAGCAGCCTTGTAAAAGTGCCTTTAACAGTCTGTTCAATAAGCCTTCCGTGATCATAAAAATGCATCAGGCAGGATACAGTATAGCTTTAATACAGATACAGAATAGCAGCAGGGAAATATATCAGACTGAATACAAGCTGTTAAATGAGTTATGCAAAGGAGCTGGGGCACTGTGATGTCACACCTGACAACTGTGAGGAATAATTCTATTCTATTCTATTCTTTTCTATTCTATTCTGTACCTGTGGCATTACAGGGCAGAGGGCATGTCAAGGGATCAGCAGTAGCAGTATTCATAATAATCATAGTGGAGTTGAGTGTGCAGCCACACAACTCAGGGACTACATTGAACACCACTCCCACCTGCAGGGTAGCCATTAGAGATGTATGTGGGAGAAGATCACAGCCTTCAGTACCAAGCTTAACAAAGTAATGCCCATAGTGACCAGGAGTTAAGTTAAACAATCAAATCAGTGTTGCAGAGGGTAAAACACACTTGGTTGCACATAAACCACTTTCCCTCGGCTCTTTTACACAGAAGCATGTCCATATACCCCCATCATGTCCTCACTTTTCACACCTTTTAAAATAACAGAGATCAAGAATAGCGTTGCAGTTCAGCTGCATACTTGTAAAAGTATATACCCCTCTAGCTGAGAGCATGCGGGCAAATCCTGCCCCAAACACTGACCTCAAGCCACATTACTGCTGGCCTGCTGCTTTAGTGTAAACGGATACTAACTGGCTGTATAAACCTGTCATGTACTTGAGGCTTCAAAATGTTATCTCAGAGTCAGCTGTGGAGGGGGAAGAAAGTCAAGTTAACTGCATGGGAGGGCTGGACTTGGAACTTAACAGCCCCTGGTCATGTCTGGATGTAGATGTTTTTCTTTAGGTTTTTTTGGTATTTAATAATAATAATAATAATAATAATAATAATAATAATAATAATAATAATAATTTGTTTTCACAGCAATAATTGCATAATGGGTTTAAAAACGACGCAGAATTGCGTATCATATTTCTGACTGTAGTGTTTGTAAAGAATGCGCACGACGTTTCTATTACCCCTGGCGAGGATGTTAGAGGCGTTTTATAGAGCCATAAAAACCGTAAATCAGTCACTTTTAAACGAGCCCCGGTTCCTAACGTGCTTAACAGGGTCTGACACGGTGGTGGCCGCGCAGTGCACACATGGCTTCCCTCTTCTGTGGCCTGCACCACCACAATCCGGGGCTCTCTGGGCTGCTGTGACGGTGCCATTGGACTGTCTGTGTCTGTGCATGTTGGGTGTCTGTGTTGGGTTTGTGGGGGAGAAAAAAAAAAGGGGGGGCGGGCAGGAGAGGAAACAGGCCGGACAGACGTGAGGAGGAGCAGATGCAGGATGCAGAGGAGTCCATTCATTTGCTGGCGTGGTATCTCAGTCGCCCATGTATTCCTGTAGAGACGTATTTGCGACTGTTTGTACTTCACACAAATTCGGTTCTACAGGGTACATATAGACAACTAACGTGTTTTAGACGCTTGAAAGAAAGGGGTGATCTGTCGGGTGGGCATCCGTGCAAGCAGGTTATCACGTCTGGGACAGGGTGCGTCAGACGCACACACAGGAAGAAGAAGAAAAAAAAAAAGCGTGGGGCAAAGCTGGATGCTGTTTATCGGGGATTAATGAGGCGAAGCCACAAACACAAACAATACCCCGCTGCTGATAGCTTTGCAAAGGTCAAAAAATAGTCCCATCCCTATGAAAAAAAACACCCCATCCCTGCTCACACACATATTCCTGCACACACAATCACAGAGGACACAGAGGGTCTCTCTTTCCCCACATTCAAGCTCTGCCTTTGAGGTGCCTCCTATATGAATATTCAGCCACAAACACGCAGGATACAAAGGAACGGCGTGACAGCGCACATGAAAAATAAGTTTCCATTGTTCTCCACCATTTCTTCTGCTCGCCATTACCATACTGACCGCTCGGTAACCTTTCTTGCTGCCACTCTGGAAGCTAATGAGAAAAGCCTCGGATGAAAAATGCAATATCAGACATGTGACCCGTTTCGAGGGGGGGGGGTTATTAAAAACGGCAAACGCGCTCGGATTGCGAATCGATGGAATTGATTGCAGTGGTGATGCAGAGGAGGCTTCGGAGCCTGTCAAAAAACGCTTCAATCTACATATTTCTTCACGCATCAGTTTGACGTTTTTGTTGGTTTTTTTTTTATTATTATTGAATGAAAGCATCCCGAGCCATCAAACGGTGAAAAGTTGAGGGAATAGTGCTAAAAAAAAAAAAGTCTAACTCGTTCTCATTTGGCTTTGTCACATCCCCATCTAAACTCACGCTGTTTGCTCTGCACCCAGCCAGTGTGGAGGAGCTGCACTCACGCCCCATACTCCCACTCGCCCCGTGCGCTCCGGCGCGCGCATTTTAATATTAGTTAGACAGCCTGACCCCCGTTTCACCCCTCGCGTTTGACTGGTTCCAATAGTTCACTGCCAAGGATTATTGATGGAGAGACAGCAATGAATTCTTTCTCCCCACAAATGGCTTTCAGATCGTGCACCTAGTTCAATAACTAGTTATAATGTAGAGGTACAAAAAATGAGGCCCTCGGGCGGACTAATTTGATGTTTCATTTGTTCATTTGAGAAATTGTTAAGCTCTCCTTTCCCCCTCCTGCAAAATAACAGCAGTACAAGCGTGTTCACACATGTACATATGTAAACAAAATAAATCTGTGCGTAACTACTGTGTGTGGACGTCCTTCTGTCCGTGCATGGCTTTTTTTTTTTTTTTTTTTAATTTGGTGGCCGAGTACCTGACCTGCATGCAGACTGAGCAGCAATATTCTGCTCCCAGATGAAAATGGCTAAGATGCGCTTTTAATCAAATCCTTAGCCTAATAGCCTTTACGCGTTTACCCTCCCCAGGTGGAATAACGTTAAAATGGGTCGTCCAGTTAAAATAAAAAGTTTTAATGAAGTGCAGACAAGACTGGAGACTAGTTGGATATGAATATTCCTTAAGCGCAGCAGCCAAGGGAGCAGAGGTACTTCTAGGAACTAGATTAGCCGCAAAGCCCCGGCTGATTAGACTCACTGTTGAATCCTGTGCAACAGCATTAGTTCTCTGGGTTTTAAGCAGAAACGATTAATAGCAATGCAAAGCTAAACTGAAGGTCCTGTTGAAATACATTATTTGATTTTAAACCAAAAGTTGACAACGGAAACAGCATCGGGATTTCGATATAAATTAATTGCATGCCAGTAGAGTTGATTGCTTGCAACCTATACAAATTCCATCCGGAAAAGTAATTAATAAAGAAGAAGAAGAAGAAGAAGAAGAAGAAGAAGAAGAAGAAGAAGAAGAAGAAGGTGGACAAGTGGGGCGATACATAACACTTACTAATAAATCCACGGTCCCCACTCTCTTTGACTCCTTGAAATTGTCTGAAAAATAGAAAAAAGAGAGGAAATTAAAACGAAAACTCCATTTATTTTTGTCCAAGACGATATTTTTCTACTTGTGTAATATCGTCCCTCTAAAATTGCATCTAAAAACAAATAAACACTTGTGAATTTATATTGTAATAATATGTTTAATAGAATCCACACGTCCACTCACACCAAGTAACCCTTTCAGAAAATCAGAAAATGCACTTTTAAAAAATAGCCAGAGACAACCAGAAGTTTCTTACTGAGTGTAAAATTTCCACCTCAGACTAAACACATGCAGTTTAAACCAAAAAATGAATGCAAATTTTTTTTAGCAACAGGTGACAAAGAGTGCACACACATTCAATATCAAACATTTATTTTCTCCAGTTTCTTGAGTTTAAATAATATATGTATATATATATATATATTTATATATATATATATATATATATATAAAGTATAGCCTACACACATTTAGATATGTTTCATTATCTTTTTTTCTCCCTATAATTAATTAGTCCATCTCTGAAATCTCTAACAAAAAAAAAACTGTCATAGAAAAAGATCTGACGTGCGGACTTCTACGGAACCTGACCTGAATTTAGGGCGAGTCATTTTCACACTAAAACTAAATTTATAAACATGCTGGTGTTTCCTTGGCCAAATATTCCATGAAGAGCAATCTCAGGTCTTCAGCGGGCGGCTATAGGAAACAGCTAATTTACAAAAAATCCCTACTTTGGCTTGGCATTGAAAGCCAGTTGTGACTGTGTTAATCCTAATGTAAGGAGACTTTTAGGTTGAGACGCAGGGAAGTGTGCGCTCACCCGGATGTGACCTTTGTGGATGTGAATGATGGTGATGTCAGCTCCACAGGTCAGAGAAAGGAAGACAACAGCGCAGAGAAAACGGATGTTTATGCTGCTTCACTTTCATGAGTGGCGCTATGAAGTCTAGAAGCGTTTTGGCGCTAACATGTTATACTTCCTGAAGTCAGAAAACACATTAAAATAAACCAATTTCGATTAAACTATAAAAGCTGGTCTCATTCATAATTGTTTCGTTTTTAAAGACTAATAATTATAATAATATGACTAATTTATTTGAGAAGAATAAAACGTTTCCATTTGGGAGTATTTTCTTTTAGTTAAGGAGCTAATGGGGAAAATTCTCTCTCTGACCTTCTTCATGATATTGCTCCAAAAGCCAGAAAAATTAACTAATAGCACGTTAATAAAGGAGCCACAATACTGCCCTGGCCTGGGCACGTTGGCCCCTCAGTCACGCAGCAGCGTGTTACACAGTGCCCCCTGTTGAAAGTGTATTATTTATCCTGCACACCTGCAGGCAAACCGAGACACGACTTCCACAGCAATCCTCATAAAAACACGCCTAAATGATGCATGCAGGCCAACACAGACGTGCAGTCTTCAGTCCAGCGTGCACAACAGGGCCTGTGAAGTCCAGAGCTGAAACAAATGTTCACGCTTATTTTCACAAAGGCTGAACAGCGAGCAGCAAGTGCCCCAGCCAGCTGATTTAATTCTAAAGAAATAAGACTTAATAAAAATTATTACAGTTTAAATTGTGGATTTACAAATAATTCATAAAGCAGCTGAGTTTGACTTTCCAGTGCATTAATTACGGTGTAATTATTTCGCGTAAATGGATAATATGATAACATCTGGCTCTATAAAACAACAGACAGTGAGAGTACAAGGGCGACTAATGCGCAAATATCCAAAAACCGTGCAATTTTGTTGTTAACGCACACAGACGTGCCCGCAGTTCAAACGAACACGGCGTTTTTCCACGGCGTTTGACTTTGGATGACATATTTGCACTGCAAAGTGTCTTTGTGTCAGTCCTGTCCCCACCTGGCCCAGACACCCACCACCACCACCACCACCCTAAAAAAAAAACTACAGGAAGGCAGCTCACGAGCACGAGGAACCTCACATCAGAGTCAAGCAGTGGGGTGACACGTTTTAATCCAATATTTAGTATTACATCGTCACGCACAAATAAGTCAAGATCCATTCTCAACATTTCTCCTCAGTCTAATCTACCGGGTCGAACCACTGGGGCTTTTTTTTTTTTTTTTTGTAAACAAAAATATTTTCACAAGCAGACAGACAGCACAGGAGTGTGTGTGTGTGTGTGTGTGTGTGTGTGTGTGTGTGTGTGTGTGTGTGTGTGTGTGTGTGTGTGCGTGCGTGTGTGAGAGTGGGGGGTGGGGTGGATGGCGAGGCACAGTGCTGGCTGACTTTTACATTTTTACTCACAGCCACTTTCTTTTTGACACGAAATAGCTCCGACTGAAGTGAAAGGCAAACTCTCGACGCTAACGGGCTGCATGGCGCAGTTCGGCGCTGCTAACGCGGGTTGATCAGAGGGGCAAAAGTTAGCGGCTTGTAACGTGTGATAAAAGCAAAAGAAAAAAAAAAAGTTGCGTGCAGATATATCCCATCACCCATCAGCACAAATTCGGCGTTTGTTAACAGAATACGCACTAGCAAAATCGGTTGATATTTTATTGTTTTTTGTTTTAAAAAAACGGCTGTTTTTTTTTTTATTTTCAATTTGACAGTGCATTCAGATCAAAAACGCAGAAAAACAAAACTATACGTTTAGCTGCGATTGAACGATGCGGTGGCAGGCCTAGACTAGAAGCAGAAAAAGCAACTTACTGCAGCAGCAGCAGCAGCAGCTGTCGGTGGTCCGCACCGCTCCTGCGCACAGTCCAGAGAAAGGTACTGCATCCCGACTGTCACGCAGCCCTTTCTTCCTCCGATAAGGGGAAGCCAGCAGCTGCGATTCCGGACAGTTAAGATTATATATGATGTGTATATATCGAAGGTTTGTCAGCTCTTCCAGGCCATAAAACCCACTTAAATGACACCACGTGCTTCCCGTGCACCATTCACAGGCCCTGCTCGAGGCAATTGGCATATGTAACCTTGTAAACTTTAAAATACCCTAAAAGAAAGACAGGAAAGAAAAAAAAGGGGGGGGATTGAGTGTGCTGTCCACGTATGTGTTAGGCCTTAGAGGGCGCAGAGAAAAGTGGGCGCTGCGCTGACCACTTCACGCAAACCGACAAGGGAGTTCAGTAGGAAGCTATTAGTTTGAGAGGTGAGTTGATTTTTTTTTTTTTTATTTTCTTAAGTAGTGCTGGAGAGGAATTAGCTCATAAGTGTGGGCTACACCGCCTCAAACTGCCACTACTTCTGCTGAGACCGACGCTCAACACTGACAGCCAGCAAGTGTTTTACGTCCTCAGTAATGCCAGATTATGCTGCCTGTAACTACAGTGTAGGGTTAGAGAGCATGGCGGTACAGTAAAAGTGGCCATATGGCCACCAAACGTGGTGACGTGCCAGTCTGGAGAAGCTTTTCAGTCCTTGTTGCATTGTGGACGAGCGTTATTATCACAGGCTTGTGTGTGTGTGTGTGTGTGTGCGTGCGCGCGCGCGCGCGCGTGTGTGTGCGTGTGTGTGTCCCTTCCTTCTCCTACAAAACAGGAAACTGAGCGTGTCTGTGGTGGAAAAGGGGCCATAAAGTTTTACGAGGGCCTTAAACTTCCGAGCGCATTTGTCAGTGGGAGAAATTCTGGGGATTCCATGTCAGAAGGAAGCAAAACAAAACAAAGGCAGAACCAGAAGAAAACATTTTCACTTTTTTTTTGCGCTCGGAGGCGTTGCGGCCCCTGGCGCAAAAAACAAACACACGTGCATATGGATAGTGGGACGTTTCTGCACTTTTTTTTTTTTGTTGTCACTTTATTGGTTACATTCAACAGAGGAAGCATCCATCAGTTGCTGGAGTTGTATTCAACAGGCACCTTCAGGTTTACAGACTGGTGGCTTGTTCCCATCCATTGCACGTTACATTATCAACACATACAGTCACTGGATTCTACATTATATTTGTTAATATTCACAGGAATAGGACAGACAAGGAGGACATGGAGACACATCACACCCACTCAACAGCATCCTTACAGGACATTTCAAAGAATGTACAGACAGTGGGAGAAGTATTTCAAAAGCAGACAGGATTACTTCAGTGTGACCTACAGGGACCTAAAAGTTGGCTTAAATGATGCTGTAGAGCTCTAAGATGATGCAGGATGCCTCTACTAATTTTCTTACAGATTATCAGCATCGTGGTACACTTTTGTGCGCTGCAGACCGGCTCCTCGCGGCGGGACGGACCCAGCTCCCCTCCGCCTCCATGCGCCCACCGCGCACTAAAGCGGTGTTATCATCGCATGGGCAGCAAATTAATTTAAGAATGCATACCGATTGATCAAAGTGAGCGATATTCAATACATTAGGTCCCAAACTGCAGCGAGTGACACATAATTGGTGATGAAGCACACAGAGCGGTGTCATGATGTCATTGCTCCCAGCGGTTCATCTGAAGGTCAGGCGGCGACTCCAGCGCTGTGTGGCGGGGCTGAGAGCGCGCTGCACGCACCCTGCTTTCACCCGCCGGACTCTTACTCCTTCACTTTGATCTTTGAGTCCTTCTTCCACTTCATGCGTCTGTTCTGGAACCAGATTTTGATCTGCCTCTCGTTTAGGCACAGGCTGTGGGCGATCTCTATGCGCCTGCGGCGGCTCAGGTAGCGGTTGAAGTGAAACTCTTTCTCCAGCTCCAGAGTCTGGTAGCGGGTGTAACTGGTCCTGGACCGCTTACCCTCCGATTCTGAAGTGGTATTAAAATAAGTTAGCGTTCAGCAGCATTGTAAAGGGGAAAATATAAATGTGAAAAAAAAAGGCATTCAGTAAAGTTTGGATTCTAATAAAGAATCCCAGGCATTACACGGAAAAGAAAATCTTATTTAAAAGACAGGATGTCCTGCTATACCTCAATTAAACGGATATCCACGAATTTATGCAGAAAAATCTGGCGCACACGCTGAGAAGGAAATGTTGCACACATTTATAAAAAGACGCACAACTATTAATTGAATATAAATTACTATCTCTACGTGTAAATTAACGTATTCTTAAATAAATTTGCTAATATGCAAACGCCAGACTCCATCTGACATCTTGCACAGATATATAATATCGTGGTGAATAAAAAAACCCAGTAGATTTTAAAACAGAAAAAGACGTTTTCTAGACATTTTTATCCCCCGAGGGGAAGCAAGAGGCCTGCGCTGGACGTCAGTAATTCCAGCATGTGTACTATATGCTGAATTCTTGCATATGGAGGATTTCAAATACAAAACAGGCCATTCTTTAGAGTGGAAAATTGCTGTGGTCGTTTTGGAGCCTAAACAGTCAACCAGTGGTGTGGAGCAGCATGCCTATTCTAATCTTTTGGAGGTGAAAAGTTCACGATTGGGTCAGGGCATCGGTGCTTCCCAGGGTTCAATTTAAGGCTAAAGCCTCTTTCTCACAGCGTCTGATTATGTAAAAGACGCAGCTTTGACTAAGGCTATAAATGAAGGCAGAGGAAAAACTAACACTTGGAGGTGGAATTGTAATATTTTATCACGGGTTTATCACAGTTTAGTTCTCTTATCCAATTATACCCCCATAAATCACAGCCCAGATCACATCTTCACCGTAACAGAGCAGGTTTACGAGCAATGGATGCCTTTGTCATAAAATTTATGACCGCGAGTTTTTATTATTTCCTGCGTTTGGCCTATAAAACTCAAGAGGGACACTGGAACGGGGCGAAAAGAAGCGTTGCTGCGTAAAGAGTGAATAAGGGAAACGCCTTAGTTGCACTTTCGAAAACAGGCAAAACTTTACCGTGGCTCATGTGTAGCTTGGTCATCCACGGGTAAATCTGCGGCCGCGGGTCACTTTCCTGCCGCTGGTTTGCGCTCCGTTTGGTCGACTGTGCGTCCTCCGCGTTTCTGTCGCCCTCCTGGCTCACGGCGGCGCCGGATCTGGCGCTCCGCTCCGGGTCCCTGTCCGCCCCTCGTCCCAGCAGCTTGCCGTTGGCGTAGATGAGCCCGGTGGCGCTCACCGAGGAGCCGGTGGAGACCATGGCTATCTGTGGTCCCGCGGGGAGAGGAAGGTCCGCGGAGCCGCGCAGGCTAGCTCTCATGTCCTCGCGTGCAGCAGAGGCGGTGGTGACGGGACAGGAGAACATCCCGGCCACATTAGCGCCCTCAAAACGGCTGGACCGGCGCCCGGGGAGGTCGAAGCTAAACATGGTGTGGGGAGAAGTTGTCTCGCTTGTTTGCCTGAGACTGGAGCTGTCAACGTGGGAGCCCATTTTAAACTGATACTTTTTTAAACTAGGCAAGGCTGCGGGACGTGCGCTGCGCTTATTTCCTTGTTTTTCTTAATCATCGCGATTCTTCGTAGCCGCCTTTGAAAAATACCGAGCTGTCTGCTCTTAAGAAAATAATCCAGGATTTATAGGTGGAGTATAGGCTTTGGGATCTTTTTTGTAAAAAAAAAAAAAAAAAAAAAAAAAAAATTCTTGATCCCCGACGTGCGCTGCCCAAATATGGGGTATTTGTATGGGATCACGTGCGCATGTTGGCCAGTCATAAATTGGCTTTGATACTCAATGGCGATATTGATGAATAGGAGAAACGTGTCCGGTAAACTTTGAGCTGTTGGGTTGTTGAGGACCAGGCAGGTCCTTTATCGCGAAAAAAGGGCAGGACAGAAAGACAAGAGCGTCATCTGGTGTTTGGTACGGGGCAGGACGGTCAGGGGTGTCAGAGCCAACTGCCCCTGACGCATCTCCATCCATACAGTAATAATAGCTATTATTATTATTATTATTATTATTATTATTATTATTATTATTTACGCTGTTGGGATTTAAGATCACCTTATGTTTGACACTGAATATTGGACAATATCTTATTCCCAGCCATCCATCCATCCATCCATCCATCCATCCATCAATAATAATAATAATAATAATAATATGGTACGCTAAAGTCCATAGCGTAACATTTAAGTTGTCAAACTCTCTTTTAAAAGTTGCCTCATTACTATTTCCCAGTCGACTCGCTTTTATAACTTCCAAGTGAAAAGTTTGTGCTCACGTTTCCAAATAAATATAAATAATCTTATTCTATCTGACTTTGGTGCACCTTTTAACCGGACTAGTTTTATGCGTCATGACGCATGCAGTGCACAAAAAAACAAACAAAAAAAACCCAGCACATAATACGAGTGTTAAAGTTTTACAAATATTTTATTTTATCCATGATACACAGTTATGACAAAACATTGTTCCTTTCTTTTACCTCTCAAAGAAAAGTGAACAATCACGAGTGTACAAATATATTTCACAAGGAATTGTGTCAAATGACCAAAAAAGGGGGCGATTGAGCGCATTTTTTTTTATTTTGAAAGTAATGCTGCGTCTATCAAAGCAACTAAATGCCCATAAGTTTTCACGTGATTTACATGACTCACTGCTATTTCATTATTTTATTATATACAGACATTAGAGTTTGTTTTGTGGGTGCAAGTGTGTGTGTGTGTGTGTGTGTGAGAGAGAGAGCTGGAGACTATCCGTGCAACTTTTTTCAAGTTAATGCAGTACACTTTCTTCTGCAGACGATTCAAGTACCAGATTATACTGTGATTAAGTGTCCACCCCCTCCGTGGAATGTTCATGTACAATAATGAGCAAAGTCAGACCGACACTGTATTCAGTGGGGTGATCAAAGAGTTCACAGTGATGGATGGGGTGTGGGAGACAAATACACGGATTAACAGGACGGGAAATAATTATGATTCAAAAAATGGTACTTCTTTTTATTCTCACAATACAAGAGTGGCATTGCAATAATAATAATAATATTAATAATAAAAAACAAAGCTCCAAATGTCACAGTGGCCATCTTGTGGTTGAAATAATTTGGATTTCTAAGGCTCAACACTCCTGTAGTCAACATGAGATAATACTGGGAGAGATGCGGAGGAACAATCATGCAGTGAAGTCGCTCTCCAAAGTCCATACTGATTTTTAGGTAGTTACGTTGTTTTTTTTAATGGTCATCCCCTTAGAAAAAAACCCCTATTCTTTCTTCTTTTCCTCATCCTTCCCTTCTTCCACTGCGCCACTGCGTTCCTCCTCCTGGCTCGCTCCTGTCTGTTCACTTCCAGTCACCGTGGAGGTCAGGTTGCTCTCCTTCTTCCATTTCATGCGCCTGTTCTGGAACCAGATTTTGATCTGCCGCTCCGTTAGGCACAGCGCGTTGGCGATTTCGATGCGTCTGCGCCGGGTCAGGTAGCGGTTGAAGTGAAACTCCTTCTCCAGCTCGAGCGTTTGGTAGCGGGAGTATATCTGACGTCCCCTGCGTCTGTCCGTCCCGTAGCCCACTCCTGCTGAGAGACAAAGTGGACCCACTCATTCACGCCAAGGCAAAACTTTAATCACATTTCACATAAAAAAAAAACCTGCTCCCCTTATTGCTACTTTTACGCACAAGTTTTACCATTACGCAGGAGGTGTAAATGTAATCTAAAAACACATTTAGCTGTAAACAAATCCTATTTCAAATTGCTATCTTTGCAGTATTATCTAAAATGTAAATAACAATAAAAACCAGGCTACTGATTATGGCTACTACCATATGTCATTCTTAAAATGAAAGCTGTTTGTTTGCACATGTTAAGGCCCATCTACAAGTCGAGGGGATACAGTAATGTTTTATGGGGCCATAAAAAGTAACTTGCTCTCTTGGTAAGACATATCGTAAAACTGGCCCATTTCCTTAATTTATTTGTCGTAGTAAAACTCACCGCTGTGTGAGTTCATCCGCTGCATCCACGGGTAGATCGGGATGTTACTTTTCTGCTCCTGGGCTCCTGCTCTGCCCTGCTCCAGACTGTACTCTTGAGCAATGTGGCTCTGTGTACTGAGTCCCATGTTTGTTTGCCTGCAGCTGGGCAGCACGTCCTTGTCCTGGAGAAACACGTTTGAGCCATAGTCGTACTGCGCCCTGCCAGACCCGAAAACCACATTGTCTTGAGGCGAGTAGAAAGGTGCATATATCCGATTCTGGGTCACAGCCGCGCCGTACGACGAAAAATGTCTCACAGTGTCATAGGTGGTGGAGTTTAGGGGCACGTTGGGCAAAACCTCTTGACCACTGGACAGATGGCAGGAGAGCGACGGGTTTGCGAAATAAGAATTCATACCTTGCGTGTAAACCCTTCCCTCCAACTCTCCCCACTTCTTTTATCGGTCTCTTTTCAAGTCTTCCTCCCAGTAAATCTCCTTTTTGCCGTCTGTGTCAACCAACCACACCTTCCTCCAAGCTCTTCTTTTATTTCTTGCCTCTCTAACTGGACGTGGTCTACTTTGGAGGATTCAATATTATTAATTTCCAATCTCCGGTTAAGACGCACAAACCCGAGTGTTATAGCCGAGGCTTGGCTCGGTGAGAGACAATATGACAATGTCAGCTGACCGTTCTCAGCCAATTGAGAGGCGGCAGTTGAGGAGAAACTGTAGCTTTTAGCTCAGAGCTTGAACATTGCTGCTAAATGTCGATAAACACAGCGTGGACTTGGAGGGGCACACTGCACAGCTTGGCTGGGATGACGGCTTTCTGGCTGGGGGAGTTTAATTAAGAGCGTGTGGACTTTTTTTTTTTTTTTTTTTTTTTTTTTTTAAGGGGAACGCGAGATTTCAGCCTAAATGGGAGTCAATGTCATTCAGGACAGTGATCACAGGGCAGGGGAAGGAGGGAAAAAGAAAGAGATTTGAACACAATGCTTTACATTGTGAACAAATTAGTCATAAGTGTTGATATGGAGGGGGGGGGGATCAATAGGGTTTTAATTACAATATGAGACGCATAATGAGTGTTTATGCACATGTCTGTCTTACAGTTTGTTGCAAAAGCGGGAATGTGAGCTACATTAGTTCACCAGATATTATAGAGTTTTGTAATTTTTCAAGCTTTTGCTAATGGGGGGGGGTGGGGGGGGGGGGAGTAAGAATGCGTTTATGGTCTCTCATGTGTGCACGAGGGCAATAAAACAAGTGACGCTCGCCAGCACACCAACAACTATCTCTGCAGCAGAGCCGGGCAGAAATCTCCCAGGCTTGCAAATGAAAAAGCATTGCAAAACACGTGGAGACTAAATCACACAGGCAAAAAAAAAAAAAAAAAGATATTCTCCTACAGGAAGATCAGCAACTATGTCTGAGATATGACTCCATCTTGAAAAATCCAATCAGCCCAGAGAAATCATGAGCGCCGGTGCAGGTACAGTCTCATGAATGTTTACGGGCAAAAGAAAGCACGCAGCCCTGCGTGCCGCCGTGAACGTGAGGACGGCTCAGTCCTTTTTTTCATCGTTCTCACCATTCCTCTCGACACACACAGAGGAAACGGGAACCGATAATTATCTCAGGAGCAAATGAGGGGGTTGAAAATGACTTCAGATGTGTTTTGGCACATTTCTAGAAAAGGAAACCTTTTTGAACAAATGTCTCCCTTTGAAATCAGTTTTCTATATTTAATATAGGCCAACGACTTGGCAAAAAAAAGTTGGCAGGCGCGTATTTTGGGAGAAAAAAAACATTTTATCCCCCCCAAGACGCACGCGTTCTGAAAGGGAATAACACTCAGCTCATTACCTGTAACTAAAAATTTCTAAATTATTTCTCCCATTTTACAACCAGACCGAATAAATGCCAAAATAATAATCAATGAAGCCGCTGAAATGATCTACCCAAACGCAGACGCAGCGGCTGCAAAAGCCTATTGGTTCTCTTCATTGATTTCTGCAGTGGGGTGAATGCTTTCAGTCTAAACGTGCAAAACTGTTTGGTCTGTTGTTTGGGCTCCTTGAAAGACCATAAAAAAGAGACAAGAACAAAGAGAAGGAAGTAGCCGGTGCCGTAAAAGTTTCCCTGCAACCATTGTTGGCCATATGTGACATCCACAGGTCTGAGCCAAATAAAAGCGCAAGAAAGGAAGAAAGTTGGAGCGCACAAAATGTCCCAAAACTGGTCCTCTGAGATTGTTTGGTTCTCTTCCGTTTGATTTTAAACAACGAAACACTTGATGTAGCAGAAGGGAGAATTTGACTTTTTTTTTAAATTGTTTTTTCATCCCTCATTATAAGAAAATACCACCCAAATAACAATAAATTCATGAAATTTGAATTTTGATACTTTAAATTTCGGTTTGGTGGGCTAATTTCTTTTCATGCTCACAATGGGAGAGCATTGCTTTATTAAACGATAAATACATGTGTGTAAATTCCAGATCATTTTCATTTATTTTAAAATTTTCCTTCATGAACCAGTCCCCACACTGCAGTCGTTTCCTCCTCACAACAATGCGCACAGCAGAATGAACAGAACATTCCATATGCTGACTGGAATATGTAACCATTTTTAATTATTTTATTTTTTTTTTTGGGGGGGGGGGGGGGGTGTCCACTCACAACTTTTCTCCCTGTCCGCACAAACAGAGGGAGACCTGGCCCGTAAAGGCTGGAGAGCAAGGCAGTGCGTGGAGAGAGTGGAATGCAGCCGAGGTTGTGTCAGTGCGCAGAACTGCAAAGGTCATTCTTTCCTCTGCTGTTTTAGTGTTTTATTGCGGCCCGAAAGGCAAATTGCTCGCACGGCTTTTGATGCCTGAAGGGAAAAGGAGAACAAGAAGGAAGGGGGGGGGGGGGGACCAAACGTCTGGGACACATTTTCACGATTTTCAACAACTAGGAATGGAGAGTATATAGAAAAATAATAAACTAACACAAATAATAGCCTAGAATTAACCGTATGAATTTATAGATAACAGGTGAAATAATTTAAGATTATATAAGGGTGTTAAATTTTGAACTGATGCACAACGATTATTATTATTATTATTATTATTATTATTATTATTATTATTATTATTATTATTATTATCATTATCATTATTATTATTATTATTGGCACATTATCATACATTTCTCACTTTAATTGAATACTTAGCAGGCCAAACTCTTAACAGCCCTCTGCTCTGCAGTACTGCAAGGCTCCATGTCCATAATGGCTCCACTTTCTTAAAATATTGAAAGCCTGCAAATAGCGTTCAGCGTCCAACGTCACAACATTACTCAGTATCGGGACCTTTAAGATTTCTACATTATCAGCCATGATTAAAAACACAGTGAGGGGGGAAAGTCTGGTCAAGCCTCTGATGCTTTTCCCTCTCCCCCGCTCCTAACCTTACTAATAAGGAGTAATTCACATACTAACAATGTAAAGCCCTCTATAAGCACTTTACCATCGCTGGCCAGCCCAATTAATGTCCGGAAGTGTTCGACTTTATGCTCGTTAAGCACTCAGGAAGCTGTTGGCCAATGAGCGCATGTTGATCCACACATCATAAATTATGACCATTAGTAGGCAAAATTTTGGGGTCCTGTCGGGATTTGTAAGTGAGGTTCTAAATGTGGTGATGCGGACAGATTCATGGCTTCATGGAGTTTTATGCGAGCCCATCTCTGGTTTTAAAAACACTGCAGGGCAAAACAATGGACTGTGGTTTTCTCCTCTTATTTCAAACAAGATTTACCTAACAACTCAAATGGCATCTATTAAATGGACTCTCTCTCTCTCTCTCTCTCTCCCATGTCTCTGCAGGCATAATGTTTTGGCCACAGCCGACAAGATCCATTGCAGCAACAATGCTTCATAAGGGGGAAGCAAACAACGTGTTTAACAGTAGGTTATAGGACGTTTAAGGGCTTCCACCACCAGGCTTTGCCAGTTTTTTTTTTTTTGTTTGTTTGTTTCACAAGATTTAAAACGCCTTTACTGGCGGGCTTCAGCGGGAGGCGGAGACACGAAACCACTTTATTACACGAACAACATTTGAGTCTCTCTCTCTCTCTCTCGAGCACACACACATTTTTTCGTTAATTACAACACAACAGGCCATGTGCAATAAATGGAATAATAAATGCGCAAAAAGTGGTGCAAAATTTGACACAGGCTTGTGCTGTCCTTGAGCTGATGCGGCACAAATGTTTAAAAGTATTTAACAGATTTCTGGGGCATCTGTGCTCTTGCCCTTGAATTATCCCACACGCAGGCCGGACTTCTTATTGCTTCCGTGTGTTTCCTGTTATCCATATTTAAATGTCTAAAATCCCTTCTTCTTTTCTCATTTAATGCTGAAAAGAAATCAAAGCAACTCAAGTCTGTCTAATGCAAATGTTGCAGCCACCACTGTGCAATGTGTGCTTTGCAGCTGCTCGGGTGTATGCTTTCTAATGTTAAATAGTGGATGCTGTTGCTGCTGCTTTTTTTGGTAACGGTTTTCTTGAATAAAATGATGTGTTAACTTGGCATAAGGGCGTCAGTGATTATGTGACGGAGCAACAACGTCTTCTACAATCCCAACAGCTGCATTCCACAATGACAGCACAAATAAAAACAGACGAATTCAGATTTCATTCTCCAAACTGGCAACATGAGCATCTCACACACACACACACACACACACACACACACACACACACACACACACACAGAGATTTGCTCTCCCGGCGGCAGCAATATCGTCTGGGTCAGCTGATATCTGCAGTGAACCAGCAGCCATAAACAAGCCTCAACACCCACCCGCCCATGTCTACGTGTATCCCCCACTGGTCGCTAGGGGGCACTGCCGGAAGCTACTAGAACGTCTGTGTTTGTGGTGCAACATGGGAAGGAGCCTGTGGAGCTGCTCATGTGTGTTACTGGGGCTCTGGGTTGGAAAACAAAAACAAAATGTGAGCCTGGTTTTAAGATTTGTGACAGCAAGCATTAAAATAGGATATAATTAGAGGACATCGGCCAGCAGTGGATGTAATCGCTCACAGTCTGCTCACAAGGGCCAGTGACTGATGGGGAAGTTTACAATCAGAGAGCAATTCATTACAACCGATTGGCACAGCTCCTTTTAAACGATCGGCTAAATCACTCCAAAGCGTCCAGTGGACGTGCAGGTGTTTCTGCACCAACCAGCACTACGAGATAATGACCAACGCTGCAGGCTTCACCAGCACCACCCCAGGCTACAGGTCAGGACACACGCGCGCGCGCGCGCAAACACGCACGCAAATCTCCTCACGATTCCACACTCACTCCTCTGCACCCTCCCTCATTTCACCTGAACGAGCAGCGACACAATACAGCCATCGTAGACAACTACACAGGTGTGTGACCTTACCCCCAGCAGTCTCTCCTGCGTCACTGGTCCGACAAAAGCGGCTGTGAAGGGTCACGACGGCCGGGAGGGCAGACGTCAGCACACCGCTCAGCCCCCAGGTGCATGCGCCTCTGGCTGTGCTCCGTCAGTGAGCAGCTTCTGGAGGCAGAGCGTCTGCCGTGACACGTCCCTTCTAGGAGGGCTGCTCGCTCCTTTTGCTTCCCCACTGGTAGGTTTTATTGCCTCCGGTGGGGGGATAAACGCAGCAAGCGGCTGGTGGAGGCGGCGACTGTCCCGAAGATCTCTCTCTCTGTCAGGAAGTCGGAGGTCGGATGAGTTTTACGCGCAGCCCGTGCCAAAGCGACCTCCGCCGCGTTTAATTATGTTAGAGTAAAAGAAGGAAAAGCAGGTTTCTACGGCACTGCTTAAGTCTGCTGCTGATACAGAGGAAGGAGCGGAGAATAGACAACAGCATAAAGTTCATGTTCATAGAGCGTGTGCCACGTGGCTGGCCTCAGCCAATCCCAGGAAGGATTCAGTCGTAAAGTTTTATTACTCAGCTGTAAATTTCTCTCTTTAACAACCAGGAATGTTTGCACCCATCTTGTCCCTTTTTTTTTCTATTGCACAAAACTAAAAACGGTCACAAGGTTTGCAGCTGCGACGAGGATTTTTTTTTTTTTAATACGTCGCAAATCAGATGTATACGTCAACAAAAATATGACCGTTCCCCCGATGGAGCAGCTGTAGGCCAGGATGTATCCAGACTAACGGGAAAGGGGAAATAAAAGAGTGTGGGAGGAGACAGGGAAATAGGATGGAAGCGAAGAGAGGACAGAGATACGACTAATTAAACTTCAATTAGGCTGAACTATATTTCCATGTTATGGTCTTTCACATAACAGTGAGCAGATGACAAGCTTGGCTGCAGTTCATATACAATATCAATCAGACATCCTGGATGCAAGATAAACATTAACATTCTGTGAAATGGAAGATCTTCCAACGAATTCATTCTCTTCTTGTTCCTTAAGGTGAAGTTTAAGATGGAACAGAAGACACGGCATCACAGCAAGGCTTCTAGTGCAAACTTCTAATAGAAAGCGTCGAGTAACGCGCACAAAGATGCCAAAATGGCCGGTAGAACAGGTATTGCAGTATGGCTTTAAAATTGTTTATATCTAGCATTTAATACGTCGTAGAGGCGTTGGTACAAAATAAAATGTCTTCAATTATACACTAATAGAGAACCAGAGAAAAATATACACAAGCTTCATTAAGAAAAGAGAAAACAAGCCAATTAATCCAGTGTGAACCCACCAAGCAGATTCTCTCCTGCCAACAGAAGAATCCACCTTTCCTCACCTGACTAAACAAACCATCTGCCACATACAGTCCAAAGACAAAATGCATATTTCCCCCCACAGAAACTATCATCAGAATGCGTGTACAGCACACGTGACTGAGCGTCTCTCCTCGCAGGCCGTCACCTCCGCGCTGTGGCGCACTGAGACACAAAGGATGCTGGCCCAGCTGAGCCCAGTCTTTACACCGCCAATAAAGTTTACAGCAGCTACACTAAACTTTATTGGTAATGCTAGTCCTCTGGTAAAACTACACACTCTCAAGAACACTAACACAAAGTGACAGTGCGTGAAGCATAGCTGCGACTTCCGGAATACTTTCCCAAAGGCTGCACTCACCCCCAAAAAAAGAAGAAGAAAAAAATAGAAAATACAAATGTTGCGTGTTGTCGAAGCTTTATTTCGCCCGGGATAAAATGCATGAATAAAAATAACACACTATATTAAGACACTGTGGGGGAAATAAATAAAAGTGATCCGACCCCATCTGCATTTATAATATAGAATAAAAAAAGAAATGTAAAAATGTGCTGCTGCTAAAAATCAATCGTTTTTTTTCTTTTGAAACAAAGTTAAAATGTTTTATGATTCTTGTTTTGTTTTATTTCAATCAAGCACAGGAAATGCTCTTTTCATTTTGAAAACCATGTTAAAGTTTGTTTTATTGTGTGAATGCGGCTGGTTTTTGTTTTTTTTCCCTGTAAATAAAGTATAATTCCCAAGAGTCATAATTAGCAAGTGTCGCAGGTTTAATTCATTTTTTTAAAAATGTGAAATAAATGAAATAAAATTAAAAAAAAATATATGAAAAAACAGCCTGCTTTGTGTTTGTTGTCTTTCTTGCTTGATTTACTTGAAATGCCAATAGAAAGAAGGGGAATGAACAAAAAGCACAGTTAATGCACATTTAGACTATTTGCATCCACGGTGTATATATGAAATAGATCAGCCATTTTACCATGTTATACTCATCCACTTGCAACCGAGCTGCAAAGATCAGACTCAGAACGGCCGCTTTTATCTACTAGACAAGAATAGGCAACCCACAGACAGACAGTTATGCTAGAGTGTGTGATTGTTAATTAAATTAAATTAATTTAGATATACCCAAAAGCCTTTCTTTTTTTTGTTTTTAAAGTGATGAAGACGAGGTCTACAAGTCTTGAGAAAGAGGGAGTGTATACTGTCAGGATAAGAGAAGCACAAACCTTGGCTATAGACTCAACATCGTGTATATGTGCGTGAATGGCACATCTTCTTCTCGTTGTGTACATTATTTGTAATATGCGCGACACCAAATCCTAACCCTAACCAATCAACCTGCACGGCCATCGTGTACGTAGCCATTTGTGGTGCCTGTGGTACGTCAGCCTTGCTCGGATTTAATGCGTCCTGCTCATAATCCCAATTATTCCAACCAGCCGCCATAAAAGGCAGCAGTCAGACGGTAAAGGTGATATCCGTTACCTGCACTTGGCCTCCTGCTGGCATTGATTTCAGTCGTATCTGATTTCCGGACGACCAGTCTGAAAACCCAGCGCCTGATAAACTCTCCCCCATGCTTTGTCATTTCTTACCCTGATAATTAGCGCAACCCGTCAGATGTTTGTTCATCCCATTCCAAACTGCCATTATTCATCCAAAGATTCATTAAAGCAAAGCTTGGCGTCCTCCCTTATGAGAAGAACTTTCTTATTAAAGAGGATGAATCAAACACGACTCAGGCTTTGTAGGGGCGGCATGCTGTGACTGGGATTTGCCCGCTTCCCTTAAAAGGTGAGGAGATGCGTGCGCAAACGCAACTCAGGCGCTTTTTAATCGATTTGTGGGAAAGTTTAAATTGGCCAAACTTTAGTCAAGAGACCCTCTCTTTTCTCCAGCCCCCGCCTGCAAACGTATTGGCTGAAACTCCGAGCGTCATTGAAATTGGCAAAGCTATTCTGTAATATCCATTCTGCGTCTTTTTTTTTAGATTAACTGGTGGACATTTTGGAGTAATTGCAGACGAAACAAAGCATCAGAAGAAGCTGTGATGCGTGACCCGTTTAAAACTCGTGCATATGTACCCAGTTTCATGTGTGGAGGGGTGAGGGTGGGCTGCAAAATCAGTCAACAGCAGAAATGATAGTGAGCCATCTTGTTTATTGGTGATTTTACATCAACAATGGCGGGGACACACAATTCCGTCTTTCACAGGAGAAACACCAGAAAACGAGCATACTGTTAACATCAATATAATAACAAGACGTACATAAAGATTATTATATTCAGTGCAAAACAACTACGCTATATCACCAGCACATTGAAATAAAAATTCCCTTCGTTTAAAATCGTTGTAATTGTTGCAGGTATTCGTCAGTAAATGTGCGTCATAGGCAGTTTTAGTTGTTGGGGGAATAGCTTGCAGTCAAATCAGAGCGATGCCATTAGGCTGCGGAACAGGAAATTCCGCAAAAGGGCAAACACTCCGAGTTTAGGTAGTGCCGTGGTACAGTCTTAAAACTGCTTGCTTGGCTTGCAGCTAGACGTCTTCCCAAGACTTAGAAATTGTCTTTAACAAGTGTATACTGTATAGAGGGTAGTGCTACATACATAACTTAATAATATAAGGTTGATATAGAACACTTTTAAAATTAAAACCATATGAAATCTCTATATTCAGAAATCTCTATTGCAATTTCCCCAGGTTTTTAGGTAGCATCAAAGGATTCCAAACGATTGAATTTCCCTGGTAATCCTGGAAAAAAAAGTTGTCTGAGGAGCTAATGGCTGTTTTTGTTTAGAGGCCATTCACAAGAAAACGTGTAAAATAACAATAATAATAATAATAATAATAATAATAATAAAACTTGTGTACATGTGGGCCAGTGCAGTTGCTGCAATGATGTGTGAACACTTACTACTAAGTTATAGGCCTACACTTCCTTTACAATTTCGGAAAATGTACTCTGAGGTCTTTTTTCAGAGTAGACTTTAATCTATTTACAACACAGGTCGGCGTTGGTCGTGTTTTGATCTTATTTGGCTACACAATTATTATTCAAAGTAAATTGGTATGATAAAAAAAACAAAAAAAAACTAAGCCATTTTCCATCCAACATGCGTCTTAATTTACCTCCTTGCTCGTTTTTCAGTGGAGGGAGTGCTATTAAAAAGTAAAATAAAATAAGACAAGCGTGTGAAGATTCTACAGAAATCCAAATAGGAAAACGCATGTTAGGACAATTGTGGAAAATGGGGAATTTTGTCTATTTCTAACAGCAATATTGATAGGATTCCCGTTTCCCTCCTGACAAAATAGAAGGGTCATAAAGTTGACACTCTCTGCCTCCTTGTGTGACTCTTCTGTCTGTTTATGGGACCTCTCCTTTTCGCTCCCTCGCTCTCTCTCTCTCTCTTTCTTTTTTTCAGCCATATAACCATAAAAAGGACCATAAAATCACTCCTTGGTCTCCTCTTTCTCCTCCGCTTCCTTCTCCTCGCCCTCTTCCCCTTCACCGTCTTCGTTGCCCTCTTCCTCGGCCTCGGCCTCGGCCTCAGCCCTCTGACTGGGAAACTTGTCTTTGTTGTTCTCCTTTTTCCACTTCATCCGCCTGTTCTGAAACCAGATCTTCACCTGCCGCTCGGTGAGGCTCAGGGCGTGGGACACCTCGATCCTCCTCTTGCGCGTCAGGTAAGGGTTGAAGAGAAACTCCTTCTCCAGTTCAAGAGTTTGGTAGCGACTGTAGGTTTGCCTCCCATTCCGCCTTCCTGGGGCTTGAATGAAATAAAGCAAGTTGGAGGGGGTGGTTAGGTGGGCCATTAAAAAAAAAAAAACACACTCACACTCAGATGACTGATGATTAAGTCTGCATTAAGGTTTATTCTCAGGTGTAATAAATACAGGCTAATTCACACATTCCTAAACACACTGACAGAATGGGGGGGGATTTCTCTTTTAAGTATATGTTAAATGAAATATTAGACTTTCCATTAGCTGCAACATCTATTAATATACACATATCCCTACCTTAAAAGCCCGAGCAACATGATGTATAAATAATAGGGTGCTAGGTGTCACTAAGTCTGCATGTGCCATTTACTCCCTTTTTTTTTCTGCAGGTGGGTTTAGCTGCAACTTTACACCCACATCCTCACACAGAGGGTAAGATACTGTTGACATTTTCATACCTATTTTTTTTTTAATATTTCATTTAACGTTTGCAAAAGATGCCAATTTTATCCTTTCTTGCAACAGAGACCGAGATGACCCAGAGGGGAGTCAAGTGTGGAGCCACTTAGAGATAAGATAAAGCGTGAGAATAAATGAGGACATGCTATTGATGCAGATAAAAATGAGGTTCACACCTGTATGGAGCTATCGTACTGCCTGGATGGCCTGGGCAGAATAATCTCTTCTGATTATGGCTGCATGAGTGGGAGCCACACTGGGCCTATATGGGTCAAATTACCGCCCCAAACCCCTAAAACCCGGATTCTGGATACCTGTGGTTCTGCTGTGCTCCATCCATACCCCCTCCTGTCAGTCTGTATGCTGCTGCTGCTGCTCGTGTGCGCGTTTCAGCATATGTTAAAGTATGACTTAGTAGTCCTGCCTCCTACAGTTTGGGAAATATCTAATGTGAATGACGATTGACTTCAAAGGTCTGCTGTGCTCTGTAATTTTTCGTTGTTGTTTTTTTTTTAAAGGCAACCAGCCCTGTATAGACATGTGCTGCAGTTACAGCAGCAGAGCAGTTCAGCCTCTATGTGCCCCATCATGTCCACTGACTTATTTGATCGTCTTAGAGAATTGCTGGTGTAGTGTTCTCTCATTTAGCTCACATGCACATAATACACACCGGCTGAGAGACACGGAGGCAACACGCACAGAAACAACACAGAAACAATAGAATAGGAAATGATTGTTTGATTCTGACCGTGGGGTCTCATCCAGGGGAACATAAGACTGGGAGAGGAGTTTTGATTTAAGTGGCCTTGTCCGTCTCCGGGGTTAGAGCTGCCCGACGATTTACAGTCTGGGTATTGCGCTAGGCTTGCGTCTTGTTGGGTACCATAAAGCGTTTGCCTCGGAAGGGCTTCATATCCATAAAATTTCGTTGCGTCTCCGTGGCACGCCAAGGCGCAGGGGTTTTGCTGATATCCGGGGTTGGAGATCCCCGTGGTGCCGTGGTGGAAAAAGTCCTGCACGTGATGGGACGGGTGCTGGAAGCCCGGCGCGGCTGCTCCGGGTCCGTAAACCAGCGTGTGGCTGCGGGCGACGCTTTGAGGGAACCTGCAGTCGTAGTAAGTTGGCTCCAGTGACTCGCTGCCTTTGTATTTAGAAAAAAGAGGGTTAACAAAATAGGAGCTCATGTTTAGTTAGCATCAAGCAGAGGGGCTTCTCTCGCAGCAGAATATTTCCTTCAGGGTGATGGCAGCCTTTTGTTTAGAGTCCCAACTCGCGCGGCGCGGCACAGGCAGACAAACCGGAACTAGGAGAAACGCTGCCCCTTTGGACAATCTACGGCAGCTCACTCTCTCCGAGCCGTTGCCCTCATCGGATTTCTCTCGCAGCGAGTCGTGAGCGGCGTCTCCCCCCCAGGTTTTGCAATCTCAAAGCCGGCTCATGGCATGCGCGCAATCTGCAGTTAAAAGCTCCCTTATCCTCCACCGGCACAGCCACAGACGCTGCTCTTTTCCCTTTCTTTTTCCTTTTTTTAGATTCCCACCCGACCACCCCCGCCACAAGCGCCCCCACCCTCCACCGCCGCCCCCCCCCCCCCCACCACCACCACCTCCCCCCACCCCTTCATCTTTCCATGACCGGTCAGACGTGGGCCCTACGTATATCCACCTTGAGAGAGGCTTCACTAATCACAACCAGCAATCTAAGAGGCTGTAAATATGATCAATGTTGTGTTTACGCACACAGAAAAGGCTTGGATACAAAGCCGAGCAACCGAGTTGTGAAATAGTTTCAGTATAAAGACTATGAAGCGTGATGCGTTTCCGCTCAGTCCAAATTTATAGTGAGGCTTATTATCATGGGGTGTTTAAAGACAGGAGGATTTTCTAAAGCTATCACGAGGAGTTATTTGCTTTTTAGGCCCAAGTTTGATGAAAACAGTTGACCTTTCAAGGAGCCAGCCCACTGTGGGGTCTGTGTGGGTTACTGAAGTAACATTTAGATAGGAGCGGGCACGGAGGTGTCAGAATGAGTCCATAACACCAAAAACCCTCCTCGGTGTGATGGAGTAAAGGCCAAGGCGAAAGAGTCTCCCCGCTGCTGTAAAACACCGACACTCGCAAATATAAACAGGCCGTATGACTACAAGGTGCCACTTACTGACCCAGTAAAACCAATGCGGATATGCAGTAAATCTCACGCGGAGGAGTTCATAAAATTTAACATTGGATGTTTAGCTGCTATCAACGCACTCCCGATCCCCCAGCCCAATAGTTGCACGGGCTCCCTCTCCAAATACGCCAGTGTGGAGGCTTTTGTGTGTGTGTGTGTGTGCGGAGGTACTGACGTTTTACGCATCGTCGTAAAATATGAAAGGCGCACTGGGCGAATTTATGGCGCGTTCACACTCTATAAATATGCAGATTGCCAATCACTTCTCACAGACTTTGCTGGTGAGGAAGTGGCATTAAAAATTTTAGGCTATCACAAAAGTATATTATTATTATTATTATTATTATTATTATTATTATTATTATTATTGTTGCTGCTGCTGCTGCTGTGTATTTTACTGAAACTGTAAATAAAGTATTTGAGATAAACATATTTTTGGATTTTGTTTTATTTTCCATATGAATGCATGCCCTCATGAATTGTAATTTTATTTAAAATAAATAAAATTACAATCTGAGGAAATTTTGACACACTGAAGATAAGGATGTGCAATATTTTATTTTTATTTGTTTTTTTAATTTTTTATTTATAGCTGCTGTGTTCTGTTGTTTGAATAAAAAAAATACTGTAAAATGTCCTTGCTATAAAATGTTTGGTATATCCATTATTATTTATATATATTATTTATGCTATTTAAAAATTAAAAAAAAATGAAAGTAAAGCTTAAGAACAGATTTTTTTTGTCTTAAGGACAGCAATCAAAAATAAAACATCACCCCATTTGATTAATATATTTTTTGGGCAGAGAGGAAAAAAATGACTATGGTGAACCCACAACATGTCAAGACTAAAATAACATGCAAACACAGGAAATGTGTTTGCATATCGCCGCTCTGAGGCCCGTTACACAAAACGCGGTGTGTGACCATATCTGTCATTTTGTCATCGGTAGGGTCGACTCTCCGTCCTTCAGCCAAGCCACAGAGCTGCAAAACAAAGTCCTGAGACGCAAATCACAGACCAACAGCGTCATCTAGTGTCCAGTTGCGCCACTAGCTCAGAACAAGCCCACCAATCAGGAGCAACTGCGACATATTTGCTCAAAGCTAGCACCTCGTTCCTTTCCTTAAATAAAGCAGAGATAGCGCAGTAATTTACTGTCAAATCTATAACCACGTGCGTGCAGTCCTCGTGTTTTACTGCGGCCTTGACAAAGTTGATGCGCTGTCTTATCCTGCTACCTGCTTTTAAATCGGACATCTGCAGCGCTCATATTTATGCACAATAATTATCGACTTTCCCCATCTAATTGTAGGCTAATAGACCACTCCAGTGATGAAGTGCAGAGGTTTTGCGGCCTGGCCGTCAGGCAAAAAAAAAAAAAAAGAAAGAAAGAAAGAAAGAAAGTCCACCACCACCACCACCACCACCGTCCATTAAAACCATAAAGTAATTTAGCCCAGACGTCTAGCCAGTGAGTCGAGTTTGCTTTGTTCGTCTGCATTTGAGACGCACAGCCCAGCTCCAATAGGGGCTGTAAAACTGGCATTTTTTTTTTTTTGTCCTGACCCAGCGGAAATGCGCTGGATTGGGCTTTGAAATTACAGCATCCTGTCCGCATTGTTTGCCAGCACAAAAAGGCCATTTAGACCAGTCAGGGGGAAACAAATGTGAGGCTGTCTTCCCCAGTTTAAAACTCAGCTGTTCATTTTTTTTTTTACCCCGAAACTTAGTGATGGCATATTAAAATGAGCAAAAGACAGGTAAAAAAAATTCTACAGTGGGCGGCAGTACAGTAGACAGGTTCATAGAAATGTGTGAACCGCACAAACGTGGTGTGGTAAAACCTTATTCAGTAAAGGTCATACAAGCTTTGGATATTCCTGCTTGGTCTTGTGTGTGTAGTTTATAATTAACACAACTATTTACCTTTATTACATTCACGAGTATTACATATAGCTGCACTTTTTCAGGTTTACGAACAGGACAGAATAGTTATAGTTTCTTGATGGAAAAAAAAAAACAAAAAAAACGGGTTGCCAGTTTTGCATCTAATGAAGCCAAATTTGTGACTCCTCCTCCGAAATTCAGCTGCAAAAGCCGAGATACGCAGAATAAAAACATTTATTTATATAAACGCCAAGCAAAAAATACAACTTTTTTTTCCAAAATAAAACCTTAAACTATAGCCCACTTCTTTAGAATTTTAAGGTCGCCATTAATTGCACGAGCAAAACTGATCAGGTCCAATCTACAGTGAAGGAGAGTTAAACAAACTAAATGTATTAAAGTCGGGGTTATTAATGCCAATAAAAGAGTTATTCAGTAAATTAATTTCCTGTGTTTTTTAACAACAGGAATCTATTTGCCGGATAGATTACTGAGCCACCTTTTTTTTTTTAGTTGGTTTGCTTAAATGCACAGTCCAGTGCAAAAAACAAAAAAAAAAAACAAAAAAAAAACCATATTAACAAACTCACAATGAACACAGAAACCAAGCACTTGTGTTTATGGTTATATTTGCAGAGGTCTGTATCTACACTGTAATGAAACTCCTTGGCTACAGCTTTTTAAATTTTTTTTAAAAAAAGGAAATAAGACAAATACAGCATCAGCTATCACAAAAACACAGGACGGAGAAATCGTTCGCAGATGTGTTGCTGTACAAAATACGACATCTGCACAGCAGTACAAATGAAATTAACAGGAAACAAACGATCACATCATAAATTACGTTATTTCCTTGTGAAATTGAAAAAATCATTCAAGTATTCCGGCTCTTCAGACAGTCTAACGTATCCAAACTGCTCTTTTTTAATGTTTCTTTTACAAAAGAACACTGCTCTCCTTAGAAGGTGATTTCTACTTTTTTTTTTTAAATTAAACTTAAGATCTGAACACAACTGTGCGCTACAAAATTTAAAAAAAAAAACAGCATTAAACAGTCTTGAAGTTAAGGTTAATACAAAATCCAACAAAGTGATAAATATGAAGAGCAGACGGATTTTTCTGTGCTGTCCATGTGACTAGTGGTTAATAATAATAATAATAATAATAATAATAATAATAATGAAGGATGTTTTCCCCCTCATTGCAGTCCACATTGTTGTTCTTATTCTTATCATTCTTATTTTTATTATTGTTCTTTGCTGTCACTCTTTTCTTTGTTCATTTTCTTCATCTTCATCCGCCGGTTCTGAAACCAGATCTTGACCTGTCTCTCGGTCAGATTCAGCACTCTGGCGACCTCGTACCGGCGGTCTCTCGTGAGGTACATGTTGAACAAAAACTCCTTTTCCAGTTCAAGAGTCTGGTACTTTGTGTAAGGGCATCGCTTCTTCCTGGTGGAGCGGGCGTGTATCCAATTGGCCACAGGGTTATCTGCAAATAAAAACACAATTATACATATATTAACCAAAAAAAAAGAAAAAAAAAAGAAACAGTGTGCCAAATATAGTCACAGGATTTAAAGCATAACATAAAGAGTGCAGCCATTGAAAACAAAGCAGCATATGTCTGATGTTCACTAATCAGGCTGTAAACATTTAAAGGAAATCTCCTCAGCCTTTCCACCGTCCAATCCTCCACAGATTTGCTTCATGTCCCCTTAACTTGTGAGTAACACCATCGTAAAATACTCAATGCGCTTATTCACTTTATTGGCCCATAAAATGGCCGGTGGTTCAAGCCTTTACAGGTCCGTGGTGAAAGTCTGTGTCTCCACATTCCTGCAAGTTGGACGAAAAATCATCACGTGAATTTGGTGTGGACTCAAGAAAAGAGAATAAATGATGCGTGTGCATGTACTTCTCTCTCTGTTATGAGAGGGAGGTTCAAATGCGGCCAAAATGTGGCTTTTTTCCCTCACAGAATGGACCTCTCTGAAATCATTTGAAAGATCAGATATTGCTGCACAAATGCACGCAGCATGTTAAATATCCCTTCCTGGGTCTGTGCTATTCATTTCACTTTGTATGCCTTTAATAATAGGAAAGATCCCTCCAAATTCAACGTCCTCCTCTAGGTTTGAGTCCATGTTTACAACCTCGTCTGGTTTTATTGCCCCAATATTAGCCCAGTGGCGTTTGTCTTTTATAGTTCCTAAAGCTTCCCCCTAGCAGAGGCCAGTTAGAGCTGGGCTGGAAGGGGGGGGGGGGCATTTATAATTCCACTATATGCAGGAAGTTAAAATAGCTCTCAGTAAAAAGCAATTAAAGACAAGCCCAAAACACAACTCCCACCCGGCTGTAAAAGACTGCAGGCGTTTCAACTTACTCGGATCCAGCTCCGGCTTCTCGTCTTTATGTTTTCCTGAAGCCAGCAGCTCCGTCTCGGGCGATGGCGCATTCTGCGGCGTCTTTTCTCTGCCGTCGGTGGATGAGCAGTACAGATAATCCGTGTAGGCTCGTCCGCCCGAGCCCAGGCACTCCCCGGCTCTGTGCTCCTGGAAGGCGTCGGGCTTCAGCCCGTAGTGCCTGCCGTTCCCCGGGTAGCCGTGGAAAGGCACGGCGCCTGAGATCGGCTCCAGCCACGAGCGCACGTACCTCGAGTCTGTGCCTAAGTGAGGTTGGTGACTGTATGGATGGTAGACCACTGATGACTGGGAATGTACAGGGGCCCAGGAGGTGGAGAAGACGGGTGGCTTAGGTGCGAAGCTGCAAGACGGATAGTCGGCGCACTCCGGCACTAGGGACGTCGGACGAGGGCCGGCTGGGTGCGAACCGGGCGCCGAAAACCGAGCTGCAGCCAGGACATCCTCGTTTTCATGGCTGATCAAGGAGTCCACATAATAATTAGTTATGGGACCCGTGGTCGACATGTCGATGCTTCCCCGGCTCTTTTACATGCATCCGATTATTATATGGAGTGTATGTGTACTTTTTTATCTAACCATAGAACAATCAAGGCAGGTAATTATTTCTCAACCCTTCTTGGGCTGCCATTGGCTGCCTCGCCAGCACGTGATTATATTTACCCCCACAAAAATTGTACAGTGGATCAATGCGCCACTCACCCCAGGACACCAAAGCGCATTAGCGGGATTAAAGGTTGCACTTTTAAGCTCTTTTCTTGGACCTTTAGAGGTGATTTCAGCAGCGGTGTTCCTTTACAGAGGGAGCGCCTTTCGTAGCTGTAGCGGCGGATCTCTCTGCAGCCGTACAACCGCCCTGCCGCGCACTACGTCCGAGAGCAAGGCACTATTTGATGGCGTAATCAATCTCTGTCTGGTAAAATCCACCGTAGCGCCGTGCCACTGCAATGGGTAGTATTACACTTTTAAAGAGTTTTATTGGATCAGGAGCTCTTTTTTTAATGTTTATCAGAGCTGCAGCACACGATAAAGTATGTCTGCTCCTGTTTTAAATACACGGGAAGAAACGCCTTCACTCGTGGGTGACAGCGGCAGAGACAGAATCACAACGGCCAGGATTCGGCCGCAATAAAGTTTGCGCCGTTTTAACGAGCGCAGATCAAACATTTCCTACATGGGATTAGCAGAGATAGGAGAGGAGGGGATCCAAGATTCTTGACAAGCAGCCCACCACAGCGGGCTATATTCGGCTAGTCGCCGTCCGTCTTTTTATTCCCGTCAATAAATTTTAACGAGGACCATTTGATTGTTCATAAACGTGTCGTTATTAAGACTACATCGGAGTTCCTGGCTCCACATAAGCCCACCACCACCACCACCATCACAGGCTGGGACGGGAGCAGCAGGGAGGGTCACCGGAGCACGAGGTAAAACGGCCGGTTAAAGGGCCAAGCTTTGATGGGTGGTGTTACTGTTGGATCCGGTGGCACCACTCTGCTGCCCCCCCCCCCCCCCCAGCGCACAGCCGAGCTGCCCGGCAAATAACACACAGGTTAGGAAGTGGACGGCGGGGATGCAGCACGGCAACTAATGCACGCCACCGAAGAAGCGGCCAGAGTCACGTGAAGCACAGTAAGGGAGGCTGGGCGCGAGCGCGGCGCAACTGTAGATGAGGCGGAGGACGCAGATGATGAATTATTTAAGGATTAAAGCATTTACCTGATGCCATGTGTGTGTGTGTGTGTGTGTGTGTGTGCGTGCATATGGTTTGGGGTATGCTTTGACTGAGTCTGTTATTTCTGCACCCCTGATTTCTGTTTCTTTCTTCTTCTTTTTTTTTTTTTAATTTTAACGTTTACGGTGACCTGTCAGCCCGCATAAGATGTCAAACGGGCTACCTGTCAATTTTAAGCCAGCAGAGTTAATTTTACAGCCAAGTAAGGATTTTTTCACTTTAGCAACAGTAAGATGATGGTAGTGTTTTCAAAGTGATATTCACGTGTATCAAATGGACTATGACTTGTAACTGAATGTGGTTTACCTTGGGAGACCAAAACACTAATAATTACCAGAATAAATCATTTTTGAAAGCTCAGCGTTGGGATTTTTTTTTTTTTTTATGAGAATATCACAGTCAGTACTACTGTGGTAATGAGAAGAGCAAGAACAGCAGTGATGTTTGGTGTCACTTAAGATAAACATAAGCAGACAACGCGATCAAATATAGTTAGTAATAAAAACAAATCAATTTCCTTGTGAGGAAAGAGGGAAGATTAAAGCAGATATGCTCATTGCTTATAATTATTAAATAACTTGACATGTAAAATGAATTCTCACACCGGCACGTGAGGTTTGAAGCTCAGTGTTTCACGAGCACACCTTCAGCGTGCGCCGCGCGTGTCCGACCGAGTTCAGATTCAGAAAGAACATTTAGGAGGCCAGACACCAGCCCTGAAGCGGCCAACAGCAAACGGCGTCTGCGGGTCAGGATGAACATCTCAACTCGGTTCAAGACTTTCCCCACATGTTTTTACTGTATAAATGGATTATATTTAGCAGACACTACAGGGTGACTTTTTTTTTACGTGCGTTTGCAAACAAAGTGCACAAAATAGTAAGCGTAGCGATATCTTGATTATATTATAGACAAATTGTGCTAAACACTATTATTTTGGCAGCTGGTGGAGTGCGCCTTTGTCTGCGTTTATTCATGCGTGTCTGTGTGAGAGAGTGCGCTGTATTAGTGGGTTAATAGGATTCGTTTTGTAAAATATGTAGCTCAACTGTTGTACTGCAATAAAATGGGAGATTGTAAATGCTTCCGGTGCTGTTGTTAACTGCTTTTTTTTTTTTTTTTTTTTTTTTTTTTTTGCAGGTGATGTCCTTAAATGTGTTCACTCTGACACGATCCAGCCGTCTGAGGTCAGGCTGCTGGACTTTTGTTGCATTGTGAAGCAGATTCTCGTGTCTTCTATTAGTCCTTCTGTGTTTTAACCTTAATTAAACACAGCAGGCTGAATGTCCCACTGTCACCAATACAGCGGAGGAACGCATGGAAATAAAGGGGGAACAGGACAGCTATAAGACTGCACACATGGAGCTGGTTGGTTAGTTAAAATCATATAGTCCAAATATCACTTATATGTTTATATAGGATTTGTGGTCTGGAGGCACCTGTCATCACAACCTTCAGGTTTGTCTAAGGTAAATCCCAAATGCAATGTCTCCAATATTTGACTGTCAAATGAAACACAGATAACGCCTCACACTAAAGCGTTTATTCCACCATAAGATCACATAAAATGAGTTGTCACTCTGTTTGTTAAAACTGAGCAAAACAAAACATCTTTGATAGATGCACTGCACGATTTAAACTCACATTTGTTCTAGGACACCATTTAGCAGGTTCACATTCATGTAAAAGGAATTTAAGCAGATCAAATGGAAATAAAAAAAAAAGACACGTGCTTTATCTCTTCTCTGTTTTCTGACGGAATGTTTTAAGGATTAACTTTTGTTCAGTATGCCCATAATCCAGCTCCTCTGTTTTACTGTGTAAAAGGAGTTTAGTTTAGTTACAAACAGCCACAAAAAGGTTGTAACCAGACAGTCATTATAAGGAAAACGGTCAAAGGCATTGCCTCTGAAATAGAAATGTAAATGTTAGATTAAATGTGCACATTCCTCTGCATTTAAACTCATCGGCTAATACGCAAAATTATGCTATTAAGGCATAGTTATGCATTTAATTTGCATTTAATTTGATTTGAAAAGACAAGAAATCTTTAGGTCTTTTTTGCCATCGGGAAAAGTCCTGAGTTTTTAATCGGCAGATGGATAATAATCAGACGTGTGAATGGGCTCTAACGACTTTCTCCTGGCAAATCCATGGGTTCAGTTTGTTGGATTTTGTTCAAAGAGACGGCGGAGGTACACTATTTAGGATTTTAAAAAAAAATGTGAGTAATTATGAACGCCAAGAAGTGGCCCAAACAAAACCAGCACAAATAAATAAATAAAAAAATAATATAAATATATATATATAATATATATATATATATATATATATATATATATATATATATATACACAGTATATATATACTGTATATATATACTGTTTTTATTATATCAAATAAAAATCTCTCCGCTCTCACACACACAAACAAGTGCATGGTCCAGAAATGTACAAAAAAGTGGAAAATTTGAAGTATAGTAATAATAGACACCTGGAAGTTTGTTTAGTATTTCAATGACTGAATTGCAAATAAAATAATTGTATAATCACAATCCATGATTGTCAAAAGTTATTTATACTGCATGTTGCTATTTAGAATAGAATAGAATAGAATAGAATAGAATAGAACAGAACCTGTACTGTTTGTCACAATGCAACTGAAATTCATCTTTGAGTATTAAATAATTCAGCCTCTTAATAATTGCGTCTGGGTACAAACTGTTATAAAGCAGTTTTATTTAAGGCATTGATTCCAATTAAAATATCTATATGTTGTGAAACAGCTGAAAAATATATGGTGACAGACGTTTGACTCATTTTATGAATAAAAATGTGTCGTAATTACTGTAAGATTGAAATTAGGATCCAAGTATCATGGGGAACATGGCTTGATTAAAACGTACTAATTTTCTTTCAAAATGTCAGAAAATGTATAAAAAAGAATGAGTGACATTTTGCAAAAAAAAAAATATATATATATATATACATGTATATACTGTATATATATATATATTATATTATATAAATCATTTTAAATAATTTCTACGTCCTTTAGAATGGCCCATTTCTCTATTTTCGCACCTTTTCCAGTTCCTCTTATTTTAACAAATAATTCCCGGCGGCCATACCGTCCGTTAACCCATGAGAATCTGTGTATGTCCAACAAAAACAAAAAAGGAGGCAGAGAAAAGCCGTCAGCATGGCTGGCTGGTGTCTGATCACGCCGGCAGCAGTCACCCATCTTGGTGTGTCCTGAGGAAGTGAGCGTCCAAAGGCTCCAGATCCTGTGCGACACTACAAAGTAGATTAAATGGCTTTATGTGTATATGGTTTTAGGGTGAATCTGCAGCTCTGGGCTGTTTGCAGCTGTAAAGTCTTTGTCAGCGGTGCATTCCTGCAGAGACAGCCATTCACTGAGCTGAATGAAAGTGACTTTGGATTCCAGACTGTCTCTTCCAGCGGTGCTGCTGCTAGAACAGGAGGGAAAAGCGACCAGAAAAAACACTGCACTCCCTCAGAGAAAAGATGCTGACGGCGGCGTGCAACCAGAATAAACTCTTTATGACAACATTAGCTACTGTTTCATTTGGACAGCGCCCATCAATTCACCGTAATCACGTTTAATACGTCTAATAGCGGCCAGTGTGTGACAGAACGGGTTTATTATCGCGCAATAACGGTGTTGAACAAAGATAAATAACACAGAGGCTGAAAATTAATGCAAACTGCAATAGTTTGACAAAGCTTAATCTAAATTATAAGAAGGTGGGAGCGTTTTAATTTAAATTTTGCCATCAGTTATGTAAAAATGCTCTCTTTAGTACAACTAAAGTGAAATGTAGAAAAAAATGGTGCACAGAATGTGTTTGGAGGAAATATTAGGCCTCAGTCAACAAAAAGTGATTTCTAATAGGATATAACAAACATGACAGTAAAGCAGCTGTATTCACATAAGCGCCTTAAACTTCCCAGCAGACTGATTAAATGAAGCATTTCAGCAGTCGCCCATTACCAGATGAAAGCACACACTACTCATATCACACCAACAACACGCATCCAGACTCAGGCGCAGATAAAAAAGTCAAATCTTTGCGCAATCACCCATAACCAGCGTGTCTATCCATCAGCTGCAAACACTGCAAAGCCAGCGATGACAGATGCGCCACAAACGCAGTCTAAAAACTTTACCCCATGTTGTTTACAACCCATTCTCTTTCTGAGAGCCTCGGGTGGCTTTTACAGCCCGCCACAAAATCACAGCAGAGAAAGAAAGCGTCTCTGTTCAAGGTATTGCAACCCAGTTCATTTACAATGCCATTTGCGGGGGGACCTGGGTGACTATAGGGGGTAATTCAGCGGAAATTGTGCCCTTGATGAAGACGAACTGACGTAATCAAGGCAGTTTCTTGTTGCCGAGCCAGGAAGCCAACCCCAACAACATGAAACTACCTAAACCACGCTCCAGCTTCGCGGGGTTAAATCCATGGAAAAGGGGGGGGGGGGGGAAATGAATGCAAAAGCCACAACAAGTCCAAGAGAAAAGGCGAGTACCAGCACAGCACAGAGATTCGGTGCTTCATTTCTGCAGTCGCAGTTGAATTGTTTTACTTGTTCACATATCAGCCAGTTATATTTGCGATGCATGTAGGGAAAACAGTTTATTCCTCCATGCATGCTCTGAAGCAGCTACACACAGACAAAAAAAAAAAACAAAAAAAAAACAGTCAGCAACCAACAAAGAATCAGCAGCAGTTTTGATTAACTGCGTGTAAATACTGATGTGAACACGCCTGCGATGTGCGTGCCAAGCGAGCTGTCAAGTCAGCTACTCTGACAGATGTGGCACACTTTTCAAAACAGGAAACACACAAACATCACGTAGAAAAAAAAAATATATCTATATATATATATCGGCTCCTACCTTTGCCCGTCTCCCGCAGACGTGGTCCAGGTGCGCTTTGTTATCCACGTGTGCACGCGCCGTGACGCTTGTCGGTACGGTCCCCCGGAGCAGTCTGCTGTCCCCTTCGGCCGCTCCCATCCGAGCCCCGCTCCGGTGAAGGGGCTCCATTATCCCGGGCGGAGGGAGGAGGCTGCCCGGCTGGATGGTGGTGGCGCACGTCGCAGTCTCTGTCCGCCGCGCCGAGCAGCCCTCCTCCGCACACACACACACACCTTTAAACGCATCTTTACTGCTGCAGCACATTATATTTGCAGATCATAAAATCCACCCCCAACGCTTTCCAGGGCGAACCTGACATTAGAATTTTATGACCTTGACTTACTGTGGTCACCTGGATAATATTTAAATCAACGTTATGGTCTCTCACTTCTATTAAAACTGCCATGATCTCCTTCTCCCATCCGCAGTGTCTCTCCCTCCCTCTCATTTTCGCCACTATGCCAGGGGAAGGACAAAGTTGGAAATAAGCTTTTTTTCCCCCCATTTCCTCACTCTTTTTTTAAATTGTTTTGGAATGGTTTGCCGTGACATAGCTTGATGCGTGTAGATCACGCTGCACACACACACAGGAAAAAAAAAAAACACACCACAGCACCAGTGGAAATTAATTCATCATGCCTCAGCAAAGTGAAGCAGCTTACATGCCACTGTAGTTATTTATAGACAGCTCCAAATTGCCTCCTCCTTTCCTATGGTTGATGGTATATTACATTTATAATTACACAGTAATAGCACCTGAAGTTCCCCCGGAGCGCAAGTCCTGTTTGAAAGTTTTTAATCTGAAGGCATTCTAGGCGTTTGTGTATTTTGCGCAAAATGCAGATAATTTTTTTTTGTTTAAATATGGGCACATGCATAATATGTCTAATCTGTTATGCATGTGAATGTACAATAGTGTGTGCATGTGTAGGAGTGCATGTGAGTGTTTTGGTAAAATCCTCCTCAGGAATAGTTGTAGACGACACTCTGCTCCCTTTCCCGACTCTCCATGTTGAGCTTCTTCTGCTTCATGCGCCTGTTTTGGAACCAGATCTTGACCTGTCTGTCGGTCAGGTTGATACTCCGGCTGATCTCCAGGCGGCGCTCCCGAGACAGATACATGTTGAACAAGAACTCCTTCTCCAGCTCCAGGGTCTGGTGCTTTGTGTAGGGACACCGTTTCTTCCTTCCTGTCTTGGCTTTTAACCAGCTCCCCGTCGTCTTTTCCGCGGACCCGTCATCTGCACCGGGGCAAGAGGAAATAAAAGAAAATGAGCAAATGTGCGTCAAAATCCTTGCATTTTGTGCAGAGGTTGCACGCCGCCTCATAAACTGCATTAATAGAGTGGATTGTCTGCACACGCCCACATCTCAAATTCCCACTGATACAGCTCCAGTGGATGGAAATCAGTAATTCATAAGAAGCGCTTCCTTCCTTCTCTCTTGAACAAGTGCACAACAGTGAGCGGCGCATCTTTAGCTGCAACTCCTACTGGCTTGCAAATTGCTTTTGTAGGGATGCATAACTATAATTAGATCAAATAAAAACAGGGGTGTGTAAGCACTTCCTTTGTCTGTGTTGGACCTCAGACTCCCATAAAAATTTTATTACCTTTGCACATCGGAGCCGGATGAATTTTTGAGGCTCATCTTAAGACAAAGGGATGTCTCAGTAGCATAATATCACATTTAGAAAAACAACAACAACAACAACAACAAAACGCAACGACAACAAAGGAAGAATGTATGTCCGCAGCTGTGGGGGGAAGGGGGGGGTGGCGCACAACACACTGCTGCACATGCAGTTAATTTCTTGATTAGCACTGCACACCCTGGGGAATATGGCCTCTGTTACACGCACAGCAAACACTCGCTCACAACGCGGGTTACAGTAATAATTACCCTGATGTGAACGCTCAGTGTGTGGCCCACATTTAATCTCTATCAAAACATTTAATTCAGTAATATGGGAACAACCTCTCTCTCTCTCTCTCTCTCTCTCTCTCTCTCTCTCTCTCTCTCTCTCTCTCTCTCTCTCTCACACACACACACACACACACACACACACACACACACACACACAGAGCGGTCTTAAAGCCTAGTTGTAACATCCAATTCAATTAAAAAAATTATCTACAAACCACAAACGTTTGCTGTTATTCAGAATAGAATAGGCTTTTTTTTTGTCATTGTACAGTTGTAAAATACAATGAAATTGTGGCTGCTCCGCCAGGCTAATGTGCAGTAAAAGTATGAAAATATAAAAACAGAGATATAAAGAAGACATTTGAATAAAATAGCATACATTTAGTTTTTTTTGTTGTTGTTTTTTTTTTTTGATCGAGTCTCCTCAGGAACAAGTGCTCCTTTCTATAGATTATACAGGACAGAGGTCGCCACTCCTCTCTGCCCACCTTTCCCCTATTCTATTATGCTGAGCACCAGGCTAGATGGTGGAAAGTACCATTTTTATATGGTCTTTGGTATGACTCTGCCGGGATTTAAACCCCAGCCTCCAGATTGTGGGCCAGATGCTCTACCAACTAGGCCACCACTCCGGTAGAATGAATAAGTAGTATAAAAAAATATACACATGGCTCAGTTATTGACTTTATGTAGTATTGAGCTTATTGAGTTCTATATAACATAACAGTGAAATAATATTTTAATAAGAGCGTAAGTAAGCATATGTAATAAATTATGACAAATCATAATCACAGTAGCAATAATAATAATAATAATAATAATAATAATAATAATAATAATAATAATAATAATAATAATTATTCACAAGCTTTAAAGGTAATTTACTTCTGCAAAAAACAATAATTATTCAGGTTATTAGATATCCATGTGCCTCTTTTAAATTCATAAAAAACAAAAAAGGATTTAACGTAAATTTTCAATTTAAATAAAATGTGCAGTCAGGGACATTTGCAGTTATCTTAACTAAAAAAAAAGGGTCAAATGTATTTAAGACAAAAATTTACTTTGTTTTAATGCTTTCATTTTTCCAGTAGCCTATATTTCAACATAATAGACAAAGGCACAGAGTTTCAAATCTATAGCTTGAAGTTTTTAAACAATGACACTCAGTGATGTGTGTGTGTGCGTGGGCGTGTGTGTGTGTGTTAGAGAGGGGGGGGTGACAGAGAGAGACATAGAGCGTGTTTATTTAGATGATAACGGCCCACCTCATGCTCTCACATTAATGGGAAGGCGTCACATCACGGGCGCCATAATCCACGCCACTGTCGGATGCCCACGCAGCCCACGGGACTGCTCTCGAACACGACACTGCATTATAAGACGCAAAGCTACGGTTCCAGTAACCCTGCAGCTATGTGCTGAGCTGTGTGCGTGCGTGCACGTGTTTTGTGAAGGAGGGGTGAGGGTGCGTTTGGCAGAAATCTACCTTTTAATTCCCCGTCAGACAGCTCGGAGCAGCTGTCACTCCTGGCCCTCTCCTCCTTCCTGCTCCCACTGTCATCTGTCTGGGGACCGTCTCCTGGTCCCGTCTCCCGCGCCGACGCGCCGCCGACCGCTGTGCACGCCGCTGCTGATTCAACAGATGTGGCCAAGTGAGTGAGGGAGTAGCCGGAGGGGAAGCGCTGCGGGCCGGCCTGCTGTGGCCTCTCCACGCTGCACACCTGCAAACATCCGCCGGATGAAGGGGCACGCTGCTGGGGCCGGCAGCTATTGTCCCCGAGCCGGATGTAAGTGGCCGCCTCTGTTGTCTGTTTGCCCTTATTGCTGTCATCCTGGTAGAGGCAACAAAACGCCTCCTCTTTAACACCGCCCGCTGGAAACGAGCAGGGCTGTAAACACTGGGCAACAGGTTGCTGGTCCCTAGTGGTCTTGGAGCCTGGGGTCCACGGCATGAAAGTCTCATCCTGGAAGCCACAGGGCGGCAGATCGCCCGCAGTTGCCTGCTCGGCTCTTCTGGAGAGCGAAGGGGCTCCAGCCCTGCCGGGGCTTCTCGTCCCAGCATACCCGAAGTCTGCAGCCGCAGCGTGGATGTACATCCCGGGGCTCCTGGAGTAACCCTCACCCCTGAAGGAAGATGATCCACCCATTAAGGAATCCATCGGGCGCTCTCTTATTCTGGCATGACAATATGCATATTTGTGCACGCACCAACACTTTGTTATGTTCCACTGACTGAACTAGGGGATTTCTGCGGGAGAAAAATGACAGTAGGATGCTGACATCTTTTGGAGGGGGGTGCAAAAATATGTGTAACATAATTATGGATGCTTGCAGACATGTCATGTGAGTTTTAGACCAATGGCGGCGTGGAAGTGGCCTTGATGCTCCAGACCGACGTGACGTCAGCTCGTTCAAGTTGGGAGATCCGAGGAGTTTTGGTGGAGCACGAGCGCCACCCAGTGTCCGCGTGCCGGTCAGAGCAGCGGGCCCAGAGCAGAAGAACAAAGGACGGGCGCTGCTGCGGCAGGACTGGGGGGGGAAATTACTGCGCGGCTTCTGGCATTTCTTTCTGTGTGTGTCCCAGCACTTCAAATAATTGAAAGAAACTGATTGACAAGCTGCTGAGTTGAACTTTCTTCACGGTTCCCATGAAGACGTGGAGAATAGCCCGCGTTTGATTTACCGTTTGTTTGTTTGTTTCCTGGTCTGTTTTGTTGCGTCAGACTTAGCAAGGTAAGATGTACTCGTGCGTTTTATTTATGAAAGAAGTTTACAGCATGAGTGTCAGATACATTTAAAAATACACGGGTTTTTTTTTTTTTTGTATTTGACGTATTAAATCTAAGTGTACGACGTAGTTCAAAATGTGTTACCAACTAACTGCAGAATTACGATCACCGTATATTTTACAAATCTGCATTTGCATTTGCAATAAAATTTGCATTTTATTCATATTAGGACCTCCAATTCGCTAAAAAAAAAAAAAATCCGTCAACTAAGAGACTAATTATTTAACTTCAAAATGATTTGTTAAAAGTGTTTGCGTGTATAGGGTGGATGGGGATTTTCTGGGTGTGTGAAGGAAAAAGAAGTACACAGTTTTCACCCCGTTGTTACTGCTAACACACCACATTACAGCCAAATAAATAATTCATTATTTATCCCAACTTCTTGTACAGACAATTTTGTATTTTCTCTTTCCCCAATCTTTCCTGCTGATTTGCAGATGTGTTGGTGTGCCATTGGTCTGAAACTAACTAGCATATTTATTAATTTTATTTATGTTTTAAATCTCAAACTAAGTATGTGACAAAACTGTCTGGATGGTAATTAATTGTATTTATATATAACCAGTTTAAACATATTTTTCAATAATACTTTACGTTTTCTTTGTAATTTATTTTAAGTGTCAACCACACGGCATGAATTTAGATTCACTATCATGTAAAAAAAAAAAAAGAGTTAAATACATAAAGAAATAAAAATAAAATGGCATCAGGAAAATATTTTTACAGGTGTCTATCAAATCAGCAACGGATGTGCCGCAAGGTTTATCATTCAGTTAATTTAAAAAGTAATCACGTCATATTTGCATATATTTTAACATGAAACTTTTGATATTAGAATCATATTTATACATATATTAGAAAGGTAGGTGCTCGTCTCAATTTTGCAGTAATCAGGTGAAGTTACCTGCACATACTCCATCTGACTGATCCGTTGTTTTGCTGTTTCATCCATTTCTTCCAAAATCTTAATGTAATAATAATAAACCTTTGCTGAAGATCAGTGAGGCTCTGATTATCAACAAGATGGGGACTACAACACGGCCGCACAACAATGAACGCCAGATGAATGACGTGAAAACAAAATGTGACGGGCGTTTGGTACAAAGAGCATTAAAATCCACGAGTGTAACCGGTGTTCTGGTGTTAAAACGGTAGATTGTAATGTGGAACCCGTCCTCACAGTTGCGTCCTACTGTTTGGTTTGGTTGCTGTAGGCAAAAATCAAAACACAAACAAGTGAGTGGGTGAACGGGCCATCTGAGGGATTTTTTTTTTTTTTTTTTATCCATATCATTCTTAAAACTGTGAAACCAAAGCAGCTATCGTAAGTTTGAGTGGATTCAAATGTTTGTTGAAATGCTTTTCTCTCTCTCTCAGCAGGAGTGCTGGAGTCTTCCTGCTGGCTCTGCAGACGGGTCCGCCCCCATGTCTCAGTGTCCAGTTCAGTATCATTTTCAAAGGCAAGGGCAGTTTATATAAATCCCCTCTTAGAAAATGGAGCTGTGTTACTGCCGAATGCCGTGCTGTTATCTGTTTGTGACACATTATTGTAAATGAAATAAAATGTCAAAATAACTGACCAGTATCTTTGTGGTTATCTGCGTTTTCCCCCCCAAAAAAGTTCCACAATTACACAGAAAGTGTCTGGAGTGTCATGGCTGAAGTCTGGAAGCTTCAGTGTAACGTCAAGGACTTTGTGCAACCAGACGCGCACATTCTTCTCCTTGTAATGACCGCACCTTATGTGGCCAAGCCTACCTCAAAAACTGACACCAGGCAAACATGCACAGGGAAGGCTTTATGACACCCTCAGCCTGGCCTGAAGGCTAGCCCCGACTGGGGTAACAGCCTTCACTTGTATGCACCTGGAAACAAATGATACGCCAGTAAAACAAAAGGAGAGCCGCTTCAGTTAAAGCTGGAATTAAAGAAAAGGAACAGAAACAGGCAGATCTCCCGGACCGAGCGGCGGGCGTATACCTGTGCCAACGAGGGTGACCCAGAAACTCGCAGATGGTCCTGCTGAAGGTGGAATATCAGCGGTGTGTGTTAAATGTTCCGCAATACTGCGGCTGCACACATTGTACTTAGTTCTGCTCCACTACTGCACTTGGTTTTTAGGACAGAGGACAACACTGCTGGCCTGGCGCTATTACGCAGCGGCAAGGAGCGGGCAATTCTAACATACAGATCGTATATCAGCGTCCACTGCATACCTCTCTACTCCCAGAACAAAATTGCTCGTTAGTCTATATTTCGCGCGTGGAAATGGGAGAGCTGCCTCCTTCTTCTTCTTCTTCTTTTTTTTTTTGGTTGCCAATAAAACGACGCCTTTTCTTTCTGATTACACCGAACATTACCATGAAATAAAGATTTAGGTTTCTTTAACGTGCGCACATGCTGTGTTTTTCATGTGCAACTGGGCTTCGAGATTTGCGCACGCACGCACACTCACTCACACACACACACACACACACACACACACACACACACACACACACACACCTATTACTGCGACAGTATTTTACCACGGTCTTTACACTTGTCTAAACTACAGCCAGCGCTGACCATTAAATTATCGTGCCGTTGGTTGCAAACCTGGAGGCTGTTATCATAATGTGAGCAGGTACACGGCTGCTGAATGCTGAGACGCGGCAGCGGCTTTCCTCCACTAATCAGGAGCCACTGGGGCGACTCAGCTTAATTTGTTCCCGGCTGCCACTTTAAAATATCTTCCCAGGTTCTCTGTGAGGAGGTTCTGCTCTGTCCCCCCCTGTCCTGCGGCTCCGTACCCAACCGTCAGATTTATGGTTATAAAATCAGGTAAGGTATTTAATTAAAAATCAAAGTGAAAATCACTATCAAAATAAAGCGGCGTTGCAAACGTTTCGTTGCCACGGAGGACAACATCAGGCAGTTTGCGCAAACGGGCCATATGAAACTTATATTTTACTATAAATTTTAGCAAGACTAATTTTGGTGGCATGAAAAAATGGCACCGTATTATGAGGTGAAGCAAAAAAAAAAAAGTCTCATCGTGTGTGTCGGTTACTTGCTGCAGTAGCGTAAAAGAAAAACAGTTCCGTGGCCCAGCAGAACAGGTTTGGTGTTTAAATGTGAGTGTACAATGTGATGAGCATTTGCATCAGACAAAAATGACAAAAAAAAAAGCATCTTAAATCTCCCAAATAAAGTGAAAGAGGAATGCAGGAAATAAAATGCAAGGGGAAAGCAAAAGAAAACACGGTTTGGTTATTTTTTTTCCTGTTATGTTGGGATTTAAAAACAAAAAGTAAACAATTCCTATTTTCTAGCCTATTTTAACATATTCACTCTACTCTATTTATGCAATCATTTATTTTACATTATATAGTTTTGTGTTTGACGTTATAGAAATCTGCTGTCATTTTTAGAGATTTTTTGTTTGATTTTGTTGTGCTTTGCTTTTGAACTTTTGGTGGAAAAAGCCAGATTTGATCGACTCTGGTTACATTAATAAAAACAATAAAAGAAGAAATATTCAATGGGGCTAACACTTTGAAAAAATGAGAAACACAAAGGGGGGGAAAAACAATGATTCAGCCAGAAAAACTATAGGACCGTTTAAAACGAACACTCAGATCAATGTTGATGAATTGGCGGATTTGTACTTCCGTAATTTAATGGCAGCAGTAAAATAGTAAAGATCAACATCTTCTCCCACCATGTTTCCTTCCCCAACATGAAACAGCCGCCATTTTCCTTCACTATCCAGCACCCAGCCAGTCTGCCAGAGCTGCATTCCAGCACAGTCAACTGTCCCCCTGTCCCTCTCCGCCAGAGAGGACGTCTCTGCCACTAATAATAAAAACACTCTGATGTCACCCACGCATCCCCACGCAGGAAACGGGTTTTCAAGATCCCCGCCGAGGGAACCGGGGCTACGGGACTCCGCGGCCCCCGTGTGGCTGCTCGGCAACACTCGCAGCATCCTCTGCAGCACTCCCCGCCAGTGACGTTGCGTGCTGGAAAAAAAAGCAACAAACTACAACGTCACCGTGCAGGGCCAAGGTTGGTGGGTGTGGCATGGAAAAGGGAGCTTCTAGCCTTGATCTCCACGAGTGTGCGTGGCTCTTCTTTAGTCAGAACCACCCCCCCCCCCTCTACACTCGCGGATGGCGCGCTCAAATATGCAGATGCAAGTTTCGTTCCACTCGGCGAGGAGTCCTGTCTCTGCGCACTGCGCAGCCGCAACAAAAACGTCTTTCGCTTATAATATGACGCTTATGACCGCACGGTGAACGCCTTTTACGCAGCCTTTTTTGTAAAGTCAAAAAATCCAAAGGTGGACCGACTCACGGGAACTCGCACACCCACACACGCACAAACCGTCACGTCTGCACTTCCACAACCACCCATTAAGATAAATACTCTGCAACAGCCACACACCGGCACGTTCTGCCTTCTTGGAGAATACAAATCTGGCTCCACAGTTTACACCGACATGTTTTAAAACGCCTCATGCGTGAAAACGTATACATTTTACAAGGACAATAAAGTGTATTTACTGGGTGTGCTAAAGCTGGCAAAGTTACCTGCTGTAGTTTAATGCGAGGGGTCAAAGTTGATCTGTGGACACATTCCACTTTCTGCTCCCACTCCCTCTTATTGGCCCACTCCCGACGCAGCGCGCATTTCCGGGCTAAAGGGGCTCCTTGATTCCACTTTATTGCAGTGGGTTAAAGGTGAAGGCCTTGACGTTATTGAAGTTCAAAGACTACATTTGATTATAAATTTTTTACCTTATGCGCACGTGCAATCGCCGTGCGCATGTGCCGTCTCCTCGAGAACACACGCAGGACGCACACGTGCACAGGCATATAAGGAACACCCATTTTAAAAAAAATAAAAATAATATAAAAGAGACAGAGCATACATACATACAGGCCTATGGGTTTTTTCCATATGCTGAACATGGGCTGTTGTGGGGGCGGGGGGGGGGGATGGTTGGCCGAGTTCATGTCGAAACCTCTTGGCAGTCTTTTTCGGACATCCAGCGACGCTTGTTTACTATTTACTGCGGAAGTGAACGCCATTCCCCCAGAACAGACGGTGCAATTAAGAGAAAAAAATAGCCATTTAGTGCCTCTGTCTTTATGGCAGTGTCTAGACTTACAAGAGTGGCGATTGCATTTAGTGGGCACTAAAAGAGGTTATCATTCCACCTTCTCTCTGCATTTCTATGATGTGCATGGGCTCTATGTTAAAATCGTAAGTGATCCTTTAAAACGGCACAAACCTCCAAAGTGGCAAAAAAAAAAAAAAAATGCTGACAAGTTGACGCTGTTTCTCAGTTTAGTCACCAAATAAATGCAACAGAATATGTGTATCATCACGATCTGGTCTTTTAACACAAGAGTTTTTTATTTTATTTTTTTCTGTATTTATTTGTTTTTGTTTTGTGGGGAAACAGCGTTCTGATCCAAACACCCAAAGACGACCAAGAACATGCGCAAAAGTCAGTGGTGGATGAATATGATTACGCACAGAAAGCACACAGTCACTGAGTTTTGCCTATAGGGTTCTGTTTATTTTATAGGTATTATGCTAATGGTACACTGGGTGACAATCTGTTCATTCTCTCCTAAACCCAAAGCAGCAAATAATTTAACGAGTGTTGGCGTTAAAGCTGTTAAAAGTTGGTATGAGCACCATACTGAAAAAAATAGCAGCAGGGGGGGGGGGTCAAAGGAAAAGTGGACATACATTTATTTACAGTCATGGATGCACATTGCATAGGCTACTCTGTACAGGGGGCGGGTGTACTTTCACAGATTGGACATCACAGTTCTCATTGGTGCATGGGGGGGGGGGGGGGGAAACAATGACGCCTGGAGATTTTTTTTTTTTCCAGAAATTGCTCTCATTCTGGTCGAGAGATAATTAGATAATGATATGCTATATACAAGGATCAGAGTTAAAAATTTGTCTGCGCAGTAATAAGGATTCAAAATGTTTGGTACATTTGATATTTTAACAAATATGTGAACAATGGAGTAAACACAATGAGGACTCGTGATAAATAGAGGGACATATTTAAGAACAGCATATAAATGATTATTTTAGGCCTTTCTGGGGGCAGCTACAAATGCACCCCCCGCCTGCAAAATGTCAATTTTTTTTTTTCATTTTTTTTTAAATCCCATGCTGGCCTATTTCTTCCACTGTTCACTCTATAGCATTGCACTCTTGGTGATTGGGACTCCTTTAGAAAACACTTGTGCCCCACCATTACAACTGAGTGACACGTGAGGAGGCCCGCGCGCCACCGTCCAGGACCGGCTCCGGCTCACAATAGTGGATTCCCAGAAAAGTACTGCAGGCGATCTCTGCTCAGCTTCTTCTCTTTCATTCTTCTGTTCTGAAACCAGATTTTAACCTGCCGGTCGGTGAGGTTTAGCATTCGGGACAGCTGGAGCCTCTTCTCTTTGTTGATGTAAACGTTGAAGAAGAATTCTCGCTCTAGCTCTCGAATCTGAAACTTGGAGTATGGGCACCTCTTCTTCCTTGTCCGAGGAGCACCTGAAGACACGAGAAATAAAGATTGAGTTTCAAAAAAATAATAAGATAAATTAGGAGTGTCGTGCGTGGTTGCAGTGACAGAAGTGTTAATTTTCCAGGGTGAAAGTGAGACTTTACCGACTTGCCAGATGCCAAGGAGCAATGATAACATCCACGGAGCTATCAGATAAACCAGCCATAAATAGTGTTAAATATCCCAAACGCTCGGAGTAAACAAGCTCAACTTACAACCTCTAAGTACGTGTTTATCTGCTACAAATACGCAACAACAGAAGCATTTCACCCGCACTATATGCGCCAAATTCCTCTGGAGCTAAACGAACAATTTGCAGGAATCGTTTGGCAGTGAATTTGAATGCTTTGCCCTTGACTGCAAAATGGCACAGCCGGACCCCTGGGTCCCTCTAACTTCTTATCGAGCAGGTGACGGGGGATAGTTGCATTTTAAAAAGTTTAGTGCTTTGCAGAGGACGCCTGTGACCGTGTGGACGAAGGACCAAGCAGTAACATCTCAGTGTGTCTAGCCATGCTAAATATACAGTGCACATGAGGGTAAATACCAAATGCATCGTATGCTGGGATAGCAGTAACAGTGCTTGAAAATCAATAATATTTTTACTCATTTTTTCCTGCTGATTGGTGAAAGGCCATGCGCCAGATACACGATAATAAAGAATATAATGGTTTTTTTTTTCCAGTGGAGTCGGGGGAAATAGCATAAACTGGGGAAAATTGATTTTTGTGTAGAAACAGACAAAGCAAATTGTCTAATTTAGAAGGAAAAAAATAAAGTATTCTAAGATAGATAGATAGATAGATAGATAGACAGATAGATAGATAGATAGCTATTTAACTGTAGTGTCTTTAATACTCTTTGCACCGCGTCTTTTTGCGGGCAAACCCTGCACTAAAAGAAAAATCGCAAGACGCCAAAAGCAATGTTCTGCCCAATTGGTTTTTATTCTCGACAGCCCAACGACGAAATCCCTTAAAATGCCTAACGCAAGTTCATGATCAAAGTTAACATTTGTCACAATAACTCTCTCTTAAAAATTTCACAGACTCTCACTACAGAGGCGTCTGTATATAACATCCCCCCTTTCTTTTTTTTTTTTTTTTTTCCAAAGCGCTTTCCCATCGTAAAAATTCTTCTCGTTGCAAGAAAGAGCTTTGGTAGGGTTATAATAAAATCCTTTGAATGCTTATAAAACTCCACATAAAATCTGACCGACAAAACACCGGGCTAGTCCCCTTAACCTTCCACCACTTTACAGCTTCGGTGTACCTACTGGAGTGGCTGCTCTTGCTGGCGCTGGCGTCCTTGGTTGTCGCGGAAGAAGTGCACGAGCCTGAATTCGTGTGCTGCTCCTCATCTTCGGGGTCTTTCTCCTGCTCCGGCTCCCCGGTCACGGAGGCTGTGGGCTGCAGCTGCTGCTGCTGCTGGTGCTGGTGCTGCTGCTGGGAGTCGCTCTCCAGCTTCCCCCCCTCGCTCTTTTGTAAACAATTGTCCGACTGATTGTCCGCGCCGCTGCAGTACGCCGTCTCGAAAAAGCGGTCGAAGCCCTGCGGGAGGACGTTGTTCTTCCCCACGCTGGAGTAAAAACCTGTGGAGGGGTGGTTGGAGCCCGGGTGGGCGTGATGGTGATGGTGGTGGCTGTACACGCTCTCGTTCTTCATGAGCATTTCTGTCATGGTGGATGGTGGAAGACAGTCCCTATGCACCAGATCCTCTCCCGAGTAGCACGACGCGTAATTGCCTCTGTGGTGCCATTTGCTGGCAGGGTCCAAGCCGTACGAAACTTCCCGTACCGGCTGCACTTGCGAGAGGTTTGTGGAGTAAGGATAGCTGATTTGCCTGGAAGGGGCCTGCGGAAGGAACGACGAGACAGCGGAAAACTCGGGGACGTAGTAGGTGCAGCTGGGGAGGTAGATGTTAGACGCGCAGCCCGTCCTGTCCCCAAACTCGGACGTCCGGTCTTTGCGCGTCTGGGAGCAGAAGTTGCCCAGATTCACCGAGTTAAACATCTTTCTCTCTCACTCCCGCGCGCTCCGCACTATAGATAGATGTTTTGGATACGAGCTGCAGCAGAAGGGGAAAATTTGGGAAGGCGAGATGACGCGCAATCCGTCTAAGTCGCCCCGCAGACACGTGATCGAAAGTAGATATTGTCATATATCAATTTGGAAGAGTTGGATGTGTAGGAGTGGTTGGCTTTAGGTAAGACCGAGGAGGTTCAGACGAATAATTTTCAAACACCACGGGCGCACCGTGAAAGCCAGGAACAGATCCCTGTTTGCAGCCTTGTGACAATTAGCGAGATGTGTGCTGTGTGTGTTTATGTTTATGGGCTGGTGGTAGGCTAGCCGAACAGCCACAGCTCCTTAAAAAGGCACGGCACAAACTGCAGGGTGCATTCAGTGACATGCTTCTTATTACAGGGCTGTGGGCTTTTACAGGTATTCCGACACCAATGCGCAAGACGCCACTCGATTGGAATAAATTAATCAGCCAATAATAAATTACTTTAACTGGCGATAGGACACAATGCAACAGAAATAAAGTGCAAACAGTAAAAAGAAACTCGGACAGTTATTGTGCAGTATTTCACAAAAAGTTAGAAGTTCCACCTTTTGTGGTGATTTTCTACAAAAAACAACATTTTACACTGCAGTCTGTGCCTTTTATCATTATTTTTATGGCCTATTTTTTTTTTGTTTGTTTTAGTCGGATTTAAATCCTTTCTAGGGGTCTACTGCACACATGAAAATTAAACTAATTCACGAATGGTCCATATTAACATTTGTCTCTCACCATATATATTTCACCAGTGCAGGACCGACCAGTGGGCGACCACAGCTCCACCGTCGTAACGTGGAGCTGAAGCAGCGATTGAGCAATGCAGAAAACACACAGCATGCATGTTGACTGAGCAAGCTAAAGTCATTTGCACACCCTCATTATTCTCCTTTGACTTTGGATCAGAGTCCATGGGAGACAGCGCCGCGATTCAAGACCCTGCTCCTGGAGTTCCTGCAGGACCACAAGCCAACGGCAGAGAGAAAACGTGCACAGATTATTCACGATTAGAGACTAAAAAAAAAACCTTCAAGTGGGTGAATTCTTCATCACTGCACTGCGGAGTTGAACGCACAATTTATGTGCATACTCTGAAACTATTCTCATATGAATATTTGCAAGCTCGTCTCCTTGGTTTTTATTGTCAATAAAATTAAATCTTCTAGGTTGCAGCTTTTTTGTCTATAAGCTTCTAAACAGAGAAACCGTTAGTCTTTTTAATAACGAGGTGCTGTATATATTTAAAGGCCATTCAAAGTGGGCCTGTTGACTAAGTAGTCTGAACGTATCCAGCATTTCCCTCTAAAGTGAGATAAGCCCCAGCTGATGCTCAAAGCTGCTGATGGTTTTATTTATCAACCAGAAAGTCGACATTTATCTGTGGGTGGAAGACGGAGATTAGTTTGCTGGTCTTAAAACAATTCCAATAAAATGAAAGGTTTGGAGGGGGGAAAAAAAAATGGGCCTGCGTGTGATTTCCTGCGTCATTGTAAACTTTTAATTGCACTATGGAGGCCTATCCGCGAATCTTTATAGACTAACAGATACTATCACAAGATGAAATTAATATGATGGCACATTGTTTATGATTATAGGATGCTTCCTAAATGTTGCAACAGAACCAAATTATTACCCAATATTCCAATAACGCAGTCGCTCTGTTACGCTCACCACTGGACACCTGTGTTGTTTTTAAAAAATGGAAAAGAAAGTTGGGGTCACCGATGATTCCCACCAACTGCAGATGAGAAGAGCAACAGCACACAACAAAGCAACATGAGCAAACCTCAGCATTAGGCTGGACTGTCCACTCCAGGCCAAAACGTGGCAATGGCTTTAGCTTGTTTACTACCGCTGCAGACAAAAGGTTGCCTCTCATGATGCATCCTGCATCCAAGTACAAAGAAAGCAGACAGCTGTCCAGACACAGCACTTGAATTTGACCACTAAAATCCTCTCTACGTCCATCATAAAACTGCGAAGGGCTGCAGTAACGCTAAATCCCTTTGTTCTGGAGAAAACCATAAACTCTGAGAATGAGAAGAATTTCAATTTCAGCAACTAGACTTTTTTGCCACCTTGAAAACAGGAGCAGGGCGATATCTATTTGTCGCAGAAACTCCTCAGCGCACTTTTTGCTAGTTCTCCATTTCAGAAAGTTTGCTATTCAGGTTTCCGTAATAGTTTGAAACTTTTTTGCAAGAAATTGTTTTGATGAACTCTACAAAAATAGTGGCAGAGACTGAGAAGAAACGACATTCGTGTTGTATTTGTGCGTCAGGCAGAACAGCTGCTGATGTGATTTCTGCTGGAGCCTCAGCTATGGACGGATTTTGGCCTATAGACACGTGTTGGACATATGCAGCTGCAGCAGTGTTGTACAATTGAGGAACAACAACAAATAATAATTCGCACATCAGAATGTTAACTCTGTTATAAAGAATATATAGTGACCTACAGGAGTAATTAAAGTGAATAAAACGCAGCCACTGAAGTTGGAAAAAAGTTGAACCCCCCCCCCACAAAACACCAACCTATCAACACAGGAAACGGCTACTAAAGGTCTGGGATTATAATACTTTAAAAGGCGTGTATTTCAGCGTTATTTTGATGAAAATATCATCCCAGAAATGAATAGTTTTCTAAAAAAAACACTTTTCCTTAAGGCAAATGATAGAAAGAACCATGGCAGACAGTCCAAAACAATATGGTCAATTCATTTCCTCATCATAATAACGTGAATGATGTGCTATAGTGCGGTATAAATAAGTAATGCGATGGTATGAATAAGCGATGCACTAATAAAATTCAAAGGTTGGGACCACCGATCAAGACAACAGGAAAATGATTGTGGAAAAAAAAAATACTTCAGTACGCTTAAAGAAGAACTGATGCGTTTACTGGGATGGGAAATATCACTCCTGGCCGCGTTTGAGTGGCAGCATTTGTCATGTGGCAAAATATGGCCGCTCAGTGTCCTTCGCATTGCAATATCCGCTTTTTTTGCCGGGTTTAAACGGCGACTTTCCTCGCTTTGGTGCGCACAGACCATCAGTTAAAGAATAAGGCTTAACACGTGCGCGTTTCCCCGGATGGGTGACTACCAGCCGGAATTCAGCTAGCAGTAGGACCCAGCAAAGTTTGGCCAGGCTGCACCAAATGAGCAGAAGGGCAGAAGTGGTCTGACTAATGTGCTGCCTTTATTAGTATATCCAAATTTTTTCACACAATGAAACCGTGCTGTGAGCGCAGGTTGCGCTACTATAACGACCTTCTCTTGGCTGCTTTTGCCACACCTCGCTGAGACATCACTGCAGCAGCATGGACTTTACTGTTGCATCTGGAGAGCTCAAGCAATGTACCTGCCAGCATGGTTACTACGGCTAACCGAGGGGGTGTATAAGGGGGAAACGCGTGGAAAAACTGTGCTTCTAAATATCACAGCACTTTGGCTGTGCGTCTATAAATCCAGGGCAGAAGATACAACAACTAGCACACACGAGGACCCACACACGAACACACACACGAACACACACACACACACAGGGCGTATCTCACAGACACACTGCTGCACAGTTAGCTGAAGTCAGGGCTAAATGTGGGAAGCCCGTGTAATTATATTACTGTCCCCTCATGGCCTAGATAAGTTTAATTGGATGTAAGTCGGGCTGTTAAACTCGGCTGTATGAGCTACGAACAGTTTCAAGCAACACTAAAGAGTCTTGTTTTCTTCTTTTACGGAGATCTCAATGAGCGGGCCGTGCGTAAAGCGCTTGTGGTGACAACACTAGCTGACAAGATAAGGATGTGCGTCGCTCTTACATTTTGAGCAATCTCCAGAGTGCACTTCGCTTCCAACTATGACATAAAGCTTTCACTACAACGTGTTAACTTGTTTATTAGAAGCATTAAAATAGTTTACAGAACAAGACAGCACCCTGACTTCGACTAAGAAAAAAAAAAAAAACACCTTCAGCAAATGATCAAACGCAATCTTGCTTTTTATCTCATCTGGAATTTGTTCAGTGGTAACTGTTCTGTTTCTGCTCAGTCCGGGTTTTTACGTATTTACACACATCTTAACGCTATTCAAAGCAAATCGAAATAAGGAGCATTTTATGTGAAGAAAATATGACCTGCCCATGCCGACATATTTGAGAACGTTATAGTTTTGGATGCAGGATATTATTTCTTCATGATAACAAGAACTGATATCTGAACCACGTTTGAAAAATCGCATTAATATTATGCATCAATACTTGAAAACAATTGCGTGTAGGTCTACATCAAACTTACGTTTTGTTTTGGAAATTACGCACTGGACTGGACAAGTTACGCACGTGTGGAGAGCTGTGCTGCATGTGATTGTTTTGATTTTTTTCAACTTAGGAACATTGCCACTGCTTTAATTTAAAGAAATTTTGCCAGAACTTCCAAAAGTTTAATACTAATAATACTACTACTACTAATAATAATAATAATACACCTGATTTATCAGGTATTATAGGAAAACGTTTTACTTTTTAGGTCTCTAATGCAGTCTTGTTTATCTAATTGCACCCAAAGAGAAGTCTATTTGACAAACGAAATAAAAGTTCTGGATATTTCTGTGAATTTTCTGCTGTGTGAAATGGCGGTTTGTTTACACCTGGGGATCAAAATCTATTATTTTTGCTCACGTTGGCTTTGCACAGGATTTGTCAGCAGAATTTGTGAGACCGCTATAGGCACTTGGATGCTGTTGAATTCCTCCTCAACAGTTAGTGCTCGTTTTCTTTGCTGTAGTGGCAGATTTTTTTTTAAAGAGACGGCGCTTTGAAGCACGAAAATGCGCAAAAGTAGAGTTATGAATAATCCGGTAAATGTCCAAGACACACAGAAAATGCACTGAAGTGATGACACTGATAGACGAAACCAATCTAAATCTGGTCACACTACATTTTTCATCTAGTATTCAACAGCATTGTTCAGGAGCCACTGGTTGTGCGGCACTACCGCATACTTGACCTTCAATGGCGCATTAAGGCCCAAAGTGTGCCAGCAAACAACGCCCATTTCCCCAATGCCTTAACGTTTTTAAAAGACCTTAGTTTTCTTTAAGGGATCACGTGAGCAACTAATGAGTTATTTTCTCTCATAAGTTCAAACCTGTGCTGTGAGAAGTGAAAATGACGCTAAAGGATTTAACAAGGACAGCACATGATTATCATTTCTGGGAGTCCTAGCCACAGTCCATTTTAAATGCTGTCTCGTCTTTGCACCAGGGACAGCTGGTGGGAGAGGAACGTTACTCTTGAGGCAACAATGAACATTCACACCCCGCATGGCTATAGTTGGAAGCACGAGGCTATCGGAAAACAAATAGAAGGAAGCGGATTTCTGAAAGAAAAAAAATGGAGCTTATGGAGAACTCGTTTCAAATCATATCAAAATCAATATCTAACAGTTCTAAAAGAAGTAAAACCATATAGATCTTTTGTCTCATTTTCATCACAAGCAGACAATCCCTCAAACATATACTGCACAATCGCAGGGCGTCCACGCACTCCACAGTCCCCTGACACACACTTCAGGATGAATAACACTGCTTTCTATTTCCCTGGCCAGCTTTCTACCATAAACGGTGGACTGGTGGTGGTGGTTGGGGGGCAGGGGATGGGGGTGGGGGGGGGGGTGTGTGTGGCAGAAACAGCCGCACACAAGTTCTCCGCGAAGGGCACTGTGAAGCTGACTGACCTCTGAGACGCGGAGACTGGCTGCCATAAACGGATTTAGCCGGTCTCAAAGTCAAAAGTCCTGGAGCTGCGGAAGGCCTGTTGTTAAAAAAAAAATCCAGAGGAAAACTTCTTGGAGATAAACATCACGTGTACTTTTGAAATGTCTGTTTTTAATATCAGCAATAAACCATTTTATCATAAGTAGAGTCTAAATAATTGGGACACAACATACAGACCAAACGAATAGCTATAAATGCAGTGATAGTATGGATGGCAAAAAAAAGCCAAGTGCACGGTTCAGCAGTTTATCGGACGTGTAAAGCGTTTCCTGCAAAAGGAAAAGGACGACAAAGCCAAACACAGAAGTGTCTGCGTAATTGAGCGCCACTAAAGTCCTGCCGAACATCAACAGATGCGTCTAGTTTGAAGTTCAAGGTAAAATTCTTTGCTCCCCATTTCGTTTGGCGCAATTCAGAGACCTGACTCCCTCGTCTGCCCAAATAATTTCAGCATGAGCTTATATGTTGATGTCTGGACAACACTTTATAGCCAAAGTCCACATGGCAAACTGGTGCAAACTGCATTTTTCATTCGCATCTGTTAGCCAAACATTTATCTGCACAAACGTTATACCATCCATCACTCTCTTATCCATGTCACCATGCTTATTTGCGCATTTTGGAAGCACGAGAGCAACATTTCTGTTAGAAACTATACAACAGTTGTTGATATCTTCAAAGAACCCTCCACTGTTATTAATGTACATTAAAAAAAAAAAAAATCTGACCATGAAGGTTTGATTGCAGTGGCGAAGGGGAGCAAAGGAAGGTATGCGTCATTGCGCATTTTACATGTTTTTTCCTCCCCTGGATAATTTAAAAAGGCAACACACAAACATAAGACATTGGTTTATCTCCTTACACGGGCAACAACGCATTTAATGACCTGAAATCACTGGAGATGTGAACGGTGTTCTCTAGGTGATAAAATTCAATAAACGCGATTTAAGATCATCTAGAATGATTTCATAGTCTAAGTTAATATACTGCAACATATACTGGCGTGTATGCGTTACAGGATCATGTTAGAAACGGAACCATTGTGTGAATCCGATCAAAACATACACTCATCTGTGGTTTAATCAGTGCGTAAAATTAAGAAAAACATTTGAAAAAGATAGAAAGAAAAAAATAACCTTTGCGTTTCTTTTAGAAAACAAAAATGAAATGTACTAATTGGCAGTTTTCGCCACACCTTTTAATTAAATGAGTAAAACACAGAGAACATTTGAACAAATACGAGCCCGGTTCATTTTATTTAAGTTAAAGAAATATCCTTTCGATTCGACACTGAAATGCAATTCAATAATATATATATGCAAAGGGATGAGGCGCACCGAATGAGCTGTAACGCAAACGGCCGCCTTCTTCTTCCTCTCATTGAGCGCAGTACAACTCATCTTGCAGCGTGCAGTAAATAAGCATTACGTTGGTGAATACACTACTTAAATACCATCCTCGACACCGGATGTAATGGTCTGTGCTTTTAATTACAGTCGACCTAATTGGAGAAGGTGCAAAATAACCAGGTAAAGCAGCACATCTGAGGCAGAAATAACGATTCTGCGTCCACAAGATGGAATAGTGTGCTGCAACAGCCCAGAATATAGGCTAAGCACACAACTGATCAAATGATAAACATCCACTTTGAAGATAACCAGCCACCAGTGCAATGTGTAAAGCAATCAACGTGCGTCATCCTCCGTTGGGTGTACGCATATGCGCGGTGATCATGCAGCCACTAGGCAGGAGTGCCACATCGGCCTGCTGCAGAGCAGGAGCGGACCTTCACAGTTCACTGAAGAGGCAACATCTGATCCCAACTCAGAGACAGCACACGGATTTTTAGGGAACATAATACAGACTGGAAACATGCGGAGAAAACCGCACCAAAGCTTGGTTGCGTTAGCTGAGAGTAAAGTGGCGCACATCCCTGCAGTGCTCTACTCTTCTTAGCCAGTAGGGAGAGCCTCGGATATGCTGGGGTAGATAAAAAGCTGCCTGTGTTGTCAGCGGATTAAAATATTCACAGTCGTCTCATGTCTGTGCATGTATTCATGGACCATGTTTTGATAAGAATAATAATTACCACGAGTCTGAAAAATTCTTGGCACAAGCGAGGGGTGCGTGCAGGCAGGGAAAGGGCAGCCCGAAAGGGGGTGACTATATGGAGCACTGGGGTGTAACCCTATTACTCCTTTACAGAGCTGTTGCGTGTTTAGCCGCGCCGTTATAGGCTTGTAGCATACCAGTGGCACTGATTAGGTCAAACTTCAATGGGAAGCATGGGGAGGCAAGCTAGATGCATTTTTAAAGTTTAAACCCGGGTTTTGTGCTATTATGATAGTCAGATTCCCATCTAAAATAATACTTAATAGAAGAAGGGGTGCAGGATATGCAGCTGCCATAGGCTACCTATGGAATAAGAAAAACAGGCAACCTGTGTGGGCTCCTTTATTTAACATTTCACGGCTTGTACAATAAAGAGCCAGCAAAAAAATTCCCTCAAACACAACAAAACACTGCTGTTATTAAGATTTTTATAACGCCGTGCTGGATTGTATTCATTTCATAACTAGTCATTACATAACAACCGACAACAGTGCAGACAACTGGGTTTTGAAACTGGGAACAGTCCAAAAACAAGACACATAACTGTTTCAATATCCTATTTATTGAATATCTTATACATTCATATCATTATTACTTTTACAATACAATAGCAATTCTTACAAGCGCACAGAAAGGAATGCAATGAGAGCGACATAAAAAGAATGATGATAAACAGTCACTACACTGGAGCACGGTGTCTTTACACATCATGAATGGTAAAATAAAAAAAAAAAAAAAAAAAACATTCTTCCATACCATTTCTCATATCCTTTCTTGGCAGTATATACTTTTTTGGCCTCCATTTCCAAACCTCACAACCACGAATAGGCCACAGCCCATGGAATGCGATATACAAGACGACCAATAACATAAAGTACTAGCCTTTTACATAGCGATATGGGCTCCTCATATAGGATACAAATACTAACATATGTCATTTCCATTTACAAAGTTATACACGAGTACAAGAGAAAGAAACGGACGACACTGAGCACGTTGCAGTTAGTTAGTAGGACCTCCTTCCTCCCGCCTTAATAATAATAATAATATAATAATAATAATAATAATACATTCTTGGAGACATTGGTGTCAAAAAGCTTCAGGTTGATTTATTTGGGATAAAAAGTATAAAAACTCACCTGCAGGAAAATAGTCCTGCAGGGCACCAGGTGTGGATATTTCACATCGATTACATGCGGCAAACATTTCACTGCTATAGCTTACTCATACATGACGGATAATACACTGCATTCGCTCCTGGAGCATACACACGTTTGAAATGTCTATTACCTTATTTTGCATTGCGAGCACCAAGTTTCTAATCCATCCATTTTCACAAATTATTCTCCCGCTGTTTCTATTAAGGCGGATCACTTGATGTGAAGAACTTGGCCAGAAATGCAGTTTTACGTTACAGACCTGTCCGCATTCGTTGTTAAATACACTATACATATTTGTTTGTTTTTTTTTAAACCAACACAGTATGAAGATGGAGTTTAGCAGCTCAAAACCGTGTTCTAACGGTGATATGAAGTAACGCAGCTCAAGCAGAATTGAGTGGTTAAGTCGTGTTAGGAAAACAAGTAAATAACGATTTAAAAACATTAAAAACGTATTTGCACTTAAACACTGCAACCATTGAATAAGATATGGATACACTAGAGGTTAGTCGTCCCCCCCCCCCCCGCAGACTTTCAGCTCTGCCCGTGACCGTGAACGTGCAAACGAAGCGAAAGCTATTAAAATGACACAAGCACGATTGCGCATCTCTATCATTTTATGACTTCAGATGTTTTGCATGGATTTGCCCAGCACGGATTATCTGAGCGACTGTTTTAGGCCTGGACTGAAACGTTAGTGGCCCCGCCGATTCCGCCTTAGTTTGCCTGACAGTACACTGGACAAAAGGATGCTGTCACTACGTGACACTGACGACACATTGCATTGAGGACACTTATGATGCTGGTCAGTCTCTTGACAGACCAGGAACACCAACCTTACGCAGCAAACACATTCTCACAGCCTTTTTTTTTTTTTTTTTTTTTTTTTTTTTTGTGCGATTCTACCTAACGTGAAGGCTGGCTGACTTGGCTCTGGGAGCCAGTCAGTGGCTCCTGCAAGGGGGATCTGCAACCCCCGCACCTTTGAAAAAAATATCTGAAATTGAAGTATCTAACGCAAAAAGAAAGATAGATGAGGGCATGCACTGAATGCGGGTGCTTGAAGGCTGGGCTCTTTACTGCCCATCGATTCAGCCTCTGCCGCATCTCTAAAAGTAGGCCAGAGCTTGCTCCCTCAGCATGAGTCTTTTCTTTTTCATCCTGCGGTTCTGGAACCAGATCTTGACTTGCTGGTCGCTGAGGTTCAGACGGTCGGAGAGTTCCCTCCGCCGCTGTCTGGTGATGAACTCGTTCAGCATGAATTCTCCTTCAAGTTCAGCCAGCTGGAGTTTGGAATAGGGTTTACGCTTCTTTCTGGTCCGAGTGTGCATCGGGTACCACGGGGCACCTGGAGGAGAAGGGGGAGGAGGAGGAGGAGGAGGAGGAGGAGGAGGAGGAGGAGGAGGAGGAGGAGGAGGAGGAAGAGGAAGAGGAAGGGGAGGAGGAGGAGGGCATTCAATGGTTTAGTCACCAGTTGCAAAATCACGGTCACCTCCAAGGTTATGATGAACCTATGGGGCATCAGTACTAGAATAAGGTCATTTAAGATGGATTACAGGACACACGCCACAAGATTAGGAGTAAAGATTAAACTGAGTCAGATGTGCGTTTTCCTAAAGCTCTCTGCAGCCATGGGCAGATATTTAAGGTATTTTCTAAAAGACTCCAGATGCAGAGTTTCTGCTTCACGCCGGAGTCAGAAAATGGACGCTCCCATGGAAAGACATCGAATTGCTTTCTCTAAAATGTTTTGAGTCATCCAGACTCATCTAACTTGAACATGCTCCCATTTTTCAACATAGACCACAGCGGTTTGCGTCACAGGAAGTGTTACTGTTGCAGTTAACTCAGCATTAGCGTGATAATTGGGCCGTGCATGCAAATAGCCCCGCTTATTTGCGATTTTCGTAGCATATTAAATGACTGTTGAGTCCACAGCGACAGATATTAACTCTGTTTACGAGTCATTAAAAAGAAAAGTCTCGCTCTTTGATGCAGCCAACCAAAGCCACTCACCTCTTTAAATCACTGCCCTAATTTGTCTGTGGACGCTACAGTCAATCAGAACCAAAGCACCGGGATGACCGAGTCACATAAACTAGCCTATCGTGTTTCATTTGTTTATCCAAAGTGTATGTGGGAGAGGATTTGGCCAGGTTGTGTGCCACACATGCACATGTTGGAATAGATGGAGTATTTTAGGGCAGCCCCTAGCGGCGTTTACGCACCACGCACGCATTCTGCAGGCTAACCCAGGCTGCCAACTGTGCCTCAATGTAGCGAGCTGTGATCACGGTTTAACACCGCAGATGTAGTCTGCGTGCAGCATTTATCCGAGCCGTGCGACATGCCGTTTGAGACAAGTGTGATTTCGCATAAAGGACAACACCCACCTGCGCCTGCAGCGATGTTGCTGGAATGGCTTCCCGGTGACACCAGGGTCTGAGTGTCGCTGGATGGGGCTTTGCTGCCCTCGTTGAGCAGCGAGGAGCTGGAGTCGGACTCCATAGACTGACAGGACGGCGGGTCCTGCGTTAGTTGCTCGGTGCCGTACTCGTATTTGGAGAAGGCGGCCGTGTTGCCAATGGCACCGTGCATGCCGTGGTCAGATGTCAGGGACGGCGTGTCTCTCGTCCTGTCTTCCCGTTTGAGGCTGCCGCCACCTGAGCAGGTCTCCCGGTTCCCGTTGCCGTTGTTGTAGTAACATTTCCCGTCTTCTGGTCTGGAGATTTCACACGACCGGTTGAAGGGAGGGTTAATAGAGACGGGGCTGCTAAAGTAGGACTGAGAGTATCCATTGCACGGCTCCGAAGGGTTCCACGGGAGGGAGCAAACGTTGTCCCTCCTCGGGTAGGATAGAGACGGCAACCCCGCCAGTTGTCCTCCTGAGGCTCTAAAATTCGGAAAGTAAAACGCGTCTCCAGTGTGGATGTTTACTAGAGGTCCCACAAACCCTGGATTAAGGAGATTATGCTCGCCCATTTCCGCGGGCCCGACCAACAGCTTCTAGTTTATTGCAATCTGACATTTAACATAGTTAAACCTGGAGGAGAAGCTGATTGGCCAGCCTCAAGCCACGTGACGAGGCGAACTTCAGCTGCACATGGTACCACCCACTCGGTCCCTCTCAGACAAAACAAAACCTTAACTTCTGCATTACAGAGCTTTATATGCTTTTTAAAAATACCATAAACATTTTTATTAAAAATGTAGAGTCTTGTTTTCCTCACTTGAGCCATAGCCGAGTCCGAAAGGAGCGCAGGCAGCCTCTCCTTTTACACTCCTGCAACTATCCGTGGCCTCTTTAATATCTTTATAAGCTGACAAAGTTTTTTTCTTTTCTTTTTTAAACGCCATTTCTTATGAAAACAATTCTTATTGAAGGAGAGGGTGCCGATGACATCTTGTTTTCTAGCAAATTATGGTTGAGTCCCACGTCACATAAAGCTGTGATATCCCAATTTTACAGGCTTGTTTTAAGAAAAGACTGATGCTCATTGCCGCACTCTAGTCCTATTTACAGTAACGGGGTCAGCAGGGTGAAGCCACTGGCTGTGTAACGGAGGGCGATATTCCACAAGGTTACTTTAAGAGGGTATATTTCACCTAATATTCTCTAGTACACCTCACATGAACAACTTTAACAGATACCGCCAATAAACGACCGCAGCCAAACTCTGCTGGGATTGTTATACCTCTCACAATTCTTTTATATGAATTTTACAAGATATCAGAGGGCTCTTTACTGATTCAATCATCTGAGAGTCCCCCTGCTTTATATCACACTAATTAGTTGATTTGTGAACGCAGTTGGGAAAGACACTGAACAAATATGTCGCATGTCATGGTATAGCCCGCTTCAGCTATGTCACAAAACTTTTTTTTTTTTTTTTTTAAAGTGCTATTTCCCTGCAAAAAAACGTCACTATAAAGAGCATGCTGCATGCAAATAACTGGTTCAACATTTCCTTATGTGCCAACAAGTTTTATGACCAACCTGTGGCTTCTGCTTTCCCCGTCTGTGACACATGAAACTTTAATTATTCAAAATAAATTTGCTGTGATTTTACAATATCTCATCAACTTGTATATTTGGTCATTCCGCTTTTTTTTGGTCCATTGTTTTCCTTAAATCTATTTATTTGTTTTGCTAAACAAAACCCAAATCTTATCTAAGAAAAACTTTTAGTTATTCTCAGTAGGTGATATAACTCAGCCTTAATTGTGGATTTGTATAGATAAAGTGTCACTAGTTAACCCTTTATAGGGCACTCATTAATATACTTGAAAATTTAAAAATTTCAAACCTAGACCATTATTGGCAGATATTACAAGATTGTTTCAGTGTTTGTTATTATTATTATTAATATTATTATTATTATTATTATTATTATTACAATATATCATGCCTCCTAAAGTTACCAAATACAGTTCTTCGCCCAATAAATGGTTAAAAGTCAAATATTCCTAAGCAGAAAATAAAAATAATTTCACAAAGTAGGCAAGTGTCGTCAGTCCACCTAAGTTCATGACGCATGGAGAGATGGGCTTGATGTTGATCTCAAGCAGCTGCGTTAAAGAAGAGTAAGGCAGATATTTGAATTATGAATTTAGTATAACATCTGGGCTGTAACTTTGAGACTGCGGCGACTTAAAGTAAAGGCCAAAGGTCCTGTTAGATGAAAAACAATCTCACTAGACGTCAGAATGCGCTGAAGTTCTGTTATTTTTGTTCAAATCCAACTAAATCGCACGTCAAATATAATTTGTAAAAAAAAAAAAGAGTTGAATATTCTGATCCTATCATTTGACAACAGCGTCATAAATTTAACAGGAAAGCTAAAGGCTGCATACATTGCACATGCGCGCTCGTACGTGAATGTTACGCATTCGCCACTGAGGTGTTATGTGAGAACATTAGCAGTTTATTTAAACACTGATTTAGGAGCGATTTGCAAGGCAGCCGATATGTGATAGCTGCGTCCGCCAACCTGTGATCATGTGTCACATGTGAGCCAGAAGGAAGCCGGCCCTGCTCGCGCCTTAAATAGAAAGGAAAAATACATCAACTGTGCAAACCCGGAAAGCTGGCAGGGCTCCAGCCCCACAGCCTCTCCTATCACTGCGCATTCTTGCAGCTAGTTAGTGGGTAACGCAATGCAGCCCACCATCCAACATTAAATCTCAGCTCTGTGGGTCTGAGGAGGTGCAGCAGAACCTTTGGCTTGGCGTCACTTCTCGTGCTGTTAAAACACTTGACAAATTCAGGAAAAAAAAACAAAAACAAAACAGCCCAGTGTGTGATACGTCCAACAAGACGGCCTTGACTTCCATCCAGTTATGTGCAGACTTTACCTCGGGGACACAGGCAATGTGTTGCGCCTCCACGTCTGGTCTGCATGCCTCCCATCCACTGCTCCCATAGACCTCAAGATTTCACTTGCACGCAACTGCTAGTCTGCTCCTAATGTCACGCGTGTCCATGGGCTACAGAACACGGGGGAAGAAGAAAACTAGCTATGTAAACTACAAAAGAACTCCCAGCAGTGAGCATAGCACTGTCAAGGTCACTGCCTAGTACACTGGCTGCTCCATATTGAAATTAGGCTGCTGGAATCCTCTGCTCCTGTCCAGACAGGGCAATAGCCTAAACAAAAGGCTTTTCTTCCCCTTTTCCCACTATGATTCTCTGCAGGCAGGTTGCCACCGTTATAGCCTAGTGCAACACTTTTAAGGCCCCCTTCAAGGGGGGAGCCAGCCACCAAGGGGACATTTAAGAACCAAAAAGGTGGTAACTTTTTAGTTGAAAGCTTTGGAGATTATTGATTATCATTGTTATTATTTGTTTATGGCAACAGGCCACATCTTATCTCTGTCGCTACAAAATAACACCCGTTTTACTACAGGGTTATAATATAAAAAGTATTTCCAACTGTCAATATATTTATAGAAAAAAATTATAAAAGATTGTTGGAGGTTTCAAAGTAGCCATTAAAGTCGAGAAAATCAACTGGAAAAGTTATACGCATTTATAATGAGGCTTTAGTCCAGTTTTATGAAACGTAATATTTGAACGTGGCCAACAAGCTACTAAATATTTTATTTATCTAATAAATGTATATAATTTACAAAATACTATGTGAGCATCATCAGTCGTGTGTGGTTGAGTTTATGTGTGTGATGGTTAGGGCAGTTGTGTAGTATAATACAGTGACTGAAAATGATAATAAAACTTCACGCTATACAGCCAGTCCACTGTGTGTTCAAAACAAATAAATTACACGTTTATAAACCAAACTTGACTCGTACACTCAGTCTGACTAAGTTATGAAACCTTTTAGCAGACAGCTGCATTTAAAATACCAGGATGTGTTACTGCTACAGCATAATAGAAATATGTTTCTGTAATAAACACATAAAAATGATCTTGCCTCCGTACACAAAAGAAACAATAAAAGGTACCACCAGTCCAAAAAAAAAAAAAAAAAAAAATTAAAATTAAATCATAGTTACACCTGATATGAAAGATAATAAAATAGTCTTTTTTAAAAAACTTATTTAGAAGAACCAAACCGTTCACGAGGCTTTACCAGTAACTTCTATATTTCTTTTTTACATACAGCATACAGGAAACATCAGTCAGAAAGTTTTCTGTTAAATTGACAAAAACTGTAAAACTGATAATTCTTTGATATCATGAAACCAAACATAAAAGGAAATGAACTAAAAAGCCGACAGAGCAAAAGAAAAGAAGAAAAAACCATGTAGAAGAAAGCAGAAGTCAGATATCCATAAATCAGAGTGAGCAGCAGCACTTCCTGATAGTTTCCTCTGGTCACCACCAGAGGTTATCAGCCCCCTTCCTCATGGCTGCAGCGCAGCGGCCTGCAGTTCTGACGCCTCTGCCTGGTGGCAACTAACTTCCCTGCCTTACACACGGAAATAAAACGGTGACTCGTCCATGTGCAAACAAGCTAAAAGAGTTTATCTTTGTCTTTAACCTGAAGCAGCGCTGTCTCCTAGGGAGTTTTGTTTTTTAAAATTATTATTATGATTATTAGTTTGTTTCTTTCTTTGTGGAGGATATAAACTAAATGGCGGGTGTGGTCATATCCCACGGATGAGAAATAATAATTATATATAACTTCTAGAAAAAGGCGTTATCATACAACATGCAGTTTTTTTAATAGATGAAATACAAGTATTTTAATTTGCCTATTTGTATATATCTGCATTAATCAAATGAGAGCGGTTGCCTATTAGTTCACATTATTAATGTAAAAGCGCTGATTTTAAAAATCATCTCACAAATTAACAATAATATAATGCATAACAGTGCCACTTTTTACAGAAAAAACGTTTCAAATTACTAGTAAAAATTAAAAATGCATGATACTGTATTAGCAACAAATCGCAGTTGCACGTCCAGGAACTCCTATAAACTAAGAAAATTATACAATTATAAGAATTAATCAGATCTGCTCGACACTGTCTATTACCAATTAATGAGTTCAAGCCAATTTAGTGAATACATGGCGCTTATTTTTTTTTAAAAAAAATTTTCCCACTAAGATGAAATACTAACGCCATGTAAATATAGACCGCCACAACAGGAAGAAAATGGCCATACCTTTAAACGTCAGGGCGACGTGGTGCAATGATTTCCTCCAGCCGTGTGGGCAATATGGCTGACATGTCAAAAGTCCTACCTGTCCTCCGTGGTCAGTGACGCACACACAGACACACACCTCAGGATGGACGCGCGAGAACCGTCGGTGGTTACGCAGGCGTGGGTCATGGCGTCTTCTAGATGATCTCTGAAGAAAAAAAACAAACAAAAACAAAACAGAGCCCGCGTGCTAATGCCAAAGTCCTCAGAGATGGTCAGACTGACAGGTCAGGGGATATTGCTGCACTTCCCTTTTTTATGTATTTATGGTGTCATTAAGCCCGGCTGTCTAGACGGGGAAATAGCACCTTGTTTGCCTACAAACAAACCGCCAGCATTGATGTCCAGCCCCCTATTTATTATTCACAATCTGCCGGGATGTCAAGGTCAAAGTGACTGCATAGTCATGGTCAAGTGTAAATGTGAAGACCCAGAACATTCCACCAGGACTGGAAATCCAGGAGAGTGACAAGCTCTGCTGGATGGTGGGAGGCAACCTCAAGGGGTCCGATAAACCCCACGAGACTGACACGGAAAATTTAGAGACCACGTGAAGAATTTAGAAGAAAAGGGAAAATAGAAGTGGCCCTCTAACTAAATTTATTGTCACCTTTTTCCAGAAATAACTGCAACAGGTCTCTGGTGTTAATATTACTTTTTATTCTTCCTGCATTTGAAGAACTAACGTGCCTGTTTCTTCTTCTTCTTCTTCTTCTTCTTCTTCTTCTTCTTCTTCTTCTTCTTCTTCTACTTCTTCTTCTTCTACATACCGTCAAACTGAAGCAAAAGAGCTACTGAGGTTTAAACAAAATATGAATTTAAATATGCTGAGTAAAGTTCCCAGTTATTCCCCGCCCATTATCTCCCCTAACTGTGGCATAATACCACATCTCAAAGGGAAGTATAAATATAAATGCAGATTTGATTCATAGCTACATTTGCTACAACAAAAAATATCCGCATCTAAATGCATAAAATGTGCATGCCAATACGCAAATCTATAAAGAATCCGTGGGCAATGTGCGAGCACATCCACATCATAGCTATTAATGGATCAAAAATAAGTAAATAAGTGAATAAAACACTGAATGCAGATGCTAAGCAAAACCTCAAGCTCGTTGCACAACTTACCTGTAGATACTAAAAGTTTTACCAACTCCAATTAAAATCTATGTCCGGGCGTGGCGGCACTGTTATTATAATGCCAATATGCCCTTTTGCGCAAATATTTGCTATTGCTATTTCCTGGTGTCCTGCATATATATATTTATTTAGTAAATCTTAACAGAGCAACAAAGTGTAGAAAGTTCCTGAATACTGCGGGGAAATGCTTCCAATCCACAATAAATGTGTGAGAAAGGAACTGACTTTTGCGCGCTTACATGGAGGAAATCTTTGATTGTTTCCACGGACCTGTGGAGAGTAGCTGCTGATCTGTACCTGGAAATGGGAACGTGAACGTGTGCTATACTGTTTACTAGCTGTTTAAATGCTGCTGTTAGGTCTGGCACATAAATGGTTGATTTAATTATACTTCCTAACCTGCTTGAAGCGATCCCGCCGAGTTTTATCTTCGATTTAAAGTGGAGAAAAGGCTCGTGGAAAACCGGGACTGCGTGGGCGAGCCCTCTGAATGTTCGTCAAGTGTCACAGGAAATATAAACCAAGAAAAGCGAATCATGATCATTTTTTTTTTAAAAAGTACAAGGCTGCGTTGTGCGCTCAAGTTTTCTGTCTTTTGTTGCCTGTATCAATATTTGTTAATGAAGCGCTCTGTAATGTAAAATTCTCCTCCTTTATCAAAGAGAGATTCTGAGCCAAGTTTCTTTGGCTTAGTACCACAATAACATCAAGTGAAAGGAAAAGCTTCAAGTGGGACCCGCTGATTGACTTGAATATTTCAATATTTTCGTAATCATTTATTTATGAAACACGTACGTAATTCAACACCACAAAACACTTCACATACTGCACCAAAGTAAGAAATTACAGGCTTGGTATAACTTGGTATAAGGTGTACTAACAACGTTTAAACAGAATAAACGGATTGTGCATTTATTTGTAATACTCACTGACTTTAATGCTTTTACAATCATTCCGGTTGCATGACAGATTCCTTCAGCGATAAAGGAAAACATACAGGTTTGGGAATATTCCGGTTTACATTTCTCCCATACTAGATAATAGGAATTAAATAATAAATGCATTGCACTATACAGATTAACAACATAGCAGCCTTTGCTTCACCCCAGGCTTAAGAGAACATATCCCACACAGAGGAACATAACTTTTGAAATTCAGACGCTAAATCTTTTGTCGTAAATCATTCTTTCTGCTGAAAGTCCCTTGCTGGAGATGATAAAGTCTCAAGTTCATCGTGTCACCCTGCCACAGCAGCGTCCATACGGCGGCTGCGTCAGGTCAAACCGTCCTCTCGGTTTTGATCTCCCCGCTGCAGCTCTTCAGAATAACGTCAGATGTTGGGGGGGGGGGGGATGAGAGAAACAGAAGACACGGAATACTTGTCTTTGAAATACTGATATCGTTTTAAATATTATATATTTATATATGTACATTCTTATAAAACAAATGTGAAATGACTTTTTTAATATTTCACAGTTTTAGAGCATACACTCTAAAAGGAAAACTTTGACTTGGTGGTACAGTCGATGGAGTTGTTGAACTTAAATTAAAAAAAAAAAAAATGGAAGACAAAAAAAAAAAAACTGCTCCTAAATTCGATTTTTGATGCAAGAGGTAAAACATGGCATGAACTCTTCTGGAAGGTGTCATTTGCAGTTTCAAAGGAGGTCGCCCGTCTTATCAAGTGGAGTGCATGTGGCTGTTCTTGGATTTACTGACAACCTTCTTCTCTTTGACGCGCCGGTTCTGGAACCAGATGGTGACCTGGCGCTCCGAGAGGTTGGTGGCGGCCGAGATGCGCCTCCTCTTGTCTTTGGTGATGAACCTGCTCGCCGCGTACTCCTTCTCCAGCTCCTTCAGCTGGATCTTGGTGTAGGGGACGCGCTTCTTCCGCCCGCGACGGTAGCTGTTGACCTCCGGCTGCAGTGGCACCACGTCTGCGGGGAGAGGGAGAAGAGTCAAGAGAGAGGCAATGAGCCTGTGTGCGCAGGAAGAAGAAGAAGAAGAAGAAGAAAAAAAAAAAATGCATTTGACACAAGAATAGTCAACTGATGTAGAAACTCTGTGTGTGTGTGTGTGTGTGTGTGTGGGGGGGGGGGGTTACACAACAGGAGATCAGTGATTTACCATGTGTTGCACCTGACAGACGACTGACTTCACTATAATAATATCACCACACAGCACACTTACCTAAACATGGCTGAGTATGCCATACGTGTGGGCGTACGTGTGTGCTTTATTCCAGTAACTGCCTTGTAGGAAAACTCCCTCGAAGGCATGCCTGCGATGCTTATTTTTATTATCACAACGTTCCACGTCACGCACGCTTTAAGTAAAAGTTCTTAAATTACGCACAGTACCACCGACCAGCAAGTCTAACAGGACTAAACCTTCTGCTTTCATCCCAATTGTTACCATCATTATTATGGTCTGTGGGCCTATGGGTGCCACGTTTGTTGGCGCAGCCAGCCTGCAATTGCATCTTTTAAAGCGTGAGAGGTGTCCCGGCGCAAAAACAGTCAAAAGGAAGAGCATGACAGGACAGGTTTGCCATAAACGCCTAAAAGGTTGGCAAAGGGCGACGTCACATTTCTGTGCTTCTTATTCTTACGGATGAGAGATGCTCTGCTAGAAGCGCTGCGTGGGTTTTAATGCCACAGCAAGCGGTGGTATTATCAGGGTTTTAGAAAGGAGCTCAGTGTGAAGCGACTGAAACGGGCAGCGCGCGCCTGGGTGTTCCTGTGCGTGTGCGCGCGCATTTTAAGGCGTGACCGAGCATGCAAGGTCCTCATCTGTGTATTTGCAATATGGTGGAGGGAAAAAAAAACAACAAAAAAACAAAAAACGAGGGATGTTTCTAACTGAAAATAAAAAGAGATGCCTCTTTCGCAATGAAAGCAGCAGTCAAGTTAAGACTTCATAAACTGTGGAATCCCTGTGTCCAATTTCAGATATGACTAGTGATGCTGTAGGAGAGCAAATACAGCAAAATGCAAGCAAGAATTACTAAGAGAGCAAGCTGGTGTTTATGGACCAGCTGGTGGTCAGGGCTTTATACAAACGTAACACATGAATCCAAATGCAGATGCAGGGCGTGGAGTTTAATTGGCAGTATGCAGCAGGCTATCTCAGGAACTGTTATACAAGGGGCAAAGGTATGCAGTGGTGTCCCTTTCTCTTCTATCAGACCGAAAGCGAACTACAGTAGCCTATATAGTCACTATAGTCACATACAGTCAGTGACTAGAATGTATACGAGTCATTAAGGGCCATGCAGCTGAAAAGCTTAGCTGACAAATGTGTATTATTATTACACAGGATGTTATATGCTATTTCCATAATCTCAAACTGTAGAAAACTTTGCAGACACGCCAGAGTTTAGAAAAAGAGTAAATCAGATAACCAAACTGCAGATTTAACTTCAGTGGAGCTCTTGATGATTCGCGACTTAAAATTACATGAACTGAATAGACTGAGCAATAGAATTTTGGTATAGAAAAAAAAAACCCAACTTAAAAAGCCATCTTAATGTGATGACACATCTTTTATAAGCATACAAGTGCAGGACTCATCCCCCTCAACTATTCATAAACATTTCTGGAAATGACCAAATTAATTCTCCATACCTGGAAAAGGTGATTTCCACAGATGAGCTGACTGCGTCTGGTCTTTGGAGCAGTACACCTGCCCATCCCAGCCATTGGAGAGAGCCCAGTGCTGGTAGCCCTCCATGGGGATGAGGGCATCGTGCCGTGGCTCAGGGTGCGCACTAATGCTGGGAACCACCGACACGTCAAGATATCCAGGAACAGCCTGGTATGAGCCGGCAAAACTCGGGTAGAAGGCGAACTCTTTGGCCCTGGAAGACAGTTCTTCGGTGGGCAGCGCTGTGCTGGGCTCAGCGTATTTCTCCGCCGGATGGTACGAGCACGGCTTCTGCTGCAAATTCACGTTGTGCGAGTGCGATAATCTGCAGCCGTAGTACGGGTTTCCGAAGGGGTAACCGTAGCTCAGAGACGCGCTGGAGGATGTCTGTGGAGCGGGACACTGCCTGCCGCTGTCTGGCGAGGAAATATCCGAGTAGACGGAGCCCTGGTGGGTCGCTATGGTGCCAGAATGCCGCCCCAGCGCGGGGTGCGACATCAGGTCCCTGCAGTGGGTCGCGGGGCAGTTACCGCTCAGTCCCTCCATGGCTTGGCTTTTACTCGGGCTGCTTTCATTCGGGTTTTTTTCATAAACGTACATCAAGGTGTCCGCCCAGCGTGGATGCAGGACCAGCGAAGTCGTCATATCACGGGTTGCCGATGCTTTTTAAAAGTCGACTACTCCAAGACGGACACCTCATTTCCAACTACACTCTACACCGCGCGCATGCGCCCACGGGCACGTGTGTGTCCACTTCATTAAGAATCTGGCACGTGATACGCTAACAAGTCCTACGAGATGGGGCTTGCGCGCAGGGGCAGAGCGTCCCTTTAAAGAGCCGCTGCCGCGCCTGTCACCGCGCTTCCTGCGGAACATCGAGCCATCTCATTGGCTTATTTGAGCCAGGCTCGACACTGCCTTAAAGGGGAGTGGGTGCACTCAGCATTAGGGCAAACCAAAGAAAACTATTAAGCCTGGCCAATTCCCATGACTTCCACTGTATTATAACCTATACGCTATATATCATACACATTGTAGATAGACAGCAACATGTATTATATAGATATAGCTATATATATCATACATATTGCAGATAGATAGCAACATGTATTATATAGATATAGATATATATCATACATGTTGCAGAGTCTAAATTTAGAGTCTGCATCATGCATGATATACATGTTGCAGATGTGTGATATGCAACACATATATATAAATAAATAAAAGAATATATACATATACTGCAAATTCAATATGCTGCAAATTCATATTGACTATTTAGGTGCGCACAAACTCCGTTTTTGTTAGATCACTGCTTGGAGCAATTAAGGATGACTTTTAATCAAAATGCGCATCAAGCACAACATTGTTTAAGAATTCTTTATCATCAGTTTCAACACTTCATGAGCAATAAAATGTGCATTTATCAGTTGTGCAGCGTGCGTGTATCGTCCACCAAATCCCACATGAGACAATAATATATAATATATTGTGTGGCTGTTGCTGTACCTAATAATTATGTTCACGATTATTTGCATAGCGATCAGTTTTATCAGCACCAGAGTTTTACTCGAAATTATTCAGCCCCAGTTGCAAAACATGCTTATTTTCAAGTGTTTGCAAAAACAAACACCAAACATGTAAATGTTTCTTGTTTAATTGGAGAATTTGTCAGTTGTAAACATAACTGCGATTTCTATAAGTTAAATAATTTCGTGTGCAACTGTAGTTTGCAGCGTGTCCGTGTGTGTTCTGACTTTGTGAGTCAGAAATAATAGGCCCTATAGTTTTAAGACAAGCAGGCTTAACAGTGTTGAATTAGTGGCACCTCAGCAGTGAGAGTCGCGTGGGAAGATAAAAGCCAGCCCAGGTACGTCGGCATCATTAAAATCCACTATATACTGTATATTTATGTGTATATAGGCTATAATTACAGTGAATACCTCACAGGTTGGATATATGCACTTTTTTTTTTTTTTTTTTACCTTAACATGTTTGCGTAAAGTCAGGTGGATTTCGTGTGAGAGATGACAGCAGAAACTGCTTCATTGTTAACAGGACAAAGTTAGACAAGACATTAAACGACTTCGTGTGACGTTTCTGCTTTACTGGAAAATACATTCATATCTGACTAGTAGATGGTGAAGCTTAAATGCAAAAATAAGGATAGCTTAGAGTTGGCGCAGGGCTGCAAACCTGATTTAATTAGACGCCTTGGTGGAAAGGCAACCTTTCTTTGGAGAACTCTTCCACTTTTATTTTACGCCCACAAATTTGACAGGATCTGTAGGAGAGCTGGCTGACTAAAATGCTTTTTCACAATCCGATGGAGGCTCGATTTCATCTCCACCATCCTCTGCAACAGCAGCAGTTAATGAAACGCGCCGTTCTTCTGCCCTGCTGTATACACATACATATAGGTTAATATTCAAAAACATACTTCATGTTTAAGTGTATCACTGATGCGATAGGCCCACAATGAATCCATAAAGCAGGCTCTGTGTGATGCCTCTTCCATGAGTCACTTATAAAACAGGCTACAAGCTGCCCTGCAAAGGCTGCAGTTTATTCGCTCTTTGCACCGATGAGTTGCCTTTGGGAATAATCAGATGAACCGCCGAGTATCAGCAAATAGCTCTAGGGAAGCTGGACCCCCGTCGGTTTTCTCGGACACATACTAACGCTTCTTTTGTCTCAAGGAAATTACAACTGCTAGGGACTCATCCAGGCGGCAGCTGCACGGAAGTCCAAGGTCAAGGTAAAAAAAACCCGCAGACAAACAAGGTCGTAATGGGAGTCTAGACAGGCAAGAATGAACTTCACACTAGAGTATGCATGCAAAATAGCTGTTATTTGGAGACCGTCGCTCTGAAATATCTGCTGTGCTTGGAGAGGGGCTGAAATTTTCATGTAAATCCTTCAGCTCTCACTTTAAAGGTGGAGTTTTGAAGTTCTTCCGTTGCGTGAAAGCCATTGTTCCAAGCTGACATTGAACTTTGCACAGCACTTAAAAATATCTGCTCAGTTCTGCTAGTTTTTGAAAGTGTGCAACTTCCATGCAATGCAACTTTGTAGATTTTGGCAAAGATGAAAAGAGGCGTCGGTCTAATATGCGGCATAACATATATTAAGTAGGTCTGAATAAACCTGCTTAATAGAGTTACAAATTATAACCGATATATATTATCTTATTTTGTGTTTTGTTCAACAACCTACAAATTATCAATATTTTCGTAGTATTATGTCTGATAGAAATAGAGGGAAAATTTGTAGAACTGGTTATGCAGGATTGTTTTTTATTCTAACCTTTGCCTAAGTTATACAGTGAATGCAAATTGTAGGCAAAGCTATTCACCAAATGATATTTACGTGTCTGTCGTTTCCAACACCCGTGGCAGAAAAATACTCATATAATTAGTGTCTAATAATATATACTGTATAACCTAGGAAAATAAGTTGCACAGTAATGAGCTCTATAGATCTTTTAAAATCAGCCGAATTCCCTTTAATTTCCAGAGGGGATGTGCAAGCATATTCATAAATATTTTTTCATGGAAAGTGGACTTGTAGCTTTCCTGCTGTGGGGTGTGTGATATCATCCAAACTTCCTCCTCATTGTCAAATATAGAAACAATCAGCTGACGCACTAATAAGACTCGCATTTCCGTGATATTTGATCATATTCCACCCTGACTTTTTTTTTTTTATTTAAGTGGAGGAGAAAGTGCTATTTCATTTGTAGAAATACATTTGAGTTATGTTACACAGAACAATACTAAAATATACATTAATAAACACCACAGTTTTAAATCTTTTTTTCATACTGGGTAAAAGATGGAAATGGAAAACTGTAAACGTTGCAGTAAAATACAGAAACAAAGTAAAATTTGTATTCAAGATTGGTTCCCAGACTCCGACCTCGGCCAAAAACATCTTCCCCCCCTCTTTTTTTTTTTTACGTCATATTACTTGGTCTAAAAATAATATCAGGAAAAAGCATCTGCTATGAGCCCAATATGTCTCCTTTATTGTAGTTTCTTATTTGAGGAGCTGGGAATAGAAAATGACATGCACGCGCCCCGTGTTGACTGCCCTCCATGATGGCCCCCTGCATGTAAATATCCCCCTGACAGGCAGACACCTCTCCCTCACACAGACCCTTCACACTGATGCAGACCTCTGTGGGGGGTGGGGAAGGGTCCCTCGCCATCCAGTGCGCTGCCTATACCTGCCCTCCGGCTTCCGCTCTCATAAACTCCCGCTATATGCACGCCACCGAGCCGATGGGTATTAAGCAATGCAGAATATGCCGCAACAACACGCAGACTGCGCAATTTCCACAACGCTGTGGTCTTCAATAACTAGACTGTAGTCCATTCAAATGACGCAGGACCCAAACTTTCAGAACAACAGGTGAAAGGATCATATCAGCAACTTTATTCTATTCTGTTCTATTTTATTACTCACCCGTCTCCTTTATAGACATGGCGCAGCGATCCTTTGACGACTGGCAGGTACCGTCTGTCTATGCAAGATGAAATCAGACTGCGTCTACGTTCACGAGTTAGCAGATGAACCATTTTTTAATTTACCTTAATGAGCGACAAGTGATTCCATTGAGCTTTGGACTACGTTAAATCCTAAATATCCAAAGAGACTATTGAAATTTAGGCGAAAGTCCTGGTGTGTCTATTTGTATGAGTTCTACTGAACGAATAAACCACATTTTTTCTAAGGTGTATGTGAGTATTAGAATAAATTAAGGCCGGTGCTTAAATGCATCACTTTCGTCCATATTTTGCCCATTTTTCTTCTGAGTCAGCGCTGTTTAAGCAACGTTTTCCTGTGCGCACCGGTGATGTCTCATTTCCCCTTAGTGATTGCATTGCGACACGTTGCCCGCGTCTATCGCCTCTTTTGTACGTGAGGATAGTGCCTGCAGTGTGTGTGCACGTGTGCGCGTGGGTGTTGCGCGTGTACAAAAGAAGGTGGGCTGTTGTTCAGCAGGAAAAGAGGGCAGGTCAGTCCACTGCTTTGAAGGAGAGGGACGTTCGTGCGAGCAAGAGCAGCATCTCACTTTTGGTGCTTCCCAGACAAGTCTGCACCCAGTTTACAGTCAAAAATGTTCATAATGGTAAAGTGCGTGACCGCTGCACCTCCGTGTCACCAGCAAAGCGGAAGAGAGTGCGTGATTTCACAGGACAAAAAAAATAAATAAATAAAAATCCAAACTATTGTGGATCATACAAAATTAAAGCAATGCGGACTTTTAAATGCCAAACACAATGCATTGCAGCAAAATAAGAGAAAGGGAATGTCTCCTTATTGGTAAAGAGGCCACGATGCTATCAGCACTCCTGTGTTTTGATACGTCTACACATTAGTAATATTCCAACCATAATGCTCTTGTTGATTTTCAACATAACTAAATTCTACTATCTGTGACTTCCATGAAACATAAACCACGAAGTACAGGTGCAAAGTCCAAGTTTTCAAAATAAAAGTTAATCTACTCCAACACTGCCAAGCAAACTAAAATGAGCTTAAGTATTCGTGAAACGACGTACAGTGAATAGTGGAGACTAAAGTATCGAGTTTAGGCTATAGAAATGTGTGCGTGTGTGTGTGTGTGTGTGTGTGTGTGTGCACGCGCGCGTGTGCCTGTGTGGGGTTAAACCCACTTTCACCAACACTTCCCCATATATGAGATAGATGCTTTCAAATTAATACAGCTCTGGAAAAAATAAGACCACTGCAGAATTATCACTTTATCTGGTTTTATTGTTTATGCGTTTGAGTAAAATGGACAATTTTGTTTGATTCTCTAACCTAGTGAAAACAGCTCACCCGGATTCCAAGTCAAAATATTGTTTTTGAGAGCATTTATTTACAGAAAATGACAGCTGTTAAACAACAACAACAAAAACAAACAAAAAAAAGATGCTGCTTTTTGGTGTGCTTTTAGGTCAAATAATGCAAAGAAAACGAGGTCATGTTCATTCTGAAATAATACAGTAACTTAGGCAGAACTCAGAAATCTGTACTGATTTTTCTGCACAGCTTTCATGCATCTCACCATGCTGAGATGATGGCCTAACCTCTCTGAGTGACGTGTCCTTGTGTTGGAATTCAACAGCTACTCAAACTGAATGGCTGCCAAACACAGAGCGATGGGAAAGATTTTACAATGGTCCGTTTTTCTTCCCCACAGCTGTAGATGAAACATCAGGAATGTTTTTCCTTCCTGTTGATCAGCCTTTTTTTTTTTATTCGTCACTGAAAATGGATACGGCATACTGTTTTTGGCTTTGAGCCAAATCAATACATGATAAGGGCTGCATATGTTGGGCTTTGCGCATCCTGTCATTTGGATGAGACTCGTTTAACCTCAGTCATACTGCGGATAATCTGGCTGAGGGTGGCTGTGGACTAACCGCAAAATAAACGAGCTGCGGCAGGACAGAGGACAGCCCGACATGCCACCAATACAGCTGTGGTAGCTTTCCACAACGCAACACTGTCTTTAGCACATTTGATCACATTGTTAGTGAAATCTCAGTGACTTATCACTCGGTGCCAAATTTGACATTATATACTGTGCATATGATTCAACCTTCGAAAAATCAGACAGTATGCAACAGCAATTTGTTGCCAAAAATTGCACACAAATTCGCAAACATATGCAAAGTTTCACACGACACAGATAACAGACTATACATATAATGTCTATCTGCTACAGCCTGTTGTGTCATAGCTACGATTATACATTGATTATACGTGTAGAAAACAACATTTGCAGCCTATATAATGAACGTTAGAAATCGCCCCAACACGTTAAATGAGTTTCCATTACAACAATGTTTTAAATATATACTAATCTAACTGTTTTCAATTATTTAACAATATGCCATCTAGTTTACGAAAAATATGATATAACCTAATCAATGTATTACTATTGTGTACCCTTGATGAAATTAGCCAAAATTCTTTTGTTATCCGCTCAAATCTCTGGTTTCTCCGCAGTTTTAAACGCGTCACTGCTGCATCCTGCCGCAGTGCGGAGGGTAAAAGCTGCGAAATAAATCCACCGTTTGACGCGTCCCGTCGGAAGTCCAAGTTCAAGTTAAGATAGGCGGCGGCTGCAGAGGCCCAGACAGCAAAACAAAAGACACACAGGCTCATCGTTAATCATCTGCCCCTTCACCAAACCTCCTTTACACCCACCACTGTACATTTCACACTATGCTCAGCAGCCCCCCAAAAAAAGACATCAGACAAGTGCAATTAGTAATACACGTGCAGTTAAAAACGGATTTTAATCAACACATGTGAGAATTGTTTGTAAACACGGATTAAAACAGAACAAATCGCAAGGTCAACACAGGACATATTTTGAAAATGCGAATATAACGAATTACGCACTTTCATATTGTCTGGTTCAGTACCGACGCACGCAGCCATCTGTATGAAAGCAGTCTTTAAAGGTGGCTTCATAAACCCGCAGGCTTGTCACGGGAGAGTTTTCACGCCGCCATGGCTCGTGCTCATGTGTTACAGCCTGTAAGATCAGCGTTCAGACGGAGAAAATGTGTCAGAATGCTGACCGACATCCGCGGACACGCTGTCAATGTATGCGGGCTTAGGACACCTTATAACCTGCGGAGACTTCTGTCACAGCAAAACGTCAGGGAACAACTTCACAGCGCAAATAAAAATAGCGCAAAAATTAAGAGCAAACTTTATGAACTGACTATTTGCTTTGTTTTGTTTTATTTGCACACAGGTTAAGACGCACAATCAATGATCTTTGATATAATCATGCTATTTATTTTTTTTAATGCACAAGATACAGGCCATTTTACGCTGCAAACTTTAAAGCAGAGGGACCGGTATCTAAATTATTACTGTATTTACGCAGCCCACCCATACACCAGATTTTTGAAAAGCCTGGAAATTTACTGGAAGCTATTTTAACAACACTTTCCCCATCAAGTCTGCAGATGTCCAGCGGTGGTATGAAGAGAGCAGGGAAAATAATAATCATAAGTTGCTGCTTTAGAAAAGCTGCGGACCGGAAAATGGTGCGTTATCACCTTCTTGCTGTTGGTTAAGGCACTGGTGAAGAGAAAAAGAGAAGCCAGATGGAATAAAACAGGACAGGTAAACGGCATATCATGGATTCTTCCAAATGGTTAATCATTTAAGAAAAGCTCGAGCTTTTAACGATAACGGAGAAGCACACAGGCGCTGCTTAACTGAACGAATTTACTGTTATTCAGGTGTTTGTTCTACCAGCGCCGTGTATAACCCAAGGTGATCACATGGGTGTGCATTTTTTGGTATTTCATTTGACAATAAATCCAGATATTCAGAGAAGGCGAAAACATTCTAGAAACATAAACGAAGGGGGCATCTCAAATATGACTAATGAATTGCAGTTTGACTTAAAAACAAACCAACTTGTTTCCTTTTTGCGCCAAGAGGAGTGGGGAAATCCAAAACAGGGACTAAATGAAATGAGTTGTAATATTCATGTGATGTCCACAGCAGAGCACACCGGAAAGCTTCCCTGAGGAATGTTCGCAGCTGCCGCCGCCGCCGCGTACCTGCAAGCACACATTTGCTCCTTGCGCAACTACTGGAGCACTCCTTTGCGCTTCCACGTGACATGTTTAGTGCGGAATTATGAAATGAGGTACAACACTCTGTAGTCTTGCATTTTACAATTTAAAATGCGGCTAGTCTGGCTTATTTACATTTCCGTTTGGCACAAGTGAAAACAGCGGGATCTCTTCATGAACGTGAACGTTTTGAGAAGGACTAGATAGATTTTTTTTTGTAAATACGTTTGTGATGTCATAGGAAGTGATCATTGAAAGAGAAACAAACAAACAAACAAAAAACAACAACAGTTTTTACACGCCTCTACATTTCTTCAGTTTGTCTGTGTAATTAAAAAAAAAAAAAAAAAAAAAAAAAGCACGGACCTCTATAGTGTCGGAGAATATTTTCGCTCTAACAACCTTTATCGTGCGCAAACTAACACCATTTCGTTCATGAAATCCACCCTCATTTATAAAGCTGCTGATGAACATGAGAGATGAAATTAGGCCTCACAGCGGCAGGTGTGGGGTAGCTGCAGTGCTGAATATGTACAGTTTCCGCGAGTTTATAGGATCAGCCCCCCCATATCATCACTGCGCAGCCCCTCCAGTGTTTAACACCGAACGGACAAAGAGGGACTGAGACCAGACAGATTAATCTGCAGAGCAGCCATCAGTGCCGGCTCCTTTCTTCCTTGTACGGGCGCGTGCACGTCCTAAAAGTGAGCGAGGCGAAGTTCAAGTTCAAAGTCTCCCTGCTCGCTCAGACCTGGGTGTGTTGGGAGGAGGACACCGCGCGCATTTCTCATCTATAGCTCATAAATCAAAACGGTGGTCATCTGCGCAAACGAGACCCAAACCGGCTCACGTGACTGCACAAAGAAATCCCCTACACTCCAAATTCAGACAACAGAAAAGACATATATCACTCCCGCTGTAAAGGATTCGTTTATCTTTAGACTTTTCTTATTAATTACACCTTTCATTGATATATTGTAGAAGCTGAGCATAATCGCCGCTGTATTATACACTAATAATGTTAAAACTTGGAGAGTCTGATATTTTAAGGTGACAAAAATTGGATGCCGCCGGGTAGACTTACCTAGGACTTTTAAAAAGGAAGTGGTATCGAATTCTGAATATATTAAACACGTGATCGTTTTCCATCAAGACAAGGAAAAACGGTCCGAAATATATTCTTTAATACCTTAAAAAAAGTATTATTAATAACCTAAAATGTTTTAAAAATACAAATTCAGGCAAACGTGAGTCCTGAGGTTAAAAAAAAAACAAAAAACAAAAACAAGACTGAAATATTTAACTATTCTAGTTCTGAACTAATTGCTGTGGCTCTCCGAAAAAAAATAATAAAAAGATTTAAAGATTTGCGCCTGTTTTTCGTTGCTGATTAAGCTATTATAACGTTAAATATAAATCAAGACCATCAAATTTTGTTCAAAAAATTAATTATATGTGATTTTCAATAAGAAAGAGCAATATTTTGAGTTCTGATGACTAGCACGATTTTACAGTTAGGCTGGTAATACGGGGGTATTTAACATGTACTGGCATGCCTTTATAGCATATACAAATAGTTTTGGTGGTCAGTTTTTAAAACTGACAAAAATGGTATTCTACCATCATTTGGCATCATACTAATATCACTGTGATTACTAATGCAGTGTAATATCTGTTTCTAAAATAATACTGGCCATTTAAAAACAGTTTTTATAAGAACTGTATTTTGTAGCGAATTATAACACATTGATATTCATTTTATCCTATTACATATTTCAATAAGACACAACAGCACACAATAGGACATCAAAGTCAAAGTGCTGATATCAATTTACAAATGTCCTCCTTCATGAGAAGGCAAGCCAAAAACGTCTTTCAATCATGTTTCAAAAATATTTGTCCAATGATTTAAAGAACCTCTAAACAGTGAATTCTGGTGATTCACAAATGCCCCCTAAGTGAAACTTTTCTATATGGTTCAAGTCAAGGAAATGTGAAATGGGAAAAAAAATGTTCACAGCCTTGATTTAGGCCAGAGAAACCATAAAAAAGCCACTTTTTGATTGAATTTGAGGAGGAATGCAAAGCAGTCCAAAAGCCAATGTTGGGGTGTTCATTAGGGAATTCAATATTTATGTTTTGAAACTTTCCACATGAAAGATGAATAAAGGCATCACAACAAGCAACAGATTGAACTAACTGCAAAGCATAAACTTTAAAAGCAGAGAAACTGACTGGATTGGCAGTTTTAGGCTGGAGACAGATGTGATATATGTATACTGTATATATGAGAGATATGTGCGTGTGTGTGTGTGTGTGTGTGTGTGATTTTATGGAGTTTTCAGCAGATTGCTATGACAAGTTCAAACAGTGTGAGTTTAGAATCTGTTTATTGGGAGGGAGGAACTGAATAATTTTCATTTAATGAAAAATCGTTATATAATTTCAAAAAAAAAGAAATACATGAAAAAAATGCAGAAAATTATGGTAAATTAAAAAAAATACCCTGCTTTAATGTGTAATGCTGTGACTTGTGATAATGAGACAATTTCAGTTTTTACTTTTCTTGCTTTTATATTTAAACAATACGAAGTAAATGAGCTATGAAACAATGGAAAATTAATACCACAGTAGAATAATAAACTTATATTGTCTTAGCCCTTTTGGGAAGTATTCTCACATATTATTTCACATTTACCACTAAAAAGGGGTGCCAGCATCAGTCATTTCTTTGATATTGCCCTCATTAAGGAAAATAATTTTGTGTGGCAGATCTAACATAAGTTGTGTGTGAAATGAGGCCATCTCTTACGAAGTGACCAAATATTACAGATTTTCAAACGTGATGAATACATCTGACCAATTACCATGACTGTGGACCTTCCCCTCAACCATCTAAATATTCATAACCACTTTGGAAGGACACACAATGACAATAACAGAAACCACAAACACAAAATAAGGATTGTTGCATCTTTACTATTTGTAATATTTTCAATTTTTCAATGATTTAATTTTTACAAATAACTGAAAGCACGTATGTATTGTATATACTGTAATAAATAGATTCAGTTGAAAAGAATGAATTCAAGTTCTAATTAATACGTTGTGACAAAATTTTACATGGATCACTGTACTACAAAACAATTAACCAATGTAATTAAACAGTTTACTTGAAATAAATTTAGAGAATAAGGATATTGTATTTGAATTCACAGAAATGATGAATCTTTGCAAGGTTTTAGTGCCTGAGCTCCTGGTCCCCAAATATTTATTTATATATTACAGGTATCTTATTAAGTGTTAGAACTATACAGAGATGCAGACTTTGAGACCTGACCGAGCAAATTTAGCAAGCAATCCTTACCTTGCATGGACTCATTCTGTGTACATATGGTGTCTGAAGAATATGGAAAATTGTCGGTTATTTGTGTCACTGCTGCCTAAGGCTATAATAACCAAAGTATTTGTAGTGAAAGGGAAAACTGGTGAAATACCTTTGATAAAGAGTTAATGTTTTTAAGGGTAAAATGCAAGATTGACCATTGCTGCAACTGCATTTTTACAATAAAGCACTATAGTTTTTAATCAAAGCATATATACAGTATCTCACAAAAGTGAGTACACCCCTCACATTTTTGTAAATATTTTATTATATCTTTTCATGGGACAACACTGAAGATATGACACTTTGATACCATGTAAAGAAGTCAGTGTACAGTTTGTATAACAGTGTAAAATTTCTGTCCCCTCAAAATAACAGCACCTAGCCATTAATGTCTAAACCGCTGGCAACAAAAGTGAGTACAGTGATCCCTCGCTACTTCGCGCTTCACCTTTCGCGCCCTCAGTGCATCGCAGATTTTTCAAAAATATTCATCAAAAATTCAAAATTGAGAAATAATGGGCGGGCGCTAGCAGAAGGCAGGGAGACTACATTAGACCATCAGGTATCAACACGGAGAGCCGCACAGCTCAAAAAATCCACCTCTCTGTTCGCTGTTCTCGTGTTGGCTCGGCTCGGAAATCTCGCAAGCTGATTGGCCGAGACGTTTCACCCCGCAAGCTGATTGGCCGAGACGTTTCACCCACCTCCTCTCCCTGCCGAGCGCCCATGAAGAAAGGAAGACCGCATTCATTGCTCTTTATCGCTCGTGTTACTTTTAGTCTCGCCGCGTGGAACTTTTTGCTGTTCTCTTGTGCCATTTTGTGCGAAATAGTCTTCCCGTCGAGCCACTACGCCGCCTCCTGCAGCTGCCCTCGACGATCCTGCGCCTCCAGCACCTGACGATGAGGCGTCACCTGAGGAGCAGTAAAGCTCTCATTAACCTGTGCAGTAAATCATTTTCATCTTGAGTTACGTATCTTGTTATAAGAATAAAAGAGTTCTAAAAACATATTTATGTACACTTTATTTACATCTACGTATGTATGTACACGTACACACACACACACACACTCACGTATCATATGAGAGAGAGAGAGTGAGAGAATGAACGTACGTATTATTTATGGATGACGTCATTAGGGGTGACGCTACTTCGCGTTTTTTCACTTTTCGCGGTCGGTTCTGGAACCCATTAACCGCGATAAGTGAGGGATCACTGTACACCCCTAAGTGAAAATGTCCAAATTGTGCTCAATTAGCCATTTTCCCTCCTTGGTGTCACGTGACTCGTTAGTGTTACAAGGTCTCAGTTGTGAATGAGGAGCAGGTGTGTTAAATTTGGGGTTATCGCTCATACTGGTCACTGGAAATTCAACATGCCACTTCATGGCAAAGAACTTTCTGAAGATCTAAAAAAAGAATTGTTGCGCTACATATAGATGGCCAAGGCTAAAAGAAGATTGCCAACACCCTGAAACTGAGCTGCAGCACGGTGGCCAAGACCATACAGCGGTTTAACAGGACAGATTCCATTCAGAACAGGCCTCGCCATGGTCAACCAAAGAAGTTGAGTGCACATGCTCAGCGTCATATCCAGAGGTTATAGACGTATAGAGGTTAAATAGACGTACGAGTGCTGCCAGCATTGCTGCAGAGGCTGAAGGGGTGAGGGGTCAGCGTGTCAGTGCTCAGACCATACGCCGCACACTGCATCAAATTGGTCTGCATGGCTGTCGTCCCAGAAGGAAGCCCCTTTTAAAGATGATGCACAAGAAAGACCGCAAACAGTTTGCTGAAGAGAAGCAGACTAATAGGATATCAATTACTGGAACCATGTCCTGTGGTCTGATGAGACCAAGATAAACTTATTTGGTTCAGATGGTATCAAGCGTGTGTGGCGGCAACCAGGTGAGGATTACAAAGACAAGTGTGTTTTGCCTACAGTCAAGCATGGTGGTGGGAGTGTCATGGTTTGGGGCTGCATGAGTGTTGCCGGCACTGGGGAGCTACAGTTCATTGAGGGAACCATGAATGCCAACATGTACTGTGACATACTGAAGCAGAGTATGATCCAACAGCAGTATTCCAACATAATAACAACCCCAAACACACCTCCAAGACGACCACTGCCTTGCTAAAGAAACTGAGGGTAAAGATGGTGGACTGGCCAAGCATGTCTCCAGACCTAAACCCTATTGAGCATCTGTGGGGCATCCTTAAATGGAAGGTGGAGGAGCGCAAGGTCTCTAACATCCACCAGCTCCGTGATGTAATCATGGAGGAATGGAAGAGGATTCCAGTGGCAACCTGTGAAGCTCTAGTGAACTCCATGCCCAAGAGAGTTATGGAAGTGCTGGAAAATAATGGTGGCCACACAAAATACTGACACTTTGGGAACAATTTGGACATTTTCACTTAGGGGTGTACTCACTTTTGTTGCCAGCAGTTTAGACATTAATGGCGGTGCGTTGAGTTATTTTGAGGGGACAGAAAATTTACACTGTTATACAAGCTGTACACTGACTACTTTACATTGTATCAAAGTGTCATATCTTCAGTGTTGTCCCATGAAAAGATATAATAAAATATTTACAAAAATGTGAGGGGTATACTCACTTTTATGAGATACTGTACACCTTCAAAAGAAGTAGAAAAGACATTCTCGGACTAGTTATTGTTTCTGCAACTTCTGCAACACAGTGGACCAATAGCAGCAGATGATGTATGGGTCCCTAAATCATCACTGACTAAGAAAACTTCACACTGGGCCTCAAGCAACTTGGATTCTGTTCCTCTTCACTCTTAAGGTGCCTTCACTCCAAATGCGAATGAGCAAATTTTTCACGCAGCACAATTACATTATAATGCAAAGTAAACACACAAATAGACATGAATCTACAGTCTGTGTGAGATGCACACAGGCAAAGTTGCCTTTATAACTTCTGCACCAGTGTTAAACCTGCTGTGGACCCAGCAGGTCCACAAAACATGAAAGGCACCACATAAAACAGACCCCCTCTTAATGTTAGCATGAAAAAAAACCCCACAGAATGCATGCAATATACATATATACAGAATGTTGTCTTACTTCTTCTTCTTTTTTTTTTACACATCTTGTTTTTTTTTTTCTTTTTTGTAAACACACATAGAACAACAGGGCTAGTAAGCTAAATGGGCACCTGGGCAGACTGCCAAGGTACCCTAATGTGTTGGGGTGGCTTATTCTGCCGCCCATGCCCCTGCCCAACACGCTTCAGCTAAAGCTACTTGTACTACAAAGTCATTGAGGTGTCTGGGCCTCTGACGTGTCCTAGCCGAGCACTTCACCAGAGGACGACCTGGTCCAGGCTCCGTCGACTGCACCTGAGAGTCCCCAACATCCCCATCAAGAAAATTCCAACCCTCATCAGTCCAATCCACCACAGCTCGCGGACCCTGGGCTGGCAGCGACTTCATGAGTCAGCTGGAATGTCACTGTGACCTGTCCAAGAGCTTGAACGTGTCCTGGACCAGCCGCCTTACGATCTGTAGGGGCCCCGTCCAGAAAGGCTGCAGTTTATGTGTGCGGGTGGAATGCTTGTTGCAGACCCGGTCTGACACATCAAGTCCATGGGCCTCCGCACTGTGCTTCCTGTCAAAACATCGTTTCATTTTCTGCTGCTGGGTGATGATCCAGTTTTGTGGGGGGGTCTGTGTCCCCCGAAGGGGAGGTTGAGGGGGGCCTTAGCTGGTCCAGAGGCAGATGGAATTCATGCCCAAGCATGAGTTTTGCTGGGGAGCACCCTGTCGTGGCGTGGGCCATTGCCCTGTAGTGGAGGAGTGTATTCTGGACGGTGTCAGGGAACATGAAGCCATCTGCCAAATGGGCTCTCAGGCCATTTTTCAGAGTCTTGTTGAAAAGTTCCACGCCCCCATTGGCTTGGGGGTAGTAGAACGCAGTTCTGATGTGCTCCATGCCCCTATCACTCAAAAACTCCTCAAACCCCCCAGAGGTGAACTGTGGGCCATTATCTGTTGTGATGGCATCCAAGACCCCCCATCTGGTGAACAGCGATGAGAGGAAACCCATGACCACATCCGTTGTGACTGAGTTAGTGGCTAACACCTCTGACCATTTGGAGAACAGATCATAGACCACCAACAAGAACCGGCTGTTTGGGGGAGCCTTGTGTAGTTCACCGAAAATGTCCAATTGGATGTGCTTCCAAGGGCCCTCTGGATACAGTAGTGGTTGCAGGGGTGGGGAGTGGGGTGGCCCGCTGGTCTTTCTACTCTCCAAACATGGAACACAGTTCTTTACCATAGTTTCAATGTCCTTATCGATACCAGGCCACCAAACCGAATCCCTGCAATGCTGCTTCACCCTAACCACACCCAAGTGTCCCTCGTGGAGCATTGCCAGAACACACGATCTGAGAGATGCCGGAATTAATGTACAGTTGCCCCTAGCCACACACACACCATTCCAGCAACTCAGATTGTCTCTAAACCAGTGAAAAGGTGCCGGATCGCCTCTTACTTTTGTGGGCCAACCCTCCCTGATGACCGAGCATTATTGTGACAATGTGGGGTCCTGTTCCGACTCCACCTGGAGGGACACGTGTCCGGGAGGTGTCCGTGCAGTGCGTTGACCAGATCCACCTCCATGAGGTCGTCGTTGTCCGGATGTGCAGTGTTGGCTGTGGCATAGGACAGGAGAGCCGCCAACACGTTCTCTTTTCCAGGGGTGAACTGGGTAGAGAAACTGTAGGCCCACAGCCGCTCAGTCCATCTGTGGCTCTGTAAGGGCCTGTGTCCCGAGCCCGTCGTTTCCAACAGTGTCGTCAGTGCCTGGTAGTCCCTTCACAGGGTGAAGTGGCGCCCGTAGTGGTAAATGTGCCACCGTTCGCACAGCCAGACACAAGCGAGTGCCTGTCTCTCACCCACGGTGTATTTCTGTTCAGCTGCCGAAAGGGACCTCGATGTGAACACCACTGGGTGCTCGGTACCGTTTTGCACTTGAGACATAACTGCCCCACTGGAGGGACACCATGTCCGGGAGGGGTCCGTGCAGCGCATTGACCAGATCCACCTCCATGAGGTCGTTGTCGTTCGGTTGTGTGGTGTTGGCCGTGGCACGGGACAGGAGAGCCGCCAACACGTTCTCTTTTCTAAATTAAATTTAATTTAATAATACAATAACTCACTATGATGTTGTATTCTGGTCATAGCTATGCTGCCACACTGCACCTTACAGACTAACTGGTACCTCACATTTTCACTCTGCTCCTGATAGTCTTTCTTTGTGCAATGGGATGATTCATGTGTTTATACGGGTCATCATATATTAAGCTATGATGTATATAGGTTCTATAGTCGTGTTAGTTTCTTTTTTACTTTCCATGGGTAATCCCTTTGTCTGTCGTGTGTGTTTCTGTTGTTTGGCTGTCAACTGTCATGCTGCTGTTACACTGTAATTTCCCAGTTTGGGATCAATAAAGTACATCTATCTATCTATCTATCTATCTATCTATCTATCTATCTATCTATCTATCTATCTATCTATCTAAGGGCCAGTATGTAAGGGCCTGTGTCCCGAGCCTGTCATTTCCAACAGTGTCGTCAGTGCCTGGTGGTCCCTTCGCAGGGTGAAGTGGCGTCTGTAGAGGTAAATGTGCCACTGTTCGCATGACCAGACACAAGCGAGTGCCTCTCCCTCACCCACGGTGTATTTCTGTTCAGCCGCCGAAAGGGACCTCGACGTGAACACCATTGGGTGCTTGGTACCTTTTTGCACTTGAGGCATAACTGCCCCCACCGCTGAACCAGATGCATCACAAGTCACAAAAGTTGGCCATTTTGGATCAAAGTGGGCCAACACTGGAGGGGAGGGGAGTTGGGACTTCAGCCTAGTGACTACCGCTGAGCAGGCCAAAGTCCACTGCCACGGTGAATCCTGCTTCAGAAGGGCCCAGAGGGGTTTGATAGTCTCTGAATAATGGGGAATGAAATGCCTGTAGAAGTTAACCATGCCCAGGAATGAGGTGATTTGTGCGGGTGTCATGGGGTTGGGAAGATGCAGGACTGCCTCCACATTCGAGTGCAGGGGGCTAAGGCCCTCGGCCACCAGCCGGAATCCCACAAACTCAATGGAATCTGCCGTGAAGATGCACTTTTCCTCATTCAACGTGACTCCGTGCTCCAACAGCACCTCCATCACTTGTCTCAAACGACTGTCGTGTTCTCCCCGTGATGCCCAGTGGACCACAATGTCGTCCAGGTACACCACTACACCCCTGAGGCCAGTAAGAATTGTAGACGTAATTTTCTGAAAACAACTTGGTGCTGAGCTCAGACCAAAAGGCATAGGGGTGTACCTGAAAACGCCCATGTGGGTCACGAATGCCGTACGTCCCTGCTGGCTGGGTGGAGGGGCACCTGTAGATAACCCTGGTGGAGATCCAGTTTCGTGAACACCCTTGAGCTGCTAAACATTGTGGTGAGTTCCTCCATCGTGGGGAGCGGGTATTTGTCCGGGATGATAACTTTATTAACCATCCTGAAGTCAATGCATGGCCGAATGCCACCCGTCTTCTTCTTGGCCATCACAATGTTTGAAATCCACGGTGAGGCATCCACTTTCTCAATGATGCCGGCTTTAAGCAGTTTATTCCTTCCGTCCTCCCTCTCCTGTTGCTTTCGCTGACCGAGGATCTTCCCCTATCCCTCCTGGGTAAGACGGAAGGAGGCAATCTGGCGCAGCTTCCAGTCCGCCGCCAGCCCCCACTACGAAGTGAGCCCGCTCTTGCCAGCCTCTTCTGGGGGCTAATAGGTGGCTGTCGGGAAGGTTGCTGGGCTGGAAACCCAGGATGCATGGCCGAGGCAGAGTTGTGGATGCATCTCCTGTCTCTCTAGGGATTTACAGTGAAAAGTAAAATGCTGCACACTCCTTGTTCATTCATTTATTCCCCTAAAAATAAACACATTAATGCGTAATAAGTCTGTGATGAAAACAAACCCCCCTCCCCTGTGCGCTGTGCATCACACTGGAACACACTGGCACACTTGCTCCCTGTTCATTCATTCATTCCCCTAAAAAAACATAAATTAATGCCTAATCTATAGACTCCAGCGGTAAGTCAGCAAATTAAAATGAAAGTGTGGATGGAATAAAAAAAAAGACAACTAGTTTGTGATCATCATATAATTAAAATGACAGGTGATTATATGATACCTGTTACAACTTTCTCTATTAAAATTAGATCCCAGAGCATGCCACTTCCTCATGAGCTCCAGAGCTGTGCGATGTCACAAGATGCCACTGAAAAATCATTAAACAATTTGCTTACAATAGACCTCTTTTTTCCTGATCAAAAGCACATTCTCATGGACTGCACTATAAGAGTAATGCACATTAGATTGCACACCGCCACACCTCTTTGAAATGAGCCTCCACCTCCTTGCGCAGAGTGGGTGCACTGTCTACTGGTAACTTGATGGCGTGACGCAAAGTGTAAAAAGCAGACAATACGCTGACAGAAACTAACAAAAACACTGGTGTATGGCCTAAAGTCTGTCAGAAAAGTGCACGGATGACCGTCTTAATAGTGTGATGATCAGGTGAGCGTGCTCCCCCACCCCTCCTGTTCCTGTTTTCCCACTCCGGGAGATTGGACACACCTGCATGATTATCCAGCTGCTACATCTGTTGAGCCAGTGTATTTAAGGTCCAGCGTGAGGAGAGCTCATCGCTGGATCATCTGGATTTGCAGCCACAATTCATGTCAAGCTTTGTCTCGTTATTAAAGTTGTCTGAACTCTTACCTTGTGTTTCCTGCTTCTCACATTGCTGCTACCCGCAGGTGTGTTCCTGGAGCTGATCACGCTCGCCTGACCAGGAAGATCATGATGTCCACCCAGGTCCCCTGCCCTCCACCTGTTCCCCGGTCCTTGCTGGAGTTCCTTGCTGGACTCCGCTGCTCAAGCTGTAAGTGTGCTCTCCCGCATTATTCTCCCTATGGAGAATCTGTCCCTTATTACCTCTGTCTGCTCTCTCCCATAGGCTACGTGCGCTCCAGGGGGCACCTGTCTTGTGAAGATTTAAGCTGGTGTTTTTGTGCTTCGTTTTCTTTAAGTTTGCATTTTTATTTTCTGTGTTTTTCAATAAAATTGTGAAACTTTTCATGGGAGTCTGAGTGATCATTCTGGCAGCTCTGCGTTTGAGTCTAACCCTGATCTGAATAATGACAAAATGATCCATCCAGGACCAAGGCTCAGTGAGCACTCGGCCGAGCGATCAGTCAGCTCTCTGGTGCTTGGAAGCCACGGAACGCCAGGTCATGTTTCTTTTTGAGCAGCTAGAGACCGTTACCCAGCAACTAGCCACCATCACCGAGCACCTGGTTTGGCTTCCTGGTGTGGCTCCTCCCCCTGCACCTGCTTCTCCAGCAGTGTCTGCCACCTGTAGCAACATCTGTGTTCCTTCGCCTGCCCCCTATAGGGGAGAGGAAGGAGGGTGCAGAGGGTTCCTGCTCCACTGCCGGCTTTATTTTCAGCAGGTGGAGGGGGAGTATAGGGATGATGCGGTGAAAATCCATTTCATGACCTTGTTGCTGCAAGACCGGGCACTTAAGTGGGCACAGTCAATTTTGAACAACCCGGACAGACCCTTATACACATACCAGCGGTTTGTGCCAGAATTCTCCGAGGCATTCGACCATTCGGAGAGTGAGGGAAGCATAGTCAGCTGATGGGACTTCGGCAGGGAGGCCGGTCAGTAGCCGACTTCTCCATCGAGTTCCGGGTCGCATTTATTGCGGGGTCCCTGGCCGCGCAATATCGGAATGCCCAATTTGGCCCGGGGGCCCGGCCTGTCATTCACTGTAGGGGGGCTGGGGGGAAGGACCTTCACCAAATTCCCCTAATTGTTTTGAACTCCCTGTCCTCGTCCAGTTACCGGGGGCCGAGTTCAAAACCTTCGTTCTGACTGATTCAGGAGTGGAGCAAAATTTTATCCAACAGGCCATGGTGCATAAATTACAGATACCCACCAGAAATGTTCCGACACCTTTGTCGGTTTTGGGCATCACCATCACGGCAATTACCGAACAGACTGAGCCCATTTTGGTCTTTCTGTCTGGTAATCACCGCGAGGCTATTCAGTTTTACGTCCTGCCCCAATCTAACCCCACCGTGATCCTGGGGTATCTGTGGCTCTGAATACATAACCATCATTAATTGGAGTCAGGGTTCCATTTCGTCCTGGAGCCCTTTCTGCCTCTCTTCGTGTCTCCATTCAGCCGCATACTCGCCTTCGCTCCCGATCTCCTCCCTTTTGGCTGAGCCAGTGGATATCAGCTCTGTGCCCGAGGTTTATCATGACTTAGGGGAAGTCTTTAGCAAGTCTAGGGCCCTATCTTTACCACCTCATCGGGGCTACAACTGTGCTATTGATCTCCTTCCGGGCACGCAGCTGCCATCCAGCCGGCTCAACAGTTTATCTGGGCCGGAGAGGGAGGCGATGGAGACCTACATTAAAGACTCCCTGAGCGCTGGCATAATTCACCCGTCATCTGCTCCACTTGGCGTGGGGTTCTTTTTTGTAGGGAAGAAGGATGGGTCTCTGCGGCTGTGTATTGATTACCACGAGCTTAACGCGATTACCCGGAAGGATAAGTATCCGCTGCCTCTCATTAATTCAGTGTTTGAGTTACTCCAACGGGTGCGTTTTTCACCAAGCTCGACCTCTGCAATACGTATCATTTAGTCCGCATTCGGGAGGGGGATGAGTGGAAGACAGCATTTAAAACACCTTTGAGCCATTTTTAATATTTGGTCATGCCGTACAGGCTGACCAATGCCCCTGCCATCTTCCACCGGTTAATTAACAACATCCTACGAGACATGGTGAACCAGTTTGTGTTTGTTTATTTGGATGACATTTTGATTTTTTCTCACACCCTCGAGGAGCACATAGTCCACATTCAGTCCATCCCGCAGCGGTTGCTGGAGAACCAGCTTTTTGTGAAAGCTGAGAAGTGTGAATTTTCCACTTGATCGACTTCATTCTTTGGGTTCATCATTGCTGAGGGCACGGTAAAGGCTGATCAGGCGAAAATTAAGGCAGTGGTAGACTGGCTGACCCCCCAGCCCAGGAAGGATCTCCAACACTTCCTGGGCTTTGCCAGCTTCTACTGCTGATTTATCCGTGACTACAGTAAGGTGGCAGAACCGCTTACGCAGTTGATGTCGACCAAAAGCCTGTTTAAGTGGTCCGAGGCGGCCAAATGAGCTTTTGTGTCCCTAAAAGGCCTTTTCACCAACGTGCGCGTTGTGGTGCAGGTGGATCCCGTGGCACAGTTTGTGGTAGGGGTGGATGCTTCTGATTCAGGGGTGAGCACTGTCCTCTCCCAGTGCTCAGCCTCCAACCAGAAGCTCCATCCGTGCGCGTATTTCTCCTGGTGGTTAACACCAGCCGAGAGGAATTATGTTGTTGGGGACCGCAAACTGTTGGCCATTATGCTGGCGTTGGAAGAATGGAGACACTGGCTGGAGGGAGCTAGCCAACCGGTCATTGTTTGGACCAACCATAAAAATTTAGAATACCTTCGGCTGACCAGAGGGTTAAATTCTCAGCAGGCTCAGTGGAGCCTATTCTTTAATAGGTTTAATTTATCCATCTTGTACAGACCAGGGTCCTGTAATGCCAATGATGATGCTCTCTCAAGTCAGTTTTCTCCCAACTCCTCCTCCCCCACCCCCTCCTCTGCAGCTGCTGTGGAGACTATCTCCCAACCCCCCGTGCTTTCTCGGGATACTCCAGTGGGAAATTGAGCAGAGAGTCCAGCAGGCACAATTATTGGAACCCGTACCGGAGGTAGGCCCGCCGGACGGGCTGTATGTCCCCACGGTGCTACGTGGAAAGGTAATTCAGTGGGGGCATACCAATTTTTCCCCTGTCATCCTGGCATTTCCAGAACCATTGACTTGCTATGAAAGGTGTTTTGGTGGCCCACACTCGGGAGGGATGTGCAGGAGTATGTCAAGGCCTGTTACACCTGCTCCACGAATAAGACCGACTTCTCTCCTCCTGAGGGTCTTCTCCATCCCCTCCCGGTGATGGGTCGCCCTTGGTCTCACATTGCACTGGACTTTGTCAGGGGCCTCCCAGGGGAATACCGTTATCCTGACGATAGTCAACTGCTTCTCCAAAGCCATTCTCCTCATTCCTCTCAACAAGTTGCCATCTGTCACGGAGACAGCCGACCTGCTGATGCAGCATGTCATCCTGCTGCACGGTATTCCCATAGACATTGTCTTGGACCAGGGGTCCCAATTCACATCCCAGGTGTGGAAGGCATTCTGTCGCTTCTTGGGTTTGACTGCCAGTCTGACTTCAGGATACCATTCCCAAAGCAATGGTCAGGCTGAGCATGATAATCAGTCTCTGGAGGCCACCTTAAGGTGTGTAGTATCCGCTAACCCGACCACCTGGAGCTCCCATTTCACCTGGGTGGAATACGCGCACAACTCGGCAATCTCCTTTTCCACTGGGCTTACGCCACTCTAAGCGTCGATGGGTTACACACCACCTTTGCTGCCCATGGTGAAGAGAGGCCTCGCTGTCCCATCCGTGGAGGCCCATGCGTGCTGGTGCCGCCATCTGTGGAGGGCCAGGAGGTCTGCCCTCCTTCGTTCTGTGGAACACAATAGACAATACGCTAACAGCAGATGGGTGCTGGCACTGAAGTACACGGTGGGACAGAGGGTCTGGCTGTCCACCGACCAGATCCCACTGAAAACGGAATCCCAGAAGCTTTCCTCCCGCTATCTGGGCCCCTTCACCATCAAGCGGTTGATCAATGATGTCATCGTTCGGTTGAACTTGCCGCCCTCTATGCGCAGCCATTCCGCATTCCATGTCTCCGAGATTAAGCCCCTCTCTGCCAGTCCCCTCTGCCCTCCTCTGGATCCCCCACTGCCCCCCTGGATCATCGACGGCCAGACTACATATATGGTGGAGAGGATCCTGGACGTGCGCTGTCAGGGCCGGGGATGTCAATACTTCGTCCAGTGGGAAGGTTACGCTCCGGAGGAGAGGTCATGGATCCCGGGGTCACACATCCTGAACAAGCGGATGATTCGGGCTTTCCATCAAACCCACTGATGGAAGTGCAGTGGCGTCCCTTGGGGAGGGGGGTGGGGGGGGTGGGTGCTGTGATGAACAGGCGAGCGTGCTCCCCCGCCCCTCCTGTTCTTGTTTTCCTGCTCTGGGAGATTAGACACACCTGCATGATTATCCACCTGCTACATCTGATGACCCAGTGTATTTAAGGTCCAGTGTGAGGAGAGCTCATCACTGGATCGTCTGGGTTTGCAGCCACAGTTCATGTCAAGCTTTGTCTCGTTATTAAAGTTATCAGAACTCTTACCTTGTGTTTCCTGCTCCTCAGGTTGCTGCCACCCGCAGGTGTGTTCCCAGAGCTGATCACACTCGCCTGACCAGGAAGATCACGACGTCCACCCAGGTCCCTGCCCTCCACCTGTTCGCCGGTCCTTGCTGGAGTTCCCTGCTGGACTCCGCTGCTCAAGCTGTAAGTGTACTCTCCTGCATTATTCTCCCTTTGGAGAATCTGTCTCTTATTACCTCTGTCTGCTCTCTCCCGTAGGCTACGTGCGCTCCAGGGGGCACCTGTCTTGTGAAGATTTAAGTTGGCGTTTTTGTGTTTCATTTTATTTGAGTTTGCATTTTTATTTTCTGTGTGTTTTTCAATAAAATTGTGAAACGTTTCATGGGAGTCTGAGTGATCATTCTGGCCGCTCTGCGTTTGAGCCTAACCCCGATCTGAATTATGACAAATAGGGCCCCATGCCTTTAATATATAAAAAGAACCATCTGAAGCAGTTCAAGTAATTTCTTTGCAAATCTTTAGATAAAAACAAATCATTAATGCTGCTGCAAAACATTGTGCTCGTTTCACATAAGAAAGGAGATACTTCTGACCAAACATACAGACATCAAGCATGTGGCAAAAATTGTTTTTGCTGTTAGCAGAAACTGACAAACCATCATGTGTGGTTATGGACAAATACAACCCCAATTACGGCAAAGGTGGGATGCTGTGCAAAATGTAAATGAAAACAAAATGCAATGATTTAAAAATCCTTTTCAACCTATATTCAATTGAATACACTACAAAGACAAGCTATTTAATGTTCACACTGATAAACTATTGTTTTTTGCAAGTTGTCACTGATTTTGAATGTGATACTTGCAACACATTCCAAAGATGCTGGGATATGAGCATGTTTACCACTGAGTTACATCATCTTTCCTTTTAACAGCACTCAATAAGTGTTTAGGAACAGAGGCCACTGATTGTTGAAGCTTTGTAGGTGAAATCTTTCCTATTCTTGCTTGATGTATGACTTCAGTTGCTCAAAAGTTTAGGGTCTCCATTGGCATATTTTGTGCTTCATAATGCACCACATATTTTCAATGGGAGACTGGTCTGGACTGCAGGCAGGCCAATCTGGTACCTGTACTCTTTTACTATGAAGCCATACTGTTGTAACACGTTCAGAATGTGGCTTGGCATTCTCTTGCTGAAATAAGGAGGGACATCCCTAAAAAAAAGTTGCTTGGATGGCAGCATATGTTGCTCCAAAATCTGTATGTACCATTGAGCATTAATGATGCCAACGCAGATGTGCAAGTTACCCATGCAATGGGCACTAACAGGCTCCCATACCATCACAGATGCTTGCTTTTGAACTTAACACTGATAACAATCTGGATGGTCATTTTCCTCTTTAGCCCAGAGGACACGACGTCCATGAATTTCTAAAACAATTTTAAATGTGGACTCATCAGACCGCAGCACAATTTTCCCCTTCATGTCAGTTCATCTCAGATGAGCTCAGGCCCAGAACAACCGGTGGCGTTTCTGGGTGTTGCTGATATATCGCTTTTGCTTTCCATGATAGAGTTTTAACTTGCACTTGTAGACGTAGAGACAAACTGTGTTAACTGACAAAGGTTTTTTCAAAGTGTTTCTGAGCCCACGTGGTAATATTCTTTACAGAATGGTGTTAGGTTTTAATGCCGTGCTACCTGAGGGATTGAAGGCCACAGGCATTCAATGTTGGTTTTCGGCCTTGTCGCCTACATGGAGATATTTCTCCAGATTTTCAGACTCTTTTGATGATATTATGGGCAGATGATGAAATTCCTAAATTCCTTGCAATTATGCATTGAGAAATGCTGTTCTTAAACTGTTCGACTATTTGCTCACACAGTTGCTCACAAAGTGGTGAACCTCACCCCATGCTTGTGAACAACTGAACCTTTCAGGGATGCTCCTTTTATACACAGTCATGACATTCACTTGTTTCCAATAAACCTGTTCACCTGTGGAATGTTCCAAAAATATGTTTTTTGAGCATTCCTCAGCTTTCCCAGTCTTTTCTTGCCCCTGTCCCAGATTTTTTGGAATGTTTTACAGGCATCAAATTCAAAATGAGTGAATATTTGCAAAAAAAAAAGTTAATCAATTTGAACATTAAATATCTTGTCTTTGTAGGGTATTTGATTAAATATAGCTTTAAAATGACTTTTAAGTCATTGTATTTTGCTTTTATTTACATTTTAAACAATGTTCCATCTTCACTGGAACTGGGGTTGTAGAAAAATTTTATTCTTACAGGGCATAGGTCTTTGCCCATATGTGCATTTAGTTGGAAACCCTAATAATGCTCTTTAAATAAACTTGAGCCTTGATATATCATTACAGTTTCCTTTGTTTTGTTAACCTATGAGTAAGTTGAACACTTTTTGGCCCTTTTAACTATGTGGGGGGGGGTGTATTTTTTTTCAGGTGTACATTTGTATTTAATGCTTCAATTAATCCTCTCTGGTGGATTTTTCAATTTGAGGCATTCATGGTTCTTGTGAGGATTAAGCCAATTTACTTGGATGCTTTCACTCTGGATTCATTTCAAAGAAATAATATATAAATTGTCAAGACACTGAAAAATTAATTGGTTCCAGATCTCAAGTTGTTAAGTTCTGTATAGATAATCATATTTTTCACATATTTTTTTTCCCATGTCTTTGATTTTTAATGAATATCTGCACACCTCTGAGATACTTTGTACAGGCCACCTCCTTTTTAAATGAAATACTCAAAGTTATGATGAAAAAAACCACATATCTTTTATTCCCCACGTTTGAATCAAGATGTGGGTAGGGCAGTCGCCTCCGTCTCATTCCGTTTGTGTGGACTGTAACTTAAGAAAGAATTAAGCTAAGGTCACCTAACTTGGTATACGAATGAACATCAGGCTTAGCATGTGTTGATATGTTGGGATCACGAGGTCAAAGATCAAGGTCACAGGGTTACAAAAGGTTGAAATCAATTTTGGCCAGTAGTGACTTTATTATTAAGATAAGATAAGATAAGATAAGATAAGATAAGATAAGATAAGCCTTTATTAGTCCCACAATGGGGAAATTCCAGGATTGCAACAGCACAGGGATAGCAACACTCAGAGCAACGATCAGAAGGCAAGAGAAAAACAAGAGCAGCGAGTACACATATGTACATATAAATATAAATATATATATAGACACACAGTGCGGAGCATTGTAGCTAGATGGAATAAATATGTAAATATATAAACACACACAGTGTGGAGCATTGTAGCTAGATGGAATAAATATATGAATATATAAACACAGTGCGGAGCATTGTAGCTAGATGGAATAAATATGTAAATATATAAACACACACAGTGTGGAGCATTGTTGCTAGATGGAATAAATATGTAAATATATAAACACGCACAGTGCAGAGCATTGTAGCTAGATGGAATAAATATGTAAATATATAAGCACACACAGCGTGGAGCATTGTAGCTAGATGGAATAAATATATAAATATATAAACACACACAGTGCGGAGCATTGTAGCTAGATGGAATGAAACAGCATAACCGTCTACTTAGTTATCCTACATGGTATGATTATGTACCCATACATATTGTCACCCTCCGTAGCTACCGGTATTTTCCTAGTTGTATACCGGAGGGGACCATTGTGTAAGTCTATTGCGTCTTTTGCATTCAATACTATTAGGTTGTCACGTCTTTTTGTTATCTCTGCGAGCAGCCCTGCTTAGGTTGTACAGTCTGACAGCCGTAGGTAGGAAGGACCTGCGAAACCTCTCGGTTGGATGATGTAGTCTGCTGCTAAATGAGCTCCTCAGTGCATTCAGTATTAGAGCTAAGGACAAGGACTGTAAGGGCTTGGACATGGCTATGCTCATGTTCTTACTTTATGTTCATATTTGATCTTTCTGTTATTCTCAGGACAATTCAGTCATGTCCTCGCTCTTTGTTAGTTTGTTTCTCTGTGTTTCCCTGCCTCAGTTCAGTTGGTATTTTGGAATTCTCTGTATTGGTTGTTATTTATGCTCTCTATTTTGGTCTGGGGTTTGAAGTTAGTTTTGTATGATTCTCTGTTTACTATTATAGAAAATGGGCACTGATGTTACCGCCACAAACAAATTGTGGGATAGATCCTCCATGTTGGGAGAGTAGGAGCAGCACCTCAGTATGTAGAAGAACAGACACAGGAGTAGCTATTGAAGTGTTTTGTTTTTTTAGGCTGTTGTGTTCTTCCTAAAATCAGAAAGGATTCAGTATTGCTGTGTAACAACTCCCATGACCAGCGCACAAAAAAGACATTAACCAACAGAATGTCATTCGACCATTTCTGTGCTTGGAAGCAAAGAGGATGTTCCAGGTGGTGATGTGAATGGGGTTGCTGGTGATGTCAATGGATGGTGGCTGCACTGGCGGGGGATCAGGGGAACCCCTCCCCGGCAGGGATGCATCGCTGTGCCAAACCTCTTCAATGTTGCGGTTGATTACTGGGTCAAGAACACAACAGAATGCTGTCCCAATCTCGGAGTTGACTACCACTCCCACTTCACAGACCTCTGCTATGTGAACGATGTGGTACTTTTTGCCACGCATATAGATATCATCGCTGAAGCATTGGACCTACTTGCAGAGGAAGCATCACCCCTGGGCCTTACCATCAGCTGGGCAAAGGCAAAGATCCAGTCACTGTCAGACTTCTTACCACCACCACCACCACCACAAGTCATCACCATCAAAGACGAGCTGGTTGAGACTGTCAACGACTTTGTCTACCTTGGATCTAAGATCACCAGCTCCTGCTCATCAGACCCAGAGATTATTCGCTGCCTGCAGCTGTCTCGCAGTGCTTCTGGCCGCCTCCAGAGAGTCTGGCAGAGCGGGAAGATCCGTACAACCACAAAGCTGCAAATCTTTAACACCTGTGTGATCCCCGTCCTCCTTTATGGGTCAGAGACCTGGAGCCTCTCCACCACAACCACCCACCATCTGGATACATTCCATCGGACCTGCCTCCGTAACATCCTTGGCATCCGATGGTTCCACCACACCACAAACAATGAGGTCTACAGGAGGGCAGGCTGTCCTATCCCCATCTCCACCATCATCAGAAGCTGGAGGCTACGGCTCCTTGGCTACTTGGCCAGGCTGGACGATGGGACACCAGCAAAGCAGGCCCTCTCCACCAGCACTCGTCTGCCCCCCCCAGGGCAGGCATCGCCCCCCAAGGTCGGCCCAGACTGTCCTGGATGACCCAGATTGCAATGATAAGACCTCTGGCTGACCTCATCGTCCTAGCCCAAGATCGCCCTGCCTTCAGACGATTGGCCACAATGATCACTTAAGTGGCCAGGAGAGGATTAAGTAAGTTAAGAAGCAAAGAGAGGGAGAACAAATCAACTAGCTAACAAGGAGACGTTGGATGGACTGGGTGTCTGCAGGAAGATGCAAAAAAAATCATCTTGACAACATCTCAGAGTCAATAAGATTGTGCTCTCTACATTTTCACTCAGGTATGTACTCATTTCAAATCACATAATATAAATACTAGCGGTGCTGGCGTTATCGCATTAATTGCTTGTTAACGCTTTGCCCCTGTTAACAGCAACAAATTTTGTGATCGCAGTTAACCACAGTTAACGGCATAAAGCGTGGACAGTACTTTTTTGGCCTGAAGTGCACTCCGTATGGAACTATGGAAGCTGCTCTGGGTAGTTACAGACACTATGCTGCCATGCAGACTTTGTGAAGTCAAACAAGCTGGATCACTGCCATGGAATTCCTCAAAATGCTGTGATGTTAAAGTTTATAATGTTATCTGTCGGAGCTCTCACCTGGATAATTGTCACAGCAGCCTCCAAAAATTCACCTGGAACCTGTTGGTTGTTCTTTGGAAGCCGGCTAGCCAGCTAGCAGTAAACAGCTGTGTGCTATGGATATAGCGGCTGCCAGCAGCTGAGAACAAACACTTCACCTGTTTCAGCTTCATAGCTGTTTCAGCTTCATCACTGTCGGTAGGTAAGTAGCAGTGTGAAATTCTTAAGCTGTGTTCGTAATGTCCACTCACGACCACGCCCTGTTTTTGCTGCGTGGTTGGTGATGTCACTGGCGAGATAATTGTTTATGTTTACAATTGTTCTATTATAAGGGAAATTGTGTCTGTTGTGACACACAAGGTCCATTGATTTGTGGTGGATGTTTGCTATGGGAGTGTAGTTGTGTTGCAGTGACCTTACTGAGTCATGACATTCTTTCTTTTTTTGCACATGTGGTTGTATTTTTGAGGATTTTCTGGTGAATATTCTGGACAGTTTTGTCATTTTGGATATGTTGAGAGCTTTAAAAAACCTGCAGGTGAAGAAAGCAAGCATATTTGTCCACTCCCATGTTTATAACAGTATGAGAAACTTAAAAAAAAATACCAACTTAAGGTACACTGTATCTGAATGGAAAAAAACATGATTAACTCAACATTCCAAAAGATTCATCGTAACTAGAAATTAATCTTCAAACATCACTAATAAATACACATGCTCTGGATAGCCAACAAGCTAATTAGTTGATTGTAACTGTGTTGCATGTTTGGGTGTGATTATTACATCAGTGCTCCCTGTGCATTAGACCCTTCGTGTTCAGACTTTAACAGTTGATCTGCTCACAGCTACCTGAGCTGGTGCTTTATGTTCTACACCAGCAGGGCTACAGACTGTCATGTGCGTGCGCCGCAGCGCACAGGTGAAAAGAGTTAAGCCCAATCGCTGGTGAAGTGAATGTGTTTTATTAACAGAAAGACATACATACAAGGGTCCAAGAAAACTGTCCAAAAGGAGCCATAATGATGACTGACTACAGCTCAGTAGGCAAGCCCCACGCGCTCCAGACAGGACTGAAGCGGAAGGGAAGGGCAGCTAATAATGAGGAGAAGACTTACATGCAGGGTTGGAGCAAACTAGCTCTGGAAACAACACCTTACACAGTCCAAAGGGAGGAGAAACCAACTGGGAAGCCTGGACATCCAGCTTAGACTAATGCCGCCACACCGAATGCTCACACTGTCACCCATAAATACCCTAAGTACCAATGAGTGACAAGTGGATGCAGGTGTGGCGGAAGCTAATGCATGAATGAGAATGAATGGATGTATGTGTGCATGTAAGCGTGTGTGTATGTGTGTCAGGATGAATGTGTGTGTGTGTGCGTGCCTGAGTGTAAGTGAGTAGGAAAACAGGGAAAAGGACAAATAATAATAATAGACAACAGGTGGGTGCTGGGAGAGGGAGAGGTGTGGCTGTAGACTGGCAGGGAGTCCAGCTCATAGGCTCAAACAACCTGCCAGCTGGGAACAATTACCAATCAAACAGGAACTACAGCGACAAATCAAGAAGCGGGGTTGAGGCATCAACCCCATTCATGACAGAGCCCCCCTCAAGGGGTGGATTCCAGACACCCACCTTACCATCAAAACACATAAGAAAAACCTGCCCCCCCCACCCAGAAAACCATCACCACTAACCAGGGCAGGAGGTGGGGGGAAACAGGTCAGGAGGGATTAAAATATAGAACAAAGCAAACACACAAAATGCACCCAGCCCCAAACCCAGGACCCCCCCCCCCCCCCAAGACCCAAGGGTCCCAAAGTTCAGGGGGCCAGCCAAAGTCCCAGGGCCCACGGATGGCCAAGTGAACTAGGCCAGGTGACCTAGCAAAGTCCAACACCAGCCGGACCACCAGGCAAAGTGAGTCAGGTGGCCTGCCTGGGAAAATTGTCCACCTACCCAACTGTACAGTTCGTCGGCTGGCCGGCCGGCCAGAGTTCTTCAGCCACCAGGCCAGGTGAGATGGGCCAGGAGGTGGCCCCCCCACAGGGAGACCCAGTCCTTCGAGCAGCCGGCCCGCATAGTTGAGCCACCAGGACCGGAGGAGTGAGCGAGGAGGCGGTCTATTCACCGGGAGGCATAGAGGTGGGCGGCTGGTCCAGGGAAGGGGGACCCCAGCGGCTACTGGTGGCAGGACCTGGTGGACCACGGCGGTGCCCAGCAGAAGAAGGAGGAACACCCAGCAGGCCTCCGGAAGGAACGAGGAAACCCCAGTGTTCCCAAACTGGCTGGCTGCATCCTCGGTGGTCCCGGCTTGGAACAGAAACTCGGCCACATCTGTGGCGGGCCCAGGCTGGGCCATGGCTGCACCCACGGTGGTCCCGACCTGGGACAATGCTGCACCAGCGGTGGTCCCGGCCTGGGACCTCATTGCTCCCGCGGTGAGTCCCGGCTGGGCCTGCGTTGCACCCCCGGAGGACTCTGACCAGGCCATGGTTGCACCCATGGTGGAACCCGGCCGGGCCCCTGCTGCACCCACGGTGGACCCCAACTGAGCCATGGTTGCACCCACAATGAAGCCCGGCTGGGCTCCTGCTGCACCCACGGTGGGACCCAGCTGGGTCACTGCTGACCCCAATGCTGCCTTAACCGTGGGTCAGCCGACCCGTCTGAGCACCCGAGCCAGGAGGCGGTTGATTACGGGCACCCTAGGCTGGAGCTGAGGACCTATGATGACCTCTTCAGCGGGGAAGGCAGGACCCCCGGTATCCTCCAGTGGCGAGCCTGGATCCACGGACTCGTCCAGCGATGATGGAGTCTCTCCAGCGACCCTGGAAGAGAACTTGGACAGAGAGAAGGAGGGGTCAGGGTCGCCGGCAGCGGTGGAGCCCAGCGAGGCAAGCTCAGGGGCAACGTATGGCTGCAGCTGGCTCTCCTCACCTAGAGCTAGCTAAAAATGCTCTACAATAGAAAGGAGAAAAACAAAGGAGATCACTTGCCTTAGCTCGAGCTCCACCGCCGTCAAGGTCTCCAATGATCCGGACGATGTTCCCATGGGCTCGGCCTCCTGGAGGTTCAGCTTGGGCACTGACACTGCTGCGGCAGCCTCCACAGCAGGCGTGATGGGAACAGCAGTCCTTCTTACCCCAGCCATCGTGACCCACGCTGGTGACTCCTCCAGCATGGTGGCTGGGAGGTCTGGCTCACCATTGCTGTGGGGGAACAATCCTCCTGGACCCCTGGCTCCTCCTGGTCCCAATGATTTGGCTCCAGTGCTGGCATACATTCAGGAAGGACAGGAGAGCTATTGAGAGGGCTGGTGAGCAGTTCACAATAGCTGCAGGTGGGGAGACCTCAGGGGACTGCTTATCCTGAGTCTCCCTACCGGGAATCAGGCAAAACATTTCATTATATATATGAATAGAATGAAACAAAACTCGCCTGTACTCCCGGATTTGGATGTTGCCTGCTGCTGTAGCAAGTTCGTCGTCCCTATCCGTGGTGAGGACATTTCCGGGCCTCCCTGAGGATTGTGGAGGAGCCACCCCTCTGGCCATGGGAACGGGAGCCACCGGTGAGGAAATCAAATGCCCCCTGCCAGTCTGCGGAAACACTGAGGGAGGAGACCTTGCAGCGGATGTGGAGGGAGATTTTGCAGACGGGACTGCTTGGGAGTTGAAAAGTGAATGAGGGTCCGCTGCAGAGATAGCCGGGCTCGGTGTGGGGAAAGAGACAGTTGGAGGGGCTGGATTATTCCTCCGGGAATCTGGGACCAGATGATGTTGTCGCCGCTGACCCGACAATGGCCATGATGGAGCTGGAGACAAAGTGGCGGAAGGGATGACCACTGGCTGAGAAGAGCATCTCTGCTTAGGCTTAGCGTGGAACACCCTTCTCCTCAGGCCAGGGAATGACTGCTGGAGCGCGCAGACCAAGGACAACAGTTCAGCATACTGGGGAAGATTCCAGAGGCTGGGGTGAGCCTCCAGAATACCCAGAGCCCCGTTCAGGCAGTCCCACTTCTCTCCGGGGCTATAAGCTGCGTTGGCCTCGTTGATAAAACCCCGGATGAACATGGCTGCCCATTTCTCTTCCATGCTCAGGTGCCCCACCACTCGTTCGCTTCTGTCAGCGTGGGGACAATGCGCCGAGGACCTCATGCTCCAGGACAGGTAGGAAAAAACATACAAAAATGAAAAAATGACATGTTACTTCACTGCTGGGCTTATTCTGGTGGTGGTTGCGTACTGTCATGTGCATGCACCGCAGCACACAGGTGAAAAGAGTTAAGCCCGATCGCTGGTGAAGTGAACGTGTTTTATTAACAGAAAGACATACATACAAGGGGTCAAGAAAACTGTCCAAAATGAGTAATAATGAAGATGACCGGCTACAACTCAGTAGGCAAGCCCCACACGCTCCAGATGGGACTGGAGAGGAAAGGAAGGGCAGCTAATAATGAGGAGAAGACTTATATGCAGGGCTGGAGCAAACTAGCTCTGGAAACAACAACACCTTACACAGTCCAAAGGGAGGAGAAACCAACTGGGGAGCCTGGACATCCAGCTTAGACTAATACCATCACACGAATGCTCACACTGTCACCCATAAATGCCCTAAGTACCAATGAGTGACAAGTGGATGCAGGTGTGGCAGCAGCTAATGCATGAATGAGAATGAATGGATGTACACACATGGACAAAGTTGTTGGTACTCCTCTGTTAATGAAAGAAAAACCCACAATGGTCACAGAAATAACTTGAATCTGACAAAAGTGGTAATAAATAAAAATTCTATGAAAATTAACCAATGAAAATCAGACAATGCTTTTGAATTGTGGTTCAACAGAATTACTTTAAAAAATCAAACTCATGAAACAGGCCTGGACAAAAATGATGGTACCCTTAACTTAATATTTTGTTGCACAACCTTTTGAGGCAATCACTGCAATCAATCAATTTCTGTAACTGTCAATGAGACTTCTGCACCTCTCAGCAGGTATTTTGGCCCGCTCCTCATGAGCAAACTGCTTCAGTTGTCTCAGGTTTGAAGGGTGCCTTCTCCAGACGCCATGTTTCAGCTCCTTCCACAGATGTTCAATAGGATTTAGATCAAGGCTCATAGAAGGCCACTTTAGAATAGTCCAGTGTTTCACTCTTAGCCATTCTTGGATGTTTTTAGCTGTGTTTTGGGTCATTATCCTGTTGTAAGACCCATGACCTGCGACTGAGACCAAGCTGTCTGACACTGTGCAGCATATTTCTCTCTAGAATACCTTGATAGTCTTGAGATTTCATTGTACCCTGCACAGATTCAAGACACTCTGTGCCAGATGCAGCAAAGCAGCCCCAGAACATAACAGAACCTCCTCCATGTTTCACAGTAGGGACAGTGTTCTTTTCTTGGTATGCTTCATTTTTGCGTCTGTGAACATAGAGCTGATGTGCCTTGCCAAAAAGTTGCAGTTTTGTCTCATGTGTCCATAGGACATTCTCCCAGAAGCTTTGTGGCTTGTCAACATGCAGTTTGGCAAATTCCAGTCTGGCTTTTTTATGATTTGTTTTCAACAGTGGTGTCCTCCTTGGTCGTCTCCCATGAAGTCCACTTTGGCTCAAACAACGACGGATGGTGTGATCTGACACTGATGTACCTTGACCTTGGAGTTCACCATGAATGTGTTTAGAGGTTGTTCTGGGCTTTTTTGTTACCATTCATATTATCCATCTCCTACTGTGGCCACATCCAGGGAAGTTGGCTACAGTCCCGTGGATCTTAAATTTCTGAATAATATGTGCAACTGTAGTTACAGGAACATCAAGCTGCTGGGAGATGGTCTTATAGCCTTTATCTTTAATATGCTTGTCTATAATTTTCTTTCTAATCTCCTGAGACAACTCTCTCCTTTGCTTCCTCTGGTTCATGTTTGGTGTGGTACACACCATGTCACCAAACAGCACAGTGACTACTTGTCACCCTTTAAATAGGCCGACTGACTGATTACAAGTTTGTAGACACCTGTGATGATAATTAAAGGACACATCTTGGTTGAACATGTACCAACAATTTTGTCCAAGGCTGTATGTGTGCATATAAGCATGTGTATGTGTGTCAGGATGAATGTGTGTGTGTGTGTGTGTGTGTGTGTGTGTGTGTGTGTGTGTGTGTGTGTGTGTGTGTTTGTGTGTGTGCGTGCCTGAGTGCAAGTGAGTAGAAAAACAGGGAAAAGGACAAATAATAATAATAGACAACAGGTTGTTGCCGGGAGAGGGAGAGGCATGGCTGTAGACTGGCAGGGAGCCCAGCTCAGAGGCTCAAACAACCTGCCAGCTGGGTATAATTACCAGTCAAACAGGAACTACAGCGACAAATCAAGAAGCGGGGTTGAGGCATCAACCCTGTTCATGACACAGACTACACTGCACTTTGTCATGGGGATCACTTAGCAAAAATCGAGTCTCCACTTTCTTCCCACTTTATGGCAATAAATGTATTATTTAACATAATTTTTTCATATAGAAAATTTAAATACTGTTTGATATTAATTATTACATTATGTTTATCACAGAATTGTCTTCATTCATTGTCTGTATTTATATTTTAAATGTAACATGTAAGTGATAACATGTTAAAAGCATTAATCTTAATTTTTTTTGTTACTCTTTTTGTGTTTGGAGCCAAACCAGCATATGAAATGCAGACCACACATCCAGACTCAAGGACACTGACATGTGCTGTACCGTCCATCCATCCATCCATCCATCCATTTTCTACTGCTTTCCTGGAGTAGAAAATGGATGTTGCCTCTGCAACCTTGCAGAGGCAGCAGCTCAAACAGAGAAGCCCAGACTTCCTTCTCCCCGACCACCTGCTAGCTCTTCAGAGAGGAACTGGTCCCAGACCAGTTGGGAGCCATAGTCTCTCCAGCTCATTTGATAAAAAGGACAGTGTGGGCTTTTTGTGGGCTTGATGCCATTATTGTTCCTTTTACCTAAATGAGATGTCAAGATATGTTAAATAAGTTTTTGTATAACATGTAAGGTGTCTTCTCTTCATTTTTCTTACAATTTTCATGTATCTCGTTATATTTTGGAAAATAAATTTTTAAACAGATTGGCGATCTGTCCAGGGTGTACCCTGCCTCTCGCCCAAAGATGCTGGGATAGGCTCCAGCCCCCCCCCCCCCCCCCCCCCCCGCGACCCAAAAAGGACTAAGCGGAAGAAGATGAATGAGTGAATGAATGAATATTCACCATCAAGTTATTTCAAACCTTTTTAGCTTTAAATTTTGATAAGAAAGTAATTCTTTGAATTCAATCATAAATTGTGATATTTAAACTTTGAGACATGTTAGTACATTTATTAAGCTTAAATGAATGTACACAGGTGCACAGGTAAGTCATTTTTATATAAGAATCAAAATATCAACCCCAACATGAAAATATGCATTTGTTATGTTTAAAAACAATGCAAACAGAGTGAACAAGTACACTGTAGTGAGATACGAAAGGGTGCTTTGGTGAATTCACAAAAATATTACAAAGTTGAATAAATGCGCAGATAGGTCTTTAACAGAAATAAAAATTCACATATGCAAAAAGATGTAACTATGAATCCAGTGCAGTGTGCACACTCAGCATGTCCATCAGATGTCAGAGTTACCCATGGCTTTAGGGAGTTCATAATGTTGATGGTGCAGGACCTAGAGAAACGCGAGACAATTTACAATGTTAATTACGCTCAGGCAAGTACACTACCGTTCAAAAGTTTGGGGTCACTTAGAAATTTCCTTATTTTTGAAAGAAAAGCACTGTTTTTTTCAATGAAGATAACTTTAAACTAATCAGAAATACACTCTAATATCTAATATACATTGCTAATGTGGTAAATGACTATTCTAGCTGCAAATGTCTGGTTTTTGGTGCAAATCTACATAGGTGTATAGAGGCCCATTTCCAGCAACTATCACTCCAGTGTTCTAATGGTACAATGTGTTTGCTCATTGCATCAGAAGGCTAATGGATGATTAGAAAACCCTTGTGCAATCATGTTAGCACAGCTGAAAACAGTTTAGCTGGTTAGAGAAGCTATAAAACTGACCTTCCTTTGAGCAGGTTGAATATCTGGAAAAAATTATTATTTCAAATACAAATCATTATTTCTAACCTTGTCAATGTCTTGACTATATTTTCTATTCATTTTACAACTCATGGTGGTAAATAAGTGTGACTTTTCATGGAAAACACAAAATAATTGTCTGGGTGACCCCAAACTTTTGAACGGTAGTGTATAAAGAGGTTTCAGATCACAGTTTGAAAAGGTTTATAAAATAATTACATGAGTTAAAAAATGGCCAGCCCGAGACAACTTTTTTGCAAAAATCTGGACAGTGCATATTCTTAAATTGAAAAAATGTTCACATATTCTCTGTAAGACATGAAGGTGTATACAGTGGTGTGAAAAAGTGTTTGCCCCCTTCCTGAGTTCTCATTTTTTGTACGTTTGTCACACTTAAATATTTCAGATCATCAAACAAATTTAAAAATTAGACAAAGATAACACAAGTAAACAAAATGCAGTTTTTAAATGAAGGTGTTTATTATTAAGGGGAAAAAAATCCAAACCTACATGTCCCTGTGTAAAAAAGTGATTGTCCCATAAACCTAATAACTGGCTGGACCACCCTTAAGGTGGATTCATGCTGCACCTCCGCTGTCTGCGTACGTGCAACCGGAAACCTCGTGTGACAAAATTTAAGTCGTCTCCAGTCCGCTAGTATGCGCAGAGCTTCACTGCAGATGACCGCATGCAGCCCTAATTTAATAACCGTGCGGCCTGCCCATGATCTGAACACGTTGACAGAGCATGCACAAAACTGAACGTCCCATTCTCGAGGTGGTGCTACCAACACAGCATACAAAGACAAAGTGGACGAGGAAGACAACGAGGATATCAAAGAGGAGAATAAACATACATGAATCCTTTTGCAGCAGCAGCAGCTTGAACAGAGAAGAGCACTGAAAAATGGTAATTCCTCCTTTTTCTTGAAAAGACACCATTGTTGTTGCTACAAAAAAATGTGCATCGCTCTCATGTTTATAACCCGTGAACAAACTGGCATGTTAGCGCATTTGCGCTACCCATAGGACTGGGGCAAAACTACAAATAATAGTTGTGCGCATATGTCAACTGCTTGACCTGGTAGACAAAAAAAAAGTGAGCATGTACAACGTCGCGTGCATGCTGGGCTCGTTCAAAGCTCACGTGACCAAAGCGGACCAGAGGGGAATTCCAGCATGAATAAGGCTCAAGCAGCAACAACTGCAATCAAGTATTTGCAATAACTGGCACTGAGTCTTTTACAGCGCTGTGGAGGAATTTTGGCCCACTCATTTTTGCAGAATTGTTGTAATTCAGCCACATTGGAGGGTTTTCGAGCATGAACCACCTTTTTAAGGTCATGCCACAGCATCTCAATCAGATTCATGTCAGGACTGACTAGGCCACTCCAAAGTCTTCCTTTTGTTTTTCTTAAGCCATTCAGAGGTGGACTTGCTGGTGTGTTTTGGATCACTGTCCTGCTGCAGAACCCAAGTGTACTTCAGCTTGAGATCATGAACAGATGGCCAGACATTCTCCTTCAGGATTTTTGGGTAGACAGCAGAATTCATGGTTCCATTTACCACAGCAAATCTTCCAGGTCCTGAAGCAGCCAAACAGCCCCAGATCATCACACAACCACCACCATATTTTACTCTTGGTATGATGTTACTTTTCTGAAATGCCGTGTTACTTTTACACTGGATGTAATGGGACACACACCTTCCAAAAAGTTCAACTTTTGTCTCGTCAGTCCACAGAGTATTTTCCCAAAAGTCTTGGGGATCATCAAGATGTTTTCTGGCAAAACTGAGACAAACCTTTATGTTCTTTTTTTGCTTAGCAGTGGTTTTCATCTTGGAACTCTGCCATGCAGGCCATTTTTGCCCAGTCTCTTTCTTGTGGTAGAGTCATAAACACTGACCTTAACTGAGGCAAGTGAGGCCTGCAGTTCTTTGGATGTTGTTGTGGGGTCTTTTGTGACCTCTTGGATGAGTTGTCACTGCACTCTTGGGGTAATTTTGGTCAGCTGGCCACTCCTGGGAAGGTTCACCACTGTTCCATGTTTTCACCATTTGTGTATAATGGCTCTCACTGTGGTTTGCTGGAGTTCCAAAGCTTTAGAAATGGCTTTATAACCTTTTCCAGACGGATAGATCTCAGTTACTTTTTTTCTCATTTGTTTCTGAATTTCTTTGGATTGCAGCATGATGTCTAGCTTTTGAGAATCTTTTGGTCTACTTCACTTTGTCAGGCAGGTCCTATTTAAGTGATTTCTTGATTGAGAACAGGTGTGACAGTAGTCAGGCCTGCATGTGGCTAGAGAAATTGAACTCAGCTTTCCAAAGATGTGATAAACCACAGTTAATTTATGTTTTACTTGGGTGGGTGGTGGGGATAACTTTTTCCACACAGAGCTATGTAGGTTTGGATTTTTTCCCCCTTAATAATAAAGACATTCATTTAAAAACTGCATTTTGTTTATACCTGTGTTATCTTCGTCTAATATTTAAATTTGTTTGATGATCTGAAACATTTAAGTGTGAAAAAACATGCAAAAAATGAGAAATCAGGAAGGGGGCAAACACTTTTTCACACCACTGTATTCTCTATTTACCAAAATGATCAGAATTAAAATTAATTACATAAATAAATACACAACTGTGAAAGTGCATCATGGGTGGGGCGCTACTCATTTTGTAGCGCTATGAGATGACTTCTGTTGTGATGTGGCGCTTTATAAATAAAGCTGAATTGAACTGAATAATTAACTACACACACACAATTAAACAACCAAAATATGCTATTTTTCAATGAGTGGCAACATTTTTGAATAAGACCACAGCATATATACAATGATTTTTTAAAATGTGTTTCATTTATTAAGTATGTCAGGTGTCAGATTTTTTCCAGTGCTATAATTGTGTATTTATTAATTCATCAGGTTTTTAATTCATGAAATAAAAAAAAAAATAGTATCTGGTAATACTGTAATTGCTTCCCTATTCTACAGAGATTGTGTTCATATATTATCAATTTCAAATGATCAAAATATTTGATCAACAAGCACTGGCCATTTTTTGCATAAAGCTGTATATCCAGATAAATATAAAGAGATTCGAATAACAGTTATAACCAGGTTATTATAATAACTATACCCAGGTTAAAAAAGAGTGCTAGATCACAAATATAACCTGGTATCCCTTGGGTGTCCCATTTTGATTGCCAGTGAATCTCAGAAAAGTTTAATCTAAAAAAAAATGGGCTTAGCCAAAATTAGGAATGATTTTTTTTTTAAATGCAGTGCTATTGCTACAGCCAGATTTGCTAACATATGTTATGGGAACAAATGCAAAGACAAATAATTCATAACACTTACCTTCTGACATGTTTACTGCACCAGTGAGAAACAAACATACTACAGTGCTACTCCCCCAACATGGCAGCCACAACAGGAAGTGATGTCAGAGTATCATTCTCTAGTATCACTGTTTGTCATGGTTGTTTAGTCTCTGGTCCTGTGTTCATGTCTCTGGTTTAGTCTCAGTCCCTCATGTTTTCCGTGCCTATAGCCACTCCCTGCTGTCTCTGATTACCCCTGATTGCTCCCACCTGTCTCGTGTTGTCTTGATTACTCCCCTGTCCATATATACCATGTCAGTCTGTGTCAGTCGTGGCGTCCTTGTCTTGTACTGGTGTGATTACACGCATCCGTCTAGTCTGTTTTATGCCTTGTCCAGAATTATCCTGCCAGTCAGAAGTCTGCCGTGTTTTTGCCTCTGTTTCAGCCCACACGCTGCTTTATTTTCTGTTTCTGTTCTGTCTGTAAATAAATCATGGTTTATCAAATTTGCGTGGCGTTTGGGTCCTTACCTTCTCTGCCTTGGAGGGGCTCCCGTGACAAGAAATTTGTTCATGTTAGAATGGTGCATGTCTTGGGCACATAACAAATGTCAAATAACCTTGACAATGGTTTTAACCTTGAGGAGTGATAGGGTCTGACTTAAACTCACTGGGTCACCAAGTTTCAAATTTACATTCTGGCTCATAACCTTTAAACTTTCCTTATTGTGTCTTTATTATCAAGTTGAGTGCGAGAAGAATTTAAATATAAGTTATGTATAATGTCATACAATATCCAAATATAAAATGACCTTGACCTTGCCTTTGACCCTGGAGATTGGTAGGGTCTGATTCTAGTTAATCTGGACATTCCCATTACAATAGGGATACTAAGAATGTAACACTGACTTCCACTCCAAGGATAGGGCTCCATGGCGTGGGTCTGCATCTCTGTTGAGAGCAATTCTAATTTGGTACTATTAGATGAAAATACTATAGTCAATCTAATCCAAGAGCAACCTCAAATAGAAACAAATACAACACTGACGAAAAATCAATACTGTATTGGACTAAACTGTGTTTGTGCACCCTCCTCCCCAGGGTATCATTTAAATGATTTCAAATCATTTTCAATATTTAATTCACTTATGTATTTTGGAGCTGTCTGTATTATACATTAAGTCAGGGTTTGTTATACTAATAAGCAGTTTACCACTGCCGTTTCACATTTTTGTGTCACATCTGTGAGTGTCCTGCACTTCTGTCAGGTCATCCTTACAAATACCTTCCAAAGTATCCTACCCCTCGGCTCTTTTATTGGTCACAACTCCAGGTGAATGCCCTTGAATTTCCCTTTGGGATAATTAAAGTATAACAAACAAAACAAGCTAGAGCAACAGGGTATCACTCTTTAACTTCCCATTCAGGAACATTCATACCTTTATTGATGTACTTTCATTTTGTGCATATTTTTTAAAACATGCCTTGTGTATTTACAATGCTTATGTAAAATATTCACTCCCGTATGTCTCAGCCTTTTATTGCTTTCATAAATGAAATCATGGTCAATATAATTTGGCTTTTTTGACAAGAATTTGCAAAAAAAAAAAAGCTTCTTTCATGTCAAAGTGAAAACAAATTTTTACAAACTACTCTGTTAATTAAAAATATATAGTGTAAAATAAGTGCATAAATTTTCACCCCCTTTAAAGTGACTGACTTAATTCAATAGAGGTCCAGGTAGTTGATGCCTGTAGTCTCATAATTAGTGAAATAGAAATCACCTGCAGTTAATGTGTGTCATGTGACTGTAGCATAAAGACACCTGTGTCTGGAAGGTCCATTCTCTGATTCATCAAAATTCCTGCTGCAACTGCAACAAAAAGACAATAGAACACTCCAAGCAACTCAGAGAAAAAATCATTGAAAAATATAGGACAGGAGATGGCTATAAGAAGATCTGCAACTCTCTGGGCTTCCCATGGAGTTCAGTTAAATCCATCATTAAGAAAAGGAAGCAGTATGGCACTTGCCTAAATCTGCCTAGATCTAGCTGTCCTCACAAACTGAGTGATCGAGCAAGCAGAAGACTAATGAGGGAGGCCACCAAGACACCTACAACCACTCTGAAGGAGTTGAGAGTTTCAGTGGCCCAGATGGGAAAGACTGTACATGCAACAACTGTTGCCAAGGTTCTTCACCAGTCCAAGATGTATGGAGAGTGGCAAAGAGAAAGCCACTGTTGAAAAAGGCTCACATGAAATCTCACCTGGAATTTGCCCAAAGGCATGTGGGAGACTCCAAGGTCAACTGGAAGAAGGTTGTTTGGTCTGATGAGACAAAAATTGAGCTTTTTGGCCATCAGACATTTGGCGACCACCAAACACTACACATCACCACAAACACACCATCTCCACTGTGACGCATGATGGTGGCAACATCATGATGTGAGGATGCTTCTCAGCAGCAGGCCCTGGAAGGCTTGTAAAGGTAGTGGGGAACATGACTGCAGAAAAATATTGCCAAATCTTGGAAGATAATCTGATTCAATTTGAAAGTGAACTACGATTTGGGAGAAGATTTATTTTCCAGCAAGACAATGACCCCAAGCATACAGCAAAACCTGCACAGAAATGGTTCAAAGACAACAAATGGCCCTTTTCCATTAGTATCGCTTTGGCCTTACTCACTTCTACTTGACTCGCTTTCTAGCCTTTTCCACTGTACCCAGCACGGTTTAACAGGTGCTATTTTTGTGCCTGTTCAAGGGCAGGGTACAACCGTGCTGAAGCGAGCCGAGATGTGACGTCAACAGACTGCGAGCCGCTGATTGGTCAGGGCGTAACGTCATGAAAGCGTCTGTCTTCAGTGGAATGTATACGACCGCCATTTGCAGTATTTCACAGACTAACTTGGTCACGGAGTAAATACGATATTAATACAGACAGCGTTGTAGGTTTTGCGGAAATGTACACCGTGGTCCAACGAAGAGGTGCGGGGTTTTCTCTGCTTAGTGGTAGATCCACAGTGAGAGGAGTGATCCGCACCAATACAGATGCAGCCCAGCATAGAACCGGACTACGGACAAGCTGAAGACGAACGTGAGAGAACCATCGATGGTGAGTGATTTGTAATATTGTGCATCTATTCGCTTATTTATCCTGTTGGTGGTAAGCTCACTTTTTTGAGCGTGCTGGCCAACGAGTTTTAGCTAGTAGCTAGCTAGTACCAACTGCTGAGTCGCGCTTGTTTTCTCCTAAGTATTCGCTTGTGAGAGCAAAACGATGAAATATGTTAATCCTGGTTAAAGTCCTGGTTTGTGTACGTGCTGCACTTTGGTGCTGCACATTAAATTGTATGCAATTTAATTCTAGAATGTGTTTCCACATGCCAGGGTTTAGCTTTCTTCAGTGTTTATATTGTGGATACTGGTGAAATGGACCTCAGGAGCCGAAATCTCAACAATATATAAGTGCTTTTTCAAACCAGTGATTTATGAAGTCATTCATATAATTTTCTAAAGCGTCAGAATAGACCCACACACCCATTCTGTGGATTTTCCATAAAAGGTGCTGGAACAGTATTGTGCTGTTCCACCATAAATCCCTGGATTGATAATGTACTTGTACATGTAAGAGTGGATCCTGCGGTGCTTGTCAGGGAAACAAAGCATTTTTGTCACATCCCAACACTGACCTTCACAGGTGTATTTCCCTAATACAGGTACATCTCCAAAAGTTAGAATGTCATGAAAAAAATTCAATATTTTTTGACACTCATTTCAGAAAGAGAAATCCATATATTATATAGATTCATTACACAGACAGTGATATATTTCAAGCGTTTATTTTAATTTGGATGATTATGGCTTACAGCCCCTGAAAACCCCAAATTCAATTTGGCAAAAAATTAGAATATTACATAAATTAAATTTAAAAAATAGTTTTTAAATATAAATGTTGGCCGCTGAGGTGTTAGTTAACATGGGCTGTAGCCATAATCATCAATATTAAAATAAACACTTTCAATATATCACTGTCCCTGTAATGAATCTATATATGGGTTTCACTTTCTGAAATGAGTAACAAAAATATTGAACTTTTTCATGATATTCTAATTTTTGAGTTGTGCCTGTATAAGTGTTGAACTTGCTTGAACCTAACCACCATCCATTTCTGTCGTTCGTCTAGGCAAGAGGAAAGCAGCCGCCCCACAATGGACCTCGCCACTGTGGAACGTTCTGAAATCCTTTGCTTTTTTAGGTAAAGTGTCAAAACCAAAGTAGCACAATTTCCACTTAATATAAAAGGGACTGAACTGAGATTTATTTGATTGTGGGAGTATTAATTACAGAATAATTGAAAAAGAATGGCACATCAACTGTAAAATAAACCGCTTGTTAATGTATTTATTTTTTTGTCAGATCACTTGTGTGATCCTTTGTGAGTTATGTTCACAACTGTATCTTTTGGGGAATGGCAGTTGTTCAGTCATCAATATAATTTAGTTTATATGTGTAGTTTATAGTCTATCATCAATAAACTCATGCAGTAACAGGACACATTACAAATATTTGAGACCCATTGCTGTGCATCCTTTTATATTTTAGCAATAAAAGTACAAAACACCGCCCACACTTGAAGCCAGGGCAAGAAGAGACACTTTTACAGACAAGACAAACTTTTATTGATAAAAACTCCATATTTTGACTGAGTGACTCCATACTTGGTGATGCACACCCTCAGTTAAAGTACTAGATTCCATTCAAGAGAATGTATTAATTCATTCCGATTGCTGAGGCCACAGTAAAAACAGATGATTTTAAATGTAACGCAGCCCTTGTAAAATCTACTTGACTGAAGTGCAGCTACATGAAAATTGTGGTTAAATACAACAACGAAGTACTTTATTGTCACATTGGAATTGGAATCGCTCCTGTTTTGTTTTTCTTTTGAATTCTTGGATGGAATATGGGTGGGCAATATAAGCTGCAGCTTCAGCCATCACCCATTTCAGATAACCTATGTTGAACTGTATAATCAGAGGAGTTATTGTTTAATTCGACCTTGTTAGATTTTTTTTCCCCTTTGTTATATTATTCTATTTTCTTTTAATCTATCCGAAATAAAGATTCATTCATTCATTCACATTCCACCACTGGCTTTTAGCAACAAGTGTATTTCCCAAATATGTTTTAAACTTCCTTTATTTAACCACCACCCATTTCTGTCTTTTGTCTAGGCAAGAGGTAAACGATCCACCCCAAACTGGACCTTGCGTCACTATTTACAGAGATGCAGGCCTAAGATCTGCTGATCTGGGACCAGTGTGAGCTGCACATCCCAGCTGCTGAGTGACCCAGTCTTACAGTTTGAGTTTTGCACATTCTGAATAATCTGGAATTTGCTGCTGATTGTAATAAACAATTTAGTGACTTACACTACCGTTCAAAAGTTTGGGGTCACTTAGAAATTTTCTTATTTTTGAAAGAAAAGCACTGTTTTTTTTCAATGAAGATAACTTTAAACTAATCAGAAATACACTCTAATATCTAATATACATTGCTAATGTGGTAAATGACTATTCTAGCTGCAAATGTCTGGTTTTTGGTGTAATATCTACATAGGTGTATAGAGGCCCATTTCCAGCAACTATCACTCCCGTGTTCTAATGGTACAATGTGTTTGCTCATTGCGTCAGAAGGCTAATGGATGATTAGAAAACCCTTGTGCAATCATGTTAGCACAGCTGAAAACAGTTTAGCTGGTTAGAGAAGCTATAAAACTGACCTTCCTTTGAGCAGGTTGAGTATCTAGAAAAAATTATTATTTCAAATACAAATCATTATTTCTAACCTTGTCAATGTCTTGACTATTTTCTATTCATTTTACAACTCATGGTGGTAAATAAGTGTGACTTTTCATGGAAAACACAAAATAATTGTCTGGGTGACCCCAAACTTTTGAACGGTAGTGTATGTGTTTGCATCATGGTTTCTATTTTTGTCTGTTAATACACTGGTGGGAAAAGAGTCAATAGTACAAACCATTAATGGGTGACCTTGAAAATAATGGCTCATTTTTAAGAAAAGTAACCAAAACAATTATTTTATTAACTGAAGACTGCATTGTTGGATGTGCCACCGCAGAAGACCCTGCATACTTTAGTGATAGTACCAGTATATGGAGGAATTCTGGGTCATATTAGCATCTACTCTTCATCATAATGGGTTTGGGCAGGGGTGTCCAATCATGTGCCATGGAGGGCCAGGACCCTGCAGGCTTTACCTCCAACCAGTGTCTTCAACAGCAGAGTCCACTGAACTTCCACTGACTGCAGATCAGTGAAAACACCTGCTGAAGAGACTGGGTAGAAGAGAGAACCTGCAGGGTCTTGGCCCTCCATGACACATGACTGGACACTTGTGGGTTAGAGTTTAATGGGATTTAACATTTTAACACAAACTGCTTTATGGTTCATAATCCTGTTGACAAACTTACACCAAAAGTGATTTCTCAAACTGCTGGATTGTTCTTAGACAGCTTTTCCAATCTGTCAGTATTAAATTTATGTCACATGGTGGTAACCTTCACATATAAAAAAAAAAGAGACATCTGCAAAAACTTCAGAGGTTTATTGTCAGTGCAATTCCCAGTGCAATACTACATGAATGCATGTATAGTACATTCTTGACTTGTCTTGACTATTTTCTATTCATTTTACAACTCATGGTGGTAAATAAGTGTGACTTTTCATGGAAAACACAAAATAATTGTCTGGGTGACCCCAAACTTTTGAACGGTAGTGTATGTGTTTGCATCATGGTTTCTATTTTTGTCTGTTAATACACTGGTGGGAAAAGAGTCAATAGTACAAACCATTAATGGGTGACCTTGAAAATAATGGCTCATTTTTAAGAAAAGTAACCAAAACAATTATTTTATTAACTGAAGACTGCATTGTTGGATGTGCCACCGCAGAAGACCCTGCATACTTTAGTGATAGTACCAGTATATGGAGGAATTCTGGGTCATATTAGCATCTACTCTTCATCATAATGGGTTTGGGCAGGGGTGTCCAATCATGTGCCATGGAGGGCCAGGACCCTGCAGGCTTTACCTCCAACCAGTGTCTTCAACAGCAGAGTCCACTGAACTTCCACTGACTGCAGATCAGTGAAAACACCTGCTGAAGAGACTGGGTAGAAGAGAGAACCTGCAGGGTCTTGGCCCTCCATGACACATGACTGGACACTTGTGGGTTAGAGTTTAATGGGATTTAACATTTTAACACAAACTGCTTTATGGTTCATAATCCTGTTGACAAACTTACACCAAAAGTGATTTCTCAAACTGCTGGATTGTTCTTAGACAGCTTTTCCAATCTGTCAGTATTAAATTTATGTCACATGGTGGTAACCTTCACATATAAAAAAAAAGAGACATCTGCAAAAACTTCAGAGGTTTATTGTCAGTGCAATTCCCAGTGCAATACTACATGAATGCATGTATAGTACATTGTTGATGCAGAGAATATTTCTACAGTACATGTATCTAGTAAATCAAGTATTTTCCATGTAACCTTGTGACTGCATTATATTAATTGCTTTTAATCCTAGATCAAGTTTGTTTTAGCCTAAAATGCATCATAACTGTCAAATATATCTTATTATACGTAACTCAGTAATGTTTACTTTTTGAATATATATTTTGTAGCTAATGTAGTTATTAACATGGCGATCAAGTTGTGTCAGCTGATCATTTTTTGCTATGACACCACCTCAGACTCAGTGCAGCTGGAGCAGGTACGCCCCATCATGTCTCAACAGTCTCTCCATGATTTTCATGCAGATCAGAGCAATTTGTTGCACAGGAAATAAACGTTTCTACAGACATTCTTAAGCTCTATAACCACTGATCGTTTGTGAAGCTGTGTTGACATCAGTGACAGGCTGTGCTGAACGCCAGACCGACCGTTTGAAGCGGTAATTTTCCCACAACAGAGCCATCTGAAACACACAGCATACATATTTTAGTACCTAATAGCGATGACTTGCAGAGATTACAGTGTAGTACGACGTACTTATAGCAAACTAGCATTAGCAACCATTTGCTTACCGTCATATATGACCTAGTTTGTATCCTCACGTCTTCGGCTCTCCCAGAAGCTGCAGAATTATTTCAGAGTGTTTCGTCTCACTGCCTGTACCCTTGTCTGGCGGTCCTTTTTGGCATTTACGGTGGAAAAAGCCACAGACTGAGGAGTCGCCTTGTACAGCCGCCATGTTATGTTTGGCTTGGGTCGCGTGTTTTACGTCACGGGAGTGTGGCACCGCCTTGCTGTAAAAAAAATCCCGCCCACCACAGCTTAACCCCGCTTTACCCGGCTGCTATGGAGACACAACCGCGGCTGAACCGAGTAGTAGCGAAACGAAACGAGGCGAGGCGAGCTGGGCTAGTGGAAAAGCGGCTAAAGTGAATGTTGTGGAGTGGCCAAGTCAAAGCCCAGATCTCAATCTAATCAAGAATTTGTGGCTGAACTTGAAAAGAGCTGTTCACACCCAATGCTTGAGCAACCTGGCAGAACTTGAGGAGCTGTTTTGCAAGGAAGAATGGAGAAAAATTGCAGTGTTCAGATGTGCCAGCCTGACTGAGACATCCACACAGGCTTACTACTGTGATTGCAGCCAAAGGTGCATCTACTAAACACTGACCTGAAGGGGGTGACTACTTATGCAATCATTTACTTTGACATGAAAGAAGCTTTTTTTTTTTTTTTCAAATTCTTGTCAAACAAGCCAAATTATATTTACCATGATTTCATTTATTAAAAGCAATAAAAGGTTGAAACATCCAAGAGGGCGGATACTTTTTATAGGCAATGTAGTGCCCAAAAAGCAAGCTCTTTAAACACAAATACGCAAAGTGCAGCACAAGCGTTTAGTTTGTGGAGCTTTTGCTTATCCGGTAAAATTCATTATTCTGTTGGGCTACAAACCATGGAACTACATGGAAAAAAGCATGAGGAAGTGAAGAGTGACAATGTGAATATTGATTATTCAAAGATAAATGCTTATATAAGATGAATTTATATAAGGCTTTAATTCTACAGTCTATAACTGTTTTGAAAAGAGGGTGTTTAGACAGTCTTTGAACAAGCAAGTAATATCTTTAATTTTGGGAAATGTTCCATTTCCAAGAAGGGCAAGAAGGTAATTTCATAAATGTTAATTTTACAATAATGGAACCCTTAAAGCAGGGGTGTCCAATCATGTGCCATGGAGGGCCAAGACCGTGCAGGTTTTCTCTTCTACCCAGTCTCTTCTGCTGGTGTTTTCACTTATCAGCAGTCAGTGAGAAGAAGTTCAGTAAAATCTGCTGCTGAAGACACTGATTGGTGGTAGAGCCTGCAGGGTCTTGGTGTCATGAACATGGGTTTGTTAGTTCCAAACCCAGTTCTGACTTATGGTTGTTTTGCTCCATTTCCCTTCAGGCGTGTCAGGGAGCTATTGGCCTTCGCTTCCTGACAGCTCGGGCACGCCCCCTCCTCCTGTCAAGTGCCATCAGCTGTGCTCTGTTATTGGGTGTTTCACACACATACACACACTCCATTCATTCTCATTCACACGCTCAGACACTCACTGGGGTTCATTATGTCCAGCCCACGCATTCTCACATCGGCGATCTCTTCCCTCGTTATGATTATTATTATTTAAACGAGGGGTTAGTGGGAAGAGATCGTCGGAACATTCACCTCCATACGTGGCAACTAGTTCCTCCACATATGGTTTTTTACTACCTACGTGTTTATTCAGCCCGTCAGTTCAAGTTCAATAAATCCCTTGATGTTAGCGGCTGGCCCTGCCTTTCCCCCTCATCCACCAGACTGCACGGACAGCCCCGGATCGCTCCAGCACCGTAAGTTTCATGTTTGCCTTTCTCCCTGTGCCGACAGTAGCTCTGCGGCACTAGGCATTCCCTTCGCCGGGCTGTAGAGCATCCGGCAGGCACCCTGTGTGTCTGGTGGCCTTAATCTCATCATTTGCAACTCTCTGTATTTTTGTGGTCAACTGGACTTGTTATTTTGTTGTAATTTATGTTAATAAATGGCACGTTCTACTCCAGCGATTGGGTTTCTCAGTCCCTCCCTCGTGCGCCGCACAATGGTGCACGAGGAATCATGACACTTGGCCCTCCGTGGCACATGATTGGACACCCCTGCCTTAAAGGAAACCAGTACTGGTCATTATAACAACATTAATCATGCTTTAGGCATTACTGATAAACCAAAAATGAATTTATTCAGTAAAAATAATCCCCTAGAGTCAGTATACTGAATAATTTCATCCCATGAAAATCGCTTGGTCAAAACCAATGGGGAGCATTGGCCATCGCCGGCCGGAAGTGACGTACAAGCATTGTTGCCGACTTCACCGCGGACAAGTAAACATGTTCAGCAGATGCTCAGTGGGTCAAGATCTGAATTGAAAACAGCGCAATATCTGCACAAATATATACTGCACAAACTGTCCTTGGAAATGGCCTTCGTTGACGGCATGATCTGCAGGTATTTCCAGGGACCAGCAGCTGAAGGGGACCTGACGAACAGGCAAGTTCCCAGTCAAGTAACTTCAGAACACGTTGAATAAATCTTGATATACTAGAATTTTATTACATTAAATTACTAGTGCATTGCCAGTAGAACGCAAGTATTCCTGTCTGAAACAGGTTTCCCAATCAGGCTTTCCAGGCCTAAATGTAGGCTGTGTTTGAAAGTGGAATACAAAGCGGTGTAGCCTATATGTAGGCATGTACATATTAGACTTTGACAAATATGAAAGGGAGTAAATGGCACTAAGATTAATTTGATTGTGTGAATATTAATTGCAGAATATCTAAATATTGAAAATGAATGGGACATCCAATATTAGCGACTATTTCAGATCCCTTGTTTATTTGTTTGTCAGATCTCTTATTTGTGTGATCTTTTGTCACTTATATTCAAGATAATAGTGTATCTTGCACTTGGGGAATGGGAGTTGTTCAGTCATCATTATAATTATTTTAGTTTAGTTTATATCACTGTTCAGAGATGGAGTTAAGTGTAATATTGAATTTCTTCTGTGTATCATCAATAAATTCATACAGTACTATAACAGGACACGTTTACAAATATTTGAGACCCAATGGCTGCTGCTTTACCCGTGTGCCTGCGAAGGACTGTGATCCAGTGGTTCAGCTGCTGCTTCCCCGCCAGCACCCCCGGCCCCCACACACCTCGTGTTCTTCATGACAAATTACCCAGACGTACACAATCACGGCAACTTTATGGTATAATTTTTTAAGCATTAAACCTTAAGTCTATTGTTGCTATTTGCACTACGGGTAGCATTACTGTACATGGACTGCTGTTGTTGTTTTTCCAGCCTTATTCCTTTTTTTTTATATTGTGCATACCACTGAAGAGAGAGAGAAACGCCATTTCAATTCTCCTGTATGCCCTGTACGTATATCAGCTGTTCTGATAGATATGGCAAAATGTCAGAACACCGGATCCAATCAGCTGATTGCTTGAACCACAGAGCTCAACTGTTTTTCATGATAAATCAGGCTTAGGGCAAAAGCACACTCCATGCATTAGCTTTTTTCCACTTTATTGACAATAACTTTTTTTTTTTAACGCCATCAGTTAGCATGCCTTTTGAGCCAGGTCGTGTCTGGCCGCTGCTTCTCCCGGCATGTTCTGTGTTGATTTGTCAGACCCGGTCCCCACTGACGCTCCGCCCAGTCTGCTCCGCACCTCATTCTGCACATATGATGAATTATCCTTTAGATCTACACAATCACGACAACTTTATGGAATTTTTTTTAAGCGTTAAATCTTCAGTATTATCTTTTTTTAGTCAAATGTATCATTTTTCACTTCCTTGTTTTGCCCAGGGAACACTGGTGACTGACAGGTCGTGATGCTGTGTGTTATCCAATCAGCACGGAGTCAATCTGAAACCCCGCCCACACTTCTTGAAGTCAGGGCATGAAGAGAGACAGAGCAATGACAGAGTGGTGGCTAAATTTTCACTGAAAAAAATTACATATTTTGACTGACTGACTCAATACTCGGGGATGCACATCCTCGTAGCCTCAGGAAAACGTATAAAACTTTTGGTCAGTCTGAAGAATGGTTCAAGAGATATGTGTGGAACAGACAGACAGGCAGACACACACGCACACACACACAGATATGCTGCATTTATAGATAGATATGCGAGTAGATTTGCTTGTGCATGGTTGTAACGAATTACATAAAATGGCACAAAGCAATGACTGTGCGTCACTACCGTGCTGAAACTGGCAAGATGCCCCTGACCATAACTGACTAACAGAGCAGTGACTTGAAACTCATGTGTATTTGAGAAGGAATCATGACCAAAATTAGTGGACGGAACCACTAGTATCATAGTTGATCCTTTGAAATAGCTTTTGATTAAAATTCACTACAGGTACCCTTTAACAAGAAAAACAAAATTCAAAGACTGCATATAAAAAGAAAAATAATAGCACATCACCCTTAAATTTTACAAGAAATAAAACTTGTATATACTGTAAGATAAGATAAGATAAGATAAGCCTTTATTAGTCCCACAATGGGGAAATTCCAGGATTGCAACAGCACAGGGATAGCAACACAAGATTTTTTTCCATTACTTCATAGTGAGGACAGTGGTTCAGGTATTAATCTGAGCTTCTTATAATCGATTGTCTTTATACGTAAAATTTGTTAATTCTGCTACTCACAACTGACAAAAATGACGTTAACATCAACAATTCCATGCACAGTCTCAACTAAAGTAAATTTTCACAGCTATTGTGATCAAAGCAAACAGCCTTTTGTGTTAGAGGTGCAATCCTGACTGTTGAAGTAATACTTTGTAATGGTACTAGGAGAGCAATAAAAGAGTCAGAGTCCTGTAAACAGGCCATCAGAGAATGAGACATGATCTGCCGTTCTCACAGGCATCAATCGCTAAGTAATGAATCCGAAGTTTGAAAAAACAAAAACAATGCATTTGTTATAATGCAGAAGCCTTATGTTGTTACAACAAAGTCAATTTTTATTAATCTAACCATAAATTCTGTACAAAATGAAAGAACCTCAGTGAGCAAGCTGACATACCACATGCATCTGCATATCCGGGACCAGAGCCCCTAATGAGAACTATGATCAACATAAAATGGACGGGAAAAAAATACATCTCCCTCCCAAAAATAGGAACCACTCATTTGAGTTAAAGCTTCTGTATAAATTTTACATCAATCTAATCGAAAATGTAGAAGCTATAGTGGCGACAACATAAAATAAAATGGCCCCTCCCCAAAATACATGGAACCCTCTTAAAACTCAATGTGTCCAATGTATTGAAGAGTTAAAGCTTTTTTATAAACGCGGATCAATCCAAACAGAAATGTAGAACTAGGGATGTTAATGATTAACTGACTTTCGATTAACTGGCAGGAAGAATTTAGTTGACTAAATTAAATTAGTTGTCAATTAACTCAGAAGTCTTTTTCAGTGGAAGATTATTCTATGAAATGTAGTGGCATCGCCGTCCAGGTGGGGATGCACGCAGTCACCTATTGCCGCCTTTCAACCTAAACTTAAGAAAAAGCAGAAGAAGACACCAAGCCCCCAGAGCAAATGCGCTATGCATAGTGAAAAATCTCATCCTTCCGGTTTACGTCAGACAAACAAGTTCCAATGTCACGCAAGCTTGAAGATCCACCCGCCTGCTTCAAATCAGCCAGGTGGAGAAATGGACAGGAGCAAGGAAAAAGACTACACAAGTGTAAAAATCCATCACCAATGCCTTCAACCTGCCGCTAGACGGGAAACCAGACCTGACCCAAGTTACTACTGAGGTAACATGTCAACACACAGCAGCAGAGAAGCCTGGCATGGACTAAAGCTGGGTTCATGCTGCACCTCCGCTGTCCGTGTCCGCTCAACCATGAGGCTTGTGTAACAAAAATTACGTCATCTTCTCCAGTCCGTTCTCCAGGTCAGATCGTACTGGGTTTCCTGGATTGCTGGGTACTCTGATAATGTTTAACAGTAACAGATGAAGCTGCTCACAGTTTATTTTCCTGTTAGAACAGTCTACTAGTGCATCTCAGTAAATCAGAATAATGTGAAAGTTATTTTTTTGTAATTTAACTAAAAAAGAAATTTTATATTAGCAATAGTTTATTAAAATAAATAAAAAATCATGACATTTGTCATTTACTGAGATATACCAGCACATAGTACACACTAAACAATAGTACACACTATACCATAAAGAATTTGTTAAACTATAAGAAAATGCCATTGTCTGTAGTAAAAAAATGCAAATGGTACAATAAATCATTAAAGAATATGATCATATTTTATTCAGTATATCAAAAACAGTAATTAACTTTTTATATGTTAAAAATAGAAAGGCCATATTGTACCGAGGAAAATTCAGAGTCTCTGGAAAACTGACGCTTATCAATTAATCATTAATTGATCAATAAGGTGAATCAACAAATGATTAATGAATTAATCAATAACTTGCATCCATAGTAGAAACTATAGTGGTGATCACATGCATGTAAAATGTCAAATGGATGCACGGACAGGATGAAAACATTATACCCTCCACAACTTTGTAGTGGGGGCTATAATAATAACTACAGTAAAAACAGTTTAAAACTCATAAACCTCAGTGTTTTGTTGTATTTTCTTTGCTGTTGTTTTGCGAGACACAAGGGAAAGTAATGAACAATAATTATAACTACTTCTCAGCAACATTAAAACAGCAACAAACATTTTGACTTAAATGTTGTACCTAAACCATGAATATTAGTATTCCGGTATAAGGCTACCTGGCTCTCTAAAAATATGGCTATTGTTTTTGAGAACTTACTAAATAAAAATAAAATAATTATTGTTCATCATAAGTGAAATATGTACTAGGGGTGGCCAATATGGCTTAAAAATGATATCACGATATTACTGTAAATTTTCACGATCACAATATTTTTCATATTACAGAATCCACCTTATTCATGGGGGTGCCATGATTATGGGCGGGACTTCCGGTTTCGGCTGAAGTAGTGTTAAATCAGTCAACAAGAGTGGAGTAGGGGGGCATTTAAAATCCATCCATCCATCCATCTTCTACCGCTTTTCCGGAGGTTCGGGTCGCGGAGGCAGCAGTTCAAGCAGAGAAGCCCCGACTTCCCTCTCCCCAGTCACCTGCTCCAGCTCTTCAGAGAGGATACCAAGGTGTTCCCAGACAGGCTGGGAGACATAGTCTCTCCACAGAGTCCTGGGTCTGCCCCGGGGTCTCCTCCCAGTGGGACGTGCCCGAAACACCTCAAGTGGGAGGCGTCCAGGAGGCATCCTAATCAGATGCCCATACCACCTCAACTGACTCCTTTCAATGTGGAGGAGCAGTGGTTCTACTCTGAGCCTCTCCCGGATGACTGAGCTCCTCACCCTATCTCTGAGGGTGAGTCCAGCAATCGTACGGAGAAAGCTCATTTCAGCCCCTTGTATCCGCGATCTTGTTCTTTCGGTCATTACCCAAAGCTCGTGACCATAGGTGAGAGTAGGAACGTAGATTGACTGGTAAATCGACAGCTTTGCCTTAGAACTAAGCTCCCTCTTCACCACAACAGACCGGTACAACGTCCGCATCACTGCAGATGCTGCACCGATCCATCTGTCAATCTCTCGCTTCATTTTCCCCTCACTTGTGAATAAGGCCCCAAGATACTTAAACTCCTCCACTTGGGACAGGAGCCTGTCCCCAACCCGGAGAGGACAATCCACCTTTTTCCGGCTGAGGACCATGGACTCGGACTTGGAGGTGCTAACTCTCATCCCAGCCACTTCACACTCAGCGGCAAACCGTCCCAGCAAGAGCTGTAGGTCATTGCTAGATGAAGCCAACAGGACAACATCATCTGCAAACAACAGAGATGAAATCCTGTGGTCACCAAGCATGACCCCCTCCATTCCCTGGCTGTGCCTAGAAATCCTGTCCATAAAAATTATGAACAGGATCAGTGACAAAGGGCAGCCCTGGCGGAGTCCAACTCTCACTGGGAATGAGTCTGACCGAGTGTTGGCAATACGAACCAAACTCTCACAACAGTTGTACAGAGACCGAATAGCTCGTAACAACAAGACCAATACCCCATACTCCTGAAGCACCCACCACAAAAAACCACGAGGGACGCAGTCAAATGCCTTCTCCAAGTCCACAAAACACATGTCAACTGGTTGGGCAAACTCCCACGAACCCTCGAGAATTCTCGAGAGGGTATAGAGCTGGTTGAATGTGCCACGGCCAGGACGAAAACCACATTGCTCCTCCTGAATCCGAGGTTCAACCAATGGCCAGACTCTCCTCTCCAGTACCTTGGCATAGATCTTCCCAGGGAGGCTGAGGAGTGTGATCCCTCTAAAGTTGGAGCACACCCTCTGGTCCGCTTTTTTGAAGAGAGGAACCACCACCCCGGTTTGCCATGCCAAAGGCACTGCCCCCAACCTCCACGCAATGTTGCAGAGGCGTGTCAACCATGACAGCCCTACAACATCCAGGGCCTTGAGATACTCAGGGCGAATCTCATCCACCCCCGGGGCCCGGCCATCAAGGAGATTTTTAACCACCTTGGTGACCTCAGCCCCTGTGATAGGCGAGTCATCGCCCTCTTCCACAAACCCTGCTTCCTCTGTGGAAGGCGTATCAGTGGGATTGAGGAGATCATGGAAGTATTCCTTCCACCACCCAATGATATCCCCAGTCGAAGTCAACAGCGCCCCATCTGCACCATACACAGTGTGGACAGGGAGCTGCTTTCCCCTCCTGAGCCACCAGACAGTTTGCCAGAATCTCTTCGAGGCCGACCGAAAGTCTTGTTCCATGGCCTCACCGAACTCCTCCCATACCCGAGTTTCTGCTTCAGCAACCACCCGAGCTGCACTCCACTTGGCCTGCCGGTACACCTCAGCTTCTTCGGGAGTCCCACAAGCCAACCAAGCTTGATAGGACTCCTTCTTCAGCTTAATGGCCCCCCTCACCACTGGTGCCCACCACTTGGTTCGGGGGTTGCCACCACGAGATGCACCGACCACCTTGCGGCCGCAGCTCTGAGCCACCGCTTCAACAACAGAGGTGAAGAACATGGCCCATTCAGACTCCATGTCTCCAGACTCCCTCGGAATGTGGTTGAAGTTCTTCCGGAGGTGGGAGTTGAAGACCTCTCGGACAGGGGCCTCAGTCAGACGTTCCCAGCACACCCTCACTATACGTTTGGGTCTACCAGGTCTGAATGGCTTCCTCCCCTGCCATCGGATCCAACTCACCACCAGGTGGTGATCAGTTGACAGCTCTGCACCTCTCTTTACCCGAGTGTCCAAGACATACGGTCGCAGGTCTGATGGCACGATAACAAAATCGATCAGTGACCTGCGACCTAGGGTGTCCTGGTGCCTGGTGCACATATGGACACCCTTATGCTTGAACATGGTGTTCGTTATGGACAAACTGTGGTTAGCACAGAAGTCCAATAACTGAACACGACTCGGGTTCAGATCGGGCAGGCCGTTCCTCCCACTCACTCCCCTCCAGGTTTCACTGTCATTGCCCATGTGCGCATTGAAGTCCCCCAGTAGGACAATGGAGTCTCCAAGCACCCCAGTCACAGACTCCAAAAAGGGTGGGTACTCTGAAACATCATTTGGTGCATAAGCACAAATGATGGTCAGGACCCGTTTCCCAACCCGAAGGCGCAGGGAAGCAACCCTTTCATCCACTGGGGAAAACTCCAATATAGAGGCAGCAAGGTGGGGGGATACCAGAATACCCACCCCTGCTCATCGCCTCTCACCCAGGGCAACTCCAGAAAAGGCCAAGCTCCAGCCCCTCTCCAGGAGACTGGTTCTGGAACCGGAGCAGTGTGTTGAGGTGAGGCCGACTATATCTAACCGGTATCTCTCAACCTCGTACACCAGCTCAGGCTCCTTCCCCACCAGAGGGATGACATTCCACGTACCAAAAGCCAGTTTAGAAAGCTTGGGATCAGTTCGCCAAGGTCTCCGCCTTTGACCACCACCTAATCTACATAGCACCGGACCCCCATGATCCCTCCTGCAGGTGGTGAGCCCACTGGAGGGCGGACCTATGTAACTCCTTCGGACTGAGCCCAGCCGGGTCCCATGAGTGGAAACCTGGCCAACAGATGCTAGCCATCAAGCCTCTCCCCCAGGCCTGGTTCCAGGGTGGGGCCCCGGTAACCCCATACCGGGGTTGCAGTTTTTGTATTTTTTGTATTTTTTGAATGTTTTGGCATAGCTCTGGTACTTGTTGCTGGTGTTCGTGGTATTGCCATAGACTATATAAATGGAGGCTTCTCACCAGCAATGCATAGACCATGCATTGAAAACTAAAGAGTGTAGTGTTATCCGTGGGACATGTTATGGTGTTACACTGGTGATGGTGATGTTGCCCAGGGTATAAGAGGGCTGTGCGGTAGAGGGGCGGTCTCTTGACCACCTCTCTGCCTAACAGGAGCGTCTGTCTGATTGCTGTGAGCATATACTGTAATAAAGTCCTGTGTAGTTTACCACTCGCCTCGTTTTTGGTCTACGTTTTACAGACATAAAATCTGGCGATGAGGATAAAATATGGATGCTGGTGTGTCTTCTTCTCAACCATTTTTGGAATCTCCAGGAGAGCCTCCGGTGCCTTGGACAAGGTGGTTTGCCGCTTTTCAGAATTGCTTTGTGGCACTGAACGTCGGCGAATTGAAGAAGGTACGAGCACAAGCGATTTTAGTCAACGATTTTAGTATGGAAGGATAGCATATCCTTGCTACCTTGGGGGCTAACGATAGCTTTGAGGACGTGGTTGAGCTAATGGCTCAACATTTTTGTCCGCCTGTAAACATCATGGTCAGGAGGCTCAGGTTTCGGCAGCGCCACCAGCGGATTGGCAAATCAGTGCAGCACTATACTGCAGACCTGCGACGGCTGGCTGGGGACTGTCAGTTTAGTGATTTGGAGGAAGAGGTAGTCCGCAACCAGTTGGTGGAGCACATGCTGTGCTCGTCAGCACAGTCGAGATTATTAACATACTCTGGTGAATTGACTTTAGCCACGGCTGTGGAAATGGCTCAACAGTGTGAAGCAGCGGAGAAGCTATCACATGACCTTGGCGAAAGAGCTACACAACACTGCTATGACTCACAATCGATGGCGCAGGCTGTGGATCCGGACAGCGAAGACAGCGGGCATGAGGAATGCGCTGCAGCTGTGAAGATCAGGTCCGCCCCGGGATCGCCCAAATGTTTGGGTTGTGGGTCCACTAGGCACCGTTGTGAGGCTAGAGAGGGTCCCACAAGAGTGCAATGCTGTGGCACGTGCGGATTCTTTCGTCATTTCTCTAGGGCATGTTACAAGTTTGAGCAAGGGAATCCAAGGCACATAGAGGATCTCCCCATTTCTCCTCCCACGGTTGTTTGTGGTGTATCCCCAAGTGACAATGACTGTTTTTCCTGTATGGTGGACCTGGACGGAGTGACGATGCTGTTGCTGGTTGCCATGGGAGTGGTGAGATCAGTGTATGATTGGGAAACCGTGTGGAGTTACTTCTCACAGTCTTGGGTTGGAGAAGAGCGGTCGGGCTGTAATCTGTGGGACTGGCTGGTTCCATGACTGATGGACGGAGCTGTGTGGGACGAACTTTTGCCTTATACTCTGGACAATGAGCAGGACCAATTCCATCCAGGGCCATCGTGTGAGGGTTCCGATGTCAGTGCCCAGGTAACCCTAGGTGAGGGAACTGGGCGACGCGGTGGGACACCCGTGATGGCGGGTGGCGCCGAGTGGAGGGCCCATTCTGCTTCTGCAGTTTGGCTGGGAGGTACCAAGAAGTGAGGGGTCACAATGGCTTTGCTGGCGGTGAAAATAAAAGCGAGGGGGGCAGGACCGGCTGGCACAGTAAGATGACGTGCCACACAGCAACACTGGAAGCCGAGTCGGGCTCCTCTGGGGGTCGATGATGTGGTCCGGCAAGAGAGAGAGGGCCCGGTTGAGAGGGGTTCATAAGAAGCGGAGTAGGAGGACCAGGGGCGGCTGCAAGTGGGGGCTGTTCAGGAGGACGGTTACCTTTGGCTGCCTGATGGTACATGGAGACACCCCAACGAGCTGCAGCATCACTGATGAAGGAGAGGTGTCTCAGTGCTGATGTGGGTCGCCTCCGGGCGCCAAGGGAAGACGATGCTCTGGTCAGGACCCGCCTGACGGGTCTCCAGGGGATGGGTTCTCCACTGGGACTGACTGATAATGAAGGGGCAATGTGTTTAATATATGTTTGTGGTTGTTAATTGCCCAAGTTAACATGTTCTGCATGGTGTTATAATGAGGAATAAATTTTTATATACTGTATGTTATATAATAAGGGGGATTACTTTGACTTGTTTATCTATTTTAGGAGCACGGCACTTTTGCATTTGAAAGACTGTGTTTAATAAAGATGGCAGAATAATCCGTCTGGCCGTGTGGGGGTGGGATGGCAGTCCACTTGTCCCCCCTAGCTTTAGTTGTTTTGTATGACTGTTACAGGGCTTTGTGAATTTTCTTTTTGTTGTAGAGTGTGATTCGGGTTCCAAATTGGGGAGGGTTTTGATTGTGTGTATGTTCTGGACCTTTTTGAGAGGGGGGGGAATGTAGTGTTGTCCGTGGGACATGTTATGGTGTTACACAGGTGGTGACGTCACCCAGGGTATAAGAGGGCTGTGCAGTAGAGGGTCAATCTCTTGACCACCTCTCTGCCTAATGGGAGTGTCTGTCTGATTGCTGTGAGCATATAATAAAATCCTGTGTAGTTTACCACTCGCCTCGTTATTGGTCTACGGTTTACAAACAACAAAGAGGACTGTTGGTGTGATCGGTGGTACAGACGCAAGAGCACCAGGTATGTTTTCACTTATATGAATGTCACAGATCTGATGTTTATGCATCATATATGTCGCCAGATGCAAGGCTGCATGAAGTAAAATAATAAATAAAAAATAGTAACAGTTTGCTTCCTAAGGTTTAACGATTTAAGAAAGAGATCAAATAGTTTTGTTTTTGTTTTTTTTTTGGCATTTGTTGCACTGCCTTGGAATGATATGGACTTGATATTTAGCAGCTTCAGTATGCATAAATTTTTAAATTATCACAAAATATAGATCAATAAAATTTTGAACAACTGTCAGAAAATGTCTGTACGTGTTAAGTTAAATAACAAGCATTCATGGCATGACAGCAGCATTAGCACTTTAATATTCGGGGTAAAAGAAACAGCTACAGCTGTCTCAAACAGGCAATGTCTGTTTGTGTCTGCGTCATTCACTTTGGTCAAGACCATATTATCATTATTTAGTCTCAGCCATATTAGATTGCTATCACCTTTTCAAACAATTGTTGCGTCTAAATACCTTGACCCCCAGTTCTTTTATATGAAGGCAAAATAACCAGACTGAGAGATGAAGTATACTTTCACTTATTTTACTGAAAATGAGATATGGATACAAGCAGTGCTGGAACACAGCTCTTTAAGCAATTCCCCAAGAGAGTGCTACTCAAAAAGTGGGCCCTATAGTTTTTTATAAAGCTTAACCATTCCCTCTTGCAAGAGGGAGGGGTTTTTCCTCAGTGTATCAGTACATTTCTGCTTATGTGACAGTTCGGCTGTGTGCAGAACTGATTCTGACTGGTTTCAGCGAGTGAATTATAGGGTGTAGCCTAAACTCTGCAGTGTAGCATGTGAAGCAAGCAGATAAAGAAGTGTGAGAAAGACAGGGCAATCATGTAATTTTACCAACACTATCAAAATAAACTCCCCTGTGCACCCCCACCCCCACCACCTCCATGGATCATCACCTTATTGTGGTAAGAGGTTTGCATACCCTAGGGTCATGGTTTCCTGCCTCTCTGAGGCAGGAGAGACTGAAACCCAAATGCAGGAGGATGTTGTGTGCATTTATTGAACAAAATGTAAAAAGTCCAAACAAACAAACAGATGAATAGCTCTAGGCATACAGGGATGACTGCCAGGACGCTCTACAGCATGCAGGTGAGTACAACACGGAGAAATGACCCAAGGCGCTACAGACGGGACTGAAGTGGGAGAAACTAAAGCAAAGACTCAATGCACCTCCAGACGTGACTGAAATGCAGGGGAAACAAGATGGTACTCCCTTCTAAAACCTCTATTAGAAAAGCAATAAAATCACAAAGGACGCATATGATCACCTGATCCCCACAGCCAGCATCACCCCTCGGATTTATGGAACACCGAAAATACATAAAAAGGATATCCCACTGCGGCCAATAATAGACAGCATTGGATCAGTCACATACAACTTATCAAAAGCCCTAGCTGAAATCATCAAACCCCTCCTTGGACTATCAGACTTTCACTGTAAAAATTCAAAAGAGCTGGCACAAGAACTCAAAGACATAAAAATAGAATCAGACGAGATCCTCATCTCACATGACGTCATCTCTTTATTCACAAAGACTCCTATTGACGTCACACTACATATAGTGCAAGAACGCCTCAACAAGGACAGTACCCTAAAAAGACGCACCAACCTCACAGTCCATGACATATCCAAATTACTACAGTTTATTGCAAAATCCACTTATTTTCAATTCAGAGGAAAAATCTACAAACAAAAAGAAGGATTTGCAATGGGAGACCCACTATCAGCCATCATGAGCAGTTTTTTTATGGAGGATCTGGAAAATAAAGCCATCAACACAGCACCCACAATATGCAAACCCACCCTTTGGAAGAGATACGTAGATGACATTCTGGAAAAAATAAGGAAAGGACATACACAAGAACTCACTGACCATCTGAACAGTACAGACAGTACGGGGAACATAAAATTCACACACGAAGAGGAGGAAAATGGCACCATAGCCTTTCTGGACATGAAAATCCACCACAACGAGGACGGCAGCATAAAAATCACAGTCTACAGGAAACCAACCCACACAGATCAATACCTACTTTGGACATCGGAACACCCCACAGCACACAAGCTATCAGTCGTCAGGACATTATATGAACGAGCCACCATCATCACGGAACAAGAAGACAGACAGGAAGAGGAAAACCACATAAAACATGCACTTATACGCTGCCAATATCCAGTATGGGCCATAAACAAAGGGAAACAGCAAGTCAAAAACAAAGAAAATAAACAGGACACAAGACATAGAACAAAAGCTGAAATCAAAAACAAGGACACCATAACTATACCATACATACGAGGGATCACGGAACCAATTCAAAGGATCATGAAAAAATACAAAATAAACACAGCAGTCAAACCACACAAAAAATTAAGACAGTTATTAGTACATCCCAAGGACAGAATAGAACAAGACAATAAATGCAATGTATTATATGAAATATCATGCAGATCATGTAACAAAACCTACATTGGAGAAACCGGAAGATTATTCACCACAAGAAAAAAAGAACACCAAAAGGAATGTGAGAAGGAAACGCAAGGACGACTCACAAGATCACAAAAAGAAAAAGCAGAACAAGAAACATTAAAATCAGCTATATCGGACCACTGCAAAAGAAATAATCACATCATGGACTGGGACAACACAAAAATTATTGGATCGGAGAGCAACAGACACAAACGTTGGATCAAGGAGGCAATAGAGATCAGAAAGCGGGGAAAAGACACCATGAACCGAGATGAGGGGGCCTTTATGCTTTCTCACACCTGGGACCACATTCTCCAGAGACCATCTGAAGGCGGGAGGCGGGGCCGGCTCAGTGGATCTGACAGATCTGCTGAGCTGGCCCCGCCTACGAAAATCAGCTGATAAATGTCACCTGGCAGCAATCAGCTGACTCTTCTGATGAAGGCTGCAGTGCAGTTGAAACATGTAAAGAAGGTAAAGACATCTTTCTATTTTACTTTTGTCTTTCAAAGGAAAAAAAAAAAAAAAAAAGGATAAATAATTAAAAGAAGACAAAATGAACCTGTTTGACGTGGTACTCACAGGGCTGGAGCCGTCCGAGTCAATCCCAGTAACAATCCCGGCAGAACAGAGACAAAGTGGAAGACAAGGCAGTGGCTGTGCAGGAAAGACAATACAATAATCCGGCCAACACAAGTGGGAACACAGAGCTTAAGTAACACATGACATAATGACCAGAGTGATTGCCGGTGTGAGTGGGTATGTGTAAGCTGAGTGAGTGCAGGTGTGCGTGCGTGCGTGTGTGCGTGTATGTGTGCATGTGTGTGCGTGTGTGTAGGAATGTGTGGGTGTATGGACCTGAGCAGGGAGAGGAGCAGACAAAAACAGATTGGAATCACCTGTCAGTGGTAGACAGGAGAGGGAGGCATGGCCATCAGGCACCAAAATAAATAAACACAAAACCAAACACAGACTAAGGAATAATTACAACTAACTCACAAGATAATCAAATGGCAAAGAGCAAATAATAAATACCAAAAATACAACAGAACATGGCTAAGCAATGAAACGCAATATGGAACTCAAAAGGTAACATAAAGCACAGATAACTGAGGAACAGAAAACAGCCATGAAGCCGAGCTCAGGAGGAACCCCAGCTCGGTTCATGACACCTAGTGATCCCAGGTGCTATGATGTCAGGGACAATTTGCCACGGGTAGGGTCTTCCAAGGCAAACAGGTTCCGGGTGAAGGACCGAACTAAGAGTGGTCCAATAGATTCCCATGATAGTCAGAAGATCAAGGATTCAGTGTACCTCGCCCTGTATGGGGTTACAGAGGCCCTGCCCTGTAGCTAGACATGGTGAGGAAGTCGACAGCAAGCACCTGGTGGCCAGGTTTCTGCCCATGGGATCTGGTCAGGCTTGGCCCGAAATAGTCCCATGGGTCCAACCTCCAATGGGCTCGCCACATGCAGGAGAGATCATGGGGATCTGGCGATATGTGGATCAAGAGGCAGTCGAAGGTAGACACCTTGGCAGTCTGATCCCTGGCTTACTAAACTGGCTTTTGGAACATGGAATGTCATCCTCTCTGGTGGGGAAGGAGGAGCTGGTGCACAAGACTGAGAGATAGAATAGAATAGGCTTTGTTACCGGCCAGATGTAGTCAGACTCACCTCAACGCACAGCTCAGGTCCTGGAAAGGGGCCAGAGCTTGACCTATTCTGGAGTTGCCCCTGGCGAGAGGTGGCAAGCAGGGTTGGGTATTCTTAAATCTTGTCACCTCTATGTTGGGGTTCTCTCTAGTGGATGAAAGGGTTGTTTTCTTGCATCTTCAGATAGGGAAACGAGTCCTACCTGTCATTTGTGCCTATGCACGAAATGATGGTTCAGAGTACATATGCTTTTTAGAGTCTGATTGGTGTGCTTGAAAGTATTCCTCTTGGAGACTCCATTGTCCTACTGGGGGACTTCAACATGCATGTGGGCAGCAACAGTGAATCCTGGAGGGGTGTGACTGGGGAGAACGGCCTGCCCAATCTGAACCTAAGTATTGTCCAGTTATTGGACTTCTGCGCTAACCACAGTTTGTCCATAACAAACACCATGTTCAAGCATAAAGGTGTCCATATGTGAACTTGACACCAGATCACCCTAGGTCACAGGTCGATGATCGATTTTGTTATCGTGTCATCAGACCTATGAATGTATATCTTGGACACTTGGGTGAAGAGAGGTGCAGAGCTGTCAACCGATCACCACCTGGTGGTGAGTTGGATCAAATGGCAGGGGAGAATTCCATTAAGACCCAGTAGACCCAAACGTATAGTGAGGGTGTGCTGGGAACATCTAGCTGAGGCTCCTGTCCAAGAGGTCTTCAACTCCCACCTCTGGAAAAACTTCGATCACATTCTGTAGGAGACTGGAGAGGTCATGTTCTCCACCTCCATTATTGTAGCTGATGCTCAGAGTTGTAGTCATAAAGGTTCTCGGTGCCTCTCATGATAGTAGTTCCCAAGCTAAGTGCTGGATGAACAGGGGGTGGGGGGTGGGACGTGGATAGGAGCATCTGGATGAAGAAGTCCTAACGAGTTTGCCTGGCTTGTGGGAATCCTGAAGCAGCTGAGAATGTAGATTGGCTAGTTGTTGAAGCAAAAACTCAGTTATGGGAGGAATTCAGTGAGATTCTGGCAAACTGTCCGGCGACGCAGAAGGGGAAAGCAGCTCCCTGCCCATACTGTGTATCATGTGGATGGAAGCAGTTGACTTTGACTTAGGATATTGTGGATTGGTGGAAGGAATACTTCAAGGATGTCCTCAATCCCACTGACATGCCTTCCACAGAGGAAGCAGAGCCTGAGGAAGAGGGGGATGACTCACCCATCACTGGGGCTGAGGTTGCTGAAGTAACTGTTTAAAAAAATCTTTAGTGGTATTGTCCTGGTGGCAGTGGCGGCTTGTGAAAAATATTTTTGGTGGGGCTATTTTGAGTGCCTTTTGAGTACCTTACTTCTGAGTACCTATTGCAATAAAAGAACCCAAACCAAAGTATACCAGTGCTCTAGGTATAGATAATTATCTGTCATATAGAAATCAGCAGTTAAACAGATAATGACTTTAACAACACACAGTTTGATTATGCTCACTTCTCACATAGCTATCAATTATATTGGAGAACACAATGCCCCATTCTAGTTCTTGAGACATATTTACAGTTGGATGATGATTAAAGTTAACTATACACAAATCACACATTGGATCATGGGTAACGGGACAGCGAGAGAAAGAGAGAGAGATGTTGAAAATCTTAAAATATTTACAGAGTTTACAGTTATATTAATGGATTTAGACCACAAGAGAGTGAGTGTTATTTATACATGAACTTTGCTCTTCTGAGAGGCAAAAATGTCAATGACTCTAGTGTTGAAGTCTCTAATGTCCTGTATGAGTTTTTTTTCCCTCTATGGAGAGCACAGCCAGAGCACTGAAACGATCTTGTGCCATGGTGTTCCTAAGGAAAGTTTTTATCTTCTTTAAAGGGATTTACAGTCTCTATGAATGTGTCATGAAGATAATTGTCGTCGGCCTCCGTCGGTCTATGATGACCATGGAAGAGAATCCTAAACGTCTACTCTGCTGGAACAGCACCGCCTGTGGCTGAACAGGCCGATGCGCGAATGACAGTCCCTGTCACACAGGTCACACTTGTGGGTGGTCTCCGTGCTGCTGGGTCTGTGGCGGTTCTTCCTGCGGGTCCTTTTTTCATCTGCTGCAGCAATCAGTCTCTCTTCACCCGCCTTGAGCTGTCTGGTCAGGGTGCCTCTCCATTTGGAGCGGTCCGTTGCAAGGTTCACCCAGCGCTCTGTGTTGATATCCAGGGCCTTCATGTCTCTCTTGCAGACGTCTCTAAAGCGCAGCTGTGGGCGGCCAACGTCTCTCCTGCCAGTTGCCAGTTCTCCATAGAGGACGTCTTTGGGGATTCTGCCATCCTCCATACGGTGAACGTGGCCTAGCCAGCGGAGCCTGCGCTGCCTGAGTAGAGTGAACATGGAGGGAAGGCCGGCGCGGGACAGAACTTCTGTGTTGGGCACTTTGTCCTGCCAGGATACGTCCAGGATGTGGCGAATGCAGCGCAAGTGGAAGGAGTTCAGTCTCTTTTCCTGCCGGGCGTATGTTGTCCACGTCTCACTCCCATAGAGCAGTGTGCTGATGACGCAGGCGTTGTACACTGCCATCTTCGTCTTGACAGAGAGTTTGGGATTCTCCCACACTCGTGTGGTGAGGCGAGCGAGTGTGAAGGCTGATTTTCCATTCCTCTTGTTGATTTCTGTATCAAGGGAGAGGTTGTTGCTGATCGTGGACCCCAGGTACGTGAACTGATTCACGACCTCCAGCTCGCAGTCGTCAATGGTGATGGTTGGTGGTGCTTCCGTGCCTTGCGCCAAGACATTAGTCTTCTTCAGGCTGATGGTAAGCCCGAAGTCCTTGCATGCCTGGGAGAAGCGGTCCATCAGGGTCTGAAGCTCCTGCTGTGTGTGGGTTGCGACTGCAGCGTCGTTTGTGAACAGCATGTCTCTGATTAGAGCCTCGCGTACTTTGGTTCTGGCTTTCAGGCGGGCGAGGTTGAAAAGCCTGCCGTCAGATCTTGTGTGCAGGTAGATTCCCTCTGTTGCTGTGCTGAAGGCATGCCTCAGGAGCATAGCAAAGAAAATCCCAAAGAGGGTTGGCGCAAGTACACAGCCCTGTTTCACTCCGCTGCGTATGTTGAATGGCTCTGAGACGTTGCCATCGTGCTGCACTATCCCCTGCATGTTGGTGTGAAACGATTCGATGAGGCTTTGCAACTTTGGTGGGCATCCTATCTTTGGCAGGATCTTGAAAAGGCCCTCTCTGCTGACCAGATCGAACGCTTTGGTGAGGTCGATGAAGGCGACGTACAGAGGCATGTTCTGTTCTCTGCATTTCTCCTGGAGTTGGCGGATGGAGCATATCATGTCTACCGTCGATCGCTCAGCGCGGAAGCCACACTGAGACTTGGGGTAGACACGTTCGGCAAGCTTCTGTAGACGAACGAGAACAACTTGTGCGTAGACTTTGCCAACAACGCTGAGGAGGGAAATGCCCCTGTAGTTGTTGCAGTCGCTTCTCTCCCCTTTGTTTTTGTAGAGGGTGATGATCTTGGCGTCCCTCATGTCCTGTGGTACGGCACCTTCCTTCCAGCACTGGCAGAGGACGTCATGCAATGGCAGCAGTAGGGCGGTCTTGCAGTGCTTGATCAGGTCAGGGGGTATGCCTTCGTTGCCGGGTGCCTTGCCAGCGGCCAAGCTATCAATGGCCTTACTGAGTTCGTCGATGGTTGGCTCGGCGTCAAGTTCGTCCATGGATGGCAGGCAGTCGATGGCATCAAGGGCTGACGGTGTCACGGTGTTCTGTCTAGAGTAGAGGTCGGAGTAGTGTTCCACCCATCTCTCCATCTGCTTGTTCTTCTCTGTGATCATCTCCCCAGTGGAAGATTTGAGGGGGGCCGTCTTGCTCTGAGCCGGACCAAGTGCTTTCTTGATGCCATCGTACATACCACGGATGTTCCCTGTTATGGCAGCGGTTTGAATGTCTTGGCTGAGCTGAGTCCAGTACTCGTTGGCACAGCGCCGAGCAGTCTGCTGAACTTTGCTTCTCGCAGCCCTGAGAATCTGGAGATTCTTCTCGTTTGGGTACTTCTTGTACTCAGCAAGTGCTGAGCGCTTGGCTTCAATGACGGGGGTCATCTCGGTCAACTTGGCATCAAACCAGTCCTGTGACTTCGAGGTCTTCCTCCCAAAGGTAGCCAAGGCTGTGCGGTAGATGGTGTTTCGCAGCTCTTCCCACTTCTGCTTTGCAGATTCTCCTCCTTGTGGTACACCAAGTTCCTTCTCAAAGGTGGAGGCAAACTGCTCAACAAGTTCTGGTTGGGCCATCTTGCTGATGTCAATCCATGCCTTTCCAGGTTGTCTAGCACGATGGAATTTCTTCAGCTGCAGCTTGACCTTGCAACACACCAATGAATGGTCTGTGTCGCAATCTGCACTCTGGAACGAACGGGTGATTAGCACGTTCTTCAGTGAGGTGCGCCTGGTCAGGATCAAGTCCAGCTGGTGCCAGTGCTTTGAGCGCGGATGTTGCCAGGAAACCTTGTGTTGGGGCTTGGTCTTGAAGAACGAGTTTGTGATGCACAGATCGTGATATGTGCAGAACTCGAGCAGCCGCTGTCCGTTGTCGTTCATTCTGCCCACGCCAAAAGGTCCAAGACAGGAGGGCCAGGAGTCGTGGTCAGCACCCACTCTGGCATTGAAGTCTCCAAGGAGAATGAGTTGTTCAGAGTTGGGGATGATCCTGACAGTTGTTGCGAGATTCTCGTAGAACTCGTCTTTTGCCTCTGGTGTGGCTGTCTGTGTTGGGGCATACACACTGACGAGGGTGACTGGGCCTTCAGTGGTGTTCAGGCGGAGGGTGAGGAGTCGTGCAGAGCCAGTGCTGCCCGGTTCCACCATCTTCAGCAAAGTGTTCTTCACTGCGAAGCCCACTCCGTGTTCCCTGTGTTCGTCACTGCCCTTTCCCTGCCAGTAGAACGTGTAGTCCTTCTCTCTCAGTGTGCCTGCATCAGCTAACCGTGTTTCCTGGAGAGTGGCGATATCCACTCCCAGTCTCTTCATCTCATTATTGATGATGGCAGTCTTCCTGGTGTCGTTGATGTCCTTGAGGTTAGCAGTGAGTCCTGTCATCATAGTGTGGACGTTCCAAGTTCCCAGTTTTAGAGTTGGTCTCTTTTGTTTTATTGTCTTGCCTGGTGCGAAGGTTCTCAGCCTGCTGTTCGGATTTCTCCTTATCCCCATGCACCCAATGAGGAAAGCAAGCTGTGGCGGGACAACACCTTATTGGCTGGGGGCTGCCCAGCTTGAGGCGGGCGGTAGCTGTCCAGTGAGATCTGATGATCCCTCCCACCGTCGGGAACAACCCCTGGCGCTACGCTCTACGCCAATTGAGCAGTGGCTTATAACCGGTAACTGTCATTCCCCGTGTTTTGTCTACGCCAAAGGCGAAGCTGGAGTGTCCTCTCCAGTGATCCGGTGTTCTACCTTCCAGCGTTGGGCGTTGGTAGGATTCAAGCCTGGGCAGGAAGATAGAGGACAAGATGTTGCCCATGCAGCATGTCCCCCCTCTCCACGTCACTGATGAATCCAAAGGAACAGCAGGGCTGCTACAGTTTGGCACCAGCGCCGTTGCAGGAGCTGCCAGAACGATGTTGAGCACAACATAGAACTGCCTTAGGGGCTCCGACTCCGGATTTTTCCTCAGGGTTGACTCCCGAAGCCTTTCCCGTGACCGGGTATGCCGCAAGGCAGCAGAGGTTTGAAATCAGGGTTTACCTTCCCCTAGATGGGCTACCTTCCCAGGTTGACGAGCCACCATCTACCCGAAGCATCTGGTTTTAAGGCGCCAGAGATCCGCCCTCGCCCCTTCTCCTATTAGTAAAAGCAGTTCCGCCGGGCTTAGAGACTAAACCACATGGGCAGGCTAGGAGTTGGACTTAGTTGTCAGAGGCTTTTCGAGACGCACCTCATAAGGAGCATTTTATGAGCACTGGGAGCTTAACCCCAGTGCCGCTCCTGGCACTGACAACCTTGGAACCCATGCAGATAACTGTCCATTAAAATCTGAAAGAAAGCCAGTACACCACTGTAACTCCCGAACTTCTCACTTTCATTGATCAGGACAACCCGGTCTCAGTAAAAAACGTATCTAATAAACGCTTCCCTAAAATCGTACATTTGCATGTTAAATCAAAAAATAAGGGGCCTCGGCACACTTTTACAAGGTCACTCACTGCGCATGCACAAAATACTCCGAAACAGTCCCCACCGCGCATGCGCAGAACAACACATCTTTTGCTTTGGTTTCCCAGCGCTAATTTGGTTGGTGGGAGGGGGATGGCGGACAATTACCTACACAGACGTTCAAGCAACAGACACAAAAACACTCGAGTTTGACTCCCACTCTAGTCTGTGACTGACTTTTTTTTTTTTTTTTTTTTCCATTTTTTTGCCTGTTTGTTTTTCACTCCACTGATGAAAGGTTCCTGGAAGGTTAGGGTTAGGGATTAAAGTGTGGGGTAGTTGGTAGATGGTGAAAGACAATAAAAGTGACACGAACACAAACGTTACAGCTGCCGTTAGACACCTTTCTTAAAGCTGTTAATGCCACGTATCCACTGCACGTCAAAAATCTTTTTTATGTGTCTGTGTACGTTTTCTCTGAGTGACAAAATGTGCAATTGAACATATTTTTTTTTGCGGAGATTGGGCTGATCACGAACACTTGTGTTTTAAGTCTGGCCTTGTCCAGGGTAGGGTAGGCATTCACAGTAGTTTCCCGTGCTGAATCAGCAAACTTTCAGCTATGTTGTGGGAACAAGTCTTGCAACTGAGTGGCACTGATGAGGTGCTTGGTGAGGGAAAATCTCTCCTTGGCATGGCTCAAAATGGTGTCACATATCTAAAATACATAATTTTAAAAAAGATCTGTACAAATAATAAACAGTTGAATTTTTCACATCTCTTGGTTCACACAATATCATCAGCATCTTGTTACAAGTTGTCCATATAACTGTGTGATAAACAAGGACAGCTAACTCTTTATTATGATCAGAGCCATTTGTTCCTACAGGTGGACTATGCAGATGCATAAGGGTCCCATCAGCCACTAGGGAAAGTTACAATTGGGTAGAAATAAACTCAGCTTCAAAAATGAGAAGAAATGTATGGTTGTTAAATTACAAAACTGCATAAACATGTTGATTGAAACTTGTTTATACTCTATCAGAAATAACTGGATCTTTAATCATTTTGAAGAATTTTTCATTGGGGCGGCTGTGGCGCAGCTGACTACTAATCGGTCAGTGGTTCCATTCCTGCTCTGTCTGCAGTCTGCCTGTCAAAGTGTCCTTGAGCAAGACACCAAACCCCCAGTTGCTCCTGGTGGGTTAGGCCAGCGCCTTGCATGGCAGTCCGCCACCATCAGTGTGTGAATGTATGCATGAATGGGTGAACAGCAGGATCTGTAAAGCACTTTGGTCATCTAGAAATTAGTAAAAAAGTGCTATATAAGTGAACCCCATTTACTATTTCATTAAAATCAAAGTTGACTAAAAACAGGAGAAAACCATCGCAAAGAAAGTAAATTTGCAAAAAAAAAAAAAAGGTTGCAAAACTACATTAGAAAGTTGAAAATCTGTAGTAAATAATGAAAATATTCAAGTAAAACAGAAGGCTTACTTAAAAAAAAATCACAAATTTATCACAAAATAGTTGGGAATTTAAAGAAATGTCAAATGAACAAGATATGAGAGATTTGCCATTTTGGGAAAAATATCACAGATGGGCCGAGAGAAAATGCAAATCTATGAGAAGAATCACAAATCTATATGGAAAAAAAATCTGTCAAAATCCTGACTTGCTACTTAACTAATTTTTTAAAGACAGTACTTTAATATTCAAGTTTTCTGGTGACTACTTCTTATTATCACAACATGTGGCATTGAACATCATAAATGTGGAAAAAAAGAAACTACAAAAAATATCTAACATATCTAACAATAGTACATTGTTAGATATGTGGTAATTAGAACAAATAAAAATATAATGTGTAGGTCAACTCTTATCATATCTAAGAACTGAAAACAAGACCAGTGTACTTGTTTTTAGTTTGGTGATTCATAATAAGATAAAATCATAATCAAACTAAAGGCATCCCACACACCATGCATGGTACAAGCCATTCTGTCAAGTTTAGTTACATGTTAACCTCTTTATCCAGCTGCTGCTGCTCTTCTCCCGGTGCCTTCCTTTGTGGGTGGCTGCTGTACAGATCCACTGTACACCTCATCCTCAGTCAGATAAGGAACGGGAGTTCTTGATCCAAAATAGAAGTTACAGAAGTCACCGTCTATTCTCAAACTACTGTGTCAGAAGCAAACATATAAAATTAGTCCAGCAATGTGTACTGTCACTAACTTAGAAAATTTTATTAGATCATAAATGGATTCATTATTTTGAAATGGTGTCAAAATGACAGATAAATAGGTGGGTTATCCTTTAGCTGTTCATCTGTGTTCAGCCACCAATCAGTACATCTCAAAAACTTAAATATGGTAGGTTATTTTTAAAAAATAATTTTTTAATTAAATTACTTAATCTTATATTTTTAAGATGCCCAGCCACAGGGGGTGCACAAGCCAGTTTACACCTAGTGCCGGTCCCAAGGCCAGGTAAATGGGGAGGGTTGTGTCAGGAAGAGCATCCACCGTAAAATCTTTTCCAAATCAAACATGTGGATCATGACGAATGAAACTTTCATGCCAGATTGGTCAAGGCTCGGGTTAACAATGATTGCCACCTGTGCTGATAACCGACAGGGTGCTGGTTAAAATTGGGCTACTGTTGGTCGAAGATCTAGGAGGAGAAGAGGGGGAAGGCATATTAGGAGGCAGAGAGAGAATAGGAAAGGTAGGTGAGAGTAGGGACGTTAAATGTAGGGACTATGACTGGTAAAGGCAGAGAGTTGGCTGATACAATGGAGAAGTAGCTATACTGTGTGTTCAAGAAACTAGATGGAAGGGAAGCAAGGCTAGGGGCATTGGAGGTGGATTTAAACTGTTTGACCATGGTGTAGATAGGAAAAGAAATAGAGTAGGGGTAATCTTGAAGGATGAGTATGTGGGGAATGTCCAGGAGGCAAAGAGGGATCATGAGTTTGAAGCTAGAAACCAAAGGTGTGATGTTGAATGTTGTCAGTACGTTTGTCCCACAAGTTGGATGCCAGGTAGAAGAGAAAGAGGAATTCTGGAGTAAGTTGGATGAAGTGGTAGAGAGTGTTCCCAGGCGGGAGAGATTGGTAATTGGAGCCGACTTTAATGGACATGTAGGTGAAGGGAAGATAGGTGATGAGGAGGTGCTGAGTAGGCATGGTTTTAAAGAGAGAAGTGTGGAAGGACAGATGGTTGTGGATTTTGCTAAGAGGATGGAAATGGCTGTGGTGAACACATCAAGAAGAGACAAACATTGAGTGACTTACAAGAGTGGAGGAAGGTGCACATAGGTGGACTACAAGTTATGAAGGAGAAATCTGAAAAAGACTGAACACTGCAAGGTGGTGGCAGGGGAGAATGTAGCTACACAGCATTGGATGGTAATTTGTAGGATGGCTTTGGAAAGCAAGAAGAGGAAGAGAGTGAAGGCAGAGCCAAATATTAAGTGGGGGAAGTTACAGAAGGAAGAAGGTTGCACAGACTTCAGGAAGGAATTGATACAGGCTCTGGGTGTCAAGGTTGAGCTCCTCCAGGGCAGAATGCAGGACACATACGCAGGAATTTAGTTTGTGGATTTTAGTAAAGAAAACAGAACAGCTCGTAAGCAGAAAAAACAAACAAACAGGCAAAGCAGTGAAGAGTGCAATCACATGAAAACCGTCAAGGATGCCACACACGACACAGACTGAGACACACGTATATAGACGGGGAAGTAATCAAGATAACACAGGACAGTTGGGACACAATCAAGGGCAACAGAGAAGCACAGGATGGGCGGGGCTAAACTGACAGTGCTCAACGGGACCAAAATACAAATGATAATCACAACACAGAGAAACATAATAACAAAAGGCGAGGACATGGCTGAACTCATGTCCTGAAGATAACAGAAAAACACATATGAAGACAAAGTGAGGACATGAGCACAGTCATGTCCAAATTCTAACAGTACACCCCCCCCCCCAAAGGGTCGGATACCAGACGACCCAGAGCGCAACATCAAAAAAAAAAAAAAAAGAAATCCTCACCGGGTGGGTGGTGGGGGTACAAGGCCAGGTGGGCCAAAATAAATCCCCCCCCCCCACAAAGGACACAGTATGCATGTATATTATTGTCTGGAAACACTTAACATTCCCCATTGTGTATAAACATCTAAATTCAGGTTAAATTCTTTTCTTTTTTTTTTTTTTTTTTTACAACAACCGCAAAAAACATGTACCAATGTAACATAAAACAAACATCAGATCACACCTTCTGTTAATAGATGTAATAATTTTTGCTTCACCTCCAAAACGTTCACTCTTTGTCAGACCGGTTTCTAATAATCAAATTGTGCAATGTCAGTTGATGCAATACACTCATCTTACAAAGCTGTTCTTCATACACAATTCAAACATGAACTATATCAAACCCACACCCTTTATAGAAAACACACTGATTTCCTTTACAGCATATTAAGGATTAATTAAGGTCTTTTTCCACTTTTTATGTGTACAAATTTCTGAAGCTCACACAAAACGACTTCTTTCCCTTTCGTGACATGGTGTGGTTGTTTTCCCTGAATTCCCCACGTTCCCCTAATACAGTAAATATAAAGCCCAGCCTTTTTCAGTGTGCCACTTTTCTTGCAAACTAAGTGATTTTTGTATTAATTTTATTCCTTTGACGATAAATATGCAATTGGAAATACATTCTTGTTCATTTGCGACCCTTCTTCTTGTAACAGTTACTTTTTCTTCACAAATGTTTGGCTTATGTGTAAACTGTACCCCCCCCCCCCCAAAAAAAAAAAAATAAAAAAAATCTTTCCCACAAGTTTATTAACAGCTGTTCCAAACATCAATTTTGGTGGTGCAAGTATTCTGTACAACCTTTCTTCTCCTTCAGTGGCCTGTGGTTGCATCAGCATTTCTCCAAAACGTGGCTAAATTATCAATTAGGAACTCTTTCATGTAAAATTGTATCTTCTTCTGTTAAACTTGTGGCTTTTCTTGTAAATTTGGCATTCTTTCTGTCCAATTCACTACATTTGTACAATTTTAACATTCCTCCCTAAATTTAGCATTTCTTCTCTTATAAACTTGCTATTTTAATTGGGTCAATAAATTTTTTTCTTATACACTACCGTTCAAAAGTTTGGGGTCACTTAGAAATTTTCTTATTTTTGAAAGAAAAGCACTGTTTTTTTCAATGAAGATAACTTTAAACTAATCAGAAATACACTCTAATATCTAATATACATTGCTAATGTGGTAAATGACTATTCTAGCTGCAAATGTCTGGTTTTTGGTGCAATATCTACATAGGTGTATAGAGGCCCATTTCCAGCAACTATCACTCCCGTGTTCTAATGGTACAATGTGTTTGCTCATTGCGTCAGAAGGCTAATGGATGATTAGAAAACCCCTGTGCAATCATGTTAGCACAGCTGAAAACAGTTTAGCTGGTTAGAGAAGCTATAAAACTGACCTTCCTTTGAGCAGGTTATCTGGAAAAAATTATTTCAAATACAAATCATTATTTCTAACCTTGTCAATGTCTTGACTATATTTTCTATTCATTTTACAACTCATGGTGGTAAATCAGTGTGACTTTTCATGGAAAACACAAAATAATTGTCTGGGTGACCCCAAACTTTTGAACGGTAGTGTATATTTGCAAATTTATTAATTTAATTTGTTACTTTTTGTCATGCTCTAGAGCATGGGTGGGTGCCATGCTCAGCCTCAGTTTAAGCTTAGTCTTTTTCTGTTTGTTTGTTTATCATGGTCTGCTGTATTTGGTTCCTGTGTGGTTATGAGTTGTCTGTATTTTTAGTCTCGTCCTTATTGTCCTGTCTATTTGTTGTGTCATGTTGTACTTACAGTATTATTTACATCTGGGGGCTGTGTTATCTTATTCTTGTATTATTATTTAGTTTCCAGTTTTGTGCTTTTATTTTGACAGTGCTGTGCAGTTTCTGGCTGTCAAACTCTGCTTTGGGGGCTGCACAGCTGTCACTGATTATGTGCACTTCCCTCATGCATCCACACCTGTCATCCATTAATCATTTATTCCATTCTTCTATTTAAGGTTACAACAAATTTCCCCATTGTTGTGTCCTACTGTTAGCCTCCTCAGAGGAATCAGCCTAATCCCTGAGCGAGTGAAATTGATTTGGTGCCGAGGTGAATGGGTGAGCTTCGTCCAGGTTAGTTCTCTTTTCTAGTGATGGCCAGATGAGGCTTTCTAGAGGACTTAAGGCCTTTCATCAAAATGTCCCATATAGACAAGGCCTCATGTGAAACGTCATTTTCTCTACGAGGCCATCTAGTGGAGAAAACGTATACAACATGCAGATTTTTACAAGGGTGTTATTGGTTTAATGTGTGTTTTTTTCCATGTCAATAAATACACTGTTTGTCTCTCCCAGTACATTCACCTCTGTCCTTATTGTCATGCAGGGCACAATAGTACCTTAGCATAATGCAGTCCCTCCAGGATTTCTCGATGTTGCGATGAAACCAATTCACATGAAATCAGCCAATCAGCGCAACTATTGCACAACCTTGCAACTTTGTCCAATCACTGCAACTTTGGCCAGTCGTCATTAACTTCCGCCAGTTTCACCAATCAAATTTGTCTCTAACTGGCGCTGAAATGCTCAGTCTAACCAAACAAATGCATCGTTGCACCGCGTTCACGTCCGTGTTTACAGTGAGTAGTGAGTTTATCGTTTACAGTGAGTAACGGAACACATCTACAAACAGTTCAATTCAATTCAACTTTATTTATATAGCGCCATTTCACAACAACAGTCATCTCATAGCACTATCAACTGTAGGGGGAACCCCCACACTGTGTGTGATTTTTTAACAGAGTGTGTGATTTTAAAAAAAACACTCACCCACGAGGTTTTCAACACTGTTGCTTCCTCCATCTCCCCCAGCCTGCCCATGGACACCTTGCCAAGTCTCCGTCCTGACCTCGTCTCCGTTCTGACCCTGTGTGCGAAGCACTGGGTTTGTGTTGAAAAACACGCGCCTGCCCCAAAAGCACCCCGTCGTGGGAGCATGCGTGAGGAGAGTATACTACACTACAGCCAGTGTTTGAACATTTTTACATCTTTAGAGGTAAAATCATTACTACATGTGGTCAATGAGCTTTAAAACTGTTACTCTCCGGTGAGGACTCTGGACGGACAAACACACCAACCCATCTATCCCCCCTCTCGCCATCCCACTGTAAATGAAAGATGTGTGTGTGAAGACCGACATGCAGCAGACAGACAGGTAGGCATGGAAAGAGAGAGAATATTCTCTGTATTTTTTTTTTTTTTCAGAAAAACACAGACTCCATTAGCCAATACAGTGCAACAGAATAATTTATTTTTTCCTCTCTGCTCAGTACCAAGTGGTTGGGAACCGTAGGGAGTTTTCAAATGAAGGTGATGCCAATAATTTCCAAGTCTATACTCTTTAACATGCATTCAATGCAATTTAGCTGTTGTAATGGATATTGTGTTCATGTTTGTATTTGCTGTTGCACAAGAGTTTTTCTGTATAGCAAAAGTTTCTGCTTAACTTACAAATCACTATAATAGGAAATTTTTGACAGACTTTTTGGCCCACAACAATCATAAAAAACATCCCGAGGAATCCTGGAGAGACTGATAATGATGTGTTATTGTTGTATCCAAGGTCGTTGAAACACAACAGACACTTTGCCGTGCAAATAAAATAAATTATAAGAATGGCCCAGCTGGACTTGAACCCCAGCTTCCCAGTTACAGATGCTTTACCTTTAAACTACTACTTAGTGATGGGTAGATAAGGCTTTCTTGAAGACTTGAGGCTTTTCATCAAAATTGTTCATATAGACGAAGCCTCATGTGAAACTTCATTTGCTCTACTAGGCCATGTAGTCGACAAAAAGTTTTCAACATGCAGATTTTTGCAAGGGCATTATTGGTTTAACCTGTTGCACTCCGGGATACCGCGGGCGGTCACGTCTCTACGTCCTAGTGCATCTCAGTGCGCACTGAAAAAAAAAAAGCTGCATTTCCGTTCTTCCAGTACAGACACAGCCGCGAACAGAAAGCCAAAGGAGTGCTTTGATTGGTTTAGATTTGATTGACCTCTCATTCGACTAATAAGAGCATTGAATTGGGTTTCTGAAACCTTGAAGAACCAATGACTGAAAACCTAGCAAGAAGGACCTGCCTACCAACGACCACAAATACAACGAGCCAGTTGAAGCAGAGAAGTTCGACGATTGAAACGTGTGCATCCCGCACATAAAATCTGTTTGGTCTAAGCCGCTGGGTGACACACATTGAGACCTGTGTGTAACGGTAGCGTTCGCCACTCTCAGCCGTTAGCCAGTCTTTTTTTATTACTACTGTTCTTATTTGTTTTGAAAAATCGTTAGCAAAAACCGCCATCACGGAAGCAGAGATGGTTTGATCGGGTCGCGTGACCAGAACCATGAGTCCATAACAAGCGGACCAGCTTCATATTCGTCTGACAATGAGGAACAGATGTTCGCCAACGACACTGCTGTTGTGGACAGGTAAGTGTTATAAGCTAAATTATTCTTTATCACTGAAAATAGTAATAAAAATGACTTTTGACCGATTGGTAATTACAACGGTGCGTCATGGCCACTTGGACCGTTTTTTGTGCGCCGCGCTCCTCTGTAGCGTGGGGGGGGGGGGGAGTTGTTATCCTCTACATTGCAGATATTTTAGTATAATTTTTAGTGCAGTGTAGGTTATTTTTTTCTTGTAAAAAAAGTCACATTTTTTACGTGGCATGCTTCTTTGTGCGTGTGGGGCTTGTTTGTTCATTCATTCATTCATGAATGAATAAACAACCCCCCCCCCCACACACACACAGCCCTGAGTGTCACCTTTCATTAGAGCCCAAGATCAAGCTTCTATGTTGAATCATTCAAAAGTTAGACGTTTTCCAAACTGTGCCATTTGGCACAATTTGGCACAGTTCAAAAACGCCTGGGAACAACCTGACAAAAAAGCTGTGTAATATATTCATTTTTTGTGGTATTGTTACAAAATTTTGACCTCAGCTGGATAACACTTGGTTCTACATTTCTGTTGCATTTTCCAGCCAGTATCTAAAAGCTGTGTGTTATTTGCAAGCATTTGTATCTAAAAAAACACCCAGGCAAACTTTATTTTCTTCAGATTCACTATGTTTAGATGACTGTTACTCAGTGGCAGGAGCACTTAGAGAGATTATGACTGTTTTGCCAAAAAATTCAAAGTGTTTTCTTTTAAAGTAGAACTGAACTCACCTTTTTGCCAAAAAAGTAGAATAGCAGATTAATTCCTTATTACCTATTGTATTTTTCAACACATAAAAGAAATTTTTAGGCCGTGCGATGGCCAAGCTATAAGCCGATAAACTTTTGCCTCTGGCTTGCAGTGCCAAACAAACCGGAAGTAGTGCAGACGACGCTGCGTGACGTCATGAGTGTGACCCTTATCAAAACAACAATGGCAGATGATAGCAGTTCCAGCAGTCAAGAACACCAGAGTTTTCAGAGTGAAGAGGCATTCAGGATCGGTGACAAGACAGAGGAGGATGCAGGAGTGTCAAGTGAACAGGAAGAGAGCGAGGGAGGCATCGAACCGTACAGATTAGAGCCAGAATTTTTGGGGGATTCCGGCACCGACTCAGACCGCAGCAGTGATGGGGAGGAGAGTCACTTATTGAATACAGAATGGTGAGTCTTTACTTTGGCATGTTTGGGGTGTCAGGATAAGGAAAATTAACAATAAAAAAGAAAGGGGAAAAAAAACCATCAGCATTTTTCCAACTTATTACAGTGATCCCTCACTTATCGCGTTTAATGGGGACCAGAACCGACCGCGAAAAGTGAAAAACCGCGAAGTAGCGTCACCCCCCCCCCCCCAAGGGCGTCACAAGCACTATTTTGCACAAAAAGGCACAAGAGAACAGCGAAAAGTGCCACTAAGCAACACGAGCGATAAAGAACAATGAATGCGGTCTTCCTTCGCTGGGTATAGGCGCTTGGTAGGGAGCGAAGCTGGGTAAAACGTCTCGGCCAATCAGCTTGCGAGATAAAACGTCTCGGCCAATCAGCTTGCGAGATAAAACGTCTCGGCCAATCAGCTTGCGAGGTGTCTCGGCCAATCAGCTTGCGAGATTCCCGAGCGGGCTGGGGAGCCGGGGAGAGCGGGCTCTCCGTGTTGATACCTGATGTTCTAATGTAGTCTCCCTGCCTTCTCATTAGAACATCAGGTATCAACACGGAGAGCCCGCACAGCTCAAAATCTACCTCTCTGACCACCGCTCCACTCCTCTCCGCCCACCTCTTCACCGCTCGGGAATCTCGCAAGCTGATTGGCCGAGACGTTTTACCCAGCGAAGGAAGACCGCATTCATTGTTCTTTATCGCTCGTGTTGCTTAGTGGCACTTTTCGCTGTTCTCTTGTGCCTTTTTGTGCAAAATAGTGCTTGTGACGCCCTTGGGGGGGGGTGACGCTACTTCGCGGTTTTTCACTTTTCGCAATCGGTTCTGGTCCCCATTAAACGCGATAAGCGAGGGATCACTGTATATCTAGAAACGCATCGCTTCCCGGTCGCTTTTCCTCCCCCTTTCTTTTCTTTCGTCGCCATGACAGCTTTCCTTGGCCACTGAACAGATCTTCTCAGGTGTTGGAAGTGTTTTGTAGTCGACTATCACGACAAAATGCACCAAAAACAACCAGTGTCGACGTGCTCGCAATGGTAAACATGAGGACTGGGTCACACTCGTGACGTCATGCGGAACTCCAGCTGCACTTCGGCGGATTTGTCTGATTTTTCAGGGCGGGAAATTCAAAATCGCGATTTTCTCCAAGATTCCGGGATTTGTGGAGGGGGTGCCAATGATAAATTATCTTTATAATTGTATGTACTATCACCCAGTGCCGTTCAATGCCGTTCAGTTCAGTTCTACTTTAAATGAGACCAACCCCATGAAGATGCTGCAAAGGCTTGAAGAACAGCTTTTGATTTACTTTGGGTATGTTATTTTTAGGCGTTTTTAGGGAAATTGACCAGAGTGCAAGGGGTTAATGTGTATTTTTTCCATTTCAATAAATGCACTGTCTTTTAAGAGAAATCAATGATCATACGGGAAAAAAGAAATAAAACTCGGGTGACTACAGTGAATATGCTTGTGGTACTTATCCATTTTAATTAAGAAATAACTTTTCAATGGTCTTTGGACTGAGGCGATTTCTTTTTTTTTTTTAGATTTTTTCTCCAGCTTTGGAGAATACTCTCAGAGCAGAGGATGCAGGTGTGCAAAGGAAGACAACTGCAAATTTGTACAGTGTAGGGTAGACACGTTTCTGTCTCTCCCAGCAAATTCACCTCTGTCCTTATTCTCATGCAGAGCACAATAGTGCCTCAGCATAATGATCCGAGCTCTTACAAGAAGGACCTAACTGGGACTTGAATCCCATCATCCTAGTTGCAGAGCAGATGCTTTACCACAAGGTCATCATTTCAGTTATAGTAAATAGCTGCTATTTGTGGGAAATTTATTAATAGCAGAAATGAGATCAAACTGTTCCCAAATAGGAAAAGTCTGTGTTTTTGGTGCTGGCTCCATCTGAAAATTGGCTGTGACAAACCCCTTATGCAGTCAAACATTGACAACACAAAATGTGAGGGGCGGGGATTTCCATTGTGTATCATTGCTCACTTTATTTCATGTTGCGTGCAAAATCATGAATGGCTTCCTGACCCAGTCACGTGGTACAACAACAGCAATACATGCCTCAAAACATGCTTTGCCAAATATTTCCTGGACAAGCTCGGAGCACCCTTGAACCTCCGGAGCCTGCCGTCCCATCACTACACTTTTTCCTTTGTTTCCAGCCGTGAGCCCAGTGTCCTTTTGGGTGTGCTCCAGCTGGTTTATTCTTTTTTTTCTCAGCATTTCCACATGCCTTAGCCTGTTTCCCTTTCAGGCTATTCCCCCACCTGTTGACATTGAGCCCCGTTCTCCTCCTGCGCCTCCATCATCCCGTTGTATGTAAACATAGTGTTGTATGTTTGTTTGTGTTTATTTTAATAAATGTGTTGAACTCACAGCGAGCGTTTGGTGTCCTTCATAGCCCTTGAAAAGGGCATTTTATGACAGGACACAACCAGTGTGTGTGGACACCAGCCGCTGTGGGATTTTGCATTTTTCCCTCTTTTCCCTTTTCCTCCTTTCCGTAATTATTTTTTCCTCCTTTTGCCGTTATCCCATGCCTGCTGAGATGTCAGCAGGTGGAAGACAGGACCCACTGAGCTTTGGATGGGAGCTCCACACAGCTCTTTTGGAGATGGACAAATATATTTTGGATGCTCGTCAATCTTCCACCCCTCAAGATGCTCTGTGGTGTTTGGGTCTCATGGAGGCGACTGTGCAATGCCATCCTCGGCTTGTATCACATGCCGAGGGGAGGGAAAGGGTTTTCCTGATGGAGGATCTGCAGTAGGAGTATCACGGGAAGGGCCCCGTCAGTGAATCAAGGTCTGCGCCGCCGAGAAAGTGGTCCCGGACTTCAGTGCCATCGGCTCCACACCAGCCCCAAGCTCCAGTGCCCACTCCATCAGCTTCTCAGTCACTCTGTGGGAGGAGGTCCAACAAACCGTCTGCACCGAGGTCTGCATCGATGAATGAACATCCCCGGACTTCAGTGTCTCGGCCGCCTCCTCCTCTTCACCTGGTGACCTTCGCAGCCGCCGCCTTTCCAGCAGTCTCTTCCTCGGCGCTCTGGAGAACTGCAGCAGCAGCTTTCTCACCATTCCTGAACTATTTCCCCTTGGCTGCCCTGTCAGTCACCTCCTCTCCACCTACTGTTGCGGTCTCCTCCTCCTCCATGGTGTCACCTCCTACTGCTGAGTGTCGGGCCGTCAGCATGTCTGCAGGGCCGTCCCCTTCATTTTCTACAATGGTGCCCACGCCCACTGCAGCCATAAAGAGGGAGTCACCTGGGTCTTCAGCAGCAGTTACCATCATGTCCCAGGAAATAAGGCACGTACATTTTCATTCTCAAACACTATTTGATGTGACTGCCTTGTCTTTTTCCTGGTGATGAGGCTCAGCATCAGTAGCCTAATTTAGCTGAGTCCTCACCGCCTGTTGTTGTTATATTTCCCCAAACTGCTTCTCCCATGTCCCCCTTTGTGTATCCTGTGTGTCCGCCAGTCCCGAGAGAGAGCCGCTGGACGATGGCAGGCCCTGCGGCCCTGAAGGATTCCATTCCAGCCCTGCAGCCATGTTTAGGATGGGAGAGGAGCACCCCCTGTGCGCTGAAGACTGAGCTGACAGGAGAGGGTCCCCTGGCTTCAGCTGCACGGGTCTCTGTGCCAGCAGTGAGGCAATCCCCAGCATTAGCCGCCACGCCGAGAGGTCCACCAGCGTCGGTCGCCGCGTCTAGAGGCTACTCGGCAGCAGATACCAACATGCCATGGGAATTAAGGCAAGAACCTTTTCATTCTATTATATTTGAAGGTGAAATGCCTTGCCTTATTACTGGTGGAGAGGCTCAGCATCAGCAGCCCACATTAGCTGAGCCCTCGCCACCTGCCACTGTCACCTGTTCCTCACCTGCCTTCCCGGTGTCTCTTCCTGTGTTCCATGAGTGTCTGCCAGTCCTGGGATGTAGCCGCCTGATGACGGAGAAGCCTGCGACCCTGGAAGATGCCGTTCCAGCCCCACAGCCACACACCAAATGGGAGGAGAACGTTACCTGCATCCTGAAACCTGAGCCAACAGGACAGTGTCCCCTGGTTTCAGCAGCACAGGAGCCGGCATCATCAGTGAGACAACCTCCAGTTTCTGCCACCATGTCGGGAGTTCCACTTGCATCGGTCGCCATGCCTGGAGGTTCTTGGGCTGCATCCACCATCATGCCTGCTGCTGGGGTCATCACAGCAGAGTCTCCAGAGTTCTGGGCGGCGGTGGAGCCCGAGTCCAGGCAAGTACTGTTCTGTTCTAACACCTGCAGATCTAGAGAACTCTCGTCTGGCTCATGGTGAGGAGAACCGGCTGCAGATGTCCTCTGCTCCTGAATTCTCCTCACCGAGCTCCATCACTGTTGGTAACTTTGTTCTGGTGTTTTTCTCTTCCTCCCCGTCTGAGGTGGCCGAGCCGGGGTGGAAGCGCCAGATGAATGGAGTCGAGACGTCCCAGCCAGAGTTGCCGGAGTCCTGGATGGCAGCGGAGCTTGAGCTAAGGCAAGTTCTCTTCTTTGTTTTCACACCGTCAGTATTAGAGAAATCTTGCTTAGCTCTTGGTGAGGAGAACCAATCGCAGCCATTGGCTACCCCTGAATTCTCCTCGCCGGGCTCCGGTGGTAGTGATCCAGTGTACGTTTCTTCTCCTCTGCTCGAGTCCTTGCCTGGGTCCACCGATGGTCATCCTCCATCTCCGCCTGAGGTCATCACAGGTCCTTCGTGGCCTGAGGTTGCTGTGGATCCTTTACCCTCACCTGAGATCTCCATGGACCCTTCCTCTTCGCCAGAGGACTCCGGCAGAGGTTTCCGTGGGTGCTTGGCCTCTGCTCGAGGTCTCCGTGGGTGCTCTGCCTCCGCCCGAGGTCTCCGTGGGTGCTCTGCCTCCGCCCGAGGTCTCCGTGGGTGCTCCGCCTCCGCCCGAGGTCTCCGTGGGTGCTCCGCCTCCGCCCGAGGTCTCAGTGGGTGCTCCGCCTCCGCCCGAGGTCTCAGTGGGTGCTCCGCCTCCATCCGAGGCTGCTGTGGGTGCTCCGCCTCCGTCAGAGGCTGTCGTGGGTGCTTGGCCTCCGTCAGAGGCTGCCATGGGTGCTTTGCCTCTGCCCGAGGCCACCGTGGGTGCTTCACCTCCGCCTGAGGTCGTTGCGGGTTCTCCACTGTCGGCTGAGGACATTGTGAGTTCCCCGTCTTCATCGGAGGTCCCTGCTGAGCAGTCTGTAACCCAGTGTTAAAACCCGCAAATAAAAATAGAAATATTGATACTGCTTTTAAAAAGAAAAACACCCATTCCACAATGGGAATAAATAATTTGAATATGAATATTTAAATAAATATATATTCATAAATAGTTAGGAACATTTTCTGGAAAGTTTTGATAAAGATCCAAATGTTTTTATTTGGCATTTTGAGCGACCAATGGCTGCGTCATTTGTTTGGCAGCAACAGCCAATGGGGTCCCGCCAGCCAATGGGGTCACGCACTCCCTCGCTCGGTCTGTGTGTAATTTGCAGAACGCTGTCAGACACTGCCGAGACACGACCAAGAGAGCGCGATTCCTCACGGAGACGATGAGCTAACATGCTAATAGCAGCCTTTGCTTGGACAAAATTTGAGATTGGTAAGCCTGAATAAACACCTGCAATGAGACATTGCTGTATTAGCAAATTCTAATGCCCCGTTTATTAAATTTTAAGATTAAGATCCAAAGGCTGTGGACGCCGTTGAGTGCAGGAATCCCATTGACACACGTGTCACCTAGCTTGATAAGTGCCATTCATTGTGTATGGGAATGCTAATCGCTAGCTTGTAATGCTAACCGCTGATGCTAATTTCGGCTAGTTTTTTTCATCGGAAAAAAGCACTTTTCAGAGCTGTAGCGGTTAGCAAAGGTCCCAGCTCCCTTGCCATTGATTGGTACTTAATGGTGAAAGTTATAGCTGTGGTTTACAGGTGTTTGGATGTGCAAAATTGTGCTAAATTGTTGTGCTAGCACACTTTTCTGTTTTTTTTTTTTATCTTGTCAAGTGCTTTCCAATGCACTTGACTTAGATTATAGATTAAGCTTTTTGTTCTGACCTACTCTGTAGGTCAGGTTTTTGTGCTGGATTCAGAGGACTGTGGATTCTCCAGATCTGGATGGTGAGCCGAAGCCCGAATCCTAGTGACTGGTAAAAGTGACCCAACTAGTCACCTGGACTGATACCAAGGACTGTATATATTGTAAATATATTTTGGGGTATTGTATTTTTATTTTTTACCTCCGCCAAAGGGGGAGGTTATGTGATCATCGGCGTTGGTTTGTTTGTCTGTTTGTTTGTCTGTTTGTTTGTTAGCAAGATAGCTCAAAAAGTTATGGACGGATTTTCATGAAATTTTCACAGATTGTCAGAAATGGGGTATCCTATATGGCTGTGTTGTGAGACATGTATATGTTGGACACTGCATATGTGATTTAATCTCACGATGAAGGAGAGCCAGCCCCCTGCGGTGCGGAGCCACAGAGCCTGGACCCCCTGCGGAGGACAGGGGACAGAAGACTTCCTGACCACTGAGGCTCGAGAGGAGAGAAGGGGGAGTTATGTAAATAAAAGGCTAATGAATGTGAATAAAGAGACTTTGATATAGATGTGTGATTTCCCCCGCGAGGGAAATGGTTTGATGTGAGAATGTTTAAATGAGAGAACTTTGGTGTGTTCACCCTCTTTGTTCGCTGCTCAAGAATAAGAGCAGACAGTGGAATGATTTCTTGAATAAACTGAAATGAAAGACAATTCGGTTTCGTTATTCAAGTCTCCCCACATTGGTGACTGACGACGTTGAGAATGAACGAAGAAATTCTCAGGGTCCCGGACTCACAGCGCTCAGAGCTGGCGAGCGCAGTGGCCGTTAAGCTGCCTGATTTCTGGCAGGATAACCCACGGTCGTGGTTTCTGCAAGCAGAGTCGCAGTTCGCGCTCGCAGGAGTAACGGTGGATGACACTAAGTTCCACCATGTCATCGCTAAACTGGACAACAGCACAGCTCGGTGCGTGCAAAGCTTGGTGGAGCAGCCACCCGCGACCGACAGGTACGGCAAGCTGAAATCCACCCTCATCAAGTTTTTCACCCCCTCAGCTGAAGTGAGGGCGAGGAGGATCCTGTCTTTGCTAGACCAAGGTGGACACAGGCCGAGCGCCCTGATGGAGGAGATGATACAGCTGAGAGGGTTGGACAACGATGATTTCATTTTTCAGTTCATCTTCCTCTCCAACCTCCCGGCGCATGCGAGAAGCACGCTGGCCGGCAAAAAGTGTCACACCCTGGAGGAGTTCCGGGAGCTGGCCCAGGAGGCAGACGGGATCCTGGACGCCTGCGGCGGGCAAGCAACCACAGCAGCGACCCGAGACAGCGGGGAGCCAGAGGCGGCAGAACCAGACTGGCCGACGACGGCGGCAACACGGCCGCGACGAGGGGGAGCCAATAGCCCGGCGACAGAGGCGCGGGCACGACACAGCGGAGGAGAAGATCTCTGCTTTTACCATCGGAGGTTCGCAGAGAAGGCACGCAGGTGTGTGCCGCCCTGCATCTTCAGGAGTTCGGGAAACGGCAAGACCGGGGGTCGCTAGCAGCTTCGACCCTCGGAGAACGCAACAAGCTGCTCTACATCACGGATGCGCGCTCCGGACGAGTGTTCCTCATTGACACCGGAGCACAAGTGAGCTTCATCACCCCAACATACGCGGACCGGGTAGCTGGACCCCACGGTGACGGAGCTACAGCGGCAAATGGCTCGAACATCAACACCTACGGGAGAAGGACCTTGCCTTTATGCTTACATGGCCGCACATATGAATGGACTTTTGTAGTAGCGGCGGTGAGTTTCAACATGTTGGGCGCGGATTTTTTGTGTTCACACAATCTGTTAGTTGATCTTGCTAATAGACGGCTGGTAAATGCACTCTCTTTTTACTCTCTCCCCTGTTCAGCTCGAGTGTCCCCGCCACCAGTACAGACCCACGTCGCTACAGCAGGTGGTAAGTTTCACACACTCCTCACCCAATTTCCAGCGCTCACTGTGCCCACTTTTTCAGCGACGGTCGCGAAGCACGGGGTGAAACACTTTATCCCCACTGCTGGTCCTCCCGTGTTTGCAAAAGCTCGGCGCTTGGATGCAGTTAAGCTCGCCATTGCGCGCGAGGAGTTCGCCAGCCTGGAGAGGCTGGGCATCGTTCGTAGGTCGAAGAGCCCGTGGGCTTCGCCGCTGCACATGGTACCGAAAGCCGATGGCTCCTGGAGACCGTGCGGGGATTTCCGCAGGCTAAACAACGCTACGGCACACGATCGTTATCCCATCCCGCACATTCAGGATTTTTCGGTGCACCTGGCGGGGGCGCGCATTTTTTCAAACATTGATCTAGTTCGCGGCTATCACCAAGTCCCGGTCCAACCGGAGGACATTCCTAAAACAGCGGTAATAACCCCGTTCGGACTTTTCGAATTTTTACGCATGCCGTTTGGTCTCAAAGGGGCGGCGCAAACATTTCAGCGGATGATGGATGCCGTGTTACGCGATCTCCCTTTCGTGTTTGTGTACCTCGACGACATTTTGGTCGCGAGTACTTCAGAGGACGAACACGAAACGCACCTCACAGCAGTTTTTAGGAGGCTGGGAGAGCACGGCTTAATAGTTAACCCAGCCAAGTGCCAGTTCGGCGTTGAGCGGATTGATTTTTTGGGTCACCGCGTCTCCCCGGAGGGAGCGGTTCCGTTACCAGAGAAAGTACGCGCGGTAGCGGATTTTCCCCGTCCACAAACGGTCAAATCACTACAGGAATTCTTGGGGATGGTGAATTTTTATAACCGGTTCCTGCCCCACGCAGCTCAAATCATGCAACCGTTATATGCCGCGCTCAAAAAACAAAAGCCGACCCAGGCGGTCGAATGGTCCCCGGAGCGGGAGCGCGCGTTCACAGAGGTTAAAAAAGCCTTGGCTGACGCTGCGCTCCTGGCCCACCCAGACCCTGCAGCACGTATCGCGCTGACGACAGACGCTTCAGATTTAGCCATAGGGGCCGTTATTGAGCAACAGGTAGCCGGAGTTTGGCAGCCTTTGGCTTTCTTTAGCAAATCTTTAAGCGCGGCTGAGCGAAAATACAGCGCGTTTGACAGAGAACTGTTGGCGCTGCATTTGGCTATTCGTCATTTCCAGTTCTGGCTGGAAGGACGGTGCTTCACCGCTTATGTGGACCACAAGCCGCTCACATACGCCATGGCCAAAATTTCAGATCCGTGGTCCGGCAGGCAGCAGAGGCAGCTGGCCGCAATCTCGGAATTTACCACTGACATTAGGCACGTCGCGGGCAAATTCAATGTAGTAGCGGATTGTCTCTCACGCGCGTTCACGACCCCAACACGCGCAGAGGCAGAACGGGCCACCGTGACCGCGCCGCAGGAGAGCGGCACGGTGGCGCGCGCAGCCCCGGTGCACGTGGGTATAGATTACGCAGCCATGGCAGCGGACCAGGGGGCGGACGCAGACGTGCGCGCGCTCCAGTCTGGACCAACAGGGTTGAGGCTGGAGAGCAAGTGTTTACAAACCGGTATGCCCCCCCTGATCTGCGACATGTCGACGGGGCGCCCGCGTCCGGTGGTTCCGGCCACGTGGCGCCGCCGTGTTTTTGACTCGGTCCACTCACTGGCGCACCCGGGGGTGCGCGCGTCGGTGAAACTAGTGGCGGAAAAGTTTGTTTGGCCGTGCCTGTGCAAGCACGTGAAGGAATGGGCAAAAACCTGCATTTCCTGTCAACGGGCCAAAATTCACAGGCACACAAGAGCCCCGTTAGAACCGTTCCGCATTCCGGCCAGAAGGTTCGACCATGTGCACGTCGACCTTGTGGGCCCCCTACCGGCATCACAGGGGTTCACGTATCTTTTGACAATGGTGGACCGCACCACACGTTGGCCGGAAGTGGTCCCACTTGCGACGACCACGGCCGCGGAGGTGGCTCGCGTTTTTTTAACGGCTTGGGTGGCGCGCTTCGGGGTTCCGTCGGACATTACGTCCGATAGAGGACCGCAATTCATCTCTGAGCTGTGGTCAGCGATGGCCAACGGCTTAGGAGCCAAAATTCACCGCACTACGGCTTACCACCCTCAGGCTAATGGTTTATGCGAGCGTTTTCATAGGTCTTTGAAGGCAGCACTCAGAGCGTCGCTCACGGATGCAGATTGGGTAAATAAACTTCCATGGGTTTTATTAGGGTTGCGTTCTGCGCCTAAAGAGGACTTAGACGCCTCCCCAGCGGAGCTGGTATTCGCACAAACTCTGAGGCTGCCGGGCGAGTTTTTACCAGAGCACCCGGAGCCCCCACCTCTCTCTGCTCTGGGACCGTTAGTCGGCACGGGGGCAGACACGCTCCCGGGTCCGGTTCATCACGCTTTTCCACGAGTTTTCGTCCCCAAGGCTTTGAAAAATGCCGATTTCGTTTTTGTCAGGCGCGAAGCCCTTAAAGCAACGCTCAAACCACCTTACGAAGGGCCATTTCGAGTGCTGGAGGCAGGTGATAAGCAATTTGTGCTAGATTTTGGAGACAGAAAAGAGACAGTCAGCATTGACAGACTGAAACCTGCTTTTGTCATGAAGGACGTTTCTGTACCGGTCGCGGTGGCGCCTCGACGAGGCAGGCCCCCGCAGAGGGCAATTAACCACTCTCTTCCTCAGTCAACAGACCCGAAGTAGAACAGCACCGCAGGCAAGGCGGGGCCAACGCACAGCAGATTCGGCAGACGGCTGAAGCCCAAGCGGCACACAGACTGAATGTTGGTGTTGATTATTCAGTAGTGAGTAAGGTGCTATTAAATTTTGGGAATTAGTCTGTTCTTCATCGTTTGGGGGGGGTTATATGGCTGTGTTGTGAGACATGTATATGTTGGACACTGCATATGTGATTTAATCTCACGATGAAGGAGAGCCAGCCCCCTGCGGTGCGGAGCCACAGAGCCTGGACCCCCTGCGGAGGACAGGGGACAGAAGACTTCCTGACCACTGAGGCTCGAGAGGAGAGAAGGGGGAGTTATGTAAATAAAAGGCTAATGAATGTGAATAAAGAGACTTTGATATAGATGTGTGATTTCCCCCGCGAGGGAAATGGTTTGATGTGAGAATGTTTAAATGAGAGAACTTTGGTGTGTTCACCCTCTTTGTTCGCTGCTCAAGAATAAGAGCAGACAGTGGAATGATTTCTTGAATAAACTGAAATGAAAGACAATTCGGTTTCGTTATTCAAGTCTCCCCACATCCTACAGATGATTTCATTTTGGTGGTGATCCGGATCACCGTCGAGAAGAAAACCGCCATTATGGAAAACGCAATTTTCATCAATAACTAATGAACCACTAATCCTATCATTGTGAATCCAATTGCTTGTCATATGTTTTCATGGTCAAGGAATCTGAAAACGTACACACAAACACTGTATGGGGGGAACTGTGGCGCTAAACTGCCATTACGGACAATGCGATTTTCTTGAATAACTACTCAACCACTAATCCTATCATTGTGAATCCAATTGCTAGTCATATGTTTTCATGGTCAAGGAATCTGAAAACGTACACACAAACACTGTATGGGGGGAACTGTGGCGCTTGGCGGAGGTCTGCGCTCTCCGAGTGCTTTTCTAGTCTTATTATTGTGACGTGTTGTGTGTTTTTTTTATTAAGTGTACATGTCTGTAAATAGTACACAACTTGAAAAATATACATAGTTGCAAGTTCATACACAGTGTGTAAGTGTCATCTGTTGTTACGCCCTCCAGGCTCCTACGAATCTAGGGTCTACCTGACCTGGCCCCTTTTGTCCAGGTAGAAAAGTTACGGTAACTACATTGCCATAACACACCCCTACTAAAAAGGGTACTACACCTAAAGTGAGTAGGTGTTAGTAAGAGTTACAAGTCACTCTCCTCATCTGGTCCTCTCACCGGGCAGCTATCCTGGTCGGTAGCCCTCTTTGCGGGGTTTCCCTGCTGGTCAGCCGACACTTCGTCTGGGCCCTTTGTTGATCAGCCATCCACCTTAGTTGGTGGCCACCCCTCAGTCCCTGTGGTCAGTAAGGGACATGAGTTCTAGCTTCCACCCACTGGGCGGGGGCATGTCTTGCCCTGCGGCTTGTTGGCTCAGGGATGTGGGAAGACCACATGACCAGCCTCATCGTCTGCTTGGGTGTATTTGGAACTCTGGAAGACCACCTGACAGGCTACGCCAGCTGCTCGAGTGGCACAAGAACCCTGGAAGGCCACTGAACATGTTCCACCGTGTAATCGATTGGTCCTGGGACTGTGGGAGGTCGCCCGATTTGCTCCACCTGGTGATTAGGTGGCTTTGGGGCTCTTATAAACCACCTGAACTTCCTTATTTTGCCACTTAGCATCCCAGAGTTCTGGCCACCATATCTGTTGTCAGTGTTGTGGGTCATGAGGTTTTCTTTTCTCCCTTTGTGTTTTCTGGGTTGTTTCAGTTCCTCCGTGCCTGGGTTCCCCCTCCTCCCTCCGGGGTGGGTTGTTTTTCTTGTTGGGCGAGGTCTTTTTTGTGGGTGGGCCCCCTTTTCTTTTTGATATTGCCCTGGGGTTTCTGGGAGCCACCCCTTGGGGGGGGGGGGGGAACTGTCATGATCCTGAGCTTGGGGGGTGCTGTGCTCAACCTCAGTTTAAATTTAGTCTCTGTTTGTTTCTTTGTTTATCATGGTCTGCTGTATTTGGTTCCTGTGTGGTTATGAGTTGTCTGTATTCTTAGTGTCGTCCTTATTGTCCTTTCTATTTATTGTGTCATGTTGTACTTATAGGATTATTTACATCTGGGAGTTTTGTTATTAGTTTCAGGTTGTGTGCTTTTATTTTGACAGTGCTGTGCAGATTCCGGCTGTCAATCTCTGCTTTACGGGCTGCACAGCTGTCACTGATTATATGCACTTACCTCTCATGTATCCACACCTGTCATCCATTAATCATTTATTCCATTCTTCTATTTAAGGACAACTTTTCACCATTGTTGTGCCCTACTGTTAGCCTCCTCAGAGGAATCAACCTAATCCCTGAGCCATTGAAATTGGTTTGGGGAGGAGGTGAATGGGTGAGCTCCATCCAGGTTAGCTCTCTTTTCCCTTTATTTCCAGCTGTGAGCCCCGTGTCCTTTCGGGTGTGCTCCTGCTGGTTTATTCTCTTTTTTGCTCAGCATACCCACAAGCCTTAGCCTGTTTCCCTTTCAGCCTATTCCCCCATCTGTTGACAATGAGCCCCGTTCTCCTCTTGCACCTCCATCATCCCGTTGTATGTAAATGTAGTGTTTGTTTGTGTTTATGTTAATAAATGTGTTGAACTCACAGCGAGCATTTGGTGTCCTTCATAGCCCTTGAAAAGGGAGTTTTATGACACTTTTAGTAAATCTTGTGACTATCATCAAGTTTAGACTTTTGTATCATGAATTTGTGATGCGTTTCTCCAAAATGTGCCCAACTTAGGGTAAATTTGTAATGGTTCTTTATTAAAACTAGTGCACTGCCCGTAGAGCGCAAGTATTCCTATCTGAAACAGGTATCCCAATTAGGCTTTACAGGTCCAAATGTAGGCTGTGTTTGAAAGTGGAATACAAAGAGGTGTAGCCTATATGTAGGCAATCATGTTAGACTTTGACAAATATAAAAGGGAGTAAATGGCACTAAGATTTATTTGACTGTTTGTGTGATCTTTCATAACTTATATTCAAGATATTAATGTATCTTACACTTTGGGGAATGGGAGTTGTTCAGTCATCAATTATTTTAGTTTATCACTGTTCAGTGATCAAGTTCAGTGTAATATTGAATTTCTTCTGTGTATCATCAATAAACTCATGCAGTACTATAACAGGACATGTTTACAAATATCTGAGACCCATTGTAGTGCATTATTTTATATTTTACCAATATTTTGCTATTAAAAGGTTTTTAAAAGTTTAATGCTAAGATTTAGGCGGTGCTTATATCGTTGCGCTGGGGTGATGCTGAGGCCAAATAATGATCTGAACCTTCAGGTCGTGACTGGCAAAGACTAACAACGTGAGCACTGTGGCTCTATTGTAAGCAGTTTGTTTTTTATTGATGCTAGAAGATTATTATTAAGCCGCCTAAACGATCGCAATTTTGACCCTCTAAACATTAACCAAAACACAATTTTTTTCAAACACACCTCAGACCAGGTGAAAAATTTGATGAAATGGAAAAATTATGTGCCCCATGTTGAAAATTTTCTGACGTATCTAGTGTATGGTTGATACGTCCCACATTCGTGGAGCAAAGGTTGTAGGGCCTTCCCCCTATGTTTTTTTTTTTTTTAACCTTTGCAGTCTGTACCATCAGCTTTCCAGTGCTGTTCTGATAGATATAAGGGGGATAAGGATAAGGACCTGTACTTATATAGCGCTTTTTAGAGTCCTTTATTAGTCCCACAATGGGGAAATTACAGGGCATCCACATGAGTGGATCTAGTCACAAAGACCACTCAAAGCGCTTCACTAGCACTAACCCTCTACTCTAACAGCCTATAGGAGACATATCTAGGGACAATTTAGAACAGCCAATTAACCTAACATGCATGTTTCTGGGTTGTGGGAGGAAACTGGAGCCCCCGGAGTAAACCCACGCAGCACAGGGAGAACATGCAAACTCCACACAGAAAGGCTCCTACCCCTGCCAGCCTGGGGATTTAAACCTGGAACCTTCTAGCTGTAAAGCAACAGTGCTAACCACAGCACCACTGTGCTGCCCACATGTCAGAACACCGGAGGAGGTGGATCCAATCAGCTGATCGCTTGAACCACAGAGCTCAGCTGTTTTCCATGATAAATCAGCCTCAGGGCAAAAGCACATTCCACGCATTATCTTTTTTTCACTTTATTGAAAATACTTTTTTTTTTTTTTTTTATCGCCATCAGTTAGCGTGCCTTTGAGCCAGGTCATGTCAGACCTGGTCCCCACTGACGCTCTGCCCAGTCTGCTTGCGCACCTCATGTTCTGCACATATGTCGAATTATCCTTTAGACCTACACAATCATGGCAACTTCATGGTATAATTTTTTAAAGCATTAAATCTTCAGTATTATGTTTTTCTAGTCAAATTTGTCATTTTTCACTTCCTTGTTTTGTCCAGGGAACACTGTGGTGACTGACAGGGCATGGTGCAGCGTATTATCCAATCAGCATGGCCGTGATACCGCATATTATCCAATCAGCGTGGAGTCAATCCAAAACCCCACCCACACTTCTTGAAGCCAGGGCATGAAGAGACGCAGAGCGGTGGCTAAACTTTTGATAAAAATTACATATTTTGACCGAGCAACTCCATACTTGGAGATGCACACCCTTGTAATCTCAGCAAAGCACGTTTAAAATCTTAGGTCAGTCTGATGAACAGTTCAAGAGATATGCGTGGAACAGAGACAGAGATTCTGTGCATTTATGGATAGATCAAACAGACAGATGTACTTTATTGATCACAAACTGGGAAATTACAGCGTAACAGTAGCAGGACAATAGACGACCAAAATGACAGAAACACACACAGCATAAAAGAAAGGGATTACCCATGGAAAGTAAAACTGCCTAAATAACTTATATACTTTGTAGATGAATAGATGATGACCCGTTAGATACATGAATCATACTCATACAATGCAGGACTATCAGGCGTAGGGTGCAATGTGAAGTACCAATTAGACTGTAAGGTGCAGTATGGCAGCATAGTTATGAGTATAATTCAACATTAGAGTGTGTCATTGTACAGTGAAATGGCATGTGGCAGAAAAGATTTCCTGTTTCCCCGACTCGGTCCTGACCTTCCTGTGGGTTTAGGTGCCGCTGTACATGTGTATATTATGTATTTCTGTGCTGCTTCCTTACCCATAGCCACTGCTGTCTGGCCGGCAGCTGTGAGGCAGCTCTCTTTGGCTCACTCACGTGTGAGCATTGGCTGACAGTCTGCCGGTCCGACCACACCTCCTCTCTCATTACCGCCAGCTGTTCCCTTTCCCGTTTGCCATCTCCCCGCTCCTTGCCCAGGTGCTTCCAATCATACCATCACCAGCAATGTGTGTACTTAAGCAGCTTTTTGCCAGTCAGACATTGCTGGGTCATTGCATTGTCTGTTATTGTCTGTTGTCAGCGATACCAGCTGTGCGATGCCAGCGTGGCTACACGTTTCTCCTCCTGCGTTTGCAGAGTGATGCCGGCCCCCGAACGCCAACCGTAAGTGTATCTTTGTATTTTTGTAAGTCTTCACCTTTTTGGACTGTTTGTCATTACTTTAATAAATGTGCTGTGGTGTAACCTGCACATAAATCCGTTATTTCATTCTCCCTCTCCGTGCGCTGTATAACAGCGCATGGGGAGTCATGACATAAGTATTCACAGCCTTTGCCATGAAGCTTAAAATTGAGCTCAGGTGCATCCCGTTTCCACTGATCATCCTTGAGATGTTTCTACAGCTTAATTGGAATCAACCTGTGGTAAATTTAGTTGATTGGACATGATTTGCAAAGGCACACACCTGTCTATATACAGTCCCACAGTTGACAGTGCATGTCAGAGCACAAACCAAGCATGAAATCAAAGGAATTGTCTGTAGACCTCCGAGACAGGATTGACTCAAGGCACAAATCTAGGGAAGGGTACAAAAAAATTTCTGCTGCTTTGAAGGTTCCAATGAGCACAGCGGCCTCCATCATCCATAAATGGAAGAAGTTCGGAACCACCAGGACTTTTCTAGAGCTGGCAGGCTGTCAAAACTGAGCGATCGGGGGAGAAGGGCCTTAATGAGGGAGGTGACCAAGAACCCGATGGTCACTCTGTCAGAGCTCCAGCATTCCTCTGTGGAGAGAAGAGAACCTTCCAGAAGGACAACCATTTCTGCAGCAATCCACCAATCAGGCCTGTATGGTAGAGTGGCCAGACAGAAGCCACTCCTTATTGAAAGGCACATGTCAGCCTGCCTGGAGTTTGCCAAAAGGCACCTGAAGGACTCTCAGACCATGAGAAAAAAAATTCTCTGGTCTTATGAGACAAAGATTGAAGTCTTTGGCGTGAATGCCAGGAGTCATGTTTGGCGGAAACCAGGCACCGCTCATAACCACACCAATGGGGGTGGCAGCATCATGCTGTGGGGATGTTTTTCAGCGGCAGGAACTGGGAGACTAGTCAGGATAGAGAGAAAGATGAATGCAGTAATGTCAGGGTTTCCTCTGGTAACATTTCCCGGTGGTGGCCAGCCACACTTGTAAATTTCCCACCACTCCTATAAGGAAATATAAATTTAAGAAAAAAATATGAAGGAATTACGATCTGCAAGTGCACACGTGAACAACGTGCGTGACCGTCATCCGTGCAGAGTTCAGATGTGCTGCAACCACGTGACCACTCCAGTCGCCAGGCCGAGTGTCTCGCTAGTGTCACTGTCCAAGAGAAACATGAGCTTATTAAAGTACTTTAAATGCGGAAAAAACAGAAGTGGTACATAAGCAATGGAGGCATTTATCATGGTTTTAACCCCCTGGTAACTGGAGCAATAATGGAAGAGTTGCTTAGCTAACAGATGTGGTTAAGAGCTTGAGTTGGTTCATTTTGTCTTATTTTTAATTATTAGTTTTTTGTTTTTCTTATTTCAGACAAAAATAAGGAGCCGTTTTTACCTTTACTTTAGTTATTATTAATTAACTAATTAACTAATTTATGTTCACTATTATGTACCTGGAAAGTTAAGATGACCAAAATTCACAAAGTCAGTGACTTTAATCCATCAGCAGCATTCAGACAAACTAAACATGCCAACATTTGGATTTCAAAATAAGGGAGGTTTTTCCTGCTGTCTGGGTGGTGAGATTTCTAAAAAAAAAAAAAAACAAACCAAAAAACTATTAATATATAGAAATATTATAGCATAAATAACTGTATCTTTGATCATTAAGTTAATTGATTGCATTAAGTAGGGCCTGCCGAAGAAGAAAGCAGACAAGGCAGCGAGCTGAATGACACATGAACTTTATTCTTCTTCCAACATCAAGTACAGGAAATAATCTATCTTGGTCTCTGGGCGCCTCCTTTTTATAACCTTTATTTCCATCCCATGAGACCCAGGGAGCCAAAACAATACAATCAGTGGACAAAGACATGTGTGGCATATTAACATCTTACATATAACACCAGTCCCGCTTCTCACATCCTCTCTTCCTCCAGTGGCTCTGGCATCTCCTGAACTCCCTGGGGAGCGAATAGTCCTGTTACGTCTGAGATCCCTCGGTGCCACTTCTTTCTTCAGTCCTTTGTTCCATCTTCCCCCGGCTTCCAACTCTGGGTGGAGAACCCCCCACACAGTGCCACCACACAGTCCCCCCCAAACACCCAGAAAGAGCACTAACCCTCCCCCCATCCTTTGGGCTTGAGCCGGCACCCATAGCGACTGTAGTGGGGGGGGGGGGGGTCGCTGGTCTGGTCAAAACACCCTGCTGGCGAGGTGTGCAGGCGGGCACATTAGTCTGTGGAGGGAAAAGGGGGGGAGACATGTTAGCTTCGTGAGCGCAGGTCTCTACCGAGGGAACACCAACTTGCGGAGCCACCGAAGGAGGGCGTCCGTGCCGGGGAGCTTGGGCCAACACCACCTGCTCGTCTGCCAACACAAAAGTGGGCTTGAGCCTGTCAACGCAGACGGTCTCCCTACGCTCCCCCCAAGTCTAACACAGAATGCTTTGCCCCAGTTTCCAGCACCCTGAACGGTTTGTCATACAGTGGGCACAGCAGGGTCCTGTGTGCATCGTGCCTGACAAAAACAAAACTGGAATTCTGTAAGCTTTTCAGGGCGAAGGTGCGGGAAAAACAATGGTGGGCAGGGTCCGGCACATTAACAGCCTCAGTACTGTGCAAAAATTGCACGGGAGGTTCTGCCCCGGGCGCAGGATTTTCCGGTAAAAACTCCCTGGAGTTCCGCAGCGGCTGAGAAAAAACGAGTTCTACCCGAAGACTGCCAGATCCTCCTTAAGCACGGAACGCAACTCTAAATGAACCCAGGGCAAGTGGTCGACCCAATTTATATCCGTGAGCAAAGCTCTGAGCGCTGCATTAGGCGACCTATGAAAACGTTCACATAACCCGTTAGCCTGGGGGTTGTATGCGGTAGTGCAGTGGATTTTGAGCCCCAGGCTCTGGGCCATCGCGGACCAGAGTTCTGAAATGAATTGTGGACCCCTGTCGGAAGTGATGTCCAACCGGGATCCAAACCGTGCAACCCAAGCCGACAAAAAAGCGTGAGCCACTTCCACGGACGTGGTGGAAGCCAGCGGGACCACTTCAGGCCAGCGTGTGGTGCGGTCCACAATTGTCAAAAGGTGCGTGAAACCTTGCGCTGTCGGGAGGGGTCCCACCAAATCCACGTGGACATGGTCGAACCTCCTGAGATTTGGAACGGCTTGAGGGGGGCCTCTGGTGTGCTTGTGCACTTTGTCCTGCTGGCACGCAATGCACGCTGAGCCCACTCTTTCACATCCTTGCAAGCGCGGCCAGAAAAATTTTGCCCCCACCAGTTCAACCGAAGTGCGCACGCTGGGATGCGAAAGGTAGTGGACTGACTCAAAAATGCGGCGGTGCCAAGAGCTCGGAACCACCAGGCAACCAGTGGAGACATTGCAGAGCAAGGGAGGGCACCATTCTCGCACCACCCTGCTCTCCAGCTTTAACCCAGTAGGTGCGGACTGAAGCGCACAAATATCCACGTCCCTGGTTTGCTCTGCGGCAATGGCAGGGAAATCTATTCCCATGTAAACCGAGGAGACGAACGCGTGCAACAGGCAATCGGCCACAACGTTGAGCTTACTGGCAACGTGTTGAATGTCGGTCGTGAACTCTGAGATCGCGGCCAAATGCCGTTGCTACTGGGCCAACCACAGTTCTGAGACCTTGGAAATCACATACATTAGCGGTTTATGATGCACGAATGTGGTGAACTCCTGCCCTAGACAAAACTAGAAATGGCGAATCGTCAGGTGGTGTGCCAACAACTGTCTGTCGAACGTACTGTATTTGCATTTGTTGTCGCGCAAAGTACGACTGAAAAATGCGAACGGCTGCCACGAACCAGAGACGTACTGCTCCACCACTGCCCCTATGGCAACGTCCAATGCATCCGTGGTGAGCGCTATCCGCGCCGACGAGGCAGGGTGGACTAACAAAGCGGCATCAGTGAGCGCTGTTTTGGTGTTTGCTTGGACTCGCTTGGGGGTCCAGTCGATGTTTTCTGCAGGCTTCTTTTCCTTAAGCGCAGCGTACAACAGTTGCAGCAGCTGGGCTGCCCGGGGGAGGAAACTGTTATAAACGTTGACCATTCCCAAAAACTCCTGTAGGGCCTTCACGGTCTGTGGATGCGAAAAGTCAGACAGCGTGCACCTTATCAGGCAGAAAACTGCGCCCTCTGGCGAAATGTGGTGGCCCAAAAAAATCAACCACTGGCACACCAAACTGGCACTTCACCGGGTTAACTATAAGCCCATGCGCTTCCAACCTCTGGAAACCCATTTTGAGATGGATGAGGTGCTCCTTCTCGGATGTGCTACCCACCAGAATGTCGCCTAAGTAGACAAAAATGAAAGGCAGGTCACAGAGCACCACATCCACCATTCTCTGGAAGGTTTGTGCGGCACCCTTTAACTCGAACGGCATGCGTAAAAACTTGAAAAGGCCAAAAGGAGTTATTACTGCTGTTTTGGGAACATCCTCCACATGCACCGGGACCTGGTGGTAACCGTGGACCAGATCCACTTTCGAAAAAACACGCATCCAGGCCAGGTGCACGGAAAAATCCTGGATGTGCAGGATGGGATACCGATCATGTTCTGTGGCATTGCTCAAGCACCGGAAGTCGCCGCACAGTTGCCAAGACCCGTCGGCCTTAGGCACCATGTGTAGCGGGGATGCCCATGGGCTGTTGGAGCACCTGATGATGCCCAGCTGCTCCAAGTTGGTAAACTCCTCGCGTGCGCTGGCCAGTTTAGCTGCGTCCAGGCACCGAGGTCGCACAAACGCCGGTGGGCCTTTTGTGGTTATGAAATGTTTGACCCCATGTTTGATTACCTTAGCCAAAAAAGTCGGGATCGTGAGTGCTGGGAACTGTGCAAGTAAATGCTGGTACTTACCCCCTGGAGCTATAACGTTAGCCAGTGTTGTTGACCCAGCTCCCCGAGCTGTGCAGGGCAGGGGGGTGAAAGAGACAGCATCCATTAAATGTCTGTTGGTAAAATCAACTAACAACCCATAAGCACATAAGAAATCTGCGCCTAAAATGGGGGCAGAGCACCCAGCTACCACAAAGTCCCACTGATAATTGCGTCTGTGCAAGTATATCGTCAGCGTCTGTTCGCCAAACGTCCTGATGGTGGATCCATTGGGGGCTGTGAGCTTGGGACCACTGCCTCCTGCTGACCTGTCTGCGCTGACTGGCACGATGAGGCTCTTCTGGGAGCCGGAGTCCACCAAAAACCGTCTCCCCGAATGTGAGTCCGTGATAAAAATCAGCTCGTTTCTGTCACCAGCGGTCGCAGCTGCTACTGACTGCTGGCCGTGCCATGCTCCCGGCTTCTTGAATTGGCACGGCGGCAGACAGCGTTGGGCATCTGAGCCAAAACTGACCATGATAGAAACAGATCACCCTGTTTCTACGTCTCTTGGCATCCGTCCCGGCTACCATCAATGGCTCCTTGACTTGCTGCAGTCCCTCATGAATGCCGGTGCTGCTGCATGCATGCTGAGAGCTCTGGTTGCTAAACTGATGCAGTCCGCTTCCTGCGCCAGGGCACGGTAGTCCTTGGTCACCAGCCGGGGCGAGTTGGCCAGGATCGCCCTCGCTGTAGCAGGTAGATCCCTGAGGAACAGGTGGGCGAACAGGAAAGATTCATCGTTCTTCCCCCTCAGTACCAACATGCTCTCCATAAGCTCCACAGCTGATCTGTCACCTAACTCTGAACGTGTTAGGAGTCTTTCTGCCCTCTCACTGCCAGACAGCGTATAACGCTGGAGTAGCATCCTCTTGAGCGCGTCATATTTCCCTTGGGCCGGCAGCTCCTGGAGCAGGCTCGTTACCTGTTGCGTGGTGCGCACATCAAGTGCAGCAACCACATGGTAATACTTTGTGTCGTCCATTGTGATCCCGTGGAGTGCGAACTGGGCTTCTATATGCAGGAACCACATGGTCGGGTTGTGAAGCCAGAAGTCTGGGAGCCTGACTGTGATAGCACATGTGGCACTGGTCTTCTTCCTCCGGGTAGTCTCCGGGGCGGTGCTTGGCTCACTCTCCATGGCTCGTCTTGGGGTTACCAATGTGGAAGAAGAAAGCAGATGAAGCAGCGAGCTGGATGATACATGAACTTTATTCTTCTTCCAATGTCAAGTACAGGAAATAATCTATCTGGGTCTCTGAGTGCCTCCTTTTGACAATCTTTATTTCCGTCCCATGAGACCCGGGGAGCCAAAACAATACAATCAGTGGACAAAGACATGCGTGGAACATTAACATAATATAATGCCAGTCCCCCTTCTCACACCCTCTCTTCCTCCAGTGGCTTTGGTGTCTCCTGAACTCCCCGGGGGGGGCAAATAGTCCTGTTACGTCTGAGACCTCCCCGGTGCCCCTTCCTCCTTCAGTCCTTTGTTCCATCTTCCCCCGGCTTCCGACTCTGGGTGGAGAACCCTGCCACACAGTGCCACCACAGGCTTACAATTTTATGAATATTTTTTTCTTTGAAATCAGAGTTAAATTATTGTTCTGTTCTGGCTCTGCAAAATTATGGTCAAAAATGTAAATTGTTATCCACCTTATTCCTGGGGGTGCAGCTGTAGGAACGATTTTGGGCGGAGCTTCCGATTTTGGCTGCAGTAGTGTTAAATCAGTCAGTGAGAGTGGAGTGGCATTTAAAATAGCATTTTTAAGAGTTTTTCAAATTCATTTTAATGTATAGTCCACATGCATGTTTTGCACTCAAGTGGCAGCTAATTTCAGCACTTGTAGTTTTTGTATTTTTTGAATGTTTTGGTATAGTTCTGGTACTTGTTGCTGGTGTTTGTGGTTGTGCCATAGACTGTATAAATTGAGGCTTCTTACCGGCAATGCATAGATCATGCACTGAACGAAAAAGGACTGTTCATGTGATCAGTGGTACAGACACAGGACAGACACAAAAGCATACCAGGTATGTTTTCACTTACATACCCGTGCATGCCCGTAGAAACCAAGTCTACACAAGTATTTCTGCATGCCCGTTGCTGAAGGGTCTCCTCCTGTCTCAGATGGCTGTGTTGTTCACAGTCATGCCTGCGGCGTCCTGATCGAACCTGAGGTGTTTCATCTTCATGGCATCTTTTCTTACGTGCAGCAGTTCTCCTCATTGTATTGCTCACCATCTGGTGGGTCTTCATCTTCTCCTTTTTTTTCGTTCTGACCACTGGATGAGGGATAGGTGCATCATAATTCCAGTTCATGGACAGGATCACAAAAATTAATGAGCAAAAAGTGTCTTTCGACCCTGTTTAGGAAGACCCATGTATGCCCATAGAAACCAAGAAACCGGAGCACCCTGAGAAAATCAGCGCTTTGCTTGGCGTTTTACACATTTGTAGTGTAGACTGCCATTCTTCAAGGTTACACATCTTTACTGTGTCAGCACCTCTTTAAAAACAACATTGCTCAGAAAGTGATGCTTTTGCTTAGTTTCTTCATCTTGAGCAAGAATACGAAGACTGCTTGATCTGCCAACTCTGCTCGCGGCAACGTAGAATTGGCCATGGCTGAACGAATCTCTTGTGCGGAAAACCCCAATGCGCTGTAAAGACTGGCCCTGCGACTTATTCACAGTCATGGCCAACCAGGGTGTTACTGGAAACTGTTTACGTCACAAGGTGAATGGAAACATGCTGTCAGATGGTGTGCGTGTGATTCGTGGAATCAGGAGAGTGCGTCCAGCATTGACACCAATCCCAGATGTTGCGGCCAACAGGTGAGGCTGTATTTGTTCAATGATGTATCTTGAGCCATTGCAATGTCTGTTTTGTTGGTCAAATGTACTGCTTCGAATAGGTGTGGTTTAATGTAGTGTGTCCTCTTGTTCATCGGGTGATGAGTAAGATTTCCAGATTTACTGCTTCGAATGGGTGTGGCTTAAAGTGCTGTGTCCCATTTGTAATCGGGTGATGAGTATCTCTTCTTTCTTCTTTTGGATTTGATTGGCGGTTGGCAACCAGCTTACAGGTGTCACATGGTCTGGGCGCCAATGCCATCCACGCTCAGACCATATTCCTCCTCAGCCCGGCTCTTACTTTGACAGCGTCTCAGCGGGCCCCCAGCTGTCAAGCTCTTTGGGACGGCTGGAGGCCAATTACCTCTCATCAGCTGAGGCACTGTCAACTACTATAAAAGGGAGCAGTCCTGATTATTCAGTGCTGTGACCTCGCGCCAATATCCACGCTCTTCTTCGGCGTGGGTAAGGCTGGAACCCCTACATCCAGCACCAGCACCCCTCTCGTCATTCATCGTCATTTGTAAGTATGTACCTTTGTATGATTGTTTGTGTTTTGCCCCACGAGGCTCTGTTCCTTTGTCCCTTTTCCTTTATCATTAATAAACAACGCAAACTCACCGATCAGCCCTTGGCTCTTATTTATGGCTCGCAAGAGTCATATGTAACAGTAGGTCACAGCCAGTAAGTTGCCGGCTGCCGTGAGTTTGTTAATTGGACTTTGTTCTTCCCTGTCTGGGTGTCAACTCTGGGAGCATGCCGTCTCCCAGGAGCCGCGTTCGGTGCCTGGGTAATGAGCTAGCGACCGCCCTGGAGTATGTCGATGGGACTCTCCTCACCGCCACCTTCTACGACAATCCCAACAACATACGCTGGCACCTAGACTACGCTGAGGTTCTCCTGGACAATCTTCCTCGCTACACCAACCACCCTGAGGTCTGTGCGAGGAGAAATGACATCGCCTCAATGTGAGATACTCCGTGGGCTGGAGGGAAATCCCGGCAGGAAGCCGAAGAGGAGTCGTCGTCACCCCTCGCTTCGGGATCCCGCTCCTGCCTCCGTTCTGGCCCAGGAGTTCGCACCATCCAGAGGTCTTTCCCCGTTGGGCATGACGTCACTCGGGAATCCCCCGGAGGAGCTGCAGCTGGCAGCTATCAAGATCCGAGACCGAGTGGCTGCTGCTCGCTCCGCGGTTCATCCATCTGTCATCATTAAGCATATGACGGCGGCAGTTAGACTGGTGGAGAGGAATCCAGAGTTGCGTGAGTTCCCTGAGTTTGTCGACCTACTCGCCTCAGTCTCTGCACAGGAACGGCGATTCCCGGATCTCACCTTCGCCTCGCCCCCAGCAAGAAACCGTCGTCACACCGGCTGTTAACCTCAGCATGAATCCCGTCCGGATCCAGTTCGCCGCAAGGGCTCAATTCCCCACACAGCTGTCACTCCTACGCCTCGTCAGAGGGGAAACCCCGCAGCCTCGTCTCCCGAGCCATCTTCTCCTGCTGTTACGTCAGCGTCCCGTGCCGGGTTCGTCTCGGCTGTCGCCCCCTCCTCCTCGACGCATTCTCTGGCCGCTGTGTGTGTTCAGAGTCCTGACCCGGCGAGCTCCGTCCCGGAACCATCTCGAGCGGCTACCCGTCGTCCTCCCAGGGGGCCCTCTGTCACCATCCGGCGGGAAAAGGGAGGAGCAACGTCAGCCACAGCAGGCACCACTCAGCCTCCAGGAGTCAGGCAAGTCCAAGGTCATTCACACTCATTATTGTGATTTGCTCTGTCAGACTCCTGGAGGTGGAGTTCGGGGTTCGCAGCTCCCCGAGCTCCCACCACCTGCTGTGGCTTCAATTATTAATCCCACATCCTCTGTGTCTCCCTCCGCTGAGCGGTCCTCAACTCCAGGCCAACGTCGCTGGATGAGGAGGGGGCCTGCGGTTCTGGAGAGCCTGGTTCCGGTTCCGCAGCCACGCCATGGGCGGAGGAGGAGAGCGGACTGCAGCGTGAAACCTGCGCCGACGAGGAAGCGTCCCCGGGGCTCCACGGAGGAGCGGTCCGGTCCAGCGGGTCGAGGTTCTCCTGCCACCACGCTGTGTGGGCCATCGGCGTGGGCATCGGTGCCGGAGGGCTCGCAAGCTGCGCGCACCATCATGCCAGCTGCGGAGCCCGACGCAGCTGAGTGGGAGCCTGATGACGACCTCCTGCCATCTGAGCCCGGATCTTCGCAGTTCTGGACGGCGTCAGAACCCGAGATCAGGCAAGTGCTCTGTTTTGTCGTTCTTTATATCCTAGAGCATTTTAGCCTGTCTCTTGGGGAGACGAGCTCGGTGTAGCCACCCACTGCATCTGAGCTTATCTCGCCGGGTTCTGGCGCTGCCGGTGATCCTGATCCCGGTTCTTCTCTCTCTCCTGAGCCTTCTCCCAGGGTCACCGGCGAGGAACTGCTTTCGCCCGCTGTGTCAGAGGTTCCAGGTTCGGGGTTGGAGGTCGGTTCTGGTGCGGTGCCGACCCAACGAGGGTGCAGCACCAGTGGCATCCAGGTTCGGTGAGGGAGCTGCAGATCCCCTGCCATCAGACACTGGACCGGCTCATCTTCATCCCCCTCTTCACCGTCGTCATTGTCACCCTCATTATCCCCCCAAGCTTTCTCCACCAGGGCCCATATGGACCTCTCACTGTCGGCCCGGCTCGCCCTCACTATTTCTCTCCACAAGGAAGCCGTTGCCTTTCTCTCCCCTACGGGCCTGGTGGCTGAGCGATGCGGGTCGGCCGCCAGAGGGACTGCCGTACCCATTCGGCTCTTTGGTTCGGCCACTCGACTCATTGGACTCTCTGTTCGGCGGTCTGGTCTGGCTACCTGAAGTACTGTTTTTCCCGGCCTGGGATTCGGGTAGGCCTCCTGAACGTTTCCTGTCACCCCTGTTGGTGGTTTGGACGCTGGGTGCGGGGAGACCCCCCAAACTGAATCATTTCAGCTGTTATTCCTGTGCCTAGTCCTTTGTGGTTTTGAGTGCACAGGTATAGAATTTCTTAGTCGTATCGCGGTTAGCGTGCCTTTTTTTTCTCCCCTTCCTGTTTGAGGGATGCTCTGTATCTGGTGGAGCCTCTGCTCTCCTTTTAAGGTCTCCTGGGTTGTTTTTCTTTGGGTCTTGTCAACTTGTTATGGCATTTTATGGGGTATTGTGGTTTTCTTTTTTTCCCCTTCTCCCATGCTCTATAATTGCCTCGTTTGTCCCCTGCCTATGTAGTGTTTTTTTTTTCCCCTCTGTCCGCATATTGTTAGCCTGTTATGGAGTATTGTGTGTTTTTCCCGTACTCTGTAAATTGCTTCATTTGTCCCCTGCCAATGTTGTGTTTTTCTTTTTGAGATTGAGATTCAACTTTATTGTCATTACACATGTATGAATACAAGGTAACGAAACGTGACTTGGCATTTGGGCACGCTCTGCAGAGCGCATCCAAGGCCGGGGCAGCCGCTAGGCGCCAGTTATAAAGTTTTTCTTTCAGTTTTTCTTTTTCTCTGGCTGCATACTATTAGCATTTTATGGAGTATTGTGCCTTTTTTCCCCCCTCATACTCTGTAATTGCTTCATTTGTTCCCTGCTAACGTTGGGTTTTTTCCTCTCCTTTTCCCAATTCCCGCCCTCCTGGCCTACGCCCCATCCGCCCACCCTAGGTGTGTGTGTGTGTGTGGGGAGGGGGGGCTTGGGTGTTACTAGCCATTCGGAGCCTGGCCTTGAGGGGGGGCGGGGTTTCTGTCACATGGTCTGGGCGCCGATGCCATCCACGCTCAGACCATATTCCTCCTCAGCCCGGCTCTTACTTTGACAGCGTCTCAGCAGGCCCCCAGCTGTCAAGCTCTATGGGACGGCTGGAGGCCAATTACCTCTCATCAGCTGAGGCGCTGTCAACTACTATAAAAGGGAGCAGTCCTGATTATTCAGTGCTGTGACCTCGCGCCAATATCCACGCTCTTCTCCGGCGTGGGTAAGGCTGGAACCCCTACATCCGACGCCAGCCCCCTCTCGTCATTCATCATTTGTAAGTGTGTACCTTTGTATGATTGTTTGTTTTGCCCCACGAGGCTCTGTTCCTTTGTTCCTTTTCCTTTATCATTAATAAACAACGCAAACTCACCAGTCAGCCCTTGGCTCTTATTTATGGCTCGCAAGAGCCATACGTAACAACAGATGCATTACTGCCACGTACTTCAATCTTTCGTGTATCTTCTTTGGAGAGTGATGGTCTATATGACATCATAAAGATATCAAGGCACGCATCTTCTTCTTCTTCTTCTTTTAGATTTGCTTGGCAGTTGGCAACAAGCTTACAGGTGCATTACCGCCATGTACTTCACTCTATATCATCACTGTATATCTTTGTATCATTTCTTATAAGGAGTTCTGAACACCTCCCTATGTGTGAAAAAATTATCCATCCTTTGACTGTGTCCTCGATGGCGTCAATAGCTGTGCCAGGCATCACAGGACATCATGCCTGCATCATAGATAGGCAGTCCTATTGTCTATATGACATCATAAGTAGCCAGTCCTATTGTGTATATGACAGCACGGCGAGTCCTATGTTGGCTGATATCATAGGATCATAGAACATCATGCAGACACCATAGGCCATTCATCCTCTGATGTCCTATGATCATGACACACAGACGCACACACACATGCATAGTTATTTCTTCGTTGGTCTTCCTCTTCGTTTATTTATCAACATTATTATTATCGTCATTATCATTGTCATTACTGCCTTGGTCTTGTCTCCCTATGACATTGTGAGACAGAGATTTCTTGAATGATATATAGAGTGATATTCCTTGTCTAAAGGGCATGGGTCCCAGCCCATATTATTATCGTCATCATCATTATCACTATTGCCTTGGTCTTGTCTGCCCTCTGGTCCCCTGTGTGCGATTATGTGTGCAGCCCCGGCCATGCCGTTTTCTGTAACCATCTCCGTTTGTCCCTGCTTGTAAGAGATTTCTTAAATTTATAGAGTGATGAATGTCACAGATCTGACGTTTATGTTTTATACATGTCACCAGAATGAAGTAAAATAATAAATAAAAAATAGTAACAATTTGCTTCCTAAGGTTTAACGACTTAAAAAAAGATAAACAGGTTTTTTTTTTTTGGGGGGGGGGGTTTGCATTCGTTGTCATGATTCAGGACAACAGAGGCTCAAATGCAGAGCTGCCAGAATGAACACTCAGACTTGTATGTAAAAGTACACCAGTTTATTGTAAAAACAAAACTAACAACTCTAAATAAAAGTGCACAACTGAGGAAAAGAGCAACACAAAAACACTTAAATTTACACAAAAACTGGTGCCTGCTGGAGTGCACGCCGCCCACGGGAGGAGAGAAAAAGAGATTATTAGGGACAGAATCTCCTAAAGAGGAGAATAATACTAGGAGAGCACTCTTACTGTATGAGCTGAGGAGCCCAGCAGGAAACTCCTGGTTGGACCAGGGAAGCAGAGGGGAAGACAGAGACCTGGGTGAATGTCCGGCATCTTCTTGGTCAGGCGAGCGTGATCACCCCCAGAGTACACACTGCTAAGGTGGCAGCAAACCTGAGGAGACAGAAGGACACAGGGAGAGAAACAAAGGTCAACCGAGAGAAAATGTAATAACGTGGCTTAGAGTCCAGGTAGCAAACCTAATGATCCAGCCGTGAGCTCCTCACATCCTGGCTCTTAAATATGCTGGATAATTAGGAAGCAACAGGTGTGTAATCACACAGGTGTAGTTGATACTCTGGAGCCGGGAAGACAGGAACAGGAGGGGAGGGGGAGAACGCTTGCCTGATCATCACAGTGCCCCCCCTTCCCTCGGGGTGCCTCCTGGCATCCCACTGGGCTTGTGTGGATGGGCTTGATGGAATGCCTGCACCATCCGCTTGTCCAAGATGTAGGACCCCAGAATCCAGGACCTCTCCTCCGGACCGTACGCTTTCCAGTTGACCAGGTACTGGCACCCACAACTCTGTCGATTGACGTCCAGGATCTTCTCCACAGTGTACGTGGTCTGACCGTTGATAACCCGGGGGGGAGGTGGGGGATCCGGAGGAGGGCAGAGAGGGCTGGTGGAGAGGGGCTTGATACAGTAGACGTGGAACATTGGGTGGATCCACATCGAGGGGCTACACGGTGGCGCAGTGGTTAGCACTGCGGCAGCACAGTTTACCCTTGGCTAGGGGATCGTGGGTTCGATCCCAGCCCCCGACCAACAGTGATCTGTGTGGAGTTTGCATGTTCTCTCCGTGTATGCCTGGGTTTACCCCGGGATTTCTCCGGTTTCCTCCCACATGCCAAAAACATGCAGGTTAGGTTAATTGGAGACTCTAAAGTGGCCCTAGGTGTGAATGTGTGTGTGAATGGTTAAGGGATAGCGCCGTATCGTGGCTGCTTCATCCATCCAGGTGGTGGATGACCCTCAATTTCCCCTCTGGGGATCAATAAAGTATCGAAGATGGCAGGTCCAACCGAACAGTGACATTGTTGATGAGCCACTTGATGGGGATGGGAGCCCAGATAGCGGGGGGAGTGCTTCCGAGAATCTGTCTTCAGCGGGATCTGTTTGATGGACAGCCTGGTCTTCTGTCCTACTCTGTTCTTCGGCATTGGTGCCTGTCTGCGGTGAGCATACTGTTGATTCCGGAGGAGGGCAGCTCGCATTGACATAGTTACGTGACCCAGTGACAAGACACGGACTCAGAATTGATACAATTAAGTTTATTAACAACAAGTATGGTGTTGGTGCATGTGAGTGTAGGATGGAACTGCTGGGGACAGAGCGGGACACCGTAGCGATCGGCAGCACAAAAACTGAAGCTCCTCCCAATGGTTACCAGACACAATGACGGACACTGGGGCGGTGCGCTGGGACACAATGGCCATGGGGACCTTGGACAATGCTATCAGCTGTAGCGGAGTCTTAAGGGAAATGCAAGGAAGCCCCAAACGGGTTGCCAGGTCCTTAGAGATAAAACTCTGCTCTGCCCCAGAGTCGATTAATGCCTGTGTAGGAATCTGTGTGTTTATGTATGAACCGGATAGGGAGAAGAAGTCTGCATAGGGGATTTAGGCTGAGGTGAGTCCGTGAGTCCCCCTACTGTGATGCACGGACTCCCCCCTTTTGGCCGAAGCTGACAGCACGAGACCTCATGCTCTTCGCTCCCGCAATAAAGGCACAATCCCAGTTTGCGGCGGTGCTGTTTCTCTGCCGCGGACAACCTGGATTGCCCTACACTCATGGGTTCTGAGGTAACAGAGGCGTCAGAAGATGGCAGAGCCAATAGGGAGGCTTGAGGAGTGGGGCGAAGCTGATTCCCTGAGCGACCATAGGCCTTACGTTCAGCCGCCTGCTCTCTCAGTCTATTATCTAGGCTAATGGCAAGCAAAATTAACTCAGAGAGCCTAGATGGCTTCACTAGAGGGGCTAGCTCATCCCGAAGGCTAGGGCTAAGGCTCCTAATGAAAATGCTACAGAGGGCAGTGTCTTCCCACCCCACTTCAGTAGCCGCTACCCGAAAATCCACAGCATAATCTGCCACAGCCTTAGTCCCCTGTCTCAAGTTCAATAACCAAGTGGTGAGAACGCTATCTTGGTCTGAGTGATCAAACACTTCGCTAAATTCCTGGATAAACTGGCAAAAGTTCAGACTAGCATAATTAGCTCTAGCCATAACTGCATATGCCCATGCTAGCGCTCTTCCCTCCAACAGGTTGATAACATACCCGATCTTACTGTGGTTCGAGGAAAAGTCCTCAGGTACCCGCTGGAACACTACCTCACACTGCATGACGAACCCCCGGGCCTCTCCAAGTTTTCTGCTAAAACGGTTGGGGGTAGGAACAGGAGTAAGGCGAACCGGAGGTCCTAGCCTGAGCTGGTTAGCTGGAGAGCTAGCGGGAGCTGAGGAGCTGCTGAGAGAAAGTAAAGCCTGGGAACTAGTTAGTCGGTCTAACCGGTCTGTGACTCGGGCTAATTGGGTGAGAATGGACTGCTGCTGATAAGCTCATCATCATCTTCCGCTTAATCCTTTTCGGGTCGCGGGGGGGCTGGAGCCAATCCCAACATCTTTGGGCAAGAAGCAGGGTACACCCTGGACAGCTCGCCAGTCCATCGCAGGGCCAACACAGAGAGACAGACAACCATTCACTCTCACAGTCATACCTAAGGACAATTTAGAATCCCCAATTTGATGCCAATTAACCTAACTTGCATGTTTTTGGCATGTGGGAGGAAACCGGAGAAATCCCAGAGTAAGCCCACGCAGACACGGGGAAAACATGCAAACTCCGCACAGATCACTGTTGGTCGGGGGATGGGATCAAACCCAGGATCCCCCGGTCAAGGGTGAGTTACTGTGCTGCCGCAGTGCTAACCACTCCGCCACCATGCTGCCCTGCTGATAAGCTAATTGATCAATTCTGATCTCCATGTTGTTGACACAGCGCACCAAAGCGCTGTCAGCTGGGTCGTTCTGGCAGAGATGTACTGACATGGTTACGTGACCCAGTGACAAGACACGGACTCAGAATTGATACAATTAAGTTTATTAACGACAAGTATGGTGCTGGTGCATGTGAGTGTAGGATGGAACTGCCGGAGACAGAGCGGGACACCGTACAGCCTGGCAACCCTAGGAACACACAGAGAAAGGGGATTACTGGAAGTTACGGCTGGAGGTAAACAGTTACACTGTGCTTACTGTGGGAGCAGATGATGGCGGCTCAGGTTCAGCGTGGTGACTGCAGCCAGGGAGACAGTGCCCTTCCGTGGGTGGTGCGACTCCGGCAGGTGAGTGTCCAAGTGGAGTTGGTGAGGAGGGAGTGCGGGGGAATTCCGCTGCCAGGAGGATAGGAGGGGGATTCCGCTGCCACGGACTCTGCCTGTGCACAGGGGATCTGAAGACAAAGGTGAGTAGGAATTGGTGAGCTTACGTGGCCAGCTGGAGGGATTCTCCTGCGACGATGAAGCAAGCTTTGGCTGGAACTTCGGTAGACAAGAGGAATTGGCGATGAGCTCGTCAGGAGCGCTGAGACATCTCCACACTGCCGTGACGGGCAGCGCGGAAGATACAGGCCAGGCATAATGAGGACCAGGTGTGCGCGCAGCTGGGAATGACGAACAGACCAGACCATGACAGTACTCCCCCCCCCCCCCGCCCAATGAGCACCTCTTGGCGATCATCCCAGCCTACCTGGATGCGTCCGATGGAAGTCCCTGATGAGGTCTTTATCAAGCACAAGGGCAGGACGCACCCAGGACCTGGACTCCGGCCCATAGCCCTCCCAGTCCACCAGGTATTGCAGGCCGCGGCCCCGGCGGTGGACGTCCAGGATAGCAGTCACTCCCCACGCCGGGCTGCCGTTAACCATCCTCGGAGGGGGTGGAGACCTGGGAGGAAGACACAGGGGGCTGGAAAACACAGAGGGATTCTCTCTCAATGGAAAAAAGAAACACTAGAAAAAAAAACAAACAAAAAATACACATATTTGTCATATATGTAAACCATGACAAAAAAAAAAAATCCTGCAGGACAAAACAGGACACTTGATATTTTCTATCCTGTTTGTATACCACCACTGACAGAGAGAACCTGAATTAGACAGAGCTCAGAAAGGGCAAGATGAGACAGAAGAGAGGAGCCAAGGAGAGGAAAGTGTTCAGGCAGAGGGTCCAGCAGAGGTGAGAGCAGAGGGAGAAGAGAAGGATGACACCACTAAAAAGTCCAAACACAGAACATCTGGGTGGGACCCCAACTGGCCTAATATTCCAACATTCAAGCCTCGGTTGTACAATACTTCAAATGGTAAGTTCCATATGCAAAACTGCTGTGCAAAATTTAAAAAAGAAATAAATAGTTTCAAATGCTATTAAATAACCATATGGATATGTAACCCTCTCAGACCCTATGAGAGCGACTTCATTCACATATAGGCACCCATTGATGGAAGAAATCATAGCCAGAAGGCTGCAGATGCTTTTCTTTTATTTCTTCTTTTTTTCTCTTTTGAGCCTCCCCGCCCCCCCAAACAAAACAAAACACAGTTCGAGGCCCAAAACAAAATCCAGGGACCTAAAACCCGAAACAGAGCGGATTGGGTGGCCTTCCAGAGTCCGTGGGCCACGGGACCAGAAAACAGTGTGGGTCAGGGGGCCTGCCAAAGTCCATGGGCCCCCAGACCAGAAAATACAACAAGTTGGGTGGTCTACTGGAGTCCCTGGACCACCAGACTGGACAGCAAGCTGCATTGAGAGATGACCATGGGGGCACTTTAATTTCCGAAAAATATGACATGGTAGCTTCTCGCTCTGAAGGTTGTAACAAAGAAGTCTCTTGCTCTGAGCATAACAATATGGGACCTTTTTACTCTGAAAACAATAACAAAAAGGCTTTCCACTCAGCAGCAGGCGGTTGCGGCGTGCCGAGATCAGAAACAGAAAGTTGTTGTGCACTAACCTTAGGTGTTGGTGACAGGGACACGCTGACTTCAGGGACGGGTGACAGCAGCCTGCAGCCCTCCGGAGCAGTTGTCAGCAGTGCACTGAACTGAGGAACTGATGACAGCGGCTCGCTGAGCTCAGGAGCAGGTGTCAGTGGTGCGGAAATACTCAGAGACGCGCTGGTCTCAGAAGCACATGGTGGATGCGCACTGGCCTCAGGAACACACGGTGGATGTGCACTGGCCTCTGGTACGATAGGTGGGAGCTCACTAGCCTCTGGAATGATGGGTGGAGGCTCTCCGGCCTCAACAGCAAATGATGAAACAGGCTGGTCAGCAGCGAGCCCAGATGTAACATACAGATCAGTGGTGACCCCAAGTGGCAACGGCTGAAGATCCTCAAGCCCAGATGCAGGGGGGTCCATCCCCGGCATGACCACCTCAGATGGGGAGGACGAATCATCGGCCAGATCACTACCAACCTTCGTAGTGAAATCCGGCAGGACCACAGGCACAATGATTGATGGAGCTGGTGCCGAAGGCGTAGAAGAGAGGTGGGAAGCTCCGCCTGAAGAAGAGGCCCCAATCTCCCATGAGCCAAGAGCTAATGGTTCGTCAACCTCTGGTGTGAGGACAATTCGCTGGAGAGCATGAAATCTCTGAAGAGGGGTGGAATATCTTCCCACAGATGGGGCTTGGCAGCTGTAGTCCGACAAGTCCTTCTCCATGCAAAATCCTGCCACTCATCCCTCCGATGACAAAGTTTGAAGCATTCTCCCAGCTCCTTGATGAGGAGCTGCAGCTCCTTGCAGCAGGTACAGTAGTGTCCTCGGGCATGAAAACAAGAGTTGGAGGGACCCTAGATGTGGAGCTCGGGAAACAGGGAAAAAGGGAAACCAGGAGGAAGGTGAGGGTGGAGTGGAAACAGCGGCAGATTTAATAGTAGAGGGGGTGGAGGAGACTCAGCAATGGTGGGTGGTTACTGCTGAGTCTCTCCACTGGGAGCAAAGCAAGCCCTTTCATTACTAGATGTAAAAGAATGAAAAAGTACTTGCCTTGTCCCTGCCTCTGCTGCCGCTGAAGCGCCAGATGACTCCTTCTGAGGGGCTGCTGAGATCATCTGGTGGGAGACTGCGGGTGTTGGTGCTGGCGAAGCGTGACAAGAGGAGCGGCATCAGTGTTGGTCCCTCCCCCGCTCCCTTTGCTGCTCCTCACTGGTCTGAGATGGAGAAGTGGCTGGTCATTGGGAGAAGGCGATGGAGGGGGAGAGAAAAATGGGCAGCTCCTGTACCCATGGAAACACCCACAGACCCGGGGTGCACTCCAATACCCACATCACAGCTCCCCAAAGGTCAAACTCCTTCTAGCCATCCGTGCAGCTGCAAGCCACAGTAACCAGGTCCCACAGTTCCCTTGTGGCCCACAGCTGCTCCACACTCAGGCACCAGAACCCCATGCCCATGCAAACTCAGTCCGCTGGGTCCAAACTAGTGGCATTCTTCTGTCAAGGTTGAGCCCCTCCGGGATGGAATGCAGGACCCATACACAGGAACTTGGTTTGTGAATTTTATTAAAGAAAACAAAACACAGCTCATAAGCAGAAAACAAAACACAAAAAACAGGCAAAGCAGTGAAGAGTGTAATCACATGACGAGGACGCCACACACGACACAGACTGAGACACACATATATAGACGGGGAAGTAATCAAGATAACACAGGACAGGTGGGACACAGTCAAGGGCAACAGAGAAGCACAGGATGGGCAAGGCTAAACAGACAGAGCACAACGGGACCAAAATACAAATGATAATCACAACACAGAAAAACATAACGAAAGGCGAGGACATGGCTGAACTCATGTCCTGAAGATAACAGAAAAACAAATATGAAGACAATGTGAGGACATGAGCAGTCATGTCCAAATCCCAACACTGGGTGGTAGGGTTACCCAGATGAGTGGGAAAGTACAGCAAAAGTATTGAGGGAAATGGGTAGAAAAGTATGTGGTGTATCCTCTGGACAGAGGAAGGAAGATAAGAGAGACTTGGCGGTGGAATGAAGAGGTACAAGAAAATATTCAAAGGAAGAGGCTGACAAAGAAAAAGTGGGATAGTCAGTGAGATGAAGAAAGTAGACAGGAGTATTTGGAGTCTAGGGACATGGCAAACACTAAGGAAGGAGAAAAGGACTTATCGATTAGCGAGACATATCGAGCTGGAAAGGATGTGCAGCAAGTTAGGTTGATTAAGGACAGAAATAGTAATGTACTAACAAGTGACGAGAGTGTGTTGAGAAGGTGGATGGAGTACTTTGAGGAGCTGATGAATGAAGAAAATGAGAAAGAGAGGAGGATGGATGAAGGAAAGATGGCAAACAAGGAAGTCCCAAGAATTAGCAAGGCGGATGTGAGAGCAGCTTTGAAGAGAATGAAGAATGGAAAGGCAGTTGGTCCAGATGGCATAGCTGTGGAGGTATGAGATGTTTAGGAGAGATGGCAGTGGACTTTTTAACCAAATTGTTTAACACAATTTTGGAGTGTCGGAGGATGCCCGAGGAGTGGAGAAGTGTTTTGTTACCAATTTTCAAGAAAAAGAGTGATGCTCAGAGCTGCAGCAACTACAGAGGCATAAAGTTAATTAGCTGCAATTTGAAGATATGGGAAAGAGTTGTTGAAGCCAGATGAAGGGAAGAGGTCACAATCAGTGAGCAGCAGTATGGTTTCATGCCAAGAAATAGTACTACAGATGCAATGTTTGCTTTAAGAGTGTTGATGGAGAAGTATAGAGAAGGCCAGGAGTTACACTGTGTGTTTGTGGATCTAGAGAAAGCATATAGGGTGCCAAGAGAGGAAGTGTGGTCTGTATGAGAAAGTCAGGAGCGGCACAGAAGTATGTGAAGGTGATGCAGGACATGTATGAGGACAGCGGGACGGTGGTGAGGTGTGCTGTAGGAATGACTGATGGATTCAAGGTGGGGGTGAGGTTACATCAGGGTTTGGCCATGAGCCCCTTCTTGTTTGCCATGGTGATGGACAGGCTGACAGACGAAATCAGGCAGGAGTGTCCGTGGACCATGATGTTTGCAGATGACACTGTAATCTGTAGTGAGAGTAGTGAGCAGGTGGAAGAGAACTTGGAAAGGTGGAGGTATGCTCTGGAGAGAAGAGGAATTAAAGTCAGTAGAAGCAAGACAGAATACAATGTTTATAACTAATGTCTACAACTAATGAAGACCAGAGATCAACTTCTTAACCCCTTGCACTCTGGTCAATTTCCCTAAAAACGCCTAAAAATAACGTACCCAAAGTAGATCAAAAGCCGTTCTTCAACCCTTTGCAGCATCTTCATGGGGTTGGTCTCATTTAAAAGAAAACACTTTGAATTTTTTGGCAAAACAGTCGTAATCTAAGTGCTCCTGCCACTGAGTAACAGTCATCTAAACGTACTGAACTTGAAGAAAAAGTTCGCCTGGGTGTTTTTTGGGATACAAATGCTTGCAAATAACACACAGCTGTCAGATCCAGGCTGGAAAATGCAACAGAAATGTAGAACCAAGTGTTATCCATCTGAAGTCAAAATTTTGCAACAATACCACAAAAAATGAATATATCACAGCTTTTTTGTCAGGTTGTTCCCAGGCGTTTTTGAACTGTCAAATGGCACAGTTTGGAAAAACGTCTGTAACTTTTGAATGATTCAATGTAGAAAGCTTGATCTTGGGCTCTAATGAAAGGTGACACTCAGGGCTCTGTGTGTGTGTGTGTGTGTGGGGGGGGGGGTTATTCATTCATTCATGAATGAATGAACAAACAAGCCCCCACACAAAGAAGCATGCCACGTAAAAAATGTGTGGCTTTTTTTTACAAGAAAAAATAACCTACAGTGCACTAAAAATTATACTAAAATATCTGTAGAGGATAACAACTCCCCCCCCCCCCGCTACAGAGGACGGACATCGTCCATCGCCACATGATGGACCGCGGGGACTGTGCACCGCTGTCTACTACGCACAGTTGTACTAAAATATCTGCAATCCGCTACAGAAGAGTAGCGGGGGGGGGGGGGGGGGCGTTCACGGTCCCGACGCGGCGCACGGACCGGTCCGTCATGTGGCAGTGATGCACAGTTGTAATTTACCGATCGGTCAAAAGTCATTTTGATTACAATTTTCAGGGATAAAGAATAATTTAGCTTATAACACTTACCTGTCCACAACAGCAGTGTCGCTGGCGAACATCTCTTCCTCATTGTCAGACGAACATGACGCTGGTCCGCTTGTTACGACTCGTGGTTCTGGTCACGCGACCCGGTCAAACCATGATTCCATTATTGCGGTTTTGCGCTTCCATGATTGCGGTTTTGGCGAACGATTTTTCAAAACAAATAAGAACAGTAGTAAGAAAAAAAGACTGGCGAACGCGTGTGTGTCACCCAGCGGCTTACACAAAACAGATTTTACGCACGGGACGTACGCTTTCAATCGTCGAACTTCTCTGCTTCAATGGCTCGCTGTATTCGCAGCCATTGGTAGGCGGGTCCTTCTTGCTAGGTTTTCAGTCATTGGTTCTTCAAGGTTTCAGAAACCCAATTCAAGGCTCTTATTAGTCGAATGAGAGGTCAATCAAATCTAAACCAATCAAAGCACTCCTTTGGCTTTCTGTTCGCGGCTGTGTCTGTAGTGGAAGAACGGAAATGCAGCTTTTTTTTTTCAGTGCGCTCTGAGACGCACAATGTGCGTCCTAGTGCGCACGAGGGCGCGCTAGGACGTAGCGACGTGACCGCCCGCAGTATCCCGGAGTGCAAGAGTTAAAATAGCTCTAAAATCAGGTTTAACCCCTTAACGCCTGAATTTATTTCCAATTATGAAAAAAAAAATTTCACTTGTGTTTTTGCTTTCAAGTAGATGCTAAATTAAGTTGAGAAAGTTAATTTGACTATAGCACATAAAATAGATATAATTTTATGTATGATGCAAATTAGCGACAACAGGAATCTATGGTAAAAAAAATGGTAAAAAAGCACCTGTTCCCATCAAATATGAAGAGTCTTATTTATGCAACAAAGTTATTTTCAGTATTTTCAACTGTCATGACTGCCAAACTATCATAAACCACTACAATGAACTATAAAAAACACAAACACAAAACACAAGCAATGAACGAGAACAAAAACCTGCTGGAAACATCTCTTTCCTCCCACTCAGTTTGACTGTCCTTTCAATGCGAAGAGTGTGCATTGCTTCAGTTTCTTTGTGGAACGAACTTTTGGACAAGGGGAAAGGAACCATTTGCTCATCAACACACAACATTTGTTGTTGAGGGAGAGCCTGAAATTTGGGGAGAAGCGAGTCAACAACCAACCTGATTTTGAAAAGCCTGTCGTTATTGTCGGGTGCCATGTTGTCACTGAAATGAATGAAATGTTTGATTTCTTCCCATCTGTCTCGGGACATTATGTCTGCCACCTGCTGTACTCGACATGCACTTGACCAGTACATCCTTGACCGAGGTAAATGAAAAATGCTCATGTACACCACAGTGCCAATAAACTGCTCCAGTTCAGTCCGATCTAATTTGAGGGCATGGTTTGGATTTTGCTGTGTGCAGTACATGTTGCTTTGTGCCACAATCTTACCCTTCAGGAGGAGCATCTTGCCAAACTGGAACCTCTTTTGCCGAGTTCTGCTGCTTCTGCCTTTTTCTTTTGGGAGGAGCAGCTGGCTTCCCTCTTGCAGCTGCAGCACTGGTGCTCTGAGGTGCATGATGAGTCCCATCAGCGTCTTCATCACTGCTGCTGCCGTTTTCATTACCTGGTGTAGGAAAAAAAAAAAAAATCACTTTAGAAAAGAGCAGACATTTTTATCTATTCAATGTGTATACACCTGTCCACAGGTGGAGCCCTGGGCCGAGGTCCACCTGCTGGCTTTCCATAGAATGATGCTGCGTTCATTTTTAGATCTACAGATATAAAGAAAAATAATGGACAGAAATTACTTTTATATCCCACCACATTATTTCTGTTATGATTATAGATATGAGGTGGAATGGCAGTTTCTTTTTTCCCTGTCCTGTTCGGCAGTTTAGGCAGGCAGTATGAAAATCTAGATGCCTAGCTCTGTTACAACAGTTTTGCTCTACAACGGGGTGATGAGGAGAAAGCTACCGCTGTGAAGTCAGCTCCAGCTCTCCTCTCTCATATCTAGCATGCTATGTTATTTATTGTTCACGTGAACTATGGTGTAGAGTTTTAGAATGGCAGTTTCTAAAGAAAATGTGTGTGAGTGTTGAACACCATCTAAATACGGCACCTTATTTGCGGCCATTGTAGCCGACGGAGGTTCTCCATTGTGGCTGAATGTAGCGAATTAGCATCACACCGAAATCGTCTAATATCTTCAAAAATATTCGTCATAGGTACTCCACTCCTTCGTGGTAGTGATAAAAGTACACAGTAAACCTGTACATATTTTTATTTTAGTACAACTTACCTGAGATTGGACAATTTTCCCACGACTGTCTTCTGAAAATGCAGACGTGGCACGAGGCGAGCGTAGCAATCAGGAAATGGATGATGCTCCGTCTCTGACCGTTCCTACGAGAAACTAATGCTTGCAAAAGGTTCCTAGGTATGTGTTGGAAGTGCTCCAACCGGTAGTGGAGGAATACGGACGGTATTTTGGTTGCATTTGGAGCGGAAGCGGTTTGATGCGAATTCGCGACGACAGGCGTCAAGGGTTTTTTTTTTTTAACAACAGACAAAAAAATTTTACATCTGCCAGAAATAAGGTAGCACAAACTCTGAGGAAGGCTAAGGCAAACTTTTTTATAACCATTATCGAAAATACAAAAAGAGATGGCAAAAAAATTGTAATATTAACCTCTTGCACTCCGGTGTACCGCGGGCGGGCACGTCTCTGCGTCCCAGTGTGCCCTTGTGCGTCCTAGAACGCACTGTGCGTCTCAGTGCGCACTCAGACGCACAGTACACCCTGTGCATCTGAGTGCACACGGGAAAAAAAAAGCTGCATTGTTCAGCTTTCTTTTCACACAGCCGTGAACAGAAAGCCAAAGGAGTGTATGATTGGTTTAGATTTGATTGACCTCTAATAAGAGCCTTGAATTGGGTTTCTGAAACCTTGAAGAACCAATGACTGAAAACCTAGCAAGAAGGACCTGCCTACCAACGGCTGCGAACACGGGCCAATTGAAGCAGAGAAGTTTGACAGTTGACGTGCGTCTCCCTGCATAAAATCTCTTTTGCCTAAGCCGCTGGGTGACTGACATTGAGACCTGTGCGGAACGGTAGCATCAGCCAGTCTTTTTTGGATTATTTGTTTGGAAAAATGGTTCGCCAAAACCGCAAGCGTGGAAGCGGAGATGTTTTGACCGGGTCAGGTGACCAGAAGCACGAGTCCTTTACAACCGGACCAGCTTCATGTTCATCTGACAATGAGGAACTTATTGCTATTGTGGACAGGTAAGTGTTATAAGCTAAATTATTCTTTATCGATGAAAATAGTAATAAAAATCACTTTTGACCGATTGGCAATTCCAACGGTGCGTCATGGCCACAAGTTTTTTGGTGTGCAGAGTTCCTCTGTAGCGGGGCGGGGGGGTGGGTGTTATCCTCTGCATTGCAGATAGATATTTTAGCATAATTTTTATTGCACTGTAGGCTATTTTTTCTTGTAAAAAAGGCCACACATTTTTTACGTGGCATGTTTTTTGTGTGTGTGCGTGTGTGGGGGGGGTTGTTTGGTATCCAGCCATCCATCTTCTACCGCTTTTCCGGAGGTCCGAGTCGCGGAGGCAGCAGTTCAAGCAGAGAAGCCCAGACTTCCCTCTCCCCATCCACCTGCTCCAGCTCTCCAGAGAGGATACCAAGGCGTTCCCAGACTAGCTGGGAGACATAGTCTCTGAGTCCTTGGTCTGCCCCGGGGTCTCCTCCCAGTGGGTTGTTTGTTACCCTCTAGAAATGTAATGTTTTAGTATAATTTTTATTGCACTTTAGGCCACTTTTTCTTGTAAAAACAAAAAACAAAAACAAAAAAAAACCAAACAGGAACTGTGCTGTGTATGTGAACTCTGGGAAAATAGGAGAATAGTGAAAAATAAAAATTGAACTTTGTAAATGACTATTTTCACATAATAGACAAACTTCAGATGAAGACTCTGGTGAGGAGTGGGTGCCAGACGAGCACTCTGCCAGCAAGCACAGAAGAAGGGAGCTGCAGGCGAGCTTGTCAGAAGAGGAAACCCCTACCCCAAAAAGAGGGACACCACTGGGGAGAGGAAGAGGAAGGAGAGGAAGAGGGAGAGGAAGAGGAGGTAGCAGGAGAGGAAGAGGAGGCGAGAGTGGTGATGGCAGCCCTCAGCCTGGGACATCGGCCGGCCCTTCATCAGCTGAGGATTGGTGGCATGATTCCGACACCCCTGACATCATTCCACCACAGCCCATTTTTCTTCCCAAAAATCCACCTGGACCTCAGCTAATTACAACAGCTTCATACACCCCCGTTCAGTTGTTTGAGTTATTTTTCACTCCTTCTGTGCTAGACCACATTGTTGAGAACACCAACCTACATGGCTCTGCACACTACAACACACCCACCAGCCCCTGGATTGACCTCACACGCTCCGACCTGCTCTCATTTTTTTGGCCTGATTATTTACATGGGTATAGTCAAGTGCAAATCCTTCAGTGATTACTGGCGAGGGGGACACCTGTACAGCCTTCCTTTCCCCAAGAGTGTAATGACCAGGACAAAGTTTCTCCTGATCAGCTGGGCCCTTCATCTCAGCAGCCCAGCAGCAGAAGAGGCCAATGAGCAGAAGAGAGGCACGGATATGCATGACCACCTCAGCAAAATCTTGACACATTTTCTAGGAATCAGTATGATGATGAGTAGGATTAGAAAATTATATTTGATTGAGAGGGTATTGCTGTCAACTTGTAAAATATCCCGTCGCCAAGTGCTTGCTCACAGGGGATCGCCTGATTGCTGGGGTCTTTCTGCAACTGTGGGGGTTCCCCCTACAGTTGATAGTGCTATGAGATGACTGTTGTTGTGAAATGGCGCTATATAAATAAAGTTGAATTGAATTTGTTGTTTGTATATAGTACGTTTTGTATATTGACATTTTTGTTCAGTAAAGCGTGTTTAGAATTGAAACTTCATTTTCTCTGCATCATTACTACTGACAGTGTTTCTGGATAGCTAACAAGATAGCCCTGAGTGTCACCTTTCATTAGAGCCCAAGATGAAGCTTCTATGTTGAAGCATTCAAAAGTTCTAGACGTTTTGCCAAACTGTGCCAAACTGTGCCATTTGGCACAGTTCAAAAACGCCTGGGAACATCCTGAGAAAAAGGCTGTGTAAAATATTCATTTTTTGTGGTATTGTTACCAAATTTGGACCTCAGCTTGATAACACTTGGTTCAACATTTCTGTTGCATTTTCCAGCCTGGATCTGACAGCTGTGTGTTACTTGCAAGTATTTGTATCCAAAAAAACACCCAGGCGAACTTTATTTTCTTCAAGTTCAGTATGTTTAGATGACTGTTACTCAGTGGCAGGAGCACTTAGATTACGACTGTTTTGCCAAAAAATTCAAAGTGTTTTCTTTTAAATGAGACCAACCCCATGAAGATGCTGCAAAGGGTTGAAGAACAGCTTTTGATTTACTTTGGGTATGTTATTTTTAGGCGTTTTTAGGGAAATTGACCAGAGTGCAAGGGGTTAACAAACTGACTAATAAATAGAAAAAAGATGACGGAGACATGGAACTTAACATTCATCCATCTTCTTCCACTTAATCCTTTTCGGGTTGTCGGTGGTGGTGGTGGTGGTGGGGTGCTGCAGCCTATCCCAGCGTCTTTCGGCGAGAGGCAGGGTACACCCTGGACAGATTGCCAGTTCATCACAGGGCCAACACAGAGAGACAGACAACCATTCACTCTCACAGTTATACCTAAGGACAATTTAGAATCCCCAGTTTGATGCCACTTAAACTAACTTGCATGTTTTTGGCATGTGGGAGGAAACTGGACAAATCCCGGCATATAATAGCAAATTGGTACAGAATCCCACGGTCATTGCTTCAGAGTTTAACAACTTTTTCATATGCTCTGTGCTAGAAATATCCCATTCATTTAATCCACCTGATCACAATCTTAGTTCTAATAGCCCTGCACAACCAGTTTTTAATATATTAGAAATAATTGGAAATAAAGTCGCAAATATCATCAGCTCATTGAATAGCTCAAAAGCAATGGGTGAACATGGTCTTAACACCATTATGAAAAAAATTGTCCATTAGTAAAGAAAAAGCTTAAATAGAAATTTGTCGACAAGCCATGGTTAACCAAAGGATTACAAAAAGCGTGTAAAAAGAAAAATTCATTATATAAAGCTTTTCTAAAGAAAAGGACAAAAGAAGCAGAGCAGCGGTATAAAACATACCAAAATAAATTAATATATATAATTAGATGTAGTAAAAGACTATTACAGTAAAGAACTGGAGAAAAACAAACATTAAAAATACATGGACAATACTTAATATTCTTGGAAATAAAAACAGAAATACAAGCTACTCAACCAACCTTTCAAAAACGACTCAGAGTGTGAATGCAGTCTCACCTGCAGATTAATTTAATAAATTTTTTGTTAACATTGGTCCTAATTTGGCTCAAGAAATACCTATTACGGCACCTACAGGTAATACAATAAGCAAAAACATTGCTATAAAAAGACTCCATCTTCATAAAGAACACAGACGAAAGAGAGGTCATTGAAATTGTTAAATCGTTTAAAAGTAAAACATCTACGGATTGTGATGGTATTGACATGCTTTTAGTCAAAACCATCATTGAGTGCTTAGTGAAGCCACTGACGTATATCTGTAACTTGTCTTTCCAAACAGGTATATTTCCCAGAGCAATGAAAATAGCCAAAGTAATTCTGATAAACAAGACGGGTGACAGAAGGGAATTTTCAAACTATAGACCTATTTCACTATTGCCGCAGTTTTCTAAGATACTTGAAAAAATATTCTCTGAGAGAATTGACAGCTTTATAATGAAGAATAATTTACTGTGTGAGCACCAATATGGGTTCAGACACAAGAGGGCAACTGCACTTGCTCTAATGGAATTTATAGAAAAAATATCAACTGCTGTTGAAAATAAAGAGTATTCAGTTGGGGTAATCCTGGATCTTAAAAAAGCATTTGATACAGTGGGTCATAAATTATTAAAGAAATTACAAAATTATGGTATTGGGGGGTAGCACTGTCCTGGTTATGTAGTTACTTAAAGAACAGATATCAGTATGTATGTGTTTGTAGCAAAAACTCGCAGTTACTGAAGGTTACTTGCGGAGTCTCACAGGGTTCAGTTTTGGGGCCATTGTTATTCAATATGTATATAAATGATATATGTAAAGTTTTGGAAAAAAATAGATTTAATATTGTTTGCAGATGACATTAATTTATTAAGCAGTGGAAGTAATTTGGAACAACTTTTGGATACACTCGGAAAGGAATTAGGAAAGCTTAAACTGTGGTTTGATTCAAACAAATTAACGCTCAATTTAAGTAAGACAAAATTTATAATTTTTTAACAACCATCACAACAACTTAGTATCTAAACTCAGTGTAAATGGTGTAGAGATTGAGAGGGCATCCAAAATTAAATTTCTTGGAGTAATAATTGATAAACTGTGTTGGAAGTCAAATTAATTATATTAAAGGTAAAATATCCAAATCAATCGCAATACTACACAGAGTGAAATATTTGCTAAATCAACCCACACTATATACTTTGTATCATTCATTAATACTCCTATACATGACATATTGTACTGAAGTATGGGGAAATACATATAAAACAAGCATATATCCAGTCTTTATGCTTCAGAAGAGAGCTATTAGAATAACAAACAGCTGCTTACAGGGAACCAACAAACCCACTTTTTCTTAAATTAAAAGCTCTCAAGTTGAAAGATCTGGTTGATTTTAAAACTGCAGTAATAATGTTTAAAGTGAAGAATCTATCACTGCCCGCAAATATCCAAAAGTTGTTCCAAATAAGGGAGAAACAATATCATTTCAGAGGAACATGTGTACTGTATTTCAAAAACCTTCAGTGAGAACTACCACCAAGCAACACTGTGTCTCAGTGCAAGGAGTTGGATTGTGGAACGCTTTTGGACCTGAATTAAAATCATGTACAACTCTTGGACAATTTAAACAAAAACTGAAGGAAGAAATATTCCATACATATACAGTATACAAGATGACATGTAAAATCACATAAGAATTATCTTATTCAGTCTGTGTTGTACTGTTGCTTAGTTTTTTTGTCACGTTTTGTCTTAGCTTTGTTGTGAATTGTAATCACTTATTTTATTTTCCTTCTGAATTCTTGGATGGAATATGGGTGGGCAATATAAGCTGCGGCTTCAGCTATCACTCATTTCGGATAACTTATGTTGAACTGTATAATCCGAGGAGTTCTTGTTTAATTTGACCTTGTTAGATTTTTCCCCCCTTTGTTCTATTATTCTGTTCTTTTCTTTTAATCTTTACATTTAATCTATCCAAAATAAAGATTCATTCATTCATTCTTCTCGTTTGTCCAATTACTCATTTAATCTGTCAATCAAGCATGCTGTTGTCCCATCTGCTTGACAGGTGGGAGTGATTAGATCAATTTTCAAAACGGGGATTAAAACTGATATAAACAGTTACAGACCAATCAACATCTTACCTGTTATCTCCAAAATAATTGAAAATGGGTGGCTACATTATGTGAACATCTGAATAATGGGAACACCCCCCTGGCCTTCACTTCCGCCCTCCCAAGAGAGTAGACGCTTTTTTCTCCTCTCCTGCTCTGACTTTTCTTCCCCTCCTAACTACTGGATCCCAGCTTGCTGTCGTCTGTCTGCGTCTAACTGCGACCGCCGAAAAGAAATTATGGAGTTAATAAGCTGGGCTTTGAACACAATTGACACCATTTTTTCAACAAGGAAAAGTGCTCCGGGGGAAGCTGTCTGCCCCGCAGGAACGGCTCCAGCGGGCTATTTACGAGACACAGGTATTTGGAGAATGCTGTGTCTCTCTAATCTCTCTATCGAAGATATTGAAGATTTGTTTATCTTCGTAATCTTGGTGATTGGGATAATTCTGATTGGGACGGGAATTGTCTTGGTTTACCGCAAATTGCTGAAGATGGATTCAACCTTTCAAAATGCTGGCCAGGCGAGGTGCATCCAACAAATTGAAAAACTGGAGAAGACCCTGATAGCGACTACTGGAGAACTGTCTCGTAAGGTGGATTACATCATGGGTTCGCTCAGGTCTTTCCACGACGAATTCAAAGCTGCGCAATGAAGGATTAATGTACTGAATCTACAGAAGAAATACAAGTTTTCTCTGTGATCAGTCCTATTTGGCATTATTATTCCCCATGAAAATTCCTCCTGGCTGTCTGCAGACTGTGTTTTTTCAAAATCATGAGCACAAGGCCTTGGACAGCCAGCTGCAGCGCCAGATAAGACTGGCGCCAGACAGACAAAACATCTTCTGCCAAGGGTCCTTGGGTCTCTCTTATTATCATCAACACTGCTCAACACCGCACACACATTGATCCATGAACTGAATAAAGATAACACTGCTCTCTTGTGTCCTGTGAATTCTGTGTGTAGCGAATATATGTGCATTGAGCTTTTTTTTTCCTTGAACTCTTAATATTGATTAAGTATGTAACCAGTATTTTGAATCAATGATTTTTTTGCTCCTTCCTATTGTATCATCTTTATGCGACCTGTACCCTCCTGCTGACAGGCGCGTTGCAGATGCGCCGCGGCACGGAAATGCAGGTTCAGTTACTGTGTCAAGTCAAATTCTCTCGTATGTTATCAGTAATCTGTTAATGTACTTGGCAATAAATCTTTTTCTGATTCTGAATCAAGCACAGTTTGGGTTCCGTGCTCACCATTCAACAGAGTCTGCAATAAGCTTGTTTTTAGAGAAAATTAAATCTTTTTTAAATAAGTGCAATTGTGTAGGTGCTGTGTTCTTCGATTGAAGAAGGCTTTTGACACTGTTGACCACAAATCCTTTTGACCAAACTTACTCAGTTTAATTTTTCAGAACACACTGTCATGTACGCTGCGTAATTGTGCAGCGAACATTTGAATTAATGCGAGGCCAGCGTGCAGTAAGGTAAGCGTGTTTATTGACAAAAAAGGGAAAAAACACAACATGTCCATGTAACAGTCCAAACTAAGTAATAATGATGAGACAACCGGCTTCAAACTATGTTGGCTAGGAAGAGATGCCCCACGCGCTCCAGGCGGAACCGGAGCAGAGAAGAAGGGCATTAATTAAAAGGATGACTTACATGAATGTTGGAGCAGAAAAGCTCTGGAATAAAGAACATCATACAGTCCAAAGGGAAGGGAGCCAACAACAAGCAAGCCTGGATGTCCAATGTTGACTAAGCCGCCACACTGACTGATCACACTGCCCCACATAAGTACACAGCACGCTAATGAGGGCAAGTGGATACAGGAGTGTGGCTGAGCAGGTGCGTGAGTGACTGAATGTGTGTATGTGTGTGAAAGGGTGTGCTGAGTGCATGCGTGCATGTGTGTAAATGTGTGTGGTGATGACACACGGCTGATGAATGTCTGGCAAGGGGAGAGAGCGAGAGGAGGAGGCGTGGCTGTAGAACTGGCAGAGAGCCAGGTTCAAATAATCTGCCAGCTGGAAATAATAAACAACAATCAAGACCTACAGTCACAGGTCATGGGTGGGGTTGAGAACAACCCCGCACATGACACATACTATCAAATGGATGAAATCCTATTTAACCAACAGATAGCAATGTGCAATGGTCAGTGTCAAACTGCCATATCTGAAATGACAAATGGGAGTCTCACAAGGCTCTATACTTGGACCAATATTATTCTCCTTATACATAAATGATTTACCAAATGCATGGAGAAACATTCATATACAAATGCATGCAGATGGCACAGTAATATTCACACCTGCAAAAAACACACAAGAAGCCATCTGTATTGTTACAACAGCAATGACTCAAATCCCTGACTGGCTTAATAATTCATGTCTCCTCCTAAATACTAAAAAAAACCTGTTTGCATGATGTTTACCAAACAACCATTAAATATTACAAACTAACATTTTCTTAAAGGAAGAGATGCACCAATTAGTTGAGGAATTTAAGTACCTCTGCGTGATTTTAGATTCCTCATTAATTTTTACAAAAACAAATTTTTCAAATATAATAAAATTCAATCTAAGAAATTTTACACAAAGTAGACCATCGCTGACAATCCATCCAAAATGTTTGTGCATGCAATGATCTTCTCACACATCGATTGCTCTTTTACCAACTGGTCACTTACTGGTGTAACTATAATCAGACCCAATGAATCTTTATACAAAAAAAGCCATAAAAATCTTTGATAAGAAAGGTCACATACTGTATATCATTGTCACATTTACAAGAAATACCAGCGCACTAGAGCAATCATTAGAGGAGACTGTGAGGTCCCCCACAAACTCACTACATTTGCTCAATCTGTGCTATCAGTGAGGGGCACCAAGATCTGGAATAATATACCATCTGCAGTCAGAGAACATACCACACTAAACACTTTTAAGACTCATTGTAAAAACTGGCTTTAAAACAACCAAAATTGGTTGCCACAGGGCAACTAGTGGTTGCTCTGTGGCATGTGCATATGTATGTGCCCATGCGTCTCACACATATGCCTCGCCTCTTCTTGCTGCTGTTTGTTATTGTTGTGAGGTTCTTGGGTGCATGCGTGTGTGCATGCATACACAGCACTTCACTTGTGTGACATTTGAATGTTTTGTTTTGTAGCACCTTAACTCATGAACTTTTGCATATCCACTTTGTACAGTTTTATTGCAGATGTTCTTGTGTATACCTGTTTGTGTGTTTTTGTGACCTGCCGGGGGACTAACAGATGCAAATTAGCAGTATTGCTAAATCTGGCATACTTACATTTTTATTAATGTTTATTAGTATGTAATTTCCCTTTCAAATAAACATTAAACATCAGCGTGAATGAGAGGGATGCAGATGTAATGGTGAAGATGCAAGGCAGTGAAGATAGATGAGTTTAAATACCTGGGGTCAACCATCCAAAGCAATGGAAAATGCACAAGAGAGATGAAGAAGAGAGTGTAGGCAGGGTGAAGTGGGTGTAGACGAGTCTCAGGGGTGATTTGTGACAGAAAGCAGCTAGAGTAAAAGAGAAGATTTACAAGATGTGGTGAGACCTGCTATGATGTATGGTTTGGAGACAGCGGCGCTTACAAAAAGACAGAGGCGGAGCTGGAGGTGGCAGAGTTGAAGATGCTAAGATTGTCATTGGGAGTGACTAGGAGGGGCAGGATTATAAATGACTATATCAGAGGGACAGCTCAGGTTGAGCAGTTTGGAGACAAAATAAGTGTCATAATTATCTGCCTACGGCAGATGTAGATGAGTGAAAGGAAGGACCCAAAGGAGCAGACAGGACTATGGTGTAAATAATAATAATTTAATAAACCAAAACTCAGGAGTAAACCAAAAGGAACAAACAAAAGGCACAGCATGAGGGCTGAAAATAATTCAGAAATTTATACAACAAACTCACGGAAAAATGATATGGGGAGCACAAGGGAGAAAACAACAATGAACCAACAACCAGCTGAAAACACAGAGCAACCTATGTAGGGAGGAACCTAATCAGGGGAACACGGGACTGCTGGGAAACAATCAAGGGCTAAACTGCAGCACACATGAGGAAATGGCTATGGGTATGGAAACATGAGGAGCTGGGGACTATAGGGAGACAAATATTCAATTCAACTTTATTTATATAGCGCCATTTCACAACAACAGTCATCTCATAGCACTATCAACTGTAGGGGGAACCCCCACAGTTGCAGAAAGACCCCAGCAATCAGGCGATCCCCTGTGAGCAAGCACTTGGTGACGGTGGAGAGGAAAAACTCCCTTTTAACAGGAAGAAACCTCCAGCAGAACCAGGCTCAGGGAGGGGCAGTCATCTGCTGCGACTGGCTGGGGGGTGAGGGGACAGAGAAGATGAAATATACACACAAGACCACAAAATGACAATAAAGACAAACGGGGATGAGCACAGCAGAAACACAGGAGACACATAATGCAAAAAATAAACGCAGCAGGGAAAACCCAAAGACATCACTAATGACACTCAGAACAAACAGGGAATGAGCACAGAGGACCAGGAGAAGAACTAAAAACGCATAATGCAAATAATAATCATAATAAGACAATATTATTGTAATACAATATATATATTATATGCAATACATATTATATGCAATATATATATATATATGCAATACAATATAATAAGACAACCCCCGGCCATGCGCACAGTGAAGTTATGGTCTGAGGAGGCAATGGACACTCTAAAGGGCTGTTTTGAAGCCACCGCCTGGAAGCAGCTCTGCGATCCACATGGTGAGGACATCGATGGCCTCATTCACACCTTCACGGGCTACCTCAGCTTCTGTGCGGACAAATCCGTTCCCACCAAGACCATACGGTGTTGCTCAAACAACAAACCCTGGATCAACCCTGAGATTAAAACACTTCTGAGAGAGAAGAAGAAGATCTTCAGGTCGGGGAACAGGGAGATGCTGAAGTCCGTACAGAGGGAGCTGAGGAGAAAGATCAGAGAAGGCAAGGACAGCTTCAGGAAGAAGATGGAGGATAAGCTGCAACAGAGCGACATCAGGGGGTCTGGAGAAACCTCAAAACCATCTCTGGGCTCCAGAATACCCCCCCCCCCAGGCCATGGGGGGCAGGGAGTGGGCGAACAATCTGAATTTGTTTTTCAATAGGTTTGACCAACAGCCCTCCCCCCTGACTCCACAACAACCACTGCTGCCTGTAAAGACATCAAGTCCTGCTGCCCACTCCCCACTCCACCAACACCTCCCCACTCCCAACACACAGCCCCCCATCCTGACCCTGACCAGGACCCAGGTGAGGACAGAGCTGAGGAAGATCAAGGCGAGGAAGGCTTCGGGACCGGACGGCATCAGCGCAAAGCTCCTCAAGTCCTGTGCAGACCAGCTGTGTGGGATTGTGACGTACATCTTCAACCTGAGCCTGAAGCTGGGGAGGGTACCACAGCTGTGGAAAACATCTTGTGTGGTACCTGTACCAAAAACTTCCCACCCCAAAGACCTGAACAGCTACAGACCGGTGGCCTTGACGTCCCACTTGATGAAGACCCTGGAGAGACTGCTCCTTGCTCACCTCCGCCCCCTGGTGGAACCAGCGATGGATCCACTCCAGTTCGCCTACCAGCATGGCATTGGGGTGGAGGATGCGGTGATCTTCCTCCTTCACCGTTCTCTGTCCCACCTGGAGAAGCCCGGGAATGCGGTGAGGATCATGTTCTTTGACTTCTCCAGTGCTTTCAACACCATCCAACCGATGATCCTGAAGGACAAGGTGCTGCGCGCAGGGGTGGACCAGCACCTGTCATCATGGATCCTGGACTACCTCATGAACCGGCCTCAGTTTGTGAGAACCCGGGACTGTGTGTCCGACACGATCATCAGTAGCACGGGGGCCCCCCAGGGAACGGTGTTGGCTCCCTTCCTGTTCACTCTTTATACTGCGGACTTCTCACACAACACAACACACTGCCATCTACAGAAGTTCTCTGATGACTCTGCGATCGTTGGCCTCATCTCCAATGGAGATGAAGCTGAGTACAGAGGGCTTATCCAGGACTTCGTGGACTGGTGCCATCGGAACTGCCTCCAGATCAACGCGAGGAAAACTAAGGAGCTGGTGGTGGACTGCCGCAGGCAAGAACAACCCCTCACAGCACCAGTAAATATACAGGGAACAGACATTGAGATGGTGACATCCTACAAGTACCTGGGTGTTCATCTGAACAATAAACTAGACTGGTCACACAATACTGATGCACTCTACAAGAAGGGACAGCGCAGGCTGTTCCTACTGAGGAGACTCAGGTCTTTTGGTGTACAAGGGGCGCTGCTGAAGACATCTCAGGTCTTTTGGTGTACAAGGGGCGCTGCTGAAGACATTCTATGACACGGTGGTGGCATCAGCCATCACTTTTGGAGTGGTCTGCTGGGGCAGTGGCATTACAGCAGCCGATAGGAAGAGACTGAACAAACTGATCAAGAAAGCTAGCTCCGTCCTGGGGCAGCGCCTTGATCCGGTGGAGGAGATAGGAGAGAGAAGGACGGTGGCTAAACTGTCATCTCTGCTGGAGTCCGAGTTCCACCCTATGCAGGACATACTGAATGCACTGAGGAGCTCTTTTAGCAGCAGACTACATCATCCCAGGTGCACAACCGAGAGGTTTCGCAGGTCCTTCCTACCAACGGCTGTCAGACTGTACAACCTAAGCAGGGCTGCTCGCAGAGATAGCAAAAAGACGTAACAACCTAATAGTTTTTTTGAATGCAAAAGATGCAATAGACTTACACAATGGTCCCCTCCGGCATACAACTAGGAAAATACCGGTAGCTACGGAGGGTGAGAATATGTATGAGCACATAATCATACCATGTAGGATAACTAAGTAGACGGTTGTGCTGTTTCATCCCATCTAGCAACAATGCTCTGCACTGTGTGTTTATACATTTACATATTTATTCCATCTAGCTACAATGCTCCGCACTGTGTGTTTATATATCTACATATTATTCCATCTAGCTACAATGCTCCGCACTGTGTGTTTATATATCTACATATTATTCCATCTAGCTACAATGCTCCGCACTGTGTGTTTATACATTTACATATTTTTTCCACCTAGCTGCAATGCTCTGTACTGTGTGTTTATATATCTACATATTATTCCATCAAGCTACATTGCTCCGCACTGTGTTTATATATTTACATATTTATTCCATCTAGCTGCAATGCTCCGTACTGTGTGTTTATATACTCATATTTATCCCATCCAGCTACAATGCTCTACACTGTGTGTGTGTATATATATATATATTTATTTATAGTAATATGTACATACTGTATGTACAGTATATTAGCTGCTCTTGCTTGCCTTTTTTTTTTTCCTCTTTCCTCTTGCCTTCTGATTGTTGCTCTGAGTGTTGCTATCCCTGTGCTGTTGCAATCCTGGAATTTCCCCGTTGTGGGACTAATAAAGGCTCATCTTATCTTAATAATAACAACATAACAAAAATAATTTTTTTGTAAGTTGTGTTTTTTCAACTGATTTAAGACAATTTTGCACCGCTGAATCTGAAAATGACATCCATTTCTCTCAATCAGGTCAGTTTTTTATGCTAAGTTGTAAGCAGTTGTACAGTTGTACTGTAAATTGAATAGTAGACACTGATAAAGGTAAGTACATGTAAATTGAATGTTATGTCATCATTGTTCAAAATTCAGAGAATTTCAAGAAATAAAGGATTTTTGCATCATATAAAGCAAAAATACCCGTACATGTAAACAAAAACGTAAAAAACATGTGGCCATAATTCAAAAAAGTTGACCTCACTGAGCAAAATCAATGTGATTTTTGAATTCAGCACATCAAAATTGTCCTAAGTCAGCTAAAAAACCTTAGACAATAAATTTGGTGTTGACCAGTGTAATCAGTGCTGGGAGTAATGTGTTACAAAGTAATATGTTGCTGTAACACCACTGCTTTTGCAGTAACATGCTGTGTAATGAAATTACTGTTTAAAAATTCAGTAGTGTGTTACAGTTACTGAAATTTGATCAGATGTGTTCTGGATAAGAAGACACGACAGTGTCACCATTGTGGTATACTTGCCAAATACAAGATGTTAAGCTTTGAAAATATGATCATGTATGCAAATATACGGTTGGTTTTTAAAATTATCTATAGTTCTACACCCCCACCTGTTAAGACTTTTGTGTACTTAACTTATGAACAAAATATCAGAATAACAAGGACTTCCTCTAAAGCCGCTTTTCCACTAGCCCAGCTCGCCTTGTCTCGATTCACTACAACTCGGTTCGGCCTCGGTTGTCTTTCCATTGCAGCCGGGTAAAGCAGGGTTAAGCTGGGGTGGGCGGGATTTTTTTTTTTTTTTTTTTTTAAAAACACAGCAAGGCGGCGCCACACTCCCGTGACGTAAAACACGCGACCGTACAAGGCGACTCCTCGGTCTGTGGCTTTTTTCACCGTAAATGCCAAAAAGAACCGCCAGACAAGGGTACAGGCAGCGAGACGAAACACTCTGGAATAGTACTGCAGCTTCTGGGAGAGCCGAAGACATGAGGATACAAACTAGGTCATATATGACAGTAAGCTAATGGTTGCTAATGCTAGTTTGCTATTAGTACGTCGTGCTACACTGTAATGTCTGCAAGTTATCGCTGTTAGGTACTAAAATATGTATGCCGTGTGTGTGTGTTTCAGATGACTGTTGTGGGAAAATTACCGCTTCAAACGGTCGGTCTGGGCGTTCAACACAGCCTGTCACTGATGTCAACACAGCCCGTCACTGATGTCACCCCAGCTTCACAAACGATCAGTGGTTATAGAGCTTAAGAATGTCTATAGAAACGTTTATTTCCTGTGCAACAAATTGCTCTGATCTGCATGAAAATCATGGACTGTTGAGACATCATGGATGTACCTGCTCCAGCAGCACTGAGTGTGAGGTGGTGTCATGGCAAAAAATGATCAGCTGACAACTTGATCACCAGGTTAATAACTATTAGCCACAAAATATATATTCAAAAAGTAAACAGTACTGAGTTAGGTATAATAAGATATTTGACAGTTATGATGCATTTTAGGCCAAAACAAACTTGATCTAGGATTAAAAGCAATTAAAATAATGCAGTCACAAGGTTACATGGAAAATACTTGATTTACTAGATACATGTACTGTAGAAATATATATTCTCTGCATCAACAATGTACTATACATGCATTCATGTAATATTGCACTGGGAATTGCACTGACAATAAATCTCTGAAGTTTTTTATTTATTTATTTCGGATAGTACAGTACAGGTTAAAAGAAACTGTATAATATAACAACAAGGTCAAATTAGACAAAGACTCCTTCTATACAATTCCACGTGAGTTATCCGAAATGGGTGATGGCTGAAGCCACAGCTTATATTGCCCACCCATATTCCATCCAAGAATTCAAAAGAGAAAAAAGAGAAAACAAGACAAGAGCGATTACAATTTAAAACAAAGCTAAGACAAAATGTGACAGAAAAAAAAAGAAAACTAAGCTAAGTTAAGCGGTTACTATTCAAAACAAATCTAAGACAAAAGAAAAAAAAAAAAAAGAAAAAAAAAAAGAACTAAGCTACAACACAACACAGGCTGGATATGTCAATCCTTATGTGAGTTTACATGTCGTCTTGTAAATATGTTTGGAGTATTTCTTCCTTTAGTTTTTGTTTAAATTGTCCAAGCGTTGTACATGATTTTAATTCAGGTCCAAAATCGTTCCATAATCTGACTCCTTGCACTGAAATACAGTGTTGCTTGGTGGTTGTTCTCACTGTAGGCTTTTGAAATATACATTGTCCTCTGAAGTGATATCGTTTCTCCCTTGTTTGGAACAACTTTTGGATATTTGCGGGCAGTGATAAATTCTTCACTTTGAACATTATTGCGGTTTTAAAGTCAACCAGATCTTTCAACTTGAGAGTTTTTTGTTTGAGAAAAAGTGGGTTTGTTGGTTCCCTGTAAGCTGCTTTGTTTATTATTCTAATAGCTCTCTTTTGAAGCATAAAGAGTGGATATATGTTTGTTTTATATGTGTTTCCCCATACTTCATTACAATATGTCATGTATGGGAGTATTAATGAATGATACAAGGTGTATAGTGTGGGTTGATTCAGCAAATATTTCACTCTGTGTAATATTGCAATTGATTTGGATACTTTACCTTTAATATAATTAATATGTGACTTCCAACACAGTTTGTTATCAATTATTACTCCAATCTCTGAAGTTTTTGCAGATGTCTCTTTTTTATATGTGAAGGTTACCACCATGTGGCACAAATTAAATACTAACAGATTGGAAAAGCTGTCTAAGAACAATCCAGCAGTTTGAGAAATCACTTTTGGTTTGGTGTAAGTCTGTCAACAGAGTTATGAACCATAAAGCAGTTTGTGTTAAAATGTTAAATCCCATTAAACCCTAACCCGGGGGCTTCCAATCATGTGTCATGGGGGGCCAAGACCCTGCAGGTTCTCTCTTCTACCTAGTCTCTTCAGCAAGTATTTTCACTGATCTGCAGTCAGTGGGAGAAATTCAGTGGAATCTGCTGTTGAAGACACTATTTGGAGGTAAAGCCTGCAGGGTCTTGGCCCTCCATGGCACATGATTGGACACCCCTGCCCAAACCCATCATGATGAAGAGCAGATGCTAATATGACCCAAATTCCTCCATATACTGGTACCATCACTAAAGTACGCAGGGTCTTCTGCGGTGGCACATCCAACAATACAGTCTTCAGTTAATAAAATAATCGTTTTGGTTACTTTCTTAAAAATGAGCCATTGTTTTCAAGGTCACTGATAAATGCTTTGTACTGTTGACTCTTTTCCCACCGGTGTCTTAACAGACAAAATAGAAAATCATGATGCAAACACATACTGTAAGTCACTAAATTGTTTATTACAATCAGCAGCAAATTCCAGATTATTCAGAATGTGCAAAATTCAAACTTAAAAAAAAAAAAAAAAGAAAAAAAAGAAACTGGAATGGGTCACACACGCCAGCCACGCTGCCTCACTGAGAAGCAACAACTGGATTGGCCCCTCGTACTGGTCCTGGTTCAGCAGATCTTCAGACTGCATCTCTGTAAATAGTGAGGCAAGGTCCGGTTTGGGTGGATCGTTTCCCTCTTGCCTAGACAAAAGACAGAAATGGGTGGTGGTAAATTAAAGCAAGTTTAAAACATATTTGGGAAATACACTTGTTGCTAAAAGCCAGTGGTGGAATGTGAATGAATGAATGAATGAATCTTTATTTTGGATAGATTAAAAGTAAAGATTAAAAGAAAATAGAACAACAAAGGGGAAAAAATCTAACAAGGTCGAATTAAACAATAACTCCTCTGATTATACAGTTCAACATAGGTTATCTGAAATGGGTGATGGCTGAAGCTGCAGCTTATATTGCCCACCCATATTCCATCCAAGAATTCAAAAGAAAAACAAAACAGGAGCAATTACAATTTGAATGTGACAATAAAGTACTTCGTTGTTGTATTCAACCACAATTTTCATGTAGCTGCGCTTCAGTAGAGTAGATTTTACAAGGGCTGGGTTACATTTAAAATCATCTGTTTTTACTGTGGCCTCAGCAATCAGAATGAATTAATACATTCACTTGAATGGAATCTAGTACTTTAACTGAAGGTGTGCATCACCGAGTATGGAGTCGCTCAGTCAAAATATGGAGTTTTTATCAATAAAAGTTTGTCTTGTCTGTAAAAGTGTCTCTTCTTGCCCTGGCTTCAAGTGTGGGCGGTGTTTTGTACTTGTATTGCTAAAATATAAAAGGATGCACTACAATGGGTCTCAAATATTTGTAATGTGTCCTGTTACTGCATGAGTTTATTGATGAAAGACTATAAACTACACATATAAAGTAAATTATATTGATGACTGAACAACTCACATTCCCCAAAAGATACAGTTATGAACATAACTCACAAAGGATCACACAAGTGATCTGACAAAAAAATAAATACATTAACAAGCGGTTTATTTTACAGTTGATGTGCCAGTCATTTTCAATTATTCTGTAATTAATATTAACACAATCAAATAAATCTCAGTTCAGTCACTTTTATATTAAGTGGAAATTGTGCTACTTTGGTTTTGACATTTTACCTATAAAAGCAAAGGATTTCAGTACGTTCCACAGTGGCGAGGTCCGTTGTGGGGCAGATGCTTTCCTCTTGCCTAGACGAACAACAGAAATGGATGGTGGTTAGTTAAAGCAAATTCAACACATATACAGGCACATCTCAAAAATTAGAATATCATGAAAAAGTTCAACATTTTTGTCACTCATTTCAGAAAGTGAAAACCATATATAGATTCATTACACGGGCAGTGATATATTGCAAGTGTTTATTTTAATTTTGATGATTATGGCTACAGTCCATATTAACCAACACCTCAGCGGCCAACATTTATATTTAAAAACTATTTTTTAAAGTTAATTTTATGTAATATTCTAATTTTTTGCCAAATTGAATTTGGGGTTTTCAGGGGCTGTAAGCCATAATCATCCAAATTAAAATAAATAAACGCTTGAAATATATCACTGTCTGTGTAATGAATCTACATAATATATGGATTTCTCTTTCTGAAATGAGTGACAAAAAATATCAAATTTTTTCATGACATCCTAATTTTTGGAGATGTACCTGTGTTAGGGAAATACACTTATGAAAGTCAGTGGTGGGATGTGACAAAAATGCTTCGTTTCCCTGACCAATGAGAACCCCAGGATCCACTCTGTACAGGTACAAGTACATTATCAATCCAGGGATTTATGGTGGAACAGCACAACAACACTGTTCCAACACCTTTTATGGAAAATCCACAGAATAGGTGTGTGGGTCTATTCTGATGCTTTAGAAAATTATATGAATGACTTTATAAATCACTGGTTTGAAAAAGCACTTTTAATATGTTGAGATTTCAGCTCCTGGGCTCCACTTGACCTGCATCCACAATATAAACACTGAGGGAGGCTAAACCCTGGCATGTGGAAACACATTCTAGCATTAAATTGCACACAATTTAATGCGCAGCACCAAAGAGCAATATGTACACAAACCAGGACTTTAACCAGGATTAACATATTTCATCGTTTTTCTCTCACAAGCGAATACTTGGGACAAAACAAGTGCGAATCAGCAGCTGGCTACTAGCTAGCTACTAGCTAACACTTGTTAGCCAGCACAGGATGGCGCTGTATGGCTCAAAAAAAGTGAGCTTACCACCAACAGGATAAATAAGCAAACAGATGCACAATATTACAAATCACTCACCATCGATGGTTCTCTCACGTTCGTCTTCAGCTTGTCCGTAGTCCGGTTCTATGCTGGGCTGCATCTGTATCGGTGCGGGTCGTTCCTCTCACTGTGGATCTGCCACCAAGCAGAGAAAACCCCACACCTCTTCGTTGGACCACGGTGTAGATTTCCACAAAACCTACAACGCTGTCTGTATTAATATCGTATTTACTCCGTGACCGAGTTAGTCCGTGAAAAATTGCAAATGGCGGTCGTGTAAATTCCACTGAAGACGGACGCTTTCGTGACGTTACGCACTGACCAATCAGTGGCTCGCGGTCTGTTGACGTCACATCTCGGCTCGACTCAGCACGGTTGTACCCAGGCCTCGAGCGGAGACAAAAATCGTACCTGTTAACCGGTGTTGGGTACAGTGGAAAAGGCTAGAAAACGAGTAGAGTCGAGTCGAGTAAGGCCAAAGCGATACTAGTGGAAAAGGGCCTGAAGTGGCATTGTTGCATCCCCCTACATAAAACTGCTTTTGGACAATCAGCCTCCTCATACTACATCAGCCTCCTATTCCCGTTGTGATTGCGTCAATTCACGCAAAATCAGCCAATCGGCACAACTATTGCACGACCTTGCAACTTTATCCAATCACCACAACTTTCCTGCAATTTTGGCCAATCCTCATCAACTTCCAATTTCACCAATGAAATTTCAGCTGAGTGGTGCTGAAACGCTCAGTCTAACCAATCAAATGCATCGCTACATCACGTTCACTTCTGTGTTTACAGTAAGTATTAACGGAATGCTTCAGCAAAAAACTGTGATTTAAAAAAAAAAAAAAAAAAAAAAAACTCACCCGCGAGATTTCCAACACTGTCCCTTCCTCTGTGTACCCCAGCCTGCCGGTGTACGTCTCTGTCCTGACCGTGTGTACGAAGTGCTGGGCTTGTGTTGAAAAATGTCCGCCTGCCCCAAAAGCACCCTGTTGGGGGAGTGCACATGACAGGAGACTCCATAAAATCACAAACAAACGAGCAAGTCTAACACTACAGCCAGTGTTTCATCATTTCATACATCTTTAGAGGTAAAATCATTACTACATCTTGTCAATGAGCTGTAAAGCTGTGAATCTCTGATCTGAACACAGACAAATGCCCCCCCCGCCCCATAAATGAAAGATGTGCCTCTGATGAGACGAGTGTGTGTGTGTGTGTGTGTGTGTGTGTGTGAAGATGCGCAGCAGATAGACAGGTAGGAGTTAGGCATAGGAACATTGTCTGCATTTTTTTTTCTGGAAAAACAGACTCCAATAGACAATACAGTCTAACAGAATAAACTGTTTATTTTTTCCTTTCTGCTCGGTACCGAGTGGTTGAGGACCATAGGGAGTTTTCAAATGAAGGCGCAACAAATAATTTTCACGCCTCTATTCTTTAACATGCATTCAATGCAATTTAGCTGTTGTAATGGATATTGTGTTAAAGTCTGTATTGGCTGCTGCACAAAAGAGTTTTTCTGTATAGCAGAGGTTTCTGTTTAATTTACAAATCACTGTAATAGGAGATGTTTGACAGTCCTGTGCTTTTCCTGCATTGTCATAGAATATCACTGTAGTAGGCTGGAAAAACCATCTGCTTTAAAATTTGTAGTTCTTTCCACAACTTTTAATGCAAAAAACCTTTCCAAACACTGCAACTTTAATTGCAACTTAAAAAAAAAAATCTCCCGTGAATTCAGCCTTTTTGAGCCGCAACAATCATAAAAACATCCCACAAAATCCTGGAGGGACTGTTTAGAAATGGCTAGAAAATTGAACTCAGCTTTCCAAAGATGTGATAAACCACAGTTAATTTATGTTTTCACGGGGGGGGGGGGGGGCAATCACTTTTTCCACACAGGGCCATGTAAGTTTGGATTTTTTTAACCTTTAATAATAAACACCTTCAATTAAAAACTGTATATTTAAATTTGTTTGATGATCTCATGTGACAAACATACAAAAAAAATGAGAAATCAGGAAGGGGGCAAACACGTTTTCACACCACTATGTCCAAAGTCCACTTTTGACCGAAAGTTTTGTAATTCGATACGGCTGACGTCGCATTATGCAAATTAGATGTGTAAATTTACTCCTATCTCAAATTTTGGATCTTAGTCTACATCTTTCTAATTGACAGTAAGCCATTATCTCTTACCACAGTTGGAATTTGTCATATCTAAAGTGAATATTTTCTTGAAAAAAAACTTGACCGCCAGAGGGTGGTGAGCTGACGGAAGCACTGCTGCGCCATAGACAGAAAATGGGTTAATCATGCAGTAACTGGTAAAGTAACTAAATTACTTTTGAAAAGATGTCACTAGTAACTGTAATTAGTTACTATTTTTTTTAGTAATTTTCCCAACACAGATAATAATCAACTTATAAAGATGACCACAAAATCACAACAGAGGATGAGGTCAGGACTACATGCAACAGACAACAGGGGAGCACAAAGGACACTTAATAATAATAATTATAATTATAATAACAACAACAATAATCAAGAGGAAAACGAAGGAAACCAAAATGAACATAAAGCGTGGGCACAGTCCCTGACCATGTCCCGATCATGACAGAGAGGTAAGGCTAGGGTTGCCAACCGTCCCGTTTTAGCTAGGACATCCATTTATTGGGCTATATATGCTTGTCCCAAGTGGGATATGCGTCGTCTTGTATATTCAAGGCCACCTTAATGAACGGGCTAGGCTGGGCTGAAGTCCAGGGGCCTATGAAGATCAGGGCCCATCATTAGCCAATGAAAAAGATCACATTGTTGTTAATTGGTCAAATTCTATGTCTATCACTTGATATTCATGTGTGGCTGCTGATTGGTCTAATTTACAAGTGTCTCACGTGGGTACCACATAACAATAGCCTATCAGAGGAATTATTTTGACATGCGACTATGCAAGCACCAGTGAGGGGTAAGAAGCAATTAGCTCAGTCAAAATGTCTGGAAAAAAAGTTTGCAAGTGGCGCTCATAAAATTATTGAGAGGAAAAGCGCTAAGAGAAAACAAATTGCTCAAAAAATCCCAACCTGTAAAGGATTTTTCTAAGCTGGAGCATCGAGTGGAGGAGGCTGAAAATTACTGCACAGAAAAGACAGGTGGGCCATTAAAGTACTTACGTGGAGGAGAAGGGAGAAGAGAGAAGAAAGGCCATGATTGCTTACATCAAACAGCTATGTGTGGGACAGTGGACTCCGGACCTGGTAAAAAGTAGATTGGATCAAGCATGCATCCATAGGGTATGACGATATTCATGAACTGGACTTAAAGGACATAATGAAGGATTTTTCTTTAAAGAAGGCCAGAAGAAAAAACTTCTAAAATGGTAAGACATGCTATTTGCAGTGCTTTCCAGCCACCTGTGCAGGTTTTTCATTGCTGCTATTGTGCATTGAGTCAGGAATACTTCACTGATGTAACTGTATGTCACACTGTAAAAAGGGAAATCTCAGTAAGATAAAATATCCTAAATCAAGGCTTTACACTTGTTTTTCTCTCACAAGATAATTTTGACAATACAAGAACTTCTTTTTGTTGTGCAGTTTTTGTCACACTGTAGAGACTGAACCTAATCGCTGGATGTAAGCCTCAATCATCTGGGTGGCACCTCAGAGGCATCTGAGGGCTTTCTCTGATGTGTCAGTGGCATTCTTGGTGAGGGCCTGGATGTGGGAAGCAGCCCAAACTTCCCCGTCATTGAGGCCCAGTAGAAAAAGAACTCATGGTCCACTGGGTCCATACTGTCAGGTACCTACTGTAACGGTGTGGAGACTGGACCCAATCGCTGGATGTAAGTTTTTGACTGTTTTATTGAGAGCTGGTCACCCAGACACAGCTCGAGGGCTTAACAGAAATAATAAATGCAGATCGGAAGCAGCAACAAAAGCTGTGGCAAAAACAGACAGGACTATGACAAGAGACTAGCCAAAGCATGTAATCGCTCCAAAATGACAGAGGAACCTGAACAGAACAGAAGTGGAGCAGAACTTCAATAATCAAGGGGACAATCAAGACAACACGGCACAGGTGGGGAGACCAATCATGACTGACAGCTGACAAATGAGGAAAACGGAGATGACAGGACGGGGGGGGGGGATGCACAAACACACACATAATCACAAACAGAGGAGGCACAGAACATGTACAGAGGATCAGGGGAGACAAGACCATGACTGACATGATTATAATGCAAATAATGATTGAACTGACCTCTGATCATAAAAATAATACAAATCACTGAAAATCAAGGCAAAGCTGAAGAAAATATAAAACAAGAACAGAATCATGACTACAACAACCAACAACAATAAATGCAGAAAATCCTAAGATGCAAACTAAAGGAGACAAACTAAATACAGAAAATCCCAGAAAATGAACTTAAAGCGAGGATGTGGGTTGGAGACCATGTCCTGGTGATGAGAAATACACAAGGCAAGGGCATGGCTCCAACCCACGACCTGACAGTACCCCCCTCTTAAGGGTCGGAAACCAGACAACCAAACACAAAGTGACCCTCCTCAGGTGGGTGGTGGGGGTTCAAGCCCAGGTGAGCCAAAACAAATTCTTTACCCCCACAGAGTCCAAAATCAAACATAACCATGGTAAATGAAGTCCATGACCCCAAAGTTCAACACAAAATGGGTCAAGTGGTCTTCCAGAGTCCCAGGGCCACCAGACCGGAGAGCAAAGTGGGTCAGGGGGCCTATCCAAGTCCATGGGAACCCCAGACCAGAGCACAGAGTGAGTCGGGTGGTCAACCAGAGTCAATAGACCACCGGACCGGAGAACAAAGCAGGTCAGGGGGCCTAACCCAGTTCATCGACCTCCAGATCTCAAAACATAATCAGTTGGGTGTTCTCCCAGAGTCCCTGGACCACCAGACCAGAGAGCAGTATGGGTCCAGAGATAACTGCAGGGTCACTTTAAACTCAGGTGAAAGTAACATTAGAGCCCTTTGCTCTAAATCTTATGATTGGGGCGTGCTAACCCCGGTAGCAGAAGACAGGTGTGCACTAACCTCAGGGACACTTGATGGAGGTTATCTGGCCACAGGAACATATGACAGAGGTTCCTCAGCCTCCAAGACAGCTGAAGTGAGCCAACCATTGGTGAAGCCAGGCGATAAGCCACCTCAGACGGGGAGGACAACACAACTCCCAGGTCACTACAGGCGGCAGTGGAAGCCCAGAAGCAGATGGTCACTGCAACTGGGTTCCCCCACTAAGAGCTAGGCAAGAGCTCTAAAACTGATGTTAACCCTTTAAATAGCCAGATTTTCACACGCCCCAGTGGTACAGTGCAGCAACTGCACCTGTCAACTAAATCTGTCATCCCAGCTGTCCCCAGCTGTACTGAGGATCATGGCTGACATGGAATACATCAAAGAAGAAGAAATCCTTATTCTTCTTTCCCTTTTTCCTACTTTGAGCTTCCAAGACCAATATGGCCACCATGCATCGTCAAGGATCATCAGATGAAACTGTGTCATACACGAAAAATAGCCACGGAATGCTAACAAAATTAATGTGGGATAATCATTTTTATTTTTTTTTCCCGGATCCAGCGCCACACGAGTTGGCTGCCTTTTGCAACAGCGGCTCAATTCTGAGTCTTTATCTTCCTTCTTCTTTCTGATCCGGCACACCTTTCACTCTATATATATCACGGACACACAGATCGCCCCAAAGGTCTCCCGAGTCGGCGGACGGAGCCTCTGTTTACAGCAGGAGACGATACAGCAGGGAAGAGCTAGCTAGCACTCAACCGCCACCCGGTGCTAACGGAGAAACTCGACATACCGGGGAACTGAAGCGAAAATGACACGGGTGCCGGGCTGGAGTTTAGGCGGCGTGCAAGAAATATAAGACAGAATAATAAAGAGCGATGGCAAGAACCAAGCAGACCGCCCGTAAATCTACTGGAGGAAAAGCCCCCAGGAAGCAGCTGGCCACCAAGGCTGCTCGAAAAAGCGCTCCGGCCACCGGCGGAGTGAAGAAGCCTCACCGTTACAAGCCCGGTACCGTGGCTCTGAGAGAGATCCGTCGCTACCAGAAATCCACGGAGCTGCTCATCCGTAAGCTGCCCTTCCAGCGCCTGGTGAGGGAGATCGCTCAGGACTTCAAGACCGACCTGCGCTTCCAGAGCTCCGCCGTCATGGCTCTGCAGGAGGCCAGCGAGGCCTACCTGGTGGGTTTCTTCGAGGACACCAACCTTTGTGCCATCCACGCCAAGAGGGTCACCATCATGCCCAAAGACATCAAGCTGGCCCGCCGCATCCGCGGAGAGAGAGCTTAGACTTTCTGCTGCACATCCACCAACCACAATGCTCCGCACTGTGTGTCTATATATACACTCACCGGCCACTTTATTAGGTACACCTGTCCAACTGCTCGTTAACACTTAATTTCTAATCAGCCAATCACATGGCGGCAACTCAGTGCATTTAGGCATGTAGACATGGTCAAGACAATCTCCTGCAGTTCAAACCGAGCATCAATATGGGGAAGAAAGGTGATTTGAGTGACTTTGAACGTGGCATGGTTGTTGGTGCCAGAAGGGCTGGTCTGAGTATTTCAGAAACTGCTGATCTACTGGGATTTTCACGCACAACCATCTCTAGGGTTTACAGAGAATGGTCCGAAAAAGAAAAAATATCCAGTGAGCGGCAGTTCTGTGGGCGGAAATGCCTTGTTGATGCCAGAGGTCAGAGGAGAATGGCCAGACTGGTTCGAGCTGATAGAAAGGCAACAGTGACTCAAATAACCACCCGTTACAACCAAGGTAGGCAGAAGAGCATCTCTGAACGCACAGTACGTCGAACTTTGAGGCAGATGGGCTACAGCAGCAGAAGACCACGCCGGGTGCCACTCCTTTCAGCTAAGAACAGGAAACTGAGGCTACAATTTGCACAAGCTCATCGAAATTGGACAATAGAAGATTGGAAAAACGTTGCCTGGTCTGATGAGTCTCGATTTCTGCTGCGACATTCGGATGGTAGGGTCAGAATTTGGCGTCAACAACATGAAAGCATGGATCCATCCTGCCTTGTATCAATGGTTCAGGCTGGTGGTGGTGGTGTAATGGTGTGGGGAATATTTTCTTGGCACTCTTTGGGCCCCTTGGTACCAATTGAGCATCGTTGCAACGCTACAGCCTACCTGAGTATTGTTGCTGACCATGTCCATCCCTTTATGACCACAATGTACCCAACTTCTGATGGCTACTTTCAGCAGGATAATGCGCCATGTCATAAAGCTGGAATCATCTCAGACTGGTTTCTTGAACATGACAATGAGTTCACTGTACTCAAATGGCCTCCACAGTCACCAGATCTCAATCCAATAGAGCATCTTTGGGATGTGGTGGAATGGGAGATTCGCATCATGGATGTGCAGCCGACAAATCTGCGCCACCTGTGTGATGCCATCATGTCAATATGGACCAAACTCTCTGAGGAATGCTTCCAGCACCTTGTTGAATCTATGCCACGAAGAATTGAGGCAGTTCTGAAGGCAAAAGGGGGTCCAACCCGTTACTAGCATGGTGTTCCTAATAAAGTGGCCGGTGAGTGTATATATTTATAGTAATATGTACATATGTATACTAGCTGCTCTTGTTTTTTCTCGCCTTCTGATTGTTGCTCTGAGTGTTGCTGTCCCTGTGCTGTTGCAATCCTGGAATTTCCCCATTGTGGGACTAATAAAGGCTTATCTTATAAGAGTTTGTAGATGTGGTAGAGAGCGTAAATGACCGACAGAATGCAAAATAATGACCACAATGGACAAAAACAGACCGACCACACCAGCGGGCGAGCCCCCCTTCGCCAGCGATGAGTGATGAATTTCTTTGTTTCTTTACATTGTACTGATTTTCTGGTTCATATACAGTACTTTGAAGATAACATAACAACATACCCCAGTAGAAAAAACGGTGTCAAAAAATAGAACCATTCTTTGTGTAAATATGTCCAAAGTCCACTTTTTGACTGAGTTATGCAATTCGATATAGCCTCCGCATCATTATGCAAATTAGATGCATAAATTTATTCCTATCTGAAACTTTGGATCATATTCTACATCTTTCTAATTGACAGTAAGCCATTATCTCTTGCAACTTTCAAGTTATAGCCTTGGAAATCAACTATTTTTTGACCAAAAATCTTTACCACTCTTGACCACTAGGGGTTATGTTGCCAAACGGTGCCTGGAACAGTTAATACAAAGAATAGGACTTGCCTGAGCTCTTGCTCCACCGCTGACAAGGACCCTGGTGACTGTGCTGTTGCAGTCCGACCAGCAGGCGTGGTGGCAGATGAGGCAGGGGTGATGACAGGATGAGCAGAAACAGGAGCGTGCATCTCAGGCTGAGCAGGAACAGGAGCGTGCATCTCAGGCTGAGCAGGTACAGGGGCTGGGAGGTGCCATGGGGCAGGTACAGGAGCTGGGAGGCACCGTGGAGCAGGTACAGGAACAGGGAGGCACCATGGAGCTGGAACTGGAACCTCAGGCACAGAAGACTCCTCCATAATCAGTTGGTTCCCTCTCAGAGTTGGCAAGCACTTGGAAAAAACAGATGGGGAAGCAGGAGATCCAGGTGAGGATTGGTGGACGGAAGCGGCAGCAGAAATGACAGCAGAGATGGGTGGAGCGAGCTCAGCAGTGGTAGGTGGCTGGCACTGAGCCCCCTCACCAGAAACAGGACAAGACCTTTCATTAAATGGTGTTAAAAAATGAAAAGGTACTTGCCTCTGGTCCTGCTCTGCTGCTGCTGAAGAGTAAGACGATCCCTCCTGGGATATGATGGGATTTGCCTGACGTGGAACCATCACATGGTGGTGTGGTGCTGCATCAAAGGAGGAGGACAAGGAGATCTGGAACACCTCAGGGGGAGAAGAAGGGCCGACCCGCTGTGTTTGCCGACGCTGACGTGAGCCAAGTCTCCCAACAGCTCCTCCTTCTGCTCCTCTCCCACCGCCTGCAACGTCCCTCCCAACTTCCAGAACATCCATTGCAGGGATGGGACCAAATGCAGGAGTCCAGTGAGCTGGGGATAACACTGCGGCGTGGGGAAAGCCTCAGTCAAATCGGTGGCACCTCAGAGGAATCTGAGGGCTTTCTCCGATGTGTCAGCAGCATAGGCATCCTTGATGAGGGCCTGGATGCGGGAAGCAGCCCAAACTTCCCCGTCACTGAGGCCCAGTAGAAAAAACTCATGGTCCACTGGGTCCATACGGTCAGGTTCCTACTGTCACGGTGTAAAGACTGGACCCAATTGCTGGACTTAAGTTTTTGACTGTTTTATTGAATGCTGGTCACCCAGACACAGTTTAACAGAAATAATAAATGCAGGTCGGAAGCAGCAACAAAAGCTGTGGCAAAAACAGACAGGACTATGACAAGAGACTAGCCGAAGTGTGTAATCACTCCAAAATGACAGAGAAACCCAAACAGAAGTGGTACAAAACAAATAATCAAGGGGATAATCAAGACAACATGCACAGGTGGGGAGATCGATCATGACTGACAGCTGACACATGAGGAAAACAGATGACAGGATGGGCGCGACTACATACAGTACACACAATCACAAACAGAGGAGATACAGAACATGAACAGAGGATCAGGGGAGACAAGACCATGACAATCGTAATGCAAATAATGACTGAACTGACCTCTGATCATAATAATAATAATACAAATCACTGAAAACCAAGGCAAAGCAGAAGAAAATATAAAACAAGAACAGAATCATGACTACAACAACCAACAACATTAAATGCAGAAAATCCTACGATGCAAACTAAAGGAGAGGATGAACTCAATACAGAAAACCCCAGAATGTCATGGCCGCCAATCATGGCATCTGTGCACGCACCTGCCTGTCATCTCCTGCAGCCCACTTATTCCTCCAGGACCAGTGCTGGGCGCGGAGTCGTCTGGTTTCCTATGCCGAATCCTTCTACGCCTGCCTCCGTGCTTCCCAGCACTCTACACTTCAGTCGTCGGCTTCCAAGCCCTGCTGAACCCTGTCCGGGCCGGTTCCACCCGGACCATCTACGCAAGTAAGCCTTTACGCTTCTCACCCTGTCTGCTCCCCCTGTGCACAGGCGGAGATCCGCGGCGGCAGTCCTCCATCTCCCTCCAGGCGGCGGACTCATCCTCTCACCTCCAGCTCATCAGCCTCCAGCAGGCACTATCTTCCTAGCTGCAGCTTCGGCGCTACCTGAGCTTCTTCAACATCCTTTGACACTAAGCGCAGTAACATCTTTAGAGCTGCATAGGCTAAATTGCAAACTAACGGCCCTTGTCTCATTTCAGGGTTGCCAGGTTGTATGGTGCTCTGCCGGCCCCAGCTGGAGATTACGGATCGCATTACACCACATTACACTACTCACCCCGCACGCACGCACCCACTCACTCATTCAATAAACTACGTTGATTGTATTTACTCTGAGTCGTGTCTGCTCTGTGGGTCAACTAACCCATGTCAGTACGACTCCGCCAAAGTGACCCGGCAGACAGCGCGCTGGTGCGCAGAGTTAACCATCTAGAGTCTCGAGTAGATCAATTAGCGTACCAGCAGCAGGTGATGCTAACCCAGTTAGCCCGCATCACCAATCGGCTAGATCAATTGGTTAGCCCATGGGGTTTCCCCGCAGCTCCAACTAGCTCCTCTGCTCCCGCTAGCTCTACCACTAGCTCCACCACTAGCTCTACACCTAGCCCTTCCTCTCCGGGCCCCGCTTGTCGGCTCACTCCCGTCCCTACTCCCGCTCGTTTTAGAGGTATATTGGGGGAGGCCAGGGGGTTCCTCATACAGTGCGACACAGTGTTCCAACAGGCACCCGGGGATTTTCCCACTGACCAGAGCCGTATCGGCTACATGATCAATTTGTTAGAGGGACGGGCTTTAGCTTGGGCATATGCGGTAATGGCTAGGGCTGATTATGCTTCTATGACTTACTCCCAATTTACACAGGAATTCCAGGAGGTGTTCAGTCACTTGGACCGAGAGGATGTACTCACCTCTCGTCTGTTAAATCTTCGGCAGGGGTCGAGGGCGGTCGCCGACTATGCCGTGGACTTCCGGGTCGTGGCTACGGCGGTCGGGTGGGAGGATGCCTCTCTGAGTAGTATATTCATTAGGAGTTTGAGCCCTAGCCTGCGGGACGAGCTGGCCCGCCTGGAGAAACCCTCTACGTTGCATGAGTGTATCTCCCTGGCTATTAGCATTGACAACCGTCTGAGGGAGCGGGCAGCTGAACGCAGAACTTCCGGCTGCTCGGGTGGCATGTTGCGCCGCTCCCTCCAGCCCCCCCTGCTGGCCCTCCCGTCAGCTGATATCCCGGAGGACCAAGAGCCTATGGTTATGGGTGGGTCTAAGCTTCCTGTCGCGGACAGAGACAGCACCGCCGAGAGTTGGGGTTGTGCGTCTATTGTGGGAGCGAGGAGCATGACCTTTAATCCTGTCCCAAGCGGCCAAAAGGGGGAGTCCATGTGTCGCAGTAGGGGGTCTCACGGACGTAACCTGCAATAATTTCCTCACCTGTTTTTTGATTCCTATTCAGTTTTGTTTTAGTCATAAGAAACACAACACACATGCACTCATCGACTCAGGGGCCGAGCAGAGCTTTATTTCTAGTAGCCTGGCAACCCATCTGGGTCTCCCTATGCAGCCATTGAAGACTCCTCTCAACCTCATAGCCCTGTCTCAAGCCTCATTAGCCACTGTCACTCATCGGGTCACTTCGGTGCCAGTTATTTCAGGCAACCATCAGGAGGAGTTGGATCTGTACGTCCTGCCGGTGTTGCCTTCCTCGGTCATCCTGGGCTATCCGTGGCTGTGCCTGCATAACCCGTCAATTGACTGGCGTTCAGGGAGTGTGGTTTCGTGGAGTCCCTTCTGCTTAAGTGCCTGTTTGCAGTCTGCTGCATGCTCGCCTGCCACGTCTCTAGGTGTCCCTGCCTCTCTCCCTCCCGACCAGTCAAAAGTGCCACCGGAATATCATGACCTTGGGGCCGTGTTCAGCAAATCCCAGGCCCTTTCCCTCTCCCCCTCTCACTGGCCGTATGGCTGTGCAATTAATCTTCAGGCCGGCGCTCCACTGCCATCTAGCAGACTTTACAATCTATCTGCTCCGGAGCGTGCGGCCATGGACTCGTATATTAAGGAGTCCCTAAGCTCAGGCATAATCAGACCTCCATCTTTGGCGGTGCGGGCAGGCTTCTTTTTTGTGGGAAAGAAGGACGGCTCTCTCAGGCCCTGTATTGATTTCCGGGAGCTGAATAACATTACCATCAAGGATAAGTACACTCTCCCACTTATCAACTCAGCATTCGATTTCCTCCGTGGGGCCTGCTGCTTTACAAAGTTAGACCTGAGCAACGCCTATCACCTGGTGCGGATACGGGAGGGGAATGAGCGGAAGATGGCCTTTAGGACCCCTAGCGGGCATTTTGAATACCTGGTTATGCCATTTGGGTTGACCAATGCCCCAGCCGTTTTCAAACGCCTTATTAATCATGCTCTAAGGGATTTTCTGGGCACTTTTGTTTTTGTTTACCTTGACATCCTCATTTTTTCCCAGTCCATGGAGGAGCATTGTATTCACGTCAGGCGGGTCTTGCAGCGGCTGCTAGAGAATCTCTTTGTGAAGGCAGAGAAGTGCGAGTTCCACGTCTCCCGGACCTCCTTTCTGGGCTTCATCATCACCCCGAAGGAGATTATCCCGGACCCAGCCAAGGTGAAGGCGGTGGTGGACTGACCTACTCCCTCGTCGAGGAAGCAGCTCCTGCAGTTCCTGGGCTTCGCGAACTTTTTTTTTTTTTTTTGTAACTTAGATTTTTATTCATTTTTCATCATATATAATGCATTCAGATCACATTCTACATTTAAAAAACAAAGGGGTTAGGGTAGGGAAAAATAAAAAAAAATAAACAAAATAAAAATAAAAAATAAAAAAAAATAAAAAATAAAAGGGGGGGGGACAAATGTTGGAGCATCAAGTTTTTAGTTTTCATCTCTTAATTCTTCTGGTTTTTTCAGTGTCTTTGGTTATTCTTTCAATTTCTGCCTCGTTGTTGCACTTTGTAGTGTGTCCATTTCCGCCATTTTTTCTCCCATATTCCTTCTTGCATTCTTCGTCGATATGTTAGTTTTTCCATCATACGTATGTCCTCAACAATGTCAGTCCATTGTTCTTGGTCAGGAATAACTTCTGATCGCCATTTTTTTGAGATGTTTTTTTACATGCAATCAACAAGATTTTAACTAGATATCTGTCCTCAGCCTGTATAACACTGTCTTTTTTAAGATCACATAAGTACATCAGGTTACAGTTCATTGGTATATTATATCCTAATATCCTCTGTATTGTCACATGCATAGATTTCCAAAATGATGATATTTTGTAGCATTTCCAAAACATATGTGAGTGGTCTGCATTTTGAGCCCCACATCCCCTCCAGCATAAAGATTGGGTATTTGTATATTTTCCTTGAATCTGTGGTGTAATGAAAAAGCGAATCAGGTTTTTCCATCCAAATTCCCTCCATGCCCTTGAATTTGTTGATGTGTGTTGTGTTTTCCATATTTCCTGCCAGCTTTCTTCTGTTATGTTTAAATTGAGCTCTTTCTCCCATTTCTCCTTTATATAGTTACTTGTATGATTGTCATAAGTTTCTGATATAGTTTTGAAATAATTCTTATTTTATTTCCTGCATATGAGCTTAAAATAAGTTGTATAATCTCGTTCACATCTGTTTGGAGGTTATGCCTAATCTTCTTCATATAGTAATCTCTCATCTGCAGATATCTGAAAAATTCCGATCTTTCTAATTTAAATTTTCTCCTGATATTTACAAAGCTCCCGAGATCTTTTTTTCCGATATTGCCCCATGCTGTGATTCCCTTGTTCACCAGATTTTTGTATCCCCTATCTTGTTTTGCCGGTTCAAACTGACTGTCAAATGCTACCCATTTCAATAGTTTTATGTCTTCCCTTATATTATATTTTTGTACTATTTTATACCACAGTTCTAAAGTAAATTTAGTGATTGGGTCTATTTGTTTGATTTGCTTATATGCATCTTTATCCCCTATTATGCTTTGTACTGGGAGTCCCTCAATTTCCTTTTCCATTTCTTTCCATTTTGCCTCATATCCCTCGTCGCACCAACATATGATATATCTTATTTGTGCTGAGTAGTAATATTCCTTTAGACTCGGTAGGCCCATGCCTCCTTTCTCTTTTGGTAATTGGAGGGTTTTATATTTCACTCTTGGTTTTTTACCTCCCCAAACAAATCTCGATATCATCCTGTCCCACTTTGAGAATTGGGCATCTGGAATCTCTGTTGGTATAGCCTGGAAGAGGTAAAGTAATCTAGGTTGTATGCTGATTTTGACTGTCTCAATTTTTGAATTCAGATCCATATTTAAGATTGACCATCTATCAATATCTTTTTTTATTTCTTGTTCCAACCCATCATAGTTTGCTTTATATATTTTGCTTAGGTCTTTAGGTATGTTCACTCCAAGGTATTTTATTTCTTTTTGCTTCCAGTTTAGTTTGATCTTATCAGTTATCTGGTTTAGAGGGTTATAGTGGAATGTCAGTATTTGTGTTTTTGTTATGTTTATCTTGTATCCTGATAATTTTCCAAAATTTTCTATCAAGTTCATCATTTCCATTATTGATTTATCTGGTTGTTCAAGGTAAACTATAATATCGTCTGCAAATAGCCCAATCTTGTGTTCCGCCCCCTTTATTGTTACACCTTTTAATTTCTTATTTTGTCGTATCGCTTGAGCCAATGGTTCTATGAACAGAGCAAACAAGGTGGGCGATAAGCAGCATCCCTGCCTAGTTGATCTTTGTATATTTACTTTGTCTGTTAAGCTACCGTTTATCTTGATTCTTGCCACAGGTTCTTGATATAGCGTCCTTATGCATTGTACTGATTTTTCGTTAAATCCAAAGCGCTCCAGTACACTATATAGGAATTTCCAGTTAACCCTGTCAAATGCTTTTTCTGCGTCTAAACTCATTATTACTGCGCTTTTCTTTTCTTTATGTATTTGGTTAATTATATGTATTGTTCTCCTGATATTGTCATGTGTTTGGCGTCCCTCTATGAATCCAGTTTGATCATCTTCTATCAATTCCGTCAAGAATGTCTTTATTCGTTTACATATAATTGTTGTGTATATTTTATAATCTACATTTAATAAAGAGATTGGTCTATAGTTTCCGCATTGTTCTTTATCTTTCCCTGGTTTTAAAATAACTGAAATGATTGCTTCGTTCCATGTTGGAGGTATTTTGTTGTTGTTCAGCGTCCAATTAAATGACTTTAGGAGTTGTGGCGTGAGTTCTTCTATAAACAGTTTATAAAACTCAGATGGGTATCCATCACTACCTGGTGATTTACCGTTTTTAAGTGACTTAATCACATCTCTGATCTCTTGTGTTATTTCTGCTGTTAGTTTTTCATTTTGTTGATTTCCTATTGATGGCAAGTCCAATGTGTCTAGAAATTTTTTGATATCTTTAGTATTTGTTTCTTCAGGTTGCGAGTATAGTTCTTGGTAGAAATTATGGAAAATTTCTTCGATGTTTTCTGGGTTAACTGTGGTTTTATTTGTGGTGGGGTCTTTAATCTTGTATACATTATTCATTGTTTGTTGTTTTCTTAACCGTTTTGCCAGCAGTTTTGTGGCTTTTGGCCCCGTTTCATAATATTTTTGCTTTAGATATCTATTTTTCCTTTCAATTTCATCCATTTGTGTTTCTTTTATCTTTGTTTTTTCTTCTTTAATTTCTTGATATATTTTTGGATCATTTGTGCTTTGATGTTTACGTTCTAATTCCCTTAGTCTCTCACATCTTTGTTCATACGCTTCCAGTTTAGTCTTATTTGCTTTTCCTGTTTCAACAATTAATTTACCCCTTAACACGGCTTTTAGTGCGTCCCATAGTATTGTTGGGTCCACTTCTTCATTGTCATTCTCTTGGATATATTCGTTTATGTTTATTTTTATTCTCTCTTTCATTTTCTCATCATTTAACAGTCCTACGTTAAGTTTCCATGTTGTTTGTCGTTTTCTATTGTTTAAATATATTTCCATGTATATAGGATTATGATCTGATATTTCTGCCCCTCCAATCCAACAATTTCTCACCCTGTGTCTGTCACCTTCATTCATAAGGAAGTAATCTATTCTAGAGTGTACTTTATGGGCTGCTGAATAATGTGTATAGTCTTTTTCGAGTGGGTGTAGGTCCCTCCATATGTCTACCATACCCATTTCTGCCAGTGAGGTTCTTATGAACTTTGTTACATGTTTTTTTGTCTTCTTAACACTTGTTGTGTCAACTTCATGATCCATGACAGCATTTAAGTCTCCTCCACAAATTAGGACTCCTTCACTGTGTGTTGCTATGAGATCAAACAGATGTTGAAAAAAACCCTTGTCACTTTCTGGTGGGGCATAGATGTTCACTAATGTGATCTGCATACCATCTATTCTTCCCTTTATTATTACATACCTGCCTTCTTTATCCTGGATTTCCTGTTCACTTTCAAATTGTATTTTGTTTGAGATTAGTATCATAACCCCCCTTTTTGCTCCTCCCTTAAATGAACTGTAGTAGGAGTTCTTATAGCCAAATCTCTTTAGTTTCACATGTTCTGCCTTGCTCAAATGTGTCTCTTGCATAAATATAATTTCAGCTTTTTCCTTCTTGAATTTTCTTATTATTCTTTCCCTTTTAACAGGTGAGTTCAGACCATTCACGTTTAGTGTCATTATCTTAAGATTTTTACCCATATTCATGTTTTTCCATTTTTTTAACTTGTGCTCCTAGCCCCTTTAACAACAAAAATAACACATATTTATATAAAAACACATTAAAAAAACTCGACCTCCATACTTTGGGCCTTTCTTCTGCCCACTGGTCCCTGTTGGTGGGTGGGGGGTTTGTCTTCACAGAGTGAAGGGCCCTCCCTAGACCTGTATTTACTATCAAAGTAATAGTCATAAGTCTAGAAATGTCCAACAAATATCACTTAAACCTCTCCTAGCCGTCTGTTTCTCTTTTACCTTGTCTTCTTGGCCTTCATTTCTTCTGTGCCTTACTTAATCTTTGTTATGATCTAGGCTTTCAGTTGAAAGCCTTGTAGCTTGTCCTGGGCCCGCTGCTCCACGTCTCTCCCCCTTCTTCCGCCGTTCACTCGTCTCCACTCCGTCTGTCGTGGTGTGTTCAGGGCCGCCGCTGCTCCAGCCGTCTCCTTCGGCACGCTCACCTCAAGGCCCCGCTCCATCATATCCCGCGCTGCCTCTTCGGCCGTGTTGTAGGTTCTTGTGCCTTCCTCCCAATGAATCCTCATTTTCGTTAGCGGCGTTTGGAATCTAATTTTTTTCTCTTTCAGCGTTTTTTTAATATTGGCATATTTCTTCCGCTGCTGCACGATTTCTGTCGGGTAGTCATGGTCAAAAAATACCTGTTTGTCGCCGATTCGTATCTTTTTTTTCCATGCTTGCGTCAGGATTCTTTCCTTTATGTCATATTTCACAAAGTTTACCACAACTGACCTGGGTGGAGAGTTTGTTTTCGGGTTCTGTGCCGGTGTTCTGTGCGCCCGTTGAATCTGCAGATCCGTTTCTCCGGGTATTTCCAGTTCTTTTTTTAAGAACTGATCCATGAATTTTGTCATCGAGTTGCCTTCAATGCCCTCCGGAATTCCAAAGATGCGCATATTGCTTCGTCGGGATCTGCTCTCCAAGTCGTTTATTTTCTCCTGCATCCTCTGCGTTTGCGTCGTCAGGGTCTGTAGTTGTTCGTTTGCCTCGCTTTTCCAATCTTCTAGTTCCGAAATTCGGGTCTGCGCTTCTGTCATACACGCCCGCTGGGAGCGCAGCTCCTCCATGTTTTCCGTTAATTTACGCTCCATTTCTCTTCGGAGGTCCATGATTTCCTCCTTAATTTCTTTTTTCAGTTCCTCCTTAAGAGCCGCTAAATCCTGTTGTAGCTGTCGCTTGAATTCTCTCAACTCTTCACCCAAACTGGCGATGCCAGCGTTCATGTTGTCGAGTCTGGTGTCCTCCATTTTCACTGCTGTGGACATCTCGTTTTTTTGGGCTTTGCGTACAGCGGTTTTTCCTGCGTTGTTGGAGAGGAATTCTTCAATTTTACCCTGTTTTTGTCCTTGTGCCCGGTTCCTTCGTGTTTTCATCCCTTGGTTTATTGATTCGTTTATGTCGAGTTGGCCATTTACCGATGATTTTTAATCCGGCTAGGGAGAGCTCTTTGTTTAAGTGTTATGTCTCTCCGCCATCTTCCCGGAAGTCCGGCTTCGCGAACTTTTACCGTCGCTTTGTGAAGGACTACAGCCGCATTGCCCTCCCTCTCACCAACTTGACCTCCACCAAGGTGCCTTTCCGCTGGACAGAGGAGGTGGGCACTGCATTCTCTGAGCTGAAGGTCAGGTTCTCGTCATGGCCGATTCTGACGCAGGTGGATCCCGCTCTTCAGTGCCTGGTGGAGGTGGATGCCTCAGACTCAGGGGTGGGGGCCGTCTTGTCCCAGCACTCTCTGGCTGACGGCAAGATTCGTCCCTGTGCCCAGCGGAGCGTAACTACGACATCGGTGACAGGGAGCTGCTGGCGGTTAAACTGGCCTTGGAGGAGTGGCGGCACTGGTTGGAGGGAGCGTCACAGCCATTCATCGTCTGGACCGACCATAAAAACCTGGAGTACCTTCAGACCACCAAGCGATTGAACGCCCGACAGGTCCGCTGGTCGCTCTTCTTTGGACGATTCAATTTCACCATCACCTACCACCCTGGGTCAAAGAATACCAAGCCCGATGCCGTGTCTCGCCAGTTTGCCCCGAAGACAGCAGAAAAGGCTGAGCAACCCATCCTTCCCCCAGCATGCATCGTGGGTGCCATCTCTTGGGGTATTAGGGACAAGGTCATAAGGGCGCAGTCTGACGAGGCCGACCCGGTGGGGGGGGGGCAGTGGGCAAGTTATTCGTCCCTGCAGCAGTCCGGGGGGAGGTCATCCAATGGGGGCATACCTCCAAGTTTTCCTGCCACTCGGGAAGGGCACGCACTGTGGCGCTCCTACAGAGGTCGTTTTGGTGGCCATCCCTCCAGAAGGATGTGAGGGAGTACATCCGTGCCTGCCCTGAGTGCGCAACAGGGAAGACGTCCTCTTCACCGCCGGCCGGGCTGCTTCATCCTCTCCCCGTCCCGGGCAGGCCATGGTCCCACGTGGCTCTAGATTTGTCAATGGTCTACCCACATCCAACAGCTTCACCACCATCCTCACGCTGGTGGACAGGTTTTCTAAAGCCACCCACTTTATTCACCTGCGGGGGTTGCCTTCAGCCAAGGAGACGGCCAACCTGCTGGTTCAGCACGTCATAAGACGGCATGGCATCCCGCAGGACATCGTTTCGGACCGAGGGCCCCAGTTCATCTCCAGGGTTTGGAGGTCATTCTGCACCACTCTGGGGGCTACAGCGAGTTTGTCTTCTGGGTATCACCCCCAGTCCAATGGACAATGTGAACGAGCCAACCAGGAGGTGGAAGCAGTGCTGCGGTGCGTCACAGCCACCAACCCGTCATCATGGAGCACACACCTCCCCTGGATTGAATACGCCCATAACACAGCGGTGTCCACAGCCACCGGCATGTCTCCCTTCGAGGCCTCACTGAGTTACAACCCCCCGCTGTTTCCTGAAGAGGAGGGGGACATCGCCATTCCTTCGGTTTGTGCCCACCTGAGGCGTTGTCGATGGATCTGGAGGACGGCCAGAGCGGCACTGCAATGGACGGTGGAACGCAACACCATGGTGGCCAACCGACGCAGGGTTCCGGGTCCGGTCTACCAGGTGGGTCAGCAGGTATGGCTTTCCACTAAGCACATCAACCTGAAGGCTGAGCATAAGAAGACTGCCCAACGGTTCATTGGTCCCTTTCCTGCATGTCGGATCATTAACCCAGTGTCTGTGCGCCTAACTCCCCCCCCTCCCTCCGCATCTGTCCAACTTTCCATGTCTCTCAGGTGAAGCCCGTCTCCTCCAGCCCGTTGTGTTCCCCTCCCAGGTCTCCGCCTCCACCGAGGGTGATCGACGGCGACCCGGCCTGGTCCGTCTCTTCCATCTTGGACGTCCGCCGCCGGGGTCGTGGCCTTCAGTACTTGGTGGACCGGGAGGGCTACGGGCCGGAGTGGAGGTCCTGGGTGTGTCCCTCCTTCGTGCTCGACAAGCAGCTCATCAGGCACTTCCATCGGACGCACCCGGGTAGGTTGGAACGCCCGCCGAGAGGTGTGCCGTGGGGGGGGTGGGGTACTGTCATGGCCGCCAATCACGGCACCTGCGCACGCACCTGCCTGTCATCTCCTGTGGCCTATTTATTCCTCCAGGACTAGTGCTGGGCGTGGAGTCGTCTGGTTTCCTATGCTGAATCCTTCTACGCCTGCCTCCATGCTTCCCAGCACTCTACACTTCAGTCGTCGGCTTCCAAGCCCTGCTGAACCCTGTCCGGGCCGGTTCCACCCGGACCATCTACGCAAGTAAGCCTTTACGCTTCTCACCCTGTCTGCTTCCCCTGTGCACAGGCGGAGATCCGCGGCGGCGGCAGACTCATCCTCTCACCTCCAGCTCATCAGCTTCCAGCAGGCACTATCTTCCTAGCTGCAGCTTCGGCGCTACCTGAGCTTCTTCAACATCCTTTGACAGTAAGCGCAGTAACATCTCTAGAGCTGCATAGACTAAACTGCAAACTAACGGCCCTTGTCTCGTTTCAGGGTTGCCAGGTTGTATGGTGCTCTGCCGGCCCCAGCTGGAGATTACGGATTGCACTACACCACATTACACTACACACCCCGCACGCACGCACCCACTCACTTATTCAATAAACTACGTTGATTGTATTTACTCTGAGTCGTGTCTGCTCTGTGGGTCAACTAAACCATGTCACAGAAAATGAACTTAAAGCGAGGATGTGGGTTGGAGACCATGTCCTGGTGACGAAAAATATAAACTGTAACACAAGGCGAGGACATGGCTCCAACCCATGTTCTAACGGTTTTCTGTAAGATTTTACTTGCTTTACAAAAGTTTTTACTTGTTTTAAGCAATTAAATCTTACTTTGTTGGTAGATTTTTCTAATTTTAGAGTTTTTACAGTTATTTATTGCCAGAATTTTTTTTGTTTAAGTAAAATTATTTGCCAACAAAGCAAGAAAATTTGACTGATCAAACTGCGTAAAAAAAGTTAAAAGTATTAGAAAGCATGTAAAAGTTTTACACATAAACTGCACAGCAAGAATAAATACCTTGTCAGACAAAAAACAAAAAGAACAAGCATAAACAGCCTTAGTTTATTTCATTTTACTTACATTTGACTTTTTGCAGTGTGGTTGTGTTTTCTAGCTCACAGGCATTATTTCTCAAAGAGAAACAAAAATGAGGCGGTAGTGGCTCAGGATGTACAGCAGGTCACCCAATAACCAGAGGGCTTACACTTCGAATCCCACTCCCACCACCTTGCTGTTGTGTCCTCGGGCAAGACACTTTACCCCCCCCTTGCCTCCAGTGTGCTCATGGTTCATGACACTGATGTATTAATGTGAATAAGTGTTCGGTGGGGGTCAGAGAGGCTGTTGACATGGATTGGCAGCCATGTTTCTGTCAGTCTGCTTCAGGACAGCTGTGGCCACTGAGGTAGCTTGCCACTGTCATTGTCTGTGAAGTGAATGAATAATGGACTCATTGTAAAGTGTCTTTGGGTGTCATGAAAAGTGCTATATAAATTCAGTCCATTATTAAAAACATAGCTATTACACATTTTTAAACTGAGATTTTGTATTCTGTAAAATCTGAAATTTCTAAGTATATAGTGTGGTATTTTTTTCCTTGTAGTATTAAACATGACGTTGAATATCAGTATTTTAAAGGCATTATCAAGGTAAAAAATCCCAATATTATGACAACACTAATGTCCGCAACATCATGGCACCAAGCAATAGTTAAAATCCTCTGTCCCTTATTTGGCTGTGAGAAAGTTGGCAGCCCTACATAAGGCTGAGACAGTTTGGACATGTGCAGAGGAGGGATAGTGAATATATTGGACAACGGATGTTGAAGATGGAACTGGCAGGCACAGAGTTGCCAACTGTCCCATTTTAGCTGGGACGTCCTGTTTATTGGGTTAAATATGTTTGTCTCAAGCAGGATGTGTGTTTTCCCCTATATTCAAGGCCACCTGAATGAACAGGCTCAGATGGGCTGAAGCCCAGGGGCCTACGAAGATCAGGGCCTATCATGAGCCAATGAAAAAGATAACGTTGTTAATTCAAAGTTTTTTTTATATAGCACTTTTCATACAAAAAGATACAGTGTAAAGTGCTTCACACATTAAAATAAAATTTACCCCCCCCCCCACAAGAAGGCCCAAGACCATGCAGACATTTATAAACCAATAAAAGGACCTTGAAATCGATCCTGAAGGACACGGGGAGCCAATGCAGTGATTCTAAAACCAGCGTGATGTGAGCCTGCCATCTGGTCCTCATCAGAACTTAATTGGTCAAATTCTATGTCCATCACTTGATATTCATGTGTGGCTGCTGATTGGTCTAATTTACAAGTGCCCCATGTGGGTACCACATAACAATAGCCTATCAGAGGAATTGTTTTGACATGTGACTATGCAAGCACCAGTGAGAGGTAAGAAGGAATTAGCTCAGACAAAATGTGCGGAAAAAGTTTGAAAATGGTGGTCATAAAATTATTGAGAGGACTAGAGCTAAGGAAAAAAAAACTGCTCAAAAAATCCCAAAGTGTAAAGGATTTTTCTAAGCTGGAGCATTGAGTGGAGGAGGCTGCTAATTACTGCACAGAGAAGATAGGTGGGCCATTAAAGCACTTACGTGGAGGAGAAAGGAAAAGAAAGACCATGATTGTGGACTCCAAACTTGGTAAAAAGTAGACTAGATCAATCATGCATCTTTAGAGTATGACGACAGTCGTGAGCTGGACTTAAAGTACATAATGAAGGATTTTTCTTTAAAAAAGGTCAGAAGACAAAACTTCTAGAAAGGTAAGACATGCTATTTGCAGTGCTTTCCAGCCACCTCACCTGTGCATTGTTTGAATCAGGAATACTTCACTAATGCAAGTTTATGCTGAAGGCAGTATCTGTCACACTGTAAAAAGGGAAATCTCAGTGAGATAAATCAAGGTTTTATGCTTGTTTTTCTCTCAAGATAATTTTGTCAAGACAACAATTTCTTTTTGTTGTGTTATTTTCTATAAGATTTTACTTGCTTTACAAAAGTTTTTATTTGTTTTAAGCAATTTAATCTTACTTTGTTGGCAGATATTTTTTTCTAATTTTACTAGAATTATCTACTGCCAGAATTTTTTTGTTTATTTTAAAGGCCAAATGTCACGTAACAGGGTACTTTAAATATCTTGAAACTAGATATAAAAGGGAACCGATCCGTTCGGGTCTTGGTGCATATGCTTCAGTAACAACGGAATATTCGTTAATTTAAAACTGCCGCGCTTGGCCTGAAACGGCCCCTGGAATCGCCTGGGGAAGAAGGCGGAAGTGACGAAATCGATTGTACCCTAGTTTGATGCTTGGGGTATTTCAACTGATTGTTTATATGGAGACTGGAAGGTTGAAGTGAGCAACAAGAAAGAAAAAATTGGATATTTCACCCATACCTTAAAACGGGACTATCAGGGACAGCTGGGTAATAAGGGACACTTCTCTGGGAAATGTTTTCATACCTGTCAAGTGAGACGTTTTCGCCGTACTTCAACACCATAAAAAGCGGCTATAAGGAATGGCGGAGCAACAAGGCACACCTCTCTGGAAAATTCCCCAAATGCAACTCGTGTTGTTATTGTCAAATATTTTAAGGATTCATGGATATTTGACAACACAACTCAGCGTCCGGCGCTAAATAAAAAAAAAAAAAAGCAGAATTCTGTATTTGTCAGGCGATCTCTGTTCCGCAACTGCTGCACAGCTCAACGTGTTAAACCATTGTCCTAATGACTTCTCATTGTAGTGAGAACAGCTCAAGCTGAGCGATCAGCCCGCCCAGACAATTAAACTAATGATTGACTCCACACTTCGAACAGTAGTGAGAATAGCTCACGCTGAGCGATCAGCCCGCCCAGACAATTAAACTAATGAGTGACTCCACACTTCTGATGGTAGTGCGAATAGCTCCTGCTGAGCGATCTGATAGCACCAGCTGTGAGTGATCACACACAGGACGTGCTCCTCAACAGTTTTTTTTTTCCAGTATATTTTTTCTTTTGGGCGTACAGAAATGGCAATACGCCCGTTTTTGCTAAAATTGCATTTTCCCCGTATTTTCCTTAAAATATTTGACAATAACAACATGAACTACATTTAAAACATTTCCCAGAAAAGTGTCCACCACTGCGCCGTCCCCCACAGCCGTGCTTGGCACCAAAATACGGCGAAAACGTCCGACTTGACAGGTATGAAAACATTTCCCAGAGAAATGTCCATTATTACTCCGCTGTCCCTTATAGCCGCGTTTTACGGTATTAAAATACGGCGAAAACGTCTCCCTCGACAGGTATGCGCCTCCATTTTCATATTGATCTGGTCAATTTCTTGACAGCAGCGGCTCTCCTCCACTGTAATAATAATGGCTTCCGAAAAATCAATATTTATGGGGCGCCCTGGACAGACCCCCTTCGGCTTCGCAATTCTGGAGGCGATTAATGTCCAGTTCAATGACATTTTCCACTGGTTCTGCTCTCTGGTCATCGGTGGAACTGTTGTCATCAGACAAAGCATCTGATTCCGTCTCGGACGGCTCGAACCTGTAAGGTTCTATGCCTCTGTCACTGTCTGAACCACTGACAAAAAAAAGACAAAAAAAAAAAAAGACAAAACTAAACTAATTTGTTCACAATCGCTGTCACTTTCTGTCATGATTGTCCAATGTTGATAAGTGTGAATGTGGATAGGCAGGGCAGCCAGGGTACAACTGGTGATGTCAAAAACATGGGCGTGGTCTGGACTGGCTGTCACAAGCCAGCAAGCAAGGTGGGGCCTTCACCTGGTGTATTTTGTGCAATTATGTAAATACAGGTGTGTGATATGGTCTCCGGTATGAATATTTGGTTTAAGCTATGTGTATTTTATCTAAATTCGTTGTCATTTAGAAAAAAAAATTACGTGACATTTGGCCTTTAAGTAAAACATGTTGCCAACAGAGCAAGAAAATTTGACTTATCAATTTTGTAAAAGAAGTTAAAACTATTGGAAAGCATTTTAAAAAAATTTACACAAACTGCACAGCAAGAAAAAAATATCTTGTCAGACAAAAAACCAAGCATAAACGGCCTTAATTTATTTCATTTTACTTACAGTTGACTTTTTGCAGTGTAGTTGTATTTTCTAGGTCACAGCTGCATTATTTCTCAAAGAGAAACAAAAATGAGGCCGTAGTAGCTCAGGAGGTAGAGCACGTTGCCCAATAACTGGAGAGATGGCGGTTTGAGTCCCATACCCCCCACCTTGCTGTTGTGTCCTTGGGCAAGTCAAAAGAATTATCAGAAGCGTTATCTAAGAGGCAAAGACCACTCGTGGAGCATTCCAGAAAGACCTGGAGTTAGCAGGTACTGCTGTTTTAAAAAAACAATAAGCAATGCACTCAACCGACACAGGCTCTATGCTCGCTCACCTTGCAAGACTCCATTGCTGAAGAAAAAGCATGTTGAAGCTCATTTAAAGTTTGCTGCACAACATTTGGGAAAGCCAGTAAAATGCTGGGAGACAATAGTCTAGTCAGATGAGACCAAAATTGAACTTTTTGGATGCAAATAACAGCATGTTTGGAGGAGAAATGGCACTGCACATCCCATGATGTTGTGGGGGTGTTTTTCAGCACATGGTACAGCAGACTTCATATAATTGAAGGAAAGATAAATTGACAAATGTACAGAGACATCCTTGATAAAACAAAACAAAAAAAACAACTGTTGCATCTGCCAAGATGCTGAAGATGAAATGAGGGTGGACATTTCAGCAAGACAATGATCTCAAACACACAACCAAGGAAACTCTCAGCTGGCTCCAGAGCAGGAAAATAAAGCTGCTAGAATGGCCCAGTCAGTGACCAGACCTGAATCCAATTGAAAATCTATGGAACAAACTGAAGATCACAGTTCACAGAAGACACCCACAGAACCTTCAAGATTTGAAGACAGTTTGTGTGGAAGAATGGGCTAAAATCACTCCTGAGCAATGCCTGCACCTAGTTTCTCCATACAGGAGGTGTCTGTAAGCTGTTCTTCCGTTAGATTTGATTGGCAGTTGGCAACCAGCTCACAGGTGCATTACCGCCACTGACTTGATTATCATCACTCTATTGTATCCCTGGAAGCTGTTATTACCAGCAAAGGCCTTTCTACTAAATTCAAGAAATCTGTCAGTGTGTCTGTGTGTCGCAATCATAGGACATCATAGGACAGCCTGATGTCTGCATGATGTCCTCTGATGATCCTATGATCTCAGGCATCAGGACTCGCAATGCCATCATATAGATATGATGTCTATATGATGTCATATAGACATATACAGCTGTGGACGTAATTGTTGGTACCCCCTCTGTTAATGAAAGAAAACCCACAGTGGTCACAGAAATAACTTCAATCTGACAAAAGTGGTAATAAATAAAAATTCTATGAAAATTAACTAATGAAAATCAAACAATGCTTTTGAATTGTGGTTCAACAGAATTATTCTTAAAAACAAACTCATGAAACAGGCCTGGACAAAAATGATGGTACCCTTAATATTTTGTTGCACAACCTTTTGAAGCAATCACTGCAATCAAACAATTTATGTAACTGTCAATGAGACTTCTGCACCTCTCAGCAGGTATTCTGGCCCACTCCTCATGAGCAAACTGCTCCAGTTGTCTCAGGTTTGAAGGGTGCCTTCTCCAGAAGGCATATTTCAGCTCCTTCCACAGATGTTCAATAGGATTTAGATCAGGGCTCATAGAAGGCCACTTTAGAATAGTCCAATGTTTCCCTCTTAGCCATTCTTGAGTGTTTTTAGCTGTGTGTTTTGGATCATTATCCTGTTGCAAGACCCATGACCTGTGACCGAGACCAAGCTGTCTGACACTGGGCAGCACATTTCTCTCTAGAATACCTTGATAGTCTTGAGATTTCATTGTACCCTGCACAGATTCAAGACACCCTGTGCCAGATGCAGCAAAGCAGCCCCAGAACATAACAGAACCTCCTCCATGTTTCACAGTAGGACAGTGTTCTTTTCTTGGTATGCTTCATTTTTGCGTCTGAACATAGAGCTGATGTGCCTTGCCAAAAAGTTCCAGTTTTGTCTCATCTGTCCATAGTACATTCTCCCAGAAGCTTTGTGGCTTGTCAACATGCAGTTTGGCAAATTCCAGTCTGGCTTTTTTATGATTTGTTTTCAACAGTGGTGTCATCCTTGGTCGTCTCCCATGAAGTCCACTTTGGCTCAAACAACGACGGATGGTGCAATCTGACACTGATGTACCTGGACCTTGGAGTTCACCAGGAATGTGTTTAGAGGTTGTTCTGGGCTCTTTTGTTACCATTCTTCATCAAGTTTCCTCCTGCGGCCACATCCAGGGAAGTTGGCTACAGTCCCGTGGATCTTAAATTTCTGAATAATATGTGCAACTGTAGTCACAGGAACATCAAGCTGCTTGGAGATGGTCTTATAGCCTTTACCTTTAACATGCTTGTCTATAATTTTTTTTCTAATCTCCTGAGACAACTCTCTCCTTTGCTTCCTCTGGTCTATGTTTATAGTGTAGTAAACACCATGTCACCAAACAGCACAGTGACTACTTGTCACCCTTTAAATAGGCCGACTGACTGATTACAAGTTTGTAGACACCTGTGATAGAGGACGCATCTTGGTTGAACATGTCCCTATGGTCACATTATTTTCAATCTTTTCTAGAGGTACCATCATTTTTGTCCAGGCCTGTTTCATGAGTTTGTTTTTTAAATAATTCTGTTGAACCACAATTCAAGAGCATTGTCTGATTTTCATTGGTTAATTTTCATAGAATTTTTATTTATTACCACTTTTGTCAGATTCAAGTTATTTCTGTGACCATTGTGGATTTTTCTTTCATTAACAGAGGGGTGCCAAGAATTTTGTCCACATGTGTAGACAGGTGTCTGACTATGTGATCAACAGCAGGCATCACTCACAATGATCCTATGATCTCAGGCATCATAGGACTCGGGATGCAGTCATATAGATATGTCTACTGTATATGATGCCATATAGACAGGTGTCTTTTGCTATGTGATCAACAGCAAGCATCACTCACAATCATAGGACTTGCTATGACCTATGATGTTCCTATGAGCTCAGGCATCATAGGAGTGATGCTGTCATATAGATGTCTATATGATGTCATATAGACGTGTCTTTGACTATGTGATCAATGGCAGGCATCACTCATGATCAGAGGACTTGCTATGCCCGAGGATGATCCTATGATCTAAGGCATTCATAGGACGGCCTATGATGTCTGCATGATGTCCTATGATGATCCTATGAACTCAGGCATTGTAGAACTCACAATACCGTCATATAGATATGAAGTCTATATGATGTCATATAGACAAATAGACAGGTGTCTTTGATTATGTGATCAACGGCAGGCATCACTCATAGGACTAGCTATGACCTAAGCTGTTCCTATGATCTCAGACATCATAGGACTCGCGATGCCGTAATATACGATATGTGGTCTATATGGCATCATATAGACAAATAGACAGGTGTCTTTGACTATGTGATCAATGGCAGGCATCACTCACAATCATAGGACTTGCTATGACACCATCAGAGATCAAACGTAGGCGTTACTCAAGCTCACTCACGATCATAGGACATCAAAGATCAAAGGCAGTCATCACTCACAATCATAGGACTCTCTATGACATCAAAGACCATAGCACTCGCTATGGCACCATCAAAGATCAAAGGCAGGCATCACTGAACGAGTGCAGACGTGCTTGCTTACACCTGCTTTCTACGGCAAACATCAAACGCAGCTTTCACCTTGGTTACTGTTGTCAGACACATCAAAGATCAAAGGCAGGCATCACTGAACGGATGATGACGTCAAAAGATCAAAGGCAGACATCACCATGGTTACTGTTGCCATAGTAACAAAGTAACTTTCTACGGGCATGCAGAAATACTTGCTTATACTTGGTTTCTACGGGCATGCACGGGTATGCACTAGTCTAGTATATTAAATGAATTTCAACAAATGTGTTCAATACTTATTCCCTGTGTCATTCCACTTTATTAAATATAACTTGTTTTGTAAACACAGTTTCCTTGATTTTCTTGTATGTGGGCAGCACGGTGGGCAGCATGGTGGTGCAGTGGTTAGCACTGTTGCCTTACAGCTAGAAGGTTCCTGGCTCAAATCCCCAGGCTGGCAGGGGTTGGAACCTTTCTGTGTGGAGTTTGCATGTTCTCCCTGTGCTGCGTGGGTTTACTCCGGGGGCTCTGGTTTCCTCCCACAATCCAAAGACATGCATGTTAGGTTAATTGGCTGTTCTAAATTGTCCCTAGATATCCGTTTCCTATAGGCCCTTAGAATAGAGGGTTAGTGCTAGTGAAAGCGCTTTGAGTGGTCTTTGTGACTAGAAAAGCGCTATAGAAGTGCAGGTTAGTTATATGTATGGATTACTTGGGTTGTTACTGATATCTGGTAAAAATCTCAGGTCAATGGCTCCATCAGAAATTTGTTTAAAGAGAAAAATGTTGATGTGTTCAATACTTATTTTCCCCTCTGCGTACATACACTTACTTTTTAGATATTCCTTTTCTGTTGTTGTAATAGTTTGTTAATCATTATTATCCAATCCAACTTTATTTCTAAAGCACTTGAAAAACAACTACAGCTGACAAAGTGCTGCACATCAAGAATAAATAAAATGTGAAAGACATAAGACATAAAAGGAAATAAAATACTATAAAATTCAACTGAAAAAGAATAAAACAAGACAGGTAAAAATGACAATCATAATAAAAACAATAAAACAAGTGAGATGCTGCACATCAAGAATAAATAAAATGTGAAAGACGCTTTGGTCATCCAGAGATGAGGAAAAAGCGCTATATAAGTGAACACCATTTACATACAAGACAAAAAAGGAAATAAAATACTATAAAATACAACTGAAAAAGTATAAAACAAGACGGGTAAAAATGACAATCATCATCACTATCACTCTATAAATTCAAGAAATCTGTGTGTGTGTGTCTGTCTGTCCGTGTGTCACGATCGTAGGACATCATAGGACGGCCTATGATGTGCCTACGATGTCCCTATGATGTCTGCATCATAGGACAGCCTATGATGCTCCTATGATTTCCCTATGCCTTTGATGTCTTTTTGATGTCATATAGACCATCAGGACTTGTGATGCCGTCATCACTCTATAAAAGCAAGAAATCTGTGTGTCTGTCACGCTTCATAGGACATCATAGGATGGCCTATGATCTCTGCCTGAACATCATAGGATGTTCTATGAACTCAGGTATCATAGGACACAGACAAATGTGTCTTTATGATGTCACATAGACCATGTGTCTTATAGGCCATCCTATGATGTCCTATGAAGCGTGACAGAAGAGGAAGAAGACCTACCAAATGGAGAGCAATACAATGAGAACTGCTGCACATCAGAAAAGATGCCATGAAGATGAAACACCTGAGGTTCCAGCAGTACATCGCACCCGTGGCCTATGATCTTTGCCTCATCATTGTCCTATGAACTCAGGCATCATAGGACGACTCACCATGCCTACATGACAGCAAATGTGTAACCTTGATGAATGCCAGTCTACACTACAAATGTGTGAAATGCCAAACAAAGCGCTGATTTTCTCCGGGTGCGCCAGTTTCTTGGTTTCTACGGGCATGCACGGGCCATTCTGAACAGGGTCGAAAGCCACTTTTTCAAGATCGTGCCCATGAACTGGAATTACGACGCACCTATCCCTCAACCAGTGGTCTGAATGAAGAAGAAGAAAACCCACCAGATGGAGAGCAATAGAATGAGGAGAACTGCTGCACGTCAGAAAGGATGCCGTGAACATGAAACACCTCAGGTTCCACCAGTATGCCGCAGGCATGACTGTGAACAACACAACTGTCTGAGACAGGAGGAGACCCTTCAGTGCTCTGAACGAAGAAGACCCACCAGATGATGTCTATATGATGGCACGTAGACAGAGCACATGGCTCCCTACAAGACATATACTGTATATATAAACAATATACAGTATATATAAACACAGGTAAGCAACATAACACAGAACAGTGACAGGCAGGAGAAGAAGTAACAAGCAGGGGCAAACAGGCCCAGATGGCAGGACATATTTTGTGTGATTTTTATGTTTTGCTGCATACAAAAGCCATTACATGTGATTGCCACTTAGTGCTGTGTTGCTATACCAACTGTCCTGTAACTGGCAAGAATTCTGTTCCAATGCATCCCCTCTACGAGCATGCACGGGTATGCACTAGTATAGACAAAAGGACGATGCCGTCATATACACAATAGGACACAGCACTTTAAAGCATACCCATTTGAAGCAGTAAATCTGGAAATCTTACAAAATATCCATCCATCCATCCATCCTCTTCCGCTTAATCCTTTTCGAGTCACGGGAGGGGGGGCTGGACCCTATCCCAGCATTGGGTGAGAGGCAGGGTACACCCTGGAAAGATTGCCAGTCCATTGCAGGGCCAACACAGAGAGACAACCATTCACTCTCACAGTCATACCTAAGGACAATTTAAAATCCCCAGTTTGATGCCAAGATATGATGATGGACCAGAGAGAGACTGCGTGGTCGGAGCCCTCCACTAAAACATGAATTTGCAAGAATAACTGGAGACATCCAAGATTTTTAGGAGCAATGCGATTCAATATCTTTGTTTAGTCATACGATAGTCTGCCGGGTAGAAATGGAGGACGACTGTGATTGTGAGTACGACTCGACCTGGGACACGGAGAGTGACGGAGACGACCCGGCCGGAGAGAGCCAGACCCGGCGGTCAATCCAGGACAAAAACAAATCCGGTTGGGCTTTGGTATGTGTTTTCATCACTACACAGCCAAACCATCTCATGCAAAAAACAAAAAACCAACAAACAAATGCACTCTTTGTGAATTTGCTGCTGCTGCGCCGGGGGAAGCATATGTAGCCATTTCCGTAAAGCTAATGTTAACACGCTGCCACAGCCATGCTAGCTGCTGCTAACTACCACTGCTAGCCTTGGTGAAAGTCACTTATTTTAGAATGAGAACTAGCTATGATTTAGAATGCCTTCACTGTCATTATGCCATCGTATAACGAAATTACAGAAACGGCTTCGCTCCAGATGCACGACATGCAACATTATTCAAGGCATTTACACAGTAGCATACAACTATACAAGGTTTTTTTTTTTAAGCAAATAAGTGATGTAATATAACCCCATTTCCAAAAGGTTGGGACAGCCTGTAAAATCAAAATTATAAACAGCTGCAGTGTTTTGCAGATCTCATTAACTACTGTTTTATTCACAATGGAATGAATAAAACATTTCAAACGTTTAAAGTGATACTACCTTTAAATTCAAAATGAGCCAATAGTGTAACACCCCTTGAATCTAGGGACAGGTGTAGAAAAAGCCTGGAAAAGTAATTGGTACTTATGAAATATGTAACTAATTAAGGCTAGTAACATAATTGGGTTTAAAAAAAAAAAGCACCTTAGAGAGGCAGAGTTTGTCAGAAGTGTGGTTGGGCAGAGATTCCGTAATCTGCAAAAACTGCATCTACAAATTGGCCAATTTCAGAATAATGCTTCTCATTAAATTGTGAGGATTTTGAATATTGTCATCTACAGTGGGGGTGGGCAATATGGCAAAAAGATCATGTAACATTGGTTTCAAAAAGTAAACAGGTAAATTGCACACTTGCTACATAATTGCTACCATTTTAACAATGCTTATTAAGCACAGACCAAAAGCTAAATCAATCTGTTCACATGAAATTGATTTGCAAATGATGTCCTTTGGGTGAGGAAAAAAAAAAAAAAACTTTAGGAGTTGAGTGTAGGGGTACAGAACTGCAGTGTGTAGAATGTGCAATCTAGCATGATCCAACAATTTCTCTGTGATGGAGGATTGTGGAGACATTCTAATCTTTCAGAATCCAGTATTTTGATATTGCACATCCCTAATCTACAGTAAATCAAAAGATTCTGAAAATATGGAGACATCTTTGTACACAAGGGACACAGCCAAAAACCCACATTGGATATCCATGATCTCCTAATGATCCCCACCCCTTGTGTAAAGGGGATATAAGGAACTGGCAACATATACATCTGATAAAGCAACAGTGCTGAAAGGTATATACAGATTTTAGAGCAACATATGCTCTCATTTAGCTAGACAATGCTAAACTGCCTGCTTTGTCTTATCACAACAGTGTGGTTTCATATGGTATGGCATAGTAGAGGTGTCAGGTGCTCGACTGGCTTGCCTGCAGCCCATACCTTTCACCAGTTGAAAACATATGGCTCACCATTAAATGTAAAACATGACAAAGGAGACCCAGGACTGATGAGCATCTGGAATCCTATCAGACAAGAGTGGGACAGCATTCCTTTCTTAAAGGTCCAACAACAGGCCTCCTTACTTCCTAGAAGTTTTGGGGCAGTTGTCACAGTGGTAAACATGGCCCTTTTCCAGCTCTTTTGAGATGTGTTGCTCTCGTGAATTTCAAAATGAACTAACATTTTTGGTGAAATAGTAAAATCTCACATTCAACATTTGGTATGTTTTTATGTGAATATGAAATTTGCTCATCTTTTTGTTTTACAGATAATGTACTAAGAGTAATGTATAGTATTGCAAGTAATGTGATAGTGTAAAATAAAAGAACCTATTGCAGACAGAACAACATAGCTGGATAAAAGCAGATTAAAATAGACAATAGCATATTGTCTATTCATTTAGCAAGATTGAAACAATATGGTATGGCTTCCTGAGGAAGGTGGTCAAAAATGGGTAGAAGCGAAAGAATGTTTCCAGTGTTTCCTTTGGCTTCAAGACCTTGGTGTGGTGGCAACATATTTTTCAGCACTATTGTACCCACAACATGTTAATTTTATACTATTCATTTCTATTTTTTTTTTATTTTGCACAGTAACTTTGCATATGGAACTTATTAATTTGAAGTATTGTACAACCAAGGCTTGAATGTTGGAATATTAGGCCAGTTGGGGTTCCACCCAGATGTCCTGTGTTTGGAGTTTTCACTGGTGTATCCTTCTCTCCAGTTAAAAGGAGAACTGGAACAGCAACCCCTTAAAGACAAAGACAAAATAAAATTTTAACATTTTTGTATGGAATCTGGTCCGTCCCATGAGTGGTACTTGGAATGTTAGTGCAGGTGATCTGCAGGCAGAACTTCATTAAGGAATCCAAAGATTTTTATTCTTAAACGCTCCCAATTGTATTCAGATTGATTGTTTTTAGTTCAAGTCTTCAAGCTCTGCTTGTTTGAATTAAGATCTAAATGTGATCAAATGAAATTGTATGTTAAACGCCATATTGTATGATATAGTGTAGTTAGAAATGTACTTTAAGTCAGTTAACATTCTTAAAATGATGTTTTAAAAACTCAAAGCAATCAGAAAGTGGCCATAAGGACTGGAAGAGAAGCGGAAAAAGAAAAAAAAAATCAGCAAAATTTAAAACAATGTGTCATGGGTTTAAGTGTCCCCTGAAGCTTGTTTCCTGAAACTGTGACTTAGATTAACCATTATAATTCAATAAGTGACTCCTCCGTGAAACACTCATGGCTGCTCTGTTCATTCACAGACCAGAAAATTCACAGTTATCCTGTTAAATCAAAGGGAATCTTTGTTCTTTTGCATGTTCTTTTGTTGTTAAAATTGTGTTAATAGGTCTGAGGAGTTGTTAAGTTCCTGCCCAGCAGGTCAGTTGGGGGCGGGGGGTGGGGATTAGTGCTGCTGTTAAAGCCACGTCACTCTTAACCCTTTGGTTTCCATCTCAGCATCAGCTCTGTTTGAATTGTCCTCAGAAGGGAACATGCAAATCCACAGAGGTGTGAAGTTTGTACCAGCAACTCACCCTTGGCCAAGGGATCCCTGGTTCATCCCAGCCCCTGACTAACAGTGATGTGTGTGGAGTTTGCATGCTCTCCCCGTGTCTGCATGGGTTTACCCCGGGAGTTCCCCAGAGCCCCTTTTCCACTAGTACCCAGTCGGCCTTACTCTACTCTACTTGGTTCAGTTCTGTTTCCATTACAGCTGGGTACGCCTGGGGTGGGTGGGATTTTTTTACAGCAAGGCGGTGCCACACTCCAGTGACGTAAAACACGCAATACAATACAGCCTGTCACTGATGTCAGCACAGCTTCACAAACGATCAGTGGTTGTAGAGCTTAAGAATGTCTGGTTTATTTCCTGTGCAAAAAATTGCTGTGATCCAAGTAAAGGAACCCTATTTCACCGTTTATGGGAATGTAGAAAAATCAGAATGTTTTGGGAAGAGGTGAGGTTAACAATTGAAAAAATAATTTCAAAACAAATCACACTGAACCCTAAACTATTTTTGTTGGGTCTGTATCCAGAAAAACTTAACTTTAATAAGAGTGAGAACATTCATAGACCTCAGTTTGCTCAATGTCAAAAAATGTATTGCACTACTGTGGAAAAACTCAGACCAGATGTGACTCAGTGGTTAAGACAGATGTTACCAACCTTCCACTAGAAAGAATAACATACATACTGAAATCAAAGGAAAATGTGTTTGAGAATATATGGAGACCTTTCATTGATTATGTAAAGAAATTAAACATAACATCTGAAGAAGAAGGTGAATGATATTTGTGGACCTTGCAAATTCCAAGCTGGTGAATGTATATTATGTTTTCTTATGTGATAGATTACCTAGACTAAACAGAGGAGCATTGTTGTTGACTTGTTTTTGTTAATGGCTGTTTTTATTACCCTTTTTTGTTATTTTGTTATTGTTCTTTTTAGTTTTTAAATTACTTTTGTGTTAGTGTCTGACTGTGTGTGCTGTTTGTAAAAAAAAAAAAAAAAAAGGTTCAATAAAAATATTGTGGGAAAAAAAATTGCTCTGATCTGCGTGAAAATCATGGACTGTTGAGACATCATGGACGTACCTGCTTTAGCTGCACTGAGTCTGAGATGGTGTCATAGCAAAAAAATGATCAGCTGACAACTTGATCGCCAGGTTAATAACTATATTAACCACAAAATGTATATTCAAAAAGTAAACAGAACTGAGTTAGGTATAATAAGATGTATTTGACGGTTATGATGCATTTTAGGGCAAAACAAACTTGATCTAGGATTAAAAGCAATTAAAATAATGCAGTCACAAGGTTACATGGAAAATGCTTGATTTACTAGATACATATACTGTAGAAATATATATTCTCTGAATCAACGATGTACTATACATGCATTCATGTAGTATTGCACTGACAATAAACCTCTGAAGTTTTTGCAGATGTCTCTTTTTTATATGTGAAGGTTACCACCATGTGACGTAAATTTCTTAAAAATGAGCCATTATTTTCAAGGTCACCCATTAATGGTTTGTACTATTGACTCTTTTTCCACCAGTGTATTAACAGACAAAAATAGAAATCATGATGCAAACACATAAGTCACTAAATTGTTTATTACAATCAGCAACAAATTCCAGATTATTCAGAATGTGCAAAACTCAAACTGTAAGACTGGGTCACTCAGCAGCTGGGATGTGCAGCTCACACTGGTCTCAGATCAGCAGATCTTGGGCCTGCATCTCTGTAAATAGTGACGCAAGGTCCAGTTTGGGGTGGATCGATCGTTTACCTCTTGCCTAGACAAAAGACAGAAATGGGTGGTGGTTAAATAAAGGAAGTTTAAAACGTATTTGGGAAATACACTTGTTGCTAAAAGCCAGTGGTGGAATGTGAATGAATGAATCTTTATTTCGGATAGATTAAAAGAAAATAGAATAATATAACAAAGGGGAAAAAAAAAATCTAATAAGGTCGAATTAAACAATAACTCCTCTGATTATACAGTTCAACATAGGTTATCTGAAATGGGTGATGGCTGAAGCTGCAGCTTATATTGCCCACCCATATTCCATCCAAGAATTCAAAAGAAAAACAAAACAGGAGCGATTCCAATTCCAATGTGACAATAAAGTACTTCGTTGTTGTATTTAACCACAATTTTCATGTAGCTGCACTGATGTAAAGTCGATTTTACAAGGGCTGCGTTACATTTAAAATCATCTGCTTTTACTGTGGCCTCAGCAATCAGAAAGAATTTATACATTCACTTGAATGGAATATAGTACTGTAACTGAAAGTGTGCATCACTGAGTATGGAGTCGCTCAGTCAAAATATGGAGTTTTTATCAATAAAAGTTTGTCTTGAATGTAAAAGTGTCTCTTCTTGCCCTGGCTTCAAGTGTGGGCGGTGTTTTGTACTTTTATTGCTAAAATATAAAAGGATGCACTACAATGGGTCTCAAATATTTGTAATGTGTCCTGTTACTGCATGAGTTTATTGATGATAGAGTATAAACTACACATATAAACTAAATTATATTGATGACTGAACAACTGCCATTCCCCAAAAGATACAGTTATGAACATAACTCAAAGGATCACACAAGTGATCTGACAAAAAAATAAATACATTAACAAGTGATTTATTTTACAGTTGATGCGCCAGTCTTTTTCAATTATTCTGTAATTAATACTCACACAATCAAATAAATCTCAGTTCAGTCCCTTTTATATTAAGTGGAAATTGTGCTACTTTGGTTTTGACACTACCTATAAAAGCAAAGGATTTCAGTACTTTCCACAGTGGCGACATCCGTTGTTGAGCGGCTGATTCCCTCCTCCCTAGACCAACAACAGAAATGGATGGTGGTTAGTTTCAAGCAAGTTCAACACTTATACAGGCACATCTCAAAAATTAGAATATCATGAAAAAGTTAAATATTTTTGTCACTCATTTCAGAAAGTGAAACCCATATATAGATTCATTACAGGGACAGTGATATATTGAAAGTGTTTATTTTAATATTGATGATTATGGCTACAGCCCATATTAACCAACACCTCAGCGGCCAACATTTCTATTTAAAAACTATTTTTTAAAGTTTATGTAATATTCTAATTTTTTGCCAAGTTGAATTTGGGGTTTTCAGGGGCTGTAAGCCATAATCATCCAAATTAAAATAAATAAATGCTTGAAATGTATCACTGTCTGTGTAATGAATCGATATAATATATGGATTTCTCTTTCTGACGCTTTAGAAAATTATATGAATGACTTTATAAATCACTGGTTTGAAAAAGCACTTTTATATTGTTGAGATTTCGGCTCCCATGGTCAAACAGGGAGGCTAACCCTGGCATGTGGAAACACATTCTAGCATTAAATTGCACACAATTTAATGCGCAGCACCAAAGTGCAATACAAAACACAAATTAGGACTTTAACCAGGATTAACAGATTTCATCGTTTTGCTCTCACAAGCGAATATTTAGGAGAAAACAAGCGCGAATCAGCAGTTGGTACTAGCTAGCTACTAGCCAAAACGAGTTAGCCAGCACAAAACTGCATTAAATTGCACACAATTTAATGCGCAGCACTAAAGTGCAATACAAAACAAAAACCAGGACTTTAACCAGGATTAACAGATTTCATCGTTTTGCTCTCACAAGCGAATATTTAGGAGAAAACAAGCACGAATCAGCAGTTGGTACTAGCTAGCTACTAGCCAAAATTCGTTAGCTAAAACGAGTTAGCCAGCACAGAACGGCGCTGTATGGCTCAAAAAAAGTGAGCTTACCACCAACAGGATAAATAAGCGAACAGATGCACAATATTACAAATCACTCACCATCGATGGTTCTCTCACGTTCGTCTTCAGCTCGTCAGTAGTATGGTTCTATTCTGCGCAGCCATCTGTAGGGTCCGGATCACTCTGACTGTATCTGCCAGCAAGCAGAGAAAACCCCGCACCTCTTCGTTGGACCACGGTGTAGATTTCTGCAAAACCTACAACACTGTCTGTATTAATATCGTATTTACTCCGTGACCGAGTTAGTCCGTGATTGCAAATGGCAGTCGTAAAGATTTCAACGAAGACGGCCGCTTTCGTGACGTTACGCCCTGACCAATCAGCGGCTAGCAGTCTATTGACGTCACATCACACCTCGCTTTCGCTCGTTTATACCCTGCCTCTTAACTGGCACAAAAATAGTGTTGGTTAAAGCGAGCTGGGTACAGTGGAAAAAGCGAGAAAGTGAGTAGAGTAGAAGTAAGTAAGGCTAAGGCGATACTAGTGGAAAAGGGCCTCAGTTTCCTCCCACAAGCCAAAAACATGCAGGTTAGGTTAATTGAAGACTATAAAAGTGGCCCTAGGTGTGAATGTGTGTGTGAATGGTAAAGGGATTGCACCGTACCGTGGATGCTTCATCCATCCAGGTGGATGCCCTCAATTTCCCCTCTGGGGATCAATAAAGTATACAAAAAAAAAAAAAAAAAAAAAAAAAAAAGATATTCCCACTAGATGTTATGGGGGGGTGATCTGTTGGGTGTCATGGGATGTCATGTGTTTACTCCTCCTGGGTTAACTGGATTATTTCTGCTGCTGTGGATCACCTATCCCTCTTCTCCTTTTTTCCTGCTGATTAGTGCAGATCTGCAGGATTTAACACCACCAAACACCACCCTTTAGTTCCTCCTCATGGCTGTCATTTAAAAAAAAAAAAAATGGCCAACACACGCCAATCACATCCTTTTTCATGTAAATTAGAAACATTGTTTTGTAAATGTGAGGATTTTTCTCATAAATTTGCAGGATTTTCCTGCAGAGTTACAGCCATTTTACTCAAATGTGCAGCTTCTTACTTGAAAATTTGCAGCTTTTTATTATTCATAATTTTGCAGCATTTTTCTCATGAATTTAGAACTTTTCTTACCCTTGAATTTGCAGGGTTTTTTTTTTTTTTTTTAAAAAAGCTTAAATTTGCAGCATTTTACTCAAATCTTATATTTGCAGTGTTTTAGGTTGGAAACAGTTGGGAATTTACACTTTTGTCTTTTTGCTAAAGTTGCAGCTTCTTACCCATAAAATTCCACTTTTTTTGGTCAGAAATTGGCAGCTTTTAACTGAGACTTACATCCCCACCCTCTTTTTTTTGTCAGGTCAGGCATTGGCTTGCTTGCTACCAGATAACCATGAAAACCGGTATTACCTGTCTCATGGGTCGGGTCATCGGCAGCTCAACTAGCATCCCCGCCCTTCCGAGGGCGTGGAGGGTGAAACAGGACATCCTGGCAAAACTAAAAACAATATCTGTCACAGGTCTGTGGTGGACCACTCCTAGTTACACGGGGTGAGACTGGACATCCTGGCAGATAAACATCTGTCGCAAGGTCTGTGAAGGACTGTACCAGTCGGTGCATCCTGACACGCACTACACAAAGAGCAGAGATAAACAAACCTATCATCTGGTCAGTCACTGCAACAGATACTGGAGTCAGTTTGTCTTGGCTTGTCCTTGCCACTGATAATACCTTTATCTGCTAAGAATGTGCTTGTCATGGCTCCCTCTGGGCCATTATCTGCTACAGCCACACGCACACCTGCTCCCAATCTCCCACGGGCTTTATAGCCCGCGCTGCCTGAGATCCGGCACAGAGCCGTCTGTCATTCTGCCTACAGAATACGTCTCTTGTCAACAGCCAAGTTCCTGGCCTCTTCATCCTAGACCAGAATCGTCTCCTTGCCTCAAGTAAGCCTGTTGTTTACTCACCTTATTAGTCATCTTCCCCTGTGCACAGGTGGATTCCTCTGGCAGCGGAATCTTCCTCTCTTGGCGGCGGTACCAGCCTCCTACACTCCTACAGGTCCACCAGCCCAATCCCGGCGTGGGTCAAGAACGCCGTCTCCCTGGCCGCAGCCCCTGGGCCAACCTGAGCATCCAACATCCATCTGCAAAGTAAGCCCCAGTCATTACCAAACTCTACTAACGGTGGACTGTGCCAACTCCTGTGCTCTGTGTCATTATAGGGTTGCCAGGCTGAACGGCGTTCTGCTCTCCCTCGGTCACAACTTCAGCACTATTCTTCACCTCCTCTTACACAACACACACAACGCATACACGCACTCACACACTCACTGGAAATAAAGGGTAATTGTACTCACTTGAGCCTGAGCGTGTGTTCCCTGGGTCTGATAATTATGTCAGTACGGCTCCGTCAGAGCGACCCAGCGAACAGCGTGCTAGCATGCCAGGTTAACAACTTAGAGGCTCGGGTGGATCAATTAGCTTACCAGCAGCAGGTAATTCTCAACCAGATAGCGCAGATTAACAACCAACTGGATCATCTGGATGGGCAACAGGCGTTTCCTTCGGTCTCTGGGAGTATGTCGGCTCCCGTTTGCTCCCCTCCTAGCCAGGCTAGTTAGGTCCCCTTGGCCCGGCTTACACCGGTTCCCACGCCCGCTCGCTTCAGCGGTAAGCTCGGGGAGGCTCGTGGTTTCATACTCCAGTGTGAGACAGTCTTCCAGCGGGTTCCGGGGGATTTTCCCACAGAGCATAGTCACATAGGCTATGTGGCTAATCTACTGGAGGGCAGGGCACTAGCTTGGGCATATGCCGTGATGGCTAAACCGAGCTATGCTAATTATCCTACCAGCAGTTCGTCTCAGATTTCCATGAGGTATTCGACCATTCTGACCGTGGTAGCGTGCTCACCACTCGGCTGCTAAATCTTCGGCAGGGGGGCAGGTTCGTCGCGGACTATGTTGTCGATTTCCAGGTGGTGGCAGCGGAGGCTGGATGGGAGGATGCCTTGCTCTGTAGCATATTCACTCGGAGCTTGAGCCCTAGCCTGCGGGATGAACTAGCCCACCTAGATAAACCGGAGAGACTCACTGAGCTAATTTCCTTAGCTATTAGTTTGGATAATAGGCTGAGGGAGCGGGCAGCAGAGCGAAGAGCTTCCGGTCGCTCAGGCGCCCAGTTTCATCACTCCCCTCAGTCGTCTCAATTGGCCCTGCTGTCATCTGAGTCTCTAGACGGGCAGGAAGCTATGGTTGTTGGGCGGTCCAAGCTCTCGTTAGCCGAGAAGCAGCGCCGCAGGGAATTAGGATTGTGTATGTACTGTGGTAGTGATTAGCATGAGGTAGAGTCTTGCCCCATTTGGCCAAAAGAGGGGGTCTGTGCGTCGCAGTAGGGGGACTCACGGATTCATCTCGATCTAATCCCCTCACCAAGTGTCTCCTACCAATCAGATTTATTTACAAACAGACCGAATTTGCCACACATGCACTGATTGACTCGGGGGGCTGAGCAGAGCTTCATATCGGGGGACCTGGCAACCCGACTGGGGCTTCCCTGCCATCCACTTCAGTCTCCCCTAAGGCTCGTTGCCCTGTCTAAAGCCCCTCTGGCAACAGTCTCTCAAACCGCCCCGGTGTCAGTTATCGTTTCCAGCAACCATCGGGAGGACCTGCGCTTGTTTGTGTTACCCTCTTCAACGTCTCCGGTCATTCTGGGCTACCCCCAACTCCGGCTACACAACCCCTCCTTCGATTGGCGATCGGGGAGTGTCATCTCGTGGAGCTCTTTCTGCCTCAGTGCGTGCTTGTAGTCCGCAGCATGCTGTCCGTCAGTGTCCCTGGTCCTTCATGCCCCCCTCCTCCTGACCTGTCCAAGGTGTCGTCTGAATACCATGACCTGGGGGCAATATTTAGCAAGTCACAGGCGCTGTCCCTTCCCCCCCTTCCCCACCGTCCTTATGACTCTGCCATCAATCTCCGGGCTGGTGCTCCGCTGCTGTCGAGCCGCCTCTACAGCCTTTCGGCTCCGGAGTGGGAGGCGATGGATACCTACATCAACGAGTCTCTCAGCTCGGGCATCATCCGGCCCTCTTCTTTGGCGGTGGGGGCGGGGTTCTTCTTCGTGGGTAAGAAGGATGGCTCCCTGCGGCCATGTATCGACTTCAGGGCCCTCAATGACATCACCGTGAAGGACAAGTACACCCTCCCACTTATGGACACGGTGTTCGACTCCCTCCGGGGGGCCTCCTGGTTCACCAAGCTCGACCTCTGCAATGCCTACCACCTCGTGCAGATCAAGGAGGGGGACGAGTGGAAGATGGGGTTCCGGACCCCAAGCAGCCACTTCGAGTACCTCGTGATGCCGTTTGGGTTAACCAACACTCTGGCCGTCTTCCAGCGCCTCATTAACGATGTCCTCCGTCTTCGTGTACCTGGATGATATCCTCATCTTCTCCCAGTCATTGGACGAACATCGGGTCCATGTGAAACGGGTCCTCCAACAGCTCCTGGAGAACAAGTTGTTCGTAATGGCCGAAAAGTGTGAGTTCCATGCCAACAGGACCTCATTTCTCGGATTCATCATCTCTCACAACTGGATTATCCCCAACCCTGATAAGGTTAAGGCGGTGGTGGATTTCCCCCGTCAAGGAAGCAACTCCAGCAGTTCCTGGGGTTCGCCAATTTTTACCGCCATTTTGTGCCTAATTACAGCATGATCGCTCTCCCCTTGACCCGTCTCACGTCCCCCAAGGTGGCTTTCCGGTGGATGGAGGAGGCTGCATTGGCATTCACTGCCCTCAAGGGGGAGTTCTTGTCCTCCCGGGTCCTGACGCAGGTGGATCCTTCTCTTCAGTGCCTGGTCGAGGTGGACGCTTCTGACTCCAGGGTGGGGGCAGTTCTCTCCTAGCACTCTCCCGTGGATGGGATGATCCATCCCTGCACATTCTTCTCTCGTCGTTTGTCCCTGGCGGAGAGGAATTATGACATCGGTGACAGGGAGCTCCTGGCAGTGAAGCACGCCCTGGAGGAGTGGCATCACTGGTTGGAGGGGGCCACTCAACCCTCCGTGGTATGGACTGACCATAAGAATTTGGAATACCTGAGGACTGCCAAGCGGCTGAATGCCCGTCAGGCCCGTTGGTCACTGTTCTTCGGGCGTTTCAATTTTACTATTACGTATCGCCCCGGGGCCAAGAACGCCAAACCGGACACCCTCTCCGGGCAGTTCGCTTCGGATGTGGCAGAGGGGCATGAGCACACCATTCTCCCAGCCTCTTGTGTCGTCGGCGCCCTCTTGTGGGGCATCAGGGAGAGGGTCTTGAGGGCGCAGGAGGTTAAGCCCGATCCGAGTGGAGGGCCCACGGAGCAGCTGTTTCCTCGTCGATCCGGAGCGAGGTGATCCACTGGGCCCATTCATCCAAGTTTTCGTGCCATCCAGGGGTGACTTGCACAGTGGAGCTCCTGCAGAGATCGTTCTGGTAGCCGGGGCTTTGGAAGGATGTCACCACCTATGTCCGCGCCTGTCCTCAGTGCGCCACCGGGAAGTCATCTTCTCCGCCTGCTGATCTTCACTCATTACTGGTTCCCAGCAGACCTTGGTCCCACATAGCCCTGGATTTCGTGACTGGCCTTCCTTCCTCCAACCATTACACCGCTGTCCTCATCACCGTGGATCGCTTTTCCAAGGCCGCCCATTTTGTTCCACTTCAGGGGCTCCCTACGGCGTGGGACACGGCGGACCTGCTGGTGCAGCACGTAATATGCCTCCACAGGATCCCCACCGACCTCGTCTCCGAGCGGGGTCCCCAGTTCGTGTCCCAGGTTTGGAAGGCGTTCTGCAACGCACTAGGGACAACGGTGAGCTTGTCTTCCGGTTATCATCCACAAAGAAACGGGCAGTGCGAGCGGGCTAATCAGGAGCTGGAGGCTGCCCTACATTGTGTCATCACCTTGAGTCCCTCGTCCTGGAGCAACCATCTCCCCTGGATTGAATATGCCCACAACTCAACTGTGTCCTCGGCAATTGGCATGTCCCCTTTCAGCGCCTCTCTGGTCTACAACCCTCCGCTTTTTCCCGAGGAGGAGAGGGAAGTGGCTGTACCATCCATCCACGCCCACCTGAGGCGCTGTCGCCGGCTCTGGACAGCCAGTTGCAGGGCCCTTCTCCGCATGGCTGAGCGTAACACCAGGACCGCAAATCGCTGCAGAAAACCGGCTCCTCAGTACCAGGTGGGTCAGCAGGTTTGGCTGTCTACTCAGCATATTGCCCTGAAAGCTGAAAAATGGAAGTTGGCTCAACACTTCATTGGCCCCTTCCCTATTGTGTGGGTGGTTAACCCTGTGGCTGTGAGCCTGGCTCTACCCCCCTCTCTCCGTATCTGTCCTACGTTCCATGTCTCAGGTGAAGGCCGTCTGTTCCAGCCCCCTCTGTCCCTCTCCCAAGACTCTACCTCCACCAGTGTTGATTGACGGTGACCCGGCTTGGAAAGTCAACGCCATCCTGGACGTCCACCACTGGGGTCGTGGCCTGCAGTACCTGGTGGACTGGGAGGGGTATGGCCCCGAGTGGAGGTCCTGGGTACATCCGTCATTTGTGTTAGACAAACACCTCAGAGACTTCCACCAGACGCACCCGGGTAGGCTGGGTCAGGTGCCAGGAGGCACCTCTCGGGAAGGGGGAGTACTGTCATGGCTCCCTCTAGGCCATTATCTGCTACAGCTGCACGCACACCTGCTCCCAATCTCCCACAGGCTTTATAGCCTGCGCTGCCTGAGATCCGGCACAGAGCCGTCTGTCATTCTGCCTACAGAATACATCTCTCGTCAGCAGCCAAGTTCCTGGCCTCTTCATCCTAGACCAGAATCGTCTCCTCACCTCAAGTAAGCCTGTTGTTTACTCACCTTATTAGTCGTCTTCCCCTGTGCACAGGTGGATTCCTCTGGTGGCGGAATCTTCCTCTCTTGGCGGCAGTACCAGCCTCCTACACTCTTACAGGACCACCAGCCCAATCCCGGCGTGGGTCAAGAACGCCATCTCCCTGGCCGCAGCCCCTGGGCCAACCTGAGCATCCAACGTCCATCTGCAAAGTAAGTCCCTGTCATTACCACACTCTGCTAACGGTGGACTGTGCCAACTCCTGTGCTCTGTGTCATTATAGGGTTGCCAGGCTGAACGGTGTTCTGCTCTCCCCCGGTCACAACTTCAGCACTATTCTTCACCTCCTCTTACACAACACACACAACGCATACACACACTCACACACTCACTGGAAATAAATAGAGGATAATTGTATTCGCTTGAGCCTGAGCGTGTGTTCCCTGGGTCTGATAATTATGTCAGTGCTGCTAGTCCAGCAAAAGCTAGTGGTACTCAAATACTTTGCAAGCAGTTTCATGAAATGGTCAATCAGAAAGCAACTCATACCAGCTCAGACGTTGCCCGGGCTTACAAGGTCCGCGCTGATCTGTTCACACTCCAACAGGCAGCGAAAAGTAAGCTAGGAGCAGGAAGACCAAAGAAGAGGAAAACAGCAGCCTTGTGTGTAGCAGAATGGAATGTACGCAGTCTGTTGGACACAACAACATCACAGCGCCCAGAAAGACAGACCGCGCTTGTGGCCCTGGAAATGAACAGGTATAATGTAGACATAGCTGCACTTAGTGAAACAAGATTGCCTGGATATGACAGCTTGGAAGACCATGGGTACGTCTTCTTTCGAGTGGGAGATCAACTCAAGAAAGGAGAGATGCAGGAGTGGGCTTTGCAGTTAGAAAGGAGATAGCAGCAATGCTTGATGAGGAACCGGTGCCAATCAATGACAGGATAATGACTATGAGACCCCCACTACAGCAGAAGATGTATGCCACACTCAGTGTATATGCCCCAACAATGACCAACACAAAGGAGGCGAAGGAAGAGTTCTACAGTGATTTACATGAGACTATCAGGTGTGTACCGACTGATGACAGGCTGATACTCGGAGATTTTAATGCCAGAGTTGGTTCGGACACTGAGAAATGGAAAGGAATGCTAGGCAGTTATGGAGTAGGCAAGTGCAATGCTAATGGAGAACTTCTACTTGCACTATGTTCAGAGTACAACCTTGTGATAACCAACACTCTATTTAAGCACAAGGACACACACAAGACATGGATGCACCCAAGATCCAAGCACTGGCACTTGTTAGACTACATCATAGTCAGCCAGAGAGACATAAGGGATGTACTGGACACCAGAGCAATGAGAGGCACGGACGGAGTGTGGTACTGATCATGTTATGCTGAGATCTAGATAAAGGATTTGGAGATGAAAACAGAACTGCAGGACGGATGCAAAGCCACCACGGAAGCTAAACACCAGTGCACTGAAAGGCTAAAAGAAGCAGGAAGAACTTACACAGGAAATGGATGAAAACTTGAAAGACTGGGACAGCAACAACTCAGAGAATGACATAGAAGAGAAATGGGCAACACTGAAGGATACGGTGTATCAGACTGCAAGTGATGTATTAGGGCACTGAGAGGAAACATCAAGATTGGTTTGATGAACACCTGACGAAACTACTAGAAGCGAGGAATACAGCTAGGCGGGAAAACCTACAGTGTAACAAGGTCGAAGAAGAAGAAATACTCAAAGGCTCAGAGTGAGCTACAGAAGTACACCAGAGAGATGAAGTCCAACTGGTGGGATGAAAAAGCGGAGGAACTTCAAACTGCAGCAGACAGGAAGGACATGAAAACATTCTTCACAGGTTTGAGAGAAATCTACAGCCCTAAACCAAGAGGATTGATCCAACTAAAGGCTATGAATGGTGAAACGGTTTTGCAGGAGAAAGACAAGATCCTGGACAGATTTGCAGACAACTTTGACCAACTACTAAACAACCTTGGAGATCTCACTGAAGAGGCTAAAGAAGCTCTAGTGCAGCGACCAGCGGTATCAAGTCTGGATGAACCACCAAATTTTGATGAACTAATGGCAGCTATCAGGACAACACAGGATGGTAAAGCTCCAGGAAGGGATGAAATTCCAGCAGAAGTGTGGAAATTTGGTGGTGTTCAGCTGACCAACTGCCTGCATAAGCTCATCCAAGAGATTTGGGATGCCTAGAAAATACCTCAAGACTGGAAGGATGCAAGTATTGTGCCTTTGTTCAAGAAAGGTGACAGGAAAGATTGTGGAAATTACCGCAGTATATCACTGCTAGCCACTGTTGGTAAGATTCTCTCACGTTTGCTACTAAACAGACTCAATGAACACATTTCATAGAATGTACTATCGGAAACCCAGTGCGGCTTTAGAAGTGGAAGAAGCACAATGGACATGATTTTCTGCTTGAAACAGGTTCAAGAAAAGTGTATCGAACAGAGCATGCCGCTTTATGTAGTCTTCATAGACTTCAGTGTTTCACAACAAGGACTTTGGCAGGTACTCCAGAAATATGGCTGTACAGAGAAGTTTGTCAGCCTGATCGAGGCACTCCATACAGGTATGCAAGCAAACGTGGCAATGAGTGGCTCAGTATCTAAAGACTTTTCAATAAGCAATGGGGTGAAACAAGGGTGTGTGCTGGCGCCTACACTCTTCTCGCTACATGTATATCTGGCAGCCATGCTTGAGGTGGCCTTCAAAGACACTTCAGAAGGAGTATACACTCAAACAAGGAAAGAAGCAGACTTGTTCAATGTGGCACAGTTTAAAGCCAAGAGTAAGACATCGATAAAGGTAGTAAGAGAAATGCTCTTTGCCGACGACAGTGCTCTAGTTGCACACAGTGTGGAAGATATGCAATCTTTAGTGGAGAAATTTGCAAGAGCAGCTAGCCAATTCAGCCTCAAAATCAACATCAAGAAAACAAGAGTGCCTTTTTCAACCACCAAAGTTCCAATTATCAACATCACTACCAGAAGAGATCAGCATTGGTACAGAGCCACTAGTCAAGTGCAAGACTTTCAAGTATCTAGGGAGTACTGTTTCAGAGAATGCTAGGCTGGAGGATGAACTCTCTCTCAGAATGGGAAGAGCAAGCGCTGTGTTTGGAAACTTGAGGGAGAGACTGTGGAACAATCGACATGTGTCTGTGTGAAATGCAAAGTGTACAGAGCAACAGTACTGGCTACTCTATTGTACGATGCTGAAATTTGGACTGTCTACAGAATGCAGGTAAAGAAACTCCACGCGTACATGATGAGATACCTTCGAGCCATAATGAACATCTCATAGAAAGACAAGATAACCAACATAGAAGTGTTGAAACAAGCTGGTCTACCATCAATGGAGGACATGCTAATACAGATGAGCCTGAGATGGCTCGGACATGTTGAGCGGATGGACCACCAGCGTCTCCCTCGGCAGTTACTCTACTCAGTTATGCGAGGGCAAACGCAATCAGGGTAGACCAAGGCTCAAAGAAACTGTAAAAAGGAACTTGAAGTTGGATATATACACAGGAGTTCCTGGCAGCGTAAGGCTAAGGACAGAGCTGTGTGGAGGAATCTGATCAGACCTAAATGAAACAGTCATTATCGCCCACGACAGAATGCTATGATGATGATGAACCTAACTTGCATGTTTTTGGCATGTGGGAGGAAACCGGAGAAATCCCCTTACAAAATATCACTATAAATTCAAGAAATGTCAGTTTCTGTGTAAATCTGGAAATCTTAATCATCACCCGATTAACAATTGGACACACTACTTTAAACCACACCCATTCAAAGCAGTACGTCATGTCAGTGTCACCATCAGAACCCATCATAGGACGGCCTATGATGTCTGCATAATGTTCTATGATGATCCTATGTTATCAGGCAACATAGGACTCGCAATGACGTCATATACACAATAGGACTGGCTACCTATGATGTAGGCATGAGGTCTATGATGCCTGCCTTGATGTCTCTATGATGTCATATAGACCATCACTCACAATGCCTGCCTTCATGTCTTTATGATGTCATATACACCATCACTCACCAAAGAAGAGATACTCATCACCCAATTACCAATAGGACATAGCGCTTGAACCGAATGGGAATTGCCAGAAACAGGAAAGAAGAGATACTCATCACCTGATTAAGAATAGGACACACTAATTTAAACCAGGATCAAATGCAGCCATCATAGGGCGCGCTATGCCATCATCAAAGATCATAGGACTTAGGACAGCTTCCAAGATCAAATGCAGGCATGACTCATGATCATATGACTCCCTATGACATCATCACGGAACGCAGGACTCACTATGACACCATCAAAAATCAAAGGCAGGCATCACTGAATGAGTGTTGACATGCTTGCTTACACCCTTGCTTACACCTGCTTTCTATGGGCATGCAGAAATACTTGCTTATGCTTGGTTTCTATGGCCAGGCACAGGTATGTATGGCCATGCACGGGTATGTACAAGTATGATTTAATCTTAGATATTACCCCCCAAAACCCAGGAATGGCCTTGACTATAATAATACTTAGTGTCCCCCTCAGTATTTACTCTGGAGAAAATGTTCTGTTTATTGTCCCCTCCCCCCCTCCCCCAACACCCCCACCCAACATATTCGCTCATATGGACCGCTCCTAGTCTGGCCCTTCACCCAGATCAGTTTGTCCTACCAGAGGCAATTTTGCCCTGACAACACAGCTCCTGGGTTCAGTAGGGCAGAGTTTTTCAACCAGGGTGCCCCAGTACATTCAGGTTTCTGTGGGAAATTATCTAATTTAATGTCTTAATTTGTCCAAAAAAATTGTGCAAATTCTTTGCAATTTTTTGGACCAATTAACCAGTGAAATTGGATAACTTCCCACAGAAATCTGAACGTACCGGGGCACCCTGGTTGAAAAACCCTGCATTAGGGCACGCAAACCCCTCCACCACGATAAGGTGGCGATCCAAGGAGGGGTCCACCCCCCCACCCGTTATTTTTTTTTTTGAGGAAACTGGACTTCCAGGAAAACCTCCCCCCCTCCCCCCCCCCCCACCCGTCCCATGCCCCACCATTTTTAAGGAGGAAACTGGAACTTCCAGTAAAACCTAATCACCTATGCTTTGCTTGCCATCTTGAACATCAAGGTTAGTTTTCATGTCTTATTTAGATTTTTTTTTCTTGTGTCTCCTTTTTCGAGTCTTCTCCAAAAGACTGTTTTGGGTAACATTTGTGACATTTTTCTCTGGTTTATCTATTTTTCCACCCTTTCTCCTCACGTTTCTGAAATGTCTTTAAGACTTTCCTGCTCGCTGAGGTCCTCCTCATTTGAAGAACAAGATTGGCTAATCTGAAGGATTGGAGAGGATTCCTCCTTCTGCCCAGCAAACTTCTCTCTATCCAGTTGTCGTATTTCCTCCAACTCTGCTTGAAGCTCCTGATTGTCTTTGTCCCTCTGTTGAAGCTTTGAGGCATATCACGTTTCTAAGGATGCCAGCTGGTCTTTTAGGACGTGTCATTTTTTGCATTGGATTTGCAAAACTTTAATGTGCTCTTCCAAAGAAGCTTTTACTTTGGAAAATCGAATGGCAGCTGTCATCCTCTTCAATTCTGACTGTTGGCACTAAACACAACATTCAAGTTTTTTTTTTTTTCCTAGCTTTCTTTGTTTACAAAGTTCCTTTTCCATTTCTGCAAACTTTTCCTGCGGTTTTACATTTTCTTCTCTTTCTGTGGCTAATGTACTGTCCAGCTCTCATACTTTCTCCTGTTGAATACATGAGATCTTGACAATTTCATTCTGGTGTTCATTCTTGTAGAAGTCAAGATAAAATTCAGCCCTTTTATGCTACATTGTTTTCTTTTTTGACTTGTTTTCGAAGTTGCTCAATTTCAGCCTCCAAGTTCTCAGTAAGTGATTGAAGTTTTGCTGTCTCTCTCGCTTCTTTGTGGGCAGAAATGGTTTTTGCAATGTCCTCCCGGTGTTTCTGCTCCGTCATACTCAGTTTTTCCTGGAGTATTTCTTTGTCTGCCTTTTCCTGCTCCATCAGAGCAGTCATTGATCTATTGTTCTCATCAATTTGTCTTTGCATTTCTTCCTCCAGCTGGTGGATCCTCTCTGTAAGTTCCTGTTTTGCTTGCTCATTTTGTTTGCAGAGCTGTTTTTCCACTTCTGCCAACTTTTCCTGCAGTTTCACATTTTTTCTCCTTCTGTGGCAAGTTTAGTCTCAAGGTGTACTTTCTCTGCTGCCACTGTTTGGTTTCTGACTATTTTTCGCAGTTCCACAATTTCTGCCTCAAGGTTTTCATTAAGTGAACGAAGTTTTGCTGTTTTTCTCTCTTCGTCTTCTTTGTGGGCTGAAAGCATTTTTGCAATTTCCTCCCGATGTTTCTCCTCCATTATGTTCAATTCTTCCTGGAGTTTTTGCTTGTCAGCTTTTTCCTGCTTCACCAGAGCACTCGTGGAGATACTGGTCTCGTCAATTCGTCTTTGCATTTCTTCCTCCAGCTGAAAGACCCCGTCTGTAAGCTGGGCCTTTTTTGCATATTCATTTTGTTTGCAGAGCTGATCATTTTTTTGCATTTCTGCCAACTTTTTTCGAAGTTCCACAATTTCTACTCTAAGATTTTCATTAATTGATTGAAGTCTTGCTATTTCAAAGTCTTCATTTTCTTTGTGAGTAGAAACTATATATTCAATGTCCTCTAAATGTTTCTGCTCCATCTTTCTAATTTTTTCCTGGAGTCGTTCGTCAGCTGTTTTCTGCTCTGCAAGAGGAGCCACTGACCTACTGGTCTTTTTACTTCCTCTGTGCATCACTTCCTCAAGCTGACTGATTCTCAATTGAAGTAGGGCATTTTTTGATTGCTCCATAGCTAAATTTCTCTCCATTTCGTTGGCCTTTTGGCGCTGAACATAAAGCTTACCTTTCAGAGATTCCACCCGGCTCAGAGTTGGATTCAGCTCTGTTTTGGCATCGTCTCCCATGCAGCAAAGAGTGGCATTTGAAAAATTCGGCTGAAAATAAGCTTCTGTGAACTGCCAGTGAGCGTAATAACTCATAGCTAAAGTTGCAAAGTAAAATTATTTAAAAAAAGGTAAGAAACTGAAAACAGTTTTAAAAAGACAAAATGTCAGTTTTAAGATGGATTTCTAATAGTGTTTAAAAATATGTAGTTTTGTTCTGTGCAGAGCAAAAATACAAGTGTGCTCATTCACAATCATGTGAGCAGACTTCTATTGGTAAACTCAGTCCTATGATGTCAGTCTTATAATGTCTGTATGACATCATTGACACACTGTGAGGTCAGAGTTCTGAATAACTCCTTATATGGTCATGTGACATCATAGGCATCATAGGACCGAGTTTACCAACAGAAGTCTGGTCACATGACCATGTAAGGAGTTCTGAACAATTCCTTATGTGGTCATGTGACTGGAATTCTATGACCTCATATCAGAACAGTGTGTCTATGGACGTTCATTAAAGATTCCCCCTCCCAAACTTCTGCATATCCAGGGAGGCTGAAATTCGGGGATGCACACCCTCGTAGCCTCAGCAAAGCACATATAAAATCTGAGGCCAATCTGACAAACGGTTTGGGAGATACGTGCGGAAAAGAAACACACACAAACTGATTTCTTGCATTAAAATATGATTTCTGCATGCCTGTAGAAAGCAAGTCTAAGCAAGCATTTCTGCATGCCCATAGAAAGTTACTGTTAGCATGCCTACCTTTGATCTTTGACACGGTTACCATGGCAACAGTAACCCTGGTGAAACCTGCCTTTGATCTTTGATGTCACCACTCATTCAGTGATGCCTGCCTTTGATCTTTGATGCGTCTTCCTGGCAACAGTAACCATGGTGATGACTGTCTTTGATCTATGACATCGCATAGATGAGATGCCACCAACTATTCGCCCGGTGGGGTGACGACAAGACTGAGGGGTAAAAATTACTTAGCAAATAGAAATAATTTTGGTCATATTAATTAACCTAAAACAGGAAAAGTTTTGCCTGATTTAATGTCAGATGTGGATGGGAAAAAAAAAAAAAAAAAAAGGTTATGCTGTGGGACACATATGTATCACTTTAAGCTTCACATCTCAGAGAGAACAAAGAACTGGGTCTCCTTGGAGATAACAGGAGGATGTGAAAATCTAGTCTTTGGTATGCAAGAGATGGTCTTGGGGGATTTCCTGGTCTGCCAGAGACTATGAGGAGGATGTTCTAGGATTTAAGAGAAGACGCATTGTTACTTGTGATTAAATGCAATGTGACTGAGCTTTGAAGGTCCTGGATATATAAAAGACGAATGTCTGTTTTTCCTCTTTCTGCTTTGCTGATGTTGGAAGATGTGAAAAAACCTGACTCGTGAGATAAACTCTGCCTCGTCATTTTCACATTTCCACACTGGTGACCCCAAGACGTATCATGGATGAAAGAAATTCCCCCGGGCCAGCCGAGTCAGGAGCTCCCAGCCAAGCATATGCCGCTACTGTCCAGCTACCGGACTTTTGGCAAGACAACCCGTGCTCCTGGTTCCACTTGGTCGAAGCACAGTTCGCCCTCCGGGGGATAACGGTAGATGACACGAAGTTCTACCATGTGATTGCAAAGCTCGACAACCGCACGGCTTGGCATGTGCAGAGCCTATTGGAGCGGCCACCGGCCAATGACAAATACGGCGGGTTGAAGGCTGCGCTTATCCAGCGTTTCACTCTCTCAGTCGAGAAGAGAGCGGAGAGGCTCCTGGCTCTGAACGACTTGGGAGATGGCACGCTCATTGACCTGATGGAGAACATGCTGAGGTTGAGGGGCTCAGACAACGACGACTTCATCTTCACCCACATTTTCCTCAGGACCCTACCGTCGGCCACGAGAGCGACCCTGGCCAGTTCGCCGTTGTTGGCCCAGCGGGACTTCCGCGTGCTGGCCCAGGAGGCGCACCGGATTCTCAACGCCAGCAAACAGCGCGCGGCCACCGCAGCAGCGACGGAGTTCGGCACGACGGCCGGAGATGGCGGGGGGCCAGAGACGGCGGTAGCAGAACCGACTACGGCGGCGGCGGGGGCCAAGGATCGCAGAGGAGACACCCTCCGTTTCTACCATCGCCGCTTTGCAGAGAAGGCACGCAAATGTATACCACCGTGCCAGTTCAAGCGCTCGGGAAACGCCAAGACCGGGGGTCGGTGGTAGCTGTGGCCCTCGGGGAGGAGAACAAGCTGCTCTACTTGAAGGATGTGCGCTCGGGGAGGCATTTCCTCGTGGACACAGGCTCCCAGTTGAGTTTCATCACACCTTCCTCCGCTGACCGGCTGGCGGTTTCCGGAGGTCCCGGGGTGTCAGCAGCGAACGGCTCTGAGATTAAGACCTTTGGTGAGAGGACTCTGCTTCTGTCCCTACACGGCCGTACATTTGAGTGGACTTTTGTCATAGCTGCAGTGAATTTCAGTATGTTGGGGGCTGATTTTCTGTGCTCACATGGTTTGTTGGTTGATCTTGCTAACAGGCGTCTGGTTAATGCACTCTTTTTATTCCATTCCCTGTACAGCCCGAGTGGCCCCGCCAACAGCACAAGCCAACGTCACAGCTGCAAGCGGTAAGTTCCACACACTGCTCACTCAGTTCCCAGCACTCACGGTTCCCACATTTTCAGCAGCCGTCGCTAAACACGGGGTGGAATATTTTATTACTACCACCGGACCGCCCATTTTTGCAAAAGCTCGGCACTTGGATTCAGCTAAACTGACCATAGCGCGCGCGGAGTTCGCCAACCTGGAAAGGTTGGCCATCAGGCGTTCGAACAGCCCATGGGCTTCCCCGCTTCACATGGTCCCGAAAGCTGACGGCTCGTGGCGACCATGGAGATTTCCGCAGGTTGAACAACACCACAGCGCACGACCGCTACCCAATCCCGCATATCCAAGATTTTTCCGTTCATTTGGCGGGGGCGCGCGTTTTTTCTAAGATAGACTTGGTCCGCGGTTACCACCAAGTCCCAGTGCGCGCTGAGGACATACCCAAAACAGCGGTAATAACTCCGTTCGGTCTATACGAGTTTTTGCGCATGCCATTTGGGCTTAAAGGCGCTGTGCAGACGTTCCAACGCATGATGGACGTGGTGTTGCGTGATCTCCCCTTCGTATTTGTCTACCTGGACAACATCTTAGTAGCCAGCGCGTCCGAAGACGAACACGAAAACCACCTCACGGCAGTTTTCCGGAGGTTGGGAGAGCACGGTTTAATAATCAACCCAGTGAAGTGTCAGTTCGGGGTGACGCAGATTGATTTTTTGGGGCATCGCGTCTCTCCAGAAGGAGCGGTTCCGCTGCCTGACAAAGTGCGCGCGGTAGCAAATTTTCCCCAGCCACAAACAGTCAAGGCGTTACAGGAGTTTTTGGGAATGGTGAATTTTTATAACCGTTTCCTCCCCCGTGCAGCGCAGCTCATACAACCATTGTATGCCACACTCAAAAAACAAAAACCCACAAATAAGATCGAATGGTCTCCGGAGCGAGAATTCTCGGAGGTCAAAACAGCCCTGGCAAACGCTGCGTTGTTAGCTCATCCAGACCCAATGGCCCGCATAGCGCTCACTACTGACGCGTCAGATGTGGCCATAGGGGCGGTCGTGGAGCAGCATGTAGCCGGGGCTTGGCAGCCGCTCGTCTTTTTCAGCAGGACTTTGCGCGATAGTGAACGAAAATACAGTGCATTCGACAGGGAGTTGTTAGCTCTCCACTTGGCCATTTGCCACTTCCAGTTCTGGCTGGAGGGACACCGTTTCACCGCGTTCGTTGACCACAAGCTGCTGACATTCGCGATGGCCAAGGTTTCAGAACCGTGGTCAGGCCGGCAGCAAAGACAGCTGGCTGCCATCTCAGAGTTTACTACCGATATTCAGCACGTGGCGGGTAAACTGAATGTCGTGGCAGACTGTCTCTCGTGCGCCGTGGCGGCCCCAGTCCGCGTAGGGATAGATTATGCAGCCATGGCCGCGGATCAGGTTAGCGACGCGGACGTGCGCGCGCTCCAGTCTGGACCAACAGGGTTAAGGCTGGAGAACAGGGTGCTGCAAGACGGTATGCCCCCCCCAATCTGCGATGTCTCCACTGGGCGACCGCGTCCTGTGGCACCGCCGCATTTTTTGACTCGATTCATTCTCTGGCGCACCCGGGAGTGCGCACGTTGGTCAAAATGGTAGGAGAGAAATTTGTATGGCCGAGCCTGCGCAAACAAGTTAAGGAGTAGGCAGCAGCCTGCATGGCTTGTCAATGAGCCAAGGTACACAGACACACGAGCGCTCCCTTGGAGCCGTTTCACATCCCGGCTAAGAGGTTCGATCATGTTCACGTGGACCTCGTAGGCCCCCTCCCGCTGTCACAGGGGTGCACACACCTTCTGACAATGGTGGACCGCACCACGCGCTGGCCGGAAGTGGTCCCATTGGCGTCAACCACAGCCGAGGAGGTGGCGCGCGCGTTTTTAACAGCATGGGTAGCGCGTTTTGGAGTCCCGTTGGACATCATGTCCGACAGAGGTCCTCAATTTGTTTCCAAACTTTGGTCAGCAATGGCCCACAGCCTGGGGGTAACGATCCACCGCACAACCGCGTACAATCCGCAGACTAATGGGTTATGCGAACGTTTTCATAGGTCATTGAAAGCGGCTCTCAGAGTGTCGCTGACGGATGCAAATTGGGTGGATAGGCTACCGTGGGTTTTATTGGGGTTGCGTTCTGCACCTAAAGAGGACTTAGAAGCCTCCCCGGCTGAGCTAGTTTTTGCGCAGCCACTTCGGCTGCCCGGGGAGTTTCTCCCAGATAATCCTGCGCCAGATAGCTCCCCATCTCAGCGGTTGCAGCGTGGCACGGAATCGGGCACGCTGCCTGGCCCCGTTCACCACAGTTTTCCACGCGTTTTTGTGCCTAAGGCTTTGAAAAACGTGGAGTTTGTTTTTGTCAGACACGATGCCCATCGCCCACCGTTGCGACCACCTTATGATGGACCATTTAGAGTGCTGGAAACAGGGGACAAGCATTTTTTGCTAGATTTGGGGGGCAGGAAGGAAAAGATTGGCATAAACAGGCTCAAACCCGCCTTTGTGGTGGTGGACGAGGATGTGCTGTTGGCCAGGGCTCCTTGGCGTGGCAGACCCCCCCGGGGACATTCCCCAGAACACCCACAGGGAGTGACAAACAGTTCTCACCCCCAGACAGCAGCTCCCCAGCAGGATGGCGCCACAGAAGTGGCGAAGCCCTCTTACAGCAGATACGGGAGGAGACTGAGGCCCAAGCAGCACGTGGGTTAATGTGTAATGATTTTATCATGACATGCAGACTGTTATTCTGTTGTTCCATCTTAGATGTTTGGGGGGGGGGTCATGTGGGACACATATGTATCACTTTAGGCTTCACATCTTTCCTGGTCTGCCAGAGACTATGAGGAGGATGTTATAGGATTTAAGAGAAGACGCATTGTTACTTGTGATTAAATGCAATGTGACTGAGCTTTGAAGGTCCTGGATAGACGAATGTCTGTTTTTCCTCTTTCTGCTTTGCTGATGTTGGAAGATGTGAATAAACCTGACTCGTGAGAAACTCTGCCTCGTCATTTTCACATTTCCACAATGTGTCTTTTTATACAGTGTATGGAAAGTTCTGGTTTCAACTGTACATAAAATATACTGTATATAGAAAACAGACATTTCGGATGTCTTGTGGCAAGGCTAATGGAGTCCTCCATTTCCGGAGGACTCCCATACCCAGCAGGTGGACCTTGAAATCCTGCCTCGCTTACCTAGCCATGCTAATGGTCCAATTAACCATGTCATGCTGGGGAAAAACACTGGCCAAAATTACGTGAGAGCTTTTAATCAACTGTGGATTAATGAATGAGCTGGGAACGTGGATGTCTTCTGGGGTGACAAATCTACAGAGAAGAACAAAATAATTCACAGTCAGGCCACTAGTTAGCTCACTATTTAAGCTAGTATAATATAAACAAAACAAGTGAGATCAATGTCCCATGCTGGGTTGAAGGCCAAGGAGTAAAAATGAGTTTTAAGATAAGTTTTAAAAAATGGACAGTGAAGAAGCCTGCCAAAAAGGCAAAGGGAGACTGTTCCAAAGTTTAGTAGCAGTGGCAGAAAAAAAGATCTGTCCCCGGTGAGCTTCCTCTTCGATCTCGGTGACTCCAGGAGCAGTTGATGAGCTGACCTGAGAGACCGAGCAAGAGCATAAAAGTGAAGAAGCTCAGAGAGGTAAGGCGGGGCAAGGCCATTTAATGACTTAAAAACAAGAGTTTTAAAACGAACCCTAAAGAGCACAGGCAGCCAGTGAAGGAAAGCTAAAATGGATGTAATGTTGTCCCTCTTACGTGTTCCTAGGGCTGTCGCGGTAGAGGAATTTCCCCTGAGGTGATGGTGGACAGCTCAATACTGCGGTATTATTGCAAATGTTTTTAAGACCCTGACCCTGTGGATTCATAATTTAAACAGGGTTTATAACTTAAGTGGCAAATAAGGGAAGCTGTAAGTCTCGCTGCAGCTCCCTCTCAACTTTATGCGTGTGTTGTACAACTGTGCGGAGCTCTGCTCTTTATGCAGGCATGAACTGCTGATTCTGTTTAAAAAAAAAAAAACAACAAAAAAAACAAACCATCATTTTCATAAAGCAGTGGCGGTAACTCAAGGTGCGTTCACACCAAACATGAACGGAGGAATTTTTCACTCAGCACGATTACATTATCACCCAATGTAAACACGAGAACAGACATGCGTCTAAGTAGACAGGCGAAGTTGCCTTTATAACTTCTGCAGCTGTGAATTGTGGAAATTCCCAAAATAATGTCATGCTTAGGTTTACATTGTCTGACTGGGGGCTCACCTCAAAATGTCGTCTTGTCTCAGAAACCTCATAAGAGGAATTTTTGCTGCTAGCTAGCTTGCTACGACATCCGTAGTTCCGTAGTTATTTACCATAAATAACTCCAAAATCTGATTCAGCAGAAGAGTTCCCAGTCCTCCCGTCTCCCAGTGAGTGAGTTTCAATTTCTAACTAATTTACTCTGCAATGGTGATAATTTTACTCCGTCCGCTAGCTAGTGTAGCTAGAAAAATCTTGTTCAAACAAGCTGCTCTCGTAGCTTATACAATCAGGAGCATACACACTCCGCTCAGAAGGAAATAACACACTGTGCTCTCAGTGCTCACTGTTACGGCTGTATTTAACAAGGAGTCCAAACACTTTCACCACTAACTACCTTGCTTAGCAATTTATTTAATAATCAATAGGGGCACATAAGTGGACAATGAACTATAGCCACACACACAAAAAGTGAATACCGCGGTAGCTGCGGTTGGTCGTTTTCCTCCGTGGTAGGCGTGTCCATACCACGGTATTACATAATTGTAGTTATCACAACAGCCCTACGTGTTCCCTTTAAAAGACGTGCAGCAGCATTCTGAACCAACTGGAGACGTGAGAGGGAAGACTGGCTGACTCCAAAATAAAGTGCATTACAGTAATCCAGCTGAGATGTGAAGGCATGGATTACTGTTTCAAAGTGCTGCTTTGAAAGGATGGGTTTAAACCTTTGCCAATTGCCTTCAATGAAAAAAAGTGGCACTTCACTAGAGCAGCAGTTTGATGGTCTAATTTAAAATCACTGTCCATCTTAAAACCCAGATCAGTAAAAGTAGGTTGGACAAACCCTGCCAAGGGTCCCTGGTCAACAGGGGGAGCATCACAGGAGCTACTGGGTCCAAACACAATCACTTTTGTCTTTATGTCCCGTCATTATGTTTAATCTTTCACAGAATTTCCTTTTTTTTGTTTGTTTTTTTTTAAATTTTACATTAGCGCACATAATGATATACACTACTCACAAAAAGTTAGGGATGTTTGGTTTTCGGGTTAAATTTATGGAAAATGTAAAAAGTACATGCTACAGTGATATAATATTATGAAAGTAGGGCATTTAAGTAGAAGCATGCAATGGTGCATGTCCTCATCTCAAACAGTTTATTGAAACAAAAGCCAACAACAGTGGTGGGTTATTTACCTTTTGTTCTTATTAAAGACAAAAATAGAAAGATGTTTTTTACCTTCTTTACTGTCACAAACCAAGCCGGTGTTTTCCTGTAGGCTCAGTTCTGACCGTTCTCTATGGCTCAGGCATTGGGTTTATTACCTCCGCCAGGCCACAGGCCCGGAGGTTATGTTTTTGCCGGGGTCTGTCTGTTTGTCTTTTTGTCTGTTGGTTAGCAAGATAACTCAAAAAGTTTTGGATGGATTTTGATGAAACTTTCAGGCGTTGTTGGAAATGGTACAAGGAAGAACTGATTAAATTTTGGGGATGATCCAGATCACTGTCTGGATCCAGGAATTTTTTAAAGGATTCTTTAACATTGTGAGATAGGGCCATTTTCAACACAGAGGATGCGGAGAATCACCGTGCTGCAGTGAGAGAAGAAATGCAGCGACTCAGGCAAGGCCTATCCCCACATGCTATTGAAGCTCGTCGAGCTTATGACAGAGCCGCTAAAATGCAGCATAGACAGAATGAGAGCCCACAGGTTGCTGCTTCTTGCCGTGCTAAAGACAGAGACAGTACACGGCAGCATAGCCAGGATGAGAGTCCACAGGCTGCTGACACTAGGCGGGAGAAAGACAAAAGCAGGTCCCAGTTTCGCAGAGCACAGAAGACAACAAATGACTGTAGACGAATGTGCTGCTGTCTTTATGTCTAAAATAGAGGAAGGACCCATTTATGCCTGCTCTTCTTGCCACAGGCTGCATTACCGATCTTCAGTTGTAGAAATGAAGGCTGACAAATATAAGACACGAAGCCATTGATAGAATCATCAAATCAGGTAGTCATCTTGTAACCCACAACAAATCCTGGGTATGCAATACATGTCACGGATCAATGAAGCGTGGAAAAATACCCCCACAGTCATGGGTGAATGATTTGGCCCTTGACGACATACCACCAGCATTAATTGATCTGAGGCCTCTAGAGCTCAGACTGATCAGCCAGAGGATACCATTTATGAAGCTCGTTATGGTATAAATAACAATACTGGGGGGGACTGTTGCTCTTGGCGGAGGTCTGCGCTCTCCGAGTGTTTTTCTAGTTATGCATTATCTTTTGAGTTCTTCTTGTTTTTATGTCTGTGTTCTTTTTTTTTTCCCATGCCTGTAGCCGCCGCTCTGTCCGGCGGTTGTTAGGCAGCCTCTTTGATCCACTTTCATGTGGGCGTTGTCTAACATTCACCGGTCCGACCATGGTCTCTCTCTCTTTGACAGCCAGCTGATTCTTCCCGGTAATCGTCTTTCCCGCACCTCTCCCAGGTGTGCCCAATTTGTGGTGTCAGCAGTGTGTGTACTTAGGCAGCCTCTGCCAGTCAAACACTGCTGGACCATTGTGTGCAATCATACGGTTGTTAATCGCCGTATGACAGTCATATCTCGGAAGGGTTGTGTGTGCTCGTTGGAGGCTTGGACGACTTGGACTGCTCCTGTGTTTGTGAGTAAAAACTGTTAGCGTTTGTGTGCAGTTGTGCTGCTACGCTTGACTGGTAGTGTTTTCCCGTGTAGTACAACTGTTGCACTTAGGCTGTTGGCCAGTTTCTCCTCCTCAGCCAGATGAGCCTCTAAAAGGACTCCTAGTTCTCCTGAGCATATGTGTTGCTTATATTTTTTTTGTCTGTGGCCACGGTACACAGTGGTCTGCCTGCTGTTCGCTTATTGCAGCCATTTTGTGTACACAGCAACCTTTTTGTTAGTCTTTACTTTTGAACTGTCAACTTTTGTGTTAATGTGTTGTGGTGAAACTCCGTGCGTAAATCCACTCTTCCTTCTCCTCCTCTGTGCGCTGCATAAAAGCGCACGAGGATGTTCATGACATTTACATGTTTTGACTGTTCACTGCAGCCTTCGTCAGAAGTGTCCAATTGTTCTGACAAAGGCTGCAGTGAACAGTCGAAACATGTAAAGAAGGTAAAAAACATCTTTCTATTTGTCTTTAATAAGAACAAAAGTTTAAATAATTAAAAGTAGACAAAATGAACCTACTTGAGCTAACAGTGGTGAGTGTCATGGTTTGGTGAGCACACACTTCCCCCCCCACCCCGTCCGGCTCAACTTTCACCTACTCTGCGGGTAATCATCTCCACCTGCGTGATGAGACGCACCTGCTCCTCTGACTTGCCAGCACTTCAATAGATCGTCTCTTCTACGTCTCAGCGCTGGCTCGTTGGGTACACCGCCTTCAACAGCAGTTTAATTCATTTTGCCTCATTTAAGAAAAAAAACCTTTAATTCTCTGCTTTCTCTTCGCAGTTTGCTACCTCCTTGTGGTGCATCTCCAGGGTTGTTGTGCGCTCACCTGCCCCATCACCATCATCACATCAACGACCGTCATCACTCGGTCAGACACCTCACCCAGCTCTTCTATGCCATCCTGTTTCACCGGGAGGTTCGCTGTAAGTGCTGGGTTCCTTTGCCGGGTCCCTCTGTTACTCCCAGGTGAGTGCTGTCCTATTTTACCTGTGTCTAGCCTCCATCCCAATTCACCTGCTCTTGTTTCTCATTTCAGGCTGTGTGCTTTCCCTGGCGAGTGGCGGTTTTCTCTTGCGAAGATTATCTTGGCAGTTAATAAAATCCAGTCTCAAATTGTTTTTTCTGTGTCATTGTGTGTTTCCTTTGGTGTCACTCCCTGCACGTGAGCTGTCTATAATTGCTAATCATGACAGGTGTGTATACCCCAATAAAAAAGTGTCATTGTCTCAATAACTTGTCATGTGCCCTTGAACATCAATTACAGCTTGACAATGATGTCTCATGCTGCTCACAAGTTGACTTATTGTCTGTCTTATTGTCAGGTCATTGAGGTTGTGGGGTGTAGGATTATGAGCCTCTACACGGCGACTCAGCTGTTCCCATAGGTTTTCTATGGGATTCAGGTTTGGAAAAAGTTAAGGCCACTCCATTTGAGGTACCCTAGCCTCCAGCAGCCATTCTCTAATGATGCAACCTCGATGAGCTGGAGCATTGTCATCCATGAAGATGAAAGCAGGCCTGTGTTGTTCATGCAGGGGCACAGTGGCTGGATTAATGATGTTATTCAGGTAGTATTGGCTTGTCACTGTACCACTGTAAGGCAGTTCTGTATTGACTATACACACCTACCCAGACTGTAACACCATCACCACCACCACCAAAGGCTCACATGGTGACAACAGTGGCTGATGCATAGTGCTCTCCTTGACGTCGCCAACATCATTGGCGGTCATCATTTCTGCTCAGTGTGAATTGACTTATCACAGACCAGCACTGAGGTCCACTGGTCCCTTGTCCAGCGTAAATGCTCCCTGGTCCATGCAAGATGATGATGCCTGTGCCTGGTGGTGTGGTCAGGTACCCTTGTAGGTCATCGAACATGCAGACCACACTGATGTAAATGGTTTCGAATGATCTGACGTGACACCTGGGTGCCTCTCACCTCTCTTAAATGTGCCTGGAGTTGACTGGCATTCATCGTCCGGTTCCACAGGGCACTGATCACAATGAAGCGGTCATCAGTGTGGGATGTGGCCAAAGGACGTCTACTTCTATGCCTCTGTGACTCTTCCAATCTCTCTGTATCTCTGTTTCAACCTGCTGATGACAGTTTGTGACACTAAGCTCAGTGGCCACTTCCTTCTGAGAACATCCTGTTTGAAGCCTCGCAACTGTCAAGTACTGTTGATCAATTGTTAGATATCGTCTTGGTCTCATGATGTCAAAATATGAACAGCATGATGAAGAAGACTGTTTAAATACCAATTCTAATTGAACCAGAAAATTTATTTGTTAGTCCATGGATCAAACACCTCTTGTGAATTTTGCCATTAAGCACCTTGTTAGGAAACAGCAAGTTATGCAAAAAGTACTGAAACATTTAACAGCTGGACATGTGCACTGAAAAGGTTAGAGAAGGTCAAATTTGTCTTATTCTTACTGTTGATATCTTGTCGGAGTTGTTTATTTTTTTTTTATTTGATTGTTTTTTATTTTTGTATATTACTTTCTGATGATTGTTAATAAAAAAAAACTATTCTTCTCTAACCATTCTTTGGTAGAACGACTTACAGTATGTGCTGAGAATCGTTGTCTTGGTGCATCACCCACTTTCTCTTGAGATTCAATTCATGGACAGATGTCCTGACATTTTTCTTTAGTATTCGCTGGTATAAGAGGTGAAGAATAGAGTGCAGGCAGGGTGGAGTGGGTGGAGACGAGTGTTAAGGGTGATTTGTGACAGAAGGGTAGCAGCAAGAGTGAAAGGGAAGATCTGCAAGACAGTAGTGAGACCTGTGATGATGTATGGTTTGAAAATGGTGGCACTGACAAAAAGACAGGAGGTCGAGCTGGAGGTGGCAGAGTTGAAGATGCTAAGATTTCCATTGGGAGTGACTAGGAGGGACAGGATTAGAAATGAGTATATCAGAGGGACAGCTCAGGTTGAGCCATTTGGAGATCAAGTAAAGCGTGGTTTATGCACTCGCATCACGTCAACGCAGTTGCCGATGGACAAAGCCTACGCAGTCCTCTGCAAAATTTTCTTCCGTGCTGGTTTATCAGCGTCGGTTTGCTATTCACCGCCCAAATGGTAGACAGTTGCAGGGTTTCAGTGGATGTGTAGAGTGCTTCCTTGCGTATTTCCTGTTTTTGTCAGCGCAAGCATGGCAACCGCACAAAAATGAATTTTGATGCAGATGGCCCTTAAACATTGAACAACAGCTCTTTCTACTACAAGCAATGCAACACAGAAAGCAGAGAAGGCAGAGGAGATGGTGTGTGCGAACGCTGAACCAACAGAGACAGGCACGGTGAATTTCCCATGCTAATCCAGCCACTGAGACACATAGATGAAGAAACGTAGGCATCTTCAGAGACAGTTTGGATCGATGCTGTTGGAAAACAAATTGAATCTACCCCCGCCTGCCAGTCTTCCTGGGACAACAATCACAGTACCCTGTCATGGGCGGCGAGAGCGTGCCCCCTCCTTCCCGTTCATCTCTCCACTGCTCATCGCACCTGAGGGTGAGGACACACCTGCGCCCTCTTATCAGCCAGCGTACTTAAGGAGGCAGCCTTCCGTGACTCAACGCTGGCTCATCAGGGTATACTGCCGTGAACAGACAGCAAGTCATCACAACACCGGTAAAAGAAGTTATTAACCTATGTGCGTTTTCTCCATTGTGCAGATTGCTGCCATCGTGCGGGTGTGTCTCTGAGGGATGCACATGCTCTCCTGCCACAACTTTTCCCACGACGGTAACCTCCACCCGGTCAGGCTCCATCAGCAGTCCTTTACCCTGCTGGTTTGTCTATTCCCTGCTGGAGGTCCTGCCGGCACTCCCTCTGAGCCCACGTAAGTGGTAATTTGGCTCGCCCATTTTCCCCATCTCCATTCCTCTGCTCACAGCTCTCATTCTCTCTCCACAGGCCCATTCCTCTGGTGAGTGACTTATGTAGCAGTGCAGTTTTTGCTATTCAATAAAACATTCAAACGTGTGTACCGTTTGATTGTCTCTTTGTTGCTGCACCTTGCACGTGGGCTGAATTATCCTATCAGTCATGACAGTTCTCCGTGTGATCGTTGGCGACGCTGCCTTTCCCCTACACAGCAATCTGATACGACCGTTTCCAGGTATGTCAGTGACAGTGGTACACAGAGTGGCTATATTTTTAACTGCAGAAGTTAATACCACACTGTTTACTTGACTGACTTTTTTTTTACTGCCATGACTTCTGTTGTGACATAATGAGCATACCCTGTATTACTCGAAATCAGCCATCTATTGTTTTGTGATTTGTCTGCCTTGCATGTGTCTATACAAAAGTATAAACATATATTTGAGTGTGTGCCTGATTTATTGATGTTTTATCTTTGTGCTTTCCTTTTTGGCCTAACAGGGGTGAACCTGCCATTAGACAAAAGCATCTACAACTACTACCACTCTAGAGTCAGATGTGTCATTGAGAATACATGTGTCATCCTTGTGGCACACTGGAGAATCCTTGGAATTCCTCCCGGAGAATGTTGTGAAGATTGTGAAAGCCTGCATAGTGTCGCACAACTTTGCCTACGCCGATGAAATCAGTGTAGCCGAAACAGCCCCCCAAATTTTGCTGACACAGAAGCTTCAGGGGAATCTCAACCAAGCGAGTAGTGAAGAGTGGTTCAGGGGGACAGGAGTGTGTTCGAACATCTGGATCCGCAAATTCTGTCATGGAGCCAATCAACCAGGACTGCCATTGCTGAGAGGAATGACCTCATGACGTTTTTCCAGTTGCCCCAGGGGATCGTGCCATGGCAGAACACCATCGTATGCTGTGGACAACTTACATAGGAACTCAATAGTGCAATTTTTGTGTTTACTCATGTCAGTGTGTACCTCCCAAAAAAATGGAAAAATAAAGCTGATGACTAACATTTCATTTGTTGTCAATGCTCAGCTGACGCACACACACAGTAAAATCAAAAATGGACGTAAAGGTAAATGGGAGAGAAAGTGTTTTGTACTTGAACGTTTGCTGTTTGGAATTTCACAGCTACATTCTAGGGAAATAATTGACATGGGAATACAAAAGAATTGCTAATTTGAGGGCCAAAACAGCTTTCCCACAGAATAAGAGGATTTTCTGCCCTATAGAGGTGATGCATTGGAACAGAATTCTTGGCAATTACAGGATAGTTACCATAGCAATACAACACTGACATGTGACAGCTATTTTGTATAGAGCAAAACATAAAAATTGTATGAAATATGTAGCCACAGCAGTGCACAGAGCACCTCCTTTACTTCTGATGTTAATACCAGACCATTTACTTGACTGTAGTGATGTGTAGGTAAAGCCAAGGAGCACATGGGAAGTGAAGAACTGATTCAGAGCCTTTAAGTATGTATTTATTTGCCAATTAATATAAGATGGAATGATAAGATTAGCTCTTCACAATGCAAGCAAGTACTCTGTGTACTGCTGTGACTGAATACTGTGTGTATTTCTTGTGTTTTAATGCATACTACCTAAAGCTGCCACTTATTTTTGCCACTCAGTGTTTGTTAACTGCCATGTGTTCTGTTCAGCGACAGTATACGCAGTGACTGCAAGCATGATAATCATTACTATCACTCAAATGGATGCCACATCAGCTTAACAGGGACTGTGGTGATGTGGGCTTGTTATTCACAATATATAATGTGATTTAATTTTGGAAAAACACAATACAGGTAAGCTTGGTGAGAAAATGTTTCCTTTATTTTTTCAAGAACACACAACTTTGTCGTGTGTTTTTGTTTATGAAATGGCAACAGATAAGAGCAGATTGTCATGGAGTTGGAGCTAAAAAATGTTAAGAAAAAGCAACTTTTAATACGAACATTGCACAGAGAAAAAGAGAAGTCGGAGAAAACGGTGTATGCAACCACCACTGCTGCCATTTTGACAATCTGTGTAATTACTGGGGTAACGACAAGCCCCAAAATGTTCTGTATGTGCTTACTAGCTCAATATTCTTTTAAATGTGGACTGCTGTTTAACTGACTCACCTCGGAAATTGTGCCATCGTGAACAGGCAGAGCAAAGCAGTGGTGAGAACCAGGAAATGTGGAGGCAAAGCAGATAAAGTGGACAATCTGTGTAATTACTGGGGTTATGACGAGCCACAAAATGTTCCGTTTATGCTTACATCATCAATATTGTTTTCAATTTGGACTGCTGTTTCACCAACTCGCCTTGGAAGTTGTGCAGCGATGAACAGGCAGAGCGAAGCAGCGGCAAGAACCAGGAAATGTGAAGGAGAACACAAAGCTGACCAATCATAGCTGTTACGGTCTGTGTCGCCTACATGCACCTCTCCTTCTCTGGAGAGGTGCACAACGGGCTATGCAATAGGAACGCACATCGCTGCTGTGTCAGCGCCGTCACAGCTGCGTCGTGTAAACGCGGGAGCATAGCTTGCGGTTAAGAGAGGCAAGGTTGAGATGGTTTGGACATGTGCAGAGGGATAGTCGATATATTGGACAAACAATGCTGAAGATGGAGCTGCCAGGCAGGAGGAAAAGAGGAAGACCACAGAGAAGATTCATGGATGTAGTGAAGGAGGACATGGAGAGGGTTGGTGTTACAGAGGAAGATGCAAGGGATAGGGTGAGATGGAGACAGATGATTTGCTGTGGCGGCCTCTAAAAGGAGCAGCCGAAAGAAGATTTGCTGGTATAATTCAGAATTCATTGTTCCATCAATGATGGCAAGCTGTCCTGGCCCAGATGCAGCAAAACAGGACCAAACCATGATACCCACCACCATGTTTCACAGATGGCAAAAGGTTCTTATGATGGAATGCAGTGTCTTCCTTTCTCCAAATATAGCACTTCTCATTCAAATCAAAGTTCTATTTTGATCTCATCTGTCCATAAGACATTTTTCCAATAGCATTCAGAATGTCCACGTGATCCTTGGTAAACTGCAGATGAGCAGCAATGTTCTTTTCGGAGAGCAGTGGCTTTCTCCTTGCAACCCTGCCATGCACACCATTGCTGTTTAGTGTTCTCCTGATGGTAGACTCATGAACATTAGCCAACGTGAGAGAAGCCTTCAGTTGCTTAGAAGTTACCCTGAGTCCACTGTGACTACACCGACTATTACATGCCTTGCTCTTGGAGTGATCTTAATTGGTCGACCACTCCTGGAGATGGTAACAATGTGCACAAATAGAGGAAATTTAAGACCAATCTGTCTTACTGTGGACTGGTGGAGTCCAAACTCTTTACAGATGGTTTTGTAACCTTTTCCAGCCTGGTGAGCATCAACAACCCTTTTTCTGAGGTCCCCAGAAATCTCCTTTGTTCATGCCATGACACACTTCCGCAAAATGTGTTTACACTTTAATAGCTCTTTAAATAGAAAATAAAAAACGGGGTGCCTACTCACACCTGATTGTCATCCCATTAATTAGAAACACCTGACTCTAATTTCACTTTACCTGCTAATCCCAGAGGTTCACAAACTTTTGTCACTCTCAGATATGTATTATTGGACTTGATAAATACATCAAAAAGTAAAATTTTTTGTCTCATTTGTCTGGGTTTTCTTCATCTACTTTTAGGACTTACACTACCGTTCAAAAGTTTGGGGTCACTTAGAAATTTCCTTATTTTTGAAAGAAAAGCACTTTTTTTCAATGAAGATGACTTTAAACTAATCAGAAATACACTAATATCTAATATACATTGCTAATGTGGTAAATGACTATTCTAGCTGCAAATGTCTGGTTTTTGGTGCAATATCTACATAGGTGTATAGAGGCCCATTTCCAGCAACTATCACTCCAGTGTTCTAATGGTACAATGTGTTTGCTCATTGCGTCAGAAGGCTAATGGATGATTAGAAAACCCTTGTGCAATCATGTTAGCACAGCTGAAAACAGTTTAGCTGGTTAGAGAAGCTAAAAACTGACCTTCCTTTGAGCAGGTTGAGTATCTGGAAAAAATTATTATTTCAAATACAAATTATTTCTAACCTTGTCAATGTCTTGACTATATTTTCTATTCATTTTACAACTCATGGTGGTAAATAAGTGTGACTTTTCATGGAAAACACAAAATAATTGTCTGGGTGACCCCAAACTTTTGAATGGTAGTGTAGGTGAAAATCTGATGATATTTTAGGTCATTTATGCAGAAATGCAGAAAATTCGAAAGGGTTCACAAACTTTCAAGCATTCCTGTAGAAGATAACCCCAATATTCATGACAAGAACAGTTTAAACCCCTAGAAGCCCCGACCGAGTTAGTTATCTTTCCACTCGAGCGGTCAATCAAAATATGGCCAGGGGAGGAACGCTCAGCTCTCCCTGTAACAGGAATAAAAGTTGATAAGACAAACAGCCTTGTGTGTATGCAGCTGGTCTTTCGACTAGCAAACAACTTGTGGTAAGGAAGAAGACGCAGTGGTGGTGGCTAAGGTATTTTTCTCTTTTCCTTATAAAAATGATCTCTCCCACACAGCTTCAGATCGAACAGTGAGGTAATTTCAAGTTATTTTACAATTTTAGCTTGCTTAAGTAAAAATTGGTTGAGTGATTTAATGCTGATTCTTTGTTGAAACTGTAGTCCCTGCTAATTTCCCAAATAAATTCCTATCCTGCAATTAAAGTTGTATTTTTTCCACTGTGGTTTTTCTGTGATGGTAAAAAATAAGTTTTGAGTGCATAACATCTATGCAAAGTTCTGTATGGTCGTTTTAGCCCACGAAAAAAAAATATTGTATGTCCTTGGAGCCTGAACAAGGCAACTGAATCTTAGTTCAGCAATGTAACAAGAGCACAAATTGTAGAAGAATTTACCATTAACAGATGTGGCTGATAAAGTATAAGGTTAGCTGGAGAGTCACATGCTGGATGCTGTCTCAGATTGAGCAGAACAGGCACCTGAATGAAGATAATTACAGGTGCATCTCACTAAATTAGAATATCATCAAAAAGTTGATTTATTTCAGTGATTCAATTCATAAAATGAAACTCATATTTTATATAGACTCATTACAGACAGCGTGATATATTTCAAGCGTTTATTTCTTTTAATTTTGAGTGTTATGGCTTGCAGCTCATGAAAACCCGAAAATCAGTTTCTCAAAAAATTCATCATCATCATCACTCAAATACTTTGCAAGCAGTTTCATGAAATGGTCAGTCAGAAAGCAACTCATATCGGCTCGGACGTTGCCCAGGTTTGCAGGGTTGGGAGTTCCTGGCTGCAGAAGGCAGGGGACAGAGTTGTGTAGAGGAATCTGATAAGACCTAAATAAAACAGTATTACATAAGATCAATTTTTAAAAAAAAAAAATATTTTTTTAATAGAAATGTTGGCCGACTAAAAGTATTTCCATGCACACACTCAATACTTGGTCAGGGCTCCTTTTGCATGAATTAATACTGCATCACTGTGGCATGGCATGAGGTGATCAGCCTGTGTTACTGCTGAGGTGTTATGAAGGCCCAAGTTGCTTTGATAGCGGCCTTCAGCTCATCTGCATTGTTGGGTCTGGTGTCTCTCACCTCCCTGTTGACGATACTTCATAGTCTGTATGGGGTTTAGGTCAGGAAAGTTTGCTGGCCAGTAAAATATGGTTATACCATGGTCATTAAACCAGGCTTTGGTACTTTTGGCAGTAGTGTGGGCAGGTTCCATGTCCTGCTGGAAAATGAAATCAGGATCTCCATAAACCTTGTCAGCAGAGGGAAGCATGAAGTGCTCTAAAATGTCCTGGTAGATGGCTGCATTGACTTTGGACTTGATGAAACACAGTGGACTAACACCAGCAGATGGCATGGCTCTGCAATTCAGGTGCCAAGTCCTGTCACTTGGAAATCAAGGTCCCAGTGTCTGGAGGAAGAGTGAACAGGCACAGAACCTAAGCTGCTTGAGGTCCAGTGTGAAGTTTCCACAGTCAATGATATGTGGAGCCATGCCATCTGCTGGTGTTTTTACACTGTGTTTAATCAAGTCCAATGTCAGTGCAGCCAACTAACAGGAAATTTTAGAGCACTTCATGCTTCCCTCTGCTGACGAGCTTTATGGAGATGCTGATTTCATTTTCCAGCAGGACATGACACCTGCCCACACTGGCAAAAATACAAATACCTGGTTTAATGGCCATGGTATCACTGTGCTTGATTAGCCAGCAAACTCTCCTGACCTAAATCTCAGAGAATCTATGGTATATTGTCAAGAGGAAGATGAAATACACCAGACCCAATAATGCAGATGAGCAGAAGGCCGCTATCAAAGCAACCTGGGCTACCATAACACCTCAGCAGTAACACAGGCTGATCACCTCCATGCCATGCTGCATTGATGCAGTAATTATGCAAAAGGAGCCCCAACCAAGTATTGAGTGTGTACATGGACATACTTTTCAGTCGGCCATTTCTATTAAAAAAATCAATGTTTTAAATTAATTTTATGTAATATTCTAATTTTTGGAGAAACTGAATTTGGGGTTTTCATCAGCTGTAAGCCATAACCATCAAAATTAAAAGAAATAAACACTTGAATTATATCACTGTGTGCAATGAATCTATATATGAGTTTCACTTTTTGAATTGAATTATTGAAATAAATCAACTTTTCGATGACATTCTAATTTATTGAGATGCACTTGTAGTAGCGAGAGCATATTTGCCTCAACACCAGCCTAGGCAGATGTGGCATGTCTGAAATAGGACAAAAATGTGCGTCTGTGAATGGGACCTTTAAATTAGTGTAGCCATCATCATCATCATAGTAGTCTGCCGTGGGTGACAATGACTGCTTCATATAGGTCTGATCGGATTCCTCCATGCAGCTCTGTCCCCCGCCCTCCGCTGCCAGGAACTCCTGGCCTTGTTGACCCAGGTGACATCCGAGCCGGTATGAGTTGCTTTCTGACTGACCATTTCAGAATCAGAATCAGGTTTATTGCCATTGTTCATGTAGTACACAAACTAGGAATTTGTCTCGGTACAATGCTGCAACATTAAACATGATAAGATAAGAGAAATAAACTATACATGTAATAAAGTGTAGGATAAGATTAAGTGATACTGGTCAACAGTTAAAATATAAATATTTAAATATTAAAATAATATTAATTAATATTTAAAATATATTAGCCAGCAGCAGATACTGTGGAGAACTATATAGTGCAGTCGGTAATGCAGGAAGAAAACAGTGATGATTGACATGAGTCTGGTTGAGCTGCTGTACATGGTGCACGAGAGTCACTTAGTGTTCAGCAGTCTAATGGCAGAGGGGAAGAAGTTGTTCATGTGACGGGAGGTTTTAGTCTGGATGGACCGAAGTCTACCAGAGGGGAGGGGGGCAAACAGTACATGACCAGGGTGTGAGGGATCGGCTATGATCCGGCCAGCACGCCTCCGGGTCCTGGAGATGTACAGATCCTGGAGAGATGGGAGCTTGCAGCCGATTACCTTCTCAGCAGTGCGCACGACGCGCTGCAGCCTTAGTCTGTCCCTGGCAGTGGCTCCTGCGTACCACACGGTTATGGAGGTGGTGAGGATGGACTCGATGATGGCTGTGTAGAACTGCACTAACATCTTGGTGGGTAGCTTGAGCTTCCTCAGCTGCCGCAGGAAGAACATCCTCTGCTGGGCTTTTTTGATGAGTGAGCTGATGGTCAGCTCCCATTTGAGGTCCCTGGTGATGGTAGTGCCTAGGAAGCGGAAGGAATCAGCAGTGGTGATGGGAGAGCCTGAGAGGGTGAGGGGGGGCAGAGGAGTAGTGACTTTCCTGAAGTCTACAATCATCTCCACTGTCTTCAGAGCGTTCAGCTGCAGGTTGTTATTGCTGCACCAGGACGCCAGCTGGGCCACCTCTCTCCTGTAGGCGGACTCGTCGCCGTTGGAGATGAGCCCGATGAGGGTGGTGTCGTCCGCAAAATTGATCAACTTGACAGACTGGTGGCTGGAGGTGCAGGAGTTGGTGTAAAGGGAGAAGAGTAGGGGGGAAAGTACACAGCCCTGGGGTGATCCGGTGCTGATGCTAGTATAGTCTGAGACAGTCTTTCCCAGCCGCACATGCTGCCTCCGGTCCGTCAGGAAGTCGATGATCCACCTGCAGAGGGAGTCAGGCACGTTGAGCAGGGACAGCTTGTCCCGGAGCAGAGCGGGGCGGATGGTGTTGAATGCGGAGCTGAAGTCCACAAACAGGATCCTGGCGTAGGTTCCCGGGGAGTCCAGGTGCTGTAGGATGGAGTGGAGGGCCAGGTTGACTGCATCGTCTACAGACCTGTTGGCTCGGTAGGCAAACTGCAGCGGGTCCAGGAGAGGGGTGGTGATGGACTTGAGGTGGGACAGGACCAGGCGCTCAAAGGACTTCATGACTACAGAGGTGAGCGCTACAGGTCTGTAGTCATTAAGTCCAGTGATCCGTGGCTTCTTGGGGACAGGGATGATGGTGGAGGATTTGAGGCAGGACGGCACGTGGCATAACTTAAGGGAGGTGTTAAAAATGTCTGTGAATACAGGAGCCAGCTGTTTCGCACAGAGTCTCAGGGTGGAGGGAGACACGCCGTCTGGGCCGGGGGCCTTGCGCGGGTTCAGTCTGGAGAACTGTTTGAGCACATCCTGCTCACTGATGATAAGGGGAGGGGGGGAGGTGGGGGGGGGTGCCTTAAATGAAGTAGGGAATGTGGAGGCTGTGGAGCTGGAGGGAGGGGGGGAGTTGGACACAGATGACGAGGTGTCAAAACGGGCATAGTGTTGGGACAGTCTCTGACAAAGGGCTTTGTCATCCTGACCTTTAGGAGCCTGAGGTCGATAGTTGGTGATCTGCCTCAGTCCTCTCCACACGGAAGCCGAATCATTAGCAGTGAACTGCTGCTGGAGTCTCTCTGAGTATAGAGATTTAGCCCTCTTCAGCTCTCTGTTAAACCGGTATTTAACCTCCCTGTAGCAGTCCCTGTCTCCACTTTTCAGCGCTGCTTCCTTCTCCTTCCTGATCTGTCTGAGCTTAGCTGTGAACCAGGGTTTGTCATTAGAGTAACTCACCCTGGTGCGTGATGGAAGAATGTTCTCTTCACAAAAGTGGATATATGAGTTCACAGTGTCCGTGTACTCATCCAGATCATGCGTGGCTCCTTTAAGCATGCCCCAGTCAGATATTTCCATGCACGTTTCCAGCTTCTCCTCAGCATCACTGGTCCGTATCTTCGTAGTGCTCAACAGGTTTAGTGAGCTTCAATCTCTGTCTGTATGTGGGAATGAGGTGAACCATCACGTGATCAGATAATCCCAGCGCAGCTCGAGGGACAGCGCGATATGCGTCTTTCACTGTGGTGTAACAGTGATCCAGTGTGTTTAATCCTCTGGTGGGGCATTTAATAAACTGTTTGTAGCGGGGGAGATCGTGGCTCAGATTGCACTGATTAAAGTCGCCAGCCACAATAATCAGCGAGTCTGGAAAACTCCGCTCTGTGTGTTGAATGTGATCTGCGAGCACGCGCTGAGCTTCGCGCGTGTCCGCGTCGGGAGGGGCGTACACAGCGATCAGTATAAAAGAAGCAAACTCCCGTGGGGAATAAAAAGGCTTGCAGTTGATAACAAGAAATTCCAAGGCAGGAGAACAGTGTTTGGAAATTTCCGTTACATCAGAGCACCAGCTACAGTTGATGTAGAAGCAGACACCGCCTCCTGTGGTCTTGCCGGAAAGCTCTGTGTCACGATCAGCACGGAAGAGCTGAAAGCCGTCGAGGCGCAGCGCGCTGTCCGGTATATTTTCCCGGAGCCAGGTCTCAGTAAAGCAGAGGACAGCTGAGGAGGCGAGGTCCTTAAAACGCATCAGCAGTCTCAGTTCATCCACCTTGTTAGAGAGAGAGTTGGTATTGGACAGAAATATGCCAGGCAGCGCCGTTCGCGAGCCTCTCCTGCGAAGTCGCACGAGAGCGCCCGCTCGTCTTCCTCTCTTCCGCCGTCTCACTTTCCGAGCCAAACAATAAACCAGATCGGCGGCAGGGGCTAGAAAAACTGGGAGGAGGTCCGTGGGGGTCAAAGTCCTGATATTTAAAAGTTCTTCACGGGTATAAGTGCAAGCAGACACACAATTGACAAACAAAAACAAACAAAGAGCGCAGCGAAGCACCATGTCGACCGCTGTGGGCGCCATCTTGGATTTGGTCATGAAACTGCTTGCAAAGTATTTGAGTACCGCTAGCTTTTGCTGGACTAGCGGCAAATTCTTGGCAGATTGAGGTATTATCAGTGGCAAGGACAGGCCAAGACAAACTGACTCCAGTATCTGTTGCAGTGACTGACCAGATGACAGGTTTGTTTATCTCTGCTCTTTGTGTAGTGCATGCCTCATGTGCCAATAACAATTATACTGCTCCAATCTTAGAGTAGAAATGTGTAACAAAGAATCTAAACAATTCAGTGATAACTTTGAGCATCTCGGGAAGTGGTGCATTGTTTTATAAAGAGGAGCTCGTTTTCATATTTGTGGGAACAAACATATCACTTTGCCACATGCTGGTGAAAGTCACCTCTGTACAGAAGAAGAGCATGGGTGCGCCCCAATTCACCCCTTCGCCCTACCCCTCCATTTTGCACATTGACCGTGAATGTGCAAAATGAAGGGGTAGGGCTAAGAGGTAGGGTGAAGGGGTGAATTGGGACGCACCCTATATGTGATCAGACAAGGTACAGAAGAGCATTTTTGACAGCACAGAACATGAGGATCACAGATCAACGCGAGGAAAACTAAGGAGCTGGTGGTGGACTGCCGCAGGCAAGGACAACCCCTCACAGCACCAGTAAATATACAGGGAACAGACATCGAGATGGTGACATCCTACAAGTACCTGGGTGTTCATCTGAACAATAAACTAGACCGGTCACACAATACTGATGCACTCTACAAGAAGGGACAGCGCAGGCTGTTCCTACTGAGGAGACTCGGGTCTTTTGGTGTACAAGGGGCGCTGCTGAAGACATTCTACAACACTGTGGTGGCTATCAGCCATCACTTTTGGAGTGATCTGCTGGGACAGTGGTGTTACAGCAGCCGATAGGAAGAGACTGAACAAACCAATCAAGAAAGCTAGCTCTGTCCTGGGGCAACGCCTTGACCCAGTGGAGGAGATGGGAGAGAGAAGGACGGTGGCTAAACTGTCATCTCTGCCAGAGTCCGAGTCCCACCCTATGCAGGACATACTGAATGCACTGAGGAGCTCATTTAGCAGCAGACTACATCATCCTAGGTGCGCAACCGAGAGGTTTCGCAGGTCCTTCCTACCTACGGCCGTCAGACTGTATAACCTAAGCAGGGCTGCTCGCAGAGATAGCAAAAAAAAATGTGACAACCTAATAGTATTGAATGCAAAAGATGCAATAGACTTACACAATGGTCCTCTCCGGTATATAACTAGGAAAACACCGGTCGCTACGGAGGGTGACAATATGTATGGGTACATAATCATACCATGTAGGATAACTAAGTAGACTGTTATGCTGTTCATTCCATCGAGCTACAATGCTCCGCACTGTGTGTGTTTATATATTTATTCCATCGAGCTACAATGCTCCGCACTGTGTTTATACAGTATATTTATATGTACATATGTATATTCGCTGCTCTTGTTTTTTCATGTCTTCTGATTGTTGCTCTGAGTGTTGCTATCCCTGTGCTGTTGCAATCCTGGAATTTCCCCATTGTGGGACTAATAAAGGCTTATCTTATCTTATCTTATGAACCCTTAAAGCAGATGGGCTCCAGAAGACCTCAAGTGGTGTCAAATCCATCAGCTTAGAACAGGAAACTGAGACTACACTCCACACAGGCTCACCAAAATTGAATAAGAGATGACTGGAAAATCATTGTCTGGTCTGAGTCTCAATCTTGGCTGCAACATTTGGATGGTACAGTCAGAATTTGGTGTAAATACCATGAAAAATGGATATATCCATTAAGCATCATGGATGTGCAGCCAACAAACCTGCTGCAACTATGTGATGCTTGCATATCATTATGGACAAATATCACTGATGAATGCTTCCAGCACCTTGTTTAATATATGCCATGAAGAATTAAGGTAGTTCAGGAGGCAACAGTAATACAACCACGTAATGACAAGGTGTGCCTATTAAATGGGCCAGTGGGTATACAAGTCAGCAGTCTCATTATTATTTTGAAAGCTCAGTCTGTGCGTTCTCCAGCATGTATAGCTCTATTGTTTTACATACTGTACACAATCCTCAGACTGAAGCTGGCATAAATAGTTTGTTTTTTTGTTTGTTTTTAACTTGCTGCTAGGTATACACCACTGCTCAGAGTAGAGCAGCAGGTGACGTACTAGTTCATGGGCCATAATAGGAAACTCACAAAGGTCAGAGAGCAGAACAGTCCCCCCCCCCCCCCAGTGGATCACCTGTGTCCATCTCACCCTGTCGCTTGCATCTTCCTCTGTAACACCATCCCTGTCCATGTCCTCCTTCACTACATCCATAATCTTCTCTGTGGTCTTCCTCTTTTCCTCCTGCTTCGCAGCTTCATCTTCAAAATCCTTTGTCCAATATATCAACTGTCCCTTCTCTGCACATGTCCAAACTATCTCAGCCTTGCCTCTCTTACTTTGTCTCCAAACCGCTCAACGTGAGCTGTCCTTCTGATATACTTATTTTTAATCTTGTCACTCCCAGTGTTGGGCAAGTTACTAAAAAATAGTAACTGGTTACAGTTACTAGTTACTTCTTTTCAAAAGTAACTGAGTTACTTTTGAGTTACTGCATGATTAAAGTAACTAGTTACTTGGAAAAGTAACTTTCACATTACCTTTAAATGCATACTTAAATCATCTTGCACACATAGCAAGATCAAGGGCCCCTTGTTCTCATCAGAAAAAAGAAAAAGAAAACTGATGAGAAAAAAGTCTCATCTTACAGAGAAAAGATGTCTCAGATTTCCATAAACCATTATAATCAGAAGAAAGTCAGAAATTTACAAGAAATAAAGCTGTAAATTCACAGAAAACTTTGGTTTCCCTGGTGGGCCGTTTTTGGCTCACGAGCCATAGTTTGACACCCCTGGACCAGCCTATTAAAAATGCATGTTTAGAAGATTTACTTCCATGAAATAGTTGCATATCACAACAGCATGTTAATGAATAAAATAAAACAAAGCACAGATAAATGAAAGTTCACCGCTTACAAGAAGCTGTTCTTTACTACAACAAATCAGTCACTTTTTCTCTGTGCATAAAAAAAACAACAAAAAAAAACTTTAAATGCATTTAATGCGGACATTAAATGTGAGCTTCTTGGTCTAAAAATACTCCTGTTTAACCACAGAGGTAGGAGCTGTTGGGGGCTACTCTCCGCTGGGACAACAGGTGATCAGGGCTCGATATTAGAAGTCGCCACCGGGTTACATGTGAACTGGGGCAGGACAGGAAACCAGAGACTGACTGCTGCACCAGCTATGGTAGGGTCAATTTATTTGCGCTAAAATATCTAAATTAATAAAACGAATAATGCGAGTTATGCATCTGATCAAATTTCAGTAACCGTAATGCATTACTGAATTTTTAAACAGTAATTTTGTTACACAGCACGTTACTGCAAAAGTAGTGGTGTTACAGTAATGCGTTACTTTGTAATGCGTTACTCCCAACACTGGTCACTCCCAGTGAAAATTTTAGCGTCTTCAACTCTGCCACCTCCACCTCCTGTTTTTTTTTTTTTTGTCAGCGTCACCGTTTCCAAGCCATACATCATAGCAGGTCTCACCAACATCTTGTAAATCTTCCCTTTCACTCTTGCCGCTACCTTTCTTTCACAAATCACCCCTGACACTCATCTCCACCCACTCCACCCTGCCTGCACTCTTTTCTTCACCTCTCTTGTGCATTTTCCATTGCTTTGGATGGTTGACCCCAGGTATTTAAACTCATTTACTTTCACTACCGCTACTCCTTCCATCTTCACCGTTGCACCTGCCTCCTTCTCATTCACTCATGTATTCTGTCTTGCTTCTAATTACTTTCATTTCTCTTCTCTCCAGAGCATACTACCTCTCCAGGTTCTCTTCCACCTGTTTCCTACTCTCACTGCAGATCACAATGTTGTCTACAGACAGAGACTGGACAGAAACTCCTGCCTGACCTTGTCTGTCAGCCTGTCCATCACCATGGCAAACAAGAAGGGGCTCGGAGCCGATCCCTGATGTAATTATTCCACCCCCACCTTGAATCCATCCGTCACTCCTACAGCGCACTTCACCACCATCTCACTGTCCTCACACATGTCCTGCACCACCCTCACATACTTCTCTCCTACTCCTGACTTTCTCATGCAGTATGACACTTCCTCTCTTGGCACCCTATCATATGCTTTCTCTAGACTCAAAGACACAGTGCAACTCCTGACCTTCTCTATATTTCTCCATCAGCACTCTTAGAGAGCAAACATTGCATCTGTAGTACTATTTCTTGGCATGAAACCATACTGCTGCTCACTAATTGTCAAGTCTTCTCTTAACTTGGTTTCAGCAACTCTTTCCCATATCTTCATAGAGTGGCTGATCAGCTTTATGCCTCTGTAGTTACTACACCTCTGAGCATTACCTTTGTTCTTGAAAATTGGTACCAAAACACTTCTTCTCCACTGCTGGGACATCCTCTCCCTCTCCAACATTGTGTTAAACAATCTGGTTAAAAAGTCCACGGCCATCTCTCCTAAACATCTCCATACCTGTACAGGCATGTCATCTGGAAACAATCACCTTTCCATTCTTCATCCTCTTCAAAGCTGCCCTCACTTCTGCCTTGCTAATCCTCAGAACTTCCTTGTTCACCATCTTTCCTTCATCCATCCTCCTCTCTCTCATTTTCTTTTTTAATCAGCTCTTCAAAGTACTACTTCCACCTTTTCAACACACTCGTCATTTGTTAGTACATTACCATTTCCTTTCTTAATCAACCTAACCTGTTGTACATCCTTTCCAGCTCGATCTCTCTGTCTAGCCAGTCGATACAGCTCCTTTTCTCCTTCCTTAGTGTTCAGCCTCTCATACAGCTCACTATATGCCTTATCCTTTGCCTTTGCCACCTCTCTTTGCCATGTGCTTACATTCCAAATACTCCTGTCTACTTTCTTCATCTCAGGTTCAGGTTCCTTTATTTGTACCCGTAGGTAGATTTGTTTTGCAGTCAGGTGACATCCATATTTACAAGCCACAATTACATTCAACATGAACACAAACACAGGCACACATGAAGCTGACTATAAACACGATAAAAGTACTCAAGGCTCCACCAATCGGGGCATAGGACAAAGCGATAAGAGAGAAGGATCATATTAGAAAGTTAAAGACTAGACAAAGAGGTTAAAAACTCAAAAGTCTAAAACCCAATAAAAGATTTAGAACCCAAATAAAAAACCTACAAAAATAAGTAAATATAAAATAAAAATTAATAAATAGGTAACTAAATTATAAGATAAGATAAGCCTTTATTAGTCCCACAACGGGGAAATTCCAGGATTGCAACAGCACAGGGATAGCAACACTCAGAGCAACAATCAGAAGGCAAGAAAAAAAAAAAAAAAAAAAAAAAAAAACAAGCAAGCAAGAGCAGCTAATATACATATGTACATATTACTATAAAATATATATATACACACACACACACACACACACACAGTGCAGAGCATTGTAGCTGGATGGAATAAATATATGAACACAGTGCAGAGCATTGTAGCTAGATGGAATAAATATGTAAATATATAAACACCCACAGTACGGAGCATTGCAGCTAGGTGGAATAAATATGCAAGTATATAAACACACACAGTGCGGAGCAATGTAGCTAGATGGAATAAATATATAGATATAAATATAAACACACCCAGTGCTGAGCATTGTAGCTAGATGGAATAAATATATAGATATATAAATATAAACACACCCAGTGCAGAGCATTGTAGCTAGATGGAATAAATATGTAAATATATAAACACACACAGTGCAGAGCATTGTTGCTAGGTGGGATGAAACAGCATAACCGTCTATTTAGTTATCCTACATGGTATGATTATGTGCCCATACATATTCTCACCCTCCATAGCGACCGGTATGTTCCTAGTTGTATACCGGAGAGGACCATTGTGTAAGTCTATTGCATCTTTTGCATTCAAAAAAAACTATTAGTTTGTTACGTCTTTTTGCTATCTCTGCGAGCAGCCCTGCTTAGGTTGTACAGTCTGACAGCCGTTGGTAGGAAGGACCTACGAAACCTCTCGGTTGTGCACCTGGGATGATGTAGTCTGCTGCTAAATGAGCTCCTCAGTGCATCCAGTATGTCCTGCATAGGGTGGAACTCGGACTCCAGCAGAGATGACAGTTTAGCCACCGTCCTTCTCTCTATCTCCTCCATCGGATCAAGGCGTTGCCCCAGGACAGAGCTAGCTTTCTTAATCAGTTTGTTCAGTCTCTTCTTATGTGCAATTATTGTTACATCTTGTTCAACTCTGACAGCAGCAGGAACAAAGCTGTTTTTGTGGCACTGGGTTTTACTTTTTGGGACAGCAAACCTCCGTCTGGAAGGAAGAAGCTGAAAGTGGCAGTGCAAAGGGTGGAAGTCATCATTTAAAATGGAGGTAGCAATCCTCTGTACCTGTCTGGTGTAGAGGGATGCCAGGCTCAGCTGTGGCTCACCAAGCAAACAACTGGACCATCTAACTACCTGATCCAAGGATTTCCTCTGTTTCAGTTTTATCTGACCAAACCATGACACTAAAGAAAAGGATAAAACAGATTCAATAAAAGCCCGATAGAACATTGTCATTATGGTTCGGTCAATTTGAAAGCATGGAAGTTTCCTTAAACAATGCAAATGTTGCTGACCCTTTTTGCACACCCTTTCACAAATCTCTTCAAAGTTTAAATTACTATCAATAATAGTTCCAAGATATGTGTAAGATTGCACACATTCAGTGGTCTGGCCTTTTAGTACAGTGACTTTGTGCCTGGGAGTTTTCCTCCTAAAGTCAATAATCATATCTTTAGTTTTTGTCGTATTCAGCTGCAGGTAGGAATCCTCACACCAGTGAACAAAATCATCAACTACTGGGCCGTGGCCACTCTCACCATCCTGGAGGAGACTAACAACTGAATCATCAGCATACTTTATAATGCGTCTGTTGTCGTGTCTGCTCCGACACATGTTTGTGTACAGGATGAAGAGTAGTGGTGACAACACACACCCCTGCGGAGAGCCAGTAGAAGAACACTTTTGTTCAGACAATGTACCATTGACCCTTTCTCTGTGTCCTGTTGGTTAAAAAATCCAGAATCCAACCCACCAGATTATTATTCAAGTCAAATTGTTGCAGGAGCCTTTCAACTAAAATATGAGGTTGGATTGTATTAGAAGTGGAAGAAAAATCCACAAATAAAAGCCTGGCGTGTGTCCCATTAAAATCCAGATGATTAAAAAGCATGTTAAACAGAGTGACAGTGGCATCCTCCACTCCTCTGTGAGGCCTATATGCAAACTGCAAAGGATCCAATGCATGCTCAGTCTGTTTTAGGACCTCAAATCTGACCAGTTTTTCAAAAATTTTCATTAAAATTGAAGTCAAGGCAACTGGTCTAAAATCATTTACCATTTTAGGACAGCTGGATTTTGGAACATGGACAACCACAGCATCTTTCTAGACCAGGGGTCGGCAACCCGCGGCTCTTTCATCCCTCTGCTGCGGCTCCCTGTGGCTTTGGAAAATAAATGAGTATTTAATTAAAATGTATTTTATTTTAGTTCATTAGTTTTTAAAATGTAATTCTAAATTTGAAGATTATGGTGATCTTGTAAAATCTAAAAAAAAAAAAAAAACGTGTTAAAGTTTAATCACCATCAGCGAAAAATCAACACGAAGTCGGAAGTCATCTCCCGCGATAACCCGGATGTGTTGTGTTCAAGCTACTGCTGTATTGTAAACAGCCCTGCGATTGGATAGTTGCAAACGATTGGACCAATCAAATGGCTCGTTGTATGCTTTTTCAAAGATTCATGGCGGCGTGTTCTCAGGGATGTGATTTTCTGTTAATTCGCCGAATTCCGCTTTATTTTATCTTCCAGGAAGATAAAGTACGTTAAGTACGTTAGCGGCTTGTGGTCCACGAACGCAGTGAAGCTGCGCCCTTTCAGGCAGGACTGGAAGTGGCGTATGGCCACCGGTAATCGATATGGCCAGGTGGAGAGTCATTAACTCTACAACGGCTGTATAAGCTGGGCTGGCGCGAGGGATTAAACGGTAATAAAAGTTAACCATCCCCTTTTATGATTCCAAACAGTTTGAAATTGACAGTGCACAGTGGACATTGACTCATAACTTTTGAATATTTCTAAGACTTGGCTGCATCAGTGATTGTGCAAAATGAACTGCTCAAGACTCAATAGAGATTGAAACTGGTGATCTGAAATGAATGCTGAAATTATAAAGAGTAATGGTATGTTGGAATTTTATTTCTATTATGGAATAGATAAAATTAACTGATTTTGATTTGATCAAGTGTTAAAGCATGTGATGGATAATGCTTGTTGGAATATTTTAGGAATGCTATCTTCTTGGAACATAAGTCAATATTATACATTAATAAGTGGCATTCAGCTGTTTGTTTTATGTCATTTAAGCACAGTTCTGATACTTAAAAATCATAAAAACCCAGGAGCTTCGGGGGGCTTTGCCCCCCTTGCCCCCCATCCCATCCTGGACCCCGCTGGGGGACTATGTCCCCCAGACCCCCTGCTGAATTTTCAGATAATTTCCCCAACCCCAAATCACATCGCTGGTTCGTGTTGGAATTCTGAGCTTTCGGTATTGTTTTCAGCGGAATTATGAGATTTTTATCAAAGGATCAGGAGTCATCAGTGCTAGAAATAGCACTCTCCTTTCAACCCAATGTCAACCTTCAACCCAATGTCTTTTTTTTTTTTCGGAGTTCAAAATGTTTTTGTTGCATGCAGAAATGTAATTTTGTTTTCTCTGCAGGAGTTCCCTGATTTCATAAATGCAACACATTATAGTTTGTTTATACATAGCATAAAGGGAAAAAAAGTTATATGCAGTGTTATTTCATTTTAAGTGTCAAAAGGGTTTTTGTGGCTCCCAGTGTTTTCTTTTCTGTGGTAAACGGGTCCAAATGGCTGAGCGGTAAAGGTTGCTGACCCCTGCCCTGGACAGATCGCCAGTCCATTGCAGGGCCAACACAGAGAGACAGACAACCATTCACTCTCTCAGTCATACCTAAGGACAATTTAGAATCCCCAGTTGATGCCAATTAACCTAACTTGCATGTTTTTGGCATGTGGGAGGAAACTGGAGAAATCCCAGAGTAAACCCACGCAGACACGGGGAGAACATGCAAACTCCACACAGATCACTGTTGGTCGGGGGCTGGGATCGAACCCAGGATCCCCCGGCCAAGGGTGAGTTGCTGTGCTGCCGCAGTGCTAACCACTTCTCCACCACGCCGCCCACAACCAATCCACTAGTTGTCAAACAGAGTCTGGAGAACAAGTGAAGGATACAGATTTATATTAATACATTTGAACAAGGAGCATTATGAGGAAACAGGATGAAAAGTAGCTTCTTCTAAATAAAACTTTCATCTCTAATTTATGAGAATATCAGGAACGAAAGCTGTGTGATCACTGTTGAAAGTAGGAGATGGGTGATATTTTTCAGATTTAAACAATTTATGAATGTGCTGATAATTAACTATGCAAAAATTATGGTCAGATATTCAGAAATTTATTTTTCAGCACAAAACAATTTATAATATATATCTAACATTTCATGAATGAAGCTATATAAATGAAGCTATTGTAGAAGATGTCTTACAAACGAGACTGAGTTTATTTCTCAGGAAGCTTTATTGGAAGTCACATCTTCTATCATCGAAGTTCTCAGCATAATAAGAGAAAGAAACACAACTTTCCTCCAGCTTTTATAACCCCCAGAGATACTCAACCCCCACATAGCGTATCTCACACCTTTACCCCCACAGAAGCTCAGTAAACATATGCACCCATAGTCACACATAGCCCTCGAGACTTGCTGGCGTCTCTGCTCTCTTCTCCACCTCGGGGCTCCTGCCGGGACATTGTCTCTGACTTCCTTCTTCCCCCAGCACCCACCTCCTAGCCGAGGTCCCTGCTGGGGCATTGTTCATTTGGACGTTTGACTGTAGGCTCTGCACCGTCGAGCTACTGTATGCCTGTGGGGGAGAATGCGTACCATACAGCATGCTACATATGTGCTTTAAATATGCACCATACTATAAGCAGTTTTTTCCCACTGCTGTAGTAGGAATTCATTAATACCACATAATATTCAGAGCTATGCACAGTATATAAAAAAACTTTATAAGCAGCATAATCTTTATTTTAAAGGTCAAATTGCCATTGCGGCTCTCAGCCACGTCTGTTTTAGTCGGAGACGGGCAAAACGGCTCTTCGGCTGGCAAAGGTTGCAGACCCCTGTTCTAGACCTTAGGCACATGTGTCTGTAAGGACTTATTAAAAATGTAGTGAAACACAGGACTCAATTCATGTGCACAGGACTTTACCAAGCGCCCACATATATTATCAGGGCCCTGACTTTTGTTCACTTTTACAGCACAGAATGCCCTTTTAACATCCTGCACCTCAATATTAAAGTGCTGATTGTCTTTGAGTTTCTGTTTCAAATCTTGGGTTTCTGTGCTAAAATCAGAGGAATCAAAACGACCATAAAAACAATTAAGAGCATTAGCCAGCTCTGAGTCTGAGTTAAAACCATCTAAAAACACATGATTAATGCGCTCTGTGCTCTGAAGGCCTGTAATAGTTTTCATACTAGCCCAGGCTGAACCAAGCTTCTTTGCTGCCATCTTGCTTTCCAATTCTGATTTATAATTCTGTTTTGCTCTTAAAATTTCGGACTTCAGCTCTTTTGTGGCAACCTGCAGCTCAGAAACAACCCCCTGTTTAAAGGCAAGTGCTTTCCTCTGTAAGCAGGATTTAACTGATTTAGTGACCCATGGCTTGTTGTTGGGATATACTTTGACACGTTTACGTGGAACGATCATGTCCCTGCAGAAAGCCATGTATGAGCATGTTACATCCACTAAAGAGTCCAAATCTTCTCCGCAGGGGAGTGTGAACACCTCCCAGTCCGTACAGTTAAAGCATTCCTGGAGGCAGTGCACTGAATCCTCTGTCCACACGTTTATGTCTCTGGTCTTTGCCTTCTCTCTTCTAAGAGCAGTTTTATATGTGGGCAGCAAATGTACACAGTTGTGATCTGAGGATCCTAAAGAAGGAAGGGAAAGAGATTTATAGCCCCCCTCTATGGATCCATAGCACAGGTCCAATGTCTTTTTTCACCTGGTTGGGCAGGAGACATACTGATAAAAGTTTTTAAGTGTCTTCTTTAGAGACACATGGTTAAAATCCCCAAGGATAAAATTTGGAGCCTCTGGGGAAATTGACTGCAACCGCTGTACCACATCAAAGACGGTGCTGGAGGCGGAGGCAGCATCTGCTCTCGGGTGAATGTACATAGTCGTTATGAAAAGTTGGGGGAACTCGCGGGGCAGATATAAAGGACATAGTGACACGGACAGAAGCTCCACATCTGGTGTACAGATGCGCTCTCCGACTGTGACAGATGTACAGTACTGTTTACTAATATATAAACATACGCCGCCCCCTCAGGTTTAATCTTACGCCTCCACGCTTTCCACGTTTCCTTCTCTTGTTCCTCTTTTCATTGCTGTGTCCATGAAAATCTCTTAAATAAAGTCCGGCAGTTGTGGCACAGACTCAAACAGATTTTTTTTTGTTACTTATTTGTACCCGTAGGTAGACTTGGTTTGCAGTCTGGTGACAAGCCACCGGCTGCTGGTCGCTGCATGCGCGAGTGCCCTAAACCTACATGTTTTTGGTATGCGGGAGGAAACCGGAGAAATCCCGGAGTAAACCCACGCAACACGGGGAGAACATGCAAACTCCACACAGCTCACTGTTGGTCGGGGGCTGGGATCGAACCCACGATCTCATGATCCCCGCGATCGAGAGTAAAACTGTGCTGCCACAGTGCTAAACCACTGCGCCACCGTGCAGCCCCAGATGCTGCATTGTCCATGTTTAAATGCAGTAACATGACTCTGGAATACTGCGTTCTACCCGGCGTGATCGCGCTTACCTCCAAGACAAAGAGCTGATAAGAAAGAAATGATATAATACCATACTGATGGAACCAGATTTTACATCCATACTGATGGAACCAGGGAGCTCTTTGTTATATAATCCACAAACATTCAAGGACAAAAACGGCACAGAGAATTACGTTAAAACACATTAAAGTGCTTAAAAACAGACAAAGATGTCAAACTTTTTTCCACCCGCTGCCGGTCACTGCGTGCACATGCACCATCGAGATCTCTGTGACTATCCCACTTTTTCTTTGTTAACCTCTTCCTTTGGATACTTTGCTGTACCTCCTCATTCCACCACCAAGTCTCCTTGTCTTCCTTCTTCTGTCTACTGGATAGACCGCATACCTTTCTACCCGTTTCCCTCAATACTTTTGCTGTACTTTCCCAGTCATCTGGTAATTCTTCCCTACTACCCAGAGCCTGTACTAATGCTTTCCTGAACTCTGTGCAACCTTCTTCCTTCTGTAACTTACCCACTTAATCTTTGGCTCTGCCTTCACTGTTTTCCTCTTCTTGTTTTCCAAAGCCATCCTACAGACTGCCATCTGATGCTGTTTAGCTACAGTACATTCTACCCTGCCACCACCTTGCAGTCTCCTCTCTCTTTCAGATTTCTTCATCTGTAGTCCACCTGTGTGCACCTTCCTCCAGTCTTGTAAGTCACCCTATGTTCCCCTCTCTTCTTAAAGTATGTGTTCACCACAGCCATTTCCATCCTTTTGGCAAAATCCACAACCATCTGTCCTTCCACATTTGTCTTCTTAAGATCATACCTACCCAGTACCTCCTCATCACCTCTCTTCCCTTCACCTACAGGCCCATGAAAGTCCACTCCAATCATCACTCTCTCCCGCCTGTGAACACTCTCTACCGATTCATCCAACTTACTCCAGAATTCCTCTCTCTTCTACCTGACATCCAACTTGTGGGGCCTACGCACTGACAACATTCAACATCACACCTTTGACTTCTAGCTTCAAACTCATGATCCTGTCCAACTCCCTCTTTACCTCCTAAACACTCTTCATATACTCTTCCTTCAAGATTACTCCTACTCCATTTCCCTTCCTATCTACACCATGGTAGAGCAGTTTAAATCCACCTCCAATGCTCCTAGCCTTGCTTCCCTTCCACCTGGTTTCTTGAACACACAGTATATCTACCTCTCTTCTCTCCATCATATCAGCCAACTCTCTGCCTTTACCAGTCATAGCCCCTACATTTAATGTCCCTACTCTCACCTCCACACTTCTACCTTTCCTGTTCTCTCTCTCCCTCCTAACACGCCTTCCCCCTCTCCTCCTCCTTGATCTTCGACCAGCAGTAGCCCAATTTCCACCGGCAACCGGTCAGTTAACAGCACCGGTGGCAGTCATTGTTAATCTGGGTCTCCACAGATCCAGTATAAAAGTCTCAATCGTCGTGAGCCACGTGTTTGATTTGGCAAAGGCTTTATGTCGAATGCCCTTCCTGACAACACTCCCCATTTACCCGGGCTTGGGACCGGTACTAGGAGTGCACTGGCTTGTGCACCCCCTATGGCTGGGTTAAGAAAGCAGAACAGCACAGTCAGTTGTATTTCATCAAGTTCCAGTCAGGGTGTTTCAAAGACATGAAACTCACCTGAGGAGTGCTTGATAGTAAATCTCTTCTCATGTCACAAATGTATAAATAGTACTTAATAATGAGAGAGTAATAGAAGAGGGTGTAAGTGTAGATTATTCTTGATGTATACTTTTCACAATAATGCCCTTCATCTGTTTCATTTTTTTAACTGTTTGAGTCATAGTTCATCTTCAAAGGTTCAGAATGATCTGGACTGAGCTACCAGAACAGACAAGATCATTGTATATGATGGCATGCACATAGTCCCAGCACCCCAGCACTCCTCAACTCACTGCCAAGAGAGCTGTCAAACTTCATTTCAACTTTTTTGTCACTGTCCTTTACAATGACAATAAGGGATATATCAGTGACATCAATAACATACCAAGCGACTCACTTATGTATCAGGCCATGGAGTTTGTCATTCTGACCAAAGTGTGGAATATTATTCATATGAGGAAGCTAAACTGTAAACTCAGATAAACAGAAACTCAGACATTAAATCAGAAAATATGCTGAAATATAGAACAAAAGCAAACAAGATAGTCATAACAGAAATGAGAACACATTAAAAGAAAACCCATGTGGAGATTACAATCACTAGGAGGATTATCATAATCCACTCAAGACACCCTTAGGTTCACTTACATGCTCTATGGTAGGTCTGTTAGATGTTAATGACTGTCATATTTTTTTTTTAAAGATGGAAGTAAAAAAGTATGAAATTTGTACAGATTGTATTTAGTCAACTTTTTTGATGCAAGGAAGTTTATATTGAACACTAAACAAAATGATTAATCCCATAAATGCTTTGTTCATCTCTTGAAGCAAAAACGTGTCACTTAATCAAAAGCACTTGTTTGAATATCTCTTTTGTCCAGTAGACTGGTTATATAGTAAAATCTCCACTAAAGAGTTTGAAACTGAGACTTCTACTCTGCTAAGGAGTCTGAGGCTGAAGTTTTTACTATTAAAGTACTCACAACAAGAAAGCAAAGATACCTTCTTTTTTTTTTTTTAACAGTGACTTATTTTAGTATGCCTCAATTATAGCTCGAGCTAAGGCTGACTAATGTCACATGAATGTTTTCATACTGCTTTGGTTTACTTAAGTATTAAAGTGTTGCAGTTTATTTATTTATTGGCTCAAATGTGTCATGAATGCAGAAATACAAGCTCACGCGCAGACTGCAGTGTGACATATAATAACAAAAAGACAAACGGTGCGTGGTGAACAAAAAATTACACAAAGTAAACTTACAAACACTCCGGAGCCGACATCGCCTCGTGAGCGTTGAGGATAATCCAGTTAGACATTCAAATAAGACCGCCGCCCTGAACAATGAGCAGCCAGAGTTTAAATAACAGACAAATGAGGCACAGGTGACCTGATTAATCAATTACATACACTAGTGCAGGCAGGGAATAACCCTAGGTAGTAGGTGGGTGAGACTGGCAAGAGGGAAGGGCTCAGAAGGTAAACAAACCAAAATATATACACACAGAACTGTCAACATAATAACCACAGACAGAAAAATACTCAAGACTACAAAAGGAAGTCTGAGCGCTGAGAAACAACACTCAGATACATGACAAAATGTTTAACATTTCATAATAATTCACCAAACAGCCAAGATGTTGCTCTAACAATGCCAATGCAAATTCATAAATGCATAAGAAGTGTTCACCACAGTCAATATTTTTTCTTCAAGGATCAAGTAATATTCATAAAATAATCTGTGGCAAGCTATTCAATACTGTCAACTTTGTAATGGAGCAAAAAATTAAATTCCAGGCCTCCAAACTCGGTGTGAATTTCCATGCATCCATCATCTACCACTTATCCGGAGGTCTGCGTGGCAGAGGCAGCAGTCTAAGCAGAGAAGGCCAGACTTCACTCTCCTGAGCAACATGCTCCAGCTCTTCAGGTAAGATACCGAGTCATTCCCTGGCACTGGGTGACATAGTCTCTCCAGCATGTCCTGGGTCTGACCTGCGGTCTCCTCCCAGTGGGACATGCCCAAAACACAGCACATTGGAAGCATCCAGGAGGCATCCTGATCAGATGTCCAAAGCACCTTGGACTTGGAGGTGCTGATTCTCATCCCGGCCGCTTCACACTCAGTAGGAAACTGTCCCAGTAAGATCTGTAGGTCATTGCTCGATGGAACCAACAGGACAACATCATCTGCAAACAGTAGAGATGGTATCCTTTGTTCTTCAAGCATGGCACCTTTCATTCCTCGGCTGCATCTAGAAATCCTGTCCATAAAAATTATGAACAGGATCAGTAACAAAGGCAATCCTGGTGGAGTCCACCTCTCGCTGGGAACAAATTTGACTGATTCAATTCAATTCAACTTTGTTTATATAGCACATTTCACAGCAACAGTTGTCTCAAAGAACTTTCAAAATATAGAGGAAATAGTCCACAATTGCAGAAAGACCCAACAATCACTCCCTTTAAGCAGGAAGAAACCTCCAGCAGAATCAAACTCAGGAAGGGGCAGTCATCTGCTGCAACTGGCTGGGGGGTGACGGAACAGAGAAGAAGGAAAAAAAAACAGAAATGTAGAGAGCAACCAGCACAACGGGGACTCAATCTATGGGAGACAGCAAAGACAGAGGTCCCCCCGCTGTCTAAACCTATTAGCTATTAGCAGCATAACTAAGGGAAGATTCAGGGTCACCTGATCCAACCCGAACTATATACTTTGTCAAAAAGGAACGTTTTAAACCTTATTCTTAAAAACAGAGATCAAGTCTGTTTCCCGAATCCAAAATTGGCAGCTGGTTCAATAGGAGAGGAGCCTGATAGCTGACAGCTCTGCCTCCCATAGTACTTTTAGAACAGGGGTCACCAACTGGCAGACTCCAGTCCAGATCCGGACCTCGAGAGTTCTCCGTCCAGACTGCGAAGCTTTTTAATATAGTTTGGGGAAAAATTATACTGTTCTGTTTTAACCAAACAAAAAAGCGGAACTCAAGTGCTGTATCGGCGGCCGCTACCCAGACATTTTATAATGTGGGACCTTGGCTGTTTTCAGTGGGATACAGAAGGAGGTAAAATCATCGTTTGCTGTGGGCGGACAGCCCCACCTCCTTCCCGGTGTAACCCATGGAATGAAACATTGATGTGAAATTGTGTCCACCACCACTCTGGCTGCCTGCGACGGTAAGGGTCCACCCGGGGGTTTGTTGAGGGAAGGTCCCTGCGGTTCCTCCACACCTTCCAACGACAGCATCCCCGTTGGGCCAGCATGACGTTGTTTATGGAGGTAAATCCTCTGATATCATGTAAAAATAATAATTTGCTGTGTGTGTTACTGAACATGAAAAGTTCCACGCACATTCACCTCCTCTCTCCCTTTGACAGAGTGTTACCCAGACAGACACAGACGAGGTTAAAAAGATAAAAACACTGACATAAAAAACCTCCAAAGGAATTCTGTAGTGTGGAATTAATTATTTTGTCACAACTCGCTCTCGCCTGTCATCTGTTTCAGCGGCGCGCACACCTGCGCCTCATCAGCCTCTGATTATTTAACCCACTCTGCCTGGAGCCTCGGCCTGGAACCGTCTGCTCATCTACGCTCCCTACTCCAGCGCACGACCGTTCCTTCCCGGCCTGCGCCTTCGTTCCTCACGCACGTAAGCTGTTATTCCCTTACCTGCTCTCCAGTATTCTCCCCTGTGCACAGGTGGATCCTCCAGGCGGCGGATTTCCCTCTCCCTCGCCTCATCCTCGCTTCGCCGAGTGCACATCTGGGCGCTGTCCTCCAGGTAGGAGACCTGCGACTAGCCAACGCCAGCCACCTCAACACCTGCAAGTAAGCAGCACACTGTGTGTTAACCCTGCAGGGTGGAAACCCATCACTCACCCTTGTCTTTGCTCTGCCCTTATATTAAAGAGTCACATCCACCCCTCCTTGTCTCCACTCAGAGCCGGATTCTTCTTCGTTTCCAAGAAGGATGGGTCCCTGCGGCCGTGTATTGACTTTCGGGCCTTAAACGACATCACGGTAAAAGATAAATACACGCTGCCCCTCATGGACTCCGCTTTCGCGGGGGCCTCCGCAGCGCGTACCACCTCGTTCGGATCCGGGAGGGCGACGAGTGGAAGATGGGGTTCCGGACGCCCAGCGACCATTTCGAATACCTGGTCATGCCGTTTGGGCTCACCAACACTCCGGCCGTCTTCCAGCGGCTCATAAACGACGTTCTTCGTGACTTCCTGGGGGTCTTCATATTCGTCTACCTGGACGACATCCTGATTTTCTCCCGGTCTCGGGAGGAGCATCAGGCTCACATGAGGCAGGTCCTCCAGCGGCTCCTCGAGAACAGGTTGTACGTGAAGGCGGCGAAGTGCAAATTCTACACCAACAAGACCTCCTTCTTGGGCTTCATCATGTCGCACAACCAGCTTCTCCCTGACCCTGCCAAGTTCAAAGCGGTGGTCGAGTGGCCCACTCCCTCGTCCAGGAAACAGGTGCAACAATTCCTAGGATTCGCCAACTTCTACCGCCATTTTGTACCGAAGTATAGCTCCATCGCCTCTCCCCTGACCCGCCTCACCTCCCCCAAGGTGCCGTTCCGGTGGACGGAGGAAGCTGCGTCGGCCTTCAAGATGCTGAAGATGGAGTTTTCCTCCTCCCGGGTCCTGACCCAGGTTGACCCAACACTATAATGCCTGGTCGAGGTGGATGCATCCGACACCAGGGTGGGGGCAGTGTTGTCTCAGCGCTCTCCGGTGGACAGGGTGGTGCACCCCTGCGCCTTCTTTTCCCGGCGCTTGTCCACAGCGGAGCGGAATTATGACGTCGGTGTCAGAGAACTCCTAGCAGTGAAACTCATGCTGCAGGAGTGGCGTCATTGGCTGGAGGGGGCAGTGCAGCCTTTTGTGGTCTGGACAGACCACAAAAATTTGGAGTACCTAAGGACAGCCAAGCACCTGAATGCCCGCCAGGCGCGTTGGTCTCTGTTCTTCGGCCACTTCAGATTCACGATCACCTATCGCCCTGGCTCCAAAAACGGCAAACCGGACGCGCTGTCCAGACAGTTTGCCCCAGAGGTCCCGGAAGAACAAGACCACACCATCCTGCCGGCCTCGTGCGTCGTGGGGGCTGTTTCATGGTCCATCAGGGACAAGGTCCGGAGGGCACAGGAGGCCGAACCTGATCCTGGCGGTGGCCCAGCTGGGAAGCTGTTCGTGCCATCATCCGTCCGGGGTGACGTCATCCACTGGACGCACACTTCTAAGCTCGCCTGTCACCCTGGAATTTCCCGACTGGTGGAGCTCCTCCAACGATCCTTCTGGTGGCCCGGACTTTGGAATGATGTCGCCAATTACGTCCGTGCCTGCCCCCAGTGCGCAATGAACAAGACCTCGACCTCCCCCCCAGCGGGGCTCCTCCATCCCCTGCCGGTCCCCGGTAGGCCCTGGTCTCATGTAGCCCTGGATTTCATCACCGGTCTTTCCACATCCAACTCCTACAACACCATCCTGACCATCGTGGACCAGTTTTCTAAGGCTGCCCACTTCGTGCCGCTCCACGGCCTCCCTACGGCGCGGGAAACTGCCAACCTTTTGGTCCAGCATGTGGTCAGGCTACATGGGATCCCGACTGACGTCGTCTCCGACCGGGGGCCTCAATTCATGTCCAAGGTCTGGAAGTGCTTTTGCAACGCCCTAGGGGCCATGGGGAGTCTGTCCTCCAGTCACCACCCACAGTCCAATGGGCAGTGCGAGCACACTAATCAGGAGCTGGAGGCTGCTTTGCGCTGCCTCACCTCCTCAAGTCCCTCTTCCTGGAGAACCCATCTGCCCTGGGTGGAGTACGCCCATAACTCCACCTTATCATCTGCCATCGGGATGTCCCCTTTCCGGGCGTCCCTGGGGTACAACCCCCTGTTGTTTCCCAAAGAGGAGGGTGAGGTGGCAGTTCCCTCCATCCAGGCGCATCTCAGACGCTGCCGGCGCCTGTGGACCAAGAGGCGCCAAGCGCTATTACGCACGGTGGCGCGCAACTCCAACGCGGCAAATCGCCACAGGAGAGCCGCTCCTCGTTACCAGGTGGGCCAGCAGGTATGATTATCCACCCGAGACATCAACCTGAAGGCGGAGAAGAAGAAGCTGGCTCAACGCTTTATTGGTCCCTTCCCTGTGACTAAGGTAATTAATCCGGTGGCTGTGCATTTGGCTCCCCCCCCCCTCCTTCCGTGTCTGTCCAACATTCCACGTCTCCCAAATCAAGCCTGTGATTTCTGACCCACTCTGTCCTCCTCCTAGGGCGCCTCCCCCTCCCATGATGATCGACGGCGACCCGGCGTGGAGGGTCACCTCCATCCTGGACTCCCGCTGCCGGGGTCGCGGGCTACAATATCTGGTGGACTGGGAGGGGTATGGCCTTGAGTGGAGATCCTGGGTGCACCCTTCCTTTGTGCTGGATAAGCAACTTATCGCGGAGTTCCACCGGGTGCATCCAGGTAAGCCAGCGCCGGGAGGTGCTGCTCGGGGGGGGGGGGGGAATACTGTCACAACTCGCTCTCGCCTGTCATCTGTTTCAGCGGCACGCACACCTGTGCCTCATCAGCCTCTGACTATTTAACCCGCTCTGCCTGGAGCCTCGGCCTGGAGCCGTCTACTCGTCTACACTCCCTACTCCAGCGCACGACCGTTCCTTCCCGGCCTGCGCCTTCGTTCCTCACGCACGTAAGCTGTTATTCCCTTACCTGCTCTCCAGTATTCTCCCCTGTGCACAGGTGGATCCTCCAGGCGGCGGATTTCCTTCTCCCTTGCCTCATCCTCGCTTTTCCCTTCCTCGCTTCACCGAGTGCGCATCTGGGCGCTGTCCTCCAGGCAGGAGACCTGCGACTAGCCAACGCCAGCCACCTCGACACCTGCAAGTAAGCAGCACACTGTGTGTTAACCCTGCGGGGTGGAAACCCATCACTCACCCTTGTCTTTGCTCTGCCCTTAGGGTTGCCTGGCTGCACGGCGCACTGTTCCGCCCTCGGCGCTCCCTGTCCTCCTGCAATCCATCCACATCTCACACTCACGCATCCAAACACCTGTTGTTGTTCAATAAAGCTTTTGAATCACACTCGAGCCTGTGTGCATGTTCCCTGGGCTCGACATTATGTCATATATTTTCTGTCCTTTTTTTAGGCTTACAGTTTGAAACGTTTTTTTTTTTTTAATGCTGAAGATATACGTAGTATAGAGGTGAACTTTATTGAGATTTTGTTTCTTAAATATTAATCTTTTTAAATGTATGTAATTTAGTTTGTGCTCTCCTGTAAAACTTTCCAGTTTTAGGATTTAAGTTGTAGATTTTAGAATTTTAGGGCTATTTACAGTGGTGTGAAAAAGTGTTTGACCCCTTCCTGATTTCTCATTTTTTTTATGTTTGTCACACTTAAATGTTTCAGATCATCGGACAAATTTAAATATTAGACAAAGATAACACAAGTAAACACAAAATGCAGTTTTAAAATGAACGTGTTTATTAAGGGAAAAAAAATCCAAATCTACATGGCTTTGTGTGAAAAAGTGATTGCTCCCCAAACCTAATTACTGGTTGAGCCACCCTTAGCAGCAACAACTGCAATCAAGTGATTGCTATAACTGGCAATGAGTCTTTTACAATGCTGTGGAGGAATTTGGGCCCACTCATCTTTGCAGAATTGTTGTAATTCAGCCACATTGGAGGGTTTTCGAGCATGAACCGCCTTTTTAAGGTCATGCCACAGCATTTCAATTGGATTAAATTGGACTGGTCGCACAATACCGACGTGCTCTACAAGAAGGGACAGAGCAGGCTTTTCCTCCTGAGGAGGCTCAGGTCTTTTGGTGTACAAGGGGCGTTCCTGAAGACCTTCTATGATTCGGTGGTGGCATCAGCCATCACATTTGGAGTGGTCTGTTGGGGCAATGACATCATGGCAGCCTCCAGGAAGAGACTGAATAAACTAATCAAAAAAGCTAGCTCTGTCCTGGGGCAGCGCTTCGACCCAGTGGAGGAGATAAGAGAGAGGAGGACGGTGGCTAAGCTGTCATCTCTGCTGGAGTCCGAGTCCCACCCCATGCAGGACACGCTGAACACACTGAGGAGCTCATTTAGCAGTAGGCTGTACCATCCTAGGTGTGCGACCGAGAGGTTTCACAGGTCCTTCCTACCCACGGCTGTCAGACTTTATAACCTAAACAGGGCTGCTCGTAGAGGCAGTATTGCATGTACAAAATGTAACAAACTTTCACAATAATGGTCCCCTCAATTATTCAACTAGGACAATATCAATCGCTGCAGAAGGTGACAACTAGGCTGATTCAAATACGTAATATACTGTATGGGTACATATTCATACTAGGTGGGGTAAATGAATAGACCATTATGCTGTTTATTCCATCTAGCTACAATGCTCCGCACTGTGTATATTTCTGTGTACGTATGTATATTCACTGCTCTTATTGTCTTATCTTCTGAATTATTGCTCTGAGTGTTGCTATCCCTGTACTGGTGCAATCCTGGAATTTCCCCACTGTGGGACTAATAAAGGCTTATCTAATCTTATCTTATCTTATTAAGGACGGGACTTTGACTACGCCACTCCAAAGTCTTCATTTTGTTTTTCTTATGCCATTCAGAGGTGGACTTGCTGGTGTGTTTTGGATTATTGTCCTGCTGCAGAACCCAAGTGCGCTTCAGCTTATGGTCACAAACAGATGGCTGGACATTCGCTTTCAGGATTTTTTGGTAGACAGCAGTATTCATGGCTCCATTTACCACAGCAAGTCTTCCAGGTCCTGAAGTAGCAAAACAGCCCCAGACCATCACACTACCACCACCATATTTTACTGTTGGTATGATGTTCCTTTTCTGAAATGCTGTGTTACTTCTACGCTGGATGTAATGGGACACACACCTTCCAAAAAGTTCAACTTTTGTCTCGTCAGTCCACAGAGTATTTTCCTAAAAGTCTTGGGGATCATTAAGATGTTTTCTAGCAAAACTGAAACAAGCCTTTATGTTTTTTTGCTCAGCTGTGGTTTTCATCTTGGAACTCTACCATGCAGGCCATTGTTGCCCAGTCTCTTTCTTATGGTGGAGTCATGAACACTGACCTTAACTGATGCAAGTGAGGCCTGCAATTCTTTGGATGTTGTTGTGGGGTCTTTTGTGACCTCCTGGATGAGTCGTCGCTGCACTCTTGGGGTAATTTTGGTCGGTCAGCCACTCCTGGGAAGGTTCACCACTATTACACGTTTTCGCCATTTGTGGAAAATGGTTCTCACTGTGGTTCACTGGAGTCTCAAAGCTTTAGAAATGGCTTTATAACCTTTTCCAGAGTGATAGATCTCAATTACTTTGTTCCTTATTTGTTCCTGAATTTCTTTGGATCGTAGCATGATGTTTAGCTTTTGAGGATCTTTTGGTCTACTTCACTTTGTCAGGCAGGTACTCTGTGATTTCTTGATTGAGAAGAGGTGTGACAGTAATCAGACCTGGTTGTGGCTAGAGAAATTGAACTCAGCTTTCCAAAGATGTGATAAACCACAGTTAATTTATGTTTTAATGGGGGGGGGGGGGTCACTTTTTCACTCAGGGTCATGTAGGTTTGGATTTTTTTTACCCTTGATAATAAACACCTTTTTTTTAAAAATGCATTTTGTGTTTACTTGTGTTATCTTTGTCTAATATTTTAAATTTGTTTGATGATCTGAAACATTTAAGTGTGACAAACATAAAAAAATGAGAAATCAGGAAGGGGGCAAACACTTTTTCACACCACTGTATTTGGAGTCAAAAACACATTTAGTGTTATTATTAGTATTTTAGTTCTGTATTATTTTTGATTAAATTATTACATGTTTTATTTAAAATTTTGTTTAAAAATAATACAGAACTAAAAGCAGCTAAAATGTCTGGTTAACAGAATAATGTGTAAAAGCAAATGATATTGGACTGCTGGAGACAGCTGTGGTCTTCTTAAAGAATGTCCACGAAAAGATGAAAACACATTTTCAGATAAATTTGTCCATGTGACTTGTCACATTTTGCTCCCATTTCTTTAATTAAAAGATGTTTGAAGTGACTTCCGGTTATGGCTGCCACGTAGGACGGACGTGTCTCGCTCTGCTCTGCTCCTGGAGAAAAAAAATCGGCAAATAACTCTCTCATTTGGGACAGAACGTATCCCAGCGTTTGGGCGAGGATATGTCGGCGAAGCCTAAGGCTGGAAAACCAGGAAAAGGAAAAAGCGAGCCGCCGAAACAGTCCAAATTAACGGACTTTCAGGTCTGTGACGCAGCAAACAGGGCTCCATATATGGCGGAGGAGGCTGGCAACGCTGCGATTTCTGCGGGGAATGGCGCAGATGCGCTGATGGCTGCCATGAGTTCAATGAGAGCGGACTTTTCCTCTAGATTTGATGGGATTATGACAGCGTTGGAAGGAATAAGAAAGGAATTGGGTGACTGTGTAGAACGAACGGCGCAGATGGAGCTCCGTCTCGCTAGTGCTGAAGATGACGTCACCCGTCTTCAATTAAAGGTGCGCACTTTGGAAAAAAAAAATAAATCTCTGGAAGATAATATTTTGGATTTGGAATCTCGGTCGAGACAGAATAATTTGAGGCTGGTGGGTCTTCCAGAGGAATCAGAAGGTCGGGACGTATGTTCCTTTCTGGAAAAGTGGATTCCGGAGGTGCTGGGCAGCGAGGAGTTGCAATCAGCAGTGGTTCTGGAAAAAGCACATCGCATTGGCCCACGGAGAGATAAGGGACCGCCGAGGACCTTAATTATGAAGTTTCTTAACAACAGAGACAGGATGAAGATCTTCAACGCTGCACGAGCTAAAAAAGGAGAGATTAAACACCAGGACCAGCAGGTGCGGTTCTACCCAGATTTGGCCACAGGAATCCAGCAATTGAGGAAGCAGTTTGATCCCGTACGTAAGGAGCTGCGCAACCTTGGGATTCGTCATGGTGTAATCTATCCTGCGAGACTGCTGACCACGTATGAGGGCAGAACCCACATCTTCAAGACCCCAGAGGAGGCGCAGGAGTTCATCAAGAAGATCAAAGAAGAAGAAGAGACTGGTGGGAGCTAAGCATGAACAAAATATAAGGTAGAATAATTAAGCATTTGCACAGGCATCTGACTGACTTGAAGTAAATAGTAAGTTTACAAAATATAGATTGTATTATATATAAAAAAAAAACAAAACAAAAACAAAACAAACAAACAAAAAAAAAAACTATGATGTACAAAGTTGTTAAAAATTTTGGAGTTAAGTTGGAAAACTACAGAGGAGAGTTAATGTTACGTCATTAAAAGCAGTAGAGTTAGGGTGATTGGGAGGATGAAGAAGGAGTGGCTTAGGCTGTTCCCCGTGGGTGTGGAACGGTCGATGGCTATATCGGGAGACAGAATTTTTCTTTTGATTTTGGGGGGTTTGCCACAAGTGTGGGAAGGGGAAATTTGTTTGTGTGTAGTTTGTAGGATGAATGTTCAACCACTCATGTTTTTGCTTCTCTGTATGAGCATGTTTACACTGCAAGGTAATCCCAAACTCTCTATTGATCATGGACCAAAGTGTTAATCTTAATTTAACTTCATGGAATTGCAGAGGTCTACAAAATTTAAAAAAACTTAAACAAGTTATGAATAAAATAAAGGACATGGGTTCAAGAATTGTGTTTTTACAAGAAACTCATCTGATAGAGGAGGATGTTAAAAGAATTAGGAGTAGATGGCAGGGAAGTGTATTCACCTCTTCATTTTCATCCCGAGCCAGGGGAGTTATGACTCTCATACATAAATCAGTTCCTTTTCAAGTGAAAAATGTAATTGGAGACAAATTTGGAAGATATGTAATCATTCAAGGTTCTTTGCTATTAGAAAATATAAATCTTGTGAACTTATATGGTCCCAATATAGATGATCAGAAGTTCTTTGCTAATTTATTTCTCATCTTATCATCACTTACAGGGCAACATATAATAGCAGGGGATTTTAATTGTACATTGAATCCAGGTGTGGATAGATCAACAGGACTGGATTGTACGCACATTGGATGTAGGATGACTATTAATCATTTTATGAAAGAATTGAGATTGTTAGATATATGGAGAGAAATGAAACCACAAGTTAAAGCCTATTCTTGTTATTCCAGTACCTACAAGACATTCTCACGTATTGATTATTTTTTGATTTCCACAGAATTAAGGTCCAAGATTCAAAACTGCTTTTATGATAACATCGTGATCTCTGATCATGCACCCTGTTGTCTAATATATGTAGATAAAAAATTGACAAAGGAATCAGGTAGATGGCAATTTCAGCATAAATGGCTTCAGGATGAGGAATTTGTCAAGTATATAGAAAAACAGATAGACGAGTTCTTTGACATCAATACTACACAAACATCAGCATGTGTAAAGTGGGAGGCTTTCAAAGCTTTTATTAGGGGGCATATTATTAGTTATACAGGATCAAAATCTAAGAAGACTCGAGAGGAGAGAGCTAAATTGGAACATAAAATAAAAAATCTTCAGGAAAAAGTGTATGCAGGAAGTGACCCAAGGTTGGAGAATGAATTACTGATTTTGAGAGCTGAATACGACAAAAAATCAGCGAATAGAGCTGCCTCGAGTCTTCTAAGATTGAAACAATCTTTTTATGAACAAGGTGAAAAATCAGGAAAATTATTAGCATGGCAGATTAAACAATTGGAAATTAAAACACCAATTACCAGTATTATAAGTAATGGACAGGTAGTTATAGATCCTTTAGAAATTAATAGAGCCTTTAGAGATTACTATGAAAAATTATATGATACCAAAAATGAACCTGATTTAACAAAACTAAATGGGTTTTTGAACGAACTATCTATACCGTGTATTCCAAATGAAAACAGGGAGATATTGGAGTCTAAAATTAGTCAAGAAGAAGTTGGGCTAGCCATTGATAATATGAAATCAGGAAAAAGTGCAGGACCAGATGGTCTTCCAGTTGACCTTTATAAAAAATTTAAGAATAAATTAATAAAACCTTTTTTGGAAATGGTTTTAGAAGCATTTCAAAATAATAATTTACCATCATACATAAATAATGCCTTAATTATACTGCTGCCAAAACCAGGTAAGCCCTCTAATAAATGTGAAAATATGAGACCAATAAGCCTATTAAACGCCGACCTTAAGATAATCTGTAAAATTTTAGCAAGACGAATACAAGAAATTTTACCAAATATTATTAATCGAGATCAGAATGGCTTTATAAAGGGTAGACAAGGCTTCCATAATGTAAGAAGACTATTTAATATTATCTATTTTAATAAAGAAGCACCGGATACAGCTCTCCTATCATTGGACGCCGAAAAGGCCTTTGATAGAGTTGAATGGCCCTTTCTTTTTGAAGTCCTACAAAGGTTTGGACTTGGAAATAATTTCATAAAATGGGTTCAAATAATATACAATAATGCTACAGCAGAAATTCTAACAAATAACAATATTTCAAAACCAATAAAAATCAATAGAGGATGTCGACAAGGCTGTCCACTCTCACCTTTACTGTTTACTATGGCAATTGAACCTTTAGCGATAGCGATACGTTTACATTCACAAATATATGGAATTAAAGTTGGACCAACAGAACATAAAATCTCCCTGTACGCCGATGATATAATTTTGTTTATGTCGAATCTAAAAAAATCAATTCCAACCTTGTTGAATTTAATAAAGAATTTTGGGGAAATATCAGGATATAAAATAAATAAAACTAAATCTTCAATATTAATGCTAAATGAGACCCAGAGAAATTACCCAGCCCCTGAGGTAAATCAATTCAATGTTGTAAATCAGTTTAAATATTTAGGAATCCAAATTATGCCTAAGCTAGAATCAGTCGCCAGTGTCAACTATGAAGCCTTAATGTCAGATATCAGTGAGTTAACTCAGAGATGGATGTCACTACCAATGTCGATGATCGGGAGAATCAATATACTTAAAAGTAATATTTTACCTAAAATACTTTATTTATTTCAATACATTCCCTTATCACCACCTTTAGATCTATTCTCAAGAATAAAAAAAAAGTTAGTGGAATTTATATGGAACAACAGGAGGGCTAGATTACGTCTGTCTTTATTATATTTACCATTTGATCGTGGAGGTCTGAAATGTCCAAATTTTATGTTGTATTATTGGTCGGCACAACTGAGGTCTATGACATATTATTTTTCATCAAATGATCTCCCTCACTGGACTGAAATGGAATCATACAATTTACCTTTACCTCTTCCCATATTCATATACTCAGATTCGGCAAAAAAATTACAAAAACAAGTTAAAAATCCATTTGTAAAGCATATGATCAAAATATGGTGTGAAGCTAAAAACTATTTAAAAGAACCACAGTTATTGTCACAATTTAGTCCAATATGGGGTAATCAATATTTTAAACCAGGGAGAGCGGACGCTGTATTTAAAGTATGGAATTTAAAAGGGATACAAAAGATTCAGGATTTATATTTGACATGTGCAGACAACATAATGTCTTTTGAAGAGCTGAGGATCAAATTTAATCTCAATAGAACACATTTTTTTAAATATCTTCAACTTAGAAACTTTATTCGATCAAATCAAAATAAAGCTCTCACTCGACCTATTTATTCATCCTTGGAAAAAATGATGATGAAAGATAGTAAAAGAAAGGGTATTATTTCAGAGTTTTATAACTCATTGACACTATCTTCAAGTGAAAATTCACTGAAAAGATTAAACTACTGGAAAGAAGATCTGCAAATTGAAATTTCAGAGGAACAATGGGAATTGGCTTGTACAGAAGCTCAAACCAAATCAATAAATGCACGCCTTAAATTGATACATTTCAAATGGTTAATGCGGATGTATGTTACACCGGAGGAGTTAAATAGATATAACAAAAATATACCAGATACATGCACAAAATGCATGGAAAGTAAAGGAACCCTATTTCATTGTTTATGGGAATGTAGATTAATAAGAATGTTTTGGGAAGAGGTGAGGGTAACAATTGAAAAAATAATCTCAAAACAAATCATATTGAATCCTAAACTGGTTTTGTTGGGTCTGTACCCAGAAAAGCATAATTTCAATAAAAGTGAAAGAACATTCATAGACCTCAGTTTGCTTAATGCCAAAAAATGTATTGCACTATTATGGAAAAAGACTCATAGACCAGATGTGACTCAGTGGTTAAGACAGATGTTAACAAACCTTCCATTAGAAAGAATAACATATATACTGAAATCAAAGGAAATTGTGTTTGAGAATATATGGAGACCTTTTATTGATTATGTAAAAAATTTAAACATAACTCTTGAAGAAGAAGGTGAATGATGTGTGTGGACCTTGTAAATTCCAAACTGGTGAACATAATATGTATACTTATGTATTGGATTGTCTAGACTAAACAGAGGAGCATTGTTGAAGACTTGATTTTGTTGGTGGTTGTTGGTGTTTTTAGTGCATTTTTTTTTTTGTAGTACTTTAGTGTTAGTGTTTGATTGTTTGTATCATGTTTGTTAAAAAAAAAAAAAAAAGGTTCAATAAAGATATTGTGGAAAAAAAAAAGATGTTTGAAGTAAATTCATGGATCATTGCAAACACTTTGCTTTAAATACCAATCTGTCACACAGTGAGAGGAAAAAAAATCAAAAATGGATTGAGAATCATTTTAGAATCAAATCGGAGACCCTGAATCATAATTAATCATAATTTATTTGATGTTAGTGATGATTTGGTGATTTTATTTGTGTTCCACCAGGCTGTCAGAGGTGTGTTAATTGTAATTGGATAATTTTTTTTAATTGAAGATAGCATAAAAGGAAGGTCAGCAATTGAAACATTTTCAAGCTGATTTTGTTCTATATTTATCCATGAGTTGTTGTAGTTGGCCTTTTGTACCTGTCACGCCGCGCCGCTCATCAGCGGCGCCACCTGTTCACACACCTGCTCGTCATCAGCGGCGAGGGATATAAGCCGCCTCGCCCTGAGCTTCGGCCTGAAGCCGTTAGACTTCTCATGCATCGCTGTGAGTTCCTTCACCTTCAGCTATTCTCCCGGGTAAGAAGCTCTTACCTCCTTTTTCTCTCTCGAGTCTGCTCCCCTGTGCACAGGTGGATTCCCCGGCGGCGGACATCGCCTTCCCATCGCCTATTCCTCGCTGCTGCACCGAGCTCTCCAGGTGGCTGTCTTCCGGACCTCGTCCTTTGCTGTGCCAGTCATCTGTGCCCTCTAAGGTTGTCCGGCTGTACGGCCTCCTGCCTCTGTGCCCGAAGCAGACGCCGCCACCAATACATTTACATCCCGCTGACACGCATTCATTCACTCCTGTTGCTAATAAACTATTTGAACTTCTCTGAGCCTGTGTGTGTGCGTCTCCTGAGCCGTGCGTTATGTCAGTACCCATTTGATCAAATACTGTATCTGATTGGCTATAAAATAATGATAAAAATTTGGTGCTTCGAGTTCACCGTGGGATTTTTCATTTTGCAGTGTTGATATAGAAATTTTGGATTTCTTGTTCTTCCAATAGGAATTTATAGTTAATGAATTGAGTGAATTAAACCAGGTGTCTGTGGGTGTTATTGGGAGCATTGAAAATAAGTAATTAATTTGTGGTAGGATTTTCATTTTGACTGTTGCAATTTGACCACTTAATGATAGCGGAAGGTTAGTCCAGTGTTTGTAATCATCTTCAATCTTTTTAACAAAAATAATTAAGGTTAAAAAGTTGTCGCGGTTTGGAAACTGGACCCAAATGCTGGACAAAGTTTTAAAAAGTTTTATTGAGCGCTGGTCACCCAGATGCAGCTCAAGGGCCTAAAATAGAAAATAACACACAGCTTGTAAGCTGTAACAAAAGACTAAGGCAAAAACAGACTGGACTAGGACATGACAAGAACTACGCAGGATAAAAGATGGACTGACAAGGCAATGTATAATCATGCTGACATTACTAAAGGAACCTGAGCAGAACAGAACTTAAATAGACAAGGGGGCAATCAGTAAAATATGGCACAAGTGGGGAAACCAATCATGACTGACAACTGACATATGAGGAAAACAGAGGTGACAGGTACGGAGAATAGGACGGGCGGAGCTGCACACACAACCACAGACAGAGGACTCAGAAACATGAACAGAGAATCAGGGGAGACACGGCCATGACAATAATAAGTCTAATAACAATAATAATCAACGGAAAACCAGGCAGGGACAAATCCTACAGGACATAAGAGACATAATAATGAAAGTAACATAATAACCAAATTGAGCTGAGGCAGGGAAAAAATTAAAAACAGAAGAACAGAATCATGATTATAATAATAAACAATAATACAGAAAATCCCAAAATGCAAACTCAAAGTGAGAACATGGGTTGGAGCCCATGCCCTAGAGACAAGAAATACAAACTCTAAATCAGGATGAGGGCATGGGTTGTACCCCCACCCCCTAAGGGGTGGCTTCTAAACGACACTCAACGTACCACCAACCAACCCTGAAGCAAAAACCCAGGTATGGGAGGAGTTCGGTGAGGCCATGGAACAAGACTTTCGGTCGGCCTCAAAGAGATTCTGGCAAACTGTCCGGCGGCTCAGGAGGGGAAAGCAGCTCCCCATCCACACTGTGTATGGTGCGGATGGGACACTGTTGACTTCGACTGGGGACATCGTCGGGCAGTGGAAGGAATACTTCGAGGATCTCCTCAATCCCACTGATACGCCTTCCACAGAGGAAGCAGGGTTTGGGGACGAGGGGGATGACTTGCCTATCACAGGGGCTGAGGTCGCCAAGGTGGTTAAAAATCTCCTTGGTGGCCGGGCCCCAGGGGTAGACGAGATTCGCCCCGAGTACCTCAAGGCCCTGGATGTTGTTGGGTTGTCATGGTTGACATGCCTCTGCAACATTGCGTGGAGGTCGGGGGCAGTGCCTTTGGCATGGCAAACCGGGGTGGTGGTTCCTCTCTTTAAAAAAGGGGACCGGAGGGTGTGCTCCAACTTTAGAGGGATCACACTCCTCAGCCTCCCTGGGAAGGTCTATGCCAAGGTACTGGAGAGGAGAGTCCGGCCGTTGGTCGAACCTCGGATTCAGGAGGAGCAATGTGGTTTTCGTCCTGGTCGTGGCACATCGGACCAGCTCTTTACCCTCTCGAGAATTCTCGAGGGTTCGTGGGAGTTTGCCCAACCAGTTTACATGTGTTTTGTGGACTTGGAGACGGCATTTGACCGCATCCCTCGTGGATTTTTGTGGGGGGTGCTTCGGGAGTATGGGGTATCGGGCTTGTTGTTATGAGCTATTCGGTCTCTGTACGACCGTTGTGAAAGTTTGGTTCGTATTGCCAACACTCGGTCGGAGTCATTCCCAGTGAGAGTTGGACTCCGCCAGGGCTGCCCTTTGTCACCGATCCTGTTCATAATTTTTATGGACAGGATTTCCAGGCGCAGCCAGGGAATGGAGGGTGTCATGCTTGGTGACCACAGGATCTCATCTCTGTTGTTTGCAGATGATGTTGTCCTGTTGGCTTCATCCAGCAATGACCTACAGCTCTTGCTGGGATGGTTTGCCGCTGAGTGTGAAGCGGCTGGGATGAGAATCAGCACCTCCAAGTCCAAGTCCATGGTCCTCAGCCGGAAAAAGGTGGATTGTCCTCTCCGGGTTGGGGACAGGCTCCTGCCCCAAGTGGAGGAATTTAAGTATCTTGGGGTCTTGTTCACGAGTGAGGGGAGAATGGAGCGAGAGATCGACAGACAGATTGGAGCAGCATCTGCAGTGATGCGGACGTTGTACCGGTCTGTTGTGGTGAAGAGGGAGCTTAGTTCTAAGGCAAAGCTGTCGATTTATCAGTCAATCTACGTTCCTACTCTCACCTATGGTCACGAGCTTTGGGTAATGACCGAAAGAACGAGATCGCGGATACAAGCGGCTGAAATGAGCTTCCTCCGTAGGATTGCTGGACTCACCCTCAGAGATAGGGTGAGGAGCTCAGTCATCCAGGAGAGGCTCAGAGTAGAACCGCTGCTCCTCCACATTGAAAGGAGTCAGTTGAGGTGGTATGGGCATCTGATTAGGATGCCTCCTGGATGCCTCCCACTTGAGGTGTTTCAGGCACGTCCTACTGGGAGGAGACCCCGGGGCAGACCCAGGACTCGGTGGAGAGACTATGTCTCCCAGCTGGTCTGGGAACGCCTTGGTATCCCCTCTGAAGAGCTGGAGCAGGTGGCTGGGGAGAGGGAAGTCTGGGCTTCTCTGCTTGAACTGCTGCCTCCGCGACCCGGACCTCCGGAAAAGCGGTAGAAGATGGATGGATGGATGGATATTTTTCCACTTATTTAGCGTTTTAAGTCAAAAGAACCAACTATATAGACGACTGAAGATAAATTCATACTGAATATTGTGACGTAGGCGAGGTTCACACAAAGAAGAGGAGCAAATGGTTGCGACGAACAGGCTTTATTCAACACCACCCAACACCCACACAGTAACGTTCTCTGCTGGCAAATCCCTGCCCCCCTTAACACGGCCCCGATGTTACACTGCCCCCCCCCCCCCGGACTGGTTTCTGTACCCAGAAAAATCAAAGTCCAACCCAGAAGCCCAACGTGAATCAGTCCAGGTGTTGGGCGGCTTCGATGCCGACGACCAGCACATCCAACAGCTTCAGTAGGACTATGCACAGTCCCTCCCCTGGCAGCGGGAGTCACGACTCCAACCGCTGCCAGGACCTCCCAGGCGGCCGCTGGCCCGCGTCCAGGCGTCCAGCCCCTGCCGAGCCCGGGAAAAGACCGTATCTGTCCTGCTCGCTCCGCTGCTGCTGCGTGCCGAGGGCCTCTGTGACGTCACCGCCGGGGGAAGCATCTGCGGGAGGCAGTAGGACTACGCACAGTCCCTCCCCTGGCTGCGGGAGTCATGACTCCCACCGCTGCCAGGACCTCCCAGGCGTCCAGCCCCTGCCGAGCCCGGGGAAAGACCGGATCTGTCCTGCTCGCTCCGCTGCTGCTGCGCGCCGAGGGCCTCTGTGACATCACCGCTGGGGGAAGCATCTGTGGGAGGCGGCCTTTCCCCGTCCATGCCACCTCGCTCTAATTTAACGTCGGCGAGGGGCCAGTTTCTCATGGGGTGGGTGCGGGGCAGTACCAAGCGATGTGCCCTGGCTCTCCGCAGCGGAAGCACCCTTCATCGCATCGCCACGGCTGTCTCCTCCATGGACGCACCGCCGTGGTCTGCCGTAACTCCTCCTCCTTCCCCTCGCTCTCAGCACGGTGGTTTCCTCCGGTGACCAGTCGTTCAGCACGGCAGCCAACGCGACCTGGGCCAGGTGATCATCCAACAGGTTCTTGCCGTTGTAGCGGGGAATCTTGGCCCGCTGCCGAATGGATGGGACGGTCGCCTCCCGGTCGATCGCTGCTCCTGATCACCCTGGAATCGCCAGCCTGTCCTGCCCTGAAAAGGGCGGGAAGCGGGGCTGGTTTGCTCTGCTTGGCCCGCTCTGCCTTGAAAAAGGCAGAAGGCGGGGTACGCTGGTCCGTCCATCGCGGCGAGCCACTCTGGGGGTCGGCGTCTCGGCTCTGCGCTCCGTTCCCAGCCGAGCGATGAACCGCCCCGGCCGCTGGACCTCCGCCCGGGTCCTGGCCACCATCTTGCTCCATCCCACTTCTGACACCAGTGTGACGTAGGCGAGGTTCACACAAAGAAAAGGAGCAGATGGTTGCAACGTACAGGCTTTATTCAACACCACCCAACACCCACATAGTAACGTTCTCTGCTGGCAAAGCATGCTGGGAAATCCCTGCCCCCCCTTAACTCGGCCCCGACGTTACAATATGATCAATAGCTCCTAAATCATGTCACAGACACTTTAAACTTTAGTTATTTATATAACACCTTTCATACAACAAAATGCAGCTCAAAGTGCTTTACAGTCATAAACAGTTCCAAAAGACTAAGTTGTCTTTTGGACTACCGCTGTCCAAACTGCTGTAATCCTGAGCCACATCCGCCCCCTGCTCCTTGTCAAACACCGCTGCCAACAGGCCGGCTTCACCCCTCAACATTCCACAGTGGACTGCATCCTTGCCTTGAGTGTCCTGGCACAGCAACGAAGGGAGTATCGCCAACCTCTATATGCGGCCTACGTCGACCTCAAAGCTGCCTTCAACTCTGGCAACTCCTTCATGGCATTGGAGTCCCATCCAAGTACATCAACATTCTCTGGGATCTCTACACCAACACCACATGCAGGGTACGCGCCGAAGGTGACATTTCAGACCGTTTTGTTACCACCTCTGGAATCCAGCAGGGATGCATCGCTGCACCAAACCTTTTCAATATTGCGGTTGTCTACCGGGTCAAGAATGCGATGGAACACTGCCCCAATCTCAGAGTTGACTTCCACTCCCACTTCACAGACCTGTGCTATATGGATGACGTGGTGCTTTTCGCCACGCATATAGACATAATTCGCTGAGGCACTGGAGCTGCTTGCAGAAGAAGCATCACCCCTGGGCCTTACCATCAGCTGAGCAAAGACAAAGATCCAGTCACTGTCAGACTTCTTGCCACCATCACCACAAGTCATCACCATCAAAAATGAGCTGGTGGAAATTGTCAATGACTTTGTCTACCTAAGATCACCTGCTCTTGCTCATCAGACCCAGATATTATTTGCCGCCTGCAGCTGTCTCGCAGTGTTTTTGGCTGCCTCCAGAGTCTGGCAGAGAGGGAAGATCTGCATGACCTCAAAGTAGTGAATCTTTAACACCTGTGTGATCCCTGTCCTCCTTTACGGGTCCAGGACTTGGACCCTCTCCACCACAACCAGCTACCATCTGGATACATTCCATCGGACCTGCCTCTGTAACATCCTCGACATCCAATGGTTCCACCACACTGCAAACAATGAGGTCTACAGGAGGGCTTGCTGTTCTATCCCCATCTCCACCGTCATCACAAGAGGGAGGCTGTGGTTCCTCAGCCATGTGGACAGGCTGGGAGATGGGACACCAGCCAAGCAGGCCCTCTCCACCAGCACTCATCTGCCCACCCCCCCTCCCAGGGCTGGCATCACCCCCGAGGTCAGCCTAGACTGTCCTGGATGACCCACGTTGCAATGATAAGACCTCTGGCTGGCCTCATCACACTAGCCCAAGGTCGCCCTGCCTTCAGACGATTGGCCACAACGGTTACTTAAGTGGCCAGGCGAGGATTAAGATTAAGTTAAGTGGGTGGTGGAGGTACATGGCCAGGCATGCCGAAACAAAGTCCCTACCCCCGCCCCCAGACTCCAAAACAAAACAATATTGGAGTGGCTAACCAAGTCCAAAATTCCACACTTAAACACAAAATGGGTTGAGTGGTCTACCCAAGTCCATGGACCACCGGACCCAACCACCAGGCGGGTCAGGGGGCCTACCCCAGTCCAAGGGTCCCCGGACTGGAGAACAAGGTGGATCTAGTAGCCTCCCAGAGGCCCTGGGCCACCAGATCATGGGACAAAATAGTTCAGGGGGTCTATCCAAGTCCATTGGACCCCAAACCAGAGTGCAGAGTCAATTGGGCGGCCTGCCACTGTCTTTAGGTCACCAAACCACAGAACAAGGAGGAACAGCAGCTGCAGGGGCACAGAGCTGTCTGAATACAAACAAGGGAGCTCTATGCTCTGCGACCACTGACTGCAGTACGCCAGACTCTAGAATGATGGGTGGAAGCACCCCAGCCTCTGGAACGCACAGAGGGAGCCAACCATCAGCAAAGCCAGACGACAAAGGCTGGAGGTCCTCGAGCCCCAACGGGAATCCATCCCTGAAACAGCCACCTTAGATGGGGGGTAAAAAACAACACTTGGGTCACTACAACTGGTGGCACTGGAGCTCAGTGGGGAGAATCCAGGAGCAGATGGTAGCTGCAACCAAGTCCCCCCACTAGGAACTAGGCAAGACCTTTCTAAGACTGGTGTTAAAAATACAAAGAAAAGGACTCACGTTAGCTCTTGCACCACTGCTGATGAGGACTCCAGTGATTCTGCTGCTGCACTCCAAGCAGCAGGTGTGATGGCAGGCAAGAAAGCAGAGGAGCATGGAGCTGGTACCAGAGCTACAGAATGGTGTCACATACTGGAGCTAGGGAGTGACGTGGAGCAGGTATTGGAGCTAGGAAGTGACGTGAAGCAGGTACTGGAGCAAGGGAGGAATGTGGAGCAGGTACTGGAGCTAGGGAGCAACGTGGAGCAGGCACTGGAGCTAGGGAGTGACGTGGAGTAGGCACTGGAGCTAGGAAGCGATGTGGAGAAGGTACTGGAGGACCCCCCCCCCCCCCATGGTCTCCAGACACAGGAACAGCAGCCAATGGAGTACCAGATCTGGAATCTACAGCTGCTTGGAACCCACCCATTGACACAGCTACTGCTGGTGGAGCATCCAACGACAAGGCAGTGGCAGACAGGACCTCAGACATGGTGGTCAGGAAACAGGAGACAGGAGACACAGGTGAGGATGGTTGGATGGAAGTGGCAGCAGAAATGACAGCAGAGATGGGTGGAGAGAGCTCAGCGGTGGTACGTGGCTGATGCTGAGCCCCCTCACCAGGATCAAGAAAAGACCTTTCATCTAATGATGTTAAAAAAGGAAAACGTACTTGCCTCTGTTACTGCTCTGCTGCCGCTGGAGAGTCAAACGACCCCTCCCGGGATATGATGGGATTCGTCTGACGGGGAACTGTCGCACCGTGGTGTGGTGCTGTATTGAGGGAGGAGGACACAGAGATCTGGAACGCCTCCGTGGGGGAAGAAGAGCCGGGCCACCGCATTTGCCGATGTTGGCACGAGCTGTGTCTCCTGACGGCTCGTGAAACATCCCCTTCCTTCTGCTCCTCCCAGACTGTCGTCGTTGACCCTACCACCCCCAGGAGCATCCACTGGAAGGACGGGACCAAATTCAGGAGTCCGGTGAACTGGGGATAACGCTGCAGTGTAGGGACATCCTCGATCACCTCGGCGGCGCCTCCGAGGAATTTGAGGGCTTTCCCCGGTGTGTCAGCAGCGTAGGCTTCCCCGACGAGGACCTTGATGAGGGAAGCAGCCCAAACTTCCTCCTTATCAAGGCCCATTTTAGAAAAACTCACGTCCACTGGGTCCATACTATCAGGTTCCTTCTTTCACAGTTTGGTAATGACTGGACCTAAACACTGGACTAAGTCTAACAGTTTTATTGGGAGCTGGTCGCCCAGATGCAGCTTGGGGGCTTGAACAGAAAACAAACACACAGCTCAGAAGCTGTAACAAAAAAACGACAGCAAAAACAGATTTGGACAGGACAAGACTAAAACTAGGCAGGATGCAGGACTAGGCTGGACGAGGCTTGGAACAGAATCATGCTGATCACGCAATATGACAAAAGGAACCTGAGCAGAACAGAGGCAGAACAGAACTTCAATAGACAGTGGGGAAATCAAGACAACATGGCACAGGTGGGGAGACCAATCATGACTGACAACTGACACGTGAAGAAAACAGAGGTGACAGGTACAGAGAACAGGACAGGTGGGGCTGCACACACAATCACAGACAGGGGACACACAGAAAACATGAACAGAGGATCGGGGGAGACAAGACCATGACAATCATAATGATAATGATAATAATAATAATAATTTAGATTGAGGGAAAACCAACAGAGAGAAGAGTATGCAAAACCAAGTATTAATAATAATAATAATAATAATAATAATAATCCAGAGAGAATAATGCACATAAACACAAAGTGAGGACGTGGACTGAGGCCCCTGCCCCAGAGACAAGATAATATAATTTATAAATCAGACTGAGGGCGTGAGACCCAGCCCACGCCTTGACAAAAGCTTTGACAGTCTGGGGGAAATATTAATGTCGATATTTAATATTGCTAATATGGAACAAGAGAGAAGAATTCTGAACTGTAGAGTCTCAGGCATCATCAAGAGAGAGGCAGTATGGTTGATTTAGTCCAGGTCATTGTGTAGTTTGAAATTTTAGAAGTCATTAATTATGTTGAAAGTTTCTTGACGTGAGTTATGTGGGTCTTGTAAGTATAATAATAAATCATCTGCATATAAACTAATTTTGTGTTGTGAATTGTCTTGTATTCGTTTAATTTTATTATTCTGACATATTGCTGCAGCAATGGGTTCAATAAAGATGGCAAATTAAGATGGAGAGAGTGGGCATCTTTGTCTGGTTCCCCATTGAAACGTAGAACTTTGTGATGTGACCCCATTTGCTATTACTGTGGCCCTGGGTGAAGTATATATTTACCTCCGCCAAGGAGGTTATGGTTTCATCGGCGTTGGTTTGTCTGTTTGTTTGTTTGTTTGTTTGTTTGTTAGCAAGATAACTCAAAACGTTATGGACGGATTTTCATGAAATTTTCAGAGATTGTCAGAAATGGGGTACCTACAGATGATTAGATTTTGGTGGTGATCCGGATCACCATCTGGAAGAAAACCGCCATTACGGAAAATGCGATTTTCGTGAATAACTACTGACCCACTAATCCTTATGGACGGATTTTCATGAAATTTTCAGAGATTGTCAGAAATGGGGTATCCTACAGATGATTAGATTTTGGTGGTGATCCGGATCACCATCTGGAAGAAAACCGCCATTACGGAAAATGCGATTTTCGTGAATAACTACTGAACCACTAATCCTATCATTGTGAATCCAATTGCTAATCATATGTTTTCATGGTCAAGGAATCTGAAAATGTACACACAAACACTGTATGGGGGGAACTGTGGCGCTTGGCGGAGGTCTGCGCTCTCCGAGTGCTTTTCTAGTGTTTTTATCCTGAATGAATGACTCTCCAAAACCAAATCTATGTAGAGTACTGAATAAAAATGACCAGTTTACTTCATCAAATGCCTTTTCAACCTCAAGTGATACTACTATAGATTGGATTTGTTTTTTGGGGGGTGAGATTTATTAAGTTGAATAATCTATGTTGTCAGAATCATTTCTAGTTTTAATACAGCCTGTCTGGTCAGGGTGAATTAATGTTGGGGTGACTTTTTCTATTCTGGTAGCTAGGACTTTAGCTATTATTTTTAGGTCTGTATTTAATAAGGAAAGTGGGCAATAACTTGAAGAACAGATCAGATCTTTGTTGGGTTTAAGGAAAAGGGTCATAACGGCTGTTTTCATATCTATTGGTATGTTTGAGGTTGTTTTGATTTCTATAATTAACCTATAAAATAATGGTGATAATATTTGCCAAAAATGTTTATAGAACTCTGCGGGAAATCCATCAGGTCATGGTGAAGAGTTACTTAGTGATGAGATATTTTTCTCCTTTTTACGTTGTAGCTGATTTGCCAGATGTTTGCTTATTTTATTATTGTATTCAAAGTGGTTATATTTAAGTTGCTGTATTAGAAATTGTGTTTTTGTGTATAATTTGATCAAGTTGGTGTTTACGATGTCAAAGTTTATTTTGTATATCTAGGGTTATTCGAACAGGAATGAGTGAACTGTTTAATACAGTATTTTGCTCCAATTTGTTTTCAAGTTCTTGCTGGTATTTTTTATAGGATGAGTATGATATACAATGGTGTGAAAAAGTGTTTGCTCCCTTCCTGATTTCTCTTTTTTTTGTATGTTTGTCACACTTAAATGTTTCAGATCATCAAACAAATTTAAATATTAGACAAAGATAACACAAGTAAACACAAAATGTAGTTTTTAAATGAAGGTGTTTATTATTAAGGGCAAAAAAAATCCAAACCTACATGGCCCTGGGTGAAAAAGGGATTGCCCCCCCCCCCCCGTTAAAACATAAATTAACTGTGGTTTATCACATCTTTGGAAAGCTGAGCTCAATTTCTCTAGCCACAACCAGGTCTGATTACTGCCACACCTCTTCTCAATCAAGAAATCACAGAGGACCTGCCTGACAAAGTGAAGTAGACTAGAAGATCCTCAAAAGCTAAACATCATGCTACGATCCAAAGAAATTCAGGAACAAATGAGAAACAAAGTAATTGAGATCTATCACTCTGGAAAAGGTTATAAAGGCATTTCTAAAGCTTTGGGACTCCAGCGAACCACAGTGAGAGCAATTATCCACAAATGGCAAAAACGTGGAACAGTGGTGAACCTTCCCAGGAGTGGCCGGCTGACCAAGCTTACCCCAAGACCGCAGCAACGACTCATCCAAGAAGTCACAAAGGACCTCACAAACACATCCAAAGAACTGCAGGCCTCACTTGCCTCAATTAAGGTCAGTGTTCATGACTCCACCATAAGAAAGAGACTGGACAAAAATGGCCTGCATGGTAGAGTTCCAAGATGAAAACCACTGCTGAGCAAAAAGAATATAAAGGCTCATCTCAGTTTTGCCAGAAAACATCTTGATGATCAGACTTTTGGGAAAATACTCTGTGGAGTGACGAGACAAAAGTTGAACTTTTTGGAAGGTGTGTGTCCCATTACATCTCGCGTAAAAGTAACACAGCATTTCAGAAAAGGAACATCATACCAACAGTAAAATATGGTGGTGGTAGTGTGATGGTCTGGGGCTGTTTTGCTGCTTCAGGACCTGGTAGACTTGCTGTGATAAATGAAACCATGAATTCTGCTGTCTACCAAAAAATCCTGAAGGAGAATGTCTAGCCATCTGTTTGTGACCATAAGCTGAAGCGCACTTGGGTTCTGCAGCAGGACAGTGATCCAAAACACACCACTGTCAACCTCTGAATGGCTTAAGAAAAACAAAATGAAGACTTTGGAGTGACTTAGTCAAAGTCCTGACTTAAATCCGATTAAGATGCTGTGGCATGACCTTCAAAAGGTGGTTCATGCGCGAAAATAATAATAATACCTAGAATCTCCAAAAGTACAATGGGAGGCAGAGCCTTCAGTTATCAAGCTCCTCTCCTGTGGAATCAGCTGCCAATCTGGATTCGGGAGTCAGACTCGATCTCTGTTTTTAAGAATAGGGCTAAAACCTACCTTTTTGATATAGCCTACAATTAGGGAGGGATCATGTGTTTCTGAACCCTCCCTTAGTTATGCTGCTAATAGGTTTAGTCAGCCGGGGGACCTCCAGTAATGCACTGGGCCTCACTCCTTTCCTCACTCTCTATGAAATATTTTTTTTTGCTGGTCATTAACATCTGTTTGTTCTCTCCCATAGATTGAGTCCCCATCGTGCTGTTTGCTCTCTACATGTCTGTTCTTTTCTTCTTCTCTATCCCCTCACCCCCCAGCCAGTCGCAGCAAATGACTGCCCCTCCCTGAGCCTGGTTCTGCTGGAGGTTTCTTCCTGTTAAAAGGGAGTTTTTCCTCTCCTCCGTCGCCAAGTGCTTGCTCACAGGGGATCGCCTGATTGCTGGGGTCTTTCTGCAACTGTGGGGGTTCCCCCCTACAGTTGATAGTGCTATGAGATGACTGTTGTTGTGAAATGGCGCTATATAAATAAAGTTGAATTGAATTGAAAACCCTCCAATGTGGCTGAATTACAACAATTCTGCAAAGATGAGTGGGCCAAAAGTCCTTCACAGCACTGTACAAGACTCATTGCCAGTTATCGCAAACACTTAATTGCAGTTGTTGCTGCTAAGGGTGGCCCAACCAGTTATTAGGTTTAGGGGACAATCACTTTTTCACACAGGACTATGTAGGTTTGGATTTTTTTTAACCCTTAATAATAAACACCTTCATTTAAAAACTACATTTTGTGTTTACTTGTGTTATCTTTGTCTAATATTTAAATTTGTTTGATGATTTGAAACATTTAAGTGAGACAAACATACAAAAAAAGAGAAATCAGGAAAGGGGCAAACACTTTTTCACACCACTGTAATTTTTCCTCTGATTACGGATTTAGCTGTTTCCCATAAATTAATGGTGAGATTTCTGGAGAATTATTCATTTCCAGAAAAAAGGCCCACTATTTCTTAATGAAGTTATCAAATTCTGGATCTTGAAAAAATGATCTATTAAAATGCCGTCTTGAAGTAGATGTAATATGTGATTGAATATTTAGTGTAAGCAAAACAGGGCATGGTCACTAACCATAATTGAATGAATTGTTGTATCTGTTACATGATGCATAAGGGAATTACTAAGAAGAAAAAAATCACCTCAAGTGGGAGGCGTCCAGGCACGTCCCACTGGGAGGAGACCCCGGGGCAGACCCAGGACTCGGTGGAGAGACTATGTCTCCCAGCTAGTCTGGGAACGCCTTGGTATCCCCTCTGAAGAGCTGGAGCAGGTGGCTGGGGAGAGGGAAGTCTGGGCTTCTCTGCTTGAACTGCTGCCTCCGCGACCCGGACCTCCGGAAAAGCGGTAGAAGATGGATGGATGGATGGATGGAAAAAAATCAATGAGAGAGAAAGACTGATGCATAGAAGAATAATATGTACTGTACATTCTCTAGATGAAGGGTTGTTGTTTCTCCAGCTGTCATCAAGTTCATAATGTTTCATATATTGTTTCATTACATCTGCTGAGTAATGCTACGAGGTGAATCTGACCGATCGAGTGTGGGATTGAGGACTGTATTGAAGTCTCCAGTGATAATAATGTTTGCTGAATTACATAATAACTAGTGCATTGCCCGTAGAACGCAAGTATTCCTGTCTGAAACAGGTGCCCAATCAGGCTTTATAGGTCCAAATGTAGGCTGTGTTTGAAAGTGGAATACAAAGAGGTGTAGCCTATATGTAGGCAATCACATGTTAGACTTTGACAAATATAAAAGGGAGTGAATGGCACTAAGATTTATTTGATTGTGTGAATATTAATTACAGAATACCTAAATATTGAAAATGAATGGGACATCCAATATTAGCGACTGTTTATTTATTTATTTATTTATTATTTTGTATACTTTATTGATCCCCAGAGGGGAAATTGAGGGCATCCACCTGGATGGATGAAGCAGCCACAGTACGGCGCTATCCCTTTACCATTCACACACACATTCACACCTAGGGCCACTTTTGGAGTCTCCAATTAACCTAACCTGCATGTTTTTGGCCTGTGGGAGGAAACCGGAGAACTCCCGGAGTAAACCCACGCAGACACGGGGAGAACATGCAAACTCCACACAGATCACTGTTGGTCAGGGGCTGGGATCAAACCAGGGATCCCATGGCCAAGTGTGAGCTGCTGTGCTGCCGCAGCGCTAACCACTGTGTCACCATTTGTTTGTCAGATCACTTATTTGTGTGATCTTTTATCACTTATATTCAAGATAATAATGTACAGTAGCTTGCACTCTGGGGAATGGGAGTTGTTCAGTCATCATTATAATTACTAGTGCATGCCAGTAGAAAGCAAGTATTCCTGTCTGAAATAGGTAGCCCAATCAGGCTTTACAGGCGCAAAGGTAGGCTGTGTTTGAAAGTGGAGTACAGAGGTGTAGCCTATATGTAGGCAATCACGCATGTTAGACTTTGACAGATATGAAAGGGACTGAACTGAGATTTATTTGATTATGTGAATATTAATTACAGAATAACTGAAAATGAATGGGACATCCAATATTAGACACTGTTTAAGAATCGCTTGTTTATTTATTTATTTTTTTTTTTGTCAGATCACTTATTTGTGTGATCTTTCATGACTTAAATTCATAAATGTGGTATCTTGCACTTTGGAGAATGGGAGTTGTTCAGTGACATTATAATTTAGTTTATATGTGTCGTCTTCTTCTTCTTTTAGATTTGATTAGCGATTTGCAACCAGCTTAAAGGTGCATTACCGCCACGTACTTGGTGTTGTTCACAACATTATAAGTTCTATCGTTTATATGTGTCATTTATAGTCTATCGTCAATAAACTCATGCAGTACTATAACAGGACACGTTTACAAATATTTGAGACCCACTGTAGTGCATCCTTTTATATTTTAGCAATATTGTAAGTACAAAACACCGAACCTTATTATTATTATTTTGTATTTATATCTTGTATACTTTATTGATCCCCAGAGGGAAATTCAGGGCATCCATGTATGGCACCAACCCCTTCACCATTCACACACACACGCGCACACACACACACGCACAGGAGAATGAGTCATTTGGCTGCAACTGCTGCATCGGTGTTGCCCATTTGTTTGTAAATATTTAAATAAAAATGATTTATTTTGTTATTTGGGTTTTTTTGCATCTTGCTGTCATTTAGTCAAAGTGTGCATATGTGTCCACATGTGATATGCAGTTGATCTGGCCATTCCACTCCACAATGAAGCAGCAGTCGGGACTGCCGTCTACCACTGACCGGGCAAGCTGAGCGTCCCTCCCCACGAACGACTGTGGTCAGACACCCGTGTTGGAGAAGCAGCAGCTGAACCGGTGGATTGCAGTCCTTCCCAGGGAGCCAAGCCCAGCCTGCCCGATTAACGGGAGTCTCAGTTGCTGCTTTACCCGTGTGCGAGTGATGTCCTTTGCGGCACCACGGGTCCCCGCCAGCAAGCTCCCCCCCACCTCGCACCTCGTGTTCTCCATGCCGAATTATCCATTAGAGCTACGCAATCACAGCAACTTTATGGTATATAGTATTTTGACTGATCGACTCCATACTCAGGGATGCACACCCTCGTAACCTTAGCAAAGCACTTATAAAATCTTTGTTTGCAAAGCGCTGTGGTGACTGTTAAGTTGTTGTGTGTTATCCAATCAGCATAGTTGTGATGCCGCATATTGTCCGATCAGCATGGCCATGATGTGGCATTTTATCCAATCAGCACGGAGTTAATCTGAAACCCCGCCCACACTTCTTGAAGCCAGCGCATGAAGACACAGAGCGGTGACAGAGCGGTGGCTAATCTTTTATTGATAAAAATTACATATTTTGACTGAGTGACTCCATATTCGGGGATGCACACCCTTGTAACCTCAGCAAAGCACGTTTAAAATCTTAGGCCAGTCTGACGAATGATTTGAGAGATATCTGAAAACAGGCACACACACACACAAACAGACAGAGATATCTTGCTTTTATAGATAGATTTTAGTTTATCACTGTTTAGTGATTGAGTTCAGTGTAATATTGCATTTCTTTTGTGTATCGTCAATAAACTCATGCAGTACTATAACAGGACATGTTTATAAATATTTGAGACCCATTGTAGTGCATCATTTTATATTTTAGCAATATTTTGTTATTGAAAGATTTTTTAAAACTGTAATCAACTGAATTAACTACAAAGTCTACAAGTCTGACAGGACTAATGTTTATTCATTAATATATCATATTGTAGAGGATGTGCTCAAGGATGAGGCTGAGTTTTATTTCTCAGGTTCAGCTTTATTAACAGAACACATACTCTAACATTCTCAAAACAGGAAAAGAGGCAGAACAATATCACATCACACTCTTATACTTCTGGAGCATCGAAACTTAAGTCACATGGTGCTTTAGCAAACATACAGTCACATGGTACTTAATCCCAGTCACAATGCAGCTCTTTGATCTTTCACCATTGTCTCTTATTCTTTGATGATCCGGAAATCCCTCTGGGGCGTCTTCTCTGAGACAAAGGCCAAATCTCACACCTCCTCGTTATCTCCTGCAGACCTCTGCAGATCCAGACCTTTTGTCCCTCGAGACGTGAAGCACCCAATAAGCATACAGCAATGCATTTGTGGAAAATATGAACCCAACATATGTGCCACATGACCCCCCCCCCAAACGTCTACTATGGGACAAAACATAATCAGAGATGCATGACATAAAAACATTACCACATATCAAAAATCAATCCACCAGTTGCCTAGGTCTTAACCTCTTGCCGAATCTGCTGTAAGCCGGCTTTGCTACCTCTGCAGTGTCTTCCTGCACCTGTGGATTAGAACTGTTAGCACATCTCTGTGGGGGCTCTGGAGAATGCCTTCTCGGAGGCCTGCCACGGCAGGGGGCCCTCGCCAACTGCACGTGTTCATCAGCCAGAACAAAAGCGGGTTTGAGTCTGTTTATGCAAATCAACTCCTTCCTGTCTCCTAAATCTAGCAAAAAATGCTTTTCACCTTTTTCCAGCACTCTGAAAGGTCCATCATAATGTGGCTGCAAACCTGGGCGCTGAGCATCATGTCTAACAAAAACAAACTTCGCATTTTTTAAAGCCTTCGGCACAAAAACGCATGGGAAACTGTGATGAACCGGACCAGGAAGCGTATTTGATCCTGTGCCGCTCTGCAACAGCTGAGCGGGGGGGGGGGGGGGCGCAATTTGGTGCAGGATTGTCGGGAAGAAATTCCCCTGGTAAACGGAGAGGTTGTGCAAAAACTAACTCAGCTGGGGAGGCCTGCAAATCCTCCTTAGGTGCAGAACGCAACCCCAATAAAACCCATGGAAGTTTGTCCACCCAATTTGTATCCGTAAGTGACGCTCTGAGGGCTGCTTTCAACGACCTATGAAAGCGTTCGCATAAACCGTTAGCCTGGGGGTTATACGCGGTAGGGCGGTGTATCTTCACCCGTAAGCTGCGGGCCATCGACGACCATAGTTCGGAAACAAATTGGGGACCCCTGTCAGACGTTATGTCCGACGGAACTCCAAAACGCGCAACCCAAGCTGTCAAAAACGCTCGCGCAACTTCTTCCGCTGTGGTTGACGCCAGAGGAACTGCTTCTGGCCAACGCGTGGTGCGATCCACCATCGTCAAAAGGTGTGTGTGCCCCTGTGACGACGGAAGGGGACCCACCAAGTCAACATGCACATGATCAAAACGCTTAGCCGGAATGTGAAAAGGCTCCAAAGGAGCTCTAGTGTGCTTGTGTATTTTGGCTCGCTGACACGCTACGCAGGCTGCTGCCCATTCCTTGACCTGTTTGCGCAACCCGGGCCAAACAAATTTCTCCCCCACCATCTTAATCGATGCGCGCACCCCCAGGTGCGCCAGAGAATGGATCGAGTCAAAAACGCGGCGGCGCCACGCAGCTGGAACCACGGGGCGAGGCCGTCCCATGGAGACATCGCAGATTGGGGGGGGCATACCAATTTGCTGCACCCTGTGCTCCAGCCTTAACCCTGTTGGTCCAGACTGGAGCGCGTGCACATCCGCATCGCTAACCTGCTCTGCGGCCATGGCTGCATAATCTAAACCTACGCAGACCGGGGCTGCGCGCGCTTCCGCGTCGCTGCCCTGGCCCGCGGCCACGGCTACAGAGTCTGCCCCCACAGGGCCTGGCGTTGCCACAGCACACGAGAGAAAGTCTGCCACTACATTATGTTTACCTGCAACATGCTGGATATCGGTGGTGAACTCCGATATCGCGGCTAACTGCCTTTGCTGCCGGCCCGACCAAGGTTCTGAAATCTTGGCCATCGCAAACGTCAGCAGCTTGTGGTCCACGAACGCAGTGAAACGTCGCCCTTCCAGCCAGAACTGGAAATGGCGGATGGCCAAGTGTAGGGCCAAAAGCTCCCTGTCGAACGTGCTGTATTTACGCTCGCTATCGCGCAAGGTTTTGCTGAAAAACGCGAGCGGCTGCCAGGTCCCTGCCACAAACTGTTCAACGACCGCCCCTACCGCTAAATCGGAAGCGTCAGTGGTGAGCGCCATGCGGGCTGTTGGAACTGGGTGTGCCAACAAAACCGCGTTTGCCAGGGCTGATTTGACCTGGGTGAAAGCGCGCTCCCACTCCGGAGACCATTCGACCTTATTTGTGGGCTTTTGTTTTTTTAGTGCAGTGTACAATGGTTGCATGAGCCGCGCTGCGCTTGGGAGGAAACGGTTATAAAAATTGACCATTCCCAAAAACTCCTGCAGCGCTTTGACCGTTTGAGGTTGGGGAAAATTTGTTATTGCGCGTACTTTATCGGGCAGAGGAACCGCACCTTCTGGCAAAACGCAATGCCCCAAAAAATCAATTTGCACCACCCCAAACTGGCACTCCGCTGGGTTAATTATTAACCCATGCTCTGCCAGCCTCCGAAAAACTGCTGTGAGATGGCTTTCGTGTTCGTCTTCGGACGTGCTGGCTACCAAAATGTCGTCCAAGTAGACGAACACGAAAGGGAGATCGCGTAAAACTGCATCCATCATGCGTTGGAAAGTCTGTGCGGCACCCTTGAGACCAAACGGCATGCACAAAAACTCAAAAAGCTCGAAAGGAGTTATTACCGCTGTTTTGGGTATATCCTGAGCGCGCACTGGGACTTGATGGTAACCACGCACCAAATCTATTTTAGAAAAAATGCGCGCCCCCGCCAAATGAACTGAAAAATCTTGGATGTGCGGAATCGGGTAGCGGTCGTGTGCTGAAACGTGGTTCAACCTGCGGAAATTCACCGTAAGGTCGCCACGGGCCATCAGCCTTTGGGACCATGTGTAGCGGTGAAGCCCAGGGGCTTTTAGATCGTCTAATGATGCCCAGTTTTTCCAGGTTGGCGAACTCCTCGCGCGTTATGGCCAGTTTAGCTGAGTCCAAGTGCCGAGCCTTTGCAAAAACGGGCGGCCCGGTGGTAGTGATAAAATGCTCCACCCCATGTTTAGCCACTGTCGCCGAAAACGTTGGGACTGTGAGTGCTGGGAACTGAGTGAGCAGTGCATGAAACTTACCACCCGCAGCTGTGACGTTGGCCTGTGCAGTCGGCGGGGCCACCCGAGCTGTGCAGGGAATAGAATGAAAAGACAGTGCATTAACCAGACGTCTATTAGCAAGATCAACCAATAAACCATGTGAGCACAAAAAATCAGCCCCTAACATGTTGAAACTAGCTGCCGCTACAATAAAAGTCCACTCAAATGAACGGCCCTGTAAAGACAGAAGCATAGTCCTCTCTCTGAAGGTCTTAATCGCTGAGCCGTTTGCTGCTGACACTGACACCCAGGGAACTTTAGACGGCATCAGCCGTTCCGCGTAGGTAGGCGTGACGAAACTTAGCTGGGAGCCCGTGTCCACAAGGAATTGTTTCCCCGAGTGTGCATCCGTCAGGTAAAGCAGCTTGTTCTCCTCCCCGAGGGTCGCAGCCGCTACCGACCCCCGGTCTTGGCGTTTCCCGGACGCTTGAAGTGGCACGGTGGGAGGCACTTGTGTGCCCTCTCTGCAAAACGGCGATGGTAGAAGCACAGGCCGTCATCCGCTCCACGTCGCCTGGTACCTGTCGCCGCCGTCGTCGGTGCGTCTGGCGCCGCAACCACTGGCTCCAAGTTGTCTCCGGGCGTCGTTCCTAGCTCAGCTGCCGCGGCTGAAACCGCGCTCCGCTTGTGGGCATCGACGAGTCGCTGCGCCTCCTTGCTCAGCCCATGGTAGTCTCGCTTGGCCAATCGGGGTGAATCTGCCAGGGTCACTCTCACCGCTGGCGGCAGGGTCTGGAGGAAAAGGTGGGCGAAAATAAATTCGCCATCCTCGGAGTCTTTCATTCTCAGCATCTTCACCATCAGGTCTGCAGGTCTGTCGTTCTCCGACTCCGTCAACGTTAGGAGCCCCTCTGCTCGCTGTTGTACCGAAGGGGTGAAATGGCTGATCAGCGCATCCTTCAATGCGCTGTACTTGTCGCTGTCCGGTGGGTGATTGACCAGATCTTCCACCCTCTGGACCGTGTGGCTGTCCATCTTCGCCACCACATGGTAGAATTTCGTGTCGTCCTTCGAGATTCTCCGGAGGTTGAACTGCGCCTCGACTGCGCTAAACCAGGAGCGCGGACTATGCTGCCAGAAGTCAGGCAGCTGGAGTGTGGAGGCAGCCATCAGGCTGGCTTCTGCCGAGCTCCGCTCGGGAGAATTCTCTTTGCTCATTCTTTGTCGTAGGGTCACCAGTGTAGAGGATGTGCTCAAAGATGAGGCTGAGTTTTATTTCTCAGGTTCAGCTTTATTAACAGAACACATACTCTAACATTCTCAAAGCAGGAAAAGAGGCAGAACAATATCACATCACACTCTTATACTTCTGGAGCATCGAAACTTAAGTCACATGGTGCTTTAGCAAACATACAGTCACATGGTACTTAATCCCAGTCACAATGCAACTCTTTGAGCTTTCACCATTGTCTATGTTCTTCTTCGATGATCCGGAAATCCCTCTGGGGCGTCTTCTCTGAGACAAAGGCCAAATCTCACACCTCCTCGTTATCTCCTGCAGACCTCTGCAGATCCAGACCTTTTGTTCCTCGAGACGTGAAGCACCCAATAAACATACAGCAATACATTTGTGGAAAATATGAACCCAACATATGTGCCACAATATCACCATTTCACTCTGTGGCCATTTCTCACCAAGCAGATGAACTAAGGACAGGTTTCTGATTTAGTCAGCTAGAAGGGTAACAGTTATCCAGCCTGCAGAGACATTATCAACACAGCACATCACACACTGTCATTAACACAACATAAAAATCAAATTTGCTTGAGAGAGAAAAGCTGATCATTTCTCAAAAATTATCAAAACAGTCAAAACAGCTTGGAGAAACAGGCCCGCTATCTTATTCCAAAGCAAAACTGGTCAAAAGACATGGAGACGTGGGCTAGCATCACCTATCCAGATGTCTTTAATTTGTTACTGTACAGTACCAGTGCCTACTCTCTTAACTAAGATCCTACAAAGGTCTAGAAGCTTGCAACCAGTTTATAAGCGGCTGGGTCTGAGACATGGCAGTTTGTGAAATCAAAAACCTTTGTGTGCCCGTAGCCAAGGTAAACAAAACATTTGATTTTTTTTGGGGGGGGGGGTGAAAATGTAAAAATGATCAGAAACTCAGAAAAGGATTTATTGCCAAGTACATTAACAGTAAACAACTGATAACATACAAGGGATTTGACATGACACAGAAAACGACCTGCATTTCCGGTGACGCGGCAGCGTCAAAACGCGCCTGTCATCAGATGGGTACAGGATGCATAGGGAAGAAAAGGATAACACAATAGGAAAGAGCAAAAAACCATTGACTGTCAGAATACCGGTCATATATGATCAATATTATGATTACAAGAAAAAAAGCCCTCAATGCACAATTAGCAGACAAGAATGTACACAAAGACACAAAGGGAGCAGTGAGTGAATGATCTTCTCATCAGTTTATTGAGTCAGTGTGGGTGTAGTGTTGAGTGGAGGTGTTTGTATCAGTTAAGAACAACAAAGTCTCTTCGGCAGGAGATATTTTGTCTAGCGGCTGGCATTTGTCCTTGAGCCAGGCAGCTGGCTGTCCATAGAGTCAATGCAGCTCAAATGTTTTGGAAACAAAAAACTGCAGATAATCTGGAGGACTTGTGTGAGGGCAGGTCAGATTAGTCGAATAGTACTGATCCCAGAGAAAAAGACTTTATATTCGCTTACAGATTCAGTACTTTAATCCTTCAGTGCTGGACGTTGAATTCTTCATGGACGGCTCTCAGCGTGATCATGATGTAATCCATTTTCCTAGACAGTTCTCCATTAGCCGCTGTCAGAGTCCTCCCCATTTGTTCAATTTGATGGTTAAGCCTCGCCTGGCCAGCATTTTGATAGGCTACGTCCATCTTCATCAATTTACGGTACACCAGGACAATCCCAGATCCAATCAGAACGATCCCGATGACCATTGCTACGAAGATGTATAAATCTTCGACATCTTCGATAGAGAGATCAGACAGGTACAAGAGTTTCCAATTACTTGTGTCCCTCAAATAGCCCGCAGCCGCAGATTGTTAACTTGCAAGGATTTTGTAAAGCTTTACACAAAATATGTAAAGGCTTTAAAACTGGGGCCAAAGTACCTGTTGTGGTGTTTTTAAATTTTAAACATGAAAAAATTGGAAAAAAAAATCAAATTAAAATTAGACTTGTGCTCCTGGAGGCTATTCAGTACCATTTTAAAAACCAGAGCAATATTTATAAAAGCAGTAAAATATTCTTTTATCATACATGTTTATCCATATATCAGCCCATAAATTATTCACAGAGCCCTCAACTTAATTTCTCCTGTCTGTTTGTCTCTGTTTGTGCTCTCAGTTTTGTTTTGTTTTGTTTTTTTGATATGTGATCTAATTTGACTTAGCAATAGCTAAAGGCTAGCTTCAGCACACTCACCTGCCCGGGTGCTTTCAGATCAGAATCAGAATCAGAATCAGCTTTATTGTCCCTCACGGGAAATTTGTCTTGAATGACAGTGCTACACAATGCTACATTCACCTTCAGCCACAATTTAAAACAACACACAATCAGCAATGTTTATAGACAAAAATTAACAATAAAAATAATAAGAAAAATAGTTATAATAATCAATCATATTCAACAATAAAATTACATCAGATCAATAAATAGTGTCACGACCCTCCTCGTGCGCATTTACACAGCACACAGAGGAGGGGAAAGGAAGATGGATTTACGTGCAGGTTACACCACAAACACATTTATTTAATAACAAAAGACAAACAAAACCAACTGTACAAAATAACATAATAGCTCAGGGCACTCAAGGAGTCCTCCAAGATGCTCTACAGTCTTTGGGTGAGAATACTGGGAAAATGCACACAGTCAATACTCACAAAACTGGAGCAGTCTGAGTAAGTCCCAATGTAGCCTGACAAACACATGCACATGACAATACAATGGTCCATCAATGCTTGACTGGCAAAGACCGCTTAAGTACAAGCATTGCTGGCACAACAGATTGGGTGCACCTGGGCGAGGCGCGGAAATCAATCACTGGAGTGAAACCAGCTGGCTGTCATGAGAGAGGGGGTGTGGTCGGACCGGCAAGTGTTAGACAACGCCCACACGAATGTAGGTCAAAGAGGCTGCATAACAGCTGCCGGCCAGAACAGTGGCTACAGATACGGAAAAAAGAACAAGAGACATAGAAACTACAAGAACTCAAAAGAAAACACAATACATAAATACACAGATGGCCTGAGCCACGGAGAACGGTCAGAACCGAGCCTGAAGAGCAAACTGGCTTGGTTCATGATAGAGCCCCCACCTCAAGGGGTGGATTCCAGACACTGACAGAAACATTTAGATTAGATTAGATTAGATTCAACTTTATTGTCATTACACATGTATGAATACAAGGTAACGAAACACAGTTTAGCATCCAATCAGAAGTGCAAAGGACAGCAGTGCAGTATATATGGTAATTAACAGTATGTGCAATTTAAGCAAATATATGCAAATATATGCAGCAGTGCAGAAACATCATATGGAAAAGAAAACCCCTGCCCCCCCCAGTAGGAGCAACAACCAACAAACCCGAGTGGGAGGTAGGGGGAACAGGCAAGGAGGGAGCACAATACATCCCGCCCAGGGCCCACAACAAAAAGACAATTAACTCCCCACAAGTCCAAAGGCATGAAGGCTCAGGGGGGCCCCCAGAGTCCCAGGTCCAGCAAACAGTCCGGCGAACAGAGTCCGGTGGCCTGCCGGAAAACACGGGCCACCTGGCCTAGAGAGTCTGTCCCCCCAGCGGTTGGCCAGCGTTATTGAGCCACCAGGACTGGAGGGGTGAAGCAGGAGGCAGCCTGCCCACCGGGAGGCTCACTGGTGGGTGACCGGACCGAAGGAGGGGAACCCCCACAGCGTTGGAGAGGGAGGGGGAGAAGGCCACGGTGTCTTCAAGCTGAGCCACAGCTCCCTCGGTGGTCCTGGCTTGGGACACAGCTGCACCCGTGGTGGACCCTGACTGGGCTAACGCTGCACCCGTGGTGGATCCTGGCTGGAGCTCTGCAGCACCCGCAGTCACTTCTGGCTGGGGTTCTGCAGCACCCGCAGTCACTTCTGGCTGGGGTTCTGCAGCACCCGCAGTTGCTTCTGGCTGGAGCTCTGCAGCACCCGCGGTGGCTCCTGGCTGGAGCTCTGCAACACCCACAGTGGCTCCTGACTGGAGCTCCACAGCACCCACAGTGGACTCCGGCTGGAGCTCTGCAACATCCGCGGTGGCTCCCGACTGGAGATCTGCAGCACCCGTGGTGGCTCCCGACTGGAGCTCTGCAGCACCCACGGTGGACCCCGACTGGGCCAACGCTGCACCCTCAGTGGACCCCAACCGGGCCAACGCTGCATCCACAGAGGACTCTGGCTAGAGCACTGTTGCACCTGCGTTGGTCCCCATCAGGGACCTCATTGCTCCCGCGGTGACCTCACCAGCGAGGGAGGCAGGACTCTCCACGACCTAACTACTACAGGAACGACAAGAAGAGAGTGGTTAGGGTCGCCAGCAGCGGCGGAGCCCGGCGAGGAGAGCTCTGTTGTAGCTGAGGGCTGCACCTGACTCTCCTCACCAAGATCCAGACAAGATTGCCCCAATTTACAGGGAAGAGAAAGAAATGGGAGCACTTGCCTGGACTCAAGCTCCACCGCCATCCAGGACTCCATTGATCCCGACAACGACGTCTTAGATCCAGCCTCAAGAAGGTCGAGCTGGAAGCTGACTCTGCTGCAGCGGCCTCCGCAGCAGGCATAATGGTGATCACAGCCTCCAGACCCCTAGGCGATGTCCCCCATGCTGGTGACTCATCCAGCATGGCGGCTGGGGGCTGCCTCTCCGCCGAACCCGGGTCAGGATCCTCCAGGACCTCAGGATCCTCCTCTGCCTGGCGACTTGGTCCAGGAACCAGCAAACTCACAGAGGCACACAAGGAAGACACGGAGAGGACAGGTGAAGGGTTGTCACATGCCACTGGTGGTGAGAACTCAGGGAACTGCAGAACCTGAGTCTCTTGGCCAGGGAACAGGCAAAATTGCTCATCAGGAATATGGGTAGAATGAAAAGGAACTTGCCTGTTCTCCTGGTTTTCAATGTCTCCAGTGGCGTCAGAGGCAGTTTTTATCTCCCTCTGTGTCCACAGCGGCCCAGGGCTCCTCAATATGCGGAGGAGAAACCTCCAAAGCAGGCACAAAGGTGGATGGATTCGGGGGGAGACTGCAGCACCCACATTGGCGGAGGTAAAAGTCATCGAGGAGGTGGCTATCGGTGAGCTAGCAGACTGGTGCAGTGGCCACGCAGCAGGATTCTCCTCCTCCCAGGCTCACCGGCGTGGAAGCAACATTGTGCCTCTGGCAAGCTCTCCAGGATCGGCGGCAACGAGAGGAAACAGGCGGCGTGAGGTCCAGTTCCTCCAGTGAAAGCTCCTCCTGCGTCTGGAATTCTCCTTCCGGGAAGAGCGGTGGCAAAGGAGAAACAGGAGAGACAGGTGGACAAACAAGATCGGCAGCTGACAATTCATCAGGAATCAGGCAACATTCAGGTGACATTAAAAAGTGACTGAATAAGCACTTGTCTGAATTCCTGGGAAGTGATGATGTCAGCTGTTGTCTCAAGGTCAGGGAGGTGTGGAGAATCCATGGTCGGAGCACGCTCATCCTCGGGCTGTAGCTCTGGTTCCCTTGGGGAATACTCCTCCAACCTCCCGGCCAACTCTGGGAGAAGCCACGGTTTCGCCTCCAGGAGGAGGTCAGTCTCCGTCAGGAGAACCTGTCTATGTTCCTCTAGCTCCTCCGGGGATGGAGCGGGACACAGCTCAGGACGAGGAGGCAGGGCTGTCGGCAGAGAGGCTGGAGGCTTCTTTCGGCTAGGGCACTTCTTCCTCGTTGCAGACGGTTCGGGCACCAGATAATCCGGCACTATAAGCACATCGCTGGGCTTCGAGCAACAAGTGCGGAGAAGCTCCATGGTGTCCGAGGAAGGAGGTGGAGAAGCCGCGGGGGGCTCAAACGCTGAGAGCTCCTTGTCCAACCCCTTGCATGGCACGGTGAAGATGCCCTGGAGAATCTTCATCACCTCAGGATGGTTCCAAAGGCTGTCCCTGTTTATTACCCTCACCACCGTGTCCCGAGCCCATCAGGCTGTCTCGGAGGAACAGGGCTCCAGCGTCCACAAAAGAATATCCTCTAGGAGACACAGCAAGCACAGCTCCCTCTCCATCAGATCAGCCATAGCACCCGGGAAGCAGGTGAGTAAAAAACATAATCGTTCTAAAATGGAAAAGAAAAAGTATGTGTGGGTGTAACCGGCTAAATCCTTGTCTGGCTGGACCATTCTGTCACGACCCTCCTCGTGCACTTTTACTCAGTGCACAGAGGAGGGGAAAGGAAGATGGATTTACGCGCAGGTTACACCACAAACACATTTATTTAACATAAGACAAACAAAACCAACTGTACAAAATAACATAATAGCTCAGGGCACTCAAGGAGTCCTCCAAGACGCTCTACAGTATGGGTGAGAATACTGGGAAAATGCACACAGTCAATACTCACAAAACTGGAGCAGTCCGAGTAAGTCCCAATGTAGCCTGACAAACACATGCACATGACAATACAACGGTCCAGCAATGCTTGACTGGCAAAGGCCACTTAAGTACAAGCATTGCTGGCACAACAGACTGGATGCACCTGGGCGAGGCACGGAAAGCAATCACCAGAGTGGAACCAGCTGGCTGTCATGAGAGAGGGGGCAAGGTCGGACCGGCAAGTGTCAGACAACGCCCACTTGAATGTAGGTCAAAGAGGCTGCCTAACAGCTGCCGGCCAGAACAGTGGCTACAGGTACGGAAGAAAGAACAAGAGACATAGAAACTACAAGAACTCAAAAGATAACACAATACATAAATACACAGATGACCTGAGCCACAGAGAATGGTCAGAACTGAGCCTGAAGAGCAAACCGGCTCGGTTCATGACAGAGTTTGAACAATTAAAACCTAGAAAACTAAAACCAAGCTTAGAAGTAATAATTGTAAGAACAAACCTAATCATTAAGAGCAGCTAAAATGGGGCTCATGTCCTATTCAGCTGAGCAAGTTTCTTTTTAACAGAGCTATTGATGTTGGGACAAAAGAGAGCTTATAGCAGTTTGTTTTGTATCTGACAGTTAGGTAACAGCTCATAATCAGGGTAAAGGATATGGGAGGGGTCCTTTAAAATTCTGTGGGCCTGATTAACAACAGTTTTCTCATATGTCGATTGGAGAGACTGATAATTTATACTTCCTATTACTTTCATCACAATTTTTACCAGTTTCTCTATCTTGGATTTGGATTGGACTGTAAGCGAACCATACCAGGCTGCCATGCCATGCCATATTTGATCAAGCTTCGCAACACTGCCTGATAGAAAGTCCATATGATCTTAGAGCTCACACCAAACAATCTCAGCCTCTGAAGAAAATGGAGCTTTTGCACCAGTTTTGCACATAGAAAGTCAACATAGTAGAGGGTGGCAGTGGCTCAGGAGGTAGGCAGGTTGTCCAATAGCCGGAAGGTTGGCAGTTCGAATCCCGTTCTACCCAGATATCCTGCCATTGTGTCCCTGGGCAAGACACTTTACCCACCTTGCCTCCAGTGTCCATAACACTGGTTATGAATGTGTATAAATGTTCGGTAGTGGCCGGAGAGGCCATTGGCGTGGATTGGCAGCCATGTTTCTGTCAGCCTGCCCCAGGGCAGCTGTGGCTACAGCAGTAGCTTACCACTATCATTGTCGGTCTGGAGTGAATGAATAATGTATCTATTTGTAAAGCGTCTTTGAGTGTCTATGACAAACGCTATATAAATTAGATGCATTATTATTATAGAAAGTTAACATGTTTGTCCCATCTAAAAAATAAGTCCATATAGATTCCTAGGTACTTGAATGAGCTTAGTTGCTTAATTGAGAAACTATTGATCACCACTGGATCATGCACTCATACTGTTCTGGGATCAAATATCATTTCTTTAGTTTTGTCTGTATTTAAAATAAGACGATAACTATCACACCAGGCTTTAAAATCAGTAATCTCCCTGTAATAGCCTGAGGGGTCATCACTTTCATGTAAAAGACTTAAAATAATTGTGTCATCAGAAAATTTGATGATAAAATTATTAGGCTGTCTTCCTCTACACTCATTTGTGTACAAGGTAAAAAGGAGAGGAGCACTCACAGCTCCCTGGGGCACTCCTATACTACAGTGTTTGACTGCTGAAAAAGTGCCATTCACATTTTGTTGTGACCGACTGGTCAAGAAAGAATAAAACAATTTTATAATTAAAGGATTTATCTCTAAGTTTAAAAGCTTCTGGACCAGCAGGTGGGGGTGGACAGTGTCAAAAGCAAAGCTAAAATCAGCAAATAAAATCCAAGCATAAGCCTTAGGATCTTAAATTAATTTCTTAAATTAAAAGCTCTCAAGTTGAAAGATCTGGTTGACTTTAAAACTGCAGTAATAATGTTTAATGTTTCTATGACACGGTGGTGGCATCAGCCATCACTTTTGGAGTGGTCTGCTGGGGCAGTGGCATTACTGCAGCCGATAGGAAGAGACTGAACAAACTGATTAAGAAAGCTAGCTCTGTCCTGGGGCAGCGCCTTGATCCGATGGAGGAGATAGGAGAGAGAAGGACGGTGGCTAAACTGTCATCTCTGCTGGAGTCCGAGTTCCACCCTATGCAGGACATACTGGATGCACTGAGGAGCTCATTTAGCAGCAGACTACATCATCCCAGGTGCACAACCGAGAGGTTTCGTAGGTCCTTCCTACCAACGGCTGTCAGACTGTACAACCTAAGCAGGGCTGCTCGCAGAGATAGCAAAAAGACGTAACAAACTAATAGTTTTTTGAATGCAAAAGATGCAATAGACTTACACAATGGTCCCCTCCGGCATACAACTAGGAACATACCGGTCGCTATGGAGGGTGAGAATATGTATGGGCACATAATCATACCATGTAGGATAACTAAGTAGACGGTTATGCTGTTTCATCCCATCTAGCAACAATGCTCTGCACTGTGTGTGTTTATATATTTACATATTTATTCCATCTAGCTACAATGCTCCGCACTGTGTTTTTATATATCTACATATTATTCCATCTAGCTACATTGCTCCGCACTGTGTGTGTTTATATACTTGCATATTTATTCCACCTAGCTGCAATGCTCCGTACTGTGGGTGTTTATATATTTACATATTTATTCCATCTAGCTACAATGCTCTGCACTGTGTGTTCATATACTCATATATTTATTCCATCCAGCTACAATGCTCTGCACTGTGTGTCTGTGTGTGTGTGTGTATATATTTATTTTATAGTAATATGTACATATGTATATTAGCCGCTCTTGCTTGCTTGTTTTTTTTTCTTGCCTTCTGATTGTTGCTCTGAGTGTTGCTATCCCTGTGCTGTTGCAATCCTGGAATTTCCCCGTTGTGGGACTAATAAAGGCTTATCTTATCTTATCTTATCTTATCTTATCTTAAAGTGAAGAATCTATCACTGCCCGCAAATATCCAAAAGTTGTTCCAAATAAAGGAGAAACAATACCATTTCAGAGGAACATGTATATTTCAAAAACCTTCAGTTCAGGTTCAGGTTCAGGTTACTTTATTTGTACCCGTAGGTAGATTTGTTTTGCAGTCTGGTGACATCCATACTTACAAGCCACAAATTACATTCAACATAGACACAAACACAGGCACATATGAAGCTGACTATAAACATGATAAAAATGCTCAAGGCTCCATCAATCAGGGTATAAAAAGACAAAGAGATGGGAGAAAAACCAGAGGTAAGAGAGAATGAGTCATATTAAAAGTTAAAAACTAGTCGAAGAGGTTAAAAACTCAAAGGTCTAAAACCCAATAAAATATTTAGAACCCAAGTGACATCCTACAAAAATAAGTAAATATAAAATGGAGTTAATAAATAGGTACCTAAATTATGTGCAATATATTGTTACAGCTTGTTCAACTCTTTGACAGCAGCAGGGACAAAGCTGTTTTTATAGCGCTGGGTTCTACTTTTTGGGACAGCAAACCTCCGTCTTGAGGGAAGAAACTGAAAGTGGCAGTGCAAAGGGTGGGAGTCATCATTTAAAAATGGAGGTAGCCATCCTCTGTACTTGTCTGGTGTACAGGGATGTCAGGCTCAGCTGTGGCTCACCAAGCAAACGACTGGACCATCTAACTACCTGATCCAAGGATTTCCTCTGTTTCAGTTTTATCTGACCAAACCATGACGCTAAAGAAAAGGATAAAACAGATTCAATAAATGCCCGATAAAACATTGTCATTATGGTTCGGTCAATTTGGAAGCGTGCAAGTTTTCTCAAGCAATGCAAATGTTGCTGACCCTTTTTGCACACCCTTTCACAGTTCTCTTCAAAGTTTAAATTACTATCAATAATCGTCCCAAGATATTTGTAGGGTTGTACACATTCGGTGGTCTGGCCTTTTAGTACGGTGACTTTGTGCCTGGGATTTTTCCTCCTAAAGTCAATAATCATGTCTTTAGTTTTTGTCGTATTCAGCTGCAGGTAGGAATCCCCACACCAGTGAACAAAATCATCAACTACTGGGCCGTAGCCACTCTCACCATCCTGGAGGAGACTGACAATAACTGAGTCATCAGCATACTTTATAATGTGTCTGTTGTCATGTCTGCTCCGACACATGTTTGTGTACAGGATGAAGAGTAGGGGTGACAACACACACCCCTGAGGAGAGCCAGTAGAAGAGCACTTTAGGTCAGACAATGTACCATTGACCCTTACTCTCTGTGTCCTGTTGGTTAAGAAATCCAGAATCCAACCCACCAGATTATTGCTCAAATCAAATTGCTGCAGGAGCCTTTCAACTAAGATATGAGGTTGGATTGTATTAAAGGAGGAGGAAAAGTCCACAAATAAAAGTCTGGTGTGTGTCCCATTAAAATCCAGATGTTTAAAAAGCATGTTAAACAGAGTGACAGTGGCGTCCTCCACTCCTCTGTGAGGCCTATAGGCAAACTGCAGAGGATCCAATGCATGTTCAGTCTGCTTTAGGACCTCACATCTGACCAGTTTTTTCAAAAATTTTCATTAAAATTGAAGTCAAAGCAACTGGTCTAAAGTCGTTTACTGTTTTAGGACAGCTGGATTTTGGAACGGGAACAACCACGGCTTCTTTCCAGATCTACATGTCTGTTCTTTTCTTCTTCTCTATCCCCTCACCCCCCAGCCAGTCGCAGCAGATGACTGCCCCTCCCTGAGCCTGGTTCTGCTGGAGGTTTCTTCCTGTTAAAAGGGAGTTTTTCCTCTCCACCGTCGCCAAGTGCTTGCTCACAGGGGATCGCCTGATTGCTGGGGTCTTTCTGCAACTGTGGGGGTCCTCCCTACAGTTGATAGTGCTATGAGATGACTGTTGTTGTGAAATGGCGCTATATAAATAAAGTTGAATTGAATTGAATTGAATCTTAGGCACATGTTGTGTCTGTAGGGTCTTATTGAAAATGTAATGAAATATAGGACTCAGTTCATGTGCACAGGACTTTACCAAGCGTCCACATATATTATCAGGGCCCTGACTTTTGTTCACTTTTACAACACAGAACGCCCTTTTAATATCCTGCACCTCAATATTAAAGTGCTGATTGTCTTTGAGTTTCTGTTTCAAATCTTGGGTTTCTGTGCTAAAATCAAAGGAGTCAAAACGACCATAAAAACAATTAAGAGCATTAGCCAGCTCTGTGTCTGAATTAAAACCATATAAAAACACGATTACTGCGCTCTGTGCTCTGAAGGCCTGCAATAGTTTTCATACTGGCCCAGGCTGAACCAAGTTTCTTTGTTGCCATCTTGCTTTCCAATTCTGATTTATAATTCTGTTTCAGTGAGAACTACACTGTGTTTCAGTGCAAGGAGTAAGATTATGGAACGATTTTGGACCTGAATTAAAATCATGTACAACGCTTGGACAATTTAAACAAAAACTAAAGGAAGAAATACTCCAAACATATATACAAGATGACATGTAAAATCACATAAGGATTGTCATATCCAGTTTGTGTTGTGTTGTTGCTTAGTTTTTTTTGTCACATTTTGTCTTAGCTTTGTTCCGAATTGTAATCGCTCTTGTTTTGTTTTTCTTTTGAATTCTTGCATGGAATATGGGTGGGCAATATAAGCTGCGGCTTCAGCCATCACCCATTTCGGATAACTTATGTTGAACTGTATAATCAGAGGAGTTATTGTCTAATTTGACCTTGTTGGATTTTTTCCCCTTTGTTATATTATTGTGTTTTTTTTTAATCTTTACTTTTAATCTATCCGAAATAAAGATTCATTCATTCATTCATTCATTCATTCATCTTCTAAGTACTTGCTAATTAAAAGAGTAACACTGATTCAATTCAATTCAACTTTATTTATATAGCGCCATTTCACAACAACAGTCATCTTATAGCACTTTCAACTGTAGGGAAAACCCCCACAATTGCAGAAAGACCCCAGCAACCAGGCGACCCCCTGTGAGCAAGCACTTGGCGATGGTGGAGAAGAAAAACTCCCTTTTAACAGGAAGAAACCTCCAGCAGAACCAGGCTCAGGGAGGGGCAGTCATCTGCTGTGACTGGCTGGGGGGTGAGGGGATAGAGAAGATGAAAAGAACAGACATGTAGAGAGCAAACAGCATGATGGGGACTCGGAATCAGAATCAGAATCAGATTTATTGTCATTGTTCATGTAGTACACAAACTAGGAATTTGTCTCGGTGCAATGCTGCAACATTAAACATGATAAAATAAAAGAAATAAACTATACATGCAATAAAGTGTAGAATAAGAATGAGTAATACTAGTCAGCAGTTTTAAATATATTAGCGAGCAGCAGATATTGTGGAGAACCATATAGTGCAGTCGGTAATGCAAAAAGAAAACAGTGATGATTGACATGAGTCTGGTTGAGCTGCTGTACATAGTGCACGAGAGTCAATAAGTCACTTAGTGTTCAGCAGTCTGATGGCAGAGGGGAAGAAGCTGTTCATGTGACGGGAGGTTTTAGTCTGAATGGACCGAAGTCTTCTACCTGAGGGGAGAGGGGCAAACAGTACGTGACCAGGGTGTGAAGGATCGGCTATGATCCGGCCAGCACGCCTCCGGGTCCTGGAGATGTACAGATCCTGGAGAGATGGGAGCTTGCAGCCGATCACCTTCTCAGCAGTGCGCACGACGCGCTGCAGCCTTAGTCTGTCCCTGGCGGTGGCTCCTGCGTGCCACACGGTTATGGAGGTGGTGAGGATGGACTCGATGATGGCTGTGTAGAACTGCACTAACATCTTGGTGGGTAGCTTGAGCTTCCTCAGCTGCCGCAGGAAGAACATCCTCTGCTGAGCCTTTTTGATGAGGGAGCTGATGGTCGGCTCCCACTTGAGGTCCCTGGTGATGGTGGTGCCTAGGAAGCGGAAGGAATCTGCAGTGGTGATGGGAGAGCCTGTGAGGGTGAGGGGGGGCAGAGGGGTTGTGACTTTCCTGAAGTCCACAATCATCTCCACTGTCTTCAGAGCGTTCAGCTGCAGGTTGTTGTCATTGCACCAGGACGCCAGCTGGGCCACCTCTCTCCTGTAGGCGGACTCGTCGCCGTTGGAGATGAGCCTGATGAGGGTGGTGTTGTCCGCAAACTTGATCAGCTTGACAGACTGGTGGCTGGAGGTGCAGGAGTTGGTATAAAGGGAGAAGAGTAGGGGGGAAAGTACACAGCCCTGGGGTGATCCGGTGCTGATGCTAACAGAGTCTGAGACAGTCTTTCCCAGCCGCACATGCTGCCTCCGGTCTGTCAGGAAGTCGGTGATCCACCTGCAGAGGGAGTCAGGCACGTTGAGCAGGGACAGCTTGTCCCGGAGCAGAGCGGGGCGGATGGTGTTGAATGCAGAGCTGAAGTCCACAAACAGGATCCTGGCATAGGTTCCCGGGGAGTCCAGGTGCTGCAGGATGGAGTGGAGGGCCAGGTTGACTGCGTCGTCTACAGACCTGTTGGCTCAGTAGGCAAACTGCAGCGGGTCCAGGAGGGGAGTGGTGATGGACTTGAGGTGGGGCAGGACCAGGCGCTCAAAGGACTTCATGACTACAGAGGTGAGCGCTACAGGTCTGTAGTCGTTAAGTCCAGTGGTCCGTGGCTTCTTGGGGACAGGGATGATGGTGGAAGATTTGAGGCAGGTCGGCACGTGGCATAGCTTAAGGGAGGTGTTAAAAATGTCAGTGAAGACAGGAGCCAGCTCTTTCGCACAGTGTCTCAGGGTGGAGGGAGACACGCCGTCTGGACCGGGGGCCTTGCGCGGGTTCAGTCTGGAGAACTGTCTGAGCACGTCCTGCTCACTGATGACAAGGGCAGGGGGGGAGGAGGGGGGGGGGGCACCTTTCATGAAGTAGGGACCGTGGAGGCAGTGGAGCTGGGGGGAGGGGGGGGGGAGTTGGACACAGCTGACGAGGTGTCAGTGGCAGGTGTCAGTGGCATAGTGTTGGGACAGTCTTTGACAAAGGGCTTTGTCATCCTGACCTTTAGGAGCCTGAGGCCGATAGTTGGTGATTTGCCTCAGTCCTCTCCACACAGAAGCAGAGTCGTTAGCAGTGAACTGCTGCTGGAGTCTCTCAGAATACACAGATTTAGCTCTCCTCAGCTCTCTGTTAAACCAATATTTAACCTCCCTGTAGCAGTCCCTGTCTCCACTTTTCAACGCTGCTTCCTTCTCCTTCCTGATCTGTCTGAGCTTAGCAGTGAACCAGGGCTTATCATTAGAGTACCTCACCCTGGTGCGTGATGGAAGAATACTCTCCTCACAAAAGTGGATATATGAGTTCACAGTGTCCGTGTACTCATCCAGATCATGCGTCGCTCCTTTAAACATGCCCCAGTCAGTTATTTCCATGCACGTTTCCAGCTTCTCCTCAGCTTCACTGGTCCATTTCTTCGTAGTGCTCACAACAGGTTTAGTGAGCTTCAGTCTCTGTCTGTATGTGGGAATAAGGTGGACCATCACGTGATCAGATAGTCCGAGCGCAGCGCGGGGAACAGCGCGATACGCGTCCTTCACTGTGGTGTAACAGTGATCCAGCGTGTTCTTTCCTCTGGTGGGGCATTTAATAAACTGTTTGTAACGGGGGAGATCATGGCTCAGATTGCTCTGGTTAAAGTCGCCAACCACAATAACCAGAGAGTCCGGGAAACTCCGCTCCGTATGTTGAATGTGATCTGCGAGCGCGCGCTGAGCTTCGCGCGCGTCCGCGTCGGGAGGGACGTACACAGCGGCGAGGATGAATGAAGCGAACTCCCGTGGGGAATAAAATGGCTTGCAGTTAATAAAAAGAAATTCCAGGGCGGGAGAACAGTGTTTGGAAATTACCGTTACATCAGAGCACCAGCTGCTGTTAATGTAAAAGCAGACTCCTCCTCCTGTGGTCTTACCGGAGAGCTCTGTGTCACGATCAGCACGAAACAGCTGAAATCCCTCGAGGCGCAGCGCGCTGTCCGGTGTATTTTCCCTGAGCCAGGTCTCAGTAAAACAGAGGGCAGCCGAGGTAGAGAGGTCCTTAAATCGCATCAGCAGTCTCAGTTCATCTACCTTGTTAGAGAGAGAATTGGCATTGGACAGAAATATGCCAGGCAAAGCCGTGCGCGTGCCTCTCCTGCGAAGCCGCACGAGAGCGCCCGCTCGTCTTCCTCTCTTTCGCCGTCTCAATCTATGGGAGAGAACAAACAAATGTTAATGACCAACAAAAAAAAAAAAAAAAAAAATCATTGAGAGTGAAGAAAGGAGTGAAGCCCAGTGCATTATCGGAGGTCCCCCGGCTGTCTAAACATATTAGCAGCATAACTAAGGGAGGGTTCAGAGACACATGATCCCTCCCTAATTGTAGGCTATATCAAAAAGGAAGGTTTTAACCCTATTCTTAAAAACAGAGATCGAGTCTGACTCCCAAATCCAGATTGGCAGCTGGTTCCACAGGAGAGGAGCTTGATAACTGAAGGCTCTGCCTCCCATTGTACTTTTGGAGATTCTAGGTATTGCAAGAAATCCAGCATTTTGGGAGCATAGTGCACTGTTAGGATAATAGGGTAGTATCAGATCTTTTAAATAAAAAGGGGCCTAATTGTTTAGAGCTTTGTAAGTGAGAAGAAGGATTTTAAACTTAATTCTAAACTCTATGGGAAGGCAATGAAGGGAGGCCAGAACCAGACAGATATGATCTCTCTTTCTAGTACCTGTTAAAACTCTTGCTGCAGCATTTTGGATCAACTGAAGACTGTTTAAAGATGTTTTAAGGACAACCTGATAATAAAGAGTTACAATAATCTAATCTAGAGCTAACAGAAGTGTGGATCAGTTTCTCAGCATCACTCTGAGACAAGATGCTCCTAATCTTGGCAATATTACGCAAATGATAGAAGGCAGTCTTAGAAACAAATTTAATATGTGAATTGAAAAACAGATCTTGATCAAAAATGATGACAGCATCCTCTGATGCCAGCATCCTCTGTGCTTCGCCCCTCTTGATAAGCAGATTGTAATGGGTCCAGGCTAGAAAATATATCAGGTTTAATCATATTAGTAATGATTCTCTCAAAGCACTTCATTACAGTACATGTTAATGTAACAATCCTAAAGTCCTTGTTCTCTGTTGGACAGGATACTTTTGGTACATGAACTATTATAGATTTCTTCCACAGCTCTGGGACTGTGGGACTCTGTATGGACTTATGGAAAATAGGGCACCAAGCATCACCTAATTCAGACGAACATCTTTTTAGCAAAGAAGCAGTCAAACCATCAGTGCCCATCAATTTCTTATTACAGACATTTCTATAAATTGTTTGAACCTGTTTTGGGTCAATGAGCACACTGTCAGGATCACAAGTAACTGAGTCTAAACCCTCAATCATGAATTGAATAGGTGAGTTCTGTGCCTCAAATCTTAAAAAAAAGTCATTCAGATCATTAGCTTTTTCAAAGTCATTAACAGTTATGATCCATTTCTTTGTAGGATTCATATAGGTAATTTGTTTCACGCTTTCCCAAAGTTTTTTGTTATTCATCAGGCTGAAACTATGTTGTTTCCCGATGCTTTTCTCTGTTTTTCTTCAGCAATTTACTGTATTTAGTTCTTTCTGTGCTTCTACCACATCAACCCTATTTTTTTGTTTTAAAAGCCATCTTCTTTTTTATTGATGCAGTCTTTCACTTCTTTAGTGATATGAGGCTTGTTATTTGGGAAGTGAATAACCTCCTTTTTGGAACCACATTAATGACAGAACTTAATATAATCTGTGATTGTCTATGATGAAGATGAAATTAGACATCATTGTCTTGGTGTCTAATAATTATCCTCATTGTTAACAATCAGCAGTTGATTTGTAGACTCCCAGGTACTTGTGATAATCCTCAAAGCCAAAGGCTAATTAGCCGATGTTCTGATATTTTGGCATACCTATCAGAACAGCATTCCTTGGGTTACTATGCCATCATCTTGTGTTTTGCCTGTGTGGACAGCTGAAGGTACAGACTGCAGTCAAAGGCAAAAAGATGGCAAGGAGGACTTAACAGTGATTTTGATCTTCACAATATTCTGTAGCTTGAAAGTGTAAAGGCATTTACTCCGCAAGAACAGAGAAAAATTTTCTTTTTCTTGAGGTGACAAGAACAAGAGCAAGTTCTTTCTGCCCAGGACATTTCATACTTCACAAGAAACTCAAGTGCAGAACTTCTGGGAAATTCAAATTTCTGACCAGTCACACAATAGTTCTTGGACATCATGCAAGAAAAAAGTTCTGCTATGATGATGTGTCAAAAACAAGCTGCAAGAATTCCCAAACCAGGGCTGCAAGAACAAAATGATGTCATTTTGTTTTTGCAGCCCTGGGACAGAGAACAAATTTCTCTGTTCGTGCAAAGGCCTTTACACTTAAGTTGGCTCTGACAGGTCCCTGACAGTCCCGTTACACGAATAAGTACGTATGTTTAACTCTCTGAGTGTGTACGTACTGCAGGCAGCAGCTGAGCTAATCAGAACAGAGAGCAGGTGAATCTGTGAAAATGTCCACAGAGCATTACAGACTCTTCAACAATATTATGAGTAAATTATTTCTACAGACCTATCACAAAATGATCAGAGCACACCCGCAAGGTGGGATACAAGGAAGGCGCCTCCGGAACTCAGCGGAGGAGCACACCAAGACACTGGCACACACCTGTCAGGGGTTGAGGCAGGACACTGACGGTATGAGGAGCTTTGCTGAAGACAAAATATAAATACTTTTGCTATAATGAGGAATGCAACATTCATTTTTGAAACTATCAAACCTGGTTTAACCATTGATTAATGGTGAGGAGCAGGCTGGGTGATATAAATTCTTTGGCAGCCGAAGATTTCATAATTTTCTGATATAAGGATTTCATAATCCTTATGTCAGATTACAAAAAATGTTACATTTCCCAAAAATTATGAGGCAGATTTTGATTTAAATTCATCATAAAGTAATATCTGAAAATCATTTAAGGAGAACTGAAGCTAGAAAAATAAAAAAATGTTGAAACTGCATGGCCTCAAGCTGGTCTTGGCCTGAATTATCAAGGCCATAGGTCTTGAGGCCAAGGTTGAGACTGAGTCATTACCCTCTGAGGCCGAGGCCAGTCTCAAATCCTCAAGTCCTCCAATACTGCCAGAACCATTTAGATGCAGCTGTTGCTGCAAACGGGTCACACCAGTTACTGAAATCAAAGGTTCACAAAGTTTTGTCACTCACAGATATGCAATATTGGCTCATTTTCTTCAATAAATAAACGGCAAAGTACATTTTTTGCATCATTAATTTATCTGGGTTCTCTTCATCTACTTTTAGGACATCTGTGAAAATCTGATGATGTTACATATTTATGCAGAAATGTAGAAAATTCTAAAGGATTCACAAACTTTCAAGCATCCCTGTATGCTGGAAATGTGAGCTCTCAGCTCATGGACTCTCTTTACTTCTTTCCCAGTATTATTTCTTCTTCCTTGTCGCAGATCTGTCCTTCGGGGATTGAACATATGAATCAGAAGGAGGAATGCTATGCAGCTCACATTCTCCTTATCTTTTCCCCCTCCTGGTCCTGACTGGGATGAGCTCCGTTAAAACACGGTCTTTTAAAGCCAAATGGCTCTACTGTGCCTCACCCTCTTTTCTCTTCTCTCTCTCATCCAGCCACCTGATTTGATGACGTACATACTGTTTACTCATATGAAACTATTCACACACACTCAAGTAAGTTTTTTTGTAACAGTCAATAGTCCGGGAGATAGGCAGGGTCCCATTGCACCCCACCCCCACCCTCAGTACAGCAACCCCTATATTTTCTGAAGCATTAGGATGTCCACTATGTGAAATGAGACAGGGTTCCAACACCTTTTTCAAAGTAAAATTCAAGCACTTTCAAGGATGATTTTCAAGTTTTTCCTGTACCTTACAGCTGTGATAAATTGCAGACCATTTAAATGAATACATATGTAAAATGATTATTTCACTCCTTTATTACTATAACTGATGGTTTTGTGGTACAAACAAAAACAAGAGTCTGGATTGTAAACTGTGTGGATATTTTTTAATATTTTATGTGTACCATGTGTATGTAACATGGTGACCAAGGGTAGTTAATTAAAAACATAACTTACAAGGGAGCTACGAGGATCTTTAAAACCAGGCGAAGAGTTGCAGGTGTAGAATAGCTTGGAATAACGAGGCGATGTGATTTATAAACCAAAGTTTAATATCAGCTTCGCTCATCTAACAAGTCTCATCTCAGTGCAGAAGCAGAATAAGAGGTCGAACACATTCAGACCTTCATACTTATAAAAGACATTGCATATCAAAGCTGACATCCCGCATTAACTTAATCCCCCCTCCTTTGTCTTCCGTCTCCTCCACCTGACCCAGGGAGGTCAGGGCGATCGATCTCCTCCATTGTCCTCTGTCTCCTCCACCTGACCCTGGGAAGTCAGGGAGATCGATCTGGTCTCCATCGCTGCGACTCTGTATGTTCTTTGATCTTCGCTGGCGGTCGAGACCTCTTGTCCTGTTCTGAGGCGTGAGGTCATTGCACATATGTAATCACTAAACATTCTAATATGCTTATACATATATAGGTATGGGATATATGATTAATATAAACCACAGCCCCCCCCCAAACGACTAAGAAAAGGACAATCAAAGTAAGTCTACAGTTTAAGATAATTTCTATGACATACTATACTGTTAAACCTCTTGACAGGGAAAACAAGGAAGAATCTTTCCAGCAGTCATGCTCCTGTAGAGAATTCAGTGGTAACCATAACAGTGTAGTAATATCACAAATCAGCCTTAAAACTGTCACGGCACAATCTGATAAAATAGTTAACAACTCTTGGTTAATTTGCATCAGTCCCTGTGCCGTCTGGGTTTTAATCTTCTCCTGAATCTGCTGTAGGTCCGCTTTGGCGTCCTGGCGGGACCTTCCTGTAAGGAATCTGCAGCTTGGGGAGGAGAGTGGTTATTTGTTCCCTGCAGGGGGGTTGAGTCTTTTTTCTTGGGGGGTCTACCCCGCCGAGGTGCCCTCGCTACCCGTGCAGGTTCGTCTCTCAACAAGAAAGCAGGTTTAAGTCTGTCAGTGCTGACTGTTGTCACGATGGCCCTCACGGACCATCACAAGACGCCTCAGTCACCAGTGAGTTTGCAGTGATGTTTATTTACAGTGGAGGTTTAGACAGGCATAGGATACATACAGTGAACAGGTGACGCCTGAGCCGGGGAGCACCCGATGCGCCAGACGAGATAATCACAAAGGTAAAGTCACACAGAGCGTACCTTAACAACGGGACCGTTAACAGGCGGGTACAGGGGATTCCCAAGTCCGTTAACCACGATGAGCAAGGAGAACAGAAACATAACAGGAATACAACAGAGATTAACAGAACATAACAGAGACTGCCGCACTGGAGGACATTCAGCACCGGCTTTTAACTCTGGCCGCTAATGACCCCAATGCGGCGCAGCTGCTCGCCGTGACAGCAGCGCAGCAGCTGACTTTGACAGCAGGGAGCTCCCCTGGGCGCCTTCACAATAAAAGCCCGAGGAGCTGAAAGAAATCCTCTGCTGCCAAAGCCAGGGAAATAAGATATGAGACCCGAGTGTGGCCAGAACCGACACTCGGGTTATGACAACTGTTTCTTTTCTGTCCCCTAAATCAAGCACAAAATGCTTATCACCAGGTTCCAGCACTCTGAATGGTCCGTCGTATGGTGGACGGAGGGTTGACTTTAAAGCTTCATGCCTAACAAAAACAAACTCGGCGTTTTTTAAAGCTTGGGGGACAAAAACCCGTGGGAAAGAGTGATGTGCTGGTCCGGGGAGAGTGTCTGGTCCGTTACTGTCTAACGGCCTCAGGGTTGGAAGATGCCCAGGTTCTGGGTTCTCTGGTAAAAACTCACCTGGGAGTCTGAGAGGTTGTGCAAACACTAACTCTGCTGGGGAGGCGTCTAGATCCTCTTTAGGTGCAGCACGCAACCCCAATAAAACCCAGGGAAGTTTATTTACTCAATTTGTATCCGTTAGCGAGGCCCTGAGGGCGGCCTTTAAAGATCTGTGAAAACGCTCGCATAACCCATTAGCCTGAGGGTGATAAGCGGTGGTGCGGTGAATTGTCGCCCCTAAGCTGCTGGCCATGGCTGACCAGAGCTCTGAGACAAATTGAGGCCCCCTATCGGACGTAATGTCCGATGGCACGCCGAAACGTGCCACCCAGTTTGTCAAAAAAACGCGAGCGACTTCCGCCGCTGTGGTTGACGCCAGAGGGACCGCCTCAGGCCAGCGCGTAGTACGGTCTATCATTGTTAACAGGTGTGTGAAGCCTTGAGACGAAGGTAGTGGTCCCACGAGATCGACATGAACGTGGTCAAACCTTCTAGCTGGGATTCGAAAAGGCTCTAGAGGGGCTTTTGTGTGTTTGTGTATTTTGGCGCGCTGACAAGACATGCAAGTTTTTGCCCATTCCTTTACATTTTTGCACAGGCCCGGCCAAACAAACTTTTCGGTGACCATTTTAACCGAGGCGCGCACACCTGGGTGCGCGAGGGAGTGAATTGAGTCGAAAATACGGCGGCGCCATGCAGCTGGGACTACCGGGCGAGGTCGCCCGGTTGAGATGTCGCAGATTAGGGGGGGTACACCGTCACGTAAACCCCTTTCCTCCAGTCTTAACCCTGTTGGTCCAGACAGGAGCGCGCGCACGTCCGCGTCACCGCTTTGCTCCTCTGCCATGGCTGCGTAATCTATCCCTACGTGAATTGGGGCCGCGTACGTGTCCGCGTTGGCGAAGAGTTCTGCGGCTGAGGTAGTATAATCTGTCTCCTCGTGCTCTGGCGATGTCACTGCGCGAGAGAGGCAGTCTGCTACCACGTTAAGTTTGCCTGCCACATGTCGAATGTCTGTGGTGAACTCTGAAATTGCAGCTAGCTGTCTTTGTTGCCTGCCTGACCATGGTTCTGAAATTTTAGCCATCGCAAAGGTGATCGGTTTGTGGTCTACAAAAGCCGTGAAACGCCACCCTTCTAACCAGAACTGGAAGTGGCGGATGGATAAATGAAGCGCTAGCAGCTCCCTGTCAAAAGTGCTGTATTTACGCTCGGTTTGGTTTAACGATTTGCTAAAAAATGCTAAAGGTTGCCAGGTCCCGCCAACGTGTTGTTCCACAACTGCCCCTATGGCCAAGTCTGAAGCGTCTGTGGTTAGCGCTATGCGGGCCGAGGGATCGGGGAAAACCAACAATGTGGCGTTCGCTAGAACACTTTTTACTTCTGCGAAGGCGCGTTCGCGCTCCGGGGTCCATTCGACCGCGTTGGAAGGCTTTTGTTTTCTGAGCGCGGCATACAGGGGCTGCATGAGTTGAGCTGTGCGGGGGAGGAAACGGTTGTAAAAATTCACCATTCCCAAAAATTCTTGCAGCGATTTGACCGTTTGTGGTTGTGGAAAATTTTTTACCGCGAGGACTTTGTCTGGCAATGGGACTGCCCCCTTCGGTGAAACTCTGTGCCCCAAAAAATCAATTTGTGACACGCCGAATTTGCATTTGGCTGGGTTGATTATTAACCCGTGCTCTTCTAGTCTCTGAAAAACTGTAGTGAGGTGTTGTTCGTGTTCTTCCTCTGACGGGCTGGCTACCAGCATATCGTCGAGGTAGACGAACACGAAGGGGAGGTCGCGTAATACCGCGTCCATCATGCGCTGAAAGGTTTGAGCAGCGCCTTTGAGGCCAAACGGCATCCGCAAAAATTCAAAAAGACCGAAAGGGGTTATTACAGCTGTTTTAGGAATGTCTTCCACTCGAACGGGGACTTGGTGATAGCCGCGGACCAGGTCTATTTTAGAAAAAATGCGCGCACCCGCCAGATGTAGTGAGAAATCTTGGATGTGAGGAATTGGGTAGCGGTCATGCGCTGTCGCATTGTTTAATCTGCGGTAATCGCCGCACGGTCTCCAAGAACCGTCGGTTTTCAGGACCACGTGGAGTGGCGATGCCCAGGGGCTTTTCGAGCGTCTAATAATGCCTAATTTTTCAAGGGTGGCAAACTCGTCCCGTGCTATGGCGAGCTTGGTCGCGTCTAAGCGCCAAGCTTTGGCGAACACGGGTGGGCCCGTTGTGGGAATGAAGTGTTCAACCCCGTGTTTCGCTACTGTTGCTGAAAATTTTGGAACTGTGAGTGCTGGAAATTGGGTGAGGAGTTGGTCAAACTTACCTCCTGCTGTTGTGACGTTGGCCTGCACGGGTGGTGGAGAAACTCGAGCTGAGCAGAGGATAGAAGAAAATGACAGTGCATTAACCAAGCGTCTATTTGCTAGATCGACTAACAACCCATGTGCACACAAAAAATCAGCGCCCAACAAGTTAAAGCTCACCGCCGCTACAATAAATGTCCATCTATAGTTGCGGCCGTGGATGCAAAGAGGCAGGTTCCTTTCACCGAAGGTGTCGATGATCAAGCCGTTGGCTGCCATCGCTCCATTTCCCCGGGGACCCATGGCCCGGTCTGCGTGGGAAGGGGTGATAAAACTCAGCTGAGCTCCGGTGTCGATCAGGAACTGTCTCCCGGTGTGTCCGTCAGTCACATACAGTAGTTTATTTTTCTCACCGAGAGCCGCAGCTGTTAACGGTCTCTCGGCTTTGGCGTTTCCCGAACTTTTGAATTTGCAGGGAGGCACGCATTTGTACGCTCTCTCGGCGAAACGGTGGTGGTAATAGCAGAGGTCTTTCCGCCTGCTGCGTCTTGGTCGTGTTGCCACCATGGTGGGCGGGCTCTGCTCGGTTGTCTGAGGTTCTCTGCTGCTCTGGGCTTCCGTGCCGAGATCTGCGGATGCTGCCGTGGCCATCTGTTCGCCGCAGGCGTTGATGAGCCGCTGCGCCTCTCGGGCCAGCACGCGGAAGTCCTGCTGGTTGTTGCACCGCATGTTGACCAGCGTCCCTCTCATGTGTGGCGGCAGAGTGCTGAGGAAGATATATCGGAAAAGGAAGTTGTCGTTGTCCTCTTCCTTAAGTTGCAGCATGTCCTCCATGAGGGCCTTGGGTCTGCATCCTCTGTGGCCGTAGATCGCCAGGATTTTCTCTGCTCTCTCCTCGGCTGAGGGGACGAAATTCTCCACGATGGTCGCCTTAAGCTCTCTGTATTTGTCATGGGCGGGCGGCCGTTGGATTATGCTCCGCGCACATCTTGACGTGGCAGCGTCGAGTTTGGCGACGATGTGATAAAATTTTGTGTTGTCTGCCGTTATGCCCGCCAGTGCAAACTGAGCCTCAGCTTGCTGGAACCACGAGCTCGGGTCTTCCTGCCAGAAGTCTGGCAGCTTGACGGTGACGGCGCTTGTGTGGGCCGTCCCCGATGTGTCCGCCGGGTGAGAGCGCCTTTCTTCCGCTCTCACGGCGCGGCTGGTGCTCGGTTGAGCCCTCTCTGTAGCTTCTGCCGTGGGGGAACGTCGTCCATCTGTTCCCCTGTCTGCATGGGCGCCGGCGCTTGCCTGGGTCTCCTCTGATGAGTCAGTCGCGGGAGAACGTCTCTGTTCCATCCTCGCGTCAGGGTCACCAGTGTAGAATAGCTTGGAATAACGAGGCGATGTGATTTATAAACCAAAGTTTAATATCAGCTTCGCTCTTCTAACAAGTCTCATCTCAGTGCAGAAGCAGAATAAGAGGTCGAACACATTCAGACCTTCATACTTATACTTACACACAACAAAAGACATTGCATATCAAAGCTGACATCCCGCATTAACTTAATCCCCCCTCCTTTGTCTTCCGTCTCCTCCACCTGACCCAGGGAGGTCAGGGTGATCGATCTCCTCCATTGTCCTCTGTCTCCTCCACCTGACCCTGGGAAGTCAGGGAGATCGATCTGGTCTCCACCGCTGCGACTCCGTATGCTCTTTGATCTTCGCTGGCGGTCGAGACCTCTTGTCCTGTTCTGAGGCGTGAGGTCATTCCACATATGTAATCACTAAACATTCTAATATGCTTATACATATGTAGGTATGGGATATATGATTAATATAAACCACAGCAGGTAGCAGTCAAAGGGGAAACTCTTAAAATGAGGATGTTCAAAAGAATTTATTTACATAAAATATATACAACAAATGCCCCCTTAAATAAAAAGTCTGACCTAAAAACCTAAGAATTAAAACTATTTAAAAAACTAAAATGGGATAAAATACCAACTAAAAATCCTAAGCTAAAAAACTAAAAGTGGGCTAAAAAACAAAATCCATAATGGCATAACAGTCCTTAAAAGCTGAGGAGGAGGATCCATTCGTCCAGGCCAGGTTCCGTCTGCCACTACAACACCAACACCCTCAGGAAACCTGTATAGGTGAAGACATTTGCCAGCAGTACATCCAGATTTCTATTGTCATCATCATGGTCATGGGGTGCTGCTATCTGGGAACCAGATACTTACAGACCAGGCAAAGCTCCTCACTCTGCCTCTTTCTGTCTTTTGCCTGCAGCATCACCAACTGCTCCACACATAAGCGTCCCCCCCAAATGCCAGCATCAAGGTGGTCTTGGCCATTACTGCTCCTCCTCCTCAGTCATGCCCTCCTGCAGCCATTTTCCTGGAACCAGCAGCTTTCTCTTGTCCAGCTGTCCTGGTAGGCCTCTCCTCCAGCTGGGCCTTCCTCCAGGCAGGGGCAAAAGCTCTCCTCCTCAAGCAGGGCCTGTGTCTGGACTGCCAAAGCACCTTTTATATCATGTGCAGCAACAGGTGCTGCACATCCCAATCAGCACAGGTGCTGCTGCTCAGTAATTAGGTGAAGCAGGGTGGAGGAAAACATCTCCAACTAAAAGCACATAGTTAAAATGCAAAAACTGCAAAACATGCAACTTCAGAAACATGCAACATAAATTTAAAACCATATAAAATCCAAAAACACAAAAAAAATACTTCCACCCCGTGACACGTACAGCACCTTGGTCAGCTGCCGTTGGTTTAAATGTGCTACAGAAATAAATTTTGACTCGACTTTGACTTGATTATGCACGCATCCACAGCCTTTATCAATAGGGCATAAGTAGCACACTTTCAATCGAAAAATCTATTTTAAAAGCAATATTCAGTATACTGTAGATCTGTAATAAAACTAATAATCAGGTAATTGCAAGGAGTTTAAGCAAAGTAAACAATTTGCAATTCAAAGTGAAACAAATTTTGAGTAAATACCAGAAAACTATTTAACCCCTACAATATGCACATCTTCGATACATGAAAAACACTAGGGCTGCAACGATTAGTCGACGACAGCATTGATCATAAAAATTTGTTGATGCAAAATTTTATTGCCAACACGTCATTCAATTTTCAAGTTTATGGACATGCCACAAAAATGTTCAGTTGTAACTGCAGTGCACTACCAAAACTGCAGCGGGCATCTGCACTTCTGTTGTCCGGCATGTGTGAACAATTTCAGCGTGGAAAGATAAACGTGGAGAAGAGGAGCTAAAGAAAAAACAAGATCCAAACTTTTGAAAGTGTGAAAACATTTTATTTAAAATAAAGACACGAAACATGTAAAATGCAGACTCTGCAAAGCAAACTTATCATAGTAGTACTACAGTGATGCATGAGCATCTGAAACGGAGACACCCCGGAGCCACAACGTTTACTGCTGCTTCTGCTTGGTAAGCTTTAGTGATTAAAAGAAAGATTAGTAGTAAAAAGAAATAGTATTAGAAGGAAAAGAAAGTTAGCGCCTCTTATTTTCAATGGTCAACTGTTTCAAGCTTTAGAAAAATGAGTACACTGTTAGTATGTGCCATTGATGTTAACTTACGTGTTTGACAATAAGCTCTCTTGGAGGATGGTTGCTGAGGGCTAAGCTGTTTAAGTCATGGCAAAAGTGCTGAATGCAAAAAATGACTGAATTATCCGGATGGATTTGGTGACAAGGATAAAAAATTATGGGCTACCTCCACCACTAACATGATTTCTAGAGTACACGGGAGAGCCGGTGATCCTGTGGCCGCAGTGGATTGCCATGTTCGAGGATTACATCAGGGCTCTGGGCTTAAGTAAACTCGACAGGAGACAACGGCGAGCACTCTTGGCCCACAATCTCGGCGCAGAGGGCCAAAGAATTCTCGGTATGTTGAGTGAAACGGAGTACTATGAGGATGCTGTTGAGTGGCTGGCCGAGTACTACAACAAGCAGACGAGGACCACGAAGCTGTTGGTAATGTAGCTATTGGCATCAGGAACGGCTATGCTAGTTAGTTGGGGGAAGCTAATGACATGTTCTGTGACTATGGACAGGTTAGCCGCTAAGCTAACTTTACGCCAAAACCAAGCTACGAGCTACCAGCTAGACTTCAAGGTAGGACCGGGACCACAAATGGAGGAGTCCTCGGTCACTGAAGACGGCGGGCCAGTCAAGGAGCTCAGCATGGTACAGGACCATAGTGCTGATGAGTCGGACGGTGTGGTGTGCAGCGACAGCAGAGAGGGAGAACTGCAGGAGTCATCCCCGCAGCTGGAGGCTAGGCAGCGAGTGAGCGGGACCATGGAAGCTGAGAGCCCTGGGAAAGAACAGCGACAGCCAGGCACGGAGACAATGCAGCGGAGTGCCTGGAACGAGGGTACCGAGAGCAGCGACGAAATGCCCAGGTCGGAGAGTGACGCCGACGAGAGTGATGCTAAGATCCCCGAGGGAGAGCAACAGCAGCCGGACACGGAGGCAGCACAGCGGAGCACCTGGAATGACGGTACTGGGAGCAGCGGCGAGGTGCCAGGGTCGGGAAACAATGCCGGCGGAAGTGATGCTGTGAGCCCCGGGAGTGAGCAACAGCAACCATGCGCCATGGAGGTAGGGCAGTGTCTCAGTGCTGGAGCTCAGGCTGCCCTGGACAAGGATGCTGGGCATTACAGCAAGGCGCCCGAGACAGCAAGTAGCGTCGACTAGCAGGCTTTGGGTCTTCCCAGAGTTTGGCCATGGGGGGCCAGAGTATTCGGGACAACAATGGCAGCTGCGGTGGTGTTGAGAGTGGTTGGGAGTGGACCAACGAGCACGGAGAGATGTTGTGCTGGACAGCAGCACGGCGGGTCCTGAGGAATGAAGCAGTCGGTGGTTTGGCAGGGATCGTTTTGATCCCTGAGGCAGAAGGCGGCTAGGGGCGTTCATGCCGTGGGGCTGCCCGGGACCTCCAAGCCGGTCTTATCTACAGTGGCCAGGGGCGTGCATGATTTGGGGCTGCCCTGGTCCCCAGGGATGGTGTTACCCCTAGCTGCCAGTGGACGTAGGTGTGACTTAAATATCATTGATGTAAATATGTAGATATATACTCTGCTGGTGTGCATGTGAGTATGTATGTTATGGGATTATTTTACTTATTTTAGAGACATGGTCCAATTTAGTTATTTTTTGAGTGTATAGTTTGAAAAAAAAAGTGGAAAAACCCAGGTTTGAGTTATTTTGTGTGAATGTGATAGGCCATTTTCCTACAGTTTTCCAAGTTCCTACTTGTTCCTTAGTGCACAGTTTGGGTCCTAAATTGGGGAGGGTCTTGATTGTGTGTGTGGTTTGCATTTTTGTAAGGGGGAGGGGAATTGTGGTGCAGTGAGTGTGGTGTGTGTGTGCTGTCGTACCCGTCCCTGGTGTGACATCAGGCGGGCACGGCCCTTGTGTATAAATAGTTCGGTTCTCATAATAAAGGGTGAAGTTGCTGCATGACAGACGAGACTCCTGTCCCTCATTTTACATCCATAACACATACCTCTTTTGCTTTTTTCTGCATTTAAAGTACTTTACTAAGCTCATGCTGCTCTCAGATAGTGATGCTTGAGAGACACTCTGCCTGCCGAGTGCTGACTGGAACGGTCACGCGGGCGGGGCGCTTCTGAACTCCACGGGGATGACGGTCACGGTCAGCACGAGTTTTAATTGCCACCCTCAGAGATAAGCTACAGCTGTTGAGCGTTAAAGTAATTATGGTTGTGAATTTCATTGAACTGGCTTTCATGTGTTTTTCTTTACATTGTTGGTTTATTAAGTCACTGGTGGAAAAAGTTTGGTTGAAATTAGTGATGTTCCAATAAAGACTGCCATCTGGTGACTGATTGTCAGAACTGCATCATAGGGATGGGCGTATCGATACTTCGATACCAGCTGGTTGAAACTTTAGGTCGATACTGTGACATATTAGGGGTTCACACAAGAAAAAGGAGAAGATGGTTGCGACGAACAGGCTTTATTGAAACACACACTGAACACAGACAGGAGGAGAGATCATTCTCACAGACCTCTGTTTCAATAAGGGTTGCACAAACACATAATCATTCTTGCTCTAATTCTACCTATAACACTGCTGGGTCATTAATAATGCAGTTATAATGACACAGCAATATAATGACAGTAATAACATTTTAACACACACGAAAATAACGTCCTCTGCTGGTAAAGCATGCTGGGAAAATCCCCGCCCCCCACTTAAACACAGCCCCGACGTTACACTACCCCCCCCGGACTGGTTTATGTTCCCATAATAATAGAAGTCCAACTCAAAAGTCCAACACGAATCCGTCCAGGTGTCAGGGCGGCCTCCGTTGCCGGCGACCAGCACGTACAGGCCAGCCAGTGTCCATCAGTGTCTCGGTCGGAGAATCTGGTTGGGGTGAAGGCTCTGGCTCAACCACCAGCAGGGCGGATGGCTGGTACGGGGCGAGACGGTCAGGGTAGAGTACCACGACCCGGTCCCTTTTCTTTAGCCTCACCCTATACACCACATCAGACAGTCTCTGTAGAACCATGCACGGTCCTGACCAATGGCTAGCCAGTTTTGGTGACTGTCCCCTTTTTTGCTCCAGGCAGAAAACCCAGACTCGATCTCCTGGTGCAAAGTCCCTCCCCTGGCAGCAGGAGTCATATGCCCGCTTCTGCCGACTACCCGCCGCTGCCAGGGCCTCCCAGGCGGGCCACTGGCCTGCGTCCAGCCACTGCCGAACCCGGGAAATGACCGGATCTCTGTCCTGCTCGCTCTGCAGCTGCTGCGCGCCGAGGGCCTCTGTGATGTCATCGCTGGGGGGAGCTGCCTCATTATCCGAGGGGAACTGTGTGCCGCTGTGTTATTCCTGCTCACAGCGGTCTGGAGAGCAGCAGCCCGTGGGATGGCCTGGTCTCGATCCTCTGCCCGCTGGCAGTGACGACAGTCCAACAGCTCCTGCAGCTGGCGTGTCTGTCCCGATTCCAGCCCGCTGCAGCTCTGCTGGAAGAATTCCTCAACCGCCTGCTGCGTTTCTGCTGACACGTTGACCCGCTCCGCTGTGATCCTCCCCCTTGCTGTCGCTATCTGTGATCGTGCTCCCTCCGCTCGTGCTGGTGGCGCCGTTGTGTCCAGTTCTCGTGGTGACCCGCCCGGTTCGGTCTGTCTTGGCGGTCCCTCGATCACGCAGGCCTCCGGATTCCTCCTCAGGGTCCTGCTGCAGAGCGTGATGGTCAGAGTTCCCAGCCAGAGGGATGATCTGGCGGTGTCAATCTTTGCGCCCCACGCTGCGAGCAGATCGACTACAATAATGCAGGGAACTTGGATGTCAGCCAGCCAGAACGGGTGGTTTGTGTTCTGGCGAGCCACCCCCACCACAAGAACTCTTAGCCCTCCCAATCTGGTGCATTCACCGGTGACTGTGGTGATGCAGCGCCCGGTGGGTTCCCACCCCTGCGGTTCTGTCTCATCCATGCCTGGCAGCACACCGGGTTGGACCAGGGAGATGGTAGAACCGGTGTCGATTAGGGCCCGGATCGGCGTGTTGTCCAGGCTGCACTGTAGGTACATCCCTGGCGAGTGTCCAATTCGGCCCACATGTGGTGACAGCTCATCGGTTTGTCATGGGGTGGGAGCAGGGCAGTACCGCGCGATGTGTCCTGGCTCCCCGCAACAGAAGCACCCTTCCTCGCGCCGCCGCCACCATCTTCTCTGTGGGTGCACCGCCGTGGTCTGCAACAGCTCCTCCTCCTCCTCCTCGCTCTCAGCCGTGGCCTGGTTGAAGGCTCTCTGTCTCGGTGCCGATGCATCAGTTGTACAATCCATTAGCGGTTCCACCCGCTCCGCTTCTGCCACAGCCATCTCTCTCCCAGCTGCTCGCGATGTTAATCCGGATGTCGCTCTGGAGCTGGGCCGGGCGGAGACCCCGGATGAAGTTCTGGAGGGCGAGCTTCTCCACTAATTCTGGCTCGAAATCCGGGAAGCTGCGCCATGTCAGCAGCCGTATGTCCGCTGCGTAGTCTCCCAGGCTCTCCCGGCTGCCTCGCCGGCGGTTGGCCAGCTGTTCCTCTCCATGCTCAGCTTTGGCCGCTCTCCCAAACTGCCTCCGGAGTGCTCCTTGTAGCGCTGGCCAGCTGCAGCGTTCCTTGGGCCAGAGATCGGACAGCGTGCAGAGAGCCCTTCCCTCCAGGGCCAGCGCAACCTGCACGGCGGTCTCTTCAGGTGGCCAGCCGTTCAGCGCAGCAGCCAGCTCGTCCTGGACCAGGTAGTCATCCAGCAGGGTTTCACTGTTTAAGCGGGGAATCTTGGCCCGCTGTCGGATGGGTGGGACGGTTGCCTCTTGGTCGATCGCCGCTCCTGGTCGCAGTGGAATCGCCAGCCCGTCCTGCCCTGAAAAGGGCGGGGAGTGGGGCTGGTTTGCTCTGCTCAGCCCGCCCTGCCTTGAAAAAGGCAGAAGGTGGGGTACACTGGTCCCGTCGGGTCCGCTGCTCCGTTCATCCCGGCAAGCAACTCCAGGGGTCGGTGCCTCAGCTCTGTCGTCCATCACCAGCTGAGCAAAGAATCACTCCAGCTGCTGGATCTCCGCTCGGATCCTGGCTTCCATCTGCTCCGTGATCCCACTCCTGACACCAGCTTGATGTATTAGGGGTTCACACAAGAAAAAGGAGAAGATAGTTGCGACGAACAAGCTTTATTGAAACACACACTGAACACAGACAGGAGAGGAGGTCATTCTCACAGACCTCCGTTTCAATAAGGGTTGCACAAACACATAATCATTCTTGCTCTAATTCTACCTATAACACTGCTGGGTCATTAATACTAATGATACATCAATATAATGACACAGTAATAACATTTTAACACACACGAAAATAACGTCCTCTGCTGGTAAAGCATGCTGGGAAAATCCCCGCCCCCCTTAACACAGCCCCGACGTTACAATACTTTTTTAAAATATCACGATACCGCTATGTTAATACAAAATGTGCATTTTGTTTTCACTTCTGAGAGTTTTAGGCATTAAATGTATGTGTGAAAACCAGTGAAAAACCAACCCAAGCATATTTTAAAGCTGGTCTGGTGCGTCACGTGATTATGGTAGCCTATCAGATGTCAGAGCCGAAGATTCACAGCGCACTGTGCAGCCAAGCACTCACTCCGGTGCAGAGTGAGCTGAGCAACGTCGGGGGCGGCAGGCTGTGCTTCACAAAGAAAAACTAATCTGCATGAAGCCACAACTGCTAATTTGGTAATTAACTCATAAATTTGTAGCTCTGACTGTAAATTACCTTACCATCTTGGAAGCTACCCAACATAAAATTTGAAAAACAAACAAAATAAGCAGTAATAAGCAAAATAAGCAGTATTTAAGTTTGTAAAATAATAGTGTAAAAATAAAATAAATAATAAAATAAAAAAACGTTACATTGTGAATAAAATACACTTATATGAATGGTGAAACATTTTAGAAGTAAAAAATACTTGAATCCAGCTGAGAATCTTCATCAAATTAAGAAACTGAATTAATTTTGCCTTCATTTTAAGTCTTAATTATTTTTATTATAATTGGAAAAAAATAATTTTATTTTTATTTACTTTGCTCATTGTTCTATCTTATTATCCTTTTATAAGCATTTCTTTCAAGTGTTTATGTTCATGAGTTTTATTCATAATTCATATTGTCCTTTCAATAAAGTTGTTAATGCAACTGCCATCGTGATTTTGGGCAAAAGGTATCGGTATCGAAGAAAAAGTCCCATAAATTAATGGTATCGTATTGAAAGGAAAAAATGCTGGTATCGCCCATCCCTACTGCATCAGAGTTGAAAAACCTGAAACAAATCTCAAAACTTTTTTTTTTTTTTGAGCATTTGGCCATCCAAGGTCTATTCATAATTGGATGGCAGGAACAAACGATACAAAGCAAACAAAAAAAAAAACTACTGTAATTCCCTCTCAAACTTCCCGCGAGCCCTAAAGTCACGTGATGTGACCGACATAACGAGGCCTCGCTTGCTACGGTCACGAGTCAGTCTCGAGTGGGCGGTGTCAAGCGTAACATCACTAGTTGAAAGTGAATTTTAAAAGTAAAAACCTCACTGGTGGTAGTATTTTAAACAGTCACTGTGTTGAATTAAATAAATATGTTGTGGAAATATGACATTAGAAAAAATGGGAAAAGAGAAAGGAAAAAATATTTAGTAAAACTGGTTGTGGTTTTAGGGTGATAATTTGTATAAGTAGTAAATTATGAAATGTTAATGTACTTAAAGGAGTTAATGTTATTTATTGCTAGCTATAATTATTTATTGTTAACTATTTATTATTGCCCCTCATGGATCGTCACCTTATCGTGGTGGGGGGTTTGCGTGCCCCAGTGATCCCAGGAGCTATGCTGTCCGGGACAATTTCCCTCTGATAGGGTCACCCAAGACAAACTGGTCCTGGGTGAAGGGCCAGACTAAGAATGATCCAACAGACTCTCATGATAAATTCTAGATCAAGGATTCAGTGTACCCCGCCCGGTATGGGGTTACCGGGGCCCGACCCTGGAGCCAGGCCTGGGGGAGGGGCTCGATGGCTAGCGTCTGGTGGCCGGGTTTCCACCCATGGGACCCGGCCGGGCTCAGCCCGAAGGAGTTACATGGGTCTGCCCTCCAGTGGGCTCACCACCTGCAGGAGGGATCATGGGGGTCCAGTGCTATGTGGATTAGGTGGCGGTCAAAGGCGGACTGATCCCAAGCTTTCTAAACTGGCTTTTGGTACGTGGAATGTCACCTCTCTGGTGGGGAAGGAGCCTGAGCTGGTGTACGAGGTTGAGAAATACCAGCTAGATATAGTCGGCCTCACCTCAACACACAGCTCCGGTTCCAGAACCAGGCTCCTGGAGAGGGACTGGAGCTTGGCCTTTTCTGGAGTTGGAGACGAGCAGGGGTGGGTATTCTTGTATCCCCCCGCCTTGCTGCCTCTATATTGGAATTTTTCCCAGTGGACGAAAGGGTTGCTTACCTGCGCCTTCGGGTTGGGAAATGGGTCCTGACCATCATTTGTGCCTATGCACCAAATGATGTTTCAGAGTACCCACCCTTTTTGGAGTCTCTGACTGGGGTGCTGGAGGGTGCTCCTCTTGGAGACTCCATTGTCCTACTGGGGGACTTCAATGCGCACGTGGGCAATGACAGTGAAACCTGGAGGGGGGTGATTGGGAGGAACGGCCTGCCCGATCTGAACCCAAGTGGTGTTCAGTTATTGGACTTCTGTGCTAACCACAGTTTGTCCATAACGAACACCATGTTCAAGCATAAGGGTGTCCATATGTGTACTTGGCACCAGGACACCCTAGGTCGCAGGTCGATGATCGATTTTGTTATCATGTCATCAGACCTGCGACCGTATGTCTTGGACACTCAGGTAAAGAGAGGTGCAGAGCTGTCAACTGATCACCACCTGGTGGTGAGTTGGATCCGATGGCAGGGGGGGATGCCATTCAGACCTGGTAGACCCAAACATATAGTGAGGGTGTGGTGGGAACGTCTGGCTGAGGGTCCTGTCCGGGAGGTCTTCAACTCCCACCTCTGGAAGAACTTCAACCACATTCCGAGGGAGTCTGCAGACATGAAGTCTGAATGGGCCATGTTCTCCACCTCTATTGTTGAAGCGGCGGCCCAGAGCTGCGGCCGCAAGGTGATTGGTGCATCTCGTGGTGGCAACCCCCGAACCAAGTGGTGGACACCAGTGGTGATGGGAGCCATTAAGTTGAAGAAGGAGCCCTATCAGGCTTGGTTGGCTTGTGGGACTCCCGAAGCAGCTGAGGTGTATCAGCAGGCCAAGCAGAGTGCAGCTCGGGTGGTTGCTGAAGCAAAAGCCCGGGTATGGGAGGAGTTCAGTGAGGCCATGGAACAAGACTTTCGGTTGGCCTCAAAGAGATTCTGGCAAACTGTCCGGTGGCTCAGGAGGGGAAAGCAGCTCCCTGTCCATACTGTGCACGGTGCGGATGGGGCACTGTTGACTTTGACTGGGGATATTGTCGGGCAGTGGAAGAAATACTTTGAGAATCTCCTCAATCCCACTGATACGCCTTCCACAGAGGAAGCAGGGCTTGTGGACGAGGGGGATGACTCACCTATCACAGGGGCTGAGGTCGCCAAGGTGGTTAAAAATCTCCTTGGTGGCCGGGCCCCAGGGGTGGATGAGATTCGCCCTTAGTACCTTAAGGCCCTGGATGTTGTAGGGCTGTCATCGTTGACATGCCTCTGCAACACTGCGTGGAAGTCGGGGGCAGTGCCTTTGGCATGGCAAACCGGGGTGGTGGTTCCTCTCTTCAAAAAAGGGGACTGGAGGGTGTGCTCCAACTTTAGAGGGATCACACTCCTCAGCCTCCCTGGGAAGGTCTATGCCAAGGTACTGGAGAGGAGAGTCAGGCCGTTGGTCGAACCTCGGATTCAGGAGGAGCAATGTGGTTTTCGTCCTGGCCGTGGCACATCGGACCAGCTCTTTACCCTCTCGAGAATTCTCGAGGGTTCGTGGGAATTTGCCCAACCAGTTTACATGTGTTTTGTGGACTTGGAGAAGGCATTCGACCATGTCCCTCGTGGTTTTTTTTCTGGGGGGTGCTTCGGGAGTATGGGGTATAGGGCTTCTTGTTACAAGCTATTCGGTCTCTGTACGACCGTTGTGAGAGTTTGGTTCGTATTGCCAACACTCGGTCGGACTCATTCCCAATGAGAGTTGGACTCCGCCAGGGCTGCCCTTTGTCACCGGTTCTGTTCATAATTTTTATGGACAGGATTTCTAGGCGCAGCCAGGGAATGGAGGGTGTCATGTTTGGTGACCACAGGATCTCATCTCTGTTGTTTGCAGATGATGTTGTCCTGTTGGCTTCATCCAGCAATGACCTACAGTTCTTGCTGGGATGGTTTGCCGCTGAGTGTGAAGCGGCTGAGATGAGAATCAGCACCTCCAAGTCTGAGCCCATGGTCCTCAGCCGGAAAAAGGTGGATTGTCCTCTCTGAGTTGGGGACAGGCTCCTGCCCCAAGTGAAGGAGTTTAAGTATCTTGGGGTCTTATTCACGAGTGAAGGGAGAATGGAGCGAGAGATTGACAGACGGATCGGAGCAGCATCTGCAGTGATGCGGCCGTTGTACCGGTCTGTTGTGGTGAAGAGGGAGCTTAGTTCTAAGGCAAAGCTGTCGATTTACCAGTCAATCTACATTCCTACTCACACCTATGGTCACGAGCTTTGGGTAATGACCAAAAGAACGAGATTGCGGATACAAGCAGCTGAAATGAGCTTTCTCCATAGGATTGCTGGACTCACCCTCAGAGATAGGGTGAGGAGGTCAGTCATCCGGGAGAGGCTCAGAGTAGAACCACTGCTCCTCCACATTGAAAGGAGTCAGTTGAGGTGATATGGGCATCTGATTAGGATGCCTCCTGGACGCCTCCCACTTGAGGTGTTTCGGGCACGTTCCACTGGAAGGAGACCCCGGGGCAGACCCAGGACTCGGTGGAGAGACTATGTCTCCCAGCTGGTCTGGGAATGCCTTGGTATCCTCTCTGAAGAGCTGGAGCAGGTGGCTGGGGAGAGGGAAGTCTGGGCTTCTCTGCTTGAACTGCTGCCTCCGTGACCCGGACCTCCGGAAAAGCAGTAGAAGATGGATGGATGGATGGATGGAACTATTTATTGGTATTTGAAGAGTGTATTTGTATTTAAATATTGTACAGTTTCAGTGTTTTTTGTTAGGTTTTTCATCACTCACCCTACCATCAGCCAGCCTAAAGGTAAATGTCCATATTTCCCAAGAATTGAATAAAGGAGAAAAAAAAGCACAAGCTGTTTGGTCACTTGTGTGGAATCCTGCTTAAATGCTCTGAGTAGATGGGTCAATCCCTTTCAAGTGGGGAAGCACAAAAAGAAAAAAACTGACAGTGAAAAACCGTCTCAAAAGCAGTCACACTTACCTTGTCACTTGTGGGCAACCTGCAGAGGGGAGAAAAATGTCAGCGAGTTTCAAAGCCTATTGAACCGCTGAAAAGGGAAAGGACTGTGCCAAAGAGAGCATTTTCTTGGTTGGCTAACAACTTACTGAGGACCTATGAAGACGTCAGTACAAGACCTTGAAAATGGATTCAACGCACTCTCAAAAGCAGCAGAAAAAGTCTGGGAAGTCAATAATGATTTGGAAGCCAAACTTGTCGCTAATAAGGACACCGAGCTGGATGCTGGAGAAGAAGACATGTTAACTGAACAGCAAAAAGCCAATCTGACCAAGACTGCTAGTGAGTGTACATCAAAACTGAAGGAGGTCAGAGACCTTGTCCAAAACATGCTGTGGTCAAACTTTGGAGCTCATGAAGTATTCACAGCATTGCAAGTAGCTGAGTCAGAGTGCAGACACACTGCTGCAACTGACCTCAGTAGTAAACAGGAGGCATATGAATTCATGCTCACCCACCTACGAGACCTCATGAAAACAGCAGAAGAGTCACATGACCAGTGGAAGCAATGAATTCCATCTGAACAGAGGAAAGAGATTCAAGACCAGCTAAAGGAGCTTGATCTCACAATTCCCAAGCTTGTGTCCAGAAAAGCTGACTTTATTCAGGAAAGGCTGAGAGAAGAAGACAGGAAACCAACAGCTCCTGCACCCCCCCCCCCCGCAATTTTCCCCTGCCCATCATCAAACTGAAGCCAACGTCTCTCCCCAACTTCTCTGGAAAAAAACACAATTTCTACAGGTGGAGAAGGGACTGGGAAGCACTGCAGAAGCAAGGTGAGCCCACAGGCTCAAAAGAGGTGAAGAAACTCCAGTTGCTGGACAGCTTGGATGAAAGAATCACCCAAGACCTCAGACTCACCACTTACAATGCTGCAGAAGATGTTTTCTGTGTCCTTGAAAATCACTATGGAAGTCAAACCACCATTGCTATTGAAATTGTGGAAAAATTGCAGAAAATGCCAGCTGTGAGAAGTAATCAGAGAAGAAAGATAGTGGAGTTGATTTGAGCAGTGGAGAAGATATTGCAAGACTTGAGTGACCAGGGAGACACAATTAAAAATCTGTTGGTTACAAAATCCATTGAGAGTAAGCTCCCTTAATTTCTGAAGAAGGAATGGCTCCTCTATGCAGCTGACGGTCGAAATGCTGTGGCCCCAAGCAACAGGTTTGACAGTCTGTTGGCATTCCTGAAGGAGCAAGAGAATATTTATGAACAACTCAAGCAACTGAGGGATGAGCAGCCAAGAAAAGAAGCAAGACCTGAGCCAAATCACACTAGGATGAAAGCCACTAAATCCAGTGATGTCCATACTGGATGTGTGGTTTGTGGTGATGGAAAGCACGGGGGGAAGCTGTACTTTTGTAAGCAATTTCGCACCCTAAAGCCAGCAGAAAGAAAGGCTGCAGCAATGAAGCTAGGGGCATGCGAGAGGTGTCTCGAAGTGCATGATAACCTGGCATTCTGCAAACCCAATTTTCTCTGCAGACATCCAGACTGTAAAGATTGATGTGGCCCTGAACATCACTACTACCTGTGCCCCAATACTGACAAAAGGGGCAGTTCTGGCCAGAAAAGAGATGGATGCTATCCTGGGAAAGAAAGGGAAAGGTACACTGCTAACCAAGAGGACTTCATAAGTAAACTCTCCCCAGAACTAGCAAAACAGTGTAGACATGTTCTCAAACACCACCTCAAAAACTGTTAATGCAATAACAAAGCTGTCAAGTCTTCTTATGGAAAGTGGTTTACAAGAATTGTCAGTCATAATGATGCTTCTTGAGGTCACAGCCAATACTGGACAAAGGATCAGGACCTTGACAGACCTAGCATCAGACACGAATTACATCACCCACAAAGCTGCAAGCAAGTTAAACCTCAGAGGTGAGGAAATTATGCTTCTGTTCATGGTGTCGGGGTCCAGGTGGAGACAAAGAGGTACCTGTTAAAGATCAGGGTGAAAACTCCCAAGGGCATCCTCCAATCTCACCATTTGGTTTGCTATGGGTTGAGCAATATTGTAAATATCCATGAAAGTGTAACTGCAAGATAACTGCAAAAGTTCTTTCCTGACATCCAAGCTGATAAACTTCTAAGACCCAAAGAGATCAGCCTGTTGATAAGCCACCGAGAGGGTAAGCTGGCACCTCAGCGAATTAGTCATTGGGGATCTTGTGCTATGGGACGGACCACTGGGAAAGACTGTTGGAGGCACTTACCCAGACTTGTTTGAGAATATCACCATCTTAGCCCACGCATCAAACACCCACTTTGCCAGGTCAATAAGAACAGCCTCCGTAAAGCACGAGGAGCTTCCTTCCAGAATCCTGAAACAGCAGCCACCAAACAGTCACATCTGCTACAATGTACAGGAGTCAATCACCTTTGCCACCAGTCGAGACTTTCTGTAATGGTGGAGATGACAGTATTGGTGCTGTCTGTGAACCAAGATGTGGGGGCTGCTGCTGTGGAAACTGCCAACCAGGTGGCAAAGAGATGACCCTTTCTCAGGAGCAGGAAGTCAAGGTAGTGAGAGAGGGGTTGACATATGTCATGGGGGACTGCCACAGCAAGGATTCACATTGGCACACCAAGCACCTCTGACTAGAAAACCCAGTTGCACTCCCAAACAACAGAGGAGCTGTTGAGACCACATAAGACAAGATAAGCCTTTATTAGTCCCACAATGGGGAAATTCCAGGATTGCAACAGCACAGGGATAGCAACACTCAGAGCAACAATCAGAAGACAAGAAAAAAACAAGAGCAGCGAATATACATATGTACTTTTAAAAATATAAATATATAAACACACAGTGAGGAGCATTGTAGCTAGATGGAATAAATATATAAATATATAAACACACACAGTGCGGAGCATTGTAGCTAGATGGAATGAACAGCATAACCGTCTACTTAGTTATCCTACATGATATGATTATGTACCCATACATATTGTCACCCTGCATAGCGACCGGTATTTTCCTAGTTGTATACCGGAGGGGACCATTGTGTAAGTCTATTGCGTCTTTTGAATTCAATACTATTAGGTTGTCATGTTTTTTTGCTATCTCTGCGAGCAGCCCTGCTTAGGTTATACAGTCTGACAGCCGTAGGTAGGAAGGACCTGCAAAACCTCTCGGTTGCACACCTAGGATGATGTAGTCTGCTGCTAAATGAGCTCCTCAGTGCGTTCAGTATGTCCTGCATAGGGTGGGACTCGGACTCCAGCAGAGATGACAGTTTAGCCACCATCTTTCTCTCTCCCATCTCCTCCACTGGGTCAAGGCGTTGCCCCAGGACAGAGCTAGCTTTCTTCATCAGTTTGTTCAGTCTCTTCCTATCGGCTGCTGTAACGCCACTGCCCCAGCAGACCACTCCAAAAGTGATGGCTGATGCCACCACCGTGTTGTAGAATGTCTTCAGCAGCGCCCCTTGTACACCAAAAGACCTGAGTCTCCTCAGTAGGAACAACCTGTACTGTCCCTTCTTGTAGAGTGCGTCAGTATTGTGTGACCAGTCTAGTTTATTGTTCAGATGAACACCCAGCTACTTGTAGGATAAGATAAGATAAGATAAGATAAGATAAGCCTTTATTAGTCCCACAACGGGGAAATTCCAGGATTGCAACAGCACAGGGATAGCAACACTCAGAGCAACAATCAGAAGGCAAGGAAAAAACAAAACAAAAAAAAAAAACAAGCAAGCAAGAGCAGCTAATATACATATGTACATATTACTATAAAATATATATATACACACACACACACAGACACACAGTGCAGAGCATTGTAGCTGGATGGAATAAATATATGAATATATGAACACAGTGCAGAGCATTGTAGCTAGATGGAATAAATATGTAAATATATAAACACCCACAGTACGGAGCATTGCAGCTAGGTGGAATAAATATGCAAGTATATAAACACACACAGTGCGGAGCAATGTAGCTAGATGGAATAATATGTAGATATATAAAAACACAGTGCGGAGCATTGTAGCTAGATGGAATAAATATATAGATATATAAATATAAACACACCCAGTGCTGAGCATTGTAGCTAGGTGGAATAAATATGTAAATATATAAACACACACAGTGCAGAGCATTGTTGCTAGATGGGATGAAACAGCATAACCGTCTACTTAGTTATCCTACATGGTATGATTATGTGCCCATACATATTCTCACCCTCCATAGCGACCGATATGTTCCTAGTTGTATGCCGGAGAGGACCATTGTGTAAGTCTATTGCATCTTTTGCATTCAAAAAACTATTAGTTTGTTACGTCTTTTTGCTATCTCTGCGAGCAGCCCTGCTTAGGTTGTACAGTCTGACAGCCGTTGGTAGGAAGGACCTACGAAACCTCTCGGTTGTGCACCTGGGATGATGTAGTCTGCTGCTAAATGAGCTCCTCAGTGCATCCAGTATGTCCTGCATAGGGTGGAACTCAGACTCCAGCAGAGATGACAGTTTAGCCACCGTCCTTCTCTCTCCTATCTCCTCCATCGGATCAAGGCGCTGCCCCAGGACAGAGCTAGCTTTCTTAATCAGTTTGTTCAGTCTCTTCCTATCGGCTGCAGTAATGCCACTGCCCCAGCAGACCACTCCAAAAGTGATGGCTGATGCCACCACCGTGTCATAGAATGACTTCAGCAGCGCCCCTTGTACACCAAAAGACCTGAGTCTCCTCAGCAGGAACAGCCTGCGCTGTCCCTTCTTGTAGAGTGCGTCAGTATTGTGTGACCAGTCTAGTTTATTGTTCAGATGAACACCCAGGTACTTATAGGATGTCACCATCTCGATGTCTGTTCCCTGTATATTTACTGGTGCTGTGAGGGGTTGCCCATGCCTGCGGCAGTCCACCACCAGCTCCTTAGTTTTCCTCGCGTTGATCTGGAGGCAGTTCCGATGGCACCAGTCCACGAAGTCCTGGATAAGCCCTCTGTACTCAGCTTCATCTCCGTTGGAGATGAGACCAACGATCGCAGAGTCATCAGAGAACTTCTGTAGATGGCAGTGTGTTGTGTTGTGTGAGAAGTCCGCAGTATAAAGAGTGAACAGGAAGGGAGCCAGCACCGTTCCCTGGGGGGCCCCCGTGCTACTGATGATCGTGTCGGAAACACAGTCCCGGGTTCTCACAAACTGAGGCCGGTTCGTGAGGTAGTCCAGGATCCATGATGACAGGTGCTGGTCCACCCCTGCGCGCAGCAGCTTGTCCTTCAGGATCATCGGTTGGATGGTGTTGAAAGCACTGGAGAAGTCAAAGAACATGATCCTCACCATATTCCCGGGCTTCTCCAGGTGGGACAGAGAACGGTGAAGGAGGAAGATCACCGCATCCTCCACCCCAATGCCATGCTGGTAGGCGAACTGGAGTGGATCCATCGCTGGTTCCACCAGGGGGCGGAGATGAGCAAGGAGCAGTCTCTCCAGGGTCTTCATCAAGTGGGACGTCAAGGCCACCGGTCTGTAGCTGTTCAGGTCTTTGGGGTGGGAAGTTTTTGGTACAGGTACCACACAAGATGTTTCCCACAGCTGTGGTACCCTCCCCAGTTTCAGGCTCATGTTGAAGATATACGTCACAATCCCACACAGCTGGTCTGCACAGGACTTGAGGAGCTTTGTGCTGATGCCATCCGGTCCCGACGCCTTCCTCGCCTTGATCTTCCTCAGCTCCGTCCTCACCTGGGTCCTGGTCAGGGTCAGGATGGGGGGCTGTGTGTTGGGAGTGGGGGGGTGTCGGTGGAGTGGGGAGTGGGCAGCAGGACTTGATTTCTTAGAGGCAGCAGTGGTTGTTGTGCAGACAGGGGGGAGGGCGGTTGGTCAAATCTATTGAAAAACAGATTCAGGTTGTTCGCCCACTCCCTGCCCCCCGAGGCCTGGGGGGAGGTATTCTGGAGCCCCGAGATGGTTTTGAGGTTTCTCCAGACCCCGCTGATGTTGCTCTGTTGCAGCTTGTCCTCCATCTTCTTCCTGAAGCTGTCCTTGCCTTCTCTGATCTTTCTCCTCAGCTCCCTCTGTACGGACTTCAGCATCTCCCTGTTCCCCGACCTGAAGATCCTCTTCTTTTCTCTCAGAAGTGTTTTTATCTCAGGGTTGATCCAGGGTTTGTTGTTTGAGTGACGCCGTATGGTCTTGGTGGGAACGGATTTGTCCACACAGAAGCCGAGGTAGCCCGTGAAGGTGTGAATGAGGCCATCGATGTCCTCACCATGTGGATCGCAGAGCTGCTTCCAGGCGGTGGCTTCAAAACAGTCCTTTAGAGTGTCCATTGTCTCCTCAGACCATAACTCCACAGTGTGCATGGCCGGAGGTTGTCTGTGCACTAGGGGTTTGTACACCGGCCGGAGATGAACCAAGTTGTGATCCGATCTCCCGAGTGGGGGGAGTGGTGATGAGGTGTACGCCTCCTTAGTGTTTGCGTAGAATAAATCCAGTGTTTTATTGTCTCTAGTGTGGCATGTGACATACTGGGTGAACGTGGGTAGAATGGGAGACAGTGAAACGTGGTTGAAATCGCCTGAGATGAGGAGAAGAGCATCTGGGTGTTCTGTCTGCAGCCTGCTGGTTACTGAATGGATGACGTCACGCGCTGTCCCAGCGTTCGCCGTCGGATTTGCATAAACAACAATGCAGATCACATGTGAGTGTTCTCTCGGGAGATATGTAGGCCTCATGCTAACAGCTAGCAACTCAATGTCTTTGCTGCAGTGTCGTTGTTTAACAGTGATATGTCCCGGTCTGCACCAGTTGTTGTTAACATACATTATCACTCCACCGCCCCTAGCTTTGCCACTGTCCGGTGTTCGGTCAGCTCGTATCATGTGAAAACCCTCCAGCTCAATGTTAGCATCTGCTGCTAGTTCAGTTAGCCACGTCTCAGTAAACAAAAGGAGAGAGCACTCCCGGTAAGTGCTATCATAACGGGAGATAGCCGCTAGCTCATCTAACTTTCCCAGTATTGACCGTACATTTCCCATGACAACAGATGGAAGGGAGGGTCTGTACCTTATATTTTTTGTCCTCCGCCTTACTCCAGCCCGGCAGCCGCGACGCTTTCGCCTCAGTTCTCTCGGTATGTCGAGTTTTTCCAATGGGACCGGGTGGCGGTTAAATGCTAGCAGCTCTTCGAGATGTCACCATCTCGATGTCTGTTCCCTGTATGTTTACTGGTGCTGTGAGGGGTTGTCCTTGCCTGCGGCAGTCCACTGCCAGCTCCTTAGTTTTCCTCGCGTTGATCTGGAAGCAGTTCCGATGGCACCAGTCCACGAAGTCCTGGATAAGTCCTCTGTACTCAGCTTCATCTCCGCTGGAGATGAGGCCAACGATCGCAGAGTTGTCAGAGAACTTCTGTAGATGGCAGTGTGTTGTGTTGTGTGAGAAGTCCGCAGTATAAAGGGTGAACAGGAAGGGAGCCAAAACCGTTCCCTGGGGGGCCCCCGTGCTACCGATGATCGTGTCGGACACACAGTCCCGGGTTCTCACAAACTGTGGCCGGTTAGTGAGGTAGTCCAGGATCCACGATGACAGGTGCTGGTCCACCCCTGCGCACAGCAGCTTGTCCTTCAGGATCATCGGTTGGATGGTGTTGAAAGCACTGGAGAAGTCAAAGAACATGATCCTCACCGCATTCTCGGGCTTCTCCAGGTGGGACAGAGAACGGTGAAGGAGGAAGATCACCGCATCCTCCACCCCAATGCCATGCTGGTAGGTGAACTGGAGTGGATCCATCACTGGTCCCACCAGGGGGCGGAGGTGAGCAAGGAGCATTCCTCAAAACTGGAAAATACTGTGCCAAAAAGCCCAAATGGAAAGCTGCCTATGCTGCCCAAGTGCATGACATGGTCACCAGAGGAGATGCGCTCAAGCTGTCTGAGGACGTGATCACCAACTGGACTGGACCAGTATGGTATGTCAGTCATGTCATTACTCCAAATCTGCATTCCATCACAACCTCCTTGAGGCTTGTCTGGAGCAGCAGCCAGAAATTCAGAGGTGTGAGCCTGAATGACATGCTGATGAAGCGTCCAGACATCCTCAATCAGATTCGTGCAGTCATTCTGAGATTCCGGGGTGGAGTGTATGCTGCTTTGGGGGATATAAAAAGATGTCTAACTCTGTATGGCTTGGAGATGTTGAAATTCACTTGCATAGATTCCTGTGGTGAAACTTGAGGATGAGAAGCTGGGAGAAAATGCAATCACCAGGGTAAACGTCGGAGACAAGCTAGCAGGATGCATTGCACAAATGGTAATGCAGGAGACCTCCAACCTCCCTCAATTCATGCATCTTGAGGAGGAATGGCAGGTACTCCAGCAAGGCAGCTGTGTCAATGATATCCTTACATCGCATAATGATCTTGGCCACCTGAAAGTCATCACTGCAAATGTGGAGCAAATCCTGAGGGCCGGAGGATTTCAGCTCAAGCCATGGGTGTTCTCTGGGCAAAGTGGGAGATAAGGAGTCTGTTGATGAACTGGATGGCAAAATGAGAGCCAGAACTGGAACCATGGTCCAGCCAAGTCAAATGGGTGATGATGATGATAATAAAGCACTTGGTGTGGGCTACATTGCTGAAGAAGATAAGATCTATATCATGACTTCAACTAATTTCTCAAAGAGAAAGAAAAAGATGCAGCTTGGCCAGAACCTTCTCCAAGAACAAGTTAGGCCTCAGACTCCAAATGACTTGACATGAAGGGAACTCCTCAGTTAGGTGGCTGGACTGTATGACCCAAGTGGCCTGGTGACCCCTGTGAAGCAGAAATGAGCCATCCTGGTGCACAGAGCATTCCAAGAAGCTAAAAGCAAAAGTTGCCCAGCCAAAGACACATGGGACATACCATTCTCAGATGGCCTTGGGGACAATGCAATTGAGTTTTTGGAGGAATATGTGGGGCTTGGTCAAGTCAAGTTCACCAGGGCTTTAACCCCACCATTTCATAAAGGTGATCCATGGGCAATCACATTTTCAGACGGAAGCAAACATACCTATGGAGATGGCAGTCAGATCAAAATCCCATCATCAGGCTAGTGGAGTCCAAAGCTAAACAGACCCCCTTGGATCAGAGGGTGATGCCGTGAAAGCAGAGGTGTGTGGAGCAGTGTTTGCTTCCCAACTGAAAAGGTACTGAGATGTATAGCCGAATCAAAGTTGAAAGATGGTTCCACTCTGTTGACAGCCAGACAGTCCTTGGTGCGATCCAGAGAGAGAGTTATGGCTATCAAACTTTCTTCACCAGTCAGTTTGGAGAAATCCAAAGCAACTCACAAGTCCAAGATTGGTGGTGGATCCCTGGTCCTGAAAATACTGCTGACCTAATCATGAGAGTGGGCAGTCCCAAAGACCTGGACGAATACTCAGAGTGGCAAAATGGGCCAAAGTTCTTAAGCCTGCCCTTGAGTGAATGGCCAATTAAATCTCCAAGAGAAATTGCAATTGCAGCCAGAGAGAGCATCAATAAGATGCAAAAGAAAGCCTTTGTTGACGCATTAACAAGGGTCCAGGCAATGAAACCGGCATGAAGCCAAGACCACATTTAGACTGAACGGAGACCACCTGCAGGGTCAACAGTCAAGAGTCTTGTGGATGTCAAGCTGTTCAGTGACCCCACCAGACTTGTTAAGACTATTGCTTCAATTTGGAGGGCAGTAAAAAGGTTCCTTGGACCAAATCGGACCCTAAATAGACCAAAGTGGGAGGCAGTCCCTTTGACCGGCATCATCTCAGTCAGAGAAAGAGAAGACGCTCTGCGGGACCTTGTCCTTGCTGCACAAGAGGGCGCCAATTTCCCAAGCACTACAACGGATAGGCTCGTAGCCTATAAGGAACAGGACTCTGGGTTTTTTGTCTGTGGTGGAACAGTGCAGAGTTTCAAGAAAGACCATGCCACCATTCCCCTTTTGCGTTGTGACTCATGGGTATCTACGTTGTTAGCTCGGTAGTCTCATGGTGGAGGTCATGGAGTGGCTGAAACCCTGCTTAAGATGAGAAAAAAAGCCTGGGTCATAAAAGGAAGGAGAATTGCCCAAAAGGTTGTTGGCAGCTGCGTGATCTGCAGGAAGGCTAAAGCAAAGAAATGCCAACAAGTAATGGGTGATCTGCCGCCTGAGAGGACTGAACCTGCAGCACCCTTTGAGTGTGTCACTGTCAACCTCTTTGGACCTTACCAGGTGAATGTCACCAGTGTAAGGTGACTTAATAAAGTGAATGTTTTCTACTGGGGAGTTTTCTGACCAGACAGCATGCAGGAAGTAACAGTTTTTAAAATTTTATTACAAAAATGGCAGGTATATAAATCAAGTAAAAGAAGCAACAAATGAGCCACCCAAAAATCACAGTCGCCAAATGTCCAATCCATGAGATCCAGAACTGTCCAGAGTTCAACAAAAGTCCCAGTAAATCAGTCCAATTTCCTTAGCAGTAGGGATGAGCTTGGGCCTTGGCTTCCTCCAGCTGACAGAAATAAAAACAACAAATCGGTAGAATTCTGCTCTATAAGCTGTGTCTACAGAGTCCAGAAAATCTGAGCTTAAACATTCATGCAGGAGGAAACCATAAAACAAAACCCAAACTGAAAACACACACTACAAATAAACACAAATCAAAATTAATCACACAAGGATTTGTCACTCCTAAATGGATGCTCAGTTCAGTGGCTCAAAAATCTGTCATTCTTTTGGACTTGCTCACAGCTGTTACAGATTCCACTATTGTATGGTTAATTAATAAGCACTGAAAATGGGACTTACAGTGGGGCAAAGAAGTATTTAGTCAGCCACCAATTGTGCAAGTTCTCCCACTGTAAAGGATGAGAGAGGTCTCCAGTTTTCATCATAGGTATACCTCAACTATGAGAGACAAAATGAGAAAAAAAAATCCAGAAAATCACATTGTCTGATTTTTAAAGAATTTATTTGCAAATTATGGTGGAAAATAAGTATTTGGTCACCTACAAACAAGCAAGATTTCTGGCTGTCACAGACCTATAACTTCTTCTTTAAGAGGCTCCTCTGTCCTCCACTCGTTACCTGTATTAATGGCACCTGTTTGAACTCATTATCAGTATAAAAGACACCTGTCCACAACCTCAAACAGTCAGACTCCAAACTCCACTATGGCCAAGACCAAAGAGCTGTCAAAGGACACCAGAAACAAAATTGTAGACCTGCACCAGGCTGGGAAGACTGAATATGCAATAGGTAAGCAGCTTGGTGTGAAGAAATCAACTGTGGGAGCAATTATTAGAAAATGGAAGACATACAAGACCACTGATAATCTCCCTCGATCAGGGGCTCCACACAAGATCTCACCCCGTGGGGTCAAAATTATCACGAGAACGGTGAGCAAAAATCCCAGAACCACACGGGGGGACCTAGTGAATGACCTGCAGAGAGCTGGGACCAAAGTAACAAAGGCTACCATCAGTAACACACTATGCCACCAGGGACTCAAATCCTGCAGTGCCAGACGTGTCCCCCTGCTTAAGCCAGTACATGTCCAGGCCCGTCTGAAGTTTGCTAGAGAGCATTTGGATGATCCAGAAGAGGATTGGGAGAATGTCATATGGTCAGATGAAACCAAAATACAACTTTATTGTAAAAACTCAGCTTTGTCGTGTTTGGAGGAGAAAGAATGCTGAGTTGCATCCAAAGAACACCATACCTACTGTGAAGCATGGGGGTGGAAACATCATGCTTTGGGGCTGTTTTTCTGCAAAGGGACCGGGACGACTGATCCGTGTAAAGGAAAGAATGAATGGGGCCATGTATCGTGAGATTTTGAGTGAAAACCTCCTTCCATCAGCAAGGGCATTGAAGATGAAACGTGGCTGGGTCTTTCAGCATGACAATGATCCCAAACACACAGCCCGGGCAACGAAGAAGTGGCTTCGTAAGAAGCATTTCAAGGTCCTGGAGTGGCCTAGCCAGTCTCCAGATCTCAACCCCATAGAAAATTTTTGAAGGGAGTTGAAAGTCCATGTTGCCCAGTGACAGCCCCAAAACATCACTGCTCTAGAGGAGATCTGCATGGAGGAATGGGCCAAAATACCAGCAACAGTGTGTGAAAACCTTGTGAAGACTGACAGAAAACGTTTGACCTCTGTCATTGCCAACAAAGGGTATATAACAAAGTATTGAGATGAACTTTTGTTATTGACCAAATACTTATTTTCCACCATAATTTGCAAATAAATTCTTTAAAAATCAGACAATGTGATTTTCTGGAATTTTTTTTCTCATTTTGTCTCTCATAGTTGAGGTATACCTATGATGAAAATTGGAGACCTCTCTCATCTTTTACAGTGGGAGAACTTGCACAATTGGTGGCTGACTAAATACTTTTTTGCCCCACTGTATCTCAAGGAGGAGTGAAACGCACTGTCACCCTTCCAGTTTCCCAAGGAGCATCTCTGTGCTGCTGTTCCTTCTCTCGCCATTCTCGGCTCCACTCGCCTTCCCTCCTCTTCTCCTGGCTCCACAGACCTGTCAAGCAGCCGTTGTTTGAGACACACACCTTTGTTTGATGCCTGGCCGTCGTGTCTTCCGCCTGCTCTTGCTGTATGCTTGCACTCCCATCCAGCAACACCGCGTGGCTTTTCTCTCCTGCCTCCACTGCGCATGCTGTACTGCACACCTGCTTCCAATCGTCTCACGTAATGAGGGGAACAGGTCGGAGAGGGGGAGAACCACTCCCCTCCAAAAAAAAACAAAACAAAAACAAGCTACACCAGATAAGTGTTGTGGCAGTGTGCACAAGTAGTAGAGAAGCCCATATTCTCCTGCATTATCATCTCTGGAGAATTTTTCTATCAGTGTCAAACAGATTTGAAGCCCCCGACAGTCTCACAAATGCAGAAAAAAGGTGGCAAAAGATGCAGGAATGCGCTTTACAGACCACGGAAAAATTGATACCCACCTCTGAACACAAAGTACATAAAAAATGGATGACCCAATAAATTCTTGATTTAATGGAAACTTGGAAATTATCAATACAACATGTAGAGGAATACAATAAGATGGATAAGTTAATAACGAAGAAATTCAATGAGGCCAAAGAAGTATAGATTAGCACACAATGTGATGAAATAGAATGGCACAAAGATACTGACAGCAAGTACATGCACCAAAAGATCAAAGAAGTCAGTGGAAAGCAAGTGGCCTCAAAATCAGGACGCATCAAATCAAAGGAAGGTAACACCTTCATGGACAAGGACATATTGTCAAGATGGTCTGAATACATCGAAGATCTGTTTCATGATAACCGAGGCCCACCACCTATTATAATGGATATGAATGGTCCACCCATAATGGAGGATGAAGTAAAAAATGCCATCTCCGAAATGAAACATGGAAAGGCAGTTGGGCCAGATATACCAATAGAAGTGTTAGCAGCACTGGAGGAAATTGGAATAAAAGAACTAACAAAATTACTGAATATCATCTACGATGACGGAAAAATTCCATCAGATATGTCAAAATCAATATTTATAACCTTACCAAAAAAGCCTGGAGCTACAGAATGTAACTAACATAGAATAATAAGCCTTATGAGTCATACCACCAAAATTCTTCTCAGAGTGCTGATGGCAAGAGCAAGAGACAGTATACATTCAAAACTCTCAGCAACCCAGTTTGGATTTATCCCTGACAAGGGCACCAGAAATGCTATATTTACAATCTGTATGTTGATGGAAAGATCGATAGAAGTACAATGTGATCTGTACCTATGTTTTATAGACTATTCCAAAGCATTTGATAAAATAAAACATGAAAATCTGTTTAAAATCTTAAGTGAAATTTATATTGATGGGAAAGACTTGAGGATTATCAGAAATTTATATTGGGAACAAGAGGCAGCGATCAGAATAGATGGAGAATGCAGTGAATTCAAGCCAATTCAAAGAGGGGTTCGGCAGGGTCGTGTTCTATCTAAAAAATCTGTTCAACATTTACAGTGAGATGATCTTACGCAAGGTCGAAGATCAAGAAGGAATAAAAGTAGGAGGAACAAACATAAATAAGCTCAGATGACACTGTACTAATTGCTGACTCTGAAAGAAAGCTGCAGAACATCCTAAACATTGTAGTAGCCCACAGTGACGCATATGGACTTTCTCTAAACATCAAAACAGAATGCATGACACTTTCCAAGAAACCACATCCCCCAGTGTGTAACATCCCATGCAACAATAAGAAAATCAAACAAATGAACCAGTTCAAATACCTTGGTTTCACAATAACATCAGACGGAAGATGTAAGAAAGACATAAGAGAATGGCCATGTCAAAAAACAGTTTCAGTGAAATGAGTCCTATTCTCAAAAATAGAAATATTGTGGAGTGTGTAAATGAAGAGGCAGATTCATTGCAGACGATTTATTACACACTCACATCTCACAAGCTCAGAATGGACTGACTGGTTACAGCAAGCACTCCTCTCTATATATCAAGTCACCTTCACAAGCTTCAAGGCACTTCCTCATACACAGCATGATATTTACACTACACTTCATTCAACCCCCTCTCACCCTCTTGGGCATTGTTCTCCCATGTGTATTCATCGTCTCTGTCTGAGGTGCAAAATAACCTAAAACATGAAAATCTGTTTAAAATCTTAAGTGAAATATATATTGATGGGAAAGACTTGAGGATTATCAGAAATTTATATTGGGAACAAGAGACAGCGATCAGAATAGATGGAGAATGCAGTGAATTCAAGCCAATTCAAAGAGGGGTTCGACAGGGTCGTGTTCTATCTAAAAAATCTGTTCAGCATTTACAGTGAGATGATCTTACGCAAGGTTGATGATCAAGAAGGAATAAAAGTAGGAGGAACAAACATAAATAAGCTCAGATATGCAGATGACACTGTACTAATTGCTGACTCTGAACGAAAGCTGCAGAACATCCTAAACATTGTAGTAGCCCACAGTGAAGCATATGGACTTTTTCTAAACATCAAAACAGAATGCATGACACTTTCCAAGAAACCACATCTCCCAGTGTGTAACATCACATGCAACAATAAGAAAATCAAACAAATGAACCAGTTCAAATACCTTGGTTTCACAATAACATCAGACAGAAGATGTAAGAAAGACATAAGAGAATGGCCATGTCAAAAAACAGTTTCAGTGAAATGAGTCCTATTCTCAAAAATAGAAATATCTCCCTTGACACCAAACTTCGAGTCCTCAAGACATATGTATGGCCAGTTTTACTCTATGGCTGTGAATGCTGGATTTTAAATAAACAGTTGTTAAGAAAATTAGAGGCTACTGAAATGTGATTCATAAGAACAATGTTACGTATATCATGGACAGAAAAGAAAACAAACGAAGAAGTGCTGAAGTTGGGAAAAACAAAAAGATCACTCATCACAACATTTAGAAAGAGGCAGATCAAATTTCTTGGTCATGTGATCAGAAAAGACAACTTAAAAAAAGTAATGCTAACTGGGAAAATAGAAGGAAAGGAATATCGTGGCAGACAACGTATAACATACATCGCCAGCCTAAGAGATTTCATAGGCAAAACATCAGCAACATAGAACTCATCCACAGAGCAGACGACAGAAGACTGGAGAGCCTTGATCATCAATGTCTGCAAACAGACCTGATACTCCAAGAAGATCACCTCTGGCATCCAGCACATCCATTCACATACTACACCCTGTGACATGAAGGATAATGTTAAAAAGAGAGTGACTCTCAAAGTCTGGGGTGTTGTTTTTTGCTGTATGGCCAGCAGAGCCATCCATACTAAACTGGCAAATTCTATGTCCACGGAAGCATTCCTGATAGCCTACCAAAGAGTAACAGTGATCCGGAGGCATCCAAGAAAATCTAGTCAGACCCAGGTACTAACTTCGTGGGAGCGAAACCAGTCCTGAAAGAACACTACAGATTCCTGGATGGCTGGTATAAGACTACCTTGGAGGAGACTACTGCAAGGAATGGGACCGTTTGGGCATGGAAAATCCATCCAGCTGATTCTCCGCACAGGAATGGTGCTGCAGAAGTTGCTGATGTGGGGGACCCATGCTGTAGAGTTCAGTAGTTTTCCTCTCAGACTGAGAGAGCATGGAGATCAAAGGGCTGGGGGGTAAGGGGAATTGTCTGGGGAGAGTGAATGGTGAATGCAGGACCTCAGGTAGCAGGGAGGTGTGAGTTTTGGGATATAAAAGAGAGAGTCCCTGCTGCACGGGTTTAATGTTCTGATTCTGGAAGATGTGAGAGTGAAATAAAGTTCATCTGCTCGGAAAGTTCGGTCTGGTTATTTCATCTCCACACTGTGCACATTGTGAAGAGGACGCTCCAGAGTCTCGGAAAGGAGTCTGCACTGAGTTACGGAATGTCTGGTGACTGGTTGTTCTATTGCCCACTGAAGAGCAAGTGATCCTTTCAAGTTAGGTGGATGTCCTAAAAGATCAGGTTCAGGTTCAGGTTACTTTATTTGTACCCGTAGGTAGATTTGTTTTGCAGTCTGGTGACATCCATATTTAAGATAAGATAAGATAAGCCTTTATTAGTCCCACAACGGGGAAATTCCAGGATTGCAACAGCACAGGGATAGCAACACTCAGAGCAACAATCAGAAGGCAAGAAAAAAAAAAAACAAGCAAGCAAGAGCAGCTAATATACATATGTACATATTACTATAAAATATATATATACACACACACAGACACACAGTGCAGAGCATTGTAGCTGGATGGAGAGCGTACATTTCCCATGACAACAGATGGAAGGGAGGGTCTGTACCTTATATTTTTTGTCCTCCGCCTTACTCCAGCCCGGCAGCCTTACATTTAACATAAACACAAACACAGGCACACATGAAGCTGACTATAAACATGGTAAAAATACTCAAGGCTCCATCAATCAGGATATAAAGACAAAGAGATGAGAGAAAAACCCGAGATAAGAGAGAAGGGTCATATTAAAAAGTTAAAGACTAGTCAAAAAGGTTAAAAACTCAAAGGTCTAAAACCCAATAAAAGATTTAGAACCCAAATAAAAATCCTACAAAAATAAGTAAATATAAAATGGAGTTAATAAATAGGTAACTAAATTATGTGCAATATATTGTTACAACTTGTTCAGCTCTTTGACAGCAGCAGGAACAAAGCTGTTTTTGTAGCGCTGGGTTTTACTTTTTGGGACAGCAAACCTCCGTCTTGAGGGAAGAAGCTGAAAGTGGCAGTGCAAAGGGTGGGAGTCATCATTTAAAATGGAGGTAGCAATCATCTGTACCTGTCTGGTGTACAAGGATGTCAGGCTCAGCTGTGACTCACCAAGCAAACGACTGGACCATCTAACTACCTGATCTAAGGATTTCCTCTGTTTCAGTTTTATCTGACCAAACCATGACACTAAAGAAAAGGATAAAACAGATTCAATAAAAGCCCGATAAAACATTGTCATTATGGTTTGGTCAATTTGGAAGCGTACAAGTTTCCTTAAACAATGCAAATGTTGCTGACCCTTTTTGCACACCCTTTCACAGTTCTCTTCAAAGTTTAATTTACTATCAATAATCGTCCCAAGATATTTGTAGGATTGCACACATTCAGTGGTCTGTGCGGCGGCATGAAAAAATAAAAGGCGTTGGTGTAGGTTTTAAGCAGATTTTAAGTTGGTTTATTAAATCATACCGCCGTCACGAGCTCCACTCCCGGCGCCGTGCATGCGCGCCGGGAGCGAGCCCAGCGGCTCTCGGAGAAGGAGGACACAAAGTCTGTGTCCAGCAGCAGCAGTTGAGGAAGTGGAATTGAGAGAGTGAGTTACAGAACCTGTGCAGTATTTATACCCAACTACAACAATACATCAAAGAGCATTCCCCAGCAGTTGGTATGATTAAAGAGATTGCAGAACAGGCATGAGACATTTGCATTTGAGAGACATACATCACAATAGGCAGATTTGCTAGAGTCTGCTCCAGCTTGCAGGGCAAAGAGGTTACAAGGCACATCTACATATTGATCTGTCTCTAGGTCACAGTAAGGACAGGACACATGAACACAATGCATGAAAGGCAACATTAACATCACAGTAGAGAGCCAGAAGACACGGGGCTGCCTGTAGACATTAATACACACATTTCACTGTTCTGTTAATTGCTCTAGCCGAGCGCTGTGTCTGTCCAGTCTGTTTGTGGGGGTTACACCAAACCGCTACAGTCTGGCCTTTTATGCCACATTTCCACTATATAGTTCTGCTCTACTCTTTTCTTTTTTACTTGTTTCTCCCGCGGCTGCGCCTCCATCACAACCGCGGAAAGCCGAGTATTGCTGGGGGTGGGCGGGATTGAGGTGGCGCTACACTCTGCTGACGTAGTAAAGGACGCCACCGACTCCTCCACAACAAAGAAAAAAATAGCGGATTACGAGCGGAGGATTTCCACGGTGGTCACTATTCTTCTGTGGGTTTTTAACACAATGAATGTCTTTAACGAGACAAGAGAATTTTACAGGAGAAGACGACGTGGATTGAGACAACACACGTTGGAGCAGGAGAGGAGAATAGCGGTTGCCCAGGAGGAATCTGAAGCAGCTGCATATGAAGCAGAGATCATTCAGAGATCATTTCATTTGTTCAGTGTTCATGTGCATACATATGTCAAACGTGTTTTTTAAATAAAATGTTGTGCACTTTTCATCTGCGTCGCCTCTGTTGTTCAAAATGGTTAAATGTTAACAGACAGTTAATTAAATGCTGAAACACCGGAGTAATTTAAAATAATGCAGAAGCTTAATCCTAAACCCCTTTAACTTACCAAATAATTTATAATATTATAAAAAAGCCAATCCAAATCTAGACCCATTTTGTGTATTGTGTAATAATGATACACTGATGATAAACTGACTTCCCAAAAAAAGCATCAGCTAGACAACGCACTTTTGGTTTGATGGAATTGCCAATTGACCTTGGAATTATATGTGGAAACTTGTTATACTTCCAGTTAACTTTAACTTACAAAATAATTAAAAATATTATAAAAAAGCCAATCCAAATCTAGGCCCATTGTGTATCATTTGAGTATCATTTTTCCCATCTATTGTTATTTATTAACGGTTATCTGTTCAGTGGTGGCTAATTACACACGAAAACAACGTAGAAATGACTGTAAAAAAATGCTGCAGCTAGACAACTCACTTTTGGTTTGATGGAATTGCCAATGAACCTAGAAATTTTATGATGAAACTTTTTTTAATCCTACTAAATACTGTGACATTGTCACACTGCCCAACACCAAATTATAATTTTCTTTTTCAAACCAAAGATCACTATGGATCTATTGAATCACAATAGCATAGGTTTATCATATTCATGTCAACGTTTACAACATCGAAAATGTTATATTTGGGTTTACATGTATGGGTATTTTCGCTTTATATTACACTAGACTGCTTATAATTTATTGGAATTCTCAGAATTTGGAATGCCGATAGAACATTCAATTCACATGTACTTACCTTTTACCTAATTCGACTTTTACCTTTATCAGTGTCTACTGCTGAATGTAAATTACACCTGTGCAACTGCTTACAATTTTACTTAAAAACTGTACCCATTGTAGAGCAATGGATACAGCAGTGGTAATATTTATTAAATTTAACAATAACAATTACATTACCATTAAAAATCTTGACACCTTTATGGCTGAACAGCAGGATTAGGGTCATATGAGGCAATGGAATGTGTATGTAATTATTCGCCTTTATCATCCAGTGTTATAATATACAAACCACACTTTTATCCAAAAGACTAACATTTTATTACATTACAAATATTCCCAAAACATGTTTACAAATGGGGAGCTTTCAGTACTTCGACCAGACTGCCAAAATGGTTTAGGAAGGCTCCGTGGAAGGAAGTCGTCTCTGTCAGCTCATCCCTTCTTAATGCGGCTTCCTGCTCATGGGCTAACTGCAGGTGTCTTTCGCGCTGTTCATGCTGCCGTTGATGCTGTTCGAGCATCCTTTCATGGATCCGCATCTCCTCAGCATGATTCTGGGCCATCAGTGATGCAAGGTTTGCAATCTTTTTGCTTTTCAGCTTGCCTATATGAAAGACAGAAGTCATTGTATTTAGATAACACCGGATCAAAACATGTCAGAAAAAATATTATGGAATTAAACTGCTGAAAGCCTGCGGTGGGATGCTTCGTTGCTGTATTTAAGCTCAACTGTCATGTTGTTGCCCCTCAGTAGAGTGGACTGCAACTTCTGTGGTGCTGTGGTTAGGCCCCCCTTCATTTCAAAAAGGATTAATTGTAAAAAGTATTGTGACGTTTGCAGGGTTCACACAAAGACAATGGAGCAGATGGTTGTGATCAACCTGATTTATTTTTCACACCCCAACCCCCAACCTACTTCTGAGCACAGACAGGAGTGGAGGTCATTCTCCCAGACCCCTGTTTGAATCATGGTTACACACACATGATACATCTTGCCCTAATCCTGCTAAACACTGCTGGGTCATTATAATGCAGTTATAATGACACAGCAGTATAACTCAGAAATAACACATTTAACACACACACAGTAACATTTCAAACTGGCAAAGCATGCTGGGATATCCCTGGCTCCCCTAAAATGGCCCCGACGTTACACTGCCCCCCCCTGGACTGGTTTCTGTCCCCAGAAAATTCAAAGTCCACTTTCAGAAATCCAACGCGAGTCAGCCCGGTGCCAGGGCGGCATGCACGGGCCATCTGAGTCTCGGTCAGAGTATCTGGTTGGGGTAGGGTTCCGGTTTGGCCATCAGCGGGCGGATGGACAGATCTGACAGCCTCTGTAGGACCACGCACAGTCCCTTCCCTGGCAGCGGGAGTCCCAAGCCCGCTCCGGCCGACTCCCACCGCTGCCAGGTCTCCCAGGCGGCCGCTGGCCCGCGTCCATGCGTCCAGCCCTTGCTGCGCCTGGAAAATGGCCGCATCTTCGTCCTGCTTGCTCCGCTGCGTCGCTCCTGCGCCGAGGGCCTCCGTGACATCACAGAAAGGAAAAGCATCGGGTGGCGGTCGGACACGCACAGTCCCTCCTCTGGCAGCGGGAGTCCCATGACTCCCACCGCTGCCAGGACCTCCCAGGCGGCCGCTGGCCCGCGTCCCGGCGTCCAGCCCCTGCCGAGCCCGGGAAAAGACCGGATCTGTCCTGCTCGCTCCACTGCTGCTGCGCTCCAAAGGCCTCTGTGACGTCACCTGCCGGGGGAAGCATCTGCAGGAGGCGGCTTTTTCCCCGTCCATGCCACCTCGCTCTAATTTAACGTCGGCGAGGGGCCAGTTTGTCGTGCGCTGTGTGCGGGGCAGTACCATGCCATGTACCCTGGCTCTGTGCAGCGGAAGCCGTCCTTCCTCGCGTCGCCACGGCTGTTTCCTTCGTGCACGCGCTGCTGTGATCTGCCGTAGCTCCTCCTCCACTCGCTCTCAGCACGGTGGTTTCCTCCGATGATCAGCGCGGCAGCCAACCCGACCTGGGCCAGGCGGTCATCCAACAGGTTCTCGCCGTTGTAGCGGGGAATCATGGCCCGCTGCCGGATGAATGGGACGGTCACGTCCCGGTCGATCACCGCTCCTGATCGCCCTGGAATTGCCAGCCCCTCCTGCCCTGAAAAGGGCAGGAAACGGGGCTGGTTTGCTCTGCTCCGTCCATCGCGGCGAAGCTCTCCAGGGGCCGGCGTCTCAGCTCTACACTCCGTTCCCGGCTGAGCGATGAACCGCTCCGGCCGCAGGACCTCCGCCTGGATCCTCATCTTGCTCCATATCCCACTTCTGACACCAGTGTGACGTTTGCAGGGTTCACACAAAGACAATGGAGCAGATGGTTGTGATCAACCTGATTTATTTTTCACACCCCAACCCCCAACCTACTTCTGAGCACAGACAGGAGTGGAGGTCATTCTCCCAGACCCCTGTTTGAATCATGGTTACACACATGATACATCTTGCCCTAATCCTGCTAAACACTGCTGGGTCATTATAATGCAGTTATAATGACACAGCAGTATAACTCAGAAATAACACATTTAACACACACACAGTAACGTTTCAAACTGGCAAAGCATGCTGGGATATCCCTGGCTCCCTTAAAATGGCCCCGACGTTACAGTATTTTGATTTAATGGGTTATTTTTTTTTTTTTTTAATTTAAGTTTTTGTAAAGGGTATACAGGTCGTTACAGCAATGCAGTGTTTACATTTTCATCACATGTTCCCTTATTTTCTGATATCTGACAACATTGGAAGATTAATTCTTACAACACCCCTTATTTTTTTTTTTTTAAAGTGAAAGAAAAAGTGAAAAGAGAAAAAAAAAACAAAAAACAAATAAAAAAAACAAACAAACCAGTAAAAAACAAACAAAAAGAAAAAGTAAGTAAATAAAGATAAAAGAGCATCTGAGTAGAGTTGGAACAAAGAGCGGAACCATTATTGAAATGGTATTTGTCAAAGATTAGATCTAATGGAAGACACATATGCGGTCCAGGGTTGCCAAAAGTTCATGAACCCATCCATGTCCTGTCTCAGTGCGAATGTCAACTTTTCCATCGAGTAAATGTCTTGGATCACGTTAGTCCAATCTTCAGGTGTAGGACAGTCCTTCAACATCCATTTTTTAGTTAGAGCTTTTTTGCTTGCCAATATTAAAACATTGAATAAGTATTTTTCTCCTCGTCTTTCCAGTGAGTCCGGTAGTAAACCCAAATACAAAGTTACAAAAGAAAAGGGAACTGTAATTTTGAATATTTTCCCCAATATTGTCTGTACATTGGTCCAATATTGGTGGATAACTGGGCATGACCAAAACACATGAAAATGATTTGCAGTCTTTTCACCACACAAGCGCCAACAGTTCAATCCCTTATGGGTAAATTTGTTTTGTGCAGGTGTTCTGAAAAATCTTGCCAAGTTTTTCCATCCAAATTCTCTCCACTGCAGGGATGAGGTACTTTTCCATTGCTGTTTATTTAGCTTTTCCCATATTTCCAGATGTAAAGTGAAATTCCCCTCTTTTTCCCATCTCTCTTTTATATAAGATGTGTTGTCTCCTTTTAAGTCTTGAAGACCTTGGTATATTTTAGAAATGTATCTGATCCCTGGGATCCCTTTATATGCCATTAAGAAGACCTTCAGAACACCTGACTGGGCCCTTTCCAAAACCTCCTTTTTAAGTATATTGTTTATGTGGTGTCTAAGCTGGAAGAACCTGTAAAGGTCTTGATTTATTAGGCCTTGTTTTTTCAAATCTTCAAAACTTCTTAAGATTTGCCCTTTAAAAAAATCGTAATATTTTATCAGCCCCTTCTCCTTCCACTTTTTAAATCTGGTGTCTGTTTTATTAGGAGTAAAGTCCTGATCATAGGCGATCCATTGCAGAAGTCGATAGGGCTCTTTAGTTTGATTCTCTCTGACTATCTTAAACCAAATTTTTAGCGGGGTCTCTATCCACGGGTTAGTGTTATTCAAAAGCTTAGGTAAGACATTGTTCCCTATTATCGCCTGTAGGGGGATGTCACTTGTTATTTGGCATTCGATCTCCTTCCATTGTGCAGAGTAGACTGGGTTACATATCTCTACTAAAGTTTTAATTTGTGCGGCTTTAAAGTAGTCCCTGATATTTGGCAGCGCGAGCCCACCTTTGTCTTTGTTTAGCTGTAGGGTTCTATATCTGATTCTAGGTCTCTTGCCCTGCCATATGAATCTTGAGATCCTTCTGTCCAGCTCCTGCCATGTTTTATTGGGAGGTTCTACCGGTATTGTTTGGAAAAGGTATAGAAGACGTGGAAGTATATTCATTTTGACTGCTTCAATTCTTTGTGCAATACCCAAGAATGGTATCATATTCCATCTTGCTAGGTCAGATTTTATTTTTGTCACCAGTGGATCATAGTTTAGTGATATAATTTTGTTGAGTTGTTTCGGGATATTGACCCCCAGATATTTCATAGATTCCGACTCCCAGTTAGTTTTGAGTTTGCTTAGTGAATAATGATTTGGGTCATAGTTGAATGTTAAAACTTGGGTTTTATGCATATTTAATTTGTACCCCGATAAATCTCCATACTCTGAAAAAACTGAGGTTAGTTCTGGTAAAGAAGTGTCCGGCTGCCCTAGGTATATTAAAATGTCATCAGCAAAGAGTGCTATTTTATGTTCCTTCTGACCAAGTGTAATACCTTGAATTTTTTGGTTTTGTCTTATCCATTGGCTCAGAGGTTCTATGAAGATTGCAAAGAGCAGTGGAGACAGGGGGCAGCCCTGACGACATCCTCTTTCCAGTTCAAAAGATGATGATAAATTACCGTTAATCCTTATTTTAGCTGTTGGTTTTTTATATAATGCCTGTATAGTTCTAATGAAGTTGTTATGAAAATTGAAACTGGATAAGATTCTGTATAGAAAAGACCAGTCAACCGAATTGAATGCTTTTTCAGCATCTAATCCTAATATGACTGCATTTAAGTTATATTTCTTTATATGATGAATTATGTGTAAAGTGCGTCGAATGTTGTCTTGTGTCTGTCTTTGTCTTATAAAACCTGTTTGGTCTAAATGAATTAGGTCTGTCAGTATATTCTCTAACCTTTTGGCAAGGATAATGGTAAAAAGCTTATAGTCCTGATTTAGTACACTGATTGGTCTGTAGTTGGAGCACTCTAGTTTATCCTTTTCAGGTTTAGGTATAACTGCAATGACCCCTTCTCTCCAGGAGGGGGGGATTTCCCCTGTGTGGAGGACATAATTAAATGTTTTCAGGAGGAGAGGAGATAGTTGCTGTTTAAAGGTTTTGTACCACTCTGCTGTATAGCCATCAGCTCCTGGGGATTTGTTAGCTTTAAGTTTCATAATTGCTTTTTCCAATTCTTTAGGATGTATTTCTGACAGTAGTGTTTTATTTTGTGACTCCGTAAGTTGGGGAAGGTTTAATGTGTTTAGGAATGCCTCGGATGCGTTTTTATGTTTTTTGTGGGAGTATAAGTTCTTATAGTAATTCTCGAAGTTTTTAAGAATATCCTGAATTCTGAATTTTATTTCCTTTGATACTGGGTCTCTGATTTTGTAGATTGCTCTTTCTGTTTGATGTTTCCTCAATTTATAGGCTAGCAATTTTGCCGATTTACTGCCTGCTTCATAGTATTTTTGTTTCAGAAATGTAAGTTTCTTCTGGATTTCTATTGTGTAGATCTCATTTATTTGGTTTTTAATTTCCTTAATCTTGAGCGAGTCAGTAGAATGAGTGTTGCCTTTGTGTTCTTTTTCTAGGTTCCTAAGTTCTGACTCTAATGTGGATAGTTTTTCTTGTCTTAGTTTCTTTTGGGTTGCCAGTTTTGCAATAATCTTTCCTCTTATTACAGCTTTACATGCATCCCACAGTATTAAAGGGGATACTTCTCCATTATCGTTATCTTCCAAATATCTGAGAATATCTGACTCCAATTCATCTTTCAATGGTCCTTTCAGGACATTTGAATTTAACCTCCAAGAAAATGTATTATTTGTGTATTTTTGGATATTTAAGTCCATGTAGATCGGACTGTGGTCGGAGAGATCCATCAGTCCTATTTTACATGTTTTTACTCTACCAATGTCTCTATTAAACATAAAAAAATAGTCAATCCTTGAGTAAGATGAATGTGGAGTTGAGTAAAATGTATAGTCTTTTACACTGGGGTTGAGTTCCCTCCACACGTCACAGACTCCCAATTCTTTTAGTAGCATCCGAGTCTTCCTGTTTTGGGTGTTATTTTGATGTGGGGAATTACCAGAAGCATCCCAGTATGGATTCAGTCTAAGATTGAAGTCCCCACCACATATCACTAAACCTTGAGCTTTAGTTATCATTAGGTCGAATACATTTTTATAAAATTTCCAGTTAGCCCCTGGGGGAGCATACACATTCAGCAGGGTGATATCTTCTCCCTCTAGCCGCCCAGTTACCAAACTGTATCTCCCTTCTTTATCTTTGTGTTCTGATTTTTTTTCAAATGTAATTTTGGTTGATATCAATGTCGCTACTCCCCTCCTCCTCCCTGATTTATATGAAGATGAAGAGATCATTTTAAACCCTTGTCTACTGAGTTTATTGTGTTCCACGTCTGTTAGGTGGGTTTCTTGTAAAAGTATTATTCCTGCTTTGTCTTTTTTCATTTTGCCTAGAATCTTGGATCTTTTAACTGGATTCAGGATTCCTTTTACATTATATGAAATTATTTTGGTTACACCCTGTTTCTCCATTGTGTTGTTTTGTTTAGTATAACTGTGTGGTGGCCCTCTTTTGTGCTACTCAGAAACTGAAAGAACATTAAAAACAAGAAAAACATTAAGAACATAGTGTAAAAAACTTTAAAACAAAAAGCTGTCAAAAGAACTTCCTGAGCTGAGGTCTTTTTAAAGACCCTGTAAGAGCCTTGATGGAGTGAAGGCTCTGAGGGAAATTCCTCAAACTCTGTTACGTGTTGAGGGCCCTCTCTTACCACTGAAAGTAGTCCCATGCTTTTAACGTGAGTTTCAGAACCCAATCCAAACTTGTAATGATTTTTTTTTTTTTTCCTTTTATGCCTAAACCCTGTGAAATTGTGTGCACCCTCCCACCCCCATCACATCAAACATTCACGCAAAAACAGTATTTGTTAGTATGAGGAGAACATGTGGATTATTGTCACATTTCTATTTTAACAATTTTTTTTTTTTTTTTTTTTATTACAAAGACTTATTTGTTTCAAATAATATAATTGTTCCATGAAATGTTTTACCACATGCTGAATATGCATCTCCTTTAATGTTTGTTACCTTGTATGAGGGGCGTTGGATGTGCGGATTGATTCAAGAGGAAAAAAAAAAAAAAAAAAAAGGTCGCTATTCCAACCTGAAAACGGATAGTTTATCCGCGACGCTCTGGTGCTGGGTTTCCCGCTGCTGGTCCGTGGATTTTGAGGGTCTTTGTGTTGTCCATGTTTGCGCTTTGATCTTCACACTCGGGTCTGCCGCGGGTTTAAATACCGTTACCGGGAGCCCTCTTTTCGCCATGTCAGCTGTTGCTTCTTCCGCCGAATTATAGAGACACGTTTCATCGCCGTAGAAGACCCTTAACTTCGCAGGAAATGGTGTCTGAAAGCGCAATTTCTTCTCTCTTAACACCTTTTTCGCGTCATTGTATTCCCTGCGCTTTTTAAGGACCTCCGGGGCGTAATCGTGTTCCACGTAGACTTTTCTCTCCTGGTGCATAAATCCTTTTTTCTGCCAGGCCAGTCTTACAACCTCTTGTTTTATTTTGAAATTGGAAAATCTTACCAACACCGAACGTGGGGGCGCTTCCGCCGCCGGCCTAGCGGCTAATGAACGATGTGCCTTTTCTATCTTCAAGTCGGTGGTTTGTGGAATATCCAATTTCTCTCTTAGTAAGGATTCCACGCATTCTGCCATTGAGTTAAAACCATTTTCGGTTCCTTCTATCAGACCATGAATTCTTATGTTGTCTCTTCTTTGTTTTCCTTCTTGGTCGGTTAGCTTCGCCTCTATAGCTGCTTGTCTTTTGCGTAGGTCCAGCACAGAATCTTCGAGCACTTTTATTCGATCCTCTGTTTCCAAGATTCGGTTCTCGGCCTGGTCCACTCTGCTGTTTGTCCTTTTCAATTCTTCTCTGAATTCCCGAAATTCGGCTGTAACATCTCGGCGAAATCGTCGTAGTTCCTCAAATAGTGATTTCAGGCTAACCCTTTTGTTAGCTATCACCAGCTCCTCGTCTTCTGAACGGGGATCTTCCAGTTCAGATTCTCCGGCCGATACGTGTCCTGGCCTGGAGAATTTCAGTTTCTTCTGTTTTCCTTTAGACATGATGATTTTGTCTTTTGATTTTCACTCCTCCAAAAATCCGTTAAGTTTGATTTTCAAGGTGTTATCCTGGATTGAGTCTGAGAGCTTCAGTGTTAAGCTGCAGTCGCCATGGCGTCCAGACCGGAAGTCCCCTTAATGGGTTATTTTTAAAAGAATTTCTTTGTACTGTGGCCTCATAAATCAGAATGGGTTAATAGTGTTAGCTGACTTGAAGAATTTCAATCAAGCATGTTGATTTGAAGTCGGTACATGTGCTCCTTTTTTTTTTTTTGTGAAAATACAACAGTATGGGTATGCAACAGTATACAACAGTATGGGCTGCACGGTGGCGCAGTGGTTTAGCACTGTGGCAGCACAGTTTTACCCTCGGCCGGGGGATCGCGGGGATCATGAGGTCGTGGGTTCGATCCCAGCCCCCGACCAACAGTGAGCTGTGTGGAGTTTGCATGTTCTCCCCGTGTTGCGTGGGTTTACTCCGGGATTTCTCCGGTTTCCTCCCGCATACCAAAAAAAAAAAAACATGTAGGTTTAGGGCGCTCGCGCACGCAGCGACCAGCAGCCGGTGGCTTGTCACCAGACTGCAAACCAAGTCTACCTACGGGTACAAATAAGTAACAAAAAAAAAAAAAAAAAAAAAAAAGTATTTCCACCACCAACACACCTATAACACTGGGCCACTGTGGCTATGAACACCCCTGAATCTAGTATTTTTATAAACGTAGAAAGACATTTTAAATTCCTTATTATGCGTCTATAGAAAATAACAATCACATATAAAAACAACCGGGTGGTAATTTTCAGTTGATTGTGTCTTACCAGCACTTGACCGGGAGATGCCGGATAGTGATGGAGCTGGCGGTCCAGTGAGGCGGACCCCTGGGATTTGAAAACTGTGTATAGAAGGAAAAAACACACAATAAAGCTCACAAACAAAGTGCAACATGTACCGCAAACACAAAACTTTTTAACCAGGATACAATAAGCTTACGTCAGCGTTTTGTTCACGTGAATACTGAAATAAAAGCGCGATTCAGCAGCTTGATGCGAGGTAGCAGCAAGGTACAGAGGTAGCTAGCTATTAGCGGGCTAGCCATCACCACAATTGTCCACAATCAAACAACTTTCTTTATTGCTTAAATAAAGTGCGCTTTTGACTGAAAGGCAAGAAGACGGACAATAACAAAACAACACTCACCGTCACCGTTTTCCAATTGCATGGCCGTGTCGAGTCCAAATTCTCTGCCATTGCTAGCAGGCCGGACACTTCCTGGTATATTTTTTCATTGCGAGTTGCCCCACCAACTTGCTCTGGATGTAGTCATCGGCTACGAGGGACAGAAAAGTCCGCACCTCCTCGTTTGTTCATGGAATAAACTTGCGCGTGGACATCGTTATATGAGAACACAATTGTGAATCCAGTCACCGCGGTTACTCGCTGAAATTACAAATGGCGGTCGTGTAGCTTCAACAGAAAACAGAAAACGGACGCGTTTTGTGATGTTACGCCCTGACCAATCAGCGTTTAGCAGTTGATTGACGTCAAATCACACCTCTCTTTTCGCTCGGCTATACCCTGCCTCTGAACAGGCACGAAAATCGTAACGGTTAAACCGTGAGGACTTGGGTGGAAATGGCGAAAAACCGAACCAAGTAAAAAAAAGTAAAGCCCAGGTGATACTGGTGGAAATGGGGCTTTAGTATGGTGACTTTGTGCCTGGAAGTTTTTCTCCTAAAGTCAATAATCATATCTTTAGTTTTTGTCGTATTCAGCTGCAGGTAGGAATCCTCACACCAGTGAACAAAATCATCAACTACTGGGCCGTGGCCACTCTCACCATCCTGGAGGAGACTGACAATAACTGAATCATCAGCATACTTTATAATGTGTCTGTTGTCATGTCTGCTCCGACACATGTTTGTGTACAGGATGAAGAGTAGTGGTGACTGAAGCGGATGATAAAATAAAGGCAGCAATGGAGTTTTAAGTTGGTTTATTAAATCATACCACCGTCACGAGCTCCGCTCCCAGCGCCGTGCATGTGCGCCGGGAGCGAGCCCACGGCTCTCCAGATGGACACAAAATGTGTGTGTCCAGCAGCAGCAGTTGCAGAATCAGAATGAGAGAATGAACATGAAAATCAGACAGCTTATATACTCAGCTCAGACAATACATCAAAGACATTCAGAGCAGTCAATCTGGGCATTTGCATATCAGAGGTACAGACAGGATGCATGAACACAATGCATGGATGACACTTTAACCTCACAGCTGTAAACGCAGCATGCAGCGGAAAAAACCCAGGAGTGTGAGCTGACTGTCTCTGTGTGTTGTGGGGGGGTTGAATTCAACCCGCTACACCACTCCCCCCCAGAGGGCACGGCAGGGGGCCGAGACCTCGATGTTGCAGTTTGGGCAGCAAGCAGGGAAAAGCTCTGTGCAGGTGGAGGGGGAGGGGGAAGGGGGGTAGTAAGAGCTGACCAGGCGCGCCAAAAATTGTTTGCTGCTCCGCGATGTCGAGGGGCTGTCCCGTTGAACTTGTGGAGATCACCAGAAGAAAAATTAGTCTCTGACTCCTCTCGTGGCCATGAAGAAAAACAGGAGCGGCGAGGTTGCGTAAACAAAAGCAGAGGAACTTGGCGTGTTGGCTTTAGGCGCGTGCGCAGCCCTAAAGCCCTCGGGAAAAGCAGACGGCTGAATCCTTTGTGCGCCGTGGCTGAAACCATCAGTGAATCCTGTGGGCGCGCTGCGCGCGTGCTTGCTTCAGGTGAGCGCGCAGCCTTGAAGGTTCTGCGTGCAGCTGCGCAGGACGATGGTGGTCTCTGGAGCCATTCTTGTTCCGTGCGTGTTGCGCCGTCCTTGTCACCCCCGGTGCGTGTGCCGGGGCTCCTTGCGTGGGTGGGCCCGCTGGAGAGGAACCAGGGTCGGAACTTGGTGGAGATCGGTGCAGTCGGCGCCGAAAAACATCTATGATGAGCCGTGGCTGCAGATTAGTCATGGTGCGTTGGAGCGATGAGGGGAGATAGACGATCTTTGTCCCTCAGGCTGTCCCGCAAGGACGCCCCGATCTCGGCGAGGGTCGCGCCATGACGTTTACTGCCGTTTACCCGGTCTTGGGCGATGTCCGGAGAGTAGCTCGCCTGCCGTGAGCTCTGCATTGAGGCCTCCCTGAAGCCGCAGGGAGGGCAGATCAGTCAGGCTGCTGCGTTCGCTCGTCGGCGGAGCATCACTGCCAGGTGCTGCGTTCGCCGGCAGCTCGTTTTCTTCAGCGTCGGGTCGCCAGCGTGGCTGTCCAGACCAGAAGGTTGCGTTTGCACAAAACGTGTGCATGTTCAGGGTCACCAGTGAAGCGGATGATAAAATAAAGGCAGCGATGGAGTTTTAAGTTGGTTTATTAAATCATACCGCCGTCATGAGCTCCGCTCCCAGCGCCGTGCATGTGCGCCGGGAGCGAGCCCACGGCTCTGCAGAGGGACACAAAATGTGTGTGTCCAGCAGCAGCAGTTGCAGAATCAGAATGAGAGAATGAACATGAAAATCAGACAGCTTATATACTCAGCTCAGACAATACATCAAAGACATTCACAGCAGTCAATCTGGGCATTTGCATATCAGAGGTACAGACAGGATGCATGAACACAATGCATGGATGACACTTTAACCTCACAGCTGTAAACGCAGCATGCAGCGGAAAAAACCCAGGAGTGCGAGCTGACTGTCTCTGTGTGTTGTGGGGGGGGTTGAATTCAACCCGCAACAGTGACAACACACACCCCTGAGGAGAGCCAGTAGAAGAGCACTTTTGGTCAGGCAATGTACCATTGACCCTTACTCTCTGTGTCCTGTTGGTTAAGAAATGCAGAATCCAACCCACCAGATTATTGCTCAAATCAAATTGTTGCAGGAGCCTTTCAACTAAAATATGAGGTTGGATTGTATTAAAGGCGGAGGAAAAGTCCGCAAATAAAAGCCTGGCGTGTGTCCCATTAAAATCCAGATGTTTAAAAAGTATGTTGTGTCTGTAAGGACTTATTGAAAATGTAATGAAATACAGGACTCAGTTCATGTGCACAGGACTTTACCAAGCGCCCACATATATTATCAGGGCCCTGACTTTTGTTCACTTTTACAACACAGAACGCCCTTTTAATATCCTGCACCTCAATATTAAAATGCTGATTGTCTTTGAGTTTCTGTTTCAAATCTTGGGTTTCTGTGCTAAAATCAGAGGAATCAAAACGACCATAAAAACAATTAAGAGCATTAGCCAGCTCTGTGTCTGAATTAAAACCATCTAAAAACACACGATTACTGCGCTCTGTGCTCTGAAGGCCTGCAATAGTTTTCATACTGGCCCAGGCTGAACCAAGTTTCTTTGTTGCCATCTTGCTTTCCAATTCTGATTTATAATTCTGTTTTGCTCTTAAAATTTCGGACTTCAGCTCTTTTGTGGCAACCTGTAGCTCAGAAACAGACCCCTGTTTAAAGACAAGTGCTTTCCTCTGTAAGCAGGATTTAACTGATTTTGTAACCCATGGCTTGTTGTTGGGATATATTTTGACACGTTTACATGGAACAATCATATTTTTACAGAAAGCCATGTATGAGCATGTGACGTCTACCAAAGAGTCCAAATCATCCCCGCAGGACAGTGTGAACACCTCCCAGTCCGTACAGCTAAAGCATTCCTGGAGGCAGTGCACTGAATCCTCTGTCCACACATCTATGTCTCTGGTCATCACCTTGCCTCTTCTGAGGGCAGTTTTATATGTGGGTTTGACTTTAAATCGATCGAGTTTGACTTTAAATCGATGATCTCCCTGGTACATCGACCAGAAAGATCAAGTGGGAGGTGTTAAATCAAACTAGGTTTCTGAAGACTAACATCTTGGAAAAGGAAACAACTTGTTGAATAAAGAGAACATGAATGAAAGCAGCAAGATGAATGAGAAACAATCTACAGCAGCTCAATGGGTTTGGCCAGAGCAGCTTGCAACTTGGGTAGAGTCAATCTACCTGAAGTTTGAAAAGGGGTGGAGACCAGCAGAGAAGAGGAAACAGGAGTCGTGTAAGTGCACTGCTGAGAGACATTTAAGCTTCTTAGCAGCAGCAGGACTGTGTGCTTAACTAAATAACATCTACAACAACCAGAGAGGCAGTTGGTAAGACAAAGTCTAAATTTATGTTGGAGCTGCTTCTTACTGATGACATTGAGTCAGCATGATAAGCTGCAGCTGTTGAGCATTTAAGTAATGGTTAACCACAATTATGGTTGTGAATTTCATTGAACTGGCTTCCATGTGTGTGTGTGTTGTTGTTTTTTTCTTTATACTGTTGGTTTATTTAGTCACTGGTGGAAATAGTTTGGTTGAAAGTGAATTTTAAAAGTAAAAACCTCACTGGTGGTAGTATTTTAAACAATGTATTGAATTAAATATATTTTAGAAATATGGCATTAGAAAAAATGGGAAAAGAGGGGGAAAACATACTTAATAAAATTGGTTGTTGTTTTAGGGTGATAATTTATATAAGTAATAAATTATGAAATTTTATCTTAATGTATTTAAAGGAGTTAATGTTATTTATTGCTAACTATAATTATTTATTGTTAATTACTTATTGGTATTTTGAAGGGTGTATTTGTATTTAAATATTGTACAGTTTGTGGGTTTGTTTTTTTTTTTTGTTTGTTTGTTAGGTTTTTCACCACTCACCTTACCATCAGCCAGCCTAAAGGCAAATGTCCATATTTCTCAAGAACTGAATAAAGGAGAAAAAATGACAAGCTGTTTGGTCACTTGTGTGGAATCCTTCTGAAATGCTCTGAGTGGATGGGTCAATCCCTTTCAAGTGGGGAAGCGTGAAAAGAAAAAACTTGACACATACTTTATAATGTGTCTGTTGTCTTTTCTGCTCTGACACATGTTTGTGTACAGGATGAAGAGTAGTGCTGACAACACACACCTCTGAGAATAGCCAGCAGAAGAACACTTTTGGTCAGATAGTGTACCGTTGACCCTCATTCTCTGTGTCTTGTTGGTTAAAAAAAAAATCCAGAATCCAACCCGCTAGATTACTCAAGTCAAATTGTTGTCGGAGCCTTTTAACTAAAATGTGAGGTTGGATTGTATTAAAAGCAGAAGAAAAGTCTACAAATAAAGCCTTGTGTGCGTCCCATTAAAATCCAGATGTTTAAAAAGCATGTTAAGCAGAGTGACAGTGGCATCCTTCACTCCTCTGAAGCCTGTATGCAAATTGCAAAGGATCTAGTGCAAACCACATGTGGTCCTCACACTTCTCCTTTTGTTTTTTTTAGTTTTTTGTTTTTTTTTGGGGGGGGGGGGAGTAAAATTTTTGAATATCACCAAACATGTCTGTGCCCAATAAAGAGAGGGGCTGAAGTGCATGCAACCTTTTGTCTGAGAGAGGAACAGTCTTTCATGAAGCAGAGCTACATGGTGCATACTGCCACCAATTGGTAAGTTCAGTATCATTTTTCAACATTTTCGGTAACTTTAAATTAAAAATATATTCATGTGCTTGAGAATGTAAAGAAGGATTTTTGATCATTTTAAGACTTATTTTGTCATTATTTGTATAAAACTTTTTTTTTTTTTTTGGTTCATTGCCTCAGAGCAACACTGTGCAGTTAGGGCACTTTTGTTCAGACAATATCAATGTACAACTGTACAATGACAAAATCTACTCTATTCTGTCATTCTACAGTGTGGATATGTGCTTAGTTGAAAAATAGTAACCATAGTCATTTTTTTTAACTTTACCATCGACTAACACGAGATGGATGCATGAACATTTTATGGGCGGAAGGTACATGATCAAGGAGTTGGGGTCATTGCCTCAGACAGTGAGGACAGTGAGCTTGTAGAGAGTGACAGTAGAGAGTGAGGAACCAAAATCAGATCAAAAAAGTGGTATCGTCAATTTCTGTTCCACTTTCTGGATATTATCATTGTGACCACATGGCTGCTCTACTGCAGAGATTGTGAAGGTACTGGAATCAAAAAGAAGGAACAAATGAGGCTGTATACTTTTAAATCATACATCGCTGAAGGCCTTTGCAGAAGTGGAAAGAATCGGGCAACTCGGTGGCGCAGTGGTTAGCACTGTGGCAGCACAGTAAGAAGGTGGTGTCTTTGATCCCACCCCCCGACTATCAGTGACCCTTCTGTGTGGAGTTTGCATGTTCTTCCCGTGTCTGCGTGGGTTTACCCCGGGTACTCTGGTTTCCTCCCACAGGCAAAAAACATGCAAGTTAGGTTAATTGGAGACTCTAAAGTGGCCTTAGGTGTGAATGTGTGTGTGACTGGTGAAGGGACTGGCGCCGCACCGTGGCTGCCTCATCCATCCACGTGGATGTCCAGAATTTCCCTCTGGGATTAATAAAAGTATACCTACAAAACACAAAAAATCTGAAGCACAAGAAAAGATATTGTTTGAATGTTCAAATGTAACGGATGCATACATGACTCACCATCTTTCAGCTGCTCTATTTAGGGGTCGCCACAGTGGCTCATCTGCCTCCATCCCACCAACCCTCTCTATGTCCTCCTTCACTACATCCATGAATCTTCTTTGTGCTCTTCCCCTTTTCTTCCTGCCTGGCAGCTCCATCTTCAACATCCTTTATCCAATATGCAGTGTTTCCTCTGGCTTAAAGACCTTGGTGTGGTGGCAACAAATTAACATATTCCAGTTACTACTGTAACTAGAATGTTAATTTTATACTATTCTTTTCTTTAAATTTTGCACAGTAACTTGCATTTGGAATTTACCATTTGAAGTACTGTAAAACCAAAGCTGTGAATCTTGGAATATTGGACTAGTTGGAGTCCCAACCAGCTGTCCCCTGTTTGGACTTTTCACTGGTGTCATCTTTCAGTCTTGAAGGTTTGAGGTTTTTCTCCAAAATGTATAACAGTTTTCTTAGTTTTCTACTTTTCTCTGTAAATCCATCTAAATTTGAAACTATTTTCATCAAATTTGTAATTTCCTCATGTAAAATTGACTTTTCTTGTACATTTGAGGCTTTATTATAAATGTGTATTTTATGACTAATTTTTGTCTTTTTAAATAAAATGACTATTTTTTTAAATAAATTTTAAATGGATTGTAGTAAAATTTTGACCTTTTTTTTTTTCCTCATACAATTTAAACTTTTGACCATAATTTGCCAGAGCCAGAATAGAACAATAATTTAACTCTGATTTCAAAGAAATCACCATTGGAGTGGTGGTCTAGTGGTAGAGCATCCGCCCCACAGCTGGGAGGTCGTGGGTTCCAGCCCCAGCCGGGTCATGCCAAAGACCACATAAAAATGGTACTTCCCGCCTTCTAGGTTGGTGCTCAGCATAATAGAATGGGGAAGGAAAAGTTGTTTGTGGCGGCGCCTTACATGGCAGCGGCCCCTCTGATTCTAGATGTGATTAACATTGAAGAGAGAAACGTAATTTTGTTCTACTGTACATGATTGGCTGTATGGATTGAATGATAATAAAGTTGGCTGCTTCTTCAAAGAAATCTAATTAATAAAATTATATTTAATGAAATAAATTAACTAAAATGACCAAAGATGCAGTTATTTCTGTTATAATTTTTCTATTATTTTTCTGTTCTGCTTTGTATCTGACTGAACTCTGCAGCATCTCAGCTTTTGAACAAGTAGCACTGCTGTTGTTGCTTCCTTCTCCACCTTTTCAGATAAACAAATGAGACATTTTCAGTTTAGCTGACTGCTGTTTTCATTCAACCAATGGCTAAATACAGGTGCATTTCACTAAATTAGAATATCATCAAAAAGTTGATTTATTTCAGTGATTCAATTCATAAATTGAAACTCATATTTTATATAAGATTCATTACAGACAGTGATATATTTCGAGTGTTTATTTCTTTTTATTTTGATGGTTATGGCTCGCTGGTCATGAAAAACCTTTCTCAAAAAATTTGAATATTACATAAGATCAGTTTTAAAAAGTGTATTTTTTTAATAGAAATGTTGGCCGACTAAAAGTATTTCCATGCACACACTCAGTACTTGGTCAGGGCTCCTTTTGCATGAATTAATACTGCATCACTGTGGCATGGCATGAAGGTGATCAGCCTGTGTTACTGCTGAGGTGTTATGAAGTCCCAGGTTGCTTTGATAGCGGCCTTCAGCTCATCTGCATTGTTGGGTCTGGTGTCTCTCATCTCCCTGTTGACGATACTTCATAGATTCTGTATGGGGTTTAGGTCAGGAGAGTTTGCTGGCCAGTAAAATATGGTGATACCACGGTCATTAAACCAGGCTTTGGTTCTCTTGGCAGCAGTGTGGGCAGGTCCCATGTCCTGCTGGAAAATGAAATCAGCATCTCCATAAACCTTGTCAGCAGAGGGAAGCATGAAGTGCTCTAAAATGTCCTGGTAGACAGCTGCATTGACTTTAGACTTGATAAAGCACAGTGGACTAACACCAGCAGATGACATGGCACCCCAAACCAGATGCCAAGTCTTGTCACTTGGAAATCAAGATCCCAGAGTCTGGAGGAAGAGTGAACAGGCACGGAATCCAAGTTGCTTGAGGTCCAGTGTGAAGTTTCCACAGTCAGTGATGATATGTGGAGTTTTTCCACATATGATACACAGTTTTTCCACTGTGTTTAATCAAGTCTAATGTCAGTGCAGCCATCTAACGGGAAATTTTAGAGCACTCCATGCTTTCCTCTGCTGACAAGCTTTATGGAGATACTGATTTCATTTTCCAGCAGGATATGGCACCTGCCCACATGGCCAAAAGTACAAATACCTGGTTTAATGACCATGGTATCACTGTGCTTGATTAGCCAGCAAATTCTCCTGACCTAAAGCTGCTTCAGTGAAGGTTAGTGGATGAGGGAAACGGGTTGACCAGGCCTGAATGCTAGGAAGAGGGTAATTATGACAGGAGTCACCAAGCAGGCAGACAAAATCCAAGATGGAGGCAGGCTCAGGGTCAAAGTCAGTCACGAGTCAGAACTGGGCAAGATAAAGCACAAGGTTAACAGTTTTCAAAAATACAGGACAGGATACTTCGCTGGTTCAGGGTCAGACACAACCAGACAGAGTGTTGGGAGAGCGTCCTATTCATACTGCACACTGATTGGCTACAGGTGATGCTTGTAGCTGCAGGGGAAAAAGTGCAATCAGTGGGGAGAGAGAGAGGCAGGCAGGCAGAACAAACAGAAGTCCGTACAGTACCCTCCTCTCAAGGGATGCCCCCTGGCATAATTTTAGGCTTGTCTGGGTGACGGCGGTAAAAATACTTGATCAGGGTGTTATCCATAATGAATGACCTGGGGATCCAAGATCGTTCTTCAGGCCCGTACCCTTTCCAGTCCACGAGGAACTGGACTCCCTGACCCCTACAGCGGGCATCCAGGATGCGTGTGACTGCATACACTAATCTCCCCTTGACCATCTTTGGGGGGAGGTGCTTGGGATGGGGGGGCATATGGATCTGGCAAAGACAGGCTTGATATGGGAAATGTGGAAGGATAGATGGACCCAGAGTGAGGCAGGTAGATCAAGCTGTACAGACGAGGGGTTGATGATCTCCTTGATGGTAAAGGGGCCCATGAAGTAGGGTGCAAGCTTTTTGGAGTCGGCCTTGAGAGGGAAGTTCTTGGTTGACAGCCAAACCCTCTGACTGACTGCATAGGTCGGAGCAGAGCGTATCTCCCTACTGTCCCACCTAGAATTTTCCTCAATTAATCTGAGCAGGGCAGCTTTGGTGTTCCTCCAATAACGCCTGCACTTGGAGATGTGAGCTGTGATCAAGGGGACTGACGCTTCCTCCTCGGAGATGGAGAGCAGGGGGGGTTGATACCCCACTGAGGCCTCGAAAGGAGAGAAGTCCGTGGTTGCAGATGTGGCCGAGTTGTGGGTGTACTCTGCCCACGGCAAAAACGCACTCCGGGATGACGGCTCCTCGGCAGTTGCGCAGCGGAGCATGGCCTCCAGCTCTGGATTTGCCTGCTCACTCTGCTTGTTGCTCTGTGGGTGATAGCCAGAGGAAAGGCAGACTATGGCCCCAATTGACTTACAAAAGGCTCACCACACCTTGGATATGAACTGGGGATCATGGTCGGACACAATGTCTATGAGAATGCCGTGCAACCTGACCATGTGAACCAACAGAAGATATGCCGTCTCCAGGGCTGAAGGTAACTTTTTCAGAAGCACAAAATGTGCAGCCTTAAAGAATCTGTCAACAATAGTGAAGATCACGATGTGCCCATTGCAGGGGGGTAGTCCTGTAATGAAGTCCAGGGCAATATTGGCTTAAGGACAGTTAGGGACTGGAAGGGACTAAAGCAGGCCAGCAGAAGGAGAGGTGGTGGTCTTACCCATGGAACACTGCGGGCAGGCTTAAATGTATTCACGGACGTCCCTCTCCATTGCCGCCAACCAAAAGTAACATTGGAGTGACGATAAGGTTCTGGTTATCCCTGGGTGGCAGGAGAATTTCACTGTATGGAGCCAGTGGATAACCTCCCCCTCAACTGTTGCAGGAAGAAATGACCGACCTGCCCCCCCCCCCACCAACCTCAGGTTTGGGTCTGTACGTTGTGCGTCTTGGATCCGTTCTTCAATGCTCCAAGTAAGGACCCCCACCACGACCCCCTCATGAACGATGGTCTCCTCTGTCAAGGCTGATGGATCACAGGAGAACTGGCATGAGAGCTTCAGGTTTAGTATTTTTGACCCTGGCATGTAGGTGATTGTGAACTGGAATCTTGCAAAAAAAGAGCCCATCTAGCCTGACGGGGGTTTAGTCTCTTAGCCGACCTAATGTATTCGATTCTTATGGTCAGTCCATAGTAAGAAGGGCAGGGCCGACCCCTCTAACCAATGGCACCATTCCTCTAGGGCCAACAGCTCTCGATCGCCGATATCATAATTTCTCTCGGCTGGCGAGAGAAAATTTTTCTGCACACCCAGGTGTGTAGAAAAAGCAGTTTTCCTTTCATTGCCTTCCTTAATTCTGATGTAAGCATTTCTAAGTAGCTCGAGTAGGTTCATTTTGTCTTCTTTTATTTGTTTTTTGTTCTTATTAAAGACAAAGACAGAAAGATGTTTTACCTTCTTTTCTTTACGTTTCAACTGTTCACTGCAGTCTTCATCAGAAGTGTCAACTGATTGCTGCGAGGTGTCAGCTGATAAATGACACCTGGCAGCAATCAGCTGACACTTCTGATGAAGACTGCAGTGAACAGTCGAAACATGTAAAGAAAAGAAGGTAAAAAAAATCTCTTTTCTATCTTTGTCTATAATAAGAACAAAAAGCAAATAATTAAAAGAAGTCAAAACCAACCTATTCGAGCTACTACGTGGAAGTTATGGACAAAATTGTATCAAAGATTTCCACCGGCTGGAGAAACTGGAGAAAACACGGGCACGCTACAGAAACCACCTGAGATTTAACGTCCGTTGCAGAGATGAGGATGTCACACCAGCAAGCATCAACATAAAAAAAAAAAAAATCTGATCCCAACCAGAAACAGAGAAAATTATCAATAAAGCATGGAAAGACCTGATAAAAGAACGGATAAGAATGACAGCGAACAAAGTGGACAGAACCAACAACCAGATAAAGGAGGAAATGGACATTTTTAAGGAACACTACCCGACTGACCAGGAAATGCAGGAGCAGATAAAAGCACAATTAAAACACGCACATAAACAGGAATTCACCATAACGAAAAACCGCCAATTAAAAAAACTAAAAAGTAACTTACAGAAAGGAAGAACGAGCGAAGACAAACACACATGGAAATGAACGCTAAGTGGGTGAAAAATTTATCACAACGCACACTCACGGACACGGAGAAAAAAAGTGCTGAGCAGAGGACTGAATTTCGCCATTACTGTACATGAACCAAAATACCCCATGAAGAATACATTCTCGCAACAGAACTCGCAAGCAACACTATGAAACGCAGTCGCAGGAATCCTCAAAACGGCCAAATTATCACAAAGCAACATCACAAAAGAAGAAGAAAAAACATTAAACTCACTGAAGAAAGATAAAACAATCACAATCCTCCCATCAGATAAAGGCAGAACCACAGTAGTAATGGACACAGAAACATAAGAAAAACAGATGGAAACCATGTTGGCAGATAACAGCACATACAGTATGAAATCATAAAAACAAACCCCACAGAAGAAAAGAAAAAAAATGATAAAAGCCCTTCTCAAACCCCTATTAGAAAGCAAAAAAATCACAAAGGACTCATATGGTCACCTGATACCCACAGCCAGCATCACCCCCCAGATCTATGGAACCCCCAAAATACATAAGGATATCCCACTGTTACCAATAATAGACGGCACTGGATCAGTAACATACAACTTATCAAAAGCCCTGGTTGAAATCATCAAACCCCTCCTTGGACTATTAGAATGCCACTGCAAAAACTCAAAAGAGCTGGCACAAGAACTCAAAAATACGAAAATAGAATCAGACGAGATCCTCATTTCACATGTCATTTCATTATTCACAAAGACCCCTGTTGATGTCACACTACACATAATGCAAGAACGCCTCAGAAATGACAGAACCCTTAAAAGACGCACAAATCTCACAGTTCACGACATATCTAGACTATTACAATTTGTTGCAAAATCCACCTATTTTCAATACAGAGAAAAAATCTACAGACAAAAAGGATTTGCAATGGGAGACCCACTATCAGCCACCATAAGCATCATGAGTGCCAGGGTGTGACGCTGGCAGGTCCTGGGCTGCTCGGTCTGGCGGCCCTTGCCCTGGGTTGGGATCTGGAGGCAGTGGGTGGCCTCCTGAACCAGTTTGTGAGCTGGCTTCTGTGTGTGTGGGGGGGTGGAGGCTCCCTTTTGGACTGCCTCCCTCCCAGTCTTACCTCTCCCCCCGATTCTGGGTACAACATACATCTTATTGGATACACTTAGGGTTTTGGGGTGGAGGTGTGCCATACTGTGTCGGTGAAGGAGATACCTCTGTCTGCTGGGCTGTGGGGCCGCCCTTAGCTCAATTTTAATCGCACTATAAACACTGAGGGCTTGGAGGGATGGGAGCCCCGTTGCTTATAGCAGTGGCTAGCGGTGCTCCAGCCACCATCCCCCCCCCCCCCCCAATTTTAACTGCACTCTGGTAGTTCACACACCTGCACACAATTACACCACACAACTAACACACACCCATCATGATTCGGGGGGAGGGGGGTGGGGGTCTTCCCCCACCTCTGTTGCCCTACTTCTGCAGAGGGACTGGGGGCCCGGAGGGAGGCCTGGGGCCCGTAATGTTGTCAAAATCCCTGGGTGCTGCCAAATGAATAGGTGCAAGCAAGGGAGTGAGAGAGTGATTGAACAAGAGAGTAAGCGAGAGTGAGGGAACGATGAGTGGAGATGGTGATGGTGGGTCAGTTTTGGGTGGCGCTTTACATGTCAGGTGGCATCTCAGAGCACTTGCGGTGGTCCGCTGATCAGTCGCTCGGGTGGGCGTTGGGGGTGGTGGTCTGCTTCTGTGGCCGTGGCTGTTGCTGCTCTGGGGTGGGTCGGTGGGAGAGTGGCTGCTGGCCTGCGCCAGTGGTCTCCCCAGCCACTGCTGGGCACTGGTGCGCATTCATGCTTACTGCATCTGCGCCGCGGCCGCCCTGAGTAACAAGGGTGAATGAGTGTCATTGAGTGTATGGGGAACAGCACGAATGGCTGTGAGTAGGTTGGAGCACAAGTGAGAGTGTGTGTATGGGTGAACATCAGTGAGTGTACGTGACTCTGAGGGAGAGTGGAAGCGAGATTGAGTGGGTACAGGAGTAGGAGAGAGTGGGTGGGTCTGGGAATGCAAGTGTGGGATTGTGTTGGGGAGAGGGCAAGAGAGAGTGAGGGAGTGCACGTGGGTGCATACGAGGGTGTGAGTGAGTGGGCACATCGTTGGCTGTGCGGGCTCCCCTGGATGGGGGGCGGCCCCTGTGGGGCCCCTGTGACTTGCTGCTGCCTTCGTTGGGGGTGGGGATCCCTGGAGTGTGCGGCAGTGGCGCTGGGGTGGGGGCGAGCCCACTGTGGGGGTTATGGGGGGGGCTTATGTTGGGGGCATGGGCCGGTTTCCAGCCTGGGGAATGGGGATGCTGGCCTCTTGGTGCCTGGGGCCCGGGGGCTGCCATTGGCCCAGCTGGGGGGGGGGGGGGGGCACAGTCCAGGGGTGTGGGCCTGCCGCGCCAGCCACTTGGTGGCCCGGCCTCCTTCGGCCGTCCCTCCTGGGGCAGATGTCTGGCTGTCTTAGGGCTTGGTGGCCTCGGGACATTTGTGCTGTGTGGGGGTTTGTGGTGTTGTCCTGCTTGCTCGGGGTTTCCGGTGGATGGAGGGGTTGCTGTGACATGCCATCCTCTTTGTATATTTCCTGACAAACCACTCACAGGCACACACTTATTTTGTGTGTGCTCACACACAGTCTCTCCTTTAACAGGTGCAGATACCAGACGACCTCTTCAGTGGAAGAAACAGTCTGTCTTCTGTTTGTTTCAGTTGTTTGTTTGTCTTCTTTATCTGTTCCTCTCCCTTCTACTTTCCCCCTCCCCCACCTTTCTCCCCCCATCCTTTCTCCATTCCCCCCGTCGGGTCCTTCATGGGTGGAACAATTTAAATAAAGTAAGTTAAAAAAAAAAAAAACAGTCTTGCTGAACCCTCTCTGAAGACTAGGAATGAATTTAGTAAGCTTTGGGTAAGCAGATAGAGGGATCTGCTCCCCTTATTGCACATGGTGTGTTTAAGGTCTCACTCTGACTGGTTAAAAATAAAATGCCTTACTGTGGAATTGTTGGATTCTTACAGTAAAGACCAGTTGCTAAGAATAGCAAATCATTATGGTATAGAAATTGATGATAAAAGATTGAAACAAAACATCAAAAGCATTTTGAAGGAAAAATTGTTGGATATGAACGTTTCGACTGTTTTTGTTGAAAATGTGTCTCAGCCTGCAGAGGTGTCTTTAACACATAGCACTCCGCGTAGTCAGTTAACATTTGAGCAGTAAAAAGAGTTGATTTTGCTGCAAATGGAACAAGAAAAGCTGAAACAAAGCCTTGAAACTGGAAAAAATAAGACAAGAAACTGAAATTGAGAAAAAACAGATTGATATGGAGAACCAAATGATGTTGGAAAAAATGGAGCATGAAATGGGGCAAGCAAAACTTAGTTTTGAATGAAAAAAACCTACATTTTTAGTAGAAAAAGTCACATGAGCGTTGATGGGTATTCTTTACAAAGCTCAGAGGAAGAATCAGCTTTACCTGGCTCTCACGATGTGCTTAAAAGCATTCGTTTTGTTCCTAAGTTTAATGCAAAGGATCCATAATCATTTTTCTCACTGTTTAAGAGATTGGCAAATGCTCATGGTTGGTCTGATTCTGACCAAACAGTAGCACTACAATGCATCTTAACAGGGAAAGCACAAGAGGCATTGTCTGCCCTGTCAGTAACAGAACTTTAATTATGATAAGGTTAAAGCTGCTGTACTTAAAGTTTATGAGTTAGTGCCTGAGGCCTATCAACAGCGTTTTAGGAACAGCAGAAAAGAGGACACCCAGTCTTATTTAGAGTTTGCACGTGACTTGGTTAACAGTTTTAGCAGGTGGTGTGTTGCTTGTAAAGTAGATTATTTTGAGGGGCTGCGTGACTTAGTCATGCTGAAGCAGTTTAAAAGCTGAGTTCCTGTACGTCTTGCCACATATTTAACTGAACAACAAGTAGAAAATGTTTTGGAAGCTGCACGACTGGCAGACTAGTATGTTCTTGCCCACCGTTTTGACTTTAAAAAACTGTACAATTTTGGTTTTAAAGAGCTACAAGACTGGAGATCAATCTGTTTTTCCCTCAAATCTCCTAGGGTGGAATCTAAAGAAATCAAAGGGTTGCATGATTAGGATAACTTCTGTATTTGCTGTCGGAAAAGGGGACATGTGGAAGCAGACTGTTGGTTTCTTAAACTGAAAAACAAATGGCAAAATATTAATGCTGTAGCTGCTGCCACCCCAGTTTTGAACATACCTTTGGAGCTACCTCATGTGAGGAAGTTTGAACATCAATCAGTTATTCCAGAAAAATCTTTCATTTTTTATAACAACTGGTTATATTTCTCTTACAGACCACGTTGAAAGGATTCAAGTGAAAATTCTTCATGATACTGGTGCAAGGGATTAATTTATTCTGTCATCAGTATTACAATTTTCAGATAAAACTAACATTGGTGATTCAGTCCTACTCAAAGGTATGGGTTTGGCTGTTGTTTCTGCACCACTACAAAGGCTGCACCTTTAGTCTGATTTGGTACATAGTGAAGTTTGCATGGGTGTACGACCAGCTTTGCCAGTAGAAAGAGTCAAGATTATTTTAGGAAATGGTCTGGCCGGTGATTGCGTTTGGGCTGATATGTCACCCAATCCTATAGTCTCATCCTTACCGGCAGATTCTAGTGGTCTTGAATCATGTGAAGAGAGTGGTCCAGTGTTTTCAGCATGTGCTGTGACTCGAGCAATGGTGGCTCATTCTGCAGAGAGAAAGGATACTTCGGTGTGTTTGACTGACTTTCCACTCTGTTTCCCATGCAGATCTGGTCACTGAACAGCAGAATGATTCTTCGTTAAGGGTTGTTTTTGATAGTGTCATGTCTGCTGTTGAAGGAAAGGATGCTGCACATGGATATTGTATCTAGGAAGGTGTCTTGATGAGAAAATGGGTTCCTCATGGAGAGGATGGTATTGGTTCACCCATTTTCCAAATTGTAGTACCACACAAGTTTAGCGATTTGGTTATGAAGTTGGCTCATGATCAGTCAGGACATTCTGTTGTCAGAAAAACAACTCCATTATTTCTTTTGGCCTCACTTAAAGAAGTACATCAGTGTATATATTAAACCCTGTCATGTTTGTCAGCTTATTGGGAAACCAAACCAGTCTATTAAACCTGCACCACTACATCCAATACCTGCAGTTATCCAACCGTTTGCACACCTGCTTATAGACTGTGTTGGTCCTCTGCCACCTTCTAAATCTGGAGCTAAATGTTTGCTAACGGGGATATGTCACAGATACAAGCGGCTGAAATGAGCTTTCTCCATAGGATTGCTGGACTCACTCTTAGAGATGGGGTGAGGAGCTCAGTTATCCAGGAAAGGCTCAGTGTATAGGCACTGCTCCTCCACATCGAAAAGAGCCAGGTGAGGTGGTTTGGGCATCTGATTAGGATGCCTCCTGGATGTCTCCCGCTTGAGGTGTTTCGGGCACATTCCACTGAGAGGAGACCATGGGGAAGACCCAGAATGTGCTGGAGAGACTGTCTCTGGTCTGGAAACGCCTTGGTATCCTCTCTGAAGAGCTGGAGCAGGTGGCTGGGGAGAGGTAAGTTCAATTCACTTCAATTCAGCTTTATTTATACTGCGCCACATCACAACAGAAGCCGTCTCATGGCGCCACAGTGCAGAAAAAACCACACAGTCTCGGAAAAACCCAGCAATCAGACGATCCCTATGAGCAAGCACTAAGCGACAGTGGAGAGGAAAAACTCCCATTTGGCAGGAAGAAACCTCTAGCAGAACCAGGCTCAGGGAGGGGAAGTCATCTGCTGCGACTGGCTGGGGGTGAGGGGATAGGGAGGATGGAGAGGACAGACATAAAGAGCATAAAAGTAAGATGCCAAGTACATTATTGGAGGTCAACCAGCAGTATGGATCAAATAACAACAGAACAAAAGTGGGGTTAAGAGACACAAAATCCCTCCTTAAAAGTAAGTTATATTAAAAAGGAAGGATTTTACCCTGTTCTTAAAAACAGAGACCGAGTCTGACTCCCGGACCCAGAGTGGTAACTGGTTCCAGAGAGAAGGAGCTTGGTAGCAGAAGGCTCTGCCTCCCACTGTACTTTTGGAGATTCTGGGCACAAGTAAGCCAGCATTTTGGGAGCGTAATGCTTTATTAGGATGGTAAGGTAATATCAGATCTTTTATATATTGGGGGGCCTGATTATTAAGAGCTTTGAAAGTAAGAAGAAGGATTTTAAACTTGATTCTAAATTCTATGGGAAGCCAATGAAGGGAGGACAGAACCAGGGAGATATGATCTCTTTTTCTAGAACCAGTTAAAACTCTAGCAGCAGTATTCTGAATCAACTGAAGATTTTTTTAAGGATACTTTAGGACAGGGGTGCTCACACTTTTTCAGCATGCGAGCTACTTATAAAACAACCAAGTCAAAATGATCTACCCACTACAAAAATGCAAAACATATAATTATTTTCAAATGTATTAAGGATTCTTTGTATGTACAACGTATGTTGATGTACCTTGCATAACTGAATAAGCCAATATTGCACAACACACATAATAAATAACTAACATTTTTTGTAATTACCTGAGTTTACTTTGATGACTTGCACTGAATTGAATCAGCCAGGAATGCATAGTCCGGACAGTAGCTGCTGACAGCCAGCCTCAAGCACATTTCCAAATGTTCATCAGTCATGGTGGAACGGTATTTGGACTTAATGATCTTCATGTAGGAAAAGGCTGACTCACATACAGTGGGGCAAAAAAGTATTTAGTCAGCCACCAATTGTGCAAGTTCTCCCACTTAAAAGATGAGAGAGGTCTCCAATTTTCATCATAGGTATACCTCAACTATGAGAGACAAAATGAGAAAAAAAAATCCAGAAAATCACATTGAAGGATTTTTAATGAATGAATTGGTAAATTCCTCGGTAAAATAAGTATTTGGTCACCTACAAACAAGCAAGATTTCTGGCTCTCACAGACATGTAACTTCTTCTTTAAGAGGCTCCTCTGTCCTCCACTCGTTACCTGTATTAATGGCACCTGTTTGAACTCATTATCAGTATAAAAGACACCTGTCCACAACCTCAAACAGTCAGACTCTAAACTCCACTATGGCCAAGACCAAAGAGCTGTCAAAAGACACCAGAAACAAAATTGTAGACCTGCACCAGGCTGGGAAGACTGAATCTGCAATAGGTAAGCAGCTTGGTGTGAAGAAATCAACTGTGGGAGCAATTATTAGAAAATGGAAGACATACAAGACCACTGATATTCTCCCTCGATCTGGGGCTCCACGCAAGATCTCACCCTGTAGGGTCAAAATGATAACGAGAACGGTGAGCAAAAATCCCAGAACCACACGGGGGGACCTAGTGAATGACCTGCAGAGAGCTGGGACCAAAGTAACAAAGGCTATCATCAGTAACACACTACACCGCCAGGGACTCAAATCCTGCAGTGCCAGATGTGTCCCCCTGCTTAAGCCAGTACACGTCCAGGCCTGTCTGAAGTTTGCTAGAGAGCATTTGGATGATCCAGAAGAGGATTGGGAGACTGTCATATGGTCAGATGAAACCAAAATACAACTTTTTGGTAAAAACTCAACTTGTCGTGTTTGGAGGAGAAAGAACACCATACCTACTGCGAAACACGGGGGTGGAAACATCATACTTTGGGGCTGTTTTTCTGCAAAGGGACCAGGACGACTGATCAGTGTAAAGGAAAGAATGAATGGGGCCATGTATCGTGAGATTTTGAGTGAAAACCTCCTTCCATCAGCAAGGGCATTGAAGATGAAACGTGACTGGATCTTTCAGCATGACAATGATCCCAAACACACCGCCCGGGCAATGAAGGAGTGGCTTCGTAAGAAGCATTTCAAGGTCCTGGAGTGGCCTAGCCAGTCTCCAGATCTCAACCCCATAGAAAATCTTTGGAGGGAGTTGAAAGTCCGTGTTGCCCAGCGACAGCCCCAAAACATCACTGCTCTAGAGGAGATCTGCATGGAGGAATGGGCCAAAATACCAGCAACAGTGTGTGAAAACCTTGTGAAGACTTACAGAAAACGTTTGACCTCTGTCATTGCCAACAAAGGGTATATAACAAAGTATTGAGATGAACTTTTGTTATTGACCAAATACTTATTTTACCGAGGAATTTACCAATTAATTCATTAAAAATCCTTCAATGTGATTTTCTGGATTTTTTTTTTCTCATTTTGTCTCTCATAGTTGAGGTATACCTATGATGAAAATTGGAGACCTCTCTCATCTTTTAAGTGGGAGAACTTGCACAATTGGTGGCTGACTAAATACTTTTTTGCCCCACTGTAAATAAGTGGAGCCGAATAATGCAGTCAAGGAGGTAGCACATTTTCTCATGTTGGGGTACTTTTCCTCTGTGAGTAAGTTCCAGAACTGTCCATGAGCTCTCGACTTCAGCTCAATGTCGGTTTGTAGAGTCAAAATCTCATCTTCCACTCCAGAAGAGTTCAAGTGAAACAGTGCTGCAATGTTTGATGCGAGTGAATCAACCTCAGCATCTTCCTGAAAAGGATAGCACATGAATGTAGCGACTGGCTCGAGCAAAGAAAAGTCTTGAAAGCATTTGTCAAACTCTGACAATCGTTGATCTGCTCCATGTAGCGTGCACTGTCAAGTTGCTCACAGGCCTTCCCTTGCGTCTCCAGATAAATGCGTCAATAAAGTTTTTAAACGTCTGAAATATGTCCTCTCCTCGCGTCTGTTCTTTCATGGGAAGTGCTGTCAATAGCTCCTCTTTCGCAGTGAGATCACTAAACACCATACGAATGAAAATGCATATCTGGGCTGTGTCACTCACATCTGTAGATTTGTCCAACTGCAGTGAGAAACACTCACAATCTCCGATGTCCTTCCACATTTGCTGGGTTAAATCCTCAGCCATGGCTTCACAGCGCCGTGTAACTGTATGTCTTGACAGCTGCAAAGCTTTGATTGAAGATAATATCTCTGCCTTATTTTTAAAGTCTCGGAACAATGAGTCGGCTGCTTCAACGAATGCTTCTTTTACCATCTCTCCGTCTTGGAAGGACTTATTGTTTTTAACGATGGCGTGACTCACCCGGAACGATGCTTCGGTGGCGGCTTTCGCTTTTGAAGTTTGTTGAGTGAAAAATGACTGCTGTCCGGACAACTGGGATTTTAGTTCCTCCACCTTTCTCTTTCTCAGCTGGCTTTTCGGCGGAAAGTCGATGCCGTATTTTCCATGAACAGTCCAAAAATGCTGCTCCACATTTCCCTTCTTTGGTATTGCGATGGTAGACTGGCAGATGAGGCAAACGCACTTCGAAAATGACATCGTGAAAAAAAAGTCCACCTCCCATTCCGTATGAAAGTGCTATGTTTTTGCCTTCTTACTTGGTCCAGCTTTCTCACTCATTTTGATCACCATATGTTTTAGCAAGGGCTTAAAATCTGAGGTAATTCGCTGACTAGCTTGTAAGTTTTGCTGCGCTTGGCGCCGTTGTTTACGCATAAGCGGTGACCTAAAGGTCAAAATTCAATTGTCATCTGAATGGTTGCCTTGTATGTCAATCAAGTGACGGGATGTTTGATAGGTTGACAAATATTTTTTTTAATGTCACACTGCGATCGACCAGTACTACCTCCGCGATCGACCAGTAGATCGCGATTGACGTAATGAGCACCCCTGCTTTAGGACAACAAGATAATAATGAATTACAATAATCTAATTGAGAGCCGACAAAGGCGTGAATCAGTTTCTCAGCATCATTCAGAGACAAGATGCTTCTGATCTTGGCAATATTGCACAGATGATAGAAGGAAGTCTTAGAAGCAGTTTTAATATGTGAATTAAAGGACAAATCTTGATCAAAAATAACTCCAAGTTTCCTCACAGAACTGTTTAGAGTGAGAGTGGCGGCATCTAAATTAAGGGCATAATTTGAAAAGGAATTTCTAAGATGTTTTGGGCCAACAAGAATGACTTCAGTCTTATCAGAGTTTAATAGTAGAAAATTACAAGTCATCCAAGCTTTGATGTCCTTAAGACAGGCATCTAACTTGGCTAATTGATTACAATCATCGGGCTTCATTGACAGGTATAGTTGTGTGTCGTCTGCGTAACAGTGAAAATGTATACAGTGCTTTCTGATGATATTGCCTAACGGGAGCATATATAAACTAAAAAGAGTAGGGCCCAACACAGATCCCTGTGGAACTCCGTGACCGAGCTTAGAGTTGGAAGAAAATTCATCATTGATGTGAACAAACTGAAATCTATCGGACAAATAAGATCTAAACCACTGCAACGGAGTTCCACTCAGTCCAACAAAGTGTTCTTATCTATCAAGTAGAATGGCATGACCGATAGTGGCAAAGGCTGCACTGAGATCTAAAAGAACAAGAACAGAGACAAGTCCATTATCAGATGCGATCAGGAGGTCATTAGTGACCTTCACTAAGGCAGTTTCAGTGCTGTGATGAGCTCTGAACCCAGATTGAAACACCTCAAACAAACCAACTCTCTGCAAATGGTCAGATAATTGCGCAGCAACAACTCTTTCCAAGATTTTTGAAATGAAAGGCAAATTAGAGATTGGTCGATAATTGACCAAAACTCCCGGATCAAGCGTCAGTTTTTTGAGTAAGGGTTTAATTACAGCAGTTTTAAAAGCCAGTGGTACATAACCCAGAGTTAAAGAAGAATTAATTATAAGAATACGGCTACCAATAACTGAGAAAATAATTTTAAATAACCTGGAAGGAATAGGGTCCAAAAGGCAAGATGAAGACTTAGATGAGGAAATTATTTTATCCAACTCTAAGAAGTCGATTGGAGTAAACTTATCTAAGCAGATATCAATTGAGGGAATTGTAGTAGTTAATGTACTTGAGTTTACAGAAGGAAGAATCTGACTGATTTAATCTCTAAAAGATAAAATTTTAAGATTGAAAAAGTTCAGAAAGTCTTGACTAGAAAGCTCAGGGGGGATGTGAGGATTGACAGAGTCCTGGCTCTAAGTCTGGGCTTCTCTGCTTGAACTGCTGCCTCTGCGACCTGGACCTCCGGAAAAGTGGTAGAAGATGGATGGATGGATGGTTTTTGCTTCTTACTACTCTTTTTCGGGCACCCAAAAAATGTTTTATCACTTTATATAGTTATTTTATGTCTTGTGATATATTTGTTAAATATTTTTTGTTTCCTTTTTTTAATAACTTTGACTTTTTTGTCATAAATAAACAAATGGATGGATGGTATAACTAACGAGACCCAAACAGACAAAAATGTGGTGATCCGAGCGCGGAGCAGATCCGCGCTTGAGTCACTAGGTATTTCCCCTTTTTCTTTGTATTCCTAGGCCCGGTTAATATTTGTAATATCTTTTCCTGGTGCTTTTACTGTGACAGCGCCGCGGCCAGACTTCCGTCTGTCAACCGGCCCGCGGGCTGCCACAGCTGATAGCTATTCTGTGATTACGTTGTTCTCCTCACCTGTTAGTCAATAGACTTGACTCTATTTAAGATCGTAGTGGAGATTCATTCTTTGCTGCAATCTCACACCCATTCAGGCTGGAGTCCCCACGTCTGGCTCCAGTCTCAGTATCTGGTTCCGTCCCGCTGTATTAAGTGTAAGTCTCTTTGTAATTATTAGTTATTCTGACCCATTTGTAGTCGTGTGTTTAGTGTATGCGTTTTGCCCCTCGAGGCTCATTATTTTGTACTTTACAATTAAATAACAAAACTCACTGTTGGCATTTGGCGTCTCATTCATGCCCTGAAAAGGGCATTTTATGACAGTAGATCACAGCCAAGCGAGGTGCCAGCCGCAGTGAGTTTGTTTTTTGGGCTTGATTTTTCCTTTACCCGGGTGCCAGTTTTGTTTGGAGGTTATGGTGTCATCTAGGACATGGTATCCTATAAGCCTGGGTTTTGAGCTTGTCCAGGCTCTGATGGAGATAGATGGCCTCCTGGCCAATGCTCATATGTTCACCACCTCCAGAAATGGACGCTGGTATGTGGACCTCGCAGAGGCGGCAGTAAAGCGCCATCCTCACCTGGCCAAGCACGCTGAGGGCAGGGAAATGATGGCTGAACTTGTGGAGCTTCAACAGGAATACTGTGGGCTGGTGAAGAGTCCCAGCAGGAGGCCAAAGGCGGAGCAGGTGGTGAGGCATTCCCGCTCCTCGCCCCAGGGTCAGGTTCCTGCTACACTTCCAGCTCCCGTTTCTGCTTCGCCAAAGAGCTGTCTTCCAGCGCAGCGGAGGAGGAGGGCAGTCGGGGGTCCCAGCGATGATGAGCAGTGGGCAGCTGAACTCATCGGGGCCGTGTGGCTGAAGCACGCTCTTCCTTCCATCCCAGTAAGATTCTGAAGAGCGTGGTGGCGGCTATTGGACTGGCGGAGGTTAATCCTGGGCTGAATAATTATCCTGAGTACGCCGAGCTGCTGGCTTCTGTTTCAGCACAGCAGCGGCGTTTCCCCAACTTGAATTTAGCCTCACCTCCAGCCAGAAGACGTCATCGCCCTACACAGAATTCATCTCCTCCCCAGGACACGGCCGTTCCTAAGGGGAGGGAGTATGATGACCGGGTCAATTCTCTGAAAGGTCCCCGTTTGGGTCCAGCTACGGGCCGACGGAAAGACTCTGTCTCCCAGCCTGCTGTTTTCTCCTCACCATGGCAGAGAGGTGTGACAGCAGCTTCAGCTTCTGGGTCTTCATTTTCAGCTGTTCCGCCAGCCCCCCCCCCCCCTTCCCCCCGGACTGCCTCAGTTGCTCCTCCCTCCTCCATGGTGTCTATTCCAGCTGCTGCGAGAGATCTGTGGTGCCCTCTCCATTCCGACCCATCACCAATTCTGGAGGGGCGGTTTCTCTGTGTCTCCCCAAAGGGTCCGCCATCACCTTGTCTACAGGAGAGGGAAGAATCAGGCCCACTGCTGCAGGAACCACTGAAGCCCGGGGAGACAGGCAAGTGCTTTTTCATTCATTCTCTCAATTTGATGAAGTACCTTGTCTGATTCCTGCAGGTGGGGCTCAGGTCATGCAGTCCACTGAGCACCCACCACCTGCTGAAGTCATTGAAATTGAACTTGCTGCCTCTGTGCCTTGTCTTATTCCCCACGAGTGTCCGCCGGTGCCAGGGTTAGACCGCCGGATGGAGGAGGAACCTGCGACCCTGGAAAACCTGGTTCCAGCCCCACAGCCACGTCATGGACAGAGGAGGAGGGCTGTCAGTCAATTGGAACCTGAGCTGACGATGAAGCGTCCCTGGGCCTCCAGTGAGCAGCTCCCCGCTCCAGCTTCAGGTGTCATTAACAGTGACTGAATAAACACTTGCCTGAATTCCTGTGGTTCAATGACATCAGCTGTCGTCTCAGTGGTCGGGGCATGCTCGTCGTCCGGCTGGAGCTCCGACCTCCTCGAGGAATATTCCTCCAAACTCTCGGCCAACTCCGGAAAAAGCCACGGTTTCACCTCCAGGAGGAGGTCTGTCTCTGCCAGGAGAACCTGTCTTTGTTCCTCCAGCTCCTCTGGGGACGGAGCGGACCACAGCTCGGGGCGAGGAGGCAGGGCTGTCGTCGGTGAGGCTGGATGCTTCTTTCTGCGGGGGTTCCTCCTCTTCTTCCTCACGGGTGGCTCGGGAACCAGATAGTCCAAGATGCGAAGCATCGCGCTGGGCATGACACCCATGCAGAGGAGCTCCATGCTACCTGGAGAAGTGAACGGCGTGGCCGCGAGGAGCTCGAGCACCGGGAGATCCTCCTTCAAATCCTTGCATGGTGCGGCGAAGATGTCCCAGAGAATCTCCATCACTTCGAGACGATCCCACAGGCTATCCCGATTCATTACATTCACCGCCGCTTCCCGAGCCCATCAAGCTGTCTGGGGTAAACAGGGATCCAGCATCCGTGAAAGTATATCCTCCGGCAGGCAAAGCGAGCGCAGCTCCCTCTCCAGCAGCTCAGCCATCGTGCCAGGAAAGCAGGTGAGAAAAAACAGGACAGTCCAAGAAGTGAACAAATGATTCATGTGGGTGTAACCCACTAAATCCTTTTAAACAGCTGGACCATTCTGTCATGCACTATGGAAAAGTGCACGAAGCAGGAGAAAAAGGACGAATGGATTTAAATGCTGGGTTACACCAAACACACATTTATTAACACAAAAATGAACATACAGGAAACAAGACTGCTCGGGTACACTAAGAGTCCTCCAGGATGCCCAACACCCACACCGGAGGATTACACTGGGCAATGGCCAAAGCGTTGCAGCACAGCGGCAAATACAAACACAAACAGCTGCTCACAGTGAGGGGGCAGTCCAAGTAGTCACAGTGATTACCCGCGAGCACACACAGAAATAGTCCTTAGGTGACGTAATGGTTTAGACGGCAGAAGACAACCATCCAACATGTATAATGGTCCAGCGGTGTTTGTCTAGCAAAGAGCTGTTTTAGTACAAACGCCGCTGGCGTGGCAAATTGGGAACACCTGGGCAAGGCGTGGGAAAGATGATTACTGGGGCGAACAGCTGACTGTCAGAGAAAGAGTGGGGCATGGCCGGACAGGCCAGAGCGGCAGCTACAGGCAGGAACAGAAATGGTACACAGACATGAAAACGATGAGAAAACAAAGCATAACACCACATAATAAACCCACTGCCAGAGCCACCAGGAACAATCAGAACCGAGCCCACAGGAAACACGGGCTCGGTTCATGACATTCTGTAACAGAATCAGGGAGTGATGGTCAGAGTCTGGAGATATTTTTCAGGTGGAAGAGGCAGCTTTGGTGACAGATTTAATGTGTGTGGAAAGACAGAGTGGGGTCCATAATGATACCCAAGTTGCGAACCTCGATGGACAGTGAGGTGGAGAAGCCATCAACATTGAGGACAAGCTCCCTGATGTTGTGGAGGACAGTTTTTGGAGCAACAACAATAAGCTCACTTTTCTGGCTGTTGAGTTGGAGCAGATTGGTGGTCATCCAGATTTTGATGTCATACAAACAGTTTGTAAGAGATTGTGGAGGGAGCTGGGTAGATGGTGATGTGCTGAGATAGAGCTGGCTATCGGCAGCATAGCAATGAAAGTTTAAACCATGGTGGTGGATGATCTGGCCAAGTGGGAGCATGTATATTGTGAAGAGGAGGGGACTGAGGACAGAACCTTGCGGCACATTGTGGTTGACTGAGGCAGGATGAGAGCTGGATCCATTTATGGTGACAAACTGTTTCCTGTCAGAAAGGTAGAACTGGAACTAGGACAGATCAGTACCAGTGAGACCAAAGTGGGTGGAAAGGTGATTGAGAAGAAAGAAGAAATAATATCCAAGGCTGCAGTGAGGTTGAGCAAAACCAGGATGCTAATGCAACCAGAGTCAGCGGCCATCAGAAGATTGTTTATGATCTTAACCAGGGCAGTTTCAGTGCTGTGGTGGACCCTGTAGGCAGAATGAAATTTTTCATAGACCTCATTGATAAACAAATGGTCATGGAGCTGGGCAGCGACAACTCTCTCGAGGACCTTGCTAATAAAAGGGAGGTTGGAGATAGGTCGGTAGTTGTTGAAGTTGGCAGTGTCCAGACCAACCTTTTTTAGGATGGGAGTGACAGAGGCATTTTTCAGGCTTATGGGTACAGAGCCAGACTGAAGTGATGCATTAACAATGTTTAAAATGTGTGAACTGATGGAAGGAAGGCAGGCCTTGACCAGAACTGTGGGCATAGGATCCAGGGAGCATGTGGAGGCCTTAGTCCTTGTTACCAACTCATTAATCAGAGTAGCATCAACAGGGGTGAAAGCGGAAAAGGGGGGACAAAATGGCAGGGGAGGCAACATCCAGTGACAGAGACACCAGAGGGGTGACGAGAGGTGAAAGAAGTTGCTAGTGAAAAGAGTCGATCTAGGCCTGGAAAAAGTTGTGAAATTTAGTGCAGAGATCAGAATCAGTAGAGAGGCAGGGGGAGTCGCGGGGGAGGGGGGATAAGTTTGTTAACTGTGGAGAACAATATCTTGGGGTGGTTTCGTTGGAAGCCAATAAGAGTGGAATAGTACTGGGTCCTGGCCTGGGAGAGAGAGCATCCTTGTATGACTTAACATGTTCCTTAAAAGCCAACTAGTGGACAATGAGGCCATTTTTTCTGTAGAGCAGGGGTGTCAAACTCATTCCATGGAGGGCCAAGACCCTGCAGGTTTTACCTCCACCCAGTGTCTTCAACAGGAGATTTCACTGAATTTCCCCTCACTGATTGCTGATCAATGAAAACACCTGCTGAAGACACTGGGTGGAGGTAAAACCTGCAGGGTCTTGGCCCTCCGTGGAATGAGTTTGACACCCCTGCTGTAGAGCCTCTCCAGTCTCTGACCAGTACCTTTCATGGTCTGAAGCTCATCGGTAAACCAGGGAACAGGACGAATGGATGTGACTATGGCTGTGTTGTGAGACATGTATATGTTGGACACTGCATATGTGATTTAACCACGATGAAGGAGAGCCAGCCCCCTGCGGTGCGGAGCCACAGAGCCTGGACCCCCTGCGGAGGACAGGGGACAGAAGACTTCCTGACCACTGAGGCTCGAGAGGAGAGAAGGGGGAGTTATGTAAATAAAAGGCTAATGAATGTGAATAAAGAGACTTTGATATAGATGTGTGATTTCCCCCGCGAGGGAAATGGTTTGATGTGAGAATGTTTAAATGAGAGAACTTTGGTGTGTTCACTCTCTTTGTTCGCTGCTCAAGAATAAGAGCAGACAGTGGAATGATTTCTTGAATAAACTGAAATGGAAGACAATTCGGTTTCGTTATTCAAGTCTCCCCACATTGGTGACTGACGACGTTGAGAATGAACGAAGAAATTCTCAGGGTCCCGGACTCACAGCGCTCAGAGCTGGCGAGCGCAGTGGCCGTTAAGCTGCCTGATTTCTGGCAGGATAACCCACGGTCGTGGTTTCTGCAAGCAGAGTCGCAGTTCGCGCTCGCAGGAGTAACGGTGGATGACACTAAGTTCCACCATGTCATCGCTAAACTGGACAACAGCACAGCTCGGTGCGTGCAAAGCTTGGTGGAGCAGCCACCCGCGACCGACAGGTACGGCAAGCTGAAATCCACCCTCATCAAGTTTTTCACCCCCTCGGCTGAAGTGAGGGCGAGGAGGATCCTGTCTTTGCTAGACCAAGGTGGACACAGGCCGAGCGCCCTGATGGAGGAGATGATACAGCTGAGAGGGTTGGACAACGATGATTTCATTTTTCAGTTCATCTTCCTCTCCAACCTCCCGGCGCATGCGAGAAGCACGCTGGCCGGCAAAAAGTGTCACACCCTGGAGGAGTTCCGGGAGCTGGCCCAGGAGGCAGATGGGATCCTGGACGCCTGCGGCGGGCAAGCAACCACAGCAGCGACCCGAGACAGCGGGGAGCCAGAGGCGGCAGAACCAGACTGGCCGACGACGGCGGCAACACGGCCGCGACGAGGGGGAGCCAATAGCCCGGCGGCAGAGGCGCGGGCACGACACAGCGGAGGAGAAGATCTCTGCTTTTACCATCGGAGGTTCGCAGAGAAGGCACGCAGGTGTGTGCCGCCCTGCATCTTCAGGAGTTCGGGAAACGGCAAGACCGGGGGTCGCTAGCAGCTTCGACCCTCGGAGAACGCAACAAGCTGCTCTACATCACGGATGCGCGCTCCGGACGAGTGTTCCTCATTGACACCGGAGCACAAGTGAGCTTCATCACCCCAACATACGCGGACCGGGTGGCTGGACCCCACGGTGACGGAGCTACAGCGGCAAATGGCTCGAACATCAACACCTACGGGAGAAGGACCTTGCCTTTATGCTTACATGGCCGCACATATGAATGGACTTTTGTAATAGCGGCGGTGAGTTTCAACATGTTGGGCGTGGATTTTTTGTGTTCACACAATCTGTTAGTTGATCTTGCTAATAGACGGCTGGTAAATGCACTCTCTTTTTACTCTCTCCCCTGTTCAGCTCGAGTGTCCCCGCCACCAGTACAGACCCACGTCGCTACAGCAGGTGGTAAGTTTCACACACTCCTCACCCAATTTCCAGCGCTCACTGTGCCCACTTTTTCAGCGACGGTCGCGAAGCACGGGGTGAAACACTTTATCCCCACTTCTGGTCCTCCCGTGTTTGCAAAAGCTCGGCGCTTGGATGCAGTTAAGCTCGCCATTGCGCGCGAGGAGTTCGCCAGCCTGGAGAGGCTGGGCATCGTTCGTAGGTCGAAGAGCCCGTGGGCTTCGCCGCTGCACATGGTACCGAAAGCCGATGGCTCCTGGAGACCGTGCGGGGATTACCGCAGGCTAAACAACGCTACGGCACACGATCGTTATCCCATCCCGCACATTCAGGATTTTTCGGTGCACCTGGCGGGGGCGCGCATTTTTTCAAAGATTGATCTAGTTCGCGGCTATCACCAAGTCCCGGTCCAACCGGAGGACATTCCTAAAACAGCGGTAATAACCCCGTTCGGACTTTTCGAATTTTTACGCATGCCGTTTGGTCTCAAAGGGGCGGCGCAAACATTTCAGCGGATGATGGATGCCGTGTTACGCGATCTCCCTTTCGTATTTGTGTACCTCGACGACATTTTGGTCGCGAGTACTTCAGAGGACGAACACGAAACGCACCTCACAGCAGTTTTTAGGAGGCTGGGAGAGCACGGCTTAATAGTTAACCCAGCCAAGTGCCAGTTCGGCGTTGAGCGGATTGATTTTTTGGGTCACCGCGTCTCCCCGGAGGGAGCGGTTCCGTTACCAGAGAAAGTACGCGCGGTAGCGGATTTTCCCCGTCCACAAACGGTCAAATCACTACAGGAATTCTTGGGGATGGTGAATTTTTATAACCGGTTCCTGCCCCACGCAGCTCAAATCATGCAACCGTTATATGCCGCGCTCAAAAAACAAAAGCCGACCCAGGCGGTCGAATGGTCCCCGGAGCGGGAGCGCGCGTTCACAGAGGTTAAAAAAGCCTTGGCTGACGCTGCGCTCCTGGCCCACCCAGACCCTGCAGCACGTATCGCGCTGACGACAGACGCTTCAGATTTAGCCATAGGGGCCGTTATTGAGCAACAGGTAGCCGGAGTTTGGCAGCCTTTGGCTTTCTTTAGCAAATCTTTAAGCGCGGCTGAACGAAAATACAGCGCGTTTGACAGAGAACTGTTGGCGCTGCATTTGGCTATTCGTCATTTCCAGTTCTGGCTGGAAGGACGGTGCTTCACCGCTTATGTGGACCACAAGCCGCTCACATACGCCATGGCCAAAATTTCAGATCCGTGGTCCGGCAGGCAGCAGAGGCAGCTGGCCGCAATCTCGGAATTTACCACTGACATTAGGCACGTCGCGGGCAAATTCAATGTAGTAGCGGATTGTCTCTCACGCGCGTTCACGACCCCAACACGCGCAGAGGCAGAACGGGCCACCGTGACCGCGCCGCAGGAGAGCGGCACGGTGGCGCGCGCAGCCCCGGTGCACGTGGGTATAGATTACGCAGCCATGGCAGTGGACCAGGGGGCGGACGCAGACGTGCGCTCGCTCCAGTCTGGACCAACAGGGTTGAGGCTGGAGAGCAAGTGTTTACAAACCGGTATGCCCCCCCTGATCTGCGACATGTCGACGGGGCGCCCGCGTCCGGTGGTTCCGGCCACGTGGCGCCGCCGTGTTTTTGACTCGGTCCACTCACTGGCGCACCCGGGGGTGCGCGCGTCGGTGAAACTAGTGGCGGAAAAGTTTGTTTGGCCGTGCCTGCGCAAGCACGTGAAGGAATGGGCAAAAACCTGCATTTCCTGTCAACGGGCCAAAATTCACAGGCACACAAGAGCCCCGTTAGAACCGTTCCGCATTCCGGCCAGAAGGTTCGACCATGTGCACGTCGACCTTGTGGGCCCCCTACCGGCATCACAGGGGTTCACGTATCTTTTGACAATGGTGGACCGCACCACACGTTGGCCGGAAGTGGTCCCACTTGCGACGACCACGGCCGCGGAGGTGGCTCGCGTTTTTTTAACGGCTTGGGTGGCGCGCTTCGGGGTTCCGTCGGACATTACGTCCGATAGAGGACCGCAATTCATCTCTGAGCTGTGGTCAGCGATGGCCAACGGCTTAGGAGCCAAAATTCACCGCACTACGGCTTACCACCCTCAGGCTAATGGTTTATGCGAGCGTTTTCATAGGTCTTTGAAGGCAGCACTCAGAGCGTCGCTCACGGATGCAGATTGGGTAAATAAACTTCCATGGGTTTTATTAGGGTTGCGTTCTGCGCCTAAAGAGGACTTAGACGCCTCCCCAGCGGAGCTGGTATTCGCACAAACTCTGAGGCTGCCGGGCGAGTTTTTACCAGAGCACCCAGAGCCCCCACCTCTCTCTGCTCTGGGACCGTTAGTCGGCACGGGGGCAGACACGCTCCCGGGTCCGGTTCATCACGCTTTTCCACGAGTTTTCGTCCCCAAGGCTTTGAAAAATGCCGATTTCGTTTTTGTCAGGCGCGAAGCCCTTAAAGCAACGCTCAAACCACCTTACGAAGGGCCATTTCGAGTGCTGGAGGCAGGTGATAAGCAATTTGTGCTAGATTTTGGAGACAGAAAAGAGACAGTCAGCATTGACAGACTGAAACCTGCTTTTGTCATGAAGGACGTTTCTGTACCGGTCGCGGTGGCGCCTCGACGAGGCAGGCCCCCGCAGAGGGCAATTAACCACTCTCTTCCTCAGTCAACAGACCCGAAGCAGAACAGCACCGCAGGCAAGGCGGGGCCAACGCACAGCAGATTCGGCAGACGGCTGAAGCCCAAGCGGCACACAGACTGAATGTTGGTGTTGATTATTCAGTAGTGAGTAAGGTGCTATTAAATTTTGGGAATTAGTCTGTTCTTCATCGTTTGGGGGGGGTTATATGGCTGTGTTGTGAGACATGTATATGTTGGACACTGCATATGTGATTTAACCACGATGAAGGAGAGCCAGCCCCCTGCGGTGCGGAGCCACAGAGCCTGGACCCCCTGTGGAGGACAGGGGACAGAAGACTTCCTGACCACTGAGGCTCGAGAGGAGAGAAGGGGGAGTTATGTAAATAAAAGGCTAATGAATGTGAATAAAGAGACTTTGATATAGATGTGTGATTTCCCCCGCGAGGGAAATGGTTTGATGTGAGAATGTTTAAATGAGAGAACTTTGGTGTGTTCACTCTCTTTGTTCGCTGCTCAAGAATAAGAGCAGACAGTGGAATGATTTCTTGAATAAACTGAAATGGAAGACAATTCGGTTTCGTTATTCAAGTCTCCCCACAGTGACAAGGATAATTGTCACATTAGTGGATGTGAAAATTATATATATTATCCAATTATATACAGTACATATCTATCTATAAATTCAAGAAATCTGTCAGTTTGTGTGTGTGTGTCTGTCTGTAACGTTCAGAGGACATCATAGGACGGTCTATGATGTTCCTATGATGTCTCCATCATAGGACATCATGCCTGCCTTGATGTCTTTATGATGTCCTATACAGTGATGGCTGCCTTGATGTCTACATGAAGTCATATAGACCATGAGGTCCTATACCTGCCTTGATGTCTTTATGATGACCACCAGGACTCCCGATGTCGTCATAAGATAAGATAAGCCTTTATTAGTCCCACAATGGGGAAATTCCAGGATTGCAACAGCACAGGGATAGCAACACTCAGAGCAACAATCAGAAGGCAAGAAAAAACATCATCTAGTAAACATATGTCCATATTACTATAAATGTATATATATAGACACACAGTGCAGTCATATAGACAATAGGACGATGCCGTCATATACACAATAGTACTGGCTACCTATGATGTACGCATGATGTCCTAGGATGCCTGCCTTGAAAATGGTGATCATGCTACTGCGAAACTTTGATGTAGAGTCTACATCAAAGTAGTCCTGATAGTAGTCCTGATGGTCTACATTGTAGACCATCAGGACTCACGATGCCGTCCTATAGACAACAGGACGATGCCATCATATACACAATAGGACTGGCTACCAATGATGGAGGCATGATGATCTATGATGTCCTCGGATGCCTGCCTTGCAAATGGTCATCATGCTACTGTGAAACTTTGACCAACAAAACGGACATTGCAGTGCCTCAAGATAAATCATTGAACAAACACAGCCTCACCTGTTGGTTGCAACATCTGTGATTGGTGTCAATGCTGGACGCACTCTCCTCATTCCATGAATCGCACTCACACCATCTGACATGTTGCCATTCACCTTGCTTTACAGCGCATTGGTGTTTTCTGCACAACAGATTGCTTCAGCCATGCCCAATTCTACCTTGCCGCAAGCAGAGTTGCCAGATCAAGCACTCTTCATATTCTTGCTCAAGATGAAGAAATTAAACAAAAGCGTCGCTTTCTGAGCAATGTTGTTTTAAAACAGGTGCTGACCTGAGCCCAAGAAAAACTGCAAGGCTTTCAACGGAAAGCTTAGATTATAACAAAGATTAAGAAGGGCATAGAAGAAATGAAGGCCAAGAAGACAAGGTAAAAGAGAAACAAACGGCTAGGAGAGGTTAAAGTGATTTTTGTTGGACATTTCTAGACTAATGACTATTACTTGGATAGTAACTACAGGTCTAGGGAGGGCTCCTCGCTCGGTGATGACATTCCCTCCACCCTCCAACAGGGACCAATGGGCAGAAGAAAGGCCCAAAGTGAGGAGGTCGAGGTTCGTTAATGTGTTTTTGTACATATATGTGTTAGTTTTGTTGTCAAAAGGGCTAGGAGCACAAGTTAAAAAAAATGGAAAAACATGAATATGGTTAAAAATCTTAAGATAATGACATTAAACGTGAATGGTCTGAACTCACCTGTTAAAAGGGAAAGAATAATAAGAAAATTCAAGAAGGAAAAAGTCGAAATTATATTTATGCAAGAGACTCATTTGAACAAGACAGAACATGAGAAACTAAAGAGATTTGGCTATAAGAACTCCTACTACAGTTCATTTAAGGGAGGAACTAAAAGGGGGGTTATGATACTAATTACCTCCGCCAAGGAGGTTATGTTTTCATCAGCGTTGGTTTGTCTGTCTGTCTGTTTGTTTGTTTGTTAGCAAGATAACTCAAAAAGTTATGGACGGATTTTCATGAAATTTGCAGAGATTGTCAGAAATGGGGTATCCTACAGATGATTAGATTTTGGTGGTGATCCAGATCACCGTCTGGATCCAGGAATTTTTTAAAGGATTCTTTAACATTGCGAGATAGGGCCATTTTCAATATTTGTGCATGTAAGTCTACCAAAAATCGTCAGAACACTTGCAAAACAAAAAAAGTACAGGACAACATGCCCACAGGTTCTATAATATATCCAACAATGATCCGGATAATGCAATAATTCCAGATGCTATGATCCACAATATCAAAAACTAGAAAAGCACTTGGAGAGTGCAGACCTCCGCCAAGCGCCACAGTTCCCCCCCATACAGTGTTTGTGTGTATGTTTTCAGATTCCTTGACCATGAAAACATATGACTAGCAATTGGATTCACAATGATAGGATTAGTGGTTCAGTAGTTATTGACGAAAATGGCATTTTCCGTAATGGCGGTTTAGCGCCACAGTTCCCCCCATACAGTGTTTGTGTGTACGTTTTCAGATTCCTTGACCATGAAAACATATGATAAGCAATTGGATTGACAATGATAGGATTAGTGGTTTAGTAGTTATTCACGAAAATGGCATTTTGTGTAATGGCGGTTTTCTTGTGGACGGTGATCCGGATCACCACCAAAATCTAATCATCTGTAGGATACCCCTTTTCTGACAATGTGTGAAAATTTCATTAAAATCCGTCCATAACTTTTTGAGTTATCTTGCTAACAAACAAATAGACAGACAGACAAACCAACGCCGATGATCACATAACCTCCTTGGCGGAGGAAAAAATAGGGGACCTTTGCAATTTTCCTCGTAGGAAGAGAACAAATGAAGCTAAAATCACTCAACAAACACCATTATGTGGCCAAGACACTGTGGAATCTGTAGTGTGTCAACGGATTTGTTGTATCTTTAAAAGCTATGGAGCTACATCCAGAAGAAAACCGCCATTATGCGAAATGCGATTTTCCGGAATAACTACTGAACCACTAATCCTATCCATGTCAATCCAATTGCTACTCATATGTTTTTATGGTCAAGGAATCTGAAAACGTACACACAATAAATGTAGGATTAATATTTATGATGTAAAACACTGTATGGGGGGAACTGTGGCGCTTGGCGGAGGTCTGCACTCTCCGAGTGCTTTTCTAGTTTCAAATAAAATACAATTTGAATGTAAACAAAAAATCCAGGATAAAGAAGGCAGATATGTAATAGTAAAGGGAAGAATAGATGGTATGCAGATCACATTAGTGAACATCTATGCTCCACCAGAAAGTGACAAGGGTTTTTTTCAACATCTGTTTGATCCCATAGCAACACACAGTGAAGGAGTCCTAATTTGTGGAGGAGACTTAAATGCTGTCATGGATCATGAAGTTGATACAACAAGTGTTAAGAAGACAAAAAAACATGTAACAAAGTTCATAAGAACCTCACTGGTAGAAATGGGTATGGTAGACATATGGAGGGACCTACACCCACTCGAAAAAGACTATACACATTATTCAGCAGTCCATAAAGTACACTCTAGAATAGATTACTTCCTTATGAATGAAGGTGACAGACACAGGGTGAGAAATTGTCGGATTGGATGGGCAGAAATATCAGATCATAATCCTATATACATGGAAATATACAGTATTTAAACAATAGAAAACGACAAACAACATGGAAACTTAATGTAGGACTATTAAATGATGAGAAAATGAAAGAAAGAATAAAGTTAAACATAAATGAGTATATCGAGGAGAATGATAATGGAGAAGTGGACCCAACAATACTATGGGACGCACTAAAAGCCGTGTTAAGAGGTAAATTAATTGTTGAATCAGGAAAAGCAAAAAAAGTCTAAACTGGAATCATATGAACAAAGATGTGAGAGACTGAGGGAATTAGAACGTAAACATCAAAACACAAATGACCCAAAAATATATCAAGAAATTAAGGGAAAAAAATAAAGATAAAAGAAATACAAATAGATGAAACTGAAAGGAAAAATAGATATTTAAAACAAAAATATTATGAAACGGGGCCAAAGACCACAAAACTGTTGGCAAAACGGTTAACCACTTGCACTCTGTTGTTCCGCGGGCAGGCAAGTCTCTGCGTCCGAGGGCGCACAAGAGCGCACTCGTGCGCCCTAGTGCACATGACGCATGATAAGGATATTGATGGTGGTGGTGTAGGTGGTGTGGCCTCCAAGCGCCACTGAAAAAAAAAATCTGCAAACACAGCCGCGAACAGATTAGTTCATCTGATTGACCTCTCATTCGACTAATAAGAGCCTTGAATTGGGTTTCTGAAACCTTGAAGAACCAATGAATGAAAACCTAGGAAGGAGGACCCGCCTCCCAACGCTTTGAATGCAGTGAGCCAATTGAAGCAGAGAAGTTCGTGAGCTGTTTTTTTTTTTTTTAAGGCTGGGTGAAGACTGGCTGCTGCAGCGGATCAAAAAAGGACACAGGAAGAGCTCCACAGACCCAGCAGCATGGAGACCATCCACAAATGCAACCTGTGTGACAGGGAGTGCCATTCGTGGATCGGCATGTTCGGCCACAGGCGGTGCTTATTTGGTATTGGTTCCTGCAGAGTAGACGTTATGATTTCTTCCATGGTCATTATAGACCGACGGAGGCTGACGACGAAGGCTGAGTGACACACACGCCTTCGCCAGTCTTTTTTTAATTACTACTGTTATTTGTTTTGAAAAATCGTTCGCCAAAAACCGCAATCATGGAAGCACAAAACCGCAATAATGGAATTATGTTTTGATCGAGTCACGAGACCAGAACCAGAGCGGACCAGCGTCGCGTTCGTCTGACAATGAGGAAGACAAGTTCGCCAAGACTCCGCTGTGAAGAGGTAAGGTGTTATAAGCTAAATTATTCTCTATCCCTGAAAATTGTAATCCAAAATGACTTTTGACCGATCAGTAAATTACAGCTGTGCGGTTCACGAAGTCTGAAGTTTGTGCGCCGCGGTACAAGGGGTTGCTCGCAGTGTACAGGCTGTGAACGCCCCCCCCAACCCCCGCTATTCTTCTGCAGCGAGGGGGGGGGGAGCTGCGGTGACTGCACTGCTGTCCTACATCACCACATAAGGCTAATCCGTTGTGTAGCGATGGCTAAAGTCCATCCTCTGTAGCGAGCGGGGGGGGGGACAACCCCCCCCACACACACACAGTAGCGAGGGGGGTGGGGGAACCGCTGTGACAGCGTTGCTGTGGAAACATGCAACGAGTGTAATCTGTCATGTAGCGAGGGCCGAACTCTGTCCTTGATAGCGGGGGGGGGACGACCCCCCCCCCCCCACACACACACACAGACACAGCCCTGAGTGTAACCTTTCCTTTGAGTCTAAAATGAAGCTTCTACATTGAATCATTCAAAAGTTAGACGTTCTTCCAAACTGTGCCATTTGGCACAATTTGGCACAGTTCCAAAACGCCTGGGAACAGCCTGAGAACAAAGCTGTGTAAAATATTCATTTTTTGTGGTATTGTTACCAAATTTGGATCTCAGCTGGATAACACTTGGTTCTACATTTCTGTTGCATTTTCCAGCGGGATCGGACAGCTGTGTGGTATTTACAAGCATTTGTATCAAAAAAAACACTGTGTCCAAATTTTTTTTCTTCAAGTTCAGTATGTTTAGATGACTGTAACTCAGTGGCCGGAGCACGTAGAGAGATTGTTTTTTTTGCCAAAAAATTCAAAGTGTTTTCTTTTAAATGAGACCAACCCCATGAAGATGCTGCAAAGGGTTGAAGAACAGCTTTCGATTTACTTTGGGCACGTTATTTTTTGGCATTTTTAGGAAAATTGCCCGGAGTGCAAGTGGTTAAGAAAACAACAAATAGTGAATAATGTATATTGTGGAGGATAAGATAAGGGTCACCAGATGTGGAGGCACGGAATAAGTGCAGGCGGACACGGCGAACTGAAGTTTAAAAGGGTGTTTTATTCACCCTCAATCACGAGAGTTCACCCCAGCGCTGTGGGAGCGCGCTGGAGCGAGCCCTGCGTCTCTAGTCAGCAAACAGGCAATGCAAGTGGTCAAAATGAGAGTGAGAGAGCAAGTGATATGCAGTTGACTTATATACCCAGCTAGACAATGCATGCATGGCATATTAGCATCACAGTAAACAGCAGGAAGGCATGGACATTTGCATTAGAGTCACACATATCAATAGCAGGATTACTGGCACCGGACTTCCTCTCTACCTATTGATATCAGTCCATACATCTCACTGTTCTGCTAATTGCTCCAGCTGAGCGCTCTGCTTGTCCCGTAGGCTGTGGGGGTCGCCCACAATATAGGATTAAGGACCCCATCACAAATAAATCCATAGTTACCCCAGAAAACATGGAAGAAATATTCCATAAATTCTATCAAGAACTATACTCGCAACCTGAAGAGACAAATGTTAAGGATATTAAAAAATTTCTATGCACATTGGACTTGCCATCAATAGGAAACCAACAAAATGAAAAGCTAACAGCAGAAATAACAACACAAGAGATTAAAGATGTGATTAAGTCACTAAAAAAAATGGTAAATCACCAGGTAGTGATGGATACCCGTCTGAATTTTATAAACTGTTTATAGAAGAACTCACGCCACAGCTCCTAAAGTCATTTAATTGGACATTAAACAACAACAAGATACTTCCATCATGGAACGAAGCCATTATTTCAGTTATTTTAAAGCCAGGGAAAGATGGGGAACAAGGCGGAAACTATAGGCCAATCTCTTTATTAAATGTGGATTATAAAATATATACAACAATTATCTGTAAACGAATAAAGACATTGTTGACGGAATTGATAGAGGATGATCAAACTGGTTTCATAGAGGGACGCCTGACATAATATTCGGCCCAGGAAACACACACGCAGGCTCAGGTAGATTTGAAAGCTTTATTTCAACCAATATAACGTGTTTGGATGCGTGTGTGTGATATGTGAATGTGTTGTGGGTGGAGGATGAAGGCAGGGACAGAGCAGCACGCCGTGCAGCCAGGCAACCCTATGGATGAGATGAGAGCAGGGGTTAGCTGGGCAAACCACACAGGAGAGTGATAAAGCAATGTGCTTACTTGAAGTAACAGAGGTGGCTGGCGTTGGCAAGATCCCAAGCCTGGGAGACAGCGTCCTGCTGTGCGTCCTAGGAGGAGCAGTGTTGCAGAGGAACGATGAAGACGAAGGAGAGGATGTCCGCCGCCGGGGAATCCACCTGTGCACAGGGGAAGGCTGAGAGGACAGGTGAGACAAATAGACAGCTTACGTGTTGTTGTGATGATCAGCAGGCCTGGAGGAAGGAATCCGCTGAGGGTTAGAGCACGAAGGAAGACAGACGGCTCCAGGCCGATGCTCAGGGCGAGGTGGAATAAATAGTTGCGCACTAACGAGGTGCAGGTGTGCGCACAGCTGAGGTGGATGCCCGTGAGCGGCGAGTGGTGACAACGCCAAACACATGATAATATCAGGAGAACAATACACATAATTAATCAAATACATAAAGAAAAGAAAAGCGCAGTAATAATGAGTTTAGACGCAGAAAAAGCATTTGATAGGGTTAATTGGATGTTTCTATATAATATGCAGGAACGCTTTGGATTTAATGAAAAGTCAGTGCAATGCATAAAGACACTGTATCAAAAACCTGTGGCAAGAATCAAGATAAACGGTAGCTTAACAGACAAAGTAAATATACAAAGATCAACTAGACAGGGATGCTGCCTATCGCCCACCTTGTTTGCTCTGTTCATAGAGCCACTGGCTCAAGCGATGCGACAAAATAAGAAATTAAAAGGTATAACAATAAAGGGAGTGGAACACAAGATTGGGCTGTTTGCAGACGATATTATAGTTTACCTCGAACAACCAGATGAATCAATAATGGAAATGATGGACTTGATCGAAAATTTTGGAAAATTATCAGGATACAAGATAAACATACAAAAAACACAAATACTGACATTTCACTATAACTTTTTAAACCAGATAACTGAAAAGATCAAACTAAACTGGAAACAAAAAGAAATAAAATACCTTGGAGTGAACATACCCAAAGATTGAAGCAAAATCTATAAAGCAAACTATGATAGGTTAGAACAAGAAATAAAAAAAGATATTGATAGGTGGTCAATCTTAAACATGGATCTGAATTCAAAAATTAAGACAGTCAAAATCAGCATACAACCTAGACTGCTTTACCTCTTCCAGGCTCTACCAACAGAGATTCCTGGTGCCCAGTTCTCAAAGTGGGACAGGATGATATCGAGATTTATTTGGGGAGGTAAAAAGCCAAGAGTGAAATATAAAACTCTCCAATTACCAAAAGAGAAAGGCGGCATGGGTCTACCGAGTCTAAAGGAATATTACTACTCAGCACAAATAAGATATATCATATGTTGGTGCGACGGAGGATACAAGGCAAAATGGAAAGAAATGGAAAAGGAAATTGAGGGACTTCCAGTGCAAAGCATAATAGGAGATAAGGATGCATATAAGCAAATCAAACAAATAGACCCAATCACTAAATTTACTTTGGAACTGTGGTATAAAATAGTACAAAAGTATAATATAAAGGAGGACATAAAACTATTGAAATGGGTAGCATTTGACAGTCAGTTTGAACCAGCAAACAAGATGGGGGATACAAAAATCTGGTGAACAAGGGAATCACAGCATGGGGCAATATGGGACAAAAAGATTTCGGGAGTTTTGTAAACATGAGAAGAAAATTTAAACTAGAAAAATCTGAATTCTTTAGATATCTGCAGATGAGAGATTATTATATGAGAAAGATTAGGCATAACCTCCACACAGATGTGAGCGAGATTATACAATTCATTTTAAGCTCGTATGCAGGAAATAAAATAAGAATTATTTCAAAGCTATATCAGAAACTTACGGCAAACAAACATTCAAGTAACCATATAAAGGAGAAATGGGAGAAAGAGCTAAATTTGAACATAACAGAAGAAAACTGGCAAGAAATATGGAAAACACAACACACATCAACAAGTTCAAGGACATGGAGGGAATTTGGATGGAAAAACCTGATTCGCTTTTTCATTACACCACAGATCCAAAGAAAATATACAAATACCAAATCTATATGCTGGAGGGGCTGTGGGGCTCAAAATGCAGACCACTCGCATATGTTTTGGAAATGCTGCAAAATCTCATCATTCTGGAAATCTATACATGTGACAATACAGAGGATAGGATATAATATACCAATGAACTGTAACCTGATGTACTTATGTGATCTTAAAAGAGACAATGTAATACAGGCTGAGGACAGATATTTAGTTAAAATTATGCTGATTGCATGTAAAAAAAACAATCACAAGAAAATGGCAATCAGAAGTTCTTCCTGACCAAGTGCAACGGACAGACATTGTTGAAGATATACGTTCAAGGAGGACAAAATGAAAAAAAAATGGTGGAAATGGACACACTACAAAGTGCAACAACGAGACAGAAATTGAAAGAATAACCAAAGACACTGGAAAAACCAGAAAAATTTAGAGATGGAAACCAAAAACTTGATGCTCCAATATTTGTCCCCCCCCCTTTTTTTTTTTTCCTTTTTTTTCTTCTCTTTCTTTTTGGCTGTATGGTTAGCTCCTTTTTTTAAATATAGAGACTGTGATCTGAATGTAATATGTATGATGAAAAATTAATAAAAATCAAAGTTACAAAAAAAAAAAAGAAACAGGTGCTGACACAGTAAAAATGTGGAACCTTGAAGAATGGCAGTAAATGATCAGAGGACTTGATATGACCTCAAAGGCAGGCTGCACTCATGGTCATAGGACTCACTATGACATCATCAAAAACCAAAGGCAGGCATTACTCATGATCATAGCACTCGCTATGACATTATCAAAGATCAAAGGCGGGCATCACAGATCAACGGCAGGCATCAACGAACAAGTGGTGACGTCAAAGATCCAAGGCAGCTTTCACCATGGTTGCTGTTGCCATGGTAACAGTAACTTGCTACGGCCATGCAGAAATGTTTGTTTACATTTGCTTTCTATGGCCATGCACGGGCATGCACAGGTATGCACTAGTATATATAATTGGACATTTATGAGAAAAAAAGATTTTATATATCAAAATGTTTCAGAAAGACATTTTTTTTCTTGTAAATTTGTGACTTCACTGTTGTAAATTTCAGATTTTTTTTCTTAGAAATGTGTGTATGGGGGTTTGCCAATTGGAAGCTCTGTTTTTTTCCTCTTTTTCCTCAAATGTTTTTCTCATAAATTTGGGACTTGCTTATAGTAAATGTGTGTTGCTGCAGGTTACTATAGGTGCTTTTCCACTAGCACCTATAGTACAGTACGAACCTTATCGTACTGACCCTAGTGGAAAAGCGCCTTATGTGACTGGTCCTGCAGTTGAATTAACTGGTGCAGGTGTGCGGACTAAACTATTTTGCACCTTTTTAAAAGGGTGATAGGGGCCTCAGACAACATCCATCATTACTATTAATGCAAAAATCAGTCTCTCAAACACTTCATTCAGCCAGGGTAAATTTTACCATAACATTAATTAATTAGAAATTAAAAGAATGCAAAACAGAAAAACGTTTTCATTCCAGGCTTTCTGAGGGCCCCTCCCTGCAGTCGGCCCTGTGTAAAGAGTCCGACCCCTCGCCACAGCAGACATTTAGGCTGCGTTCCGATCGCCCAATAGTATACTCCGAAGTGGACTGCACAGGGTATCTGCCATATTAACTGAGATTCCAAACCAAAGGGAGTGAACGGTCTTCAGTTCAAAGGGAACCGAGAACTGTGCGGGGAAGAAGTGAACAACCATACATCACTTCACTGGAAGTTGACAAGAAGATTACCCATAAACCATTGCGCCTCAATATATGAGTAAAACAAACTATTGCTGCTAACGTTATTAACAAGCTAAACTGATGTTGGTTATTGTTTATATCAACTGATAGTAATAAAAATATGTTTGTATTAATATTTTATTTAAGAAATACAGTATAAATCATCCACCATAGTATCAGTACGTGTCCATGGTTACCATGGTAACTCACAGAGGAGGGAGCCAACGGTTACAGGGTGTTTCAAATGGAGAAATTTTGTGAAGGGCAGTTAACTTACTGATATTCCCTGGGAACGGAGCAGGGAGTAGGGAATACAGTTTGAAGTACACTGTGGATCAGAACGTAGCTATAGACTGGCCATCTTGACCCATTTTAGATCACAGGTGGGTGAGGATGATGCAATCATTTACCTGCTGCAGAGAGTCCACTCGCACATGGATGGATGTGGGGGTACTGTAAAAATCACATTTGACATGGTGGTCAGTAGTACAGGAGCACCAGAGGGGACTGTGCTTTCTCTATCCTTGTTCACATCTGACTTCCATACGACTCGGGAGTCGTCCACCTACAGAAATTCTCTGATGACTTTGTAGTGGTTGTGCGTACAAATGATGGATGGGAGGAGGAGTACAGGGCTGTGGTGCAGGATTTTGTGGAGAGGTCTAATAAAAATCACCTGATTCTGAATGTGGCCAAGACCAAGGAGATGGTGACTGACTTCAGGATGAATAGGACTACAATGCAGCATCTCTGTATTCTGGGAGACGTCATTGACAGGGTGGAGACGTATAAATGGGGAGCAGCATTGGAGTTGGGGACTGCAATAGGATCAACAAATTGATTAAGGCTGGCTCTGTGACCAGCTTCAAACCAGACACTTTTGAAGCTGTGCTGGAGAAGAGGACTCCGGAGAAACTGTTATCCATCCTGGATAATGCCTCACATCCTCTCTACCACATTCTGGACTGGCAGCAAAGTTACTTCTCCAGACTGATCTAACTTTTCCGCCACAAGCACATTTACAGAAAATCTTTCCTGCCACATGCAATAACTCTGTACAATTCCTTACAACACTGCAACTCACAGAAGCTGCCAGAACGCTTGAGTTCTGTAGTCTCAGTTTATTGCTCTTACTATCTGTGCTCATTCCAGCCTTTCTTCACCAGAATATATATATATTCACTGTGTGTACACTGTATATACAGTGGGGAAAATAAGTATTGAACACGTCAACTTTCTCATTAAATGTATTTCTGATGGAGCCACTGACTTGACATTTTCACCAGATATCTGTAAAAGCCCAAGTAATCCATACATACAAAGAAATCAAGGCAACTGTGTTCACAAAACAGGTTATATTTAATAAAGTGGAATGACACAGGGAATACGTATTGAACACGCTTGGTGAAATTCCTTTAATATTTAGAAAAGTCTTTGTTGGTAATAACAGCTTCCAGATGACTCCTGTCTGGAGATGCCTCCTGGAGGAACAAGTCGCAGGTATTGCTCAGGAATTAATTTAGCCCATTCACACAAACTGTCTTCAAATCTTTAAGGTTCCGTGGATGTCTATGAACTCTGATCTTCAGTTTGTTCCATAGATTTTCAATTGGATTCAGGTCAGGTGACTGACTGGGCCATTCTAGCAGCTTTATTTTCCTTCTCTGGAGCCAGTTGAGTTTCCTTGGCTGTGTTTGGGATCATTGTCTTGCTGAAATGTCCACCCTCGTTTCATTGTCAGCATCTTGGCAGATGGCAGCAAGGGTGTCTGTACATTTGTCCATTCATCTTTCCTTCAATTACAGACATGGACAAAATTGTTGGTACCCCTCTGTTAATGAAAGAAAAACCCACAGTGGTCACAGAAATAACTTGAATCTGACAAAAGTGGTAATAAATAAAAATTCTATGAAAATTAACCAATGAAAATCAGACAATGCTTTTGAATTGTGGTTCAACAGAATTATTTTAAAAAACAAACTCATGAAACAGGCCTGAACAAAAATGATGGTACCCCTAGAAAAGATTGAAAATAATGTGACCATAGGGACATGTTCAACCAAGATGTGACCTTTAATTAACATCACAGGTGTCTACAAACTTGTAATCAGTCAGTCGGCCTATTTAAAGGGTGACAAGTAGTCACTGTGCTGTTTGTTGACATGGTGTGTACCACACTCAACATGGACCAGAGGAAGCAAAGGAGAGAGTTGTCTCAGGAGATTAGAAAGAAAATTATAGACAAGCATGTTAAAGGTAAAGGCTATAAGACCATCTCCAAGCAGCTTGATGTTCCTGTGACTACAGTTGCACATATTATTCAGAAATTTAAGATCCACGGGACTGTAGCCAACCTCCCTGGATGTGGCTGCAGGAGGAGACGGATAATATCAATGGTAACAAAAGAGCCCAGAACAACCTCTAAACACATTCATGGTGAACTCCAAGGTCAAGGTACATCAGTGTCAGATCGCACCATCCGTCGTTGTTTGAGCCAAAGTGGACTTCATGGGAGACGACCAAGGAGGACATCACTGTTGAAAACAAATCATAAAAAAGCCAGACTGGAATTTGCCAAACTGCATGTTAACAAGCCACAAAGCTTCTGGGAGAATGTCCTATGGACAGATGAGACAAAACTGGAACTTTTTGGCAAGGCACATCAGCTCTATGTTCACGAAAATGAAGCATACCAAAAAAAGAACACTGTCCCTACAGTGAAACATGGAGGAGGTTCTGTTATGTTCTGGGGCTGCTTTGCTGCGTCTGGCACAGGGTGTCTTGAATCTGTGCAGGGTACAATGAAATCTCAAGACTATCAATGCAGGTTATACAGGCAATAGGAAAACTCACCCCTGTATTCCCATTGGGCCATGTGGGCAGCCTGTAGCAGTCAATTGGCTGGTTCAGGCTGTCAGTCAAAGCCTGAGTTCCCCACTAATTGTGTCCAGCTGTGTTCAATCATTCAAAAGCAAGCATGTAAAAAGAAACAAAACACTGCACTCCAAATAATAACTATCAACAGCAGCAAAAGTATAACAATCAACATACACATAAGATTAAACAGTATATCCAAAACACAGCATGATACTCAGCATGACAAGCGTCAACATGCTTTTTCTTCAGCAATGCAGTCTTGTGAGGTGAGTGGGCAGAGAGTCCATGTCAGTTGACTGCAAGACTTATTGTTTTCTTTGAAACAGCAGTACCTGCTAACTCCAGGTCTTTTGGGAGCACTCCACAAGTGGTCTTTGGCTCTTGGATAACTCTTCTGACAATTCTTATGACTCCTCTGTCAGAAATCTTGCGAGGACCTCCTGGTCATGGTCGGTTTATGCTAAAATGATGTTCTTTCCACTTCTGAATGATGGCTCCAACAGTGCTTACTGGAACATTCAGCAGTTTAGAAACGCACCTGTAGCCAATGCCATCATTATGTTTTGCAACAATAAGGTTATGAATGTCTAGAGCAGGGGTGTCCAATCATGTGCCATGGAGGTCCAAGACCCTGGAGGTTTTGTCTTCAACCCAGTCTCTTCAGCAGGTGTTTTCACTTATCAGCAATCAGTGGGAAGAAGGTCATTGAAATCTGCTGTTGAAGACACTGGTTGGAGGTAAAGCCAGCAGGGTCTTGGCCCTCCGTGGCACATGATTGGACACCCCTGGTCTAGAAAGAAGTCATTGCTTCTACCCATCATGAGTTCTTTGCAGTGTGTCAATCTAATATTCACAGACCTTTTTAAAGGCTATCAGTCAGGACTTAACCAGCTGAAATTAACTTGCACTCATAGGGGTTGGGATGGCTTCCTAAATGCTGATGGATTTCAGCTGGTTTCTTGGCTTTCTATGCCTTTTTTCACCACTTTTTCTTCATGTGTTCAATACTTATTCCCTGTGTAATTCCACTTAATTAAATATAACTTGTTTTGTGAACATAGTTGCCTTGGTTTCTTTGTATGTATACAGTAGATTACTTGGGTTCGTACTGATATCAAGTGAAAATCTCAGGTCACTGGCTCCATAAGAAATATGTTTAATGAGAGAGAAAAAAGTTGGCATGTTCAATACTCCCTTTCCCCGCTCTGTGTGTGTGTGTGTGTGTGTGTGTAAGAGATTCTGTCATAATTGTGACCGACTGGCCAACTGGATATGTTAACAAAAATTCTGTGCTCTATGGACTTGGACACAACTTGACTGCTGGTTTTCATCTCTTGCATGATGAAGCCAAATCCACAGGTTTTAGGTATGATGGTGGAGAAAGTACACCCCACAGCTCTCTCTCCACAGCACACCCATTGTGGAGTGTTGTCAGATAGGGAAGTGGACATACAGTGGTGTGAAAAAGTGTTTGCCCCCTTCCTGATTTCTCTTTTTGTTGTATGTTTGTCACACTTAAATGTTTCAGATCATCAAACAAATTTAAATATTAGACAAAGATAACACAAGTAAACACAAAATGCAGTTTTTAAATGAAGGTGTTTATTATTAAGGGTAAAAAAAAATCCAAACCTATATGACCCTGTGTGAAAAAGTGATTGCCCCCCTCCCTGTTAAAACATAAATTTACTGTGGTTTATCACATCTTTGGAAAGCTGCGTTCAATTTCTCTCGCCACACCCAGGCCTGATTACTGCCACAGCTGTTCTCAGTCAAGAAATCACTTAAATAGGACCTGCCTGACAAAGTGAAGTAGACCAAAAGATCCTCAAAAGCTAGACATCATGCTGCAATCCAAAGAAATTCATGTACAAATGAGAAACAAAGTAGCTGAGATCTATCAATCTGAAAAAGGTTATAAAGCCATTCCTAAAGCTTTGGGACTCCAGCGAACAACAGTGACAGCCATTATCCACAAATGGTGAAAACATGGAACAGTGGTGAACCTTCCCAGGAGTGGCCAGCTGACCAAAATTACCCCAAGAGCGCAGCAGCAACTCATCCAAGAGGTCCCAAAAGACACCACAGCAACATCCAAAGAGCTGCAGGCGTCACTTGCCTCAGTTAAGGTCAGTGTTCATGACTCCACCATAAGAAAGAGACTGGGCAAAAATGGCCTGCATGGCAGAGTCCCAAGACAAAAACCACTGCTGAGCAAAAAGAACATAAAGGCTTGTCTCAGTTTTGCCTTAAAACATCTTGATGATCCCCAAGACTTTTGGGAAAATACTCTGTGGACTGACGAGACAAAAGCTGAACTTTCTGGAAGGGGTGTATCCCATTATATTTGGCATTTCAGAAAAGGAACATAATACCAAGAGTAAAATATGGTGGTGGTAGTGTGATGGTCTGGGGCTGTTTTGCTGCTTCAGGACCTGGAAGACTTGCTGTGGTAAATGGAACCATGAATTCTGCTGCGTCCCAAAAAATCCTAAAGGAGAATGTCCGACCATCTGTTCGTGACCTCAAGCTGAAGCGCACTTGGGTTCTGCAGCAGGACAATGATCAAAACACACCAGCAAGTCCACCTCTGAATGGCTTAAGAAAAACAAAATGAAGACTTTGGAGTGGCCTAGTCAAAGTCCTGACCTGAATCCGATTAAGATGCTGTGGCATGACCTTAAAAAGACGGTTCGTGGTCGAAGACCATCCAATGTGGCTGAAATACAGCAATTCTGCAAAGATGAGAGTGCCAAAGTTCCTCCACAGCGCTGTACAAGACTCATTGCCAGTTATCCAAATGCTTAATTGCAGTTGATGCTGCTAAAGGTGGCCTAACCAGTTATTAGGTTTAGGGGCTAATCACTTTTTCACACAGGGCCATGTAGGTTTGGATTTTTTTTTTCCCCTAATAGCAAACACTTTCACTTAAAAACTGCATTTTGTGTTTACTTGTGTTATCTTTGTCTAATATTTAAATTTGTTTGATGATCTGAAACATTTAAGTGTGGCAAACATACAAAAAAATGAGAAATCAGGAAGGGGGCAAATAGTTTTTCACACCACTGTATACGCCGTGGGAGAAATTGAGTGCACCCCAACCTGACAGCAGCCCGTGAACTGCAGGTAAATCCTGATTTATGCCTCTCCGTGGAGCTCATCTCTATCTTGGGGTATATTTTGGGCAGTGCGGTGGCGCAGTGGTTAGCACTGCACCAGCACAGCAACTCACCCTTGGCCATGGGATCCCTGGTTCGATCCCAGCCCCTGACCAACAGTGATCTGTGTGGAGTTTGCATGTTCTCCCTGTATCTGCGTGGGTTTACTCAGGGATTTCTACGGTTTCCTCCCACAGGCCAAAAACAGCGCTATACGCTCTCAGACTGCGAGAGAGTGGAAAGGCTCCTGACGCGCTCCGAGTTGGGAGACAGGTCGGCGGTCAAGTTAATGGAGAAGATGTTGGCGCTGATGGGCACAGATGACGGGTATTTCCTCTTTGCCCACCTTTTCCTCCAGAACCTCCTAACGGCGGCCAGGGCAGTCCTTGCCAATTCACTGCTGCTGGCCGCGCGCAACTACCGGGTGCTAGCGCAAGAGGTGGATCGGATTATCCTCACCACCAGAGCCCTCGCAGTGAACGCAGCGGTGTCGGAACCCAACGAGACGGCCAGCAGGGGGGAGGAGCCAACGACGGTGGCTGCAGTGGAAGCCAAGAAGCACCGGAGAGACACACTCTGCTTCTACCACCGCCGTTTTGGAGAGGACACACGCCGATGCATGCCACCGTGCCAATTCAAGCGCTCAGGAAACGCCAGGGCCGGCAGTCGATAGCAGCTGCGACCACCAGTGAAGTGAGCAAGCTGCTCCATGTGACAGACTCGCGCTCGGGGAGACTGTTCCTCGTGGACTCCGGCTCCCAAAAGAGTCTCATCCTACCGTCTTACGCAGACCGGCTGGCGGGAACTAGCGGCCCCGAGCTGACGGCCGCAAACGGCTCAGACATTAAGACTTTTGGTGAGAGGACACTGACTGTATCCTTGCACGGCCGTACATACCAATGGACATTCGTCATAGCGGCATGCAGCTTCCCCATTTTGGGCGCTGATTTTTTGTGTGCACACAGTCTACTAGTTGATGTGGCTAACAGACGCCTGATTAACGCAATGTCTTTTGATTCTCTCCCCTGTACAGCTAGGAGGAGCCAGGCCCACAATGCTAGCCAACGTCACAGCTCCAGGGGGTAAGTTCCAGACACTACTCACCCAGTTTCCAGCACTCGCGGTCCCGACTTTTTCGGCGACCGTCACTAAACACGGGGTGGAGCACTTCATTACCACCACGGGGCCACCCGTTTTTGCACGACCTCGGCACCTGGACGCAGCTAAACTGGTCATAGCATGCAAGGAGTTTGCCAACTTGGAAAAATTGGACATCATCAGACGCTCAAACAGCCCATGGGCATCCCCGCTACATATGGTTCCTAAAGCCGAGGGATCGTGGCGACCATGCAGAGATTTCCGCAGATTGAACAACGCCACAGCGCACGACCGCTACCCGATCCCCCATATCCAGGATTTTTCCGTTCACCTCACCGGGGCGTGCATTTTTTCCAAGATAGACCTGGTCTGCTGTTACCACCAGGTCCCGGTGCGCGGTGAGGACATACCTAAGATGGCAGTAATAACCCCGTTTGGTCTTTTTGAGTTTTTATGCATGCCTTTCGGGTTAAAAGGCGCGGCGCAGACATTCCAACGCATGATGGATGCGGTGTTGCGCAATCTGCCATTTGTGTTTGTCTACCTGTCATCCTGGTGGCCAGGAGCACGGCTTAATAATCAACCCGGCAAAGTGCCAGTTTGGGGTGACGGGAATTGATTTTTTGGGCCACCACATCTCACCGGGGGGCGCGATACCCTTACCGGACAAAGTCAAAGTGCCTTTATTGTCATTCCATTGCTAATAAACAATGCAACAAAATTGAGAAACTGAGTGTGCGCAGTGGCAGATTTTCCCCGGCCTCAGACGGTCAGGGCGCTGCAGGAGTTTTTGGGGATGGTTAACTTTTACAATCGTTTCCTCCCCTGCGCAGCCCAGCTCATGCAGCCGTTGTACGCCGTGCTTAAGAAACGGAAACCAGCGGACAGAGTCAACTGGACTCCTGAGCGAGAGCAGGCATTTTCCGAGGTTAAAAAAGCCCTGGCGAACGCTGTACTGCTGGCGCACCCAGACCCGGCGGCTCGGATAGCGCTCACTACCGACACGTCGGACTTGGCCATAGAGGCTATCGTGGAGCAGCGCATCGCAGATTCTTGGCAGGCACTTGCTTTTTTTAGCAGGTCTTTGCACGACAGTGAGCGTAAATACAGCGCGTTCAACAGGGAGTTACTGGCTCTCCACCTGGCCATACGCCACTTCCAGTTCTGGCTGGAAGGGCGCACCTTCACTGCATTCATGGACCACAAGCCACTAACGTACGCTATGGCCAAGGTTTCGGAACCATGGTCGGGCCGGCAGCAGAGACAGCTGGCCACGATCTCGGAGTTTACGACCGACATTCAGCATGTGGCCCGTAAACTCAACGTGGTGGCGGATTGCCTCTAGCGTATGTTAGTGGCCCCAGTCTACATGGGGATAGATTACACAGTCATGGCCGCTGAGCAGACCGGTGATGCGGACGTTTGTGCGTTCCAGTCTGGACCAACAGGGTTAAGGCTGGAGAGCAGAGTACTGCAAGACGCCCCTCCCCCAATCTGTGATGTCTCCACAGGCTGGCCGTGCCCGGTGGTCCCACGCGCTTGGCACTGCCGCATTTTTGAGTCGGTTCACTCCCTGGTACACCCAGCAGTGCGCGCGTCAGTCAAAATGGTGGGAGCAAAGTTCGTCTGGCCGAGCCTGCGCAAACAGGTGAAACAGTGGGCGGCAGCCTGCATAGCGTGCCAGCAAGCCAAAGTGCACAGGCACACAAAGGCCCCTTTGGAGCCGTTCCATATCCCGAGTAAGAGGTTTGACCACGTTCATGTGGACCTCATGTGCCCCCTCCCGCCATCGCAGGGGTTCAGGCACCTCCTGACAGCGGTGGACCGCACCACGCGCTGGCCCGAAGCAGTCCCGCTAGCTTCCACCGCATCTACAGATGTTGCACACGCTTTTTTGATGACATGGGTGGCACGTTTCGGCGCCCCTTCGGATATCACGTCCGATCGGGGCCCGCAGTTTGTTTCCAACCTCTGGTCCACCATGGCCCGGAGCCTGGGCATCACACTTCATTGCACGACCGCGTACAACCCCCAGGCCAATGGGTTATGTGAGTGTTTCCATAGGTCGCTTAAAGCAGCGCTCAGGGCTTCACTTACGGATGCAAATTGGGTGGACCGGTTGCCGTGGGTTCTATTAGGGTTCCGTTCAGCACTGAAGGAGGATTTGGCAGCCTCCCAGCAGAGCTGTTTTTTTCCCAGCCACTGCGGCTCCCAGGGGAATTTTTGCCAGACAGCCCCACGCCGAACGCCGATCCATCCCCGCTTTCACTGCATAGCGCAGTGGCAGGGACGGTACCTGGTCCAGTCCACCACTGTTTTCCACACGTTTTTGTGCCAAAGACCTTGCAGGACGCGACGTTCGTATTTGTCAGGCACGATGCCCACCAGACCCCCTTGCGCCCACCCTACGATGGCCCGTTCAGAGTGCTGGAACCCGGGGAGAAACATTTTGTGTTAGACTTGGGGGTACGCAGGGAAACAGTCTGTATAGACAGGCTTAAGCCCACTTTCGTTTCAGCAGACGAGCAGGTGGTGTTGGCCCGAGCTCCTCTGCGCGGACGAAACCCACTGAGAACTCCCCAGGTAAATGACTCATCAGATCAGTCACAATGGCATGCTAAAGATGTTTTCCCCCCTCCCAATGTCGCCCCACAGACGGACGCACCTCCAAGAGCCCCCCCACCAGCACAGCAGCGCCTCGGAGCCACAGACCCCCCGTTACAGTCGCTATGGACGTAGGCTGAAGCCCAAAGGACATGAGGGTTAAGGCTCAGTCTGAGTTTCGGGGGGGGGAGGGGGACCCACTCAGCATGTCAGTATGTTTCCACTCAGACGGAAGGACAAGGGGAATCGTCATGGGGGGTTTGTGTGTTGATGCGGGGGTTGGTGTGTTGATGCAAACAGTGACAAAGAGAATGGGAATTGCAAAGTCTTTCATGTTACTGCAGCACCACAGGTGACTGAGCGGGTCGTAGGCTATAAAAGGAGAGGTGCCTGCGACCTGTGACTTTTTCTGACACTTGTGATTCTGGATGATGTGAGAGAGAGAAATTATTAAAGCCTGCTTTGCTCTGGACGATGTGAGTGAGAGAAATTAATAAAGGCTGCTTTGTTCTGGACCGCTCTGCCTGGTTATTCCTCTCTCCACAGCAGTACTATAACAGGAGATGTTTACAAATATTTGAGACCCATTGTAGTGCATCATTTTATACTTTGGTAAAATCTTGCTATTAAAAGGCTTTTTAAAACTTTAATGCTGAGATTGAGGTGGTGCTTATATCATCGCGCTGGGGCGATACTGAGGCCAAATAATGATTTGAACCTTGAGGGTATGACTGGCAAAGACTAACAATGTGAGCGCCACGGCTCTTACTTACGGCTCTGTTGTAAGAGGTTTGTTTTTTATTGATACAAGAAGATTATTTATTATTATTATTGTTATTATTACGCCTAAACGATCGCATTTTTGACCCTCTAAACGTTAACCAAAACACTTTTTTTTTTTTTTGTACACACCTCAGACCCAGTGAAAAATTTTACAAACTGGAAAAAATATGTTGCTGAAAATTTTCCGACGTATCCAGCGTATGGTTGATATGTTCGCCATTCATGGAGCAAAGGGTGTAGGGCCTTCCCCCATGTTTTTTTTATTATCTTTGCAGTCTGCTGGTCTGATAGATATGCCAAAATGTCAGAACACCGGAGGAGGTGGATCCAATCAGCTGATGGCTCGAACCACAGAGCTCAGCTGTTTTCCATGATAAATCAGGCTCAGGGCAAAAGCACACTTCATGCATTATCTTTTTTTTTTCACTTTTTTGAAAATAACTTTTTTTTAAATCACCATCAATTAGCGTGCCTTTGAGCCAGGTCATGTCTGGCCGCTGCATCTCCCAACATATTCTGTGTTGATTTGTCAGACCCAGTCCCACTGATGCTCCGCCCAGTCTGCTTGTGCACCTTATGTTCTCCACATATGCCAAATTATCCTTCAGACCTACGCAATGACGGCAACTTTAAGGAATTATTTTTTTTAAGTATTAAATCTTCAGTATTATGTTTTTCTAGTCACATTTGTTGTTTTTCACTTCCTTGTTTTGTCCATCGAACATTGTGATGACTGGATAATACGCAACATCACAAACTGTCAATCAGCATAGTTGTGATGCTGTGAATTATCCAATAAGCATGGCCGTGATGCTGCATATTATCCAGTCAGCACAGAGTCAATCCAAAACCCCTCCCACACTTCTTGAAGCCAGGCACGACACAGAGTGGTGACACTTTTATTAAACTTTTATTGACAAAAATTACATATTTTGAATGAGCGACTCCACATTCGAGGATGCACACCTCATAACCTCAGCAAAACACATATAAAACCTTAGGTCAGTCTGACGAACGGTTCAAGAGATATGCGTGGAACAGACACACACACACACACACACAGAGATTTGGTGCATTTATAGATAGATTAGGATTTCCAAAATCATTCATATTTGCTAAATATGGGAGCACTGTGAGGATCGTGTTCTTTGATTTCTCCAGTACTTTCACCACCATACAACCAGTGATCCTGAGGAACAAGCTGCTGTATGCAGGGGTGGACCAGCACCTGTCATTGTGGATCCTGGTCTACCTCACAAACCGACCACAGTTTGTGAGAACCCAAGAGTGTGTGTCTGACACCATCATCTACAGTACAGGGGTCCCCTAGGGAACAGTTCTTGCTCCCTTCCTGTTCACCCTCTACACTACTGTTTTTTCACACAATAGACCACACTGCCATCTACAGAAGTTCTCTGATGACTCTGCAATCATTGGCCTCATCTCTGATAGGGATGATGTGGAGTACAGAGGATTTATCCAGGACTTTGTGGACAGGTGCCTGTGGAACTGCCTCCAGATCAATGCGAGGAAAACCAAGGAACTGGTGGTGGACTGCCACAGGCAAGGACAACCCCCCATGGCACTGGTAAACATCCAGGGAACAGACATTGACATGGTGACATCTTACAAGTACCTGGGTGTTCACCTGAACAATAAACTGGACTGGTCTCACAACACCAACGTGCTCTACAAGAAGGGGCAGCACAGGCTGTACCTCCTGAGGAGACTCAGGTCTTTTGGAGTTCAAGGGGCACTTCTGAAGACCTTCTACGATCCGGTGGTGGCATCAGCCATCACATTTGGAGTGGTCTGCTGGGGCAGCGGCATCACAGCAGCCGACAGGAAGAGACTGAACAGGCTGATCAAAAAAGCCAGCTCTGTTCTGGGGCGACACCAGTGGAGAAGAGAGGAGAGAGGAGGATGGTGGCTAAGCTGTCATCTCTACTGGAGTCCGAGTCCCACCCCATGCGGGATATGATGGACACACTGAGGAGCTCATTTCGCGGTAGGCTGTGCCATCCTAAGTGCTCGAGGGAGAGGTTCCACAGGTCCTTCCTACCTACGGCTGTCAGACTTTATAATCTAACCGGTGCTGCTCGTAGAGGTCATATTGAACATACTAAACGTCACAACTTTGCACAATAGAGATCGCCCCTCCAATACACAACTAAGACAATTACAATTATTATTGAGGGTGGCAACAACACTGTTGATTCAAATGTGAAATATACTGTCTGGGTCCGTATTTATATTTTGCCAGGTAGTTTAACAAACTGTAATGCTGTTTATATCATCTAGCTGCAATGCTCCCGCACTGTGTATATAACTGTGTGCATATGTATATTCATTTACTGCTTTGGCTAACCAGTTCTTATCTTATTTACTATTGCTCTGAGTGTTGCTATCCCTTTGTTGCTGCAATTATGGACTTTCCCCATTGTGGGACTAATAAAGGCTTATCTTATCTTAAATAATTTTTATATTTTATATTTTGTTAGATAATTTTTAAATTACTTTCTTCAAAGTCAGAACTTTATATACACAAAGATTACTATGCCTTTAAACAATTTGGGAAATCCCAGATGATGATGACATGGCTTTAGAAACTTCTGATAGGTTAACTGACCTTCCTTGTGTGACATCATGGGAAAATCAAAAGAAATCAGTCAAGATATCAGGAAGAGAATTGTGGACTGCCATAAGTCTGGTTCATCCTTTGGTACAATTTACAGATGCCTGAAGGTGCCACGGTAATCTGTTCAAACAATTATACACAAGCAGGGCCTGACATTAACACCCGTCAACAGCCGGTGGATTTCAGCAGTGGTCAGTAATACAGCCACTCCCACTAGCCACTTTTGAGGGTTGTAGCTTTCTCAAATGGCATCTAAAATAATAAACATATTGCAATGTGAGACTATGAAACTATAACTCCCATAAGCACTATCTGCACACCGTGTGTGATCATTGGTCAACTGCTGCCATGGACGTAGTCTGGCTCTGCTGCCAGTCCAGTATAGGAGAAGTCATGGATGGAGTCAAGCTCTGCTCCAGGCTGGGTACAGAAGAAGCTGTGGACGATCTGCTGTCCTGCCCCGGTTCACACCACAACCCAGTGGGAAGAAATGCTGCGGTGGGTGGCAGTTTCTCCTGTACTGAGCCCGGAGCAGAGCCAGACTGTGAGTTCCTTTTGCAGCCAGTCTGGAGAAAAGGTGATGACTAAACGTCAGCCGGCAGAACTCACCTGTCCATGCTCTCAGCAATCAGAACATCGGGACAACTGCCCCTGACCCCCCATTATCCCAGCGATGTGTAGCTAATTCCTGTGCCCCCCCCCCCCCATCAGCTCCAACTTCTGTGGTTAAACAGGATTATTTTTAAAGCAAGAAGGTCCTGTTCATTAGTAGGGATGGATTTAAAAGATCAATTCAACGATCCAGATCGATTCATGTTTGACTGAGCAGATATCGATACACAAAATCCACAGCTCATTCTTTTAATATAATGCTTTTACGTGCTGTGAATGTCTTAGTTTTCAAATTCAAGATTCAGGAAGGTGCTGCCATAATTTGCTCCATACTCTAACATGCATTCAGTGCAATTTATAATGGCTGTAATGGCTAATTCTTTTATTTCATTTATTTAAGTTCTCAGCAAGAATATAATGTTGGTCATTTTTTGACAATTTTATTGAGCATTTATTTCTAAATAAATCACTGTTTAACAGGAAATTTGGGGCAATCCTGTGCTTTTCTTGTGTTGTTACATAGAATAGCATCACTGTAAACTATGAAAAAAGCAGCTACTTTAAAATCTGTACTTCCTCACACAACTGTCAGTGCAAAAAAAAAAACTCTAAAAAATGTTGCAACTTTTATCACAACTTTTTGAAAAAGCTCACACAAATTTGAGCTTTATGGGATGCAACAATTACAAAAACAGCAAGTGAAATCCTAGAGGGACTGAAATACAGTGAGATTATGTATATATGCTTCATGCATTGAATTTGTTTACTGACTGGGTTGTTAACTTGACACTACACACCTTTTGCTCAAAAGAAAGCACTTGTTAGCACTTTGTGAAATCATAAGTTAAATAATTAAAAGTGCATTTTTGTGTCAGTTCTTTATGTGATAATTTATGTATTAACAAAGTTAGAATATTCCTGGTACAATTTGCAGCATTAGGTCGCTAAGATTTTTTTTTTTTTCTGAAAAGTAAAATACCTTTTAAAACAGTAATTTCCCCTGACTGAATTGAGATCGGCTTGAATCAGAATCGATTCTGCAAATTAGTAATGATTCCCAGCCCTATTCACTAGTACTAACCCTCTATTCTAAGGGCCTATCAAGATACAGGGACCATTTAGACTCACCAATTAACCTAATATCCATGTCTTTGGATTGTGGGAGGAACCCAGAGCACCTGGAGTAAACCCATACAGCACAGGGAGAACATGCAAAATCCACCCAAAAAGGTTCCCACTTCTGCCAGCCTTGGGATTCGAACCTGGAACGTTGTAGCTGTTAGGCAACAGTGCTAATCCCTGTATCACCATGCTGCCCTGTACCACTGTGCAAGTAATGCAGTTTAATTATTAAAAATATAGTATTTCACTTTTATGATAAAAACAACTTGTCAAGATCAAGAAATTATTTTAAATTTACATATATTTCCACATCAGTCATCAATCCTAACCACCTAAACAAACTCACCACACCACATAAACTAACGGGCCAGTTTTGATCCGTGGGCTGTATGTTTTACACCCCTGGATTAGACCGTAAAAATAGCCTACATTACCCCATGGAGCTTCCTCTTTCTCCATTGCACCCCTCCTCCAGAGACCTGCACAAAATGAACCCGCTGTGAGCCCAGGAGAAGCCGGAAGAAAGGGGAAAATGTTTCTATTATAAGGGCATTTTTTTTTTCAGTCACTCCCTCACCCATCTGCAGCAGCTCTGACCATCCCCCGACTGCTGCGCTGAAGAGACCAGCATGTCCTGTCGGTGAGGGGCATTCTATGCATCCCGGTTCACCTTGCATATCTTCTGTTCTTTTTTTTCTGTGACAGCCCCCTCCGAAATAAAACCTATACATGTCATGTGCGCCTTTACGTGGCGCACAGAAATAAAGATGAACCCACTCGCTGGATGATTTTTTGCAACATTTATTGACAAGAAACATCCAAAAGTGCAAAACTCAAAATGCAAACACAAGGAAACTTACAGCGAGTAGCGCTCCTGAGCAGATTGCTCAGGAGGAGACGAGGCAGGTAGGAGAAGAATCAATGTCCCGAGAAACACTCGAGGGAAGGACAATGATTCCAACACAAACGAGGTAGTGGCAACAATAACGTGAAGTGAACGTGCTTAAATAGTGAACGAGCTGATAACAGAAGTAATCACAGGTGTGAGCTGGCCAGAACAGGAGAAGAAAACAACTAATAATTGGAAACAGCTGATCATAATAATGAGGGAAAATTTAAAGACTTATAAAAATGCTGATGACTTTCAATTGCAGCCTCCATCACCAGCTTCCAGGCTGACTGGCACGATCAGCGATGTGAGGACAAGAAACCTGATATCCCAGAGAAATGCGCTGTTATCTGTGGGAGATAGTTGAGGTGTGAATATATGATAATGGAACTCACGAATGTGGCTCGCCAATTGTAGTTTACACACACTACTTCAGTTTGTTCATTTTTCACGTCACACTGTACAGCCCTGAAACAGGGATACTACCATTCCCTGTGTTGTAGCAAAATCATCGTGTATGGTACACTTAGAACCAACAGCGGGGCCATTGGAAAGTGATTGATAAAACACCAATGACTTCAGATGTGGTTTTTCTTTGTCAAAAGTGCAATGCCACAAAATAGCAATACAGCAACTTTGTGCTCAGCTGCACTCCTTTTAAAGAGCCCACTCCTGTAAAGCACACGCACAGTCAGTCACTACTTGGACAACAAGCTAAATTTCTAAAAACAAAACCTAAAGAGACAAGCCCGGGCACCAAGCAAGAGCTGAAGATGCCTGCATTAGACGCTCTGCAGAGCATCACAAAAGAAAATATATTGCCATAATGATGTCTGTGAATTATGACTTCAAGTAGCCATTGCATGCAAGGGATATGTGACAAAGAATTTAAACATAGCTGTTGTGATATACGTATCACCGCTATGTAAAAAAGCGAAAAAACACATCTGAAGTCATGGTCATGACATGTCAGGTCATACATGATGTTTAGTAAACAACATCAAGAAATAAATTCTAATGTGTTTTTAAACGGTCAGGAACTTGATATTGTCTATAGTTTTAAATATCTTGAGATCATCCTTGACCCTCAGTTAACATTTACATAGCATGTGAGAAATCTCTCCAATATTTAAAAATTTCAACTGTATAATTTTAAACACATTAGAAGTAAGTTGACTGAAAAGGCAGCCAAAATGTTTTTATACTCCATGAGTTTTTCTCATATTTGCAACAAGTTGGTCTTGAGCCAGCGCGACTACTTTGAAGTCAATTGAAATGACCTACAAGAAAACTTTGAAAATGTTTGACAGGAAGCCACAATCCTATCATCATTGCAACATACTGGACAAACATGAATTGCTGAGTTTTAATCATTTTATTTATTTTAAACAAGTTTGTTTAATTTACAAGATATTGATTGATTGATTGATTGATTTTTATTTGAACATTGTTAAAGAAAGAAAAAAAGAGAGTTCAAAACACAACAAAAGAACAAACCAAAAATAAAATGTTCAAAAGGAGTGGGAAGAAGCCAACGCTTATACAGTCCCACCCCTTCTCCACACCAAACAAATTACAGTATTACTCATAATCATCATTATCCCACAACCACATTCACCGTAATACACCCATAGTCAAATTATACAACAAAAATGACACAACAATGACAGTCCATATCCAACAATATTACAACAACAATAAACATACAATTCTGGCATGTTCAATGCAAACACAAACAACACCATCCCTTCACAATCACCATAACACACAACAACCTTCCCTCACTGAAGACACAATGTAACATCACTGCCCTTCCAGACTTTGAACCACTGGAACGGGTGCTCACGGAAGATCTTGCTAAACTGGACCAGTTCTGCAAAATCTGGCGCCTAAAACCAAGCCCAGCAAAAACCGTCTCCAGTGTATTCCATCTCCACAATGCAAAAGCTGCCAGAGAACTAAACATCCACCTGAGCGGACTCAAGCTTAAGCATGCCCCAAATCCAACATCTTGGAGTGACCCTTGATAGGACCTTATCCTTCAAGGAACATCTAAAGGGGACGGCTGCTAAGGTGAAAGTACGAAACAACCTGCTCTGCAAGCTCGCTGGTGCAAAATGGGGGGCGGCAGTCTCCACCCTGCGCACCTCAGCATTGGCCCTTTCATACTCTGTAGCAGAATATTGTGCCCCTGTCTGGTCCAGGTCATCTTACACACACCATGTAGACACCCAGCTCAACTCAACCATGAGAACTATAACTGGAACAATCCGCTCAACACCACTCCCCTGGCTCTCTGTACTGTCAAACATAGCCCCTCCACACATCCGGCGAGCAGCATTAACTCAAAGGATGCTCCAAAAAGTTAAAGATTTTCCTCACTTACCAATCCATGCAGATATCTACACCCCACCCACTGCTCGACTTTCATCCAGACGGCCGATTTGGAAAAACCCTCCCCCAGCTGACTTTACCATCCAGACAGCTTGGCAAGAGGAATGGGAGACCAAGGAGGTCCCAAACAAACAGCTGGTGATAAACCCCAACCAACAGGTCCCGGGCACCAACCTCCCAAGGAGACAGTGGTCTACACTCAATCGCTTCAGGACTGGACATGGCCCCTGCTTGGCCAGCCTTCACAGATGGGGCAGTAGCCCTAGCCCACTGTGCGCATGTGGAGAGGAGCAAACTATGGAACACATCATAGAGGTTTGCCCGCTCCAAAGACTGGAAGGAGGATTACACACCCTCCATACAGCAAACCAGGAGGCAACTGCTTGGCTTAAGGACTTTGCATTCGCTAAATAAATAAATAAATAACTGCCCTTCATTCTCATACTGCTCAAAAATCATTTCTTTATACGTTGATTTAAATATATGGATGTTGGGACATTGCCTGTGTTTCTCCCCCAACCCATTCCACAATTTTACCCCACACACAGACACACAAAAACTCTTCCGTGTAGATCTTACTAAGTGAATTTTAAATTTTGTATTCCCCCATAAATTATATTTCCCTTCTCTCTCTCTGAATAGATTCTGTATATTGTGTGGCAAGAGGTTTTTACTAACTTTAAAAATAAATATTGAATGGACTGTCCCCTCCACCCCTAAGTAATTTTATGAACAACAGCACCAGAAATAGTATCACAACCAGAGTCACAAGAGCTTCATTGAGAGGAGATTGTATCATTCCTCTAAGATATACTACCTTCGGACAATGTGTTTTATCTTTGAAAGGGGGCGCCCTATGGAATAGCATGCCATTGACTGTGAGAAAGTGTTCCACCTATATTTCTTTTAAAGCTCATTTAAAGAACTGCCTTTTATCTAATCAAACCTACACACATCTTGATGCATGATGAACAAAAGAAATTGGTCTCACCAAGACTATTCCATACTGTGAATGTACAACAATGCCTCCCTTTTAATATTGTTCTTATTTTATATGTTTTTATTTTTGTATTTAACTTGGTTTCATTAGTACTATTGGATTGGATTGTTTTAGCATAATTAGTGTGTTTTAGTATGACTCTTGTTATATTGTGTTTTATTCTTCTTTATCATGTTTTGTCCTTCTTGTATAGGGGACATCTATATAGAAAATAGCCTCTGGCTATAATCTGGCTTGTTTACATTGATTATCAATGTTCATTAACTTGCATTGTCCTTAAAATAAATAAAATGAAAACTGAAATGTCTCAAACATTATGCTACCCTTAAAAGTGATACAGACAGCATTCTGGCCTCTTGGCCAGTAGGTGTTAGGGGTGGGAAATGCAGGGGGCCTCACAATCCGATTCAGATCGCGATCCAATACTATCACAATCTATCCTGATTCCTACTACGATCCACCACGATATCATACATCCCCCCTTCCATGTCAACATCAAATTTTGTCCTGAAAGTACAACTGTCAGTATCTGTTTCATGTAAAGTTTTAACTCTTTTCAACTCACCGTGGCCACTTTTGTTGTGGTGGCCGGTGGCTCTCAGTCCTGCAGCTTCTGCAATCCTTTCTGCTGCCGACATTCATGGGGCTTCATTTTCCGTGAAGACACGTCTCTGCACACAGGTTGATGGTGGCAGGTCTCCAGAGTTTGCTAGTTGGCGCCGCTCAGTGAAAAACAAGCTACACGCCGGTGTGTTTTTAGCTTAGCTGTTGTTAACACTACTCTGAGGCGTGTGCTGGCCATGGTGCTGGCCCGCAGGTTAGAGTTTTGTTGGGGTTTTTTTCCATGCAGCACTTCTTGCAGGTTGGGTGTCATATCAAGGTCTTCCATTCCATCTTTGTTATAAAATCCAAAAAAGGCCCAACATTTGAGCTAACTTTTTTCCGCATTCAACTGCTTTCTAACTTTCAAAGCTGGCTGTAAATCTCGTAAGACAAGATATGACTTCACTTGACTGGGTACTTGCTTCGCGCCATCCAGTGGACTGAAAACACAATTGGTTGATTAATACCAAGAGTATGCAACATTACATGAATATATATAAATAATAAAAGATCGATCCATGCGTTTAGGGATTGGTGAATTGTCGTTAGTGTCAAGTATCACGATCCATCACTGAATCGATCTTTTGTCCCACTTATTGTTGTACCACAACTTGGTAGACCCACGTGACATTAGCCCACTTATGCTATTGGCTGGGACCGGATGTGGCATCTTTACCAGCCAAAGATATGTAAACACTAGATAGGCCATGGCTAGCAGCTAGACTAGTCATGTTCCGTATACATAGCATGATTTTATGATTACATTAAATACAACAAACAATTGTGTATCCTGTTATCACAATGCTGCAGGTGGTGTCAACCATTATAATTACCTACAGAATATGGCACCTCCATTCACCATGAAAATGTTATCCATGTCCTATTTAGTGTATCATATATCTATGTTACTGGACACTGTTGTTGTGAGCCACGTGGCCCAAACAGTATGTAAACACACTTCACTTCACTGCAACTGCTCAGATGTAAATATTGTGATTATTTCAGTTCCGTAAATTGTTTTAAAAAATAATTGACCTTTTTCAATAAATTATTATTTTTTAAAAATATAGAGTCTTTAATTATGCAACTTTCTGAACACTTTGATGATGTATTTTTTTTAATGTGTTTTCATGAAAATACAATCCAGTTCACCTTTAAATGAAGGTACAAGTATAAAAAGTGTTGCAATTTTTTCATGGCAAGACTGAAATTTCTGTAAATACCCTTAAATTAGCAATGTGTATCTTATTCACATTTAATTTTTAAAATTAACATTAAACTGTGGAGCAAAGGAGTAAATCAAGGAAAAAAATGTCCTAAACATTATTGAGATGGCTGTACATGTGCTTTTTCAATTAGATAGATGCAGCTCAAAGCAAACCTTTAAGATTAAGTCATAAACTAAAGCTAATTAATCAACCTCACTTGTAAACAGCAGCCATAAAATTCACCCAAAGTGCTACATAAGCTTTCCTTTTAGAAAAATGCACAGGCACTGGTGCAAAACTGATATAAACAACAGAACAGAATTAAATAATTTAACTGCATAGGTTGACATACTCACAATTTTGCATGGCACTTATTATGAAGACATGGAGAGCATGAAAATATGAGAATGTTCTCTGGTTCCAGAAAGCCACGTGTAAATCCATTTTTTTATGATTTATGATGTTAATCACATTGATATTTGCTAAAATATAACTATCAATCATAGCACAGAACAAATCATAGCAGGCATACTGCAAACATTGCAAATACACAAAGCAAATTCTCTAGAAGACAGTCATATCAACCTTTAGAAATAGAATAGAATAGGCTTTATTGTTATTGTACAGTTGTACAGTACAATGAAATTGTGGGTGCTCTATCAGGCTACTGTGCAATAAAGGATGAGAGAAGGATTAGATGAAAACACAGTTACAGAACACATGATTTATCTTATCACACCCAGTGTCATGGACACTGGAGTCAAGGTGGGTAAAGTGTCTTGCCCAGGGACACAACGGCAGGATGACTGGGGAGAGCGGGGTTCAAACCACCAACCCTCCAGTTATTGGACGACCCACACTACCTCCTGAGCCACTACCACCCTCTTTGGACCAAGGGCCACCTGTGGTGAAAATATCATCCAAATCCATCTAGGAGTTTTTGTGTAATCCTGCTAACAAAGAAATGGCAGCAAAAACAATATGACTACATTATAATAACTAGAAAAGCACTCGGAAAGCGCAGACCTCCGCCAAGCGCCACAGTTCCCCCCCATACAGTGTTTGTGTGTACGTTTTCAGATTCCTTGACCATGAAAACATATGACTAGCAATTGGATTCACAATGATAGGATTAGTGGTTCAGTAGTAAAAGCATTACCTCCTTGGCGGAGGTAATAAACTGAAGTGTTGGTGTTGTGTCCATCTCCTCCATCTCCAAACTCCCAGGCTGCGGCCGTTGCAATTCATCGCACAACCGTGTACAACCCACAGGCCAATGGGTTATGCGAGCGTTTTCATAGATCACTGAAAGCAGCACTCAGGGCTTCACTGACGGATGCAAATTGGGTAGACAGGTTGCCGTGGGTTTTATATTGGGGTTGCGCTCCGCGGCAAAAGAGGATTTGGAAGCTTCCCCGGCAGAGAGCTTGTTTTTGCGCAGCCCCTATGGCTGCCCGGGGAATTTCTGCCAAATAATCCCGCGCCGGACAGCTGCCCGTCTCAGCTTTTGCAGCGTAGCGCAAACACAGGCACGCTGCCGGGCCCGGCCCACCACTGTTTTCCGCGTGCTTTTGTGCCTAAAACTTTGAAGAACGCGGAGTTCGTGTTCGTTAGACACGACGACCAGCGCCCTCCATTGCGCCTGCACACATGTTGAAAATGGCAGTATCTCACAATGTTAAAGAATCCTTTAAAAAATTCCTGTATCCAGACGGTGATCCGGATCATCCCCAAAATTTAATCAGTTCTTCCTTGTACCATTTCCAACAACGCCTGAAAGTTTCATCGAAATCCGTCCAAAACTTTTTGAGTTATCTTGCTAACCAACAGACAGACAGACAAACAGACAGACAAACAGACAGACAAACGCTGGCAAAAACATAACCTTCTGCGGCCTGCGGCCTGGGGGAGGAACAAGACTGTCATAATTATATTGACCATACATTGGGGCTGGGCAATTCGACCTTAAATCAGCATCATGGCTTATTGAATGTTTCAGGTCGATTTTCGGGGGGGGTGTTCCTCCTCTCTTTTCCCTTACAGTTTACTGACAAGGTTCATAATTATTAAGCAATATTACACAACAGTGCAGAATCATATCACTATGGCGTGTAGTAAATGAGCATAATGGAACAGGCCTATTGTGGTTTCACAAACAATAAATTAAACATTGTCCAGTGCTCAAGTTACTGTGTTTACATACCGTGTGGGTCATGTGACTCACAACAACATCCTTAGCTTGCCTGCCAGTACATGCCACCAGAGTTATGTCCGCACGCACTCCGAAACCCGTCTTAAACTGCACTCATTGTTTGCGTTTTCTTGGCGTCTTCAGATGAAATAATGTCAGTCATCACATACTACGTGGATGGAGACCTCCATCCCTTTGCCCGTCCATATCACCATCCATCTGTACATTGTGTGATAGGGCCTTGGTGGAGGTATGCACTCATGGATCACCTCTAACATGTAATGAGTTCATCTTTGGGCCAAGGGCCACCTCTGATGAAAATGTCATCCAAATCCATCAATGAGTTTTTGTGTGATCCTGCTAACAGACAGAGAAACGGCAGCAAAAACAACTAGAAAAGCACTGAGTGCAGACCTCCAGCAAGCAGCTCATTTCCCCCAGATGACATTGTTAGAACTGTAGCAGTTTTCTAAATGTAACATTTCTATATTTGACACTGATGAACAATACTAATTCAATTTTTCTTCTATAACATTTATTAAAATAATAAATAAATATTAAGTAACTTAGCTATAGAAATTCTGGTGTATGAGCAAAAGTAAAATTAAACCAAGTTGATACTCCATCCATCCTGATTTTTCCTAAAAAAAATTTTAAAAAAATCCTTGATCCAGGTAAAATTCCTGGATCCAGGTGGTGATCCGGATCACCACAAAAATGTAATCATCTGTTCCCCATACCATTACACACCTTTCCTGAAAATGTCATCAAAATGTGTTCATAAATTTGGGAGTAATGTTGCTAAGAGACAGACAGACAAAGCAATGCCAGTGTCGTGGCAAAAAGTGATCAGCTGCCAAAAATAGATCACCAGGTGCCATATTGTAGTTATGGGGTTATATTAGTCGTAAAATATATATACATTTCAACTGGTAAACAGTACTGAGTTGGGTATAATAATATATATTTAACATTTATGATGCATTTTGAACTGGAAACAAACTTGATGTAGGAATAAAAGTAATTAAAATAGGCAGTGGCTATGGATACGTAAGACGTAGCCAAAGAATGTTTTCTGCAGGCACGGCTCAAATCCGAATGGCCAGTTAGTGTCACGTGATCCTGCACGCCACAGCTCATTCACAAAAATCTACGAATACATTTTAAGATGGAACACCACCGTGTTCAAAAAGATCCGCAAATTTACGTGTCTTATGCGCGTGTTTTTGACTGCGGGGGGCAACCACAGACGTGCTAATAACGTGTGAATCACGCGACTTTCCCGCGTGATATACGCGTCAAATATACACGTGAATTTCACGTGATTTTTAAATACCTGCGACTGTCTGAAGTTGCGCTTCACGTGCATGTCAGTTTGTATTGGCTGCTGAGCTTTTGGGTTAAACCATTTCCGTGAGGCAAGGGGACGTTCAAACCTATCAATTCCCACACTCTTTCAATAAAAAGCAGTCATAATAGATACTAAAAATAATTATTTTATTAAATGTGAATCAAGATAAATATTGAGAGATGTAAAATTAAAATGTAATAAATTAAATAAATAAAGAAAGTGGGAATTAATAGGCTTGAACAACCCTTGCCTCATGGAAATGGTTTAACCTAAAAGCTCAGCAGCCAATAGAAACTGACATGCTGCTGCTCAGCGCATGAAGCTAGCCTTCAGACAGTGACAAAGGTACTCGAAATCGCGTGAAATATACGCGTATTTGACGCATATATCACTCCTGAAAGATGCGTGATTCACGTTATTTGCGCGTCTATGGTTGGCCCCCGCAGTCAAAAAGACGCACAAAAGTTATGCTAATTTGCGTGTATATTTGAATTCGGCGGCAATGCCGTGTCTTCTGCGGGAGAGGCTATGGACACTGAACTGAACCGAACCTGTAGAATTGCTTGCTCCAGGTACGGCTCAGATCTGATTGTGTCACGTGACACGCCGTACTGCATTCCCAAAAATCTACAAATGCGTTACATCAATGCTGTTGCCCTACCTTCATTGTCTGTTGCTACGGAAGAGTTGATCAAGCTGACAAAACTGTCAAATCAGATGACAGCTGCTGTTGTGTAGGGAAAGTGTGGTCGACCTGTGATCCAAAGGTGAGGGGGTTCGTCTCCCGCTGTCACCGCCCACTTCTTTGCAATGAGTGTGTGTGAATATGTGATTTGTACGAATGGTTAGATAATCAAACCTGTTAAACACTGGCAATCCAGTGTTTTTTTTAAGACCTATCCACTTTACAGTGGTGTGAAAAAGTGTCTGCCCCTTCCTGATTTCTCTTTTTTTTCTATGTTTGTCACACTTAAGTGTTTCAGATTATCAAACAAATTTAAATATTAGACAAAGATAACACAAGTAAACACAGAATGCAGTTTATTGTTTATTATTAAGGGTAAAAAAAATCCAAACCTACATACACACATGGACAAAATTGTTGGTACCCCTCTGTTAATGAAAGAAAAACCCACAATGGTCACAGAAATAACTTGAATCTGACAAAAGTGGTAATAAATAAAAATTCTATGAAAATTAACCAATGAAAATCAGACAATGCTTTTGAATTGTAGTTCAACAGAATTATTTTAAAAAACAAACTGATGAAACAGGCCTGGACAAAAATGATGGTACCCTTAACTTAATATTTTGTTGCACAACCTTTTGAGGCAATCACTGCAATCAAACGATTTCTGTAACTGTCAATGAGACTTCTGCACCTCTCAGCAGGTATTCTGGCCCACTCATCATGAGCAAACTGCTCCAGTTGTCTCAGGTTTGAAGGGTGCCTTCTCCAGACGGCACGTTTCAGCTCCTTCCACAGATGTTCAATAGGATTTAGATCAGGGCTCATAGAAGGCCACTTTAGAACAGTCCAATGTTTCGCTCTTAGCCATTCTTGGGTGTTTTTAGCTGTGTGTTTTGGGTCATTATCCTGTTGCAAGACCCACTACCTGCGACTGAGACCAAGCTGTCTGGCACTGGGCAGCACATTTCTCTCTAGAATACCTTGATCGTCTTGAGATTTCATTGTACCCTGCACAGATTCAAGACACCCTGTGCCAGATGCAGCAAAGCAGCCCCAGAACATAACAGAACCTCCTCCATGTTTCACAGTAGGGACAGTGTTCTTTTCTTGGTATGCTTCATTTTTGCGTCTGTGAACATAGAGCTGATGTGCCTTGCCAAAAAGTTGCAGTTTTTGTCTTGTCTGTCCATAGGACATTCTCCCAGAAGCTTTGTGGCTTGTCAACATGCAGTTTGGCAAATTCCAGTCTGGTTTTTTTATGATTTGTTTTCAACAGTGGTGTCCTCCTTGGTCGTCTCCCATGAAGTCCACTTTGGCTCAAACAACGACGGATGGTGCGATCTGACACTGATGTACCTTGACCTTGGAGTTCACCATGAATGTGTTTAGAGGTTGTTCTGGGCTCTTTTGTTACCATTCATATTATCCGTCTCCTCCTGCGGCCACGTCCAGGGAGGTTGGCTACAGTCCTGTGGATCTTAAATTTCTGAATAATATGTGCAACTGTAATCACAGGAACATCAAGCTGCTTGGAGATGGTCTTATAGCCTTTACCTTTAACATGCTTGTCTGTCATTTTCTTTCTAATCTCCTGAGACAACTCTCTCCTTTGCTTCCTCTGGTCCATGTTTAGTGTGGTACACACCATGTCACCAAACAGCACAGTGACTACCTGTCACCCTTCAAATAGGCCAACTGACTGATTACAAGTTTGTAGACACCTGTGATGTTAATTAGAGGACACATCTTGGTTGAACATGTCCCTATGGTCACATTATTTTCAATCTTTTCTAGGGGTACAATCATTTTTGTCCAGGCCTGTTTCATGAGTTTGGTTTTTTTTAAAGTAATTCTGTTGAACCACAATTCAAAAGCATTGTCTGATTTTCACTAGTTAATTTTCATAGATTTTTTATTTATTACCACTTTTGTCAGATTCAAGTTATTTCTGTGACCACTGTGGGTTTTTCTTTCATTAACAGAGGGCTACCAGCAATTTTGTCCACAGCTGTAGCCCTGTGTGGAAAAAGTGATTGTCCCTCCTCCCCATTAAAACATAAATTAAAGGTAAAGCCAACTTTATTGTCATTCAATCCATACAGCCAATCATGTACAGTAGAACGAAATCTTCTCTTATCTACAATGTTAATCACATCTAGAATCAGAGGGGTCGCTGCCATGCAAGACGCCACCACAAATTTCCCTCCTCCGTTCCATTATTGCTGAGCACCAAGCTGGACGGCAGGAAGTTCCACTTTTATATGGTCTTCGGCATGACCCGACCAGGATATGAACCCTGGCCTCCTGGGTGTGGGGCAGATGCTCTAACAACAAGGCCACCACTCCGGTGGCCTAGTTGCTGAGATCCAAAAAATTCAGGAACAAATGAAAAACAAAGTAATTGGGATCTATCAGTCTGGAAAAGGTTATAAAGACATTTCTAAAACTCTGGGACTCCATCGAACCACAGTGAGAGCCATTATCCACAAATGGCGAAAATATGGAACAGTGGTGAATGTCATGAATTGGCCCTCTCCGGGGCAGAAAGGCAAACCCACGTGCTGAATTGCATTGTGACGTTTATTAACAAAAGATCTTGAACAGTGCACCAACATAAAAATACAGACGAAGTAACTTACTACAGTGACGCTCCAGAGCAGGGAGAGCTCTGGAGGAGACGAGAGGAGAAGAGTAGTCCTTAGACGTTAGACATACTGCAATAGACAATGCTGCCGCACTGAGAAACAAAACAGTAGTCCTTAAATAGTGGGCAGCGGATAGCGGCAGACAGATGACCAGCATGTGTGAGCTGAGCAGACAGGTGGCCTTAATTACCCAATTGCTCACAGGTGGGAAACAGACTGTGAACAGCAAGTAGGAGTGTCTGAGAGAGGAGTGCTCATAAGTGACAAAAAAACAAAACATATACAGAAAACTGACAACATAATAATAACAGACATACAAAACTCAAAAATAAATTGAGAGTCTGAGCTCTGAGCTCAGACTCATGACAGGTGAACCATCCCAGGAGTGGCCGGCCGACCAAAATAACCCTAAGAGCACAGTGACGACTCATCCAAGAGGTCACAAAAGATCCCACAACAACATCCAAAGAACTGCAGGCCTCACTTGCCTCAATTAAGGTTCATGACTCCACCATAAGAAAGAGACTGGGCAAAAATGGCCTGCATGGCAGAGTGCCAAGATGGAAACCACTGATGAGCATAAAGAACATAAAGGCTTGTCTCAGTTTTGCCAGAAAACATCTTGATGATCCCGAAGACTTTTGGGAAAATACTCTGTGGACTAACGAGACAAAAGTTGAACTTCTTGGAAGGTGTGTGTCCCATTACATCTGGTGTAAAAGTAGCACTGCATTTCAGAAAAGGAACATCATACCAACAGTAAAATATGGTGGTGGTAGTGTGATGGTCTGGGGCTGTTTTGCTGCTTCAGGACCTGGAAGACTTGCTGTGGTAAATGGAACCATGATTTCTGCTGTCTACCAAAAAATCCTGAAGGAGAATGTCCGGCCATCTGTTCGTAACCTCAAGCTGAAGCGCACTTGGGTTCTGCAGCAGGACAATGATCCAAAACACACCAGCAAGTCCACCTCTGAATGGCTTAAGAAAAACAAAATGAAGACTTTGGAGTGACCTAGTCAAAGTCCTAACCTGAATCCGATTGAGATGCTGTGGCATGACCTTAAAAAGGTGCTTCATGCTCAAAACCCCTCCATTGTGGCTGAATTACAACAATTCTGCAAAGATGAGTGGGCCAAAAGTCCTTCACCGCACTGTAGAAGACTCATTGCCAGTTATCGCAAATGCTTAATTACAGTTGTTGCTGCTAAAGGTGATCCAACCAGTTATTAGGTATAAGATAAGATAAGATAAGCCTTTAATTAGTCCCACAATGGGGAAATTTAGGGGGCAATCACTTTTTCACTCAGTGCCATGTAGATTTGGATTTTTTTTCCCCTTAATAAGATAAGATAAGATAAGATAAGCCTTTATTAGTCCCACAACGGGGAAATTCCAGGATTGCAACAGCACAGGGATAGCAACACTCAGAGCAACAATCAGAAGGCAAGAAAAAAAACAAGCAAGCAAGAGCAGCTAATAAACATATGTACGTATTACTATAAAATATATATATATACACACACACACAGACACACAGTGCAGAGCATTGTAGCTGGATGGAATAAATATATGAATATATGAACACACAGTGCAGAGCATTGTAGCTAGATGGAATAAATATGTAAATATATAAACACCCACAGTACGGAGCATTGCAGCTAGGTGGAATAAATATGCAAGTATATAAACACACACAGTGCGGAGCAATGTAGCTAGATGGAATAATATGTAGATATATAAATATATAAACACACCCAGTGCTGAGCATTGTAGCTAGATGGAATAAATATGCAAATATATAAACACACACAGTGCAGAGCATTGTTGCTAGATGGAATGAAACAGCATAACCGTCTACTTAGTTATCCTACATGGTATGATTATGTGCCCATACATATTCTCACCCTCCATAGCGACCGGTATGTTCCTAGTTGTATGCCGGAGGGGACCATTGTGTAAGTCTATTGCATCTTTTGCATTCAAAAAACTATTAGTTTGTTACGTCTTTTTGCTATCTCTGCGAGCAGCCCTGCTTAGGTTGTACAGTCTGACAGCCGTTGGTAGGAAGGACCTACGAAACCTCTCGGTTGTGCACCTGGGATGATGTAGTCTGCTGCTAAATGAGCTCCTCAGTGCATTCAGTATGTCCTGCATAGGGTGGAACTCGGACTCCAGCAGAGATGACAGTTTAGCCACCGTCCTTCTCTCTCCTATCTCCTCCATCGGATCAAGGCGCTGCCCCAGGACAGAGCTAGCTTTCTTAATCAGTTTGTTCAGTCTCTTCCTATCGGCTGCAGTAATGCCACTGCCCCAGCAGACCACTCCAAAAGTGATGGCTGATGCCACCACCGTGTCATAGAATGACTTCAGCAGCGCCCCTTGTACACCAAAAGACCTGAGTCTCCTCAGCAGGAACAGCCTGCGCTGTCCCTTCTTGTAGAGTGCATCAGTATTGTGTGACCAGTCTAGTTTATTGTTCAGATGAATACCCAGGTACTTATAGGATGTCACCATCTCGATGTCTGTTCCCTGTATATTTACTGGTACTGTGAGGGGCTGCCCATGCCTGCGGCAGTCCACCACCAGCTCCTTAGTTTTCCTCGCGTTGATCTGGAGGCAGTTCCGATGGCACCAGTCCACGAAGTCCTGGATAAGCCCTCTGTACTCAGCTTCATCTCCATTGGAGATGAGGCCAACGATCGCAGAGTCATCAGAGAACTTCTGTAGATGGCAGTGTGTTGTGTTGTGTGAGAAGTCCGCAGTATAAAGAGTGAACAGGAAGGGAGCCAGCACCGTTCCCTGGGGGGCCCCCGTGCTACTGATGATCGTGTCGGACACACAGTCCCGGGTTCTCACAAACTGAGGCCGGTTCGTGAGGTAGTCCAGGATCCATGATGACAGGTGCTGGTCCACCCCTGCGCGCAGCAGCTTGTCCTTCAGGATCATCGGTTGGATGGTGTTGAAAGCACTGGAGAAGTCAAAGAACATGATCCTCACCATATTCCTGGGCTTCTCCAGGTGGGACAGAGAACGGTGAAGGAGGAAGATCACCGCATCCTCCACCCCAATGCCATGCTGGTAGGCGAACTGGAGTGGATCCATCGCTGGTTCCACCAGGGGGCGGAGGTGAGCAAGGAGCAGTCTCTTCAGGGTCTTCATCAAGTGGGACGTCAAGGCCACCGGTCTGTAGCTGTTCAGGTCTTTGGGGTGGGAAGTTTTTGGTACAGGTACCACACAAGATGTTTTCCACAGCTGTGGTACCCTCCCCAGTTTCAGGCTCATGTTGAAGATATACGTCACAATCCCACACAGCTGGTCTGCACAGGACTTGAGGAGCTTTGCGCTGATGCCGTCCGGTCCCGGCGCCTTCCTCGCCTTGATCTTCCTCAGCTCCGTCCTCACCTGGGTCCTGGTCAGGGTCAGGATGGGGGGCTGTGTGTTGGGAGTGGGGGGGTGTTGGTGGAGTGGGGAGTGGGCAGCAGGACTTGATTTCTTTAGAGGCAGCAGTGGTTGTTGTGCAGTCAGGGGGGAGGGCGGTTGGTCAAATCTATTGAAAAACAGATTCAGGTTGTTCGCCCACTCCCTGCCCCCTGTGGCCTGGGGGGAGGTATTCTGGAGCCCCGAGATGGTTTTGAGGTTTCTCCAGACCCCGCTGATGTCGCTCTGTTGCAGCTTGTCCTCCATCTTCTTCCTGAAGCTGTCCTTGCCTTCTCTGATCTTTCTCCTCAGCTCCCTCTGTACGGACTTCAGCATCTCCCTGTTCCCTGACCTGAAGATCCTCTTCTTCTCTCTCAGAAGTGTTTTTATCTCAGGGTTGATCCAGGGTTTGTTGTTTGAGTGACGCCGTATGGTCTTGGTGGGAACGGATTTGTCCACACAGAAGCTGAGGTAGCCCGTGAAGGTGTGAATGAGGCCATCGATGTCCTCACCATGTGGATCGCAGAGCTGCTTCCAGGCGGTGGCTTCAAAACAGCCCTTTAGGGTGTCCATTGTCTCCTCAGACCATAACTCCACAGTGTGCATGGCCGGAGGTTGTCTGTGCACTAGGGGTTTGTACACCGGCCGGAGATGAACCAAGTTGTGATCCGATCTCCCGAGTGGGGGGAGTTGTGATGAGGTGTACGCCTCCTTAGTGTTTGCGTAGAATAAATCCAGTGTTTTATTGTCTCTAGTGTGGCATGTGACATACTGGGTGAACGTGGGTAGAATGGGAGACAGTGAAACATGGTTGAAATCGCCTGAGATGAGGAGAAGAGCATCTGGGTGTTCTGTCTGCAGCCTGCTGGTTACTGAATGGATGACATCACGTGCTGTCCCAGCGTTCGCCGTCGGATTTGCATAAACAACAATGCAGATCACGTGTGAGTGTTCTCTCGGGAGATATGTAGGCCTCATGCTAACAGCTAGCAACTCAATGTCTTTGCTGCAGTGTCGTTGTTTAACAGTGATATGTCCCGGTCTGCACCAGTTGTTGTTAACATACATTATCACTCCACCGCCCCTAGCCTTGCCACTGTCTGGTGTTCGGTCAGCTCGTATCATGTGAAAACCCTCCAGCTCAATGTTAGCATCTGCTGCTAGTTCAGTTAGCCACGTCTCAGTAAACAAAAGGAGAGAGCACTCCCGGTATGTGCTATCATAACGGGAGATAGCCGCTAGCTCATCTAACTTTCCCAGTATCGACCGTACATTTCCCATGACAACAGATGGAAGGGAGGGTCTGTACCTTATATTTTTTGTCCTCCGCCTTACTCCAGCCCGGCAGCCGCGGCGTTTTCGCCTCAGTTCTCTCGGTATGTCGAGTTTTTCCAATGGGACCGGGTGGCGGTTGAATGCTAGCAGCTGTTCTCTGCTGTATCGTATCCTGCTATAGACAGTGGCTCCGTCCACCGGCTCAGGAGACATTTAGGACGATCTGTGTGTCCGTGATATAAGTGGGGTGAAAAAAAAAGACGGATCAAAAGAGAGAGGAAGGGAAAAAGACTCGGAATCGAGCCGCTGTTGCAAAAGGCAGCCGACTCGTGTGGCGCCGAGAGAAAAAAAAAAAAAAAAAAAAAAAAATAATGTAAAAAAATAGTGTTAATAATGAACACCTTCCTTTAAAAACTGCATTTTGTGTTTACTTGTGTTATCTTTGTCTAATATTTAAATTTGTTTGATGATCTGAAACATTTAAGTGTGACAAACATACAAAAAAAATGAGAAATCAGGAAGGGGGCAAACACTTTTTCACACCACTGTATTCCTAGCCCACATGATACCTTGCATGAATTATGTGTGCAACTTACGGTTCTAGTTTAGAACGTGGAGTTGTCACTGAAACTGGATACTTTTCCTTGTTAAAAAAACAATGACTTTGTGGTGACACTAGACACTGCAGGTGGACATTATCTCACACCCAGAAGCAGACGGAGGGGCTGAACAATGGACTGAGGGGGGTAGCCCCCCACAGGGGTAATTAGACCAGACTATAAGGCGTCTTCGCCACCTGCTGCTCTAAGCTGCAGCGCAGGGAGGCGAATGTATTGTTATGAAGGTAACATGTGTTATGATAATCGTGCCACACATTGCCTTTGTCAAACCCAATGCAATATGCGCCAGACTCAGTCTCTACGCGAGTTCAATAAGGTTATATAAAGAGAACGCAGAGAGACTGGGGAGGCTCCTTGACAGAGACTCGGCCCCATCGTCCATGCTGGGGCACACAGGCTGTACATTTATGTTAGAAGAGGATCTTCAGGTCGGGGAACAGGGAGATGTTGAAGTCTGTACAGAGGGAGCTGAGGAGAAAGATCAGAGAAGGCAAGGACAGCTTCAGGAAGAAGATGGAGGACAAGCTGCAACAGAGCGACATCAGCGGGGTCTGGAGAAACCTCAAAACCATCTCGGGGCTCCAGAATACCTCCCCCCAGGCCACGGGGGGCAGGGAGTGGGCGAACAACCTGAATCTGTTTTTCAATAGGTTTGACCAACCGCCCTCCCCCCTGACTGCACAACAACCACTGCTGCCTCTAAAGAAATCAAGTCCTGCTGCCCACTCCCCACTCCACCAACACCCCCCCACTCCCAACACACAGCCCCCCATCCTGACCCTGACCAGGACCCAGGTGAGGACGGAGCTGAGGAAGATCAAGGCGAGGAAGGCGTCGGGACCGGACGGCATCAGCGCAAAGCTCCTCAAGTCCTGTGCAGACCAGCTGTATGGGATTGTGACGTACATCTTCAACCTGAACCTGAAGCTGGGGAGGGTACCACAGCTGTGGAAAACATCTTGTGTGGTACCTGTACCAAAAACTTCCCACCCCAAAGACCTGAACAGCTACAGACCGGTGGCCTTGACGTCCCACTTGATGAAGACCCTGGAGAGACTGCTCCTTGCTCACCTCCGCCCCCTGGTGGAACCAGCGATGGATCCACTCCAGTTCGCCTACCAGCATGGCATTGGGGTGGAGGATGCGGTGATCTTCCTCCTTCACCGTTCTCTGTCCCACCTGGAGAAGCCCGGGAATATGGTGAGGATCATGTTCTCTGACTTCTCCAGTGCTTTCAACACCATCCAACCGATGATCCTGAAGGACAAGCTGCTGCGCACAGGAGTGGACCAGCACCTGTCATCATGGATCCTGGACTACCTCACGAACCGGCCTCAGTTTGTGAGAACCCGGGACTGTGTGTCCGACACGATCATCAGTAGCACGGGGGCCCCCCAGGGAACGGTGCTGGCTCCCTTCCTGTTCACTCTTTATACTGCGGACTTCTCACACAACACAACACACTGCCATCTACAGAAGTTCTCTGATGACTCTGCGATCGTTGGCCTCATCTCCAATGGAGATGAAGCTGAGTACAGAGGGCTTATCCAGGACTTCGTAGACTGGTGCCATCGGAACTGCCTCCAGATCAACGCAAGGAAAACTAAGGAGCTGGTGGTGGACTGCCGCAGGCATGGGCAGCCCCTCACAGCACCAGTAAATATACAGGGAACAGACATCGAGATAGTGACATCCTATAAGTACCTGGGTGTTCATCTGAACAATAAACTAGACTGGTCACACAATACTGACGCACTCTACAAGAAGGGACAGCGCAGGCTGTTCCTGCTGAGGAGACTCAGGTCTTTTGGTGTACAAGGGGCGCTGCTGAAGACATTCTATGACACGGTGGTGGCATCAGCCATCACTTTTGGAGTGGTCTGCTGGGGCAGTGGCATTACTGCAGCCGATAGGAAGAGACTGAACAAACTGATTAAGAAAGCTAGCTCTGTCCTGGGGCAGCGCCTTGATCCGGTGGAGGAGATAGGAGAGAGAAGGACGGTGGCTAAACTGTCATCTCTGCTGGAGTCCGAGTTCCACCCTATGCAGGACATACTGAATGCACTGAGGAGCTCATTTAGCAGCAGACTACATCATCCCAGGTGCACAACCGAGAGGTTTCGTAGGTCCTTCCTACCAACGGCTGTCAGACTGTACAACCTAAGCAGGGCTGCTCGCAGAGATAGCAAAAAGACGTAACAAACTAATAGTTTTTTGAATGCAAAAGATGCAATAGACTTACACAATGGTCCCCTCCGGCATACAGCTAGGAAAATACCGGTCGCTATGGAGGGTGAGAATATGTATGGGCACATAATTATACCATGTAGGATAACTAAGTAGATGGTTATGCTGTTTCATCCCATCTAGCAACAATGCTCTGCACTGTGTGTGTTTATATATTTACATACTTATTCCATCTAGCTACAATGCTCAGCACTGGGTGTGTTTATATTTATCAGAATCAGAATCAGAATCAGCTTTATTGGCCAAGTATGCACAACACATACAAGGAATTTGACTTTGGCTAAAAACTTGCTCTCATTGTTCAGGTGGAGGATTTAAATAAGGATTCAATGACAACAGAGTATGTACAGTAAATTACAGTCTGTCCACGTTTCTATAAAAGGATGCAAATATATACAGGAATATATGCAGTTATTTACTCGGACTAACCACACTTTGCAGAAATATATGAAAAATATACAATCACACAGTATTTCAATGTGGACTCAGATTCAGTGATATAATGTGAATGAAGTAAAAAGCAGTGTGAGAGTTATGTGCAATGTAATAATGGATGAAAAGTCATGAGTACAGCAAACAGGTAGGACTAGGTGAATGTTAGGAGTTCATCAGAGTGATGGCTTGAGGAAAGAAACTGTTCCTGTGACGGGTGGTTTTGACCTTCAGTGATCTGTAACGACGACCAGAAGATAGAAGTTCAAACAGTTTGTGGCCGGGGTGTGATGGGTCAGCACAGATGTTTCCCGCCCGTTTCCTGGTTATGGACCGATATAAGTTCTCAATGGAGGGTAGGTCGGTACCAATGATCCTCTCCGCAGACTTAATGATCCGCTGCAGTCTGGTCTTGTCCTGTTTAGTGGCAGATCCAAACCAGACAGTGATGGAAAAGCAGAGGACAGATTGGATGATGGCGGTGTAGAAGACAACCAGCAGCTCCTGAGGCAAATCAAACTTCTTGAGCTGACGCAGAAAAAACAACCTCTGCTGGGCCTTTTTCCGGACAGTGTCTATATGGGAGGACCACTTCAGGTTCCGGGAGATTGTGGTACCCAGAAACTTGAAGGAGTCCACAGTGGACACTGTGCTGTTGAGGATGGTGAGTGGGGGGAATGAAGGGGGGTGTCGCCTGAAATCCACAGTCATCTCCACCGTTTTGGCTGGGTTAAGTTCAAGATGGTTCTGGCTGCACCAGAGGATCAGCTGCTCCACCTCCCGCCTGTATGCAGACTCATCATCATCCCGGATCAAACCGATGACTGTGGTGTCGTCCGCAAACTTCAGGAGCTTCACCGAAGGGTCCTCTGAGGTGCAGTCGTTGGAGTAGAGGGAGAAGAGCAGTGGGGAAAGGACACATCCTTGGGGGGCGCCAGTACTAATTTTTCGGGAGCTGGATGTAAATCTCCCTAGCTTCACCTGTTGCCACCTGTCAGTCAGAAAACTGGAGATCCACTGGCAGGTGGAGGGGGGCACCTTGAGCTGGAGGAGTTTCTGATGAAGAATGCCTGGGATGATGGTGTTGAACGCTGAGCTGAAGTCGACAAACAGGATCCTGGCGTACGTCCCTGGGGAGTCGAGGTGTTGCAGGATGTAATGTAGTCCCATATTCACTGCATCATCCACTGACCTGTTTGACCGGTAGGCAAACTGCAGTGGGTCCATCAGGGGGCCTGTGATGACCTTCAGGTGGTTCAGCACCAATCTCTCCAAGGATTTCATGACCACAGAGGTCAGGGCAACAGGTCTGTAGTCGTTTAATCCTGTAATAGAGGGTTTCTTGGGAACTGGAATGATGATGGAGCGTTTGAAGCAGGAAGGCACTTCATGCAGCTCCAGTGATCTGTTAAAGATCCGGGTGAAGATGGGGGCCAACTCGTTGGAGCAGACTCTCAGGCAGGACAGAGACACACCATCAGGTCCTGCAGCCTTCTTGATCTTTTGTCTCTGAAAGACCAGGCGCACCTCCTCTTCACAGATCATTAGTGCTGGTGGGAGGTCAGAGTGGAGGAGGGATGGAGTTCCTGGGGCTGCAGATAATCCTTTTGTGTGGGTGGGAGGTGAGAACTGTAGGTTCTTTTCAAACCTGCAGTAAAAGCTGTTTAGGTCATTAGCCAGCTGGAGGTTTTCCGCAGGGTGGGGGGATGGTCTCCTGTAGTTGGTGATATTCCGTAGGCCTCTCCAGACAGAAGCAGAGTTGTTAGCTGAGAAGTTTTTTTGTAACTTCACACTGTAGCTCCTCTTAGCAAGCCTGATCTCCTTCGTCAGCATGTTTCTGGCCCGCTTGTACAGAGTCCAGTCACCAGTCCTGTAGGCCTCCTCCTTGGTCTGACGTAGCTGCTTCAGTTTAGGAATGAACCAGGGTTTATTGTTGTTGTATATGCAGAAGGTCTTGGTCTGCACACACATGTCCTCGCAGAAACAGATGTATGATGTCACAGTGTCAGTGAGTTCATTTAGGTTAATGGCTGCAGCTTCAAAAACACTCCAATCTGTACAGTCAAAGCAGGCTTGTAACTTCAGCTTTGATTCCTCAGTCCATTTCTTCACAGTCCTTACAACAGACTTGGAAGTTTTTAGTTTCTGTCTGTATGTTGGAATAAGATGGAGCAGACAGTGGTCAGAAAAACCCAGAGCTGCACGGGGGACGGCATGATAGGCGTTCCTTAAAACTGTGTAACAGTGGTCAAGTGTATTTGTGTCCCTGGTGGGACATTTAATATGCTGTCTGTATTTAGGAAGCTCATTTGGGAGATTAGCTCTATTGAAATCACCCAGAATGATAAGCAGAGAGTCTGGATGTTTTTCCTCCACCTCTGCTATCTGGTCAGCGAGGTGCTGCAGTGCCTCCGTTGTACAAGCAGCAGGCGGGATATAAATTCCGACCAGAATAAAGGAGGAGAACTCTCGCGGTGAATAAAAGGGTTTACAGTTTATGAACAGTGACTCTAGGTTAGGACTACAAAACTTCTTCAACACTGTGACATCAGTACACCAACCTTCGTTTATGTAGAAGCAGATTCCACCACCCTTAGTCTTTCCAGAGAATTCTCGGCTGCGATCAGCGCGAAAGAGTTGGAATCCGTCCAGACGCACCGCGCTGTCCGGGATGTGTTCACTCAGCCAGGACTCCGTGAAACAAAGGGCGCCAGATCTGCTAAAATCCCGGTTTTTGTGAGTCAGGAGCAGCAGTTCATCCATTTTGTTCGCCAAACTGCGGATATTTGCCAGATGGATCGATGGGAGCGGCGTGCGAAATCCTCGTTTCTTCAACCTGACTAGCGCACCGGCATGTTTACCACGCCGCCTTCGTTTCCGGCCAGCGCCAATAGCCGCTGCTCCCACAGCTAAGATTGACTGAAAAAACTTCAGATCAGCAGCAGTAACTGGCGGAGAAGTTGCATTGGGAGGTAGTCTGAGTGAAAGTAGTTCCTCCCTTGAATAGGTGATTCGGACAGAAGAGCAGAAGTCCAAAAAAACACACAAAATTATCAAAAACATCAGAGAGCAGAAGCCAATGGCTGCCATCCGCGGCGCCATCTTGGATTTTTTTTTTTTTTTTTTTTTATATATCTATATATTTATTCCATCTAGCTACAATGCTCCGCACTGTGTTTTTATATATCTACATATTATTCCATCTAGCTACATTGCTCCGCACTGTGTGTGTTTATATACTTACATATTTATTCCACCTAGCTGCAATGCTCCGTACTGTGGGTGTTTATATATTTACATATTTATTCCATCTAGCTACAATGCTTTGCACTGTGTGTTTATATATTCATATATTTATTCCATCCAGCTACAATGCTCTGCACTGTGTGTCTGTGTGTGTGTGTGTATATATATATTTTATAGTAATATGTACATATGTATATTAGCTGCTCTTGCTTGCTTGTTTTTTTTCTTGCCTTCTGATTGTTGCTTTGAGTGTTGCTATCCCTGTGCTGTTGCAATCCTGGAATTTCCCCGTTGTGGGACTAATAAAGGCTTATCTTATCTTATCTTATCTTAATAAAGAATCTGTGTCGACCTACGCTCGTGCCTCCCCTCCACATCCTTCCCTTTTACCCTCTTCAACTTCAGCGTCAAGCATGTGGGAACACGGCCTTTTGCACCTCAAAAAGAGTAATATAAGCATACCACTTCCCACAGCTATTGAGGGATAGGAAGATGGCATTAAAAAGTGGCCTCACAGACTGTAGCTCCGTTAGTTAGCTCCATTGCTAAGATGCTAATGTTGTAAACAAATAAAAGCTCTGAGCTATATCAATGTCTCCACCGTAGTAAAGTCAGTTGCATTTTGTTAAAAGACAGGCTCCAGCCCCCCGCGACCCGAAAAGAATTAAACGGAAGAAGATGGATGGATGGATGGATGGATGTTGGAAACCGCGGAAAAGCTAGCTCTGGAGCAAACCAGGTGCCAACCACAGCAGCCATTAGAGCCTTTTGTCGCGGCAAATGCCATGGACCTGGACAGCGACGATAGCTAGGATGGAGAGGATACGGATGTCAACGCTGCTGGCCAGGGGTCGGCCCTGGGAAAGCCCTTTTGCATGGGCTGTGGGTCTGCTAAGCACCGTAAAAAGGCTAAGGACTGTCCAGCGAGAGGAGCATGGTGTAACAGATGCGGTCGCTCAAACCATTTTGCCAGGATGTGCCGTGGAGTCAACCCGGAGACTCACGGGAGAAATCGCCCCGCCCACCCCAGACAATCATCCACATGGCGTCTCCAGTCACGAATGGGTACACATTTAGCATGGTGAGGCTGGACAACGTGGAGGTGCCGCTGTTGATCAACATGGGAGGTGAGGGTTCACTGCTGAATCGGGCCACAGTGAACAGGTTTTTTTTCCCCACCACAGAGTTAGAGGCAACCCAGCGCCGTTAAACGGCTATGGAGGTGGAAGGCTGGACACAGCTGGGTCTTTGGAGCTGACTGTTCTGTACAAGTCTACGACGATGCTCGACTTCACATTCCACATAACAGCACGGGGCAATAACATCATGAGCTGTGACTTATTTTACGGACTGGGTTTTGCCATCAAAGACGATGCTGGAGAAGAGTGGTTGGGCTGTGGCCGGTGGAACCCCCCGATTCCAGTGATTGATGAGGATGAGGTGTGGAATGAAGGATTACTGGATGCCACGGCGGTCAGGCGGGACAAATTTTGCTCAGGGCCAGCGCAGGAGGGTCTCAGTGCTGGCACTTGGGAAACGGTCAAGGGGAGTACTGAGCCTGATGGCGAGGCACCTGCGCCGGCAAGTGACGCCGATGGGTTGGCTCTGGGTGCCTCCAGAGTTTGGCCACGAGGAGACAGAGGGTCTGCGGCTTTGAGGGCACATGTTATACCAACACCAAGAGAGATCGGGACAAGACCGATGAGTGCGAGGGATCGGCGTGCTCGTCAGCAACACCTCAAGCCAAACCGGGCCCCATTAAAGGTCCGGGATTGGGTCCGGGTTCAAGGGGAGGAGCGCCCGCAGTAAAGGTGGGCCAGATGCCAGCATGAGGAGCGTCGGGAACGTCTGCGCATAGTGGCCAGATTGAACGCGGCGCACTTCAAGCTCTCTGATGGCTCGGTGTGGCACGCAAACCGGCTCGGCGTGTCCAAGAGGAATCTCCGGGAAACAAGGCCAGACGAGGGACGAGGTCATTGATGGGGAGGAGTGGTTTCAGCGTCCAGAGAGTCGACCATCACCATGACAAACAGTTGCCTCCAGAGGCACATTGGCTGAGAGGGTGCCCTGGGCCCCCATACCGGTTATGCACTTTCTATTGGAACACTTGGGTTGTAATTAGTATATATTGACGTTCTGTGTTTTGTGTTGGTGGTGTTGTATTTTTAAAAAAAAATGTTAATGTTATATATTGAAAGTTAATGTTTCACAAGGGATTATTTTGGTTTTCTGTTTTGGTTTAGGAACACAGCATAGGCTTTTACTTATAAATGGACTTTAATTCACTTTAGCAGGAGGCAGAATAATCCTCCTTGCCATGTGGGCAGGACGACAGTCCACTCATCCTCCATCTTTTAGTTTCTGTGGTGTGAATGTGTTAGGCCGTTTAGAGACAGTTTTTGTTTGTTAGTGCGTGATTCGGGTCTCAAATTGGGGAGGGCCTTGATTGAGTGAGTGGTTTTGGACCTTCTAAAGGGGGGTTAAATAGATAGTTAAAGTGTAAGATGGGCACGCACTGCCAGGGGGTGCCCCGCTCCACGTTATATAAAGCCGGGTCGGCCATCTTACGGCCTCTTATCTCGCCTAGAGTCTAGCGGTCAAGCTGTCAGTAGCTGTCATACAAGCTGTCAGTGTGAGCCATATAATAAAGCTGTGTTTTCCTACTCACCTCGCCTCGTCTGTCCTGCAGGTAATTCCAGATATAACACAGACATTTTCTGAAGTGTTCAAAATTTTATTGATCTATATTTTGTGATAATTTAAAATTAATGCATGCTGAAACTGCTAATATCAAGTCCATATTGTTCCAAGGCAGTGCAACGAATGTGAAAAAAAAAAAAATTATTTGATATATTTCTTAAATCGTTAAGCCTTAGGAAGCAAACTGTTACTGTTTTTTATTTATTATTTTACTTCATGCAGCCTTGCATCTGGTGACATATATGACGCATAAACATCAGATCTGTGACATTCATACAAGTGAAAACATACCTGGTGCTTTTGTGTCTGTCCTGTGTCTGTACCACCGATCACACCAACAGTCCTTTTTAGTTTTCAGTGCATGAGCTACGCCAGGGCTATTCAATTACAAAATCACTTGGGCCACAATTTGAAATCAAGACATGTACCTGGGCTGCACATGTTCAGCAATCTGCTGAATATGACAAATTTCAAACCAACACAGATCAATGTGACAAAAAATATGCACTTTTTATTCAATGTCTTGGTTTTACATGTGCGCTTGGCACATGACAAAGGCACATCAAAAGTGCATAAAAACACAATAACAGTGCTGGGGTTGAGCAGAACTTGAAGTAGTAGAAATATATTTCCTCTCGAACAGCAATTAAGACTCAAGATTCAAAGGCTTTATTATCATGTGCACAGTTAAGAAATGCTACATATCCTGAGCAATGAAATTCTTGCTTTGCTCTCCGAACGGATGCCAAGGTAATAGGTACAGAAACAACAATTCTAATAGGTCATGACACACTAACAGTAACTCAATCCTATTACTAATGGATGCTAATAACACACACACACCAACACACAGTTAGGCAGTAGAGGAATGAAACTGAAAATTTTCTGGATGACTAAAGTGATAGTGGTATATTGATATCAGAGATGATGTGAACCTGAGATGGCATGAACCTATGTACAGTGTGCAAATGAGCATTGTGCAACCTGATGTGAACCTGAGATGGCATAGACTTATGTACAGAGCACAAATGAGCATTGTGCAACGAGCAGTGTATAATTACAAATTATTTCTGTAATGATAGTACCAGTAGACTGTGCATGATAAGTAGCAGCAGAGATGATATGGAAATCAGACGGGTCATACTATACTGTGCAGGTGAGCAGTGTGTAAATTTAGCAGCCGGTGTGTGAGTTCCTATATGCAAAACTGTGTTACAGAGTTTTGGGAGTTGTTATCTGTTCACGAGTCTGATGGCAGTGGGAAAGAAGGAGTTTTTCAGTCTGGTTGTCCTGCATTTCACACTTCTGTACCTCTGGCCTGAGGGTAGAAGTGTGAAGAGTCTGTGCTGGGGGTGGGTGGGGTCCCGGAGGATGGTATCAGCTCTCTTTTGGACTCTGCGGTGGTAGATGTTCTGCAGAGAGGGGAGTGGAGTCCTGATGATCTTCGCCGCTGTCTTCACCGCTCTCTGCAGGTGTTTGCGCTCCAGGGCAGTTGTGCTGACGTACCACGCAGTGATGCAGTTGGTCAGGATGCTCTCGATGATGCAGCTGTAGAAATTCTTGAGGATCCTGGAAGACATGCCAAACTTCTTCAGCCTCCTCAGAAAGTACAGTCGCTGTTGAGCGCTCTTAACCAGCCAACAGAATGGAAAAAATGAAATTCTGTAAATAGCCATTTTGGTCACATCTTACTCAGGGCATATCTCAAAGTGCATAAAAACTCAATGTGCACTGTTAGTAGTATTAACATTTGTTTCCCTTTTGAAATAAAATATACTGCATCCGGGTCATAACTGACCTTGGCAAATCTCAAAGTACATTTAGCTGAATAAAAAAAGAACTGTCAAACACTTCAGTGCACAACCGCCCCCCCCCCCCAAGAAAAGATTGATAACATTAACAAACATTGCACATCCACTTTTGTGGTTTGTTTTGATTTAAATCATGTGTGACTGGAACCGTGTTTTATGACTACACATTCCATTACACACACATATCAGTCCAGACAGGGTTAAATGGATGATTTTCATAATCAATTTTACGCTTCAGAGTTGACAATGACATGTTTTAAGGTGCCTTCACACCAAATACAAACAGGTGAATTTTTCGCACGGTGTGATTACATTATCACTCAATGTAAACACACGAATAGACATGAATTCACCATCTGAGTGAGCTGCAGACAGGCAAAGTTGTGTTAACTTCTGCAGCTGTGTTCAACCTGCTGTTGAAATCCCCAAAATAATGTAATGCCTAGGTTTGCATTGTCCTACGGGGGGCTCACCTGGGAGGGGGGTTGTCCCTGCCTCCAGGGCTTCGCGGGCTGGTGGGCATTTGCGTTGCTGGCCTTGTTGGCACTTCCATGGCAGGAGTCTGTGGGTGGGTAGCAGCGGCGTCCCAATTCAGCTGGGGAGCTCCCAGTCCTTTCTCCGAGTGGGTGGCAGTCTCATTTTCAAGCTGATTTGCTCTCCAATGTTGATGCTTTTGCTCCGATGGTGGTGGAGTCTCGGGGCTGGCACTGTCCCTCGGACGCGAGTGCGCGATTTCAGGTGTGCTCATCTCTTTTCATTGACTTTGTGTGCATTCACGCCGCCCGTTCACGGTTGGTGTGGGTTTGGTGTCTTGCCGCTGGCACAGCCACAGTCACACTTTTGGGCAGATGTGCTGCATTGTGGGCTGACGGTTGCTGGGATGCGCAGAGTGTTGTATTTGCGGTCTGTGGAAATTGATGGATTTCTGCTATTCTGTGGGGCATGTTGGCCTTTAATTCTCTGGCTGGACCACGGACTGGGCCTGGGCCGCTTGGAGGTTGGTTCTGGGCCGCATGTGGTCCACAGGCCACTAACTGAATAGGCCTGATCTATGCATTGCCATTGAAGCCAAAGATTTGACATGATATCTGGCCCAGGAAACACGCACACAGGCTCGGGTGAGATTTAAGAGTTTTATTCAGCAACAGGTGTATGTATGCGTGAGTGAGGAATGTAAATGTTTTCTTGGGGACAGGAAAGCACCGAGGGCAGAACAGACACCGTACAGCCAGGCAACCCTGAGGACAGAGCAGAGGACAGTGGATGAGCAATTATCACAGCGGAGTGGTGAAAGTAATAATGTGGCTTACTTGCAGACGTATTGGTGGCTGGCGTTGGCAAGAGATGCTCCCGCCTGGGAGACAGCGCCCTGCTGCGCTCGACGGAGAGAGACTGCGAGGAGAGGCGATGAAGGGATACTTCCGCCACCAGGAGGATCCACCTGTGCACAGGGGAAGATCTTTGGAGAACAGGTAAGTGATAACCTTACGTGAAGATGACGAGTTGCAGCGTTGGCCGAGAGGAGTAGGCAAACGCAGAGCTTGAGCATGGAGATGAGCTGATGGCTCCAGGCCAAGGCTGCGGGCAGAGCAGGTTAAGTAGAGGCAGCCTAATGAGGCACAGGTGTGCGCACGGCTGGAGCGGATGACAGGCGGGAGCGAGTTGTGACAAGATTTAGCTGTGCTTCTGTGGGGAGCCTCCATTTATACAGTTTATGACTCAACCACGAACACCAGCAACAAGTACCAGAACTACGGCAAAACATTCAAAAAACACAACTACAAGTGCTGAAATTAGCTGCCACTTGACTGCAAAACACATACACATGTGGACTATACATTAAAACGAATTTGAAAAACTTTTAAAAACACTGTTTTAAATGCCCCACTACTCCACTCTTGCTGACTGATTTAACACTACTTCAGCCCGAAAACAGAAGTTGCCGCCATAATCATTTCTACAGCAGCGCCCTCAGGAATAAGGTGGATATAAAAGAATGACATTTTATTTCAAGATTCAAAAGATTCAGGATTCAAAGATTTTATTCATCAATACAACTATACGTACAGGACATAAAGGAGAATTGAAATGGCATTTCTCTCTGTCTTCAGTGGTGTGCACAATATAAAAAAGAAAAAGGAATAAGGCTGGAAAAAAAACAACAGGACCCTGTGTACAGTAATGCAACCCATAGTGCAAATGGCGATGAGAGATAGACTCAGACCTCCCATAGTGCAAATAGAGATAAACGATTAATGATGATGAAACCCAGTAATCTTATATACAGAAAACTAGAGATGTAATATCAAAAATAAGAAACTTTATTGTCATTGCACACCAAGATACAACAAATTTCTGTTCCGCAGCAATCACTCAGTAGCAGCTACAGTGTAAAGTATATACTAAAAAAATATGTATATAAATAAGTGTCATGAACCGAGCCGGTGTTCCTGTAGGCTCGGTTCTGACCGTTCTCTGTGGCTCGGGTGCCGGGTGATTTATATATTGTTATCTTTTGAGTTTTTGTGGTGTTTATGCCTTTGTTCTTTTTCTTTTCCGTGCCCGTAGCCACTGTTCTGGATGGCGGCTGTTAGGCAGCCTCTTTGACCTACATTCGTGTGGGCGTTGTTTAACATTCACCGGTCCGTCCACGCCCCCTCTCTCTTGACAGCCAGCTGATTCCTCCCCGGTGATTGTCTTTCCCGCGACTCGCCCAGATGTGCTCAATTTGTGGTGCCAGCAGTGTTTGTACTTAGGCGGCCTTTGCCAGTCAAACACTGCTGGACCATTGTGCAGACTCATATGTGTGTGTATAGGCATATGTGTGCTTTGTCATATGAATGCACTGTCCCATGAAAGAGTGAGGAAGTACTCTGTTGCTATTCCCCTCAGGGTAGTTTCTGGTTGTGTGTGTGCTCATTGGATTCTTGGACCACTTGGACTGTTCCTGTACTGTGAGTAATTACTGTTAGCGTTTCTCCTTGCAGCGGTGCTGCTATGCTTTGGCACGTAGCCCAGTTACTGTCTCCCGTACCAGTTGAGCCTCCTAGAGGACTCCAAGTTTACACGAGCTTATACGTTCTTTGTATTGTTTGTTTCGTGGCCACTGTGCGCTGTGGTGTGCCCACTACACGTAACCATGTGATGCCCTTTAGCGCACCCTGTTACCTTTTTGCATGTCGTTATTTTTGGAACTGCTGTCTTTTGTGTAAATAAATGTGTTGTGGTGAATACCTGCTCGTAAATCCATTCTTCCTTCTCCTCCTTGTTGCGCTGCATAAAAGCGCACAAGGAGGTTTGTGACAAGTAAGCATGTAATGCTGAAATCAACATCTCTCTCTCTCTCTCTCTCTCTCTCTCTCTCTCCCTCTCTCTCTCTCTCTATATATATATATGTATATACAGTATACTGTATATATATACTGTATATATATATACAGGTACACACATACACATACATACACACCCATATATATATATATATATATATATAAACACACACACACATATACATAAACAGATATGCATTAAAACCAACTAACAATACAATGTCAGGTGCAACTAAAACCCTATGCATTTCATCAGAGTGCGAAAAGAGCAGTTATTACAATAGTCCTAATTATTGCACAAATGGACTCAAAGTACTGAGGTAGTGAGGATGGCAAAGGGGGGGTTTCATACTTCTTTCAGCAAACTCTTCACAGCCATAAGAAAGAAGCTGTGTTTGAGTCTGTTGCTCCGAGCTTGCATGATTCTAAGTCTGCCAGAGGGGAGGCTGGTGAACAAAGAATGTTCCGGATGGGTGTGGTCTCTCTGGATCTTTGTGGCCCTTCAGAGGAGGCGGCTTGAGTGGATTTCATCCAGGTGTGGAAGTGGGGAGCCAATGATCCACTAGGCCATCTTGACAACCCTCTGTAGCCATTTTCTCTCCACTGCAGTGCAGCTAGCATACCACACCATGCATCCATAAGTAAGGACACTCTGTACCGCACAGCGATAAAAGTTTCTCAGGAGATATGGAGGGAGTTTGTTCCTCTTCAATGTTCTCAGGAAGAAGCAACGTTGCTGGGCTTTTTTAATAATGTGACTGGTGTTCGCAGTCCAACCCAGGGGTCCTCTGAGATGTACAGCCCAAGGAACTTGAAGTCTGTGACACATTCCACCTCCTCCCCATTGATGCTCAGACATGAATGCGGTGTGGTCCTTAATTGCCGGAAATCAATAATGATTTCTTTGGTCTTCCTGGTGTTAAGGTAGAGATGGTTGTCACTGCACCAGGCCACCAGCATCTGAACCTCCTCTCTATAAGGTACCTCATCATTATTGCAAATCAATCCCACGATGGTTGTGTCGTCTGCAACCCGTAATTGCAGTTCAGTGCGGTAGTGTAGATGCAGATAGTAACAGATAGGACTGCAAATGATCAGTATTGCAATGACAGACAGACAGCAGCAGATAGGGCATTTGTGCAAATGGTTGCAGTTAAAGTGCAGAGACATACAGCAGCAAATGTATTACTGTTGGTGTGCCAGTCTTTCTGTACCAACAGCTGAGGTAGTTATTGTGTGGGTGAGTTACAGTCGTGGTGGTGGTGGTGGTGGGGGGGGGTAGACAGAGTTCAGGGTCCTGATGGCCTGAAGAACGAAGCTGTTTAGCAGTCTTGTGGAGTGGGCCCAGAGGCTCCAGTACCTTTTTCCCAAGGGCAGGGGGCTGAAGAGGGACTGTGAAGGGTGGGAGGTGTCGCCTGCAATGTTGATGGCTCTGTGGGTGAGGCAGGTGAGGTAGATGTCTGAGAAGGGGGGCAGAGGAGCACCAATGATCTTGCTGGGTGCTTTCACTGTGCGTTGTAGTGTCTTCCGGCAGGAGGCAATGCAGCTTCCATATCACACCATGATGCAGTTGATGAGGATGCTCTCAGTGGTGCCCCGGTAGAATGAGCACATGATGGGTGGTGGGACTGTCACGTACGCCCCTCCAGGGTGGAAATACAGACCCACACACTTAACTGCAATAGTGACATTTAATAACAAAAACTCCAGTGCAGTGCAAACACAAAAACAAAAGAAAATGAAGAATAACTCACAAGAAATGACGCTCCAGAGCTGAGGACATTCTGGAGGAAAGAAGGGGGAGACTGTCCGTAGAGGAGAAGTCCAGTCTGAACACAATTGAGACTGCTGCAATGATGGTGTTACGTGTGGCCCTCGCGAGCCACACAATGAGAACCGAGGGCGAGCCAGTGAGTTTGCGATATTTTATTGTGGTGAGAGAACAGGGAATAAGGAACACGGCCTCGTGGGGCCAAAAAACACAAATACTCATACAGGTGTAACACTCACAAATAATGCAGAGAGATGAGCAGGTGGCTGGCGCCGGACGTAGGGGTTCCAGCCTTCGATGTGCGAAGTCACAGCCCCGAATGATCGGAGCTGCTCCCTTTTAAACTCATTAGCAGCGCCTCAGCTGATATGGGTTAATTGGGCTCCAGCCGTCCCGTATAACTGACAGCTGGGAACCCGCTGAGACGCTGTCACAGAAGGAACCGGGCTGAGGGGGAATATGGTCTGAGCGCCGGATGACACGGCGTCTCACCCCATGTGACAGGACCCCCTCCCCACCGCCGGACTCCAAACGTCCCGTAACACCCAAGACCCCCCCCACACACACCTAGGGTGGGTGGAAGGGGTGCACTTCCGCCCTCCCAAGAGAGCAGATGCTTTTTTCTTCTCTCCTGCTGACTTTTTCCTCCCCTCCTACTACTGGATCCCAGCTTGCTGTTGTCTCTCTGCGTCTAACTGCGACCGCCGAAAAGAAATTATGGAGTTAATAAGCTGGGCTTTGAACACAATTGACACTATTTTTTCAACAAGGAAAAGTGCTCCGGGGGAAGCTGTCTGCCCCGCTGGAACGGCTCCAGTGGGCTATCTATGTGACACAGGTAATTGGAAAATGCTGTGTCTCTCTAATCTCTCTATCGAAGATATTGAAGATTTGTTTATCTTCGTAATCTTGGTGATTGGGATAATTCTGATTGGGACGGGAATTGTCTTGGTTTACCGTAAATTGCTGAAGATGGATTCAACCTATCAAAATGCTGGCCAGGCGAGGTGCATCCAACAAATTGAGAAACTGGAGAAGACCCTGATAGCGACTACTGGAGAACTGTCTCGTAAGGTGGATTACATCATGGGTTCGCTCAGGTCTTTCCACGACGAATTCAAAGCTGCGCAATGAAGGATTAATGTACTGAATCTACAGAAGAAATACAAGTCTCCTCTGTGATCAGTCCTATTTGGCATTATTATTCCCCATGAAAATTCCTCCTGGCTGTCTGCAGACTGTGTTTTTTCAAAATCATGAGCACAAGGCCTTGGACAGCCAGCTGCAGCGCCAGATAAGACTGGGCGCCAGACAGACAAAACATCTTCTGCCAAGGGTCCTTGGGTCTCTCTTATTATCATCAACACTGCTCAACACCGCACACACATTGATTCATGAACTGATTAAAGATATACTGTACACTGCTCTCTTGTGTCTTGTGAAATTCTGAGTTGTTGCTCTGTGCTATTGAGAGATTTTTTTTCATTGTAATCATAATCTGCTTAAAAATAAGCTGTATTATGATAACAAAGTTTTTTTTTCTCTTCCCCCCTTGTGTCGTTCCCTCCCTTCCCCTCCCTTTCTTATCTATCTCTGTTTGATGAGGCGCCTATTATGGCTGCCGTGTCGTTGTGTCGCGCGCATGCGCACCAATGTCAAGTCAAGTTCCTCGTGTGTTTTTTACATGCTTGGCAATAAAGTTTATTCTGATTCTGATTCTGATTCTGAGAGAATCAGAGAAGGAAAAAAAACAATCGACAATAAACAAATACAGAGTACGAGGGAAAAAACCCAAACACAATGCTCCATAAAACACAACATGAGGGAGAAAAAAAAACCAGAGGAAGGAAAAAATCAACAATAAACCAATACAGAGTACAAGGGAAAAACCCAAACACAATACTCCATAAAATACAACATGAGAGAGAAAAACCCATTCAGGCAGAGGATAATTGCGGAAATAACAGCCCAACACACAGGGAAGAAAAAAACCCACAATACTCCATAAACCACCACACGGGTAAGAAGGAAAAAAACCATTTAGGCAGAAGATAATGTGGAAACAACGGCCCGAAACACAGGGAGGAAAAAAAAACTCACAATACTCCATAAACCATGTACAGACCAACACAAAGAAAATCAACCCCGGAGACCCCAAAACGAGAGGAAAAAAACTCCCAAGGGCGAAAATAAACCATTGCAGCCATCCCTCAAACAGGAGGGGAAACCAAAAAAAAAAAAAAAAAAATCACGCTAAACACAGAACAGTCATAACAGTTTAGCTGTACCCACCCAAACACAAGCACAGCAAAAGACATTCAGTTCAGGGGGTCTCCCTGCACCCAGCATCCATACCGCTAACAGGGGTGAAGGGAAAAGTTCCGGCGGCCTACCCGAACCCCAGGCCAGAAAACACAGTTCCTCGGGAGGCCAAACCAGATCGCCGAACAGAAAGTCTAGCGGGTCGGGCGGCCGCACAAGCGAGCCGAATGGGCATGGCAGACCCTCCGGCGGCCGACCCGCATCGCTCAACCACCAGGCCCGTAGGGGAGAGGGAGAGGTCCAAATGGGCCCCAGTGGAAGAGGATTGGGGAAGAGCTGATGACGAGGTGGTCCAACGTCAGATGGCAGGAGATCTGCAGCTCCCTCACCGGACCTGGACACCGCTGGTGCAGAACCCACGTCAGACCCCGATTGGGTCTCTGTCGAACCCACGTCGGACCCCGATTGGGTTTCTGACGAACCCACGTCGGACCCCGATTGGGTCTCTGACGAACCCACGTCGGACCCCGATTGGGTCTCCGTCGAACCCGCGTCAGACCCCGATTGGGTCTCCGTTGAACCCACATCGGACCCCGATTGGGCCGGCGCCACACCAGAACCGACCTCCGATGTCGAACCTGGACCCTCTGGCACCACGGGCGATGGCAGCTCCTCGCCGGCGACCCTGGGAGAAGGCTCAGGAGAGAAAACAGAACCGGGATCAGGATCACCGGCAGCGCCAGAACCCGGCGAGATAAGCTCGGACGCAGCGGACGGCTGCACCCGGCTCACCTCCCCTGGAGACAGGCTAAAGTGCTCTAAAGTAAGGAGAAGAAAGATAAGATAGAGCACTTGCCTGATCTCGGGTTCTGACGCCGTCCAGGACTGCGAAGATCCGGGATCCAGCATCAGGAGGTCGTCGTCAGGCTCCCACTCAGCTGCGTCGGGCTCCGCAGCTGGCGTGATGGGAAGCGCAGCTTGTGCGTCCTCCGGCACCGGTGTCCACGCCGACAGCCCACACGGCGTGGTGGCAGGAGAACCTCATCCTGCTGGACCGGACCGCTCATCCGTGGAGACCCGGGGACGCTTGGTCGTCGGCGCAGGCTCCACGTAGCAATCCGCTTTCCTCCTCTGTCCACAACATAGCTGCGGAACCGCAACCAGGCTGCCCAGAGCCGCAGGCCCCCTCCTCATCCCACGACGTTGACCTGGCGCCGGGGACTGCTCAGCGGAGGGAGACACAGAGGATGCAGGATTAATGATTACAGCTACAGCAGGTGGTGAGAGTTCGGGGAGCTGCGAACCCCGAACTTCACCTCCAGGAGTTTGACAGAGCAAATTACAAGGTGAATGTGAAAAAACTGGGACTTGCCTGTCTCCTGGAGGCTGGATGGTGCCTGCTGTAGTGGACATTGCTCCTCCCTTTCCCCTCCGGGCGGTAACGGAGGACCCCTGAGAGGACGTCGGGGAGCCGCTCGTGTTGATTCCAGGAGGGAGCTCGCCAGGTCAGGATTCTGGACGCACACAGCAGCCAGGGAGCGCGTCGAGGAGGAGGGGGCAACAGCCGAGATGAGCTGGGCCCGGAGCGCTGGCATAACAGTGGAGGGAGGTGGCTCAGGAGACGAGGCTGCGGGATCTCCTCTCAGACGAGGCGCAGGAGTGACAGCTGCGTGGGAGGATGAGACCTTGCGGCGACCCGGAACTGGATCCGGACGGGGTTCATGCTGAGAAGGTTTGGCAATGTGACGACGGCTATTCCCAGGGGGCGAAGCGAAGGAGAGACCCAGGAATCGCCGCTCCTGAGCAGAGACCGAGGTGAGGAGGGCGTCGAACTCGGGGTAGTCTCGCAGCCCTGGACTCCTCTTCACCAGTCTAACTGCCGCCGCCACATGCTTCATGGTGGAGGATGGGTGCACAGCGGAGCGAGCAGCAGCCACTCGGTCCCGGACCTTAATTGCAGTCAGCTGCAGATGCTCCGGGGGAATCCCGAGTGACGTCGTGCTGGATGGGGAAAGCCCTCTGGATGGTGCGAACTCCCGGGCCGGAGTGGAGGCAGGAACGGGATCCCGTAGCGAAGGGTGACGTCTCCTCCTCTTCGGCTTCCTGCCGGGATTTCCCTCCAACCCACGGAGCTCCCTTCACTGTGCAGCTATGGCGTCCCTCCTGGCACAGACCTCAGGATGGTTGGAATGGCGAGGGAGACTGTCCAGGAGATTCTCAGCAAAATCCAGGTGCCAGCATCTTTCGTAGGGGTTGTCGTCCAGGGTGGCGGAGAAGAGCGTCCCGTCGACATCCTCCAAGATGGCTGACAGCTCGTCGCCCTGGCGCCGAACGCGACTCCTGGGAGACGGCATGTTCTAAGAGCAGGCACCCAGACAGGGAAGACACAAGTCCAACGGCAAACTCACGGCCGCTGGCAACTCGCTTGGCTGTGACTTACTGTTACGTGTGGCCCTCGCGAGCCACACAATGAGAGCCGAGGGCGAGCCAGTGAGTTTGCGATGTTTTATTGTGGTGAGAGAACAGGGAATAAGGAACACGGCCTCGTGGGGCCAAAAAGCACAAATACTCATACAGGTGTAACACTCACAAATAATGCAGAGAGATGAGCAGGTGGCTGGCGCTCGACGTAGGGGTTCCAGCCTTCGATGTGCGAAGTCACAGCCCCGAATGATCGGAGCTGCTCCCTTTTAAACTCATTAGCAGCGCCTCAGCTGATAAGGGTTAATTGGGCTCCAGCTGTCCCGTATAACTGACAGCTGGGAACCCGCTGAGACGCTGTCACAGAAGGAACCAGGCTGAGGGGGAATATGGTCTGAGCGCCGGATGACACGGCGTCTCACCCCATGTGACAGATGGAGGGAAATGGCAGTCTATAAATAGTGGGGGAAATAATGAGCGGCAGGTGCGAACGGGTGAACGGGCAGGACCTAATTTCCAACTGCTCGCAGCTGGGGTGGCTGGGAAACAGACAGCGAGCAGCTGGTGGGTGTGCTTGGGAGATGAGGAGGGAGCTCATGCCACAGAACAGAAAATAAACCAGACATTACAGAAACTGACAAAATAATCATAATAGACCAAATACACAGAAATAAATTGAGAGTCTGAGCACTGTGCTCAGACTCATGATAGGGACTCGTGCTCTCCTCAGTTTGTGGAGGAAATGGAGGTGAGTTTGAGCCTTCTTGGCCAGTGATGTGGTGTTGTTGGACCAGGAGAGGTCCTTGGAGATGTGCACCCCCAGGAACTTGGTGCTGCTCACCTTCTCCACAGCTGCACCATTGATGATCAGAGGGGGATGCTGTGTGTGACCCCTCCTGAAGTCATCCACAATCTCCTTGGTTTTTCCCACATTCAGGAAGAGGTTATTGTCTTTACACCACTGGACCAGTTGCCTCACTTGATTTCTGTAGTTGGCCTCCTCTTGGTGATGAGGCCCACCACCATTGTGTCATCCGCAAACTTGATGATGTGGTTGGTGTTGTAGGCTGGTATGCAGTCATGGGTCAGCAGGGTGAAGAGCAGCGGGCTGTGCATGCACCCTTGTTGGGCCCCTGTGCTCAGTGTGATGGTCTGGGAGGAGTTGCTGCCAACCTGCACGTTCTGTGGCCTCCCTGTGAAAAAGTCCAGCACCCAGTTACAGAAAAAGGTTTTGAGTCCCAAGTGTCTGAGTTTTTGTATCAGGTGCTGGAGGATGATTGTGTTGAATGCTGAAGTCCAAGAACAGCATTCGCACATAGGAGTTCTTTGAGTCCAGGTAGGTGAGGGCTGGATGGAGAGCAGCAGCGATAGCATCTTCTGTGGATCTGTTTGACCTGTATGCAAACTGAGATGGGTCGTGGGAGGGAGGCAGGATGGACTTGATGTTCTGTATGACCAGCCACTCAAAGCACTTCATTATGATGGGGGTCAGTGCTACAGGCCGGTAATCATTGTAGCTGGATGGGACAGGCTTCTTTGGGACTGGTATTATGTTGGCAGTTTTGAAACATGTGGAGACAACAGCTTGAGCCAGGGAGATGTTGAAGATGTCGGCCAGGACATTCTTGAGCTCCTCTGCACGGTCCTTCAGGACGCGGCCCTGTATGTTGTCTGTACAGCTGCCTTGCATGGGTTGATCATGCAGAGGGTCCTCTTCACGCTAGCTGGATCCAGACTCATAGCCTGCTCATCTGGAGGAGGAGTGGTCTTCTGTGCTGAGATGCTGTTTTGTGCTTCAAAGCAGCCGAAGAAGTCATTTAGGTTGTTGAGCAGTGTGGTGTTACTCTCACTGGTCTGAGGTGGAGGTTTGTAGTTGGTGAGGGTCTGTATGCCACGCCAGAGAGAATGTGTGTCTCTGGTGTTGCTGAAGTGGCCAGATATTTTCTTGTTGTACTGTTGTTTTGGCTCCTTGATGCCATGGGACTGGTTGGCCCTAGCTGTTGTTAGTCCTGCAGTGTCGCCGGCCCTGAAGGCTGCATCCCGAGTCCTCAGGAGCCTGTAGACCTCTGCTGTCATCCATGGCTTTTGGTTGGCACAAACAGTGATGGTTTTGCGGTGAGAGACATCATCAATGCATTTCGCTATGTATGCTACAACAACCTCAGTGTACTCCTCTAGGTCTGTGTGTCCAATGTGAGTGGCTGTGAGTCTGTAGTGCTGAAGCAGTCTTTCAGAGCATCAGAGGTCCCCTCTGGCCACATACGTACCTGCTTTTTTGTTGGTCTGATTGTTTTCACTCTGGGTTTGTATGCCGGCCTTAACAGGATGGTGACGTGATTAGAGAGACCCAGGTGGGGAAGTGGGGAGACTCTGTATGCTTTTTTGTGAGTTGTGTACACCAGGTCCAGCAAATTGTCTCCTCTTGTGGTGAGAGACATCATCAATGCATTTCACTGTGTATGCTACAACAACCTCAGTGTACTCCTCTAGGTCTGTGTGTCCAATGTGAGTGGCTGCGTGCTTGAAGTGTCCCAGTCTGTAGTGCTGAAGCAGTCTTTCAGAGCACCAGAGGTCCCCTTTGGCCACATACGTACCTGCTTTTTTGTTGGTCTGATTGTTTTCACTCTGGGTTTGTATGCCGGCCTTAACAGGATGGTGACGTGATTAGAGAGACCCAGATGGGGAAGTGGGGAGGCTCTGTATGCTTTTTTGTGAGTTGTGTACACCAGGTCCAGCAAATTGTCTCCTCTTGTTGGAAAGTCTACATGTTGGTGTAGGTTTGGTAGGAAGGCCTTTAAATCTGCATGGTTGAAATCTTCTGCTGTGATGAGGAATCCGTCTGGATGTGCTGTTTGTGTCTCACTAATGGCCTGATTCTTTTAGTGCTTTGCTCCTCTTGCTGGTGCTGGTGGGCGGAGCATACACGGCGGCTAGTAGGACAGAGGAAAATTCTGTTTGTTTTTATTAAACTAGACCTGTGAGTCCGTTTGAGGAAACGTCTTTGTGTTTATAAACACTCCATTTGGGGAAACATCTTCCGTATCTGCAGACCACAGAGGCTGGAGTTATGGAAATCGAAGGCTTTTGTCAACAATTGAAGAAAGGTATTTCTCATGTTAGTGTAGGACCTCAAATGTGTGTGGTGAGGTTTTGGCGGAATGTAAAGAGGAGAACAAAGTGAAGTTATCAGAACAAGCTGATATGATCCTGCAGGATTTTATTACACAACGACCCCCTGAAGAAACACTACAATAACACAGAAGTGTTACTGTTTTGTCTGGAAATAGGACAACGGAGGCACACTTTGTACCGAACGAGAACTTTATTACAGGAACACAGACGTGTTGCATCAATATAGCAACAAGCTAACACTAACTGACACAGGCTATATCTGTCACGAAGGTGGAGCGCTAAAGAGGACGACTCCCGCCAACAGTTCCCTTAATTAGGCATGGCGTGATGACATTACTTGTGTGTTCGACGTCATGTCCGTGGCATCTGCTGTTGCTGATATGTCAGTATCTAACATCCCCCCCCCCCACCGGAAAAGTCCAAAACATTCACAACAGCCTCTTTTTTTTAATTTTTTAATTTTTTTTACAACAAGCAGAGAAAACAGACTCACAACAGTTGAAACCTGAACCTGGGCCACCGGGTGGACTGCCAGTAGACCCTGCACGGTTGAGTGGGTTATTCTCCCACTGTAATCAATTGTGCTCAGTCTAAACATATCAAAACAGAGTCATTTTCTTACTGTCTAACCTCAGGACCCTCAGGTGAGCCCACGGTGGGCATGGCCCTGGAAGCACCAGCCGCAGCAGACCTGGGTGCCATCTCGCTGGAGTCATGACTCGCTTGTCAGCAACATCCCAGCCCGGGTCCCACACCAGCTGGGTCGGCTTCAGCACTGCATCTCAATCCAAGGCAGCTGCTCTTACCCTTCGCAGACAGCTGGTGCGCCATCTCAAATCATCGGCCATCTGGACGGTGGTTGGTCTCCTCCGTGTGGTGATTCTCATCCGCGATGACAGGACCGTCTGTGGGTCCATGCGGTCGAGTCCATTGGACCCGAACCCAATCAAGTAGTGCGCACAGCAATCTTTTCGGCTGCACTCGGCACTGTTGCTCTCTCGTCTCTGATGCTGGTTGCTGCTGTGGCGGCATGCCATTCACACCAGTGGCAAGACGTGCCATCGATTGGTGATGCTCCACTGGATCCTGCTGGGCCACAAACTCTCTATCCTGCTGTCCTGCGGTGGTTCCCTGAGGCTGATACTCGGCAAGGATGCAAGATGAGTTTGGCTTCTGCCCCCCCCCCCCCCCCCGGTGCTGGTTGTGGTCGTGGTGATGTGTCACTGTCATCAGCGACAGGATGCGCGCCGGGTTGTCGTCTTTCACCGGGGTCCCCTTTCTCCACAAACTCCCTCTCCTGCAGCTCCACAGCGGCTGCTTGAAGCTCAGCAAGGATCAGAGGTGAGTCCGGTTTGTGCTCTCTCTCTGTGCTGTGTTCTCTCTCTATGCTGTATTCTCTCTCTGTGCTCTGATCCTCAGCTGTACCCATGTCCACGAAATCATACTCTCCCTCCTGCGATGAGGCTGCAGCTCGAGAACACTCGTGCTGTGCAGGGACTGGTTCTGGGTCCTGTGTGGCTGCGAAGTGGGGTTCTTGTGGCTGCTCCGGATCTGCTGGGTTCTGTTCGACGTACGGTGCAAAGCAGGATGTGGCTGCATCCACATCTGAGTTCAGCGGATTTGAGCCATCACCGTCCAAACTGAGTTTACTGCTGGGTTGTTGCGCTGTGATGCCCTGCTGTCCCGTGGCGTCTACCTCAGGGCCCTCCCGAGAAGGTGTGGGGTCAGCAGGCTCAGCAACCGGGGAAACCGTCCGTGTCAGTGGAGCTGACTGTGTGGAGTGTGGGCCCGGTCCCGTTATCTCCAGCTGGGACACTAATTCCATCACCTCCGACTCCAATAGATGGTGCAGCGTCCCCAACAGTGCCACCCGTAGCATTTCACCGGATCGCTCCGGGTCCAGCGCCTCCACGTAGCTGCGGAACAACTCAAACCAACAAAGCCATGGAATGGACGGCTCGCCTGGGCTCACAAGGAATGGCGGCGGTGGTGCCAGATACGCTTCCATCTTCAGGAAAATGATCAGTTTTCCCCCAGAAGATTAAGTTTTCTCCTCGTCACCAATTGTTATGTCTGGAAATAGGACAGCGGAGGCAGGTGTCGTACCGAATGAGAACTTTATTACAGGAACACAATAATGGTACACATGTTGTATCAATATAGCAACAAGCTAACACTAACTGACACAGGCTATATCTGTCATGCAAGCAGAGCGCCAAAGAGGACAACTCCCGCCAACAGTCCCCTTAAATAAGTATGGCGTGATGACGTCACCCGTGCATCTACTGTTGGTGATATGTCAGTATCTAACAGTTAGAAGTCCCAGAAGTTGGCCCTCTTGTGGCCACTTGTTGGTCCCCTTACGGGTTTTCTAGGTAAAAAGGCCAAATGGCCCCTCTCTGGGACTTCTGGTGTTAACCCATATGTTGTTTCAATTTCTAAAATTAATATCAACTATCTTTTCAACCTTACCCTTTCCTAAATTCTAACCTCTTAATGTTAATTTAGGATTTCAAATTCCATGTCATGTAAAAGTAAAATGGTATTTGTTTATATAGCTCTTCTTTTTTTTAATCTGTGGATGACCAAAGCGCTTAACCGATTCAGTTATCTCCCCATTCACATAAATATCACATATTCTTTTTCTTCCCCCTTGTCCTGTCAGGCAGCTAGGTGAGCAGAACAAAAATCTGCTACCCTTATTGAGCCAAAACAGATTTACTTTGCCAAAAGAAGCTTTTATACAGTACCTATCTATGAACTGAATATTGTTGGAAACTCCTGTAATAAATTTTTTTTCCACAATATTTTTTATTGAACCTTTTTTTATACAAACATAACACAAACAATCAAACACTAACACTAAAGTAATTTAAAAAAAATGTACTAAAAACACCAACAACCACTAACAAAGACAGGTCTTCAACAGTGCTCCTCTGTTTAGTCTAGGCAATCCATTACATAAGTATACATATTATACATTCACCAGTTTGGAATTTACAAGGTCCACACACATCATTCACCTTCTTCTTCAAATGTTATGTTTAAATTCTTTACATAATCAATGAAAGGTCTGCATATATTCTCAAACACAATTTCCTTTGATTTCAGTATGTATGTTATTCTTTCTAGTGGAAGGTTTGTTAACATCTGTCTTAACCACTGATTCACATCTGGTCTATGAGTCTTTTTTCCACAATAGTGCAATACATTTTTTGGCGTTAAGCAAACTGAGGTCTATGAATGCTCTTTCACTTTTATTAAAGTTATGCTTTTCTGGATGCAGACCCAACAAAAACAATTTAGGATTCAATATGATTTGTTTTGAAATTATTTTTTCAATTGTTACCCTCACCTCTTCCCAAAACATTCTAATTTTTCTACATTCCCATAAACAATGAAATAAGGTTCCTTTACTTTCCATACATTTTGTGCACATATCTGGTATGTTTTTGTTATATCTATTTAACTCCACCGGTGTAACATACATCCGCATTAACCATTTAAAATGTATCAATTTAAGACGTACATTTATTGATTTGGTTTGAGCTTCTGTACAAGCCTATTCCCATTGTTCCTCTGAAATTTCAGTTTGCAGGTCTTCTTTCCAATAATTCAATCTTTTCTGTGAGTTTTCACTTGAGGATAATATCAATGAGTTATAAAACTCTGAAATAATACCCTTTCTCTTACTATCTTTCATCAAAATTTTTTCCAAGGATGAATAAGTAGGTCGGGTGAGAGCATTATTTTGATTTGATCGAATAAAGTTCCTAAGCTGAAGATATTTAAAAAAAAAATGTGTTCTATTAAGATTAAATTTGATCCTCAGTTCTTCAAAAGACATTATGTTATCTGAACATGACAGATATAAGTCTTGAATCTTTTGAATCCCTTTTAAATTCCATACTTTAAATACAGCATCCGCTCTCCCTGGTTTAAAATATTGATTACCCCATATTGGGCTAAATTGTGACAATAAGTGTGGTTCTTTCAAATATTTTTTGGTTTCACACCATATTTTGATCATATGCTTTACAAATGGATTTTTAACTTGTTTCTGTAATTTTTTTGCCGAGTCTGAGTATATGAATATGGGAAGAGGTAAAGGTAAATTGTATGATTCCATTTCAGTCCAGTGAGGGAGATCATTTGATGAAAAATAATATGTCATAGACCTCAGTTGTGCTGACCAGTAATACAACATAAAGTCTGGACATTTCAGACCTCCACGATCAAATGGTAAATATAGTAAGGACAGACGTAATCTAGCCTTCCTATTGTTCCATATAAATTCCACTAACTTTTTTTTTTTATTTCTTGAGAATAGATCTGAAGGCGGTGGTAAAGGAATGTATTGAAATAAATAAAGTATTTTGGGTAAGATATTACTTTTAAGTATATTGATTCTCCCAATCATCGACATTGGTAGTGACATCCATCTCTGAAGTAACTCATTAATGTCTGTCATTAAGGCTTCATAGTTGGCACTGGCGACTAATTCTAGCTTAGGCACAATTTGAATTCCTAAATATTTAAACTGATTTACAACATTGAATTGATTTACCTCAGGAGCTGGGTGATTTCTCTGGGTCTCATTTAGCATTAATATTGAAGATTTAGTTTTATTTATTTTATATCCTGATATTTCCCCAAAATTCTTTATTAAATTCAACAAGGTCGGAATTGATCTTTTAAGATTCGACATAAACAAAATTATGTCATCGGCATACAGGGAGATTTTATGTTCAGTTGGTCCTACTTTAATTCCATATATTTGTGGATGTAAACGTACTGCCATCGCTAAAGGTTCATTTGCCATAGTAAACAGTAAAGGTGAAAGTGGACAGCCTTGTCCACATCCTCTATTGATATTTATTGATTTTGAAATATTACTATTTGTTAGGATTTCTGCTGTAGCATTATTGTATATTATCTGAACCCATTTTATGAAATTATTTCCAAGTCCAAACCTTTGTAAGACTTCAAAAAGAAAGGGTCATTCGACCCTATCAAAGGCCTTTTCGGCGTCCAATGATAGGAGAGCTGTATCCGGTGCTTCTTTATTAGAATAGATTAGGGATGGGCATAATTAATTGATTAATCGATAATTGATCATTAAGAATTTCACCGAGGAAGTTCATTTTCGTCGACAAACCGATTTTTTTTTTTAAACAATCCGAATGTAGGTTATTAGGCCTAGTGCACGGCCGTCCTCAAACAATGCAATGCATTTAACTGTGCCACTGGCAAAATTTGGGCACCAGGGGGCAACATTTCACCATCGCCGTACCCTGGCGTACCTCAGTTGATACATGCGAGCTTCCGTAGGTCAATCGCCAAATCATGAAGAGGTCAAACACTGCTGCTGCGGACTCAAAGCGCTACGTCTCAGCTATGGCACTCCTTCTTGGAGATGACTATGCCACTCATCACGAGACTGACATCGATGTGGATTTTCAGAACTTTTTGCGAGAGACTCCACCACCACTGGGTTGTACCCCAACCGACTGGTGGAGAGATAACGGAGTTCGGTTCCCAAGGTTGGCGAAATTAGCTAATAGGTACTTGTGCATCCCGGCCACATCTGTCCCATCCGAACGGGTTTTTTCAGCGGCAGGACTGACGGTGACCAGAATTCGGTCACGTCTGACGCCAGAGCATTTGAATATGCTCATCTTTTTAAACAAAAATGGGTAACCGTCTGTAATAATACTGGCGTCGTGATGCTATCCTGATAATTGGATATACAAAGGCCTTGTTGCCTTGTTACAGGCTTTTCGAGATTGTTGTTTTATTATTTTTATTTAGGGTAAAAAAAAAACGGCTGTTCCGTTATGTTGTCACTGACATGAGTTCACGTTTTACTGCCAAACACTGAACAAGCGCATTTTTTTTTTAACAAAAAGCAGGCCTATAATTCTGACGCCGCGATATAATGGGATAGCCTACGTAAAGGCAAATTGTTGTGTAGCTTTCTTATTTTGATATCCTTGTTTTTAAACAAAGGAAAAGAAAAAAGTAAAAGAAATATATGTTCCGTTATGTGTCCTGTATGTGTCTTCCGTTATTGTCTGGCTCGCAACTTGAAGCCTCCCTCGTTTGCGCAATGCGCATGTGTTCACGTTTTACTGCAAACTTGTCTTGTTAATAAATTCATCCTCGAAGAAAAACACTCTGTACACTGTATTTTTTTATTATTATTCTCAATACATAAGAGTATAGGCATCATAGGCCTAAATGTGATTGTTTTTTTAATATAAAAATGTTAATGATTAACCGATTATTAATCATTAATTCTCCCGATGATCGACGAAGAAAATTTCACCGAATGCCCATCCCTAGAATAGATAATATTAAATAGTCTTCTTACATTATGGAAGCCTTGTCTTCCCTTTATAAAGCCATTCTGATCTCGGTTAATAATAGTTGGTAATATTTCTTGTAGTCGTCTTGCTAAAATTTTGCAAATTATCTTAAGGTCAGCATTTAATAGGCTTATTGGTCTCATATTTTCACATTTATTAGAGGGTTTACCTGGTTTTGGCAACAGTATAATTAAGGCATTATTCATGTATGGTGGTAAATTACTATTTTGAAATGCTTCTAAAACCATTTCCAAAAATGGTTTTATTAATTTATTCTTAAATTTTTTATAGAGGTCAACTGGAAGACCATCTGGTCCTGCACTTTTTCCTGATTTCATATTATCAATGGCTAGCCCAACTTCTTCTTGACTAATTTTAGACTCCAGTATCTCCCTGTTTTCATTTGGAATACACGGTATAGATAATCCTTCCAAAAACCCATTTAGTTTTGTTAAGTCAGTTTCATTTTTTGTATCATATAATTTTTCATAATAATCTCTAAAGGCAGTATTAATTTCTAAAGGATCTACAACTGCCTGTCCGTTACTTATAATACTGGTAATTGGTGTTTTAAATTCTAATTGTTTAATCTGCCATGCCAATAATTTTCCTGATTTTTCAACTTGTTCATAAAAAGATTGCTTCAATCTTAGAAGACTCGAGGCACCTCTAGTCACTGATTTTTTTGTCATATTCAGCTCTCAGAATCAGTAATTCGTTCTCTAACTTTGGGTCACTTCCTGCATACACTTTTTCTTGAAGAATTTTTATTTTATGTTCCAATTGGACTCTCTCCTCTCGAGTCTTCTTAGATTTTGAACCTGTATAACTAATAATATGTCCCCTAATAAAAGCTTTGAAAGCCTCCCACTTTATACATGCTGATGTTTGTGTAGTATTGATATCAAAGAACTCATCTATCTGTTTTTCTATGTAATTAACAAATTCCTCATCCTGAAGCCATTTATGCTGAAATTGCCACCTACCTGGTTCCTTTGTTAATTTCTTATCTACATATATTAGACAGCAGGGTGCATGATCAGAGATCACAATATTATCATAGAAGCAGTTTTGAATCTTGGACCTTAATTCTGTGGAGATCAAAAAATAGTCAATACGTGAAAATGTCTTGTAGGTATTAGAATAACAAGAGTAGGCTTTAACTTGTGGTTTCATTTCTCTCCATATATCTAGCAATCTCAATTCTTTCATAAAATGATTAATGATAATCCTGCATCCATTGTGCGTACAGTCCAGTCCTGTTGATCTATCTATACCGGGATTCAATGTACAATTAAAATCCCCTGCTATTATATGTTGCCCTGTAAGTGATGATAAAATAAGAAATAAATTAGCAAAGAAATTTTTATCATCTATATTGGGACCGTATAAGTTCACCAGATTTATATTTTCTAATAACAAAGATCCTTGAATGATTAGATATCTTCCAAATTTGTCTCCAGTTACATTTTTCACTTGAAATGGGATTGATTTATGTATGAGAGTCATAACTCTCCTGGCTCGGGATGAAAATGATGAGGTGAATACACTTCCTTGCCATCTTCTCCTAATTCTTTTTACATCCTCCTCTATTAGATGAGTTTCTTGTAAAAACACAATTTTTGAACCTATGTCTTTTATTTTATTCATAACTTGTTTAAGTTTTTTTAAATTTTGTAGACCTCTGCAATTCCATGAAGTTAAATTAAGATTAACGCTTTGGTCTATGATCAATAAGGAGTTTGAGATTACCTCACAATGTAAACATGCTCATACAGAGAAGCAAAAACATGAGTGGTTGAACATTCATCCTACAAACTACACACAAACAAATTCCCCCTTCCCACATTCGTGGTAATCCCCCCAAAATCAAAAAAAAATTCTGTCTCCCGCTATAGGCATTGACTGCTCCACACCCGCGAGGATCAGTCAAAGCCACTCTTTCTTTATCCTCTCAATCACCCTAACTCTACTGCTTTTAATGACGTAACATTAACTCTCTTCTGTAGTTTTCCAACTTAACTCCAAAATTTTATAGCAACTTTGTACATCATAGTTTTTTTTGTTTTTTTTAAATATATAATACAATCTAGTATATTTTGTAAACTTGCTATATGCTTCAGATCAGTCAGATGCCTGTGCAAATGCTTAAATATTCTACCTTATATTTTGTTCATGCTTCATGCTTAGCTCCCACCAGTCTCTTCTTGGATCTGCTTGATGAGCTCCTGCGCCTCCTGAGGGGTCTTGAAGGTGTGGGTTCTGCCCTTATATGTGACCAGCAGTCTTGCAGGATGAATCACTCCAGGACAAATCCCAAGGTTGCGCAGCTCTTTACGGGCGGGGTCAAACTGTTTCCTTAATTGTTGGATTCCTGTGGCTAAATCTGGGTAGAACCGCACCTGTTGATCCTGGTATTTAATTTCTCCTTTGGCTCGCGCCGCGTTGGAGATCGTCATCTTGTCTCTGTAGCTGAGGAACTTCATAATCAGCGTCCTCGGTGGTGCCTTATTTTCTCTCGGTGGGCGCTCTCTAAGACGACCGATGACTGCAGCTCCGCGTTGTTCAGCGCTTCTGGAATCCACTTTTCCAAAAAGGAACATGGGTCCCGACCCTCCGTTCCCTCCAGGAGGCCCACCAGCCTCAGGTTGTTCCGTCTCAACCGGGATTCTAAGTCCAGGACATTATCATCCAGACGTTTATTTTTTATTTCCAATGTGCACACCTTTAATTGTAGGCTGGTGACGTCATCCTCAGCGCTGGAAATTCGGAGCTCCACCTGCGATACTTGTTCCATACAGTCACTTATTTCCTTTCTCATTCCTTCTATCGCTGCTATAATCCCATCAAATTTAGTGGAAAAGTCTGCTCTCATTGAGCTAATGGCAGCGAGCACCGCACCTGTGCCGTCGCAAGCAGTCACCGCTCCGCCGCTAGCTTGCTCCGCCATATCTGGAGATTTTTCTGCTTCGTCACGAACGTGAAAGTCCGTTAACTTGGACTGTTTCGGCGGTTCAGTTTTTCCTCCACCTGATTTTCCAGCCTTAGGCTTTACCGGCATATCCTCGCCCAAACGCTGGGATAGGTTTTGTTCCAATTGAGAGAGTTATTTGCCGACTTTTTATTTTTAGGAGTAGAGTAGAGTGAAACACATCTTCCTACGTGGCCGCCATAACCGGAAGTCCCCCTCCTGTAATAACTTTTAATTCTTTATTTAAATTCTTTATTTGTTTTACCCATGAAGGACCCGACAGGATGGGGAATGGGGAAAGGAAGTATGGGGGGGAGGGAGAAAAGGGAGGGGAACAGACAAAAAAGACAAACAAACCAACAGCTAAAACAAACAGAAGACAAACTGCTTCTTCCACCGAAGAGGTCTCAACACAAGTCTGGTATCTGCACCTGTTAAAGGGGAGACATTTGTGCGTGTGCGTCGGTGTGCGTGTATATGAGAGCACGCGCAAAGTAAGTGTGTGCATGTGAGTGGTTTGTCAGGAAACATATGAAGAGGCCAGCCGGCCGGAAACCCCCATGCAGGCAAAGCAGAGCCACCAACCCCCACAGGGCACAGATGTCCGAGGTCAACAAGCCCCAGGAAAGCCAGGCATCAACCCCCAGAGGGACAGCTGAGGGAGGCCAGACCACCAGGCCGCCGGCATGGTGGGCCCACACCCCCGGGCCCGCCAATCCCCCACTCCCCAGCGGGGCCAACGCCAGCCCCCGGGCCCCAGGCGCCAGGATGCCAGTGCCCCCACCCCCCCGGGCCAGAGACCGGCCTGTGCCCCCGGCACGAGCACCCCCAGGCACCCCCCCCAGCGCCACCGCCGCACACCTCAGGGACCCCCACGCCCAAAGAAGCCCCCTCCCCCCATCCAGGGGAGTCCACGTAGCCAAGAGGCACTACCCCCTCAATCCAACATCTCCCAACTACCAGACACACCCATTCCCACACCTTCACACCCTCATGCTCTTATACGCACCCACATGCACTCACTCACTCTCGCTCCCCCACTCCCCCACACAGTCCCACACTCGCACTGCCAGACCCACACATTCTGTCTCACTCCTGTACCCGCTCAATCTCGCCCCTCTTGCCCTCTGGGTCACCCACCCTCACTCACGTTCACCCATACACTCACTCTCACTTACACTCCAACCTACTCACATCCATTTGTGCTCACCCCCACACACTCACCCACCATCATTCACCCTTATTACTTTGGGTGGCTGCGATTGTCATATCCAGGTGAGTGCACTCTCCCCCTCCCTTCCTGCTCAATTTTCACCCACTCTTCAGGCAATCACCACACCTGTGTGATGAGATGCACCTGCTGACTCTGCTTCGCCAGTGCTTAAATGGATCTGCTCTTCAGTGCCTGAGCGCTGGCTCGTTGGGTATACTGCCTTACTGATGATATGTAGTGTTTTTGTAAGAAAGAATTCTCAACATTAATTCCACTCCCTGTTCTCTCCTTCCCAGGTTGCTGCCATCTGAAGCGGTGTGTCTCCAGGGGTTGTTGTGCGCTCACCTGCCCCATCATCCTCACCCTGCCCCATCATCCTCACCAATGCTGCAGCTCCTGTATTCCACCCGGTCAGACTATCCGGCTCACTCCCCTTCATCTCCCCAGCAGCGTCATCCTGCTGGTTCATTTATTCTTGCTGGGTTTCTGTCGGGCTCTCTGCTCGGCTCACGTAAGTGGCCAATTTGCATTTCCACTTCCCTGTCTACCTTCTCCTACTAACAGCTCTTGTATCTCCCCACAGACCCAGTCTCCCTCTTGGCGAGTGGCATTTTTCCTTAGCTGTGCTCCACCTTTTGAAATTTAATAAACTGTTTAAACGTGTTTCTCAGTGTTGTGTCAGTTTTTCTCTGGTGTTGCATTCTGCTCGTGGGCTGATCATCCTGTAAACATGATAGCGATGCAGATGCAGTGAGCCTGAATGTGCAACAGCACCCGGCAGTGGCCAGGGAGACCGCCAGAGCAGACCAGCAGCAAACCCCCCGGCCGACGCAACCCAGGGTGACCACGGCCACAGAAGCAAACCCCCATCCCCAGTGCCCACCCAAGTAACTGATCGGCAGACCACGGCAGGTGCTTTGAGATGCCACCCAACATGCCAAGAGCCACACAAAGCCAACCCATCATCACCATCTCCACTCATCACTCCCTCACTCTCGCTTACTGTCTTGTTCAATCCCTCTCTCATTCCCTTGCTCCTATCTATTCATTTGGCAGCACCCAGGGATTTTGACAACATGACGGGTCCCAGGCCGCCCGCTGGGCCCCGAGGCCCTTGGCAAAAGGAGGGCAACATGGATGGGGTGTCTTCACACCCCTCCCCCTTGCACAAATCGTGATAGGTGTGTGTTGGTTGTATGATGTGATTGTGTGCAGGTGTGTGAACTACCATCGTGCAGTTAAAATTGGGGGGATGGTGGTTGGAGCACCACTAGCCACTGCGATAGGCAGAGGGGCCCCCATCCCCCCAAGCCCTCATTGTCTAAAATGCAACTAAAAAAAATAATTAAAATTAAAAGTGAGGGCAGCCCCACTGCACAAGAGACAGCCCCTTCACCGACACAGTGCGGCACCCCCCCGCCCGAAAAAGTGTATCCAAGAAGATGTATATTCCACCCAGAATCGGGGTGGGGGGGCAGGAAATAAGACTGGGAGGGAGGCGGTCCAAAAGGAAGCGCGTCCCCCCTCCAGAAGCCAGCTCACACACTGGTTCAGGAAGCCACCCACTGCCCCCAAATCCCAACCCAGGATGAGGGCCACCAAGCTGAGCAGCCCAGGACCAACCGGCATCATGCCGCAGTGCTTCCAGCACCACAAATATGATGGAGCGTCCACACCCATTCCCACTCATCTTACGCACACGAACATGCACAACAACAATAGTCACAATAGTGAACAACGGGCCGGACCCATATGGCACCCCACACACCAAGCGACACCCCCGAGCGCCCACCGCAAGCCTACCAACCACCCTCCCCAGACACAAACCAACAGCAGCAGGCCGCCCCACAGCCACCCCAGAGCAGCCTGAAAGCAACCCGGCCACCAACCCGTGCCAATGCACCCCCCGCCCCCCGAGATACAATTGTCATTTCTAAGTTATTAATCTTACAGTAATCTATTAAATTAAATAGAATGCATATATTATTAGCTGAGTGCCTGCCCTTGATGAAACCTGTTTGATCTGGTTGTATAATAAACAGAATTATCCTTTCCAGTCTTTTGGCGAGAGCTTTGCAAATTCTTTAGCAAGTTCTCTTCCTGGTTTAAGGAGCAGGATAATACTAGCCAAGTTCATCATTTGGAAAGATTACATTATCTTCTTTAATTTGGTTCACCATTTTAAAGAAAGTAGGTGCCATCACAGGCCAAAATTCTTTATAAAATTCTACTGGAAAACCATCTGATCCCAGAGCCTTGTTGTTTGAGATGTGCTTAAGTGCCTCCTGGAGTTCGGACACCAGAAGAGGTGCATCCAGAGCTGCAGTCTGTTCCTTTTTTAATTCTGGTAAGTTAACATCGATCAGAAATGTATTTATCTCTGAGTCACATGGGTTAATCTGAGATGAGTAGAGGTTTCCATAAAACTTCCTGAAGGAGTTATTTATTTCTTCAGGCTCATGGGTAATATTTCCAGTTGTATCCTTAATAGAGTGGATAGTTGTTTTTTTCGTTATTCAATCTAAGCTGGTTAGAAAGATATCTCCCCAATTTATTTCTCTGTTCAAACTTCTCAAGATGCAGTCTTTGTATTAAAAACTGTGTCCTTTGTAATTTCTATTAGTTCTAGCTTGAATTTTCTCAGATTGTTCAGTGCCTGTTCCTGTTGAGAAACGGCACAGGTCATCTCCAATGATTTAATTTTTTCTTCTAACTCCAGTACCAGTGCTTTTTCTTTTTTATTCTTATAGGAACAGTAAGAGATTATTTTACCCTGCATGGCCGCTTTTGCTGCTTCCCAAAGAACACACGGGGATATTCCTGGCACATCATTATATTCCAGATATGATTCCCACTCTTTATTAAAGTAATTAATAAAGTCTTTGTCTTTTAGTGGTGATTTATTAAATTTCCAGCTCCTAGTTTTCCTTATAGCTTTTCTATTTACTAGTGTAAGAGATACTGGACGGTGATCACTAACAGCTTGATTTGAACAAATGTCAGTGTCTGTGATATCCCTCATGATAGAGTTACTGGCTAAGAAGATGTCTAAACGTGAATGTGAACTGTGAACTGATGAAAAAAAGTGTAATCCCTAAGAGTTGGGTGAAGAAAACGCCATTCATCGCAAAAACCAAAATCATTCATGTATTGTTTGAGAGTGTCAGTAGCCTGCCATTTTCGATAATTCCCCAATGTGTTGAGCCTGTTGATTGCAGGGTTTAATACCAGGTTGAAGTCTCCTCCTATTATGAGTGTAGTGTCCAAGTGCTCAGAAAGAGAAGTGAAGAAACTGTGAAAATAGGATGGGTCATCAACATTTGGGCCATAAACGCTTGCAATACATAGATCCAAATTTTGAACTGAGATTTTTAATATAATAAATCTACCTTCTGGATTTGCTATGGTATTATTCACTACAAAGTGTATTCTTCTGTTTACCAATATAGCTACCCCCGTTTGTTTGGAATTAAAGCAGGCTGAGTACATGTGGGGAAATTCCGGGGAGGTGAAGGCATCTACAGATGACTTGGAAACATGTGTTTCCTGTAATAAGACAAAGTCTTCCTGTAGATCCTTCAGTCGATTAAAAATTTTCAGCCTCTTCTCCCTGGTACTAATTCCACATATGTTCCACGTGACAAACTTTAATGGGGACATGTTTTCACTTACTGGTTTTTGTGCTAAAGGCTAACTAAATGTGCCTATATGATTATATGTCCGTAATGTATGCGTGTGTGTGTGTGTGTGTGTGTGTGTGTGTTGTGCATAAAATATGTACGTATGTGTGTGTTTGTGTGTGCACGCATGATGTCTCTGTTCCATTGCAAGCAAATGGCGTGCATGTACTTAAGGTGCATGTACTTAAGATTATTTCCTATAAACCAGATGTATGAGAGAGGACAGACATAAAGGTTGGATGGTGAAAAGATACACATAACATACAACAACAACCTGACAACTTCAACAAAATTAGCTACAACAGACAAACAAGCAAACAACAACCTCAGCAAAAAAGAAAAAACATTAGACAAATGTTAACAAATTAAACTGAGATCGAATAACAGACCTGCGCACAATCTTATTCTTTTTCCACATGTAGCTAAGGAAACAAAGGAGGCTCTAGAATAGCCATGAGGTTATGGTTTCATCCATAAACAGCTTGCCATCTATAAACAATCTATCCACAGAGACAATAGCTCATTTACCTTCTTGAATTTTTTGTTTCCTAATGGGAAAAAGCCTCCTTCTCCTTTCTATGATTTCCTCTGAAAACTGATCATTTAGACCATAATTGGTGTTTTTAAGCTGCCTGCCCTGCCTCTGTACCAGATTTTTTTGTTTGAAATGTTCAAATTTGGCAACAATGGGTCTGGGACGTTTATTTTGGGGATTTATTTGCCCAATGCAGTGGACTCAGTGAAAGGTAATTGATTTTGTAATTTCGGGGGACAGTTTCAGCTGCGTGGACATGAATTCATGGACCAACTGTTCTCGATTTTCATTATTTTTTCAGCAATTCCGTAAAAAAACAAGGTTATGTCTCATGCTGCGTGACTGCAAATTGAGAACTGTTTCCTTCATTTTCCGGTTCTCTCTTTCAACAACGCCAAGTTGCGTGGTTAGAGTGTTTACTGACTTTTTCAACCTACTGTTTTTTCTAAGAGAGAAACGAGCTGCTCCTGGCTGTATTCCAAACTCTCCCGTCTGCTCTAGAATTCTTTGAGGAGCATCTCGACCAACACTAATTTACCATCCATGCTAGTAAGTTTATTTTCAATAGAAAAAAGGATATCACTAACCTCTGAGCCGTCCCGTGATATCTTGGGCATTATTTTCGACAAGTCTGCGGGTCTCGGTCATTTAGACTGGGAAGCAGGGATGGGAGACACACTCACCTGCTCCATGACACAACAACGGTGATAAAACTTGTCGATATAGCTCTCTAGTTCCTCCAGCTCCGTATGAAAAAAGAAAGATAGAAACAGACAGTCAGTTAATGGATTAATTACAAAAAGAGAAAAAAGCTACCTGAGGAAAAGTTTGATTATGCTCGGTCGATGGGAGTTGTCATTTTGGATTGTTGCACAACAGTCTCGGAACGTCTCGCAATCACAGCATCATATATCACATATTCACACACAACATTACAAAGACAGTGGGCGGCGACAGCAAGAGACGATCCCCTCACTTTTTGATCACAGGTACACTACACTCTTCCCCTAAACTACGGCGGCGGCAGTGACGGTGAGCTGATCTGAAAAGGTTTTGTCAGATTGATCAACTCTTCTGTAGCAATAGACAATGCGTTTTGCACTTACGTATCCATAGACAGTGTGATTAAAATAATGCAGTCAAAAGGTTACATGGAAAAATACATAGATTTACTGGATATATACACACGTGGACAAAATTGTTGGTACCCCTCTGTTAATGAAAGAAAAACCCACAATGGTCACAGAAATAACTTGAATCTGACAAAAGTGGTAATAAATAAAAATTCTATGAAAATTAACCGATGAAAATCAGACAATGCTTTTGAATTGTGGTTCAACAGAATTATTTTTAAAAAACAAACTCATGAAACAGGCCTGGACAAAAATGATGGTACCCTTAACTTAATATTTTGTTGCACAACCTTTTGAGGCAATCACTGCAATCAAACGATTTCTGTAACTGTCAATGAGACTTCTGCACCTCTCAGCAGGTATTTTGGCCCACTCATCACGAGCAAACTGCTCCAGTTGTCTCAGGTTTGAAGGGTGCCTTCTCCAGATGGCACGTTTCAGCTCCTTCCACAGATGTTCAATAGGATTTAGATCAGGGCTCATAGAAGGCCACTTTAGAACAGTCCAATGTTTCGCTCTTAGCCATTCTTGGGTGTTTTTAGCCGTGTGTTTTGGGTCATTATCCTGTTGCAAGACCCACAACCTGTGACTGAGACCAAGCTGTCTGACACTGGGCAGCACATTTCTCTCTAGAATACCTTGATAGTCTTGAGATTTCATTGTACCCTACAGAGATTCAAGACACCCTGTGCCAGATGCAGCAAAGCAGCCCCAGAACATAACAGAACCTCCTCCATGTTTCACAGTAGGGACAGTGTTCTTTTCTTGGTATGCTTCATTTTTGCGTCTGTGAACATAGAGCTGATGTGCCTTGCCAAAAAGTTGCAGTTTTGTCTCGTCTGTCCATAGGACATTCTTCCAGATGCTTTGTGGCTTGTCAACATGCAGTTTGGCAAATTCCAGTCTGGCTTTTTTATGATTTGTTTTCAACAGTGGTGTCCTCTTTGGTCATCTCCCATCAGGTCCAATTTGGCTCAAACAACGACAGATGGTGCGATCTGACACTGATGTACCTTGACCTTGGAGTTCACCATGAATGTGTTTAGAGGTTGTTCTGGGCTCTTTTGTTACCATTCGTATTATCCATCTGCTCCTGCGGCCACGTCCAGGGAGGTTGGCTACAGTCCCGTGGATCTTAAATTTCTGAATAATATGTGCAACTGTAGTCACAGGAACATCAAGCTGCTTGGAGATGGTCTTATAGCCTTTACCTTTAACATGCTTGTCTGTCATTTTCTTTCTAATCTCCTGAGATAACTCTCTCCTTTGCTTCCTCTGGTCCATGTTTAGTGTGGTACACACCATGTCACCAAACAGCACAGTGACTACTTGTCACCCTTTAAATAGGCTGACTGACTGATTACAAGTTTGTAGACTCCTGTGATGTTAATTAGAGGACACATCTTGGTTGAACATGTCCCTATGGTCACATTATTTTCAATCTTTTCTAGGGGTACCATCATTTTTGTCCAGGCCTGTTTCATGAGTTTGTTTTTTAAAGTAATTCTGTTGAACCTTTTTTGTTAACATTGGTCCACTTTTTTGTTAGTTCCAAGGTTCCAAGGTTGTCATAGCCAGGAGCGGCACTGGGGTTAAGCTCCCACTGCTCATAAAATGCTCCTTATGGCGTGCGTCTCAAATAGCCTCTGACAACTAAGTCCAACTCCTAGCCTGCCCGTGTGGTTTAGTCTCTAAGCCCGGCGGAACTGCTTTTACTAATAGGAGAAGGGGCGAGGGCGGATCTCTGGCGCCTTAAAACCAGATGCTTCGGGTAGATGGTGGCTCGTCAACCTGGGAAGGTAGCCCATCTAGGGGAAGGTAAACCCTGATTTCAAACCTCCGCTGCCTTGCGGCACACCCGGTCACGGGAAAGGCTTCGGGAGTCAACCCTGAGGAAAAATCCGGAGTCGGAGCCCCTAAGGCAGTTCTCTGTTGTGCTCAACATCGTTCTGGCAGCTCCTGCGACAGCGCTGGTGCCAAACTGTAGCAGCCCTGCTGTTCCTTTGGATTCATCAGTGACGTGGAGAGGGGGGACATGCTGCATGGGCAACATCTTGTCCTCCATATCTTCCTGCCCAGGCTTGAATCCTACCAACGCCCAACGCTGGAAGGTAGAACACCGGATCACTGGAGAGGACACTCCAGCTTCACCTTTGGCGTAGACAAAACACGGGGAATGACAGTTACCGGTTATAAGCCACCACTCAATTGGCGTAGAGCGCGGCGCCAGGGGTTGTTCCCGACGGTGGGAGAGATCATCGGATCTCACTGGACAGCTACCGCCCGCCTCAAGCTGGGCAGCCCCCAGCCAATAAGGTGTTGTCCCGCCACAGCTTGCTTTCCTCATTGGGTGCATGGGGATGAGGAGAAGTCCAAACAGCAGGCTGAGAACCTTCGCACCAGGCAAGACAAAAAAACAAAAGAGACCAACTCTAAAACTGGGAACTTGGAACGTCCGCACTATGATGACAGGACTCGCTGCTAACCTCAAGGACATCAACGACACCAGGAAGACTGCCATCATCAATAATGAGCTGAAGAGACTGGGAGTAGATATCGCCACTCTCCAGGAAACACGGTTGGCTGACGCAGGCACACTGAGAGAGAAGGACTACACGTTCTACTGGCAGGGAAAGGGCAGTAACGAACACAGGGAACACGGAGTGGGCTTCGCAGTGAAGAACACCTTGCTGAAGATGGTGGAACCGGGCAGCAATGGCTCTGCACGACTCCTCACCCTCCGCCTCAACACCACTCAAGGCCCAGTCACCCTCGTCAGTGTGTGTGCCCCAACACTGACAGCCACACCAGAGGCAAAAGACGAGTTCTACGAGAATCTCGCAACAACTGTCAGGATCATCCCCAACTCTGAACAACTCATTCTCCTTGGAGACTTCAATGCCAGAGTGGGTGCTGACCACGACTCCTGGCCCTCCTGTCTTGGACCATTTGGCGTGGGCAGAATGAACGACAACAGACAGCGGCTGCTCGAGTTCTGCACATATCACGATCTGTGCATCACAAACTCGTTCTTTAAGACCAAGACCCAACACAAGGTTTCTTGGCAACATCCGCGCTCAAAGCACTGGCACCAGCTGGACTTGATCCTGACCAGGCGCACCTCACTGAAGAACGTGCTAATCACCCATTCGTTCCAGAGTGCAGATTGCGACACAGACCATCCATTGGTGTGTCGCAAGGTCAAGCTGCAGCTGAAGAAATTCCATCGTGCTAGACAGCCTGGAAAGGCACAGATTGACACCAGCAAGATGGCCCAACCAGAACTTGTTGAGCAGTTTGCCTCCACCTTTGAGAAGGAACTTGGTGTACCACAAGAAGGAGAATCTGCAAAGCAGAAGTGGGAAGAGCTGCAAAGCACCATCCACCGCACAGCCTTGGCTACCTTTGGGAGGAAGACCTCGAAGTCACAGGACTGGTTTGATGCCAAGTTGACCGAGATGACTCCCGTCATTGAAGCCAAGCACTCAGCACTTGCTGAGTACAAGAAGTACCCAAACGAGAAGAATCTCCAGATTCTCAGGGCTGCGAGAAGCAAAGTTCAGCAGACTGCTCGGCGCTGTGCCAACGAATACTGGACTCAGCTCAGCCAAGACATTCAAACCGCTGCCATAACAGGGAACATCCGTGGTATGTACGATGACATCAAGAAAGCACTTGGTCCGGCTCAGAGGAAGACGGCCCCCCTCAAATCCTCCACTGGGGAGATGATCACAGAAAAGAACAAGCAGATGGAGAGATGGGTGGAACACTACTCTGACCTCTACTCCAGACAGAACACCGTGACACCGTCAGCCCTTGATGCCATCGACTGCCTGCCATCCATGGACAAACTTGACGCCGAGCCAACCATCGACGAACTCAGCAAGGCCATTGATAGCTTGGCCGCTGGCAAGGCACCCGGCAACGACGGCATACCCCCCGACCTGATCAAGCACTGCAAGACCGCCCTACTGCTGCCATTGCATGACGTCCTCTGCCAGTGCTGGAAGGAAGGTGCCATACCACAGGACATGAGGGACGCCAAGATCATCACCCTCTACAAAAACAAAGGGGAGAGAAGCGACTGCAACAACTACAGGGGCGTCTCCCTCCTCAACGTTGTTGGCAAAGTCTATGCACGAGTTGTTCTCATTCGTCTACAGAAGCTTGCCGAACGTGTCTACCCCGAGTCTCAGTGTGGCTTCCGAGCTGAGCAATCGACGGTAGACATGATATTCTCCATCCGCCAACTCCAGGAGAAATGCAGAGAACAGAACATGCCCCTGTACGTCGCCTTCATCGACCTCACCAAAGCGTTCGATCTGGTCAGCAGAGAGGGCCTTTTCAAGATCCTGCCAAAGATAGGATGCCCACCAAAGTTGCAAAGCCTCATCGAATCGTTTCACACCAACATGCAGGGGATAGTGCAGCACGACGGCAATGTCTCAGAGCCATTCAACATACGCAGCGGAGTGAAACAAGGCTGTGTACTTGCACCAACCCTCTTTGGGATTTTCTTTGTTATGCTCCTGAGGCATGCCTTCAGCACAGCAACAGAGGGAATCTACCTGCGTACAAGATCTGACAGCAGGCTTTTCAACCTCGCCCACCTGAAAGCCAGAACCAAAGTACGCGAGGCTCTAATCAGAGACATGCTGTTCGCAGACGACGCTGCAGTCGCAACCCACACACAGCAGGAGCTTCAGACCCTGATGGACCGCTTCTCTCAGGCATGCAAGGACTTCGGGCTTACCATCAGCCTGAAGAAGACTAACATCTTGGCGCAAGGCACGGAAGCACCACCAACCATCACCATCGACGACTACGAGCTGGAGGTCGTGAATCAGTTCACGTACCTGGGGTCCACGATCAGCAACAACCTCTCCCTTGATACAGAGATCGACAAGAGGATTGGAAAATCAGCCTTCACACTCGCTCGCCTCACCACACGAGTGTGGGAGAATCCCAAACTCTCTGTCAAGATGAAGATGGCAGTGTACAACGCCTGCGTCATCAGCACACTGCTCTATGGGAGTGAGACGTGGACAACATACGCCCGGCAGGAAAAGTGACTGAACTCCTTCCACTTGCGCTGCATTCGCCACATCCTGGACATATCCTGGCAGGACAAAGTGCCCAACACAGAAGTTCTGTCCCGCGCCGGCCTTCCCTCCATGTTCAATCTACTCAGGCAGTGCAGGCTCCGCTGGCTAGGCCACGTTCACCGTATGGAGGATGGCAGAATCCCCAAAGATGTCCTCTACGGAGAACTGGCGACTGGCAGGAGAGACGTTGGCCGCCCACAGCTGCGCTTTAGAGACATCTGCAAGAGAGACATGAAGGCCCTGGAGATCAACACAGAGCGCTGGGAGGACCTTGCAACGGACCGCTCCAAATGGAGAGGCACCCTGACCAGACAGCTCAAGGCGGGTGAAGAGAGACTGACTGCTGCAGCAGATGAAAAAAGGACCCGCAGGAAGAACTGCCACAGACCCAGCAGCACGGAGACCACCCACAAGTGCGACCTGTGTGACAGGGACTGCCATTCGCGCATCGGCCTGTTCAGCCACAGGCGGTGCTGTTCCAGCAGAGTAGACGTTTAGGATTCTCTTCCATGGTCATCATAGACTGACGGAGGCCGACGAGCAGGGTCCACTTTTTTGTTAACATTGGTCCTAATTTGGCTCGAGAAATGCCCATTACGGCACCCACAGGTGATACAATAAGCAAAAACACTGCTATAAAAGATTCCATTTTCATAAAGAACACAGACGAGAGAGAGGTCATTGAAATTGTTCAATCGTTTAAAAGTAAAACATCTACGGATTGTGATGGTATTGACATGCTCTTAGTCAAAACTATTATTGAATGCTTAGTGAAACCACTGACGTATATCTGTAACCTGTCTCTCCAAACAGGTATATTTCCCAATGCAATGAAAATAGCTAAAGTAATTCCAATATACAAGACGGGTGACGGGGGGAACTTTCAAACTATAGACCAATTTCACTATTGCCGCAATTTTCCAAGATACTTGAAAAAATATTCTATGAGAGAATTGACAATTTCATACTGAAGAATAATTTATTGTGTGCGCAGCAATATGGGTTCAGACACAAGAGGACAACTGCATTTCCTTAATGGAATTTATAGAAAAAATATCAACTGCCGTTGAAAATAAAGAGTATTCAGTTGGGGTATTCCTGGATCTTAAAAAAGCATTTGATACAGTGGATCATAATTTATTATTAAAGAAACTACAAAATTGTGGTATTAGGGGGATAGCACTGTCCTGGTTATGTAGTTACTTAATGATTAATGAAATGTATTCTTACTGTGGCAGATGTACAAGGAAGCAAGGAGTTAACCAGTCGTCAGCAACAGCTTCCAGACAGGTTTGAAGATGGAGGCAGGTGGACCAAGAGAGGAGTGATGAAGTGCCGGCCAATGAAGAGATGAAAGGGACGTGAGGGGGTGAAATAACTAACTTGCAGTGTCCTTGCTGGGGATTACCCTTCCGGGTCTGCCAATCCAGGAAAAGGTCCAGTCTGCCAGAGAGAAATCCAAGGAAGCCAAGGTGAGGAGAAGAGAAGGTGAGTTTTAATACTATTGGTCCTTACATGATTTCCCAATGGCGGGTACCAAGGTAGAGAGACACATGAGATGAAGAGCTCAGCGTCTAAGTTCTCAGAGGCAGGAGTTGCAGAAACAGCATGCAACGAGGTCAAACAATCCCACACTGCTGGAATGGGTAAGGGTTGTAACAAACCAGCAGGAACAGAGGAAGAAGTCTTATTGGCGGCACACTGACCACAAACTCCAACATACTCCCGGACATCCTTGTTAAGTGAGGGCCACCAGAAGGCCAGTCTGATGTGGAAGATAGTGCGGGATGACAAGTCAGCTTTGTAGTGTGTACCCAATGTATAAGCTTGCCCCTCACAGCAATAGGAACATATAAGTGACCCGGGGGCACCCCCGCCCAGGGTCTTGTTCCTATCCCTGTGCCTCTCTTACCTCAGCCTTAATCTGCAAGGCAAGGGTTCCTAAAACACATGAGGGAGGGAGGATGTGGTCATCAGTGGGAGGGTGATAAGAAGAGAATTGACTAGAAAGAACATCTGGTTTGGTATTCTTAGAGCCTGGCCTGTATGTGAGCACAAAGTCAAAATGAGCAAAAAAACAGGGACCACTGTGCCTGGTGTGGATTGAGCCGCTTGGCAGACTGTAAGTAACCCAGATTGTTATGATCCGTACAGACCAAAAACAGCTGGGTGGCCCCCTCCAGCCAGTGATGCCACTCCTCCAAGGCGAGCTTCACAGCAAGTAGCTCTCAGTCACCGACATCATAGTTTCTCTCGTTGAGAGACAAACATCAAGAGAAAAGTGCACAAGGGTGCAACCTGCCGTCGATGACCAAGCGCTGGGAAAAGACTGCCCCATCCCAGAATCAGAGGCATCAACTTCAACAATGAATTGGTGAGAGGGATCAGCTTGGGCCAGAATAGGGGCCTGGGAGAAGATACTCTTGAGGTGAGTGAAAGCTGCCTCTGCCTCACTGGACCAGGAAAAGGGAGTCTTAATGCCTCTCTGGTTAATTTGCCCCTTGGAAATAAGGGGAAAATTAACCAGAGAGAATGTGAGTGTTTAATACTAGTGGTCCTTACGTGATCTGGATTAATTTGCCCCTTGGAAATAATGAAACCCAGGAAGGAAGTAGACTGGGTGGAAAACTCACACTTTTCAGCCTTGACAAAAATCCGGTTCTCCAGCAGCCTCTGCAGCACCGTACTCACATGCACCCTGTGCTCGTTGGGGACTGGTATAAGACTACAACGTAATCTAAATAGACAAAGACATTAATAAAGTCATGGAGGACATCATTGTTGAAATGCTGGAAGACCGCTGGAGCATTAGTGAGTCCAAAGGGACCTGATATTCAAAGTGCCCGATGGGGGTTCGGAATCCTGTTTTCCATTCATCTCCCTTGCGGATGCGAATGAGGCGGTATGCATTGTTGAGGTCAAGCTTAGTGAAGATTGAGCCCCCCTGGAGCAGCTCAAATGCAGAGTTAATGAGTGGTAGAGGATGTTTTTCTTTGATAGTAATGTTTAGTTCACATATTCTATGCATGGACGTAGCGATCCAGCCTTCTTCCCAACAAAAAAGAAGCTTGGACCCAAAGGAGAAGGTCTAATGATGCCAGAGGCAAGGGATTCCTTGACATACCTCTCCATAGCTTCCCTCTCCGGCACTGATAGGCTGTATAGGTGGCTGAATGGTAGTGGTGCTCCCGAGCAAAGGTTGATGCCACAGTCATATGGCCTGTGAGGAGGTAGAGGCAATGCCCTGGCCTTGCTAAATACTGCTGAGAGATCATGCAACTCCCTGGGTACACCACTTAGGTCAACCAGTTCAGTAGGAGAGGGCAATAGTGGTAAGGAAGGTGAATACATGGTGGACTGGAGGCAGGATGACAGACGGAAGATGCTCCAAGAGGTAACTCGGTTCTGAGACCAATCAATGATAGGATTACTATGTAATTTCAGCCATGGGCATCCCAAGACTATTTCAGATGATGTGGAGGGGAGGATGAAAAATTGAATCTGTTCCCGGTGGTTACCAGAAACTAGGAGGGAGATGGGTGCAGTCTGGTACTGAATGATGGTAAGTGGGCTGCCTGTGAGTGACACGATACTTAATGCTGAGGGCAGTTCATGTGTGGGAATGTGTAACTTGGAAACTAAATCCTGACTAATAAAATTTTGCTCAGCTTCTGAATCAATTAGGGCCTGTGTAGAAAACTCAATGGGAAAAAAAGTGGATCTGAACAAGAAGAGTGAGCTTGTTGGAGGGATTTAACTCAAAACTGCATGTCAGCCACTCTACTGAAACCAGTGGGCACCCTCTTTTGGGCACATGGGACAATTAGACAGAATGTGACTGGCAACCACTCAATAAAGACACAACCCCACATCGAGACAACACTGTCATTCGGCTACAGTGAGGCGCGTGCGGCCTAGCCCCATGGGCTCAGAGGCGTCAGAAGGAGGTGGAGGCGGAAGAGCGAGCCGGCGAGGTAAGGGAGGCTAGGAGCGCAGGGGCAATCGCCAGGAAGGGCGGGTGGGCTCAGATGACTGTTCATGCACACATTCACAAAGGCGATTTTCCAACTGGATGGCTAACAAAATCAGTGAGTCTAGACTGTCAAATTCATCGCGGCAGCTAGCTCATCCTGAAGGGGTGCATTGAGGCGCCACAAAAAAATACCTCCGAGCGCAACGTCACTCAGCTAGACTCAGCAGCCACAATTCAGAAACGCACGGGGTAGTCGGCTACCGATTGAGTTCCCTGACGGAGATTTAGAAGCCTGTTGGTGGCATTGCCTTCGGAATCAGTGTAACCAAAGAAGCACTCAAATTCATTGAGGAAACGAGGGTAAGTGTAAGAGTCATAGTCTGGTCCGTCTATTATGGCTTGCGCCCAGGCAAGAGCATGACCCTCTAATAAACCGGCGACAAAACTGATCCTACTTTGATCGGTGGGAAAGTCCTCCGGGAAACGCTGGAACACCAAAAGACATTGAAGCAAAAACTCCTTACAACCTCCCAACTGCCAGCTGTAATGGGCGGGGATGGAAACAGTAAGACGGCATGGAACAGGGACAACAGACGGAGTAGCAGAAGTGGTTGCACTGCCGGAAGCAGGTGCCAAAGTGAGGCCGCTAATGTGATCAGAAAGGTGGTGAATCTGAGTCAAAGAAGCATTCAACTGAGAAGTTATCAACCTTCATTTCTAACATTTGTAACCAAGCTGACTCAGGAGTGGCTGCTATGCCAGCTGGGTCCTGTTGGTGGGATTGTTCTGGCATGATTTTCAATTTAAATGATCCAAATGCTAGCACAGAAACCACACCAGTGACAGAAGCTGGGTTGAATATTTACTGTGACAAACAACGCCGGAACTGAGGATGTGTGCAGGCAGCCCTGTGAAGGGAAAGGGGAGAGGATGAGTAATCAGAACTTAACTGACCAAATGAAACTAATTAAGGGAACATATTTTTACTGATGCCTCCTGGACGCCTCCCACTTGAGGTGTTTCAGGCACGTCCTTCTGGGAGGAGACCCCGGGGCAGACCCAGGACTCGTTGGAGAGACTATGTCTCCGAGCTGGTCTGGAAACGCCTTGGTGTCCTCTCTGAAGAGCTGGAGCAGGTGGCTGGGGAGAAGGAAGTCTGGGCTTCTCTGCTTGAACTGCTGCCTCCATGACCCGGACCTCCGGAAAAGCGGTAGAAGATGGATGGATGGATGGATGGATGGATATTTTTACTGTTGCAGGTGTACGAGGAAGCAGGGAGTTAACTAATCATCAGCAACAGCTCCCAGACAGGCTTGAAGGTGGAGGCAGGTGGACCAGGAGAAGAGTGATGAAGGGCCGGCCAATGAAGAGATTAAAGGGAGGTGAAGGGGTGAAATAACTATCTTGGAGTGTCTTTGCTGGGGATGGCCCTTCTGGGTTCGCCAATCTAGGAAAAGGTCCAAAGTCCACCAGAGAGAAAGCCAAGGAAGCCTGTGGACAGGTGAGGAGAAGAGAATGTGAGTTTTGACACTAGTGGTCCTTACATGATCTCCCAATGACAGGTACCAAGGTAGAGAGGCACATGGGATGAAGAGCTCAACATCTAAGTTCTCAGGGGCAGGAGTTGCAGAAACAGCATGTAGCATGGTCAAACAATCCCACACTGCTGCAGAGGTCCTCCAGAGCTTTATAGGCAGCAGCAATTAGAAGCAGGTGGTGTAATCAGCACAGCTGTTCTTGAGTGGAGAAAGAGACAGTAGAGTGATGAGAATGTGCAATACCTCAGACCATAATACAGTCATTACCAAAGTATGTTCTGTACTTTTGTTGGTTTAAATAAGAGAGACAGTATTGTGTTTGAATCAGTATCGGCCGATACTCAAAGTCACAGTATCTGTATCGGGCTTGAAAAAATGGTATTGGCTCATCCCTAGTTTAGACCAGTCAATTCTCATCTTATACTTGATGAAAGTACATTAAATGTGATATAACAAAGCATAAAGTGTTTATCCCAAACCATTATCAAGGACAAATATTAGATAGCAATTATATCTATTTCTTAAACACAAAGGACTCAGTGTTTTTGTTTATTCTTTTTACAGTGTGACAAAATGTGTACAAAGACATTTTCATTGTTTAGGCCTAAATTTAGCAATTAAGTAACATATGTACCTATTAAAGTCTCTTAAACTCCTACATTTTTGACTGGTACATCAGGTTCAGGTTCAGGTTACTTTATTTGTACCCGCAGGTAGATTTGTTTTGCAGTCTGGTGACATCCATATTTACAAACCACAATTACATTTAACATAAACACAAACACAGGCACACATGAAGCTGACTATAAACATGATAAAAATACTCAAGGCTCCATCAATCAGGATATAAAGACAACGAAATGAGAGAAAAACCCAAGATAAGCGAGAAGGGTCATATTAAAAAGTTAAAGACTAGTCAAAAAGGTTAAAAACTCAAAGGTCTAAAACCCAATAAAAGATTTAGAACCCAAATAAAAATCCTACAAAAATAAGTAAATATAAAATGGAGTTAATAAATAGGTAACTAAATTATGTGCAATATATTGTTACCACTTGTTCAGCTCTTTGACAGCAGCAGGAACAAAGCTGTTTTTGTAGCGCTGGGTTTTACTTTTTGAGACAGCAAACCTCCGTCTTGAGGGAAGAAGCTGAAAGTGGCAGTGCAAAGGGTGGGAGTCATCATTTAAAATGGAGGTAGCAATCCTCTGTACCTGTCTAGTGTACAAGGATGTCAGGCTCAGCTGTGACTCACCAAGCAAACGACTGGACCATCTAACTACCTGATCCAAGGATTTCCTCTGTTTCAGTTTTATCTGACCAAACCATGACACTAAAGAAAAGGATAAAACAGATTCAATAAAAGCCTGATAAAACATTGTCATTATGGTTCAGTCAATTTGGAAGCGTGCAAGTTTCCTTAAACAATGCAAATGTTGCTGACCCTTTTTGCACACCCTTTCACAGTTCTCTTCAAAGTTTAAATTACTATCAATAATCATCCCAAGATATCTGTAGGATTGTACACATTCAGTGGTCTGGCCTTTTAGTACGGTGACTTTGTGCCTGGGAGTTTTCCTCCTAAAGTCAATAATCATATCTTTAGTTTTTGTCGTATTCAGCTGCAGGTAGGAATCCTCACACCAGTGAACAAAATCCTTAACTACTGGGCCGTGGCCACTCTCACTATCCTGGAGGAGACTGACAATAACTGAATCATCAGCATACTTTATAATGTGTCTGTTGTCATGTCTGCTCCGACACATGTTTGTGTACAGGATGAAGAGTAGTGGTGACAACACACATCCCTGAGGAGAGCCAGTAGAAGAGCACTTTTGGTCAGACAATTTACCATTGACCCTTACTCTCTGTGTCCTGTTGGTTAAGAAATCCAGAATCCAACCCACCAGATTATTGCTCAAATCAAATTGTTGCAGGAGCCTTTCAACTAAAATATGAGGTTGGATTGTATTAAAGGCAGAGGAAAGGTCCACAAATAAAAGCCTGGCGTGTGTCCCATTAAAATCCAGATGTTTAAAAAGTATGTTAAACAGAGTGACAGTGGCGTCCTCCACTCCTTTGTGAGGCCTATATGCAAACTGCAAAGGATCCAGTGCATGTTCAGTCTGCTTTAGGACCTCAGATCTGACCAGTTTTTCAAAAATTTTCATTCAAATTGAAGTCAAAACAACTGGTCTAAAGTCGTTTACCGTTTTAGGACAGCTGGATTTTGGAACAGGAACAACCACGGCATCTTTCCAGATCTTAGGCACATGTTGTGTCTGTAAGGACTTATTGAAAATGTAATGAAATACAGGACTCAGTTCATGTGCACAGGACTTTACCAAGCGCCCACATACACTACCGTTCAAAAGTTTGGGGTCACTTAGAAATTTCCTTATTTTTGAAAGAAAAGCACTGTTTTTTTCAATGAAGATAACTTTAAACTAATCAGAAATACACTCTAATATCTAATATACATTGCTAATGTGGTAAATGACTATTCTAGCTGCAAATGTCTGGTTTTTGGTGCAATATCTACATAGGTGTATAGAGGCCCATTTCCAGCAACTATCACTCCAGTGTTCTAATGGTACAATGTGTTTGCTCATTGCGTCTGAAGTAGGGGTGGGTTCAAAAGATCAATATATCGATATGGATCGATACATGTTTGAGCCGATATCGATCCACAAAATCTGCGGATCGATCTTTTAATATTAATATGTTTTAATATAATATTTTTACGTTTGTGAACGTCTGCTGAGTATAATCGGGTCGAAACCGGGTCAGTGAGCTAGGAACAACGGCCGAGAACCATAAACAACCGACGCGCTAACGGAGCTAGCAAGCTAGCGGATATGCTAGTTCTTCTTCTGTGGTGTTAAAACGGTTCTCATCCGGCAAGAGTTTCCTGCCGCGCGTGCTCTTTCGTATTTACACGAGCGGAGATAATAACGTGCGTCTCTTAATTTAGCAACAAAAATCACTGTAAAGATTGTCCTCAACAGCTTCTGAATATTTTTCATAAATAAAACTTCTGTGTTCCCTGCGGCGCGTGCACACGTCTTTTGTGTTTACATGACGCGGAGTTAATAACGTGCGTCTCTTAATTTAGCAGCAAAAGTCACCGTATAGACTGTCCTCAACAGCTTCTTAATATTTTTCATAAAGCGGGGATAAACGGACTTTTACTCCATGCAGCGCTGTGTTGGAACATAAAGTTGACGACTGATAAAGGGAAAATGCGCGGAGACTGAAACCCGTGAAGCAGAGACTTGGAGCTGCTGAGACTGTAAGTATAATATTTGTTTCTTTTAACGTTTGTGTCGTCAATTAATAATATATCTGGCATGATGGTGGTTTCTTTTACAAACTATGGACACAGAGAGAACTGTTGGTTAAGCGCTGTGAATAAATGCAGAATTAAGGTATATTTTATGAGATTATGGACTTCTGCCACTTAAGCGATGTGAAGAGAATAAATCACAATAAAATTAATAAAGGCTGCAGTACAACAAGCTATTTTTACTCAGTAGAACTAAATTGAAATGAACAAACCTTCTCAGGTGTTGCCGGGAAATAATACACACTGAACAACAAATGTATTTTATGGGTTTTATCTGATATATAGAAAATAGAGAGCAGCACGCTTCAGAATGAAAAGATTTACAATAATTTTTAAATGTAAATAAAATAAAATGAAATGTACAAATTGTCTCTTTGTATATAACTTTCACGTTTGTGTTACAGTTTGTACTGCCTCAAACACACAGGAGGCGGATCTTAAACAAAATGGTGGATTACTAACAAAGAAAAATACAATCTGATAAAATGCTCAGTAAACTAATGACCCCAAATAAGTCCGTACAAACGGTAGTGGTGATACTGGAAATGAGAAAGGCACATAATAGCTTTAGTACACCACAAACCTTAAGTTCACACTCCAAATATGCTCAAAACTTAACAAGAAAAGCTTTTCACCTACAACATACACACGACGCCACACCAGCGCGTGATCACTGACTGATCTTCACAGGACACCCGAGTCTCCCTGGTTTGATTGACAGTATAAAATGTTTCAGTACTCGTCACCGTGTAAAACAAAAAAACACATCATAACATTGTGACCAGAGTAGCAAACAACACACTTTTACATTTACACTCATGCTTACATCGTACATAGCCCGATATTTTAAACTATATCCTCTTGGATAGGCACTATGTTCAGCCACGGTATACCATGCTAGTCAGGCAGCAAGTCTGTAGGTCAATCTACGTCTTATCTGTTACTAGGCCGACTTTATTACATCCTCCTCGGCATAATTCACCATGTTCGTTAAGAGTAACAATATATTTTAACTGCATTGGTGAACTTACAACGTTTCTTTATGAAGATTATTCCTCGTCTTGCTTGCTTTTCAAATCCGGTCTCCTGAACCGTTTTCCCAACCAAAAAAACCCAGATATTCAAAATCCTCTACCTGGCATATCCCGCCCACACCCTGAAGTCACTTCCTGTTGAGTCAAGTTCAAATCAAAATATTTAAACGCAAATCAAATCAACAAAGATCCATAAATATGACCCGGTTACATTCTCCCCTGCTTACAAGTCAACGGCCTCGGTGACTACAAATGAGTTTTTGATTTCCCTCACAGCTTCTCTAAACAAGACCGTGCCTAAGTTTGCAAAAATCTGAGCGATTATAGCTGAAGAACTGGGATCCAAAACTGACTTTGGCTCATGGTACGGGTTTGAGTGCTGGCCTGCTGTTGACCTTTGACTCCTGCGGGGAAAGGGAACAGGTTCAGGCATGGCTTCATCTTCTGTATCAGACCGTGTTTCTTGTGAGTCTACCTCAGATTCTGGTTCAGGAAATTCATCATCCTGCTCTGACTCACCATTGATGCTACCTTCCGCACTATTCTCACTGCTAGGGATCCTGACCTGACCATCAGTGTGAGCTGGGTTACGGATGGGACTAAGAGCCCTCACTTCTTCCAAAACTAAACCATCGGTAGGGTCCTCTGAATTTAGACTGTCCTCCGGCGGGGACTCTGGGGACTTTCTAAGACACTGGCTACTCGGTCGTGACCTGAAGACGGGTGGGGACACACATGGTCTGATGTCAACTCTGTTAACTCTTTTTGTCGGTCCTCCTTCTACAGGTTCTACCGTGTATGTAGTTCCTTGAATCTGCACCACACGGTGGGGAATGGGTTTCCAAGCATCTTGAATTTTGTTTCTGCCTGGGGGCCGGTTTCTGACATACACAATCTGACCTAGCTCAATAGGGGGACAGTACACCTTCTCGTTATGCATTGAAATGCATTCAGCAGCTTTCTGTTCACAGTACTCTTTGGCCCTGGCATGAGCATCATTCAGACGCCTTTGGTGGATCGCCAGCCAGTCGTGACTGGGCTCTGCAGTGGACTCCTGTCCTAAAAGGACATCAACAGGAAGGTGTGGGTCCACACCAAACAGAAGGTAGTAAGGGGAGTAGCCTGTTGTTGAATGCGGGGTAACATTGTACGCATAGACTAACTCTGGCAAAGACTCTGGCCATCTGCGTTTTTTCTCAGGCGGGAGGGTGCGCAAGAGTTCATGCAACGTCCTATTAAAACGTTCACATTGGGCATTCCCAGTAGGATGATGGGGGGTTGTACGACTTTTTTTTACACCATACAACTTGCAGAGTTCTGAGATCACCTCGCTTTCAAAATTCCGGCCCTGGTCCGAATGCAAACGCTCAGGGACACCATACTTGAGAAACCACTCTCGCAGCAGAACCTTGGCTGTTGTGTCAGCTTTTTGATCACGTGTTGGGAAAGCCTGCGTAAACTTTGTAAACACATCGGTGATCACTAGAACATTTTCTCTACCATCGCTAGAGGGTTCTAGAAGAGTAAAATCAACTGCGACTACCTCTAAGGGCCTACTAGCTAGAAATGATTTCATGGGGGGGTGAATCTTGGGATTTGGCATTTTTGTTAACACACAGCGTTCACATTTCTTTATCCACTGTTTGACATCCTCATGAATCCCTACCCAAAAACATCTTTGTCGTAGCAATTCCAGAGTACGCTCAATGCCTTGGTGCCCCATCGAGTCATGCACACTCTCTAACACCTGAGACTTTAAACAGCCTGGCACTAGTAGTTGAAAACGTTCCCCATACCTCACATCCTCAATCACCCGATAAAGCAGTCCCTCCTTCTCCCTAATATGTGGCCAATGTTTCAATAAAGAGAGCACTGGTTTTTCAAGGTCTTTCCTCTCCTGAAAGTTAGGTTTACTTTTGCCGTCCCAAAACCTTCTAAAAACTCCCAGTACTGGATCCTGCCCCTGAAATTCCCTTAATTCCTCTTTTGAGTAGCCAGGTAAGGTAGGAGTATTACCCTGGGCTCCAGAACCGGAACCATCTCCCTTTTCGTTCGCCCGCATTTGCCTAATCCTGCAACTCTCAAGACCAGCACTGGTTAGCTCAGTGCCAAGTGTTGTCCCTTTCTGTATCACATTGCAGATAGCCACACACCCATCATAATCCATGTCGTCCGACATTGGTTCCTGCTCCCCTGCAAACGGGTGCCTAGATAATGCATCAGCAGCCCGGTTAGACCGGCCAGGCCGATACTGAACATCAAAATCAAACACTGCTAACTGAGCCACCCATCGCTGTTCTAGTGCTCCTAATCTAGCAGTGTTGAGATGACACAACGGATTGTTATCAGTAAGGACCGTGAATTTAGAACCTAGTAGGTAGCCTCTGAATTTTTCTGATATTGCCCATTTCAGAGCTAGAAGTTCTAATTTCATACTGCTATAATTTCTGTCATTCCTCTCTGCATTTCTGAGCCTACGGCTTGCATATGAAATTACTCTTTTCTTTCCCCCTTGTTCTTGATACAATATTGCTCCCAACCCTTGATTACTGGCATCTGTCTCAACAATAAAGGGACGAGTAAAATCCGCATACCCTAGTACTGGGGCGCTAGTGAGTTTCTGTTTCAGAATATCAAACGAGCTTTGGCATTGCGGCGTCCATAGACTGCACATCCATTGATTCACCTTGGAAGGAGGCCCTGAATTCAAACAGAGATTCACCAGGTCGTGAAGCGGGCTAGCTATCTGGGAAAAGTGCTCAACAAATCGCCTATAATAACCGCAAAAGCCTAGGAACGAGCGCAACTCTTTCAGTGTGGTAGGCACTGGCCATTGCTTCACTGCCTCTATTTTACCTGGGTCTGTTTCAATTCCATCTGCTGAAACCTGGTGACCTAAAAACTTAACCTTCTGCTGCAGAAAGTGACATTTCTCTAGTTTGACTTTAAGACCGGTATCTTGTAGTCGTTTCAAGACTATGTCAACTCTTTCTAGGTGCTCCGTGAATGTCTTGGAAAACAGCAAAATGTCATCCAAAAACACCAGCATTATTTGGAAAATCAAATCATTCATCGCAGTTTGCATCAATCTTTGAAACGTTGCTGGACCATTACAGACACCCATGGGCATGCGCAAGTACTCAAAGAGACCAAAAGGGGTTGTGAAGGCTGTTTTATGTTGGTCATGCTCTTTTACTGCCACCTGGTGGTACCCACTTGCTAAGTCAATTGTTGAGAAAAACTTTGCTCCCTGCAAAGCATCGAAACTCTCATCAATTCGCGGCAGTGGAAAAGCATCTTTTCGTGTCTTCTGGTTAAGCTTACGGAAATCCACACATAGCCGTATACTACCATCAGTTTTTCTCACTACCACCACAGGAGATGCGTAAGAGCTACAACTCTCCTTGATTATCCCCTTTTTCAACAGCTTGGATATGTGCTCTTTAACCTCTGTGTATTGGTTGGGTGGAATTCGCCGATAGGGTAGGCTCACAGGTACATCATCCACTAGGTTTATGTCATGTTTGACTCTGTCTGTGTACCCCAAGTCATCATCATCGACAGCAAAAACATTAACATACTTGGCCAGCACAGTTTTCAATTGATCCTGTTGCTCTTTACTCCCTCCAATGTCTAATTTGTCCAAGACAGACGAGGTGCTGGCATCAAGGGCACTAGGCTGATCAACTGAGACATGTTCGATACTTGCTGAAATACGGTTAAACTTTACTTTAACTGGGGGTTCGTCACTTAAGCACTCCACAGGGGAAAATACCCCACTCCTGGTACCAAAATTTGTTGCCGGGAAATAATACACACTGAACAACAAATGTATTTTATGGGTTTTATCTGATATATAGAAAATAGAGAGCAGCACGCTTCAGAATGAAAAGATTTACAATAATTTTTAAATGTAAATAAAATAAAATGAAATGTACAAATTGTCTCTTTGTATATAACTTTCACGTTTGTGTTACAGTTTGTACTGCCTCAAACACACAGGAGGCGGATCTTAAACAAAATGGTGGATTACTAACAAAGAAAAATACAATCTGATAAAATGCTTAGTAAACTAATGACCCCAAATAAGTCCGTACAAACGGTAGTGGTGATACTGGAAATGAGAAAGGCACATAATAGCTTTAGTACACCACAAACCTTAAGTTCACACTCCAAATATGCTCAAAACTTAACAAGAAAAGCTTTTCACTTACAACATACACACGACGCCACACCAGCGCGTGATCACTGACTGATCTTCACAGGACACCCGAGTCTCCCTGGTTTGATTGACAGTATAAAATGTTTCAGTACTCGTCACCGTGTAAAACAAAAAAACACATCATAACATTGTGACCAGAGTAACAAACAACACACTTTTACATTTCGTCGGCGGCGGCCTCCGTCGGTCTATGATGACCATGGAAGAGAATCCTAAACGTCTACTCTGCTGGAACAGCACCGCCTGTGGCTGAACAGGCCGATGCGCGAATGGCAGTCCCTGCCACACAGGTCGCACTTGTAGGTGGTCTCCGTGCTGCTGGGTCTGTGGCGGTTCTTCCTGCGGGTCCTTTTTTCATCTGCAGCAGCAGTCAGTCTCTCTTCACCCGCCTTGAGCTGTCTGGTCAGGGTGCCTCTCCATTTGGAGCGGTCCGTTGCAAGGTCCTCCCAGCACTCTGTGTTGATCTCCAGGGCCTTCATGTCTCTCTTGCAGACGTCTCTAAAACGCAGCTGTGGGCGGCCAACGTCTCTCTTGCCAGTTGCCAGTTCTCCATAGAGGACGTCTTTGGGGATTCTGCCATCCTCCATACGGTGAACGTGGCCTAGCCAGCGGAGCCTGCGCTGTCTGAGTAGAGTGAACATGGAGGGAAGGCCGGCGCGGGACAGAACTTCTGTGTTGGGCACTTTGTCCTGCCAGGATATGTCCAGGATGTGGCGAATGCAGCGCAAGTGGAAGGAGTTCAGTCTCTTTTCCTGCCGGGCGTATGTTGTCCACGTCTCACTCCCATAGAGCAGTGTGCTGATGACGCAGGCGTTGTACACTGCCGTCTTCGTCTTGACAGAGAGTTTGGGATTCTCCCACACTCGTGTGGTGAGGCGAGCGAGTGTGAAGGCTGATTTTCCAATCCTCTTGTTGATCTCTGTATCAAGGGAGAGGTTGTTGCTGATCGTGGACCCCAGGTACGTGAACTGATTCACGACCTCCAGCTCGTAGTCGTCAATGGTGATGGTTGGTGGTGCTTCCGTGCCTTGCGCCAAGACGTTAGTCTTCTTCAGGCTGATGGTAAGCCCGAAGTCCTTGCATGCCTGAGAGAAGCGGTCCATAAGGGTCTGAAGCTCCTGCTGTGTGTGGGTTGCGACTGCAGCGTCGTCTGCGAACAGCATGTCTCTGATTAGAGCCTCGCGTTCTTTGGTTCTGGCTTTCAGGCGGGCGAGGTTGAAAAGCCTGCTGTCAGATCTTGTGTGCAGGTAGATTCCCTCTGTTGCTGTGCTGAAGGCATGCCTCAGGAGCATAGCAAAGAAAATCCCAAAGAGGGTTGGCGCAAGTACACAGCCCTGTTTCACTCCGCTGCGTATGTTGAAAGGCTCTGAGACGTTGCCATCGTGCTGCACTATCCCCTGCATGTTGGTGTGAAACGATTCAATGAGGCTTTGCAACTTTGGTGGGCATCCTATCTTTGGCAGGATCTTGAAAAGGCCCTCTCTGCTGACCAGATCGAACGCTTTGGTGAGGTCGATGAAGGCGACGTACAGGGGCATGTTCTGTTCTCTGCATTTCTCCTGGAGTTGGCGGATGGAGAATATCATGTCTACCGTCGATCGCTCAGCGCGGAAGCCACACTGAGACTCGGGGTAGACACGTTCGGCAAGCTTCTGTAGACGAACGAGAACAACTCGTGCATAGACTTTGCCAACAACGTTGAGGAGGGAGATGCCCCTGTAGTTGTTGCAGTCGCTTCTCTCCCCTTTGTTTTTGTAGAGGGTGATGATCTCGGCGTCCCTCATGTCCTGTGGTACAGCACCTTCCTTCCAACACTGGCAGAGGACGTCATGCAATGGCAGCAGTAGGGCGGTCTTGCAGTGCTTGATCAGGTCGGGGGGTATGCCGTCGTTGCCGAGTGCCTTGCCAGCGGCCAAGCTATCAATGGCCTTGCTGAGTTCGTCGATGGTTGGCTCGGCGTCAAGTTCGTCCATGGATGGCAGGCAGTCGATGGCATCAAGGGCTGACGGTGTCACGGTGTTCTGTCTGGAGTAGAGGTCGGAGTAGTGTTCCACCCATCTCTCCATCTGCTTGTTCTTTTCTGTGATCATCTCCCCAGTGGAGGATTTGAGGGGGGCTGTCTTGCTCTGAGCCGGACCAAGTGCTTTCTTGATGCCATCGTACATACCACGGATGTTCCCTGTTATGGCAGCGGTTTGAATGTCTTGGCTGAGCTGAGTCCAGTACTCGTTGGCACAGCGCCGAGCAGTCTGCTGAACTTTGCTTCTCGCAGCCCTGAGAATCTGGAGATTCTTCTCGTTTGGGTACTTCTTGTACTCAGCAAGTGCTGAGCGCTTGGCTTCAATGACGGGGGTAATCTCGGCCAACTTGGCATCAAACCAGTCCTGTGACTTCGAGGTCTTCCTCCCAAAGGTAGCCAAGGCTGTGCGGTGGATGGTGTTTCACAGCTCTTCCCACTTCTGCTTTGCAGATTCTCCTTCTTGTGGTACACCAAGTTCCTTCTCAAAGGTGGAGGCAAACTGCTCAACAAGTTCTGGTTGAGCCATCTTGCTGGTGTCAATCCGTGCCTTTCCAGGTTGTCTAGCACGATGGAATTTCTTCAGCTGCAGCTTGACCTTGCAACACACCAATGAATGGTCTGTGTCGCAATCTGCACTCTGGAACGAACGGGTGATTAGCACGTTCTTCAGTGAGGTGCGCCTGGTCAGGATCAAGTCCAGCTGGTGCCAGTGCTTTGAGCGTGGATGTTGCCAGGAAACCTTGTGTTGGGGCTTGGTCTTGAAGAATGAGTTTGTGATGCACAGATCGTGATATGTGCAGAACTCGAGCAGCCGCTGTCCGTTGTCATTCATTCTGCCCACGCCAAAAGGTCCAAGACAGGAGGGCCAGGAGTCGTGGTCAGCACCCACTCTGGCATTGAAGTCTCCAAGGAGAATGAGTTGTTCAGAGTTGGGGACGATCCTGACAGTTGTTGCGAGATTCTCGTAGAACTCGTCTTTTGCCTCTGGTGTGGCTGTCAGTGTTGGGGCATACACACTGACGAGGGTGACTGGGCCTTGAGTGGTGTTCAGGCGGAGGGTGAGGAGTCGTGCAGAGCCAGTGCTGCTCGGTTCCACCATCTTCAGCAAGGTGTTCTTCACTGCAAAGCCCACTCCGTGTTCCCTGTGTTCGTCACTGCCCTTTCCCTGCCAGTAGAACGTGTAGTCCTTCTCTCTCAGTGTGCCTGCATCAGCCAACCGTGTTTCCTGGAGAGTGGCGATATCCACTCCCAGTCTCTTCAGCTCATTATTGATGATGGCAGTCTTCCTGGTGTCGTTGATGTCCTTGAGGTTAGTAGCGAGTCCTGTCATCATAGTGCGGACGTTCCAAGTTCCCAGTTTTAGAGTTGGTCTCTTTTGTTTTATTGTCTTGCCTGGTGCGAAAGTTCTCAGCCTGCTGTTCGGACTTCTCCTCATCCCCATGCACCCAATGAGGAAAGCAAGCTGTGGCGGGACATCACCTTATTGGCTGGGGGCTGCCCAGCTTGAGGCGGGGCAGCCCACTCATGCTTACATCGTACATAGCCCGATATTTTAAACTATATCCTCTTGGATAGGCACTATGTTCAGCCACGGTATACCATGCTAGTCAGGCAGCAAGTCTGTAGGTCAATCTACGTCTTATCTGTTACTAGGCCGACTTTATTACATCCTCCTCGGCATAATTCACCGTGTTCGTTAAGAGTAACAATATATTTTAAATGCATTGGTGAACTTACAACGTTTCTTTATGACGATTATTCCTCGTCTTGCTTGCTTTTCAAATCCGGTCTCCTGAACCGTTTTCCCAACCAAAAAAACCCAGATATTCAAAATCCTCTACCTGGCATATCCCGCCCACACCCTGAAGTCACTTCCTGTTGAGTCAAGTTCAAATCAAAATATTTAAACGCAAATCAAATCAACAAAGATCCATAAATATGACCCGGTTACATAGGAAATGAACTGAAACCCTTTTCCAACATTGAAAGTTAATTTGTAGTTAAAATATAAAAAAAAAAACCTAAATTATTAAACCCTACTGTGGTGTGGGGATCTAAAAATATGAATGTTAATTTTACTGTGAAATCTATTCTTTTTACCTGCCTTCAGATGTGTGAAGACTGGAAGCTTCATCCTCACTGAGACCTTCTGAAGGTCAGAGGTCGTCAGTGGAGGAGCATCCCTGCTTCATGTGGATTTCAGCACAGAAGAAGACCTTCAAATTCAAGATTCAAGGAGGTGCTGCCATCATCTTCTCCAGACTAACACGCATTCAATGCAATTTAGTTGTTGTAATGACAAATTCTTTTATTTCTTTTTTTAAAGTTCTCAGCAAGAACACAATATTGGTCTCTTTTTTTTACAATTTTACTGAGCATTTAATTCTAAATAAATCACTGTTTAACAAGAAATTTTTGGCAATCCTGTACTTTTCTTGTGGTGTTACATGGAATAGCATCACTGTAAACTATGGCAAAAGCAGCTGCTTTAAAATTTGTACTTCCTCACACAACTTTGAGTGCAAAAAAACTCTAAAAGTGCCATAACTTTTTGGAAAAGCTCCCACAAATCCAGGCTTTTTGGGCCACAACAATCATAAAAACAGCTGACAAAATCCTGGAGGGACTGAAATACAATGAGATTATGAATGCATGGTTCATGCATTGAATTTGTTTACTTACTCTGGGTGGTGAACTTGACACGACACATCCTTTGCACTAAAGAAAGCACCTGTGAGCACTTTATGAAATGATAAGTTAAATAATAAAAAGTGCATTATTGTAACTGATTTTGGGTCAGTTCTATATGTGATAATTTATGTATTAACAAAATTAGAAGATTCTTGGTACAATTTGCAGCATTAGGTCTCAAAGATTTTTGTTTCATGGGAAGTAAAATGGCTATTAAAATGGTAATTCCCCAGATCGAATCGGGATTGAATCGGAATCGAATCGAATCGATTCAGAATCTCAAGAATCGGAATCGAATCGATTCTGGAAATTAGGGATCGTTCCCAGCCCTAGTCTGAAGGCTAATGGATGATTAGAAAACCCTTGTGCAATCATGTTAGCACAGCTGAAAACAGTTTAGCTGGTTAGAGAAGCTATAAAACTGACCTTCCTTTGAGCAGGTTGAGTATCTGGAAAAAAATATTATTTCAAATACAAATCATTATTTCTAACCTTGTCAATGTCTTGACTATATTTTCTATTCATTTTACAACTCATGGTGGTAAATAAGTGTGACTTTTCATGGAAAACACAAAATAATTGTCTGGGTGACCCCAAACTTTTGAACGGTAGTGTATATTCAAATTCAAATTCAAACGTTTATTTCAAACTCAGGGTTCATATTAAATGCAGAACTAAAACGAGTAGAAAATAATTAAATAAATAAATAAATAAAAGTATATACAGATCAGCAGACACTCTGCGCTCTTGTAACAACAATAACATACAATATTGGACTCAGTATAAAATAGAACGCCACCACTTCCAAATGCTGGAGTGAAGTGTGAGTGACGAGTTGACAATTGCTGATATATTATCAGGGCCCTGACTTTTGTTCATGTTTACAGCACAGAACACCCTTTTAATATCCTGCACCTCAATATTAAAGTGCTGATTGTCTTTGAGTTTCTGTTTCAAATCTTGGGTTTCTGTGCTAAAATCAGAGGAATCAAAACGACCATAAAAACAATTAAGAGCATTAGCCAGCTCTGTGTCTGAATTAAAACCATCTAAAAACACACGATTACTGCACTCTGTGCTGTCACATGTAGTTTAATATAGGATTAGTGTTTAGTATGTGCTTCTGTTTTCAAACAAAGCATGCCAAATTATTATTATACAAAGCACAAGCTCCATTTTAAGCAACATTATGAGTATTTATAGATATTTCATGAGTCATAGCTTTTCACAGTTTTTTCATCACATTGTAACTCAAAAACAAAGCTTTTCTTTACTGGACCTTTAACAATCAAACAATTAAAGTGTTTTTTTTAAATCTTGTTTAACAGTCACTTACTGTCAGTTTTTGTATAAAGAACTCAGACTATAAATTTATGAATGAAATTTACTCCAATCCCTCGTTTTAACTTTCGGTGGGAGGTTGTCTGTTTATTTATGAGAGGATTTGGCGCAGATCCCTTAAAGTCATCAAAAACTGCAAAACCTGTGAATAAAAAACACTTTCTGTGGTGCATCGCTCTCCACTGCCACTGCTGTACTTCTATAGAGTTAACCACTTATGGTCATTCGACAATGTCTTTGTTTCCCTTCATATAGACAGTTTTTTCCTTGACTTCAGTGAGTTTTCCATGTGTACAGGAGCACTCACCCATGTCGGGAGCCTTAATGTGTGCCTGTGAATAATTATACAAGTGTATGTATGCATCATTGTCATAAAGTTCTAGCAAAAGGACAAAAGTATTATTTTTAATAAAACTGCAAAACACTTTGCTTTATAGTAAAGAAAGGTACAGTATAGTGTGGCTTTGTAAGCTTATTTGGCCAAGTGGGTGGAGCTCACACTGCAAAACCAAACTGGTCAAGTGTTTGTATTTCACTTCTAACCAAATGGAGGAAATGTGCTTCTGCAAACATGGCACTGCTTAAATCTTTCCTACGACACCAGTTATTTTTCCCAATTAATTATTCTGAAATTTTTCCTGTCTTTTGACATCTTTGAAAGAGTTCAACCTTCACATTTCAGGATGGCAGAGATGTATACTACGTAATTAGACCTCACATGTTTCCATTTACTTTTATTGATTCTGATCCTCTCCCATTGCCTCCTTTCAACTCTGTCTCCACTACAAACCACTGCAGAGCAACATGGAAGCTATTTGGTGGCTTCTAATTAAATACCCAGGATGCCTGTGTCACTATTTTTGTGACTGAATGAGTTACATGTCCATGAAAAATGCAAACTGTCACAGTTTTCCAGTTTCCATCAATCAGTGCATCTGAAATCAGTCATTAAAGCTCTGCGGGAAAAGTGGAGGGTTGCAGAGCCCACATACACATCTGCAAATTAGTGCTACTGTTTGATAATTTATTATCTATACTGCCACTTCTTTTGCATTTAATTGATACAAAACCTTAAACAAATATTTATCCATCTGTAGCTGTAGCAGCTTGGTGTGTGTTTTGGAGATTCTACTTGTCTTAATCATTTTTCCTTATGTCAGGCTTTGCTTATGTACTGACATCTGGGCATTTATAGTGCTGGCAAGAAATGGCTGCTGGCTGAAATTTAACATACTTCAACCATACCTTAGAGGGATAAGCAGGGGTTTGTTCAAATGAACAGATACTCCAGTTCTAATTTGAGCAAAAGCAAAGGCTCCCCAGTTTGGACTGAGCTGACAAACATAATTTATTGTGAATACATCTATGTAATATATTACTTAAGTCAGACAAATGTTGATTATAGGATGTGCTGCTTTGCATTTAAATTATATTATGTTTTCTGAGTACTAAAATACAAATGGAAAAAGTAACACTGTAATAAAAACTGTCATTTTAATTAATGAGTTATGTACAGCTTCTCAGTTTTCTTTATTTTGGTCTCACAAGTTGTCCCCATAAGTATATAACATAACCATAAATATTTTCATGCCATGATATAACATCTAAAATAAATAAATGGGAAGGCCAGTTGAGCACCACATGCACGTAACTTTAAAGATCTCATTTTTATTCCTATATATTTTCAACAAGAAAGAAAAAAAATCAACAGATATAAAGACTGTGACAAGATGAGAGTTGATCTTTTAGTTTAGTTTTGTTTGCAATGTCTTATTTGTGCATTCACATGCACAAGAAAAGAAAAATAAATCCCCTTTGTTTTAACTATTAGCAGTTAATGCTGCAGTAATCAATAGGTCTCCAACAATGAAAGCACCCACTGATATTCTTAATCTTCCTTCACTTCTGTGAGAACCCTTTGTTCTTTGTTTAATCACTAGCACTGCCAACGAGACAATCTTGGTAATGAAAAGCAGTCAGACTTGTCATAGAATCCATGGCTAACTGATGGAGGCACAGCACACTAGCTCTTTTTTGACATATTGATGTCTATAGCTTGTTTGATTTAAGATAAGATAAGATAAGATAAGACAAGCCTTTATTAGTCCCACAGTGGGGAAATTCCACGGTGAATTCCAAGTGTCTGACAAACAACCAGTCAAAAAATAACAACAACTCAGTTTTGACACTTTGGCTGATTATTAAGATGTCCTTCTTCTTGAGAAACAAAAGACCTAAGGGTCAGCGATAAATCAATGCAGACCTTCTTTCCCCGAGGCAATTCAGCCACTTGGGGTGTAAAACAGTCAAAAGCGATGAGCACTTAAAAGTCTGGAGCTGTGGACAGAATCTTCCCACCAATTATCCTGTCTGCGTGCCTCCTAAACACTGCATACCAGATATGTTTGGGCCTCTATGGCCAGTTATGGAGACACAGATGCTAATGACACCATATTTTCTGAGCTGCAGAGACGGGGGGCCTCTGGCCACCACTTCTAAAACACATGCCACACAGCCAGCGATACCTACACCACACAGACCTGTTATTGATGACCAGTGACAGCTCTCCTCCTCAGCTCAGGATGGCTGCCACAGGCAACAAAGCAGTAAATACAACTTAGGCAGCATAACTTACACATAACTGCTTATCAGTGAACTACATGTGTCTTGTTGGTGAGGATGAATATATACTAAGTCATATAAAGAGTCTCTTTCCCTGGCCGAGTTGTACTTTTTAATGTGTTTCTTTTTTGGGCTGCACCCAGTAAGGAAACTGACAAGGCACCTGTCACATGGATTGATGTGTCCAGCTGGTGGGGGCTAAAAGACAGAGCAGCAGAAGAATCACACATCATGTCTCCTAGTCGTGATAAGAGGGTGTGGCCAGTGTTGAGCAAAAGGTTTGAAGGTGATATAAAGATTAGGTAAGCTGGGGCAACAGAAGGGAGGGAACGACGAAGGAGATGGTGACAGAAAATGTTTCGAGATACCTTCAAAGTGACTCAGCATGACAGAACATTCCCAAGAGTTTACTACTGCAAAAAAGGGATAGACAGGCAGGGAGTAAGGGAATTTCAAGGTGCAAGAGCTCTTTGCACATAGGCTGTAAATCACTGAAGACCTGAGGGTGCTCAAATGTTTTTTGACTGAATCTGTCTCCCAGCCCAGCGGCTCCAGAATGACTAAAACATTAACAGCAGTCTTCATGGTAGTGGCAGCAGCAGCAGCATACCCATCCCCGACTTCCAACTGAACAAACCCAAGACTGTGCAAACATAAGACCAAACCAAAATGGCCTCCATTCAGATGTCGTCCAAATGCGCATACTGCTGGAAACCGAGCGAATGGTCAACTGGAATGCCAGTTTGTCCACAAACTATCTATTAAGCTTTGTGTCCCATTCCCATGAGTCATGCTCCTGGCATCTGAGTAGAAAAGTCTGTGTGTCGAATTACAGGTGTTCTTTATAACACGGCTGCTCAAAAAAAAGAGAAGAAAAGGTTTATGACTCTTCTTCTGTGGAGGTCCAAAGAAACAGAAGTGACATTTTGTTTAAAAAGCAAGTCTAAACCTAGGATATGATCATTTTTACAGCACAGTGTTATATATATGTGTTTGCAACCTTTGTGTCAGACTTCAAAGTACTTTTCTGCAAATAATTGTTGAGAAGAGAAAAAGAATCTGTTCAAAACACTAACTGTGAAAATTCTGAAAAGGATGCTACAAATATTTCAGAAAAAGACACCACTATTTTATTACTTTTTTATAATAAATTCACATAGAAACATCAGAAATAATATTCATAAAATTATTTAAAAAAAATACTGTAAAACCACACTTTCAAAACTTAACCATGCTTCACCTGAAAACATTATTTGATTATACTTTTATTTGATTAGAAATTTTTATTTAAAAGTTCATATCAGGATAAAGTACCCCACATCACAGTGTTCAAAGAGCAATAACAGTTATATATATATATATATATATATATATATATATACAGTATATATATATATATATATATATACAGTATATATATATATATATATATATATATTCACATTGCTCATAAACAGCCCAAGAAGTAAAATGAGCGGCAGTGAAATTAATGAAATTCTTTCAAGGTTTTATTGCTGCTAAAATACAGTTCCACATTTTAAATTCACTCATCTGTGACTGGCAAGCTACAGTGGAGAGTCAAAAATGTTATGCACTGTTCTTATGGTTACTATATGACTTTTTGAATGCTTTAACATAATAAGGATGGTGTAAGCGTTTGTTTTCAGCACTTTGTCTCTCTGCCGCCAAACGGAAAAAGACTAATTTAATGCTAATGAACAAAACTTTAAGAGAAGAAATAAACCAGAAAGAGCTTATAATTAACACGAGGCTCACTATGTGTCTATGGCTGATGTCCACAATTCAAAATGAGTAATATAATTAGTGGCAATAACATGAACCATTATTCTATCATATAGATAAGGCTTAATTCGCTACTTACTTTAAAAATCTTCAGACAAAAGAAAGGACTGAACAACAAGATTGTTGTCACTAATGGAGAAGAGGCGGTGAGTAAGTCATGAGTAACTGTGGTTCTCTCCTGCACTGATGTGTGTGCCCGTCTGCCCCCTGGCAGAGTCAGCTGTTACTGCACTACTACAGGAAGGAAAACCACTCCCTACAACACAACTCCATTCAAAATGGTACTGAGCTCCCACATTTTAGGCATGGCCATTCTCATTTACGCCATCTGCATTGTTTGGGCTTCAGTAAGAAGGTAAAATAATAATAATAATAATAATAATAATAATCTAAAGATCCAGAAAGGATGAAAAATACCACTTCTTCTAAACATTTAAGCAAAGTCAAAATTAGTGTACACTGAAGATAAGCATAATGGACATTAGAACTTCACTTAACTATAATCACAGCAATGGTCAGCTCTTAATCCATATTAACACTAATTTCAGCCTAGATTAAAGTAATGATACAAATGGCAATTGTGGTTGGTGTAATTTTTTTTAAAAAAATCCAATTGTTTGACATATAGAGGACTATTTCCAGATATTTTTTTTAACTTCTGGCAACAGGGTGCAAAATAAAAAAAAAAGAAGTGACTGAGTCTGATCCATGGACAAACGTGTCTGAACAGTAAAAGAAAACAAACTTGATCAGTACATTTACAAACTGCAACACAAGCACATAAAAAGATATCATTGGATATTTAAAAAAAAAACAACGAAAATTAAAAATTAGAAAGCACCATAATAAATAAGCAAATCTGAAAAAGGGTCGGCACAAGTAAATTTATGATTAAAGACAACAATGCTGACAAGTTTTTAAAAGCTTAAACAGAAGCTAGATGATGTTTCTTGGTGACATCCATTTTGCACCGATTCTGCATGTTGGCTGGTACACTAGCTGTAATGCAGTAAGGTTAGATGTGTTGTTAAACTAGCCTCTGTCACAAACAGATGCTGTGTGACTGAACTGCAAAGCAGCTCCACCGAGGGTACTGCATTGCAGTACCTCGGCCTGTCTGAAGGTGGCAGCACAGCCCCTGACACAGGACTCCGTGATCACCGCCAGTGAAAATATTGTTTTATGAAACAACAAGAATCCACTTGCAAAATGCCGGCGAACTTTAAGGAATTAAACTGTATGTAAACACTTTAAGTAAACTTAGCAGAACTATAATAACTGTTAGAAATGTATAGTTAGTCTGTTCTTTCATCCCAAGAGAGAAATGCTCCGTTTTCACTCCTTCGAGGACGTTTTAAATAGCTAATACTGCTCCCATGGTCACTGGGCGCAGTTCAAAGCATGTTATAGTGATCCCTACAAATGATTATGCAGCGCCACATTCACTTTACCCTGTTTAATGTCCGCTCAATGAAAAATGGCAAATGACATTCACAGATGTCTGCTGGGGCGGAAACAGAGAAGGCTATTCAAATTAATTAGCAAATGACCTTAGATTAGAGGCGGTGTAACAGATCAGGCAGCGAAGGCGTTCATCAGTTCATCAGGGAAGAAGCGTGTCCCCTTACATGATGTCAGGCACCTTTTTAGCTCTCACTGATGTGAAAAAGACACATACTGTAAAACACACGAGCCCACTATGGGATATTGCGTAATTTAACTTTGCCAAGATTTCAGTGGAGACTTTGCTTGGTTTAAAATACCACGGGAAATAAAAAGATTCACTGCTTGTTTTCTGTTTGGGGAGGGAAAATCTCCCAGTAAAGAAGTAGCGTCGGGTGCTGTCAGAGTGCTGTCTGATAAAATGTGAAATAAGCTACGGCCGACACGGTGTTTTCTTTTATTTCGGGAAAAGACTATATCGGAAGCATCTCGGGGAGACAGGTCAATCCCGAGATTTGCAAATACAGTCCCCCGGATAAGAGATAAATCCCCGCAGGGCAACAAAAACGCGGATCAATAAAGAAAGCATGTAAACAAAGCACAGTGTAAATGGAGGCGAGATGGATGGAGAATAAGAGCGTGAGAGTAACTAACAGTGCTTCAAATAAAGCACGTTGCCGGAGACCGGCGGAGGAATAAAAGGCAGGGGACCGTCGGGGTGGAAGTGCAAATGAGGAGCGGGGAGACGCGCAGCCTTGAAGTAGGGGGGGGGGGGAACGGAGAAGGAGGCACAGGGCGGCCGAGGGGATGGTGGATGCGAGAAATTGAGGGCGAGAAAAAACGGCAGTGTAGAAGGGATTTATGGCAGTTGTATAATTTCCTACAATGCCGCCCCCACCCTCCCCACTAGCGCTCTTGCCACGGCTCTCGTCGCCTGCTCCGTGTTCCACCCTCCCACTAGGGTGTGCTCCTCCTCACCGTCGCACCGACGAAGAGTCCCCGGCCGCACCAGCCCCGTGATTAAGATTCTGCCGCGATGCGACTGCAGCACTTCGCAAATGGAAGACTGGACATAATTTCCCTAAAATGCTGTTTTTTATCACCTATTTCCCCTTCATCAGCTTGCCGCACACGATTGATAGCTGATGGCACCTCTGACAACTTAACGTTTTTATGGCGAGATTTATGGGCTATCTGCTCCTCTCCTTTTACAGCTCAAACTCTGTAAAAATGCTTATTTCTCAGATAAGGAGAGGGAGGGTGTGTGTCTATGTGTATGGAATGGTATCACACCCAGTTAAATGTATGTATGAGAGAGACGGGCCAAACTCACTGCAATGCAGTCAAGATCTGTGCAAGGCTTCCAGGGTTTTATGGCTATGGGGGCTGAAATTACCTCTGCATAGCGCTATGGATTAAATGATATGTCTCACTTCTTGGACACAACAAGTAGGACTCCCCATCTCATTAGCAGCAAGCATTTTCAGTTATCGTCCTCTCAAGAAATAATTAACAGTCATTCACAAATAGACTCTAGGCTTTAGAAAGAATGCATGAGTGCATACCAGTACTCTTCACTTCCAAAAATAGGCCTATAAAAAGAGGGGGGGGGAAATGGCAATACTGCCACTGAACAAAAATAAAAAAAAATAAAAAATCCCTTGCTACATGTCACATGAAAAAACCCATCTTGATTTTTTTTTTTCTTTATAGAAAGCTTCTTGCTTTGCCAGCATGTATATGGATGCAGGCTGAGTAGTTCCTCATCAATCTCACATATAGGCAAAATAGCAGTGAGCTAAAGTTAGGCGAGCATTGTTACCCGTGCACGCTACTTTGTCATGCATCTGTGTGCATGTGTCTCTGCACATGAAGAAGCCAAAGAGCAGCCTTGGCTGGAATGGGGGGAGCTGCTGGGCTTACTGGGCTGCAGTGGAAGTGTGGCCACTGCAGGTTCCCCACCCTCCCTGGGCAGATTTACAACCAGTACGGGTTCCCAGTTACCCTTCTCCTCTCCTCACTGATGAGCCTGGCAGATCCCAGACACCCCAGGGGACTGGACAGTGACAAGGAATTGGGGGGAGGGATGCTAGGAAAGAGGAAGCGATGTGGAGAGAAGAAAAAGAAGGGGCGAGAAAGAGAGAGAGAGAGAGAGTATGAAAAAATCAGTGATTCATAGACACCCAGGAGGACACACCCTGGGATGGATAATACCACACATTTTAAACGGGTTTCCCATAATTCATTAGCGTTACCAAGGCTACAACAAGCACCTAAGGATATCAGTCCCAGAAATAATCCCTGTGTGTTGTTAGATGCAGACCATATAGATGGAAGATTAATATTCAGAGCTGCAACGGGCTCTTAGTGGTAAAGACCAATCTTCTGAGGAGAGAAAATCACCACATTTGATGTCTGAATATTTCTACATAAAATCCCAAGTTGCTCTGCATTTTAACACTTTTTCCAGGATATTTTGTCCGCATCCAAGGGTGTCACTGACAGTATTACGACATGAAATATGTAAGAGGAAAAAGTACAGATAAATAATGTCTTAATAGAACTTCCTGTCTAATAAATCTAGACTAATTTATTTTTTTAAATAAATAATTTTGCACAAGTACAACTGTTCACTTCATTACATGGGATAAATATACAAATCACTGAACATTATGCAGAACAAGCTGGTCATTACTAACAAAATGAAGCAAATCTGCATACAAGCCGCTGCGTTTTCTGATAAAAAAAGATCTTGTATTAAAGTCCAATTTTGACATAAGCTAACTGCATCACATCAAATATTTCCACAGATCTGTTTGTGGACTAGGTAATTATAGTTAACTTACAAACAAAATAATGAAATAAGTTACACAGAGATGGGGATTTTAAACTCTACAATTTAGCTGAAATCTTTTAAATACCTTTGTTGTCAATCATTGCCAAAATGAAATCACAATCTCAATGTGATTACACAGGTAAACAAAATTTATAAGCATATTTGAATTTATCTATTACTGTTTGCACATTCAAAAACAAACATATATCCACAAATCAGAATATACACCCATCAACCTCCGGTTAGTACAACATCATTGTGAAGATAGGAGACTGTCCTCTAACAGAAACTCCATATGGCTGTTTCTTTCTCATAGATATTACAACCTTTCTGTACATTTTGACATTAAATGACCTCTAGCAGCTGTGAAAACTAGAATGTACTCGACCAAGATACAGACCCACATTTTTTGCAGCCCTATAGAGTTAAAACCTTGATCTTTGACCTTCTGACCCAAAACCCATGGTCAGAGGTTAGGGTGTCAATGTAAACCTGTGTACCAAGGTTGGTGACCCTAGTTGTACTTGTTCTATAGCAATAGGGCATAAGGAAAGCTAACTGTGACTTTTGACCTTTTGGCTCCAAAACCACGGTGAGAAGTCAGAGTCTGTGGGTGGACATGTGTGCCAAGTTTGGTGATCCTAGCTTTACTCATTCTATAGTCATATGACATAGGGAATGCAAACCTTGACCTTTGACCTTTTGACCCCAAATTCACAGTTAGAGGTCAGGGTCTCAAGGTGAAGCTGTGTCCCAAGTTTGGTGGCCTTACCAGTCTTTGTTGTTGAGACATAGTTAACCTTTTAACTGTCAGAGTTCATGTGCCCCTAGTGGCACAGCACAGCAACTGCGCCTGTCAACTCACTCTGACATCCCTTTAACTCCTCAGCTGTACTGAGGATTTGTACTGATCTGCCAGTTCAGAAGGTGGCAGACACATGTTGGAGGAATCATGGCTGACACAGAATACACCAAAGAAGAAGAAATCCTTATTCTTCTTCTTCCTTTTCCTTGTTTGAGCTCAGAAATATGGCCGCCATGCATCATCATGCATTGTCACATAAAAACGTCTTCATACACAAAAAATTGCCTCAGGATACAAACGAAATTGATGTGGAATAATCATAAGACTTTGTAGATGTAGGAGAGAGCGCAAATGACCGACAGAATGCAAAATAATGACCACAATGGACCAAAGCAGAGCAACCACGGAGCCCCCTTCGCCAGCGGTAAGTGACGAATTTCTTTGTTTCTTTACATTGTACTGATTTTCTGGTTCATATACTTTAAAGAAAGGATAACAATATACCCCTGTAGAAAAAACGGTGTCAAAAAAACAGAACCATTCTTTGTGTAAATATGTCCAAAGTCCACTTTTGACTGAGTTATGTAATTCGATATGGCTCCCGTGGCATTATGCAAATTAGATGTGTAAATTTATTCCTATCTGAAAGTTTGGATCATATTCTACATCTTTCTAATTGACAGTAAGCCATTATCTCTGGTAACTTTCAACTTATAGCCTTGGAAATCTGAACTATTTTTTTGACAAAAAATCTTTACCACTCTTGACCACTAGGGGCTATGTCGCCAAACGGCGCCTGGGACTAGTTGGAGGGTATGGCATTCTGACCTTGACCTTTGACCTTTTGACCCCAACAGTACAGCCATAGGTGCTAGTCTCAAAGTCAGCCTTTTACCAAGTTTGGTGGTCATACCCCCATTCCCTGCTGAGTTAGAGCACGGACATAGCCAGCCAGCCGGCCAGCCGCTGACAGCACCGACCGCTCTACCCACATCACCTCGTCAGCACGCGTAATAATGATATGGTGTAATATGGTGGAGGGTTACAGTTACAGTGTGTACAAGCCTTTTCCTAACATTAACCCTAAACATTATCCTAACCTTAACCACTTAAAACAGAGTATTCAGTGCCTAAATGAAGCTGGATGCTAAATGAGATGTGAACCCCAAACAACTTACTTCTAAAAAGAATTGAATATTCTTAAAGTTTTTTTTAATAATTCATTTCAAAAGATTAAACTCTGAATTAATCACACATAAAGTGTGATATTTCAAGCTTTTCTATTTTAAATTTTGATGCTTATGACTCAGCTCTTTGGATTAAAATATTGAACCATGATATTCATTTTTTTAGATGCACTTGTAAACTACAGGAACAAAAAAGTTAAGATGAGGACACAAACACAGAACTTCAGACTGGGGACTCTATTCTTAATGCTGTTCCCCATCCCAAGCCTACCCTACCTCCTGACTTAGATTCAAGTGGTTCTGAAATATGGAAACACCATGAAAGGATTTGGTCACCATGTTCATTAGATGATCATATTCAGAGGTTGGGAATACACAATATATATTTACATATTAACTATTGGTCTTGTTAGGGATTGCGTATGTAATACGAGTAAAATTTTATGGTCCACACTTTCAATCTGAGTATGTGACAAATACCCTGAATTTTAACAAGTCTTTCAAAGCACTTCCCCATGAGGAACCATTTTAGCCCTTACTAGAGTATAAATGCTATAACTGCTATAGTTTTATGGGGGTTGTAGCTGGGGGTTGTAGGGGGTTGACTGAGGCTTTAAAAAAATGCAACTCATTATTTCAATTAAATTTGTGGCATTTTTGTTGCCAGGTGAGTCCAATTCCATGAATATGTGATTATTTAACAGCTGTACCCTAGAATGATGCCGCATTGTGGTTTCCAATCACCTTATTTCTTTGAATAAAAGTAGTCTGTTGACATCATGCTGTAATTGTCCACACTTACGTTAGATATTAAGGCAAATGCAAAGCTACCAGGTAGGACCATGATCTCAGTAGAGCTGCAACTATCATAAAAAACAATTTAGTAGAAGCCTATTAATCATGTGATGCAAAACACGGTATCGTCAAAAAGGCCACAAACTGGGTTATCCATTGAAAAATAGTCTATTTCTGATTAAGCAATCACAGTGCAAGCACAGGCTGCCATGACTTCATAAATCACTTCAAACATACATGGCATTTGATTAGAACCCATTAGCAATGAGCAACAGTGTGTGCTTGATGTGCATGTGGGGAGGCATGGGCATGTCTCATCTCACATTTTTTGTGGTCTGCTCTTTAGGATGTTCCTCATTAGTGTGAATATTAATGAAACCAGAAAGTGGGAGAGGGGAAGAAAAATGTAAAAGGAATTTGGAAGAGCATTTTAAAGGGGCCATTTCATCAGAATCGTTATTTTTTTGCGGTTCTCCGAAGGCTCGTAACTGGCGGTCTATGAAGAGAGACACACCGCAGTGGGGCTTAATTTAAAACCAGAAAGGTCACTGCACCAGGAAAGGTCCTCAACTAAGCCAAAAATATAAAATGAGAAAGAGAAAAAGAAGCAGTGGGGGAGGAGGAGCGGGCCAAGGAAAAGAACAAAATGAAAGGAGATCAGAAGATGCCGACTGAGAAGGGGGTCCAGGCAGAAGGAAACACATACAATTGGAAAGGCGGTTATGGAAAAGAATACCAGAACTGAAAAACTCTGAGAAAAAGCATTAAGCAAAGAGGACAATGAACCAAGCTGCAATCAAAATGTTTTTGTTAACTTTAATTGTGTTTTTTGCAAGTAATTTGTTATAATGGTGTACAATTTCTGGGAAAAAAATACTGCATCCATAGATGGCGAAGGACTGCCAATCTGTCCAGCAATCTGTGCTGGCAAAAACACAACCCTCTGCAAGCCTTTGCTGAATTAGGCTTTCAGTACTTGGGACTTACCCAGAGAACTAATAGTCAGATGGGACATTAGCTCTGCCATATGCAACTCAGTGCAAAATAGGCACAACTGTGAAAACTGCATTTCTAAACAGATCAGTCTATAAGAGACTGACATACACTTGTTAACAACGAACCCTTCAGGTTCCATCCCCCCCACTAACTCTACAGTGCCTTCCACAAACTAACCACCTTGGTCTTCAATCACTCCTTTATCTATCAGCTCACCTTAATTGCCCACTGGGTTTTTGACTGCATCACATTACATAAAAGCACGGCAGAACTTCATGGCTGAAGCCAGTCAGCCGGTGATGTAAAGCCTCACGGTTTGCACAGATAAGACAAGTTCAATTTTAATGTTGCTAGCACACCAAGACGCACCATGCTCACTTGTAAAACAGAAAGCCCCCTTTGCTTGTAAAGGCAGCAGCCCAAGAGGAGGGAAGAGGTGGGGGATGGGGCTGCTAAGGTGGGGCTAAATTAAAGGAGGAGAGGTATTCCACTTGTCCAACTCCAGCAATCCATTCAATGGATCAATTTCTTTTTCACTCAAATTCCCAATCCATTCCCCATCCCTTTTAAAAACTAATACCCAATTCCAATCACAGCTGCAGTAAAGCAAATCTTGTAAAAGGTCATAGTGTGACCTCTGAGTTCTCTAAATTGGATTCTGGTTGGCCCACTTTCCTTTGAAATATCGTGCACCCTGATATAAAAGTGCCCTGTACACAATCATGTCACCACTGGGACCTGCATCCAGCCCATCAGTAGGTGTTCATGTTGATATGGGGAGTCCCAGCACAGAGAATTTAACAAGATATTGGATGTGTTTGTTGATGGAAACAGGAACCAGAACCCAAATATAAACTAGAGCATAGGGCCCGGGAATAATTCTGGGATAGGTGAATTAGTGTGTGCATTTGTACTTGCCATAGGCAGCATACCAGTATATAGAGGAGCGTCTCTCTGCAGCCAGTCAAGGGAACTGATCAGATGGACGATCAAACACTAATCATTCCCTCACGGCTCATACCGAGTAAAGCTGTCATTAATTTTGCGGAATTACATCAAATCTGAGACATTCTTTATGTGGCCCACGGCCTGTAGACAGTTATACGACAGGGACTGCTGCGCTAAGCAGATGGGGCAGCTTGGCCGTGCATACTAAATACCACCGTCCCCCATCTCTCTACCTCCACCCGCCCAACACTCTACCCTCCTTCCAGGCACGCTGCTTCTGTTTCTGCTTTCTTTGTTTTCCACCCTTCTAATGGCTTTCCTTGACAATATGGTTGGTCACACAGACACACATCACCCACCTCGTGGTAACAGCCATTATTTGACTCAATAGTGTTCATATTGCTTTAAACAATTAATAGAAAAAAAATATACCCCAACTTGTAGTCTGTTTTATTTCCACACAAGAGATATTACGCGTTAATTCAGCATGACGAGAAAATAAATTGTTTGCTGACATAAATCTTTAGTGTTTTGTCTCTTGGATCTTGACAACTCAAACAGTTTACTTGCCTATACACAACAGAAGGTCATAATCCTATTTGTGGTTTCCTTGGCAACTGATTACTGCTGAAGGCTAGTCACAATTTATGACTAGTGACACATACCTGCCATTCCCTTTGAATGAGACATGTGGTAAGCTATATTCAGACAAACCACCTCAGGTAATAAAACTGCAGTAGCACTCAGTGGCTATACAGTGTTTTTTTTCTTGCATTGAGAGGAATTCCAAGCCAAGGTGGTAGAAATCAGCAGATGACAGGGATTAAATTTGTGTGGTGTAGTTCAACAATCGATAAACAACAGGCTGAAGCTTTTGAGCCAGAACAGTTTATAGTGTTATTTTTTGCCACCAAACTCTTCAAACTATAAATATTAGTTTAGCTCATATCGTCCAAAAAAACCAAAAGGAATAAATCCACACAGTCCCTGTGTGTGCGGGCGTGTGCATGTGTGTGTGTGTTCTGAGGTCAGAGGTGGTATGTTATATCAGGCAGAGGAGCCATAACAGCTGGGAACCAGGTCAAGATTAGGGGTAAATGGCATTCACTTATATAGCACGTTTTCTCATCTCTAGATGACCAAAGCACTTTACAGATCCTGCTATCACCCATTCACACACACACATTCACACACTGATGGTTTCGGAGCTGTCATACACAGGTACTGGTCTGGCCCACCAGGAGCAACTGGGGGTTCAGTGTCTTGCTCAAGAACACTTCAACATGCAGACTGCAGACAGAGCGGGAATTGAACCCCTGACCCTCCAATCAGTAGTCAGCCACACTACACCTGCGCCACAACTGCCCCACAGAGTGGGAAAAATCATTTTTCCAATGCATCTCGATGCAGACGTGAACAATTCTGAATCAATGCACAAGTGTCAAGATTCCGATTATTAATTATTATTAATAACGTAAATAATTTGGCCAGAACTAAAAAGTCAGCGGCCGGAACGAAAAAGTTGGCGCCTGGACCTGCCCGGACTCTTTATGGTGTGACATAAAAGAAACAAAATGGCGGCACACTGTCTTCATTAAAAGCAAACTTATAGCGGTACTTCGGCTTTTATGAAGTCAAAGAGAAAAAAAACTTGGACAAGACCAACACTGTATGTAAGCTCTGTCAGACTAAACTAAAATATTTTGGAACTACGACAAACATGCAAAACCATATTGCACGGTGACTGGAGAGAAACAGTTGTGGTTGCCGCCGCAAACCAGACAACCACTGAGTATGTCAAAACTTTCACACAACTTGGAAAGGGCAAAGCGAATTACAAAATCTATTGTCGCTTTTATTGCCAAGGATTTATTCCCCTTATTCCATCACCAAGAACAAGGGCTTTCGCACTATTTTGCGCACTGTAGAGCCGAGGTACCATCCATCCATCCATCCATCTTCTACCGCTTAATCCTTTCGGGTCGCGGGGGGGCTGGAGCCTATCCCAGCATCTTTTGGGCGAGAGGCAGGGTACACCCTGGACAGATCGCCAGTCCATCGCAGGGCCAACACAGAGAGGCAGACAACCATTCACTCTCACAGTCATACCTAAGGACAATTTAGAATCCCCAGTTTTGATGCCAATTAACCTAACTTGCATGTTTTTGGCATGTGGGAGGAAACCGGAGTGCCCGGAGTAAACCCACGCAGACACGGGGAGAACATGCAAACTCCACACAGAAGGGTCACCGATGATCTGGGGGTGGGATCGAACCCACGATGGTCAAGGGTGGAATCGATCCCATGACCTTCTTGCTGTGCTGCCACTGTGCTAACCACTGCGCCACCGTGCTGCCGTGGTACCATACAATGTCATAATATTTTGTGTTAAGCTGTTGGAAAGACTTTTCCCAGTCACCAACAAGTGTAAATATATATATATATATATATATATATATATATATATATACTCACCGGCCACTTTATTAGGTATACCTGTCCAACTGCTCGTTAACACTTAATTTCTAATCAGCCAATCACATGGCGGCAACTCAGTGCATTTAGGCATGTAGACATGGTCAAGACAATCTCCTGCAGTTCAAACCAAGCATCAGTATGGGGAAGAAAGGTGATTTGAGTGACTTTGAACGTGGCATGGTTGTTGGTGCCAGAAGGGCTGGTCTGAGTATTTCAGAAACTGCTGATCTACTGGGATTTTCACGCACAACCATCTCTAGGGTTTACAGAGAATGGTCCGAAAAAGAAAAAATATCCAGTGAGCGGCAGTTCTGTGGGCGGAAATGCCTTGTTGATGCCAGAGGTCAGAGGAGAATGGCCAGACTGGTTCGAGCTGATAGAAAGGCAACAGTGACTCAAATAACCACCCGTTACAACCAAGGTAGGCAGAAGAGCATCTCTGAACGCACAGTACGTCAAACTTTGAGGCAGATGGGCTACAGCAGCAGAAGACCACGCCGGGTGCCACTCCTTTCAGCTAAGAACAGGAAACTGAGGCTACAATTTGCACAAGCTCATCGAAATTGGACAATAGAAGATTGGAAAAACGTTGCCTGGTCTGATGAGTCTCGATTTCTGCTGCGACATTCGGATGGTAGGGTCAGAATTTGGCGTCAACAACATGAAAGCATGGATCCATCCTGCCTTGTATCAATGGTTCAGGCTGGTGGTGGTGGTGTAATGGTGTGGGGAATATTTTCTTGGCACTCTTTGGGCCCCTTGGTACCAATTGAGCATCGTTGCAACGCTACAGCCTACCTGAGTATTGTTGCTGACCATGTCCATCCCTTTATGACCACAATGTACCCAACTTCTGATGGCTACTTTCAGCAGGATAATGCGCCATGTCATAAAGCTGGAATCATCTCAGACTGGTTTCTTGAACATGACAATGAGTTCACTGTACTCAAATGGCCTCCACAGTCACCAGATCTCAATCCAATAGAGCATCTTTGGGATGTGGTGGAACGGGAGATTCGCATCATGGATGTGCAGCCGACAAATCTGCGCCAACTGTGTGATGCCATCATGTCAATATGGACCAAACTCTCTGAGTAATGCTTCCAGCACCTTGTTGAATCTATGCCACGAAGAATTGAGGCAGTTCTGAAGCCAAAAGGGGGTCCAACCCGTTACTAGCATGGTGTACCTAATAAAGTGGCCGGTGAGTGTATATATATATATATATATATATATAAAGCAGGGAAAATAAGTATTGAACATGTCAACATTTTTCTCATCAAACGTACTTCTGATATAGCCATTGACCTGAGAATTTTATCACATATCAGTAACAACCCAAGTAATCCATATGTACAAAGAAAGCAAGGCAACTGTGTTCACAAAACAAGTTAAATTTACTAAAGTGGAGTGACACAGGGAATAAGTATTGAACACATGAAGAAAAAGAGGTGCAAAAAGGCATAGAAAGCCAAGAAACCAGCTAAAATCCATCAGAATTTAGGAAGCCATCCCATCCCCCATCAGTATAAATTAATTTCAGCTTGTTAAGTCCTGACTGATAGCCTTTAAAAATGTCTGTGAATATCAGAATGTCACACCACAAAGAACTCATGATGGGTAGAATCAAAGAGCTCACTCTAGAATTTTGTAACCTTATTGTTGCAAAACATAATGATGGCATTGGTTACAGGCACATTTATAAACTGCTGAATGTTCCAAAGAGCACTGTTAGAGCCATCTTTCATAAGTGGAAAGAGCATCCTTTTACCATAAACCGGCCATAACCAGGAGCTCCTCGCAAGATTTCTGACAGAGGAGTCAAAAGAATTGTCAGAAGAGTTATCCGACAGCCAAAGACCACTGGTTGAGAGCTCCAGAAAGACCTGGAGTTAGCAGGTACTGCTCTTTCAAAGAAAACAATAAGTAATGCACTCAACCGAAATGGGCTCTATGCCCGTTCACCTCTCAAGACTCCATTGCTGAAAAAAAAATCATATTGAAGCTCCTTTAATGTTTGCTGCACAACATTTGGGCAAGCCAGTAAAATACTGGGAGAATATAGTCTGGTCAGATGAGACCAAAATTGAACTTTTTGGATGCCACAACACACAACATGTTTGGAGGAGAAATGGCACTGCACATCAGCCCCAAAAACACCATATCAACAGTGAAGTTTGAAGGTGGGAGCATCATGATGTGGGGGTGTTTTTTAGCACATGGTAAGGCAGACTTCATATAAATGAAGGAAAGATGAATGGACAAATGCACAGAGATAAGAACCTTGATAAGAACCTGTTGCCATCTGCCAAGATGCTGAAGATGAAACGGGGGTGGACATTTCAGCAAGGCAATGATCCCAAATAAACAGCCAAGTAAACTCTCAACTGGCTCCAGAGAAGGAAAATAAAGCTGCTAGAATGGCCCAGTCAGTCACTTGACCTGAATCCAACTGAAAATTTATGGAATGAGTTGAAGATCAGAGTTCATAGAAGACACCTATGGAACCTTCAAAATTTGAAGACAGTTTGCGTGGAACAATGGGCTAAAATCACTCTTGAGCAATGCTTGCCCCTACTTTCTCCATATAGGAGGTGTCTGGAAGCTGTTATTACCAACAAAGGCTTTTCTAATAAATATTAAATGAATTTCACCAAGCGTGTTCAATACTTATTCCCTGTATCATTCCACTTTATTAAATATAACTTGTTTTGTGAACAGTTGTCTTGAAGTCTTTGTATGTATGGATTACTTGGGTTGTTACTGATATCTGGTGAAAATCTCAAGTCAATGGCTCCATCAGAAATATGTTTATGAGAAAAATGTTGACATGTTCAATACTTATTCTCTCCGCTGTATATGTAAGATGACAACTAAGCTGACCCGGAGAAGCTTTTGGCTCAGTTTCTGTTGTCAAAAGACTTTTCTTCTCCACCGCTGCTGCCCATCACTGCTGGCTGCCTGTTATGTCCTAATAACAAGAGACCTGAGCCATGTTGAACCGAGCAACAAACTGAACTTTATTAAGACAGGCACAGATTATACATACCGGCCGTAGCCCGCTTGACGTCGCCACGTCCACACCCCAGCGTCGGCTACAGCAAGCCCCAAGGGCCAAATCCCCACATCACATTTCCCCCCCTTTACAAAACGTGAAAAGCATGACAGAACCCCCCCCCCCCCCCATTAACGTTAGCATGGAAGAACCCCACAGAGCGCATGCAGTATATATACATTGAATGTGGTCTTCTTTTTTTTAACACATAGAACGACAAGGCTAGCCAGCTAAATGGGCACCTGGGTAGACTGCCAGGCGGATTATTCTGCCGCCGATGCCCAACACGCTTCAGCTAAAACTACTTTAACTACAAAGTCATCGAGGTATTTGGGCCTCTGACGCGTCCTAGCCGAGTGCCTCACCAGAGAAGGACCTGCTCCAGGCTCTGTCAGCCACACCTGAGAGTCTCCAACACCTCCATCAGATAAGTCCCAACCCTCATCAGTCCCATCTGCTGCAGTTCCCGGACCCTGTGCAGGTAATGACTTCCTGAGTTGGTTGGAATGCCACCGTGATCCGTCCGAGAGCTTGAACGTGTCCTGGCCCAGCCGCCTCATGATCTGTAGGGGCCCCATCCAGAAAGGCTGCAGTTTATGTGTGTGGTTGGGATGCTTAATCCAGACCCGGTCCGACACATCAAGTCTGTGGGCCTTTGCCCTGTGCTTCCTGTCAAAACGTCATTTAATTTTCTGCTGTTGGGCAACGACCCAGTCTCGTGGAGGATCTGTGTCCCCCAAATGGGAGGTTGTGGGGGGCCTTAGCCAGTCCAGAGGCAGGTGGAATTTGCACTCCAGCATGAGTTTCACTGGGGAGCACCCTGCTGTGGTGTGGGCCCTGTAGTAGAGGAGCCTGTTCTGGAGGGCATCAGAGAACGTGAAGCCGTCTGCCAAATGGACTCTCAGGCCATTTTTCAGAGTCTTGCTGAAACGTTCCATGCCCCCATTGGCTTGGGGGTGGTAGAACAGAGTTCTGATGTGCTCCACGCCCCTATCGCTCAAAAACTCCTCAAACTCCCCAGAGGTGAACTGAGGGCCATTGTCTGTTGTGATGGCATCCAGGACCTCCCATCTGGCAAACAGCGACGAGAGGAAATCTGTGACCACATTCGTCATGACCAAGTTAGTGGCTAATACCTTCGGCCATTTGGAGAACAGATTGTAGACCACCAACAAAAACCGGTTGTTTGGGGGAGCCTTGTGTAGTTCACTGCAAATGTCCAATTGAATGTGCTTCCATGGGCCCTCTGGGTACGATTGTGGTTGCGAGGGGGGGGGGGGGGCACTCTTTCCACTCTCCAAACATGGAACACAGTTCTTTTCCATGGTTTCAATGTCCTTATCAATACCAGGCCACCAAACCGAATCCCTGCAACGCTGCTTCACCCTGACCACACCCAGGTGTCCCTCGTGGAGCATCGCCAGAACTCGCAATCTCAGAGACACTGGCATTAATGTGCAGTGCCCCCTAGCCACACACATACCATTCCAGCAATTCAGTTTGTCTTTGAACCAGTGAAAAGGTGCCAGATCACCCTGTACTTTTGTGGGCCAACACTCCCTGATGACTGAGCACAGTTGTGACAACGTGAGGTCTCGTTCCGAGTCCGCCCGGAGCTCCTGGAAGGACACCATGTCCTGGAAGGGTCCATGCACCGCGTTGACCAGATCCAGCTCCGTGGGGTCGTCGTCGTCGTCTGGTTGTGCGGTGTTGAACGTGGCACGGAACAGGAGATCCACCACCATGTTCTCTTTTCCAGGGGTGAACTGGATAGTTAAATTGTAAGCCCTCAGCTGCTCAGTCCTCCTGTGGATCCATAGGGGCCTGTGTCCTGAGCCTGTCATCTCCAGAGCCTGGTGGTCCGTTCGCAGGGTGAAATGGCAGCTGTAGAGGTAGATGTGCCACTGTTCACATGCCCAGACACAAGCGAGCGCCTCCCTCTCACCCACGGCATGTTTCTCTTCAGCCGCTGAAAGGAACCTTGACGCAAACACCACTGGGCGCTTGGTATACCATTTTGCACTTGAGACATAACCGCCCCCACCGCTGAACCAGACGCATCACAAGTCTCAAAAGTTGGCCATTTTGGATCAAAGTGGGCCAACACTGGAGGGGAGGTGAGTTGGGACTTCAGCCTAGTGACTGCTGCTGAGCAGGCTGGAGTCCACTGCCATGGCACGTCCTGCTTCAGAAGAGTTCAGAGAGTTCGATAGTCTCTGAATAATGGGGAATGAAACGTCTGTAGAAGTTCACCATGCCCAGGAACAAGGAGATTTGTGCGGGTGTTGTGAGGTCAGGGAGATGCAGGATCACCTGCATGTTCGAGTGTAGGGGACTCAGGCCCTCAGCCACCAGCCGGAATCCCACAAACTCAATAGAATCCACTGTGAAGATATACTTTTCCCCTTTCAACGTGACTCCGTGCTCCAGCAGCACCTCCATCACTCATCTCAAATGACTGTCGTGTTCTCCCCGCAACGCGCCGTGGACCATGATGTCATCCAGGTACACCACTACACCCCTGAGGCCAGCAAGAATTGTGGGCCTCAGGTTTCCGTGTTACCTTCTACGTAAACACGGGAATAGTCCTTGACCCACAAGTTACCAAGACGCTGACTGTGCCCGTCATGTCAATTTTAGCGTAATCTTACCCAGTTTTCACCGCCCCTGCTTTAATGGGTTTGCCCGGGAAAAGTCTTTTCAATGTGGTCATGTTCAGTATGGATTTATCAGCTCCCGAGTCCACCATAAGCGGCACATTGACCCTGTCAAGCTGTAAGACGTACCACTTTAACGGCCCCTTCTTAATGCCCGCCACACACACCGACGTCATGCTTTCGAGCTCCGAAGCTGTTGGTTTACTAGTGGTGGTGCAGACCCTGGCCCAGTGATTAGAATGGCCGCAGTTATGGCACTTCTTCCCTCTGGTGGGGTAAGTGGACATGCCCATCCGGTGACGGGGATAGCCACAGACCCTGAGCTCCCACTCCTGCCCGTGCCACGGACCGCCGCCTTTTGGGAGTCCACCCCAAAGGATTAGCTGTGCTGCTAGCGGCCTGACATGGTTGGGGGGGGGAGCTTGGGTGGCTAGGTTCTGTTTAGTTAGCACTTGTAGACCTAGCTGGGTAGCGGACTCAATCTGGCTGGTCAATTCAAACACTTGCTTCAGCATGAAGATGTCCGTAGTTAGCATTAGCTTTTCTTTGAGCCACTCGTTGCTCGTACCGTGTGCTAGCTTGTTACAAACTAGCTCCTCCTCAATCGGCCCAAAGGCACACTTGCTTGCTAGGCTACAGAGTTCCATTAAGAAACATTGAGTGGACTCACCAGCTTGTTGTTGGCGGTTGAAGAACTTATGTCTTCACGCTGTAATGTTGTACTGGTCCATAAAGAAATTGTCCATTATGTCCAAACACTCCTTCAACAAGCCTTTGCCACCCAGCGTGCGAAACACTCGTTGGCCTTCCTCATCAAGGCAGTGAACAAGCAGGCTCCTCCCTCTCTCTTCGTCAGCGCCGCCCAGGCCAGCCGTGGCGATGTACTGCCCGTACGCCTCCAGCCAGTGGCATCATGGTGTTGGAACACCCGGAGACTGTAAGAATGGAGGTGGCGGTTTTATGCACTCTCCCATGGTTTAATCTGATGTTGCCAAATGCTATGTCCTAATAACTAAAGGCTTAAGCCATGTTGAACCAAGCAACGAACTGAACTTTATTAAGACAGGTACAGATTATACATACCGGATATAGCCCGCCTGGCATCATCATGTCCACAACCCAGCATCGGCCATGGCAAGCCCCGAGGGCCAAATCCCTACATCACACTGCCCCCAGATGAAAATCCATAGAATAGGTATGTAGGACTATAATGTTCTGAATGAGGCTTTAGAAAATTATGAATCAGTTTGTAAATCACTGAGTTGAAAATGTACTTGTACAGATTGGATTCCAGGGATCACTTGGGGTGCTCACTTGGTCAGGGGTCCACTTGACCTGTTCCCAACACAGCCATCCCCACTCTCTATGAGACTAAAGCCAGAGTCATGCAATCACTCAAGACAGTGGGTAGGATTGCTATCATGTGTGATGTGTGGACATCCATTGCCACCAAATCATTTGTAATGGTAGCTGCACATTTTTGTATAAAAGGTAAATGTGCTTTTGATACAACAAAATGTTCTGGGTTTTTGTACTGGAGGACTCAGTTACTTATTGCACATAAGACAATAACTTTTATTTGAAGTTTGAACATTTCTGTTAGAAATTGAGTATTTTTGACTGAAGGATCAGCGGGCAGCGTGGTGGCAGAGTGGTTAGCACTGCAGCAGCACAGCAACTCACCCTTGGCTGGGAGATCCTGGGTTCAATCCCAGCCCCCGACCAACAGTGATCTGTGTGGAGTTTTGCATGTTCTCCCCGTGTCTGCGTGGGTTTACTCTGGGATTTCTCCAGTTTCCTTCCACATGCCAAAAAACATGCAAGTTAGGTTAATTGGCATCAAACTGGGGACTCTCTGTGCTGGCCCTGCGATGGACTGACGATCTGTCCAGGGTGTGCCCTGCCTCTTGCTCAAAGATGCTGGGATAGGCTCCAGCCCCCCACCCCCCCGCGACCCAAAAAGGATTAAGCGGAAGAAGATGGATGAATGGATCAGTTACTTATGGCACATAACAGAATGTTTGTTATAAGTCTTATTTGTTAAAATTCAGGATGCTCTAAAGTCTGTGTTATAGCAGCAAATGTACTGCTACAATTGCACTTTTCATTTTATTTTTTTTTTTTGAAACATTAAAAGATATTGGAAGTAAATTCATGGGCCATTGCAAATGCTTTAAAAGTAAGAAGTTGTCACACAGAGGGAGGATAAAAAATCCTGAATAGAAAAAACAAAAGATGCATCAAGAATCGTAATCGGTTCGAATCGTTGGACGCCTAAAGATTCCCTCGTCAAGATCAAGCACTTTCATGGATAATAAACTTTAAGTTTAGCCTTGCTTATTATGAAGACTCATATAACTACTGCAAATCCATATTCAAATTTCAAATAATGGTGCTTCAAAGTCAATGTTATCTGTAAACTGTCATAACAGTGTAAATAAGAAAAAGACAACCACAAGCTATGTGTAACTGTCAATGATTAATTTATGCAAAATGTTATCTATAGATTCAAGATTCAAAGATTCAAAGCCTTTATTATCATGTGCACAGTTAAGAAATGCTACATTTCCTGAGCAATGAATGAATGAATGAATGAAATTCTTACTTTGCTCTCCGAACGAATGCCAAAGTAAAAGGTACAGAGACAACAATTCTAATAGGTCATGACACACTAACACAGTAACTCAATCTTTATACTAATGGGTGCTAATAACACACACTAACACACAGTTAGGCAGTAGAGGGATGAAACTGAAAATTCACTGGATGACTAAAGTGATAGTGGTATATTGATATCAGAGATGATGTGAACCTGAGATGGCATGAACCTATGTACAGTGTGCAAATGAGCATTGTGCAACCTGATGTGAACCTGAGATGGCATAGACTTATGTACTATATTTACCATATTGTAGTTTTTTTCTAAAATTGTGATTAAGAAAACAAATTTTGAATGGTAGGAAGCTGCACTGATGCAACATCACATTACAAAACTTCCATTAAAGCTAAAAGTTCAATTTCCCACCACTGAAGCCTAAACACACAGGTAAATGATCGCTACTGAATATGCCAAGTCATTGCAGGACACCCTATTTAATCACCACTTTACTCACAGAGGTTCCACACACTATTAATCCACTTAAACACAATTTATAAGGTCTCGCTATTGACTGTCCGTCGGCATAAAATTACATGAAGCATCCTTATAGTGTCGTCAACAGACTAAATTAGCCAAACAGGACTTACTAATTGAGGAGGAGTAAAGTACTGTGACTGGATTGACTCATCATAGAACAGAGATGAGCTGCAGCAGGCTGTGGGAAATCACACATCAATTAACATTGGAATATGGAATGTGTCGGGGTTTTTTTTTAATTTTGCAATAGGAAATTCTGACTTTAATTCTCATTTACAGTGGGGAAAATAAGTATTGAACACATCAACAATTTTCTCAATAAACATACAGTGGTGTGAAAAAGTGTTTGCCCCCTTCCTGATTTCTCATTTTTTTTTGTGTTTGTCACGCTTAAATGTTTCAGATCATCAAACAAATTTAAATAGTAGACAAAGATAACACAACTAAACACAAAATGCAGTTTTTAAATGAAGGTGTTTATTATTAAGGGGGAAAAAATCTAAACCTACATGGCCCTGTGTGAAAAAGTGATTGCCCCCTAAACCTAATAGCTGCTTGGGCCACCCTTAGCAGCAACAGCTGTAATCAAGCATTTGCAATAACTGGCAATGAGTCATTTACAGCGTTGTGGAGGAATTTTGGCCCACTCGTCTTTGCAGAATTGTTGTGATTCAGCCATATTGGAGGGTTTTAGAGCATGAACTGCCATTTGAAGGTCATGCCATAGCATCTCAGTTGGATTCAGGTCAGGACTTTGACTAGGCCACTCCAAAGTCTTCATTTTGTTTTTCTTAAGCCATTCAGAGGTGGACTTGCTGGTATGTTTTGGACCACTGTCCTGCTGCAGAACCCAAGTGCGCTTCAGCTTGAGGTTACGAACAGATGGCCAGATATTCTCCTAAAGAAATTTTTGGTAGACAGCTGAATTCATGGTTCCATTGTCCACAGCAAGTCTTCCAGGTCCTGAAACAGCAAAACAGCCCCAGACCATCACACTACCATCACCATAGTTTACTGTTGGTATGATGTTCGTTTTCTGAAATGCAGTATTACTTTTACGCGAGATGTAATGGGACACACACTTTCTAAAAAGTTCAACTTTTGTTTCATCAGTCTACAGAGTATTTTCCCCAAAGTCTTGGAGATCATCAAGATGTTTTCTGGCAAAATTGAGATGAGTCTTTATGTTCTTTTTGATCAGCAGTGGTTTTCGTCTTGGAACTCTGCCATGCAGACCATGCAACTCACCCTTGGCCAAGGGATCCCTGGTTCGATCCCAGCCCCTGACCAACAGTGATCTGTGTGGAGTTTGCATGTTCTCCCCGTATCTGCATGGGTTTACTCCGGGATTTCTCTGGTTTCCTCCCACAGGCCAAAAACATGCAGGTTAGGTTAAATGGAGACTCTAAAGTGGCCCTAGGTGCGAATGTGTGTGTGAATGGTTAAGGGATAGCGCCGTACCATGGCTGCTTCATCCATCCAGATGGATGCCCTCAATTGCCCCTCTGGGGATCAATAAAGTATACAACACATGCAGGCCATTTTTGCCCAGTCTCTTTCTTATGGTGGAGTCATGAACACTGACCTTAACTGAGGCAAGTGAGGCCTGCAGTTCTTTGGATGTTGTTGTGGGGTCTTTTGTGACCTCTTGGATGAGTCGTCGCTGCACTCTTGGGGTAACTTTGGTCGGCCAGCCACTCCTGGGAAGGTTCACCACTGTTCCATGTTTTCACCATTTGTGGACAATAGCTCTCACTGTGGTTCAATTGAGTCCAAAAGCTTTAGAAATTGCTTTATAACCTTTTCCAGACTGATAGATCTCAATTAGTTTGATTCTCATTTGTTCAGGAATTTCTTTGGATCGCAGCATGATGTCTAGCTTTTGAGGATCTGTTGGTCTACTTCACTTTGTCAGGCAGGTCCTATTTAAGTGATTTCTTGATTGAGAACAGGTGTGGCAGTAATCAGGCCTGGGCATGGCTAGAGAAATTGAACTCAGCTTTCCAAAGACGTGATAAACCACAGTTAATTTATGTTTTCACAGGGAGGGGCAATCACTTTTTCACACAGGGCCATGAAGTTTGGATTTTTTTTTTACCCTTATTGATAAACGCCTTAATTTAAAAACTGCATTTTGTGTTTACTTGTCTTATCTTTGTCTAATATTTAAATTTGTTTGATGATCTGAAACATTTAAGCATGACAAACATACAAAAAAATGAGAAATCAGGAAGGGGGCTAACACTTTTTCACTCCACTGTATTTCTGATGGAGCCATTGACCTGAGATTTTCACCAGATATCAGTAACCCAAGTAATCCATACATACAAAGAAATCAAGGCAACTGTGTTCACAAAACAAGTTATATTTAATAAAGTGGAATGACACAGAGAATAAGTATTGAACACATGAAGAAAAAAAGGTGCACAAAGGCATAGAAAGCCAAGAAACCAGCTGAAATCCATCAGAATTTAGGAAGCCCCCCCGCCCCATTACTGCAAATAAATTTCAGCTGGTTAAGTCCTGACTGCCCCCCTTGGATTGCCGCCTTATCATGGTGGGGGGTTTAGCATGCCGTGGTGATCCCAGGAGCTATGTTGTCAAGGGGGAATTTGCCTCTGGTAGGGTCTCCCAAGACAAACTTCCTGGGTGAAGGGCCAGACTAAGTGATCCAATAGACTCCCATGATAAATAAGAAATCAAGGATTCAGTGTACCCCGCCCGGTATGGGGTAACTGGGGCCCTGCCCTAGAGCTAGGCTTGGGGAAGGGGCTCGATAGCTAGCGCCTGGTGGCCGGGTTTCTGCCCATGGGACCTGGCCAGGCTCAACCTGAAGGAGTTACATGGGTTCGCCCTCCAGTGGGCTCACCACCTGTAGGAGGGACCTTGGGGGTCCAGTGCTATGCAGATCAGGTGGCAGGCGACGGCAGAGACCTTCGTGGTCTGGTCCCAGGCTTTCGAAACTGGCTTTTGGGACATGGAACGTCACCTGTCTGGTGGGGAAGGAGCTGGAGCTGGTGTACGAGGTTGAGAGATGCCGGCTAGATATAGTTGAGCTCACCTCAACACACAGCTCTGGTTCCGGAACCAGTCTCCTGGAGATGAGCTGGAGCTTGGCCTACTCTGGAGTTGCCCCGGGTGAGAGGAGATGGACAAGGGTGGGTATTCTCGTATCCCCCCGTCTTGCTGCCTCGACATTGGTGTTCTCCCCGGTGGGCGAAAAGGTAATTTCCCTTCGCTTTTGGGTTGGGAAACGGGTCCTGACCATTATTTGTGCCTATGCATCAAATGATGGTTCAGAGTAGCTACCCTTTTTGGAATCTCTGACTGGGGTGCTGGAGAGTGATCCTCTTGAAGACTCCATTGTCCTACTGGGGGACTTCAATGCACACGTGGGCAATGACAGTGAAACCTGGAGGGGCGTGATTAATAGGAACAGCCTGCCCAATCTGAACCAGAGTGGTGTTCAGTTATTGGATTTCTGTGCCAACCACAGTTTGTCCATAACGAACACCATGTTCAAGCATATGGGTGTCCATATGTGCAACTGGCACCAGGACACTATAGGTTGCAGGTCGATGATTGATTTTGTTATTGTGTCATCAGACCTGTGACCACATGTCTTGGACACTCTAGTAAAGAAAAGTGCAGAGCTGTCAAGCAATCACCACCTGGTGGTAAGTTGGGTCCGATGGCAGGGGCGAACGCAACTCAGACCCGGTAGACCTAAATGTATAGTGAGGGTGCACTGGGAACGTCTGGCTGAGGCCCCTGTCCGGGAGGTCTTCAACTCCCACCTCCGGAAGAACTTCAACCACATTCCGAGGGAGTCTGGGGACATGGAGTCTGAATGGGCCATGTTCTCCACCTCCATTGTTGAATCAGCTGGTCAGAGCTGTGGCCACAAGGGTGTTGATGCATCTCATGGTGGCAATTCCCGAACCAAGTGGTGGACACCAGTGGTGAGGGGGGCCATTAAGCTGAAGAAAGAGTCCTATCAAGCTTGGTTGGCTTGTGGGATTCCTGAAGCAGCTGAGGTGTACTGACATGACAAGCAGAGTGCAGCTCGAGTGGTTGCTGAAGCAAAAAGTCAGGTGTGGGAGGAGTTCAGTGAGGCCATGGAACAAGACTTTCAGTCAGCCTCGAAGAGATTCTGGCAAACTGTCCGGTGACTCAGGAGGGGGAACCAGCTCCCTGTCCACACTGTGTATGGTGCAGATGGGGCACTGCTGACTTCAACTAGGGACATCATCGAGCGGTGGAAGGAATACTTCAAGGACCTCCTCAATCCCACTGTCATGCCTTCTACAGAGGAAGCAGGGCTTGAGGATGAGGGGGACAACTTGCCCAACACAGGGACTGAAGTCGCCCAAGTGGTTAAAAAACTCTTTGGTGGCCAGGCCCCATGGGTGGACGAGATTTGCCCTAAGTACCTCAAGGCCCTGGATGTTGTAGGGCTATCATTGTTGACACGCCTCGGCAATGTAGTGCAGAGGTCGGGGACAGTGCCTTTGGCATGGCAAACCAGGGTGGTGGTTCCTCTTTTTAAAATGGGGGACCGGAGGGTGTGTTCCAACTTTAGTGGGATCACACTTGTGAGCCTCCCTGGCAAGGTCTATGCCAGGGTACTGGAGAGGAGAGTCTGATTGCTGGTCAAACCTTGGATCCAGGAGGACCAATGTGGTTTTTGTCCTGGCCGTGGCACATCAGACCAAATCTTTACCCGCTCGAGAATCCTTGAGTGTTCGTGGAAGTTTGCCCAACCAGTCCACATGTGTTTTGTGGACTAGGAGAAAGCATTTGACCGCGTCCCTTGTGGTCTGTTGTGGGGGGTGCTGCAGGAGTATGGGGTATTGAGCTTGTTGTTGCAAGCTATCCGGTCCCTCTACGACCGTTGCAAGAGTTTGGTTCATATTGCCAACACCCAGTCAAACTCATTTCCAGTGAGAGAGCTCCAGGGCTGCTCTTTGTCACCAATCCTGTTCATAATTTTTATGGACAGGATTTCTAGGAGTGGCCAAGGATTGGAGGGTGTCATGCTTGGTGACCACAGGATCTCATCTCTGCTGTCTGCAGATGATGTTGTCCTGTTGGCTTTATCGACCAATGACCTACAGGCCTTGCTGGGATGGTTTGCTACTGAGTGTGAAGCAGCTGGGATGAGAATCAGCACCTCCAAGTCTGAGTCCATGTTCCTCAGCCGGAAAAAGGTGGATTGTTCTCTCCGGGTTGGGGACAAGCTCCTGCCCCAAGTGGAGGAGTTGAATAAAATCCTTTTGGTTTCATTCATAAATGAGGGGAGAATGGAGTGAGAGATTGATAGACGAATCAGAGCAGCCTCTGCAGTGATGTGGACATTTTTCCGGACTGTTGCGGTGAAGAGGGAGCTGAGCCCTAAGGCAAAGCTGTTGATTTACCGGTCAATCTACGTTCCTCCCCTCACCAATGGTCATGAGCTTTGGGTAATGACCAAAAGAATGAGATTGCGGATAGAAATGGCCGAAATGAGCTTTCTCCGTAGGATTGCTGGACTCACCCTCAGAGATAGGGTGAGGAGCTCAATCATCTGGGAGAGGCTCAGAGCAGAACCACTGCTCCTCCATAGTCATAGAGTCAATTGAGGTGGTTTGGGCGTCTGATCAGGATGCCTCCTGGACACCTCCCACTTGTGGTGTTTTGGGCACATCCTACTGGGAGGACACCCTGGGGCAGACCCAAGACAAAATGGAGAGACTACATCTCCTCCGCGAGCGAGCGAGCAAGCGTCAGTATCAAAGTCAAAGTATCAAAGCGTCAGTCAAAGTGCCTTTATTGTCATTCCATTGCTAATAAACAATGCAACGAAATTGAGATACTGCTCCCTAAAAACAAACTATCACACTCACAGTTCACTCATGCATTTAACATTGTCATAATTACAACAGTAAATAATGCTTGAAACAATATTACCTAAAAGTTGAATATAATATGTGCATAGCAATAATAAAAACATACTGAGCGATAAATAAACAAAACAAATAAACACAACGATAGAAATGGCTTCACAGAAATCAACACCGTGGTCCAACAGACTTTTCTGTGCCTTTTGGCTGATGAGAGAATCCAGAGGGAACTAGACAGAGCCACCCAAAATGCATTTACGGCCACCGACCAGCAAATAACGGAAGGCACACTGGCGTCGACCCAACCACGGCAGTTGAAAACCGTGATAGAGGATGGTGAGTGATGCGATATTATGCATCTTTTACGTTATTTATCCCAGCGGTGGAAAGCTCACTTTGAACAAACAACACCCTTGTCTCCTGTATGCAGACAATGAGCTAGCTAGTTAGCCATCAATACTAACTCTGTGCTCTGCTTGTATTTTGCGCTTGTGTCTGTTGGATGTGTGTGTATGTGTATGTGTGGCAGTGCCCACCCCCTAGGGTGGCATGAGGTTGGCACAGCCCCTCTGTATATAAACCCCAAGTTCAGTGTAATAAAGGAGAGTTCTATGTTGCATGAAGTCTTGCCTCCAACTCCTTCATTTCAAGACATAACATTTGGCGACAAGGAAAATTGGAAACATTTTAAAGCATGGAAGTGGATGCGACACCTCGGCTATTATTGCCGTTTCTGGAGAGCCCTGGTGAGCCGGTGGTCCCGTGGCAGGAGTGGAGACGGGAGTTTGAGGAGTACCTCAGAGAGCTGGATATCTCTTGGCTTAACGGGAAACAGCGCCGGGGACTCCTGGCCTACAAACTTGGCGAGGAGGGACCAAGGATCCTTGATGCGCTGGGACCGACTGAGTGCTACCAGGACGTGGTCCAGCGGCTGGATGAGTTTTATAGCGAGCAGATGACATCTGTACTACTGCAAGTGTTGGAGCTGTGGGCGCCGGACTTGGCTGAGCAAGTTTGCGCTGAGATGCGAACAGCCCAGTCTAGGTCAATGGGTCAACGGGCTAGTGGACAAGCTAACTTCACGCCATGAAGAGGCTAAGGGCTCCAAACTGGACCTCGAGGCAGAACCGGGACCACGAGAAGGAGAGTCCCCGATCGCTAAGGTCAGCGAGCCAGCCATGACACTCAGCTTGACACAGGACCACAGTGCTGACGGTCGGACGGTGAAGTACGTGAACACGATGGAGAGGAGGTGCAGCAGGAGTTGACCCCGCTGCTGGAAGCTAAGCAGCGGGAGAGTGAGACCATGCAGGCTGAAGGCCCCGTGGAAGAGCAACAACCGCAGGATGCAGAGACGGCGCAGCGGGACACCTGGAAAGGGGGCACCGACAGCAACAACAAGGCGTCTGTGTTGGAGGGTATGGCCGACGAGCGCGGTGCTGAGAGTCCAGAGGGAGAACAGCCGCAAACTGGCAGTGGAGCCGACGGGAGTGGCGCTGAGAGCCCAGAGGGGGAGCAGCCGCAGCCGGACATGGTGGTAATGCAACTGTGCACCCTGGAGAAAGGTGCCAAGAATGGGGACGAGATGCCTGGGTCGGGGGAGAGGGCCGACGGGAGCGTCACTGAGGGCCCTGAGGGACATCAGCCGCAGCCGGGTACGGTGACGATGCAGCAGAGCACCTGGAGTGTGAGTGCTGGGTGCAGCGGCGAGGTGCCTGGGTCGGAGAAGGACAGTAACAAGGGCGTCATGGTGAACACCGGAGGTGAGCAGCAGCAGCAGCCATGCGCTATGAAGGTCGGGCAGTGTCTCAGTGCCGGAGCCCCATGCGCCTTGGACGAGGGCACTGGGTGGTACGGCGAGGCGCCTGAGGCAGCGGATGACGCCGCCGAACAGGCTTTGTTTCTCCCCGAGGTGCGGCCACTAGGGGCCGGAGTGTCTCGGGCTATTATGGCAGTGCGTAAGGCAGTCAGGAGCGGCTCGTTAGGCACGGAGAGGTGGCGCACCAAATGGCATGGCGAACCGAGGGGGAAGAAGCTCCTTATGGCGGGTAAAGACATTTTTGCCAAGGAGGGGGACTTTGACCCTGGGAGCAGATGGCGGCCGGGTGTACAGACGCCATAGGGCTGTTCTGGGCCTCCAGTTAAAGACATCTTTGCCAGGGATGGAGGCTTCAACCCTGGAGGGAGAAAACGGCCGGGGGCACATATGCCATGGGGCTGCCTAGGTCCTCCGTGGCAGTGTAAGAGATGGTGGCTGGCCAGAGACATTGGGGTCACTTACGTAGTTATTATATGTAGATATGTAAATACACCAATATTTGTATATATTTCAACATGTGTATATATATATTGTTTGCTGGTGTGCATGTGAGTGAGTGACTGTATGTATAATATGGGGTTATTTTATGTGTTTTATAGAGACATGGTCCGATTTTGAATTATTTTGTGTGATTGTGATAGATTATTTTACTGCAGTTTATTGTTCCCCATGTTCTTAGCGTGTGATTCGGGTTTCAAATTGGGAGGGTTAATGGTGTGTGTGATTTCCCATTTTCTAAGGGGGGAGGGAATGTTGGATGTTTGTGTATGTGTATGTGTGGCAGTGCCCGCCCCCTAGGGTGGCGTGAGGTTGGCACAACCCCTCTGTATATAAACCCCAAGTTCAGTGTAATAAAGGAGAGTTCTATGTTGCACGAAGTCTTACCTCCAACTCCCTCAATTCGAGTCATAACAGTGTCAACATCTGAAAAAATAAGCTAGTGTTATTCCTAGTTAAAAAGGTGGTTTTTTTACATGTTGCACTTTTGTGCTGTGCATGTACTTAAGTTGTGTGCATTTCCGTTCTAGAGTCCAACCAGCATCTGCTTTGACACTGGCAACGTTTAGCACAACGTGTGATGACTGGTGAGAAACAAGTTGCACACAGCATTGTTTTTAGCTGTGGTGGAGAAAGTACTCAAATCCTTTTGCTTTTTAAATTAAAGTACAGCTAAAGTGCCAAAACCAAAGTAGCACAATTTCCACTTAAGTAAAAATATTACAGAACTCACTTTTTAATGTATTTGAAGTATAACTAGTACATGCCCGTAGAAAGCAAGTATTCCTGTCTGAAACAGGTAGCCCAATCAGGCTTTAGAGGCCCAAATGTAGGCGGTGTTTGAAAGTGGAATACAGAGGTGTAGCCTATATATAGGCAATCACACATGTTAGACTTTGACAAATATGAAAGGGACTGAACTGAGATCTATTTGTGTGAATATTAATTACAGAGTAATTGAAAATGAATGGGACATCCAATATTAGTGACTGTTTAAGAACCACTTGTTTATTTTTTGTCAGATCACTTATTTGTGTGATCTTTTATGAGTTACATTCATAACAGCGTATCTTGCACCTTGGGGAGTGGGAGTTGTTCAGTCACCACTATAATTTAGTTTATTTGTGTAGTTTGTAGTCTATCGTCAATAAACTCATGCAGTACTATAACAGGACATGTTTACAAATATTTGAGACCCATTGTATCACATCCTTTTATATTTTAGCAATATTATAAGTACAAAACTGTCATGATTAATTAAGCTTGACAGCTCACATGCACAATGCCAAAGCACAGGAAGGAACCACACAGAGGGGCACATATGAAAGTTTATTAAATAGCAAAACACAAGCGCACAGCTGCAGAACAGTCACTTGCCAGAGGAATAGCCCTGTGGAGAGAAGACGAGAGCTGTGAGCAGAGAAATGGTGTAAGGGGAAATGGGCGAGCCAAATTGCCACTTACCTGGGAAATCCAGGGAGAACTGGCAGGGACCCAGCGAGGAATAGACGAACCAGTATGGTGGGGGAAGATGAGCTGATGGTGCCTGACCGGGTGGAGAAGGAAGGACAGTGAGATGTGGCAGAAGAGCGCGTGCAGTCCTAGAGACACACCTACACGGTGGTAGCAACCTGAAGGAAGAAGAGAAACAAGGTTAGACGATGTGTCAACACCTGTAACTTTATATTTGCTTGCCTAAGTTCAGACAGTATACCCAGATGAGCCAGCTTTGACTGCGCGGAGAGAGCCTCCTTAAGTACGCTGGCTGATGAGCGGGTGCAGGTGCGTCTTCTGCCTCAGGTTCAGTGATGAGTTGGTGAATGTGAGGCAGGATGGGAGGGGCACGCTCTCGCTGCCCATGACACAAAACACTGCGCACACTTCTTGAAGCCAGTGCATGAAGACACACAGTGGTGACAGAGCAGTGGCTAAACTTTTATTGATAAAAATTACATATTTTGACTGAGTGACTCCATATTCAGGGATGCACACCCTCATAACCTCAGCAAAGCACATATAAAGCCTTAGGTCAGTCTGACGAACAGTTCAGACAGGAATACTTGCATTCTACAGGCAATGCACTAGTAGATAGAGTGCTAGATTCCATTCAACTGAATGTATTAACTCCTTCTGGTTGCTGAGGCCACAGTAAAAAATTATTTTAAACGTAACCCGGCCCTTGTAAAATCTACTTTACTGAAGTGCAGCTACATGAAAATTGTGATTAAATACAACAACAAAGTACTTTTTTGTCACATTCCACCACTGGCTTTTAGCAATAAGTGTATTTCCCAAATAAATGTTTTAAACTTGCTTTGATTAACCACCACCCATTTCTGTCTTTCACCTAGGCAAGAGGAAAACGATACACCCCTTGAGCTTGACCTTGAGTCACTATTTACAGACATGCAGGCTGAAGATCTGCTGAACTGGGACCAGTGTGAGCGGCACATCCAGTTGCTTCTCAGTGAAGCAAGGGAGCATGAAACTACCTTGTGAAAGGAGGAGATGGCTCAGAATGCTGCCTTCAATCAAGCGTTCTTTGGTGTGCTGGGCCACCTTGTGATGGCGATGAGTGGAAGTGGAAGTGGAAGAAGTTTGTTTTTGTTTTTTTTTTACAGTTTAGAGTTTGAATCTTGCACATTCTAAATAATCTGGATTTTGCTGCTGATTGTAATAAACAATTTAGTGACTTATGTGTTTGCATCATGATTTTCTATTTTGTCTGTTAAAACACCGGTAAGAAAAGAGTCAGCAGTACAAACCTTTTATCAGTGACATTGAAAATAATGGCTCATTTTTAAGAAAAAGTAACCAAAACAATTATTTTATTTACTAAAGACTGTATTGTTGGATGTGCCAGTGCAGAAGACACTGCACACTTTAGTGACAGTACCAGTATATGGAGGAATTCTGGGCCATATTAGCATTTGTATTTCCTAATAATGGGTTAGGGCAGGGGTGTCCAATCATGTGCCATGGAGGGCCAAGACCCTGCAGGCTTTACCTCCAACCAGTGTCTTCAACAGCAGATTCCACTGAATTTCTTCCCACTGATTGCTGATAAGTGAAAACACCTGCTGAAGAGACTGGGTAAAAGAGAGAACCTGCAGGGTCTTGGCCCTCCATGGCACATGATTAGACCCCCCTGGGTTAGGGTTTAATGGGATTTAACATTTTAACACAAACTGCTTTATGGTTCATAATTCTGTTGACAGACTTACACCAAACCAAAAGTGATTTCTCAAACTGCTGGACTGTTCTTAGACAGCTCTTCGAATCTTTTAATATTTAATTTATATCACTTATTGGTCACCTTCACAAATAAAACAAAAGTGGAGACACATCTGCAAAAAGTACAAAAGTTTATTGTCAAAATTCCTTGTGCAATACTAAATGAATACATGTATAGTACATTGTTGATGCAGAGAATATATATTTATACAGTATCTACATATACAGTATATCCAGTAAATCCATGTATTTCTCCATGTAACCTTATGACTGCATTATTTTAATTGCTTTTAATCCTAGATCAGGTTTGTTTTGGCTTAAAAATGCATCATAATGCTCAAATATATCTTATTATACCTAACTCAGTACTGTTTACCTGTTGAAATATATATATTTTATGGCTAATATAACCCCATAACTACAATATGGCACCTGGCAATCAATTTTTGGCAGCTGATCACTTTTTGCCAGGACACCACCACAGACTCAGTGCTGCTGGAGCAGGTACATCCCATGATGTCTCAGCAGTCTCTCTGTGATTTTCACACAGATCAGAGCAATTTGTTGCACAGGAAGCTGAACATTTCTACAGACATTCTGAAGTTCTGCAACCACTGCATGTTTGTGAAGCTGGGGTAACATCCCATCACTGGGAGGCTTGGTTGAAAGACCAGACCCATGGTTTAACCTGCTGCACTCCGGGATACTGCAGGCGGTCACGTCTCTGCGTCCTAGTGCATCTCAGTGCGTACTGAAAAAAAAAAAAAGCTGCATTTCTGTTCTTCCAGTACAGACACAGCCGCGAACAGAAAGCCAAAGGAGTGTTTTGATTGGTTTAGATTTGATTGACCTCTCATTCGACTAATAAGAGCCTTGAATTGGGTTTCTGAAACCTTGAAGAACCAATGACTGAAAACCTAGCAAGAAGGACCTGCCTACCAACGACCGCGAATACAACGAGCCAATTGAAGCAGAGAAGCTCGACGATTGAAACGCGTGCGTCCCGTGCGTAAAATCTGTTTGGTCTAAGCCGCTGGGTGACACACGTTGAGACCTGTGTGTAACAGTAGCGTTCACCACTCTCAGCCGTTAGCCAGTCTTTTTTTATTACTACTGTTCTTATTTGTTTTGAAAAATCGTTTGCAAAAACCGCCATCATGGAAGCGGAGATGGTTTGATCGGGTCGCGTGACCAGAACCACGAGTCCGTAACAAGCGGACCAGCTTCATGTTTGTCTGACAATGAGGAACAGATGTTCGCCAATGACACTGCTGTTGTGGACAGGTAAGTGTTATAAGCTAAATTATTCTTTATCACTGAAAATATAATAAAAATAACTTTTGACCAATCGGTAATTACAACGGTGCGTCATGGCCACTTGACGGACCATTTTTTGTGCACCGAGCTCCTCTGTAGCGGGGGGGAAATTGTTATCCTCTACATTGCAGATATTTTAGTATATTTTTTAGTGCACTGTAGGTTATTTTTTCTTGTAAAAAAAAAAGGCCACACATTTTTTTACGTGGCATGCTTCTTTGTGTGTGGGGGGCTTGTTTGTTCATTCTTTCATTCATGAATGAATAAACAACCCCCCCCCACACACACACACACAGCCCTGAGTGTCACCTTTCATTAAAGCCCAAGATCAAGCTTATATGTTGAAGCATTCAAAAGTTATAGACATTTTTCCAAACTGTGCCATTTGGCACTATTTGGCACAGTTCAAAAACGCCTGGGAACAACCTGAGAAAAAAGCTGTGTAATATATTCATTTTTTGTGGTATTGTTACAAAATTTTGACCTCAGCTGGATAACACTTGGTTCTACATTTCTGTTGCATTTTCCAGCCAGTATCTGACAGCTGTGTGTTATTTGCAAGCATTTGTATCTAAAAAAACACCCAAGTGAACTTTATTTTCTTCAGATTCAGTATGTTTAGATGACTGTTACTCAGTGGCAGGAGCACTTAGAGAGATTATGACTGTTTTGCCAAAAAATTCAAAGTGTTTTCTTTTAAATGAGACCAACCCCATGAAGATGCTGCAAAGGGTTGAAGAACAGCTTTTGATTTACTTTGGATATGTTATTTTTAGGCGTTTTTAGGGAAATTGACCAGAGTGCAAGGGGTTAAAGCAATAATTTTGCCACAAGAGAGCCATCTGAAACACACACACACAGCATACATATTTTAGTACCACAGCGATAACTTGCCGACATTACAATGTAGTATGGGGGACTTATTAATGACTGTAGCAAACTGGAATTAGCAATCATTAGCTTTTTTTCATATGTGATCTAGTTCATATCCTCACATCTTCGGCTTTATACTGCTCCATGGCTTCCTAAACTCTCCAGTATTTTTCCAAAGTGTTTCGTCTCACCACGAGTAGCTTTCTCTGGCTCTCCTTTTTCACCTTTACTCTGACAAAAAGCCAGAGACCGAGCAGTACATATACCATCGCCTTGCAATCCTCCATCTTGTGTTTTGCTTGTGTCGTGTGTTTTATGTCACGGGAGTGTTGTGCCATCTTGCTGTAAAAAAATCCCACCCACCTCAGGCGGTAATCAGCTGTAATGGAAAACAAACTACATCGTGGTGAGCTGAGCTAAGTTAAGTCGAGGTGAGGCAAGTCGGGCTAAATAGGTACTAGTGGAAAAGGGGCTTACGTCTCCCAGCTGGCCTGGGAACGTCTTGATATCCTTTCTGAAGAGCTGGAGCAGGTGGCCAGGAAGAAGGGAAGTCAAGGCTTCTCTGCTTGAGCTGCTGGCTCCGTGACCCGGACCTCCAGAAAAGCAGTAGAGAATGGATGGATGGATGGATGGATTGATGGATGGAAGTCCTGACTGATTGCCTTTAAAAAGGTCTGTGAATATCAGATTCTCACACCACAAAGAATTCATGATGGGTAGAAGCAAAGAACTCTCTCTAGACCTTCACAACCTTATTGTTGCAAAACATAATGATAATAATAATGCATTGATTTTATATAGCGCTTTATCATATATACTCAAAGACGCTTTACAAATAGGTACATTATTCATTCACTCCAGACAGACAATGGTAGTGGCAAGCTACTTCTGCAGCCACAGCTGCCCTGGGGCAGGCTGACGGAAACATGGCAGCCAATCTGCGCCAACGGCCTTTCCGGCCACCACCGAACATTTTTATACATTTATACACATTCATACCCAGTGTTATGGACACTGGAGGCAATGCGGGTGAAGTGTCTTGCCCAGGGACACAACGGCAGGATATCTGGGGAGAACGGGATTTGAACCGCCAACCATCCGGTTATTAGACAACCCGCTCAACCTCCTGAGCCACTGCCGCTGGCATTGGTATTGCATTGGTTACACATTTCTAAACTGCTGAATGTTCCAGTGAGTACTGTTGGAGCCATCATTCGGAAGTGGAGAGAACATCATTTTACCATAAACCAGCCATGACCAGGAGCTCCTTGCAAGATTTCTGACAGAGGAGTCAAAAGAATTATCAGAAGAGTTATCCAAGAGCCAAAGACTGGTCGTGGAGAGCTCCAGGAAGACCTGGAGTTGAAAGGTACTGCTCTTTCAAAGAAAACAATAAGAAATTCACTCAACCGAAATGGGCTCTATACCCGTTCACCTCGCAAAACTCCATTGCTGAAGAAAAAGCATGTAGAAGCTCGTTTAAAGTTTTCTGCACAACATTTGGGCAAGCCAGTAAAATACTGGGAGAATATAATCTGGTCAGATGAGACCAAAATTGAACTTTCTAGATGCCACAACACATGGCATGTTTGGAGGAAAATGGCACTGCACATCCCATCATGGTGTGGGGTGTTTTTCAGCACATGGTACAGGCAGGCTTCACATAATTGAATCAGAGATGAATGGACAAATGTACAGACATCCTTAATAAGACTCTGTTGCTATCTGCCAAGATGCTGAAGATGAAACAAAGGTGGACATTTCAGAAAGACAATGATCCCAAAGACACAGCCAAGGAAACTCTCAGCTGGCTACAGACAAGGAAAATAAAGCTGCTAGAATGGCCCAGTCAGTCACCTGACCTGAATCCAATTGAAAATCTATGGAATGAATTGAAGATTAGAGTTCATAGAAGACACCCACAGAACTTTCAAGATTTGAAGACAGTTTGTGTAGAAGAATGGGCTAAAATCACTCCTGGGCAATGTCTGTGCCTAGTTTGTCCACACAAAAGGCATCTGGAAGCTTTTATTACCAACATAGGCTTTTCTAATAAGTATTAAATGAATTTCACCAAGTATGTTCAATACTTATTCCCTGTGTCATTCCACTTTATTAAATATAACTTGTTTTGTGAACACAGTTGCCTTGATTTCTTTGTATGTATGGATTACTTGGGTTGTTACTGATATCTGGTGAAAATCTCAGGTCATTGGCTCCATCAGAAATATATTTAATGAGAATAATGTTGACGTGTTCAATACTTATTTTCCCCGCTGTATCTTCTCATCTTGCTTCTTTTCCTTGACTTAATCATCCTTTTAAATCTAGATTTATAGCGAAATATGGAATAGCTCAATAATGGAGGCTTATTTTTAATCAGTGTTGATTATGTTAGTTTATGTTAGTTTATGATAAGATTAATCAATTCTAAAATGCACTGTATTGGCTCTTTAGCAAGGTAAGCTCTATCCTCTACCCCTTACATGGGGGTTTAGGTCATGGGGACACCAGTCCAAGCACACAAGATAGACTACTGCCAGGTTCACATCGCACCATGATCCCTCCTGCAGGTAGTGAGCCCACTGGAGGGTGGACCCATGTGGCTTGTTCTGTACACTGGGTCCTTGTTGTAACTTTTTCATGGGGATCCACTGGACCACTCTTGGTCTGGTCCTTCACCCAGGACCTGTTTGCCATGAGAGACCCTATCAGGGCCAAGGCAAGACATGTTTACTTGTATAGCACATTTCATGTACAAGCCAATTCAAAATGTTTTACATAAAACATTAAAGCATTACAGCAAGTTGTAAAAGAAATACATAAGAATTTAAAAGCAAACTCGTCGTCAGCCTCCGTCGGTCTACGATGACCATGGAAGAGAATCCTAAACGTCTACTCTGCTGGAACAGCACCGCCTGTGGCTGAACAGGCCGATGCGCACCGGTGTTCTACCATCCAGCGTTGGGCGTTGGTAGGATTCAAGCCTGGGCAGGAAGATATGGAGGACAAGATGTTACCTATGCAGCATGTCCCCCCTCTCCACGTCATTGATGAATCCAAAGGAACAGCAGGGCTGCTATAGTTTGGCACCAGCGCCGTCGCAGGAGCTGCCAGAACGATGTTGAGCACAACAGAGAACTGCCTTGGGGGCTCCAACTCCGGATTTTTCCTCAGGGTTGACTCCCGAAGCCTTTCCCGTGACTGGGTGTGCCGCAAGGCAGCGGAGGTTTGAAATCAGGGTTTACCTTCCCCTAGATGGGCTACCTTCCCAGGTTGACGAGCCACCATCTACCCGAAGCATCTGGTTTTAAGGCGCCAGAGATCCGCCCTCACCCCTTCTCCTATTAGTAAAAGCAGTTCTGCCGGGCTTAGAGACTAAACCACATGGGCAGGCTAGGAGTTGGACTTAGTTGTCAGAGGCTTTTCGAGACGCACGCCGTAAGGAGCATTTTATGAGCACTGGGAGCTTAACCCCAGTGCCGCTCCTGGCTATGACAACCTTGGAACCAAAAAAAAAGCAAACTACAAAATAAATTAAAGAGAAACAGAAATAAGCTAAACTAGAATAAGACAGATAAAGTGCAAGAAATACAGGTTACAGTGCATTGTGGGAGGTTAACAATTGTTCTACTGAAAGGTAGCGACTGAAAGGCAGTGGCAAATAGGAAAGTTTTTAACCTTGATTTAAAGCAGCTGAAAGTTTCAGCAGCCCTGCTGCTTTCTGGGAGTTTGTTCCACATGTGAGGAGCATAAAAACTGAATACTGCCTCACCATGTTTGGTTCTTACTCTGGGCACAGATAGTAGGCCTGATCCTGATGACCCAAGGGCTCTGGGTGGTTCATAATGAACCAACAGATCTGAAATGTATTTTGGCGCTAAACCATTCAAAGCTTTATAAACCAACAGCAGTATTTTGAAATCTATTCTATGACAGACAGGAAGCCAGTGTAAAGGGCTGGAGTTATATGATCCACTTTCTTGGTCTTAGTGAGGACTCAAGCTGCAGCATTCTGAACTGCAGCTGTCTGATGGACTTTTTAGGGAGACCTGTGAAGACAGCGTTTCAGTAGTCCAGTTTACTGAAGATAAATGTATGGACAAGTTTTTCTAGAGCCTGCTGAGACATCAGACCTTTAATCCTCGCTATGTTCTTTAAGTTATAATAGGCTGACTTCACTCCTATCTTAATGTGGCTGTTAAAATTCAAGTCTGAGTCCAGAACCACACCCAGATTTCTGGCTTGACTGTTGGTTTTTAGCATCATTTATTGAAGCTGAGTATTAACTTTGAGTCTTTCGTCTTTAGCTCCAAAAACTATTATTTCAGTTTTGTCTTTAACTGAAGAAAATTCTGGCACATCCACTCTTTAATTTGACCAATGCATTTGATCAGGGTTTGAATTGGACCATAGTCTCCTGGTGAGATGGTTATGTAGATTTGTGTATCATCTGCATAATTATGGTAATATACTGTATTTTGTTGTTTTTATAATTACAACGAGACGGAAATGTTGCCACTATCTGTATTGGAGCAGATGTTATGAAGGACTTTAACTAGAGCTGTCTCAGTGCTGTGGTATGGCCAAAAACCTGACTGGAAGGCATCAAAACAGTTATTTCTAAGAAAGGGGAGGTTTCATATCAGCCTATAGTTGTTCATAGAAGTGGCTTGATAACAGCTGTTTTTAGACACTGAGAGAAGACACTTGAATGCAGAGACATATTTTATGATCTGTAGCAGATCTGAGATCATACAATGTAAAACATTTTTAAAAATCCTGTTGGGAGAGTATCAAGGCAGCAGGCAGTGGATTTCAGGTGGCATATGATGTCATCAAAGTTTTTATGATTGATTGGAAAAAATTGTGCCATGGTGTTTACGGGGGGGCTGAAAGGTTCATAGTGGTCAGATTTGACCAAATGTGGTTTATTTTTCAACCGCAGGGATCCTAGGGCTGCAACACCGATGGAAGAAGTGTGTGGACCGAAGGGGAGACTATATTGAAAAATAAACCACATTTGGTCAAATTTGACCACTCTGAACTTTTCAGCCTATGAACTTTTTGCCCCCCTACCCACACACACACCCTCGTACATCTCCTCTAAGTGGACACAGAGGTACATGTAACCCCTGCCTTATGTTAATTAGGTAAGGGAAGTTAGAAAGTGTAGACCAGTTGCTAGGTTCGTAAGGGTTACAATAGGAAATTAAAATGAGTGTGGAATGAAATAGCTGGAGGCGAGAAATGAGCAATAATGGTTGTTATTTGTAGAGATAAAGCAAACAATATATACAAACAATTTACTACTATACAAATATAACAACGGCCGGCATGAAATAAAACCCCAAAAATGTCCTACTGAGCTCAGTGTTTGTTTGTCCCTTTGGTTTAGTCGTTTGACCAGTCAAGATATCTTATATCTCCAGACTCAGGTTTCTTTTCCTCTTTTAAAGCGGCAGCTCAAGCTGTTACCACTTCAATGTTGTGCACTGGAGAGAGGAAGGATGTCCTTCAATCGAGATCTTGGTCAGATCTCGGTTCAGATCTCGGTTCAGTCATGGGTCAGGCTCGCCATCTCCATTCGGAGAGAATCCAGGATCCAGAAGGTTCTTGATCGGCAACCAAAAAAACCTAGCCTGCACAACAATAATGGTATTATTGTTTACAGCTAGAGTAATTCGTTTTCCAATCCCTTCTTATATAACACCATAGCTTAGTGTTTAAATTCTTCTCTCATATTACTATTATTACAATCCAGTAATATAGTAAGATCTTAAATTCACATTTCACACCTTTCAGGCATGTTTCCTTTTCTCAAAATCTCTCTGGTAGTACATGAAATACTTTTTTTTCATGTAAACAATTAAATGGATCTCTCTTTTTATCTCTACATCATTTAACCATGAAATTATGATTAATCCCTTTTAACCTTGTCTTTGTAAATCATGAATTGAAATACAATTAATCTATCACATAACCAGGGAATATACTGTCCCATTACTTCCAATATTCCCTTTTAAATCAGTAAAACCCTGTCTGAGCTACTGGGTTTAGCATAACCTATGAATTTACATAGGAGACCAACACCATGTGCTTTTAGCATCAAACTACACATTACATTCGACAGAAATAGTGCATAAGAACTAAAAGTACTTCAGCATGCTGTTGGGAACTGAAATCACATTTAGGAAAACCATACAGACACAAAAATAGCCTTTTCCATTGCTTTTAAACAGAAAAAATCCACTCGCGATTAGCATTAGCGTAATGCTAACATTAGCATGTATTGTTTGGTTTTCACTCACCAAGATGAGGTATCAGTGTGAGCACAGCAAAAGGACACATCCACCATGCCTCTCAAGCTCGTGCTCCCGTCACTTAGGATAATAAGGGTTTCAAATTAACGTTTGGACAGTGTTTAGATCCATTTATAGCATCTTTCTAAATTAAACTCACCAAGAAGAGGTATCAGTGTGAACCAGACCGTCCACCGCCTCTCTTGTCCGCTCTCAGATCGTAAAAGACTGACAAACCAGCAGAGCGCCTCGGCACTCTGCTCGGAAGGCGGGCTAATATCGCTCTTAACGAATGAAAAGACCCAGATCACCCAACGTGACCATGAAACGGGAATTTAAAAGTTGGATAACGAGGATCACACTTCCTCTTCCCAAAATAACTGTTTTTCAAAATAAAATCACACAATTGTATTAATACAATTGACATCTGAGAAAAAAAAAAAGTCATTTTCTCAGCTGGGTTACATACACGTCCTGCACCTGGCATAGGAGCATTGACTGACTGTCTAATTTTCTGAATTTTGTCAGTAAAGAAAAGGGCAAAGTCATTCATTACAGGCACGGTTGGATAGAATTCAATTCAATTCAATTCAGCTTTATTTATATAGTGCCATTTCATCATTTTACTTCCGGCGCCACACGAGTAGGCTGCCTTTTTGCAACAGCGGATCAGTTTCTTCCTATTTCTATTTACTATCTGGCTTCTCTTGTTAAACTTTCTGATCCGGTGACACCTTATCCATCAAGGACACACGGATCGCCCAAATGTCTCCTGAACCAGCGGACGGAGCCACTGCTTTTAGGAGGCAGTACAATAGAGACCAACTGTTAGCACTTAATCAGCCCACGATGCTAACTCAAGAATTCGACATACCGGTAGAAATAAGACAGAAGCGACGTGGATGTCGTGCTGGAGCAAGACGACGGGCGAGAAATATAAGGTACAGACCCGTCCTTCCATCTGTTATTATGGGGAGTGTACGATCGCTACTCAATAAGACAGATGAGCTAGCGGCTATGGCTCGTTACCAGAGCGTCTTCAGAGAGATTAGCATGATGTTTTTTACTGAAACATGGCTAACAGAACTAGCAACAGATGCTAACATCGAACTGGAGGGTTTCCACGCAATACGGGCAGACCGGACACCAGACGGTGGGAAGGCAAGGGGCGGAGGAGTGATAATGTATGTCAATAACAGCTGGTGCAGACCGGGACATATCACGGTCAAAGAACAACACTGCAGCAAAGACATGGAGTTGCTAGCTGTTAGCATGTGGCCTACCTATCTCCCGAGGGAATACTCACACGTGATCTGCATTGTTATTTATGCAAATCCGACGGCGAATGCTGGGACAGCGCGTGACGCCATTCACTTAGTAACTGGCAGGCTGCTGACAGAACACCCAGATGCTCTTCTCCTCATCTCCGGTGATTTCAACCATATTTCACTGTCCCCCATTCTGCCCATATTCACCCAGTATGTCACATGCCACACTAGAGACAATAAAACACTGGACTTATTCTATGCGAATACTAAGGAGGCGTACACCTCATCACCACTCCCCCCACTCGGGAGATCGGATCACAACTTGGTTCATCTCCTGCCGGTGTACAAACCCCTAGTACACAGACGGCCTCCAGTCATGTGTACGGTGAAGATATGGTCTGAGGAGGCAATGGACTCTCTAAAGGACTGTTTTGAAATCACTGCCTGGGGGCAGCTCTGCGATCCACATGTTGAGGACATCGATGGCCTCACTCACACCATCACAGACTACATCAACTTCTGTGTGGAAAACACCATACCCACCAAGATCATACAGTGTTGCTCGAACAACAAACCCTGGATCAACCCTGAGATAAAAACACTTCTGAGAGAGAAGAAGAGGATCTTCAGGTCGGGGAACAGGGAGATGCTGAAGTCCATACAGAGGGAGCTGAGGAGGAAGATCAGAGAAGGCAAGGACAGCTTCAGGAAGAAGATGGAGGACAAGCTGCAATGGAGCAACATCGGCGGGGTCTGGAGAAGCCTCAAAACCATCTCTGGGCTCCAGAACATCTCTTCACAGACCACGGGGGCAGGGAGTGGGCAAACAATCTGAACCTGTTTTTTAATAGGTTTGACCAACCGCCCTCCCCACCCCGCCTGCACACCAACCACTGCCACCTCTAAAGTTATCGAGACCTGCTGTCCGCACCCCACTCCACCAACACCCCCCCACTCCCAGCACACAGCCTCCCAACCTGACCCTCACTAAGACCCAGGTGAGGACGGAGCTGGGGAAGATCAAGGCGAGGAAGGCCTCGGGACCAGACTGCATCAGCGCGAAGCTCCTCAAGTCCTGCGCAGACCAGCTGTGTGGGATTGTGGAGCACATCTTCAACCTGAGCCTGAAGCTGGGGAGGGTACCACAGTTGTGGAAAACATCTTGTGTGGTACCCGTCCCAAAGACTTCCCACCCCAGATACCTGAACAGCTACAGACCAGTGGCCCTGACGTCTCACATGATGAAGACCCTGGAGAGACTGCTTCTTGCTCACTTTCGCCCCCTGGTGGGACCAGCGATGGATCCACTCCAGTTCGCCTGCCAGCATGGCATCAGGGTGAAGTATGCAGTGATCTTCCTCCTTCAACATTCCCTGTACCACCTGGAGAAGCCTGGGAACACAGTGAGGATCATGTTCTTTGACTTCTCCAGTGCTTTCAACACCATCCAACCAATGATCCTGAGGGACAAGCTGCTGTGCGCAGGGGTGGACCAGCACCTGTCATCATGGATCCCGGACCACCTCACAAACCGGCCACAGTTTGTGAGAACCCAGGATTGAGTGTCCGACACGATCATTGGCAGCACGGGGGCCCCCCAGGGAACAGCTTTGGCTCCCTTCCTGTTCACCCTTTATACTGCGGACTTCTCACACAACACAACACAACACACTACCATCTACAGAAGTTCTCTGACAACTCTGCGATCGTCGGCCTCATCTCCAACGGAGATGAAGCCGAGTACAGAGGACTTATCCAGGACTTCGTGGACTGGTGCCATCGGAACTGCCTCCAGATCAACGCGAGGAAAACTAAGGAGCTGGTGGTGGACTGCCGCAGGCAAGGACAACCCCTCATAGCACCAGTAAACATCCAGGGAACAGACATTGAGTTGGTGACATCCTACAAGTACCTGGGTGTTCATCTGAACAATAAACTAGACTGGTCACACAATACCGACGCACTCTACAAGGAGGCAGCGCAGGCTGTTCCTACTGAGGAGGCTCAGGTCTTTTGGTGTACAAGGGGTGCTCCTGAAGACATTCTATGACACAGTGGTGGCATCAGCCATCACTTTTGGAGTGGTCTGCAGGGGCAGTGGCATTACAGCAGCCGATAGGAAGAGACTGAACAAACTGATCAAGAAAGCTAGCTCTGTCCTGGGGCAGCGCCTTGACCCATTGGAGGAGATAGGAGAGAGAAGGATGGTGGCTAAACTGTCATCCCTGCTGGAGTCCGAGTCCCACCCTATGCAGGACAAACTGAACGCACTGAGGAGCTCATTTAGCAGTAGGCTACATCATCCTAGGTGCGCGACCGAGAGGTTTCGCAGGTCCTTCCTACCTACGGCTGTCAGATTTTATAACCTAAGCAGGGATGCTCGCAGAGATAGCAAAAAAATGTGATGACCTAACAGTATTGAATGCAAAAGACGCAACAGACTTATACAAATGGTCCCCTCCAGTATACAACTAGGACAATGTCAGTCGCTACGGAGGGTGACAATATGTATGGGTACATATTCATACTATGTAGGATAACTAAGTAGATGGTTATGCTGTTTATTGCATCTAGCTACAATGCTCCGCACTGTGTATATATATTTATATATTTATGTGTACATACAGTATGGATATCACTGCTTTTATTTTCTTATCTTCTAAATTATTGCTCTGAGTGTTGCTGTCCCTGTGCTGTTGCAATCCTAGAATTTCCACATTGTGGGACTAATAAAGGCTTATCTTATCTTATCTTATCTCATAGCACTTTCAACTGTAGGGGAAACCCCCGCAATTGCAGAAAGACCCCAGCAATCAAGCAATCCCCTGTAAACAAGCACTTGGCGATGGTGGAGAGGAAAAACTCACTTTTAACAGGAAGAAACCTCACTTTTAACAGGAAGAAACCTCCAGCAGGGCGGCGCAGTGGCGGAGTGGTTAGCACTGCGGCAGCACAGCAACTCACCCTTGGCCGGGGGATCCTGGGTTCGATCCCAGCCCCTGACCAACAGTGATCTGTGTGGAGTTTGCATGTTCTCCCCGTGTCTGCGTGGGTTTACTCCGGGATTTCTCCGGTTTCCTCCCACATGCCAAAAACATGTTAGGTTAATTGGCATCAAAACTGGGGATTCTAAATTGTCCCTAGGTATGACTGTGAGAGTGAAAGGTTGTATGTCTCTCTGTGCTGGCCCTGCAATGGACTGGCGATCTGTCCAGGGTGTACCCTGCCTCTCGCCCAAAAAAGATGCTGGGATAGGCTCCAGCCCCCCCCGCGACCCGAAAAGGATCAAGCGGAAGAAGATGAATGAATGAAACCTCCAGCAGAACCAGGCTCAGGGAGGGGCAGTCATCTGCTGCGACTGGCTGGAGGGTGAGGGGATAGAGAAGAAGAAGAAAAGAACAGACATGTAGAGAGCAAACAGCATGACGGGGACTCAGTCTATGGGAGAGAACAAACAGATGTTAATGACCAGCAAAAATATTTCATTGAGGGTGAAGAAAGGCGTGAAGCCCAGTGCATTGGTGGAGGTCCCCCGGCTGTCTAAACCTATTAGCAGCATAACTAAGGGAGGGTTCAGGGGCACATGATCCCTCCCTAATTATAGGCTATATCAAAAAGGAAGGTTTTAACCCTATTCTTAAAAACAGAGATCGAGTCTGACTCCCAAATCCAGATTGGCAGCTGGTTCCACAGGAGCTTGATAGAAGTTCAGGAGCTACTGATGCAGGGACAAGCTGCCCCCCCAACAACACAGCTCCTGGGATCATGAGGGCACGAGGAAAACTACATCAATAAGAAAGCATAAGAACAAACCATAATCCACACTATGGTGGGGGAAAAAATTGATACAGTGTAATATCACAATACTTTGTGGTGATGATACTGTATCAATTCAAAGACACCAGTATTGTGAAATCATATTAAAAATTATTAATAAATGTTGCAAATACAAACTTATCTATTTATGTACCAGAGTATTTAAAACCAATTGACTTTTCAATCCACTAGATAGTGCTAAATGCTCACTGTCTGGTTAGGTCAGCACAGCAAAGGCTGACTCCAAAGATCTTGCCAGGGGTTGAACAAGACAATGATTGGGAAGAGAAATTGTTATACTTTATACCAGTGTATTGCAAGATCTTGATAATATTGCAACCCAAGTATCGTGATAATATTGTACTGTAGGGCCTCTAGTGATAAACAATCCTAATCCACGCCTAAGAAAACAAAGACACTGTGGCCACACATATGTGACCTACTTTGTGACTGATGTAAGGCCTCACATTTTAGATAAGAACAAAGACAGAACTTCCTTGGAGATAACAGGAAGCTGTGAAGGTGTTAGCTTTGGTATGCAGGGCCTGAGACTGTGGGGGTGATATTAGAGGATTAAAGAGGAGATGCATTGTTACTGGCGATTATAATGCAATGTGACTTGTGATGCAATGTGTCTTGTGAACTGTGAGAGTCCTGGTATTTAAGGACGAGAGTTTCCTGTGATGTCCTCTTTCTTCTTTGAGATGTTGGCGAATGTGAATAAAGCTGACTTGAGAGAAATCTGTCTCATCATTTGCACATTCCCACACTGGTGACCCAAGACGTAGCATGCAGCGAGAGGAGAATTCCCCGGGGCCAGCCTCGTCAGGATCCCCCAGCCAAGCGAATGCCGCTACGGTCCAGCTACCGGACTTTTGGCAGAACAATCCGCGCTCCTGGTTCCACGCGGTTGAGGCACAGTTCAACCTCCGAGGGATATCGGTAGACGACACAAAATTCTACCATGTGGTTGCAAAACTGGATAACCACACGGCTCAGCATGTGGAGAGCCTTATTGAGCAGCCACCAGACAGCAATAAATACGGCGCGTTGAAGGCTGCACTCATCCAGCACTTCACCCTCTCCATTGAGGAGTGAGCAGAGAGACTCCTGGCGCTGACTGAGTTGGGAGATGACACGCCCGTTAATCTGATGGAGAAGATTTTGAGGTTGAAAGGCTCGGACGACGACCACTTCATCTTTACCCACCTTTTCCTCAGGACCCTACCTTCAGCAACGAGAGCGATCCTGACCAGTTCGCCGTTGTTGGCTCAGCGGGACTACTGCGCGCTGGCCCGGGAGGCGCAGCGAATTGTCAACGTCAGCAGACAGCGCGCGGCCACGGCCGCAGCAGCGGAACTCGGCACAACGACCAGAGATGGCAGGGGGCCAGGGGCAGCAGTAGCAGACCCACCAACGACGGCGGCGGCTGGAGCCAGGGAACACGGAGCAGACGCCCTTTGTTTCTACCATCGCCACTTCGCAGAGAGGGCACGCAAATGTGTACCACCGTGCCAGTTCAAGCATTCGGGAAACGCCAAGACCAGGGGTCGGTAGCAGCCGCGGCCCTCGGGGAGGAGAACAAGCTGCTCTACTTGTTGGACGCATGCTCGGGGAGGTATTTCCTCGTGGACACAGGCTCCCAGTTGAGTTTCATCACACCTTCCTACGCGGACAGGCTAGCAGGGTCCAGAGGTCCCGGGGTGGCAGCAGCGAACGGCTCGGAGATTAAGACCTTTGGTGAGAAGACTCTGCTTCTGTCTCTACACGGCCATACATTTGAGTGGACTTTTGTTATAGCAGCAGTGAATTTCAATATGTTGGGGGCTGATTTTTTGTGCTCACATGGTTTGTTGGTTGATCTCGCTAACAGGCGCCTGGTTAATGCATTTTCTTTTGATTCTATTCCCTGTACAGCGCGAGTGGCCCCGCCAACAGCACAAGCCAACGTCACAGCTGCAAGCGGTAAGTTCCACACACTGCTCACTCAGTTCCCAGCACTCACGGTCCCCACATTTTCGGCAACCGTCGCTAAATACGGGGTGGAACATTTTATTACCACTACCGGACCGCCCGTTTTCGCAAAAGCTCGGCGCTTGGACACGGCTAAACTGGCCATAGCGCGCGAGGAGTTCGCCAACCTGGAGAGGTTAGGCATAATCAGGCGTTCAAACAGCCCGTGGGCTTCCCCGCTACACATGGTCCCGAAGGCTGGCGGCTCATGGCGACCTTGCGGGGATTTCCGCAGGTTAAACAACACTACAGCGCACGACCGCTACCCAATCCCGCATATCCAAGATTTTTCCGTTCATTTGGCAGGGGCGCGTGTTTTTTCTAAGATAGATTTGGTCCGTGGTTACCACCAAGTCCCAGTGCGCGCTGAGGACATACCCAAAACAGCGGTAATAACTCCATTTGGCCTATTCGAGTTTTTGCGCATGCCATTCGGGCTTAAAGGAGCTGCACAGACGTTCCAACGCATGATGGACGCGGTGCTGCACGATCTCCCTTTCGTGTTCGTTTACTTGGACGATATTTTGGTAGCCAGCGCGTCCGAGGACGAACACAAAAACCACCTAGCCACAGTTTTCTGGAGGTTGGGAGATCACGGGTTAATAATCAACCCAGCGAAGTGTCAGTTCGGGGTGGCACAGATCGATTTTTTAGGACACCGCGTCTCCCCCAAAGGAGCGGTTCCGCTTCCTGACAAAGTGCGTGCGGTAGCAGATTTTCCCCGGCCGCAGACGGTCAGGGCGTTACAGGAGTTTTTGGGAATGGTGAATTTTTATAACCGTTTTCTCCCCCGCGTGGCGCAACTCATGCAACCGCTGTATGCCGCGCTCAAAAAACAGAAACCCGCAAATAAGGTCGAGTGGTCCCTGGAGCGGGAGCAAGCGTTCTCAGAGGTAAAAGCAGCCTTGGCAAAGACTGCGTTGTTGGCACACCCAGACCCAAAGGCCCGCATAGCGCTCACTACTGACGCGTCAGATGTGGCCATAGGGCGGTCGTGGAGCAGCATGTAGCCGGGGTTTGGCAGCCCCTCGCCTTTTTCAGCAGGACCTTGTGCTATAGTGAACGTAAATACAGTGCGTTCGACAGGGAGCTGCTGGCTCTCCATTTGGCCATCCGCCACTTTCAGTTCTGGCTGGAAGGACGCTGTTTCACCGCGTTCGTTGACCACAAGCCGCTAACATTCGCGATGGTCAAGGTTTCTGAACCGTGGTCAGGCCGGCAACAGAGACAGCTGGCCGCGATCTCAGAGTTTACCACTGATATTCAGCATGTGGCGGGCAAACTGAATGTAGTGGCAGATTGCCTCTCGCGCGCCGTGGCGGCCCCAGTCAGCGTAGGAATAGATTACGCAGCCATGGCCGCAGAGCAGGTTAGTGACGCGGATGTGCACGCGCTTCAGTCTGGACCAACAGGGTTAAGGCTGGAGAACAGGGTGCTGCAAGACGGTATGCCCCCCCCAATCTGCGATGTCTCCACTGGACGGCCGCGTCCAGTAGTACCGGCCGCGTGGCGCTGCCGCATTTTTGACTCGATTCATTCTTTGCCGCACCCGGGAGTGCGCGCGTCGGTCAAAATGGTAGGAGAGAAATTTGTGTGGCCGAGTCTTCGCAAACAAGTTAAAGAGTGGGCAGCAGCCTGCAAGGCGTGTCAACGAGCCAAAGTACACAGGCACACGAGGGCTCCTTTGGAGCCGTTTCACATTCCGGCCAAGAGGTTCGATCACGTTCATGTGGACCTCATGGGCCCCCTCCCGCTGTCACAGGGGTGCACACACCTTCTGACAATGGTGGACCGCACCACGCGCTGGCCTGAAGTGGTCCCGCTGGCATCAACCACGGCCAAGCAGGTGGCGGGCGCGTTTTTAACAGCTTGGGTGGCGCATTTCGGAGTTCCGTCGGACATTACGTCCAACAGAGACCCTGAATTTGTGTCCGAACTTTGGTCGACAATGGCCCGCAACCTGGGTGTCACAATTCACCGCACAACCGCGTACAATCCGCAGGCTAATGGGTTATGCGAACGTTTTCATAGGTCATTGAAAGCGGCTCTCAGAGCGTCACTGACGGATGCAAATTGGGTAGACAAGTTACCGTGGATTTTATTGGGGTTGCGTTCTGCGCCTAAAGAGGACTTAGAAGCCTCCCCAGCGGAGCTCGTGTTTGCGCAACCACTTCGGCTGCCTGGGGAGTTTCTCCCAGATAACCCTGCGCCAGACACCTCCCCGTCTCAGCTGTTGCGGAGTAACATAGAATCAAGCACGCTGCCCGGTCCAGTGCACCACAGTTTTCCGCGCGTTTTTGTGCCTAAAGCTTTGAAGAATGCAGAGTTTGTTTTTGTCAGACACGATACGCATCGACCCCCACTGCGACCACCTTATGACGGACCGTTCAGAGTGTTGAAAACAGGGGACAAGCAGTTTTCGCTAGATTTGGGGGGTAGGAAAGAAAAAGTTGACATAAACAGACTCAAACCCGCTTTTGTGGTGGCGGATGAGCAAGTGCTGTTGGCAAGGGCCCCGCTGCGAGGTAGACCCCCACGGGGCTTCACAGAGTAATGTTTCCCCAGAACACCCACAGGGACTGACAAAAGGTTTTCACCCCCAGACGGCAACCCCCCAGCGTGACAGCACCGAGGAGACGTTGAATCCGGGCTACAGCAGATACGGCAGGAGACTGAAGCCTAGACAGCATGCGGACTGATGTGTATTGATTCTATCACGGCATGCAAACTGTATTCTCTTGTTTGTTCTAAAATGTTTGGGGGGGCTGGTGTGGCCACACATATGTGACCTACTTTGTGACTGATGTAAGGCCTCACATTTTAGATAAGAACAAAGACAGAGCTTCCTTGGAGATAACAGGAAGCTGTGAAGGTGTTAGCTTTGGTATGCAGGGCCTGAGACTGTGGGGGTGATATTAGAGGATTAAAGAGGAGATGCATTGTTACTGGCGATTATAATGCAATGTGACTTGTGATGCAATGTGTCTTGTGAACTGTGAGAGTCCTGGTATTTAAGGACGAGAGTTTCCTGTGATGTCCTCTTTTGGCCACACATATGTGACCTACTTTGTGACTGATGTAAGGCCTCACATTTTAGATAAGAACAAAGACAGAGCTTCCTTGGAGATAACAGGAAACTGTGAAGGTGTTAGCTTTGGTATGCAGGGCCTGAGACTGTGGGGGTGATATTAGAGGATTAAAGAGGAGATGCATTGTTACTGGTGATTATAATGCAATGTGACTTGTGATGCAATGTGTCTTGTGAACTGTGAGAGTCCTGGTATTTAAGGACGAGTTTCCTGTGGTGTCCTCTTTCTTCTTTGAGATGTTGGCGAATGTGAATAAAGCTGACTTGAGAGAAATCTGTCTCATCATTTGCACATTCCCACAACACAAACATTCAACAATGAAGTAATCTAGTTTTGAATGGTTGTTTTTCTTCTCTAGCAAGTTTTGTTCTCAAGTTTTTGATACCAAGATTGTCCTTTTTTTCACTGTAAATATAAAGTTGTCAGGGTCTGAGTTTGGTGGGAGGACCAGGCTCACCCTTTAAAGTTATTCTTGTGTTTATTATTATCCAGAGTTTTCATCATTGTGGTTATTCCTGTCATGATCTTCTGTTTTGGGTTTGCTCTTATTTTGACAGTGTTCTCAGTTCCCTTCTGCATTGCCTGTTTGGTCTAGTTAATTTGCTGAGCGCACGCACTGGTTTGTAATTATGTTCATTTCTCCACCTGTTATTTAAGGGACGCAGCTCTGCACCTGGGCGCTGCGTCATTAGTCATTGTGGCATGAACTCAAACGCTTCTGTTGTATTCTATTAAATTAGGTTGAAGTTTGCAGTATTATTTATGGCTTCTGAGCTGCTTTATTTTGGGGTTAAAAATGAATATAAATGCTCGCTTCACAATTGAGTCCTGCTTTCTGCCCAATCCAGGCACAAACCATGACAGAATGACACAGTCAGTCATGGGCTCAGTGAGCGAGTTTGGCAGGAAGAGAAGGAAGTGAAGCCACAACGAGCGAGAGGTGGTGGCCGTGGTGGAGGAGCTGGTTGCCGCTGCTTGGAGCAGCTCATCCCCAGAAGACGTGGGGCATTGCTGGGGGGGAGTAGCAAACTTGAAGAGTGCCAGACCGAGTTTGTACTTCCACCCCAGAGTGAAGAGTCTTGTGCTTCTTGCACTTCCTTCGGTGCCAGTGGTCTCCTCCTTGCCAGAGCCAGCTTTTCAACCGCCAATTATCTCTCCAGCAGAGCAGAAAGAGTTCCTCGGCAGCAGGCTGGCATTCGGGTGCCTGGGCGGAAGGACAATACAAGGAGGTGTCAATCCTCTCATCGCTCCGCTTCAACACCCGCAGCTCCCAACCAAACATTCTCCGGAGCTACCCAGGGGGAGTTGTCTGCATCATCAGTGCAGCAAAGCAGGAACTCAGGCAAGTACCCTGTCATTTTCTAACATTAATCAATGATTAGTCTTGCCTGGTTCCCGGGGGGGAGGGCTAGGCGGCGGTCGTCTGCTGCTGCTGAACTCTCACCACCCACATCTGCCATTTTCTCTGCTGCCTCCTCCATCCCTCTATCCTCACCTGCTTCTCCCCGCTCTGTTTGTGTTTTTTCGAAGCATTTGCCAATACTGGGTGGAAATCGGATTGTCTGGGAAGAGTCTGCTGTTCTGGAGGGCCCACCAACAGCAGCTGCCTCCACATCGACATCACAGGATGCCAAGATTTGCCGAATTGGGGCTGCAACTTAGGAATCCCTGTGTGAGGGTGACAAGAAGGAACAGAAGGAGCATTGGCAGGCTGTGCTAGCCCAGGAGGAGATTATGCTATAAACCGTGGCTCATTCCAGAGCATGTGTCCTTGCTGGGTTGGACCCAGTTGGTGTCGGATGGTCCAGCAGCTCCAGTGCCTGCTCCACGGCACCACCCACCTCCAGTGCCAGCCCAGTGCCTGCTCCACGGTGCCTCTCAGCCCCAGTACCTGCTCCATGGTGCCTTTCAGCCCCAATACCTGATCCACAGTGCCTCTCAGCCCCAGTACCCAGTACCTGCTCCATGGCACCTCTCAGCCCCAGTACCCATTCCACAACCCCACCCAGCTCCAGCACCTTCTCCACAGCACCATCCAGCTTCAGTGCCTGCCCTAGTACCTGTTCCACGGCACCTCTCAACTCCAGTACCTGCTCCACGGTGCCTCCCAGCAAAAGTACCTGTTCCACAGCGCCTCTCAGCCCCAGTACTTGCTCCACAGTGCCTCCCAGCTCCAGTACCTGCTCCATGGCACCTCCCAGCTCCAGTACCTGCTCCACGGCACCTCCCAGCTCCAGCACCTGCTCCACGGTGCCTTCCAGCTCCTGTACATAGTCCACGGTGCCTTCCAGCTCCTGATCTTGAGGTGGTCACCCCGGCAGCAAAGAACCAGAAGTTTAAAAAAAGTATCTTTTCATATATGTTCAAACACAATTTTTGAAAAGACTTGTCTTGCTTCTGGTGGGGGGGGACCCAAGCACACAACCCACTAGTGGCGGAGTCCTTCCCACCAGTCTCTGTTGTTAATGACTGTGGTGTCACCTCACTGACCTGTTGTTGCCCTCCATCGTCCGAGGTGGCCGGGTCGAGGATGGGGTCACAGGAGGACCACACTCCAGCCATAGCTTCAGGGGTCAGGAGGTCTCCAGCCGTAGCTTCAATGGTCAGGAAACCTCAAGCAGCAGCTTCTGGGGCCAGGAGACCTCCAGCCAACGTCCCCGGGGTTAGGAGACCTCCAGCCAATGTCCCAGAGGTCAGGAGACCTCCACCCTTTGTTCCACCCTGTTCCCCTTTTCGGTGACCAAAAGACAGTGATAGGCCTCTGGATCAGCCCTGCAGTCTGGTTCGGGGGCCCATGGACTTGGATAGGCCCCCTGACTCACCAGGTTGGTCGGTCCGGTGACCTCCCGACCCATTTTTTGGTTAAGTTTTGGGGCCTTGGACTTTGTTTGGGCCACAAACTGTACCTTTGTTTTTGGAGTCTCTGTGGTGGGGTGGGACTTTGTTTCATCCCGCCTAGCTTGTTCCCCCACCAACCTCCCTGGGAGGAGGATGAACTTTTTTGTTCCTGGGTCTGAGTTTGGTCAGAGGACCAGGCTCACCCTTTAAGTTATTCTTGTGTTTATTATTATCCTGAGTTGTCATCATTGTGGTTATTCCTGTCATGGTCTTCTGTTTTGGGTTTGCCCATATTTTGACAGTGTTCTCAGTTCCCTTCTGCATTGCCTATTTGGTCTAGTTAATTTGCTGAGCGCACACACCGGTTTGTAATTATGTTCATTTCTCCACCTGTTATTTAAGGGACGCAGCCCTGCACCTGGGCTCTGCGTCAATAGTCGTTGTGGTGTGAACCCACTTGGCGTGAACCCCCCCTTCTGTTGTATTCCGTTAAATCCAGTTGAAGTTTGTAGTATTATTTACTGCTTCCGAGCTGCTTTATTTTGGGGTTAAAAATGGATGTAAATGCTCGCTTCGCAATTAAGTTCTGTCCAGCCCAGGTGCAAACCATGACAAAAGTATTGTTGAGGGTCTGTAAATATACCAAATCACCCAAATCCAAATAATTCCAAATCATCAGTTTCCAAGGTTAACAATAATAGTGGCTGAACACAAGTCACAGCAGAAAAATGCTGTCAGAACTAGGCCCTGTCAGGGAATATGAAGAAAACTAATATCATGATCTTTCAAAAACACAACAGATGTCAGGAAAATGGATCAAATCATTGAACACGGTGTAGCTGTCTATAACACTGGTCAACACCAAATTTATTGTCTCAGTTTTTTTAGCTGATTTAGGACAATTTTGATGTGCTGGATCCAAAAATCACATTGGTTTTGCTCAATCAGGTCAACTTATTATGGCCAAATGTTGTTTTATACGTTTTTGTTTACATGTACAGGTATTTTTGCTTTATATGATGCAAAATTCTTTTTTATGTCTTGAAATTCTCTGAATTTTGAACATTGATGACGTAACATTCAATTTACATGCACAGTACTAAGTACAAGTTTTTACTTAGCACCTGATCAAGAGAAACAGATTTTCAGTTGAAAAAACACAGACAACTTACAAAAAAATATTTTTGTAATCCTGTGTAATTGTTTATAGACACAACAGTGTAAATATAATCGTTGTAAACGGTTTAATTTAATTTAAAATGTGAAATTGAAAATGGTTGTTTTTTTCTTTTCTTTTTTCTTTTTTAAAAAAAGCTGTTATTGTATTTTGCAATAATTTTCTAATGAGTTTGAGTGATATATCTGTACAAAAAGCTGTTAATAATTCATTTACAATGAAACCTGGTGTTTTGATTGACAAGTGATTGACAAGTTTTGATTGATCATGGCCGATCCTTCACACCCTGGTCACGTACTGTTTGCCACCCTCCCCTCAGGTAGAAGACTTCGGTCCATTCAGACTAAAACCTCCCGGCACATGAACAGCTTTTTCCCCTCTGCCATCAGACTGCTGAACATTAAGTGACTTATTGACTCTCGTGCACTATATACAGCAGCTCAACCAGACTCATGTCATTCATCACTGTTTTTCTGTTGCATTACCGACTGCACATCATCTGCTACTTGCTAATTTATTTAAAACTGCTGTGACTAGTATTACTCATTATTATTATTATTACTTATTATTGTACACTTATTGCATGGTCTTAGTCTTTAAGTTTTTTTTTTTTTTAGTTTATCTCTTTATCTTATCATGTTTTAATGTTGCAGCATTGCACCGAGACAAATTCCTAGTTTGTGTACTACATGAACAATGGCAATAAATCTGATTCTGATTCTGATTCTGAAGTGCTTTGGAATGTAAGTTTTGAGGGACCAATCAGTTTTTGTCCAGAAGGTAGATGGGCAGAGTAATTAATAATGGTTACAAGTTTTGCACCTTAAAAGGCTGGAGTCTCAGGGAGATGCAGCAGTTGGTCACAGAAGGCTGAAGGTGATTTTGTCTTTCTGTGTCATCGGGATAACGCAGCGTTACAGCCTGATTAGAAAGTGCTTGATTGCTGACTGCCAGACAGGAAGGGAGATAAAAGCGACTGATCTGGACCCCGACCAGACCGTTTATTTCAAGAAGATGCAGCACAGCAACTCACCCTTGGCCGGGGGATCCTGGGTTCGATCCCAGCCCCCAACCAACAGTGATCTGTGTGGAGTTTGCATGTTCTCCCTGTGTCTGCGTGGGTTTACTCCGGGATTTCTACGGTTTCATCTGGGGATTCTAAATTGTCCTTAGGTATGACTGTGAGAGTGAATGGTTGTCTGTCTCTCTGTGTTGGCCCTGCGATGGACTGGCAATCTGTCCAGGGTGTACCCTGCCTCTCGCCCAAACTGAGATAGGTTCCAGCCCCCCCCCCCCCCCCGTGACCCGAAAAGGATTAAGCGGAAGAAGATGGATGGATGGATGGATGGATGGACTTCACCACTTGTCTAGGGCCCCTAGATCCCCATCTCTTTTTCCCAGCAACAGCTCTGTCATCACCCACTGCTCTTCTCCGCAGCAACGGCTGAGTTCGGCATTTTGACTCCCCAACAACGAGCTCCTTCCCCATCAGCGGCTGTACTCCACCGACTGTCATTCTCAACATCACCGGTTTTCCCCACCAACGGTTCTCCTCAGCTAACATTTCAGATGATGTTTTTCCCCGCCGATCCTTCTGTTTCTGACCTTCAATAAAATTGAGTAGCTACTCCAACATTTCCATTTGAAGACTATCAGGCTTGCAACGGTGGGAGGGATTTTTTAATTATTAATATTTATTTTAGTATTTTGAGACTTTTAGGAAAACAGGACTGATGTGTGTGACTGATGTGTGTTAATGAGTGATTCCAATTTAAGACTGCTGTAAATATCTTATAAATGTTGACCTTAACCTTAACCTTAATTCTCTCCATGCCAGGAGGCACATAAGGCCTGGACATCAATCCGCCACTGGTGTCGGTCTGCAGCTGTGTGGCGTGCTTCGCCCCAAGAGCTCCAGCCAGCAACGGTCCGCTCTACTTCCACCATCCTTCTCCAGGTTGTTTTTGGGCGGCCTCTTTTCCTGCGTCCTTCCGGGGTCCACTCCATGGCTACAGCGCAGTCATCCTTCGGGTCTTTCCTGAGAATGTGGCCGATCCAGTTCCATCTCTTTCTTCTGATTACCTCGCTGATTTTCTTGGTTTCTGCCATTTCCAGGATTGTCTTGTTGGATATGTGTTGCTGCCAGCGCACCTTGAATATCCTTCTCAGACACTTGGCTTGGAATGCATCCAGCTTTTCCTCCTCTCCTTTGGTCAGCTTCCAAGTCTCACAGCCGTACAAAAGCACTGACAGCACCAGGCTTCTGTGCAGGGAGGTTTTTGTCTTCTTGCTGATTTTTCCAGTTGCCCAGATTTTGCTCAGCCACTTGTACTGGGCATTGGCCAGGGCTATCCTTCTCTTGATGTCAGTTCCTCCGCCTCTGTCCGTGGCTACCGTGGCTCCAAGATAAGTGAAGCTCTCCACCTCTTCTACTTCATTCCCTCTGACTCTCAACTTTTCCGCAGACTTGCTGTTCACCTTCATGGTTTTGCACTTGTGTTTGTTCATCTTCAGTCCGACTTTGCAGGCGTTTTCCTCCAATCTGGCTGTCTTTTGCTGTAGGTGATTCATGGCGGATGACAGAAGTGCGAGATCGTCGGCGAAGTCGAGGTCTTCCAGCAGGGTTGAGAAGTTCCACCTTATGCCTGTTCTTTCTCCATCTGTGGTCTTCTTCATTACCCAGTCAATTACTAGCAGGAACAGAAACCCTGACATGCAGCATCCCTGTTTTACTCCGGTGATAACAGGGAACCAGTCTGTTGTCTCTCCTTTGTCTATGACCGAGCATTGGAAGTCCTTGTACAATGTTTGAACCATTCTGATGAGTTTTTTGGGGATTCCGTACTTGATCATGATGATCCAGAGGCTGTCTCTGTGGATGGAGTCGAAGGCCTTTTCAAAGTCCACAAAGTGGATGTATAGAGTGGCATTCCATTCATTGGTTTGCTCCAAGATGTTTCTCAGTGTGAATATCTGTTCTGTTGTTCTTCTTCCTTTTCTAAACCCGGCTTGTTCCTTCCTGAGCGACGGATCCACCCCTGCTTGTATCCTATTAATCAGGACCCTGCTGAGGACTTTGCTGGCCAGTGGCAGTAGCGTGACTCCTCTCCAGTTGCCACATTCCTGAAGGTTGCCCTTCTTTGGAATTTTGCAAATGAGCCCCCTCATCCATTGGTCGGGAACTGCTTCCTTCTCCCATACGAGATCGAATAGTCTCTTCAGTTCTGTGCTGGTGTGCTCTGGGTCTGCTTTCAACATCTCTGCCATAACCTGGTCAATTCCTGCTGCTTTTCCGTTGTTGAGTGTGCGTAGAGCTGATCTTATTTCTTCTAAAGTTGGGGCTTCGGTTGAGATATCAAGTTCTTCTCTCTCCTCTTCCTCTGCTTGTGGGGGCTCCTCCGGTGCGTCTCTGTTGAGGACTTCCTGGAAATACTCCTTCCACCTTGCCAGTCTTGCCTCCTTGTTCTTCAGTAGATCTCCGTTCTTGCTCTTCACTGCTGCTGCTTGTCTTGTGCCTTGTCCTGTTAGCTGCTTCACAGTGTTGTATAATTCTTTCTGTTGTCCATTCTCCGCTGCAGTTTGTGCTCTCTGTGCTTTCTCAGCCATCCACTTTCGCTTGTCTTCCCTGGCACTCCTTTTCACTTCCTTGTCTTTCTCTTTGTACTCCTCTCTCCTCCTGTTCTGGATTCTTTCTGAGTGGGTGCTGTCCATCCTTATTTTGATGTCCTTCCTCTCATCGATCAGTTTCCAGGTATGCTCACTGATCCATGGCTTGCTCTTCCCTTTCCTATAACCTAACACTTACTTTGCAGCGTTGACATATGTGTTTCTCTGTTGTTCCCACACCTCTTCTACATCTTCGTTCTCTGTCCTATTTTCTTCCATTTTGCTCCTTACTGCCTCGCAGTATGTCCTCCTCGTTTCTTCATCTTTTAGCCGTTCCATGTTGAGCTTTGGCTTGACTCTGTTGTCGTCTCTGTGGGCCTTGAGTCTCATCTTGATGCTGGTCCTCACCAGGTAGTGGTCGCTGTTGGCATCTGCTCCCCTCTGTACCCTAGAGTCCAGGACAGATGATCTCCACTGCCCGCTGATCAACAGGTGGTCTATTTGATTCTTCACCTTCCCATCAGCTGATACCCATGTGGCCTTGTGAATATCCTTGTGAGGAAATAGTGTCCCGGTTATGACGAGGCCGTTCATCTGGCTGAACTCGCACAGCCTCTCCCCATTGTCGTTCTGCTCTCCCAGGCCGTGCACCCCCATCGTCCTCTCGTATCCAGTGTTGCCCCTGCCCACCTTGGCGTTGAAGTCGCCCATGATGATAATGATGTCGTTCTTGTTGCATCCATCAACTGTTTCCTGTAGCTCCTGGTAAAACTGCTCCTTCTCTGCTTCCTCCTTTTCGTTGTGGGGGGCGTAAACTTGTATGATGGTGACCCTTCTCTGTCTTGAATAGAATCGAGCCATGATGATTCTCTTGCTGATGGGTGTCCATTCCATGAATGCTCTCCTTGCTTGCTGGCTGACCATGATGGCGACTCCTCCTTCGTGCAGCTCCTTGTCCCCACTGTAGAGCACTGTCTTCCCTGATGCTAGTTGTATCTTTCCGGCTCCCGTCCACCTGCATTCACTGATCCCTAGAATGTCTAATTTATATCTCTCCATCTCCCTCGCTATCTGTGCTGCTGCTCCTTCTCTGAACATGGTCCTGACGTTCCAGTGTCCGATGTTCAGTCTGTATTTGGGGGTCGCAATGGACCTTGTTGGGCGCTGAGCTTCCCGTAGGCTTTCACCCACCGCCGTCATGTTGCCGGAGTCGGCGATCCCTGCTCCTCCCAGGTTGTCTTGTAGATTGATGTCCATAGTTTCTGTAACTAGTTATTTTTTTTTTTTACAGGAGAAGGTAGTTGGCCTTCTGCCCAACCCCCAGACTTGGAGGACCAGGGTTTTCTGTCAGGGTGTCCTTCCCTTAGACTGCGTTGGTCCACGTGTGCAATCCCCCATCCGCCACCCGGGGGCCGCGCCTCTAAGCCGTGCAGTCCCAGCGCGAGGTTATAAATGTTGAAATCTACACTAAATCAGTTCAGCTGACTTAAAAATTGCTGTTTTGTCTGTTTTAAGTCATGTTGTTTTAAGTCTTTCCATATAATTTAGATAAATTGTGTCTTGTTTTAATTTTTTTTTTCATTTTATTGGAACTATATGTATATACTGTATATCTTCATTGATTTATTTCTCAATAAATGGAGGAAACGAAAATATTCAAGTCTAAATTTAAATAACCCATGGCCCCACCCACTACAACTTTATTTAATACTGGTTTATTACCTTTTAATTAAACAGCTACATGGGTTGGGTGCTACAACAGTATGAGCCATGTCTCATAACCACAACACAATATGGAAATTTCAACATGGCAGTGAATATACTAAAAGGAAAAGCCCAAGGGCTCTAGGTTCAATCAAGAGAAAATTTTCTAACCTTAAAATGCATTTTAAAATCTGACTTAAAACATCTGACAGCGTTATCTTGCCCATTGTCCTTTATGCTAGTGAGTTGTGGAGTCTACCCAGTCATAAGAACCATACTCACTGGGATAAAGACCCAGAATCTCTAAATACAGAATTCTGTAGATACAGGTACAAAAACAGAACACCAACAAATGCCTGCAGAGGAAAATTAGGCAGATACTTAATAATTAACATCCAAAAGACAGCACTCCTTGTTTTATCTTAAACGCAGCCCCCAAGACACCCTCCAGTCCAAAGCTCTCTAAACACCCAAAAATGAGCCCAGAAAAAGAGTCCTCTATGTCAGACGGTGCTGAGACTAAGAGTGAGACCCAATTCCCCCCTTAGCCCTATCCCACCATTTTGCACATTTATTGTGAATGCACAAAACAGAGAGGTAGGGCTAAGGGGTAGGGTGAAGAGATGAATTGGAATGCACCCTACCCCATCTGAAACACGCCCTGACTGTCACGATACTGAGCACGGGTGGGGAACTGTGCTCATCCTTTAAGTTGTTTAAATCATTTTCTGTATTTCTGCATCTCTGTTTATTTTGTATCTAGTATGGTTTGGTGTATTTGGTTATCGGAGTTTGTCCTTTTGTTTCTGTTCTTAGTTTCCTGCTATTTTATCTTAGTTTGGTTATTTTTACGTATTTCTGTATTATCTTGTATTTATTTTTCCTGTTTATGTCATGGTCTGAGCGCTGATATTGTCCACGCTCGGGTCATGCAGTATTTTCCTCTCGTTCTGTGTTTGTTTCCTTATGGCCTTTTCGGGCTTTTATTTTGACAGCGTCTCGGCAGGGCTTTCGGCTGCCAGAGCCGAGCTCCGCGGTGACAGCTGGATGTTATCCCACTAATTAGTCTTCATTACCTAATTCCTCTAAGCCCTATTTAAGGGAGCAGCCGAGGTTACTCCGGGCTGCGACCTCACACGCATAACGTTGGTCTCCCTAACGTTCGGCTGGAGTCCCTATGCCCAGCTCCAGTCACCCTCTTGATCTTCACGTTCTCAGTAAGTTTATTCCTTAGTCCAAGTGTTTCTTCATTGTGTCTAAGCCAAAGTTCTTGTTTGTGTTTTTGCCCCACGTGGCTCATTATTTTGTAATCGTTATCTTTCACTAATAAATATGCAAACTCATTGGCTGCCTATAGCGTCTCATTAACGGCCCACGAGGGCCATCTTTGACAGTAGGTTGCAGCCAAATGAGACGGTGACCGTGAGTTTGCACCGTTTGGGCTTGAGTTTTTCCCCTTCTCCGGGTGCCAGTATTTTTTGATATACCATGTCAGCATTCAAGCGTCGGTTTTGCCCCGAGTGGTTGTGGGAGATTGATGGTTACCTGGCCAACGCCCATCTCCTTATGCCCACCTACGCTGCATATGAGCACCTGGATCTCGCACAGAGGATGCTATGAAAATATCATCTGACCTCCTTTCCGGAAGGAAAGGAGAGAGTGTGTTGTGACCCGAGCGCCGGTTCTGATCGCGCTCGGGCTAAGTTATTCTCGCTGCCGGCTTTGACAGCTGCGGGCTGTATTCTGGCCTCACCGGGCTCTTATTGTGAAGGTGTTCGGTGGGGCTTCCGCCTGTCAACGGCTGGTCAGCTGATTGTAATTACCGTCGTTAGTGCTTCGCCCTTTTAAGCCCGGCACTGGCGACGGTAAGAGGCAGGAGTATCAGTCGACATTCGGTCAACGTTACGTGAGGATTGCTGGTGCGTCTTCATCCTGCCAAGCCCTGGGTCTGCGCCTCGTCATACTAGTGAATGCCGTAGACCTTCATGTCAGGTTCATGTATCATAGCTTTGTCACAGTTAGCTCGTAGCGGCTGGGTTAGCCCTACGAGCCCAAGTCTCGTCATGTGTGTGTTTTGCCCTAAGAGGTTCATAGTTGTGTTTTGTCACGTCTGGAAATAAATTAACATCTCTGCCAAACTCTCTGGTGAACTCTGTGGCGTCTCTTGGCGATCCGCGAGGATCACCACATGACAGTATACTCCTGCCAGGTCGCCCAAACGGGGGCGCCGCATTGAGACGCCGTTTCACCGGGAGTTTGTGCCATATTGGACTGTTTGTTCTTCCCTGTCTGGATGCCTGCTGCTGAGAGAATGCCGTCATCCAGAGGTCGCAGTCGGCGCCTGGACAGAAGGCTAGCGGAGGTCCTGGAGTACGTGGACTGCACGTTATTCTCCGCTACGCTGTGGGACGCTCCCAGCGACATGTGCAGGCAGTTGGACTACGCTGAGGAGCTTTTGGACAACCTTCCCCTCGAAAGTTACGACCACCTGGAGGTGGTAACGAGGTGGGAGGAACTCGCCATTCAGCGCGAGTTGCTTCGCAGGCTGGAAGAGAAGAGCAAGAAGCAGGGGAGGAGGAATCCCCGCTTCCCGCGTTGGTGTCCCGTCCCGGAGCAGGTCCAGGAGCACGCGCCGTCTGGGGGCCGGCGAGGACGTCGGCGTAACGGCGCGGGCACCCCTCAGCGGAATCCCCGGCTGGACTCGCTGCCGGCGTATCCCGTCAGCGAATCTCCGAGAGCGGCCCCACCTCGTCTTCCCAGGGGGCCCTCTGTCGCCATCCAGCGGGGAGAGGGAGGAACGACGTCCCCCACAGCAGGAACCATCTCTGCCCCAGGAGGAAGGCAAGTGATCGTTTGTTTGTCACATCTTAATAATGATCTGCCTTGTCTGACTCCTGGGGGCGGAGTTCGGGGTTCGCAGCCCCCCGAGCTCCCTCCACCTACTGGGGATAAAATTATTAAACCTACTGCCTCTGTGTTCTCCCCCGTTAAGCGGTCTCCGATGCCAGGCCAGCGTCGCCGGACGAAGAGGGCCCCTGCAGTGCTGGATAGCCTGCATCCGGCCCCGCAGTCACGTCTTGGACGGAGGAGAGGAGCGGACTGCGGCCCGGAGCCTGAGCCAACGAAGAAGCGTCCCCGGGTCTCCTCGCCGGAGCGGTCCGAGCCATTGGGTCAAGGGTTCCCTGCCTCCACGCCATATGGGTCGTCGGCGTGGACGACAGCGTGGGAGGAACCTGAGGCTGCTGATGACATCGTGCCAGCTGCGGAGCCCGACGCAGCTGAGTCTGAGTCAGCTGACGATAGTCGCCCTGAACCCGGATCGTCGGAGTCCTGGGAGGCAACGGAACCCGAGTGCAGGCAAGTGCTCCCTCTTATGTCTCTGTCCTCTTTTGTTGAGCATTTTTGCCTGCCTCTCGGGGAGACGAGTGAGGAGCAGCCGTCTGCTGCGCCCGAGCTCGTCTCGCTGGGTTCCGTTGCTACCGGTGATGCTGATCCCGGTTTTCCTGTCCCTGAGCTTTGTTTTAGTGTCGCCGGCGGGGAACGGGTCGGAGTCACCGAGGTGGAGGTCCCAGGTTCGGGGGTGGAGTTCGTCAGCGGAGCTGCACCGGAGGCCCAATCGGGTCCCACCGCAGGGGCGGTTTCGGCCCAATTGGGGTCCGACGTGGGTTCGTCGGAGGCCCAATCAGGGTACACCGCGGGTGCGGTTCTGGCCCAATCGGGGCCCAACGTGGGTGCAGCTGGGACCCAATCTGGGTCCAGCGGTGATGCAGCGCGAGCGTGGTCCATTGGCGGAGGAGGAGCTGCAGACCCTTCTTCGCGGAGCGGATTTTTGGCTCGTCCTGCTCACCGATCCCCTCAGAATCACCGCCCCTTTTCATCATCTCCGGGGGCCGTGGGGGTCCCTTTTCGCTCGCTCCGGTTCTCCCGAGTTTTGTTCTCATCAGGGAGGCCGCTGCGGGTTGTTGATGCCCTGGACTGGTGGCTGAGGGACACGGGTCGGCCGTCGGAGGGACTGTTTCGCCGGTTCGGCGCCTCGGTTCGGCCACCCGACCTGTTATGTGTGCCATGGGGCTACCTAGTTCGACCACCGGAGAAGCGGACGTGCGGGACTTTGGACTCTGGTGAGCCGCCTGGTCCGCCTCCGTTGACCATTGGTCGACATAAACTGTCGGGGGGTGGTAGTGGTCCCTGGGTGTGTCTCAGTATTTGTGCTTTTTTGTCCTGGATATTTTGTATCTAGTGCTCATGTCTTTGTTTTGAAAGCCACAGTCAAGTCATAGTCATGTTATGTCAAAGCAATTTTAGATTGTCTCTTGTGTTTTTTGAAAGCCACAGTCAAGTCATAGTCATGTTATGTCAAAGCAATTTTTGATTGTCTCTTGTGTTTTTGAAAGCCACAGTCTAGCCATAGTAAAGTTATGTTAAGCAATTTTAGATTGCTTCATGTGTGTTTGCAGTAGCCCTGCTGGTTTATGTATAGTCTGGGTAGAGCGTGTAGTGCTCTGGGTTGTTTTTTTTTGTTTCATGTATAGTTTGGTTTGAGCGGGTAATGCTCTGTTTTTGTTTCATAGTCTGGTATGAGCGGGTAATGCTCTGTTTTTTGTTTTTTCATGTTAAGCCTGGTATGAGCAGGTAAGGTGTTCTTGTATCTAGTTTATTTGAACCTGTAGTTCTGGTTTTTATTTTCCTTTGTACATTTTTTCTTGTTTGTCTTGTCATTGTCTTGTATGTTTTTTTTAGTCTTGTCATTGTCTTGTATGGTTTTTTAGTCTTGTTCGTGGGTTGGTTTCTCTCCCTCCGCACCTGTCCCCCAACCTCCCACCCTGGGGGGGGGCAGGGTGGTTCCTTGGGGCGTTCGGAGTCCGCCTGTGGAGGGAGGGTACTGTTATGACCCGAGCGCCGGTTCTGATCGCGCTCGGGCTAAGTTATTCTCGCTGCCGGCTTTGACAGCTGCGGGCTGTATTCTGGCCTCACCGGGCTCTTATTGTGAAGGTGTTCGGTGGGGCTTCCGCCTGTCAACAGCCGGTCAGCTGATTGTCATTACCGTCGTTAGTGCTTCGCCCTTTTAAGCCCGGCACTGGCGACGGTAAGAGGCAGGAGTATCAATCGACATTCGGTCAACGTTACGTGAGGATTGCTGGTGCGTCTTCATCCTGCCAAGCCCTGGGTCTGCGCCTCGTCATACTAGTGAGTGCCGTAGACCTTCATGTCAGGTTCATGTATCATAGCTTTGTCACAGTTAGCTCATAGCGGCTGGGTTAGCCCTACGAGCCCAAGTCTCGTCACGTGTGTGTTTTGCCCTAAGGGGTTCATAGTTGTGTTTTGTCACGTCTGGAAATAAATTAACATCTCTGCCAAACTCTCTGGTGAACTCTGTGGCGTCTCTTGGTGATCCCCGAGGATCACCACACGACAGAGTGGCTTTTGATAGTGACGCTACGGGGACAAATAGAGAAGGCGGCCAAGGAGCCTTCGCCTTCCCTCCGGGACACATTCGTCCCGACGAGGGAGAAGATCCGCGGACTGGAGGGAAACTCCGGCAAGAAGCCGACGGTGAGGCATCCCCGCTCCTCGCCTCGGGATCCAGTTCCTGTCACCCATCCAGTCCAGGAGTTTGCATCACCCAAGTGCCATTCCCAGCGGAGGAGGACGGCAGCCGGGATTCCCTCAGTGGAGACTCAGTGGGCAGCTGTGATCATCCAAGACCATGTGGCTGCGGCTCATTTTGCCTCCCATCCTACCCAGATTATTAAGCATGTGACTGCGGCAGTCAGACTGGCGGAGAGGATTCCCGAACTCTATGAGTACCCCGAGTACGCTGACCTGCTCTCCTCTGTTTCTGCGCAGGAGCAGTGTTTTCCTGACCTCACCTTCGCCTCACCCTCTGCCAATAAACGTTGTCAGCATGCTCGAATCAGGCCTTAGTGAGATCCCCTTCCAGTTCCAGTTCCGGGTAGCAGCACGAACTCTGTCTCCCAGCCAGCTGCTGTGAGTTCCACGAGTCCGACTCCGGCTATCCTCGTTCCTGATTCTGTGGGAGCGGCTCCTCTTCATCCTCCCGGGGGGCTCTCCATCACCATCCAAAGTGGAGAGGAGAAAACCAAGCCCACCGCAGCAGCTTCCATCCGTCCTCAGCGGATCAAGCAAGTGTCTTTTCATTCTTTTCCTTCACTGGGTGAATTGCCTTGTGTGATCCCTGGGGGTAGAGTTCGGGGTTCACAGTCCCCCGAGCTCCCGCCACCTGCTGCAGTTATTAATTGTGAACCTGCAACCTCTGTGTCTCCTTCCCCTGAGCGTCCCCCAGTGCCAGGATTACACCGCCGGATGAGGAAGGAGCCTGCAGCCCTGGAGAGCCTGGTTCCAGCCCCGCAGCCACGTCACGGGCAGAGGAGGAGGGCGGACTGCTGATTGGAGCCTGCGCCGACGATCAAGCATCCCCGGATCTTCACAGAGGAATGGTCCAACCCAGCAGGCCACGGATCCCCTGCCACTACGCCGTGCGGGCCATTGGCGTGGACGTCAGACCGTGGCGACCATCATGCCGGCTGCGGAGCCCGCCGCAGTCGAGTGGGAACCAGAAGTGGACCTTCAACTTGCTGAATCTGGATCGCCGAAGTCCTGGACAGTGGTGGAACCCGAGATCGGGCAAGTGCTCTACTTTGTCTTCCTCCTTTCTATTCTGGAGCATTATTGCCTGTCTCTCAGTGAGACGAGCCGGGTGCAGCCATCTGTTGCATCTGAGCTTGTCTCGCCGGGCTCTGCCGCTGCCGGTGATCCTGATCCCGGTTTTCTTTCTTCTCCTGAGCCTTCTCCCAGGGTCACCGGTGACGAGTCAGTTTCGGTCGCTGTCCTGGAGGTTCCGGGTTCAGGGTTGGAGGTCATCCCTGGTGCTGCTCCAACCCAGTCGGGGTCCATCCTGGGTGCAACTCTGTTCCACACTGTTCCGCAGTGCAGTTCCACTTGGGATCCAGCAGGAGCGCAGCGCCAGTCCGAGTGGAGTTCAGAAAAGGAGCTGCAGATCCTTCGCTGTTCGATGCCGGACTGGTCCCTCATCTTTTCTTCGATCCCTTTCTCCCCCCACCAGGTACTGCTGGGATTCCCCATTTTCGGCTTGGCTTCCCCACGCTGTCCCTCTCGGTGGGGAGGCCGCCTCCGAGCTCTTCCCTTCGGTCCTGGTAGCCTATTGACGTGGGTCGGCCGCCTGGAAAACTGCTTTGCCGGTTCAACGTTCTGGGTCGACCACCAGACGGACTGGACTCTTTGTTTGGCGACCTGGTCCTGCCGCCAGAGGTACTGTTTTCCCGGGCCTGGGACTGGGGTAGACCACCCGAATGTGTTCTGTTCTCCCTGCTAGCGATCTGAACTCTGGATGCAGGTAGACCTCCCGAACTGTTTGTTTTTTTGTTTATTGTACTCTGGCTGCCTGCATCCCTGTGATGTTTTTTTTTTTTTCTTCTCTCTCTTTTTGATTGTCTCTTCTGTAGTCTGAGAGATGTGTTCTTTTGTTGCCTGTGCCCGTTTATCTGTATTTTATTTTAACTGTCTGTATTTCGCCGCTCTTTAGCGTGTTTTTTTTTTCCTCCTCTATTGTTTGAGAGATGCTCTGTGGTTGCCTTCTGTTTCTTTTGTCTGTATATCATGGTCTTTATGCATAGTATTGCTGTGTTATTGCATCCATTGTTCAGTCTCTGTATTTTCACCTGTGCATTATGGAGTATATTTGTGGTTTTGTTTTGGGTTTTTTTCCCATGCTCTTATTGTTGCACCATGTTCTTATTTTTTTCTATATTCGCCCTTGTCATTTTTTCCCGGTTCCCTTCCGGCTGTCAGAGCCAACCTCCGCGGTGACAGCTGGATGTTATCCCACTAATTAGTCTTCATTTCCTAATTCCTCTAAGCCCTATTTAAGGGAGCAGCCGAGGTTACTCCCGGCTTCAACCTCACACGCGTAACGTTGGTCTCCCTAACATTCGGCTGGAGTCCCTATGCCCGGCTCCAGTCACCCTCTTGATCTTCACGTTCTCAGTAAGTTTATTCCTTAGTGCTAGTGTTTCTTCATTGTGTCTAAGCCAAAGTTCTTGTTTGTGTTTTTGCCCCACGTGGCTCATTATTTTGTAATCGTCATCTTGCACTTATAAATATGCAAACTCAATGGCTGCCTATAGCGTCTCATTAATGGCCCGCGAGGGCCATCTTTGACAGTTTATATTTGTCCTTATCTCAGTTCTCCCTTTGTAACCTCAGTTTTCATTTGTATTGTTTTATGAGTACTTCTTAGGTTTTGTGTTCTTGTTTTTAAGATAAGCCTTTATTAGTCCCACAACGGGGAAATTCCAGAATTTTTGTCTTGATGGTTATTATTTTCTCACTGTGTATTTTGGTCTGTTCCTGTTTTAGTATTATAGTTAGTTATCTTTTTGTTTTCCTGTGCTTTTACTTTCACAGTCATCTGTTGCGATTATTTCTCTCGGTGTGACAGCTGTCTGTGTTTACTTCCGGTTGTCAAACTCTGTTTTGCGGGCTGTCACACCTGTCACTGATTATGTCTGATTATTCCTCACTCATTTGATCTGCACCTGTTAATCATTGGTCCATTTCCCTGTGCCTATTTAGGACGGCTGCAACGCCAACTCGTTGCAGCATCGTACTGGTTATTCTTGTGTTTTATTGTAGCGTTCTGTGTTTTTAACAGGTGTGACTCCGTCGTTTTCCCCTGATGTGAGCCCTGTTGTCTCTGGTGTTTCCGCACACCATTCCTCGTGAGTCTCTAGCCTCAGCCTGTAAGTGTAGTGTTTTGTCTTTTGTGTTTTTCTGTATTAAATGTGCAAATTCACAGCGGCGATTGGTGTCTTCAGTCCGTCCTTGCCAGGGAAGTTTATGACACTGACAAGTCTCACAACACTGCTCTCCGGACAACAATCAAAGTAAACGAAAATAAAATTGGTGCTAAGAAATGTAATAACTTAATGAAGTGGCAGAATATCTCTTAACTGTAAGAGACAGATGCTAAAAATTACAGACTCTGTGTCCACAAGCTGGCAACTGAACAAGGAAGACCAAAAAATCTTGGAAGCCAAAAGAAAGCAGAATGTTTAGTCACTGTTCAACAGGTGAGACTGACAAAAAGATGCACTTCATTCTAAAATGTACACTATTTTATTCTGTGATCTCAAATTTTAAAGAAATTGAAACTGAATTTCAACTCCCTCTAGGGGTGTCAAACATATGGCCCACAGGCCAAACCCAGCCCCTAGGATGAATTTGCAAACTGTGAAAAGACGGCTGCCATTTTTTCAATAAAGCAACTGCTATGCCCAACTGGTACATTGTACATTCATACACTGCTTTATTAAAGTCCTCGGACGGTGACATTTTTTTATTGAACCAATAAACTGATTGTATGAAAATATTCCATTCTGGCCATTCCCGTGATTTAATATGTGTCACCAGCCTCCATAAATGACTTTATTTGGTAATAGCCCATCTTTCACTTAGTGATGCTGCAGTACCGCCATCTGTCGATAGGGGCAGGCAGCAGTGACGTCAGCTCAGGAAGAAGTGAGGGTGATATTGCCTGCCTGTGCTGTGAGCCTCATCAGAGAAACATTCCCATCGGATCACTACAAGGGATTTTGCCTACCAAGATTAGATTTGTGAAAAATGATATTTAAATAAAGTTTTGTAAAATCATATATTGAGTTTATTAATGTTCATGTCAATTTTATAATTCTAATATTTCAGCATTCATCAAAGTTGCATGTCATATACATTTGAATAATTTTTCTACCATTTTATGGTATAAAATTCGGGTTCAATTCGGCACTCAATGTGGTGGGAACTCTGGCTTGTACATAGTGCCACTGCTCCCATAAGTGGGTTGGATCAACCAAGGTTTTGTTGAACAGCGTATTCATCAGATCATCCACATATTCTGAAAAAAAATATATCCAATAAAAATTAGACATCCATTTGACTACAGTATGAAATACAAATTCGACCCAAATTAACATAATTTGATAAAAGCTATGAAATGTGAAAGTTGAATGAAGACCAACCCTCCACCCACTGTAAATATCATATACAAGCCTAGAAAATGATACTAATATTTCTTATACTCCCCGAAAGTTGGATTAACTTTCTTTGCTTGCAGTGTATATCCGCCTTTTTTGAATTTTGGGTACCTGATGATGAAGACAATATAAGCAATATAAGCTGCGGCTTCAGCCATCACCCATTTCGGATAACTTACGTGGAATTGTATGGTAGGAGGAGTCTTTGTCTAATTTGACCTTGTTGTTATATTATACAGTTTCTTTTAACCTGTACTGTACTATCCGAAATAAATTCATTCATTCATTCATTAAGACCGGCTCACCATCACGATTCTGTGCCTGCTTGCGGCCTGCATTTTCATTAAAGTGCATTGCAGCTAAACAAAGTCTGTAATTAGAATATTATCACAATGATTTATTTTTGGACATATAAGTGATCTGTCTATCAGCAGAAACTCTATGTAATTGGCACTGTTATTATAATTGCATTTCATATTTTTGGTCACATATTGCATCTCCTCACCTTGTCAACATTCCAAGGAATGAGAAGTGTACACTCTTTGGTGCAAAATGAATAATCAGACTGTGGAAAGCCTCCACATTTGAAGTTTGCTGCCCTGGACTCAGCTTTCGCACATCCCTGAGGACCCGTGTTTTGTTGATCATATCAACAACTTTTTCACAGCCCTTTGTCCCTGAAATAAATAAATTGTAGGTGTGAGATATGTGACCAGAAATGATGAAAATCAATGGGATAATAATTTTTATATATATATATAATACATGCACTGTTGTTTCATTGTGTGAAACTGTTTTTTGTGTTAGGTTGCAGTCTCTCAGGAGCTGCGGGATCGTATGTAGTGCTTGCATCTTTGTATTTGTACTACGCAGGTGTGCGCACAGCTAAAGCCGCTGATGAGCGGCGAGTCGTGACACAAATTGCATCTTATTCTCGAAATCGCTGTCAACGAAATGTCTACTGCACATGTTGGATGAGTTACCGACATCATTCCAATTTTTTCGCGTTTTCTGAATGAATTTCACCCATGCCGTTCTGATTTTCCCAAGGACGGGAAATTCAAAAACACTCACCGCATGCTCCGCTGGTATAACGTCGCACCCGCAGACAACACAATGCCAAACCATAATTAATTCAATTCCTGAAATCCTAATCTTAATAAATAATCTATTTGTAATCCACAAGTACTCCGAGAAATATCCGTATTCGCCGATTTTAAAACGTAAACAACAAACAATGTCCCCCGAGCGTGTGCGTGTCTCTCCCTGTGATGATGTCACACAGTCAGTGGCCATCTTAGCCGCTGATCGCTCGGCTGAGTCAGACAGCTCTCAAGGACAGCGTACTTCAAGAGCGCATTGTCACCTTATGCGACATTTGTTGACACCAAAACATGTGCGGTTCAAATTAGCTCGTCTCACATAAAAATTTAAGATATGATTTAGCGATATTGAATTTTCGTCCGGCCGACGCCTTTAAGAGTATCAGACACAACACTCAGAATTAAATGGCAGAGGGCAGCAATGTGTATGCCCTATTGCACACAGCTTTTATGGATTTTTATGTATAAATTTTAGTCAGGGACATAACTTTCTTTCTTAATAGCTCCCACTTTAGTTTGTATGGTATGGTGAATAAGTTCAGGTGATTAAGACTGATGACAAATGTGGAAATGAAAATGTAAAATAATTTCTAGATTTGACAGGTTGTTTTTATCCTAAAGTGAAATACTATATTTTTGAGTTTCCAGATACCTGTGACTTAATGTTTTGTGCTATTGTAGATCCACTGCAGTGTGTAACTTGTAATGCACATATGTAAATGATTAACTGAGGCATAATATTTCTGTAATTTCATTTGTTTTTCCTTTTTTAAAAAAAATCAGGTTGTTCATAATGTTTTACAAAAGAATGGGCTAAATGCACTAAAACAAAGAAACAAAACTGGAGTTGCCATTATTTAGGTTATTATGCTATTATTTTACTAGCCCAGCCCACTTAAGATTGAACTGCATGGTCCCTGAATGAAAATGAGTTTGACACCCCTGTTTGAGGAGAAGGGGTGTAACAGTTATACTTGTCTTTCTATTATAATTACACAAAATTATATGTATTTTAGTTTTCTTAAACCTGGCTATCCACCTTATTCCTAGGCCCCATAATGCCTTGCGTGAATTTTGGTAGCAACTTCCGGTACTAGTTTAGAACATATGGTTGTCGCTGAAATGGGACACTTTTCCTTGTTAAAAAACAATGACTTCGGCATCAGAAATGTGGGAACACAGCCTCTTGCACCTCAAAACAGTAATATAATCATACCACTTCCCACGACTATCGAGGGATGGAAAGATGACCTTAAATAGTGGCTTCATACACAGTAGTTCCATTAGTTTGTGCCACTGCTAAGATGCTAACAGTGTAAACAAATGACCCGTGCTGGCAAAATGAGACACTTTGAGGACATTTTCAAAACTGATATAACATTATTTCCATATTCTGTACTGAAAGACTTTCAAAATGATATTTAATTTGTAGGCAGTGTGCAAAAACTGACCCAGAAAAAGGCGATTTCTTTATATTTTAGCCAGGATGAAAACTCGCATTCGATTGGTCGGGAGTTACATCTTCCGCAAAAACATAGTGTAAAACTTTTTTGTTCTGAAAAATGTGTTCAAAAATTAGACAGCACAATACCATTTAAAAAAAATACACCAGAAGATTAAAAATCACATGAGAAGTAGTATTTCTCCACTTATCTGCTTATTGAAGCATGCAGAGAATATCACAGCTGCGAGGTCTTCGTCCCAGCACAACTGATAGAGAAGACACCGAAATAGGATAAAATAGGGTACATATAGCTTCTGGTTCTGGGCAGTCCCAGCAACCTCACACAATGGCCAAGGACTGCTGACTCCATCAGATGCTCTCTCCCCTGGAATGGTTTCTGGTAGGTGTTTTCCTGTTGATATTCCACTGTCTCGTTTCAGTTCTGCTGTCTCCTTTCGGTTCCTTATATTGCAGCCCTTAACCCAGGTTCATCTTTCTATTTTTCTATATGCAAGCAGAAGCAAATACGTTGTTGCTAGGCAATAGAGGGTGTTTGTGTGCAGAGCTAAAAAGCCACATCCTGTTTATGTATGCTGTAAGCTGTGAAATCTTTTAACTGACATTTAGAGCAAGCACATTGTGCAAAAATATTTAATATCCTAACTTATCTAAACATTTCTATCACAGAATCCCTCTTTTGGCTCCATTCTATGGAGCCAACACCTAAAGCAGACACATTAACACACAGACCCTGGATATGCTTTATTCGTTGATTCGTCGTCGTCGGCCTCCGTCAGTCTATGATGACCATGGAAGGGAATCCTAAACGTCTACTCTGCTGGAACAGCACCGCCTGTGGCTGAACAGGCCGATGCGCACCGGTGTTCTACCTTCCAGTGTTGGGCGCTTGTAGGATTCAAGCCTGGGCAGGAAGATATGGAGGACAAGATGTTACCCATGCAGCATGTCCCCCCTCTCCACGTCACTGATGAATCCAAAGGAACAGCAGGGCTGCTATAGTTTGGCACCAGCGCCATCGCAGGAGCTGCCAGAACGATGTTGAGCACAGCAGAGAACTGCCTTAGGGGCTCAGACTCCGGATTTTTCCTCAGGGTTGACTCCCGAAGCCTTTCCCGTGACCGGGTGTGCCGCAAGGCAGCGGAGGTTTGAAATCAGGGTTTACCTTCCCCTAGATGGGCTACCTTCCCAGGTTGACAAGCCACCATCTACCAGAAGTATCTGGTTTTAAGGCGCCAGAGATCCGCCCTCGCCCCTTCTCCTATTAGTAAAAGCAGTTCCGCCGGGCTTAGAGACTAAACCACACGGGCAGGCTAGGAGTTGGACTTAGTTGTCAGAGGCTTTTCGAGACGCACGCCGTAAGGAGCATTTTATGAGCACTGGGAGCTTAACCCTAGTGCCACTGCTGGCTATGACAACCTTGGAACCTCGTTGATTATGGCACGAGCAAAAAACCTGTTGGCAGAATAAATGTCATTAAGCAATCATATTTATGCATTTCTTTTATTCATTGATGCATATTTAAAGGCAAAAATTCTCATGCCAGCCCTTCTGCCTGGCGGCCTTTAACAAAACTTTTATCAATGAAATAAAACACAGCACAATGGATAAATGATAAATGAGCAAAGCAAAACATTTCAAATCAGAAGATGTTTCTGTCCATGTGTGCTGTATCCAGGCCTCAAGACCTGCCATACAACAGAGCTTTAAACCTTCACATGTATTCCGACTACATGACCGCAAATCACCCAATGTTTTGATGATACCTGTGAAAAAGCACAAGAAATAAGAAGGGACCAGAGGTTACTAGCACATGGCCCACTGCAGGAGGGTGCCTTCAGTGCACCCCCTTTTCATGTAGATTCATATGCATGAGTGCAATGTTGAATGTGTGTACAGTGGACAGAACAATGGATAGCAGAAAGGCATAATGTATACATTTCAAACAATAGCCTCTCCTTCATCACTGTCATTCCCAGATTCGCAATGGTCATTGTCATGGAGGAGAGACTTAGACTCCACTTGGGAGTGGACTTGAGCCATCATCTTTTGGGCTTACTCTTTGGACAGTGCAGTGGTTATGCATCTTTCTAACAACGTTCTTAGACATGGGATGCAGCAACAGCCCACTAACAGAATCACTGCGATGGAGATGACAATTGTCCGTATTATTGATCGAATCACTCCTGCTCATCGTCCAAAAATAGACTGCAGTAAAAGCATCTTCCTCATAACCAGTATTTTGTCCAAATTGTGTTCTAAGGCCTTCTTAAGGCCTCTATAGCATGTGTAATACTGCCATCTGGGTGCAGTTAAGCAGTATAGGTGACATCACTGCTATTTGCACTATGTCGGCAACGGTCTGCAGTAGAGGTTGATTTGGCTCAACAGCTCTAACACAATGAGTCACATGAATCCAGTTGCTGAGTTTTCTTTTTTTCCACACTTGTACTGCATGTGAAGTGGTTTTTATTACTTTAAAAGGTCCTTGCCACTTAGGTGAGTCCCAATGTGGTCTCACTACTTTTTGCCACACTCAGTTACCAGGTTCCAATGGGGCGGTGTCACCTTGTTGAGAATGTCTGAAACCTGTTGGGAGAGCTTCAGATATTTTCTTTAGACTCTTGATGTACTGTGACAGCTCTACAGCTTGACTGTTTCTAGGAGTCAAAGGTGTATCAACAAAAGGTCCTGGCATCTTTCTCCCTGTTAGCAGCTCATGAGGAGTCAGGCGGAGCGTCGTGTTGGGGTAGATCACAGTGACATCAGCGCTAATGGCAGTGCATCAACCCATGTCATGCTTGTCCCCATGCGTTGTTTGGCTAGCATTCTTTTTAGTGTGCCATTTGCTCTCTCAACTAGCCCTTGAGAGGATGGATGCACCACAGAACCAAACTTACCTTAAGCCTAAGGCACATTTAACTTCCTTCAAATGTTTATTTGCAAAATGTTTGCTATTGTCTGATCTGATCACTCTTGGAAACCCATGCCTAGGAATCACTTCCTCTGTCAGCCATTTAGTCACTTCCTTTGGACTTTCTGTTTTACATGCTTTAGCCTCAATCCATCTTGAAATGTATCCACACACGAACAAATATCTGTAGCCTCTGCATCTGTTTTCTGGGCCCATGTCTGTAAAATCAATCACATTGTCTTTCCATGGCCCTTCAGGGGATGGAAAAGCTCCTATACAAGCCTTTAACATGCATTTGGGATTGAACTTCTGGCATGCTTCACATTCAGAAACAACTAGTTCTGCAACCTCAGCCAAATGTGGATGCCACCAATGTGCTTCAGTTAAAGCAGAGATTTTTGTCTTTGAGACATGGCCTTTCAAGTGTGCTTCTCTACACAACAACAACACCTTAGCTGGGGCTACTAGCCTTCCATCAACTGATCTCCACAAACCTTCTTCATCCTTCCTTGCTCCTTTCTCTATCCACCTATTCTTTTCTTCAGGACTTGCCTTCTCTTGTAGCTGCTTGATGCACCCTTGGCGGAAGTAGTACATTGCAATGGTAATGTGAGATTTTTGTGTCCTGCCTCTTTAAGAAGACTGAGCAGGGGTTGATTGAGTGTGGTGTAATTTGGGACGAAATTTCTGATGTATCTGGTAAAACCCAAAAATGACATCATTTCCCTCACAGTGCGTGGTTTAGGGTGTGAGAGAATTGATGACCTTTGTGATGGAGACACCGCGGAATCACCAGATATGATTAGCCTGCCCAAATAATGAACTCTAGGGTGACAACACTGTACCTTTTTGTGGCTTAGTTTGTAGCCTTTCTGGTAAAGATGTTTCAAGAGGATCTCCGTGGCTGAAAGCACAGAGGCAGCATTAGGGCCTGCTAATAGCAGCATACTGCAACAACAATGTGCCAGGGGGTAGAAATAAATCCTGCAAATGTTGACGCAGTATATGATTAAAAATGGCTGGTGAGTCAACAAAACCTTGTGGTAGTCTGCTGTGTGTGCATTGCTGACCCTGATAGGTGAATGCAAAAAGAGGCCTTCTGCCTGCATGTAGTGGAATGCTGAAAAAAAACATTAGAAATGTCCACCACAGTAAAAAAAAAAAAAAAAAGTGCTGTGGTATAATGCTATTCAGAAGCAAATAAAGATTTGAAACAGTGTAACTGGTAGGAACGACCACAGAATTGACAGGTCTCAGGTCGTGTACCATCCTGTAGTCTGTTTTGCCAGGCTTCTCTACAGGAAGAATTGGTGTGTTCCATGGAGATTGTGTTGGCACTGGAACCCCTGCCTGAAGAAGACCCTGTATTGTTCCTGCTATGCCTATCTCCTTCTCTTTTGTGAGCGGATACTGTGCTAGCTGAAGGCGGATGATAAAATAAAGGCAGCGAAGTGAGGTTTTAAATAGGTTTATTATCATACCGCCGTCACGGGGCTCGCTCCATGAGCGAGCCCTCGGGCTCTCCAGCAAAGTGTGCAGATGAGCAGTAGCAGAGAATGAGAGAGAGATTTACAGAATAGTGCAGCATATATACCCAACTACAGACAATACATGAAAGGCATTCACAGCAGTAGGTATGGGCATTTGCATTTGAGAGACACACATAACAATAGGAGATTGCAAGCCAGGAATCGCCTCTGCTCCAGAACTGCTGGACAAAAGAGGTTACAAGGCACATCTACATATTGTCATCAGTGTATAGACACAGTAAGGACAGGAAGCATGAACACAATGCATGAATGGCACATTAACATCACAGTAGTGAAACAATGCATGAATGGCACATTAACATCACATTAGTGAAACGGAAAAAGCCAGAAGAAGCGGGCTGTCTGTAGACATTAATACACACATTGCTGTGCCTGTCCCAGCTGTTGTGGGGATTACGCCACACTAGCCATATTTACTGAGTATTTGTTTTCAGTGAAATTTTGACTGGTGAACAGGTAATCAGACCAACATCTGCAGAGCCATCAGACCATAGAGAAGGGGGCAGAGTATCCAGAAGTGCACCAGAATCTGGATGGTCAGTGCTTTCTCTGCCATGTGTTCTGTCTAGGTGCAATATTTGTGGAGTAGCCTGAACTGTAACGTTGCATAAGATGCAATAGCAATCAGCAGGTGGTGAGTAATGAAGGTCCCTACATTGTGTGACAACCCAGTCAGTCAACTTAACCCTTTGATTGTGTCTGTCGCCGAAATGCAACATAACCCCTAGTGGTCAAGAGTAGTAAATATTTTTTGTCAATAAAATAGTTCAGATTTCCAAGGCTATAACTTGAAAGTGGTCAGAGATAATGGCTTACTGTCAATTAGAAAGATGTAAAATATGATCCAAAGTTTCAGATAGGAATAAATTTATGTATCTAATTTGCATAATGTCACGGCACATTCTTTAAATTCCATAACTCGGTAAAAACTGGACATTGGACATATTTACACAAAGAATGGTTCAGTCTTTTGACACCGTTTTTTGTTCAGAGGTACCTCATAATCTTATCTTCAAAGTATATGAACAAGAAATCAGTACAATATTTAAAAAAAAACAGAAATTCCTCATTTACCAGCGGCTAAGGGGACTCACTTGCTGCTGTGTTTGCTGTTTTCACCTATCATGGTCATTGTTTTGCATTCTGTCAGTCATTTACGCTCTCTACCACATCTACAAAGTCTTATGATTATCCCACATAAATTTTGACTGTATCGTGCGGCTATTTTCCAGTACAAAGCTGACTAAGTGACGGTGCATGATGATGGACGGCAGCCATATTAGCTTTCTGGGCTAAAATGCTAAAAACAGGAAAAGGAAATGAGGAGTTCTTCTTCTTTGGTGTATTACATCTCACCCTTTGAGTCCTCCAACGGATGTCTGCCACCTTCTGAAACTGGCAGATCAGTACAAATCATCAATGGAGGCAATCATGTCAGAGTGAGATGACAGGCACAGTGCTCCACTCTGCCACTAGGGGCACGCAAAATCTCACACTCAAACGGTTAAGACAGTTTTACACCATTGGTCCCAGTGCCCTTGCCTCCTCCCCTGCAGACACCCCCAGTGTGACATGGAGTGCAGCAGTGTCTGAGAGGGCATACAGAGGCAACAAGTTTGTGTCCAAATAAACTGCAGTAGTGACTCCTTGTGGACCCACATAAATCTCCTTGCACACCAAGTCCTGTACCCCCACGAAAGTCTCCCACTGATCATCATACAGTTCCTGATCATCGTGTGAATAATTCATTGTACAGTGGAGTGGATCATGTTTGGGGTCATATGGTTGAATAGAGTCTACCCAAGGGGCCCATGCAATATATCTGTCAACCAGTTGATTTTTGTCAGGGCTCACATCATTCAGCTGCAGCCACCACACAGTTGCAAAAGAGGTTTGATCTTCCTCTATGTCTGCTTCCTGTAATTACAACTATGGAGCATTTAGGGAAGTAGACAAATCTGATGTGCACTGGAGCATAGTCCCATCTGACAGACACACAATAGTTCCGGTAGAAGCAAAATAGATGTGTGCCCTCACCTTCAACAACACATCTTTTCCCAAGAGATTTACAGGACAGTCTGGTGAATAGAGAAAAGAGTGGACAAAATCCAGTCCAGCCAATAAACAGTTCAATGGTACTGAGAAAGGGAGATGTTTCGGGGTCCCAGAGATGCCAACCAATGATGTATAGTTAGTGGACAGGGGTAGAGAAGTTGATATTGATGAAAAGGGAGCCCCTGTGTCCACCATAACTTCATAAATCCTCCCACTATGAGGAATAGCATTGGATCCGAAAGTGCTACCTCTTCAGTGCAGCTCTCTAGTCATTGTTGACTAGGTATCATGTTCTGGTTAGGAGCCATGTGTGATTGCTGAGGCAGATGTGTCTGCTGTGGATGATCTGGCCACACCCCAGGTGCTGGAGATGAGGTAGGTGTGTATGGGTGCCAGTTGCGCCCTCTTCCAGGGACTGAAGCTGTATATTCACGAGCCCAATGACCTGACCTTCCATATTGATAACACATGTCCGGTGGAGCAGTTGATCTCATGCCACCTCTGTATGCACCTCTTCCACGCCCCCTTTGTGGTGGGTGGGAATACCATTGTTGTTGGGGTGCCAACACAAAGGGCTCAGCAGGGACGGGGCCAATAATGGCCTGAGGGGTTGCCACTGTAATGGCTGGAACCTGTACAGTATTCTTCTGTTTTTTGTCTTTACTCACCACATCCCTAGTTGCTTTCAGCTGGGCTTTTACCAGCTGATTAGATAAATCTGCTGTTTCTGTCTCTTTCTCATCTTGTTTTTTGTTGTATTGTCTCACATAGTGATGCACATGAGACAGCCATTCTGCCCAGGGGCAGGTGTTTAGGCCCACTACCCCCTCTAGTGCGGCTCTAATAGGCGGTGGTACTGAGGTCTGTACAACATTGTGGAATACTGCCTGTGTAGTTGCATTATTGCGTGGATTTTCCCCAGTTATGTCAGTCCAAAGTGCCAAACACCTATCCACATAGGCTCCTGCCTCCTCTCCTTTTTTCATGGGAATATCTGTTAGTTCAGCACTAGTGAGATCTACAGGGAACATCCCTCTCATGACTGCAAAAATGTTATCACTGTGTCGTCTGAATGGAGCCTCATCAGGCTCATTTGTGGTGTCAGCCTCTTCCTCTATGTTTTTAGGCATAGAGGCCGAGGTGTAAATAGCCACTATTCTCCGGGTATCTGCCAAACACAAACGGCAACCAACTGTGGCCTTCTGCATGGCTCTGATCCACGGGGATGCTCCTGAGGTCAGTGGAGGCAATGTGTCACAAATGCCTTTAAGGTCCTGAAAGGACCATTCTGAATATTGGGCCGCCCGACTTTCAGTAGCTATCATGGATATGTGCTTATAATTTACTTTAAGTATGGCTCCTACTTGTAAATGCGTGTGCTGAGGTGCCTTTTCAGTCAGATTTTCTATTGTTGAGCCATAATCATCATATTTCCACTGTTTTTGTGTGCCTGTAGGTGCATTTTTGTCTGTGTAATCAATGATTTTCTTAGGAGTATTTCCCCCAGTAACAGATAAATTTTGTAGACTAGCTCTAGCCTCTGCTAAAGATTTTTGTAATTTGTTCATCGCAGCCCCTAAGTCATCCCTGTCATTTCCTGTTTTCAGTTTTGGTGAGGGGGTGAAGGTGGCAGCTATCCCCAGTTTGCCAAGGGATTCCTCCTCCTCCACCTCCTGACTGTCATAAGGGTGATCGTGCTGACCTAGTGACTCTGTAGATGTTAGTTGGTTGATAATTTTTTGTACTGTGCCTGCAGCTTTTTGCTGTCTTCTGTGTTCAGCATTGGCCTCATGTGAAGCACTCCTGTTACTGCATTTACCATGTCATGGTTTTCTTTAACAAATGTAGTAAGGGGCATTTGGGGAGCATGTTTACACACTCTGCATATGGGCTTGACTGTGACACACAAAGGGCTGAGGGAGCTGTTGCAGGAAGTTAGGCAACTTCCTCATAATGAGATGGTTTCTCACTGTCCTCTTTTTGCTTCATCAGCTGTAAGGTTACCTTTCCAGTATCACTTACAATTACCTGTCCTTTCAATGCCGCCACAAGTTTAGGAATGTAACACATAGCCCTGGTCCTTTTCTTCTGTTTCCTGCAATTTGTTCTTAATTTTTCCAAATTTAGGATTTCCTGCCTAAACATAATTTTTCTCTGCAGTAAGATAACTTTGCAAGATTATCTGCAGAATTTCTACCAGTTTGGTTGACTGAGGCATGTTTTTTTATGACCCTGGTAAAAATTGTTGACTCTGCATGTCACACACACACCGCTGAAACTTTCTGACTTCCTTTTTTCTGTCACATCTGTCTTCCTTTCAATAGCCTTTTCTGTCCTCTCACATATTTCCTTCACAGTAAAAAATGGTTTTGACAATGCCATAGTTATCAGGTTCTCTATACAAACTATGGGAAGAAAAAGTTAGTCAATATTTACAATCCCTAGGGTCCAAACTCCAGATCCCTGAATTCCTTTCTACAATTCTGGCCACATCAGGCTTCTACTTGGATCCTGTTGATGCCAAGCAGGAGTGGTTAACTCAGAATTACAGTGGAAAACAGGATCTTTTGTTTCTGGTGGACCGAAAAAATATTCACATTTCCCGGGGGCTTTCGCCTTTATGTTCCAACCCTTACAATACATTGCTTCTTATTCCAGACAACCAGAAATGGGAATTCGGGATCAGGACTAACTCCTTTCACCCTACACCACTCTTTGTGTCCTAAATTGGGATATAAGGGGTTAACCACCCATACATTTATCCCCACAAGATTTACAAAGGCAACACAGTGTCAACATACATGATATGCACAATATATCTGCAGAAGTAGTTGTGTGATTTGTGTGTCTTTCCCTGCCACTATTGCTCTAAATCACTTCTTAACCTTAACCAGTTTAACCTGTTGAACTCTGTTCAACTTCCCTAAAAACACCTAAAAATAACATGCCCAAAGTAAATCAAAAGCTGTTCTTCAACCCTTTGCCGCATCTTCATGGGGTTGGTCTCATTTAAAAGAAAACACTCTGAATTTTTTTGCAAAACAGTCATAATCTCTCTAAGTGCTCCTGCCACTGAGTAACAAGAAAGTTTGCCTGTTTTTTTTTTTTTTAGATACAAATGCTTGCAAATAACATACAGCTGTCAGATACTGGCTGGGAAACACAACAGAAATGAAGAACCAAGTGTTTTCAAGCTCAGGTCAAAATTTTGTAAAAATACCACAAAAAATGAATATATTACACAGCTTTTTTTCTCAGGTTGTAACAAGGCTGTGTCTGTACTGGAAGACCGGAAATACAGCTTTTTTTTTTCAGTGCGCACTGAGACGCATTAAGACGCAGAGACGTGATCGCCCGCGGAATTCACAGAGTTCAACAGGTTAACTATATGAAGAGGGTCCTTACATAAATCTGCGTCCGGTATTTATACCAGAGGGACCTTTTCATATAGATTAATTCCTGGCAGCAGAAGGCTAAGGACAGAGCTGTGTGGAGGAATCTGATCAGACCTAAATGAAACAGTCATTGTCGCCCACGACAGACTGCTATGATGATGAATCCCAGATTGATTTTAACAAACTGGCTATACAGTTATTCACTATTTGTTGTTATTTTAGAGTCTCATACTGCATCTCTTTATTTTCATCAGGACCCGAGCCACTGACAATGTGAGTGGGTGAGAGCCCTATTGTATTTAGGGCCCGAGCCACTGACAACGTGAATGGGCAAGAGCCCTATTGTAATTGTTAGAATTTTTTTTTTCTTCTTCTAAATCTAAGATCTCATTTTTGGGGTAGTGAATGTGCATGAAAACTCACCATTTTTTTGCAGGGACCTCAAGACTGGCAAAAAATTTAATATTTTGAAGGAAATATAAATGACCCCTCAAAAATGTCTCTACAGCGCCACCTAACATGTGAAGTCAATAGGGAGTGGCACACTTCGCGTAGAAAGATGAAAATCGGGTGAGATGTTTATCATGTCAGGACATGCAAAAAACTCCATGGAAGTGATGGTCTACACCCAACAGGAAGTCAGCCATTTTGGCAGGAAATGGTAGTGACTGGATTTCCACATCATGCAATTGGCGCGTATTTGATCGAGCTCATCCTGGGTTTTTTTCGATTGAGCTCATTTGTGGTGACAATCATCGATACCCATGTGCCATTAAAACTTATTGAAAACTTTTCCAAAATCTCAACAGTTTGGCGGAAGGGGTGTGGCCAAGTTTGCAGTATCGCCATCACCCTTCCAATTGCTTTTACTCTGGCATACACTGACTGATTTCAACCAAATTTTGTGTGGTGAATAGGTAGCCAATACTGATAATTTCTATAATAAAGAATGACACACAGTGACAGCGCCCCCTACTGCCAATGGACAGGAAGTTGCCATAACTCACATGCCATACTCAAGCGCCGCTTGCCAGAATGATGTGCAATTTTCTGAGGTTTATCAGACCACCTGGTTGATTATAACTGCACATCATTTTTAGCATGGCATCACTGCTGTTACTATGGACACGCCCCCCTTCACTACTCACGTCGTGATGTTGTTGGGAGGCTTGGGAAGGACTTGGAGTCACGAAATATGGAACATACTGTAGGTCGAGATGACTGTCATTTGTAGTCCTATGTGGGGGGGCAACACATAACGGACAGGGAAGTGTTGCCATGGCAACATGGCGAAGATTGACTCTTCGCCATGGAACATCGAAAAGTTGTAACTTGGACAAATTTTATCCGATTTTCACCAAATTTTCTATGATGGATATTAGTCCAACCCTGCATGCCCAAATGCCAAGTCACGTTTCGTTACCTTGTATTCATACATGTGTAATGACAATAAAGTTGAATCTCATCTCATCTCATCTCATCTCATGCTCTTAAGTAAAAATGGTTGACAAAACTTATAGCACCACCTACTGCTCACAGGAACTAATGTACCAAACAGTTTACTTTATTATTCACACAACACTTGCCACGACGACAGGAAATTTTCTGAGCCACCAAGGTACGACGGGCGCCAGGGTCCGCAGTTGTGGGGGGAGGGGGGCAAGAGCCCACTTAAAGCTGCTTGCATCTTTAATTTTTTTTTTTTCTCCTTCTCCATCTAACATCTCATTTTTGGGTAGTGACCGTGCATGAAAGCTCACCATTTTTTGCAGGGATCTCAAGACTGGCAAAAAAAAAATTATTTTGTTGGAAGAAATATGAATGACCCCACAAAAATGGCTCTACAGCGCCACCTAACATGTGAAGTCAATGGGGAGTGGCACACGCTTACTTTTGCGTAGAAAGATGAAAATCAGGTGAGATGTTTATCATGTCAAGACATGCAAAAAACTCCATAGAAGTGATGGTCTACACCCAACAGGAAGTCAGCCATGTTGGCAGGAAGTGGCAGTGACCGGATTTCCACCTCGCGAATTTGATCGAACTCATCCTAGGTTTTTTTTTCCGATTGAGCTCATTTGTGGTGACAATCATCGATACTCATGTGCCATTAAAACTTATTGAAAACTTTTTCAAAAGCTCGACGGTTTGGCCGTAGGGGCGTGGCAAAGTTTGATGCCTTGCCATGATCATTCTATGACCATTTTGATGGCATTAACCCTGGTATGCATTGTCGGATTTCAACCAAATTCAATATTATGGATATCAGTCCAATTCCAAACAGTTCAATAGAAGAAGATTCATAGAAATCTACAGCACCACCTAGAGGAGACAGAAAGTTTTGCATCAGAAAGTTTGCTTCATTTTTTTTTAATACCTCGGGAATGGAATGTCGGATAGGCACCAAGATAGGTATGATGTACATGGGTATGCCTCCAAACAATCACAGCTATGAATATTCATGAGTAGCAATAGCGCCCTCTCTTGGAGACATGAAGGTTATACCAAAGGTTTTCTTCAGTATCTCTGAAATAAATAGTCTGATTGGTACTATTTATGGTGAAATCTATACCCATGTGCCATCAGAAGCTGTTGAAAACTTTTCCAAATGCCCGACGGTTTGGCGGAAGGGGCGTGGCCAAGTTTGCAGTATCTCCATCACGCATCCAATGGATTTTACTCTGGCATACATTGACTGATTTCAACCAAATTTTGTGTGGTGAATAGGTAGCCAATACTGATAATTTTTATAATAAAGAATGACACACAGTGACAGCGCCCCCTACTGCCAATGGACAGGAAGTTGCCTTAAGGCTGCATGTCCACAAAACATGTTTTTTCAGTTCTGGGCGGCTATTTTCCATTCATTCTCTATGCAGTCCAGCGTTTACAGCGCTGAGCGCCCATGGCGCTGAAACACTCTTGGCAGTAGCCATTTTTTGTCATGGCGATCAGAGCGCTCAGAGTTGAAAAAAGTTCTACTTTTCAGAGACTGCAGCTGAGCTCGTCAGTGTCAGACCTTAAGCAGCCAATCAGAATTGCTGCGTGGGCGGGACATAGGACGCCACTACAAGTCTGTACTCAGACTCTTGCTTTCCGTGTTATCATATTTTACATCCAGAGCTGCTAGAAAGCCTTTCCTGTCCATTTTTATTTAGAGACTGCTATTAAAAAATCTGTAGAAAGTCTGACAATAGGAAAAGCGGGAGTGATGAGCTGAGAGTGACAAGCTGTTGCAGGGATACAGGGCACAGACTTTTTTTCCTCCCGAGCGCAGAGCACAAACGCTGAAAAAAAATGCTCAGGGCCGTCGGGTGACAAAAAACGCGTTTTGTGGACACACAGCCTTACTCGCTTGCCATAACTTAGATGCCATACTCAAGCGCTGCTTGCCAGAAGGATGTGCAATTTTCTGAGGTTTATCAGACCACCTGGTTGATCATAACTGCACATCACCTTTAGCATGGCATCACTGCTATTACCGTGAACACGCCCTCCTCGCCATTCAATCCGTGATGTTGTTGGGATGGATGGGAAGGACCTGGAGTCATGAAATCTGGAACATAGGTCGAGGTGACTGTCATATGTACAGTAGTCCTGTATGGGTGGGCAACACACAACTAACAGAGAAGTGTTGCCATGGTGACATGGCCAAGGTTGACTCCTTGCCATGGAACATCGGAAAGTGAAAGCACCACCTACTGCTCACAGGAAGTACTGCGCCAAACAGTTTACTTTATTATTCACGCAGCGCTTGCCGCGACAACTGGAAATTTTCAGAGCCAGCAAGGTACAACAGGTGCCGGGGTCTGCAGTTGCGCGGGGGACGAGGGCCCGCTTACTGCTGATTGCAGCTTTAATTGTTAGAATTTTTTTTCTTCTTCTTCTCCATCTAAGATCTCATTTTTGGGGTAGTGAATGTGTATGAAAACTCATCATTTTTTGCAGGGCCCTCAAGACTGGCAAAAAAATTTAATATTTTGGAGGAAATATGAATAGCCCCACAAAAATGGCTCTACAGCACCACCTAACATGTGAAGTCAATGGGGAGTGGCACACGCTTACTTTTGCTTAGAAAGCTGGAAATCGGGTGAGATGTTTATCATGTTAAGACATTCAAAAAAAAAAAAAACTCCATAGAAGTGATGATCTACACCCAACTGGAAGTCAGCTATTTTGGCAGGAAGTGGCAGTGACCGGATTTCCACCTCACGCATTTGATCGAACTTGTCCTAGGTTTTTTTTCTGATTGAGCTCCTTTGTGGTGACAATCATCGATACCCATGTGCCATTAAAACTTATTGAAAACTTTCCCAAAAGCTCAACGGTTTTGCCATAGGAGCATGGCAAAGTTGGATGCCTTGCCATGATCATTCTATGACCATTCTGACGGCAATAACTCTGGTATGCATTGTCAGATTTCAACCAAATTCAATATTATGGATATCAGTCCAATTCCAAAAAGTTCTATAGGACAATATTCATAGACATCTACAGCACCACCTATAGGAGGCAGAAAGTATTGCATCAGAAAGTTTGCATCATGTTTTTTTAATACTTCAGGAATGAAATGTTGGCTTGGCACCAAGATAGGTATGATGTACATGGGTTTGCCTCCAAACAATTACAGCTATGAATATTCATGAGTAGCAATAGCGCCCTCTCTTGGAGACATGAAGGTTACACCAAGGGTTTTCTTCAATATCTCTGAAATAAATAGTCTGATTGGTACCGTTTATGGTGACAACTATATCTATACCCATGTGCCATCAAAAGCTGTTGAAAACTTTTACAAATGCCCGACGGTTTGACAGAAGGGGCGTGCCAAGTTTGCAGTATCGCCATCATCCTTCCAAGGATTTTACTCTGGCATCCAATGGCTATAACTCTAACATACATTGATTTCAACCAAATTTTGTGTGGTGGATAGGTAGCCAATATTGATAATTTCTATTATAAAGAATGACACATAGTAACAGCGGCCCCTACCACCAATAGACAAGAAGTTGCCATAACTCACACACAGATTGTCAAAATGCCGCAACGCTTCATATATATGATATTAGTCAGACTCCCAACAGATTTATATAACTATAACAAGCATCGCTATAGCAGCCCCTAGGAAAAAACAAAGCTTTATAACTCAGGCATACTTTGTCCAAATTCAACCAAATTTTGCGTGGTGCATCGGTAGCCTAAATTGAACCTTTGTATCATGAAAAATGACACATAGCTATAGCACCCCCTAGCAGAAAAAAACAAAGCCTTATAACTCTGAAATACTTTTTCCAAATTCAACCAAATTTTGTGTGGTGGATCGGTAGCCTACATTGAACCTTTGTATAATGAAAAATGACACATAACTATAGTGCCCCCTAGCAGAAAAAAACAATGCCTTGTAATTCCGAAATATTTAGTCCAAATTCAACCAAATTTTGTGTGGTGCAATGTTAACCAACACTGACCCTTTCTATAATGAACATAGCTCTAAAACAATGTTTCTCAAAGTGCGGCCCCCGTGCCAATGGCGGCCCGCGAAAACATTTCTGGCGGCCCGCGGCCAATCTGTTAACGTCTTAACCAATATATGATCTGAACTAATTGCTTTGGAAAAATTCCGATACACATCTACGTTTAGTGGTCTTTGGCGCCATCTGTAGGCACAAGCCGTAATTACATGTGTTGTCGACCTTGCGATCACTTCATTGCAGCAGCTAGTCCAATTGTATTATGGGAGATGGAACGTTCAGCGCACAGTGCAGAAGTGTTGGTTGGCAACGGTTTCGGAGCACCATTTTGAGTCAGAAGAAGAATAAGAAATAAATATTAGTGCTTGTGGAAGTCGAAGTGTGGAAATAAAGATGGATCAGCGAGAGAAAGAGGCAGAGATGGAGACCGCTCACTCGAGGAAACCGAGAACTGTCAGCGAGGAAAAAAGGCAGTTTCAGGGAAAATGGACTTTGGACTACTTCGTTGAACCTCACGGGTCAGATAAAGTTGTATGCCTCATCTGCAGACAGGTAATCGCAGTGCGAAAAGACTTTAACATCAGGCGCCATTACGAAACAAAACACAAAAATTATGAAAAATTCAGTGGCAAGGATCGCACCACAAAGATGGAACAACTTAAAAGGGGCTACACAGCACAACAGTCAGTCTTCACGCAATTTTCAAAAACCAGCGAAGCAGTAACAGAGGCTAGCTATGTGGTAGCTCATGAAATAGCTAAACGGGGCAAGCCGTTTAGTGACGGAGAATTTGTTCGAGACTGTATGCTAAAAGTGGCAGAGCGTGTATGCCCAGACCAAAAAACAAAGTTCCGTGACGTAAGTTTGTCGAATGACACAGTCACAAGATGAATCGAAGATCTGGCAAATGATTTGAAGGACCAACTGGCGATACGTGTGGAGGGGCTAGAAAAGGGAGCGTTTTCCATCGCACTGGATGAAAGCACGGATATTAAAAAAAAAGCACGGACGGATGAAAGCACGGACAAACTAAAATTGTATTTTCATCAGTCCCAATTTCTTACTGTTAATATGACTTTACCCAAACTAATTAAATCTGATAATTAAAAGGATTACAAATGGAATTGAATTTTCAGTCTTTTTTTTTTTTTTTTGCCTCCGTCCCTTTGGTGGCCCTCGGTTCAACTTTGGATTCCCAAATTGGCCCTCACCCATCAAAACTTTAAGAACCCCTGCTCTAAAAGAAAAACAAAGCTTTATAACGCTGGCATACTTTGTCCAAAGTCAACCAAATTTCACGTGTTGAATAGGCAGCCAATGATGAATATTTCTATAATATATAATGAGATGCAGCAGTAGCGTCCCCTACCGCCAATGGATACGAAGTTGTCATAACTTACACGTACATCATCCAAATGGACCCAAACTTGATATACATGGTACTAGTACCACCCAGAACAGAGTTATATGACTATACCACATATAGCTATAGTGCCCCCTTGGTTAAAAAAAAAAGCAAACATTTATAGCAATGGCATATCTTGTCTAAATTCAAACAAATTTCCTGTTGAAATTTTCACCAGTAGTGGCCTTTAGGTTATGGATTAACATATTAGATTTTTGAGGTAATCCATGAGCTTATACAGTACCTCTGTCAAGGCACTATCTCGCAACGTACAGATGGACAGATGGACGGACTGATGATGGATGGTGTCATGTGCGGAGCTGGTGTTTTGGCTCCGCCCATGATTTGTGGCTGTAGCTTCTGATTTGTTGTTAATTGATTTCAGCTGGCTGGTTGAGCCCTGAGTTTAGGCCCTTGCCAGTCTACAGCCACACCCCTCTCTTTGCCAGACACTCACCAGCTGTCAGTTATTTCTCATTTGTTCCTGCCCTCACACACACATACTCATACACCAACTCCCGCCACACACCTGTGTCCACTTGTCACTCATTAGTCTGGCTGGTATTTATTGGGTGACAGTGGGGGCATTCAGTGTCATGGCGTAGGCCCACACTACACAGTTCAGTCTGTAGTCACCGACTTATGTTATTCCCTGGAGCTGCTGGCACCCTCTCCCTATGGACTTCTACGGTGTTGTTTCCCCAGAGCCAGCTGAGCTCCGATGCCCCATGTAAATCTCTTGTTTCACTCGGCCTTCTTAATCTGCTGCCCAGTTCCGCCCTGGGAGCGCGTGGGGGCTCCCTATTTTGCCAACTGAGCTCGAGCATCCATCGCTTGTGTGCCAGACTATGTAACCATTGAACATTTTCCTGTATTTTGTGTATTTTTGAGTTTCCTCTTTCTGTTAATAATCACGTTCACTTCACCTGCATTTTGGGCTCATATTAATTAAATTGTCCGTTGCGAGGTTACGCAGCGGACATGACAGTACGCCATGACCAAGTGAGCCCAAGCGGTGAAGTGGCGTGACATTTTTTCATTTTTGTGTTTTGTTTTTTTTTTCAAATACCTGTTCGGAGCTTGATGCCCTCGAAGAGCCATTCCCACACCAGCAGAAGTGGATGGGCAGCAGGACATCCCAGCGGAGAGGAGCAGGAGGTAGCCTGGTTAATATGGGAACTGCTGGAGGACCCTTACAACGCCTACAGCCCCGGGGAAAGACTGGACTGCCTCAACGGAGTGTTAAGAATCCTGGGGGCTCATCGGGGCCTCTGGAATTACCCTGAATAAGTTGAACTCCTAGCCGCCTTCTGCATGCTCGAACAGGCTTTTCCCAACCTGAAGAGAAGAGCATTCTGTACGAAGCCCAAGCAGAGACACTCTTCTCAGCCGGTGGCCATCTTTTCCTCTGCTCCTTCACCAGCTCCAAGATGTCTGCCACCAGGTCGGCAGCGTCAACGTCATCTGGCCCCGGATCCCCAGAGGAATCATCCAGCTCCGCCAACTGCTTCTCTCCCTGCACCGAGTCCAGTTATTCCTGCAGCGGATCCTCATGTCTCAGCAGTCCCGTCTGCAAGATCCTCTTCCACATCCGCTGCGAGGCTCTCCTCGGTGTATCCGCAGATGGTTGAGGGGCCTTTGTTTTCCTCACCGGTGGCTCCCGTTCCTGTGACGAGAGGGGCGGCTCCTCAACAGTCTACAGAGGGGCCAAACACCGCTTTTTCCAGACGGGAGGATGATGATGCCCAAACACAGCAACCAACATCGTTACCCGGGGAGACAGGCAAGTTAGTTTTCATTTCTCTCCTATTAATAATGAAATGTCTTGCCAGATTCCCAGTAGGGAGACTTAGGGAAAGCAATCCCCTGAGTTCTCCCCACCAGCTGCTGTTTTGAACTGTTCACCATCCCTCTCCATGATCTCTCCTATCTTCTCTGAGTCTGTGCCAGCACCAGAGCTGAACCAGAGGGACCGGGAGGAGCCAGAGGTTTGGGAGGATTATTTCCCTCAAGTAATGGTGAGCCAAGCTCCAGCCACCATGCCGGAGGAGTCACCAGCATGGGTCATGATAGCTGGAGAGATTAAGACTGCTGAGACCATTATGCCTGCTGCAGAGGCCGCTGCAGCAGTGTCAGCGCCCGAGCTGAACCTCCTGGAGGCCGAGCCTGGGGAAACATCACCCGGATCGTCGGAGTCCTGGATGGCAGTGGAGCTTGAGCTCAGGCAAGTGCTCTCTTTTGTCTTTCTCCTTTCTATAATAGAGCATTTTTGCCTAGCTTTAGGTGAGGAGAGCCAGCTGCAGCCATACACTGCACCTGAGCTCGCCTCGCTGGGCTCTGCCACTGCTGGCAACCCTGACCCTTCCTCCTCTCTGTCTGAGTCCTCTTTTAGGGTCACTTGAGAGAGTCCATCATCTCCGGATGAGTCCGAGGATCCAGGCTCGCCGCTGGAGGTCACTGTGGGTCCGGCCTCCCCTGTAAAGGAGGTCATTGTGGGTGTTCTGCTCCAGCCTAGGGTGCCTGTAATCAACGGCCTTCTGGCTCGGGTGCTCATAAGGGTCAGCTGGCCCATGGTTAAAGTGGGGTTGGGGTCAGCAGTGACCCAGCCGGGTCCCACCGCAGGTGCAGCAGGGGTCCAGCCGGACTCCACCGTGGGTGCAACCATGGCTCGGTCGGGGTCCACCATGGGTGCAACACAGGCCCAGTCGGGGCTCGCCACGGGAGCAATGAGGTCCCGGGAAGGGGCCACCGCTGGTGCAACATTGTCCCAAGCTGGGATCTCTGCGGGTGCAGCCATGGCCCAGCCTGGGTCCTCTGCTGGTGCAGCCATGGCCCAGCCCATGTCCACATTGGGACGAGTTCCAGTCCCACGCTGGGACCACTGAGGGTGCTCCCAGACGGTCTGAGGACACCAGGGACTCCCCTTCCCTTCTGGAGTCCCTGTGGGCATTCCTCCTTCTTCTGCTGGGCACCGTCATGGATCAATTTTCTCCGCCACCAATGACCGGAGGGTTTCCCCTTCCTCTGTCCGGCCACCCACCTCTCAGCCTTCCGGTGAGTAGGCCGCTGCCTCGTTGGCCTTTCCGGTCCTGGTGGCTTAACCATGTGGGCAGGCCTCCCAAAGGACTGGGTTTCCTAGCCGGGTGGCCGTGTGCCTTGGCAGGCCGCCTGACGCTGTTCTACGGGCCACCTGCTGGGCCTTGGACTCTGGTCGGCCCCCTGAACTGTGGGACTTTTGGGGTGGGGTGCGTTAGTTTTAGTTTTGGGGTTGGGATTTTTGTGCTCCCTTATGTTGTATTCTCTGTTGGTTTGTTCCCCCCTGACCAGTTCCCCCCACTTCCCACCCTGCTTAGTTGTGTTGGCCTTCTGGGGGGGGGGGGGGCAGTTTTTCCCCTGTGTCTTTTGTATCTTTTTGTGATGGTACGGTGGGTGTCTGGATTCCACCACTTGGGGGGGGGGGGGTCTGTCATGTGCGGAGCTGGTGTTTTGGCTCCGCCCATGATTTGTGGCTATAGCTTCTTATTTGTTGTTAATTGATTTCATCTGGCAGGTTGAGCCCTGAGTTTAGGCCCTTGCCAGTCTACAGCCACACCCCTCTCTCTGCCAGACACTCACCAGCTGTCAGTTATTTCTCATTTGTTCCTGCCCTCACACACACATACTCATACACCAACTCTCACCACACACCTGCATCCACTTGTCACTCATTAGTCTGGCTGGTATTTATTGGGTGATAGTGGGGGCATTCGGTGTCATGGCGTAGGCCCACACTACACAGTTCAATCTGTAGTCACCGGCTTATGTTATTCCCTGGAGCTGTTGGCCCCTTTTCTTATGGACTTCTATGGTGTTGTTTCCCCAGAGCCCGCTGAGCTCCGACACCCCATGTAAGTCTCTTGTTTCACTCGCGCTTCTTAATCCACTGTCCAGTTCCACCCTGGGAGCGCGTGGGGGCTCCCTATTTTGCCAGCTGAGCTTAGGCGTCCATCGCTTGTGTACCAGACTGTGTAACCATTGAACATTTTCTTGTATTTTGTGTATTTTTGAGTTTCCCCTTTCTGTTAATAAACACGTTCACTTCACCTGCGTTTTGGGCTCGTACTAATTCAATTGTCCATTGCAAGGTTACGCAGCAGACATGACAGATGGCAGTATGGACAGATGGACGAGTGAATGGATTGATGGCAGATGGATGGGTGTATGAAGTTATGGAAGGACAGACGGACAAAAAGCGGGAGGGAGAAAGTCAAGGAGAGAGGAATGGAACCTGCGTGGAGTTACACACTCCAAGTGGTGAGAACGAGGTCTAGAGAGGACGCGAGGGCCCGTTTGTCGCTGCTCGTAGCTTTAATTTTTTTTTAATTATTGAAACAAGTTTGTTTTGTATTTTTCTTGACTTTCTTGAAACGCTCTGATTTAAAGCCTATCACTTTAAGAAACAGCCTTCACCTATTCAAGTCCACCCTCCTTCTTATGTCAGGTAGCCATTAGCTGACTAGCTTCTAGATTTTAGCTTTTAGCCTCTTTCTAGTTTGAATGAGTGGCGCTGGTTCACTGATCCATAGTCGATGTGTGTATCTCACGTTACTCCGGCCCATCTCCCAATAATTTTGCTGTGATTCTATGACAAATTACTAGCACTGCACACCAGGTGGGGGTCAAATGCTGGTTTGGCTCTCAAGGGATGTTATTTAAGCCACTAGGTAGCATCACCAAAACCTTGAGTTAATGCCTATCATCTCTAATAGGTTCTCCCAGCAAGTCATACGGTATCTCACAAAACTGAGTACACCCCTCACATTTTTGCAAATATTTTAATATATCTTTTCATGGGACAACACTGAAGATATGACACTTTGATACAATGTAAAGTAGTCAGTGTACAGCTTGTTTAACAGTGTAAATTTGCTGTCCCCTCAAAATAACTCGACACACAGCCATTAATGTCTAAACTGCTGGCAACAAAAGTGAGTACACCCCTATGTGAAAATGTCAAAATTGTGCCGATTTAGCCATTTTCCCTCCCCGGTGTCATGTGACTCGTTAGTGTTACAAGGTCTCAGGTGTGAATGGAGAGCAGGTGTGTTAAATTTGGTGTTATCACTCTCACACTTTCTCATACTGGTCACTGGAAGTTCAACATGGCACCTCATAGCGAAGAACTCTCTGAGGATCTGATAAAAAGAATTGTTGCTCTACATAAAGATGGCCTAGGCTATAAGAAGATTGCCAACACCCTGAATGTGAGCTGTAGCACGGTTGCCGAGACCATACAGCGGTTTAACAGGACAGGCTCCACTCAGAACAGGCCTCGCCATGGTTGACCAAAGAAGTTGAGTGCACATGCTCAGCGTCATATCCAGAGGATGTCTTTTGAAAATAGACATATGAGTGCTGCTAGCATTGCTGCAGAGGTTGAAGAGGTGGGGGGTCAGTCTGTCAGTGTTCAGAGCATACGTCGCACATTGCATCAAATTGTTCTGCATGGCTGTCGTCCCAGAAGGAAGCCCCTTTTAAAGATGATGCACAAGAAAGCCTGCAAACAGTTTGCTGAAGACAGGCAGACTAAGGACATGGATTACTGGAACCATGTCCTGTGGTCTGTCCTGTCCATGTCCTGTGGAAAATGACGCGGGTGCCGGGCTGGAGTTTAGGCGGCGTGCAAGAAATATAAGACAGAATAATAAAGAGCGATGGCAAGAACCAAGCAGACCACCCGTAAATCTACTGGAGAAAAAGCCCCCAGGAAGCAGCTGGCCACCAAGGCTGCTCGAAAACGCGCTCCAGCCACCGGCGGAGTGAAGAAGCCTCACCGTTACAGGCCCGGTACCATGGCTCTGAGAGAGATCCGTCGCTACCAGAAATCCACGGAGCTGCTCATCCGTAAGCTGCCCTTCCAGCGCCTGGTGAGGGAGATCGCTCAGGACTTCAAGACCAACCTGCGCTTCCAGAGCTCCGCCGTCATGGCTCTGCAGGAGGCCAGCGAGGCCTACCTGGTGGGTCTCTTCAAGGACACCAACCTGTGCGCCATCCACGCCAAGAGGGTCACCATCATGCCCAAAGACATCCAGCTGGCCCACCGCATCCGCAGAGAGAGAGCTTAGACTTTCTGCTGCACATCCACCAACCACAATGCTCCACACTGTGTCTATATATATATATATATATATATATATATATATATATATATATATATATATATATATATATATATATATATATATATATACACACTACCGTTCAAAAGTTTGGGGTCACTTAGAAATTTCCATATTTTTGAAAGAAAAGCACTTTTTTTCAATGAAGATAACTTTAAACTAATCAGAAATACACTCTATACATTGCTAATGTGGTAAATGACTATTCTAGCTGCAAATGTCTGGTTTTTGGTGCAATATCTACATAGGTGTATAGAGGCCCATTTCCAGCAACTATCACTCCAGTGTTCTAATGGTACAATGTGTTTGCTCATTGCGTCAGAAGGCTAATGGATGATTAGAAAACCCTTGTGCAATCATGTTAGGTCTGCAATGCTGTAATTGCTGCAAATGGAGGATTCTTTGACGAAAGCAAAGTTTGAAGGAAAAAATTATTATTTTAAATACAAATCATTATTTCTAACCTGGTCAATGTCTTGACTATATTTTCTATTCATTTTACAGCTCATGGTGGTAAATAAGTGTGACTTTTCATGGAAAACACAAAATAATTGTCTGGGTGACCCCAAACTTTTGAACGGTAGTGTATATATATATTTATATTAATATGTACATACATATGTATACTAACTGCTTTTGTTTTTTCTTGCCTCCTGAATGTTGCTCTGAGTGTTGCTATCCCTGTGCTGTTGCAATGCTGGAATTTCCCCATTGTGGGACTAATAAAGGCTCATCTTATCTTATCTTATCTTATAACCACCCCAAACACACCTCCAAGATGACCACAACCTTGCTAAAGAAACTGAGGGTAAAGGTGATAGACTGGCCAAGCATATCTCAAGACCTAAACCCTATTGAGCATCTGTGGGGCATCCTCAAACGGAAGGTGGAGCAGCGCAAGGTCTCTAACACCATGATGTCTTGGAGGAGTGGAAGAGGATTCCAGTGGCAACCTATGAAGCTCTAATGAATTCCATGCCCAAGAGAGTTAAGGCAGTGCTATAAAATAATGGTGGCCACACAAAATATTGACACTTTGGGCACAATTTGGACATTTTCACTAGAGGTGTACTTACTTTTGTTGCCAGCGGTTTAGACATTAATGGCTGTGTGTTGAGTTATTTTGAGGGGGCAGCAAATTTACATTGTTATACAAGCGGCACACTGACTACTTTACATTGTGTCAAAGTGTCATATCTTCAGAGTTGTCCCATGAAAAGATATAATAAAATATTAACTAAAATGTGAGGGGTGTACTCACTTTTGACAATACTTTGGTAGCTGAGTGACAGTGGCGAAAGGAGAGTCTCCAGCACCTTTAAATCGCTGGAACCTGTGGCAAAGGGAAAGGAAAACCCCAACAGAAAGCCACTGGCCCTCCCGTCCAGGGGGTTGTGTGAAGGGCCAGCAGCCCTTCCATCCATTCATTTTCTACTGCCTTTCCGGGGGTCCAGGTCATGGAGGCAGCAGCTCAAGCAGAGAAGCCCTGGCTTCCCTCTCCCCAGCCACCTGCTCCAGCTCTTCAGAGAGGATACCAAGACATTCCCAGGTCAACTGGGAAGCGAAGTCTCTCCAGCGTGTCCTGCGTCTGCCCTGGGGTCTCCTCCCAGTGGGACATGCCCACAACACCTCAAGTGGGAGGCGTCCAGGAGGCATCCTGATCAGATGCCCAAACCACCTCAACTGGTTCCTTTCGATGTGGAGGAGCAGCAGTTCTACTCTGAGCCTCTCCTGGATGACTGAGCCCTTCACCCTATCTCTACGGTTGAGTCCAGCAATCCCACAGAGAAAGCTCATTTCAGCTGCTTGTATCCGCAATCTTATTCTTTTGGTCATTACCCAAAGCTCATGACCATAGGTGAGGGTAGGAAGGTAGATTGACCGGTAAATCAACAGCTTTGCTTTGGAGTTCAGCTCCCTCTTCACCACAACAGACTGGTACAATGTCCGCATCACAGCAGATGCTGCTCCGATCCACCTGTCAATCTCTCGCGCCATTCTCCCCTCACTCGTGAATGAGACCACAAGATACTTAAACTCCTCCACTTTACTTTTGAACCCAGAACAAACTGACTCACAAAGTGTTTTATTGAACTGCATCACTGGCATTAAGCTGTGGTTAGGCCAAAATTTTCTCCACTTAAATGAAGAAAAAACAGAATGTATTGTGTTTGGGGATACTGTAACGGCTGGCTTCGGTACCTTGTCTGTAAGGCTCAGTTCAGCTGTCAGAAATCTGGGGGTGATTTTTGACAGCCGTTTAAAATTTGATAAACAGATTGACAATGTAGTCAAGATGGGCTTTTATCAGTTACGTCTCTTATCCAAAGCCAAACCTTTCCTGAGCCATCATGACCTTGAGATAGCCATCCATGCTTTAATCACTTCTCGACTTGATTACTGCAATGCACTTTATGTTGGCGTCTCTCAGTCCTCTCTCGGCCACCTTCAACTTGTGCAAAATGCAGCGGCCTGTCTTTTAACCAATACAACTAGACGAGAGCACATTACACCGATTCTTTTTTCACTTCATTGGCTTCCAGTCCATTTTAGAATTAATTTTAAAATTTTACTCTTTGTTTTTAAAGCTCTTAATGGCCTTGCTCTGGCTTACTTATCTGAGATTTTAACTGCCCGTGACCAAGGCAGAGCTTTGATGTCATCCAATCAGCTTTTGCTGGAGGTCTCCAGGTCAAGGTATAAACACTGGGATGACTGAGCCTTTTCTGTTGTCGCCCCCAGGCTCTGTAATAATCTCCCCCCTGACCTATGTGCTATCTCTGACCTGGCCCTTTTTAAATCAAAACTTAAAACATATTTGTTCAGGATGGCTTTTAATACCCAGTAGTGGTGACATTTATTCTCATTATTCTGTTCATCTTGTTTTTATTTTTATTTTTAGGTATTTATGCTTATCTCTTTGTTTATGTAATTTGTTTTTATGCTGTGTGTGTTTCTAGTGATGTTTAATTTTTCTGTAAAGCACTTTGATCACCTACGGGTTGTTTAAAAGGGCTATATAAATAAAGTACATTACATTACTTGGGGCAGGAGCTTGTTCACAACCCGGAGAGAGCAATCAACCCTTTTCTGGCTGAGGAGAATGGACTCTGACTTGGAGGTACTGATTCTCATCCCAGCCGCTTCACACTCAGTAACAAACCGTCCCAGCAAGACCTGTAGATCATTGCTCGATGAAACCAACAGGATGACATCATCTACAAACAGCAGAGATGAAATCCTGTGGTCACCAAACATGACACCCTCCATTCCTTGGCTGTGCCTAGAAATCCTGTCCATAAAAATTATGAACAGGATCGGTGACAAAGGGCAGCCCTGACAGAGTCCAACTCTCACTGGAAACGAGTCCGACTGGGTGTTGGCAATACAAACCAAGCTCTTGCAATGGTTGTATATGAACCAGATAGCTCGTAACAACAAGCCCGATACCCCATACTCCCGCAGCACCCCCCACAAGAGACCACGAAGGACACGGTTGAATGTTTTCTCCAAGTCCACAAAACACCTGTGGAGTGGTTGTACAAACTCCCACTAACCCTTGAGGTTTTCTCAAGAGGGTAAAGAGTTGGTCCGATGTGCCATGGCCAGGACGAAAACCACATTGCTCCTTCTGAATCCGAGGTTCAACCGGCGGTCAGGCTCTCTTCTCCAGTACCCTGGCATAGACCTTCCCAGGGAGGCTTAAAAATGTGACCCCCTAAAGGTAGATTCACACTGTAAAGTTTGGACCGACTTTTACTGATGTTTTGGCAAATGTCTGGCTCTGCTGGCAAAAGTTAATGATAGTTTGTGTTTGTTGGCAAACGTTAGTGAAAGTTGTGTGCTTTGAATATTTTCAGCATGCTGAAAATTTGCCGAAGTTTGGAAATACACATTGGTGAAACTTGTGCTCAGTTTGTAAAAGTTCTTGAGTGCTGGACTAAGTTATGCAGAATTTACCTAAGTCAGCCTAAGTTAAAGCTGGGTTCACACTATAGCGTTTGGACCGACTTTTACAGACATTTTGAAAAATCAGAGAAATTAGTCCAAATGTTGGCAAAATTACATTCGTGAGCAGGTTTTTTTTAATCCAGCGCACACCAACTTTTACAAACTTTTGCGAACTTTTGCTAGCATTTGCCAACATTGCATTCAGTGTTGGCAAAAGTTTGCCAACTTAGGGTAGTGTATGTGTAGCTGTTGCCAACTTAGGTTAACTTAAGCAAACGAATACTCAGCGCAGGTCAGCTGACATCAGTGTCAGGCAGCACTCATATAAAGATCAGCATTTGTGGAGGCTTCCTGCCATTCTGGACCTGCTTTTGGAGTGAACACATCTCCCTTGGGCATACGTTTCAGTATTTATTTTCGTTTTATATTCCTATGTAGTTACTTCTGCATACCCTTTTCTCCTGTTCATTCATTCATTCATTCCTCTAAAAATAAATACAATAATGCGTAGACTCCAACAGTAAATCCGCATTTAAAATGTGAATGTGGATGGAATGAAAAAAAAACTATTTAGTGTATCATATAAATAAAATGACGGGGGATTATATTTTCACTGTTACAACTGTCTCCATTAAAATAACATAAAATCACGTTAAATGTCATTTACTTTTTGACACCATATCAGCGCTGCGGAGCAGAAAATTAAGAAAAATAAATTCCTCAATGAGGAGATTTTTTTTTTTCTTTTGGGCTGTCACATTTTTGGGAGATTTTATTTACATATATATATATTTAATTCCCCCTTCTCTCCATTTCTCTTGCATCCGTACATGTCTGAAGTGAGTTTAGGTCTAAAAACATTTACTTCCACCGGCATTTCAGTCAATGAGCCTGGTTACATGGTCACGATAAACCGATTACTGGCAATAAACTGATAATGCAAATGATCAGTTTTCACATGTTTACATGCACTGAATTAACAGATTACTGGAGGTTAAACCACTTCGAGTTAATAACCCCAGTTACATGGCCTTTATCGGATTATTCTGTTTACATGGCCACTTGAATAATCAGATAATGACAGAAATCCAATCATAACTGGTTTATTAGTGTACATGTAAACATGATCAATGTTTGCCAATGGAACTTAACTTAGGCTGACTTAGGCGAACTCTGCATAACTTAGCCCAGCGCTCAGGAACTTTTACAAACTGGGCACAACTTTCATCAATGTTTATTTTCAAATGTCTGCAAATTTTCAGCATGCTGAAAATTTTCAAGGAATACAACTTTCGCCAGTGTTTGCCAACAAACACCAACTATCATTAATTTTTATCAACTTTTGCCAGCAAAGCCAGACGTTTGCCAAAGCGTTAGTAAAAGTTGGTCCAAACGTTGTAGTGTGAATCCACCCAAAACAGCAGGTCCAGAATGGCAGGAAGCCTCCACAAACACTGATCTTTATATGAGCATTGCCTAATGCTGATGTCAGCTGACCTGTGCTAAGTATTTGTTTGCTTAAGTTAACCTAAGTTGGCAAGAGCTACACATACACTAACCTAAGCTGGCAAAGGTTTACCAATGCTGAATGCAAAGCTGGCAAATGCTAGCAAAAGTTCATAAAAGTTTGTAAAAGTTTGTAAAAGTTGGTGTGCGGTGGATTAAAATAAACATGCTCACAAGCATAATTTCACCAACGTTCGGACTAATTTCTCTGATTTTTCAAAATGTCTGTAAAAGTCGGTCCAGATGCTATCGTGTGAACCCAGCTTAAAGTTGGAACACACCCTCCGGTCCCCCTTCTTGAAGAGAGGAACCAAGACCCCAGTTTTCCATGCCAAAGGCACTGTCCACAACCTCCACGCATTGTTGCAGAGGCGTGTCAGCCATGACAGCTCCTACAACATCCAGGGCCTTGAGGTACTCAGGGCGAATCTTATCCACCCCCGGGGCCCAGCCACCAAAGAGTTTTTTTAACCACTTCGGTGACTTCAGCCCTTGTAAGGACCAGCAACCCTTTCATGTAAAACAACTATACTGTAGCGGGTTGATTCAACCCCCACAACACACAGAGACAGAACACAGAGACAGTCAGCTCGCACTCCTGGGTTTTTTCCGCTGCATGCTGCGTTTACAGCTGTGAGGTTAAAGTGTCATCCATGCATTGTGTTCATGCATCCTGTCTGTACCTCTGATATGCAAATGCCCAGATTGACTGCTGTGAATGTCTTTGATGTATTGTCTGAGTTGAGTATATATGCTGCACTGTTCTGTAAATCTGCCTCTTTCTGATTCTGCGACTGCTACTGCTGGACACACACACATTGTGTGTCTCCTCTCCTCTTTGAGAGCTGGAGGAATGAAGCTGCAGCCTGCTCAAGCCATGGGCTGCAGCCGAGTTCTGATGAAGGCGGGTGATAATAAAGCTATTTAAAAATCCAATGCTGCCTTTTTTATCATCCTCTTCAATACTACAGAAACGACAACCAAATGAAACTACAGTCAGCTATTTGGAGAAGGATGGAAGAGATCATGAAGACCTCACCATGACAAGCATGACTCCAAAGAATTCATTAGTATCTCCAAAATAAACACTTAGATTTGGATGTTGGAACGTCCGAACAATGTATGAGACAGGGAAATTAGCACAAATCATAAATGAAATGAAAAGATACCAACTAGACATCTTTGATGTTAGTGAGGCCAGATGGACAGGTGTAAGCAAGATCAAACATCTATCACAGACAAGTGTGTTATTCAGAAAGATTGGATGGGGATCATAGAGAAGGTGTTGCAATATTAATTAGTCCAATAGCATCATAATCATTGATGGAATGGGAACCTGTAGATGAGCAACTTATTAGAGCCAGGTTTAACATCAAGTACTGTAAGCTTACAATGCTACCATGCCATGCTCCAACAAACGATGACAGCAAGGAGACCACGGATATGTTCTATGTCAAACTACAAAGTCTGTTGGATAAAATACCAAAACATGATGTGCCAATTGTGATGGGTGACATGAATGCCAAAGTTGAAGTTGATAACATCGGTATTATAACATCGGGAGGGACTCGGAATTTATGTGAATTTAACAACTTGGTGATTGGAGGTACTAGATTCAAGAAGAAAGGCATCTACAAGGCCACATGGATAGCACCAACCAGGAGAACAAGAACCCAAATTGACCACATTGCAATTGCCAACAAATAGAAGTCATCACTCCTGGATATCATTGTTTGAAGAGGTGCAGATGTAGGAAGTGACCATTATTTGGTGATTGCAAAGATCAGATTGAAATTAAGGAAAAATCAGACAAGGATCACACAAAATAGACAATTTGATGTGGTGTAACGTTGAGACTGCGAGGCGATGCAAGATTTCAGTTTTCAATTTCTTTATTTTCAAAACTCCAGTCTCTCAGGTAAATAAACGACACCGACATCAATAATCCAAATGATACGATCTTCAATGATTCACCATGAAAATCTCTCAGTCCTTTTTAACATCAATCTCTCCAAATCAACCATCACCTGTTATATACTCTCAGAGATAATTAACATTAATTAAGACAATACCAAATCCCAGGTAAAACAATAACATTTTCCTTTTTCCTTACACGTACACATTAATATCTAAAAGTCCATAATATTTTCCCCAGCTATAAACAGAATAAATATAAATAACACACAATAAATAACACCATAAATAATTCAATAAATAATTTAACCCCTATTTACAAATTTAAATCTCCCCTATAGCTCACCATAACATGCATCCTTCCTGCTGGTGTCCTTTAAAAGGCATTCACCCTCTGACAGAATCTTTTGCCCGGACACCCACAGGAAGCATGTTGGCAAAGGTATGTGAATAATTAATTAGCAATTGTTTACCCAAATAATTAACCGTACAATATCTCACAAGGGCATTCAATTAGTCACAGACAGATACAATAATGTGCACTTTAGAAACAATCAAATTAACATTTACAATATTACACAAATAATACAGTTACACATACAAGCAATCATAACAGTGGTGACACCTCGTCGTCACATGTGCACAGACTGAAAGATGTGAAAGTTGAGGAGCAATTTAAGTTGGAGCTGAACAATAAGTTTGATATACTGGAAAGTATATCAGAAAATATGGACACTGAAAATCTTTGGGATAGCTATTAACCCTCAAGCGACCAAGCTATTTTACGGACTGAAATGACCAAGTGGGGTCATTTATGACCCCATTGTGCTCTGTACAGGGATCCTTATTATAAATGACTGGTTGGAGGTTTATCATACCAAAACTACTCCTTGTATTTAAGACAGGTATTTTATAATGATCTAATGTAAAATGTGTTTGCTAATAATACTTTTATTGCAAGAAATAACCAAAACGCAGACTGTAAGAACAACATTACATTTATTTAGACAGTCCTTGTCAGTTCACTCTTGGAACATCATCATCATCATCATAGTTATTATCATCATAGTTACAATAATAGGTATCATCATCATCATCATCATCATAGTCATCATAGTCATCATATCATCATCACGATGATGATGATACCTATTATTGTAGTTACGATGATGATCATACCTATTATGGCATTTTGCGTAATGGCGGTTTTCTTGTGGATGGTGATCCGGATCACCACCAAAATCTAATCATCTGTAGGATACCCCATTTCTGACAATCTGTGAAAATTTCATGAAAATCCGTCCATAACTTTTTGAGTTATCTAAACAGACAAACAAACAGACAAACAGACAAATCCAGACAAATAGACAAATGTAAATCTTGCTATCCTAGGTCTGTTAGCCATGGTTCACTGCAATACAATATAAAGTACTGATTAGAAGTGGAAACCGGAGTGGTGGCTCAGTTGGTAGAGCATCCGCCCCACACCCGGGAGGCAGGGGTTCAAATCCCGGCTGGGTCATACCAAAGACCATATAAAAATGGTGCGTTCTGCCTTCTAGCATGGTGCTCCGCATAATGGAATGGGGAAAGTAAAGTTACACACAGAGCTACCAGAGGACTGACCCCCCGCTGTAGCTTTCACTACTTACAGTAGCTGTGTGGCCTAGGGTCAGAGAAACGGAGATAGGCGCCGCCCATATACACCTTCAGGTGTGAAGGGATTAACTAACTAACTATTAGAAGTGGAACATTTGAATAAAATTTATAAAACCAATGTTTAAAAACCAGTGCTTCTCTTCATGGTCATAAATGACCCCACAAGAGTTTGCGATGTCTACGCCACACCAATTGGTTGATCCCTGCAAAAAACTATGAAAGTGTGTAGGATTAGTAGACTGACAAATTCATGATAGGAAAGAAAATTTGGATAAAAAATAAAGAGACGGCACATTAAATTATATGGCTGGGGTCGTAAATGACCCCACTCGGTCGCTTGAGAGTTAAAAGGTACAAACTGATGTTGGTGAGAGAGTTTTAGGATTTAGGAAAAGGAAAAAGAAAGGAGTGGATTTCAGAAAAGACATGGAATTTGACTGATAAAAGGAGAGAGCTTAAAAACAGAATGATTCTTAGTAGTGCAGAACAGGAGGACAGATTGCCAGAGCAATATAGAGTGACCAATAAAGAGGTGAAATGAAGTGCCAGGAAAGACAAAACTAATTACACAGAGAGGAAAGAGGATGCAGAAAAAAAATGGTGACATGAAGACATTTTATAATAAAATAAAGGAATTAACATCTAGTCACCAGGGGACAAATGGAACACTAAAGGGCAAGAATGGTGAGAACATCAGCGATGAGAAAGGTATATTGAATAGATGGAAAGAATATTTTTGCAAGGTTCTGAACAGGGTTCCACCCAAAGAAAGAGCAACCTTTGATGTAAGGTCTTCCAAAACAAAGCTACCAATTTCTACTACACCAATAGCATGTGTAGAAATAGAAAAATGCCATAAAGAAGTTAAAATCTGGAAAGTCTCCTGGGATAACAGCAGAGACGGTTCAAGCAGATGTTGGAGGAAATGAGTACTATGTACTCTCATCAATAAAATGTGGAGAGAGGAGAGATTACCAAAAGAATGGAAGAAAGGTATTATGGTTAAGCTCCCAAAGAGAGGAAATCTGAATGATTGCAAAAATTGGAGGGGCATCGCTCTTTTATCAGTTCCAGGGAAGATCTTGTGCAGTGTTGTTAGACAGGATGAGCATAGCAGTGGATAAGATCCTGAGAGAAAAACAAGCAGGATTCCAAAGAGGCAGATCAACAGTGGATCAAATCTTTTGCCTTCGCAGCATCATCAAACAGTGTAATGAGTGGAATATCAGCTTGTACTTGTCATGGTCCGTGTACTGACTTTGTCTGCACTCGGATTATCCAGTGGTTCCCCGTTCTCTCCTCAGGCACACCACTAAGCCTCTGGGCTTTATTATGACAGCGTCTCGGCGGTGCTTCCAGCTGTCAGAAGCCAAGCGCCATGGGACGGCTGGATTTCAATCAGCTAATGACCTTCATCAGCTGATTAACCTGTCAAAGCCCTATTTAAGGGAGAAGCTCTGTTTGCTCGGGGCTGCGACCTCATTCGGCGTATGGATTACACTGGCTGGAGTCCCTACATCCAGCTCCAGTCATCCTCTTCTCCTCGCTATGTTCTGTAAGTTAATTCCTTATTTTGTGTGTCTCCTCAGTGTGCTCTTGCCTTATCCTTACTTGTGTTTTGCCCCTCGTGGCTCATTATTTTGTGCCTTTTGCCTTAGTTTAATAAATACGCAAACTCACTGGTCGCCTATAGCGTCTCATTAGCGGTCCGTGAGGGCCACCCATAACAGTAGGTCGCAGCCCAAAAGAGACGCCGGTGACTGGGAGTTTTGCCTAAATTGGACTTGTTGTTTTCCCTGTCTGGGTACCTGCGTGCTGGGAGATTATGTCACCGCTCAGGGGCCACGTTCGGAGCCTGGGCTACGAGCTGGTGGAGGCCCTCACCTATATTGATGGAACCCTTTTCACCGCTTGTCTTTACGACACTCCCAGCGATGTACGCCGGCACCTGGACCTTGCTGAGGCAATCATTAACCACCATCCTCGCTACTCCAACCACCCTGAAGTCACGGCAAGGATGGCGGACATCTCTGCACTCCGGGAGAGACTCCGTGGGCTGGAGGGAAACTCCGGCAGGAAGCCGAAGAGAAGGCACCCTCGGTCCTCGCTTCGGGATCCCGTTCCTGTCCCCGATCCAATCCAGGAGTTCGCACCACCCAGGGGTCATCCCCAAAGGAGTGAGACGTCAATCGGGATTCCCCCGAAGAAGTTACAGCTGACAGCTATTTCCATCCGGGACCAAGTGGCTGCAGCTCGCTCCGCCATCCACCCCACACAGATCATGAAGCATGTGACGGCTGCGGTCAGGCTGGTGGAGAGGAATCCTGAACTGTGTGATTATCCTGAATACGCTGACCTGCTCACCTCTGTTTCTGCGCAGGAGCAGTGTTCTCCTAATCTCACCTTCGCCTCGCCCTCTGCCGGTAAACGTCATCTCCATGCAAATTGCACACCTCAGCGAGAACCCCGTCCAGATCCAGTTCCGGGTAACCACACGAACTCTGTCTCCCAGCCAGCTGCAGCCTCCGTGTCTCGCCGAAGAGGTAAATCAGCCGCCTCCACCTCCAGGTCATCTCTCACCGCTGTTCCGTCAGCTCCTCGTTCCCGGTTCGCCTCGGCTGTTTCTCCCTCCTCCTCGACGTTCACCCAGCTGCTGTGAGCTCCACGAGTCCGTCTCCGAATGCTCCTGTTCCTGATCCAGTGCGAGAGGCTCCTCTTCGTCTTCCCGGGGGTCCTCCATTTCCATCCAGCGGAGGAAGGGAAGATTCAAGTTCACTGCGGCGGGTCCCATCAGCCCTCCGGGAATCAGGCAAGTGTCTATTCATTCTTTTCCTGTATTGGGTGAATTGCCTTGTTTGATTCCAGGGGGTGGAGTTTGGGGTTCACAGTCCCCCAAGCTTCCTCCACCTGCTTCAGAAATTAATTATGAACCTGCCGCCTTTGTGTCTCCTTCCCCTGAGCGTTCCTCGGTGCCAGGACTACACCGGCGGATGAGGAGGGAGCCTGCGGGCCCGGAGAGCCTGGTTCCAGTTCCGCAGCCACATCACGGGCAGAGGAGGAGGGCGGACCGCAAGTTGGAGCCTGCGCCGGCGACGAAGAGCTCCCGGGTCTCCATGGAGGAGCGGTTCGACCTAGCAGGTCGAGGATCTCCTGCCACCACGCCGTGCAGGTCATTGGTGTGGTTGTCAGCGTTGGAGGGTTCTCAGGCTGTGGAGACCATCATGCCGGCTGCGGAGCCCACCGTAGCCAAGTGGGAACCAGAGGAGGTCCTTCTACATCCTGAACCCGGATTGCCGAAGTCCTGGACGGTGTCAGAACTTGAGATCAGGCAAGTGCTCTATTTTGTCTTTCTCATTTCTACTCTTGAGCATTTTTGCCTGTCTCTCGGGGAGACAAGCCGGATGCAGTCGTCCGCTGCATCCGAGCTGGTCTCGCTGGGTTCTGTCGCTGCCGGTGATCCTGATTCCGGTTCTGTTCCCTCTCCTGAGCCTTCTCCCAGGGTCACCAGTGATGAGTTGGTCCTGGTCTCTGCTCTGGAGGTTCCGGGTTCGGGATCGGAGGTCGTCCCTGGTGCTGTTCCAACCCAGTCGAGGTCCATCGTGGGTGCAGCCGTGACCCAGTTGAGGTCCATCGTGGGTGCAGCCACGACCCAGTCGGGGTCCGACAGGAGGTCAGCACCTGTTCTGGTAAAGTTCGGAGGTGGAGCTGCAGATCCCCTGCTGATCTTAGCTGGACTGGCCCCTCATCTTTCCCCTGACCCCCCCCCCCCCCACCGGGTGCCGCAGGGTTTTCCTATGATTGGCTCGGCTCTCCCTCGTTATTCCTCTCAGCAGGAGGGCCGTCTCCGTATTCTCCCCTGCGGGCCTGGTGCCTGAATGACGCGGGTCGGCCGCCTGGGAGTCTGTTTCGCCTGTTTGGCGTCCTGGGTCGGCCACCCGACAAACTTATCTTTCTGTTCGGCGATCTGGTCCGGCCGCCAGAAGTACTGTTTTTCCTGGCCGGGGACTGTGGTAGACCGCCCGAACTTTTCCTTTTTCCCCTGCAGGCGGTTTGGACGCTTGACGCAGAAAGACCCCCTGAACTGTTTGCATTCATGCCATCGTGCTCTGCCTGCTGTCATCCCTGTGTTTTGGGGGGGTTTTTCCCCAGCTCTTCTGTAATTTTTGGGATGCGCTGATATGTTTATTATGGGACTGTGTATTTCGCTGCTGTTTGGCATGGTTTTATTTCCTTCTCCTGGGCCTGTTATTTTGATTTGTAGACTTGGTATTTTTATTTGTGGCCTGTAGGCCGTATGTCATGTTCGTCTGTATTGTCCTGACTATTTTTTCACATGTGTATGGAGTATTTGTTGTTTTCCCATGCTCTGTAGTTGCCCATGTTTGTATTTTCTGTATTTCTCCTGGTTCTGGCCCACCTTGGCCTTTTTCCCCCCCTCCCCCCCGGTGCGGTCCTGTGGACCTTCCAGGTGGGGGGGCTCGATGTTACACCGCTTCTGGGATCCGCTTCGTGAACGGGGGCAACTGTCATGGTCCGTGTGCTGACTTTGTCTGCACTCAGCTTATCCGGTGGTTCCCCGTTCTCTCCTCAGGCGCACCACTAAGCCTCTGGGCTTTATTATGACAGCGTCTCGGCGGTGCTTCCGGCTGTCAGAAGCCAAGCGCCACGAGACGGCTGGATTTCAATCAGCAAATGACCTTCATCAGCTGATTAACCTGTCAAAGCCCTATTTAAGGGAGCAACTCTGTTTGCTCGGGGCTGTGACCTCATTTGGCGTATGGATTACGCTGGCTGGAGTCCCTACGTCCAGCTCTAGTCATCCTCTTCTCCTTGCTATGTTCTGTAAGTTAATTCCTTATTTTGTGTGTATCATCAGTGTGCTCTTGCCTTATCCTTACTTGTGTTTTGCCCCTCGTGGCTCATTATTTTGTACCTTTTGCCTTAGTTTAATAAATACGCAAACTCACTGGTCGCCTATAGCGTCTCATTAGCGGTCTGTGAGGGCCGCCCATAACAGTACTTGAATTACATTGACTTTGAAAAGGCATTTGACAGTGCTGATCGAGAATAACTTTGGAAAATTATCCAAATATATGGGATCCTTGATAAAATCATTAACATTTTAAAGGACATGTATGATGGATATGAATGCACAAACATAATGGGAGGGAAACAAAATGACTCAAAATAAAATCAGGAGTCAGACAAGGGTGTATCATCATCTCCCCACTCTTGTTCCTTATGGCGATAGGCTGGGTCATGAAGGAGATAGCCAAGCAAGGGAACAAAGGACTACAGTGGGATATAAGATAAGATAAGCCTTTATTAGGCTTATGATTGTCACGGATGCGCCCATCGGGGCAGAGAGAAAGACAGGTCCACTCGCTGGACTGTAGTGTGACATTTTTTAAATAAAAAGACAAACTGTGCATGATGAACAAAAATACAAATGAGGATAACTTACAGGCAAACACTCCGGAGCTGAAATCGCCCCACGAGTGCAGGTAGGAGGAAAACAGAGGAGTAGTCCAATAAACATCCATATAAGACTGCTGCAAATACAGGGTGACCAGGCAGTCTTTAAATACTAGACAATCAAATGAGGCACAGGTGCGGGGAGCTGAGTGAGCCTGAGGCCTGATTAATCAATTACATGCAGCTGAGATGGCAGGGAGACAGCATGAGTGAAAGATGGGAGTGTCTGGGCAAGAGGAAGGGCTCTGAGAATAAACAAACCAAAAAATATAAACAAAGAACAGCCAACATAATAACAACCATACAGAACTCAGGAAATCAATTGAGTCTGAGCTCAGAGGGGAAATTAGAGCTCAGACTCATGACAATGATGAAACATCTGGAAGATTTACAGACGTGGACAAAATTGTTGGTACCCCTCTGTTAATGAAAGAAAAACCCACAATGGTAACAGAAATAACTTGAATCTGACAAAAGTGGTAATAAATAAAAAATCTATGAAAATTAACCAATGAAAATCAGACAATGCTTTTGAATTGTGGTTCAACAGAATTATTTTAAAAAACAAACTCATGAAACAGGCCTGGACAAAAATGATGGTACCCTTAACTTAATATTTTGTTGCACAACCTTTTGAGGCAGTCACTGCAATCAAACGATTTCTGTAACTGTCAATGAGACTTCTGCACCTCCCAGCAGGTATTTTGGCCCAGTCCTCATGAGCAAACTGCTCCAGTTGTCTCAGGTTTGAAGGGTGCCTTCTCCAGATGGCATGTTTCAGCTCCTTTTACAGATGTTCAATAGGATTTAGATCAGGGCTCATAGAAGGCCACTTTAGAATAGTCCAATGTTTCGCTCCTAGCCATTCTTGGGTGTTTTTAGCTGTGTGTTTTGGGTCATTATCCTGTTGCAAGACCCATGACCTGCGACTGAGACCAAGCTGTCTGACACTGGGCAGCACATTTCTCTCTAGAATACCTTGATAGTCTTGAGATTTCATTGTACCCTGCACAGATTCAAGACACCCTGTGCCAGATGCAGCAAAGCAGCCCCAGAACATAACAGAACCTCCTCCATGTTTCACAGTAGGGACAGTGTTCTTTTCTTGGTATGCTTCATTTTTGCGTATGTGAACATAGAGCTGATGTGCCTTGCCAAAAAGTTCCAATTTTGTCTCGTCTGTCCATAGGACATTCTCCCAGAAACTTTGTGGCTTGTCAACATGCAGTTTGGCAAATTCCAGTCTGGCTTTTTTATCATTTGTTTTCAACAGTGGTGTCCTCCTTGGTCGTCTCCCATGAAGTCCACTTTGGCTCAAACAATGACGGATGGTGCAATCTGACACTGATGTACCTTGACCTTGGAGTTCACCATGAATGTGTTTAGAGGCTGTTCTGGGCTCTTTTGTTACCATTCGTATTATCCGTCTCCTCCTGCGACCACGTCCAGGGAGGTTGGCTACAGTCCCATGGATCTTAAATTTCTGAATAATATGTGCAACTGTAGTCACAGGAACATCAAGCTGCTTGGAGATGGTCTTATAGCCTTTACCTTTAACATGTTTGTCTATAATTTTCTTTCTAATCTCCTGAGACAACTCTCTCCTTTGCTTCCTCTGGTCCATGTTTAGTGTGGTACACACCATGTCAACAAACAGCACACTGACTACTTGTCACCCTTTAAATAGGCCGACTGACTGATTACAAGTTTGTAGACACCTGTGATGTTAATTAGAGGACACATCTTGGTTGAACATGTCCCTGTGGTCACATTATTTTCAATCTTTTCTAGGGGTACCATCATTTTTGTCCAGGCCTGTTTCATGAGTTTGTTTTTGAAAATAATTCTGCTGAACCACAATTCAAAAGCATTGTCTGATTTTCATTGGTTAATTTTCATAGAATTTTTATTTATTACCACTTTTGTCAGATTCAAGTTATTTCTGTGACCATTGTGGGTTTTTCTTTCATTAACAGAAGGGTACCAACTATTTTGTCCACATCTGTAGATTTTGCTAATGACATCACACTGTTTTCTCAAACTTGTCAACACATGCAGGATGCAGTGCATCCAGAAAGTATTCACACCGCTCAACTTTTTTCACATTTTGTTATGTTACAGTCTTATACCAAAATGGATTCGATTCTGGCCTATAATAGAGCAGTGGGTGGGTCTCAAGGATGGCGGTGGGTTGGCTTTGTCAAATGTTGAAGCATATGATTTACCCGGCAGAGTCAAAAATGTTTCTGGTATTTGTGGGAGAGAAAAACAAGATAAAGGCTGTGTGTGTGTGTGTGTTTAAGAGAATTAACTCTTTTGAAATTTTATGAATAATTATGTGACCAATAGACATATTTCAGACATTTAAAACCTACAAACACACCACTTTTCAGTGAATGACCTCTTTAAATTTGAAATTTGAAAAAAATAATAATAAAGGAATTAACACTGAATAAAGATTAATAGTCTTAAACCCATCAAATCATGTGTGTGTGACTACAAAATAGATTTTATTTATATTTAAATGCACTTTACTTTAAATTTTAAAAATAAATATTTTTAAGAGAAATTTATATTCTTTTTCTTGCATCTTCTTCTTGAAGTATTCTAAAACTGTATTTACCAACAACTCAGTCTAACATGCACCTCCACTGTTGTTGCAAAGACATGTTTTATGAAGAAAAAAACTGTTTCTTACAGTCTACACATCACTGAAATCCACAGAAGCACCTTTAAATTTGAAATTCGAAAAAAAATAATAATAAAGGAATTAACACTGAATAAAGATTAATAACTGTCTTAAACCTATCAAATCATTTGTGTGTAACTACAAAATACATTTTATTTATATTTAAAGACACATTTTATTAAGAAAAAAATTGTTTCTGAAATCCACAGAAGCACCTAATTGCCCAGTTTGGGATCAATAAAGTACATCTATCTATCTATCTATCTATCTATCTATCTATCTATCTATCTATCTATCTATTTGTCTGTCTGTCTATCTATCTACAGTGGATCTGGAAAGTATTCACAGTGCTTCACTTTCTCCACATTTTATGTTACAGCCTTATTGCAAAATGGATTAATTTCATTTTTTTTTCCTCAAAATTCTACACACAATACCTCATAATGACAATGTAAAAAAAAGGTGGGGTTTTTTTTTAGATGTTTGCAAATTTATTAAAAATAAAAAAATAAGAAATCACATGTACATAAGTGTTCACAGCCTTTGCCATGAAGCTCAAAATTGAGCTCAGGAGCATCCTGTTTCCACTGCTCATCCTTGAGATGTTTCTACAGCTTAATTGGAATCCACCTGTGGTAAATTCAGTTGATTGGACATGATTTGGAAAGGCACACACCTGTCTATATAAGGTCCCACAGCTGACAGTGCATGTCAGAGCACAAACCAAGCATGAAGTCAGAGGAATTGTCTGTAGACCTCCGAGACAGAATTGCCTCAAGGCACAAATCTGGGGAAGGGTACAGAATATTTCTGCTGCTTTGAAGGTCCCAATGAGCACAGTGGCTTCCATCATCCATAAATGGAAGTTTGGAACCACCAGGACTCTTCCTAGAGCTGGCCAGCCATCTAAACTGAGCGACTGGGGGAGAAGGGCCTTAGTCAGGGAGGTGACCAAGAACCCAATGGTCACTCTGTCAGAGCTCCAGCATTCCTCTGTGGAGAGAGGAGAACCTTCCAGAAGGACAACCATCTCTGCAGCAATCCACCAATCAGGCCTGTATGGTAGAGTGGCCAGACGGAAGCCACTCCTTAGTAAAAGGCACATGGCAGCCCGCCTGGAGTTTGTCAAAAGGCACCTGAAGGACTCTCAGGCTATGAGAAACAAAATGTTCTGATCTGATGAGACAAAGATTGAACTCATTGGCTTGAATTCCAGGTGTCATGTTTGGAGGAAACTAGGCATAGCTCATCACCAGGACAATACCATCCCTACAATGAAACATGGTGGTGGCAGCATCATGCTGTGGGGATGTTTTTCAGCGGCAGAAACTCAGAGTCTAGTCAGGATAGAGGAAAAGATGAATGCAGCAATGTACAGAGACATCCTGGATGAAAACCTGCTCCAGAGCGCTCTTGACCTCAGACTGAGGCAATGGTTCATCTTTCAGCAGGACAATGACCCTAAGTGCACAGCCAAGATATCAAAGGAGTGGCTTCAGGACAATTCTATGAATGTCCTTGACTGGCCCAGCCAGAGCCCAGATTTGAATCCAATTGAACACCTCTGGAGAGATCTGAAAATGGCTGTGCACCAATGCTTCCCCTCCAACCTGATGGAGCTTGAGAGGTGCTGCAAAGAAGAATGGGCAAAACTGCCCAAAGATAGGTGTGCCAAGCTTGTGGCATCATATTCAAAAAGACTTGAGGCTGTAATTGCTGCCAAATGTGCATCAACAATGTGTTGAGCAAAGGCAGTGAATACTTATGTACATGTGATTTCTTAGTTTTTTATTTTTAATAAATTTGCAAAAATCTCAAAACTTTTTTCATGTTGTCATTATGGGGTATTGTGTGTAGAATTTTGAGGGGAAAAAATGAATTTATTCCATTTTGAAATAAGGCTGTAACATAAAATGTGGAGAAAGTGAACCACTGTGAATACTGTCCGGATGCACTCTATTTATCTATCTAAATTTGAAATTTGGAAAAAATAATAATAATAAAGGAATTAACACTAAATAAAAATTAATAATGAGCTTTCTTTTCCTCCCCCTTGTCCTGCCAGGCAGCTAGGTGAGCAGAACAGAAATCTGCTACCCTTATTGTGCCAAACAGATTTACTTTGATAAAAAGGAGCTTCACACAGTACATACTGTTAGGCCCAGAAATATTTGGACAGTGACACAATCTTCATGATTTGGGCTCTGCATGCCACCACATTGGATTTGAAATGAAACAACTACAACGGAATTGAAGTGCAAACTTTAAGGTTTAATTCAAGGGGTTGAACAAAAATATATGATTAAACATGTAGGAATTGTAACTATTTTTATACAAACGCTTCTCATTTCAGGGGCTCAAAAGTAATTGGACAAATAAACATAACCCTGAGTAAAATGTTACTTTTCAATATTTTGTTGAGAATCCTTTGCAGGCAATGACTGCCTGAAGTCTGGAACCCATGGGCATCACCAAACGCTGGGTCTCCTCCTTTGTGATGCTTTGCCAGGCCTTTACTGCAGCTGTCTTCAGTTGTTGCTTGTTTGTGGGTCTTTCTGCCTTAAGTTTTGTCTTGAGCAAGTGAAATGCATGCTCGATTGGGTTGAGATCTGGTGATTGACTCGGCCATTGCAGAATATTCCACTTCGTTGCTTTAAAAAACTCCTGGGTTGCTTTTGCAGTATGTTTTGGATCATTGTCCATCTGTACTGTGAAGCGCTGTCCAATCAACTTTGCTGCATTTGGCTGAATCTGAGCAGAAAGTATATCCCTATACACTTCAGAATTCATCCGGCTGCTTCTGTCTTTTGTCACATCATCAATAAACACAAGTGACCCAGTGCCATTGGAAGCCATGCATGCCCATGCCATCACACTGCCTCCACCATGTTTTACAGAAGATGTGGTGTGCTTTGGATCATGAGCTGTTCCAATTCTTCTCCATACTTTCTTCTTCCTATCATTCTAGTACAGGTTGATCTTAGTCTCATCTGTCCAAAGAATGCTGTTCCAGAACTGGGCTGGCTTCTTCAGGTGTTTTTTGGCAAAGTCAGTTCTGGCCTTTCTATTTTTGAGGCTGATTAATGGTTTGCACCTTGTGGTGAATCCTTTGTATTTACTCTCATGAAGTCTTCTCTTTATGGTAGACTTAGATACTGATACACCTACTTCCTGGAGAGTGTTCTTCACTTGAGTGGATATTCAATTCAATTCAATTCAACTTTATTTATATAGCGCCATTTCACAATAACAGTCATCTCATAGCACTTTCAACTGTAGGGGGAACCCCCACAGTTGCAGAAAGACCCCAGCAATCAGGTGATTCCCTGTGAGCAAGCGCTTGGCGACGGTGGAGAGGAAAAACTCCCTTTTAACAGGAAGAAACCTCCAGCAGAACCAGGCTCAGGGAGGGGCAGTCATCTGCTGCGACTGGCTGGGGGGTGAGGGGACAGAGAAGATGAAAAGAACAGACATGTAGAGAGCAAACAGCACGATGGGGACTCAATCTATGGGAGAGAACAAACAGATGTTAATGACCAGCAAAAAAAATATTTCATTGAGAGTGAAGAAAGGAGTGAAGCCCAGTGCATTATTGGAGGTCCCCCGGCTGTCTAAACCTATTAGCAATGTTGCGAAGGGGTTGTTCTTCACCATGGAAAGGATTCTGCGATCATCCACCACTGTTGTCTTCTGTGGACGTCTAGGCCTTTTTGAGTTCCCAAGCTCACCAGTGCACTCTTTTTTTCTCAGAATGTACCAAACTGTTGATTTGGCCACTCCTAACATTTCTGCTATCTCTCTGATGGATTTCTTCTTTTTTTTTTTTTTCAGCCTCAGGATGGTCTGTTTCACCTCCATTGAGAGCTCCTTTGACCGCATGTTGTGTGTTCACAGCAACAGCTTCCAAATGCAAACGCCACACCTGGAATCAACTCCAGACCTTTTAACTGCTTAACTGATGACAGGTTAACGAGGGAAGAGCCCATGCAGCCTTGTTATTTTTTTTTGCAGCCTTCTGAGTCAATTGTCCAATTACTTTTGGTCCCTTGAAAAAGAGGTGGCTGCTAAAATAACAAAACTTGTGTCACTGTCCAAATATTTTTGGGCCTAACTGTATATACAGCATCTCACAAAAGTGAGTATAGCCCTCACATTTTTGTAAAAATTTTATTATTCATCTTTTCATGGGACAACACTGAAGATGTGACACTTTGATACAATGTAAAATAGTTAGTGTACAGTTTGTATAATAGTGTAAATTTCCTGTCCCCTCAAAATAATTCAACACACAATGTCTAAACCGCTGGCAACAAACATGAGTACACCCCTAAGTGAAAATGTCTAAGTTGTGTCCATAGTGTCAATATTTTGTATGGCCACCATTATTTTCCAGCACTGCTTTAACTCTCTTGGGCATGGAGTTCACTAGAGCTTCACAGGTTACTACTGGAATCCTTTTCCACTCCTCCATGACGTCATCACGGAGCTGGTGGATGTTAGAGACCTTGCGCTCCTCCACCTTCCACTTGAGGATGCCCCACAGATGCTCAATAGGGTTTAGGTCTGGAGACATGCTTGGCCAGTCCATCACCTTTACCCTCAGATTCTTTAGCAAGGCAGCGGTCATCTTGGAGTTGTGTTTGGGGTCGTTATCATTTTGGAATACTGCCCTGTGGCCCAGTTTCCAAAGGGCTGCTTCAGTATCTCACAGTACATGTTGGCATTCATGGTTCCCTCAATGAACTATAGCTCCCCCGTGCTGACAGTACTCATGCAGCCCCAAATCATGACACTCCCACCACCATGCTTGACTGTAGGCAAGAGACACATTTCTTTGTACTCCTCACCTGGTTGCCGCCACACACGCTTGACACCATCTGAACCAAGTAAGTTTATTTTGGTCTCATCAGACCACAGGACATGGTTCCAGTAATCCATGGCCTTAGTCTGCTTGTCTTCAGCAAACTGGTTGTGGGTGTTCTTGTGCATCATCTTTAAAAGGGACTTCCTTCTGGGACGACAGCCATGCAGAACAATTTGATGCAGTATGCGGCGTATGCTCTGAACACTGACAGACTGACCCCCCACCCCTTCAACCTCTGCAGCAATGTTAGCAGCACTCATACGTCTATTTTCAAAAGACAACCTCTGGATATGACGCTGAGCACGTGCACTCAACTTCTTTGGTCGACCATGGTGAGACCTGTTCTGAGTGGAACCTGTCCTGTTAAACCGCTGTATGGTCTTGGCCACCGTGCTGCAGCTCAGTTTCAGGATGTTGGCAATCATCTTATAGCCTAGGCCATCTTTATTTAGAGCAACAATTCTTTTTTTTTCAGATCCTCAGAGTTCTTTGCCATGAGGTGCCATGTTGAACTTCCAGTGACCAGTATGAGAGATCGTGAGAGCAATAACACCAAATTTAACACACCTGCTCCCCATTCACACCTGAGACCTTGTAACACTAACGAGTTACATGACACCGGAGAGGGAAAATGGCTAAATCAGCACAATTTGGACATTTTCACTTAGGGTGTACTCACTTTTGTTGCCAGCGGTTTAGACATTAATGGCTGTGTGTCAAGTTATTTTGACGGGACAGCAAATTTACACTGTTATACAAGCTGTACACTGACTACATTGTATCAAAGTGTCATATCTTCAGTGTTGTCCCATGAAAAGATATAATAAAATTTTTACAAAAATGTGAGGGGTGTACTCACTTTTGTGAGATACTGTATGTACTGTATATTGTTGTAAACTCATTTTGCAATAACTTTTAATACTTTATTTAAATTATTTTACCCATGAAGGACCAGCCAGGAGGGGAATGGGGAGAGGAGGTGTGGGAAGGGGGAAAGAAAAAGGAGAGGAACAGACAAAGAACACAAACAAACCAACAGCTAAAACAAACAGAAGACAGACTGCTTCTTCCACCGAAGAGGTCTCAATATGAGTCTGGTATCCACAACTGTTAAAGGAGAGACATATGTGTGTGGGTGCATCCGTGTGCGTGTGTATGACAGCACGCACAAAATAAGTGTGTGCATGTGAGTGGTTTGTCAGGAAACATACGAAGAGGGCGGCCATGTTATATGTTCAAAGATGCTCTTATTTGTGAAGTGCGGTGTAGTGGCGCTCACTTCCGTTTCCGCCACTACACCGCTCCTATAAATATCAGCAGGCAGGGAAGTCCGGCCTCTTTGCCAACACCTCCTGATGGTTGTATTGTGGAGTTCGCAGCAGCAATAAAGATAAGTTCAGTCATGCACCTGGCCTCATTATTGAGAGACTGTTTACAGACATCACATTTTGGCAATGAGGATGGGATAAAGCATGGAAGCGTGTGTCTCCACTTTGGCCCTTCCTGGAGCTCCTGGGCGAGCCACCTGTTCCCTGGCCGAGATGGTATGCAGCCTTCAAAACATACATCGTGGCACTCAGTCTGGGTGAGATGGGCAAGCTGAAGGCACGCACACTCCTGGTGCACAAGTTGGGAATCGAGGGCCAGCGGATACTGAGCACACTCGGTGATTCGGACGAATTTGAGGACGTGGTCGAGCTAATGACCCACCATTTTCGCGCCCCGGACAGCATCATCGTCTGGAGGATCAAGTTTCGACAGTGCCACCAACGGGCGGGTGAACCTATCCAGCGGTTTGTCGCCAACCTGAAACTACTGGCTAGCAAGTGTCATTTTGGTCCGCTGGAGGAGGAGATGGTTCGCAACCAGAATCAGAATCAGAATCAGAATCAGAATAAACTTTATTGCCAAGAATGTAAAAAAACACGCGAGGAATTTGACTTGACATTGGTGCGCAGGTGCGCGACACAACGACACAGCAGCTATAATAGGCGCCTCATCAAACAGAGATAGATAAGAAAGGGAGGGGAGGGGAGGGAACGACAAGGGGGGAGGAGAGAAAAAAAACTTCGTTATCAGAATACAGCTTATGAATATTTAACCAGCTGGCGGAGCACACCAACAATGCTGCAATAAGGACGAAACTGCTCACAGGACCGGGTGACTTGACGCTGGCTCGAGCTGTCAAGTTGGCTCTCCAGTTGGAGACAGCAGAGAAGCTAGCTTCAGAGCTAAGTGAGCGTCTGTCACAACAGCAGCTGGATTTTCCCGCCATGACTCAAGCAGCGGATCCAGATAGCGATGACAGCGTGTGGGTCCATGAAGCACCGTTTTAAGGCCAGGGACTGCCCGGCGAGAAGGAAGCACTGCGGCAAATGTGGACGCTTGAACCACTATGCCAGGGTGTGCCGTATGTCCGAGCAAGGAGGCCCAAAAGGAAATCGCCCCCCCGCCCCTACAATTGTTCTCCGAGTACCAATGGGTACACGTTCTGCACGGTTGAGCTTGATGGTGTGGAGGTGCCGCTGCTGATCGACACGGTGGCGGAGGGTTCTCTGATGAATTGGGCTACGGTGAGAAAATTCTTTCCCCACTATAGGAGTGCAGGAGACCCAGCGCTGCACTATGGTTATGGAGGTGGACGGCTGTGCACGGTGGGAATGCTGGTGCTGACGGCGCAGTACAAGTCAGCGGAAATGGCTGACTTCAAGTTCATCATGATGGCCTGAGGTGACAACATCTTGGGCTGTGACCTATTTTATGATCTGGGGTTCGCCATTAAGAACAATGCTGGGAAGGAGTTGTCTGGTTGTGGACAGTGGAACCAGCCAGTTCCGAGAGTGGAGGACGATGCAGTGTGGGACGAAGATTTACCAGGCACCCCGGAGGTCGAGCAGGACCAACCTCGCTCAGGGGCGACGCAGGAGGGTCTCAGTGCCGGAGCTCAAGACGCCCTGGATGAGGGTACTGAGAGTAATGGTGAGGCGCCTGTGTCATCGAGCAACACCGACAAGCTAGCTCCAGTTTTCCCTGGAGCTCGGCCACAGTGGGCCGGAGAATCTGGGGCTACAACGGCGTCAACTGCAGCAGCTTTAAAAGCGGTCGGGGACAGACCATCAGGCACGGAGAAACTGGTGCCAAGCAGCAACACAGCAAGCCGATCAAGACCCCTCTGAGAGTCGCAGATCTGGTTTGGGCTCATGAGGAGGAACAACCACGGCAAATACGGACCAAACGACAGTCTGAAGATCACCAGGAGCGGCTGCGCATCATGGCTAAACGAGGCACAGCCTATTTTCAACTGTCAGATGGCTCGTGGAGACACGCCTACGAGCTGCGACGTGCCCGGGAGGAGGTTTCGGGTGATGGGCCCGCCTAAGAAGACTGCCCGACGGCAAGGAAGAGGAGGCACATTAGTGTTTATGCGATCAGCTGCGGCCCCGGAGGCATAATAATATAATGATATATTATAACATAATAATGATAATACTGGTCAACACCAAATTTATTGTCTAAGTTTTTTAGCTGATTTTGGCCAATTTTGATGTGCTGAATCCAAAAATCACATTGGTTTTGCTCAATCAGGTCAACTTTTTGAACTATGGCCACATGTTTTTTACGTTTTTGTTTACATGTACGGGTATTTTCGCTTTATATGATGCAAAAAAAATTTTTATTTCTTGAAATTCTCTGAATTTTGAACAATGATGACGTAACATTCAGTTTACATGTACTTACCTTTATCGATGTCTACTATTCAATTTACAGTACAACTGCTATACAACTGCTTACAACTTAACATAAAAACCTGACCTGATCAAGAGAAATGGATGTCATTTTCAGATTCAGCGGTGCAAAATTGCCTTAAATCAGTTGTAAAAGCACAGACAACTTACAAAAAAAAAAAAATTTGTTATGTTGTGTAATATTGGTAATAATGGAAAAAAGGAAAAGTTTCAATGTTCATATGTTGTGAATGTGTGAAAATAAGAGAGTTCTACTGTTTATACGGTTGTACATGGTTCTGGGATTATTTTGTGTGTTTTATTTATAGTTTAGGAACACGGCAGTGATTTTAGTTTATGTATGGACTTTATATATTTACTCTATAGGTGGAAGAATAACCCACCTTGCCGTGTGGGGTAGGACAGTAGTCTACCCATCCCCCCCTAGCTTAGGTTTGTTGTGTGGATGTGATAGGCCCTTTAGTGTTTTCAAACTGAAAACAAAAGTTTTCTTAGTGTGTGATTCGGGTCCTAAATTGGGGAGGCACAGCCTATTTGTGTTTTGGACTTTTCTACGGGGGGGCGGGGGGGGGTGCTGTATGTTCAAAGATGCTCTTATTTGTGAAGTGCGGTGTAGTGGTGCCCACTTCCATTTCCGCCACTACACCACTCCTATAAAGGTATAGAGTGAAGTGATGATAAAGAGTGAAGTACGAGGAGACGAAGAGTGATGTCTGAAGATACAGTTGAGGTTCGACTGGACACAGCAATGATGGTAGAAGGACTACAGCTCCTGACCAGATAGAGTGATGATATAGAGTGAAGTACATGGCGGTAATGCACTTGTAAGCTGGTTGCCAACCACCAATCAAATCTAAAAGAAGAAGAAGAAGAAGAGCTATAAAACGTCACAACGCTATGGAGGACGTCACAAAGCTATGAGGAGAACGTCGCAGAGCTATCAGGAAAACGTCACAAAGCTATGAGAAAAACATAATCAAGTCTGTGGTGGTAATGCACCTGTAGCTCTCTTCACGACAACAGACACAGGTTGGTTCCTTTAAACGGGCGTTTATTGGGACTTATGCACCCCCCTCTTTGTCACGCCGTGAGAACTGTATGGGCAAACATAACGCATAACCATATATACAGTACAGAGCGAAATAATATAAACAAGTTACAAAACAAATACCTCGTTGGCCGCTTGTCATGAAAAGAGTTCTGAAGGTAAAACAAACTGCTTGGCTTCGATCTTCAATCAAACTTAAGTGCCAGATAGCTGAATAACGTGGCACAGCGTTCTTCTCATTTCCGCTATGTGCTACAATAAAAACAATCCCAGCGGCACTCCAGACGGAAACATCAGTTCCGGTCAGGAAACATTAAATTTCAACAAACTATACAGTTGCAACAACCAACATGTAACGTACAGAAAATATAATTTTATAACAACACTTACACTCCCACCAAATCACTCATTGATTTAAATGCGGGATTTCTTTTAAACACAGATTATAAATGGAATCAATGACTTGTGTTGTTTTAACTCTGAAAGAATGTGACCCACTTTTGTTTAATTTCTACTTAATTTGCCTCAAGCAAGGTAACCACCTTGTGAATGGGCCTTTGAAGGTAAACCGGTCTAGGTTATACCTCTTCCTTGGTGGTATACACGCTCATGATGATGCTTGACAAGCAGTGTTGAAACATGGGATTTCTTTGGAAGGATCGCAGGATGTTTTACATCATGGTGCAAGGCTGACTGGGACAATCGTCCTCCTACCCTTAGGACATTGTTCTTGTCCAAGAAGGCGTTCAACTTGTATAACTTGCTGTACTTGTTCAAGGTGTCTCCCTTCTGAGCTTTGATTTTTTGTATGTCCGCAGCAAAGGCATCTTCTTGCACTAGCCTGATGATAAAGCTTTCTGCTTCCTTTCTTTCTTCAAGACTGGTTGCTTCATTTGTTCTTGGCTGAAGTCCTTTGATTTCTTTGGCAAATCTCTTGAGCCTAGCAATGGCTCTAACTGCCCTGGACCAGTCAGAGAATTTGGCGAGGCGTTTCGCCACTGACTCTATTCCTTTCATCATGACTGTATGGACATGGGCTTTGCGAAGTTCAGGGTCAGTTCTTTCAACATCTCCCACCATTTCCTCTTCACGTGGAAGATTCTGGTGCCAAAGAAAATCAGGTCCTGTCAGCCAATTAGACTCTTTTAACAGAGCTGCACTCAGTCCTCTTGAAGCGCAGTCAGCTGGGTTGTTTTCAGTGCTGACATGTCGCCATTGTGCGGGATCTGTGCTAGATCTTATGCATTGGATCCGGTTGGCTACGAATGTGTGGAATCTCTTTGCATCATTGTAGTTAGCTTCGGGATTTGCACAGCCGACAATACTCCAGCCAAGATCAGTTCGCTGGGCATATGGATGATTGTCTTTCCCAAACAGAATTTCTCTTGGAAGAAGGGCTTGTTGGCAGTTGTAGCCGATTAGTAGTCCTACTTCACAATCTAGTGGTGGTGGAATCTTGTCTGCCAGTTGTTCAAGATGAGGCCACTTTAGTGCTGTTTCAGAGGTTGGAATGTGTGACCTATCTGCTGGGATGAACTCTCGTGTGAAAAGTGCTGGCAATGGAATTCTTCTCTCTAAGTTGTATCCTCTCACTTGCAAGTTTGTCAGTTTCTGAGAGGTTATGACTACTGATTTTGTAGTCATTGTGGATAGCCGCAAGCTGACATTCTCTTTGCTTGTATCGAGGTCTTGGGCTATTTCGTCTAGGATGAAAGTTGTATCACTTTGAGTGTCTAAGAGTGCATACACAAGAACTTCGTGGTCTGGGTGCTTTGTAGACGAGATCCAGACTGATACGATTGAGGATGTTTGTGTGTTTGGGCCCTCTTGTATGACTCTGTTGGTGGTTGCTGTCGCAGCTACTTCTTTGATCTCTGCTTTGTCCTTTGAGTTATCTTCTCCTTTTGGAGCAGTCAGCCTTTGACGGTCTTTAAACTTCTCCTCATGCAAACATGTCGGATGTCTTCTTTGGCACCTCTGGCATGTACTTCTGTTGTCACACTCCTTTGAGTGATATCCTACATTCAGACATCCAAAACAAAGCTTCTCTGCTTGCACAAACTTGACACAATCTTGAACTGTCTTTTCACTGAACTTTCTGCACTTAGCAAGGTCATGTCCTGCTCTTTTGCAGAAAACACATGATGGAATGCTGCTCTGTTTTGTATCTGTGGCCAGTGTCTTTGCTTGAATAGTTTGGCTTCGGGTGTGTTTTGTTTTCTCACTTTCCACACTTTTGAGCACTTGAATTGAGGATATGGGATCACAAGCAAGGTCTGCTTCCTTAGACAGGAAGTCTACAAACTCTTTAAATGGTGGATAATCAGCGTTTGCTTCTCTGACTTCCATCACTTTACGGTTCCATCTGGATACCAGCCAATCTGGTAACTTCAGCAGAATTTTTTGGCTTTCATTACAGTCATTAAGAATTTCTAATGTCTTCATGTGGGGCATTGCAGCCTCACAGCTCTTAAGGAAGTCTGCAAATTCCCTTAATTCACAACCATCTTTTGTGCTTATTTTTGGCCATCCATGTAGTTTGTCCCTGAAGGATTTCCCAATTATAAATGGGTCTCCAAAACGTTTTTCCAAAAGCTGCCAGGCCGAGTCATATGCAGCTTCAGTGCCCAATAAGAAGAATCCTTCAACGGCCCTTTTTGCAGCACCACCTAAATACTTCCTTAGGTAATACAGTTTTTCATTCTTTGGGATGTTTTTCCTGTCAATCAATGTTTCAAAGGAGAGTCGCCAGTCCTTGAATCTCAAGGGGTCTCCAGTGAATAATGCAGGCTCTGGTGTTGGAAGACGACTCGCATTTATAGCTTCTGTTAGCATGCAGACCAAATCTGAGGTGTTCTGTACTGTAGGAATGGGTGGAGCTTGAGCTGTGACTGGCAGGGACTGAGGAATGAAGGAGGGACTTGAGGCATTGAGGGCTTGTGTGGTGACTGGCAGAGACTGAGGGATGAAGGAGGGACTTGAGGCATTGAGGGCTTGTGTGGTGACTGGCAGAGACTGAGGGATGAAGGAGGGACTTGAGGCATTGAGGGCTTGTGTTTCTCCAAATTCAACATCATACAGCAATTCAGCTGTTTTAAAATTTTCTTCAACTTGATCATAGACCATTACTCGTGCTCTTGCAGCATTTAACTTCTTCATTTCTTCCAAGCGTTTAAGCCTTCTACGTTTGTCTTGCATTTCTTGTTGTCTGGCAAAGGTTTCAGATTCAAATTGTGCAAGCCGTTGTTTATCTTCAGCCTCTAGCCTTTGGAGTTCAGCCTCTTCTCTTTCTTGTTCATCCAATACTGCTAAGACTTCCTGGGATGCGGCAGCCTCCGCTGCAGCCTCGCATCTTTTGGCTGAGTTAGTACTAGAACGAATAGAACATTTTGATTGATGAGATGGTGGCCTTGATAAGGAGCAAGTTGAGTCTAGAACTGATCCAACATCGGGCCAAGGTTCATCCTCTTCTTCTGTTTTAGGCTTCTTAAGCTGTCCTTTTGCCTTTTGAATGATTAACTCTGAGAGTGAAACGCAGGTGTCTACTCTGCGTCGCAGATCTGGCTCAGGAGTTTGTATTTTGCGTAATGTTCCATATATGGCTTTTACATCGGAGCAAGTGCTGCTTATATTTTCAATCAGCTCACTCAATTCATCCTCTGAGGCTTCATTGGTCAGTATTTCCTTGCCTATTCTAGCATGGTACCTCCATTTCTCATAAATGATTCTGTACCGTCGTTGGATACTTTTCATCTTGTCTTCTTGAAGTTCTCTCCCCTTCTCAGTGAGGGTTCGAATTCTTTCGCCTCTTCGCAGCCCTTCTGCTTCTGCAGATTTGGTAACTTCAGGTTGGGCAGATGAGTCAGCCATCTTGTGGCAGGTCTCAGTGTTTGTGTCAGACATTCTGAGATAACTTGAACAACAGTGAAACAACTGGATGATGACTAGTTTGTAATTATACTGACTTCAATACTGCATTAAGATAACTGTATAAACATTTAAACTTAGCCACTTTTCAGCTAACTTCAATTTCAAAGCAAGAATAAGAGCAGTGAAATTACTTTAACACAATATGTAAATGTGAACTTTAACAGCTGATAATATGTTTAGAAATGCATTAAATTGCTTATTTTACAAAATAGGAAAACAGAGTTGGGTTAAGTGCCCTTTAACGTCACTGAAAATGCCCTTTAAGCTTGTTGAAATTTTATAGACACAAAGCTTGCATAAATCTTAGTTTCAGATTAAAATGTCCTTATTTTTTAACGTTCATCAAAGATTGTTAATTTACATATAAATTTAACATCGACTTTAACCTTGTAACATGAAGCAACTGTGAAAATCAGGACATCTGATAATCTCCAACCACAACAGCTAAATAGCACACAAGCTGATAGATCTGAGTCCTTATTGCAATGTCCAAGTTAAACCACTTCTCACACCACCTTAACTTGAAACTTGAGGTGGAGCGCCTTTTGGCTTTAATTTGTAAAGTTGCGCTTTAACACAGTCTAACGGCCATTACTTGCGGTTGCTATTGTAACGGATGCCAACTAGTGCTGTTCAGCGTAGAACGTTAGTAAACCTCCCTCCCAAAGCCTCATACAGTATCGGTAGCGCTGAGCTATCGGTCGGACCTTTAGCTCAGCGCGATCGTGCTGTGTCTCCCATGCTCGAACTGTGTAGTTGACTGAGAGGTCGCGGGTTCGTGTCCCGTGTGGGGCGAACTGCGCAGGATGATCTCTGTCACACTGGTGCCGTGACCTGGATGGGAGTGAGGTTTAAGGGGGAGAGTGTAACGGATGCCAACTAGTGCTGTTCGGCGTAGAACGTTAGTAAACCTCCCTCCCAAAGCCTCATACAGTATCGGTAGCGCTGAGCTATCGGTCGGACCTTTAGCTCAGCGCGATCGTGCTGTGTCTCCCATGCTCGAACTGTGTAGTTGACTGAGAGGTCGCGGGTTCGTGTCCCGTGTGGGGCGAACTGCGCAGGATGATCTCTGTCACACTATGACGACAGTGCGGTATGGACTTGCTTAACTGACGACCTGGATCTTCCTCTCCTCGCTACCCGCCGTGATCTCGGAGTCCTTGTTACCCGTGTTGAGCAGGCGAGTTCTCACTGTAGCTCTCTTCACAACAACAGACACAGGTTGGTTCCTTTAAACGGGCGTTTATTGGGACTTATGCACCCCCCTCTTTGTCACGCCGTGAGAACTGTATGGGCAAACATAACGCATAACCATATATACAGTACAGAGCGAAATAATATAAACAAGTTACAAAACAAATACCTCGTTGGCCGCTTGTCATGAAAAGAGTTCTGAAGGTAAAACAAACTGCTTGGCTTCGATCTTCAATCAAACTTAAATGCCAGATAGCTGAATAACGTGGCACAGCGTTCTTCTCATTTCCGCTATGTGCTACAATAAAAACAATCCCAGCGGCACTCCAGACGGAAACATCAGTTCCGGTCAGGAAACAATAAATTTCAACAAACTATACAGTTGCAACAACCAACATGTAACGTACAGAAAATATAATTTTATAACAACACTTACAGCACCTTTGAGCTGGTTGCCAACCGCCAATCAAATCTAAGAGAAGAAGAAGAAGTCCGGCAGCTTTGCCAATGCCCCTGCCTGACGGTTGCATTGTGGAGTTTGCAGCAGCAATAAAGATAAGTTCAGTCGTGCACCTGGCCTCATTATTGAGAGACTATTTACAGCTATAACAGGCCGGTCACAGCAACCCCCCCCACCCCACCCCCGGAAACCCCAAGCAAGCAGGACAGTGCCACCAACCCCCACAGAGCACAAACGTCCGAGGCCAACAAGCCCCAGGAGAGCTAGGCATCCGCCCCAGGAGGGACGGCCAAGGGAGGCCCACGCCCCCAGACCGGCCAAACCCCCAGCCCCCCAGTGGGGCCAACGCCAGCCCCTGGGCCCCAGGTGCCGGGAGGCCAGTGCCCCCACCTCCCGGGCCAGAGATCAACCCACACCCCCAGCGCAAGCCCCCCCCCCCCCCCCGATACCTCTACAGCGGGCCTGCCTGTTGTATGGGGATTTGGCCTTTGGGGCTTGCTGTAGCCGATGCCAGGCAGTCGACGTGGTGATGTCAGGCGGATTACGGCCAGAATGTATATTGAATGTGAATCGATAAAGTTCAGTTCATTGCTTGGTACAACATGGCTCACGTCTCGCATTATTAAGACATAACTTTTGGCAACATCGTATTAAACCAGGGCTATTCAATTACAAAATCAGTTGGGCCACAATTAGAAACTAGAAAAGCACTCAGCGAGCGCAGACCTCCGCCAAGCGCCACAGTTCCCCCCTATACAGTGTTTGTGTGTACGTTTTCAGATTCCTTGACCATGAAAACATATGACTAGCAATTGGATTCACAATGATAGGATTAGTGGTTCAGTAGTTATTGACGAAAATGGCATTTTCCGTAATGGCGGTTTAGCGCCACAGTTCCCCCCATACAGTGTTTGTGTGTACGTTTTCAGGTTCCTTGACCACGAAAACATATGACTAGCAATTGGATTGACAATGATAGGATTAGTGGTTCAGTAGTTATTCACGAAAATGGCATTTTCCGTAATGGCAGCCACAGTTCCCCCATACAGTGTTTGTGTGTACGTTTTCAGATTCCTTGACCATGAAAACATATGACTAGCAATTGGATTGACAATGATAGGATTAGTGGTTCAGTAGTTATTGACGAAAATGGCATTTTCCATAATGGCGGTTTTCTTCTGGACGGTGAGCCGGATCATCCCCAATATTTAATCAGTTCTTCCTTGTACCATTTCCAACAACACCTGAAAGTTTCATTGAAATCGGAGGTAATCAAGACATGTACCTGGGCCGCACATGTTTAGCGAGCTGTTGAATATGACAAATTTCAAACTAGCACAGATCAATATGACGAAAAATATGCACTTTTTATTTATTGTCATGGTTTTATGTAAATGTGCGCTTTGCACATGACAAAGTGCATAAAAAAACACTAACAATAACAGTTGATTGTAACTTGAAATAGAAATATTTCAATTTTGAACAATAATTAAATAAATAGAATGGGGGAAAAAGTACGATTTTGTAAATGACCATTTTGGTCACATCTGGCATATCTCAAAGTGCATAGCTGCATTAAAAAAGAGCTGTCAAACACTTAAGGAACCTCTTTTTAAAACTACACATACACACACATATTACCCTGCTGACTTCCCACATGCCAAAACCATGCAAGTTAGGTTAATTGGCATCAAACTGGGGATTCTAAATTGTCCTTAGGTATGACTGTGAGAGTGAATGGTTGTCTGTCTCTCTGTGTTGGCCCTGCGATGGACTGGCGATCTGTCCAGGGTGGACCCTGCCTCTCACCCAAAGATGCTGGGATAGGCTCCAGCCCCCCACCCCCACCCCCCGTGACCCGAAAAGGATTAAGCGGAAGAAGATGGATGGATGGACTTGCTCAATGGGAAAAGTGACATTTTTTGCTCTGAACAAGAGCAGTGATTTTTGGCTCAGAAGATGTCAGTCAGTGCAATACGAAGACACTGGTGAAGAGTGCTGTCGGTGAGGGAACAGCGGCTGCTGCTTTTTATTGAGCTCATGTGTGAAAAACTTGATTCCCATGTGTATGTTGAAGCAAACATACTGAAGGCACGGATGGCTACTTTTTGGATGTTTGGGAACTGGTGCTTATTGACGTCACTCCAAAACTTCACAGCGCCGTTTGAACGCAGCTCCTGCGCCACACTTGCGGATGACTGCAGGTCCACAAGTTCCAGTGGTGGATAAGCCCCCTGCTGTTGCAACAGTGAATGGGGTCTCTGGCAAAGCACATTACTTCCGTGGGCAGACTAAGTTCATCTAGTCGACTGGCACTTACCTTTCAACCTCGCAATGAAATCTGTCACCGCGTTTATGTGTGCCGGTGATGGGTTGCTTTTGCGGGGCGTGGGAAAATGCAGCATTCTGCCGGTGCTCAAGTCAGACTCAGAAAGGCCCAGTTTGACTTGGAATGCACGCATCTGTTCCACGACATCGATGACAGTTTTGCATCTGCCTTGTAGTCCCACATTTAAGTCATTCAGGTGTTTGAATATGTCACACAGAAAACAGACATCGGCCATGAAGTTATCATCCAGCATGCATTTCAAGTGTGCTTCAGCCTTTTTTTTTCTTTTTTCTTTTGCTTGCTGCTGCAGAGAAAAGTTTTAATCTCATCTGGGAGATCACAGAATCGCTCCAGTGCTTTACCTTTTGAAGGCTACCTGACATCATTGTGCAAAAGCAGGTCGTGGTGTTCAGCAGACATTTCTGACAGCAGCTTGCGGAACAAGCGATGTTGGAGGCTTGATGTGGAATGAATAAAATTAATTATAGCCATCACACTGTCTATTGTTGTTTTAAGTTCACCGCTAAGCTTCACACACAATACTGTCTGATGCACGATGCAGTGTAATGATGTTACCTGGGGTGCAACAGCTGACCAACGTGCTGCCAGTCCACTTATTACCTCCGCCAGGCCGCAGGCCGCAGGCCAGGAGTTACCTCCGCCAGGCCGCAGGCCAGAAGGAGGTTATGTTTTTGCCAGCGTTTGTCTGTTTGTCTGTCTGTTTGTTTGTCTGTCTGTCTGTTGGTTAGCAAGATAACTCAAAAAGTTTTGGACGGATTTCGATTAAACTTTCAGGCGTTGTTGGAAATGGTACAAGGAAGAACTGATTAAATTTTGGGGATGATCTGGATCACCGTCTGGATACAGGAATTTTTTAAACGATTCTTTAACATTGTGAGATACGGCCATTTTCAACATGTGCGCAGGCGCAATGGAGGGTGCTGGTCGTCGTGTCTGACGAACACAAACTCCGCGTTCTTCAAAGTTTTAGGCACAAAAGCACGCGGAAAACAGTGGTGGGCAGGGCCCGGCAGCGTGCCTGTGTTTGTGCTACGCTGCAAAAGCTGAGACGGGCAGCTGTCCGGCGCCGGATTATTTGGCAGAAATTCCCCGGCCAGCCATAGGGGCTGCGCAAAAACGAGCTCTTTGCCGGGGAAGCTTCTAAATCCTCTTTTGTCGCAGAGTGCAACCCCAATATAAAACCCACGGCAACCTGTCTACCCAATTTGCATCCGTCAGTGAAGCCCTGAGTGCTGCTTTCAGTGGAGGAGATGGACACAACACCAACACTTCAGTTTATTACCTCCGCCAAGGAGGTAATGCTTTTACTACTGAACCACTAATCCTATCATTGTGAATCCAATTGCTAGTCATATGTTTTCATGGTCAAGGAATCTGAAAACGTACACACAAACACTGTATGGGGGGGGAACTGTGGCGCTTGGCGGAGGTCTGCGCTCTCCGAGTGCTTTTCTAGTTTTACCTGCCATTGATGGAGCCCCATCTGTCACAAGCATGCACACACGCTCCATATCCAGACCATTGTCTTTGAAAAATGTTGTAATCTTCTCAAAGATCATCTCACCAGTTGTGTGTCCTTCTAATGGCAGCAAGCCAAACGGACGTATAAGCACAATTGTGCAGTATCAGTTCTGTCCGTGGGCTCATCCACTGCTAAGGACATCGCATCAGCTTTTTTTCAGATAATTCAGCAGTGTTTCATATACGTCTGTAGCTAGAATTTCAACCCTGCCAATGTTGACGTGTCTGACAAGGGCACATTTTTAATAGCAGCTGTCGTTTTCATTTTGTCCTCACTTATAACTTCATCAACAATAGCCAGCATACAGTCTTTCATGGTTTCAGAGTCTGTAAACGGCCTCTTTTTTTTTTTTTGCCAAGAACCACGAAACACAGAGGGAAGCAGGTGTAGTCCTCTCTGGAGCTGTGCATGGCCACACCATCGTGGAACAGCTACAGTTGTAAGATGCAGTCAAAGTCTACACTTTTTACCATGCTCTCCTGAGATCCTTCAGGGAAATTTTCCGGAAAGCCGGGTGTTTCTCAGTGTGGTGCCTCCGGACATTGTACTCTTTTAATAACCCGATACACTCGTGGTGTGGAAGAAGAAAGCAGACGAGGCAGCGAGCTGAACAACACATGAACTTTATTCTCCTTCCAACATCAAGTACAGGAAATACTCTGTCTGGGTCTCTCTGCGCCTCCTTTTTATAACTTTTATTTCTGCACAATGAGACCCAGGGAGTCCAAACACAATACTTTCAGTGTACAAAGACATGCGTGGCACATTAACATAACAATCCCCTCTTTTTCTCTTGACTCCTGCGTCTCCCGACTCCCCAGGGGGCGGATAGTCCTTTCTGCTACTTCTGAGACCCCCCAGAGCCACTTCCTCCTTCAGTCCTTTTGTTCAATCTTCCCCCAGCTTCCGACTCTGGGTGGAGAACCCCCACACAGTGCAACCACACACACACTCCACCCCGAACACCCAGAAAGGGCACTAACCCCCTCGTCCTTTGGGTTTGAGCCTGCACCCATAGCGGCTGTAGCCAGGGGTCGCTGGTCCCGTCGAAACACCCTGCTGGCGAGGTGTGCAGGCGGGCACCTTAGTCTGTGGAGGGAAAAAGGGGAGGGGACATGTCAGCTTCATGAGCACAGGTCTCTACCATGGGAACACCAACTTGCGGAGCCACCAACAGTGGGCATCCGCACCAGGGAGCTTGCGCCAACACCACCTGCTTGTCTGCCAACACAAAAGTGGGCTTCAGCCTGTCGATGCAGACGGTCTACCTACCCCCCCCCCCAAGTCTAACACAAAATGGTTTGCCCTAGTCTCCAGCACCCTGAACGGTCCATCGCACGGTGGGCGCAGCGGGGTCTGGTGTGCATCGTGCCTGACAAAAAAAAAAAAAAATGGCATTCTGTAAGCTTTTTGTGATGAAGGTGCGGGGAAAACAATGGTGGGCTGGGCCCGGCACGTTAACAGCCTCTGTACTGTGCAAAAATTGCGCGGGCGAATCGGCCGCGGGCATGGAGTTTTCTGGGAAAAATTCACCAGGGATCCGCAGCAGCTGAGAAAAAACGAGTTCTGCTAGGGAAGCTTCCAAATCCTCCTTAGGCGCGGAGTACAACCCTAAAAGAACCCAGGACAGGCAGTCGATCCAATTTGCATGCGTGAGCGAAGCTCTGAGCGCCGCCTTAAGCGACCTATGAAAATGTTTGCATAACCCGTTAGCCTGGGGGTTGTACACAGTAGTGCGGTGAATTTTGACCCCCAGGCTCTGGGCCATTGCAGACTAGAGTTCTGAAACAAACTGCAGACCCCTGTCGGAAGTGATGTCCGATGGGGATCCAGACTGTGCCACCCAAGCCAACAAAAAAAGCACGAGCCACTTCCGCGGACGTGGTGAAAGCCAGCGGGACCACTTAAGGCCAACACATTGTGCAGTCCACGATTGTCAAAAGGTGTGCGAAACCTTGCAACAACGGGAGGGGTCCCACCAAAATCCACGTGGACGTGGTCAAACCTCCTGGCTGGGATTTGGAACGGCTTCAGGAGGGCTCTGGTGTTCTTGTGCACTTTGGCCTACTGGCACGCGACGCATGCTGCAGCCCATTCTTTCACGTCCTTGCACAAGCACGGCCAGACAAATTTCACCCCCACCAGTTTAACCAAGGCACACACTCTGGGATGCAAAAGGGAGTGGGCTGACTCAAAAATGCGGCAGCACCAAGAGCTCAGAACCACTGGCCGCAGGCGGCCGGTGAAAACATCGCAGGGCATGGGAGGGCACCCTTCCTGCACCACCCTGCTCTCCAGTTTTAACCCAGTGGGCGTGGACTGGAGCGCACAAATGTCTGCGTCCTCGGTTTGTTCCGTGGCCATAGCAGGGAAATCTATTCCCATGTAGACCGGGGAGACTAACACGCGTGACATTGAGCTTACCAGCAACGTGTTGAATGTTGGTCGTGAACGCTGAGATCACGGACAAATGCCGTTGCTGCCAAGCTGACCACAGTTCCGAGAGTTTGGACATCACGTACGTGAGCGGTTTATGATCCACAAACACAGTGAACTTGCGCTCTTCTAGCCAAAACTGGATATGGCGCGTCACCAGGTGGAGGGCCAACAATTCTCTGTTGAACGTACTGTATTTGGGTTCATTGTTGTGAAAAGTACGACTGAAAAATGCGGGCAGCTGCCACGAACCGGAGACGTACTGTTCCACCACTGCCCCAATGGCAACGTCAGACACATCCATTGTGAGCACTATTCACGCTGACGGGGCAGGGTGGGCTAGCAAGGCGGCGTCAGCAAGCGCCGTTTTGGCGTTTGCGAAAGCCTGGACATGCTCGGGGTCCAGTCGATGTTTTCCGTGGGCTTCTTTTTCTTAAGCACGGCGTACAACAGCTGCAGCAGCTGGGCTGCTCGTGGAAGGAAATGGTTATAAAAGTTGACCATTCCCAAAAATTCCTGTAGGGAATGTCTGCAGACACTGAAAATCCACCACGGCGTGCTCCTTATCGGGTAACGGAATTGTGCCCTCCAGCGAAATGCAGTGGCCCAAAAAATCAATCACAGGCACACCAAACTGGCACTTCACCGGGTTAACAATGAGCCCGTGCGCTTCCAACCTCTGGAAAACCATTTTTGGGCAAGGTGCTCCTCCTCGGATGCACTAGCCACTAGAATGTCATCTAAGTAGACAAAAATGAAAGATAGGTCACGGAGCACTGTGTCCATCATTCTCTGAAAGGTTTGTGCAGCGTCCTTTAACCCAAACGGCATGCGAAAAAACTTGAAAAGGCCAAAAGGAGTTATTACCGCTGTTTTGTGAAATCCTTCACGTGCACCGGGACCTGGTGATAACCGCAGACCAGATCCACTTTTGAAAAAACACGCGCCCCGGCCAGGTGCACAGAAAAATCCTGGATGTGCGGGATGGGATACCGATTGTGTTCCGTGGGGTTGTTCAAGCGCTGGAAAATCACCACACGGTCGCCACGACATGTCAGCCTTAGGCACCATATGTAGCGGGGATGCCCACAGGCTGTTCGAGTGTCTAACGATGCCCAACTGCTCCAAGTTGGCAAACTCCTCGCGCACGCTGGCCAGTTTAGCCGCTTCCAGACACCGAGGTCGCACAAACACCAGCGGGCATTTAGTGGTTATGAAATGGTTGACCCTGTGTTTGGTTACTGAAGCCGAAAAATTTAGGATCGTTAGCGCTTGCATTTACTGTGCAAGTAAATGCTGGTACTTACCCCCTGGAGCTATAACATTAGCCAGTGTTGCTGACCCAGCTCCCCGAACTGTGCAGGGCAGGGAGGTGAAAGAGACAGCGTCCACTAAACGTCTGTTGGCAACATCAACTAACAACCCATAAGCACAAAAAATCTGTGCCTAAAATGGGGGCACAGCACGGTGGCGCAGTGGTTTAGCACTGTGGCAGCACAGTTTTACCCTCGGCCGGGGGACCGCGGGGATCATGAGATCGTGAGTTCGATCCCAGCCCCCGACCAACAGTGAGCTGTGTGGAGTTTGCATGTTCTCCCCGTGTTGCGCGGGTTTACTCCGGGATTTCTCCGGTTTCCTCCCGCACACCAAAAACATGTAGGTTTAGGGCGCACGCAGCGACCAGCAGCCGGTGGCTTGTCACCAGACTGCAAACCAAGTCTACCTACGGGTACAAATAAGTAACAAAAAAAAAAAAAAAAAAAAAAAAAACCAGCACGCAGCTACCACAAAGTCTCACTGACAATGGCATCAGTGCAAGCATATCGTCAGCGTCCGTTCGCCAAACGTCCTGATGGTGGATCCGTTGGCGGCCGTGAGCTCGGGACCACTGCCTCCTGCCGACCTGTCTCCACTGACTGGCGGGATGAGGCTCTTCTGGGAGCCGGAGTCCACCAAAAACCGTCTCCCCGAACATGTGTCCAGGATAAAAAGCAGTTTGTTCCTGTGGCAAGCAGTCACAGCTGCTACTAACTGCTGGCCATGCCGTGCTCCCAGGTTCTTGAATTGGCACAGCGGCAGACAGCGTTGGGCATCTGAGCTGAAATGGTAGCAGGTAGGTTCCTGAGGAACAGGTGGGCGAACAGAAAAGATTCGTCGTTCTTCTCCCTCAGCGCCAACATGCTCTCCATAAGCTCCACGGCTGATCTGTCACCTAACTCTGAACGTTTTAGGAGTCTCTCTGCCCTCTCACTGTCAGACAGGGCATAACGCTGGAGTAGCATCCTCTTGAGTGCTTTATATTTCCCTTGGACAGGCAGCTCCTGGAGCAGGCTCGTTACCTGTTGTGTGGCGCGCACATCCAGTGCAGCGACCACATGGTAATATTTTGTGTCATCCATTGTGATCCCACAGAGTGTGAACTGGGCTTCTATATGCAAGAACCACATGGTCGGGTTGTGAAGCCAGAAGTCTGGGAGCTTGACTGTGACAGCGCATGCAGCGCTTGTGTTGTCCCTCTGGGTAGTCTCCGGGGCGGTGCTTGGCTTGCTCTTCATGGCACGTCTTGGGGTCACCAGTGTGGAAGAAGAAAGAAGACGAGGCAGCGAGCTGAACAACACATGAACTTTATTCTCCTTCCAACATCAAGTACAGAAAATACTCTGTCTGGGTCTCTCTGCACCTCCTTTTTATAACTTTTATTTCTGCACAATGAGACCCAGAGAGTCCAAACACAATACTTTCAGTGCACAAAGACATGCGTGGCACATTAACATAACAATCCCCTCTTTTCCTCTGTTGATTCCTGCGATTCCCAACTCCCCAGGGGGTGGATAGTACTTTCTGCTACTTCTGAGACCCCCCGGAGCCACTTCTTCCTTCAGTCCTTTTGTTCCATCTTCCCCCAGCTTCTGTCTCTGGGTGGAGAACCCCCACACAGTGCCACCACAGTGGCAGATTAAACACAGTGGTTTGGCGTTTGAAGCTGACGGTAAAATGAACAAATACTTGTCAGTCCAGGCAGGGTTAAACCGACGGTTTTCATCACCAATTTTACACTTCAGCGTTGATAATGACATGTTTTAGACTTGGTATGGTGCCACTAGCACCATCAGCCACAAACACAGAGCCCACACTTCAGAACAAATGCACTGCATTGTGGATTGACAGCTGATAGGCTACTGTGGAGTGTTGCATTTAAGATCTGTAGTAATTAATGGATTTCTGCAATTCTGTGAAACATGTTGGCCTTTGCTTCTTTGGCTGGATCACAGACTGCGCCCGGGCCACTCAGAGGTTGCCTCTAGGCCGCATGTGGCCCATGGACCGCTAATTGAATAGGCCCGAATTAAACCATGGGAGCGTGCGTAGATTACCACCTCTGTTCCTGGAGTCTCCGGGTGTGCCAACTACACCGTGGCGCCGCTGGTTGGAGGCGTGTGAGGAGTATATTGCCACAGCTGGCCTGGGCTGGGCGGCACCGACGAAAAGAGATGGAAGAGCATGCTAATCCACTGCCTTGATAAGGAAGGCTAGCGTGTGTTTCGCACGCTGGGTAGCAAGGTCTCATTAAAGGAGTGTCTGGACATGATGGACAATTTGTTGATCAGTGCAACATCACGGCGCTAAGACACAGGTTCTTCAACCGCTGTCAACAAGCTGGTGAGTCCACCCAACACTTTCTAATGGAGCTTTGTAACCTAGCGAGCACGTGCGCCTTCGGGCCTGTAGAGGAAGAGCTAATCCATGGTAAGATAGCACACAGTACGAGCAAGAAGTGGCTCAAAGAGAAGTTAATGCTAACTAAGGATGTTTCATGCTGAAGCAAGTAATAGAATTGACCAGCCAAATAGAGTCTGCTACCCAGCTAGGTCTACAAGTACTAGCTAAAGAGAACGTAGCCACCCAAGCTTCCCCCATGCGTCAGACAGCTAGCAACACAGCTAACTCCTCGGGGCAGACCCCCAAAAGGCGGCAGACTGTGGCAGGAGCAGGAGCTCGGGGACTGAGTGGCAGCTGTGGCTATCCTTGTCATGGGGAGGGCACGTCCACTTGCCCCGCCAGATGGAAGAAGTGCTACAACTGCAGCCATTCTAATCACTGGGCCAGGGTTTGCACCACTGCCAACAAGCCAACAGACTCGGAGCCCGAAGGCATGATGTCGGTGTGTGTAGCAGGCGCTAAGAAGTGGCCATTAAAGTGGTACGTTTTGCAGCTTGACGAGGTCAATGTGCTGCTTATGGTGGGCTCAGGCACTGGTAAATCCATACTGAGTATGTCCACGTTGAGAAGATTTTTCCCAAGAAACGCCATTAAGGTGGGTGCTGTGAAAATGTTTGGTTATGGTCATGCTAAAATTGACATGGTGGGCACAGCCAGTTTGTCGGTAACATGTGGGTCAAAGATTATTCCCGCATTTACTTTCCAGGTATCTCCCGCATTTACTTTCCAGGTATCACGCCAGGGGGCCAACTTGTTGGGAACTGATTTGTTTGGAGAATTAGGATCTCCATCACGGATCCAGCAGGTTCGATGGTGTTGACCGTGTCTCCAGGGTGGCAGGCCCGCTGGCCGGCGTTGTTCGCAGACCTGGGGTTTATAAAGTATTTCAATCACCGCCCGCTCATTGACTCAGGCGTGATGCCCAAGATCCAACCGCTATGGTGACTTTCCCTTGCCCTGCCAGACAACATCATGGCAGAACTGAATAAATTGCTTAAAGCTGGCATTATCGAGAAAGTGGATGCTTCGCCGTGGATCTCAAAAATCGTGGTGGCCAAGAAGAAAACAGGTGGCATTTGGCTGTGCATTGACCTCAGGATGGTTAATAAAGTGATCATCCCAGATAAATACCCACTCTCCACGATGGAGGAACCCACTGCAATGTTCAGCGGCTCAAAGGTGTTCACGAAGCTGGACCTTTGCCAGGGTTATCTGCAGGTTCCCCTCCACTCGGCCAGCTGCGACCTGACAGTGTTCATGATCAGCGTTGGGAGTAACGCATTTCAAAGTAACGCATTACTGTAATGCCACTACTTTTGCAGTGATGTGCTATGTAACGAAATTACTGTTTAAAAATTCAGTAATATGTTACAGTTACTGAAATTTGATCAGATGCATTACTCGTTTTATTAATATGGATCGATATTTTAGCGCAAATAGACCATCATACAACTTGCAGTTGCTAGACACCCTCCTCATCAGCTGCCAACTGGGGATGAATGCACAGTTTCGCTGGCTATTGGCGGGACTGCCATCCCCAGCACCACCACCGGCCTCAAGCCACTGGACGTTGTCATGCCAAAGGCAAAGGCAAGCAAATAAAAATGCAAATAAATATAAGCTGACCCTACCATGACTGATGCAGCCATCACACAGTCTCCTCCGCGGGTCCGTTTCCTGTCCTGCCCCAGTTCACATCACAACCTGGTGGGGAGAAATGCCGTGGCGGTGGCAACTTCTCATATCGAGCCCTAATCACCTGTTGCCCGAGCGGTAAGAAGCCCCTAACAGCTCTTACCTCTGTGGTCAAACATGAGCATTTTTTTTTTTTGAGCAAGAAGCTCGCATTTAATGTCCGCATTAAATGCATTTAAAGTTTTCTTATGCATAGAGAAAAAGTGACTGATTTGTTGCAGTAAGTGGTGAACTTTCATTTATCTGTGCTGTCTGTTTTATTTTATCTTATTAATTTACACGCTGTTGTGATCTGCAACTATTTCATGGAAGTAAACCCTCTAAATATGCATTTTTAATGGGCTGGTCCAGAGGTGTCAAATATATGGCTCGTGGGCCAAAAACGGTCCACCAGGGGGTCCAAAATTTTCTCTGCGAATTCACAGCTTTATTTCTAGTAAATTTCTGACTTTCTACTGATTACAGTAGTTTGTATAAATCTGAGACATTTTTTTATCTTTAAGATGAGACTTTTTTTCTCATCAGTTTTCTTCTTTTTTCTGATGAGAACAAGGGGCCCTTGATCTTGCTGTGTGCAAGATGATTTAAGTATGCATTTAAAAGTAACGTGAAAGTTACTTTTCCAAGTAACTAGTTACTTTAATCATGCAGTAACTCAAAAGTAACTCAGTTACTTTTGAAAAGAAGTAACTAGTAACTGTAACTAGTTACTATTTTTTAGTAACTTGCCCAACACTGTTCATGACCCACATGAGCGTTTTCAGGTCCACCCACATGCCTTTTAGTCTGAGCTCAGCGCCGAGCTGTTTTCAAAAAATTATGTCTACGATTCTCGCCGCCCTCAGGGGTGTAGTGGTGTACCTGGACGACATTGTGGTCCACGGCGCATCGTGGGAAGCACATGACAATCATTTGAGATGGGTAATGGAGGTGCTGCTGGAGCACGGGGTCACGCTGAACGGGGAAAAGTGCATCTTTGCGACAGATTCTATTGAGTTTGTTGGGTTCCAGCTAGCAGCTGAGGGCCTGAGCCCCCTGCACTCGAACGTGGAGACGGTCCTGCATTTCCCCGATCCCATGACGCCTGCACAGATTTCCTCGTTTCTGGGCATGGTGAACTTCTACGGGTGATTTATTCCCTATTATTCAGAGACTATCGAACTCCTCCAAGCCCTTCTGAAGCAGGTCACTAGGCTGAAGTCCCAACTCACCTCCCCACCAGTGTTGGCCCACTTTGATCCAAAATGGCCAACTTTTGTGACTTGTGACGCATCTGGTTCAACAGTGGGAGCGATTATGGCCCAAGTGCAACATGGTACTGAGCGCCCAGTGGCATTCACGTCGAGGTCCCTGTCACTGGCCGAACAGAAGTACGCCGTGGGTGAGAAAGAGACAATCGCATGTGTCTGGGCATGCAAACGGTGGTAATTTACCTCTGTGGACGCCATTTTACCCTGCACATGGACCATCAGGCACTGACGACACTGCTGGAGACAATGGATTCGGGACACAGACCCCTGCGTATCCACAGATGGACTGAATGGGTGTGGGCCTACAACTTCACTACCCAGGTCACCCCTGGCAAAGAGAATGTAGTGGCGGCCCTCCTGTCCTGTGCCACAACAAACACCGTACAACCAGATGAAAATGACCCCTTGGAGGTAGATCTAGTCAATGCACTGCATGGACCCCTCCGGGATATGGTGTCCCTCCAGGAGCTCCAGGCAGAGTTGAAACGGGACCCCACATTGTCACAGCTGTGCTCCATCATCAGGGAGGGTTGGCCCACAGAGGTGCAGGGTGATCTGGTGCCTTTTCACAGGATTAGGGATGAACTGAGTTGCTGGAATGGTGTGTGTAGCAAGGGGACACTGCACTTTGATTCCGGTGTCGCTGAGATCGCTCGTTTTGGCCATGCTCCACGAGGGTCATCTGGATGTGGTCAGGGTGAAAGAACGTTGTGTGGAGGATACGAATAAGGGTCACCAGTGTGGAGGCAAGGATCAAATAAGTGCAGGCGGACACGGCGAACTGAAGTCTAAAAGGGTGCTTTATTCATCCTCCATCACGAGGCTCACTCAGCGCTGTGGCAGCGCGCTGGAGTGAGCCCTGCGTCTCTAAGTCAGCAACAAGCACTTGAGAGAGCTCTAGTGAGGCATATACAGTCAGCTTATATACTCAGCCACAGACAATGCATGCATGGCATATTAGCATCACAGTACAGCAGGGATGCATGGGACATTTACATGAGAGTCACACATATCAATAGCAGGATTGCTGGCGCCGGAATTCCTCTCTGCTCTGGAGCTGTAGGACAAAAGAGGTTGCAAGGCACATCTACATATTGATATCAGTCCATACATCTCATTGTTCTGTTAATTGCTCAAGCTGAGCGCTCTGCCTGTCCCGTAGGTTGTGGTGGGTCACCACAGCTGCAGGGATTCAGTTTGGTGGCCTGGCTTTGATAAGGACATTGAGACTATGGTTAAGAACTGTGTTCCGTGCTTAGAAAGTGGGAAGATGGGCGTGCCACCCCCTCCAACCCTGTGACCGTTACCGTACCCGGACGGCCCTTGGAAGTACATCCAGTTGAACATTTGTGGTGAGCTGCACCCCACCCCCCAAAACATTTCTTGCTGGTGGTCTACAATCTGTTCTCCAAATGGCCGGAAGTGTTGCCCACTAACTCGGTCACGACAGATGTGGTCATCGGTTTCCTCTCATCGCTGTTCGTCAGGTGGGGGGTTCTGGATGCCATCACTATGGACAATGGCCCACATTTCACCTCTGGGGGGGTTTAAGGAGTTTTTCGGAGACAGGAGGGTGGAGCACATCAGAACCGTGTTCTATCACCCTCAAGCCAATGGGGGTGTGGAACATTTCAACAAGACTATGAAAAATGGTCTGTGGGCCCATCTGGCAGATGGCTTCACGTTCCCTGACGCCCTTCAGAACACACTCCTCCATTACAGAGCATGTAATGGAGGAGTGTGTGATGTAATTCACGCCCCAGCTCATGCTGGGGCGTGAATTACATCTGCCTCTGGACCGACTGCGGCCCCCCACCACCTCCCCTTCGGGGGACACAGACCCTCCACAAGACCAGGTCGTCCAGCAGCGGAAAATAAACAACATTTCAACAGGAAGCACAGGGCGAGGGCCCAAGGACTCGATGTGTCGGATTGGGTCAGGATTAAGCACCCCCAACCGTATGCACAAGCTGCAGCCGTTCTGGACGGGACCCCTGCAGATTGTGAGGTGGCTGGGCCAGGACATGTTCGAGCTCTCGGACAGTTCACGGTGGCATTCCAGCCAACTCAGGAAGTCATTGCCAGCCCAGGGTTCGGGAGCTACAGCGGATTTGACTGATGAGGGTTGGGACTTGCCTGATGGGGGTGTTGGGGATCCTCAGGTGTGGCTGACGGAGCCTAGAGCCCATCCTCCTCTGGTGAGGCACTCGGCAAGGACGCGTCAGAGGCCCAGACACCTCAATGACTTTGTAGCAGAAGTAGCCTTAGCTGAAGCGTTTGGGCATGGGCAGAAGAATAATCTGCCCCGACATGGGAGGGTACCCTGGCAGTCTACCCAGGTTCCCATTTAGCTTATTAGGCCTGTTATTCCCTGTGTGTTAAAAAAAAATAAAAAAAAATTTAAAAAAAACCATTGTATATATTGCATGTTTTCTGTGGGGTTTTTTCATGCTAAACCTAAGTGTGTGTGTGGGGGGGTCTATTTTATGTATGTATGTGTTCTACATAGTACCTTTCACGTTTTGTAAATGGGGGGGGATGTTGTATGGGGATTTGGCCTTTGGGGCTTGCCGTAGCTGATGCCAGGCAGTCGATGTGGTGATGTCAGGTGGGCTACAGCCAGTGTGTATACTGAGTGTGAATCTCAATAAAGTTCAGTTCGTTGCTCGGTACAACATGGCTCATGTCTCGCATTATTAAGACATAACACCGCCCCCACCCCAGCGCCACCACCGCACACCCCGGGGACCCCCACGCCCAAAGAAGGCCCCCCCACCCCATCATCAAGGGGAGCCCACGCAGCCAAGACACACTACACCCTCAGTCCAACACATCCCGACCAGCACACACACCCGTTCCCACGCATTCACACCCTCATGCTCTCATACGCACCCACACGGACTCACTCACTCACTCTCGCTCGCCCACTCCCCTACACAATCCCACACTCGCACTCCTGTACCCACACAATCTCGCTCCTACTCCCACTCACCCTCAGTCACCCGCACTCACTCATGTTCACCCATACACACACTCTCACTCGCGCTCCGACCTGCTCACATCCATTCATGCTCTCCCCCGCACACTCACCCACATTCATTCACCCTTATTAGTTAGTGTTAAAGGAATTAACACTAAATAAAAATTAATAATGATCTTAAACCCATTAAATCATTTGTATGCAACTCCAAAACAGATTTTGTCACGGTGAGGTGTTGGAAGCTGGACCCAAACATAAGACTCCAAGTTCACAGAGTTTTATTAAAGAGCTGACCAAACCCTGGCCAGCTCAAGGGTGTAAATAATAATCAAAAACTCATCCAGGCAAGACAGGCAAACAGGACATGAAAGTGACTTAACTAGGCAGAACTAGGCAGGCAGAAGCGTGGATAAACGCCAATGAATGACGAGGATGCCATGCCTAGGTGAGGGAACGGCATCCCTTAAATAAACTAGATGAAAATTAACATAATTACACACAGGTGTGGACAATGAACGGAAAAGGGAAGAATCAGGCTGCACAGAAAAGGAAACTGAAGACGCTGTCAAAATAAAGGCAAACCAAGACAACAGATAATGACAGGAATAACAGGGCAAACATAAACATGACTATGACAAGAATACATAATACTAATAAAACAAGACTGAATAATAAAAAGACAATCAAGGATACAAAATACGGAAACCATGATATAACACTAATAATAAACAACTAAGAACCAGGCGGGGATAAGCCTACGGAATGCAAAAGCAGAGATAATAATGAATAATAATAAATACAGAAAAAAAAACAAAATACAAAATCAAAGCGAAGATATGGACTGGGGTTAATGCCCTGGAAACAAAGAACAAGGTCATAATTCAGGGTGTAGACCTGGGGTCGAGCCCACGTCCTGACAGATTTTATTTATATTTAAATGCGCTTTCCTTAAATTTTTTTAAAATAAGTATTTTAAGTTAAATTTCTATTCTCATTATTGTCTCTTCTTCTTGAAGTATTCTAAAATTCTACATTTGTCGACAACTCAGCCTACCATGCTGTTATACTGTATATGTATTTGGCACATTACTGTGAAGTGTGGTGTAGTGACGTGCACTTCCCGTCATGTCACTGCACCGCCCTATTTAATGCAGAGGGCATCCATATTCCGCCTCTTAGGCTGGATGCCCACGTTGGTGCCTGCTGTGTGCTGTCTGTACATAGTTCATAAAGCTGTGTTTGTCCAACCATCATCGTGCCTCATCCTTCACCCCGGTATTTTACATACATAACATTTGGCGATCAAGGATTAACTCATGGAGGCATGCATCACCCCACTTTGTCCTTTTGTTGAGCTCCCAGATGAACCACCGGTTTCATGGCCGCATTGGTGGGAGACCTATCAGACGTATGTTACGGTGCTGGGCCTCGGGGAACTCAATAAGGTGAGAGAGCAGGCGCTTCTCATTCGCAACCTGGGTATGGAGCGCCGGAGGGTCCTGTGGATGCTTGGCACAACGGACTCATGTGAGGACATTGTGAAGCTGCTAGCTAAACGTTTCTCCACCCCAGACAACATGACTGTTCAGAGAATTTGTTTCTGCCGAAGATGTCAGCGGGTAGGTGAGCCTATCCACCAATATGTCATTGACTTGAAGCAGCTAGCCAACAAGTGTTGTTTTGGACCGCTTGAAGATGAAATGGTATGCAACCAACTAGCAGAGCACGGTGTAACGCTGAGCTGCGTGCTAGACTATTAATGTTGCCTAATGACTTAACGTTAGCTAAAGCAATGAAGCTAGCTCTCCGGTGGGAAGCCGTTGATAAGCTAGCTGTGGAGCTAAATTGGTGCCAGCCACAGAAGCCAATGGAGCCGCCCACCTCAGCTAATGTTGCGGACCCTGATAGCGAGGATAGCTCAGACGAAGATTTTTGGGAAGCCAATGCTCCCAGCAAAAGGTCTGCCCCGGGAAACTCCCATTGCAGGGGTTGTGGGTCCGCAACGAACCGCCATAAAGCTAAGAAATGCCTGGCTAGAAGAAGACATTGTGGTAGATGTGGACTCTTGAATCACTACGCCAGGGTGTGCTGTTTGTCTTACTCAGGGAACCCAAGGGAGAAATCACCCCGCTTGGCCCCAACGGACACTGGGAGCGAACAGTACGAAGAGCTAACAGACGCCCTCTCTTTCAAGTCAACCAGTTCTCGCTCAGGGTCGGTACCCATGTTGTCGAGTGACACCAATGTGCTAGCCCCAGATGCCTCCGGTTCTTGACCACAGTTGGTTGGGGGGGGGGGGGGGTCTGCGGCTACAACGGTGAACACTACAATGTTTCTAGAAGAGGACAGGGACAGACTGATAAGCATGGAGTTGCTGCATGCTCAACAGCAGCACATCAGGCCGAGTAAAATTCCACTCCGGGTTATGGACTTGGTTCGGGTTTGGGGTGAAGGATGTCCACAGCAAAGATGGGCCAAATGACAGCTGGCAAAGCATCGAGGGTGTCTGCGCATAGTGGCTAAGCTGGACGCAGCTTACTTCAGGTTGTCCGACGGCTTGTCAAGGCATGCCAATCAGCTTTGGCGTATCCGGGAAGACGCTCCAGGTGGCGAGGCTGGACAGGAGTCGATGATGGCGGTGTGGGATCCAAACTCTGTCATCCAGAAGATCAGCTATCGCTCCAGGGGTCTGCGGTCTCCAAGGGCGCGCCTGCTGAGGGGCTGCCCTGGACCCCCTATGCAAGTTTCAACTTTTTTCACTCAAATGACTGTGCAGTAGCACTTTATTTATAGTTCTTGGGTTTTGTGCATGCATGTTATGTTATGGGGTTATTTGTATATTGTTGTTTTAGTTTAGGAGCACGACTGTGAGTTTTACTTTAATAAAGGACTTTTAGGTTATTGGGTGGCAGAATGATCCGGTGTGCGGGGTGTATGGTAGTCCACCTGTCAGCCCTATTCTAGATTGTTTTGAGTGAGTGTGTTAGGCCAGTGTAGTACATTATTTTTCGTTATCTTAGTGCGTGATTCAGGTCCCAATTTATTTATTTTTTTTTTTGGGGGGGGGGGGGGGGGGGGTTCAATTGTGTGTGTGGTTTTTGAACTTTTCTAAAAGGGGGAGAAGTGTTATATATGTATTTGGCACATTACTGTGAAGTGTAGTGACACGTACTTCCCGTCGCGTCACTGCACCGCCCTATTTAAGGCAGAGGGCATCCATATTCCGCCTCTTATGCCAGATGCCCACATTGGTGCTGGCTGTGTGCTGTCTGTACAGAGTTCATAAAGCTGTGTTTGTCCAGCCATCATCGTGCCTCATCTTTCACCCAGGTTTTTTACATACAAAACACATGCACCTTCACTGTTGTTGCAAAGGCCCTTTTTATAAGAAGAAAAGCTGCTTTTACAGTCCTCATGAAATCCAGATAAACAGAAATCAGACAACAAATCAGCAAAATCAGTCAAATAAAAAGGTGTTGGTTTAATTTTTTTTCTTTTCCGGATGTCTGAGCTCAGTTTATAGTTTATAGTTTATTGGTTCATTTGTCAGGGACCATGCACGGGAAAAAAACATTAAACACAGGATAAAAATGCTCTGTACCAGATTATAGCGTTCTCACTCATTCCCATCAGTGGAACAGTACTTTTTAACTTATCTTCTCCCAGCGGAATAGACCCAAACTTGTGCTAATACAATAAAAACACACCGACTACATGACAGTCTCGGGAGGTTGTGCTGTCAGAGGCTTTGAAATGTAAATTTTGGTTTCGAGATGGTTTACTGCCATCTGCTGCCCAGAGCTGTAACAGCATCATGTGACGTGGCTTCTTCACGTCACACGTCTCGCGTTCCAAAAAGTAGGACTACTTGGCGATTTGGAAAATCTTTCTGGACAAGTCTCAAAGATTCAAAATGGTCTGAAACTGAAAGGTCTGCTGTGTTAGTCTTACACCGATTACACGATAAAGAAAATCAGTATCAAGAAGAGATAAAAATGATTAACAGTTTGTGTTATCAGAGGCAGGCTGCCAGCAAATGCCATAAAAGAAGAAGGAAATGTGTCCAGGAGGAGTGCAAATGTTGAATATATTTCAAAAATCGAAAACTAAAACAGCCCCTTCCAGTGCCACTTTTATTTTCCTTGATGATAAATACACTTAATTAAAACTGACGTCAAACAGAGGTGGGCACATGTCAGTTAACTTGTTCACAGAATTGTACTTCTGTGAGTAGCTTTACTGTAAGATACCTTTTACTCATACATTTGTGAAGAAAAAATGCACTGCTATACCCGCGTAATTTTGGCCATACTATTAGTATTGCTTTTGATTTCCTCAATTTTAACATGAAAGCCAGCTTTTCTTTCATCGTTTTTAACTTCCCATCAGATTTGAAATCATTGTTCAGTCCTGGATCAGGAAATATTTACTACTGTTTAGTGTTTCTTTATATGATTTGGATTATATTAGCGGGCACAGGTGACTAGTTTATAGGCCCATTTTATTTTTGCTCAAACTAACAAGAGAAAACCCTCTAAAATTGGTGAGAATGCAAATTCATAACAATAAAATTAGTAACTAAATTTTAAAAAAAATTACTGGAAAATATGAATCTATTTTTAAAAATAAACTATAGTAAATCGTAAATTTACGAGAAGAAAATATCCCAAGTTTAGGAGAAAAAAAAGTGAAGATGAGTGGTGAGAGTAAATTCATTACTTTTGGGCTACCAAAGAATTTTTTGGTGACTATGTTATTTTATTATTATTTTAATTTCATAATATAACGCTACTTTTACTCGAGTACAATTTCTGGCAAGAACCAGCAGCGTCTTTTCGTCCTTTTTTTTTTTTTTTTTTTTCTGGCGTCGTTTCTCCTTTGACAGATGTTCTGAGAAGCATCACGTTACAGTCGGCGGACCGCCGCTAGTCTGCCCTGGGCCTGGGATTTGTAGTTTGACGCGTGATGCACCGTCTCACTTTCGTCGCATTGGTGAACCACATCTCCCATAGTTCCGCGGTGAAAGTGAGGCTGCCGTGCTTGTGTTTTGCTTTGGGTTTTTTGTTGTTGTTTCGTGCTGTTTGAGCGTCTCAGCCGGGCGAGGAAAGCTCGGCTGCGTGGGCTGTGATCTGTCGTTGATTTCTCCCCGACTGTCAGTCCGGTCGCTCGTTTGTAGGCAGATTCTCAGAGCAGAGGGGACCACAGAGGTAAGAAAGTCATCGGAGACTCGCAGAAAAATGTGCGCAGATGTCTTTGTAGTTATCAGACCCCCGTGTCCTTTAGTCCGGCTTGCGCTCGCATCACTTTAATTAGATGGACAGTGACAATTAACCGAGCCAAGCAGGCGCATAACCTTAGTGGCTGTTTTATTTTTTTTTTAATCACATGGCTCGGTGTTTTGCCGACATGTGCTGCTGCTGTTGGGCCTCGAGCCTCGTGCTGTGTAAAATGAGCCCAAGGCGAGCTATTTTTGTCACCGACAATAGTTATCGACGCTATCTGTGGACTGTTCCCCCAGGAGTTAAATTAGAAATATTTCTGTCCATCCCACTTCACTTTTAGAGTATTGCTCTTCTTAAATGGAAAACTCACAACATCTGTAATTTAACTGGATAGTGACTGCACTCACCGAGTAAATACAGTGTGTGGATAAGTCACAGTCGATCCATAATTACAGCACATGCTCACTGTAAATCCACGGCTTACACAGTACTTGTTTTGCTTTTCCTTGTACATGTTGTTTTTTTTTAATATCCGCCAAAAAGGTTTCAGACGAGATAAATATATATATATATATATATATATATATACACAGTATATACAGTATACTGTATATATACAGTATATGGGTGTAAAGTATGTGACCTCCACACACACACAAAAGTCACTAGACCAGTTTCATTTAACTAAGCAACCAGCCTTCCACTGGATAAATAGTGCAGTGATTTGTATGTCTCAGCTGGCAACATTAATCCTCACTGGCCTTGTTTACATGGTCACGAGTAAAACGATTATAATCAGCTTTCTGGAGTTACCTGTTTACTCAAACTGTCATGTAAACAGAGTAATCTGATTACCTTTATCAGTTAAATGCCATTATCGGTTTATGAGAAAACGGATTAACACACCTAGTTTATTTGCCCAATAAACCGTTTACTCATGCATGTAAACACCATAAGTTGTTTCAGAATCAGAATCAGAATCAGAATCAGCTTTATTGGCCAAGTATGCACAACACATACAAGGAATTTGACTTTGGCTAAAAACTTGCTCTCGTTGTTCAGGTGAAGGATTTAAATAAGGATTCAATGACAACCACAGTATGTACAGTAAATTACAGTCTGTCCACGTTTCTATAAAAGGATGCAAATATATACAGGAATATATGCAGTTATTTACTCGGACTAACCACACTTTGCAGAAATATATGAAAAAATATACAATCACACAGTATTTCAATGTGGACTCAGATTCAGTGATATAATGTGAATGAAGTAAAAAGCAGTGTGAGAGTTATGTGCAATGTAATAATGGATGAAAAGTCATGAGTACAGCAACAGGTAGGACTAGGTGAATGTTAGGAGTTCATCAGAGTGATGGCTTGAGGAAAGAAACTGTTCCTGTGACGGGTGGTTTTGACCTTCAGTGATCTGTAACGACGACCAGAAGATAGAAGTTCAAACAGTTTGTGGCCGGGGTGTGATGGGTCAGCACAGATGTTTCCCGCCCGTTTCCTGGTTATGGACCGATATAAGTTCTCAATGGAGGGTAGGTCGGTACCAATGATCCTCTCCGCAGACTTAATGATCCGCTGCAGTCTGGTCTTGTCCTGTTTAGTGGCAGATCCAAACCAGACAGTGATGGAAAAGCAGAGGACAGATTGGATGATGGCGGTGTAGAAGACAACCAGCAGCTCCTGAGGCAAATCAAACTTCTTGAGCTGACGCAGAAAAAACAACCTCTGCTGGGCCTTTTTCCGGACAGTGTCAATATGGGAGGACCACTTCAGGTTCCGGGAGATTGTGGTACCCAGAAACTTGAAGGAGTCCACAGTGGACACTGTGCTGTTGAGGATGGTGAGTGGGGGGAATGAAGGGGGGTGTCGCCTGAAATCCACAGTCATCTCCACCGTTTTGGCTGGGTTAAGTTCAAGATGGTTCTGGCTGCACCAGAGGATCAGCTGCTCCACCTCCCGCCTGTATGCAGACTCATCATCATCCCGGATCAAACCGATGACTGTGGTGTCGTCCGCAAACTTCAGGAGCTTCACCGAAGGGTCCTCTGAGGTGCAGTCGTTGGAGTAGAGGGAGAAGAGCAGTGGGGAAAGGACACATCCTTGGGGGGCGCCAGTACTAATTTTTCGGGAGCTGGATGTAAATCTCCCTAGCTTCACCTGTTGCCACCTGTCAGTCAGAAAGCTGGAGATCCACTGGCAGGTGGAGGGGGGCACCTTGAGCTGGAGGAGTTTCTGATGAAGAATGCCTGGGATGATGGTGTTAAACGCTGAGCTGAAGTCGACAAACAGGATCCTGGCGTACGTCCCTGGGGAGTCGAGGTGTTGCAGGATGTAATGTAGTCCCATATTCACTGCATCATCCACTGACCTGTTTGACCGGTAGGCAAACTGCAGTGGGTCCATCAGGGGGCCTGTGATGACCTTCAGGTGGTTCAGCACCAATCTCTCCAAGGATTTCATGACCACAGAGGTCAGGGCAACAGATCTGTAGTCGTTTAATCCTGTAATAGAGGGTTTCTTGGGAACTGGAATGATGATGGAGCGTTTGAAGCAGGAAGGCACTTCACGCAGCTCCAGTGATCTGTTAAAGATCCGGGTGAAGATGGGGGCCAACTCGTTGGAGCAGACTCTCAGGCAGGACGGAGACACACCATCAGGTCCTGCAGCCTTCTTGATCTTTTGTCTCTGAAAGACCCGGCGCACCTCCTCTTCACAGATCATTAGTGCTGGTGGGAGGTCAGAGTGGAGGAGGGATGGAGTTCCTGGGGCTGCAGATAATCCTTTTGTGTGGGTGGGAGGTGAGAACTGTAGGTTCTTGCATGTAAACACCATAAGTTGTTTATTACCTTTATCGGTTTACTCCAGTAATTGGTTTACTCCTGACCATGTAAATAGGGTCATTGATGCTGTCTGTGGCTTCTCATTTGGTCTTAAAGATGTTAGCGTTACAGAAGGGTAAAATTATTGGCCTGCATCAAGCAAAGAAAACAACCAAGGGGATTGTTGAAATCACTAAAAGTGATGTAAGAACTGTCTGAAGTATTGATAAACCTGGAAGGATAGTGGCAAACCTTCATCAGAACAAGATCTTAGTTAAAAAATGAATGCAGCTCTGGCTGCAACTGCATGTGGTACTGCATAAGTTCATCAAAACAATGCCACAGTAGACCAACGAAATATTAAGCCTCGTTTACACTGAAGGAACTACAGGTAATAGGCCTGGTGCACACAATAACATTTTCGTTTAAACTCAGAGAGAAACATGAACACAGATCCACCAAAGGTGTGAAAACTGCTGTTGTAACTAGCAGATAAGTAGAAGTTTTACTAGGGACTTTGGATTCTAACTGTAAATGACAGATTCCATCTGCAAGAAATATATTCATTTTTTTAACCAAAAGAATGAGGGAGTCACATATAAATAAATACATGGGCTAAATAAATAAATAACCTGTATAACTGCAGGCAATTAAAAAAATCTGACTTACTGACAGCTGGTTTGAATATTTGGTAAGGAGTCTTCAGTCATAACTGGAGTGGTGGCCTAAAGCCTGCTTCATGCTGCACCTCTGCTGTCCGTGTACGTGTAGCCGGAAACCTCGTGTGACGAAATTTGCGTCATCATCTCCACTCTCCGCTAGTGTCCGGAGTGCTCGACCACGAACGACCGCGTGCAGCCCAAATTTTGTGACCGCGCCGCCTGCCCACGACCTGAACGCGTTGAAAAGCGCATGCGCAAGACTGAACGTCCCTTTCACGAGGTGGCGATATTGACACAGCATACATCGGTAAACGAAGAAGACAACGAGGAGGTGAAAAATGAGAATAAAAACATACATGAATCCTACATACATACTTTCTTTCACAGCGGCAGCAGCATCTTCGTGGAAAAGGAGTGAAAACCAGGAAGTCAAACAGCAGAATTAGACTCTATATTTGAAGAGAAACTTTGTGAAGAAGTCCGCCGTTTCTTCAATGGTGAAAATCCTGGCGCATCAGCACCTTGGCGCTACCTATCGGGTGGGAGTGAAACTACAAATGATGGTTGTGCGCATGCGTGAACCGGTTGGCCTGAGTAGATGAAAAAAGTGAGCATGAACAGTGCCACATGCATGCCGGGCTTGTCCAAAGTGTACGTGGACCAAAGTGGACTACAGGGGAAATGCAGCATGAAGCAGGCTTCAGTTGGTAGAGCATCCGCCCCACAATCGGGAGGTCGTGGGTTCAAATCCCGGCCGGATCATACCAAAGACCATATAAAAATGGTACTTTCCACCTTCTAGCTTGGTGCTTAGCATAATACAATGGGGGAAAGGAAAGTTAACTCACAGAGCTACCAGAGGACTTACCCCTCACTGTAGCTTTCATTACTCACAGTAGCTGTGTGGCCTAGGGTCAGTGAGACAGAGATAGGCACCGCCCCATACACCAGATGATGTCCGACATGCTGTGGAAGGGAATTAACTAACTAACTTCAGTCATAACTTACAAATGGAATACAAGTAAGAAAAAAATAGTGATATGATGTGGTGGTGGTGGCTGGCTGAGCAGCACCACCACATCACATTTACACATTTACATTTGTGACACATTTACACAAAGAATGGTCCGTTTTTTTTACGCCGTTTTGTCTGCAGGGGTATGTTTTTATCTAATCTTCAAACAATATGAACCAGAAAATCAACAAAATGTGGGAAAAAAAAAAAAACATATTTCTCTCTTACCTGTTGCCGGGAGGGGGAGGCTCGTTCGCCCACGTGACCGGCCCGTTTTCGTCCATCATGGTCGGTGGTTTGCGTTTGCTCGGTCATTTACACCTTGTACCACATGTACAAACTCTTATGATTACGCTGGTCAACACCAAATTTATTGTCTAAGTTTTTTTTAGCTGATTTGGGGCAATTTTGATGTGCTGAATCCAAAAATCACATTGGTTTTGCTCAATCAGGTCAACTTTTTGAACTATGGCCACATGTTTTTTACGTTTTTGTTTACATGTACGGGTATTTTCGCTTTATATGATGCAAAATTCTTTTTTATTTCTTGAAATTCTCTGAATTTTGAGCAATGATGACGTAACATTCAATTTACATGTACTTACCTTTAACAGTGTCTACTATGTACTGTACAACTGCTTACAACTTAGCATAAAAACCTGACCTGATCGAGAGAAACAGATGTCATTTTCAGATTCAGCGGTGCAAAATTGTCTTAAATCAGTTGAAAAAACACAGACAACTTACAAAAAAAATTATTTTTGTTATGTTGTCTTATCCCACGTGAATTTCGTTTGTATTCTGTGGCTATTTTTTCTGTTTGGTGCATTTTTCCTGTGAGAATGCATGACGATCGCGGGCACCGCCATCTTGGTACTGGTAGCTCAGTTTTTCGCCCATCGTGGTCGATGCTTCACGTCTGGTCAGCCATTTACACCATGTACCACATGTACAAACTCTTATGATTATCCCATGTGAATTTCGTTTGTATTACACAGCTATTTTCCCCGTGTCATGTAGTTTCAGTCACAATCGTGGCGGCCATGACCGAACATGGCGGCGTCCACATTGGTGCTGGAAGCTCAAAGTGGAAAAAGGAAGAAGAATAATGAGGATTTCTTCTTCTTTGCTGTATTCCATGTCAGCCATGATTCCTCCGGCGCGTGTCTGCCACCTTCTGAACTGTCAGATCAATACAGATCAGTACAAATTCTCAGTATAGCCAGGGGACATCAATAAGTTGACTGATGCAGTTGCTGCGCTGTGCCACTGGGGGCACACGACCCATCCATTTAATGTGGACAGTTAGAGGGTTAAGAGCCCATTTTTAACCTAATCCTAACAAACACATTAGGCTTAAAGTTTAATCGTGGAGCTTGTATTTCTTTGAGAAATACAGAAGTACAAGCTCTGTGTTTGCATTTCTCTGTGAGAAATAAATGCTACTTGGTGTGTGGACTGGCTGAAATCTATTGTAAATTGGGAATGTAACATATCATTGCTACTTATATCTGTGCACACGGACATGGAGAAACAATGCCGAGAAAACCTGTCCATTCTGGAGCCTAGTTTCAAATCTCTACAGTCTCACAGCTCCAAATACCCATTGTCATATGCATGAACAGCTAAACTGTAGATGAACTTCCACAGTTTGGGGTAAAACTGACCTTTAGGGGGCAGGAACTTTGATAAGGGCCATTTCAGTAGCTGGTCCTCTCACCCGCTGTGCCTTCATTCAGTATATTTCTAAGTGTGTAAAAGCAGATGAAATCAGGCTAAATCTGATCTGATTAACAGGGGTGGATAATCCGGATATACAGTGGTGTGAAAAAGTATTTGCCTCCTTCCTGATTTCTCTTTTTTTTTTTTTGGATATTTGTCACTTAAATGTTTCAGATCCATCCATCCATCTTCTTCCGCTTAATCCTTTTTGGGTTGCGGGGGACTGGAGCCTATCCCAGCATCTTTGGGCGAGAGGCAGGGTACACCCTGGGCAGATCGCTAGTCCATCGCAGGGCCAACGCAGAGAGACATACAACCATTCACTCTCACAGTCATTCCTAAGATCATCAAACAAATTTAAATATTAGACAAAAATAACACAAGTAAACACAAAATACAGTTTTTAAAGGAAGGTGTTTAATATTAATGATAAAAACATCCAAACTTACATGGCCCTGTGTGAAAAAGTGATTGCCCCTCCTGTTAAAACATAAATTAACTGTGGTTTATCACATCTTTGGAAAGCTGAGTTCAATTTCTCTATTGACACTCAGGCCTGATTATTGCCACACCTGTTTTCAACCAAGAAATCACTTAAATAGGACCTGCCTGACAAACTGAAGTAGACCAAAAGATCCTCAAAAGCTAGACATCATGCTGTGATCCAAAGAAATTCAGGAACAAATGAGAAACAAAGTAATTGAGATCTGTCAGTCTGGAAAAGGTTATAAAGCCATTTCTAAAGCTTTGAGACTCCAGCAAACCACAGTGAGAGCCATTATCCACAAATGGCGAAAACATGGAACAGTGGTGAACCTTCCCAGGAGTGGCCGGCCAACCAAAATTACCCCAAGAGCGCAGCAACGACTCATCCAAGAGGTCACAAAAGTCCCTACAACAACATCCAAAGAACTGCAGGCCTCACTTTCCTCAGTTAAGGTCAGTGTTCATGACTCCACCACGAGAAAGAAATTGGGCAAAAATGGCCTGCATGGCAGAGTTCCTAGACGAAAACCACTGCTGCGCAAAAAGAACATAAAGGTTCATCAGTTTTGCCAGAAAACATCTTGATGATCCCCAAGACTTTTGGGAAAATACTCTGTGGACTGACAAGACAAAAGTTGAACTTTTTGGAAGGTGTGTGTCCCATTACATCTGGCGTAAAAGTAACACAGCATTTCAGAAAAGGAACATCATACCAGCAGTAAAATATGGTGGTGGTAGTGTAATGGTCTGGCTGTTTTGCTGCTTCAGGACCTGGAAGACTTGCTGTGGTAAATGGAACCATGAATTCTGCTGTCTACCAAAAAATCCTCAAGGAGAATGTCCAGCTATCTGTTCGTGACCTCAAGTTGAAGCGCACTTGGGTTCTGCAGCAGGACAATGATCCAAAACACACCAGCAAGTCCACCTCTGAATGGCTTAAGAAAAAACAAAATGAAGACTTTGGAGTGGCCTAGTCAAAGTCCTGACCTGAATCCAACTAAGATGCTGTGGCATGACCTTAAAAAGGCGGTTCATGCTTGAAAACCCTCCAATGTGGCTGAAATTACAACAATTCTGCAAAGATGAGTGGGACAAAATTCCTCCACAGCGCTGTAACAGACTCATTGACAGTTATCGCAAACGCTTGATTGCAGTTGTTGCTGCTAAGGGCAGCCCAACCAGTTATTAGGTTTAAGGGGCAATCACTTTTTCACACAGGGCCATGTAGGTTTGGATTTTTCCCTTAATAATAAACATCTCCATTTAAAAACTGCATTTTGTGTTTATTTGTGTTATCTTTATCTAATATTTAAATTTGTTTAATGATCTGAAACATTTAAGTGTGACAAACGTACAAAAAAAATGAGAAATCAGGAAGGGGGCAAACACTTTTTCACACCACTGTAATCCAAATTTTGGATAATCAGGCTAAGGCTGTGTCATGGAAACAAAGTGACTGGGAGTTAAGAGCCATTGGATATAGTTTCCACCACAACATCATAGACTCAGAAATGCACAAAAGCAAACAAGCTGCACTGTTAAAAAAAATGGTGAAAACATACAGAAATTACTCATAAGGCATGTTCTCCAAGGCTCTATGCTATTATGCTCTTCCTCTGTAAACTCTGCAGGTGACTTTTAAAAATGGCGCTTCTTGTTAGCTTCCGTTTCGTTTATTTGATGTCTTTACAACCCTGAGTTACAGCCACTCAGCACAGAGTCAACCTTAAGCCCAATCCAGCAGTTTTTCAGGGCCGCACTAAAGTACATATCCCAAGGCAGGGACTTATTTCAGCCTGGACCAGTTCTCGAAAATTTACCCAGGATAGTTCCTTCTGTGGAGAAACACGCCACAGGTTGAGTTCTGGTAAAACTGGTTCCCAGTTCCTTTGGCAGAAATGGGGCTCTAGAGTGTATGTTGTGTGAATGCTGCTTTCTCTAAGCAACCATGTGACTGAAGTGAAGGCAGGGATTATCAAAAAAAATCATAAGTCAGTGAAATCTGAGCCTGATGCATTTCCAAGACAACTTTTACTGCATGCTTTCACGAGAGCTGCATAATAGCAACGACTTTGACTCTGGCGGAAATAGCCGTGGCGCAAACACATTATGTGTCATGTTGCTCTAAGCCCATGCTGTCACTGTGGTTAAGTTTGGGTGTCCTTTCCCGAGCGCTCAGTCGGGATATCTTCTTACACTGAATAAATATTCAGACTGTCAGCCTTGCTTTTGTTTGTTCGCTCCTCACCTCTTACCTGTTTCACAATTAGCTCGTGTAAGTTTGCACATTAGTTTCAAGTCTAAACCTGTAGTAAGTTCACCAGAAAGCAGTGATTATATGCCCGTTGCTTATTTCTTTCAGGTCCAGCATACCCAGCGCTTTGTGTTGCCATGGATAAGGCTTGGCGGGTGGAGTTCAGAAACGTGGGCCACAGTTACTTCCCTCAGACCAGAGTCGATTGCCACTACACACTGACCTCGCAGCACAGCTGGGACAGTAATGACTGGATAGGGCTCTTCAAGGTACTCTTACCCTGATTAGCTCACAATTTGAAAAAAAACATATAATTCCTAACCATCTTCAAAACAATATTTGCATCTTTTCTTCTGCAGATAGGATGGTCATCAGTGAAGGATTACCACACGTTTGTTTGGGCACTGGCCCCGGCCGACTATCAAGAGGGCACAGATGTCAACTGCTGTGTGCATTTCCAGGGTACTCCCCCGCACGTCTTTAACAATATTTATTTCCCATTGTTACATAAAATCTGTTCTAGCACAGTGCTTAGATCAGCACATAAAACCTTCAGAGGAGATTGATCCTTCTGTAAAACAAACTGCTGTTGTACACAAATGGCTTCCAGCCCATGTACTGAGGTGAAGGCAAATATTTTGTCATTTTTATCTAAAAGGAGTTCTTTCTTAGATGCAAGAATGGGGCTTGACATCAGCACCAGCCCACAAGCAAAATGCCTGTGAATAGGGTACTGCTCTGTAGCTCAGTCACTCTTACACCATTTTGGCAAGTGTAATGTTCTGTTATATAGTCCCTGCAAGAGACAACTGAAGTTAAATAATATATTTATTATCAAAAATGTATTTTTGATAAGTATTGATAGTGATGTAGTTCACTGGCGGAGAAAAAAGACTGTACAAACTATCTGGATATTCACTCTGGATCGTTCATGAACATTTAGTGCCCCCAAACTGGCATTTGGGAAAGCCCTTGTTTTAGCTGGGTTTATGTTGTTTTATGTGGATTTTTGATTGTTTAATTCGATGTGTTCGATGCTTTTTGTTTAACGTGCACAAATGCAGTTTTCACAACCTATGAGCAGGCAAAGCCTCACACCCCACCTATGATCTCTGGTGCCATTTTTTGAGTTTTTGCCTCTAAATTTGCAACAAAAAAAATGTAAATTTGCAAAGTTTCATCTGATGCATTCTTGTAAATTTGTGAGGTTAGCTTTTTTTTTTTTGCAAATTTCTATATTTTTATATATTTGGAAGGTTTCCTTTTTTGCAAATTTGGCTTATTTCCATAAATTTGTGACTTGCTAATGGAAAACTTCTTACTTAAGCGTGCAGCCTCTTTCATGGAAATTTGTGACAGATTTTTTTTCTTGTAAATTTTCCTTATAAATTTGTAACAGTTTTATTGTAAATTTGCTTTTTTTTATTAAATTAAATTATAATATTAGGACATTTCTCATAAATTTGTAATTTTTTTTCTCTCTCACAACTGTCCATCTTTTTATATTATAAACTGTGACTTTCCCTGTAGTTTTGCAACGTTTTTGCAAATTGGTAAGTTTTTTTCTTTCTGAGTGTGTTTGCCCAAAGTAAATTTGTGACTCTTTTGTAATAAATTGGTTACTTTAATATTTTTTTTTATGAATGCAAAGGGTTTGTTACATCAGGTGACTTTAGTGAAGACATAAAATAATACATTGCCTGCTGAAATAGTGAAGAGCAATACTGTTGATTTCCATCAGCTGGTGGGCTGATGCTAATGTCAAGCGATGTCAAAGAAAAAATAACCTACTGAAGAAAACTATCCGGTGTAAACTGGTCTGTAACACTGACTGTGTCTTTGTTTGAATTCATTTCTTTAGTAGAGTAAAGACAGTGCCCTAAAGCCTTCTCCGTGGCTGCTGCAGCTCACTGGAGAATACAGTGTTCACTTTGTCCTGCGTGTCAGGGGCAGCTGATAATCCTGATTGAGTGTGAGGGGCACATGTGCAGCAGGTGTGGCATTGACCCCCTCAGCAGAATGATTTATCACTGGTTTAAGCATAGTGTCAATGCCATTCTTAATGGAAAGAAGCACAGAGGAAGGAAGCTAAAGAAACTACCGATGTTTATCACCAGTGATGCAGTGAATTTAAAAAGATGGTTGCCTTTCTGTGGGCCCTAGTTGGTGAAGCTGAAATACAGTTTAAACTGCTGGAAGTTATTTTACTGTGTGATTCCAGTCTTGGCCCTTAAAGAAATTCTCAGTGAATATTTTTAAACATGAAGCTATTGAGTGGGTGAGATAAGGGTAATATTGAATCAATGGCTGGATGACAGAAGTCCACCATGATCAGCCCCACTATGGATTGTTAAAAAGTAAAAAGGGATCAACTATATTCTTAAAGCCAATACCGATGATAATAATTGGTAACCAAGCCGACAGACAATGGATATGTAGTATTGATATATTTTTTGTGTGCATGTGTTACAACTTTAAATTACCCAGGGATTCATTTGTCAGTACAGTTACAGTGGATCTGGAAAATATTCACAGCGCTTCACTTTTTCCACAGTTTATATTACAGCCTTATTCCAAAATGGATTAAATTCATTTTTTCCTCAAAATTCTACATACAATACCCCATAATGACAACGTAAAAAAGTTGTTGTTATTGGTTTTTTTTTAGATTTTTGCAAATTTATTAAAAATAAAACGCTAAGAAATCACATGTACATACAGTAAGTATTCACAGCCTTTGCCATGAAGCTCAGAATTGAGCTCAGGTGCATCCTGTTTCCACTGATCATCCTTGAGATGTTTCTACAGCTTAACTGGAGTCCACCTGTGGTAAATTCAGTTGATTAGACATGATTTGGAAAGACACACACCTGTCTATATAAGGTCCCACAGTTGACAGTGCATGTCAGAGCACAAACCAACCATGAAGTCACAGGAACTGTCTGTAGACCTTTGAGACAAGATTGTCTCGAGGCACAAATCTGGGGAAGGGTGCAGAAAAATTTCTGCTGCTTTGAAGGTCCCACTGAGCACAGTGGCCTCCATCATCCATAAATGGAAGAAGTTCAGAACCACCAGGACTCTTCCTAGAGCTGGCCGGCTGTCTACACTGAGCAATTGGGGAGAAGGGCCTTAGTCAGGGAGGTGACCAAGAACCCAATGGTCACTCTGCCAAAGCTCTAGCATTCCTCTGTGGAGGGAGAACCTTCCAGAAGGACAACCATCTCTGCAGCAATCTACCAATCAGACCTGTATGGTAGAGTGGCCAGACAGATGCCACTCCTTAGTAAAAGGCACATGGAAGCCCACCTGGAGTTTGCCAAAAGGCACCTGAAGGACTCTCAGACCATGAGAAACAAAAATTCTCTTGTCTGATGAGACAAAGATTGAACTCTTTGGCATTAATGCCAGGCCTCATGTTTGGAGAAAACCAGGCACCACTCATCACCAGGCCAATACCATCCCTACAGTGAAGCATGGTGGTGGCAGCATCATGCTGTGGGGATGTTTTTCAGCGGCAGGAACTGGGAGACTAGTCAGGATAGAGGGAAAGATGAATGCAGCAATGTACAGAGACATCCTGGACGAAAACCTGCTCCAGAGCGCTCTTGACCTCAGACTGGGGTGACGGTTCATCTTTCAGCAGGACAACGACCCTGAGCACACAGCCAGGATGTCAAAGGAGTGGCTTCAGGACAACCCTGTGAATGTCCTTGAGAGGCCCAGCCAGAGCCCAGACTTGAATCCAATTGAACATCTCTGGAGAGATCTGAAAATGGCTGTGCACCAATGCTTCCCCTCCAACCTGATGGAGCTTGAGAGGTGCTGCAAAGAAAAATGGGTGAAACTGCCCAAAGATAGGTGTTCCAAGCTTGAAGCATCATATTCAACAAGACTTGAGGCTGTAATTGCTGCCAAAGGTGCATCAACAAAGTATTGAGCAAAGGCTGTGAATACTTATGTACATGTGATTTCTTAGTTTTTGATTTTTAATGAATTTGCAAAAATCTCGAAACTTTTTCATGTTGTCATTATGGAGTGTTGTGTGTAGAATTTTGAGGAAAAAATTAATTTACAGTGCACTGGAAAGTATTCACAGCGCCTCACTTTTTCCACATTTTGCTATGTTACAGCCTTATTCAAAAATGGATTAAATTATTTTTTTCCTCAAAATTCTACACACAATACCCCATAATGACAATGGGAAAAAGTTTTTTTTAGATTTTTGCAGATGTATTAAAATTATTAATTAAAGTAATTAATTACTTTAATTTTAATAAATTTGCAAAAATCTTTAAAAAAAAAAAAAACACGGTGGAACAGTGGTTAGCACTGTGTCAGCACAGTACGGTCACGGGGTCGATTCCACCCCTGGCCGTCAGTGACCCTTCTGTGTGGAGTTTGCATGTTCTCCCTGTGTCTGCGTGGTTTTACTCTGGTACTCTGGTTTCCTCCCACAGGCCAAAAACATGCAAGTTAGGTTAACTGGCATCAAACTGGGGATTCTAAATTGTCCTTAGGTATGACTGTGAGAGTGAATGGTTGTCTGTCTCTGTGTGTTGGCCCTGCGATGGACTGGCGATCTGTCCAGGGTGTTTCTGTCTCTCGCCCAAAGATGCTGGGATAGGCTCCAGCATCCCCGCAACCTGAAAAGGATTAAGTGGTAGAAGATGGATGGATAGATTAATGAAAGTAATCTTATATTATAACGATGTATATCACGATATCCATTTTCTATAAATTCTACAGTTTAGATAATCACATAAAAAGGACCATGTCTTTTTTTTTACTTTTTTACATGCATCTTTTTCGCTCATAATTTTGCAGTGTTGTTATAAAATAGTTTTTTTATGTGAATTTGAGACTTGATTCTCATAAATTTGAGTTTTTTTCTTCTAAATCATATAATATGAATAAAAAGTAAACATTAATAAGTTAAATATTTCCTGAGCCAGAGGAGAATAGCAAAAAATAACACACACACACACAAAGTCTGAAAATGAGAAAATTTCCCATCACTGCCATATACAGATATAAATTAGCTGTTAGTTTAAATCAATTAAAATTTAAGTGTAGATCCACAGCCTGAAGACTGCCATTCTGGCCTGATTTAACCCGTTTGCGTCTTTGCAAAAATATTTCAGGTTTGTCATGATCTGAAAATCAAAGACACAAAAGGTAATGTAATAAAATACATGGGATGACTTTAACTTTCTTCATTATCACTACTTGACTAATTAAAATTCTTAAAAATCAAGTAAATTACATTGACTTAACTTGCTCCTCCAACACATTTTAATTTATTTATTTTGTGTGTATGTGCCACCATCACACACTTTTGCAGCGTTAATAACATTTTTTCAGACAAAACTAAGAAACTCTGTCAAAAACCAGTCAAAACCAGGCTAACTAATAACTCACCGGAGGAAAGTGGACGTGTCAAAAGTTTACCAGGATGGGGAAAGGTCAAATTCAGGCCGGTGTGATGTATCAAACATTAAGTTACTCTTTGCGTTTTAGTAATAAATGGTAAATGAAAACCCGAAAAGAAGAAAAAAAAGGCCACCCTTTCTAGCCCATCCTTGCCGAATATGACACGGCTGCCTCTAGTGGCCAGAAGACGAATTACAACACTGCTCACAAATACTGTAGGCAGATGAGTGGGGGCTGTGAGATAGAGAAGCTGTAAACTACTCATAAGTAGACGTAGTAACTTATGATAGTAATTGCTCTAGTATAAGATAGAGTAGTAACCAAATAATTATTTGAGTAAGAAATTATCTACTAAAGAAGTTACGTGAATAAGAAGTAACACATTGATTTTATTCTGTTGAATAATGAACACGTTATAAAGTGTTGAACTGAGGAAAATAGCTATATAGTGTGTTTACATTCTATTACAAAAATTAGCAATTTTTTTCTCAAAATATTGCAGCTTTTCTTGTAAATCTGTGGCCTTTACTCCACATTGTATTTTATAATGATTATTTATTGTGTCAAGGTACTGGAGAGGAGAGTCCAACTGCTGGTCGAACCTCGGATTCAGGAGGAGCAATGTGGTTTTTGTCCTGGCTGTGGCACATCGAACCAACTCTTTACCTTCTCGAGATTCCTCGAGGGTTCGTGGGAGTTTGCCCAACCAGTTTACATGTGTTTTGTGGACTTGGAGAAGGCATTCGACCACGTCCCTCATGGTTTTTTGTGGGGGGTGCTTCGGGAGTATGGGGTATCGGGCTTGTTGTTACGAGCTCTCCGGTCTCTATGCAACCGTTGTGAGAGTTTGGTTCGAATTGTCAACACTCGGTCTGACTCATTCCCAGTGAGAGTTGGACTCCACCAAGCCTGCCCTTTGTCACCAATCCTGTTCATAATTTTTATGGACAGGATTTCTAGGTGCAGCCAGGGAATGGAGGGTGTCATGCTTGGTGACCACAGGATCTCATCTCTGCTGTTTGCAGATGATGTTGTCCTGCTGGCTTCATCCAGCATTGACCTGCAGGTCTTACTGGGACGGTTTGCCGCTGAGTGTGAAGTGGCTGGGATGAGAATCAGCACTTCCAAGTCTGAGTCCATGGCCCTCAGCCAGAAGAAGATGGATTGTCCTCTTGTGGGTTGGGGACAAGTTCCTGCCCCAAGTGGAGGAGTTTAAGTATCTCGGGGTCTTATTCACGAGTGAGGGGAGAATGTAGCGAGAGATTGACAGACGGATCGGAGCAGCATCTGCAGTGATGCGGACATTGTACTGGTGTGTCTTGGTGAAGAGGGAGCTAAGCTCTAAGGCAAAGCTGTCGATTTACCGGTCAGTCTAAGTTCCTACCCTCACCTATGGTCATGAGCTTTGGGTAATGACCAAAAGAATGAGATCACGGATAGAAGCGGCTGAAATTATCTTTTTCCATAGGATTGCTGGACTCACCCTCAGAGATAGGGTGAGGTATCTTTTTCCATAGGATTGCTGGACTCACCCTCAGAGATAGGGTGAGGAGCTCAGTCATCTGGGAGAGGCTCAGAGTAGAACCACTGCCCCTCCACACTGAAAGGAACCAGTTGAGGTGGTTTGGGCATCTGATCAGGATGCCTCCTGGACGCCTCCCACTTGAGGTGTTGTGGGCATGTCCCACTGGGAGGAGACCCTGGGGCAGACCCAGGACACACTGGAGAGACTATGTCTCTCAGCTGGTCTGGGAACTCTCTGAAGAGCTGGAGCAGGTAGATAGGGAGAGGGAAGTCTGGGCTTCTCTGCTTGAACTGCTGCCTTCACAACCTGGACCTCAAGAAAAGTGGTAGAAAATGGATGGATGGATATTTATTGTCTATTTCTATTTGCTCTTAATGTGTATTTTATCTTTATTGTTAATTTTATTGTGTGTCTTCATGTAAAGCACTCTGAGCAGCATTTAATGTTATGAAAAGTTCTATATAAACAGAGTTTCTCTATCCATCCATCCATCTTCTACAAAGACCATAAAATTGTGCTTTCTGCCTTCTGGTGTTGAGCAATAGAATGGGGAAAGGAAAGCTGATTACCCAGCCACTGGGGAAGCAGAAGTGCTGATCCCAAGCCTTGGTTAAATGAGGAGGATTGCATCAGGAAGGACATCCGGCATAAAATCTCTGCCAAATCCAATAATAACACATGGACCCTGCAGTTGTGCAGAACTAACGCAAGGTCCAGAAGAGAATTCCCTGTTATTTTTCATGTAAATTTAAGTGTTTTTTCTCCTGAATTTACAGAAAGTCAGTCAGTCAGAACAGAGTATTCCACCAGACCCTGGTATATTACATGTTACAGACTCTTTATAAACAACAGAAAGTTCTTTATTCTTTAGACAAGGTTAAATTTGGCTACATCTGTGAAACCAACCTTAGCATAGAGATCATATGTAGTAAATTATAAATAAAAACATAACTACAAAAACACAGTTCTTCACTTATGCAAACTATTTTTTTAATTTAACTTTGTTTTACATTTTTAGCCTCCTACCTACCCAAGCCCAGCTCCCAAGAGTATGAGTTTGTATATATTGACGCTAAGGGGGAGGTGTGTTCCTGCAGCTCCAAATTCACTTTTTGTGCACCAAAGCCGCTGGAAGACGTGGTGACCCTGGAGGAGGAGTCTTATGGAGAGGAGGAGGGCACAGACATGCTGCTGGTAGTACCCAGGGCCGAAATGCTGCAGGTAAGCCCAACATGACGTCACATACAGTAACAGCAATGGATAGGGTTTCAGCATGGGTGACAGTAAAGCATGTTTGCTGGACAAAGACTATTACGATTCTTCATCCACTGCTTCCCTCCTCGCGGCTCCGGTCAGAGTCGTCTGCAGGAATGTCTGAGAGAACGTGCTGAGCTGTTGCATGCGCAGGACGCAGCAAACAGGCAAAGGGAGAAGGAGAAGGAGGACTACAAGAGGGCGAAGGTGGCCTGGGAAAGAAGCCGCAAAGACCTGGAACGTGACATTGCCAGGCTGCAAGCAGAGCTGAAGCAGATTCTGGAGAAGATTGAGAAGATGGAGCAGAAGCAGAAGGTGGTGTATATGGCTCAGACCAATTATATACACTACCGTTCAAAAGTTTGGGGTCACTTAGAAATTTCCTTATTTTTGAAAGAAAAGCACTTTTTTCAATGAAGTAACTTTAAACTAATCAGAAATACACTCTATACATTGCTAATGTGGTAAATGACTATTCTAGCTGCAAATGTCTGGTTTTTGGTGCAATATCTAGATAGGTGTATAGAGGCCCATTTCCAGCAACTATCACTCTAGTGTTCTAATGGTACAATGTGTTTGCTCATTGCGTCAGAAGGTTAATGGATGATTAGAAAACCCTTGTGCAATCATGTTAGGTCTGCAATGCTGTAATTGCTGCAAATGGAGGATTGTTTGACGAAAGCAAAGTTTGAAGGAAAAAATTATTATTTCAAATACAAATCATTATTTCTAACCTTGTCAATGTCTTGACTATATTTTCTATTCATTTTACAACTCATGGTGGTAAATAAGTATGACTTTTCAAGGAAAACACAAAATAATTGTCTGGGTGACCCCAAACTTTTGAACGGTAGTGTATATATGTACAGTGGGGCAAAAAAGTATTTAGTCAGCCACCAATTGTGCAAGTTCTCCCACTTAAAAGATGAGAGAGGTCTCCAATTTTCATCATAGGTATACCTCAACTATGAGAGACAAAATGAGAAAAAAAAAATCCAGAAAATCACAATGAAGGATTTTTAACCCCTTGCACTCCGGTCAATTTCCCTAAAAATGCCAAAAAATAATGTGCCCAAAGTAAATCGAAAGCTGTTCTTCAACCCTTTGCAGCATCTTCATGGGGTTGGTCTCATTTAAAAGAAAACACTTTGAATTTTTTGGCAAAAAAAACATGATCTCTCTAAGTGCTCCGGCCACTGAGTTACAGTCATCTAAACATAGTGAACTTGAAGAAAATAAATTTGGCCTGGGTGTTTTTTTGGATACAGATGCTTGCAAATAACACACAGCTTCAGATCTGGGCTGGAAAATGCAACAGAAATGTAGAACCAAGTGTGATCCAGCTGAGGTCCAAATTTTGTAACAATACCACAAAAAGTGAATACTTTACACAGCGTTGTTCTCAGGCTGTTCCCAGGCGTTTTGGAACTGTGCCAAATTGTGCCAAATGGCACAGTTTGGAAAAATGTCTGTAACTTTTGAATGATTCAATGTAGAATCTTCATTTTGGGCTCTAATGAAAGGTCACATTCAGGGCTGTGTCTGTGTGTGTGTGGTGGGGGGGTCGTGTCCCCCCCCCCCGCTACAAAGGACGGAGATCGGCCCTCGCTACATGACGGATTACACTTGTTGCATGTTTCCACAGCAACGCTGTCACAGCGGCTTCCCCCCCCCTCGCTACTGTGTGGGGGTGGGGGTGGGGGGTTGTCCCTCGCTACAGAGGATGGCCATCAGCCATCGCTACATGACGGAATAGACTCATATGGCTTTGTGGCGACTGCTGCGCAGTCGCCGTGGCTTCCCCCCGCAGACTGGGGGGCATTCGGACCGTGAACGCCCCCCCACCGCTCCTCTTCTGCAGCGGGGGGTGGGGGGCATTCACGGTCCCAACACTGCAAATGAACCGTTTATCGCGGCGCATGCACTTCGTACTTCGTGCGCCGTACAGTTGTAATTTGCCGATCGGTCAAAAGTCATTTTTTTATTACAATTTTCAGGAATAAATAATAATCTAGCTTATAACACCTTACCTCTTCACAGCAGCAGAGTCCTGGCGAACTTCTCTTCCCCATTGTCAGACGAACGCGATGCTGGTCCGCTCGTGGATCCCGGTCAAAACATAATTCCATTATTGCGGTTTTGGCGAATGATTTACGACCTTTGTCGTCGGCCTCCGTCGGTCTATGATGACGGAAAAGAATCCTAAACGTCTGTTCTGCTGGAATGAGTGCAGGTCGCACTTGTGGGTGTTCTCCATGCTGCTGGATCTGTAGCAGGTTCTTCCAGCGTCCTTTTCTTCATCTGCTGCAACAGTAAATCTCTCTTCACCCAGCCCGAACTTCTGTGCTTCAATTGGCTCCTGCATTCACAGTAGGCGGGTCCTCCTTCCTAGGTTTTCATTCATTGGTTCTTCAAGGTTTCAGAAACCCAATTCAAGGCTCTTATTAGTTGAATGAGAGGTCAATCAGATGAACTAATCTGTTCGCGGCTGTGTCTGCAGCTTTTATTTTTAGTGGCGCTTGGACGCCAACACCACCTACATCACCACCATCAGGACCATGCGTCCGAGAGCGCACAAGGGCGCACGAGAGCACCCTCGTGCGCACTAGGACGCAGAGACTTGCCCACCCGTGGGACAACAGAGCGCAAGAGGTTAATGAATATGTAAATTCCTCAGTGAAACAAGTATTTGGTCACCTACAAACAAGCAAGATTTCTGGTCACAGACCTGTAACTTCTTCTTTAAGAGGCTCCTCTGTCCTCCACTCGTTACCTGTATTAATGGCACCTGTTTGAACTCGTTATCAGTATAAAAGACACCTGTCCACAACCCCAAACAGTCAGACTCCAAACTCCACTATGGCCAAGACCAAAGAGCTGTCAAAGGACACCAGAAACAAAATTGTAGACCTGCACCAGGCTGGGAAGACTGAATCTGCAATAGGTAAGCAGCTTGGTGTGAAGAAATCAATTGTGGGAGCAATTATTAGAAAATGGAAGACATACAAGTCCACTGATCATCTCCCTCGATCTGGGGCTCCACGCAAGATCTCACCCCGTTGGGTCAAAAGGATCACGAGAATGGTGAGCAAAAATCCCAGAACCACATGGGAGGACCTAGTGAATGACCTGCAGAGAGCTGGGACCAAAGTAACAAAGGTTACATCAGTAACACACTACGCCGCCAGGGACTCAAATCCTGCAGTGCCAGACGTGTCCCCCTGCTTAAGCCAGTACATGTCCAGGCCCGTCTGAAGTTTGCTAGAGAGCATTTGGATGATCCAGAAGAGGATTGGGAGAATGTCATATGGTCAGATGAAACCAAAATACAACTTTTTGGTAAAAATTCAACTTGTCGTGTTTGGAGGAGAAAGAACACCATACCTACTGTGAAGCATGGGGGTGGAAACATCATACTTTGAGGCTGTTTTTCTGCAAAGAGACCAGGACGACTGATCCATGTAAAGGAAAGAATGAATGGGGCCATGTATCGTGAGATTTTGAGTGAAAACCTCCTTCCACCAGCAAGGGCATTGAAGATGAAATGTGGCTGGGTCTTTCAGCATGACAATGATCCCAAACACACCGCCCGGACAATGAAGGAGTGGCTTTGTAAGAAGCATTTCAAGGTCCTGGAGTGGCCCAGCCAGTCTCCAGATCTCAACCGCATAGAAAATCTTTGGAGGGAGTTGAAAGTCTGTGTTGCCCAGCGACAGCCCCAAAACATCACTGCTCTAGAGGAGATCTGCATGGAGGAATGGGCCAAAATACCAGCAACAGTGTGTGAAAACCTTGTGAAAACTTAAAGAAAACGTTTGACCTCTGTCATTGCCAACGAAGGGTATATAACAAAGTATTGAGATGAACTTTTGTTATTGACCAAATACTTGTTTTACTGAGGAATTTACCAATTAATTCATTAAAAATCCTTCAATGTGATTTTCTGGATTTTTTTTTTCTTATTTTGTCTCTCATAGTTGAGGTATACCTATGATGAAAATTGGAGACCTCTCTCATCTTTTAAGTGGGAGAACTCGCACAATTGGTGGCTGACTAAATACTTTTTTACCCCACTGTATATAACTCTATGTTCAGTGCAAAGTTTTGAGTACCACAAACTTTAGATATTATAATAAGCTCTGGCTTATCAACATTGATTTTTGTAGAATTATGACATTTCTCCTCATCATTAGGAGAAAGAGGCTTTAGGAGAATATCTTGCTCAGGAGAAAACTGTGTTAATGGAGGCCAGGGAGGCACATGAAGCACGAATCAGGGAGCTAGAGGAGGACATCAAAACCCTGACACAGAGAGCTGTGGAAAGAGAGACAGAGTTGGAGAGGTTTGACATTATATTTCTCATATTCTGCAAGTTTTATGTGGATCTCATGAATAGTTTTGATTGTTTGGAATCCAATCTGTGTGTGCAGGATGAAGGAGAGAGCCAGGAGGGCAGCAGCTCTGAGAAAGGAGGAGGAGAGTGAGAGAAAGAGCCTGCAGGTAATTGCAACCCAAAACATGCTTTGGAATCAAATAAATCTTGTGCTGTTCCTGATTTACATCTCTGCTTTGTTTATCCCATCTGGGTAATTGATTTTTTCCCCATCAGACTAAGTTGGAGCATACAGAAGGAGAACTCAAGAGTTTGTTTAAGGAGTTCCAGGGCCTGAGGAACTCCCTCGCCCAGAGAGACACAAGCATCCTGCAGCTCCAAAACACAATCACCACCCTCACCCAGAAACTCACCACGGCCCACAGGAAAGAGGTCAGTCTTTGAAAGGGTGGGTGGATAAAGATCTATACAGCGTGGGGAGTGAGATGCAAAGCTGAGCATGGCCAGTTTGCAAAGATATGTGATGTCATAAAAATGATATAAGCACATTTTGAAGAGAAAATAATAGTTATTTCCCATTTATTTTAGGCAGAAGCAATTAGGAAATAATGCTTTCTGGCAGTATGCATCAAACGACCTACTCTGTCATACCAATTAATTCATCCTTGCTTCGACAGACGGAAAATGAGGCTCTGCTGAAAGAGATGAGGAGCCTGCGGGAGCGTCTGCACATGAGTGAACGTGCCGTAGAGGGTTTGAAGAGTGACCTGAGCACCATGGTTACGCAGAGAGATCAGGGCCAGGCTGAACTGCATCAGGCTCGTCTGCAGGCCGCCCAACTCACCCTCCAGCTTGCGGACTCCAGTCTTGCCCTGAGAGAGGGAAGAGCTCATTGGGCTCAGGAGAGGCAGGATCTGCAACAAATGCATGAGGTACTCCACTGCTGCAAAAATAGAATCTATTGAAAGTACAGCACAGCGTTAAGATTTTGTGCTGTAGTAGAGTTAAATTTAGAGTAAATTATTCTTGCGTTCATATAACTGTTGTGTTTTTTTTTTGTTCTAACTCCATATTGCATATAAGTCCTTTTGTGTTTGTATCACTTTGGCAGAAGGATCTTGAGCGTTTGGAGAAACTCACCACAGAGCTGCAGACGATAGAGGAGCGATTACGAGAAGAAATGATGGAGAAAGTAAAGGTGGAGGTTGAGCTTGGAAGAGAAAAAGATTGCAACCGGGTGAGAGACATTATTATTGTCTCTCTCTCAGATGTGTCAGTAAATCCTTCCAAACTCGGGTGAAACGAGAGGCAGAAGTCTCAGATGTTAACAGATTTATCAGCAATCGTCACACGGGAGTGTGATTATTTATAAAATCGTACTGCCACACTACATCATGCTGTTTTGTGATATCTGTCTTGCAGGTGCAGCTGAGTGAAACTCACAGGGAGCTCCAGGAACTGAAGACCAGCCTGAGGGTTGCCCAGAAAGAGAAGGAGCAGCTGCTTGCAGAGAAACAGGTTAGATGTGCTGTTTGAGCAGCACAAGGGAAAAACTGAAATGGCTTTTTCAGACCTTTGTGCATATTCTCACTGATGCAGACTTTGTTCAGTATCTGTTAATTACCCAGTCCAAAAAAGTTTAATTTAAAGCAAGACTGATTGCTGTCCTATGGTGTAGCTTCAGTGCACTTATAGAAAATGCACTTTGGCATCTGTGTCTTAAAGCATATTGATATAACAACTTAACTGATACTGTGGATGCCTCAGGTGTTGGGGAATCTCCTCTGTCTGCTCTTGTCCTCTTGTTATTGTGCAGTATAAATTGTTTACAGTGCCATATAATTCAGTGGATTTCAGGGAAGTCAGTGCTACAGCTCTTAAAATGCCTGCAGAGTTTTTGTTGGCTAACCACCATCACATTTGCAAGCCTGTGGGTTACTAGATATTAGTAAATGTTTTTAAAATCAGCATTCAGCCTACTTTTAATTTGGCCAAGTGGAGACACATAACACTACCCCGGCACATAATAAACTAATCAAAGGCTTGCATACAGCAAATGGTGTATTTGTGTATTTACTGCATTATTGTTTTGCGGCTTCGTTTTGAAGAGATCAGACCCCCTGAGGGTTATAAGAGTGAGTGGTGAAGCCCCGGTGTGTGATCTGATGTCTGTAACTACAGGAGTTGATGGACTACATCTGTCAGCTGGAGCAGAAGGGGGGAACAGCAGCTAGTGCCAAGTGGAGTGCTGCGCTGACTTCCTCTACAGGTAAATTGAGTCGCACATCGATTTGCTGTGTGCCCTGCAGATGTAAACAATAAAAGTGTTAACTATTGTTAAATATCAACACTAAATTTTTCTCAGATTGGCCTGTGCTGTGGGCAGTAAGAGTGGTGCTCTGAGGGGGAAAAAAGCAACTTTTTTTCACGCTAGTTTTTACTTTGCAGGACTTCTTGATGGTGTCTTATCTGATTCTGAGGATGAGGACCCAGAGGCTCTGCAGATGCTCCATCCAGCGAGACCCCTGGGACACTACAGCCTGTGTGAGCAGGGCCAGCCTGACTCCTTGATCCTTTCCAGCCCTCCTTCCTCTCCGAGGGACGTGGACAGGACTGCAGTGGTGATCAACCAGCCCGCCCCACTCTCCCTGCCCCACCAGGCCAGCGCTGACACTTTGGGGCACAGCTCTGATTCGGTGAGAACGTACTATCTGAGCCATTTATTGTCACCATGGCATAATTATATGTGATACTGAAAATGAGCAACAGTTTGTCTTCATGCTGATAGGCATGCACACCAGTTAAACGTGGGCAGTGGATCGTTTGATATAGACATTATCTCCTAGAAGCAATTAGGTAGCTTGTTCCCAAGTTATTAGACTGTAATAGCTGCTGGACAGATATGTGTTAAGTACCTCTGTGTTTGCGTGTGTGTGTGTGTGTGTGTGTGTGTGTGTGTGTGTGTGTGTTTCACACTCTGCTATTGAGGAGGAGGAAGCAGATCCACTTCAGTGTAGGAGGAACAGCTCTGGGGAGGAAACAGCACTTTTGTTGCCTGAACACACAGACAATGTTCTCAGGTAAGCCTTCCTAATATTATTATATATTCCTATACACACACACACACACAGGATGTTAAAAATCCCTGTAATGACTTTCATGGGACTGATACTCCACCAGTACAACCACTGCAGAATATTTTGTGTATATTTACTACAAAGTTTAGTCTAAATGTTTGAAGGAAACATCTCATGCTTAATTCCAGTACATCTTTTATCTGACATACCATACCGTGTTTTGAAGAAATTTGTTTCCTGGAGGACAATATACTGTTTAAGTGTGAACCAGTATTTTCAGATGATCTTCCAAGCAGGAATGCAAAATTATTTGGAAAAATTGTCTTACAGTCCCTTACAAACTGCTTATGTGCTGCTCTTGATTTGAGAAACATTGATTAGACCAGTTTTTCAACCTTTTTTTTTGAGCCGCGGCACCCTATCCATCAAAAATGTTACAAAATGAGCCCTTGTCGCCTATTACAGCTTGTGCAATGACAATTTAGTCTTGGAATTAGTTTATTCTCAGTGTGAAACTTGGGCCTTTTTAGATGAACACAAAGCTGATATCCTGGTAGGAATTGAAGAAAGGCATATATGAATGAAGTTACACATTTCTCTGGGCTGAACAAAATAATCTGTGCTCTTGTTCTTGTTCGCATCTCCGCTTCCGGTTTGAGAGGACCCTGGTGTATGTTTCGACGCTTCTCATTCTGAGGCAAAAGCTTTTTTTTTTCATGTAAAGCATCTTTGAGTGCCTTGGAAAGCACTATACAAATAAAATGTATTCTTGTATTATTCAAACCTGTGTTTTCAGTGAGGTTTTTTTGTAGCTTCCTCACACTACAAGTGGATCATCACTGGATGATACTATAGGGCGACGTTTGTACACTTTCTGTACGCAGCAGCTCCGTCGATCTGCTGCTGGTGTTGCCATCCGCTGTTCAGCCATGCCATTGGTGGATTGGCGGGTGATCCACGGCGGAAGTGTTGTTCTGCGGTTCCTTGGCTGTGGTGTGCTCCTCTGGGCCTGTTCTCCTTGACTCCGGGGAGGTCCGGACTGCTGGGGTGTCTTCCTCTCTGTGGTGGCAGCGGTTTGCTGTTGTTCCAGCCAGCTGCAGCATTAGCCGCTAGCCACTATGAACATGGAGATGTTAAAGTATTCCTATGGAACTGCAGAAATTCCTCAGCTTCTCCAGCTGTCTCTGGCTGTCATTAAATCGCTTTAACTCTTGCGTCACCCCAAATACATTCATAGGGGCTATCAACACAAGTTTATTTACTCCAGCTCACCCATTCCCTTTGTACTCTGCCTGTCAGCTGCTCCGGAGCATTATGGTGGTGCGCACATGCACTCTGCAGCCGTTCATACTGCCACCCACTGACATGGCAGAGCCACTACAGGCACCGACGCACATTAACAGCAAATTATTTGCAATTTTTTTGGACCACTTAAGGGAAATCGGACAATTTCCTGAGGACCCCGGACGATCTCTCATTGCACCCTAGGGTCCCACGGCACCCCTGTTGAAAAACACTGGACTACGCTGCCCAAACTAAGGCTCAGTTACACAGACATACAGTATGCAGGTGAATGTGTGAATATCTCCGTCGGTGGGATGCAAGTGGGGAGCACAAGCAGACCCACGTGGTATGCAGGTGTGGACGTGGAAAAATTTTAAGATTTTAGGTTTTTCTACTTGTCATTCCACATGTATCTGTTTGAGCTCCACTTCTTCATGCTTGCATTTACACTTGGCCACCTCTGCCCACTGGCATTCCACCTGTATCACGCGTACAGCACTGTGTGGCTGAGCCTTTACGTTCCTTAGAACTATCTCCATCTTGACCATCTGAAAGAGGAAAAATGTTGTTTTTCTGTCATCCATTAATAGTCACAGGAACTGGGACAACAGTATTAAAAAGTGATGGTTTTGTAGAGAAAGTGACTCCCTCTTAATGAACTGAAAGAGAATATTGCAAACTGCTAATCATAAAATTTTTAATTGACTATACATTCATGATTGTCAAGTGTTTTATGTTGCTGTAGCAGTATTTTTTGTTGAGGGTTCCTATTTTATCAGAAAAATGCAATTAAAAGTTGCTTATAAATACTTCTTTCTGATTTTTTTCTTCATTATAATTTTAGGGATTAATCACAATTAATTATAGAAAATTTGCAAGTAAGCAGTTAAATTTTAATCAAATCCCAGCCCTAAAAAGATACTTAAAATATCTTAAAAATGAAAGTGATCATTTTTTTTTAAAGCCGTAAAGCAATATCTGAGTAAATGTACTCGGTTACTTCCTCCCCCTGGCTTCGCACAAATGGTTTCACGTGCAGACAATGAATTTGAAGCTTGGTAAGGCACACAAGCATATGTGACCAATTATTTATGGCGACAGGGCGACTACGGCTTGAAGATGGAAGTTTTGAATATGCGGTCGTAAAAGAAGTTGAGTCAGGGTGAAGCGGGGGAGACTGTTTGAGACACATTCGGTGCATGGGAGGGGCGGGATGGGAGGACAAGGGGACAGACAGGATGACAGTGAGCTGTAGCAATGATTTACCTGAGGGGTGTACAACAGTCACGGGCCAATTTTCAGCATCATTAAGGCTCTCACTCTCCCACTCACCCGCTCCTTTGGTCTGGCCTCCTCTTTCAAATACAATGTGTGTTTCTTTCATGTTTTTTAACACACACGTACTCTGTCTCTCTCTCGCTCTTCCTCCAGTGATCTGGCTGACACCTTGCTATGGTAACCAGGGGACATCTGGCTATGCGCTCAGTGAGAAATCCAAAGGAGGAAGAAGTGGACTTCATTTGGGGTTTTTTTTCCATATTACTTCCAGTAACAAGCACAAACACTGCACACTCGACACACACAGTGTTAATATGCAATAACACCTTATCTGCATTGAACCTTTTTTTTTTTTTTTATCCTACATTGTTCCATTGTTGCCCTGATCGTTTGCCTACAGCGGCAGGTCAACACCATGTTTACAGCTTACATAAGACTGGTGCATGGTTTGAAGCGGCGGGCTTTTAGGCGTGGGCTCTGGCATTTGAGAGTTTGCAGGCTGTAGCGGAATGATTTCTGTTGAATCATTGCTATGTCGAGAGCTTTACGACGGATGTTATGTCGTTTTTACGGCATTTGTGATTAGGAGTCATGACAGGCACTGTAATTATGATGTTTTGTGCAGGGCCCAGCTCCTCTGGAAATCATGGGAAAACTCTCTTTCAGCATTAAATTCTCCTCAGCAGCTTTGAATACTTTTCACGGCGACATAAAGCAATGATACGGCATCATGCTAAATTATATTGCAGTAATGTAGGTCTATGGTGTCATATTTCTCCTCCATTTACTCAGAACTAAGATTTGATATGCACTTTCTTGTATGCATTAGCAGGTGATTGTTGACATGCAGATGCAGTTAAGGTGATTTAGTGGCACAAATGCCTTCTGGGATGGACGAGCTTTTAGAATAGGAAGCTTACTGAACAGATTGTGATTAACGTCTTTTAAAATAGACGCCACATGCAACTTTCTACTTCACTAACTTCATGTCATTATTATGAAATTAATGTCTATGAGCTTTTGACTGTAGCCGAGTTGTAATTTTTATTTGTTTGTGATACTAGATTTTACACTTAAAAAGCAGTGAAATTTACAAGCTGTTCATTTGAATATCTAGTATGAGACTATATTGATCAGAAGTCACATTTCACTCTCATGCGGCTCCAAATTTGTGCCTAAAATAATGAGATAAAAGTCATAGAAAAATCATCTTTATATATCCTGACATCAGAATCATGATGTTGGTATTCTCCCTTATACCTATGGCAATATACTGCCACATAAAAATTTCAGCCTGCCTTTAAATCAATACTGTATGCGTTTTTCATGTTTTTCTATTTATAATTAACTTGAGTTATGCTGCAATGGAACTATATTCAGGTTTAGTTTGAACAACGTTTTCAGTCTCAGCAACGTGTGTCAAAAATTTCAATGCTTAGCTATAAAAACTTTGCTAGATGCTTGATTTTATCTGCGGTTTTTGCACCCTATTTTTACTATAGAAAAGTTTCTAGAAGAAAGGTTGGTATGGAAAAACTTTATATGAATTGTGTCCTTTTATTATGTTCTTAATCATTACCATTGTGTGTTGTGTGCTCACATTTTATCGGTTTCTTGCCTTTAAGGTTTTGCCTTTTCATACTTGTTTGGAAGATTAATCGTGTGAGATATCAGCACTGAAACGGAGTAAAAGTGGGCTCAGCCACTCTGTTGCGATAATGAAAAACATTGCCACTGGTTCATGCAACATTTGTGTTGATTTGTGCTTAAAAAAAAAAAAAAAACTTGTGTAGACTCAACCTTTGCTATTAACAACTAGAGGACACTCAAAGAGTGCATATCTCTGCCAAGGTCTGTCTGTCTGATTTTGAGCAGGATTATGCAAAAAGTACCGGACAGATTTTGATGAAGTTTTCACCAGAGGTGTCCCTTTGACTGCAGAGGAACCCACTGGGGGAGGTATGCAGTCTCAGATCACTTCCAAAATGTAATGGGTTCATCTGTAGCCCAAGGGCAACCTGTGGTGAAAGTTTCATAAAAATCCGTCCAGTAGTTTTTGTGGAATCAACAGAGAGACAAACAAATAAACCGTTGTGATCGTATTGCCTCCTCGGTGGAGGTAATTAGTATAGAGAGCCTTAGTCACCCCCCCCTACTTCCGCTTCTATGGGACCTTAAATCAGAAAAATTCTCCATTGAAATGAATGGCAAGAGCGAAATTATCTTTTGATCCCGATCAAATTTTGCCACGAGCTACACATAAGATGTTTGCAGGGCTTGACATTAACTTTTTTTTGTTCACCGGCCACTGTGGCTAGTGATTTTCCAAAGTTACTAGCCACTCAGCCTTTTCACTAGCCACAATTTTGTGGTGGTTGGAAAATTATGTTTAATATGATCAAATTTGACTATCGCGCGTTAAATTTTACTTGAACTAAATTTACAACCTTTTTAAATGTAAATGACCCTTGTAGAGAATGGGCATGTGACGTCACCCGATGGAAAAACCGCAAGGAATTGTGGGAAAAGCGGTCTGCCCGTCTTTGTTCAGTAGTGAGCGACGGAATTCCCAGAGCGCACGTTGTTGCCTTCATTACGCATGGATTTAAAATCAGCTGGGGACTGAAGTTCCCAGCTGATTTTATGCAGCGATGATTTTATAACAGCAATTTCAGAGCGCTGTTAAAGAGGCTAAAAGGGAGCATTTGTCTAATATTATTGTGTCCAGCCGTCATAATCCACGTGTGTTATTCAAGACCATTGACTCTCTTCTTAAAGCCTCACTGACTGTCATTATGGAAGCATCCACTGAAACGTGCAATGACTTTTTAATTTTTTTTTTATTGATAAGGTCACCACCATTAGGGCTCTTATCCCAGCTCCTGCCGCTGACCCCTCTGTCTCTCTCCCTTTTATGTTTTTATAGCAGCTAATTATACTGGTAATTTTTTTTGGCGCGCAAGAGTCGGGCTTATCACATTACTTGATTAGCATTTCATGTCCAGTTGTGTAATAATGTGTATGTACTTATCAAGCATCATATGACAAATTTGAACATAAAGCCAACATTTCACCACTGGGACTTAGAAATGCCTGCAGCTGCAGAGACACATGCTAGTGCAGAAAACCGTGTAGAAACAATGATTGCTTACCTTTGTGGAAACAACGGGTTTCTGGTCATTCACCCAGAAGATTTGAGGCAGCTGGACCCATCCATTGGTGAAGTGAACACGAGCCTCTAATGATTTATAGTTCTTAAATTGCTCATGGGTGTATGCGCTCACCCCACAAACCTACCCATGACTCGAGGTAGCTGGTTAAGATCCGTGGTCCATTTCTTGTGCTCATACGGATCGATCTCGTTTCTTTCTTTAATTGTTTGGTGGTAACGCGCCTTTGCTTCCTTATTCAGCTTCTCTGAAGAAGGAATTTTAATTTTCTATTTGCTTCGTTCCATCGCACACATGCCTGTCCCAGTTAGCAGTTGCCGTAGACTACAAGTAAACAAAGAAGTCAGACCATGACAATGGCTACGACGGCCCAGAATACAGCACAGCATGACGTCAGTGCCCATTCCCTATACATACATAAAAAAACAGCAAGAGAAACACTGTTTAATTATTAACGACAGTAAATACTGTAAAACAGTCGAGAAAAATCTTTGCAATATGAGAGTGAAGTACAGGTAGATTTGGGGTCCGTCCCAATTCTCATTTGTACCTCTTCCCCTTTGCCAACCCCCACCCCTTGGCCCTTGAAATCAAAGGCCAAGGGGTAGGAGTTGAAAATGGCCCCTATGAATTGGGACACCCCTTCAGGGCTGCACAGTGTCATTAGTAATTGCTGGTGGATTTAATCTAAATCTACACTACCTCTTTTCACCAGAAAAAAAGAAGAAAAAGAAAATTGATGAGAAAAAAGTCTAATCTTAAAGAGAAAAAAGTCTCAAATTTACATGGACAATTTTGGAAAAAGTCAGAAATTTACTAGAAAGAAAGCTGTAAATTCACAGAGAGAAAGCTGGACTCCTCGGGCCATATGTTTGACACCCCTGGACCAGTACATTAAAAACACATAATTAGAAGCTTTACTTCCATGAAATGGCTGTATATCACAGATATAATTACAGATAAACAAAAGTCCACCTCAGAAGCTTCATTTGTTCTTTACAGCAACATAAAATTTAGTCACTTTTTCTCTCCATCATACGAAAACTTAAATTTGCACAGCTAACAGGAGCTTCTTGCTCTAAAAATAGTCATATTTAACCACAGAGGAAAGAGCTAATGTAGGGGGAGAGAGCAGAGGTTATTCTCACCGCTGGGACAATGGGAGGGGCAGTTGTCCCTGCGATCTGATCGCTGAGAGTGGCGGCTGTCTGTTCATCGCTGTTTCCCCAGACTGGCTATAAAATGAACTGAACCACAGAGCAGGCCGTCCGCGCCTTCACCTGTATCCAGCATGGACTCCGTTTGCATCTTCTCCTGTGTACTGGGCTGCTGCTGGCAACAGTGGACTAATAAGAATACTCTGTGTGTGTGTGTGTAGATAGTGCTTATGGGAGTTGTAGTTTCGTAGTCTCACACTGCAATAGGCTTATTATTTAGATGTTGCTTGAGAAAACTACACCCACCAAAGTGGCTAGTGGGAGTGGCTGTCTTACCCACCACCAGTGAAATTCACCCACCAGTGGCGGGTGTTAATGTCAAGCCCTGGATGTTTGTTTAAAAGACTAATGCATTGCCCGTAGAACGAAAGTATTCCTGTCTGAAACAGGTTTCCCAGTCAGGCTGTACAGGCCCAAATGTAGGCTGTTTTTGAAAGTGGAATACAAAGAGGTGTAGCCTATATGTAGGTAATCACATGTTAGACTTTGACAAATATAAAAGGGAGTAAATGGCACTAAGATTTATTTGTGTGAATATTAATTACAGAATACCTAAATATTGAAAATGAATGGGACACCCAATATTGGGTTTACTCCGGGATTTCTCCAGTTTCCTCCCACATGCCAAAAACATGCAAGTTAGGTTAATTGGCATAAACTGGGGATTCTAAATTGTCCTTAGGTATGACTGAGAGAGTGAGTGGTTGTCTGTCTGTCTGTGTTGGTCCTGTGATGGACTGGCGACCTGTCCAGGGTGTACCCTGCCTCTCACCCAAAGATGCTGGAATAGGCTCCACCCCCCCGCGACCCGAAAAGGATTAAGCGGAAGAAGATGGATGGATAGACATCCAATATTAGTGACTGTTTCAGATCCCTTGTCAGAACACTTTTATTTGTGTGATTTTTTATCACTTATATTCAAGATAATAGTGTATCTTGCACTTTGGGGAATGGGAGTTGTTCAGTCATCATAATAATTATTTTAGTTTAGTTTATATCACTGTTCAGTGATGGAGTTCAGTGTAATATTGAATTTCTTCTGTGTATCATCAATAAATTCATGCAGTACTATAACAGGACACGTTTACAAATATTTGAGACCCAATGGCTGCTGCTTTACCCGTGTCCCTGTGAAGGACTGTGATCCAGCGGTTCAGCTGCTGCCTCCCCCCCCCCCCCCCCCCCGCGCACCTCATGTCCTTCATGCTGAATTATCCATTAGACCTACACATTCACGGCAACTTTATGGTGTAATTTTTTAAGCATTAAACCTTAAGTCTATCTTTTGTTGCTGTTTGCACTACGGGTAGCATTACTGTACATGGACTGCTGTTGTTGTTTTTCCAGCCTTATTCCTTTTCTTTTTTATATTGGCACACCACTGAAGAGAGAGAGAAACACCATTTCAGTTCTCCTGTATGCCCTGTATGTGTATCAGCTGTTCTGATAGATAGGCCAAAATGTCAGAACGCCGGAGGATCCAATCAGCTGATCACTTGAACCACAGAGCTCAGCTGTTTTCCATGATAAATCAGCCTCAGGGCAAAAGCACACTCCATGCATTATCTTTTTTTTCACTTTATTGAAAAGAACTTTTTTTTAGCACCACCAGTTGGCGTGCCTTTGAGCCAGGTCGTGTCTGGCCGCTGCTTCTCCCAGCATGTCAGACCTGGTCCCTGCTGATGCTCCACCAAGTCTGGTCGCGCACCTCATGTTCTCCACATATGGCGAATTATCCTTTAGACCTACATAATCATGCAACTCTATGGTATAATTTTTTTAAGCATTAAATTTTCAGTATTATATTTTTCTAGTCAAATTTGTTGTTTTTCACTTCCTTGTTTTGTCCAGGGAACACTGTGGTGACTGACAGGTCGTGATGCCGCATATTATCCAATCAGCACGGAGTTGATCTGAAACCCCGCCCACACTTCTTGAAGCCAGGGCATGAAGAGACAGAGCGATGACACTTTTATTAAACTTTTATTGATAAAAGTTACATATTTTGACTGAGCAACTCCATACTTGGGGATGCACACCCTCGTAACCTCAGGAAACCACTTATAAAACCTTAGGTCAGTCTGACGAACAGTTCAAGAGATATGCGTGGAACAGACTCACAGACAGAGACTTTGTGAATTTATAGATAGATAATTTTCCATGTAATTAAAGTTGTCATATAATAACAGAGTAATATTTAGTTTTTGTGAAGACGATTAGCAGACAACAACTCCCATCATCCCACATCACCAAACACAGTCATGGCAGGAGATTACTCAAAAACCTCACCTCCTGTTTCCTGACCAATGAAAGGATCCAAAGAGGTGAAAAACAACACAAAGGTATAGTTTTGTATTGTGAGAGCTGCAGCTGATCCAGAGGACTGTTAAGTTGGTTCACCTTGGGCACACTTTGAACACGTGATGTCAGGTACGTGCCTCTGTGTTTTGTTGTCTTTGAATTTATGTATTTTCATACCTTAACAGTTAGACAACAACCTACACCATTATTTGCGTGGAAAATTATCTTTTAAAATGACAAACATCATGTGTGTAACTCATGGCAGAATTCATTCGGGATCAAAAGATGATTTTGCTCTTGCCATTCATTTCAATGGAGATTTTTTTTTTTCCGATGTAAGGTCCTATGTGCAGAAGTAGAGGGGACGTAACTTAGGCACTCTGTAACGGTTGCCCAAATATAACAGTTAATGAACGCATTCCTGCTTGTCTTACCAAGTGGGCTGACCCTCTGGATTTGTGCCATTAAAATTGTCATCTAGAAGCATTTCAAACATCTTTCTTTATCATAAAACTAGTTCATAGTTGATCATTCTTCTGCAACACCTGAGTTCCTCTTTAATACATCATCATCATAGCAGTCCGTCGGGAGCGCTGCCAGGAACTCCTGACCTTGTTAACCCGGGCGACGTCCGAGCCGGTATGAGTTGCTCTCTGACTGACCATTTCATGAAACTGCTTGCAAAGCATTTGAGTACCGCTAGCTTTTGCTGGACTAGCGACACATTCTTGGCAGATAGAGGTATTATCAGTGGCAAGGACAGGCCAAGACAAACTGACTCCAGTATCTGTTGCAGTGACTGACCAGATGATAGGTTTGTTTATTTCTGCTCTTTGTGTAGTGCATGTCACGATGCACCGACTGGCAAAAGTCCATGCACAAAAAAACAGCATAAACACTATTACTGTCACAAATCAGTTCTTTCTGGCTAAGCTGAAAGAAGCAAATACAATCAGGATGTGTCCACCATCCACCCATCTGACTATCCATCCACATTTCACAGGAATCGCCACTCCTCCTGGGCAGTTGCCCCGATGTTCATCAAACTCACACATGGGGGTCCTCAGGAGGGTCTGCATCCCAGTTATGGTGAAAGGTCAGGAGATTTGGGCGCTCTTGTTTTGGTTTCATCAGGCAGGAATGAGCTACTCCGTCACTGATCATCTTGTTTCCTTCATAAATCAGCACACGTGTGGCACTAGCCAATGGTACTGTTTTTTTCATTATTTCATAGAAGTGGCTGCGTCCTCGTCGCTCAGCTCAGTGCTGATGGAAAGAAATGAGACTAGTGTATTTTTTTACAGGTGGATGCGAAGAAAAAAATACAAAATATGTTTAAGCAGTTTGTGGAGGGGAAAGAACATTAAATATCTGTATTGTGTGCCACTAGAACATTCTAATGTTGCCCTACACATTTATTTCTCATTGCATTAGAGGTGGAAGGTTGTGAGGAGCCTGGTGTTCTTTCCCCCGGAAGATAGTACACTAAATGTATTCTCAGTAGTCCTTGTTTGTAGGTGTAATCTGACTTTATGTCTTAAGGAAGTTACCCTTTTGCTGTTCCACTGAGAGCTCCAGCACGAGTGCTCCTGGTCAGGACACCGTCTCGCCGCAATAAAACTCCAGTGGTTATGGTTTGTTTTGAAGTTTTTGTGTGTGAAGGTTATCCCACATGTACACGTTGTATTTTCTTATCATTCATGTAACAGGGCTGGGGCGGGGTTCTGTGTAATAAAATGGTTTATGTATCCATTATTGGGTCTAATGTGTCTTTTTCTGGCCAATGACTATAACAATATTTTGATCCTCACATGACATTTCACTGGTAATTAACTATGCCATTTCTTTTCACACAGCTCTATAGCCCATGTTCCCTTTTGGCTCATTGCCTGTTCCATATACAGTTCTCATTCTGGATTTTCTCTCCGCTCACCTTTGACTCTCCCCCCCTCAGGGCCTGGGCTTCCTCATCATCTTCATCCTCGTGCTTCCCCACTCCTCCGGCAGTCAAATCTCTCTCTTTCGAAGTGCTCCTCCTGCTTCTCAGCCACACTCCCTCCATCTTAAGTCTGGGGTGACGATAGCTAATTATAAAATCAATGATGCCGGGCTGCCTAGTTTACAGCCCCCTCTAAAACCTTAACTGGGAAATCACTGTGGGATTGATGACTCCCTCACTCTTTATCTCTTTTAATTAGAAATGTAAAAGATATGAAGACCCAGAGGCCAGAACACATCTCCGAGTTTTTATGGCCCCCAATGCCTGCCCTCCCAGAGCTCGCTCGCTCCCGTTCCCCAAATCGTCCACCCCCCACCCCCACATCTCTACCTGGCCTTGTTTATTTCCCCTGCCTCCCTCCTGGCACACCCTCCATTCTCACTCTTGTCACAGATACCTTTTACCCATTTCTTCATCACTTTCTCCATTACCCTTTCTGCAAGATGGGCCCGTCTGCCTCGCTGCTCGCACCGGGGGAAGGTGTTAAATTTATGGTCTTTGCACTTGAAAACGTTTCTCACCTTCCACTCACCTCTCATCTTCTCTCTTTCTCTCTTCTTGACTGATTCCCAACCCTCCACGGAGTCACTGCATATGTAACAAATAACAAACATGTCCTTTTTTTTTTTTTTTTTTTTTTTTGTCACTTAAAGCAGGAGGTGCGGAGTATGAGCGTGGTTGTGGCATTTCCCATCAGGCAGCCAACCCACAACATGATGCCTCTCTGTATTGTATAGCTTCAGGTGCACCTCCTTTTTTTAATCACATCACACCTAGATCACATGCACTCCCATCTTGTGCTTTTATCACACCCTGAGCCTGAGGCCTTTCTCCCCAACTGCTGCCAGGAGCACTTGGGTTCACTGATCTTTATCCCCCTCGATCACTCTCTGAAGATCTGCAGCCTCTGCTGGGCCATTATCTCTCCTCCTGTGTGTGGATGACTGCAGTTTGTTCAGCGCAAGCCCGGCTCTGCAGCACGGTTTAAATATTCAAATGATATCCTTTACTGTGCCACACTCACGGCCTACTTTTATGGATTCTTTTCTATTTTTAATAACTGATGTCCTGTGGATATAATAACCACACAAGAGACTTTTTTTTTAAACCCGTTATTAATTCATGACTCAGTTTTACCTTTAGGTGTTAACATTTCCAAACTCTTTTTTTTAATTCAATTAAATAATTCTTCCAATCTCTTAATCAAGCACCTCTAATGCCTAAAGATAAGTAGGCTATGATGTTACCTGGCTCCTTTAAATCCCCGCAAGCAGGCCCAAACCCTCCCTTGGGTTACCATGGCAACACCTTGCAGGGATCAGAATATGAGGCAGATTTGATTGTTCCTTGTAAAACTGTATAATATACGGGCCTTGTTTTAATTCTCGTCTGGTGTTATTGATCCGCCTTTAATGATAATTAAAGCAATCATATAATTGATAGGATCTCATCTCTGTTTATCACCCCTCTGATTCGCTCCCTCTGTCTTTTTTTGTTCACCCCTCTATTAATTGAAATAAGGTGAAGCATTAGTATCCACTGGTACACTAAAGAAAATATACAGTTACTGTCAGTAGTCCTTTTTTAAGTAGCACTCCTGTTAGGTCAAGAGAAGGTTCTGACATTATACCTTTAATTATGTAGATTCATGGATCTTGGTTTTGGAGACATTTACAAGACTTATGTGATATACAGAGGTAAGAAGAGTATCCAGAAATTCGACTTAAGTAAAATTGGTGTTATATGACATTAATTATTCTTCTTTTGCTGCTCCTCATGAGCCTGCATATTTGATTTGGCAAGGATTTTACACCGGATGCACTCCCTGAGGCAACACCCCCCCCCCATATCCAGCCTTAGAACCAATGTAACAGACCCCAGTATACCCCCAGTCCAGACTATACCCGGGGTTAAAGCGGCCTAGGCTAGATTATACCCCAGGTATATTATGGCCTAGGCCAAGTCATACTCCGGCATATGAATTGGCCTAGGCCATAGTATACCTCTTAGGCCAATTCATGCCCCCAGGCCAGATTATACACACCCCCATGACATCAGCACTATTGAGTGATATACACAAGAATTACCTAATTTTTCAACAATTTATTGGGGTTTTAGCTTTGTCAGGTAACTGACTTAAATCTTCCATGATTGTGGAAGAAAATAAGTCCGCAGCGGCGCATCCAAATCACCTGACTGCTTTAGGACAATGCAGCAGCAAGATGCAGCATCACTATTTCAACTTGTGTTGAAAGTGCAGTTTCCAAACTCTGCCAGTTTTTAAATTGTGTTGATAGGGCAAGTAAAACCAGAGTTATGATAAACAATTTCCATCATGTTTTTTTTTCTGGATATTTTCGTCACGTTTGGTGTACATTTGGAGTGGCGAAAAATGGTAAAACTGGAACGTAAAACTGAAAGTGTGGATTCTAAACGCTGTTTGTTTGACGTTGATAGACCATGTGAACACTGAGATATGGTTTTAATATTATAGTAGAAAAATATTTACCTGTGTATAAACGTGGGATGGGCAGGCGTGTCATTTATTTTGAAACACGTCATTTTGCAAAATGGAAAAAAGTTGTCAGATCACCTTCTAGTAACGTAGCGACGTGATGATGTGGAGTGTTGTAAATATATTGTGTAAATACAGTCAAAACCTCTTTACACAAGAGGGGTGTAGTCTGACCTGGGCTATTTTACACCCCCAGCGTAAGAGGCCAAATTAACCCCCGCCCAGATTAAATCCGGGGCCAGAGTATACCCCGGGGACTAAACTGGCCTAGGCTAAACCATATCCAGGGGTGTAAAAGAGCCTAGGCCAGACTGTACCCCTCTTGTGTAAAGAGGTTTTGATTGTATTTACACAGTATACACACATCATGATGTCACTACGTTACTTTACCTTATGTTAATATCAGCTGATCTGACAACTTTTTTCCGTTTTGTAAAATGGCATGTATGTTGAAATGAATGACACGCCTGCCCATCCCACTTTTACGTACAGATAAATGTTTTTCTACTATAATATTAAAACCATATCTCAGTGTTTTTGCTTCATCTGCCAACGTCAGACAAACGTAGTGTGGGATCCACACATTCAGTTTCACTTTCTGTTTTTAAAGTTTTCTTGCCGCTCCAAACATACACCAAGTGTGACAAAAGTATCCTGAAAAACATGACAGTTTATCATAGCTCTGAGTTTACTTGCCCTATTAACACAATTTAAAAACTGGGAAAGAGTTTTGAATCTGCACTTTCAGCACGAGATGAAATAGCAATGCTGCGAGGCTGCGTCTTGCTTCTACCTCGTCCTAAAGCAGTCACGTGATTTGGACGTGCTGGCGGGACTTTTCCCAACCATGGAAGGCCAACTGTATGACCAGCTTTTGACATTCGACACCGCAACACAACATAAGTACCCCCTGTGGATCTACGATCTACCTCCCTTTGGGACCAGTGGGGGATAAAAAAAATGAAGTAATTCTTGTGTATATTACTCAGCACTGCTGATATCATGGGGGGTATAAATCGGCCTAGGCCGGTGGCCCTCAGTACGCGGCCCACAGGCCCCCTATTTGTGGCCCTCGAACTGTGATTCCTCCACTATGTGTTTTGGTTTTGGTCAGCACCTGTAAACGTGGACTGTTATCTCCATGCCAACAATGCGCTGACAGCTTGTCAGCGCACGAGCAGCACTTTTTTTAAGCCCAATTCATGGTGGCAAAAACGCGTTGGTATGCGAACGAGCGCAGTGGACGCATTCGTGCGCAAACTCTACACAGGGTGAGCGCTGACCGAGCGCATGCAGCCCCAAAAAAGCAAACGCACATACAAGTATGCAAATGGACGCAGTGAACTGGGCATGTGCCCGGAAACTCCCGCCAGAGGGAAGTAAGAATGTTTTTGCCCGTCTGTTTTCTTCCTCTACCACTAAACAGCAGAGGAAGAAAACTCTCCTGTTCGTCTTGATTGTCATTGTATTCACGTTCCTCCATCGCGTCTGCCATTTTAAACGTCTGCCACCGTGCTCTTCTTTTGTGCTTGGATTGCAGCTGTTCAAATCAGTTTGGTGGCTCGTGGCTGCTGCCGACAGTATGGGCGTGTGAACTGCAGATTATTTTCACTGCGCATGCGTGAAACGCGACTTCTTTGAACAGCAGCTGCAGTGGCTCTAAAACCACTCTGAATACTGCTGTGTACGCAAACGCAGTCTACAGAACGCAAACGTTTTCCCCGCAGAGGGACTCTGAACAGCCCTACTTTCACTTTCGGAGCGGTTCACTTATTGATTCTTAGCTAGCAGTAGGAGCCTAAAATCTAGGCTCCTCAAATAGCGGGCCCCAGTCCGCATCTGCACCCAGAGGATCTTCCTTCTGGACCCAAAGCCAGTGTTGCCAAGTCAAGCGACTTTGGGCTTGTTTTTCTCTTAAGTCGCTTGTAAATCTCGTCCGTCGGGAGTTGCAGGTTTTTGGGCTTGTTTTTTAACATGTAGTTGCTTATTTGGGCTTGCTTTGCTGTGCGTGTGACAGCTCTCCCAGCTCCGCACAATAGAAAGCCTAAGTTGCGGCCCCTCTACTTTCACAAATGGGACCTTTTTTTCCTTAGCTTTATTAGAACACACATACAATTTTTACAACAAAATTGTTACTGCCGGAGGAATAATAATACTTTTACATTCAGAAAAGTTTCAAGCCCAGGTTGCAATACAAAAATAAAATTAAAATATGATATTTATGTACAAATATTAAATTTCTCAAGAACACCAAAAATCTTAATAGCTTTCTTATTTTTTATGCTGCTAATAGTTGTGCCATATTGTTTCAGTTCAAAATAAAAATGTTCAAAGTTTGGTTTCATTCTGGAGTCTGTCCACTTCTTCTTGTGTATGTGAAACTTTCCTTTAAGCAATAACAGTTGTGTGGAATAAACAAAGTCCTTGTCCATTGATTTTTGTTCATATCCAAAAATGATGTCTCTTTACACAGAATTCTTTGTCCGGTCCTCTGCATAATAACATGTTCAACATCTGTCCAAAACATCTTTATGTAAATACAATTAACAAACAGATGAGAGATCGACTCTCTCTCAAGTCCACAGAAAACACAAGAATAATCTATTTTGAGTCCAAACCTTTCAAACAAATCTTTAACGGGGTACATACAATGCAAAATTTTATAAGAAACTTCCTTTTCCTTGTTATTAACAAAAAAAATTTCATTAAATGACCAAATTTGTTGCGTTTAACCCTTGATACTGAGCTGGCCAAAAACATTCACCTGTAGATATTCCCACTGTCTGCATAACACTTCTTGTATACAGTATTTATCACATATGGGACCTTAAATTGAAAAAATTCTCCATTGAAATGAATGGCAACAGCGAAATTATCTTTTGATCCTGATCAAATTTTGCCACGAGTTACACATATGATGTTTTTCACTTTAAAAGACAATTTTCAACGTAATTAAAGTTGTCGGCTGTTGTATAATAACACAGTAATATTTAGTTTTTGCTTAAACGACTAACGGACAACAACTCCCATCATCCCACATCACTAAACACTATTACAGTTTTTCAGGTTTTTTTTGTTGACTCAACTTTACTGTCAATTTGCTGTTGCTTATGTAGAATACAAGTCTTTTCTTTTGATCAGCATTTAAAAATTTTATTTATTCAAAGTTTTTATGCTGACTGTGTTAACTATAAATTTGCTGTTGCTTGTGCAGAAAGCATATGTATTTTCCTTTAATTAGAGTTTATAAAATTCAGTTATTCAATGTTGACTGTGTCCATTCACTGCAAACAAAAATAAATTTATGTATCTATACTGTTATCAAGCAGCTTCTCTTTTACACAATGTGGTAGATTGGCTGCTGGGCTTCTTTTGAGCTTGTTTCCACAGAGCTGGTTGCTTGTTTCTTTTTTTTTTACTGAAACACTGAGAAAATACAATCTCTCATGAGGAGTACAAAAGAGCAGTCAAAGGTAGTGGCTAAGACAGAAAAAGAGAACCAACTTTAGAAACAAAAAATAACACCAAAAAACAACTAGGGGATTGAATTAAAAAAAAACATACAGTATATATATATATATATATATATATATATATATACACAGTGGGGTAAAAAAGTATTTAGTCAGCCACCAATTGTGCAAGTTCTCCCACTTAAAAGATGAGAGAGGTTTCCAATTTGCATCATAGGTATACCTCAACTATGAGAGACAAAATAAGAAAAAAAAATCCAGAAAATCACATTGAATGATTTTTAATGAATTAATTGGTAAATTCCTTGGTAAAATAAGTATTTGGTCAATAACGAAAGTTCATCTCAGTACTTTGTTAAATACCCTTTGTTGGCAATGACAGAGGTCAAACATTTTCTGTAAGTTTTCACAAGGTTTTCGCACACTGTTGCTGGTATTTTGGCCCATTCCTCCATGCAGATCTCCTCTAGAGCAATGATGTTTTGGGGCTGTCACTGGGCAACACAGACTTTCAATTACCTCCAAAGATTTTCTGTGGGGTTGAGATCTGGAGACTGGCTAGGCCACTCCAGGACCTTGAAATGCTTCTTACGAAGCCACTCCTTCGTTGCCCGGGTGGTGTGTTTGGGATCATTGTCATGCTGAAAGACCCAGCCATGTTTCATCTTCAATGCCCTTGCTGATGGAAGGAGGTTTTCACTCAAAATCTCACGATACATGGCCCCATTCATTCTTTCCTTTATACGATCAGTCGTCCTGGTCCCTTTGCAGAAAAACAGCCCCAAAGTATGATGTTTCCACCCCCATGCTTCACAGTAGGTATGGTGTTCTTTCTCCTCCAAACACGACAAGTTGAGTTTTGACCAAAAAGTTGTATTTTGGTTTCATCTGACCATATGACATTCTCCCAATCCTCTTCTGGATCATCCAAATGCTCTCTAGCAAACTTCAGACGGGCCTGGACATGTACTGGCTTAAGCAGGGGGACACGTCTGGCACTGCAGGATTTGAGTCCCTGGCGGCATAGTGTGTTTCTGATGTAGCCTTTGTTACTTTGGTCCCAGCTCTCTGCAGGTCATTCACTAGGTCCCCCCATGTGGTTCTGGGATTTTTGCTCACCGTTCTCGTGATCATTTTGACCCCATGGGGTGAGATCTTGCGTGGAGCCCCAGATCGAGGGAGATTATCAGTGGTCTTGTATGTCTTCCATTTTCTAATAATTGCTCCCACAGTTGATTTCTTCACACCAAGCTGCTTACCTATTGCAGATTCAGTCTTCCCAGCCTGGTGCAGGTCTACAATTTTGTTTCTGGTGTCCTTTGACAGCTCTTTGGTCTTGGCCATAGTGGAGTTTGGAGTCTGACTGTTTGAGGTTGTGGACAGGTGTCTTTTATACTGATAACGAGTTCAAACAGGTGCCATTAATACAGGTAACGAGTGGAGGACAGAGGAGCCTCTTAAAGAAGAAGTTACAGGTCTGTGAGAGCCAGAAATCTTGCTTGTTTGTAGGTGACCAAATACTTATTTTACTGAGGAATTTACCAATTAATTCATTAAAAATCCTTCAATGTGATTTTCTGGATTTTTTTTCTCATTTTGTCTCTCATAGTTGAGGTATACCTATGATGAAAATTGGAGACCTTTCTCATCTTTTAAGTGGGAGAACTTGCCCAATTGGTGGCTGACTAAATACTTTTTTGCCCCACTGTATAATGTGTGTGTGTGTGTGTGTGTGTAGCTGGTTGAAACATATAGGGTTAAGACATACATCAGTGTTTCACACATTGACTTTTTCCCCCTTCATGCTGTCTTAGTACATATAAGGGAAGTCCTAAAAGAAAAATAAAGAGAAATAGAAGACTCAAGGTTATGAGTTAAAATAACAAAAAACAAGCAAAGTCTCTGTGTATTTTTTCTGCCTATTGTTGTGTTCACTCTCTTTAGGGATGAAAAAAGGACTTAAAATTATTTATAAACTAGAGGGCACTCAGAGAGCACATACCTCCACCAAGGCTCCCTCACTCCCCTCCATCCCTTTGTCCGTCCATATCACCATCCATCTGTACATTGCAAGATAGGGCCTTGGTGGAGGTATGCACTCACAGATCACCTCCACCATGTAATGGTGAAAATGTCATCCAAATCTATCAATGAGATTTTGCATGATACTGCTCACAGACAGAGAAACGACAGTGAAAACAACTAGAAAAGCACTCAGAGAGCGCAGACCTCCGGCAAGCAGCTCATTTCCCCCAAGTGTCATTGTTAGAAATGCAGCAGTTTTCTCAATGCAACATTTCTGTATTTGATATTGATGAAAAATACTAATTCAAGTTTCCTTCTATAAGATTTATTGAAATAACAAATAAATAGTATTAGCTAACTTAGCTACAGAAATTCTGGTGTACCAGCAAAAGTAAAATTTAACCAAGTTGATACTGATTTTTCCTAAAAATTCCTGGATCCAGATGGTGATCCAGATCACCAGGAAAATGTAATCATCTGTTCCCCGTGTCATTACACACCTTTCCTGAAAATTTCATCAAAATGCATTCATAAATTTTGGAGTGATGTTGCTAAGAGACAGACAAAGCAATGCCAGTGTCGTGGCAAAAAGTGATCAGCTGCCAAAAAATGATCGTCATCAGGTGCCATATTGTAGTTATGGGATTATATTAGCCATAAAATATATATTTCAACAAGTATACAGTATTGAGTTAGATATAATAAGATATATTTAACACTTATGATGTATTTTGAACCGGAAAAAAAACTTGATGTAGGATTAAAAGCAATTAAAATAATGCAGTCACAAGGTTCCATGGAAAATACATAGGTTTACTGGATATATACATGTAGATACTGTATAAATACATATTCTATGTGTAAACAGTGGACAATTACAGTGTACTTTTTGGCACGCCACCAGGTAAAAACATTACCTCCTCCTCTTGGCAGAGGTAATAAAAATTAAACATTGTCCAGTGCTGTGTGTTTACATACCGTGTGGGTAACGTGCCTCACAAGACATCCTTAGATTGTCTGCCGGTACTCTGTCCCCGTGCCATTACACACCTTTCCTGAAAATGTCATCAAAATCAGTCCATAAACCGCAGGTTGCTTGCTTTTGCATGGCGTCTCCAGATGAAATAATGTTAACCATCACATACAACAGCAGTCACCAACTAAAACTGCAAAAGGCATGATAAGTCAGTCCTCCTCCCCAGCTGAGGTCCAAACTAGGTGTGGGAATCTTTAAGTACCTATTGATTCGATTATGATTCAGAACTCTGATTTGATTCTAAAACCAGTCTCAATGCATCTTGATGCATTTTTTTTTTCTGTTCAGGATTCTTCCCTCCCACTGTGTGACAACTTGGTCCTTTTAAAGCTAAGCATTTGCAATGACCCATGAATTTGCTTCCAACATCTTTTATTAAAACAGATGGAAGAGAAATTTGACACATGGACATATTTATCTCAGAATGTGCTTTTAAGAACTGTCATCCTTTCATTAACATTCTTTCAGAAGACCACAGCTGTCTACAGACAGGCCAGTATCATTTAACTTGCTTTCACACATTATTTTATGAAGCTCATGTTTTAGCTGCTATTAACTCTATATCATATTTTAAGCAAAAAAATTAAAATGAATTCTTTGTTCAGTTTCAAACAAAATATGTCATTTAAAATGTTATAATACAGGAGAACACTAAATGTGTTTGTTGACTCCAAATAAATAGGTCTAAAATTCTAAAATCTCCAACTAAAATCCTAAAATTGTTTTCCAGGAGAAAACAAACTAAACTGTATTGCATTTAAAAAAAAAAAAGATTAATATCTAAAAAAAACAAAATTTCACCAAAAGTCCACCTCTATACAATATTTTCAGTGCAGAAAAACTTTGACACTATAAGACAAAAAAGGGGGGGACACAAAATATAATTCCACCTGGATAAGTGGTAGAAGATGGATGGATGGATGGATGGACTACAGAGTTCCTTCAACATTTTTTTTTAAATCTTAACAGTAAAGTCTGTTACAGCATGTATGGAGCTGTAACTCCATGATTACAGGGAACGGGGAGGTGGAACACACAGAGTTTTTACAGAGTTTTTACATGATATTGGAGCCTACAAAAAGGGCCTCCATAACCAGCAACCTCACCCCTGCATCCCAGCATAGACTACGCTTTGCAGTATAGAGGAAGTACTCCGGTAAATACACTCATTTTCACAACAGTGGAGTGGTGGTCTAGTTGTAAGTTTGGATTTTTCTTTTACCCTTAATAATAAACACCTTCATTTAAAAAATGCATTTAAGTTTAACAAACATACAAAAAAATGAGAAATCAGGAAGGGGGCAAACACTTTTTCACACCACTGTAGGAGAAATGTAGTTTCGTTCTACTGTACATGATTGGCTGTATGGCCTGAATGACAACAGAGATGGCTTCTTCTTCTTTTTCTTCATTTCGTGGATACAGACCTGAAACCAAGTGTGTCTGTCCGGGGTGGATGTCCTGGCTGTCGGCCTTGCGTGTGTGTGGCTCCCGCAGCGAACACTCTGGAGTGGTTGGAGCTGCAGAGTGACAGTGGCATTCATGGGAGAAGGGAGTCTGCAGCAGGAGAGCGCCCAAAGGTTCGTGCCATAATCTGTCCGGGCGGTTGCCAATACAGCAGTTCAGTTCCACTTTTTTCTGCTTTTTTCCCCATCAAAACAAAACGGTCTCCCTTTTTCCCAAATTGTATCAAAAGGCTTCGGGGTCCGGACGGAGGACTCTCGGGGTCCGGATCCGGACCGGAGTCCACCAGTTGGTGACCCCTGACATACAACTGTGTATGGGTGCAGAGATGAACGTAATTCCTTGGACACGTCTTAAAGGGGAGGCCAATATTATTATTATTATTTTAAAAAAAAAAAAATTCCTTCATGCACATCATGATCCGGATCACCACCAAAATCTGATCATCTGTTCCTTGTGCCATGCCACACCTTTCCTGACAATTTCATCAAAATCTGTTGAGAACATTTTGAGTAATATTGCTAAAAGGCGGACAAACCAACCAAACAACCAACCAACACTTCCAAAAACATTATCTCCTCCCCTTGGCGGCGGTAACCAGGCAAAAGAGGGCTTATTGTTTGTCCACTTGCAGCCATGAATATATTTCCCCATAAGGATAATCATGTTGATCATGTCAGAGCAGCTCTGCTCCATGTGCTCCATATAAAACAAAATGTCTGAGAGGTTAAAAGAAGGGATATTAACTAATTTGAGAGACAACCAGTTATTTATGTCCAACCAAAACCTCTTTGAAATGGGACATGAGAAAAAGAAGTGTTCTAGGGTTTCATTTGCTATAATACAAAAGCTACAAGGATCCACTTCAAACCTGAAACGTCTTTTAAGGAATTCTGCAACTGAGTAAACATTGTGAACTAGAAAAGCACTCAGAGGGTGCATACCTCTGCCAAGGTTCCCTCCCTCCTTCCCTCTCTTTGTCCTCCCCTCCATCCCTTTGTCTTTCCATATCACCATCCATCTGTACATTGTGAGATAGGGCCTTGGTGGAGGTATGCACTCACGGACCACCTCCAAAATGTAATGAGTTCATCTTTGGACCAAGGGCCACCTCTGGTGAAGGAATTTTAAGCAATTCTGGAACTGGATAAACATTGTGAACTAGAAAAGCACTCAGAGAGCGCATACCTCCACCAAGGCTCCCTCCGTCCATCATGGATCACCTCCAAAATGTAATGGGCTCGTGTGTAAGCCAGGAGCCAGTTCTGGTGAAAACTGCATCAAAGTTTATCCAGTAGTTTTGGAGGATTCTTGCTAACACACTGTGAGAAGATAAGAGCCTTGGCGGAGGTATGCATACTCAGATCATCACCAAAATGTTATGGGTTCCTCTCTAGGCCAAGAACCACCTCTGGTGAAAATTTCATCCAAGTCCATCCAGTAGTTTTTGTGTAATCCTGCTGCACAAATTCAAACAAGGTTCTTGGTGGAGGTATGCCCTCTCAGATCGTCACCAAAATTTAACGGGTTCATCCTTGGCCCAAGGGCTACCGTCTGGTGAAAATTTCATCAAAATCTGTCCAGATTTTTTGTGTAATCCTGTTAACAGGCAGACGGACGAACCACCCAGATTACATGACCTCCTTGGCGGAGGTAACAATTTTAAAAAGTGTTTCCTTAATCTTTGGTGAAGCAGGCCACTTAATGAATTTAGAATAGGCCTTTTCCGTTACAGAAAATGCAAGTCTGTCAGACACTGGGATGTGCTGTAGTCCGTTGTAATCACAAAAAAACTTGTGATTTTAATGAGGTACTAATAAGCCTGTTGTTACATTTACAATCATTCAAATTACAACCATTAAACACTAGACTTGGGAAGCCTTTCTGATACCATGGACCAGCGATCCAAACATGACGCAAAAACGAACGTCGGCAAGCCACCGTCAGACAGTGGTAGGCTTATTTCCAGTTTTATTAGAAATCTGATGTGTTAGAAATTCTGTTTTTGACTGAAAGGCTACGTTACTGTTTATTTTGTTTCACCTTTATTTAATATATTCGCTTCTCTGCGCTTACCAGCTTTGCTGCGCCGCCTTCAGCCAGGGGCGCCTCCAGAAATTTTTCATGGGGGAGGGCCACTGAAAATCTTGGGGTGGCACATCAAAATCAATTTAAAATGTAATCATGCTGCGCGCCCGTTCGCGTTTGCTCTGAACGCACCTCGACAGTGTGATCTGTTCTACTTTGCTGTATTTTGTTAATATTTGTTAATAATATACAGCACACATCAGTTATTCTTAAACATCTACTACATGTAAAATATGACATAGAAGAACAAGTTATACAATTATGTTAGACTGTCCAGTGGCAGGGACCAAGGGTGGCCCCCCGGGGGTGCCCCTGCCTTCAGCGCTGTGTACGCGCATTGAGCGGCAGCTGTGCTTGTGATCATTCCGTTCAAACAGCAGATGTGACTGATTTTGTGGTAGCCTGACCATTACCACCAACGTGGCCTTGCTGCCACCATAGCGTGATGACTGCACTTGTCTGTGTGTGTGTGGGCGCGCCCATCTCTGGTGCAGTTACGTGCACTAATATTCAGGTGACTGCCGCTGAAAGTGGCTGCCTTCACCCAGCAATTCCCACAGCAGAACAGCTTGGTGACATGGGCGTAAATCAAGGCACTTCGGTGTGTGTGTGTGTGTGGGGGGGTTCTTTAATATTTGCAGCTTTTCTCATAAATTTGTAACTTTTTCTCATTAATTTACTGCATTTATTTGTAAATGCAAAACTTTTTCTTGTAAATTTGCCACTTTTTCCTCATATATCTGCAATTTTTTTCTTGTAAATTTGTAACCTTTTTAATAAATTTGTTTTTTTTCTTGTATATTTACATATTTTTTTTTCTCATGAATTTGCAACTTTTTTCTTGTAAACTTTACTTTTTGTAAATTTTCATTTTTTTCTTGTCAATTTGCAATTTTCTTTCTCATAAGTTTGACTTTTTTTCTGGTAAATTTACAGCTTTTCCCCCCCATAAGTGTACGTTTGTACATTCTTTCTCATAAATTTGTGACTGACAACAATAATACTTAGAGTGTCCCCTCAATATTTACTCTGGAGAAAATGTTCTGTTTATTGTCCCTCCCAACATAAAAATGAAATATCTGCCTATTCAGCATATTGGCGCTGCTCCGGACCTCCGGCCCACTGGAAAAACAAATGCGGACCCCTGGTCTAGGCCAATTCATACCTTGGTGTATGAATTGGCCTAGACCATAATATCCCTGGGGTATAATCTAGCCTAGGCTGCTTTAACCTCCAGGTATAGTCTGGACTGGGGGTATACTGTGGACTGTTACACCGGGTATAGTTTGGCCTAGGATAGTTTATCCCCCCGGGCGTATTCTGGCCTGGGCCTAGCGTATAATAATCTTTGCCAAATCAATCTGCAGGCCCACGAGCTACTGTGGTGATCCCTGATGGCAGCAGCCAAAAGGGGTATGTGTAAATACTGAGCACTTTATTCTCACCAGTTTCTGACGTTTCTCTCATAAATTTGCTTTTTTTTTTTTTTCTAATTTGGGACCTTAAGTTCACTATTAAAAACTCCTTGTAAATTTTGCGCTTTTTTAACTCACATTTGCAATTTTCTACCCAGTTTGAAGCTGTTCTCATAACATCTCATTTTTCTTTATGACAAATTTGTGGTTTTTTTCCCTCATACATTTTATTGCATTATTATTGTTGCATTTATGCAACATGCATCTTTTATTTTTTGTAAAACATATAAAATTGCAACTTGAATCAAAGTTTATTGCCTTTCAATTTAAATCAGTGGACCCAAAAGTTACTCAGAGAGTTTGACTAAATGTACTTTAGTAAAAGTACCAGTTTTTCTTCAAAATATACTCTACAATAAAAAATATATTCAGCAATTTAAAAACAACTGTAGATTAATGTTGTAATTGTAATCTAACATCTTTATTCTTCAAACCTTCTATGTTTCACAGGTGATTATAAACTTCTGGAAACAAGACTCTAATGTGCAGCTGTAGCGTAAAGCCGAGTAGCACCACTTTTACGGTTTTCCTTGGCAAACTTATGATAATATTGATGTAACAACTGATTAACATTTTCATCATGAGTTCTCCTTCTTTTTTCTGGTCAGTCGTCTAGCCTGTGAAGCATAAAACGCTTGTCATAACTTGGGAGAGCCGCAGGTGATTTCTTCAAATGTCTTTTTTAATCAACCCATAATTTAATATTCAATTTTTACCCATTAGAGTGTCTGATATATTCATGTAATGTACCTTAAAACTGAGACCTCATATTATTTATGTATGATTTAACATTTTCTAGATTGCATACTTGTACATGTTGAACACCTTTTTTTTTATTATTCACAAGAAGAATCATGATGGTGAGGTTTGCTTTTAAAACTACATGAACAAGTAATTCTGGAATGATTTTTATGGGACCACCTGCACTGCTCTAACTGCAGAGTGAACAAATCTAAGGAACAGACCTTTATCTGATGTCCTTGTTCAGCATGAGGCTGTGATTTATTGGGCCCTCCACCCACAGCTCTCCCTGACCCAGCAGACCCTGCTCTGATCCTGCCCACCTACCAGTCTGGAGTCGTGGTGCAGGAGCGCCCTCTGCTGGTCCATCCTGCCGGGGAAGGACATCGCTCACAGTCATGTTGAGGATTTACCCTCCAAAAATACTGTGTATTTAAGCCTTAAATTGAGGGTAAATCAGGCGTTGTATCATCTATAAACTGGCCTGTGAACAATGAGTTTTTTTCCCTCTTAAATATGTAATTTTTAATCATAAATTTTCACTTTTGTCTCTTGAATTTGCGACTCTCCCCAAATTTCACCCTTTTTCTTGTAAATTAACAACTTTTCTCTAGGGATTGTTCTCTTGCACTTGTAGTTTTATTTTAACACAAATGTGCAGTTTTCTCCAAAGTCTGCAGTTTCTTTCCTCATTTTTTCTTGTAAATTTGCAACTTTTTTCCTATAAAATTTGCATTTATTTTCAAATAAATTTCCATCTTTTATCCTCCCCATTTTTGACTTGGTCCACAAATTTGTGATCTTTTTCCCCTTAATTTTGAAACTTTTTTCCTTGTACAGCGGGGCAAAAAAGTATTTAGTCAGCCACCAATTGTGCAAGTTCTCCCACTTAAAAGATGAGAGAGGTCTCCAATTTTCATCATAGGTATACCTCAACTATGAGAGACAAAATGAGAAAAAAAAAAATCCAGAAAATCACATTGAAGGATTTTTAATGAATTAATTGGTAAATTCCTCGTAAAAATAAGTATTTGGTCAATAACAAAAGTTCATCTCAATACTTTGTTATATACCCTTTGTTGGCAATGACAGAGGTCAAACGTTTTCTGTAAGTCTTCACAAGGTTTTCACACACTGTTGCTGGTATTTTGGCCCATTCCTCCATGCAGATCTCCTCTAGAGCAGTGATGTTTTGGGGCTGTCGCTGGGCAACACAGACTTTCAACTCCCTCCAAAGATTTTCTATGGGGTTGAGATCTGGAGACCGGCTAGGCCACTCCAGGACCTTGAAATGCTTCTTACGAAGCCACTCCTTCATTGCCCGGGTGGTGTGTTTGGGATCATTGTCATGCTGAAAGATCCAGCCACGTTTCATCTTCAATGCCCTTGCTGATGGAAGGAGGTGTTCTTTCTCCTCCAAACATGACAAGTTGAGTTTTTACCAAAAAGTTCTATTTTGGTTTTATCTGACCATATGACATTCTCCCAATCCTCTTCTGGATCATCCAAATGCTCTCTAGCAAACTTCAGACGGGCCTGGACATGTACTGGCTTAAGCAGGGGGACACATCTGGCACTGCAGGATTTGAGTCCCTGGCGGCGTAGTGTGTTACTGATGGTAGCCTTTGTTACTTTGGTCCCAGCTCTCTGCAGGTCATTCACTAGGTCCCCCCCTGTGTGGTTCTGGGATTTTTGCTCACCGTTCTCGTGATCATTTTGACCCCACAGGGTGAGATCTTGCGTGGAGCCCCAGATCGAGGGAGATTATCAGTGGTCTTGTATGTCTTCCATTTTCTAATAATTGCTCCCACAGTTGATTTCTTCACACCAAGCTGCTTACCTATTGCAGATTCAGTCTTCCCAGCCTGGTACAGGTCTACAATTTTGTTTCTGGTGTCCTTTGACAGCTCTTTGGTCTTGGCCATAGTGGAGTTTGGAGTCTGACTGTTGATGGTATTAACGAGTAATTAACGATGGTAATTAACGAGTTCAAACAGGTGCCATTAATACAGGTAATGAGTGGAGGACAGAGGAGCCTCTTAAAGAAGAAGTTACAGGTCTGTGAGAGCCAGAAATCTTGTTTGTTTGTAGGTGACCAAATACTTATTTTACCGAGGAATTTACCAATTAATTTATTAAAAATCCTTCAATGTGATTTTCTGGATTTTTTTTCCCCCCTCATTTTGTCTCTCATAGTTGAGGTATACCTATGATGAAAATTGGAGACCTCTCTCATCTTTTAAGTGGGAGAACTTGCACAATTGGTGGCTGACTAAATACTTTTTTGCCCCACTGTAACTTTGTAGTTCTCTTATTTTTTTTATTTTTTTATTTTTTTTTTTTTTGTTACTTATTTGTACCCGTAGGTAGACTTGGTTTGCAGTCTGGTGACAAGCCACCGGCTGCTGGTCGCTGCGTGCGCGAGCGCCCTAAACCTACATGTTTTTGGTATGCGGGAGGAAACCGGAGAAATCCCGGAGTAAACCCGCGCAACACGGGGAGAACATGCAAACTCCACACAGCTCACTGTTGGTCGGGGGCTGGGATCGAACCCACGATCTCATGATCCCCGCGATCCCCCGGCCGAGGATAAAACTGTGCTGCCACAGTGCTAAACCACTGCGCCACCGTGCAGCGGTGGCGCAGTGGTTTATTTTTTCATTTAAGCTTGCAGCTTTTTTCTCATAAAGTTGCAGGTATTCCCTTTCACTCAAAACTGTATTTTTTTCCGATAAGTTTGCAACTTTTCTTTTAAATTTGTGGACTTTTTTGTGAAATTTGTAGCTTTTTCAGTTAAAAAAATAAACTTTTTCACTTTAATGTGCAACATTTTTCTATAAAATTTGCATATTTTAACTTGATCATCAAATTTTGTATTTTCCTTTTAATTTTAAACTTTTTTTTTTATAAATTTGAAGTTGTCTTTAATTTGTAGAATAGAGGGGTATGCTGGACACAGTTTTATTTAACTATTTTAAACTGTTCTTATGTAATTTGTTTATTGAAATTATTTAAATTTACCCATAAACCTAAATCTAATGGAGGATGAATAATTTTGATTGTAACTGTAGATAAAGGCTCAGAACCAGTCTTTCACTAATGTGCCCTCCTTGCACTTTACCCACATCATTACAATCAAGTAAATGGTTAGCATCTAACATAAAAAAAAACCACTGTGCACTGCTGTGAATAAATATTGTATGTGATTTTTATGTATTGCTGCATTCAAACCAAAGCTGATGCATGTTTTTGCCACTCGCTGCTGTGTAACTACAGTAAAGAACTAATATCACAAGGATTTTATACAAATTCAACACTAAATCCTACTTTCAATGACTGGTGCAGTCTCAAAATTATTCAGCCTCCTGAACAATTCCTCATAAGATAACACATTTACAAATCAGGTGTGGTCTCAAGCACACAATGCAGCCAGTCTAGGGCTTCATTAGTTGCATCAGGTTTGCTTAAAATAGAACACAGTGACGTTTGATTATGTTAGAAAAAATATATGGCCAAGTCAAGAGAATTGTCCAAAATGTTCAGAGGAGAGACCACTGCCTTGCACAAACAAGGGAAATGATACAAAAAGATAGCAAAGGCACTGAATGTTCCTAGAGATACAGTTGGAAATGTAGTTCGCAAGTTTAAAGGAACAGTGGCTACACTACCTAAACGTGGCAGAAGGAGGAAGCTATCAACAGCTGCCATCATGTGGTCAAACCCTTGACCAACTGCAAAAGACCTGCAGCAGGACTTGGCGGCAGCAGGCACTGAGGTTTCACTTTGCACAGTAAGGCTCACTGTAAACGCTGAAGGGGCCCCGTGCCCAAACTCCAAGACGTACACCATTACTGACCCAAAAGCACAAGTCAGCTTCAATTTGCTCATGAGGAATGGGCTAAGATGCCTCAGGAATGCTGCCAGAAGCTGGCGTCTGGCTGTGCATCATGTTTTCAGGAGCTCATTAACAGCAAAAGGGTGCTCTACGAAGCGCCCGTCATGAAGGGATTGAATAATTTTGAGATTGCAGAAGTCTTAATAAGTGGCATTTTGTGTTAAATTTGGAGAAACCACTTGTAATATTAGTTGTGTTGAGCTATTTAAATTGTTCTTGTTTGATTTGTTTATTGCAAGCAGCTGCTAGTTTGTACATTTTGCCAATAAGCCCAATTTGCAGTGAGGGTTGAATATTTTTTTGTGTATTGCTGTGACTGAATACTGTGTTTTGTTCTACTGCATACACCCTAATGCTGCCACTCATGAGTTCTGTTCTGTGACATCATGTGCATACCCTCCATCTCATTCCCCCCCCCCCCACTCTTGTGACTTTTCCCTGTAAATTTAAGTTGTTTTTTGAGAATTTAAGCTTTTTTTGTTAAATTTGTTTTTCCACATCCTGTAAATGTGTAGTTTTTCTCTTAAGTAATTTTTCCCCATAAATTTGCATATTTTTTCTTTTAAATTTGTGATCTTTTTGGTTAAATTTGCTACTTTTTAAATCCCCAACCTTTTCCCTTTATTTTGTAACGTTTTTGTTGTAAATCAAATTTCCGTTTTCTCTTACTTTTTGTGACTTCATCTCTTATTTTTCCTCTTCGTTTTAAGACTCTTTGTAAATAAGTAACTTTTCTTTTACAAACTTTCTACATTTTTCCTCATTAATTTGCAGTTTTTCCTGATAATTTACTGATTTTTATACCATACCATCCACCTTTTATGGGCAAAAGAGCTGCACGGCTTCAGCCTTCTGAGTGTGGTGACAGAAAATAAAGAGAAAAAAAACTCCACTGATCTGACAAAAGTAGTTTATTGTGCCTCTTACTGTTTATATGGCTTTTCTTTGTATGACAAGAGTTAACATGAACAGAGGGTAGACAGCACCTTGGCCATGTTGAACAAAATATCCTAAAGCAACATAATCTCAATAATCCGCCTGCATCACAAACACCATGACAGCCCCGCCGTGAGAGAGAGAGAGAGAGAGGATGAGCCAGTCACGTGTGTTCATGTGACGGCACCATGCCAAGGATGACCACCCAGTGGTTGATAGCATGTTGAAGCGTTCACACGCACGCCCACACGCACTCAAAATACACACATACACATGTGGAGACCTGCCCAAATTCAGAAGATGGGACTTTTCACTGCTACAGAGACTTATGTTCATATTGCTTCAAAGAGAGACAGAAAAAAACAAAACAAAAAAAAAACAAACTCTGGACTGTGTTTCAGCTGAGGTTCCCCCGGCTGATCGCCCATTGTAACATTTTGGCAATAAATGATAAACGAGAACACATAATCCTCAACTCTTCCTCAAAAAAAAAAAAATTTAAAAAAATGTGGGGATATACACACACACACAAAAAAAACCGATGTTAATAATGGCTTTTGGCATGAGGAGGGCAGTTTGCCACATGGATACCAGCGAGACCACAGGCAGGGTGGAAACGATAAAAGCGACAGCACGCCCTCCCCCTGCAGAGTCAGACTGGCACCCATGCTGGTTTTTCTTTGTCGCCTTTCTATGTACACAAAGAGGGGTTGAGAATTCACGCATATTCAAGAATACACACATAAATATTGCCTGTTTCTAGACTGCCTGGGAGCAGCTAGGGTTTGGTCCTTACTGAAAAGCCCTGAGTCTGATTCCAAAATGTCTTCCAAAAGGATTCCTGCTTGCAGCTTGCATATGTCATTAATCAGATTTTCATGCATGTGATGCTACTTTGCATTGATGTATTTTTATTTGTCTCTGTGTATTCATCTACTGACTTCACTCAGCAGTGCTCCAATGATGGATTAATTCACTTTGTCCAGAGGTGGGTAGTAACTAGTTACATTTACTAAAGTACTTATTTCACAAATTTCTACATCACTGAGTAGTTTTACCTCATTACTCTTACTTGAGTACAGTTTTGAAGAAAAACACTCAAGTACATTTTTTTTTGGAGGGGATTCTTTGAGTTACTTTTGATTTCACCAGTTAATGAATAAGAGTCAAATTTCCCTCCGCATTTGATCTGAAATCACTGTTCTTCTTTTCTGGCTAAAGAAATGTTTGACTTATTTATATAATTGGGATTATATTAGAGGGTGCATGTGGGCTAGTTTATGTATTATTTCTCTCAGACTAATTTACACATCAAAGAACAAAACCTCAAAGTGGCAAGAGTAAAGCTGCAAAATGGCACAAAATTTGTTGCAAATTTTGGAATAAAAAAAGTGCAAATGTACCAGAAAAAAAAACAGTTGCAGTTTTATGAGGAATAAAATCATGAACTTGGAAATAAAATGTTGCAAATTTATAAGGAAAGATTGTACATTTGTTTTGTTTTTTAAGTCATTAATTGATGAGGAGGAAATGGCAAATTTACAGTGTGTGATAAAAGGTTGTAAAAGAAAAATGTCACAAACTTAGGAGAGGCAAGTTATTACTCTCTACTCAAGAAATGTTTTGGCAGTTACTTTTTCACTTGCACTCAAGTCTTGCGGACTACTTTTTCCTTATACGTCAGTGATTAATATCAGGAGCAGAGGCTGCATTAACTAAAAATTGTCCGTCATTGACAGAGTTTAGCAGTGACAGAAAAATCTGAAAGCTGCCATTTTGAAAGATTACGCTGAGGGTGATCTATTGTAACTTTTACTTGTAATTCCAATGTGTCCACTTTATACGACATATCAAATAGGGATTTTCTAACATCTTCATGCCTTTTATTTTAGTCTGGCAAGTCTCCATGACAGTTTACAGTTCTCCTTCTGGTGTGCAGGCTACACACAGTCAACTGAAAAAAAGTCAAAGCAACTGAGCCTGAAAACGTTTTTTTTTAAATGGTCAACATCAGTTATGATGTTGATTAAGGTGGTGAAAAAAGAGGAACTGATGCAGAGGAGAATGAAGAACATGCACTGAATGACACTGAACATGTCAACAAAAGCTATTCAGCATGTTATTTATGAAAATGACAGAATTTTTTAGAACCCTGTCTGTCCAAAAGCAAAACAAAACAATTAACAACAAGAAAGTCAAGCCAAACCTGGATCAGGTGGTAATGCTACTTTTACTTGAGTACTGTTTCTAGCTACTCCACCCACCTCTGACTTCTGTTGGAATTGGTCATGCTGGCGCTCACAGACAGTCACTGTCTTTAACTGCTGAGATGTGGCTTACTTGAATCCAATTGCTACATCTATGTCAAGGTTTTAATCTTTACCGATTCTCTGGGCCAGGTCGGCACATCTGCTACTGCAAGCGTCGAGTGAAAGGAGTGTGTCTGTTGGTCTGTGAGAGTCTACAGTACACTGTCCGTGAGACTGGTGGCGTGTTTTTAGTGCATATGTGAGTGAGCGCTCTGCTCTGAGGATTGTAGCTGGAGGTCCCTGCCAGTAGTCAAACTGCTCCAAAGATGACTTTTCTTAACTTTGGCACAAAAAAAAAAAAAATACTTATTTCCTGCACATGTTGGGCTGGAGCAACAGCAATGGAGAATAATGCCAATTACCTGAAAACAGAGCCAGACTAACTCATTGGAGCATAATAGTCTTATGTTGATTATCTCTGACATCCACAGCGAGCCAAAGGGCCCAAAGAGAGCCCCAGCATATGTAGCTGATAAGGAAGACCCAGCCAGTTCTGATTACCCTTCTTTCCCTCAGAATACCTTCTCTGGAAAGCTCTTCAAAGTAAAACAAATACCAAAAGGATTTATATATAAAAACCAAATAACAAAAGACAAAATATTAGTGTATATAGAATGGTATGGACTTATTCATAAACTGAAAAGAAAAAGAAACAATATTCAAAAGCAATAACAAAAAAACCCACAAAAGATTAGCATACTAATTTGGTTTTGCCCTGTACTCTGATTTTTTTTTTTCCTTTTTTTTTTTTTGGGGGGGGGGGGGGATAGTGCTTGCTGCAATCCACCGAAACCAACTGCTCAATTCTGTGGTGTTTTGGCTGTTCAGATATAAACAATAAAGGGTAAAAAAGAGGTAAAGTTCTTTTAGTCACCTTAACGTCCTTCGTGGCTATGCCAGGAGTTCATGTTTTACTGCCATCTCTCCTTGACTTTTTTTTTTTTTTTTTGTTCTTTTTTTGCACTTCACTTGTCATGGACCGGGCGGCCTGAGTTAGGAGTGTCTGTACACTTAAGGCTCTGCTGTGCTCGGCTGAGGAGGACACAATGATGTGCAGTAAGGAGGAGGGGAGGCCAGCATTTTCTTGAGGTGGAAGAGTGAGTGAGGTTGTGCTGTATGTCTGTATGTACATCTGTGTGTCTGCACGTGTATCTATGTGTGAAACGGTCTGTTCACTGCGCCCTCCCAACGTGGCCTTTCCTTGACCCATCTATGTTATCCAAAATCCCCCAGGGCTCCCCGTCACTGTCCAAGCCCCTGTCCTGCTCCTCGTCTCCCGCGTCGTCGTCGTCGTCTTCGTCCTCCTCCTCTGGTGACGGCTCGCTGCCGTTCTCTGTGGCCCAGCTGTCATCCTCGTCCTCTGCTCCTGCTTCACGACCAGGCGGGTGGAGGTGGAGGCGGAGGCGGCGAGCTCTCATTGCTCTCTGTTTGGTCGTCGAAGGCATCGGGTTCTCAACATCTCCCTGATCAGTGGGGCATCGGCCCTGGAATCTCCATCTCAGGGTATGGCGCCTCTCTGCGCCTGAAAACAGAAGGAGGTTCATAAATAAGAGAGTAGTTGAGCAATCAGACCCTTGAAGTCTAGACACAAGGTAATCAAAACAAAAAAAGATGTAAAATATGTTTTAGTGGCCTCTGCAGAACACCCCATCTATACTGACCGTTATGCTGATCCCCCTGAGATGCCGTGATCTTCATCAGCTGCGGGGAAAACATGTGGGGCTTGGGTGGGGCGACGGCGACGAGCGTAGATCTTCAGAGCTTCAAGTAGGGGGTTCTTGCAGCTTATCAACCTGCTGAGTTCTTCTAGATCCATGCGTCTGAGAACAAGAGCACAGAAGTTGCATTTCAGGTCTTTTATTTACCACGGTATCATGTAACCCCATCAAAGCAGCAACATAAGCCTCTGAAAAATCAAACTGAAGCTGCTTCCTATCTGCGCTGCAGAACTGAGCATGCACGCTGCAGTACCTCCACAGATGAGGCAGATAGCACTGAGGAGGCCGGTTTCTGTGTCGTCCATCTCCAAGGGTAGAAGTTGGCTAGCAAAAGCAAACACCAGGTCTGTGAGCGGACCAAAGCCGGCGTTGTGCATCTGAGTCCGGTTTAGAGTCAGCCCATCTGAGAAGGTCATAGTGTCCTGTTCTGGGGTGTAGCGTGTGCAGATTCTCAGCATCTGTGAGGGAAAGAAAGTGTAAGATCTTATAAACACTCAGAGAGATAGCATAGTGCTACATATTTTTTCATAAACACTTAATAAATCACTAATAAGCTGTTATAACACATGGGATAGAAATAAAATAATGACCTGATTTGTGCCAAATAGTGAGCCAACACCTACCTGCTCTCTCAAACCTCAGATATAAGATTAGTTAAATATCTGTTTTTTTATCAGGTGGATTTTCCATCAGATAATTGCCAATAAGTTTCTAGCAGTTCAGCACTGTGCTGAAATGCTAGAATCTGCTTCAGTGTATGAAATGTCTTAATTGCTCATTTCATTCATTTATAAAACCTCAATAAACTATTAGTAGCCTACTTAAAAACTATTACTAAACCCTTTATTAGGGCAGTCTTACTGTAAAGTGGTACAATTTGTTTTCACCATCATGTGCCTGGAGTCACTAAACGTGACTAGTTCCATGATTCCAGAATTTCTTCATTGACTTCCTTTGGCCACCAGGTGGCAGTACAACCTCATTCAGCATAATACGCCTTGGCCCATTCATTTACTGTATGTACAGAAGTGAGTGTAGAGGACAGAGGAGAGAACTGGGGCTCCTCACCATTATGTCCAGGCAGGGCGGACTTGAGGAGAGTGATCTGGTCGGCGATGGTGAGGCTGGTGAAACCCGCAGCCGCTTGCAAACTCCCACGATCTTTATGATGCATTTGGTGAGAGCTCGCTGAACTTATCCCACAGACCCAGATCCAGCTGGACTCGGTGGTCTGAGCTGGAGTTCTGGACAAAACACAAAGCGCCCACCGCCTATTAGTGTGCCGTGCCAGGCCAGATGTGCGAACTTGTTTGTCTAAGCCTTGCAACACATTTCCATTTTACATCAATAAAAGGGAAGAAAATGCATTTACATATTGCATCAATCATTCAGCGGCAGCCACACAGATGGCTTAATGGGGAACTAAATTAAGCCACTACTATGTTGGGAAGGTTGTGGTGGAATTTACGTTGCACTTGCAATTCGGAAGCCCCAAGTGACGGCACAGCTCACAGACGGTTTCCACACACACATACACAAGCGTCATGAGTGATGAGCAGCTTGATAATAACTTGTGGATGACTTACGGTGGTGTACTTGCCCAGCTGGCAAAGCGAGGGAAAGGTTTCTTGATGAGCTTTACTGACTTTGTTGACCAGTTCCTCTAGTTCTCCACTGAGCTCATAGCTCTCAGGAAGCACCACCTCCTCCTTCACGTCTTTCTTCTTCTTGTTTCTGTCATTACGCACTGCTGTATAACAAACAGAGACAAAACAGCATTTAGAAAAAGACGGCATTTTTCATAGAGTTTAACACATCATCCTCAGCTCTCATCTAGAGTCTCTTTCATCACTCCCAGGGACATCTTCCTCTCAATGGGAGCAAGTCCTCTCAGCAGAATTAATGCGCAGTATTTCAGTGCGAGAAACACACACACACACACTGGCTGTCTCCTTCTTATTATCCACTTGCTTCCCTGCCAATCTCCCTATCCCACTTGACCGGTGCGCATAAGCCCACTCTCTCCTCTCTGCCCTCCCCACACCTCCTCCTCCATACTTTCCTTCCTCTCAGGATATCCATAATGCAGAGGCACAATGTGATCCCGGTCTTAACACACATCCCACACAAACATTACACCCACACGCATGTCCCACAGGCTCTGCTGTGCAGGGCAAGGAACTGCCACTCCACACACACACACACAAGGTACCGCGCTGGGGTCGCTGATTTGGCCACAGTGGAATCCCCACCCGCGTTTATCTTTATCAGAACATTAAATCTTGACTTCTCCCTTATTGGTCTTCATAAATGAGAGCAGTGTTTGGTACAAGCCAGGAGGGTCAGGTTTCCCCCCCCCCCCTTTTTTTGAGAAACAGGAAGTCAGATTCATGTTTGTAAAGCAGTTAGTCATATGATTGGTGCAGTGCCCAGCCTCGCCCTGATCACCACCCTGGGTACGCTCATCATCTGTTTCTGTTTCTGTTGAGTTGGGGCCCATGAGTCTTTCACTGAAAAATGATTACATTGATTATAGAACCTTGAATCTATAGGAATCAAAACCTCCAATTCAACACACCGTTTTATTGAATGAATGTCATGTTAACAGGGATGTTCTTCAGACACAAGTGCACCCTGAAACACTACATACAAAAATGCTGTTGGCTGCAGGGAACACTAAACCTCGGTATGGACACAGATTTTGCAGAATCCGCTTTCCTGTGGTCAATTCCGTAAAGTCCGTGCATTTAGTCTGTTGCTGTGGTGGCCCTGAACCTGAGCAGCAGTCACATTTGGCAGGAAGAAAGGCAATTCCGCAAATGTTGTAGCAGAATATGGCGTTCCTCTAAGGCACCGTAACACATGAATCTAAGTGCTGCTGATGTCGTCATAACACTTCTGAACCCTAATACGGTAAAGACATGAATGTCCAGGGCTTGTGCCGGCGGACATTCTAACCAATCAGCGTCCCAATAACCTGCTCCCTCTGATTTTCTCATGAACGTGCCCATCTGATAAAATTAAGTCAGGATCTCAAAGAGAAATTAAAACCTGTACTTATCACGCATGTTAATACAGCAAAAAGGAGAAGAATTGAGCTTTGAGAAGAAGACATGAGGTTAATCACTGAAAACCAATTGAACAGTAGCTGGGTTTTAGCCCTTCACTTATTATATTAAACATTGCTGCGTGGGAAGGTTTATTTTAGTTCACGGCAGTATCCGCATGATCTAGAGCTGATCTCCATCTCCTCAGTCCTAGAGGGCTCACCTTCCTTGGACATTCCCAACCTCAAAGCATTTCTGCAGCCTGCAGTACTGGCAGCGGTTGCGTGTGACCTTGTTAATCTGACAGTTCTTGTCTCGGTGGCAGGGTGTACACCATGTTTTTCTGGATACTGCGACGGAAGAACCCCTGAATCATCAGGAACCATGAGACAAAAGGGGACAGGGCAGGAGAGGTTGTTTAATATGGTTATCATATACAGGATGTGACATTTAAACCATTGGTTTTCATAACTTCCACCACCCACCTCGCTCATCCTCTTTCAGCAGCTTAACAACAGCCCAAAAACAAATCATCTGTTTTATTTGGTTCTGTTTATTGTATTTTCAGAGGTGGGTGGAAACTTGTTACACCTATTCAAGTGCATATACTCAAGTAATTTTTTCACTAAATTAGAAAAATAAAAAGGAACTTATATAGGCTATAAATAAGATACCTTTATGCTTATTTGAGTATATTTTTGAATAAAAAAGTAATTTACTAAAGTACATTTGGTTTGTACTCACTGTTACCTTTTGATTTCAATTGGTCTTGAAGAGATGATTTGAGTTTTTTTCTTGACGCATTTCTTCTTCTAATAAGAGTTGAATTTATTATTATTCTACTCTTGCTCAGAAAATACAAGGAAATGTTCATTACATACAGTGCTGTGAAAAAGTATTTGCCCCCCTTCCTGAGTTCTTATATTTTTGCATATTTGTCACACTTAAATATTTCAGACAATCACACAAATTTTAACATTACACAAAGATAACCCAAGTTATACAAAATGCAGTTTTTAAATGATGGTTTCATTTATTAAGGGAAAAAGTTATCCAAATCTACCAGGCCCTATGTGATAAGGTAATTGCCCCTAAACCTAGTAACTGGTTGTGCCACCCTTGGCAGCAACGGCTGCAATCAAGCATTTGTGATAACTGGCAGTGAGTCTTTTATATCGCTGTTGAGGTATTTTTGGCCCACTCTTCTTTGCAGAACAGTTTTTATTTAGCCACACTGGAGGGCTTGAGCTGATGGCCGGATATTCTCCTCAGAATTTTCTGGTAGAGAGCAGAATTCATGGTCCATCAATTACGACAAGTCATCCAGGTCCTGAAGCAGCAAAGCAGCCCGAGGCCATCACACTATCCATCCACCATGTTTGACTGTTGGTCTGATGTTCTTTTTATGAATATTCAGCCATCAGTTCGTGTCCTCAAGCTCAAGCCCTCCATTGTGGCTGATTAAAAACAATTCTGCAAAGAAGAGTGGCAAAATTTCCTCAACATGGATTGAAAAAGACTCATTGCCAGTTATCACAAATGCTTGATTGCAGTTATTGCTGCCAAAGGTGGCACAACCAGTCATTAGGTTTAGGGGGTAATTACTTTTTCACAAAGGGCCAGGTAGGTTTAGATAGCTTTTTCCCTTAATAAATGAAATCATCATTTAACAAGAGCACTCTGAGGTGAGTGCAATATCCCCCGCCTCTGTTTTCTTTGAAGATCCCAAAACTTACTGATGGACAGCAGTTTTCAACTTTCAATATAATTACTGGGGCAGAACCAAATTATGATAAACCCATCATCCATGAATATACAACAAAGTATACAACCCATAGTTGTAGGTCAAGATGCCAAGGTGAACCTGTGTAGCAAGTTGGTGACCCTAGAGAGCTTTAAGGTGTGTTCAGACCAAACGCAAATGGGCCAATTTTTCACGCGGCCACGATTACATTATAACTCAATGTAAACACCACGAATAGACATGAATTCACCCTCTGAGTGAGACGCAGACAGGCAAAGTTGCCTTTATAACTTCTGCAGCTGTGCTCTACCTGTTGTGGAAATCCCCAAAACACCATCATGTTTTACATTATCCGACGGGGTCTCACCTGAAAAAAATTGTCCCTGCCTCCAAAATTTCACCTGGATGATGGATTGTTTACATTGCTAGCCTGCTAATCTTGTTAGCACGTCCATGGGTAAAAAAATTCAGACACTGATTCAGCTGCAGAGCTCACGGTTTTTCTGTCTCCAGGTGAGTGTCAGTCTCATTTTCAAACTAGTTTACTCTCCAATGTTGATACTTTTACTCCAGTGACAGCAGAATCTCCAGGCCATTACTAGCTAGCGCTATCCCCAGGACGTGAACGCACGAATGCACGAGATTCACGTGTCCTTTCCTCTTTCCATTGACTTTGTATGCATTCACACCATGTGAAAAATTCACTTCACGTTTGGTCTGAATGCACCATTACATGTTCTATAGTAAGAGGGCATAGGGAGTGCCAACCTTGACCTTTGACCTTTTGAGCCCAAACCTATAGTCATGGTCTCAGAGTGAACCTGTGTACCAGGTTGGTGACCCAAGTTTCTTTGTTGTCGAGATATAGTTTATAAGCCATTTTGATGTTGACCTTTGACCTTGTGATCCCAAATCCATAGTCACCCTTCAGGGTCACAGGGTAAACCTGTGTACCAAGTTTGATGACCCTAGCTTTACTTGTTGTACAGTAATAAGGCATAGGGAATGTTCACCTTTGACCCCAAAACCCATATTCAGAGGTCAGGATCCCAAGGTGAACCTGTATACCAGGTTTGGTGGCCCTATCTTTACTCATTTTATAGTAATAGTAAATTTAGCATTTGCCATAGTGCAAATGGAATGTTAACTTTGACCTTTTGACCCCAAACCAACAGTCAGGTCAGGGTGTAAGTCACCCAAGATTTCTCTTAGACACAACTACTGTATCAATTTGAAAAGCCTACATCATTTATTTCAGTAGTTACTGCATTTACAAGATTTAGGGAAAATGTGACTGTGATGGCCCCCTCCATGGGGAATTAGTCAGTGGTGCAGGTCATGACATCATTAGGGTATACCTCCACTCCTAGCCAAGTTGCTAGGGAGGAATTCCTCTTTGACTCAGTGGTAGAGTAAGAGGTTTTCAGATCATGGGTGTCATGGGTTCAAGACTCAGCCTGGGATATTAGGAGGTGTGTGTCTACCTTGCCTAAGGGTGAAAGTGACCTTGACTGTGGGGGTCAAAAAGGGACTTTGTGATTAAGTGATTTGTGCTTCGTAATTTGTGATTCTCAGGCTGAGATAGGCAGTTCTGCCTTGGCCCAGAAAGTGGTCATAACAGTGACCTTTAACTTCAAGGTCATCCAAAGAGAGTAAAATTGCAATAGGCAACATCATATGCGCCATCATCAGTGGATATCAAACCATGGTGCCAAGTTTCAAAACATTTGGAACAAAACTGTAGGAGAAGTTTATTTCACAACAGTTACTGTCTTATGAAGTGAGGTGAAATAGGAGGTCATAAGTCAGGAGCTACAACTCCTGCAAAAAATCATCCGATCAGAGCCAAATTGCAATATGCGCATCACCAGTGTGTCTCAAACCCTGGTACCAAGTTTCAAAACAATCAGAACAAAACTAAGAAGCAGTTGATTTCACAGCAGTGGGACAGACAGATGGACGTCGCTTTGACCAGCAGGGGGGGAAAAAAACTGCACTTTGTATTTGGGTGTTTTATTTATTAGGGGTCCAATGTGTGACATTGGTGGCAAAATTTAAAATTGATCAAATCTGCACATGAAATTGACTAATCACTATCCAATTGTGTCAGGTTTATGAAACTATTAACTATTTCGTAACGGCATTCGCGTTCAGGAACTCTTGAGGATGAGCGCTCACTTCAACTACTTGTAAAGGGAGACGTAAACGGGACACTCGGGCTTTTGTTTCCCCGTGTGCCAATGCACTTTGCAATGGCACACGTTTTACACGAAACAACTTCAACACTTCCAGTATTTTTCACGCATCAAAACTCATCAACAGCTACATTTTCATGACATATTAAGATGTGATAACGTGTATACATACCTTCAAATTCTCCCTGTTTGTTGGATAAGACGTAAAATCACAAAGGCGTAAATGCGTGGACACGGAAGTTTGGACCTTCGATAACTTCAATATAAAGTGACCACGGTTAATCCTCTCCACATGGGTTGAGCACATCCGGGGTAGAGAAAATAAAAGTGCTTGTCCCAGGGCGCTCACCTCGCCAGACGGGCTGCGCGGCCGGCCACAAGACCGAAGATGTAAATTTTTTAAAGGGACACCATATTCGATGTGTCATAAATGTTTGAGATTTTATTGAAATATTCTACATCTGAGCTTCACAAAGACTGATCTCCTTTTTACGTGTATGGTTTGGGATTTGAAAGGTGCAAAGTGAAAAGCATCAGCACTTGCTGTTTTCTGGTTACTTTACCAAATAACTTGCATGTTGCTGCGTAAATTTGGGACACGGAAATTTACGTCGTACGAGTAAATTTGCAGGGGTCGCCGTACAAAAACCATAGATCCGATCACATTGGGGAATGTTTTATTTTGAATTTGCATTACAAACTCTGTTATCTCTTGCATTTTGAGTAGAAAGAGTTACTCAGAGATCACGTTACAGTACTTTGAAATTGATGCGATTTCATGTCACACAAAAACTGGGAAAAATGAGGGGACACGACCAATAGTTTCGATTCTAACGGCAAAATCAATGATTTTTTTTTTTTAAATTGCAATGCAAGTCTGAAACTCTTATGTCCCTTGCATATTATAAAAACGAAACCGACATCTGCAAATTACAGAAAAAGAGAGCGCTTGAAAGTCGGATACCCCTGATATAGTGCACTGGACCCCCCCCCCCCCCCCAAAACACCCATTTACTCAGGTTATGTTTGTCTACAGTAATATTAAAATTTGTTTGATATCTGAAACATTTAAGTGTGACAAACACGCAAAAATTTAAGCAATCAGGAGGGGACAAATACTTTTTCACAGCATTTTATTTCCTTAGACTAACAAAGTTAAGAGAAAAACAGTTAAAAAAAGTTACAAATTTAAAATAAAGTAATTGCCAATTTAATAAGCTGCAAGTGTACATGAAAAAAGCTGCAAATTTCTGAGAAAAAAATGCTAATTTTTATTTTAAAAAAGTTGGTAATTTTTATAATAAATGTGCAACTTCATTAAGAAAAAGTCAAACTTGTGGGAAAATTCTGATAAAAAGTTTTGAATTGACAGTAAATTGGCAAGAGTAAAGTTGCTACACAGTACACAAGTAACTTTTAAAGTATCTTATTTTTATACTAACTCATTTTATTTGGTGACTACTCATTTATATTTAAAGTAAATAATATCATAAGGTAATGTTAATCTTCTTGAGCGCAATTTCTGGTTACTCTACTCACCTACTGTATGTTCATGGTAACCCAATGGTTAAATGCATTTAATGCAGTCAAGTAGCAATTCCTATTTCTACAGATTTTACACAATAAGTCCAGACAAAGCAGAGCTCTTCAAATTGTGGGAAGTTCATCTCACCTTGCAGCCTTCACAAGAGCTGACCCCGTAGTGGTACCCTGAGGACTTGTCCTGGCACACAAAGCATGGCTTGTAGACACGAGGCGGGGGAGGTGGAGACGGAGAGCTGGGTACCATCTCCTCTGAGCTGTTGCTCTGTGTCTCCACCGCTGTGGAAGGGCAAGAAAAAGACAGCAGTTAGCATTGAACATTTAACAGTCATTGTCCCACTGAGCTCCTGTTCAGTACATAAACGCCATATGTGTCACTTGTCAATACTGTCACAGGCTGGTGACAAGTTAAATGTGTTTGACGGCATGTGAACATGAGATGACATCTGGCAGTACTTTCCAGTAGGCGATACCCAATACCCGTTCGGCTGGTAAAAACTTTGCCAAGAGGAAAACTGGTATTTTAGCTCATACTGTATTTCTTTGGAACAAGAAGAACTACAAATAAAAATTTGACAGAGAAGATGACACACTCTGTAATTGCTTTGTGTGAATGCAGTAAAATATGAAGAGTGTTTGACAGTTGAGACAAAATTGTTTTTGACAGAAATATGCAATGGTGCTATTGATTGACAGTTTCTTTGATAAGGACAGGTTAACAGTTAGCTATTGGCGCCGAGGGTCAAAGCTAGATGTTCCTCATTCCATACAGTGACAAAAGCTTGTGCAGACGTCTTGCACGCCTAGAGCAGGCACATAATGAAGACACAGGCATATAAAGCTGGTGCAGGGCTCTGCTTCTTCTACCGTTCAAACTGGAAACACAGCTGTGACATCCGTACTTTCCTTAGTCACATACTTGCCATGGTACATTACACTTCGTTATATTCCAAAGTGGACCCCATATAGGCTCCTTTGGATGTTCAAGTGTTCCGAGTATGCATTCCATACTTCCCCTGAGAAACCTAAGCTGCCGCGCAGACACAGAACCAGGCCCTCGTCACACATGCTAGCCTGCACAAACTCACAGACAAGATGCACATGTGTGCCCATAACCACTCACATGCACAAACACATTCCCCCCGGTCACCCTCTAACTAACACCCCCTCCAACTCTGCATCACACCACTCCCCCGACACACAAACCCCATTTTTCTCTTGTTTCCTGGCCCTAAATTCCTCAGTGCAGCCCTGCCAGGTTTTAACAGAGGCCAAGGCTCGTAAGGCGACTATAAAGGCAGTCCCATGGCAGGACTGGAGGCCCCAGCCCGGCTGGCCTGCACTTTATTGGGACTCGGTCACCTTGGGCAGCTATTCACACCACCAGCTGTAGCTGCAGCCCGTAAAAAAAAAGGCAATCATAAAATAAAAAAAACAGGGAGGCTCTAAAATCCTAACTTTTACTGCCCCCACCTCCCCCTAGCACCTTCAATGGAAAGCACAGAGTGCTTGCCTAAACTTAAGCTAAACCCCCCATGCTCCTCCTGTCTCTCACACCAAGGGCTAAGGCAAAAACCACCAGCTTGCCTTTTTACTAGAGAGGGGAGACTTCAAAAAGAAGAGGAAAAAAGGGGGGTGTAAAAAGAAGAATTTGATATAAAACAGAGAAAGGGGCCGAGAGGGGAAAGGGAGAGCAGAGGACACAGTTGTTCCTGAGGGCAAGTCTTGTTCAAGACCAAGTTGACTATCACTAACACTTCTACTACAGCTGCTGTGACTAGTCTGTAACTACCTCATTAATGATGGTAACAGAAATATGCCAGACATTTTTCATTTGCGGCCTGCTGCTCAAACATCTGTTTTTCATATGCATTTTTATATTTGACTCTACAGAATCCACCTTCAAATTCCTCCTTTGAAACCTTTACTTTGCTGGAGGCCAAGATGTTTTCCATTAGTTTTTTTTTTTTAGAGCAATCCCAAAGCCAAATGTGCAAATCAATCTAAAATCTGAAGTTTACACCCACCAAATGCTTCTACAGCAGTTCTCAAATCTCCTTGGCCAAAGTGTAACCAAACAGCAGGGTCAGCGGGAGAGCAGAAACCCTATGAACGTGCAATGAACCGATGTTTATGCAATAATAACAGCAGCAAATGAGGCTCCAGATCGAGCGCTGACAACCCCTTAAGCAGGCTTTAGACCAGGACAAACCATATGTGGCGTCGAATAAAGAACACTGAATGACGCTGTCTAAATGGATAGTGGAAATGAGCCAAGGAGAGAAAGTCCATCTTGGAGACAACTTCAGCCAGAATTGATAGACACATCAGGCTCTGTCAGCAGCCTGAACCTGGCTCCTGCCAGAGAACATGACTCCTGAACCCGCCTCCCAGTCCTGGCCTCATTCAGCCTATTCCAACCAAATCCCCTGCACCACTTACCCCAAGGCGCCACAGTTTGAGAGGGCCCATTCAGGCGGCCACCCCAAGCTCCCTTTTCTCTCGGTCTCTTCAACTCGGCTCATCACTGTTTAGAAAACAAAGCCCGGTGAAATGAGAGGCCCTCCTTATCAGCGCTTCAAGGCCTGGGGCACCATTTGCATGACAATCCTCCAGGCCAGGCCTGTGAGCTGATGATGGACAGATGAGATGAAGAGTGGGGTAGGTGGCTGGCTGCTGGTTTTTTGTTTTTTGTTTTTTGGGGGGGAGGAGGGGAGTAGAGGAGAAGAGAAGCAAGATGAAGGTATAGTTATCAATAGCTACTGTTAGCTCCTGCTAAGTATCGGTTTACACTATAATCCCTGGATGCGCGGCTTTTTGTACACAAGTTGTCCAGCTTTACGGACCGGACCTAATCCTCTGGTTGAACACAGATACCGTACTATTCAGTGGCAACAAGCTACACCCACCCACACAGCAGTCTAATCAACCACTGTTAGACTGAGTGGATGAGCAGTAAATCGTTTTCCACAACCTCATTAGATGGGAAATGTTACTGCACATGACAGAAATAGCTGTTTAGCTGAAGGTGACTCCATCTAGGTCAATTACATTAAATTCTAGGTCAAGTCAGCAGGGCCAATCAAAGTCCCTTTAGGATCAACAGATACAATAGAGGAGAAAATGGGCAAACAGGGAGATGATAATGTTGGGAAGACGAGGGACTTTCTGGCAACACCGAAGCTGGCTACTGTTCGCTCAACTGGAAAAAAGGAGTGTTTCTAATGTATGTGAGTCAATGCATGACTTTGTGGCTACTGTTTTGTGTTGCGACACACTCCTTTTAACTGAGCAGCATATGACATTCTGGCAGTCTAACAAGTATTCTTTCATAATAGTCTTGCAGATTTTGTCTACGTGACTTGGAGTGATTGAATCTTCAATGGCACACTGTTCTAGGAGTCTCGTCTTGGCATGTGAAAGTGAACGCATAGAGTTCTGGTTTGTATGGTAACAGTGACAGTGCTTTACATCAACGAGGGATATTTGTAAGTGTTAATTTGTTTAATTTGTGTTTGCCATTTGCATGTTCAAATCCAGCCAGTGTCAGTGCTCTTTCTCTCCCTCTCTGCTGTATGGATTTCACTTGCAAATGCAAGACTGTTCATAACAGTATGCCAGTGAACTCCATTAAAATATCCCCCATGTGCGTGTGTGCACGCGTGCTTGGTGTATTCTTGAGTTAATGTTCAAGCTTAGGCATGTGGGGCCTTTGTCTCCATCTCTACTGTCATTAACCAGCCTGCAAAGCTTGTGTGTTCTTGTTGAACATGCTGAACGGTACAAGAGCGGGTGACTATGAAGCTGTTTTAGCACACAGTGGGGTTCAATATGAAAAGAGGGGTGGGTACTGGGCAGAAACAAGTGGCATAAGGACAGCAGATTGGGAGAGGATGGTGAACAGTGGGCCAGGAGAATTGCTGGCACACTGGGTGGGGCAGTCACGGATGCCCCTGCCTTTCCACAACAGAGCGGCACCGTGGCTGTGGCTTCCTTTTAAATAAAGAAGTGGACTTCATAAAAGAGGAAAAGAAAGTACCACGCGCCATGCTAGCAGTGCCAGCACATTTGACACTCCTTTCTACATGTATCTGCCCACACCTTCCTGCTATCACTCTTGAGGCTTCTGCTACAAGCTCTCACACAACAGGCTGGCTTCCTTCCTCTTTTCAGTACCAGTCTTTCCGGAGGATCTCCGTCATTGCCTTTGTGACCACATCTTTCTTTCCGCCACTGCTACACCTTTTTACGCACGTGCTTTCATTTCCCACAGGTCGGGTACTGCCGTATCACTCAAGCCCTGTTCCGCACTGAATCAGGGGCAAGCTTTCAAGTGGGAGGATGAAATCAGAAGTCTTGATTTTCTGAGTTGCACAAGCAGTTACAGTACAGTGGTAACTGCTTACAAGTGAGGAAGAAATGGATATAAGAACTGAAAGGGAGATTGGAGGAATTTGCAAGTGGGGTGACTAGAACGGGGGCGTATTTTAAAGGTGGTGAGCGGTTGCAAGGCTTTTTTCAACAGCTGACAGAAAGCTCATTACCTGGGCTGCTGCAGACAAATGCACATTCACTTACAGGCCTGTGAAGAGGCCCCTACTAAGCCCTTTAGAAAACATCCCTCTCATATATGAGGGTTGCTGGCCAGTGGTTTGAGGAGTGAAAACATAAATTTTGCCACACATCTCAACAAGCAGCAAAAATGCAAAACAATAACACTGAAACCCTTTTTTTTTTTTAAACTGTAGATCCTTTTGTTTAATATGCAGAAGCAGAGCAGGAAAGGCAGCAGGTGGGACTAAGACGATATCCTCGGGGCACATTTTAAAAAGTAGAATTACCCTTGCAGTCTGGCAGCGCTCTCAAAACACCCCCGTCTCCTTTACAGCACCTCATAAAGGGCCTTTTGATATTTGCTCGATGGAGCTGCCCAACCTAGCATTTGGCAGCAGGCACCCCCCCCCCACACACACTTTTCCTTCAACACACAACCCTGTCAACAAACACACAAGCTGGTTTCAAACACAAACTTGTCCACTAAGCTGTCTGTCCCCTATGAACCCTATGAAGTTTTTTTTTTTTAAGTGTCCTTGTACAAAACCAAAGGAAGGAAGAAAAATATTTTTTGAAATAAAAATCAGTGGCCTTTTATTTGTAATGCATGAAAAAAAAGACAGTCAAGTGCAGATCTGTGGAAAAAATGTGTCCCATCATCCCTGCGGTGAGCTCCAGCTGACTCTTCATCTGCCCACCAGAAGTCAGAGAGGAACACAGCTCACCTCCAGTGACTGCAGAGTGAACCCAACCTGGCAAACCAGAGCAGGACTGGGCCATTGATCATGTCAAGAAGACAGAAAAACTCTCAGGCCAGTAAGGGAGCACACAAGCGGGCGGGCGAGGTGAGGAGAGAAAAGTCATCAAGGGAAACCCCAAGTCTTTGATCCGCTGGTTGTTTCTCGTCCTCCCACACTTCCTTTCACCATCTGTAGCCCTGGCTCTCACCTGTCTGTCTCTGGCAAGGCCACTAGCACTTGTTCAATTGCTATTGCTTCCTCCCCACAACAATAGAAACCTGCAAAAGTAGAAGTAGCCTGGTGGTAGCTGCAGCCGAGCTCTGTCAGCGGAAGTGAGGGGAAAGGAGGATAACGTAAACAACAACAGTAGTATTCACTCCAGCTCACTGGGGAAGCGCCACACACCAAAGCAGACAAACCTCCTACTGGAAGAAGCAAGCACACCCACAAGTAGGAGGGCACAGTTCATTCTTGTTCAGTGTGTAAATGTTTCCAGGGTTTGTAGCCTAAAAACAAATGTCTTTTTTTTTTTTTTTCCCCAGGATTGAAATATGTCGCAGCTAAGTGACTGATTATAAAGTAACTTATGGTTTTGGTTAAGTTGTCATTAGGAAGAGCCACAGAGCTCTAACGGCAGCCCGGAAAGAGACACAAGCAAAAACAAAGAAAAAAAAGTTCAACAGTGACTTCCTGGTGTCTGAACAACCTGGCATTCATATGAGCTGTGTACATTGATTTCTAGAGCACTGGCAGTCCCCTTAAAGTGGCACATGTACTCAGCGTCAAATCAGCTACTCTGAGAAACTTCTGCTTTGAGTCAACCAGTGGAACAATGATGCATATCGTGGGTTTTCACTTTTGCTTGGCACCCAACCACCAACAGGCTGCCCAACTCTGGGCCTGGGTGTGCTCAGAGCTCTAATGTCACATTGAGATAGGAGTCATGCAGTGATTCATTTCCTTCTGTCACTTAGAAGTGTCACAAAAAAAGAAGTTCAATGTGGCATTACACATGAAGAAATAGTATTCCATTTTGACATTTCAGCAATTATTATTCCATGAACACGTCACTGAGACAGTAAGCAGTGCCCATTCAGTTGGTTCCATTAACAGCAGTGAACGTGAGCTCATTTGGCATTCCTCAATAAAGCATAAATCCTCGCAAACAGCCCCTAACTCATTTCCTGTCTCCCTGGCTCTCCTCCTGTCTGCTCAGGTTTGTCTCTGTGTTTTATGGCAAATGTGAGATGGTCATACAATGCAGCAGCAGCTGATAAATCCAGGGCTAATGACAGGATACAGTCATTCAGTCACAGGTCAAGCTGCAGTGTAGACTCGGACATATGTGCAAGTTTATATCCACTGAAGCACATGTGGTGTGTTTTTTTTCAGGGTCTGTGGGTGCCTGCTCACGAGTGGTTACATCTTATGTGAGCAAGTGAGAATGCAATGCTCTTGTTAGATTGAGAGCAAACTATGTACTGCAGCGACCACTAAAAAAAAGAATTTGATGACTGTAACAGTCTGAATCATATGAAAGAAATATTAAAAGGAACACAAGGAATCATAGCTACACTCCAGGAGAAATTCTATTCCTCAAAAATATTGCACCTAACTGAGTTTGTTACCAGTATCCTGCATTTGTGCATGTCAAAGAAGAAAAATGGAAATGAGGAATGTATTGCTTTGAAGCCAATGCAGGAGGATCAGATAATCATCCTTAATAAATTTGCAATCTAAAACTGATCATTTTAAAAATCTAAACTTGTGCATAAATTAGAAGGAAAGCAGTAGTATTGGAGAACAACATGTAACGACCAGCTGTATATAAAGGTCTAAGGTAATGAATTTTGACATTTGGGGCCGGTATTTAAGATATGATCGACAATGCTCAATAGCTGATACCGATCAATTCCTTTGTTTTTGTTGTTCTCTATCCCCCTTTAATGACAGGAAAACAGAAATGTGTATCATTTAAAAAAAAAAAAAAAAAAATATTTCAAAATGGTTCAGTCCAGTTTAGGGATGTTAATGATTAACTGACTTTATGGTAAATGGCGTTCACTTGTATAGCGCTTTTTCTCATCTCTGGATGACCAAAGCGCTTTACAGATCCTGCTATCCACCCATTCACGCACACATTCACACACTGATGGCGGCAGAGCTGCTAAACACACATAGGCACTAGCCTGGCCACCAGGAGCAACTGGGGGCGGGGGGGGGGGGGGGCGGGGGGTTCAGTGTCTTGCTCAAGGACACTTCGACAAGCAGACTGCAGACAGAGTGGGAATCGAACCCATGACCCTCCGATCAGTAGTCAGTCACACTACACTTGCGCCACAGCCGCCCCCACGACTTTAGATTGTCAATAAGAATTTAGTCAACTAAATTAAATTAGTTGTCAATTAATTGATAACTCAGCAGTCCTTTTCAATGGGAGCTTATTTTATGAAATGTAGTGGCATCGCCGTCCAGGCGGGGGCGCACGCGACCACCCACTACCGCATTTCAACCGAAAAAGCAGAAGACGACGCTAAGCCCCCAGAGTGCATGCGCTGTGCAGAGCGAAAAAACTCGCCCTTCTGGGTTACGTCGGAGAATCACAACACGTTCCAATGGCACATTTCGATGTCCACCCGCCTACTTCAAATCAACAGGGTGGAGAAACAGACTGCAGTGAGGAAAAAGACTACACAAGTGCAAAAACCTATCCCTGCTGCCTTCAACCTGCCGCTAGACAGAAAAGCAGACCGGACTCAAGTTCCCACTGAGGTAACACAACAGAGGGAGCCCAGATCATACTGGGTTTGCCTGGATTGCCAAGGTACTGTGATGATGCTTAGCATGCAACAGATGAAGCAGCTCACAATTTATTTTCCTGTTAGAACAGTCTATCAGTGCATCTCAGTAAGTAAGAACATGAAAGGTTTTTTTGTATAACTAAAAAAGATAAATTTTATGATATTGGTAGCAGTTTTTAAAATAAATAAAAAATCATGAATTTGTAATTTACTGAGATGTACCAGCACATAGTACACACTATACAGTACAAAATTTGTTAAAACTACAAAAAATGCCATTGTCTGTAGTAAAAAAACAAATGCAAATGGTACAATAAATCATTGAGGAATATGATGTTCATGTTTTATTCAGCAAATGAAAAAACAGCAACTTTTTACATGTTAAAGACAGACTGTATTGTACTGTATTGTACTGTATTGAAATTCAGAGTCTCAGGAAAAATGTCGCTTATCAATTAATCGTTAATCGATCGATAAGGTGAATCAATTATCAATTAATGAATTAATCGATAACTTGCATCCCTAGCCCTGTAGATTTTCTGAATTTACTACTGTAGGCTGGCATTGTCTGTTTCAGTGACACACAGCTGGCACAATATTGGCCACTGATATCAGTGAGACTTATCTTATTTGCCGATAAGCAACTAGTATCAGCCAACAAGGTGAAATGGGCTGATTCTGATGCTTAGCCAATATATCAGCACATCCCTAGTCCCAAGACAAACACAATCCCCCATTTCTTGCCTTAATCTATTTCTCCCAATAACCTAGATTCATGCACTATTGTGAATGCACACAGACACAGATAGGCATCGTTTAACTTTTGCAATCTTCAACTGCATTCCTCGTCTCCCAGCAAAAACGCTCAAACTGTCAGTAATTACAGGCACGTCCACTTGAACACACCTGTTCCTCCTCAGACATCACACAGGCAAAATATACACTCAGTGACACGCACACTGAAATCGGCATGTAGGCACACAAACAAATGAACCGGTGTGAGTATATACAAATGAGTTCATGCACCATTTCAAGAAAAATTGTCATGTCTGTTGCACTTACACACATTGGCAGAATTTGACTAATGTCCGAGGGAGCTGTAACACCAACAGGCCTCCTTCCTCTCTGCCCACCCCCTCCTTCCACTCTGGGCCAGCTCCTCTTCTATCACTCTCCACCTCTGAGTCCGGATAATAGATGTACTACACCAGCCGCCAACCACTCCCTGCCAAACACTGTCGGCTGCGTAAACACAACCCATTCACATATGCACACAGAGGGAGGACAGTCAGGCTCGTCTGGGTTTCTGGGCCTGGCTTGGCTGTCCGAGGCGTCTAATAATACAGATCCCCTAGCAACACTCGAGCCAAGCCGTCAGTCAACAACACGGTGGTAACAGAACTGCACATGGTTCACATGCAGATCTGAATTGACATGCACATGCTCACACGCTATGTACAGGTATGCTCACATCACATTTGCCAGGGAAATAAGCTCCTTCAGGTGCCTTCATCAGTTTTTTTGTTTTTTGTTTTTTTTTTAAATGCATTGTACCACCATATGTGGACGAATTGATGCACAAATGTCAAATTATTTTTAAATGTCCAGAGCTCAGTAGCAACCCATGTCTGCCCATGCCAGAGCTGAAGAGGAAATAATCAGGTACTGTAGTACAAGTAGTGGGATATGCTGGTTAACAGCAACATTTCACATTTCAACTGATTTGTCATCTCTCTTTTCATTTTATTTTTTCAACCAGACCGTCAATGACGGAGTAGCTCACTCTGGCCTGATGAAATCACCCCAGGGGTGCTCAGATCTCCTGACCATTGATCTTGACCTTAAGCACAGCCTAGATACAGACTCATCTAAGACGTGCTTAAAGTCAAGGTCAATGGCCTAGGAAGAGTAACATTTTACAATATCCGCTTTACAATATCCATTGTAAAGCGTCTTTGAAAAGCGCTATATAAATCTGATGCATTATTATTATTTTTCGTGAAATCAAACGCCCAGATCTTCTGATCTTTGACAATGACCTTAATCTCACATTGTCACTGTGAGTGAGTTTCATGAGAATCAAGGTAATTGCCTAGGAGGAGGAGTGATTTTTCTAGAATCATATCAGTGCCCAGATCTCCTGACCTTTGATCTTGACATTGACCTTGAGTACAATCTGGACGGAGACCCACCAGCTGCTCCTTGTGAGTGAGTTTGGTGGCCACTGGGGCAATTGCCTAGGAGTAGAAATTTTCATGAAATCACCTAAGTGCCCAGGTCTCCTGACCTTTGACCTTGATCTTGAATACAACCTGGATGCAGACTCACCTGAGGATCATTCTGAGTGAGTTTGGCGATCATCAAGGCAATTTCCTAGGACTAATGATTTTTAAGAAATCACAAATGTGTCCTGATATCCTGACCTTTGACCTTGACCACAAATTTAATACAGACCCACTTGAGGATCATTGCGAGGGAGTTTGGTAAACATCGGGGCAAAGGCCTAGGACGAGTAGCAATTCCCGTAAAATGTGAACGGATAGACAGACACGACGTCATCACATTAGCTCCTTGCTGCTGCACCGGAATGAGCTAATTAATACATACTGAAAGTAAATTCATTAAAGGTCATTACAAATACTTTCTTTTGAAAGTATCAAGTAGTCACAAAGTGAGAAAGAAGAACTCTTGAGCAGAATAAAAGATGCATTGATAATTGTTTTATCATCGTATCACAGACTGAATCGAATCGCGAGGCGGCTAGTGATTCTGACCCCTAATAAGTGCAGCACATACACAAATACTGCAGTCTGCCAATTGCCCACACCTCTGTGCAAAGGGGAAATGTGCCTGGAAGCCAAATAGCTTTTTCTCAGTAAACAGCCACAATAGCAGGAGCCAGACATGGGTGTTACGGTGGATGGCCACAATACCTCTGTGACCATCATGCTATTGTGAAAGAGTTTGCAAAATTCCATATTTTAAGTTCAGATACAGCTGATACACAAAGGCAAACTGCTGGCCCATTTGCAAAATAACAGCCTATCATGTTGTGCTCAACAAATTATTAGCTGAACATGATTCCTCATTGTGTTTTTTTTTTAGAAGACCCACAGTTGTGAAATAGGGCTATAGCATCCACGAACTGACAGGGGACAGCCAAAGCAGCAAGCGCAAGGAGATAAATTCAGCCTCCACATGGAAGTTGAAGAGTTTTATTTACAGTGGTGTGACTGACGCTGCTGAGGGGCTATAAACTGCTATTAGAGCAGAGCAGAATTCCAGCATAGGCCTGAGGAATCCAGCTTGGCACAATGTCCGTCTCTGGATTTGACACAGCAGTCTGGGTGCCAAACGGCAACTAAACACAAGCACACTCTATATACAGGATTTCACATACAGATTTTGCACATGCAAGTTCAGGCTGGTGCTCTCTTATTTATGCATAAACAAAACCACACATGAGAGGTGGCTTGTAGGAAAAAAAAAACTAAAGCAACTGCTAGGACTGAACTGAGTTATTAATAGGTGTACTGTCTATTAATGTGCTACTCTATTACTGTGGGGCTGGGATGGATCTGGAAACAAGCTGGTGTGATACTGCAACACAAGTAGATCTTATATGCACATTCAAAGATACAAAGTTTTATTTGTCAATACTTCTATACATACAGGACATACAGGAGAATTGAAATGGTGTTTCTCTCTTAGTAGTGTGCACAATATACGTATAAGAAAAGAAGGAATAAGGATGAAAAACAGCAACAGCAGTCTATGTACAGTAATGCTACCCACAGTGCAAATGAAGATAAAAGATAAAAACCCAGCAATCCTATATACAGAAAAAGTGGAGCCGTAATACCCGTAATTGCAAGTTCAATGTGGTAGTGTAGGTGCAGACAGTGACAAATTGGACTGCACATGATCAATATTTCAATAACAGACAGACAGCAGCAGGTATGGTATTTGTGTACATGGTTGTGGTAAGGTGGAGAGACAAACAGTAGCAGATGTATTACTGTTGGTGTGTCAAGTCTTTCTGTACAAATAGCTGAGGTAGTTATTGCGTGGGTGAGTGTGTTACAGTCTGGGGGGGAGAGGGGGCAGAGTTCAGGGTCCTGATGGCCTAGTGAACAAAGCTGTTTAGCAGTCTTGTGGAGCGGGCCCGGAGGCTCTGGTACCTTTTTCCCGAGGGCAGAAGGCTGAAAAGGGAGTGGGAGGGGTGGGAGGTGTCACCTGCAATGTTGATGGTGAGGCAGGTGTGGTAGATGTCCGGGTGGGGGCACTGATGATCTTGCTGGCTGCTTTCACTGTGCATTGTAGTGTCTTCTGGCAGGAGACAGTGCAGCTTCCGTACCATACCGTGATGTAGCTGGTGAGGATGTTCTCAATGGTGCCCCGGTAGAATGAGCACACGATGGGGGGTGGGACTCATGCTCTCCTCAGTTTGCAGAGGAAATAGAGGCGAGGTTGAGCCTTCTTGGCCAGTGATGTGGTGCTGTTGGACCAGGAGAGGTCCTCAGAGATGTGCACCCCCAGGAACTTGATGCTGCTCACCCTCTCCACAGCTCCTCCGTCGATGATCAGAGGGGGGATGCTGTGTGTGTCCTCTCCTAAAGTCGACCACAATCTTCTTGGTTTTTCCCACATTCAGGAAGAGATTATTGTCTTTACACCACGACCAGATGGCTCACCTCATTTCTGTAGTTGGCCTCTTCATTGTTTGTGATGAGGCCCACCATCGTCGTGTCGTCCACAAACTTGATGATGTGGTTGGTGCTGTAGGCTGGTACGCAGTCATGGGTCAGCAGGGTGAAGAGCAGCGGGGTGAGCACGCACCCCTGTGGGGCCCCTGTGCTCAGTGTGATGGTCTTGGAGGTGTTGTTGCCGACCCGCAGGTTCTGTGGCCTCCCTGTGAAAAAGTCCAGCACCCGGTTACAGAGAGAGGTTTTGAGTCCCAAGTGTCTGAGTTTTTGCATTAGGTGCTAGGGGATGATTGTGTTGAATGCTGAACTGAAGTCCAAGAACAGCATTCGCACATGTTCCTGCACAGTTTTTTGAGTCCAGGTCGGTGAGGGCTGGATGGAGAGCAGCAGCGATGGCACCTTCTGTGGATCTGTTTGACCTGTATGCAAACTGAGATGGGTCGTGGGGGGGAGGGAGGGTGGACTTGCATGACCACTATATTTAAAAATTGCATAGATTAGCATTACTTATTCTACCTTTTATTGCATGCATAGTTTTTATCTTTAGTGTTACTCTATGTTTAATGTTGCAGCATTGCACCGAGACAAATTCCTAGTTTGTGTACTACATGAACAATGGCAATAAATCTCATTCTGATTCTGACCAGCTGTTAAAAGCACTTCATTATGATGGAGGTTAGTGTTATGAGCCAGTAATCGTTGTAGCTGTATGGGGCGGGTTTCTTTGGGACTGTTATTATGGTAGCAGTTTTGAAACACATGGGGGCAAAAGCTTGGCTCAGGGAGATGTTGAAGATGTCTGCCAGGACATTCTTGAACTCCTCTGCACAGTCCTTCAGAATGCAACCTGGTATGTTGTCTGGTCCAGCTGCCTTGTGGCGGTTGATCCTGGAGGGGATCCTCTTCACGCTAGCCGAATCCAGACTTATAGCCTGCTCGTCTGGGGGAGGAGCTTATATAAATAATAATTAAATACATAAATAGCTTCATGCTATAATATATTTTCTAAGCTTTATTATACTATTGATATGAGTATCTATGCAACCATAGAGCAATACCTAAACCTCTTTCTCTTACATTTCCCCTTTAATGAATTTTCTACTTTGCTACGACCCACTTTCTGGGCAAAGGCCAGAACTACCTTTCTCCCAGCATGGGAACACCAAGTCCACCTCGACCCCACATCAAGGCGGACCAATTCACTGTCACCCATACCCACTGGCAAGGGAGACTAACACTTACATGGTCTCTTTCGCACACAGCAGGCAAACCTACACCTACATCCCAGGCTGGAATTCGAACCCATGACACCGTGATCTAAATCCTTCCACTCCTACCACTGAGCCAAAGAGGAATTCCTCTCTAGCACCTTGGCTAGGAGTGAAGGTGTACCCTGAATGGTGTCGTGAACTGCACCACTGACTAAACACCTCCCCCCGTGGTGAAGTGGTGCAGGTTTCCAATCCCAGACAAGCCCCCATTTCTGTTACAACCCACTACCTAGGCCAAGGCCAGAACCTCCTTTCTCCCAGCCTGGAAACACCAAGTCCACCTCGACCCCACATCAAGGTGGACCAATTCACTATCACCCTTACCCACTGGCAAGGGAGACTAACACTTACATCAGGGGTGTCCAATCATGTGCCATGGAGGTCCAAGACCCTGCAGGTTTTATCTTCTACCCAGTCTCTTCAGCAGGTGTTTTCACTGATCAGCAATCAGTGGGAAGAAATTCAGTGGAATCTGCTGTTGAAGACACTGGTCGAAGGTAAAGCCTGCAGGGTCTTGGCCCTCCATGGCACATGATTGGACACCCCTGACTTACATGGTCTCTTTCTCACACAGCAGGCAGATCTACACCTACATCCCAGGCTGGGATTTGAACCTGTGACACCGTGAGCTAAATCCTCCCACTCCTACTACTGATCCAAAGAGGAAGTCCTCTCTAGGACCTTGACTAGGAGTGGAGGTGTACCCTGACGGTGTCATGAACTGCACCACTGACTAATTCCCCATGGAGGGGTGCATAACAACTTCAAAAAGCTAAATTAGCTGCATTGGCACAATTTATTTTAGGGAATATTGATCTTTTTTTTCCCCTGTATCAATTATGACTCAGTGACCTTAGCTCATCATAATTGTTTTAACTCCAGTGGACTGCTTTCAGATAATCCTGAATGGGACAGCCACATCTTTTTTAACATCCAACACAATTATGAGAACTACCGCCATGGCCTTAGTCACTCTCTCGCTCACGTGCAAACACATGCACACCCCCTGATCAAGATACCAGTATCTATTCCCCTTCCTGCCCCCTCAGGCATTCTAATCTTTTAATTGAATCTTTTGTAATTATAATGAAATAACTGCGGACTTCTATCAGGGAGAAAATGATCGGGCCAGAATGTGCCAGCGGTTGCAGGAAGCTCTTATTTCTCTGCCACTGCTGCTGAGGTCTACACAGTCCCCTCCCCACCTCCCCCATTTTCAATTAGCTCTTCAATTCACATCTGAACAGCACATTAAGGGAAAACAAAGAAGTGTGTGTGCCTACTTATGTGTATGTGTGTGCAAGTACCACTGCACACAGTGATGAATTACTGGAGCAATCTGTTACTGCCATGTTGGGCTACTGCAAGTATCGTTTCTGATCATCACAATCTAAACTGTGTTCAGAAGGATTCTGGTGAGAAAAACGCTTTCCCTTCTTCTGACCCTTGAGAGCCGCTAAGCGTAATTGCCTCATTCTTCTAAGCAAATGAACACTGATGGAGAGGCGTAGGCTCTCTCAAATGGCTTCACTAGCAGTTGACTAATTCAGTTCTCATTGACGTATGACTAAATCAGTGTCCATTATCCTTATGTATAGGGCAGCTCAGATGTAGTACCAGCACCGTGGCATAAGGCACTTAGGGGCATTATGCAAGCCGAGCTGGCTGAAGGGGTCTCCTCTGCGTGCTGACGAGGCTGCCACACATGCAGCAGATCTGACATTGGCCAGGCTGTAGCCTCTGACTAACCTCTGACATTGAGGTCTCCCACTGGTGAAGGAAAAAACAAGACAACTGACCACACACTTTTAAGTCCTTTGATAGTCCCTGGATAATGGCCAAGAGCACTGACACTTATCACCACGGGAGATTTACTGCACAGCACAAAAGGGAATACTCATAACGGAGAAGACTGAAAGAAGACAGTTTATTTTATTGTGTTTTCCACAGTGATCAAAGAAATACAGTATGCAAAGATTCATACCATATATAGCTTGTTTTTAGAAAAGTTGCAAGAGCCAAAAAGTTTTATAAGTGGAGAAAAAACCCCCGGGAAGGATTAGTATTAAACCAGGGCCAGGTGACCCTCTTTACAAACATGGTGGTTATTTTGGTGTCCAGCATGTGTGCTTGTGTGACTGTGGCATTAGGAGCCAGACAGGTCCTTCTGTTGTGCAGCTGGGCTGGCTTAATGAGATATCAGACTCAAACATCAATTCATCAGCTTCATTGATGAGGACAATGAGGGGCAACTGCCTCGGTAAAGACAGGCATTATGGCTCGCTGTGTGGGGATAGGGCTGCCTTGTTTACAAAGGTTATTGGGCACACAGGGTTTGAAATTGTACACCACTCCAGCCTCTACTTTTCTCTGTTCTGCTAGACTTCACCTACCCTCAGGGCAGCTCCTTCAGACTTTGATTTTTGTGGAACAAAGAACCAAAAGAAAAATATACTTGTGGAATCTGGGGGGCTCATTTTTAAATGTGTGCATGTGTGTGAAGTGGGTTAAAAGGCTAGGCCATAGAGGTCTGATTGATTAAATAAACAAATCTCATCTTGTTATCATCAGGGCTCCCCTAGCTCAGCAGAGCAGGCTGGGCTGGGCTGGCTGGAGTCCCCTCTGGCCTCAGCCTCCACTGACAGGGCATCTGTCTTCATTAAAGCTTAGCCAGTGTGCATGACGGCCACTGAAATGCTGGTGTCTTCACGATTAATGAAGACAGATGACCCCCCCCCCCCCAAGAGGCAGTGAAGAGGAACAAAAAGCAAAAGGATGAAGAAACAGAAAAATAAAACAAAAAAAAGTTTAAACCACCTTCAAACTGCTCCCACTAAAAACTGGGATCACAGTTAAGCTGTTATCTGATTGCTTCAGCTCCTCTGATGTTCTTGATTGTTTTTCCACTCATATCTGGCTTGGCTCTCTCCACACTTCTCCCACCATAGCATGCTTACACACCCCCATTCCTTTTCCATTCTCACAGCAACAGCAGCAGCTCCATTGAAGTGCGTGAAAATGGACCCCAGTTGTTGTTGAAGTCTAAAGAAGGCCCAGATAAAGTGAGGCGGGCAGAGAAGACGAGTGGAACAAAGAAAGACTGCCAGAATATCCCTCAGCTTTCTTACAGCTACTTTGCATCTTACTTATTCATTCATTTTTTTTCTGCTAAATAATTCATCTACTAATTAATGCATTGCTGTTTGGCTTGAGTCGAATATCATTACCCACCTCGTGTCCAGAGGCATAAACAAACCTCTGACCGGAGTTTAAAATTTTCAACACCTGTAACATTCAAAGGAGGCACAAACGTGCGTCAGCCCCCTGTGAGGAATTAAAGATAAACTAACCGGGGCGCGGGCAGCGCGGTGGCAGAGTGGTTAGCACTGCGGCAGCCCAGCAACTCACCCTTGGCCGGGGGATCCGGGGTTCGATCCCAGCCCCCGACCCACAGTGATCTGTGTGGAGTTTGCATGTTCTCCCCGTGTCTGAGTTTGTTTACTCCGGGATTTCTCCGCTTTCCTCCCACATGCCAAAAACATGCAAGTTAGGTTAATTGGCATCAACTGGGGATTCTAACTTGCCCTTAGGTATGGATGTGAGAGTGAATGGTTGTCTGTCTTTCTGTGTTGGCCCTGCAATGGACTGGTGATCTGTCCAGGGTGTACCCTGCCTCTCGCCCAAAGATGCTGGGATAGGCTCCAGCCCCCCACGACCCGAAAAGGATTAAGCGGAAGAAGATGGATGGATGGATAACCGGGTTGCATCCATCACATCCGTGTTTTCTCTTCCTATGAGTCAACAAACCTTTTCCTCTTTCCAGTTTGCAACACCTGGCAAGGTCAAAGCCCAGGTGGCCAACACACTGTCACTGAAACTTGACTCCATAGTCTGAAAACTCACAAGTATAACAGACACACGCAGGAGATGCACAGACACACGATAACAACACACAGATACACACAGCGCACATAATATCATAGCAGAGAGTTTCTCTCAGATGGCTGAGCAGCTCAAACTGGCTGTCGGCAGCGAGGGGTGAGAGGAGGAGACTGTCTGTCCCTGTCTTTTCCTGTGCTGCTCCGGAGTCCCTGACAGCAGCCCCTTCGGCTGAGCCCTGAGGGGTAAACAAGGCAGCATCGAGATAGACAGAGAAAGAGAGAGAGAGAGAGATTGTGTCAAACAGGATGCCACTTACACTGAACACTGGCACTGCTCGTCCAAACGAAGGGGTCCAACCCAGCAAAGAAGGGGCTCGCCTTCCGCAGCATGCATGCACCACGACTGGTGACATCATAGAGCTGATGGGGGCCCATTCCCAGAGCTTCCATACAGTCGAACATGGTACCCCCCCACCCTCAGCAAAAATCTCTACAAACCCTCAATCCTCCCTGTGACACAACCTTTCTTGCGCTGCTCACGGTACTCACTGAAGCAGTGGCAACAACACAGACAGCAGCAGCTATCTGGATTTGCTACCTTCACTTCCCTCCCTTCACTTATCTCTGGCTGTCACTCTCTCTGCTGTCCTTTCCTTCCGATGCTGAAGTTCTTCCTCTTTCCCTCAGCTGGAATGCAGATATGGCTGCTGAGTGGCTGAGCCGAGCGTGACTCTGACTCTCTCCTCTCCCCCCCTTGCCCTTGGGTGAGCTGCTCCCTGTCTGCTGTAACAGACCTAAATAACAGCCTCTCACAGCTCTCGCTGAGCCTCAGCCACGGCGGGGCAAACCAACTGCCTTGGCGTGACGCTATGACAGGGGGTGGAGAGAAAGAAGCAGGGAGAGAATGCCAGAGAGGGAGGGATAGGAACCCAGGAGGAGGGGGCAAAAAGGGAGGGGCGGGGGAGGCGTCCAGGAGCGCTTGCACTGGAGGAAGAGCTGAACTGGTTGGAGGACCAAACTTTATTCCCATTCTTCTTGCTCTTTTTTTTTTTTTTGTCTGTGCCCTTTCTGTGTTTACGCATTTCAGATCCAAATTCAAACAAACACACACCCTCCTCTTCCTCCCATCATTGCCCATTCAAATCTGGTCCGTGTCTTTATGTCGCACCTCCCCCAGTTCTCTGCAGTAAATATGAGCCCCCTTCCCCTCCCTTCTCTGAGCCCCCCCCCCCCCGTCTCTAATCATAACCATATTAAAGTCCAGCCACTGCCCGGGTGTGTACGAGTGTGTCAGTGAGAGAGGCCCAGAGACAGAAAGAGAAAGAACATTGTGCTGTGGCTGAACCCAGAAACCAGATGCCAGGCTAAATCCCTCCCTCCACTTGGCCTGTGTGAGGGAACAGAGGATGGGCAGTTCTCTCATCTGTCTCTCCCTCTGGAAGTGCTTTAACGGTGATGAATGAGAGCTGCCTTGCTCAATCCCCGCAGTGCATTTACACAGACAAATACCCCCCGATATGCAAACGCACCATGCGCCGGCCACACTTCTCACAGGTTCACTTGACTTTGTTTGTGATTTATAGCAATGCAAGCGATGCAAGGATGCAAATGGAAAAAAGGTTCTAATGATTTTACCATCATGAAAGGCTTTCCAACAGTTCAATATTTAGCATCTTGTTTTGTTGGGATTAGCACATAACATTCTACCTTCCACATTCAACTTTCAGTAACCTTGACTGCCCGGTTTATTGACAAAAACAATTCAATTTAAAAAACAGCACTGCCCTTACAGTGACAGTAAATCAAGGGAAATCAATAGGCAGTCTGGGGTCAATAAAAAAAAAGCTTGCCACTGGCGCTAACTGTTGCACGGCAAACGGATAGACTGGCTGGGCTAAAGCAAACTGCTTGACACAATAGGACATATATGATAATGGAACCGCTTCAGTCTGTGAGCACCTCGCATTCGTCTCCTCCCCCCACAAACCGGTACAAGTGGTACAGCCCAGCAGGCAAAGAAAACCCGCACCATTTCCTGTCAATCTGTGCTGCTGGCTATGCTCTCCATAAACACAGCGCCCTCCCCTCTGTCTGACACTTCACTCTTTTTCCTGTCTCATGAAAGAAACCATGCTTTCCCATTTCTGCCTATTTTGAATGATTTTCATTACATTGTTTATTGACCTAAAAGCCTTCCCCTCCAGTTGAGACCTCGCGTTTATTTTCTTAAGCTGGCACACACGCACACACATGCGCGCACACGAGCAGAGTGCACATGTGGGTTGAAACTCACTCACTCGCGCAATCCGACAAACAGGCACACATTTAAGCTCTTCTGTTTCGTCAAACAGTAAACAACATCAGTGTTTTTTATGCGTTTCTTCATACAGCTGTCAGGCCATAAAGGACAGTGGAACGGTGAGGCTAGACAACAAACTTTAACTATCAGGGATGCCACTGCTTAACAACTGTTTGCAGTTGAAAAGGGATTCTCTTTTCTTGTTTTTGTAACTTCCACCACCCATTTACACAGTAATTTAAAGAAGAAGAAAAAAAAGCTCTGGTTTTGGATGCATTTCAGATTAAATCATCACTGCCCGAAGTCACATTTTTATGATCCACAAGCATTCTTCTCACACTCGTCTTTCGTCTCCTTCCTGTTTTTTTTTTTTTTTTTTTAAATTCTCTGCTAGTTTCATACAGCATCCTGGAAACTCAAAACTGGCTAATCCCCCTGGTGCTCAAATGTTCTATGTAATGTCAACATTGTTTGCCAGTGCTGCGCTCTGGTCCAGTGAGCTGCGGCGCAATCAATTTATAACTTTTATGTGCTGCTCACGCTCAAAACTCTTTTGTTTTTGGAGATTTATGGAGCCTATCAGATTCTCCCCATGGTTTTAACATTTCTTTTTACAGTGTCTGAGACTATAATTCAGACCACTAACTCCGCTCTCTCCACTTATTGGCAACCTAGCGCTGTGAGCTGTGGGTCTTCCAGGGCTTCAGAGGGTTTTTTTAGCATAAGTTTACACATCTAATCTACACATACTCCATACTGCTGCTGACCCAGGCTGGTCCTTGGCTCCCCTTCCCTCCCTCCCTCCTTCCTATCCTTCCTTCCCTGGCCAGAAAGGTTGAACTCTACAAGAAACCCCCACTGGGCCACTAACTTTCCCCCAAAACTTATCCTGCCCTCCCTTCTTTTCTCCCTCACTCTCTGGCTCACAAGTCTCTCCATCGCTCTCCTTAATACCCCGCCACCCCATCCCACCCACCCGTGTTTCTCCAAATACTCTCCCCATTTCATCAAGTTCCCCATGGCCACTTTTTCCTGACTGTGTGATTTGTTTTAGTTGACAAAGTTCTCTCCTTTTTGTTTCTGGGCTTTGGAAAGAGTTCATTTTCAGAGCCTGCCAGCTCACTGACAAGGGTATTTTTTTTTAACATATCTAAAATATTTTAATTTTATACATTACTTACGTATACAGATCAGACAAGGACGCTCAGTCAGCTCGAGTCAGTCTGCATATACAGCACCACATGGAAAATCAGGCTTTACAACTGTCTGACATTCTGATGCCAATTACAGATAAGACGTATACAACACATTGTTGCCACTTCCTCTGTATACAGTCATTCAGGTTCCAGCGCAGAAGTTCAACAACGCAGCAGTGTGTGAGGTAATAAAGACCAGGCCAGGCGCTAAATGCAGCATGGCGATTTTTGAAAGGAATGTAGAGCTTTTCCAGTTCTGATGTGGGCATGTGTTCAGTGTGTAGACATGCTGAAACAGATTGCTGGTGATGATAGAGACACCAAACACCAGGCCAGGATGCCCTCCCACTATAGCCAGATTCAGGTTACACAGAACACACATGCATACACATTTAAGGCCTGGCCCCACACTTGCAATTTTTTGAAACATACAATTTTTTGAAACATTTTGTAACACATTTTGAAAACCTGAAAAACCCCACACGTGGCAATTTTACAAGATCGCAGTTTTAACAGTGGTTGCAACTCTTTGTCTGGGTATTTTTGGATCGGCTTTTGTCATTTTAGTACCTCATATCATAAATACAAATTTTATAAGCGGCCTTCTGTAAAAGACAAGCCCAAAGTCAAGTGAAATTAGAGGAACTGGCAACTCAGGTCCTGGAAATCTCACAAAATCTCTCAAGGTCAAACATGACTAGAGTAAACTAGATGGTGTATGCTTATGTCAGCTGGCTTTTTTTCCCCAAAAAAATAATTAACTTGGGCAAATTTTGGATATAGTGGACAGACACACTGAAGGGAGGGACAGGAAATGGGGTGACAAGCAGGGGAGAGACATGCAACCAACAATTACTGTGTTTCAGCTAGACACTCTTGTAGGGTTGGGCAATTAACTGAAATAAAACCGAAACCAACAGTTGGGACATAAAACCGGATTCTTCCCTTCTACCTGTTGTGTGCGTATGTGTATATGAAATCTTTCATGTACTGCCCCTTTAAGATGTCTCCAGCCCAAGCGGTCGTATGACTCCGCAACCTGGAAACAGTGCAGTCAGCGCTGTTTGGAAGCAGCGGAAAAATGAAAACAGTTTGTACCGAAAAGAAATACGGTGTCTGTACACATAGGATGAGATGATTGATTTGTTTCATCTGGGGATGCCGGGAAGGTGCAAGCAGGCTGCCCCGGATTATCAAGAGGGCTTACTGGGGCAGGAGCCCAGGGACCCTGACTTGTTTGGGGCCCTGAAAAAAAAACACTTTTTTTTTTGCCAATTCTGCCATGCCCAGCGCTTATTGGAGGGTTTGTTTTCGCGTATCAACTTTTTATTTGTTGAGGTGTACGTCTGTTCCACCTGCTTAATTGGTTAAGAGTTGACATTTGACCTGATTAAGGTTGGATGTGGGCCAGTAGTGAATCTGTGGACAAATGAATGTAATGGTGTACAATAGTGGCATCCAAAAGAGAAAAAAGAAGAAAGAAAAACAGGAACGTAAGGAGGTTTTAAAAAAAAAAAAACTCCTAAATTGACAGGATTTTTTTTAAGTTGCAATACAGACGGACAGTGTCAACTTTACAGTCACAACAAGATGTTTGTCAAACTGTTAGCATTACAAATGCTAACATGGGATGCACCTGCAGAGCTGCTGTCTGAAGATTCGTCAGTCACAGCGGGCAGAAGCTCCAGGTCATCGAAGTTGTAAAACACCCGTGGAAATGTTAAAGATTTGTGCACACCGGGAATACTGATCCAGAAAAGGACCAAAGAGCTGCCAGAATAAGGACACTGGTATCAGAGCATCTGAACGTTACAAACGGCAGAAACATTTTTTCTCCAAGTGCCATTTCAATCGCAAACGTCCAAATGGTGAGTACGTTTCAAGACACTGGCTTCTATTTTCTCCTTCCACAGCTGTTTGTATCGTTTTTCCTGCCGCATATACAGCGATTTTTTTCCACACTAAGTTGGGTTCACACTATAGTGTTTGGACCGACTTTTACAGACATTTTGAAAAATCAGAGAAATTAGTCCAAATGTTGTAAAATTATGTTCGTGAGCAGTTTTTTTTTTAAATCCAGCACACACCATCTTTCACAAACTTTAAAGGAGCTTTTTAACTCTTGCTTGGCCATGGATGAGAGCTGTCCGTTACAATTCAGAGATGATGCCAGTCTTTCTCTTTGTCCAGGAATTGTAAGATTTCCTTCAGTTATATTACCGTTTATCTCGGCTGGAGTTATATTAATCTGCTCTGGTGTAGGGCTGTCATGGTAGAGGAATTTCCCCTGCGGTGATGGTGGATAGCTTAATACCGCAACATGCAGTATTATTGCAAATGTTTTTAGGACCCTGTGGTCTCTTAAGTTAAAAGGGGTTCATAACTTATGTGGCAAACAGCGGAAGCTGTGAGAAACTCACTGCAGCTTCGCTCTCAACTTTATGTGCATGTGTGATAATTGTGCAGAGCTCTGGTCTTTCTAGGCATGAACTGCTGAGTCTGTAAAAAAAAAAAAAAAAACAGCGATCATTTTCATAAAGCAGTGGTGGTAACTCCAGTATTTCAACTACAGGGTGTGTACTGGAGAATGCAGCAACATTCAGCTTATTTAAATGGGACAGCCTCCGTACAGGACCCTGCGTGGTGCTTGGTTCAAGCTTCCTGGTACCAGTGTTAGCTTGGGGGCTAATAGTTCAGGGACTAATAGGCTACTTTTAGCACCCCTTCCATCTACATGACAGTCAGCTGGGTGGGCCAATAATAGAGCAGTGGGCGGGTCTCAAGGGCGGCGGTGGGTTGGCATTTTCTAATCGTGACGTTAACAATTTAGACAGAAGCATCAAACATGTTTCTAGCATTTCTGGGAGAGAAAAATGAGATAAAGGCTGTGTGGGGTTTTTTTTTTGAGAGAGAGAGAGAATTGACCATTTCAAAATTTTTTTGATAATTAGGTGACCAGTAGGTGAATTTCAGAGTTAAAACCTAAAAACACACCATTTTTCAGTGAATGACCTCTTCAAGAACCCAATTGGAGATTTGTGGTCCTTGTGTGGTGATGGCATGGTCGTGGCTGCGTGAAGGGCTCCTCTTGAGCAGCTGGCAGCTGGCTGGCCGCCAGCACGAGGTAAGTGTGGACATGGACTTCTGTACTGGATAGTGTTAAGTTTTGTCGCCTGTTCTTTATCATATTATGCTAATTTACAGCCAAATCACCACAGTGATATATTAACTGATGCACTGTTGTATACATTGTGCACTGTTATGCTTCTCAGTGGAAATGGGGCAGAATCCAACTGTTGTCTTCCATTCCACCCATCAACTGCTCCACCAGCCACAGGTCTTACACATGCTGCTCTGACAGGCTACATAATCTGACCCACTCATCTGTCATTCTCTCACAGTATATCTTTAGAAGATACCTGATGTGTCACTGTGGAGTGATGCAGGGGAAAAGTGAAGGACAGCTTCTGAGATGGCCTATTTCTTCAGCTCTCCACTGTTCACATGCTGGTCCCGCCAAAGATTTAACAGAGCTACTTTTCAGAGTGCTATCAGTCTTGGCCATCTTACAACAAAGTCCTTTTCACTCTCTGTCTCTTCCTCTCCCTCTATCTACACCATCATGACATTTTGTTACCCGCTCTTTGTTGGGCAAAAAGGACAGTTCTTTTAGCTGTTAGGCCAAAAACACGAACCCCCCGCTAGATTATTCCCAGAGTCCCATCCTGGGTCAGTGTGCCCTCCCATACGTATGGAAGACCCAGCCCTCTTTTCTCATTACTGTGCACTGTTCATCTTGCATGTTACCCACAAAGCCGGCCTGAAAGCAGAGCCCCCCTTTTGGTAGTAACCACTTCATCTTTATCTGTCATCATGTCAGAGCTGCGGTACACTCCGTGGAACCAACTATCAACAGCAACCTTTGCTGACTTTTCATACACTCAGGCATGCAGACACATGCAACAGCACAATCGCTAACAGCATGCAAAGCTGCAGTACTTTTCCATCACTTAGAGCAAACTGGCTCCCTCTTGCAGAAAAGGATAATGAGAGGAAATCCAAGGTGAAGGCAGGGGAGAAACATAAGGAGAGGAGAGAGAACAGAGGAAGAGAACTAAAGAGTGCATAAGCCGACAGGGTTTAAGAGGATATTATCAGAGGAGCAGATATTCCAATCACTATCATCTTCCCAAAATCTGCTTCCATGGCTGCCTAAAATGTCAGAAAGGATGAAGGGAACTTTTATGTCCATTTTCACGCTTGTTTTTTTTTTTTTTAAATCATGGCCAGCACAAAAAAAAAACTGTGATATGAAGGAACTGATTTCCAAATGGGAACAGAGCGCCTTGGAGAGCTGTCATTTTGAGACTAGTGATCGCCAAGGGAGATGAAAGCAGGGATGTCAGATGATGCAGAGCTGTTTAATAAAAACAACCAGGCTCCAGTCTCATCAACAGATCGAGGGCAGGACCAAATGGCGCCCCCCACAAACACATACACACACATAAAATTGGACCACTCTTAGCATTGCTAATTTGCTGTAGCTCACTTTCAAAGGAGCGGAGATGCCAGTGAGCAGATGACTCTATAAGTGTTTTTTCCCCCTCTGATCAAGTGTTGGCAGCCGCAGTGTTCAAGATCAGGGTCAAAACTAAACATTGCCAGTGCCAACAGTGAATGAGTATTTAAATGAACGCTGCAAAACATGATGTACAACTATCTAACTTAATTACTTTAAATTAATGCTGCATTGAGATTTCTCTCTGCTGCTTAATATAATCTACCATCAAGCTGGTCTTTATACCATCATAAATATGATAATGTGGGAGAAGCTTTGGCTGAAGTTTCTTTAAGGGCCCTCTCTCATTGGTGCCAGTATGTGTGTGCTGTTCCAAAGGCGACTGACTCCCCCCCCCCCCAACACACACGCCAAAATTCCACTGTACAGTAGCTCCACACAGACCCAACTTTCCTCCTCTCCTCTCCACCACTGAAGCACAGTAACAAATTTTCCTAGATACCTCCTCCTCCTTCGGGATTTCATCTTACTTCACTGTACTAAGACACCAGACCATTATATCTGACCAACTTGCTAAATGACTGTGGAAAGGAATAGTCAGGTCAATAACAAGGCACTTTCAAACTGTGTGGGCATGCAATACAAGCAGCAGATGGGTGCAAGTATTTGCATTTGTTTCATTCTTAATAAGGTGCGTTCACACCAAACACGAAGCATAAATTTTTCACGTGGCCCAATTACACATAAGTCAATATAAACACATGAATACTGGAAGTTGCAGAGGGACGGGGTTGCCTTCATAACATCTGCAGCTGCTTTCTACCTGCTGTGGAAATCTCAAAAACACTGTCATGTTTATGTTTACAATGTTATCTGGCGGGGCACACAGCCCACACAAATGTCACTGCTTCCTCCAGAAACTGCAACTTGATGATTGCTGCTTCCAGTGCTAGCTGCTAGTCCTCATTAGCACATCAGTAGCAGCCTACAAACTACAGACACTCCGTTTCACACTCCATCAGCTGCAAAGCTCCAGTCCATCTGTCTGCAGGTGAGTGGCAGTCTCATTTTCAAACTAGAGGGCACTCAGAGAGCGCAGACCTCTGCCAAGGCGCCATCCCTCCCTCCCTCTGTCCCTTGATCTGTCCATATCACCATCCATCTGTACATTGAGTGACAGGGCCTTGGGCAGAGGTATGCACTCACGGATCAACTCCAACATCTAATGAGTTCATCTTTGGGCCAAGTGCCACCTCTGGTGAAAATTTCATCCAAATCCATTGCATAGTTTTGGAGTACTGTTGCTAACACTCTGTGAGAAGATAAGAGTCTTGGCGGAGGTATGCATTTTGAGATAATCACCAAAATCTAATCATGTGTTCAGTGTGCCATTACACACCTTTCCTGAAAATTTGAATGAAAGGTGCTATACAAGTGCAATCCATTATTATCATCATCATTATTACTATTATTAAGACAGAGAAACGGCAACAAAAACAATATGACTACATTATATGACTATACATTTTTTTATTTTATTTTATTTATTTATTTTTTTTTTTTACTTCCGGCGCCACACGAGTAGGCTGCCTTTTTGCAACAGCGGATCAATTTCTTCCTATTTCTATTTACTATCTGGCTCTCTTGCTAATCTTTCTGATCCAGCAACACCTTTATTCCATCACAGACACGTAGATCGCCCAAATGTCTCCTGAGCCAGCGGACGGAGCCACTGTTTCTTGCAGGAGGCAGTACAATAGAGACCAGCTATTAGCACTTAACCGGCCCACGATGCTAACGCAAAAACTCGACATACCGGGAGAAATAAGACGGAAATGGCGTGGATGTCGAGCTGGAGTAAGACGGCGGGCGAGGAATATAAGGTACAGACCCGTCCTCCCATCCGTTATTATGGGGGATGTACGATCGCTACTCAATAAGACTGACGAGCTAGCAGCTATCTCCCGCTACGAGAGCGCCTTCAGAGAGAGTAGCTTGATGTTGTTTACTAAGACGTGGCTAACAGAACTAGCAACAGATGCTAACATCGAACTGGAGGGTTTCCACGCAATATGGGCAGACCGGACACCAGACAGTGGCAAGGCAAGGGGCGGAGGAGTGATAATGTATGTCAATAACAGCTGGTGCAGACCGGGACATATCACGGTTAAACAACAACACTGCAACAAAGACATTGAGTTGCTAACTGTTAGCATGCGGCCTACCTATCTCCCGAGGGAATACTCACACGTGATCTGCATTGTTATTTATGCAAATCCGACGGCGAACGCTGGGACAGCGCGTGACGTCATTCACTCAGTAACGGACAGGCTGCTGACAGAACACCCAGATGCTCTTCTCCTCATCTCAGGTGATTTCAACCATATTTCACTGTCCCCCATTCTGCCCACATTCACCCAGTATGTCACATGCCACACTAGAGACAATAAAACACTGGACTTATTCTATGCAAATACTAAGGAGGCGTACACCTCATCACCACTCCCCCCCACTCAGGAGATCGGATCACAACTTTGTTCATTTCCTGCCGGTGCACAAACCCCTAGTACACAGACAACCTCTGGTCATGCGCACAGTGAAATTATGGTCTGAGGAGGCAATGGACACTCTAAAGGACTGTTTTGAAACCACTACCTGGGAGCAGCTCTGCGATCCACATGGTGAGGACATCGATGGCCTCACTCACACCATCAATTACGGACTACATCAGCTTCTGTGTGGACAACACCGTACCCACCAAGACCATATGGTGTTGCTCCAACAACAAACCCTGGATCAACCCTGAGATAAAAACACTTCTCTTGAGAGAAGAAGAGGATCTTCAGGCCGGGGAACAGGGAGATGCTGAAGTCCGTACAGAGGGAGCTGAGGAGGAAGATCAGAGAAGGCAAGGACAGCTTCAGGAAGAAGATGGAGGACAAGCTGCAACAGAGCGACATCGGTGGGGTCTGGAGAAACCTCAAAACCATCTCTGGGCTCCAGAATACCTCCTCCCAGCCCACGGAGGGCAGGGAGTGGGCAAACAATCTGAACCTGTTTTGTAATAGGTTTGACCAACCGCTCTCCCCCCCCGACTGCACAACAACCACTGCTGCCTCTAAAGTTATCGAGACCTGCTGTCCACACCCCACTCCACCAACACCCCCCCACTCCCAGCACACAGCCCCCCAACCTGACCCTCACTAAGACCCAGGTGAGGATGGAGCTAAGGAAGATCAAGGTGAGGAAGGCCTTGGGACCAGACGGCATCAGCGCAAAGCTCCTCAAGTCCTGTGCAGATCAGCTGTGTGGGATTGTGGAACACATCTTCAACCTGAGCCTGAAGGTGGGGAGGGTACCACAGTTGTAGAAAGCATCTTGTGTGGTACCTGTACCAAAGACTTCCTACCCCAAAGACCTGAACAGCTACAGACCAGTGGCCCTGACGTCTCACATGATGAAGACCCTGGAGAGACTGCTCCTTGTTCACCTCCGCCCCCTGGTGGGACCAGCGATGGATCCACTCCAGTTTGCCTACCAGCATGGCAGTGGGGTGGAGGATGCAGTGATCTTCCTCCTTCACCATTCTCTGTCCCACCTGGAGAAGCCCGGGAATGCGGTGAGGATCATGTTCTTTGACTTCTCCAGTGCTTTCAACACCATCCAACCGATGATCCTGAAGGACAAGCTGCTGTGCGCAGGGGTGGACCAGCACCTGTCATCATGGATCCTGGACTACCTCACAAACCGGCCTCAGTTTGTGAGAACCCGGGATTGTGTGTTCGACACGATCATCGGTAGCACAGGGGCCCCCCAAGGAACGGTTTTGGCTCCCTTCCTGTTCACCCTTTATACTGTGGACTTATCACACAACACAACACACTGCCATCTACAGAAGTTCTCTGATGACTCTGCGACTGTCGGCCTCATCTCCAATGGAGATGAAGCCGAGTACAGAGGACTTATCCAGGACTTCGTGGACTGGTGCCATTGGAACTGCCTCCAGATCAACGCAAGGAAAACTAAGGAGCTGGTGGTGGACTGCCGCAGGCAAGGACAACCCCTCACAGCATCAGTAAACATACAGGGAACAGACATTGAGATGGTGACATCCTACAAGTACCTGAGTGTTCATCTGAATAATAAACTAGACTGGTCACACAATACCGACGCACTCTACAAGACGGGACAGCGCAGGCTGTTCCTACTGAGGAGGCTCAGGTCTTTTGGTGTACAAGGGGCACTGCTGAAGACATTCTACGACACGGTGGTGGCGTCAGCCATCACTTTTTGGAGTGGTCTGCTGGGGCAGTGGCATTACAGCAGCCGATAGGAAGAGACTGAACAAACTGATCAAGAAAGCTAGCTCTGTCCTGGGGCAACGCCTTGACCCAGTGGAGGAGATGGGAGAGAGAAGGATAGTGGCTAAACTGTCATCTCTGCTGGAGTCCGAGTCCCACCCTATGCGGGACATACTGAACGCACTGAGGAGCTCATTTAGCAGTAGACTACATCATCCTAGGTGTGCAACCGAGAGGTTTCACAGGTTCTTCCCACCTACGGCTGTCAGACTGTATAACCTAAGCAGGGCTGCTCGCAGAGATAGCAAAAAAACATGACGACCTAATAGTATTGAATGCAAAAGACGCAACAGACTTACACAAATGGTCCCCTCCAGTATACACCTAGGACAATATCAGTCGCTACGGAGGGTGACAATATGTATGGGTACATATTCATACTATGTAGGATAACTAAGTAGGTTATGCTGTTTATTCCATCTAGCTACAATGCTCCGCACTGTGTATATATATTTATGTGTACGTACACTACCGTTCAAAAGTTTGGGGTCACTTAGAAATTTCCTTATTTTTGAAAGAAAAGCACTTTTTTTCAATGACGATAACTTTAAACTAATCAGAAATACACTCTATACATTGCTAATGTGGTAAATGACTATTCTAGCTGCCAATGTCTGGTTTTTGGTGCAATATCTAGATAGGTGTATAGAGGCCCATTTCCAGCAACTATCACTCCAGTGTTCTAATGGTACAATGTGTTTGCTCATTGCGTCAGAAGGCTAATGGATGATTAGAAAACTCTTGTGCAATCATGTTAGGTCTGCAATGCTGTAATTGCTGCAAATGGAGGATTCTTTGACGAAAGCAAAGTTTGAAGGAAAAAATTATTTCAAATACAAATCATTATTTCTAACCTTGTCAATGGCTTGACTATATTTTCTATTCATTTTACAACTCATGGTGGTAAATAAGTGTGACTTTTCATGGAAAACACAAAATAATTGTCTGGGTGACCCCAAACTTTTGAACGGTAGTGTATGTATATTCACTGCTCTTATTTTTCTTATCTTCTTAATTATTGCTCTGAGTGTTGCTATCCCTGTGCTGTTGCAATCCTGGAATTTCCCCATTGTGGGACTAATAAAGGCTTATCTTAATAATAATAATAATAATAATAATGACCGTCATAACTGTACTGACCATACATTGGGGCTGGGCAATTTCACCTTAAATCAACATCATGGTTTATTGAATCTTTCAGGTCAGTTTTCGTTTTTTTTTCCCCTCCTCTCTTCTCCATTACAGTTTACTGACAAGGTTCATAATTATTAAGCAATATTACACAACAGTGTGGTATCATATCATTTTTTTTACAGTTATCAACTACAAATTCATATTGTTTGATGCAGCAAAGGTAAGCCTCCACCTCCTCCACCGTCACCTCCCGTTCTTGTCTTCCTGTACCGGCTTCCTATGTCCTGCCCTTCCTTAATTCTGACTGGCTGCTTAGAAAAGTCTGACATTGACGAGTGCAGCTGTACAGTAGTCTGGCAAGTTGAACTTTTTTCAGCCTTGAGCACCGCGACAAAAAGCGGCCACCGCTCAAAGCATTTCAGTGTCAAGGGCGCTCAGCACTGTAAACACTGCACTACATAGAGAATGAATAGAAAATAGTCACCCACAGCAGAAAAAAAACAAGTTTGGTGGACACGCCCCGAATACTTTTTCTGCAGTGTTTGGGTTCCGGGTTGCCAAGGCGCGTGGCCCTATGGCATGATCACGCACGTAACTGAGTGGAAACGTCGTAAAGGGGAAGTACATGAAAAGCGCCAGATTAATATATAAAATAATATTCAAAAAAAATTCCTGCATCCACATCATGATCCGAATCACCGCCAAAATCTAATCATGTCATGATCTGAGCACGGAGGGATCCTGCCGTGCTCTGTTTCTTTACCTTTTTTCATATTTGTATGGTGCTGTATTTTTTGAATTCTTATTCCTGTTATTTTATCTTTGGTTAATTTTCACATATCCTGTATTGTTTCTTAGTATTATTTATTTTCCTGTTTGCTGCCATGAACTTTCTGCTGTTTTAAGGCAGAAATAATAAACCCACACGCAGGAGGACGTTGTGTGTATTTTATTATGCAGAAAGTGAGGTTACAGTCCAAACAAACAACAAGAACAGACAGTTGGTTTAAACACACGGTTCAAACAACAATCACCCGACAGTGCACAACAGCAAACCCAGATCTTAAATACTGCAACAACTAATGAGCTCAGTGCATGCCGGTGTGGAAAGGGAGAGAGTGTGAGGGTGTGTGAGTGAACGTGCGTGAGAATGAGTGAGTGTGCGTGTGTGTGTGTGTGTGTGTGTGTGTGTGTCTCGAGTGAGTGAGTGAGTGCAATAGGCGAAGACAATCAGCTGGTAGGAGCTGGCAGGAGAAGGGGGCATGGCTGTCGGCTGTCAGATGGCAAATAAGGAACCCAAAATACACTGGAGACTAGACAGCCACTGTGCCATGGGACTGGGCTGGAAAATCCGACCCAGCCCATGACATTTGCGTTCATTGTAGTGTTATTATATGGTTGGGTTTATTTGTCTTTATTTTTTCCTCATTATATTTTGTTGTGTTTCAGCTCTTCTTGGGGCTGCAGCTGTCAGTGGCACTTTCGGGTTTTTTGCTCTGTTGTGGGCGGTGCCCCTGTCAGCTGTCAGTCCTGTCTCTCCCTCTCATTGCTCCCATCTGATCCAAGTTTGTCATCGTTTCCTCCTGTCCGCTCATGGTATCCACACCTGCCATCAATTGTTTCATTTTTTTTCAGCTATATAAAGACTGTCATTTTGTTTCCACATTGCTGGAGTCTTAAGATTCTCTTCTTCGCCAGAACCCTTCCCCTGTGCTGGTGTACCTTGTAAGTTTGCTTTGCCTTCAGCTTGGACTTTGTGTTATGCATTGTTTTGAATTTTTTGCATTTTCATTAAATATCACAAACTAGCAGTTCAGTGCGTGGGTCTTCCTCTTTGCCCCGAGGGGCATTTCATGACAAATCATCTGTTCCCCATCCATTACACACCTTTCCTGAAAATTTCATCAAATTCCGTTCATAACTTTTTGAGTGATGTTGCTAACAGACAAACCAACCAACGCCACTAAAAACATTACCTCCGTCCCCCTTGGTGGAGGTAACTAGTCTACTCTCCAGTGTTGATACTTTTACTCTGGTGACAGTGGAATCTCAAGGCTGATTAGCTATTACAACCAACTCCCTCTGATGCGTGTGAATTTGCACATATTTATGAGTTGACAATGACTTTATATCCAATTGTGCCACATGAAAAATTTGCTTTGTGTTTGGTCTGAATGCACCTTTAGGACTGCCTCTCCCAATCATTCTAAGCTGGGCGATTGTGTTCTCAAGAACAGTATGAAGTAAGTACAAACGTTTGCGACTTCATGGGGCCCTAAGACTGACTGAAAAATAATGATCTAAACTAGAGCTGTGCGATATGACGATCTATATCGGATGACAATATAAAAACGTTTATCTCTATCGTTGACATCCTATTTAGTTAGCTGGCTAGGCTTCAGTCCGGTGGATGCTAATGCTAACACTCCCAACTACCAGCTCAGATAGCTGCTACTCCTGTTTTGCCAGAGATGTGGGACTGTTTTTCATCGTGCTGCGTCAGAGAGGATAGTTCACTAACCTTGTTTTAATAGGAGGTGAGTAATGTTAACACCACGTCTAACTATAAAATGATAAATGATCGTCATTTAAGCCAAGTTGTGCTAACTGGAAACCGTAGCAGACATCATTTTAATTAGTCAACTAGTGATAATGAATAAAGTGAAAGTAATCACATGCATTTTATTATATTACCTTTTGTGTCTAATTTTCAGATCATGACCAATCAGAAATATTTTTACTGAGAGGCAAACAGGTTAAATCAGGCCAGAATGGCAGGCTGCAGGTCTACACTTACATTTTCACTGATTTAAACTAACAGCTAATTTATATCTGTAGGTGACAAGCCATGGGTAATTTTCTCATTTTCAGACATTTTTCATGTTTGTTTGTTTGTTTTTTTATTCTCCTCCGGCTTAGGAAATATTTAACTTATTGATGTTTACTTTTTATTCATATATGATTTACAAGAAAAACCTGAAATTTATAAGAATTAAGTCTCAAGTGCACATTACAAACCTATTTTATAACACTGCAAAATTATGAGGGAAAATGGTACATGTAAAAAAAGAGATGGTCCTTTTTATGATTATCTAAACTCTAGAATTTACAGAAAATGTATATTATGATATAATCTTTATCGTGATACAAGATGACTTATATCGTGATATGAATTTTTTCCCCCCCATATCGCACAGCCCTAATCTAAACTGTTTCTAAAATTCAAAATCAGTATTATTTTCATAACTTTAGTTCTCACTCCTGAAGGGTATCAACAAACCTCTTCTAGATCATTACAGAGATATGAACACTTTTATTGCACTAAAATTTCTTCTATTATTTCAGATTAAAGAAATTAAAAAAAAAAAATCAATGCCTTGACATTTATAGTGAGACAATTCAGTTATTTGTTCATTAATATGATTCCCATTATCTGTCTGCCATGGTAGTAGTTGGTAACAATAACCATGTAATACTATAGGATGCACATTATACTGTATTGCATGGGTCTGCTTTTCCCTTTAGGGCAGGGGTGTCAAACTCATTCCATGGAGGGCCAAGACCCTGCAGGTTTTACTTCCACCCAGTCTCTTCAGCAGGTGTTTTCACTGATCAGCAATCAGTGGGAAGAAATTCAGAGAAAACACCTGTTGAAGCCACTGGGTGGAGGTAAAACCTGCAGGGTCTTGGCCCTCCATGGAATGAGTTTGACACCTGTGCTTTAGAGCAATGAGTCACTGCTACACAAAACTGTTCCGAGTGGTCACCTTTATCTTATAATAAAATGTTTCAGTCTTAATGGGAGTTAGCTTCAACCACTGGACACAGAATAAAATTTATTTTGTTCAAGCTGGAAATGGTTAAATTTAGGGCTGGGCAATATAGCAAAAAAAAATTATATCATGGCATTTCTGTAAATTTTCATGATAATATTCAGGGTAGTGGTGGCCTAATGGTTAGGGATGTCATAAACCGCCCGTTTCACGGGCAAAAATTGGACACCAAACGCTCGCAGTAGGCTGGCACATTTATTAACAAAAACAAACACGAACATTACATACAAACACAATGAAAGAAATGAAATAACACAATGCTGGAGGAGAGCTGGGCTCAACGTCAGCGGTACAAAATCAGGGAACGCTTGACCAGAGAAGAGCTCAGTCGGAGGACCCCGAGAGCTATGAGGTTCAGTGGCTGAGGGGGAAAAAAAACAAACAGAAAAAGGCACCGAGACGGAGCACACCAACTTACCTCGACAGCGGGACCAAAACCATGAAAGCAGGTCATGCAGGATAGGAAGAGGACGAAGATGAAGGTTGAAGAAGGACACGACAATGGCCAGGGGTTGTCGTGTCTCTTAAATACCCAAAACAAAATCAAAGGCAGGTGTAATCCATGAATTGTCAGAAAAATGTACACATATGTTATCATTTTCTATGTCTAAGCCTTATACAAGTGTAGAAGTGTGGAAAAGTACCGGAGAAGCGTGTTCCTCTGGATTAACACTCAGACTGAATGCAGGAAGCCAGTTCTGGCAGAAAGGTACAGGAAGCCCCCTGTGGAGCAAGAGGACACAAAGAGCCCCCTGCGAAGCGAGTTCTACTGGAAGAATACTGAGGTTGCAGGGAGCCAGTCCTGGCAGAAATGTACTGATACTGACATACCCCCTGCGTGGCGAGAGAAGGAACAGGTTGCTTCGTCCTTTCAAGCTGTTAATGATGTGCCAAACCTGTTACACTCTTTTGTCTGTGATGTATTCAGCTGAAACCGCTTTGTCCTGCTTCCGTTTGTATGTTGCAACTGCTCCTTGTATATAAGCTTGTTCACTGAAGGCAGCCTTCAGTACTGACCTCCTGCAACCTGAGGTTCGTGCTCCTTGTATACAATACATACAAGTAAAAACTCTTAATAGAATATTCTTGTGTCTCGAATCTTTATTGAGGTAACAAACTAATATACGATCATATTCTGTGTGTTTTCAGAGATTCCTGACAGTGGTCAATGGGCAGCAGCTGTGCAGCCCCGAAGGAATTGACAGCCGGAAGCTGCACAGTGCTGTCAAAATAAACAAACCGGAAACATGAAAATAAAATGACATTACCTGTCATTTTAATTTTCATATAAGATGCTGGATAACCTTTGGCTTTTTTGGTTTTGGTTTTGTTCACATGTTCAGTTTTTATAATGAAAATGCAGGGTACAGCAAGCATATTATGCATTTATTTCTTTATTACTTGAACTGATGAACAGAGCCTGAGGGACAGTGTTGCAATATGCACTATAAAGTGGACAGAATGAACTACTTGCACTGAGTAGTGTGGCGTACATTTGGTTATACGTGAGCCTTGGTTATAAATGAACCATCTCCTCCACATTTACCACACGTGTACATATAAGAAATATTTAATTTGGAGCTTTTCCAAGGACACGAGAAAAAAAAATGCTCCAAAAAATGTCTGTGCCCTGCTTTGCTTAGAATCACAGTTTTATGACAGAAATGTACATTTTCACAGGATTACAATGATTTGAACCAAGACCTTGCTAGGGTTCCAAGCAGCTATGCTGCAGGAAACCTATTGTTTTTGTTCCGATTCTTCTTATTATTACCTCCACTAAGAGGAGAAGGTAATGTTTTCAGCAGCGTTGGGTTGTTGGTTTATCTGTCCGCAACATTATTCAAAAAGTTCTGAATGGATTTTGATGAAATTTTCAGGAAAGGTGTGTAATGGCACAGGGAACAAATAATTAGATTTTGGTGTTGATCCAGATTACAATCTCATCCAGACATTTTTTGGGAGGGGGAAATGATAATTATATTGAGCTTCCCCTTTAAGACGTGTCCACGGAGTTACCTTCACCTCCGCACCCAAACACATGATCTGCTGTGTTCAGAATGTTCACTCAGTCACTGCCTCCTTCCTCGCTGTATAGTCAATTTAGACATAGTGGACTATATAGTAAACTCAATATAACAATAAAATTAATAGCGTTCGGACGCTACTGGGCTTGTTTTCACAGCGCAGTTAATGATGTCATCATGGTGAGACAGTAAAACGTAACAGACTAACAGTGGTAAAAAAATGAATACCTGCATGTAATCTGTAGTAAATATGTATTAAATCAAATAATTTTTGCTGGCTTAATAAATATAAATACCTTAAGGTAGTTTATGTTGTGATGTGAAGCTCTCCTCTCACTGCTCCGTTGGCTGTGCATTGCATTATGGGATATACTGGCTAATGTAGTGACCATCCATTGGTTGTACACCACTTTTCAAAATGCATTGTGGGATATTTCGAGTGTACTGTATAGTGAATTAAATTTTCAGTTAAGATTTCGAACAGCACTACAAAATGGCCGATTCACTATATAGTACACTATATGGGGAACGAGTGAACATTTCGAACACAGCAATAGTATGTGATGGTTGACATTATTTCATCTGAAGACATCAAGGAAAAGCGAGCAAACTGTGCGGTTTATGAATGACATTTTCAGGAAAGGTGTGTAATGGCATGAGGAACAGAGTACCGGCAGGCAAGCTAAGGATGTCTTGCGAGGCATGTTACCCACACGGTATGTAAACACACAGCACTGGACGATGTTTAATCTTTATTACTGCCGTCAAGAGGAGAAAGTATCGTTTTTGCCGGTCTCGTGCCAAAAAGTGATTGAGGGTGGCACGATCGGCTGCCAAAAAGTGATCACCCGCTGCAGGAGCCGGGAGCACCTACTTGTAAAAGGTGTACTGCCTGCTCTCAGTCCACCTACAGTGTGTCTGTAAATGTTTTGAGGTTTTATCGCATCTGAAAAAAAAATAAATAAATAAATATATATATATATATATAGTGTTGGCCAAAGTGTTTGCAGTTTGGATAACAACATATAGCTTTTATGAGATTTCAATTGATTCTAATATTTATGTGCAAAAAACTCACTGAGAAGCTAAACTGTAATTGTCCATTGCTGACACAGAGTATGTATTTATACAGTATCTACATGTATACAGTCATGTGAAAAAATTAGGACACCCTGTATAAGCCTGTTTTTTTAACATATTTGGACATATGGATATTTGATACCAATGTTAAAAACACTGGAAGATTCACGTAATACAACTAAATTAAAAATGAATTAAAGACTTTTTTCAAATTTTCTGTAAAATGTAATTCTAAACAAATAGTGAGGAATAAATTAGGACACCCCTCATCTTTTTTAGGACACACCCACATTCATTCCCACTTACAATGGCTAAAATAAATTTTAAAAAATGCAAATAAAAAAAACAAAGTTAGAACTAGATACGTGAAAATTTCTTAATAAAGAACGGAATATTTAAAGGAAGGGGTGTCCAGATTTTTTCACATGACTGTATATGCAGTAAATCTATGTATTTTCCATGGAACCTTGTGACTGCATTATTTTAATTGCTTTTATTCCTACATCAAGTTTGTTTCCAGTTCAAAATGCATCATAAATGTTAAATATATCTTATTATACCTAACTCAATACTGTACACCTGTTGAAATATATATTTAACGGCTAATATAACCCCATAACTACAATATGGCACCTGGTGATCTATTTTTAGCAGCTGATCACTTTTTGCCACGACACTGGCTTTGCTTTGTCTGTCTGTCTCTTAGCAACATCACTCCAAAATTTATGAATGCATTTTGATGAAATTTTCACAAAAGGTGTGTAATGGCATGGGGAACAGATGATTAAATTTTTCTGATGATCCGGATCACCATCTGGATCCAGGAATTTTTTTTAGGAAAAACCAGTATCAACTTGGTTAAATTTTACTTTTGCTGGTACACCAGAATTTCTGTAGCTAGTAAGTTACCTAATACTATTTATTTGTTATTTCAATAAAGCTTATAGAAACAAACTTGAATTAGTATTTTTCATCAATATCAAATGCAGAAATGTTGCATTTAGAAAACTTCTGCATTTCTAACAATGACACTTGGGGGAAATGAGCCGCTTACTGGAAGTCTGCGCTCTCCAAGTACTTTTCTAGTTATTTTTCTCTGCTAAAAGTGTATGGGAAGCAAAAATGGTAATACATGGAAACTAAGTTTTACAGTCTGATCAGAAACTCTCCTCACTACTCAGAGACAAAAAAAAAAAAATAAAGGCACTGTGTACATAGGTGGCGCGATAATAAACACTTATGTTTCTGCAAATATCTTGAGAAGGGCTAGGCCTAGACTAAAAATTATTTCGTCATTCTTTTCACTGAACCCTTCTGCAACTTTTTGTCAATGGTGGCAAACTCTGAAAATGAAGGTTTCTGCACCATATTTTCAAAAATGTGCAAGTAAAAAAAAAAAAAAAAAAAAAAAAAAAAAAAAAAAAAAAAAAGTAAAATCAAAATGAACTCTTCCTAGGCCATTCATCCAGATTGCTTGAAATGAAGCAGAGATCATCTACAGACACTGATAATGAAAAGTTGTTAAAATTATCCAAAAATGTCAATCCAATTTGATTTTCTAGGACAATCAAGTTGTACAGTTTCTCTTTAGCATGTAGGTTTGGGTTTAACTCCAGATATACTGATTCAAATTTGATGAAACTTCAGATTTACAATCAGAACAGTATTCTTCAGCTAACCACCACATTTCATGCAATTCTGTTAATCAGGGATGGCAACAGGAAATTCTGATTTCAGCTGAAATCTAATTTGGTCGATTGACTTATGGGGGGCCGGGGGGCACAGCCCCCCTGAAGCTGGGAGGTTTTCAGTAAAACAGAAGTAATTTAGACTGAAAAAAATGATTTAAAAAAATGAAATACTAGACTTAGATAAATAATTAAATTTAATGAAAAGTTAACTTACTTTTTCTTCAATGTTGTCTCACTGTCTTTAGTCCAACATATTTAACAGTTCTATAAGAGTTTATTACACTATTTACACTGGTCACCAAGTCACTTCTAATGTGAAACTTTCTTCCTTTTGGCAGCAAGCTGTGTCAGTCTCTGAACTTTGAACTTCATCTCCTTTTCTGGTTTCTTCAGAAACTGTCCGAGTGTTTCTGTTACCTCGTCGAACTTTGAGCCAATTTTCACCTTTACCGTCACTTTTCTCTCAAGCCAATTCCATCAGAACTTATTTTTGACACTTTTGTCTATTTCTAACACTGATGACTCCTGATCCTTTGATAAAAATCTCATAATTCCGCTGAAAACGATACTGAAAGCTCAGAATTCCAACACGAACCAGGGATGTGATTTAGGGTTGGGGAAATTATCTGAAAATTTAGCAGGGGGTCTGGGGGACATAGTCCCCCAGCGGGGTCCGGGGCAGAGCCCTGGTGGGGGGGCAAGGGGGGCGAACCCCCCCGAAGCTCCTGGGTTTTTATGATTTTTAAGTACCAGAACTGTGCTTAAATGACATAAAACAAACAGCTGAATGCCACTTATTACTGTATAATATTGACTTATGTTCCACGAAGATAGCATTCCTAAAATATTCCAACAAGCATTATCCATCATATGCTTTAACACTTGATCAAATCAAAATCAGTTAATTTTATCTATTAGATAATAGAAATAAAATTCCAACATACCATTACTTTTTATAATTTCAGCATTCATTTCAGATCACCAGTTTCAATCTCCACTGAGTCTTGAGCAGTTCATTTTGCACAATCACTGATGTAGCCAAGTCTTAGAAATATTCAAAAGTTATGAGTCAATGTCCACTGTGCACTGTCAATTTCAAACTGTTTGGAATCATAAAAGTAATGTAACTAAATTCTTTTGCTATTTTTTCTCCTCAACATCAATGTCAGGGCGCTGCAGGAGTTTTTGGGGATGGTTAACTTTTATAACCGATTCCTCCCCTGCGCAGCCCAGCTCATACAGCCGTTGTACGCCGCACTCAAGAAACGGAAACTGGCGGACAGAGTCGACTGGACTCCGGGGCGAGAGCAGGCGTTCTGAGGTTAAAACAGCTCTGGCAAATGCTGCACTACTGGCGCACCCAGACCCGGCGGCTCGGATAGCGCTCACTACCAACGCCTCAGACATGGGCATAGCAGCCGTCGTGGAGCAATGCGTTGCCGGTTCATGGCAGCTGCTCACCTTTTTTAGCAGGTCTTTGCACGACAGTGAGCGTAAATACAGTGTGTTCGACAGAGTTAATGGCTCTCCACCTGGCCATACGCCACTTCCAGTTCTGCCTGAAAGGGCGCACCTTCACTGCATTTGTGGACCATAAGCCGCTAACGTACTTAACGTACTTTATCTTCCTGGAAGATAAAATAAAGCGGAATTTGGCGAATTAGCGGAAAAATCACATCCCTGAGAACACGCCGCCATGAATTTTTGACAAAGCATACAACGAGCCATTTGATTGGTCCAATCGTTTGCAACTATCCACTCACAGGGCTGTTTACAATACAGCAGTAGCTTGAGTACACTAGAAAAGCACTCGGAGAGCGCAGACCTCCGCCAAGCGGCACAGTTCCCCCCATAGAGTGTTTGTGTGTACGTTTTCAGATTCCCTGAGCATGAAAAGATATGAGTAGCAATTGGATTCACAATGATTATTTGTTTATTTGACATGGACAGTGCAATAAACAGACAATTAATGAATGACAATCAATGTGATAGTGATAGGATTAGTGGTTCAGTAGTGTAAAACGGGGCTAAAGGGACGGCGGGTTAATAAGGGACACTTTTGTGGGAAATGTTTTAAATGTAATTCTGCTTTTTTTATTTTGAGCAGGACGCTGAGTTGTGTTGTTATTGTCAAATATCCATGAATCCTTCATCAAATCTAGGCGGAAGCAAAATTAAAAAAGCAGAATTACATTTAGAAAAGTGTCCCATATTACCCCGCCGTCCCTTATAGCCCCGTTTTACGGTAGTAAAAGCATTGCCTCCTTGGCGGAGGTAATAAACTGAAGTGTTGGTGTGTCCATCTCCTCCACTGACGGATGCAGATTGGTTAGACAGTTTGCCGTGGGTTTTATATTATATTGGGGTTGCGCTCCGCGGCAAAACAGAATTTAGAGTCTTCCCCGGCAGAGAGGTCGTTTTTACGCAGCGCCTATAGCTGGGCGGGGAATTTGTGGCAAATAATCGGGCGGCGGACAGGTGTCCGTGTCAGGTTTTGCAGCGTGGCGCAAAAGCAGGCACGCTGGCGGGCCCAAGGCAGCAGTGTTTTCCGCGTGCTTTTGTGCCTAAAACGTTGAAGAACGCGGAGTCTGTGTTGGTCAGACACGACGAACAGCGCAATGTGCGCAGCGCCTATGGCTGCCACAGGCACGCTGGGGTCCGAGGCCAGCAGTGTTGTCCGCATGCTTTTGTGGCAAAAACGTTTAAGAAGGCGGAGTTTGTGTTGGTCAGACACGACGCCCAGCGGCCTCCATTGCGCCTGCGCACATGTTGAAAATGGCCCTATGTCACAGTGTTGAAAAATGCTTTAAAAAAATTCCTGTATCCAGACGGTGAACCGGATCACCCCCAAAATTTAATCAGTTCTTCCTTGTACCATTTCCAACAACGCCTGAAAGTTTCATGCAAATCCGTCCAAGACTTTTTGAGTTATCTTGCTAACCAACAGACAGACAGACAAACAGACAAACACACAAACCCTGGCAAAAACATAACCTCCTCCTGGCCTTTTCGGCCTGGCGGAGGTAATAACATCCGGGTTATCGCAGGAGACTTGACCCGGGGAAGCACCGAGCGCTTATGTAATAAGTGTTGATTTTCGCTAAAATCAGTAACAATAAGGTACCTTACCCCCCCTAAAATTTTCTCAACGGATTTAGACGATCCACAGAAATGATCAATTTGAAAATAAATCGGCGGAAATCCGCGGATCGGCGGAAAATTGCCATCCCTGGTTAATGTTCAAAAAATAATGTTTATAAAATGTCAGCCATTTTGTCTCGTCAGTGGAATGGTTTTTTTTTTTTTTGAGTGTGCAACATAAAGCAGTAGTGTGGTGTAGGGGTTAAGATACTTGTCTGTTTTACAGGAGCCATGGGTTCAAATCCTTGTGGTAACGTGTCATTTCTATAAAGTTCAACATCCCTCTGCTGTGCATCTGAAAACAATATATAGTGCACATGAAGTTTTAAATGCTGTGCTACTGCTGCTGGGAATCCTTTCAATTGAACATTTATCATTTGAGAAAGTGAGAAATCTAAAGCAGTTGTTTGGTGTTGTGGTTAAGGTGAGTGCTTGGAAAGCAGGAGGTCCTGCATTCAAGTCTTGCCAGCGAGGTATTGCTCTTCTAAACAACAACTGAAGTACAGCATGGCTCTTCTGTACATTTCAATGGACCACTGTGTTAGATTTTCACCTCAAGATAATGTCTGCAAAATTATTTTGATGGTACACCAAGATTTGACAGAGTGAATGTCACTTCATCCATAGCCTGACTGGGCCCACATTGCCCTCAACAGCTCTTTTTTTGGTGTCATTACTGAGCAGAGAGTAGATGTGGCCTTGGTCTGTGGCCTTGGCCCCAGCAGCGAATCACAGGGCACAACTTTAAACACAAACAACAGAAAGCCCTGTGGTTGGCTGTTGGGACTGGGGTCACAGTAGCCGTGGTCTTTTCAGTGTTCCTACAAGGAACAAGAAAGTTACAATAGTGCTGCTTTAAAAACTAATGTGTAGCAGACTTGAGGTTTTAAATGCTGTTGCTAAGCAATACAAGACCTTGAAGTCCACACCTGCTTGGAACCCGGAGATTGCTGCTTGCGGGTATATTTTAAACTGTTACCATCATCATACAGGGCTACTGTTTACCTTGGAGAAAACTTGTAATGTTGTTTTAAACTGCAATGACTGTGATCAATGTTTAAAAGGAAGCTAAAACTGTAAAGATGCATTATTTTGACTACCCTGACACTGAGAGGACACTGTATGTTGGAGCTTCTCAGTTCGTGATAAGATTTATTTTTCTGCACTCATCAGTCCTATTTTCACTTGAGTACACTGGTGAAAGAACTGTACTTTTGGTCAAGTACATTTAGTTATACTTTGAGTTACTTTTGATTTCACTGATTTAAAAATTGGATGGAAATAAGCTTTTTATTACTGTAATACTTTTGTTTTTACCAAAAAAGTCTCCCATCTTTTTGCACTTTGGTAATTTTATCATTTTATTTCAAGCAGAGTTCCAAAAGGACAAGAAAAAAGTTGCAAAATTATGTAGAAAAAAAATTCCATCACCAAAACACACAAGGTGTTATAAAAGAAGTGTTAGATTTGTAAAGATATCTCAAATTTGAGTAGTCTCACAAAATTATGTATACAAAAAAATGTAAATACATATACAGTGGTGTGAAAAAGTGTTTGCCCCCTTCCTGATTTCTCAATATTTTTGTATGTTTGTCACACTTAAATGTTTCAGATCATCAACCATCTTCTTCCGCTTAATCCTTTTTGGGTCGCGGGGGTGCTGCAGCCTATCCCAGCATCTTTGGGCGAGAGGCAGGGTATACCCTGGACAGACTGCCAGTCCATCACAGGGCCAACACAGAGAGACAGACAACCATTCACTCTCACAGTCATACCCAAGGACAATTTAGAATCCCCAGTTTTTTGATGCCAATTAACCTAACTTGCATGTTTTTGGCATATGGGAGGAAACAAATTTAAATATTAGACAATGACAACACAAGTAAACACAAAATGCAGTTTTTAAATGAAGGTGTTTATTATTAAGGGTAGAAAAAAAAATAATCCAAACCTACATGGCCCTATGTGAAAAAGTGATTGCCCCTCTATTAAAACATAAATTAACTGTGGTTTATCACATCTTTGGAAAGCTGAGTTCACTTTTCTAGCCATTTCTAAAGCTTTGGGACTCCAGCAAACCACAGAGAGAGCCATTATCCACAAATGGCAAAAACATAGAACAGTGGTGAACTTCCCAGGCATGGCCGGCCGACCAAAATTACCCCAAGAGTGGAGCGACGACTCATCCAAGAGGTCACAAAAGACCCCACAACAACATCCAAAGAAGTGCAGGCCTCACTTGCCTCAGTTAAAGTCAGTGTTCATGACTCCACCATAAGAAAGAGACTGGGCAAAAATGGCAGAGTTCCAAGACAACAACCACTGCTGAGCAAAAAGAACATAAAGGCTCATCTCAGGTTTGCCAGAAAACATCTTGATGATCCCCAAGACTTTTGGGAAAATACTCTGTGGACTGATGAGACAAAACTGAACTTTTTGGAAGGTGTGTGTCTCATTATATCTGGCATAAAAGTAACACAGCATTTCAGAAAAGGAACATCATACCAACAGTAAAACATGGTGGTGGTAGTAGGCCAGGGGCGTAGCCAGGAGGGGGAAGAAGAAAAAAAGGAAGAAAAAAGAAAAAAAAATGTAAATAAAGAGCAGGTTTTGAGTAGTTTGCATTGAAAATGTTAAGAACTCTGTAGTTGACGGGGGCTGAAGCTAAAGCTTCGCCCTGGGTGAACGTCCCAGGCATTCAGAATGGTGGTGGCAGTTGGGGTTCAGCCCCCCAATTCACAAATTCTTGGCTACGCCATTGGAGTAGTGTAATGGTCTGGGGCTGTTTTGCTGCTTCAGGACCTGGAAGACTTGCTGTGGTAAATGGAACCATGGCCTCTGCTGTCTACCAAAAAATCCTAAAGGAGAATGTCCGGCCATCTGTTCGTGACCTCAAGCTAAAGCGCACTTGGGTTCTGCAGCAGGACAATGATCCAAAACACACCAGCAAGTCCACCTCTGAATGGCTTAAGAAAAACAAAATGAAGACTTTGGAGTGGCCTAATCAAAGTCCTGACCTGAATCCAATTGAGATGCTGTGGCATGACCTTAAAAAGGCGGTTCATGCTCGAAAACCCTCCAATGTGGCTGAATTACAACAATTCTGCAAAGATGAGTGGGCCAAAATCCCTCCACAGCGCTGTAAAAGACTCATTGCCAGTTATCACAAACGCTTGATTGCAGTTGTTGCTGCTAAGGGTGGCCCAACCAGTTATTAGGTTTAGGGGGCAATCACTTTTTCCACACAGGGCCATGTAGGTTTGGATTTTTTTTTCCCCCTTAATAATAAACACCTTCATTTAAAAACTGCATTTTGTGTTTACTTGTGTTATCTTTGTCTAATATTTAAATTTGATCTGAAACATTTAAGTGTGACAAACATACAAAAAAAAAAAAAAGAAATCAGGAAAGGGGCAAACACTTTTTCACACTACTGTAATAACTATATGGTCTACTACATCAAGTTGTTTACCTTGAACCCATTTACCTGTGAACAGGGTCGTTTCCAAAGGAGGAAATGGCTCCTGAATGCACTTTTCTCTTTTCTTCAGTTTGTAACAAATGCACATGGCCCACATCACATTAATTTACGACAGTAGTAACAGACAATTACAGCTTCTCAACTGTCAGGGAAGCCCAAGAGCAATTCCTACATAGTGCTGCTTTAAATTTTGTTGCGCTCACTTTCCCAGCCAGCGTACAACATAGAGACTGGATGTGATGGAGCCGAAATATGTAAACCATTTATGCGAGTAGTCCATTACAAGTAAAAGTTACAATAGATCATGATCAGTGTAATCTGTCAAAATAACAGACAGCCTTTAGAGTTTTCTGTAACCGCTAAAAAAAAAAAAAAAAATAAATCTGTCAATCATGGACAATATTCAGTTAACGCAACCTCTGATAATATAGGAACAAAATACCACAGGATATTTCTTAGCAGATATTTTCTTAGTGTTACTCAAGTAATTACTAGGATGACTATTCTTACACACATCTGAGTCACTGATCATTTGAGTAACTAGATCCTACATAGTGCTGCTTTAAATTTAAATTTAAATTAAAAAAAATAAATAAATAAATAAATCTGTCAATCATGGACAATATTCAGTTAACACAACCTCTGATAATATAGGAACAAAATACCACAGGATATTTCTTAGCAGATATTTTCTTAGTGTTACTCAAGTAATTACTAGGATGACTATTCTTACACACATCTGAGTCACTGATCATTTGAGTAACTAGATCCTACATAGTGCTGCTTTAAATTTTGTTGCGCTCACTTTCCCAGCCAGCGTACAACATAGAGACTGGATGTGATAACTAATAACTAGATCATTTGAGTGACTAGAAAAGCGCTATATAAGTGCAGGTTAGTTAGTTAGTTAGTTAGTAACTGATCATAAAAGGTTTTCTACTTTCCTACTCGGATGCATTTTCCTTTAATCTGTCACCTCTACACCTCTCTCTATGCGTCTCTTTAAAACCTTCTTGAAAAACATTCATCTGTATTGTTTTGAGCCTATGCTCCGTGCATTTAATGATTAATAAAAGCCACAACACTTGAAAGGTCACTAAGGTGTGTCATGGTTGCAAAAACAGAGATGAAATATATTTGTTCTTTCGGCATGTAGAAAAGCTTGTGCCAAGGAAGCAATAGTAAGCAGTGCTAAGCTCATCATTTTTACATCTATACTTCACGGTCTCTCTAATCTCCTTTGCTAGTTCACCATTTTTAATTTGCACTGTACATAAGTGCACACAAATCCAAACCTACACCATCAACAGCACAGGTACCGTCCTACCGTTATCGATGCTGGGCTTTAACCCAGAACTTCAACCTTATGAAAATAAATACAGAGCTACAGTGTGGAGTTTGTGCTCTGCTTCACCTCTGGCAGAGTAGGTTTCACTCTGCTGGTCAACATCCCTCCTCACCGTTCCTCTCCTCCGTTATAGGGTTCACTTTTATGCCCTCTTGAACCAAATTTCACACCAAAATGGCTCCTTTGCACATGTACACACTCACACACACACACACACATACACACACAATGCTCTTTAAGCCAACATTACAACTCTGTATGTGACTGTTTTTAACTATGTCACTTCGAATGAGGATTTTTGTTTCTGCCTGGAACATTTTGATCCCATTCTCATCCTCAGTGGCTTGCGTGCACTGTGTGTGCACATGTGTAGAGACGAATGAACATACCCATTGGCACTCAGTATGCTAATGTTAGCGAGTGTGCGTATGAATGTGTAGGCAGTGTGTAAACCCAACACATGCTTTACATGCACAGCCATACACCCCATCTCCACCAGAGGCACCACTATGCAGACTCCGGCAGCTTTAACGCAGGTCTCAGCACGCTGCTCATTCCTTTCTATTAATACAATGGCCTTCATTTTATCCTTCTGTGATACAGCTCAAGTATTCACATCTGGGCCTCTCATGAGTTTTTTGTATACATTGCTCGGCCATAGCACTACAAATTATGGAATGAACGGTAAGTCCGAGCCCAGCAAAGGACTTTAGACTGTGGGCCAGGCCGTGCGGGCTGAAGGAAATGACCTACTAGCTTTTCAAAACATCCCAGCGGCTGGCTTTGGGGCCAGGGCTCTGGCCCTGATTGGTGAAAGCTTAGAGAGGTGTTTCATGGCTCAGTGACGATGTTATCACACAGTAAGTGGTCTTAATGGGCTTCCAACTGTTTGTTTGAGGACTCCTATAATGACGGGGATCAACAGATAACAGGCTCCGCTACTAACTGCATTGAGAGCAATAAGAACTTCTCATGGATGAGCAAACGCATTTATTAAGCTATGAGGAGCGATGTGAGTCTTGCAGCAGTTCAACTTATGCATTAAGGAAGGGGGAAAAGTATACTTTGAGCAAACACTGGGCGGGGCCCCACCCCTGTCTGTCTCCTGCCTCTTCTCACTTCTGTGCAGAACAGGTATTTCCACAGACACTCTGGTGCCAAAACAGAGCACTGCCATGGGAGGCACTCCGACAGGTTGGCACAGCCTGCACTCCCCCCCCCCCCCCCAAAAAAAGAAGGTATTAAACTGGCTACCTTTCTAATAACCGTTACACAGTGGGCTATAAAGCTGGGCACAAGTGACGAGCTACTAACTGTGCACTCAAACACACTGAAATAACTGCAGTGCTACTCCCTTTATGTGGAAGGTATTTTCTCAGTCTGGCCTACAGACATGCCTGACAACAATGAGCAGGACTGTAAAGCCAGCTCCTGGGGAAGAAGCAGAAGGAAAAGAAAAACAGGGCCTGGGGAACATCCAAACCAAAGCCCTTTGTCTTCCATACGAACGTTTAAGAGAGCGGGGAATGAGACTGCTGTCAGCACAATGACTTGTAACATTCCTTGTCAAGGGATACACACATAGGATGTTTTAAAAGCAGATAAAAAAAAAGAAAAGTTGGATGGATGGGGGGAAAAAGTTTTCCACTGAGTTGCCAGAATTTAAACTGATACTGAGGTGCAGTTTCGATGAAAAAGGTGATGTTAATAAATGCATTTAAAAAAAATAAATGCATTTAAAAAAAAAATCAGTCAACTGTAGTAGAACTTAATATTAGATTCAAATAATTAAATGTGAATTTTTCAGATTCAATATTAGCAAATATAGAGTCAATCTCCCCAAATTAAGCTAAGCTGAAGCTAACTGTCACAATCATCCAGACTTAATCTTTGACCGCGGCTTTGGTTAAGCTCCAACAGAGCGCTTTAACCAAATAACTGCACTCCTTAACCTTCATAAATGACACCACTGCTAGTGCGGATGTGTCAGCACAGGCGGTCATGTATTAGCACCCGGCGCATGTGGCTGCCTGCATCTGTTTGTGCTTTGATACTGGTTTTTGTTTTAACTCATGCCAGCGTAAAAAAAGACAGAAAGAATCCATCTGTCAGTGCAATGGGGTTTCGTTCTGCGTCAGGGGTATGCTTCAAGTTTTTAGATGAAAGAAGAGTTCTGTGTGTATGTGCACGCATGCATGTGTATATATGTGACCAAGAGAAAGAAAAAAAAAAAAAAGGAGAGTGGGAAAACCGGGATATGGTGTGTTTGCCTGTGTATATCTATGTTTTTCTTCCAGGGCGTGTTCTTGGATTCCACCGCATCAGGACATTACCCCCAGGTGCTCTCTCTCTCTCTCTCTCTCTCTCTCTTTCTGGTTCTGTGAAAATACCTTGAGGATTAGGTGGGCAGCGGTGGGGAGAAGGAAGACAGGGGGGAGTGGTGGGGGAAAGGTGGTGATTGACAACTAAAAGGCAGGAGAGGTGCTCAGGCATGCTGCTGTCGGTGTGGGGGGGAGAAGGGGGACTACACACACACACACACACACACACACAGAGGCGAGGGTGGGGTGGGGAGTGTGTGTGTGTGTGGTGGTGGTGGGGGGGTCTTCTCAGCTGTTGCCACCCACACCCATTATTACCCATCTACTACCACACACACCCCACACCACCACCTGCTACCCCGTTAACACTGCGCCCCTATCGGATTTCAAATAACTCCTACTTACCTTTACGTCATGCCCGAGCCTCAACAAAAGTTTCATTCTTTTGTCTGCCTCCTTTCAAAGAGAAATCCTCATTAGCAAATCACACTGCTGTGGTTATATAGGAGGATACTCTCACACCTAGAATCTTGTTGTTGATTGGTGGTTTTACAGACGAGCAGGTGTTTTGAACAATGAGCAATGTATGTCGGCTCCGTGTGTCTAATCTGGATAGTTTTTGCGTGACAGAAAAACACACTGGATTTCCAACAATTTCCTTTTGATGCTCTGTGCTGCTGGGCATCAGCCCACGTCGGCGCTTCAGCGTGCAACAGTGTCCCCTGTGGCCCAGTCCAAAACTGCAAGTGTAGCATAAGAGGAGTGTGGGGCCCTCATTCTATTTCTCCAGATCAGGTATGTATAACCAGGTATATATATATATATATATACCAGCCCTTCAAATATTTGTGGAGTGTCAGAATTCATCTTTTTAAAAGAATGTTTTTCTACCTCGCTACAGACTCATGGGTCCTTGCTTCACTAAAGTTTAGTTAGAGGTACACACACACACACACACACACACAGAAGCCAGAGCTTGTGGTCACAACCATGTACAGCCATCAAGCACATAAGGAAACCACAGGAGCAGAGTGGATTGATGAATGTAGACTTTTTCCTCCATGGATTCTTGGGGGATTTTTTTTTTTAAACCACTTGCCCTATATCACAAACAGACCCTAAACTTTTCCATTTCCACAAAATTACACATAATGAAGTGCAATTTAAAATAGCAGCATTTTTCCTCTTCCCAGCACACGTCCAAATTGTTTAATGTGACCTGAATGTAATGGTCATTTATATAGTTTTAGCTGAGGTGGAAAATGAAAAGGGGAGAGACGAGTGAAACGCAGGCACTAATGAAAATAACTTACATAGAGCGGCCATCTCTTTGGGCAGGTCAGCCCCGAATCTCCCGAACAAGCTGCTGTTGGCCAGCAGGTCAAAGGGGGAGTGGCTTCTCATGGAGTTGAAGGGGAATGGGTAGACAGCAGGTGGGAAGCCGGTCATGTGACCCACCTGCTGTTCCCTGTTGGTAGCCATGGTGACGTTGCACCCAGGGGTCCACAGCAGGCCACTGGGTGACCGTAGCGGCTCTTGTGACACGTGGAAATCCTGTCTGAAGATGAAGTGGTCTCACTTTGGAAGGCCCTTATGATGTCAGGAGAGCCAGGCCTCTGGTTTACTGAAGAATAGTCGGACTCCACTTTGGAAGATTTTTCCAGTCAGTTTTCTGAGGAAGACACATACACAAAAAGTTATTTGATCTATCTGATCATAGAGTTACCATAGAGTTACCACATAAAAACAGAAGGAGTGTTTCTGATTGCTATAAACATGATGGTACAATCAGTGGTTTAGGTCAGATCCTTGAAATGGTCACGATTCACCTCACATCAACTCTGAGTTCATCTGGGCCACAGAATAGTCTAGCTGCACTTTTAATGTAAGAAGGATGTGTAAACTTCATACCAACAGGTATGAGAGAATGGGAAGTGTATAGGAAGTGAGGACAGATGGGGTGGTGAGAACCATAACAAATACAGACATGAGAGAAAAAAAAGAATGAGAGGAAAAGAGAGAAAATCTCTGGGACTGGGCAAGGGAAAAAGAAAATAAGAAGAACCAAGTTTGGAAAAAGATACAACAGTGAAGAGCAGGAGGGAGGGGGGAAAAGAGAGGCGCAGAAAAAGAGAGGGAGCTCTTGTTCCTACAGTTTTGAAGAGCTTCCAGACTTCTACAGTGATTCCAGGCTATGCCATATGATTTAAATCACCAGAACTCTACTATAAAGAGCTCCTCTGTTCACGCTGCCAGCCTAGCACAGCAGCCTGCCTCTTTGCCTCTTTCCCCCAAGACCAGAGGCCCAGACACGGGGTCCGATGCACGGGGGGGGGGGGGGGTCAATGGGCAGGGAAAATGACATCCACTGATTGCTAACTGCTGCTGTCACTTCCAACTATCTTCTCCTGAGGTCAGGCTCCACAGAGTCATCTTGGCTCTAACCTCCTGTGGCCTGCTCATCACTGACACCGCGCAGTAGGCAGAGACAAGTCAGGCTCAAGTGTGGACAAGGCTCCAGTTATTATGCCCCACTGTTGACTCTTATTCCAAAAAGGGAAAAATGCAACAAGAGAGACCTCCCATTTTCTTTTTCATGTTTTCTTTTTGCATTTTCCTTCCTGTGAGAGTGATTTCATGAGTGGGTGGTGTGATCTCTGTGTGTGTGTTTAAATATGTGGCTTTGAAAAATAGCAGAGCCAAGGAATTTGGAACTGTGGTGGCTTGTGATTCTGGGAGAAAAGACAGGACAAAAAAAAAAAATCTTGGTAATGAATTTGATATAAACAAAGAAATGGGTGGGTGGGTTCATGGGGGTGGATGTGGGGGGGTTGTGAAGCTGAACTGGTGAACTGCTGAACTGAGCGAAAAAGCATTGAAGAACAGTGACAGAGTCTGGGCACATGGGGGCACTAAGACATGACGGCATGCCCAGGAAAAAAAACAGAGAGAGAGAGAGAGAGAGCTTGATGCACACATATGCACCACACATTCTGAAACAGACATACACACCCAATCAAGTACTGAAAAACTCCACACATCACATGTGCGAGAGCATCCCCCAACACACACACATGTGCGTGCGCACACCCACACACACACACACACACCTACCTCTCACCCAATGCCTCTTTTTTTCAAGGGCTCTGGCTCCCTCCCTGCCTCTCTTTCTGGCTTTTTCTCTTTCAACAGAGCCAGTTAATTACACCCTACTGCTGCAGGCAGCTTCAAACCACCACTAATTTAGAATTCCATTACAGTAAACTGTTCCACATGTGCATCCAGGGCCCAGGCAGGCTCGGGTGGCCACGTTTCAGGAAGGAGCAGCCGCCGATAGGTACCCACCCCCATCTTGCCAACACAGCCGCACTGCCATCTTCCTTCCTCGCGCTCTTTGGTTTTCTTGCTTTGCGTATTTATCTTCTCCAGTTTCTTCCTCATCCAAGGAATCTCGGATTTTTCCCCTCACCATTACCTGACCCACTCCACATTTCCTCTCGATATTCACATCCTTATACCCATCCCTCTCCTCTGCCTCCCTCACCCGGCCTCCTCGTCTATCCTTCTTCTGCTTATACAACTCGTAGTATGAACCCCATGCGGCGGTTCCTCTGACTGACTAACTCACCAGAACACCACTAGAGACATCACACGATTTCACAGTGGTCCTAATGAGAGAAGAAGTACAGACTGGAAAAACAAAACTGCCAGCAACACACAGGCTCAATAACGTGCATGTGTGTGTGTATTATGAGCATGCACTTGGCTCGCGATTGGGACCGTTTGGATATGTGCTTCAAGAACTCAAACCAGGCCTCGTAAAATGCAGCACAACACGTCTGCTTGTGCTAAAAGAACAAAGGATAAATAGGAAGAGGTACCTGTGTGTCAAAAAAGAAAAATGAAAGCAGAAAATACGACGGAACAGATGTGATTTTCACACTGTACATTAATCCAAACACAAGATTTTTAGTGTGACACAAAGTGGAAGAAGATTCACGCTGTTATCTTGAAATGCCACTGCACATTCAAACATATTCTGTGAAATAACAGAAAAAAATAGAGCGAGAACTGAAGTGCAGACAGTGAGCCTTTTAAAATAGAACCCAGTAACTTTACCTTCCACAAACACAATAATGAACTAATAAGAGTTGGCGCCAGTGTTTTTTAATGAGTCACATCAGCCTGGCAGCTTTTTACAGAGCCATTTATGCTTTATGCTGGGTCCTGTGGTAGGCTCACTTCGCCGGCCCGTCTGGGGCTATAAGGGGATGAGGGGAATTTGGAGTGACCTCATCCCCTGTTAGCCCGAGCCAAATGGGCATGGAGGGCCTCCCCACTTCCCCTGAGCCTGGGGGGCACACAGGAGGCACAGGCGGCCGAAAAGCACCAGGGCCAGCTGTGGGTGGGTTCACGGCTGCTGCTGCTGCTGCTGCTGGGACTTTCCATCATTGCCTAAGAGGCGCTGTGTAGCAGTTTAAATTTACTTTGGTTTTCTTTGTCAATAGTCAAGTGTCAAAACTTAAAGTAGTTGATTATATTAAAGTGGCCTCATTGGTTACACTTGAGATAATCCAGTGATTTTATCAAGCTAATACACCACGTAGCAAATGAAAAAATGAACTCAATCAAGCTGGCAATTTGGAGACAGCACTGCAAGACGAGGCACGAATGAGATTCTCTTGTCTGCCAAGAGGTTTGGATGTTGACAAAAATAAGAGGCAGAATGAGAGAGACAGAGAGAGAGACAGAGAGAGCGAGAGTTCCCACAGATTAATTGTGTGTCAAACAAAGGGTTATCAAACCCTCCGAACAAAACAACAATTGTGTGTTAACCGTTGTGACAGAGTGAAGCCCCTCAGGCAATAAGAATCACACTGAAACATAACAAATCACACCATCACAGGAAACACAACCAAGAAAGGCTGCTGTTAGTTTTTTTTTTTGTTTTTTTGTTTTTTGGGTGGGGGGTTGTTGTCAGCACAAGAAACCACAGGTGATTACTTGGCGTATGTGAGCAGGATTCTGGGGGCCCTGGCTTTCCCGGTCTATTTACTGGTTGAGGTTCTTGTTCCAGTAAAGGAGAACACAAAAGAATACAGAGTTATAATTCTATATTTGAATGAATATTGGTCTTTGAAGTCAAATTTAGACAGCTCTTACCGCACAGACTTCTGCAGAGACCTTTTATTTACTCAACTCTCCAGAAGGCCACAATACACAGCTTGACTGCTTCAAGCTGCCAGTATAGTGTGCACCAATCATCATCATCATCATCATCATCAAACCTTTTACTTGAAGAACCAAATAATTCAAGGATTTATGTTTAATATACTGTGCTATGACAGAGGAATATCCATTCTTGCACATCTAATATGATAAGATAAGATAAGCCTTTATTAGTCCCACAATGGGGAAATTCCAGGATTGCAACAGCACAGGGATAGCAACACTCAGGGCAATAATCAGAAGGCAAGAAAAAAAACAAGAGCAGCAAGTATACATATGTACATATAAACAAATATATAGACACACGATGCAGAGCATTGCAGCTAGATGGAATAAATATATGAACATATAAACACACACACAGTGTGGGGCGTTGTAGCTATGCTCTCTCCTGTTAGGTTTTTTTGACAGAAACTTCAGCGCACCTTCCATTAACAGTCTTTACATTAAGTTATCTCCCTTTTCACCCCAGAGGCAGCACAAGTCTGTGTTACTGTAAGCAGTAGCACCTAGTGTGCAGTTGGGGGGGGGGGGGGTGTGTAGAATATCAACATAAGGCAGTAAGTACCTTCTTTTATTCTTTGGCATGACCCATTTGGGACATGAACCCACAATCTCCCAGCTGTGGGGTAGGGGTGGGGAAAATGATGGTTTTTCGACTCTGAATTGATACATAAATGTCAAGATTCCAGTTCTTAAATATTAATTAATAACATTATTTTTTTGGTTTGTTTATTTTAACATGGCAGCAGTCTGAAACAGAAACTTAAATATTTCCACACAACTGGATGCAGATTGAGCGGCAGCTTCCTGTGCCATGTTTGTTTTGCCATTTCTAAGGTAACGCAACTTCCCTCGGCAGCGTAACGGTGTGACGTCGTGACGCAGCAGACCCCAAATATTGCAATATTCATTTTTACACTGGTATCAAAATTTATACTGTTATTATCGTGAACAGTGGCATCGCACAAAATTTTGGGCCCCAGGTACAGCACTGTGTGGGGGCCCCTCAAACACAAACTGAATTTTGAATTTTACATTCCAAGGTTTCAGATGGGTCCATTTCCATAGTAAGCTCCACTGTTATGGACAATATGATGTCATAAAATTCTGATGTTGAAACTTTGCTGACTGCTATACTGCAGCCCAGTCAGTCATTCAAAGCAACGACTGGGTGTCACTACCGGTGCTGAAACGGACCATGGAGGAGGCAAGATGTCGCTGACCATGACTGACTGACAGAACAGTGACTTGAAACTTGCACGTATTTGAGAAGGAATCATGACCAAAATTACTAGACGGAACCACTAGTATCATATTTGATCCTTTGAAGCTTTTGATTAAAATTCACTACAGGTACCCTTTAACCTGCCCCCCTCTATATAAGGACTGTAATGATAGTTTATATAGGGAAACTTAGTTTATCAGTGAGAGGATAGGAGCAAATGGACAACATAAATCATGAAAATTCAATGAAAAAGCTAATTTTATAGAAAAAATTTTACAGGAAAGGTAACATGTTTATCATAAAACATGGCTAATTTATAGGAAAGAGTAACAAATGTATCTAGCCTGTACTTTTACAAAGCAATAAATATAATAAATATAAAAGTCGAGGTTTAGGTCAACAATGCACTAACCTGGCTGAGGAAGCAGACATGCTGCAGGAATAGGTTGCAGGTTGCTGTGTGACTGATCCTGTAGTTGAATCAATTGGGTGCAGGTGTGTTGACTAAACTATTTTGCACCTTTTTAAAGGGGTGATAGGGGCCTCAGACAACATCCATTACTGTTAATACAAAATTCAGTCTCTCAAACATTTCATTCAGCCAGGGTGAATTTTACTATGACCTTAATTAATAAGAAATGAAAAGAATGCAACACCAAAAAAAAACATTTTTATTCCAGACCCCTCCCTGCAGTGGGCCTTGGGTAAACAGTACCCCCCCCCGCCACACACACACACCAGTCCGACGCCCCTGATGGTGAACGATACAATATGGCACACCCCTAGCAGGAATACTGAAAAAAAGACTACAACGATTGACACTATGATCTCAGTCCCAAAAGTCAATCACAGAGCGCTTAGTTGTTGATGGCTAAAGTTGTGCGCTGTGAACGGAGCCGTTACAGGCAAAGCACATCCACTCAGGTGATGGGTGTGTGATATTCACCCTGTCAAAGTTTGATGTTCCATCAAAATAATTTTAGAAGCATTAAAGGTGAAAATCTTACATAGTGTTGCATTATTTTTTTTTTGAGACAAAATTCTAGTGCACTGTTGACACAGCTAGACGGTTCCAGTTCAAACCTACCTGCTCAACACAGGCTCTGTGTGAAGTTTGAGTGTTCTCCATGTGCTACTATGGGTATACTCTGGTTCTCTGTTTTCCTACCACAGTCTAAAGACATGTTTGTGCATGTAGTTGGTTGTCTCTGTGTGGTCTAGGGATGGGAATTGGGAACCGGTTTTACATTTTTTGAGCCCCCGGATTCGTACATCGCTGATGTTATCAATTCCTCTAATTGATGCTGCGGGTTTAAACACTTCTGTGTTGTTGTTTTTTTTGTTTTGTTTTTTTTTTTTTCAAACGGCATGCATCATGACGTCACACACTTCCGTTACCAAGCAACGCCATGACGTCATCACTACCATGGGATAATGGCGGAAGCGTATGTAAACACTAGCAGAATGGTGTATGATAAACATGAGTTGAAACATCTCTTGACGTGGCAACATGGGACAAAATCAAAGACAGATGTGTTCGACAGTCTACAAAGTGTGCCTGTACTTGATTTCCAAACAGCAGCACCTCCATTAGCGCTGGTAATATTAGCTTATTATTATTAGTAGAATCTTAGCACGATGCTAGCAGCCTTGCAGGCTAAGTTTAATCTGTTTTTTAACTCACAAAACCTAACTAAAAACATCTGATATTTAAATATGATATTATTTTTAGACAATGACAGCAACAGGTAGCTCTGAGGTTTTACCAACCTGCTCGTCCTCCGCTCCTTCCCAGGATAACGGAGCTGTAATGAAGTTTGTAGTGCAAGATTTGCATCCATTCATGACCATAGAGCAGCTGGAGTTTGGGTAGGTGGTATGTGGGATGTAGGTTACAGATTAATACTCAATTACTCTTTCCCAGAATGTGTAATGTCTCTAGGTTTTACCAGTATGTTAATATACAATTATTTTATGCATGTGTGGGTGTATATACACTGTGCATATACTGTACTACAGTAAAAAAAAAAAAAAAACATGCAAAAATTCCACCCAAGTACAGCATGTATATTTTTGTGATTGCTAAAATAACATAATTGTGCAGTTGTTTCTAATCACTTCAGTATTCCATTTATACTGCTTTTATTTATATTGCTTTTCAGCATGTAAGCATAAATGTTACAAGGCATAAATGCCCATTTTTACATGTTTACAGTCTTATATTTGATTTTATTATATCTTTTTAAGAGAAGAAGCATTGTTTAAAGTCAGAAAAATAAAACTCCTGCATTGATGCTGAAATCCTGTGAAGGCCTGCTTTTTCCCCATATGGAAAACTGATCAAGAATTGATAAGGGAACCAATAAAGAATCAGATCAATAAGAAAAATCTACAATGCCATTGATAAAACCTTATTAATTCCCATCCCTAGTGTTGTCCAGGATACCCTTGCCTCTCCCTCTTTGAAATCTTGAAACAGGCTGTCATGAAGACAGGGTTCTGGTCTATAAAGGTGGTGGTCTCCATCCTTCTGTGCAACAGTTTTTTTCAGAGCTAGCCATCTAGGATGTACTTAAGGTCAAGGTCAATGGCCTAGGAGGAGTAATATTTTTCATGAAATCATAAATTTCCAGCTCCCCTGACCTCTGACAATGACATTGACCTCCATCTGGATACAGACCTACCTGAGGATTACTGTGAATGAGTTTGGTGAGAATTAAGGTCATTGCCTGGGACAGGGGTGTCCAGTCATGTGCCATGGAGGGCCAAGACCCTGCAGGCTTTACTTCAATCAGTGTCTTCAACAGCAGACTCCACTGAATTTCTTCCCACTGATTGCTGATAAGTGAAAAAACCTGGTGAAGAGACTGGGTAGAAGAGAAAACCTGCAGGCTCTTGGCCCTCCATGGCACATGATTGGACACCCCTGACTTAGGAGGAGTAGTGATTTCTCTAAAATCATAAAAGTACCCAGATCTTTTGACCTTTGACCTTGAGCACAAGCTAGATGCTAACCCTCCTGAGAATTCGTGTGAGTGAGTTTGGTGACCCCTGGGGCAGTTGCCTAGCGGGAGCAGCAATTTTCAAGAAATCACCTAAGTACTCAGATCTCCTGACCTTTGACCTTGAGCACAGCCTTAATGCTGACTCAGCTACAATATATGCATCATCAGTGTATATCAAACCCTAGTACCAAGTTTAAAAACATTTGGAACAAAACTGTAGGAGCTGATTTAACAAAACAGGTGGGACAGGCATGCATCACCATAACATAATCTGGTCGTTGACCCTCTTTGGTCTTTGACCAGTAGGAGATGAGAATGTACTCAAGTAACTAAAAATTATTCTACAGTAAAACTACTGAGTAATTTATAATTTTGTGGAAACATTATTTGAGTTAACTAAGGAATTTGTTACTCCCCCTCTCTGCAAAAAAGGTGAGCACTTTTTAATAATCTATTTGCATACATAGCACAAGAGAAAGCTTGGCAGCATTTCACATTCACACCCCTAATATTTTGGCACAAGATAGCTGGTTTTATATTTTCAATTTAATGCTCAACCCTAAAGAATGACTGCAAGCATTCTGACTCAGTTGACAGACTGGATTTTTAAACTGCCAGGAGGAAAGATCAGCTTCAGGTGTCATCACTGCTTCATGTGCTCACAAAGTTCTTAGAATGTGTTTATGGGCTCAGAGTTGTACAGACAAATTAAAATGCTCCAACTGAAACAGGATCATGATAGCACTATCTGATCCTGTAGCTGGCGTCAGAAGTGCTTTGGCAGTGAAAACAATATCCTCGACGCTATTATCTGATGCAGAGCCGACAGCCTCCAGTCTTTCAACAAGTGGCTGGCTAATGGCTCTGAAAGATACACCGAGTGACAGACGGTCCAGTGTTTCCAAACAGACCTGCATGCCATCACTTGGAACTTGTTTGGCATCTGCCTGCTCTTAGCATCACACAAACACATATTTGCCTCGAGCAATGATGTGAAGAAGCGCTAAAATATAAGCAAAGCGAAGAAGTGTAATCAGTTGTCAGCTTAAAAAGCATTTTTTTTTTTCCAGGAGTGTCAGGGGAAGTGTGGCGGCACAATCCATCTCTATCAATAAATCATTACTCATTAATAGCCATGTTTTTAATGCTCTTTTTTTGTTTAACTATGTAACATAACAAATTTTGTTGCCTCGCAGTGTAGTGGAGAGCTATGGAAAGAGTGAGAACTTGGATTCAGACATAAAACACTTTGTGACATGATGAAGTCACCCTGACAGCATGATGTTTCCATGATGTGATTGAGCACTTTACACCACTCGACAATGAAACTTTCAGCAGTCCGTCAGGCTAATCCTGAATAAACAAAGGATTCGCAGCAAATTTTCAGAAATACTGTAAACATTTAAGTTGTCACATGCATTAGTTACTTAAAGAAGAGCTGAAGGTGTCTCTCATTCTCGGCTCAAGGTGAAAACAATCCTCTCTCTGTATGAAGTGAAGCATAATGGAAGGGTTTCACCACCGCTGCCTTTAGCCGCAGGAGTCAAAGCAACACAAGCAGCCCCAAACACACACGCACAAGCAGCAACCCTCCTTCACAACTACTTCAACTTTGAGCCAAGGTGTCTTTTTTAATAAGGGCTTGGAAGCAGACTGCAAATGTACAGTAAATCCTCACCATCAGAACGGCAATGGCACACCTGCAAAAGCAGACACAGGAAATGGCGTGCAGATAGTTTCCTCTCTAATTATAGTGTGGAAGCGGAGACAGCCCCTCGATTCCCCCCAAAACCACCTGTCTAACCCCTCCCCGCCTCTTGCCCTTAATTGCTATAGAAATTCCAGAAAAAGACAGGTATCAACAACTCCCTGATTTACCGCTCAAAGTCATGTCACAAAGAAGGGCTGTTAGCAGATTTTGCAACACAGATGCTTTCATGGCTTAGCTGCCGTTTCCCACAAAACCTAGGGTTTAACGCCACCTACACACAACATGGGCATTTTTGAACGCTGACTGATTTACCAGAGGAATTATTTGTTTGATTTATCATTACACTGTGTAGCAACATTTCTATTTCTTCTTGTTCCTGGTTAGAAAGTGTTATTTCCCAGTCGGTGGTACGTAAAGTAAATGGAAAATATGTATTTTTACTCTTCAAACTTTCCTTATATTACAGTCATAATTGTTGAAAACTACTCATTTCTAAAAGATTTTAATAACTTTTTACAACTTTAGTATAAATACATATCAATTTTGAGTTATATGTTGTTTTGTTCAGACATAATGTACAAATATGCCATATTACATTAAAAAGACTAGGGATGTTGATGATTAATTGACTTTTGATTAACTGTTGATAAGAATTTAGTCGACTAAATTAAATTAGTAGTCAATTTCATCAAATGATCTTCCTCACTGGACTGAAATGGAATCATACAATTTACCTTTACCTCTTCCCTTATTCATATACTCAGACTCGGCTAAAAAACTACAGAAACAAGTTAAAAATCCAGTTGTAAAGCACATGATCAAAATATGGTGTGAAACAAAAAAATATTTAAAAGAACCACACTTACTGTCACAATTTAGCCCAATATGGGGTGATCAATATTTTACACCAGGGAGAGCGGATGCTGTATTTAAAGTATGGAATTTAAAAGGGATTCAAAAGATTCAAGACTTATATTTGTCACGCTCAGATAACAATGTCTTTTGAAGAACTGAGGATTAAATTCAATCTTAAAAGAACATTTTTTTAAATATCTTCAGCTTAGAAATTTTATTCAATCAAATCAAAATAATGCTCTCACTCGACCTACTTATTCATCTTTGGAAAAAATTTTGATGAAAGATAGTAAGAGAAAGGGTATTATTTCAGAGTTTTATAACTCATTGACACTATTCTCAAGTGAACACTCACAGAAAAGATTGAATTATTGGAAAGAAGACCTGCAAATTGAAATTTCAGAGGAACAATGGGAAATGGCTTGTGCAGGAGCTCAAACCAAATCAATAAATGTACGTCTTAAACTGATACATTTTAAATGGTTAATGCGGATGTATGTTACACCTGTGGAGTTAAATAGATATAACAAAAACATACCAGATACATGCACAAAATGTATGGAAAGTAAAGGAACCTTATTTCATTGTTTATGGGAATGTTGTTTACGGATGCTAAAGAAACATAATAAGATACAGTCAACCTGGACAAGAAATTGTAGAATTTGGATTAAACTAAATGGAACACCTGAGCAAGCAAAAAGTATAATGATCAGAGATGCTACTGACTTAGATAAATACAAATGAACACTGACTATGAAACACAGAGTGAGGAAACTCAAACTCTAAAAATATGCCACTATGCTGAACATAAACCACAAGAGATGGAGAATGATATTGATCCTGATAACCACTTTTTCAATAATATTCATAACCACTGTGAATATTACACTGAAAAGCAATTCAAAAGTCAAGTGCAATTAGATGGTAAACTGTCAATAATACACTTCAATAGCAGAAGTCTTAACAAAAACTTCTCACAGATTCAGGACTATTTAAAACAGCTAAACAGAAAATTCACAGCTATAGCAGTCTCTGAAACCTGGCTTAATGCAGACCAGGCTCCCCTGATGGCAATAGAGGGATATCAGATGTTTAACATTAACAGATCTCAAAAAAAGGGTGGTGGTGTTGCACTGTATATTGATGACCTATACAGATGTAAGCTTGTAAATGAAATGTCCTCAGCACTACCAGGGCTTCTGGAATGTGTTACTGTTGAGATTGACCTAGACAAAACAAAAAATCTAATCATAAGCTGCATATACAGAACGCCGGGAACTTGCATTGAGACATTCAGAGATAAATTAGTCGAGCTGTACAATAATATTACTAGTAAGAAAATGGTAGCAATTTGTGGAGATTTCAATATTGATCTACTTAATCCACATCAACAAAATGTAGTTACAGAGTTCATGAACTCTATGTACAGCATGAGTCTATATCCCACAATAACACATCCCAGTAGAATCACAGCTCACTCTGCTACACTTATTGACAACCTGTTTGTCAATGTTCTCGACAAGAAAATAGAAAGTGGATTATTGATAAATGATATAAGCGACCACTTGCCAATCTTTGCACTTATCCATGGCCACACGGGGCCCAACCCAGAAAAAATCTCAAAATCGTTCAGACACAAATCACCAAACGCAATCAGTTCTTTTAAAGAGGACTTGCTGAAGCAAGACTGGACAGAAGTCTATGTATCAGATGTAAATGAAGCCTATGACACATTTACAAACATTGTAACCACTCTTTATGAAAAAAACTGCCCATTAGTTAAAAAAAAGCTTAAACACAAATTTACTGACAAACCATGGCTAACCAAAGGACTACAAAAGGCGTGTAAAAAGAAAAATTTATTATATAAAGCTTTCATAAAGAAAAGGACAAAAGAAGCAGAGCAGCGGTATAAAACATACAAAAATAAGTTAACATATATAATAAGATGTAGTAAAAGAGACTATTACAGTAAAGAACTGGAAAAAAACAAAGACAATATTAAAAATACATGGACAATAATCAACAGTATCCTTGGAAATAAAAGCAGAAATACCAGCTACCCAACTAACATTCCAAAAAATAATAAATCGACTCCGAATGTGAATATAGCTTCACCTGCAGATGAATTTAATAATTTTTTTGTTAACATTGGACCTAAACTGGCCCGAGAAATACCCACTACGGTGCCAACAGGTGATTCAATATGCAATAACACTGCTGTAAAAGACACCATCTTCATAAAGAACACAGACGAAAGAGAGGTCATTGAAATTGTTAAATCGTTCAAAAGTAAAACATCTACTGACTGCGATGGTATTGATATGCTACTAGTCAAAACTGTTATCGAATGCATAGTGAAACCACTGACGTATATCTGTAACCTGTCTCTCCAATCAGGTATATTTCCCAATGCAATGAAAATAGCTAAAGTAATTCCGATTTACAAGACAGGCGACAGAGGGGAACTCTCCCACTACAGACCAATTTCACTATTACCGCAATTTTCCAAGATACTTGAAAAAATATTCTATGAGAGAATTGACAACTTCATACTGAAGAATGATTTATTGTGTGAGCAGCAATATGGGTTCAGACACAAAAGGACAACAGCATATGCCTTAATGGAATTTACAGAAAAAATATCAACAGCCATTGAAAATAAAGAGTATTCAGTTGGAGTATTCCTGGATCTTAAAAAAGCATTTGATACAGTAGATCACAATCTATTATTAAAGAAACTACAAAATTGTGGTATCAGAGGGGTAGCACTGTCCTGGTTAAGAAGTTACTTAAAGAATAGATATCAGTTTGTATGTGTTAACAACAAAAACTCAGAGCTACTGAAGGTCACCTGTGGAGTCCCACAGGGTTCAGTTTTGGGACCATTATTATTCAATATGTATATAAATGATATATGTAAAGTTTCAGAAAAAATGGACTTAATATTGTTTGCTGATGACACTAACCTGCTATGCAGTGGAAACAATTTGGAACAACTTCTGGATACACTCGGAAAGGAATTAGGAAAGCTGAAACTGTGGTTTGATTCAAACAAATTAACGCTCAATTTAAGCAAGACAAAATTTATAGTCTTTAACAACCATCACAACTACCCAGTACCCAAACTCAGTGTAAATGGTGTAGAGATTGAAAGGGTATCCGAAACTAAATTCCTTGGAGTAATAATTGATAACAAACTGTGTTGGAAGCCACATATTAATTATATAAAAGGTAAAGTATCCAAATCAATTGCAATATTACACAGAGTGAAAAATTTGCTGAATCAACCCACACTATACACCTTGTATCATTCATTAATACTCCCATACATGACATATTGTAATGAAGTATGGGGAAATACATATAAAACAAACATATATCCACTCTTTATGCTTCAAAAGAGAGCTATTAGAATAATCAACAAAGCAGCTTACAGGGAACCAACAAACCCACTTTTTCTTAAACAAAAAACTCTCAAGTTGAAAGATCTGATCGACTTTAAAACCGCAATAATAATGTTCAAAGTGAAGAATCTATCACTGCCCGCAAATATCCAAAAGTTGTTCCAAACAAGGGAGAAACGATATCACTTCAGAGGAACATGTATATTTCAAAAGCCTACAGTGAGAACAACTACCAAGCAACACTGTATTTCAGTGCAAGGTGTCAGATTATGGAACGATTTTGGACCTGAATTAAAATCATGTACAAAGCTTGGACAATTTAAACAAAAACTAAAGGAAGAAATACTCCAAACATATTTACAAGACGACATGTAAACTCACATAAGGATTGACATTTCCAGCCTGTGTTGTGTTATAGCTTAGTTATTCTTTTTTCTCTGTGACACTATGTCTTAGATTTGTTTTTGAATAGTAACCGCTTAACTTAGACTAGCTCAGTTTTCTTTTCTCTCAGTCATATTTTGTCTTAGCCTTGTTTTAAATTGTAATCGCTCTTGTCTTGTTTTCTCCTTTTTCTCCTTTGAATTCTTGGATGGAATATGGGTGGGCAATATAAGCTGCGGCTTCAGCCATCACCCATTTCGGATAACTCACGTGGAATTGTATAGTAGAAGGAGTCTTTGTCTAATTTGACCTTGTTGTTATATTATACAGTTTCTTTTAACCTATAATGTACTATCCGAAATAAATAAATTCATTCATTCATTCATTCAATGTAGAAAAATCAGAATGTTTTGGGAAGAGGTGAGGGTAACAATTGAAAAAATAATTTCAAAACAATTCACATTGAACCCTAAACTGTTTTTGTTGGGTCTGTATCCAGAAAAACATAACTTTAATAAGAGTGAAAGAGCATTCATAGACCTCGGTTTGCTTAATGCCAAAAAATGTATTGCACTACTGTGGAAAAAGACTCATAGACCAGATGTGACTCAGTGGTTAAGACAGATGTTAACAAACCTTCCACTAGAAAGACTAACATATATACTGAAATTAAAGGAAAATGTGTTTGAGAATATATGGAGACCTTTCATTGATTATGTAAAGAAATTAAACATAACTTTTGAAGAAGAAGGTGAATGATATGTGTGGACCTTGCAAATTCCAAACTGGTGAATCTATATTATGTATTCTTATGTAATAGATTACCTAGACTAAACAGAGGAGCATTGTTGTTGACTTGCTTTTGTTAATGGTTGTTGTTGTTTTTAGTACTTTTTTGTTGTTGTTGTTGTTGTTAGTGTTTTTTTTTTAATTTTTAAATTACTTTAGTGTTAGTGTCTGACTGTTTGTGCCATGTTTGTAAAAAAAAAAAAAAGGTTCAATAAAAAATATTGTGGGGAAAAAAAAATTAGTCGTCAATTGATAACTCAGCAGTCTTTTTCCAATGGAAGCTTATTCTGTGAAATGTAGTGGTGTCGCCATCCAGGCAGGGGCGCACGCGGTCACCCACTGCTGCATTTCAACCGAAAAAGCAGAAGAAGATGTCAAGCCCCCACCCCCCCACAAAGCGCATGTGCTGTGCAGGGCAAAAACACTCGCCCTTCCGGGTTACGTCAGAGCGCCTCAGTGCCGCAACAAGTTCTAATAGCACGTGAACTTGAAGGTCCACCTCCTTCAAATTAACATAGCGGAGAAACTGACCGGAGCAAAAAGGACTACACGAGCACAAAAACCCATCCCTGTCTTCAACTCCCCACAAGACAGGAAAGCAGACCGGACTCAAGTTCCCACTGAGGTAACAGACAACAGAGGGAGCCCAGATCACACTGGGTTTGCCTGGATTGCTGGGGTACTGTGATAATGTTTAACATGCAACAGATGTAGCAGCTCACAATTTATTTTCCTGTTAAAACAGTCTACTAATGCATCTCAGTAAATTAGAACATGAAAGTTACTTTTCTGTAATAACTAAAAAAGATAAATTTGTGATATTGGTAGTAGTTTTTAAAATAAATTAAAAATCATGACATCTGTAATTTACTGAGATGTACCAGCACATAGTACACACTATACAGTACAAAATTTATTAAGCTACAAAAAAATGCCATTGTCTGTAGTAAAAAAATGCAGATTGTACAACGTATCATTGAGGAATAGAATACCCATGTTTTATTCAGTATATCAAAAACAGTAATTAACTTAGAAAGATAGACTGTACTGTACTGAGCAAAATTCAGATTCTCAGGAAAATTGTCGCTTATTAATTAATCGTTAATCGATCGATAAAATGAATCAATTAGCAATTAATGAATTAATTGATCACTTGCATCCCTAGAAAAAACTCATTTCTAATTGCTGTTACCCAGGTCACAAAAACAAAATCTGTAGGGAATACATTTTCTATATTTTTATCTAGGAATAAAAAATTTTGTTACATACTATTGTTATTGTCATTACTGTTTTAACAGCTGTTGTTTTCTTTTTTGTTTAGCTTTTCAATGTCACTTTTTGTTGAAATTTAAGACATACAGACTTAAAAAATAGTTACACTGGTATAAGTTCTTATAAGTGTCATAATTCCCTTTCAGGGCAGAGAAAAAGGCTCCACGTGCAGGCTGTGGGTTTGCAAATTTATTGGAAAAGACAGGAAGAAATACAGGTAAGCAAAATAGCTACAGCTAAGGTGAGGGGAATTGCCAGCTAAACCTGAAGACAAACTTAGGAACACATATAGCAAAATAAAGAACTGGCGTGTATGAGTAGCGAGCTGAAAGTAGGGTGCTGCACCGGACAAAAGTGTGCAGCCCCTTAAATAAGGCTAAACACAAAGTTAAGTAAGTGATAACAGGTGTGGTAAACCTGAGTGGGTAAGAGAAAACAAAAACAATTTAGACCAGCTGAAAATAATGAGAAAGAGAAGGGAGTAATCAGAGTCGACAGCTGTCAACCCTGAGAGACAGAGAGAGAACAACAGAAAACAAACAAAGATATGGCAGAAATGGGCACCGACAACCCCAAAAACACAAAAAAAACAAACTATAACAAACGTAAACAGGAGAATAAATCATACTGACAACTCAAAATGACAACACAGTACAAAATATGAAAAGAAAAGCAGACAACCTGAGCCCGGTGGGGTCTCACCGCGCTCAGAATGTGACAGAGCCCCCCCTCAAGGGGTGGATACCAGACACCCCGGGGTAACATCAAAAGAACCTCCCCAAACAGAAATCCCACCCCCACAAGAAAACAACCCCACCCCGGGTGGGAGGAGGGGGGCCCAGGCACGGAGGGACCAAACCAAACCAGAAGGAACAAGAAATAACCCTTAGGACAGCTTCCCAGCAAGGTCCATGCTAAGGGAAAACAAAACAAAACCCGCTCAGGACCTATACTGAACTGGGCCCCTGGGCCCCCCTAAACCAAAGAACCAAGCAGTTCAGGTGGTCAGCCGAAGTCCCAGTCCTGACAGACGGCAAGGTGGTATGAGTCAGGTGGTCTGCCGGAGAATGAAAATCACCCAACCCAACGGCAACGCCTGTCAGGCAGCCAGCCGGAGTTTTTTAGCCACGACCACAGAGATGGTGGTCCAGGGGGTGGCCGCCCAACCGGGATGATCCACAATGAGGAAGGATGAAGAGCAGAGGGAACCACCACGGCGTCTGGCAGAGGAGGAGGAACCACCACGGAGTCTGGCAGAGGAGGAGGAACCACCACGGAGTCTGGCAGAGGAGGAGGAACCACCACGGAGTCTGGCAGAGGAGGAGGAACCACCACGGAGTCTGGCAGAGGAGGAGGAACCACCACGGTGCCAGGCAAGGGAGTGGGGACCATGACGCCCGCGGGCTGTCCAGCAGCACCCTAGGAGGCCCCAGACTGGGAAGTAGTTGCACCCATGGTGGCCCCGGGTTGGAACAGAGCTGCACCCTCGCAGTGCTGCACCCGCGGTGGCTCCGGGCTGGAGCAGTGCAGCACCCTTGGAGCCCCCGGACTCTGGCAAAGCTCCCACGAAGGCCCCGGGCTGGGGCGAAGCACCCACGGTGGCCTCAGGCAGACGGGCGGGGCCCCCGGAGACCCCAGGAGAAGAGTCAGAAAAAGGACAGACACAGACCGGGTCAGAGTCACCGGCAGCAGTGGAGCCCAGCAGGGGAAGCTCAAGTGCGACTGACGGCTGCACTTGGTTCCCCCAACCAAGAGCCGAGCAAGACCTCTCTAAGCTAAATGAGGAAACTTGCCTGAGCTCGAGCTCCACCACTGTCCAAGACTCCGGCGACTCCAGCTTGGACGTCTCGGCCTCCACCATTTGGGCTACCTTCCCCAATGCAGCAACCTTGGGAGAAGGAAAAAAGACAAACACTGGGGAAGAATCACCGGCAGCAGTGGAGCCTGGCGATTAGAGCTCAGGAGCAGAGGACGTCTGCACCTGATTCTCCCCACCCTGAGCCAGACAAGGATTCTCTGAATCTGACGGTGTTAAGGCAGAACAGAGTACTTGCCTGAACTCGAGCTCCACTGCTGTCCAGGACTCCAGCAACTCTGCTGCGGCGGCCCAGGCAGCTGGCATGGTGACTGAAGAAACTGGCGACCCTCCAGGCGTGACGGCTGATACTGGTGGGTCCCTGGATGAGGCGATGGGCACTGGTGGACCTCCAGACGTGGTTGTTAATGCTGGAGGACTCACCTCACCAATAACACCGGGTCCCGCGACACTGAAATCAGAGGACTCCTTGTCGGGTCAGTTTTTGGCCCTCGGGGGACGCTCCTCTCCCTTCCGGGGTATGGCTGCATGGTTGTCACCGGGTCCTCCGGAACCAGTGACCTCTTCTTCGCCCGATGGCTTCCTCCCGAGACCGACGAACAAACAGGGAGAACAGGAGAGGACACAGGAGAGGCAGGTGAAGATGAGGAGATGGCTGCAGCAGCAGGCAGGGAAGGCTCAGCCAAAATGGGTGACTGCTGCTGAGCCCCCTCACCGGCAACAAGGCAAGACAATTCATCTTTAGATGTAGAAGAATGAAAAGGTACTTGCTTGTGCTCTCTAGGTGTAGTGGTGGCTGCTGCAGATGGCCCAGAAGATTCCTCACTACTGGCTGCAGGGGCCGGGTGCACCAGTGCATGCGCTTGCTGATCCGGCCCTGCAGGCAAGCTGACAGGTGGAGCTGGACATCCTCCCTCTGCTTGGCCCACGAGTTCAGGGAGGGGCCATAGTTTATAATCCAAAAGCAGATCCACTTCTGCCGCCAAAATCCGTTGGCGTTCCTCCAACTTCTCCGCCGAAGGTTCGGGCCACAGTTTGGGAGGAGAAGGCGGGGCTGCTGCTGCTGGAGAGCGGCGAGAGGCTTGGGGCTTTTGCGCCCGGGACCGCTTCTTTGTATTCACGTGGGAGGTTCGGAGGGGTTTTCCCCCAGCCCGTGGAGCATGGACAATGGGTTCGTTATGGAGAGGAGAAGGTCTGTGAGCTCTGGATGGCTCCACAGGCTGGAGCATGCTTCCAACACTTGTGCGGCTCCAACCCGGCACTCCTGGGCCGCCTCGGGAGTGTGGGAAACATGAGCCTCCGATAAGATGTTATGCACGACGTTGAGAGTCCAACACTCCTCCTCGCTGAACCCACACCAACTATAATCGGGAAACACTGCCATGCCAGCGGAAAAACACAAAAAACACGGGAGAGAAGAAAAAAAAAGGCAAAACTCACAGCTGCTGGTGCCCACACTGGCAGCACCCTTCTGTCATAATTGCCTTTCAGGGCAGAGAAAAAGGCTCCACGCGCAGGCTGTGAATTTGCAAATTTATTGCAAAAGACAGCGAGTTACAAAAAAAATTTGTGGACAGGAAGAAATACAGGTAAGCAAAACAGCTAAAGCTAAGGCGAGTGATATCGCCGGCTAAACCTGGTAGACTGAGCTAAAACAGCTCGTTAACAGGCAAGAAAAATAGCTACAGCAAAGTTGAGGGGAACTGCCAGCTAAACCTGGAGACAAACTTAGGAGCACACGTAGCAAAATAAAGAACTTACGTGTATGAGTAGCGAGCTGAAAGTAGGGTGCTACACCGGACAAAAGTGTGCAGCCCCTTAAATAAGGCTAAACACAAAGTAAAGTAAGTGATAACAGGTGTGGTAAACCTGAGCGGGTAGGAGAAAACAAAGAAACAATTTAGACCAGCTGAAAATGATGAGAGAGAAGGGAGTAATCGGAGTCGACAGCTGACAGGGCCACGCCCACACACAGCGAAACTCCAGAAAGCCACTGACAGCTGTCAACTCCAAGAGACAGAGAGAACACAACAGAAAACAAAAGATATGGCAGAAATGGACAATAACAACCTCAAAAACACGAAAAAAAAACAAATTATAACAAACAGGAGAATAAATCGTACTGACAACTGAAAATGATAACACAGTACAAAATGTGAAAAGAAAAGCAGACAACCTGAGCCCGGTGGGGTCCTGCCGCGCTCAGAACATTACAATAAGTTGCTACTTTGATGGTCACGCAGGCCATACTGTAAATAAATTCCTGGATAGTATGTTATTTCTTACTTGCTTATAGTGAGCAGTTTTCAAGATTTATGACTGCAATGTCAGCAAAGTTTTAAGGCAGGAAAAACAGGTCTTTTCCATTTACCTTGGGCATAAGCAAATGGGTAACAAGAGTAAGAAAATGTAAAAAAAAAAAATTACATGGTGTAGTAGATGACACAGTATGTTGTACCTCACATATGGCTTGATGAAAACTAATAAAAACAAAAATGACAGAATGTTTCCAGACACTTAATCGTAAGTGTCATATGTAATAATGGATGCTCATATAGCAGATGTAACACCATAAACAATAAATTACTGATTCTAAACTGCCAAATCAGATAAGAACTATGAGGTAACGATTGACCACGAAGGTAAAGCTACTCTTGAGGAGACCCATGGGTGGTGGTTCACTGTAAAAGGGCAGCGCTTTATCATTTCTCGGCCTTTGCTTCTTCCACTCCAGATGGCATTACTCTGTGTCAAACTGAAGGACCAGAGTGGAGGGAAACACAGATATCACCGTCCTTCAAGCAAGCATCAATCACTTGGCCATGTGGATGGATTTTTTTAATACTCTTCAATCAGTCCCTCAGACATACGTCAGGTCCACCAGGGGAAATAAGGGGTGGCTAGCAGGTGCAAAGCTGCAGCAGTCAAGCAGAAGCGGTCTCCCCTCATACTGAAGAAATAAACCGGAACAGCCACACTTGACAGCAGCAGCTTGATCTTTATCTGTCATCCAAATACAGTGCTAAATGCCCTGTGCGCCTGTAACAAGTGAAACCTGTTAACCCAGCATATATGCCAGCATCACTAATGAATCTACACACAGCTACGAAAGTCAAATTAGAAAAACTCTCCAGTTAACGACAGCACATCTCACTCCTCAGGAATTAGCCTCGGCTGCTTAAACAATGCTTTTCTTTTCCAAGTGTTCTTATTTAAAAAAAAAACACAAAAAAACACAAAAAAAAACAGGTCAAGAACTGGTGACTCCTCTGGTGAATACACATTCATACACATCAAATACACACAGAGACGCACACATATGCTAATAATAAAGGGCTCCACAGGCACCGGGTAACACTAACAAGCACGTGCGCACATACACACACGGTCAAGTCTGCTTTTAACGTAAACTCAGCATCACCCTCACATTTCTGAGAGCACAAAGAGGGAAACGCACTGAAACACGGCATGCAAACAAACACGTGAGGACTTTTGGTGTTTACATGTGAAAATCTGGTCCGACTTTGTAACACAATGATTAATTGCTTCGGAGCCTCTCAAGTGTCTTGCACATTGAGTTTCTGTCTTCAATTAAAATTCAAAAATGCATGCCCGTGCTCTCTGCTAATGCCGCAAATGAAGCACAAACACTGACTCGAGTTGCTTTTTTCTGAACCTTCCGTGTGAAAATTACTCACAAGATCTTCTGGTGCTGTTGCTGTGGATGACGAGGAGATGAGATTCTTGATAAAAAGGTCTGATGAGCAGAGCCGGCCAATGAAAAGGAGATGTGTGCACGTTCATCAGTCCTTCTAGCAGAGAAGACAGAGTAGCAGTAAGCGTCTCTCTCTCCCTCGCTCTCTCCCTCCTGCACTCTCCTCCTCCTCTTCCTCCTCCTCCTCTTCCTCCTCCTCCTCTCTGAGCCTCCACCTTTAAAAATGACTCTTACTCCTCATATAAAGGTGCGCACACACACACACACGCTCTCTCACTCACTAAGAAATAATTATTCTGATTCATAAAGCCTGTCTTTGTCACGTGACCTTCAAATATACAACACTTTTTTTCCACAAGCCACAAAATGCCTGAAGGGAGGAAAAGGGCCCAGAGAGCTTAGGTTTCTGTTTTTAATTCTCTCTCCCTTCTTTGTCCTTTGAGTGAATCACATTTTTTTTCCTTCAACTTCTTGGCTCCACAGTGAGTTTACCTAGCGAGTGTTGTGCATGCTGAAATGCAGACCATGCTGCAACCCTCAGATCATTTGTGCTTCATTGACAAATTAGGAAGTCAGCCTGATTAGGATGGGATGTTTCACCATCCTGAACAACACAGATAATCCACTTTGTGTTGTTTTGATTCAACACAGACGTGGTTTTAGTAGCCAGCCAGAGTCTTTGTTCTTCAAAGAACTCTGTTGTCACCTCGTCATGTGATCAACTAATGGAGCACATGCACATAAAAGGTGCTCAAACTGTGCAGCTCGTATTTGTCTTGATAACATTTTGTTTTAGAGTTCAATGTGTCTCTATGTCATTTTTTCCACTTAAGTTGTCACTAAGGGCTCATTCCCACAGCCACTGTTTGGTCCAGACCAAAGGACTATCCACGGATAGTTCGGTTAATTTGGTGCCATCTAAATGCACGTTTGAACTCTGGTGTGCACCAAACAAGCGAAGTCTGGTCCGCCTGAAAACGGGGGTCTTGGTTCGCTTGCAAATGAAGTCTGGTGCGCTTCGCTTGCCATGTGAATGCAAACGGAGTATCCAGCGGACCAAAGAATGTAAGTGCCCCTCAGCATTTGTGTAACCATAGCAACACAGTCTGAGAAGAGGAAGTGGCTTTTACCGTAGCACATTTTGAGTAGAAAATAACAACCACACGGATCCAAGAAATCCTTTTACCGGAGAAAGCCGAGAAAAAATGTTTCGTTTGTGGTGGACAAACAACCCGGCTGAAAGGAACGGATTTCAGTTTTCGGTCCTGGCAAATCAATCAGCTGGACTTTTCTTCTTCACCAAGATTTTTCTTCCTGGTCAGTGGTGGTTTCGGCTACAGCACCGTGAGCAGTTGTTGCAACTGCGTGACATTGTCCAGGCAGTCTGGTCCACTGCAGTATGAATGCAAACCAAACGAAGGTGCAAATTCTCGGCATTCCCCACCCAACCGAGACCCCCGTACTACCCTGGTGTGAATGCAGCCCAAGTCCTTTCTGATATTACAATTACTAATTCTACTACAATACTTTTATTATAATAACAAATAGAGAGGCATGAGGAGACAAAGAACAATAGTAAAGAACAAAAAGAACAATAACTGAGCAAATAAACTGGCCATGCATTTGATTTAATCACAGTAGCAACTGAATACTGCACAGTTTCTGTTTATTATGAATGTTCCATAATGTGAATGTGGATTTTCTAACAAAGATGGAAGGCAAGACCTTGACATGACACACAACACGCAAGACGTGCGGCGTGAAAAAAAAAAAAAAAAAAAAAAAAACACCATGCGGGCCAGCACACATCTCGAAGCAGCATTAGCAACGGCTAAGCTAAAAACACACCGGCATGGAGCTTGCGAGCAGCGCTGAAGAAAATAAGTAAGGTTTATTTATGAAGCACTTTTCACAGACATATAGTCACAAAGCGCTGTACAATAAAATAGAATAAAAGGAATTTGATAGATAAAAATACTTTTAAAAATACAAACACAAGAAAGGCAGATCTGTAAAGCGCTTTGGTCACCTAGAGATGAGAAAAAGCGCTATACAAGTGAATGCCATTTGCCATTTAAAACACAAGATTAAGGCTGCGTGTCCACCAAACATGTTTTTTTCCACTCTGGGTGACTATTTTCCATTCATTCTCTATGTAGTCCAGCGTTTACATGCTGAAATACTCTCGGCGGTTGACGTTTTTTGTTGCAGTGCTCAGGGCGCTCAGAGTCGAAAAAACTTCAACTTTTCAGAGACTGCAGCTGAGCTCGTCAATGTCAGATCTTAAGCAGCCAATCAGAACTGCTGCGTGGACGGGACACAGGACGCCGGCATTAGTCTGTACTCAGACTCCTCCTTTCCATGTCATCATATTTTACATTCAGAGCTACTAGAAAACGTTTTCTGTCCATTGTTATTTAGAGACTGCTATTAAAAAGTCAGTAGAAAGTCTGACAACAGGAAAAGCGGAAGTGCTGAGCTGAGAGTGACAAGCTGTTGCTGGGATACAGGGCACAGACTTTTTTTTTTTCCCCCAGAGCGCCACGCACAAACACTGAAAAAAAAAAAAATGCTCAGGGCAGTCAGGCGACAAAAAATGCGTTCAGTGGACACGTAGCCTAAAACATTTTTAAAATATCAGACTTACCATTAAAAAGCAGTTGAACTAAAACTCAACGGAAAGCCTCCTTAAACAAAAACTTTTCAGGTGCTTTTTAAAACAGTCCACAGAGTCAGATAAAAATACAGCAGGGAAAATGTCACAGTCCGGGCACGGCTAGGGACCGTGCCCATGCTTTATGTTTATTTTAGTCTTTGCCTTTTCACAGTATTATTATTATTATGACTGATTATTATTATTATTATTATTATTATGATTATTATTAAGGACCCATGTTCCCTGATCCTTCCCTGTCATGTCATGTCTTCCCTGTTGCCTGGTGTCTGTGTCTTATGGTTGTCTTTTTGTATTTGATTATATTTTGTCATCTCTATTTTTACTGTTTAGTATTTTTGTCCTGCGTTTTTAGTCATGTTGTATCATCCCCTTTGGTCCCTATTGTCCTTATTGATTCTTTAGTATTATGTTTTGCCACTGTCTTTCTGTATTGTGCTCTGCATGTTCATTGTCATGTCTGTTGTCTGTGTCTCCCTGTCTGTGAGTGTGGGTGCAGCCCCGCCCGCCCTGTGAAACAGAACATGACAGTATGACCTCTCACAATTGGATTCAGCAGGCAGGAGGAGGCTGGTGGCTGGGGGGTGGGCGTGCGGACGAATTACGGGCAGTTGAGATGATCAAGGGATTTGTCTCCGATGTCCACTTCTCCCCCACGCCGGAGGAGGCTCTGGACTGCCTGAATGCCCTGGCTAGGATTAACAGTGCATTCCCTAGTCTGCGGCACTACCCCGGCATAACTGAGCTGCTACAGCTTATTGCGACCCTCCGGCAAATGTATCAAGCGATGGTGGGAGACTTACCAACAATGCCACTGACGAAGAAGCGTTCCCAGGTTCCGGTGTCTTTTCCACCACACCATGCTCCAGCTCCATCTTCACCAACCTCATCTCCATCTCCCAAGAAGCAGCCTGCAGCCCTACAAGCTCCTTCGGAGATGTCCGCCACCAAGAGGGAACAGTACCAGGGGTCCCGCTTGGCATTTGGCGGTCCCGGGCGGAAAGAGAGCTCCGGGAGACGTCACCGTTCTTGGCGCCCCGCCCCAACTCTCGTTTGTCTCTCTCCAGCTCAGCAGCCACACCACAGGCTGGAGGACAGCACACTTCCCCGGTGTTCCTCAGCATCCGTTCCAGCGCTGCGGGATTCAATCATCTTGGAGCATTCACCACCAATGCCAGCTCCACAAAGCTCTGCACCGCCAATGCCAGACCCACAAAGCTCTGCCACGAAGCTCTGCACCACCAATGCCAGCTCCACAAAGCTCTGCACCACCAATGCCAGCTCCACAAAGCTCTGCACCACCAATGCTGGCTCCAAGTTGCTTTGCACCACTAAAGCCGGTTCCATGTCTTCTCTCAGTTGTGAGTTCGCCTGTCACTACACTCGCAGCCCCACCCCTTGCCATGCCTGCAGTTTCTTTTAATGTCATGCCTGCAGTTTCACCTAATGCCATGTCTACAGCCTCGCCTCCTGCCATGCCTGCAGTTTTATTTGAAGCCACGTCTGCAGGATCATCTGACGCCTTGTACGCAGTTTCGCCCGCCACCATGCCTGCAGTTTTGCCTGACGTCATGCCTGCGATTCCACTCCCTGCTATGTTCCCAGTCTCGTCTCATGCCATGTCTGCGGTGTCGTCTGCGGTCACGTCTCCAGCTTCGTGGGTCACTATGCCTGCAACATTGCCTGTCAGCACACCTATAGCTTCGCCTGTCATGTCTGCAGCTTTGCCTGTCACTACGTCTTAAGTTTCACCTGTCACCGCACCTGAGGCTTCACCTGCCATCATGCCTGCTGCATGGGCTGCAGCAGCAGAGTCATTGGAGTCACGGTTGGCAGTGGAGCAAGAGTTAAGGCAAGTCCTCTTTTTTGTATTTACTATGTCAATATTAGAGAGATCTTGCCTTACTCTTGGTAGGGAGACTCAGTTGCAGCTGCCATCTGCTCCTGAGCTCTTCCCGCTGAGTTCCACTGCCGCCAGTTATAGTGACCTGGTGTTTGTCTCTCCTTCCCCATCCAAGGTGGTCATGTCAGGGAAGGAGTCGCAGGAGGACCACGCTCTACCTGCCATGCCAGAGGTCATGGGACCTTCACCTGCCACGCCGGAGGTCATGGGACCTCCATCTGCCATGCCGGAGGTCCAAGAAGTCGGGAGACCTCCGCCCGCCACACCGGAGTTCCAAGGGGTCGGGAGACCTCCGCCCGCAACGATTAAGTTCCAAGAGGTCGGGAGACCTCCACCCGTTGATTTACCCTGCTTCCCAGATCGGTGGCCAAGGGACAGTGGTAAGCCACCGAATTGGCCCTGGATTCTGGTCCAGGGACCTCTGGACTGGGGGAGGCCCCCTGACCCACCTGGTTGGTCAGTCCGGTGGTCCACAGACTTGGGTAGACCACCCAACCCGTTTTTTTTTTAGATTTGGAGTCTTGGACTTTGTTTAGCCCAAACGGTATGTGTTTTTGGCCTCTGTGTGGGCGGGTAGGACTTTGTTTTGGCACAAGTGGGCCAAAACAAAGTCATCTTTCTTGTTTTCTCTGATTTTGTTTGGATGTTACCTTGGGGTGTCTAGTATCCACCCCTTAAAGGGGGGATTATGTCACAGTCGGGGCACGACTAGGGACTGTGCCCACACTTTGTTTATTTTAGTCTTTGATTTTTCATAGTATTATTATTATTAAGTGCCCATGTTCCCTGATCCTTCCCTGTCATGTCATGTCTTCCCCATTGCCTGGTGTCTGTCTTACGGTAGTCTTTTTATATTTGATTATATTTTGTCATCTCTGTTTATTTTTGCTGTTTAGTATTTTTGTCCTGCGTCTTTAGTCACATTGTATCATTCCCTTTGGTCCCTAATGTCCTTATTGATTCTTTAGTATCATTATGTTTTGCCACTGCCTTTCTGTATTGTGCCCTGCATGTTCACTGTCATGTCTGTGTCTCCCTGTCTGTGAGTGTGTGTGCAGCCCCGTCCATCCTGTGCATTCACCTGCTGGCCTGATTTGTCTCAGCTGTCTCTCGTCAAGTTCATTTTCCCCTATTTAGTTGAGTCTCTGTTCAGTGTTCCTTGAGAGGTCATCATGTCAACTACCATGTGTTGTCCACCCTGCCATGTATTCATGCCATGTGTTTGTGAGTAATCCTGCCTGTGAGTTTTGTTCTGTTTGCCAAGTTAGTTTAGTGTTACTATGTTTAGTTTAGTTTAGTTTAGCTCTCAGCCCACTTGCTGCTTTATTTTGTCCCTGGAGTTTTTGTTAATAAATCATTGTTTTGCACTGTGAGCCTGCCTGCAACCTTGAGTCCTATTTTCAACCCTCATCTGCTGTGAAGCAGAACATGACAGAAAAGGAGTACTGTGTAGAGGAGCTGGGCAATGAAGAGGCGATTTGGTTTATAAGCCAAGTTTTAATGTACAGCTCTTCTATCAAGTCTCATCTGGTGCAGAGAGCGGCACAAGGGAAAAGAGACAGAATTTCGCCAACTCACTGATTATATACATGCACACAACAAAAGACATGCATAACAAAGGCTGACATCCCTCATTATCATAATCCCCCCATTGTCTTGGTATTTCCTCTCCTCGTCTTGGGAGGTGATGGTAATTCCTCTCCTCGCCTTGGGGGGTGAGGGTGGCTCGTCCGGTCTCCCCCGCCGCGTCCGGGAACGTCTTTGTTCTTCACTCAACGGGTGAGATTCCTTTGTCCTTTCAGAGGTGTGAAGTTCCTTACATATGCAATCTCAAACATTTCCACATGCTCTAACATATGTAGGTTATGGAATATATGGTTAATATAGACCACAGGCCCCCCAAACAACTAAGAAAGGACAACAGAAAGGTTCACAGTCTAGGATAGTTATTACGACATACTACGTGTTACAGCTGTTGCCATGGAAGAACTTTCCAGCAGCCATGCTCCTAAGAGAGTTCAGTGGTAAACATAGCAGCATAGTAAAATCATAAGTCAGTCCTAAACTGTTGCAGCACAATTAGTGAATAATTGTGGAGTGGTTGGTGTTAGTCCCTGTGCTGTCTGGGTTTAATTCTTCTCCCAAAACTGCTGTAGGTTGGTTTAGGCATCCTGCTGGGACCTTCTTGTGAGGAATCTGCAGTGTGGGAAGGTGAGAAGTTATTTGTTCCCTGCCTGGGGGCTGAGTCTTTTCTCTTGGGGGGGTCTACCTCGCCGAGGTGCTCTCGCCAACTGTGCAGGTTTGTCTTTCAACAAGAAGGCAGGTTTAAGTCTGTCAATGCTGACTGTTTCTTTTCTATCCCCATAATCAAGCACAAAGTGTTTATCACCATTTTCCAGCACTCTGAATGGCCCATCGAATGCTGGGCGTAAAGTTGGTTTTAGAGCTTCATGCTTAACAAAAACGAACTCAGCGTTTTTTAAAGTTTGAGGGACAAAAACCCGTGGGAAGGAGTGATGAGCTGGACCGGGGAGAGAGTTCGGTCCGTTGCTGCCTAAAAACCTTGGGACTGGAAAGCGCCCTGGCTCTGGGTTCTCTGGTAAAAATTCACCTGGGAGCCTGAGAGGTTGAGCAAAAACTAATTCTGCAGGAGAGGCGTCTAAATCCTCTTTAGGTGCAGCACGCAACCCCAATAAAACCCAGGGAAGTTTATTTACCCAATTTGTGTCCGTTAGTGAGGCTCTGAGGGCAGCCTTTAGAGACCTGTGAAAACGCTCGCATAACCCATTAGCCTGAGGGTGATAAGCGGTGGTGCGATGAATTGTTGCCCCTAAGCTGTTGGACATGGCTGACCAGAGCTCTGAGACAAATTGAGGCCCCCTATCGGACGTGATGTCCGATGGGACGCCGAAACGTGCCACCCAGTTTGTCAAAAAAACGCGAGCGACTTCCTCCGCTGTGGTTGCCGCTAGAGGGACTGCCTCTGGCCAGCGTGTGGTGCGGTCTATCATTGTTAATAGGTGTGTGAAACCTTGGGAGGAAGGTAGTGGCCCCACAAGATCGACATGAACGTGGTCGAACCTTCTAGCAGGGATTGGAAAAGGCTCCAGAGGGGCTTTTGTGTGTCTGTGTATTTTGGCGCGTTGACAAGAAATGCAAGTTTTTGCCCATTCTTTTACGTTTTTGCGCAGGCCTGGCCACACAAACTTTTCGGCGACCATTTTAACCGAGGCGCGCACACCTGGGTGCGCGAGGGAGTGAATTGCGTCAAAAATGCGGCGGCGCCATGTAGCTGGTACTAACGGGCGAGGTCGGCCGGTTGAAACATCGCATATTAGGGGGGGCACGCCGTCGCGTAAACCCTTTTTCTCCAGCCTTAACCCTGTTGGTCCAGACAGGAGTGCGCGCACGTCCGCGTCACTGTTTTGTTCCTCCGCCATGGCTGCATAATCTATCCCTGCATGGATAGGTGCTGCGTATGTGTCTGCGTTAGTGAAGAGTTCTGCCGCTGAGGCAGTATAATCTGTCTCCCCGCGCTCTGGTGGTGTCACAGCGCGAGAGAGACAGTCCGCTACTACGTTAAGTTTGCCTGCCACGTGTCGAATGTCTGTGGTGAACTCTGAAATTGCAGCTAGCTGTCTTTGTTGCCTGCCTGACCATGGTTCTGAAATTTTAGCCATAGCGAAGGTGAGCGGTTTATGGTCTACAAAAGCCGTGAAACTCCGCCCTTCTAACCAGAACTGGAAGTGGCGGATGGATAAATGAAGCGCCAGCAGCTCTCTGTCAAAAGTGCTGTATTTGCGTTCAGTTTGGTTTAGCGATTTGCTAAAGAATGCTAAAGGTTGCCAGATCCCGCTGACAAGTTGTTCTACAACTGCCCCTATGGCTAGGTCTGAAGCATCTGTGGTTAGCGCAATGCGGGCCAAGGGATCTGGGTGAACTAACAATGTGGCGTTAGCTAGGGCGCATTTTACTTCCGCGAAAGCGCGTTCGCGCTCCGGGGTCCATTCGACCGCGTTGGAAGCTTTCTTTTTTTTTGAGCGCGTCATATAGGGGCTGCATGAGCTGAGCTGCGTGGGGGAGGAAACGGTTGTAAAAATTAACCATCCCTAAAAATTCCTGTAGCGATTTGACCGTTTGTGGCCGTGGGAAACTTTCTATCGCATGAACTTTGTCTGGGAGTGGAACTGCCCCCTTCGGAGAGACTTTGTGTCCTAAAAAATCAATTTGTGACACGGCGAATTTGCATTTGGCTGGACTGATTATTAACCCGTGCTCTTCTAGCCTCTGAAAAACCATAGTGAGGTGCTGCTCGTGTTCTTCCTCAGACGAGCTGGCTACCAGCATGTCGTCGAGGTAGACGAAAACAAAAGGGAGGTCGCGTAGAACCGCGTCCATCATTCGTTGAAAAGTTTGAGCAGCGCCTTTGAGGCCGAAAGGCATTCATAGGAATTCAAAAAGGCCGAAAGGGGTTATTACCGCTGTTTTAGGAACGTCTTCTGCTCGGACTGGGACTTGGTGATAACCGCGGACTAAGTCTATTTTTGAAAAAATGCGCGCACCCGCTAGATGTAGTGAAAAATCTTGAATGTGAGGGATTGGGTAACGGTCATGCGCTGTAGCGTTGTTTAATCTGCGGTAATCTCCGCACGGTCTCCAAGAACCGTCGGATTTCGGAACCATGTGAAGTGGTGAGGCCCAGGGGCTCTTCGAGCGCCTAACAATGCCCAATTTTTCAAGAGTTGTAAACTCGTCCCGTGCTATGTTGAGCTTGGCCGCGTCTAAGCGGCGAGCTTTGGCAAAAACGGGAGGTCCCGTTGTGAGAATGAAGTGTTCAACCCCGTGTTTAGCCACAGTGGCTGAGAATTTGGGGATTGTGAGTGCTGGGAATTGGGTGAGGAGTTGCTCAAACTTACCTCCTGCTGTGGTGACGTTGGCCTGCACAGGTGGTGGAGAAACTCGGGCTGAGCATGGAATAGAAGCAAAAGACAGTGCATTAACCAGGCGCCTATTTGCTAGATCCACTAATAACCCATGTGCACACAAAAAATCTGCGCCTAACAAGTTAAAACTCACCGCCACTACAACAAATGTCCATCTGTAGCTGCGGCCGTGGATGAGGAGGTGCAGGCTCTTTTCGCCGAACGTGTCGATGTCAGAGCCGTTGGCTGCCACTGCTCCGTTGCCCCGGGTGCCCATGGCTCGATCTGCGTGGGAGGGCATGACGAAACTCAGCTGAGCTCCTGTGTCGATGAGGAACTGTTTGCCTGTGTGTCCATCCGTCACGTACAACAGCTTATTTTTCTCGCCGAGAACCGCTGCTGTTAACGGCTTCTCAGCTTTGGCGTTTCCCGACCTCGTAAATTTGCAGGGGGGGAACGCATTTGTGGGCCTTCTCGGCGAAGCGGTGGTGATAATAACAGACGTCGCTCTGTCTGTTACGTTTTGGCCGCGTCGCTGTCACCGTGGCCTAGGTCCGCTCTGTGGGTTGTGGCTCCCCGTGGCTCGGGGCATCAGCTTTGAGGTCTGCGGATGCTGCTGTGGGTGTCAGCTCCTTGCAAGCGTTGATGAGCCGGTGAGCTTCGCTGGCCAGTGTGCGGAAGTCTTGGTGGTTGTTGCACTTCATGCTGGCGAGTGTCCCCCTCATGTGTGGCGGCAGCGTGCTGAGGAAAATAAACTGGAAGAGGAAGTTGTCATTGTCCTCTTCCTTGAGCTGCAGCAAATCCTCCATGAGGGCCTTCGGATTGCCCCCTCTGTGTCCATAGACCGCCAGGATCTTCTCGGCTCTTTCTTCCGCTGATGGGACGTAGTTCGCCACGATGGTCACTTTGAGCGTCTCGTACTTGTCCCGGGCCGGTGGTCGCCGGATCATGCTCCGCACACACTTCGAAGTGGCGGAGTCGAGTTTGGAGACGATATGATAAAACTTAGTATCGTCGGCCGTGATGCCCGCCAGTATAAATTGGGCTTCAGCCTGCTGAAACCAAGAGGCGGGGTCCTCTTGCCAGAAGTCTGGCAGCTTGACAGCGACGGCGTTCGTGCACACCATCACTGTCGTGCCCGCCGGGTGAGAGTGCCTTGCCTCGGCTCTCACGGCGGTGCTGGTGCTCGGTTGAGCCCTCTCAACCTCTTCTGCCGGGGGGAACAGCTGTCCGTCTGCTCCCTCGTCTGCGTGGCTGCTGGCGTCTGCCTGAGTCGCCACGGATGAGTCGCTTGTGGAAGAACGCCTCCGGTCCATACTCGCGTCAAGGTCACCAGTGTAGAGGAGCTGGGCAATGAAGAGGCGATTTGGTTTATAAGCCAAGTTTTAATGTACAGCTCTTCTATCAAGTCTCATCTGGTGCAGAGAGCGGCACAAGGGAAAAGAGACAGAATTTCGCCAACTCACTGATTATACACATGCACACAACAAAAGACATGCATAACAAAGGCTGACATCCCTCATTATCATAATCCCCCCATTGTCTTGGTATTTCCTCTCCTCGTCTTGGGAGGTGATGGTAATTCCTCTCCTCGCCTTGGGGGGTGAGGGTGGCTCGTCCGGTCTCCCCCGCCGCGTCCGGGAACGTCTTTGTTCTTCACTCGGCGGGTGAGATTCCTTTGTCCTTTCAGAGGTGTGAAGTTCCTTACATATGCAATCTCAAACATTTCCACATGCTCTAACATATGTAGGTTATGGAATATATGGTTAATATAGACCACAACTGAACACATCAACGTTTTTCTCATTAAATATATTTCTGATGGAGCCATTGACCTGAGATTTTTGGCAGATATCAGTAACAACCCAAGTAATCCATACATACAAAGAAATCAAGACAACTGTATTCACAAAACAAGTTATATTTAATAAATTGGAATGACACAGGAAATAAGTATTGAGCACATGAAGAAAAAGAGGTGCAAAAAGGCATAGAAAGCCAAGAAACCAGTTGAAATCCACCACAATTTAGGAAGCCATCTCATCCCCCCATCAGTACAAATTAATTTCAGCTGGTTAAGTCCTGACTGATAGCCTTTAAAAAGGTCCGTGAATATCAGATTGTCACACCACAAAGAACTCATGATGGGTAGAAGCAAAGCACTCTCTCTAGACCTTTGCAACCTCATTGTTGCAAAACAATGATGGCATTGGTTAGAGGTCCATTTCTAAACTGCTGAATGTTCCAATGAGTACTGTTGGAGCAATCATTCGGAAGTGGAAAGAACATCATTTTACAATAAACCAGTCCCTCCAGGATTTTGCAATGTTGCGATCGCGTCAATTCACATGAAATCAGCCAATCACCATGACTATTGCACGACCTTGCAGCTTTGTCCAATCACCGCAACTTTCCCGCAATTTTAGCCAATCCTCGTTAACTTCCACCAATTTCACCAAATTTGTCCGAGTGGTGCTCAAACGCTCAGTCTAACCAATAAAATGCGTCAATGCACCACATTCACTTCCATGTTTACAGTGAGCAGTAATGGAACACATCAGCAAAAACAGTGTGATTTAAAAAAAAAAACACTCACCCGCGAGGTTTCCAACACTGTCCCTTCCTTCATCTCCCCCAGCCTGCCAGTGGACGTCTCGCCATGTCTCTGTCCTGACTGCACGTACAAAGTGCTGAGTTTGTGTTGAAAAACGTCCACTTTCCCTAAAAGCACCCCGTCATGGGAACGCGCGTGAGGAGAGACGCCGTAAAACCACAAATGAAACAATGTGTGCCAAGATGCCCAGCAGATAGACAGGTAGGAGTTAGGCACGGAAAAGAGAGAATGCTGTCTGTAATTTTGTTTTCAGAAAAACAGACTCTGATAGACAATACAGAGCAACAGAATGGATTATTTATTTTTTACAGAGTACCGAGTGATTGGGAACCATAGGGAGTTTTCAAATGAAGGCGATGCCAATAATTTCTAAATCTATACTCTTTAACATGCATTCAATGCAATTTAGCTGTTGTAATGGATATTAAAGTCTGTATTTGCTGTTGCACAAAAGAATTTTTCTGTATAGAGGGGGTGCATTGGAACAGAATTCGTGGCAGTTACAGGACAGTTACCATAGCAACACAGCAGAGTGGGAATCACATGTGACAGCTTTATTTTGTAAGCAGCAAAAAAAAAAAAAAAAAAAAAAAAAAATCACAAAATATTTTGTCACAGCAGTACACAGAGTACCTTTTTTAATTCAGATGTTAATACTGCGCCATTTACTTGACTGTAGTGATGTGTGAGTAAAGACCAAAAAGCACATGGAATGAGAAGAACTGACTCAGAGCCTTTATTTATTTATTATTTATTTTTTTACCAATTAATACAAGATGGAATAATAAAATTAGCTCTCCACAATGCAAGCAGATACTGTGTACTGCTGTGATTGAATATTGTATTTTTTGTGTTTTAATGCATACACCCCCCCCCCCCCCCCAATGCTGCCACTCATTTTTGCCACTCAATGTTTTTTAACTGCCATAAATTCTGTTCGGTGACATCATATGTATACCCTCTATAACAGAAGTTTCTGCTTAATTTAGAAATCACTGTATCACCACCACAGCGGAGGCCTAGTTGACAGAGCATCCTTCCCACAACTTCTAGTGCAAAAAAAAAAAAAAACTCAAAACATTGCAACTTTCATTACAACTTTTTAAAAAAGCTCCCACGAATTCAGGCTTTTTGGGCCACAACAATCATAAAAACATCCCGCGAAATCCTGGAGGGACTGTTAAACTGGCCAGAACCAGGAGCTCCTCATAAGATTTCTGACAGAGGAGTCAAAAGAATTATCAGAAGAGTTATCCAAGAGCTGAAGACCACTCGTGAAGAGCTCCAGAAAGACCTGGAGTTCGCAGGCACTGCTGTTTCAAAGAAAACAATAAGTAATGCTGACAACAGACATGGATTCTATGCCCGCTCACCTCGAAAGACTCCATTGCTGAAGAAAAAGAATGTTGAAGCTTGTTTAAAGTTTGCTGTACAACATTTGGGCAAGCCAGTAAAATACCTGGAGAATATAGTCTGGTCAGATGAGACCAAAATTGAACTTTTTAGATGCCACAACATACAGCATGTTTGGAGGAGAAATGGCACTGCACATCAGTCCCAAAACACCATACTAACAGTGAAGTTTGGAGGTGGGAGCAACAGAGTGTGGGGGTGTTTTTCAACACATGGTACAAGCAGACTTCATATAACTGAAGGAAAGATGAACTGACAATTGTACAGAGACATCCTTGATAAGAACCTGTTGCCATCTGCCAAGATGCTGAAGATGAAACGACGGTGGACATTTCAGCAAGAAAATGATCCCAAACACACACCCAAGGAAACTCTCAACTGGCTCCAGAGAAGGAAAATAAAGCTGCTAGAATGGCCCAGTCAGTCACCTGACCTGAATCTAATTGAAGATCTATGGAACGAATTGAAGATCAGAGTTCATAGGAGACACCCACAGAACTTTCGAGATTTGAAGACAGTTTGTGTGGAAGAATGGGCTAAAATCACTCTTGAGCAATGCCTGCACCTAGTTTCTCCATACAGGAGTCATCTGGAAGCCATTATTACCAACAAAGGCTTTTCTACTAAATATTAAATTAATTTCACCAAGCATGTTCAATACTTATTTCCTGTGTCATTACAGTTTATTAAATATCACTTGTTTTCTGAACACAGTTACCTTGATTTCTTTGTATGTATGGATTACTTGGGTTATTATTGATATCTGGTGAAAATCTCAGGTCAATGGCTCCATCAGAAATATGTTTAATGAGAAAAATGTTGACATGTTCAATACTCATTTTCCCCACTGTAGCTGGAGTGGGAATCTATTCGTGGTGGTGGAGTGGTTAGCACTGTGGCAGCACAGCAACTCACCCTTGGATGGGGGATCCTGAGTTCGATCCCAGCCCCCGACCAACAGTGATTCATTGCAGTTAACAAGCTAACTAGCTCACTTCCGGTTATGGCTGCCACGTAGGACGGACGTGTCTCGCTCTGCTCTGTTCCTGGAGAAAAAAATCGGCAAATAACTCTCTCATTTGGGACAGAACGTATCCCAGCATTTGAGCGAGGATATGTCGGCGAAGCCTAAGGCTGGAAAACCAGGAAAAGGAAAAAGCGAGCCGCCGAAACAGTCCAAATTAACGGACTTTCAGGTCTGTGACGCAGCAAACAAGGCTCCATATATGGCGGAGGAGGCTGGCGGCGATGCGATTTCTGCGGGGAATGGCGCAGATGCGCTGATGGCTGCCATGAGTTCAATGAGAGCGGACTTTTCCTCTAGATTTGATGGGATTATGACAGCGTTGGAAGGAATAAGAAAGGAATTGGGTGACTGTGTAGAACGAACGGCGCAGATGGAGCTCCGTCTCGCTAGTGCTGAAGATGACGTCACCCGTCTTCAATTAAAGGTGCGCACTTTGGAAAAAAAAAATAAATCTCTGGAAGATAATATTTTGGATTTGGAATCTCGGTCGAGACAGAATAATTTGAGGCTGGTGGGTCTTCCAGAGGAATCAGAAGGTCGGGACGTATGTTCCTTTCTGGAAAAGTGGATTCCGGAGGTGCTGGGCAGCGAGGAGTTGCAATCAGCAGTGGTTCTGGAAAAAGCACATCGTATTGGCCCACGGAGAGATAAAGGACCGCCGAGGACCTTAATTATGAAGTTTCTTAGCAACAGAGACAGGATGAAGATCTTCAACGCTGCACGTGCTAAAGGAGAGATTAAACACCAGGACCAGCAGGTGCGGTTCTACCCAGATTTGGCCACAGGAATCCAGCAATTGAGGAAGCAGTTTGATCCTGTACGTAAGGAGCTGCGCAACCTTGGGATTCGTCATGGTGTAATCTATCCTGCGAGACTGCTGACCACGTATGAGGGCAGAACCCACATCTTCAAGACCCCAGAGGAGGCGCAGGAGTTCATCAAGAAGATCAAAGAAGAAGAAGAGACTGGTGGGAGCTAAGCATGAACAAAATATAAGGTAGAATAATTAAGCATTTGCACAGGCATCTGACTGACTTGAAGTAAATAGTAAGTTTACAAAATATAGATTGTATTATATATTAAAAAAACAAAACAAAAACAAAACAAACAAAAAAAAAAAAAACTATGATGTACAAAGTTGTTAAAAATTTTGGAGTTAAGTTGGAAAACTACAGAGGAGAGTTAATGTTACGTCATTAAAAGCAGTAGAGTTAGGGTGATTGGGAGGATGAAGAAGGAGTGGCTTAGGCTGTTCCCCGTGGGTGTGGAACGGTCGATGGCTATATCGGGAGACAGAATTTTTCTTTTGATTTTGGGGGGTTTGCCACAAGTGTGGGAAAGGGAAATTTGTTTGTGTGTAGTTTGTAGGATGAATGTTCAACCACTCATGTTTTTGCTTCTCTGTATGAGCATGTTTACACTGCAAGGTAATCCCAAACTCTCTATTGATCATGGACCAAAGTGTTAATCTTAATTTAACTTCATGGAATTGCAGAGGTCTACAAAATTTAAAAAAACTTAAACAAGTTATGAATAAAATAAAGGACATGGGTTCAAGAATTGTGTTTTTACAAGAAACTCATCTGATAGAGGAGGATGTTAAAAGAATTAGGAGTAGATGGCAGGGAAGTGTATTCACCTCTTCATTTTCATCCCGAGCCAGGGGAGTTATGACTCTCATACATAAATCAGTTCCTTTTCAAGTGAAAAATGTAATTGGAGACAAATTTGGAAGATATGTAATCATTCAAGGTTCTTTGCTATTAGAAAATATAAATCTTGTGAACTTATATGGTCCCAATATAGATGATCAGAAGTTCTTTGCTAATTTATTTCTCATCTTATCATCACTTACAGGGCAACATATAATAGTAGGGGATTTTAATTGTACATTGAATCCAGGTGTGGATAGATCAACAGGACTGGATTGTACGCACATTGGATGTAGGATGACTATTAATCATTTTATGAAAGAATTGAGATTGTTAGATATATGGAGAGAAATGAAACCACAAGTTAAAGCCTATTCTTGTTATTCCAGTACCTACAAGACATTCTCACGTATTGATTATTTTTTGATTTCCACAGAATTAAGGTCCAAGATTCAAAACTGCTTTTACGATAACATCGTGATCTCTGATCATGCACCCTGTTGTCTAATATATGTAGATAAAAAATTGACAAAGGAATCAGGTAGATGGCAATTTCAGCATAAATGGCTTCAGGATGAGGAATTTGTCAAGTATATAGAAAAACAGATAGACGAGTTCTTTGACATCAATACTACACAAACATCAGCATGTGTAAAGTGGGAGGCTTTCAAAGCTTTTATTAGGGGACATATTATTAGTTATACAGGATCAAAATCTAAGAAGACTCGAGAGGAGAGAGCTAAATTGGAACATAAAATAAAAAATCTTCAGGAAAAAGTGTATGCAGGAAGTGACCCAAGGTTGGAGAATGAATTACTGATTTTGAGAGCTGAATACGACAAAAAATCAGCGAATAGAGCTGCCTCGAGTCTTCTAAGATTGAAACAATCTTTTTATGAACAAGGTGAAAAATCAGGAAAATTATTAGCATGGCAGATTAAACAATTGGAAATTAAAACACCAATTACCAGTATTATAAGTAATGGACAGGTAGTTATAGATCCTTTAGAAATTAATAGAGCCTTTAGAGATTACTATGAAAAATTATATGATACCAAAAATGAACCTGATTTAACAAAACTAAATGGGTTTTTGAACGAACTATCTATACCGTGTATTCCAAATGAAAACAGGGAGATATTGGAGTCTAAAATTAGTCAAGAAGAAGTTGGGCTAGCCATTGATAATATGAAATCAGGAAAAAGTGCAGGACCAGATGGTCTTCCAGTTGACCTTTATAAAAAATTTAAGAATAAATTAATAAAACCTTTTTTGGAAATGGTTTTAGAAGCATTTCAAAATAATAATTTACCATCATACATAAATAATGCCTTAATTATACTGCTGCCAAAACCAGGTAAGCCCTCTAATAAATGTGAAAATATGAGACCAATAAGCCTATTAAACGCCGACCTTAAGATAATCTGTAAAATTTTAGCAAGACGAATACAAGAAATTTTACCAAATATTATTAATCGAGATCAGAATGGCTTTATAAAGGGTAGACAAGGCTTCCATAATGTAAGAAGACTATTTAATATTATTTATTTTAATAAAGAAGCACCGGATACAGCTCTCCTATCATTGGACGCCGAAAAGGCCTTTGATAGAGTTGAATGGCCCTTTCTTTTTGAAGTCCTACAAAGGTTTGGACTTGGAAATAATTTCATAAAATGGGTTCAAATAATATACAATAATGCTACAGCAGAAATCCTAACAAATAACAATATTTCAAAACCAATAAAAATCAATAGAGGATGTCGACAAGGCTGTCCACTTTCACCTTTATTGTTTACTATGGCAATTGAACCTTTAGCGATAGCGATACGTTTACATTCACAAATATATGGAATTAAAGTTGGACCAACAGACCATAAAATCTCCCTGTACGCCGATGATATAATTTTGTTTATGTCGAATCTAAAAAAATCAATTCCAACCTTGTTGAATTTAATAAAGAATTTTGGGGAAATATCAGGATATAAAATAAATAAAACTAAATCTTCAATATTAATGCTAAATGAGACCCAGAGAAATTACTCAGCCCCTGAGGTAAATCAATTCAATGTTGTAAATCAGTTTAAATATTTAGGAATCCAAATTATGCCTAAGCTAGAATCAGTCGCCAGTGTCAACTATGAAGCCTTAATGTCAGATATCAGTGAGTTAACTCAGAGATGGATGTTACTACCAATGTCGATGATCGGGAGAATCAATATACTTAAAAGTAATATTTTACCTAAAATACTTTATTTATTTCAATACATTCCCTTATCACCACCTTTAGATCTATTCTCAAGAATAAAAAAAAAGTTAGTGGAATTTATATGGAACAATAGGAGGGCTAGATTACGTTTGTCTTTATTATATTTACCATTTGATCGTGGAGGTCTGAAATGTCCAAATTTTATGTTGTATTATTGGTCGGCACAACTGAGGTCTATGACATATTATTTTTCATCAAATGATCTCCCTCACTGGACTGAAATGGAATCATACAATTTACCTTTACCTCTTCCCATATTCATATACTCAGATTCGGCAAAAAAATTACAAAAACAAGTTAAAAATCCATTTGTAAAGCATATGATCAAAATATGGTGTGAAGCTAAAAACTATTTAAAAGAACCACAGTTATTGTCACAATTTAGTCCAATATGGGGTAATCAATATTTTAAACCAGGGAGAGCGGACGCTGTATTTAAAGTATGGAATTTAAAAGGGATACAAAAGATTCAGGATTTATATTTGCCATGTGCAGACAACATAATGTCTTTTGAAGAGCTGAGGATCAAATTTAATCTCAATAGAACACATTTTTTTAAATATCTTCAACTTAGAAACTTTATTCGATCAAATCAAAATAAAGCTCTCACTCGACCTATTTATTCATCCTTGGAAAAAATGATGATGAAAGATAGTAAAAGAAAGGGTATTATTTCAGAGTTTTATAACTCATTGACACTATCTTCAAGTGAAAATTCACTGAAAAGATTAAACTACTGGAAAGAAGATCTGCAAATTGAAATTTCAGAGGAACAATGGGAATTGGCTTGTACAGAAGCTCAAACCAAATCAATAAATGCACGCCTTAAATTGATACATTTCAAATGGTTAATGCGGATGTATGTTACACCGGAGGAGTTAAATAGATATAACAAAAATATACCAGATACATGCACAAAATGCATGGAAAGTAAAGGAACCCTATTTCATTGTTTATGGGAATGTAGATTAATAAGAATGTTTTGGGAAGAGGTGAGGGTAACAATTGAAAAAATAATCTCAAAACAAATCATATTGAATCCTAAACTGTTTTTGTTGGGTCTGTACCCAGAAAAGCATAATTTTAATAAAAGTGAAAGAACATTCATAGACCTCAGTTTGCTTAATGCCAAAAAATGTATTGCACTATTATGGAAAAAGACTCATAGACCAGATGTGACTCAGTGGTTAAGACAGATGTTAACAAACCTTCCATTAGAAAGAATAACATATATACTAAAATCAAAGGAAATTGTGTTTGAGAATATATGGAGACCTTTTATTGATTATGTAAAAAATTTAAACATAACTCTTGAAGAAGAAGGTGAATGATGTGTGTGGACCTTGTAAATTCCAAACTGGTGAACATAATATGTATACTTATGTATTGGATTGTCTAGACTAAACAGAGGAGCATTGTTGAAGACTTGATTTTGTTGGTGGTTGTTGGTGTTTTTAGTGCATTTTTTTTTTTTTTTTGTAGTACTTTAGTGTTAGTGTTTGATTGTTTGTATCATGTTTGTTAAAAAAAAAAAAAAAAGGTTCAATAAAGATATTGTGGAAAAAAACAAGCTCACTAGCTGCCAGCATAAGTCACATGACACACAAAACCTCAACAGATATGTATATAAATACTGACTTCTGCACTGAACGAAATTTAATTTGGCTGCAAATGTGTGAAATGACGATAGGCCTATTCTTTTCTACTGTACTGTATATCATGCTCATTTACAACCAAATCACCACAGTGAATGTAATATTGCCTTAAATTATGAGCCTTGTCAGTGAACTATAAGGAAGAAGAAGAAAGGAAGAATAAAAGAAAAAAAATACGTGAAAGGTTCAATTAAGCACAATGCTGATTTAAGGTCAAATCACCCAGTCTTACCCATGACCATATTTCATAAGCTAAAATCCACAAAAAGGGCACTTGGCACAAGATTTCTTACATGCCCTGGTACAAGGAGATGAATTATGAACAAGAACAAAATGATATCGTTGGCCAAAAACATCTATCTGAACAAGCTATTAGCCAAAATAAACACTTAAAAGGCAGAATTTCACTACCAGTGAGTTTTGAAAAATAAACTTCCCTCTTGAGGAAAATAAAATAAATCCAGTATTTTGGGTAAACTAGTGTATTGTCCATAGAACGCAAGTGTTCCTGTCTGAAACAGGTATCCATATTGGGCTTTACAGGCCCAAATGTAGGCTCTGTTTTGAAGTGGAATAAAGAGGTGTAGTCTACAGTGGGGCAAAAAAGTATTTAGTCGGCCACCAAATGTGCAAGTTCTCCCACTTAAAAGATGAGAGGTCTCCAATTTTCATCATAGGTATACCTCAACTATGAGAGACAAAATGAGAAAAAAAAAAAATCCAGAAAATCACATTGAAGGATTTTTAATGAATTAATTGGTAAATTCCTCGGTAAAATAAGTATTTGGTCAATCCCAAAAGTTCATCTCAATACTTTGTTATATACCCTTTGTTGGCAATGACAGAGGTCAAACGTTTTCTGTAAGTCTTCACAAGGTTTTCACACACTGTTGCTGGTATTTTGGCCCATTCCTTCATGTAGATCTCTAGAGCAGTGATGTTTTGGGGCTGTCGCTGGGCAACACGGACTTTCAACTCCCTCCAAAGATTTTCTATGCGGTTGAGATCTGGAGACTGGCTAGGCCACTCCAGGACCTTGAAATGCTTCTTACGAAGCCACTCCTTCGTTGCCCGGGCGGTGTGTTTAGGATCATTGTCATGCTGAAAGACCCAGCCACGTTTCATCTTCAATGCCCTTGCTGATGGAAGGAGGTTTTCACTCAAAATCTCACGATACATGGCCCCATTCATTCTTTTCTTTACACGGATCAGTCAGAAAAACAGCCCCAAAGTATGATGTTTCCACCCCCATGCTTCACAGTAGGTATGGTGTTCTTTCTCCTCCAAATACGACAAGTTGAGTTTTCATCAGAAAGTTTTATTTTGGTTTCATCTGACCATATGACATTCTCCCAATCCTCTTCTGGATCATCCAAATGCTCTCTAGCAAACTTCAGACGGGCCTGGACATGTACTGGCTTAAGCAGGGGGACACGTCTGGCACTGTAGGATTTGAGTCCCTGGCGGCGTAGTGTGTTACTGATGTAGCCTTTGTTACTTTGGTCCCAGCTCTCTGCAGGTCATTCACTAGGTCCCCCTGTGTGGTTCTGGGATTTTTGCTCACCGTTCTTGTGATCATTTTGACCCCACGGGGTGAGATCTTGTGTGGAGCCCCAGATCGAGGGAGATCATCAGTGGTCTTGTATGTCTTCCATTTTCTAATAATTGCTCCCACAGTTGATTTCTTCACACCAAGCTGCTTACCTATTGCAGATTCAGTCTTCCCAGCCTGGTGCAGGTCTACAATTTTGTTTCTGGTGTCCTTTGACAGCTCTTTGGTCCTGGCCATAGTGGAGTTTGAAGTCTGACTGTTTGAGGTTGTGGACAGGTGTCTTTTATACTGATAACGAGTTCAAACAGGTGCCATTAATACAGGTAACGAGTGGAGGACAGAGGAGCCTCTCAAAGAAGAAGTTACAGGTCTGTGAGAGCCAGAAATCTTGCTTGTTTGTAGGTTACTTATTTTACCGAAGAATTTACCAATTAATTCATTAAAAATCCTTCAATGTGATTTTCTGGATTTTTTTTTTCTCATTTTGTCTGTCATAGTTGAGGTATACCTATGATGAAAATTGGAGACCTCTCTCATCTTTTAAGTGGGAGAACTTGCACAATTGGTGGCTGACTAAATATTTTTTTGCCCCACTGTATATGTACAGTGCATCTGGAAAGTATTCACAGCACTTCACTTTTTCCACATTTTGTTATGTTACAGCCTTATTCCAAAAGAGATTAAATTCATTTTTTCCTCAAAATTCTACACACAATACCCCATAATGACAACATGAAAAAAGTTTTGAGATTTTTGCTAATTTATTAAAAAAAAAAAACCTAAGATATCACATGTAAGTACACTACCATTCAAAAGTTTGGGGTCACCCAGACAATTATTTTGTGTTTTCCATGAAAAGTCACACTTATTTACCACCATGAGTTGTAAAATGAATAGAAAATATAGTCAAGACATTGACAAGGTTAGAAATAATGATTTGTATTTGAAATAATTTTTTCCTTCAAACTTTGCTTCCGTCAAAGAATCCTCCATTTGCAGCAATTACAGCATTGCAGACCTAACATGATTGCACAAGGGTTTTCTAATCATCCATTAGCCTTCTGACGCAATGAGCAAACACACTGTACCATTAGAACACTGGAGTGATAGTTGCTGGAAATGGGCCTCTATACACCTATATACTGTATATATTGCACCAAAAACCAGACATTTGCAGCTAGAATAGTCATTTACCACATTAGCAATGTATAGAGTGTATTTCTGATTAGTTTAAAGTTATCTTCATTGAAAAAAAAGTGCTTTTCTTTCAAAAATAAGGAAATTTCTAAGTGACCCCAAACTTTTGAACGGCAGTGTAAGTATTCACAGCCTTGGCTCAATACTTTGTTGATGCACCTTTGGCAGCAATTATAGCTTCAAGTCTTTTTGAATATGATGCTACAAGCTTGGCACACCTATCTTTGGGCAGTTTCACCCATTCCTCTTTGCAGCACCTCTCAAGCTCCATCAGGTTGGATGGGAAGCGTAGGTACACAGCCATTTTTAGATCTCTCCAGAGATGTTAAATTGGATTCAAGTCTGGGCTTTGGCTGGGTCACTCAAGGACATTCACAGAGTTGTCCTGAAGCCACTCCTTTGATATCTTGGCTGTGTGCTTAGGGTCGTTGTCCTGCTGAAAGATGAACCGTCGCCCCAGTCCGAGTTCAAGAGCGCTCTGGAGCAGGTTTTCATCCAGCATGTCTCTGTACATTGCTGCATTCATCTTTCGCTCTATCCCGACTAGTCCCCCACTTCCTGCCACTGAAAAACACCCCCACAGTATGATGCTGCCACCAGTATTCTTCAATATAGGGATGGTATTGGCCTGGTGATGAGTGGTGCCTGGTTTCCTCCAAACATAATGCCTGGCATTCACGCCAAAGAGTTCAATCTTTGTCTCATCAGACCAGAGAATTTTGTTTCTCATGGTCTGAGTGTCTTTCAGATGCCTTTTGACAAACTCCAGGTGGGCTGCCATGTGCCTTTTACTAAGGAGTGGCTTCCGTCTGGCCACTCTGCCATACAGGCCTGATTGGTGGATTGCTGCACAGATGGCTGTCCTTCTGGAAGGTTCTCCTCTCTCCACAGAGGAACGCTGGAGCTCTGACAGAGTGACCATCGGGTTCTTGGTCACCTCCCTGACTAAGGCCCTTCTCCCCCGATCACTCAGTTTAGATGGCTGGCCAGCTCTAGGAAGAGTCCTCGTGGTTCCGAACTTCTTCCATTTACAGATGATGGAGGCCACTGTGCTCATTGGGACCTTCAAAGCAGCAGAAATTTTTCTGTACCCTTCCCCACATTTATGCCTCAAAAGTATCCTGTGTCAGAGGTCTACAGACAATTCCTTTGACTTCATGGTTGGTTTGTGTTCTGACATGTACTGTCAACTGTAAGACCTTAGTGTGCCTTTCCAAATCATGTCCAATCAACTGAATTTACCACAGGTGGACTCCAATTAAGCTCTAGAAACATCTCAAGGATGATCAGTGGAAACAGGATGCACCTGAGCTCAATTTTGAGCTTCATGGCAAAGGCTGTGAATACTTGGGTACATGTGATTTCTTATTTTTTTATTTTTAATAAATTTGCTAAAATCTCAGAAAAAAACTTTTCCACATTGTCATTATGGGGTACTGTGTGTAAAATTTTGAGGAAAAAAATTAATTTAATCCCTTTTGGAATAAGGCTGCAACATAACAAAATGTGGAAAAAGTGAAGCGCTGTGAGTACTTTCCGGATGCACTGTAGGCAATCACACGTTAGACTTTGACAAATATGAAAGGGACTGAACGGAACTAAGATTTATTTGATTGTGTGAATATTAATTATAGAATATTAATTATAGAATACCTGATCGCAGAGCTGCTCCCAGGCAGTGGTTTCGGGGCAGTCCTTTAGAGCGTCCGTTGCCTCCTCAGACCATGACTTCACTGTGCGCAAGACCGGAGGTTGTCTGTGCACTAGGGGTTTGTGCACCGGCCGGAGATGAACCAAGTTGTGAGCCGATCTCCCGAGTGGGGGGGGGGAGTGGTGATGAGGTGTACGCCTCCTTGGTGTTGCGTAGAATGGGTCCAGTGTTTTATTGTCTCTGGTGTGGCATGTGACATGCTGGGTGGACGTGGGTAGAGTGGGAGACAGTGAAGCATGGTTGAGGTCGCCTGGGATGAGGGGAAGAGCATCTGGGTGTTCTGTCTGCGGCCTGCCAGTTACTGAGTGGATGACGTCACGCGCTGTCCCAGCGTTCGCTGTCGGATTTGCATAAATAACAATGCAGATCACGTGGGAGTATTCTCTCGGGAGATATGTAGGCCACATGCTAACAGCTAGCGGCTCCATGTCTTTGTTGCAGTGTTGTTGTTTAACCGTGATATGTCTGGTCTGCACCAGTTGTTATTAACATACATCATCACTCCACCGCCCCTTGCCTTGCCGCTGTCTGGTGTTCGGTCTGCCCGTGTCGCGTGGAGACCCTCCAGTTCGATGTTGGCATCTGCTGCTAGTTCAGTGAATAGCATAAGGCAGCACTCCCGGTATATGCTCTAGTAGTGGGAGATAGCCGCTAGCTCATCTGTTTTTCCTAATATCGCTCGTACGTTCCCCATAACAGCGGATGGGGGGGTGGGTCTGTACCTTGTATTCCTTGCCCGCCGTCTTACACCAGCACGACACCCACGTCATTTTCATCTCATTTATCCCGGTATGTCGAGTTTTTTCATTAGCGCCGAGTGGCGGTTAAGTGCTAACAGCTGGTCCCTGTTGTACCGTCTCCTGCTGTAAACAGTGGCTCCGTCCATCAGCTCGGGAGACATTTGGGGCGATCTGTGTGTCCGTGATGTATAAGATGTCACTGGATCAGAAAGTTGGAGGAAGAAAAAACTCAGAATTGGGCCGCTGTTGCAAAGAGGCAGCCGACTCGTGTGGCGCTGGAAGTGATTTACCGATTATATGGACACAAGTAACCAGATTAGCCATAGCCAGGAGCGGTACTGGGGTTAAGCTCCCAGTGCTCATAAAATGCTCCTTACGGCGTGCGTCTCGAAAAGCCTCTGACAACTAAGTCCAACTCCTAGCCTGCCCGTGTGGTTTAGTCTCCAAGCCCGGCGGAACTGCTTTTACTAATAGGAGAAGGGGCGAGGGCGGATCTCTGGCGCCTTAAAACCAGATGCTTCGGGTAGATGGTGGCTCGTCAACCTGGGAAGGTATCCCATCTAGGGGAAGGTAAACCCTGATTTCAAACCTCCGCTGCCTTGCGGCACACCCGGTCACGGGAAAGGCTTCGGGAGTCAACCCTGAGGAAAAATCTGGAGTCGGAGCCCCTAAAGCAGTTCTCTGTTGTGCTCAACATCGTTCTGGCAGCTCCTGCGACGGCGCTGGCGCCAAACTATAGCAGCCCTGCTGTTCCTTTGGATTCATCAGTGACGTGGAGAGGGGGGACATGCTGCATGGGTAACATCTTGTCCTCCATATCTTCCTGCCCAGGCTTGAATCCTACCAACGCCCAACGCTGGAAGGTAGAACACCGGTGCGCATCGGCCTGTTCAGCCACAGGCGGTGCTGTTCCAGCAGAGTAGACGTTAAGGATTCTCTTCCATGGTCATCATAGACCGACGGAGGCCGACAAAAACCTGATTAATGAAAATGAATGGGACAGCCAATATTATTGACTGTTTAGGAACCCTTGTTTATTTGTTTGTCAAATCACTTATTTGCGTGATCTTTTGTGACTTATATTCATGATAGTGTATATTGGACTTTGGGGAACGGGAGTCGTTCAGTCATCATAATTATTTTATTTTATATCACTGTTCAGTGATAAAGTTCAGTGTAATACTGAATTTCTTCTGTGTATCATCAATAAACTCATGCAGTGCTATAACAGGACACATTTATAAATATTTGAGACCCACTGTAGTGCATCATTTTATATTGTAGCAATATTTTGTTATTAAAAGGTTTCTAAAACTGTAATTAATCAAACTACAAAACATCTAACATTATTATATACCACAGAAGGACCCATCTGACTGCAACTGTTGCAGCAGTTTTGTCCATTCGTCAGTAAATATTTTAACTAAAAATGATTTATTTCATTATTAAGTTTTTAATTTTTAGATACTCGTGCGGGAGGGGGGACTCACAGTCTTGCAAAGGACAGTGGTACCACACAGGTGAAGCAGTAGTCTAGATTCCCACCTACCACTGACCAGGCAGGCTGGGCGTGCTTCCCCACGAAGGACCGTGGTCCGCCCAGTCGGGCCGCTGATTCTCCCAGTGTGTCCTGTGTTGGATACACCGTTGTTCTTTGTCAGACCCGGGTCCCCACTGACACGTCTCCCAGTCTGCTTGCACGCCTCGTGTTCTCCACATATGGCAAATTATCCTTTCGACCTATGCAATCACGGCAACTATATGGTATAATTTTTTTAAGCGTTAAATCTTCAGCATCATCTTTTTCTAGTCAAATTTGTCGTTTTTCGCTTCCTTGTTTTGCTCACAGAGCACTGTAATTACTGATGCCGTGATGCCACGTATTATCCAATCAGTAGGGAGTCAATCCAAAACCCCACCCACACTTTTAGAAGCCTGAGCATGAGACGTAGTGGTGGCTTAACTTTTATTGATAAAAATTACATATTTTGACTAAACAACTCCATATTCCGGAATGCACACTCTCGTAACCCCAGCAAAACATGTATAAAATCTTAGGTCAGTTTGACGAACAGTTCGAGAGATATGCGAGGAACACACACACACAGATTCCTTGCATTTATAGATAGATGCAGACAATCAAACCTACAATCAAATCTCGCTGATGGAACAAAAAACCTAGTCTCAGACATATTTTCAAAAGTTGGACACCCTATATTAATATGAAGCTTTAATACAAACCCCTGCACCCCTTATTACCTCCGCCAGGCCGAAAAGGCCAGGAGGAGGTTATGTTTTTGCCGGGGTTTGTCTGTGTGTTTGTCTGTCTGTCTGTTGGTTAGCAAGATAACTCAAAAGTCTTGGACGGATTTCCATGAAACTTTCAGGCATTGTTGGAAATGGTACAAGGAAGAACTGATTAAATTTTGGGGGTGATCTGGTTCACCGTCTGGATACAGGAATTTTTTTAAGCATTTTTCAACACTGTGACATACGGCCATTTTCAACATGTGTGCAGGCGCAATGGATGGCGCTGGTCGTCGTGTCTGCAACACAAACTCCACGTTCTTCAACGTTTTAGGCACAAAAGCACGCGGAAAACACTGCTGGCCTGGGCCCGCCAGCATGCCTGTGTTTGCGCGCAACTGCAAAACCTCACACGGCCAGCTGTCCGCCGACGGATTCTTTGGCAGAAATTCCCCGGCCAGCCATAGGCGCTGCGCAAAAACGACCTCTCTGCCGGCGAAGCTTCTAAATTCTCTTTTGCCGCGGAGCGCAACCCCAAAACAAAATAATATAATATAAAACCCACGGCAACCTGTCTACCCAATTTGCATCCGTCAGTGGAGGAGATGGACACAACAGCAACACTTCAGTTTATTACCTCCGCCAAGGAGGCAATGCTTTTACTACTGAACCACTAATCCTATCACTATCAGATTGATTGTCATTGATTAATTGTGTGTTTATTGCACTGTCCCTGTCAAATAAACAAATAATCATTGTGAATCCAATTGCTAGTCATATGTTTACATGCTCAAGGAATCTGAAAACGTACACACAAACACTGTATGGGGGGAATTGTGGCGCTTGGCGGAGGTCTGCGCTCTCCGAGTGCTTTTCTAGTTTAGAGTATGAATTAGTTCCTTATAATTATTTCCACAATAAAATATATTAGTATCATCAGCAAATAATATTATTTTCAATAATTTAGAAACTTGGAATATCTCATTTATATATTTATTACCTCCGTCAGGAGGTTATGTTTTTGCCGGGGTTTGTCTGTCTGTTTGTCTGTTTGTCTGTTGGTTAGCAAGATAACTCAAAAACTTTAGGACAGATTTCGATGAAACTCTCAGGCGTTGTTGGAAATGGTACAAGGAAGAACTGATTAAATTTTGAGGATGATCCCGATCACCGTCCACAAGAAAACCACCATTACGGAAAATGCCATTTTCGTGAATAACTACTGAACCACTGACCCTATTATTGTCAATCCAATTGCTAGTCATATGTTTTCGTGGTCAAGGAATCTGAAAACGTACACACAAACACTGTATGGGCGGAAGTGTGGCCGCCATTACGGAAAATGTCATTTTCGTGAATAAGTACTGAACCACTAATCCTATCATTGTCAATCCAGTTGCTAGTCATATGTTTTCATGGTCACGGAATCTGAAAACGTACACACAAACACTGTATGGGGGGAACTGTGGCCGCCATTACCAAAAATGCCATTTTCGTGAATAACCACTGAACCACTAATCCTATCATTGTCAATCCAATTGTTAGTCATATGTTTTCGTGGTCAAGGAATCTGAAAACGTACACACAAACACTGTATGGGCAGAACTGTGGCCGCCATTATGGAAAATGTCATTTTCGTGAATAACTACTGAACCACTAATCCTATCATTGACAATCCAATTGCTAGTCATATGTTTTCATGGTTTAGAAGAGCTGGAGCAGGTGGCTGGGGAGAGGGAAGTCTGGGCTTCTCTGCTTGAACTGCTGCCTCCGCGACCCGGACCTCCGGAAAAGCGGTAGAAGATGGATGGATGGATGGATGGATGTTTTCATGGTCAAGGAATCTGAAAACGTACACACAAACACTGTATGGGGGAAACTGTGGCGCTTGGCGGAGGTCTGCGCTCTCCGAGTGCTTTTCTAGTTTCTCCTTGTTTTCTGCCTCTTACATTTTATTAAGCCCTTTTGTTTTCCTGTTAGGATTTGTATTCTGTTGAGTGGATACAGCATGAAAAATACGTACTGTAAAATTAAATAAACGACTTGTGATTAAAAACACCTCTGCCAACATCCTGCCAAGCATCATTTATACCAAAACACTCTGTGACTAAATCTCTTCAGTTTCTAAACTGAAACTGGAGGTGGCACATCACCATCGGAGGGGAAGTCACGAGTCAGATGGCCAAACTGCGCTGCGGTGGTGACAGTTCTGGGTGTGCCCCCTGAACGTGCCCCTCTCTCTCTCTCCATATAAGATCATGTTTCAGATCTGTGTTTGTGTGTTTGTGGTTCTGGGTGTGTGCCCTGTGTTTCTGAATGTCATGTTTCTCAAGCTGTTTTTCTTCATAAGGAGGAGTACCTCAAACCTCAAAACTAGGGAGGAGAGGGCACACCTCAACTGGCACCTCCGTAGGCACTTTTGAATTTCTTAGATCTTTCAAACCCCTCATCTGTACATCAACGAAACACAATAGGAATTTTCAGAATAACCAACTTACACATGTACTACTTGCAGAGGTGTTACAATTGCTCAAGTACATGTATTCAAGGAACTTTTTCACAAATTTATGCTTTACTGAGAAGTTTTATTATAGGATAGTTTTTACTATTCAGTGGTTCCCCTATCATTATATTGGGGGAGAGCACCCCCACAATGGACTCCCCACCCCCTACAGTGTCAAGTTAATCTATCTAAATGCAAGGGGTAGTCCCCACAAGTGATGATCAGAAAATTAGTCCCCATCAAACATGAAAACCAGCATGCTCTGTGTGTGTGTGTGTGTGTGTGTGTGTGTGTGTGTGTGTGTGCGTGCGTGCGCGCATGCTCCTGTCTTTCTGTTCTTGTGTGGACCATCCCTTGACAAACCACCTTTTTTGTGAGGACATTTTTCCTTGTGAGGACATTTGGCCTGGTCCTAAGAAAAAAAAAAAGCTAAAAATGCTAGGATCCATTCCCCAAAGTCCAAGATGCACTATTATGAATATACTGTAAGTCATAAACGATCACACAAATAAGTGATCTGACAAACAAACAAGGGTTTTGAAACAGTCGATGTCCCATTCGTTTTCAATAATTAGGTATTCTATAATTTTTCTATATTTATTTTTCTATATAGCGCCAGAACACCATTGTCATGAGTCTGGGCGCAGTATTGTCACAGAGCCCAGACTCTTAATTTATTTTGAGTATTGTATGTCTGTTATTATTATCTTGTCAGTTTTTCGTACATAATTTTGGTTTGTTGTCATTTGTGCCCTCTCTTCTCCAGACACCACCACCTCTAGCTGCTCACAGTCTGCTCTCCTGCCCTCAGCTGTTGAGTGGCTAGGTAATTAGGTCACCTTCCAGCTCAGCTCCCTCACACCTGCCACTTATTTGTCTGCCTTATTTAATCACTGCCAGTTCACCGTTTCCCTGCTGCAGCATTGCATTGTTATGCATTGTTTGGACTTGTTTGGACTTCTTCCCCTCCGTGTTTCTCCTCATCGAGTGTATCCTCTGTAAGTTATCTTAGTTTGTATTTTTATGTTATCTGCACTGTTTTGGTATTTTTGTTAATAAATGTCACACTACAGTTCAGCGCCTGGGCCTGTCTTTCTGCCCCGGAGGGCCCAATTCATGACAGAAAGCTGCAGCCCAAATTAAAGCCCAGCTGCTGTAGTTGTGCTTTTTTGTTCTTTTGAGCTTTTTCTTTTTCACTCACCTGTTTGTGGAGCTTGTATGGACTCAGCAGGTGAATCAGCCAGGAGGAGGAAAAGGTGGAGTCAGGACGAACTGGAGTTTGTGGCCATAACTGAGGATATGGCAGCTGGCACTCGGAGCTGCAGGTCCCATAAGGACAAGAAGCTGTGCTGGGGTGGAGTCGCCAATTTGCTGGAAGTCAGACCCAGCATACGCTTCCATCCCCGGGTGCAGAGACTCTCCCTTCCTCCACTTCCACCTATGCCATCAGCCTCCTCCTCGCCTCCTCCATCAGCTCCACGGCGATGCTGTCATCCCGCTTCGTACCGCCAGAGGAATCCTCCCGTGTCTTCGGCAACCTTCTCCCCGACATTGAGCCCGACAATTCCCGCAGCAGTTTGTCTCTCTTCTCCTCCTTCGCCGGCTGTCCCGTCAGCCCCCTCTCTCTCTCCATTGCCACTGCAAATTCCGTCCCCTCGATGTGTTCTCCTGCCGCTGAGAGGTCATTCCTTGGTTCCCCGGCTACGCCCATCTCCATGACTACAGGGGCGGCTCCTCCACAATCCTCAGGGGGGCCAACATTCACCATAGCCAGGGATGACCAGAGGGATGGCACTCCACCTGCTGCAGCAGTTAACATCAAACACCAGGAGAGCAGGGAAGTTTCATTTCATTCCATTTCATTTTATTCAATTTCAAATTTTGATGATATGCCTTTCCTGATTCCTGTTAGGGAGGCTCAGGAAAGGCAGTCCCCTGAACTCTCCCCACCTGCTGCAGTAAACAATTCCTCACCTGCCCTCTCCGTGTCTCCTCCATCTGTCCCTGGGCGTCCACCAGTCCCTGAACTGAGCCACCGGATGACGGAGGAGCCCGTGGCCCTGGGGAACCCAAACCCAGTGCCAATGCAGAGCCGAACTCCAGCCGCCATGCCGGATGAGCCACCAGCATGGTCCACTTCATCTGGGGAGACTAGGACTGCCACCACCATCATGCCTGGTGTGGAGGCCGCTGCAGCAGAGTTCGAACCGAAGCTGGACCTCCAAGAGACCAGGCCCGAGACGTCACCATCTGGATCGATGGAGTCCTGGACGGCGGTGGAGCTTGAGCTCAGACAAGTGCTCCCTTTTGTTTTTCCCTTTTCCGTCTTCGAGAAGTCTTGCTTGGCTCTTGGTCAGGAGAGTAGGGTGCAGCTAGTGGCTGCACCCGAGCTCACCTTACCGGGCTCCGCCACTGCTGGTGACCCTGACCCTGTACCTTTCCCTGTTTGTTCTGAGCCTTCTTCCAGGGTCGCCGAGGAAAATCCAACTTCGCCAGATGTCTCCGTGGGTCCAGGCTCGCCACCCAAGGATGTCGTGGGTCCAGCTTCCCCTGCTGAGGTCATCGTGGGTGCTCCGTCCCAGCCCGGGACCTCCGTGGGTGCAGCTTCCCCTCTGCCCGAGGCCGTTGTGTGGGTTCCTCCTCAGTCTGAGTCTCTGTGGGTGCTGCGCTTCAGCTTGGGCCCACCATGGGCACTTCACCCCAGCCTAGGGCCCACCGAGGGTGCAGCGTTGGCCCAGCCCGGAGCCACCGCGGGTGGTGCAATGCTCCAGCCCGGAGCCACCACGGGTGGTGCAATGCTCCAGCCCGGAGCCACCGCGGGTGGTGCTGTCCTTCAGCCCGGGACCACCGAGGGTGACGAGGCCTCTTCTCTGCCAGACACCATCGTGGGTCCTTACCCACCACCAGACACCGTCGTGGTTTTCCCCTGTGGGCCCTTTATTCCCTCACTGGGCCTCCCCATAGGGGAGCCACCTCCTAGGTCACCCCTCTGGTCCTGGTGGCTGAAGAACTCAGGCCAGCCACCCGACAGACTGAGCCACTGGGTTGGGTGGCCCATATTCTCCGGCAGGCCACCCAACTCATTCCACCTTGCCATCTGCCTTGCCTGGGACTTCGGCTGGCCACCTGAACAGCTGGGTTCTTTGGCCTAGGGGGCCCGGTGTAGCGTGGGTGCAGGCACTGAGCGGGCTTCACTTTCTGTTCCCCCCACCTGCTTTCCTCCACCTCCCACCCTGGGTGTTTTTTGCTGTACTTTTTCCTCTTAGGAGGGGGGGGGGGTCTTTTTTGGTGTTACCTGGGGGTGTCTGGAATCCACCCTTTGAAGGGGGGGGGGGCTCTGTCATGAGTCTGGGCGCAGTATTGTCACAGAGCCCAGACTCTCAATTTATTTTGAGTATTGTATGTCTGTTATTATCTTGTCAGTTTTTCGTATATATTTTTGGTTTGTTGTCACTTGTGCCCTCTTTTCTCCAGATACCTCCTCTAGCTGCTCACAGTCTGCTCTCCTGCCCTCAGTTGTGAGTTGCTAGGTAATTAGGTCACCTCCCAGCTCAGCTGCCTTGCACCTGCCACTTATTTGTCTGCCTTATTTAATCACTGCCAGTTCACCGTTTCCCTGCTGCAGCATTGCATTGTTATTAGGGCTGGGAACGATCCCTAATTTCCAGAATCGATTCGATTCTTGAGATTCTGAATCAATTCGATCCCGATTCGATTCGATTCGATCTGGGGAATTACCATTTTAATAGCCATTTTACTTCCCATGAAACAAAAATCTTTGAGACCTAATGCTGCAAATTGTACCAAGAATCTTCTAACTTTGTTAATACATAAATTATCACATATAAAACTGACCCAAAATCAGTTACAATAATGCACTTTTTATTATTTAACTTATCATTTCATAAAGTGCTCACAGGTGCTTTCTTTAGTGCAAAGGGTGTGTCGTGTCAAGTTCACCACCCAGAGTAAGTAAACAAATTCAATGCATGAACCATGCATACATAATCTCACTGTATTTCAGTCCCTCCAGGATTTTGTCAGCTCTTTTTGTGATTGTTGTGGCCCAAAAAGCCTGAATTTGTGGGAGTTTTTCCATAAAGTTATGGCACTTTTAGAGTTTTTTTGCACTCAAAGTTGTGTGAGGAAGTACAAATTTTAAAGCAGCTGCTTTTTCCATAGTTTACAGTGATGCTATTCTATGTAACACCACAAGAAAAGCACAGGATTGCCAAAAAATTTCCTGTTAAACAGTGATTTATTTAGAATTAAATGCTCAGTAAAATTGTAAAAAAAAAAAAAAAAAGACCAATATTGTGTTCTTGCTGAGAACTTTAAAAAAAGAAATAAAAGAATTTGTCATTACAACAACTAAATTGCATTGAATGCATGTTAGTGTGGAGAAAATGATGGCAGCACCTCCTTGAATCTTGAATTTGAAGATCTTCTTCTGTGCTGAAATCCACATGAAGCAGGGATGCTCCTCCATTGACGACCTCTGACCTTCAGAAGGTCTCAGTGAGAATGAAGCTTCCAGTCTTCACACATCTGAAGGCAGATAAAAAGAATAGATTTCACAATAAAATTAACATTCATATTTTTAGATCACCACACCACAGTAGGGTTTAATAATTTAGGGGTTTTTTATATTTTAACTACAAATTAACTTTCAGTGTTTGAAAAGGGTTTCAATTCAATTCCTGAGAAGGTTTGTTCATTTCAATTTAGTTCTACTGAGTAAAAATAGCTTGTTGTACTGCAGCCTTTATTAATTTTATTGTGATTTATTCTCTTCACATCTCTTAAGTGGCAGAAGTCTATAATCTCATAAAATATACCTTAATTCTGCATTTATTCACAGCGCTTAACCAACAGTTCTCTCTGTGTCCATAGTTTGTAAAAGAAACCACCATCATGCCAGATAAATTATTAATTGACGACACAAACGTTAAAACAAACAAATGATATTATACTTACAGTCTCAGCAACTCCAAGTCTCCTTCTGCTTCACGGGTTTCAGTCTCCGTGCATTTTCCGTTTATCAGTCGTCAACTTTATGTTCCAACACAGCGCTGCACGGAGTAAAAGTCCATTTATCCCCGCTTTATGAAAAATATTAGCAAGCTGTTGAGGACAGTCTTTACGGTGACTTTTGCTGCTAAATTAAGAGACACGCACGTTATTAACTCCGCGTCATGTAAACACGAAAGGCGTGTGCCTGCGCGGAAGGAAACTCTTGCCGGATGAGAACCGTTTTAACACCACAGAAGAAGAACTAGCATATCCGTTAGCTTGCTAGCTCCGTTAGCACGTAGGTTGTTTATGGTTCTCGGCCGTTGTTCCTGGCTCACTGACCCGGTTTCGACCCGATTATACTCAGCAGACGTTCACAAACGTAAAAATATTATATTAAAATATATTAATATTAAAAGATCGATCCGCGGATTTTGTGGATCGATATCGGCTCAGTCAAACGTGGATCGATCCATCGATATATTGATCTTTTGAACCCACCCCTAATTGTTAGACATTGTTTGGACTTGTTTGGACTTCTTCCCCTCCGTGTTTCTCCTCATCTCCCCCAGAGCTGTTTCAGCTCTGGAGTGTATCCTCTGTAAGTTATCTTAGTTTGTATTTTTGTGTTATCTGCACTGTTTTGGTATTTTTGTTAATAAATGTCACACTACAGTTCAGCGCTTGGGCCTGTCTTTCTGCCCCAGAGGGGCTAATTCATGACAACTATGATTCCTTTAGGAGTTTGTTGTTGACAGCCTTCATGCTGCCCCCCTCCCCGAGGCTGTAAACCTAGGGGAAACACTGTAGTTAAACACTAATAATTAACAGCCAGAAATGACTGCATCGTTGGTCATTTTAGAGAATTTCTAAGTTTATATTTAAAAAATCTGAGTTGAAGTCTTTCTTCTTCTAGCTCAGAAAATAATTAATTTATCACTATAAAATACACTCAAGGGTAATAACGCAGCACTACATTTGTTTGTAAATTCACCAGTGTAGTTTGTGCTGTATGCAAATGATCACTCATATATTGTTCTCATTACCTTTTAATGAATATTCTAAGTTAATCAGTGACAAAACAAACAAACAAACAAAATTGCCAAGAAGAATAAGCACCATACATTGAGATATAGTGACTTCTTCCCCAAAAGTGTGTTTTAAGATACAGGACTACTCACATTAATCACTTAGGCGTGACCAAATCCCAAATGTTGGGAATTACCCTACATGCATTTGTACAACTTGTTTTCTTAATAGAGAAAAGCTCTTTGCAAATTGGGCAAAAAAATAGAGTGGTGCGTTACCACATCCCTTGAGTGTACACTACCGTTCAAAAGTCTGGGATCACCCAGACAATTATTTTGTGTTTTCCATGAAAAGTCACACTTATTTACCACTATGAGTTGTAAAATGAATAGAAAATATAGTCAAGACATTGACAAGGTTAGAAATAATGATTTGTATTTGAAATAATAATTTTTTCCTTCAAACTTTGCTTTCGTCAAAGAATCCTCCATTTGCAGCAATTACAGCATTGCAGACCTAACATGATTGCACAAGGGTTTTCTAATCATCCATTAGCCTTCTGACGCAATGAGCAAACATATTGTACCATTAGAACACTGGAGTGATAGTTGCTGGAAATGGGCCTCTATACACCTATCTAGATATTGCACCAAAAACCAGACATTTGCAGCTAGAATAGTCATTTACCACATTAGCAATGTATAGAGTGTATTTCTGATTAGTTTAAAGTTATCTTCATTGAAAAAAAGTGCTTTTCTTTCAAAAATAAGGAAATTTCTAAGTGACCCCAAACTTTTGAACGGTAGTGTATGTCTATCTATAAATGCAAGATATCTGTCTGTTTGTGTGCCTGTGTTCCTCAGATATCTCCCAAACCGTGCGTCAGACTGAGCTGAGATTTTATAAGTGCTCTGCTGAGGTTACGAGGGTGTGCATCCCCGAGTATGGAGTTGCTCAGTGAAAATATGTATTTTTTTAATAAATAAAAGTTTAGCCACTGCTCCATTTTTTCATGCCCTGGCTTCCAGAAGTGTGGGCGGGGCTTTGGATTGACTCCGTACTGATTGGATAATATATGGCATCGCAACCTGGCAGTAACCAGAGCGCTCCATAAACAAAACAAGGAAGTGAAAAGTGACAAATTTGGGCAGAAAAAAAGACAAACGCTTAAAAAAATTATACTATAATGTTGTCGTGATTGCGTTGCTCTAAAGAATAATTCGGCATATGGATGGCTGAAATGCAAAACCTCCTATCTGCAGGATTTTCTGATTTGCAGATTTCACTTTGGATGATTAGAACAAGGCTGCTCATATCTGTCTGCAAGGCAGTCCCGCCCTTTATCGCAAAAAATTATTCTGATGGAAAAAAAAAAAAATAGCATAGCACTCTGCAACAAAACAAAAAGGTTTTTTTAGTTTTCTCAAAAAGGGCATTTTTCAGACAGGAGGTTTTGCGTTTCGGCCATTGATATGTGTTGAACACAAGGTGCACAGGTGTGCGGGAAGGGGGAGAGCAGCCAGACCGGCTTATCACAGTCCTTGCAGGGAGCCAAACCCAGCCTGCCCGATTAATGGGACGGAGTCTCGGCGGCTGCTTCACCCGTGCTTCATCCATGTGCCACCACTGTCCTTTGCGGCACCGCGGGCTCAACATGGCGCTCCTCCCGGTGCATGGCTATCTACAAATTAAAAGTTATTAATAAACCATGATTTTGGAGTGGAAAGGCCAGATCAATTGCATATCACATGCAGACACATGTGCACGCTTTGACTAAACAACGTCTGTGACAAAAAACGCCCAAATAACAAAATAAATTGTTTTTTTATTTACTGACAAATGGGCAACATTGATGCAACAGTTGAAGTCAAACGGGTCATTCTGCTGAGTATAATAATGTTGGGTGTTTTGTATTTAAAGGTGAACTGAACTCACCTTTTTGCCAAAAAAGCAGAATAGCAGATTAATTCCTTATTACCTATTGTATTTTTCAACACATAAAAGAAATTTTTAGGCCGTGCGATGGCCAAGCTATAAGCCAATAAACTTTTGCCTCTGGCTGGCAGTGCCAAACAAACCGGAAGTAGTGCAGACGACGCTGCGTGACGTCACGAGTGTGAGCCTTATCAAAACAACAATGGCAGATGATAGCAGTTCCAGCAGTCAAGAACACCAGAGTTTTCAGAGTGAAGAGGCATTCAGGATCGGTGACAAGACAGAGGAGGATGCAGGAGTGTCAAGTGAACAGGAAGAGAGCGAGGGAGGCATCGAACCGTACAGATTAGAGCCAGAATTTTCGGGGGATTCCAGCACCGACTCAGACCGCAGCAGTGATGGGGAGGAGAGTCGCTTATTGAATACAGAATGGTGAGTCTTTACTTTGGCATGTTTGGGGTGTCAGGATAAGGAAAATTAACAATAAAAAAGAAAGGGAAAAAAAAACATCAGCATTTTTCCAACTTATTACAGTTATCCCTCACTTATCGCGTTTAATGCGGTCTTCCTTCACTGGGTATAGGCGCTCGGCAGGGAGCGAAGCTGGGTAAAACGTCTCCGCCAATCAGCTTGCGAGATAAAACGTCTCGGCCAATCAGCTTGCGAGGTAAAACGTCTCGGCCAATCAGCTTGCGAGATTCCCGAGCGGGCTGGGGAGCCGGGGAGAGCGGGTTCTCCGTGTTGATACCTGATGTTCTAATGTAGTCTCCCTGCCTTCTCATTAGAACATCAGGTATCAACACGGAGAGCCCGCACAGCTCAAAATCTACCTCTCTGACCACAGCTCCACTCCTCTCCGCCCACCTCTTCACCGCTCGGGAATCTCGCAAGCTGATTGGCCGAGACGTTTCACCTCGCAAGCTGATTGGCCGAGACGTTTTACCCAGCTTCTCTCCCTGCAGAGCGCCTTCTTTATCGCTCGTGTTGCTTAGTGGCACTTTTCGCTGTTCTCTTGTGCCTTTTTGTGCAAAATAGTGCTTGTGACGCCCTTGGGGGGGGGGGGTGACGCTACTTCGCGGTTTTTCACTTTTCGCGGTCGGTTCTGGTCCCCATTAAACGCGATAAGTGATGGATCACTGTATATCTAGAACCGCATCGCTTCCCGGTCGCTTTTCCTCCCCCTTTCTTTTCTTTCGTCGCCATGACAGCTTTCCTTGGCCACTGAACAGATCTTCCCAGGTGTTGGAAGTGTTTTGTAGTCAACTATCACGACAAAATGCACCAAAAACAACCAGTGTCGACGTGCTCGCAATGGTAAACATGAGGACTGGGTCACACTCGTGACGTCACGCGGAACTCCGGCTGCGCTTCGGTGGATTTGTCTGATTTTTCAGGGCGGGAAATTCTAAATCGCGATTTTCTCCAAGATTCCAGGATTTGTGGAGGGGGTGCCAATGATAAATTATCTTTATAATTGTATGTACTATCACCCAGTGCCGTTCAATGCCATTCAGTTCAGTTCTACTTTAAATATTGCTAAAATATAAAAGGATGCACTGCCATGGGTCTCAAATATTTGTAAACGTGTCCTGTTATAGTACTGCATGTGTTTATTGACAACAGACTATAAACTACACATATAAACTAAAACAGTTATAATGGTGACTGAACAACTCCTATTCCCCAAAGTGCAAGATACAACACTTATGAATATAACTCAAAAGATCACACAAATAAGTCTGACAAACAAATAAACTGTGGCGGTTCGTTTTAACCCCACAACAGACTAAGGACACTCAGCCCTCTTTTCTCTGTTTTTCTGCTGCATTACTGAGAAGCAATGTGCCATTCATGTATTTGTGATGCAAACATGCATGTGTTGTGATGTAATGCGCCATTCTGTATAGTGTGCATATGGCTTGTCCTTACTGTGCTTTTTCTGAGCATCTTAGATGTGCTTTGGTGTATTAATGTCTACAGGTAGACGAGTTTCTTCTGTCTCACCTATGTGATGTTAATCGATGCCTTTCATCCTTTGTACTCATGTGTCCTGTCCTTACTGTGACCTAGAGACTCAGATCAATATGTAGATGTGCTTGTTAGCCTCTTTGTCCGCACCTGGAGCGAGGTCTAGCTAATCTGCCCTTGGTCTCACAAATGCAAATACCTCCTGCCTGTTCTGTTATCCCTTTGATCACTGTGGGGTATGTCTCTTTCATGCCGCTTCACTGGTGACCCCTCGAACACGCACACGTTTTGTGCGAAAGCGACCTTCCGAGCTGGACAGCCGCACAGCTGCGCTGGAGACCCCGCCTGAAAGCACACGCTTTGTGCAAAGCAACTTCTGGTCTGGACCGCAACACTTGTGACCGCTTCACGCTTCACGGTGAGATCTGCACGCCTGAGATCTGCGCATCCACGCTGGACCGGCCGCTCTCACAGAGAGCGCACGCACCTCGTCCTCTCTCCACGACGGCAACCTCCAGGGCCGACGGAGAGCGCAGCGCGTGGAACTGAACGCAACATGGCCGCACGAGCGACAACGATCGTCTCCTCCCTCTCACCGCTCCAACGCAGCTGCACAAGCCCGGGGCACAAAGATCGTCTATTGCCTCGCACCGCTCCAACGCGTCTCCACGAGCCCGAGGGACGGAGATCGTCTACTTCCTCACACCGCTCCAACGCAGCTGCATGAGCCTGAGGAACATAAGATCGTCTATTCCCTCCCGCCGCTCCAACGCATCTGCACGGGCCTGAGGGACTAAAGATCGTCTATTTCCTCTCACCACTCCAACGCACCATGGCCAATCTACAGCTACAGCTCTCTCTCACTCTGATCCTGCAACTGGTAGACACACACGTGTCCGCCTCTCTTCTTCTTCACTGAGAGCCTGAGGAATTCGGCTTCATCCTGCTCACGCTATGGGCTGGAGCCGAGTTCCCGTGACGGCGGTATGATTAATAAAACCTGCTTAAAACCACAGCATAGCTGCTTATTTTTTCATGCCGAGTGAAGGGGCATGGAAAAATAAGCAGCAGTGCTGTGGTTTTGAGCAGGTTTTATTAATCATGTCGCCTTCACGGGATCCTCTCTCCGGTGCATAGTGGAGCAGCCCGGAGCGGGATCCCTAGGCTCTCAGAGAAAGAGAGGCGGACACAGTGTGTCCACCTGTTGCAGAATCAGAGTGAGAGTGAAAGAGAGAGATTGCGTTACAGAGTTGCGCCTTAAATACTTGTCCATAACAATACATGAAAGAGACATACCCCACAGTGATCAAAGGGATAACAGAACAGGCAGGAGGTATTTGCATTTGTGAGACCAAGGGCAGATTAGCTAGACCTCGCTCCAGGTACGGACAAAGAGGCTAACAAGCACATCTACATATTGATCTGAGTCTCTAGGTCACAGTAAGGACAGGACACATGAGTACAAAGGATGAAAGGCATCGATTAACATCACATAGGTGAGACAGAAGAAACTCGTCTACCTGTAGACATTAATACAATAAAGCACATCTAAGATGCTCAGAAAAAGCACAGTAAGGACAAGCCATATGCACACAAATACATGAATGGCACATTGCTTCTCAGTAATGCAGCAGAAAAACAGAGAAAAGAGGGCTGAGTGTCCTTAGTCTGTTGTGGGGTTAAAACGAACCGCCACACGCTCCCCCCCATGGTGACCCCGACGTGATCAACCTGGATTTTACCGGCGCCGTCTGCGCCGTTCTCCACCAAGTTTCTGCACCCTGACTCGCCACTCCAGCGGCCCACCCACGCACTGAACCCCCGCGCACGCATCGGGGAGTTACAAGGACGGCGCATCACGCACGGGACAAGTAACGGCTCCACAGACTGCCTTCCTCCTTCGCCGCTGCCTTTCAGGGCTGCCCGCTCACCTGAAGCACGCATGCAGCACGCTCGAAGGATTTGTTAACAGTCTCAGCCACGCCAGAGACCGCCATCGTCCTCCGCCGCTGCCCACAGAACCTTCAGGGCTGCTCGTTCACCTGAAGCAAGCACGCAGCTCGCCACTGGATTTTTTAATGGTCTTAGCCACGGCACAACGGGATTTCAGCCGTCAGCTGTTCCCGGGAGCTTTGGGGTTGCTTCAGCACCCAAAGCCAACAGTCCCCCTGCTTTGTTTACTTTTTGTCTTACAGCCGCTCCTGCTTTTCTTCATGGCCACGAGAGGAGTCAGAGACTAATTTTTCTTCTTGTGATCTCCGCACGTGCAACGGGACAAACCCTCGACGTCACGGAGCAGCAAGCAATTTTTGCGCGGCTCAGGACGATTTCACAGCTCCTGCCGGCACTTACTACCCCTCCCCTCCCTCCCCCTCCGCCTGCAGCGAGCTTCTCCCACAGCTCGCTCACACAGATGGATTATCGAGGTCGCGACCCCCTGCCGCGTCCTCTGGGGGGGAGCGTGTGTGGCGGTTCGTTTTAACCCCACAACAGACTAAGGACACTCAGCCCTCTTTTCTCTGTTTTTCTGCTGCATTACTGAGAAGCAATGTGCCATTCATGTATTTGTGATGCAAACATGCATGTGTTGTGATGTAATGCGCCATTCTGTATAGTGTGCATATGGCTTGTCCTTACTGTGCTTTTTCTGAGCATCTTAGATGTGCTTTGGTGTATTAATGTCTACAGGTAGACGAGTTTCTTCTGTCTCACCTATGTGATGTTAATCGATGCCTTTCATCCTTTGTACTCATGTGTCCTGTCCTTACTGTGACCTAGAGACTCAGATCAATATGTAGATGTGCTTGTTAGCCTCTTTGTCCGCACCTGGAGCGAGGTCTAGCTAATCTGCCCTTGGTCTCACAAATGCAAATACCTCCTGCCTGTTCTGTTATCCCTTTGATCACTGTGGGGTATGTCTCTTTCATGCCGCTTCACTAAGGGTTCTTAAACATTCGCTAATGCTGGATGTCCCATTCATTTTCAATAATTCTGTAATTAATAATCACACAATCAACTAAATCTTAGTGTTCAGCCCCTTTTATATTTGTCAAAGTCTAACGTGTGATTGCCTACATATAGCCTACACCTGTTTGTATTCCACATTCAAACACAGCCTACATTTGGGCCTGTAAAGCCTAATTGGGCTACCTGTTTTCAGACAATACTCAGTCCCTCCAGGATTTCGCAATGTTGCGATCACATCAATTCACGCAAAATCAGCCAATCAGCGCAACTATTGCACGACCTTGAAACTTTGTCCAATCACCGCAACTTTCCCGCAATTTTGGCCAATCCTCGTCAACTTCCGCCAATTTCGCCAATCAAATTTGTCTAACTGGCGCTGAAATGCTCAGTCTAACCAATCAAATGCATCGTTGCACCGCGTTCATTTCCGTGTTTACAGTGAGTAGTGAATTTATTGTTTACAGTGAGTAACGGAACACACCTGCAAACAGAATGTGTGATTTAAAAAACACTCACCCGTGAGGTTTTCAACACCGTCCCTTCCTCCGTCTCACCCAGCCTGCCCGTGGACGCCTCGCCACGTCTCCATTCTGACCACATGTGCGAAGCACTGGGTTTGTGTTGAAAAACATGCGCCTGCCGCAAAAGCATCCCATCGCGGGAGCGCGCGTGAGGAGAGTACACTACACTACAGCGAGTGCTTGAACATCTTTAGAGGTAAAATCATTACTACATCTGGTCAGTGAGCTTTAAAACTGAGTCTCCATTGTGGACGGACAAATGCACCAGCCCCATCCCCCCCCATCCCGTTGTAAATGAAAGGTGTGTGTGTGTGTGTGTGTAGCTCGACATGCAGCAGACAGGTAAGCATGGAAAAACAGAGAATATTCTCTGTATTTTTTTTTCCAGAAAAATACAGACTCCAATAGCCAATACAGAGCAACAGAATAATTTATTTTTTCCTCTCCGCTCGGTACCGAGTGGTTGGGAACTGTAGGGAGTTTTCAAATGAAGGTGCTGCCAACAATTTCCAAATCTATACTCTTTAACATGCATGAGTTTTTCTGTATAGCAGAAGTTTCTGCTTAATTTACAAATCACTTTAATAGGAAATTTTTGACAATCCTGTGCTTTTCTTGTATTGTTATATAGAATATCACTGCAGTAAACTGGAAAAGACCATCTGCTTTAAAATTTGGAATTCTTCCCACAACTTTTAGTGCAGAAAACACTGCAACTTTTTAAAAAAGCTCCCGCGAATTAGGGCTGGGAACGATCCCTAATTTCCAGAATCGATTCGATTCCGATTCTTGAGATTCTGAATCGATTCGATTCGATTCCAATTCAATCCCGATTCGATCTGGGGAATTACCATTTTAATAGCCATTTTACTTCCCATGAAACAAAAATCTTCGAGACCTAATGCTGCAAATTGTACCAAGAATCTTCTAACTTTGTTAATACATAAATTATCACATATAGAACTGACCCAAAATCAGTTACAATAATGCACTTTTTATTATTTAACTTATCATTTCATAAAGTGCTCACAGGTGCTTTCTTTAGTGCAAAGGGTGTGTTGTGTCAAGTTCACCACCCAGAGTAAGTAAACAAATTCAATGCATGAACCATGCATTCATAATCTCACTGTATTTCAGTCCCTCCAGGATTTTGTCAGCTGTTTTTGTGATTGTTGTGGCCCAAAAAGCCTGGATTTGTGGGAGCTTTTCCATAAAGTTATGGCACTTTTAGAGTTTTTTTGCACTCAAAGTTGTGTGAGGAAGTACAAATTTTAAAGCAGCTGCTTTTTCCATAGTTTACAGTGATGCTATTCTATATAACACCACAAGAAAAGTACAGGATTGCCAAAAATTTCTTGTTAAACAGTGATTTATTTAGAATTAAATGCTCAGTAAAATTGTAAAAAAAAAAAAAAGACCAATATTGTGTTCTTGCTGAGAACTTTAAAAAAAGAAATAAAAGAATTTGTCATTACAACAACTAAATTGCATTGAATGCATGTTAGTGTGGAGAAAATGATGGCAGCACCTCCTTGAATCTTGAATTTGAAGGTCTTCTTCTGTGCTGAAATCCACATGAAGCAGGGATGCTCCTCCACTGACGACCTCTGACCTTCAGAAGGTCTCAGTGAGAATGAAGCTTCCAGTCTTCACACATCTGAAGGCAGATAAAAAGAATAGATTTCACAGTAAAATTAACATTCACATTTTTAGATCGCCACACCACAGTAGGGTTTAATAATTTAGGGGGGGGGGGGGGGTTATATATTTTAACTACAAATTAACTTTCAATGTTGGAAAAGGGTTTCAGTTCATTTCCTGAGAAGGTTTGTTCATTTCACTTTAGTTCTACTGAGTAAAAATAGCTTGTTGTACTGCAGCCTTTATTAAGTTTATTGTGATTTATTCTCTTCACATCGCTTAAGTGGCAGAAGTTCGTAATCTCATAAAATATACCTTAATTCTGCATTTATTCACAGCGCTTAACCAACAGTTCTCTCTGTGTCCATAGTTTGTAAAAGAAACCATCATCATGCCGGATAAATTATTAATTGACGACACAAACGTTAAAACAAACAAATATTATACTTACAGTCTCGGCAGCTCCGTCTCCCTCTGCTTCACGGGTTTCTCTCCGCGCATTTTCCGTTTATCAGTCGTCAACTTGATGTTCCAACACAGCGCTGCATGGAGTAAAAGTCCGTTTATCCCCGCTTTATGAAAAATATTAAGAAGCTGTTGAGGACAGTCAGACGGACAGACGGTGACTTTTGCTGCTAAATTAAGAGACGCACGTTATTAACTCCGCGTCATGTAAACAAAAGACGTGTGCATGCGCCGCAGGGAACACAGAAGTTTTATTTATGAAAAATATTCAGAAGCTGTTGAGGACAGTCTTTACGGTGACTTTTGTTGCTAAATTAAGAGACGCACGTTATTATCTCCGCTCGTGTAAACACAAAAGAGCACGCGTGGCAGGAAACTCTTGCCGAATGAGAACCGTTTTAACACCACAGAAGAAGAACTAGCATATCGGTTAGCTTGCTAGCTCCGTTAGCGCGTCAGTTGTTTATGGTTCTCGGCCGTTGTTTCTGGCTCACTGACCCGGTTTCGACCCAATTATACTCAGCAGACGTTCACAAACATAAAAATATTATATTAAAACATATTAATATTAAAAGATCGATCCGCGGATTTTGTGGATCGATATCGGCTCAGTCAAACATGTATCGATCCATATCGATATATTGATCTTTTGAACCCACCCCTACCGCGAATTCAGGCTTTTTGGCACGCCACAATCGTAAAAACATCCCGCAACATCCTGGACAGACTGAATACTTGCTTTCTACGGGTATGCACTAATAATAAATCAGAAGGAACATAAGTAGTTTTAAGTCTCCTCAGACTAGAACCCCCTCAAAAAACTTATGAAAGTAAATTCTCAAAATTAAAAAGAAAAACTTGTCAATTAAACCACAGAAATTTGCAAATTTAATGAAAAAAGTCAAACCTTTGTCACAAGAAGTTTTAAATCTACACGAAAATGTCAGAAATTTACAAAAAAAATTCTTAGACCCGAATTACCTGAGCCAAGGAATGGCAGAAGGTAACGTTTTTGCCACCGTTTGTCTTTTTGTTTGTTTGTCTGTATGCAGGATTACACAAAAACTACTGGACGGATGTGGATGCAATTGGCGCCCCACCAAGGCCCTATCCCACAATGTTAAGGAAAGTGGAAAAAGTGATCCAAAATCCACATCCTGACCTGGATCACTTCCAAAATTTAATGGGTTCATCCGTAACCCACGGGCCACCTCTGGTGAAAATTTTATCCAAATCCATCCAGTGGTTTTTGCATAATCCTGCAAACAGACAAACAAGCACAAAAACAAACATTCTGACAGACAGGGCCTTGGCTGAGGTATGTGCTCTCTGGGTGCCTCTAGTTTAAAAGAATAAAGTCTCAAGAAAGAAACAAAAAAAAAATCTCAGGGCTGCCCCTTGTCTCCACTGCTCTTTGCAATCTTCATAGAACCTCTGAGCCAATGGATAAGACAGAATCAAAAAAATTCAAGGTATTACACTTGGTCAGAAGGAACATAAAATAGCACTCTTTGCTGATGACATTTTAATATACCTGGGGCAGCCGGACACCTCTTTTCCAGAACTAATCTCAGTTTTTTCAGAGTATGGAGATTTATCGGGGTACCAACTAAACATGCATAAAACCCAAGTTTTAACATTCAACTATGATCCAAATCAATATTTACTAAGCAAACTCAAAACTAACTGGGAGATGGAATCTATGAAATATCTGGGGGTCAATATCCCAAAACAACTCAACAAAATTATAACACTAAACTATGATCCACTGGTGGCAAAAATAAAATCTGATCTAGCAAGATGGAATATGATACCATTCTTTGGTACTGCACAAAGAATTGAAGCAGTCAAAATGAATATACTTCCACGTCTTCTATACCTTTTCCAAACAATACCGGTAGAACCCCCCAAAAAAACATGGCAAGAACTGGACAGAAGGATCTCAAGATTCATATGGCAGGGCAAGAGACCTAGAATCAGATATAGAACCCTACAGCTAAACAAAGCCAAAGGTGGGCTCGCGCTGCCAAATATCAGGGACTATTTTAAAGCCGCACAAATTAAAACTTTAGTAGAGATATGTAACCCAGTCTACACTGCACAATGGAAGGAGATGGAATGCCAAATAAGTGACATTCCCCTACAGGCGATAATAGGGAACAATGCCTTACCTAAACTTTTGAATAACGCTAACCCGTGGATAGAGACCCCGCTAAAAATTTGGTTTAAGATAGTCAGAGAGAATCAAACTAAAGAACCCTATCGATTTCTGCAATGGATTGCCTATGATCAAGACTTTACTCCTAATAAAACAGACACTAGATTTAAAAAGTGGAAAGAGCACGGACTGATAAAATATTACGATTTTTTTAAAGGGCAAATTTTAAGAAGTTTTGAAGATTTGAAAAAACAAGGTCTAATAAATCAAGACCTTTACAGGTTCTTCCAGCTTAGACACCACATAAACAATATACTTAAAAAGGAGGATTTGGAAAGGGCCCAGTCAGGTGTTCTGAAGGTCTTCTTAATGGCATACAAAGGGATCCCAGGGATCAGATACATTTCTAAAATATACCAAGGTCTTCAAGACTTAAAAGGAGACAACACATCATATATAAAAGAGAGATGGGAAAAAGAGGGGAATTTCACTTTACAACTGGAAATATGGGAAAAGCTAAATAAACAACAATGGAAAAGCACTTCATCCCTGCAGTGGAGAGAATTTGGATGGAAAAATTTGGTAAGATTTTTCAGAACACCTGCACAAAACAAATTTACTCGTAAGGGGTTGAATTGTTGGCGCTTGTGTGGTGAAGAGACTGCAAATCATTTTCATGCGTTTTGGTCATGCCCAGTTATCCACCAATATTGGACTAATGTACAGACAATATTGGGGAAAATATTCAAAATAACAGTCCCCTTTTCTTTTGTAACTTTGTATTTGGGTTTACTACCGGAATCAATGGAAAGATGAGGAGAAAAATACTTATTCACTGTTTTAATATTGGCAAGTAAAAAAGCCCTAACTAAAAAATGGATGTTGAAGGACTGTCCTAAACCTGAAGATTGGATTAACGTGATCCAAGACATTTACTCGATGGAAAAGTTGACATTCGCACGGAGACAGGACATGGATGGGTTCTTGAACTTTTGGCAACCCTGGATCGCATATGTGTCTTCCATTAGATCTAATCTTTGACAAATACCATTTCAATATTGGCACCCCTCTTTGTTCCAATGCTACTCAGATGCTCTTATTTTTATTTTTTTTTTTAATTTTTTTTTTTTTGCTCTTTTATTTTGTTTTTGTTCTTTTTTGTATTTTCTTATTGTTTTTTTGGTTCTTTCTTTAATTTCTCTTTTTCTTTCACTTAAAAAAAGGGGTGTTGTAATAATTATTCTTCCAATGTTGTCAAAAAACAAAAAAAGGGAACATGTGATGAAAATGTAAACAATGCAATGCTGTAATGACGTGTATACCCTTTACAAAAACTTAAATTTTTTTAAAAAGTTGCAAATTTGCGTGAAAAACGTAGCAAATTTACAAGTAGCAAATTAACAAGTAGCAAATTAATGAGAAAAAAGTTGCAAATTTACGAGAACAAAAGTTGCAAATTTACAAGAAAAATAGTTTCAAATTTATGAGAACAAAAGCTGAAAATTTATGAGAAAAAAGTTACAAATTTACACAAACAAAAGTTTCAAATTTACGGGAAAAAAGTTGCAGATTTAAAAGAAAAAAGTTGCAAATATACAATAAATGTTCCAAATTTGCAAGCTTTTGTTGTGCATTTAGCATTGGTGCTTCAAAGTCTTATGTAACAGAATTGTAAAGGTTTATGATTATATTGGGGAGGGGCGACAATTCTCCACTTTCCCAGGTTGGGGAGGGTGCATGTTTCCCCTTTGATTTACACCTATGTGCAAATTTACAAGAAAAACCCCACACAAATTTACAAAGTCATAAATTTACGAGAAAAAATTTGATAATCTACAAAAAAAAAGGCAAAAATGATGTAAAAATGTTGCAAATTAATGAGAAAAAAGTTGCTGTTTCACTCATTTTACTTCACAAACTACATATTCACAAAATTTGAGGATCTGAAAATGTTTCAGTGACCCCACCCCATTAAAGAAAATACAGCTAATAGCAATTTTAACTCTTGTGATTGTAGATAGAAGATTTGTCACTTTTAAGTACAATTAAGGCCTTTGCGTTTGATACATGAATTTAAAGCTGTTGTGCATGTTCAATAATAAAATGATCAGGAAAAGCCAACTCGATCTCCTGACCATTGACCTTGAGCACATCCTGGATGCAGACCCACCTGAGGATCATTGTGAATTAGTGTGGTGAACATCAGGGCAAAAGTCTAGGAGGAGCAGCGATTCCTGTAAATGTGATGGACAACGGGTGCCATGCCTTAGCATTAGCTCCTTTGAGCTTTGCCAGAATGAACTCATAAAACAATTGAAAACATAAAGCCACCTAAAATGTATGAAAAGATTTTGGTTCACATACAGTATACAGTAAATTCTTGATTATATGCAAATTGTCTTTTTTCTTGCATGTTTGTGTGGGTGTTTTCTTCAAACTGTAATGTTTTTGCAAAATTTGTTTTCTTTAAAATAAATGTGTTCTGCTTTTTTCTTAAGTCTGGCACATTTTTCTTTGAAAATTTGATGCCTTTGTTGAGTAAAACAGACTTTTTATTGTGTACTTGTGACATTTACACAACAGTTTTTTCATAGACTTTGCTCTCATAATAATGGCTTTTTGGAGTAAATTTGTTACTTTTTTCAGGTAAAAATGCAGCCTTTTGTCATACAAATGTGCCAGAGTTTTCTAACAAAACTGCAACTTTTTATGGTAAATTTGTATTTTTTTTCTTCATCACAGCTTTCGGTTTAACAAATCGAAAGCTTAGTAGTAAAACTGAAAATAGCAAAAAAAAAAAAAAAAAAAAAAAAAAAAAATCTCTCACAATTTTTTGAGAAAAAAAGTTGCATATCCATAAGTAAATGGCAGCAAAACTTTAAAAGTCTGTGCAAAAGTTTAAACTTTATGAGGTCAACATTTACAAAAAAAAGTGTCAAGCTCAAAATTACTAGAATAATGTCTAAAATGTACAAGAAAAACATCGCAAATTTACAAGAAAAAAAAAAGATTTTTTTGAGAAAAAAAGGATCTTGCAAGTTTATGAATAAACAGTTGCAAATTTGCCTCAGAAAATATGAAAATTTATGCCAAAAAGGGTTTCAAAATTATGAGGGAAAAAAAATAATAAATTTGCAAGATAAAAGTCAGAAAAGTATGAGAAAAAAAAACAGCAAATTTATGAAGCGTTATAAATTTTGGGCATACTTTCTCACTTTCATAAGTAATTATTTGGTGACTATTCTTATCTATACTTGCATAATTAATTTAATAAGGTAATGCTACTTTTACTTGCATACAGTTCCCTTCTATTCTTCCCACCTCTGACCATTTGCTCTTAAATTTCTTGACCATGCATCACTTAACCTCCTACACATCACAGTCTAAAGCAGAACTGCCAAACAACACAACATGTGGATTTTTTTCCTCTTTGTCTTCGGCTGCCTATTCAGTTTGTAAACCTCACCAACTGACCTGACATAGAGATCTTAGAAATACACTGACCCCAACATGTCTTCGGGATAAAGTCAAGCCATCATAATAAGAAAAAATAATCCTCTTTGCTTTACTCTCATTATTTCCGATCTTTACATCCACATGTGGTGTACAGTAGCCAACAGAACGGTTCCTCACGACGTTTAAATGTGGATTTGCAAAGGTGAATGAATGGATAAGCAGTGAGAGGAGCGACTGCCTTTTTTTTTTAAAGAAACCCCACATTCAGGAAGCGTAGATCTAAGTCATGCTGCAAAAAAAAAAAAAAAACCTTTAGCCGATGCTTATCTCATTTACTTTTGATTTATGTTTTGCTTGTGAGGTCACTAAGGCCAGCAGAAATCCCTCGACTGTTTACAAAGCAGCGCTAAATCAGCAGTTGTGTAATACGAAACAAGAAGGTAAATATATGAGCAATGAAATCTGTAACGTGCGATCCTCGGGCCATCAGGCTGACTGAAACCATGCATCTTGTGTCAGAATGAGCAGTCAAGTGCATGGAGAGAGTCGTGACCGTGTGTGTGTTGGTGCACGGGCCTGGCTGTGGGCTTTATTAAATTATGACAGTGAGCTTGAGCTTTGTGTGCCTGTGCTCTTGCAGGAGTAATATATCCATGTGTGTGTGTGCACGCGCGTCTGAGTGTGACTGCACAAATGAGTGTGTGTAGGCAGTAGCAGCGAGAAGGTCATAGGTTACTAGTGTTTGTGTTTCAGTGTCAGTGAAGTGTGCTCCGGGCAGAGATTTATGATCATTGTGTCTGGGAGGCTGCAGAGTGGGGGATAATGAAGACAGATCAGGGTGCTATCTCTCCCTCTCCGGGCACCACTGGAAACGCGGCCTATGGCCCCCGCCATTCTCGTGTCATTAACTCCAGCCTGTGACATCATAACACACTGCACCCGACATCAATCCCAACACACAGCACTCTCGCAAAAAAAAAAAAAAGAAGAGTCAAACACGGAGAAGTGATTCCTCACAGGAAGTCATCCGGCAAACACGGGCATTGTTCGGTGCATAGCTTCCCAGTTTCTCTGGGTGTGTTTGGGGGAGATATGAAATATTCATGGAAACATCATACTCGGTCGTGTGTTTCCACTTTGGATTCGATGTATTTGCATTCACGGAGCAACGTCGTTAGAGGCCCAAGGGCAAGGTGGCAGGAGGGAAAGAGGAGGGATGAAGGGAGCAAAGGGAGGGAGGAAGTGAGGTGATAGGGGGTTAAAGGAGGGAGAGAGAGGGTCTAGGCTGGGGAAAAGGTGTGAAACAGAAAGAGGGAGGAACAAAAAAAAGGATGGCAAATATGAAAGAGGGGTGGATGGATGGCAGCGAGAAACCTGGTGCAATCAGTAATGAGACGCCTTTAATGAGATCACTATGTCCCCCACTTTTCAGATCGATGTCATGTAAAGTTTGGTGCCGCTCCAGGAACGGCAGGGGGGGGGAGGGACGCATTCATACACCCACGCACACACGGGCGCATAAATTCATATGTACACTTGCTTGCACTTTTCTTGGTTAGAGACTTTATATACACACACACGCACATCCTGTGAAATGAAGGAGCTCATTCATCCCCGCCTGGCAAAGTGTGCTCATTTAAAGTCCAACTGCCTTGAAGTAAAAACATACACAGAGGAATACCACTCACAGGAAAATGAGTTACTCATGGCAGAAGAAGAAATGTATGTGTTAGGGACCGAAGGGCATACACCACTATGTGCACTTCTAAGAAAAACAAATGAATGCTGGGCTTGGAACAGAGAGCAGAGAGCTGTTTTACTACTCCAGAAGAAATGAGGGGAGAAGCGAAAGGGGGAGAAAGGAGAAAATAAAAACTGAGCATTTTTTTTCCTTTTTCTTCATATTTCGGGGTGCATCCAGAGGTTGTCCACACAGCTACCAGCGTGTGTGCCAGAGCATGAGCGCTAGGCCTATTCCCCCAACATGTGTGTCCAATGAAAGGTGAACGGTTCTCCTGTCTATACTTTTCCTCAAAAAAGAAAAAAAAAAATCTGCCATGATGTCACCATGAACCCATCTTGAACCCACCTCTGTCAAAAAGTATTACTCCAGCCCTCCCTCTCTCTGCCTCATTTTCTGTTCCACCTCTCCCTCCTGCCTCTCAAATTCTTCAGAGTTCCCATTATTTGCTTTTTATATATTTATATATTTCCGTATTCTTCAACATTTCCCTTCTCTCAGCCCCTCACACTGACCCCCCCCCCCTCCGGCAAACTGGGCCTAATTGAATCACCAAAATGCACAGCTATTTGCCAAGAATGCCAGGATGTTCTGATTATCATAAACTTTGCTCAAACTGTGGTTTTCAGAAGAAGCAGAAGAAATGAAAGAAAGCCAAAAATAAATAAAAGCGGGAGGGAGGGGGGGGTTAAAAAAAAGAGCGATTGGGGGAGAATGCAAATGAAAGAGGGGAGAGGGAGAACAGTGGGGAAGAGAGGGGTGGAGGGGGCAGCCAGGAGGCAGCCAGAGAGCCACATATGGAAGTGATTCAGTAATTACTGCAAATCTGTGAGCTCAAAAGGAAAGGTCTTCTTTTCCATGCCTCCTTCCCTGCACATAAAACTGCCCTTGTGAGAAAACTGGGCACTAAATACCTCTGCATGGAAAGTTTTTTTTTTTTTTTTTACTTTAGTGCAAACTATCTGCGGGAGTAATGACGTTAAACTTAAGGCTTTTTGAGGCCATTCCATCAAGTTTAAGACCTTACACTTGCAAAACAACAACAACAAAATACAAATAGTTAAATCCAGTTATCAACAAAGTGATTTTCACGTATCCATACTGGTTTCAGCTGCTAGCTAGCTAGCTAAAACTACAAAAGAAAATAAAAGCTGTCGATTCCACTCATGCTAGCATGAACAACTGAATGAAAAGACCAGAATTTCCTGGGATAAAATATATAAATCTGAGGGTAGTTCACAGGCTAACCAATGTAAAGGTTCACACTACTTTGTAACCAACCACACAGCAGCCTAACCAGCTCTGTCTTTAAACTTTTCTATGATGGCCGTTTCGGTGTTTTGCGTTACTCTGCGGCGAGCTGCTTGTGCAAACTCAAAAGAAAGTGAAACGCACATGCAACAAGGGGAGCGACTGGCAGGTATCTGCGCACAGAGACGGGGGTGAAGGCAGCCTTTCAAAGCCCGCGGCAAAACAGCGCTTTCTGCAGGTGTGTGTGTGTGTTAGCAGCAACTTCTCTTCAGCCCCCGGGCAGCCTGAGCGGCAGCGGCAACCTGTAGTTACCCCGTGCCCTGCCGTAACGTGTCCTCATGACTCAAACACACGCGGTAAACAGGAGCCTGGACTACCCTTAATCTCAGGGCACATCCAATTAATCACGACAGGAGGTGATCTGTGCAGCGCACACAATCCTACCTTCCTGGAGAAGTTCACGCGTCGGCTTCAGCCCGGTGAGTTTTCCGTCCGTACGAAGAAGATGGAGGAGAAATTTGGAGCGAAGACGGGCTCGTGGAGGAGGCGAACCAGGGTCCGGAGAACTGCGCAGAGATGTCGTCTTTGGCTCCGGACCTACTTTCAGTCATTAGCCGCATTACCTCCGTGTGTTGCCTGTCGGTCAGTCACCGTGTCGCGGCTGTTGGCCCTGGGGCGTCGGGAGGGAGACGCCGCGGAGGGCAGATACACGACACTGTCGCGCCCCCTAGTTTCGGAAATGAGAAGCGCAACACCTAAGAAAATGGCATAAATTAAGGAAAATTAGAAACAAAATAATAACGGAGAAATAGCCATTTCTCAAAAAGCAACACATTATGCTGCGATCTAAAGAAATTCAAGAACAGATGAGAAACAAAATCCCAGAATAACATCTAAAGAACTGCAGACCTCATTTGCCTCACTTTGGACACTGGACCATGAGTCAACAATAAAAAAGAGACTGGGCAAAAAATGGCATCTATTTTTTGCCCAATCCAAGGTGAAAACCAGTCCATATTTTGCCCAGTCCAATTCCAAGGTGAAAACCACGCCAAACCAAAAAGAACCCAAAGGCTTGAATTAAAAACAAATGATGATCCCCAGTACTTTTGGAAAAATATTCTGTGGGCTGATGAGGTAAAAGTTTAACTTTTCAGAAGGTGTGTGATGCAAGATGTAATGGGACACATGGCAACTAATACAGCATTTCATAAAAAGAACGTCATACCAACAGTCAAACATGGTGGTGGCAGTGTGATAATCTGGGGCTGCTTCAGGGCCAGGACAACTTGCCATAATTAATGGAACCATGAATTCTGCTCTCTACCAGAAAATCCTGAAGGAGAATGTCTGGCCATCAGTTCATGACCTCAAGTTCAAGCCCTCCAATGTGGCTGAATTAAAACAATTCTGGAAAGAAGAGTGAGAGAAAATTCCTCAACAGCAATGTACAAGACTCATTGTTAGTTATCTCAAACGCTTGATAGTGTTGCCAAGGGCACAACCAGTTATTACATTAAGGGGGCAATTACTTTCTTCATATTTGTCTAATATTACAGTTTTTCTCAGTTGCTTTGATGCATTTCTCAGAAAAGAACTGAAATTCTCAAAACTATTAGTTAAACCACACCACCCAGTCACTTGTGCTTATCATAAAAGCAATTTCTCATTATTTATTTATTTAACCTTTATTTATACAGGGTAGTTCCACTGAGAGGTAACCTCTCTTTTTCAAAGGTGCCCTGTTCACACTCACACCAGGAAGCTGCCCAGTACAACCACAGACTGACCTGTGGCCACTGAGCAGCTCCACTGGAGCAGTTGGGGTTGAGGGCCTTGCTCAAGGGCACCACAGTGGGGTTAAGGAGGGTGGGGCAAACACTGCTATGTTATCTGTCACACCCAGATCTAATCCTGCCGGTCCAGGGATGGAACCCCCGACCCTCCGCTCACTAGGCCCCATCCCTAACCATTAGTCCACCACTGCCCACTCATCATTTTGAGCAAACAACAAATGCATTTGTACATTATGCAGCTGCTTATGTACAATTGTCTGCTGTTCTTTACGTTATCATTTGCTATTGTCATGTTGACCAAAATACATTAAACTGTCATGTTTGGGGTTGTTCTACCTTGTCCATGACCTGTGGCTGTAGGGTTTTCATTATTGCTTATTAATTTCGGCTGGCAGATTGAGCCTTGCTCTCTGACAGTCCTACGGCCACGCCTCCTCCTCTTACCAGACATTCACCGGATGCATCTCATCACCACAGACACACTCACACATTCATGCACGCACACACACTCACACATGCACATAGACACACTCATTGCCAATCATTCACGCACCTGCTTGCCACACGGCTGTGTCCACTTGCCTTTGTTAGTGTATTGTGTACTTATGGGAGGCAGTGTGACCAGTCAGTGTGGCAGCTTAATTCAGCAATGGACATCCTGACTCACCGATGTTTGGCTTTCTTCCCCCGGACAAATTGTGTTGTTTCTTTCAGCCTTTCTGCTCCAACATATGTGCATGTCCTCATTTTTGTGCCTTTCCTTCCGCTCCTGACTGTTCGGAGCACGTAGGCATTTTTCTCTAGCCAACTACGTTTGCAGTGGGTTGTCTCTCCCATTATCATCAGTAACTGTTATTTGGACTTTTTGTACATTTTTCCATTGTAAATAAACACGTTGCTTACACTGCATTTTGGGCTCGCTGCCAATTTATGTTTGCTGCAAAATTACGCAGCGGACATGACATAAACAGGTTTTCTACTGAATAGTTCTTCAACCTAAAACATTTAGGCATTTTTTCGTTGCTTGAGTCATTACATGCAAACGTACTGTGACGTATGCAGGGTTCACACAAAGAAAATGGAGCAAGATGGTTGTGATCAACGGGATTTATTTACACACACTCTGAGCACAGGCAGGAGGGGAGGTCATTCTCCCAGACCTCCGTTTAAATCACGGTTACACACACATAAATCTTGCCTATGAAATACTGTTGGGTAATTATAACGCAGTTATAATTACACAGCAGTAGAATAGCTCAGTAATAACATTTACTACACACACACAGTAACGTTTCAATTGTCAAAGCATGCTGGGAGACCCTGCCCCCCTTACATGGCCCCGACGTTACACTGCCCCCCCGCCCCCCCCCGGACTGGTTTCTGTCCCCAGAAAAATTAAAGTCCAATTTAAAAGTCCAATACAAACTCATCCAGGTGTCGGGGTGGTCTTCGGCGCCGGCGGCCAACACGTACAGGCCCCCTAGTGTCCATCTGGGTCTCAGTCGGGGTATCGGGCCGGGATGGAAGCTCCGGTTCGTCCACCAGCGGTGCAGATGGCCGATACGGGGCGAGACGGTCACGATGAAGGACCACAACCCGTCCCTTTTCTAAGGCCTCACCCTGTACACCACATCTGACAGTCTCTCCAGGACCACGCATGGCCCCGACCACTGGCTCGCCAGCTTCGGTGATCGTCCTCTTTTTCTCTCAGGGCAGAAAACCCAGACTCAATCTCCCGGTGCAAAGTCCCTCCCCTGGCAGCGGGAGTCATACGCTCGCTTCTGCCGACCCCCCACCGCTGCCAGGGCCTCTCGAGCCAGCTCGTGCACCATGTGGAGACGTTCTTTCAAACAAAAAAAATAATCCAATCCGGGTTTTCCCTCCACCTCCGGCTCTGGGGGGCAACCGAATACCAAATCCACTGGTGTGCGCAGCTCGCGTCCAAACATGAGCGCCGCAGGGGTGCATCGAGTAGATTCCTGAGCTGCCGTCCGGTACGCCCACAAAACAAAAGGCAGGTGCATGTCCCAGTCTCGCTGTCGCTGGTCCACTAGGATAGCGAGCTGGGTGGTGAGGGTCCGGTTGAATCGTTCGACCAGGCCGTCGCTCTGTGGATGCAGCGGGGTGGTCCGGGTCTTCCGGATGCCCAGCCGTTTGCAGACCTCCCCGAAGACCTCCGCCTCGAAGTTCCGACCTTGATCGCTGTGCAGCTCCTCCGGTGCGCCGAACCGACAGAACATTTCATCCACCAGCTTTGACGCCGTCATCGTGGCGCTTTGGTCCGGGACCGCGTACGCCTCTGGCCACTTAGTGAAATAATCCATCGCGACCAGCACGTAGCGGTTCCCCCGGTTCATGGTCGGGAAAGGGCCCAGGATGTCCACTCCCACTCGCTCCATCGGCGCTCCCACCCGGTACTGCTGCAGGGGAGCGTGGGATCGCTGAGTTGGTCCCTTCTGAGCTGTGCATATGTCACAGCGGTGAACGTGGAGCTCCATGTCCTGATGACAACCGGGCCAGTAGAACCAGGCCCGAAGGCGCTGCAGCGTCTTTGTCACTCCGAAGTGGCCCGCTCCTACCACCCCATGAACCAGCTGGAGTACTTTGGGCCGGAGTCGACGAGGAACCAGCAGCTGCCAGACGTGCCGCTGCCCAGCTGGAGTCTGCCACTGTCTATACACCACGCCCTCATGGCAGCGGAGGTTGGCCCACTGGGAGTGTAGGGCCTTAGTCTCTGGGTCCAGCGGTGACACAACCTCCCAGGCGGGCCGCTGTCCTGCGTCCAGCCACTGCCGAACCCGAGAAATGACCGGGTCTCTGTCCTGTTCGCTCTGCAGCTGCTGCGTGCCAAGAACCTCTGTGACGTCATCGCTGGGGAGAACTGCCTGATCATCTGAGGGGCTGTGCGTCGCTGCGTGATTCCTGCTCGCAGCGGCTCGGAGAGCGGCAGCCCGTGGGGCGGTTTGGTCTCGATCTTCAGCCCGTTGGCAGTGCCGACACTCCTCTGTCGCACAGGGGTGCCGAGACAGCGCGTCAGCGTTGGCATGGAGGCGGCCTGCCCGATGCACAATCTGGAAATTATAATCCTGCAGTGCCTCCAGCCATCTCGCCAACTGTCCATCCGGTTCTTTGAAGTTTAACAACCAGGTCAGGGAAGCGTGATCCGTCCTGAGCTGGAACCTCCCCCCGTACACATACGGGCGGAAATCACGCAGTCCTTGAATGACAGCCAGCAGCTCTCTGCGAGTCACACAGTAATTCCTCTCGGCTCTGCTGAGAGTGCGGCTGAAAAAAGCGACTGCCTGCTCTCCGTGTTCTCCCTCCTGGGATAGCACCACCCCGATGCCCTGGTTGCTGGCGTCCGTGTCCACGATGAAAGGGCGGTTCGGGTCGGGATACTGCAGGACGGGGGCTCCGATGAGCGCTGCGCGAAGCTGGGAGAAAGCAGCAGCACAGCTGTCACTCCACTGAAACGTGCGTCCTTTCTGCGTCAGCTGATGCAACGGGCTGGCGATGGTGGCGAAGTCTTTCACAAACCTCCTATAATAGGAGGCCAATCCAAGAAAACTTCTCAGTTCTCCAACGTTCCGCGGCACTGGCCAGTCTCTCACTGTTGCCACTTTTTCTGGGTCGGTGGCGACCCCTGCTGCGCTGACGACGTGGCCCAAAAAGGTGGTCTCCCGCCGGAACAGGTGGCATTTCTTAGGGTGTAACCGTAGCCCCGCCTGCTGGATGGCTCCCAGCACCTCTCGGAGATTTGACAGGGCGCTGTCAAAATCAGCTGCATGCACCAGCAGGTCATCCAGGTAAACAACGCAGCGACTCCGGGGCACGTGAGCCAGCACTCGCTCCATCAAGCGTTCAAAGGTGGCCGGAGCGTTGCAGAGTCCAAACGGCATCACTTTAAACTGGTACAGTCCCTGCCCGATGGAGAAGGCTGTTTTTTTGGCGGGCCTCAGGTGACAGCTCTACCTGCCAATAGCCGCTGCGTAGATCCAGCGAGCTGAACCAGCTGGAGCCGGCGATGTGGTCCAGTGCGTCATAGATGCGGGGCAGGGGGGTAGGAATCTTTCCTGGTGGCGCTGTTCAGGCGTCGGTAATCCACACAGAACCGCCACGACCCGTCCTTCTTCTTGACCAGCACCACAGGTGCCGCCCAGGGGCTGCTGGAGGGCTCAATAACATCTGCCTCCAGCATTTCTTGCACTTTTTGTTCCGCCGCTGCCCGCCTTGAAAAGGGCAGCCGGCGTGGGTGGAGTCGAATCGGCCTGGCCTCACCGGTGTCGATCTCGTGCTGCACCAACCCGGTCCGGCCGCATTCCTCATCCTTCGCGGCGAAAACACCCATATAATAGTCCAATAGCTCCCGCAGCTGGCGTCTCTGTTCCGGGTCCAGCCCGCTGCAGCTACGTTGAAATAATTCCTCCACCGCCTGCTGCGTCTCTGCTGACACGTTGACCCCTCCCCTTGCTGACCTTGTGTGCGTTCGTGCTCCCTCTGTCCGCGCTGGTGACGTCATCGTGTCCAGTCCTCGCGGTGGCCTGCCTGGTCCGGTCTGTCTTGGCGATCCCTCGATTGCGCGGGCCCCCGTGTTCCTTTCCTGGGTTCTGCTGTGGAGCGTGATGGTCCGGTTTCCCAGCTGGAGGGACGGTCCCGCGGTGTCGATCTTGGCACGCCAGGCTGTGAGCAGGTCTAGTCCAATAATACAGGGGTCTTGGATGTCAGCCAGCCAGAACGGGTGTCTTATGTTCTGACCGGCCACCCCCACCACCAGAACTCTCCGCCCCCTCAGTCTGGCGCGCTCACCGGTAGCCATGGTGACGCAGCGCTTGGTGGGTTCCCACCCCCGTGGGGCCGTCTTGTTCGTGCCGGCAGCACACCGGGTCGAACCAGGGAGATTGTAGAGCCGGTGTCAATCAGGGCCCGGATCAACGTCTTCCCCAAGCTGCACTGTAGATACATCCCTGGAGACTGTCCAATTTGGCCCACGTGTGGTGCCGGCTCCTCGGGGGAAACATCTGCGAGAGGCGGCCTGTCCCCATTCACGCCACCTCGCTCTAGTTTAATGCCGGTGAGGGGGCGTTCTTCTCCGGGGACGCGCCGCCGTGGTCTGCCGTAATTCCTCCTCTTCCTCCTCGCTCTCCATCGTGGCCTGGAAGGTTCTTTGACTGTGCGTTGGCGCTTCAACTGTGCGATTCATCAGCGGCTCCACCCGCTCTGCTTCTGCCACTGCAGTCTCCCAGTCGCTCGCGGCGTGGATCCGTACGTGGCTCTGGAGCTGGGCCGGGTGGAGACCTTGGATGAAGCTCCGGAGGGCGAGCTTCTCTACTGCCTCCGGTGCGAAATCCGGGTAGCTGCGCCGGGTTAGCAGCCGTATGTCTGCAGCATAGGCTCCTAGGCTTTCCTGGTTGCTTCGACGGCGGCGGGTCAGCTGTTCCTGGGCGTGCTCAGCGTCCGCCGTTCTCCCAAATTGTCTCTGAAGCGCCCCTTGTAGCGCTGGCCAGCTGTAGCGCTCCTCAGGCAGGAGATCAGAGAGCGTGCAGAGAGCTCTCCCTTCCAAGGCCAGCGCGACTTGCACGGCGGTTTCCTCTGGTGACCAGCTGTTCAGCGCAGCGGCCAGCTCGACCTGGGTCAGGTAGTCATCCAACGTGGCCTCGCCGTTGAAGCGGGGAATCTTGGCCCGCTGTCTAACAGATGGGATGGCCGCCTCCTGATCGATCGTCACTCTCGATCGCCGTGGGGTCGCCAGCCCGTCCTGTCCTGAAAAGGGCGGAATGCGGGGCTGGTTTGCTCTGCTCTGCCCGCTCTGTCTTGAAAAAGACAGAAGGCCGGGTGCGCTGACCCCGTCAGGTCCGCCGCTTCGTTCGTCCCGGCTCCCGGCTCCCGGCTCCCGGGGGTGGTGTCTCGGTCCCATCGTCCATCATCAGCTGAGCAATGAACTGCTCCAGCTGCTGGATCTCCATTCTGATCCTGGCTTCCATTTGCTCCATCCCACTCCTGACACCAGTGTGACGTATGCAGGGTTCACACAAAGAAAATGGAGCAGATGGTTGTGATCAACGGGATTTATTTAACACACACTCTGAGCACAGGCAGGAGGGGAGGTCATTCTCCCAGACCTCCGTTTAAATCACGGTTACACACACATAATAAATCTTGCCTATGAAATACTGTTGGGTAATTATAACGCAGTTATAATTACACAGCAGTAGAATAGCTCAGTAATAACATTTACTACACACACACAGTAACGTTTCAATTGTCAAAGCATGCTGGGAGACCCCTGCCCCCCTTAACATGGCCCCGACGTTACAGTACTGAACTAGTTATTCCGAGCAGATTTTATGCATTGTTATTATATTTTTTTTTTGTAAATGTGTATTAAACTGAGTAATTGTTCTCAGGTGAATCTTTACTTTCACTATGGGGGAAATGTGTTTAGGATTAGGTTGACCAATGACCTTCCAGTTATCTAGAACAGCTCAGAGGTGAATCCTGTGAATCTTCAATTGGCAGCATACAGTATACAGTAAAGCCTTCACTGAGCAGTTACCATTTCTGACATAAAAAATGGAAGGACATCAACAGAATGAGCAGGGTCAACAGCTTAGCAAAAGTGGCATACGGAAAGCGAGGTTTGAAGAATAAGGAGACAAATCAGAGGAAGAAGCGGCCAAATACATAGGCCTGTTTTCCTGGTGAAATTAGAGCCACAATTGTTGACCATGTTCTAAATTATGGTCTTACAATGTTAGGTTGGTCAGAGGGTGCCACTAAATATTGGGAAAATCGCTGCATCCTCGATTATCTAAACATTTCATTGTGAGAATAGATGCGGAACCCCAAAAAGGTGTACTGTACATACAGAAATACTGTATAGCTACTGTAAAACTTCAAAATGCATAATTCAGTAAAAACTTTGAATCATATGAGATGAGATGAGATTCAACTTTATTGTCATTACACATGTATGAATACAAGGTAACGAAACGTGACTTGGCATTTGGGCACGCTCTGCAGAGCGCATCCAAGGCCGGGGCAGCCGCTAGGCGCCAGTCATAATGCCAGTCATATCTAATGTCTTTCAATCTATTCCCTTCACACAATATGTGACTTTATAGTTTTGAAATTGCTCTGCAACACAGAAAAGTGTTGCCTTGCTCATTTTCAGTCACTGTTCCCAAAAGCCATGACAGTTTTCATTAGAAAATACCCAACAGCGTAAACTGTTCTATTGACAACATGGCTAAACACTTTGATGGTCTTGTCCAAAACATGGCATAAGGACTCTTCATTCTGACAATAAATATTTGCTTTTGACACACAGACAGAACATTCTGAGCAAACTGCCCACTGTTGCAGGTCATCTACTGTATTTAGTTTGCACACTTTGTTTTGAGAAATGCACTTAGTGTTGTGCAAACTTAAACTTTGTTCCGAGAAATGCACAAACATGGCTGAGAAAAACTGTAAAATTTGTTTGATGAATGAAACATTTATGTCATGCGGTGATCCTCGCAGATCACCATAAGACGCCAAGAGTCACCGGTGAGTTTTGCAATGATGTTTATTTACAAGACAGGACAAGACGTGACACAAGACTATGAGCCGCTAAGGGCAAAAACACACACTACGAGGTACAGGGCCTCGTAGGGCTAACCCCAGCCACTACAAGCTAAACTATGACATAACAAGAATAACGAACCTGACATGAAGGTCTGACGAGGTTAGTGCGCCGACCAAGCTTGACCATGACTTGACAAAGGTTTGACGATTGTTTGACAATACTCCCGCAACTTGACTGCCGTCAGCGCCCGCCTAATAAAGCCGAGCACTAACGAGCAGTGATGACAAACAGCTGACCGTTTTTGACAGCCGGAAGCCCCACCGAAAAAAAAAAAAAACAAACAAAAAAAAAAAGATGGCGCCCACAGCGGCCGCCATGGTGCTTCGCTGCCCTTTAATTTTTATAATTTGTCTGTTTTTGTTCACTGATTGTGCGTCTGCCGGTTCATACACCCGTGAAGAACTATTAAATATCAGGACTCTATTACTTATTTTTCTACACTTATTGCACGTTTTTAGTCCTTTAGTTTTTTAGTTTATCCCTTTTTCTCATCATGTTTTTAATGTTGCAGCATGGCACCGAGACAAATTCCTGGTTTGTGTACTACATGAACAATGGCAATAAATCTGATTCTGATTCTGATTCTGATTCTGATAAGAGCCCGGTGAAGCCAGAATATAACCCACAGCTGTCAAAGCCGGCAGCGAATATACATAGCCCGAGCGCGGACAGGACCGGCGCTCGGGTCGAAACAGTACCCTCCCTCCGAGGGCGGGCTTCCAGAACGCCCATAGACCACCCTGTCCCACCCCACCCCCTCCAGGGTGGGCGGATGGGGGTAGGTCCGGAGGGAGAAAAAAAACAAACACAGAATCAGTACAGGAAAAAGACAAAATCCAGAGCAGACAAGGCAAAAAAAAAAAAAAAACTAAACACAGCACAATGACACAAAATACCAAATACTCAAATCAGATTGAATACACACGGAGGAATATAAGGCAACTGTAGGACATAAAACACAAATTGCCAAGGATCCCCAAATAACAGTAACATAAAACAGCACAGGACAGCAAGAGAAAATTAAATCTTTGCCCACATGTCCCACAAGAAGATGGCTTCTCACCCGTGTGAATTCTCATGTGAATTTTCAAACTACCATGTTGATTAAACCTTTGTCCACATGTTTCACAAGAAAATGGCTTCCCACCTGTGTGAATTCTCATGTGAATTTTCAAATAACCAAATACAGAAAAACAGAACAATTACTGGGTCAAACCTAACTGCACACCAAAACAAAATAAGGCAACTGCAGGAAATAAGCACAAACACCCACAGATACCCAAATAACCATTACACAGAGCACACAGGATAGCAAGAAAAAAACAAAACAGAACAATTACTGGATCAAGCCCCCACCAAAAAAGTGACCTCTACCCCCCTTTCCCCAACAGTTCATGCCGAACGGCGGAGACCCAGCACCCCAGGAACAGTTTGGGCGGTCTCCCCACGTCCAACAGTGGGCGGGTGGTCATAGGAGGTGGAACATGACCGGGCGGCTTGTCAAAGTCCCAGGCCCAGAAAGTCCCCTCCCCCGGAGGCCGAACCAGGTCGCCCAGAAGAACACGTAACATGTCGGGTGGCCGACCCGAGGCGCTGTACCAGCGAAGCAGTTCCTCAGGCGGCCGACCCGCATCCCTCAGCCACCAGTACCGGGGGAAAACAGCCCGCAGCAGCCTCCCTGGCGAAGACAAAACATGGGAGAGCCGGGGCGAGCGTAGCAGGACCCCCACGGCCCCCGGCGATAAGGAGCAGGGGCGATGACTCTGACGAGGGAATGGGAAGCAAGAATGAGCCCGTACACCGTCCGACGGCAAAGGGTCTGCAGCTCCTCCACCGTCCGCGGACCACACTGGCGCTGCACCTCCGCTGGACCCCGATTGGGTCCCGGCTGCACCCACATCGGGCCCCGATTGGGCCAAAGCAGCTCCTGCAATGGACCCCGATTGGGCCTCGGGCGCACCCACGTCGGGCCCCAATTGGGCAAGAACCGCACCTGCGGTGAGCCCCAATTGCGCCTCGGGTGCACCCACGTTGGACCCCGATTGGGCCAAAGCAACTCCCGCGATGGACCCCGATTGGGTCTCGGGCGCACCCCCGTCGGACCCTGATTGGACCACAGAAGCCTCCACCACAGACCCCGACTGGGTCGGTGCAGCTCCGCTGGCGGCCTCCGCCCCTGAACCTGGAACCTCCAATTCAGTGACTCCGACTGGCTCCATGCCGGCGACACTGCAAAGAAGCTCACAGGAGACAGAAAAACCGGGATCAGTATCACCGGTAGCAACAGAACCCAGCGAGACGAGCTCGGGCGCAGTAGGTGGCTGCCCTTCACTCGCCTCCCCGAGAGGCAGGCACAAATGCTCCAAAACAGGGGACAGAGACTCAAGAGGGAGCACTTGCCTGCACTCGGGTTCTGTTGCCACCCAGGACTCCGATGATCCAGGTTCAGGGCGGCGACTTTCGTCAGCAGGCTCCAACTCAGCTGCGTCGGGCTCCGCAGCTGGCAATATGACGTCTGCAACCTGAGGTTCCTCACGCGCTGATGTCCACACCGATGACCCGTATGGCGTGGGGGCAGGGGACACTCGACCCACCGGCTCGGACCGCTCCGGCGAGGAGACCCCGGGGACGCTTCTTCGTCGGCTCAGGCTCTGGGCCGCAGTCCGCTTTTCTCCTCCGTCCACGACGTGGCTGCAGGGCCGGATCCAGGCTTTCCAGCACTGCAGGCCCCCTCCTCATCCGACGACGTAGGCCTGGCATCGCGGACCGCTCAGCGGGGGGGGACACAGAGGCAGCAGGCTTAGTTATTATCACTACAGCAGGTGGAGGGAGCTCGGGGGGCTGCGAACCCCGAACTCCGCCCCCAGGAGTCAGACAAGGCAGGTTACAATTATGGTGTAATAAATTAACTTGCACTTGCCTTTCTCCCGGAGGAGAGATGGTGCCTGCTGTAGGGGACGTTGTTCCTCCTCCTCCCCGCTGGATGGCAACAGAGGGCCCCCTGGAAGGACGAGGTGGAGCCGCTCTCAGAGGTTCGCTGACGGGCTTCGCCGGCAGCGGGTCCAGCCGGGGATTCTGCTGAGGATTGCCTGGGCCGCGGCGCCGACGTCATCGTCAGCCCCCAGATGGCGCGAACTCCTGGACCAGGTCAAGGGCAGGAGCGGGATCCCAGCACGGGGAGCGAGGATGCCTCCTCCGCTGCTTCCTGCCGTAGTCCTCCTCCACCATACGGAGTATCTCGCGCTGTGCGGCGATGTCATCCCTCCTCGCGCCGACTTCAGGGTGGTCAGCGTAGCGGGGAGAAAGATGATTAAGCACATCCTCAGCGCAGTCCAGGTACCAGCGTACATCGCTGTCGTAGTCGAGGAGGGAAGCAGAGATGAGCGTTTCATCCACGTATTCCAGGACGTCTGCCAGCTCGTGGCTCGGACTCCGAGCGCGGCCCCTCCACGACGGCATTCCTCCAGCACACGGTACCCAGACAGGAAAAGAACAAACGTCCAAAAAAGCAAAAACTCACGGTGAAAAAGGCGTCTCGGTGTGGCGTCTCTGTTTAGACGTCTGGCGGGAGTATACTGTCATGCGGTGATCCTCGCGGATCACCATAAGACGCCAAGAGTCACCAGTGAGTTTTGCAATGATGTTTATTTACAAGACAGGACAAGACGTGACACAAGACTATGAGCCGCTAAGGGCAAAAACACACACTACAAGGTACAGGGGCTCGTAGGGCTAACCCCAGCCACTACGAGCTAAACTATGACATAACAAGAATAACGAACCTGACATGAAGGTCTGACGAGGTTAGTGCGCCGACCAAGCTTGACCATGACTTGACAAAGGTTTGATGATTGTTTGACAATACTCCCGCAACTTGACTGCCGTCAGCGCCCGCCTAATAAAGTCGAGCGCTAATGAGCAGTGATGACAAACAGCTGACCGTCTTTGACAGCCGAAAGCCCCACCGAGCGCCTTCATAATAAGAGCCCGGTGAAGCCAGAATATAACCCACAGCTGTCAAAGCCGGCAGCGAATATGCATAGCCCGAGCGCGGACAGGACCGGCGCTCAGGTTGTAACAATTTAAGTGTGACAGATGTGCAAAAGTATAAGAAATCAGGAAGGTGCAAATAGATTTCCACAGCACTGTATGTGGGCATTCTATTCTACAGGAAAGTTTAACAACAAAATAAGGAAGCACATACTTTATAATTAATCCTATTATAATAGAAAATTATATAAATTACAATTCTTTCTTTCTTTCTCTTTCCGGATGCTGCTAAGAAGTTACCACGGAGGGGCGCTGTGTCATGCTGGTCCAGCGGTCAAGACTAGCTCTGCTGGCTGTACAGTTTGAAGCTCATTACAGTTGGAAGTTTATTACAGTGGATTACGAACAAAAGATGTCAGTTTATTGCACGTTATGCGGTGCAACACAATGCGCAGAATATCTGTAACTCATCGCAGAGAAAAGATCAATATGCATATTAAAAATGATCATCACAAATCGTCATTTTCATTAAAAATGATCATCGCAATAGTCTATATTAATAACTCCTGTGCGTGATTTGCATTTTTCAGCATCTTGGAATGCAAATGCAGTCGTTTAAAGGGCGTCTTCGAGGGTTTAACGGCGCGCTGCGGTGTCACCGGTGCAGCTGCGTCTTCCTCTGACACACTGACTTCAGATTTGGCGCCGACACGCGGCTCGGCCCGTCTCAACATTTGCCATCCGTCTGACGGGGCAGTCACGGTGAGCCACGCCTACCGTCCATGTGCCTCGTCCTCCAATCTCTCCGTCCCTTGGCGCCACACGCTCACGCACTTTGCATAAAATGTGTATCAGTGGGGCAGCGCTCTGCGCGGCACATGCAGGGCGCACATGTGGCGTGGCTTCGTAGGGCGCATGCCACGGTCGAATAAGCGCATCAAACTCCCCACGGCACCGGATCCCCGCCAATGAAAACGCTCAAAAACGTGAAGGAGAGAGAGAGAGAGAGAGAAGGGACTCCGCCAGATTCAAAGAGAGAGCCAAGTCATACACAAACAGACACAACACATGTTAGGGAGCGCGCGGAGAGGCGGTCACATTTCCTACTCACCTGCAAACGTGATTGATGTATGTGGGTGTTTGTATCAGTGGGTGTGTAGCCCAGGTTCTGGTTTATCATGTGTTTCAAGGACATGCTGACTCCTCTTTCTTGGATTTTATGAGAACAGATTAATTTTAGCTCGTGCATCATCGGGCGCGCTCAAGGCGCATCATCCAGAGTGCAGAAGGCATCCGGGCGTTACTGTGGGAACACCAGACTTTCCAGTTCGCCACTGTCGGAGAAGAACTTCGATCCACGCAATCTAGCACAGTTTACTCACTGCGGGGTGGGGGGAAACTTTCTGTGCGCAGGGCGCGCCCCCATCATCGATTCCAGAGTTGGCGCTCTATGGAGCAGGTGTTTTGCGCGAAACTTTTCCTTGACTTTCTCGGCCGACATCAAAACACTTCTGCTCCAGCCCAGTGCCGCTCACAGACGACTGCAGCCAAGTTTGTTTAAAGACTTCAGCATCTACAAGAGGGATGGATAACAGCCCCGGCGGTGGTAAGATCCGCTTTAATTTTATTTCTGATGTTCACGTGGCAAACGGCGCTGTTACGGTTGCAGGACTTATTATGCGTGAGCTGGTATCGATTAGTTGGTCGGCACTTTAACAGTAGCCAACAATCAATATGCTCTGGAAACTGGCTTTAATTCATCGTTTTGATTGCATAACAGATCCTATATTTAAAGATTAAAATGCATGCAAAGTGCAGATTTGTATCAATTTATTTGGAATTGTTTTTTGTTTGATATGGAAATCAGCGGCTATCATTTGGTGTAGCTAAACTGAAGTCATTTTTGCAAGTTTTGAATTTTCAGTTCAAAGTTGTCTCATGGTTTTGCCCCCCCCCCCCCCCCAAAAAAAAGCCAGCTGTCATTTTTATCATTTTTATTGGCAGAAGTTCTCTAAAGGATTTTCGGCTTGATTCTGGGGTTTACATTTTATTGTGAGAAGAACTAATGAATACTGTTTTTTTTCCCTACATGTATTCTGTAAAGGCGCTACAGCATGCGCACTGACCGCAAACTAGTCTTTGTTGTAGTGTGGCTGACCACTTCCGGTTTCTCTTCGTGAAAACAAAAAAAAAAACTCACGCGGAGTGACAGTACACTGGCCGTCAGTGTGATCTCAATTTAATGTGGGGGAAACGTACAGGGCGTGTTTGCTTTCCTATTCAAGGCCACAAGTGAAGCACCTGCTGTATGGAGGGTGATAACGGCGGCGCTGATAAGTGGCTTGACTTCAGGCAGGCTCTCCCTCGGTCAGTGCGCGTGTTTCCGCTCCTCGTTGACTGTGATTCCTTTTCCATGGCGAAGGTCACGTTCCTGCGCAGGTGACGGGCGCACCCTGAGCTCCTATCATCACAGTAATCTGAAAGTCAGACTAAATCCAGTCACCCTGCTATGACTTTGTATACTTTACAGATAAAGTGGGTCATTTTTTTTTCATGCTAAGCAATACAGTGAGTAAATAAATAATCACAGATGAATGGGGGCTGTAGTATTAGCCTATAAAAACCAAGGCTGCAGTGATGAAGTCTTAAGTCCTTGATGCTTGTTGTTTGGCACGGACAGTAATTCATTGCCTTTGTGTGTACAGAGTACTGTGCAACATTTTTAAGCCATTCTTCATTTCTTAATATTCTGGTATAAGGAGCCAGACTGTCTTGTATTTTTTTTTTTTTTTTAAGTGGCCTTGGGCCACTTCTCCAGGCATTCTGGTGGTCCTTCAAACATTATAAAGTTTTCTCAAAATATCTGAGAAAACTGGACAAGTGGAGGACAAAAGAAGAAGTGGCAGGCTGGAAAAAAAAAACTGCAGCAGATCTGGTCGTCAAGTCAAGCCATCTTTTGACCAAAGCCTCTCCAGAAATGGTTTCAAGGGAAGGGTGGCCCGTCAATAAGCTATTCTTAAGGAAGGGGAATCGGGGTGAAAAGGCGGAGGTGTGCCTAATAATTTACTGAAAATCACTGACAACAGCTGGATTGATGAGTCCAGATTTGAAATTGTGGTTATTTTGACAGGAATGGAACAAAAGGCAGCCAATATCAAAAGAAGAGCTTTTTGACATTCTTCAGGAACCCTAGAGAACTATTCCTGAAGACTAATTAAGAGCTCAGGCTGTGCTGAAAAATAAATAAGGTCATAATAACCAAAAATCGATTTTAGAGGTTAGAATTTTACAAACTGTTTTTGGCTTATACTCCTTTACGTTTATGTTTGCAAATCTTATTAAATTGATGCATACATCCTAGTTCCCTTGTAGTGTATGTGTGTGTTTCTTTTTTGATATGATATGATACGATATTGTATGATACGGAGACTGGAGCGTGCCCTAAATCTTGTTCACTGAATGTAGAGGAGTGGGCTACTGTGCCAGTTGGATCAGTACGCAGAAAAAATTGCCTGAATAGACTTAACTCTGAGAGAGAACTAATACAGTACAAGAATGGACACCATATTCAGTGACAGTTTTGCTGTGCAGGTGACTTGGTTTCTCAAAAAACATTTCAAGTGCACACACAGGTGCACAAATAAAATGCCCTAAATGAATTCTTCTAAAAACAATATTTACATTAACTTGCAAACTTGACCACATGCCAATTTTATGAGTCAGCCTTCCTGATGTCAATATTTAGTCTGCAGCACTGTTTTAGTACAGCTTAATTCTTTACTGCTTTAGTAAAGAAACGTTGTTAAAGTTACTGTCTGACTTCATACATTGAATCTCCCTTACATACCCGCTGGTGGACATATTTGGCATTAAATTCAGAAAGTTAGATTTTGCACTTTTTATTAAAACAAATTAACAACTGAAATCTTCAGCAGTGGCTGAATGCTGTTGACCACTGCAGTGAGCTGACCCCTCTAGTTGTCCTTCTGTTGAGTTTCAGACTTTTCAAGTACCCTAACACCTTTGGCCCACTTCTGTTGCATGGCAATGTGACATCAAGTGCCATCATGCTGCAAAGGTTTATGGAAGTGAATTGCTATTTGTACAGCTAGTGTGTTGTTTACTCAAGTTACTTTATTGTTAACTTATGTCCCTAGTGTCCCGTGGCTATAGTTTGTTAGTCTGGATAGCATGGCATAGTGTAGTTATTGTTTGTTTACAAGACAATCGTACTACTTGCAGTTGCTAGACACCTTCCTTATCAGCCGCCAACTGGGGATGAATACACAGTTTTGGTGGCTGTTGACATTTACCCATTCCAAATAATGATGTGTGGGCTCTAATAAACTTGTGAAACAAACCAAAACATGCACTATGTCTTAGTCCCAGTGGTTATGTGGCTTCTTTTATTATTAAGTTATATGCTCATCTATCAGTTATGCTGCTAGAATTTCTGTTAGCTTTCTGTCCTCTGACAGCCACTTGTCAGCAATTCAGGAGGTTCCGACAGTAGGGAGGTGGCTTACTGTATTTGGGTCTCTGCTTTTGGGTCTCTGATTTTCAACTGGCGAGTCTCTCGAGGTTCCTTTCTGGCATCCGTTACAGGCCCCCAGGGGTGGGAGCCAGACTCTGCACCACAGTGAGGCTTAAGCCTTATTCATGCTGCATTTCCCCTCTGGTCTGCTTTGGTCCGCATGTGCTTTGGATGAGCCCGGTGCGTACGTGGCATTGTACATGCTCACTTTTTTTTGTCTACCGGGTGAAGCAGTTGACGCATGCGCACAACTGTTATTTGTAGTTTCGTCCCAGCCCTACAGGTAGTGCAAATGCGGTAACGCTAGTTTGTTCACCAGCTATAAGCACTAGAGCGACACACATTTTTTTTTTTGTAGCAACAACAATGGTATCATTTCGAGGAAAAGGAGGAATTACCATTTTCCAGTGCTGTTCTCCACTCAAGCTGCTGCTGCTGCAAAAGGATTCATGTATGCTTATTCTCATCTTCCGCCTCCTCGTTGTCTTCCTCGTCTACTTTGTCTTTGTACACTGTGTTGATAACGCCACCTCATGAATGGGACGTTCAATCTTGCGCATGCTCTGTCAATGCATTCAGGTTGTAGGCAAGCTGAGCGGTCATGAAATGTGGGCTGCACGCGGACGTCGGCAGTAGAGCCCTGTGTACACTAGCGGACTGGAGACGATGACGTAAATTTCGTCACATGAGGTTTCCGGTTGCCCGTACGCAGACAGCGAGGGCAGTATGAATCCAGCTTTAGCCTGGCCTGTGCCACAACCTGGCCTAGAGAGTGTCAGCCAGTTGAAGCTGCGCTCAAGGCGCTTCTGATGGGTGCCCATTCTGCTCCTCTTGTTGGAGGCTACAAAGGAACTACTGGAGGCTCACTGGCCGGGAGAGGAGACCCTCAGTTAGTGAAAGGCAACAGAAAAGCACGAGGAGCTGACCCACTACTGACAGCGTCGTGGTTAGCTGTTAGCATGGAAGGCAGAAGAGAAGGTGGAGGTGGCCTTTGTCAGAAGGTGCGGCCAAGCTACAACTTGATTTTGGTTTGAGAGTGGTGCTCTAGTGCGACATCCTGGGTGCGATTTGCCAGGGGGATGGGGGGTTTACCTACCCTACGCTTCCGATGGCCTGCCCCCTCTTGTCATTCGTTTTTAATCCCGAGGGGGACGTGTTGTTGTCCCCCCCTCTGGTCAAACAGAGTAAGTGATATTCCAGCTACTGGATGTAGTACATTAAATGCATTTCATACTCCCTACAGCAGATGGTGCAAGTTGATATTAAGCAATAAGCTATTGGGTCTTTTTACAAAGACGCGCGCTAGTTATCAAAAGAGAAAGAAGCGGAAAGTATATGAAATGGCAACAAAGCATTTCATCATTTTTGTGCAAAAAAATCAACAGAAGAAGTTACGAGCAGATGGTGAGACAAACTGCCACGGTAATAATACAGGGCCAACTCTGGATGATAATGGCAATAATAACCAGCAGCCAGCATCACTGGACAACGAGCAGCAGCCGCCGCCTTCTCCACCCTCACACCCAGGCCTGGTTGGAGGCTGCATTGAGCCAGACTGCTAACAGGCTTCATAGTTAACATAGGCACGCTGTTGTTCTCGAATTATTTTTATGAAAAAAAATGTTTCAAAAACACCCCCCCCCCCCCGCCCGTTTTTTTTTCACAAATTGCACACTGGCGACATCCAGTGGTGGATAAAAATCCTGAGGTGTCCTTTAATGGTTGTGTCAGTCAGGCTTGAAGAAAATCATTGGACAACTGCACATCTGGATTTGACCAGGTGATACTGAAGAAGAAACGCTATGCGCATTAAGTAAAGTAAAGGAGTCGTCATCGCTTGGAATTACTTTTATACTGACTGTCATACCTGGGTCTGGTCACACAGTGACATCACAAGTTTTCAAACAGAGTGCGGACGGTGGTGCTGGTGGTGCACGGCCATGACGCACTGCACGCTGCTCTATTTAATTGTCCTTTTATATTATAAGCCCCCTGACGGGCTGCAGAAGCTATGACCTGGCTGGATCGCATGCTCCACGTCTTCCCAGTGAAAGTCCTCTCAAAAAAGCCTCCTCACGTGGCTCCCCTCGCAGAGCCGCGTGCGACGCGTGATAGCCGGGCCCTCCTCTCGCGCGTCCCCGCGGACGCCTCAGTGTTGGAGCAGCCCTGCGGTGATGGGGAGGCAGAGCTTGGTCAGTGGGTCAGCGGTTCCACGCATCAACATCTCCCCCCCCCTCCCTCCGGTCACGTTTCCCCTCCACATGTTTGCATTGTTTTATCACTGTAGTAGAAACATCTGTCCCCAGATTTTCGCTTCGAAATACGTGCGCTTCTGAGCCGCATTCCAACTGGAACGCGAATCCGCTTTTTAAACGCCACGTTTCTGTGGCTCCCTCACAGATGGCAGTTAAAAATGTCTACAGAGTCGGCACAGTAGCTCTGAAGCGGATCCTTTTGAAGGCACGTTTGACATACAGTAACAGCCATAAAAAAAAAAAAAAACCCTCTGAATGTTAGACAGCAGATCCTATTCTGGTGTAGCTGTGTATAAAATAGGCCACGGCTTCCCACTGTGATCATCTAAAACAGCCCCCCCCCCCCTTTAACTGCGTGAAGCAGAGCCGCTGTGTGATGCAGCACCAGTTCTGAAGAGACGCTGGAGGCGCAGAGACACAGTTCTATCAAGTCGCTGCGATACTGACCTACTTACACCAGCCTGGGCTGGGCTGCTGGAGGCTCCTGCTGCAACGCTCCGCAGCGCACTGACTGTTCTACAGCCTCAATGGCCGCATGCCCAGTTCCCCTAAATCTGACACCCAGAGGTCAACCATCATCACCCGCTCCAGCCGTGATGCGAGTCACGTGAAAGTGTGAAATAAAGGCGCTTACGCTTCTGCGCCCGCTGGAGTTAAGACGGGCGGTGAGTGCCTCCGCAATAAAACGCTGTCTGCCGTGGCCTAGATTGTGAGTCTCGTGCTCGCTGTGACAGGGTGCACGTGGCAGTCTTCTTTGGATGAGTTAGACAGCTGATGCCGAAACAAAAAGTCTGGTCAAAGTTTGTTCTGAACAGATATTTTGCATATTTCAGATGTAGCAGTGCCGGAGGGTCTGTCTTTTATTGTAAAAATGCGTAATGATGGATGTAGAATGTGTGCTCAAATTTAAAAAAAAAGTGTTCTGCCTTATGACATTAATCAGCAGTGAATGGGTAAGATTTTAAAAAAAGCATCAACTAAAAAAGTTGAGCAGGGAATTAACTCTGATCAGGTTTATTTTTTTTCCAGTGAGCTAATACACAAAATATAAAATAAACTATCCTTATGTACATAATACAATCCAAATCTTATAAAGACACACTGGACAAAGGGTGACTCCAGCTAAATTGGGCCACTTTTGTCTTAGGAAATTAAGAAAAAGATATGTATGACATTGAATTGTGTTTGTATAGTTATAGTTTTAATATTTTTGTTAAAGTTATTTAATAATATATAATTGTTCAGGTTCTAAAGTTACTGAAACATCAGCTGTTGTACATTTTTGAGATGTGCAGTGCTCAGGTCATAGACTGTATAGAAAAGATAAACTGGACCACGTAAACTGCAATGCAAAACAGAGTCCGTTCTGATAAAACAAATTAACTTTAATTTTAATACACATATAACAGAACACTATATTAAACTATTTTAATCATTTTTAAAAATAAGTTCAATAAATCATGAAACATTAAAAGCAATAAGTTCAGTAATTCAATAATAATGACTTCAATAATTCATGAAACATTAAAAATATTAAGAATGTGCAGAATACCACAAAAGCATAAGCATCACATAACAATTTTTGAGCTGCTGATCTTCTGTAATAGCCAGACTGTCAGTGAAGGAGTAACTCATTCCAGCCTGATGAAATCATCCCAAGAGCGCTCAGATCTCCTCACCTTTGACCTTGACCTTGAGCACAGCCTAGATGCAGACCCAGCTGAGGATTATTGTCAGCGAGTTTTTGTGACCGTCGGGGCAAATGCCTAGGAGTAGTGATTCCCATGAAATGTGGACAGAGGGACAGATGGACTGCGGTTGCCATAGAGGGCCTGACATGCACTGCATCATGCATCCTATTTCTTCTTCTTGCCTTGTCTGCTTTTTTCTTATTAGATTTCTTTGCTTTACTGGAAATGTATTCTTGATGTTTCTTACTTGTAAGGCCATAATTACATAATTAGAAAGGAAATGTGAACCATGAGTCATGTAATAAATGCTTTAACATATTCACATATTAATTCATACGTTTTTAAATATGAGGAAACTTCAAAATATCTGCTGAAACTCAACTTTTAATGTGGCCCATTTTAGCTGATTTTTTTTTTCCAGCTGCTCCCTTTAGGGAGCGCCACAGTGTATCATCACCTCATATATTGCGATGAGCCGCATGTTGATTTTCAAAGGATTTTTATGCTGGATGCCCCTCCTGATGCAACCCTGCCCATTTATCCGGGCTTGGAACCAGCACGAGGAGTACATTGGCTTGTGCACCCCCTGTGGCTGGGTAACCAACTTTCCTTCCTCTAGTCTATTTTTGCTGAGCACCAACCTATAAAGGCAGGAAGTACCATTTTTTTTTTTATATGGTCTTTGCTATGACCCGGCCGGGACTTGAACCCACAACCTCCTGGTTGTGGGGCAGGTGCTCTACCTCTAGGCCACTAGAGCCTAGAGGTAGAGCATGGACTCAGAATATCTAAAAATTAAACGTTAATAATAATACCACCATGAATGTGGAGCAGAATGCCCAGATCAAGTGCGTATCATATGTGGCCACATGCATGGTTTGACTAAATGACAACCATCACCAAACTGGACACAAAAACGCTCAAATAATGAAATAAATACATTTTATTTAAATATTTATTGACAAATGGGCAACACTGATGCAACAGTTGCAGCCAAACAGGTCATTCTTCTGTGTATAATATCGGTGTTTTGTACTTATAATATTCATAAAATATAAAAGGATGCACTAGAATGGGTCTCAAATATTTGTGAACATGTCCTGTTATAGTACTGCATGAGTTTATTGACAATAGACTATAAACTACACATATAAACTAAAACAATTATAATGATGACTGAACAACTCTCATCCCCCAAAGTGCAGGATACAACACCTATGAATATGCCATAAAAGATCAGAAAAATAAGTGATCTGACAAAAAATAAACAAGGGTTCCGAAACTGTTGCTAATATTGGATGACACATTCATTTTCAACAATTCTGTAATTGATATTCACACAATCAGATAAATCTTAGTGCCGTTCAGTCCCTTTTATATTTGTCAAAGTTTAATGTGTGAGTGCCTACATAAAGGTTACACCTCTTTGTATTCCACTTTCAAACACAGCCTATATTTGGGCCTGTAAAGCATAATTGGGATACCTGTCTTCAGACAAGAATATGTGCTTTCTATGGGCAATGCACTAGTTGTTCCTAATGAATCCAAGGCTCAACCAATGGCCGGACTCTCCTCTCCAGTACCTTGACATAAACCTTTCTGGTTAGGTTGAGAAGTGTGATCCCTCTAAAATTGGAACACACCCTCCAGTCCCCTTTTTTGAAGAGGGGAACCACCACCCCAGTTTGACATATGTACCAAAGGTACTGTCCCCAACTTCCATACGATGTTGCAGAGTCATGTTAGCTAATACAGCCCCCAAACATCCAGAGCCTTCAGGTACCCTGGGTGAATATCATCCACCCCAGAGCCCTGCCACCGAAGAGTTTTTTAACCACTTCGGTGACCTCAGCCCCTGTGATGGGAAAGTCATCCCCCTCATCCTCAAGCTCTGCTTCTGCTATGGAAAACGTGTCAGTGGGATTGAGGAGATCCTTGAAGTATTCCTTACACCATCTGACAATATCCCAGGTCGAAGTCAGTACCTCTCTATCTGCACCATACACGCTCTGGACAGGGAGCTGCTTCCCCCTTCTGAGTGGGTGGACAGTTTGCCAGAATCTCTTCGAGGCCGATTGAAAGTCTTGCTTCTTGGTCTCAGACCAATCAAATCACTTTTTTTCTAAGTACGGTCCTGGTAATAATTTGAAATAATTTGTAGCCACTGGCTGTTAAAATTTAAAGCTTTAAATAGTCCATTTTACCTGATGGCCCAATTTTCCTGAAGTCACCCTCCTTGTTAGAAATACAGTTTTAGCACTGATTTCACTGAAACAAGTTCTGCAAGTTCTGTCATGCAAGGCACCTTGCATGACAGCAACCCCTCTGATTCTAGATGTGATTAACATTGTAGATAGGAGAAATGTAATTTTGCTGTACTGTACATGATTGGCTGTATGGACTAAATGACAGTATAGTTGGCTTCTTCTTCTTCAAGTTCACAAAATAACTAAAGATCTACTTTCTGAAAAGAATAAGTTATTACAGTATAAATAAATAAGCATATTTCTAACAAGTTTTCAAATCAGTGAGATCAGAAATATAGACTTAAATATCTTTTCTTCATGTAAGTACTCAGGTCTACAATAAAACCATTTTAAAGTAACCTACAATTGTGTAGGTAAAGTCACTTGAGTGAAACAAAAATGTCCCTTGGTTTGAAATGTTAGTAGAATCTGACATTAATAATAGGAAATGCCAAAAAGCAAAACCAATCTGCAGCCTGTGAACTATAGTCTCTGCTGCAACACAACTCAGAGTTGGAGGGATTAACTGACAGTGTTAACAGCACAGCGGCTCTGGGGTTATTCGTAAACACAAGGCTACCACTGTACATGTGAGTCTTCAGGTGGACACGCAATGTGTTTGGGTGGAGTGGATGGGTTGGGCATCGGCTGTCTGCTTGTAAGGCAGAGGTGAGGCGCAGGCCTGCTAGATCTATGACTCTGGCATGAGTCAACAAATCTTCCAACACGTGCTTGGTGGAGGGATTATCAAAACACTGAAGACAAACAAATGTGTTTTGCAGAAGCTCAGGGATATGTTTATGGCAGTAAATATAGCCTGCATAGGTTATAATTATTTTTCATGCCTCAGCGCGGTTGCATGAAGTGCATACTTAAAAGTGTGCAATGCGTGCGCACATCTACGTCATTTTTCAAAGGAGAAAGGGGTGCTTTGATGATTTTGCAAACTGTGATGAATGTGCACACAGCCTAATGTCTGCTGGGCTCTCCGGTTGCATTATTACAGCGGTCCAACTTTTCTCTTGCAAAAAACGTGACTTGCATTCTTCAGCTGCCGTTGGCGTATGGACAATGGTGACGGTAAGCCGTCCAAGGGAGCTCCCCCACAGTCGGCGTGTGTTTATAAACACAGATCTGACTTCCAAATTGTGTTACATTTCAACACGAGACTGCCGGATTTGATTCGGCCAGTAACCGTGTCAGGAGTCCATGCATGTGAGGCGGCGGTCAGGTGCCATGCCGTCAGCTGGCGCTGGGCACAGTGCCAGGGGAGCGAGGCTATTATTGGAGCGGAGGAGGCAGCAGACCCCACAGACACGTGAGGTCGAGGCTCAGCTCATCCACAACTCCTGAGAAGTAGAGAGAGAGAGACTTAACTTCTAAAGCCATCACTATTGGAGCAATAAAAAAAAGGTGCACATGCATACCCTTTTAAAGCTCCAGTGGTGACCTGTCTGATTTGTTTCTGTGCTACCAGCAGTATTTTTAGCGCCCACTTTATCCGAATGAGCACATCATTACGCTTATTACACACGCAGGATGAGGCAACGAAGCTGCAAATTCTCAGAGCTGTGCACTGCTGGCCAGAGATTGTGCAACATTACATCACGTCACATCCACTCTGAATTTGTAGACTGTCTAAACCGTGGGCAGCTATTGATTCAAGCTATCTGAAACCAAATTCAATTGATCAATTAAGGCATTTGACTGGCCTGTGTTTGTTATAGCACATAGCAGTATCTCAAACAAGTTCATTTTGTCTTCTTAGTGATAACACTAGTCTTGTTCGTCTATTCAGACAAAGTAAAGAGATGTTTCATACAGTGGCATAGCCAGAAATGGAAAAAGTAGGTGAGCAGAGAGAAAATCAGGTGGCAAAACCCATAACACAGAGACTACCAAATAAGCCAACTACACCTGCTTGAATGCACCACAGGTTTAATTAACCATCATTCTTGTCACACGGGGAGTGGTGGCCTAGTTGGTAGAGCAGCCCCCCCACAACCGGGAGGTCGTGGGTTCAAATCCCAGCTGGGTCGTACCAAAGATCATATAAAAATGGTACTTTCTGCCTTCTAGCTTGGTGCTCAGCATAATAGAATGGGGAAAGGAAAGTTAACGGACAGAGCTTCCAGAGGACTGACCCCCCCCCCACAGTAGCTTTTACTACTTACAGTACCTGTGTGGCCTAGGATCAGTGAAACGGAGATAGACGCCGCCCCAAACACCACATGTTGTGGAATGGGATCAACTTATCACAATTACAACACTATGTTGGCACAGCGGCCACACAGCACTGCTGCCAGAGGAAAAGCATGACAGACAAGCATCACCTATAATAGGCTACATGCCCCTCAACAGTTTATGTAAAAGAAAAAGAGTTGAATATACCCTGGGCTCAGCACAGCCACGTAAACTACACGTTACCAGTAAAAAAAAACAAACAATTTTGATAAAAGCAGACTCAGCAGCCACATAAACCACACATGAAGACAACTAATCCAAAAGAGCTTATTTTAATAAGGCTGGATCACCGGCCACAACACACGTGAAATAAACTTCACAGTCCAAAAATGACTTACATTTGATGATTACAGTCAGAGATGATGAGGCTTGGTGTTTAACACTGTAATGATGTTCTGTATAGTCCACTGATTCAGTCAGATCTCTTCTAAAGGAGAACAAGGACCGAGTTCAGCCTGTCTGTCATCACTGATATTATAATGGTAGATTTATATAAGAAATCTGCTTGTTTATACTTTATATTGTAATATTCCCACCAATATTTATACCGTAATATTCTCACCAACCCAGCCACAGGGGGTGCACAAGCCAGTGTACTCCTAGTGCCGGTGCCAAACCAGGGTAAATGGGGAGGGTTGAGTCAGGAAGGGCATCTGACGTAAAACCTTTGCCAAATCAAACATGCGGATCATGACGAATGAGACTTTCATACTGGATCAGTTGAGGCCCGGGTTAACAACAACCACCACCAGTACTGTTAACCGACAGGGTGCTGGTGGAAATTGGGCTACTGTTGGTCAAAGATCGAGGAGGAGGAGAGGGAGAAGGCATGCTAGGAGGGAGAGAGAGAAAAGGAAAGGTAGAAGTGTGGAGGTGAGAGTAGGGACATTAAATGTAGGGACTATGACTGGTAAAGGCAGAGAGTTGGCTGATATGATGGAGAGAAGAAAGGTAGATGCACTGTGTGTTCAAGAAACCAGATGGAAGGGAAGCAAGGCTAGGAGCATTGGAGGGGGATTTAAACTGTTCTACCATGGTGCAGATAGGAAGAGAAATGGAGTAGGAGTAATCTTGATGGAAGAGTATTTGAAGAGTATTCAGGAGGTAAAGAGGGAGTCAGACAAAATCATGAGTTTGAAGCTAGAAATCGAAGGTGTGATGTTGAATGTTGTCAGTGCATATGCCCCACAAGTTGGATGTCAGGTAGAAGAGAAAGAGGAATTCTGGAGTAAGGTAGATGAAGTGGTAGAGAGTGTTCCTAGTGGGGAGAGAGTGGTGACTGGAGTGGACTTTAATGGACATGTAGGTGAAGGGAACACAGGTGATGAGGAGGTCCTGGGTAGGTATGGTCTTAAGGAGAGAAATGTGGAAGGACAGATGGTTGTGGATTTTGCCAAAAGTATGGAAATGGCTGTGGTGAACACACTTCAAGAAGAGAGAGGAACATAGGGTGACTTACAAGAGTGGAGGAAGGTGCACACAGGTGGACTACATCTTATGCAGAAGGAAAAATCTGAAAGAGATAGGAGACTGCAAGGTGGTGGCAGGGGAGAATGTAGCTAGACAGCATCGGATGGGCTGCACGGTGGCGCAGTGGTTAGCACTGCGGCAGCACAGTTTACCCTTGGCCGGGGGATTGTGGGGATCGTGAGATCGTGGGTTCGATCCCAGCCCCCGACCAACAGTGATCTGTGTGGAGTTTGCATGTTCTCCCCGTGTTGCGTGGGTTTACTCCGGGATTTCTCCGGTTTCCTCCCACATGCCAAAAACATGCATGTTAGGTTAATTGGCTGTTCTAAATTGTCCCTAGATATCTGTTTCCTATAGGCCCTTAGAATAGAGGGTTAGTATTAATGAAAGCGCTTTGAGTGGTCTTTGTGACTAGAAAAGCGCTATATAAGTGCAGGTTAGTTAGTTAGTTAGTTAGTCTGTAGGTTGACTTTGCAAAGCAAGAAGAAGAAAACAGTGAAGGCAGAGCCAAAGATTAAGTGGGGGGAGTTACAGAAGGAAGAAGGTCACACAGAATTCAGAAAGGAGTTGATACAGGCTATGAGTGGTAGGGAACAATTACCAGATGACTGGGAAAGTACAGCAAAAGCATTGAGGGAAACGGGTAGAAAGGTATGTGGTGTATCCAGTGGACAGAGGAAGAAAGACAAGGAGACTTGGTGGTGGAATGAGGAGGTACAGGAAAGTATTCAAAGGAAGAGGTTAGCAAAGAAAAAGTAGGATAGTCAGGGAGATGAAGAAAGTAGACAGGAGTATTTGGAATGTAGGCGCATGGCAAAGAGAGAGGTGGCAAAGGCAAAGGAAAAGGCATATCGTGAATTGTGTGAGAGGCTGAACACTAAGGAAGGAGAAAAGGACTTGTATCGATGGGCTAGACAGAGAGATTGAGCTAGAAAGGATGTACAGCAGGTTAGGTTGATTAAGGACAGAAATGGTAATGTACTAACAAATGACGAGAGTGTTTTGAGAAGGTGGAAGGAGTACTTTGAAGAGCTGATGAATAAAGAAAATGAGAGAGAGAGGAGGATGGATGAAGGAAAGATGGTTAACAAGGAAGTCCCGAGGATTAGCAAGGCGGAAGTGAGGGCAGCTTTGAAGAGGACGAGAAATGGAAAGGCAGTTGGTCCAGATGGCATACCTGTGGAGGTATGAAGATGTTTAGGGGAGATGACAGTGGACTTTTTAACCAGATTGTTTAACACAATCTTGGAGAGTGAGAATGCCTGAGGAGTAGAGAAGAAGTGTTTTGGTACCAATTTTCAAGAACAAAGGTGATGCTCAGAGCTGTAGTAACTACAGAGGCATAAAGTTGATCAGCCACACTATGAAGATATGGGAAAGAGTTGTTGAAGCCAGGTTAAGAGGAGAGGTGACAATCAGTGAGCAGCAGTACAGTTTCATGCCAAGAAAGAGTACTACAGATGCAATGTTTGCTCTAAGAGTGTTGATGGAGAAGTATAGAGAAGGTCAGAAGGAGTTGCACTGTGTCTTTGTGGATCTAGAGAAAGCATATGACAGGGTGCCAAGAGAGGAAGTGTGGTACTGTAAGATAAAGTCAGGAGTGGCAGAGAAGTATGTGAGGGTGGTGCAGGACATGTATGAGGACAGCGAGATGGTGGTGAAGTGCGTTGTAGGAGTGCCAGATGGAGTCAAGGTGGGGTTGGAATTACATCAGGGTTCAGCTCTGAGCCCCTTCTTGTTTGCCATGATGATGGACAGGTTGATAGATGAGGTCAGGCAGGAGTCTCCGTGGACCGTGATGTTTGCAGACAACATTGTGATCTGTAGTGAGAATAAGGAGCAGGTGGAAGAGAACCTGGAGAGGTGGTGGTATGCTCTGGAGAGAAGAGGAATGAAAGTCAGTAGAAGCAAGACAGAATACATGAGTGTGAAAGTGAGGGAGGTAGGTGTAACGGTGAAGATGGAAGGAGTAGCAGTAGTGAAAGTAGATGAGTTTAAATACCTGGGGTCAACCATCCAAAGCAATGGAAAATGCACAAGAGAGGTGAAGAAGAGAGTGCAGGCAGGGTGGAGTGGGTGGAGACGAGTGTCAGGGGTGATTTGTGACAGAAAGATAGCAGCAAGAGCGAAAGGGTAGATTTACAAGACAGTCGTGAGACCTGCTCTAATGTATAGTTTGGAGACAGTGGCACTGACCAAAAGACAGGGATGGTGCTGGAGGTGGCAGAGTTGATGATGCTAAGATTTTCATTGGGAGTGACTAGGAGGGACAAGATTCGAAATGAGTATATCAGAGGGACAGCTCAGGTTGAGCGGTTTGGAGACTAAGTAAGAGAGGCAAGGTTGAGATGGTTTGGACATGTGCAGAGAAGGGATAGTGGATATATTGGACAAAGGATGTTGAAGATGGAGCTGCCAGGCAGGAGGAAAAGAGGAAGACCGCAGAGAAGATTTGTGGATGTCGTGAAGGAGGACATGGAGAGGGTTGGTGTTACAGAGGAAGATGCAAGGGACAGGGTGAGATGGAGACAGAAGATCCACTGTGGAGACCCCTGAAAGGAGCAGCCAGGAGAAGTAGAAGAAGAAAAAGAAGAAGACTGTAATATTCTCACCAGAAATGGCTGTATCTACGATAATTTTAGTAAAATAATAATTTATTTTATTGAGATTGATGTTGATATGGTTCTTTAGGCTCAGGTGCAAATTATAATAATAGCTTTGTAATTTGGAAAGAGTTAGAAATTTATGAGAAAAATATTGCATAATTATGAGTAAAAAGTTGCAAAATTATATGAAAAAGTTAAATATGATCAAAAACAGTCTCAAATTTATTTTAAAAAGTCTCAGAAGTATCTGAAAAAGTCACAAATTTATGAGAAAAAAAACAAAGTTTATGAGCAAAGTTGCAAACTTCTGTCATAAAAATCCCATTTGTGGGAAAATTTTCTATCAGGAAATAGTTGTACATAGATTCATTAGAAACACATCCTAAAAGGATGAGGAACAAAAATTTAATTTATGGAGAGTCACAGATGTAGAAGAAAAATCTTGCACATTAGTTTGTCTGTTGATTGGACTGTTTTTGCTTAAGTAACTTAGTAGGTGCTGTCTGGCTGTTAATGTCACAAGGTAGCCCTGCTTTTATTGAGTACAATTTCTGTCTGTTTCACTCACCTCTGTCCCTGTGCATGGATTCTGAAATGCAGGGGAGAGAGACTTAAGCAGGAGGAGAGGAGCTGCTGATGGGAAATATTTGAAGCCAGCATTATATTAATGTGTCAGACTCCTATATTAACTCTGAGAACACAGTGGAAGCACCTACCTGCTCCTCACTGCAACATTTTTTTTTTAAACTATAAAATAAACTGAGAGCAAACTACCGGTACTGTGCAGTCCTCCAGACATGTGAAGACAAGAGAGGGGCAACAGCTGCTCACATGCTGATTGACAGTTTGGGTGAGCAATCAAACAACGGAAGCCTTCTGACTGGGTGGGCAAGATTGAAAAGTGGCGGCCAGAACCACCCATAGCTACGCCTCGGGTTTCATACCTTGACATGTTTTGACTGTCACCTGTAGTCTTCTTCAGAAAACATTCATCTGATGTCACATCAGCTGTTTTATCCTTTCTGTAGGCGTGACCGACCTGACAGATTTGGCAGATCTGTCAGGTCGGTCACGCCCCGCCATGCAATAGTCTTTGGAGAAGAGAGTCCCAGTTGTGTGAGAGGACGCAGGCTCCATTATCTTGGGTCATGGTGTTGTGGGCCCTCTTCTAGGAACAGTTTTCCAGGAAGCAAGCCCACAACACCACCCACTTTTCTGTGGGTGTAACAGAGACGGGTACCTAGAACCAGTGATTCTATAGAATCACCAATTAACCTAACATGCTTGGGTTTTGGTACCCAGTAAACCTTAGGAAGCACAAGGAAAACATACAAATTCTTCAAAGAAAAGCTCCTTCTCTCACCATCCTGATTTGGACCAGAAACATTCTAGTTAGCATTAACATTGTGACACTGTACTGACATATACTGAAGAAATACCAGTCTACTCAACTGTTTGATAAAGGTCAGCTCAGAGGTCTCATGTGCCATGTTCCTTCTCTGCAGGTGGTGGAGTCATCTTGTATGCTGGCTCCTCTGGCAGTGCAAGCCCAAGCCCCGGAAGCCCCTCCAGTGGGTACCAGACTCAGTCACCTTCTTCACACTCCCAGCCGTCATCTCCAGAAGAGGTTACCTTCACAGAGATTGGGGCATTGAAACACAGGACAGCTGGGTGCAACACTCCATCATCCAAGCTGGTGTTCCAGTTTCCAGAGGTCTACAGTGCCCCCACAGCTGTAGCAGTCACAGCAGCTACTCCGCAGCATACCTATGCACACCCCATTGCAGGGAAGAGGCCATGCGGGTTCCCAGGAACTTTTACCAGTTAGTGTCACCTCGTTATTGACATGTATAAAATTATTATTAAGACTTATTTCCTTATCTACATGTACATTTTTTCCAGCCCATCTAACAGTCTGGTTTTCTTCCTCAGAGACAGGTGGAATGGTCCTGCTTTGCAAAGTCTGCGGTGACATTGCGTCTGGTTTCCACTATGGTGTCCACGCATGTGAGGGCTGTAAAGTAAGACAATGACCTGGTTATAGCTATCCATTTACTTTTGGGTTTTCCATTCATGTGACAGTCAAACATGTCTGTTTGTTTGTCTGTGCCAGGGTTTTTTCCGCCGTAGCATTCAGCAGAACATCAACTACAAGATGTGTGTGAAGAACGAGAACTGTCTCATCATGCGCATGAACCGTAATCGGTGCCAACATTGCCGTTTCAAGAAATGCCTCTCCGTTGGCATGTCAAGAGATGGTGAGACAGCCTGACACATTTTGTAGAGAAAGACACCCACTTTGGTCTGATTAGCTAGAGCAGCAGGGAGACAGGCAGCCAGAAAGTGGCTCAGCGCTGATATGTAGGTCTGTGTGAAAAATGTAATGCACGAGAACTTTTGAGGTCATGGTGCCAGTAGCTCAGTCTCTCGGTTTATCACAAGACCTGCACCCATCTTATCTTTCTATTTTGCCACTGCATCACTACAGAGGTTTCCATCTGTGTTTTTAAACTCTCTCTTAAGTTTCTAAGAGTCTTTCTGCTGCCCTTTGCAACATTCTCACCCACTACTGTTGCCTTAATGCTCTTGTTCTGCACGGCCCCTCCTCTTTCTTCATGCACTCATCATGTTCCCGCAGCCCTCTTCATCTCCCCCTCAGACAATGATTTATGAGAAGGGGAGCCTTGGAGTCCCTAAAGCTATCTATCATCTGGAAAACTGCAGCAAACACAGGAATTATTTTTGGAAATTGGAACAGGGTCAGCTTGATTACCTTGTCTATGCCCATAGAACGTCTTCCTGCAATTATTAAGGGACAGGACAACAATTAAGCAAGGGATGCAGAAAACGTCATGACAGAATTTATCAGGCATAATGCTCATAGCACTCAGATATGGCTCTGACACCTGAACGGTGATTGATCACCCATCATCACGGATTAACCAGTTGGGTTGACCTAGAAAAACAATACAGAATTTCACCTATAGTGTACTCATACATGGTGACCTACTTGGTGTAGTTTGCACGTTTTCTTCCTCTCACTATGGTTTCTGCTTATCTCCATCCTCCAGCAGCTACTTTGCATTGCCTAATCTAGTAAAGAGGTTAATGTTATTTTTGCACATGCTTGATTCTTCTGGTGCACAAATGGGGTTGCAGAAAGCATCGCAATAGCATAACAGCAAGGTTGACCCTCTTAGAAAAGACTCTTGAAAGAGTTAAGGACCACAACCTAGAAACACCTTTTTGCTCATTTCAGTCATTACAAAAACAGGAAAACCACATGCAACTGCCTGCAGCCCACAATAAATAGTACACTCTGATTTCACATCAGGCAGCTGTGTGACTTTGGCTCTGCAGTATAGGCGAATGAGTCCATTGGCATGGTGGCACACTTTTCTTCCTCTAACCAGAGCATTATTTTTAGAGCAATAGCTCATTAGTCCACATTTTGTTTCTTTTTAACTACGATGAAAGAATTTAATCTCATGCCACTTTATTGGCCACATCCTCAGCAAGTGGACCCCAAAGGCACAAAAGGATTACTATTTAGTCAGAAAGTATAGAAATCACAACTGTGCACACTGTGAAGCTAAGAACATCACTCAGCATGATGTCATTTTGATTTTTTTTTTGTTTCTCATGTTACCATGTGGGAATAATGGCACATGACAAATATAGCTCCAAGACAAATCTTCTGCTGTACAACAGAAAAGTATGCTCTACTTGCAAAAGTCTTTGAAGCTGTACCAGTTCTTACTTCTCCCCACTCACATCACTTCAGAAATTAAATTTACCTTCATTCATTTCCTGGAAATTTATGCTAATCCAACTACTGGCATGATTTGCTTAAAAAGGGGTCATTGACTGAAAAATTGTTTTTTTTAGCTTTTAACCTTCTGAAATTTATCAACTGGTCATGTGATTAGCGAAAAAATATCAATGCAGTAATTTCTCTACACACACACACACACACACACACACACACACACACACAGAGAGCCTTTATATCATTTTTCTCTCCAAGAAACTGTTTTAACTCTTCTGGGTTTTTTCCAGTATGTCAAGAAATGGGAAACGCCATTAAAACCCGCCTGCTGCTTTGTTATTGGCCAGCCTAGCTGTCTGTCATGTAGCTGGCAGGGGAGCTAAAGGCATTAGCTTCAGAGCTAACATTGCTACAAGGAAGTTAGTTAGCTTGCCAGGCACAGTTTGTATTCCTATTTTCTTTAGATTTCAATTACTCCTATCCACCTTCTTCCTGGGGGTGCCGCTGTAGGAACGATTATGGGCGGAGCTTCTGGTTTCGGCTGACCTAGTGTTAAATCAGTCAGTAAGAGTGGAGTAGCAGGGGCATTTAAAATAGCATTTTTAAAAGTTTTTCAAATTCATTTTAATGTATAGTCCACATACATGTTTTGCACTCAAGTGGCAGCTAATTTCAGCTCTTCTAGGTTTTGTATATTTTTGAATGTTTTGGCGTAGTTCTGGCACTTGCTGGTGTTCGTGGCTGTGCCAATAGACTCCTCCAATAAATGGAGGCTTCTCACCACACGGTGACAGACGACATCCAAGCACGGTGTTGTGGCGTACGCCTGCTCTAAGGTAAATTTGATTATGCCCAACATATTTTAACAAAATGCAGCCGACTTTACTGCAGTGGAGGCGTGCTGGTCTGAATGCGCACCGCGTCATTATGAGTACAGGCAACGAGAAGTCATAAATCATGACTCTTTCTTTGTTTGGTAGCGGCAAAGTCCCAGGAAAACCCCATGAGTGTCTGGTATCATTGGAAAGCTTAGAAATCGTACTTTCTAAAAATACCTATGCTTTTGCGGAAGACGTAACTTCCGACCGATCAAATGTGAGTTTTCAACCTAGCCAAAATATAAACAAATCATCTTTTTCTGGGTCAGTTTTTGCACACTTCCTACAAATTAAATATCATTTTGAAGGTCTTTCAATAGAGAATATGGAAATAACATTACATCAGTTTTGAAAATGTCCTCAAAGTGACTCATCTTGCCAGCACGGGTCATTTGTTTATAGCATTAGCCTCTTAGCAGCGGTGCTAACTAATGGAGCTACAGTCTACGAGGCCACTTTATAAGGCCGTCTTCCCACCCCTCGATAGTTGTGGGAAGTGGTATGATTATATTACTGTTTTGAGGTGCAAGAGGCCGTGTTCCCACATTTCTGATGCCGAAGTCATTGTTTTTTAACAAGGAAAAGTGTCCCGTTTTAGTGACAACCATATGTTGTTCTAAATTGTCCCTAGATATCTGTCTCCTATGGGCCCTTAGAGTAGAGGGTTAGTGCTAGTGAAGCGCTTTGAGTGGTCTTTGAGACTAGAAAAGCACTATATAAGTTATCCTTATGTTCTAAACTAGTACCGGAAGTTGCTGCCATAATTCACGCAAGGCATCATGGGGCCTAGGAATAAGGTGGATAGACATCCCTGTTTCCACCTGACTCACTAATCCACAGTCAATAGCATATCTTGCGTCATTCTGGCTTATTTTTGTTATATTTCGGCTTTGATGCTACAGAGCTGCCAACTTTTCAGTACAGAGCTGCCAACTTTTCAGCAAAGCTTGGAGTGAGATTTAGAAGGAACTGTGCAAGGGGGAGAATGTGGGGTAGGGGTGGAGTGAGGGTGCATGCATAGCATTCACATAAACAAGGGTTTTTTTCAATACATACACTTCTTCACCTTTGAATAAGTTTTGGAACATATTCAGTCTTCTTTATGCTGCCTTGAGAGCTCTCACTGTGTAAAAATCTGAAGGAAGTCAACACAATATTGGCAGTATTTTCCTTGTTTTGGAGTGAGAAAAAAGGTTTGTGGTGTGAGAGAGGAGCCAAAAGAGTGAGACTCACTCCAAAAGGGTGACAGTTGGCAACACTGTAAATAACCATTAGCATTAGCTTGGCTAGGTGGTTGGCAGCATTGATGTCTTAATAAATAGTTATATTAAAATCTCAGTGGTCAATCAGTAGCTGTATTAGGAGCTTGTCTCGGTGTGGAGGAGGTGAGGGACAGGTCACCTGGTGTTAGCTGTTGATCCAGCCTTTTTTGATAGCTATTTTCTTTGAATTCGGTTCACCCCCATTGGAATCCTTGTTCATCTACAACACTTAACCGTACATGTCGTTCTTAGATGTTATTTCAGCTTAATTTCTTCTAGTATTATCTTTAACTGGGACCAAAGCCAGCTAGCTGAAGCTAGCAGTTTAGCCACTGAGTCACGAATGTTTCTGTGCTTATTGTGCTCCATGGACCATTTCTATGCTACTGAAACCACACACCACTGTCCAGAAGCTATGCATTATTTAATTCATTCTTTAAGACGTATTTACCTTTACTTGGCTCAGGGTTGCTAACCAGCTAAGACTAGCAATAGTGACATCACTATTCTTCCGTTCTTCCGGTTCCGGCGCCACACGAGTTGGCTGCCTTTTGCAACAGCGGCTCAATTCTGAGTCGTTTTATCTTCCTTCTTCTTTCTGATCCGGTGATAACTTTCTGATCCGGCACACCTTTCACTCTATATATATCACGGACACACAGATCACCCCAAAGCCTCTGTTTACAGCAGGAGACGATACAGCAGGGAAGAGCTAGCTAGCACTCAACCGCCACCCGGTGCTAACGGAGAAACTCGACATACCGGGAGAACTGAAGCGAAAACGACGCGGGTGCCGGGCTGGAGTTTAGGCGGCGTGCAAGAAATATAAGACAGAATAATAAAGAGCGATGGCAAGAACCAAGCAGACCGCCCGCAAATCTACTGGAGGAAAAGCCCCCAGGAAGCAGCTAGCCACCAAGGCTGCTCGGAAAAGCGCTCCGGCCACCGGCGGAGTGAAGAAGCCTCACCATTACAGGCCCGGTACCGTGGCTCTGAGAGAGAGCCGTCGCTACCAGAAATCCACGGAGCTGCTCATCCGTAAGCTGCCCTTCCAGCGCCTGGTGAGGGAGATCACTCAGGACTTCAAGACCGACCTGCGCTTCCAGAACTTCCAGAGCTCCGCCATCATGGCTCTGCAGGAGGCCAGCGAGGCCTACCTGGTGGGTCTCTTCGTGGACACCAACCTGTGCGCCATCCACGCCAAGAGGGTCACCATCATGCCCAAAGACATCCAGCTGGCCCGCCACATCCGCGGAGAGAGAGCTTAGACTTTCTGTTGCACATCCACCAACCACAATGCTCCGCACTGTGTATCTATATATATATATATATATTTATATTAATATGTACATATGTATACTAGCTGCTCTTGTTTTTTCTTGCCTTCTGATTGTTGCTCTGAGTGTTGCTATCCCTGTGCTGTTGCAATCCTGGAATTTCTCCATTGTGAGACTAATAAAGGCTTATCTTATCCTATCAGGGGGAGGGTGGCGTTAACAGCGGCATTTAAAGAGACGTGCACTGAAACGGTTCATTCTCAGGAATGCTGCAAAAGATGATTCACACATGCAGTATGTTGCAATAATTAAATAATTAAAGACAATTTTACTAAAAAAATGTCACAAACATACCATTAAGACATGTGGGAGCTTTCAACATGAGAAAAGTGCAGTGACCCCTTTAATCTAACCTCAAATCACAATCTTAAATCAAACCTTCACCTTACGATTGATTATTTTCTATTTCTTTATTTTCCTTTGATTTTTTTTACCCTTAAAATGCAGACGTCTGCACAATATGACTATAAAACACATTTATCTCCCCACAGCGGTAGCCCCACAACAGAAACACTTTCACTTTCGATGTGTCACAGTCTCTCATGTAAGTCAATTTCAAGACTACGCTGCCGTCTCTTTGACTCATTTAGGCGCTTCCAGCCCACCCCTCTCATCCTTCTCCCTCTCACGGTCTCAGTACCAGTGACATCATGCTCACGTTGCCCCACTGCCCTACTTACAAATAGAGGGAGGGAGCATTAGAGGAAGAAGGCACGGGTGGATAGAGGAGAGGATGAGGCAGATGGCAGCAGGGGGTCTATAAATAGCCTCTCCAGCTGATTGCTACTGTGAGAAGGGGAACGGTAGATATGGGAGAGGAAAGTTTCATCTCCTAACTTGCCTGATTTGCCTTGAAATTCTTCAGTGCTATTTCTGATATGTTTGTTGAGTTTGATGGGTTGTAATGGATCACATCAAATGTTCCCCAGTTTCTCCTTAAATAGCACACTATGGGGAAAAAAAAAACAAAAAACATATGCAGTGTTAACTAGCATTCATCAATATTGACAAGAAGCTGATCTTTTCCCCACTGTGTGTGTCTTCCCTAGCTGTGCGTTTCGGTCGCATCCCCAAGAGAGAGAAGCAGCGACTTCTGGATGAGATGCAGAGCTATATGAACAGCCTGAATGATTCAGGTGCCATGGACATGGAACCGTCTCCAGCGAGGGAAAATCCCACCAGCACAGATGAAGGAACCTCAAAAGAGGCCACTGGAGCCATTTCCAGAGCCTATTGTGATATTTTCACCAGCAATACCCACAACCAGGAGAGGGCATCAAAGCGAGCCAACCTCATGACCAGTAACAACAACACAACTCCCTTTGCTCAGGAGGGCAGTTTTCCTCCAGTCTCATCTCATCACACCTCTGCTCACAGTTACCAGTCTTGCCCCGTTGCCCCTGCCGCTCTATGCCCAGTTGCCCCTCTTGACAACCAGCCTGCGTTTCACAATGTGAACAACAATCACTATTCCTATTTAGTTTCAGGAAATCACAATCACACCCAGACCAGTGCTACAGCCTCTCAAAAGGCAAGCCCAACCATTCACAATAGTTTTCGCAGTTCAGGAATTGCCCAAAATCAGCTGTCCTGCCCATGGAAATTAGCTTCAGGAGCTAAAGTACTGGTGAGTGCAGAAGGATTGCTACATTCCTATAATACTCCCTTCATGACATCTTTGTTGGCCAGAATTCTTGATTCTGTATCTTTTTGTCTCTCCCTTAGGCCTGTCCTCTCAATGCGTGCCCGGTGTCTGGGGCAGAGCGTAGCAGCCAGGAGATATGGGAGTCCTTCTCTCAATGTTTCACCCCAGCTGTCAAGGAGGTGGTAGAGTTTGCCAAAGGCGTTCCAGGTTTTCAGGAGCTTAGCCAGCAAGACCAAGTCATGCTGCTAAAATCAGGCACCTTCCAGGTATTGGCACACATTTATTAGTTGGAGTGGTTGGCTGTCATAGCTGCTGCTACTAATTGTGCTTAAAGGTATTATTTGTAAATGCCTTGATTTTCTTTTTGTTGCGTCTTTAGGTTCTGATGGTGAGGTTCTGCTCACTGTTCAATGCGGAGGAGCGTACTGTGACCTTCCTAAATGGCAAAACCTACCCGCTACCCACCCTGCGGGCCCTTGGCATGGGCTCTCTGCTTGATGCAATGTTTGAATTCAGTGAGAAGTTGGGCTCACTCGGGCTAGAGCCTGATGAGATGGCCCTCTTCATGGCAGTGGTGCTGGTCTCTGCAGGTGAGACTCTGATCCTAGAAATGCTGCAGTGCTGCGACAGTTTATTCATAACCTGCTATCTGTGTCAGCCATTCACACCTTCACATCTTCTACATGCCCCTTAGATCGTTCGGGAATTTCGGACATGCATGCAGTGGAGCAGCTACAGGAGGGTCTGATCCGTGCGCTGCGCTCGCTGATCAGCCGCCGTCGCCCAGACGACACCACACTCTTCTCCAAACTTCTCCTGCGCCTGCCAGACCTCCGCACGCTCAACAATTTGCACTCCGACAAACTGCTGGCCTTTCGCATCGATCCTTGAGTGGACCCTGTGGTTCACCGGAAGTTGTTTGCACTGAAATATGCAGTACACACACAAACGCACACGCTGACATACAGATGTTAACTTCCAAAGGCAGGACTTCCTTCAACATTGAGGAACAAGGAAATATGCAATATCAGGAGGGTTTTTGAAAGTGCAAATGTGCGCAACAAACATTTTTTTGGATGTTGATTTCCATGCAGTGTTTTTGACCCCCCCCCGCCCCCCCCACACACATACACAAAGAAACCACAGCACCTCTAGTGAGAAATTGTTCCACTTAAAAAAAAAGTTGATGTATAGACTTATTTACCATTGTAAAGATCTTATTTGTGCACTGATTATATACTTAAGAGTTAAAGCTTTTCACTTCTGTTTATTCCATAAGTCATGCAACATAAAGATGAGAGATGGATTTCCTTGACTAAAGCAGTTATTAGGGACCACAGGTGGTGACTGACCATTTTCAGTTTTTGTTTAAGAGAAAGGGAACTTGTAAATACAACATGAAATGGTAACGCAGTTGTGTTTTACTGTTTCATAATCATACCATCTGCATTAGTGTTGGAATGAGTCCTCATTTAATATGCCACTTCTAGGAAAATTGGCAGGCATTCTGTCATGGGTTTAAATATGCCAATTTAAGATAATACTGACTTTCTTACTGTTATTACACAAAACATAATGTCAGTGTCACTGTACTGAATCACATGTGGACTGATGGAGACGCTCCATGCACAATAAGTTTTCTAGTTCCTTTGTTTTATTTTTTTTGTTGTTGTGGATGTAAATATTGTCTATATATCAATTACTGAACTGATATGATGAATCGAACATATGAGTTTGCTGTGAAGAAGAATGTAATGACCTTCATGTATTATGTAGGGGGGCGGCCTGGTTGCCTTGGATGGGGTGGTTTGCACAGGAGAATGTGAAGTGGGGATCTCAGATGGATTAGACACGCTTCTTGCTATTAGATAATGTAACCAACCAGCATAATCCCTGAAATCACCAGCACTCGCTCCACACGCACCCTTCCTCTTCCCCAGATGTTTGTCATACAAACACAAGAGATATTTTTGGGTGAGGGATCTAATTTGATCGGTCCTGTCACTGTTTGTTTGATTATGGTTGATTGAACACATCTTGTATATTTTGTAAATTTTTGTTCCTGATTAGAGATGATGCAATGATATAAAGTCTGACTTATATATTAGTCTGCTTCTGTCTTTTTTTTTTGCACCTATTCATTTAAAGTTTAGTTAATGAAGATTAACCCACACTTATAAACTTTAAATAGTATTAATAAGAGAAACTATTATCTAAAGCAACTAAGATATTAAAAGTAAAAGTAACAGAAACATCTAAATCCATAAAAATATTTAAATTATACAGTCTTTTGTTGCAGAGCTGGATTTCCAAATACTGTACAAAACAACTTTCTCCCCATAGACCATCAGCCTGCAGCATGCAGCCACAGAGCCAATTCTGGTACTTGTGGCTCCCTTTTATGAAAGAAAAAAGTGAAATGCACAGGAAAAAGTTGCAAGAAAAAAATCATTGCAACTGTATTAAAAAATTGAAAATAATCCTTCTTAAGATAGTGAAGCTGCCAATTTGCATTTAACACATTTGCGAGTAAAAAACGCCAATTTGAGAAATAACGAAAAAAAAAACCCCGACAAAACTACAGAAAAGGGGGAGAAAATAAATTGCAAGAAAAAATGTGCAAATATATGAGATGAGCAGCATATACTGTTTAAAGAGATTTCAATATTGATTTACTGAATCCACATCAACAAAATGTAGTTACAGAGTTCATGAACTCTATGTACAGCATGAGTCTATATCCCACAATAACACATCCCAGTAGAATCACAGTTCACTGTGCTACACTTATTGACAACCTGTTTGTCAATGTTTTCGATAAGAAAATAGAAAGTGGATTATTGATAAATGATATAAGTGACCACTTGCCAACCTTTGCACTTATCCATGGCCACACAGGGCCCAACGCAGAAAAAATTTCAAAATCGTTCAGACACAAATCACCAAATGCAATCAGTTCTTTTAAAGAGGACTTGCTGAAGCAAGACTGGACAGAAGTCTATGTATCAGATGTAAATGAAGCCTATGACACATTTATAAACATTGTAACCACTCTTTATGAAAAAAACTGCCCATTAGTAAAAAAAAAGCTTAAACACAAATTTGCTGATAAGCCATGGTTAACCAAAGGACTACAAAAGGCGTGTAAAAAGAAAAATTTATTATATAAAGCTTTCCTAAAGAAAAGAACAAAAGAAGCAGAGCAGCGATATAAAACATACAAAAATAAGTTAACATATATAATAAGATGTAGTAAAAGAGACTATTACAGTAAAGAACTGGCGAAAAACAAAGACAATATTAAAAATACATGGACAATACTCAACAGTATCCTTGGAAATAAAAGCAGAAATACAAGCTACCCAACTAATATTCCAAAAAATAATAAAACGACTCAGAGTGTGAATATAGCTTCACCTGCAGATGAATTTAATAATTTTTTTGTTAACATTGGACCTAAACTGGCCCGAGAAATACCCACTCCGGTGCCTACAGGTGATACAATATGCAATAACACTGCTGTAAAAGACTCCATCTTCATAAAGAACACAGACGAAAGAGAGGTCATTGAAATTGTTAAATCGTTCAAAAGTAAAACATCTACTGACTGTGATGGTATTGACATGCTACTAGTCAAAACTGTTATCGAATGCATAGTGAAACCACTGACGTATATCTGTAACCTGTCTCTCCAATCAGGTATATTTCCCAATGCAATGAAAATAGCTAAAGTAATTCCGATACACAAGACGGGCGACAGAGGGGAACTCTCAAACTATAGACCAATTTCACTATTACCGCAATTTTCCAAGATACTTGAAAAAATATTCTATGAGAGAATTGACAACTTCATACTGAAGAATGATTTATTGTGTGAGCAGCAATATGGGTTCAGACACAAGAGGACGACTGCATATGCCCTAATGGAATTTACAGAAAAAATATCAACAGCCATTGAAAATAAAGAGTATTCAGTTGGAGTATTCCTAGATCTTAAAAAAGCATTTGATACAGTAGATCATAATTTATTATTAAAGAAACTACAAAATTCTGGTATTAGAGGGGTAGCACTGTCCTGGTTAAGTAGTTACTTAAAGAATAGATATCAGTATGTATGTGTTAGCAACAAAAACTCAGAGTTGCTGAAGGTCACCTGTGGAGTCCCACAGGGTTCAGTTTTGGGACCATTATTATTCAATATGTATATAAACGATATATGTAAAGTTTCAGAAAAAATGGACTTAATATTGTTTGCCGATGACAGTAATCTGCTATGCAGTGGAAACAATTTGGAACAACTTCTGGATACACTCGGAAAGGAATTAGGAAAGCTTAAACTGTGGTTTGATTCAAACAAATTAACGCTCAATTTAAGTAAGACAAAATTTATAGTCTTTAACAACCATCACAACAACCCAGTACCCAAACTCAGTGTAATGGTGTAGAGATTGAAAGGGTATCTGAAACTAAATTCCTTGGAGTAATAATTGATAACAAATTGTGTTGGAAGTCACATATTAATTATATTAAAGGTAAAGTATCCAAATCAATTGCAATATTACACAGAGTGAAATATTTGCTGAATCAACCCACACTATACACCTTGTATCACTCATTAATACTCCCATACATGACATATTGTAATGAAGTATGGGGGAATACATATAAAACAAACATATATCCACTCTTTATGCTTCAAAAGAGAGCTATTAGAATAATAAACAAAGCAGCTTACAGGGAACCAACAAACCCACTTTTTCTTAAACAAAAAACTCTCAAGTTGAAAGATCTGGTTGACTTTAAAACCGCAATAATAATGTTCAAAGTGAAGAATTTATCACTGCCCGCAAATATCCAAAAGTTGTTCCAAACAAAGGAGAAACGATATCACTTCAGAGGAACATGTATATTTCAAAAGCCTACAGTGAGAACAACCACCAAGCAACACTGTATTTCAGTGCAAGGAGTCAGATTATGGAACGATTATGGACCTGAATTAAAATCATGTACAAAGCTTGGACAATTTAAACAAAAACTAAAGGAAGAAATACTCCAAACACATTTACAAGACGACATGTAAACTCACATAAGGATTGACATATCCAGCCTGTGTTGTGTTGTAGCTTAGTTTTTTTTTTCTTTTTTTTTCTCTCTGTGACATTTTGTCTTAGATTTGTTTTGAATAATAACCGCTTAACTTAGCTTAGCTTAGTTTTCTTTTTTTTTTTTCTTCTCTCAGTCACATTTTGTCTTAGCTTTGTTTTAAATTGTAATCGCTCTTGTCTTGTTTTCTCTTTTTTCTCTTTTGAATTCTTGGATGGAATATGGGTGTGTGGGGAGACTTGAATAACGAAACCGAATTGCCTTTAATTTCAGTTTATTTCAAGTAACCATTCCACTGTCTGCTCTCATTCCTGAGCAGCGAACCAAGAGAGTGAACACACCAAAGTTCTCTCATTTAAACATTCTCACATCAAACCATTTCCCTCGCGGGGGAAATCACACATCTATCTTAAAATCTCTTTATTCACATTCATTAGCCTTTTATTTACATAACTCCCCCTTCTCTCCTCTCGAGCCTCAGTGGTCAGGAAGTCTTCTGTCCCCTGTCCTCCGCAGGGGGTCCAGGCTCTGTGGCTCCGCACCGCAGGGGGCTGGCTCTCCTTCATCGTGGTTAAATCACATATGCAGTGTCCAACACTAATCTACTACTACTACATGTCTCACAACACAGCCATAGGTGGGCAATATAAGCTGCGGCTTCAGCCATCACCCATTTCGGATAACTCACGTGGAATTGTATAGTAGAAGGAGTCTTTGTCTAATTTGACCTTGTTGTTATATTATACAGTTTCTTTTAACCTGTACTGTACTATCCGAAATAAATTCATTCATTCATTCATTCATAAAAAAAACCCTATTGTTAATAGGTCCAGTTAGTTATGTCAACAGGATAGTTTACTTTTATAACTCAGCTTTTCCGCCTTCATTTTAAGATTTATTTATTTTTTTCTTAAGAAAAAAATGGTTGCAAAAAAAATCCCCAACTTCTTTCCATGAGGTTGCTGCTCCGTCGTTGACTGGGCATTATGTCTTCATGCAAAATAAGTTAATACCGCCACCATGTGGTGAATTGGTGTATTTTTTTACTGTTTCATCGAAATCTATAACTCATCTGAATCTGTGACCTTACTTAACTATACCTGCATAATAATTAATTCAAACATCAAAATAACAATTCTAGAGATTTCTGGGCTCTTCTTACATTAATCTGGACAATTTATTTTTATTTATTGACCAGGAAAATCAGATAACAATGGCCGCTGCAGTCACATATTCTGCTGGGTCACATAGTTCGGTCTAACACCAGGATCCCGGAAGTATGTTATCGACAGCTGTGTACCTACCATTCACTCTTCATTTGTTAATTTTTTCCATCTACATTTAAGACGAATTATTGTTATTGTTACTATGGGACTGCCACTGAAAGTTTCGGTAAGGTATATGCTATATTATGACAGAGTAGCGGAAGCATGATGTGAGGGCCAGTTAAAACTTGTCTTTCAGACAGCTAGCATTAGCATAATCTCGGTGTTTGGTGCTTATTGTTTAAAATAACTAAAGTAGCGCAAATTATCGTTTTCCGAAATTAACCCAGGTGTTTTATTATGTGGATGAGATGCTAGTTTTGAGTACATTGTAAACAAGATGACTGCGAATTAAAGGCAGAAATATTCGAACCTGACATACTGTTTTATACGCTCAGTTAATCTATTTTTGACCCAAGTATTCTGATACCATCTTATCCTCTTCACTCTTCGTAGGTCGTAGACCTATTACTGATTTTCACTTATTATATTTCACTGGCTAACATAATAAAAAGAGAGCTTTATTGTCGAGAAATAGAAGACTAATAAATACTGATAGAAGTGCTCCAGGGAGTACTGGTATGCAGACCAATAGGCGTCACGTCTCACTGTTAGTGCAGTCACAAAGTCCTCAGGCAATCTATTCCATGTTTCAAAAACTCTATTAGAAAAAAAATTCTGTCGCCTGCTCTTACAACATCTTGATTTTTTTTTTTTTTTCAAACAATGTCCTCTGGTGAATACGGGGTTATCATCCAGCTCCAAAGAACAGAGATCAACCCTATAAATGCCATGAAGGTACTTATATACTGCAATGACGTCTCCCCGAGCACGTCGATACTGCAGTGTTGGAAGCTTCAAATCACGTAGTCTATCAGTATATGCTGGATGCTGAAGTCCTGGGACCAGCTTTGTCACACTTCTTTGAACGCCCTCTAGAAGTTTTGCTTGCCTAGCATATATAGGAAAAACAACTGTATTGCAGTACTCCAGATGAGTCCTGACAAATGATTTACATAGTGTGTTAAAAGTCTCTTTATCTAAGAATTCGAATGATCGTCTCATCGGTCCCAGCTGCCGACTGGCTTTATTCACTTGCTTCTCCACGTGGATATCAAACTTGAGTTGATTATCCATCCATACTCCCAGATCCTTCTCTTTCTTGGTTTCCTCTAGGGTAACTTCGCCTAATCTATACTTGTATTTGGCATTGTGCCTCCCAAGGTGCATCACTTTACATTTAGTGGCATTAAACTTAATTTGTCACCATTCAGCCCAAGCCTGCAGTTGTTCCAAATCCTCCTGAAGTGACTGTTGTTGATGGTCACTGTTAACAACAGAAAAGACCTTAGCGTCGTCAGCAAACAAAGCAATATAATTATGCACAGCTCCCGGCATGTCGTTCACAAAGAGGACAAAGAACAGGGGGCCCAACACTGCCCTGGGGGACTCCTGACAATACATGCGTCCATCCGGTTGCTGCCTCATTAACAATTACTCGTTTCCTTCCTGTGAGAAAATTCCGACTCCAGGTGAGGAACTTTCCCTTAATTCCATAGCCTTTAAGTTTGACCAAGAGTATCCCATGAGGCACGCTATCGAATGCCTTTGCAAAATCCAGGTAAACAGTGTAAATGGGCCAGTTTTCATCAAGCATTCTTGTCCAAATATCCAAACAACTAAGAAGCTGGGTACCGCAGGAGCGACCATTGACAAAGCCGTGCAGACAATTATGTAATAGATGATTCTCATCTAAGTAAGCGACCAGATGATCCCCAACAATGACTTCCATAATCTTGCAGGTCTCACATGTAAGGCTTACTGGTCTGTAATTCCCGGGGTCAGATTTTGGGCCCTTCTTATAAATCAGCGAGTGATACATGAGCTTCTTTCCATCTCATGGGGATCACTCCCTGTTCTAATGACTTGTTTATGATGGTTGCGAGGGGGCTAGAGATTACAGCACTCAACTCTCTCAACACCCTAGGTACCATACTAAATGTTGGGACGCAAATCTGATGTAGAATGTGTAGACCAAGACAGACAAAAATATTTGGGATTCACCAGAAATTGTACACAAGTAAAAGTGTAGTTAACTTATGATTACAGAAGTACATGGAAAAAATCCTTAGTTTAATTTTTATAATAAATTTTCTTGTAAATTTGTGACTCAAGTGCGGCCAGTTTTGGGGGGTTTCTCTTAAATATGTTCACCTGAGTAAAATAAGATATAAACGCCCCAAATGTACTCTTTAATAATGATAATCCAAATCATTTCAAGAAGCAGTAACCAGAAATAAGTTAAATATTTTCATGAGTAACCACACTAACAGTAAAAACAAAAAAACCTTAGTTCTGCTGAAGAAAGTCAAATTTCATTTTTACTTTTGAATTATCAGAATATGAAAAATAATCAAAAGTAACTCAAGGTGTATGACCTGAGTAAAATTGAAGTTTTTCTTTATAAATGTAATCAAATAAGAGAAAAGTATCCTACAATAAAACTACTCAGAAAAGTATGGGTTTTTTTAACAAATTGCTTAAGTACATGTAGTTGAGTAAACCCACCTCTGATGATTTATGCAAAGTAGCATTTCAGAAGGCCCAGAATGTGTAGTTTTTAGGTCTAATATCACTCATTTCTGAACAAAAACATCATCATGTTCTGTGTTTTGTTTACGTAGTCAAGAACATAGAGGCAATAATAAACTTTATATATTTTATTAAAACTAAAAATGGGAAGAGCATTTGGAAAACTGGGGTTTAACTATGAATGTAGAAACTTCAAACACTGTGGTATATATTTTTTTTTTAAAAATCACCATAAAAATGCAACTATGACTACTAACACTGAATTACACAACTGACATTTTATACGTTACAAATAAAATCAAAAGTACTTGCTAGTTGCAAACTAGTATTTGCAAAATAAAAGATTACACACGTAAGTGTCAAAATTCCCTAAAACCACACATTTTCTTTTATTAGGGCCACCAGTGTAGGTCACATTTCACCTGGACCAAATGTATGTTTGTGGTGTTACCCAAAAATGTAATGTTTTTAAATCATGTGATTTTAGGATTAATTTAGGAAATGCCTTTACATTTCAGGCTAAATGTATAAAATATAGGATATTTTACTGCTGTCAAATGTGACTCTCAGTGGTCATGTTGAGGTTCCTCTCACTTCATACTGGCTATTTGTCCCTCCACAGGTGCCCCAAAACGAAGAGAAAAGTGCTGGAAACATCTTATCAACACTGCTTTGACCTCAAGGGTGCGTAGCTCCTGACACCATGTTAGTGACAGCATATATCGCCATAGTTTTCCTGCTGGCCCTGTGTGTTGGCCTGGAGCTCACAGCGCGTCGCCTCACCCCAGCTCAGTCCACTACTGCAGAAGTAGCCAACCCAGCTTTTCGTGGCTTCCAGAAAATATTCCTACGTGCATACCTTTTAGCACTGTGGGCAGACTGGCTCCAGGGTCCGTACCTCTACAAACTGTACCGCCACTACAGCTTTCTAGAATCCCAAATAGCCATCTTGTATGTTTGTGGCCTGGCCTCCTGTGTTCTGTTTGCCCCTATTGCAGGCTGGCTCCCTCAATTCTTAGGCCGCAGACAGACCTGTTTTCTCTTCTGCTTGTCCTACTCAGCTTGCTGTCTCACCAAGCTGTCGAGAGACTACTTCATTTTGATCGTGGGGCGTATCTTGGGGGGCCTGTCCACATCTCTCCTCGCTACGGCATTTGAAGCCTGGTATGTGTACCGACATGTGGAAGTCCATGATTTTCCCAAAGAGTGGATCCCAAGGACCTTCACCAAAGCTGCTACCTGGAACCATGGCCTCGCTGTGGGAGCAGGGCTGGTGGCAAACTTGCTGGCTGAGTGGCTCCACCTGGGGCCGGTGTCACCTTTTCTCCTGGCTGTCCCCTGCCTGGGTTGCTGTGCTTGGGTGGTGCTAATGGACTGGGGTAAAGAAGAGACTGAAAAAAGTTCTGAAGTTGACAAACAGACTCTACTCCTTGGCACTCCAAATGGAGGCGTGATCCGTTTGTCTGCGAAGGCCCGGTTCTCACGCAGCTGTCACGAGGGTCTGAGGTGCCTGCTGTCAGACAGAAGGGTCATGCTGTTGGGAGGAGTCCAGGCTCTGTTTGAAAGTGTCCTGTACATTTTTGTTTTCCTGTGGACTCCAGTATTGGACCCTCATGGACCTTCTTTAGGAATAGTGTTCTCTTGCCTGATGGCTGCAAGTATGATCGGCTCCCTGCTGTACCGTCTAGCCACCTCCACTCGCTACCGCCTGCAGCCTGGCCACGTGCTCTGCCTCGCCATATTGATGGCCTTCTTCTCTTTTTTCATGTTAACTTTTTCCACCGCCCCAGGACAGCCTCGACCTCATGAATCCTTTCTGGCCTTCCTGCTGCTGGAGCTGGCCTGCGGTCTCTACTTTCCTGCGGTCAGCTTTCTGCAGGGTAGGGTGATCCCGGAGGAAAAGCGCGCCGGGGTGCTAGCCTGGTTTCGATTGCCTCTGCACCTGCTGGCCTGCCTCGGGCTGCTGGCACTCCATGGTGAGGTATCGGGAACAGGTGGAGGGGAGGGCGGCAGTGGCACAAGACACATGTTTGGAGGCTGTGCTGTTATGATGCTGGCTGCTCTGATGGCCGTCGTCAGCCTTTTCACGCTGGGCAGGAATGACATGGACCTGAGACTGGAGGGAGGCAGAGGGGAAGGGGAAATGTTCTGACCAGATGGACTAAACTAATCTAATAGTGGAGTCTGTAGTTTTTTCAAATGCACCATTGCAGAAATTGAAGGTAATTTCTTACCCTGTTATTTCTTTATTATGTAGTTGCTTCCTGTGTGTGAACTCTTTGGGAACATGACCACACCTGCTTTTATTTATCAAGTAAATTCCTGGGAGTTTTTTTAAACCTTTGCTATGATTCCATTAATTTGAGATTATACACCATTGCCCTAAATGTGAAGATGACGTAAATTAAAGAGACTCTAAATAACTTCATCTGTCTGAATAAGCGATGCTGAATCATATTTTGAAAAGTTAGCGCAGCGAGCTCAGTAAAACTTCAGGTGATGGCTTGCATGGTGACCAGTATCTGAATGTCAGTTCTTGCTATATTTCTTCCACAGTACTTGCATTCCTCTATGGATGTTCTGTTGCATCTTTGTCATTTTTTTTTCTGTGAGAACATGCAACTGAATGGCAGGGCTCTGCAGTGTTGTTCAGCATTGTCTACAGGATGTTTTGTCGACTTGTGAATAAAAATGCACATCTTGTTTTTTTTTTTTAAAAACTGTGTTTTGGCAGTATTTCTTTTTCATTCATTTTTTTTTTTTTTGTCTTACAGTATTTTTATCCCAGAGTCCTTTTGGCAAAGACCAAAGAAGGGTTATGTTATGGGTCAGTCCGTCCATCCGTCCGTCTCACTTTTGTGAAATCAGCTTCTCCTACAGTTTGTTCTGATTGTTTTGAAACTTGGGACCATGGTTTGATGTGCTCCGATGATGTGCATATTGCAATTTCACTCTCATCGGATGACCTTGAGGTCAGAGGTCAGATTTTCCCTAAATCTTTTAAACACAATAACTACTGAAAGAAATGATGTAGGCTTTTCAAATCAATACAGTAGTTGGATCTAATACACATCTTGGACGATTTACACCCTCACCTAACTATGGGTTTGGGGTCCAGAGGTCAAAGGTCAAAGTTGCATTGCAGTTGCACTATGGTGAATGGTAAATACTACATTTGCTATTTCTGTAAAACGAGTAAAGCTAGGGCCACCAAACCTTTTATGCAGGTTCACCTTGGGATCCTGACCTCTAACTATGGGTTTGGGGACAAAAGGTCAAAGATCAACATTAACATTGCCTATGCCTTATTACTCGATGAGTAAAGCTAGGGTCACCAAACTTGGTACACAAGTTCACCCTGTGACCCTGAAGTGTGACTATGGTTTTTGGATCACTAGGTCAAAGGTCAACATCAAAATGGCTTAGAAACTATATCTCAACAACAAAGAAAGCTAGGGTCATCAAACCTGGTACACAGGTTCACTCTGAGACCATGACCTCTGACTACAGGTTTGGGGTCAAAGGGTCAAGGTTACCACTCCTGAAGCTCTCTTACTATAGAATGTGTAAAGCCCTCTAGGGTCACCATACTGGCTATACAGGTTGACCTTGGGATCCTGCCCTATAACTATGCATTGTATAATTTGTTGTATATTCATGGATGGTGGGCTTTTCATAATTTGGTTCTGCCACAGTAATTATATTGAAAAGTTGTAAACCGCTCTGTCAGTAAGTATTGAGATCTTCAAAGAAAATGGAGTTGGGGAATATTGCACTTGCCTCAGAGTGCTCTTGTTAAATGTATCCAAATGTGTTTTTCACTAAATCAGGGGTGTCCAATCATGTGCCACGGAGGGCCAAGACCCTGCAGGCTTACCTCAACCAGTGTCTTCAACAGCAGATTTCACTGAACTTCTTCCCACTGATTGCTGATCAGTGAAAACAGCTGCTAAAGAGACTGGGTAGAAGAGAAAACCTGCAGGGTCTTGGCCCTTCATGACGCATGATTGGACACCCCTGCACTAAATGCTTCTTTTCCATTGAGACACCATATTTCTGATCCTGACGTTTTCTTGAAAAATATTTTCCCAAATCTTTTAGAAAGGTGCAGATTAGAATGAAGGTCTATATTTTCTTGAACAAATAACAGTTATGAAACTAGAGCGCATACCTCTGCCAAGGCTCCATCCCTCCCTCCCTTTGTCCTCCCCCCGTCCCTTTGTCCGTCCATATTGGCATCCATCTGTACATTGTGAGACAGGGCCTTGGTGGATGTAGGCACTCGTGGATCACCTTCCACATCTAATGAGTTCATCTTTGGGCCAAGAGCCACCTCAGGTGAAAATTTCATCCAACTCCATCCATTAGTTTTGGAGTATTGTTGCTAACACTCTGTGAGAAGATAAGAGCCTTGGCGGAGGTATGCATTTTGAGATCATCACCAAAATCTAATCATGTGTTCAGTGTGCCGTTACACACCTTTCCTGAAAATTTGAATGAAAGGCACTATATAAATGCAATCCATTATTATTTTTATTATTATTATTACTAGTGCATACCTGTGCATGCCCGTAGAAACCCGTGCATGCCCATGGAGGAGATGCATTGGAACAGAATTCTTGCCAGTTACAGGACAGTTGGTATAGCTACACAGCATTAAGTGGCAATCACATGTGATAGCTTTTGTATGCAGTAAAACATAAAAATTATACAAAATATGCCCTGCCATCTGGGGCTGTTTGCCCCTGCTTGTTACTTCTTCTCCTGCCTGTCACTGTTGTGTGTTATGTTGCTTACTTGTGTCTATATACTGTATATGTCTTGTAGGGAGTCATGTCCTCTGTCTATATGCCGTCATATAGACATCATCTGGTGGGTTTTCTTCTTTGTTCAGACCACTGAAGGGTCTTCTCCTGTCTCAGATGGCTGTGTTGTTCACAGTCATGTCTGTGGTGTAGTGGTGGACCCTGAGGTGTTTCATGTTCACGATTGCTCTCCATCTGGTGGGTCTTCTTCTTCTTCGTTCAGACCACTGGTTGAGGGATAGGTGCGTGGGCACGATCCTGAAAAAGTGGCTTTCGACCCTGTTAAGGAAGGCCCGTGCATGCCCGTAGAAACCAAGAAATTGGAGCACCTGGAGAAAATCAGCGCTTTGCTTGGCATTTTACACATTTGTAGTGTAGACTGGCATTCGTCAAGGTTACACATTTGCCGTCATGTAGGCATGGCGAGTCGTCCTATGATGCCTGAGTTCATAGGACGCGCTATGATGATGAGGCAGAGATCATAGGCCGTCCTATGATGTCCTAGAAACGTGCTTTAAAGTCTGTCGTACCCTATGCTGGTGAAGGGTGTCCTCCTATCTCAGATGGGTGCGATGTACTGCTGGAACCTCAGGTGTTTCATCTTCATGGAATCTTTTCTGACGTGCAGCAGTTGTCGTCATTCTATTGCTCTCCATCTGGTGGGTCTTCTTCTTCGTTGAGACCACTGGTTGAGGGATAGGTGCGTCGTAATTCTAGTTCATGGACAGGATCATGAAAATAGATCTGAGCAAAAAGAGGCTTTCCAGCATGGACTCACTGTATATGACATCACAAAGACATGAAGGCAGCAGCCTTGATGTATATGACATCATAAAGACACGTTGCGTGATGTCTGTCACTGTATATGACATCATAAAGACATGAAGGCAGGCTTGATGTATAAGACACATTTGTCTGTGTGCCGTGGGCTTGATGTATATGACATCATTAAGAAACATCGCGAGTCGTCCTATGATGCCTGAATTCATGGTCTATATGACATCATAAAGACACATTTGTCTATGTGTCCTATGATGCCTGAGTTCAAAGACACATGGTCTATATGACATCATAAAGACACATTTGTCTATGTGTCCTATGATGTTCAGGCAGAGATCATAGGCCGTCCTATGAACGTGACAGACACACAGATTTCTTGCTTTTATACTGTAGAGTGATTATTTTGAACAGAGAAACAGCAAAAACAATATGACTCCATCACTCTATAAAAGCAAGAAATCTCTGTGTGTCTGTCACGCTTCATAGGACATCATAGGACGGCCTATGAACTCTAGACAAATGTGTCTTTATGATGTCATATAGTCCATCACTCAGGCATCATAGGACTCCATGTGTCTTTATGATGTCATGGCTCATAGACTAATGTGTCTTTATGATGTCATAAGGCTCAAAATTGGCAAGGTGAATAAGTCACAGGGCCAGTCTTTACAGTGCGTTCGTGTTTTCTGCACAACAGATTTCTGCAGCCATGGCCAATTCTACGTTGCCACAAGCAGAGTTGCCAGATCAAGCAGTCTTCGTATTGTTGCTCAAGATGAAGAAACTAAGCAAAAGTGTTGCTTTCTCAGCAATGTCGTTTTTAAAGAGGTGCTGACACAGTAAAAATGTGTAACCTTGAAGAATGCCAGTCTACACTACAAATGTGTAAAATGCCAAGCAAAGCGCTGATTTTCTCTGGGTGCTCCGGTTTCTTGGTTTCTACGGGCATGCACAGGCCTTCCTGAACAGGGTAGAAAGCCACTTTTTGCTCAGATCTATTTTCATGATCCTGCCCATGAACTGGAATTATGACGCACCTATCCCTCAACCAGTGGTCTGAACGAAGAAGAAGACCCACCAGATGGAGAGCAATAGAATGAGGAGAACTGCTGCACATCAGAAAAGATGCTGTGAACATGAAACACCTCAGGTTCGAGCAGTACGCCGCAGGCATGACTGTGAACAACACAGCCGTCTGAGACAGGAGGAGACCCTTCAGCAACGGGCATGCAGAAATACTTGCTGATACTTGGTTTATACGGATATGCACGGGTATGTACTAGTAATAATAGTAACAAGACTGTCAGAATTGTATTGACCATACATTGGGGCTGGGTAATTCCACCTTAAATCAACATCATAGTTTATTGAATCTTTCAGGTCCATTATTTTTTTTCCTCCTCTCTTCTGCATTACAGTTTATTGACAAGGTTCATAATTATTAAGCAATATTACACAACAGTATGGTATCATACCATTTTTTTGCAGTTATGAACTAAAAATTCACACAGATGCAGCAAAGTTCAGCCTCCACCTCCTCCACCGTCACCTCCCATTCTCATCTTCCTGTACCGGTGTCCTATGTCCCGCCCTTCCTTAATTCTGATTGGCTGCTTAGGAAAGTCTGACATTGACGAGCGCAGCTGTACAGTAGTCAGACATGTTGAACTTTTTTCAGCCCCGAGCACCGCGACAAAAGCGGCCACCGCTCAAAGCGTTTCAGCACCATAAACGCTGGACTACATAGAGAATGAATAGAAAATAGTCGCCCACAGCAGGAAAAATGAGTTTGGTAGACACGCCCCCTAATACTTTTTCTGCAGTGTTTGGCTTCCGGGTTGCCGAGGCGCGTGGCTCTATGGTGTGAGCATGCACGTAACTGAGTAGACATGTTTTAAAGGGGCAGTACATGAAAAGCGCCAGATTAATATATAAAACAATATTCAAAAAATTCCTGCATCCACACCGTTATCTAAATCACCAGCAAAATCTAACCATCTATTCCCCATGCCATTACACACCTTTTCTGAAAATTTCATCAAAATCTGTTCATAACCTTTTGAGTTGTGTTGCTACCAGGCAAACCAACCAACGCCTCTAAAAACATTACCTCCGTCCTCCCTTGGTGGAGGTAATTATTATTATTATTATTTTTATGGGTCCAAAATGATTATAAATTTTAGATTTTAAGGTGCTAGAGGCAGCATTCTGACCTCCTGGCCAGTAGCTGTCACACGTACTCCTGTCCCAATTGCTTGATAGGCATGTGACATCAGCCCAGTTATGCTATTGGCTGTGACCAACTGTGACATCCTTACCGACCACAGATGTGTATAAACACTAGATAGGACATGGTTAGCCGCCAAGCTAGTCACATTCCATTATGATTACAATAATTACAGCAAGCAATTGTTTGTGTATCCTGTTATCATAATGCTGCAGGTGCTGTCAGCCTATAGAATATGGCACCTCAATTTACCATGAAAAAGTTAGACATGTTAGTCTTTATATGTCTAGTGTTTATATGTTACTGACCACCAGAATCTCACCACATACAGGTGTACACTCAAAATGAATGTCAAAAGTTTGGACATGCCTACCCATTCGACCCAGTGGGTAGGTGTTAGAGATGCAAGTTATCAATTAATTCATTAATTGATAATTGATTCACCTTATTGATCAATTAACAATTAACTGATAAGTGACGTTTTTCCTGAAAATCTGAATTTCCCTCGGTACAATGCGGTCTATCTTTAACATATTAAAAGTTGCTGTTTTTTCATATACTGAATAAAACATGAACATCATATTCCTCAATGATTTATTGTACATTTGCATTTTTTTTTACTACAGACAATGGCATTTTTTGTAGTTTTACAAATTTTGCACGTTATAGTGCAAAATTTGATGTGCTGGTACATCTCAGTAAATGACAAATGTCAAGATTTTTTAATTTATTTTAAAAACTACTTTCAATATCATAAAAATGATCTTTTTTAGTTATATTTAAAAAAAAAACTTTTACGTTCTAATTTACTGAGATGCACTGGTAGACTGTTTTAACAGGAAAATAAACTGTGAGCTGCTTCATCTGCTGCATGTTAAACATTATCACAGTACCCCGGTAATCCAGGCAAACCCAGTACGGTCTGGGTTCCCTCTGTTGTCTGTTACCTCAGTGGTGACTTGAGTCCGGTCTGCTTTCCCCTCTAGCGGCAGGTTGAAGGGAGGCAGCGGGGATATGTTTTTGTGCTCGTGTAGCCTGCTGCAGTCTGTTTCTCCACCCTGTTGATTTGACAGGTGGACATTGGAACTTAGACTAGAATAGAATAGGCTTTATTGTCATTGTACAGTTGTACAGCACAACAAAATTTGTGGGTGCTCCTCCAGGCTACTGCACAATAAAGTAAGTGAGAAGAATTTGAAATAAAAGAGTTACAGAACACACGGTTAATCATACAACTGAAGTAGAAATAAAAAGTAAAAATAATAAATAGCCCATTGGTATTTACACAGGTATGGTAGTGGCTTCGCAGGTGGAACTATGTACATAAGAGTTTTGTCAGCCTCCGTCGGTCTATGATGACCATGGAAGAGAATCCTAAACGTCTACTCTGCTGGAACAGCACCGCCTGTGGTGTTCTACCTTCCAGCGTTGGGCGTTGGTAGGATTCAAGCCTGGGCAGGAAGATATGGAGGACAAGATGTTACCCATGCAGCATGTCCCCCCTCTCCACGTCACTGATGAATCCAAAGGAACAGCAGGGCTGCTATAGTTTGGCACCAGCGCCGTCGCAGGAGCTGCCAGAACGATGTTGAGCACAACAGAGAACTGCCTTAGGGGCTCCGACTCCGGATTTTTCCTCAGGGTTGACTCCCGAAGCCTTTCCCGTGACCGGGTGTGCCGCAAGGCAGCGGAGGTTTGAAATCAGGGTTTACCTTCCCCTAGATGGGCTACCTTCCCAGGTTGACGAGCCACCATCTACCCGAAGCATCTAGTTTTAAGGTGCCAGAGATCCGCCCTCGCCCCTTCTCCTATTAGTAAAAGCAGTTCCGCCGGGCTTAGAGACTAAACCACACGGGCAGGCTAGGAGTTGGACTTAGTTGTCAGAGGCTTTTCGAGACGCACGCCGTAAGGAGCATTTTATGAGCACTGGAAGCTTAACCCCAGTGCCGCTCCTGGCTATGACAACCTTGGAACCACATAAGAGTGCAGAGTGCAGAACACATAATTGAGTAAACTGGCCCAAGGATTATGGAAAAATATGTACAGTAGTGATTTCACGGATGGGTCAATATACATGAAAGTGAGGAGTGCAAAGACAGGTGAATTATAGTGACAATTAAAAGGTTCTCACTTCTGTGCATGTGAACATTTAGAGGGAAGGGGGGTGTGACCTCTGACTATTTGCAGTTCGGATGGCCCAGGGGTAGAAACTGTTTGTCAATCTGGAGGTGTGGGTGTGGGACCTGATCGATCTGAACCGTCATCCAGACTTCTTGTGATTCTTCGACATAACCCAGAAGGGTGAGTTTTTTTGCTCTGCACAGCACATGTACTCTGGGGGCTTAGCGTCTTCTGCTTTTTCGGTTGAAATGTGGTAGTGGGTGACCATGTACACCCCTGCCTGGATGGCGAAGTTACTACATTTAATTGAATAAGCTTCCATCAAACTGGGGATTCTAAATTGTCCTTAGGTATGACTGTGAGAATGAATGGTTGTCTGTCTCTCTGTGTTGGCCCTGCGATGGACTGGCGATCTGTCCAGGGTGTACCCTGCCTCTCACCCAAAGATGCTGGGATAGGCTCCAGCCCCCTGTGACCCAAAAAGGATTAAATGGAAGAAGATGGATGGATGGATGGATGGATGAAAAGGACTGCTGTGTTATCAGTTAACTGACAACTAATTTAATTTAGTCGACTAAATTCTTATTGACAATTAATCAAAAGTCAATAAATCATTAAAGGTCTGATGACACGATTTTGACTTCATCTAATTTTGCAACACATAATTTGCAGTTCTAAGTCAAACAGGCTTTTTTTCACACAAATATCCAACATTTTCATGATCGCCACGTCACAAATTGCATCAGTGGCTGGAAAACCCCCTGGCCATGTTGTGACATCAGTGACAGAACACAGCGCTTGGCTGCCCATTGCACACACAGGATGGAAGCAGTAGAAAACATCGACGATGGTTCCAGCACATGTAGTCTGGAATTGGTTTGTGTTGTCCAGTCTTCAGATGATTATAGTTCAGAAGAATGGGATGATAATGAAGAATCTGGGGACATCAGACCTTATAGGTTTGAGCCGTGCCAAGCCGGCATCGTGCCTAGCTAGTCAGACTCAAGAGAGTGACGGTGGAGAGGCACACATGCACACCGCAGCAGCAGTGACAAACACATGGCAGGGGAACACCGAGTAGTATGTTTTTGTTACAGATATTGCAACAAATTATTTGTTCATAAATATAATTTATTTAAACCCAATTTTTCAATAAAATCACAGCAGTGTATTCTCTGTGGCTCAGGCATCGGGTTTATTATGTATTATATTTTGAGTTCTTGTTGTTTTTATGTTTTGTACATGTGGTTTATGTACTGTTTTGACCCACTTTCAGGTGGGCACTGTCCAAGATTTGCCGGTCTGACCACACCCCCTCTCTCTTTGACAGTCAGCTGTTCATGTTTTGTATACATCATCTGCCATGTTGTCAGCCAGCCAATATCGCCAATACTATCACGACGTGTTAGCCACTCCACACAGCCGTGGTTCTGTTGCACCCATTGAAGCGATGTTGGCCCTGGGGTGCAACCGTGGTTAACACGCCTCCTCGCCATGCGTTCGCTGGGCGATGTCAGCCCCGAAAGCCAACTGTGTTTCTGTTTATTTTTGTCTTCAACTTTTTGGGAACTGTTGTCATCAGTCTTAGTATGTTCAATATATGTGCTGTGGTGAATCCTGCTTGTAAATCCATTCATCCTTCCCCTCCTTGTGCGCTCCTTGTCATGACCCTCCGTGCGCTCTTACGCAGCGCACGGAGAGGGAGGATGAAATAACGAGGATTTACGTGCAGGGTTCACCACAGCACATGTAATACAGAAAGACAGACAATTTCCAAAAAGGTGAAGATGTACAAAAAACACAAGCACACTTACTGATGGCGTTCAGGGGCCGGCATCACCCAGTGAATGAATGACAGGAGACTTGTTAGCCACAGGTGCGCCCCAGAGACGACATTGCTTCAAGGACGCATAAGAACCACGGCGAACATGGAGTGACTAACACGTCATGAGAGTGCTGAAAATACTGGCAGACTAACAGCACAGATGACAATACTATGGACCAGCAGTGCGTGACTGGCAAACGGCCACTAAGTACACGCACTGCTGGTGATGGTGTGATGAGAAGCACCTGCACGAGGACCGGGAAAGGTGATCAGCGGGAGTGGGAATCAGCTGGTGATAATGAGAGAGGGGATGTGGCTGGACCGGCGAGCTGTCAGCATGCACTCACAGAAAGTAGGTCAAAGAGGCCGTCTAACAGCTGCCAGCCAGACAGTGGCTAAGGAGAGGAAAGCACACTGAAATACATACTATACATACATAAACAGCGGCACCTAAACCCACAGAGAGGTCTGAACCGAGCCGGGGGAAACCAAGCTGGCTCGGCTCCTGATACTCCTCCTGTGTAAAAGCACACGAGGAGGCTTATGACAGTTGGAGCTGAAGCGTGTGATGTGGTCTTTCACGGCCTACCGTTTATCTAAGCCTGCGACACAACGCGAAGGCATAGCCGTAAAATTAAAACAAGAAACCAGAGAAACTGTGAGCTACAAAGCTGCTGTCATTCCAGTCAGCAACACCGGTTCTGTCGTTTACGTCATTGCCGACTCCTCCTTCATTTGGTGGGCAGCACCACAGTCCAGTCAGCGGCTGCGTTTTTTTTGATGATAACTAGTTTATGCAGGCGCGGTTGTAAATATATTGATCATCGACAATGACTTTTGGGTTTACACAACATGCTAAAAAATGTCAAAATCGTGTCATCAGACCTTTAACATCCCTAGTAGGTGTGACTGACAGGAACTATGGCAGCCGGTATGGTAAGTATCTCAAAGCCAACAGCAGATCTAGGTTGATTTGTGGTATCATTTGTAAGGAAGCTTAGGGGTTGCCAGATACCTGTGAATTGTGCCGGATACCTGTGACTTGTAAATAACTGTCTTAACCTGGCAACCAGTACAATATTGTACTGGGCAAGAGTGAGTGTTACTAACCAGGAGGTAAAAAATGTCCCTGTCACTTTTAAGTCTAATGCATTATTTTCTGAAACTAATGGAAATTAGTCTCTTGGTTATAGAAGCAGTAACAGAGGAGGCAATTAACTATTTACATTTATTCAAGTGCATGTACTCATGTAACTTTTTCCACAAATGATACTTTACTGAGTAGTTTTATTGCAAGATGCTATTTACTCACATGAGCGATTTTTTGAAGAAAATCTTGTACTTTTACTCAAGGTACATTTGGTCATACTCTGAGTTATTTTTTTATTTCACTGATTTGAATTATGTGCAAGTCAAGTTTTCATTTTAATCATATTTGAAATCCCTTGTATCAAGGCAGAGGAAATATTTGATTTTCCTCAGACTCACACATCTAAGAGGAAAAATTAAGTTGGTCCATCCATCCATCCATCCATCTTCTACCGCTTTTCCAGAGGTCCGGGTCGCCGAGGCAGCAGTTCAAGCAGAGAAGCCCAGACTTGGTAAAGTCACAAATTTACTGGAAAATAAATGCAAATTTATATGAAAAATTACACTGGTCAACACCAAATTTATTGTTTAAGTTTTTTTTTAGCTGATTTAGGACAATTTTGATGTGCTGAATCCAAAAATCACATTGGTTTTGCTCAATCAGATCAACTTTTTGAATTATGGCCACATGTTGTTTTATACGTTTTTGTTTACATGTACAGGTATTTTCGCTTTATATGATGCAAAATTCTTTTTTATTTCTTGAAATTCTCTGAATTTTGAACAATGATGATGTAACATTCAATTTACGTGTACTTACCTTTATATAAAGTAAGTACATGCACAGCACTATGTACAGGTTTTTACTTAGCACCTGATCGAGAGCAACGGATGTCATTTTCGGATTCAGCGGTGCAAAATTGTCTTAAATCAGTTGAAACTAGAAAAGCACTCGGAGAGCGCAGACCTCCGCCAAGCGGCACAGTTCCCCCCATACAGTGTTTGTGTGTACGTTTTCAGATTCCCTGAGCATGAAAAGATATGACTAGCAATTGGATTCACAATGATTATTTGTTTATTTGACATGGACAGTGCAATAAACAGACAATTAATGAATGACAATCAATGTGATAGTGATAGGATTAGTGGTTCAGTAGTGTAAAACGGGGCTATAAGGGACGGCGGGTTAATAAGGGACACTTTTCTGGGAAATGTTTTAAATGTAATTCTGCTTTTTTTATTTTGAGCAGGACGCTGAGTTGTGTTGTTATTGTCAAATATCCATGAATCCTTCATCAAATCTAGGCGGAAGCAAAATTAAAAAAGCAGAATTACATTTAGAAAAGTGTCCCATATTACCCCACCGTCCCTTATAGCCCCATTTTACGGTTGTAAAAGCATTGCCTCCTTGGCGGAGGTAATAAACTGAAGTGTTGGTGTGTCCATCTCCTCCACTGACGGATGCAGATTGGTTAGACAGGTTGCTGTGGGTTTTATATTATATTGGGGTTGCGCTCCGCAGCAAAACAGAATTTAGAATCTTCCCCGGCAGAGAGGTCGTTTTTACGCAGCGCCTATAGCTGGGCGGGGAATTTGTGGCAAATAATCGGGCGGCGGACAGGTGGCCGTGTCAGGTTTTGCAGCGTGGCGCAAAAACAGGCACGCTGGCGGGCCCAGGCCAGCAGTGTTTTCCGTGTGCTTTTGTGCCTAAAACGTTGAAGAACGCGGAGTTTGTGTTGGTCAGACACGACGACCAGCGCAATGTGCGCAGCGCCTATGGCTGGCACAGGCACGCTGGCGGGCCAAGGCCACCAGTGTTTTCCGCATGCTTTTGTGGCTAAAACGTTGAAGAAGGCGGAGTTTGTGTTGGTCAGACACGACGCCCAGCGCCCTCCATTGCGCCTGCGCACATGTTGAAAATGGCCGTATGTCACAGTGTGGAAAAATGCTTTAAAAAATTCCTGTATGCAGACGGTGATGCGGATCATCCCCAAAATTTAATCAGTTCTTCCTTGTACCATTTCCAACAACGCCTGAAAGTTTCATTGAAATCCGTCCAAAAGTTTTTGAGTTATCTTGCTAACCAACAGACAAACAGACAGACAGACAAACACACAGACAAACACACAGACAAACACACAGACAAACCCCGGCAAAAACGTTACCTCCTCCTGGCCTTTCGGCCTGGCGGAGGTAAAAACACAGACAACTTACAAAAAATTATTTTTGTAACCCTGTGTTATTTATCCCAACTTTAGTTTTAAATTTGCAAGAAAAATATCTAAAAATCTATTGTAAAAAAAAAAAATCTGAGAATGAAGTCTCAAATGTTTAAGAACCAGTTTACAAATTTACCAGAAAAAAGAGGAACAAAATGGCACTTTTACTTGACAAAAAGGGAAAAGTATGCACAAAGAGTTTCAAATTTGCAAGAAGAAAGAAGCACATAAGAAGTAAATTTAAGCAGAAAACCTAAAATTTGTGAGGTATAAAGTCATTACTACACTAGTAACTTTTTTTAGTTAATCCTGTGATTCTTGCAAAAGTTTTTTTTTTTTTTTTTGGGGGGGGGGGGTGCTGTTATTACCTCCGCCAGGCCGAAAAGGCCAGGAGGAGGTTATGTTTTTGCCGGGGTTTGTCTGTCTGTCTGTCTGTCTGTCTGTCTGTCTGTTGGTTAGCAACATAACTCAAAAAGTCTTGGACGGATTTCCATGAAACTTTCAGGCGTTGTTGGAAATGGTACAAGGAAGAACTGATTAAATTTTGGGGGTGATCCGGTTCACCGTCTGGATACAGGAATTTTTTAAAGCATTTTTCAACACTGTGACATACAGCCATTTTCAACATGTGCGTAGGCGCAATGGAGGGCGCTGGTCGTCGTGTCTGCAACACAAACTCCGCGTTCTTCAACGTTTTAGGCACAAAAGCACGCGGAAAACACTGCTGGCCTGGGCCCGCCAGCGTGCCTGTGTTTGCTCGCAACTGCAAAACCTCACACGGGCAGCTGTCCGCCGACGGATTCTTTGGCAGAAATTCCCCGGCCAGCCATAGGAGCTGCGCATTTGGCAGAAATTCACTGGCCAGCCATAGGCGCTGCGCAAAAACGAGCTCTCTGCCGGCGAAGCTTCTAAATTCTCGTTTGCCGCGGAGCGCAACCCCAAAATAATATAATATAAAACCCACGGCAACCTGTCTACCCAATTTGCATCCGTCAGTGGAGGAGATGGACACAACAGCAACACTTCAGTTTATTACCTCCGCCAAGGAGGCAATGCTTTTTTTTTTCCACAATATCTTTATTGAACCTTTTTTTTTTTTTTAACAAACATGATACAAGCAATCAAACACTAACACTAAAGTACTACAAAAAAAAAAAAAAAATGCACTAAAAACACCAACAACCACCAACAAAATCAAGTCTTCAACAATGCTCCTCTGTTTAGTCTAGACAATCCAATACATAAGTATACATATTATGTTCACCAGTTTGGAATTTACAAGGTCCACACACATCATTCACCTTCTTCTTCAAGAGTTATGTTTAAATTTTTTACATAATCAATAAAAGGTCTCCATATATTCTCAAACACAATTTCCTTTGATTTCAGTATATATGTTATTCTTTCTAATGGAAGGTTTGTTAACATCTGTCTTAACCACTGAGTCACATCTGGTCTATGAGTCTTTTTCCATAATAGTGCAATACATTTTTTGGCATTAAGCAAACTGAGGTCTATGAATGTTCTTTCACTTTTATTAAAATTATGCTTTTCTGGGTACAGACCCAACAAAAACAGTTTAGGATTCAGTATGATTTGTTTTGAGATTATTTTTTCAATTGTTACCCTCACCTCTTCCCAAAACATTCTTATTAATCTACATTCCCATAAACAATGAAATAGGGTTCCTTTACTTTCCATGCATTTTGTGCATGTATCTGGTATATTTTTGTTATATCTATTTAACTCCTCCGGTGTAACATACATCCGCATTAACCATTTGAAATGTATCAATTTAAGGCGTGCATTTATTGATTTGGTTTGAGCTTCTGTACAAGCCAATTCCCATTGTTCCTCTGAAATTTCAATTTGCAGATCTTCTTTCCAGTAGTTTAATCTTTTCAGTGAATTTTCACTTGAAGATAGTGTCAATGAGTTATAAAACTCTGAAATAATACCCTTTCTTTTACTATCTTTCATCATCATTTTTTCCAAGGATGAATAAATAGGTCGAGTGAGAGCTTTATTTTGATTTGATCGAATAAAGTTTCTAAGTTGAAGATATTTAAAAAAATGTGTTCTATTGAGATTAAATTTGATCCTCAGCTCTTCAAAAGACATTATGTTGTCTGCACATGGCAAATATAAATCCTGAATCTTTTGTATCCCTTTTAAATTCCATACTTTAAATACAGCGTCCGCTCTCCCTGGTTTAAAATATTGATTACCCCATATTGGACTAAATTGTGACAATAACTGTGGTTCTTTTAAATAGTTTTTAGCTTCACACCATATTTTGATCATATGCTTTACAAATGGATTTTTAACTTGTTTTTGTAATTTTTTTGCCGAATCTGAGTATATGAATATGGGAAGAGGTAAAGGTAAATTGTATGATTCCATTTCAGTCCAGTGAGGGAGATCATTTGATGAAAAATAATATGTCATAGACCTCAGTTGTGCCGACCAATAATACAACATAAAATTTGGACATTTCAGACCTCCACGATCAAATGGTAAATATAATAAAGACAAACGTAATCTAGCCCTCCTGTTGTTCCATATAAATTCCACTAACTTTTTTTTTATTCTTGAGAATAGATCTAAAGGTGGTGATAAGGGAATGTATTGAAATAAATAAAGTATTTTAGGTAAAATATTACTTTTAAGTATATTGATTCTCCCGATCATCGACATTGGTAGTGACATCCATCTCTGAGTTAACTCATTGATATCTGACATTAAGGCTTCATAGTTGACGCTGGCGACTGATTCTAGCTTAGGCATAATTTGGATTCCTAAATATTTAAACTGATTTACAACATTGAATTGATTTACCTCAGGGGCTGGGTAATTTCTCTGGGTCTCATTTAGCATTAATATTGAAGATTTAGTTTTATTTATTTTATATCCTGATATTTCCCCAAAATTCTTTATTAAATTCAACAAGGTTGGAATTGATTTTTTTAGATTCGACATAAACAAAATTATATCATCGGCGTACAGGGAGATTTTATGTTCTGTTGGTCCAACTTTAATTCCATATATTTGTGAATGTAAACGTATCGCTATCGCTAAAGGTTCAATTGCCATAGTAAACAGTAAAGGTGAAAGTGGACAGCCTTGTCGACATCCTCTATTGATTTTTATTGGTTTTGAAATATTGTTATTTGTTAGGATTTCTGCTGTAGCATTATTGTATATTATTTGAACCCATTTTATGAAATTATTTCCAAGTCCAAACCTTTGTAGGACTTCAAAAAGAAAGGGCCATTCAACTCTATCAAAGGCCTTTTCGGCGTCCAATGATAGGAGAGCTGTATCCGGCGCTTCTTTATTAAAATAAATAATATTAAATAGTCTTCTTACATTATGGAAGCCTTGTCTACCCTTTATAAAGCCATTCTGATCTCGATTAATAATATTTGGTAAAATTTCTTGTATTCGTCTTGCTAAAATTTTACAGATTATCTTAAGGTCGGCGTTTAATAGGCTTATTGGTCTCATATTTTCACATTTATTAGAGGGCTTACCTGGTTTTGGCAGCAGTATAATTAAGGCATTATTTATGTATGATGGTAAATTATTATTTTGAAATGCTTCTAAAACCATTTCCAAAAAAGGTTTTATTAATTTATTCTTAAATTTTTTATAAAGGTCAACTGGAAGACCATCTGGTCCTGCACTTTTTCCTGATTTCATATTATCAATGGCTAGCCCAACTTCTTCTTGACTAATTTTAGACTCCAATATCTCCCTGTTTTCATTTGGAATACACGGTATAGATAGTTCGTTCAAAAACCCATTTAGTTTTGTTAAATCAGGTTCATTTTTGGTATCATATAATTTTTCATAGTAATCTCTAAAGGCTCTATTAATTTCTAAAGGGTCTATAACTACCTGTCCATTACTTATAATACTGGTAATTGGTGTTTTAATTTCCAATTGTTTAATCTGCCATGCTAATAATTTTCCTGATTTTTCACCTTGTTCATAAAAAGATTGTTTCAATCTTAGAAGACTCGAGGCAGCTCATATTCGCTGATTTTTTGTCGTATTCAGCTCTCAAAATCAGTAATTCATTCTCCAACCTTGGGTCACTTCCTGCATACACTTTTTCCTGAAGACTTTTTATTTTATGTTCCAATTTAGCTCTCTCCTCTCGAGTCTTCTTAGATTTTGATCCTGTATAACTAATAATATGTCCCCTAATAAAAGCTTTGAAAGCCTCCCACTTTACACATGCTGATGTTTGTGTAGTATTGATGTCAAAGAACTCGTCTATCTGTTTTTCTATATACTTGACAAATTCCTTATCCTGAAGCCATTTATGCTGAAATTGCCATCTACCTGATTCCTTTGTCAATTTTTTATCTACATATATTAGACAACAGGGTGCATGATCAGAGATCACGATGTTATCATAAAAGCAGTTTTGAATCTTGGACCTTAATTCTGTGGAAATCAAAAAATAATCAATACGTGAGAATGTCTTGTAGGTACTGGAATAACAAGAATAGGCTTTAACTTGTGGTTTCATTTCTCTCCATATATCTAACAATCTCAATTCTTTCATAAAATGATTAATAGTCATCCTACATCCAATGTGCGTACAATCCAGTCCTGTTGATCTATCCACACCTGGATTCAATGTACAATTAAAATCCCCTGCTATTATATGTTGCCCTGTAAGTGATGATAAGATGAAAAATAAATTAGCAAAGAACTTCTGATCATCTATATTGGGACCATATAAGTTCACAAGATTTATATTTTCTAATAGCAAAGAACCTTGAATGATTACATATCTTCCAAATTTGTCTCCAATTACATTTTTCACTTGAAAAGGAACTGATTTATGTATGAGAGTCATAACTCCCCTGGCTCGGGATGAAAATGAAGAGGTGAATACACTTCCCTGCCATCTACTCCTAATTCTTTTAACATCCTCCTCTATCAGATGAGTTTCTTGTAAAAACACAATTCTTGAACCCATGTCCTTTATTTTATTCATAACTTGTTTAAGTTTTTTTAAATTTTGTAGACCTCTGCAATTCCATGAAGTTAAATTAAGATTAACACTTTGGTCCATGATCAATAGAGAGTTTGGGATTACCTTGCAGTGTAAACATGCTCATACAGAGAAGCAAAAACATGAGTGGTTGAACATTCATCCTACAAACTACACACAAACAAATTTCCCCTTCCCACACTTGTGGCAAACCCCCCAAAATCAAAAGAAAAATTCTGTCTCCCGATATAGCCATCGACCGTTCCACACCCACGGGGAACAGCCTAAGCCACTCCTTCTTCATCCTCCCAATCACCCTAACTCTACTGCTTTTAATGACGTAACATTAACTCTCCTCTGTAGTTTTCCAACTTAACTCCAAAATTTTTAACAACTTTGTACATCATAGTTTTTTTTTGTTGTTGTTTGTTTTGTTTTTGTTTTGTTTTTTTAATATATAATACAATCTATATTTTGTAAACTTACTATTTACTTCAAGTCAGTCAGATGCCTGTGCAAATGCTTAATTATTCTACCTTATATTTTGTTCATGCTTAGCTCCCACCAGTCTCTTCTTCTTCTTTGATCTTCTTGATGAACTCCTGCGCCTCCTCTGGGGTCTTGAAGATGTGGGTTCTGCCCTCATACGTGGTCAGCAGTCTCGCAGGATAGATTACACCATGACGAATCCCAAGGTTGCGCAGCTCCTTACGTACGGGATCAAACTGCTTCCTCAATTGCTGGATTCCTGTGGCCAAATCTGGGTAGAACCGCACCTGCTGGTCCTGGTGTTTAATCTCTCCTTTTTTAGCTCGTGCAGCGTTGAAGATCTTCATCCTGTCTCTGTTGCTAAGAAACTTCATAATTAAGGTCCTCGGCGGTCCCTTATCTCTCCGTGGGCCAATACGATGTGCTTTTTCCAGAACCACTGCTGACTGCAACTCCTCGCTGCCCAGCACCTCCGGAATCCACTTTTCCAGAAAGGAGCATACGTCCCGACCTTCTGATTCCTCTGGAAGACCCACCAGCCTCAAATTATTCTGTCTCGACCGAGATTCCAAATCCAAAATATTATCTTCCAGAGATTTATTTTTTTTTTCCAAAGTGCGCACCTTTAATTGAAGACGGGTGACGTCATCTTCAGCACTAGCGAGACGGAGCTCCATCTGCGCCGTTCGTTCTACACAGTCACCCAATTCCTTTCTTATTCCTTCCAACGCTGTCATAATCCCATCAAATCTAGAGGAAAAGTCCGCTCTCATTGAACTCATGGCAGCCATCAGCGCATCTGCGCCATTCCCCGCAAATATCGCACCGCCGCCAGCCTCCTCCGCCATATATGGAGTTTTGTTTGCTGCGTCACAGACCTGAAAGTCCGTTAATTTGGACTGTTTCGGCGGCTCGCTTTTTCCTTTTCCTGGTTTTCCAGCCTTAGGCTTCGCCGACATATCCTCGCCCAAATGCTGGGATACGTTCTGTCCCAAATGAGAGAGTTATTTGCCGATTTTTTTTTTTCCAGGAGCAGAGCAGAGCGAGACACGTCCGTCCTACGTGGCAGCCATAACCGGAAGTCGGAGGCAATGCTTTTACTACTGAACCACTAATCCTATCACTATCACATTGATTGTCATTGATTAATTGTGTGTTTATTGCACTGTCCCTGTCAAATAAACAAACTAGAAAAGCACTCGGAGAGCGCAGACCTCCGCCAAGCGCCACAGTTCCCCCCATACAGTGTTTGTGTGTACGTTGTCAGATTCCTTGACCATGAAAACATCTGAGTAGCAATTGGATTCACAATGATAGGATTAGTGGTTCAGTAGTAAAAGCATTACCTCCTTGGCAGAGGTAATAAACTGAAGTGTTGGTGTTGTGTCCATGTCCTGCATCTGCAAACTCCCAGGCTGGGGGCGTTGCAATTGAATGAATGAATGAATTAATCTTTATTTTGAGTAGATTAAGAGTACAGGTTAAAAGAAAGTGAATAATATAACAAAGGGGGTAATAAAATCCAACAAGGTGAAATTAGGCAATCGCTCCTGTGATTATACAATTAAACATAAGTTATCCGAAATATGTGATGGCTGAATCCGCAGCTTATATTGCCCACCCATGTTCCATCCAAGAATTCAAAAGAAAAAACAAATGAAGTCATGACACAACTGCGTACAACCCACAGGCCAATGGGTTATGCGAGTGTTTTAGATCATTGAAAGCAGCGCTGAGGGCTTCACTGACGGATGCCAATTAGGTAGACGGGTTGGCATGGGTTTTATTCAAAATTCAAACGTTTATTTCAAACTCAGGGTTCATATTAAATGCAGAACTAAAAGGAGCAGAAAATAAATAAATAAATAAATAAAAGTATATACAGATCAGCAGACAGTCCACGGTCTTGTAACAACAATAACATACAATATTGGACTCAGTATAAAATGGAACGCCACCACTTCCAAATGCTGGAGTGAAGTGTGAGTGACGAGTTGACAATTGCTGATATAAGATGATTGTTACATGGCAGCAACCCTCTCATCAAACTGTAAACATTGTTACGTATCAACTCGCCAAAAGACGGAATGTTCACAGACACAAACATCTTGCTTGCACTCGACCTTCGTGGTACATCTAATCTTTATCTTTATTGGGGTTGCGCTCCGCGGCCAAAGATGATTTGGAAACTTCCCCGGCAGAGAGCTTCTTTTTGCGGAGCTACTATGGCTGACCGGGGAATTTCTGCCAAATAATCCAGCGGCGGACAGCTGGCCGTCTGAGCTTTTGCAGCGTTGCGCAAACACAGGCACACAGCACGCTGCCGAGCAGCTCGTTTTTGCGCAGCGCCTATGGCTGGCCGGGGAATTTCTGCCAAATAATCCGGCAGCGGACAGCTGCCCGTCTCAGCTTTTGCAGCGTCGCGCAAACACAGGCACGGTGGCGGGCCCAGCCCACCAGTGTTTTCCGCGTGCTTTTGTGGCTAAAACGTTGAAGAACGCGGAGTTTATGTTGGTCAGACACGATGACCAGCGCCCTCCATTGCGCCTGCGCACATGTTGAAAATAGCCGTATGTCACAGTGTTAAAGAATGCTTTAAAAAATTCCTGTATCCAGACGGTGATCCGGATCATCCCCAAAATTTAATCAGTTCTTCCTTGTACCATTTCCAACAACGCCTGAAAGTTTCATGGAAATCCGTCCAAGACTTTTTGAGTTATCTTGCTAACCAACAGACAAACAGACAGACAGACAGACAGACAGACAGACAGACAGACAGACAAACCCCGGCAAAAACATTACCTCCTCCTGGCCTTTTCGGCCTGGCGGAGGTAAAAATAATCATTGTGAATCCAATTGCTAGTCATATGTTTACATGCTCAAGGAATCTGAAAACGTACACACAAACACTGTATGGGGGGAATTGTGGCACTTGGCGGAGGTCTGCGCTCTCCGAGTGCTTTTCTAGTTTAGAGTATGAATTAGTTCCTTATAATTATTTCCACAATAAAATATATTAGTATCATCAGCAAATAGTATTATTTTCAATAATTTAGACACTTGGAATATCTCATTTATTATTTACCTCCGCCAGGAGGTTATGTTTTTGCTGGGGTTTGTCTGTCTGTTTGTCTGTCTGTTTGTCTGTTGGTTAGCAACATAACTCAAAAAGTTTTGGACAGATTTCGATGAAACTTTCAGGCGTTGTTGGAAATGGTACAAGGAAGAACTGATTAAATTTTGGGGATGATCCAGATCACCGTCCACAAGAAAACCACCATTACGGAAAATGCCATTTTCGTGAATAACTACTGAACCACTGATCCTATTATTGTCAATCCAATTGCTAGTCATATGTTTTCATGGTCAAGGAATCTGAAAACGTACACACAAACACTGTATGGTCGGAAGTGTGGCCGCCATTACGGAAAATGTCATTTTCATGAATAACCACTGAACCACTAATCCTATCATTGTCAATCCAATTACTAGTCATATGTTTTCGTGGTCAAGGAATCTGAAAACGTACACACAAACACTGTATGGGCAGAAATGTGGCCGCCATTACGGAAAATGTCATATTCGTGAATAAGTACTGAACCACTAATCCTATCATTGTCAATCCAATTGCTAGTCATATGTTTTCATGGTCACGGAATCTGAAAACGTACACACAAACACTGTATGGGGGGAACTGTGGCGCTTGGCGGAGGTCTGCGCTCTCCGAGTGCTTTTCTAGTTACCTCCGCCAGGCCGAAAAGGCCAGGAGGAGGTTATGTTTTTGCCAGGGTTTGTGTGTTTGTCTGTTTGTCTGTCTGTCTGTCTGTTTGTCTGTTGGTTAGCAAGATAACTCAAAAAGTCTTGGACGGATTTGCATGAAACTTTCAGGCGTTGTTGGAAATGGTACAAGGAAGAACTGATTAAATTTTGGGGGTGATCCGGTTCACCGTCTGGATACAGGAATTTTTTTAAAGCATTTTTCAACACTGTGACATAGGGCCATTTTCAACATGTGCGCAGGCGCAATGGAGGGCGCTGGTCGTCGTGTCTGCAACACAAACTCTGCGTTCTTCAACGTTTTAGGCACAAAAGCACGCGGAAAACACTGCTGGCCTGGGCCCGCCAGCGTGCTTGTGTTTGCGCGCAACTGCAAAACCTCACACGGGCAGCTGTCCGCCGACGGATTCTTTGGCAGAAATTCCCCGGCCAGCCATAGGAGCTGCGCATTTGGCAGAAATTCCCCGGCCAGCCATAGGCGCTGCGCATTTGGCAGAAATTCACCGGCCAGCCATAGGCGCTGCGCATTTGGCAGAAATTCCCCGGCCAGCCATAGGAGCTGCGCATTTGGCAGAAATTCACCAGCCAGCCATAGGCGCTGCGCATTTGGCAGAAATTCCCCGGCCAGCCATAGGCGCTGCGCAATAACGAGCTCTCTGCCGGCGAAGCTTCTAAATTCTCGTTTGCCGCGGAGCGAAACCCCAAAATAATATAATATAAAACCCACGGCAACCTGTCTACCCAATTTGCATCCGTCAGTGGAGGAGATGGACACAACAGCAACACTTCAGTTTATTACCTCCGCCAAGGAGGCAATGCTTTTACTACTGAACCACTAATCCTATCACTATCAGATTGATTGTCATTGATTAATTGTGTGTTTATTGCACTGTCCCTGTCAAATAAACAAATAATCATTGCGAATCCAATTGCTAGTCATATGTTTACATGCTCAAGGAATCTGAAAACGTACACACAAACACTGTATGGGGGGAATTGTGGCGCTTGGCGGAGGTCTGCGCTCTCCGAGTGCTTTTCTAGTTTATACTTGAGATCATAAGGAAGCTGATTGCAGTGTCTGCTCTACCCACCTGATTATTTGACATGATTTTTTTTTTTTATCCAGTGCAAATCTCTAAAATATATGGAAAATTGTTTTAGTCTTTGCACCCTTCCCTCACCCAGTTTCAGTGCAGACTTCATTTCTAGATTTTTCTGCACTTGTGTTCTAAAATAAAAAGAGCATCATGCAGACATCCATGGCCCCCACCTTTCCATCTGTGGTACATTCCTAGTGCTTCTCTATAGCTCAGCCTCGTCCGGATGCTGCTGGAACATCCTCCTGTGGGTGAGGGAGGGGTATGTGTTGTTGTGGGATTACATCACTACAACGTCAGACTAGGCAAGCAGCCCTGGACAGGTCCTTCTGTCTCAGAATTCAGTCGAGGTAGACTGCCAAAAGTGCCCATTATCAACAAAGGAGACACCAACCGCAGCCATAGTTACTGCTGGACTACAGTGAAGGACGAGCTACTGCAGCAGACTACAGACAAACACCATGACACAGGGCAAGGTATGTTCAGTCATTCATCAGTCAACACAATAAAAACAGAAAGGGCTTTCTTTTTTTAAATGTTATATCCGGTGTGCTCTATATCGTTTGATCCTCAATACCCATGACAAATGCTTACTGAATAACTATTTCCATGGTTAGTAATTATTGTGAATTGTTGACTTGATGTTACTGACTGTGTCCTTTGAATTATAACGTGCCACCCGAGGACGTGTGGGTGAACTGCGTCACAATGTTATATTGCTTTATGTTTCCATGACAACCCTTCTTGCAGCTCAGGTGAGGCGTGTTGAACCAGGTTGCAGTTTACTGTAAGACAGTCCAGTCTGGATCTGGAAATCAGTCTCGGACAATACTGACACATTTCCACAAATTACCCTTTGCTAGCTATTTAAAAATCGATAACTTCATATTTCCAAATGAATGCTTAAATGATGGATGCATCAACATAAACATAAAAAGATATAAAATAACCTAATTATAAATATAACAAATTAATTTGATGCATTCCATGATGAAGAGTCCATGCATGGGAGGTTCATTACCTGATATCAGCTGAGTGGAATTTTCTACTAAACTTGGTTGAAGTGCATATCAAATGCGCACTACTACTGTATTTGGTTGAGTGCACCTTTAAATATTGAACGTGAACCAAGGTGAAGTTTCACTATTGAAATAGAGGCCCCCTCTACTTCCACATATGGGACCTTAAATCGAAAACATTCTCCACTGAAATGAATGGCAAGAGCGAAATCATCTTTTGAGCCCAATCGAATTTTGCCACGAGTTACACATATGATATTTGTCAATTTAAAAGATAATTTTCCAGGTAAATAACAGTGTAGGTTGTTGTCTAACTGTTAAGGTATACTGTTATGAAAATACGTAAATTAAAAAACTACAAGCACAGATGGACGGAGCCTACGTCATCTTTTCAAAGCGCGCCCAGGGTGAAATACAGTCAGTGTTGCCAGACATACGATAATTATCGTATTTGTATGATAATTTTGCCCTCTGTACGATGCACGATCAGTAATTTCAAAATTCCCCTAATGTACGATAATTTGACCGCTTAATGACTAATACATTATCAAATACAATCAGAATACAGATCCTGCGCATACATAGTGCGTTTGTTTTTACGCATCGTCTCACGTGCGCAGGCTGCGTGGAAAAGAAGACTGAAAACTCGTGTTACAGAAGCAGCTGTAGTCTTGGATGGAGGTTAGTGATGGGATCCACAGTTCACTGAAATGTGCCGAGTCAAGCTAAAAAGATCCGTTATAAATAGTTGTACACCGAATCACTCAGTGCTGTACTGGAGCGCCAACTGTCTACCACTCTCACCAAACTGAGAGTTGGCTGAACCGTGCGGGCGGGGCTCATTTGCTGCTCAGGCAGGGTATTCAGGTGCTGATCCTTGGCTTCCGGTACAGCTCCAGTGAGTGATTCAGTACAGTACGTTCATCCATAAAAACTAGTACACTCGATTGAATTGTTCGTGTACGTTACAGTACTAACGCAGGCACGGCAGATTCCACAAGTAAGCAACATCACAAGCAGGTTGAGAAATGAATGGGAGGGGCAGACCCCAGTTTTACGGGGTGGTTCAAACCTGTTGTGGGCATTAGTGTGGTGTACTAATATGGCGGCCGTGGCACTCTGGGTGTAGTGGGAAGTGACGACCCACCTTTCCGGTGGTGGCGTCACCAGGAGTATAAAGGGTAAGGGCGGAAGAGACTCTGTCTCTTTATCGTGGACCCCTTGGCCCATATGGGGCATCCATTGTGTTCTGGTTCTACTTATAATAAAGTACGTTCAACTGCATCCTCAGCCTCCTCCTTGTTTCACCAAGATATGGACATAACATTTAGCAACAAGGAGAAAGAAGGTATGGAACGAGCTGTCACCACTTTTCGGCCATTTTTGGAGGTCCCGGGTGAGCTGCCTGTATCCTGGGCTAAGTGGTACGTGGCGTTTCAAAATTTTTTGGTGGCCCATAACCTCGGTGAGCTCGAAAAGCTGCGTGTGAGGACTATTCTTGTTCATAGTCTTGGGATGGAGAGTCAGCGGATCCTTGGCACGTTAGGAGAGGCCGATAATAATGAGGACATGGTGGAGCTAATGGCGCACTATTTTTGTGCCCCTGAGAACGTACAGTCCAGCGAATAAAGTTTCTGCAGCGCCACCAGCGGACGGGAGAGTCGGTACAGCACTTCGTCGCAGACCTATGTCAGCTGGCAGGGGAGTGCCACTTTGGAGCCCTGGAGGATGAAAAGGTCCGTGATCAGCTAGCGGAGCATGTACGCTGTCCTGTAGCTCAGTCAAGGCTCCTGACTTTTTCGGGCGAACTGACGTTAGCCACGGCTATCGAGGTAGCACAGCAATATGAGGCGGCTGACACAATAGCGGGCGGGGGCAGTGGGAGGTCCACACCAACCCAAGATGAACCTTGTGTAAAGCCGCTGATGATGAGGGACCCTGGAGACGAAGACAATGGAGATGACGAAGAAGTAACTTCCGTGATGAAAATTAGGTCTGCCCTGGGCACGCCGAGATGTTACGGCTGTGGGTCTGCTGGACACCGCTATAAGTCCAGAGAGTGTCCAGTGAAGAGCAAGCGCTGCGATAGATGTGGTTTGTTGCGCCGCTTTGCTGAAACCTGCACAAATTTTGAGCGAGGGGACCGAGGAGAAGAAGCGGACCCCTCTATGAAGACTCTGACAGTCATCTGTACGGTCTCCCCGGCTACGGATGGACGTATTTATCGCACTGTTTTGCTGGATGGTGTTGAAGTGCCGCTGCTGGCAGACACAGGATAAGTGGCTTCAGTTTTAAACTTGGCGACAGTGAGGAGTCTATTTCCCCACTACAGAATCAGCGAACTGTCCGCCCCTCACTATGGATACGAAACGATCACCAACAACACCGGAGAGGATTGGCCGGGCTGCGGGTTGTGGGACCGACCTGCTCCACATGTGGAGGATGAGGCAGTGTGGGACAGTGATTGGACTGGTATCGTGGGAGGAGTGCAGGCACAGCACCACGGAGCACCATCCCGGGATGGACCCGATGCCAGTGGCAACGTTGCCCTTGGAATGGGAACTGGATGGCACAATGGGACCCCTGAGACGGCAGGAGGAACCAAGGTGCTAACGCAGAAGAAATCCGGGGCAAGGCCAGCTGGCGCAGTTTTAAAACGCGCCAAACGAAGGCCTTCAGGCCAGACCCGCAAGATGACCGGTTCCGGAGAGGAGGCCTGTTCATGACGTGGTGACCTGAAGAAGCACAATAGAGTTCCCCTTCGTGTTGGTGATGATGTCTGCCCAAGGGTTGAAGCTCAGCTGAGAGGGGCCCACAAAGTTTGTGAACAGCGTGATAACCAGGGACGGCTGCAAGTGACGGCTGCCTGGAGTGACGGCTATTTGGGCCTGTCTGATGAGATGTGGAGGCACCCTAACGAACTGCGTCGCATGATGAAGAAGAGGAGACGGCACAGTTCATCTCCAGAGGCCAAGAGATGGAGGCACTCTGGGTGGGAACCACCAGATGGCATTCCAAAGGGGGGGTGCCTCCACCGGGTTGGTAAAGTGACTAGGGTGTATTTAAATGTGTGTTTTGGGTTCTTTTTCCCCATGTCATAATGTATATAGTCTTTCTTATGGTTCTATTGGGTTTGTGCCCCAGGTATATGCTAATTGTAAAAAAAAAAAGAGAAAAGGAGTGAATTGAAGTGATTACATTGAGTGCACTGGGAGCAATGAAATATTTTGACATATTTAGTACAATTGAACTGTAAAGAATTGTAAGAGGAAGTTACTGCTAACTGTGTGATACCCAACACTGTTAACTTTGTGTGATGTACCCAAGTGTGGGGTGGGTGTGTTGGGGTGGGGGCCACCAATAGGGGTGTGTATAATGTATAATGTGTGTATAATGTATAATGTGTGTATAATGGGAATTGTGAGGGGTGGCGGCCCGCCTTTCCGGTGGTGGCATCACCCTGGGTATAAGAGGCACAGTAGGAGGCAGCCATGTCTCTTTCCACCGATTGACCCCTGGCAAGTGGGAGCACCGTAAGTGCTTCGTATGTAGTTACTACTGTTAATAAAGCTACGTTCACTGCACCTCCTGTCTGGTTATTATTGGACAAGTTATGGACACAACAGCCTGAGCTGTAAAAAAAAAAAAAAAAAAAAGAGTAAATCCCCAGCACTTTGTAAGAAAATAATAATAATTAAAAAAAAATGTGTTTTGCTGTTAACTGCCCAGATTGTGGGGTGGGTGTGTTGGGGTGGGGGGCTGCCACTAAGAGAGTGTATATTTTCTGTTATGGTTTGCTGTGTTATGTAAATTTGAGAATATACTGTATATAATATATATACACTACCGTTCAAAAGTTTGGGGTCACTTAGAAATTTCCTTATTTTTGAAAGAAAAGCACTGTTTTTTTCAATGAAGATAACTTTAAACTAATCAGAAATACACTCTAATATCTATTATACATTGCTAATGTGGTAAATGACTATTCTAGCTGCAAATGTCTGGTTTTTGGTGCAATATCTACATAGGTGTATAGAGGCCCATTTCCAGCAACTATCACTCCAGTGTTCTAATGGTACAAAGTGTTTGCTCATTGCGTCAGAAGGCTAATGGATGATTAGAAAACCCTTGTGCAATCATGTTAGCACAGCTGAAAACAGTTTAGCTGGTTAGAGAAGCTATAAAACTGACCTTCCTTTGAGCAGGTTGAGTATCCGGAAAAAATTATTATTTCAAATACAAATCATTATTTCTAACCTTGTTAATGTCTTGACTATATTTTCTATTCATTTTACAACTCATGGTGGTAAATAAGTGTGACTTTTCATGGAAAACACAAAATAATTGTCTGGGTGACCCCAAACTTTTGAACGGTAGTGTATATATATATATATATATACAGTATATATATATATATATATATATATATACAGTATATATATATATATATATATATGTAACATTCTGGGATTAATTTGGTTTTAGGTACACGGCTATTTTTCTTTTGGACTGCAATGGTCAAGGCGGCAGAATAATCCACCTGGCCGTGTAGGGGGCGCCAGTAGTCCACCTGGCCCCTCTAGTTTATTTTGTGTGAATGAATAGGCCTGATTATTTATTTCTGTACATATGGGTTTTGCCATTAGCGTATGAGTGTGGTTTAAATTCGGGAGGGCCTAATCTGTGTGCTTGGCATTTTTCTACAGGGAGGGGAAAATGTGGTGTACTAATATGGCGGCCATGGCACCCTGGGTGTAGTGGGAGGTGACGACCCACCATTCTGGTGGTGGCGTCACCAAGGGTGTAAAGGGTAAGGGCGGAAGAGATTCTGTCTCTTCGTCGTGGACCCCTTGGCCTGTATGGAGTGTCCATTGTGTTCTGGTTCTACTTATAATAAAGTATGTTCAACTGCATCTTCAGCCTCCTCCTTGTTTCACCAAGAAATGGATATAACAATTAGTACTAAAGCTTTCTGCCAACGTGCAAATGTCTGCAAAAATGTCACTGAATTGCAGTTCTCAATAAAACTGAAATGGGTTTCTGCTTCAATTATCAGAGGCATTTTGTCACAAACCCCCATGCGCCGTGTTATGGCGCACGAGGGAGAGAATGAAAAACCCAATCGCAGGAGTAGAGAGTGCCATGTTTATTTAAGTTTACCACAAAAATGCAGTTCAGTTCAACCACAAGGCACAGAATGATGAGATGATGGAATAAAGGCCAGACATACAAGGCGTCTGCCGAATGCTCTACAGCCTGGTGTATACAGAGCCTAGTGCTGCAGGGCTGTGTTGTGCACAAAACAGGAAAGGCAATCAGCCGAGTGCTGCAGGGCTACAAACAGCACGGGAAAGAAAGGCGAAAAGACACTTACAGGGCTGGGGCTAATCCAGGGCGAACTGTGCAGTCTGGAGGACGGGGTGAGATGCAGGGCCAGCTGAAACGCCAACGGAATAAACAGGTTTGCAGTGACGGGCTGGAAAACAACGAAGGTAATGGATCATATACGGGGAGAACTAGCTGCCGCGTACAGAGGCGAATGCCCCGACAATCTCTTTCCTCTGGAGCGGCCAACAAATACTCCTGAAGCTAAAGAGGAAAGAGATTGCCGGTGCAAGAATGCGTGGGCAGAACTGATTGGCACCAGGTGTGTGAGAGAGCATGTAAGAGCGTATGAATGGGAATGAATGAAGCGTGTGCATGTGTGTGCGTGCGTGTGGTGTGTGTATTTGTGTGAACGTCGGTGACAGTGCAGCTGGCGGCACTTGACGGTAGGAGGGGGCGTGCCAGAGCTGTCAGGAGGAAAACTAGGCTAAAGCATAACAATAAGTCAGAATCGGGTTTGGCCTCCAAATCAGGATTCATGACACATTTTGGCAGTAGTTTAGGTGGATAGATTGTTTATTCCTAATGTATAAACAGAGTACTTCTCAAAATATTTATGAGGCAAGACCTTGATATATGATGATTCAACAGAAGACATATAGAAGATAGTTAAGTATGACTGATATTTTGGGCCATTCAGTACAGGCTCATCCTGTACTCCACACAGGTACAGGTGCTTTTTTTCCCAGCTGATCTGTTAGATTATTTAAAGGTAAAACTGTGTTATAGGCTGTAATATGCACGATCTGTGATAATGTGTTACTGAAGCAGATGGTCCTGAGCCACGTCAGAATGAAAACTGGGTGTGTACGATAATTTTCCTCAAAATACAATCATTTTAAGCCACTGGTACGATACTTCAACATTTCCCATCTGGCAACTCTGAGTACAGTCCTCTGGATCAGCTGCAGCTCTCACAATACAAAACAATACCTTTGTGTTGTTTTCTCCTCTCGAGATCCTTTTTTCATCGGTCAGGAAACAGGAGGTGAGATTTCTGTAATCTCCCTGATATGTATGAAAATACCTGGTAATGAATGAGGCAAGATGATAGTTGTGTCAAACACAGCTTTATTATGGTACTATGTACAGAGCAATACACGGCAGGCACCAGCGGGATCATCCGGCATAAAGAGACCGTAAGATGGTGGCCCTCCCACTATATAGGGCAGTGTGGTGATGTGACAGGAAGTCCACGTCACCACACTGCACTTCACAATAAAGTGCCACATTTCCATATACCACATTTCCTCCCCCTCTTAGAAAGTCCAAAAACACACACACAATTGAAACCTACCCCGATTTGGTACCCGAATCACGCTCTAAAATAATGGAAACTGATGTACTAAATTCGCCTAACACATTTACACAAAACAACCTAAAATAGGACTGGTAGGTGGACTGCCACACAGCCCGCACGGCATGGTGGATTATTCTGCCACCAAATTAACTAAAAAGTCCTTTTATTAAACTAAAAATATCTGCTGTGCTCCTAAACTAAAACAATAATACACATGCACATAAGAACACACAAGAACTATAAACAAAGTGCTTCCACACAGTCACTTGGGTAGGAAAGATGGAACCAGCATGAGAGGGGCCCAGGGCAGCGCCTCAGCAGACGCATCCCTGTAGGCAGCAGGCCCCTGGAGCAATGGCTGATCTTCTGGACGACAGAGCCTGGATCTCACTCTGCCATCAGTGATTCCCATCCAACCTCACCACCTGGTGCATCCTCCTGGACACGCCGCAGCTGGTTGGCATGCCTCATTAAGCCGTCGGACAACCAGAAGCACGCCGCTCCCAACTTCGCCACTATCCACAGATGTGCTTGATGTTTTGCTGACTGTCGTTTGGCCCATCTTCTCCACAGACGTTCATCACCCCGAACCCGAACCAAGTCTATAACCCGAAGTGGAATTTTACTCGGCCCGATGTACTGCTGCTGAGCATGCAGTAACTCCATGCTTGTCGGTCTGGCCCCGTCCTCTTCTATAAACGTTGTAGTGTACACCATCGTAGCTGCAAACCCCCCACCCAACTGTGGCCAAGTACTGGAGGCATCTGGGGCTAGCATGGTGTCTCTCATTGGCAAGGGTGCCAACGCTGAACAAGAACTGACCGACTTGAAAGCAAGGGTGTCCGTTAGCTCCTCGTACCATTCACTCCCAGTGTCCGTCGGGGGCGGGTGGGGTGATTTCTCCCGTGGGTTCCCCAGGTAAGACAAACGGTACACCCTGGCGTAGTGATTCAAGTGTCCACATCTACTATAATGTTTTCCTCTTGCCGGGCATTTCTTCGCTTTATGGCATTGCGTCGTGGACCCACAACCCCTGCAACGGGAGTTTCGCGGGACAGACCTTCAGCTGGCAGCATTGATTTCCAAATAATCTTTGTCCAAGCTATCCTTGCTATCAGGGTTCACAACATTAGCTGAAGTGGGCGGCTCCGGTGGCTTCTGTAGCTGGTGCCAATTTAGTTCCACAGCTAGCTTATCAATGGCTTCCAATCGGAGAGCTAGCTCAACTGCTTCAGCTGTTGTCCAGTCATTAGGTGCCACTAATAGCCTAGCATGCAGCTCAGCGTTGCACGTGTGCACTGCTAGTTGGTCACATACCATCTTGTCTTCAAGCGGTCCAAAACGACACTCACTAGCTAGCTGCTTCAAGTCAGTGACATACTGGTGGATAGGCTCACCTACATGCTGGTGTCTCCGGTGAAAGCAAATTCTCCAAACAGTCACGCTGTCTGAGGTGGAGAAATGTTTAGCTAGTAGCTCCACTACATCCTCATATGAGTCCGATGTGCCAAGCGTCCATAGGACACTCCGGCCTTCAATACCCAGGTTGTGGATGAGAAGCCCCCGTGCCCTCACCTTACCGAATTTCCTGAGGTCCAGCGCCATAATATACATTTGATAGGCCTCCAACCAATGCGGCCATGGAACCGGTGGGTCACCCAGGAGCTCAAGGAAGGGATGCAGTGGTATAATGCACGCCTCCATACGTTAATCCTCAGTCACCGAATGTTATGTATGGTAATACCTGGTAATGAATGAGGCAAGATGATGGTTGCGTCGAACACAGCTTTATAATGGAACTATGTACAGAGCAATATTCAGCAGACACCAGCAGGATTATCCGGCATAAAGAGACCATAAGATGGTGGCCCTCCCAATATATAGGGCAGTGTGGTGACGTGACAGGAAGTTCATGTCGCCACACTACACTTCACAATAAAGTGCCACATTTCCATATACCACACTCCTGCCATGCTCGTGTTTAGTGATGTGGGATGATGGGCATTGTTGTCCGCTAATCGTTGAAACAAAAACTAAATATTATTCTGTTATTATATGACAGCCGACAACTTTAATTACGTGGAAAATTGACAAGCATCACATGCGTAACTCGTGGCAAAATTTGTGTGGTGTTTGGATGTGGTGATGTGCACGCAAGTGACGTCATCACGTGGTGAACTGGTCATGGTGCAATACGGTGCCACCCTTCTATATATAGTTCAGTTGTGTGATGAATAAAGGAGAGTACAGTTCATGTCTGTTGTCAGCACCTCATTTCAGACATAACAATGGCGACGAGGGTAAAAAAGACTATTGCAACCTTTGGAACTGTTCCTCACTCTACCAGGTGAGCCACCAATTCTTTAGTCCTGCTGGTATGAGTCATTCCAGACTTTTATTGACGCTGTTGGCTTAACCGACGCTAGCGACGAAAGGCTAAGGGATGTGCTAATCCACTGTCTTGGTAGCGAGCGGCAGCGTGTGTTCCATTCTCTCAGCCTTGTGGACACATGTGAGGACTGTGTTGCTGTGAAGGACAGACATTTCGCTGACTCACGTAATATCACGGCACGAAGAATTGCTTTTAGCCAGCACCGCCAATGTGAGGACGAGACGGTCCACCAGTATGTCACTGAGCTCCATTTCTTGACTAGCATTTGCGCCTTTGGTGGCATAGAGGACTCAATGGTACGTGACAAGCTAGCGGAGTACACTACGAGCCTGTGGCTGTGGGAGCAGCCACTGCTGGCAAAGAACGGCCTGAAATTAGACAAGGCTGTGGGGATAGCGTCCCAAATTGAAACGGCGATCCAGCTAACATCGCGGCTGATACCGCCTAGCCAGCAAGCCCCTCATCTGGCCCCACGAGCGCAGGCCATCACCACCGCCACCCAGCGCTCCGACCCCGCATCTCCTCGCTATAACCGGAAGAAGAAGAGTACGAAACGGGACAACATAAGTGATTGTCTACCCCATGGTAACTGTGGTTCATCTAAACACCAGACTCAATCACCCCCCTGCCCAACCAGGGGGCAAAAATGCAACCGTTGTAAGAAGCTCAACCACTTTGCTAGAGTTTGCTGCACAACCTTCACAAATTCAATGACGTGCCCAGCAGGCCCAACTGCCATTCTCTCAGTTGGCACCAAAAGCTGGCCATTCAAGTGGTACACAATCGAGCTGGAAGGTGTTAGTGTGTTGCTGCTGCTGGATACAGCGGCCTCGAGTTCCCTTCTGAGCAAGTCTACAGTCAGGAAACTGTTTCCTCGGAAGACCATTACAGCTAATGTGGAGGACTTATTCGACTATGGGCATGTCAAGATGGGCATGGTAAGGACGGTCACCTTTTCTGTACTCTGCAGCTCTAAAGCCATTCCATTGTTCACCTTCCAAGTGACCTGTCAAGGGGCCAACCTGCTAGGCATCGATCTAATCAGTGAGCTGGGTTTCTCCATCACCGGCTCAGTGGGCTCTACCGTTCTGACAGTCACCTTGTCTTGGCAGCATCAATGGCCAGCGCTCTTCGCAGGACTGGGTTGCCTCACCTCTTTTAACCGACCGCTCATTGATCCGACAGTGACCCCAAAAATTCAGTCTCTCTGCTGACTACACCTTGCACTATGAGACATCACGGTGGAGCTGCAGAAGTTTTTGGACCTCGATATCGAGTGGACCAACGCAACCCCCTGGATCTCCAACTTGGTGGTGGCAAAGAAGAAGTCGGGTGGCCTACAACCATGCATTGACCTCAGAATGGTGAACAAGGCGGTGATTCCCGACAGATACCCATGCCCACAATGGAGGAACTGATGGTGGTGTACCACGGCTCAAAAGTTTTTTCCAAGCTGGACCTCAGCCAAGGCTACCTGCAGGTCCCCCTTCACCCAGACAGCCGCACCCTAACGGCCTTCATCACCCACATGGGAGTGTTCAGGTACACCCGCATGCCTTTCGGCCTCAGTTCTTCCCCAAGCTGTTTTCAGAAACTCATGGCTACACTATTTGCCAGGCTTCCAGAGGTGGTGGTGTACCTGGATGACATCTTTGTGCACAGCGCAACATCAGCTTCCCACGACGCCTGCCTCGTTAAGGTGATGGAGGTAGTAACAAAACATGTCCTCACACTCAGCGGGGAAAAGTGTATCGTCAAAGCGTCAATGATCGAGTTTGTGGGGTTCCGTCTGTCCACCAAGGGCCTGAGCCCCCATCATTCAAACGTTGAGGCGGTGCTGCACCTACCTGAACCATTGTGCCCTGCACAGCTGTCATCATTTCTGGGCATGGCGAACTTCTACGGGCACTTCATTCCCCGCTACTCGGAGATGATAGAGCCACTGCGCGCCCTCCTGAAGCTGGATGCACCCTGGGAGTGGACCCTTGCATACTCCGCCGCCATCTGCCAACTGAAAACACAGCTCACTTCCCCACCGGTGCGCGCCCATTTCAACCCACAGAGCCCCACATTTGTGACCTGTGATGCGTCCAACGCGGCTGTGGGAGCCATGCTATCTCAGATCCAAGGGGGGGCCGAGCACCCAGTGGCGTTTGCCTCAAGGTCACTTACTTCAGCCGAACAGAAGTACTCAGTGGGGAGAGGGAGGCGCTAGCGTGTATTTGAGCAAGTGAATGCTGGCACATGTACCTGTATGGGTGATGCTTCATACTCCAAACAGATCATAGGGCCCTCATGGCGTTGCTGGAAAGATCGGGGTCAGGGCACAAACCTCTGTGCATCTACAGGTGAACAGAAAAGCTACAAGCATGCAATTTCACCACCCAGGTCACGCTGGGCAGAGAAAACGTAGTGGCGGACCTATTGTCCCGGGCCACACCTAACCCCACACTGAGTGTTGACCAGCACCCCTTAGAGCCAGAACTGGTCCACATGCTGCATGGCCCACTTCAGACCACCGTCTCTTTGAAAGAGCTCCAGGCCACATCTGAACAGGATCCAGCACTGACCCAGCTCCACACCTTCATTTGTGAGAGCTGGCTGTCCAACATACCGGGAGAGCTAACACGCTTCCACAGAGTTGGAGATGATTTATCATGCTGGAACAACGTCTGTGTGGCAAGGGGGCTCTGCACGTTTATCCTGGAGGCGCTAAAGGGCCGCATCTTGACCATGATACACAAGGGCCACCTGGGCATCATCAGAGTCAAACAGCATTGTAGGGGCTCAGTCTGGTGGCCAGGCATCAACAAGGACATGGAGATCATGGTGAAAGACTGTATGCCCTGCCTAGCCAGTGGAAAAACCAGCATACCACCACCCCCGCCCCTGCAGCCGCTGCCATGGCCGTCAGCCCTGTGGAAGCACGTCCAATTAGACATCTGCGGCAAGCTGCATAGTGCCCCCCGCACCAACATTTTCTACTGGTAACCTACGATCTCCACTCAAAATGGCCCGAGGTGTTGCCCACCGGCTCAGTCACCACCAACATAGTCATTGATTTCCTCACCTCCCTCTTTGCCCACTGGGGTGTGCCAGTAGCAATCACAACAGATCATGGACCGCAGTTCACCTCAGTGGACTTTGCAGCGTCCGTGGGGGGAAGAGGTATTAAGCACATAAGGACTGCCTTCTACCACCCTCAGGTGAATGGTGGGGGGGAGGGGGGAGGTTCAACCAGACCCTCAAGAACGGTGTCAGGGCACACCTAGCAGATGGACTCCCATTTTTGGTCGCCCTACAGAACACCCTGCTACATTACAGAGCGACGCCTCACACCAGGACAGGCAGCTCCCCGGTCCTTCAAATGCTAGGACTTGGGATGTGCCTTCCCCTGGACTGACTGCACCCTCCACTGGACACTACCCCAACAGAAAGGCCCTCATCTAGGGAAAGGGTGGTCAAACACCAGCAGTGTGTGAAGCAAAGGTTTGATAAGAAGCGCCGGGTGAAGCAACCCCGACTCACAGTACTTGACTGGGTCCGGATCCAGCGCCCCAACCGCGCTTTCAAGCTGCAGTTGTTTTGGACAATGCCAATGCAGATTACAGCTCAGTTGGGGCCAGCCACCTTTCGTCTCTCTGATGGGTGACGGTGGCATGCCAGTCGCCTCAGAAAGGTGACATCGACTTCGGCCCCGGATCGGGAGACAGCTGCAAACACTATGGGATCAGACTGGGACTTCGGCAACACAAGACCCACAATTCCCAAAGAGCATCTATTGGAGCCTGCGGCAGCAACACAGCCCAAGCACCGTTTGGCTCGGATTCGGCAGAGACCCCGCCATCTAGAGGAATTTGTGACTAACTTTTGAATATTTGGACTTTTATGTCGTTAGGACTTGACCGACCAAAGTGGCAGAATAATCCACTCGGTCACATGGGCACACTGGTAGTCTACCCGGGTGCCCAGTTAGTAATTATAAGTTCTTTGGGTTTTTTGGGGGATGGGGGGTTAAATGTGGTGTTTGGACATGGTGATGTGCACGCAGGTGACGTCATCACGTGGCGAACTGGCTGTGGCACAATACGGCGCCACCTTTCTGTATATACTTCAGATGTGTGATGAATAAAGGAGAGTTCAGTTCACGTCTGTTGTCAGCACCTCATTTCAGATAAAGAAATTTGATCGGGATCAAAAGATAATTTCGCTCTTGCCATTCATTTCAATTGAGAATTTTTTTTCGATTTAAGGTCCAATGTGCGGAAGTAGAGGGGGCGTGACTTTAGGCTCTCTATATAGCCTATAAGATCTCAATATAACAATTATGTATTAGAAGGAAGGGGAAACATATTACAACCACTGAAAATGATGTTCCAAAATCAGTCATATTCTCAGAGTTTTCTACTACAAATCCGATTGTTACTAACTTGACAACAATATAATCTGTTAATTTCAGGTAATTCATTCTTTTTTTGTTGTTGTTCTATGTTCCAACTCAGAAATGACCTTTCTCTTTTATCTATTAACGCAAGGGGTTTAAGAAACTTAACAAAAAGAAAAAGCTTTTTCTTATTCTGTAAAGACAAAAAAAGCAAATTTTATTCTCTTACAAGAAACACATTCTAAGAATGAAGACATTGTATTTTGGTCTCAGCAATGGGGAGACAAAGCTTATTTCAGCCATGGGACCTCGAGGTCAGCAAGGGGTTGCCATCCTCCTTAAAAGCTTTCAAGACCAGATTGTTTTTAGATATGACAGATGAGCACTGGTTGAGTTTTATCATAAGCATCGACAATCTGAAATTTATTTTAATCCACATACAGTGGTGTGAAAAATTCTTTGCCCCCTTCCTGATTTCTCATTTTTTTTTGTATGTTTGTCACACTTACGTAAATGTTTCAGATCATCAAACAAATTTAAATATTAGACAAAGATAACACAAGTAAACACAAAATGCAGTTTGTAACTGAAAGTGTTCATTAAAGGTTAAAAAAAATCCAAACCTACATGGCCCTGTGTGAAAAAGTGATTCCCCCCCCCTTCCCCTCCCCATTAAAACATAGATTAACTGTGATCACATCTTTGGAAAGTTGAGTTCAATTTCTTTAGCCACACCCAGGCCTGATTACTGCCACACCTGTTCTTAATCAAGAAATCACTTAAATAGGACCTGCCTGACAAAGTGAAGTAGACCAAAAGATCCTCAAAAGTTAGACATCATGCTGCGAGCCAAAGAAATTGAGGAACAAATGAGAAACAAAGTAATTGAGATCTGTCAGTCTGGAAAAGGTTGTAAAGCCATTTCTAAAGCTTTGGGACTCCAGCAAACCACAGTGAGAGCTATTATCCACAAATGACAAAAACATGGAACAGTGGTGAACCTTCCCAGGAGTGGCCGGCCGACCAAAATTATCCCAAGAGCAGAGCGACAACTCATCCAAGAGGTCACAAAAGACCCCACAACAACATCCAAAGAACTGCAGGCCTCACTTTCCTCAGCTACAGTCAGTGTTCGTGACTCCACCATAAGAAAGAGACTGGGCAAAAATGGCCTGCATGGCAGAGTTCCAATACGAAAGCCACTGCTGAGCAAAAAGAACATAAAGACTCGTCTCAGTTTTGCCAGGAAACATCTTGATGATCCCCAAGACTTTTGGGAAAATACTCTGTGGACTGACGAGACAAAAGTTGAACTTTTTGGGAGGTGTAGTATGTCTCATTACATCTGGCGTAAAAGTAACACAGCATTTCAGAAAAGGAACATCATACCAACAGTAAAATATGGTGGTGGTAGTGTAATGGTCTGGGGCTGTTTTGCTGCTTCAGGACCTGGAAGACTTGCTGTGGTAAATGGAACCATGAATTCTGCTGTCTACCAAAAAATCCCGAAGGAGAATGTCCTGTCATCTGTTTGTGACCTCAAGCTGAAGCGCACTTGAGTTCTGCAGCAGGGCAATGATCCAAAACATACCAGCAAGTCCAACTCTGAATGGCTTAAGAAAAACAAAATGAAGACTTTGGAGGGGCCTAGTCAAAGTTCTGACCTGAATCCGATTGAGATGCTGTGGCATGACCTTTAAAAGGCGGTTCATCCGCAAAAACCCTCCAATGTGGCTGAATTACAGCAATTCTGCAAAAATGAGTGGGCCAAAATTCCTCCACAACGCTGTAAAAGACTCATTGCCAGTTATCACAAACGCTTGATTGCAGTTGTTACTGCCAAGGGTGGCCCAACCAGTTATTAGGTTTTAGGGGGCAATCACTTTTTTGCATAGGGCCATGTAGGTTTGGAATTTTTTTCCCTTAATAATATAAACCTTAATTTATAAAATGCATTTTGTGTTTACTTGTGTTATCTTTGTGTAATATTTAAATTTGTTTGATGATCTGAAACATTTAAGTGTGACAAACATACAAAAAAATGAGAAATCAGGAAGGGGGCAAACACTTTTTCATACCACTGTATATGGCTACAGTAACATCAACAAAAACAAAAGATTAATAGAACAAATAACCTCACATTTAAAACATCTTAAATTATCACACTCAACTGATAACATAAAAATATGTGGTGATTTCAGCTTGGTCCAAGATGAATTCTTTGATAAGTGTCCTTCCAAATACTATTCAAGTCATACTAATCCTATATTTAACAACTTCTGTAATGATATGAATCTAACTGATGCTTGGAGAGACCTGAATCCAGAAGAACTTCAATACTCTTGGTTCAGCTCAAGTTATAATACAAAATCCAGAACTGACCATTGGTTAATCTCAAACCATCTTCTGAATTACAAAGTCAGCTCTAATATGTCTGCAACTCCACTGGCAGACCATTGTGTCATCACTATTAAATTTAAAATAAGTAGAACTTAAACAAATATTGGAAATTCAATTTAGTCTGCTAAAAAATGATGAATACTGTCAAAATATTAGATTGTGGTGACACGAAGGAGATGACACTCCACCCAGTACTTCGGCGTGTTGGGAGTGCTAGCCAGGGGTGCCAGAGCATTGTGGAGTATGTAGTAAACAAATATGCGCCTTTTGCCCCCGCTGTGCCAGGCTCACACCTGAGGACGCAGGGGCGCGAATGTCCATCCATCCATCCATCCATCTTCTTCTACTTAATCCTTTTCGGGTCGCGGGGGGACTGGAGCCTATCCCAGCATCTTTGGGCGAGAGGCAGGGTACACCCTGGACAGATCGCCAGTCCATCGCAGGGCCAACACAGAGACAGACAACCATTCACTCTCACAGTCATACCTAAGGACAATTTAGAATCCCCAGTTTGATGCCAATTAACCTAACTTGCTTGTTTTTGGCATGTGGGAGGAAACCGGAGAAATCCCGGAGTAAACCCACACAGACACGGAGAATGTGTTAATGTGTATATTGATGTGTGTTCACAACAACAGAGGTATGTAAATGTGTTTACCCTTAGTGCCAGAGGCAGGGATAAAATGTATGAAGCCGATCGCTTTGGCACAGAGTTAGTCTGTTCTGTGTTGGGGGAGAAATAAACCTGTGTCGTCAGCTCATGGCTCATCTGCTTTCATCCTCCACAAGATATCTAATTAAAGAAACTAAGACCTCTGAAGAGCTTACATCTCCATTCCAGCAATGGGAGTTCCTCAAATATAAAATTCGCCAGTACGTACACTATTTCCTTTAGTAAAAAAACTCAAAAAAGATCTTAACAAAAAAGAATCAGATATTGTAATGCAGCTAAATACATACTGTAATAAACCTTGTTTGGATGAAAATGATAAACCAAAAATACTAAAATTGCAGTCAAGCTTGGATAATTTTATACTCAAAGAGCTCAAGGTGCTTATATTAGATCCAGCCCAAAGTGGATCGAAGGAGCGAAAAATTCAGTGTACTTCTGTGGTCTAGACAAAAGGAAACAAGATAAAAATAGCATCAGATCTCTTATAATTAATGATAAGGAAATCATAGATGAAAAAATTATATCCTCAGAAATATTCCAATTCTACAATCAGCTTTACAGCACTAAATTTTCAAAATAGGATTGTGAAACCTTTCTAAAAAAAAAACAACCTTTCTATTGCTCAATATATCCCCAAAATAAATGATGGCTTCAAACTAACCTGTGAAAACCAGTTAACAATTGTTGAACTTGATGTTGTAATTGGCCAACTCTCTCTTAACAAAGCTCCTGGTTCAGACGGTCTCACAGAAGACTTCTACAGACTCTTTTGGAGTGATATAAGAGAACCACTTTATCAGAGTTTCCTAGAAACTTTTGAAACTTGTACACTCCCAACTACAATGAGACATGGAGTTATAATTTCCATCCCTAAACCTAATAAAGACCCTAGATTTATTAAAAACAGAAGACCTATTAGAAATTCTGACTACAAGCTGTTAACTTACATTCTTGCCTTTCATTTAAAATCAGGAATTCTCAATATTATTGAGACAAAATCAGGCTTTCTAAAAGGAAGCTCAGTACACAATAATATAAGGCTTGTAATGGACATCATAGAATACAGAGATCTAATAGAAGATAATGGCTTTATATTCTTTTTAGACTTCTATAAAGCCTTTGACTCAGTTAAACACTCATTTATTTTAGCAACAGTTGAACATTTTGGATTTGGTATTAAATTTAGAAACACTAGTGCATGCCCGTGCATACCCGTGCATGCCCATAGAAAGCAAGTGTAAGCAAGCATTTCTGCATGCCCGTAGAAAGTTACTGCTACCATGGCAACAGTAACCATGGTGAAACCTGCCTTTGACGTCACCACTCGTTCAGTGATGCCTGCCTTTGATCTTTGACGATGTCATAGTGAGTGCTATGATCATGAGTGATGCCTACCTTTGATCTTTGATGATGTCATAGCGAGTCCTATGATTGTGAGTGAAGCCTGCCTTTGATCTTTGATGATGTCATATTGAGTCCTATGATCTTTTACCGAGTCCTATGATTGTGAGTGATGCCTGCCTGTGATCTCATAGCGAGTCCTATGATCTTTTAGCGAGTCCTGTGATAGTGACATTGTGACAGGTCTCTGTCTGTCTTTCTTGAATAACAGTGCATCCAGAAAGTATTGACAGCGCTTCAGTTTTTCCACATTTTGTTATGTTACAGCCTTATTCCAAAAGGGATTAAATATATTTTTTTCCTCAAAATTCTACACACAATACCCCATAATGACAACGTGAAAAAAGTTTTTTTGAGATTTTTGCAAATTTATTAAAAATAAAAATCTAAGAAATCGCATGTACATAAGTATTCACAGCCTTTGCGATGAAGCTCAAAATTGATCTCAGGTGCATCCTGTTTCCACTGATCATCCTTGAGATGTTTCTACAGCTTAATTGGAGTCCACCTGTGGTAAATTCAGTTGATTGGACATGATTTGGAAAGGCACACACCTGTCTATATAAGGTCCCTCAGTTGACAGTGCATGTCAGAGCACAAACCAGGCATGAAGTCAAAGGAATTGTCTGTAGACCTCCAAGACAGGATTGTCTTGAGGCACAAATCTGGGGAAGGGTACAGAAAAAATTTCTGCTGCTTTAAAAGTCCCAGTGCGCACAGTGGCTTCTATCATCTGTAAATAGAAGTTCGGAACCACTGGCACTCTTCCTAGAGCTGGCCGGCCATCTAAATTGAGCAATCAGACGAGAAGGGCCTTAGTCAGGGAGGTGACCAAGAACCCGATGGTCACTCTGTCAGAGCTCCAGCGTTCCTCTGTGGAGAGAGAAGAATCTTCCAGAAGGACAACCATTTCTGCAGCAATCCATCAATCAGGCCTGTGTGGTAGAGTGGCCAGACAGAAGCCACTCCTTAGTAAAAGGCACATGGCAGCCCACCTGGAGTTTGCCAAAAGGCACCTGAAGGACTCTCAGACCATGAGAAACAAAATTCTCTGGTCTGATGAGACAAAGATTGAACTCTTTGGCGTGAATGCCAGGCATTATGTTTGGAGGAAACCAGGCACTGTTCATAACCACGCCAATATTGGGAGCAGCATCATGCTGTGGGGATGTTTTTCAGTGGCAGGAACTGGGAGACTAGTCAGGATAGAGGGAAAGATGAATGCTGCAATGTACTTTGGTGCACAATGACTGTGCACCAATGCTTCCCATCCAACCTGATGGAGCTTGAGAGGTGCTGCAAAGAGGAATGGGCCAAACTGCCCAAAGATAGGTGTGCCAAGCTTGTGGCATCATGTTCAACAAGACTTGAGGCTGTAATTGCTGACAAAGGTGCATCAACAAAGTATTGAGCAAAGGCCGTGAATACTTATGTACATGTGATTTCTTAGTTTTTTATTTTTAATGAATTTGCAAAAAATTTCAAAAAAACTTTTCACATTGTCATTATGGGGTATTGTGTGTAGAATTTTGAGGAAAAAAATGAATTTAATCCCTTATGGATTAAGGCTGCAACATAACAAAATGTGGAAAAAGTGAAGCGCTGTGAATCCTTTCCGGATGCACTGTATATATAGAGTGATGAGCTATGGACTGTATAAGAACATTACTAGCTGTGTCATCCTTCCAAATGGTACCACTCCAAGCTTTAATGTTGATGTTGGAATCCCCCAAAGTTGCCCCATTTCACCCTATCTATTTATATTAGCTACTGAAATGCTAGCCATCCATATCAAAAATAGGTCTTTTTTCAGTTATTGTTTAAACTTAAGTGTTTCCTTATGCATTACCGCTGTTGCTAAAATATAATTCTAATGTTTGTAGCCATGTTTGTTTATGAACCTATACAACTTACAGTGGGGAAAATAAGTATTGAACACGTCAACATTTTTCTTATTAAACATATTTCTGATGGAGCCATTGTCCTGAGATTTTCACCAGATGTCAGTAACAACCCAAGTAATCCATACATACAAAGAAATCAAGGTGACTCTGTTCACAAAACAAGTTATATTTAATAAAGTGGAATGACACAGGGAATAAACATTAAGCACATGAAGAAAAAGAGGTGTAAAAAGGCATAGAAAGCCAAGAAACCAGCTGAAATCCATCAGAATTTAGAAAGCCATCCCATCCCCAATCAGTGGAAATTAATTTCAGCTGGGTAAGTCCTGACCGATAGCCTTTAAAAAGGTCTGTGAATATCAGATTGTCACACCATAAAGAACTCATGATGGGTAGAAGCAAAGAGCTCTCTCTAAACCTTCACAACCTTATTGTTGCAAAACATAACGATGGCATTGGTTACAGGTGCATTTCTAAACTGCTGAATGTCCCAGTGAACACTGTTGAAGCCATCTTTCAGAAGTGGAAAGAACATCATTTTACCATAAACCGGCCACGACCAGGAGCTCCACGCAAGATTTCTGACAGACGAGTCAAAAGAATTATCAGAAGAGTTATCCAAGAGCCAAAGACCACTCATGGAGAGCTCCAGAAGGACCTGGAGGTAGCAGGTACTGCTGTTTCAAAGAAAACAATAAATAATGCACTCAACTGAAAAGGGTTCTATGCCTGCTCATCTCATAAGACTCCACTGGTGAAGAAAAAGCATGGTGAAGCTCATTTAAATGGTCACTTCGACATGCAGACTGCAGACAGAGCAGGAATCGAATCCCTGACCCTCCAATCAGTAGTCGGCCACACTACACCTGCGCCACAGCCACAGTTTGCTGCACAACATTTGGGCAAGCCAGTAAAATACTGGGAGAATATAGTCTGGTCAGATGAGACCAAAATTGAACTTTTTCAATGTCACAACACACAGCATGTTTGGAGAATTGGCACTGCACATCCCATCATGGTGTGGGAGTGTTTTCAGCACATGGTACAGGCAGACTTCATATAATTCAAGGAAAGATGAATGGACAGATGTACAGAGGCATCCTTGATAAGAACCTGTTGCCATCTGCCAAGATGCTGAAGATGAAGCGAGGGTGGACATTTCAGCAAAACAATGATCCCAAACACACAGCCAAGGAAACTCTCAACTGGCTCCACAGAAGGAAAATAAAGCAGCTAGAATGGCCATCAGTCACCTGATCTGAATCCAATGGAAAATCTATGGAATGAACTGAAGATCAGAGTTCACAGAAGACACCCACGGAACCTTCAAGATTTGAAGACAGTTTGTGTGGGAGAAGGGGCTAAAATCACTCCTGAGCAATGCCTGCATCAAATTTCTCCATACAGGAGGTGTCTGGAAGCTGTTATTACCAACAAAGGCTTTTCCACTAAAAATTAAATGAATTTCACCAAGCGTATTCAATACTGATTCCCTGTGTCATTCCACTTATATAACTTGTTTTGTGAACACAGTTGCCTTGATTTCTCTGTATGTGTGGATTACTTGGGTTGTTACTGATATCTGGTGAAAATCTCAGAACAATGGCTCTATCAGAAATACTGTATGTTTAATGAAAAAAAGGTTGACGTGTTCAATACTTATTTTCCCCGCTGTATTGGCTAGACAAATTAGTCTTGTAATTTGTTTGTACGCAGTGAAAAATGTGATATTATTACATACAAAGTCAATGGAAAGATGCAAGCAAATGCAAATTTGATCCGGGTGTACATGAGTTCACATCCACGCGAGTTGGATTTTGTTCAACTCGGGCCAAGAGTTCGCTTGACGATTGAAGAAGAAGCAGAAGAAGAAGCAGAAGAAGAAGAAGCGCTTTACTTATATAGCGCTTTTCACAGACAAAGATCATAAAGTGCTTTGACAGTAAAAATGCAGAGTAATACAGTGCATCCGGAAAGTATTTACAGCGCTTCACTTTTTTCACATTTTGTATATGTTACAGCCTTATTCCAAAAGGGATTAATTTCTTTTTTTTTTCCTCAAAATTCTACACATAATAATAACAATGTGAAAAAGTTTTTGTTTTTTTTAGATTTTTGCATATTTGTTAAAAATCAAAAAACTAAGAAATCATATGTACATAAGTATTCACAGCCTTTGCCATGAAACTCAAAACTGAGCTCTGGTGCATCCTGTTTCCACTGATCATCCTTGAGATGTTTCTACAGCTTAATTGAAGTTCACCTGTGGTAAATTCAGTTGATTGGACATGATTTGGAAAGGCACACACCTGTCTATATAAGGTCCCACAGTTGACAGTGCATGCCAGAGCACAAACCAAGCATAAAGTCAAAGGAATTGTCTATAGACCACCGAGGCAGGATTGTCTCAAGGCACAAATCTGGGGAAGGGTACAGAAAAATTTCTGCTGCTTTGAAGGTCCCACTGAGCACAGTAGCCTCCATTATCCGTAAATTGAAGAAGTTCAGAACCACCAGGACTCTTCCTAGAGCTGGCCGGCTGTCTAAACCGAGCAATCAGGGGAGAAGGGCCTTAGTCAGAGAGGTGACCAAGAACTTGATGGTCACTCTGTCAGAGCTCCAGCATTCCTCAGTGGGGAGAGAAGAACCTTCCAGAAGGACAACCATCTCTGCAGCAATCCACCCATCAGGCCTGTATGGTAGAGTGGCCAGACAGAAGCCACTCCTTAGTAAAAGGCACATGGCAGCCCACCTGGTGTTTGCTAAAAGGCACCTGAAGGACTCTCAGACCATGAGAAACAAAATTCTCTGGTCTGATGAGACAAAGATTGAACTCTTTGGCGTGAATGCCAAGCGTCATGTTTGGAGGAAACCAGGCACCGTTCATAACCACACCAATGGTGGTGGCAGCATCATGCTGTGGGGATGTTTTTCAGTGGCAGAAACTGGGAGACTAGTCAGGATAGAGGGAAAGATGAATGCAGCAATTTAATGAGACATTCTGGATAAAAACCTGCTCCAGAGCGCTCTTGACCTCAGACTGGGGCGACAGTTCATCTTTCAGCAGGACAACGACCCTAAGCACACAGCCAAAATATCAAGAGTATCTTCAGGACAACTCTGCGAATATCCTTGAGTGGCCCAGCCAGAGTCCAGACTTGAATCCAATTGAATATCTTTGGAGAGATCTGAAAAATGGCTGTGCACCGATGCTTCCCATCCAACCTGATGGAGCTTGAGATGTGCTGCAAAGAGGAATGGGCCAAACTGCCCAAAGATAGGTGTGCCAAGCTTGTGGCATCATATTTAAAAAGACTTGAGGCTGTAATTGCTGCCAAAGGTGCATCAACAAAGTATTGAGCAAAGACTGTGAATACTTGTGTAAATGTGATTTCTTAGTTTTATACTTTCAATAAAGTTGAAAAACTCTCAAAAAAACTTTTTCACATTGTCATTATGGGGTATTGTGTGTAGAATTTTGAGGAAAAAATGAATTTAATCCCTTTTGGAATAAGGCTGTAACATAACAAAATGTGGAAAAAGTGAAGCACTGTGAATACTTTTCGGATGCACTGTATAAAAACAAAGAAATAAGATAACACAGCAATTTAAGCAAAAAACCATTAAAACATACTATTAAAATGATAAAATAAATAAAAACCAGGCCACCAGTCAATTAAAAGCTTGCCTAAGTAACAGTGTCTTCAACTGTTTTTTAAGAGTCAACCAGATCAGTTAGACGCAGAGACAGAGGGAGAATGTTCCACAAGCGGGAAGCAACGGACTGGGACGACAGATCACCTCTGGTTTTATAGCGAGTTTTAGGGACCGATAAGAGATTCTTGCCTGAAGACCTGAGTGATCGACCTGAAAAATATGGGGTTAAAAGATCACAAATGTATTTTGGGGTTTGTCCATGAATTGCTCTAAAGGTCAAAACTAGAATTTTAAAATCAGTATGAAATTTGACTGGTAGCCAGTGAAGAGTGACTAAAATTGGGGTGATATGGTCCCATTTGCGAGCTCCCATTAAAAGCCTGGCCACAGCATTCTAAACAATCTGTAGGTGGTTTAACAAACCCTTGTTAAAACAGGTAAAATGAGAGTTGCAGTAATCGATTCTGGATGAAGTAAAAGTGTGAATAATCATCTCTAGATCTGAGCTTGATGACACATTTTTGAGTTTAGAAATGTTCCTCAGGTGGAAAAAGCAGTTTTGACTAGTTGGTTTGAATGTCTATTCAAGGCTATTGAACTGTCTAACAGCACCCCCAGGTTTCTGGTGCTCGACCGTACCGTGGAGCCCAGAGATCCGAGGTGCTGCTTGATGAGAGGAATTTTCACATCAGGTGCAATGATCAGTGTCTCAGTTGTATCAGAGTTCAGATGGAGGAAGTTATTGTTTAACCATTTTTTGATGGTAGACATAGAGTCAAGTAGACTCGATAGCTTTTGTCATGATTTAATGTTTTTGAGGAGGCTTAAATGCTGGGCAACCACTTCAGAAGAACACCCAGACGCACATGAAAAGTTACACCACTTTCATGAAAAAACCCAAAACCCTATACATGACACGCTACTTTAAGGAATAAATGCACACACCACAATTAATGAAACCCACAACCAAGATGCCACACTATATACAGGAAAACAGTTACACACTGGAGCCACATGCAGCCTAGGATGAAAGAGAGGAGAGGAATGATTAGTGATGGGAATGGCACACGGGAGAATGACAGCTGAGGTAATGGGACTTAGGACACTGGCAGAGAGCCCGGCAACGAACTCCAGCATAGGAAGGGTGAAGGGGTCTGGAGGCTGCAGGACAGGAGAAGGAAGGGCTGAAGAACCGGGATGGAGAAGCCATTGTCTGGAAGGAGAGATGACTCAGGCGAGTGTACAAACACAGCTCTGAAGATGCACCACTGGAGGTGGCAGCAAACCTGAGTAGAGGAGAAGACAAGGTAGGATAACTGAATAATCAATTTTTTACACAAAAAGAACAACCGTTGTGAGGCGGCACAAACCAAATGATCCAGTGGAGAGCTCTTCACACTCTGGCCCTTAAATAAGTTGATGAATCAGGAGGCAGCAGGTGTGTAATCATGCAGGTGTGCTGATGAGCTCCGGAGCCAGGAAAACAGAAGCAGGAAGGGTGGGGGGAGGCACGCTTGCCTGATCATGACAGTGCCCCCCCCCCCCTCAAGGGGCGCCTCCTGGCAGACACCCGGTCTTCTGCAGATGGGCAAGGTGGAACAACCGAAACATGCCCTTGTCGAAGTGGAAGTATAATGATGGAATCCAAGATCTCTCCTCTGGATCATAACCTTTCCAGTGTACCAGATACTGCAGCCCCCGACCTTGACGGCGCACGTCCAGAATTCGCTGGACGGTGTAGGTGGTATGTCCATTGATGATCCGGGGGGTGGAGGGGGTTCTGGAGGAGGGAACAAGGAGCTGACAGAGAGAGGTTTGATCTGAGAAACGTGGAAAGTAGGATGGATGTGGAGGGATGGGGGCAACTTCAGCCAGACAGTGACGTCATTGATGATGTAGGAGATCGGAAATGGGCCCAAAAAGTGAGTGGACAGCTTTCGAGAGTCCCCCTTCACCTGTACCTTCTGGGCGGATAACCAGACGTTCTGACCCACGGAGCATTTGGGCACTGCCGCCCACCTACAGTTGGCATACAGGCGATTCCGCTCGGACAGTCGCTGAAAAGCCGCCCGAGTGGACCTCCAGAGGTGGCGGCAGCGACTGACGTGGGCCTCCACAGAAGGTACTGTGATTTCCCTCTCCATCACGACGGTATGAGTTCAGTGCATACTCCACCCAGGTGAGGTGGGAGCTCCAGGTAGATGGGTTGCAGGAAGCTACACACTTCAAGGTGGTCTCCAAGGACTGGTTTGCACACTCGGTCTGACTGTTGCTCTGGGGATGATAACCAGATGTGAGGCTGACAGAGGTACCCAGGGATCGGCAGAACGCTCTCCAGACCCGTGACGTAAACTATGGTCCTCGATCAGAAACAATGTCTATGGGGATGCCGTGGAGCCGGATGACGTGGATGGAAAGGAGGTTGGCCTTCTCGGCAGCAGAGGGGAGACCAGGGAGAGGAACCAAGTGAACGGCCTTCAAAAAACGATCAGTAATGGTGAAAATAACAGTGTTATGTTGAGAAGGAGGGAGGCCCAAGACAAAGTCAATGGCGATATGAGACCAGGGACGGGAAGGGATGGGGAGTGGATGGAGGAGACCGACAGGTGGAGAAGAGTCTGATTTATTGGTGACACACGTGTGGCAGGCCTTCACATATTCTTTCACATCCTTCCTAAGGGAAGGCCACCAAAACACATGCTGAATGAGTTCAGTAGTATGGGTGATGCCGGGATGACAGGCAAAAAAAATTGAGTGCCCCCACTAGATGACGTCACTGCATAAGGGGGAGGGCACGTACAGCCTGTTGGGCAGGCGTCCCTCGGGGACAGGTTCTACCAACTGGGCCTGCCAGACCCTCTGCTCGATGTCCCAAGTCAGGGCACCGAAAATGCAGGACAATGGCAGGATGGTGTCCGGGAGGGAGGCAGCGGCTGCAGGAGGAGTGGAGGAGGAGTCGGGGCTGCACGGTGGTGCGGTGGTTAGCACTGCGGTAGCACAGTTTACCCTTGGCCGGGGGATCGTGGGGATCGTGGGATTGCGGGTTCGATCCCAGCCCCCGACCAACAGTGATCTGTGTGGAGTTTGCATGTTCTCCCCGTGTATGCGTGGGTTTACCCCGGGATTTCTCCGGTTTCCTCCCACATGCCAAAAACATGCAGGTTAAGTTAATTGGAGACTCTAAAGTGGCCCTAGGTGTGAATGTGTGTGTGAATGGTTAAGGGATAGCGCCGTATCGTGGCTGCTTCATCCATCCAGGTGGTGGATGACCCTCAATTTCCCCTCTGGGGATCAATAAAGTATCTAAAATCTAAAAAAAAAAAAACTGGCATGAGAGACCGTCAGGTTTAATGTTGCGGGACCCTGGGTGGTATGTGATGAAAAAACAGGGCCCACCGAGCCTGCCGGGCATTCAAACATCTGACCAATCTGAGATATTTTAAATTTCTGTGATCGATCCAGACCATCACCGGCTGATTGGCTCCCTCCAACCAGTGCCTCCATGCCTCCAGCACCAATTTAATGGCCAGCAGTTCGCGGTCACCTACGTTGTAATTCCTCTCGGCTGGGGTCAGCCAACAGTCAAGAGAAAAATGGACACGGGTGGAGCTTCTGGTCGGAGCCAGAATGCTGTGAGAGCACAGCGCCCACCCCCGAATCAGAAGCATCCACCTCAACCACGAACTGGGCTTGGGGGTCTACCTGCGCCAAAATAGGCACGGTGGTAAATTCTTCTTTGAGTGTGGCAAAAGCCCACTCAGCAGCCTCGGACCACTTGAATGGGCTCTTGACTGAAGTGAGCTGGGTAAGGTGCAGAGCAATCTTGCTATAATCACGGATAAACTGGCGGTAGAAATTGGCAAAATCCAGGAAGCGTTGGAGCTCCTTCCTGGTTTGGGGAATAGGCCAGTCTACTACCGCCTGAATCTTCTCCGGGTCAGCCTTTAAAATGCCTCTGCCCATGATAAACCCCAAGAAAGAAGTGGAGCAGGTGGAAAACTCGCACTTCTCAGCTTTCACAAAAAGTTGATTCTCGAGCTGCCACTGCAGAACAATCCGGACATGGACCACATGTTCCTCCAGCATGTGAGAGAAAATCAATATGTCATCTAGGTACACAAAAACGAAATTGTTTACCATGTCCCGATGGACGTCATTAGCCACGGTTACATGGGCAAAATTACTTCAATCTAATTACAATTCAGATCAGTACTTTACTGTTTACATTGATCCTGAAAAAGCTGATCCGATTAGGACATGCGTTTCCATGTGTCAAATGTTTGAACGGACTAAATCATTTGGACATGCACACGTCAACATTTTGACATTCCGAAAATAGTAGAAGAAGAAGCAGCTTCAGGTGTTGGCAAGCCCTGCTTCGTGTCTTTCTCTTTTTGAAAAGGACCTGTATTGTGTTATTCAGACTGTACTTTTGCTTCTGCTGGTCTCCGTAATGAAGCTACAAGTACATACTTCTGCATATGACGAACAGAGGGAGACAGCAGGACGATACAGACCAGTTTTGTTTTACTCCCACTATGTCTTCCGCTAGCTGCTGTAAAGGTGGAAATACATCACGTCGATGTGTGGCTGACGTACAGACATGCGCAGTAAACATATTTTCTGCCCAACCTTCGGAATAAGTGTTTTCATGTGCGCCATTCGGATTAACAATCGGCATAACCCACCCGTCTCAGTCGGAATGAAATTTTGATCCGAATGAGCGTAATCGGGTCAGAATATTCAGATTGGCATGTTTACATGAAGCATTTTTATTCTGATCAGGCTTTTAATCCAGTTACTTGTGTCCATGTAAACATGATCATTGATTAATCGCTGAAAGACAGCGGGGGCATTGGTCAGTCCAAAGGGCATGACCAAATATTCAAAATGACTCAAATGAGTTTTAAACGCCGTCTTCCATTCATCCCCCTCGCGGATACGTACCAAATGATACGCATTCCAGAGACTGAGCTTAGTATATACCTGCGCCTGTTGGAGGAGTTCAAAGGCCGGATTAATGAGTGGCAACGGGTATTTATCCTTAACGGTGATGGAATTGAGCTTGCGATAATCAATGCTAGGCCACAAAGTCCCATCTTTCTTGCCTACAAAAAAGAACCCTGTGCCGAGAGGGGCGGACGATGGGCGAATAAGGCCGGCGCTAAGGGAGTCTTTAATGTAGCTCTCCATCGCTTCCCTCTCCGGTCCAGATAAACTGTAGAGCCGGCTGGATGGCAGCCGCGCACCCGGAAGGAGGTTGATAGCACAGTCATAGGACCAATAAGGTGGCAAAGATAGGGCCCTCGATCTGCTAAAGACCACCCTAAGTCATGGTAGACCTCTGGCACACGGCTGAGATCCGTCAGCTCAGCCGAAGGGGAGGAGAGAGGGAGAGAGGGTGAGCAAGCAGCTGAACGGAGACACGACAACAAACAGAAGGAGCTCCAGGAGGAGATAGAACCCTGGGCCCAGTTAATTATTGAATTGTGTTTGCAAAGCCACGGATACCCCAAAATCATGGAGACAGAGGATTGTGGCAACACAAAAAATTGAATTGTCTCGCGATGGTTACCAGACAAAATGACCAAAATGGGCTCAGTTTGCCGGGTCACCGCTGCGAGACTACGGCCAGATAAGGCGGAAACATTGACAGGTGTCGGGAGGTTCCTGGTGGGAATCTGAAACTTTTGAGTCATTTCAAGGTGAATGAAGTTTTACTCCGCCCTGGAATCCACCAGAGCGGAGGTTTTGCAATCGGCTCCCGGTAACTGGGCAAGAGCCGGAAGTGTAAAACAGCTGGGGGGATTTTGAGAAGAACCTCCCACCAGACCCCACTCGGTTACTGACGGGCCGGTTCTTTTGGCCGAATTGGGCATTTGGAGATGGTATGATCTCTGGCCCCACAATACATGCACGCCCCCACCTTTTCCCGGCGGCAGCGCTCCTCCGGAGTCAGATGAGCTCTTGCCAGGACCATCGGTTCCGGAGGTGGCGCCGAGGATTCTGAGCGAGGGGGTGGGGGATCCGGCCGTGGGGCAGGCGAGGAAGCAGCGGTCCTCTGCTCCCTAGCACGCTCCCGTTCCCGGTTATCTAAGGCCACAGCCTGTGTGATCAATTCATCCAAAGAGGAGGGATTCACCCGGATAGCCAGCTCATCACAGAGATTGACATTCAAACTCCAGAGGAAGATGCTACGTAGCACAGCGTCATTCCACTCAGAGTCTGCCGCAGCGACCTGGAACTTGACAGAGTAGTTGGCTACTGACCGACTTCCCTGTCGCAGCTGCAGCAACTGGCAGGCGATGTTACCCGCACTCTCTGTGTGATCAAATGCCTGGGTGAATTCTTGAACGAAACGTTCAAAAGTGTGTATTGCCCGGTCACCCAAGACAGACTGAGCCCTCTTGAGTGCCCAGTCGTTGAATAATAGGGTCATGAATTGTATTTTAGCTGAATCATCCCTATAATTCTCCCTCCACCTGCTGGAAATACATCCGGCAGTGCAGCAGAAACCCTTTACATCCCCCCACTTCCTCCCTGTAGGGGGCAGGCGCGGGCATGGAAATGGACCTGCGGAAAACAGGAGCTGTCGGGGCAGCAGGTGCAGAAGGGGAGCGGCCACGCCAGGAAGCCGACACAAATGCTCCGTGACCGTGGTCAAACTGTTGAGTGATAGTTTGAAGCTGCTCAGACAAAAACATGACTTGGTGTTCCGTGGCTTCCAAACGCGAAAGTCCTGATGGTTCTCCTGAGGCAGCGCCCACTAAGCCTCGATCCTGGCTGGATCATTCTCTCATGGTTCAATGTTTTTGAGGAGGCGTAAATGCTGAGCAACCACTTCAGAAGAACACTCAGACACACATGAAAAGTTACACCACTTTAATGAAAAAACTCAAAACCCTAAACACAACATGCTACTTTAAGGAATAAATGCACACACCACAATTAATGAAACCCACAACCAAGATGCCACACTATATACAGGAAAACAGTTACACGCTGGAGCCACATGCAGCCTAGGATGAAAGAGAGGAGAGGAATGATTAGTGATGGGAATGGCACACGGGTGAATGACAGCTGAAGTAATGGGTCTTACGACACTGGCAGAGAGCCTGGCAGTGAACTCCAGCGTAGGAAGGGTGAAGAGGTCTGGAGACTGCAGGACAGGAGGAGGAAGGGCTGAAGAACCGGGATGGAGAAGCCGTTGCCTGGAAGGAGAGATGACTCAGGCGAGCGTACAAACACAGCTCTGGAGACACACAACTGGAGGTGGCAGCAAACCTGAGTGGAGGAGAAGAGAAGGTAAGATAACTCTGAATAATTAATTTTTTACACAAACCAAACCAAACGATCCAGCAGAGAACTCTTCACACTCTGGCCCTCAAATAAGCTGGTGAATCAGGAGGCAGCAGGTGTGTAATCATGCAGGTGCGCTGATGAGCTCCGGAGCTGGGAAAACTGAAGCAGGAAGGGAGGGGGGGGGGCACACTTGCCTTATCATGACAGCTTGTTTAACTCAAATTCATGAAATGAGCAATAGAGCTGAATATCGTCTGCATAAAAGTGATTGGACATGTCCTTAAAAGGTCTTATAAGCCTTCCAAGAGGGGTCATATACAATAAAAACAGGATAGGTCCTAGGACTGAACCCTGAGGTACACTACATGACAACTCACTTGGCTCAGACATAAAACTGTTTATTGCGATGCTAAAGGTTCTACCAGTAAAATACAAGGAAAACCAATCTGAAACTGACCCAGACAGCCCAAAATCACTATGCAAGCACTTTAACAACACTGTATGATCAACTGTGTCAAACACAGCTGTCAAGTCGAGCAGCACTAAGACTGTGTACTGGCCAAAGTCTGCATCCATCAGTATGTCATTAGAGACTGGTCACGATGGCCATTCAGTGTTGGTGTTCTGCCATCCTGGGAGAGTGAATTAGTTTGAAAATGAGACAGCCACTTATCGGAGATGTCTTTTGTTGGATGCGTGCTCCCACAAAGGGTTTTTTTCATGGCAAACATACTTTTCTTGGCACAGCACGTTTGTTTGGAGCTGGGGGTGGCCGATGTTGGCATGTGGTTTCTGGGTGTGGTGGTGGCATTTTCCTGTCTGGATGGTGTTATGGGCTCAGGCATAGTGACGTTTGTTTGTTGTTGGGTTTTTTTTGTTTTTTTTTTGGGGGGGGGGGTCTCCACGGCAGATGCAAGGTGGCCCCGCTTCTCTGCAGGGAGAATTCCTGTAGCAGGAGGAAGAACAGGATGAAAAAAAGTTATTGTTTTTGTGCTGCCACCCACTGAAGGAGCCACTGCAAAAGCCAATGCATAACAACGGCAAGTTGTCTGCAATTTTTGGACCAATTAAAAAGTGAAATTAGACAATTTCCCATGGGACTCTAAATGTTTTTTTACGGACCCCCGGGTCCGAGGACCCCCAGTTGAAAAACACTACCATTTTCACCTTCCTATTTTATCTGAATCATTTCACAGTCATATACTGTATGTATTTTTAAATGAAGTTAAGTATAAAATGAGAACTAGACTGATATAAAAAGTAACTTTTTAAAAAATCTTTTCTCTAATCAGCTGTTACTTGCAAACAAGGCCACCAATGGTTCCTCAAGTGAGCAGGCCTTCGTGGCACCAGCTCCTCCAAGCTATGAAGACGCTATTGCAGGTTAAAACCCCTTCTCTTTTGATCATCTACCTGTGGAAAAATATGTTGTAGAAAAAAACACAACTTAAATGTATGTGTGTAATTAGGTGCCAGTGCTCCTTGCTACAATGATGTTGAGATGCTCACAGAGTTCAGCTGGGATGATCGCAACATCAGGAGGGTCTTCATCCGTAAGGTATCCCAAGCTTTTTAATCAAATAATTTTTCAAGGCTGTGATTTTGAATGTTGTGTATCTCCATTACAGATGATCTGCTATTTTTTCCCCACATTTATTCCACTTTAATCTAGGTGTATGCCATTTTGATGATCCAGCTCTTGGTCACTCTTGCCATTGTGGCTCTTTTCACGTTCTGGTGAGTGTTTTTCTAACAATTATTTATATCAATTGCTGAATAAGTAATTTACATAAAATTCACTATAAAGTATCTTGTGTTTTAGTGACCCAGTTAAGGACTATATTCAAACCAACCCTGGATGGTACTGGGCCTCCTAGTAAGTACTAAATTATGACTGTATGACTACACAATTATTTTTGGTTGGCACAGATTCTGTCTTAACACATACAGTATCTAGCAATACTTTTGTTTTTGTTTTGTTTTTATAGTGCTGTATTCTTTGTCACTTATTTGACTCTGTCTTGCTGCTCTGCTCCAAGGTAAGAAATTATTTCCAGAACTGTGAAAGTGAAAAAAGGTAAAAGTCAATGTCACGTCAAGCTTCTATCTAAAAGCTTCTATCTCGCTGTACTTCCACAGAAGACAATTTCCATGGAATCTGATTCTTCTTGCCATCTTTGTAAGTCATTATATGAGTCCCTTTTAAATAAATATCACATTTCCTACATATAGATATTTTGTGATATTTCTTGAATGAACAGTGTTTTAAATAACAGCAGATGAAAAAGATATTAATTACATTATTGATTAGACATTTTTGACTTGATGAGTGATTATACTTGATAGTTGATGGTAGCAACAGTGACAAATTTTTTTATCTGCTCTGGACAAAATGCATCTTTTTGGTTACTTATTTGTCATCTTTCCACTTACAGACTCTGGCCCTCTCCTACATGACAGGAATGTTGTCCAGGTGTGTTTTTTAAGTCTTGTTTTAGTTAGACAGTGGTTCAATATGCATGCCTTCTATAGATTATCTTCTTTTCTTGAATGCTAAATTTCACATTTCATTAGTCTATCTAGTTAACTGACACAAGTCCTCCAACTAATACGGCAACATAGGTCATTTGTTCCAACCCTAATATGCCCTGCGGGACAGTTTCAAATACAGTTATGTCACCTCATTTTCCCATATTTTATTGTTACTAAACAAATTGAGTCCACACCCAAAAGTAGGGTAGAGTTTGCAATTAACACATTAAGAAAAATGTTTTTTTGGGTAAACCACTCTGAGTCAGTTAATGAAAGGGTAGTTTGTTTCACAGTACAGCTAAGCTCAGTTGTGAGTGATGCAGCAAACAAGCAGAGACGAGCCTACTGTGTTTGAATGTGATTCACTGAATAGCCTGCAAAGAAATCATTGAGTTGTAGAGGGTAAAAGGGAAGGATGTGGAGGCGAGACACGAGCGTAGGTCGACACAGATTCTTTATTAAACCCTCTAACATAAATGTACAGCCTATGACCCCAGCGTGGACGCTGGGGCCGTGTGTCTGGCCAAGCCTGAAGTCCTCCATGTAATGAGTTTGACACCCCTGTTCTAACATATGTTATTCTTCATTGTTCAGAATTTTACAGAATAGCAGCTGTGACTATACCACTGCTGTACGAGCATGATTTTTTTAATAACCAAGGCACTTCAACACAAACATTTATTTTGTAAAAAAAAACAAACAAAAAAACAAAAAAAAAACAGTGAGCAAAATTAGAGAATAGTGACCACTATAATAGTGACCCTTCCTCAGAAGGGAAGAGTTAAACATTTTTTTTAGAGCGATAGGATTAAAAAATTAATAGGAAGTGTAGAGGCCCTTGCTTTGAATGACTTCAGTACATCTGCACCCACAGGACATCACTAGTTTCTCACACTACTCTGGTTTGATCTTGGTACATTCTTCTTGCAGTCTCTTCCACAGTTTAGTAACTGTACTGGGTTTCTTAACCATTACTTTGTTGCCAAGGATTTTCCAGAGATTCCCCATGGGGTTTAGATCTGGACCCTGGGCTGGTGATTTCATTATTTCAATATTGTTAGATTCAAGGAACTGTTTAACCTGTTATGCAGTGTGACATTGTCTTTCATGAAAATTGCGGGCTTATTGGGAGACAGTTGCAGCGAAGGGATTGCATGTTGCTGAAGGAGGTCCTGCTGCAGAAAACATCCCCCAAACTGTGACGCTTCCTCCTACAAATTTAACTGACTTCTTTACACACTTTGGGTTCAGTCTTTCCCCGGTTTGACACCAAACATATTGTTTCCCATCAGAGCCAAATAAATTGAACTTACTGTAGCAGAGTCAATAAAAGCATTCCTACTTGGCTTGCCAAGTGGCTCGACCCTCTTGGCGACACAGATAGAGTGCTGGATTCTGGAGCCGAAGGTTGTGAGTTCAAACCCCCGGGTGGACGCCACCAGTTGGGCTTAACCGCCTGTCCCCTTGGCTACAATTGGCATTGTTGGCAGGACTTACTTGTGATGTATTAGTTCCATTCCCCAGATACCGCTGGTGTCAGAAGGCAACCATCCTTAACAGAGCCTGAAAGCTTAATGCACCTCTGACATCGGAACAATGTCAAAATCTGGGGAGGGACCGGTATGCAGCAGAGTCAATAAAAGTATTCCTACTTGGCAAGCCAAGTAGGACCCTCTTGGCAACACAGGTAGAGTGCTGGACTCTGGAGCCAGAGGTTGTGGGTTCTGTGAGATCATATATTATATATATATTATTATGGTGGTGCCCTGGGCTAGTGAGGGGTGACGCCCCACCCCTGGCGTCACCTGGGGTATATAAGCCATCTGCGGGAGACATATTGTCTCTTTGTTGTGGCTCCTATGCTCGCGGTAGAGTCTCCTGTGTTCCTGGTTCTCGTTCTAATAAAACTTATAAAACGTCATTTCGACTCCTCTATAATTTGAGACACAACATTTGGTGATGAGGATATACGGAGATAGAGAGGGCTGCTATCGCGCTTTGTCCATTTTTGGAGGCTCTGGGTGAGCCGTTGGTCCCTTGGGCCAGTTGTTATGCAGCCTTCAAGAATTGTCTGATGGCGTTAGACCTCGGCGACCTTGACAAATTGCAAGCGAGGGCTATTCTGGTCCATAACCTGGGTATGGAAGGCCAGAGAATCCTGAGCACACTTGGAGGAGGTGACTCTTTCAACGATGTTGTGAGGCTCATGGCTGGCTACTTTCACGCCCCTGAGAACATCATAATGTGGCGCATCCAGTTCAGGCAGCGGCGCCAGCGACCCGGAGAGTCAGTCCAGCAGTTTGTGGTGGACCTTCAACAGCTGGCGAGTGAATGCAGGTTTGAAGCTTTGGAGGAGGAGATGGTCCGCAACCAGTTGAAAGAACACATGGCCTATTCCTCATCAAGAGTTTGCCTGCTAACCCATGCTGGTGAACTAACACTGCTAGTGCCCTTGGAGCAAGCACAGCAACACGAGGCAGCAGAACGGCTAACAAGGAATCTCAGTGATAAAGACGCCCTGCCCAGGAACGACGCACAGTGGAAGACACTGGCCTTGGATTCGGATGATGGCAGCGAAGATGAGTACGCAGCCATCGTAAAAATTAGGTCCACCCTGGGGACGCCGAGATGCTATGACTGCGAATCCAGCAGGCACTGCTATAGAGTGAGGGAGTGCACAGCGAGGGGCAAGCGTTGTGAACGGTGTGGTTTGCTCCACCACTTCACCAGAGTTTGCCATAACTTTGACAAGGAGGAACGGAGACCTGCAAAGGACAGTGTAAAGAAGAAGACGCCTACAGTGGTCCACACTGTCTCACCCAACACAGACGGTCGTATTGTCTGCAACATACTGCTGGACTGGACGTCAATACCGATGTTGATGGACACGGGGTCAGCGGTCTCCATCCTGAACTTGGCAACAGTGAGACGGTGTTTTCCCCAATCATCATCATCATAGCAGTCTGTCGTGGGCGACAATGACTGTTTCATTTAGGTCTGATCAGATTCCTCCACACAGCTCTGTCCTTAGCCTTCTGCTGCCAGGAACTCCTGTCTATATCCAACTTTTTCAAGTTTCTTTTTAGTGTCTTTAAATCTGAGCCTTGGTCTACCCTGATTGCGTTTGCCCTCGCATAACTGTGAGTACAGTAACTGCCGAGGGAGATGCTGGTGGTCCATCCTCTCAACATGTCAGAGCCATTTCAGGTTCATCTGTATTAGCATGTCCTCCATTGATGGTAGACCAGCTCATTTCAACACTTCTATGTTGGTTATCTTGTCTTTCCATGAGATGTTCATTATGGCTCGAAGGTGTCTCATCATGTGCGCGTGGAGTTTCTTTACCTGCACTCTGTAGACAGTCCAAGTTTCAGCACCGTACAATGAAGCTTCTTTCAAGTTTTCATCCATTTCCTGTGCAAGTTCTTCCTGCTTCTTTTGGCCTTTCAGTGCACTAGTGTTTAGCTTTCGTGGTGGCTTCGCACCCATCCTGCAGTGCTGTTTTCGTCTCCAAATCCTTAATCTAGATCTCAGCGTAACATGATCAGTACCACAGTCCGCGCCTCTCATTGGTCTGGTGTCCAATACATCCCTTATGTCTCTCTGCCTGACTACAATGTAGTCTAACAAGTGCCAGTGCTTGGATCTTGGGTGCATCCATGTTTTCTTGTGTGTGTCCTTGTGCTTAAATAGAGTGTTGGTTATCACAAGGTTGAGCATAGTGCAAGTAGAAGTTCTTCATTAGCATTGCACTTGCCTACTCCATGACTGCCTAGCACTCCTTTCCATTTCTCAGTGTCCGAACCAACTCTAGCATTAAAATCTCCCGAGTATCAGCCTGTCATCAGTCGGTACACGCCTGATAGTCTCACATAAATCACTGTAGAACTCTTCCTTCGCCTCCTCTGTGTTGTTCATTGTTGGTGCATATACACTGATGAGTGTGGCATACATCTTCCACTGTAGTGGGAGTCTCATAGTCATTATCCTGTCGTTGATTGGCACCGGTTCCTCATCAAGCATTGCTGCTATCTCCTTTCTAACTGCAAAGCCCACTCCTGCTTCTCTCCTTTCTTGAGTTGATCTCCCACTCCAAAAAGAAGATGTACCCATGGTCTTCCAAGCTGTCATATCTAGGCAATCTTGTTTCACTAAGTGCAACTATGTCTACACTGTGCCTGTTCATTTCCAGGGCCACAAGCGCGGTCTGTCTTTCTGGGCGCTGTGATGTTGTTCTGTCCAACAGAGTGCGAACATTCCATTCTGCTACACACAAGACTGCTGTTTTCCTCTTCTTTTGTCTTCCTGCTCCTAGCTTACTTTCCGCTGCCTGTCGGAGTGTGAACAGATCAGCGCAGACCTTGTAAGCCCGGGCGACGTCCAAGCCAGTATGAGTTGCTTTCTGATTGATCATTTCATGAAACTGCTTGCAAAGTATTTGAGTACCGCTAGCTTTTGCTGGACTAACAGCACATTCTTGGCAAATAAAGGTATTATCAGTGGCAAGGACAAGCCAAGACAAACTGACTCCAGTATCTGTTGCAGTGACTGACCAGATGATAGGTTTGTTTATCTCTGCTATTTGTGTAGTGCCTGTCACGATGCACCGACTGGCACAGTCCACCACAGACCTTGCGGCAGATGTGTTTATCTGCCAGGATGTCCAGTCTCACCCCGTGTAACTGGGAGTGGTCCACCACAGACCTGTGGCAGATATTGTTTTTAGTTCTGCCAGGATGCCCTGTTTCACCCTCCACGCCCTCTGAAGGGCAGGGATGCCGATTGAGTCACCGACGGCCCAACCCATGAGGCATGTAGTACCGGTTTTCATGGTTATCCAGTAGCAAGCAAGCCAATGCCTGACCTGACCAAAGTTTTTGCTGTGAGTAAAACAAGCATAGCCTGTTATGGGTATGGCAGTAATCTCCTGGACATCGTGGGCTTGGTGTGGCTGTTGGTGAGGTATAGGGAGGCTTCTATGTGTGCAGCCGAGTTCATGATGTCTTGAGATGGTAATAATTTAATGGGCTGTGACTTGTTTTATGGGCTTGGGTTCTCCATCACCTGCGGAGAAATCGAGGAGTGATCTGGTGGTGGACTGTGGGACCGGCCATTTTATGTGGGAAGTGGCAAAGAAGTGTGGGACTTAGGGTGACCCATTCCAGGTGAAGAGGGATGCCACCAGCACCAGAGTACGCTGACGTGATGGGAACTCCGTGCCAGTGTTTGCGGTCCCGAGGACGAGGGACCCAAACGGCATGGTTTAGCCCCCGCGAAGGTGGAAGGTTCCAGAGAGCGAGTGCAGCGGGCCTCTGGTGGCCAGCCGAGTACCACTGTTGAGCCAGACATTGCTGGTGCTGCTCTGACGCAACAACCACGAGTGACCGGGGTAAGACCAGACGGCACGAACCCTAGTCATGCCCAAAATGAAAACAAGGGACTAGGCCAGGGGTGGGCAATCATGTGCCATGGAGGGCCATTCCACTGCAGGTTTTCTATTCCACTCAGTCTCTTCAGCAGATGTTTTCACTGATTAGCAATCCTTGAAGCTGATCAGCGCAAACACCTGCTGAAGAGACTGGGTGGAATAGAAAACCTGCAGTGGAATGGCCCTCACTGCCCACCCCTGGACTAGGCTCAAGCAAACTTGGCGGAACGCTGAGGAGCCATAAAGGTGCCAGGTCACGACGCAGAGGACGGAGAAAGCCAGTGATGCTCCCCTGGGCAAAGGTGATGATGTCCGCCCAAGGGTCGAGCCTCGGCTAGGACGGGTGCGCAGTTTGAGAGAGCTGAAAGTTGGGCAGAGTGATCTGCAGGTGGTTCAGTCCGATGACGATGGGTACCTGAAATTGACTGATGGGTCAAGACGGTGCCCAAACAAGCTGCGACATTTGGGTAGAAAGGAACGTCAGTGTAGCCCATCTCCAGTCACAAAAAAACGGAGACGCTCTGGGAGTGGGCCGCGGGATGGACACTCCAGAGGGGGGCTTTCGAGAGACCTGGGTTAAGACTTTAAGTGGGGCTTACGGTGTGTCTGGTTCAGTGCATTTGACAGTGTGTCTGCTAAGGTTAATGTTGAAATGTTCAAAATAAGTACAACAGAGATAAAATAAAAGACACAGTTATTGTAAACTTAGAAAGGTAAAATGTGTAATACTGACTATTTGAATAGGTGTTTATACAGTGGGGCAAAAAAGTATTTAGTCAGCCACCAATTGTGCAAGTTCTCCCACTTAAAAGATGAGAGAGGTCTCCAATTTTCATCATAGGTATACTTCAACTATGAGAGACAAAATGAGAAAAAAAAAATCCAGAAAATCACATTGAAAGATTTTTAATGAATTAATTGGTAAATTCCTCGTAAAATAAGTATTTGGTCACCTACAAACAAGCAAGGTTTCTGGCTCTCACAGACCTGTAACTTCTTCTTTGAGAGGCTCCTCTGTCCTCCACTTGTTACCTGCATTAATGGCACCTGTTTGAACTCGTTATCAGTATAAAAGACACCTGTCCACAACCTCAAACAGTCAGACTCCAAACTCCACTATGGCCAAGACCAAAGAGCTGTCAAAGGACACCAGAAACAAAATTGTAGACCTGCACCAGGCTGGGAAGACTGAATCTGCAATAGGTAAGCAGCTTGGTGTGAAGAAATCAACTGTGGGAGCAATTATTAGAAAATGGAAGACATACAAGACCACTGATAATCTCCCTCCATCTGGGGCTCCACACAAGATCTCACCCTGTGGGGTCAAAATGATCATGAGAACGGTCAGCAAAAATCCCAGAACCACACGGGGGGACCTAGTGAATGACCTGCAGAGAGCTGGAACCAAAGTAACAAAGGCTACATCAGTAACACACTACGCCGCCAGGGACTCAAATCCTGCAGTGCCAGACGTGTCCCCCTGCTTAAGCCAGTACATGTCCAGGCCCGTCTGAAGTTTGCTAGAGAGCATTTGGATGATCCAGAAGAGGATTGGGAGAATGTCATATGGTCAGATGAAACCAAAATAGAACTTTTTGGTCAAAACTCAACTTGTCGTGTTTGGAGGAGAAAGAACACCATACCTACTGTGAAGCATGGGGATGGAAACATTATACTTTGGGGCTGTTTTTCCTGCAAAGGGACCAGGACGACTGATCCGTGTAAAGGAAAGAATGAATGGGGCCATGTATCGTGAGATTTTGAGTGAAAACCTCCTTCCATCAGCAAGGGCATTGAAGATGAAACGTGGCTGGGTCTTTCAGCATGACAATGATCCCAAACACACCACCCGGGCAACAAAGGAGTGGCTTCATAAGAAGCATTTCAAGGTCCTGGAGTGGCCTAGCCAGTCTCCAGATCTCAACCGCATAGAAAATCTTTGGAGGGAGATGAAAGTCTGTGTTGCCAAGCGACAACCCCAAAACATCACTGCTCTAGAGGAGATCTGCATGGAGGAATGGGCCAAAATACCAGCAACAGTGTGTGAAAACCTTGTGAAGACTTACAGAAAACGTTTGACCTCTGTCATTGCCAACAAAGGGTATATAACAAAGTATTGAGATGAACTTTTGGGATTGACCAAATACTTACTTTACAGGGGAATTTACCAATTAATTGTAATCACTCTTGTCTTGTTTACTCTTTTTTCTTTGAATTCTTGGATGGAATATGGGTGGGCAATATAAGCTGCGGCTTCAGCCATCACCCATTTCGGATAACTCACGTGGAATTGTTTAGTAGAAGGAGTCTTTGTCTAATTTGACCTTGTTGTTATATTATACAGTTTCTTTTAACCTGTACTGTATTATCCGAAATAAATTCATTCATTCATTCATTCATTCATTCAATTCATTAAAAATCCTTCAATATGATTTTCTGGATTTTTTTTTTTCTCATTTTGTCTCTCATAGTTGAGGTATACCTATGGAGACCTCTCTCATCTTTTAAGTGGGAGAACTTGCACAATTGGTGGCTGACTAAATACTTTTTTGCCCCACTGTATGCACATGACCACCGATGTGAATTGTGGATGCCTAGTGGCCGAGTGTTGTGTGTGTTGAGGGTGCAGTAACACCTGTGTGTGAAAGTTAGTATGGGGTGTGTAAGAGTGATAATTGCCCTATGTTGTGCGGTTTGTGTAGTTTTTTTTTTCAGGAGTCTCTGTGTCTGATTGTGTAATAACCTGCGAGTTTATGGAGTCAGGTACCGCCATTGTTCATGTTTGTAAATACTGTTTAATTGTGTATATATAACTATTTATTTCAGGATTAATTTATTTTGGTGTGTGGCTCTTTTTTCTTTTCAGTGACTGCTTTGTTTACATAGCGGAGTGCTCCGCTGGGCCAGTGTGGTGTGTGTGTGTGTGTAGGCCTATAACCATTTTGTATTAGAGTGTGAGTCGGGTGTAAATTATGAAGTTGGGTGAATTTGTGTGCTTGCATTTTTTCGCGGTGTGTGTGTGTGTGTGTGTGTGTGTGTGTGTGTGTGTGTGTGTAATATACATATAGTTTGTTGCCCACTTACTGTTGACAGCCATGCAGAGCCCTCCCCCAATTAATTTCTGTTTTTTTTTTTTTTTTAATATCAGTGTTTAAAATACTGGGAGATTCATGTAATACAACTAAACAATTAAAAATGAATAAAAGATTTTCTTCAAATTTTCTGTAAAATATAATTCTAAACAAATAGTGAGGAATAAATTAGGATATCCCCCATCTTTTTTTAGGACCCCCACATTTATTCCCACTTAAAATGGCTAAAATAAATGTTTAAAAATGCAAATAAAAAAACATGGTTAGACATAGATATGTGAACATTTCTTAATAAAGAACTAAATATTTATTGGGGCATCCTAATTTTTTCACATGACTGTAAGTCTTAATCCTAGCCAAATATATGTAGCGTTGACCTTGGGTTCCAATCTATAAAATCATTCTTTGCTGAAGAAAAATTGTTTCAACTCAAAAGTCTGGTCATGAACTGCTTCTCTCACCCAAGGACCAGGATTGTAACACTATCTGTCATGAACCGAGCCGGTGTTGTCCTGTAGGCTCGGTTCTGACCATTTTCTGTGGCTCAGGTATCGGGTGATTTATGTATTGTGTTATCTTTTGAGTTCTTGTTGTTTTTATGTCTTTGTTCTTTTTCTTTTCCGTGCCTGTAGCCACCACTCTGGCCAGCGGCTGTTAGGCAGCCTCTTTGACCTACATTCTTGTGGGTGTTGTCTAACACTCCCCAGTTCGACCACGCCCCCTCTCTCTTGACAGCCAGCTGATTCCTCCCCAGTAATTGTCATTCCTGCACCTCGCCCAGGTGCTCCCAATTTGTGATGTCAGCAACGCTTGTACTTAGGCGGCCTTTGCCAGTCAAGCATTGCTGGACCATTGTGCTAGTCATACGGATGTTAATCGCCGTATGACTGTCTGTGTCTATGAAGGATTGTTGTGTTCCACACCATCGCTGTTCCCCTCGGTGTGTGTATTGCTCGCTGGAATCTTGGACTAATTGGACTGCTCCTATACTGTGAGCAAATCTGTTTTGCGTTTCCCCTGCAGTTGACTGCTACACTTTGGCTCTTAGCCCAGTTTTGTCTCCAGCCAGTCGAGCCTCCTAGAGGACTCCAAGTTTACCCAAGCTAAAACATTATTTGTATTGTTTGTTTTGTGGCCACCATGCACTGTGGTCTGCCCGCTGCACGTCATCATGTGATGCCCTTTAGTGCACCCTGTTACCTTTTTGTATGTCTTTATTTTTGGAACTGTTTACCTTTTTGTCTAATAAATGTGTGTGTGGTGTAACCTGCACGTAAGTCCATTCATCCTTCCCCTCCTCTGTGTGCTGCGTGAAAGCGCCCGGGGAGGCTTGTGACACTATCCATCAGCTATAAAGTGGAAGTTAATCCCTTCTCCAGGAAGGAATGCCCCAAATTGACAGATTTATGGTTGAGATAATCCAGACTTGGGAGTCAAGATTCTTCAGTAAACAACCAGACAGTTTCACAGTGCCATCTGGTGGACAACACAGGAATATTTAATATTTTTTTTCTCTCTCTCTCTCTCTCTCTGAAATGGAATCTCTGCAGTTGTGAACAATAAATTAATTCATATTCTTTCTCTCAAGACAACATCTGCTACTGAAGACATGGTTGAACTCAAGAATGGACAATTGTGGCTTCAAATGTTTTTACCTCCGCCAAGGAGGTTATGTGATCATCGGCGTTGGTTTGTCTGTCTGTTTGTCTGTTTGTCTGTCTGTTTGTTTGTTTGTTTGTTTGTTAGCAAGATAACTCAAAAAGTTATCGATGGATTTTCATGAAATTTTCACAGATTGTCAGAAATGGGGTATCCTACAGACGATTACATTTTGGTGGTGATCTGGATCACCATCGAGACGAAAACTGCCATTACGGAAAATGCCATTTTCGTCAATAACTACTGAACCAATAATCCTATCATTGTGAATCCAATTGCTAGTCATATGTTTTCATGGTCAAGGAATCTGAAAATGTACACACAAACACTGTATGGAGGGAACTGTGGCGCTTGGCGGAGGTCTGCGCTCTCCGAGTGCTTTTCTAGTTATTGATATGATTTAATATGTGTTGCTTTATTTTCAGGAAGAAATTAATTTTGCATGCTTACTATCACAAATTAGTTACAGTTACAATGCAGAGACATTGTATGTTCCCTTATTATTGAGTAGAATATCTTAGTCACTAAAGATTAAGGAATTTATGCTTTATTCAGCAACATATGTGTTTTAGGAGGATTTCACTCTTCATATCAAATTTCTCTCTCTCCTCTGTCTGTGGGAGACCCCCACCTCTGAAATTTGAACTGACCAATGGGCTCCCAGACCTATCTTCATTGCCTTTTTAGTCAGTTTATGACTTCTGCCAAAAAAAGAAGCTCAAATGTAATTGGTTTAGCCCAGTTGTCATGAAGTTTAGTACCATCCTGCTACACCCGAGAAAAACTTGCTTTTTGTTTCCTTTGTTCAGTTTTTGGGGCAGTGGTCAAGCTGTAAGGAGCAGACTTCTCTGCACTCCCATTTTTTTCTATCTTCCAAGTAAGACCCAGAGCCTGTCATGCTCTGTGAAAATTTTTTCTTTTCTTTGAAGTTCACTTTTTCTTATTTTAATCTTTTTCTTTAAATTACCATGTAAGAAGATTTTGTTTGATTTTTTAAAGCTTAAACCAACTCATTTAAACCACCGACATTGGAAGAAATGGATTTGTGATGTGTTTTTGCCTCAGTTTGAATTTCTGATGGGACTTTGTACAATAAACCAATTCCTTCTTTAGTGCATAAGAGAAGACCGCAGCCAGCCTGCTGAAAAAATCAGCCCTTTGTGATCTCGGGAGTAGGCCATAACTGTGGTCAGGAGCCTGTCTGCCAGTCTTCCAACAGAACCCACGCCGGTCCAGTTGAAACAGAATCCAGTGGGCTGCCTGCTACCTACTGGGACACAATGATTCTGCTTGGCTGACGGTCTGTTCTTTAATTTAAACTTAATTCTTCAGAATATTCCTGGTATAAGTTCTTTATGTCATGGAGGCCGCTGGGCCGTCATCAGCCTCGGCTGCGCACACACCTGCCGCCAGTCATCAGCGGACCTTAAAAGCTGGCGTCACTGATGGCTCAGCACGGAGTCGTCTGCCTACTTCGCCACGCAACGCGTCACGGACTCATCCTCTCATCAGAGCATCCACAACGCAGTCTCGCCAAGCTTCGCCATGTAAGAGCCAAAGTAACTTACCTTGTCAAAGTGTTATCCCCTGTGCACAGGTGGACCTCCCTGGCGGCGGACCAGTCTCCCCGAATAACGGAGCCACTCCTCCTCCTCCTTGGAACTCCTCCACCTCTCCACAGCACCAAGCGTCACCCACACCGAGCCACTGCGAGCCGCAGAGCCAGCGCGAGCCTTCCAGAGCCACCTGCACGTAAGCAGTACTTATCGTTACATCTCTGTACTGCAAACAGGACTAACCCATCTGTGCTTGTGTGTTCTAGGGTTGCCAGGTCGCGGCAGGACTCGCTCAGCCCCAGCAGTTCCTCAGCATCACACTCACTCACACCTTCACACACATTACACACCTGATTCAATAAATAATTGTCAAAATAGTCTACTCGTGTCAGTGTCTGTCTCCTGGGTCAAACAGCCATGTCAGTACGACTCCGTCAAGACGACCCAGCAGACAGCACGCTGTCGCGCCATCTAAACACCCTCAGCGCCCGGGTAGACCTAATTCACCATCAACAGACAGTTATTTTAAATCAATTAACTCTAATTAACAACCAGCTGGATCGCCTGGAAGGACTCCAGGCGTTCCCCCCGGTCGCTGGGGCGTCACCAGCCCCTGCTAATTTTCCGACTAGTCAGGCCCACCAGCCTTCCTCACCTCACCTCACTCCCGTGCCTACCCCCGCCCGCTTTAGCGGCAAACTCGGGGAGGCATGAGGTTTCCTGCTGCAGTGTGAAACTGTGTTCCATCGTGTTCCCGGCGATTTTCCCACGGATCATAGCAAAATAGGGTTTATTTCCAATCTGCTCGAGGGCAAAGTGTTAGCTTGGGCTTACGCAATCATGGCGAAACCCAGCTACACTCAATTAACTTACCAACAATTCGTAGCAGATTTCCTGGAGATTTTTGATCACACGGATCGGGATGCGGTGTTAGCTGACCGCCTATTAAATCTTCAGCAGGGCAGTAAATCTGCAGCCGATTTTGCCGTGGACTTCCGGGTTTTAGCTGCAGAGGTGGGGTGGGGGGACTCAGCACTGTGTAGTATTTTTCTCCGTGGCCTTAGCTTAGAGCTGATGGATGAGCTGGCGGCACGGGAGAAACCTGACAGACTAGGTGAACTAATCTCACTAGCCGTTAGTGTCCATAACAGGCTGAAGGAGCGGGCAGCAGAACGTAGGGCTGCCAGCCGCTTGGTGAGACCACGCCCCTGCTCCTCTCGGCCATCCCTGCCGGCTCTGCCTCCGCCGGAGGGACTTCCGGGGCAGGAGGAGATGATTATAGGACAGTCGGGTGTTTCGGCAGCTGAGAGACAGCGCCGAAGGGATCTGGGCCTGTGCTTTTACTGTGGTAGTGAGTCCCATGGGGTGGCTGAGTGTAACAATCGGTTAAAAGGGGAGGTCTGTGGGTCACAGTAGGGGGACTCACGGACAAAGACCTGAAAAAGCCCCTCACCCGTTGTCTCGTAGCCATTAGACTACTCTACAAACACAGAGAACATACAACACATGCTCTTATTGACTCTGGGGCTGAGCAAAGCTTCATTTCTGAAGACCTGGCAACCCAGCTGGGCCTCAGCTGTCAACCACTCCACCCGCCTGTCAACCTTATCACGCTGTCTAAGACCCCGCTCACCACTGTTTCCCGCCAGACAGCCCTGTTTAGCTGATTACCTCTGGAAACCATCGGGAAGATATCCGGTTCTGGGTGCTGCCCATCTCCACGTCGCCTGTTATCCTGGGTTATCCATGGCTACGCCTTCACAACCCCACGTTTGATTGGCAGGCGGGGAACATTACCGCTTGGAGCTCCTTCTGTCTCAGCGCCTGTCTCCGGTCTGCAGCGTGTGCCCCCTCGGTCTCGGTGACCCCGCCCACACTTCCGCCTCCAGATCTGTCCAGAGTACCAGAGGTCTACCACGATCTGGGAATGGTATTTAGTAAGTCATGGGCGCTGTCCCTTCCCCCCCATCGGCCCTACGACTGTGTGATCAACCTCTGGGCGGGGGCCCCATTACCGGCGAGTCGATTATACAGCCTGTCGGCTCCGGAGCAGGAGGCCATGGACATGTACATTAAGGAGTCCCTCAGCTCTGGAATCATCCGTCCATCCTCTTCAGCGGTGGGGGCAGGTTTCTTCTTTGTGGGAAAGAAGGACGGCTCCCTGCGCCCCTGCATCAACTTCCGGGGTTTAAATAAAATCACCGTCAAGGACAAGTATACATTGCCCCTGATGAACTCGGCCTTTGACTCCCTCCAGGGGGCGTCGTGGTTCACGAAGCTGGACCTTCGCAACGCTTATCATCTGGTGCGCATCAGGGAGGGCGATGAATGGAAGACGGCTTTCCGGACCCCAAGCGGCCACTGTGAATATCTCGTGATGCCGTTTGGGTTAACCAACGGTCCGGCCGTCTTCCAGCGTTTGATCAATGATGTCCTCCGAGATTTTCTGAACTCCTTCGTGTTTGTGTATTTGGACGACATCCTGATTTTCTCACACACGTTGAAGGAGCACCAGACGCATGTTCGGCGGGTCCTGCAGCGCCTCCTGGAGAACCAGCTATTCGTCAAGGCCGAGAAGTGCGAATTCCACATGGATACAACGTCCTTTTTGGGGTTCATCATTGCCCATAACCAAGTGCGCCCGGATCCGGCCAAGATCAAGGCAGTGGTGGATTGGTCCACTCCTACATCCAGAAAGCAGTTACAGGGGTTCTTGGGCTTTGCCAATTTTTACCGTTGGTTTGTGCCGAGGTTCGGGATCATCGCTCACCCCCTGACCAGCCTTACGTCCCCTAAGACCCCCTTCCGCTGGAGCGAGGAGGCTGCCGCAGCGTTTGGGAAGCTGAAGGAGGAGTTCGCCTCTGCCCGCGTTTTGACCCAGGTGGACCCAGATCTGCAGTGCTTGGTGGAGGTGGACGCCTCGAACTCTGGAATTGGGGCGGTTCTTTCCCAGCGCTCCCCCGTGGACCGGGTGATTCACCCGTGCGCCTTCTTCTCCCACCGGCTGACGCCTGCCGAGAGGAACTACGGCATCGGGGACAGGGAGTTGCTGGTTGTCAAGCTCGCCCTGGAGGAGTGGAGGCACTGGCTGGAGGGGGCTGCCCAGCCGTTCATTGTTTTGACAGACCATAAGAACTTGGAGTATCTCCAGACGGCCAAGCGGCTGAACTCCCGCCAGGCGCGCTGGTCTCTCTTCTTTGGGCGGTTCAACTTTACCATCACCTACCGGCCAGGGAGCAAGAATACCAAGCCGGACGCCCTCTCCCAGCAGTTCGAGGTAGAGCCATCTGGGGACCATGATGAGACCATCCTGCCAGCATCCTGTGTGGTGGGCGCCCTCGTGTGGGAGATCCGGGACAAAGTCAGGAAGGCACAGAAGAATGAGCCCGACCTGGGTGGGGGTCCCCCGGACCATCTGTTGGTCCCCTCGTCGGTCAGGGGTGAAGTTATCCAGTGGGGCCACGCCTCCAAGTTGGCATGCCATCTGGGACTCTCTCACACCGTCAACCTGCTCCAGAGAGCCTTCTGGTGGCCAGCGCTGAGGAGGGATGTGACCGACTATGTCCGGGCCTGCGCTCAGTACGCTACTGGGAAATCGTCATCCTCCTCCCCGGCAGGTCTTCTCCATCCTCTGCCGGTCCCTTCTCGCCCCTGGTCCCGTGTCGCCCTGGATTTTGTGACAGGCCTGCCCCCTTCGGACCGTTTCACCGTGGTGCTGACAATAGTGGATCGCTTCTCCAAAGCCGCCCATTTTGTACCACTCCGGGGGTTGCCTTCGGCCCGGGAGATGGCGGACCTCTTGGTTCAGCATGTGGTTCGCCTTCACGGCATCCCTGCGGACATCGTCTCGGATCAGGGCCTGCAATTCGTGTCCCAGGTCTGGAAGGCGTTCTGCACAACGTTGGGGGCCACGGCGAGTCTCTCTTCAGGGTATCACCCACAGAGTAATGGTCAGTGCGAGCGAGCCAACCAGGAGCTGGAGGCTGCGCTCCGCTGCGTCATCTCGTCTTGTTCTTCATGTCACGGTGTCCTCAGCAATGAGAGTGTCTCCATTCAAGGCATCTCTGGGGTATGACCCCCCGCTGTTCCTGGAGGAGGAGAAGGAGGTGGCTGTCCCGTCCGTGCAGGCTCATGCCAAACGTTGTCGCCAGATTTGGACCATCACCCGCAGAGCCCTCCTCAAGACTACGGAACGCAATATCCAGGTGGCTAACCGTCATAGGAGACCTGCGCCGGATTATAAGGTGGGGCAGCAGGTCTGGCTATCCACGAGAAATATCAGTGTGACGGCCAAGAAACGCAAATTGACTAAGCGTTTCATCGGTCCATACAAGATTACTCATATTATTAATCCAGTGACTGTGCGCCTAGCTCTCCCCCCTTCCATGCGCATCTGCCCCTCTTTTCATGTCTCCCAGGTGAAGCCCTGCATCTCCGACCCTCTGTGCCCGTCCCCCGCAGTGTCCCCCCCCCCCCCCCGAGGATGATCAACGACCACCTGGCTTGGGGAGTTACTGCCATCTTGGATGTCCGTTGGCGGGGTCGGGGTCTTCAGTATTTGGTGGACTGGGAGGGGTTTGGTCCTGAGCACTGTTCCTGGATTTGCCCAGCGTTGATTCTGGATAAACAACTCATCTGCGATTTCCATCAGGCGCATCCAGGTAAGATGGGGCAGGTGCCTGGAGGCACCTCTAGAGGGGGGAGTACTGTCATGGCGGCCGCTGGGCCGTCATCAGCCTCGGCTGTGCACACACCTGCCGCCAATCATCAGCGGACCTTAAAAGCCGACGTCACTGATGGCTCAGCACGGAGTCGTCTGCCTACTTTGCCACACAACGTGTTACGGACTCATCCTCTTGTCAGAGCATCCACGACGCAATCTCGCCAAGCTTCGCCATGTAAGAGCCAAAGTAACTTACCTTGTCAAAGTGTTATCCCCTGTGCACAGGTTGACCTCCCTGGCGGTGGACCAGTCTCCCTGAATAATGGAGCCACTCCTTCTCCTCCTCGGAACTCCTCCACCTCTCCACAGCACCAAGCGTCACCCACACCGAGCCACTGCGAGCCACAGAGCCAGCGCGAGCCTTCCAGCGCCACCTGCAAGTAAGCAGTACTCATCGTTACATTTCTGTACTGCGAACAGCACTAACCCATCTGTGCTTGTGTGTTCCAGGGTTGCCAGGTCGCGGCAGGACTCGCTCAGCCCCAGCGGTTCCTCAGCATCACACTCACTCACACCTTCACACACATTACACACCTGATTCAATAAATAATTGTCGAAATAGTCAACTCATGTCAGTGTCTGTCTCCTGGGTCAAACAGCCATGTCACTTTAAACTTAATTTCATGCAAACCCCCATCAGAATTTCAAAATGCATTTTGTCCTTTCATTAATTTATGTTCTTTTCAGAGTAACACCAATTTTCTATTTTTATAAATAGTTTATCATTTTCTTCATAAAATTGCATCCATTTTTCTTAACCCCTTGCACTCTGGTCAATTTCCCTAAAAACGCCAAAAAATAACGTGCCCAAAGTAAATCAAAAGCTGTTCTTCAACCCTTTGCAGCATCTTCATGGGGTTGGTCTCATTTAAAAGAAAACACTTTGAATTTTTTTGGCAAAATAGTCATAATCTCTCTAAGTGCTCCGGCCACTGAGTAACAGTCATCTAAACATAGTGAAATTGAAGAAAATAAATTTCGCCTGGGTGTTTTTTTGGATACAAATGCTTGCAAATAACACACAGCTTCAGATCCGGGCTGGAAAATGCAACAGAAATGTAGAACCAAGTGTTATCCAGCTGAGGACAAAATTTTGTAACAATACCACAAAAAATGAATATATTACACAGCTTTGTTCTCAGGTTGTTCCCAGGTGTTTTTGAACTGTGCCAAATTGTGCCAAATGGCACAGTTTGGAAAAACGTCTGCAACTTTTGAATGATTCACTATAGAAGCTTCATCTTGGGCTCTAATGAAAGGTGACACTCAGGGTTGTGTGTGTGTGAGAACGGACATTGCACGTTGCGCCACGGTCATGGTGCGCCGCGGCCTACTACGCACAGCTGTAATTTACCGATCGGTCAAAAGTCATTTTTGATTACAATTTTCAGGGATAAAGAATAATTTAGCTTATAACACTTACCTGTTCACAACAGCAGCGTAGCTGGCGAACTTCTCTTCCTCATTGTCAGACGAACGTGAAGCTGGTCTGCTTGTTACGGACTCGTGGTTCTGGTCTCGCGACCCGGTCAAACCATAATTCCATTATTGCGGTTTTGCGCTTCCATGATTGCGGTTTTGGCGAACGATTTTTCAAAACAAATAAGAACAGTAGTTAGAAAAAAAGACTGGCGAACGCCTGTGTGCCACCCAGCCTTACACAAAACAGCTTTCGAACTTCTGTGCTTCAATTGGCTGGCCGTATTCACAGCCGTTGGTAGGTGGGTCCTCCTTGCTAGGTTTTCAGTCATTGGTTCTTCAAGGTTTCAGAAACCCAATTCAAGGCTCTTATTAGTCGAATGAGAGGTCAATCACATCTAAACCAATCAAAGCACTCCTTTGGCTTTCTGTTCGCGGCTGTGTCTGTAGTGGAAGAACGGAAATGCAGGTGGGGTTTTTTTTTCAGTGCCTCCTAGGACGCACAGTGTGCGTACTCGGATGCCCTCGTGCGTCCTAGGACGCAGAGACGTGCCCGCCCACGGTACACCAAAGTGCAACAGGTTAACCAATGTTATTTTATGGTTTTCAATTTCCAGTATACAGACAAGTTAAACTACGGTTTATTCAGTTCCACAAAAGTTTGATTCACAGGTTACACTCAGTGACTCAATAACAGTCTATGATGCTCATAATACACACTGAATTCCGTGTCTCAAGTTATCCAAATGTGTTAACCTATTCTGACATTTCTTATTAAACCATTGAAAGACATGGGAATTATTGTTTGACTTCATATCCATCTTCTTGATTATCAGCAGACAAGAACTCACAAGGGTTTTTTTTTGAGACTGATTCATAATTGGTACAAATAAAGAATTGTTTATAAAATTGTCTATCTGGACTGGTGCTCTACAAGGATATGAGTGTAATGAAAATAAATCTTTATTCCTACTCACATTCATATTTACATTAATACTTGTACCAACAATAAAATACCTATAAAACCCATAAATCCACTATATATAATAAATTTACAGTACAGGTATATTACATTTTATTTTATTTTTTTTTTTAGCTTCTATAACACCAAGTCAGTGGTCATGTGTCTGGGCATCACAGCAGCAGTCTGTCTCCTGGTTACAATCGTCAGCTTCCAATCTAAGGTAAGAAAAATAATGTTTTTTTCCCCCCACTGTGCCCTAGAATATACATCAAACATTTAGGAATAGTAACACTGGTCAACACCAAATTTATTGTCTAAGTTTTTTTTAGCTGATTTAGGATAATTATGATGTGCTGAATCCAAAAATCACATTGGTTTTGCTCAGTCAGGTCAATTTTTTGAACTATGGCCACATGTTTTTTTGTGTTTTTGTTTACATGTACGGGTATTTTCACATTATATGATGCAAAATTATTTTTTATTTCTTGAAATTCTCTGAATTTTGAACAATGATGACATAACATTCAATTTACATGTACTTACCTTTATCAGTGTCTACTATTCAATTTACAGTACAACTGTACAACTGCTGTACAACTACTTACAACAGCATAAAAACCTGACCTGATCGAGAGAAATGGATGTCATTTCCGGATTCAGCGGTGCAAAATTGTCTTAAATCAGTTGAAAAAACACAGACAATGTACAAAAAAATTATTTTTGCTATGTTGTATAATATTACAATGGTCTGAATTGGGCTTTTGTGCCACGCTTTGCACCTTGTGCAGGTGCTTTCATTAGCTTCTGTCAGTGCATTGTCTGGTTTTCTGCTGTGCGCCCTGACCACCTAATTAGGGAATGACTGTGCACACGACTTGCACTCATAGGAGAGGACTGATTTATAGTAGGTGAGGCTCAGCACCAAGTTCGGCGAATTGGTATTAAAGGGGTCATTGACTGCACTTTTTCCACATTTTAATAGCTCACATATGTCTCAGTGAAGTGTTTCTGACATACTTTCTTCACGTTGTTTAATTTTTTAATTATTGGAGCAAAATTTATTTTTTTTAGTTTTCCTGGCTTTCTTGAAACACTCTGATTTAAAGCCTGTCACTTTAAGAAACATCCTTCAGCTGTTCAACTCTGTTCTCCCTCTTACATCAGCCATTAGCTGAGTAGTGTCTCCTTCTAGCTTGGATGAGCAGCGCTAGTTCACTGATCCACAGTCGATTATGTATCTCGCCTCATTCCAGCCCATCTCCCAACAATCTCACCGGGTTGCCACAACAACACAACAAATCGCCAGCACCACGTGCCAGGTGACCAACCGATTGCTGCAACCCAAGGCCACTGACCGAGCCAAACTGCTGGATCTCAAAGTGCAGTGTTATGCTCCGCGGGACTCCACTCGTCTCCCACTGTCAGCTGGGGGATGCGCCGTCATGAAGCGGCTCCCCAACATTGCTTGTGAGAGTAGAGAGGAGTCGCATGGAGCATTGGCGGATGGTGGGAGAGCTCAGGGGGTGCAGCTTCGGGTCTTGCCATAGGCGGTTGCTGCGACTGGCACAATGGTGCAGAATCACTGCAAAACCACTGGGAGATGGGCTGTAGCGATGTGAGGTATATTGTGGACTGTGGACCAGTGAACCAGGTGGTAACAGGGATCGTTATTAGGATGACTAAGATCTGAAGAAAATAACAATATAAGCCACACTTGGTTCTGGCTTCCTGGTATTAGCTTGTGGGCTAATAGCTCAGGGGCTAATAGGCTACCTTTAGCCCCCCTCCATCTACATGACAGACAGCTAGGTGGGCCAATAATCGAGCAGTGGGCTGGTCTCAAGGACGGCAGCGGGTGGACTTTTTGAACACTTGACTTTGAAAAATTACCAGGAAGGGTCAAAAAACATTTTGGGGAGTTTCTCTGAGAGAAAAACAAGATGAAGGCAGTGTGCTTTTTTCAGATCGTTGACTGTTTGGAAAATTTTTTGGCTAATTACGTAACCAGTTGACACATTTGAGACAGTTAAAACCTACAAACACACCATTTTTCAGCCATGGACACAAGCAACCGGATTAAAAGCCTGATGGGAATAAAAATGCTTCATGTAAACACAACAATCTGAATATTCTGATCTGATCACACTCCTTCGGATCAAAATTTCCTTCCAATTGTGACGGGTGGATTATGCCAATTGTTAATCCAATTGGTGTGCATATAAACGCTTATTCCGAAGTTTGGGTATCAAATATGTTTACTGCGCTTGTCTGTACTTCAACCACACCTCGATGTGACATATTTCTGCCTTTACAGTAGTTAACGGAAGACATGGTGGGAGTAAAACAGAACTGGTCTGTATCGTCCAGCTGCCTCCATCTGTTCGTCATATGCAGAAGTATGTACTGCTGGGCTTGTAGTTTCATTATGGAGACCAGCAGAAACAAAAGTACAGTCTGAATAACACAATACAGGTCCATTTCATAAAGAGAAAGACAAGAAGCGGGATTTGTTTACATCGAAAGTTGCTTCTTCTACTATTTCTGGAATGTCAAACAATTCTGCGCATGTCAAAATGATTTAGTCCATTCATACGTGTGACACATGTAAGTACACATCATAATCAGATCAACTTTTTCAGAGTCCATGTAAACAGTAAAGTTCTGATCTGAACTGTAATCAGATTGAAGAAATTTTGCAAATGTAAACACGGTTAATGATCCCTTTAAGGTGCATTTTATTCCAATGCACTTTTATCTGCAAAAAGAGAACTCAACAGTGCATTATCAACCACTATTTGAGCAGTGCATTTAAAAGGCATGAATTCGCACACATGCCTGTTCTTACACCAGGGCTAAGCTGGATTTATGCACCTGTGTCACATCGACACTGTAACTAATGCATGTTGCCAATGCAGTTGTCAGCTATTTTTTTCTTGTGCGTTGGTTTGAATGGGTTGTTGCGCTGCTTAAAAGGTTTGAATGAATGAATGAATTTATTTATTTCGGATAATACAGTACAGGTTAAAAGAAACTGTATAATATAACAACAAGGTCAAATTAGACAAAGACTCCTTCTACTAAACAATTCCACGTTTCTGCCATAATGCAGGGTGAACTGTGTATTTGATGTGTGTTTTTGTTTACTAAATAGCAACAGACAAGAGCAGATTGTGATGGAGTTGGAGCTAATATTTAAAAAGCCACTTTTCATATAATCACTGCAACAGAGAAGCGAGAGAATACTTTGGAGAAAATGGTACGTCTAACCATCACTCCTGCCTTCATTTGACAATCTATATAATTACTTGGGTTAGAAAGAGTCAGAAAAATGCTCAGTATCTGCTAACTTCATCAATATTCTTTTGAATTTGGACCATTGTTTATACAACACGCTCTGGAAGTGACACCATGGTGAATGAGCTGAGTGGCGCACACATGAGAAACCAGGAAATGTGAACTAGGAGACAAAATGGACCAAACACAGCTCTTGTGGTCTGCATCGCCAACATGCACTTCCCCATCTCTGGACAGGTGTGTATCAGGTGATGCAAGGAAGTATTGCATCACTACTATGTCAACCCAATGTGGGAGCATAAATCCAGCTTTAGAATTTCTCAGCAGCCATTGTTTTGATGGAGTGACTTATCTGTCATAATCCCTTACCTGCTCTTTCATTCATTCATTCATCTGTCCAGGGTGGACCCCACCTCTCTTCCAAAGATGTAGGGATGTGCTGGGCGTGGGCCTTCTGTATCCCGTGATAATACAACTGAAGGAATTTTTACAACTCTGTCAAAATCATGGACAAATAGAAAACTGGCATAATCTCTGAATTGTACAGCTCTCATCTGTGCATAATTATGATTACGTCTTTCAGTGCAAGCAGGGTTGTGGACAAGCAGGTTAAAAAGTTCTTTTTAAGCGCCTTGTTGTGGACAGTCCTTAAACATATTTTCACTTTGTGAGCAAGCCTGCATTGTCCCCAGCACAAAACAGATTTGTCCTCCGATTTAAATTGCATCATATTAGAATTACACCTTTGACCTTGTACCCCGATTATTAAAGGAAATGAGAGTGAAGATAGTAATTTGTATATTTCATGTTACCCCAAAGTACACCTCTGAATAATTAAGAGCATTAGGACATCCTCTTTGCAAATTGCTCTGTCATTGCATTGGTTTTTGCGTTGCTGTAATAGCAAAATGGACTTGGACCTTGCACCTTAGACAATAGACCAGTGGTCCTGAACCATGTGCCATGGAGGGATAGGGACCCTGCAGGTTTTACCTTCAACAGGTGATTTCACTGATTTTTTTTTCCCCACCGATTGCTCATTAGTGAAAACACCTGTTGAGGAGGCTGGGTGGAAAAGAAAACCTGCAGGGTCTTGGCCCTCCATGGCATATGGTTGGGGAGCACTGTGATAGACTGTTAACTAGATTGTCATAATATGGCCCTAAGAGTTCAAATAATTTGCATGCATCAATATTTCCTGTACTTTGGCTCACTTGTTTTTCTTTCCCATCTTTTCTCTAACTAGTTGGACGTGACCTCCTGCCAAGGTGTGCTTTTTGTCTTCTGCATGGTCATGTTTATCTCTGGACTGGTCCTGGCATTTGTGCTTCCTTTTCAATATGTAAGTATAACCATCTTCAAGGGGTCATTGATTGGACTTTTTCTATATTTTAACGCACATGTCTTAATGAAATGTTTGTGATGTATTTTGTTCAAATTTTCTTTAATTATTGTAGGAAATTTATTTTTCAGTTTTTCCAGGCTTTCTGAGAATGGCCTATTTGAGTGTTTATCACTTTAAGGGGCAGATTTACTAAGGCATTGCAAATTAGCGAGTGCGCAATTTAGACAGAGCGCCTAAGGGAGTGGCCAATTTTTGCCACTGATCTACTAGCAACATGCAAAATTATGAACACAGACACAGTAACTTCATTTCAATAATGACCACCCATCCACCAAGAGCACCACAAAATTGAGCACAGGTACAGCTGATGAGGAAGTGGGTCATCAACACAGGCACAGCCAGTTTGGAGGAGCATAATACATAAAGCTTTTTTTTTTAAGTTTTTGTTTAAGCGCAAACCCCAGTTGAGGTGGTATGGGCATCTGATCAGGATGCCTCCTGGACATCTCCCACTTGAGGTGTTTCAGGCACGTCCCGCTGGGAGGAGACCCTGGGGTAGACCCAGGACTCGCTGGAAAGACTATGTCTCCCAGCTGGTCTGGGAACACCTTGGTGTCCTCTCTGAAGAGCTGGAGCAGGTAGCTGGAGAGAGGGAAGTCTGGGCTTCTCTGCTTGAACTGCTGCCCCCGCAACCCAGACCTTTGGAAAAGCGGTAGAAGATGGATGAATGGATGGATGGATGGATGGATATTTCAAAATTTAGATTTTCATTTAACATGGCAGACTTTTTTGTTTAATATGTATAAATGAAGCATTTGTATCTAATTTAAAAAGGATTACTCATGAAAAAATTGATTTGACCAGCATATTTATTTTATTAACACTAGAACTATCAAGATGGTCTGATGGAGCTTCTGGGGTTTATTATGTGAATAACTTTGTTTTAACAAAATCTACAGGTCTCCCAGTTCACAGCTTTCTATAAATGCCACTGAGTTACGGTGTTATAATTTTGTGGGACGTTTCTATGGATCTGTGTATTCTTTTTGTTAATAATCTCATTATTGTTTTCCTCCTATATTGTGTATCCTGAACTGGGAGAGGGAAATAGAGAGAAGAGGGAACTGAATTACCGTTTTATGCACAGCAAAAAGAAATACTGTAAATACAGAAATATGGATAGAAAAAAAAACAAACAAAGAAAATTGGCAATGTGGAAGATTTTGCTTCAAGAGCGAGGGGGAGCTGATAGGGAAACTCCGGATCCAAGTCTGAACCTCCGCAGAAAAGAGGAAAAAAGTCATTATCGGCTGACACAATCGGTATGTCCACTGCAGGTATAAGGGCTCCTATTGTATCCTATTTTATGGATACAAATTAATGTAGTAGGCTATTACAGTATAAACAAATGAAATTTAAAAAAACTGCTGGCTGATGTCCAGTTCAGCTTAACACCAATCTCTGTGAGACCATTGATATTCATATAATCTGTTCTTCTGTCATGCCAAATAAAGTCACGAGCAGAGAGAAGCTTCTGCCACGTGCCCTTGGTTCTCGCCAGTGTCTCTTCCTGGCACCAATGATTGCTATCATGTCAGGCACAAATGAATTAAGACAAGCTTTTTTTGGACGCTAAATCCTGGTGCATTTTTTAAATTAAATTAAATTAAATTTAATCACCCTTATTGTCATTCAACCGTACAACCAATCATGTACAGCAGAATGAGATTGTGCTTTACCTTTCTACAGTGTAAATCACACACACCCCAAGTGCAGAATCAGAGGGCCGCTGCCATGCAAGGCGCCGCCACAGAGCTCCCTCCTCCATTCCATTTTTTATTGCTGAGCACCAAGCTGGACGGCAGGAAGTTCCACTTTTATATGGTCTTTGGCATGACCCGGCCGGGATTTGAACCCCTGCCTCCCGGGTGTGGGGCGGATGCTCTACCAACTGAGCCACCACTCTGGTAACATTTAGCATGATACTGACAACCGCAAACCTTAGTAAATCACCTTGCGCCAGTCATTTAAATACTTCCCTCTCTCAAATTTGCATGTTGACATGACAACTCCCATGAATACATATGCAATGAGGCCAGGCGCAAAATTAACATAGTCCACGCCTTTCCACCGCTAATTTTGCCCTGCACCCTTTAGTAAATCTCAACAGTAGTTTTTAATGCAAAACAGGGTTTTGCGATGGCACAGCACGTTAGTAAATCTGCCCCTAAATCTTCAGACTGGATTCAACTTCGCCCTTCCTCTTACATCAGTATTACTAACATTAGCTGACTAGCTCCTAGCCTATAGGTCAGGTTGACCCCACGATCTTTCGTGGCAAGGGTGGAGAATTTCTGCAAATTCTCCTCTTGCGCAGTTGGGGATCCCATGGCCGACTTGGGGGTCAACTCGGTCAGGACTGACTTGACCTCTTACCCTTGAACCAACTGACGTTTGTCTTAAAGAATTAATGAAATGATGGTTGACAGAAGTGTGTGGTTTCAGTGGTCGATAGGATATGACAGGAGAACAATGAAAGCACCAAGGGGCTGATGCCTCAGTGCCAGAGCCTTGGCGGAGGTATGCATTCTCGGATCATCACCAATATGTTATGGGTTCCTCTCTAGCCCAAGGACCACCTCTGGTAAAAATTTCATCCAAATCCATCCAGTAGTTTTGGAGTACACACATGCACAGTGAAAATAATCTGCAGTTCACATGCCTGTATTGTCGGCGGCAGCCAAGAGCAACCAAACTAATTTGAACAGCTGCAATCCAAACAAAAGAAGAGCACGGTAGCAAGCATTTTAAATGGCGGAAGCAATGGAGGTACATGAATACAATGACAATCAAGGTGAACAGGAGCTTTTGCTATTTAGTGGCAGAGGAAGAAAACAGGCAAAAAGACGGACACACAGTATCGCTGGATTGCTCAGTACTTCCCTGTGATGGAAGTTTCCGGGCGCATGTGCAGTTCACTGCAGCCATTTGCGGGTGAGGAATGTTGGGACTTGTAATTTTTAGCGAGTTTTTAACGAGTTTTACCTAGTCCTTCCACTGCAAAACTAAATAGCAAAACCAGTGTGAAAACAATCATTGTGACGAATAAATGATGTAGTTGCTGAATATGTGTTTTTGTTTTTTTTTAGTAACCACTATTTTATAACAGTTCAGCTCCATGTGCTGTAAAAAAGCATGCTGTGTTGTGCTGTAAAAAAGTCGCACTGTCACCTCTAGTGGCCCGGCATAGTTTTTACAATTCCTTTTCCCCCAGCTTCATTGATGTTAAAAGTGAGTTAAATTTGTGTTTATTTCAAAAACAAAGCTTTATGGCAGAATTCTGGCAAATTAAAAGTTGAGAAAATATGGCGATACAATGATGCAAGCTTTTAGTTCCACTTAATTTTGACTGGACAAGCTGAAACAGAGAGGCGGACAGACGAACAGATACATACATCCACATACAGACGCATTAACTGCTTACCGTATGCCTCTCCATTTCACGAGGCATAATAAGCACAGGAACATTTGTGAATGAGTGACTAAATGGCTAACTTCAAAGCAGCTAGGTGTCATTAGCTAGCTGCTCAAAATAACATCTAAGAATGACATACATGGACAAGTGTTGGTAAATTAACAAGTATTCTGATGGGGGTGAATAGAATTTGTAGAAAATAGCAATCCAAAGCGACTGGATCAACGCTAGGCTGTCCAAGAGCAATGGGCAGGTATCAAGGACACGCTGGGCTGGGTTTACTATGTCAACGCTGTCCCATGGCAAATCCAGAACAGTCATTTTTGCTTTTTGGAGTGAAAAATTATATAAAGGCAGTGGCCTGTTTTGTTTTGTTTGAGAAGAGAGCATTTTTCTTTTTTTTCTTTTTTTTTTTTTGATAATCACTTGACCCGATAGACGCCTTTCAGAAGGTTAAAACCTACAAAAACACATTTTTTCAGTCAACAACCCCTTTAATAAAAAAAGGTACATTATTTCTGTCAGGTATTTTTGGGAGGATTTTAAGAAAACCAACATTTAAGACATAAAGGTCAGATATAAGTTTGCCTATGCCTACTTTGAATGTATTGTAAACAAAGCAAAATATGGTTCAAATGTTGGATTCTGCAAAGTGTAGCCTTTTTTGTGAAATAATATATTGGTATACTCTGTGTCCTTAAAATTACTTTGATGAAGCATGAGGTGTGTTCCTGTGACGCTTTAGTATTACTACTGTGACACAATACAGCTAATCTATCTATAAATGCAGTATATCTATGTGTGTGTGTGTGTGTGTGTGTGTGTGTGTGTTCCTCATATATCTCTAGAACCGTTCGTCAGACTGACCTAAGGTTTATATGTGTTTTGCTGAGGTTACAAGGGTGTGCATCCCCGAGTATGGAGTCGCTCTGTCAAAATATGTAATTTTTATCAATAAAAGTTTAGCCACTGCTCTGTCACCGCTCTGTTTCTCTTCATGCCCTGGCTTGAAGAAGTGTGGATGGGGTTTCGGATTGACTCTGTGCTGATTGGATAATACGCGGCATCACGGCCATGCTGATTGGATAATACACGGCATCACGACCAGTCAGTCACCACAGCGCTTCGCAAACTAAAAAAGGAAGTGAAAAGCAACAAATTTGACAAGAAAGAGAGAATAGTGAAGATGTAATGCTTAAAAAATTATACTATAATGTTACCGTGATTGCATACGTCTAAAGAATAATTCGGGGAATGCCACCGGGGACCCGGGGTCTACCTAAAGAGCACCAGTGTTGGAGAAGCAGCGGGCGGAATGTGGTCCTTCGCAGGGGAGCAAGCCCAGCCCACTCGGTCAGTGGTAGACGGGAGTCCTTTTGCAGGACCACAACTTGCCGTCACTGATGCCACTCCTCTCGGTGTGCTCACACGGCTAACTAAAAATTAAAAGTTAATAATAATAACACCATAATTGTGTAGCAGAATGCCCAAATCAATTGCATATCATATGCGGCCACATGCATGGTTTGACTAAACGATGACCGTCACCAAACTGGACACAAAAATGCCCAAATAATGAAATAAATAATTTTTATTTAAATATTTACTGACAAATGGGCAACACTGATGCAACAGTTGCAGCCAAACAGGTCATTCTACTGTGTATAATAATGTTTGGTGTTTCGTACTTCTAATATTCCTAAAATATAAATGGATGCACTAGAATGGGTCTCAAATATTTGTAAAAGTGTCCTGTTATAGTACTGCATGAGTTTATTGACGACAGACTATAAACTACACTTATAAACTAAAACAATTATGATGATGACTGAACAACTCTCATTCCCCAAAGTGCAAGATACAACACCTACAGTGGTGTGAAAAAGTGTTTGCCCCCTTCCTGTTTTCTCCTTTTTTTTGTATGTTCGTCACACTTAAATGTTTCAGATCATCAAACAAATTTAAATATTAGACAAAAATAACACAAGCAAACACAAAAGGCAGTTTTTAAATGAAGGTGTTTCTTATTAAAGGTAAAAAAAATCCAAACCTACATGGCCCTGTGTGAAAAAGTGAACCCCCCTCCCCCGTTAAAACATAAATTAACTGTGGTTTATCACATCTCTGGAAAGCTGAATTCAATTTCTCTAGCCACACCCAGGCCTGATTACTGCCACACCTGTTCTCAATCAAGAAGTCACTTAAATAGGACCTGCCTGACAAAGTGAAGTAGACACAAAGGATCCTCAAAAGCTAGACATCATGCTGTGATCCAAAGAAATTCAGGAACAAATGAGAAACAAAGTAATTGAGATCTATCAGTCTGGAAAAGGTTATAAAGCCATTTGTAAAGCTTTGGGACTCCAACGAACCACAATGAGAGCCATTATCCACAAATAGAGAAAACATGAAACAGTGGTGAACCTTCCCAAGAGTAGCCTCGGAACAAAATTACTCCAACAGAGCAGCAATGACTCATCCAAGAGGTCACAAAAGACCCCACAACAACATCCAAAGAACTGCAGACCTCACTTGCTTCAGTTAAAGTCAGTGTTCATGACTCCACCATAAGAAAGAGACTCGGCAAAAATAGCCTGCATGGCAGAGTTTCAAGAAGAAAATCACTGCTGAGCAAAAAGACATAAAGGCTCATCTCAGTTTTGCCAGAAAACATCTTGATGATCCCCAAGACTTTTGGGAAAATACTCTGTGTGGACTGACAAGACAAAAAAGTTGAACTTTTCAGAAGGTGTGTGTCACATTACATCCGGTGTAAAAGCAACACAGTATCTCAGAAAAGGAACATCATACCAACAGTAAAATATGGGGGTGGTAGTGTGATGGTCTGGGACTGTTTTGCTGCTTCAGGACCTGGAAGACTTGCTGTGATAAATGGAACCATGAATTCTGCTGTCTACCAAAAAATCCTGAAGGAGAATGTCCGGCTATCTGTTTGTTTCTAAAACACACCAGCAAGTCCACCTCTAAATGGCTTAAGAAAAACAAAATCAAGACTTTGGAGTAGCCTAGTCAAAGTCCTGGCCTGAATCCGATTGGGATGCTGTGGCATGACCTTAGAAAGGTGGTTCATGCTCGAAAACTCTCCAATGTGGCTGAATTACAACAATTCTGCAGAGATGAGTGGGCCAAAATTCCTCCACAGTGCTGTAAAAGACTCATTGCCAGTTATCACAAACGCTTGATTGCAGTTGTTGCTGTTAAGGGTGGCCCAACCAGTTATTAGCAGTGTTGGGAGCAACGCGTTACAAAGTGACATGTTACTGTAACGCCACTACTTTTGCAGTAACGTGCTGTGTAACGAAATTACTGTTTAAAAATTCAGTAATGCATTACAGTTACTGAAATTTGATCAGATGCATTACTTGCGTTACTCATTTTATTAATATGGATAGATATTTTTAGCGCAAACAGATGATCATACAACTTGCAGTTGCTAGACACCCTCCTCATCAGCTGCCAACTGGGGATGAATACACAGTTTCGTTGGCTATTGGCGGGACTGCCATCCCTAGCGCCACCACTGGCCTCAAGCCACTGGAGGTTGTCATGCCAAAGGCAAAGGCAAGCAAATAAATAAGCAAATAAATATAAACTGACCCTACCATAACTGACGCAGCCGTCACACAGTCTCCTCCGCAGGTCCGTTTTCTGTCCTGCCCCAGTTCACATCACAACCCGGTGGGGAGAAATGCAGTGGTGGTGGCGACTTCTCATATCGAGCCCTGATCACCCGTTGTCCGAGCATAAGTAGCCCCTAACAGCTCCTACCTCTGTGGTTAAACATGAGTATTTTTTGAGCAAGAAGCTCACATTTAATGTCCGCATTAAATGCATTTAAAATTTTCTTACGCACAGAAAAAGTGGCATTTTTTTTTTTTTTTTTTTTTCTCTCGGCGCCACACCAGTCGGCTGCCTTTTGCAACAGCGGCTCGATTCCGAGTCTTTTTCCCTTCCTCTCTCTTTTGATCCGTCTTTTTTTTTCACCCCACTTATATCACGGACACACAGATCGTCCTAAATGTCTCCTGAGCCGGTGGACGGAGCCACTGTTTATAGCAGGATACGATACAGCAGAGAACAGCTGCTAGCATTCAACCGCCACCCGGTCCCATTGGAAAAACTCGACATACCGAGAGAACTGAGGCGAAAACGCCGCGGCTGCCGGGCTGGAGTAAGGCGGAGGACAAAAAATATAAGGTACAGACCCTCCCTTCCATCTGTTGTCATGGGAAATGTACGGTCGATACTGGGAAAGTTAGATGAGCTAGCGGCTATCTCCCGTTATGATAGCACATACCGGGAGTGCTCTCTCCTTTTGTTTACTGAGACGTGGCTAACTGAACTAGCAGCAGATGCTAACATTGAGCTGGAGGGTTTTCACATGATACGAGCTGACCGAACACCAGACAGTGGCAAGGCTAGGGGCGGTGGAGTGATAATGTATGTTAACAACAACTGGTGCAGACCGGGACATATCACTGTTAAACAACGACACTGCAGCAAAGACATTGAGTTGCTAGCTGTTAGCATGAGGCCTACATATCTCCCGAGAGAACACTCACACGTGATCTGCATTGTTGTTTATGCAAATCCGACGGCGAACGCTGGGACAGCACGTGACGTCATCCATTCAGTAACCAGCAGGCTGCAGACAGAACACCCAGATGCTCTTCTCCTCATCTCAGGCGATTTCAACCATGTTTCACTGTCTCCCATTCTACCCACGTTCACCCAGTATGTCACATGCCACACTAGAGACAATAAAACACTGGATTTATTCTACGCAAACACTAAGGAGGCGTACACCTCATCACAACTCCCCCCACTCGGGAGATCGGATCACAACTTGGTTCATCTCCGGCCGGTGTACAAACCCCTAGTGCACAGACAACCTCCGGCCATGCACACTGTGGAGTTATGGTCTGAGGAGACAATGGACACCCTAAAGGGCTGTTTTGAAGCCACCGCCTGGAAGCAGCTCTGCGATCCACATGGTGAGGACATCGATGGCCTCATTCACACCTTCACGGGCTACCTCAGCTTCTGTGTGGACAAATCCGTTCCCACCAAGACCATACGGCGTCACTCAAACAACAAACCCTGGATCAACCCTGAGATAAAAACACTTCTGAGAGAGAAGAAGAGGATCTTCAGGTCAGGGAACAGGGAGATGCTGAAGTCCGTACAGAGGGAGCTGAGGAGAAAGATCAGAGAAGGCAAGGACAGCTTCAGGAAGAAGATGGAGGACAAGCTGCAACAGAGCGACATCAGCGGGGTCTGGAGAAACCTCAAAACCATCTCGGGGCTCCAGAATACCTCCCCCCAGGCCACAGGGGGCAGGGAGTGGGCGAACAACCTGAATCTGTTTTTCAATAGATTTGACCAACCGCCCTCCCCCCTGACTGCACAACAACCACTGCTGCCTCTAAAGAAATCAAGTCCTGCTGCCCACTCCCCACTCCACCAACACCCCCCCACGCCCAACACACAGCCCCCCATCCTGACCCTGACCAGGACCCAGGTGAGGACGGAGCTGAGGAAGATCAAGGCGAGGAAGGCGCCGGGACCGGACGGCATCAGCGCAAAGCTCCTCAAGTCCTGTGCAGACCAGCTGTGTGGGATTGTGACGTATATCTTCAACATGAGCCTGAAACTGGGGAGGGTACCACAGCTGTGGAAAACATCTTGTGTGGTACCTGTACCAAAAACTTCCCACCCCAAAGACCTGAACAGCTACAGACCGGTGGCCTTGACGTCCCACTTGATGAAGACCCTGGAGAGACTGCTCCTTGCTCACCTCCGCCCCCTGGTGGAACCAGCGATGGATCCACTCCAGTTCGCCTACCAGCATGGCATTGGGGTGGAGGATGCGGTGATCTTCCTCCTTCACCGTTCTCTGTCCCACCTGGAGAAGCCCGGGAATATGGTGAGGATCATGTTCTTTGACTTCTCCAGTGCTTTCAACACCATCCAACCGATGATCCTGAAGGACAAGCTGCTGCGCGCAGGGGTGGACCAGCACCTGTCATCATGGATCCTGGACTACCTCACGAACCAGCCTCAGTTTGTGAGAACCCGGGACTGTGTGTCCGACACGATCATCAGTAGCACGGGGGCCCCCCAGGGAACGGTGCTGGCTCCCTTCCTGTTCACTCTTTATACTGCGGACTTCTCACACAACACAACACACTGCCATCTACAGAAGTTCTCTGATGACTCTGCGATCGTTGGCCTCATCTCCAATGGAGATGAAGCTGAGTACAGAGGGCTTATCCAGGACTTCGTGGACTGGTGCCATCGGAACTGCCTCCAGATCAACGCGAGGAAAACTAAGGAGCTGGTGGTGGACTGCCGCAGGCATGGGCAGCCCCTCACAGTACCAGTAAATATACAGGGAACAGACATCGAGATGGTGACATCCTATAAGTACCTGGGTATTCATCTGAACAATAAACTAGACTGGTCACACAATACTGATGCACTCTACAAGAAGGGACAGCGCAGGCTGTTCCTGCTGAGGAGACTCAGGTCTTTTGGTGTACAAGGGGCGCTGCTGAAGTCATTCTATGACACGGTGGTGGCATCAGCCATCACTTTTGGAGTGGTCTGCTGGGGCAGTGGCATTACTGCAGCCGATAGGAAGAGACTGAACAAACTGATTAAGAAAGCTAGCTCTGTCCTGGGGCAGCGCCTTGATCCGATGGAGGAGATAGGAGAGAGAAGGACGGTGGCTAAACTGTCATCTCTGCTGGAGTCCGAGTTCCACCCTATGCAGGACATACTGAATGCACTGAGGAGCTCATTTAGCAGCAGACTACATCATCCCAGGTGCACAACCAAGAGGTTTCGTAGGTCCTTCCTACCAACGGCTGTCAGACTGTACAACCTAAGCAGGGCTGCTCGCAGAGATAGCAAAAAGACGTAACAAACTAATAGTTTTTTGAATGCAAAAGATGCAATAGACTTACACAATGGTCCCCTCCGGCATACAACTAGGAACTTACCGGTCGCTATGGAGGGTGAGAATATGTATGGGCACATAATCATACCATGTAGGATAACTAAGTAGACGGTTATGCTGTTTCATTCCATCGAGCAACAATGCTCTGCACTGTGTGTGTTTATATATTTACATATTTATTCCATCTAGCTACAATGCTCAGCACTGGGTGTGTTTATATATTTATATATCTACATATTATTCCATCTAGCTACATTGCTCCGCACTGTGTGTGTTTATATACTTGCATATTTATTCCACCTAGCTGCAATGCTCCGTACTGTGGGTGTTTATATATTTACATATTTATTCCATCTAGCTACAATGCTCTGCACTGTGTGTTCATATATTCATATATTTATTCCATCCAGCTACAATGCTCTGCACTGTGTGTCTCTGTGTGTGTGTATATATATATATTTTATAGTAATACGTACATATGTATATTAGCTGCTCTTGCTTGCTTGTTTTTTTTTTGTTTTTTTTTTTTTCTTGCCTTCTGATTGTTGCTCTGAGTGTTGCTATCCCTGTGCTGTTGCAATCCTGGAATTTCCCCATTGTGGGACTAATAAAGGCTTATCTTATCTTATATGTGATTTGTTATAGTAAGTGGTGAACTTTCATTTATCTTTTGGGACCTTGGGGAAGTCAGGTTATTTAGCACCTCAGACATAGACAGGGAATAAACATGGGAGAACAATGCCCAGGAAGGACAGAGGGGGTTGAATGCAGTGTAATGTAAATATCATGCTGTGTGATGTGAAGTGCAATGAAACTTGTGAAGTGTGACTTGTGATATAGAGAGGAGTGCTTGCTGCAACCAGTCAGTCCATTCTGTGCTTGTGAGATGTGAGTGTGTAATAAATCGTCTGTCATGAATCTGCCTCTTCATTTAATTCAATTCAATTCAATTCAACTTTATTTATATAGCGCCATTTCACAACAACAGTCATCTCATAGCACTATCAACTGTAGGGAGGACCCCCACAGTTGCAGAAAGACCCCAGCAATCAGGCGATCCCCTGTGAGCAAGCACTTGGCGACGGTGGAGAGGAAAAACTCCCTTTTAACAGGAAGAAACCTCCAGCAGAACCAGGCTCAGGGAGGGGCAGTCATCTGCTGCGACTGGCTGGGGGGTGAGGGGATAGAGAAGAAGAAAAGAACAGACATGTAGAGAGCAAACAGCACGATGGGGACTCAATCTATGGGATTTACACACTCCACAATCTGTGCTTTCTGTTTTATTTTATCTCATTCATTTACATGCTGTTGTGATCTGCAACTATTTCATGGAAGTAAATCCTCTAAATATGCATTTTTAATGGGCTGGTCCAGGGGTGTCAAACATATGGCTCATGGGCCAAAAATGGCCCACCAGGGGATCCAAAAATTTCTCTGTGAATTCACAGCTTTTAGTAAATTTCTGACTTTCTACTGATTACAATAGTTTGTGTAAACCTGAGACATTTTTTCTCTGTAAGATGAGACTTTTTTCTCATCAGTTTTCTTTTTCTTCTTTTTTCTAATGAGAACAAGGGGCCCTTGATCTTGCTGTGTGTGCAAGATGATTTAAGTATGCATTTAAAAGTAACGTGAAAGTTACTTTTCCAAGTAACTAGTTACTTTAATCATGCAGTAACTCAAAAGTCTCTCAGTTACTTTTGAAAAGAAGTAACTAGTAACTGTAACTAGTTACTATTTTTTAGTAACTTGCCCAACACTGGTTATTAGGTTTAAAGGGCAATCACTTTTTCACACAAGGCCATGTAGGTTTGGATTTTTTTTCCCTTAATAATACCTTGAGTTAAAAACTGCATTTTGTATTTACTTGTGTTGTCTTTGTCTAATATTTAAATTTGTTTGATGATCTGAAACATTTAAGTGTGACACACAAAAAAATGAGAAATCAGGAAGGGGGCAAACACTTTTTCACACCACTGTATGAATGTAAGTCATCAAAGATCACACAAGTGATCTGACAACAAATAAACAAGGGTTCTTAAACAGTCACTAATATTGGATGTCCCACTGATTTTCAGTAATTCTGTAATTAATATTCACACAGTCAAATAAATCTTAGTGCCGTTCAGTCCCTTTTATATTTGCCAAAGTCTAATGTGTGATTGCCTACATACAGGCTACACCTCTTTGTATTCCACTTTCAAACACAGCCTACATTTGGGCCTGTAAAGCCTAATTGGGATACCTGTTTTCAGACAAGAATACTTGCTTTCTACAGGCATGCACTAGTATTCTCAAATTTGCAAAATTAATTAAGCAAGATTACAGATTTTAGAATATTACCCCCCTAAACCAGATAAAATCTGAGAAGTGTGATTCTATGTATATGTAATTTTTAATACTTTATGTTGTTCTACAACACTGACAAATTATACAGCTAAAGATAAAGCATAAATTATTTGAATCTGGACAGGAAACTTACATTAAATTTAAATGTAAAAGTTAATCCAATAAATAATGTCATAAGTCTCACACACTCAACTCTAAACTGAGTAAATACTTAGCAACTGTGTCCCATCCAGCATTCTGATCAGAATGAGAGATTCTCCCATGTATAAATGATGCAATCATATCTAAGAATTGAATTTTTTTTCCATTTAGGTACCTTGGCTGGATGCCACATATGCTACCTTGGGAGCGATACTCTTTACCATGGTAAGTTCCCTCACAGAGTCAAGCTTTTATTACTGTGGAGTAATAATAAGGCAGAACAAACAACAAAAATATCTTACTCACTGTTGCAGTTTTTGGCATTCGACACTCAGCTTCTCATGGGGAACAAGAGGTACACCATGAGCCCAGAAGAATATGTTTTTGCCACACTCAGCATCTACCTGGATATTGTCTACATTTTCTCCTTCTTCATCCAGATCTTTGGAACAAGAAGAGAGTAAACTTGAACAAACACAAGAAGTTCATTTTTAAATGTTGGTTATTGCACAAAGTTATATTTGCCTGATTGGGTCATCAGTGCTATGTGAATCTTTTGCTTAGCTACACAAGTGAATAGGTTAATGGTAACACCTAAAATGTTAATCTCCTCCTCCACTCTGGCATGTTTGTGAACCTTTGACCTAAACTATGGGTGATCTTGCCTGTCAGAGACATTCAGTCATCTCTGATCTGTCAGATGTAACAATCCTCTGCAGACAATAGATATCAATGCTCTCTAGGAGGCACCTTATCTCTAAAATATTATGCATGTAGATTTATTGACCAAAACAGCCTGAAATATCAGTTTTCAGCCTGTTTTATCAGTCATGTCCTGTGTTGTATAAAATTGTGAATTACAAGAAGTTCTTTTACTGTATTTAACATTTTTAATTATATTGTTGTTTTTTAGGTTGTGAAATGACAATCTGAAATGTTGTGTATAAAATTTGAGATTGTGCTCCTTATTTCTGGCTTGATTTTCTGACTCATTCTACACTGTATAGTGATACTGATGACTTTGAAGCTTCCATACACTGTATTTACACCACTGTAGTGTTTATTGTATATTTAATGTTTTTGAATGTGCATACTTTTCATGATAATTTATGATTTATTTTTAGCAATACTTGGTTCTTCACATTCTAGTTTTGATGTTTTTTGTGGAAAGTCAACTTGAAGTGATAATAGTTAACAGTGCCAAACTTGCATGGAAATGCATCTTACTTAAATTTATGGAGGACTTGAATGCTTTTTCATTATATTAAAGTTTATTTTTCTATGACAGATTGATATATTTCAGAACATGTGTAATGCAAAATACAGAGTCTGGTGATGGGAACAAATTTTCAAAGATTTTAAAAGTGGCCTTTGATGAACTTTTATTTGATTACGATGATGCAGTTTATCATTTTATGAGCATTCTGTATTACCCTATAGAATGATACTGTATTACTCCATCAAATGCAGTGTGAATGTGGTTCCTGGTTGTCCCTGATTGAATAAATTATACTTTACACCATTAGCATGATAAATTGTCTACGCTACTGAAGTGCTTCCCTGCCAGGTAATGTGAATGTGTTTGGTACTTGAATGCATATGGGTTTGCTTGAGGTTTCACATTCTTCTACTAAAACACAGTCATATCAGCAGTATCATACTTGATACCACATCCTGTTTTGTATTTTACAAGATTCTTTGGATAGTTGCATATTGTAACGTCGGGGCCATGTTAAGGGGGGCAGGGATTTCCCAGCATGCTTTGCCAGTTTGAAACGTTACTGTATGTGTGTTAAATGTGTTATTTCTGAGTTATACTGCTGTGTCATTATAACTGCATTATAATGACCCAGCAGTGTTTAGCAGGATTAGGGCAAGATGTATCATGTGTGTGTAACCATGATTGAAACGGAGGTCTGGGAGAATGACCTCCCCTCCTCTCTGTGCTCTGTACTCTGTGCAGTGTAACGTCGGGGCCATGTTAAGGGTGGCAGAGATTTCCCAGCATGCTTTGCCAGTTGAAAACGTTACTGTGTGTGTGTATTAAAGAGGCTATCAGATGTGTCCATCCGCCCGCTGGTGGCCAAACCGGAACCCTACCCCAACCAGATACTCCGACCGAGACTCAGATGGCCCGTGCATGCCACCCTGGCACCGGGCTGACTCGCATTGGATTTCTGAAAGTGGACTTTGAATTTTCTGGGGACAGAAACCAGTCCGGGGGGGGGGGGGCAGTGTAACGTCGGGGCCATGTTAAGGGTGGCAGGGATTTCCCAGCATGCTTTGCCAGTTGAAAACGTTACTGTATGTGTGTTAAATGTGTTATTTCTGAGTTATACTGCTGTGTCATTATAACTGCATTATAATGACCCAGCAGTGTTTAGCAGGATTAGGGCAAGATGTATCATGTGTGTGTAACCATGATTGAAACGGAGGTCTGGGAGAATGACCTCCCCTCCTCTCTGTGCTCAGAAGCAGGTTGGGGGTCGGGGTGTGAAAAATAAATCCGGTTGATCACAGCCATCTGCTCCATTTTCTTTGTGTGAACCCTGCATACGTCACACTGGTGTCAGGAGTGGGATATGGAGCAAGATGAGGATCCAGGCGGAGGTCCAGCGGCCGGAGCGGCTCATCGTTCGGCTGGGAACGGAGTGTAGAGCTGAGACGCCGGCCCCCGGAGAGCTTCGCCTCGATGGATGGAGCAGAGCAAACCAGCCCCGTTTCCCGCCCTTTTCAGGGCAGGACGGGCTGGCGATTCCAGAGCGATTAGGAGCGGCAATCGACCGGGAGATGACCGTCCCATCCATCCAGCAGCGGGCCAAGATTCCCCGCTACAACGGCGAGAACCTGTTGGATGACCGCCTGGCCCAGGTCGAGTTGGCTGCCGCGCTGATCATCGGAGGAAACCACCGTGCTGAGAGCGAGTGGAGGAGGAGCTACGGCAGATCACAGCAGCGCGTGCACGAAGGAGACAGCCGTGGCGACGCGAGGAAGGACGGCTTCCGCTGCACAGAGCCAGGGTACATGGCATGGTACTGCCCCGCACACAGCGCACGACAAACTGGCCCCTCGCCGACGTTAAATTAGAGCGAGGTGGCATGGACGGAAAAAAAGCCGCCTCCTGCAGATGCTTCCCCGGCGGTGACGTCACAGAGGCCTTTGGAGCGCAGCAGCAGCGGAGCGAGCAGGACAGATCCAGTTTTTTTCCCGGGCTCGGCAGGGCTGGACGCCGGGACGCGGGCCAGCGGCCGCCTGGGAGGTCCTGGCAGCGGTGGGAGTCATGGGACTCCCGCTGCCAGAGGAGGAACTGTGCGTGTCCTACCACCACCCGATGCTTTCCCTTTCGGTGACGTCACGGAGGCCCTCGGCGCAGGAGCGACGCAGCGGAGCGAGCAGGACGAAGATGCGGCCATTTTCCAGGCGGGGCAAGGGCTGGACGCATGGACGCGGGCCAGCGGCCGCCTGGGAGACCTGGCAGCGGTGGGAGTCGGCCGGAGCGGGCCTGGGACTCCCGCTGCCAGGGAAGGGACTGTGCGTGGTCCTACAGAGGCTGTCAGATGTGTCCATCCACCCGCTGGTGGCCAAACCGGAACCCTACCCCAACCAGATATTCCGACCGAGACTCAGATGGCCCGTGCATGCCGCCCTGGCACCGGGCTGACTCGCATTGGATTTCTGAAAGTGGACTTTGAATTTTCTGGGGACAGAAACCAGTCCGGGGGGGGGGGGGGCAGTGTAACGTCAGGGCCATGTTAAGGGGGGCAGGGATTTCCCAGCATGCTTTGCCAGTTTGAAACGTTACTGTATGTGTGTTAAATGTGTTATTTCTGAGTTATACTGCTGTGTCATTATAACTGCATTATAATGACCCAGCAGTGTTTAGCAGGATTAGGGCAAGATGTATCATGTGTGTGTAACCATGATTGAAACGGAGGTCTGGGAGAATGACCTCCCCTCCTCTCTGTGCTCAGAAGCAGGTTGGGGGTCGGGGTGTGAAAAATAAATCCGGTTGATCACAGCCATCTGCTCCATTTTCTTTGTGTGAACCCTGCATACGTCACAATATGTTTTTTGTTAGCATTCTTTTATTTGGCTGAATCTACATGGTGAATTTCTGTTTTCTGTTGAAGCTGCTATACAGTATGCTGTGGTGGTACGGGTGGGGGATTCTCCATCCAGAGAAGGCAACTGGGGAAGGGGGGAACAATGGACAAAAGGAGGAAGTGTCACCGGGGGGTATCAGACAGGACAGTAAGGACTATGCGCCCCCCAGGGAAAGGAGGAACTGCCAGAGCCGCTGGAAGAGGAGAGGGTGTGAGAGCGGTGCCGGCATTATGTCATGTTAATGTGCCACCCAGGTCTTTGTTCCAAATGTTGTATTATGGTCGGAAGTTCCGGGTCTCAATGCATGGAATTAAAGGTATAAAAGAGGAATGCACAGAGACCCGGGAGCTCTTTTACTGTACTTGATGTTGGAGAAAGAATAAACTTCATGTGTCGTCTAGCTCGCTGCCTCACCTGTTTCCTTTCTCCACACTGGTGACCCAAGATGTGCTATGGAAAGCACTGCCCCGGAGACTACCTGGAGGGACAGCACCAGCGCTGCATGCGCTGTCTCAGTCAAGCTCCCAGACTTCTAGCTTCACAACCCGACCGTGTGGTTCTTGCACATAGAAGCCCAGTTCGCACTCTGCGAGATAACAGTGGACGATACCAAGTATTACTACGTGGTCACCGCGCTGGATGCGCGCTACTCAACAGGTGACGAGCCTGCTCCAGGAGCCGCCGGTCCAGGGGAAATATGAAGCGCTCGAGAGGATGCTACTCCAGCGCTATACCCTTTCTGACAGTGAGAGGGCAGAGAGACTCCTAACGCGTTCAGAGTTAGGTGACAGATCAGCAGTGGAGCTCATGGAGAGCATGTTGGTGCTGAGGGGGAAGGACGATGAATTTTTCCTGTTCGCCAACTTGTTCCTCAGGAACCTACCAACTACGGTGAGGGCAATCCTGGCCAACTCACCGCGGCTGGTTGCCAAGGACTACCACACCCTGGCACAGGAAGTGGACCACATCATTTTGGTGATCAGAGCTCTCAGCCTGCAGGCAGTGACACCGGCATCCACGAGGGACTCCAGTGAGGTCGGGGAGCCGTTGGTGGTAGCCGGGACAGACACCAGGAGACAAAGGAATGGGGCAATCTGTTTTTATTATCGCCGTTTCAGCTCAAATGCCCAGTGCTGCCTGTCGCCATGCAAATTCAAGAAGCCGGGAAGACGGCATGTACGGCATTCAGTTGCAGCTGCAACCGCTGGCGACAGGAACAAACTGCTTTATGTCATGGACACACGTTCAGGGAGATGGTTTTTGGTGGACTCCAGCTCCCAGAAGAGCCTCATCCTGCCAGTCAAGGCGGACAGGTTGGCAGGAGGCAGCAGTCCCAAGCTCACGGCCGCCAACAGATCCACCATCAGGACGTTTGGCAAACGGACGCTGATGATATGCTTGCATGGATGCAATTTCCAGTGGGACTTTGTGATAGCTGCATGTGCTGCCCCCATTTTAGGCACAGACTTTCTATGTTCTTATGGTTTGCTAGTCGATGTTGCTAATAGGTGATTAGTGGATGCTGTCTCTTTTTCCTCACTCCCCTGCACAGCTCGGGGAGCTGGGTCAACAACATTGGCTAAAGTTATAGCTCCAGGGGGTAAGTACCAACATTTACTGGCACAGTTCCCAGCACTCACGGTCCCAACCTTTTCAGCTACGATAACGAAACACGGGGTCGAACATTTCATAATTACAAAAGGCCCACCACTGTTCGTGCATCCTTGGTGCCTGGACGTGGCTAAGCTGGCCAGCGAACGTGAAGAGTTTGCCAACTTAGAGCAGTTGGGCAACATCAGGCGCTCCAACAGCCCGTGGGCATCCCTGCTTCACATGGTGCCTAAAGCCGACAGGTCACGGCGACCGTGCGGCTTTTTCCAGTGCTTGAACAACGCCACGGAACACAATCGTTTTCCTATTCCGCACATCCAGGACTTTTCTCTGCACCTAACCGGGGCGCGTGTTTTTTCAAAAGTGGTTCTGGTCCATGGATACCATCAGGTCCCAGTGCGCACAGAAGATGTTCCTAAAACGGTAATAACTCCTTTCGGCCTTTTTGAGTTTTTACCCATGCTGTTCGGATTAAAAGGCGCGGCGCAGACTTTCCAGAGGATGATGGTGCAGTGCTTTGCGACTTGTCCGTCATTTTTGTCTACTTAGACGACATTCTGGTAGCTAACACGTCTGAGGAGGAGCACATTGCCCAGCTCAAGATGGTTTTCCAGAGGTTGGAAGCGCACAGACCTATAAGCCCCTTTTCCACTAGTACCAGTTCGGTATGGTTCGGTGCGCTTTGTAGGCTTTTCCATTAGGGACTGTAACGGTAACGGTCCCAATTTTTCAAACTCGCTGGATTGGGGTTCAAAGCGTACCATACTGATACAAAAATGTGACGTAAAAACACTGCAGGCCACTGATTGGTCCGGGCGTAACGTCGTGAGAGGGGCGTTTGAAGCTGACTTTACAGAATCACGAGCCGCCATTTGCAAAGATTCATCCGTGAGCCAGCCAGCCAGCGATATAATATAAACAACAACGATAGAATGGCTTCACAGAAATCAGACCCACAGAAATCAACACCGCAGTCCAGCAGAGTTTTCTGTGCATTTCGGCTGATGAGAGAATCCAGAGGGAAGTAGACGGAGCCACCCAAACTGAATGTACGGCCGCAGAAGCACCCAGCTTTAGCAGTTGAAGCCGTGATATTAGCATATAGAGGACGGTGAGTGATGTGATATTATGCATCTTTTATGTTATTTATCCCAGCAGTGGAAAGTTCACTTTGGACAGACAACAACGTTGTTGCTTGTGTTCAAAGAATGAGCTAGCTAGTTAGCTGTCAATGCTAAGTCCGTCCTTGCATGCTGCCTTTGTGTTGACAATATCTGATGAAATATGCTAGTTGTAATCCTGGTTAAAAAGATGTTTATTTTACATGTTGCACTTTCGTGCTGTGCATGTACTTAAATTGTGTGTATTTTCGTTGTAGAGTCCGACCAGGATCTGCTCTGACAATGGCTACATTTGGCACAACACAGCAATGTGTTATGACTGGTAAGCTGCACATCTTGTTATTTACAGACATGGACAAAATTGCTAGTACCCCTTTGTTAATGGAAGAAAAACCCACAGTGGTCACAGAAATAACTTGAATCTGACAACAGTCAGACATCCTATTGAAGATCTGTGGAAGGAGCTGAAACATGCCGTCTGGAGAAGGCACCCTTCAAACCTGAGACAACTGGAGCAATTTGCTCATGAGGAGTGGGCCAAAATACCTGCTGAGAGGTGCAGAAGTCTCATTGACAGTTACAGAAATCATTTGATTGCAGTGATTGCCTCAAAAGGTTGTGCAACAAAATATTAAGTTAAGGGTACCATCATTTTTGTCCAGGCCTGTTTCATGAGTTTGTTTTTTAAAATAATTCTGTTGAACCACAATTCAAAAGCATTGTCTGATTTTCATTGGTTAATTTTCATAGAATTTTTATTTATTACCACTTTTGTCAGATTCAAGTTATTTCTGTGACCATTGTGGGTTTTTCTCTCATTAACAGAGGGGTACCAACAATTTTGTCCACGTCTGTATAGTCAAATCTTTTGCTTTTTAAGTTAAAGTATAGGTAAAGTGCCAAATTTAAAGTAGCACAATTTCCACTTAATATGAAAGGGACTGAACTGAGATTTATTTGACTGTGTGAATATTAACTACAGAATAATTGAAAATGAATGGCACATCCAATAGTAGCCACTGTAAAATAAACCGCTTGTTTATTTATTTATTTATTTTCAGATCGCTTCTGTGATCTTTTATGAGTTATAGTCATAATAGTGTATCTGGCACTTTGGGGAATGGGAGTTTTTCAGTCACCATTATAATTTAGTTTATATGTGTAGTTTATAGTCTTTCGTCTTTAAACTCATGAAGTAAAAGGACACATTACAAATATTTGAGACCCATTGTACTGCTTCCTTTTAAATTTTAGCAATACAAGCACAAAACACCACCCACACTTGAAACCAGGGCGACACAGTGGTGGCTAAACTTTTATTGATTACAACTTTATTTCTCAAATATGTTTTAAACTTGCTTTAATTAACCACCACCCATTTCTGTCTTTCTTCTTGTCATGGTCCGCTATGCTCATTATCTGCAGCTGTGCGCACACCTGATCCTCATTAGGCTTGGCCTATATCTTCCACACTGCCCGGAGTGGCAGTGCGGACATGTCTCACTGAGCTCCAGGAGAGCTTCATCGCCGAATCGTCTCAGCTACCAAAGCCACAGCCGAGCCAGCCCTCACCTGGGCTAGGAAGATCCAACCTAACCCACCACGTAAGCGCCATTGCCAACTAACCTCTTTCTACTAGTCCCCTGTGCACAGGCGGAGTCCGTGGCGGTGGAGTCTTTTCCTCTTCCTCCCGGGCGGCAGACTTACCAGCTCCTTCTCCTCACCACCAACCTCTACACTCTCCTGTTGGGATTATACCACCGTTTTAAGAGCACTGTCTCCCTGGCCACGGCCGTAACGCCGAACCGGAGAACTTCACCATCGGTTCCCACAGTCAGCCACACAGTAACTGTTTAATTCCAGTCATGACGCTCAGTAACCGCCTTTCTCTGTGTGTCTCCAGGGTTGCCAGGCTGAACGGTGTCTCACTCAGTTCCCGGCAGTTCCAGCCAGCACTCACACCATAATTCACTCACATTGTTGTTAATAAACTTTATTGTATCAATTTGGAGTCTGTGCCTCGTCACTGGGTCAACAACCATGTCAGTACATCTCCGCCAGAACGACCCAGCTGACAGCACTTTGGTGCGCCGTGTCAACCGCATGGAGATTCAGATTGATCAATTGGTTTATCAGCAGCAGACCATTCTAAACCAGCTAACTCGTGTCACAGATCGGTTGGATAGACTAATTCTCAGCCCTTTCCTCAGGCCTTGCCTGTTGCCAGCAGCTCCTCGACTCCCGCTAGCATTCCAACTAACCAGCTCAGGCAGAGTCCTCCTGTTCAGCTTACTCCTGTACCAACTCCCAGCCGTTTCAACGGTAAGCTGGGCGAAGCCAGGGGGTTCATTATGCAATGCGAGGTGGTGTTTCAGCAGGTGCCAGAGGATTTCCCTTCCGACCATAGTAAGATTGGTTATGTTATTAATCTGTTGCAGGGGAGAGCACTAGCTTGGGCCTATGCGGTAATGGCTAGGGCAAATTATGCTAGTCTCACTTTTGGCCAATTCATTAGTGAATTTAATGAAGTGTGTGATCATTCCAATCGCGATAGCGTTCTCACCACCCGCCTATTAAATCTAAGGCAGGGGTCTAGGGCGGTGGCAGATTATGCCGTAGACTTCCGGGTGGCGGCTACTGAAGTAGGTTGGGAGGACGCTTCTCTTTGCTGTATTTTCATCAGGAGCCTCAGTGCTAGCCTTCGGGATGAGTTAGCTCCTTTAGAGAAGCCAACTAGGTTATCCGAGCTCATTTCTCTGGCCATTAGTCTGGATAATAGACTGAGGGAGCGAGCGGCGGAACCTAGGTCCTATGGACAGTCCGGAGAACCTTCTCGCCATTCCCCTCAGTCCTCAATATTAGTTTTACCGTCCTCTGAACCCTCAGCACCCGCGGAGCCTATGACGGTGAGTCGTTCTAGGCTATCTGCGGCAGAGAAACAGCGTCGCCGCGAGCTTGGGTTGTGCCTGTATTGCAGGAGCAGGGAGCATGAGGTCGGGTCATGTCAGCTTCGGCCAAAAGGGGGAGTCCGTGCGTCAGAGTAGGGGGACTCACGGACTTACCTCGGTCTAATCCCCTATCCAGTTTGCTTTTTTCCATTAGATTCATACACAAACACACAGAGATACCTACACAGGCCTTAATTGACTCCGGGGCTGAGCAAAGCTTTATGTCTAGAGACCTGGCAACCCGTTTGGGCCTTCACTGCATCCCTCTTGAGTCTCCTCTCCGGCTGATTGCGTTGTCTAATGCCCCCATGGCTACAGTATCCCACCAGACAGCTCCAGTCTCCATTATAGTATCTGGTAATCATCGAGAGGAACTGTCTTTCTTTGTGTTGCCCGTCTCGACGTCTCCGGTCATCCTGGGCTACCCCTGGCTACGCCTCCATAACCCGACGAGTGACTGGAGTGCCGGTAGTATTAAATCATGGAGTTCATTTTGCCTCAGCACCTGTCTGCAGTCAGCGCCGTGCTCACCTTCAGTGACCCTAGGGGTTCCCTCCGATCCCCCTCCCGACTTGTCTAAGGTGCCTCCTGAATATCATGATCTCGGTGCCATGTTCAGCAAGTCCCGGGCCCTGTCCCTTCCCCCCCACCAACCGTATGATTGTGCCATCAACCTCCATTCGGGGGCTCCTCTCCCGTCTAGCTGGCTGTATAGCCTTTCCCCGCTGGAGCGGGTGGCTATGGACATGTACATCAAGGAGTCCCTGAGCTCGGGCATCATTCGCCCATCCTCTTCAGCAGTGGGGGCGGGGTTCTTCTTTGTGGAGAAAAAAGGACGGCTCATTGAGACCATGCATCAATTTCAGGGAGTTGAATAATATTACTATCAAGGATAAGTACACCCTCCCGTTGCTTAATTCTGCCTTTTGACTCTCTCCAGGGGGCTTCCTGCTTTACCAAGTTGGATCTGCGCAGCGCTTACCATCTGGTGCGGATCCCCAAGGGGGACGAGTGGAAGACAGGTTTCCGTACCCCTAGTGGTCACTTTGAATATCTGGTGATGCCATTTGGTCTGACCAATGCACCTGCTGTCTTTCAGCGGCTCATCAATGGTGTTCTGAGGGATTTTCTGAACGTGTTTGTGTTTGTTTACCTAGATGACATTCTGACCTTCTCCCATTCCTTAGAGGAGCACCGGGTACACGTGAGACGTGTTCTTCAGCGGCTATTGGAGAACCAGTTATTTGTCAAGGCTGAGAAATGTGAGTTTCATACGTCCAAGACGTCCTTCCTGGGCTTCATTATTTCTCATAAGGAGATCCTTCCAGACCCAGGCAAAATTAAGGCGGTGGTGGAGTGGCTGGTCCCGTCCTCAAGGATACAGCTCCAGCAGTTCCTGGGATTTGCTAATTTCTACCGCCGATTCATAAAGAACTACAGCAGCCTGGCCCTTCCCTTGACGCACCTTACATCCACGAAGGTTCCCTTCCGGTGGTCGGAGGAGGCGGTGGCTGCCTTTGCGGACCTGAAGAAGCAATTCTCTGATTCGCCGATCCTGGTGCAGGTGGATCCCAGCCTGCAGTGCCTCGTGGAGGTGGACGCCTCGGATTCTGGTGTGGGGGCGGCCCTTTCTCAGCATTCTCCGACAGATGGGAAGGTCCGGCCTTGTGCCTTTTTTTCCAAGTGACTATCTCCGGCGGAGCGGAATTATAGCATCGGTGACAGGGAGTTGCTGGCCGTCAAACTGGCTCTAGAGGAATGGTGCCATTGGCTGGAGGGGTCCTCGCAGCCGTTCGTGGTTTGGACGGACCATCGCAATTTGGAGTACCTTAGGACGGCCAAGCGCCTGAGTACCCGTCAAGCCCGCTGGTCTCTTTTCTTTGGTCGATTCAACTTTACTCTCACTTACTGCCCTGGGTCCAAGAATACTAAACCAGACGCCCTCTCCAGGCAATTCGCCACGGACACTCTGGAAGCTGAAGACCATCCCATCCTCCCTACCTCCTGTGTTGTGGGCGCCCTCTCGTGGGGAATTAAGGAGAGGGTCCTGAGGGCCCAGGAGTTGCAGAGGGACCCGGGTGGGGGGCCAGCGGGGAAACTGTTTGTACCATCGGCCGTCCGGGGTGATGTCATCCAATGGGCCGACGCATCCAAGTTCACCTGCCATCCCGGAAGACGATGCATGGAGAAGTTGTTGCAATGCTCATTCTGGTGGCCCTCTCTTCAAAAGGATGTCGGGGTGTATATACGGGCCTGTCCCCAGTGTGCCACCGGGAAGTCCCCATCATCAACACCAGCAGGGTTGCTCCACCCCCTTCCGGTTCCTGGCAGACCCTGGTCCCATGTGGCATTGGACTTCGTTACCGGCATCCCTCCTTCCAACAATCACACCATGGTTCTCACCCTTGTGGACAGATTCTCCAAGGCGGCCCATTTTGTTCCTCTTCCGGGTCTGCCTACGGCAAAGGAGACAGCTGACCTGTTGGTCCAACATGTGGTGAGACTTCTTGGGATCCCCACGGACATCGTCTCGGACTGGGGCCCCCAATTTATTTCCCAGGTGTGGAGGTCTTTTTGCAACGCCCTTGGAGCCAAGGTGAGCCTGTCATCTGGCTACCATCCACAGTCCAACGGCCAGTGCGAACGTGACAACCAGGAGCTGGAGGCGACGCTGCGGTATGTGGCTTCTTCCAATTCGACGGCATGGAGTTCCTTCCTACCATGGATCGAGTACGCCCACAATTTGACGGTCTCTTTGGCCATAGGTATGTCCCCGTTTCAACCTTCTCTTGGGTATTCTCCCCCTTTGTTTCCCGAGGAGGAAGGCGACATCACCGTGCTATCTGTGCGGGCACACATGAGACGCTGTCGTCGTCTATGGAGGGCAACTCGGGCCGCGCTACATCATACAGCCGAACACAATACTGCTGTGGCAAGTCATCATAGGACCCCAGCTCCGGCGTACCAGGTGGGTCAGCAGGTTTGGCTGTCTACAAAGAACATTAATCTGAAGGCTGAGCGCAGGAAGATGCAGCAGCGGTTTATTGGGCTGTTCGCCATCTCTCACATCATCAACCCTGTGTCGGTACGGCTGGATCTCCCCCCCTCCCTCCGCATATGTCCCACATTTCATGTGTCGCAAGTTAAACCTGTGTGTTCCAGCCCCCTGTGCTCTCCTCCCAGGTCACCACCGCCCCGACGGCAGCCCAGCATGGAGTGTGACTGCTATCCTGAATGTCAGCCGCCAGGGCCATGGGCTGCAATACCAGGGGGACTGGGAGGGCTATGGTCTGGAGGCCAGGTCCTGGGTGCGTCATGCCTGTGTGCTCGATAAAGATCTCATCAGGGAGTTCCATCAGACGCATCCAGGTAGGCTGGAACGACCGCCAAGAGGCGCTCATTAGGGGGGGAGTACTGTCATGGTCCGCTATGCTCATTATCCGCAGCTGCGTGCACACCTGATCCTCATTAGTCTGGGCCTATATCTTCCACGTTGCCTGGACTGGCAGTGCGGAGATGTCTCACTGCGCTCCATGAGAGCTTCATCGCTGAATCGTCTCAGCTATCAAAGCCACAGCCGAGCCAGCCAACCTAACCCACCACGTAAGCACCATTGCCAACTAACCTCTTTCTACTAGTCCCCTGTGCACAGGCGGAGTCCGTGGCGGTGGAGTCTTTTCCTCTTCCTCCCGGGTGGCGTACTTATCAGCTCCTTCTCCTCACCACCAACCTCTACACTCTCCTGCTGGGATTATACCACCATCTGAAGAGCACTGTCTCCCTGACCACGGCCGTAACGCCAAACCGGAGAACTTCACCATCGGTTCCCACAGTCAGCCACACAGTAACTGTTTAACTCCAGTCGTGACCCTCAGTAACCACCTCTCTCTGTGTGTCTCCAGGGTTAACAGGCCGAACGGTGTCTCACTCAGTTCCCGGCAGTTCCAGCCTGCACTCACACCACAATTCACTCACATTGTTGTTAATAAACTTTATTGTATCAATTTGGAGTCTGTGCCTCGTCACTGGGTCAACCACCATGTCACTTCTAGGCAAGAGGAAAATGATCCACCCCAAACTGGACCTTGCCTCACTATTTACACAGATGCAGGTTGAAGATCTGCTGAACCGGGTCCAGCTTGAGCGGCACATCCAGTTGCTTCTCAGTAAGGCAGCGTGGCTGGCGTGTGTGACCCATTCTAATTTATTTATTTATTTTTTTTTTTTACAGTTTGAATTTTGTACATTCTAAACAATCTGGAATTTGCTGCTGATTGTAATAAACAATTTAGTGACTGATGTGTTTGCATCATTATTTTCTATTTTGTCTGTTAAGACACTGGTGTGAAAAGAGTCAACAGTACAAACCATTTATCAGTGACTTTGAAAATAATGGCTCATTTTTAAGAAAAACTAACCACAAACAATTATTTCATTTACTGAAGACTGTATTGTTGGATGTGCCAGTGTAGAAGACACTGCACACTTTCGTGGTAGTACCAGTATATGGAGGAATTCTGGGCCAAATTAGCATCTGGATTTCCTAATAATGGGTTAAGGCAGGGGTGTCAAATCATGTGCTATGGAGGGCCAAGACCCTGCAGGCTTTACCTCCAACCAGTGTCTTCATCAGCAGCAGATTCCACTGAATTTCTTCCACTGATTGCAGATCAGTGAAAACACCTGCTGAAGATACTGGATAGAAGAGAGAACCTGCAGGGTCTTGGCCCTCCATGGCACATGATTGGACACCCCTGAGTTAGGGTTTAATGGGATTTAACATTTTAACACAAACTGCTTTATGGTTCATAATTCTGTTGACAGACTTACACCAAACCAAAAGTGGTTTCTCAAACTGCTGGATTGTTCTTAGACAGCTCTTCCAATCTTTTAGTATTTAATTTGTGTCACTTGGTGGTAACCTTCACACATAAAACAAAAAGAGACACATCTGCAAAAAGTACAAAGGTTTATTGTCAAAATTCCCAGTGCTATACTACATGAATACATGTATAGTTCACTGTTGATGCAGAGAATATATATTTATGCAGTATCTACATGTAGTCAGCAATACTCAATATGATATACAGTATATCCAGTTAATCCATGTATTTCTCCATGTAACCTTGTGACTACGTTATTTTAATTGCTTTTAATCCTAGATCCATTTGTTTTGGCTTAAAATGCATCATAATTGTTAAATATATCTTATTATACCTAACTCAGTAGTGTTTACCTGTTGAAATATATATTTTATGGCTCATATACTAAAATATGGCACCTGGCGATCAAGTTTGGCAGCTGATCATGTTTTGCCACGATACCACTGGTTGGAGCAGGTAAATCCCATGACGTCTCAACAGTCTCTCCATGATTTTGACACAGATCAGAGCAATTTTTTGCACAGGAAGCTAAACATTTCTACAGACATTCTGCAGTTCTGTAACCACTTCGCATTCATGAAGCTGGGGTGACATCGCTGAGAGCCAGTGTTGAACGGCCAGACCCACAGTTTGAAGCGATAATTTTGCCACAAGAGAGACATCTGAAACACACACAGAGAATATATATTTTAGTACCTAATAGCTATAACTTGCCGACATTACAATGTCGTACAGCAGACTTTAAAGCAAAGTAGCATTAGCAATCATTAGCTTACCTTCATATGTGATGTAGTTCGTATCCTCATGTCTTCCGCTTTATACTGCTCTATATAGTTTCCTAAATGCTCCAGCACTTTTCCAGAGTGAGTCGTCTCACCGCCTTTTGCCTTCTGTTCTCCTTTTTTGGCTTTACTCTGGCAAAAAAAAAAGCCAGAGAACACAGTCATCTCGTATCCTGCCATCTTGTGTTTTGCCTGGGTCGCTTGTTTTACATAACGTTGCGCTTGTTTTACGCCCGTTACGCTTGTTTTACATAACGGGAGGGTTGTGCCACCTCCCTGTAACTATTCCCACCCACATCAAGTGGTACTCCATGTCCAGTGGAAACACAAGCAGGCCGAACTGTACCATACTGTACCGTACCGAAACGGGCCGAAATGACACTAGTGGAAAAGGGGCTATAGTGAACCTGGCGAAGTGCCAGTTCGGTGTGCCAGTGATTAATTTTTTGGGCCACCACATTTCGCCGGAGGGTGCAATACTGCTACCGGATAAGGTGTGCGTTGTGTCGGACTTTCTGCATCCGCAGACCATGAGAGCCCTGCAGGAGTTTTTGGGAATGGTCAATTTTTATAACCGTTTCCTTCCCCAGGGAGCCCAGCTGATGCAGCCGTTGGATGCCACGGTGAAAAAAAGAAGCCCACAGAAAACATTGACTGCACTCCCGAGCGAGTCCAGGCTTTCATGGACGCCAAAACAGCGCTGGCGGATGCCGTGTTGCTAGCCTATGTGGATCCATCAGCACGGATAGTGCTCACTACGGACACGTCTGATGTTGCCATAGGAGCAGTGGTGGAGCAGTACGTCTCCGGTTCATGGCAGCCGCTCGCATTTTTTAGTCAAACTTTGAGCGACAATGAATGCAAGTACAGCACGTTCGACAGCGAATTGTTGGCTCTACACCTGGCGACACGCCATTTCCAGTTTTGGCTAGAAGGGCACGAGTTCACTGCATTCGTGGACCATAAGCCCCTGACGTACGCGATGTCCAAGGTCTCAGAACTGTGGTCGGCCCGGCAGCAGCGGCATTTGGCCGCGATCTCGGAGTGTACGACCGACATTCAACACGTTGCCAGTAAGCTCAACGTCGTGGCCGATTGTCTGTCGTGCATGTTAGTCTCCCCGGTCTACATGGGAATAGATTTCCTTGCTATGGCTGCAGAGTAAGCTGAGGATGTGGACATTTGCGTGCTCCAGTTGGCGCCTACTGAGTTAAGGCTGGAGAGCAGGGTGGTGCAAGAAGGGTGCCCTCCCTTGGTCTGCAACGTCTCCACCGGCTGCCCGCGCCCGATGGTTTTGAGCTCTTGGCACCGCCGCATTTTTAAGTCAGTCCACTCCCTTTCACATCCGGGAGTGCGTGCTTCGGTGAAGCTAGTGGGGGCGAAATTTGTTTTTTGTTTGGCCGTGCTTACGCAAGGATGTGAAAGAGTGGGCTGCAGCTTGCATCACGTGCCAGCAGGCCAAAGTGCACAAGCACACCAGAGCCCCCTTCGAGCCTGTCCAAATCCCAGCCAGGAGGTTCCACCATGTCCACGTAGATTTGGTGGGACCCCTCCCACCGTCGCAAGGTTTCACGCACCTTTTGACAATCGTGGACCACAACATGCGTTGGCCTGAAGTGGTTTCGCTGGCTTCTACCATGTCCGCGGAAGTAGCTCGCGCTTTTTTGTCAGCTTGGGTTGCACGCTTCGGATCACCTTCGGACATCACTTCCGACAGGAGTCCACAATTCGTTTTGGAACTCTGGTCCACAATGGCTCAGAGCCTGGGGGTCAAAATTCACTGCACTACCGCGTATAACCCCCCAAGCTAATGGGTTATGTGAGCATTTTCATACGTTGCTTAAAGCAGCGCTCAGAGCTTCGCTCACGGACACAAATTGGATCGACCGCCTGCCCTGGGTTCTTAAAGGGTTCCGCTCCATGCCTAAGGAGAATCTGGCAGCCTCCCCAGCAGAACTCATTTTTTTCTCAGCCACTGCAGATCCCCGGAGAGTTTTTACCGGAAAACCCCGCGCCCGAGGCTGATCCGTCTGCGCAATTTTTGCACAGCATGGAGGCTTTTAACATACCAGGCCCGGCCCACCATTGTTTTCCCCACACTTTCATCCCCAAGAGTTTACAGAACGCCAGCTTTGTTTTTGTCAGGCACGATGCGCACCGGACCCCTCTGCACCCACCATACAACAGACCGTTCAGGGTGGTGGAACCTGGGGCGAAACATTTTGTGTTAGACTTGGGGAGGGGGGCGTAGGGAGACCGTCTGCATTGACAGGCTGAAGCCCACAAAGGACGGTGGGGTTAGTGCCCCTTCTAGGTGTTTGGGGGGGGGGGTTGTGTGGTGGTAAGGACTGGGGGATTCTCCACCCAGAGAAGGCAGCTGGGGAAGGGGGGAACAATGGACCGAAGGAGGAAGTGTCACTGGAGGTATCAGACAGGACAGTAAGGACTATGCGCCCCCCAGGGAGAGGACAAACTGCCGGAGCCACTGGAAGAGGAGAGGGTGTGAGAGCGGTGCTGGCATATGTCATGTTAATGTGCCACACAGGTCTTTGTTCCATACATTTTATTATGGTCGGAAGTTCCGGGTCTCAATGCTTGGAATTAAAGGTATAAAAGAGGACCACACAGAGACCCGGGAGCTCTTTTACTGTACTTGATGTTGGAGAAAGAATAAAGTTCAAGTGTCACCCAGCTCGCTGCCTCACCTGTTTCCTTTCTCCACAATGCAAGTATTTTATTGTACTGTATATATAGATAGATAGATGTACTTTATTGATCCCAAACTGGGAAATTACAGAAAAATATGCACTGCTGCTGATAAGCTGATGTACATGTGCAAAAAAATATGAAGGACATTATTTTTAATAACATAATATATACAGTCAGATATGTTTGGAAGTGAGGGAAGCTATGAAAAGGATGAAGAGTGGAAAGATAGTTGGCCAAGATGACATACTTGTTGGAGGTATGGTGATATTTAGGAGAGGTGGCAGTGGACTTTTTAACCAGACTGTTTAACACAATCTTGAAGCGTGAGAGGATGCCTGTTGTGGTACCAATTTTCAAGAACAAGGGTGATGCTCAGAGCTGCAGAGGCAAAAATTTGATTAGCCACATTATGAAGATATGGGAAACTGTTGTTGAACCTAGTGTCATGAACCGAGCCGGTGTTGTCCTTTAGGCTCAGTTCTGACCGTTCTGACCATTCTCTGTGGCTCAGGTTCGGTATATTTGTGTATTTTGTTATCTTTTGAGTTCTTGTAGTTTCTGTCTTTTGTTCTTTTCTTTTCCGTGCCTGTAGCCACCACTCTGGCCGGCAGCTGTTAGGCAGCCTCCTTGACCTACATTCGTGTGGGTATTGTCTAACACTTGCCGGTCCGACCACGCCCCCTCTCTCTCTTGACAGCCAGCTGATTCTACTCCAGTAATTGTCTTTCCCGCACCTCGCCCAGGTGCACCCAGTCTGTTTGGCCAGCAATGCTTGTACTTAAGTGGCCTTTGCCAGTTAAGCATTGCTGGACCGTTGTATTGTCTGATGGACGTATTGTCACGTGCATGTGTTTTTGCCAGGCCACTTTGGGACTTACTCGGACTGTTCCAGTGTTGTGAGTATTGACTGTGTGTATTTTCCCGGTGTTCTCAACTAGCCACTGTTGAGCATCCTGGAGGACTCCTTGAGTGCCCTGCGCTATTTAGTTATTTTGTACAGCTGGTTTTTGTTTGTCTTTAGTTCAATAAATGTGTGGTGGTGTAACCCAGCACGTAAATCCATTCTTCCTTCCCCTCCTCTGTGCGCTGCGTAAAAGCGCACGAGGATGGTCATGACACCTATGTTATGAAGAGAGGTGACAATCAGTAAACAACAGGACAGTTTCGTGCCAAAAAAAGAGTACTATAGATGCACTGTTTGCTTTAAGAGTGTTGATGGAGAAGAATAGAGAAGATCAGAAGGAGTTGCACTGTGTCTTTGTGGATTGAGAGAAAACGTATAATAGGGTGCCACAAGAGAAAGTATGGTACTGTATGAGGAAGTCTGGAGTGGCAGAGAAGTATGTGAGGGTGGTGCAGGACATGTATGAGGACAGTGAGACTGGTGAGGTGTGCTGTAGGAGTGACAGATGGATTCTGGTGGGAGTGATATTACATCAGGGATCAGTTCTGAGCCCCTTCTTGTTAGCTATGATGATGGACAGGCTGACAGACGAGGTCAGGCAGGAGTCGCTGTGGACCATGATGTTCACAGATGACATTGTGATGTGCAGTGAGAATAGGGAACATGTGGTCCAGCCAGCTCGCTTGACAGCTCCTTTTATGGAGCTGCCCATGCGCACTTTCTGCCAATCAGCCACTCCTCAATCAGCTGATCACCTGAAAGAATAATGACATACAGGTGTGCATCCCAACTCCAAAAGGGAACATGGCAACCGTAACACCCCCCTTCATCAAGACATATACTGCGTTCGAAATGTCCACTCATTCACTACATAGTGCACTACATTTCAGTTGACTCCCATTTAAATGTAGTGCACTATGTAATGAACGAGTGGTCCCCTAAGGGAACTCTGGCACCACTATATAACAAATATTACAAAAACAAAATCACAAAATTACTTATAATCATGCAGACAAAATTTTCATACTGCTATTAACTCCATACAAACCCGTCCAGGCTCACTTTCCCATCTTCAGCAACTGGATCCTTGGAGCATTTTAAGAATCGTGTGAGTGGCCTGAGAAGAATACATGAAGTCAAGCAGGAAGAAAAACAAACAAATACAAAGAATTATTGGCAGGGGGCTCTAGACAATGCATCTTCCACTACTGTCTCGGCCTCTAATATGGCAAATATTCAAACTGTAGGATTGAAGAAAAAAAATCCATAAAACCAGATGTGGGTTTGGGCACTGCAGAGAACAGAGGAACGTAGAGGGGTTGTGGTCTGTAACCACTGGACCAAAATTGACATAAATGATGTCATGGGTATGCTGCTGGATACACTATATTCTGATATCCTCCTGGCAACACATAAGTAGCACTTGATCTAAATGGACGCAAAGGAGTAACATTATCACTGATGTGTTCAAAGAGCTGTCTTATTGCAGATTTACAGTCATGTGAAAAAATTAGGATACCCCAATAATATTCAGTTCTTTATTAAGAAATGTTCACATATCTATGTCTAACCTTGTTTTTGTTTTTATTTGCATTTCTTAACATTTATTTTAGCCATTTTAAGTGGGAATGAATGTGGGGGTGTCTGAAAAAAGATGGGGGGTATCCTAATTTATTCCTCACTATTTGTTTAGAATTATACTTTACAGAAAATTTGAAAAAAAAAGTCTTTAATTCATTTTTAATTGTTTAGTTGTATTACATGAATCTCCCAGTATTTTAAACACTGATATTAAATATCCATATGTCCAAATATGTTAAAAGAAAACCACTTATACAGGATATCCTAATTTTTTTTCACATGACTGTAGGACTCAGAGGAGATGGCTTTGAGATTTGATTTGGCTTACCTGTTCACTGACATGTGTGGCATGATTTAATACAAACAGCAATGTCCTTCTTTAAATTGGGCCAAAAGAAATATTTAAGGACCCGATTAAAAGTTTTTCTGACACCTAGATGTCCAAACTTATGAAAGAGCTGCACAGCCACAACACAAAATTTGGAAGGGACAATTACTTGGTAGGTAGGCTCACATACACCCAATTTACCACGAGGAAAAAACTTCATCCTGAATGAAACAACATTGGGCAGCCTTTTCCACCTCTTTACCAGGCAGAACCTTCTCAAATAGCTGCTTCAATGAAGAATCAGAGTGCTTGCTGTTCCTCCACCAGCTCACTGTGGGAAACAGACCAAGGAATGTCAGGTAACATCAAATCAGCTTTGCCATCCCTGCTAAAACCTTTAGCTTCAGTCTCACCCACTGCACATCAGGAAATGCTCTCTCATTTTTATCATGTTTACTACTCACCACAGGCTCACAAACTATGATACAGTAGGTGTTTGTTATGTAGGAATAATGGAGGACAGAGAGTTTCTACTGTTGAACACTGAACTCTCTTTATTGAACTGTACAGCACAATATATATCCCAGCCGTAGCCCGCTTGACGTCACTCACCCTCCCAACTCCAGCTGAGCTACGGCAAGCACCAGAGTACAATTCTCATATGTAACATCCCCCCCACCCCCTACAAAGTTCCAGGCCCCAGTTCAACAACCAAAGAACGCAGTGTACAAATAGCACCATCTTTTTTTTTAACATATGTACATGAAAACTATAAACAAATGAACACCTTGGGTGTCTGAGCCGACTATTGTCCTACTATTATCCTGCCAAGTTGGAGCGGATTATTCTGCTACTAGATCCATCTGACATTAAACACAGCAGTTTATGTAACATAGTCCTCCAGGTACCGAGGCCTCCGACAAATTCTAGCCAGGCGTCCCCCAGGAGAGGACCCTGCACTTGGCACCATTGGCCTAGTTTGTGGGCCCTCATCAGGCAGGACCCCCCAGTCCCAGCACTCCCTAAAGCGTGCCACTGCAGGCTCAGTCCCCTGCCCAGGTGGCAACCTCCTCAGTCTACTGGCGTGCCACTGAGACCCATCATCCAGTTCAAACGTGTCTGGGCCCCTTTTCCTAGTGATTTGCCGCAGTCCCGTCCACAGCAGTTGTAGCTTATGAGTGCGGACAGGATGCTTGATCCACACCTGGTCCATCTCCTTCAGTCCATGGTCCCTTGCCCTGTGTTTCCAGTCGAACCTCTGCTTCATCCTGCGTTGTTGTCTGGCGAGCCGGCCCCGCACTGTCTCTGTGTTTTCCCGAGAACTTGTCGCCAAAGGTCTCAGCTGCCCCACTGGCAAAGGCAACTCACACCCTAGCATGAGAGCTGCCGCTGAACTGCCCATCGTGGCATGAACAGACGCCCTGTAGTGCAGCAGCATGTTATGTAGGGCATCTGTGAATGCAAAACCATCCGCTAGGTGAGCTTTCAGTCCATTTTTCAATGACTTATTAATGCGCTCAACCCCACCATTGCCCTGAGGGTGGTAGAATGCCATCTTCACATGTTCCACGCCTCTGCTACTCAGAAACTCCTCAAAAGCTCCAAGACAAACTGTGGGCCGTCGTCCGTCGTAACCGTGCTTGGGGTCCCCCACCTAGCAAACAGGGACGCCAGGAACCCCGTGACCACCTCCGTCGTGACAGAGTTGGTTGAGTTGGTTGGTAGAACCTCCGGCAATTTTGAGAACACATCATAAGCCACGAGCAAGAACCGGCTACTTAAAGGTGCCGCATGTAATTTGCCACAGATATCCAACTCAGCATGCCTCCAAGGTCCTTCCGGATACGGCACCGGCCGCAGTGGTGGGGAAGGAGGTCCACCCGTCTTGCCGCTCTCCAGACATGGCACGCAATGTTTCACCATGGCCTTGATGTCCTTACCAATACCCGGCCACCAGACAGAGTCCCTACTGTGCTGCTTCACCTTGACCACCCCCAAATGACCCTCGTGCAGCATCGCCAGGATACGTGCCCTCAGGGACGATGGGATAAGGGTGCATTGCCCTCTGGCCATGCACACTCATTCCAGCAGCTTAGTTCATCCTTGAACTGGTGATAAGGCACTAACTTGCCCTGCACCCTCTCTGGCCAGCCCTCCCTGATTGCTGGGCACAGTTCCGCCATCACTGGGTCACGCGCTGACTCCTCCCTGAGCTCCTGAGGAGATACTATCTTATGGAGGGCTCCATAGAGTGTGTGGACAAGGTCCACCTCAGCTGGATCGCTGTCGCCGGTATCTGGTTGAGAGGAATTGACCGTGGCGCGAGACAAGAGGTCCACCACAATGTCCTCTTTGCCCGGGGTGAACTTGGTGGTGAAATTATAGGCTCTCAGTCTTTCAGACCACCTATGGATCCTCAGCGGTCGGTGCCCTGACCCTGACATTTCCAGTAAAGTCATGAGTGCCCAGTGGGCCGTCCGTAGGGTGAAGTGGCACCCGTAGAGGTAAATGTGCCACCTCTCACATGCCCAGATGCAGGCCGGCGCCTCCCTCTCACCCACAGCGTATTTTTGCTCTGTGCCGAGAGAGACTGTGACACGAATGCCACCAGGTGCTCCGTGCCATCCTGCACCTGCGACATGACTGCCCCCAGCGCCAAACCTGACGCGTCGCAGGTCACAATGGTTTCTCGGTTGGGGTCGAAATGGGCCAACAGCGGTGGAGAGGTGAGCTGCCGCTTCAATTTGGAGACCGCCGCCGAGCAGGCTGGGGTCCACACCCACGGCGCATCCTGCTTCAACAGAGCTCGGAGGGGCTCAATTGTCTCTGAATAGCGAGGGATGAACCATCCATAAAAATTGACCATGCCCAGAAATGACGAGATCTGAGTAGGCGTGGACAGATCCGGGATGTGCAAGACTGCTTCCACGTTTGAATGTAGTGGTTGAAGCCCTCTTCCTGTGAGCTGGAATCCCATGAACTCTATGGCGTCCGCTGCAAAGATACACTTCTCACCATTCAGGGTAACCCTATAATCTTGGAGTTTTGTCAGCACCCTCTCCAGCCTCTCGTTGTGTTCTTCCTGTGACACGCCATGCACCACGATATTGTCTAGGTAGGCCACCATGCCCTTGAGTCCGGCCAACATCATCAACATCACCTTTTGAAAACAACTGAGTGCAGAGCTCAGGCCGAACGGCATCCGGGTATACCTGAAGACCCCCATGTGGGTCAAAAATGCTGTCAGGTTCCTGCTGTCAGGGTGGAGTGGCACCTGTAGGTAGCCCTGGCGGAGGTCCAGCTTTGTGAAGACTTGAGACCCACTGAACACCGCCGTGAGCTCCTCCGTGGTTGGGAAGGGGTACCTGTCCGGAATAACCACCTTGTTTACCATCCGAAGGTCTATGCACGGTCGGATGCCCCCCCTTTTTTCTTGGCCACTACCAGGTTGGAGATCCACGGCGAGGCATTCACCTTCTCAATGATGCCGGACTCCAGTAACTTGGACAGCTCCGCTGAGACCTCATCCCGCAGCACCAGGGGGAGTCACCGTAGTGGCTGGATCCTCATTGTCACGCTTTTGTCAATGAGGAGCTGATAGTGAAAAGCGTCTATACAGCCCAGACCCTTAAGCAGCGCAGGCCTGCGGAGGTGCCAATCTGGGTACACTGTCAACATGGTCGAGCCCTCTGGGTTCCTAATGGAGAAACCCAGCACCCCCAGCAGGTTGATTCCCAACAGGTCTGTCCCCTGGCGTGCCAACTGGAAGGTGAATCTGGACACCGTCTTCGACCCACAAGTCACTGAAAATTCTGCTGTGCCCACCATCTCAATTTCCGTGTGTCCATTTCCGAACATCTTCACTGCTCCCGCACTAACAATCTTCGCGGGGAACAGTCTCATCGGCGTGGCCAAACACAAGATAGATTTACCTGCCCCCGAATCCACCATCAGGGGAACGTCAACCCCGTCGAGCTGGAGCACATACCACTTTAGCGGTCCTTTTCCCATGCATTCTACACACACTGCTTCATTACTGCTGGGCTCCGTCATCTCTAGGCTAGGGGCTAAAGTGTGTGCCCTTATCCGCCTTTTCTTCTTCTTCTTCTTCTTCTTTGTAGCTCGTTTTTGGGGTCTGGTTACCATGCTAACTGTCCTCTCCGGCAGGAAACCACGAGCAGTCGGCTTCTCGCTAGCTGGTGTTGTTAGCTTCTGCAGGCCCGGAGATTCTCTTTGCTTGACTAAATCCAACACGCCATCTAGGGATAGGGTTTCCCAGGTTAACCTTAGCATGTTTTTTAGCCACTCGTTGCTAGTGCTGTGAGCTAGATTGTCTCTCACTAGCTCCTCTTCGATGGGCCCAAAAGCGCACTCTCTCACTAGGCTATGTAGCTCCAAAGTGAATGACAATGTGGACTCACCCGCTTGCTGTCGACAGTCAAAAAATCCGTACCGCCTTTTGGTGATGTTAGAGCTGTCACCGAAAGTTCTGTCCATTAGAACCAGCCCATCTTCCAGTGAACCGCTACCACACAGCCCAAAGAACACATGTTGTCCTTCGGCGCCAAGATAGTGAACCAACAGGCTCCTCCGTCTCTCCTCGTTTATGTCACCGAGCCCAGCTGCCGTCACATACACCTGGAATACGGACTTCCAGTTGGCCCACAGTATGGGTGGCGTATCTCAGTCTTACAGGAATGGAGGTGGCTCCCTGACGCATGTGTCCATTTTTCCTCGTCGCCAAATGTTATGTAGGAATAATGGAAGACGGAGAGTTTCTACTGTTGAACACTGAACTGTCTTTATTGAACTGCACAGCACAATATATATCCCAGCCATAGTCCGCCTGACGTCACTGACCCTCCCAACCCCGGCTGAGTTACGGCAAGCCCCAGAGTACAATTTTCATGTGTAACAGTGTTGGCATCTCTGCCAACCCTTTACACCATTACTCAAAATCAGTGTAACACCTTCCATGGGTAAAGCTGGGAACACACCAACAGAGATCTCACCTGGAACAGATCTGAATACAACATGATTTTACGTAGGCGTACATGTATCACATTCAGACCTATCCCCATTACCAGGATAAAAGAACCAGTGTGCAAGTGCTCTCAAAACTGTAAAGTTGGGGCCAAAATAAATAAAACAAAAGCACCAGTGTCACGCAAAACTGACTGGTACTTTTTCCTCATTTCCAATTAAAGAGACAAAACTTTCATAGATGGCAGATTCTTGAAGTCCTACTCTATAGCGCTAGTGGGTGAAGCCACATGTTACAAATTACCTTTTTTCATTACACTTTATACAGTGTACCAAATGGAGCCACACTGGTCCTCCCTTGAGCTCACCACTTGCAGGAGGGACCATGGGGATCATGGTGCTATGTGAACTAGTGGCAGTCTGTCTTCTCTGTTTGGACTGCTGCCCCAGCTGTTGTGTCCGTAAAAGAGGAGGAGGCGAGGTGACAGTTTATATATTTTATTAACTAAGAACAGGAACCAAACAGGAGTCACTCCGTACAGGTCAAGGGTCCACAGCAAAGAGAAAGAGCCCCTTCCGCCATGGCCTCTTATACTCCCTTGACGCCACCACCAGAAAGGTGGGACCTCACCTCCCACTACACCCAGGGCAACGCCATGTTGGTACACTCAACTTTATATCTAACATTTTTCCACCCCTGTAGAAAACTAGCAGGCACACTAATTGGGCCCTTCCCAAAATTTACAGCCCAACTCACACTCTAGCATTAAAATATACAACACAAATATACAAAATCTATCCATACATACCATAAAACAGCTCTAGAGGGGCCAGGTGGACAACTGGCACCCCCTACAAGGCTCAGCGGATTATTCTGCCGCCTTAAGCACTATAATCCATGAACATAAAATGGCAGTGTATATATAATAATGAAAAATAATCCGGGCGGCACGGTGGCGGAGTGGTTAGCATTGTGGCAGCACAGCAACTCACCCTTGGCCGGGGGATCCTGGGTTCGATCCCAGCCCCCGACCAACAGTGATCTGTGTGGAGTTTGCATGTTCTCCCCATGTCTGCGTGGGTTTACTCCGGGATTTCTCCGGTTTCCCCCCACATGCCAAAAACATGCAAGTTAGGTTAACTGGCATCAAACTGGGGATTCTAAATTGTCCTTAGGTATGACCGTGAGAGTGAATGGTTGTCTGTCTCTCTGTGTTGGCCCTGCGATGGACTGGCGATCTGTTCAGGTTGTACCCTGCCTCTCGCCCAAAGATGCTGGGATAGGCTCCAGCCCCCCCGCAACCCGAAAAGGATTAAGCGGAAGAAGATGAATGAATGAATGAATGAAAAATAATCCCAAAGTATATACAAATTCCTATAACACATCAAACTATAAATACAACTGAACAATATGTACATTAACTTTGTGGCAGCCCCTACATCCCCCCACCCCAGTACACCCACTCCACAACATGAGCAATTCAAACAAACAGTACTGGGGAATTAACATTTCACACATCTCTTTTCTTTGCTTTCACACATACACACAGGGAAATCACACACATATAGGCTATGCAGCTTCATAAGACTATAATGGCAGTAACTTTGGCATAACACAACATGCCGCTAACTTCCCCTTTAAAGTTCTACTAAGGACCCCCTGGAAGCCCACCCCTGGGATGTCCGTCAGACGGCTCTCTCCCAGGGCGTCTCTGCTGCTTCCACTCTGGAGACGGGATGTGCTGGTGTTTCTTCTCCCCCACTCGCCGCAGCTCGTTCGGGTGCCTCCTGGATCCATCAGACAGTTGTAAATAACCGTCCTCGCGAGCCTTTACCACCCACAACCGCCCCTGATTATAACGCTGATCCCGTGCTCTGTGGACTCCTCCAAGCCGAAACTCAACCCTAGGGCGGATCTCGTCGCCAATAGTTAGGGGAGTTCTCACTGGCCTTCTTGGTCCACCACATTGTGACCGGGCTTCCTTTCGGTGTCGGAGAGTCCCGCCGACCTGGTCCGAGAGCCACCTCGAATCCTGCTTGTAGGCACGTCTGGGAATCGTACCACTCGGTCTTGCCCCGCTCTCTTTCATTTCCTTCACTGACTCAACCACAGCAGCGCCCTGTTCCATGGCAGTACTCGGCTGGACTGCGGAACCAAAAGGTGCCTGCATGCTGGCTCTACTCGGCACTGCAGGTGTCCGTTCGTGCCGTTTGGTTCCCTAGTCCAGGGTAACATGAACTCTGGTGCCAGAACCTCCCCGCAATGGTGGTCCATAGTGCCGGTCCAGCCCATCTTCACATACCCTGGGCCAATCACTGTCCCAAACTTCGTTGTCCTCCACTGATGGAAAAGGCCAGTCCCACAGCCCGCAGCCAGACCACTCTTCACTCACGCAGCTGGCTATTGTGAAACCCAGCCCATGGAACATGTCACATCCCATAATGTTTGACCCTTTGGCAGACACCACAAAATGGACGTCACACATCGCTGCGGATTTGTACCTTGCCGACAGATGTAGTGATCCCCCAATGTCAAATGGGTTACCGGCATAGCCGTAGCAGGTCACCTCCAATTCATTCACTCGGTAATGTTGGAAAAACTCCTTCACCGTGGGCCAATTTAGTAAAGAAATTGATGATCCTGTGTCCAGTAACAGTGGTATCACAGTTTTGTTCAATTCAACATTGCAATAAATTCAACCGTCTGTACTTGGTGAAGCTGTGTGAACCACTGTAGGTTCATTTGTGGAGGGCCCCCCCCCTCCGGTCTTCGGTCCCCTTGTTCAAAATTTTTACAAGCCCTGGAGAAGTGGTGGAACAGACCGCACTTTCCACAGCATTTCCCCTTTGCTGGACAGTCTCTTGCCTTGTAACGGTGCCTAGCGGACCCACAGCCATAACACCTTGGCGTCCCTGGGGCGGACCTCACTTTGAGAGCGGTGGCATATTCTTCATCACTCACGGCGTCTTCGCTATTCAGGTCCACAGCCAGTGCCTTCCACTGTTTCTCGTCCCTCTACAGCTTCTCATCTTTGCCGAAATTTTTGGCCAATTTATCCGCTGCCTCGTCCTGCTGCGCTAACTCCATGGCGGTAATCAGTATCAATTCTTCAGTAAAAGTCAGGAGACATGCCCTCACAGAGGAGCTGAGGACATGTTCCGCCAGTTGGTTGCGGACCATTTCTTCCTCCAAAACGCTGAATTGGCACTCTCCAGCCAGCTGGTGTAGGTTGGCAACAAAATGCTGCACCGACTCCCCTGGCCGCTGGCGTCGCTGTCAAAACTGGATTCTTTTTACTATGGTGTTTTCCGGGGCGCAAAAATAACCCGCCATTAGCTGTACCACTTCATCAAAATTGTCACCACCTCCTAGCGTAGTAAGGATTCTCTGGCCCCCCATTCCAAGATTATGGACCAGGATAGCTTTTGCATGCAGCTTTTCAAGCTCGCCGAGGTTAAGAGCGACCAGATAGTTCTTAAAGGCTGCATACCACCTGGCCCAGGGCAGGGGCAGCTCTCCCGGAGCCTCCAGAAATGGCCGAAAAGCGGTAACAGCTTGCTCCATACCTTGAATCCTCATCACCAAATGTTGTGTCCGTAAAAGAGGAGGAGGCGAGGTGACAGTTTATATATTTTATTAACTAAGAACAGGAACTAAACAGGAGTCACTCCATACAGGTCAAGGGTCCACAGCAAAGAGACAGAGCCTCTTCCACCATGGCCTCTTATACTCCCCGTGACGCCACTGTTGTATCCATATTTAGGCAAATAACGAGTGAGTAGTAACTCAGTTTATGGAGCTTTATTAGAATACAACTATAATACAAATAAGGCTTACGGCACTCGCCTGCACACCAGGTGTCTTCCCGACGAAAGAGGACTGGCCCCTTCCGCCCACCTCCTTTATACTAGGAGTTGCGTCACCACTGGAAACCGGTAGTTAACCACCCTATACTATTCCCCATCCAACCCGGCCGCCATCTTACTATTACCAGCCTATTTACATACATCAGAATCAGAATCAGAATCAGAATCAGAATCAGGTTTATTGCCATTGTTCATGTAGTACACAAACTAGGAATTTGTCTCGGTACAATGCTGCAACATTAAACATGATAAGATAAGAGAAATAAACTATACATGTAATAAAGTGTAGGATAAGATTAAGTGATACTGGTCAACAGTTAAAATATATATTAGCCAGCAGCAGATACTGTGGAGAACTATATAGTGCAGTCGGTAATGCAGGAAGAAAACAGTGATGATTGACATGAGTCTGGTTGAGCTGCTGTACATGGTGCACGAGAGTCACTTAGTGTTCAGCAGTCTAATGGCAGAGGGGAAGAAGCTGTTCTTGTGACGGGAGGTTTTAGTCTGGATGGACCGAAGTCTTCTACCAGAGGGGAGGGGGGCAAACAGTACGTGACCAGGGTGTGAGGGATCGGCTATGATCCGGCCAGCACGCCTCCGGGTCCTGGAGATGTACAGATCCTGGAGAGATGGGAGCTTGCAGCCGATCACCTTCTCAGCAGTGCGCACGACGCGCTGCAGCCTTAGTCTGTCCCTGGCAGTGGCTCCTGCGTACCACACGGTTATGGAGGTGGTGAGGATGGACTCGATGATGGCTGTGTAGAACTGCACTAACATCTTGGTGGGTAGCTTGAGCTTCCTCAGCTGCCGCAGGAAGAACATCCTCTGCTGGGCTTTTTTGATGAGTGAGCTGATGGTCAGCTCCCATTTGAGGTCCCTGGTGATGGTAGTGCCTAGGAAGCGGAAGGAATCAGCAGTGGTGATGGGAGAGCCTGAGAGGGTGAGGGGGGGCAGAGGAGTAGTGACTTTCCTGAAGTCTACAATCATCTCCACTGTCTTCAGAGCGTTCAGCTGCAGGTTGTTATTGCTGCACCAGGACGCCAGCTGGGCCACCTCTCTCCTGTAAGCGGACTCGTCGCCGTTGGAGATGAGCCCGATGAGGGTGGTGTCGTCCGCAAACTTGATCAACTTGACAGACTGGTGGCTGGAGGTGCAGGAGTTGGTGTAAAGGGAGAAGAGTAGGGGGGAAAGTACACAGCCCTGGGGTGATCCGGTGCTGATGCTAGTATAGTCTGAGACAGTCTTTCCCAGCCGCACATGCTGCCTCCGGTCCGTCAGGAAGTCGATGATCCACCTGCAGAGGGAGTCAGGCACGTTGAGCAGGGACAGCTTGTCCCGGAGCAGAGCGGGGCGGATGGTGTTGAATGCGGAGCTGAAGTCCACAAACAGGATCCTGGCGTAGGTTCCCGGGGAGTCCAGGTGCTGCAGGATGGAGTGGAGGGCCAGGTTGACTGCATCGTCTACAGACCTGTTGGCTCGGTAGGCAAACTGCAGCGGGTCCAGGAGAGGGGTGGTGATGGACTTGAGGTGGGACAGGACCAGGCGCTCAAAGGACTTCATGACTACAGAGGTGAGCGCTACAGGTCTGTAGTCATTAAGTCCAGTGATCCGTGGCTTCTTGGGGACAGGGATGATGGTGGAGGATTTGAGGCAGGACGGCACGTGGCATAACTTAAGGGAGGTGTTAAAAATGTCTGTGAATACAGGAGCCAGCTGTTTCGCACAGAGTCTCAGGGTGGAGGGAGACACGCCGTCTGGGCCGGGGGCCTTGCGCGGGTTCAGTCTGGAGAACTGTTTGAGCACATCCTGCTCACTGATGATAAGGGGAGGGGGGGAGGAGGGGGGGGGTGCCTTAAATGAAGTAGGGAATGTGGAGGCTGTGGGGCTGGAGGGAGGGGGGGAGTTGGACACAGATGACGAGGTGTCAAAACGGGCATAGTGTTGGGACAGTCTCTGACAAAGGGCTTTGTCATCCTGACCTTTAGGAGCCTGAGGCCGATAGTTGGTGATCTGCCTCAGTCCTCTCCACACGGAAGCCGAATCATTAGCAGTGAACTGCTGCTGGAGTCTCTCTGAGTATAGAGATTTAGCCCTCTTCAGCTCTCTGTTAAACCGGTATTTAACCTCCCTGTAGCAGTCCCTGTCTCCACTTTTCAGCGCTGCTTCCTTCTCCTTCCTGATCTGTCTGAGCTTAGCTGTGAACCAGGGTTTGTCATTAGAGTAACTCACCCTGGTGCGTGATGGAAGAATGTTCTCTTCACAAAAGTGGATATATGAGTTCACAGTGTCCGTGTACTCATCCAGATCATGCGTGGCTCCTTTAAGCATGCCCCAGTCAGATATTTCCATGCACGTTTCCAGCTTCTCCTCAGCATCACTGGTCCGTATCTTCGTAGTGCTCACAACAGGTTTAGTGAGCTTCAATCTCTGTCTGTATGTGGGAATGAGGTGAACCATCACGTGATCAGATAATCCCAGCGCAGCTCGAGGGACAGCGCGATATGCGTCTTTCACTGTGGTGTAACAGTGATCCAGTGTGTTTAATCCTCTGGTGGGGCATTTAATAAACTGTTTGTAGCGGGGGAGATCGTGGCTCAGATTGCACTGATTAAAGTCGCCAGCCACAATAATCAGCGAGTCTGGAAAACTCCGCTCTGTGTGTTGAATGTGATCCGCGAGCACGCGCTGAGCTTCGCGCGTGTCCGCGTCGGGAGGGGCGTACACAGCGATCATTATGAAAGAAGCAAACTCCCGCGGGGAATAGAAGGGCTTGCAATTGATAACAAGAAATTCCAAGGCAGGAGAACAGTGTTTGGAAATTACCGTTACATCAGAGCACCAGCTACAGTTGATGTAGAAGCAGACACCGCCTCCTGTGGTCTTGCCGGAAAGCTCTGTGTCACGATCAGCACGGAAGAGCTGGAAGCCGTCGAGGCGCAGCGCGCTGTCCGGTATATTTTCCCGGAGCCAGGTCTCAGTAAAGCAGAGGACAGCTGAGGAGGCGAGGTCCTTAAAACGCATCAGCAGTCTCAGTTCATCCACCTTGTTAGAGAGAGAGTTGGTATTGGACAGAAATATGCCAGGCAGCGCCGTTCGCGAGCCTCTCCTGCGAAGTCGTACGAGAGCGCCCGCTCGTCTTCCTCTCTTCCGCCGTCTCACTTTCCGAGCCAAACAATAAACCAGATCGGCGGCAGGGGCTAGAAAAACTGGGAGGAGGTCCGTGGGGGTCAAAGTCCTGATATTTAAAAGTTCTTCACGGGTATAAGTGCAAGCAGACACACAATTGACAAACAAAAACAAACAAAGAGCGCAGCGAAGCACCATGTCGACCGCTGTGGGCGCCATCTTGGATCGAAACATTCTACCTCCCCTTCAAAAAATGTCAAGCATACGGATAACCCACCCAAATTTGTCTCCCGACTCACGCTCTAAACACAGAATATGTACAAAAGGAAACAAATTGCCTATCCATTCACACAACCTAGGCTGGGGGGCCGGGTAGACTGCCAGCGCTCCCTACACGGCCAGGCGGGTTATTCTGCAGCCAAACTAGAACAGTCCAAATCAAAATAAAACCGTGTTTCTAAGTAAAATAATCCCATAAAACAGCTCCATATGAACACAACATATAAAAGTCACAACACACACATAAACTACTGGCGGCCCCCCCCCACCCCAACACCCACCCCACAGTAGGGCACACAATAAAATAATCTGTGTTGGGTATCATAGCTACCATAAATGGCCAATCAATAAAATCAAACAAACCAAACACACCCCATTAATTTCACATCACAAAACCAAATTCAGGTATGCATCAAATTAACAATTTCCATCCATCCATCCATCCATCTTCTTCCACAACAGTTTCTATTCTCTTTTCCTTTTTTTTTTTTTTTTATTTAAACCGGGGCACTAAACAGTAGTGAAACTATATACATCAGGACCTGGGCAAAAAAAAAAAAAAAAAAAAAATTAAACACACACATAAAACACCCTCAGTCCTTGGATGGGTCCTTCTCTAGACGCCTCCGTCTTTTGACCTCGGGACTCCTGCTGCGCCGCCTCCTCTCCTCCAACGCCAGACGCAGCTCACTTGGATGTCTCCAGGTCTGGTCAGACATGCATCGATGCCCATCCCTCCGGGCAGCCTCCACTTGGAACCGCCTCTGGTCATCACGCCGTTTGCGTGGATCATGGTCCTCTCTCATCCGGGCCTCAACCCTGGGTCGAACCTCGTCATCACCCTGCAGAGAAGCCCTTTTCTTCTTTTCTGGATCACTCTGATCCCGACTGGCCTCCTTCACCGATCCGGTCGACTCACGGGTCCGGTTTGTCTTTCTCTTGACAGGCCGTCGTTGTGAGTGCTTTACCACCATGCTCTCTGGTCTCGGCCCTCCAGCCTTCAGCATGGACACCTCGTCTTTAGGGGCCACCCCGGGGATCCTGGTGTGCCGTCCAGCACCCTCATCCAGGGCAGCATAATGACCGGCATCGGGTCCATCCCAGGGCGGTGTTGCGTGGCGCCGAACATGCTCTCCACTAACTTCTGTGCACAGCTAGTCTGAGTCCCACACCTCCACACCATCCACCACCAGAGCTGGTCAGCCCCAAAGTCCACATCCCGACCACTCCTCACCTGACACGTTGGCTATGGAGAATACCAAGCTGTAAAAAAGGTTGCACCCCATGATGTTGACCCCTGCAGCGGTGACGTAAAAGCGGGCCTTGGGCACAACGACAGACTTGTACCGAGCCTCCATTTCCACAATCCCCAGGATGGCCAGTCTGCTCCATCCATAGCCATAATAATCTCTTTCTTGTTTTCTAATCTGTCGGTGGGGAAACAAACTTTTCATGGTCGCCAGGTTTAAAATGGAGATAACTGCTCCAGTGTCCGCCAGCAGGGGAACCTTGACGCCACCTAGCGTGACATTACACCCGATCCGTACCGTAGTCTCCAGGGAAATGGTGTGCACTATTGTCGGAGTCTTCTGTGCGGGACATGGATCACTCCTTCGGTCCCTGCATTCAAAGTTTGCGCACGCCCTGGGAAAGTGGTTCAACAGACCACACTTCCCACAACACTTGCCTTTCGCCGGGCACACTCTGGACTTATAGCGGTGACTAGGGGACCCACAGCCATAACAATGCGGCGGACCTGGGGCGGACCTAACTTTAACTACACAGGCATACTCTTCCTCTGCTCTCTCTCCATCACCAGGGTCCAAAAACAGTGCCTTCGCTCAAGACTCATCCTGACCCAGAGTGGCCTCCTCCAGTAAGGCCCCTCGCGATGGTCTCTGCTGCCTCGAACTGTTGGGCAAGATCAATAGCTGCAGCCAACGTCAACTCTCCTGGGTGTGTTAAAAGCCTGGACTGGGCTGCCGGGCAGCGGATGTGCTCTGCCAGCTGGTCCCGGATCATCTCATCCTCCAGGGGCCCAAACTTGCACTCCCTCGCCAGCTCTTGGAGGTCCGCCAAGAATTTCTTCACTGGCTCTCCTGACCGCTGGCGGCGCTGTCGAAACTGGATGCATCGGACCGTGACGTTTTCCGGCACGCAAAAGTAGCGCGCCATTAGCTCTACTTCTTCGTCAAGGCTATCAGCCCCCCCAAGGTTCTCCAGTATCCTCTGCCCCTCCATGCCTAAATTATGGACCAAGACAGCCCTCGCGCAAAGCTTCTCCAGCTCGCCAAGGTTCAAAACCACCAAATAGTTAGTAAAAGCAGCAAACCAGCGGGGCCATGGCATGGGTGGCATGCCCAGGGCCTCCAAAAATAACTGAAAACTGGCAACAGATCGTTTCACTACCGCTTTTGTCTTGTCAGCAAATGTTGTATCCATATTTAGGCAAATAACGAGTGAGTAGTAACTCGGTTTATGGAGATTTATTAGAATACAACTATAATACAAATAAGGCTTATGGCACTCGCCTGCAGGCCAGATGTCTTCCCAACAAAAGAGGACTGGCCCCTTCCGCCCACCTCCTTTATGCTAGGAGTGGTGTCACCACCGGAAACCGGTAGTTAACCACCCTATACTATTCCCCGTCCAACCCGGCCGGATGTCACCTCCCACTACACCCAGGGCGCCACCATACTGGTACGCTCAACTTTATATCTAACACCAGTGACCCATATGCCTGGATAAGTGGTAAAAGATGGATGGATGGATGGATGGATGCAAAACTCATTTATGGGCATATATCCTGCGATGGACTGGCGATCTGTCCAGGGTGTACCCTGCCTCTTGCCCAAAAGATGCTGGGATAGGCTCCAGGCTCCCCGCGACCCGAAAAGGATTAAGTGGAAGAAGATGGATGGATGGATATTCAAGACTATTTTGCTATTACAGTGGTGGAAAAAGCAGACTAGCTTTATTATTTAAATTGTGGTGCACATATGTGGGTTTCATATGCTTCACATGTGTATTACTCTTTGCTATTGAAAAGCGCTATATAAGTGCAGGTTAGTTAGTTAGTTAGTTATTGTTTGCTTCACATCTCAGAGGAACAAAAGGTCTGAACCTCCTAGGGGTAACAGGAGGATGTGAAGTCTGGCCTTTTGTATGCAAAGAGATGGCCTTGAAGGATTTCCTGACCACCAGGACTTCAGGTGGAAACGAGAAGACCTGGAGGGGGATGCATTGTGATTTGGGATTAAAAGACAATGTGACTGTGTGCTTTGATGTCCTGGGGTATAAAAGGGACAGATGTTGGGGGATTCCTTTCTCTTTCTGTTTTTGGATGTTGGAGAATGTGAATGTTAATAAAACTGGACTTGAGAAATAAACTCAGCCTCGTCCTTCCCACACTTCTCCACACTGGTGACCCTACGACGTATCATAAGCGGAGACGAATCTCCCGAGCCAGACTCGTCAGGAGCCAGCCAAACGAATGCAGCCACAGTTCAGCTACCGGACTTCTGGCCGAACAATCCGCGCTCCTGGTTTAACGCAGTCGAGGCACAGTTCCACCTCCGGAGGATTTCGGTGGACGCCACAAAGTTCTACCATGTGGTTGCAAAGCTGGACAACCACACAGCCCAGCGGGTGGAGAGCCTGATCAACCACCCGCCGTACAGCGACAAGTACAGCACGTTGAAGGCTGCACTCATCCGTTACTTCACCCCCTCCGTGGAGGAGCGAGCAGAGAGGCTCCCAGCTGAGTTTCATCACACCTTCCTACGCTGACCGGCTGGCGCCCTCCAGTGGTCCCGGGGTGTCAGCAGCGAACGGCTCGGCCATTAAGACCTTCGGTGAGAGGACTCTGCTTCTGTCTTTACATGGCCATACATTCGAGTGGACTTTCGTCATAGCGGCAGTCAATTTCAACATGTTAGGGGCTGATTTTTTGTGCTCACATAGTTTGTTGGTCGATCTTGCTAACAGACGCCTGGTTAATGCACTCTCTTTTTATTCTATTCCCTGTACAGCTCGAGTGGCCCCGCCAACAGCACAAGCCAACGTCACAGCTGCAGGTGGTAAGTTCCACACACTCCTCACTCAGTTCCCAGCACTCACGGTCCCAACGTTTTCGGCGGCCGTGGCTAAACACGGGGTGGAACATTTTATTACTACCACCGGACCGCCCGTTTTTGCAAAAGCTCGGCGCTTGGATTCAGCTAAACTGACCATAGCGCGCGAGGAGTTCGCCAACCTGGAAAGGTTAGGCATCATCAGACGTTCGAAGAGCCCATGGGCTTCACTGCTTCACATGGTCCCGAAAGCTGATGGCTCGTGGTGACCTTGCGGTGATTTCCGCAGGTTGAACAACGCTACAGCGCACGACTGCTACCCGATCCCGCACATCCAAGATTTTTCAGTTCATTTGGCGGGGGCGCGCGTTTTTTCTAAAATAGACTTGGTACGCGGTTACCACCAGGTCCCAGTGTGCACTGAGGACATACCCAAAACAGCGGTAATAACTCCTTTCGGGCTTTTCGAGTTTTTGCGCATGCCGTTTGGGCTTAAAGGCGCGGCACAGACGTTCCAACGCATGATGGACGCAGTCTTGCGCGATCTCCCCTTCGTGTTCATCTACCTGGACGACATATTGGTAGCCAGCGCGTCCGAAGACGAACATGAAAAACACCTCACGGCAGTTTTCCGGAGGTTGGCAGAGCACGGGTTAATAATCAACCCAGCGAAGTGTCAGTTCGGGGTGACGCAGATTGATTTTTTGGGGCATTGCGTCTCCCCAGAAGGAGCGGTTCCTCTGCCTGACAAAGTGCACGCAGTAACAAATTTTCCCCAACCACAAACGGTCAAAGCATTACAGGAGTTTTTGGGAATGGTGAATTTTTATAACCGTTTCCTTCCCCGCGCAGCGCAGCTCATGCAACTATTGTATGCTGCACTAAAAAAACAAAAACCCACAAATAAAGTCGAATGGTCTCCGGAGCGAGAGCGCGCATTCTCTGAAGTCAAAACAGCCCTGGCAAACGCTGCGTTGTTGGCACATCCAGTCCCAACGGCCCGCATGGCACTCACTACTGACGCGTCAGATGTGGCCATAGGGGCAGTCGTGGAACAGCTTGTAGCCGGAGCCTGGCAACCACTCGCCTTTTTCAGTAAGACCCTGCGCGACAACGAACGAAAGTACAGGGCATTCGACAGGGAGTTGTTAGCTCTCCACTTGGCCATTCGCCACTTCCAGTTCTGGCTGGAAGGACGCCGTTTCACCACGTTCGTTGACCACAAACAGCTGACTTTCGCGATGGCCAAAATTTCAGTACCTTGGTCGGGCCGGCAGCAGAGACAGCTGGCTGCGATATCGGAGTTTACTACCAATATCCAGCATGTGGCGGGTAAACTTAATGTAGTGGCGGACTGCCTCTCGCGCGCCGTGGCGGCTCCAGCCCGCGTGGAGGTAGATTCTGCAGCCATGGCCGCGGAGCAGGTTAGCGACGCGGAAGTGCGCGCAGCCCCGGTCCGCGTGGGGATAGATTATGCAGCCATGGCCGCGGAGCAGGTTAGCGACGCGGATGTGCGCGCGCTCCAGTCTGGACCAACAGGTTAAGGCTGGAGAACAGGGTGCTGCAAGACGGTATGCCCCCCTAATCTGCGATGTCTCCACTGGGCGGCCGCGTCCTGTGGTTCCAGCCGCGTGGCGCCGCCGCGTTTTTGACTCAATCCATTCTCTAGTGCACCCGGGAGTGCGTGCGTCGGTCAAAATGGTAGGAGAGAAATTTGTATGGCCGAGCCTGCGCAAACAAGTTAGAGAGTGGGCGGCAACCTGCATGGCTTGTCAGCGGGCCAAGGTTCATAGACACACGAGAGCTCCCTTGGAGCCGTTTCACATCCCAGCTAAAAGGTTTGATCATGTCCACGTGGACCTCGTAGGCCCCCTCCTGCCCTCACAAGGGTGCACACATCTTCTGACAATGGTTGACCACACCACGCGCTGGCCGGAAGTGGTTCCGCTGTCGTCAACCACAGCCGAGGAGGTTGCGCGCGCATTTTTAACGGCATGGGTAGCGCGTTTTGGAGTCCCGTCAGACATTACGTCCGACAGAGGCCCTCAATTTGTTTCCGAACTTTGGTCAGCGATGGCCCGCAGCCTGGGGGCAACGATCCACCGCACGACCGCGTACAACCCGCAGGCTAACGGGTTATGCGAACGTTTTCACAGGTCACTGAAGGCGGCTCTCAGAGCGTCGCTTACGGATGCAAATTGGGTGGACAAACTACCATGGGTTTTATTGGGGTTGCATTCTGCACCTAAAGAGGATTTAGAAGCCTCCCCAGCTGAGCTAGTTTTCGCACAGCCACTTCGGCTGCCCGGGGAATTTCTCCCAGATAATCCAGCGCCAGAGTGCTCCCCGGCTCAGCGGTTACAGAATAGCACGGGCCCGAGCACGCTACCTGGCCCCGTTCACCACAGTTTTCCGCGTGTTTTTGTGCCTAAGGCTTTAAAAAATGCAGAGTTTGTTTTTGTCAGACACGATGCCCATCGTCCGCCTTTACGCCCACCTTATGACGGACCATATAGAGTGCTGGAAACAGGGGATAAGCATTTTTTGCTAGATTTGGGGGGCAGAAAAGAAATGATTGGCGTTAACAGGCTCAAACCCGCTTTTGTGGTAGCTGAGGAAGTTGTGAAGTTGGCTAAGGCTCCTCGGCGTGGCAGACCCCCTAGAGAGCATTTCCCAGAACACCCACAGAGGTTGACTAACAGTTCTCATCCCCAGGCAGCAGCTCCACAGCAGGAAGACGCCGCGGAGGTGGTACAGCCTGCTTACAGCAAATACGGGAGAAGGCTGAGGCCCAAGCGGCATGTGGACTGATATTTTTTTTTTTTTTTGTTGCTTATTTGTACCCGTTGGTAGATTTGGTTTGCAGTCTGGTGACAAGCCACTGGCTGCCGGTCGCTGCGTGCGCGAGCGCCCTAAACCTACATGTTTTTGGTATGCGGGAGGAAACCGGAGAAATCCCGGAGTAAACCCACGCAACACGGGGAAAACATGCAAACTCCACACAGCTCACTGTTGGTCAGGGGCTGGGATCGAACCCATGATCTCATGATCCCCGCGATCCCCCGGCCGAGGGTAAAACTGTGCTGTCACAGTGCTAAACCACTGCGCCACCGTGCAGCCCGTGTGCTTGTTGATATGTAGTGATTTTATCATGACATGCAATCTGTGGTTATGTTGTTCCATCTTAGACGTTTTGGGGGGGGGGTCATGTGGTGCACATATGTGGGTTTCATATGCTTCACATGTGTATTACTCTGTGCTTATTGTTTGCTTCACATCTCAGAGGAACAAAAGGTCTGAACCTCCTAGGAATAACAGGAGGATGTGAAGTCTGGCCTTTTGTATGCAAAGAGATGGCCTTGAAGGATTTCCTGACCACCAGGACTTCAGGTGGAGACGAGAAGACCTGGAGGGGGATGCATTGTGATTTGGGATTAAAAGACAATGTGACTGTGTGCTTTGATGTCCTGGGGTATAAAAGGGACAGATGTTGGGGGATTCCTTTCTCTTTCTGTTTTTGGATGTTGGAGAATGTGAATGTTAATAAAACTGGACTTGAGAAATAAACTCAGCCTCATCCTTGCCACACTTCTCCACAAAATAACAGTTTCCATGCCAAATGTGCTTGTTGATAGATTTTGAAATTGCAATAAAAAATGGCATGTTAATGAAAAGTGTGGGCTGAAATACCATTAAGTATGCAATGGGCTTTTAAACAATTTGTTTTTTCTTTAACAAGGCCACAAAATTGCATTCATGAGTTCATGAGAAAATGTGACGTAGAGTTTGACACGTTTCTGCGCTCTTTCTCCAACCAGTCAAGATCAGGTACATTGCAGTTTATCACACTCTCTTATCCAACCACAGTGTGCGATGGTGAAACGTCGGATTCAGCCATGTTGTGGTTTTGAACGAGGAAGAAGCGGGAGATATCATTCTACAACGAGTTTATATGCGATACATCTGCCCGTTGGGATTATATAAAGTAGTCTGGATGTGATTCGAAGTAAAAGCCGTTTTCTGAGAGCGTCGGTTTAAACTTACGGCACTCGTGCCGGAATTTAAACACACTTCCATAAATTAGCCTTGTGGCTAACAGCGTTGGCTAGCAGGTTAGCCTAGCGTGCTAGCTGAGATGCTAAGCTCATTGTGAGCTAACTACTTAACCTTCTCTCGTGTCTGTGCGAGAGTAAAATGTTTTTGTGATTAGTTTTGGCGTCATAATGAACCAATGCTGATCTACCTCAGCCGAATGAAGCACATCAGTAAAATAACTTGCTTTGACTATTGACACCAGGTAGATTAAAACAGCTATTACGGCTTTTCTCTGTAGCGTAGTTTATTTGTTAAACTTTCGAGCCATGTTAAATAAAATATACGAATGGATAGAAACAAGCGTCGCGAATCTTCGCAACGATGTACCGGCTGTTGAGAACTCGCACGGAAACCGCTCCCCGAGAGATATTCAAACGAGGAGGAAAAGACCTATTGATTGGTAAGGATTCTGAACCATTGCTCATAATTAACTGAAACGCGGAACTGAATCATCTAAGTTGGATAATTAAAAAAAAACCAAAAAACAGACTTTTGCATTAAGAGTTTTGTGTTTCGTGAAGTTTGGAAGATGACCATAACATCAACCAAGATGGCATAGTGATGAAGAGATCACGAATGGGTAATTTCAAAAGCCATCCACCTTCACTGATCTTGTATCTTTCTATATGTAGTTTAACTGTTGTGAATTAAACTCCATGTCATTTGTTTGTGATTAAAATATTTCTGTAGGGGATCTTATTGACTCTGTCAAGAGTGCAGCAGAAGGGGTTAAGAGCCATAGTTCAAGTGTGGCTACCTGGATGAAGAACAATGTAAGTCCTACCTTGAGAAATATATTGCCTACATCTCCTGGACCGCCACAAGGACAATCCACTCCCCAACCCTCAACTTCTGCAGCAGTTTGGTCTGGAAGGCCGGTAAGAAATGAATGATGTTGTTGTTGTTGTTTTTTTTTTGGTGGGGGGGGGGGGTCCTTTTTAGGGCTTTGCTGTATATCCTGTCAAAACACTGAAAATTTTAACCTGTATGTATCTGGTTAAAGATTATTGACAGGACTTCAAGAGATCAGATGTTTGCTGCCCCTTCAACAACGTTGGAATGGAAAATGTCAAAATCAGGTAAGATCAGTGAGGAAATAATCCCGTAATTGCTTCTGTAGTTCTTAAAGTAGAACTGAACTCACCTTTTTGCCAAAAAAGTAGAATAGCAGATTAATTCCTTATTACCTATTGTATTTTTCAACACATAAAAGAAATTTTTAGGCCGTGCGATGGCCAAGCTATAAGCCGATAAACTTTTGCCTCTGGCTGGCAGTGCCAAACAAACCGGAAGTAGTGCAGATGACGCTGCGTGACGTCACGAGTGTGACCCTTATCAAAACAACAATGGCAGATGATAGCAGTTCCAGCAGTCAAGAACACCAGAGTTTTCAGAGTGAAGAGGCATTCAGGATCGGTGACAAGACAGAGGAGGATGCAGGGGTGTCAAGTGAACAGGAAGAGAACGAGGGAGGCATCGAACCGTACAGATTAGAGCCAGAATTTTCGGGGGATTCCAGCACCGACTCAGACCGCAGCAGTGATGGGGAGGAGAGTCGCTTATTGAATACAGAATGGTGAGTCTTTACTTTGGCATGTTTGGGGTGTCAGGATAAGGAAAATTAACAATAAAAAAGAGGGGGGAAAAAAACATCAGCATTTTTCCAACTTATTACAGTTATCCCTCACTTATCGCGTTTAATGCGGTCTTCCTTCACTGGGTATAGGCGCTCGGCAGGGAGCGAAGCTGGGTAAAACGTCTCGGCCAATCAGCTTGCGAGATAAAACGTCTCGGCCAATCAGCTTGCGAGGTAAAACGTCTCGGCCAATCAGCTTGTGAGATTCCCGAGCGGGCTGGGGAGCTGGGGAGAGCGGGCTCTCCGTGTTGATACCTGATGTTCTACATTAGAACATCAGGTATCAACACGGAGAGCCCGCACAGCTCAAAATCTACCTCTCTGACCACCGCTCCACTCCTCTCTGCCCACCTCTTCACCGCTCGGGAATCTCGCAAGCTGATTGGCCGAGACGTTTCACCTCGCAAGCTGATTGGCCGAGACGTTTTACCCAGCTTCTCTCCCTGCAGAGCACCTTCTTTATCGCTCGTGTTGCTTAGTGGCACTTTTCGCTGTTCTCTTGTGCCTTTTTGTGCAAAATAGTGCTTGTGGCGCCCTTGGGGGGGGGGGGGTGACGCTACTTCGCGGTTTTTCACTTTTCGCGGTCGGTTCTGGTCCCCATTAAACGCGATAAGTGATGGATCACTGTATATCTAGAAACGCATCGCTTCCCGGTCGCTTTTCCTCCCCCTTTCTTTTCTTTCGTCGCCATGACAGCTTTCCTTGGCCACTGAACAGATCTTCCCAGGTGTTGGAAGTGTTTTGTAGTCGACTATCACGACAAAATGCACCAAAAACAACCAGTGTCGACGTGCTTGCAATGGTAAACATGAGGACTGGGTCACACTCGTGACGTCACGCGGAACTCCGGCTGCGTTTCGGCGGATTTGTCTGATTTTTCAGGGCGGGAAATTCTAAATCGCGATTTTCTCCAAGATTCCGGGATTTGTGGAGGGGGTGCCAATGATAAATTATCGTTATAATTGTATGTACTATCACCCAGTGCCGTTCAATGCCGTTCAGTTCAGTTCTACTTTAAACACTGCTGCATACTGCAGCACACTAGAGAGACGACACCTTAATCTTGTTGAAATCAAACTGGTAATACTCTAGTATCAACACTAACACACTAAATCATGAGTGTCATTAATATAAATGTTAGTTTTTCTAGCTTTTAGTGTTTCTATTGGTTCTATGAGAAAACACACAACTGATCCTGAAGGCAGAACATCTGTCTGACCTTTTAACAAGTTTTAAATATATATTTGCTAAAAAGTACCGGAGTGGTGGCCTAGTGGTAGAGCATCTGCCCCACAGCCAGGAGGTTGTGGGTTCCGGCTAGGTCATACCAGAGACCATATAAAAAATGGTACTTCCTGCCTTCTAGCTTGGTGCTCACTATAATAGAATGGGGGAAGGAAAAGTTGTTTGTGGCAGTGGTCCCTCTGATTCTAGATGTGATTAACATTGTAGATAGGAGAAATGTAATTTCGTTCTACTGTACATGATTGGCTGTATGGACTGACAATAAAGTTGGCTTCTTCTTCTTAAGTATGGTACAAATAATTAATTTTCTAAAGATCACTTTTAAGTTTGGGTGAGTCTTGACATTATTTAGAAAATTTCCAGTTCAAAGTAGCACAATTTTACCCTATTGTATTCATTTAGATCAGACAGTCCAACATTTAGATGAAATGGTTAAGGGTGTGTTTTGTGTTTGTTGTGTGAGGAGGAGGCTGAAAGGTTCATAGTAATCAAATTTGATGAAATGTGGTATATTTTTCAACGTAGTCTCCCCATCGGTCCACACACTTCTTCCATCGGTGTTGCAGCGCTTGCACCTCTGTGGTTGAAAAATAAACCACAGTTGGTGAAATTTGACCACTATGAGCCCCCCCCCCCCATATGTAATATAATAAAGGGAAATAGCAGGCCAAACTAAACCATCCAAAAAAACGTTTCAAATTAGCTTACCTGTCAGGCAACAACATATTGTTAATTACAACTTCTAAGTGGTGTTAAAATGGCCCTTTAAAGTCTTATATTTTAAAAATGATTATGCAGGTATATGCGCACATACATCTACACAGCACAGGGGTGCATATGGTAGCAGCAACCAGTGATGGATACTATTTAAATTTGGAAACTTTTAGCAATCCTAGCTGAAGTAACTTTAAAAGTCTGATTCCCCCATCATTTATATAATGACAACTAGGGCTGCAGTTATCAATTATTTTATTAATCGAGTAATCAGCCACTCTAATCAATCAATCAATTGAGTAATCGGATACTTTTTAACTTACATTGACCAACGTGTGTGGAACTTTCTTTCCTAAAGAGCAGTTGTTAGGGTTGTCACAGAGGAATTTCCCCTGTGGTGACAGTGGATAGCTCAACACCACAATATGCAGTGTTATTGCAAATGTTTTTAGGACCCTGTTCTTCTTTCGGCTGCTCCCTTTAGGGGTCACCACAGCGGCTCATCTGTCCATCTGACCCTATCCCTTGCTTCTTCCTCTGTAACACCAACCCTATCCATGTCCTCCTTCACTACATCCATGAATCTTCTCTGTGGTCTTCCTCTTTTCCTCCTGCCTGGCAACTCCATCTTTAACATCCTTTATCTTGTATATCCACTATCCCTCCTCTGCACATGTCCAAACCATCTCAGCCTTGCCTTTCTTATTTTGTCTCCAAACCACTCAACCTGAGCTGTCCCTCTGATATACTCATTTCTAATCTTGTCCTTCCTAGTCACTCTCAGTGAAAATCTTAACATCTTTAACTCTGCCACCTCCAGCTCCACCTCTTGTCTTTTTGTCAGTGCCACTGTTTCCAAACCATACATCATAGCAGGTCTCACTACCGTCTTGTAAATCTTCCCTTTCACTCATGCTGCTACCTTTTTGTCGCAAATCACCCCTGACACTGGTCTCCACCCACTCCACCCTGCCTGCACTCTCTTCTTCACCTCTCTTGTGCATTTTTCATTGCTTTGGATGGTTGACCCCAGGTATTTAAACTCATCTACTTTCACTACCGTTACTCCTTCCATCTTCACCATTACACCTGCCTCCCTCTCATCCACACGCATGTATTCTGTCTTGCTTCTACTGACTTTCATTCCTCTTCTCTCCAGAGCATACCACCCCCTCTCCAGGTTCTCTTCCACCTGCTCCTTACTGTCACTACATATCACAATGTTGTCTGCAAACATCATGGTCCACGGTGACTCCTGCCTGACTGCGTCTGTCAGCTTGTCCATCACCATGGCAAATAAGAAGGGACTCAGAGCCGATCCCTGATGTAATCCCACCCTCACCTTGAATCCATCCGTCACTCCTACAGTGCACTTCACCACCGTCTCGCTGTCCTCATATATGTCCTGCACCACCCTCACATACTTCTCTGCCACTCCTGACTTTCTCATACAGTACCACATTTCCTCTCTTAGCACCCTATCATATGCTTTCTCTAGATCCACAAAGACACAGTGCATCTCCTGACCTTCTATACTTCTCCATCAGCACTCTTACAAACAAACTAGCAAACATTGTATCTGTAGTACTCTTTCTTGGCATGAAACTGAATTGCTGCTCTCTGATTGTCACCTCTCCTCTTAACCTGGCTTCAACAAATCTTTCCCATATCTTCGCAGTGTGGCTGATCAACTTAATGCCTCTGTAGTTACTACAGCTGTGAACATCACCCTTGTTCTTGAAACAAGGGTGATCCTCTCACTCTCCAAGATTGTGTTAAACAATCTGGTTAAAAAGTCCACAGCCATCTCTCCTCAACATCTCCATACCTGTACCTGTATGTCATCTGGACCAACCGCCTTTCCATTCTTCATCCTCTTCAAAGCTGCCCTCACTTCTGCCTTGTTAATCCTTGGAACTTCCTTGTTCACTATCTTTCCTTCATCCATCCTTCTCTCGCTCTCATTTTCTTTATTCATCAGTTCTTCAAAGTACTCCTTCCACCTTCTCAACCCACTCTTGTCATTTGTTAGTACATTACCATTTCTGTCCTTAACCCTCAAGCGACCAAGCTATTTTACGGACTGAAATGACCAAGTGGGGTCATTTATGACCCCATTGTGCTCTGTACAGGGATCCTTATTATAAATGGCTGGTTGGAGGTTTATCATACCAAAACTACTCCCTGTATTTAAGACAGGTATTTTATAATGATCTAATGTAAAATGTGTTTGCTAGTAATACTTTTATTGCAAGAAATAACCAAAACGCAGACTGTAAGAACAACATTACATTTATTTAGACAGTCCTTGTCAGTTCACTCTTGGAACATCATCATCATCATCATAGTTATTATCATCATAGTTACAATAATAGGTATCATCATCATCATAGTCATCATATCATCATCAAGATGATGATGATACCTATTATTGTAGTTACGATGATGATCATGATACCTATTATGGCTTTTTGCGTAATGGCGGTTTTCTTGTGGACGGTGATCTGGATCACCACCAAAATCTAATCATCTGTAGGATACCCCATTTCTGACAATCTGTGAAAATTTCTTGAAAATCCGTCCATAACTTTTTGAATTATCTTGCTAACAAACAGACAAACAAACAGACAAATCCAGACAAACAGACAAATGTAAATCTTGCTATCCTAGGTCTGTTAGCCATGGTTCACTGCAATACAATATAAAGTACTGATTAGAAGTGGAAACCGGAGTGGTGGCTCAGTTGGTAGAGCATCCGCCCCACACCCGGGAGGCAGGGGTTCAAATCCCGGCCGGGTCATACCAAAGACCATATAAAAATGGTGCTTTCTGCCTTCTAGCGTGGTGCTCCGCATAATGGAATGGGGAAAGTAAAGTCACACACAGAGCTACCAGAGGACTGGCCCCCCGCTGTAGCTTTCACTACTTACAGTAGCTGTGTGGCCTAGGGTCAGAGAAACGGAGATAGACGCCGCCCATATACACCTTCAGGTGTGAAGGGATTAACTAACTAACTATTAGAAGTGGAACATTTGAATAAAATTTATAAAACCAATGTTTAAAAACCAGTGCTTCTCTTCGGGGTCATAAATGACCCCACAAGAGTTTGCGATGTCTATGCCACACCAATTGGTTGATCCCTGCAAAAAACTATGAAAGTGTGTAGGATTAGTAGACTGACAAATTCATGCTAGGAAAGAAAATTTGGATAAAAAATAAAGAGACGGCACATTAAATTATATGGCTGGGGTCGTAAATGACCCCACTCGGTCGCTTGAGGGTTAATCAACCTAACCTGCTGTACATCTTTTCAGCTCTATCTCTCTGTCTAGCCCAGGGGTGGGCAGTGAGGGCCATTCCACTGCAGGTTTTCTGTTCCACTCATTCTCTTCAGCAGGTGTTTGCTCTAATCAGCTTCGAGTATTGCTAATCAGTGAAAACACCTGCTGAAGAGACTGGGTGGAGTAGAAAACCTGCAGTGGAATGGCCCTCCATGGCACATGATTGCCCACCCCTGGTCTAGCCAGTCAGTACAAGTCTTTTTCTCCTTCCTTATTGTTCCACCTCTCATACAGCTCACTATTTTCCTTTGCCTTTTCCACCTCTCTCTTTGCCATGCGCCTAGATTCCAAATATTCCTGTCTACTTTCTTCATCTCCCTGACTATCCCACTTTTTCGTTCTTAACCTCTTCCTTTAGATCAGGAGTGTCCAATCATGTGCCATGGAGGGCCAAGACCCTGCAGGCTTTACCTCCAACCAGTGTCTTCAGCAGCAGATCTCATTGAATTTCTTCCCACTGATTGCTGATAAGTGAAAACACCTGCTGAAGAGACTGGGTAGAAGAGAAAACCTGCAGGGTCTTGGCCCTCTATGGCACATGATTGGACACCCCTGCTTTAGATACTTTTCTGTACCTCCTTATTCCACCACCAAGTCTCCTTGTCTTCCTTCCTCTGTCCACTGGATACACCACATACCTTTCTAACCGTTTGCCACAATACTTTTGCTGTACTTTCCCAGTCATCTGGTAATTCTTTCCTACCACTCATAGCCTGTATCAACTCCTTCCTGAACTCTGTGTGACCTTCTTCTTTCTGTAACTTCCCCCACTTAATCTTTGGCTCAGCCTTCACTGTTTTCCTCTTCTTGCTTTGCAAAGTCATCATAGAGGCTACCATCCAATGCTGTCTAGCTACATTCTCCCCTGCCACCACCTTCCCAGTCTCCTATCTCTTTCAGATTTCTCCTTCTGCGTAAGATGTAGTCCACCTGTGTGCACCTTCCTCCACTCTTGTAAGTCACCCTATTTTCCTCTCTTCTTAAAGTATGTGTTCACCACAGCCATTCACATCCTTTTAGCAAAATCCACAACCAGCTGTCCTTCCACATTTCTCTCCTTAAAACCATACCTACCCAGAACCTCATCATCACCTCTGTTCCCTTCACCTGCATGTCCATTAAAGTCCACTCCAATCACCACTCTCTTCTCCCTGGGAACACTCTCTACCACTTCATCCAACTTACGCCAGAATTCCTCTTTCTCTTCTACCTGACATCCAACTTGTGGGACATACGCACTGACAACATTCAACATCACACCTTTGATTTCTAGCTTCAAGCTCATGCATGATTCTGTCTGACTCGCTCTTTACCTCCTGAATACTCTTCACATACTATTTGATCAAGATCATTTCTCTTCCTAGCTACACCATGGTAGAACAGTTTAATTCCCTCTCCAATGCTCCTAGCCTTGCTTCCCTTCCATCTGGTTTCTCGAACACACAGTATATCTACCTTTCTTCCCTCCACCATATCAGCCAACTCTCTGCCTTTACCAGTCATAGTCCCTACATTTAACGCCCCTACTCTCACCTCCACACTTCTACCTTTCCCTTTCTCTCTCTCCTTCCTAACATGCCTTCCACCTCTCCTCCTCATCAATCTTCGACCAACAGTAGCCCAATTTCCACTGGCACCCTGTCGGTTAACAACACTGGTGGCGGTCGTTGTTAACCTGGGCCTCAACCGATGTGGTATGAAAGTTTCATTCGTCATGATCCCCATGTTTGATTTGGCAAAGCTTTTACGTCGCATTGCCCTTCCTGACACAACCCTCCCCATTTACCCTGGCTTAGGACCAGCACTAGGAGTACACTGATTTGTGCATTCCCTGTGGCTTAGTTTCTTTAGGACCCTGTGGTCTCGTAATTTAAAACAGTTCATGACTTATGTGGCAAACGATGGAAGCTGTGAGGAACTCATTGCAGCTCTGATCTCAACTTGTGCGTGTGTGACAATTGCGTGAAGCTCTGGTCTTCCTATAGGCATGAACTGCAGATTCTGTAAAAAAAAAAAACAACAAAAAAAAAAACTTGATTATTTTCATAAAGCAGTGGCTGTAACTACAGTATTTCAACTACAGGGTGTGTTGGACTGGTTGGATTCAGCTCATTTAAACAGGACGGCCTCCGTACAGGACCCTGCATGGCTCTTGTCGCTGTGATTTTTGCATTTTTGCCACTGTCCAAAAAATCATGTTCAAACAAGCAATGCACTATGCAGTAGTTGTTTCGCTGTTGGAGCTCAATTGTCAGCATCATGAACACTCCGTTCAGAAGGAAATAACATGCTTTGTGCCCTTTCAGTGCTCACTGTCATGACTGTACTTAGCAATTCATCCAAACGCTTCCACCACTAACGACCTGCTGAAGTCTGTCTGGAGCAGGGATGAGCAACTTTGGTGGTAGTGAGGGCCACAAATTTTTTTCCTCACTTCTCGAGGGCCAGATTTGCATGTAACCCTTGGGTGGGGGGGGGTCTATTTTCGTCAAAGTCAAAAGTTTCACAATTAAAACTGAAAATGAAAATAAAAGCTACTCAGTGTTTTATCATATTATTAAAATTACTGATAAAATTATAGCATGACCTAATTTTTAAAATTCTCCATCAAAGTGACAAGCAAAGAGAAATTCCAGACAGTAATTAACAAAAAAGCCAAGAAGAAAGGGAAATATGACGATGAAGAAAAATGTTTTGAAAATATTAGACTCAGATCAAAGCTTTATTTATATAGCACTTTTCATACAAAAAGATGCAACACAAAGTGCTTCACACATTGAAGTAAAACACAGTTACCCCCCCCCCCCACACACACACACACAAAAAGAACCTTTCGCCAGTGTAAGGCTTATGGCTGGGCACTAAGGATCCAAGTGTGGAAGCACCATCACGAGGGAGCCATCACCTGCAGGGAAAGTGCCAAGTCCATGGCTACAGGAACACCACCTCTGAGACTGCCCAATTCCAACCTGAGGGGTCAACACTGCAGGTGTAGTGCCACAGTGTACGATCCCCTCAGCAGGGTAGACCAGGGCACTCACAGGCCAGTGCCCTGCAGCCAGAAAAAGGGCACAATTCCCTATGGGAGGGCTCCCCATGAGAAAATGCCAGAGCTTGGACAGGGTGATTTAAAAAAAATAATAAAACAGTCACTGATAAATAAGAAGATAATTTGCTGCTAAAAAGACTAGACAGTTAAGATGACTAGAAGAATAAAACAGCACAAATGCAGTCAAACAGACATACATTCATAATAAGTATTAATAATTTGCAGCAAGATAAGTAATTGTGACAGCCAATTAAAATAGGAAACTAATCAAAAGCAAGGTTAAAATAGTAGGTCTATTTGAAGAAAATGATCAAAGTAAACACCCTTGGTCGGGGGAACCTGGGTTTGATCCCAGCCCCCAACCAACAGTGATCTGTGTGGAGTTTGCATGTTCTCCCAGTGTCTGCGTGGGTTTACTCCGGGATTTCTCCGGTTTCCTCCCACATGCCAAAAATATGCAAGTTAAGTTAATTGGCATCAAGCTGGGGATTCTAAATTGTCCTTAGGTATGACTGTGAGAGTGAATGGTTGTCTGTCTCTCTGTGTTGACCCTGTGATGGACTGGCGATCTGTCCAGGGTGTACCCTGCCTCTCGTCCAAAGATGCTGGGATAGGCTCCAGCCCCCCCGCGACCCGAAAAGGATTAAGCGGAAGAAGATGGATGGATGGAAAAATCGTCATTGGCCTCCGTCGGTCTATGATGACCATGGAAGAGAATCCTAAACGTCTACTCTGCTGGAACAGCACCGCCTGTGGCTGAACAGGCCGATGCGCGAATGGCAGTCCCTGTCACACAGGTCGCACTTGTGGGTGGTCTCCGTGCTGCTGGGTCTGTGGCAGTTCTTCCTGCGGGTCCTTTTTTCATCTGCTGCAGCAGTCAGTCTCTCTTCACCCGCCTTGAGCTGTCTGGTCAGGGTGCCTCTCCATTTGGAGCGGTCCGTTGCAAGGTCCTCCCAGCGCTCTGTGTTGATCTCCAGGGCCTTCATGTCTCTCTTGCAGACGTCTCTAAAGCGCAGCTGTGGGCGGCCAGCGTCTCTCCTGCCAGTTGCCAGTTCTCCGTAGAGGACGTCTTTTGGGATTCTGCCATCCTCCATACGGTGAACGTGGCCTAGCCAGCGGAGCCTGCGCTGCCTGAGTAGAGTGAACATGGAGGGAAGGCCGGCGCGGGACAGAACTTCTGTGTTGGGCACTTTGTCCTGCCAGGATATGTCCAGGATGTGGCGAATGCAGCGCAAGTGGAAGGAGTTCAGTCTCTTTTCCTGCCGGGCGTATGTTGTCCACGTCTCACTCCCATAGAGCAGTGTGCTGATGACGCAGGCGTTGTACACTGCCATCTTCGTCTTGACAGAGAGTTTGGGATTCTCCCACACTCGTGTGGTGAGACGAGCGAGTGTGAAGGCTGATTTTCCAATCCTCTTGTTGATCTCTGTATCAAGGGAGAGGTTGTTGCTGATCGTGGACCCCAGGTACGTGAACTGATTCACGACCTCCAGCTCGTAGTCATCGATGGTGATGGTTGGTGGTGCTTCCGTGCCTTGCGCCAAGACGTTAGTCTTCTTCAGGCTGATGGTAAGCCCGAAGTCCTTGCATGCCTGGGAGAAGCGGTCCATCAGGGTCTGAAGCTCCTGCTGTGTGTGGGTTGCAACTGCAGCGTCGTCTGCGAACAGCATGTCTCTGATTAGAGCCTCGCGTACTTTGGTTCTGGCTTTCAGGCGGGCGAGGTTGAAAAGCCTGCCGTCAGATCTTGTGTGCAGGTAGATTCCCTCTGTTGCTGTGCTGAAGGCATGCCTCAGGAGCATAGCAAAGAAAATCCCAAAAAGGGTTGGCGCAAGCACACAGCCCTGTTTCATTCCGCTGCGTATGTTGAATGGCTCTGAGACGTTGCCATCGTGCTGCACGATCCCCTGCATGTTGGTGTGAAACGATTCGATGAGGCTTTGCAACTTTGGTGGGCATCCTATCTTTGGCAGGATCTTGAAAAGGCCCTCTCTGCTGACCAAATCGAACGCTTTGGTGAGGTCGATGAAGGCGACGTACAGGGGCATGTTCTGTTCTCTGCATTTCTCCTGGAGTTGGCGGATGGAGAATATCATGTCTACCGTTGATCGCGCAGCGCGGAAGCCACACTGAGACTCGGGGTAGACACGTTCGGCAAGCTTCTGTAGACGAACGAGAACAACTCGTGCGTAGACTTTGCCAACAACGCTGAGGAGGGAGATGCCCCTGTAGTTGTTGCAGTCGCTTCTCTCCCCTTTGTTTTTGTAGAGGGTGATGATCTTGACGTCCCTCATGTCCTGTGGTACAGCACCTTCCTTCCAACACTGGCAGAGGACGTCATGCAATGGCAGCAGTAGGGCGGTCTTGCAGTGCTTGATCAGGTCAGGGGGTATGCCGTCGTTGCCGGGTGCCTTGCCAGCGGCCAAGCTATCAATGGCCTTGCTGAGTTCGTCCATGGTTGGCTCGGCGTCAAGTTTGTCCATGGATGGCAGGCAGTCGATGGCATCAAGGGCTGACGGTGTCACGGTGTTCTCTCTGGAGTAGAGGTCGGAGTAGTGTTCCACCCATCTCTCCATCTGCTTGTTCTTTTCTGTGATCATCACCCCAGTGGAGGATTTGAGGGGGGCCGTCTTGCTCTGAGCTGGACCAAGTGCTTTCTTGATGCCATCGTACATACCATGGATGTTCCCAGTTATGGCAGCGATTTGAATGTCTTGGCTGAGCTGAGTCCAGTACTCGCTGGCACAGCGCCGAGCAGTCTGCTGAACTTTGCTTCTCGCAGCCCTGAGAATCTGGAGATTCTTCTCGTTTGGGTACTTCTTGTACTCAGCAAGTGCTGAGCGCTTGGCTTCAATGGCGGGGGTCATCTCGGTCAACTTGGCATCAAACCAGTCCTGTGACTTCGAGGTCTTCCTCCCAAAGGTAGCCAAGGCTGTGCAGTGGATGGTGTTTTGCAGCACTTCCCACTTCTGCTTTGCAGATTCTCCTTCTTGTGGTACACCAAGTTCCTTCTCAAAGGTGGAGGCAAACTGCTCAACAATTTCTGGTTGAGCCATCTTGCTGGTGTCAATCCGTGCCTTTCCAGGCTGTCTAGCACGATGGAATTTCTTCAGCTGCAGCTTGACCTTGCAACACACCAATGAATGGTCTGTGTCGCAATCTGCACTCTGGAACGAACGGGTGATTAGCACGTTCTTCAGTGAGGTGCGCCTGGTCAGGATCAAGTCCAGCTGGTGCCAGTGTTTTGAGCGTGGATGTTGCCAGGAAACCTTGTGTTGGGGCTTGGTCTTGAAGAACGAGTTTGTGATGCACAGATGTTGATATGTGCAGAACTCGAGCAGCCGCTGTCCGTTGTCGTTCATTCTGCCCACGCCAAAAGGTCCAAGACAGGAGGGCCAGGAGTCGTGGTCAGCACCCACTCTGGCATTGAAGTCTCCAAGGAGAATGAGTTGTTCAGAGTTGGGGATGGTCCTGACAGTTGTTGCGAGATTCTCGTAGAACTCGTCTTTTGCCTCTGGTGTGGCTGTCAGTGTTGGGGCATACACACTGACGAGGGTGACTGGGCCTTGAGTGGTGTTCAGGCGGAGGGTGAGGAGTCGTGCAGAGCCAGTGCTGCCCAGTTCCACCATCTTCAGCAAGGTGTTCTTCACTGCGGAGCCCACTCCGTGTTCCCTGTGTTCGTCGCTGCCCTTTCCCTGCCAGTAGAACGTGTAGTCCTTCTCTCTCAGTGTGCCTGCATGAGCCAACCGTGTTTCCTGGAGAGTGACGATATCCACTCCCAGTCTCTTCAGCTCATTATTGATGATGGCAGTCTTCCTGGTGTTGTTGATGTCCTTGAGGTTAGCAGCGAGTCCTGTCATCATAGTGCGGACGTTCCAAGTTCCCAGTTTTAGAGTTGGTCTCTTTTGTTTTATTGTCTTGCCTGGTGCGAAGGTTCTCAGCCTGCTGTTCGGACTTCTCTTCATCCCTATGCACCCAATGAGGAAAGCAAGCTGTGGCGGGACAGCACCTTATTGGCTGGGGGCTGCCCAGCTTGAGGCGGGCGGTAGCTGTCCAGTGAGATCCGATGATCTCTCCCACCGTCGGGAACAACCCCTGGTGCCGCGCTCTACACCAATTGAGCGGTGGCTTATAACCGGTAACTGTCATTCCCCGTGTTTTTTCTACGCCAAAGGCGAAGCTGGAGTGTCCTCTCCAGTGATCCGGTGTTCTACCTTCCAGCGTTGGCGTTGGTAGGATTCAAGCCTGGGCAGGAAGATATGGAGGACAAGATGTTGCCCATGCAGCATGTCCCCCCTCTCCACGTCACTGATGAATCCAAAGGAACAGCAGGGCTGCTACAGTTTGGCACCAGCGCCGTTGCAGGAGCTGCCAGAACGATGTTGAGCACAACATAGAACTGCCTTAGGGGCTCCGACTCCGGATTTTTCCTCAGGGTTGACTCCCAAAGCCTTTCCCGTGACCGGGTATGCCGCAAGGCAGCGGAGGTTTGAAATCAGGGTTTACCTTCCCCTAGATGGGCTACCTTCCCAGGTTGACGAGCCACCATCTACCCGAAGCATCTGGTTTTAAGGCGCCAGAGATCCGCCCTCGCCCCTTCTCCTATTAGTAAAAGCAGTTCCGCCAGGCTTAGAGACTAAACCACACGGGCAGGCTAGGAGTTGGACTTAGTTGTCAGAGGCTTTTCGAGACGCACGCCATAAGGAGCATTTTATGAGCACTGGGAACTTAACCCCAGTGCCACTCCTGGCTATGACAACCTTGGAACCGGATGGAAAAATAGGTTTACAAATACACTATATTTCTGGTTTAAATTAGTCATTTTTTTTTTGCAAATCTATATTTTATTTTGGTATGAGATGTGCAAGCTTCTACTGATAAATTTGCATCATTTTATTTAAAAATTATAACTTTTTAGTTGTACTGTTTTTTTTTCTAAATTAGTGTTTTTCTGTCGTAAATTTGCTGTTTCTTCTATAAATTTGCCTTTCAGTTTGAAACTTGTTACTGTAAATACTCAATGAGGAGCTGTAGCATTTGTTGTTGTTTAATTAAAAGCAGCCTACTGTACATTTACTGCTGTTGACAGCCTATTGATACGGTCTCAGCATGCAACACAAACGTACCTTAAAAGACGTACTCCAGGGCACACTGCTCTCGCTGTCTCTGGCTTATTCTCACTCACCACTAGCACCTAGGTTTTATTTAGAGCTCCATCTGCTGGCGGACTCTATAACTGCATTTAAGAATGCAGCTCCAAATACATGATCGTTCAAACGGGATATAAATAAATAATTGATTTTTTGAAATGAACTGGCGGGCCGCAGTGGATGATGTTGGGGGCCACCAGTTGCCCATCCCTGGTCTGGAGAGTTCCCCAAACACTGTGGAAGCTTCCACAGTACTGAGTGCAAACATGCTGTTGTCGATAAAAAATACACTTACCATTTAACAATTTATTTAATAATCAATAGGAGCACATAAGTGAACGAGATTTAGCCACACACACAAAAAAGTGAACACTGCGTGTATGAAGCCCCGTAATATGTGATGGCAATGGTCTTGACTGCTGGTGAAGTTTACAGTTTTAGTTTCTTATTTTAGCACAGTACACATGAAGTAAAACACATAAACTATGACCACTGTAAGAGCTTGTGTCTCATTACGGGTCCATAAACTGATTAATGTTAGCGTTCGTAGCTTGACTGTCTCTGCTAAGCGCTGTAGCCTTACCGACAATTCCACAGGCAGGCACAAGAAGCAAAAACAAAACCACCGTTATCAAAATAAAAGCCTTTTACTTCAGTGCATAGGACGGCATAAGGCCTCTGTACTTCGTAAAATTAACTATTAATAGGAAAACATTTATGCAGAGATCAAAAAATACATATCTCAGAATTGCTGATCAGGTAATTAACCTAAAATAATAAACCTTTCAGGGGGTTATACAACACGGTTGTTGGGGTTGCTTGTTATCCTCCGCAGTAGGCTTGTTCACAGCGTGGTACTTCATAATTGCAGTTATCGCAACAGCCCTAGCAGTCGTAATTGTACCAAACACTCAATAACACAGGTATACATTTATTGCAATGCTTATTGCAATGTTTATTGCATATAACCCCATTTGCAGTTGCTGCATTATATTTTGCCTTTAAACTGTGACAACAAAATTGTGGATGTATACCATTAGGTGCCTAGTATTAATATAGTATTACCAGATAAAACAAACTTATAAAGTTTTTACAAAAATTTTTACAATTGCTTAAGTAAAATAAATAAAACAAGCAAAATAAATAAATAAAATTAAAAATAAAAGTTCAGTTTTAGAATCTGTTCTAGCACAAGCCTCAGCTGTGTTGGAAAAAAATATATACCAATCAACATAAACAAATCTGTTCTACTAAATTACAGCTGATTTGACAATGCCCCACTTTTTTTTTTTTTTTTTGCCCCACTTTTATAGTAACATGTAAATCTGATTTTGGTCTGTATGGATAAAGGCCATTCAAGTGTGGTCAGATTACACACGTGGACAAAATTGTTGGTACCCCTCTGTTAATGAAAGAAAAACCCACAATAGTCACAGAAATAACTTGAATCTGACAAAAGTGGTAATAAATAAAAATTCTATGAAAATTAATCAATGAAAATCAGACAGTGCTTTTGAATTGTGGTTCAACAGAATTACTTTAAAAAACAAACTCATGAAACAGGCCTGGACAAAAATGATGGTACCCCTAGAAAAGATTGAAAATAATGTGACCATAGGGACATGTTCAACCAAGATGTGTCCTCTAATTAACATCACAGGTGTCTACAAACTTGTAATCAGTCAGTCGGCCTATTTAAAGGGTGACAAGTAGTCACTGTGCTGTTTGGTGACATGGTGTGCACCACACTAAACATGGACCAGAGGAAGAAAAGGAGAGCGTTGTCTCAGGAAATTGGAAAGAAAATTATAGACAAGCATGTTAAAGGTTAAGGCTATAAGACCATTTCCAAGCAGCTTGATGTTCCTGTGACTACAGTTGCACATATTATTCAGAAATTTAAGATCCACAGGACTGTAGCCAACCTCCCTGGACGTGGCCACAGGAGGAGACGGATAATACGAATGGTAACAAAAGAGCCTAGAACAACCTCTAAACACATTCATGGTGAACTCCAAGGTCAAGGTACATCAGTGTCAGATCGCACCATCTGTTGTTGTTTAAGCCAAAGTGGACTTCATGGGAGACGACCAAGGAGGACACCACTGTTGAAAACAAATCATAAAAATGCCAGACCGGAATTTGCCAAACTGCATGTTGACAAGCCACAAAGCTTCTGGGAAAATGTCCTATGGACAGACGAGACAAAACTGGAACTTTTTGGCAAGACACATCAGCTGTATGTTCACAGACACAAAAATGAAGCATACCAAGAAAAGAACACTGTTCCTACTGTGAAACATGGGGGAGGTTCTGTTATGTTCTGGGGCTGCTTTGCTGCATCTGGCACAGGGTGTCTTTAATCTGTGCAGGGTACAATGAAATCTCAAGACTATCAAGGTATTCTAGAGAGAAATGTGCTGCCCAGTGTCAGACAGCTTGGTCTCGGTCACAGGTCATGGGTCTTGCAACAGGATAATGACCCAAAACACACAGCTATAAACACCCAAGAATGGCTAAGAGCGAAACATTGGACTATTCTAAAGTGGCCTTCTATGAGCCCTGATCTAAATCCTATTGAACATCTGTGGAAGGAGCTGAAACGTGCCGTCTGGAGAAGGCACCCTTCAAACCTGAGACAACTGGAGCAGTTTGCTCATGAGGAGTGGGCCAAAATACCTGCTGAGAGGTGCAGAAGTCTCATTGACAGTTACAGAAATCGTTTGATTGCAGTGATTGCCTCAAAAGGTTGTGCAACAAAATATTAAGTTAAGGGTACCATCATTTTTGTCCAGGCCTGTTTCATGAGTTTGTTTTTTAAAATAATTCTGTTGAACCACAATTCAAAAGCATTGTCTGATTTTCATTGGTTAATTTTCATAGAATTTTTGTTTATTACCACTTTTGCCCGATTCAAGTGATTTCTGTGACCATTGTGGGTTTTTCTTTCATTAACAGAGGGGTACCAACAATTTTGTCCACGGCGTAATAGCTTTGTTTTGATGCAGTTGACACAGTATATTGTATATTGTATTGACACAGTATATTGTATATTGTGGTATACAAACAGCTTAGAAAATATCAAGTGTCATGTTTTGTCCTGCAGGATTTTTTGTCATGGTTTACATAAATGACAAAAATGTGTGTATTTTTTGTATTTTTATTCTAATGTTTCTTTTTTTCCATTGAGAGAGTAGGGAAGGGAAAGAAACATTCATAATAGCAATGTACTCAAGCATACTTAAATTGTATGATCAGGTGGGTATAGTAACCAGAAATTCTACTCATGTAAAAGCAGTGCTTTGAAATTAATAATTAAAAGTAGGCAACCAAAAATTTCTAATTGAGTTAAGGGTACAAAGAGCACCTACTTAAAAACTTGAGTAATGACTTCAGTCTTGAAGGTCTGAGGTTTGTCTCAACAATTTATAACAATTTTCTTATAGTTTTCTACTTTTCTCTGCAAATCTAAAGTTGAAACCATGTTCCTCAAATTTGTAATTTCCTCTTGTAAAATTGACTTTTCTTGTACATTTGAAACTTTATTATAAATTTGTGGATTATTTTATGACTAATTTTTGCCTGTTTTTTAAAGGGCCTATATCATGCTATTTTAAGCCTTTCAGAGTAAATTATATGCATGTGTGTGATAGTATATTACCTTTGGTACACTGGGGAATGAATTTCTTATGAAATATGAGTTATTTTCACGAGCTACTTTTCCAACCCGGAAGTAAGATGCCTCGATCTCTGAGGCTCCGCCTCTCCTTCTTGTGGATGCCGCCCATTTCATGACGTAACCCCTGAGCCGGCTGCTGCAGCGTGTCGCTGGGTTCCGCCCACGAAAACAACATCTACAGTATACTTTAGAAAAGATGGATGAGCATGTTGTGGAGCCTTACACTCTTGACCCAGAGTCCGATCGGGAATTTGAGGTGCACGAGATACCACAGCGTTTTGCCGATCACCGCTCCGTTAGCTGCGCGGAGAAAGTGGGTGTGTGCGTTAGCCTGGGGGCGGTGCTGGCAGCACAGGCACTTCCTGGAGTGGGCGGCTCACCCACGTTCATATGTATGAACGTGGGGACCCAATCATTATCAGGGACAGAGTGGAGCAGCAGCTCAGAGAGCAGGGTTGAGGAGGAATACTCAGAGATGCGTGAATGGAGCAAAATACCACTTTGGGGGTGTTTTTGGTGAGGAATTAACATTATAACATGCTTAAAAGCTCAAAAAAGTCAATTTTGCATGATATAGTAGGCCCTTTAAAATAAAATTACTGTTTTATTTTTTTAAGATAAATTTGAAACAGACTGTGGTAATTTTTTTTTCTTTTTCCTTATAACAATTTACATTTTTGACCATAATTTTGCAGTCAGAACAAAACAATAATTTAACTGATTACAAAGAAAAAATATTAATAAAACTGTATTTAATGAAATAAATTAACTTAAATGACCAAGGATGCCGTTATTTCTGTTATAATATTTCTTTATATTTATAATTTATTTTTTTTATTTTATTTTTTTTTTAAAGAAATCTCCTCACCACCCAGGCAGCAGAAAAACCTCCCTTATTTTGAAATCAGATGTTGGCACATTTAGTTTGAAGGTTGCTGGCAGATTAAAGTAATTGACTTGGTGAATTTCGGTCACCTTATCCTGCCAGGTACATAATAGGGAACTGTAGTGGACTCTAAAGACATAATTCACCACAATATGTGTTCATGTACAGAATGATCTGTTTAGGCAGTTATAGTTGCGAAGTGACTACATGGCTGGGAGCCGGTCTCCTAGTATCATAATATCTGGCCGGGAAGCGCCTACAATTCGATTCTTTTTTTTTTTTTTTTTTTTTTTTTTAATTCAATAGTAGAAAATACACACAAATTACAAATATGCTAATAATACAAGTAAATACCTCCTAATTTGGCTATTTGGTTAAAAAAAAATGCACATATTTATTTATTTTCCATCAGGCGCGTCAGGGAGCCCTTTGGGTCCTTCGCTCCCTGACAGCTCGGGCACTCGGCAGCTCTGGTGTTTCACACACATACACATCCACACTTCATTCATTCCCATTAACACATTTTGGGGTTTTGTTCAATGCAACGCACGAAACCACTCCTGCACGTGGGTTTTTCATTCACTAAGTGGCTCCTGGTCATTAGTGCAGACATAAATGGCCGGTCGTTTAGCAACGGCTGTTATAGTTGTGTGCTCAGGCTTTCTCATCAGGCACCTCTCTAGGCAGCCGCTGAAGGACCTCAGTTTAGAGCTAGCATTTTTAGCTGTTGCTTTGTCACTGCTGCTGGAGAATAAAAACGGCACGCCTGCTCGTGCGAGAAAAGAGAGAAATTGCCAATCTCATAACTTAATATTGTAGTGGCTGGTGAAATATATACTCAGCAATTCATCAGTCCCCCTGCCTTTCCCTTCATATGAAGCTGGCTGCATTTGGAATTCTAACCACATCTCTTCGCTAAGCGACTCTTCCATTATGGCTCCCGTTTCCAGTGGGTTAAAACCATGATAAACGCCAGTGCTTACATACCTCTTATGATTTTTTTTTTCCGCGTTTAAAGTATTTTAATAAACTCATGTTTCTGTCGGACAGTCACGCTTAGCGAGACACTGTTTGCTGACTGGAAAACTTGTGTGAGCGGGGCACTTCTAAACTCCGCGCGGATGACGGCCACGTGTGTTGTTCGTGTGTGCGCTTGCGAAAAGTCATTGCTTCATATATTTTTATTAATAAAATCATATCGGCGTGGCGGTACGATTTCTGGCGGGGTGGGCCGCCACGGAGAAATGTTACCAGAGGAAACCCTGCATACACACAAAGAAATCAAGGCAACTGTGTTCACAAAACAAGTTATATTTAATAAAGTGGAATGACACAGAGAATAAGTATTGAACATGCTTGGTGAAAATAATTTAATATGTTGTAGAAAAGCCTTTGCTGGTAATAACAGCTTCCAGAGCCCTCATGTATGGAGAAACTAGACACAGGCATTACTCCGGAGTGATTTTAGCCCATTTTTCCACACAAACTGTCTTCAGATCTTGGAAGGTTCCATGGGTGTCTTCTATGAACTCTGATCTTCAGTTTGTTCCATAGATTTTCAATTGGATTCAGGTCAGGTGGCTAACTGGGCCATTCTAGCAGCTTTGTTTTCCTTCTTTGGAGCCAGTTGAGAGTTTCCTTGGCTGTGTGTTTGGGGTCATTGTCTTGCTGAAATGTCCACTGTCATTTCATCTTCAGCATCTTGGCAGATGGCAACAGGTTCTTATCAAGGATGTCTCTGTACATTTGTCCATTAATCTTTCCTTCAATTATATAAAGTGTGCCTGTACCATGTGCTGAAAAACACCCGCACACCATGATGCTCCCACCTCCAAACTTCACTGTTGGTATGGTGTTTTTGGGCTGATGTGCAGTGCCGGTTCTCCTCCAAACATGCTGTGTGTTGTAGCTAGGGATGAGCCGATCCAGTCTGCCGTATTGGTATCAGGTTTGATCCAGGCAAAATGGCTGGATCAGTATTGGTAAGAAATAAAAGTAATTTTCCGATCCGATACATTATTAATATTAAAATGAAGGCTTGATCGTGTTCTCAGCCGCGCTGCGCACAGCTTCTGTAAACAGAAGCAACGAGTGTCACATCACTGGAGCCTGTCTGTGGGACTCATCTCAGTATGTTGCTGTGTGGTACCAGCATTTACAATTTTACACCACCAACTTGATAAAACGCTTGCAGAAGTATCACGGCAAAGGAGTATGCTGAATTCTGTCAAGAACCGAGCAGAAGGACGTATGTCACACAGCAGCTGCTGCTGCAGTGCTGCTTTCCAGCTCCAGAGGCTGGATGCTAAAAGTGAAACCTAAAAAGAACAAAACTGAAAGTAAAAACCAGACTGGAGCGTACCTTTCGGGGGAGAGCCTTCCAGTTGATGAGAGGTAGGTGACAGAAACATAAATAGCATTTTTTAAAATGTTTTTAAATTACTTTTTTGTATTTTGTTTGTATTTTGTATACTTTATTAGTCCCAGAGGGTGCAAGGCTACATGAACATGAAATGGAACAGAAATGACTTCAAAATAAGAGCAAACCTAAAAACTACGAATGGACAGCGAACACTACTAAATAAACCAAGGACCAGGGGCCTTATGTACAAAAAGTACTTGCGCACAAAAACATGGCGTACATCCTTTTCCATGTAAAATTTCAAATGTATCAAGAATGAAATGACCATGGAAATGTGTGCAGCCCTACGCCAACTTCATGGTTGGCGTACGTACGTTTGTACTGTTATTGGTCCGTTGGCGACACTTGGTGATGTTGGGAGACTGATGATGACGTGAAAATTATTGTACACATCAGAGACTCATGATGAACAAACATTTAAGTGTGCGCAATTAGATGAGTGGATTTAAAAGCAAGCGCAAAGAAGTGCAGAAAATGCCTCTAACAACAGAGGATTAGAGCAGGGGTTCCCGAACTTTTCAGCCCACGACCACCAAAATAATGGTGACAGAGACTGGCGACCCCCACTATCCCCAGAGGTGACTGAAACATTAAAAAAAAGTATATACAGGACTCGCGCACTAATAAGCGTAAACAAACATGGGCATAACAACACTGAAGACGCAGACCTGTGGATTGACGGCTTTGGAGCTCCGCTGCGCTCGGATCGGCAGGAAGAGGTAACTGGGAAGCGTCAGGGGGGCGGAGTATGTTTGTACATTAATAAGCAGTACTGCACATCTGTCACGGTCAGAGAGCGCATCTGTACACCCCATGTGGAGCTGCTGTCTGTGTCACTACGCCCCTTTTATTTGCCTCGAGAGTTTCCCCAACTTTTCATCACAACTGTGTACATTCATCCGAGGGCAGACGCTGACTCCGCCTCCAGCACCATCTCTGATGTGGTGCAGCGGCTGCAGTCAATTTCTCCAGAGGCGCCAAACTTCATTCTTGGGGATTTTAACCATGTTTCTTTAAAGAAGACACTTAAAAACTTTCATCAGTATGTCTCCTGCCCAACCAGGCGAAAAAAGACATTGGACCTGTGCTATGGATCCATAGAGAGGGCCTATAAATCACTCCCCCTTCCTCCTTTAGGATCCTCAGATCACAACTGTGTTCATTTGCTGCCCACATATAAAACTGCTCTCAGAAGAGGCAAGGTGGAGACCAGAGACATTGATGTGTGGACAGAAGATTCAGAGCACAGCCTCCAGGAATGCTTTGACTGTACAGACTGGAAGATGTTCATAATGGCCTGCGGGGATGATTTGGACTCTCTGGCTGAGCTCACATGCTCATACATGGCTCACTGTCAAAATAAGTTTGTTCCACGTAAACGTGTCAAAATATACCCCAACAACAAACCATGGGTTACTAAATCAGTTAAATCCTGCTTACAGAGGAAAGCTCTTGCCTTTAAACAAGGGTCTGTTTCTGCGCTACAGGTTGCCACTAAGGAGCTGAAGGCCGAAATTTTAAGAGCAAAACAGAATTATAAATCAGAGTTGGAAAGCAAGATGGCAGCAAATAAACTTGGTTCGGCCTGGGCCAGTATGAAAACTATTGCAGGCCTTCAGAGCACAGAGCGCAGTAACCGTGTGTTTTTAGATGGTTTTAGTTCAGACACAGAGCTGGCTAATGCTCTTAATTGTTTTTATGGTCGTTTTGACTCCTTTGATTTTAGCACAGAAATCCAAGATTTGAAACAGAAACTCAAAGACAATCAGCACTTTAATATTGAGATGCAGGATGTTAAAAGGGAGTTCCGCGCTGTAAAAGTGAACAAAAGTCAGGGCCCTGATAATATATGTGGACGCCTGGTAAAGTCCTGTGCACATGAACTGAGTCCTATATTTCATTATATTTTCAATAAGTCCTTACAGACACAACATGTGCCTAAGATCTGGAAAGATGCCGTGGTTGTTCCCGTTCCAAAATCCAGCTGTCCTAAAACGATAAACGACTTTAGACCAGTTGCTTTGACTTCAATTTTAATGAAAATTTTTGAAAAACTGGTCAGACGTGAGGTCCTAAGGCAGACTGAACATGCATTGGATCCTCTGCAGTTTGCCTATAGGCCTCACAGAGGAGTGGAGGATGCCACTGTCACTCTGTTTGACATGCTTTTCAAACATCTGGATTTTAATGGGACACACGCCAGGCTTTTATTTGTGGACTTTTCTTCTGCCTTTAATAAAATCCAACCTCATATTTTAGTTGAAAGGCTCCTGCAACAATTTGATTTAAGCAATAATCTGGTGGGTTGGATTCTGGATTTCTTAACCAACAGGACGCAGAGAGTAAGGGTCAATGGCACATTGTCTGACCTAAAGTGCTCTTCTACTGGCTCTCCTCAGGGGTGTGTGTTGTCACCACTACTCTTCATCCTGTACACAAACATGTGTCGGAGCAGACATGACAACAGACACATTATAAAGTATGCTGATGACTCAGTCATTGTCAGTCTCCTCCAGGATGGTGAGAGTGGCCACGGCCCAGTAGTTGATGACTTTGTTCACTGGTGTGAGGATTCCTACCTGCAGCTGAATACAACAAAAACGAAAGATATGATTATTGACTTTAGGAGGAAAACTCCCAGGCACAAAGTCACCATACTAAAAGGCCAGACCACCGAATGTGTACAATCATACAAATATCTTGGGACAATTATTGATAGTGGATTGAACTTTGAGGTGAACTGTGAAAGGGTGTGCAAAAAGGGTCAGCAAAATTTGCATTGTTTGAGGAAACTTGCACGCTTCCAAATTGACCGAACCATAATGACTATGTTCTATCGGGCTTTTATTGAATCTGTTTTATCCTTTTCTTTAATGTCATGGTTTGGTCAGATAAAACTGAAACAGAGGAAATCCTTGGATCAGGTAGTCAGATGGTCCAGTCGTTTGCTTGGTGAGTCACAGCTGAGCCTGACATCCCTGTACACCAGACAAGTACAGAGGATGGCCGACTCGATTTTAAATGATGACTCCCACCCTTTGCACTGCAACTTTCAGCTTCTTCCCTCCAGACGGAGGTTTGCTGTCCCAAAAAGTAGAACCCAGCGCTACAAAAACAGCTTTGTCCCTGCTGCTGTCAAAGAGTTGAACAAGCTATAAAAATTATATTGTACATATTTTATATTTACCTATTTTGTAAGATGTGTGCCTGTGTTTGTGTCTATGTTGAATGTAATTAGTGGCTTGTAAATATGGATGTCACCAACTGCAAAACAAATCTACCTACGGGTACAAATAAAGTAACCTGAACCTGAACCTGAACCTGAAGAACAGAACAGCCTGACAACCATGATATGAGTTTACATATAACAATTTGCTAAACGATTAAAGCAGAATACATTAAAGTAATTTCCATTTAATTTAGGAGTGAACATTGTTGCTGTCGTGCAACAGTGTTCACTCTTAAATTACAACAATTCCTCTCGACACTTGCGACACTTGGAGGAAGGCTGGTCTGACTGCTTATGGAGTCCTTGATGGTACTCTCCTCCTCCTCCTCCCCCCGCACCAGATGTCGACCTTTCTGGTGGTATGTCTTCGCTCTCCTGTTCTGCCGTCTCTTCTGGCCTCTCTGCGTTGTCTTTGGTCGGTATTAACCAATATTTCATTTTTAAAAATATTATCCTTGGCTTAAAGAGTAATGTTGTGGAGGATGAATTAGATGAGACACGAGCTGCAGACACACAACTTTATTCCTCCAACAAGCAGAACACACTGAACTCTGTGTGCCAAAGTGAATCCCCTTATACAGCTTTATTCCCACCCCTGGCACCCGGAGTACACACATTTACATACAGGACAACAGAGCATGACTCAACACAATACTTTCGTGCCTGGCATCCTAGGTATGAACCGCGGCTTCCACCCAACACAGTACATTCATGCCTGGCATACCAGGAATGTGAAGGCACATCTTCATTTGGTTTATTACCCCCCGGCGCTCTGGCGCCAGTCGTTGCCTCCTCTCCTTTCTTATCCTCATTTCCATCTCTCACCCTCTACCCCCTATTCCTCAAAGTCACTGGGTGGAGAAAGACCCGTTGTGGCAGAACAATGTGTTGATTTGAGCTGTTTACATGAAATCTACTGGTGCACACTGACCTGTGTGTGACATGTGATGTTTCTGTGATGCAGTTACAGGGTTTCCTCTGGTAACATTTCTGGGTGGCGGCCCGCATCGCCAGAAATATTACCGCCTCGCCAGTGAGGAGATATGAATTTAAGAAAAATACATGAAGCAATGACTTTCTGCAAGCGCGCACACAAACAACGTGTGTGGCCGTCATCTGCGTGGAGTTTAGAAGTGCCCCGCCCATGCAAGCTTTCCAGTCAGTCAGAAAACGAGAATAAAAGCATACATGAATCATACATACATACTTTCTTTCACAGTGGCAGCAGCATCTTTGTGTAAAAGGAGTGAAAACTGGGAAGTCAAACTGCAGAAATGGACTCTATATTTGAAGAGGGTCTTTCTGCAGTTGTGGGGGTTTCCCCTACATTTGAAAGTGCTATGAGATGACTTGTGAAATGGTGCTATATAAATAAAGTTGAATTGAATTGGAGGCATTTATCATGGTTTTAACCCGCTGGAAACGGGAGCAATAACAGAAGAGTCGCTTAGCTAAGAGATGTGGTTAGAATTCATATGCAGCCAGCTTCACATGAAGGGAAAGACAAGGGGGACTACTGAATTGCTGAGGATATATTTCACCAGCCACTACAATATTAAGTTATGTTCCCAATTATGTATCTGGCAGGTTAAGATGACTGAAATTCACAAAGTCAATGACTTTAATCCGTCAGCAGCCTTCAGACAAACTAAACGTGCCAGCATTTGGATTTCAAAATGAGGGACATTTTTCTTGCCGTCTTGGTGGTGAGATTTCTAAAAAAAAACAACAAAAAAAAAACCTATAAATATATAGAAATATTATAACAGAAATAACAGCATCCTTGGTCATTTAAGTTAATTTAAATCATTAAATACAATTTTATGAATATTTTTTTTTCTTTGTAATGAGAGTTAAATTATTGTTCTGTTCCGACTGCAAAGTTATGGTTAAAAATATAAATTGTTATAAGAAAAAAGTAAAAAAAATTGCCAGTCTGTTTCAAATTTATCTAAAAAAACCAAAACAGTAATTTTATTTTACAAAAACAGACAAAAATTAGTCATAAAATAATCCACAAATTTATAATGAAGTTTCAAATGTACAAGAAAAGTCAATTTTACAAGAGGAAATTACAAATTTGAGGAACATGGTTTCAACTTTAGATTTACAGAGAAAAGTAGAAAACTATAAGAAAATTGTTATAAATTTTTGAGAAAAACCTCAAACCTTGAAGACTGAAGTCATTACTCAAGTTTTTAAGTAGGTGCTCTTTGTACCCCTAACTCAATTAGAAATTTTTGGTTGCCTACTTTTAATTATTAATTTCAAAGCACTGCTTTTGCATCAGTAGAATTTCTGGTTACTATACCCACCTGATCATATAATTTAAGTATGCTTGATTACATTGCTATTATGAATGTTTCTTTCCCTTCCCTACTCTCTCAATGGAAAAAAAGAAACACTAGAATAAAAATACACACATTTTTGTCATTTATGTAAACCATGACAAAAAAAATCCTACAGGACAAAACATGACACTTGATATTTTCTAACCTGTTTGTATACCACCATAGACAGAGAGAGAACCTGAATTAGACAGAGCTCAGAGGGCAAGATGAGACAGAAGAGAAGAGCCAAGGAGAGGGAACTGTTCAGGCAGAGGAAGGAGAGAAGGATAACACCACTAAAAAGTCTAAACACAGGATGTCTGGGTGGGACCCCAACTGGCCCAATATTCAAGCTTTGGTTGTACAATACTTCAAATGGTAAGTTCCATATGCAACGTTACTGTGTAAAATTTTAAAAAGAAATAAATAGTATAAAATTAACATATGTTGCCACCGCGCCAAGGTCTTTAAGCCAGAGGAAACACTGCTGTTGTGGAGATGTGAGAATGATGAGGCAGAATTCTCTCTCAAGTCAGCTTTATTCACATCACCATCATTTCAAAGCAGAAAACGAGATCCACACAGTAAACTCTCGTCCTTAAATATCAGGACTCAGGTCACATGTATCACAGACCACCTTGCATAATAAAGAAAGTCACAATGCATCCTCTCTCCATGATATCACTTCAACTGTCTACAATGCATCCCTTCTTTAATCCTTTAATTAAACTCCCCACAGGAGGCTGCACGGTGGCGCAGTGGTTTAGCACTGTGGCAGCACAGTTTTACCCTCGGCCGGGGGATCGCGGGGATCATGAGATCGTGGGTTCGATCCCAGCCCCCGACCAACAGTGAGCTGTGTGGAGTTTGCATGTTCTCCCCGTGTTGCGCGGGTTTACTCCGGGATTTCTCCGGTTTCCTCCCGCACACCAAAAACATGTAGGTTTAGGGCGCTCGCGCACGCAGCGACCAGCAGCCGGTGGCTTGTCACCAGACTGCAAACCAAGTCTACCTACGGGTACAAATAAGTAACAAAAAAAAAAAAAAAAAAAAAAAAAACAGTCTCAAGCCTTGCATACCAAAGCTAAGATTCTTGCAGCTTCCTGTAATCACTAAGGAAGCTGCTCTGCCTTTGTTCTGACCTAAAATGTGATTCACAAAACAGGTCCCATATGTGTGTCCACCACACAAAGCCCCCCCAACATTTTAGACAAACAGAACAAACAAGAGAATAACCACATGCATGCCGTGATAGTATCAATACACATCAGTCCACATGCTGTATAGGCTTCAGTCTCCTGCCGTATCTGCTGTAGCTGGGATTCAACGTCTCTGTGGCGCTGTCACGCTGGGGGTTTGCCGTCTGGGGGTGGAAACCTTTTGTCAGCACCTGTGGGTGTTCTGGGGAAATATTACTCTGTGAAGCCCCCCACGGTGGTCTACCTTGCCGCGGGGCCCTCGCCAACAGCACCTGCTCATCTGCCACCACAAAAGCGGGTTTGAGTCTGTTTATGCCAACTTTCTCTTTCCTACCCCCCCAAATCTAGCAAAAACTGCTTGTCCCCTGTTTCTAGCACTCTGAACGGTCCGTCATAAGGCGGTCGCAGCGGGGTTCGATGCGCATCGTGTCTAACAAAAACAAACTCTGCGTTCTTCAAAGTTTTAGGCACAAAAACGCGCGGAAAACTGTGGTGCGCAGGGCCGGGCAGCGTGCTTGATTCTATGTTACTCCACAACAGCTGAGACGGGGAGGCGTCTGGCGCAGGGTTATCTGGGAGAAACTCCCCAGGCAGCCGGAGTGGCTGCGCAAACACGAGCTCCGCTGGGGAGGCTTCTAAGTCCTCTTTAGGCACAGAACGCAACCCCAATAACACCCACGGTAACTTGTCAACCCAATTTGCATCCGTCAGTGACGCTCTGAGAGCCGCTTTCAATGACCTATGAAAACGTTCGCATAACCCGTTAGCCTGCGGATTGTACGCGGTTGTGCGGTGAATTGTGACACCCAGGCTGCGGGCCATTGTCGACCAAAGCTCGGACACAAATTGAGGGCCTCTGTCGGACGTAATGTCCGACGGAACGCCGAAGCGCGCCACCCAAGCTGTTAAAAACACGCGCGCCACCTCCTCGGCCGTGGTTGATGCCAGCGGGACCACTTCAGGCCAGCGCGTGGTGCGGTCCACCATTGTCAGAAGGTGTGTGCACCCTTGTGACGGCAGGAGGGGGCCCACGAGGTCCACATGAACGTGATCGAACCTCTTGGCCGGAATGTGAAACGGCTCCAAAGGAGCCTTCGTGTGCCTGTGTACTTTGGCTCGTTGACACGCCGTGCAGACTGCTGCCCACTCTTTAACTTGTTTGCGGAGGCTCGGCCACACAAATTTCTCTCCTACCATTTTGACCGACGCGCGCACTCCTGGGTGCGCCAAGGAATGAACCGAGTCAAAAACGCGGCGGCGCCATGCGGCCGGTACTACCGGACGCGGCCGTCCAGTGGAGACATCGCAGATTGGGGGGGCATGCCGTCTTGCAGCACCCTGCTCTCCAGCCTTAACCCTGTTGGTCCAGACTGAAGCGCGCGCATGTCCGCGTCACCAACCTGCTCCGCGGCCATGGCTGCATAATCTACCCCTACGCTGACTGGGGCCGCCACAGCGTGCTAGAGGCAGTCTGCCACTACATTGAGTTTGCCCGCCACATGCTGAATATCAGTGGTAAACTCTGATATCGCGGCCAGCTGTCTCTGCTGCCGGCCTGACCACAGTTCAGAAACCTTGGCCATCGCGAATGTTAGCGGTCTATGGTCAACGAACGCGGTGAAATAGCGTCCTTCTAGCCAGAACTGAAAGTGACGGATGGCCAAATGGAGAGCCAGCAGCTCCCTGTCGAACGCGCTGTATTTACGTTCGCTATCGCGCAAGGTCCTGCTGAAAAATGCGAGGGGCTGCCAAACCCCGGCTACATGTTGCTCCACGACCGCCCCTATGGCCACCTCTGATGCGTCAGTGGTGAGCGCTATGCGGGCCGTTAGGTCTGGGTGTGCCAACAACGCAGCCTTTGCCAAGGCTGCTTTCACTTCCGAGAATGCTTGGTCCCGCTCCGGGGACCACTCGACCTTATCCGTGGGTTTCTTTTTTTTGAGCGCGGCATACAGCGGCTGCATGAGTTGCGCCGCGCGGGGGAGAAAACGGTTATAAAAATTCACCATTCCCAAAAACTCCTGCAACGCCCTGACCGTGTGCGGCCAGGGGAAATCTGCCACCGCGCGCACTTTGTCAGGAAGAGGAACTGCTCCTTCGGGGGAGACGCGGTGTCCTAAAAAATCGGTCTGCGCCACCCCGAACTGACACTTCGCTAGGTTGATTATTAACCCGTGATCTCCCAACCTTCGGAAAACTGTGGCCAGGTGTTTTTTGTGTTCGTCTTCGGACGTGCTGGCTACTAAAATATCATCCAAGTAGACGAACACGAAAGGGAGATCGCAAAGCACCACGTCCATCATGCGTTGGAACGTCTGAGCAGCCCCTTTAAGTCCGAATGGCATGCGTAAAAACTCGAATAGGCCAAACGGCGTTATTACCGCTGTTTTGGGTACGTCCTCAGCGCGCACTGGGACTTGGTGGTAACCGCGGACCAAGTCTATTTTAGAAAAAACGCGCGCCCCTGCCAAATGAACGGAAAAATCTTGGATATGCGGGATTGGGTAGCGGTCGTGCGCTGTAGCGTTGTTTAACCTGCGGAAATCCCCGCAAGGTCGCCATGATCCGTCAGCTTTCGGGACCATGTGTAGCGGGGAAGCCCACGGACTTTTTGAACGTCTGATGATGCCTAACCTCTCCAGGTTGGCGAACTCCTCGCGCGCTATGGCCAGCTTAACTGCGTCCAAGTGCCGAGCTTTTGCAAAAACGGGCGGTCCGGTAGTGGTAATAAAATGCTCCACCCCGTGTTTAGCGACTGTTGCCGAAAATGTGGGGACCATGAGTGCTGGGAACTGAGTGAGCAGTGTGTGGAACTTATCGCTTGCAGCTGTGACGTTGGCTTGTGCTGTTGGCGGGGCCACTCGCGCTGTACAGGGGATAGAATCAAAAGAAAATGCATTAACCAGGCGCCTGTTAGCGAGATCAACCAACAAACTATGTGAGCACAAAAAATCAGCCCCCAACATATTGAAATTTACTGCTGCTACAACAAAAGTCCACTCAAATGTACGGCCGTGTAGAGACAGGAGCAGAGTCTTCTCACCAAAGGTCTTAATCTCCAAGCCGTTCGCTGCTGTCACCCGGGGACCTCCGGAACCAGCCAGTCTGTCCGCGTAGGAAGGTTTGATGAAACTCAACTGGGAGCCTGTGTTGACGAGGAACTGCCTCCCCGAGCGTGCGTCCGACAAGTAGAGCAGCTTGTTCTCCTCCCCAAGGGCCGCGGCTGCTACCGACCCCCGGTCTTGGCGTTTCCCAAACGCCTGAACTGGCACGGTGGTACACATCTGCGTGCCCTCTCTGCGAAACGGCGATGATAGAAACAAAGGACGTCCGATCCGCGTTCCCTGGCCCCTGCCGCCGCCGTCGTCGGTGAGTCTGGCACTGCTGCCTCTGGCCCCCTGTCATCTCCGGTCGTCGCGCCGAGTCCCGCTGCAGGGGCCATGGCTGCGCACCGCTTGGTGGCGTTGACAATCCGCTGCGCCTCTCGGCCCAGCGCGCGGTAGTCCCGTTGGACCAACAGTGGCGAACTGGCCAGGGTCACTCTCGCTGCTGACGGTAGAGTCCTGAGGAAAAGGTGCGTGAAAATGAAGTGATCGTTGTCAGAGTCTTTCAACCTCAACAACTTCTCCATCAGGTTCACAGGCATGTCATTTTCCAACTCCGTCAGGGCCAGGAGCCTCTCTGCTTGCTCCTCCGCCGAGGGGGTGAATTGTTGGATGAGTGCAGCCTTCAGCGTGCCGTATTTGTCGCTGTCCGGCGGCTGGTCGATCAGGCTCTCCACATGCTGGGCCGTGTTGTTGTCCACCTTTGCGACTACGTGGTAGAATTTTGTGGCGTCTACCGATATCCCCCGGAGGTTGAACTGCGTCTCAACCGCGTTGAACCAGGAGTGCGGATTGTTCTGCCAGAAGTCCGGTAGCTGGACTGTGGCGGCATTCGCTTGGCTGGGGGCTCCTGACGAGGCTGGCCCGGGGGAATTCTCCTCTTGCATGATACGTCTCGGGTCACCAGTGTGGTGATGTGAGAATGACGAGGCAGAGTTCTCTCTCAAGTCAGCTTTATTCACATCACCATCATTTCAAAGCAGAAAATGAGATCCACACAGTAAACTCTCGTCCTTAAATATCAGGACTCAGGTCACATGTATCACAGACCACCTTGCATAATAAAGAAAGTCACAATGCATCCTCTCTCCATGATATCACTTCAACTGTCTACAATGCATCCCTTCTTTAATCCTTTAATTAAACTCCCCACAGTTTCAAGCCTTGCATACCAAAGCTAAGATTCTTGCAGCTTCCTGTAATCACTAAGGAAGCTGCTCTGCCTTTGTTCTGACCTAAAATGTGATTCACAAAACGGGTCCCGTATGTGTGTCCACCACACTATAATGTTTTCTGTTAGCGACAAGTTAGCATCGTCACTTAGCATTTACAGTCTTATAATTAGAGCAAGATGGTGTTAATGTGACTTAAATGAGGTTAGAGGACTATCCTCTCTGACACAGCATGGTGGGGAAAAAGTCCAACATCTGTGGCTGGCACAGAAGTAGCGGAAAAATATTAGCTTGCAGTTAGCTGCTGTGGCACACCTGGCACACTGTGGGGGAGAGGCAGGGGGGTGACAAGTAGAAACAGGTATGTCGCTTAAATCCTGATATAAACAATGCAGTTTTAAATGAAACGGTAGATGTTTATGGTAGATGTGTGTTTACTGTAGATGTGTCACCGATATATGTTGTCATATCGCACATCCCTAGTTTAATGTTTATTTGAAAGGGACATTACATACTAATGAATATTAATACAAATGTAAGTATGCCATATTTAGCAATACTGCTAATTTGCATCTGTAGTCCCCCGGTCAGTCACAAAAACAAACAAATAATGTACAGAACAAAGTATGTTCTGTACTTTTGTTGTTTTAAATAAGGGGGACTGCATCGGGTTTGGATTGGTATTGGCTGATACTCAAAGTCACAGTATCGGTATGGGTCTTGTAAAAGTGGTATTGGTTGATCCCTAGTTGTGGCATCCAAAAAGTTCAGTTTTTGTCACATCTGACCAGACTATATTCTCTTTTACTGGCTTGCCCAAATGTTGTGCAGCAAACTTTAAACGAGCTTCAACATGCTTTTTCTTCAGCAATGGAGTCTTGCGAGGTGTGCAGGCATAGAGCCCATGTCGGTTGAGTGCATTACTTATTGTTTTCTTTGAAACAGCAGTACCTGCTAACGCTCTGTGTTTCTGGAGCGCTCCACGAATAGGCTTTAGCTCTTGGATCACTCTTCTGATAATTCTTCTGACTCCTCTGTCAGAAATCTTGTGAGGAGCTCCTGGTCGTGGCAGGTTTATGGTAAAATGTTGTTCTTTCCACTTCCGAATGATGGCTCCAACAGTGCTCAATGGAACATTCAGCACTTTAGAAATGCACCTGTAACCAATGCCGTCATTATGTTTTGCAACAATAAGGTTACGAAAGTCTAGAGAGCTCTTTGCGTCTACCCGTCATGAGTTCTTTGTGGTGTGACAATGTGATATTCACGGACATTTTTAAAGGCTATCAGTCAGGACTAAAGCAGCTGAAATTAATTTGCACTGATGGGATGGCTTCTTAAATTCTGATGGATTTCAGCTGGTTTCTTGGCTTTGTATGCCTTTTTGCACCCCTTTTTTTTGTCATGTGTTCAATATTAAATATAACTTTTGTGAACACAGTTACCTTGATTTCTTTGTATGTATGGATTACTTGGGTTGTTACTGATAGCTGGTGAAAATCGCAGGTCAGTGACTCCATCAGAAATAGGTTTAATGAGAAAAATGTTGACGTGTTTACCTATTTTCCCCGCTTTACAAACGTACAAATTCTTAAATTTCAAGTTGTAAGATACCTGGCACTGGAGTTCGACGAGCCCAGAAAGGTCTGGAAGAATGATGTTGCACCTCTGGTGCCTGCATGCATTACTGGGTCTTCTGCTTTGCTGGAGTCACTGTCAGCAAGGTTGGCCTGTATGACATAAAAATGTATAGAGATACCACTAAGTTTACTGGAAAATCTTGTTTTTGTCTTTCATGTACCCATAATATTCAAATATGTTTTTTTTAAAAAAAAATGCTTTTTCAAGGAAGCCTCCAGCCGCCATCTTTTTTTTTTTCCACAATATCTTTATTGAACCTTTTTTTTTTTTTTTTTAACAAACATGATACAAACAATCAAACACTAACACTAAAGTACTACAAAAAAAAAAAAAAATACCCTAAAAACACCAACAACCACCAACAAAATCAAGTCTTCAACAATGCTCCTCTGTTTAGTCTAGACAATCCAATACATTAGTATACATATTATGTTCACCAGTTTGGAATTTACAAGGTCCACACACATCATTCACCTTCTTCTTCAAGAGTTATGTTTAAATTTTTTACATAATCAATAAAAGGTCTCCATATATTCTCAAACACAATTTCCTTTGATTTCAGTATATATGTTATTCTTTCTAATGGAAGGTTTGTTAACATCTGTCTTAACCACTGAGTCACATCTGGTCTATGAGTCTTTTTCCATAATAGTGCAATACATTTTTTGGCATTAAGCAAACTGAGGTCTATGAATGTTCTTTCACTTTTATTGAAATTATGCTTTTCTGGGTACAGACCCAACAAAAACAGTTTAGGATTCAATATGATTTGTTTTGAGATTATTTTTTCAATTGTTACCCTCACCTCCTCCCAAAACATTCTTATTAATCTACATTCCCATAAACAATGAAATAGGGTTCCTTTACTTTCCATGCATTTTGTGCATGTATCTGGTATATTTTTGTTATATCTATTTAACTCCTCCGGTGTAACATACATCCGCATTAACCATTTGAAATGTATCAATTTAAGGCGTGCATTTATTGATTTGGTTTGAGCTTCTGTACAAGCCAATTCCCATTGTTCCTCTGAAATTTCAATTTGCAGATCTTCTTTCCAGTAGTTTAATCTTTTCAGTGAATTTTCACTTGAAGATAGTGTCAATGAGTTATAAAACTCTGAAATAATACCCTTTCTTTTACTATCTTTCATCATCATTTTTTCCAAGGATGAATAAATAGGTCGAGTGAGAGCTTTATTTTGATTTGATCGAATAAAGTTTCTAAGTTGAAGATATTTAAAAAAATGTGTTCTATTGAGATTAAATTTGATCCTCAGCTCTTCAAAAGACATTATGTTGTCTGCACATGGCAAATATAAATCCTGAATCTTTTGTATCCCTTTTAAATTCCATACTTTAAATACAGCGTCCGCTCTCCCTGGTTTAAAATATTGATTACCCCATATTGGACTAAATTGTGACAATAACTGTGGTTCTTTTAAATAGTTTTTAGCTTCACACCATATTTTGATCATATGCTTTACAAATGGATTTTTAACTTGTTTTTGTAATTTTTTTGCCGAATCTGAGTATATGAATATGGGAAGAGGTAAAGGTAAATTGTATGATTCCATTTCAGTCCAGTGAGGGAGATCATTTGATGAAAAATAATATGTCATAGACCTCAGTTGTGCCGACCAATAATACAACATAAAATTTGGACATTTCAGACCTCCACGATCAAATGGTAAATATAATAAAGACAAACGTAATCTAGCCCTCCTGTTGTTCCATATAAATTCCACTAACTTTTTTTTTATTCTTGAGAATAGATCTACAGGTGGTGATAAGGGAATGTATTGAAATAAATAAAGTATTTTAGGTAAAATATTACTTTTAAGTATATTGATTCTCCCGATCATCGACATTGGTAGTGACATCCATCTCTGAGTTAACTCATTGATATCTGACATTAAGGCTTCATAGTTGACACTGGCGACTGATTCTAGCTTAGGCATAATTTGGATTCCTAAATATTTAAACTGATTTACAACATTGAATTGATTTACCTCAGGGGCTGGGTAATTTCTCTGGGTCTCATTTAGCATTAATATTGAAGATTTAGTTTTATTTATTTTATATCCTGATATTTCCCCAAAATTCTTTATTAAATTCAACAAGGTTGGAATTGATTTTTTTAGATTCGACATAAACAAAATTATATCATCGGCGTACAGGGAGATTTTATGTTCTGTTGGTCCAACTTTAATTCCATATATTTGTGAATGTAAACGTATCGCTATCGCTAAAGGTTCAATTGCCATAGTAAACAGTAAAGGTGAAAGTGGACAGCCTTGTCGACATCCTCTATTGATTTTTATTGGTTTTGAAATATTGTTATTTGTTAGGATTTCTGCTGTAGCATTATTGTATATTATTTGAACCCATTTTATGAAATTATTTCCAAGTCCAAACCTTTGTAGGACTTCAAAAAGAAAGGGCCATTCAACTCTATCAAAGGCCTTTTCGGCGTCCAATGATAGGAGAGCTGTATCCGGTGCTTCTTTATTAAAATAAATAATATTAAATAGTCTTCTTACATTATGGAAGCCTTGTCTACCCTTTATAAAGCCATTCTGATCTCGATTAATAATATTTGGTAAAATTTCTTGTATTCGTCTTGCTAAAATTTTACAGATTATCTTAAGGTCGGCGTTTAATAGGCTTATTGGTCTCATATTTTCACATTTATTAGAGGGCTTACCTGGTTTTGGCAACAGTATAATTAAGGCATTATTTATGTATGATGGTAAATTATTATTTTGAAATGCTTCTAAAACCATTTCCAAAAAAGGTTTTATTAATTTATTCTTAAATTTTTTATAAAGGTCAACTGGAAGACCATCTGGTCCTGCACTTTTTCCTGATTTCATATTATCAATGGCTAGCCCAACTTCTTCTTGACTAATTTTAGACTCCAATATCTCCCTGTTTTCATTTGGAATACACGGTATAGATAGTTCGTTCAAAAACCCATTTAGTTTTGTTAAATCAGGTTCATTTTTGGTATCATATAATTTTTCATAGTAATCTCTAAAGGCTCTATTAATTTCTAAAGGATCTATAACTACCTGTCCGTTACTTATAATACTGGTAATTGGTGTTTTAATTTCCAATTGTTTAATCTGCCATGCTAATAATTTTCCTGATTTTTCACCTTGTTCATAAAAAGATTGTTTCAATCTTAGAAGACTCGAGGCAGCTCTATTCGCTGATTTTTTGTCGTATTCAGCTCTCAAAATCAGTAATTCATTCTCCAACCTTGGGTCACTTCCTGCATACACTTTTTCCTGAAGACTTTTTATTTTATGTTCCAATTTAGCTCTCTCCTCTCGAGTCTTCTTAGATTTTGATCCTGTATAACTAATAATATGTCCCCTAATAAAAGCTTTGAAAGCCTCCCACTTTACACATGCTGATGTTTGTGTAGTATTGATGTCAAAGAACTCGTCTATCTGTTTTTCTATATACTTGACAAATTCCTCATCCTGAAGCCATTTATGCTGAAATTGCCATCTACCTGATTCCTTTGTCAATTTTTTATCTACATATATTAGACAACAGGGTGCATGATCAGAAATCACGATGTTATCATAAAAGCAGTTTTGAATCTTGGACCTTAATTCTGTGGAAATCAAAAAATAGTCAATACGTGAGAATGTCTTGTAGGTACTGGAATAACAAGAATAGGCTTTAACTTGTGGTTTCATTTCTCTCCATATATCTAACAATCTCAATTCTTTCATAAAATGATTAATAGTCATCCTACATCCAATGTGCGTACAATCCAGTCCTGTTGATCTATCCACACCTGGATTCAATGTACAATTAAAATCCCCTGCTATTATATGTTGCCCTGTAAGTGATGATAAGATGAGAAATAAATTAGCAAAGAACTTCTGATCATCTATATTGGGACCATATAAGTTCACAAGATTTATATTTTCTAATAGCAAAGAACCTTGAATGATTACATATCTTCCAAATTTGTCTCCAATTACATTTTTCACCTGAAAAGGAACTGATTTATGTATGAGAGTCATAACTCCCCTGGCTCGGGATGAAAATGAAGAGGTGAATACACTTCCCTGCCATCTACTCCTAATTCTTTTAACATCCTCCTCTATCAGATGAGTTTCTTGTAAAAACACAATTCTTGAACCCATGTCCTTTATTTTATTCATAACTTGTTTAAGTTTTTTTAAATTTTGTAGACCTCTGCAATTCCATGAAGTTAAATTAAGATTAACACTTTGGTCCATGATCAATAGAGAGTTTGGGATTACCTTGCAGTGTAAACATGCTCATACAGAGAAGCAAAAACATGAGTGGTTGAACATTCATCCTACAAACTACACACAAACAAATTTCCCCTTCCCACACTTGTGGCAAACCCCCCAAAATCAAAAGAAAAATTCTGTCTCCCGATATAGCCATCGACTGTTCCACACCCACGGGGAACAGCCTAAGCCACTCCTTCTTCATCCTCCCAATCACCCTAACTCTACTGCTTTTAATGACGTAACATTAACTCTCCTCTGTAGTTTTCCAACTTAACTCCAAAATTTTTAACAACTTTGTACATCATAGTTTTTTTTTTGTTTGTTTTGTTTTTGTTTTGTTTTTTTTAATATATAATACAATCTATATTTTGTAAACTTACTATTTACTTCAAGTCAGTCAGATGCCTGTGCAAATGCTTAATTATTCTACCTTATATTTTGTTCATGCTTAGCTCCCACCAGTCTCTTCTTCTTCTTTGATCTTCTTGATGAACTCCTGCGCCTCCTCTGGGGTCTTGAAAATGTGGGTTCTGCCCTCATACGTGGTCAGCAGTCTCGCAGGATAGATTACACCATGACGAATCCCAAGGTTGCGCAGCTCCTTACGTATGGGATCAAACTGCTTCCTCAATTGCTGGATTCCTGTGGCCAAATCTGGGTAGAACCGCACCTGCTGGTCCTGGTGTTTAATCTCTCCTTTAGCACGTGCAGCGTTGAAGATCTTCATCCTGTCTCTGTTGCTAAGAAACTTCATAATTAAGGTCCTCGGCGGTCCCTTATCTCTCCGTGGGCCAATACGATGTGCTTTTTCCAGAACCACTGCTGATTGCAACTCCTCGCTGCCCAGCACCTCCGGAATCCACTTTTCCAGAAAGGAACATACGTCCCGACCTTCTGATTCCTCTGGAAGACCCACCAGCCTCAAATTATTCTGTCTCGACCGAGATTCCAAATCCAAAATATTATCTTCCAGAGATTTATTTTTTTTTTCCAAAGTGCGCACCTTTAATTGAAGACGGGTGACGTCATCTTCAGCACTAGCGAGACGGAGCTCCATCTGCGCCGTTCGTTCTACACAGTCACCCAATTCCTTTCTTATTCCTTCCAACGCTGTCATAATCCCATCAAATCTAGAGGAAAAGTCCGCTCTCATTGAACTCATGGCAGCCATCAGCGCATCTGCGCCATTCCCCGCAAACATCGCACCGCCGCCAGCTTCCTCCGCCATATATGGAGTTTTGTTTGCTGCGTCACAGACCTGAAAGTCCGTTAATTTGGACTGTTTCGGCGGCTCGCTTTTTCCTTTTCCTAGTTTTCCAGCCTTAGGCTTCGCCGACATATCCTCGCCCAAATGCTGGGATACGTTCTGTCCCAAATGAGAGAGTTATTTGCCGATTTTTTTTCTCCAGGAGCAGAGCAGAGCGAGACACGTCCGTCCTACGTGGCAGCCATAACCGGAAGTCCCAGCCGCCTCTTTAACTTAAAATAGCTGTGTGCCAAAAAGATCTGAATTCAGTTTTTGACTAGAACTGATAACATGATCCTGCTGTACTTTATGCAACACAATGACTTATTTTCCTTTATTGCACTCTTGCACTTTTTTCTCTTTTGTACCATGAAGAAGAGCTGCATTTTAAATTTTGTTGTATGGATGTAAAATGACAATGGCTTTCTCACGTTACGCTACACCATAAAGTTCAGTTTTGTAGCGTTGGCTTCAACTTGCAATGTGGAAAAGAAAAAAAAACACATGGGCTGGCTATTAGTGGTAGCTGGTATATGTTCTTTGGCCATATAAGCATAATTAGCATAGCTGACTACATTCTATTCATCTTAACTTAAAATCTCAATCATGTACCTTGTCTCAGTCCACTGCTCATGCATGATTGTGGTATGCTTTCTGCCAAGATGCTGTAACATCGATATTGTGCTGTTGTGGTATGCTATCTTAGCTTTACAATGTACACACTGCACAATGTTTTCCTTCAGTTTGAGCTTGAAATAGTGAGCCTAAGTCACACCCCCTCTACTTCTGCATATGGGACCTTAAATCGAAAAAAAATTCTCCACTGAAATGAATGGCGAGAGCAAAATTATCTTTTGATCCCGATCAAATTTTGCCATGAGTTACACATATGTTTGTCAATTTAAAAGATAATTTTCCACAATTAAAGTTGTCGGCTGTTGTATAATAACAGAGTAGTATTTAGTTTTTGTTTCAATGATTAGTGGACAACTCCCATCATCCCACATCACTAAATATGAGCATGGCGGGAGATTTCTAAAACCTCACCTCCTGTTTCCTGACCGATGGAAAAAATGACCCAGAGAGGAGACAAACAACACAAAGGTATCGTGAGAGCTGCAGCTGATCCAGAGAATGTTAGTTACTTCAGCCTGGGCACGCTTTGAAAATGTGACATAAGCGCCGTCCATCTGTGTTTGTAGTTTTTTAATTTGCGTATTTTTAATAACCTTATACCTTAACAGTTAAGACAACAACCTATACCATTATTTACATGGAAAATTATCTTTTAAATTTACAAACGTGTAACTCGTAGCAAAATTTGATCGGGATCAAAAGATAATTTCACTCTTTGCTTTGGCTCTCTTTGATCCCAGACTTGAGATACTTTTTGTCTTTTTCTCTGACTTTAGTTTTTTTCTGTCGCTCTGTTGCTTTTCTCCCAGCTCCGCTGAATCCATGATACCACATCTTGTTTACATAGCATGACTGGAAGAAGGTCATATAGACCGGAACTGCTGCGTTAAACGAAGCCTTGAATTGTAGATTTTGGGTGGCGCGGTGGCGGAGTGGTTAGCCCTGCGGCAGCACAGCAACTCACCCTTGGCCTGGGGATCCTGGGTTTGATCCCAGCCCCCGACCAACAGTGATCTGTGTGGAGTTTGCATGTTCTCCCCATGTCTGCGTGGGTTTACTCCGGGATTTCTCCGGTTTCCTCCCACATGCCAAAAACATGCAAGTTAGGTTAATTGGCATCAAAACTGGGGATTCTAAATTGTCCTTAGGTGTGACTGTGAGAGTGAATGGTTGTCTGTCTCTCTGTGTTGGCCCTGCAATGGACTGGAGATCTGTCCAGGGTGTACCCTGCCTCTCGCCCAAAGATGCTGGGATAGGCTCCAGCCCCCCCCCCCCCCCCCCACGACCCGAAAAGTATTAAGCGGAAGAAGATGAATGAATGAATCGAGGATTTTTTGTAATCGAGCTACTCGAATTATTCAAGTAATCGTTGCAGCCCTAATGACAACTACTCCGTATTTGACAAAGTAAATTTCAAATGGTTTGTCAACTAATGCTTCAGTTCTACTTTTAATGATATGATTTAAGAATGTAATGAAAGGTAAATTTGACATCCATTGTCAATGTTTGTCAAGCAGGGCTCTAACTTAACATTTTTCTCCCCTTTCTACCTTTAGATTGGTTGAGAAATGAGAAGTCTAATATTGGGTCAAAAGTTTGTCGGCGTCAAGTATGCATGAGTCCTGCACATCGTGAGGTACCAAAAACAAATGGTCACACGGTCAACATGTCACCCTCTATTACCCCCAAAGCGCAGCCCTCTCCACGGCTAGGCAGACCTCTGAACCTCCGATCCTATGGCGTGCCAAGGTGTTCGTGTCTTTTTTTTATTTATTTATTCATTTATTTTATGTCTCTGAAATCTAAATGATGTATAAGCTACTGTTACTGAAGGATTTTTATTTTTTAAAAAACCTCTCTCTGCAGTTTGTCAAGTGGAGTTGGCACAACAAGCACCTCCAGCACCAGCATGTATGAAAAGACCTTTCCCATCAAAGTGGTGAACAGTCCAACTCATAGCACCTCATCAGGCCGCTTACACATGACCAGGCCCCACTGCACTGCACAGGAGGTCAGATATCAAGTCACCAGAATACACCATGTGATTTACTGTATTTGATGCTTGCCTTTTGGGAAACGTATAGATGGCATACTAGACCAGGTCATAGTAACACTACTATATCACTGTCTGTTAACACACTCATAATTTCATACATGTTCCTCTTGTTTAGTTTTAATTTGTCAACTCACTGAAGAGATTTAATTAATTGCAGAGGGTATAATGTTTTTGACCTGTCAATCTATCCGTTTGACAATTTCTGCTGTTGCCAGTATAACGTCTACTTTTCTGATCAGATCAACTTCAGATTTATACAGAAGTTTTAACTCAACAGCACCTCGGGCAAGTTCAGTTTTGATGTACATCTAATGAGGGATTAACGTGCAAGGTTAACCAATAACTAAAAGGACTCTAGTAGGATTTTTTTTTTTTTTTAATTGAAAAAGGTTGGCCACATGTATGTCAGGTTTTTATTTGCATCAAATGAGGGCATGCATTATATTACATCAGAACTCTGATATGGGAATGTGTTGGGTATGTGAGTTTGCTCACTTAAGGTTCTTTAATTAGTTTTGAAGAGTGTCCTGAACAGTGATAACATTAAGTTCATGGAAAACCTGATGTGAACCACCTGATTTTTACCTCTTGGTGTAAAGTGCACAGTTGACATGTTTTTACTGGAGGTTCATGTCAAACTTTATAAAATCATCTGACCCATCCTTGTTCAAGAAGGAACTGGATCTGAAGTCGGTTTGGTTTTCTCGTTGTTTCTATTGTCCTTTGGCTGACGTTAGACACCTGCGTTAAGGGCTGTCCACACCAATCCCTATAAAGATAACTATGAAATTATATATAGTTTAAAAAAATTTGTTCTAACAAGTGGATGGCAGTGTCCACAGCCATCCACTTGAGTTAGAACAATTAAAAAAAAAATTCATAGTTGTCTTTATAGTGCTTGGTGTGCATGGCCCTTAAATCTAGCTCAAGTGGGGTCAATTTGTATTCTTTTTAATTATTATTTTTTTTGTTTTTCTTATTAAAGACAAGAATAAAAAGATGTTTTTACCTTTACATGTTTCAACTGTCCACTGCAGTCTTCCTCAGAAGAAACATGTAAAGGTAAAATAAGGCCCTTAAAACTGTTGAGGAACTTTTCCAAAGTTAGTACATTTCAGCAGACAGTGTCAGAGCCTTAGATTATCTTGGAGAACTGTTCTTTTATGACTGCTGAAGTATCAAATTCAATTTTAAATTCCTTACATGGATCTTTATAATAAAATGAAAACCAACTACCAATCCTTGGTCCTGTGGAATGCCACGTGCACCTGCTTTGGGTTTATTAATTATCTTAGTCTTACATAATCTATTGAGTGTCTAAATGGGTTAGGACGTGCTGGGGTGGAATGCAGAAATGAGCACCTACATTTCCACTGAAATACCCCACTCATAGCACAGCGTCTCTCCAATAGCCTCTCCTAACCAAATCCTACTGTCTGGCTTCTCGTGCCGACCCTGTTTTCACTAAAAGACAGAGGGTGTCAGCGAGTCTCTGGTGCTATAACCAGGTTGCTTTGGGTAGGTGGGGCTCGTCAGACTTGGGTGTCAGTCCACCTAGGAGAAGGACCACTCTGATTTCAAATCCGGGCAGGTGGTGCCCATTAGCCTTGGCCGGCAAACTACCTAGGAGAAGGTAAACTCTGATACCAAACCTCCGCTGCCTTGCGGCTATACCTGATTACAGGAAAAGCTTCAGGAGTAAACCTCGAGGATAAATCCAGAGTGGAGCCCTAAGGGGGCTGGCAGATACTCAGCACTACTTCCAGCAACTCCTGCAGTGTAACTGGTCCCAAACTGTATTAGATCATCCTTTGGACTCAGCCAATGACACTGAGAGGGGGACACTGACGTATGGGCAGTCCAGTGTCTCCATACTACCCTGCCCAGGCTTTTTAGCGCAAACTGGAGAGGCTACTCCAGTGGTGTTGCAAGATTCCGGCACAACACGGGACGAGGCAGTTACCAGTTATACAGGGATGGCAATTTTCTACCGATCCGCAGATTTCCGCAGATTTATTTTCAAATTGATAATTTTTGTGAATCGTCTAAATCCATTGAGAAAATTTTAGGGGGGGTAAGGTACCTACCTTATTGTTACCGATTTTAGCGAAAATCAACATGATTACATAAGCACTCGGCGCTTCCCCGGGTCAAGTCTCCCGCGATAACCCGGATGTTTTGTACTCAAGCTACTGCTGTATTGTAAACAGCCCTGCGATTGGATAGTTGCAAACGATTGGACCAATCAAATGGCTCGTTGTATGCTTCGTCAAAAATTCATGGCGGCGTGTTCGTGTTGGAATTCTGAGCTTCGGTATTGTTTTCAGTGGAATTATGAGATTTTTATCGAAGGATCAGGAGTCATCAGTGCTAGAAATAGACAAAAGTGTCAAAAATAAGTTCCGATGGAATTGGCTTGAGAGAAAAGTGACGGTAAAGGTGAAAATTGGCTCAGAGTTCGATGAGGTAACAGAAACACTCGGGACAGTTTCTGAAGAAACCAGAAAAGAAGATGAAGTTCAAAGTTCAGAGACTGACACAGCTTGCTGCCAAAAGGAAGAAGGTTTCACATTAGAAGTGACTTGGTGACCGGTGTAAATAGTGTAATAAACTGTTATAGAACTGTTAAATATGTTGGACTAAAGACAGTGAGACAACATTGAAGAAAAAGTAAGTTAACTTTTCATTAAATTTAATGACTTATCTAAGTCTAGTATTTCATTTTTTTTATCATTTTTTTTTCAGTCTAAATTACTTCTGTTTTACTGAAAACCTCTCAGCTTCAGGGGGGCTGTGCCCCCCTGGCCCCCCCATAAGTCAATCGACCAAATTAGATTTCAGCTGAAATCAGAATTTCCTGTTGTCGTCACTGGTTATAAGCTCCAACTGATTGGCATAGGGAGGAGCGCCAGGGGTCTCGTCCGATGGTGGGAGAAGCCTTTGCAGCTTCATTGGGCAGCTACCGCCCGCCTCAAGCTGGGCAGCCCCCAGCCAGTAAGGTGCCGCCCCGCCATGGCTTGCCTGCTCTACTGGGTGCGTAGAGCTTAGGGGTCTCTCCCGACAAACAAGCGTCAATCTGCACCAGGCAGTCAAAAGGAAAAACATACGAAGACTCCAGTTCTTCAATTTGCAAGCTGGAACGTTCGCACCATGTGCCCCGGACTTAACCACTGATCTCCAACAAATGGATGACTCTCGCAAGACCGCCATCATCAATAAGGAACTGGCATGACTTAACATCGATGTTGGTTGCCTTCAGGAAACCCTTCTGGCCGACAGTGGCTCTCTTAGAGAATCAGACTACACCTTTTATTGGCAGGGCCTGTCCCAGGATGAGTCCAGGCAGCATGGTGTAGGTTTTGCAGTGAGGAACTCACAGATCGCCACCACAGAAATCCCTACAGGAAGGTCCGAAAGAATCCTCGTTTCCGCATGAAGACATCGTCGGGCTTTGTGAATATCCTTTCTGTGTATGCCCCGACCCTCACGTCCACTCCAGAAGTCAAAGATCAGTTCTACGAGGCTCTAGAGGAAGTGCTATCTAGAATCCCCCGCTCTGAAGGTTTATTTTTGCTAGGCGACTTCAATGCTCGCGTCGGAGCAGACTGGCAAGTGTGGCCGTCCTATCTTGGCCACTTTGGCATAGGCAGGATGAACAAGAGCGGACAGAGGCTGTTGGAATTCTGTTGTCATCATGGCCTCTGCATTACAAACTCCTACTTCAAGTGTAAAGAGCTGCGGAAAGTGTCTTGGAGACACCCCTGGTCCCGTCACTGGCACCAGCTAGATCTTGTCATCCCCAAAAGAGCGGACCTCAGCAGTGTTCTTCACAGGAGAAGCTATCACAGTGCTGATTGTGATACAGATCATTCCCTTGTTGCCAGTAAGGTCAGACTGAAGCCAAGGAAGATCCACCATGCCAAGACTAAGGGTCACCCCCGCATCAACACCTATGGAATTTCTGATCCGATCAAGGCTCAGACCTTCGCTGACAGCTTTCAGAGGAAACTTGAAGCTCACCTCCAGTCTGATATCCCAGGCGACATGGACGCCAAATGGAACCACCTTCGCGACGCCATCTATGACTCAGCCATGACCGCATTCGGAAAGAAAGAACGCAAGAATGCTGACTGGTTTGAGGCTCACTGGGATGAAATGCAGCCAGTCACAGAGGCCAAAAGAGAAGCACTGCTGGCTCACAAGCAGAACCCTTGCCCTGGCACACGCGACACCCTTCGAGCAGCAAGGAGCAAGGCACAGCAGATTGCCCGCCGTTGCGCCAGTGAGTACTGGCAGAACCTGTGCACCAACATCCAGGTAGCTGCCGATTGTGGATATGCCAAAGGAATGTATGAGGGCATCAAAACAGCTATCGACCCCACAAGCATCAAAACAGCACCGCTCAAAGCCAAGACAGGCGAAGCCATCACCGACAAGAGCAAGCAACTTCAGTGTTGGGTCGAGCATTATCTTGAATTGTACTCGACCCAGAACATCGTGACAGACGTTGTCCTCGATGCCTTGCCTGGCCTACCAGTCATGGAAGCGCTTGACAAAATGCCCACGCTGGAAGAGCTCAGCAAAGCCATAGACTACCTCGCCTGTGGCAAGGCTCCAGGGAAAGATGGTATCCCCCCAGAAGTTCTGAAACATGGGAAAACAGCCATCTTACAACCACTATATGATCTACTCTGCCTTTGCTGGGAGCAAGGTCACATTCCCCAAGATATGAGAGATGTCAACATAGTCACGCTGTATAAGAACAAAGGCGACCGCAGTGACTGCAGCAGTTACCGCAGCATCTCTCTTCTGAGCATAGTTGGCAAAGTCTTCACCCAGGTCACCCTGTTCCACCTGCAGAGCCTCACTTTGCGAGTCTATCCTGAGTCCCAGTGTGGCTTCAGAGCTGGAAGGTCCACAGTGGATATGATCTTCTCCCTCCATCAGCTGCAGGAGAAGTGTCGAGAGCAGTAGCAGCCATTGTTCCTTGCGTTTGTGGACCTGACCAAAGCCTTTGACTTAGTTAGTCGAAGCGGGCTCTTCCAGATCCTGCGAAAGATTGGTTGTCCCCCAAAGCTCCTTGCAGTCATCTCCTCCTTCCACAGGGACATGCATAGTACTGTTTGCTTTGATGGAGCCTCCTCAAATGCCTTCCCAGTCAGCAGTGGAGTGAAGCAGGGTTGCGTTCTAGCACGGACTGTCTTTGGAATTTTTTTCTCAATGCTCCTCCACTACGCCTTCGCCGACTGTCCTGAAGGTGTCTATGTCCGCACGAGATCAGATGGAAACCTCAACATCGCAAGGCTTCGTGCTAAAACCAAAGTCTACGAGGTGCTCGCGTATGAGGACGTCTTTGGCGCCTTATGCACATCGGCTGTCTTCGGCGCCTTATGCACATCAAGTGGCAGGACAGAGTCCCCAACACCAAGGTCCTTGAGCACGCTGACTTGCCAAGCATCCCTGCATTTATCAGCCAGAGATGACTCCAGTGGCTCGGCCACGTGCACCGCATGGAGCCTGACCGTCTGCCGAGAGAAATCCTTTACAGAGAATTGCGGGTGGGCTTCCGCCATGTGGGCCGACTGCTGTTGGATTTTAAAAATGTCTGCAAACGCAACATGCGGTATGCGCAGATCAACACCAATAACTGGGAGGTTATTGCCAAAGATCGAGCCACCTGGCAGCACAGTGTCAAAGAGGGTGTTCTCAAGATGGAAGCGAACACGAGAGTCCAGATAGTGACGAAGCGTGCGGCGAGGAAAGAACGTGCTGCATCGGCACGTGCACCATCAATCTTCATCTGCGCCAACTGCTCCAAAGACTGCCACTCAAGGATTGGGCTGTATAGTCATTCCACGTGCTGCTCCAACCCTTGACGCGCTAACCATCACCTCTTCGAGACGAGGATGCCAGAGTGAGACATACCCTATTGATTTGGGCCTCAAATTATGAGAACAAATACTAAATTGCCTGAAATCCTGAATCCTTTTGTGTATTAGATTTCACTGAATTGACTGTCAGGAGTTGCACAGAGGGACACTGAGCATTATGGTGGCTTGTTCGGTCAGTGTTGAGAATGTGAAATAACTCATGGAACATTTGTATAAAAGGCATCCTTGTCAGTTATGCCTTCATTTTAAAATGTAGATGAAGCCAGCTATGGTAACTGCATGTCTGTGTTATCTATGATTTTCAGTCTGTCCGTGAGGAAGAGAAAGAGGTCTACAGGCAGCTTCTGACCATGGTCACTGGTGGTCAGTCTTCTCTGCTTCATAATGGCAGCTCGCACACCATTGTGAGGTCACACCGAGATTTGTAAGTATCCAGTGCCATATTGAACTTGTTGATGACATATGTAATGCGATTGATTCATAGGAGACTACATTAAGGATTCAGAAGGATATAAACTATTTTTGAGCTGCTAATTCTGAATAGCCAAATAATAGCTTGATTTTTCAGCTGTGCTATATTGCATTATCGTAGGTTCAAGTAGTCATGCTGCATTATTCAATTATCTTTACTGATCAGCCATATTCATTGTAACTGGGTTCAGTATGAAAGATGGAAAGGCAGTCGTTCTCCCTCTATATTGGAATCGTTGTCTTGATATTTGGTCTCTCATATTTTTCAACCCCTGTCAATGTTCTGTAAGCACCAGCTTTCTGACCACCAGCCGCAGACTCCTACAATCCACTTCCCCAACTGGGTCAGCTGCTGGAGAAACTTCAGAAGGATCCAGCAGCCCCTCCACCCCCAGGGGTGTGTCAAGTCATTACTCCAGCAATCTGCCCAGTCCAGCGGAGGCCTCCAGCAAAATGGGGAACATGACATGGTCTCTTGATGCAGACATTGGCTCCAGCAGAACAGCTACTCTAACATCTATTCCTTCCCCATCTGCTCTGCAGGACCACTCCTCTCAGGACACACAGTCATCAGGTAAGATGCATGTAGATAAAACGTGTGTGTGTGTGTGTGTGTGTGTGTACACTACTCACAAAAAGTTAGGGATATTCGGCTTTTGGGTGAACTTTCAGGATGCACCTAACATGCTCTGTAACTTTTACAACAGGTGAACGTAATTTCGCCTTTTCTAAACTTTTGAATGCATATGTCCAACTATTCAATATTTCAATACTTTCTGCATAACTTGCTGTTCTCTGACAAGGTGCTTAACAGCAAAATTCACAACAGGTGTTTGATCCATGAATCGACCAATACATTTTCTGGTTCAATTAGAATTGGTATTTAAACAGTCCTCTTCATCATGCTGTTCACATCATGACATCATGAGACCAAGACAATACCTAAAAATTGATCAACAGTACCTCGCCATTGCGAGGCTTCAAACAGGATGTTCTCAAAGGGAAGTAGCCACTGAGCTTAGTGTCATCAGCAGGTTGCAATAGGGATACAGAGACTGGAAGTCACAGAGGCACAGAAGTGGATGTCCTTTGGCCACATCCCACGCTGATGACAGTTTCATTGTGAACAGTGCCCTGCAGAACCGAATGATGAATGCCACTCAACTCCAGGCACATTTAAGGGAGGTGAGAGGCACCCAAGTGTCACTTCAGATTATTCAGATCTGTTTACTTCAGCATGGTCTGCGTGCTAGACAACCTGCAAGGGTACCTGACCACACCACCAGGCACAGCTGTCATCGTCTTGCATGGGCCAGGGACTGTTTATTCTGGACAAGGGACCAGTGGGCCTCAGTGTTGTTCTCTGATGAAAGTCGATTCTCACTGAGCAGAAATAATGGCCGCCAGTGACGTTGGAGACATCAAGGAGAGTGCTATGCATGAGCACCTGTTGTCACCAGACGAGCCTTTGGTGGTGGTGGTGTTACAGTGTAGGCTAGTGTTTCTACTTAATACAGAACTGCCCTACACCTTGTGAATGGTACAGTGACAAGCCAATACTACCAGAATAACATCATTAATCCAGTCATTGTGCCCCTGCATGAACAATACAGGCCTGATTTCATCTTCATGGACGACAATGCTCCAGCTCATCATGGTTGCATCATTAGGGAATGGCTGTCGGAGGCTGGGGTACCTCAAATGGAGTGGCCTGCACTTTCTCCAGGCCTGAATCCCATAGAAAACCTATGGGATCAGTTGAGTCGCTGTGTAGAGGCTCGTAACCCTGTATCCCACAACCTCAATGACCCGAGAGCCGCCCTTCAAGAAGAGTGGAATGCTATGCCTCAACAGACAATAAGTCGACTTGTGGATAGCACAGGACGTCGTTGTTAAGCTGTAATTGATGCTCCAGGGCACATGACAAGTTATTGAGACAGTGACATTTTTTGTTGTGGTATTGTAACCCACATGATAAAATGGGCTACATATAAGACACTAAACATGCAGAACATCAAAGATAAAATAAGTGAAAGATGTCAATTATTGCGCTAAGAGAGAGAGAGAATATATTTTTCAGTTTTATTTGCCATTAATTGTCAAATGTGAAGTTGCACATTTTCACCCAATGAACAGTTCAGAATGTAGTTACAAGATTGGCTCGGCCAATCCGAGATGTTGCCCGCAGCAGTTAGTCCCGCCCACCTGCTAGGAGAGTGGGTAACGCTGTTTGTGAGTGAGAGAGACGTTTGAGCCTGTTTTCCACTAGCCCAGCACACCTCGGTACGGCTCGCTTCACTTCAGTACGGCTCGGAATGCTTCTGTCTCCATTAGCACGGTGTTGTGCTTGTGCTGTGATGGTTTGTGTTAGGAGGTTTTAGAAGCGGGGCAGCAGCAGATTCTCAGCGAGGCGGGGCCACACTCCCGTGACGTTACGCACCGGACTGAGTCCTTATTTACACGAGACAAAAAATGGAGGATCCAAGGATTATTGCCTTGCTCGCTCTGTGGTTTTATCTCACAATTAATTTTATCTCATAATTAAGCTGCAACAACACAAGTCACTTTTGTTTTGAATTAACTGCCAAATGACCTAGAAATAATGAGCTGAAACTTGTTTTTATTCGTATTAAATAATGAGACGGTGGCACACTGTCCAACACCACATCCTAGGGCATTTTGGATGTACTGAATTAAAAAAATTCATGTTTTTCACCTTCAGGTCAACGTTTGGAACAACAGTATTATTATTTTCCGTTTAGATGATGCTACACTCCTTCTAAAGTATTGTAAATCTCTGAATTTGGAATGCCGATAGAACATTCAATTTACATATACTTGTACCTTTGACTTGGTGCTAATTTTTTATGATATTTCAATAAAAAGAACAGAAAGCTTACAAAAAGATTTCTTTTTTGGTCTAGTTAAAAATTACATTACCTTTACAATGGTTGACCCTCAGCATCATTTTGATCAGACTAGGCAATGGAATTTCTATGAAATTATACTGTTTTATAATTCAGTGTTATAACAGACAAACCACACTTTCCAAAACAATTCCATTTTATTATTTACAAAATATTAAAATAAAAAAAAAACTTTGCAACACAACATGAAGGTTAATCGACATTTTATACACGCCGACCACTGAGTGCTGAGGCTCGGTAGAATGAAGGCGTCTCTGCCAGCTGTGGGTCAGGAAGGCTCGGTTGAATTAATCCGGACGGGCTGTCGCGGCGGACGCGTGGGATGATTCTACAAGGAAAATGCACACAATAAAATACAGCACGAAAGTGCAATATATACAGAAAAGACAATAGTTTTTAACAAGAATACATAAGCTTATTTCAGCGTATTGTTCACATGAATAATTACAATAAAAGCTTTAGTCCGCAGTGTGCTGCAATAAAGCAGCGATCATCCACAAATGAACAGCTTTTTTATTGCATAAATAAACTGAGCGTCTTACCGAATATATTTGCGAAAAAACGCACAATAAAAAAAATTAAAACTCACCGTTAAAGGACTCCGATGTCGAGACCTCCCGGTATATTTTTTCATTCCGGGTGGCTCCGTCTAACTCGCGCTGAATACGTTCGTCTGACAATGCAGTGAGCAGACACTGCAGCTCCTTATTGGTCCATGGAACACCCTTATTACGCGAAGCCATTTTTGATAGAGAATAAATGAAAATAGCACAGCAATACACTGAAAAGGAACCGCCAACAGTGGTTGCGTGCTGAGTAAAGGCGGTCCTGAAGGTTTTTTTTTTTTTTCAAAAACTTTATTGAGAAGGTCGTGAAGATTTGGTAGATGAGGAGGAGGAGAGGGGCGGTTACAACCTGACCAATCAGCGCCGGTTACGACCTGACCAATCAGCGGCGACCAGTCTGTTAACGTCACAACACGGCACAGCTCAGCACTGCTGTACCCTGCCCTGGAGCGGGGCTGAGAATCGCGGCTGTTAAACCGTGTTGGGGTTTGTGGAAAAGCGTACAAAGCGTGCTGAGCCGTCCCGTGTCGCGCTAAAGCGTGCTAGTGGAAAAGGCCCTTTGGATTCAGCAACAGAGTACATAATCATACTGTACGTGAGCGGGAGTACACGATAAGAAGCAGCACAAGAGTGAAACAAGATAAACCTGCAATATACTGAAGGTAAATTACTTTTACTAAAGTGGTGACTTGTAAAACGTAACTATAAGTGAGCTAAATCAGCTCAGTAGATACTGATTAGCACTAAATGCTAAGTCTTGTTTAACTGTCACCCCTCATCTATCCATCCATCCATCCATCTTCTACCGCTTTTCCAGAGGTCCAGGTTGTGGAGGCAGCAGTTCAAACAGAGAAGCCCAGACTTCCCTCTTCCCAGCCACCTGCTCCAGCTCTTGAGAGAGGATACCAAGGCATTCCCAGACCAGCTGGAAGATAGTCCCTCCAGCGAGTCCTGGGTCTGCCCCAGGGTCTCCTTCCAGAGGGACTTGCCCGAAACACCTCAAGTGGGAGGCGTCCAGGAGGCACCCTGATCAGATGCCCATACCACCTTAACTGGCTTCTTTCAATGTGGAGGAGCAGTGGTTCTACTCTGAGCCTCTCCTGGATGACTGAGCTCCTCACCTTATCTCTGAGGCTCATTTCAGCCGCTTGTATCCGCAATCTCGTGCTTTCAGTCATTACCCAAAGCTCATGACCATAGGTGAAGGTAGGAACGTAGATTGACTGGTAAATCGATAGCTTTGCCTTAGAGCTCAGCTCCCTCTTCACCACAACAGACCGGTACAACGTCCGCATCACTGCAGATGCTGCTCTGATCCGTCTGTCAATCTCTTGCTCCATTCTCTCCTCACTTGTGAATAAGACCCCAAGATACTTAAACTCCTCCACTTGGGGCAGGAGCCTGTCCCCAACCCGGAGAGGACAAGCCACCTTTTTCTGGCTGAGGACCATGGACTCAGACTTGGAGGTACTGATTCTCATCCCAGCCGCATCACACTCAGCGGCAAACCGTCCCAGTAAGAACTGTAGGTCATTGCTGGATGGAGCCAGCAGGACATCATCTGCCAACAACAGAGATGAGATCCTGTGGTCACCAAGCATGACATCTTCCGTTCCCTGGCTGCGCCTAGAAATCCTGTCCATAAAAATTATAAACAGAATCGGTGACAAAGGGCAGCCCTGGCGGAGTCCAACTCTCACTGGGAATGAGTCCAATCGAGTGTTGGCAATATGAACCAAACTCACAGTGGTCGTACAGAGATCGAATAGCTCGTAACAACAAGCCCGATACCCCATACTCCCGAAGCACCCCCCACAAAAAACCACGAGGGATGCAGTTGAATGCCTTCTCCAAGTCCACAAAGCACATGTAAACTGGTTGGGCAAACTCCCACGAACCCTCGAGGAATCTCGAGAGGGTAAAGAGCTGGTCTGATGTGCCAGGACAAAAACCACATTGCTCCTCCTGAATCCGAGGTTCAACCAATGGCCGGACTCTCCTGTCCAGTTCCTTGGCATAGACCTTCCCAGGGAGGCTGAGAAATGTGATCCCTCTGAAGTTGGAGCACACCCTCCGGTCCCCTCTTTTGAAGAGAGGAACCACCACCCTGGTTTGCCATGCCAAAGGCATTGCCCCCGACCTCCACGCAGTGTTGCAGAGGCATGTCAACCATGACAGCCCGACAACATCCAGTGCCTTGAGGTACTCAGGGCGAATCTCGCCCACCCCTGGGGCCCCGCCACCAAAGAGATTTTTAACCACCTTGGCGACCTCAGCCCCTGTGATAGGCAACTCATTCCCCTCGTCCACAAGCCCTGCTTCCTCTGTGGAAGGCGTATCAGTAGGATTGAGGAGATCCTCGAAGTATTCCTTCCACCGCCTGACGATATCCCCATTCAAAGTCAACAGCGCACCATACACACTGTGGACAGAGAGCTGTTTCCCTCTCCTGAGCCACCGGACAGTTTGCCAGAATCTCTTTGAGGCCAATCGAAAGTCTTGTTCCATGGCCTCACCGAACTCCTCCCATACCCGACTTTTTGCTTCAGCAGCCACCCAAGCTGCACTCCGCTTGGCCTGCTGGTACACCTCAGCTGCTTTAGGAGTCCCACAAGCCAACCAAGCCTGATAGACTCCTTCAGCTTAATGGCTCCCCTCACCACTGGTGTCCACCACTTGGTTCGGGGTTGCCACCACGAGATGCCCGACCTTGCGGCCGCAGCTCTGGGCCACCGTTTCAACAATGTAGGTGGAAAACATGGCCCATTCAGACTCCATGTCTCCAGACTCCCTCGGAATGTGGTTGAAGTTCTTCCAGAAGTGGGAGTTGAAGCCCTCCCGGACAGGGGCCTCAGGCAGATGTTCCCAGCACACCCTCTCTATATGTTTGGGTCTACCAGGTCTGAATGGCATCCTCCCCTGCCACCAGGTGGTGATCAGTTGACAGCTCTGCACCTCTCTTTATCCGAGTGTCCAAGACAGAAAGGTCGCAGGTCTGATGACACGATAACAAAATCGATCATCGACCTGCGACCTAGGGTGTCCTGGTGCCAGGTGCATATATGGACACCATTATGCTTGAACATGGTGTTCGTTATGGACAAACTCTGGTTAGCACAGAAGTCCAATAACTGAACACCACTCAGGTTCAGATCGGGCAGGCCGTTCCTCCCAGTCATCCCCTTCCAGGTTTCACTGTCGTTGCCCACATGTGCATTGAAATCCCCCAGTAGGACAATGGAGTCTCCAAGAGGAGCACTCTCCAGCACCCCAGTCAAAGACTCCAAAAAGGGTGGGTACTCTGAACCATCATTTGGTGCATAGGCACAAATGATGGTCAGGACCCGTTTCCCAACCCGAAGGCGCAGGGAAACAACCCTTTTGTCCACCAGGGAAAACTCCAATGTAGAGGCAGCAAGGTGGGGGGATACAAGAATACCCACCCCTGCTCGTTGCCTCTCGGCTGGGGCAACTCCAGAGTAGGCCAAGCTCCAGCCCCTCTCCAGGAGATTGGTTCCAGAACCAGAGCTGTGTGTTGAGGTGAGGCCGGCTATATCTAACCGGTGTCGCTCAACCTCATGCACCAGCTCAGGCTCCTTCCCCACCAGAGAGGCGACATTCCACATCCCAAAAGCCAGTTTGGGAAGCTTGGGATTAGACTGCCAAGGTCTCCGCCTTTGACTGCCACCTGATCCACATAGCACCGGGCCCCCATGATCCCTCCTGCAGGTGCAGCTGAAAAAAGTGAAGCTGCACACCCCTCATGCAGCTGAAAAAAGTGAAGCATCCCAACGATTTTCTACAGCTTGTTCTTTACTGCCTGAAGCCGAAAGAGGCCTGTGGTTTAGCTGGGCGCCTCCATTTCGCACCGTGTTCAAAACCCCCCAGAGAGAGCAGTCAGGCTTTTTTTTTTTTTTTTAATGTGCCTTGATTCTGTGATAAGTGTCCTGCGTGAATCTGTCCTGTGAGGATCCACACTTTGACTTTCATGGCGAGCCGTCCCAATAGGATCTAGAAAGGATCATCAAAATATCACTGGATGCTGGACCAGTTCTGCTGCACTCCTCGATGTGGTCAGGCCAGTATCTGCAGACGCCTTCACACTCAGCCCATTACACAATTTCCCCTTTCCCCCAACATCACACACACAATTCCCCTTTTTCCCTTGGACTCTGGGCACTACTGACTTTTTTAATTCTTTTCCTGGGAACTGAGGACTTATTTTGTGTTTTTTGACTGTTTCTAATATTTTGGACTTGCCTCAAATACTGTTACTAAAGCCGGCAATTATTTAATTTAACAATCCTGTCTCTGTGCTTCATTTAAATGCTCCACTTTTCTCCAGCAGCCGAACCTACTGTTCCAATTGAGTAAGTTGTATTAGCTAATCACTTATTTATAGTGACACAAATTATACGCACAAGTTACATACCTGTTGGTTGTTAATATATGCTACAGGTGTTATTACCGAATACAGGGTTACAGTATACCCACCACTGTAGTTGGCTTTTATTTCAATAAATTGTTTGAGATGAGGAAATCGTCATTGCATGCTTCTGCTTAAATACCTTACTTTCATATTGTATCACTGTAGTGTGAACTTTTTACATTTTCCATAAATTTCACCCGAAAGCCAAATATCCCTAACTTTCTGTGAGTAGTGTATTTTCTGATCATCACTTGTGGGGACTACCCTTTCTAAACAGAGACTCCTTGCATGTATAGATGGATTAACTTGACACTCTGGGAGGGGGCACTGTATGTGTATATGTACTGTATGTATAGTAAGGTGAAATGCCAAAAGTACTGGTATAGTATTGTATATTTTAGTAGGTTTTTTATTGTATTTATTCTCTGGTCTGTTTTTTTTTTCTTTTTCTGATCTCTGTACTGCTATAGCAAGTGAATTTCCCCAGTGTGGGATTAATAAAGTGTTATCTTATATTCAGTGAAAGTATTGAATATTTTCTTAAGCTATAATCTCACCTTGTCTCACAGCACATGATGGTGACTCTGTAATTATTGTAAATGAGAAAAAGGGTAAAAAGCTAGACAGCTCAAGGTAAGTACTGTCAATATTTCTCCTGTTCTTTACATATATGAGCAAAGTAGATGAAAAATGTATCTTATGACTTAGTTTGCATCGTATAGTAGCCTTAAACACAAGACATCTCTTTCCTTACTTCACAGTGTGCCATGTTTCCAAGCTGAGTTATGGATCAAAGAGTTGTGAGTACTGTATACCTCATTTAATATCTGATTGTGCTTTGTGTTGCTTCATTCATTAATCTTAACATGAGCTTTTATAGGGCATGCATTTTGTTTGGTTTATATTTGTTTTTATATTTTTGTGTAATTAGGACTAGTATGTATGACTCTCGTGCGAGAGAAAGGAGGAGACAAATAGAAGAACAGGAAGCTCTTGCTGCCCAGCTGTTGCGACAGGTGAACACCATTGAAGTCTGCTTTTAGGTTAAATTTTATTGTCTTATTTTCTCATACTTTGTAAATCATTTTTGGTTCTCAGCGTGTCTCTGAGGCGGAGCAGCGGACCCCAGATGTGGAGGTCCGCGTTCGAGTTCCTTTGGAGAAGGAAGTTCCTTTGACTCTTCTAATAGAAGAACAAAAGACTTTGGAAGAGAAACCAGAATTCCCAGAACTTACAGAAGTATGACATTAGCATCTTAATTGTTTAGAGTAAATTTGTTCAAGTCTCATATTTAAAACCATCCACTTCATCATTATGGAGGATGCTTTTTCTGGCTGTTCTGTTTACATTTATCATAATTTCTTTCCTCATATTTTCCTGTGTGTTTACTAATTTTTGCTGCTTTATGTTGCCATCCTTTTTTCTATTAGGGAATGGAGGCTGAGGTGAACAGAGTCTTAAGAGGCAGTAATCCTCATGAAGTTTTAAGTGAAGGGTTTGGTCTTAGCCTTACACGTAAAGACCTGCAAACTCTAAGCAACCTCAACTGGCTCAATGATGAGGTGTGTATAGGTACTCAACCAATTAGTGCAAAAGCAGATGTAGATCTTCTACATGCCATCAACATGCATTACTGTTTTATTAAAATGTTTTGATTGCATACATTCTTATATTAAGAGTATATGATCAAATCTTTATTAAAGTGTACAAAAATATATATTTAAAATATTTCATATTATCGAAGCTGTAGAATGGCACTTTACCATTCCATCGTCATTTAATCTCTCAGGTTATCAACTTCTACATGAACCTGCTAGTGGAGCGCAGCAAGGACCCCAGCCTGCCATCAGTCAATACATTCAACACTTTTTTCTTTTCCAAGCTGCGACGCAATGGCTACTCTGCTGTTCGCCGCTGGACCAAAAAGATGGACATTTTTTCTAAAGACATCCTATTAGTTCCAGTCCACTTGGGGGTGCACTGGTGCCTTTCTGTAAGTTCCAGTACCCATATATACAGTAGCTGTTTAGACCTGAACTTAAAGCAGCCACCTTGCTCACCAGTATCTCTGGAAACAAAGACCAAAACTATTTTTGTCTTTTCACATAAAATATATTAATTACTGTTAATGGTAATTTTACAAGGGGTGGGGGCTGAAATGTTCATAGACTGGAAAGTTCATAGTGGTCAAATTTGTCCAAATGGGTTTGATTTTTCAACATAGTCTCCCCTTCAGTCCACACACTTCTTCCATTGGTGTTGCAGTGCGCTTGGATCCTTGCGGTTGAAAAAGAAACCACATTTGGTCAAATTTGACCACTATGAATCCCCCCCCCCCGCCAAGTACAAAATAATCCATAATATTTATCCATAATAAAGTGTTGGGGCTGTGGCGCAGGTGTAGCGTGGCCAACTACTGATCGGAGGGTTGGGTTCAATTCCTACTCTGTCTGCATGTCGAAGTGTCCTTGAGCAAGACACTGAACCCCCAGTTGCTCCTGGTGGGTCAGGCCAGCGCCGGTGCATGGCAGCTCTGCCGCCATCAGTGTGTGGATGGGTGGATAGCAGGAGCTGTAAAGCGCTTTGGTCATCTAGAAATGAGAAAAAGCGCTATATAAGTGAACGCCATTTACCATAAGTCTTCATGTAGGGGGGGAAAAATCATTGTAACAAGTCTGGTTTGCTCTCGACAGTGGCTCCATTCATAGCTGCTATTAAAATGCTTTCTTTCTTTTTTTAGTGATATTGCTAAGAGCAAATATAAAAATGCTCAAAAGGCATTCAGGACAAACTGGGATCAGATCTGCCAAACCACTTCAGTAGGTGGTTGAGGACATTCTGACTGCTTTGAATACAAGTGTAAATGCTAATGCATTTCCAGTTCACTTAACAACAATTTCGACCTGAGGCCAGCATGTTTTATATAAAACAGTTTTGATGTGTTTGTAGTTAATCTCTGATCCATACAATTCAGTATCCAGTTCACTTAGCTGGCATCTTTAAAATGGGTGTTTTGTTTTTTGGAGAAATGCAGACTTTCACATACAATAATTATTAAATGTGTAAAAATGCCTCCCATAAAAGAAAGCACTCACCTTAAAGTAAGATTAGAAAAATATTTTTTTTGGCTTGTTTTGCAACATATTGAGGTGTATTTGGACTTCTACTCTTATAATAGTTCATCAGACTAAGGCTCAAATAACTTACAAGATGTTTCCACCTGGTCAGACCCCCCCCTTTTTTTTTTTACTCACTTGAGTTTTTAGCAGAAAGGAGTGTGATCTGATAGCAGTTGGATCTTAATATGAACACCAAAGGTGCATGTTAACACCGTTTGTCAATACAGTATGTAGTCAAGCACTAACCACTTGGAGTCAGATCACAAAAAGTGTATTTTGATGCCAGATAGAAATGGAGGCAAAGGTGATACATTTGGATAAAGCATTTCTAGCAGTTTGATTTATTTACTTTAGAAATTGTATTTTTAAATTTGAATTGTGATTCTTGAACACATTGTTGGGGTTTCTGATCCATTTTCCTTTCCTTTTTTTGGACTGATTGCTTTTTTCCCTTAGGTTGTGGATTTCCGCAGAAAGACCATCATGTACTTTGATTCTATGGGTGGAAACAATGATGCTGTATGTGAGCTGTTACTGTGAGTATATGTCAGATATAAAATAGTTGTTAATGTAGGGTATGTACAGTGCATCCAGAAAGTATTCACAGCGCTTCAGTTTTTCCACACGTTATGTTACAGCCTTATTCCAAAAGGGATTAAATTGATTTTTTTTCTTCAAAATTCTACACACAATACCCCATAATGACAATGTGAAAAAAGGTTTTTTGAGACTTTTGCACATTTAATAAAAATAAATAACTAAGAAATTACATGTACCTACTGTAAGTATTCACAGCCTTTGCTCATTACTTTGTTGATGCACCTTTGGCAGCAATTACAGCCTCAAGTCTTTTTGAATATGATGCTACAAGCTTGGCACACCTATCTTTGGGCAGTTTCACCCATTCCTCTTTGCAGCACCTCTCAAGCTCCATCAGGTTGGATGGGAAGTGTCGGTGCACAGCCATTTTCAGATCTCTCCAGAGATGTTCAATTGGATTTAAGTCTGGGCTCTAGCTGGGCCACTTAAGGACATTCACAGAGTTGTCCTGAAGCCACTCCTTTGATATCTTGGCTGTGTGCTTAGAGTCGTCGTCCTGCTGAAAGATGAACCATCGCTCCAGTCTGAGGTCAAGAGTGCTCTGGAGCAGGTTTTCATCCAGGATGTCTCTGTACATTGTTGCATTCATCTTTCCCTCTATCCTGACTAGTCTCCCAGTTCCTGCCGCTGAAAAATATCCCCACAGCATGATGCTGCCACCACCATTGGCATGGTTATGAACGGTGTCTGGTTTCCTCCAAACATGACTCCTGGCATTCACGCCAAAGAGTTCAATCTTTGTCTCATCAGACCAGAGAATTTTTTTTTCCTCATGGTTTGAGAGTCCTTCAGGTGTCTTTTGGCAAACTCCAGGTGGGCTGCCATGTGCCTTTTACTAAGGAGTGGCTTCTGTCTGGCCACTCTACCATACAGGCCTGATTGGTGGATTGCTGCAGAGATGGTTGTCCTTCTGGAAGGTTGTCATCTCTCCACAGGAATGCTGGAGCGCTGACAGAGTGACCATCAAGTTCTTGGTCACCTCCCTGAATAAGGCCCTTCTCCCCCAGTTGCTCAGTTTAGACGGCCAGGCAGCTCTAGGAAGAGTCCCGGTGGTTCTGAACTTCTTCCATTTACAGATGGAGGCCACTGTGCTCATTGGGACCTTGAAAGCAGCAGAATTTTTTTCTGTACCCTTCCCCAGATTTGTGCCTCGAGACAATCCTGTCTCGGAGGTCTACAGACAATTCCTTTGACTTCATGCCTGGTTTGTGCTCTGACATGCACTGTCAACTGTGGGACCTTATACAGACAGGTGTGTGCCTTTCCAAATCATGTCCAATCAACTGAATTTACCACAGGTGGACTCCAATTAAGCTGTAGAAACATCTCAAGGATGATCAGTGGAAACAGGATGCACCTGAGCTCAGTTTTGAGCTTCATGGAAAAGGCTGTGAATGCTTATGTACATGTGATTTCTTAGTTTTTTATTTTTAATAAATTTGTAAAAATCTCAAACTTTTTTCATATTGTCATTATGGGGTATTGTGTGTAGAATTTTGAGGGGAAGAATGAATTTAATCTCTTTTGGAATAAGATTGTAACTGATGCTCTATTACTTAAGTGTCAAAAGGATTTTGTTTTAATTTTTCTCAGTGAATACCTGCAACAGGAAAGTAAGGACAAGAAGGGCGAAGAACTCGACACCTCAGGTTGGATTCTGCACAGCAAAAAGCAAAATGTGAGTACTATAGACAAACCCCAAGGGCATCATCTTGTGTACTTTAATTGTTTTGTAGATATGTTACATTATCAGCTCCATAATACTTGTTCTTGTGCACATGCTGCCTGCATCATCTTGTGCTTGTTGCCAGTGTACTCATGTTTCACCTTCATATTAGCATACACTTGGTCTGATATTTTAATTTTTGGAGTAAATGGCATGTAAAGTTCAGCATGAAGTCTTCAAAAATCAGTTCCTAGTGAAAACATCTTTTAAAAAAAGAACTTTAGGAAGTGTGATATTAAAATGAGGGTTGTATTAATAAAGTAAAGTAAATGATATTTGTACAAAACGAAGTCTGGAAATTTTGAATGCTTTTTATTATGCTATGGGAGCTGCCTGGATTTTTCTTCACCACTGGATGTCATATTAGAGCTCTGTTCTCAAATCCAAACAAAGCAGTAGCTTTGCTACACCTCCTCACACCCACCTTCACCACCCATCTTGTGCCTTCTAATTCTCTGCAAGATGTTAGCAATCCTCACTAGCGGCCGCCGCTAGTAACGTATTCCTCTTTGCTTTTCTGTTTCCTTTTGCCAAAGAAGAGTCTTCTTCCCGACAGCCACCCATCAGCCTTCAGGAAGGATTAGCTCCCACCCCCTGTCTGAGCAGCAGATGTGAGCTCACTGTTTGCAACATTACTGAGCTGCCGATGGGTGGTACCTATTGCTGGAGGGAAGCTAACAGTGCTACTGGCATTAACTTTGGGCAGTGGTGGCCTAATGGTTTATGATGTGGACTAGGGCTGTGTGATATGACGATGTATATTGGATGATAAGATAAAAACGTCTGTAGTTTCATATAAAACTCTATCGTTTATATTGAGGTGTCTCAAAATACACTGTTTACAGCAGTGTCTTTATGCCATTCTGGAGACTGTCCACACATGCACAGTCCGGACAGAGGGTGCCCTGGACAGCCTGGTCTGGGCATGGTCCAACATGGTGACCTCCACTGGAAGCATGCATGTGAAAGACTATGGAGAGCGTTTATAAATTAGAGGCACTAAGGAATCATCAGTGTGTAAAACTAAACACTGGAGTCAAAAGGTAAAACAGGCTTTTGCCCACAGAACACTGTATAATAAAGACTTGCAAAGATGGAAGGGATAACAGCGGCCATTTCAACTGTCTTTATCTAACCATGGTGAGTTTCTGAATGTACAGTGGGGCAAAAAAGTATTTAGTCAGCCACCAATTGTGCAAGTTCTCCCACTTAAAAGATGAGAGAGGTCTCCAATTTTCATCATAGATATACCTCAACTATGAGAGACAAAATGAGAAAAAAAAATATCCAGAGAATCACATTGTCTGATTTTTAAAGAATTTATTTGCAAATTATGGTGGAAAATAAGTATTTGGTCAATAACAAAAGTTCATCTCAGTACTTTGTTATATATCCTTTGTTGACAATGACAGAGGTCAAACGTTTTCTGTAAGTCTTCACAAGGTTTTCCCACGCTGTTGCTGGTATTTTGTCCCATTCCTCCATGCAGATCTCCTCTAGAGCAGTGATGTTTTGGGGCCGTCGCTGGGCAACACGGACTTTCAACTCCCTCCAAAGATTTTCTATGGGGTTGAGATCTGGAGACTGGCTAGGCCACTCCAGGACCTTGAAATGCTTCTTACGAAGCCACTGCTTTGTTGCCCGGGCGGTGTGTTTGGTATCATTGTCATGCTGAAAGACCCAGCCACATTTCATCTTCAATGCTCTTGCTGATGGAAGGAGGTTTTCACTCAAAATCTCATGATACATGACCCCATTCATTCTTTCCTTTACACGGATCAGTTGTCCTGGCCCTTTGTAGAAAAACAGCCCCAAAGCATGATGTTTCCACCCCCATGCTTCACAGTAGGTATGGTGTTCTTTCTCCTCCAAACACGACAAGTTGAGTTTTTACCAAAAAGTTCTATTTTGGTTTCATCTGACCATATGACATTCTCCCAATCCTCTTCTGGATCATCCAAATGCTCTCTAGCAAACTTCAGATGGGCCTGGACATGTACTGTCTTAAGCAGGGGGACACGTCTGGCACTGCAGGATTTGAGTCCCTGGCGGCGTAGTGTGTTACTGATGGTAGCCTTTGTTACTTTGGTCCCAGCTCTCTGCAGGTCATTCACTAGGTCTCCCCATGTGGTTCTGGGATTTTTGCTCACCATTCTCATGATCATTTTGACCCCACGGGGTGAGATCTTGCATGGAGCCCCAGATCGAGGGAGATTATCAGTGGTCTTGTATGTCTTCCATTTTCTAATAATTGCTCCCACAGTTGATTTCTTCACACCAAGCTGCTTACCTATTGCAGATTCAGTCTTGCCAGCCTGGTGCAGGTCTACAATTTTATTTCTGGTGTCCTTTTACAGCTCTTTGGTCTTGGCCATAGTGGAGTTTGGAGTCTGACTGTTTGAGGTTGTGGACAGGTGTCTTTTATACTGATGAGTTCAAACAGGTGCCATTAATACAGGTAACGAGTGGAGGACAGAGGAGCCTCTTAAAGAAGAAGTTCAGGGATGGCAATTTTCCGCCGATCCGCGGATTTCCGCCGATTTATTTTCAAATTGATCATTTCTGTGAATTGTCTAAATCCGTTGAGAAAATTTTAGGGGGGGGTAAGGTACCTTATTGTTACCGATTTTAGCGAAAATCAACACAATTACATAAGCGCTCGGCGCTTCCCCGGAAGTCGTCTCCCGCGATAACCCGGATGTGTTGTGTTCAAGCTACTGCTGTATTGCAGTAGCTTGACAGCCCTGCGATTGGATAGTTGCAAACGATTGGACCAATCAAATGGCTCATTGTATGCTTTTTCAAAAATTCATGGCGGCGTGTTCTCAGGGATGTGATTTTCTGCTAATTCGCCGAATTCCGCTTTATTTTATCTTCCAGGAAGATAAAGTACGTTAAGTACATTAGTGGCTTGTGGTCCACGAACGCAGTGAAGCTGCGCCCTTTCAGGCAGGACTGGAAGTGGCGTATGGCCAGGTGGAGAGCCATTAACTCTCTGTTACTGGCGGCATACAACGGCTGTATGAGCTGGGCTACGCGGGGGAGGAAATGGTAATAAAAATTAACCATCCCCTTTTATGATTCCAAACAGTTTGAAATTGACAGTGCACAGTGGACATTGACTCATAATTTTTGAATATTTCTAAGACTTGGCTACATCAGTGATTGTGCAAAATGAACTGCTCAAGTCTCAATGGAGATTGAAACTGGTGATCTGAAATGAATGCTGAAATTATAAAAAGTAATGGTATGTTGGAATTTTATTTCTATTATGGAATAGATAAAATTAACTGATTTTGATTTGATCAAGTGTTAAAGCATATGATGGATAATGCTTGTTGGAATATTTTAGGAATGCTATCTTCTTGGAACATAAGTCAATATTATACAGTAATAAGTGGCATTCAGCTGTTTGTTTTATGTCATTTAAGCACAGTTCTGGTACTTAAAAATCATAAAAACCCAGGAGCTTCGGGGGGCATTTGCCTACCCACCCCACCGGGGCTCTGCCCTGGACCCCGTTGGGAGACTGTGTCCCCCAGACCCCCTGCTGAATTTTCAGAGAATTTCCCCAACCCCAAATGACATCCCTGGTTCGTGTTGGAATTCTGAGCTTTCGGTATTGTTTTCAGTGGAATTATGAGATTTTTATTGAAGGATCAGGAGTCATCAGTGCTAGAAATAGACAAAAGTGTCAAAAATAAGTTCCGATGGAATTGGCTTGAGAGAAAAGTGACGGTAAAGGTGAAAATTGGCTCAAAGTTCGACGAGGTAACAGAAACACTCGGACAATTTCTGAAGAAACCAGAAAAGGAGATGAAGTTCAAAGTTCAGAGACTGACACAGCTTGCTGCCAAAAGGAAGAAAGTTTCACATTAGAAGTGACTTGGTGACCAGTGTAAATAGTGTAATAAACTCTTATAAAACTGTTAAATATGTTGGACTAAAGACAGTGAGACAACATTGACGAAAAAGTAAGTTAAATTTTCATTAAATTTAATGATTTATCTAAGTCTAGTATTTCATTTTTTTTTATCATTTTTTTCAATCTAAATTACTTCTGTTTTACTGAAAACCTCCCAGCTTCAGGGGGGCTGCCCCCCCCCCCGCCCCCCCATAAGTCAATCGACCAAATTAGATTTCAGCTGAAATCAGAATTTCCTGTTGCCATCCCTGGAAGTTACAGGTCTGTGAGAGCCAGAAATCTTGCTTGTTTGTAGGTGACCAAATACTTATTTTCCAACATAATTTGCAAATAAATTCTTTAAAAATCAGACAATATGATTTTTCTGGATTTTTTTTTTTCTCATTTTGTCTCTCATAGTTGAGGTATACCTATGATGAAAATTGGAGACCTCTCTCATCTTTTAAGTGGGAGAACTTGCACAGTTGGTGGCTGACTAAATACTTTTTTTGCCCCACGGTATATAAATGTATTTTACGAATAGTAAATCGTAGTAGGCCACGTAGGAGTTAATGAACTAGTTAAACAAGCATGTGAAACGTTTGAATAAATGTTGGCGTGCAGTCACAGTAAACCTTGTTACATTTAATGTTTTCCAACCAGACATTAGGCTAGGAGAGGAGGAAAAATTACAGGAATATTAATTGGATATTATTACATCTTTAATGGGGTCATTGACTGAAAAATGGTGTTTGTAGGTTTTAACTGTCTTAAATTTGTCAACTGGTCACGTAATTAGCCCCCCCAAAAATTTCCAGTCATCTGGAAAAAAGCACACTGCCATTATCTTGTTTTTCTCTGAGAAACTCCCCAAAACATTTTTTGACTCTTCTGGGTAAGTTTCCTACGTCAAGTCTTAGAAAAAGCCCACCCGCTGCCGTCCTAAAGACCCGCCCACTGCTCTATTATTGGCCCGCCTAGCTGTCTGTCATGTGGGATGTAAGTGGGGGCTATAAAGGTAGCCTATTAGCCCCTGAGCTATTAGCCCACGAGCTAACACTGGTACCAGGACGCTGGCTGTAAGCATGGCTTATGCTGTTATTTTCTTCAGATCTTAATGACCCTATTGGTCATCCCTGTTACCACCTGGTTCACTCCGGCCCATCTCTGAGTGGTTTTGTCATGATTCCACGGCAGATAGCCCGTACCGTAGTGATGGTGAAACTGAGGCGTTATGAAGCAATGAACAGCTTTGAGACAATTGCTTCATGATCGACAGTGTTATGAAACATTTAATAAAGAGTGCCATCTGCTGACTGTCAGAACTGCATCTGAGTGGAAGACCTGAAAAAGCCTCAATGCAGAGGTTGCACTACACGTTTTGTCATCTTATCATTTTCTCAGACAGACTTGTAAAAATTCTGTCAATCCGTTACCTATAATTTTAATTAATTTTAATTAGATCACCCTCAGTGCGGCTGGGATGAGAATCAGCACCTCCAAGTCCGAGTCCATGGTCCTCAGCCGGAAAAAGGTGGATTGTCCTCTCCGGGTTGGGGACAGGCTCCTGCCCCAAGTGGAGGAGTTTAAGTATCTTGGGGTCTTATTCACGAGTGAGGGGAAAATGGAGCGAGAGATCGACAGATGGATTGGAGCAGCATCTGCAGTGATGCGGACGTTGTACCGGTCTGTTGTGGTGAAGAGGGAGCTTAGTTCTAAGGCAAAGCTGTCGATTTACCAGTCAATCTACGTTCCTACTCTCACCTATGGTCACGAGCTTTGGGTAATGACCGAAAGAATGAGATCGCGGATACAAGCGGCTGAAATGAGCTCTCTCTGTAGGATTGCTGGACTCACCCTCAGAGATAGGGTGAGGAGCTCAGTCATCCGGGAGAGGCTCAGAGTAGAACCGCTGCTCCTCCACATTGAAAGGAGTCAGTTGAGGTGGTATGGGCATCTGAATAGGATGCCTCCTGGACACCTCCCACTTGAGGTGTTTCAGGCACGTCCCACTAGGAGGAGACCCCGGGGCAGACCCAGGACTCGGTGGAGAGACTGTGTCTCCCAGCTGGTCTGGGAACGCCTTGGTATCCCCTCTGAAGAGCTGGAGCAGGTGGCTGGGGAGAGGGAAGTCTGGGCTTCTCTGCTTGAACTGCTGCCTCCGCGACCCGGACCTCCAGAAAAGCGGTAGAAGATGGATGGATGGATGGATAGATCACCCTCCATGTAATCTGTCAAATGATAAACTTTCAGAATTTTTAGTCATTGCTGGAAAAATTCTATTGGACAATTTTCAGTAAACAAAACCTCTGAGAGATATACTGTATATGTATACACATACACACACAGTGGTGTTAAAGTGTTTGCCCCCTTCCTGATTTCTCATTTTTTGAATGTTTGTCACACTTAAATGTTTTAGATCATCAAACAAATTTAAATATTAGACAAAGATAACACAAATAAACACAAAATGCAGTTTATAAATGAAGGTGTTTATTATTAAGGGTAAAAAAAAATCCAAATCCGCATGGCCCTGTGTGAAAAAGTGATTCCCCCCCGTTAAAACATAAATTAACTGTGGTTTATCTCATCTTTGGAAAGGTGAATTCAATTTCTCTAGCCACACCCAGGCCTGATTACTGCCATACCTATTCTCAATCAAGAAATCACTTAAATAGGACCTGCCTGATAAAGTGAAGTAGATCAAAAGATCCTCCAAAGCTAGACATCATGCTGTGATCCAAAGAAATTCAGGAACAAATGGGAAACAAAGAAATTGAGATCTGTCAATCTGGAAAAGGTTATAAAGCCATTCCTAATGCTTTGGGACTCCAGCAAACCACAGTGAGAGCCATTATCCACAAATGGCAAAAACATGGAACAGTGGTGAGCCTTCCCAGGAGTGGCCGGCCAACCAAAATTACCCCAAGAGCACAGTGACAACTCATCCAAGAGGTCACAAAAGACCCCACAACAACATCCAAAGAACTGCAGGCTTCACTTGCCTCAGTTAAGGTCAGTGTTCATGACTCCACCATCAGAAAGAGGCTGGGCAAAAATAGCCTGCATGGCAGAGTTCCAAGACAAAAGCCACTGCTGAGCAAAAAGAGCATAAAGGTCCGTCTCAGTTTTGCCAGGAAACATCTTGATGATCCCCAAGACTTTTGGGAAAATGCTCTGTGGACTGACGAGACAAAAGTTGAACTTTCTGGAAGGTGTGTGTCCCATTACATCTGGCGTAAAAGTGACAGCATTTCAGAAAAGGAGCATCATACCAACAGTAAAATATGGGGGTGGTAGTGTGATGGTCTGGGGCTGTTTTGCTGCTTCAGGACCTGGAAGACTTGCTGTGATAAATGGAACCATGAATTCTGCTGTCTACCAAACAATCCTGAAGGAGAATGTCCGGCCATCTGTTCGTGACCTCAAGCTGAAGCGCACTTGGGTTCTGCAGCAGGACAATAATCCAAAACACACCAGCAAGTCCACCTCTGAATGGCTTAAGAAAAACAAAATGAAGACTTTGGAGTGGCCTAGTCAAAGTCCTGACCTGAATCCGATTGAGATGCTGTGGCATGACCTTAAAAAGGCGGTTCATGGTCAAAACCCCTCCAATGTGGGTGAATTACAACAATTCTGCAAAGATGAGTGGGCCAAAATTCCTCCAGCGTTGTAAAAGACTCATTGCCAGTTATCACAAACGCTTGATTGCAATTGTTGCTGCTAACGGTGGCCCAACCAGTTATTAGGTTTAGGGGGCAATCATTTTTTCACACAGGGTCATGTAGATTTGGATTTTTTTCCCCCTTAATAATAAACACCTTCATTTAAAAACTACATTTAGTGTTTACTTGTGTTATCTTTGTCTAATATTTAAATTTGTTTGATCTGAACATTTAAGTGTGACAAACATACAAAAAAATGAGAAGTCAGGGAGGGGGCAAACACCGTTTCACACCACTCTGTCTGTTTGTCTGTCTGTGTGTGTGTGTGTGTGTGTGTGTGTGTGTGTGTGTGTGTGTGGAGGGAGATGGGAAAATCTATGTTGTGGAACATCAGGGAACTTGGTGCTTCTGCAACTGAGGAGTGTTAAATGGGATGTGTTTAAAGATTTTTGTTGAAAAAAGAAGCATTTCAACGGTGTGTGGTTTCAGTCTGTTCCTCTTGTGGCTTACTATCGCTCCAGCTTTGGAGAATACCCTCTCACATGGCACTGATGTTGCTAGCATGTGGAGATACTTTGTTGCCATCTTGTAAAGGTTTGGATATATAGTTTTGTGTGTTGCCCAGTAATTCTCGAGGATTGGTGAACGTCACTTGTGGTAACGTTTCGTCACTTCCTGTATTGCTGTCTCTGTCCGTGTGGTTTGCTCTCCTCACTCTCCTGAGGTTTTTGCTTTTAATTGTATTTTAACCACTTTTTTCCATCTACCATTAGTTCTCATTTCTGTTTATCAAGCCTCTTGCACCTGTGTGCGCACTCCATGTCACCTAATCACCCTCTTTAGCCTTCTGTTCACCTTTCATCGGTGTTTGTGTTAGCTTCGGGTTAGCCACTAGCTATGGCTACTAGCTTTCCTTCCTCTCCTCCTCTGGTGTGCTCTCTCTGTCAGATGTTTAGCTACACCTCTGCCTCTTTTAGTGATAATGGTAAATGTAATAAATGTTGTTGTTTTGAGGCGCTCGAGGCGAGGTGGTCTGATTTGGAATACCGGCTCCGCTGCATTGAAGCACCGTCTGCGCCAGTTACTCTCGACGGACGTCCCCTAGCTGCAGCAGAGCTCGCTAGCATAGGGCGACCCGTTAGCGGTCCTCCGGCTCTCCTCAGCAGCGAGGAGACTGGGTGGGTGACAGTGAGAAGGAAGCCTAGTTGCAAAGCCCCGGTCCACCACCAACCTGTCCACGTTTCTAATCGTTCTTCCCCGCTCAGCGACACACCCGCTGAAGACACAACTCTGATCATTGGCGACTCTGTAGTCAGAAACGTGAACCTAGAGACTCCAGCGGCCATAGTCAAATGCATTCCTGGGGCCAGAGCAGGCGACATTGAGTCAAATTTGAAAATGCTGGCTAAAAGTAACTGTAAATATTCCACAATTGTTATCCACGCCGGCATTAATGACATCCGTCTCCGGCAGTCGGAAGTCACGAAACTTAATGTAGAATCGGTGTGTGACTTTGCCAAAACAATGTCTGCCTCTGTAGTATTCTCTGGGCCCCTCCCCAATCTGACCAGTGATGACATGTTTAGCCGCGCGTCATCCTTCAACCGCTGGCTGTCTGTGTGGTGTCCTGCAAACAATGTGGGCTACATTGACAATTGGAGCTTATTTTGGGGAAAACCTGGTCTTATGAGACGAGACGGCGTTCATCCCACTTTGGATGGTGCGTCTCATTTATCTAACAATCTGGCATCTTATTTATCCAAATTTCCAAAATCTTGACAACTCAGAGTTGGGACCAGGAAGCAGAGTCACAGTCTTACACGCCTCTCTGCAGCTCCTTTTCATCTGCCACCCCTCAACTTAGCCCCTGTCTTCCCCATCAGATAATCATTGTCTGCTCCCTCCAAAGTAAATAAAAATATAAATGTATAAGCATCCCAAAGTGATTAAACAAAAAGTTGGTAAAACTCAAATTAAACATGAATTCTCTAAATTGAATGATTTGGCCTCTCTTCCTCCTCATAATTTAAAAATTAAATGTGGTTTGTTAAATATTAGGTCTCTTAACTCCCAAGTCTCTGTTAGTCCATGATCTGTTAATTGATCATCAGATTGATTTACTATCCCTTACAGAGACTTGGTTAGGACAAGAGGATCTGGTTATTTAAACTGTCAAAATCCCAGAAGTTCTGGTCGTGGAGGAGGACATTACATACAGATTAACACATTCCCCGTGTCTGCGTGGGTTTACTCCGGGATTTCTCCGGTTTCCCCCCACATGCCAAAAACATGCAAGTTAGGTTAATTGGCATCAAACTGGGGATTCTAAATTGTCCTTAGGTATGACTGTGAGAGTGAATGGTTGTCTGTCTCTCTGTGTTGGCCCTGCGATGGACTGGCGATCTGTCCAGGGTGTACCCTGCCTTTCACCGAAAGATGCTGGGATAGGCTCCAACCCCCCCGCGACCCGAAAAGGATTAAGCGGAAGATGAATGAATGTTTCCTCTATGCCATGTGTCAACAAAACGGAAATAAGCTATAGACAGCTTGCTCCTTCTGTAATTGATAGCATGGTAGATAGTGTAGAGCTTCTCTGCATCAAACTGTAGACTTGGTGGCCCCCTTAAAAAAGAAAAAGTCTAATCAGAGATTTCTAACTCCTTGGTTCAACACAGAAACTCGTAGCTTAAAACAGAAGACTCGTCAATTAGAAAGAAAATGGCGCTCCACTAATTTAGATGAAATCTATTTAGCTTGGAGAAATCATCTTTTAATTTATAAAAAATCTCTTAGAAAAGCTAGAACGAGTTATTGTTCTGCATTAATAGAAGAGAACAAGAATAATCCCAGGTTTCTTTTCAGTACTGTAGCCAGGTTGACAAAGAGTCAGGACTCTGTCAATCCTAGCATTCCCTTAGAGCTTACTAGTCAGGACTTTATGAACTTTTCAATAATAAAATTTCATCCATTAGAGATAAAATCAATCAGATTCTTCCCACCATTAACTTAAAGGCCAAATGTCACGTAACAGGGTACTTTAAATATCTTGAAACTAGATATAAAAGGGAACCGATCCGTTCGGGTCTTGGTGCATATGCTTCAGTAACAACGGAATATTCGTTAATTTAAAACTGCCGCGCTTGGCCTGACACGGCCCCTGGAATCGCCTGGGGAAGAAGGCGGAAGTGACGAAATCGATTGTACCCTAGTTTGATGCTTGGGGTATTTCAATTGATTGTTTATATGGAGACTGGAAGGTTGAAGTGAGCAACAAGAAAGAAAAAAATTGGATATTTCACCCATACCTTAAAACGGGACTATCAGGGACAGCTGGGTAATAAGGGACACTTCTTTGGGAAATGTTTTCATACCTGTCAAGTGAGACGTTTTCGCCGTACTTCAACACCGTAAAAAGCGGCTATAAGGGACGGCGGAACAACAAGGGACACCTCTCTGGGAAATGCCCCAAATGCAACTCGTGTTGTTATTGTCAAATATTTTAAGGATTCATGGATATTTGACAATAACAACACAACTCAGCGTCCGGCGCAAAATAAAAAAAAAAAGCAGAATTCTGTATTTGTCAGGCGATCTCTCTCTGTTCCGCAACCGCTGCACAGCTGAACGTGTTAAACCATGGTCCTAATGACTTCTCATTGTAGTGAGAATAGCTCACGCTGAGCGATCAGCCCGCCCCGACAATCTGACTGATTGACTCCACACTTCTCATTGTAGTGATAATAGCTCAGGCTGAGCGATCAGCCCCGCCCCGACAATCTGACTAATGATTGACTCCACACTTCTCATTGTAGTGATAATAGCTCCCGCCGAGCCATCTGCCAGCACCAGCTGTGGGGGATCACACACAGGACGTGCTCCGCAACACGTCCTGTCCTGTTTTTTCCCCCGTATTTTCCTTAAAATATTTGACAATAACAACACGAACTACATTTAAAACATTTCCCAGAAAAGTGTCCGCCACCACTCCGCCATCCCCCACAGCCGCGCTTGGCACCAAAATACGGGGAAAACGTCTCACTTGACAGGTATGCGCCTCCACTTTCATATTGATCTGGTCAATTTCTTGACAGCAGCGGCTCTCCTCCACTGTAATAATAATGGCTTCCGAAAAATCAATATTTATGGGGCGCCCTCGACAGACCCCCTTCGGCTTCGCAATTCTGGAGGCGGTTAATGTCCAGTTCAATGACATTTTCCACTGGTTCTTCTCTCTGGTCATCGTTGGAACTGTTGTCATCAGACAAAGCATCTGATTCCGTCTCGGACGGCTCGAACCTGTAAGGTTCAATGCCTCTGTCACTGTCTGAACCACTGACAAAAAAAAAAGACAAAAAAAAAAAGACAAAACTAAACTAATTTGTTCACAATCGCTGTCACTTTCCGTCATGATTGTCCAATGTTGATAAGTGTGAATGTGGATAGGCAGGGCAGCCAGGGTACAACTGGTGATGTCAAAAACATGGGCGTGGTCTGGACTGGCTGTCACAAGCCAGCAAGCAAGGTGGGGCCTTCACCTGGTGTATTTTGTGCAATTATGTAAATACAGGTGGGTGATATGGTCTCCGGTATGAATATTTGGTTTAAGCTATGTGTATTTTATCTAAATTCGTTGTCATTTAGAAAAAAAAATTACGTGACATTTGGCCTTTAAATACAGTAACTACTGCAACTCCTTCAATTGATGTCTGTCTTGATGAGTTTACTCCAATTGACCTTTGTGAGTTAGACAAAATAGTTTCCTCATCCAAACCTTCAACTTGTCTTTTAGACGCTATTCCTACCAGGTTATTTAAAGAAGTCTTCCCACTTATTGGTAGCTTTATTCTTCATGTAATCAATTCTTCATTAACTTTAGGCCATGTACCGCAGGCTTTTAAAACAGCTGTAATTAAACCCTTACTCAAAAAGCCAACGCTAGATCCAGGAACTTTAGCCAACTATAGACCAATCTCTAATCTCCCTTTCATTTCAAAAATCTTAGAAAGAGTTGTTGCTACGCAATTATTTGACCACCTGCAGGGAAATTGTTTCTTGAAGAGTTTCAGTCTGGGTTTAGAATCCATCATAATACTGAAATAGCCTTAGCGAAGGTCACTAATGACCTCCTCATCGCATCTGGTAATGGACTGGTTTCTGTACTTGTCCTTTTAGACCTTAGTGCAGCTTTTGATACTATCAATCATAATATTCTACTTGATAGATTAGAACACTATGTTGGACTTAATGGAACTTCGTTGCAGTGGTTTAGATCTTATTTATCTGATAGGTTCCAGTTTGTTTATGTCAATAATGAGTTTTCTTTCAATTCAAAGCTCAGTCATGGAGTTCCACAGGGATCTGTTCTAGGCCCTACTCTTTTTAGTTTATATATGCTTCCATTAGGCAACATTATTAGAAAGCACTTTATACATTTTCATTGTTATGCAGATGACACACAATTATACCTGTCAATGAAGCCAGATGATAGTAATCAATTAGCCAAGTTGGAAGCCTGTCTTAAGGAAATCAAAGCTTGGATGACTTGTAATGTCCTGCTATTAAATTCAGATAAGACTGAAGTCATTCTTAATGGTCCAAAAAAACCTTAGAAATACCTTTCCAAATCAAACTTTCAGTTTGGATGCGGTTACTCTTTCTCTTATTATAGCTCTGTGAGGAACCTTGGAATTATTTTTGATCAAGATCTGTCCTTCAATTCACATATTAAATTTGTTTCTAAGACTGCCTTCTATCATTTGCGTAATATTGCCAAGATTAGGAACATCTTGTCTCAGAGTGATGCTGAGAAACTGATCCACGCTTTTGTTAGCTCGAGATTAGATTATTGTAATTCTTTATTATCAGGTTGTCCTAAAACATCTTTAAAAAGTCTTCAGCTGATCCAAAATGCTGCAGCAAGAGTTTTAACAGGTACTAGAAAGAGAGATCATATCTCTCCGGTTCTGGCCTTCCTTCATTGGCTTCCCATAGAGTTTAGAATTAAGTTTAAAATCCTTCTTCTTACTTACAAAGCTTTAAAGAATCAGGCTCCTTTTTATTTAAAAGATCTGATACTACCATATTATCCTAACAGAGCACTACGCTCCCAAAATGCTGGACTACTTGTAATACCTAGAATCTCCAAAAGTACAATGGGAGGCAGAGCCTTCAGTTATCAAGCTCCTCTCCTGTGGAACCAGCTGCCAATCTGGATTCGGGAGTCAGACTCGATCTCTGTTTTTAAGAATAGGGTTAAAACCTTCCTTTTTGATATAGCCTACAATTAGGGAGGGATCATGTGTTTCTGAACCCTCCCTAAGTTATGCTGCTAATAGGTTTAGTCAGCCGGGGGACCTCCAATAATGCGCTGGGCCTCACTCCTTTCCTCACTCTCAATGAATTTTTTTTTTTTTTTTTCTGGTCATTAACATCTGTTTGTTCTCTCCCATAGATTGAGTCCCCATTGTGCTGTTTGCTCTCTACATGTCTGTTCTTTTCATCTTCTCTGTCCCCTCACCCCCCAGCCAGTCGCAGCAGATGACTGCCCCTCCCTGAGCCTGGTTCTGCTGGAGGTTTCTTCCTGTTAAAAGGGAGTTTTTCCTCTCCACCGTCGCCAAGTGCTTGCTCACAGGGGATCGCCTGATTGCTGGGGTCTTTCTGCAACTGTGGGGGTTCCCCCTACAGTTGAAAGTGCTATGAGATGACGGTTGTTGTGAAATGGCGCTATATAAATAAAGTTGAATTGAATTGAATTAATTGCTCAGCCAGTACTATCCATAGACTCATAAGGATCATCATCTATTTAACCTAGTAGTGGCCTATGTTGTATATAAAGTTATCTAAGTATTTTTACTTTACTTTCCTGGATAACTCCTTTTTCTATTATGCTATGTGTATTTCTGTTGGTTGGGTTGTCTGTGTTATGCTGTTGTTACACTGTAATTTCCCAGGTTGGGCTCAATAAAGTCTTTCTGTATGAGTGTGTATGCATGTATCTCTGTGTAATAGTTAGTAAATGTAATGTGTTTTTGTTTGTTACTGAACTTAATTCTAACTTGTGTAATACTCTCCCTGACTTATATTCAAATGTCCAACCCTCTCAAACTTTCCGCGAGCCCTCGGGTCTTGTTCTTGTTTGGGTTTTAACGGCAGCTTGCATCCAAATTGTTGCACTACTGGCAAGAGCCCTCGAGTCACATGATGTGACTGACATAACAAGGCCTCGCTTGCTACGGTCATGTGACTGGGTGTGCTGAAACAGCGCTTGATACACAGCTCACGACACTCCACTTTATATTGCTGGAATCAGTGTCGAGTGGGCGTTGTCGAGCGTAACGTCACTACCGTATCGGCACATCAGTCGCTGCAATGGCCCGGGACCAGGGCTACTGGCCGGTGTTATGCTGAAAACTCCCTCGGATGCAATTCTTGGCAGACAGGGAAGTTCTCGGCATAACACCTGTACGGAGCGATCCGCCCCAGACTCACGACGAAACCACAGAGATGGGTCACAGTGATGCGAGGCACACTGCCCAGCCATGTGATAAGAGGGATGGTTATTAGAGTGACTAAGATCTGAAGAAAATGACAATATAAGCTGTGCTTACAGCAAGTGTCCTGCTAACAGTGTTAGCTCATGTTCTAATAGCTCAGGGGCTAATAGGCTGCCTTTAGCTGGCCGTGTGAGCCACAAGCTGGTACAGGCAATTAGGGGAGCCATCCAGCACGCGGTGCTACTGATTTGGTGTGGAATCACAACAAAATTATTGGGGGATGGGCCGGACTGACACAAGATACACAATCGACTGTGGATCAGTGAACCAGAGTGCTGCTCGCCCAAGCTAGGAGGCTAGAAACTCGTCAGCTGTAATGGCTAACTGACGTAAACGGGAGGGCGGAGTTGAAAAGGTGAAGGATGGATCTTAAAGTGGCAGGCTTTAAATTGGAGCGTTTCAAGAAAGCCAGGAAAAATAAAAAGCAAATTTGCTTCAATAATTTAAAAAAATTAAAGAAAATGTGAACAAAATACGCCACAAACATTTCATTAAGACATGTCTGAGGTATTGGAATGTGGAAAAAGTGCAATGACCCCTTTAAATAAAAGGAGAATATTGACAGATGAATTTGTACAATTGCTTTTTTTTCAATATACACTACCGTTCAAAAGTTTGGGGTCACCCAGACAATTATTTTGTGTTTTCCATGAAAAGTCACACTTATTTACCACCATGAGTTGTAAAATGAATAGAAAATATAGTCAAGACATTGACAAGGTTAGAAATAATGATTTGTATTTGAAATAATAATTTTTTCCTTCAGACTTTGCTTTCGTCAAAGAATCCTCCATTTGCAGCAATTACAGCATTGCAGACCTAACATGATTGCACAAGGGTTTTCTAATCATCCATTAGCCTTCTGACGCAATGAGCAAACACATTGTACCATTAAAACACTGGAGTGATAGTTGCTGGAAATGGGCCTCTATACACCTATCTAGATATTGCACCAAAAACCAGACATTTGCAGCTAGAATAGTCATTTACCACATTAGCGATGTATAGAGTGTATTTCTGATTAGTTTAAAGTTATCTTCATTGGAAAAAAAGTGCTTTTCTTTCAAAAATAAGGAAATTTCTAAGTGACCCCAAACTTTTGAACGGTAGTGTATAATTTAAAATGTTAAAGAAATTATCCTATGTTTTTATTATACGTAAAAGACAGAATTTACGGAAAATGTATATCGTGATATATATATATATATATTTATATCATTGTCGGGGTATAAGATTGCTTATACTCCAGTTTGTTCCAACAGAGTAATTTGATTGGACAATAGGGATTCCAAGCATTACTATAATCCACAGTAATTGCAATCCAATTTCAGTGGATATGTATCACTCTGCTTCAAAGGTTTTCTAGTAACATTAATTAGGAACCAGTCCCTCCAGGATTTTGCGGGAGCTTTTTTAAAAAGTTGTGATAAAAGTTGCAGTGTTTTGAGAGGTTTTTTTGCACTAAAAGTTGTGGGAAGAATTACAAATTTTAAAATAGATGTTTTTTTCCAATTTACTGCAGTGATATTCTATATAACAGTACAAGAAAAGTACAGGATTGTCAAAAATTTCCTATTAAAGTAATTTGTAAATTAAGCAAAAACTTATGCTATACATAAACTCTTTTGTGCAACAGCAAATACAGACTTTAACACAATATCCATTACAACAGCTACATTGCATTGAATGCATGTTAAAGAGTATAGATTCGGAAATTATTGGCAGCTCCTACATTTGAAAACTCTCTACGGTCCCCAACCACTTGGTACCGAGCGGAGAGGAAAAAATAATTTCTTCTGTTGCGCTGTATTGTCTATTGGAGTCTGTGTTTTCCTGAAAAAAAAAATTACAATGTTCTCTCTCTTTCCGTGCCTAGCTCCGACCTGTTTATCTGCTACACATCTTGACACACACACTTGTCTCATCAGACACTCATCTTTCATCGCCTTTCATTTAGGGAGGGGTCTGTTCGTGTCCAGACCAGAGATTCACAGTTTTTAAAGCTCATTGACAAGATGTAGTAATGATTTTACCTCTAAAGATGTATAAAATGATCAAACACTGGCTGTAGTGTTAGATTTGCTCATTTGTTTGTGGTTTAATGGCGTCTCTCCTCACGCGCTCTACCGCGACGGGGTGCTTTTTGGGCAGGTGGACATTTTTCAACACAAACCCAGCACTTCATACACGCGGTCAGGATGGAGACGTGGCGAGACGTCCACCGGTAGGCTGGGGGAAATGGAGGAAGGAACAGTGTTGGAAACCTCATGGGGGAGAGGTTTTTTTAAAATCACACACTTTTTTTGCTGAAGTGTTCCGTTAATACTTGGTGTAAACATGGACGTGAACACAGTGCAGCAACACATTTGATTGGTTAGGCTGAGCATTTGAGCACCACTCGGGAACAAATTTGATTGGTGAAATTGCCGTGAGTTGACGAGTTGGCCAAAACTGTGGGAAAGCTGCAGTGAATGGACAAAGCTGCAAGGTTGTGCAATAATTGCGCTGATTTCGTGTGAATTGACACGATCGCAACATCGCGAAATCCTGGAGGGACTGACTAACAGTATTTTTTTTTATCAACTCTGACAACTGCAGTACTGTTTTGGATACCTTAATTTCCACAGTGAAGCGCTGTCTGACAAGAATTTATACATCCTTGACCCAGAAGTCCCACCCTTTTGCAAAGGTCTACTTCTGTTTACCTCATCATTTTAAGATCATTAAGTGATTTCACCTCTGTTTAAAAAACAGGCAGTGCTTGTTTGTTTATTGTCTTGATTAACAAACCACAGTACCTTTGTGGTGATGGGCTCTTTATTTCATCTGAAAATGTGAAGAAAAGCGAGCAAAATGTGCTAAATCGCTAGCATGCTAACTACTAACTAACTAACCTGCACTTATATAGCGCTTTTCTAGTCACAAAGACCACTCAAAGCGCTTTCATTAATACTAACCCTCTATTCTAAGGGCCTATAGGAAACAGATATCTAGGGACAATTTAGAACAGCCAATTAACCTAACATGCATGTTTTTGGCATGTGGGAGGAAACCGGAGAAATCCCGGAGTAAACCCACGCAACACGGGGAGAACATGCAAACTCCACACAGATCACTGTTGGTCGGGGGCTGGGATCGAACCCACGATCCCACGATCCCCACAATCCCCCGGCCAAGGGTAAACTGTGCTGCCGCAGTGCTAACCACTGCGCCACCGTGCAGCCCAACTACTAGCTTCTGGTGACCGGTATTAGATACGTTTTGATCTGGGATTTTCTGAAATATCGACTTAACAGGTACGTTTTATAAACACTTATTACTTTTGCACTTGACAATATTTAATTTGTTTGTGTGTGTGTGAAATGACAGTAGATGTCTTCATGCTGATTGAGTTGTTTAGCAACAGTTCACTGGCTAGATTTAGGGGCTTTATTTCTCAACTGCACAAAATAATTGGTTAAACAAATCATAATATTTTGTCCAGTATTGCTATCATTTAATAAATTTTGCTTGCCGGAACTGTTGTATAAAAGCAATATTACACTCAAGTTCGTTACGGTATCATGAATATACGAACTCCAGCAGGGTGTGATCGGCTAGTGCTCGTTTGGAGTTCAAATATTCATGATACCGAACTCAACTCTCGTGTAATTTTGCTTAGTTATGTTGGGATATGAAGTTTTGGTCATATCACACAGCCCTAATGTGGACTGGTGACTGGAAGGTTGCTGGTTCAGTCCATGGACCATCGGGATTGGATCTCAGTGGAACAGGTGACGAAGCATTGTTTGCCCCACCTTCATTAACATCACTGTGGTGCCCTTGAGCAAGGCCTTTAACTCCAACTGCTCAGTGGTCACAGGTCAGTCTGTGGTTGTACTGGGTCACTTCCAGGTGTGAATGTGAACAGGGCGTCTTTGAAGAAAAGAGGTTGCCTCTCAGTGGACATGCCCTGTATAAAAAAAAAAAAAAGGTTAAAATAAAAACTGCACACACACACACACTGGTGTGAAAAAGTGTTTGCCCCCTTCCTGATTTCTCATTTTTTTGTATGTTTGTCACACTTAAATGTTTCAGATCATCAAACAAATTTAAATATTAGACAAAGATAACACAAGTAAACACAAAATGTAGTTTTTAAATGGTGTTCATGATTAAGGGGGAAAAAAAAATCCAAACCTATATGGCCCTGTGTGAAAAAATGATTGTCCCCTATACCTAGTAACTGGTTGGGCCACCCTTGGCAGCAACAACTGCAATCAAGGGTTTGTGAACACTAGCAATGAGTCTTTTACAGCACTGTGGAGGAATTTTGGTCCACACATCTTTGAAGAATTGTTGTAATTCAGCCACATTGGAGAGTTTTCAAGCATGAACTGCCTTTTTAAGGTCATGCCACAGCATTTCAATCAGATTCAGGTCAGGACTTTGATTAGGCCACTCCATAGTCTTCATTTTGTTTTTCTTAAGCCATTCAGAGGTGGACTTGCTTTCGATCATTGTCCATTTGCAGAACCCAAGTGTGCTTCAGCTTGAGGTCACGAACAGCTTCAGGATTTTTTGGTAGACAGCAGAATTCATGGTTGCATTTACCACAGCAAGTCTTCCAGGTCCTGAAGCAGCAAAACAGCCCCAGACTATCACACTACCACCACCATATTTTACTGTTGGTATGGTGTTCCTTTTCTGAAATGCTCTGTTGCTTTTACACCAGATGTAATGAGACGCACACCTTCCATAAAGTTCAACTTTTGTCTCATCAGTCCACAGAGCATTTTCCCAAAAGTCTTGGGGATCATCAAGATGTTTTCTGGCAAAACTGAGATGAGCCTTTGTTCTTTTTGCTCAGCAGTGGTTTTCATCTTGGAACTCTTGCCATGCTGGCCATTTTTGCCCAGTCTCTTACTTATGATGGAGTCATGAACTCTGACCTTGACTGAGGCAAGTGAGGCCTGCAATTCTTTGGATGTTGTTGTGGGGTCTCTTGTGACCTCTTGGATGAGTCATCACTGCGCTCTTGGGGTAATTTTGTTCAGCCAGCCACTCCTGGGAAGGTTCACCACTGTTCCATGTTTTCACCATTTGTGGATAATGGCTCTCACTGTGGTTCACTGGAGTCCCAAAGCTTTAGAAATTGCTACAAAATTGAACTCAGCTTTCCAAAGATGTGATAAACCACAGTTAATTTATGTTTTAAGAGGGGGGCAATCACTTTTTCACACAGGGCCATGTATGTTTGGATTTTTTTTACCCTTCATAATAAACACCTTCAATTGCAAACTGCGTTTTGTGTTTACTTGTTATCTTTGTCTAATATTTAAATTTGTTTGATGATCTGAAACATTTAAGTGTGACAAACATACAAAAAAATGAGAAATCAGGAAAGGGGCAAACACTTTTTCACACTATTGTCTGTCTGTGTGTGTGTGTGGGGGGGGGGGGGGGGGTGGCACTGGATCAGGAGGTAGAGCAGGTCATCTAATAACCGGAGGGTTGGCTGTTTGTATCCCGCTCTCCCCAGTCATCCTGCCATTGTATACCTGAGCAACACATGTTACCCATCTTGCCTCCAGTGTCCATGACACTGGGTATGAATGTGTATAAATGTTTGGTACTGGTGGGAGAGGCTGGCATGGATTGGCAGCCACGTTTCTGTCAGTCTGCCCCAGGGCAGCTGTGGCTACATTAGTAGCTTACCACTGTCAATGTTTGTCTGGAGTGAATGAATAATGGACTCACTGTAAGCGCTTTGAGATGTCACTTGACATGTAAAGCACCATATAAATCTAATCCATAATAATGGTAATAATAAATTAACCCAGATAACTTCAAGTAAGGCATACAGTGGGGCAAAAAAGTATTTAGTCAGCCACCAATTGTGCAAGTTCTCCCACTTAAAAGATGAGAGAGGTCTTCAATTTTCATCATAGGTATACCTCAACTATGAGAGACAAAATGAAAAAAAAAAAATCCAGAAAATCACATTGAAGGATTTTTTAATGAATTAATTGGTAAATTCCTCAGTAAAATAAGTATTTGGTCAATAACAGAAGTTCATCTCAATACTTTGTTATATACCCTTTGTTGGCAATGACAGAGGTCAAACGTTTTCTGTAAGTCTTCACAAGGTTTTCACACACTGTTGCTGGTATTTTGGCCCATTCCTCCATGCAGATCTCCTCTAGAGCAGTGATGTTTTGGGGCTGTCGCTGGGCAACACGGACTTTCAACTCCCTCCAAAGTTTTTCTTTGGGGTTGAGATCTGGAGACTGGCTAGGCCACTCCAGGACCTTGAAATGCTTCTTACGAAGCCACTCCTTCGTTGCCCGGGCGGTGTGTTTGGGATCATTGTCATGCTGAAAGACCCAGCCACGTTTCATCTTCAGTGCCCTTGCTGATGGAAGGAGGTTTTCACTCAAAATCTCACGATACATGGCCCCATTAATTCTTTCCTTTACACGGATCAGTCGTCCTGGTCCCTTTGCAGAAAAACAGCCCCAAAGCATGATGTTTCCACTCACATGCTTCACAGTAGGTATGGTGTTCTTTGGATGCAACTCAGCATTCTTTCTCCTCCAAACACGACAAATTGAATTTTTACCAAAAAGTTCTATTTTGGTTTCATCTGACCATATGACATTCTCCCAATCCTCTTCTGGATCATCCAAATGCTCTCTAGCAAACTTCAGACGGGCCTGGACATGTACTGACTTAAGCAGGGGGACACGTCTGGCACTGCAGGATTTGAGTCCCTGGCGGTGTAGTGTGTTACTGATGGTAGCCTTTGTTACTTTGGTCCCAGCTCTCTGCAGGTCATTCACTAGGTCCCCCCGTGTGGTTCTGGGACTTTTGCTCACTGTTCTCGTGATAATTTTGACCCCACGGGGTGAGATCTTGCATGGAGCCCCAGATCGAGGGAGATTATCAGTGGTCTTGTATGTCTTCCATTTTCTAATAATTGCTCCCACAGTTGATTTCTTCACACCAAGCTGCTTACCTATTGTAGATTCAGTCTTCCCAGCCTGGTACAGGTCTACAATTTTATTTCTGGTGTCCTTTGACAGCTCTTTGGTCTTGGCCATAGTGGAGTTTGGAGTCTGACTGTTTGAGGTTGTGGACAGGTGTCTTTTATACTGATAACGAGTTCAAATAGATGCCATTAATACAGGTAACGAGTGGAAGACAGAGGAGCCTCTTAAAGAAGTTGTTACAGGTCTGTGAGAGACAGAAATTTTGCTCGTTTGTAGGTGACCAAATACTTATTTTACCGAGGAATTTACCAATTAATTCATTAAAAATCCTTCAATGTGATTTTCTGGATTTTTTTTTCTCATTTTGTCTCTCATAGTTGAGGTATACCTTTGATGAAAATTGGAGACCCCTCTCATCTTTTAAGTGGGAGAATTTGCACAATTGGTGGCTGACTAAATACTTTTTTGCCCCACTGTAGGTTTTGGTGTGTTTGTTGACATTGGAACGTGCCATTGGAACTTACTGTGATTCTCTGATATAACCTGGAAGGACGAGTTTTTTCGCTCGGCGCAGCACATGCCCTCTGGGGGATTAGCACCTTCTGCTTTTTTGGTTGAAATATGGCAGTGGGTGATGGCGTGCGCCCCCGCCTGGATGGTGACGCCACTAAATTTCATAGAATAATCTCCCATTGAAAAGGACTGTTGAGTTATCAATTGACAACTAATGTAATTTAGTCTACTAAATTCTTATTGACAATCAAAAGTCAATTAATCATTAACATCCCTCATGGGAACTGGAATATACCATTTTTTCTTTTTGAGGGAAGTGATGTATAGCTGCCCCTCATCTATGGGGCTCTTGTATAAGTTTGAAAATCAACAGAAGGAGAGGGCGAGGGAATCAGCTCTCAAGTCGCTAAATGCCGTCAGCCACTGTTGAAGATTTGAGTTAATTTATTTATTACAGAAGTGTAAAATGTCATTTAGAGCACTAATATTAGCATGTTTTTTGCACAAAGAAAGCATAAAACCACATCATAGTTTCAACAAAACATTAGACACTGGAACATAAAACTGCCATGTGATTGACAGTTCCTATTACAAGTTCAAGAAAGAAATTGTTGCACTTTTGAATGTTGAGAAATATTATGCCAAAATAAATATTTTTATTAAAATAAAAATATTTTTATTATTTTTATTTTTTATTTTTATTATTTTATTAATAATTGTTAAGAAATATTATGCCAAAGGCAGAATTTTCAGATTGGTAATTTAATAAACTAACACAGGTTCTTTTAAATCATGAGTTAATGGAGAGTTCGCTTGCACTTTTAGACCTTAATTAACATGTGCACTCCCTCTTGTCCTCGTAGGAGATCCCACAGCAGATGAATGGAAGTGACTGTGGAATGTTTACATGCAAATATGCAGATTATATAACCAAAGACAAGCCAATCACATTCACACAGGTAATTAAATGGCATCAATGAGGAATGCTCATTCCAACAAATAGTCACAATAGTAGTCTAAAAATCTTTTAACTTCTCCTGGACAGAAACACATGGCCTACTTCAGAAGAAGGATGGTTTGGGAGATTGTTAACCACAAGCTGTTGTGATGTGAGGAGGAGAGTTATGAACTTGTACAGCTGACTAAGTCGTGATGACGGTTGAGCTTCCCAGGAGAATCTACAAACAGTACTCCTCGATCTGGGAAAGACTTCCACACCAGCTTCTCTGATCAAGAACCAGCTCTGCATTTTTTTCCATGCTCGGAGGCCAGTTAAACTCTGGGTGCTGCTGGAGCGCCACACACTGCCCCCGAATCCTCCGGCTTTATGGAGCAGCTGATACACTGCGTGTTTTGTATTGCCCAGCTAGATATGTTTTTTGAAATTAAACTTGTACCGACTTAAAAAAATCATACTCTGAGGGTCAGTATTTGTACAGTCAGTTTTTGTTTATGTGTCGGTCTTGTGTTATATTGTTTTTGAGCTGTTTGTTTTCAGTGTGGAAGGGCTTCTTGGAAAATATTTGACCTGGCTTATTTGTTTTTCTGTTAATCCAGGGGAAAAAAGTTTCTCAATGCCAGTGTGAGGACATAATGTGTCTACATTGAGCTGAGTCTTCACACATGATTTCCTGGTAGTGATGGGAACATCTGGTTACTGTACTCTTGATTACCTGCTTTATTGCACATTTGCTCAACTGGATATTAATTGAATTGGTACAGTTACAGTGGTGTAAAATAGTGTTTGCCCTCTGATTTTTTTTTTTTGTATGTTTGTCACACTTAAATGTTTCAGATCATCAGACAAATTTGAATATTAGACAAAGATAACACAAGTAAACACAAAATGCAGGTTTTTAAATGAAGGTGTTTATTACTAAAGAAAAAAATCCAAACCTACATGGCCCTGTGTTTAAAAAAACAAAAAAACAAAACGTGATTGCTCCCTAAAGCTAATAACTGGTTGGGCCACCCTTAGCAGTAACAACTGCAATCAAGCATTTGTGATAACCGGCAGTGAGTCTTCTACAGCATTGTGGAGGAATTTTGGCCCACTCATCTTTGCAGAATTGTTGAAATTCAGCCATATTGGAGGGTTTTCGAGCATGAACCGCATTTTTAAGTGTCATGCCACAGCATCTCAATCAGATTAAGGTCAGGATTTTGACTAGACCACTCCAAAGTCTTCATTTTGTTTTTCTTAAGCCATTCAGAGGTGGACTTGGTGGTGTGTTTTGGATCATTGTCCATTTGCAGAACCCAAGTGCGCTTCAGCTTGAGGTCACGAACAGATGGCCGGACATTCTCCTTCAGGATTTTTTGGTAGACGGCAAAATTCATGGTTCCATTTACCACAGCAAGTCTTCCAGATCCTGAAGCAGCAGAACAGCCTCAGACCATCACACTACCACTACCACATTTTACTGTTGGTATGATGTTCCTTTTCTGAAATGCTGTTACTTTTACACCAGATGTAATGGGACACACACCTTCCAAAACGTTCAACCTTTGTCTCGTCACTCCACAGAGTATTTTCCCAAAAGTCTTGGGGATCATCAAGATGTTTTCTGGCAAAACTTGAGATGAGCCTTTATGTTCTTTTTGCTCAGCAGTGGTCTTTGTCTTGTAACTCTGCCATGCAGGCCATTTTTGCCCAGTCTCTTTCTCAGTCATTTTTGCCATTTTTGTCTCTTTCTTATGGTGGAGTCATGAACACTGACCTTAACTGAGGCAAGTGAGGCCTGCAGTTCTTTGGATGTTGTTGTGGGGTCTTTTGTGACCTCTTGGATGAGTCGTCGCTGCGCTCTTGGGATAATTTTGGTCGGCTGGCCACTCCTGGGAAGGTTCACCACTGTTCCATGTTTTTGCCATTTGTGGATAATGGCTCTCACTGTGGTTTGCTGGAGTCCCAAAGCTTTAGAAATGGCTTTATAACCTTTTCACACTGATAGATCTCAGTTACATTGTTTCCCATTTGTTCCTGAATTTCTTTGGATCGCAGCATAATGTCTAGCTTTTGAGGATCTTTTGGTCTACTTCACTTCTTCTTCTTCTGTTTTTTGGCGGGGGCACCCAACTTAAAGGCGCATTACCGCCATCCAGCGTTGGAGTGTGGACCAGACATTATACCCCAATCACCCTCCAAAAAAAACAAAAAAACAAAAAAAACCACCCCTATATTCTATTAATTAGCCCCGTATCTTTAAGGTAGACCAACAACTTTCTTACCCCATCCCCCACCATCATGCTTAAGTTAGCATCACCCACCCCTAATTCTCTAATTCCCTCCACTAATCTGTTTCTCTCCTGGGTATACTTCTGGCAGTAGAAAATGACATGCTCCACACTTTCGTCCTCTCTCTCACAATAATCGCACATCCCTGTTGGGTGCTTACCTACCAGATGCAAAGTTTTGTTTAACCTAGCGTGTCCCATCCTTAGCCTAGATAAAATATTCTCTTCCTTTGTATTTCTTGTCCCCATCCTGCCCTTCACTCCAACCGCACTCTGGATAGCATACAAATGTCGCCCTGTTTCCCCTGTGTCCCACCTATGCTGCCACTCCTGCCTAATATACTCTTTAATCAGCGTTTTTGCCTCAGATTTACTCAGTGAAATATCCCACACCTCCCAGTGTCCCAGAGCCTGTTTAGCCAATTTATCTGCGACCTCATTTCCCTTAACCCCCCTGTGAGCTGGAACCCACATAAACACCACAGCCACCCCTTTGTTTCTGAGTCTATATAAAGTCTCATATATCTCATAGACCAAGTCCTGTCTGCTATCGGATGACCCTGATTTTATTGACAGCAAGGTTGCACTGGAATCCGAACAAAGGACAAAATCCTTGATCATCAGCTCCTCAATCCTCTGCAATGCAGTCACCAAAGCCAACAATTCGACTGTATACACAGACAGATGGGAAGATGTTCTTCTATTAGCAGATATTTTTAAGGCAGGGATATGGAAAGCAAACCCAGTGCAGCCCGTGTCAGGATCCTTTGATCCATCCGTGAATACTGGGGTAAGGGAGTGATATATTGTTCCCAACCGATCCTCTACTAAAACTGCAGCGTTTCCAAATTCTCTGCACCCTCGCATCTTTTCCAAAAAATACAAATCAACTGACACTGGGTAGAAAAACCATGGAGGAGTGACTGGCAAAGGAACTGATGGGATATATGTTCTGTCACATAACTTCATATCCCTAGCCACTCCCAGCGTGAAATGCAAAATTCTCCCCTTTACCTCTTTCCCCCTCCCAACAAGGCAACAACACTCTGACTGTAGGGTGTTTCTCTTGAGCGTGCCCCTGCAGATTGACCCAGTAACTCATCATCATCTGCTTACGCTTGATACTTAATGGCATTTCCCCCATTTCCACCTGGAGGGCAGCAACAGGAGTTGTTTTAAAAGCCCCACAGCAGATCCTCAGTGTTTGGGCCTGGATGACATCCAACTTGCTCAACGTGGTTTTGGCAGCAGATCCATATACAGTACACCCATAATCCAATATAGACCTAATTAACGCAACATAAATGTTTCTCATAGCCGTTCTGCTAGCACCCCACTCAACCCCTGTCCTACTTCACTTCTTCTTCTTCTTCTTCTTCTTCTTCTTCTTCTGTTTTTTGGCGGGGGCACCCAACTTAAAGGCGCATTACCGCCATCCAGCGTTGGAGTGTGGACCAGACATTATACCCCAAGGGAGGAAAAAACAAAACAAAAAACCCCCACTATATTCTATTAATTAGCCCCGTATCTTTAAGGTAGACCAACAACTTTCTTACCCCATCCCCCACCATCATGCTTAGGTTAGCATCACCCACCCCTAATCCTCTAATTCCCTCCACTAATCTGTCTCTCTCCTGGGTATACTTCTGGCAGTGAAAAATGACATGCTTCACACTTTCTTCTTCTCTCTCACAATAATCGCACATCCCTGTTGGGTGCTTACCTACCAGATGCAAAGTTTTATTTAGCCTAGTGTGTCCCATCCTTATCCTAGATAAAATATTCTCTTCCTTTGTATTTCTTGTCCCCATCCTGCTCTTCACTCCAACCGCACTCTGGATAGCATACAAATGTCGCCCTGTTTCCCCTGTTTCCCCTGTATCCCACCTATGCTGCCACTCCTGCCTAATACACTCTTTAATCAGCGTTTTTGCCTCAGATTTACTCAGTGAAATATCCCACACCTCCCAGTGTCCCAGAGCCTGTTTAGCCAATTTATCTGCGACCTCATTTCCCTTAACCCCCCTGTGAGCTGGAGCCCACATAAACACCACAGCCACCCCTTTGTTTCCGAGTCTATATAAAGTCTCATATATCTCATAGATCAAGTCCTGTCTGCTATCAGATGACCCTGATTTTATTGACAGCAAGGCTGCACTGGAATCCGAACAAAGGACTAAATCCTTGACCATCAGCTCCTCAATCCTCTGCAATGCAGCCACCAAAGCCAACAATTCGACTGTATACACAGACAGATGGGAAGATGTTCTTCTATTAGCAGATATTTTTAAGGCAGGGATATGGAAAGCAAATCCAGTGCAGCCCGTGTCAGGATCCTTTGATCCATCTGTGAATACTGGGGTAAGGGAATGATATATTGTACCCAACCGATCCTCTACTAAAATTGCAGCGTTTCCAAATTCTCTGCACCCTCGCATTTTTTCCAAAAAAAAAACAAATCAACTGATACTGGGTAGAAAAACCATGGAGGAGTGACTGGCAAAGGAACTGATGGGATATACGTTCTATCACATAACTTCATATCCCTCGCCACTCTCCCAGCGTGAAATGCAAAATTCTCCCCTTTCCCTCTTTCCCCCTCCCAACAAGGCAACAACACTCTGACTGTAGGGTGTTTCTTTTGAGCGTGCCCCTGCAGATTGACCCAGTAACTCATCATCATCTGCTTACGCCTGATACTTAATGGCATTTCCCCCATTTCCACCTGGAGGGCCGCAACAGGAGTTGTTTTAAAAGCCCCACAGCAGATCCTCAGTGCCTGGGCCTGGATGACATCCAACTTGCTCAACGTGGTTTTAGCAGCCGATCCATATACAATACACCCATAATCCAATATAGACCTAATTAAAGCAACATAAATGTTTCTCATAGCCGTTCTGCTAGCACCCCACTCAACCCCTGTCAAACACCTCATCACATTCAGTACTTTTTTGCACCTAGCTGATATCTTCTGAATATGCTCCCCCCAAGTTAGAGTAACATCAAACCAGATGCCCAGAAACCTGAAAACTTTGACTTGTTCCAATTCCTGAGCGTACAGTGTTAACTGGGCATCCACTACCCTTTTCCTTGTAAACACCACCACCTTTGTTTTCTCAACAGAGAATTTAAATCCCCAGGAATATGACCATCCCTCCACTGCACTTATCGCTTCTTGTATTTTCCCTCTTATATACTTAAAATTACTCCCTCTTTTCCATAATGCCCCATCATCAGCAAATAAAGAACGGCCAATGTCATTGTTCACAACAGAAAAAACATCATTTATCATAATAGAAAAAAGTACTGGGCTTATAACACTACCCTGGTGGGTGCCATTTTCCACCAAGTACCTATCTGACATGGCTCTGCCCACTCTAACTTGGATGTACCTATTAAACAAAAAATCCTTTATCCAGTTAAATGTTCTCCCAGATATTCCTATCATACTTAGCTTTATCATCAACCCCTCCTTCCACAACATGTCATACGCTTTATCCACGTCAAAGAATACCGCAATTACCGACTCTTTGTTTACCTGAGCCTTCCGTACCTCTGTCTCCAAACACACAACAGGATCCATAGTTCCCCTTCCTTTTCTAAATCCACTCTGATGTGGTGACAGAATTCCCCTACTTTCAAGATAAAAAGCAATCCTATCTGTGATCATTCTTTCCATTATTTTCCCCAAATGCGACGTTAAAGCTATAGGCCTGTAACTCGCTGGGTCTGAGGGATCCTTTCCAGGTTTCCTTACAGGAACAATCACAGCTTCTTTCCAAGCAGTTGGGAGCTTTCCCTTTTCCCACACTTTGTTGTAAATTTCCAATAGTTTCCTCCTTGCCAAAGTCCCTAAGTGTTTCACCGTGACGTAACAGATACTGTCTTTCCCAGGGGATGTTAATTCTGATTTGTTTACCGCTCTTTCCATTTCATCTAAAGTGAAAGGAGAATCCAACGGGCTACTAAAATCACACCTTTCCTCCAAAACCCCAGGGTGTGCTAAACTCGTCTTACTTCTTCCTCTTTTACCCTCTTCAGTCAGATTACCTGAGCTATGAATTTGAGTCAGGCTCTTTGCTATCATTGTTGCCTTCTCCCCATCAGTTATTGCAATCTCTCCCCCACTTTTTAATATTGGGTACTGCCATTCCCTCCTGACTCCCCTCATAGCCTTGATCATGCTCCACACATCTCCCACGGCTGTTGATCTACCTACAGTACTGCAGTATCTCTGCCAGCTTTCTCTCTTGGCCCTCCGGATAGTTTTCCTGACTTTTGCCAGTGCTCTCTTATAATTAATCAGGTTTTGCCAATTGTGAGTTCTCCTTAGGACGTTAAGCATCTTATTCCTCTCTTTAATAGCTCTAGTGCACTCCTCTGTCCACCAAGGCACTGCTTTCTTTAATCTTTTCCCTTTACTTTTAGAAATTGACTGATTGGCTGCTTCCAGAAAAATAGTTTTAACACTTTCCTCCATGCCCTCGATGTCTTCACTGACCTCCACTAGGGGAAGGTCTCTCTCACAAGTAAACTTAAATAATTTCCAATTAGCAGTGCTAAAAACCCACCTCCCTTCCCTGTGACCACCTACCCTGTTCACTGAAATGAAAAGATTACAATATACTGGAAAATGATCACTTCCCACTGAAGACTCCTCCAAAACCTCCCACTCACACACACTTGCAATATTACTAGTCACCAATGTCAAATCAAGAACTGAACCACTCCCCGTATGTACATCAATCCTAGTTGCTCTACCATCATTCAAACATACTAGCTTCTTCTCTTCCAAGAATTCCTCAATAATCTCACCATTTATGTCTGTATAATTTGCCCCCCATAACACATTATGGGCATTAAAGTCCCCACAAACTACCACCCTGCTCCCATCTATTCCCTCCATCTGAGATAACTGACTTAATGTCAGTCTCCTACAAGGATTGTACAAATTAGCAACTACTAATTCCCCCTCTTTAGTCCAAATTTCAACTACCACATATTCCAGCTCAGCCCCTTTACCTATCTCTCTAAACTGAATTCCCTCCCTCACAAATGTTGCACACCCACCTCCCATTCCCTCCTTCCTATCATTCCGAATAGACACATATCCCATTATTTTAAAATCCAGATTAGGCTTCAACCACGTCTCCTGAACACAAATGACATCTGGTTTGTCTGAAAGTTCCTCAGTATATCTTTTAAATTCCTGCCCATTTGCCACCAAACTTCTTGCATTCCATTGAATCACTATAACCATCCTCACAATTCCTTTCCAATCGCTGCTTGATCCTGACTTGTCTGGCTACTGAGCCCACTCCTCACCTCCTCCCAAGTTAAACCACTGAAACCAAGATGGTTAGCTGCTGCCTTCACTATTATTTGAATTCTTTCAGTTTTAGACTTTACTTCCATTGTGGCATTCACAACTCCTGCTATAAAGATAACCAGTCTCTTCAGATCAACCTGAATTTCCCCATTCCGTACCAGCTCTCTTTCCCCTGCAGGCAGCCTCCCCCCAGTCCTTTGCCCATTCCCTCCTCCCTGGTCCATCCTTTTCACTGCTTCAGCATATGAAACTTTACTCTGTACTCTGACTCGCTGAATTTCCCTCTCTCTCATCATACTTTCACAGCCTCCATAGGCCACACTATGATTCCCGCCACAGTTGCAACACGTTGGCGTTTCTTGCTTACATTCTCCATACTGGTGATTGCCCCCACACCTTGCACACCTTTTCCTCCATCTACAAGTGTTAGCTATGTGTCCAAACCTTTGGCAATTATAGCACCGAATTGGATTAGGGACAAATTCTCTTACCCCATACCTCAAAAAGCCCAAACTTACACTTTTGGGGAGCACCTCTCCTTCAAACTCAACCACCACGCCCTCAGTGTCTCTCCTCTGTCCTTCCCGGGTGGCCTGTAGCCTACGAGCTGCCTTTACTACCCCCCCTTTTAAATTAGCTTTAATTTCTTCCACTGTCATTCCTATCGGCACCCCCCAAATTACACCCTTGTTCCACTTTGACCCATTACCAATAATGCTTGTATTTTTCACTTTAAATCGCCCAACCTCCCTCATTTTTTCAGCTCTTTCCCTTTGCTCCTCACACCTGCACACAATCAGTAGATTTCCGTCTCTCAATACCTTTGCCATGTATATATCTCCTACCTGGTTTTTCAGTATTGTTGTTAACTTAATTGGGCTCATTGTGGATATCCCCTTTTCGTCCTCAAACCTTACAATAATTTTTAACTCTGCTCCTTCCTGCCCTCCTCCCTCCGCACCACCACCACTTCCACTACTTCTAGCCTTCTTTGCATTATTACCGGGAAAGTTATTCTCCCTTTTCTCTTTTCCTTTCCCGTTTCCCTGCCCAGTATCCATACTATCCTCACTGTCCCACAAATCAGAATCTCCCCAGTCTGGCCCATTCACAACGCTGCTGCGCCGACCCGCCACACCTGTCTTTACTCTGCTCTTCCTCTCCATTTTCCCATGCCCGCAGACTCCAGTCCCGTCACCCAACCTCCTTGCCAAACCACCCGACAAACTTCTCTGGCTCTCTCTCGGAGATCTGACCATCCGTCGCTTCCTTTCGTTTGATGAAGTTCAAAATTTCAGCCGAAAAATCAACCTCGCTTCTCCCTCTCTGACCCGCTCTCCGGCCCAGAGCGGCAAAAACCAAAAGCGGCCCCCTACTTCACTTTGTCAGGCAGGTCCTATTTAAGTGATTTCTTGATTGAGAACAGGTGTGGTATTAAGCAGGCCTAGGTATGGCTAGAGAAATTGAACTCAGCTTTCCAAACATGTGATAAACCACAGTTGATGTATGTTTTAACGAGGGGGCAGGCAATCACTTTTTCACACAGGGCAATGCAAGTTTGGATTTTTTCTTACCCTTAATAGTAAATACCTTCATTTAAAAACTGCATTTTGTGTTTACTTGTGTTATTTTTGTTTAATATTTAAATTTGTTTGATCTGTAACATTTAAGTGTGACAAACATACAAAAAAATTAGAAATCACAAAGGGGGCAAACACTTTCTCACACCACTGTAAATCTGGGAGGGTGAAGGCCATTAATATATACACTGATATATAACACGCTATATCTCAAAGTTCAGGAGTGATTCATGTCTTGTGGGCCTTTGAGAAGTTAAAATTAGATTTTGTAATTTCTTAAAGTTAAAATGACTATTAGTTGATGATATTTGTATTGATCGTCTGATGTAATTCCACATGTGGAGCAACTTGAACGTTACAATCTTAAATTGTTCAAATACATTTCCTGCAGAGTATGATTTTTTTTAATGAAAACTGAATGTTGTCTCTTTTTATTCAGTAGTCTTGGTAAGATTCTAAATTACATTTCAGAGGCTATTTTATGCATTTTCTTTTTTTTTGTCAGTAACTTTTGGGCTTATTTGTTATATCTTGAACAATGTACATATTTATGATGTATACAGCCTACAATGTAAAATACTTTTTAAAAAATAGACATTTCCTATCTATTTTATCTAGGCTCAAGTCTGTTATAGAAGTAAATTCTCATGTATTGTGACATATGTTTGTATTACCTCAAAGTTTGATATGAAATTTAAACACATTTTGTAATTTGGTAAACAGAGAACCTGTACATGTTGTGGCTTATTAAAGGCACCTGTCCAACATTGTGTGGGGGATCTCATGTCCAGAGTCTGAGTGATTTGACCTGCTGATCTTCTTTTCCTTCTCTGCATATTGCATAAGCTTAATGCATCAAATTCCTAAACTAGTCATGATCAATGTGGTGTGGTCTTGGAAACAAAGGCTACGGTCATACTGCAAGTTTTAATGCTCAATTCCAATTTTTTTTGCACAAATTGACCCATATCTGATTTTTTTTTAATGACAGTCTGAACAACACATCCGATTTTTTTCACACCAGACCAGGCCACTTTCATATGTGGTCCTAATTCGGATACGTATCTGCTATTTTCCAAAGCGACCTCCGTCTCAACAGTTATGTTGCATTTCATTCAACTTTTTCCTCATTGAAGTGAGACAGACGCTACAGTTCTGTGGTGGAGGATGCAGCCAGCATGGGAGACACAGCTGAATTGTGCTCTCTTTTTAATGAATCTCCTTCCCTTTATCACTGGATTGTAATTTTTGTCGGCTCTGACTGCACCAGTCGCCAGAGGCCACCCTCTGGCATCAAGCTGGCTGTGGCCCCTGGTAAATGCAGGTATTTTCAGTGTGGCACCTACAAGGGCTATGCTTTCCTTAATATCAAGTCCAAGTCCACAGTCTGTCTCTTGGTGACAGCTTATGAAGAAAGCCACAGTCCAATTTTTTTGTGCTGTACTACTGTACAATGACAATAAAGCCTATTGGGCTGCACGGTGGCGCAGTGGTTTAGCACTGTGGCAGCACAGTTTTACCCTCGGCCGGGGGATCGTGGGTTCGATCCCAGCCCCCGACCAACAGTGAGCTGTGTGGAGTTTGCATGTTCTCCCCGTGTTGCGCGGGTTTACTCCGGGATTTCTCCGGTTTCCTCCCGCTTACCAAAAACATGTAGGTTTAGGGCGCTCGCGCACGCAGCGACCAGCAGCCGGTGGCTTGTCACCAGACTGCAAACCAAGTCTACCTACGGGTACAAATAAGTAACAAAAAAAATTGCAGGGTTTCCTCTGGTAGCATTTCTCCGTGGCAGCCCGCCGCGCCAGAAATCGTACTGCCACGCCAAGCCGGTATGATTTTATTAATAAAAATATATGAAGCAATGACTTTCAGCAAGCGCGCACACGAACAACGCGCGTGGCCGTCATTCGCGCGGAGTTTAGAAGCGCCCCGCTTACACGAGTTTTCCAGTCAGCAAACAGTGTCTCGCTAAGCGTGACTGTCCGACAGAAACATGAGTTTATTAAAGTACTTTAAGCGCGAAAAAATATAATAAGAGGTATGTAAGCACTGGCGTTTATCATGGTTTTAACCCGCTGGAAACGGGAGCCATAATGGAAGAGTCGCTTAGCTACGAGATGTGGTTAGAATTCAAATGCATCTGGCTTCATATGAAGGGAAAGGCAAGGGACTGATGAACTGCTGAGGATATATTTCACCAGTCACTACAATAGTAAGTTATGAGACTGGCAATTTCTCTTTTCTCACACGAGCAGGTGTGCCATTTTTATTCTCCAGTGGCAGTGACAAAGCAACAGCTAAAAATGCTAGCTCTAAACTGAGGTCCTTCAGCGGCTGCCTAGAGAGGTGCCTGATGAGAAAGCCTGAGCGCACAACTATAACGGTATGTCTGCAAGTGGCCAGGAGGGAAAACCCACGTGCAGGAGTGGTTTTGTGCGTTGTATTGAACAAAACGTGTTACTGGGAATGAATGAAGTGTGTATGTGTGTGAAACACCCGAGCTGTCAGGGAGCGAAGGACCCAAAGGGCTCCCTGACGCGCCTGATGGAAAATAAATAAATATGTTAAAAAAAAAAAAAAATTAACCAAATAGCCAAATTAGGAGGTATTTACTTGTATTATTAGCATATTTGTAATTTGTGTGCATTTTCTACTATTGAATAAAAAAAGAATCGAATTGTAGGCGCTTCCCGGCTAGATATTGTGATACTAGAAGACCGACTCCCGGCCGTGTAGTCACTTCGCAACTATAACTGCCTAAACAGATCATTCTGTATATTGTGGTGAATTATGTCTTTAGAGTCCGCTACAGTTCCCCATTATGTACCTGGCAGGTTAAGATGACCGAAATTCACCAAGTCAATGACTTTAATCTGTCAGCAGCCTTCAGACAAACTAAATGTGTCAACATTTGATTTCAAAATAAGGGAGGTTTTCCTGCTGTCTGGGTGGTGAGATTTCTAAAAAAACAAAAACATAAATATATAGAAATATTATAACAGAAATAACGGCATCCTTGGTCAGTTAATTTATTTCATTAAATACAATTTTATTAATATTTTTTCTTTGAAATCAGATTTAAATTATTGTTCTGTTCTGACTGCAAAATTATGGTCACAAACGTAAATTGTTATAAGGAAAAAGTTAAAAAAAATTACCACAGTCTGTTTCAAAATTTATCTAAAAAAAAAAAACTAATTTTATTTTTAAAAACAGACAAAAATTAAGTCATAAAATAATCCACAAATTTATAATGAAGTTTCAAATGTACAAGAAAAGTCCATTTTACAAGAGGAAATTACAAATTTGAGGAACATGGTTTCAACTTTAGATTTACAGAGAAAAGTAGAAAACTGTAAGAAAATTGTTATAAATTTTTGAGAAAAACCTCAAACCTTCAAGACTGAAGTCATTACTCAAGTTTTTAAGTGGGTGCTCTTTGTACCCTTAACTCAATTAGAAATTTTGGGTTGCCTACTTTTAATTATTAATTTCAAAGCACTGCTTTTACATGAGTAGAATTTCTGGTTACTAAACCCACCTGATCATATAATTTAAGTATGCTTGATTACATTGCTATTATGAATGTTTCTTTCCCTTTCCTACTCTCTCAGTGGAAAAAAAAGAAACTAGAATAAAAAATACACATATTTTTGTCATTTATGTAAACCATGACAAACTAGAAAAGCACTCATAGAGCGCATACCTCCGCCAAGGCTCCCTCAGTTTCTCATGGATCACCTCCAAAATGTAATGGGTTTGTGTGTAGGCCTATAGCCACTTGTGGTGAAAATTGCATCAAAGCCTGTCCATCAGTTTTGGAGTATTGTTGCTAACACACTGTGAGAAGATAAGAGCCTTGGCTGAGGTATGCATTCTCAGATCATCACCAAAATATATTGGGTTCCTTTCTAGCCCAAGAACCACCTCTGGTGAAAATTTCATCCAAATCCATCCAGTAGTTTTTGTGTAATCCTGCTACACAAATACAAACAAAGCCCTTGGTGGAGGTATGCACTCTCAGATCATCACCAAAATCTAACCATCTGTTCCCCATGCCATAACACACCTTTCCTGAAAATTTCATCAAAATCCATTCATAACTTTTGGAGTATTGTTGCTAACACACTGTGAGAAGATAAGAGCCTTGGCTGAGGTTGTGGGACACATATGTGGGTTTCATATGCTTCATATGTATATCACTGTATGCTTACTGTATGCTTCACGTCTCAGATGAACAAAAGGACTGAGCCTCCTAGGAGATAACAGGAGGATGTGAAATGTGATCTTTGGTATGCAAAGAGATGGCCTTGGGGGATTTCCTGGCCGCCAGTGACTTTAGGTGGAGGTGATAAGACCTGGAAGAAGACGCATTGTGACTTGGGATTAAATACAATGTGACTGTGTGCTTTGATGTCCTGGGGTATAAAAGGACGAATGTCTGGGGGTTTCTTTCTCTTTCTGTTTTTGATGATGTTGGAGAATGTGAATAAACCTGACTCGTGAGATAAACTCAGCCTCGTCATTTCCATATTCTCCACACTGGTGACCCTAAGACGTATCATGAGTGAAAGAAATTCCTCCGAGCCAGACTCGTCAGGAGCCAGCCAAGCGAATGCAGCCACAGCCCAGCTACCGGACTTCTGGCAGAACAATCCGCGCTCCTGGTTTAACGCGGTTGAAGCGCAGTTCAATCTCCGGAGGATTTCAGTAGACGCCACAAAGTTCTACCATGTGGTTGCAAAACTGGACAACCACACAGCCCAGCATGTGGAGAGCCTGATCAACCAGCCGCCGGACAGCGACAAGTACGGCGCGTTGAAGGCTGCACTCATCCGGTACTTCACCCCCTCGGCGGAGGAGCGAGCAGAGGGGCTCCTGGCGCTGACTGAATTTGAAAGCGACAGACCCGCGGACCTGATGGAGAAGCTGTTGAGGTTGAAAGACTCTGACGATGATCACTTCATCTTCACCCACCTTTTCCTCAGGACCCTACCGTCAGCGGTGAGAGCGACCCTGGCCAGTTCGCCACTGTTGGCCCAACGAGACTACCGTGAGCTGGGCCAGGAGGCGCAATGAATCGTCAACGCCACCAAACGGCGCGCGGCCACGGCCGCAGCAGCAGAACTCGGCGCTACATCCGGAGCTGGCAGGGGGCCAGAGGCAGCAGTACCAGACTCACCGACGACGGCGGCGGCAGGGGCCAAGAAACACAGAACGGACGACGTCCTTTGTTTCTATCATCGCTGCTTCGCAGAGAGGGCACACAAATGTATACCACCGTGCCATTTCAAGCGCTCGGGAAACGCCAAGACCGGGGGTCGGTAGCAGCTGCGGCCCTCAGGGAGGAGAACAAGCTGCTCTACTTGAAGGATGCGTGCTCGGGGAGGCATTTCCTCGTGGACACAGGCTCCCAGTTGAGTTTCATTGCACCTTCCTCCGCTGACCAGCTGGCGCCTTCCAGTGGTCCCGTGGTGTCAGCAGCGAATGGCTCGGCGATTAAGACCTTTGGTGAGAGGACTCTGCTTCTGTCTTTACACGGCCGTACATTTGAGTGGACTTTTGTCATAGCTGCAGTGAATTTCAATATGTTAGGGGCTGATTTTATGTGCTCACATGGTTTGTTGGTTGATCTTGCTAACAGGCGCCTGGTTAATGCACTCTCTTTTTATTCTATTCTCTGTACAGCTCGAGTGGCCCCGCCAACAGCACAAGCCAACGTCACACCTGCAAGTGGTAAGTTCCACACACTGCTCACTCAGTTCCCAGCACTCACGGTCCCAACATTTTCAGCGGCCGTGGCTAAACATGGGGTGGAACATTTTATTACTACCACCGGACCGCCCATTTTTGCAAAAGCCCGGCGCTTGGATTCAGCTAAACTGACCATAGCGCGCGAGGAATTCACCAGCCTGGAAAAGTTAGGCATCATCAGGCGTTCGAAAATCCCATGGGCTTCACTGCTTCACATGGTCCCGAAAGCTGATGGCTCGTGGCGACCTTGCGGAGATTTCCGCAGGTTGAACAACGCTACAACGCAAGACCGCTACCCAATCCCACATATCCAAGATTTTTCAGTTCATTTGGCGGGGGCGCGCATTTTTTCTAAGATAGACTTGGTACGCAGTTACCACCAGGTCCCAGTGGGCGCTGAGGACATACCCAAAACAGCGGTAATAACTCCGTTCGGGCTATTCGAGTTTTTGCACATGCCGTTTGGGCTTAAAGGCGCGGCGCAGACGTTCCAACGCATGATGGACGCGGTGTTGCGCGATCTCCCTTTCGTGTTCGTCTACCTGGACGACATATTGGTAGCCAGCGCGTCCGAAGACGAACACGAAAACCACCTCACGGCAGTTTTCCGGAGGTTGGGAGAGCACGGGTTAATAATCAACCCAGCGAAGTGTCAGTTCGGGGTGACGCAGATTGATTTTTTGGGGCATCGCGTCTCTCCAGAAGGAGCGGTTCCTCTGCCTGACAAAGTGCGCGCAGTAACAAATTTTCCCCAGCCACAAACGGTCAAAGCGTTACAGGAGTTTTTGGGAATGGTGAATTTTTATAACCGTTTCCTCCCCCGCGCAGCACAGCTCATGCAACCATTGTATGCTGCACTAAAAAAACAAAAACCCACAAATAAAATCGAATGGTCTCCGGAGCGAGAGCGCGCATTCTCGGAAATCAAAACAGCCCTGGCAAATGCTGCGTTGTTAGCACATCCAGTCCCAACGGCCCACATAGCGCTCACAACTGACGCGTCAGATGTGGCCATAGGGGCGGTCGTGGAGCAGTATGTAGCCGGAGCTTGGCAACCGCTCGCCTTTTTCAGCAGGACCTTGCGCGATAGTGAACGAAAATACAGCGCATTCGACAGGGAGTTGTTAGCTTTCCACTTGGCCATTCGCCACTTCCAGTTCTGGCTGGAAGGACGCCGTTTCACCGCGTTCGTTGACCACAAGCCGCTGACTTTCGCGATGGCCAAGGTTTCAGAACCGTGGTCGGGCCAGCAGCAGAGACAGCTGGCCACGATCTCAGAGTTTACTACTGATATCCAGCATGTGGCGGGTAAACTTAATGTAGTGGCAGACTGCCTCTCGCGCGCCGTGGCGGCTCCAGCCCGCGTAGGGGTAGATTTTGCAGCCATGGCCGCGGATCGGGTTAGCGACGCAGAAGTGCGCGCGGCCCCGGTCCACGTAGGGATAGATTATGCAGCCATGGCCGCGGATCAGGTTAGCGACGCGGACGTGCGCGCGCTCCAGTCTGGACCAACAGGGTTAAGGCTGGAGAACAGGGTGCTGCAAGACGGTATGCCCCCCCTAATCTGCGATGTCTCCACTGGGCGACCGCGTCCTGTGGTACCGGCCGCGTGGCGCCGCCGCGTTTTTGACTCGATCCATTCTCTGGCGCACCCGGGAGTGCGCGCGTCAGTCAAAATGGTGGGAGAGAAATTTGTATGGCCGAGCCTGCGCAAACAAGTTAGAGAGTGGGCAGCAGCCTGCATGGCTTGTCAACGAGCCAAGGTGCACAGACACACGAGAGCTCCCTTGGAGCCATTTCACATCCCGGTTAAGAGGTTTGATCATGTTCACGTGGACCTCGTAGGCCCCCTCCCGCCCTCACAGGGGTGCACACATCTTCTGACAATGGTTGACCGCACCATGCACTGGCCGGAAGTGGTCCCACTGTCGTCAACCACAGCCGAGGAGGTGGCGCGCGCATTTTTAACGGCATGGGTAGCGCGTTTTGGAGTCCCGTCGGACATTACGTCCGACAGAGGCCCTCAATTTGTTTCCGAACTTTGGTCAGTGATGGCCCGCAGCCTGGGGGCAGCGATCCACCGCACGACCGCGTACAATCCGCAGGCTAACGGGTTATGCAAACGTTTTCACAGGTCATTGAAGGCGGCCCTCAGAGCGTCGCTTACGGATGCAAATTGGGTGGACAGGCTACCATGGGTTTTATTGGGGTTGCGTTCTGCACCTAAAGAGGATTTAGAAGCCTCCCCGGCTGAGCTAGTTTTTGCACAGCCACTTCGGCTGCCCGGGGAATTTCTCCCAGATAATCCTGCGCCAGAGTGCTCCCCAGCTCAGCGGTTGCAGAGTAGCACGGAATCGAGCACGATGCCTGGCCCCGTTCACCACAGTTTTCCGCGAGTTTTTGTGCCTAAGGCTTTAAAAAATGCAGAGTTTGTTTTTGTCAGACACGATGCCCATCGTTGCGACCACCTTATGATGGACCATTTAGAGTGCTGGAAACAGGAGATAAGCATTTTTTGCTAGATTTGGGGGGCAGAAAAGAAATGATTGGCATAAACAGGCTCAAACCCGCTTTTGTGGTGGCTGACGAAGGTGTGCAGTTGGCCAGGGCTCCTCGGCGCGGCAGACCCCCTAGGGAGCATTCCCCAGAGCACCCACAGGGATTGACTAACAGTTCTCATCCTCAGACAGCAGCTCCCCAGCAGGAGGGCGCCGCGGAGGCGGTAAAGCCCGCTTACAGCAGATACGGGAGAAGACTGAGGCCCAAGCAGCATGTGGACTGATGTGTGTGATTTTATCATGACATGCAGACTGTTATTACGTTGTTCCATCTTAGACGTTTGGGGGGGGTCATGTGGAACACATATGTGGGTTTCATATGCTTCATATGTATATCACTGTATGCTTACTGTATGCTTCACGTCTCAGATGAACAAAAGGACTGAACCTCCTAGGAGATAACAGGAGGATGTGAAATGTGATCTTTGGTATGCAAAGAGATGGCCTTGGGGGATTTCCTGGCCACCAGTGACTTTAGGTGGAGGTGATAAGACCTGGAAGAAGACGCATTGTGACTTGGGATTAAATACAATGTGACTGTGTGCTTTGATGTCCTGGGGTATAAAAGGACGAATGTCTGGGGGTTTCTTTCTCTTTCTGTTTTTGATGATGTTGGAGAATGTGAATAAACCTGACTCGTGAGATAAACTCAGCCTCGTCATTTCCACATTCTCCACAAGGTATGCATTCTCAAATCATCACCAAAATCTAATCATCTGTTCCCCGTGCCATTACACACCTTTCCTGAAAATTTCGTCAAAATCCGTTCATAACTTTTTGAGTTATGTTGGTAACAGACAGACAAACCCTGGTAAAAACATTACCTCCTTGGCGGAGGTAAAAAATCCTGCAGGACAAAACATGACATTTGATATATGAGAGGGAACCTGAATTAGACAGAGCTCAGAGAGGGCAAGATGAGACAGAAGAGAGGAACCAAGGAGAGGAAAGTGTTCAGGCAGAAGAAGGAGAGAAGGATAACACCACTAAAAAGTCGAAACACAGGATGTCTGGGTGGGACCCCAGCTGGCCCAATATTCAAGCCTCGGTTGTACAATACTTCAAATAGTAAGTTCCATATGCAACGTTATGGTGTAAAATTTTAAAAAGAAATAAATAGTATAAAATTAACATATTCTGGTATGTCCTCCCCCCGCCCGCCGCACCAAGGTCTTTAAGCCAGAGGAAACACTGCTATTCTATTCTCCTCTTGCAAGAGTAAAAGTTGGTTAAGCCTCAGGTGGCACATGCTACAGTTCTGCTGTTCTCGCACATTTTCCACTGTAGCATCATCAGCCTGACAGATCTGTGCTGCTTCATCACATGTTCTTTCCTCCATCTCAGCCAGAGGTGTGGTGTTATCTGTTGGTGATAAGGCCAATATACTATTTTAGTTAATATATTTTGTAATCAAAAGGAATCCCAAGACCCATTTTAGAAAGAAAAACATAGGCCAAAAAAAAAAAAAAGACTACCTGAATATAAAGGAGCTACGTTACCCATCTCAGTTCACAGGGACAGTGGTGTTGGGGGTTCACTTGCATGCCCTGCCGATTCTTTTTGTCGCGATCTCGTCCTTCTGCATAAGCGGTTAAACCTGTCAGGAGTGGTAGTTTGAAGCTCTGTATGGCCAACGTTTAGAGAAGGTGCCCAGTCAGGATCACAGTCTAGCATTTCATAAGCTGGTCTGCCTGTTAAAGCAAAGGAAACGGTAAGAAAATACTTTGGTGTAGGACAAATTAAACCCACCTACACACGTGTGTAAGTGGCAACTTTTTCTAGCTACTTGGATGTCGGAGTCTTTCTTTAGCTTAGCACTGCTAACGTAGGTCCAAACCTATGACCAAGCAAGTTTTAACCACTCTGCAACAGCAGACTTATATCCAGTAAACCATAACGTACCTTTATGAAAATGCTTTGAACACACCATCGACAAAGGAGTGTGGCTGAAAGTTGTACTGGGCCTTCTCACTGCTGCAATCCAGGCCAGACACCTCCTCTTTGTTACATCCAAAACGTGGGCTGTACTGTTCTTCTTCCATGCTGAAAAACGATAAAAGCCTATAGCGCCGATCGAGGACTACGTCATCAGTTTTCGTGCTGGTAGTCACGTGGTACACAGCACTACACAAGGTCGGACAAGCAAAACCCTGTCCTACCGGTGGAGCAATGGCGAGTGATACTGCATTCCCACTTGTAAAACTGTTAGAAAGCGAAGTCCCAGGGGCTGCCTTTGTTTACTGTGACATTTCTCAACATTCTATGGTCCAACTGAAGCGATGGTTGGAATGTCGTGGGTTGCCAGTGTCGGGAAACAAGCCTACTCTTGTGAAAAGGTGAGTACTGCCATGTATGTTTTATCATAACAACATAGACTAGGTCGCTGTATCTGCTATCACTGTTGCAAAGACCATAGCATCAGTGTCTAGTCGCACCTGTCTTCTTCATAGTCCCTTCAGTCTCACTTGACACCATTTGCATAGCCATTGTGAAGTTAATTCCCCTCAGGCACACCTGCCTTGCTCCATTCACGCGATGCAGAGGCCCAGAAAGTTTGTCCTACTTCAGCCAAGTAAACACACGCATGCGCAGTAGTGAAAGCTATTTTTAGCGCTTTGGCTTGCTCCTCGATCGGCGCTATTCCATGGTTTATCTTTTTTCCACGGTGGTTGTAAGAACGACTGTAACAGTTTACAACACAACTGACGAGCTCTATACTTCCCTATGTCTGCTACGTAGTGATGGCAAAGTCAAAACAGTGTTTTGATACGCACCGAGACCTCGGTGGAACTTCTGATTCGAACCACTGTTCCGAGGTCTGTATCAGAAAGAGGATGTCACATGACTGTTCCATGTCACGTTCCATTACATCATCGACTGGTTTGAAACGTCACACTTAGCTTGTTGCCGATCCAAGATGGCGCCCACAGCGGTCGACATGGTGCTTCGCTGCGCTCTTTGTTTGTTTTTGTTTGTCAATTGTGTGTCTGCTTGCACTTATACCCGTGAAGAACTTTTAAATATCAGGACTTTGACCCCCACGGACCTCCTCCCAGTTTTTCTAGCCCCTGCCGCCGATCTGGTTTATTGTTTGGCTCGGAAAGTGAGACGGCGGAAGAGAGGAAGACGAGCGGGCGCTCTCGTACGACTTCGCAGGAGAGGCTCGCGAACGGCGCTGCCTGGCATATTTCTGTCCAATACCAACTCTCTCTCTAACAAGGTGGATGAACTGAGACTGCTGATGCGTTTTAAGGACCTCGCCTCCTCAGCTGTCCTCTGCTTTACTGAGACCTGGCTCCGGGAAAATATACCGGACAGCGCGCTGCGCCTCGACGGCTTCCAGCTCTTCCGTGCTGATCGTGACACAGAGCTTTCCGGCAAGACCACAGGAGGCGGTGTCTGCTTCTACATCAACTGTAGCTGGTGCTCTGATGTAACGGTAATTTCCAAACACTGTTCTCCTGCCTTGGAATTTCTTGTTATCAATTGCAAGCCCTTCTATTCCCCGCGGGAGTTTGCTTCTTTCATAATGATCGCTGTGTACGCCCCTCCCGACGCGGACACGCGCGAAGCTCAGCGCGTGCTCGCGGATCACATTCAACACACAGAGCGGAGTTTTCCAGACTCGCTGATTATTGTGGCTGGCGACTTTAATCAGTGCAATCTGAGCCACGATCTCCCCCGCTACAAACAGTTTATTAAATGCCCCACCAGAGGATTAAACACACTGGATCACTGTTACACCACAGTGAAAGACGCATATCGCGCTGTCCCTCGAGCTGCGCTGGGATTATCTGATCACGTGATGGTTCACCTCATTCCCACATACAGACAGAGATTGAAGCTCACTAAACCTGTTGTGAGCACTACGAAGATACGGACCAGTGATGCTGAGGAGAAGCTGGAAACGTGCATGGAAATATCTGACTGGGGCATGCTTAAAGGAGCCACGCATGATCTGGATGAGTACACGGACACTGTGAACTCATATATCCACTTTTGTGAAGAGAACATTCTTCCATCACGCACCAGGGTGAGTTACTCTAATGACAAACCCTGGTTCACAGCTAAGCTCAGACAGATCAGGAAGGAGAAGGAAGCAGCGCTGAAAAGTGGAGACAGGGACTGCTACAGGGAGGTTAAATACCGGTTTAACAGAGAGCTGAAGAGGGCTAAATCTGTGTACTCAGAGAGACTCCAGCAGCAGTTCACTGCTAATGATTCGGCTTCCGTGTGGAGAGGACTGAGGCAGATCACCAACTATCGGCCTCAGGCTCCTAAAGGTCAGGATGACAAAGCCCTTTGTCAGAGACTGTCCCAACACTATGCCCGTTTTGACACCTCGTCATCTGTGTCCAACTCCCCCCCTCCCTCCAGCTCCACAGCCTCCACATTCCCTACTTCATTTAAGGCACCCCCCCCTCCCCCCCTCCCCTTATCATCAGTGAGCAGGATGTGCTCAAACAGTTCTCCAGACTGAACCCGCGCAAGGCCCCCGGCCCAGACGGCGTGTCTCCCTCCACCCTGAGACTCTGTGCGAAACAGCTGGCTCCTGTATTCACAGACATTTTTAACACCTCCCTTAAGTTATGCCACGTGCCATCCTGCCTCAAATCCTCCACCATCATCCCTGTCCCCAAGAAGCCACGGATCACTGGACTTAATGACTACAGACCTGTAGCGCTCACCTCTGTAGTCATGAAGTCCTTTGAGCGCCTGGTCCTGTCCCACCTCAAGTCCATCACCACCCCTCTCCTGGACCCGCTGCAGTTTGCCTACCGAGCCAACAGGTCTGTAGACGATGCAGTCAACCTGGCCCTCCACTCCATCCTGCAGCACCTGGACTCCCCGGGAACCTACGCCAGGATCCTGTTTGTGGACTTCAGCTCCGCATTCAACACCATCCGCCCCGCTCTGCTCCGGGACAAGCTGTCCCTGCTCAACGTGCCTGACTCCCTCTGCAGGTGGATCATCGACTTCCTGACGGACCGGAGGCAGCATGTGCGGCTGGGAAAGACTGTCTCAGACTATACTAGCATCAGCACCGGATCACCCCAGGGCTGTGTACTTTCCCCCCTACTCTTCTCCCTTTACACCAACTCCTGCACCTCCAGCCACCAGTCTGTCAAGTTGATCAAGTTTGCGGACGACACCACCCTCATCGGGCTCATCTCCAACGGCGACGAGTCCGCCTACAGGAGAGAGGTGGCCCAGCTGGCGTCCTGGTGCAGCAATAACAACCTGCAGCTGAACGCTCTGAAGACAGTGGAGATGATTGTAGACTTCAGGAAAGTCACTACTCCTCTGCCCCCCCTCACCCTCTCAGGCTCTCCCATCACCACTGCTGATTCCTTCCGCTTCCTAGGCACTACCATCACCAGGGACCTCAAATGGGAGCTGACCATCAGCTCACTCATCAAAAAAGCCCAGCAGAGGATGTTCTTCCTGCGGCAGCTGAGGAAGCTCAAGCTACCCACCAAGATGTTAGTGCAGTTCTACACAGCCATCATCGAGTCCATCCTCACCACCTCCATAACCGTGTGGTACGCAGGAGCCACTGCCAGGGACAGACTAAGGCTGCAGCGCGTCGTGCGCACTGCTGAGAAGGTGATCGGCTGCAAGCTCCCATCTCTCCAGGATCTGTACATCTCCAGGACCCGGAGGCGTGCTGGCCGGATCATAGCCGATCCCTCACACCCTGGTCACGTACTGTTTGCCCCCCTCCCCTCTGGTAGAAGACTTCGGTCCATCCAGACTAAAACCTCCCGTCACATGAACAGCTTCTTCCCCTCTGCCATTAGACTGCTGAACACTAAGTGACTCTCGTGCACCATGTACAGCAGCTCAACCAGACTCATGTCAATCATCACTGTTTTCTTCCTGCATTACCAACTGCACTATATAGTTCTCCACAGTATCTGCTGCTGGCTAATATACACTCACCGGCCACTTTATTAGGTACACCTGTCCAACTGCTCGTTAACACTTAATTTCTAATCAGCCAATCACATGGCGGCAACTCAGTGCATTTAGGCATGTAGACATGGTCAAGACAATCTCCTGCAGTTCAAACCGAGCATCAGTATGGGGAAGAAAGGTGATTTGAGTGACTTTGAACGTGGCATGGTTGTTGGTGCCAGAAGGGCTGGTCTGAGTATTTCAGAAACTGCTGATCTACTGGGATTTTCACGCACAACCATCTCTAGGGTTTACAGAGAATGGTCCGAAAAAGAAAAAATATCCAGTGAGCGGCAGTTCTGTGGGCGGAAATGCCTTGTTGATGCCAGAGGTCAGAGGAGAATGGCCAGACTGGTTCGAGCTGATAGAAAGGCAACAGTGACTCAAATAACCACCCGTTACAACCAAGGTAGGCAGAAGAGCATCTCTGAACGCACAGTACGTCGAACTTTGAGGCAGATGGGCTACAGCAGCAGAAGACCACGCCGGGTGCCACTCCTTTCAGCTAAGAACAGGAAACTGAGGCTACAATTTGCACAAGCTCATCGAAATTGGACAATAGAAGATTGGAAAAACGTTGCCTGGTCTGATGAGTCTCGATTTCTGCTGCCACATTCGGATGGTAGGGTCAGAATTTGGCGTCAACAACATGAAAGCATGGATCCATCCTGCCTTGTATCAATGGTTCAGGCTGGTGGTGGTGGTGTAATGGTGTGGGGAATATTTTCTTGACACTCTTTGGGCCCCTTGGTACCAATTGAGCATCGTTGCAACGCTACAGCCTACCTGAGTATTGTTGCTGACCATGTCCATCCCTTTATGACCACAATGTACCCAACTTCTGATGGCTACTTTCAGCAGGATAATGCGCCATGTCATAAAGCTGGAATCATCTCAGACTGGTTTCTTGAACATGACAATGAGTTCACTGTACTCAAATGGCCTCCACAGTCACCAGATCTCAATCCAATAGAGCATCTTTGGGATGTGGTGGAACGGGAGATTCGCATCATGGATGTGCAGCCGACAAATCTGCGCCAACTGTGTGATGCCATCATGTCAATATGGACCAAACTCTCTGAGGAATGCTTCCAGCACCTTGTTGAATCTATGCCACGAAGAATTGAGGCAGTTCTGAAGGCAAAAGGGGGTCCAACCCGTTACTGGCATGGTGTACCTAATAAAGTGGCTGGTGAGTGTATATTTTAACTGTTACCAGTATCACTTAATCTTATCCTACACTTTATTACATGTATAGTTTATTTCTCTTATCTTATCATGTTTAATGTTGCAGCATTGTACCGAGACAAATTCCTAGTTTGTGTACTACATGAACAATGGCAATAAACCTGATTCTGATTCTGATTCTGATTCTGAATTGTTTTATATCAGTGAAACACAAGTGAATATGTGGTGATTTTGTTATCCTCTTTCTAAAATAAAATACTACCATTACACAATATGAAAATGCCTATTCTATGCATAATTATTATATTATTATATTGTATTATATATATACTGTATACTTTATATGTAAAATAATAATTTCTCGTGTCCTTGCCTGATTGGCTGCTGATTCATCACCCCACATGCCTAAAACATTTAAAAGCTCCTCTAAAGTGCAGTTTGTTTGCAAAGTCTTGCCTCTCTGAGTGTCTTGTACTGAGCGTGCTTTTGGATTTACACTATTTAGAAATGGATGGGGGTAGAAAGCGTCCCAGGTCAGCTGTCTGGGATCACTTCGATCTTCTTGAGGGAAAGAAAGCTAAATGTATGCATTGTATGCAACATCTTGCATTTTGTAATAATACAACTATGTAGGACAAAGCAATGGCTGAAGTGAAAAAGGCCAAAGCTGTGAGTTTGACCTCAGATATGTGGACTTCAATCAACATAGATGCCTACCTAGCAGTTACTGTACATGTCACCTCACTGATGAAAACAACAAACTTTCCACCACTGTCCTTGGGGTGACTAAATTCCCTGAGACACACACAGCTGAACACCTGAAGGAGGCCAAGAGTGTTCTTTAGCATTCATGGGGGATAGAGAAGAACATCACATGTTGGGGCTGTGCGGTGGCGCAGTGGTTAGCACTGTGCTAGCACAGCAACTCACCCTTGGCCATGGGATCCCTGGTTCGATCCCAGCCCCTGACCAACAGTGATCTGTGCGGAGTTTGCATGTTCTCCCCGTATCTGCGTGGGTTTACTCCGGGATTTCTCCGGTTTCCTCCCACAGGCCAAAAACATGCAGGTTAGGCTAATTGGAGACTTCTAAAGTGGCACTAGGTGTGAATGTGTGTGTGAATGGTTAAGGGATAGCGTCGTACCATGGCTGCTTCATCCATCCAGGTGGATGCCCTCAATTTCCCCCCTGGGGATCAATAAAGTATTCAAAATCAAATGTTTAGTCACTAATAATGCAGCCAATATGATTGCCTGTGCACAGCTTTTACAAGTACGACATGTACCTTGTTTCAGTCACACCTTGAATTTGGTGGTGAAAAAAGCCACAGAGCAAATCCCTGAACTGTATCACCAATCGAGGCAGATAGTCAGCCTCTTTAGATCTAGTGCCACCACTAAGCAGAAGCTCTCAGACATCCAGAGCGAATGGGAAAACCGGTGATGAAACTCACACAGGAAATTGAGACAAGATGGAACAGCACATATTCAATGTTTTAGCATCTGCTGGAGCAGCATGAAGCAGTGGCAACAGCCTTGTCCTCTCTGAACACAGCTTTGACTCCTTTCAACAGTGCTGACCAAGAAACAGTGAGTGAGTGCTTTCAGCTTCTTGCTGTCTTCAATGAAGCAACTGTGGAGCTGTCATCTGAAAAGAGAGTTTCTGCCTCAAAAATAATTCCATTAGCTAGGCAAATTCATCGCAAGGTTCATGAACAACGTGAGAGTTTAACAAGCCCAACTGCCCTTCAGTTAAGCACCAATCTTCAGAAGAACTTGAGAGAGCGATGTGGGGTGGAGGTTGTGAGGGTCCTTGCAGTGTCAACTGTCTTAGATCCTCGATTCAAAGTTCTGGCTTTTGGATGTCCAGAAAATGCAAACAAAGCTGTGAAGGCTTTGACAGTTCAGTGCTGTGCTGTCATTCGAGCAGCTTCTCAATCACAAGCAAGTTCTTGTGTGCTGTCAACATCAGCCACAACAGGACCACAGGCCAGTGAACACAAGGAGGAGAGCCTCTGGGATGGTTTTGACAGCACGGTAGGGGAAACCACCCAAAGACAACATGCCACTGCTGATGCTACTGTTGAGGTAGGCAACCCCCAGACACTCACTATGCTCAGAATGATTGAATGAGGTGGTAATTATTGTTATGTAACTTGTCTGTCTGTCTGTTTATCTATCTATCAATCTAGGTTCAGCGCTATCTCTCAGCCCCATACCTGCCCAGATGAGATGACCTCTAGATTACTGGAAACAACATGCCGCTATATTCCCTCATCTGTTCCAGCTGGCCAAGACATATCTCTCCTTTCCATCCACATCAGTCCCTTGCGAGAGAATATTATCAAAAGCAGGAGAGATTTTAAACAAGAGGAGAAACCGTCTAAGTCCGAGCACTGTTGAACAGATTGTTTTTCTGAATAAAAATACTTGAATGTACACAAGCACCCTCTACAAATACTGACTGATGTCTATTTTGTACACAAGCACCCCCTACAAATACTAATTGAAAAAATATATATTTTCATACACATAATATTATAAACCCAAACAAAACACGAAAAGTTAAGAGAAAAGCACACACGAAAGCACTCGACTGTTTGAGTGTAGTATTACAACATTTGGCCACCAGATGTCACTGTGGGGAGATGTTTCAAATGTTCCAAAAGATAGATTCTTTTTCTGAATCAGTTGTTCCAAATGAGTCGCTCTCTCGAACGTTCCATTTCTGCCATCACTACGCTATGTTGACGTGATCTCAGCGAACTACCGACGCCTTTTGTTCCCAGAATGCACTTGGTTAATTTTATAAATGCTACGTCACACTGGCGAGCCTAATAACGTCAAAATTTTGGTGTGTGTGGGGGGGGGGGAGTTCGGGGCTGAAACCGTCAGACGTTACAGGTGCACAGTAACGGCACATTTACTCATTTTAAAGAGTACTGTCAGAGGCGATCAATTCTGTTAAAGCAGAGCTGATCACACCGGTCATCTGGACTGTAGAGGAATGAAGCTGGTGCGGCGGCATGATAAAATAAGCGGCGATGCTGTGGTTTTAAGCAGGTTTTATTACTCATACCGCTGTCACGAGCTCCGCTCCCAGCGCCGTGCATGAGCGCCGAGAGCGAGCCCACGGCTCTCAGTAAAGACACAGAGTGCGTGTCTGCAGCAGAGGTTGAAGAGTGAGAGGCAGATTAACAGCACAGTGCAGCTTATATACTCAACTCAAACAATAGATCAAAGACATTCACAGCAGTCAATCTGGGCATTTGCATATCAGAGGTACAGACAGGATGCATGAACACAATGCATGGGTGGCACATTAACCTCACAGCTGTAAACGCAGCATGCAGCGGAAAAAACCCAGGAGTGCGAGCTGACTGTCTCTGTGTTGTGTCTCTGTGTTGTGGGGGTTGAATTCAAACCGCTACACTGCTCCCCCCTCAGAGGGAACGGTAGGGGACCGTGACCTCAATGTTGCAGTCTGGGCAGCGAGCAGGGAAAAGCTCTGTGCAGGGGGGTGGGGTAGTACATGCTGACGGGGCGCGGGAAAATCGTTCAAGTCGCGCCAAAAGTGTTTGCTGCTGCGCGATGTCCCGTCTGAACATGCAGAGATCAGAAGAAGAAAAATTAGTCTCTGACTCCTCTCGTGGCCGTGAAGAAAAGCAGGAGCGGCGGCAAGAAAAAAAATAAAAGTAGAGGGACTGGCGTGTTGACTTTAGGGCAGACGTAACCCTACAGCCTCGGGAACCGCAGACAGCTGAATTCCCCTTGTGTGCCGTGGCTAAGACCATAAAATCCAGTGAGCAAGCTGCGGGCCTCAGGTGTACAAGCAAGCCTGAAGGGCCAGTGAGCGGCAGAAGGAAGGCGGTCAGTGAAGCCATTCTTGCCCTGTGCGTGGTGTGCCGTCCTCGTAACTCCCCGGTGTGCGCGCGGGGGTTCCGTGCTTGGGTGGGCCGCTGGAGAGGAAATCAGGGTTGGAAACTTGGTGGAGATCAGCGCAGTCTGCGCCGAAAAACATCTCTGATGAGCCGTGGCTGCAGATTAGCCATGGTGCGTTCAGGTCCACGTGTGCTCCGTCGGCCATGGGAGTCGCCCGCATGTGCTCTGATGTGGAGGAGCTGCGCGGCCGGTCCCGCGTGGATGTGCCGATCTCGGCGAGGGTGCGCCATGACGTTCTCTGCCGCTTACCCGGTCTTGGTTGATGTCCTGAGAGCGGCTCGCCCGCCGTGGGCTCTGCGTCGAGGTCTCCCTGAGGCCGCAGGGAGGGAAGACCAGTCAGGCCGCTGTGACGGAGCATTCATGCCCGGGTGCTGCGTTCGCTGGCCGCTCGTTTTCTTCAGTCTCGGGTCGCCAGCGTGGCTGTTCAGATCACATCGGGGTCACCAGTGCGGCGGCATGATAAAGTAAGCGGCGATGCTGTGGTTTTAAGCAGGTTTTATTACTCATACCACCGTCACGAGCTCCGCTTCCAGCGCCGTGCATGAGCACCGAGAGCGAGCCCACGGCTCTCAGTAAAGACACAGAGTGCGTGTCTGCAGCAGAGGTTGAAGAGTGAGAGGCAGATTAACAGCACAGTGCAGCTTATATACTCAACTCAAACAATAGATCAAAGACATTCACAGCAGTCAGTCTGGGCATTTGCATATCAGAGGTACAGACAGGATGCATGAACACAATGCATGGGTGGCACATTAACCTCACAGCTGTAAACGCAGCATGCAGCGGAAAAAAACCCAGGAGTGCGAGCTGACTGTCTCTGTGTTGTGTCTCTGTGTTGTGGGGGTTGAATTCAAACCGCTACACTGGTCTCATATTTATGATTTTAACATTTTATTTTGCTGCACTGCATCAGGGTTAAGAAGTCCCCCCCCCCCCCCAATCGTTCTGCAACGCTGTGTCTGACGTTACGTTTTCTTCTGCGCATGCGGGTCACTTCATAGCTGTAGACTGGTCATACTGGAGTCAGATGGGGGTCGCATTTAAGTTGTAATGTGAATGCCCACACAAAAAAATCGGATCTCAGCAAAAAATTGTAATTGAGCATCAAGACCTGCAGTGGGACCACAGCCAAAGGGTGCTACTTCTGTAGCTTCATAGGAGTATCATCACTTTGTTCAGAGGCTTGCTTGATTTCCTTGTGTTTAATTGGGTTTTTAAAATATCAAGATGATAGATGCACTTTATTGATCCCAAACTGGGAAATTACAGTGTAACAGTAGACAACCAAAATGACACAAACACAGCATAAAAAGGGATTAACCATGGAAAGTAAAACTGCCTAAATAACTTGTATACATCGCAGATGAATAGATGATGACACGTATAGATACATGAATCGTACTCGCTGTACAATGCAGGACTATCAGGTGCAGGGTGCAATGTGAGGGACCAATTACACTGTAAGGTGCCATATGGCAGTATAGTTATGACCAGAATTCAACATTAGAGTTATTTACAGTGAAATGGCATGTGGCAGGAAAGAATTCTTGCACGTGACCGTTCAGCAGCGAAGCTGTAGCAGTCTGCTGGAGAAAGTGCTCCACTGTGTCCAGTGTGTGATGGAGGGGGTGATCAGGATTGTCCATGATGAATAACAGTTTGTTCAGTGTCCTGCACTCCACCACAGTCTCAAAGGTCTCCGGCCTGAGACCAATCACAGAGCCAGCCTTCTTGATAACCTTGTCAAGTCTGTTGGTGTCGCTGGCTCTGATGCTACTACTCCAACAGACAGCAGCAAAGAAGATGGCGCTGGTGACAATGGCCTGGTAGAAAAGCTCCATCATCCTGTTGCACACATTGAAGGATCTCAGTCTCAGCTTCCTCAGAAAGTAGAGTGTGCTCATCCCCTTCTTGTACATGGCATCGGTGTTAGATTTCCAGTCCAGTCTGTTGCTGATCATGACACCCAGGTATTTGTAGTCCTCCACTACCTCCACATGATGAATGCCAGGACCAAGAATTCTTAGCCGAACAGTTGTCCTTGGGCTGATATACTTCTTTCAGTTGCTCCCTTTGTTTTCACAGTGGATCGATAATCTGCCCCCATCTCAGTCTTGGGGCAGTGGTGGCCTAATGCTTCAGGATGTGGACTGGTGAGTGGAGAGTTGCTGGTTCAATTCCTAGACTGGCAGGATCGGATCTGGGTGGGGCAGATAGCATAGCAGTGTTTGCCCCACCCTCATTATTATATATAACTATATATAACGAAGGGCTCCCTGGTTCCATCAGTATGGATTTCCTTCTTGTTTTTGCACTGTCGTTTCTTTCCTACCGGCTCTTTGTCTTGGAGGTAAGTGCAACTGCGATCATGCCAGGAAGAACGCAGTATTCCAGAGACATGTTACTGCATTTAAACATGGATAATGCAGCATCTGTGTTTGAATCTGTGCCGCAACTGCCGGACTTTATTTTAAGAGATTTTCATGGACACAGCAATGAAAAGAGAGACAAGAGGAGGAAACGCGGAAAGCGTGGAGGCGTAAGATTAAGCCTGAGGAGACGTCAACTTAACCGCATTCCTCTTCCTTCCATTATTATGGGGAACGTACAATCCCTGAGAAATAAAGTGGATGAAATTCAAAGGAATGTCCGATATCAGAAGGATTTCAAGAACTGCTGTGTCATGGCTTACATGGAGACGTGGCTTACGGCGCATGACCGGGATGCGGACCTGTGGATTGACGGCTTTGGAGCCCCACTTTGCTCGGATCGGCAGGAAGAGGTAACGGGGAAACGTCAGGGGGGCAGTGTATGTTTATATATTAATAAACAGTACTGTACATCTGTCACGGTCAGAGAGCGCATCTGTACACCAGATGTGGAGCTTCTGTCCATATCACTACACCCCTTTTATCTGCCCCACGAGTTCCTCCAACTTTTCATAACGACTGTGTACATTCACCCAAGGGCAGATGCTGCCTCAGCCTCCAGCACCATCTTTGATGTGGTACAGCGGTTGCAGTCGATTTCCCCAGAGGCTCCAAATTTTATTCTTGGGGATTTTAACCATGTGTCTCTAAAGAAGACACTTAAAAACTGTTATCAGTATGTCTCCTGCCCAACCAGGTGAAAAAAGACATTGGACCTGTGCTATGGATCCATAGAGAGGGCCTATAAATCTATTCCCCTTCCTCCTTTAGGATCCTCAGATCACAACTGTGTACATTTGCTGCCCACATATAAAACTGCTCTCAGAAGAGACAAGGCGAAGACCAGAGACATAAACGTGTGGACAGAGGATTCAGTGCACTGCCTCCAGGAATGTTTTAACTGTACGGACTGGGAGGTGTTCACACTGTCCTGCGGAGATGATTTGGACTCTTTAGTGGACGTGACATGCTCATACATGGCTTTCTGCAAGGACATGATTGTTCCACGTAAACATGTCAAAATATATCTCAACAACAAGCCATGGGTTACAAAATCAGTTAAATCCTGCTTACAGAGGAAAGCACTTGCCTTTAAACAGGGGGTTGTTTCTGAGCTACAGGTAGCCACAGAAGAGCTGAAGTCCGAAATTTTAAGAGCAAAACAGAATTATAAATCAGAGTTGGAAAGCAAGATGGCAACAAAGAAACTTGGTTCAGCCTGGGCCAGTATGAAAACTATTGCAGGCCTTCAGAGCACAGAGTGCAGTAATCATGTGTTTTTAGATGGTTTTAATTCAGACACAGAGCTGGCTAATGCTCTTAATTGTTTTTATGGTCGTTTTGACTCCTTTGATTTTAGCACTGAAACCCAAGGTTTGAAACAGAAACTCAAAGACAATCAGCACTTTAATATTGAGGTGCAGGATGTTAAAAGGGCATTCTGTGCTGTAAAAGTGAACAAAAGTCAGGGCCCTGATAATATATATGGGCGCTTGGTAAAGTCCTGTGCACATGAACTGAGTCCTATATTTCACTACATTTTCAATAAGTCCTTACAGACACAACATGTGCCTAAGATCTGGAAAGATGCTGTGGTTGTCCCCGTTCCAAAATCCAGCTGTCCTAAAACGGTAAATGATTTTAGACCAGTTGCTTTGACTTCAATTTTAATGAAAATTTTTGAAAAACTGGTCAGATTTGAGGTCCTAAAGCAGACTGAACATGCATTGGATCCTTTGCAGTTTGCCTATAGGCCTCACAGAGGAGTGGAGGATACCACTGTCACTTTATTTAACATGCTTTTTGAACATCTGGATTTTAATGGGACACACGCCAGGCTTTTATTTGTGGACTTTTCTTCCACCTTTAATACAATCCAACCTCATATTTTAGTTGAAAGGCTCCTGCAACAGTTTGATTTGAGTAATAATCTGGTGGGTTGGATTCTGGATTTTTTAACCAACAGGACACAGAGAGTAAGGGTCAATGGTACATTGTCTGACCAAAAGTGTTCTTCTACTGGCTCTCCACAGGGGTGTGTGTTGTCACCACTACTCTTCATCCTGTACACAAACATGTGTCGGAGCAGACATGACAACAGACACATTATAAAGTATGCTGATGATTCAGTTATTGTCAGTCTCCTCCAGGATGGTGAGAGTGGCCAAGGCCCAGTAGTTGATGATTTTGTTCACTGGTGTGAGTATTCCTACCTGCAGCTGAATACGACAAAAAATAAAGATACGATTATTGACTTTAGGAGGAAAACTCCCAGGCACGAAGTCACTGTACTAAAAGGCCAGACCACTGAATGTGTACAATCCTACAAATATCTTGGGACGATTATTGATAGTAATTTAAACTTTGAAGAGAACTGTGAAAGGGTGTGCAAAAAGGGTCAGCAACATTTGCATTGTTTAAGGAAACTTGCACGCTTCCAAACTGACCGAACCATAATGACAATGTTTTATCGGGCTTTTATTGAATCTGTTTTATCCTTTTCTTTAGTGTCATGGTTTGGTCAGATAAAACTGAAACAGAGGAAATCCTTGGATCAGGTAGTTAGATGGTCCAGTCGTTTGCTTGGTGAGTCACAGCTGAGCCTGACATCCCTGTACACCAGACAGGTACAGAGGATTGCTACCTCCATTTTAAATGATGACTCCCACCCTTTGTACTGCCACTTTCAGCTTCTTCCCTCCAGACGGAGGTTTGCTGTCCCAAAAAGTAAAACCCAGCGCTACAAAAACAGCTTTGTTCGTGCTGCTGTTAAAGAGTTGAACAAGATGTAACAATATATTGCACATAATTTAGTTACCTATTTATTAATTTTATTTTATATTTACTTATTTTTGTAGGTTTTTTATTTAGGTTCTAAATCTTTTATTGGGTTTTAGACTTTTGAGTTTTTAACCTCTGACTAGTCTTTAACTTTTTAATATGACCCTTCTCTCTTATCTCCTTGTTTGGTTTTTTTTTGTTTTTTTTTTCTCTTATCTCTTTGTCTTATGTCCTGGTTGGTGGAGCCTTGAGTACTTTTATCGTGTTTATAGTCAGCTACATGTGTGCCTGTGTTTGTGTTCATGTTGAATGTAATTATGGTTTGTAAATATGGATGTCACCTGACTGCAAAACAAATCTACCTACGGGTACAAATAAAGTAACCTGATGTGGGGAGACTTGAATAACGAAACCGAATTGCATTTAATTCCAGTTTATTTCAAGTAATCATCCCACTGTCTGCTCTCATTCCTGAGCAGCGAACAAAGAGGATGAACACACCAAAGTTCTCCCTTTTAAACATTCTCACATCAAACCATCTCCCTCGCAGGGGAAATCACACACCTCTACCAAAATCCTTTATTCACATTCATCAACCCTTTATTTACATAACTCCCCCTTCTCTCCTCTCGAGCCTCAGCGGTCAGGAAGTCTTCTGTCCCCTGTCCTCCGCAGGGGGTCCAGGCTCTGCAGCTCCGCACCGCAGGGGACTGCAGCTCTGTGGCTCTCCTTCATCGTGAGGTTAAATCACATATGCAGTGTCCAACATATACATGTCTAACAACACAGCCATGCCTGAACCTGAACCTGATTAACCCCACTGTGGTGCCCATGAGCAAGGCCCTTAACCCCAACTGCTCCAGTGGACCTCCACAGGCCAGTCTGTGGTACTGGGAAGCTTACAGGTGTGAATGTGAAAAGGGTGTCCCTGAAAAAGAGAGGCTGCCTCTTAATGGACCTTCCCTATATAAGAAGAAGAAGTCAACTTTATTGTCATTCAGTCCATACAGCCAATCATGTACAGCAGGACAAAATTATGTTTCTCCTATCTACAATGTTACACATTTAGAATTTACTCCTTTATGATCTATTAGTGCATCTCTAAATTTATCCTGCAAAGTGAGCTATTTCAAGCCTTTTTTGTTTTAAATTTTGATGATTATGAATTGGCTTTGAATTGTTAAATCACGATATTCTTTTTTCTTTTCTAGATGCACTATTATTGACCTTACACCCCCCAAAAAATCTTTTGGGGGGGTGTAAGGTGGGGTCAGAATAATGATAATGTGGTTGTATTAGTGAGCACACCATCATATTTGGGAGGTGGATGTGTGAGAAAAAATGGTATTTTAGCACCTTGGGGGAGCCAGATTATTTAGCATCTCAGACAAGAGACAGTGGATAAACATGGGAGCACAATACACAGGAGGTTCCTGGCGAGATAGCAGGAAGGAGTCAGGGACGTAGGGGGTTGAATGCAGTGTGATGCAAATGTCATGTTGTGTGTGGAGAAATGCCATGAAACTTAAGAGGAGAGTGCCTGCTGAAATGTTCAGTCTGTTCTTTGCTTGTGAGTGTGTAATAAATCGTCTGAAATGAATCCGCCTCTTCATTTACACACTCCACAGTATCATTAATTGCATTTGATCGCAATTAAAACTTTCAACACAGAGTGATGTTTCAAGTAGGAATTTTAATCATGCCAAAAACATGCAAGTTAGGTTAATTGGCATCAAACTGGGGATTCTAAATTGTCCTTAGGTATGACTGTAAGAGTGAATGGTTGTCTGTCTCTCTGTGTTGGCCCTGTGATGGACTGGCGACCTGTCCAGGGTGTACCCTGCCTCTCGGCCAAAGATGCTGGGATAGGCTCCAGCCCCCCCGCAACCCAAAAAGGATTAAGCGGAACAAGATGGATGGATGGAGTAACTGCACGAAATAGCATCACACTTCATGCATTTAATACGATTTAGCTCACCCTGATGTGATTAATCGCGATCCGATGCAATTAATTGGGATTAAAGTGACACCACCAGTCAGAATTAACCAGTTGCATTCAAACTTGTCAGACAGTCAAATGTCAATTACAGTAAAAATATTTACTCCAAGTTCAGTTGATCTGCTTTACTGGATTTGAAGCGCATCACCTTCTCACAGTTCAGTGTGTAATGTAGTGTTCCGGCACATTATTGTGAAGTGCGGTGTACTTCTGTCACATCACTGCACCGCCTTATATATAACAGAGGGGATCTGTATTACAGCCTCTTTGACCGGTGCCCTCTGCAGGTGCCTACCATGTTACCGCTGTTCAACATCTTTAATAAAGCTTTGTTCGTCCAGTCATCTTGCCTCATCCTTCACCCAAGGTATTTTAAATACATAACTTTAGGCAATTGAGGATTAACTCATGGAGGCGTGTATTACACCACCTTGCCCCTTTCTCAAGCTCCCGGACGAGCCGCTGGTGCCTTGGCCTATGTGGTTTGAGGCCTTCCAGACGTACACCACCACACTGGACCTGGGTATGCTCAACAAGCTAAGAGCATGTGCACTACTTGTTCACAACCTGGGTATTGAGGGCCAGCGAGTCCTGTGCACACTCGGTGCTTCGGACTCTTGAAGACATTGTGGAGCTACTAGCCAACCATTTTCATACCCCAGATAGCGTGACTGTGCGGAGGATTCGCTTTTGGTAGCAACATCAGCAAGTAGGTGAGCCTATTCATCAGTTTGTCACTGACTTGAGGCAGCTAGCTAGTGAGTGCCACTTTGGGCCGTTGGAAGATGAAATGGTACATGACCAGCTTGCGGAGCACATGTGTAGCACCGCATTGCAGGCTAGGCTACTCAGGGTGCCCAGTGATTTAACATTAGCCAGAGCTGTCGAACTAGCACTCCAGCTGGAGGCCGCAGACAAGCTAGCTTTGGAGTTAACCTGGCGCCAGTCACAGTGGCCGCCGGAGCCTCCTGCCGTGGCAAATGTTGGGGACTTGGATAGCGAGGATAGCTTGGATGATGATATGTGGTGGCACTGAGTGGGGGGCTCTCTACCCAGAGTCGGAAGCCAGGAGGGGGGGTGGGGGATGGAAAAGAGGACTGAAGGAGGAAGTTGCACCGGGGGGTCTCAGATGTAACAGAAAGGACAAGTCTAACCCCGGGAGTCAGGAGACACCGGCGTTCGCTAATGAGAGGGAGTGAGAAGCAGGGTTTGTGTTCTGTAATGTTAATGTGCCAGACAGGCTTTGTGCACTGTATATATTGTCTTTGGCTACCTGGGTCTCATGGGGCAGAAATAAGGTGGTATAAAAGGAGGCGCCCAGAGACCCTGGGAAGAGTTTTTGCTGTGTTTTATGTTGAAAGGTGAATAAAGTTTGTGTGTCGTTCAGCTCGCTGTCTTGTTTGCTTTCATCTTCCACATTGTGACCCTTAGATGTGCAATGTAGAACGAGCCAAGCACCGCCCCGGAGACAACCCCAAGGGAGAACACCAGCATGGCATGCGCTGTCACAGTCAAGCTCCCGGACTTCTGGCTTCACAATCTGACCGCTTGGTTTCTACATGTGGAAGCCCAATTCGCACTCCGTGGGATCTCCACGGACAACACCAAATATTATCATGTGGTCGCTGCGCTGGATGGGCGCACCACACAGCAAGTAATGAGCCTGCTTCAGGAGCCTGCAGCCCAGGGGAAATACAATGCGCTCAAGCAGATGATGCTTCAATGATATACTCTGTCGGACAGTGAGAGGGCAGAGAAACTCCTCACTCGCTCACAGTTGGGTGACAGATCAGCTGTGGAGCTAATGGAGAGCATGTTAGTGCTGAAGGGGAAGGATGACGAACCCTTCCTGTTCACCCACCTCTTCCTCAGAAACTTACCAGCTACAGTGAGGGCGATCCTGGCCAACTCACCGCTGCTGGTGTCCAAGAACTACCGCACCCTGGCGTAAGAAGTGGACCGCATCATCTTAGCGTACAGAGCTCCCAGCGGGGATGCAACAACACCAGCAGCCATGAAGGACTCCAGCGAGGTTGAGGAGCTGTTGGGGGTGGCTGGGACGGACGCCAAGAGATGCAGGAATGGGACGCTCTGTTTCTGTCCCCACCGGTTTTGGCTCGAATGCCCAATGCTGTCTGCCGCCATGCCAATTCAAGAAGCCAGGGAAATGGCATGGCCAGCAGTCAGTAGCAATTGCGACCGCTGGCGACAGGAACAAGCTGCTTTTCATCACAGACACACGTTCGGGGAGCCGTTTCTTGGTGGACTCTGGCTCCGGGAAGAGCCTCATTTTGCTGGTCAGTGCAGACAGGTTGGCAGAAGGCTGCAGCCCCGAGCTTACAGCCGCCAACAAATCCAACAACAGGACGTTTGGCGAACAAATGTTGACAGTATGCCTACACGGACGCAATTACCAGTGGGACTTTGTGGTAGCTGCATGTTCGGTCCCCATTTTCGGCGCTGATTTTTTATGTGCTTAGGGATTATTAGTCGATGTTGCCAAGAGACGTTTAGTGGATGCTGTTTCCTTTTCCTCCTTGCCCTACACAGCTCGGGGAGTTGGGCCAACAACACATGCTAACGTTATAGCTCCAGGGGGTAAGTACCAGCATTTGCTTTCACAGTTCCCAGCACTCACGCTTCCGACTATTTCTGCTATGGTAACCAAACACGGGGTCGAGCATTTCATAACAACAAAAGGTCCATCAGTGTTCACGTGCCCTCTGCACCTGGATATGGTTAAGCTGGCCAGCGTGTGCGAGGAGTTTGCTAACTTAGAGCAACTGGGCATCGTTAGGTGCTCCAACAGCCCGTGGGCATCTCAACTACACATGGTGCCCAATGGTTGTGGCAACAATGCAGCAATTTCTGACACTTGAACAATGCCACGGAACACAATTGGTATCCCATCCCGCACATCCAGGATTTTTCCGTGCATCTGGCCGGGACGCATGTTTTTTCAATAGTGGACCTGGTCCGTGGTTACCACCAGGTCCTGGTGCGCGTGGAGGACGTTCCTAAAACAGCGGTAATAACTCCTTTTGGCCTTTTTGAGTTTTTTTTAAAAATTGTATTTATTGAATTTTTTTTTGTTTTGCACACACACAAAAAACCCCCAACAATCAAAATGTGAAAAACAGCTCAGCACAACATTGATCTACACAAAATTAGAGATTGAAATTAAAAAAAAAAAAGGAAAGGGGAAAAAAAAGGGGGATATACTTCACAGCTAGAGACTCATACATGCACATACATAAACCAGCACTTGTACACTTGTACAGAGGACCGTATCCATCATGGCACCACAAACAAGGTCCAGGAATAAAGAAGTCATATTTAATCCAAGTTAACGCTCCCAAGAATCGAAGCCACCGTAAGGTTAGAGAATTTGAGATATGGGGTCCATATTTTCATAAAATGTCTCTTTGTTGAATGAAGTAAACATGTTAAATATTCCAAAGGGAAACACTCCATGATAATTTTATGCCAGTTTGTTTTAATTGGTGGTTTGTCACATATCCATGACAATAAAATATTCCTTCTTGTCGTGTATGCCAGGATATTGTACAGTCTTGCAAAGCTTCCAAAAAGCAAGTCCTGGTTTGGGTGTCCCAATAGCAGAGAGCGAGGATCCATGTCTACATTCACACCAAATATCTGACTCATGTCTTGTACATCGTCCAGCCAGTATGCTTGGATTTTAGGACAAGACCAGACACAATGAGTATAGGTCCATCCATCCATCCATTTTCTTCTGCTTAATCCTTTTCGAGTCGCGGGGGGGCTGGAGCCTATCCCAGCATCTTTGGGCGAGAGGCAGGGTACACCCTGGACAGATCGCCAGTCCATCGCAGGGCCAACACAGAGAGACAGACAACCATTCACTCTCACAGTCATATACCAACTGAAATTTTACACTTTAGACACATGGATGAAAGCTGGGGATTCATGTTGGATCTTTTACTGGGAGAGATTTGTAAGTGGTGTAAGATTTTGTATTGCAATAGTCTTGCACGATGGCATATTGAGATCCCTCCCAGATTGCATCCCATGAATCCTCACAAATATTTACACCAAGTTCACTTTGCCATTTCTGTTAAAGATCCTGCATAATTGACACACATAACACATCTGACTGACTTAAGGCACTATTACAGCAAGTTATAAATTTTTTGGTTGGGCCTAAAAGAAGTAACTGCTCAACTGCACACACTGTGGCATTTACATTGAGTGTGGTCTATCTAGTTATGAAATCTCGGATCTGAAGGTATCTAAAAATATTCTGTCTAGAAAGACCAAATTTCTCCTGAAGCTGTTCAAGTGATAACAGTGCGCCATCAAAAAGGTCATAAATTTTCTTTAACCCTTTAACTGTCCATATATTATAACCACTGTCCATCATACCAGGAACAAAGTCCGAATTGGCTTGAATGGGAATTAATAAAGTAGTTAAATCTGATCTTCCTTCTGACATAACGCACGGCTCAGGAGACGCACACACACAGGCTTAGAGTAGTTCAAAGAGTTTATTAACAGCAGGAGTGAATGAGTGCGTGTCTGCGGGATGTAAATGTGTTGGTGATGGTGTCTGCTCCAGGCACAGAGGCAGGTGACCGTACAGCCAAGCAACCCTAGGGAGAGAGCACAGGGAGAGGGTGACGGGCATACACCAACACAGGAGGGATTTATGGCGAGAGAAGGACTTACTTGGTGGGTCAGGACAGCTGGCACAACAAGGGGGCGAAGCCCGGAAGACAGCCACCTGGAGAGCTCCGTACAGCAGCGAGGATTGGGCGATGGAGTGGAGATGTCCGCCGCTGGGGAATCCACCTGTGCACAGGGGAGAAGACTGAAGAAGAGAGGTAAGCGATCTTCTTACCAAAAAGGTGATGCTGAAGAGAAGTATGCTCACAACGGTGAGGGACGAAGTCTGACGGCTTCAGGCTGAGCCTCCGGGCGAGACGGCCTTTATCCCTCGCCGCTGATGATTGTCAGGTGCGTGAGCAGGTGGCGCCGCTGATGAATGGCGCGGCGTGACAGTACTCCCCCCTCTAGCAGCGCCTCCTGGCGATGGCTTATCCGGGTGCGCTCGGTGGAAGTCCGCGATGAGCGATGGGTCCAACACAAACGACGGGGGCACCCATTGTCGATGCTCGGGCCCATAGCCCTCCCAGTCCACCAAGTATTGCAACCCACGACCTCGGCGCCGGGAGTCCAGGATGGAGGAGACGGACCAGTTGTTGGACGAGGAGGCCCGCCGTCTCCAGGGCAGTAGGGAGACCTCGCAGGGGGATGAAGTGCGCCGCCTTGGAGAAACGGTCCACGATGGTCAGGATGGTGTCAAAGGAGTTGGAAACGGGGAGTCCGGTGACGAAATCCAGTGCGATGTGCGACCAGGGCCTGCCGGGGACGGGCAGAGGCTGGAGCAGACCCGCTGGGGGGGCATTTCCCGACTTGCTGGTGGCACAGATTGGGCAAGCCCGGGCGTAGCGGGCCGCATCCCTCCGCAGGCCTGGCCACCAAAAGGACCGTTGGAGGAGGCTGATCATCCGAGAGGTGCCGGGATGACAGGTGAGCCGGGAGGTGTGGAGCCAGTGGATGACCTCTCCCCGGACCGCAGATGGGACGAACAGTCTTCCCTCCGGTCCGCCGCCAGGATCAGGTTCCACCTCCTGCGCCTTCCGGATCTTGTCTTCAATGTCCCAAGAGATGGCACCGAGGACGCACGACCTGGGCAGGATAGTGTGGGGCGTCTCCTCAGCCTCCACGGGGGTGAACTGCCTAGAGAGGGCATCAGGCAGGCCGTTTTTGGAGCCCGGCCTGAAGGTGATTGAGAAGCGGAACCTGGCGAAGAACAAAGACCAGCGCGCCTGGCGGGCATTCAGGCGCTTGGCAGATCGTAAGTACTCTAAGTTCTTGTGGTCCGTCAGGACCACGAACGGCAGGTCCGCCCCCTCTAGCCAGTGACGCCACTCCTGTAAGGCGAGTTTAATGGCCAGGAGCTCTCTGTCCCCCACATCGTAGTTTCTCTCCGCCGGGGACAGGCGCCGGGAGAAGAAGGCGCACGGCCGTTTGGCGCCATCGTCAGGTGACCGCTGGGATAACACTGCTCCCACTCCCGTGTCCGATGCGTCCACCTCCACAATGCACTGCAGCGCGGGGTCGACCTGGCGAAGGACCCGGGAGGAGGAGAACTCCACCTTCAGCGCCCTAAAGGCAGCAGCGACCTCTTCAGTCCACCGGAACGGGACCTTCGGGGACGTGAGGCGGGTCAGCGGTCCGACGATCGAGCTGAAATTTGGGACAAAGCGGCGGTAAAAATTGGCGAAGCCAACAAACTGTTGCACCTGCTTCCGGGATGCGGGAGTAGGCCACTCCACCACCGCCTTCACCTTCTCTGAGTCTGGGAGCACCTGATCTTGAGCGATGATGAATCCCAGGAAGGATGTGGTCCTAGCGTAGAATTCGCATTTCTCAGCCTTCACGTACAGACGATTCTCCAGCAGTCTTTGGAGGACCCGCCTCACATGGACCTGGTGCTCGTCCCTGGACCTGGAGAAGATAAGGATGTCATCCAGGTAGACGAACACAAAAAGGCCGATGAAATCCCGGAGGACGTCATTAATGAGGCGCTGAAAGACGGCAGGAGCGTTGGTCAGCCCGAACGGCATGACGAGATACTCAAAGTGGCCGTTCGGGGTACGGAAGGCTGTCTTCCATTCATCTCCCTCCCGGATCCGGACGAGGTGGTAAGCGCTGCGTAAATCCAGCTTGGTAAACCAGATCGCCCCCTGGAGGGAGTGAAAGGCAGTGTCCATGAGGGGCAGGGTGTAACGGTCCCTCTCAGTGATGTCATTTAGCGCTCGGTAGTCTATGCAGGGGCGGAGGGATCCGTCCTTTTTCCCGACAAAGAAAAACCCTGCCCCCACGGGTGACGACGATGGGCGAATAATCCCAGCGCTCAGTGATTCCTTCAGGTATGTATTCATGGTCTCCTTCTCCGGCGCCGACAGGCTGTAGAGCCGACCAGATGGCAGGGGAGCCCCCTGGCGGAGATTGATGGCACAGTCATATGGTCGATGCGGGGGAAGAGACATAGCTTTCGATTTACTAAATACCATACCCAGGTCGTGAAATTCTGGAGGCACCAGTGACAGGTCCGGAGGTGCTGTATCCGCCACAGGGGGAGCCGCGGATGGGGAGCAGGCAGCGGACTGAAGGCAGGTGCCCATACAGAAGGTACTCCATGCTGATACCCCAGCGGACCTCCAGTCCAGGACAGGGTTGTGGAGGCGTAGCCAGGGATACCCCAGGATGACGGGCGACACAGAGTTGAGCAGGACGTAAAATACCATCTCCTCCCGGTGGTTCCCTGAGATGATGACTGGGACAGGCATGGTTTGGTGAGAAACTCTCCCAAGGGAGGCACGGGAGAGATGGACCAGGGAGATGGGGTGTTTTAATGCCTGACAGCGGATGCCCAATCGGGTTGCCAGGCCTTGTGAAATGAAGCTGCCCTCTGCGCCCGAATCCACCAGTGCGTGGGTGAGGTGCCCAGTGGGATTGTGGCAAAAACGGATGGGCAGCTTTAATTGAGTGAGAGTGTCTAACCGGTTGGGATCCGCGAGGCTCCCTACAGCGATTCACGGACCCCGCCGACTGGCTTTCCGCGGGCAACGCTCCACAGTGTGTTGGTCACCTCCGCAATACATGCAGAGGCCCAACTCACGGCGGCGTTGTTTCTCCGCAGGGGAAAGCTTGGTCCAGCCCGTCACCATCGGCTCCGACTCCTCGGGGCACGATGCTGGCGGCGCCGCCAGGGGGCGAGCTTGGAACAGGTGCGGCGAGACTCCACGAGGGCCAGAAGAAGAAGACTTCCGCCCCGAGGAGCGCTCGCGCAGCCTGTTATCCAAACTTATCGCTAAGGATGTCAGCTCCGCTAGCGTCCCAGGGATATCCCGTCCAGCCAGTTCATCCCTCAGATCACTATTGAGGCTGCGGAGGAACAGGCCACAGAGGGAGCGTTCCTCCCAGCCCAATTCCTCCGCCGCTACCCGGAAGTCGACCGAGTAGTCCGCTGCCGACCGGCCTCCCTGCTGGAGAGCGAGAAGCCGATCGACCTGGACCGTCTCGGTTTGAGAATGGTCAAAGACCTCCAGAAAGCGCCTCACGAACTGGTCATAGGTGAGGGTGGCATAACTGGGCCTCGCCATTATGGCGTAGGTCCAAGTTAACGCACGCCCCTCCAGAAGATTCCCTATGTAACCAATCCGACTGTGATCCGAGGGAAAATCTCCGGGCACACGGTGGAACACGGACTCACACTGCATAATGAACCCCCGCGCTCCGCCGAGCTTACCGCTAAAGCGGGCGGGGGTCGGAATCGGTGTGAGCCGAACCGGTGCCACTGGAGCCGGCTGGACGGCCGCTGGAACAGCAGGAGCCGCGCCACCCTGACGAGCCGGGGGGAACGGCTGTTGAGGATCTAAGCGGCCCAACCGGTTAGTTAAGTTTAATAATTGATTTAGGATAACCTGCTGTTGATAAGCAATCTGATCCACTCTAGCCTCGAGAGTGGTAAACCGGTGTGCGAGCCCGCCGTCTGCCGAGCCGCTCTGCTGAAGCCGTACTGACATAACGCACGGCTCAGGAGACGCACACACACAGGCTTAGAGTAGTTCAAAGAGTTTATTAACAGCAGGAGTGAATGAGTGCGTGTCTGCGGGATGTAAATGTGTTGGTGATGGTGTCTGCTCCAGGCACAGAGGCAGGTGACCGTACAGCCGAGCAACCCTAGGGAGAGAGCACAGGGAGAGGGTGACGGGCATACACCAACACAGGAGGGATTTATGGCGAGAGAAGGACTTACTTGGTGGGTCAGGACAGCTGGCACAACAAGGGGGCGAAGCCCGGAAGACAGCCACCTGGAGAGCTCCGTACAGCAGCGAGGATTGGGCGATGGAGTGGAGATGTCCGCCGCTGGGGAATCCACCTGTGCACAGGGGAGAAGACTGAAGAAGAGAGGTAAGCGATCTTCTTACCAAAAAGGTGATGCTGAAGAGAAGTATGCTCACAACGGTGAGGGACGAAGTCTGACGGCTTCAGGCCGAGCCTCCGGGCGAGACGGCCTTTATCCCTCGCCGCTGATGATTGTCAGGTGCGTGAGCAGGTGGCGCCGCTGATGAATGGCGCGGCGTGACACCTTCAAGCTTTCGTGTCATAAACCAGGCCTTTAGAGTGTTGCAAATTATGGGGTTATTATCATAGAGATTTCTAACTGGCTTTAAATTCTTACAAGACAAAAGGCCCAACAGTGAACAGGAGGCCTGTGACTTTTCAAGGCCCAACCAAACAGAAGTAGGATCATCCTTAACCCATTCTGCTATAAACCTTAGTTGAGATGCTATTTTATACCATTTAATGTTGAGAACATCCAAACCTCCCATTGAACTTGGAAGTTGTAATTTTACCATTTTTAACCTCAGCTTCCTTTTATTCCAGAAAAAAATCATTCAATCAACCACTGAGTAACTTCAAAACCTTATTAGTTATAAATATTGGAACCATCTGTAGGGGGTACAATAACCTAGGCAGGATATTCTTTTTGATGATAGACACTCTGCCGAGTAATGATAGGGGAAGTGAACACCACCTGTTTAAGTCCTTCTTTATAGTGTCTAGGAGAGGGTTAAAATTAGCTTTAAACATCTGATGGAACATAGGAGTAATCCGAATACCCATGTACACAAAACTTGACATAGACCAGCGAAATGGAAATGATGTAAGATAAGATAAGATAAGATAAGATAAGCCTTTATTAGTCCCACAACGGGGAAATTCCAGGATTGCAACAGCACAGGGATAGCAACACTCAGAGCAACAATCAGAAGGCAAGAAAAAAAACAAGCAAGAGCAGCTAATATACATATTGTTGTTGTTGTTGTTGTTGTTGTTGTTACTTATTTGTACCCGTAGGTAGACTTGGTTTGCAGTCTGGTGACAAGCCGCCGGCTGCCGGTCGCTGCGTGCGCGAGCGCCCTAAACCTACATGTTTTTTTTTGGTATGCGGGAGGAAACCGGAGAAATCCCGGAGTAAACCCACGCAACACGGGGAGAACATGCAAACTCCACACAGCTCACTGTTGGTCGGGGGCTGGGATCGAACCCACAATCTCATGATCCCCGCGATCCCCCGGCCGAGGGTAATATGATAATAATATGTACATATTACTATAAAATATATATATACACACACACAGACACACAGTGCAGAGCATTGTAGCTGGATGGAATAAATATATGAATATATAAACACACAGTGCGGAGCATTGTAGCTAGATGGAATAAATATGTAAATATATAAACACCCACAGTACGGAGCAATGTAGCTAGATGGAATAATATGTAGATATATAAACACACAGTGCAGAGCATTGTAGCTAGGTGAAATAAATATGTAAATATATAAACACACACAGTGTGGAGCAATGTAGCTAGATGGAATAATATGTAGATATATAAACACAGAGTGCGGAGCATTGTAGCTAGATGGAATAAATATATAGATATATAAATATAAACACACCCAGTGCGGAGCATTGTAGCTAGATGGAATAAATATGTAAATATATAAACACACACAGTGCAGAGCATTGTTGCTAGATGGGATGAAACAGCATAACCGTCTACTTAGGGAGTAAGGGAGTTCGTTCTATTTCTGAGGCTTCCCATGGGCATAGCTAAAGATTTAGAGAAATTAATTTTGTAACCAGAAAAAGACCCAAAGTAATTAATGATATCAACCAGCCGTTGAGTTTTTACGCATGCCGTTCAGGTTAAAGGGCGCGGCGCAGACCTTCCAAAGAATGATGGACACGGTGCTCCGTGACCTGCCTTTCGTTTTTGTCTACTTAGACAACATTTTGGTGACTAGCGCGTCCAAGGAGGAGCACCTTGCCCATCTCAAGCTAGTTTTCCAGAGGTTGGAAGCGCACAGGCTTATCATTAACCCGGTGAAGTGCCAGTTTGGTGTGCCAGTGATTGATTTTTTTGGGTCACCGCATTTTGCCGGAGGGCGCAATTCTGCTGCCTGATAAGGTGTGCATCGTGTTGGATTTTCCGCATCCGCAGACTGTGAGGGCCCTGCAGAAATTTTTGGGCATGGTCAACTTTTACAACCGTTTCCTCCCCCGAGCAGCCCAGCTGCTGCAGCCGTTGTATGCCACGCTCACAAAAAAGAGGCCCGCGGAAAACATCGACTGGACCCCCGAGCGAATCCGGGCTTTCTCAGATGCCAAAACGGCGCTCGCTAAAGCCGCCTTGCTAGCCCACATGCCCCATCAGCACGGATAGCACTCACCACAGACGCGTCTGACGTTGCCATAGGGGCAGTGGTGGAGCAGTACATCTCTGGTTCTTGGCAGCCACTCGCATTTTTCAGCTGTACTTTGCGTGACAATGAATGCAAATACAGTGCATTTGACAGAGAGCTGTTGGCCCTCCACCTGGTGACGCGTCACTTCCAGTGTTGGCTAGAAGGACGCGAGTTCACCATATTCGTTGATCATAAGCCACTAATGTATGCAATGTCCAAAGTCTCGGAACCGTGGTCGGCCTGGCAGCAACGACATTTGGCCGCGATCTCGGAGTTCACGTCCGACATTCAACACATAACCAGTAACCTTAATGTTGTGGTCGATTGCCTGTCACGCGTGTAAGTCTCCCCGGTCTACATGGGAATAGATTTCCCTGTCATGGCCACGGAGCAAACTGGGGACGCGGACATTTGCGCGCTGCAGTCCGTGCCTACTGGGTTAAAACTGGAGAGCAGGGTGGTGCAAGAAGGGCGTCCCCCCCCCCCCCGCGCGCTCTGCGACGTCTCCACCAGTTGCCCACGCCTGGCGGTTCCGAGCTCTTGGCACCGCCGTATTTTTGAGTCAGTCCACTCCCTTTCACATTCTGGTGTGCGTACCTTGGCTAAACTGGTGGGGGCAAAATTTGTCTGGCCTCACTTGCGCAGGGACGTGAAAGAGTGGGATGCAGCGTGTGTCACATGCCAGCGGGCCATAGTGCACACGCACACAAAAGCCCCCCTCGAGCCATTCCATGTCCATGTGGATTTGGTGGGCCCCCTCCTGCCGTCGCCAGGTTTCACACACCTTTTGACAATCGTGGACAGCACCATGCGTTGGCCTGAAGTGGTCCTGCTGGCTTCCACCACATCCGCAGAAGTGGCTTGTGCTTTTTTGTTGGCTTGGGTTGTACGGTTCGGATCCCTGTCAGACATCACTTCCGACAGGGGTCCTCAGTTCATTTTGGAGCTCTGGTCCGCGATGGCCCAGAACCTGGGGGTCAAAATCCACCGCACTACCATGTACAACCCCCAGGCTAACGGGTTATGCAAACATTTTCATAGGTCGCTTAAGGCAGCACTCAGAGCTTCACTCACAAATGCAAATTGCGTTGACCACCTGCCCTGGGTTCTTTTAGGGTTGTGCTCTGTGCCTAAGGAGGATCTGGCGGCCTCCCTGGCAGAACTCGTTTTTTTCTCAGCCGCCACGGATCCCCGGGGAATTTTAACCAGAAAACCCTGCACCCAGGACTGACACGCCCGCGCAATTTTTATACAGTACAGAGGCTGCTAACATGCCAGGCCCGGCCCACCATTGTTTTCCCCGCGCCTTCATCCCAAAGAGCTTACAGAGCGCCAAGTTTGTTTTTGTCAGGCGCAATGCACACAGAACCCCGCTGCGCTCACCGTACGACAGACCGTTCAGAGTGCTGGAAACTGGGGCAAAGCATTTTGTGTTAGACTTGGGGGGGGGGGTGCATAAGGAGACCATCTGCATTGACAGGCTGAAGCCCGCTTACGTGTTGACAGACGAGCAGGTGATGTTGGTCCAAGCTCCCTGGCGTGGACGCCCACCAACGGTGGTTCTGCAAGTTGGTGTTCCATTGGTAGAGAACTGCGCTTGTGAAGCTAACCTGTTTCCCCCCCACCCTCTTCCCCTCCACAGACCAACATGCCCTCCCGCACACCTCGCCAGGAGGGCACTTTGACCGGATCGGCGACCCCCCTCTACAGCCGCTATGGGCACCAGATCAAGCCCAAGGGACCGGGGGGTTAGTTCCCTTTCCGGGTGTTCGGGGGGGGGGGGCGCTGTGTGGTGGCACCGAGTGAGGGGTTCTCCACCCAGAGTCGGAAGCTGGGGGGGAGATGGAACAGAGGAATCAGAATCAGAATCAGAATCAGGTTTATTGCCATTGTTCATGTAGTACACAAACTAGGAATTTGTCTCGGTACAATGCTGCAACATTAAACATGATAAGATAAGAGAAATAAACTATACATGTAATAAAGTGTAGGATAAGATTAAGTGATACTGGTCAACAGTTAAAATATATATTAGCCAGCAGCAGATACTGTGGAGAACTATATGAATGAAGGAGGAAGTGACACCGGGGGGTCTCAGATGTAACAGAAAGGACTATCCGCACCCCAGGGAGTCAGGAGACACCAGAGTTCACTAGAGTATGAGAGGGAGTGAGAAGCAGGGTTTGTGTTCTGTAATGTTAATGTGCCAGACAGGCTTTGTGCACTGTGTGTATTGTCTTTGGCTCCCTGGGTCTCATGGGGCAGAAATAAAGTGGTATAAAAGGAGGTGCCCAGAGACCCCGGGAAGAGTTTTTTCTGTGTTTTATGTTGGAAGGTGAATAAAGTCTGTGTGTCGTTCAGCTTGCTGTCTCGTCTGCTTTCATCTTCCACAGTACTATGGAAGCCAATGCTGCCAGCTGAAGGTCTGCCCCTGGAAAACCCCTGTGCAAGGGTTGTGGGTCCACAACGCACCACAATAAGACTAAGGACTCCCCGGTTAGGGGAAAACGTTGTAGCAAATGTGGATGCTTGAACTATTATGCTAGAGTGTGCCACGCATCTGAACCGGAGAGCCCACAGAGCAGATCACTCCACCCACCCCCGACTACTATCCACACAGTATCCCCCAGTACCAACGGGTACACGTTTTGCACAGTGGAACTGGGCGGCATGGAGGTGCTGCTGCTGCTCGACACAGGGACGGAGGGGTCATTGCTGAATTGGGCCACAGTGAGGAAGTTTTCCCCCCACTACAGGATAAGAGGAAACCCAGTGCTGCTTTATGGTTGTGGAGGCGGCAGGCTGTGCACAGTTGGGACTTTGGAGTTAACGGTTTGGTACAAGTCTGCAACGATGGTTGACTTCATGTTCCATGTGACAGCCCGAGGCAATAACATCATGGGCTGTGATTTGTTTTACGGACTGGGTTTTGCCATAAAAGACGACGCTGGGAACGAATGGTCGGGTTGTGTCCAGTGGAACCCTCTGGTTCCAGTGGTCAATGAGGACGTTGTGTGGGACTAAGAGCTAACGGACACCACGGCAGTCAAGCAGGACCAGCGTCACTCAGGTTTGGTGCCTGAGGGTCTCAGTGCCAGTGCTCGGGAAACGGTAGAGAGAGGTACTGAGCATGGTGGCGAGGCGCCTGCACCGGCAAGTGACACCTATATGCTAGCCCCAGATGCCTTCGGAGCTGGGCCGCAGGGGGATGGAGAGTGCAGCTACGATGGTGAATGCTACGACGGTCTTAGAAGAGGTTGGGGCCAGACTGATGAGCATGGAGGAGCTGCATGCTCAGCAGCACCATTTCAGGCTGAGCCAGGCCCCACTGAGGGTTTTGGACTTGGTTTGGGTTCGGAGTGAAGAACGTCCATGGCGAAGATGGGCCAGACAACATTCAGCTAAACATCGTGGGTGTCTGCGCATAGTGGCCAAGCTGGGCGCAGCATACTTCAGGTTGTCCGATGGCTCGGCAAGGCACGTCAATCAGCTTCGGTATGTCCACGAAGAGACTCCAGGTGACGGGGCTGGACGACAGCCAGAGTTGGTGATGAAGAAACCGGGACTCTATCATCTGGAAAATCGGCCATCGCCCCGGGGGTTTGCTGCTTCCAGGGGTGCGCTTGCTGAGGGGCTGCTCTGGGCCCCCCATGCTGGTTCTACTCTTACTGCCCAAGGAACAGTGCTGTAAGTAATTGTGTGTTTATAGTTCTGGTGTTTAAATGTATGTATGTTGTAAAATGGGATTATTTTGTATATTTTTGTTTTGTTTAGGAGCACGCCGTGTGGTTCCAAGGTTGTCATAGCCAGGAGCGGCACTGGGGTTAAGCTCCCAGTGCTTATAAAATGCTCCTTATGGCTTGCGTCTCGAAAAGCCTCTGACAACTAAGTCCAACTCCTAGCCTGCCCGTGTGGTTTAGTCTCTAAGCCCGGCGGAACTGCTTTTACTAATAGGAGAAGGGGCGAGGGCGGATCTCTGGCACCTTAAAACCAGATGCTTCGGGTAGATGGTGGCTCGTCAACCTGGGAAGATAGCCCATCTAGGGGAAGGTAAACCCTGATTTCAAACCTCTGCTGCCTTGCGGCACACCCGGTCACAGGAAAGGCTTCGGGAGTCAACCCTGAGGAAAAATCCGGAGTCGGAGTCCCTAAGGCAGTTCTCTGTTGTGCTCAACATCGTTCTGGCAGCTCCTGCGACGGTGCTGGTGCCAAACTGTAGCAGCCCTGCTGTTCCTTTGGATTCATCAGTGACATGGAGAGGGGGACATGCTGCATGGGCAACATCTTGTCCTCCATATCTTCCTGCCCAGGCTTGAATCCTACCAACCCCCAATGCTGGAAGGTAGAACACCGGATCACTGGAGAGGACACTCCAGCTTTGCCTTTGGCATAGACAAAACACGGGGAATGACAGTTACCGGCTATAAGCCACCGCTCAATTGGCGTAGAGCGCGGCACCAGGGGTTGTTCCCGACGGTGGGAGGGATCATCGGATCTCACTGGACAGCTACTGCCCGCCTCAAGCTGGGCAGCCCCCAGCCAATAAGGTGTTGTCCTGCCACAGCCTGCTTTCCTCATTGGGTGCATGGTGATGAGGAGAAGTCCGGACAGCAGGCTGAGAACTTTCGCACCAGGCAAGACAAAAAAACAAAAGAGACCAACTCTAAAACTGGGAACCTGGAACGTCCGCACTATGATGACAGGACTCGCTGCTAACCTCAAGGACATCAACAACACCAGGAAGACTGCCATCATCAATAATGAGCTGAAGAGACTGGAAGTGGATATCGCCACTCTCCAGGAAACATGGTTGGCTGACGCAGGCACACTGAGAGAGAAGGACTACACGTTCTACTGGCAGGGAAAGAGCAGTGACGAACACAGGGAACACGGAGTGGGCTTCGCAGTGAAGAACACCTTGCTGAAGATGGTGGAACCGGGCAGCAATGGCTCTGCACGACTCCTCACCCTCCGCCTCAACACCACTCAAGGCCCAGTCACCCTCGTCAGTGTGTATGCCCCAACACTGACAGCCACACCAGAGGCAAAAGATGAGTTCTACGAGAATCTCGCAACAACTGTCAGGATCATCCCCAACTCTGAACAACTCATTCTCCTTGGAGACTTCAATGCCAGAGTGGGTGCTGATCACGACTCCTGGCCCTCCTGTCTTGGACCATTTGGCGTGGGCAGAATGAACGACAACGGACAGCGGCTGCTCGAGTTCTGCACTTATCACGATCTGTGCATCACAGACTCGTTCTTCAAGACCAAGCCCCAACACAAGGTTTCCTGGCGACATCCGCGCTCAAAGCACTGGCACCAGCTGGACTTGATCCTGACCAGGCGCACCTCACTGAAGAACGTGCTAATCACCCGTTTGTTCCAGAGTGCAGATTGCGACACAGACCATTCATTGGTGTGTTGCAAGGTCAAGCTGCAGCTGAAGAAATTCCATTGTGCTAGACAGCCTGGAAAGGCACGGATTCACACCAGCAAGATGACCCAACCAGAACTTGTTGAGCGGTTTGCCTCCACCTTTGAGAAGGAACTTGGTGTACCACAAGAAGGAGGATCAGCAAAGCAGAAGTGGGAAGAGCTGTGAAACACCATCCACCGCACAGCCTTGGCTACCTTTGGGAGGAAGACCTCAAAGTCACAGGACTGGTTTGATGCCAAGTTGACCGAGATGACCCCCATCATTGAAGCCAAGCGCTCAGCTCTTGCTGAGTACAAGAAGTACCCAAACGAGAAGAATCTCCAGATTCTCAGGGCTGCGAGAAGCAAAGTTCAGCAGACTGCTTGGTGCTGTGCCAACGAGTACTGGACTCAGCTCAGCCAAGACATTCAAACCGCTGCCATAACAGGGAACATCCGTGGTATGTATGATGGCATCAAGAAAGCACTTGGTCCGGCTCAGAGCAAGACGGCCCCCCTCAAATCCTCCACTGGGGAGATGATCACAGAAAAGAACAAGCAGATGGAGAGATGGGTGGAGCACTACTCCGACCTCTACTCCAGACAGAACACGTGACACCGTCAGCCCTTGATGCCATCGATTGCCTGCCATCCATGGACGAACTTGACGCCGAGCCAACCATCGACGAACTCAGCAAGGCCATTGATAGCTTGGCCGCTGGCAAGGCACCCGGCAACGACGGCATACCCCCCAACCTGATCAAGCACTGCAAGACCACCCTACTGCTGCCATTGCATGACGTCCTCTGCCAGTGCTGGAAGGAAGATGCCATACCACAGGACATGAGGGACGCCAAGATCATCACCCTCTACAAAAACAAAGGGGAAAGAAGCGACTGCAACAACTACAGGGGCATCTCCCTCCTCAACGTTGTTGGCAAAGTCTACGCACGAGTTGTCTCGTTCGTCTACAGAAGCTTGCCGAACGTGTCTACCCCAAGTCTCAGTGTGGCTTCTGCGCTGAGCGATCGACGGTAGACATGATATTCTCCATCCGCCAACTCCAGGAGAAATGCAGAGAACAGAACATGCCCCTGTACGTCGTCTTCATCGACCTTCATCAACTGGCGCCTAGCGGCTGCCCCGGCCTTGGATGCGCTCTGCAGAGCGTGCCCAAATGCCAAGTCACGTTTCGTTACCTTGTATTCATACATGTGTAATGACAATAAAGTTGAATCTCATCTCATCTCACCAAAGCGTTCGATCTGGTCAGCAGAGAGGGCCTTTTCAAGATCCTGTCAAAGATAGGATGCCCACCAAAGTTGCAAAGCCTCATCGAATCGTTTCACACCAACATGCAGGGGATAGTGCAGCACGACGGCAACATCTCAGAGCCATTCAACATACGCAGCGGAGTGAAACAGGGCTGTGTACTTGCGCCAACCCTCTTTAGGATTTTCTTTGCTATGCTCCTGAGGCATGCCTTCAGCACAGCAACAGAGGGAATCTACCTGCATACAAGATCTGACGGCAGGCTTTTCAACCTCGCCCGCCTGAAAGCCAGAACCAAAGTATGCGAGGCTCTAATCAGAGACATGCTGTTCGCAGACGACGCTGCAGTCGTGACCCACACACAGCAGGAGCTTCAGACCCTGACGGACCGCTTCTCCCAGGCATGCAAGGACTTCGGGCTTACCATCAGCCTGAAGAAGACTAACGTCTTGGCGCAAGGCACAGAAGCATGACCAACCATCGCCATCGATGACTACGAGCTGGAGGTCGTGAATCAGTTCACGTACCTGGGGTCCACGATCAGCAGCAACCTCTCCCTTGATACAGAGATCGACAAGAGGATTGGAAAATCAGCCTCCACACTCGCTCGCCTCACCACACGAGTGTGGGAGAATCCCAAACTCTCTGTCAAGACGAAGATGGCAGTGTACAGTGCCTGCGTCATCAGCACACTGCTCTATGGGAGTGAGACATGGACAACATATGCCCGGCAGGAAAAGAGACAGAACTCCTTCCACTTGCGCTGCATTCGCCGCATCCTGGACATATCCTGGCAGGACAAAGTGCCCAACACAAAAGTTCTATCCCGTGCCGGCCTTCCCTCCATGTTCACTCTACTCAGGCAGCGCAGGCTCCGCTGGCTAGGCCACGTTCACCGTATGGAGGATGGCAGAATCCCCAAAGACGTCCTCTACGGAGAACTGGCGACTGGCAGGAGAGACGTTGGCCGCCCACAGCTGCGCTTTAGAGACGTCTGCAAGAGAGACATGAAGGCCCTGGAGATCAACACAGAGTGCTGGGAGGACCTTGCAACGGACCGCTCCAAATGGAGAGGCACCCTGACCAGACAGCTCAAGGTGGGTGAAGAGAGACTGACTGCTGCAGCAGATGAAAAAAGGACCCACAGGAAGAACCGCCACAGCTCCAGCAGCACGGAGACCACCCACAAGTGCGACCTGTGTGACAGGGACTGCCATTCCCGCATCAGCCTGTTCAGCCACAGGCGGTGCTGTTCCAGCAGAGTAGACGTTTAGGATTCTCTTCCATGGTCATCATAGACCAATGGAGGCCGACGAGGAGCACGCCGTGTAATTTTGGTTTATGTATGGACTCTTTAGGTTATTGAGTGGCAGAATAATCCACCCCACCGTGCAGGCTGCACGGCAGTCCACCCATCAGCCCTATTTTAGGTTGTGTTGTGTGAATGCGTTAGGCCATTTTAGTACTGTAGAGAGAGGAATGAGCAGGCGAGGCAGTGAGCTGGAGCAGAGCAGACTTTATTACTCTCTCTCTATCATCAGTCAACAAGAAGAATAACCCAGGTCGCTGGCATCTCTCTTTTATACCATACAAACTCGCCTCGTGACCTGGGGGGGTTCACATCACAATACACTTACAAAAACAATTCCCTTTGTCACCCAGCCTGTTGGCGCATTATAATGCAGTCCAGAGGAGAATGCATATTATCATGCAGTCTTATGGAGAAAACCACAGTCTGTCCTGCATATCCGTTTCACAGCCTTTAAGCATCTCCTCCTGTGCCATTCAGTCTGAGTAGAGAATGTATTGTCTGCCCCCCCCCCCCCGAAAACTCAGACTGGGCCTTAACCCTCATGTCCTGTGGGCTTCAGCCGACGTCTGTCGCGGCTTTAATGGGGGATTGCTGGCTCCGAGGCGCTGCTGTACCAGTGGGGCGCTCCTGGAGGCGCATCCGTCTGTGGGGGGACATTGGTGGGGGGGACACATCTTCACCATGCCATTGTGACTGAGCTGACGAGTCATTTACCTGGGGAGTTCTCAGTGGGGGTCGTCCACGTCAAGGAGTTCGGGCCAACACCACCTGCTCATCTGCTAATACAAAGGCGGGCTTAAGCCTGTTTATACAGATTGTTTCTCTGCATCCCCCCAAGTCTAACACAAAATGTTAAAGGGTCCCAACACTGTGAACGTACTGTTGTAGGGTAGGCGCAATGGGGTCTGGTGGGCATCGTGCCTGACAAACATGAACAATGCATCCTTCAAGGTCCTTGGCACGAAAGTGCGGGGAAAACAGTGGTGGGCCGGGCCAGGTACCGTCCCTGCCTCTGCGCTATGTAGTGAAGGCGGGGATGGATCAGTGTTCGGCACGGGGTTGTCGGGCAAAAATTCTCTGGGGAGCCGAAGCGGCTGGGAAAAAACAAGCTCTGCTGGGGAGGCAGCCAAATCCTCCTTCAGTGATGAACGCAACCCTAATAGAACCCACGGCAACCGGTCCACCCGATTTGCATCCGTAAGCAAAGCCCTGAGCACTGCTTTAAGTGACCTATGGAAACACTCGCATAACCCATTGGCCTGGGGGTTGTACGCAGTCGTGTGATGAATTGTGATGCCCAGACTCCAGGCCATCATGGACCAGAGGTTGGAAACGAACTGCGGGCCCCAGCCGGAAGTGATATCCGAAGGGGCGCCGAAGCATGCCACCCATGTCGTCAAAAAAGCATGTGCAACTTCTGCAAACACGGTGGAAGCTAGCGGCTCCGCCTCGGGCCAGCGCGTAGTGCGGTCCACAACCGTCAGGAGGTGCGTGAACCCCTGCGATGGCGGGAGGGGGCCCACGAGGTCCACATGAATGTGGTCAAACCTCTTAGCCGGGACATGGAACGGCTCAAAGGGGGCCTTTGTGTGCCTGTACACCTTGGATTGTTGGCACGCTATACAGGCTACAGCCCACTCTTTCACCTGTTTGCGCAGGCTCAGCCAGACGAACTTTGCTCCCACCATTTTGAATGACGCGCGCACTCCTGGGTGCGCCAGGGAGTGAACCGACTCGAAAACGCGGCGGTGCCAAGCACGTGGGACCACCAGGCACGGGCGGCCTGTGGAGACATCATAGACTGGGGGGGGGGCGTCTTGCAGTACTCTGCTCTCCAGCCTTAACCCTGTTGGTCCAGACTGGAGTGCACTAACGTCCGCATCGCCGATCTGCTCGCCGGCCATGGCCGTGTAATCTATCCGAATCAGAATCAGAATCAGAATCAGCTTTATTGCCAAGTATATTTACAAGTAAACACACAAGGAATTTGACTTGACATTGGGCGCGCACGTTAGGCGCATCCAATGACACGGCAGCCATAAAGGCGCCTGTCTGCAGTGGGGGTAAAGAGGGGAAGGGGGGGGGGAACACAATAGGCAGAGAGAAAAAACATAGTTATCAGAATCACGCTCGTATAAGCTCATATAAGCTCAATGAGCCAAATTTTGATTACACAGAAAAAAAACCTCTATGCACATTAGCAGACAATAATCACACAGCAGAGGGAGGGAGAGCAGTGTGTGTATATTTGCATGTCATTGTGTAGTGTAAGTGTAACAGTTGTTAGTGAGCAGCAGAGGGCGCCTCCTGGCAGTGGATAGATGTTATAATCATGTGACTTATAAACAAGTCCAGAGTTCAGAGTCTATCTCTCTTTTCCTCTTGCTTGCAGAAGGCACATGGGCATTGTCCTTGAGAGACCAATCCGCTGACGACAACAACTGATTGTTGATTGTATGGGTAGACATAAGCCACTTCTCCGGCGTTATCTTCATCGAGGAGGAATGTAAACAAGGGCACCAAAACACAAGGTCAAATCTGCACAGTGCACTCAGAGAATAAAAAAAAAATTCTCTCTCTTCGATTCTGTGCTTCAATTTCATACAGGCTTGAATCATACTTTAGATCATTCTCTGGAGAGCACTCAGCGATCCACAGATGTTATCCACCTACCGAAACATAGGTAAAACATGTCCAAGAGAGTTCGTTCTCTCTTCAATGCATGCCAGATAGTAAATTCCATGTTAATCCTGCCGCTGACAGTCAGTGCTCCCCCCAGCTGGACGAATTGTTGAATTTGTTAAGGGAGCTACGCCGGGGTCCGCATTTGATTAGCTCACCCAGATAATTTCGATACACTAGGAAAACTCCAGGGGCCAAACAGAAGATCCTGTGATCAGTTCAATCTCAGTCGAATCACACAGACACATGAATTCCAATGCCATGAGTCTCCCTTGGGTTCCCCCTGACCCGATCTTCTTCTTTTAAAGTGGTGACAATCGCATATAAGCCGCTTTCCAGATCCATAATTTCCATTTGGATTAAGATTCAGCCAGGAGAAGAGTGACATTGCAAGCTGGGATCAGAAGGGAGAGGATTAGGAGGGAGAGGGAAGAAAAGCGTCTGCTCTCTCTCAGAAGCCTACGTAGACTGAGGCCACTAATGCGTGCGAGAGGCAGTCTGCCACCATGTTGAGTTTATTGGCCACATGCTGAATGTCGGTCGTAAACTCCAAGATCGCGGCAAGCTGTCTCTGCTGCCGGGCCGACCATGGTTCCAAAACCTTGGCCATAGCATACGTTAGCGGCTTGTGGTCCACAAACACATTGAAGTTGTGCCCTTCTAGCCAGAACTGGAAGTGGCGTATGGCCAGGTGGAGAGCCAGTAACTCCTTGTCAAACGCGCTGTATTTATGCTCATTGTTGTGCAAAGACCTGCTAAAAAAGGCGAGCGGCTGCCAAGAACCAGCGACGCGCTGCTCCACGATGGCCCCTATGGCCACGTCCGATGCGTCGGTAGTGAGCGCTATCCGAGCCGCCGGGTCTGGGTGCGCCAGTAGTGCAGCATTTGCTAGAGCTGTTTTGGCCTCGGAAAATGCCTGCTCTCACTTAGAAGTCCAGTCGACTCTGTCCGCCAGTTTCCATTTCTTAAGCGCGGCATACAACGGCTGCATAAGCTGGGGTGCATGAGGGAGGAAATGGTTGTAAAAGTTAACCATCCCCAAAAACTCCTGCAGCACCCTGACCATCTGAGGCCGGGGAAAATCTGCCACTGCGCGCACTTTGTCTGGTAAGGGTATCGTGCCCCCCGGTGAGATGAGTTGGCCCAAAAAATCGATTACCGATTACCGTCCTTGGATGCACTGGCCACCAGGATGTCGTCCAGGTAGGCAAACACAAACGGCAGATCGCGCAGCACCGCATCCATCATGCGTTGGAATGTCTGTGCCGCGCCTTTTAAATCGAAAGGCATGCGTAAGAACTCAAAAAGACCAGACGGGGTTATTACTGCCATTTTGGGTATGCCTTCCGCGCGCACCAGGACCTGGTGGTAACCGCAGACCAGGTCCACCTTGGAAAAAATGCGTGCCCCGGTGAGGTGGACGGAAAAATCCTGAATATTGGGGATTGGGTAGCAATCGTGTGCCGTGGCGTTGTTTAATCTGTGGAAATCTCTGCATAGTCGCCACAATCCCTTGGCTTTAGGCACCATATGTAGTGGGGATGCCCATGGGCTGTTTGAGCACCTGATGATGCCCAACCTTTCCAAGTTGGCGAACTCCTCACGCACACTGGCCAGTTTAGCTGCATCCAGGCACCGAGGTTGTGCAAAAACAGGCGCCCCGGTGGTGGTAATGAAGTGCTCCACCCCGTGTTTAGTGACGGCCGCTGAAAACGTCAGAACCGTGAGTGCTGGGAACTGGGTGAGTAGTGTCTGGAACTTACCCCCTGGAGCTGTGACGTTGGTTAGTGTTGTGGACCCGGCTCCTCTAGCTGTACAGGGCAGAGAATCAAAAGACATTGCGAAAATCAGGCATCTGTTAGCCACATCGACTAACAGTCCATGTGCACACAAAAAATCTGCGCCCAAAATGGGGAAGTTACATGCCGCTATGACAAATGTCCATTGGTATGTACGGCCGTGCAAGAATATAGTCAGTGTCCTCTCACCAAAAGTCTTAATGTCTGAGCCGTTTGCGGCCACCAGCTAGGGGACGCTACTTCCCGCTAGCTGGTCTGTGTAGGACGGCAGGATGAGGCTCTTTTGGGAGCCGGAGTACACGAGGAACCGTCTCCTCGAGCGTGAGTCTGTCACATAGAGCAGCTTGTTTGTGTCACCGGCGGTCACAGCTGCTACTGACTGCCGGCCCTGGCGTTTCTCGAGCGCTTGAACTGGCACGGTGGCATGCATCGGTGTGCATCTTCTCCATAACAGCGGTGGTAGAAGCAGAGCGTGTCCCGGTGCTTCTTGGCCTCCGCTGCGGCCACCGTTGCTGGCTCCTCACCCCCGCTGGTCGTCTCGCTGGGTTCCAATGCCACTGCGTTCACAGCAAAGGTTCTGGTCGCCAGGATAATCCGATCTGCCTCTTGTGCTAGCGCCCGGTAGTTGCGCGTGGCCAGCAGCGGCGAATTGGCAAAGACCACTCTGGCCGCTGTTATGAGGTTCCGGAGGAAAAGATGGGCAGAGAGGAAATGCCCGTCATCTGTGCCCATCAACGCTAACATCTTCTCCATTAATTTGACCGCCGACCCGTCTCCCAACTCGGAGTGCGTCAGGAGCCTTTCCACTCTCTCGCAGAATGAGAGCGTGTAGCGCCGAGCCAGCGTGGTCTTGAGAGCGTCATATTTGTCGTGGGCTGGGGGCTGTTGGAGCAGGCTCGCCATCTGCTGTGTTGTGTGTGCGTCCAGCGCTGCAACCACATAGTAGTATTTGGTGTCATCTGCTGTCACTCCAAGGAACGCGAACTGAGCCTCAGTGTGCAGTAACCAAGACTTTGGGTCATGTAGCCAAAAGTCTGGGAGTTTGACTGAAACGGCACACACGGTGCTGGCACCTCCAGTCCGGGTTGTCTCTGGGGTGTTTACGTCGAGTTCCATTATGCGTCAAGGGTAACCAGTGTAGAGCGAGGAATGAGCAGGTGAGGCAGTGAGCTGGAGCAGAGCAGACTTTATTACTCTCTCTCTATCATCAGTCAACAAGAAGAATAACCCAGGTCGCTGGCATCTCTCTTTTATACCATACAACCTCGCCTCGCGACCTGGGGGGTTCACATTACAATACATACACTTACAATAACAATTCCCTTTGTCACCCAGCCTGTCGGTGCATTATAATGCAGTCCTGAGGAAAATGCGTATTATTATGCAGTCTTATGGAGAAAACCACAGTCTGTCCTGCATATCCGTTTCACAGCCTTTAAGCGTCTCCTTCTGTGCCATTCAGTCTGAGTAGAGAATGTATTGTCTGAGTCCCCCACAGTACATTGTTTTTCATTAGGTTAGTGTGTGATTTGGGTCCCAAATTTTGGGAGGGTTTCAATTGTGTGCATGGTTTTGGACTTTTCTAAAGCGGGGAGAGAATGTAACGTAGTGTTCTGCATGTTCCACACATTATTGTGAAGTGCGGTGTAGTGACATACACTTCCTGTCACGTCACTGCACCGCCCTATATAGTGTATAGCTGAGGGTATCCATATGTCTCTTTGACTGGTGCCCTCTGCCAGGTGCCTACCATGTTACCATTGTTCAACATCTTTAATAAAGCTGTGTTCTGTTATGTCGGTAAAAGGAGCCAAGGACGAGACTGAGCATTGAACTGGGCACAGCTTTATTTGTAACTTACCCTCACAAGACAACCGCTGCCATAAGGCGGAGAGAAGGCCAAGAGACTGCCCCTCTCCCTCACAGCCCCTTTATACCCCGGGTGGCAGCAGAACCAGAAAGGTGGAGCCACCACCCGTGTCACACAATATGTCCACGTAACAACACTACACCCCTCCCCTTCAAAAAATGGTCCAAAACATATGCATATAATCGAGACCCTCCCCAATTTGGAACCCGAATCACACACTAAAACTAAACAACAATACCTAAAGGCCTACCACATTCACTCAAAACAACTAAAACTAGGGGGTACAGGTGGACTACCGTCCCACCCCCACACCGGAAGACGAATTATTCTGCCTTTTACATTAAATGAACAGTCTCAAAAGAAAAACTGCGGTGTTCCTAAAAATAATACAAGACACAAAACAATCCCATTTACAGAACTATATTACATTCCGGCTGTCTCCCATTTCCATCACCATGCATCACAGACATTGCCCAACCATCAGTTTGCCCCAGGAGAGGACCCACCCACTGGAAAACCGTTGGATGGCTCCACTCTGGTGTACCTTCTTTTCTTTGCTCCCAGGTACGACCCACATTGAGGTCCAAACACTCCCTTCTTCTCTCGAGCGCGCCGCAGCTCATTGGGATGCCTCCACAAGCCATCAGATAGCTGGAGGTAGGCATCCTCCCCAACAGCCGCCACCTGCAGCCGCCCCTGGTCATCTTCTCGTTGGCGTTTGCCCCGAACACCTCTTGACCAGGCCTCTTGTCTGGGTTGGATCACATCCGCGACCCCCAGAGGTTCCCTACTCAGCTTCCAGTGTCTCTGTTTGGCACGTCATTTCACCGTGCCAGCCGGTCCTGCCCCGCACTCTTTCATTTTTGCTGCCAGCGAAGCCGTTGTGACCCCCTGCTCACCAGTACCTTCCAGCCGAACTCCGGGAGTAGAATGGGTCAGCCACTCGGCGCCGTCCGCCGTCACGGGCATCCCACCGCGCTGCCCAGTTCCCTCAGCTAGGGTTACTTGGGCACTGGCACCGGGACCCTCCCACGATGGCCCTGAGTGGGGTTGGTCCTGCTCATCATCCAGAATACTAGGCAAAGGTTCATCCCACACAGCGCCATCCATCGTTTGTGGAACTGGCCAGTCCCACAAACCACAGCCCGACCATTCTTCTCCAACGCTGCTGGTGATGGCGAAGCCCAATCCATAAAACAAATCACACCCCATAATGTTCTCTCCACGAGCAGTCACGATGAACCTCAAGCTGGACACCTCCGCCGACTTGTACCTAGCCGTCAGTTCCACTGATCCCACCGTGGCCAGTCTTCCTCCACCATATCGACACAGCGGCGCTGAATCACTTCTCACTTGATACTGTGGGAAAAAACTCCTCACGGTTGGCCAATTCAACACGGATCTCACAGCTCCCGTGTCGGTCAGCAACGGCACTGTTACCCCGTCTAGTTCTACCATACAGTAGGAACGATCGTCAGTACTTGGGGATACAGTGTGAATAACCGTGGGAGTTGGAGCAGGGGGGTCCTTGTTGTGTCTCGGATCCCCTCGCTTGAACCTGTAACATGCCCTGGCAAAATGATGCAGGAGTCCGCACTTGCCGCTGCGTCTTCCTCTTGCCGGACACTCTCTGGCCTTATAACGGTGCTTGGTAGACCCACAACCCAAACACCTGGGCGATCCCGGGGCGGACCTCATCCTGACAGCATTAGCGTATTCTTCATCATCCTCCACACCATCATCGCTGTCTGGGTCCACTGCCTGTGTCGTCGACTGTGGTTCAAAATGGCGGTGTGACGCTCTTTCACCGAGCTCCCATGATAGCTTGTCTGCCACCTCAAACTGTTGAACTAACTTGATAGACCTGGCTAACGTTAGCTCACCCAAATACGTGAGGAGCTTAGACAGTATGTTCCACCAACTGGTTGCAGACCATCTCTTCCTCCAACACTCCAAACTGACAGTCCTTGGCCAGCTAACGTAGATCTGCTACATACCGCTGCACCGACTCGCCAGTCCACTGGCGGCGCTGCCAAAACTGGATCCTCCAGACGATGACGTTTTCCGGGGCGCGAAAATGTTGCGCCATTAGGTCAACCACTTCCTCAAAGCTATCACCCTCACCTAAAGTACTAAGGATAAGTTGTCCTTCCATTCCTAGGTTGTGAACCAACAATGCCCATGCCCGCAACTTCTCCAGTCTTCCAAGGTCCAATACCACTAAGTAAGTTTGAAAAGTGGCAAACCACCTCACCCAAGGGATGGGCCGCTCACCGGGAAGCTCCAAAAATGGCCGAATTGAAGTAACCCCTGTGTCCATACTTCTTACCCTTGTCACCAAATGTTATGTCGGTAAAAGGAGCCAAGGATGAGACCAAGCGTTGAACTGGACACAGCTTTATTTGTGACTCACTCTAACAAGACAAGTGATGCCGTAAGGTGGAGAGGAGGCCAAGAGACCGCTCCTCTCCTTCACAGCCCCTTTGTAGCAGCCCCTTGGCATCTAAAGAAATAACAGCAGAGTCTCTGATGGGTGCCATCTCATTTATTGCTTTCTCATCCAGCACCGTGAAAACTAAATAGCAAACAAATGAGAGGCAAATAAACTCAAATCACATTAAAATAAAAATTGAAATAACCCCCCCACAAAACTTAAAGTACATTATTCACACTCGCATAATCATAAAAAGAAAAACTTCAGCTGAATTAATTGGCTCAAATAAAAGTCCATACAATGACAGAATTGGTGCAAAAATAACATGTAACCTCTTAATATTGCATAAAAAACACTATAAACAGTCTTTAAGGGTACTGTGCGGCCTTCAGTTGCATTTATGAGCATACTGTAAATCACACATACTTTGCTCTGCTTGCCAAAGGGGTGCAAAACTCCTAGATTTAGTTAGTGGCTAGGCTAGCAGGCTACTCGACATTCTTAAAGCAGTGAACTGTATAGATGCACCAAACACAAACAAAACCTCTCAAAATGTGCAAACAGTTTAAATGAATATAATTTCAGCAACTACCATTGAGATTAAACAACATATCATGTGAATTCACAAACAGAAAACGTCTCTGCAGTGACTGAAAAATGAGGCCAGTGACTTCTGATATCTTCCACTCAGATTCTGGGGTTTGCAGCCCCCAGCACCAGGAACATGAATAATGGACTTTGAGTAGCATCCCTTAAAGTCACTTACACTCCCACCAAATCATGGTATGATGAACGAGCTCAACCAGATGAACAAAAGGTGAATCATGCAGGATTTCTAGGCTATGATAAGACATAAATATTGTGGCCTCACATACAAACAGATCATAGGTCACCTTAAGCAAAACAGTGGGCTTATTGTGTCTGTAAGTGTATCTTTGAAAATAAGTCATTTATTCATTTTCAAGGAGAAGTACTAACTTCTGAATTGGGCGTTCAATGACTGAGGGTTGAGCCTTTCAGTCTTCCACCAACACGAACAAGTCCCTCATCCAGAATTGGGTTGAAGCAGTGAAGAGGACTTGACTTTGGAAGACTGTTTAGTTGAGAACTCCCACTAAGTGCCTTTAACTCTTGTGGAAAGGCTTGCCTTTGTACAAGCTTAATCACCACCTCAATAGCTCTCCTACGTTCCTCAACAGTCACAAGGTCTCTTTGCTGCTTTGGTTCAGTTCTCAGTCTTTTGATTCTTGCCACCACCTTAACAAGTGTTGACAAGGAGGAAAACCGGCTTAAGCGGCTAAGAATATCACTGTAGTCGCTGACCTGGGTTGCAAAGACTTGTATCAACTTGACTTCTGGGTCACCAGGGAGTAGCTCACATGATGGCTTTGGGGTTGGGAGCACTTCTGGTTCCCACAGAAACTTGGGTCCTGAAAACCAGTTAACTGAAGATATGTCTGCTGCATGTAGGCCTCTAGAGGCATGGTCAGCTGGGTTTTGTGTTGTATCAATATAGTGCCATTGATTTAAAGCTGTGCTGTCTCTTATAAGTTGGGCACGGTTCGCGACAAACACATGAAACTTTCATGCTTCGATGTAGGCCAGCACTACCTGTGAGTCAGTCTAGAAGAATTCCTCATCAATTTTCATCTCCAGCTCAGCCTTGAGCAGAACACTCATCTTAGCTGCTGTGACTGCAGCCGAGAGTTCAAGTCTTGGGATGCTTAAGATCTTTGTAGGTGTGACCCTTGCCTTTGCCATTACGAGGCTGCAATGGACCTTGCCCTCATCATTCTTGTACCTCAGATAGGAGCATGACCCCTATCCTATATTACTGATGTCAGAGAAGTGGTGTAGTTCCACTCTCACAATGTTACCAAAATTTTCAGGGAAGTAACATCTGGGTATGCTGACCTCTTTTAGCCTTTGGAGACCATTTTTCTAATCCTCCCACCGTGGCTGCAAGTATTCAGGAATGGGATCACCTCATTGTGTGCTCTTTCGACACAGCTCCTGCAGGATGCATTTCCCGACCAAAGTGAAAGGAGCGACAAACCCGAGTGGGTCATACAAAGAGGTGGCAGCTGATAAGAGACCACGGCGGGTTGGTGGGGTGGTCCCTTGTGTTGTTGCTGAAGCTGAGTGTGTCCCTCTCTATGGACCACTGAATACCAAGTATGTGTCCTTCTGATGTTACATAAGGGTTAAGGGACAGAGGATCAGTTGTTACTGCCCTTTCAGAAGGGGCTACGCAGGAGAGAACTTCCCTTCTGTTTGAGTTGAACTTGTGCAGATGTAGACCTGCAGATTTGCACAGTTTCTGCGCTTCAACAATCAGCTCTTTAGCCTCTTCAACTGTTGGGATACTGGTAAGTCCGTTGTCTACATAGAAGTTCTTCACCACGAATGCTGATGCTGAGGAGTAGTCTACTTTATGCTGCTGTACTAAGTACTTTAAGCCAAAATTGGCACAACCAGGGGAGAAGGCAGCCCCAAAAAGATGAACTGTCATCCTATACTCTCATGGTCCCATTTCCAAATGTCTACCTTTCCACCATAGAAACCTCAGGTAATTATGAGCTTCAGGTGAGACATGGAATTGATGGAACATTTTTTCTATGTCGCAAACAACAGCAACCAGTTCTTTTCTGAAGCCACAAAGAACTCCCACTAGATAATTGATCAGATTGGGGCCTGTTAACAGAGTGTCATTTAGGGAGATGCCCCAAAACTTCACTGAGCAGTCGAAAACCACCCTAAGTTTGTCTGTTTTTTATAGAATGATATACCCCCCTGTGTGGGATATACCATACAGTTTCTCCTTCAGAAGCTGCTGGGGCTGGCTCTGCATCACCTTTAGCAATAATTTCTTCCATGAAGGCCACATAGTGATCGTGAAACTGTTTGTTGGCCTGTAATTTTTTCTTGAGGTGTTGCAGCCTAACAGCAGCCAGTTTCTTATTGTTAGGCAATAATGGTCGATCACTGCCCTTGAAGGGGAGTGGCATTTCGTAATGCCTGTCTTCCTTCTGTCTAATGTTGTCATTCAAAAGATGGATGAAGTGAACATCATCCTGAGACACATACAGGACTTGTCCTCATAGCTTCTTTCATGAAAGTCAGATTCTGGGACATTAAACACATCTGGGGCTGGTGGTATTGGTACCTCTTTCACAGCAACTCGATGTACAAAGCTCTGATTCCCCTCTCTATCCAAGTGTGGATTGGCTGAACCTATGACACTCCAGCTGAGCAGAGTCCTTTGGGCAAAGGGTTCATTTTCACCACCTGTGATGACTTCTAATGGAGCTAGTGCTGAAGGGCAGTTGTAACTGATTAGTAGTCTCACCTCACAGTCTTGAAGTGGTGGTATTTTGTTTGCCAGATGTTTCAGATGAGACCACTGGAGTGCTGTACTTTTAGTAGGGATGGGTGTTCTGTTGACAGGAATGAAGTCTCGTGTGTAGGCCTGCTGTAATGGGATGTAATTTTCAGTTTAGCCCTCGAACTTGTAGACCAATGGCAATTTTGCTTGCTATCACTTTGTTGACTGTAGTCATTGTAGTGAGTTTAATCTCTCGCACTCTGTTGTACCGCGGGCGGGCAAGTCTCTGCGTCCCAGAGCGCACGAGGGCGCTCTCGTGCGCCCTCGTGCGCTCTAGGATGCACGAGGGCGCTGCCTCCAAGCGCGCACTGAAAAAAAAAAAGTTCTTCCACTACAGACACAGCCGCGAACAGATTAATTCCTCTGATTGACCTCTCATTCGACTAATAAGAGCCTTGAATTGGGTTTCTGAAACCTTGAAGAACCAATGACTAAAAACCTAGCAAGAAGGACCCGCCTACCAAAGCTGTGAATGCAGCAAGCCAATTGAAGCAGAGAAGTTCGCGAGCTGTTTTTTGTAAGGCTGGGTGAAGACAGACTGCTGCAGCAGATAAAAAAAGGACCCGCAGGAAGAACCGTCACAGACCCAGCAGCACGGAGACCACCCACAAGTGCTACCTGTGTGACAGGGACAGCCATTCGCGCATCGGCCTCTTCAGTCACAGGCGGTGCTTTTTTTTTTTTTTTTTTATTCGAGCAGAATAGACGTTTAGGATTCTCTTCCATGGTCATCATAGACCGACGGAGGCCGACGACGAAGGTCGTAAATCATTCGCCAAAACCGCAATCATGGAATTATGTTTTGACCGGGTCGCGAGACCAGAACCACGAGCGGACCAGCGTCGCGTTCGTCTGACAATGAGGAAGAGAAGTTCGCCAGGACAGTGCTGCTGTGAAGAGGTAAGGTGTTATAAGCTAAATTATTCTTTATCCCTGAAAATTGTAATCAAAAATGACTTTTGACCGATCGGTAAATTACAGCTGTGCGGCGCATGAAGTCTGAAGTTCGTGCGCCGCGGTACACGGGTCGTGCGCCGCGTCCAGACCGTGAACGCCGCCCCCCCCCCCCCCCCGCTACTCTTCTGTAGCGAGGGGGGGGGAAGCCGCGGTGACTGCGCCGCTGTCGCCACATGACTATTCCGTCATGTAGCGATGGCCGATGTCCGTCCTCTGTAGCGAGGGGGGGGGGACACCCCCACACGCACACACACACACAGCCCTTATTGTCACCTTTCATTAGAGCCCAAGATGAAGCTTCTATATTGAATCATTCAAAAGTTACAGACGTTTTTCCAAACTGTGCCATTTGGCACAATTTGGCACAGTTCCAAAACGCCTGGGAACTACCTGAGGAAAAAGCTGTGTAATATATTCATTTTTTGTGGTATTGTTACAAAATTTTGACCTCAGCTGGATAACACTTGGTTTTACATTTCTGTTGCATTTTCCAGCCCGGATCTGAAGCTGTGCGTTATTTGCAAGCATTTGTATCCAAAAAAACACCCAGGCCAAATTTATTTTCTTCAAGTTCAGTATGTTTAGATGACTGTAACTCAGTGGCCGGAGCACTTAGAGAGATTATGACTATTTTGCCAAAAAATTCAAAGTGTTTTCTTTTAAATGAGACCAACTCCATGAAGATGCTGCAAAGGGTTGAAGAACAGCTTTCGATTTACTTTGGGCACGTTATTTTTTGGCGTTTTTAGGGAACTTGACCGGAGTGCAAGGGGTTAAGCTGCACTGATTGAGCGTTCACATTTAGCTCAGCAATCAAATCTTCTAAGATGAAGGTAGAATCGCTTTGTCTGTCAAGTAAAGCGTATGTAAGAATTTCTTTCTGGGGCTCTATCGTTGTGGAGACAAGAACTGGCACAATGCTGGAAGTGGCAGAAGTATGCCGTGTTAACACATGAGACATGACTTTGTGAGTTTCCTGGCTTACATGTTTTTCTGTGACTGCAGAATCTATGGTCATCGGTTCCACTGGTTTTGTCTCTCACTCCATGTGCATGCAGGTTGGATGACAACAGCCGCATGTGCCACAAATATGACGCCTTTTACAGTCTTTGGTAGTATGCCCCTTTCTCAAGCACCCAAAGCAAAGATGGTGTTCATAGATGAAGGCTTTCTTCTCATCCATAGTCGTTGGTGCAAATGCTAGACACTTAGCAACACCATGTGTCTCATCTTTGCAAACCAAGCAAAGTGGTTTGGGCTTGGAGTTTTCTATTGTCCCTGAGGTGGAATTGTTTGCTTTTACATTTGTGTTTAGTGCTTTGGCTGTCTTTGGAAACTTTTCATCAGTAGATTTATGGCTCATCAAAAGTGGGGAAGCAATTGGGTTACAGGCTATTAGGGCTTCTCTTTGCATGAACTCAGTAAAATGAGCAAAACTCAGATAGTCTCCAGATTTATCTAATTCTTCCACAACAATACGGCTCCATCTGTGCACTAACTACTCAGGCAGTTTTTTTCAGTAGCTTGTGATTTTCCTCACAATCATTTAGAATGGCCAGGCCCTTAACGTGGGGAATAGCCTCAGCACACCCTTGGAGGAAGTCTGCAAACTCTCTAAGTGCTGTTGGGTCATTTGCAGATATCATGGGCCACTTCATAAGTTTGTCTCTGAAGGCCCTTTGGACAATGAATGGACTTCCATACCTGTCTTGTAGGACTGCCCAGACACCCTGATATGCATCCTCTGAGCTTCTATAGAAAAATCCTCCCACAGCCTTGTAGGCCTCTCCTGCAAGATAACTCTTGAGATAAAGCATTTTTTCACAAACGGGGAGGGGTTTCTGCCCAATAAGTGCCATGAAAGATATTTTCCGGTCTATAAACTTTAAAGGGTCACCAATAAACACTGCTGGCTCTGAGATGGGCAGATGACTTAGGGTAAGTGAGCTTGTGAGTGCCTGGGCTATGCTGACTTCATCCTGAGTTAATGGGATGTCAGGTGGTGTATGATGTGGTTGAAATGGCATAACTCGTGGATTTAGCTGGGTTCTGAACTCAGTGTTTGGGCCATCATGTAGGAGTTTGTGGTCGCTTTCTTCCTCACAGTTTGTTAGACCATTAAAATTGTTGTATGCCCTTTCCCGAGCTGCTGCAACTTTCACTTCATTGTCCACTTGTAGCTGTTTTAACCTTATTTTCTCCTTCTCTAGCCTTACTTTCATTTCAGCTTCCTTTTGTTTCCATTTGTTCTCCATTTTATCAAGTCTTGACTTTTGGGCATGTAGTATTTGCGTAGCCTTTGCCTGCTCTTGTTTGGCAGCAAGGTCAGCTTCTGCATCTGCACGTTTGCTAGAGGACCTGGAGATGGCGACTAAGTGGATAGCTGAGCCTTATGATGACTTGGAGATCACCGTCTCGGTTTTTGTATCTGAAGATGGACCCATACTCATCCTTATTAAACACCATCCTCACTCTCTCCTTCTCAAGTTGGTCATTAAAAACTTTATCTGTGTTTTCTAGTTGTTTACTGACAAGATCACAAACCTCAGCTGTCAGAGTGACACATGTATCCATTCTTTTTACAATGTCAGGAGTAGATATTTGGTTGCGTAGAATGGGCTCATAGTGTTGCTGTACTACAGCATATTTAGATTGTATGTTATTTTGAGTACCTTCAAGATCTTCAGGTGAACAGGATGTCTTCAGCTTTGCTCTAATCTCCTTTGCTGTCTGCTTCCAAGAATCACAGGCTTTATTAAATACCCTTTCATTTTTCTTAGCTTCCTGTTCATGCAATTCTAGGCCCTTTTCTGTTAAATGTCTTTCTCTTGAACTGGACCTGAGCCTTTGGACCTCTGGAGGGTTGTCTTCTTCATCCACAGATAACATCTTGCTGGTTTGGGCACCTGTTTGTAATACAAAGCCTTTAGGTGTTTTAGGTCTGAATTAAAATTTGAATGAGTGGTGACTTTAACTGTTCTTTTAAACTATACCTTGCCACTCACATTAGACATTTACATTTTATGGACACACAAAGGTAAATAAACAGGAACAATACAAAATGTCATAAACAAATCACTACTCAAAGTTAGACAAATTTCCCCTTGAAATGTTATTTAGGCATAAAGGTCTCAACAGATGACATTAAATTTTAGTGCACTCTTAAATATCGTACTCAGTCTGAGGGGCCTGTGTTGCACTACTTAATATCATACACTCAACCCTTCTTGGAATTTAACTGAGCCATTAAAATTATAAATGTCTCATTAAATGAATTAGTTCAGCAGATACCATGCCGTAATATTACAGACAGCGTACAGTTTTTGCTATCCGCCACAAACAAATCAATCCTACTGCCAGCCGAACACAGACGTAAATGCGGTCCCAACCTCCTTCTTCTTCTTCCGAGTAGCAGCCCTTAAAGTCACTTACACCCTTTATACTCCGGGTGGCAGCGGAACCGGAAAGTTGGAGCCACCACCCGTGTCACACAATAATATATCCCCATAACAACACAACATGCTTGTCCAGTTATCTTGCCTCATCCTTCACCCAAGGTATTTTACATACACAGTGCTCTGAGCTGTTTGCAGTTGTACCAAAGTTAAGCATTTATTTGTTGCCTATATGAAGTTTCATTTTCCTCTCTTGATGACCTTTCAGGGCTTCTGTAGTAAAAATTGTTGACTACTGTGAGACATCTGGAGCAATTGTGGCAGAAAATTATCACAAAAGCAAAATGTAAAAAAAAAATCTGAATACAGATTTGCCATTGTACAACAATTATAAAAACTGGTTTAGAGGCGGAGTGGTTAGCACTGCGGCAGCACAGCAACTCACCCTTGGCCGGGAGATCCTGGGTTTGATCCCAGCCCCCAACCAACAGTGATCTGTGTGGAGTTTGCATGTTCTCCCCGTGTCTGTGTGGGTTTACTCCGGGATTTCTCCAGTTTCCTTCCACATGCCAAAAACATCAAGTTAGGTTAACTGGCATCAAAACTGGGGATTGTAAATTGTCCTTAGGTATGACTGTGAGAGTGAATGGTTGTCTGTCTCTCTGTGTTGGCCCTGCGCTAGACTGGCAATCTGACCAGGGTGTACCCTGTCTGTCGCCCTCGCCCAAAGATGATGGGCTAGGCTCCAGCCTGTAGAGTAAGGCGATACTAGTGGAAAAGGGGCTTAAGTGAAGGGTTTGCAAAGAGCTTAGATAGCATCATAGCATAGCATGACAAGGATGTTTTGGGTTTTTTTTTTTTGGCATTGAGACACTAAAGACAGTCATCAACAGGATGAAATATTGCTCATCACAGTAACATTAAAAAAAACCTGGAGCCTACAAAGAAAATGTAATGAAGGTGAAAAAAGTAGTGAAAGCACAGGGCATCATGGGAGGTCCCTAACTGCCTAAGCCTATAACAGCATAAATAAGAAGGTTCAGGGTCATCTGATCTAACCCCACCTGTAAGCTTTTTCAAAACTAAACATAAACAATCATAAAAGCATTGAAAAAAATATTCACAGTGAAGCACAGTGGTGACAGCATCATGCTTTGAATCTGATTTTCTTCACCTGGAAATGGGGGCTAGTGTGGAGGGAATTATGTACAGTTCCAAATACTAGTCAGCTTTGCTCAGAACCCTCAAGCCTCTTCAAAGAAAGGTAAAGAGTACTGTTTTCACAATTCAACATGAAAATGACCCAAACCATACCTTCAAATTGGCAAAAGAATGACTAGTTTTTGTTTATGTTTTAAATTAAAATTATGGAACAGCCAAGCAAGAGCCCAGACTTGAATTCAACAAAAAATCTGCAGTGACTTGAAGAGTGCAATGCACAGGAAATGATTTCACAGTTTTAACAGATTTGGGGAGTGTTTGCAAAGAAGTGTCAGCAAAGACTGTCAAACCTAGATATGCCATCCTGATAAAATAAAATAAGAATCCTGCTCCACAACGGAGAAGTTTATAGTATTACAGCAGCAGAGGGAGAGTAAACCAGCCACAGGGGGGTGCACAAGCCGGTGTACTAGTGCCGGTCCGAAGTCCGGATAAATGGAGAGGGTTGTGTTAGGAAGGGCAGCCGACATAAAACCTTTGCCAAATCAAACACGCAGATCAAGGAAGATGCAAAGGATAGAGTGATATGGAGGCAGATGATCCACTGTGGTGACTTCTAAAGGGTGTAGCTGAAAGACGAAGAAGCAGCAGAGGGATCGTAGCACTCAGAGTAATAATAAATAATAGGGCAAAAACACTATACACAGTGCAAGAAGTTAGAAAAAGAAATAAAATAGTTTTTACAGTTAAAAATGAGTAAAATTATACAGCACTAGTAAGTAGCTGGATTAAATTATTCAGCAATATATATTTTAATAGTATGTTACTGTCATGTCTTTGGGTAAAAGACACTGATAAATTTATAAAGTTAATAAATTGGTTAAAAGGAATAAATAAGTTAGAATGAGTGATAAAATTGTCAAAAACCTGTGTTTAAAAAGTTATCGAAGTGAGACATCTTTTCCTTAGAGGATTGTTTTTTGTTACTGCAGAGTGTGTGCTCTTCCGCATATAGATGATCTTTGATGTGTTTTTTCCCTCGGCTACAGTCAGCTAGCCACACAGAAACGAAGTTAAAAAGTTCATTGAGTACGCTGTGTTGTTCTTCTTCGTTTGAGTCTTGGGAAATTTTTGTCTTTGTGAGTATGTTTATGTACAAGCACTTGATAGAGATCGCTGATGTTCTAAAGTATTACATGAATGAGTTTTGTTAAAGCGATGATGTTTCTGTTAGTTATTTACGTGTATTAGCTCTTTGTGTTAGCATACCGCATGTTAATATGTAGATAGTAATTGCATTGTTCTGTATGTTTCAGTTACCGCGCCATGCTACACACGCATGCAAGAAAACTTTATAAAGACAAGAAAAGCAAGCCTTGTGTGCGAAGTTTTCTTCAATGGTTCACTGGCTGTCTAGCAGCACAGAGAAATGTGCTGTGAGGGCAGCACAGTAAAAAGACATTAAAGACGTCCGGGGCGGGACGTTTTCTCGGTAGATTCAAGCAACACAGAGCAACATTAAGCAGACATGAGCTTACGTTCAGGAAAAAACTATTTGAAAAACTATGAGCTGCGAAACGAAGCAGAGCAACGACCAGACATGGACGTGGAGAAGCCAGACGCCGCAGACCAAACGTCGGACATGCAGCCACCATCACCGCCATTCAACACCAGGTCCAGGGTTACCAGCAGGCAGTCTCACACATCATCTACAGGGTCTTCAGCCATAAAGGCCTACGCCAGGGCGCAAGCGGCTAAAGCTCAACTAGCCTTTGCTGAAAAAGAGGCTAATATGATGAAACAAAAGGCTGACTTAGATGCTAGCCTCCACATTCTAAAATGTCATAAAATTATAGCAGCAGCTGAAGCAGAAGTTGCAGCCTACGAAGAAGCACAGAATCAGAGCGGGGAGAGAAGCATAGGGCCCCCTACTGAAACTGAGCCTCTTGATACAGTATGGCGCACCAGCGAATATGTTGCACAACAATGTGAGTTACTCTCTTCAGAAGCTTCCAAGAGGCCACAGCAGCCCCTTGAAATGAGAGACAATGCAGTAGAAGTGCAAGCCACCAATCAGTCAGTTGATCAGCTAGCAACTACAACTCAGTATGTACCTCCTCCAATGAATACAGGCATAAAACAAGAGCAAAAGGTAACCAAGGGTCTGACAAACACCCACCTGTTAAACCCTCTAGCTCACACCTTTCAACCTCTTAACAATAACTCGGCTGAGTTTAATGGAGGACAAGATTTTGCAAAATATCTCATCCGCAAAGAACTAGTCAGTACTGGTTTACTGCATTTCGATGACAAGCCGGAAAACTATTGGGCATGGAAAGCCTCATTTGTTAGTGTAACTAAAGACTTAAATCTGTCAGCAAGAGAGGAACTAGACTTGCTCACAAAGTGGTTAGGGCCAAAATCCTCAGAGCAGGCCAAAAGGATCCGTGCAGTACATGTCCTTAATGCCTCTGCAGGTTTGATAATGGTCTGGCAGCGCCTTGAGGAGTGTTATGGCTCCTCAGAGGCCATCGAAGACGCACTCTTAAAAAAGGTAGAGGACTTTCCAAGGCTAACAAACAAAGACAATGCCAGGTTAAGAGAACTCGGTGACCTCCTTTTAGAGTTACAGTGTGCCAAAGTAGATGGTGCACTACCAGGGCTAGCATACCTAGACACAGCTAGAGGGGTAAGACAAATAGTTGAAAAACTTCCCTTCAACCTACAGGAAAAATGGACAACTGTGGGGACGAAGTACAAAGAGACTCATAGTGTGTCATTTCCCCCTTTCTTTGTTTTTGTGCAGTTTGTTCAGCAACAAGCTAAAATGAGAAATGATCCAAGCTTTGCTACATCTAGCTGTAACAGTCAAGCTTCCACGCGCTCAGAAAAGCCCACTCCATACAATCGCAAAGCCACTGTGTCAGTACACAAAACAGATGTCGCAGAGAAAAGTGGTTCTGAGACTAAGAAAGTAGAAGAACCAGATCGGCAGTGCCCGATTCACAAGAAGCCACATCCACTCAAAAAATGTAAGCTGTTCAGAGATAAACCTATAGAAGAACGTCAAGCTTTTCTCAAAGAGCATCGCATTTATTATAGGTGTTGTGGTTCAGTTCAGCACATCGCAAAAGATTGTAAAGTGGCAGTCATGTGTAGTGAGTGCAACAGTCCCAAGCACATATCAGCACTTCATCCAGGTCCTGCTCCTGTCTTGAAAAGTGCCACATCAGGAAATGATGAACAAAACAAAGGTGAAGAGCAAACGGAGAGCTCTCCTTCAGTCATCTCCAAGTGCACAGAGGTGTGTGGTCAAAGTAATAGCCCACGCTCTTGCTCTAAGATCTGCTTAGTGAAAGCCTATCAAGAAGGTCAGAAAGACAGGGCAATGAACATGTATGCAGTAATTGACGAACAAAGTAATAAGTCCCTGGCTAAGACAGAGTTCTTCAGCCTGTTTGACATTAAAGCTACACCTGCACCGTACACATTAAAAACCTGCTCTGGCAAAGCTGAAACTGCAGGCAGGAGAGCTGTGAACTTCTTCATACAATCCATGGATGGAAAAACAGATATCCGGCTGCCTCCCTTGATCGAATGTGATTCAGTGCCGGACGACAGAACTGAAATACCCTCACCTGAGATTGCTCAGCACCATCCCCATCTGCTCCCTATCGCAAACAAAATCCAACCTGTCGACCACCACGCTCCAATCCTCTTACTCCTGGGAAGGGACATCCTCAGGGTACATAAGGTACGGGAGCAGATTAATGGGCCAAATAACGCTCCTTATGCACAAAGACTGGACTTGGGTTGGGTTATTGTAGGAGAGGTGTGTGTAGGAAAGACTCATAGCGCATCAGAGGTGAATGTTTACAAGACACACATTAGACAGTGGTCGCACATCTTATTTTGAGCCATGCTCAAGCGTCATTACAGTTAAAGAGAACTATGACATTCTGTCAGAGCAGAACAGTCAGTCATAAGGTGTAAAGACACAATTGACTTTGCTCACAACACAGACAAGCTAGGTCACTCTGTGTTTGACAGATCTGAATCAGATGATAAAGTTGCACTGTCCATAGATGACAAAACTTTCCTAACTCTTATGGACAATACAGTTAGCCAGAACAAAGAGAACAGTTGGGTTGCTCTTCTGCCCTTCCGCTTCCCAAGAAGGAGACTCCCAAGCAATAGAGAGCAAGCCCTGAAACGCCTGTACTCACTCAAAAAGACTCTGGAAAGGAAACCAGAAATGAAGAGTCACTACATCCAATTTATGCAGAAAATGTTAAATAATGATCAAGCTGAAATTGCACCACCCCTGCCAAAAGGTAAAGAACACTGGTACCTGCCTACATTTGGTGTATACCACCCGCAGAAACCAGATCAAATTCGAGTTGTTTTTGATTCTAGTGCAGAGTATGACGGCATATCGCTAAATCAAGTGCTCCTTAGTGGACCTGATCTCAACAACTCTTTGATAGGGGTGCTATTGAGGTTTAGAAAAGAGCCTGTAGCTCTGACAGCAGACGTACAGCAAATGTTTTATTGCTTTGAGGTGTGCGAAGAACACAGAGACTATCTTCGCTATCTGTGGTTTGAGGATAATGACATCACTAAGGGTGTAGTTGAATATAGAATGAAAGTTCATGTTTTTGGTAACAGCCCGTCACCCACTGTAGCCATTTACTGTATGAGACGGGCAGCACAAGAGGGTGAGAAAGAATATGGCACTGACGCAAGACAGTTTGTTGAGAAACAGTTCTATGTCGATGATGGACTCACGTCAGTTGCCACACCAGAGAATGCTGTTGATCTGTTAACAAGAACCAAAAACATGTTAGCTGAATCTAATGTGAGACTTCACAAGGTTGCATCCAACTATAGCTTAGTTATGGAAGCGTTTCCTGTGGAGGACCGTGCAAAGGATTTAAAAGATTTGGACCTTGGAGTAGATCCTCTCCCAGTTCAGAGGAGTCTGGGACTTTGTTGGAATCTACAGACAGACAGCTTCACTTACCTCGTAACCAATGAGACCAAACCATTCACACGCAGGGGAGTGCTGTCAACAGTCAATAGCCTGTATGACCCTTTAGGCTTTGTTGCTCCCATAATCATGCAGGGCAAAGCGCTACTCAGAGAACTGTCATCGGAAGAGAGAGACTGGGACGCTCCACTTCCTCCAGAAAAGGAGGAGATGTGGGTCACATGGAAAGACTCTTTAAAAGCCCTTGAAGATCTGCATATCAAAAGGTGCTACAGTCCAGGTTCATTAAGTACTATGAAAAGTAATGAACTGTATATCTTCTCTGATGCGTCTACTGTAGCAATAGGAGCTGTAGCTTACTTGCGCTCTTTAGACAGTGACGGTCAGTACCATGTGGGTTTTGTGATGGGAAAGTCTAAACTTGCTCCTCGTCCTGCACACACTGTACCACGGCTCGAACTTTGTGCTGCTGTACTTGCGGTTGAGATGTATGAGCTAATCACAGGCGAGTTAGACATAAAAATAGACAACGTGAAGTTTTTCACTGACAGTCGTATTGTGTTGGGGTACATACACAATACCTCCAAAAGATTCTACATGTATGTAGCCAACCGTGTTGCACGCATTAGGCTATCCACACAACCTGACCAATAGCATTATGTTGCAACTGAGCTAAATCCAGCTGACCAGGCAACTAGACCTGTTGCAGCCGCCGAACTCAAAAACAGTAAATGGTTCACAGGCCCAAACTTTTTGTATACAGACTATCCTGATAAGTCACACAAAGACAATCTGTATGCACTAGTGGAACCTGAAGAGGACAAAGAAATACGTCCAGAAGTAAAAACACTGTTAACAGCAGTATCAGTGTCACAGTTGAGCTCTGAGCGGTTTAAAAGATTTTCAAGCTGGACGACGCTATGCAGGGCATTAGCCAAACTTATTCATGTTACTGCATCTTTCAAACAAAAGTCCAGTGGACAGAAAGGATGGAAAAGTCTCAAAGAATGTACAAACATGAAAGAACTCACTCAAGCCGAGAACATTATCATTCACTCAGTCCAGCAGGAAGCATACAAAGAGATATTCGAAAAGAGAAAAGAGGGAAAACAGGTGAACTCCAAAAATGACACACTCAAGAAGCTCAATCCAATTGTAGACAAAGATGGACTACTACGAGTCGGTGGACGTCTTTCCTCTGCCGATCTCACAGACAATGAAAAGCACCCTCTGATCATCCCTTCTGCCAGCCATGTTGCCACACTTTTTGTAAGACACTTCCATAAATGCTCAGCTCATCAGGGACGACACATTACTGAAGGAGCTGTCCGTGGTGCTGGTTTCTGGATAGTTGGAGGTAAACGACTTGTGTCTTCTATCATATATAATTGTGTTACTTGCCGTAAACTCCGAGGCAAACTGCAAGCTCAGAAAATGGCAGACTTGCCTGCAGACTGCAAAAGTATTCCTGAGACCCATCTCAGAGGTCAAAGTCTTACTTTCAAAGACTGAGTGATACTGTATTTTTGATGTCATGTAACACTGGAAATGTTTTATTGTGTTTGGTATTTGTGATGATATAATGTGATTATATCAAGCGGGGAGTGTCATGTCTTTGGGTAAAAGACATTGATAAATTTATAAAGTTTATAAATTGGTTAAAAGGAATAAATAAGTTAGAATGAGTGATAAAATTGTCAAAAACCTGTGTTTAAAAAGTTATCGAAGTGAGACATCTTTTCCTTAGAGGATTGTTTTTTGTTACTGCAGAGTGTGTGCTCTTCCGCATATAGATGATCTTTGATGTGTTTTTTCCCTCAGCTACAGTCAGCTAGCCACACAGAAACGAAGTTAAAAAGTTCATTGAGTACGCTGTGTTGTTCTTCTTCGTTTGAGTCTTGGGAAATTTTTGTTTTTGTGAGTATGTTTATGTACAAGCACTTGATAGAGATCGCTGATGTTCTAAAGTATTACGTGAATGAGTTTTGTTAAAGCGATGATGTTTCTGTTAGTTATTTACGTGTATTAGCTCTTTGTGTTAGCATACCGCATGTTAATATGTAGATAGTAATTGCATTGTTCTGTATATTTCAGTTACCACGCCATGCTACACACGCATGCAAGAAAACTTTATAAAGACAAGAAAAGCAAGCCTTGTGTGCGAAGTTTTCTTCAATGGTTCGCTGGCTGTCTAGCAGCACAGAGAAACGTGCTGTGAGGGCAGCACAGTTACAGAGTTGAATGAGTACAGTGTTGATGCAACTATACAAAGTAGTACTGTTATGTGCAGTCTCTATGAGCATTGCAAATTGTAAAGTCTCTGATAGCAGCAGGAAGGAAGGATCTATGAAACCTCTTCCTTGTGCACTTTGGATGTAGCAGCCTTCCTCTGAACGAGCTCCTCAGTGTGAGACAGTGTAAGACACAATTTACTGCTTGAAGGGGACATATGAAATTTTCACTTTTCCTGTACGTTTGCAATGCAAATTTGGGTATGTGGAGTGGCTGCCAATGCAGAACTGAATAAAAAGGCACATGCACGCACGCACAGAGGTGTCCCGTTGTAAGGGTCTGCCTTTGTCTCGATAGATTTCATTCCGTCAGCTGCCCCATCATCCTTATCTCCACCTATGACAAGGGTTGTCCTGCATGGGGTGAGACTCGGACTCCAGCAGAGATGACAGCCACCATCCTCCTCTCTCCTATTACCTCCACTTTGTCGAGGCGGCACCCCTGAACAGAGTTGGCCTTAATGAGCCTGTTCAGTCTCTTCCTGTCAGCAGCTGTGATGCTGCTGCCCCAGCAGACCACATGATAGCTGATGCCATTATGGTATACTGCTAGGTCCACCTTAAGTACCACCTTAAGAGCCTCAAACGTGAGGACACATTTGCGCAATGATGTCACCACATCAGGGGTATATTGAGCTATCAGTGGGAGACGGTCTCTTTGGCACTCCACCTCTAGACATACACCAACCTGTACCTCCTTTTAGTTAGCATATAACTATATTCTCTATGTACTGGAGTGGTGGCCTAGTTGTTGGAGCATCCACCCCACAACCGGAAGGTCGTGGGTCCAAATCCCAGCCAGGCTATACAAAAGACTATATAAAAATGGTATTTCCCACCTTCTACACCACGTTCCAAATTATTATGCAAATAGGATTTTAGTGTCATAAACATTCAATTTTTTATTTTTCAATTAAACTCCTGGATGGTATTGTGTCTCAGGGCTCTTTGGATCACTGATATCAGTCTCAGACACCTGTCATAATTAGTTTGCCAGGTGAGCCCAATTAAAGGAAAACTACTTAAGAAGGGTGTTCCACGTTATTAAGTATGCCACAGGTTTCAAGCAATTTGGGAAAGAAAAAGGATCTCTCTGCTGCTGAAAAGAATCAAATAGTGCAATGCCTTGGACAAGGTATGAAAACATCAGATATTTTACAAAAACGTAAGCGTGATCATCGTACTGTGAAGAAATTTGTGGCTGATTCAGAGCACAGATGGGTTCGTGCAGATAAAGGCATAATGAGGAAGGTTTCTCCCAGACAAATTCATTGGATTAAGAGAGCAGCTACTGAAATTACATTATAAAGCAGCAAACAGGTATTTGAAGCTACTGGTGCATCTGAAGTCTCACAAACCTCAAGGTGTAGGATCCTCCAGAGGCTTATAGTTGTGCATAAAACTACTATTTGGCCACCCCTAACCAATGCTCACAAGCAGAAACGGTTGCAGTGGGCCCAGGAATACATGAAGACTAATTTTCAAACAGTCTTGTTTACTGATGAGTGCCGTTCAACCCTGGATAGTCCAGATAAATGGAGTAGTGGATCATTGGTGGATGGCCACCATGTCCCAACAAGGCTGCAGTGTCAGCAAAGAGGTGATGGAGTCATGTTTTGGGCCGGAATCATGGGGAGAGAGCTGGAAGGCACCTTTAGGGTCTCTGAAGGTGTGAAAATGACCTCGGCAAAGTATATAGAGTTTCTTGACTGACCATTTTCTTCCATGGTACAAAAAGAAGAACCTTTTTTTTTGCCTTCTGTAGCAAAATTATCTTCATGCATGACAATGCACAGTCTCATGCTGCAAAGAATACCTCTGTGTCATTGGCTGCTATGGGCAGAAAAAGAGAGAAGCTCATGGTGTGGCCCCCTTCCTCCCCTGACCTCAACCCTATTGAGAATCTTTGAAGCATCCTCAAGCAAAAGATCTATGAGGGTGGGAGGCAGTTCTCATCAAAACAGCAGCTGTGGGAGGCTATTCTGACATCTTGCAAAGAAATTCAAGCAGAATCTCCAAAAACTCATAAATTCAATGGATGCAAGAATTGTGAAGGTTATATCAAAGAAGGGTCCTATGTTAACATGTAACTTGGTCTGTTAAGATGTTTTTGATTGAAATAGCTTCTGATTTCAGTAAATATGATCTTCTAATGCTGCAAATTTAACAAATGGCCATTTTCAGTTCTTTACAATCAATAAAATGTTTTGAAACTCTGTTGTGCATAATAATTTATAATTGGGGCGGTGCGGTGGAGCAGTGGTTAACACTGCGGCAGCACAGCAACTCACCCTTGGCCATGGGATCCCTGGTTCGATCCCAGCCCCTGACCAACAGTGATCTGTGTGGAGTTTGCATATTTTCCCCGTGTCTGTGTGGGTTTACTCTGGGATTTCTCCGGTTTCCTCCCACAGGCCAAAAACATGCAGGTTAGGTTAATTGGAGACTCTAAAGTGGCCCTAGGTGTGAATGTCTGTGAATGGTAAAGGGATAGCGCCGTACCGTGGCTGCTTCATCCATCCAGGTGGATGCCCTGAACTTCCCCTCTGGGGATCAATAAAGTATACAAAATCAAATAAAAAAAAAAAAATTTGGAACAGTGCATTTTGAGTTTTTTATTTTTGCAAAAAAAAAAGTAGTTATCATTGGGAAGTTTGTTCAATAAAATTTGAATTATGCTTTAATGGTTGATGACTTGAAAATTATACTGACTGTCATTTGCATCGACTATTTAGGAAAATCGGAGACAAACATCATTTGCACAATAATTTGGAACGTTCAGGTTCAGGTTATTTTATTTGTACCCGTAGGTAGATTTGTTTGCAGTCAGGTGACATCCATATTTACAAACCACAATTACATTCAACATGAACACAAACACAGGCACACATGAAGCTGACTATAAACATGATAAAAGTACCCAAGGCTCCACCAATCAGGACATAAGACAAAGAGATAAGAGAAAAAAAAAAGGAGATAAGAGAGAAGGGTCATATTAAAAAGTTAAAGTCTAGTCAAAGAGGTTAAAAACTCAAAAGTCTAAAACCCAATGAAAGATTTAGAACCCAAATAAAAAACCTACAAAAATAAGTAAATATAAAATAAAATTAATAAATAGGTAACTAAATTATGTGCAATATATTGTTACATCTTGTTCAACTCTTTAACAGCAGCAGGAATAAAGCTGTTTTGTTGCACTGGGTTTTACATTTTGGGACAGCAAACCTCCGTCTGGAGGGAAGAAGCTGAAAGTGGCAGTGTGAAGGGTGGGAGTTGTGGGGCAACCCCCACAACAGACTGAGACAGACACAGCGCTCGGCTAGAGCAAATAACAGAACAGTGAAATGTGTGTATTAATGTCTACAGACAGCCCCGCTCCGTCTGGCTTGTTCCGGCTCAGTATTGTGATGTTAATGTCCCATTCATGCATTGTGTTCATGCTTCCTGTTCTCACTGTGTCTCTCATATGCAAATGCCCATACCAACTGCTGTGAATGCTCTTTCATGTATTGTTGTAACTGGGGTATAAATACCGCACATAGTCTGTAACTCATTCTCTCATTCCTTCAACTGCTGCTGACACTCACTCTTGTGTCTCTCTGCTGAGAGCCTCCGGGCTCGCTCCCGGCGCGCATGCACAGCGCCGGGGCGGTGATGCTCCGACGACAAGCGAACGCAGCAGCTGCCTTCTGCTTCAGTGAACTCTCAGGACATCACCCACGACCGGGAAAGCTGCAGCAAACTCCATGGTGGGATCTGCACGCCTAGATCGGCACATCCACGCTGGACTGGCCGCGCTCACAGCTCCTCCACACGAGAGCGCATGCACCTCGTCCCCTCTCCACGACGGCGACCTCCATGGCCGACGGAGAATGCAGCGCGTGGACCTGAACGCACCATGGCCGAGCAAGTGACAAAGATCATCTCCTCCCTCTCACCACTCCAACGCATCTGCACGAGCGCGAGGGACAAAGATCGTCTACTTCTCTTCACCGCTCCAACACATCGAACAGGGATGATTACGCTTCCTGACCCTGTCTCCTCTCCAGCTGGCCCAACAACGCACGGAGCCCCGGCACACGCACGGGGAGTTACGCGGACGGCGCACCACGCACGGGACGCATACGGCTCTGCAGACCCCCATCCTCCTTCGCCGCTGCACACAGGCCTTCAGGGCTGCTCCCACACCTGAAGCACGCACGCAGCATGCACGAAGGATTTGCTAATGGTCTCAGCCATGGCACACAACGGGAATTCAGCGGTTTGTGGTTCCCGAGAGCTTTAAGGTTGTACCGGCACCTTAAGTCAACACGCCAGTCCCTCTGCTCTTATTACAGCTGCCATGCAGCCTCGTCTTTTCTTCACGGCCGCTATTAATCCTTGCAGGACTTAATCGCGGGAGGGCCAGTGACTAATTTTTCTTCTTGTGATCTCCGCACGTTCAACGGGACAGCCCCTCGACATCGCGGAACAACAAGCAATTTTTGCGCGGCTCAGACGATTTCACCGTCTCCTGCCGGCACTTACTGCCCCCCACCCCCGCCTGCACAGAGCTTTCCCTGCTCGCTGCCAAAGCTGCACTATCGAGGCCTCGGCCCCCTGCCGAGCCCTCTGGGGGGGAGCGTGTGGGGCAACCCCCACAACAGACTGAGACAGACACAGCGCTCGGCTAGAGCAAATAACAGAACAATGAAATGTGTGTATTAATGTCTACAGGCAGCCCCGCTCCGTCTGGCTTGTTCCAGCTCAGTATTGTGATGTTAATGTCCCATTCATGCATTGTGTTCATGCTTCCTGTTCTCACTGTGTCTCTCATATGCAAATGTCCATACCAACTGCTGTGAATGCTCTTTCATGTATTGTTGTAACTGGGTATAAATACCGCACATAGTCTGTAACTCATTCTCTCATTCCTTCAACTGCTGCTGACACTCACTCTTGTGTCTCTCTGCTGAGAGCCTCCGGGCTCGCTCCCGGCGTGCATGCATGGCGCCGGGGCGAGCTCCGTGATGGCAGTATGATTTAATAAAACCTACCTAAAACCTCACATCGCTGCCTTTATTTTATCATCCGCCTCAGGAGTCATCATTTAAAATGGAGGTAGCAATCCTCTGTACCTGTCTGGTGTACAGGGATGTCAGGCTCAACTGTGACTCACCAAGCAAACAACTGGACCATCTAACTACCTGATCCAAGGATTTCCTCTGTTTCAGTTTTATCTGACCAAACCATGACACTAAAGAAAAGTATAAAACAGATTCAATAAAAGCCCGATAAAACATTGTCATTATGGTTCGGTCAATTTGGAAGTGTGCAAGTTTCCTTAAACAATGCAAATGTTGCTGACCCTTTTTGCACACCCTTTCACAGTTCTCTCCAAAGTTTAAATTACTATCAATAATCGTCCCAAGATATTTGTAGGATTGTACACATACAGTGGTCTGGCCTTTTAGTACAGTGACTTCGTGCCTGGGAGTTTTCTTCCTAAAGTCAATAATCATACCTTTAGTTTTTGTCGTATTCAGCTGCAGGTAGGAATCCTCACACCAGTGAACAAAATCATCAACTACTGGCCCGTGGCCACTCTCGCCATCCTGGAGGAGACTGACAACAACTGAATCATCAGCATACCGTACTTTATAATGTGTCTGTTGTCATGTCTGCTCCGACACATGTTTGTGTACCTGATGAAGAGTAGTGGTGACAACACACACCCCTGCGGAGAGCCAGTAGAAGAACACTTTTGGTCAGACAATGTACCATTGACCCTTACTCTCTGTGTCCTGTTGGTTAAAAAATCCAGAATCCAACCCACCAGATTATTACTCAAATCAAATTGTTGCAGGAGCCTTTCAACTAAAATATGAGGTTGGATTGTATTAAAGGCAGAAGAAAAGTCCACAAATAAAAGCCTGGCGTGTGTCCCATTAAAATCCAGATGTTCAAAAAGCATGTTAAACAGAGTGACAGTGGCATCCTCGTGGTGTGATGTGTATGTATAACATATTTAGTCTTCCTAGTCTGACATAAAACTTTAGTTAAAAATCACAGTCAGAGGCTGTGCAGTACTGTTGCTCAAACGAGGGGCGGCTGTGCTTGAGCACCGTAGGCACAGGAGTTTTCTTCTTGTTCTTCTATGCCGAGGCTAAGCCCAAATTAGCTAAAGATAAACTCAGAAAGTCAAGTGTACCAAGTACTCCGTTTGTGCTTCTATTTTATATAGACTAAAAATGGAAGATTTTATAGCTAAACTTAAAAAAATCCCAAAATTAGACTTTCAATCAAAACTGGCAGTAATCTTGATTGAGACAGAGACTTTTAAAACTAAAAGAAGACAAGGAGTGTGGCGGACCACTAGGAGGCTGCACTCACAACCAGTAACTTGGGGAGAGGGGAGGAGAGATTTGGGAATATATGTATGCATTTTGGTGCCAAATGTCATTCTCTTTATATTGGAGTTTAATAAAGGTCTGAACTGGCAGCTCTCGTGTCTCATCTCTTCATTCTTCCGCACTGGTGACCTATGATGTCGATAATGTTAAAAGAGGAAGACGAAGCGAGCTCTTCTTCGGTCATACCCACAGTAGGGTTTCCCTCTGAGAATCTGGCCTTGTTCGCCGTGGCAGTCGAACTCCCGGACTTCTGGCTCCATGATCCCGCTGCCTGGTTCATCCACGTTGAGGCTCAGTTCGCCCTCCGTGGGATTTCTACAGACAACACAAGATACCATTATGTGGTGGCTTTGCTTGATCCCCACTCCACCCAGCACACCATGAGCCTGCTCCAAGATCCCCCAGCCTGGGGAAAATACGGCGCTCTCAAACAGCTACTATTACGGCATTACACCCGCTCTGATGGGGAGAGAGTAGAGAAACTCCTCTCTCACTCTGAGTTAGGCAACGGCTCAACTGTGGAGTTGATGGAACGCATGCTAGCTCTGCTGGACACAGATGACAGATCCTTTCTCTTCGCCCATCTCTTTCTCAGGAAACTGCCAGCTTCAGCGCAGACCAGAGATTACTGGGCGCTGGCGGAAGAAGCGGACCACATTATCCTGGCGAGTAGGAGTTCTGGTGTCCAGGTGGTGACAGCGGGACCTTCTGCAGTGTCCACAGAGGCTGATGAGCTGATGGTCATGGCCGGTATAGCCACTTGGAGACACCGGGCCAGGACCATATGCTTCTATCATCAGCATTTTGGCGCCGACGTGCAGTGCTGCCTCCCGCCATGCAGTTTCAAGATGCCGGGAAATGGACCAGCCAGCCGTCAGTAGCGGCTGCGACCACTGGTGACAAGGAGTAGCTGTTTTTCCTCGAGGACACACATTCCGCGATACAGTTTTTGGTTGACTCTGGTTTCCAGAAGAGTCTTAGTCTGCTGACTGGTTTTGATGTACTAGCTGGAAGGCTGTGGCTCGTCATTAACTGTCACTAATGGCTCACCTATCAGGACTTTTGGAGAAAGGTCAGTGACTGTACATTTTCATCGGCGCAATTACAAGTGGGACTTTGTGGTACATACCAGCTCGGTGCCTATCATAGGTGCTGACTTTATGTGTGCTCATGGTCTCCTTGTAGATCTTGCTAATAGACCTTTGGTTGACAAGGTTTCTTTTTCTTCACTGCCTTGTATAACTTGGGGAGCTGGACCACTAGCACATGCTAATTTTTTAGCCTCTGGGGACGTGTACCAGTGCTTACTTTCTGATTTTCCCTCACTCACAGTGCCTAATCTTTCCACTGCTGTGGGCAAGCATGGGGTTGAGCATTTTATCATCACAAAGGCCCCTCCAGTTTTCACGCACCCACGCCGCCTCAACGCAGCTAAGCTAGCCATCACACAGGAAGAGTTTGCTAACTTGGAATGTTTAGGGTTTAGTGTTAAGGGATCGTTAGGTGCTCCAATAGCCCTTGGGTTTCCCTGCTGCACATGATACCAAAGTCCGATGGCTCGTGACAGCCATATGATGATTTTCATTGCCTGAACAACATTATGGAGCAGGACCGTTACCCAATCCCTCACATACAGGATTTTTTGGTGCACCTGGCCGAGACGTCCATTTTCTCTAAGGTGGATCTGGTCCACGGTTATCACCAGGTCCCGGTGCGCGCAGAAGACGTCTCAAAAATGGTGGTAATAACACCCTTTTTGAGTTTCTACGCATGCCATTTGGACTTAAGGGTGCGGCTCAAACTTTTCAGAGGATGATGGATGCGGTGCTCCGTGGTTTCCTTTTTGTGTTTGTCTACTTGAATGATGTCCAGGTGGCTAGCGCATCTGAGGAGGAACACCTCTCTCATTTGAAGCAGGTTTTCCAAAGGCTGGAGGCCCACGGTTTAATAATTAACCCAGCAAAATGTCAGTTCGGGCAGTTGGAAATTGAATTTTTGGGTCATTGCATCTCATCTAAGGGCGTGGTTCTGCTGCCAGATAAAGTGTGGACTGTGTCTGATTTCCCACGTCCACAGACCGTGAAGGCACTGCAGGAGTTTTTGGGGATGGTTAATTTTTATAATCATTTCCTTCCCCGCGCAGCCCAGCTTCTGCAACCACTTTACAATGCACTCAAGAAGAAGCAGCCCACGGATGGCATTGACTGGACCCCCACCTGCGTCCAGGCTTTTTCGAGTGCCAAATCTTCCCTCGCCAATGTAGTTTTGCTGACCCATCCTTCCCCATCGGCACGGATTGCTCTAACTATGGATGCATCTGACATCATGGTTGGAGCGGTGGTGGGACAATATGTCTCCGGTTCATGGCAACCACTTGCCTTTTTCAGCCACACACTACACGTCAACAAGCCTAAGTACAGCACTTTTGACAGAGTTGCTGGTTCTCTACCTGGCTATGCGCCACTTCCAGTTTTGGCTCGAGGGCCACGTATTTACTGCGTTTGTTGACCACAAACCTCTAACCTATGTGATGTCCAAAATCTCAGAACCGTGGTCAGCACGTCAACAACGTCACCTTGCCTCAATATCGGAGTTCACTACCGACATTCAGCATGTGACCAGCAAGCTCAACGTAATGGCTGACTGTCTTCCCAGACCGCACTGGTCTCCCCAGTCTATCTGGGCATTGATTTTTCCACCACAGCCACCGACCAATCGGGAGACTCGGACATTCTTGCACTTCATTCCATGGGTACTGGTCTCAGGCTAGAGAGCAAGGTAGTACAAGAGGGTTGTCCCCTCCTGCTGTGTGATGTCTCCACCGGCCGCCCTCGCCCAATTGTCCTGATCTCTTGGCACCGCCACGTTTTTGAGTCCGTTCACTCTCTCTCGCATCCTGGTGTCCGTGCTTCGGTTAAGCTGGTGGGGTCCAAATTGGTTTGGCCCCGCTTACACAAAGATGTGAAGGAGTGGGCAGCAGCTTGCGTGGCGTGCCAATGAGCTAAGGTTCAGAGGCACACCAGAGCTCCACTTGAATCTTTCCGGATCCCGAATAGGAGATTTGGCCATGTCCACGTTGACTTAGTGGGTCCCCTTCCGCCGTCACAAAGTTTCATGCACCTTTTTTTTGTAACTTAAGATTTTTATTCATTTTTCATTATATATATTGCATTCAGATCACAGTCTACATTTAAAAAAAAAACAAAGGGGCTAGAGTAAAAAAGAAAAAGGAAAAAAAAAAAAAAAAAAAAGGGGGGTGGGGACAAATGTTGGAGCATCAAGTTTTTAGTTTCCATCTCTTAATTCTTCTGGTTTTTCCAGCGTCGTTGGTTATTCTTTCAATATCTGTCTTGTTGTTGCACTTTGTAGTGTGTCCATTTCCGCCATTTTTTTCCCATAGTCCTTCTTGCATTCTTTGTCGATATGTTAGTTTTTCCATCATACGTATGTCCTCAATAATGTCAGTCCATTGCTCTTGGTCAGGAAGAACTTCTGATCGCCATTTTTTTGTGATTGTTTTTTTACATGCAATCAACAAGATTTTAACTAGATATCTGTCCTCCGCCTGTATAACATTGTCTCTTTTAAGATCACATAGGTACATCAGGTTACAGTTCATTGGTATATTATATCCTAATATCCTCTGTATTGTCACATGTATAGATTTCCAGAATGATGAGATTTTGCAGCATTTCCAAAACATATGCGAGTGGTCTGCATTTTGAGCCCCACATCCCCTCCAGCATAAAGATTGGGTATTTGTATACTTTCCTTGAATCTGTGGTGTAATGAAAAAGCGAATCAGGTTTTTCCATCCAAATTCCCTCCATGTTCTTGAATTTGTTGATGTGTGTTGTGTTTTCCGTATTTCCTGCCAGCTTTCTTCTGTTATGTTTAAATTGAGCTCTTTCTCCCATTTCTCCTTTATATAGTTACTTGAATGATTGTTTGCCATAAGTTTCTGATATAGCTTTGAAATAATTCTTGTTTTATTTCCTGTATATGAGCTTAAAATGAATTGTATAATCTCGCTCACATCTGTTTGGAGGTTATGCCTAATCTTCTTCATATAATAGTCTCTCATCTGCAGATATCTGAAGAATTCCGATCTTTCTAGTTTAAATTTTCTCCTGATGTTTACAAAGCTCCCGAGATCTTTTTTTCCGATATTGCCCCATGCTGTGATTCCCTTGTTCACCAGATTTTTGTATCCCCTATCTTGTTTTGCCGGTTCAAACTGACTGTCAAATGCTACCCATTTCAATAGTTTTATGTCTTCCTTTATATTATACTTTTGTACTATTTTATACCACAGTTCTAAAGTAAATTTAGTGATTGGGTCTATTTGTTTGATTTGCTTATATGCATCTTTATCTCCTATTATGCTTTGTACTGGGAGTCCCTCAATTTCCTTTTCCATTTCTTTCCATTTTGCCTCATATCCCTCGTCGCACCAACATATGATATATCTTATTTGTGCTGAGTAGTAATATTCCTTTAGACTCGGTAGGCCCATGCCTCCTTTCTCTTTTGGTAATTGGAGAGTTTTATATTTCACTCTTGGTTTTTTACCTCCCCAAACAAATCTCGATATCATCCTGTCCCACTTTGAGAATTGGGCATCTGGAATCTCTGTTGGTAGAGCCTGGAAGAGGTAAAGTAATCTAGGTTGTATGCTGATTTTGACTGTCTCAATTTTTGAATTCAGATCCATATTTAAGATTGACCATCTATCAATATCTTTTTTTATTTCTTGTTCCAACCTATCATAGTTTGCTTTATAGATTTTGCTTAGATCTTTAGGTATGTTCACTCCAAGGTATTTTATTTCTTTTTGTTTCCAGTTTAGTTTGATCTTATCAGTTATCTGGTTTAGAGGGTTATAGTGGAATGTCAGTATTTGTGTTTTTGTTATGTTTATCTTGTATCCTGATAATTTTCCAAAATTTTCTATCAAGTTCATCATTTCCATTATTGATTCATCTGGTTGTTCAAGGTAAACTATAATATCGTCTGCAAATAGCCCAATCTTGTGTTCTGCCCCCTTTATTGTTACACCTTTTAATTTCTTATTTTGTCGTATCGCTTGAGCCAGTGGCTCTATGAACAGAGCAAACAAGGTGGGCGATAAGCAGCATCCCTGCCTAGTTGATCTTTGTATATTTACTTTGTCTGTTAAGCTACCGTTTATCTTGATTCTTGCCACAGGTTCTTGATACAGCGTCCTTATGCATTGTACTGATTTTTCGTTAAATCCAAAGCGTTCCAGCACACTATATAGGAATTTCCAGTTAACCCTGTCAAATGCTTTTTCTGCGTCTAAACTCATTATTACTGCGCTTTTCTTTTCTTTATGTATTTGATTAATTATATGTATTGTTCTCCTGATATTGTCATGTGTTTGGCGTCCCTCTATGAAACCAGTTTGATCATCTTCTATCAATTCCGTCAAGAATGTCTTTATTCGTTTACATATAATTGTTGTATATATTTTATAATCTACATTTAATAAAGAGATTGGTCTATAGTTTCCGCATTGTTCTTTATCTTTCCCTGGTTTTAAAATAACTGAAATGATTGCTTCGTTCCATGATGGAGGTATTTTGTTGTTGTTCAGCATCCAATTAAATGACTTTAGGAGTTGTGGCGTGAGTTCTTCTATAAACAGTTTATAAAACTCAGATGGGTATCCATCACTACCTGGTGATTTACCGTTTTTAAGTGACTTAATCACATCTCTAATCTCTTGTGTTGTTATTTCTGCTGTTAGCTTTCCATTTTGTTGATTTCCTATTGATGGCAAGTCCAATGTGTATAGAAATTTTTTAATATCTTTAGTATTTGTTTCTTCAGGTTGCGAGTATAGTTCTTGGTAGAAATTATGGAATATTTCTTCGATGTTTTCTGGGTTAACTGTGGTTTTATTTGTGGTGGGGTCTTTAATCTTATATACATTATTCATTGTTTGTTGTTTTCTTAACTGTTTTGCCAGCAGTTTTGTGGCTTTTGGCCCCGTTTCATAATATTTTTGCTTTAGATATCTATTTTTCCTTTCAATTTCATCCATTTGTGTTTCTTTTATCTTTATTTTTTCTTCTTTAATTTCTTGATATATTTTTGGGTCATTTGTGCTTTGATGTTTATGTTCTAATTCCCTCAGTCTCTCACATCTTTGTTCATATGCTTCCAGTTTAGTCTTATTTGCTTTTCCTGTTTCAACAATTAATTTACCTCTTAACACGGCTTTTAGTGCGTCCCATAGTATTGTTGGGTCCACTTCTTCATTGTCATTCTCTTGGATATATTCATTTATGTTTACTTTTATTCTTTCTTTCATTTTATCATCATTTAACAGTCCTACATTAAGTTTCCATGTTGTTTGTCGTTTTCTATTGTTTAAATTTATTTCCATGTATATAGGATTATGATCTGATATTTCTGCCCCTCCAATCCAACAATTTCTCACCCTGTGTCTGTCACCTTCATTCATAAGGAAGTAATCTATTCTAGAGTGCACTTTATGGACTGCTGAATAATGTGTATAGTCTTTTTCGAGTGGGTGCAGGTCCCTCCAAATGTCTACCATACCCATTTCTGCCAGTGAGGTTCTTATGAATTTTGTTACATGTTTTTTTGTCTTCTTAACACTTGTTGTGTCAACTTCATAATTCATTCCACAAATTAGGACTCCTTCACTGTGTGTTGCTATGAGATCAAACAGATGTTGAAAAAAACCCTTGTCACTTTCTGGTGGGGCATAGATGTTCACTAACGTGATCTGCATTCCATCTATGCTACCCTTTATTATTACATACCTGCCTTCTTTATCCTGGATTTCCTGTTCACATTCAAATTGTATTTTATTTGAGATTAGTATCATGACCCCCCTTTTAGTTCCTCCCTTAAATGAACTGTAGTAGGAGTTCTTATAGCCAAATCTCTTTAGTTTCACATGTTCTGTCTTGCTCAAATGTGTCTCTTGCATAAATATAATTTCGGCTTTTTCTTTCTTGAATTTTCTTATTATTCTTTCCCTTTTAACAGGTGAGTTCAGACCATTCACGTTTAGTGTTATTATCTTAAGATTTTTACCCATAATCATGTTTTTCCATTTTTTTAACCTGTGCTCCTAGCCCCTTTAACAACAAAAATAACACATATTTATATAAAAACACATTAAAAAATCTCGACCTCCGTACTTTGGGCCTTTCTTCTGCCCACTGGTCCCTGTTGGTGGGTGGAGGGATTGTCCTCACCGAGTGTAGGGCCCTCCCTAGACCTGTATTTACTATCCAAGAAATAGTCATTAGTCTAGAAATGTCCAACAAATATCACTTAAACCTCTCCTAGCCGTCTGTTTCTCTTTTACCTTGTCTTCTTGGCCTTCATTTCTTCTGTGTCTTTCTTAATCTTTGTTATAATCTAGGCTTTCAGTTGAAAGCCTTGTAGTCTTTCCTGGGCCCGCTGCGCCACGTCTCCCCCCGTCTTTTGCCGTTCACTCGCCTCCACTCCGGCTGTCGTGATGCGTTCAGGGCCTCCGCTGCTCCTACCGTTTCCTCCGGCACGTACACCTCAAGGCCCCGCTCCATCATGTCCTGCGCTGCCTCTCTGGCTGTGTTGTAGGTTCTTACGCCGTTCTCCCAATGAATCCTCATCTTCGTTAGCGGCGTTTGGAATCTAATTTTTTTTTCTTTCAGCGTTTTTTTAATGTTGGCATATTTCTTCCGCTGCTGCACAATTTCTGCCGGGTAGTCATGATCAAAGAATATCTGCTTGTCGCCGATTCGTATCTTTTTTTTCCACGCTCGTGTCAGGATTCTTTCCTTTACATCATATTTCAGAAAGTTTACCACAACTGACCTGGGTGTAGAGCGTGGGTTCGGGTTCTGTGCCGAGGCTCTGTGCGCTCGTTGAATCTGCAGATCCGCTTCGCTGGGCAGTTCCAGCTCTTTTTTTAAGAACTGATCCATGAATTTCGTCATCGAGTTGCCTTCAATGCCCTCCGGGATCCCGAAGATGCGTATATTGCCCCGTCTGGACCTGCTCTCCAAGTCGGTTACTTTCTCCTGCATCCTCTGCATTTGTGCCGTCAGGGTCTGCAGCTGTTCGCTTGCCTCGCTATTCCAATCTTCCAGCTCTGATATTCGGGCCTGCGCTTCTGTCATACACGCCCGCTGGGAGCGCAGCTCCTCCATGTTTTCTGCTAGCTTGCGCTCCATTTCTCTTCGGAGGCCCATAATTTCCTCCTTAATCTCTTTTTTCAGCTCCTCCTTAAGAGCCGCTAAATCCTGTTGTAGCTGCCGTTTGAAGTCTCTCAACTCTTTACCCAAACTGGCGATGCCAGTGTTCATGGTATCGAGTGTGTCCTCCATTTTCTCTGCTGCGGTCACCTCGTTTTTTTGAGCCCCGTGTTCAGCGGTTTCTCCTGCGTTGTTGAAGAGGAATTCTTTAATTTTACTCTGCTTTTGTCCTTGTGCCCGGCTCCTTCATGTTTTCATCCCTTAGTTTATTGATCCGCTTATGTCGAGTTGGCCATTTACCGATGATTTTTAATCCGGCTAGGGAGAGCTCTCTGTTTAAGCGTTATGTCTCTCCGCCATCTTCCCGGAAGTCCCCTTCATGCACCTTTTGATGATAGTGGACTGCACCACTTGTTGGCCAGAGGCAATCCCATTAGCTTCCACCACTTCTGCCGACGTAGCCCGGGCCTTTTTGTCATCTTGGGTTGCGCGTTTTGGTCCCCCGTCGGACATCACCTCTGACAGAGGCCCCCAGTTTGTTTCTGAATTCTAGTCCATCATGGCTGAGAGCCTGGGGTCAGAGTTCATCGTACCACCGCGTACAATCTGCAAGCTAATGGTTTGTGCGAAAGGTGTCACAGGTTGCTTAAAGACACATTTAGAGCCTCATTGGCCGATGCAAATTGGGTCAACTGCCTTCCTTGGGTCCTGTTTGGGTTACGTTCCGTGCCCAAGGAGGATCTTGCCGCTTCCCCACCTGAGCTTGTTTTTGATCAGCCATTGTGGGTCCCAGGTGAATTTTTGCTGGAAGGTCTCGCACCCAGCACTGACCCCTCTGCGCAGCTTTTTCCTAGGGTAAATTCAGTTTGCGTTCCGACCCCAGTACACCATTGTTTCCCCCGCGCTTTTGTTCCTAAGCGTTTGGAGCATGCCAAGTTTGTTTTCATCAGGCATGATGCCCACAAGACTCCACTGCGTCCACTTTATGATGACCCTTTCAGGGTTTTGGAGACAGGTGCAAAACATTTTGTGTTGAATTTTGGAGGACACAAAGAAACCATTTGTATAGACAGGCTCAAGCCTGCTCATGTTTTGGCAGATGAGCAGGTGGTGACGGCCCAGACTCCCCGGTGTGGACGCCCGCCCGCTGCGGGTTCGCAGGTTTTGATTTTCCCCTACAGAAGACCCCTCACCAAGTCCTGAGATAGAGTTGTTTTCCTCCTCACCTCGCGCGCCTCAACCTGAGGACTCCTCAGCTGGCCAGGTGGCTCCACAATACAGCGGTTATGGGTGATTACTCAAACCCTGTGTACTGGACTGATAAGGCCCCGTATGGGTGTTCGTGGGGGAGGGGGAGCACTAGGAGGCTGCACTCACACCCAGTAACTTGGGGAGAGGGGAGGAGAGATTTGGGAATATATGTATGCGTCTTGGCGCCAAATGTCATTCTCTTTATGTTGGAGTTGAGTAAAGGTCTGAACTGGCAGATCTCGTGTCTCATCTCTTCATTGCTCCACAGGAGGACTTTTACAACAGTCATTTGTCCAGAGGGATACGTGGATGGATTTCATTTACAAGTAAAGGTAAGACCATGCATACTTGATTTATATACTTGAATTTGTACTGAATTGTGGAGCTACAGGGTGCACAGCAAATGTGCTCTCTGAGCCATTATAATTTTAGTTCTTCCTTGGCCTAAAACAAGTAGTCTATAACCAATTTTGGACCCCCCCCCCCAAAATTTGTCTGTAAAATAATACATTTTATTTGTGTAGCCAAGGGTCTTTGCACTTTGTTTATATTCAGGAGAGTTGAATGAAAACGTGGAGGCATGGAGTTAGTCAGCAGAACTTTAACTGCTTTTCTGCAAAACAAGCAACTGGAGTATACTGCTATTTCTGCTTCTTCCCTTCACAATAAAAGTTCTTGACATGCATTGTAGAACTGAACTTAAATTCACTGTGCATTCTATCAAGAGACAATTCAGTAAAATGCCTTAATTGTTTTGTTAATAAATTGTATCATCAGATTTTATAATGTGTTGTGGCACTGTCTGGGGGGTTCTCCACCCAGAGTTGGAAGCCGGGAGGGAGATGGAACAAAGGACTGAAGGAGGAAGTGGCACCGGGGGGTCTCAGACGTAACGGAAAGGACTAGCCTAACCCCGGGGAATCAGGAGACACCGGCGTTCGCTGGAGGAAGAGAGAATGTGAGAAGCAGGGCTGGTGTTATATGATGGTAATGTGCCACACGTCTTTATGCACTGGGTGTATTTTTTTTTTTTTGGCTCCCTGGGTCTCATGGGGCAGAAATAAAGGGTATAAAAAGGAGGTGTCCAGTGCCCCAGACAGGGTATGTTCTGTACTTGATATTGGAAGAGGAAATAAGGTTTGTGTGTCATCCAGCTCACCGCCTCGTCTGCTTTCTTCTTCCATACTGGTGACCCTAAGACGTGCGATGGAGAACGAGCCGAGCACCGCCCCGGAGACAACCCAGAGGGAGAACACCAGCACCACATGCGCTGTCACAGTCAAGCTCCCAGACTTCTGGCTTCACAATCCGACCGTGTGGTTCTTGCATGTAGAAGTCCAGTTCGCACTCCGCGGGATCACACTAACTATTATCATGTAGTCACTGCGCTGGATGTGCGCGCCACGCAACAGGTAATGAGCCTGCTCCAGGAGCCATCGACCCAGGGAAAATACGAAGCGTTCAAGCGGATGCTACTCCAGCGTTATACCCTGTCGGAGAGTGAGAGGGCAGAGACTCCTAACATGTTCAGAGATAGGTGACAGATCAGTTGTGTAGCTCATGGAGAGCATGTTAGCGTTGATGGGGAAGAACAACGAGTCTTTCCTGTTCACCCACCTGTTCCTCAGGAATCTACCTGCTACAGCGAGGGCGATCCTGGCCAACTCGCTGTGGCTGGAAACCAAGGACTACCGCGCCCTGGTGCAGGAAGCGGACCGCATCATCCTAGCAACTAGAGCTCTCAGCGTGCACGCAGCAGCACCGGCATCCATGAATGACTCCAGCAAGGTTGAGGAGCCATTGGTGGTGGCTGGGACGGATGCCAAGAGGCGCAGGAACGGGGGGCTCTGTTTCTATCATCGCCACTTCGGCTCGGATGCCCAACGCTGTCTGCCACTGTGCCAATTCAAGAAGCCGGGAAGACGGCACGGCCAGCAGTCAATAGCAGCTGCGACCGCTGCCGACAGGAACAAGCTGCTTTTTATCACGGACACACGTTCAGGGAGATGGTTTTGGTGGACTCCGGCTCCAGAAGAGCCTCATTCTGCCGGTCAGCGCAGACAGGTTGGCAGGAGGCAGTGGTCCTGAGCTCACAGCCACCAACGGATCCACCATCAGGACATTTGGCAAACAGACGCTGATGATATGCTTGCACGGATGCAGTTATCTGTGGGACTTTGTGGTAGCTGCGGGCTCTGCCCCCATTTTAGGCACAGATATTTTATGTGCTTATGGGTTGTTGATGTTGATGTTTCCAACAGACGTTTAGTGAATGCTGTCTCTTTTTCCTCCCTGCCCTGCACAGCTCAGGGAGCTGGGCCAACAACACTGGCTAACGTTATAGCTCCAGGAGTAAGTACCAGCATTTACTTTAACAGTTCCCAGCACTCACGGTCCCGACTTTTTCGGCTACGGTAACCAAACATGGGGTCAAGCATTTCATAACAACAAAAGGCCCGCTGGTGTTTGCGCGCCCTCGGCACCTGGATGCGGTTAAACTGGCCAGCGCACGTGAGGAGTTTGCCAACTTAGAGCAGCTGGGCATCGTCAGGTGCTCCAACAGCCCGTGGGCATCCCCACTACACATGGTGCTTAAGACCGATGGGTCGTGGCGACTGTGCGGTGATTTCTGGCACTTGAACAACACCACGGAACACGATCTGTATCCTATCGTGCACATCCAGGATTTTTCCGTACACCTGGTTGGGGTGCATGTTTTTTCAAAAGTGGATCTGGTCCGCGGTTACCACCAGGTCCCGATGCACACGAAGGACATTCCTAAAACAGCGGTAATAACTGCTTTCAGCCTTTTCGAGTTTTTACGCATGCCATTCGGATTAAAGGGTGTGGCGCAAACCTTCCAGAGAATGATGAACGCAGTGCTCCGTGACCTGCCCTTCGTTTTTGTCTACTCAGAAGACATTCTGGTGGCTAGTGCGTCCGAGGAGGAGCACCTCGCCCATCTCAAAATGGTTTTCCAGAGATTGGAAGCGCACAGACTTATAGTTAACCCGGCGAAGTGCCAATTCGGTGTGCCAGTAATTGATTTTTTGGGTCACCGCATTTCTCCGGAGGGCGCGATTCCGCTGCCTTATAAGATGCACGCCGTGTCAGATTTTCCATGTCTGCAGACCGTGAGGGCCCAGCAGGAATTTTTGGGCATGGTCAACTTTTATCACCGTTCCCTCCCCCGGGCAGCCCAGCTGCTGCATCCATTGTATGCCGTGCTTAAGAAAAAGAAGCCGCAGAAAACATCGACTGGACCCCTGAGCGAGTCCAGGCTTTTGCAGACGCCAAAACAGCGCTTGCTAACACCGCTTTGCTAGCCCACCCTGCCCCGTCAGCGCAAATAGTGCTCACCACAGATGCGTCTGACGTTGCCATAGGGGCAGTGGTGGAGCAGTACGTCTCCAGTTCGTGGCAGCCACTCACATTTTTCAGTTGTACTTTGCGTGACAACGACCGCAAATACAGTATGTTCGATGGAGAGTTGTTGGCCCTCCACCTGGCAATGTGCCATTTCCAGTTTTGGCTAGAAGGGCGTGAGTTCACCGCTTCAGCCTGGCGGCAACGGCATTTGCCGCGATCTCGGAGTTCACGACTAATATTCAACATATTGCCGGAAAGCTCAACATCGTGGCCGACTGCCTGTTGCACACGTTAGTCTCCCCGTCTACATGGGAATAGATTTCCCTGCCATAGCCACGGAGCAAACCGGGAACGCGGACATTTGTGCGCTCCAGTCCGCGCCTACTGGGTTAAAGCTGGAGAGCAGGGTGGTGCAAGAAGGGTGCCCTCCCTTGCTCTGCGACGTCTCCACTGGTCGCCTGTGTCCGTTGGTTCCGAGCTCTTGGCGCCTCCGCATTTTTGAGTCAGTCCACTCCCTTTCGCATCCCAGCGTGCGCGCCTTGGTTAAACTGGTGGGGGTGAAATTTGTCTGGCCGCGCTTGCACAAGGACCTGAAAGAGTAGGCTGCATCGTGCATCGCGTGCCAGCAGGCCAAAGTGCACAAGCACACCAGAGTCCCCCCGAGCCATTCCAAATCCTGGCCAGGAGGTTTGAGCATGTCCATGTGGAATTGGTGGGACCCCTCCTGCCGTCGCAAGGTTTCACGCACCTTTTGACAATCGTGGACTGCACCACGCTTTGGCCTGAAGTGGTCCCGCTGGCTTCCACCACATCCGCGGAAGTGGCTTGCGCTTTTTTGTCGGCTTGGGTTGCATGGTTCGGATCCCCGTCGGACATCACTTCCGACAGGGGTCCGCAGTTCATTTTGGAACTCTGGTCCACGATGGCCCAGAGCCTGGGGGTCAAAATCCACTGCACTACCGTGTACAACCCCCAGGCTAACGGGTTATGCGAACGTTTTCATAGGTCGCTTAAGGCAGTGATCAGAGCTTCACTCACAGATGCAAATTGGGTCGACCGCCTGCCCTGGGTTCTTTTAGGGTTGCGCTCCGTGCCTAAGGAGGATCTGGCAGCCTCCCCGGCAGAACTTGTTTTTTCTCAGCTGCTGCGGATCCTCGGGGAATTTTTACCGGAAAACCCCTGTGCCCTGGGCCAACCCGCCCGCACAATTTTTGTACAGTAGGGAGGCTGTTAACATGCCCGGCCCGGCCTACCATTGTTTTCCCACACCTTCGTCCCGAAAAGCTTACAGAGCGCCAGGTTTGTTTTTGTCAGACACGATGCACTCCAGACCCTGCTGTGCCCACTGCACGATGGACCGTTCAGGGTGCTGGAAACTGGGGCAAAGCATTTTGAGTTCGATTTGGTGGGGGGGCATAGGGAGACCGTCTGCATCGACAGGCTCAAGCCCGTTTTTGTGTTGCAGACGAGCAGGTGGTGTTGGCCCAAGCTCCCTGGCGTGGACGCCCACCATTGGTGGCTCCACAGGTTGGTGTTCCCTTGGTGGAGACCTGCGCTCACGAAGCTAACATGTTTTCTCCCCTACCCTTTTTCCCTCCACAGACTAATGTGCCTGCCTGCACACCTCGCCAGCAGGGTGCTTCGACCGGACTGGCGACCCCCTGCTACAGCCTCTATGGGTGCTGGCTCAAGCCCAAAGGATGGGGGGGTTAGTTCCCTTTCTGGGTGTTCAGGGGGACTGTGTGGTGGCACTGTGTGGGGAGTTCTCCACCCAGAGTCGGAAGCCGGGGGGGAGATGGAACAAAGGACTGATGGAGGATGTGGCACCGGGGGGTCTCAGACGTTTAGGAGACACCAGAGTTCGCTGGAGGAAGAGAGGGTGTGAGAAGCAGGGCTGGTGTTATACGATGTTAATGTGCCATGCATGTCTTTATGCACTGAATGTATTTTTTTTTGGGGGGGGGTGGAGCTCCCTGGGTCTCATGGGGCAGGAATAAAGGGTATAAACAGGAGGCACCCAGAGACCCAGACAGAGTATGTTCTGTACTTGATGTTGGAAGAGGAAATAAAGTTTGTGTGTCGTTCAGCTCGCTGCCTCGTCTGCTTTCTTCTTCCACAAATGTACAATTAGCAGATCATAAAACATGCAAACTTTCAGTTAAAATTAAATTGAAGCTTATGCTGTTGGGTTCATATATTTGTAAATCTGACTTTGAAATAATCAGTGCCTCACCACCCACAAACCTCAGTGCACGTCACTGGGATAGAAGGATAGATGGAAGATGAGACTTTTTTCTCATCAGTTTTCTTTTTCTTTCTCTTCTTTTTTTCTGGTGAAAACAGGCTAGGGTAAATCCATCAGCAGCTACTAATGACGTAGTGCGGCCATGAAGGGGTGTCCCAATTCATAGGGGTAGGTAAAAGGGTAGGGGAAAGAGTAGGAGTACAAATGACAATTGGGACAGACCTCAAATCTACCTGTACTTCACTCTCACATTACAAATATTTTTCTCTACTAGTTTACAGTATTTACTGCTGTTCATAAATAAACAATGTTTCTTTTGCTATTTTCTATGTATGTACAGTATAAGGGTCGTTTACATTTTAAAAACGGTGTGAATTTAGTTCAAGTAAATTTTAGTATGCAATAGTCAGATTTGATCATATTAAATATAATTTTCAAACCACAAAATTGTGGCTAGTGAAAAAGCTGAGTGGCTAGTAATTTTGGAAAATCACTAGCCGCAATGGCTGGTGAGCAAAAAAGTAAACTTTTAAGCTGTGTGATTTCTTTTGTCCCTAGTGGTGCAGTGTGACGCTGCACCTATCAACTGATATGACGTACAGAAACACTGCCCAGCTGTACTGAGGATTTGTATTGATCATGCCAGTTCACAAGGTGGCAGACACGCGTTGGAGGACTCGTGGATGACATGTAATACACCAAAGATGAAGAAATTCTTCTTCTTTTTCGTCTTTGAGATTAAAAAGTAAAATGTACAGCACCTATCGTTGTGGACATACGTGATTGCAGACAGAGGAGCAAATTCAGAGGATTTGGTCCCGAATTTGCCAACTATGATTCTAAAAAGAGATTATTTAGCTTATGAAGGTAGATGTTTACATGTTCTTATAACACAGGGAGCGTGAAATTCGTTGACCTCACCTGCTGGCGCCCAGAGCACCATGTGACTGTAGACCAATTGCCGGTTGCATGTCATCATTTAAGACAGATTGTCGCAGAATAAAAGTGAAATTAAGGTGGAATAATCAATAACAGTTTCTGGATGTAGGAGAGAAAGCTAAAATGACTGGGAGAGGACAAAATTACGACCAGAATGCCGCAAAAGGACGCCACCTTGCCAGAGGTAAGTGACGAATGTCTTTGTTTGTATGCAAATTAGATGCGTAAATTTACTCCTGTCTGAAACTTTGGATCATATTCTACATCTTTCTAATTGACAGTAAGCCATTATCTCTTACCACTTTCAAGTTATAGCCTTGGAAAGTTCTGACATCTGCTCTGAATATTTTTTTGAAAAAAATCTTTACCACTGTTGACCACTACAAGTTATGTCGCAGTTTGGCAACATACACAGTTAAGAGGTTTTAATGTCAAGTCCTGGTCATAAGTTGGCTGTACGGTGGCGCAGTGGTTAGCACTGCGGCAGCACAGTTTACCCTTGGCCGGGGGATTGTGGGGATCGTGGGATCGTGGGTTCGATCCCAGCCCCCGACCAACAGTGATCTGTGTGGAGTTTGCATGTTCTCCCCGTGTTGCGTGGGTTTACTCCGGGATTTCTCCGGTTTCCTCCCACATGCCAAAAACATGCATGTTAGGTTAATTGGCTGTTCTAAATTGTCCCTAGATATTTGTTTCCTATAGGCCCTTAGAATAGAGGGTTAGTATTAATGAAAGCGCTCTGAGTGGTCTTTGTGACTAGAAAAGCGCTATATAAGTGCAGGTTAGTTAGTTAGTTAGTTAGTTACTGTACATTAACAGTGGAAAAAGTATCCCTCCTTCTGCTGGGGGCTTGGGGCCTGGTTGGTGACCTGGGACCATCATGTCATCGTCATCCCTGGGGCACTACCGATCAGCGGGACCGTGCCTTGAGATACGTTTGCGGGGTTTTATGATTGGATGGGCTGAAGAGGAGACCATACTTTGTGCGTGTGCGAGTGAGTGAATAGGTGCAAGTGAAGGAGCAAGCGTGAGTGAGTGAGTGAGTGAGTGAGTGAGAATGGATGGTAGTGGTGGGTTGGGTTTGTGTGGCGCTTTACATGTCAAGTAACATCTTGGAGCATTTGCGGTGGATCCACTGTTCATTTGCTCCAGGCTGGCGTTGGTGGTGGTGGGCTGCTGCTTCTGTGGCCGCAGCTTTCCTGGGGCAGGGGGCGTTGGGTGGTGGGGGTGTGACTGCTGATCCGTGCCGGTGGCCTCTCTGGCCGCTGCCAGCCATTGGTGCAAGTGTGTGCCTGGTGTCGTGGGCATTGGGGGCAGGGGTGGGTGGTGGCAGGGGGACAGGGTTTGGGCCACCACCCCTCCGGTTGTTGGGTGGCCCGTCCTGAGCCAATGCCGCCCGATTTGTGAGTGAGAGAGAGGGATTATGACTGAGTATGAGTATGAGTCAGTGTAACAGTGGGTAAATGGTGGATGACTTTCACTTGTGTGGCACTTTTTTTCTCATTTCTGGATGGCCGGGGCACTTTGGGGATCCTGCTGTCTGCCCATTCGCACATGCGTTCGCACGCTGGTGGTGGTGGGGCTGCCGTGTGGGGTGTGGCCTGGCTCACCGGGGCCGCTTGGGGATTGGTGTCTTGCTTGGGGGCGCTTCGGCGTGCGGGCTGCAGGGGAGAGGTGGGGGTTGGGCCGCTGGTCCGGTTGCCGAGAAGCTGTGCCGCACTGTGGCTGCGCCGCAGCGGCCCCGAGAATGAAGTGTGAATGAGTGTGAGTGAGCACGAGTAAATGTGAGTGAGTCAGAGCACGAATGAGAGTGTGTACATAAGTGAATGAGAGTGAAAGGGAGCATGAGTGAGTGCAAGTGACAGTGTGAGTGGGAGTGAGACTGAACAAGTATGAGAGTGGGTGAGAATGAATGAGTCTGAGTGTAAGTGAAGGAGTGTGAGTGTAGGGGCATACCCACCAAACACATTTTTTCTGCTGTGGGTGGCTATATTCTATTCATTTTCTATGTAGTCCAGCGTTTATAGCGCTGAGCGCCCTCAGCACTGAAACGCTTTGAGTGGTGGCCGCTTTTTGTCGCAGTGCTCAGGGCTGAAAAAAGTTAATCTTTTCAGACTACAGTTGGCATCAACTCTGCTGTTGGGGCGGGGGGTTAGCTGGCCTGGGGGTGCACCACGCCAGCCGCTTGGTGGCCCGGCCTCCTTTGGACGTCCCTCCTGGGGCAGATGCCTGGCTGTCCTGGTGTTTGGTGGCTTTAGGACATTTGTGCTCTTGGGGGCTGCGGCTGTGCCTCCCAAGGGTTGGTGGTGCCGTCTTGCTGGCTCGTGGTTTCTGGGGGTGGGGGGGAGGGGTTGCTGCAGCCTGCCACCCTCTTCGTATATTTCCTGGCAAATCACTCACGCACTCATTTTTATGTGCACTCTCACACACATGCATACATACACATACAGTATGTCTCTCTGTTCTCTTACAGGTGCAAATATCAGGCTCGTGATGAGACCTCTTCAGAAGCAGAAACCGTTTGTTTCAGTTGTGATGGTTTGTGTTCTCTCTTTGTTCCTCTCTCTTCTTCTCCTCCCATCTCTTCCAACCACTTCATCCATCCATCCATCTTCTTCCGCTTAATCCTTTTCAGGTCGCGGGGGGGGCTGGAGCCTATCCCAGCATCTTTGGGCGAGAGGCAGGGTACACCCTGGACAGATCGCTAGTCCATCGCAGGGCCAACACAGAGAGACAGACAACCATTCACTCTCACACTCATACCTAAGGACAATTTAGAATCCCCAGTTTTGATGCCAATTAACCTAACTTGCATGTTTTTGGCATGTGGGAGGAAACCGGAGAAATCCCGGAGTAAACCACGCAGACATGGGGAGAACATGCAAACTCCACACAGATCACTGTTGGTCGGGGGCTGGGATCGAACGCAGGATCCCTCGGCCAAGGGTGAGTTGCTGTGCTGCCGCAGTGCTAACCACTCCGCCACCGCGCTGCCCCCAACCACTTCAAATCTTGTCAATTCCCTTCCCCTGTCAGGTCCATAATAAGTAAAACAATTTAAATAAAGTATTTAAGTTATAACAAGAGGAGTCTCTAAATACTATTTACAATGGTGTGAAAAAGTGTTTGCCCCCTTCCTGACTTCTCATTTTTTTTGTATGTTTGTCACACTTAAATGTTTCAGATCATCAAACAAATTTAAATATTAGACAAAGATAACACAAGTAAATACAAAATGCAGTTTTTAAATGAAGGTGTTTATTATTATAGGTAAAAAAAATAATCCAAACCTACATGGCCTTGTGTGAAAAAATGACACCCCCCCTTCCCCTGGTTAAAACAAAACAACTGTGGTTTATCACATCTTTGGAAAGCTGAGTTCAATTTCTCTAGCCACACCCAGGCCTGATTACTGCCACACCTGTTCTCAATCAAGAAACTACTTCAATAGGACCTGCCTGACAAAGTAAAGTAGACCAAAAGATCCTCAAAAGCTAGACATCATGCTGCAATCCAAAGAAATTCAGGAACAAATGAGAAACAAAGTAATTGAGATCTATCAGTCTGGAAAAGGTTATAAAGCCATTTCTAAAGCTTTGGGACTCCAGCAAACCACAGTGAAAGCCATTATCCACAAATGGCGAAAACAGGGGACAGTGGTGAACCTTCCCAGGAGTGGCTGGCCAACCAAAATTACCCATCCAAGACTCATCCAAGAGGTCACAAAAGACCCCACAACATCATCCAAAGAACTGCAGGCCTCACTTGCCTCAGTTAAGGTCAGTGTTCAGGACTCCACTATAAGAAAGAGACTGGGCAAAAATGGCCTGCATGGCAGAGCACTAACAGTAAAATATGGTGGTGGTAGTGTTATGGTCTAGAGCTGTTTTGCTGCTTCAGGACCTGGAAGACTTGCTGTGGTAAATGGAACATGAATTCTGCTGTCTACCAAAAAATCCTGAAGGAGAATGTCCGGCCATCTGTTTGTGACCTCAAGCTGAATCGCACTTGGGTTCTGCAACAGGACAATGATCCAAAAAACACCAGCAAGTCCACCTCTGAATGGCTTAAGAAAAACAAAATGAAGACTTTGGAGTGGCCTAGTCAAAGTCCTGACCTGAATCTGATTGAGATGCTGTGGCATGACCTTAAAAGGTGGTTCATGCTCTAAAATCCTAACATTGTGGCTGAATTACAACAATTCTGTAAAGATGAGTGGGCCAAAATTCCTCCACAGTGCTGTAAAAGACTCATTGTCAGTTATCACAAATGTTTGATTGCAGTTGTTGCTGCTAAGGGTGGCCCATCCAGTTATTAGATTTCGGGGGTAATCACTTTTTCCACACAGGGCCATGTACTGTAGGTTTGGATTTCTTTTTCCCCTTAATAACAAACACCTTCATTTAAAAACTGCATTTACTTGTGTTATCTTTGTGTAATATTTAAATTTGTTTGATCTGAAACATTGAAGCGTGACATACAAAAACAATGAGACATCAGGAAGGGGGCAAACACTTTTTCACACCACTGTATCTACAGTACATATCAAACATGAGCAATACTCCTTTTGGCAAAGTAAATCCATTCGGCACAATAAGGGAAGCAGAAGCTAGGTATCCAGTCTACTTACCTAGTTGTTAGACAGGACAGGGGAAAAAAAACAGTGGAAAAAGTATGAAAAATGTGTGAAATGATTTATCGCCGTCTCAATTTTCAATTACAAAAGCATAGCATATGTACTAGGTGAACTTGTTTATATCCATTGTACAGTTATAACACTGACTGGTGTAACTAACAGAAAACACACAAAACCACAGTGGAAAAAAACTTTATTTAAAAATGGCAAGTTCAAAATCAAACCAGGTTGAAATGTCAATAGCTGCTGAGTTGTTTTCTGTGAAGGTAACAAAAGACTTGCATTGTATCATGGCACAAACATTTATTGAGGAGAGGTTGGTGCACAGAAACAAACAGAAGACTTCATGAATTGCAAACTGACTCCAATTATAAACCGATATATTGAACACCTTCAGCCGAAACATTTCACAACCCTTGGCAACGACGGGCCACCGCTCAGTTTTGCTCCAACAGTTTCTATTAAAATATTGGAATGATAAACACAAAATAGTTAATTTTTTCATTTCTTTGCTTCATTTCCCCCCTAGTAAGCTCAGAACAGTTTGATGAAAAAACTTCAACATTTGCAGTGCATGAAAGAAATTCCAGTCAGAGGTCGAGCTCAGCAATACAGAGTAGCACTTCACAATCCCTTCCAGTGAAACCTAAGGCATTTCTGTGAGGTTTATTTTTCTGTTGAAAATGAATAATTTTTGTCATTTCGAGAAAGGAAAACAACTTCAACAAGAAAGCTAATTCACAAACAATACAACTTTGTCCACAAAATTTGACCAGAAAAGAAAAAAAAACCTGAAGCTGAATGTGTTTAATTGGTAGCATGGTGGCTCACAGCGGCTAGTGCTGTAGCGTCACAACTGGACAGTCCTGGGTTTGAATCTGCACAACGCCCTTCTGTATGAAGCTTGCAGGTTTTCCCCATTTACACGTCACATTCTCCAAAAGCTATGCTTTCACCCACAAAAAATGATGGGTATCACCTGCCATATCTTTTCATACATTTCCTACACTCTGTCATATTTTGGTATTAATAGTTCCCTTTTAATGTAACCTTTTCAATGAGTCATCAAAAAAAAAAAAAAAAAAAAAAAAATCTGACTGACATGTAAAAGTCACATAAGCCAGAATGTAAAGTTGTATTTGGAGGTGATACATTGCCTTAATATGAGGTGTGTCATAGATTTGTAGTATTGCATTGACTTGGATAATAAATTACTTGCAAAGATTGTCAGACCTTCGGCGTGTTTTCCAAGCATTGGATGGAAGAGTTAAAGAATGTGGACACAGTACCAGCTGTGAACAGGCATGAGACCCACTGTAGTTGGTTACTGCCCGTAGACCTTGTACACAAACTGAATCTACAATGCTCTGGATGAGGTAAATCAAGGTTTTGGACAGAAATATCCCCCAATGTTGATCCCAACTGCTTTGGGTGTTAATCTGTAACAGTGTGTCTGAACTTAGATATTTCATCCATTTTATAAAGTGCCAACATCTGTGACACAAACGGAACTGAAATGCCTTAAAAAAAAATTAAAGCTTCTTTGATGTCAACATTAAAACCAGAAGAAAGCCTGTAAGCAAACATAACCACTATTCTAAAACAAACCAAACAAACAACAAAAAAACATTACAACTATTTTTGGAGCACATATTACACTATCAAAAATAAAATCAAAGCTTCTTTGAAAAATAAGATCAATCTTAAAACAGAATTTAAAAAAAGAAACTTAAATAAAACAAACAAAAAGATACATGAAGTAAAGAGAAATGAAGAAGTAGATGCAAACACAGAAGTGGCCAGTATTAAAGCATCCCGATACTGGTAAAACCATGTAAATGGTATATTCTGAAGATCAAACAGATCTATGCTTTAAAGCAGTGGTCCCCAAACTACAGCCTGCGGGCCAGATACGGCCCGCCTCCACATTTGGCCCGGCCCCCTGAACAATACCAGAGACGCATTATGATTTTTTTTTTTTTTTTTTCAGTCTGGCAACGCGATCGAGACCAATTCACGCATAGAACGTGACATTCTAGTCCACCCTTCTATTCCACCCTTCAACAGCAATTCTAGTTCGCTACTTGCTCCGGTCGCCTCTCTCTCTACTCACCTGCACACTTCACACACGCCGTCCGCTCCGCAGGGCCATTCACACGGGGGCGTGCCTCGGCTGCGCGCACCCACTCACTCACTCACGTTCATGCACTGAGGTGCCCTATCTAAACACATGAACCAGACACATCCTACAACACTAGACTCACCCCTGTCAAACGGAATAATGGCAAAAAGGTTAGGCAAGAGAAAAATTGATTCAGAATGCAGGGTATTTAACCTGCAGTGGACAAACGATTATTTTTTGTTCAATGCAAAGAAAAGGCTGTTTGTCTCATCTGTCAAGAGGCTGTGGCGGTATTCAAAGAATACAATCTGTGCCGACACTATGAATCCCGTCACAAAGACAAGTATGATAGCTTGCAAGGCCAAATGCGAGCAGACAAACTCTCAAAGCTAAAAAGTGGGCTGTTAGCTCAGCAGAATACATTTGTACGCCAAGCTCAGCTGAACCAGTCATCCGTTCGGGCCAGCTTTCGGGTTGCTCAACTGATAGCAAGCAGCGGTAAACCTTTCACTGATGGAGAATTTGTCAAGAAATGTTTGAATGCTGTCGCGGAGGAGGTGTGTCCCGAGAAGAAAGATGTCTTTAATGCCGTCAGTCTGTCGGCGAGTACAATCACCAGACGCATTGAAGAAATCGGGGGTAATGCCCAGCTGCAGCAGAAGACGAAAGAATTTGACTTTTTTTCATTAGCACTGGATGAGAGCACGGACGTGCAGGACACAGCGCAGCTGCTCATTTTTATCCGTGGAGTTAGCGCAAACTTTGAAATGTGCGAGGAGCTGGCAGCCCTCCAAAGTTGCACAGGGACTACGACGGGGGAGGATATTTTCGGCAAAGTATAGGTAAGAGTTTAACTAAGAGATTCTGCTCTGACAACTAAGCTGAACTTTTACCTGTTAAGATTGCGCACGGCACAACAGAAAGTTAATGTTCCATGGACTTTTTTTCTGAGAAGAACCAGAGAGGGTTATTTGGTTATTATTTATTTCATAAATAGTGTTATTTATTTTGGCGCCTTGCATGGCAGCGGCCCTCTGATTCTACACTTGGGGTGTGTGTGATTAACACTGTAGATAGGTAAAACACAATCTCGTTCTACTGTACATGAATGGTTGTACAGTTGAATGACAATAAAGGGTGATTTAATTAATTTAATTCATTCATTCATTAATAGTGTTATTATTTATTTTCTGACTTTTTTTTCCTGTGAAGATCCTGGAAAGGGTTATTAATATTTGGTTATGTGTGGCTTTCTGGAAAACAATAAATGTTTACTTTTAGGCACCCCTGCGATCGTCTCAATTTTTCTGTTACAAACTGACCCCGGCCCCCATCAGAGAAGGCAAAAGTTATGTGGCCCTCACAGGAAAAAGTTTGGGGACCCCTGCTTTAAAGGAACAAGATTTTCACCTTAAAATAATGTTCTCAAAATCATTTTGATGATACAGTTCTACGAGAAAGTATTTGGCCCCTTCTTGGTTCCTTATATGTTTGCATATCTGTCACAATTAAATGTTTCAGATCAAACAAATTTTAATAATAGACAAAGATAACCCAAAATGCAAAATGAAGTTTTAAATGATGTATTCATTTATTAAGTGAAAAAAGCTATCCAAACCTACCTGGCCCTATGTGAAAAAGTAACTGCCCCCTAAATTTAATCACCAGTTGTGCCACCCTTGGCGGCAGCAGCTGCAATCAAGTGTTTGCGATAACTGGCAGTGAGTCTTTTACATCGCTGTTGAGGAATTTTGGCCCACTGTTCTTTGCAGAATTGTTTTCATTCAGCCACATTGGAGGGCTTGCACTTAAGGTCACAAACTGATGGCCGGACATTCTCCTTCAGGATTTTCTGGTAGAGAGCAGAATTCATGGTTCCATCAATTACAGGAAGTCGTCCAGGTCTTGAAGCAGCAATGCAGCCCTAGACCATTGCACTACTACCACCATGTTTGACTGTTGGTATGATGTTCTTTTTATGAAATGTTGTATTAGTTTTACACCAGATGTAGCGAGACACACAGCTTCCAAAAAAGTTCAACTTTTGTCTCGTCAGTCCACAGAATATTTTTCTAAAAGTCTTCGGAATCATCAAGATGTTTTTTGGCAAATGTGAGATGAGCCTTTGTCTTCTTTTTGGTCAACAGTGGTTTCTGCCTTGGAACTCTCCTACGGGTGTCATTTTTGTCCAGTCTCTTTCTTATTGTTGAATCATGGACCAGTGTCCAAACTGGGGCAAGTGAGGCCTGCAGTTCTTTAGATGTTGTCCTGGGTTGTTGTTTTTCATCTGTTCTTGAATTTCTTTAGATTGTGACGTGTTGCTTTTTGAGATCTTTCAGCCTACTTCAATTTGTCAGACAGGTTCCATTTATGTGACTTATTGATTCGTCAGGTCTGGCAGTAATCAGGCCTGGTACTGGCTAGTGAAATTGAATTCCACTTTCCCAAAAAATGTGGCTAATCACAGTCAATTCATGACATAATGGGGGCAATTACTTTTTCCACATAGGGCCAGGCAGGTTTGGATAGCTTTTTTCCCCCTCAGTAAGTAAAATCATCATTTAAAAAATGCCTTTTGTACTTACATGGGTTACCTCTGTCTAACATTAAAATTTGTTTGATGATTTGAAACACTTACGTGTGACAAACATGCAAAAATATAAGAAATTAGGAAGTGGGCAAATACTTTTTCACAGTACTGTACATCAACTTTTGATCGGATGAATGTCACTTCTCCCATAGTCTGAATGGGCCCACATTGCTGGCAACAGCTGTGTTCTTGGTTGGAACACTACAAGGACTAAAATTATGGCGACTATGACCTCAGTCCAGACAGCCAATCACAGGGCACAACTTCAGCCACCAACAACTAAATGCCCTGTGATTGTTTGCTGGTACTCAGGTCAAAGTTGCTATAGCTGTAGTTTTTTCAGTGTTCTTACTTGGAACAAGAAAATTACATAATGATGCTTTAACACAGGGATGTCCAGTCATGTACCATGGAGGGCCAAGACCCTGCAGGCTTTACCCCCAACCAGTGTTTTTCAACAGCAGATTCCACTGAATTTCTTCCCACTGATTGCTGACAAGTGAAAACACCTGCTGAAGAGACTGGGTAGAAAAGAAAACGTGTAGGGTCTTGGCCCTCCATGGCACATGATTGGACACCCCTGCTTTAACAGTTGATTTCCACATCCTAGTGGCCTCCACTTCAACAACAGCACTTCTTACTTCACACAATACGGTTTTGGGATTTAATGGAAATTCACCTGCTTTCAGGGGAGGAATTTGAGGGGAAAAATTGGTCATTAAATTGGTTTGGTATGTTATTAAAAGAGCCCACGCATAAAATGGAAATCAAAGGAAAGCCTGGATACATTAAATCTCTTATTTACAGACAGCCCTATGCAATCCCTGTTTAGCAACTTTGGGTTTTTACCATGTGGAGAGGCTCAAAGTGAACTGACATTTAGAATGACATCTGGAATGCTTTAAATCAGTCATCTCTTCAGAGGCCCAAAATGATCCAATATCCTCTTCATTTTCTGATTGTCGGAAGCTTTGTTGAAACTGTGGGAAATATATTTATATTTTGAGACTCAAGTGATAAAAAGACACGAGCCAGCTTCAGGTGAGGTCTCATAGTCTTCCTGACAAACCTCATGATGCCCAATGTCAGCACCATATCTGTTTCACAATAAAAGTTAAAAGCAATTTGAAGGACTTCAGGTCTCTTTTTTTTTCTTAATTAAAATATTTGCACCAATTGACCAAGCTAGGACATGTGAAGCTAAAACATATTAAATTATCTACAAAAAGGCAAGCTCAATGTCTGAATGTATCAGACAAACAAGAAGTGAAATCAGTTATCTTACAAAAAGGTTAAAAAAAAGACGACTCAGAACATTGTGTTGAACTGTTCCTTTTGAGGCTGCATCCTCACTCCTCATGATAGTAGTATTAGAAAAGAATAAGAACAATGTTCCAAAAAAAGACTCTGCAGCTTTAGTGTTTGTAACGTTGCTCTTGACTTATCAAAATAGAAGCTTCTTGTTCCATTCTTCCATTCCCGACTGCCTGTTTTCCTCCAGCATTGTGTGTTTGGAGTAAAAGAGTTTCTCTGAAAATGTGCGTTTATAGAAAATATCTTTTGCCGAGCCATTTATGTGGGATAGTCTGTGTTCTCTGAGTGTCTAGCGGTTTATGTGTAGAGTCACTGTACTGGGTTTCAGTACTTCGTAGGACCCCAGTCTTGCTCCACCTCCAGTCAGAGATCTAATATGGGGGATGACAAGAGCAGCCACTTAGAAACAAAAGCTATCGCTATACAGTGGAATATTTAATCACATCCAAACAAAGGAAAAACATTAAACAGTGTACATATAAAGTGTAAGCAACTTACAGGCATGAAAAGTAAAGCCAATGATCCTAAATATGCATTCTTTCTAAATGCAACTCTTACAGTTATAAAAGCAGGTCTGTACAAATGTATAGAAAAGTGACTCTTTGGATCAGTTTAATTCCCACCTCTTATGGCATACAATGACGAAAGGAGCCTTCTGTGCTTTGGATTCTCTGGATTTCTGCACATTTTTGGAAAGCTTATGGATATCATCAAAATGCTGCAATACAACTGGAAGTCATGGGGGCAGTTTCATTGAGTGTAGCCAACATACTATGCAAGACCAGTGAAACACAGTGAAAAATATTAAATGGTAGAACTTTCTGAGAAGTTGTGCAAGTTAGCAAGAAATTACATATTTATAAGGCTGACTCTGAAAGGTGGATGTATTGCTTAACATCCATGCCAACGTAAACAAAAATGTGAGGGTAGTAATGGCTATAATGTTTATGTATCAATTTTCTTATATAAAGATAGTAAAATAACTTGGTTTTACTTGTTTAAGTCTTGCTAAATACAGCATGATGTTTATTTTGTAAATCTGGATCTCACGTGGTATAAATTAGGCTGGAACTGCGCCATCCCATACATCTACAGCCTTTGACTCTGGAACCAAATAGTTCTCTCTCTTGCATAAAACCAGTGGCTCCCCGTGGGTCAACCCAAATAATCTCACAAACTTAAGGGAAAAAGTTGCAAATTTCCACTGAAAAAGTCAAAAATGTACAAGAAAGGTTGCAAAAAAAAAAAAACCAAAACAGATTTATGAGAAAATATATTTAATGAGGAAAAATTGGCACATTTACCAGGAAAAATGTCAAATATACAAGAAAAATGTCTGAAACTTATGAGGAAAAAAAAAATCAAAAACGTACAAGAAAAACAAGTCCATCAATGACAGAATAGCTCATTCTGGCCTGATGAAATCACCCCGAGACAGCTCAGATCTCCTGACCACTGATCTTCATTGTGCATGAGTTTGCTGAACATTGGGACAGTTGCCTAGGAGGAGTAATGATTTTCGTGAAATCATAAATGCCGAGGTCTACTGCCCTTTGACAAAGACCCTGACCTTGACCACAACTTGGATGCAGACAATCCCAAGGATCATTGTGAGTTAGTTTGGTAAGCATCGAGGCAATTGACTAGGAGGAGTAGTGATTCTTGTGAAATATGAACAGATGGACGCATTAGCTCCTTTCAGCTTTGCTGGTATCAGCTAACCAGACCATCAGTGAAGGAGTAGCTCATTCCAGGATGACGACATCACCCCAGGAGTGCCCAGATCTCCTGACTCTTGACCTTGAGCACAACCTAGACACAGATCTATCTAAGATGTGCTTGAAGTCAAGGTCAATGGCCTAGGAGGAGTAACGTTTTTTTGTGAACTCAAAAACTCATTTTTTTGTGAACTCATTGTGAACTCCTCACGCTGGAAGACCTACACTGCTCCCGTTGCCAGAAGAAAGCCCAAAATATCTTAAAGGATACTTCACATCCTGGGCACTCACTGAACTACTGCCATCTGGGAAACGATATAGACTAATGAACACAAGGACAAACAGACTCAAACATAGCTTTTACCCAACAGCAATAACCATTCTGAACAAATTGAGGAAGTAATGTGCAAAATGGACATGATGGTATGTTGTTGAATGCTCTTTGCAATGACTGTGTGTGCATGATGTCCTGTGTTGATGTCTGTGTGAATGTGGCTAGATATTTATTCTTTTTAAATTATTTTTATTTGACTTTAGTATTTTTAGGTTTATGTTTTTTATAAATAGGGCAATGTTTTTATAAATGGGGCACTGACTGGAGAGCACTTTGAATTTCGTTGTACTTGTGACAATGACAATTAAAGATCTATCTATCTAAATGCCCAAATCTTCTGACCTTTGACCTTGACCTCAACCCGGATGCAGACCCACCTGAGGATCATTATCAGGGAGTATGGGGAGCATCCAGGCAATTTCCTAGGAGGAGTAACAATTTTTCTGAACTCACATACTGTAAGTGCCCACATCTCCTGACCTTTGACCCTGACCTTGAGCACAACTTGGATGCAGACCTGCCTGGGAAATATTGTGAGTGAGTTTGTCAAGCATTGCTGCAATTTCCTACGAGAAGTAATGACTTTCTGTGATGGACTGGCGATGTGTCCAGGATGTACCCTGCCTCTCATCCAAAGACGCTGGGATAGGCTCCAGCCCCCCCGCGACCCGAAAAGGATTAAGCGGAAGAAGATGGATGGATGGATGGATGGATGTTTTACAGCTCAGTGCATTTCCCCCCAAAATTATTACAAAATAGCTGTTTCCATTATAGAAGTTGCTGAGCCTGGGCCTAAACCATGTTTTACAAGTCACAACAATATGAGAGTGCAACTAGTTCCACCCCTGGTTTTTCATGTTGTTTCAGTAATATTTTAGTGGTTAGATGGATGCTAACAAACCAGTGGGTAATATCAATAACCTAGCTATGGCTTTGTCCATCTTTTCTTATACATCATCTATGATTAAGATGTTAAAGCAGAGATCAAAATAGCCCACACTCCCGTTATTTATGATCAAAACCCACCTGTTCACTTGCTATGCTGGTATGAGTAGGTTGAGTGTTCCGTGGGAGTCTCTATGGCAACGGGCTGTTGGACGGCACTTTCCTGAGAAAGGAGAAGGAACAATTAAATCCATCAGTTATGTACTTTGCAAACATTTACCATTATTGGGAGAGTGGAAAATATAAGTTATTACCTCAACTGAGATGTTGGTGGAAGGCACTTGGGTGTACTGGGGTATGTAGGTCCCCTGCATAGATGTGTTTGCAGGCATATACTGGAGAAAAAAATATTATCAATAGTCGACTGTTTTTTGTCAAATAAAGATGCACTTTGTTTCAAATGTCAATGACCATGCTGAATAATTCACACTCTACTCACGGTGCCACTGCTGCCCATAGAGAGGTGACTGAGCTGCTGCGTCAGAGGCCCCATCATTGAGGCTGGCTGGATGGACATTGTATGGTCAATTCCTGGTGTCAGGACAGCGCCCTACGGCAGAGCACACAATGGTGTTACCTGACACTGTTGTCTGAGTCAGAACTGCTGCACTGGTTTGATCTGAAAGCAATGAACAGCAAGAGCTGAACCAGATTCAAATTACTCACTGTGGGCGGCATTATGTACGACTGGTGATGTATCCATGATGGGTTGTGTACCTGCGGGAATGAGAAAGACATGCCTGATGGTGTAAAAATATAAACATTTAACTATTTCAGAATAGTTTTGACAAACTGCTAAAAGCTCTTTCACAGTTTTTATAGTTTTGAGTGTGTGTGCCACACTGATTAAAAAAAGACATTTTAAACCTCAAACATCCAGGTTTTGTTGGGAATGGGAAGAATACATTATCGGAATTCAGTTCTGGGTCAAACGACTCTACACTAGTTGTAGGTGTGTGTTGGCGTCACCTCCTATTAGTGACCAGCACACCTGGGTGAATATGCAAATACAAAATACAAATAAAACATCATAACAGTGCTCCCATAACGGATGAATAAAACAATTAAGCCAACTCCCAAAGAACAAATATTATCATTTGTGGGTTCAGTATGCAGCAGCAGCTTTCTGATATTTGGATAAGTGCAACCTATTGCAAATTATATATTGTAAAATGAGTGATTGTTGGTGTGTTTATCAGTTTTTGGAAAAAAAACACATAAGCATGTAAGTTTTGGTGTTAAAACAGCTCAAAATGACACCTGTACCTGAAAGGATGACACAGGTGAATGCATGTATGGTGAGAGAGAGGTGGGACCGATCAGTCGATTGGGAGCAATGCTATAGGGAGAAGGATAAAACCTGTAGAGAGAGAGAGAGAGACAGAGAAAGAGTTAGCAACCACAGTAACATCTCATCTCCTGTGCTTCTGTCTGGTCTGAATTATAGTACTGACCCATTTTGTAAGGCTGTGGCAGGGTCATAAGTAAGGGTCATTCCTCCCTGGAAAGTAAAGCAAAGTGTGTATGTATGTGGATGAATATGGTCATAACAGAGACATCAGGCATTAAAAATAAGACTCACACTCTCCCCATCTCTCCAGGTCCGACCATTCTGCAAATACTTTCCTTGGCTTTGACGCTTCTTCTGGCCCCCATCAGCAAATTTACACAGTAAAGGTTCTGAGGGCACTACATTAGGGAATTCAAAAATAAAAGAATTACAGAAAGAACAATATTTAGTTTAATTAATTTAATACTGTTCTGACTGGATCCTGAAATAATCTGTCAAAAAAAAGAAAAGCTGAATCCCCTTAAAAATAACAGCTCAAAATATATAAATTCAAAACTCACCTGGAACTCCAGGTGGAGTCTTGATATATTTTCCATTGAAATGCTGGATGATGGCCTCACATTTCTCTGTTGACTCCATTCTATAATAAAAAATAATGTGCTAAGCTGATCAACCCAGTCTACTGTTCTTAACAATGCCAGAAATGAAGCCGCTGCCAGTTTAAGCGTTTCAACTTATAATGGCCACCAGAGGGCTCACTCATCCCAATTAATACTGAGAGGAGAGTTGGCATGTAACTTGCTTTCAGTTTTCATGATAAAGTGTAAGTTTGGAAATTTTCCATGTGAAAATGAATGTTTTCTTCAAAGCACAAGACAGCACAGGAGTAAACTAAATATGCTAATAAATATAGGATGTTTATACCTGGCAAAACCCACTCCTCTACTGGTTCCGTTGGAGTCACGGAGGATACGTGTAGAAATGGCCTGACTGAAAGGCTTCAGCATGTTCTCCAGCTCCTGCTCATCCATGGACAGTGGCAAGTTGGAGATGTACAAGTTGGTGGGGTCCTGCTCCTGTTGCTAATCAGAGACAAGCAAGAGGACATTTACAAACTAAATCAGAATATGTTTTTGAGGTTCTGCAGCAGAGTAATGCCCTGTCACACACAATTGTATACACGCAGGTGGGTCAAAGTGGTGCTCAAGTAAGTACAGGTATAGGTAAGTGTCTCACAAGCGGTATGCAGGTGTGGTGTACATGGAAAAGTTTTAAAATTCATCTGCATGTTCTCTGAGTAAATACAAAATACAGTTTTTAAACGATGATTTCATTTATTAAGGGAAAAAATGCTATACAAACCTACCTGGCCATATATGAAAAAGTAATTCCCCCCTAAACCTAATAAGTGGTTGTGCCACCCTTGGCGGCAACAACTGCAATCAAGCGTTTGTGATAACTGGCAATGAGTCTTTTATATGGGCAGCACGGTGGTGCAGTGGTTAGCACTGTTGCCTAACAGCTAGAAGGTTCCAGGTTCAAATCCCCAGGCTGGCAAGGGTAGGAACCTTTCTGTGTGGAGTTTGCATGTTCTCCCTGTGCTGCGTGGGTTTACTCCGGGGGCTCTGGTTTCCTCCCACAATCCAAAGACATGCATGTTAGGTTAATGGGTTGTTGTAAATTGTCTCTAGATATCTGTCTCCTATAGGCCCTTAGAATAGAGGGTTAGTATTAGTGAAGCACTTTGAGTAGTCTTTGAGACTAGAAAAGCGCTATATAAGTATAGGTCCCTCCCTATATTGTTATTGATGAATTTTGGCCCACTCTTTTTTGCAGAATTCTCATAATACAGCCATATTGAAGGGCTTGAGCTTAAGATCGCGAACTGATGGCTGGACATTCTCCTTCAGGATTTTCTGGTAGAGAGCAGAATTCATGGTTCCATTAATTACAACATCCATCCATCCATCCATCTTCTTCCGCTTAATCCTTTTACAACTCCTCCAATTCTTGAAGCAGCAAAGCAACTCCAGACCATCACACTACCGCCACCATGTCTGACTGTTGGTATGATGTTCTTTTTATGAAATGCTCTGTTAGTTTTACGCCAGATGTAAATAGATAAACTTTATTAATCCCCAAGGGGAAATTAATTTTTCTTAGCAAACAAACACATATACTATGGGGGACCCATGTTTCGGTATTCGTCTCAGACTGGAAGGAAGGGAGATGCAGTAATTTCCTCTGACGGAAGAGCATGGGGATTAAGGGGCTGGGGGACAATAGGAATTGTGATGCAAGAAAGAACTGAGATGCAAGACCTCAGGCAGCAGGGATGTGTGAGTGTTGTAACATAAAAGCGAGTCCCTGCTACATGTGGAGGATGTTTTTCTGATTCTGAGAGATGTGAGAGAGTGAATAAAGTTCATCTGCTCTGAATGCTTGGCCTGGTTATTCCTCTCTCCACACTGGTGACCCTTGACGAATAATGGAACACGAGGCAAACACCCCTGAGATGACCCGGACAGGAAGCCCCAGCAACGCGTGCGCCATTTCGGTCAAACTACCAGACTTTTGGCTGCACGACCCAAAGTCTTGGTTCCTCCACACCGAGGCCCAGTTCGCGCTCCGGGGAATAACGGCAGATGACACCAGATATTACTACGTGGTCGCAGCGCTGGACGCTCGCACGACTCAGCAAGTAGCGAGCCTGCTCCAACAGCCCCCAGCCCACGACAAATACGGGGCTCTCAAAGCCACGCTGACCCGGCGCTACACGCTCTCGGACTGCGAGAGAGCGGAGAGGCTCCTGACGCGCTCCGAGTTAGGAGACGGGTCGGAGGTCGAACTGATGGAGACGATGTTGGCGTTGATGGGCACGGACGACAGGCATTTTCTGTTTGCCCACCTTTTCCTCTGGAACCTCCCAACGGTGGCCAGAGCGGTCCTTGCCAACTCGCCATTGCTGGCCGCATGTGACTACCGTGCGCTAGCCCAGGAGGCAGATCGGATCATCTTCACCACCACAGCCCTCACAGTGAACGCAGTGGCGTCGGAACCCAGCGAGATGGCCAGCAGAAGCGAGGAGCCAGCGATGGTAGCGGCAGCAGGGGCCAGGAAGTGCCAGACAGACACGCTCTGCTCCTACCACCGCCATTTTGGAGCGGACGCACGCCGATGCGTGCCACCGTGCCAATTCAAGCATTCGGGAAACGCCAGGACCGGCAGTCGGTAGCAGCTGCTACCGCCGGTGAAGAAAGTAAGCTGCTCTACGTGACAGACTCACGCTCGGGGAGATGGTTCCTCGTGGACTCCGGCTCCCAAAAGAGCCTCATCCTGCAGTCCTATGCCGACCGGCTAGCGGGAGCTAGCGGCCCCGAGCTGATGGCCGCAAACGGCTCAGACATTAAGACTTTTGGTGAAAGGACACTGACTGTATCCCTGCACGGCCGTACGTACCAGTGGACATTCGTCATAGTGGCATGCAGTTTCCCAATCTTAGGCACTGATTTTTTGTGTGCACACAGACTACTAGTCGATGTTGCTAACAGACGCCTGATTAATGCAATGTCTTTTGATTCGCTCCCTTGTACAGCTTGAGGAGCCGGGCCAACAACACTAGCCAACGTCACAGCTCCAGGTGGTAAGTTCCACACACTGTTCACCCAGTTCCCAGCACTCACGGTCCCAACGTTTTCGGCGGCCATCACTAAACACGAGGTGGAGCACTTTATTACCACCACCGGGTCGCCCATTTTCACACGACCTCGGTGCCTGGACACAGCTAAACTGGCCATAGCGCGCGAGGAGTTTGCCAACTTGGAAAGGCTGGGCATCATCAGACAATCAAACAGCCCATGGGCATCCCCACTACATATGGTCCCTAAGGCCGAGGGATCGCGGCAACCTTGCGGAGATTTCCACAGATTAAACAACGCCACAGCGCACGACTGCTACCTGATCTCCACATATTCAGGATTTTTCCGTTCACCTCGCCAGGGCACGTATTTTTTCTAAGATAGACCTGGTTCGTGGTTACCACCAGGTCCTGGTGCGCGCGGAGGACATACCTAAAACGGCAGTAATAACCCCGTTTGGTCTGAGTTTTTACGCATGCCTTTCGGGTTAAAAGGCGCGGCACAGACATTCCAACGCATGATGGATGCGGTGTTGCACGATCTGCCGTTTGTGTTCATCTACCTGGATGACATCCTGGTGGCCAGCGCGTCCAAGGATGAACACATAACCCACCTCAGGACGGTTTTCCGGAGGTTAGAGGAGCATGGGTTAATAATCAACCCGGCAAAATGTCAGTTCGACGTGACGGGGATTGATTTTTTGGGACACCGCATCTCACCGGAGACAAGACAGCCTGGTGCCCACGACTGACTCAGCTTTTTTAAAGAGTTTATTTAGTCTGTTCTTGTCCTTCACCCTGATCCCTGCTCACCAACACACCACAGTAAAGAAAATGGTGCTAGAACATGTGGAGCATTCTGTTGCAGACACTAAAGGACCTGAGCCTTCTGAGAAAATAGAGTCGGCTCAGGCCCTGTAGAGTACCTCAGTGTTTGTGGACCACTCCAGCTTACAGTAAGATGTCACTTGCTCCACTTCTCCACCTGCGATGGAAATGGGCAGAGGCGTCGACTTCCTGCAGCTGAAATCCACCACAATTTCCTTTGTCTTATCAACATTTATCTGTAAGTGGTTCTTCCCACACCACTTCACAAAATCATCCACCAGTGTTCGATACTTCTCATCCCGTCCCCTTTCCACACACCCCACTATTGCCGTGCCATCGGAGTATTTTTGAAGATGGCATGACTCGGAGCAGTATTTGAAATCCGCGGTGTAGATGGTGAAGAGGAAGGGAAAAAGCACCGTTCCCTGGGGAGCCTCGATGTTACTTATCAGACGGTCAGACACACAGCTCTGCAGCCTCACAAACTGTTGGTGATCCAGGTAGCGAGGGAAGTGTCAGTGTCCATGCGCTTCAACTTCTCCCTCAACAGTCCCAGCTGGATGGTATTAAAGGCAGATGAGAAGTCGAAGAACATGATGCGGACCGTGGTGCTAGGTCTATCTAGGGAAGAGTAGGCCCTCTGCAGCAGGTAAATAATTGCATCATCCACTCCCACATGGGGCTGGAATGCAAACTGCAGTGGGTCTTGGACCGAACACACAAGTCTCCTCAGGTAAGCCAGCATCAACCTCTCCATGACCTTCATTATGTGGGAGGTCAGAGCTATGGGCCTGCAGTCATTCAGTGCCACAGGACAACCTTTCTTAGGCACTGGGATCAGGCATGATGTTTTCCATAGCTCTGGAACTCTCTGATGGTACAGGCTCATACTGAAGAGGTGCTGGAAGACTCCACAGTTGACTCACACAGGCCTTCAGCACATGAGGGCTTATGTTATCTGGTCCTGGAGCCTTCCCGAGGTGGAGCCTCTCCAGCTCTTTCCTCACCTGGCCAGCAGTGATGCTAAGGGTGGCTGTACTGTCAAGAGATGTGGTTCTATCAGGAGGTGAGGCAGAATTACCCAGTGAGTGAGGGGAAGGAGGTGTCTGGCTCAGAACTGGCTGGCTACCACTGGTGTGTGATGGGAAGGACAACAGACCAGTGACAGAGCTGCTGTTGGTGGTGGATGACTCAAACCTATTAAAAAAACTGGTTCAGCTCATTAGCCCACTGTGTATTCCCCTCAACAGCACCGCTGTTCTTCTTACTGAAACCAGTTATTTCTCTCATCCCACTCCACACAGGCAACACTCAAACAAACAAACACTCACGTAAGACAGGCAGCCGCTGTCACGGCGCCATGATAGGGCAGAACACACGCCTTCCAAAAAGTTCAATTTTTGCGTTGTCAATTCACAGAATATTTTTCTAAAAATCTTTGGAATCATCAAGATGTTTTTTGGCAAATGTGAGATGAGGATTTGTGTACTTTTTGGTCAGCACTGGTTTTCGCCTTGGAACTTTCCCATGGGTACCATTTTTGTCCAGTCTCTTTCTTATTGTTGAATCATGGACCAGTGTCCAAACTGAGGCAAGTGAAACCTGCAGATCTTTAGACGTTCTGGGTTTTTGTTTCTCATCCGGTCTTTAATTTCTTCAGATCATGGCCTGATGTGTTGCTTTTTGAGATCTTTTATCCTATTTCACTTTGTCATACAGGTTCTATTTAAGTGATTTCTTGATTCAACAGGTCTGGCAGTAATCAGGCCTTGGTGTGGCTAGTGAAATTTAACTCTGCTTTCAAGAAAATGTGGTTAATCATAGTTAATTCATGACTAACCATCGGAGTGGTGGCTTAGAGGTAGAGCATCCACCCCACAACCGGAAGATTGGGGTTCAAGTCCCGGCTGGGTCATGCCAAAGACCATATAAAAATGGAACTTCCTGCCATCCAGCTTGGTGCTCAGCAAAAATGGAACGGAGGAGGGAAATGTGGGCAGCAGTGGCTCGGGAGGTTGAGCGGGTCAACTAATAACCGGAGGGTTGATGGTTTGAATCCCACTCTCCCCAGACATCCTGCCACTGTGTCCCTGGGCAAGACACTGTACCCACCTTGCCACCAGTGTCCATGACACTGGGCATGAATATGTATAAATGCTTGGTAGTAGTCGAAGAGGCCGTTGGCATGAATTGACAGCCATATTTCTATCAGTCTGCCCCAGGGGGGCTGTGGCTACAGTAGTAGCTAACCACTACTATTGTCTGTGGAGTGAATGAATAATGTATCTGCTGTAAAGCGTCTTTGAGTGTCTATGAAAAGTGCTATATAAATCTGAGGCATTATTATTTTTATTATTATTATTACCTCCGCCAAGGAGGTTATGTGATCATCAGCGTTTGTTTGTCTGTCTGTTTGTCTGTCTGTTTGTTTGTCTTTTTGTTTGTTAGCAAGATAACTCAAAAACTTATGGACAGATTTTCATGAAATTTTCACAGATTGTCAGAAATGGGGTATCCTACAGATGATTACATTTTGGTGGCAATCCGGATCACCGTCCAGAAGAAAACCGCCATTACGGAAAATGCCATTTTCGTGAATAACTACTGAACCACTAATCCTATCATTGTCAATCCAATTGCTAGTCATATGTTTTCATGGTCAAGGAATCTGAAAACGCACACACAAACACTGTATGGGGGGAACTGTGGCCACCATTACGGAAAATGCCATTTTCGTGAATAACCACTGAACCACTAATCCTATCATTGTCAATCCAATTGAATCGGTGAATTCAAAAGGGGCCCAAGTCCAAGAAATATGTTTTTGCAGGAAATCAAATAAATTGCATATCTCAAAGGTAGTCTATGCCAGATGGTTCATACTTTACTCAGATATAGCACAAGGCCATAGCTTAGAAATGCTATAATATGAAGCATTTCCCTTTTTTAATTTCAGAGGATTGGCAAACTAAAGTCCCTGGACTTGGGCCCTTCTTGAATTAAACAATAAGAACATATGAAAAGAAGCGCATAACATCTATTTCTCACATGTTGAAAACGTTTTTTTTTTAATTATGCCATGCTTTGAACACCTTTTATGATCACTTTATATTCAAACTATTGTTTTGATAACTGCCAGCAAATGAGATTTTCATCTTAAAGTGGGCAGATTAACATAGAGGTCCATCTACTGGTAACTAATCGTCAAAGTCAGACTCATCTTCATGCCTAGCACCACAAACTGTTAAATTACTGAGGAACTGCTGAGCCTCTGGTGAAAGATATTTCGCCAATTTCTGAACATCTTGGATGACTGGTGGTGCCACCTATGACTTTAAGTTTAATCCATGCAGGAAGGGCCCAAGTCCTGGACTTGGGTCTCTCTTGCACTCAATGCATAAACAATGCTGTGAATAGTCAATGCATTAAAGTTGACTTGGGACGTTTTTGCACATAATCAGATAGCTTGTCTCTTAAAGTTCATTAAACGTGTAATATCTGGGTTTTGAAAAAGTGTGGACTTGGGCCCTTTTGGAATTCACCGATTCAATTGCTAGTCATATGTTTTCATGGTCAAGGAATCTGAAAACATACACACAAACACTGTATGGGGAGAACTGTGGCCGCCATTACGGAAAATGCCATTTTCGTGAATAACTACTGAACCACTAATCCTATCATTGTCAATCCAATTGCTAGTCATATGTTTTCGTGGTCAAGGAATCTGAAAACGTACACACAAACACTGTATGGACGGAACTGTGGCCGCCATTACGGAAAATGTCATTTTCGTGAATAACTACTGAACCACTAATCCTATCATTGTCAATCCAATTGCTAGTCATATGTTTTCATGGTCAAGGAATCTGAAAATGTACACACAAACACTGTATGGGGGGAACTGTGGCGCTTGGCGGAGGTCTGCGCTCTCCGAGTACTTTTCTTTTTTTTTCTTTTTTCCACAATATCTTTATTGAACCTTTTTTTTTTAACAAACATGATACAAACAATCAAACACTAACACTAAAGTACTACAAAAAAAAAATGCACTAAAAACACCAACAACCACCAACAAAATCAAGTCTTCAACAATGCTCCTCTGTTTAGTCTAGACAATCCAATACATAAGTATACATATTATGTTCACCAGTTTGGAATTTACAAGGTCCACACACATCATTCACCTTCTTCTTCAAGAGTTATGTTTAAATTTTTTACATAATCAATAAAAGGTCTCCATATATTCTCAAACACAATTTCCTTTGATTTCAGTATATATGTTATTCTTTCTAATGGAAGGTTTGTTAACATCTGTCTTAACCACTGAGTCACATCTGGTCTATGAGTCTTTTTCCATAATAGTGCAATACATTTTTTGGCATTAAGCAAACTGAGGTCTATGAATGTTCTTTCACTTTTATTAAAATTATGCTTTTCTGGGTACAGACCCAACAAAAACAGTTTAGGATTCAATATGATTTGTTTTGAGATTATTTTTTCAATTGTTACCCTCACCTCTTCCCAAAACATTCTTATTAATCTACATTCCCATAAACAATGAAATAGGGTTCCTTTACTTTCCATGCATTTTGTGCATGTATCTGGTATATTTTTGTTATATCTATTTAACTCCTCCGGTGTAACATACATCCGCATTAACCATTTGAAATGTATCAATTTAAGGCGTGCATTTATTGATTTGGTTTGAGCTTCTGTACAAGCCAATTCCCATTGTTCCTCTGAAATTTCAATTTGCAGATCTTCTTTCCAGTAGTTTAATCTTTTCAGTGAATTTTCACTTGAAGATAGTGTCAATGAGTTATAAAACTCTGAAATAATACCCTTTCTTTTACTATCTTTCATCATCATTTTTTCCAAGGATGAATAAATAGGTCGAGTGAGAGCTTTATTTTGATTTGATCGAATAAAGTTTCTAAGTTGAAGATATTTAAAAAAATGTGTTCTATTGAGATTAAATTTGATCCTCAGCTCTTCAAAAGACATTATGTTATCTGCACATGGCAAATATAAATCCTGAATCTTTTGTATCCCTTTTAAATTCCATACTTTAAATACAGCGTCCGCTCTCCCTGGTTTAAAATATTGATTACCCCATATTGGACTAAATTGTGACAATAACTGTGGTTCTTTTAAATAGTTTTTAGCTTCACACCATATTTTGATCATATGCTTTACAAATGGATTTTTAACTTGTTTTTGTAATTTTTTTGCCGAATCTGAGTATATGAATATGGGAAGAGGTAAAGGCAAATTGTATGATTCCATTTCAGTCCAGTGAGGGAGATCATTTGATGAAAAATAATATGTCATAGACCTCAGTTGTGCCGACCAATAATACAACATAAAATTTGGACATTTCAGACCTCCACGATCAAATGGTAAATATAATAAAGACAAACGTAATCTAGCCCTCCTGTTGTTCCATATAAATTCCACTAACTTTTTTTTTATTCTTGAGAATAGATCTAAAGGTGGTGATAAGGGAATGTATTGAAATAAATAAAGTATTTTAGGTAGAATATTACTTTTAAGTATATTGATTCTCCCGATCATCGACATTGGTAGTGACATCCATCTCTGAGTTAACTCACTGATATCTGACATTGAGGCTTCATAGTTGACACTGGCGACTGATTCTAGCTTAGGCACAATTTGGATTCCTAAATATTTAAACTGATTTACAACATTGAATTGATTTACCTCAGGGGCTGGGTAATTTCTCTGGATCTCATTTAGCATTAATATTGAAGATTTAGTTTTATTTATTTTATATCCTGATATTTCCCCAAAATTCTTTATTAAATTCAACAAGGTTGGAATTGATTTTTTTAGATTCGACATAAACAAAATTATATCATCGGCGTACAGGGAGATTTTATGTTCTGTTGGTCCAACTTTAATTCCATATATTTGTGAATGTAAACGTATCGCTATCGCTAAAGGTTCAATTGCCATAGTAAACAGTAAAGGTGAAAGTGGACAGCCTTGTCGACATCCTCTATTGATTTTTATTGGTTTTGAAATATTGTTATTTGTTAGGATTTCTGCTGTAGCATTATTGTATATTATTTGAACCCATTTTATGAAATTATTTCCAAGTCCAAACCTTTGTAGGACTTCAAAAAGAAAGGGCCATTCAACTCTATCAAAGGCCTTTTCGGCGTCCAATGATAGGAGAGCTGTATCCGGTGCTTCTTTATTAAAATAGATAATATTAAATAGTCTTCTTACATTATGGAAGCCTTGTCTACCCTTTATAAAGCCATTCTGATCTCGATTAATAATATTTGGTAAAATTTCTTGTATTCGTCTTGCTAAAATTTTACAGATTATCTTAAGGTCGGCGTTTAATAGGCTTATTGGTCTCATATTTTCACATTTATTAGAGGGCTTACCTGGTTTTGGCAGCAGTATAATTAAGGCATTATTTATGTATGATGGTAAATTATTATTTTGAAATGCTTCTAAAACCATTTCCAAAAAAGGTTTTATTAATTTATTCTTAAATTTTTTATAAAGGTCAACTGGGAGACCATCTGGTCCTGCACTTTTTCCTGATTTCATATTATCAATGGCTAGCCCAACTTCTTCTTGACTAATTTTAGACTCCAATATCTCCCTGTTTTCATTTGGAATACACGGTATAGATAGTTCGTTCAAAAACCCATTTAGTTTTGTTAAATCAGGTTCATTTTTGGTATCATATAATTTTTCACAGTAATCTCTAAAGGCTCTATTAATTTCTAAAGGATCTATAACTACCTGTCCGTTACTTATAATACTGGTAATTGGTGTTTTAATTTCTAATTGTTTAATCTGCCATGCTAATAATTTTCCTGATTTTTCACCTTGTTCATAAAAAGATTGTTTCAATCTTAGAAGACTCGAGGCAGCTCTATTCGCTGATTTTTTGTCGTATTCAGCTCTCAAAATCAGTAATTCATTCTCCAACCTTGGGTCACTTCCTGCATACACTTTTTCCTGAAGACTTTTTATTTTATGTTCCAATTGGGCTCTCTCCTCTCGAGTCTTCTTAGATTTTGATCCTGTATAACTAATAATATGTCCCCTAATAAAAGCTTTGAAAGCCTCCCATTTTACACATGCTGATGTTTGTGTAGAATTGATGTCAAAGAACTCGTCTATCTGTTTTTCTATATACTTGACAAATTCCTCATCCTGAAGCCATTCATGCTGAAATTGCCATCTACCTGATTCCTTTGTCAATTTTTTATCTACATATATTAGACAACAGGGTGCATGATCAGAGATCACGATGTTATCATAAAAGCAGTTTTGAATCTTGGACCTTAATTCTGTGGAAATCAAAAAATAATCAATACGTGAGAATGTCTTGTAGGTACTGGAATAACAAGAATAGGCTTTAACTTGTGGTTTCATTTCTCTCCATATATCTAACAATCTCAATTCTTTCATAAAATGATTAATAGTCATCCTACATCCAATGTGCGTACAATCCAGTCCTGTTGATCTATCTATACCTGGATTCAATGTACAATTAAAATCCCCTGCTATTATATGTTGCCCTGTAAGTGATGATAAGATGAGAAATAAATTAGCAAAGAACTTCTGATCATCTATATTGGGACCATATAAGTTCACAAGATTTATATTTTCTAATAGCAAAGAACCTTGAATGATTACATATCTTCCAAATTTGTCTCCAATTACATTTTTCACTTGAAAAGGAACTGATTTATGTATGAGAGTCATAACTCCCCTGGCTCGGGATGAAAATGAAGAGGTGAATACACTTCCTTGCCATCTACTCCTAATTCTTTTAACATCCTCCTCTATTAGATGAGTTTCTTGTAAAAACACAATTTTTGAACCCATGTCTTTTATTTTATTCATAACTTGTTTAAGTTTTTTTAAATTTTGTAGACCTCTGCAATTCCATGAAGTTAAATTAAGATTAACACTTTGGTTTATGATCAATAGAGAGTTTGGGATTACCTTGCAGTGTAAACATGCTCATACAGAGAAGCAAAAACATGAGTGGTTGAACATTCATCCTACAAACTACACACAAATTTCCCCTTCCCACACTTGTGGCAAACCCCCCAAAATCAAAAAAAAAATTCTGTCTCCCGATATAGCCATCGACCGTTCCACACCCACGGGGAACAGCCTAAGCCACTCCTTCTTCATCCTCCCAATCACCCTAACTCTACTGCTTTTAATGACGTAACATTAACTCTCCTCTGTAGTTTTCCAACTTAACTCCAAAATTTTTAACAACTTTGTACATCATAGTTTTTTTTTTTGTTTGTTTTGTTTTTGTTTTGTTTTTTTTAATATATAATACAATCTATATTTTGTAAACTTACTATTTACTTCAAGTCAGTCAGATGCCTGTGCAAATGCTTAATTATTCTACCTTATATTTTGTTCATGCTTAGCTCCCACCAGTCTCTTCTTCTTCTTTGATCTTCTTGATGAACTCCTGCGCCTCCTCTGGGGTCTTGAAGATGTGGGTTCTGCCCTCATACGTGGTCAGCAGTCTCGCAGGATAGATTACACCATGACGAATCCCAAGGTTGCGCAGCTCCTTACGTACGGGATCAAACTGCTTCCTCAATTGCTGGATTCCTGTGGCCAAATCTGGGTAGAACCGCACCTGCTGGTCCTGGTGTTTAATCTCTCCTTTTTTAGCTCGTGCAGCGTTGAAGATCTTCATCCTGTCTCTGTTGCTAAGAAACTTCATAATTAAGGTCCTCGGCGGTCCCTTATCTCTCCGTGGGCCAATACGATGTGCTTTTTCCAGAACCACTGCTGATTGCAACTCCTCGCTGCCCAGCACCTCCGGAATCCACTTTTCCAGAAAGGAACATACGTCCCGACCTTCTGATTCCTCTGGAAGACCCACCAGCCTCAAGTTATTCTGTCTCGACCGAGATTCCAAATCCAAAATATTATCTTCCAGAGATTTATTTTTTTTTTCCAAAGTGCGCACCTTTAATTGAAGACGGGTGACGTCATCTTCAGCACTAGCGAGACGGAGCTCCATCTGCGCCGTTCGTTCTACACAGTCACCCAATTCCTTTCTTATTCCTTCCAACGCTGTCATAATCCCATCAAATCTAGAGGAAAAGTCCGCTCTCATTGAACTCATGGCAGCCATCAGCGCATCTGCGCCTCCCCCCGCAGACATCGCACCGTTGCCAGCCTCCTCCGCCATATATGGAGTTTTATTTGCTGCGTCACAGACCTGAAAGTCCGTTAATTTGGACTGTTTCGACGGCTCGCTTTTTCCTTTTCCTGGTTTTCCAGCCTTAGGCTTCGCCGACATATCCTCACCCAAACGCTGGGATACGTTCTGTCCCAAATGAGAGAGTTATTTGCCGATTTTTTTTCTCCAGGAGCAGAGCAGAGCGAGACACGTCCGTCCTACGTGGCAGCCATAACCGGAAGTCCCCGAGTACTTTTCTAGTTATTATTATTATGTAACAAGTGGGAAAATTACTTTTTCACATAGGGCCAGGTAGGTTTGGATATTTTTTCCCCTTAATAAATGAAATCATCATTTATAAACTACATTTTGTATTTACTTGGGTTATCCTTGTCTAATATTAAAATTTATTTGATGATCTGAAACATTTAAGTGTGACAAATATGCAAAAATATAAGAAATCAGGAAGGGGCAAATACTTTTTCACAGCACTGTAGATTGTTACATTCTAGGTGTTCAAATCATCACTGCCATCTACTTTGTGGGCATATGAACAGGAAATATTTTTGTTCACATTTCAATTCCAATGGTGAATACTGTTAAATAAAAGTTCAATGCTCTTTGAAAGGATGCATATGGATTATTATCACTGTATCATTATATCAGTGTCATAAAATTATTGTCATGATGTCAACAATAATGTTGTTTATTGTGATAATTATTGGAACAATTCATTGTCCAGCAAAATATGTTACCATTACAGGCCTACACCCATGTGCATTTTCAATCTCAAAGTTGCTCAACACATACAAGTGAGCATAGAATTATAACCACCCCCCCAATGAAAATTTCATTTTTTCAAAAGTATTTCTAAATATATCTTTAAACAGCACAAATAATTTTTAATACAGCTTTTCCAAACATCCTAGCTTTCTTTAGAAAGAATAAATTTTACTTTGCACACAGAAACAAAATAATTTCACAAAAAAGGGTCAATATTATGAGGCCGCTGAAAAACTGAACTTTTTATTGAGATTAATGACAACTCCACAACTTTTCTTAAAATAAAAACTATTAAAAAAATAAAAGACACAGTGCAAGAAAACAAGGAATTACTTGGGGCTGCAGCTGTGACTCCAGAAGTGGGGCCACGAGCTTGGTTAAAAACACTAATGGACCATCAAGCCCAGCAGTTTCAACAGCTTTTGACACCAATTCTACAGCATATGACGTCAGAGCAAGGGGTGACAACTAGGGCTATACCTGCAATGCCAAGCTATTCAACTCATCATGCAAATATAGCCCCCCCCCTTCATTAATTCAAGATATGTCTGAACAGCTAACTATTAATGCAGACACACCATTTGTTGCAGAATTAGAAATGATTCAACAGAGGTCACACAACACTGGTCCTGCCAGTATGCATGATCCACCTGTGAGGCGCAAAGGCGAGCGACTGCATCAACGTGCTACCCCTGTGCGTATGGCCCCAGACGAACAATACACAAGCCATGGCAGTAATAATAACACACTCTGCTTCAAAACCATCCTCATGAGACAACAAAAGTTAAGCTAGCGACATATGATGGTAAAGAGGACTGGGACTCCTTTCTGATACCTTTCGAGTGCCAGGCTTGCAAGTATGGGTGGACTGGTGCAGAACATGTCGACAGGCTTCATGAGTGTCTCAGAGGAGTTGCAATTCACTATAGGCCCTTTTCCACTAGTACCTACTCATCCCTACTCACTTCGACTCGACTCGCTTTCTTGCCTTTTCCACTGTACCCAGCACCGGTTAACAGGCGCTATTTTCGTGCCTGTTTGAGGCCAGGGTACAACCGTGCTGAGTCGAGCCGAGATGTGATGTCAACAGACTGCGAGCCACTGATTGGTCAGTGCGTAACGTCACGAAAGCGTCCGTCCCCAGTGGAATCTACACGACCGCCATTTGCAATATTTCAAAGACTAACTCGGTCACCGAGTAAATACGATATTAATACAGACAGCGTTGTAGGTTTTGCGGAAATCTACACCGTGGTCCAACGAAGAGGTGCGGAGATTTCTCTGCTTGGTGGCAGAGCCACAGTGAGGGGAGCGACCCGCACCGATACAGATGCAGCCCAGCACAGAACCGGACTACGGACAAGATGAAGATGAACGTGAGAGAACCATCGATGGTGAGTGATTTGTAATGATGTGCATCTGTTCGCTTATTTATCCTGTTGGTGGTAAGCTCACTTTTTTTGAGCCATACAGCGCTGTCCTGTGCTGGCTAACAAGTGTTAGCTAGTAGCTAGCTAGTAGCCAACTGCTGATTCGCGCTTGTTTTGTCCTAAGTATTCGCTTGTGAGAGCAAAACGATGAAATATGTTAATCCTGGTTAAAGTCCTGGTTTGTGTACGTGCTGCACTTTGGTGCTGTGCATTAATTTGTGTAATTTTTTCCTAGAATCTGTTTCCACATGCCAGGGTTTAGCCTCCCCCAGTGTTTATATTGTGTGTGGATGCAGGTCAAGTGGACCACAGGAGCCGAAATCTCAACATATACAGGTGCATTTTCAAACCAGTGATTTATAACTTCATTCTTATAATTTTCTAAAGCGTCAGAATAGACCCACGCACCTATTCTGTGGATTTTCCATAAAAGGTGTTGGAACAGTGTTATTGTGCTGTTCCACCATAAATCCCTGGATTGATAATGTTCTTGTAATCAAATCAAATCAAACTTTATTGTCATATTGCTGTACATACAACTGTAGTGCAGGCAAGATGAAATTGCGTTTCTCTCGGCATCCATATAAATAGAAGCAGCATGATTTAAGACACACTCCCACATAGCTTTACCCCCCACCCCCACCCCACCCCCATCCATTCACACATCCCTGAGACATACTTGGGAAAAAACTAACTAACTATAATATACAAATAATATACAAAATGTCCGTAGGTGCAGAAGTGTGTATGAGAGATTCCGGGTCAACTGTTCAGCATCCTGACAGCTTGTGGAAGAAAGCTGTTATCAGTCTGGTGGTTCTGCCTCTGATGCTCCGGAATTGTTTACCAGATGGAAGAAGTTCAAAGTGTTTATGCAGAGGGTGAGAACGGTCCTTGACAATGTTCAGTGCCCTGCTCCTACAACGGTTCTGAAAAAGTTCTTGGACAGAGGGGAGGGAGACTCCAATTACCCTCTCAGCCCCCTTGACTATCCTCTGCAGGGCTTTTTTGTCTGACATACTGCAGCTGGAGTACCATGTAGCAATGCAGTACGTCAGAACACTCTCCACCACACCTCTGTAGAAGGTCCTGAGGATGCAGATGGGGAGAGAGGCCTGTTTGAGTTTCCTCAAGAAGTGCAGTCTCTGCTGAGCCCGCTTCCTGATCCCCAAGGAATTCTTGCTCCAGGTCAGGTCCTGCGAGATCTGCACTCCGAGGAACTTGATGTTCTCCACTCTCTCCACTAAACGGCTGCCGATGCTGAGGGGGACGTGCTCAGGCTGTGACCGCCGGAAGTCGATAATCATCTCCTTCGTTTTGTCCACGTTGAGCACCAGATTGGTCTCCCTGCACCAGCCCTCCAGGCTTCTCCCTTCTTCCCTGTACATTGATTCCTCATCCCTCTGAATAAGTCCCACCACCGTGGTGTCGTCTGCAAACTTAATAATCTGGTTCCCCTCGTGTCTGGATACACAGTCATGTGTTAGAAGTGTAAACAACAGTGGACTGAGTACACAGCCTTGAGGGGATCCGGTGCTCAGCGTGACAGAGTTGGAGATGTTGTTTCCAACCCGGACAGACTGAGGTCTCTCAGTCAGGAAATCCAGGATCCAGAGACATGTGGCGGTGTTCAGACCGAGAAGGAGTAATTTCTCCATCAGTCTCTGGGGAATAATGGTGTTGAATGCTGAACTGAGATCAATGTACAGGAGTCTGGCGTAGGTGTCTTTCTGGTCCAGGTGGGTGATGACAGAGTGTAGGGTGGTGACTATAGCATCCTCCATGGAGCGGTTTGAACGATATGCAAACTGGAGCGGGTCGTGTGATGCAGGGAGGCAGGCTGTAATGTGTGGTTTGACAAGCCGTTCAAAACACTTCATCACAATTGGTGTCAGTGCAACAGGACGATAGTCATTCAAACAGGACACAACTGGTTTCTTTGCCACCGGTACAATGATAGAGGTCTTGAAGCATCTGGGAACGATGGCCTGACTCAGGGAGATGTTATAAATGTCATTCAGGACATCCGCCAACTCGCTCGCGCAGTCTCGGAGCACACGTCCCGGAATGTTGTCCGGACCTGCAGCTTTGCGTGGGTTGACTCTGGTTAGGGTCCTCCGTGTGTCCGCTGTGTTGATGGTAAAAGCTGGTCCGACCGATGGTGGGGGTGGGCCAGCCCTCCCTCTGATTGTTGAGTGTGATGCTTCAAAACGTGCAAAGAAGTCGTTAAGCCTGTCTGGAAGCGAAGCGTCATCATCATTGACCCCCTGCCTAGACTTATAGCCCGTCAGTGTCCGAACTCCCTGCCACATCTGCTTGGTGTTCCTAGTGTCACAGAGGTGACCCTGGATTTTCTCCGCATAGGCACGCTTTGCCGCCTTAATTCCCTTTGAGAGCGCAGACCTGGCTGAGCGGAGGGCGATCCTGCCCTTCGCTCTGAAGGCTGCATCTCTGGCTGTAAGCAGCGAGCGCACCTCTGCAGTCATCCAGGGCTTATGGTTACCCCGCATAGTGATAGTCTTCACTGTAGTGACATCCTCTGTGCACTTCGCGATGTAGCTGGTGACCGTATCAGCATACTCCTCCACATCTGTCTTGTCTTCCTGGGAGGCTGCTATTTTGAAGACCTCCCAGTCTGTGTGCAGAAAACAGTCTTTCAGTGCAGAGGTTGCACTCTCTGGCCAAATTCTAATTTGTTTCACTGCTGGCCTGCTGCGCTTCAATAAAGGTTTGTAGGCAGGCAGCAGCATCACGGATATGTGATCAGAAAGGCCGAGATGGGGGCGGGGTATCGCCTTATCTGCATCTGTGTTTGTGTACACTAAGTCCAACATATTCTCTCCTCTGGTCTGGGGGCGGGGTATCGCCTTATATGCATCTGTGTTTGTGTACACTAAGTCCAACATATTCTCTCCTCTGGTCAATAAACTCATGCAGTAACAGGACACATTACAAATATTTGAGACCCATTGCAGTGCTTCCTTTTACATTTTAGCAATACAAGTACAAAACACCGCCCACACTTGAAGCCAGGGCAAGAAGAGACACTTTTACAGACAAGACAAACTTTTATTGATTAAAAACTCCATATTTTGACTGAGCGACTCCATACTCGGTGATGCACACCTTCAGTTAAAGTACTAGATTCCATTCAAGTGAATGTATTAATTCATTCTGATTGTTGAGGCCACAGTAAAAACAGATGATTTTAAATGTAACCCAGCCCTTGTAAAATCGACTTTACTGAAGCGCAGCTACATGAAAATTGTGGTTAAATACAACAACAAAGTACTTTATTGTCACATTGGAATCCCCTTTGAAAAAGTGTGGACTTGGGCCCTTTTTGAATTCACCGATTCAATTGGAATCGCTCCTGTTTTGTTTTTCTCTTGAATTCTTGGATGGAATATGGTGGGCAATATAAGCTGCGGCTTCAGCCATCACCCATTTCAGATAACCTATGTTGAACTGTATAATCAGAGAAGTTATTGTTTAATTCGACCTTGTTAGATTTTTTTCCCCTTTGTTATATTATTCTATTTTCTTTTAATCTTTACTTTTAATCTATCCGAAATAAAGATTCATTCATTCATTCACATTCCACCACTGGCTTTTAGCAACAAGTGTATTTCCCAAATATGTTTTAAACTTGCTTTAATTAACCACCACCCATTTCTGTCTTTTTGTCTAGGCAAGAGGGAAACGATTCACCCAAACTGGACCTTGCGTCACTATTTACAGAGATGCAGGCCTAAGATCTGCTGAACTGGGACCAGTGTGAGCTGCACATCCCTGCTGCTGAGTGACCCACTCTAAGTTTTTTTTGTTGTTGTTGTTTTTTTACAGTTTGAATTTTGCACATTCTGAATTATCTGGAATTTGCTGCTAACTGTAATAAACAATTTAGTGACTTATGTGTTTGCATCATGATTTTCTATTTTGTCTGTTAAGACACTGGTGGGAAAAGAGTAAACAGTACAAACCATTAATCGGTGACCTTGAAAATAATGGCTCATTTTTAAGAAATGTAACCAAAACAATTATTTTATTATTTTATTAACTGAAGATTGTATTGTTGGATGTACCAGTGCAGAAGACCCAGTGCAGAAGCCAACTAGCATTAGCAACCATTAGCTTACCGTCATATATGACCTAGTTTGTATCCTCACGTCTTCGGCTCTCCCAGAAGCTGCAGTACTATTCCAGAGTGTTTCGTTTTATGGTGACAAAAAGCCACAGACCGAGGAGTCGCCTTGTACAGCCGCCATGTTATGTTTTGCTTGGGTCGCGTGTTTTACGTCACGGGAGTGTGGCACGTCTTGCTGTAAAAAAAAATCCCGCCCACCCCAGCTTAACCCCGCTTTACCCGGCTGCTATGGAGACACAGCCGCGGCCGAAACAAGTAGTGGCGAATCGAGGCGAGGCGAGGCGAGCTGGGCTAGTGGAAAAGGGCCATATGTGTGCTCCCTACCTGAACATATTCGGGAAGATACACTCACTCAATGGTGTGGAGTTAAAGATCCCCCCACCACAGTCCAGAGGAAGCTAGGGAAGTTGCAACAGGGAAAAAAATCTGCGGCAGAATTTGCTGAAGTGGTGCGACATCTTGTCAGCCTGGCCTACCCTGGAATGGAGTTGATGCTGCAGGACCAGCTGGCTACTGATGTCTTTTTGAAAAGACTGAAAAACCAAAAAGTAGTCTACGAAGTAATGAATATGGATCCACAATCACTGGCTGAGGCTCAAAAATTAGCTGAAGCCCATGAGCATAATTTTAAAGCAACTCTGGGCTGTGATAATGAGCTAAAAGATGGAAAAACTAGGTGGATCTCCTGGGCTGATGAGGAGAATGATCCCCAGATGAACCTTTCTTTACCTCCAGGCATCTACAGAGCCTAAGGTACGTTACTGAAAAGCAATTTGAATTGCTGATGGATAAAGTGGAGCAGCTGCATTTAAAGTTAGAGCACCTACAGCCCGTGGCCACAGACTGCGGGAGCAGGGCACTCATAAATCTCTCTTCATTGTACAGTGACAGAGTATATGGTCAGAGGAGTGGAGAAGGACAGCCACATCAACCTACTCCTCAAAGTTCAAAAGGAACAGCGCCAAGCCCAACCCAAGCAAACACCACCTGCTTTCGTTGTGAGGGAATGGGGCATATAATGATAGAGTGTTCAAGGTCACCCAGCCCAACCCACCATAAGAACATCTTCACTGCAAATAATTCTGAGGTTTTGGGGAAGCCCACAGTCACTGAGGACCAGCCCCCCACTCCACAGGTAGGACGCACAATGAAGAGAGGGCTTAGTTTGTAAATTGAAATGACAGTGAATGGCCTACCTGTACAAGCTGTTGTGGATACTGGGGCAGATGCCACAGTGATATCAGAAGTGCTTTACAACATGCTCCCAAAAAAGCCACAGAAGCCTTTCAGCAAAACTTGTCTTCGAAATGCTAGGACTGGAAGCACACTGACTGCCCTGGGCCAAGAGGTGACCCTAGAAATTGGGAGCAGACAGTTTCCATGGGAGAATTTTGTAGGCCAGATCCACGATGATATAACCATCCTGGGCAGAAGGGTTGAGGAAAACCTGCAACACTTGGCTGAAGTCTTTGAATGCCTTCACAATTATGGCCTTAAGTTAAAACCTAAAAAATGCCAGCTGTTAAAAGACAAGAGTCATTTTCTTGGGGCATGTAGTCAGTGAAGAAGGAACAAGTCCCAACCCAGAACTAATCAGTAAAATTAAAGAATGTCAGCCCTCCACAAATATCCAGCAGCTGCAAGCCTTTCTGGGACTGTGCAATTACTACCGCCGCTTTGTTCCTGGTGTTGCAGAGCTTGCCAGCCCCCTCCACAACCTACTCAAAAAGTCAGCAGAATTCCAGTGGGGAAACCCACAGCAGGACACCTTTATGCAACTCAGAGAAAGACTAACTGCTGCCCCAATTCTCTCCCATCCAGCAGCAACCGGTATCTACATCCTTGACACTGATGCCTCCAGTCACAGCATTGGTGCAATACTGTCCCAGGTCCAGTGGGGGAGGAGAGAGTCATCTCATATGCCAACCACCACCTCACCCCTGCACAACAGCGATACTGTGGGACAAGATGGGAGCTGCTAGCCATTGTCACATACACAAGACACTTTCGTCATTTTCTCCTGGGCAGAAAGTTTCTACTTCATACAGACCACAGCAGCCTGACTTGACTCTTCCGTTTTAAACATCCTGAAGGCCAGCTGGCTTGATGGCCTCTGCCAGTACGACTTTGACATTGAACATCGCGCAGGCAAGAGCCAGGCAAACACAGACGCATTATCAAGGCACAGCACTGGTAGAACAATGGACTGTAACTGTTACCAAGTTGGTAAAGAAGTGACAGATCTCCCATGTCAGGGGTGTTCACACTGTCAAAGAGTGCACAAGCAGTGGGCCATATTTGAGGAAGATGTGAATGATGTGTTACCCCTGGTCATCAGGCAGATCACTGTGCAAGAGATGCAGAGTAATAAAAACCAGCAGCCAGCAGAAACCAACCTTCATACTTCCACAGTAAATTGGCTACAGCCAGTAAGCTGCCAAGAGTTAGCAGCTGCCCAAAAGAATTACCCAGTACTCTCCATCTTACACAGCTGGAAGGAAGCAGAAATGCTCCCAACCAGAGAAGAAGTTGCCATGGAGAGCCCTGCAGTTAGGAAATACTGACTCTGCTGGCCACAAATAGAGCTTCACCAGTGGGCTGCACGGTGGCGCAGTGGTTAGCACTGCGGCAGCACAGTTTACCCTTGGCCGGGGGATCGTGGGAATCGTGGGATCGTGGGTTCGATCCCAGCCCCCGACCAACAGTGATCTGTGTGGAGTTTGCATGTTCTCCCCGTGTATGTGTGGGTTTACCCTGGGATTTCTCCGGTTTCCTCCCACATGCCAAAAACATGCAGGTTAGGTTAATTGGAGACTCTAAAGTAGCCCTAGGTGTGAATGTGTGTGTGAATGGTTAAGGGATAGCGCCGTATCGTGGCTGCTTCATCCATCCAGGTGGTGGATGACCCTCAATTTCCCCTCTGGGGATCAATAGAGTATACTAAATCTAAAAAAAAAAAAAAAAAAATTACCATTGGGAGAATGGCAGTGGAATTAACCCATCCTTGCTGCTGATTGTGCCCTCCTCATTGCAAACTGAAGTCATGCAGGCTTGTCACAACCCCCCACAATCTTGATATTTAGGAGAAGAAAAAACCCTGTAGCATCTTCAGCAAGGCCATCACTGGTATGGCATAGGGGGAGACTTACACAAGTTCATCCAGAAATGCTCTCAGTGTAAAGCTCTGAAATCAAGCAGTCCCACTCACAAAGCTAAGCTTCAAACTTACTAGGCTGGAGCACTGATGGACAGGTTGCACCTTGACGTATTGGGTCCTTTTCCCACCTCATCCTCTGGGAACAAGTACATTCTGGTTATTATGGATCAGTTCACCAGGTGGGTGGAAGCAATTCCAGTCCCAGACCAGGGAGCAGAAACAACAGCCAAGACACTTGTCAAGGACTTCATTGCACATTTTGGAGCCCCATTAGAGGTTCATACAGACCAAGGATGCAACTTTGAAAATGCTCTGTTCAAGAACGTTTGCCAGCTGTTTCAATTATCCAAAACCAGAACCACACTATACCATCCAGCTTCAAATAGACAAGTCTAACATTTTAACCGTACACTTCTCCAAATGATTCATTGTTATGTAGATCAAAATCAGAAAAACTGGGATGAACATCTGCCCCTACTTACAGCTGCATACTACAGTGCACAGAACTCCAGCACTGGGTTCACACCCAACATGCTAATGTTGGGAAGAGAGGCCCATCAGCCACATGATATCTGGCTAGGAGCAGCAGAACGGGCACATGAGGAAAAGGAACCTCTAGGCTATATTCAAGACCTAGAAAAGAGCCTTAATGAAGTCCATGAGCTGGCTCAAGAACACCTACGAGAGGCTCAAAACAGGCAGAAGAGGAGCCATGATTTGAGAGCACAGCAGGACAACTACAATGTTGGAGACCTAGTTCATATAAGGGACAACACAAAAAAAAGGTTTCAGCCCCAAGTTACAAGCCCCTTGGAAAGGCCCCTTTGTAGTCAAAGTTCGATGTGGACCTGTGCTCTACGAGATCCTCACTCGTCGAGAACAGGAAGTTGTGCACCATGACTGACTAAAGCCCCACACAAGCAATACCATTCCTGTATGGGTTAGGCGACAGAGGCACACAATCCTTCAACTCAGCCAAGTTTCTGCTGCACCACCCAAACAACTCGCCCAGTTAAATAGATATAACAAAAATATACCAGATACATGCACAAAATGCATGGAAAGTAAAGGAACCCTATTTCATTGTTTATGGGAATGTAGATTAATAAGAATGTTTTGGGAAGAGGTGAGGGTAACAATTGAAAAAATAATCTCAAAACAAATCATATTGAATCCTAAACTGGTTTTGTTGGGTCTGTACCCAGAAAAGCATAATTTCAATAAAAGTGAAAGAACATTCATAGACCTCAGTTTGCTTAATGCCAAAAAATGTATTGCACTATTATGGAAAAAGACTCATAGACCAGATGTGACTCAGTGGTTAAGACAGATGTTAACAAACCTTCCATTAGAAAGAATAACATATATACTGAAATCAAAGGAAATTGTGTTTGAGAATATATGGAGACCTTTTATTGATTATGTAAAAAATTTAAACATAACTCTTGAAGAAGAAGGTGAATGATGTGTGTGGACCTTGTAAATTCCAAACTGGTGAACATAATATGTATACTTATGTATTGGATTGTCTAGACTAAACAGAGGAGCATTGTTGAAGACTTGATTTTGTTGGTGGTTGTTGGTGTTTTTAGTGCATTTTTTTTTTTGTAGTACTTTAGTGTTAGTGTTTGATTGTTTGTATCATGTTTGTTAAAAAAAAAAAAAAAAAGGTTCAATAAAGATATTGTGGAAAAAAAAAACAACTCGCCCCAACAGAGCCATCGATATCTAATGGTAACATCAGCGATAAGAGACAAGATTTACCTGAACTAGATTCCCCCAGGCAGCCGGAGAGAATGGGCAGACGTACAGCCGCAGCACGCAGACGGAGACAGGCTGCACGGCGCCGGCAGCAAGAAGAAGTGCATACTTCAGAGTCGGATGAGAACAACCCAAGACCATCTGCTGCAAGAACCCTTAGGGGATAAGAAATACATATCCCTGCTCGATATAGAGATAACTAAGTTTAGGCACTGAGCCGCTTAGTTTAACATAGTTGTGCTTAGGTAAGAGCAGCGTTTGGGCATTTAAAAGCAAACAAAATATTGTTCAGTTTAATGGAAAGTGAATAATAACTTAGTTTGGAATGAAAATGGTTTTATTTTTTAACAGTGTTCACAGTAGTCTATGCCGAAGGGACTCGGCATGCTTGAAAAGGGGGGGTAGTGTAATGCTCTTAACATCTTTGCATTATTGCCTTATTGCTGGGCCTGTTTGTTAGTAGCTTCTTAACCAAGGACTTCAGCATATTGTTAAGAGGGAGTTAGTTTCACCCGGAGCCTTTTAGGTGATGGATGTTTTTTGGTTCCTGCCTCTTCCTGTTGTGTTGTTGCCACGATCACTCGCTGCTGCGGTGTGGACTGTAAAAGCCCGTCTACATTAGAGCCAGAGTGTCGGCAACATACAGTATATGACAGTCTGTATTATTGTTGCATGTTTATTCAGTAAAGTGGGGAAACAGCATATTATGTGTCCTGTGAGTCCTTCAGCTGCACAATATCCAAGTTCTCATGTTAGCCAAGGAGCTAATAATATTTTCGCAATATTACACAGCACAGTTTTTTTTTCTTTTAAATTTATGCAAAAAGGACAGTTTCACAGGCCAGCATTATTTACCTTCAACATATTCAGGAAAAACAAAACTAAACTCTTATTTCTCCATTTTATAAACAGCAGCCCAGATTTAGTTTAAAATATTTTTTAGTTCTGTATCAAATATTACAAGAAAATAATCGAAACCGTTACATCTTAACTGCACACAGAGGTCAGGTTTTAGGCTGAATCACTTTACCTGCATTACTCCCATTGCATGGACCTGTCATGGGGCTTTTGGCTCTCATTGCACTGAACAGATGTTTTGTTTGTTTTTTTTCTCCCTCTTCGGGTTTTTGAATAAAATCAAGATGAAACCACCGAAATGGAACTAAAAATTTACATCCACTTTGAGCTGCACTTTGTCCAACGTTAATACTGCTCCAGCAGTGTTGTGCACGTGCGGAAAAAACGCAGGCAGATTATCCACATTGCTGCACTGTTTTTTAAAAACATGACAGCAGTCTGAAAGAAAAAGTGAAACTTAAATATTTCCACTCAACTGGAGATGGTCTGACTTTGGAGCTGCAGCTTCCCGCCATGTTTGTTTTTCCATTTCTATGCGGTGTGACATCATCACGCAAGAGAGCCCAAATATCGCGATATTCATTTTTACACCAGTATCAAAATTTATACCGGTATTATCGTGAATGATATGATATGGCACACTCCAATCATCAGTGTATATCAAACTCTGGTACCAAGTTTCAAAACAATTGCGACAAAACTGTAGGAGGAGTTGATTTCACAAAGTGGGACAGATAGATGGATGGACTGACCCAGAACATAATCCCCCTTTGGTCTTTAACTGGTGGGGGATAAAAATATAAGTCAGCTGAATGTTTTTTATGTATTCCAAATTCAATCTATCTTCTATCTCAGTGAAAAGCATTTAGTGAAGGAGGAATTTTTTTTTAATGAAACCTCAGAAACAGCAATGGGGGAGATGTTTTACTCAATTTTTTTTCTATAATTCATCTGGATCTTTTTCCCCACTTCAAGATGCTGAGATTCCATCATTTAAGTGTTATTTCCAAAGTGGTAAAAGAGACGACTATTGTGTAATGCCAGCCTCTTAAAAGGATGAAAGTGCACAGTTCAGGTAATGTGATATGGGGCATAACTGCATTTCATATGGCTCTCCATGCCTGGATGATCTGTATGGAAAGACAGCAAATCAGTGACTTTCTTGGGTAAAAAAAAAAGGCCTTTTGAAAAAGTTTGAATCTTCACGATTGTGCTTCGACCCCCAGGTAAACACTGCTGTTCTGTTTTATAGATCATGGTAATAATACATCACCTGCTTCAAGTGTTTTTATTAAAATATGACCTTGAATGTAGGAACCGATGCCCTCTCTGGTAGCATTTGAAAAATCATGCAGTTTTTCCAAATAGTTAGAAAAATGACAACTCATACTGTGTCATGGCATCATTTTATGCTTCTCAACACTTTTGTAGGAGTCTTGTAAGATAACCAATCTGTATCACCCTCCAACCATCATGCATATTCATTATCTCAGAGTGCAGATGTGAAAACTGTAAATGCAATATGAGTTAATTTCCATTCTATGAATAATGCATGTGTAATCGTTGCGACCTGTGATGAAGGCAATTTCTCCTTCCTCCTTCACACCAATGCAAACCAGAAATGAGGCTCAAAACCACTAGGGCGAGCAGAAAAGACCTGCTGTGGATCTCAACTATGAATGGGTCAAAGTGAGTCAGAGAGAAATCCAATGCAAGCACAAGCCCTGTTGTAAACCCATGCTGAAAGGGTGAGAGAAATCAAGTTATTTTGCGAGCAAGAAGCCATATGAATGTCAGTGATCCAGCTTAACCAGAGATCAGCTTTCCCAGGGTGTTGGTGCTGTGCGTGTCCGTGAGGAGTGTGTCATAATCCAGTAGAGGCAAGCCTGGTGAAGTGCGTGTGTGATTGTCAAGGGTGCTCTGTGTGTGTGTGTGTGTGTGTGTGTGTTCGTGCGCGCATGTTGACAGGGCGGGTGGCTGGGCGCTGGGCCTTGCTGACTGGGGAGCTGCTCAGACACTGAGTCAGATGCCACTAGGGAGAACAGACAGCTCCTTTGTACAGGGAGCCCAGAGAGCAGCCCTGGGACACTCTCCCCAAACACGGTCACCACTATGAACATACATCTACCTGTGTGCATCTGTGGAATACACGCTTGTTTTTTTTTTTTTTGCACCGGTATGTTCTGGACCCTTTTAGACATGTGTTCCTTCGCTTTATTGTGGTGGCATCGGGACATCAGAGACGAGCACTTCAGCCATGATGGCAACATAGATGTAACCATAATGGCTTTACTTATCCTATACAAGTTATTTTTAAGTTAAATTTACTTATGGACTCATTAATACATAGCCACTGCATGCATTCAATAGTTGCCATATGTGACATTAAGAGATTGTACGATACACAGTGATATGGCGTGTGAGTTCAGAGATTCAACTCTGCTACAGTTTTTTCTTGTTGCTGTATTGGACATTCTCTAAAGGCCCTATATGGCATAAAATGTTTTCATGGGTTGCATGTACAGCATTACAAAATCAATATCATTACCACTTCAAAGAAATACACACTGCCTTTATTTAGTAAAGCTATTAAAGAAACAAGTGGATTGCACTTCCTGGGTTTTATGATGTCACAAATCAATAAGCCCCACTGTCAATTCTCAAAGTTTGCAAAGCAAACATACCCTGACTGCCTGATTACTTGTGATTGGTCCACTCAGAAAACCCTGACCCAATCAAATTAGGCACTAGGGTTGGGTGGCATCCAAACAGCAAGCACTGTACGTAGTTTCATTTACATGCACACGGTTTAAATTCCTATGATTTGATCTTACCTGTGCACCGCTTAACATGACTGTTTTTGAAGGATGGCTTAAACAATCCAAGCATTAAAAAACTCTGCAGCATTCTTAAGCAATAAGGAGCATTAATTTAATGGTGGCATATACTGAAAAGATAGAATACTATTATTCTAACAGATTTATAAACCTATGTACAGTTGAAACCAGAAGTTTATATGCACTGTATAAAAAGACATAACTTTTTTTTTTCCCTCACTGTCCGACATTAAATCAGACTAAACTTTTCCTGTTTTAGGTTAGTTAGGATTACCAACATTATTTCTATTTGCTAAATAACTTTTATATTTGCTAAATATTTTTAGACAATTTTTTTAGACAATTACTTTCTTCAAAGTCAAAAGTTTACATACACTAATATCAGGAAAAGAATTGTGGACCTCCACAAGTCTGGTTCATCCTTGGGCACAATTTTCAGATACCTGAAGGTTCCACGTTCATCTGTTTAAACAATTATACACAAGTGTAAACACCATGAGAATGTCCACAGGTTCTGTGTCCCAGAGATGAATATGTTTTGGTGTGAAATGTGTGTGTCGACCACAGAGCAAAAGAAAAGACCTTGTGAAGATGCTGGTTGAAGCTGGTAAAAGAGTGTCATTATTTACAGTGAAACGAGTCCTATAATGACATGGGCTAAAAGGCCACTCAGCAGGGAAGAAGCCATTACCCCAAAAGCAACATAAAAAAGCCAGATTACCATTTACAAATGCACACAGGGACAAAAAACTTAATTTTTGGAGACATGTGCTGTGGTCTGATGAAATTAAAATTTAACTGTTTGGCCAGAATGACCATCGTTACATTTGGAGGAAAAAAGGGGGACGCTTGCAAGCCTGAGACCACCATCCCAACTGTGAAGTAAGGGGGTGGCAGCATCATGTTGTAGGGGTGTTTTGCTGCAGGAGGGACTGGTGCACTTCACAAAATAGATGGCATCATGACAAAAAAACATTACTCCAAAAGCAACATGAAAAAGCCAGATTACAATTTTTGGAGACATGTCCTGTGGTCTGATGAAACTAAAATCGAACTGTTTAGTTATAATGACTGTCGCTACATTTGGAGGAAAAAGGGAACACTTGCGAGCCTGAGAACACCATTCCAGTACGGGCGTGGTAGCATCATGTTGTGGGGGTGTTTTGCTGCAGGAGGGACTGGTTCACTTCACAAAATACATAGTATCATGAGGAAAGAACATTATATGGAAATACTGAAGCAACATATCAAGACATTACCTAGGAAGTTAAAGCTTGGGTACAAATGGGTCTTCCAAATGGACAATGACCCAAAGCATGCCGCCAAATAGAATAGAATAGGCTTTATTGTCATTGTACAGTTGTACAGCACAATGAAATTGTAGTGCTCCACCAGGCTACTGCGCAATAAAGTACGAGAGAAGGATTAGGTAAAAACACTGTTACAGAACACACGATAAAACACACGACTGAAATAAAAATAGCCCACGATTCTGGAAATATACACAGGTATGGTAGTGGCTTCGCGGATGGAACTATGTAACAAAAATGCAACAAATAACTCACAAAGTGGCTTAAAGAAAAGAAGTCAGTGTTTTGGAGTGGCCAACACAAAGTCCTGATCTCAAAAATTTGTGGGCAGAGCTGAAAAGATACAAACCTGACTCAGTTACACCAGTTCTGTCAGAAGGAATTGGCTAAAATTCCATCAAACTATTGTGAGAAGCTTGTGAAAGGATAACCCAAAATGTTTGACCCAAGTCATACAGTTTAAAGGCAATGTTACCAAATACTCAGGAAATGTATGTAAACTTCTGACTTTTATGTGTCTTTTTTACAGTGTATGCAAACTTCTGGTTTTAATTGTATATACTCCAAGTCTAACAGAATTAATGGGGCTTCGTGGGGGAAAGCAACAGTTCGAGAGAAGAATAAATAAAGAAAGCTGATAATCAGATGCAAAGAAATAGTCAAAATATTTCAGGACTGAGTAAAGCTTACATTTTCCAAACAGTCTTTTAGGAAATGAGCAATCCCATATTTACATTTCAAATGGGCTTTTTTACCTTGGCCATCTGAGCCTGCACTCCTACGGCCTTCAGTGCTGTCACTGCCTTCTGGGCTGAGACTGGGCTGTCAAAGTCAACAAAGCCATAGCCTGCAGGGACCAAAAGTTATGACATTTACATATGTTTGCCAGAGAACAATTTGACCTCATTAGGCACTCACAGCAGCAGTAATGTTTGAAACTGAAGAGACAGCCGCAGAGGATTAGACTGTTTCCCCATGAAGAGCAGAGTTATACACCACTGTCAATATTACATCACACAGTACACACCTGTTAGGTAGTGTGTGGAGCTTAACACACAGCAGGGACTTATGATTGAAAGCAAACATTTTTATGGAGCTGAAACTGTATGAATAATTAATCCCAACCATAAAACCATCAATATACCGATTTGGCCTTTCTTAATTCATCACAAAGAATTGAACTGAAGATACAATTTATCACACACAAGCTCATACTATAATGTTGTTCTAATTTTATATCCCTATATAATTTATTTCTCATTTTGTGTTTTTATTGCTATAAGCCTGATTGCCAGAATTCATCATTAAATGGCTTTAAAAATCTTTCCAAAACTCACTTTTAAATCAAGCTGCATTCCCTAATAAGGGACGGAGTATTTATATATAAGCAATATTACACACGAGTGAGTTACGGTATTGTGAATATATGAACTCCGGGTGTGATGTGGCTTATATCCTCCACATAGCGGAGGGCACAAAAGTCCGACTAATCGCCGTGTATGCTCCACCCACTGGCATTGGCAAGAGGTGCAAAGCACTAAAAGAACTATAAGGCCATCATTGAGACACAAACAGTGCATCTAGACGGATTCCTCATCACAGCAGGAGACTTCAACCATGCAGATTTAAAGGCCCTCCTACCAAACCTACACCAACATATACGTAGATTTTCCAACGAGAGGAGATAATTTGCTGGACCTGGTGTACACAACTCACAAGAAAGCATACAGAGCCTCCCCTCTTCCCCACTTGGGTCTCTCTGATCACATCACCATCCTGTTAAGGCCGGCATACAAACCCAGAGTGAAACAAGTAGACCAACAAAAAAGCAGGTACGTGTGTGGCCAGAGGGGGCCTCGGATGCTCTGAAAGACTGCTTCAGCACTACAGACTGGGACACTTTCAAGCACGCAGCCACTCACAATGGACACACAAACCTAGAGGAGTACATTGAGGTTGTTGTAGCATGCAAAATGCATTGATGATGTCACTCACAGCAAAACCATCACTGTTCATGCCAACCAAAAGCCATGGATGACAACAGAGGTCCACTGGCTCCTGAGGGCTCGGGACACAGCCTTCAGGGCCAGCGACACTGCAGGACTAACAACAGCTAGGGCCAACCTGTCCCGTGGCATCAAGGAGGCAAAACAACAGGACAGCAGGAAAATATCCGGCCACTTCAGCAACACCAGAGATGCACTTTCCCTCTGGCGTGGCATACAGACCCTCACCAACTACAAACCTCCACCTCAGACCAGTGCGAGTGACACCACACTGCTCAACAACCTAAATGACTTATTCGGCCGCTTTGAAGCACAAAACAACAAATCAACACAGAAGACCACTCCTACTCCAGACAAGCAGGCCATGAGTCTGGATCCAGCTAGCGTGAAGCGGACCCTCTGCATGATCAACCCACACAAGGCAGCTGGTCCAGACAACATACCAGGTCGCGTCCTGAAGGACTGTGCAGAGGAGCTCAAGAATGTCCTGGCCAACATCTTCAACATCTCCCTGACTCAAGCTGTTGTCCCCACATGTTTCAAAACTGCCACCATAATACCAGTCCCAAAGAAGCCCGTTCCATTCAGCTACAATGATTAACGGCCCGTAGCACTCATAATGAAGTGCTTTGAGCGGCTGGTCATGCAGAACATCAAGTCCATCCTCCCTCCCTCCCACGACCCATCTCACTTTGCATACAGGTTAAACAGATCCACAGAAGATGTCATCGCTGCTGCTCTCCATCCAGCCCTCACCCACCTGGACTCAAAGAACTCCTACGTGCAAATGTTGTTCTTGGACTTCAATTCAGCATTCAACACGATCATTCCCCAGGCATCTAATACAAAAACTTAAGACACCTGGGACTCAAAACCTCTCTCTGTAACTGGGTGCTGGACTTTCTCACAGGGAGGCCACAGAACGTGCGGGTTGGCAGCAACACCTCCCAGACCATCACACTGAGCACAGGGGCCCAACAAGGGTGGGTGTTAAGCCCGCTGCTCTTCACCCTGCTGACCAATGACTGTGTACCAGTCTACAACACCAACTACACCATCAAGTTTGCGGATGACACAACAGTGGTGGGCCTCATCAACAACAACAAGGAGGCGAACAACAGAAATGAGATGAGCCAACTGGTCCAGTGGTGCAAAAATAATCTCTTCCTGAACATGGTAAAAACCAAAGAGACTGTGCACGACTTCAGGAGGGAACACACACAGCATCCCCCTCTAATCATCAATGATGCAGCTGTGGAGAGGGTGAGCAGCACCAGGTTCCTGGGGGTACACATCTCTGAGGACCTCTCCTGGTCCAACAACACTACATCATGCCCAAGAAGGCTCAAACTCACCTCCATTTCCACCACAAACTGAGGAGAGCACAAGTCCCACCCCTCATCGTGTGCTCTTTCTACTGGGGCACCATTGAGAGCATCCTCACCTGCTGCATCACGGTGTGGTAGGGAAGCTGCACTGCCTCCTGCTGAAAGACACTACAACGCACAGTGAAAGCAGCCAGCAAGATCATCGGTGCCCCTCAGCCCCCCCCCCCCCCCCTCGGACATCTACCTCGTCCGCCATCAACATCGCAGGCGACACCTCCCACCCCTCACACTCCCTCTTCAGCCCCCTGCCCTTAGGGAAAAGGTACCGGAGCCTCCGGGCCCGCTCCACAAGACTGCTAAACTGCTTTGTTCATCAGGCCATCATGACCCTGAACTCTGTCCACTTGCCCCTTCCCCCCCAGACCAAAATGTACTCACCCTCACAATAACTGCCTCAGCTGTTGGCACAGAAAGACTGGCACACCAACAGTAATCCATTTGCTGCTGTATGTCTCTGCACTTTAACTGCAACCATTTGCATAAATGCCATATCTGCTGCTGTCTGTCATTACAATACTGGTTCATGTGCAGTCCTATCTGTTACTGTCTGCACCTACACTACCACATTGAACTTGCAACTATGGGTACTACATCTCTACTTTTCTGTATATAGGATTGCTGGGTTTCATCATCGTTAAGTGTTTATCTTTATTTGCACTATGGGAGGTTTGGGTCTATCTTTTGTCGCCATTTGCACTACGGGTTGCACTACTGTACATAGACTGCTGTTGTTTTTTCCCAGCCTTATTCCTTTTTCTTTATTTAAATTGTGCACATCACTGAAGAGAGAGAGAAACAACATTTCAGTTCTCCTCCATGTCCTGTAACGTATAGTAGTATTGACAAATAAAATCTTTGAATCTTGAATCTAATGTCTACACATTCAAACTACAACAGAAATGCTGTCATTTCATCACATTGTAGATGCCAGGTTTAGTTCAAACTAAATAAACAGTAGCACACAGGACAGTTTAAGACCATTTTCCAGTTTCCAAGCATTTGAAAAGTTTCAGTTTCTGAATTATTCAGTCAGTGTAATGCATGCATTACTTCAAATACAAACACAATATAATAATAAAAATGATGAATTACAACATTGATAGTATGCATTCCTCAAGAAAGTAAATAATTTAGAAATAACATCAGTCTTGCCTGAGAATAGCTTTCAATCCACAAACTCACATTTTCCTGTTCAGCTGATCTTTCAACCTCAGTCTGCTCAACAGTTAATTTCTACCAGCTTATATCTGTGTTCCTTACCTTTGCATTTGTTGGTAGTCTTGTCCAAAATGGCTTTAGTGGACACAATTTTTCCGTATCTGGAAAAAAAAAAAAAGGCAGGGGTAGGTGGGTATCATTAATATTCCAGTTTATCCGAGGCAATAAAAATTTTTTCAACTAGACACACAGGTATTAGCTATAATTCACCTGGCACACTCAGTGCAGTGACTCTGAATGCAATTATAACATCTGATCATAAATTATATGCATAGAGTGAACTTTTAGGGGGAGGATTATATTCAGAGTAATGTCCTATGGGTTTTGCATTCTAGAGAGAAGAGAAACATAGACCTCCTATATCTTATTTAATTCAATTCTTATTCCCATTTAATTCAGCTGGACATTTCTCTTGGGGAATACAACATAATGTGTCAATTTGGTGAAAATGAAAGCCCCTGCCTTTTTACAGATTGATTAAAAAGCACTGTCAATATGAAAATCCTCCATTATCTGCCCCTTTGATTAGCTGTGCATACTGCAGATGTACTGTATACTACCCGGCCAACTTGGGCGAATGCTTCTGTGTAACAGCGTCTATCAGTTCCCATCTCTCCAGGCATGTGCATGCAGTGTAATCTGATATGCCTCTCCTTGGCTGTCCTGTCAAGAGTTGGCTCCCAGCCACACTCCTCTTCTACTAACCAGCTTCTCTCCAGGCAGCCCCCTAAACTCCACTGGGTCTTAGTTCCTGCCTTTTAATGCAAGTTTTCACCCCCGACACTGCACCGCTGCCTCATTTTATCTTGGATAGAGAAGCAAAATTATGAACAGAAGAATAATGTGGTGACCAGCTAAAATTCTAATTGGTCTCTGTTAGCTTACTGCATAAAAAACCTTCCTATCAAATCAACTAATACACACACATGCGCACACACACACACACACACACACACACACACACACACACACACACACACGCATACTGGTTTTCATGCTTCATGTATTTTCTGATCATCACTTGTGGGGACTACCCTTTCTACACACACAGATTCCTTGCATTTATAGACAGAAGATTAACTTTATACTGTATGAGAATGTCAGGAGTGGCAGAGAAGTATGTGAGGGTGGTGCAGGAAATGTATGAGAACAGTGAAACGGTGGTGAAGTGCGCTGTAGGAGTGACGGATGGATTCAAGGTGGGGGTGGGGTTACATCAGGGATTGGCTCTGAGCCCCTTCTTGTTTGCCATGGTGATGGACAGACTGACAGACAAGGTCATGCAGGAGTCTCCGTGGACCATGATGTTTGCAGACAACATTGTGATCTGCAGTGAGAGTAGGGAGGTGGTGGAAGAGAACCTGGAAAGGTGGAGGTATGCTCTGGAGAGAAGAGGAATGAAAGTCAGTAGAAGCAAGACAGAACACATGAGTGTGAATGAGAGGGAGGCAGGTGCAACAGTGAAGATGGAAAGAGTAGCGGTAGTGAGAGTAGATGAGTTTAAATACCTGGGGTCAATCATCCAAAGCAAAGGAAAATGCACCAGAGAGGTGAAGAAGAGAGTGCAGGCAGGGTGGAGTGGGCGGAGACGAGTGTCAGGGGTGATTTGTGTGAAGGTAGCAGCAAGAGTGAAAGGGAAAATATACAAGACGGTAGTGAGACCTGTTATGATGTATGGTTTGGAGACGGTGGTGCCGACAAAAAGACAGTAGGTGGAGCTGGAGGTGGCAGAGTTGAAGATGCTAAGATTTTCATTAGGAGTGACTAGGAGGGACAAGATTAGAAATGAGTATATCAGAGGAACAGCTCATGTTGAGCGGTTTGGAGACAACGTAAGAGAGGCAAGGCTGAGATGGTTTGGACATGTGCAGAGAAGGGATAGTGAATATATTGGACAAAGGATGTTGAAGATGGAGCTGCCAGGCAGGAGGAAAAGAGGACAATCACAGAGAAGATTCATGGATGTAGTGAAGGAGGACATGGAGAGGGTTGGTGTTACAGAGGAAGATGCAAGGGATAGGGTGAGATGGAGACAGATGATCTGCTGTGGCAACCCCTAAATGGAGCAGCCGAAAGAACAAGAAGAAGAAGAAGAAGATAGAAGATTAACTCGACACTCTAGGGGGGGTTGGGGGGGTTCCATTGGGGTGCACCCCCCCCCCCCCCAAATATGATGGTAGGGGAAACACTCATATTAGAAAAACATATCTGAAGATACCAGGGTAACATGGGGGGAAGGAGGTGACATTGCAGAGTATTTCAAATGAAAGAATTTTGTTAGGAGCTCACTTAACTGATATTCCATGACTAGGCAGCAGGGAATAGGGAAAGCTGTCAATAAGCTGTGGATCAGATGCAGAATATAATAATTCTTGAGTTTTTAAATTTTTCCTGCCTGTAGGTTGTGTTGTCTTTTTCTCTCAAACATACCAACACTATAATCTGAGAAGTGTAATGAGACTTTCTACCTTTGTAGGCTGAGGGAAAATCAGACATCAAAATGACATGTTGACCGCATTCCAGTGCAACAAGTCAGAAAACCCCGACTGTCTTGCTAGCCAGTATTAGCTACGGCGGTCAAAAACAACACGGGACACAGTAGATTGCTTGTAAAAGCGCTGTAGTGGTGGGTTTGGAGACAGAAGCTTGGCAGTACTGTGCGTCGGAATGACTAGAGCAGACATATAAGACAGAAGTGCTTGTAAATAGTACATTTGCATGGGTGCAGTCAACTTGAATTCTTGTATCAGTTATTATTAGCTAAAAAATAGACTTCACAGCTGGGAGTACTTATGAGGCATGCCTCCAAACACCCCAAAACTGGTTTGTTGGGGTTAGAAGGAATGCCATATAACACGTTACATGACTCAATGTCTTGTAAACCAGATCTAGAGTGAATAGCTTTTTTTTATGTTGCATTATCTATCTAACTTCCTGTATAAAATTACTATTTCATGGTGCATTTGTGTTATTTGAGATTCCATCATTTTAACTGAATGGATACAGCAATACCATCAACCCATATTCACATATCCACCATTAATGTCGAAACACAATAATCCAGTACCGTTTCTAAGCTGCAAACTTGATTTGCCACACACTTTCTGCCTATACAGTGGTGTTACTAAATTGTGCTTGGAGGTCTCCCTTATCATGATACAGAGCGAAAAGAAATGCAAGAGACTCATCCATGTGTGAGAGTACACAACATGCGCAGTTTAGCTCAGTGGCCATCCATGGCCGACCACCAGAGACGACCCAAAGCAAGAACCACAACGACAGCAAGGCACCCAGAGAGACAACCGCAGGGCCCGGAGATGGAGAATCAATTCCCATCCCATCCCATCCCCTTCTCTCATCCCTCACTCCATACACAGTGCATCCCAGAGCTTACGTACAACAACTCTCAGTGTGGAGGAAGGGAGCTTTAGGAGTGCCGCGTTCTGATAGTATGCACAGATTTACTGTTCAAACTTGAGTTAAGTCAGATTCCCTTCGTTGGTAATCTTCCTGCTGCTTTATATCCTGCATGTACACACTTTTTTCCCTATTAATTATTACAGGACACAAGATCCTCTTTCAGTCTAGTTAAACTGAAAATAACATCAGCCTTAGTGTGCTCGGCTAATAGGGAAATTTCATGCAGTGATTTTATCTGCTCTGTAAACGCAGAAATATGAGAACTACCCCCACAGAACACCACCTGACATACAAACCCTGAAATCCACTCACTCCTCCCCCTCTGATTCCCACCACCACCACCACCACCATTGCCCTTGTTTGTCTTTCCCTTTCCCCTGGGCTTGCCGTTTCCTGTAGGGTTGGGCTGCCTCATGTGAGCCATGTCTTCCAGACAGCTGTAAAATAGCAGGCCTCGCCCTCCCCTCTCTCCCACGTTCAACCTCCCTAGCCCCCCTTCCCTCCTTTTCTCTCACTCCTCTTCTGGTTCTCATCACCAGGCTCCAGAATTCAATTAGGTAAAAGCAGATCATTCATCTAAGCCCTGCATGTTTTGTTGTCTTCCACTGGTGGCCAAACATACATATCAGACAGACTGGATGACTCTTTTTGATGTCAGACTACACATTGTCCATAAGAGTTTTCAAAAACTGACACAATGACAGGCACTGATGTCATCATAATATATCAGAAAAAGTACAAGGAACAAAAACTGACATAACAGTATAAAAAGAAACAAGAACGGACATTAAGAAATTAGCTTCAGACTGAGAGACTAAACATTACAGATCAAGTTGTTGGAAAGTCTGTGCTTAGTGGTGCCAAACTGAAAGGTCTAAGTCTGCACCCCTAGCGCTTGTTATTTTTTCCACAGAGCTACAACATAATGTGTCGTAAAAACATTTGGAAGAAAATGTGGCCCTCTTTTGCATTACAGAAATACTTGCTGAGGTGTGATTTAGCATCTACAGGCTTTTCAGCCATAGGGCAGCCATCCATCTACTGTCTGTAATGCTCAAGGTTGCAAACCACTGGCCATCACCAATCACTCCCTCATCATAATCCGCTCTGCTCCTCGGACTGCGTACATGCTCGCAATGGACAGCCTGAGAGATTTATTGGGTGTGTAACAGCACATTAAAGGAATTGGGCAGGGGGTGACTTACGGCTGACAGAGTTTGACCAGATCCTGGTCTGTGGTTCCTGGGTGGAGGCCGCGAATATAAAGGTTGGTTTTGCTCAGCTGCTCTCCCCCGCTGCTGTTGCTGCTGCTGCCATTGCTGATAGTGGTGGTGTTGCTGTTGGGGCTTGGCGGAGCCATCTGATGGTTGGAGGGGAACACATAGGTCTGCTACAGGGAAAAAAAGAATGGCAAGATATGAAGAGTTACAGTGGATATTCTCAAACTAAATGCTATCTGGATATTTAAAAAAAAATCAATCAGATAGAGATACACACAAAAACATATTTAACCAATAAGTTGGACAATTTTCCCCAGTAAGACTGTATGTCCGCAGTGTTTATTTTTTCTACTGGAATTCCTATTCTCTGTTCATTTGCAGTTCAACTTTTGGAAGGCTGTATCGTTCAATGGCACACCTCTCAAACCAGCCAATCAGAAATAGGCTAAAAGGAGACAGGATCGATATTTGAAACTACAAGGTGGCAGGGATGCATGTTTTCTTACCAGTTTAGGTGCTTTCGGACAGAGAGGTTCAAGAACTCAGTTCCAGAACTGTTTAGTTCTAGGAACTACCCTCCCCTGGGGGAACCTTTTCATTTTGCATTCGCACAGGCAGTGAGAGAGCATGGTAGGGACTGATGAGATGCAAGGATCTGCGAGTGACATGTACCTAAGCTCCACACTCAACAACAACAAGGAAACCAGGATGGAGAGTGAGGAGGCTTACAGCATTCATGCTCTTCATGGCAATATTATTTTGGACTGCCAAATGGTGCGGCTAATATCAAGGTTGGAGGAATTCACAGAGAAAGTCCAGAAATGAGACAAAGAATCCAACGGCAGGCGGCCCTTCGGTCCATGGAGGAAGAAAGTGCAGCGCTGCAGACAAAAGTCTAACTTATTAAACATGTGCCGATTGTATGTGTGTCATATGGGTAAATATTTCCGACCGTATTTTACTCTCAGAAAAAAGGTTGCAACAGTGGACAAAGAATTTGTGTATGTCCAGTGGGACATTTCAATACGTGCGTCACCACCTGAAGTCTGAGAGAATGAACACAACTTACGTCTGGCTGTCCAGCCACCTGCTACAGATAGGCGATGGAGTGCATGCAGTCTGATATGTTATCTGGTGCCTTCCAACTAATCACAACACACATTTTCACAATAAGCGTTGTGAGCATTTTTTTATATTGTGTGAAATAAAGATTTCCTGCCTTTAAGCTCTGTGTGCATTATGAAATCTAATCAGTTGTACATCAGTAGTAGACGTTAAAGGTTAAGAATTAATCAGTGACTGAAGGGGTTATTTGTGGTTTAAAAATGTGTAATTATGAGGGGATACTGTCACAACATATGATCAGTATGTGAGGGTTAAAATGTGGAAGGAATGTGGTGAAATGTTTGCTTTACTTTTATAAGTGGCCACAAGTGCAGTCATGTGACAAAATCAGGTCACCCTGTATAAGCCTGTGTGTTTTTAAACATAGACATAAGGATATTTAATATTAATGTTAATACTGTGAGATTCACATATAACTAAACAAAACAGAGTCTTTAAAATGATATTAAAGAAACAGTGAGGAATAAATTAGGACATTCCCACCTTTATTCCCACTTAAGATAAGATAAGATCAGCCTTTATTAGTTCCACAATGGGGAAATTCCAGGATTGCAACAGCACAGGGACAGCAACACTCAGAGCAATAATTTAGAAGATAAGAAAATAAGAGCAGTGAATATACATATGTACACATAAATATATAAATATATATACACAGTGCGGAGCATTGTAGCTAGAAGGAATAAATAGCATAACCGTCTAGCTTAAAATGGCTAAAATAAAAAAAAAAATACATTGGTCATCAATAGTAGTAGTAGATTAGTTTATTTGACAGGGACAGTGCAATAAACATAGACAATTAATCAAAGACAATCAATCTGATGTGTTGCACATAGAGTGTATAGCTATTAGCTAATTTGCAACTCTTGTCCCTGGATGGGCTTTAGAAAAAAGAATCAAGATAAAAATATACACAATAACCACATACATCAATGCAGAAAAATTATAAATACACAATTATAAATATTATAAATATTATAAATACACAAATATAACAGCCTGACTCACCTTTAACATAAATATTATAAATACACAAATATAACAGCCTGACTCACATTTAACACATATAACATAACTCACATTTGCCTATTTCAGGCCTTCCTCCCTCCGTCACTCACTATAAACAAACACATTTATTCCTTCCCAACGTGAACATTTAATAACACTGGTCAACACCAAATTTATTGTCTATGTTTTTTTAGCTGATTTAGGACAATTTTGATGTGCTGAATCCAAAAATCACATTGGTTTTGTTCAATCAGGTCAACTTTTTGAATTATGGCCACGTTGTTTACGTTTTTGTTTACATGTACGGGTATTTTCGTTTTATATGATGCAAAATTCTTTTTTATTTCTTGAAATTCTCTGAATTTTGAACAACGATGATGTATCATTCAATTTACATGTACTTACCTTTACGAATGTCTACTATTCAATTTACAGTACAACTATAAAACTGCTGTACAACTGCTTACAACTTAGCATAAAAACCTGACCTGATCGAGAGAAACGGATGTCATTTTCGGATTCAACGGTGCAAAATTGTCTTAAATCAGTTGAAAAAACACAGACAACTTACTTATTTTTGTTATGTTGTGTAATTAACTGAATATTTAATAGGGTGTCCAAATTGTATCACCTGACTGTATGTGAATGCCAGACCTTTGTTAAACATGATAAACGGTGCATTTTAAAAAAGAAGTTTATAACCTGTAGTTCAGCACACCTGAGGGTCGGAAAGGCTGAAGATGCAGTAAGCAGAGATGGATGATTTATGGATGATGGATGATTTAATATTTCATAGCTCTGACCCAGTCACATCTAACATCACTGTTGTTAACAACAAAAACAAAGTAAAGTTCTGACTCTTCAAATGTTCATTTATTTGCAGTATTTTCCAGTAAAATATTTTAAAAAACTTCAAACATACAACAGACACACCATGAATTTACTGAAAACTAATTCACTTCAGTATTTCTACGTCTCGGTATCTCCTCTGAAGATCTGGAGCAGGAGGCCGGAAAGAGGGAAGTCTGGGCTTCTCTGCAGCTCCTACACCGGGGGGTTTATGCTCTGTGTAGGCAGGCTGATGCAAGATTACGTCCAAGGTGTTGGAACATTTCATGGTCTTCTGGTTCTCCCAGTTCCATTGTCGGGGTCCTTATTTGTTACAGTCCTGTTTGAGTTTTGTAATCTTCCTCCTTCCTTTCACGTCCTCGCATTGTGAAAAATCCCCGCTAACTGCGAGCTTACTTTCCGAAAATTATTACGCTCCACTGCGAGCCCTCAAATTCTCGTGGATCCTCTTCTGTGGCGTACAGGGCCAGAAGAGCTCTGACCTCCTCATCGGTCCATTTGTCAGTGTTTTGTTCATATTAAAACTTCTACGTCCGTTAGCGATTACAGGAAATAAACACGGCCAAGTTTCATTTTGAACATGGCGGCACCATGAGAAGCAGAAGTCTCTGACAGTGGGCGTAGTTTACGAGTTCTGCCAATCAGCAAACACCTACGTTATATGAGTTCCTGATTCACCAGAAAAGACCCTGCTCCGGAGCAGGAGCTAAAATGGTTCTGGAACTGAGGTCGTGGTCCCTTGTTCCTATGCTGTCTGAACACAGTAAAACCGGCCCTATGTAATTAAAAGGTTATAGGAACTGCAAAAGGTTCCTACAGAGGGAAAGCGCCTTTTGTTGCAGTGTAGTGTAGTAAGTAGAGCGGCCCAATGTGAAATGCCAAATCAATGTGACAGGTCAAGCTGTTGCTCGGATACAAAATGCAGAACTTTTTTTCCAGAGTACTCAAAGTGCTCTTGGGGGAAAAAAAGGTCCAGAGCACTTGCAGTGGAAAAAACCCTTTCTACAAACATGCAGCCTAATTCCACAGAAATTGTCCTCTTTAGATCCTTTAGCACCGGGACCCCCCAAAGACAGACAGTGCAAGGTGGAAGGAAACAAGAGAAACAGTGTGTTTAATATTGATAGTATCTGAATAAACTGTATCAAACAACTCTGTTGGGTAAATTGTTACACAAAGCATGAGAAGCAGTTTCAGAAATGACACATCAATAGCAAGTTACTGCTTAAATTATATATCAAATGAGATGGACAATATAAAAAAAATCCTTCTCTCCATTCATTTTCTTGACTGTTTATTCCTGTGCAGAATTGCGGGTGGGATGGAGCCTATCCCAGCCATCTTTGAGCGAGTTTAGGGGTACACAGTGGACAGATCTCTAATCCAACACAGAGACAGACAACCATGCAGTTTCACTGAGAGACAATTTTAGAAATGCCAATTAACCACATGCACAGCATGTGTCTTTGGGTTATGGGAGGAAACCAATGTTTGCAGAGGAAACCCACAAATGGGGAGAACATCTAAACTCAGCACAGAAAGACTGATGCTTAAACCCAGAGCCATTTAGCAGTTGGGTTACGATACCAACTACCATGTTTAGTAGATAAAATAATAAAAAACTGATTTTTTTTCCTACATACAGTGGATATAAAAAGTGTCTTGATAAAATGTCAGGTTTTGTGATATAAAAAATTAGCCCATAGTAAATCATTTCCAAACTTTTCCCACCTTTAATGTGACCTATAACCTGTACAGTTCACTTGAAAAAAAAAATCAGAAGAGAGAATATCACTTTTTTAAGTACCGTAAGCTGACTGCATAAGTGTGCACACCCTTAAATAAATATTTTGATAGAGGAGTGGGAAAATATTGTCAATTCAAGATGCTGCTTAATGATACACTCCTATCCAAAAAGACTAAAAGCTCTAAATCAAAAGGTGCTTAAAGTATAAATTTAAAGATGTGCACACCAATGCAAACAGCTTATTGTAGAGTTTTTTTTTACTACCCCCTCCCCTTCCCAGACAAAATTGTTATTCATTTGAATTTTACAGATTATAGGTCACAATAAAGGTGGGAGAAGTTTGAAAATTGTTTATCATGATTCAGTCTCATTTTTTCATATCCTGACATTTTAACAGGGGTGTGAACACTTTTTACAGTCACTGTATTCTAAGAGAAATACAAAAAGATACAATACGCAAAACTGCAGAATGTATTCAGAGAAAAGACCTTGCACATGATTGTGATATGGTCTGAATGACATCTGACTTAGTCATTAGACATGGTGTGAATCAAGTGCTATAAATACTCTTTAAAACAAAGATAACTTTCCCTAGTACTGCATTGAATGTTTAAAGTGGCACTTAACCACATCCATTTCCGTTTTCCCCTGACTAATATCAAACATGGTGACTGTAGTGTTGAGAGAAAGACAAGAATACAAGTTGCTTTTTTCTATTTCACCTCCCCTGACAAATAGGGGTCTTTGTTTTTTCACTGATACAATCACTGCAGTAGCTTCTGCTTCCTCCAGTTCAATGAACAGACTGTGTGGTCATTTCACAACCTTGACCTGTTTTATTTGTGTAAATTCCGAAAAGCTATCACTTTTCTGATAAGAACACTCTTTCCCCCCCACAAGAAATCAGTTGTGATGGACCAATCAGCAGACTGATGTTTTAGAAGATTAAAAAGTGAACACAAAGTTTATAATCAATAAATCTGAATGCTGATTTTATCATCATGCATTAAAACATAAGCCAATTTAAATACAATGGATCATAAAATATAATCTGTGTTGCCTTTAGAGGGGTCATTAACTGTACTTTTTCAGCATTTTAACAGCTCACACAGCTCTTAATGAAATGTTTGTGACATATTTTAGTCAAATTTTCTTTAATTATTGCAGCATATTTGTGAATCATCTTTTGCAGCATTTCTCAGAATGGTTGGTTTCAGTGCATGTCTCTTTAACTGCAAAAGAACTGCAACTGACTCCGCCTTCCCTCTTACATCACCATTGCTAATCTTAACTAGCTATGATTAGCTTGGTTAGCAAGCATTGGCCAACCAATGCCAATTTGTCTTAAACAGTGAATGAAATAAAGCATTACTGGTGGGCAGGGGTGTATGGTTTCAGTGGTCGATAGGATATGACCGGTCCCTGGAGTACAATAAGCACAAAAACATACATGAAGAGTGACTAAACTGCTAGCTTCAGCTAGCTGTCTTAGATCCCTTGAGAAGATAAATCTTTAACCAAGCTAAAGTAACATCTAAGAAAAAAAATAAGATTTTTTTATTAACCCCACTTTACAACATATGGTCAAGTGTTATCAGATGAACATGGATTCCAGGGGAGTGAATAGAATTTATAGAAAATAGCAATCAAAACCGACACTTAAACTAACGCAAAGCAGCCTGTCCATCATCTCCTTCCCGCTGAGGTGAGCTTTATGTGGTTACAATGATCGACTGACTGTCTATCCACATTTCCTTGTACCACTGTTACGTGGTACAAAAGTGTCACGCCGCGCCGCTCATCAACGGCGCCACCTGCTCACACACCTGTCAGTCATCAGCGGCGAGGAATATAGGCTGCCTCGCCCTGAGCTTCGGTCTGAAGCCGTAGACTTCATTTCCCTTTCATGGGCTTCTACCACATTCTCTTCAGCATCCTCGTCACCGGTAAGAAGATCACTTACCTCATCTCTCCAGTTTGCTCCCCTGTGCACAGGTGGATTCCTCGGCGGCGGACAACCCCGTCCCTCGTCTCTCCTCGCTGCTGCACCGAGCCCTGCAGGTGGCTGTCTCCCGGGCTTCCATCCTTGAAGCGCCAGTCATCTGTCCAAACAAGTAAGCTTCTCTCCCTCGCCTATTCTCCTCCTGTGTTGGTGTGCGCTCATCACCCTGTGTCTGATTTCTCCCATAGGGTTGCCGGCTGAACGGTCTCCTGCCTCTGGGTCCGAAGCAGACACCACCACCAACACATTAACATTCCGCAGACACGCACCCAAACATCCCTGCTGTTAATAAACAGTTTGAACTACTCTGAGCCTGTGTGTGTGCGTCTCCTGAGCCGAACGTTATGTCAGTACGGCTTCAGCAGAGCGGCTCGGCAGACGGCGGGCTCGCACACCGGTTTACCATCCTCGAGGCTCGGGTGGATCAGATTGTTTATCAGCAACAGGTGGTTTTCAATCAATTATTAGAATTAACTAACCGATTGAACCGCTTGGACCCCCAACAGCCGTTCCTCCCGACTCGCCAGGGTGGCGCGGCTCCTGCTGTTCCAGCGGCCGTCCAGCCGGCTCCAGTGGCACCGGTTCGGCTCACACCGATTCCGACCCCCGCCCGCTTTAGCGGTAAGCTCGGCGGAGCGCGGGGGTTCATTATGCAGTGTGAGTCCGTGTTCCACCGTGTGCCCGGAGATTTTCCCTCGGATCACAGTCGAATTGGTTACATAGGGAATCTTCTGGAGGGGCGTGCGTTAACTTGGACCTACGCCGTAATGGCGAGGCCCAGTTATGCCACCCTCACCTATGACCAATTCGTGAGGCGCTTTCTGGAGGTCTTTGACCATTCTCAGACCGAGACGGTCCAGGTCGATCGGCTTCTCGCTCTCCAGCAGGGAAGCCGGTCGGCAGCGGACCACTCGGTCGACTTCCGGGTAGCGGCGGAGGAACTGGGCTGGGAGGAACGCTCCCTCTGTGGCCTGTTCCTCCGCAGCCTCAATAGTGATCTGAGGGATGAACTGGCTGGTCGGGATATCCCTGGGACGCTAGCGGAGCTGACGTCCTTAGCGGTAAGTTTGGATAACAGGCTGCGCGAGCGCTCCTCGGGGCGGAGGTCTTCTTCTTCTCGCCCTCGTGGAGCCTCGCCGTACCTGTTCCAAGCTCGCCCCCTGGCGGCGCCGCCAGCATCGCGCCCCGAGGAGTCGGAGCCGATGGTGACGGGCTGGACTAAACTTTCCCCTGTGGAGAAACAACGCCATCGTGAGTTGGGCCTCTGCATGTATTGCGGAGGCGACCAACACACCGTGGAGCGTTGTCCACGGAAGGCCAGTCGGTGGGGTCCGCGAGTCACTGTTGGAAGTCTCGCGGACATCAATCGGTTAGGATCACTTACTCAATTGAAGCTGCCCATCCGTTTCTGCCATAACCCCACTGGGCACCTCACCCACGCACTGGTGGATTCGGGCGCAGAAGGCAGCTTCATTTCACAAAGCCTGGCAACCCGATTGGGCATCCGCTGCCAGGCACTCAACACTCCCATCTCCCTAGTCCATCTCTCCCGTGCCACCCTTGGGAGAGTGACACATCAAACTGTCCCCCTACCGGTCATCATCTCGGGAAACCACCGGGAGGAGATGACCTTTTATGTCCTTCCCAACTCTGTGTTGCCCGTCATCCTGGGGTATCCCTGGCTCCGCCTTCACAATCCGGTCCTGGATTGGAGATCAGCTGGGGTATCGGCTTGGAGTACATTTTGCCTGGGCACCTGCCTCCAGTCCGCTGCCTGCTCGCCGTCCGCTCCTCCTCCAGCAACGGACGCTGCACCCCCGGACCTGTCCCTGGTGCCTCCGGAGTTTCACGACCTGGGTATGGTGTTCAGTAAAGCGAAAGCTATGTCTCTTCCCCCTCATCGGCCCTACGACTGTGCCATCAACCTCCGCCAGGGGGCGCCGTTACCTTCTGGTCGGCTCTACAGCCTGTCTGCGCCGGAGAAGGAGACGATGAACACATATCTGAAGGAGTCATTAAACGCCGGGATAATCCGCCCATCATCGTCACCCGTGGGGGCGGGGTTCTTCTTCGTGGGAAAAAAGGATGGGTCCCTCCGCCCTTGTATCGACTACCGGGCCCTCAATAATATCACGGAGAAGGACCGTTACACCCTGCCTCTCATGGACACTGCTTTCCACTCCCTCCAGGGGGCGACCTGGTTCACCAAGCTGGACCTACGCAGCGCTTACCACCTCGTCCGGATCCGGGAGGGAGATGAGTGGAAAACGGCCTTCCGTACCCCGAACGGCCACTTTGAATACCTGGTGATGCCGTTCGGGTTGACCAACGCTCCTGCAGTCTTCCAGCGCCTCATTAATGACGTCCTCCGGGATTTCATTGGCCTTTTCGTGTTCGTCTACCTGGACGATATCCTCATCTTCTCCAAGTCCAGGGATGAGCACCAGGTCCACGTGAGGCGGGTCCTCCAAAGGCTGCTGGAGAATCGTCTGTACGTAAAGGCAGAAAAGTGTGAATTTTACGCCAGGAGTACGTCCTTCCTGGGGTTCATCATCGCCCACGATAAGGTGCTCCCTGACCCAGAGAAGGTAAAGGCGGTGGTGGAATGGCCTACACCTGCATCCCGGAAGCAGGTGCAGCAATTTGTTGGCTTCTCCAATTTCTACCGCCGCTTCGTCCCCAACTTCAGTACCATCATTGGACCACTGACCCGCCTCACGTCCCCGAAGGTCCCGTTCCGGTGGACCGAAGAGGTTGCTGCCGCCTTTGAGGCGCTGAAGGCGGAATTCTCCTCCTCCCGGGTCCTTCGCCAGGTCGACCCCGCGCTGCAGTGCATCGTCGAGGTAGACGCTTCGGACACGGGAGTGGGGGCAGTGCTGTCCCAGCGGTCACCGGACGATGGCGCCAAACGACCGTGCGCCTTCTTCTCCCGGCGCTTGTCCCCGGCGGAGAGGAACTACGATGTGGGGGACAGAGAGCTCTTGGCCATCAAGCTCGCCCTGCAGGAGTGGCGCCACTGGCTAGAGGGGGCGAACTTGCCGTTTGTGGTCCTTACGGACCACAAGAACTTGGAGTATTTACGGTCTGCCAAGCGCCTGAATGCCCGCCAGGCGCGCTGGTCTCTGTTCTTCGCCAGGTTCCAATTTTCTATCACCTTCAGGCCTGGCTCTAAGAACGGCCTGCCTGACGCCCTCTCTAGGCAGTTCACTCCCGTGGAATCGGAGGAGACGCCTCACTCCATCCTGCCCAGGTCGTGCGTCGTGGGAGCCATCTCGTGGGACATCGAGGCAAAGATCCGGAAGGCACAGGAGGTGGAACCTGATCCTGGCGGCGGACCGGAGGGAAGACTGTTCGTCCCATCTGCGGTCCGAGGAGAGGTCATCCACTGGCTCCACACCTCCCGGCTCACCTGTCATCCCGGCACCTCCCGGATGATCAGCCTCCTCCAGCGGTCTTTTTGGTGGCCGGGCCTGCGGAGGGATGCAGCCCGCTACGCCCGGGCTTGCCCAGTCTGTGCCACCAGCAAGTCAGGAAATGCCCCTCCAGCGGGTCTGCTCCAGCCTCTGCCCGTCCCCGGCAGGCCCTGGTCGCATATCGCACTGGATTTCGTCACCGGACTCCCCGTTTCCAGCTCCTTTAACACCATCCTGACCATCGTGGACCGTTTCTCCAAGGCGGCACACTTCGTCCCCCTGCGGGGTCTCCCTACCGCCCTGGAGACGGCGGGCCTCCTCATCCAACACGTGGTCAGGCTGCACGGGATTCCGGTGGACGTGGTCTCGGACCGGGGTCCCCAATTTTCATCCGAGGTTTGGAGGTCCTTTTGCAACGCCATCGGAGCCAAGGTGAGCCTCTCCTCCGGCCATCACCCCCAGTCTAACGGGCAGTGTGAGAGGACCAATCAGGAGCTGGAGGCTGCGCTCCGCTGTGTTGCAAGATCCAAGCCGACGTCATGGAGCAACCATCTCGCCTGGGTGGAGTACGCCCACAATACCGCCCGCTCTTCTGCAACGGGGATGTCCCCCTTCAAGGCGTCCCTGGGTTACGACCCCCCGCTGCTTCCAGCGCAGGAGAGCGAGGTAACTGTCCCGTCAGTTAGGGCGCACGTGAGGCAGTTCCGCTCCACCTGGGCCACCGCGCGTCATGCGCTTTTACGCACTGCGGAGCGCAACAGGACCGTGGCGGACCGGCGTAGAAGACCTGCCCCGGCGTACAGAGTTGGGCAACTTGTCTACGTTTCCACCCAGGACGTCACCCTAAATGGCGAGAGGAGGAAGCTGGCACAGCGCTTCATGGGTCCCTTTCCCATCACCCGGATCATCAACCCGGTGGCTGTGCGCGTGGCTATTCCCCCCTCCCTCCGCATCCATTCCACTTTCCACGTGTCGAAGGTGAAGCTGGCAGTTACCGACCCCCTTTGCCCTCCTCCTGCAGCGCAACCCGCACCCCGGATGGTTGGTGGCCACCCGGCCTGGTCCGTCTCCTCCATCCTGGACTCCCGGCGCCGGGGTCGTGGGTTGCAATACTTGGTGGACTGGGAGGGCTATGGGCCCGAGCATCGACAGTGGGTGCCCCCGTCGTTTGTGTTGGACCCATCGCTCATCGCGGACTTCCACCGAGCGCACCCGGATAAGCCATCGCCAGGAGGTGCTGCTAGAGGGGGGAGTACTGTCACGCCGCGCCGCTCATCAACGGCGCCACCTGCTCACACACCTGTCAGTCATCAGCGGCGAGGAATATAGGCTGCCTCGCCCTGAGCTTCGGTCTGAAGCCGTAGACTTCATTTCCCTTTCATGGGCTTCTACCACATTCTCTTCAGCATCCTCGTCACCGGTAAGAAGATCACTTACCTCATCTCTCCAGTTTGCTCCCCTGTGCACAGGTGGATTCCTCGGCGGCGGACAACCCCGTCCCTCGTCTCTCCTCGCTGCTGCACCGAGCCCTGCAGGTGGCTGTCTCCCGGGCTTCCATCCTTGAAGCGCCAGTCATCTGTCCAAACAAGTAAGCTTCTCTCCCTCGCCTATTCTCCTCCTGTGTTGGGGTGCGCTCATCACCCTGTGTCTGATTTCTCCCATAGGGTTGCCGGCTGAACGGTCTCCTGCCTCTGGGTCCGAAGCAGACACCACCACCAACACATTAACATTCCGCAGACACGCACCCAAACATCCCTGCTGTTAATAAACAGTTTGAACTACTCTGAGCCTGTGTGTGTGCGTCTCCTGAGCCGAACGTTATGTCAAAAAGTAGTAATATTACTACAACTACACACCACCTGAGTTCCTGGAGGTGTAGGTATCAAAGAGAGTATAATTCTGTCCTAAAGCAGACTGAGAAATACAGAGACTTGCTAACCTTTACTGCTCAAAAGAATAATTCTAATATATAATTAAACATCCTGTCACAATAAGCTTCCCTTTGATGTGAACAGTCTACACATACCAAAATGTTAACAGTGTTTTAATTCTTTGTCACCATTTCTGAATAAATCTTCTGAAACTTTCATCTCCCATGCCTGATATAATAAACAATCACAGCGCTACACAGTTATCGTGAGGGTAGTGAGTACCCCTGGGGCTGATCCAGTCCAGCACCAACCAAATCAAACGGATATGGAAGTAGCTTCTTTTGGCTTTGCGCCATCTCCTTTTCATTGCTGAAAATAGAGGAACTGTTTATTTAGCTGGGGTCAGCAGGTCAAGGCACAGAATAAGAAGGTGGACTGTGAAGGGGAGTGATTCCACAAAGTTTGGTTTTAATATACTATCAAATGACAGAGTTCATAATCACTAAAATTAAAGTAGATATTGGTTTTTTTTTAAATAAGTATGCAGCTAATTTAATACAACGTAAGGGAGATGAAATAATGGACAAACAAGCCTTACTGAAACATGAGGTAATTTATATTAATAAAATAACTAATTCAATGACACCAGCATACAACATTCATGACATTCAATGCACCAGCATACAACACAGCAGAGTGAAGTCTTTATGATCCAGTTGATACTAGTGTCATTGCCTAAAAAGACAGCAGTTATATACGTTATTGTTACTCTGTTGAATGATCCAACCACCCGTAATGGGTTTTTGGACAGCACAAGGTCACTGCTGGGCCATCATCTTATTAACAGAGACAGACAAGGACAGCTAGAATCATAATCTGTCTGTTAGCTGCACTCTGGCATTTTAGACTCTCAAATCACAGTTTTCTGATTCTGGATAAAAATATTATACAACTTAATATACCAGACCGTCAATGATGGAGTAGCTCACTGCAGCCAGATGAAACCACCATGGGCGTACTCAGATCCACCTTTGACCTAGAGCACAACCTAGATGCAGACCCACCTGAGGATCATTGTGTGGATTTGGTGAGCATCAGGGCAATTGCCTCGGAGGAATAAGGATTTTGGTTAAATGTCGACGGATGGTTGGACAGACATAGCAGCATCACATTAGCTCCTTTCAGCTTGGCCAGCATAACCTTAAAAAAAAACAGATTGTGCGCTTCTAATACTTTCGACTAAGAGTTTCATTAGCCACATGTACTACACAATACACTGTTTATAACAAACTAACTGACATACAGTAGCTTTATTATATTTTTTTTTAATACTATGTTAGTAATAAATGTCCCCAAGACTGATTTTATGCTTGATTTTGGGACTGATTTGAAAGCCCTCCCCAAACAAGCAGAGCGGCCTCACCTGATCTGAGACTTAACACAAATAAATATCTGACAAAATGATGCTCAAATGTGTTCAGTTAATACAATTATTTTACTGTTCATGACTGAGTTGGAGTCTCTCCAATTTCAACTTGTAAATATCAAACATGTTTGATACTGTATTTATGATTAGTGATTAGGCTGTGTCACGCCGCGCCATTCATCAGCGGCGCCACCTGCTCACGCACCTGCTACTCGTCAGCGGCGAAGGATAAAAGCCGCCTCGCCCTGAGCGTCGGCCTGAAGCCGTAGACTTCATTTCCTTGTATGGACTTCTACCACATTCTCTTCAGCATCCTTATCTCCGGTAAGAAGTTCACTTACCTCATCTCTCCAGTCTGCTCCCCTGTGCACAGGTGGATTCCTCGGCGGCGGACAATCCCGTCCCTCGTCTCTCCTCGCTGCTGCACCGAGCCCTGCAGGTGGCTGTCTCCCGGGCTTCCATCCTTGAAGCGCCAGTCATCTGCCCAAACAAGTAAGCTTCTCTCCCTCGCCTATTCTCCTCCCGTGTTGGTGTGTGCTCATCACCTTGTGTCTGATTTCTCCCATAGGGTTGCCGGCTGAACGGTCTCCTGCCTCTGGGTCCGAAGCAGACGCCACCACCAACACATTAACATTCCGCAGACACGCACCCAAACATCCCTGTTGTTAATAAACAGTTTGAACTACTCTGAGCCTGTGTGTGTGCGTCTCCTGAGCCGAACGTTATGTCAGTACGGCTTCAGCAGAGCGGCTCGGCGGACGGCGGGCTCGCACACCGGTTTACCATCCTCGAGGCTCGGGTGGATCAGATTGTTTATCAGCAACAGGTGGTTCTTCATCAATTATTAGAGCTGACTAACCGATTGAACCGCTTGGACCCCCAACAGCCGTTCCTCCCGACTCACCAGGGTGGCGCGGCTCCTGCTGTTCCAGCGGCCGTCCAGCCGGCTCCAGTGGCACCGGTTCGGCTCACGCCGATTCCGACCCCCGCCCGCTTTAGCGGTAAGCTCGGCGGAGCGCGGGGGTTTATTATGCAGTGTGAGTCCGTGTTCCACCGTGTGCCCGGAGATTTTCCCTCGGATCACAGCCGAATTGGTTACATAGGGAATCTTCTGGAGGGGCGTGCGTTAACCTGGACCTACGCCGTAATGGCGAGGCCCAGTTATGCCACCCTCACCTATGACCAATTCGTGAGGCGCTTTCTGGAGGTCTTTGACCACTCACAAACCGAAACGGTCCAGGTCGATCGGCTTCTCGCTCTCCAGCAGGGAAGCCGGTCGGCAGCGGACCACTCGGTCGACTTCCGGGTAGCGGCGGAGGAATTGGGCTGGGAGGAACGCTCCCTCTGTGGCCTGTTCCTCCGCAGCCTCAATAGTGATCTGAGGGATGAACTGGCTGGTCGGGATATCCCTGGGACGCTAGCGGAGCTGACATCCTTAGCGATAAGTTTGGATAACAGGCTGCGCGAGCGCTCCTCGGGGCGGAGGTCTTCTTCTTCTCGCCCTCGTGGAGCCTCGCCGCACCTGTTCCAAGCTCGCCCCCTGGCGGCGCCGCCAGCATCGCGCCCCGAGGAGTCGGAGCCGATGGTGACGGGCTGGACTAAACTTTCCCCTGTGGAGAAACAACGCCGCCGTGAGTTGGGCCTCTGCATGTATTGCGGAGGCGACCAACACACCGTGGAGCGTTGTCCACGGAAAGCCTGTCGGTGGGGTCCGCGAGTCACTGTTGGAAGCCTCGCGGATGTCAATCGGTTAGGATCACCTTCTCAATTGAAGCTGCCCATCCGTTTCTGCCATAACCCTACTGGGCACCTCACCCACGCACTGGTGGATTCGGGCGCAGAAGGCAGCTTCATTTCACAAAGCCTGGCAACCCGATTGGGCATCCGCTGCCAGGCACTCAACACTCCCATCTCCCTAATCCACCTCTCCCGTGCCACCCTCGGGAGAGTGACACATCAAACTGTTCCCCTACCGGTCATCATCTCGGGAAACCACCGGGAGGAAATGACCTTTTACGTCCTTCCCAACTCTGTGTCGCCCGTCATCCTGGGGTATCCCTGGCTCCGCCTTCACAATCCGGTCCTGGATTGGAAATCAGCTGGGATCTCGGCATGGAGTACGTTCTGTATGGGCACCTGCCTTCAGTCCGCTGCCTGCTCTCCGTCCGCTCCTCCCCCTGCTACGGACGCTGCACCCCCGGACCTGTCTCTGGTGCCCCCAGAATTTCACGACCTGGGTATAGTGTTCAGCAAAGCGAAAGCTATGTCTCTTCCCCCTCATCGGCCCTATGACTGCGCCATCAACCTCCGCCAGGGGGCTCCCTTACCCTCTGGTCGCCTTTACAGCCTGTCTGCGCCGGAGAAGGAGACGATGAACGCCTACCTGAAGGAATCATTGAGTGCTGGGATTATCCGCCCATCATCGTCACCCGTGGGGGCGGGGTTCTTCTTCGTGGGGAAAAAGGATGGGTCCCTCCGCCCTTGTATCGACTACCGGGCCCTCAACAATATCACGGAGAGGGACCGTTACACCCTGCCTCTCATGGACACTGCCTTCCACTCCCTCCAGGGGGCGACCTGGTTCACCAAGCTGGACCTACGCAGCGCTTACCACCTCGTCCGGATCCGGGAGGGAGATGAGTGGAAAACGGCCTTCCGTACCCCGAACGGCCACTTTGAATATCTGGTGATGCCGTTCGGGTTGACCAACGCTCCTGCAGTCTTCCAGCGCCTCATTAATGACGTCCTCCGGGACTTCATTGGCCTTTTCGTGTTCGTCTACCTGGACGATATTCTCATCTTCTCCAAGTCCAGGGATGAGCACCAGGTCCACGTGAGGCGGGTCCTCCAAAGGCTGCTGGAGAATCGTCTGTACGTTAAGGCGGAAAAGTGTGAATTTTACGCCAGGAGCACATCCTTCCTGGGGTTCATCATCGCCCACGATAAGGTGCTCCCCGACCCAGAGAAGGTAAAGGCGGTGGTGGAATGGCCCACACCTGCATCTCGGAAACAGGTGCAGCAATTTGTTGGCTTCGCCAATTTCTACCGCCGCTTTGTCCCCAACTTCAGTGCCATCGTGGGACCACTGACCCGCCTCACGTCCCCGAAGGTCCCGTTCCGGTGGACCGAAGAGGTCGCTGCCGCCTTTGAGGCGCTGAAGGCGGAATTCTCCTCCTCCCGGGTCCTTCGCCAGGTCGACCCCGCGCTGCAGTGCATTGTTGAGGTAGACGCCTCGGACACGGGAGTGGGAGCAGTGCTGTCCCAGCGGTCACCGGACGATGGCGCCAAGCGACCGTGCGCTTTCTTCTCCCGGCGCTTGTCCCCGGCGGAGAGAAACTACGATGTGGGGGACAGAGAGCTCTTGGCCATCAAGCTCGCCCTGCAGGAGTGGCGCCACTGGTTGGAGGGGGCAAGCCTGCCGTTTGTGGTCCTCACGGACCACAGGAACCTGGAATACTTACGGTCTGCCAAGCGCCTGAACGCCCGCCAGGCGCGCTGGTCTCTGTTCTTCGCCAGGTTCCAATTTTCCATCACCTTCAGGCCTGGCTCTAAGAACGTCCTGCCTGACGCCCTCTCCAGGCAGTTCGCCCCCGTGGAGTCGGAGGAGGCGCCCCACTCCATCCTGCCCAGGTCGTGCGTCGTGGGAGCCATCTCGTGGGACATTGAGAGCAAGATCCGGAAGGCACAGGAGGTGGAACCTGACCCTGGCGGCGGACCGGAGGGGAGGCTGTTCGTGCCATCCGCGGTCCGAGGAGAGGTCATCCACTGGCTCCACACCTCCAAGCTCACCTGTCACCCTGGCACCTCCCGGATGATAGATCTCCTCCAACGGTCCTTTTGGTGGCCAGGCCTGCGGAGGGATGCAGCCCGCTACGCCCGGGCTTGCCCAATCTGTGCCACCTGCAAGTCGGGAAATGCCCCTCCAGCGGGTCTGCTCCAGCCCCTGCCCGTCCCTGGCAGGCCCTGGTCGCACATCGCTCTGGATTTCGTCACCGGACTCCCCATCTCCAACTCCTATGACACCGTCCTGACCATCGTGGACCGCTTCTCCAAGGCCGTGCACTTCGTCCCCCTGCGAGGCCTCCCTACTGCCCTGGAGACGGCGGACCTCCTCGTCCAACACGTGGTCAGGCTGCATGGGATTCCGGTGGACGTGGTCTCGGACCGGGGCCCCCAGTTTTCATCTGAGGTTTGGAGGTCTTTCTGCAACGCCATCGGAGCCAAGGTGAGCCTCTCCTCCGGCCATCACCCCCAATCCAACGGGCAGTGTGAGAGGACCAACCAGGAGCTGGAGGCTGCGCTCCGCTGTGTGTCCAGATCCAAACCCGCGTCCTGGAGCAACCATCTTGCCTGGGTTGAATATGCCCACAACACCGCTCGCTCTTCTGCTACAGGGATGTCCCCCTTCAAAGCGTCCCTGGGTTACGACCCCCCGCTGTTTCCGGAGCAGGAGAGTGAGGTAACTGTCCCGTCAGTCAGGGCCCATCTCAGGCAGTTCCGCTCCACCTGGGCTGCCGCGCGCCATGCGCTATTGCGCACAGCGGAGCGCAACAGGACTGTGGCGGACCGGCGTAGGAGACCTGCCCCGGCGTACAGAGTTGGGCAGCTTGTTTACATTTCCACCCAGGACGTCACTCTAAAAGGCGAGAGGAGAAAGCTGGCACAGCGCTTCATGGGTCCCTACCCCATCACCCGGATCATCAACCCGGTGGCTGTGCGCGTGGCTGTTCCCCCCTCCCTCCGCATTCATCCTACTTTCCACGTGTCGAAGGTGAAACTGGCGGTTACTGACCCCCTTTGCCCTCCTCCTGCAGCGCAACCCGCGCCCCGGATGATTGGTGGCCATCCGGCCTGGTCCGCCTCCTCCATCCTGGACTCCCGGCGCCGGGGTCGTGGGTTGCAATACTTGGTGGACTGGGAGGGCTATGGGCCCGAGCATCGACAGTGGGTGCCCCCGTCGTTTGTGTTGGACCCATCGCTCATCGCGGACTTCCACCGAGCGCACCCGGATAGGCCATCGCCAGGAGGCGCTGCTAGAGGGGGGAGTACTGTCACGCCGCGCCATTCATCAGCGGCGCCACCTGCTCACGCACCTGCTACTCGTCAGCGGCGAAGGATAAAAGCCGCCTCGCCCTGAGCGTCGGCCTGAAGCCGTAGACTTCATTTCCTTGTATGGACTTCTACCACATTCTCTTCAGCATCCTTATCTCCGGTAAGAAGTTCACTTACCTCATCTCTCCAGTCTGCTCCCCTGTGCACAGGTGGATTCCTCGGCGGCGGACAATCCCGTCCCTCGTCTCTCCTCGCTGCTGCACCGAGCCCTGCAGGTGGCTGTCTCCCGGGCTTCCATCCTTGAAGCGCCAGTCATCTGCCCAAACAAGTAAGCTTCTCTCCCTCGCCTATTCTCCTCCCGTGTTGGTGTGTGCTCATCACCTTGTGTCTGATTTCTCCCATAGGGTTGCCGGCTGAACGGTCTCCTGCCTCTGGGTCCGAAGCAGACGCCACCACCAACACATTAACATTCCGCAGACACGCACCCAAACATCCCTGTTGTTAATAAACAGTTTGAACTACTCTGAGCCTGTGTGTGTGCGTCTCCTGAGCCGAACGTTATGTCAGGCTGCCTCTGAAGGAATACCTGCAACTGCTAAGTGTCACCAACAATGATCGGGGTGGGTTTAAAATAGTGATTCATTGAAAAAACCCTAAGAATTATTTTTTTAATGATGCCTTTTCATGTGTGTGAAACTTGCATGCAGTTTACAAACGGTCTTCTCACATTCCTGAACTTATTCATTCATATACACTACCGTTCAAAAGTTTGGGGTCACCCAAACAATTTTGTGTTTTCCATGAAAAGTCACACTTTTATTTACCACCATGAGTTGTAAAATGAATAGAAAATATATTCAAGACATTGACAAGGTTAGAAATAATGATTTGTATTTGAAATAATAATTTTTTCCTTCAAACTTTGCTTTCGTCAAAGAATCCTCCATTTGCAGCAATTACAGCATTGCAGACCTTTGGCATTCTAGCTGTAAATTTGTTGAGGTAATCTGGATAATTCTGACGCAATGAGCAAACACATTGTACCATTAGAACACTGGAGTGATAGTTGCTGGAAATGGGCCTCTATACACCTATGTAGATATTGCACCAAAAACCAGACATTTGCAGCTAGAATAGTCATTTACCACATTAGCAATGTATAGAGTGTATTTCTGATTAGTTTAAAGTTATCTTCATTGAAAAAAACAGTGCTTTTCTTTCAAAAATAAGGAAATTTCTAAGTGACCCCAAACTTTTGAACGGTAGTGTATCTAATTTACCAAGTTAGACAGTTCCTGGTACAATTTACAACACTACGTAGCTAAAAAACAAAAAACAGAAAACATTTATATGCAAGGAAAATAGCAATTTATGAGCAATATCCCTGACTGACTGAATTCAAACTAAATCTATTCTGGAAATTATTCATGATACCCAGCCCCACCAAAGATGTTGTATACTTTTATGGCTCACGAGCATGACGAACAGAAACACAACGGCCAATGTTGTCTTCTCAGCCAGGATTTCACTAATTTTTTCCCCCATTCAACACACATTAGGACATCCTGTCCTGCACATTTTGATTTTCTTGTGAAGTCAAGTTTGATCAGGTCTTTGTCTGTGGAATCGCGGCTGTGCAATCATTCCTACGAACGGCAGGTGCATGTGCTCGCAGTCTGGCTAAATCAGCTAATGTGTGCATTTGAAGGATTATATTGTTAAAAATACTGGCAGCTGCCAATGCTACCCCTCAGCCTGCTGGCATTAAGAGCACTGGCTGGTTGAATTTTTATTCAAAGTGACCCAAAATGAAAATTATCCAAGATTTTTCATGGCTATAACTATGGCATCAATTTGAAAAACCTACATCATTTCATTCACAAGTTATCACATTTAGAAGGTTTTCTGAGTTAACTTCTAAGGTCACCATAATCCCAGATTTTTTCAAAGATGGAACAATGGTATAAATGTGAAACATGTACAACATTCACATCATCATGTTTACAATGTTTTTTGGAAAAACTGACATCTGACCTTGAGTTCAAGGTCACACAAATTCAAAATTATCCAAGTGTTCTCATAGATACAACTGTGGTATCAATGTCAAAAGCCTACCTCATTTCCTTCTCGAGTTATCATGTTTACAAGAGTCATCACCCAAGTTTACAAGGTCACCCAAATTTGAGCTTGCCCAAGATTTCTCTTAGATACAACTACGGTATCAATTTGAAAAGCTGACATAATTTCTTTGTCTAGTTATTGTGATGACATGGCCAGTGCCGCTGCCATCCTCCTGGCAGGGCGACGATAATACCCCATCAGTCTTTTAGAGGCTGAGGGGTAAGAACCAGTTCAAATATTCCTTATGTGTGCCTTCTCAGTTTTGAAAATTGGTTAAGAGTTGAAAATCATTTGTTGTGTGGCCAGGCTAAGCTATAACAAAATCTGGTAAAAGAAACAAACTTCCTATCATGCAAAGTAGCTGACAACTATTTAACTGTGCTTCCTTTAATTAAACTAGATAAACATCTTCACATTTATCACAGCCTACATGTACGATTAATTTGAAAATTTACTATTATTTTGGTCATATGTGAAACGTGGATTCAGTTTTGCATAGTACGTCCCCTTTCGTTTTATCCTAGAATACCAGAAGAATCTTTCCAGCACTACTGATATGATTTCTCTGAATGCCCACTACTCAGCTGCGTGATTTCCTGATTTCATATCAGCCTTCAGAGCTTGAAGGTTGTCGTTTTAGTCAAGCTGAGAAAACCACAGTGACTCACACAGCCTATTCATCTTAGTCTGCCCCTCTAATCGCTATCTCATCTTCACCATCAGTCAAACGCTGTTTGTTTTTCCACAATCACAGCCTCTTCCTGTGCCTTCTCCTGCCTTCACTATAGGAGGCCTTGCAGAAAATCAGGAGGGATGCACCTGCAGAGGCTTTGGGAGATAACATTCAACAGGAGACCAAGTTCGGGCAGAAGCCTTGCAAGTGAGGCTTGACTAATTGGGATCTGAGCTTGTTAGCAGAAAGTGCTAATCCCTCTCATGTGCTCTCCAGTCAGAAGGCAGTGTCTCATTAAGGTTGCTCTGCTAGGTTTCATCTGAGAAGACTCAGCACCTACTTCCCATCTGCCTCAACGCTGCTGAAGGTGCTGTAACAAGGAATGCTCAATGTAACGGTGCATGGAGGATGACAAAACATTTTAAATGCACACAGTTTGGGAATCACACATATGCATCATCTTTCAGGGTGCAAGAATGAACGTTCCTCTCAGTCTATCAGTGTTGGACATGCCACTGATTTCCTCCCAAGTTCTACAACTCTTCAGTTCACAGCTGCTCAGTTATCTGTTTAAACCATTTTTTTTTAAACATTTGAGTCATTTTGGAAGTTGTTTTTTTTTTTACGTTCCTCAGGGATGTTTGCATTTCCTCAAAGAAGAAAAATGAGATGTATAAGGGTAGACAACTTTTCCCAGTCCACCCCATTTGAATTAGACAAAGGACTTTCAATCCTTTTTAATAGGTGAATAATAAATTCAGCATTCATACTGGATGATTATAAACTTTGCTTCGCCCATAGGGAGTGCAGGTGACTCAAGGACTTTTTCATCTGAGAGGGAACAATGAGTTCCAAGTTGGGCCGGATGTACAATATGTATGCCTTTGACTTTACAGTAACAGCAGGCAAATGAGCCACATGATGCTTAAATGCATCACATCTCTGTTAACAGAAACTTGATATGCAGCTAGTAACGGAGGTGTTAGAACAATCTTTTAAAATTATATAGATATAGGATAACTCTTAGATCTAATTACACTATGTAAAAAATGCTCCTAGATAGTATGTGTCATTTCTTAATTGGTTATGGTGTAAAAGTATAGAAAACTACCACTGTTCTTCTGTGATCTCCTTCTGTGATCTCCTTAATGCCATTTAGAAATTAACCATTTCTACTGTATGTCATAAGTAGGGCTGTTCCAAATACCAGTTTTGAGACTTAGAATATTTGGGAGTAATCCAGAGTGAATATCCAAATGTTGTGTGCAGTCTTATCTCTCCCTCATTAAACTGCACCAGCAGTGTTTTTCAGTAATATGACGTTTCATATAAATCTGGAACCTTTTCATCAAAAAACTGGAGTGGTGGACTAGTGGTAAAGCATCTGCCCCACTGCCAGGAGGTTGTAGGTTCAAGCCCCAGCTCGGTCATACCAAAGATCTGATAAAAATAGCACTTTTTGCCTTCTAGTTTGGTGCTCAGTATAATAGAATGGGATGCATAGCAGTGACACCCCCCCCCCCCCCCCCCCAACTGGAGAAATGTAATTTCATTCTACGGTACATGTTTGGCTGTATGTACTGAATAACAAACTTTTTTTATTATTTGATTTTGTATACTTTATTGATCCCCAGAGGGAAAAGTATACAAACTTGGCTGTCTTTCTTCTAAATGTGCACCTTTTTATATAAATTTTCTTATAAACTTGAGACTTTTAAATGCACATTCTTTAAATTGTAACTATTCAACTTTTTCTTGCAAATTTAAAGTTTTTTTCCCTTTATTTTTGCAGTTTTTCCTCATTTTTCTCATGGTGTGTCAGAGGAATTTGAATCTTTTTACATACGGCATCAGCTCGTGGCTCCTAAAGTCCTGTGCAGACCAGCTGTGTGGGATTGTGGAGAACATCTTCAGCCTGAGCCTGAAGCTGGGGAGGGTACCACAGCTGTGGAAAACATCCTGCGTGGTACCCGTGCCAAAGACCCCTCACCCAAAGGACCTAAACAGCTACAGACCAGTGGCCCTCACATCACACCTAATGAAGACCCTGGAGAGCCTGCTCCTCACCTACCTCTGCCCCCTGGTGGGACCAGCGATGGATCCACTTCAGTTTGCCTACTAGCATGGCATCAGGGTGGAGGATGCAGTAATCTTCCTCCTACATTGTTCACTGTCCCACCTGGAGAAGCCTGAGAGCACTGTGAGGATCATGTTCTTTGATTTCTCCAGTGTTTTCACCACCATCCAACCAGTGATCCTGAGGGACAAGCTACTGTGCGCAGGAGTGGACCAGCACCTGTCATCATGGATCCTGGACTACCTCACAAACCAACCACAGCTTGTGAGGACCAAGGACTGTGTGTCTGACACCATCATCTGCAGTATGGGGGCCCACCGGGGAACAGTTCTGGCTCCCTTCCTGTTCACCCTCTACACTGCTGACTTTTCACACAACACACCACACTGTCATCTACAGAAGTTCTCTGATGAATCTGCAATCGTCAGCCTCATCTCTGATAGGGATGATGCGGAGTACAGAGGACTTATCCAGGACTTCGTGGACTGGTGCCTACGGAACTGCCTCCAGATCAATGTGAGGAAAACTAAGGAACTGGTGGTGGACTGCTGCAGGTGAGGACAACCCTCCACAGCACCAGTAAACATCCAGGGAACAGACATTGAGATGGTGACATCTTACAAGTACCTGGATGTTCTTCTGAACAATAAACTGGACTGGTCACACAACACCAACGCACTCTACAAGAAGGGGTAGCGCAGGCTGTTCCTCCTGAGGAGACTCAGGTCCTTTGGAGTGCAGGGATCACTCCTGAAGACCTTCTACGATTCAGTGGTGGCATCAGCCATCACATTTGGAGTGGTCTGCTGGGGCAGCGGCACCACGGCAACTGACAGAAAGAGACTGAACAGACTGATCAAAAAAGCCAGCTCTGTTCTGAGGCGGCCCCTCGACCCAGTGAAGGCGATAGGAGAGAGGAGGATGGTGGCTAAGCTGTCATGTCTGCTGGAGTCCAAGTCCCACCCCGTGCAGGACACGCTGAACGCACTGAGGAACTCATTTAGCGATAGGCTGTGCCATCCTAGGTGCATAACGGAGAGGTTCCACAAGTCCTTGCTACCTACAGCTGTCAGACTTTATAATCTCCCCAGTGCTGCTCGTAGAGGTCGTATTAAACGTACTAAACATAACAACTTTGCACAATAACGATCGTCCCCTCCAATACACAACTAGGACAATAACAATCATTACTGAGGAAGGCAACAACACTGTGATTCAAATGAGAAATATACTGTCTGGGTACATATTCATATTCTGCAGGGTAATTTAACAAACCATAATGCTGTTTATTCCATCTAGCTGCAATGGTCCTGCACTATGTATATACTGTATATATCTGTGTACATATGTATATTCATCTACTACTTTGGCTAACAAGTTCTGATTATCTTATTAACTATTGCTCTGAGTGCTGCTATCCCCTTGCTGCTGTAATCCTGGAATTTCCCCACTGTGGGACTAATAATGTCATAAGTCTCCTCGTGTGCTTTTACGCAGCGCACGGAGGAGGAGAAGGAAGAATGGATTTAAACACAGCATGTCACCACAACACATTTATTGACACACAAGTTGACAGTTCAAAAATAAAGACGCACAACAAAGGAAACAGGGTGCACTTAAGGGCATCACACGATAACGTGCCGCAGGCAGGCCACAGTGCACAGTGGCCACAAAACAAACAATACAATTAATGTCTTATTTAACTCGGGACACTAGGAAACCTTCCAAGATGGGTCTTCCAAGATGGCGACCGGGATGGTCACACTTTTTCAGTGCTGAGACAAAGTTGCTGATTTTGCCATTAAAAATAACTAACCAACAGCGATCGGCGCTTGTGACGGACACGCACGGGCTGAATTTCCACCTCCGTTGGAATACCCCTTTAATCGCCTTTCACCGGCCACTGTGAGTAAACTGACTAGCGTTTCTTTGTGGTTCGCTACTGCGCTCTACCCGAAGCGTTCGCTAAGCTAACGCTAGTTAGTTTAACGCTGGCGCCAGTCGTGCCGCCTAACACCGACACGAAGCGGCTCAGTCCCCAGTGAGGGCTCGCCGGAGGAACTAACCGAGGCGGCAGTTGGACGTGAGCCGGATCGGAGTTCGGGGGCGGCGTTGGTGGGAGACGGGGACCAGTGGAGGACCACCTGGACCCAGCCAGACAATAGCCTGAGTCGGAGCCCAGTTGCGAGGCCCAGCGGAGGAACTACCAGGCAGACGGCGGTTGGTGACGGGGCTCAGCGGAGGTACCACCCAGGCAGACGGCGGTAGGTGGTGGTGCTCAGCGGAGGATCTACCGTGACCCCAGCGGAGCTCGGTTGCAGCGGCGGTGTGCGACGGGACTCGGTGGAGGAGCTGGACAGGAGCTCGGTTGCGGCGGCGGTGAGCAGCGGGACCAGCAGCGGAGGGGCTAGCTGAGGCCCAGCTGGATTCGAGGACGATCGGATACCGGCGACACAAGCAGAGATTGTTTTTACTATCCACAGGTCAGTAAAATGCCACCAAAGAAGGAGGAGATGGAAGAGATCAAAAAATCTCTGAACTTCTTGTCAGAAGAAGTGGCCAAAATGGTTAGCCAGCAGGCCAAAATAATAGGCCTAATGGAAGATGTACGAGACTTAAAAAAAAAACCTTAAGGAGGCTCAACTGACTGAAAAGGATAATCTGGGCTCGCCAGCCAAAGCATAGCAGTCGACTGCACAGAGAAACACCAACAATAAACCCCCAGAACAGGAACGGTAGCATAGCAGTCGACTGCACGGAGAAACGCAACAGATTACCGTTCAGTACAGGAGCAGTCCAAAGTCCAAGCCTCCAACAAGCAAAACACAGTCCTTCGAGTAACAGGCAGACATACGACGATTAATGACCGTATGTAGCACACAATGGTCCAGCAGTGTTTGACTGGCAAGGGCCACCTAAGTACAAACACTGCTGGCATCACAAATTGGACACACTTGGGCAAGGTGCGGGAAAGATAATTACCGGGGTGAACAGCCGACTGCCAAAGAGAGAGGGGGCGTGGTCGGACCGGCGAATGTTAGACAACGGCCCACATGAAAGTGAGTCAAAGAGGCTGCCTAACAACCGCCAGCCAGAGCAGCGGCTACAGGCATGGAAAAGAAAAAGTGCACAGACATAAAAACAACAAGAACTCAAACGATAACAATACATAATAAACCCGATGCCTGAGCCACAGAGAACAGTCAGAATTGAGCCTACAGGAAAAGACCGTCTCGGTTCGTGACAAATAAAGGCTTATCTTATCTTATATTTGCAAATTTATTCATGTATATTTGAGACCATTTTGGTAAATTTGTGACTTTCCTACTTTTTTCTTGTTCTTTTGCAAGATTTTTCTCCTAAATTTGTAATTTTTTTTTTTTAAACAATTTAGTCTGGGAGAAAAGTGAACGTCCAAATACCTGTGTAACTGCAAATACCCAAACAATTGAATATGTGGGTACAGCCATAGTAATAATGGAATATTTGCACATTCTCATTTACATAAGGTCTGAGTAAAACAATATATGAATCAAAATTGACATGTATATATTCTGAACCTGAACAAAAAATAAATTGTTTAGAAACAATGCATATAATTACTATCAAAGCCAAATACAAAATATAAATTTACGTCAAATGTGTTAACAGAAGTATTTGTCCTACCTGCTTAAAGAACCTTTAAAAGGCATAATGGAAAAGATCATAATATTTGTAGATGCAATCTCTTTTTATTAAGTTTCTGCAGCTGCAGGCAAAAAAGGAGGGAAAAGAAACAGCAAAGCGGGAAGAACCAAATCAGAAAAGTGATGAGAACTCTTCAAGCCCTGCTGCTTAAAGGTGAGACCATAGTGCCTCTTATTTCCTGTCGTAATCCTAAATCCAGTTTCATCTTAACACACACAAAGTCTGTTCTCAACTGAAATCAAGGTATGAGAAACCCAAGGGAGAAAGGGAAAAAAGACAAGAAGTTAATGGAAAGCAGAGGAAAGTGGGCCCTCTTTAATCCCTTTCTTTTCTCCGCCCTTTTTTCTTGTAGTAAATGACACAGGCCAGGGGCTGCCACTTGACTCTGGATTTACAAGTCTTTCCTTTGTGTGTCTTTGGCGTTCTTACAATGTGAAATGTGAAAAGGAAAACGTGTGTGCATGTTTTCTTTCAAGGAAAAAAAAGGTTTCAGTTTGCAGAGTTCTTCCTGAGGTGAGCATATTGTCTCAATCCAGAATTCCAAGAATTCCAGGTCATTAATCTGAGCAATCTGAATTCCTTCTGGCCCCAAGGCATGGAAGGGGTGAAAAAAAGGAAACGGGACCTCACTGATTTCTGCTGATTTAGAATTACCAAATAAATGCTTAAAGTGTTTAAACCAATATTACGCAATATACAAAACTATACTAAAAATACCAATCTAAATGTGCAGTTTAGGCACAACTAGATCCATTCTATGAAAATACCTCCAAAACAGCAGTAAAAGACAAACATTCTTGTCTCAGAATACAAAATGAGTAAAATGTGTAATATATGGTCTGCATTGAAAATGTGGATTAAAATAGATGCATCCATCAATTATTCATTTATAGAGCTACCCTATAAAGCATTGTGTCATAATACCTAAAGAGGTGGGTTATAACTAGTTACATTTACTCAAGTATGTACTCAAGTAACTTTAAAGAATTGTACTTTACCAAGTAATTTTACTGTAGAATACGTTTTACTTTTGATTTATTTATGAAGGAAAACTGCACTCTTACTTTATTACATTTAGTCATAGAGATGCACGATATTAGAGGTTGCTTTTATTCCTCCGAAAATGCTGATATTTTGGAAATATTTTTTTGCCAATTGCCAATACTGATGTACAGCCGTGGACAAAATTGTTGGTACCCCTCTGTTAATGAAAGAAAAACCCACAATGGTCAAAGAAATAACTTGAATCTGACAAAAGTGGTAATAAATAAAAAGTCTATGAAAATTAACCAATGAAAATCAGACAATGCTTTTGAATTGTGGTTCAACAGAATTATTTTAAAAAACAAACTCATGAAAACAGGCCTGGAACAAATATGATGGTACCCTTAACTTAATATTTTGTTGCACAACCTTTTGAGGCAATCACTGCAATCAAACGATTTCTGTAACTGTCAATGAGACTTCTGCACCTCTCAGCAGGTATTTTGGCCCACTCATCATGAGCAAACTGCTCCAGTTGTCTCAGGTTTGAAGGGTGCCTTCTCCAGACGGCATGTTTCAGCTCCTTCCACAGATGTTCAATAGGATTTAGATCAGGGTTCATAGAAGGCCACTTTAGAATAGTCCAATGTTTTGCTCCTAGCCATTCTTGGGTGTTTTTAGCTGTGTGTTTTGGGTCATTATCCTGTTGCAAGACCCATGACCTGCGACTGAGCCCAAGCTGTCTGACACTGGACAGCACATTTCTCTCTAGAATACCTTGATTGTCTTGAGATTTCCTTGTACCCTGCACAGATTCAAGACACCCTGTGCCAGATGCAGCAAAGCAGCCCCAGAACATAACAGAACCTCCTCCATGTTTCACAGTAGGGACAGTGTTCTTTTCTTGGTATGCTTCATTTTTGCGTCTGTGAACATAGCGCTGATGTGCCTTGCCAAAAAGTTCCAGTTTTGTCTTGTCTGTCCATAGGACATTCTCCCAGAAGCTTTGTGACTTGTCAACATGCAGTTTGACAAATTCCAGTCTGGCTTTTTATGATTAGTTTTCAACAGTGGTGTCCTCCTTGGTCGTCTCCCATGAAATCCACTTTGGCTCAAACAACGACGGGTGGTGCGATCTGACACTGATGTATCTTGACCTTGGAGTTCTCCATGAATGTGTTTAGAGGTTGTTCTGGGTACTTTTGTTATCATTCGTATTATCTGTCTCTTCCATTTTTCATCAAGTTTCCTCCTGCGACCACGTCCAGGGAGGTTGGCTACAGTCCCGTGGATCTTAAATTTCTGAATAATATGTGCAACTGTAGTCACAGGAACATCAAGCTGCTTGGAGATAGTCTTATAGTCTTTACCTTTAACATGCTTGTCTATAATTTTCTTTCTAATCTCCTGAGACAACTCTCTCCTTTGCTTCCTCTGGTCCATGTTTAGTGAGGTACACACCATGACACCAAACAGCACACTGACTACTTGTCACCCTTTAAATAGGCCGACTGACTGATTACAAGTTTGTAGACACCTGTGATGTTAATTAGAGGACACATCTTGGTTGAACATGCCCCTATGGCCACATTATTTTCAATCTTTTCTAGGGGTACCATCATTTTTGTCCAGGCCTGTTTCATGAGTTTCTTTTTTAAAGTAATTCTGTTGAACCACAATTCAAAAGCATTGTCTGATTTTCATTGGTTAATTTTCATAGAATTTTTATTTATTACCACTTTTGTCAGATTTAAGTTATTTCTGTGACCATTGTGGGTTTTTCTTTCATTAACAGAGGGATACCAACAATTTTGTCCACGTGTGTATGTGCATAATTTTTCCCAACTAGTTATATATCTTTATTAATAATATAAAGACACATTCTCCAAGGACAATAAGACAAGTATCTCAACTTAATATGAAAATACATATACATGTTTATTTTAGTAACATGTTCAACACAACTGTAAACTTCCTCCTTTTAACAGGCTTAGAGGATACTGTTCCTGTGACAGCCCTTACAACAGCCATAACCAGGGCAAGAGGAAGCACGTAAATAAATTAAACCTGTCCACGGGGATCATGTGGAAAATAAAGTGCACTCACTGTGTAACTGTACAGTAACTAAAACAATTTGGACCAACATAAATACTCAGTGTAATATTTTACACTAGAGAATAAAGAAGCACAAATAAAGCTACATGCACTTTACAGACTTACCTAAACTCAGCCTCATATAAACTGGATCAAATGATGTTTTATATGAAACCCCCTTAGTTCTGGCATGATTCTGGCAGCAAAAAGGGGCCATTATGGTAACATTTTCCTATTACATTGTGATCGTATAGTTTTATAACAATATTAGCATTGTGCTTTTGATAAACTGCTTTTCTTCTGTGAACCTGTACTATGTCATCAACATAAACGCTTGCTCAATGTTTATGAAAGAAACAGATGAAAAAGAAATTCTTGACATTGTTAACAAATTCAAAGACAACAAATCAGCTGATTGTAAGGATTTCAGTATGTTCTTGGTTAAATTTATTATTGATTGTATTGTTAAACACTTCACTTACATATGCAACATGTCACTTACTGCTGGTAAATTTCCAAAGAAAATGAAACTAGCAACAGTCGTTCCTCTGTATAAGACTGGTGACAAACACTTATTGTCAAACTACAGACCCATCTCATTGTTACCTCAGTTCTCCAAAATACTGGAAAAAATATTTGTTAAGCAACTAAATGATTTCATTGATAAGCACAATATACTCTGCGAACAACAGTATGGATTCAGGAAGAACCGGACCACCTCACTGGCACTCATGGACTTTGTTGAACAGATTACGGATGCAACAGATGGACGAGAATACACAGTTGGAATATTTCTGGACTTACAAAAGGAATTTGATACAGTTGACCATAAATTACTCCTCAGTAAATTACATAAGTATGGCATCAGAGGAATTGCTTTTGACTGGTTACACAGCTATTTAGACGACAGATATCAATATGTTCATGTGAATAATACAGACTCTGAGTTGCTGAAGATGACGTGTGGGGTACCACAGGGTTCTGTGCTTGGTCCACTGCCGTTTATTTTGTATATTAATGATTTATGTTCTGTGTCTAAATTGCTCAAGTGTATTTTATTTGCAGATGACACACCTTTTTTTTGTAGTGGAGAAAATCTTAAGCAGCTTCTGGATTCAGTAGAAAATGAACTTAAACAAATCAATCAACAGTTCACTGCCAATAAATTATCTATTCACCTTGGAAAAACAAAATGTATAATATTTGGAAACCGCAAATTATATAATCACAGAAAAATTTAAATAAACAATGTTGAAATTGGCACAGTTTTGGAAACCAAATTCCTAGGGGTCATTGTTGATAACAAACTAAACTGGAAGTCACACATAAATTATGTCAAAACTAAAAATGTCTAAATCCATTGCCGTGCTGTATAAAGTTAAGGATCGCCTGTGTCAGAAATCTCTTTGCATTTTATATAATTCACTGATAGTTCCTTATATGACATACTGTGTGGAGATCTGGGGAAGCACATACAAAACAAACACAAACTTAATCTTTTTACTACAGAAAAAAGCTGTATGCATTGTATCAAAGAAAACTTACCGTGAACCAACAAATCCAATATTCATTCAATTACATACTCTTAAATTTAGAGCTCTAGTAGATTATAATGCCATTCAAATCATGTACAAAGCAAATAATAACCAATTACCTGTTAATATTCAGAGACTGTTTAAAAAAAGGGAAAGCAAATATGAGCTAAGAGGTAACTCTGTTTTTAATAAGCCAAAGGTTAGAACAAATACAAAGTATCATTGCATGTCTGTCACTGGAGTTAAACTGTGGAACTGTTGCTCTGAAAATATTAAAACATGTTCTACTCTGAAGCAATTCCAAAAAATTGTACAAACATGAGAAAATCTCTCAGTATCTCACTGTAAATGCTAGGAGATAAACTTGTAATAACTTAAAGGTTTTGGGGTTTTTTTGTCTACTTGTTCTATTTGATTTTCTTTGTTGATTTTGGGCGTGACTTATATTTTTATGCTACTGATTTTAAAAATTGTAACGGGGTAGGCACTATATAAGCACTAGCTTCAGCCTACAATACCCTGAGACATATATAGAGTGTGTGGCGGTAATGCACCTGTAATGCAAGGATGCAGAAATGCATAGTCCAAGGGCGGATAATCTTTTTACACATAAGGAGTTGTTCAGAACTCCTTATAAGAACTCCTTATACAAAGATATAAAGTGATGATATAGAGTGAAGTATGTGGCGGTAATGCACCTGTAAGCTGCTTGCCAACTGCCAATCAAATCAAAAAGAAGAAGAAGAAGAAGAAGAAGAAGAAGAAGAATGCATCTGTAAGCTGGTTGTCAACCGCCAATCAAATCTAAAAGAAGAAGAAGGTGAAGAACGTGGCTTGAATTATATACAGAGTGAAGTACGTTGCGGCAATGCACCTGGAGTTCAAATGGAAAGCGGGGACAACAGAATATAGAGTGATATGCATTAGTTAAGTACATGGCAGTAATGCACCTGTAAGCTGGTTGCTAACCACCAATCAAATCTAAAAGAAGAAGAAGAAGCCTACACCCTTTCAGCTGTTCTATGTGTTCTACATATTTTTGTTGTTCTTATTGTATGTATGTTCATTACTGAAAAAAATCATTCATTCCTTTATTCATTCATTCAACCTGTACTATTGATATGAAAAATAACAACATAGTAAAATGAACAATAAACAAGTAAAATGCCAAAAATCAAATAAATTTCCACAACACAAAAATAAAACATTTATACCAGGGATAAAATAATCACAAATAAACAAATAAATAACAGACGAAAATATCCCTTAACACACAACATACCTGAACGAAAACAGAAGCAACATTGCCCTTTGTGATCAACAGCCTCATACAGCTCCTACACACAAAGAAACAGCAGGTTGACACACATACACTAATATGTTAATTGAGCAACACCCATGCACTAGTAGCTAACAGGCTAGCGGCTAATGGGCTAACAAGCTAGAAAGTTTTTCATTAATTCAGAACGTACGATTGAGAACACAAATTAATTTGACCATGGCCACAAAACATATAAACATTGTTCCTGTCACTTCCTGTAAATGTCAGTCAAGTCTAAACAACAATTAAACAGATTAATGCACCAGGTTTCAACAGAGCTGTATGAGGTACATACCACCTTATGGACAGACAGCAGCAAAAGGGGATTACTGCTGGCTTCCGGTGGCATACAAAAAGATCCAGTCACCACACAAGGGCGCTGCTTCTTCAAAATATAAAATAAAATAAATGAAAATATTTTTTCAAAAAATAGCCTGACAAAGATAATTAAAATTAAATTACAAATAAATTATTTGAAAATAGACTTAACAGAATACTAACTGAATAAAAACAATTTTGACAAACTTCAACTAAAATAACCCTGTTACATCCTCCTCCCCTGAATTCGGCAAAATTCCAAAAAGTATGGAAAACACTGGAAACAAACAAAACGTCACATGTATCCACCATATCAAATGAGCAACACTTTCAAATGAATAGCACACACTTACAATATTAATGTGCTCTGTCAAGCCACACAGCTGTTCAGAAAAAGAACTCAGGAGGGTGGTGCAGCGTCCCACACAAACCCTTCACAGATGACATTAAAAGTGCCTGAATACACTTTTCACACTCAGCCGAACACAGAACAACTAACCACAATGGTACTACGGTTCAGCCCACGGATATGGAAGCAAGCATCGAGGAATATAATCATTCATGGGTAAGGAGTTCAACACACAGTATTCACACTAAACACAGAATTAGCCCATGATTTTAATTTATTAGTCTGCATGAGTAAAACTTGCCCATTCATAGTTTGGATCAGTCTGGTGACAGGTCTGATGACATGACTAGCCCTGGTCCGATAGGGAACAGATGGGGCCATATGGGAAAGCACAGGGACAACACACTCGGGATTACTTGGGGAGCTCCGTCCATCCCCAGAGTCCAAAACACCAAAGGGAACATCTGTCATAGGGACACTGGAGACAGGGGGTGAGTCAACTGGACCAAGGGCTGGAGTGACTGGATCAAGGGACGAGGCACTTGAGTCATGGGCAGGGACAACTTGAACAGGAACTGGAGTACTGAAGTCATGGACTGGGGCACTTGAATTAACAACTGGAGCACTGGAATCATGGGCTGGGGCACTCAAGTCAGCAACAACAGGGATTTGAGAGACCCACTCTTGTGTATGGGCAGTTTGGTCCATAACAGAGTCCGTTTGGGTGAGCAAGGCAGAGGAGAGATCCACAGCATTACTCTCACATGAAACACATGAAGTGGACTGAGAGGCAGCATCTGGTGATATAAGGTGCTCAGCTGAAAGGTCAACAGCATCGTTCTCATCCAAAGCACAGGACAAGATCAACAAGGCAGACTCATCAATCTCTGGCAGGGCTAGCAAGAAATTGACACAGCAGCAAGTTATGGTGCACTATTTTAGACTGACCTGAGGTGGGGTCACGAACCTCAAAGGTGTGTCTTGGGGTTGCTATTAATCACTGTGTAAACCACATTGCCCCATCGGTCTGCCAACTTTCTCCGTCCTCTCTCTCCCCTGTTTGCCAGGAGAACTCTGTCACCAGTCTCAATCTCCACTCCCTTCACTCTCCGATTGTATATAGCTGCCTGTCGCTTCTGCTCAACACTAGCATGTCTCTCTGCCAGTGACGTGGCCTCATGGAGATCCTTCCTCAGTTCCTCAATGTACTGGGGGAATGACACTTCACCATCGTCTCTGAGAGCAGATCTGAACAAGACATCAACAGGTAGGCGGGAGACTTGACCAAACATTAAGTAGAATGGGGGAACCCTGTTATCTCATGGGTGGTGCTGTTGTACATGAATGCTAAGGTGTGTAACATCTGAGGCCAGGCTTGTTTAGCACAAGGTGGAAGGGTTCTGATCATGTTACCTAGAGTACGGTTGAACAGCTTGGCTGACCCATTTCCCATCGGATGATAGGCGGTGGTGTGGGACTTCTTAACACCTCAGACTTGAAGAGCCGCTATTAATTCACTCTCAAAGTTTGCACCTTGGTCAGAGTGAACTCGCTCAGGGAACCCATAGTAGCAAAAGAAGTTATCCCACAACTTTCGTGAACCTGCTTTGTGGTTTGGTCGGGGCAGCAGAAGGCATGGGACAGCATAGTGAAATGGTTTGTTACAACCAAAACATCGACAGGGCAATTCTTGGAATCCTCTGCCGTCCAAAAATCAATGCATACCATTTCCAATGGTGCTGTAGTCTTGATGCTTTCAAGTGGCGCTTGGCCATCTGGCTCAGGTGTCTTGCCCATTACGCATCTGGCACAGCACTTGACATAGTCTCTTACATCTCACACCATCATGCACTAATAGAATCTTTGTTTCACAAGGGAGAAGGTTCTGTCTTGACCCTGGTGACCTGTGTCACCATGGCACCCAAGCAGAGCTTTCTCCCTCAGTGAAAAGGGAACCACATACTGGTGTCTCTTCTTCCTAGTGACTGAATCTTTGGACACACAGTACAGTATGCCATCTACAAACATAAGCTTGTCCCACTGCCTCATAAGCCTCAAAGCATTCACAGATTCATTAGGCCTTTCCCACCTTGAAGGTCTATGACGCCGCTCAACATAAAACAGTACTCTAGCCAAGTCAACATCTCTCTGCTTGTCTCTGAGATCTTGTTTGGACATAGATGGCAATATGTCTTGGCCAACAGACATGATACTCTGGACATGGTCTACCAACACTGTCGACCTGATTCTTGTAACGATATCCCAGCTACTGTGGCAGTCAAGGAGGGCTGACACCTCAGCTTTAGTCAGCAAAGAGGCTGAAAGTGTTGTTGCGACAGGTGGTAAAGCCTTGTGTTTATATGAGGCTTTCTGAGTGGCTTGGTGGGCATTTGACCATCTGAAGGCCTCCTGAACCTCTCCTCCAGACAAGGCCTCTGACTCCTTGAGAATATGGTCATAGGGCTCACTGACCAGGTGCTCACCAATCCTCTTTCCCACAAAAGGTTTTCTACTGAGGCCATGCGCAACCACATTTCTCGGCCCAGGGATGTACTTGAGGTCAAAGTCATGGCCAGCTAATTTTGAGACCCAGCGCTGCTCAACAGCATCAAGCTTAGGCTTCGTAAGAATATGGGCAAGCGGATTGTTGTCTGTCCAGGCAGTAAAAGCATGCCCTTTTAACCAGTGGTTGAATTTCTTGCAAACTGCCCATTTTAGCGCAAGAAACTCCAGACGGTGAGCAGGATAGTTTTTCTGGGCCTTATTCAGGGTCTTACTGGTAAAAACAATTGGACGAGCCCGTCCATCACCTGGGGCAACTTGGGATAGTACAGCGCCCAAACCATCAGTTGATGCATCGGTGGACACGATAAATGGCTTGGAGAAATTAGGGTGAGCCAGCATGGCATTTGAGAGTAATGCAGCCTTCGGGTTATGTAGAGCTTTGTCACATTCTGGGGTCCAGTCCTCAGGAGTCAATTTCTTGTAGACGTGCACATGTTTATGCCTCTTTCCACTGTTGGTCTTGGAAATCTTTGTATCAGCTGTCAACTGGGTAAGGGGCCTGGCCAGCACTGGCCTGGCTGATAGGAGCGGGGGTTGAAATGTAGTGGGACTGTGCATCGTGGACATGACTAACAGAGCCAAGAGTGTAAGGGATCTGTGCAGGGCTGGCTTCACTAGTATTGATGGGGGTGAATGGGCATGTGACATTAGCAGTGTCAGGGTTAAACAAAAGGCTAGCCCCACTCTCCCACAACCCGGGGAACGCATGCAATTTGGCATGGACACTGAAGTAGAGGGTAAACCAATCCCCCTGCCTAAACTCATCATGTGATGTACAGTCACGTTTTTAGTCTCAGTCTCTCTCTCTCTCTCTCTCTCTCTCTCTCTCTCTCTCTCTCTCCTGAGGAGAATTGGCCGCTTGGGCTATGATAAGCAGCTTTTCCTCATGAAGTCCGCGGAGGTCGACCTTACTGGACTTTCTGCTTTTTACACATCTGTCTTGCATGCATGGCAAGTCTTCACCGTAGCCTGCATTCCTGAGGAGACACTGGGCATGTGGCTGTTCAAGGAACCACTGTTTTTCAATCAATTCATGGACACTCAAGTGCTGCAATCTGTTAGTCTGCGAACTTGTTTAAGAGAGGCACGCTGTACCAAGCTTGGTCATCTTATGAAGATGTCAACCACGTCGATAGAAACACTGGGGCAGAGTGCCAACATTACATCTGTCAGACTGGTGCATAGGGTGGTGAAGGAAGTGTGTGCTGCCCTGCCACGACCGCTTAGAGCATTTGCGGAAAACCATATTCTTTCCACTCAATGGGATGAGGACACTGTGTCCAACTTTCCTGCCCTTTCCATAAGTCCAGCTGTGGGAGAGTGGCAGGAGGGAGAGGATCACCTGCTGTCCTTCAGAAATCCTCGTCTGGGCAAGTTCCAGTTTGTGGGGAAGAAGACACTGTATCACATTTGTGTGAAAGTTCTGAATCTGCGCTCTCTGACGGAGGTGAACGAGTCGAAGTGGGCGGGGTTTTTGGGGCCGGTATTCTCCCCGAAAGGCAGCTGGCGGTCCATGTACAAGCTCCCTATTGAGAAACGGACGGCAGATCTCCAGTGGAGGATTGTTCATGGGGCAATAGCTACGAATAAATACAGAGCACACCTGGATCCTAATGTGGGGGAGGAATGTTTGTTTTGTTCCCAAGTTGAGACCCTGGAGCATTTGTTTGTTCAATGTTTTCATTTATCTGGCCTTTTTGATCTTCTGGAAGTGTGGTTTCATGATTTGGGTGAATGTTTCTCTTTTGGTTTGTTTATTTACGGTCCAAAGTATAAAGTGGCAAAGAAGTCTGTGCACACTTTGATGAACTTCCTATCTGGTACTGCTAAACTTTCCATCTGGCTGACAAGGAAAAATCGGACTACTAACACTGGCAATGTGGATCCTGTGTTTGTTTTCAAGGCCTTGTTAAAAGTCAGACTCCAGGTGGAGTACTCTTACTATAAAATGGTGGACAATTTGGAGGTATTCACCAATAGATGGACTGTAGGGAAAATTTTGTGTTCTGTGGGAGAGGGGGATGAGTTATGTTTGCACTTTTGAAATGTGAGACACTTGGTGGAATGATATTGATCTTACATTTTTGACTTATACAATAAAGGGATTTTTTAAATCTCTCTCTCTCTCTCTCACACACACACACACACACACAAAGTATCTCACAAAAGTGAGTACACCCCCTCACATTTTTGTAACTAGTTTATTATATCTTTTCATGGGACAACACTGAAGATATGACACTTTCATACAATGTAAAGTAGTCAGTGTACAGCTTGTATAACAGTGTAAATTTGCTGTCCCCTCAAAATAACTCAACACACAGCCATTAATGTGTAAACCGCTGGCAACAGAAGTGAGTACACCCCTGGTGAAAATGTCCAAATTGTGCCCAATTAGCCATTTTTCCTCCCCGGTGTCATGTGACTTGTTAGTGTTATAAAGTCTCAGGTCTGAATGGGGAGCAGGTGTGTTAAATTTGGTGTTGTCGCTCTCACACTCTCTCATACTGGTCACTGGAACTTCAACATGGCACCTCATGGCAAAGAACTCTCTGAGGATCTGAAAACAAGAATTGCTGCTCTACATAAAGATGGCCTAGGCTATAAGAAGATTGCCAATACCCTGAAACTGAGCTGCAGCACGGTGGCCAAGACCATACAGCGATTTAACAGGACAGGTTCTACTCAGAACAGGCCTCGCCATGGTCGACTAAAGAAGTTGAGTGCACGTGGTCAGCGTCATATCTAGAGGTTGTCTTTTGAAAATAGATGTATGAGTGCTGCCAGCATTGTTGCAGAGGTTGAAGGGGTGGGGGGGGTCAGCCTGTCAGTGCTCAGACCATATGTTGTACACTGCATCAAACTGGTCTGCATAGCTGTCGTCCCAGAAGGAAGCCCCTTTTAAAGATGATGCACAAGAAAGCCCACAAACAGTTTGCTAAAGACAAGCAGACTAAGGACGTGGATTACTGGAACCATGTCCTATGGTCTTATGAGACCAAAATAAACTTATTTGGTTCAGAAGGTGTCAAGTGTGTGTGGCGGCAACCAGGTGAGGAGTACAAAGACAAGTGTGTCTTGCCTACAGTCAAGCATGGTGGTGGGAGTCTTATGGTTTGGGGCTGCATGAGTGCTGCCAGCACTGGGGAGCTACTGTTCATTGAGGGAACCATGAATGCCAACATGTAATATGACATACTGAAGCACAGCATGATCGGAAACTGGGCCACTGGGCAGTAGTTCAACATGATAACGACCCCAAACACACCTCCAAGACGACCACTGCCTTGCTAAAGAAACTGAGGGTAAAGGCGATGGACTGGCCAAGCATGTCTCCAGACCTAAACCCTATTGAGCATCTGTGGGGCATCGTCAAACGGAAGGTGGAGGAGCGCAAGGTCTCTCACACCATGATGTCGTCATGAAGGAGTGGAAGAGGATTCCAGTGGCAACCTTCGAAGCTCTAGTGAACGCCATGCCCAAGAGAGTTAAGGCAGTGTTGGAAAATAAGGGTGGCCACACAAAATATTGACACTTTGGGCACAATTTGGACATTTTTACTAGGGGTGTACTCACTTTTGTTGCCAGCGGTTTAGACATTAATGGCTGTGTGTTGAGTTATTTTGAGGGGACAGCAAATTTACACTGTTATACAAGCTGTACACTGACTACTTTACATTGTGTCAAAGTGTCATATCTTCAGTGTTGTCCCATGAAAAGATATAATAAAATATTTACAAAAATGGGAGGGGTGTACTCACTTTTGTGAGATACTATATATATCCTTGTATTAGGACGTACTGATTGTGAAATTTGGGGTACTATTGATACTGGTGTCAAAAATAATACGTTTGCCAATAGCCAACTTATTATTTTTGATTGTTTTGGTATCGGCTAAGAAATATGAATTATTTTTTTAAAAAATGGAATTGAAATACTTTAAAATGATTCCATCCTGGATGCTTTCTGAACTTGCAGCTGTAGTCTAGTGTTGTCCATTTCAGGGCTAAATAAATACCACACAACAGACACACCAGAAAAATATTGGCACTGCTGATATCTTATTTGCCGATAGCAATCAATAAGATAAATATCTGCAGATACCGATGTTAAGCCGATACATCGGTGCATCCCAATTTGGCCATACTCCGAGTTACTTTTGATTTCACTGATTTGAAAACAGGTTAGAAATGTGCTTGTTCAAACTGAAAAACACTTCTTCAGAATTTCTTCAGAAATAACAGCAACTTTAGTCATGTTACGAAATTTTTCGTCAGTGTTGAAATCACTGTTCTTCTATTCTGGATTAGGAAATATATTTCTATAAATGCATGGACCCTCTGTCTGTGTATGTGTCCGTTCCACGCATATCTCTTGAACCGTTCGTCAGACTGACCTAAGATTTTGTACGTGTTTTGCTGAGATTACGAGGGTGTGCATCCCCCAGTATGGCGTTGGTCGGTCAAAATATGTTATTTTTATCAATAAAAGTTTAGTCATCACTCTTTCCTCATGCTCTGGCTTCTAGAGGTGTGGGTGGGGTTTTGCATTGACTCTGTACTGATTGGATAATATGCAACATCACAGCATCAGTAACCACAGCACACCATGAGCAAAACAAGGAAGTGAAAAGTGACAAATTTAACTAGAAAAAGATAATACTGAAGATTTAATGCTTAAAAATATTATACCATGAAGTTGCCGTGATTGCATAGGTCTAAAGGATAATTCAGCATATGTTGAGAGCATGAGGCGCGTGAGCAGACTGGGCCGAGCATCAGCGGGAATCCAGGTCTGACAAGGAACACTGGTGTATCCAAAACAGAACATGCCAGGAGAAGCAGCAACCCGACTGGGCAGACCACGGTCCTTTGCAGGGAGGCATGCCCAGCCTGCCTGGTCAGTAGTAGACAGGATTCCCTGCTTCTGCTTCACCCGTGTGGTACCACTGTCCTTTGCAGGACTGCGAGTGCCCCCCCACGAGTATCTAAAAATAAAAAACTTAATAATAATACCGGGCGACACGGTGGCGGAGTGGTTAGCACTGCGGCAGTACAGTAACTCACCCTTGGCCGGGGGATCCTAGGTTCGATCCCAGCCCCCGACCAACAGTGATCTGTGCGGAGTCTGCATGTTCTCCCCGTGTCTGCGTGGGTTTACTCCGGGATTTCTCCGGTTTCCTCCCACATGCCAAAAACATGCAAGTTGGGTTAATTGGCATCAAACTGGGGATTCTAAATTGTCCTTTGGTATGACTGTGAGAGTGAATGGTTGTCTGTCTCTCTGTGTTGGCCCTGCGATGGACTGGCGATCTGTCCAGGGTGTACCCTGCCTCTCGCCCAAAGACGCTGGGATAGGCTCCGCCCCCCCCCCCCCCCGCGACCCGAAAAGGATTAAGCGGAAGAAGATGAATGAATGAATAATAATACCGCCATGACTGTGGAGCAGAATGGCCAGAATGACTTAACGACCAAACACAGGACACAAAAATGCCCAAATAACAAAATAAATAATTTTTAGTTAAATATTTACTGACAAATTGGCAGCACTGATGCAATGGTTGCAGTCAAACGGTCCTTCTGCTGTGTATAATAATGTTGGGTGTTTTGTAGTTAATTCGGTTGGTTACAGTTTAAAAAAAAAAAACTTTTGATAACAAAATATTGCTAAAATATAAACTGATGCACTATGGGTCTCAAATATTTGTAAACATGTCCTGTTATAGCACTGCATGAGTTTATTGACGATACACAGAAGAAATTCAATATTACACTGAACTCCATCACTGAACAGTGATCTAAACTAAAATAATTATAATGATGACTGAACAACTACCATTCCCCAAAGTGCAAGATACACTATTATGAATATAAGTGATAAAAGATCACACAAATAAGTGATCTAACAAACAAATAAACAAGGGCTCTGAAACAGTCCACACTGTTTCAAATTTGGGACAAATATGTCCCAAAAATGGGACATATTGGATGTCCCATTCATTTTCAATATTTAGGTATTCTGTAATTAATATTCACACAATCAAATAAATCTTAATGCCATTTACTCCCTTTTGTATTTGTCAAAGTCTAACGTGATTGCCTACATATAGCCTACACCTACTTGTATTCCACTTTCAAACACGCACTACATTTGGGCCTACGTCAAATAGGTTCATTTTGTCTTCTTTTAATTATTTATCTTTTGTTCATATGAAAGACAAAAAATAAAATAGAAAGATGTCTTTACCTTCTTTACATGTTTCAACTGCACTGTGCAGTTGAACATTGTCATGAGTCCACGGTCTCATGAAGTTCTAATTTATTACTAATTATTTATTACTGTCCACTGTTTCATGAGAAACAGTGGACGGTAATAAATGAGAAGGTAGTTTATATTTAATTTTCTCTCCAACACATTTTGTACAAAACCTTCCAAATATGCAACAATAAAGTTGTAAATTCACAAACAAAAAGTCCCACAAGAATAAGAAAAAAAATGAAATGTATGAGGAAAATGTTGCTAAATAATCAAAAAAAAAAAAACCTCATGGGTTCATAAGAAAAGTTCCGTAGTATTTTTCAACAGGGGCTCCCTGGGGAAATTGTCCAATTTCACTTCTTAATTTGTCCAAAAATTTGCTGTTGTTGTGCATGGGTGCATGGGAACCCTGGCTGAAAAACATTCAAAAATTATGCTTTATGAAATAAATAACTGTTAAAAGTTTAATATTTATTTTATTTATTGGTCTATTTAGCAGGGACAGTGCACATTAATGAACACTTTTGTAAATGTGCCAGAATTAGCCAAGAGGCTATTTTTCATCTGCAGTCCCTAGACAGATGTTACAAGCCACCCTAAAAGTAAAAACAAATGAATATAAAATTACAAGAAATATAGAAGAAACTAATAACAGAAATATTGACATTAATATGAAAACTTATGAGAACATCCTTATGTTATAGACTGTTGCCACAAACACATGTGATTAAGATATTTAACATTTAAAACATGCGACAAACAGTACAAATCAGGCAAGACAATAAGATGAGAAATGTTGGTGTTGGTTAAAACCACACATAGTAAACAGAATTATTAAACACAAAAGAAACGTGCAAAACGGAAGCAACAATAAATTTATGTTGAAAAAAGCTGCAAATTCATAAAGAAAAAAGTTTCAAAGCAAGGATGGAAAAAACCTTAAATTTCGAAAAACAAAAAAAAAATACAAATTTAGGAGAAAAATGTCACAAATCGACCAGAGTAAAGTCACTACCACTACTTCACTTTTTTTGTGCCATTTATTTTCTTATATTGGGGATCACTTACATATACTTGATTAATTCCCATCATAGGCCCCTTTTAGCCGAGTTCAATTCCCGTCTGCCTGCACATGCACACATTTCATCTGCGAACTTCTGCGGCTCTTCCTTATGCTGCCATACAAACTGAAGGGGTGGGGCATATCGCTGTGCGTAAAAGAAGAGGAAAAAAAAAAACTTTACGAACTTGTGGTTATTTCAATGAAAAACACAACAAACACAACGCGGTAGTCCGACGAACACCGGAGAAATCCTCCAAAAGTCAGATATGATTGGCCTTCAATGGCTTATTACTGGCAGCTTTGCGCGCTTCGGTGCGTGTGCGGGTTTGGAATAGGAAGAGAGAGGAGGCAAATGAAAGGAAACTGTAGGGCTACAAGTAATCCCCGGGCGACAATGTAACGGACCTCCGTTTACTTTGTAACCACTGCGACGACGGTAGTAAAATAAAAGGCGACTACGAATCCGGAAAGGGCAAGTAAAGAGAGTTTAAAACGTCGCCTGTGATCCACTTTCAAGGACACTGCAGCTTAAACAGCCGAGCAGCTTTTAACCGGAGACGCAGCATCAAGAATTAATTCAGACCCGGAGAGGCGAGACGGCAGCGTTTTGGTTTGGTTGTTTTTGTTTTTACCTTCTTGTTATTCTTGCCGTTGAAGCTGTTGTACGCGTTGATTCCTGTCCTTGGCGGCACGGAGAGTAGCATTTTTACGCGGCGCTGAGTCTGGAGAAGCGGAGGAGGCGAGAGGAGTCAGCTGACGTCAGCCAGGGAGATTGAGGCAGGAGCAGCGGCGGTGATTGGAGCGGCTACAGCTATAACCACCACTATATGCTGCTGCTGCTGCCTATGGATGGAGATGACTGCTGGGGCACTTGAACACAAGTGTCGTTTGTCACGATCTGAGCGCGGGGGGGATTCCACCGGGCTCAGTCTTTCTGCCCTTTTTAATATTTGTTACTGTGTTGTCATTTTGAGTTGCTATTCCTGTTATTTTATCCTTGGTCGATTTGTCATATGTTCTGTATTGTATCTTAGTATGATTTATTTTCTCTGTTTATGTTTATTATAGTTTTACATTTTTGAGGTCACTTGTCTCTATTTTTGCCATTTCATTATATTTGTGTTCTGTTGTGATTCTCTCTCGGATTGACAGCTGTCAGTGGCTTTTCAGGTTTTTGCTCTGCGTGGGCGTGGCCCTGTCAGCTGCCAGCTCCAGTTGTTCTCTCCCTTCTCATTACTCCCAGCTGGTCTAAATTGTATCTTTGTTTTCTCCTAACCGCTCAGGTGACCTACACCTGTGATCACTTGTTTCATTTGTGTCTAGCCTTATTTAAGGACTGTTGTTTTCATTTCTGGTTGCCGTAGTATTGGAGTCCTTCCCCCTCGTCCTCACCAGAACCCTGCCCTTGTTCTGGTGAGCATACTCATAAGTTTGTTTATTTGTTTACTTGACAGTTTGGATTTTTGTGTTGGTGCACTTTGTGTTTCTGTTTCTTAATAAATTTCGCATACTAGCAGTTCAGCATCTGTGTCTTTCTGCCCTGAGGAGTAATTCAAGACATCGTTACACTCAAAAATATCTCATCCAGTTTTCAGCATTATTGGCTCATGCTAATACAGTTGGCAATTTCCCCTCTGGGGATCAATAAAGTATACAACATTTAAAAAAAAATGATGTTCATTTTTCAGTCAAACATAAATGAATTGCATAAAACGGCAATAATGCAAAGCAATTCACTTTCATAATAACAGGTTTAGAGATCTGATTTGTTTTAAATTTATTTGTAAAATAATCTGGCTTGTTTCACAGCATACCATTTAAACTTGTTTCATAAATGTTAAATTGACTAACAGATCAACCCTAAATGTAAACAATTTAAATAAAAACAATATAAATATAGCATTCCAAATGAAGTTGAATAGTTGAAAATTCTTAATAATAAATTATGACACTTTTCTGAGTGAAGGTCTACTTTATGGTAATAATTACTCAAGTATAACTAAGCACATAAGATAAGCCTTTATTAGTCCCACAATGGGGAAATTCCAGGATTACACCAGCAAAGGGATAGCAGCACTAAGAGCAATAGTTAATAAGAACTGGTTAGCCAACGCGGTAGATGAATATACATATGTATACAGATATATACACAGTGCAGGACGATTGCTGCTAGATGGAATAAACAGCATTACGGTTTGTTAAATTACCCTGCAGAACATGAATATGTACCCAGACAGTATATTTCTCATTTGAATCAACAGTGTTGTTGCCATCCTCAGTATTGATTGTTATTGTCCTAGTTGTGTCTTGGAGGGGACTATCTTTATTGTGCCAAGTTGTTACATTTAGTACATTTAATACGACCTCTATGAGCAGCCCTGGTTAGGTTATAAAGTCTGACAGCCATAGGTAGGAAGGACCTGTGGAACCTCTCCATCGTGCACTTAGGATGGCACAGCCTACCACTAAATGAGCTCCGCAGTGCATTCAGCATGTCCTGCATGGGGTGGGACTCAGACTCCAGCAGAGATGACAGCTTAGCCACCGTCCTCCTCTCTCCTATCTCCTCCACTGGGTCGAGGCATTGCCCCAGTACAGAGCTGGCTTTTTTGATCAGCCTGTTCAGTCTCTTCCTGTCGGCTGTCGTGATACCACTGCCTCAGCAGACCACTCCAAATGTGATGGCTGATGCCACTTCAGGAGTGATCCCTGCACTCCAAAAGACCTGAGTCTCCTCAGGAGGAAAAGCCTGCGCTACCCCTTCTTGTAGAGTGCGTTGGTGTTGTGTGACCAGTCCAGTTTATTGTTCAGGTGAACACCCAGGTGTTTGTAAGATGTCACCTTCTCAGTGTCTGTTCCCTGGATGTTTACTGGTCCTGTGGGGGGTTGTCCTCACCTGCGGCAGTCCACCACCAGTTCCTTAGTTTTCCTCACATTGACCTGGAGGCAGTTCCGTAGGTACCAGTCCAGGAAGTCCTGGATAAGTCCTCTGTACTCCGCATCATCTCCATCAGAGATGAGGCCGACGATCTCAGAGTCGTCAGAGAACTTCTATAGATGGCAGTGTGGTGTGTTGTGTGAAAAGTCAGCAGTGTAGAGGGTGAACAGGAAGGCAGCCAGAACTGTTCCCTGGGGGCCCCCATACTGCAGATGATGGTGTCAGACACACAGTCCTGGGCTCTCACAAACTGTGGCCGGTTTGTGAGGTAGTCCAGGATCCACAATGACAGGTGCTGGTCCACCCCTGCGCACAGCAGATTGTCCCTCAGGATCACTGGTTGGATGGTGATGAAAGCACTGGAGAAATCAAAGAACATGATCCTCACCGTACTCCCAGGCTTCTCCAGGTGAGACAGGGAACGATGTACGAGGAAGATCACTGCATCCTCCACCCCAATGCCATGCTGGCAGGCAAACTGAAGTGGATCCATCACTGGTCCCAACGGGGCGGAGGAGGGTGAGGAGCAGCCTCTCCAGGGTTTTCATTAGGTATGATGTGAGGGCCACTGGTCTGTAGCTGTTCAGGTCCTTGGGGTGCGGAGTCTTCGGTACAGGTACCACACAGGATGTTTTCCACAGCTGAGGTACCCTCCCCAGCTTCAGGCTCAGGCTGAAGATGTGCTCCACAATCCCACACAGCTGGTCTGCGCAGGACGTTAGGAGCCTCGAGCTGATGCCATCCAGACCTGCAGCCTTCCCCACCTTGATCTTCCTCAGCTCAGCTCTCACCTGGGTCTTAGTGAGGGTCAAGTTGGAGCAGGGGGGCTATGTGCTGGGGGATGTGTTGGGTCTGTGGGGGGAAAACAGCGAGGGATGTATGGAGGGGTGGGGGGAGGGCCGTGGACAGTGGGACTAGATGAAGGTGGAGGCAGCAGCGGTTGGTGGGCAGACGGAGAAGAGGGCAGTTGGTCAAACCTGTTAAAGAACAGGTTCAGGTTGTTCACCCACTCCCTACCCCCCGTGGCCTGGAAGGAGGAATTCTGGTGCCCAGGGATGGTTTTGAGGCTTCTCCAGACACCACTGATGTCACTCTGTTGCAGCTTGTCCTCCATCTTCTTCCTGTAGATGTCCTTCCCCTCTCTGATCTTCCTCCTTAGCTCCCTCTGTATGGGCTTCAGCTCCTCCTTGTTTCCCGACCTGAAGATCCTTTTCTTCTCCCTCAGCAGTGACTTTATCTCAGGGTTGATGCAGGGTTTGTTGTTTGAGAAACACTGTTTGGTCTTGGTGAGTACGGTGTTCTCCAGACAGAAGCTGATGTAGTCTGTGATGGTGTGTGTGAGGCCGTCGATGTCCTCACCATGTGGATCACAAAGCTGCTCCCACACAGTGGATTCAAAACCATTCTTCAGAGCATCCTCCGCCTCCTCAGACCATATCTTCACTGTGCAGGTAACAGGAGGTTGTCTGTGTACCAGGGCTTTGTACACAGGCAGGAAGTGAACCAAGTTGTGGTCCGATCTTCTGGGTGGGGGGGGGTGAGTGGTGATGAGGTGTAAGCCTCCTTGGTGTTTGCATAAAATAAATCCAGTGTTTTATTGTCTCTGGTGTGGCACATGACATGCTGGGTGAAAGTGGGCAGAATGGAAGACAGTGAAGTATGGTTAAAATCACCAGAGATGAGCAGGAGAGCATTTGGGTGCTGTGTCTGCAGCCTGCTGGTGACTGAGTGGATGACGTCACACGCTGCCTCAGCACTCGCAGAGGGAGGTACATAAATAACAATCCTGATGACAGGTGAGAATTCTCTGGGGAGGTATGCCAGTTGCATGCTAACAGCTTGCAACTCAATGCATACACTCAGACCATCATTTTTGCCTGATTAACAGATCACAAGGTCACCAAGAGTCTTTGCTTCTCTAAATACACTGAAAGATGACACCAGATCTTCAATGGTGGAGTAACTCATTTTGGCCTGCCCTTGAGCACAACCTGGATGCAGACCCACTTGACTGAGGATCACTGTGCGTAAGTTTGTCAATCATTGTGGCAATTGCCTACAAGGAGTAGCAACTTTCGTGAAATCGTGAATGCCCAGATCTCCTGACCTTTGACCCCGACCTTTAATCCAACCTCGATGCAAACCCATCTGAAGATCTTTGTGTGTAAGTTTGGTGATCAATGGAGAATTACCCAGGAGGAGCCGCAATTGTTCTAGAAATCACATGTCCAGATCTCCTGACCTTTGAACTTGACCTTGAGTAAACCTGGATGCAGACCTACCCGAGGATCACTGTGAGTGAGTTTGTTGGCTATAGGGGCAACTGCCTATAGGAGTAGCAATAACTGTGAAATGTAGACAGACAGACAGACAGACGAGTAGACAGATGGATTAATGGAATGACAAGAAGTAATGATTTTTGCAAACAGCTGAAGGACAAAAGAACAATGTGCAGTGTGTTATTTCATTTTACCTCCTAAAAGCTAAAAGGCTAAAAAAAAATGTAAAAAAAAAAACCCTTAAGAGTCCATACTTTTCATTCTTTCAATATTTCATTTCTGGGTTGAAAACAAAACAACCAGAAATGACTATTGATTTTGGTCTTGTCAAAATAAAATCAGAATTAAGCCAAAACAGGATAACAGATCAGATTTCGTTAGTTGTGTTTTTGTTGTTGTTTTGTTTTTTCATTTTATTATTTTGGTCACAAGTTTATATCTACTTATCCTGTTTTGTAAACTATCAGATGTAGCTGTTGCTTTTGCCAGTGATGTTTGTTTTATAGAAATTATCACACTGACTTTTTAATAAATTAACCAATACAAATTGTATAGACCTCCAGTGGGCTCACCACCTACAGGAGGGATCATGGGGTTCATGGTGCTATGTGAACCAAAGCCAAAGTCTACCTACTCTGCCTGAACTGATGCCCCCATGACCCGGAATCCTGGATAAGTGAAAGAAGATGGATGGATGGATAGATAGATGGAAATTGTATAGACACATGTTTTTTTCATAACTTCAGGCTCTTACTCCCAGCTGTGACCAAAACAATAAAATGAAAAAAAAAAGGTTAACAAAATTGGATGCACGCTCTCGTTTTGGTTCAATTATGATTTTATTTTGACAAGGCCAAAACCATAAAATGGCTATTTTTTTTTCATAAACACTGAAAGAACTAAAAGCACATGCATACTTAAGATTTGCTTAAAAATGTTATGTCAAGTTGTTCCCTACAGTTGCATAAAGTAACTGTTAAGATATTTTACTGTATATCTCAATATGGACTCAGTAAAGTCAAGCCAGATATACATGAGTGCACTGAGTATATATAGCGTAAATAGTAGGGGTTAGGGAAAGCTACTTTGTGCCAGCGATACTGTATCGATTCAGAGACACCAGTGGACTTTATTAAAAATAATTAATATATATTGCAAATACAAACTGATGGAACCCCTCAGATCGCAACACTCGCCGGCATTCGCTACTCCCTGCTGCTTTGTGAGGTATGGAGGTAATGGCGCAAGTGGCGAATTTCTGTAATACTGTTAAAGCTTTTCTTAATCACCAGCAAATGCAAGGAATATTGTAAGAAATTCTCTGCTCCAGACACCAAAGATCTTAGATCCAGCCTGGGGAGCCAACTAGGCCAGTGGCTGACCGTACCCGTTACGCCTGAGCCTGTGCTGTGAATGTTTGTCTTAAAGAATGAAATAATGCATTACTGGTTGACAGGGGTGTGTGGTTTTAGTGTTCGATAGGATATGGCCACTCCCTGGGGTACAATAAGCACTGAGGCAAACTTGAATGTGTGGCTAAATTTGCCAATTTTCATAAATACTCAAATATGAATAAAAATTAGTCTAGCAATAAAACTACACAGTAAAGTGTAGTTTACTGTGCTCTACCTGTAGGCCACCACCAGAGTGGTGGCCTACAGGTAGTAATAGAGGTAGAGCATTTGCCCCATAACCGGGAGGTTGGGGTTCAAGTCCCGGCTGGGTCACACCAAAGACCATATAAAAATGCAACTTCCTGCCGTCCAGCTTGGTGCTCAGCAAAGATGGAACGGAGGAGGGAAATGTGGGCGGCAGTGACTCAGGAGGTAGAGCAAGTCCTCCAATAACCAGAGGGTTGGTGGTTTGAATCCCGCTCTCCCCAGCCATCCTGCCGTTGAATCCCTGGGTAAAATGCTTTATTCACCTTGCCTCCAGTGTCCATGACACTGGGTATGAATGTGTATAAATGTTCAATAGTGGTTGGAAAGGCCGTTGGCATGGATTGGCAGCTACGTTTCAGTCAGTCTGCCCCAGGGCAGCTGTGGCTGCAGTAGTAGCTTACCACTACCATTGTCTGTGGAGTGAATAAATAATGGACTCACTGTAAGTGCTTTGAGATGTCACTTGACATGTAAAGTGCCATATAAATCTAATGCATTATTATTATAAAATATAAATTTGTTAAAAAAAGTTACTTACTCACGTACTGACACAAGCTCCAAGTATCAACAACATTTATTTGCATTTTGTTTACACACACTTTCACACTGGGATTTAAGGAAGAAACACAGGAGTGTCCATCTGTACATATCTAACTTATCACAGATTTAATTCTGAATATTTGTACCATATTTACACCTCTTCTTGGTCAGAAAACCTAACCACTGCTGCACAGCCCAACTAATGCTGCGTCTACTGCGGCCAAAACATAAAATGTGGAAGAATGGTGCAAGATACATAACTGACTGTGAATTAATGAATCAGTTGGATTAGTAGTCCGGTGATGATAGCTTACAGCAAAGAGCCAAAAAATTCCCTGAATGTGCTGATTCACGTCACAGAGCTAACATGATAACAGTCCTTAGGTCATGCTGGCCAAAAAATAACAAAATAGGTCAGAGTGACATGAGATTTATCAACAACTGTGAATTAATGAATGAGGTGGAAACACAGATGTCTGTGCTTAGTAAATGGACCCAAAGTGCAGACACACAGAGTGAACAGTGAATTTTTTTATTGAAATGGTAAAACAACAGAAGGAGACTGATGCTGGCAACCCTGAAGAGATGGAGAGGAGATGGGTGAGTATAATGAGGATGCAAGCGGTAATGAACTTTATTGTCTCTTTTCTCACTTTTAAGGTGCAGAGGAATATGGTGAGTGAAAGCTGCTCTAGTCTTCTTGCTTCAGTGCTTCTTCAGCGATTAGGGCAGAACACTGCAGGTGTGGAGAAGCTGCCCCGGGCCCTTGGGTAAGTATAATGTTTTTTGTTGTTTTTTTTTTTCCCCTTGAGACTTACAGGAGGAAGAGTTTGTGGATCCAGATCGGGATCCACCACAGGAAGCCTAGATGTCCGCCATGGAAGTCCTAGGTCTGCCTCAGGGAGAGACTAGGTTAGAGAGCTCCTGGGAGAGGAGAGGTGGTGAGGAATTTGTGAGCATAATGAAATATGGAGATTACTTGTCATCCCACGTAGGGAGAAGGTAGGCACTTGTAGCAGGAAGCACACTCAGAGTACCAGCACTGATGGCTCAAAGAGAAGTCCAACAGTCCCACGAGAAGGAACGTAATGAGCCACTCATAGACGGGAGCTGATGACACCCAGCCAGGTGCAGTGATTGGTGCAGCTTGAGGTAATCAGGAGAGCAGTTGGTGATTGAGGTGAGAGAGCGTGCGTTCCCTGAAATACTACAGTCTAGAGGGGAGACTAGAATTTACAGAGAGGAGCTGAGTAACTTGCTAGCTAATCTGACTGTACTGTAGATGCGTGAGCTCTGACACATCAAAATATAAGGGCTGTGACATCTATCTACTTCACAGCATTGTTCAAAAAAAATCAGCATAGAACCCTTGAGCACATTCAGCAGCTGAGTTATAACTGATGTGTCAGCATCGATAAATACAGATGGGTTTTTTTTACACCTGCAACTATAACTTTTTTCTCATAAGGTTTGGGGTTTTGTTCTTATACTGTATATTTACATCTTTTTTTTCCTCACACATTTATGATTTTTTTTTTCTTGCGACATTGTTCATACATTTTGTGGCATTTTGATAGTAAATTTGCAAGTTTTTTTCATATAAATCTAATGCAATTGCATATAAATCATTTATGAGAAATGTAATTTTTTTTCTCAATAAAAATAAATGTATTCTTTGCCAATCTGCATATTTTTATAATAAATGTACAACTTTGTCTTCAAGTTTGGTGCTTTTTTTCCAAGAGAATTTTTTTTTTTTTTTTTTCGTTTTGAGCCAATGGTTTCGGGCAAAACAGCTAAATGAAGCTCCAGAGTTACAAACTGCAATTCTACAATAATTTTTTGACGGCAGCCCTAAAAAATGCACTGTGATTTAATTGTGTCACAATCAAGTTTAACTGTCCTAATGTTCAAGCAATTTTAGCCACATGTTCCCATTTTTCAGTTTTTCCTATCTTTATAATTTAATGATCAATGATAAAATTATATTAAACCTTTTCCAAGTGACTGAATTAATCCATAAAATGTGAATCCTACACTTTCACACAGTCACATCTCCATCTTCCTACCATGTATGCACATAATTACATTCAAAAATGAAATTACATGCAGGATGTGTGATGGTTCATATATTTATATAGCCTTAACCATGCCTACTTTGCACATGCTTTAACTCATCTGTCTGGAATAGCTCTGTAAAATTAACAGCTGAAACATTCTTACTTAGTTATTGTATAGTAGGTCTTGATTCAGCCTTTTATTTCACCCACAGCCTCAAACTTCATTGTCTGTAGTGCCTCATCCTTGAACTCCAACTTGATAAGCTGCGTTTAAAAAACGTTTGAACAATCAGTGGGAGGGGTTGTACACCTGAAATGAAGATGTCAAGGACACCCCCACTCACTGACAAACACCTCAAAGAGTAAATAAAAAAATGTATAAAGGGAAGACAAATGTTTAACGGCAGTCTAAAGTCTATACTTTTAGCTCGTTGCTTGTGAGGATTCGGCATAACAGTAAACATGAGAAATTAGGGGATGTTTTTATTAAACTATAGTTCATATTCATTATTGTGTTTCATTTGACTGTACTATTATTACAAAACTATTGCTATTTACAGTAGTGTGAAAAAGTGTTTGCCCCCTTCCTGATTTCTCATTTTTTTGTATGTTTGTCACACTTAAATGTTTCAGATCATCAAACAAATTTACATATTAGACAAAGATAACACAAGTAAACACAAAATGCAGTTTTAAATGAAAGTGTTTATTATTAATGGAAAAAAAAAATCCAAACCTACATGGCCCTGTGTGAAAAAGTGATTGCTGCCTAAACCTAATAACTGGTTGGGCCACCCTTAGCAGCAACAACTGCAATCAAGCGTTTGCGATAACTGGCAGTGAGTTTTTTACAGCACTGTGGAGGAATTTTGGCCCACTCATCTTTGCAGAATTGTTGTAATTCACCCACATTGGAGGGGTTTCGAGCATGAACCGCCTTTTTAAGGTCATGCCACAGCATCTCAATCAGATTCAGGTCAGGACTTTGACTAGGCCACTCCAAAATCTTCATTTTGTTTTTCTTAAGCCATTCAGAGATGGACTTGCTGGTGTGTTTTGGATCATTGTCCTGCTGCAGAATCCAAGTGCGCTTCAGCTTGAGGTCACGAACAGATAGCCAGACATTCTCCTTCAAGATTTTTTTGGTAGACAGCAGAATTCATGGTTCCATTTACCACAGCAAATCTTCCAGGTCCTGAAGCAGCAAAACAGCCCCAGACAATCACACTACCACCACCATATTTTACTGTTGGTATGATGTTCCTTTTCTAAAATACTGTGTTATTTTTACACCGGATGTAATGGGACACACACCTTCCAAAAAGTTCAACTTTTGTCTCGTCAGCCCACGGAGTATTTTCCCAAAAGCCTTGGGGATCATCAGGATGTTTTCTGGCAAAACTGAGACAAGCCTTTATGTTCTTTTTGCTCAGCTATGGTTTTTGTCTTTGAACTCTGCCATGCAGGCGATTTTTACCCAGGTTGGGTCGTCACTGTGCTCTTGGGGTAATTTTGGTCAGCCGGCCACTCTTGGGAAGGTTCACCACTGTTTCATGTTTTCACCATTTCTGGATAATGGCTCTCACTGTGGTTTGCTAGAGTCCCAAAGCTTTAGAAATGGCTAGAAAATTGAACTCAGCTTTCCAAAGATGTGATAAACCACAGTTAATTTATGTTTTAACAGGGGGGCAATCACTTTTTCACACAGGGACATGTAGGTTTGGATTTTTTTATCCTTAATAATAAACACATTCAATTAAAAACTGCATTTTGTGTTTACTTGTGTTATCTTTGTCTAATATTTAAATTTGTTTGATGATCTGAAGCATTTAAGTGTGACAAACACAAAAAAATGAGAAATCAGGAAGGGGGCAAACACTTTTTCACACCACTGTATTTAATGACTAAAAAAAATTCTAATAATATGGTTAATGATTCTGCCATCAAATTATTTTTGATTTCACTTCCCTAAAGAATATTTTGTATCAAGAGGGATTGCTGGGTAATTAAATCTCCTTTACCCTTTTCCTCATTGTATATATCTGACTGATTAATCCTCGTGTTTATACAAAACATATGTAATTGTTTACTCATCAACATGGTGTGTTCATATAGTCATGGCGCTTGTCCAGTGCATGTACAGCTGGAAAAATTCAGGCCATAGAGTCCATATATTCCTGTTTATCTACATGCACAGTGGATTTCAACCAGATTTCATCATGATGGTCTAGTCAGATAGACAGGAGAGACTCAGCTGAATCCATAATCTCCAACGCTCCATCCGCCCTCTGTCTCTGCCTCCCAAGATCATACATGCACACATTGTCAAAACTTGACGCTTTGCTTGCATTCTCATGAAAATAACCACTGTCTCCAGTCAGATATTATTGACAGCTTCTCGGCCAGACCAATTTCACACTGCAATTAGGTCACCCGGAGTTGTTCATCTCCCCTGTTTAAATCTGTGCAATGTTTTTATGCGTGTGTGTGTGTGTGCGTGTGTGTGTGCTAGCGTTCAGCCAGATGGGCTGAGCTCAAGGACAGTTTGGGGAGTGATTCAGTCAGCAGAGCTCCAGAGACAGCGAGAACGCTCATGCACACAGTGAATTTATCATATATTGGAATAATGAGAAAACAGACTTTTCACATTTTGAAAATAAAAAAATGATTAAATAGTGCTGTAAAAAAGTATTTGTCCCCTTCCTGATTTCTTATATTTTTGCATATTTGTCACACTTAAATGTTTCAGATCATTAAACAAATATTATTATTAGACAAAGATAACCTGAGGAAAAAAATTAGTTTTTAAATGATGGTTTCATTTATTAAAGGAAAAAGCTATCCAAACCTACCTGGTCCTTTGTGAAAAAGTTACCTCCCCCCATCACCAAGAACCTGTCTGACAAAGTGAAGTAGGCTAAAAGATTTCAAAAAGCAACACATCAGGCTGTGAGCTGAATAAATTCAAGAACAAACAAGAAATAAAAACCTAGAACAACATCTAAAGAACTGCAGGCCTCACTTGCCCCAGTTTTCATTCAACAATAAGAAAGACTGGGCAAAAATGGCAACCAGGGGACAGTTCCAAGCCGAAAATCACTGCTGACCAAAAAGAATGCAAAGGCTTGTCTCGCGTTTGCCAAAAAACAGCTTGATGATCCCTAAGAGTTTTAGAGAAATATTCTGTAGACTGACGAGACAAAAGCTGAACTTTCTGGAAGATACGTGTCCCATTAGATCCGGTCTAAAACTAAAACAGCATTTTATGAAAAGAACATCATGCCAACAGTTAAACATGGTGGTGGTAGTGTGATGGTCTGGGGCTGCTTTGCTGCTTCAGGACCTGGATGACTTGCTGTAATTGGTGAAACCATGAATTCTGCTCTCTACCAGAAATTCCGACCATCAAGCCCTCCAATGTGGCTGAATTAAAACAATTCTACAAAGAAGAGTGGGACAAAATTCCCCAACAGTGATGTTATGTCTGGAAATAGGACAGCGGAGGTAGGAGTTGTACTGAACCCGAACTTATTAAAAGATACACAGATGGTACACGTGTCGGGGGTTAATGGCTAATAAGCTAACACTGCTACAGGCTGTGGTCAGCTTGAAGGCGAGGCGCCAAAGAGGACAACTCCCGCCAACAGTCTCCTTAAGTAGGCACGGCATGATGATGTCACCCTGCCTGGGTCCTCACATCCGTGCTGCCTGTCTGCTAATATCTATATTTAACAAGTGACACAAAAGACTCATTGCCAGTTATTGCAAATGTTCGACTGCAGTTGTTGCCATCAAGGGTGGTACAACCAGTTATTATGTTTAGGTGGAAATTACTTTTTCACATAGGGCCAGGTAGGTTTGAACAGCTTTTTTCCCTTAATAAATGAAATCATCATTTAAAAACTGCATTTTGTATTTACTTGGGTAATCTTTGTCCAATATTAAAACTTGTTTCACGATCTGAAACATTTAAGTGTGACAAATAAACAAACATATAAGAAATTAGGAGGGGCAAATACTTTTTCCATAGCACTGTAGGATGCTATGCAAGAAGTTTAATCTGGGAAAAAAATAAAGCTTTAAAATGTATTTACTCTTAGAACAGAATAACATATGACTTAAAACTCTCTGAAAACATATTGAACTTCCATGGTGACCCAGGCTTCTGGCTAGTGTGTGCATTGTGAAGGGTTCCAGATGGGGGAAAAGTGAGGTGTGGTGAGTGTGGAGAGGGGGTGGTGGCACGTATGGTGGGTGGCTTGGAGAACACAGGCCACTGGTGCATGCTCTGCATTCCTCAGGTGTTGTCAGCATAGCTTGCTCAATAATTACCTTGCTTGGAAAACATACGCCAAGTCACTTTACTAGCAAACCAAAGGGCAGCGACCAAGAAAGGGATGGTGATGCCAAAGACAGATCATGGGTATACATTTATATGTATATTTAGGTATAATAGCTAGAATGTTTATGCTATTATACTATTATGCTATTGCACTTGTACAGATGCTGTACAATGGGAGTCATCAGTTTCATTTACACACCAATTCATCTTTTCTTGTGGATATGAGCAGGTTGGGGAGCGACTGTAGTAAAGCAGACTTTGGTATGTCAATGTAGTGGTGATACAGATGCTGAGTTGCAAAGAATGTGGTGAAACTTAACACTGAATCTGTACTATACTTCCATAATGTGAATATAATCTAATCATCCTGTCACAGCATGCTGGATTTCTTTTTTTTTTTTGGGGGGGGGGGGGGGTTCTAATGTCATACTGTCACAGGCAGGCTCTCTAAGTCTGGGAACGCCCCCATACTCCCCCCCCCCCCCCGCCCCAGCTCTGCCTTCCTTGGCTGACTTGCTAAGAGCTGAGGGATTGTGTGCAGATGTGCCTGGAGAGAAGCCAACCCCTCTGCCCTGGGAGAACATGTGGTCTGGGAGTGTTTATGCTGGCACCCTTTCAACCTGTGTCCCACACAGCACACTGGCGTCTGCCTCTCTCTTTCAGATGACAATGCTGCACCCTCCTCGCACATAAAGGGGACACTCTTGGGCTGAGGTTACACCAGCAATTGTACTTTGACAAACAAGAGGGTGAAAAAAGAAGAAGAAAAATTAACTAGCATGACAATATTGTGTTTTTTGATGGACTTGAATAGGAGTGTTTTTCACTTTGTTTTTATGTTCAAAGTGAACATGATGAATTGCAGAGATACCCAGAATCTTCAGGCATGTGGGTTTTTTTTTTTCAGATTCCCCACATACTTATCATTCTCCCCTGTGATTCAGGCTCTGGGTAAACATCTGTAAACTGAAAACTCCTGAAATGGTTACCCACAGCACTAGCTATGGAGCAAAAGCGCTGTCAGTTTGGGCAGCACCACCTGAAATCCACAACCTGCTGCCTTGATGCTCTCCCAACAGGGTGTTGTTTTTTTTTAATGTTTTATATTGTATGGCCTCAGATCTACTACAGATAATAAATATGTCTCTGCATTCAGGTGTCTTCCCTCAGCGCTTTAAAATAGCTGTTGTCAAGCCACTTCTAAAAAAAAGCAACCTAGACACCTCACTCATGAACAGCTATAGGCTGATATCAAACTGCCCCCTTCTTAGTAAAATAAGAGAAAAAGCAATTTTTCAACAATTGTACAACTTTCTGACATTAAATAACTGTTTTGATGTCTTTCAGTCAGGTTTTCGGCCACACCACAGCACTGAGACAGCTCTAGTTAAGGTCCTTAATAACATCCACTCCAATACAGAAAATGGCAACAGTTCAGTTTTGGTTCTACTGGTCCTCAGTGCTGCATTCGACACGGTCGACCATAACATCTTACTAGACCAGCTGAAAAACTAGGTGGGACTTTCTGGTACAGCACTAAGCTACTTTGAGTCCTATTTAAAAGACAGGGACTATTTTGTGTTTATAGGCAACTACAAATCTGAGTGAACAAAAATAACCTGTGGAGTTCCCCAAGGTTCCATTTTGGGACCTTTGCTTTTCAACATCTGCAGTCATGTGAAAAATTTAAGACACCTATTAAATATTCAGTTCTTAATTAATAAATGTTCACATATGTCTAACCTTGTTTTTGCTTTTATTTGCATTTTTTAACATTTATTTTAGCCATTATAAGTGGGAATGAATGTGGGGGTGTCCTAAAAAGATGTATGTGTGTGTGGGTGTCCTAATTTATTCCTCACTGTTTGTTTAGAATTACATTTTACAGAAAAATTGAAAAAAGACTTTAATTTCTTTTTAATTGTTTAGTTGTATTACATGAATCTCCCAGTATTTTTAATATTGATATTAAATATCCATATGTCCAAATATGTTAAAAAAACAAACAGGCTTATACAGGGTGTCCTAATTTTTTCACATGACTGTATCTGCTTTCACATGCTGTATATGCATACTGTATATGCTTTTTTTTTTTTTTCACATGACTGTATATGCTCCCCCCTCATGGATCGTCACCTTACCGTGGTGGGGGGGGTTGCGTGCCCCAGTGATCCCAGGAGCTATGTTTGTCTGGGGCAATTTGCCTCTGATAGGGTCACCCAAGACAAACTGGTCCTGGGTGAAGGGCCAGACTAAGAACGATCCAACAAACTCTCATGATAAATTCTATATCAAGGATTCAGTGTACCCCGCCCGGTATGCGGTTACCGGGGCCCCACCCTGGAGCCAGGCCTGGGGGGAGGGGCTCGAAGGCTAGCATCTGGTGGCCGGGTTTCCACCCATGGGACCCGGCTGGGCTCAGCCCGAAGGAGTTACATGGGTCCGCCCTCCAGTGGGCTCACCACATGCAGGAGGGATCATGGGGGTTCGGTGCTATGTGGATTAGGTGGCGGTCAAAGGCGGAGACCTTGGCAGACTGATCCCAAGCTTTCTCAACTGGCTTTTGGTACGTGGAATTTCACCTCTCTGGTGGGGAAGGAGCCTGAGCTGGTGTACGAGGTTGAGAGATATCGGCTAGATATAGTCGGCCTCACCTCAACACACAGCTCCGGTTCTGGAACCAGTCTCCTGGAGAGGGGCTGGAGCTTGGCCTTTTCTAGAGTTGCCCCGGGCGAGAGGCGGCGAGCAGGGGTGGGTATTCTTGTATCGCCCCACCTTGCTGCCTCTATATTGGAGTTTTCCCCGGTGGACGAAAGGGTTGCTTCCCTGCGCCTTCGGGTTGGGAAACGGGTCCTGACCATCATTTGTGCCTATGCACCAAATGATGTTTCAGAGTACCCACCCTTTTTGGAGTCTGTGACTGGGGTGCTGGAGGGTGCTCCTCTTGGAGACTCCATTGTCCTACTGGGGGACTTCAATGCGCACGTGGGCAATGACAGTGAAACCTGGAGAGGGGTGATTGGGAGGAACGGCCTGCCCGATCTGAACCCGAGTGGTGTTCAGTTATTGGACTTCTGTGCTAACCACAGTTTGTCCATAACGAACACCATGTTCAAGCATAAGGGTGTCCATATGTGCACTTAGTACCAGGACACCCTAGGTCGCAGGTCGATGATCGATTTTATCATGTCATCAGACCTGCGATTGTATGTCTTGGACACCCAGGTAAAGAGAGGTGCAGAGCTGTCAACTGATCACCACCTGGTGGTGAGTTGGATCCAATGGCAGGGGAGGAAGCCATTCAGACCTGGTAGACCCAAACGTATAGTGAGGGTGTGCTGGGAACGTCTGGCTGAGGCCCCTGTCTGGGAGGTCTTCAACTCCCACCTCCGGAAGAATTTCAACCACATTCCGAGGGAGTCTGGAGACATGGAGTCTGAATGGGCCATGTTCTCCACCTCTGTTGTTGAAGCGGCGGCCCAGAGCTGCGGCCGCAAGGTGGTCGGTGCATCTCGTGGTGGCAACCCCCGAACCAAGTGGTGGACACCAGTGGTGAGGGGGGGCCATTAAGCTGAAGAAGGAGTCCTATCAAGCTTGGTTGGCTTGTGGGACTCCCGAAGCAGTTGAGGTGTACCGGCAGGCCAAGCGGAGTGTAGCTCGGGTGGTTGCTAAAGAAAAAACCCGGGTATGGGAGGAGTTCGGTGAGGACATGGAACAAGACTTTCGGTCGGCCTCGAAGAGATTCTGGCAAACTGTCCGGCGCCTCAGTAGGGGAAAGCAGCTCCCTGTCCACACTGTGTATGGTGCGGATGGGACACTGTTGACTTCAACTGGGGATATCGTCGGGCGGTGGAAGGAATACTTCGAGGATCTCCTCAATCCCACTGATACGCCTTCCACAGAGGAAGCAGGGTTTGTGGACGAGGGGGTTGACTCGCCTATCACAGGGGCTGAGGTCGCCAAGGTGGTTAAAAATCTCCTTGGTGGCTGGGCCCCAGGGGTGGACGAGATTCGCCCTGAGTACCTCAAGGCCCTGGATGTTGTTGGGCTGTCATGGTTGACACGCCTCTGCAACATTGCGTGGAGGTCGGGGGCAGTGCCTTTGGCATGGCAAACCGGGGTGGTGGTTCCTCTCTTCAAAAAAGGGGACCGGAGGGTGTGATCCAACTTTAGAGGGATCACACTCCTCAGCCTCCCTGGGACGGTCTATGCCAAGGTACTAGAGAGGAGAGTCCGGCCGTTGGTCGAACCTCGGATTCAGGAGGAGCAATGTGGTTTTCGTCCTGGCCGTGGCACATCGAATCAGCTCTTTACCCTCTCGAGAATTCTTGAGGGTTCGTGGGAGTTTGCCCAACCAGTTTACATGTGTTTTGTGGACTTGGAGAAGGCATTTGACCACGTCCCTCGTGGTTTTTTTGTGGGGAGTGCTTCGGGAGTATGGGGTATCGGGCTTGTTGTTACGAGCTATTCGGTCTCTGTACGACCGTTGTGAGAGTTTGGTTCGTATTGCCAACACTCGGTCGGAGTCATTCCCAGTGAGAGTTGGACTCCGCCAGGGCTGCCCTTTGTCACCGATCCTGTTCATAATTTTTATGGACAGGATTTCTAGGCGCAGCCAGGGAATGGAGGGTGTCATGCTTGGTGACCACAGGATCTCATCTCTGTTGTTTGCAGATGATGTTGTCCTGTTGGCTTCATCCAGCAATGACCTACAGGTCTCACTGGGATGGTTTGCCGCTGAGTGTGAAGCAGCTGGAATGAGAATCAGCACCTCCAAGTCTGAGTCCATGGTCCTCAGCCGGAAAAAGGTGGATTGTCCTCTCTGGGGTGGGGACAGGCTCCTGCCCCAAGTGAAGGAGTTTAAGTATCTTGGGGTCTTGTTCACGAGTGAGGGGAAAATGGAGCGAGAGATTGACAGACAGATTGGAGCAGCATCTGCAGTGATGCGGACGTTGTACCGGTCTGTTGTGGTGAAGAGGGAGCTTAGTTCTAAGGCAAAGCTGTCGATTTACCAGTCAATCTACGTTCCTACTCTTACCTATGGTCACGAGCTTTGGGTAATGACCCAAAGAACAAGATCGCGGATACAAGTGGCTGAAATGAGCTTTCTCTGTAGGATTGCTGGACTCACCCTCAGAGATAGGGTGAGGAGCTCAGGCATCCGGGAGAGGCTCAGAGTAGAACCGCTGCTCCTCCACATTGAAAGGAGTCAGTTGAGGTGGTATGGGCATCTGATTAGGATGCCTCCTGGACGCCTCCCACTTGAGGTGTTTCAGGCACATCCCACTGGGAGGAGACCCCGGGGCAGACCCAGGACTCGGTGGAGAGACTATGTTTCTCAGCTGGTCTGGGAACGCCTTGGTAAAAAAAAAAAAAAAAAAAAAAAAAAAAAAAGAGAGCTGGAGCAGGTGGCTGGGGAGAGGGAAGTCTGGGCTTCTCTGCTTGAACTGCTGCTGCGACCCGGACCTCCGGAAAAGCGGTAGAAGATGGATGGATGGATGGATGGATGGATGGATGGATGTATGTATATGCTCCCACAAGCTCAAATCATAAAAAAAAAAACAATGTGCCAGAATTTTCTTCAGTTAAATGAAAACAAAACCGAAATAATAGTTTTTGGAGCCAAAGAAGAAAGACTCAAAGTTAGTACTCAGCTTCAATTGATGATGCTAAAAACCAACAGCCAAGCCAGAAATCTGGATGTGGTTCTGGACTCAGACCTGAATTTAACAGCCACATTAAGACAGGAGTGAAGTCAGCCTATTATAACTTAAAGAACATAGCGAGGATTAGAGGTCTGATGTCTCAGCAGGATCTAGAAAAACTTGTCCATGCATTTATCTTCAGTAAACTGGACTACTGAAACGCCGTCCTCACAGGTCTCCCTAAAAAGTCCATCAGACAGCTGCAGTTGGTTCAGAACGCTGCAGCTTGAGTCCTCACTAAGACCAAGAAAGTGGATCATGTAACTCCAGTTCTCGGATCTTTACACTGGTTCCTATCTGTCATAGAATAGATTTCAAAATACTGCTGTTAGTTTATAAAGCTCTGAATGGTTTAAGGCCAAAATACATTTCCGATCTGCTAGTCCATTATGAACCACCCAGAGCCTTCAGGTCATCAGGGTCAGGCCTACTGTCTGTGCCCAGAGTTAGAACCAAACATGGTGAGGCAGTGTTTAGTTTTTATGCTCCTCACATATGGAACAAACTCCCAGAAAGCATCAGGGTTGCTGAAACGCTCAGCTGCTTTAAATCCAGGTTAAAAACTTTCCTATTGACTTCCGGTCATGGCGGCTACGTGAGAGGACAGGTCTCACTCTGCTCTGCTCCTAGAGATAAAAAATCGGCATATAATTCTCTTATTTGGAACAGAACCTATCCCAGCGTTTGGACGAGGATATGCCGGTGAAGCCTAAGGCTGGGAAATCAGGTGGAGGAAAAACTTGAACCGCCGAAACAGTCCAAACTAACGGACTTTCACGTCTGTGGCGCAGCAGAAAAAGTTCCAGATATGGCGGCGGAGGAAGCTAACGGTGGTGCGGTGACTGCTGACGACGGCACAGGTGCGGTGCTCGCTGCCATTAGCTCAATGAGAGCAGACTTTTCCGCTAAATTTGATGGGATTATAGCAGCGATAGAGGGAATGAAAAAGGAATTGGGTGATTGTGTGGAACGAATGGCGCAGGTGGAGCTTCGAGTATCCAGTGCTGAGGATGATGTCGCCGGCCTTCAATTAAAGGTGCGCACTTTGGAAAAAAAAAAAATGTCTGGAAGATAATGTCCTGGACTTGGAGTCCCGGTCAAGACGGAACAACTTGAGGCTGGTGGGTCTACCGGAGAGAACCGAGGGTCAGGACCCATGTTCCTTTTTGGAAAAGTGGATTCCAGAAGCGCTGAACAATGTGGAGCTGCAATCATCAGTCGTTCTAGAAAGCGCACACCGAATTGGCCCACCGAGAGATAAGGGACCACCAAGGACGCTAATTATGAAGTTCCTCAGCTACAGAGACAGGATGAAGATCTCCAACGCTGCGCGAGCCAAAGGAGAAATTAAACACCAGGACCAGCAGGTGCGGTTCTACCCAGATTTGGCCACAGGAATCCAACAATTAAGGAAACAGTTTGACCCCGTACGTAAAGAGCTGCGCAACCTTGGGATCCGTCATGGAGTGATTCACCCTGCAAGACTGTTGACCACGTATGGGGGCAGAACACACATCTTCAAGACCCCAGAGGAGGCGCAGGAGTTCATCAAGAAGATCCAAGAAGAGACTGGTGGGAGCTAAACATGAACAAAATATAAGGTAGAATATTTAAGCATTTGCACAGGCATCTAACTGATCTGAAGCAAATAGCAAGTTTACAAAATATAGATTGTGTTATATATTTAAAAAAAACAAACAAAAAACTATGATGTACAAAGTTGCTAAAAATTTTGGAGTTAAGTTGGAAAACTACAGAAGAGAGTTAATGTTACGTCATTAAAAGCAGTAGAGTTAGGGTGATTGGGAGGATGAAGAAGGAGTGGCTTTGGTTGTTCCTCGTGGGTGTGGAGCGGTCGATGGCTATATCGGGAGACAGAATTTTTCTTTTGATTTTGGGGGGATTACCACAAATGTGGGAAGGGGGGATTTGTTTGTGTGTAGTTTGTAGGATGAATGTTCAACCACTCATGTTTTTGCTTCTCTGTATGAGCATGTTTACACTGTGAGGTAATCCCAAACTCCCTATTGATCATAAACCAAAGCGTTAATCTTAATTTAACTTCATGGAATTGCAGAAGTCTACAAAATTTAAAAAAACTTAAACAAGTTATGAATAAAATAAAAGACATGGGTTCAAAAATTGTGTTTTTACAAGAAACTCATCTAATAGAGGAGGATGTAAAAAGAATTAAAAAAAAGATGGTAAGGAAGTGTATTCACCTCATCATTTTCATCCCGAGCCAGGGGAGTTATGACTCTCATACATAAATCAGTCCCATTTCAAGTGAAAAATGTAACTGGAGACAAATTTGGAAGATATTTAATCATTCAAGGATCTTTGCTATTAGAAAATATAAATCTGGTGAACTTATACGGTCCCAGTATAGATGATCAAAAGTTCTTTGCTAATTTATTTCTTATCTTATCATCACTTACAGGGCAACATATAATAGCAGGGGATTTTAATTGTACATTGAATCCCCATATAGATAGATCAACAGGACTGGACTGTACGCACAATGGATGTAGGATGATCATTAATCATTTTCTGAAAGAATTGAGACTGCTAGATATATGGAGAGAAATGAAACCACAAGTTAAAGCCTACTCTTGTTATTCTAATACCTACAAGACATTCTCACGTATTGACTATTTTTTGATCTCCACAGAATTAAGGTCCAAGATTCAAAACTGCTTTTATGATAACATTGTGATCTCTGATCATGCACCCTGCTGTCTAATATATGTAGATAAGAAATTGACAAAGGAACCAGGCAGGTGGCAATTTCAGCATAAATGGCTTCAGGATGAGGAATTTGTTAAGTACATAGAAAAACAGATGAGTTCTTTGATATCAATACTACACAAACATCAGCATGTGTAAAGTGGGAGGCTTTCAAAGCTTTTATTGGGGGACATATTATTAGTTATACATGTTCAAAATCTAAGAAGACTCGAGAGGAGAGAGTCCAATTGGAACATAAACTAAAAATTCTTCAAGAAAAAGTGTATGCAGGAAGTGATCCAAAGTTAGAGAACGAATTACTGATTTTGAGAGCTGAATATGACAAAAAATCAGCAAATAGAGCTGCCTCGAGTCTTCTAAGATTGAAACAATCTTTTTATGAACAAGGTGAAAAATCAGGAAAATTATTGGCATGGCAGATTAAACAATTAGAATTTAAAACACCAATTACCAGTATTATAAGTAAGGGACAGGTAGTTATAGATCCTTTAGAAATTAATAGAGCCTTTAGAGATTACTATGAAAAATTATATGATACCAAAAATGAACCTGATTTAACAAAACTAAATGGGTTTTTGAACGAACTATCTATACTGTGTATTCCAAATGAAAACAGGGAGATACTGGAGTCTAAAATTAGTCAACAAGAAGTTGGGCTAGCCATTGATAATATGAAATCAGGAAAAAGTGCAGGACCAGATGGTCTTCCAGTTGACCTTTATAAAAAATTTAAGAATAAATTAATAAAACCTTTTTTGGAAATGGTTTTAGAAGCATTTCAAAATAGTAATTTACCATCATACATGAATAATGCCTTAATTATACTGTTGCCAAAACCAGGTAAACCCTCTAATAAATATGAAAACATGAGACCAATAAGCCTATTAAATGCTGACCTTAAGATAATCTGTAAAATTTTAGCAAGACGAATACAAGAAATTTTACCAGATATTATTAACCAAGATCAGAATGGCTTTATAAAGGGAAGACAAGGCTTCCATAATGTAAGAAGACTATTTAATATTATTTATTCTAATAAAGAAGCACCGGATACAGCTCTCCTATCATTGGACGCCGAAAAGGCCTTTGATAGGGTCAAATGGCCCTTTCTTTTTGAAGTCTTACAAAGGTTTGGACTTGGAAATAATTTCATAAAATGGGTTCAGATAATATATAATAATGCTACAGCAGAAATCCTAACAAATAGCAATATCTCAAAATCAATAAAAATCAATAGAGGATGTCGACAAGGCTGTCCACTTTCACCTTTACTGTTTACTATGGCAATTGAACCTTTAGCGATGGCAGTACGTTTACATTCACAAATATATGGAATTAAAGTTGGACCAACAGAACATAAAATCTCCCTGTATGCCGATGACATAATTTTGTTTATGTTGAATCTTAAAAAATCAATTCCGACCTTGTTGAATTTAATAAAGAATTTTGGGGAAATATCAGGATATAAAATAAATAAAACTAAATCTTCAATATTAATGCTAAATGAGACCCAGAGAAATCACCCAGCTCCTGAGGTAAATCAATTCAATGTTGTAAATCAGTTTAAATATTTAGGAATTCAAATTGTGCCTAAGCTAGAATTAGTTGCCAGTGCCAACTATGAAGCCTTAATGACAGACATTAATGAGTTAATTCAGAGATGGATGTCACTACCAATGTCGATGATAGGGAGAATCAATATACTTAAAAGTAATATCTTACCTAAAATACTTTATTTATTTCAATACATTCCTTTACCACCACCTTCAGATCTATTCTCAAGAATTAAAAAAAAGTTAGTGGAATTTATATGGAACAACAGGAGGGCTAGATTACGTCTGTCCTTACTATATTTACCATTTGATCGTGGAGGTCTGAAATGTCCAAACTTTATGTTGTATTATTGGTCGGCACAACTGAGGTCTATGACATATTATTTTTCATCAAATGATCTCCCTCACTGGACTGAAATGGAATCATACAATTTACCTTTACCTCTTCCCATATTCATATACTCAGATTCGGCAAAAAAATTATAGAAACAAGTTAAAAATCCATTTGTAAAGCATATGATCAAAATATGGTGTGAAACTAAAAACTATTTAAAAGAACCACACTTATTGTCACAATTTAGCCTAATATGGGGTAATCAATATTTTAAACCAGGGAGAGCGGATGCTGTATTTAAAGTATGGAATTTAAAAGGGATTCAAAAGATTCAAGATTTATATCTGTCATGTTCAGATAACATAATGTCTTTTGAAGAGCTGAGGATCAAATTTAATCTTAATAGAACACATTTTTTAAAATATCTTCAGCTTAGGAACTTTATTCGATCAAATCAAAATAAAGCTCTCACTCGACCTATTTACTCATCCTTGGAAAAAATTTTGACCAAAGATAGTAAGAGAAAGGGTATTATTTCAGAGTTTTATAACTCATTGACACGATCCTCAAGTGAAAACTCACAGAAAAGATTGAACTATTGGAAAGAAGACCTGCAAACTGAAATTTCAGAGGAACAATGGGAATTGGCTTGTACAGAAGCTCAAACCAAATCAATAAATGTACGTCTTAAATTGATACATTTTAAATGGTTAATGCGGATGTATTGTAACGTGCTGCTCGACATGGCGACGTCCCACCGGGAGATTTGAACTCACGCCTCCCGCTCCGGAGTCCCGCACCCTACCTGTGTCGCCAATAGGGTCAACCCACTTGGCAAGCCAAGTAGGGTGCTCATATTGAGTTCGCTACACTACTCCCCTCTGGTTCTCGACATCGTCCCGATGTCAGCGCCCCATTACTGCTTTGGACAGGAGATCCCACTTCTGACACCAGTGTAACGTGCTGCTCGACATGGCGACATCCCACCGGGAGATTCGAACTCACGCCTCCCGTTCCGGAGTCCCGCACCCTACCTGTGTCGCCAATAGGGTCAACCCACTTGGCAAGCCAAGTAGGGTGCTCATATTGAGTTCGCTACAGTATGTTACACCGGTGGAGTTAAATAGATATAACAAAAACATACCAGATACATGCACAAAATGCATGGAAAGTAAAGGAACCCTATTTCATTGTGTATGGGAATGTAGAATAATTAGAATGTTTTCGGAAGAGGTGAGGGTAACAATTGAAAAAATAATTTCAAAACAAATCATATTGAATCCTAAATTGTTTTTGTTGGGTCTGTACCCAGAAAAGCATAACTTTAATAAAAGTGAAAAATTGCATTCATAGACCTCAGTCCGCTTAATGCCAAAAAATGTATTGCACTACTGTGGAAAAAGACTCATAGACCAGATGTGACTCAGTGGTTAAGACAGATGTTAACAAACCTTCCACTAGAAAGAATAACATACATACTGAAATCAAAGGAAAATGTGTTTGAGAATATATGGAGACCTTTCATTGATTATGTAAAGAAATTAAACATAACTTCTGAAGAAGAAGGTGAATGATGTGTGTGGACCTTGTAAATTCCAAACTGGTGAATGTATAATATGTATACTTATGTAATGGATTGCCTGGACTAAACAGAGGAGCATTGTTGATGACTTGCCTTTGTTGGTGGTTGTTGGTGTTTTTAGTGCATTTTTTTGTAGTACTTTAGTGTTAGTGTTTGATTGTTTGTGTCATGTTTGTTAAAAAAAGGTTCAATAAAGATATTGTGGGAAAAAAAAACTTTCCTATTTGCCATGGCCTTTCAGTAGCCTACAATGTACTGTAACTTTTATTTCCGTTGTATTCTATTTTAGCTTGATTTTGTTTCTCCTTAATTTACTTTTTAGTTTGTTTTTAAATTCTTGTGTATTTCTTTTGCAACTTGCTGTAATGCTTTATGTAAAGCACTTTGAATTGTCTGGTACACGAAATGTGCTATACAACCTAGCATGAAATACACACGTGTTGTGCCTATGATTAAATGTCAGTCAGAAAGGAGAGACAATAACACACACTTGTAAAAGAGTGATTTATCATCATTACTTGCCGGCATATGTTCTGTTTCTGTTCAAATCGTTATTTGGTCAAAAATACCTCAGCAGGTCTGTGTAAGATTTGCCAAATATTGCATGAAAGTTGTGAAGTTTGTTTTGATAGTAATGAGCTTCAAGTTGATTTTTTGAGTAATGTGAGCATTTAGCGCCCCCTGCAGGTTTACGTGGATGATTAGGTGTCTTTCATTATTAACTTATGACAATAAATTCACCAAAGGAGCACAGCTATATTAATGTATGGGTGAGTAATTCTAATTAAATTTACATTAGATGTCTAACCAATACGCTATGCAAATTATTACACTGTAGACCTCGAAAAAAAAAAATCTCTTTTCAATGTGGAATTGACCAGATTTCGTAGATTACGCTGGTATTTTTTACTAAACTGTGAAATTATCCGTTCGTAGACAGGATCTATATGTGGTCTTTCTCTGAAATAACTGGTTATGTATTTCCTTACCTACTCGTTTATTGACCTCACCTTTGGCCAGACTTTGGCATGCTGAATCCACCCTCCGTCCACGCCACGCACAACTTCATGGGTTGTCAGGATCATTGTGGAATTACACAGCTAGGCTATCAGAATTCCTCCTGATGTTATTTTACCTTGAAAATAAACTGCAAATAATAATTGGAATAAAACCCTCCCGTGTCGAGATCCTTTACCGTGAAGAAGCCATAAAGATAATTATTTTAATCACGTTGAAACTTGAACTTGGTATGATTTCATTTTACTTTTTATTGCATAAAAATCTAGTAAATTAAACAAGAAATTTCAGAGAAAAACAGTTATTTTAAAAATAATTTCGAAAGTTATTTTCTTCTAAGCTTTATCTGTCGTATTTTATGCAAATCTCATCGTATTTTGATGGACAAACTAATTAATTAAACATCGATGCCAATCGCGAAACGGGATATAACAATAAAAAAAAAAACGTTTGCGTGAAACCACAAATTTCACACCTGTCCATTCTATGTTACCACCACGAGGGGGCACAATTTAGTCGCTAATGGAGAGCTGCTTTGAACGTTCTATCCCCCCATTTTAAACTGTGATAAAACTAGGATTACACAATGGGATTACAGGGAGGTGGCTATCATTCATGTGTAACGGTAGTGATTTTTTTTTAAACATTATGTATTATATAAAGTTGAAAATAATTGAAATAGTGAGAAACACTCAAATCGATGCTTTTAGATTCTCTTCAGAGCCAATCCAAATGAAACGTTGATCCACCACAGCACGTATCGACGCCGTTCGCAGGCCTGCCTCTCCCACTCTCTCCCACTCCCCCACGGCTGATGGGAGACCGTGAAAGAGGAGAAAAGGAGGCGTGTTGGCGCACGCGCGGCCGTGACGTCACAGCAGCGCTGAGCCCTTAAGCTTGACCGTCCACTCACTCTTGCAGCCACAAGCACGCGGGGACGCTGACGGAGTGGAAAGGGTTCCAGCTCGGGCTTTTTTTTTTTTTTTTTGTTTTGCACGGAATAAGCCGAGCGGCTGCAGCAGGGGCTGCTTCTCCTCCTCCTGCTCCTTCTTCTTCTTCTCCTCCTGGACACCCCGGCGGCTCTGGGGAGGGGGGGTGGCATGGTGTGGTGAGAGGGACACACAAGTGAGAGACAGAGGACACTCGTGTGCATCATGTTTGAGCGCCGATAATCAGTTCGAAATCTGCACGACTGAGCCGCAGCGTTACCCCATACCCTCAACAGGCTCCGTTTGGACATTCTCGTCTCTGAAGCCCCGATTGGAGCAGCCGCCGCCGTGCGCGCTGGGCTGTGGTGTTGTGTGTGTGGGGGGTGCAAGTGAACGCGCAGTCTGCACCCGGACCATCGGGAGGGTTCGGATGAGGCGGCTGACCGCCGGGCTGTTTGGTTGCAGGGATCTGGCCAACTTTTCATCCGTTGCTTTCTAACGGCGGTGCCACCGGGCATTGCTCAGGAGATGGCGATGAGGTTGCTCTTCCTGGGATTCATGCTCTTCTGCTCGGAGATCGCCGTTCCTAACGGTGCCACCACCTTTGGTAAGGAAACAAACCCGCTGTTGTGTTATATCTGGCATTGTGATACTGGGCGAAAACGTGAGCTCGCCTCCCTCTTGCGAAAAGCATCCGCGCACAGGCCCCGGGTTGGCCGGAGTTGTGTGTGTGTGTGTGTGTGTGTGTGTGTGTGTGTGTGTGGGGGGGGGGGGCAAATAGGTTTGCGCCCGTAATAGCACAGCCGGGCACCTCACAGGGAGATATCGGTAATGAGGACAGGCTTTAATCGGAGAAAGTTGCGCGCAAAATAAGGCAGCGGGCTGTTGTTTTTTTTTTTTGCCTGAAATGTGTCTGCGTGTTGGAGCGGTGCAGACACAACGGGCCTGTCTGCGAGGGTAGCAGACAGCCAGGTTGTCCACTGCTGGCAATATGCATCAGGTAAAAGGCGGATCGGCCCGCTCATTCTCTCAGATTCACAATCTATCCGTTTGGACTGCGACAGAACGCCAGTTCGCCACCTCCTCTGCCAGCGGGCTGTGGCTGATGGCTACCAGTCAAGAAGCAAACCTGCTGCCGTTCCCCCTTCTCCTCCTCCTCCTCCTCCTCCTCCTCGCATTATCGATAGCGCGCACATCAGACCTGTGGCAGCCGTGCTCCGTATCCCCTTTCGCGTTTGTTTTCAGTCACTCGGCTCACATGAAAACAACGGTTGTGTCTGTCCTGCTCTTTAATGGCGCTGCGTGTCCTGACGTGCAGCGGCTGCCCGTGGATCACACTCGGTGTTGGTGACAGCCAGGCACTGCGCGGTGGTGTGTGGTGAAAATGAATAGTCGTGCATTTATCCTCTTAACCGGCGGCCCCGGAGCTCCCTAATGCTCCCCGAATCCCTGACGGTAATAATGAGGCATCAAATGCACCAGTGACCAGGCTTTGCAGACCTGTTGAACTGACTGTCACTCATTTCCCGTGCACTTGAATCACTTTTTATCTTCAGCTTTTCACATAACGGTAACGGTATTTTATGGGTATGTACAGATGTTCCAGCCTAACATCAGTATCGGCCAGTATTTACCTTGGTGACCTATATTGGCCTATATATGAAAAAGATTCTGAAATATCAGCCGATATTTATCTGATGTGTGGCACTGATTTTGCCCTTGAATAGACAGCAGTAGCCTAAAAACTTTGTTTTTGTAATGCATATTTCTTTGTTTCCCTGGCACAATTGTTGGTTTAAATATCAGCATCAGCCACATTTTAATCGGTGCATAATTATTAGTACTTTGTTATGGCAGATATCTGCTTAATAATACCAGAACTCTTACTTTCACTGTGGAAGCTTGGTGCTCTGTGCTAGAAAACCTTATATAAGTTTAATTTGAATTAGGTGGAGGTTGAGAAAGTCATTGCTAAGGTTGCAAGAGCAAGCAAGCTCACCCCCCCCCCCCCCCCAGCCTCCATCAGTATGCAACATCTGGACACAGGGAGACCATTAATCCAACTTAAAATGTGACTGAAAGGGGGAGCGGCTGAAGAACTGTGGGTGAGGGAGGGTGGAGCAAAATATACTTCACCAAGAATCAGTGTCGGATAGTCTGACACCAGTTACATCACAGGGAGTCAGGGAGGGAGGCACTGGGTGTGTGTGTTATATCATTAATGACACTTGATTTACCAGCTGCCCACTGGAGCAGCACTGCACAAAAAGAAAGGGGGGGAGGAAAAAAAAACCCTACCCAGCTCTGCAGTTGTCCTTGTCCTTTCTGTACTGGCGAGAATGTGGCCAAATATAAAGAGTTAATTAATTAGATAGATCCCTTTGCTATTGATCTGTGGTGTTTAGTATAGAGTGCTTAGATACAGCTACACCCTTCAGACTGTCCAAATACAGAAAACCACAGAATGCATAAAAGTTGCATGTTTTTTGGGGGGGATTTTAACCTTACAAAATGGCCTTGGGTCACATTTATACAATTAAAATATACATTAAAAATCACTTCACAACAGTACATACTGTCTTTTTTTAAGCCCTTAAAGAAAGCAGTGTTTTGGACTTCCTGGGTTTTATGACATCACAAACTAACAAGCCCTGCCTTTAGTTCTCTTAAGTTGGCAAAACAAACGCACCCTGACTGCCTCCTTTCTTGTGATTGGGTAACTTTATTGAGTGGACCAATCAGATTAGAGGCTCCTTAATATTGGTAAGCAGACCTAAAACACAGAGCGTTTTACTGATGAGTGGTAACAGAAACAGTGTGGGGTCTTCAGAACTACCCATATATACTGGATATGTACTGGATGATGTCGAAACGCATATTAGACTTATTTATTATGGATAACCCATATGCTGATATTTTTTTGAAAATAGTTTTGCCAATGCTGATACAAATATATACACATATTTTTCCCCACCTGTTTACATTTCCTTTGTGTTACAATGAAGATTTATTGACCTATAAAGACACATTCCCCAAGGAAAGTAAGACAACTGCCACCACCAGCATAGAAGCTCTGGTTTTATTTGCCTGTTTTATTGGTATTTTATGCAACTTTGGAAACTTTTTATCATGAATATTTTAAACCTTGGCAGCTTTTGACGATCGTGTTTCAACGTGGAGCAAGGATCTTTTTTTGCTCAAAGTTGTGAGGTGAGGAAGAGACAAATTGTCAGTACAGACTGCTGAATATTATTGCGAAAAGGAACAATGAACGAGAGTATTGTTATCGTAATGTTTGCTGCTAAGGAAAGAAGTTAGCCTACATTGAGCGGCTCATCTTGGGTGTCCCTCAGCCTGAGGCCACCTATGGTGAAAAGCAAGGAAAGCTGTTCCCTTTCCCTCTTTTTATTCTGTCCTGTAGTCTGTCACTTCCGTGTAGTTGGTGGCCCGCTAGCACCCACGGTGTCTGGGATACTGTGGTGTCGCCAGCTTTCAGTGATTATCACAGAGCTGTCTCGTATGGTTGGTCAGGTTTATGCATCTAGATTTAGTTCATTAATCTTGTTTCCAAAGGACCGGGCATTTCCAAGGAAAAAGGCTAGCCAGCGGTGGTCTGTTCGGAGCACTATTTAGCCGAGCCAAGTAGCCACACCAATTCTGCTGCTTCTGTTTGGGTTCTCGCCTCCATCTCTGGAGCTGACTGCTCGTGTACAGTAGCAATCCATGGAGAAGATGTTTGATATACTCCAGCAGCGCTTAACCACAAAAAGTAGTACAAACAACAACCACACGCGGCATTATTTGAGGGAGTGCTGAGCTGCAGCGTGGCTGTGTGGTGGCAGCCATGTTTGTTGCGATAAGCACAGCCGACGTGACGATGTCAGTCCCTTGTGCCACTGTAAAGTCACCAGCAGAGTGTCATCCCTGTCTGCTGTAATATTTTATCGTCTGTAAATGTTCATTCTTTTCTCATGCCATTAAATAATTTTAAATGCTTTACTGATAATGTGTTGATGGTATCATGCATCCCAAGTCAAATCTTAAAAATAATTAATCCCTTGAAAATGCACAATATGGGATCTTTAAAGTGATGACTGTTTGATAGAATATGAGGGCACAGACATAATTTTAATGATGCTCACTCTTAATTTATTAATTATTTGGCTGCAAGAAACAATTATTCACATTAGCGGTCCACTTATTTGGACATTATGCTTACTAAACATCAGAAAAATGAAAACATGGACATCACCAGTAGGGCTCAAAGTGACCCTTTCAAATTGCTTTATTTTCTATATGTATGAACCCAAACCAAATGTAGTTCACATCAAGTTTAAGGAGGAAAAGCTGTCATTTCTTACAGTTTAGATGAGCCATGAAACATGTTGAATTTTGCTAGGAAATTAAAGCCCAATTAATTGATTAGTCGTCATGAATGACAGTTAGATTTTTTTGCCCCAAGCAGAAAGTTTGCAGTGCTTGCTCTGCTGTGATTTAGTGAACTGAGCATAGTTTTGAACATATTTTAAAAGAAGTATTTAAATAATAAAACATTACGTGAAACCGAACGCAGAAATTGGATACAGCTCAGAAGTACTCAGAGCTTGAGAAGATAATCTCAGTAACTTTTAAGAGCAAAAGAATCCTGCTAATGAAATATTTAAATGTGGGTCAGAGGCTAAAGAGGTTGAATTGTGGAGTCTTCAGTCAGTTTAATGGGACATTTCCCTCTGAACTGTCCCTGGAAACGTCTACTGGAAAAAATACCGGCGTCCTTCATATATATTCAACAGATAACAGTACTCTGGGGAGCAGTGGTAACATCTATGGCTGCTTTTCACTGTACCTCGACACAGGTGATCCACAAAAAAGCTATAAAACTAGGGTTTAAAGGGGTAAAATATTTGGAGTGATGGTAAGCCAGGTGTCCAGGTCAAATGAAAACTACATCCTAGAGCAAGTTAAAATTAAAAAAAAAAAAAATGTGATAAGACCGTATCTTTGAGTGTCATTGGTGGAAAAATTAAAATCTCTTTTTATCCCTCTACTTCCTGCACTGCATTGCAATCGTCTGTGACTCCGAGGTAAAACTGGATCAACATAAATGTCTTCAGTGTTGTTTGCCCACATATTAAAGGCGCGAGACTGCAGTGTTTGACTGTGAATAGCAGGGGGGTGTTTAGTAATTGGTGTTTTCTGCTGGTTACATCACTGTTTTTCCTGTTTGGCTCCTAAGAACCAAAAAAGGAATGGATTGGCTTATTTTTAAAAAAGGGAAGCATGGGTTTGTGTTAATTAGCCTCTGTAAAATTCACTGGGTTTTTGTGTAAGTGATTGCGGTTTTATGAGTTATCCTGTTGTTGGACAGAGTTGTTCTTATGTCACAGAATTCTATAAAGTTTCTCTTAGATGCAGTACACAGCTCATCATATAATGTCCTGTGTCAGTTTTTGTGGACTTTCAGCTGCCACTGTTCGTGTTTCGATCTTCTTGTCTGCAGCAGCTTTGATGTGCATGAATACCAAAATGTTGACAATGTTGGTTGCTCCGCGGTTGGCTGGAGAATCGACTGATCTTGCAGACCTTTGGCTGCTTTCACACCTGGTCAGAGAAGAGGATCTGATATATGGAGATATGTTTTCAATTTCATGGACGGCTGCAAAGCCTGAAAAGCTGTTTACTTTGGTCACAGTGCTCGCTTTCGTTGGATTGTAACTGTACATGCGGAAAAGTTTGGATAGTATCTGTGTTGTGGCTGGGGCATTGGCATGAGTCAAGGTAAAATGTGATTTACATCTGAGAAATGGCAGAAGAATTATAAAGCTAAAGAAGGTCCTGGAATTAATTTTCAAAATGTGCTTTTTGTGATCAAGCAGATCTGTAGCCTTGGTTTCTTGACTTGCTAATACAAACCACACACACACACAAAAAAACCGTTAGCTTCAAAGAAAAGACCAGCTAATGGTGTCTCATCTGTAATATTTTTGTGCTGCTATTGAACAAAATTCTAACAATTTATGAAATCCAAAGGTCAGTCTATGCCTTTATTATGGAATGTGGAATGGACACAAATGGCAAAAAACCTGAAGAAACAAAATCATAACGGGGATGGGGGGTGAAAAAGTTCATAGTTGTGAGATTTGACCAAATGTGTTTTATTTTTCAACATAGTCCCCCCTGTGGTCCACACACTTCTTCCATCAGTGTTGCAGTGCCTGGATCCCGGAAGCTGAAAAATAAGCCACATTTGGTCAAATTTGACCACTATGACCTTTTCAGCCCCCCCGTAAATGGTAACTGTAGATTGCTCAAGTACTGGATTATGACAAAAAAAACTTGTAAGGTAAGGCATTGTAAGGGGGTGTTTTCCATTTACCAGACAAACTTTTTAAAGATTTGTTTTTGATTTAATTCAACAGATACATTAGGGGGGGAGACAGGAAACGGGGTGAAAAATTGGGGCAGAGACGTGCAGGAAAGATCACTCGGGTTAGGAGGAATCGAAGCAGGGTTTGCTACAATTTAGCGACATGCATCATAACCGTTAAGTTACCAGAACAAACTTTTACTGGACTGTTTTCCTTTGACTGGTGCACATTTTTTTTCCCCCAACTTGGAAATTAGCATTGTCCTTGCTCCTTTGACAAACCGCAAAAAGCCAGTGGGATCCTTTGAAGGGTTTTTTTATGTACTGTAGGAAATAAGCTCTGTGGAAAAATATAAAACTTGATCATCATGCAACATAAATAAGGAGCAGGCTATGATAACCTCAATACATCATTGTTCCTAGATTTCTTCAGTCTGAAGAAATACCAAGACAATTTTTGCAGTAATTTTGTGACTTTTTGCTAAGTGATGCAAAAGAAAGAAGCAGAAATACAGTGGGGTGAAAAAGTGTTTGCCCCCTTCCTGATTTCTCATTTTTTTTGTATGCCACTTAAATGTTTCAGATCATCAAACAAATTTAAATATTAGACAAAGATAACACAAGTAAACACAAAGTACAGTTTTAAATAAAGGTGCTTATTATTAAGGGTTAAAAAAATCCAAACCTACATGGCCCTGTGTGGAAAAAGTGACCCCCCCCCCCCCCACCGTTAAAACATAAATTAACTGTGGTTTATCATATCTTTGGAAAGTGGAGTTCAGTTTCTCTAGCCACACCCAAATCTGATTACTGCCACACCTGTTCTCAATCAAGAAGTCACTTAAATAGGACCTGCCTGACAAAGTGAAGTAGACCAAAAGATTCTCAAAAGCTAGACATCATGCTGCAATCCAAAGAAATTCAGGAACAAATAAGAAACGAAGTAACTGAGGTCTATCAGTCTGGAAAAGGTTATAAAGCCATTTCTAAAGCTTTGGGACTCCAGCGAACCACAGTGAGAGCCATTATCCACAAATGGCAAAAACATGGAACAGTGGTGAACCTTCCCAGGAGTGGCCAGCTGACCAAAATTACCCCAAGAACACAGCAACGACTCATCCAAGAGGCCACAAAAGACCCCACAACAACATCCAAAGGAATGCAGGCCGCACTTGCCTCAGTTAAGATCAGTGTTCATGACTCCACCATAAGAAAGAGACTCAGCAAAAATGGCCTGCATGGCAGAGTTCCGAGATGAAAACCACTGCTGAGCAAAAAGAACATAAACGCTCGTCTCAGTTTTGCCAGAAAACATCTTGATGATCCCCAAGACTTTTGGGAAAATACTCTGTGGACTGATGAGACAAAAGTTGAACTTTTTGGAAGGTGTGTGTCCCATTACATCCGGTGTAAAAGTAACACAGCATTTCAGAAAAGGAACATCATACCAACAGTAAAATATGGTGGTGGTGGTAGTGTGATGGTCTGGGGCTGTTTTGCTGCTTCAGGACCTGGAAGACTTACTATGGTAAATGGAACCATGAATTCTGCTGTCTACCAAAAAATCCTGAAGGAGAATGTCCGGCCATCTGTTCATGACCTCAAGCTGAAGCGCACATGGATTCTGCAGCAGGACTGTGATTGAAAACAAACCAGCAAGTCCACCTCTGAATGGCTTAAGAAAAAACAAAATGAAGGCTTTGGAGTGGCCTAGTCAAAGTTCTGACCTGAATCCGATTGAGATGCTGTGGCATGACCTTAAAAAGGCGGTTCATGCTCAAACCCTCCAGTGGGGCTGAATTACAACAATTCTGCAAAGATGAGTGGGCCAAAATTCCTCCACAGTGCTGTAAAAAAACTCACTGCCAGTTATCGCAAACGCTTGATTGCAGTTGTTGCTGCTAAGGGTGGCCCAACCAGTTATTAGGTTTAGGGAGCAATCACTTTTTCACACGGGGCCATGTGGTTTGGATTTTTTTTTTTCCATTAATAATAAACACCTTCATTTAAAAACTGCATTTTGTGTTTACTTGTATTGTCTTTGTCTAATATTTAAATTTGTTTGATGATCTGAAACATTTAAGTATGACAAACATACAAAAAAATGAGAAATCAGGAAGGGGGCAAACACTTTTTCACACCACTGTATTTACTTCTGAATTTACTTATGTATTTTAACAAGTGGTGGGCACATGACTCATGATTAATCAAGTTAATTGCAATCAGTCAATCGCAATCAATTCTGCATTTGACAACATATGAGCAACAGGGTCAGGATAACTGCGATTAATCACGATTAGTCCTGATTTATCACGATCATGTCCAGCATTAATTTTAACAATAAGTGTCAAAGAATTCTCAGAGATTGCGAGAGAAAATGGCATTTTAAATTTTTTTTTTTTTTTTTGCATTTTGCTTCTGTTCTGAAACGATACATCTGACTTGGGCTGCATTCAGACCAGGATAGTCCGGGGGTCTCAGTTTGGCTTGGCGAGGAATGCTGAGAATTTTCACACCTTTGTTTGGTTTGCATTCCCACTGCAGTGGACCAAACTACCTGGACAACGTCAGGCAGTTACAACAACTGCTCATTTGGGGCGCTGTAGCCGAAACCACCACTGACCAGGAAGAAAAAATCTCAGCAAAGAAGAAAAATCCGGCTTATGGATTGGCCAGGACCGTAAACGGTAATTTGTTCCTTCAGCCGAGTTGTTTGTCTGCCATAAACGAGACGTTTTTTAACTTTTCTCCTCGGCTTTCAGTGGTAAAAGATCTTTTACCAGTGATCTTTCTCCTCAGAGGGAGCTGAGGAGAAAGATCAGAGAAGGCAAGGACAGCTTCAGGAAGAAGATGGAGGACAAGCTGCAACAGAGCGACATCAGCGGGGTCTGGAGAAACCTTAAAACCATCTCTGGGCTCCAGAATACCTCCCCCCAGGCCACGGGGGGGCAGGGAGTGGGCGAACAATCTGAATCTGTTTTTCAATAGGTTTGACCAACCGCCCTCCCCCCTGACTGCACAACAGCCACTGCTGCCTCTGAAGACATCAAGTCCTGCTGCCCACTCCCAACTCCACCAACACCCCCCCACTCCCAACACACAGCCCCCCAACCTGACCCTCACTAAGACCCAGGTGAGTACGGAGCTGAGGAAGATCAAGACGAGGAAGGCGTCGGGACCGGACGGCATCAGCACAAAGCTCCTCAAGTTCTGTGCAGACCAGCTGTGTGGGATTGTGGAGTACATCTTCAATCTGAGCCTGAAGCTGGGGAGGGTACCACAGCTGTGGAAAACATTTGGTGTGGTACCTGTACTAAAGACTTCCCACCCCAAAGATCTGAACAGCTACAGACCAGTGGCCCTGACGTCCCACATGATGAAGACCCTGGAGAGACTGCTCCTTGCTCACCTCCGCCCCCTGGTGGGACCAGCGATGAATCCACTCCAGTTCGCCTACCAGCATGGCATTGGGGTGGAGGATGCGGTGATCTTCCTCCTCCACCATTCTCTGTCCCACCTGGAGAAGCCCGGGAATGCGGTGAGGATCATGTTCTTTGACTTCTCCAGTGCTTTCAACACCATCCAACCGATGATCCTGAAGGACAAGCTGCTGTGCGCAGGGGTGGACCAGCACCTGTCATCATGGATCCTGGACTACCTCACAAACCGGTCTCAGTTTGTGAGAACCCGGGACTGTGTGTCCGACACGATCACCGGTAGAATGGGGGGCCCCCCAGGGAACGGTTTTTGGCTCCCTTCCTGTTCACCCTTTATACTGCGGACTTCTCACACAACACAACACACTGCCATCTACAGAAATTCTCTGATGACTCTGTGATCGTTGGCCTCATCTCCAACGTAGATGAAGCTGAGTACAGAGGGCTTATCCAGGACTTTGTGGACTGGTGCCATCAGAACTGCCTCCAGATCAATGCGAGGAAAACTAAGGAGCTGGTGGTGGACTGCCGCAGGCAAGGACAACCCCTCACAGCACCAGTAAATATACAGGGAACAGACATCGAGATGGTGACATCCTACAAGTACCTGGGTGTTCATCTGAACAATAAACTAGACTGGTCACACAATACCGACGCACTCTACAAGAAGGGACAGCGCAGGCTGTTCCTACTGAGGAGACTCAGGTCTTTTGGTGTACAAGGGGCGCTGCTGAAGACATTCTATAACACGGTGGTGGCATCAGCCATCACTTTTGGAGTGGTCCGCTGGGGTAGTGGCATTACAGCAGCCGATAGGAAGAGACTGAACAAACTGATCAAGAAAGCTAGCTCTGTCCTGGGGCAGCGCCTTGACCCAGTGGAGGAGACGGGAGAGAGAAGGATGGTGGCTAAACTGTCATCTCTGCTGGAGTCAGAGTTTCACCCTATGCAGGACACACTGAATGCGCTGAGGAGCTTGTTTAGCAGCAGACTACATCATCCTAGGTGCACAACCGAGAGGTTTTGCCGGTCCTTCCTACCTACGGCTGTCAGACTGTACAACCTAAGCAGGGCTGCTCGCAAAGATAGCAAAAAGACGTGACAACCTAATAGTACTGAATGCAAAAGACGCAATAGACTTACATAATGGTCCCCTCCGGTATACAACTAGGAAAATACCGGTCGCTATGGAGGGTGAGTATATGTATGGGTACATAATCATATTCATAATCATGTACATAATCATGTAGGATAACTAAGTAGACGGTTGTGCCGTTTCATTCCATCTAGCTACAATGCGCCGCACTGTGTGTTTATATATTTGTGTTTATTCCATCTAGCTACAATGCTCCGCACTGTGTGTGTTTATATATTTACATATTTATTCCATCTAGCTACAATGCTCCGCACTGTGTGTTTATATATTTATATATTTATTCCATCTAGCAACAATGCTCCACGCTGTGTGTGTGTGTTTATATATTTACATATTTATTCCATCTAGCTACAATGCTCTCCGCACTGTGTGTTTATATATTTACATATTTATTCCATTTAGCTACAATGCTCCGCACTGTTTATATATTTACATATTTATTCCATCTAGCTACAATGCTCCGCACTGTGTGTTTATATATTTATTCCATCTAGCAACAACGCTCCACACTGTGTGTGTTTATATATTTACATATTTATTCCATCTAGCTACAATGCTCCACACTGTGTGTTTAGGTTTATATATTTATTCCATCTAACTACAATGCTCCGCACTGTGTGTTTAGGTTTATATATTTATTCCATCTAGCTACAATGCTCCGCACTGTGTGTCTATATATATATATATATATGTGTACATATGTATGTGTACATATGTATACTCGCTGCTCTTGTTTTTCTCTTGCCTTCTGATTGTTGCTCTGAGTGCTGCTATCCCTGTGCTGTTGCATTCCTGGAATTTCCCCATTGTGGGACTAATAAAGGCTTATCTTATCTTAAAAGGATTTCTCAGATTCGCGTGGTTGTCTTTATTTTCTACCCAAAATGTACTACGGTAAATGACACTTCCTTTTCTCTGACTACATGTTGCTACGGTTACACAAATGCCGAGGGGCACTTTCGCCCTTTAGTCCGCTGGATACTCTGTTTGAATTCACGCTGTAAGCAGAGTGCACCAAACTTCGTTTGCAAGAGAACTGAGACCCCAGTTTTCAGGGGGACCAGACTTTGCTTGTTTGGTGCGCACCAGACCTCCAACGCATGTTCAGACTTCACCAAACTAACTGAACTATCTGCTGAAGCCACTGTTTGGTCCTTTGGTCTGTGTGGCTCACATATTTTGACTGCATATGTATAAGCACAGGAGTGAGATGCTTAGTACTGCATGTGTTGTTTGACCTCACGTCTTGGATGGAACAATACGTCTGGACCTCCTGAGGATAACGGCAGGAGGCAGAGGTGCCGTGATAAGACTCTGAGAAGACTTTCTGACCTCCTGGGGTCAGACGGACGACGAAGGGACTCGGGGGGGGGGGGGATTATTGTCAATAGGGGGTTTGGCGACAATGTGTGATTTTGCCTTTAATGTCCCATGTATAAATGTGGGGTTTTTTGGGGAGTTCACTCTCTTATTGTTTTGAGAGAATGCTGGGGATGTGAAATCTTCATTAAACCTGAATTGAGAAATAAATTCAGTCTCCTTATTTCACGCTCCCCACATTGGTGACCGAAGACGTGCAATGTCTAGAACCAATTCCCCCGAACCAGACTCTTCAGGGACCGCTCGAGCGAGCGCCGTCTCGATCAAGCTATCAGAGTTCTGGCAGGACAACCCAGACTTGTGGTTCCTCCAGGCTGAAGCCCAGTTCGCACTCGGGGGAATAACGGCGGATGATACAAAATTCTACCACGTCATCGCAAAGCTCGACAACCGTACAGCTCGATGCGTGCGGAGCCTGGTGCAGCAGCCGCCCGCTGGCAACAAATACAGCGAGCTAAAGGCTGCCCTCATCCAGTGTTTCACGCCCTCAGCTGAGGACAGAGCTAGGAGACTCCTGGCTCTGCACGACTTGGGAGGACGCAGGCCAGTCGACCTGGTGGAAGACATGCTGCAGCTGAGGGACACAGACGATGATGATTTCCTGTTCAAACACATCTTCCTGAGAACCCTTTCGATGCAGATGAGGGTGACCCTGTCGGGCACTCGTTGTGTGACCCAGCGGGACTTCCGTGCGCTGGCCCGAGAAGCGCAGCGGATCGTTGACTCCTGCGGGGAGCAGGCGGCCACCGCAGCAGCAGCAGACCTTGGAGCGGCGGCCGGGAGCAGCGGAAGGCCAGAGGCAGCAGAATCGATCCCGCCAACAATGGCAGCGGCACGGCCCCGACGCAGCGGAGGAGACGACCTCTGCTTTTACCATCGGCGTTTCGCAGAGAAGGCGCGCAGGTGTGTGCCGCCGTGCCACTTCAAGAGCTCGGGAAACGCCAGGACCGGGAGTCGTTAGCAGCATCGGCCCTCGGCGAGCGGAACAAGCTGCTCTACCTCACGGATGCGCGCTCTGGGCAGCACTTCCTCATGGACACGGGCGCCCAAGTGAGTTTCATCACCCCAACCTACGCTGACCGGCTCGCAGGCCCCCGTGGTGACGGAGCAACAGCGGCGAACGGCTCGAGCATTAAGACCTTCGGCGAAAGGATTCTGCTTCTGTCCTTGCACGGCCGCACTTATGAATGGACTTTTATTGTAGCGGCGGTGAGTTTCAACATGTTAGGTGCTGATTTTCTGTGCTCACATGGGTTGTTAGTTGATCTTGCCAACAGGCGCTTGGTTAATGCACTATCCTTTTATTCCATCCCTTGTGCAGCTCGAGTGTCCCCGCCACCAGCACAGACCAACGTCGCCACAGCAGGCGGTAAGTTTCACACACTCCTCACCCAGTTTCCAGCGCTCACAGTTCCCACATTTTCGGCAACAGTTGCGAAACACGGGGTGGAGTACTTTATCACCACAGCTGGCCCCCCCGTCTTCGCAAAAGCTTGGCGCTTGGATGCAGCTAAACTGTCCCTAGCGCGCGATGAGTTCGCCAACCTGGAAAGGCTGGGCATCCTCCGCCGTTCAAACAGCCCATGGGCCTCCCCACTGCATATGGTCCCTAAAGCTGACGGCTCGTGGAGACCTTGCGGCGATTACCACAGGTTGAACAACGCCACAGCGCATGACCGCTACCCAATCCCACACATTCAGGATTTTTCGGTGCATCTGGCGGGGGCGTGCATTTTTTCTAAAATAGACCTGGTCCACGGCTATCATCAAGTCCCAGTCCGAGCTGAGGACATTCCCAAAACAGCGGTGATAACCCCTTTTGGACTTTTTGAGTTTTTGCGCATGCCGTTTGGCCTCAAAGGCGCCGCGCAAACCTTCCAACGCCTGATGGATGCCGTGTTACGCGATCTCCCTTTCGTGTTCGTCTACCTCGACGACATTTTAGTCGCCAGCACATCCGAGGAGGAACACGAAAAACACCTCACAGCGGTTTTTCGGAGGTTGGGAGAGCACGGGTTAATAATCAATCCAGCCAAGTGCCAGTTCGGGGTGGCGCAGATCAATTTCTTGGGGGGCACCGCGTTTCCCCAGAAGGGGCGGTTCCGCTACCGGACAAAGTGCGCGCGGTGGCAGATTTTCCCCGGCCACAAACGGTCAAAGCGTTACAGGAGTTTTTAGGAATGGTGAATTTCTATAACCGTTTCCTCCCCCACGCAGCGCAGCTCATGCAACCACTATATGCTGCACTTAAAAAGCAAAAACCCTCCAATGCAATCGATTGGTCCCCGGAGCGGGAGTGCGCATTCGCGGAGGTAAAAAAAAAAAAAAAAAAAAAAAGCCCTGGCGGACGCTGCGTTGTTAGCCCATCCTGACCCAACGGCCCGCATAGCGCTCACCACTGATGCGTCGGATTTGGCCATAGAGGCGGTTGTGGAGCAGCACGTTGCCGGGATTTGGCAGCCGCTGACCTTTTTCAGCAGATCCTTGTGCGAAGCCGAGCGAAAATACAGCGCGTTTGACAGGGAGCTGTTAGCGCTCCACTTAGCCATTCGCCACTTCCAATTCTGGCTGGAAGGTCGGCGTTTCACCGCGTTTGTCGACCACAAACCGCTCACTTTTGCGATGGCCAAAATTTCGGAACCTTGGTCGGGCCGACAGCAGAGGCAGCTAGCCGCAATTTCGGAATTTACTACTGATATTCAACATGTAGCGGGTAAACTCAACGTAGTAGCAGACTGCCTCTCTCGCGCGGTAACGGCACCAGTCCGCGCAGAGGTAGATTATACTACTGCGGCCGCAGAGCAGAATAACAGCGCGGAAGCGCACGCGGCCCCAGTTCACGTGGGGATAGATTATGCGGCCACGGTAGTGGATCAGGGTAGAGATGCGGACGTTTGCGCGCTCCAGTCTGGACCAACAGGGTTAAGGCTGGAGAGCAGGAGCTTACAAAATGGGTTGCCCCCCCTAATCTGCGATGTTTCTACCGGGCGACCACGCCCGGTGGTACCGGCTGCTTGGCGCCGTCGTGTTTTTGACTCTGTTCACTCCCCGGCACACCCGGTGGTGCGCGCGTCTGTGAAAATGGTAGCGGAAAAGTTTGTCTGGCCGAGACTGCGCAAGCACGTGAAAGAGTGGGCAAGAGCCTGTATGGCTTGCCAGTGGGCCAAAATTCACAAGCACACTAAAGCCCCCTTAGAGCCGTTTCACATCCCGGCCAAGAGATTTGATCATGTGCATGTCGACCTCGTGGGCCCCCTACCGTCGTCGCAGGGGTTCACACATCTTTTGACAATGGTGGACCGAACCACGTGTTGGCCGGAAGTGGTCCCACTGGCATCGACCACAGCTGCAGAAGTGGCTCGCGCATTTTTGACGGCCTGGATAGCGCGTTCCGGGGTTCCGTCGGATATTACGTCCGACAGAGGACCTCAATTTGTGTCTGAGCTTTGGTCAGCGATGGCCACCAGCTTAGGGGCGACAAGTCACCACACTACCGCTTACCACCCCCAGGCTAATGGTTTATGCGAGCGTTTTCATAGATCTTTGAAGGCAGCCCTCAGACCTTCGCTTACGGATGCAAATTGGGTAAACAAAGTACCATGGGTTTTATTGGGGTTGCGTTCTGCGCCCAAAGAGGACTTAAAGGCCTCCCCAGCGGAGTTGGTGTTTGCACAGCCTCTCTGGCTGCCAGGCGAGTTTCTACCGGTTCATCCGGCGCCGGGGCGTCCCCCGGCTCAGTGGCCACTGATCGGCACGGGAGCAGACATGCTTCCAGGCCCTGTTCATCACACTTTTCCGCTTGTTTTTGTTCCCAAAGCCTTAAAAAATGCCGAATTTGTTTTTGTCAGGCACTAGGCTATGCGCCCGGCCCTGCGCCCACCCTACGACGGTCCATTTAGAGTGCTGGAAACAGGTGATAAACATTTTGTGCTAGATTTGGGGGACAGAAGGGAAACAGTTAGTATTGACAGACTAAAGCCTGCTTTTGTGATGAACGACGAGTCTGTACGGGTGGCGAGGAGCCCTTGACATGGCAGACCCCCCAGGGAGCATGTCCTGGAGCCCCCGCAGGTATCAAATAACGATTGCAGATCCACTGCAATACGGCGCCGCAGGGGCTGCGAAGCCCGCTTACAGCAAGTTTGGAAGACGTTTGAAGCCCAGACGGCGTACGGACTGATGTGTGATTTTTATCATGTTGTGTGGACTATGCTGTATTGTGTGATTTTTATCATGTTGTGTGGACTATGCTGTATTGTTCATTCTTCGACGTTTGGGGGGGGTTATGTGGCTCACATATTTTGACTGCATATGTATAAGCACAAGAGTGAGATGCTTAGTACTGCATGTGTTGTTTGACCTCACGTCTTGGATGGAACAATACGTCTGGACCTCCTGAGGATAACGGCAGGAGGCGGAGGTGCCGTGATAAGACTCTGAGAGGACTTCCTGACCTCCTGGGGTCAGATGGACGACGATGGGACTCGGGGGGGGGGGGGGGGGAATTATTGTCAATAGGGGGTTTGGCGACAATGTGTGATTTTGCCTTTGATGTCCCATGTATAAATGTGGGGTTTTTTGGGGAGTTCACTCTCTTATTGTTTTGAGAAAATGCTGGGGATGTGAAATCTTCATTAAACCTGAATTGAGAAATAAATTCAGTCTCCTTATTTCACGCTCCCCACAGTCTGGACCAAACAGTGGTTGTCTGAATGTGCCCTTATACCATCATCAACATGGCAGTAACGGGGGTGGTGAAGCATTGTGATCACCCTGTCTATGTAGTCATCTGTGTTCATTTTTCTGCAATGTAAACTGGAATTTAAAGGTGATGGAGACAAGATTCTGACCTCCTGGCCAGTAGGTGTCACACTTACTCTTGCACTCACTGGTTGGCAGAGACATGTGACCCAGTTATGGTATTGGCTGTGACATCCTTACCGGCCATAGATACGTATGTAAACATTAGACAGAATATGGGTAGCTGCTAAGCTAGTCATGTTTCATATACAATACAATACAATAATATACAATGAATGTTTGCGTGTTATCATAATGCTGAAGGTGCTGTCAACCAATACAATTACCTACAGAATATGGTTCCTCCGTTTGCCATGAAAATGTTAGCCATGCCCTATCTAGGGTATCATATATCTATGTTACAGTCACTGGAGCATAGACTGGAGTCTCCTTATCCAGCTGCTCAGATGTAAATATTATGATTATTTAGGACCTGTAACAATTATTAATTTTTTTTCATCTATATATTTTTGAAGAATACAAAAACTTTAATTCTGCACCTTTCGAAACATTTTTTTTTTATGTATTGTTTAAAAAAAAAAATTGTTCCCCTTTAAAGCAACACTATGCAAGATTTTCACCTTAAAATAATGTTTCAAAAACATTCTGATGGCACAGCAACCTTTGACCGGGTGAAAGTCACTTCCACCATAGCCTGAGTGGGCCTGCTTTACCTGCAGCAGCTCTGTTCTTGGTAAGAACACTGAAAAGACTACATCTATGGTGACTATGACTTCAGTCCCCACAACCAGTCACAGGACACAACTGTAGCCACCAACAACTAAGCACCCTACGATTGGCTGCTGGGACTGAGGTCGTAGTGGCCATAGTTATAGTCTTTTCTGTGTTTCTACCCAGAATACGAAAGTTACATAGTGCTGCTTTAAATGAATTTAAATCCATAATGCAGTAAGCAACTGAAATGAAACTGGATAGAAGTGTAAGGACTTCAGCTGAGAGACAGAAGTGAAATCAAGACAAAAATCAAATTTCACAAAGGTAAAATGGGTCAAAAGTATGTAATTATCCGTAAGATAAGATAAGCCTTTATTAGTCCCACAATGGGGAAATTCCAGGATTGCAACAGCACAGGGATAGCAACACTCAGAGCAACAATCAGAAGGCAAGAAAAAACAAGAGCAGCTAGTATACATATGTACATATTAATATAAATATATATATATATATATATATATGACACACAGTGCGGAGCATTGTGGTTGGTGGATGTGTAGCAGAAAGTCTAAGCTCTCTCTCCGCGGATGGGGTGGTCCAGCTGGATGTCTTTGGGCATGATGGTGACCCTCTTGGCGTGGATGGTGCACAGATTGGTGTCCTCGAGGAGACCCACCAGGTAGGCTTCGCTGGCCTCCTGCAGAGCCATGATGGCGGAGCTCTGGAAGCGCAGGTTGGTCTTGAAGTCCTGAGCGATCTCTCTCACCAGGCGCTGGAAGGGCAGCTTACGGATGAGCAGCTCCGTGGATTTCTGGTAGCGATGGATCTCTCTCAGAGCCACGGTACCGGGCCTGTAACAGTGAGGCTTCTTCACTTCGCCGGTGGCCGAAGCGCTTTTCCGAGCAGCCTTGGTGGCCAATTGCTTCCTGGGGGCTTTTTCCTCCAGTAGATTTACGGGCGGTCTGCTTGGTTCTTGCCATCGCTCTTTATTATTCTGTCTTATATTTCTTGCACGCCGCCTAAACTCCAGCCCGGCACCCGCGTCGTTTTCGCTTCAACTGTAGAACTGTGGAATCTTAGGGTGCTTTCACACCTACAGGCTTTAGTTTGTTTCAGTCAAACTCGTTTGTTTTGTCCGTTACTGTGGTTCATTTTTGTCTGGTGAGAACACGGTAATTGCACTCAGGTGTGCACCACACCTACCGTACCGAGAAACTCCTGAAAGAGGTGGTCTGGATTTGAATCAATTGGCGAACTCTGGTGCAGTCCTGCAGGTGAGAAACAGGACCAGCGGCAAACAGTAAAACATTTTATGCCACTGTACATACTGGATAGATCTTTGAAAATATCTGTGGCTGAGCACGTCATGGTTCTGGAGGATTAATGAACATTAACATGTTAGTTTCCATCCGTAGCTGCACGTCATTTTCAAACTTTACCATTTGCCGAAAGTGGTATATGCACATAATGTAATAACGATAACCAGGACAATGACCCCCCCCCCCCCCCGGCAGATTACGCTATGAGTTCTATTATTTTCTCCCCAGAAATGCATAAATGCACAGTCATCATTCTTCTTCCTGTATTTACCCTTCTTGTTCTTGTGGCAAAAAAAATCTGACCAATAAGAACGGAGAACGTTCTGACGTAAATTCGCGGGATTTAAATTGTGTGAAAAGGAACCGAACCAAGGAGAAAATGATACAAAGTAACAAACTTATCAATTGATTCAGACCAAAGTAAACAAATTTAGGTGTGAAAGCACCCTAAGAAAGCTACAGAGATTAAACCATTAGAAAGCCTACATTTTGTCTCCAATCTCATCGCTGAGGAACATTGAGATAAGATAAGCCTTTATTAGTCCCACACAAAATGTGGGAGTACAGTAAGCAAACAAACGTTTAGTCAAAATTCATCCCATTAAAATTGATTTCTCATTTCAAAATAAGGAGGATAACAACTTTACAAATTAAAATAAAAATAAAATTTGACCTTAAAGCGTAGAAGGTCAAGGTCACAGAAGCACTTCTATCCTCAAAGTTTTAAATGGTGTATCTCAGAAAGCGCACCAGTCATCTTCAGATTTCCTGTATGTGATCCTCTGGAAGGTTACAACTGCTACAGTATGTGACAAAAAAAACTGACAAAAGAAATAAATTGTCACAAGTAGGAATGCAAGTTATCAATTAATTCATTAATTGATAATTGATTCACCTTATTGATCAATTAGTGATTAATTGATAAGTGGCATTTTACCTGAGAATCTGAATTTCCCTCGGTCTATCTTTAACATGTGAAAAGTTGCTGTTTTTCATATACTGAATAAAACATGAACATCATATTCCTCAGTGATTTATTGTACATTTGCATTTTTTTTAACTACAGACAATGGCATTTTTTGTAGTTTAACAAATTTTGCACTGTATGGTGTGTACTATGTGCTGGTACATCTCAATAAATTACAAATGTCATGATTTTTTTTAATTTCAAAAACTATTACCAATATCATAAATTTTATTTTTTTTGTAGTTGTACTAAAAAAAAAAAACTTTCATGTTCTAATTTACCGAGATGCACTAGTAGATTGCTTTAACAGGAAAATAAATTGTGAGCTGCTTCATCTGTTGCATGTTAAACATTATCACAGTACCCCGGCAATCCAGACAAACCCAGTACGATCTGGGCTCCCTCTATTGTCTGTTACCTCAGTGGGAACTTGAGTCCGGTCTCCTGGCAGCGGGGATAGGTTTTTGCACTCATGTAGTCTTTTTCCTTGCTGCAGTCCGTTTGTCCGCCCTGCTGATTTGAAGCAGGTGGGTGGACATTGGAACGTGTCATTGAAACTTGCTGTGATTCTCTTAACCCGGAAGGGTGAATTTTTGTCGCCCTGCACAGCGCATGCGCTCTGGGGGTTAGCGTTGTCTTTTTCTTTTTCAGTTGAAATGCGGCAGTGGGTGACTGCGTGCGCCCCTGCCTGGACGGCAACGCCGCTACATTTCATAGGATAAGCTCCCATTGAAAAGGACTGCTGAGTTATCAATTGACAACTAATTTAAATTAGTCGATGAAATTCTTAACAATTAATCATTAATATCCCTAGTCACAAGTGACAAAACTTTACAGAATTTGGCCATGTATACTCTATATCTGGCTGCATCTAAGCACTGCCATTTTTGATTACTTTGTTATGTAACACACACACGCTACTCTCTCTATATTTGCTCACACATCATTCTGGTACAAAATGTTTAAACAGACATTCCACTACATCACAGCCATTCCTCTATAAAGCAGTGAAGGTCAACAGCAGACTGTTTTGTGACTTAAAAACCCAGGAGAATGTGGATGTTTCTATTATCTTTTGGATTTTGTTGGTGAATCATTGCACGCAAGCTATCTTCAGTCCTGTACTCATCTCTCTAGTTTCTCTTTGGGTATGCCTATTGTCTAGATAATATTGGTAACTCTGGTCTGCAGACTAAAAACACTTGCAAAGAATAGCACTGGTGTCACTTTTTTCTTTAAATTTTTAAAAAAGTTCTCAAATTTTCTTAAATTACTTCAGTTGGATGGAGACTATCCTCACCATGATAAGCTTGGAGGATGTGTGTGGTCACTGACTTGGACTTGGATTGACATGATCAAAGGTCAACTGTTCTGTTCATTTGTGTGCACTCTATTTATTTAAATCAGCTGCTCGTAGAGCAGTCCCAAATAATGGCTTTAGAGCTTCAAATATTTGCTTGTAATTAACAGCAAATATTTAAAGCTATTCCATTATCATGCCACTCTCTGTTCCTCTCTTAGAGCAGTGTTGTGGTTGCTTTTCTGCAAAAAAGAGGGGTCTGAAACCTGAGACTCAGGAGCCCATAAACAGTGACTCTTTGTGGTTTTGACAAAAAAACACAAACGAACGAACAACAAAACCTAGTGGTAGAGCAGTTGCCTCAGAGCTAGGAGGTCATGGGTTCAAGCCCTGACTGGCTCAAAGACCGTATAGCAATGATACTTTTCCCACCTTCTAGCTTGGTGCTCGGCATAATAGAGTGGGAGAAGGAAAGTTGGTCATGGCAGTGCCCCCTCTGTCTCTAGAGGTGACTGACATCGTAGATAGGAATTTTGTTCTACTGTACAACATGCTTGGGTATATGGACTGAATGACAATAAAGTTGGCTTTCTTGTGAGGAAAATGGTACAAAAAGTTTAAAGGTAATATTGTGAGAAGAATACCACAAATTTTATTTTAAAGATGTTGAAAAGATGTCACAAATTTACCAGAAAAAAAATGCAAATTTCTGAGAAAAATAAAAGCTGGGCACTACTACTTGAACATTTTCAGAGATTTATGATATTGGTGCACAAAAAAATCCTTATTACAAACTAAAATTGAATTAAAATTTAATTTTAAGTCTCAAATATATACTGCAGCTCCATGCAAAAATTGCTCAAAATGCCTCCTATAGTAGAGGTTGCTCTAAATAATATTCTCTCTCTCATGCATGTATGCATGCATACTCACTCACTCACGCACGCACGCACTCACTCACTCACTCACTCACTTTTGGCTGCTGCGTATCAATAATGGGTCATGGATCATCATATTTCATTTAGCAAGGACCTTTACACCAGATCCTTTCCTGACACATCCCTCCCCATTTAGTACAGTGGTTTTGTGCCCCCCCCCCCCCCAACCTGGTGGCTGGGTAACAAACTTTCCTTGCCCCATTTTATTTATGCAGAGCACCAAGCTTGAAGGCAGAAAGTCCACTTTTTATGGTCTTTAGTATGATCCTAATGATGAGGCCACCACTCCAGTGGTCTTAAGTATTATGATGATTGATACAGTTTCTAAAAGAATAGCCTATATAAAGGAGCTAAGTTGGATTATGCAAGATAAGTCCTTTATTGTAAGTAGTAGTCAATGTAGTGAACTAGAATGTATTTTGGATACACTGATACACCCGCCGGGGGTCTACAGATGCAAATTAGCAGTATTGCTAAATCTGGCATACTTACATTTGTATTAATGTTCATTAGTATGTAATGTCCCTTTCAAATAAACACTAAACTAAACACACACTCCCAAAAATGGAATGCAAGGATCAAAATTGAAAACTGAACATCTCCAATATCATACAGCTATTGGAATAGTCGCACTGGAACTACAGTACATTGGAAGAAGTTAAATTGTGGATACCTGCGTGTTTTGTAGCATTAGGCCATTTTCCAGGTCTAAAAACATGAAATAAGTTTTGTATTCTCACCACTGAACAAAGAGGTCATTTGTTAAGGTAGGAAGAGCATGATGACTCAATTTTTTTGTTTGAGTCATTGCCGGTCTTTATTGAACCGGTAAGATTCTTCAGTTTGCCCTCCTTTTGAGGGATTCTAATGAGGGAATCACAGCCATCCAGTCTCATTAAATCACTGGAACGTTCATCCTTCAACTCAACTAAATCTTTTTGGGGCTCCATAGAGATTTTTCTTTCCCTCATCCTTACGTTTTTCTGGTTGCTTCAGAGGACAGAGATTTACAAGCATCTGAGCTGCAGTGAATGCCTCAGTTTATGTGGTCCAGCCTTCATTTTGTGGCTCCCATATTCTGTTTTCATAACGGCTGAATCTGGGTTGACTTTTCCTCTGTGGTTGCACCGAGCAGTGCTGCACCGAGTCTACGGGGCGGGTGTAGAAGAGCTCCCCTCTGGCAGCACCACAAGCTTATTTACATTTTCCCTTTGTTCATCAATCACACTCACTCAATGTAGATATTTTACTGCGTTGCATTTTACTGCTGTGCTCTGTGACATCCTGCAGAGCCTCATCAGGTTACATCTGAGGTTAAAGCTTTTGTAGCGCACACACACAAAACAGGGTTCTTTTGCACAAGAGTCCTTTGTTGCCCATGTAAGTACGTTCAAGCTTTGAGAATGGCTACTAAAATTCATAGCCTTTTTTGCCTCTTTGTGGATATGACATGTGCTCTGAGTTGGTTTAAGTGCTTCAGTGTCTGTGAAGTGTTTGTTTCCACTGACTGGATATGTGACAGCTTGGCCTTTACAGACGTAGTTTGACTGACTGTGATAGGATCTTGGATCACATGGTGTTTAAATACACTTATTAGAAGATGTAGGTGCAAAATGCAAATGTTCCAACTTAAAATATGCCCTTTATATGAATAATTAAATACAGCACAATAGTAGAATCTCTACCCTCATTCTCCTTCCCGTTTGGTTTTGTTGCCTATAATGCATGGATTATTGTTTTAAATCCTGCTAAACTGAGCGCTTCAAATTTGACTTTGACTACACGCTGGAGGGAAACTTTTTTTCTTCCATCTGAATCATTCTGGGAGATGTGTGTTTGACAGTGGAGGAGCAGGCAGGGTGGAAATGATGGGGGATGAGAAACACTCCTGGCTTAAAGGTGTTGTGTATAACCAAAAACAAAGGTCTTTGAGAAAAAAATAATGAACATGATGTTGAAAACAATTTTTTTTTTTAATTACTATGAAGTCACTTTGGTCAATGAGTTGTTATAGGGATGCACTGATGCAATGTCTAGAAAAAGTATCTTCCCCTTGGATGTTTCAACCTTTTATTGCTTTCATAAATAATGGTCAATATAATTTGGATTTTTTGACAAGAATTTGCAAAAATAAAAGCTTTCATGCCAAAGTGAAAACAGATTTTTATCCCTCACCGGTTGAAGCCCAAAGGGGTCAAAGAGCCCTTTGGGCAAAGACTGAAGGGGGATCATGTTATAGGTCAGTCCGTCCATCCAGCCGTTCATCCACCCATCTGTCCCGCCTTTGTGAAATCAGCTCCTCCTACAGTTTTGTTCCGAGTGCACATCATCAGTGATATACATTGATGATGCGGATATTGCAGTTTGGGTCAATCGGATGATTTTTGCGGGACTTGTAGCCCCAGAGCTATGACCTCCTGTTTCGCCTCACTTAATAGGCAGTAACTGTCTTATGAAATCAACTCCTCCTACAGTTTTGTTCCGATTGTTTTGAAACTTGGTACCATGGTTTGATATACTCAGACAATGCACATGTTGCAATTTCACTCTCATTGGATGACCTTGAGGTCAAAGGTCATGTCAGATTTTTGCCTAAATCTTCTAAACACAGTAACTACTGAAAAAAGGATGTAGGCTTTTCAAATCGATACAGTAGTTGTATCTAATACACACCTTGGACAACTTACACCCTGACCTAACTATGGGTTTGGGGTCAAAAGGTCAAAGGTCAAGGTTAGCATTCCCTATGCCTTATTGCTGTACAATGAGTAAAGTTAGGGTCACCAAACTTGGTACACAGGTTCACCCTGTGACCCTGAAGTGTGACTATGGTTTTGGGATCACAAGTTCAAAGGTCAACATCAAAATGACTTATAAACTATAGCTCAACAGCAAAGAAAGCTCGGGCCACCAAACCTAGTATACAGTTTCGTCTTGGGATTCTGACCTCCAACTGTGGGTTTGGGGTCAAAAGCTCAAAGGTTAAGGTTATCATTTCTTAGGCCTTAATTACTGTACAATGAGTAAAGCTAGGGACACCAAACCTGGTACATGGATTCACCTTGAGATCCTGACCTCCGACTATGGGTTTGGGGTCAAAAGGTCAATGTTAACAGTCCCTATGCCTTATTACTGTACAGTGAGTAAAGTTTGGGTCACCAAACTTGATACACAGGTTTACCCTGTGTCTTTGAAGTGTGACTAGGGTTTTGGGATTGCAAGGTCAAAGGTCAGCATCAAAATGGCTTATAAACTATATCTCAACAACAAAGAAAGCTAGGGTCACCAAACTTGCTACACAGGTTCACCTTGGGATCCTGTCCTCTGACTATGGATTTGGGGTCAAAAGGTCAAAGGTCAAGGTTAACATTCCTTATGCCTTATTACTGTAAGAGTAAAACTAGGGCCACCAAACTTGGTACACAGGTTCACCCTGTGACCCATAAGTGTGACTGTGGTTTTGGGATTAAGGGGATCGCAAGATGAAAGGTCAGCATCAACATGGTGTATAAACTGTATTTCAATAACAAAGAAAGCTAGGGTCACCAAACCTGGTACACAGGTTCACTCTGAGACCATGACCTCTGACTACAGGTTCGGAGTAAAAAGGTCAAGGCTGGTACTCCCTATGATGTCTTACTATAGAAAGTGTAAAGCTCTCTAGTGTTACCATACTTGCTACACAGGTTCACTTTGGAATCCTGACCTACAACTATGGGCTGTATACTTTGTTGCATATTTGTGGATGATGGGTTTATCATAATTTGGTTCTGCCACAGTAATTATATTGGAAAGTTGAAAACTGCTCTCCTTTAATAAGTATTGGAATCTTCAAAGAAAACAGAGGCGGGGGATATTGCACTCACCTCAGAGTGCTCTTGTTACCAACTACTGTCAATTAATTAAAAATATATAGTGTAAAATAAGTGTTTGCATGAATATTCACTCCCTTTAAAGTGACTGACCTAATTCAACTGAGGTCCAGCTAGCTGATGCCTGGAGTCTCATAATTAATGAAAGGGAGATCACCTGAGTGCAGTTAATGTGTGTCAAGTGATTGTAGTATAAAGACACCTGTGTCTGGAAGGTCCAGTCTTTGGTTCATCAGTATTCCTACTGCAACAAGAAGACAAAAGAACACTCCAAGCAACTCAGAGAAAAGATTTTTGAAAAGTATAAGACAGGAGATGGCTACAAGAAGATTTCCAACCCACTGGGCATCCCACAGAGCTCAGTTAAATCCATCATTAAGAAATGGAAGTAGTATGGCACTTGCCTAAATCTGCCTAGAGCTAGCCGTCCTCACAAATTGAGTGACACAGCAAGAGGAAGACTGGTGAGGGAGGCCACCAAGACACCTACAAGCACTCTGAAGGAGTTGGGAGTTTCAGTGGTCCAGATGGGAGAGACTGTACATATAACAACTGTTGCCCAGGTTCTTCACCAGTTGAAGTTGTATGGAGAGTGGCAAAAAGAAAGCCACTGTTGAAAAAAGCTTAGGTGAAATCTCACCTGGAATTTACCCAAAGGCATGTGGGCGACTCCAAGGTCATTTGGAAGAAGGTTCTTTGGTCTGATGAGACAAAAATTGAGCTTTTTGGCCATTAGACTAGACGATACAGTGCATCCAGAAAGTATTCACAGCACTTCACTTTTTTCATATTTTGTTATGTTACAGCCTTATTCCAAAGTGGAATAAATTCATTTTTTTCTGCAAAATTCTACACACAATACCCTTTAATGACAATATGAAAAAGTTGTGGGGTTTTGGGTTTTTTTTTTTTTGAGATTTTTGCAGATTGATTAAAAATAAAAAAAATAAGAAATCACATGTACATAAGTATTCACAGCCTTTGCTCAATACTTTGTTGAGGCACCTTTGGCAGCAATTACAGCCTCAAGTCTTTCTGAATATGATGCCGCAAGCTTGGCACACCTATCTTTGGGCAGTTTCGCCCATTTCTCTTTGCAGCACCTCTCAAGCTCCATCAGGTTGGATGAGAAGCATCGGTGCACAGCCATTTTCAGATCTCTCCAGAGATGTTCAATTAGATTCAAGTCTGGGCTCTGGCTGGGCCACTCAAGGACAGTCAGAGTTGTCCTGAATCCATTCCTTTGATATCTTGGCTGTGTACTTAAGGTCGTTGTCCCGCTGAAAGATGAACCGACACCCCAGTCTGAGGTCAAGAGCGCTCTGGAGCAGGTTTTCATCCAGGATGTCTCTGTACATTGCTACATTCATCTTTCCCTCTATCCTGACTAGTCTCCCAGTTCCTGTTGCTGAAAAACATCCCCACAGCATGATACTGCCACCACCATGCTTCACTGTAGGGATGGTATTGGCCTGGTGGTGAGCAGTGCCTGGTTTCCTTTAAACATGACGCCTGGCATTCACGCCATAGAGTTGTCGTCTCATCAGACCAGAGAATTTTGTTTCTCATGGTCTGAGAGTCCTTCAGGTGCCTTTTGGCAAACTCCAGGTGGGCTGCCATGTGCCTTTTACTAAGGAGTGACTTCCGTCTGGCCACTGTACCATACAGGCCTGATTGGTGGATTGCTGCAGAGATGGTTGTTCTTCTGGAAAGTTCTCTCTCCACAGAGGAACGCTGTAGCTCTGACAGAGTGATTGTTGGGTTCTTGGTCACCTTCTGACTAAGGCCCTTCTCCCCTGATCGCTCAATTTAGATGGCTGGCCCTTGTAGGAAGAGTCTTGATGGTTCTAAACGTCTTCCATTTATGGGTGATGGAGGCCACTGTGCTCATTGGGACCTTCAAAGCAGCTGAAATTTTTCTGTACCCTTCCTCAGATTTGTGCCTTGAGACAATCCTGTTTTGGAGGTCTACAGACAATTCCTTTGATTTCATGCTTGGTTTGTTCTCTGACATGCACTGTCAACTGTGGGCCCTTATACAGACAGGTGTGTGCCTTTCCAAATCATGTCCAATCAACTGAATTTACCACAGGTGAACTCCAATTAAGCTGTAGAAACATCTCAAGGATGATCAGTGGAAACAGGATGCACCTGAGCTCAATTTTGAGCTTCATGGTAAAGACTGTGAATACTTATGTACATGTGATTTCTTAGTTTTTTATTTTTAATAAATTTGCAAAAATCTCAAAACTTTTTTCATGTTGTCATTATGGGGTATTGTGTATAGAATTTTGAGGAAAAAATGAATTTAATCAATTTTGGAGTAAAGCTGTAACATAACAAAATGTGGAAAAAGTCAAGCACTATGAATACTTTCCAGATGCACTGTATGTTTGGCGACCACCAAACACTGCACATCACTACAAACACACCGTCTCTACTGGGAAGCATGGTGGTGGTGGCAATGTATATAGAATCCTCTGGGGATTCTTCTCAGCAGCAGGCCCTGGAAAGCTTGCAAAGGTAGAGGGAACATGAATGCAGAAAAATACTGCCAAATCCTGCAGGATAATCTGATTCAATCTGCAAGAGAACTACGACTTGGGAGAAGATTTATTTTCCAGCAAGACAACGACCCCAAGCATACAGCAAAAGTTACACAGAAATGGTTCAAAGACAGCAAGGTGAATGTTCTGGAGTGGCCAAGTCAAAACCTAGATCTCAAATTTGTGGCTGGACTTGAAAAGAGCTGTTCATGCCCAATCCCCGAACAACCTGACAGAGCTTGAGCTGTTTTGGGTAGTCATGCCATACATTGTTTGAAAGCTTAGAATTTCACATATTTGATTATTAAAACAGATTTGAGATACAATTGCAAAGTAAGTAGTGCATCAAACGAGCAAACGGCATAATAGCAGCAACATAGTAGCAGCTCACTAATCAAGCATCCTTGAATTCTTAAAATTGATAATGATCAAAAAATGCGGTCCTTTTTTATTGCCACACATCCAATAGATCCATTCGAGTAAGATTTATTGTCCATTCATGTCATTTCTCAGAGAAAAATCCATGCCTCCTTGCATTCTCAGAAGTTATGAAAATCCGACAAATCCAGTCCTGTTTAATTTGAATGGTCCAATAGATCCATTCAAGTAAGATTTATTCCGAATTCATGGGATTATGAGAGTCTTTATTCACAAGTTCTCCACAAAGAAGCCAGCCAACCTGCTGGTCTCCTGCGCATAACAGCTACATTTCCCATGGAGCTAGTGGCGGAAATGAAGAAAGACGCATGTGATTGTCAGCTTTTCATTGAGGAAACAGAAATGCGTTATGTTTCAGAATAATGTTTGTGGTTAATGGAAACCAAAAAAAAAAAAATTAGATTTGATTCTCTTTGAAAAATGCAGCAAAGAAGAGCTCTTGTTTATATTTCAGTTTATTTTTAAATATTTTAATTGAATTTTTTGTAAGAAAATTATGTTTTAATTATTTTATGTTGCACGCGCAAAGCTTTTCTGTTGAACTTATTGCACTGAAATCACTTAATTGGTAAAGTTAAAATGGGGTTAAAAGATTGTGAAACTTATTTATTTTCTTCAGTATGGTAGCAAATGCCAGTGTGCCAGTATATTTGCTTGCTACCATCAGCTTTCTTTTTACTCATCTTTGTCAGTTTGTCATTTGTATTTTTTTATTTGTTTCAAACATATTTGCTTTGAATCAGCTGTTCAGTTCATTTTAATAATGCACATTTCGCTGACATGCGGGAGGGACCAATGACCCCCCCCCCCCCCCCAAAAAAAAAGAAAATCTGTATCGGGTTTGTCCTGGTACCAATATTTATCAAGTATTCAAGTATTGTATCGGTCTCTATACTGGTTTGAAATTTCACAGTCCCTAGAATTGCTGTTTTTATTCTCTTCGAATAAGCTATATACAGTTGAAACCAGAAGTTTCGATACACTGTATGAAAAAACACACCTTTTTTTCCTCACTGTCTGACACAAATTTTTCCTGTTTTAGGTTAGTTACGATTACCAAAATTTCTGCTTGCTAAATAATTTTATATTTGTTGAATAGTGGTTTAGAGAATTTTTTTTTATTACTTTCAGAAGTAATAAAGTAATAATGGGGCACTTCCGGTTATGGCTGCCACATAGGACGGACGTGTCTCGCTCTGCTCTGCTCCTGGAGAAAAAAATCGGCAAATAACTCTCTCATTTGGGACAGAACGTATCCCAGCATTTGGGCGAGGATATGTCGGCGAAGCCTAAGGCTGGAAAACTAGGAAAAGGAAAAAGCGAGCCGCCGAAACAGTCCAAATTAACGGACTTTCAGGTCTGTGACGCAGCAAACAAAACTCCATATATGGCGGAGGAGGCTGGCAACGGTGCGATATCTGCGGGGAATGGCGCAGATGCGCTGATGGCTGCCATGAGTTCAATGAGAGCGGACTTTTCCTCTAGATTTGATGGGATTATGACAGCGTTGGAAGGAATAAGAAAGGAATTTGGTGACTGTGTAGAACGAACGGCGCAGATGGAGCTCCGTCTCGCTAGTGCTGAAGATGACGTCACCCGTCTTCAATTAAAGGTGCGCACTTTGGAAAAAAAAAATAAATCTCTGGAAGATAATATTTTGGATTTGGAATCTCGGTCGAGACAGAATAATTTGAGGCTGGTGGGTCTTCCAGAGGAATCAGAAGGTCGGGACGTATGTTCCTTTCTGGAAAAGTGGATTCCGGAGGTGCTGGGCAGCGAGGAGTTGCAATCAGCAGTGGTTCTGGAAAAAGCACATCGCATTGGCCCACGGAGAGATAAGGGACCGCCGAGGACCTTAATTATGAAGTTTCTTAGCAACAGAGACAGGATGAAGATCTTCAGCGCTGCACGAGCTAAGGGGGAGATTAAACACCAGGACCAGCAGGTGCGGTTCTACCCAGATTTGGCCACAGGAATCCAGCAATTGAGGAAGCAGTTTGATCCCGTACGTGAGGAGCTGCGCAACCTTGGGATTCGTCATGGTGTAATCTATCCTGCGAGACTGCTGACCACGTATGAGGGCAGAACCCACATCTTCAAGACCCCAGAGGAGGCGCAGGAGTTCATCAAGAAGATCAAAGAAGAAGAAGAGACTGGTGGGAGCTAAGCATGAACAAAATATAAGGTAGAATAATTAAGCATTTGCACAGGCATCTGACTGACTTGAAGTAAATAGTAAGGTTACAAAATATAGATTGTATTATATATTAAAAAAACAAAACAAAAACAAAACAAACAAAAAAAAACAAAAACTATGATGTACAAAGTTGTTAAAAATTTTGGAGTTAAGTTGGAAAACTACAGAGGAGAGTTAATGTTACGTCATTAAAAGCAGTAGAGTTAGGGTGATTGGGAGGATGAAGAAGGAGTGGCTTAGGCTGTTCCCCGTGGGTGTGGAACGGTCGATGGCTATATCGGGAGACAGAATTTTTCTTTTGATTTTGGGGGGTTTGCCACAAGTGTGGGAAGGGGAAATTTGTTTGTGTGTAGTTTGTAGGATGAATGTTCAACCACTCATGTTTTTGCTTCTCTGTATGAGCATGTTTACACTGCAAGGTAATCCCAAACTCTCTATTGATCATGGACCAAAGTGTTAATCTTAATTTAACTTCATGGAATTGCAGAGGTCTACAAAATTTAAAAAAACTTAAACAAGTTATGAATAAAATAAAGGACATGGGTTCAAGAATTGTGTTTTTACAAGAAACTCATCTGATAGAGGAGGATGTTAAAAGAATTAGGAGTAGATGGCAGGGAAGTGTATTCACCTCTTCATTTTCATCCCGAGCCAGGGGAGTTATGACTCTCATACATAAATCAGTTCCTTTTCAAGTGAAAAATGTAATTGGAGACAAATTTGGAAGATATGTAATCATTCAAGGTTCTTTGCTATTAGAAAATATAAATCTTGTGAACTTATATGGTCCCAATATAGATGATCAGAAGTTCTTTGCTAATTTATTTCTCATCTTATCATCACTTACAGGGCAACATATAATAGCAGGGGATTTTAATTGTACATTGAATCCAGGTGTGGATAGATCAACAGGACTGGATTGTACGCACATTGGATGTAGGATGACTATTAATCATTTTATGAAAGAATTGAGATTGTTAGATATATGGAGAGAAATGAAACCACAAGTTAAAGCCTATTCTTGTTATTCCAGTACCTACAAGACATTCTCACGTATTGATTATTTTTTGATTTCCACAGAATTAAGGTCCAAGATTCAAAACTGCTTTTATGATAACATCGTGATCTCTGATCATGCACCCTGTTGTCTAATATATGTAGATAAAAAATTGACAAAGGAATCAGGTAGATGGCAATTTCAGCATAAATGGCTTCAGGATGAGGAATTTGTCAAGTATATAGAAAAACAGATAGACGAGTTCTTTGACATCAATACTACACAGACATCAGCATGTGTAAAGTGGGAGGCTTTCAAAGCTTTTATTAGGGGACATATTATTAGTTATACAGGATCAAAATCTAAGAAGACTCGAGAGGAGAGAGCTAAATTGGAACATAAAATAAAAAGTCTTCAGGAAAAAGTGTATGCAGGAAGTGACCCAAGGTTGGAGAATGAATTACTGATTTTGAGAGCTGAATACGACAAAAAATCAGCGAATAGAGCTGCCTCGAGTCTTCTAAGATTGAAACAATCTTTTTATGAACAAGGTGAAAAATCAGGAAAATTATTAGCATGGCAGATTAAACAATTGGAAATTAAAACACCAATTACCAGTATTGTAAGTAATGGACAGGTAGTTATAGATCCTTTAGAAATTAATAGAGCCTTTAGAGATTACTATGAAAAATTATATGATACCAAAAATGAACCTGATTTAACAAAACTAAATGGGTTTTTGAACGAACTATCTATACCGTGTATTCCAAATGAAAACAGAGAGATATTGGAGTCTAAAATTAGTCAAGAAGAAGTTGGGCTAGCCATTGATAATATGAAATCAGGAAAAAGTGCAGGACCAGATGGTCTTCCAGTTGACCTTTATAAAAAATTTAAGAATAAATTAATAAAACCTTTTTTGGAAATGGTTTTAGAAGCATTTCAAAATAATAATTTACCATCATACATAAATAATGCCTTAATTATACTGCTGCCAAAACCAGGTAAGCCCTCTAATAAATGTGAAAATATGAGACCAATAAGCCTATTAAACGCCGACCTTAAGATAATCTGTAAAATTTTAGCAAGACGAATACAAGAAATTTTACCAAATATTATTAATCGAGATCAGAATGGCTTTATAAAGGGTAGACAAGGCTTCCATAATGTAAGAAGACTATTTAATATTATTTATTTTAATAAAGAAGCACCGGATACAGCTCTCCTATCATTGGACGCCGAAAAGGCCTTTGATAGAGTTGAATGGCCCTTTCTTTTTGAAGTCCTACAAAGGTTTGGACTTGGAAATAATTTCATAAAATGGGTTCAAATAATATACAATAATGCTACAGCAGAAATCCTAACAAATAACAATATTTCAAAACCAATAAAAATCAATAGAGGATGTCGACAAGGCTGTCCACTTTCACCTTTACTGTTTACTATGGCAATTGAACCTTTAGCGATAGCGATACGTTTACATTCACAAATATATGGAATTAAAGTTGGACCAACAGAACATAAAATCTCCCTGTACGCCGATGATATAATTTTGTTTGTCGAATCTAAAAAAATCAATTCCAATCTTGTTGAATTTAATAAAGAATTTTGGGGAAATATCAGGATATAAAATAAATAAAACTAAATCTTCAATATTAATGCTAAATGAGACCCAGAGAAATTACCCAGCCCCTGAGGTAAATCAATTCAATGTTGTAAATCAGTTTAAATATTTAGGAATCCAAATTATGCCTAAGCTAGAATCAGTCGCCAGTGTCAACTATGAAGCCTTAATGTCAGATATCAATGAGTTAACTCAGAGATGGATGTCACTACCAATGTCGATGATCGGGAGAATCAATATACTTAAAAGTAATATTTTACCTAAAATACTTTATTTATTTCAATACATTCCCTTATCACCACCTTTAGATCTATTCTCAAGAATTAAAAAAAAGTTAGTGGAATTTATATGGAACAACAGGAGGGCTAGATTACGTTTGTCTTTATTATATTTACCATTTGATCGTGGAGGTCTGAAATGTCCAAATTTTATGTTGTATTATTGGTCGGCACAACTGAAGTCTATGACATATTATTTTTCATCAAATGATCTCCCTCACTGGACTGAAATGGAATCATACAATTTACCTTTACCTCTTCCCATATTCATATACTCAGATTCGGCAAAAAAATTACAAAAACAAGTTAAAAATCCATTTGTAAAGCATATGATCAAAATATGGTGTGAAGCTAAAAACTATTTAAAAGAACCACAGTTATTGTCACAATTTAGTCCAATATGGGGTAATCAATATTTTAAACCAGGGAGAGCGGACGCTGTATTTAAAGTATGGAATTTAAAAGGGATACAAAAGATTCAGGATTTATATTTGCCATGTGCAGACAACATAATGTCTTTTGAAGAGCTGAGGATCAAATTTAATCTCAATAGAACACATTTTTTTAAATATCTTCAACTTAGAAACTTTATTCGATCAAATCAAAATAAAGCTCTCACTCGACCTATTTATTCATCCTTGGAAAAAATGATGATGAAAGATAGTAAAAGAAAGGGTATTATTTCAGAGTTTTATAACTCATTGACACTATCTTCAAGTGAAAATTCACTGAAAAGATTAAACTACTGGAAAGAAGATCTGCAAATTGAAATTTCAGAGGAACAATGGGAATTGGCTTGTACAGAAGCTCAAACCAAATCAATAAATGCACGCCTTAAATTGATACATTTCAAATGGTTAATGCGGATGTATGTTACACCGGAGGAGTTAAATAGATATAACAAAAATATACCAGATACATGCACAAAATGCATGGAAAGTAAAGGAACCCTATTTCATTGTTTATGGGAATGTAGATTAATAAGAATGTTTTGGGAAGAGGTGAGGGTAACAATTGAAAAAATAATCTCAAAACAAATCATATTGAATCCTAAACTGTTTTTGTTGGGTCTGTACCCAGAAAAGCATAATTTTAATAAAAGTGAAAGAACATTCATAGACCTCAGTTTGCTTAATGCCAAAAAATGTATTGCACTATTATGGAAAAAGACTCATAGACCAGATGTGACTCAGTGGTTAAGACAGATGTTAACAAACCTTCCATTAGAAAGAATAACATATATACTGAAATCAAAGGAAATTGTGTTTGAGAATATATGGAGACCTTTTATTGATTATGTAAAAAATTTAAACATAACTCTTGAAGAAGAAGGTGAATGATGTGTGTGGACCTTGTAAATTCCAAACTGGTGAACATAATATGTACGTATACTTATGTATTGGATTGTCTAGACTAAACAGAGGAGCATTGTTAAAGACTTGATTTTGTTGGTGGTTGTTGGTGTTTTTAGTGCATTTTTTTCTTTTTTTGTAGTACTTTAGTGTTAGTGTTTGATTGTTTGTATCATGTTTGTTAAAAAAAAAAAGGTTCAATAAAGATATTGTGGAAAAAAAAAAAAGTAATATCTTACCCAAAATACTTTATTTATTTCAATACATTCCTTTACCACCACCTTCAGATCTATTCTCAAGAATTAAAAAAAAGTTAGTGGAGTTTATATGGAACAATAGGAAGGCTAGATTACGTCTGTCCTTACTATATTTACCATTTGATCGTGGAGGTCTGAAATGTCCAAACTTTATGTTGTATTACTGGTCAGCACAACTGAGGTCTATGACATATTATTTTTCATCAAATGATCTCCCTCATTGGACTGAAATGGAATCATACAATTTACCTTTACCTCTTCCCATATTCATATACTCAGACTCGGCAAAAAAATTACAGAAACAAGTTAAAAATCCATTTGTAAAGCATATGATCAAAATATGGTGTGAAACTAAAAAATATTTAAAAGAACCACACTTACTGTCACAATTTAGTCCAATATGGGGTAATCAATATTTTAAACCAGGGAGAGCGGATGCTGTATTTAAAGTATGGAATTTAAAAGGGATTCAAAAAATTCAAGATTTATATCTGTCATGTTCAGATAACATAATGTCTTTTGAAGAGCTGAGGATCAAATTTAATCTTAATAGAACACATTTTTTTTTAAATATCTTCAGATTAGGAACTTTATTCGATCAAATCAAAACAATGCTCTCACTCGACCTATTTATTCATCCTTGGAAAAAATCTTGACGAAAGATAGTAAGAGAAAGGGTATTATTTCAGAGTTTTATAACTCATTGACACTATCTTCAAGTGAAAACTCACAGAAAAGACTGAATTATTGGAAAGAAGACCTGCAAACTGAAATTTCAGAGGAACAATGGGAATTGGCTTGTACAGAAGCTCAAACCAAATCAATAAATGTAAGTCTAAAATTGATACATTTTAAATGGTTAATGCGGATGTATGTTACACCGGTGGAATTAAATAGATATAACAAAAACATACCAGATACATGCACAAAATGTATGGAAAGTAAAGGAACCTTATTTCATTGTTTATGGGAATGTAGAAAAATTAGAATGTTTTGGGAAGAGGTGAGGGGAACAATTGAAAAAATAATTTCAAAACAAATCATATTGAATCCTAAATTGTTTTTGTTGGGTCTGCATCCAGAAAAGCACAACTTCAATAAAAGTGAAAGAGCATTCATAGACCTCAGTTTGCTTAACGCCAAAAAATGTATTGCACTATTGTGGAAAAAGACTCATAGACCAGATGTGACTCAGTGGTTAAGACAGATGTTAACAATCCTTCCACTAGAAAGAATAACATACATACTGAAATCAAAGGAAACTGTGTTTGAGAACATATGGAGACCTTTTATTGATTATGTAAAGAATTTAAACGTAACTTTTGAAGAAGAAGGTGAATGATGTGTGTGGACCTTATAAATTCCAAACTGGTGAATGTATATGTATACTTATGTAATGGATTGCCTAGACTAAACAGAGGAGCATTGTTGAAGACCTGTTCCTGTTAGTGGTTGTTGATGTGTTTTAGTACATTTTTTTTATTACTTTAGTGTTAGTGTTTGATTGTTTGTGTTATGTTTGTAAAAAAGGTTCAATAAAAATATTATGGAAAAAAAAAAAAGTAATAATGGGGCGGCAGTGGCTCAGGAGGTAGAGCGGGTCATCCAATGACTGGAAGGTTGGCGGTTTGAATCCTGCTCTCCTCAGTCATCCTGCCGTTGTGTCTAGGGGTGTGACCAAAGATCGATTCAGCAATGGACTGCGATACTTGACACTAATGACAATGTACCGATCCCTAAATACATGGATTGATCGTTTGTTAATTATCATGTAAACGTTGCATGCTCTCTTGGGTATTCAACCAGCTGCATTTTCAGTCCAATAGATGGTGCAAAGCAAGCACCCAGTCAAGTGAAATCATAGCTTGTCTCATGAGATTTGCAGCCAGATGGTGCAAAAGCGCCCATTGTCGGTGAAAGTCATATCTTGTCTTGCGACTACAGGACATGTCTCCAAAAATTTATAGTTTGCATTTGCAAACTGTAATCTGGCTTTTTCATGTTGCTTTTGGAGTAATGGCTTCTTCAACAAATGACCTTTCAGCCCATGTCAGTACAGGACTCGTTTCACTGTGGACAATGACATTCTTTTACCAGCTTCAGCCAGCATCTTCACAAGGTCTTTTACTTTTGTTCTGAGGTTGATATGCACATTTAGCACCAAAACACATTCATCACTGGGATACAGAACCCATCTCCTTTCTGAGCGGTATGGTGGCCGGACATTCCCATGGTGATTATAATTGCATATAATTGTTTGAACAGATGAATATGGCACCTTCAGACATCTGGAAATTGTATCCAAGGATGAACCAGACTTGTGGAGTTCCGCAATTCTCTTCCTGATATTATAATAATAAAAATAATAATGGATTAGATTTACATGGTGCTTTATATGTCAAGTGACATCTCAAAGCGCATACTGTAGCCATGTTTACATGGACACAAGTAACCGGATTAAAAGTCTGATCAGGATAAAAATGCTTCATGTAAACATAGCAATCTGAAGATTCTGACCTGATCACACTCCTTCGGGTGAAAATTTCCTTCCGATTGTGACGGGTTGGTTATGCCAATTGTTAATCCCACTGGTGTGCATATAAACATTCCGAAGTTTGGGTAGAAAATATGTCTACTGTGCATGTCTGTACGTCAGCCACACGTCATCTTGATGCATTTCCGCCTTTACAGCAGCTAGCAGAAGACATGGCGGGAATAAAATAGAACTGGTCTGTATCGTCCTGTCTCCCTCTGTTTGTCATGTGCAGAAGTATGTACTGCTGGGCTTGTAGCTTCATTACGGAGACCAGCAGAAGCAAAAGTACAGCCTGAATAACACAATGCAGGTCCATTTCAAAAAGAGAGGGACACGAGGCAGGGTTTGTTTACATTGGAAGTTGCTCCTTCTTCTACCATTTCTGGAATGTCTCAAAATGATTTACTCCATTTAAACATGTGACACATGTCATAATTGGGTCAACTTTTTCAGGGTCCATATAAACAGTAAAGTTCTGATCTAAACTGCAATCAGATTGAGGAAATTTTGTGCATGTAAACATGGCTAGTGGGTCCATTATTCATTCACTCAAGACAGACATTGATAGTGGCAAGCTAGCCCTGTAGCCACAGCTGCTCTGGGGCAGACTGAAGGAGACATGGCTTCCAATCCGTGCCAACGGCCTCTCCAACCACTTTGGCGACCTCAGCCCCTGTGATGGGTGAGTCGTCCCCCTCATCCTCAAGCCCTGCTTCCTGTGTGGAAGGCATGTCAGTGGGATTGAGGAGATCCTTAAAGTATTGCTTCCACAACCCAACGATGTCCCTAGTAGAAGTCAGCAGCGCCCCATCCGCATCATACACAGTGTGGACAGGGAACTGCTTCCCCCTCCTGAGCCACCAGACAGTTTACCAGAATGTTTTTGAGGCCAACTGAAAGTCTTGTTCCATGGCCTCACCGAACTCCTCCCACACCCGAGTTTTTGCTTCAGCAACCACCCTAGCTGCATTCTGCTTGGCCTGTTGGTACACCTCAGCTGCTCTGGGAGTCCCACAAGCCAACCAAGCATGACAGGACTCCTTCGTCTGCTTGATGGTCCCCCTCACCACTGATGTCCACCACTTGGTTTGCGGGTTGCCACTATGAGATGCACCAACACCCTTGTGGCCACAGCTCTGGGCAGCTGCTTCAACAATGGAGGTGGAGAATATGGCCCATTCAGACTCCATGTCTCCAGACTCCCTTGGAATGTGGTCGAAGTTCTTCTGGAGGTGGGAGTTGAAGACCTCCCGGACAGGGGCCTCAGCCAGATGTTCCCAGCACACCCTCACTATACATTTAGGTCTACCGGATCTGAGTGGCGTCCACTCCGACCATCGGATCCAACTCACCACCAGGTGGTGATCAGTTGACAGCTCTGCACCTCTCTTTACCCGAGTGTCCATGACATATGATCGCAGATCTGATGATATGATAACAAAATCGATCATCGATGTGCGACCTAGGGTGTCCTGGTGCCAGGTGCACATATGGACATCCTTATACTTGAACATGTTATTCATTATGGACAAACTGTGGTTAACACAGAAGTCCAATAACTGAACACCACTTGGATTCAGATCAGGCAGGCCAGTCTTCCCAGTCACCCCCTCCAGGTTTCACTGTTGTTGCCCACATGCACATTGAAGTCCCCCAGTAGGACAATGGAGTCTCCAAGAGAAGCACTTTCCAGCACCCCAGTCAGAGACTCCAAAAAGGGTGGGTACTTTGAACCATCATTTGGTGCATAGGCACAAATGATAGTCAGGACCTGTTTCTCAACCCGAAGGTGCAGGGAAACAACCCTTTCATCCACCGGGGAGAACTCCAATGTCAAGGCAGTAAGGTGGGAGGAAAATACCCACCCCTACTGGGGCAACTCCAGAGTAAAGACATATTGGTCAGTTAATGTTTGGAAGAATTTTGTTACCTGATGGCCACCATCCATCCACAGTGTTGGGTGGCTGGAGGGTCTTTTTGAATGCTACTTTTGCTGACTTGATCTTGGCTAGATGCCATAATTATTACACACTGTACTTTTAAATTCCACTTCCTTGTGTGCCCATCAAAACCCTTTGTCATATTTACCGTACATATTTATTAGTCATTTTGCCGTCATATTTATAATTTTATTTATTAAAAAAGTGCCGTTAGTTGAGTTAAATTTTTAATCATGATCAATTACATGATGCCCAATAGTTAACTCTTGATCAATCACACTTTAATTGCATATTTTCTATCTGTTTTAATTTAAATGCAAAGCTGAACTTGATGTTCAAAATGGGAATTTCTTTGTCCATTTTGGCTTTTTTCCTGGGTTGCTGTCAGTCTGCTGCATTTCTTCCTGATTTCCTGAACTGTGGAGTGGACAGAGGGCCTTCAGTACAGAAAGCCATCAGGGTCAAAAACACCCATCCAAATGCATGTTAATGCTTAAAAAATAACATTGAATGGGCTGGGGCGTTAACTCACTATCATTGCCTTAGCTTTAACAGCACTAAAGCCTTTAATAAGAAGACTTAATAATAATAATAAATAATGATAATAATAATAGGATCCATGCTGTATTGCATGGGTGGGTTGAATACTTGAAAATCCTCAGTGTTAGAGGTGTATATATTAAAATTTAAAAAATCAAATTTAATGGAGCTGGATAATTTTTTTTTTTTTAGTGCAGTCTGTGCTTGAAGCCACATACTAAAGAGAAATGAAACTTAAATTTTTACGTCACTGCTCACACTTTGCATACTCAGTCGCAGTCTTGCAGCAAAAAAACTAACACCCAGAAAGTGCAAGTTTCTCTTGTGTTTGAATTAAAAGCTTTTTTTTTTTTTTTTTTAAATTGAGACATTCATGTGTAACGCATTGTCTTTTGGGGCAGAGCAATACACATGAAACCAATTATAAGGTGCTGGAATGTGCTGTGTGGATCTGGAGTTGATCTTTGGAGCACGGATGGCCATATTGAGGCAGGCAGACTGGGGGGGGTAAGTGGGTCAGTGCTGCTCCCCAGCTGGTGATGGTGTCTGGAGGCTTCTGTCATTTGGCTGCTGAATTGGTGCCGTAGTGCCATTCACTCACCACAGTCCGTCCTGTTTCATCCTGCAGAGATCCTTTGACCTCGGGGATTGCTCTCGAGTTTTTCTGGATTATATAAAAACAAAGCCACACTTTAATTCCCTCGCTGTAAATGCTCTGATGGCCTTGACAGTGCTCTGTTCCTTTTATTGGGCTCTCAGGAGGAAAGTTTCTCTAAGAGCCATGCTCTGTGTGTATTTATACATTTGCTCATTCACTCATGTTTAATGCTTTTTTACATGCACTGTTCCTCGGGGCAATTCAGTGTGTAGTTTTTAGACAATCTAGAGTAACCCTGCAAATGGAAAAAAAAAAATGTAAGTTTATGTCAGCTTAAAGTTAGCCAGCTGGCACCTGGACATTCAGATAATGGGTATCTTGGTGATTTATGACATTGTATTTATGTCAGCGTATGATAAAACCTTTGTCAGTCAACATGGGACACATTTTTTGTAGCGTAGGGCACTTGGCTACTCGGTTATTTCTTTTTAAAATCTATTGCCATCATTTAATATTGCTCCTGCACATTTTTTCCCCCTGTGTTTCTGTCTCTAAATGGCCCTGACGGCACAATAGCACAATGACCAGACAGTTTAATTTGGGTCTGAATAAGGTTAAGTGTGCTCAACTTGTATACAATTTTTTTATTAAGTGCAAGGGTATTTGACTACTCAATTATTTCTTTAAAAAATGAAGAGGAAAAAGGACAGGCTGATTCCTGATTTTGGAACAAACATCCACTTGATCTGAGTGGAAACAGCAATCCTGTTTCTCTTCAGGATACTCAAGATATTTTAGTGCTGACCTTCATTTTTCAATGTGCCCCAAGGAGTTTCTCAGCATTCATATTTAATGTATTGCTCTAAAGATGTTTTGAAACTTAAAACACTATCAGTGCAACAGATTTTAACTATACCAGAGAGGGAGAGGGAAAGATTTTTTTTAATGGAAGAAAAGTGACCAGAAAAGTTTTTGTATATAGTCCAGTTTCTCTTCAGAAATAGAAACTCAAAGTTGTGATTGCTAGAGTTAGAGTAGTTGCCAGAGCTCTTGAAGGTTTCAGCTAAAGCTGTGAAATGAGATTTTCTTTTTTTCTCTAATTTGGGCCATGTTATCATTTTTATCACAAGAAACAGAAGGGTAAAGCTGTTTTTTATGTGATAATGTTATTTTTAAGCAGGGATACTTTACTGCGCTGAGATTTCCGATAATTTAGCAGCAGGAGTGTGATCAAGTTGGTAATGCTTCAGTTGGAATGACATTGTCAGGTAAGCTGGGCTTATAGCAGTGTATATATAGGTGGAGTATGAACAATGATTACTTGGTATTTGGTGTTTGCTGTTGGGACAATCCCAGGAGACTAAATAAAGATCCTTTATTACATTCTGTAGGTAAAGTGGAGACATCGCTGTCTGATTTGGACCCCCTCACAACAAAATTGTCAGCATCTTGGCAGTACCTTTGGAAAAAGCATTGACTTTGCAGGCTGAATTAACAATTCACATCTCTGTTTGAGATATTTCAGTGGACTTTGAAAGAGGGCTGCTGAAGGGGAGGGCTGCCCCCTCTTTCCCCCCAGTCTTCAAACCCTCCTTGGCCACAACCTCCAATTAGTCTCAGAGGTTCTCCCCTCTGTGGTTATTTCATGCTGGTGTGTAAAGGGATGATAAAATTAGAAGCCACAATGTTTTATTTCCACTTTTATGTCCACTCTGAGGGAACAACTTGCTCAGCCCAGCTGTTTCACACAGAGACCAAAGGAATGTCTCTACATACAGTAGCAGAAGCTTCAATGCTTTTGATTGTTTGAGCTCAGGACCCGCTAATGTATGGCTGTTTTTTAATGTAGCCACTTTTAATAACGCACAAGAACAGGGAAATCATTGTGTATTCGTGCTGCGTTCCTGGTTTTATCCCACCTAATTTTTGAGTCGTCCAACCAGAAACTGCATTGTCAGGCACCGTACCTTATTTCATTATCCAAGATGGCTGCACCCATGTGCACTGCATCAACAAACTGTGTAAAATGTTTTGGGTTTTTTTTTATTATTAGCACTGCTGTTTTATAGGCTTCTTGTATTCTGCTTTACGCACCGTACCGTCCAATTTTTATGTCTGAACATGCAACAGTGTTTTTATACACAAATTATGTGTAGGCTACTGTATTGTTTTTAGCTGATGTAGCTGAATGAATGCTAATGCTAGTTGCACTAACTGAGACATTTGCTTGCAAACAGGAAACGGCTTCAAAATTGGTCTCAGACCATCACTACTCTCCGCCTCACACAGAGGTTGGACATGTTGTCTTACTGAGTCACTGGTCTCTGTCCATTCCTGTGCCACTCTTTCCCACCCTCATCTCAAATATTACACCCTATCACAGCTTTAGGACCTTTAATACAGAGTCTTTATTGCGCTGGCTCAAAATTGAGTTCAAATCGTATTATCGCGCACCCCTTTGATTTGTTTTGTAAGCATTGCCACCGTCCTTTGTATAAACGGAGGACCAAGGCTTATAGCTCTGCATTTTAAAATCTAGCACTCTCTCTTTATCTTAATCTCCTCAAGTATCAAGGTGGTGCGGATATAATGAGGGCGCTGCGATTTGATCCCTGCAGCACTTCATCTTCGAATTGTGTCCATAAAAACATGACATTCATGAGTCTTATTGTGACACACACACACAAAACACTTCTCTCTCCCATTTAAAAAAAAAAAAAAAAAAAAAAAAAGCGGGGGGGGGGGGAAGTAGACCAAGGTCTAAACCCCTTAGTCTGACTGCCCAAAAGGACGTGATTGCAATGATACACTGGCTTGGCGCTCTCTTGTGATTTCAGTCACATCCTGGCCCTCTTGCGGTGCACCCCCTCCATCACCCACCCCCGAACACCTCCCTGCCTGCCAAGTACAAAGGGAGGCAAGTCATCCAGGGTGAGCTAGGCCTCAGTCACTGCAGAGAATCACAATGAGACCTTCAGCACCGTCCTTCCCAGAGCATTGCTGCACAACATTACAGTAACACAAATCTCCCTTCTAAAGTGGCGATTGTGGTTTTTTTTTTTTTTTTGTTTTTTTTTTTTTTTTTTAATTGTGTGGATTTTTGACTACTCAAAAAAGGAAAGATTGTTCCTGGTTTTATACAGTATTTGACAACCTCATTCTTCTATACTAGAAAAACATGTTGCCATTTGTATTGTTAAATTTGGTAGTTTTCATTTTGGATTATAATTTCCGTATTTGTATAAATCGTTTTCATTTATAATAATCAATTTTCCTTCCAATTACTGGAGTAATTTTAACTGAATTATAAAAACTAAGCCCATGACGATGTTTAACCAGGCAATGTTTCTTTTATGGTACAACTCCCACCTTCAAACAGAAACATATTTACCCATGACTTTGTGGGCTTTCAGTAATGAGCTGTTTTTTTTTTTTCTACATTATTCCACCCTTCTTTTTGATTGATTGCTTCTCTCAAACAGAAGGTTTTAACAGTCAATGGGTGTGGACCCTGTGCTCAAAAAGCCTCGGCTGCATGCCTGATATCCACCCACTTTGATATCATGCAGATCTAACTATAGGAACAAAATGGTGTCAATTTGAGTTTTGGGCTCACAGCATTAACAAGCATGGATATCCACCTGTCAAATGTAATTAAAACAAGGATTAAATTAGTTTTAAATCTATAACCTCTGGGCCCTTGACTTAAAACTGTTTTTGTATTTGTTAATCTTCTGAAGTAATGGGATTATTGAAAAAAATGTCAAAACGTTAATTTCTCTTTTTAAAAAAACACATTGCTTTTATGTCATTTCTGTGTCCGATTAGCCATTTTGACTCCTCCAGATTTGCCATGGTATGTCATGAAATGGTAAACCCAGCCCAGCGCTTTCCTTGATACCCATCCGCTGCTCTATTATTGGTTGGACTGTCATGTGGCTAACAGTGTTACAAGAAGTTTGTTTACCAAGTGCAGCTTGTTATTTTCTTTAGATTTCAGGCACCCTAATACGCATCCTTGTTTCAACCTGGTTCATTAATCCACAGTCAATAATATCTTGCATCATTCTGGCTTATTTTGTTGTATTTTCTCTGTGACGCTGCACTGAACTGTTAGCATTAGCACGCTAGGCAGCAGAGTCGATCATTGTAACTGGATACAGCTCGCCTTGGCAAGGAGGAGGTGCCAGAGATGCTGTCTGGTATTTATTTATCATTTATTTAGCCAGTAAAGTCCCATTGAGATACAAGATCTCTTCTTCCAGGGAGTCCTGTTAACTGTCGATCCGGCCAGTTATTGCTATTGTCTATAAATTCTATTTAACCCTCTGGAATCCTTGTTAATCTACAACATTTGACCATATACTTCATTCTTAGATGTTATTTTAGCTTATTTTCTTGTAGTATTATCTATAACTGGGACCAGAGGTAGCAAGCTAAAGCTATCATTTTAGCGACTCATTCAGGAAGGTTTCTGTACTTATTGTACTTCAGGGACTGGTCGTATCCTGTCGACTAAAACCACACACCCCTGTCCACCAGTGATGCTTTTTCATTCATTCTTTGAGACAAATTTACATTAGTTGGCTCAGGCTAGATCTGAGCGAGCCAGCTAATGTTGGGAATGGTGACTTAACAGGAGGGTGGAGTTGAATACGGTTTGAGAGATTTAAAGAGACATGTACTGAAACTAGTCTTTCTGAGAAAGGCTGCGAAATGGGAATCACAAGGATGCTGCCATAATTAAATGATTAAACAAAATTTGACCAAACTATGTCAAACATTTCATTAAGACCTGTGTGCGCTGTTAAAATGTGGAAAGTGCAGTCAATTACCCCTTTAAGGGCCTCTTATTTCTGTAATCTCAATGACCACTCAAAGCACTTTTAACAACTAGCTACTGTACATTAACAGTGCTAAGTGCAACATCTCAGTTCTCGTTTAATTTAAGTTAGGGTTGGCAGTCTCATAATGCACAATGTGGGTAAGGCTTTGCTTGACCTCTGCTTCTGTGACATAAAGTAAGCATATATCAGTGGTTCCAGACTGCTGATGCTTCAGAAGCATTGCTGTGGTCCTGCCAGCCTGTGGTTCACCGCAACAGTCTGTGCTGAAGTGTTGCCCACAACTAACGTCTTCTGCATTTTGTCATGACTAAGCTGGTTTTTAAATTCCTAGTTAAGTGTGTGAGGCTTTGACACTGCAGTAGTATTTACATGATGGATTTTTTCATACAAAATCATTACTGAGAAATTGCGTTTTTGCTTGCATGTTTTTTTTTTGTTTTTTTTTTAGATGCTTGTTAAAGTTAAAAGTTTCTGTAAATTCCAGAGTGAAGAGTGCTTTTTATTGGATTAACACATTGAAGTAGGGCTGTAGTCAACCTGAGAAAATCTTTGTGGACGAAATTCAGACCCTACCTTGCAACTAGTTGACTGTCCGCATTTTGGGGTATGTGGGAGTTGCTGTGATGTTATTTCTACATTAACTTATTCTAGCATAACCAAATAAAACATTTGCTATTTAAATGTATTTTCAGCCAGTGTTGCCTTTTATAATGCTTCTGTCTTGCTTGGTTCTTTTTCAGGTCCCAAGCCTGATGAACCCAAAACCTGCAGCTCTAAGCAGTTTGTATGTAAGGACCAGGTGACCTGTATCTCTAAAGGCTGGCGCTGCGACGGTGAAAAGGACTGTCCTGATGGCTCAGATGAGTCACCTGATATCTGTACGTATACTTTATCCATACACAAAAATCTACTAACACCAACTCACAGCAGTATTTTGTCCAGGTCCGTTTTCTTCAAGCTGTTCAGAGAAATCTGAATCATAAAGAGCACGTTTTTTTTTTTTTAAAGGTTCCATATTGTGCAAAAAGGTGTTTTTGAGGGTTTTACAATTATGAAAGTTTCGACCCTCTATCGTTAAGGTGAATGAACCTATAGTCATTTTCACTCACAGGCAGTGTAGACTTGCACCTACAGTGGTGTGAAAAAGTGTTTGCCCCCTTCCTGGTTTCTCATTTTTTTTGGATGTTTTTTCACACTTAAATGTTTCAGATCATCAAACACATTTAAATATTAGACAAGGATAACACAAGTAAACACAAAATGCAGTTTTTAAATGAAGGTATTTATTATTAAGGGTAAAAAAATCCAAACCTACATGGCCCTGTGTGGGGAAAAAGTGACACCCCCTCCCCCATTAAAACATAAATTAACTGTCGTTTATCACATCTTTGGAAAGCTGAGTTCAACTTCTCTAGCCACACCCAGGCCTGATTACTTTCACACCTGTTCTCAATCAGGAAATCACTTAAATAGGACCTGCCTGACAAAGTGAAGTAGACCAAAAGATCCTCAAAAGCTAGACATCATGCTGCAAGCCAAAGAAATTCAGGAACAAATGAGAAAGTAATTGAGATCTATCAGTCTGGAAAAGGTTTTAAAGCCATTTCCAAAGCTTTGGAACTCCAGCGAACCACAGTGAGAGCCATTATCTACAAATGGCGAAAACATGGAACAGTGGTGAACCTTCCCAGGAGTGGCCGGCCGACCAAAATTACCCCAAGAGCACAGTATCGACTCATCCAAAAGGTCACAAAAGACCCCACAACAACATCCAAAGAACTGTAGGCCTCACTTGCCTCAGCTAAGGTCAGTGTTCATGACTCCACCATAAGAAAGAGACTGGGCAAAATGGCCTGCATGGCAGAGTTCCAAGACGAAAACCACTGCTGAGCAAAAAACATAAAGGCTCATATCAGTTTTTTCCAGAAAACATCTTGATGATCCCCAAGACTGGGCTGCACGGTGGCGCAGTGGTTTAGCACTGTAACAGCACAGTTTTACCCTCGGCCGGGGGATCGCGGGGATCATCAGATCGTGGGTTCGATCCCAGCCCCCGACCAACAGTGAGCTGTGTGGAGTTTGCATGTTCTCCCCGTGTTGCGCGGGTTTACTCCGGGATTTCTCCGGTTTCCTCCCGCATACCAAAAACATGTAGGTTTAGGGCGCTCGCGCACGCAGCGACCAGCAGCCAGTGGCTTGTCACCAGACTGCAAACCATGTCTACCTACGGGTACAAATAAGTAACAAAAAAAAAAAAAAAAAAAAAAAGACTTTTGGGAAAATACTCTGTGGACTGACGTGACAAAAGTTGAACGTTTTGGAAGGTGTGTGTCCCATTACATCCGGCATAAAAGAGACACAGCATTTCAGAAAAGGAACATCATACCAACAGTAAAATATGGTGGTGGTAGTGTGATGGTCTGGGGCTATTTTGCTGCTTCAGGACCTGGAAGACTTGTTGTGGTAAATGGAACCATGAATTCTGCTGAATGCTGGAGAATGTCCGGCCATCTGTTCGTGACCTCAAGCTGAAGCGCACTTGGGTTCTGCATCAAGACAATGTTCCAAAACACACCAGCAAGTCCACCTCTGAATGGCTTAAGAAAAGCAAAATGAAGACTTTGGAGTGACCTAGTCAAAGTCCTGACCTGAATCTGATTGAGATGCTGTGGCATGACCTTAAAAAGGCGGTTCATGCTCGAAAACCCTCCGATGTGGGTGAATTACAACAATTCTGCAAAGATGAGCGGGCCAGAATTTCTCCACAGTGCTGTAAAAGACTCATTGCCAGTTATCACAAACGCTTGATTGCAGTTGTTGCTGCTAAGGGTGGCCCAACCAGTTGTTAGGTTTAGGGAGCAATCACTTTTTCACACAGGGCCATGTAGGTTTGGATTTTTTTCCCCTTAATAATAAACATCTTCATTTAAAACTGCATTTTGTATTTACTTGTGTTATCTTTGTCTAATATTTAAATTTGTTTGATGATCTGAAACATTTGGGTGACAAACATACAAAAAAATGAGAAATCAGGAAGGGGGCAAACACTTTTTCATACCACTGTATATCCCAGGCCGGGATTTGGTCTGGGATAGAGGTGGCCAAAGAGGAATTCCTTTCTGGCTCAGCGGATAGAATGTGAGGCTCTGGATCATGGGGTCAGGGGTTCAAATCCCAGCCTGGGATATAGGTGTCAGTCTATCTTGCCTGAGAGTGGAAAAGACTTTGTAGGTGGAAGTCTACCCTGCCAAGGGGTGAAAATGACTATAGGTTCCTCCACCTTGACGAGAGACTTGAGATCCTGGGTAATAGGGCTGTGTGATATGACCATCCTATCATATGAGTAATCTTATTTGATGATAATGATGTATATCACGATATACATTTTGTGTAAATTCTATAGTTTAGATAAAATATTTGCTTAAAAAGGACCATGTCTTTTTTTACACTTTAAATTGCATACTGAAAAAAATCAGTTGTACAAATTAATCTGTCATTAATTTTATGCCCCTTTTTTTCCCTCTTGATGTTGCAGTGTTGTTATAAAGTTGTTTATTAATGTGGATTTGAGATGACTTCAACTTTATTTATTATCGCTACTTGACTAATTAAAACTTATTAGAAATCAATTAAGTTACATTCAGAGACAGTTTGCTCCTCCAACACATTTTAATTAATTAATATTTTATTTATTTAGTGTGTATGCGGCCGCTGTCACACACTTCTGCAGCTTTAGTAATATTTTTTCAGACAAAATTAAGAAGCTTAGCAGTAATTTAAACCAAAGAAACAATGGTCTGATGCACTATAATGTTTCCTATTAGCGACAAGTTACTATTGTCATTTAGCATTTGCTGTTTTATAATTACAGTGAGATGGTGTTAACATTACTTACCTCCAGTTAAAACGAGGTTAGAGGGCTATCCTCTCTGATGCAGCACGGTGGGAAAACAATCCCACATCCATGGCTAACAGAAGTAGCGGCTATTTGACCAAAACATTAGCTTGGAGTTAGCTGCTGTGCTAATCACCGGAACCCACACACCTGACGCAATACGGGGAAGAGGCGGGGCGGTGACGAGTAGAAACGGGGTGCGTCTTTTAAATCCTGATATAAACGATACAGTTTTATATGAAACAATAGACATTTTTATCGTGTCACCCAATCTATATCGCCATATCGCACAGCCCTACTGGGAAAAAAGAGGCAGTTTTGGCCTTGGCTCGGGTGGGTCCTAAAACTCACCAGTTTTGGTTTATAAGCAGCTTAAGTTGCAAAACAAATACACCCTAACTGCCTGCTTTATTGGAATTGATCCACCAAAAATTTTATCCAATCAGGTAAGTGGCTCATTGATATTAGTAAGAAAACTGTTTCAAACAGAGCTTTGTAAACGGCTTTTTTGATGAGCTATAAACAACAAAAAAGTGTTTTTTGGTCTGTCGATCCACACACACACACACACACACACACACACACACACACACACACACACACACACACACACACACACACACACACACACACACACACACACATCCTTGAAAATGTAAAAGAACATTAAAATTAACCCCCGGGAACTGTACAATAATGGGACCTTTAATTGCTGTATTGCTCCGGACATAATTTTATTTTTCTCTGCCTCTGAAGGGCCCTGACGACACAACAGCACAATGTTCAGACACTTTAATTTGGGCCTGAGTAAAGATTCAGGTTTGTCCTTTTCTGCAAAGAATGCTGCCCTGCTGAATTGTGGCTCTTCTGATGTGGCCGTGTTTAGTCTGAACATTTAGGGATGTGTCTGCTCTTGTCTAGACTCTCTGTGGTATCTGTGTAGTCCCACTGACTCTTCTTTCAGTTTGTCACATCTTTCGGTCTCTCCATCCATAAACTCTCCCTGGTAAAATCCTTCATTCTGTTTATATTCAGTCAGTAAAGGTGATTTTAGTTTCTGAATAAGCCACTCCTCATGTCTGTGGCATGTGCAGAGATGCTGCTGATGCACTGTCACTTGGTAGTATCTGTAAAATAATTGGCGCACAGTGGTACTGTGATGGCTAGGGGCACCTACACATAAAACAGCTAAGTGATGAACGAATGATGATCTGTGACCTCTCCTCTTTTTTTTTAGTTTTCTCATTTTGACCGAAAATACAATAGAGTATATTCATAGATTTTCGCAAGTTTTGCAGTGATAATTTGCTGAAATAATGACTTAAGTATTTTCCAGAAGTGAAGAATTTTCATTTAGTTTTGTAAGTGACAGAACTCGGGCGATTTTTGCAAGTGTGCCTCATCTAATTCAGTGAAGCAAGCTGTGGTCATTCAATTCCAGCCCCTTTCTGTGAAAGCCATTGAACTGGGTGAGTTTTCCATAGCACTTATGTAATTTGGTGGCATAGACAATGGTGTGATTCATCTCCTGCAGGGGGAGATTGAAAGCAGGGTTTCACTAGAACATCAAAATATGTTCTGCTCAATTACCCACTTCCCACAGGCCCTACTGTCAGTTTATCTTAGTTAAGACTCTTCTCCATTCACGTTAGTTTTTGAGGCAGTAATTCTAAATATCTCTTACAGCAATGAATGCACTTTCTCTTCTTACAGCTTCATGTGTTTGCAGTCTAATTAACAGATTTAAAAAAAGAGCAGTGTAAAGCCCAATTCATAGTTGCAAAAACGCGCTGGTACTCGAGCAAGTGCAGTGGACGCATTCGTGCACAAATCCTACGCAGAGGGTGAGCGCTGACCAAGTGCATGCAGGCCCCAAAAAGTGATTTGGGGCCTGCAATATTCCAATATTTCAAAAGCCATTTGAAATATTGTACAACCGAGCCTTGAATATTGAAATATTGGGCCAGTTGAGGTTCCACCCAGACATCCTGTGTTTGGGCTTTTTACTGGTATCATCCTTCTCTCCTTCCTCTGCTCTCACCTCTCCTGGACCCTCTGCCTGAACACTTTCCTTTCCTTGGCTCCTCTCTTCTGTCTCATCTTTCCCTCTCTGAGCTCTGTCTAATTCAGGTTCTCTCTCTTTCTATGGTGGTATACAAACAGGTTAGAAAATATCAAGTTTCTTGTTTTGTCCTGCAGGATTTTTTTTGTCATGGTTTACATAAATAAAAATGTTTTTTTTTTTTTTTTCTATTTTTATTTTAGGGTTTCTTTTTTTCCATTGAGAGAGTAGGGAAGGGAAAAAAAACATTCATAATAGTAATTTACTCATGCATACTTAAATTATATGATCAGAGGTGGTTATAGTAGCCAGAAATTCTACTTATGTAAAAGCAATGCTTTGAAATTAATAAAAAAAAAAAAAAGTGGATAACCAAAAATTTCTAGTTGAGTTAAGGGTACAAAGAGCACCCACTTAAAACTTGAGTAATGACTTCAGTCTTGAAGGTTTGAGTTTTCTCTCCAAATTTTATAACATATAATTTAAATAAAATAAATTATATAAAATATAAATATAAATAAATTATATATAAATATAATATAAATAAATTATATTAAATATAATTTAGTTTTCGTTTTCTACTTTTCTCTGTAAATTTAAATTTGAAACCATTTTCCTCAAATTTGTAATTTCCTCTTGTGCAATTGACTTTTCTTGTACATTTGATACTTTATTATAAATTTGTGGATTATTTTATGGCCAGTTTTTTAAAATAAAATTACTGTTTTTTTTAATAAATTTGAAACAGACCGTGGTAATTTTTTTTTTTTACTTTTTCCTTATAATAATTTACATTTTTGACCATAATTTTGCAGAGCCAGAACAGAACAATAATTTAACTCTGATTTCAAAGAAAACAATATTAATAAAATTGTATTTAATGAAATAAATTAACTTAAATGACCAAAGATGCAGTTATTTCTGTTATAATATTTCTATATATTTATAGTTTTGTTTTTGTTTTTTTAAAAATCTCCTCACCACCCAGACAGCAGGAAAAACCTCCCTTATTTTGAAATCCAAATCCTGGGTTCGATCCCAGCCCCCGACCAACAGTGATCTGTGTGGAGTTTGCATGTTCTCCCCGTGTCTGCGTGGATTTACTCCGGGATTTCTCTGGTTTCCTCCCACATACCAAAAAAACATGCAAGTTAGGTTAATTGGCATCAAACTGGTGATTCTAAATCGTCCTTAGGTATGACTATGAGAGTGAATGGTTGTCTGTCTCTCTGTGTTGGCCCTGCGATGGACTGGCGATCTGTCCAGGGTGTACCCTGCCTCTCGCCCAAAGATGCTGGGATAGGCTCCAGCCCCCCCCGCAACCCAAAAAAGGATTAAGCAGAAGAAGATGAATGAATGAATGTTGGCACATTTAGTTTGAAGGCTGCTGATGGATTAAAGTCATTGACTTCATGAATTTCGGGCATCTTAATTTGCCAGGTACATAATAATGAACATAAATTAGTTAATTAATATTAACTAAACTAAAGGTAAAGGCATCTCCTTTTTATTCTTGTCTGAAATAAGAAAAATAAAAAAAATTATAATTAAAAAGAAGACAAAATGAATCAACTTGAACTCCTAACCACGCCTGTTAGCTAAGTGACTCTTCCATTATGGCTTCTGTTCCCAGCGGGTTAAAACCATGATAAATGCCTTCACTGCTTACATACCTCTTCTGCTTTTTTCCCCACATGTAAAGTACTTGAAAAAGCTTATGTTTTTCTCGGACAGTGATGCTAGTGAGACACTCGACTGCCAACTGGAGTGGTCACGTGGTCGGGACGCTTCTGAACTCCGCGCAGATGATGGTTATGTGCGTTGTTTGTGTGCGTGCTTGCGGACCATCATTCCTTCATATTTTTTTTTTCTTAAATTTATATTTCCTCATAGAGTGGCGGGATAACTTCAAGCGTGGGGTGCCACCACCCGGAAATGTTACCAGAGGAAACCCTGTGTCAACATCTGTTTCATATTGGTTTTCACTCTTTTCAACTCGCGTCACTCGCTTTGAGTTTGGATTTGGCTTTGTTCCAGAGTTGGTTGATTTTTACCGGGTGTTCTTTTGGCTTGACTGTCACTAGGGGTTGGCACTGCTTGTGGAGTGTTTTTAGCTTAGCTGTCAATTGCTAATGCTGCTGTTGCTGGATGGTTCAGAGAGGAGTGTCCTGGCCTTTTTTTTTTTCTTTGTGCAGCACTCCTTGCTGTTTGAGTGTGTCATGTCAAGGACTTTTGCTCCGTCTTTGTTATAAAATTCAAAAAAGGCCCGACATTTGAGTTAACTTTTCGGAGCCTTCAGCTGCTTACTAAATTGTACACTGCCACAAATCTTGCATCATGAGCTATGATTTCATCTGACAATGGACACGTACTTTGCACCATCTAGTGGACTGAAAGCTCAATTAGTTATTTAATACCTAAGAGGTTGCAACATTTGCATAAATATGTATATAATTAATAAAAGATCGATACATGCGTTTTGGGATTTGGTGCATCATCGTGAGCGCCAAGTATCGAGATCTTTTGCCCCACCCATAGTGTGAATAGTCCTGAGCAAGCTTTAAAGAGTTTGGAGATTTTTGGGAGGGAGTACTGTATGACTTTGGAGGTTAATTTAAATCCTCCTCTGACTCAGAGGAATGGAAAAGTTTTTTTTCCCCTTCTTTATCCAAGTTTTTTCTTTTGACGGGTAATCAGTCTGCTGGTCATAGACTTCTTTACTCCCCTACTGGAAAGTATCAAATGAAGCAATCTGACCAGCATGCTGTAAACAAGGCTGCTTTCATCTGAGCTGTTACGGAAATGGTAGATAAAAAGACTGGCATTGAGCCATCTTAAAGGCTGACTGAAAACTGGTTTAACTCTGGAAGTTTTGTGTTGTTGCAGTGTTATTTTGAAAGCTTAGCCTCTCTTCTGTTTATCTGCTGCCTTATTTCTTGACTTCATAGTTAAGAAAAGCCATGTAACTTTCTCTTTCAAGCTTACGTTGAGGACAATAAAATTCCCAGGAGTGTCCTGCTTTCCGAGACATTTGTTCCAACATGCCCTTAAACCTCAGTCTTATTCTGTGTGTTAAAGCTGATGTGAAGTAGTGGTGCACACTACTGTAATTACAACATTATCTACAGTTCAAGTTAATTACTATCTCCAGTTTAAAGAGCACTTGTGGGAGATATTGGAATGAGAAAAAACATTTTCCTCTTAATTTCATCCTCTTCCTGCCCTCCCATTAAGCTTCCCTGTGGCTTGCTGGCTGCCCCTGGTGTGTGACTGTCTCCACTGTCTGGACATCCAATAAATCAAAGACTGTGATGCTGAAAACAGTACAAGGGGCCAACATAAAGTTTGTTTTAATAGAATACGAATGAATGGTGTTTAAAATAAGTGGTCTTTTTAAAGTGCTTAAGGATGTTTGGAGTTGCATTAATCTCACTGTCTACCCCAAGTGTTAACATAATAATGACAAAACACTAATAAACTTCAAATGTCATGTGCTTAGATAGAAAAATTATTTACTTTTCTTTGGTGCTACAAACCTGTACGATTGTCTCGTGGGAATCCTGGAACTTAAACTCTAATATCCATGCTGGAAGTAAGTGTATACTTGAGTATCGTACTGTCTGGAGGTCTAATTGCCTGTCATTTCCAAGCCATTTATCTAGGCTGTAATTATGCTGAGGAGCTAAAGACAGGCTTCTGACTCAGTAACAAGGTTGTTACGTTGCATATCATGAGTGGGTCTCATGCTGTTATTGAGGTGGCAGTTGATACCAGGGGGTCAATACTGTGGCCTGGTGCACACGACGGCATTTTTGTTTAGACCCGGAGAGAAACATCTGCACGCACACGACACATCACAGAAGCAACCACGCATGCACATGGATCCACCAGAGGTGTGAAAACTGTTGTTGTAACTAATGGATGAAAAGTGAAAGTTTTACTTTGGATTATTAAACCACAAATTTAAATTCCAGATTCCCCCTGCAAAAATATTTAAATAAATAACCTGTGTAATTGCAGGCAATTAAAAAAAATAAATAAATAAAAAAAAATGACTTGCTGACAACTGGTTTGAATATTTGATACGGAGTCTTAAGGGATAACTTTTACAAAAGTGTTACAAGTAACAAATGGTGATATGATGTGATGTCGGCTGGCTGAGCAGCTGCGCAAAACTGGATTTAAAACATTGGCTGCTCCACAGCAATGTTTTTCCTCATTCAGCAAAGGTAAGTGACATGTTAGGGATGCATTTCAGTTTGTAAATCCTCCCTGGTTATAAATTGGATGATTATTTTTCTCTATAAGGCTGCATCTGTTGTGCAAAAAAAAAAAAAAAAAAGTTTTACATATATCATTAAATGCCCTTTTTTTTTAACCTAATCGTAACTGTAAACACATCAAGCTTAAAATTTAATCATGGAGCTTGTATTTCTGTGAGAAATACAAGCTCCTTAGTGTGTGGACTGGCTGAAATCTACTGTAAATTGGGGCTGTAACATATCGTTGCTGTTTATTTCTGTGCACACGGATGCAGAGAAACGGTACAGAGAAAACCTCTTCACTCTGGAGACTGGTTTCAAATCTCTACACTTTCATACCTCCAAATACCTGGTGTCATATGCACGGACAGCTAAACTGTGGACAAACTTCCACAGTTTGGCGTAAAAACATTGTCGTGTACACGGCCCCTGTGTGTCTGCATTCCTAAATGGGGGTTTGTTTGTTAGTGGGATACTGATGGCATGCTGCTTTTCTCTCTGAAGCTGAAAAACATTATTGCAACAACCCAGTAAACCAATATCATTTACAGACGTGGACAAAATTGTTGGTACCCCTCTGTTAATGAAAGAAAAACCCACAATGGTCACAGAAATGGCTTGAATCTGACAAGGGGTAATAAATAAAAATTCTATGAAAATTAACCAATGAAAATCAGACAGTGCTTTTGAATTGTGGTTCAACAGAATTATTTTAAACAACAAACTCATGAAACAGGCCTAGACAAAAATGATGGTACCCTTAACGTAATATTTTGTTGCACAACCTTTTGAGGCAATCACTGCAATCAAACAATTTCTGTAACTGTCAATGAGACTTCTGCACCTCTCAACAGGTATTTTGGCCCACTCCTCATGAGCAAACTGCTCCAGTTGTCTCAGGTTTGAAGGGTGCCTTCTCCAGACGGCATGTTTCAGCTCCTTCCACAGATATTCAATAGGATTTAGATCAGGGCTCACAGAAAGTCACTTTAGAATAGTCCAATGTTTCGCTCCTAGCCATTCTTGGGAGTTTTTAGCTATGTTTTGGGTTATTATCCTGTTGCAAGACCCATGACCTGCGACTGAGACCAAGCTGTCTGACACTGGGCAGCACATTTCTCTCTAGAATACCTTGATAGTCTTGAGATTTTGTTGTACATTGCACAGATTCAAGACACCCTGTGCCAGATGCAGCAAAGCAGCCCCAGAACATAACAGAACCTCCTCCATGTTTCACAGTAGGGACAGTGTTCTTTTCTTGGTATACTTCATTTTTGCATCTGTGAACATAGAGCTGATGTGCCTTGCCAAAAAGTTCCAGTTTTGTCTAGTCTGTCCATAGGACATTCTCCCAGAAGCTTTGTGGCTTGTCAACATGCAGTTTGGCAAATTCCAGTCTGGCTTTTTATGATTTGTTTTTAACAGTGGTGTCCTCCTTGGTCGTCTCCCATGAAGTCCACTTTGGCTCAAACAACGACGGGTGGTGCGATCTGACACTGATGTACCTTGACCTTGGAGTTCACCATGAATGTGTTTAGAGGTTGTTCTGGGCTCTTTTGTTACCATTCGTGTTATCTGTCTCCTCCTGCGGCCACGTCCAGGGAGGTTGGCTACAGTCCTGTGGATCTTAAATTTCTGACTAATATGTGCAACTGTAGTCACAGGAACATCAAGCTGCTTGGAGATGGTCTTATAGCCTTTACCTTTAACATGCTTGCCTATAATTTTCTTTCTAATCTCCTGAGACATCTCTCTCCTTTGCTTCCTCTGGTCCATGTTTAGTGTGGTACACACCATGTCACCAAACAGCGCAGTGACTACTTGTCACCCTTTAATATAAGCCGACTGACTGATTACAAGTTTGTAGACACCTGTGATGTTAATTAGAGGAGACATCTTGGTTGAACATGTCCCTATGGTCACATTATTTTCAATCTTTTCTAGGGGTACCATCATTTTTGTCCAGGCCTGTTTCATGAATTTGTTTTTTAAAATAATTCTGTTGAACCACAATTCAAAAGCATTGTCTGATTTTCATTGGTTAATTTTCATATAATTTTTATTTATTTCCACTTTTGTCAGATTCAAGTTATTTCTGTGACCATTGTGGGTTTTTCTTTCATTAACAGAGGGGTACCAGCAATTTTGTCCACGTCTGTAGCTGTGTTTATGGACAAATTTAACTGAAATAGATAATCGTTTGGCTGATTTACGTAAGTAAAATTTTTCTATGAATCACTTTTCACAGACATATAGTCACAAAGTGCTGTACAACAAAAATGAATAAAAAGAACTTGATAGAGACACAATAAAAGTAGACATTAAAAACAAAGTTTGTAAAAAAAAAAATACAAAAACAAGTTAAAATGCAGGATTAAAATATTAGACAATTAAAATGCAGTTGATTTGAAACTCATAGAAAGCCAAGTTAAACAAAAGTTTTCATCTGCTTTTTAAAAGGGTCTACAGAGTCAGCTAAGCATAGTTTGGAGTGGGAGACTATTCCAGTTTCCCCTGGTCTTCAGTCTGGTAGAAGGGACAACTAGCAAGTTCTGAACTTCACATAAGAGTGCGAGCAGTAGCGTGCTTTAGGAAGAGCTCGTATAAATAAGATGGGCTCGTCCATGTAGTGCTCTATATACAGTATAAGTGTAAGAAATTTAAAGTGAATCCTGAAATCCACTAGTAGCCAGTTTAAAGTATATAAAACTGGGTTAATATGGTCTCACTTCCTGTTAGTAATCTGGCTGCAACATTTTGTATAGATGGAGATGAGATTTGTCCAAGCCAGTAAACAAAGTTTTGTAAAAATCTAGCACACAATGGCTTTGAGTTTGGAAATGTTCCTTAAATGAAAGGAGCACGAATGTGAAATTGAATTTACATGGGAGTTAAAACCAAAGGAGGATTCAAAAATAACACCCACATTTCTAACACTGGATGCAAGAGATGAGCAAAAAGAAGAAATTGTTGGACTGATTTTTGGATGTAGTTCAGGAGGAGCAATAATTATGGCCTCAGTTTTGTAGGAATTTAACACGAGGTAGTTATTGGAGAACCAGTTGCTGATCTGGGTTAGACAGTGATACAGGGTGGAGAGCCTGTCAAGCTGGTGAGGTTTAAAAGACATACATAACTGGAGGTCATCTGCATAAAAGGGATAAGAAATGTCATTAAAAAAGGTAAAGGAATAACATAAAAAAGAAAATAACGACCCAGAATTGAACCTTGCGGTACCACACATTCTACAAGCGTCAAACCTAAAGCAGGTAAAAAGGATTTCAATTCTTCTTTAATTTGCATTTCAAATTAATTTTTTTTCTTTAGTTTCACTGTATGAGGTGGGGGAATCGGCTTGCTCTTGCCAGTTAGCAATGAGCCATTGCAAACAACTCCCACTGAAAAACAAGATATTCACTAATTTGCAACATGTTCAGATATACAACTTGGGCAGTACTGCGTTCACGATCAACTAGAAGATGCAGATAAAACAGAAGTCAGTGTTTCACCAGGTTTATTGGTTGGGGTGGTGCTACTTCCTCCTATTAGAGGGCAGTTTTCATATTTGGAACATTTTTACAATAATAAAATAATTTCTATCAGTGGAAATCTTTTCAGTCAGGTTTGCCCCTTTGGGGCAAAGAAGAGGACCCAATCATGTGGGGAAGTTCAAGCATGGTTTTATTTACAAAATAATAGAATAAAGCTCAAGGGCTTGATAAACAACACAAACTGCACGGTAGGATAAATGAGATGAACCTAAACCATGTCTAGCTTGGAGGAAAAAACAGTTTGCTGTGCGTGTGGGAGTCGTAGTGAAAATAACAGAAGATCACCACACTGAGAGTGAGGCAAGAGCTGTACAGTATATATGGAGCAGCCGGTGATTAACACAATCAGACACAGCCGTGAATAATTTACAACACAAAAGCACCAATAACGAGGAGCAGAAGTAAACTGAGAGTGCTGTCACCACAAGTACCATATTTTTCGGACTATAAGGCGCACTTAAAATCCTTTAATTTTCTCAAAAATCGACAGTGCGCCTTATAATTCAGAGCACCTTATGTATTAATTCTGGTTGTGCTTACTGACCTCGAACCGATTTTATGTGGTACACGGTGCTCAAAAATCTGTCAAAATGTTTTAGTACGACTTTGGTAAGCTTCGAAGCCGCGCCGCTTGATGGATTGTCGGAGCATTATGGCTACCGTAGTCCGGAGCCTCGCGGAGTAATATGTGCTTCAACACATGGCTGAGAGAAGTTTACATCAAGAGACCGGATGGCTTTTTCCACAAATCTCCATCCCTATTGATCTGCGACTCCATGCGCACCCATCTCACCGATACTGTCAAAACCCAAGTGAAGCAAACCAATTCGGAGCTTGCCATCATTCTGGGTGGATTAACCAAAGAACTCCAACCGCTAGATATTGGTGTCAACAGGTCGTTCAAAGTTAAATTGCAAGCTGCGTGGGAGCATTGGATGACAGAAGGCAAACACACATTCACCAAGACAGGGAGGCAACGCCGGACGAATTACGCCACTATCTGCCAATGGATCATGGATGCCTGGGCTAAGGTATCAGTCTCAAGTGTCGTCTGAGCTTTTATGAAGGCTGGAATCATCACTGAACAGCTAAACAACAGCAACAAGACTGACTCGGATAATGACGAGAGGGATCCGGGCATGCTTGATGCCGAAATCGCCCAGCTGTTAAACTCAGACACTGAAGATGAAGAATTTGATGGGTTTGTGCAAGAGGAATGAACTGAAAAAGTGAGTGTATTGTTTTGTATTTTATGTGTTTCAGCTGAACAATGTTGAGTTATTGTGAATGAGTTGAATAAAGTTTGACTTATCTGACTGTTTTGTTTCGCTTAATGCGCCTTATAATCCAGTGCGCCTTATGTATGAAAATAGACCATCAAATAGACCATTCATTGATATTGCGCCTTATAATCCGGTGCGCCTTATAGTCAGAAAAATACAGTAAACACAAAATGATGAGTCAGACAGGAATAAAGATAATAATAATGATAATAATGATGATAACAATAATGAGTCAAAAAAATGAACACAAAGCGTGGACAGGGCTGCAACCCTGTCCAGATCCATACATTTTCAGCATTTTGCCCATTGTTTTTTGGGGGCGGGGTGGAGGTGCTAATAAATAATACATTTTGTTGTGGCTTTTTTAAGTAGTGTAGTGGGTGGAAGAAGTTCCATGAGCTTGCACCCTTCCTTGCGTCTAAGGCACCATCTTGCAAGTAATAGGCATATATGCAGCCTATGTGAAGACCAGTTGGACCCTACGGCTGTGAGACCTGGGTGCTGTGCAAGAAATATGAGGACAAGTTCATGAGGGCTGAGATGAGGGTGATTACATGGATGCTAGGGGTATCGATCCAAAATAAAGCACCTAGTAAAGAGTTGGGGGTGATGTTAGAAATGGGGCATATTTGGGGCCAGGCCAGGCTTTGGCCACATGGAGAGTAATACCTATGGTAGCGGAAGGTCTAGACGAGTGGCGAGACCATATAAAACTTGATGAGAAACCATGACGATGGACCTGAAGACTCTACATCTGGACTAAAAGGATACTGATGAGAAAAGTTTTAATTGAGCCATATAGAGAGACCCAACCTATTCTGACCTAGAAAAAGGATCTAAATCTGATGATGGTGCTGATGATGACAATAATGATTTTATACTATTGTTTATGCACAGTGCATGGGCACAGCCATCTTGACTTCAACTCCAGACTTCAAGCTGGTCTTGCCAAGGGCACCCACTAAAATTGATCCAATTAAAGGAACACACTATATGTTCAACTGCAGGTCTTAATGCTCAATTCCAATTTTTAGCTGAGATCCGTTTTTTTTTGTTTTGTTTTTGTGAGGGTGTTCACATTATATTTTAAATGCGACCCATCAGAATCCAGTGTGAACAGTCTACAGCTATGAAGTGACCTGCATGCGCAGAAGAAAACGTAACGTCAGACACAACGTTGTGTTTACGGGAGTAAATATGAGCCCTGAACGATTGAGGGGGACAGAACTTCTTCACCTTGATGCAGCGCAGCAAAATAAAATGTTAAAATCATTAAAATGATTATGCACAGAATAAAGGAGACCAGCTTCATTCATCTACACGCCAGATAACCGCTGTGATCAGCTCTGCTTTAACAGAACTGATCAATTAAACGGCTCTTTTGAAAATGAGACTCTGTCTCAGTGGGATTACCTGTATAAATAAAGTTAATAATAAATAATCCTAGCAATTACAATAGGGTTCTCGCCCACTGACAATGTCAGTGGCTCGGGCCCTAATAAACAGCGTGGCCCGTAGCTGTGACCTAACACCGGTCCTGCACAGGAAGGAGAAGCTGCTACAGACTCCCCTGTCCTGGTCTGTGTGTCCTCGTATCCCCGTATCTGGCCATCCCACTCCACAGTCATGTCGGTATTAACTTTACATTTTAGATATTACAGCGGCTAGGGCTCACGGTGTTCTGTTTACAAGGAAAAAGGAATTTGCAGCATCCAGTAAATGTGCGGTTACTGTGTGCCTGCCTGTCTGACGTTTTCAGCTCTGAACCCCGCCCCCCCCCCCCCCCCAAAAAAATAAATAAATTTTGAAGTTGTTGTATAGTCGGAGCCGACAAAATTACAATCCAGTGATAGTGACAAGGGGAAGAAGACTGATTAAAAAGAGAACACAAATCAGCTGTGTCTGCCATGCTTGCTGCATCCGCCACCGCAGAATTGTAGCGTCTGTCTTACTTCAATGAGGAAAAAGTCAGACGAAATCGACATGACCGTTCAGACTGAGGTCACTTTAGAAGATATCAGATACGTATCTGAATTAGGACCACATATGAAAGTGGTCTGGGTGTGAAAAAAATCAGATGTGTGCTGTTCAGACTGTCATTAAAAAATCAGATATGGGTCACATTTGTGCCAAAAAATTAGAATTGAGCATTAAAACCTGCAGTGTGAATGTAGCCTATGAGTGATGAGGCAGTTCTTGTATCACTGTGGGATTTCACCCTGGTGTTAGTGTTATAATTGTTTGGTGGTAAATGTTAAGCTCCAGACTAGAATTTTTTCGTCAATCCAGATGAGCCGTGGTGTGCTTTACAGCCATGTCATGTTTTACACAATCTGCACAAGTTTAAGTTTCAAATAGCCTGGTAAAGTTGCTCAGACCACCAGTGTAAGACTGATGCCCCCGAGGAAACTCTAGACTCCTATTTGTCAGACTGACCCTGTCATGTACTCCCAGTGACTGCACTGGCTCCTGGTTGCTGCTGGTTTAAAACAAGCCATTTCACCTCAGTTTTGGACTGAATCAAAACCTTGTCAACAGTGGAGATCATCAAAGATCATTGAGAGATCTGGCCATTTTTTTCTTCACTCAGTGATGTTCACCCCTGTGTAAAGGGGTATGACTTATTACAACAGGTGAAGCATTTCATAGATCCTTGGTGTGACCCCCCCCCCTCCCCTTTTTTAGTAAAGTCTTCTGCAGCTTTTACGTGACAAACGTGACTTCAGTTTTTCAGGCTTTTTGGTTACACTCTTGTTCAGGTTGCAGTTTTAAAATTAAAAGTGCTGTGTCATACCTAAACTTCCATTACAACTTTTCTGGAGAAGTTGCTCTAAAAAAATATTGACTCCGTCTGCCTGTACGTCTGTGTGCAATTATGATTCTTGCATGAACCACACTGTGGTTGAAATGGCGAATAGGAACAGATGTTTAAAGAAGCATAGCATGTAAGCACTTTCTCAGTCATGAGAAGCACTTTCCATGCAGGAATCTCTTTCAGCATTAAAAATGACAACAACAACAAAAAACGGTATGCAACAGTCTCTTACTCCTAATCCTCTTAGACTTTTTAGTAACCGATTTAGCATGAAAATGTCCACAGGATGACCGTCAAGCAGGGCGCTGGAATGCATCTCAATCATGCAAATACTCTTTCTTTGTTTCCTAGTGCAGTTTTATCCACTTACATTCACACAAGGACAATAAGCAGATGACGCAAAGTACTTAACCCTTGTAAATAACAGTGCACTCCATGGAGTCGCAATGTCAAGTTTTCATTAATATCGTTCCCATTGGCTTCTAGAGGCAGTGTAGTAGTATAGAAGATCTGCACACACTGATTTGTTTTTCTCTTGATGTTGGAAAGTAATTTTGAAGGGATATATCTTGGAATGTATGTTTATAATGAAACCGAGGAACCCCTGTCTGAAGAGGCTAAAGACATAAGAATAGGCAAATCTGGACCCTTACAACCAGACATGGACTCTTCTGTATGAAATACCCTTTTCAGGGTTACAATCCAGCTACATGCTGGTCATTTTAAATGTAAAGAACATTTTGTTCTAACATGCTGAAAATACTTTGTCTGATGCAGCTTTGTAGTAGAATAATAGAGCAACAAAACTGATCACATCATGTCCTAAGATCTCTGGCTTATGTCCGTACATGCTGTGGCCTGGGTCCGAGCTTGTAGGGAGGTCTGATGGGAAGATTGAGTTATCATTCCAGCACAGCTGCCTGAGGCAACTGTGGGCCTCACAGCAAGGTTATCTGCCCATCTCTTGCTCTTGAGCCCCCTCTGGACGTTCGCCAGCTTCGCACATCTGACTGTCATGCTTCAGCAGCCTCTCCGGGACAACAAAGTTGAGCCTACTGCAGTGATAGTGGGATGGGATGGGATGGAAGCAGCGGGAGGATCATTCCTAAAGAAGAAAGCCTTTGTACTGGAGAAATGAGCAGATTAGCATTTAGTCTCAAGAAGAAAATAGAAATGACTTTGTAAGGAACTGATCCGTTTTCTATTGAATCTGCCTTTTACTGTAAAGTTAGGAGGGTCAGGGGTCCTTTTCATTGCCTATAATCAGTCATGTTGCTGTAGTCGCAGGGGGCACTAAGCAGGGGCAAGAGGCTCTATAGTGGCAGCAGTTGACACGCTGCTTCCACAGAGGAAGGAGAAAAGCCCTGTAAATCCCTCCGGTCTGTGGCCCTGAGCCCTCCTCAGCTTCACCAGCCTATCAGCGGGTCACAAACACAGGGCTTTCTCACGCCATGCAGGCACCATTTCCCCTTTCTCGGCGGTCTCCTTCACACCCTGTCTCCTTCTTTCTGTCTCTTTTTTTTTTTTTCTGTGTCCCTTTGTCTTCCTCTCTGTCAGGCAAAAGAAGTAGATTCACCTTATATCTGTTCACTTCCTGTCAAAACTCCTGTCTTTGGCATGGTTTGTTCTGCTGTCTCTGTATTTCACTTAATTAAAGCACTGCAAGGGTTTTTATTCAGTGACATTTGGGTTGATGTTAGACCTAAATATCATCTTATATTATGGCACACTGAACAAAATAATCTATTGTGGTTTTGCTAAGATCTCCTTCAAATTACTTATATGACCGTATTTGCTGCTTCCTTCCGCTTTATTTTAGTCCAGAACTTGGCTTCTTAGCTGCTGCTTCTTCTTCTTCTGGCTGCTCCCTTAAGGGGTCTCCACAGCGGATCATCTGCCTCCAACTCACCCTATCCCTTGCATCTTCTTCTGTAACACCAACCCTCTCCATGTCCTCCTTCACTACATCCATGAATCTTCTCTGTGGTCTTCCTCTTTTCCTCCTGCCTGGCAGCTCCATCTTAAACATACTTTGTCCAATATATCCACTATCCCTCCTCTGCACATGTTCAAACTATCTCAGCCTTGCCTCTCTCACTTTATCTCCAAACCGCTCAACCTGAGCTGTCCCTCTGATATACTCATTTCTAATCCTGTCCCTCCTAGTCACTTCCAATGAGAATCTTAGCATCTTCAACTCTACCACCTCCAGCCTCACTGCCTGTCTTTTTGTCAATGCCATTATCTCAAAACCATACATCATAGCAGGTCTCACTACCGTCTTGTAAATCTTCCCTTTCACTCTTGCTGCTGTCTTTCTGTCACAAATCACCCCTGACAATCTAACCCTGACTATCTCCACCCACTCCACCCTGCCTGCACTCTCTTCTTCACCTCTCTTGTGCATTTTCCATTGCTTTGGATGGTTGACCCCAGGTATTTAAACTAATCAACTGTCACTACCTCTACTCCTTCCATCTTCACCATTACACCTGCCTCCCTCTCATTCATACTCATGTATTCTGTCTTGCTTCTACTGACTTTCATTCCTGTTTTCTCCAGAGCATACCTCCACCTCTCCAGGTTCTCTTCCACCTGATCCCCATTCTCACTACAGATCACAATGTAATTTGCAAACATCATGGTCCACGGAGATTCCTGCCTGACCTCATCTATCAGCCTGTCCATCACCATGGCAAATAAGAAGGGGCTCAGAGCCAATCCCAGATGTAATCCCACCCCCACCTTGTCACTTCTACAAGGCTGATCAACTTTATGCCTCTGTAGTTACTACAGCTCTGAGTATCACCCTTGTTCTTGAAAATTGGTATCAAAACCCTTCTTCTCCATTCCTGAGGCATCCTCTCACTCTCCAAGATTGTGTGAAACAATCTCGTTAAAAAGCTCACTGCCATCTCTCCTAAATATCTCCATACCTACATCATCCTAGGTGCACAACCGAGAGGTTTCGCAGGTCCTTCCTACCAACGGCTGTCAGACTGTACAACCTAAGCAGGGCTGCTCGCAGAGATAGCAAAAAGACATGACAACCTAATAGTTTTAAATGCAAAAGACGCAATAGACTTATACAATGGTCCCCTCCGGTATGCAACTAGGAAAATACCGGTCGCTATGGAGGGTGAGAATATGTATGGGTACATAATCATACCATGTAGGATAACTAAGTAGACGGTTGTGCTGTTTCATCCCATCTAGCAACAATGCTCTGCACTGCGTGTGTTTATATATTTACATATTTATTCCATCTAGCTACAATGCTCCGCACTGGGTGTGTTTATATATCTACATATTTATTCCATCTAGCTACAATGCGCCGCACTGTGTTTTTATATATCTACATATTATTCTATCTAGCTACAATGCTCCGCACTGTGTGTTTATATATTTACATATTTATTCCATCTAGCTACAATGCTCCGTACTGTGTGTTTATATATCTACATATTTATTCCATCTAGCTACAATGCTCTGCACTGTGTGTCTATATATATATATTTATGTTTATATGTACATATGTATACTTGCTGCTCTTGGTTTTTTTTTTTTGTTTGTTTTTTTTTTTTCCTCTTGCCTTCTGATTGTTGCTCTGAGTGTTGCTATCCCTGTGCTGTTGCAATCCTGGAATTTCCCCATTGTGGGACTAGTAAAGGCTTATCTTATCTTACCTCCACTGGTATGTCATCTGGACCAACCGCCTTTCCATTCTTCATCCTCTTCAAAGCTGCCCTCACTTCCACCTTGCTAATCCTTGGGACTTTTTTCTTTACCATCCTTCCTTTTTCAATCCTCCTTTCTCTCTCATTTTTTTTCATTCATCAGCTCTTCAGAGTACTTTTTCCACCTTCTCAACACACACTCGTCACTCATTAGTACATTACCATCTCTGTCCTTAATCAACCTAACCTGCTGCACATCATTTCCAGCTCAATCTCTCTGTCTAGCCAATCGATACAACTCCTTTTCTCCTTCCTTAATGTCCAGCCTCTCATACAACTTGTTATGATCCGCTGCCGGGTAGGCAGCAAAGACTCACCCAAAACTGGAGATGAAGTTCAGTAGTTTTAATAATAAATAAGGCGCAGCTCGGGCTGGATAACCAGAAACAAAACACAAAGTACAAATAATGACGAAGGCACAGACAGGAACAGGGCAGGAACAATGGACAAAACACATGTTTATGACTGGTGGGAAACTGAGGACTAAGAGGGGTTATATACAAACACTGATGAGGGAAAATGATCAACAGCTGAAGAGGATTAAGGGACGAAACATAAATGACAAATCATGACTGATGACGGGAAGGAGGACTACAACAATAAGACTTCATCTTCTTCTTCTTTCTAGATTTGATTGGCGGTTGTTTACCAACTTACAGGTGCATTACTGCCATGCACTTCACTCCATATATCACTCTATCTGGTCAGGAGCTGTAGTCCTTACAAATTCATCACTCTGTATCACTCAGTCACTCTATACATCCAGCATCACTCTGTCCTGTCTCTACGTCTTCCACGTAGAGACGTATGAGACATATGATATCTATAGTGATGATATCATCACTCTATATACCTTGGCCGTGGCAACTGCCACCAACATCACTCCACTCTATATGCTGAATTATCACTCTATACCACCACATACTTGACGCTATATCATCATCGTCACATACTTCACTTTATATCACTCTTCTGCTAAGAAGAAACAAAAACCCAGAAGGACTTCAAAATAAGAGCAACCTAGGAACTAATAATAGACGGGGCATAATCACAAAAATGCTACTAAACAACCAAGGACATAAGAATATAAAAAAGCAAAAGGCAACAAAGATAGAATAAGTCCAAAAAAACAACAGCAAGCGTGAACATGGACAGCGACCATGTCCAGATCATGACACAGATCACTATGTGCCTTTTCCTTTGTCTTTGCTACCTCTCTTTTTGCCATGCATCTAGCTTCCACACATTCCTGTCTACTTTGAATACTTTCCTGTACCTCCTTATTCCACCACCAAGTCTTCTTGTCTTCCTTCCTCTGTCCAGAGGATACATCACATACCTTTCTACCCATTTCCCTCAATACTTTTGCTATACTTTCCCAGTCCTCTGGTAATTCTTCCCTACCACCCAGATCCTATATCAACTCCTTCCTCAACTCTGTGTGACTTTCTTCCTTCTGTAACTTCCCCCACTTAATCCTTGGCTCTGCTTTCACTCTTGTCTTCTTTCTTGCTTTCCAAAATCATCCTACAGACTACCATTCGATGCTGTCTGGCTACATTCTCCCTGCCGCCACCTTGCAGTCTCCCATCTCTTTCAGATTTCTCCTTCTGCATAACATATATAGTATAGTCCACCCGTTTGCACCTTCCTCCATTCTTGTAAGGCACCCTATGTTCCTTTCTCTTCTTGAAATGTGTTCACCACAGCCATTTCCATCCTTTTAGCAAAATCCACAACCATCTGTCCTTCCACATTTCTCTCCTTAAAACCATACCTACCCAACACCTCCTCATCACCTCTGTTTCCTTCACCTACATGTCCATTAAAGTCTGCTCCAGTCATCACTCTCTTCTCCCTGGGAACACTCTCTACCACTTCACCCAACTTACTCCAGAATTCTTATTTCTCTTCTACCTGACATCCAACTTGTGGGGCATAAGTACTGACAACATTCAACATTACACCTTTGGCTTCTAGCTTCAAATTCAAGATCCTGTCTGACTCCCTCTTTACCTCCTGAACACTCTTCACATACTCTTTCTTCAAGATTACCCCTACTCCATTTCTCTTCCTAGCCACACCATGGTAGAACAGTTTAACTCCACCTCCAATGCTCCCAGCCTTGCTTCCCTTCCATCTGGTTTCTTGAACACACAGTACATCTACCTTTCTTCTCTCCATCATATCAGCCAACTCTCTGCCTTTATCAGTCATAGTCCCTACATTTAATGTCCCTGCTCTCACCTCCACACTTCTACCTTTCCTTTTTTCTCTCTCCCTCCAAACATGCCTTTCCCTTCTCCTCCTCGATCTTCGACCAACAGTAGCCCAATTTCCACCAGCACTCTGTCGGTTAACAGCTCCGGTTGCAGTCATTGTTACCCCGGGCCTCGACTGATTTGGTATGAAAGTCTCATTCTTCATGATCGATTTGGCAAAAGTTTTACATTGGATGCCCTTCCTGACTCAACCCTCCCCATTTTCTCCCAGGATTGGGACTGGCAGTAGGCGTACACTGGCTTGTGCACCTCCTGTGGCTGGGTTTAGTCCAGAACTTATTATGTATAACATTAATGTTATAACTTAACATTGCAGAGTTATACCATGTTACTTTTTAAAATTTTTCATGGATTCAGTTTATAGTTGTAATTATTATTAATTGCAGATTAGATGCAGTAAATCAAATCATATAATACAAGGCAGTGCCCCTACTACTGAACCGCCCAAGGAAGTGCCAGCCCAGCAGGCCAAAAGCTAGTGACAGAGAAAGATGGAGGAAACTTCAATCAGGGCCTACTCCCAATCCTCCAGAATTCTCTGAAGAGCAGTCTGACCACAAAGCTCAACATCTTTGGCAACATATGAAGAAGGTAGGGAGAGGTTCGGAGAGAAGCCACAGAGAGGTAACGACCTAAAGCAGAAGGGGAGAAGGGAAATGGAAATCCTTCAGTTGATAAAGGAGAGACGGCTTCTCTGGAAAGCATGGCGGAAAGCTGAAGACCCAGAGAAGAAAGGTCTTCAGGTTCTGTGGGGTCATTTATGATCCAGGCTGGCAAACTTGAGAAGGGCTGAAAGGATTAGGAAGCAAAGAGTTAGGAAAGAAAAGGCACAAGCAAGGTTTTTCCAGGACCCTTTCAAGTATGCTCATAGTCTCCTGGAAGAGAAGGAGTCTGGAAAACTTGAGACCAGCTTACTCGAGCTGCAAAACTACATCAAAGAACAGCTAACGGACTGCAACAGACACACACCCCTTTGCTCACCAGGACATGTACCCCGTCCCACAGAACCCACATCTCAGTTTGACACCTCACCACCCAAGTGGTCAGAAGTCAAGCTCATCATAAGGAAAGCAAGATCTGCATCAGCACCTGGATTAAATGGCATACCCTATCAGGTATATAAGAACAACCCTATGGTGCTGAAGTACCTATGGCCCCTAATGAGAACTGCATGGAAAACCCAGTCCATTCCATCAGCATGGAGTTGGGCCATAACTGTCTTCATCCCAGAAGAAGAAAACTCTCGCATCATCTTCCAGTTTAGAGGCATTGCCGTCCTCAGTGTGGGAGGAAAAATTTTCTTTGGCATAGGGGCAAAATGCACGACAAGCTTCTTGCTTTCTAACAGCTACATAGACACCAGCTGCCAGAAAGCAGGCGTTCCAGGATTTCCTGGCTGCATAGAACACTCCACAATGATTTGGGATCAATTCCAAACAGCTAAACATTTGAAATCAAACCTCCATGTCATTTGGCTCGACCTGACAAATGCCTATGGCTCTATCCCACATTCACTCGTCAGCTTTGCCCTGAATTTTTTTCATATACCTATGTATATTCAAAACTTGGTCTTCAGTTACTTCAAGAACTTCTGTGTTTGCTACGTGACACAGGAAATTACAGCAGCTTCAGAAAGGCATAGCCATGGGCTACTCCATATCTCCAATTCTGTTCACTGCAGCTTTTGACATCATCCTGATTGGAGGGAGACAGATGGCCCAAGGAGTGAGAGCCAAGCAAGAACAGCGGTTCCAGGCCTTAAGGAGCCACATGGATGATGTCACCATATCATTTCAGACAGTTCCCTGCTAGGGCTGTAACTAATGATTATGTTGGTAGTTGACTAATCTAATGACTATTTTTTCGATTAGTCAAGCTAATCGCAATTATTTCTCTCATGTCTGCCATCTCAGCTTCCTGTTGGCACGGCTCCTGTTCGGGGCTCCAGGTCATGTTTTACCTCACCTGTTTAAGCCTGCAGACCTGTTAATATCACTTTGTTGTCAGTCTTTGCCTTATAAATGACTGTTGTTGTGAAATGGCGCTATATAAAATTGAATTGAATTGAAATTATTATAAAAAGTTCCCATAGCTAAGTAAAATAATGACCCATTAAACATGAGTTGGAAACTTGAACTTGACAGTTTAATTGGAAGTGTTTGTAGCAATACAATTAAATAATAGATGCTAAAGGGCAGTCTTTTAACCCCCAAATAAAGTGCACAAACTCAAATGCAGCCTCTGCTACTCCATAAAGGCTGTTGTAATGCTACATGTTCAAAACAATCTAGAGTAATATTCAACTCCATTAAAGTCAAAAAAGAAAATGACAAACTAGTCCATGCTGTTTGAAACCATGCTGGGTCTAGAAGTTTAAAAGTTTAATTAGGCTTCAGATGAAAATTAAGATAACTTCTTCCAGTCCAAAATAAATTTACAAACACTTTAATTTTCAGTGCAGGAATGTGAGCCTCCATTACACATGCAGTGGAATATTTATCAAGCCATTTTAATTTATTTGTGATGATTATGGTTATCCTTTTTAATTAAATTACAAATCATGGTATTCTAATTTACCGAGATGCACTAATATTCAGAATGAGGGCTTATATTGCCACAATGACGATGGAGAATATGAAAAATAGTAAGTTGCTCATGTAATTCACCCATTTACTGCAGTTAACATATTAGCCAGCATAATGGAAGCAGCTCAACTGTCAGCAACAATCGTCAAAGAGATTATTGTCCAACAGCAGGTAAACTATTTAAACAGTACACACTAATAGTGTGGTCAGTTTTCTAAAGCTGAGAGAGTTGCTCATTGAAAATAAGAAGCACTAACATTACTTGCTAACCTTACCGGTGCAGTCCGCTGACAGGTGGCTGGAGACAGAGGAACAGAGAGGAGGAGGGAATGGATGCATCGCTGTAGTGCAGCTGTGATATGACCACACTGCTTTACAGTCTACATTTTTATTTCATTTATTTATTAAAATCCTTCCATACTTTGGTCCTCTCTATGATTTTCTCTCTGTGTCGCCATGATGCGCTCCTCTTCTTCTTTGCTGGAACAGTTAAACTGAACATTCCTCTGGCATGCACATAAACTTTAAAATTAAACGACTTGTAGACCATAAAAATCTGCATTGACAAATTTTATGATCAACGTTATCGACATAGTCAACTAATCATTGCAGCCCTACTCCCTGCACATCCAGGACCCTCAAAAAGCTGGAAAACTCCATTGGGCAAGGGTGAAAATTAATTCATCAAAGTCCAGGAGCCTTTCAATCAGGGAAGGAGTAAGGAACAACAATGTCTCCCTTAGAGTTGACAAGAAGAAGATACCTCTCCCTACAGAACAACAGGTACAAAGTCTTGGAGGAGTGTATACAGCCGACCTGTCAGATACACATATGGCAGTATTTGTAATGAGCCAACTCTCTGAAGGCTTGCTGAAAACAGATAAATGCCACCTCTCCGGAAAACTCAAGGTCTGGTGTTACCAGTTAACCTTACACCGTCGTTTGATGTGGCCACTGAAATTGTGTGAGATCGCTTTAACATCGGTGGTGAAGATGGACGCCAAAGCCAACAATTGTATCAGGAAGTGGCTAGGTCTTTATCCCTGCCTCTCTGATGTAGCCCTGTTTGGGAAGAACATGTTACAGCTCCCATTAAAGTCTGTTAGCCTTGGCTTTAAACAGGAGAAAGTGAGGCTGCTGTTTGAGTTGAGTGAGTCATGTGACCCAGCAGTCAAAAAAGCCAAGACACCAGTCCGGACAGGGTATAAAGCTGGATTCATGCTGCACCTCTGTTGTCCATGTACACGCAACTGGAAGGCTTGTGTGATGAAATTTACGTCATATCCTCCAGTCCACTAGCGTCCGCAGAGCTCCTCTGCAGACGACTGTGTGCAGCCCAAATTTTCTGACCGTGTGGCCTGACCACGGCCTGACTGCATTGACTGTGCATGTGCAAGATTGAACATCCTATTCATGAGGTGGCGCCACCAACACAGCATACAAAGTCAAAGTAGACGAAGATGATGAAGAGGAAGTGGAAGATGAGAATAAACATACATGAATCATTTTGCAGCAGCAGCAGCTTGAGTGGAGAAGAGCACTGAAAAACGGTAATTCCTCCTTTTCCTTTAAACAGTGCCATTGTTGTAGCTACAAAAAAAAAAAAAAAATGTGTCGCTCTCGCGTTTATAGCCGTGAACAAACTGGTTTGTTTGCGCATTTGTGCTACCCATAGGGCTGGGGCAAAACTACAAATAACAGTTATGCACATGTGTCAGCCGCTTGGCCTGGTAGATGAAAAAAGTGAGCATGTACAGCACCGCATGCATGCCAGCCTCATCCAAAATACACGCAGACCAAAGCGGACCAGAGGGGAAATGCAGCATGAATCCAGCTTAAGTGACAGGTCGAACAAGGACCAGGCAGCTAGCCAACTGAAGCACTAGGAGATAGTTGGGTGGTCACAGCCAGGCAGGGCTGAACTTGGGTGGGCACCACCCCCTAGGAAGTGGTCACAAGCATCAAGAAAGAGACCTAGTAATATTAGAAGAGACCTAGTAATATTAGAGGTAACCAGAATGGAACATGAAACGTATAAAGTCGGGAGGTGGACAAACTCGGAAGCAGTCATTCCACAAGTTATCACATGGGCTGACGTGGAAAATTCCACAAGCAATGCTAAGCTTTCTAATAAGATCCACCTACAATACCCTTCCAAGTTTAAATAACCACCTATGGTATGGCTCAGAAGAGATCTGCCATCTCTGGGATACCCTGAATCCCAGCCTGCAGCACATTTTGGCAGGTTGCAAAATGCAACCTGGAAATGCAGTGGAACGCATTTGGGTGCGGAGCGGTTGAAAACTGTACTGTGGTGTGCCGAGTCGCTCATGGGTACCCTGCAGCTCATTTGCATAAAGATTTCCATTGGTCAGGATTTTTTCCGTACAGTCATGAACCGGAGGCAGCACTCTCGTCCTGAACTTTTAAACCAGCAGTTTTTGATGTCAAATAATGACAGATTCATTAACTGAACCTACTATTTCTCGCAAGAAATGATGTTAGAAACACTTTTCGTTGGTTTGTTTTAAAGATATGGAGACCAAGGACGACATATTGTCTGGTAGTAGCGGAGAGCTGATGATTGCCCACAGCCGGACCCGTCGACCAATCCAGTGAACCAGCCAGCTGGAGGAGAAGATGAGAGAGGAGGGAGGGAGGGAAAGGGAAGCAGATTTGTACGTTACCTGTTCTTGTGAAGACATGAAGGAGAAATTAATAACCACTGTTTCAGGCAACCCAATACTATATGACCAGCCCTTGCTGTCATGAAGAAACAATATACAAAGGAACGAGGTATGGAGAGCAGTGAAAAATGGGCTCATCCAGCTGAAACTCAGGAACCAGTCGGTCAAATTCGACATGCATTATGCGTGTCTGTAGGATTGGGTGAACTCAAAACCGGCGGCAATGATGACAAAGTCGCCTTTTGTAGCGCAACTATACCAGCACTATTAAAAACAATCTGCTCATGGTTAATGATGACTATTCCAGTATTTCCTCCCACATTGCTAGACTCCGCCTAGTCGAGAACTATGCTACATGCCCCTCTTCTACGCCTCACAGGTTGCGAAGTGTGGATTCTTTTCTGAAAAATCCTGACCAGTGGACATGTACCAATAGTCCTGTGGTCCACCACTGCGAGGGCAGTGATCATGATCAAACTTACAGCTCCTTGGAAGGAAAACACAGAGGCAGCTTTTGAGAGAAAACAGGAAAGATACTGAGAACTTGCTGCAGCTTGTACGGACGTAAGATGGAAGGTGTCAACTTGCCCTGTGGAAGTTAGTTGCAGAGGCTTCATTGCAAAATCCACCCAGCAATTCCTGAAGGCCGTGGGAATTACCAGCATCAAGCAGAAGAAGGCGCTCAAGGAAATGGCAGCAGAGGCAGAGCAAGGAAGCTTCTGGCTCTGGCTTAGGAGGAAAAATGCAAAGTGGGGTAAATAAGGATCTCAGGGTCAGCTGCAGAGAGCAGTAGGGAGATGTCCCTATTGCTGCCCCTCCACCTTGAGATGTTCTGGGTTTAAAGGGGTGAAACGTCTATGAAGGGTGGTCCCTAGCTGATGATTCTGTAGCTGGCTCAGTGGCACCGGCGGAGGTGCATCAAGCAACAATCCTATGCAGGCAATTTAGTCCTGTGCTGCACATATCAAGGCATTATACTGAGCTACCACCTCTGCACAGTGATTATTCACGGTGACCGAGCCGAGGTGTGGGTAGGGCAGTCACCTACAGACAATAGTGTGTCAGCACTCCTTGAGGAAATAAGTGAAGCTAGTTTCACCAAACTTGGTACACAGGTTGTCTTTGGGATTTGAACTTTTCAACCCAAAAGTATAGCCACAGGTGCAACTTGGACATGCTGTATGTGACTGATGCATATCTTTGCATTGTTTACGTCTGCTGATGTCTTACAAAAGACAAGAAAGGGATAGGGGAGCTACTCAGTTGTTGCTAGGGAATGTAGAGGAGAGGAAATAAAGGTCCAACTGCAAAAAAAAAAATAAATTATCAGATCTACTCTCCTTGACCATAGGGAAGTCTCAGCTCACTGTCTGCTCAAAATTCTTCAAACTGCAGGTTTAAAACCTGTATTGTTAAATTGTTTCATGTACTTTTTACAGTGTTGCTTTATTTGGTGTAATCATACAGTTGATCATTCAGCAAAATAGGAAAGGCCCATCCATTCCTAAGCACTGACATTTGGAGATTTACTGAGTGCTATACCATATATGACACAAGGACTAAAGGTTTGGGTCTGTACCATGTTGAGTGCAGTTCTAGATGTTAGGATTAATGTTATTTATACTCTTAGACAGTGATAAAGACACACAAGTTTAGTAAACCAGTCAGAGTGTATTGCAGGACAACTGGTCCTCAAAAACGCATACCATGGATAACTCGATCCTCTGGGACCACCCTGGGTGGTCAATTCATCCTCGGAATGGATTAAAACAACTATATTTTTAGTTTTATTTTCATGTTATTTTGTACATATTTTTATGTAATTAAAGGCAGTTTTGGTAATTAAAGAAATTCTTGCAAGAAAAAATGCATATTCACAACATGGTGGCTGAGCTGCAGAAAGGCAGGAAAACCATTTCAGGGTTCCTTCATGGCATCAGCCGCAACTTCTAGGTCTGCTCTATACATATACACGACTCACAAAAAGTTAGGGATATTCGGCTTTCAGGTGAAATTTTAGGATGAACCTAAAATGCACTATAACCTTTACAGGTGAACTTAATTTGACCTTCTCTAACCTTTTGAATGCACATGTCCAACTGTTCAATATTTCAGTACTTTTTGCATAACTTGCTGTTTTCTCACAAGCTGCTTAATGGCAAAATTCACAACAGGTGTTTGATCCATGAATCGCCCAATAAATTTTCTGGTTCAATTAGAGTTGGTATTCAAATAGTCCTCTTCGGACTTCCGGTTATGGCTGCCACGTAAGACGGTCGTGTCTCACTCTGCTCTGCTCCTGGAGAAAAAAAATCGGCAAATAACTCTCTCATTTGGGACAGAACGTATCCCAGCGTTTGGGCGAGGATATGTCGGCGAAGCCTAAGGCTGGAAAACCAGGTAGAGGAAAAAGCGAGCCGCCGAAACAGTCCAAATTAACGGACTTTCAGGTCTGTGACGCAGCAAATAAAATTCCATATATGGCGGAGGAGGCTGGCAACGGTGCGATGTCTGCGGGGAGCGGCGCAGATGCGCTGATGGCTGCCATGAGTTCAATGAGAGTGGACTTTTCCTCTAGATTTGATGGGATTATGGCAGCGTTGGAAGGAATGAGAAAGGAATTGGGTGACTGTGTAGAACGAATGGCGCAGATGGAGCTCCGTCTCTCTAGTGCTGAAGATGACGTCACCCGTCTTCAATTAAAGGTGCGCACTTTGGAAAAAAAAAAATAAATGTCTGGAAGATAATATTCTGGATTTGGAATCTCGGTCGAGACGGAACAACTTGAGGCTGGTGGGTCTTCCGGAGGAATCCGAAGGTCGGGACGCATGTTCCTTTCTGGAAAAGTGGATTCCGGAGGCGCTGGGCAGCGCGGAGTTGCAATCAGCAGTAGTTCTGGAAAATGCACACCGTATTGGCCCACGGAGAGATAAGGGACCGCCGAGGACCTTAATTATGAAGTTTCTCAGCAACAGAGACAGGATGAAGATCTTCAACGCTGCACGCGCTAAAGGAGAGATTAAACACCAGGATCAGCAGGTGCGGTTCTACCCAGATTTGGCCACAGGAATCCAACAATTGAGGAAACAGTTTGATCCCATACGTAAGGAGCTGCGCAACCTTGGGATTCATCATGGTGTAATCTATCCTGCAAGACTGTTGACCACGTATGAGGGCAGAACCCACATCTTCAAGACCCCAGAGGAAGCGCAGGAGTTCATCAAGAAGATCAAAGAAGAAGAAGAGACTGGTGGGAGCTAAGCATGAACAAAATATAAGGTAGAATAATTAAGCATTTGCACAGGCATCTGACTGACTTGAAGTAAATAGCAAGTTTACAAAATATAGATTGTATTATATATTAAAAAAAAACAAAACAAACAAACAAAAAAAAACCTATGATGTACAAAGTTGCTAAAAATTTTGGAGTTAAGTTGGAAAACTACAGAGGAGAGTTAATGTTACGTCATTAAAGCAGTAGAGTTAGGGTGATTGGGAGGATGAAGAAGGAGTGGCTTTGGCTGTTCCCCGTGGATGTGGAGCGGTCGATGGCTATATCGGGAGACGGAATTTTTCTTTTGATTTTGGGGGGTTTGCCACAAGTGTGGGAAGGGGGAATTTGTTTGTGTGTAGTTTGTAGGATGAATGTTCAACCACTCATGTTTTTGCTTCTCTGTATGAGCATGTTTACACTGCAAGGTAATCCCAAACTCTCTATTGATCATAAACCAAGGCGTTAATCTTAATTTAACTTCATGGAATTGCAGAGGTCTACAAAATTTAAAAAAACTTAAACAAGTTATGAATAAAATAAAAGACATGGGTTCAAAAATTGTGTTTTTACAAGAAACTCATCTAATAGAGGAGGATATAAAAAGAATTAGGAGTAGATGGCAAGGAAGTGTCTTCACCTCATCATTTTCATCCCGGGCCAGGGGAGTTATGACTCTCATACATAAATCAGTCCCTTTTCAAGTGAAAAATGTAATTGGAGACAAATTTGGAAGATATGTAATCATTCAAGGTTCTTTGCTATTAGAAAATATAAATCTTGTGAACTTATATGGTCCCAATATAGATGATCAAAAGTTCTTTGCTAATTTATTTCTTATCTTATCATCACTTACAGGGCAACATATAATAGCAGGGGATTTTAATTGTACATTGAATCCCGGTATAGATAGATCAACAGGACTGGATTGTACGCACAATGGATGTAGGATGACTATTAATCATTTTATGAAAGAATTGAGATTGTTAGATATATGGAGAGAAATGAAACCACAAGTTAAAGCCTATTCTTGTTATTCCAGTACCTACAAGACATTCTCACGTATTGATTATTTTTTGATTTCCACAGAATTAAGGTCCAAGATTCAAAACTGCTTTTATGATAACATCGGGATCTCTGATCATGCACCCTGCTGTCTAATATATGTAGATAAAAAATTGACAAAGGAATCGGGTAGATGGCAATTTCAGCATAAATGGCTTCAGGATGAGGAATTTGTCAAGTATATAGAAAAACAGATAGATGAGTTCTTTGACATCAATACTACACAAACATCAGCATGTGTAAAGTGGGAGGCTTTCAAAGCTTTTATTAGGGGACATAAGATAAGATAAGATAAGCCTTTATTAGTCCCACAATGGGGAAATTCCAGGATTGCAACAGCACAGGGATAGCAACACTCAGAGCAACAATCAGAAGGCAAGAAAATATTATTAGTTATACAGGATCAAAATCTAAGAAGACTCGAGAGGAGAGAGCCAAATTGGAACATAAAATAAAAAGTCTTCAGGAATGGATGAGGAATTTGTCAAGTATATAGAAAAACAGATAGACGAGTTCTTTGACATCAATACTACACAGACATCAGCATGTGTAAAGTGGGAGGCTTTCAAAGCTTTTATTAGGGGACATATTATTAGTTATACAGGATCAAAATCTAAGAAGACTCGAGAGGAGAGAGCTAAATTGGAACATAAAATAAAAAGTCTTCAGGAAAAAGTGTATGCAGGAAGTGACCCAAGGTTGGAGAATGAATTACTGATTTTGAGAGCTGAATACGACAAAAAATCAGCGAATAGAGCTGCCTCGAGTCTTCTAAGATTGAAACAATCTTTTTATGAACAAGGTGAAAAATCAGGAAAATTATTAGCATGGCAGATTAAACAATTGGAAATTAAAACACCAATTACCAGTATTATAAGTAATGGACAGGTAGTTATAGATCCTTTAGAAATTAACAGAGCCTTTAGAGATTACTATGAAAAATTATATGATACCAAAAATGAATCTGATTTAATAAAACTAAGTGGGTTTTTGAACGAACTATCTATACCGTGTATTCCAAATGAAAACAGGGAGATATTGGAGTCTAAAATTAGTCAAGAAGAAGTTGGGCTAGCCATTGATAATATGAAATCAGGAAAAAGTGCAGGACCAGATGGTCTTCCAGTTGACCTTTATAAAAAATTTAAGAATAAATTAATAAAACCTTTTTTGGAAATGGTTTTAGAAGCATTTCAAAATAATAATTTACCATCATACATAAATAATGCCTTAATTATACTGCTGCCAAAACCAGGTAAGCCCTCTAATAAATGTGAAAATATGAGACCAATAAGCCTATTAAATGCCGACCTTAAGATAATCTGTAAAATTTTAGCAAGACGAATACAAGAAATTTTACCAAATATTATTAATCGAGATCAGAATGGCTTTATAAAGGGAAGACAAGGCTTCCATAATGTAAGAAGACTATTTAATATTATTTATTTTAATAAAGAAGCACCGGATACAGCTCTCCTATCACTGGACGCCGAAAAGGCCTTTGACAGAGTTGAATGGCCCTTTCTTTTTGAAGTCTTACAAAGGTTTGGACTTGGAAATAATTTCATAAAATGGGTTCAGATAATATACAATAATGCTACAGCAGAAATCCTAACAAATAATAATATTTCAAAATCAATAAAAATCAATAGAGGATGTCGACAAGGCTGTCCACTTTCACCTTTACTGTTTACTATAGCAATTGAACCTTTAGCGATGGCGATACGTTTACATTCACAAATATATGGAATTAAAGTTGGACCAACAGAACATAAAATCTCCCTGTACGCCGATGACATAATTTTGTTTGTCGAATCTAAAAAAATCAATTCCAACCTTGTTGAATTTAATAAAGAATTTTGGGGAAATATCAGGATATAAAATAAATAAAACTAAATCTTCAATATTAATGCTAAATGAGACCCAGAGAAATTACCCAGACCCTGAGGTAAATCAATTTAATGTTGTAAATCAGTTTAAATATTTAGGAATTCAAATTGTGCCTAAGCTAGAATCAGTCGCCAGTGTCAATTATGAAGCCTTAATGACAGATATCAATGAGTTACTTCAGAGATGGATGTCACTACCAATGTCGATGATAGGGAGAATCAATATACTTAAAAGTAATATTTTACCTAAAATACTTTATTTCAATACATTCCCTTACCACCACCTTTAGATTTATTCTCAAGAATTAAAAAAAAGTTAGTGGAATTTATATGGAACAACAGGAGGGCTAGATTACGTCTGTCTTTATTATATTTACCATTTGATCGTGGGGGTCTGAAATGTCCAAATTTTATGTTGTATTATTGGTCGGCACAACTGAGATCTATGACATATTATTTTTCATTAAATGATCTCCCTCACTGGACTGAAATGGAATCATACAATTTACCTTTACCTCTTCCCGTATTTATATACTCAGATTCGGCAAAAAAATTACAAAAACAAGTTAAAAATCCATTTGTAAAGCATATGATCAAAATATGGTGTGAAGCTAAAAACTATTTAAAAGAACCACAGTTATTGTCACAATTTAGTCCAATATGGGGTAATCAATATTTTAAACCAGGGAGAGCGGACGCTGTATTTAAAGTATGGAATTTAAAAGGGATACAAAAGATTCAGGATTTATATTTGCCATGTGCAGATAACATAATGTCTTTTGAAGAGCTGAGGATCAAATTTAATCTTAATAGAACACATTTTTTAAAATATCTTCAACTTAGAAACTTTATTCGATCAAATCAAAATAAAGCTCTCACTCGACCTATTTATTCATCCTTGGAAAAAATGTTGATGAAAGATAGTAAAAGAAAGGGTATTATTTCAGAGTTTTATAACTCATTGACACTATCTTCAAGCGAAAATTCACTGAAAAGATTAAACTACTGGAAAGAAGATCTGCAAACTGAAATTTCAGAGGAACAATGGGAATTGGCTTGTACAGAAGCTCAAACCAAATCAATAAATGTACGTCTTAAATTGATACATTTCAAATGGTTAATGCGGATGTATGTTACACCGGTGGAGTTAAATAGATATAACAAAAATATACCAGATACGTGCACAAAATGCATGGAAAGTAAAGGAACCCTGTTTCATTGTGTATGGGAATGTAGATTAATAAGAATGTTTTGGGAAGAGGTGAGGGTAACAATTGAAAAAATAATCTCAAAACAAATCATATTGAATCCTAAACTGTTTTTGTTGGGTCTGTACCCAGAAAAGCATAATTTTAATAAAAGTGAAAGAACATTCATAGACCTCAGTTTGCTTAATGCCAAAAAATGTATTGCACTATTATGGAAAAAGACTCATAGACCAGATGTGACTCAGTGGTTAAGACAGATGTTAACAAACCTTCCATTAGAAAGAATAACATATATACTGAAATCAAAGGAAATTGTGTTTGAGAATATATGGAGACCTTTTATTGATTATGTAAAAAATTTAAACATAACTCTTGAAGAAGAAGGTGAATGATGTGTGTGGACCTTGTAAATTCCAAACTGATGAACATAATATGTATACTTATGTAATGGATTGTCTAGACTAAACAGAGGAGCATTGTTGAAGACTTGATTTTGTTGGTGGTTGTTGGTGTTTTTAGTGCATTTTTTTTGTAGTACTTTAGTGTTAGTGTTTGATTGTTTGTATCATGTTTGTTAAAAAAAAAAAAAGGTTCAATAAAGATATTGTGGAAAAAAAAATAGTCCTCTTCATCATGCTGTTCACATTTTGACATCATGAGACGATAACCAACACCTAACAATTGATCAACAGTACATCGCCATTGTGAGGCTTCAAATAGGATGTTCTCAGAGGGAAGTGGCCACTGAGCTTATTGTGTCAGAGTGTCACCAACGGGTTGCAACAGAGATACTGAGAGACTGGAAGAGTCACAGAAAGACATAGAAGTGGACGTCCTTTGGCCACATCCCACGCTGATGACAGTTTCATTGTAAACAGTGCCCTGCAGAACCGGATGATGAATACCACTCAACTCCAGGCACATTTAAGGGAGGTGAGAGGCACCCAAGAGTCACATCAGACCATTCAAAACCGTTTACATCAGCGTGGTCTGCGTGCTAGATGACCTGCAAGGGTAGCTGGCTAGCTAGGGTAGCTGAGAGCGCTGTGCATCAGCCACTGTTGTCACCAGACGAGCCTTTGGTGGTGGTAGTGTTAGTCTGTGCATGCATGTCTAGTCAATACAGAATTGCCCTACACCTTGCGAATGGTACACTGACAAACTGTTACTTCCTGAACAGCATCATTAATCCAGACATTGTGCCCCTGCATGAACAACACAGGTCTGATTCCATCTTCATGGACGACAATGCTCCAGCTCATTGGATTGCGTCATTAGGGAACGGCTGCTGGAGGCTGGGGTACCTCAAATGGAGTGGTCTACACTTTCTCCAGACCTGAATCCCCTAGAAAAACTATGGGATCAGCTGAGTCACCGTGTAGATGCTTGTAACCTTACACCCCACAATCTCAATGACCTGAGGGCTGCCCTTCAAGATGAGTGAAATGTCATGCCTCAGCAGATAATAAGTTGACTTGTGAACAGCCGTAAATGTCGTTGTCAAGCTGTAATTGATGCTCAAGGGCACATGACAAGTTATTGAGACAGACATTTTTTGTTGTGGTATCCCCACCACTGTTGTTGGCTTTTGTTTCAATAAATTGTTTGAGATGAGGAAATCATGCTTCAAGCAGGCGTCTACTTAAATGCCCTACTTTCATGATATAATATCACTGTAGAGTGAACTTTTTACATTTTCCATAAATTTCACCCGAAAGCCAAATATCCCTAAGTTTTTGTGAGTAGTGTATGTACGTACAGCTCTGGAAAGAAATAAGAAACCACTGCAGAATCTTTCCTAAATTAGCGTCTCTACATGTATGGCAGCCATTCAATGTGATTATCTGTTGATTTCCAACACAAGGACACCTCAGTCTAATGACGTACTAATTCGGTGGTCTTCTAAGCATGATAAGATGCATGAAAGCTGTGAATAAAAATCAGAGTTATTTCACAAATACATATTTCTGAGTTCTTCCTAAGTTTAAACTTCAGTGTTGTAGTGTTTAAGAATGAACATGAACTTGTTTTCTTGCATTTTTTGATCTAAAAGCACATCAAAAAGAAAAATCTTTTATTGTTTTGGCCATTTGTCATTTTCTGTGAGTAAATGCTCTAAATCAGGGGTGTCAAACTCGTTCCATTCTGGGCCAAGACCCTGCAGCTTTTACCTCCACCCAGTGTCTTCCACAGGTGATTTAACTGAATTTCTTCCCACTGATTGCTGATTAGCAAAAACACCTGCTGAAGATACTGGTTGGAAGTAAAATGTGCAGGGTCTTGGCCCAGAATGGATCGAGTTTGACATCCCTGCTCTAAATGATGATAGTTTGACTTGGAAATTGGGTCAGCTATTTTCAGTACGTTAAAGAATAAAACAAAATTGTTCATTTTACTCACGTATGTATAACTAGTAAAATTAGATGAAGTGATAATTTTGCAGGGGTCTTTTAATTTTTTCCAGAGCTGTGTGTGTGATTTGTTATGAACATTTTATAGTCTTGTTTTATTATGAGGCCTGCTGTGTACATACAGTATATATATGGTGTGATATGTAACATACTGTAATGCATTAAGGTATTACATTTATTATCCCAAAGACCAAAGGGGGATTATGTTATGGTGATGTTGATCTGTCCGTCCATTCTGCAGACAGTACCTATTGTGTGAAATCAAATCCTCTTACAGTTTTGCTCCAAATGTGTTGAAACTTTGTACCAGGGTTTAATATACACTGATGATGTGCATGGAAAAGTTGAAAACTGACCTCCTTCAGTAAGATACTGGGATCTTAAAAGGAACTCTGATTATATTGGCATGTTAACTCTATATGCTTTATTTTTATGTTAGTAACATAACTATAATATAATTTTTTTTGAAAATAATTCCAAGTTTTATATATTTTTAAAAAACTTTATTATGATGTAAATCGCCATTTTTGTTTACATCGCAATGCATTCTGGGTAGTAACGTAGAATGGTTGCAGCCGTTTTTTCTGTCTTATACAAGCCAAGAAGCGAAGCTACTAACTTCTGCCATTTGTCAGTGAAAATGCCACATTGTGCAGCTTTTGGATGTAATTTCCAATCAAAGGAAAATAAAGAGAGCAGGGTAAGCCTCCATAGCTTTCCTAAAGAGGGAAAGTTGAGGAAAAAGTGGGGCGGCAGCAGCTCAGCAGGTAGAGCAGGTCGTCTAATAACCCGATGGTTGGCGGTTCGCATCACGCTCTCCCCAGATATCCTGCCGTTGTGTCCCTGGGCAAGACACTTCACCCGCATTGCCTCCAGTGCCCATAACACTGGGACGCTGAAAAGTGGGCGCTGGCACGCTCGTGCGCTTTGAGCGATATTGTGCTTTATCATAGCGTGATTAATACATATGTCAGCTTTATCAGGCATGCGCTATAGCGCGTGATCACAGACACTCAGAGTGACGGAAATGTGGCTGCCAATCCACGCCAACGGCCTCTCCGGCCACCACCGAGCATTTAAACATTTTTACACATTCATACCCAGTGTTATGTGCACTGGACGCAATGTGGGTGAAGTGTCTTGCCCAGGGACACAACGGCAGGATATCTGGGGAGAACGTGATGCAAACCGCCAACCATCGGGTTATTAGACGACCTGCTCTACCTGCTGAGCCGCTGCCGCCCCACTTTTTCCTCAACTTTCCCTCTTTAGGAAAGCTATGGAGGCTTACCCCGCTCTCTTTATTTCTCTTTGATTGCGCGGCTTTTGGATGTAATTTCCAATGTGGCATTTTCACTGACAAATGGCAGTAGTTAGGAGCTTCGCTTCTTGGCTTGTATAAGACAGAAAAAACGGCTGCAACCATTCTACGTCACTACCCAGAATACATTGCGACGTAAACAAAAATGGCGATTTACATCATAATAAAGTTTTTTAAAAATATATAAAACTGGGAATTATTTTCAAAAAAATTATATTATAGTTATGTTACTAACATAAAAATAAAGCATATAGAGCTAACATGCCAATGTAATCGGAGTTCCTTTTAAAAGGAGACAGACGGGTGACCGTGCACTTGCCTCAGTGCTATTGTCTGTAATAAAGTGTGATTTATTAGCAATTTGTAGTCTTGTTTTATTGCAAGGACAAGTTGTCTATGGTATGCACTTTTGAGTACCAGTTGTCTGTCCACTGGCATGACAATGTGCTTGTTATTCATGCTTTTGCAATGTGTGATTCCATCGTGGGGAGAGTCAGTCCACTGGCTGGCCTGTCACCCTGTACAACGTGTTAATTTGAGTTGACACATTAATAGTAACTTTGATTAAAATTTATCAACACTGGTGGTTTAAAAACTTTTCTCTCTCTGGTTTGCAGCTTGTCAAGCATTCTTTCACTCATTCACACATTCACTCATCTGTCTACTTCAATTCTGGTCTGTAATCTGTCTGGTGTGTAATCAAGTAAGCGTTAGGGCATTATTATTATCATTATTATTCTTTTGTACTAGTAAAGGTGTGATTACTTAAGAAATACTTATTACCGTGTACTCATAACTGTAAACTATATCTCAAATGTGTATGTACTTTGTCTGACTGTTGTCCTACGTATAAAAATATATCATGTTGACAGGAAAAACAAACAACAAAACAAAAATGTTGGTGCAGGTGTGATTTACCACAGGTTTTTTTTTTTTTTTTTTTTATATCCTGTCTGTTGGGCTAGTAAACCATGTCATACAGTGTCCATTTGTCCCTCTCTTTGGCACCCAGAAAATGTCCATCTTATTGTTGTCTTTGTCCATTCTTTGGCTCCCAGCTGGTATCATATCTTCGGCACACACACATAGAGCAGAGAATGTTCATGACCCACTTGCAGAGGTGGGGTTATGTTACTCAGCAGTTCTTGGAGACGATTGCCACAAATGAAGTACACAGAGATGGAGTCATGTTTGTCACTCAGCAGTTCTTGGTTATAGGCAGTTGCCACAAGCAAAGCAATACTGGCCTGTTGTTGTCTTCAGCCACCTGCCGGTGACTTTGCAAGAGAGTTCTTAGTCCGTTGTGCCAGAGAGCTGCTCATTCAGGAAGTGTGCATGCTGTAGTGCTGGTTGATGGATGGATTTGGTGATGACATCTGTGTTGACACTGGGTGATGATGCTGGGGTGAGGGAAGCAATGAAACAATAAAGATAGCACTGGTCTGCCGTGGTTCAGTCCCCCCCCCCCCACCAAAACAAAAAAACAAAAAAAAAAAACCAACCCAACGGACAAAAAGATTCCTGAGACGTATACAGTGATCCCTCGCTACTTCGCGCTTCACCTTTCGCGCCCTCAGTGCATCGCGGATTTTTCAAAAATATTCATCAAAAATTCAAAATTGAGAAATAATGGGCGGGCGCTAGCAGAAGGCAGGGAGACTACATTAGACCATTAGGTGTCAACACGGAGAGCTGCACAACTCTCTGTTCGCTGTTCTCGTGTTGGCTCGGCTCGGAAATCTCGCAAGCTGATTGGCCGAGACGTTTCACCCCGCAAGCTGATTGGCCGAGACGTTTCACCCACCTCCTCTCCCTGCCGAGCACCCACGAAGGGAAGGAAGACCGCATTCATTGCTTTTTATCGCTCGTGTTACTTAGTCTCGCTGCGTGGAACTTTTTGCTGTTCTCTTGTGCCATTTTGTGCGAAATAGTCTTCCCGTCGAGCCACTACGCCGCCTCCTCCAGCTCTACCGGAAGCTGCCCTCGATGATCCTGCGCCTCTAGCACCTCACGATGAGGCATCACCTGAGGAGCAGTAAAGCTCTCATTAACCTGTGCAGTAAATCATTTTCATCTTGAGTTACGTATCTTGTTATAAGAATAAAAGAGTTCTAAAAACATATTTATGTACACTTTGTTTACATCTACGTATGTATGTACACGTACACACACACACGTGTGTGTGTACGTGTATGAGAGAGAGAGAGTGAGAGAATGAACGTACGTATTATTTATGGATGACGTCATTAGGGGTGACGCTACTTCGCGGTTTTTCACTTTTCGCGGTTGGTTCTGGAACCCATTAACCGCGATAAGTGAGGGATCACTGTATTCTGTTCATATATCATCCACATGAAAATTAAAACTAGGACTTAAATAGAATGCCACTGTTTCTCTGTTGTGGGTGTCAGTCTGTGAGGTTACTGTCTTAATACAATTAAAATATGTGATTCCTTGAAAAAAAAATGTGTAGAATTATAAGATTATTAACTACAATGAAAAGGGTAAATTAAGTTGTGATATATACCTTCCTAAATTATATTATGTTTGCTTTATGAACCACAATGATCTAAACTGAACCTAAAATAAACCAAAATAAGATAAAACGTTTTCTGCTTAGATTCATTGGGCCATATGAATTTCTGCATCTTTGGACTTTAAATAATGTCACAAGTTCGACAAAAAAGTGGAATTAAAATGTAAAATGTGAGCCACAGAATTACTAAAATTCAAAACCGGCAAAAAGGTATGTCAAGAAGAGAAAAATTCAAAAAATCAAAAGAAGAAAACACATTCATTTAAAGAAAAATACATCCATAGGGCCCTAGTTTCAGTTTTTAATTTCACATCCTTCTGACTGCGCTCTAGTGCTTGGGGTCATAAGAACATTTAATAGCCCACACCTCTAATTGATTCAAACCAGATACTGTTGGTAAAATAAATATCAACTATATAGTTAGCAAATAGGCTTTTGTTTTCACTTTTATAACTTCTTGTGTACATGTTCTCACACATTTTCTTACAAACACATTCTCACACGATATCCTATGAAACTAATTTACTTTTCATGTACATGATGTCATAATTTACTTAGATGGAAGGGGCTCTCTTTTATTTATCATACATTCTTATTTTCTGCTTTTTCTAATCTAACTTTTCTTTCAGATAATGTAATTGATGGAGACTAAATGATCCTCCATCTGGAAAACCCATTTCAGATCAGATAGGCACCAGCCACTCATTTTCATCACTATATTTTTGCCTCATGTTTTTACATATGGGAATTGCTGTAAGGGCTCACACTGTTACTTTGAGATTTTCCTATATTCCATCAAAGTAAAACCCTAGAGACGTTATTTATTTTAAAAACAAACAAACTGCAGTTATTTATTTTTAATTTTTAATTTTATCTTACTTTAAAGGCTATTTTATTCTATTTTAAGCTTATTTTAAGTTATATCTTATGGTATTTTAGTTATTATTATATTAAGGTTATTCCTTATTATATTATAGTTATTTCTCTTTATTTTGAGGTTATTTCTTGTTATGACCTTTATCTTCTCTATTTTTTGTCTATTTTATTATTTTCTCTCTCTCTCTGTCTTGGCCGTTAATATCACTCCACGATATCCTGCTGCTGTATTTTTCCGGAGTATCCTTCCATGACGGGGCACCGTCAAGCTTTACCGAACGAACCTAGAACTACTGTAATTAATGCTTAACTCTCAACTCTTTACACGTATTTTCAGACCAACCACGGACTCGAACCGGGACGAAAGGTTTTTAAAGCATTAGTAATTAATAATCAAATTTACTCACTTCAATCCTCTGCCTTGGGTAGACTCCATCACCTCCCATGCCGGCGGAAGGATCCTCCGTTTCTTCACTTCTAACAAACCGTCTCAGTTGGAGCCGATGTGGGAGGTGTTTTAGTTGCCGTGCACAGACCTGGAGGGTCCTTCCACCGGGGAGGAAGGGTCTTAGGGTCCCTGGTTCAGGTGCCAAATATGTTGAAAAAAATTCCTTTTCAAAAATCAGGCAGGATCAAAGTTTCAACAAATTTAATATGCACTGATCAGCGGAAGACAATACAGAGTACAGCTTTCACAGACTGCTGCAGTGCATTGGCTTAACCAACAGTGTTTCTGGCATATATATATATATATACAGTATATATATAATATACAAGGGACCGTTGGGGTGGGGTCTCTTCTTGATGAGTTCATTCATGACTCAGTGTGATAAGGTTTGTGGAGCCTCTTGATATTTCATTCATGACTAAGATTGTATTTGCTGAGTTCATGCAGAAAACACTAGTGATAAGCTGAATAGTCAGTGATAGAACTGAACATTCACACTTACATCAGCGTCCTTCAATCTGTTTTTTTCCACTACTCAACAGCTCCAAATATGGTAACAGGATTTCCTAGATATACACATTAAGCTTTATATGGAAAAAATCATTTTCATAAAAATTAATATAACTCAGTGTAACAGAATTTTTCCATCAGTACATATTTTGTTTTATTTACATTTTACACAATGTCCCAACTTTACTGGAATCAGGGTTGTATATTTGTCTGGACCAGTTCATAAAAAAGATTTGATTATGTGTAACTTACATTTAAAGATACTTGTGTGGAGCTTTTGAAATCTTCCTGTTTTTGAAATCTGAAGTGATTATCTCGTTTCCATTTTGTTTGCTCCCTTAATTAAATCCTTATCAGTTACGTAAAACATCCCTTTTTGTACACTAAGAACAGTTTTACTTAGTACTTAATGTAATCCTCAAATTTTAGTGAGTCTTTGAAAGCTACAGTATGTTAAATCAAAACCATCTGAGAGATCCAGGTTATATAATCTGTTATTCTAAGAATCAGGAAAAAGTCACAAATAGGAGGGTTTGGATTAAAACGTCTCAAACTGTACATGGAATTAGTGACTGACACCACTTTGTAGGTCACAGTGTTATGGTGGCATTTCTATGAAGCTCACCATAAAGTCTGGAATACTTTTGTCGTTGCATATCAGGATATAATTTATACTAGGACATTTCAGCTGAGAGAAAAACGTGCAGTGTTAGAAGACAAACTGATCAAGAACACAGGGATGGCAATTTTCCGCCGATCCGCGGATTTCCGCCGATTTTATCATCATCTATGTCATAATTTTGTACCTTTACCTTGTTCTCAATAAAGTTTGGAAAAAAAAACATACGCGCTTGGCGCTTCCCCGAAGTCTCGCGATAACCCGGATGTACTCAAGCTACTGCTGTATTGTAAACAGCCCTACGATTGGATAGTTGCAAACGATTGGACCAATCAAATGGCTCGTATGCTTTGTCAAAAATTCATTTCGGCTTGTTCTCAGGGATGTGATTTTTCCGGTAATTCACCGAATTCCGCTTTATTTGTATATTATATGTACGTTAAGTACGTTAGCGGCTTATGGTCCACGACGCAGTGAAAGTGTGCTCTTTCAGCCAGAACCGGAAGTGGCGTACGCCAGGTAGAGAGCCATTAACTCTTTGTCGAACATGCTGTATTTACGCTCACTGTCGCGCAAAGACCTGCTTAAAAAAAAGGTGAGCGGCTGCCAAGAACCGGCAACGCATTGCTCCACGACGGCCGCTATGCCCATGTCCGAGACGTGGGTAATGAGCGCTGTTTTAACCTCAGAACGCCTGCTCCTGTTCAGGAGTCCAGTCGACTCGGTTTCCGTTTGAGTGCAGTGTACAGCGGCTGTTTGAGCTGAGCTGCGCGGGGGAGGAAAATGAGCTGCTCAAGACTCAATGGAGATTGAAACTGGTGATCTGAAATGAATGCTGAAATTATAAAAAGTAATGGTATGTTGGAATTTTATTTCTATTATGGAATAGATAAAATTAACTGATTTTGATTTGATCAAGTGTTAAAGCATGTGATGGATAATGCTTGTTGGAATATTTACCTCCGCCAAGGAGGTTATGTTTTCATCGGCGTTGGTCTGTCTGTCTGTTTGTTAGCAAGGAAAAGTTATGGACGGATTTTCATGAAATTTTCAGGAAGGTGTGCAATGGCACGGGGAACAGATGATTAGATTTTGGTGATGATCTGAGTGTGCATACCTCCATCAAGGGCTTTTTTTGTATTTGTGCAGCAGGATTACACAAAAACTACTGGATGGATTTGGATAAAATTTTCACCAAAGGTGGTTCTTGGGCTAGAGAGGAACCCATTATATTTTGGTGATGATCTGAGAATGCATACCTCAGCCAAGGCGCTTATCTTCTCACATTGTGTTAGCAACAATACTCCAAAACTGATGGACAGACTTTGATGCAATTTTCACCACAAGTGGCTATAGGCCTACACACAAAACCATTACATTTTGGAGTTGATCCATGACAAACGGAAGGAGCCTTGGCGGAGGGATGCGCTCTGAGTGCTTTTCTAGTTTAGGAATGCTATCTTCTTGGAACATAAGTCAATATTATACAGTAATAAGTGGCATTCAGCTGTTTGTTTTATGTCATGTAAGCACAGTTCTGGTACTTAAAAATCATAAAAACCCAGGAGCTTCGGGGGAGCGAAGTGACAGTAAAGGTGAAAATTGGCTCAAAGTTCAATGAGGTAACAGAAACACTTGGACAGTTTCTGAAGAAACCAGAAAAGGAGATGAAGTTCAAAGTTCAGAGACTGACACAGCTTGCTGCCAAAAGGAAGAAAGTTTCACATTAGAAGTGACTTGGTGACCAGTGTAATAGTGTAAAAAAACTCTAATAGAACTGTTAAATATGTTGGACTAAAGACAGTGAGACAACATTGAAGAAAAAGTAAGTTAACTTTTCATTAAATTTAATGATTTATCTAAGTCTAGTATTTCATTTTTTTAATCATTTTTTTTTCAGTCTAAATTACTTGTATTTTACTGAAAACCTCCCAGCTTCAGGGGGGCTGTGCCCCCCCCCCCCCGGCCCCCCCGTAAGTCAATCGGCCAAATTAGATTTCAGCTGAAATCAGAATTTCCTGTTGCCATCCCTGAGAACAGTTTTACAGTTTTCAAGAAAAGGATGAAATAAGATTTTAAAGGGCCTATATCATGCTGTTTTAAGCCTTTCAGAGTAAACTATATGCATGTATGTGATAGTATATTACCTTTGGTACACTGGAGAATGAATTTCTTATGAAATATGAGTTATTTTCGCGAGCTACATTTCCAACCCGGAAGTAAGATGCCTCGATCTTTTGAGACTCCACCTCTCCTTCTTGTGGCTGCCGCCCATTTCATGACGATAATAAACTCCAACCATTTCTGACGAGTAGGCTCTTCTTTAGGAAGGCTGAACAAACTGCTAAATCTCTCACAGCCAAAGACACATTTACGCCACTTAGAAGACATTGTCTTACGTAAAAAAAGCAAACAGTTGTTGTCACTGAGCAGATTAGGTGTGAGAGGAACTACTTCTTCACAGCGTCAATGCTAAAGTGAAAGAGTTTTGCCGATCACCGCTCCGTTAGCTGCGTGGAGAAAGTGGGTGTGTGCGTTAGCCTGGGAGCGGTGCTGGCAGCACAGACACTTCCTGGAGTGGGCGGCTCACCCACATTCATACATATGAACATGGGGACCCAATCATTATCAGGGACAGGGCAGAGCAGCAGCTCAGAGAGCAGGGTTGAGGAGGAATACCCAGAGATGCGTGAATGGAGAAAAATACCACTTTGGGGGTGTTTTTTGGTGAGGAATTAACATTATAACATGCTTAAAAGCTCAAAAAAGTCGATTTTGCATGATATAGGCCCTTTAACCCCTTGCACTCTGGTCAATTTCCCTAAAAATGCCTAAAAATAACGTACCCAAAGTAAATCAAAAGCTGTTCTTCAACCCTTTGCAGTATCTTCATGGGGTTGGTCTCATTTAACTAACTAACTAACTAACTAACCTGCACTTATATAGCGCTTTTCTAGTCACAAAGACCACTCAAAGCGCTTTCATTAATACTAACCCTCTATTCTAAGGGCCTATAGGAAACAGATATCTAGGGACAATTTAGAACAGCCAATTAACCTAACATGCATGTTTTTGGCATGTGGGAGGAAACCGGAGAAATCCCGGAGTAAACCCACGCAACACGGGGAGAACATGCAAACTCCACACAGATCACTGTTAGTCGGGGGCTGGGATCGAACCCACGATCCCACGATCCCCACAATCCCCCGGCCAAGGGTAAACTGTGCTGCCGCAGTGCTAACCACTGCGCCACCGTGCAGCAAAGAAAACATTTAAAAGAAAACACTTTGAATTTTTTGGCAAAACAGTCATAATCTCTTGAAGTGCTCCTGCCACTGAGTAACGGTCATCTAAACATACTGAACTTGACGAAAATAAATTTCACCTGGGTATTTTTTTTGGATACAAATGCTTGCAAATAACACACAGCTGTCAGATCCGGACTGGAAAATGCAACAGAAATGTAGAACCAAGTGTTATCCAGCTGAGGTCAAAATTTTGTAACAATACCACAAAAAATGAATATATTACACAGCTTTTTTGTCAGGTTGTTCCCAGGCGTTTTAAACTGTGCCATTTGGCACAGTTTGGAAAAAACGTCTGTAAACTTTTGAATGATTCAATATAGAAGCTTGATCTTGGGCTCTAATGAAAGGTGACACCTCAGGGCTGTGTGTGTGGGGGGGGTTGTTTATTCATTCATGAATGAACAAACAAGCCCCCACACACAAAGAAGCATGCCCACGTAAAAACCTGTGTGGCTTTTTTTTTTTTTTTACAAGAAAAATAACCTACCAGTGCACTAAAAATTATACTAAAATATCTGTAATGTAGAAGATAACTCCCCCCCCCCCACCCGCTACAGAGGACGGACATCGCCCATCGCTACATGACGGACCGCGGTGACGGTGCGCCGCGGTCTACTACGCACAGTTGTACTAAAATATCTGCAATCCGCTGCAGAAGAATAGCGGGGGGGGGTGGGGTGTTCACGGTCCGGACGCGGCGCACGGCCCGATACGTCATGTGGCGATGACGCACAGTTGTAATTTACCGATCGGCTCAAAGTCATTATTGATTACAATTTCAGGGATAAAGAATAATTTAGCTTATAACACTTACCTGTCCACAACAGCAGTGTCCGCTGGCGAACTCTTCTTCCTCATTGTCCAGACGAACATGATGCTGGTCCTGCTTGTTACGACTCGTGGTTCTGGTCACGCGGACCCGGTCAAACCATGATTCCATTATTGCGTTTTGCACTTCCATGATTGCGGTTTTTGGCGAACGATTTTTCAAAACAAATAAGAACAGTAGTAAGAAAAAAGACTCGGCGAACGTGTGTGTGTCACCCCAGCGGCTTACACAAAACAGATTCTGACGCACGGGCCGTACGCTTTCAATTGTCGAACTTCTCCTGCTTCAATTGGCTCACTGTATTCGCAGCCGTTGTAGGCTGGTCCCTTCTTGCTAGGTTTTCAGTCATTGTTCTTCAAGGTTTCAGAAACCCAATCAAGGCTCTTATTAGTCGATTGGCTTCAGGTGTGCCTGGCAATGGCAGTAGGTGTGTGCGTTGCTGGCTCCTGCCTATATTTTTTTTTTTTCTTTACTTTTTTAAACCCTATTTTGCTGTAAGCTGTTAATGTTTTGGACCATTTAATATATGCAGAATCTGTTTTGAAATAAGTCCAAAACAAGAAAGCAGACTGAAAAGGAGGCAGGCAGGGAACAATATTTAACACCAGCCTTAGCTGAGGATGCTAGTATCAGCCTTAACCCTGCACTTGTTGCCTTGCTAGAGCAACACAGAATGTCCATAGCTGCTGACTTCAAAGCTTCATTTGAACTTATTAATGGTAAGCTGGACAAAATTCAAGCAGATGTGGCGAACCAGGAGCAACGCATTGGCGACCTTGAAAACAACGCGGAGGACGTCAGCCAGCGCCTAGCGGCGCTTGAAGTTACATGCGAGTCAATACAGGAGGAGAACAAACTTTTGAAAAACAAACTTTCTGACCTGGAGGGAAGAAGCAGGAGGCTGAATATTCGTCTGGTGGGTCTGCCGGAGTCCTTTGATGTGGGTCCACGGCCATCTGAATTTTTTTCTCAGCTGTTGGTGGACGTCTTTGGCGCACAAACTTTGCCATCTCCCCCAGAGCTGGATAGAGCCCACCGCAGCCTCAGGTCCAAGCCGGGTCCGAATGGGAAGCCGCGCGCTGTCATTATTTGTTTCCACCGGTTTCGGACCAAAGACTTGGTGATGAGAGAAGCGCGGAGACGCCGTGGGACTTTGGAATATCGTGGGCATAAACTTCAGTTCTACTCGGGATTATAACGCCGACGTTCAGAGGCAGCGAGCCGAATATAAGGAGGTTATGTCCGAGTTTGTACAAGAGAGGTTTTCGTCCTTCTCTCTTTCTTCCCCGCCAGGCTCCGGATAACCTCTTCAGACGGCAAGAAAACCCAGTGGCTGGCGTCCGTCTCAGAGGCCACCCGCTTCATGCAAACTATGAAGAGAAACAGCAATTTTCGCCTTGAACTGGACATTTCTGGGTTGACCAGCTGCCGCGCTGGGCTGCTTGTTACTTCATTGAAGCTGCACTGACTGGACATTGATGCATTTTCAGATGTTTAAAAAACAAGGTAAAATTGGCTCCCTATACGTTGTTGTTTACTTAATTCTTTTTTTTAATTTTATCTTATTTATTTATTTTTTTTTTTTTAGGGTAAAAACGTTCATAATATGCAGGATTGAAGCAGTTGTATGGGAGCATTCTGTTAGGATGAAAATAAGAGCTGGAGATGGAGCAGTTGCTGTTTTTTTTGCAACCCGGCTGGAGTGTTGTTATAGGTTTGGTTGTTGGATTTTTTTATTTATTTATTTTTTTTTAATTTTTATTTTTTTATTTATTTTTCTTTTGTTTTGTTTTTTTGTTATGGTTTTATTTACACCCCCTTACCCCTTCCTTTTTTTTTTTTTTTTTACCCGTATCTCACTTTATTCTTCTTTGGGCTACACAACATAATATATAAATTTTACTCTTTGAATGAATAGTAATCTTACTTTGGTAAGCTGGAATGTGAAGGGGTTGAACCATCCAATTAAACGAAAGAGAGTCATGTCAACGTCTAAAGCAGTTTAAGCCTGGGGTATTGTTTTTGGCAGGAAACCCATTTGCAGGATTCCGACCACTTGCGTTTGTCAAAATGTTGGTCAGGACAATTTTTTTCATTCAAATTTAAAGCTAAGGCCAGGGGCGCTGCTATTCTTATTGAACGAAATATCCCATTTTATTCCCTCTATGTTGTATCAGAAAAAAAATGGACGATTTGTAATAGTATCAGGAAAACTTGGCGATAAACATGTCACTTTGGCTAATCTGTAAGCCACGAAAATTTGATGATGTGCACTTTTTTTCGCAACCTTTTTTCGCAACTTCTAGATTAAATACTCATTCTCTAATTCTTGGGGGTGACTTTAATTGTATATGGATCCGATCTTAGATCGCTTCATCTTCAAAACCTGCTAGTCTTAATAAATCTGCAACTTATGTTAAGTCTTTTCTTGAGGAATATAGCCTTACAGATCCTTGGCGTTTTTTACAATCCTAACGGCAGGGACTAATTCTATTTTCTCTCACGTACACCATACTTATACCAGAATAGATTATTTTTTTGTTGACAATTTATTAATTAATAACCTTTGCTCTTGCAGTTATGATAGCATCTCGGTTTCTGATCATGCCCCTCTTGTACTTAAAATGATCCTCCATGGATGTGACTCCATGAGAAAGCATTGGAGATTGGATCCATTATTACTTACAGATGAAAAATTGGTTGCGAATATTTCTTCTAAAATTAATTTTTTTTTGAAAGAAAATAAAACTCCTGGTATGTCAAATAAAACGATATGGGAGGCCATGAAGGCATTTCTTAGGGGGGAATTTATTTCATTGGCAGCATTTAAAAGACGATCCTTAATACAGGAACAGAAGGTTATTTTAGATCAAATCCTGGACATTGACAGACAATATGCTCAATCTCCATCACCCGCTCTGTACAAGGAACGTATGACATTACAAACTAAATTTAATTTACTTTCTACTCGACAAATTGAAGGTTGTTTAATAAGGAACAAGAGTGAATTTTATGAACATGGCGAAAAAACCAGTAAACTTCTAGCTAATCAACTACGTGGTATTAGAGCTAAGCAAATTATTACTGGAGTTAGGACAGATAAAGGAGAGGTGACATCTGACCAACAAGCGATTAATGATATTTTCAGGTCATTTTATTCCAAATTATATACCTCAGAATATACAACAAACTTAAAGGATTTGGAAATTTTTTTTGATTCTATTGATATTCCTTTGATTTCTTCAGAATCTCGGCAAATTTTAGAAGCTCCCATTACAAAAGAAGAAATTCAGCTGGCAATATCATCCATGCAATCAGGAAAATCTCCAGGACCTGATGGGTTTTCCGCTGATTTTTTCAAAAAATTCTCTGATGACCTCGCCCCTTTCCTTTGTCAAGTTTTTACAGAGTCGCTTGACTCTGGTACACTTCCTCCTTCATGCTATCAGGCCTGTATCACTGTGTTGCTTAAAAAGGATAAGGATCCTGTTGATTGTGCTTCTTACAGGCCTATTTCCTTGTTAAATACCGATGTTAAAATTTTGTCAAAGTTGTTAGCTTCAAGGTTGGAAAAGATTCTTCCTTTTATAATTTCACAGGACCAAACCGGTTTCATTAAAAATCGCCATTCTTTTTTTAACTTGCGGCGGTTGTTTAATATTATTTATACTCCTCACCACAACATACCTGAATGTCTTATTAGTTTGGACGCTGAAAAGGCATTCGATAGGGTTGAGTGGGAGTATTTGTTTTTTACTTTGGAGAGGTTCGGTTTTGGTCCTTCCTTCTGTTCCTGGATTAAACTTCTCTATGCTAGTCCTTTAGCTTCAGTGTTAACTAATTGTCACTATTCTGACTATTTTAGACTTTACCGTGGTACGAGGCAAGGCTGTCCTTTGAGCCCGTTGCTCTTTGCCTTGGCAGTTGAGCCGTTAGCTATTGCAATCCGTGGGAGCCGGGACTTTCTAGCATTCGTAGGGGGTGGCATAGAGCATAGGGTTTCACTCTATGCTGATGATCTTTTATTATTCTCTCCAACCCACTTACTTCATTACCTGCTATACTTATATTTGGATAGTTTTAGTAGGTTTTCTGGTTATAAAATTAATCTTAATAAGAGTGAACTGTTTCTGATTAATGAAAAGATTCAAGTTCAGGATTTTGAAAATTTTCCTTTCAAGGTTGTTATTGATCATTTTAATTATCTTGGGATATGTGTCACTAAACAATTTAATTACTTGTTTAAAAATAATTTTCTCCCCTTACTTGACCAGTGCAAGTTAATACTTTCCAAATGGTCCCCATTATCCTTGTCTTTAATTGGCAGAATCAATTCTGTAAAAATGATGTTACTTCCAAAGTTTTTATATTTGTTTCAATGTCTCCCCATTTTTATTCCTAAATCCTTTTTTAAGTCTTTGGACTCTCTGATTACCTCATTTATTTGGAATGGTAAACATCCGAGATTGAGGAAAGTTTTTCTTCAAAGACCCAAATCAGTAGGTGGCATGGCTCTGCCTAACTTTCAATATTACTACTGGGCAGCAAATATCAGGTGCATGTTATATTGGAAACATTTTTATCTGGAACCCAAATCACCTATTTGGATCCTTATGGAGTCACTGTGGACAATCAAACTTCCCTACCGGCAATTTTAGGTTCACCACTTCCCCTTGCTTTGTCTACACTGGGTAATAATAAAGTAGTTCGTCAGTCTCTTAGAATTTGGTCTCAATTCAGGAAAAATTTCGGTCTTCAGTTTTTTTCCATTAGAAGTCCAATTGCCGCAAATCATTTATTTACCCCATCAACTATTGATAGTGCATTTCATATATGGCACAGAAAAGGTTTAAAATCTTTTGCGGATTTATATTTTGATGGTCAATTTGCAAGTTTTTCTCAACTTTCCACCAAATTCGACATCACTTCTACACACTTTTTCCGCTTCCTCCAGGTCAGACATTATGTGCAAACCATGACAAAACAATTCCCTCAAATAACCTTCTGATAATCCTCTAGATGATTTTTTATTAGTTAAACCAACTTCTAAGGGGGTAATGTCAGTTTTATATAATTTAATTTCAAATTTACAATCTTCTTCTCTGGCCGCTATCAAATTGAATCTGGGAACAAGATCTTAATTTTACTTTTACTGATGAACTGTGGGACTCTATTCGGGCCAGGTTCACACTGTATCAATGTGTGCTCGTCACGCTCTTATTCAATTTAAGATTGTACAACCGGATGCACCTGTCCAAGTTAAGTTTAGCACGTATTTACTCGGATATAGACCCAACTTGTGAAAAGTGTGGTAGCGCTCCTGGCACTTTGCTTCACATGTATTGGTCCTGCCCGGGCATTGATGAATTTTTGGCATTCTTTTTGTATCACTATGTCTGAAGTCCTGCAATATCAAATTAAACCTGATCCATTATGCGCCATTTTGGTGTGGCTCCAGAACTTTGTCTTGCCAAGTTCCAAATTAAAAGTATTCAAATTTTCATTATTATTGGCCAGACGTGCTGTATTACTGAAGTGGAAAGACTCTTCGCCCCCTTCACATTACAGTGGATAAAAGATATAATGTCCTGTTTGGATTTAGAAAAAATCAGATATACAGTCTGGGCTCTGAAAACAATTCTATAAATTATGGCGCCCATTTCTTTGATTTCTTTGAAAGACCCACGATTATAGTTTCTGAGTAGCTCATATCCCCTTTACCCCAACCCCATTTCACACACATAATTTTTCTTTGTATTTTTTTTTTTTTTTTTTTTTAATTGTTTATTAAAGGTTTTTGTGCTTTGAAGCATTTACATTTGTTGGCTTTAAGTTCTAGTTTTTTACTGTTTGGTTGAAACAAAAATGAAAATTTCTAATACTTTGTATTGTATTGATACTTCAATTAATAATAATAAAAAGACCTTTGAAAGAAGGCTCTTATTAGTCGAATGAGAGGTCAATCAAATCTAAACCAGTCAAAGCACTCCTTTGGCTTTCTGTTCGCGACTGTGTCTGTAGTGGAAGAACGGAAATGCAGCTTTTTTTTTTCAGTGCGCCCTAGGACGCAGAGACGTGACCGCCCGCGGTATCCCGGAGTGCAAGAGGTTAAATTGGCAAACATGAGTGAGTTAGAGGACTTGGGGAGAGACTCCACCCTGTGTTAACTTTCTACTCTAATTATAACAAACCTTTAAATAAACTACAATAGAAACATGCTTTAACTACATTGTCTGCTGAAATGGATCCAAAGAGACCACCGAACCATATAAAGTAAATGGACATCATAATGTGTGTAACTGTGGAAAAAGATGACATTCAGATGTCTTTTCCTTCTTAGCTTTGCACAGTAACTCTGCTCTCACTGATTATGATGATGCAGAAGATGGCTGCTGCCAGTATAAGCTTTGTAACACAGCCAGCAACTTCCCAGACTGAAGCCATGAGTGCAGAGTTCAGCTCCATCGTCCCTCCTGCAAAGTGATTTAAGCCTCCATATTGTCCCTCCTATTTAGTTCTCTTCTGCTGGTCTGTATTCAACTCCTGCCAAGGTATTACTATGTTGTGAAACTCAGCACAATTCTCCTAGCTAATTCTTTTTATGCTGCTTTTGTATTGTTGGCAGTTGCTACTCTTTTCCCCCCCTAAAAACTTGTTCTGCTTGCTTGCCTGGCCTGTGTGTGTGTGTGTGTGTGTGGGGGGGGGGGGTGGATAAGAGCCTGTTGTGGGTGTAATGTAAAGGAGAGATATTTTGGTTATCTTTTTAGTCCCTCAGTGACTGTAGAGTGTAGAAAACTGGTATTTCAACCTGTTATTCACTTGTCACTACCTTTTATTACACAACACCGAAAAACACACATTTCAACAATGGGTATCGGCCTCATGACTCGTCGTTTACTCTTTCGAAAACTGTTGACAAACGCTAAATCCTTGGCAGAGGTTTTATTCCCAGTGTACATAGCAGATAATTCCTGGTATTGCAGTTGATCTAAAAATCCCCATGTTGGCAGTGCATTGTTGAATGTAAATCAGGCTGGTTTAGAGGCCAAGGCTGTAGGAGGGCTGCTAATATGCTAGCATCCCCACATGGGAGAGGTACTTTCCTTCTCCCTAAGCCAGATGTATTAGAAGCTAATTCTCTGTTCAAATGTGGCACATTTTCGACACAGCCCGCTGTGGTGGGACCATTGTGATACTTCATGCCATTTTAAGGCACTTGTTTTAGCTGAGTTATGTTCTCCGTGCGGTTAATAATTGGTTGGATGGATAGAGAGGGCTCAGAGGGGAATGCATGTGGTTTTCCTCAAGGAATATTCTTTTTCTTTTATGAATACAAACATTTGGATTCGCAAAATGATGTCTTGTATGAACTGATTATGTGCTTTTGTCTTATGTTCCCCAATCTGAAGTGGACATTTTCAATCCTACATACCGTCTAAAAAATGACACCTCAATGATTCCTGTGCTCTCAGCTCGGATAGGAATAAACTCTTCATGGGTAGAAGCAAAAATGAGGGTCGACTGAATGGCATTTGGGCTCCAACAGCTGCTTAATATTCAGAGACTGGAGACTTTGTGTATGTAAGGTTTTGAAGTGAGACATCTGAAGCTGGTTCACAGCTCAGGCTGCACATATTCAGATGCTGTTCTCTCAAAGCATCTCCCAGCACTGCACGTAACCCACAGAACTCTACAGATCGTTTCCTGTGAAGGAGGTGAACTTTATTTTCTCTGCTCGGAGTGTTTTTCTAAAATGGGTCAGCAGATGTTGGAAAGAAAGAGAGGGAGAGAGAGGTGGAGGAGAAAGAAGAAAAACAACCAAGGCAAACTGTTTGCTCTGCAGTGTGGGCTGAGAGGAAGGAGAAGAGTGGGAGAGAGTGAGGGAAGAGACTACATCTACAGTACTGTATTCTGGTATGACTGTGTATAAAAAATGTTCTACTGTTCAGGGCCAGAGGACATTATGACTCGTAGCCCTTCAAATCCAGTTCTTTTCTTTTGCAATAGTTTACTAATTTTCTAGCATTCATCAAATTACCACATGTACCACATATTGTACAAAGCTTATCAACACACAGGAACTATAGTACAATATGTTACATCATTGACTGTCTCTGAAGCATACATCTCAGCACATGGATGGTTGGATGGACGGTAATAATGTCACAGCCAATAGCATAACTAGGTTGATGTCATGTCATACCTATAAAAATTCCGAAAGCCGTCTTAATGTTTCTGCTGCCACATGGTGAAGTGTAGTAAACCTGTTTGGAGTTGGTAGTCATGCCACGCATCATTTAAAAGGTTAGAATTTTGTCTGCTTGGTTTTTAAAACAGATTTGAGATACAATCGCAGCAGCAAAAGTAAATAGTAAATCAAATGAGCTAGCACAAAAAAGCAACAGTGAAGTGACTCACCAATCAAGAATTAATAATCCAACAAATCCAATCCTGTTTTGTTGCCAAAGGTCCAATAGATCAATTTGAGTAAGATTTAAGATTCAAAGATTTTTTTGTCAATACTTCTACACGTACAGGATATACAGGAGAATTGAAATGCCGTTTCTCTCTCAGTGGTGTGTGCAATGTGTAAGAAAAGGAGTAAGGATGAAAAACAGCAGTCTGTGTACAGTAATGCTACCCATAGTGTAAATGAAGATAAAAGATAAAACCCAGCAATCCCGTAGTGCAATAAACGATAAAACCCAGTAATACTATATACAGAAAAAGTGGAGCCGTAATACCTGTAATTGCAAATTCGATGTGATGGTGTAGGTGCAGACATTGACAGATTGGACTGCACATGATCAATATTTCAATAATTGACAGACAGCAGCAGGTATGGCATTTGTGCAGATGGTTGCAGTAAGTTGCAGAGACATACAGTAGCAGATGTATTACTGTTGGTGTGCCAAATCTTTCTGTGCAAACAGCTGAGGTAGTTATTGTGTGGGTGAGTGTGTTACGGTGCAGGGGTGGGGGGGAAGTGGGCAGAGTTCAGGGTCCTGATGGCCTAGTGAACAAAGCTATTTAGCAGTCTTGTGGAGCGGGCCCGGAGGCTCTGGTACCTTTTCCCCAAGGGCAAAAGGCTGAAGAGGGAGTGTGAGGGGTGTGAGGTGTCGCCTACAATGTTGATGGCTCTGCAGGTGAGGTGGGTGTGGTAGATGTCTGGGGGGGGGCGCAGAGGGGCGTCGATGAACTTGCTGGCTGCTTTCACTGTGTTGTCCGGCAGGAGGCGGTGCAGCTTCCGAACCATACCATAATGCAGCTGGTGAGGATGCTCTCACTGGTGCCTCGGTAGAATGAGCACATGATGGGGGTGGGACTTGTGCTCTCCTCAGTTTGTGGAGGAAATGGAGGCGAGTTTGAGCCTTCTTGGCCAGTGATGTGGTGTTGATGGACCAGGAGAGGTCCTCAGAGAGGTCCTCAGAGATGTGTACCTCCAGGAACTTGATGCTGCTCACCCTCTCCACAGCTGCTCCATTGATGATCAGAGGGGGATGCTGTGTGTGTCCTCTCCTAAAGTCGACCACAACCTCCTTGTTTTTTTTTCCCATGTTCAGGAAGCGATTATTGTCTTTACATCACTGGACCAGTTGGCTCACCTCATTTCTATAGTTGGCCGCTTCATTGTTGGTGATGAAGCCCACCACTGTTGTCATCTGCAAACTTGATGATGTGGTTGGTGTTGTAGGCTGGTACGCAGTCATGGGTCAGCAGGGTGAAGAGCAGCGGGCTGAGCACACACCCTTGTGGGGTATTTATTGTCCATCCACTTGATTATGTCCATCTGTAATTTCCCAGTTTGGGATCAATAAAGTACATCTATAGTGGTGTGAAAAAGTGCTTGCCCCCTTCCTGATTTCTCATTTTTTTTGTATGTTTGTCACACAAATGTTTCAGATCATCAAACAAATTTAAATATTAGACAAAGATAACACAAGTAAACACAAAATGCAGTCTTTAAATGAAGGTGTTTATTATTAAGGGGGAAAAATCCAAACCTACATGGCCCTGTGTGGAAAAGTGATTGCTCCCTAAACCTAATAACTGGTTGGGCCACCCTTGGCAGCAACAACTGCAATCAAGCATTTGTGATAGCTGGCACTGAGTCTTTTACAGTGCTGTGGAGGAATTTTGGCCCACTCATCTTTGCAGAATTGTTGTAATTCAGCCACATTGGAGGGTTTTCGAGCACAGCCGCCTTTTTAAGGTCATGCCACAGCATCTCAATCGGATTCAGGTCAGGACTTTGACTAGGCCACTTCAAAGTCTTCATTTTGTTTTTCTTAAGCCGTTCAGAGGTGGACTAGCTGGTGTGTCTTGGCTCAATGTCCTGCTGCAGAATCCAAGTGCGCTTCAGCTTGAGGTCAGGAACAGATGACCGAACATTCTCCTTCAGGATTTTTTGGTAGACAACAGAATTCATGGTTCCATTTACCACAGCAAGTCTTCCAGGTCCTGAAGCAGCAAAAGAGCCCCAGACCATCACACTACCACCACATTTTACTGTTGATATGATGTTCTTTTTCTGAAATGCTGTTACTTTTGTGCCAGATGTAATGGGACACACACCTTCCAAAAAGTTCAACTTTTCTCTCCCAGTTTACATGTGTTTTGTGGACTTGGAGAAGGCATTTGACCGCGTCCCTCATGGTTTTTTGTGGGGGTGCTTCGGGAGTATGGGGTATCGGGCTTGTTGTTATGAGCTATTCGGTCACTGTACAACCATTGAGAGAGTTTGGTTCATATTGCCAACACTCAATCAGACTCATTCCCAGTGAGAGTTGGACTCCGCCAGGGCTGCCCTTTGTCACAATCCTGTTCATAAATTTTATGGACAGGATTTCTAGGCACAGCCAGGGAACGGAGGGTGTCATGCTTGGTGACCACAGGATCTCATCTGTTGTTTGCAGATGATGTTGTCCTGTTGGCTTCATCCAGCAATGACCTACAGTTCTTGCTGGATGGTTTGCTGCTGAGTGTGAAGCGGCTGGGATGAGAATCAGCACCTCCAAGTCCGAGTCCATGGTCCTCAGCCGAAAAAAGGTGGATTGTCCTCCCTGGGTTGGGGACAGGCTCCTGCCTCAAGTGGAGGAGTTTAAGTATCTTGGGGTCTTCAAATCAAATCAAATCAAACTTTATTGTCATATTGCTGTACATACAACTGTGGCGCAGGCGAGATGAAATTGCGTTTCTCTCGGCATCCATATAAGAAGCAGCATGATTAATGCTGTCTTATTCACGAGTGAATAAGACTCGTGAATAGTCTTATTCACGAGTGAGGGGAGAATGGAGCAAGAGATCGACAGACGGATCGGAGCAGCATCTGCAGTGATGCGGACATTGTGCCAGTCTGTTGTGGTGAAGAGGGAGCTGAGTTCTAAAGCAAAGCTGTCGATTTACCAGTCAGTCTACATTCCTACTCTCACCTATGGTCACGAGCGTTGGGTAATGACCGAAAGAACGAGATCGCGGATACAAGCGGCTGAAATGAGCTTTTTCCGTAGGATTGCTGGACTCACCCTCAGAGATAGGGTGAGGAGCTCAGGCATCCGTGAGAGGCTCAGAGTAGAACCGCTGCTCCTCCACATTGAAAGGAGCCAGTTGAGGTGGTATGGGCATCTGATCAGGATGCCTCCTGGACGCCTCTCACTTGAGGTGTTTTGGGCACGTCCCACTGTGAGGAGACCCCGGGGCAGACCCAGGACTTGGTGGAGAGACTATGTCTCCCAGCTGGTCTGGGAACGCCTTGGTATCCTCTCTGAAGAGGTGGAGCAGGTGGCTGGAGAGAAGGAAGTCTGGGCTTCTGTGCTTGAACTGCTGCCTCTGCGACCCGGACCTCCGGAAAAGTGGTAGAAGATGGATGGATGGGAGTCCATAGAGTATTTTGCCAAAAGTCTTGGGGATCATCAAGAGGTTTTCTGGCAAAACCGAGATGAGCCTTTGTTCTTTTTGCTCAGCAGTGGTTTTCATCTTGGAACTCTGCTATGCTGGCCATTTTTGCCCAGTCTCTTCCTTATGGTGGAGTCATGAACACTGACCTTAACTGAGGCAAGTGAGGCCTGCAGTTCTTTGGATGTTGTTGTGAGGTCTTTTATGATGTCTTGGATGAGTCGTTACTGTGCTCTTGGGGTAATTTTGGTCAACCAGCCACTCCTGGGAAGGTTCGCCACTGTTCCATGTTTTTGCCATTTGTGGATAATGGTTCTCACTGTGGTTCACTGGAGTCCCAAAGCTAGAAACAGCTTTATAACCTTTTCCAGACTGATAGATCTCAATTACTTTGTTTCTCATTTGTTCCTGAATTTCTTTGGATTGCAGCATGATGTCTAGCTTTTGAGGATCTTTTGGTCTACTTCACTTTGTCAGGCAGGTCCTGTTTAAGTGATTTCTTGATTGAGAACAGGTGTGGCAGTAATCAGGCCTGGGTGCGGCTAAAGAAATTGAACTCAGCTTTCCAAAGATTTGATAAACCACAGTTAATTTATGTTTTAACCCGGGGGGATCACACTTTCACACAGGGCCATGTAGGTTTGGATTTTTTTTACCCTTAATAAGTACTTTCATTTAAAAACTGCATTTTGTGTTTACTTGTGTTATCTTTGTCTTATGTTTAAATTTGTTTGATGATCTGAAACATTTAAGTGTGACAAACATACAAAAAATGATAAATCGGGAAGGGGGCAAACACTTTTTCCACACTAATCTGTGTCTGTCTGTCTGTCTGTCTGTCTGTTCACCACATTGTTTGAAATGAGGTTGCTGGTTTCCATTTTATTTTCTGTTTAGGCACTTTACAAACTGCTTTTCCCATGGAAACGGTGCCGGAAACAGAAGACACTCATGACTTTCTTGTTTTGACTCCTCATTTGACCTAATCGGGGCTTCCGTTATGTTTTTGCAGCCTTCAATAGCCAATGAGTGCCCACTTACCATCAAAGTACCAGTCTCACTTGTCACGGATACAAAACAAGCAACTTGCAACTGAGTCTGTTGGTGACTGACATGTCGTGAAGCCAGTGAATACGTGAACGTAACGATGTGTCAAATGACTCGGTTTGAGATTGCCTTTATAACTTGTGGAGATGCTTTTTACCTGCTGTGGACATCCTAAAAATCAGAATCAGAATCAGATTTATTGCCAAGCACATTTACAAGTAAACAAGTAAACATACGAGGAATTTGACTTGACATTGGGCGCGCACGAAAGGCGCATCCCAATGACGCGGCAGCCATGACGAGGCGCCTGTCATATAGGAGGGGGGGTGAAGAGGGGGGAGGGGGGAAGAATAGGGAAAAACACAATAGGAGAGAGAAAAAAAGCATTGTTGATCAAAATAGAGCTCATTTTATGACCAAAATTTTGATTACAAGAAAAAAACTCTCAAATGCACAATTAGCAGACAATAGATCACACAATGACAAAGCAGTAGTTGAGAGAGTCAGTGTATTGTGAATATATATCAGTAATCTCAATTGTATCAGTAGTGTAATGTTGAATGCAAGTGTAGGTGTGTCAATTGCTAGTGAACAGCAGAGGGTCGCCTCCTGGCAGTGGATAGATGTTAGTCATGTGATCTAAGCAGTCTAGAGTCTCTCGCTCTTGCTTGCAGATGGTAAATTGTCACATGGTGCACTGTCCTTGAGCGTTCATCTGCTGAAACAATAACTGTGTCAATTGTTTGGGTTAGCAGGCAGAGCCGCTCCTTCCGCTTATCTTCATCAGGAGGAATGTAAATACAGGGCACCAAAGACAAGGTCAAATCAAATCTGCACAGTGCACTCAGAGAATAGATTTTTTCCTCACCCGTGCAATTCTGTGCTTTCATAATTTCCATGTGCAGGCTTAAACTTTATACCATGGAGAGCACAGGGCTCCAGATGTATTCCTCCGCTGAATCACTGTCATTCAGTTCACCGTTTGCCGCTACTCGTGCCCTCCCCAACTGGTCGAATTTGATGAAGGAGCTTGCCGGGTCCGCTTTGATCAGCTCTCTCACCTTCCTTCAATTTCTGATACATCAGGGAACTTCACAGCCAAAAATAGAAGTCCTGAGATCATAACCAATAATGTTTCCACAGACGCATGAATTCCAATGTCCATGAGTCTCCTCGCAGGTTCCAATTCTTGGGCTCCCCCTTGGCCCGATTCTTGTTGAAAATAGTGACAATAGCACATTTAAGCCGCTTCCAAATCCATAATTTCCGTTTAGATTAAGATTCAGCAGAAGAAGAGCGATGCTGTCATATTTAGGTGAACGTTATCTGGCAAGGCACACAGTTGGGAAAATGTCACTGCCTTCTCCAGCAACTGCACCTGGATGATGATTGTTTACAGTGCACCTCTGTAGCAGGAGTACGTGGGTGGATAAACTACAGACACACCATTTCAGCTGCAGAGCTCCCAGTTCATCTGTCTGCAGATGAGTGACAGTCTATTTCTTAAAATAGTTTACTCTCCAGTGTTGACACTTTTTTTTAACATTGTTTATTGAACTTTCACATTATTACATCCACATGTACACAGCTACAGTTCTAAAAATTTAGTATTAATCATCCAGATCATTACTGAGGCACAGGTGGGAAAAACACAACAAAAGTAAACAACAAAAAAACCTCAGACCAGACAAGTTGCCTGTAATAGTTTTGGATATAATTCAAAAGCTTTATAATTCCACCCTCTTTTGGAGATCACAGTAGCCACGTTTTGAGGTTTACATCAACAATGTTCAATTTTCTTCATCCACAAGTTCCATGTTCTTGACAATCAAATGAAATGGCTCCCAAACATTCTCAAACAGGTCTTGCTGTCCTCTTCTAATATGTTAGTTTTTCTAAAGGAAATGTTACTAGCATTTGCCTCAGCCAGTAAGTCACACTTGGAACACTAGTCTTTTTCCAAAACATTGCAATTGATTTTTTTGACATGTAGGAGACGTATATCTATCAATATTCGTTTTTGCTTTGTATATTTGTGACCTTTTTGGTATAGCCCTAGAATAAAAAAAAAGCTGGGTCCATTGAAATGTCTTTAGTAATCATTTTTTCTATTGTTTTTTTGTTTTGTTTTTTTAACTTCCTCCAAGAAAGCCCTAATTTTACTGCATTGCCACATACAATGAAATAATGTCCCTTCAAACATTTTGTACATACATCGGTGATATTACTGTTATATTTATTCACTCTAGCTGGTGTGATATATGTTCTCATTGTCCATTTGTGTTGTAGCAGTCTTGGCGGCAGCACAGCAACTCACCCTTGGCCGGGGGATCCTGGGTTCGATCCCTGCCCCCGACCAACAGTGATCTGTGTGGAGCTTACATGTTCTCCCCGTGTCTGCGTGGGTTTACTCCGGGATTTTTCCAGTTTCCTCCCACATGCCAAAAACATGCAAGCTAGGTTAATTGGCATCAAACTGGTGATTCTAAATTGTCCTTAGGTATGACTGTGAGAGTGAATGATTGTCTATCTCTCTATGTCAGTCCTGCGATGGACTGGCGATCTGTCCAGGGTGTACCCTGCCTCTCACCCAAAGATGCTGGGATAGGCTCCAGCCCCCCCGCGACCCAAAAAAGATTAAGCAGAAGAAGATGGATGGATGGATGGAAATTTGCATTCTTAATCATGTGCTAATTGATTGGGTGTGAGCTTTACTACAAATCGACACCCTCTCATCTGGGGAGAGCTCTCTTCCCAAAAGCTTCGCTCCATCTATCCCATTTGCTATCATAGTTTTCAAAGGTTTCAAAAATTTTATTTGTCAATACTACTATGTGTATAGGACATACAGGAGAATTGAAATGGCATTTCTCCCTCTCTTCAGTGGTGTGCACAATATTAAAAAAAAGAGAGAATAAGGCTGGAAAAACAGCAACAGCGGTCTATGTACAGTAATGCTACCAGTAGTGCGAATGTTGACAAAAGACAGACCCAGACCTCCCATAGTGTAAATAAAGCTAAACGATAAATGATGAGACCCAGCAATCCTACGTACAGAAAAGTAGAGCAGTAATACTCGTAGTACCAAGTTCAGTGCAATAGTGTAGGTGCAGACAGTGACAGATAGGACTGCACATGATCGGTATTGCAATGACAGACAGCGGCAGATATGGTATTTGTGCAAATGGTTGCAGTAAAGTGCTGAGACATACAGCAGCAAATGTATTACTGTTGGTGTGCCAGTCTTTCTGTGCCAACAGCTGAGGTAATTATTACATTGCGTTACCGTCCAGGGGAGAGTGGACAGAATTCAGGGTCCTGATGGCCTGGTGAACAAAGCTGTTTAGTAGTCTTGTGGAGTGGGCCCGGAGGCTCCAATACCTTTTCCCCGAGGGCAGGGGGCTGAAGAGGGAGTGTGAGGGCTGGGAGGTGTCGCCTGCAGTGTTGATGGCTCTGCGGGTTAGGTGGGTGAGGTAGATGTCCGGGGGGGTGGGGGGGCAGAGGGGCACCGATGATCTTGCTGGCTGCTTTCACTGTAGTGTCTTCTGGCAGGAGGCGGTGCAGCTTCCATACCACACTGAGATGCAGCTGGTGAGGATGCTCTCAGTGGTGCCTCAGTAGAATGAGCACATGATGGGGGGTTGAACTCATGCTCTTCTCAGTTTGTGGAGGAAATGGAGGCGAGTTTGAGCCTTCATGGCCAGTGATGTGGTGTTGTTGGACCAGGAGAGGTCCTCAGAGATGTGTACCCCCAGGAACCTGGTGCTGCTCACCCTCTCCACAGCTGCTCCATCAATGATCAGAGGGGGATGCTGTGTGTGACCCCTCCTGAAGTCGACCACAATCTCCTTGGTTTTTTCCATGTTCAAAAAGAGGTTTTTGTCTTTACACCACTGGACCAGTTGGCTTACCTCATTTTTGTAGTTGGCCTCCTTGTTGTTGGTGATGAGGCCCACCACTGTCGTGTCATCCGCAAACTTGATAATGTGGTTGGTGCTGTAGGCTGGTACACAGTCATGGGTCAGCAGGGTGAAAAGCAGCGGGCTGAGTACGCACCTCTGTGGGGCCCCTGTGATCAGTGTGATGGTCTTGGATGTGTTGCTGCCAACCCGCACATTCTGTGGCCTCCCTGTGAGAAAGTCCAGCAACCAGTTAGTTACAGAGAGAGGTTTTGAGTCTCAAGTGTCTGAGTTTTTGCATTAGGTGCTGGGGGATGATTGTGTTGAATGCTGAAATGAAGTCCAAGAACAGCTTTCACATGTAGGAGAATGCTGTTCTTGGACAGCAACAGACCTTTTCTGGTGAGTTTGACACTAATAAATTGTATAGTTCTCTTATAGCTCCTTTGAGATAATCTTTTCCAGGCTAGTTTTTAAGGGTTTTTTAGTAAAGTTTTTTTTTTTTTTTCCTAAATTGGAGAAACTTAAAAAAATACTTTGTCTATGCCATATTTGCATTTTATTTCATGAAAGGACATCATATTTTCAGATCTTGGCCGATAGAAGTCCTGAATTTTTTCCAGTCTCTCTGGTGCCCATGTTTTAAATACAGTATCTGCTCTCCCTGGGGTGAACTGTTGGTTTCCCCAAATCGGACTGTGTTGAGATAATGTCATGTTCCTTGATAATTTTTTTTTTTACTTCAAACCAAACTAGTGTTGACACTTTTATTCTGGTGATGGCAGAATCTCATGGCTCCCTTGGATGCGAATTTACATGTATTCGTGTTTACACTGAGTTAAAATGTAATTGTGCTGGGGGAAAACTTGCTTTGCATTTGGCCTGAACACACCTTTAGAGTGATCCAGACTGTTTTTGCCAAAGAATTTAGAATGTTTTCTTTTGAATGAGACCAGTGCCATGAATATACTGCAATTGGGTGATTTACTTTGGGTATGTTATTTTTGGGGAAATTGGCTGGAATGCTACCACGAGAGTCCTCGCTTGACATGCCGAATCTGACTTATAATCACTGAGATTTTAGAATAGTTTCCGATGCGTGTTGATGTTTGCGCAGTATTATGGTGGAGCAAGAGTGAGTGAGACATCTACTGATCAGGAGGTCACTGTGTTGTCTTGGTCACCATTAACAGAGTGATTACTGGCTCTGTTTGCTGGCAGAAAACTAATCTTGGGTCATTTATAGTTCTTCATGCTGGAGTGATGGTATGTATGTTAACAATTGTAGTGGATAAAGTGTGAAAGCCCCATATTAAATATAAACATTACGTTTTCCTCCTCCTCTGCCACCTTTCTATTGTTGTGGTTCATCTCAAACAGTCCTCAATATGCAGCTGCACTTTCTTTGAAAGAAGCTGCAGTCTTGAAATCTAACAGCTGAAGAATCAACTAATGGTAGCACAGTTGTTAAGCTATGTCAGATCTTGTTTGGACTTGTGTTTTTGTGTTGTTTATCCACTGAAACATACAGAACATTTGCATATTTATTGTTACTAAAGATGTGTTCACACGAAGTCCCTGCAGCAAACCAGTTGGGGGAAGAACACCAACATTCATTATAAAATGTTTATAAGAGTATGATTGAAATGAGGCAGCCAGTTTAAAATGTTTGTTGACTTGTTCACTAACTGTGAACAATGAGACGAATGGGCAACAAGGAAAAAGAAGGATGAAAAGGATTTTTGTAATACAAACTGCAGCTCTGTGACAGATGTTGAGCATGTTCTGAATGACAGAACATGAAGGTTACTGTAATATTTGAATCTGTAAAATTGTGTATATGTCTGTAATTGTTTTGTTCCTAAGGTCCTTTCTTTCTCTTTTTTTTTTTTTTTTCAGCTTTACCAGAGGTGGGTGGCACAGCCAGAAACTGTACTCGAGTAAAATTAGCGCTGTTGTGTAATATTTATTCTAGTATGCTCAAGTAGTAAAGACATTATTCTTGCGTATTTGTGAAGTCTGTGTGTTGAATTTGTGACTGTTCTTATAATTTTTCATTTTTCCTCCAAAGTTTGTACTTACAATGCATCTGGAAAGTATTCACAGAACTTCACTTTTTCCACATTTTGTTATGTTACAGCTGTAGGGAAAATTGGTTATAAGGTACAAAGATTATTTAATTTATACTTAGAAGTGTGTGTGGAAATGAACGTTTGCTTCGGGTCCACGCACACACAGGGAAAAAACTTGTTTTGGGGGCACCAGTCCAAAACTTGGACAATTCATTAATAACAAATCTTCAATCAGTCAGTCTCAAACATTTGTGAATTCTCCTGGGTGACTTCAGAAACAAACGCAGGAAAAGAAATCAAAAGAAATTTCCATATACCGTTTATAGTTTTAATGATCAGACTCAGATTAAATGACATTACATTCAATGGACTTGTTGGTAAAGTGAAATGATCAAGTATCAAGCATCAAGCATCACATTCAACTTGTAACTGATTACTGAGCAAAAGAGTGTAATCACATTTGTGGAACCAAGGAAACCTTAGTGTGAATTTGTAACTGTGATGAAAATGGAGGCCAAGAACATGCAGGTTAGGTTAATTAGAGACTCTAAAAGTGGCCCTAGGTGTGAATGTGTGTGTGAATGGTAAAAGGATAGCGCCGTACCGTGGCTGCTTCATCCATCCAGGTGGATGCCCTCAATTTCCCCTCTGGGGATCAATAAAGTATACAAAATCAAAAAAAAAATGGACGCAAATTTTATGAAGAAAATTATAAAAGCTGATTATATGGAAAAGAAATTTTGGGTTACTCTAAAAAGTAAAAGCAGGAGTTATTGAAAAGGAGAATATTATTTTTCCTTCAGCTTCATAGCTCCTATCGTAGCTTATGGACTAACTTTTAACATGAAAAATTGGTCATATTCAGTTAGAATTAGACATCACATTTAGCCCAGCAAATAGGAAGTTGGAGTCTGACTTACAAACGGCTGTCTTCAGAGTTCAGCGATGATCTTGAACGCCAGCAGATGGCAAAAGGGGGAAAGACTGCCCGCAGTCCTTTCCAATCATTGCAGCAGTTCTTACAGACTCAGCAGCAGGCCGACAGTGGAGCTGGCAGTAGAGTGAGAGGCTGGCCTGTGGGCAGGTGAAGTCTTCTCCTAGGCAACAGGTCCTTCCCTGGCCCGCAACTTTGGGATGTCCACCGGCCAACAAAAACCACAGGCTGAAGGAAAAATGGATGTAAAACAGTTCCACCCGCGAAATCCTAGTTCTTCAGATGTTGTGGGGATTGGCAAAAACAGCTTCCAGTGTGAGGGGAAAAAAACAATCAGTCCACTTTAAAATACGGTGAGTTAAGGAAAATCAATACAAAAAGTTTAACAGAATAAAATACAAAAACGTCTGAACACGGAGTTTCACTCCATATAAAAGAGAAGTTTGAGCTCAAAACAGAAGAAAAAGTATTTTTCCCAGACATTTGAAGGAAAAAGAATTCAAGGTAGGGGACACAGACAAGTTAGACAAACTTTCAGAAAGAACCCCTGCCTGAACTAGGGCGTTCCTCACTTAAACTGAGTAGTTTTTTTCAGGGGAAAAACTTGACTGACATGAAATTCACTTTGTGTGTAAGCTTAACTAACTTCAGTGATTCATGACAAATTTTCATTCTTGCTACACTGAACGTGCACTTTCATAAACTTGTCCTTCTAAAATTAACATGAATTAGAATAAGGTTCATTTAAGCATTTTCAAACATGCAATACATTTAAACCAATGATTAATGAAACATTTCAAACCAGAATGGTATGTCAGAGTCCTGCTTGATTTTCCAGGGTGTCCTGAAAAAGAAAATAATCTGAGAATTGAGTGTTTCTGTTAGAAGGAAGTCATTTCATGCATTAACCCCAGTTCAACTTGCAGAGGCGACAGCGAACATATTCCGGAGTTGTCCACAAGGGGGTACTGTTGAGCTGTGGATAATTCCTAGAGACCTGTGGAATGTGGTCAAGGTATCTGGAATGTTTCAAGCAGTTCATGAAGCATAGAACTGCCTGGTTGGGGAGGAAGTTCCGGGATTTATGATTGCAGACTAATCCATTCCTGGCATGAAATGGGATCCTTATCGTCCCTTTTACCATGGAATGTATTTTCAAACTGTGGTTCTTAGGTGAAGGAAACTATTCTTGACCAGCCTTTTGGGTGAAACAATTTAAGGTGAAGAGGGATTTTATAGATTGGAGCCACAGGGATTGATGCTACACAGCCTTATTCCAAAATGGATTAAATTAATTTTTTCCCTCAAAATTCTACACACAATACGCCATAATGACAACATGAAGTTAGCTTATTTACTCCAACTCCTCTTTTCCCTAAATACAACCTATGTGAAATATATACCTATTACCTCAATTAAGACCCCCAGTAGACAATTAACCATATTAAATTAAAATTAAATTAAATCACCCTTATTGTCATTCAGCTGTACAACCAATCATGTACAGTAGAACAAGATTGTGTTTTACCTATCTACTGTGTTAATCACACACACCCCAAGTGCAGAATCAGAGGGCCGCTGCCATGCAAGGCGCCGCCACAAATTTCCCTCCTCCATTCCATTATTGCTGAACACCAAGCTGGACGGCAGGAAGTTCCACTTTTATATGGTCTTCGGCATGACCCGGCCGGGATTTGAACCCCTGCCTCCCGAGTGTGGGGCGGATGCTCTACCAACTGAGACTATATTTATATTTAAATATAACTATATTTTGTACATATCAACATTGACACCCATCCATCCCAACATACATATGGTCCATATATCTATACCCAGCCCCAAACAACAGATATACACAGATATACACAGTACTATCCCACCTACCATACCGTAGTGTCCCAGAGTGAGCATCGTGAATCATACATATTAATACTACATCTCTAACATATATGCTTTCAACAAATAATGTTTATACCTATTTTTGAATTGATTTCTGTTTGTGCATAGTTTTAGTTCCAGCTCCAGACTGTTCCACAAATCCACCCCACAGACAGAAATGCACAGACTTTTCTTAGTTGTTAGTACCTTTGGTTTTGTAAAGTTTAAGTCTCCTCTCAAATTATAATCATTGTCTCTTTTTTTGAATATTTTTTTGTATATTAGTTGGGAGTTGATTATTAATTGCCCTGTACATTACTTGTGTTGTCTTATAGTTAACTAAATCCATGAACTTTATGGCATATGACTTTAAAAACAACGAGTTGGTATGGTCTCTATATCCTACATTATTTATTATCCTTATAGCATTTTTTTTTTTTTTTTTTTGTAATGTGCATATTGGCTGTAGGTTGGCCTTGTAGGTGTTTCCCCAGACCTCTACACAGTAGTTAAGATATGGTAGAAACAGTGAATTGTACAGTAAGAACAAGGATTTATAGTCCAAAATGTGTCTTGTCCCCAGTATCCTTATACATTTTGCCAACTTGGCCCAGATGTGACTGATGAGGTTTCCAGCAGATTTTATTGTCTAACGTCACCCCCAGAAACTTATTTTTTTGTACTGTTTCTATTCTGGTGTCATCTATCGTTATCATTATTTCATGATTTATTTTATAATTTCCAAACAACATAATCTTTGTTTTTTTTCAGATTTAGAGATAATTTATTTTTGTTAAACCACTGTGTTAACCTTTTCATTTCAGTTGTGACCACCTCTAAAACCTGTTGCAAATTCTCACCAGTGTAAAGGATATTTGTGTCATTCGCAAACAAATAAATTTCAGAATTTTTGATACTTGGCATATGTCATTTACATATAAGATAAAGAGTTTGGGTCCCAAAACTGACCCCTGGGCATACCACAAGAGATGTTCATGAAGGGTGATTTGTGCTTACCAGTTTGTACAAATTGTTGTCCGTTACTTAAATAACTTTCCACCCAACTCAGTCTGACCCCCTCTTATCCCATACCTTTCCAATTTTCTCAGTAAAATTCTGTGGTCAGTGGTGTCAAAAGCTTTCTTTAAATCTATAAATACTCCTACAGCAACCTTTTTTTTTTCTATACAACTAGTAATTTCTTCTATGAGTTCAATCAGTGCCGAAGATGTAGAGTTGCCTGCTCTGAAACCATACTGACTGTCTGTAAGAAGGTTGTATTTTTCATTGAAATCATCCAGTCTCTTAGTGAAGATTTTTTCAAGTATTTTGGAGAATTGTGAGAGTAGAGACCGGCCTGTAATTTGTGAAATGATGACTGTCTCCTGCTTTGTATAGTGGTATTACTTTTGCTATTTTCATTTTGTTGGGAAATTTACCAGTTTGAAATGAAAGGTTACAGATGTGGGTGAGTGGTTTAACAATTCCTTCAATTACTTTTTTCACTATTGTCGTGCCAGTTTCATTCCAGTCAGTTGATTTTTTTGTTCTTAAATTTACTCAGTCTCAATAATTTCCTTTTCAGTTACTGCACCCAAAAAGATTGTGTTTGGATTTCTATCTTCTATTTCATTTACAAAACCACTATCGTTTGTTTCTGGGGTCACTATTGTTTTTGCTAATTCTGGACCAATGTTTACAAAAAAATTATTGAAGCCAGTAACCACATCCTCCATATTATTACCTCCGCCAGGCCGAAAAGGCCAGGAGGAGGTTATGTTTTTGCCAGGGTTTGTGTGTTTGTCTGTCTGTCTGTCTGTTGGTTAGCAAGATAACTCAAAAAGTCTTGGACGGATTTCCATGAAACTTTCAGGCGTTGTTGGAAATGGTACAAGGAAGAACTGATTAAATTTTGGGGATGATCCGCATCACCGTCTGCATACAGGAATTTTTTAAAGCATTTTTCCACACTGTGACATATGGCCATTTTCAACATGTGCGCAGGCGCAATGGACGGCGCTGGGCGTCGTGTCTGACCAACACAAACTCCGCCTTCTTCAACGTTTTAGCCACAAAAGCATGCGGAAAACACTGGTGGCCTGGGCCCGCCAGCCATAGGCGCTGCGCACATTGCGCTGGTCGTCGTGTCTGACCAACACAAACTCCGCGTTCTTCAACGTTTTAGGCACAAAAGCATGTGGAAAACACTGCTGGCCTGGCCCCGCCAGCGTGCGTGTTTTTGCGCCACGCTGCAAAACCTGACACGGACACCTGTCCGCCGCCCAATTATTTGCCACAAATTCCCCGCCCAGCTATAGGCGCTGCGTAAAAACGACCTCTCTGCCGGGGAAAATTCTAAATTCTGTTTTGCCGCGGAGCGCAACCCCAATATAATATAAAACCCACGGCAACCTGTCTAACCAATCTGCATCCGTCAGTGGAGGAGATGGACACACCAACACTTCAGTTTATTACCTCCGCCAAGGAGGCAATGCTTTTACAACCGTAAAACGGGGCTATAAGGGACGGCGGGGTAATATGGGACACTTTTCTAAATGTAATTCTGCTTTTTTAATTTTGCTTCCGCCTGGATTTGATGAAGGATTCATGGATATTTGACAATAACAACACAACTCAGCGTCCTGCTCAAAATAAAAGAATTACATTTAAAACATTTCCCAGAAAAGTGTCCCTTATCAACCCGCCGTCCCTTATTGCCCCGTTTTACACTACTGAACCACTAATCCTATCACTATCACATTGATTGTCATTCATTAATTGTCTGTTTATTGCACTGTCCATGTCAAATAAACAAATAATCATTGTGAATCCAATTGCTAGTCATATCTTTTCATGCTCAGGGAATCTGAAAACGTACACACAAACACTGTATGGGGGGAACTGTGCCGCTTGGCGGAGGTCTGCGCTCTCCGAGTGCTTTTCTAGTTTATCAAATTGTAATTTTCAATGAAATATTCTGGATAATTAGCATTCTTTGATCGGTTACTAATAATTCCATTTAGCACTTGCCATATTCCTCTTAATTTATTCTTATTATCCTCTAATATTCTTTTGTAGTATTCTTTCTAACAAGTCCTCATTATATTAGTTAGCTTGTTTTTATATCTTTTATATTTGATCTCAGCCTCTATGGTTCTACACTTAATGAATTGTTTATATAAAGTATTCTTCTTTTTGCATGCATTTAGTAACCCCTTGGTGACCCATGGAATGTTTTTGTTTTGTTGTCTGTCACTGTATTGTTTTATAGGACAGTTTTTTATTGTACAATTGAAATATTTGTAAAAATTTATCATATGCTTTATTTATATCATTTTCGTCACAAACTATCTTCCAGTCTTGCATTAATAATTCCTTTGCCAGTAAATACATAGATTCTTCAGTTCTTATTCTTTTATATTTAATATTTTTAGTATACTTATTCTTAGAGGCCAAATGTCACGTAATTTTTTTTTCTAAATGACAACGAATTTAGATAAAATACACATAGCTTAAACCAAATATTCATACCGGAGACCATGTCACCCACCTGTATTTACATAATTGCACAAAATACACCAGGTGAAGGCCCCACCTTGCTTGCTGGCTTGTGACAGCCAGTCCAGACCACGCCCATGTTTTTGACATCACCAGTTGTACCCTGGCTGCCCTGCCTATCCACATTCACACTTATCAACATTGGACAATCATGACGGAAAGTGACAGCGATTGTGAACAAATTAGTTCAGTTTTGTCTTTTTTTTTTTGTCTTTTTTTTTGTCAGTGGTTCAGACAGTGACAGAGGCATAGAACCTTACAGGTTCGAGCCGTCCGAGACGGAATCAGATGCTTTGTCTGATGACAACAGTTCCAACGATGACCAGAGAGAAGAACCAGTGGAAAATGTCATTGAACTGGACATTAATCGCCTCCAGAATTGCGAAGCCGAAGGGGGTCTGTCCAGGGCGCCCCATAAATACTGATTTTTCGGAAGCCATTATTATTACAGTGGAGGAGAGCCGCTGCTGTCAAGAAATTGACCAGATCAATATGAAAATGGAGGCGCATACCTGTCAAGTGAGACGTTTTCGCCGTATTTTGGTGCCAAGCGCGGCTTGGGACACTTTTCTGGGAAATGTTTTAAATGTAGTTCGTGTTGTTATTGTCAAATATTTTAAGGAAAATATGGGGAAAATGCAATTTTAGCAAAAACGGGCGTATTGCCATTTCTGTACGCCCAAAAGAAAAAATATACTGGAAAAAAAACTGAGTGTGTTGAGGAGCACTCCTGTGTGTGATCACTCACAGCTGGTGCTGGCAGATCGCTCAGCGGGAGCTATTCTCACTACCATGAGAAGTGTGGAGTCACTCATTAGTTTAATTGTCTGGGCGGGCTGATCGCTCAGCTTGAGCTATTCTCACTACAATGAGAAGTCATTAGGACAATGGTTTAACACGTTCAGCTGTGCAGCGGTTGCGGAACAGACAGAGATCGCCTGACAAATACAGAATTCTGCTTTTTTTTTTTAATTTTGCACCGGACGCTGAGTTGTGTCGTTACTGTCAAATATCCATGAATCCTTAAAATATATGACAATAACAACACGAGTTGCATTTGGGGAATTTCCCAGAGAGGTGTGCCTTGTTGCTCCGCCGTTCCTTATAGCCGCTTTTTACGGTGTTGAAGTACGGCGAAAACGTCTCACTTGACAGGTATGAAAACATTTCCCAGAGAAGTGTCCCTTATTACCCAGCTCTCCCTGATAGTTCCGTTTTAAGGTATGGGTGAAATATCCAATTTTTTCTTTCTTGTTGCTCACTTCAACCTTCCAGTCTCCATATAAACAATCAATTGAAATACCCCAAGCATCAAACTAGGGTACAATCGATTTCGTCACTTCTGCCTTCTTCCCCAGGCGATTCCAGGGGCCGTGTCAGGCCAAGCGCGGCAGTTTTAAATTAACGAATATTCCGTTGTTACTGAAGCATATGCACCAAGACCCGAACGGATCGGTTCCCTTTTATATCTAGTTTCAAGATATTTAAAGTACCCACGTGACATTTGGCCTTTAGTATACACCAGCAAATGACATGGTTCCTCAAATCATCACTGACTGTGGAAACTTCACACTAAACCTCAAGCAACTTAGATTCTGTGCCTCTCCACTCTTTCTCCAGATTCTGGGACTTTGATTTCCAAATGAAATGCAAAATTTACTTTTATCTGAGCAGAGGTCATCTGCTGGTGTTTGTCCACTGTGTTTTATGAAGACCAAAGTCACCGCAGTCATCTACCGGGAAATTTTAGCGCACTTCATGCTTCCCTGTGCTGACGAGCATTATGGAGAAACTGATATCATTATTCAGCAGGACTTGGCACCCCCCCCCCCCCCACATACACACACACTGGCAAAAGTATCAAAATCTGGTTTAATGACCATGGCATCACTGTGTTTGATTGGCCAGCAAATTCTCCTGACCTAAACCCCATAGAGAATCTATGAAGTATTGTCAAGAGGAAGATGAGAGACACCAGACCCAGCAATGCAGACGAGCTGAAGGTCACTATCAAAGCAACCTGGGCCTTCTTAACACCTCAGCAGTACCACAGGCTGATCACCAACATGCCATGCCACATTGATACTGTGATTAATCCAAAAGGAGCCCCGACCAAGTATTGAGTGTGTACATGGACAAACTTTTCAGTCGTCCAACATTTCCATTAAAAAAACATTTTTTAAAAAATTAATTTTATGAAATATTCTAATTTTTTGAGAAACTGAATTTGGGGTTTTCATGGGCTATAAGCCATAATCATCAAAATTAAAATAAACACTTGAAATATATCACTCTCTGTGTAATGAATCTATTGTAGAGGATGCCTTTCACAAACGAGACTGAGTTTATTTCTCAGGGTTGGTTTATTGAGAGGTCACATCCTCCAACAAGCACAGAATCTCAGAAAAGAGAGAGAGCAATCGTCTCACACAGCTCTTATATTCTGCAAAGTCACAAATCCCCCAACATCAAATCACACACCCCCAACCCCCAGTCCTTTAGTAAACATCCAGCCCCCGAGGCTCCTTGGCGTCTCCATTGTCTCTTAACCTTCTAGCCTCCGGGGCTCCTGCTAGGACATTCTCTCCAACTTCCCCTCTCCTGCAAGGCCAACTTCACACCTCCCGTAGGTCCCTGCAGGGTCAGGTCCTGTTTGTCCGTTAAGACGTGAAGCTTCTAGAATATGCACCGTCATGCCTACTAGGTGTATATGGGGAATATGGATACAATATATGCGCCCTAAATATGCGCCATATAACCCCCCCAAACGTCTAAATAAGGACAAAGTACACCCCAATATGCATAGAATCATGTCATAACACACAGAACAGCAAAAAGGCACAACATATCACACTTCCGACTGCTTGGGCTTCAATCTCCTGCCATAACTGCTGTAAGCAGGTTTCAGTCTGCCTGTAGCCGTTTCTTGCATCTGTGGATTAGAGTCGTTAGCACATCCTTGTGAAAGCTTAGAAGAGTGTCTCCCCGGCGGCCTGCCGCGGCGGGGGGCCCTGGCTAACTGCACTTGTTCATCAGCCAACACAAAAGCGGGTTTGAGTCTATTAATGCAGACTAAGTCCCTCCTGTCTCCCAAATCGAGCAAAAAATGTTTTTCCCCAGTTTCCAACACTCTGAACGGTCCATCATAAGGTGGTCTTAAGCCTGGCCTCTGAGCGTCGTGTCTGACAAAGACAAATTCTGCGCTCTTTAAGGCTTTAGGCACAAAAACGCGTGGGAAACTGTGATGAACTGGGCCGGGTGTTTGATCCCGCGTCTCTCTGCAGCAGCTGAGAGCGGGGGGGGGGGGCGATTTGGTGCGGGGTTCTCTGGAAGGAATTCGCCCGGTAACCGGAGGGGTTGGGCAAAAACTAGCTCAGCCGGAGAGGCTTGCAAATCTTCCTTAGGTGCTGAACGCAACCCTAATAAAACCCATGGAAGTTTATCAACCCAATTTGTGTCCGTGAGAGCCGCTTTCAATGACCGGTGAAAGCGTTCGCACAAACCGTTGGCCTGGGGGTTATATGCGGTCGTACGGTGAATTTTCACCCCCAGCCTGAGTGCCATGGATGACCAGAGCTCGAAAACGAATTGGGGTCCTCTGTCAGACGTTATGTCAGACGGGACTCCAAAACGCGCGACCCAAGCCGTTAAAAACGCGCGCGCAACGTCTGCTGCTGTAGTTGACGCCAGGGGGACCACTTCTGGCCAGCGCGTGGTGCGGTCCACCATGGTTAGAAGATGTGTGAACCCCCGCGACAGCGGGAGGGGTCCCACCAAGTCAATATGCACGTGGTCGAAGCGTTTGGCCGGGATGTGAAAAGGTTCCAGAGGGGCCCGCGTGTGCTTGTGTATCTTTGCTCTTTGACACGCTGCGCAGGCTGCGGCCCATTCTTTGACCTGTTTACGCAGCCCCGGCCAAACAAATTTTTCTCCCACCATTTTGATCGATGCGCGAATGCCCGGATGTGCCAGCGAATGGATTAAGTCAAAAACGCGGCGGCGCCACGCAGCTGGGACCACGGGGAGACATCGCAGATTAGAGGGGGCATACCTATTTGATGCGCCCTGTGCTCCAGCCTTAGCCCTGTTGGCCCAGACTGGAGCGCGCGCACATCCGCATCGTTAACCTGCTCGGCGGCCATGGCTGCATAATCTAAGCCCACGCAGACCGGGGCTGCGAGCGCTTCCGCGCCGCAAGCCTGGCCCGTGTCCACGGCCACCGAGTCTGCCCTCTGGGGGCCTGGCATTGCAACTGCACGCGAGAGACAATCTGCCACTACATTGTGTTTGCCCGCCACGTGTTGAATGTCGGTGGTAAACTCCGAAATCGCGGCCAGCTGTCTCTGCTGTCGGCCCGACCAAGGCTCTGAAATCTTAGCCATTGCAAATGTTAATGGTTTGTGGTCTACAAACGCGGCGAAACGGCGCCCTTCCAGCCAGAACTGGAAGTGGCGGATGGCCAAATGCAGGGCTAAAAGCTCCCTATCGAACGCGTTGTATTTTCGCTCGTTATCGCGCAATGTTTTGCTGAAAAACGCAAGCGGTTGCCAGCTCCCTGCTACCAGTTGCTCGACAACCGCCCCAACTGCTACGTTGGAAGCGTCCGTGGTTAGCGCCATGCGAGCTGCTGGCACCGGGTGTGCCAACAACACAGCGTTTGTGAGGGCCGACTTGACCTGGGAGAAAGCGCGCTCCCGTTCCGCGGACCACTCGACCTTATTTGCAGGTTTTTGTTTCTTTAGTGCCGCATACAGTGGGTGCATGAGCTGTGCCGCGCTGGGGAGGAAACGGTTATAAAAATTGACCATCCCCAAAAATTCTTGCAATGCTTTAACTGTCTGCGGCTGGGGAAACTCCGTTATTGCGCGTACTTTATCGGGCAGCGGGACCGCTCCTTCTGGAGAAACGCGGTGGCCCAAAAAATCGATTTGCGCTACCCCGAATTGACATTTCGCTGGGTTAATTATCAGCCCATGCTCTGTCAGCCTCTGAAAAACCGCTGTAAGGTGACGTTCGTGTTCGACTTCGGATGCACTGGCTACCAAAATATCATCCAAATAGGCGAACACGAAAGGGAGGCCGCGCAACACCGCATCCATCATGCGTTGGAACGTCTGTGCGGCGCCTTTGAGGCCGAAAGGCATGCGCAAAAACTCGAAAAGCCCAAAGGGGGTTATTACTGCCATTTTGGGTATGTCTTGAGTGCGGACTGGGACTTGGTGATAACCGCGCACCAAATCTATTTTGGAAAAGATGCGCGCCCCCGCCAGATGTGCCGAAAAATCCTGGATGTGCGGAATCGGGTAGCGGTCGTGTGCTGAAGCATTATTTAACCTGCGGAAATCACCGCAAGGCCGCCACGAGCCATCAGCCTTGGGGACCATATGCAGGGGTGACGACCAAGGGCTGTTAGAGCGTCTAACAATGCCCAGTTTTTCCAAGTTGGCGAATTCCTCGCGCGCGATGGCCAGTTTAGCTGGGTCCAAGCGCCGAGCTTTTGCAAAAACAGGGGGGCCAGAGGTAGTTATGAAGTGCTCGACCCCGTGTTTGGCTACTGACGCTGAAAATGTTGGGACCGTGAGTGCTGGGAACTGATTGAGTAGTGCATGAAACTTGCCACTCGCAGCTGTGACATTGGGATGTGCAGAAGGTGGGGGCACCCGAGCTGTACATGAGATAGAGTGGAAAGACAGTGCATTTACCATACGTCTATTAGTAAGATCAACTAATAAACTGTTTGAGCATAAAAAATCAGCACCTAGCATGTTGTTGCTAACTGCAGCTACGACGAAAGTCCACTCGAAGGTGCACCTGTGGAAGGATAGAAGAAGCGTCTTCTCCCCATAGGTTTTGATCGTCGAGCCATTTGCCGCTAGCACCAGGGGTCCGCTGGAAGGCGCCAGCAGGTCCACGTAGGAAGGTTTGACAAAACTCAGCTGGGAGCCTGTGTCCACCAGGAAATCCTTCCCTGAATTCGCGTCCGTCACGAAAAGCAGCTTGTTCTTCGCGCCGAGAGCAGCAGCTGCTACTGACTCTCGGTCTTGGCGTTTCCCTGGCGCTTGAATCGGCATGGTGGGATGCATCTGCGCGCCCTCTCGGCGAAACGTCGATGGTAAAAGCAGAGGGTGCCGTCCGCTCCGCTTCTCCTGGTCTCTGCCGCTGCTGACGTCAGTGGGTCCGGTGCTGCGGCCTCTGGTCTCCCCTCATCTCGCGGGGGTGCGTTCAGCTCCGTTGCCGCCGTCATGGCTGCGTGTCGTCTATGGGCGTCGACGAGCCGCTGCGCCTCCTGGCTCAGCCCGTGGTAGTCGCGGTCGTTGAGCAGCTGTGAGCTGGCCAGGGTGACTCTCACTGCTGGCGGTAGTGTTCTGAGAAAGAGGTGGGCGAAGATAAAACTATCGTCATCTTCGCCTCTCAGGTTCATCATCCTCGCCATCAGATCTGCCGGCCTGTCTGCTTCCCCTTCTGTTAGCGCCAGAAGTCTCTCTGCTCGCTCTCCCTACGAGGGAGTGAAAGCTCGAATGAGGGCGGCTTTCAGTGCGCCATACTTGTCGTCCTGGGGCGGGTAGTTGGTCAGGCTCTCCACCCGCTGCACTGTGAGGCTGTCCAGCTTCGCGACGACATGGTAGAACCTCGTTGCGTCCGCTGAGATTCCCCGAAGGTGGAACTGCGCCTCCACAGTGGTAAACCAGGAGCGCGGGTTATGTTGCCAGAAATCGGGCAGCTGTAGTGTGGTAGCTGCGTTAACCCGGTTGGCTCCTGAAGAGACCGGTGCGGGAAGATCGTCGCCACCGGCCATAGTTTGTCGTAGGTCACCAGTGTAGAGGATGCCTTTCACAAACGAGACTGAGTTTATTTCTCAGGGTTAGTTTATTGAGAGGTCACATCCTCCAACAAGCACAGAATCTCAGAAAAGAGAGAGACCAATCGTCTCACACAGCTCTTATATTCTGCAAAGTCACAAATCCCCCAACATCAAATCACACACCCCCAACCCCCAGTCCTTTAGTAAACATCCAGCCCCCCGAGGCTCCTTGGCGTCTCCATTGTCTCTTAACCTTCTAGCCTCCGGGGCTCCTGCTGGGACATTCTCTCCAACTTCCCCTCTCCTGCAAGGCCAACTTCACACCTCCCGTAGGTCCCTGCAGGGTCAGGTCCTGTTTGTCCGTTAAGACGTGTAGCTTCTAGAATATGCACCGTCATGCCTACTAGGTGTATATGGGGAATATGGATACAATATATGCGCCCTAAATATGCGCCATACTATATAATGTATGGGTTTCACTTTCTGAAATGAGTGACAAAAGATATTGAACTTTTTCATGATATTTTAATTTTTTGAGATGTACCTGTATATAATTCGTAGCCATCCAATGTAAAATCCACTCCTTTCTCTTCACTGAGCCACGTCTCTGATATTGCCACTATATTGAATGGCTCTTTAAACTTATGTAAATAATCTTTAATGTTATTAAAGTTGGCATAGAGACTTCTGCCGTTGAAGTGGATCATTGAAATATTGAAATCAGATATGACCATTGTGTTAAATAGTTCATCCGTGTAGTAACTACAGTTATTATTGATGGAGGTAAATAAATTATCAGGGTCTGTGTTATATTCTATGTCCTGTGGGTTGTGATTCGTATAGTCAAAAACTTTCAGTTCCTGTTGTTCCTGTTTGTTGATCTTTTGTTTCATGTAGTTACAGTATATGTCCTGTTGCAGATGAGTATAATCCTTCAGCGTCTTACAGTTTTCATTTGTTGCTGTCGACTCCAGTTCATAATGTTCATTGATATTTGTCCAGTTCCATAATATTTCGGATGTTAATGACCTTGGCTTCTTCAGGTGATCCATTTAATTTGATGTACTGTATATTTTACAGTTTGTTGTCCAGGTGTTTTGAATCTTTTTTTGCTTTCTCTGGTATCTCGAGTCCCACCCTATGCAGGACATACTGAATGCACTGAGGAGCTCATTTAGCAGCAGACTACATCATCCTAGGTGTGCAACCGAGAGGTTTCACAGGTCCTTCCTACCTACGGCTGTCAGACTGTATAACCTAAGCAGGGCTGCTCGCAGAGATAGCAAAAAAACGTGACGACCTAATAGTATTGAATGCAAAAGACGCAATAGACTTACACAATGGTCCCCTCCAGTATACAACTAGGACAATATCGGTCACTACAGAGGGTGACAATATGTATGGGTACATATTCATACTATGTAGGATAACTAAGTAGACGGTTATGCTGTTTATTCCATCTTGCTACAATGCTCCGCACTTTGTATATATATTTATATATTTATGTGTATGTATGTATATCCACTGCTCTTATTTAGATCTTCCGTATCTTCTAAATTATTGCTCTGAGTGTTGCTATCCCTGTGCTGTTGCAATCCTGGAATTTCCCCATTGTGGGACTAATAAAGGCTTATCTTATCTTAAGGTGCTTGATTATGTAAATGTTTGTTCCTTTCAGTTTCCTCCCTTGTTTTAGCAGCGCAGTCTTGTGTTTTCTGTTGACAAACCTCATGATTACAGCTGGTTTGTCGCGGTTTTTCCTGGGCAGAGGGTGGCAGGCCTCAATGGTGTCACAGTCCAGCTGGATTCCTTTGGACTGCAGGAAGGCCGCCACTTGTTGCTCCGTGGATTCGGCTTCCAGCTCATCGAGCCTCCCTCCACTGTCCGTGGCCACCGCCCGAACATATGATCGGGGTTTAATGTGGAACCCAGTGATGATCACGTCGTTCACCCGGGTGTATTGTTCCAGGTCCGCCATTCTGCTCTCCAGATACTTCCAGCCTCTTGTCCTTCTCGGCATTCTGGAGCCGCAGCGCTTTCACCTCGTCGACCAGGCCCAGAATGTTTTTTTGCTGCAGCTTAACAGCAGAAATCTCTTCAGCCAAGAAGTCGAGCGACCTTTTAATATCATCCACCTCCTCAGTCTGCTGAGCTTTCTTGGGACCCATGATCCCGGACGATTTGTGTTGACAAAACAGCTACTGAACAGCTGTTTAGCTAACTGAATGGCGGGCCGCTCCGCTCTCGTTCCCAGTATTGGCCTGGTGATGAGTGGTGCCTGGTTTCCTCCAAACATGATGCCTAGCATTCACGCCATAGAGTTCAGTCTTTGTCTCGTCAGACCAGAGAATTTTGTTTCTCATGGTCTGAGAGTCCTTCAGGTGCCTTTTGGCAAACTCCAGGCAGGCTGTCATGTGCCTTTTACTAAGGAGTGGCTTTCATCTGGCCACTCTATCATATAGGCCTGATTGGTGGATTGCTGCAGAGATGGTTGCCCTTCTGGAAGGTTCTTCTCTCTCTCCACAGAGGAATGCTGGAGCTCTGACAGAGTGACCATCGGATTTTTGGTCACCTTCTGATTAAGGCCCTTCTTCCCCGATCGCTCAGTTTAGACGGCCAGCCAGCTCTTGGAAGAGTCCTGGTGGTTCTGAACTTCTTCCATTTACAGATGATGGAGGCCACTGTGCTCAATGGGACCTTTAAAGTAGCAGAAATTTTTTCTGTACCCTTCCCCAGATTTGTGCCTCGAGACAATCCTGTTTCGGATGTCTACAGACAATTCCTTTGACTTCATGCTTGGTTTGTGCTCTGGCATGCAGTGTCAACTGTGGGACTTTATACAGACAGGTGTCTGCCTTTCCAAATCATGCCCATTCAACTGAATTTACCACAGGTGGACTCCAGTTAAGCTGTAGAAATGCCTCAAGGATGATCAGTGGAAACAGGATGCACCTGAGCTCAATTTTGAGCTTCATGGCAAAAACTGTGAATACTTATGTACATGTGATTTCTTAGTTTTTTTTATTTTTAATAAATTTGCAAAAATCTCTTCTTCTTTTAGATTTGATTGGTGGTTGGCAACCAGACCACAGGTGCATCACTGCCTCGCACTTCACTCCACATCATCACCCTAAGAACTCATCGGATATCACTCTATATATCTGCAAAAATCTCAACAAAACCTTTTTCATGTTGTCATTATGGGGTGTTGTGTGTAGAATTTTGAGGAAAAAATGAATTTAATCCATTTTAGAATAAGGCTGTAACATAACAAAATGTGGAAAAAGTGAAGCGTTGTGAATACTTTCTGGATGCACTGTAACTTGTTAATTTTCTGTTGTTTTCTCATACATTTGAGACTTTTTTACTTCTTAAATTTGCAATTTTCTTACTCTTGTTTTTTTATATCAACTTTTTTCAGATGAATTTGCAAATTTCTTTCTTCATCAATTTCTAACTTTTTTCTGATAAATTCATGACTTTTTCTTATAAAATTGCAATGCTTTTCATGATAAATTTGTGGCGGTTTTTCCCCTAAATTTAAACTTTTTTTCTTTTAAATTTTTTTTAACTTTTTTCCCCTCATTTTTTTTATCCCCTGCAGGGGGATTATATTATGGGACTGTCCACCCGTCCATCCATCTGTCCCACTTTTGTGAAATCAACTCCTTCCGTAGTTTTGTGCCGATTGTTTTGAAACTTGGCACCAAAATTTGATATACACCACTGATGCGCGTATTGCAATTTGACTCTGATCTGATGATTTTTGCGTGAATTATAGGCCTTGAGGTCACAGTCAGAGGTCAGTTTTCCCCTAAATACTGTAAATGTGATGACTACTGAAAGAAATTATGTAGGATTTTCAAATCGATAGCATAGTTGTCGCTAAGATAAATCTTGGACTGCTTACACCCTGACCTGACTATGGGTTTGGAGTCAGAGGTCACAGTTAACATTCCATTTGAACTACTACTATAGAACGAGTAAAGCTAGGGCCACCAAACTTGGTACACATGTTCACCCTGTGACCCTGAACTGTGACTGGGTTTGGGGTCAACAGGTCAAAGGTCAAGATTAGCATTCCCTTTGCCCTCTTCCTATAGAATGTGTAAAGCTCTCTAGGGTCGCCAAACTTGCTACACAGGTTCACCTTGGGATCCTGACCTACAACTGTGGGTTGTATACAAATATTTTTGTTGTATATCCATAGATGTTAAGCTCGTCATTGTTTGGTTTTGCACCAGTAATTATATGGAAAAGTTGAAAACTGCTCCCTTTAAGTAACATATTGGGATCTTCAAAGAAAACAGAGGCAGAGGATATTGCACTTGCTTGCAACTTAACATTCACCAATTTGGATGTTTTTTTCCTCTCAGATGTATTAGTGTGAGGAATTTAGAAGATCCATTTGGAAGAAAAACTGATGAAAAAGCAGAACTTGAATTCACTTTAAATAAGTGAAATCAAAAGTAAAACAGACTACAGCCAAATGTTCATTCATTCATCTTCTTCCGCTTAATCCTTTTCGGGTCGCGGGGGGGCTGGAGCCTATCCCAGCATCTTTGGGCGAGAGGCAGGGTGCACCCTGGACGGATCGCCAGTGCATCGCAGGGCCAACACAGAGAGACAGACGACCATTCACTCTCACAGTCATACCTAAGGACAATTTAGAATCCCCAGTTTGATGCTAATTAACCTAACTTGCATGTTTTTGGCATGTGGGAGGAAACCAGAGAAATCCCGGAGTAAACCCACGCAGACACGGGGAGAACATGCAAACTCAATGTACCTGTGTGTATATATATATATTTTTTTTCCAAAATCCACTCAAGCAAGAGTAAAAACTGTCCTGCAATAAAACTACTCACAACAGAACAATTTTATGAATAAGTAACTTGAGTTTTTTTCTTGATCATTTTATCCAGCCTTATTGAAGTTGAGTATGGATACAGTATGAACAGCTGGTATGTGGGAAACTTTTATCAGTGTTGCTGAGTTTTCTGTCTGTACATTATTTTTCTCGATTAATTCACTCAAAATTGCCTCACACCACTCTGTTTCCTAAGATATATATTTTTTTGTGTGTATGTGTGTGTTTTCCAGGCTCACATAATAGGATGAACCAGTGTCCTGTCAATGAACACGGGTGCCTAGACCTGGATGTTTGCATCCATATGAGCAAGCTCTGCGACGGCGTCCCTGACTGCTCTGACGGCTGGGATGAGGGGCCTCACTGCAGAGGTAGTTGCGTAAGACACACACTCTCTTTAAATCTACACACTTTGAGCAGAAATCATCATCGTCATCATCATTGTCTGTACCTCCTTTGAGAGTCATGCCCTTTTGAACCTGGTCCAAACTGACTATCTTCCTGGTGAAAATGGCCATCTCCTTGTCTTCACAGCCCCCCTCAAAATACTCCATCAAATAATCCTCTCTATTGGGCCCTTCAATGAGCTGACTTGTTTGAGCTTGTGCAATTACAATGGTAACTCCTTTTCTCTGGGAAACAAGCCATAAATTTATCAATCAGCTCAGCTTTGAGGCTGCCCACCCCCCCGATTTCTGTGGGAGTAATAAGCATTCAGCCTAGATGCAGATGAAAAAAATCTCATTAACTCCTCTGCTGTTAATTGGAAGCAATAGAAGAAAGAGGGAGCATACTGAGTCCATAATGTTGGTCTTTATCTATGACAAAGTAGCAAACATGAGCAGCGTCATTCACAGATACATTCTAGCTGTGTGTAGGTCCGCCTCTTTATCTCTTCAAAAGGGTTAATGTTATTGTTGTGCTATTATCGGGATTTTATACAACTTTTGTGAAGGTGATACAGATCCAGAACAAGGGAATGGATTGTGAAAATTAGTCATATTATTCAGTTACACCAGCAGCTTGCAAAGAGGCAGTGCCCCATTGAAGCTTCCACTGGCCTTATATCTCTGTGTTATCTATTTACCAGCATGCAACCAAACCCGCTCAGATCTGAGTTGTCAGTGCCACTCAAAATCAAAAAGAGGCCACCATGAAAAGCTTTACAGGCCTTGCCTAGAGATTGTGTCTATGAATGGCAGTGTGTTGTGGTGTTCTAATCAGGAATACTTAACCATGGTGCTGCTTTGTTGCCCACTCTTAAGCACACTCAGTGTTAGAATACACATCTCTTCTAGTTTCTGCTGTGTCTCTTTGTGTTTACTTTCCATTTCCTGGAATCATGTAATGTGATATCAACAATAAACCTTCTGTGGATAAAGGGTAGGTCCTGAGTTATGAGACACTGACTGTAATCTTTGATCACCTTATCTCTTCTGCTGGCTTTAAAATACCAACTATAGCTATTGTTTGATTCCACAATAGTAAGCTTAGGTACAAGAAGTATTTCACCTTCCTGATTTCTTACTTTTGCATATTTGTCACACTCAGATGTTTCAGGTCATCAAAGAAATTTTAATATTAGACAAAGATAACCCAAGGAAAGAGAAAATGCAGTTTTCAATTGATGATTTAATTAAAAGGGAAAAAAGCTATCCAAACCTACCTGCTCTCCCAGCAAAAATTGGTTGAAAAAAACGTTGATAAGATGGCTTTACCAACCGTCTAAAAAAATGTCTAGATTCGGTTGAGAAATGAAGATGAAAAGCTGTCATTTTATGGTTGTTTAAAAAAATATACATAATCACCAACATCCTGATCCTTTTTTGAGTTGTGTGCCAGACGTCCTGTGTTTGGACTTTTTACTGATGTCACCCTTCTTTCCTTCCTCTCTTGCACCCTCTACCTGAACACTTTCCTCTCCTTGGCTCTTCTCTTCTGTCTCATCTTTCCCTCTCTGAGCCCTGTCTAATTCCGGTTCCCTCTCTGTCTATGGTGGTATACAAATGGGTTAGAAAATACCAAGTGTCACGTTTTGTCCTGCAGGATTTTTTTTTTAATCATGATTTACATAAATTGCACAAATATGTATATTTTTTTCTATTTTTATTATAGTGTTTCTTTTTCCCACTGAGAAAGAGTAGGAAAGACAAGGAAAAAAAAAAACAAGGTGGGTATAGTAGCCTGAAATTCTAATTATATAAAAGCAGTGTTATCTTATGAAATTAATAATTAAAAGTAGACACCCAAAAATTTCTAGTTGAGTTAATTAAGGATACAAAAAGCACTCACTTAAATAAAAAGTTGAGTAATGACTTCAGTCTTGAAGGTCTGAGGTTTTTCTCCAAAATTTATAACAATTTTCTTATAGTTTTCTACTTTTCTCTGTAAATGTATCTAAATTTGAAACCATTTTCCTCAAATTTGTAATTTCCTCTTGTAATATTATGACCTTTCTTGTACATTTGAGACTTTGTATTATAAATTTGTGGATTATTTTATGGTTAATTTTTGTCTATTTTTGAAAAATAAAATTTGTTTTTTTTTTTGTTTTTTTTTTTTTAAGAAATTTGAAACAGATTGTGGTAAAATTTTGACTTTTGTTCCTCATACCATAATTGTGCAGCGCCAGAACAAAACAATAATTTAACTTTGATTTCAAAGACATGTAATTATTAATAAAATAATTTTTCCGGGGGGGGGGGGATGTCTCTCAATTGAGAGACAATTGATTGTCAATTGATTGATTGTCTCAATTTTCCCCCCCGGAAAAATATGTTGCCATCGCGTCAACGTCTTTAAGCCAGAGGAAACACTGAGAGACAGACCCCCACCACCATCACCAAATACCAAAAACTATTTTGAGGATAAATTTGGACCAAATCCTGTGGACTAAACAGCACGATTATTGGACTATGTTTTGCCAAATTTTCAACAACTTTTTTCTCCCTGATTAAATATGGTCTGTGGTAGACGGACTAAACAGAACCCAATTTTCGCCATCTGTTTGTGGTGTTAAATTGAGGCTTGGACTGATGGACCCGATTTAGCCCAAAATACGTTTAAATTACGGCTTGTGTTGGGGGGTGGCCGTGTGTGTGTGTAAAAAGTAATAGCCTAGAAAAATAAATTTTCATACTGGATATTCTGTATTAATTCCTAAAGGGTGGGGGATTGATACAGCATAATATTGCAATACTTTTTGGTGTCAATGCTGTATCGACTCAGACGCCGGTATTGAGTGTACTTTATTAAAAATGATTAATATATGTCGCAAATATAAACTTAACCATTTAGGTAGTAGAGTAATAAAAATCAGTTGAATTCTCACTAGTCCATTAGATGGTGCTAAATGTTCACTGTCTGGTTAGGTCAGCACAGCAAAGGAGAGATTTCTGAGATCTAGCAAAGATTGGGATGGTAAATTGGAATATACAGTTAGGCCCAAAAATATTTGGACAGTGACACAAGTTTTGTTATTTTAGCTGTTTACAAAAACATATTCAGGATACAATTATATAATCAATATGGGCTTAAAGTGCAGACTCTCAGCTGTAATTTGAGAGTATTCACATCCAAATTGGAGCAAGGGTTTAGGAATTACAGCTCTTTAATACGTAGCCGCCTCTTTTTCAAGGGACCAAAAGTAATTGGACAATTGACTCAGAAGGCTGCAAAAAAAAAAAATAACAAGGCTGCATGGGCTCTTCCCTCGTTAACCTGTCATCAATTAAGCAGTTAAAAGGTCTGGAGTTGATTCCAGGTGTGGCGTTTGCATTTGGAAGCTGTTGCTGTGAACACGCAACATGTGGTCAAAGGAGCTCTCAATGGAGGTGAAACAGACCATCCTGAGGCTGAAAAAAAAGAAGAAATCAATCAGAGAGATAGCAGAAATGTTAGGAGTGGCCAAAACAACAGTTTGGTACATTCTGAGAAAAAAAAGAGTGCACTGGTGAGCTTGGGAACTCAAAAAGGCCTGGACGTCCACGGAAGACAACAGTGTTGGATGATCACAGAATCCTTTCCATGGTGAAGAACAACCCTTCACAACATCCACTCAAGTGAAGAACACTCTCCAGGAAGTAGGTGTATCAGTATCTAAGTCTACCATAAAGAGAAGACTTCATGAGAGTAAATACAAAGGATTCACCACAAGGTGCAAACCATGAATCAGCCTCAAAAATAGAAAGGCCAGAATTGACTTTGCCAAAAAACACCTGAAGAAGCCAGCCCAGTTCTGGAACTGCATTCTTTGGACAGATGAGACTAAGATCAACCTGTACCAGAATGATGGGAAGAAGAAAGTTTGGAGAAGAATTGGAACAGCTCATGATCCAAAGCACTACATCTTCTGTAAAACATGGTGGAGGCAGTGTGATGGCATGGGCATGCATGGTTTCCAATGGCACTGGGTCACTTGTGTTTATTGATGATGTGACAAAAGACAGAAGCAGCCGGATGAATTCTGAAGTGTATAGGGATATACTTTCTGCTCAGATTCAGCCAAATGCAGCAAAGTTGATTGGAAGGCGCTTCACCAATGATCCAAACATACTGCAAAAGCAACCCAGGAGTTTTTTAAAGCAACGAAGTGGAATATTCTGCATTGGCCGAGTCAGTCACCAGATCTCAACCCAATCGAGCATGCATTTCACTTGCTCAAGACAAAACTTAAGGCAGAAAGACTCACAAACAAGCAACAACTGAAGACAGCTGCAGTAAAGGCCTGGCAAAGCATCACAAAGGAGGAAACCCAGCATTTGGTGATGTCCATGGGTTCCAGACTTCAGGCAGTCATTGCCTGCAAAGGATTCTCAACAAAATATTGAAAAGTAACATTTTACTCAGGGTTATGTTTATTTGTCCAATTACTTTTGAGCCCCTGAAATGAGGAGCGTTTGTATAAAAATAGCTACAATTCCTACATGTTTAATCATATATTTTTGTTCAACCCCTTGAATTAAACCTTAAAGTCTGCACTTCAATTATGTTGTAGTTGTTTCATTTCAGATCCAATGTGGTGGCATGCAGAGCCCAAATCATGAAGATTGTCTCACTGTCCAAATATTTCTGGGCCTAACTGTATGATATCAGAATCAGAATCAGGTTTATTGCCATTGTTCATGTAGTACACAAACTAGGAATTTGTCTCGGTACAATGCTGCAACATTAAACATGATAAGATAAAAGAAATAAACTATACATGTAATAAAGTGTAGGATAAGATTAAGTGATACTGGTCAACAGTTAAAATATATTAGCCAGCAGCAGATACTGTGGAGAACTATATAGTGCAGTCGGTAATGCAGGAAGAAAACAGTGATGATTGACATGAGTCTGGTTGAGCTGCTGTACATGGTGCACGAGAGTCAATAAGTCACTTAGTGTTCAGCAGTCTGATGGCAGAGGGGAAGAAGCTGTTCATGTGACGGGAGGTTTTAGTCTGGATGGACCGAAGTCTTCTACCAGAGGGGAGGGGGGCAAACAGTACGTGACCAGGGTGTGAGGGATCGGCTATGATCCGGCCAGCACGCCTCCGGGTCCTGGAGATGTACAGATCCAGGAGAGATGGGAGCTTGCAGCCGATCACCTTCTCAGCAGTGCGCACGACGCGCTGCAGCCTTAGTCTGTCCCTGGCAGTGGCTCCTGCGTACCACACGGTTATGGAGGTGGTGAGGATGGACTCGATGATGGCTGTGTAGAACTGCACTAACATCCTGGTGGGTAGCTTGAGCTTCCTCAGCTGCCGCAGGAAGAACATCCTCTGCTGGGCTTTTTTGATGAGTGAGCTGATGGTCGGCTCCCATTTGAGGTCCCTGGTGATGGTAGTGCCTAGGAAGCGGAAGGAATCAGCAGTGGTGATGGGAGAGCCTGAGAGGGTGAGGGGGGGCAGAGGAGTAGTGACTTTCCTGAAGTCTACAATCATCTCCACTGTCTTCAGAGCGTTCAGCTGCAGGTTGTTATTGCTGCACCAGGACGCCAGCTGGGCCACCTCTCTCCTGTAGGCGGACTCGTCGCCGTTGGAGATGAGCCCGATGAGGGTGGTGTCGTCCGCAAACTTGATCAACTTGACAGACTGGTGGCTGGAGGTGCAGGAGTTGGTGTAAAGGGAGAAGAGTAGGGGGGAAAGTACACAGCCCTGGGGTGATCCGGTGCTGATGCTAGTATAGTCTGAGACAGTCTTTCCCAGCCGCACATGCTGCCTCCGGTCCGTCAGGAAGTCGATGATCCACCTGCAGAGGGAGTCAGGCACGTTGAGCAGGGACAGCTTGTCCCGGAGCAGAGCGGGGCGGATGGTGTTGAATGCGGAGCTGAAGTCCACAAACAGGATCCTGGCGTAGGTTCCCGGGGAGTCCAGGTGCTGCAGGATGGAGTGGAGGGCCAGGTTGACTGCGTCGTCTACAGACCTGTTGGCTCGGTAGGCAAACTGCAGCGGGTCCAGGAGAGGGGTGGTGATGGACTTGAGGTGGGACAGGACCAGGCGCTCAAAGGACTTCATGACTACAGAGGTGAGCGCTACAGGTCTGTAGTCATTAAGTCCAGTGATCCGTGGCTTCTTGGGGACAGGGATGATGGTGGAGGATTTGAGGCAGGACGGCACGTGGCATAACTTAAGGGAGGTGTTAAAAATGTCTGTGAAGACAGGAGCCAGCTGTTTCGCACAGAGTCTCAGGGTGGAGGGAGACACGCCGTCTGGGCCGGGGGCCTTGCGCGGGTTCAGTCTGGAGAACTGTTTGAGCACATCCTGCTCACTGATGATAAGGGGAGGGGGGGAGGAGGGGGGGGGGTGCCTTAAATGAAGTAGGGAATGTGGAGGCTGTGGAGCTGGAGGGAGGGGGGGAGTTGGACACAGATGACGAGGTGTCAAAACGGGCATAGTGTTGGGACAGTCTTTGACAAAGGGCTTTGTCATCCTGACCTTTAGGAGCCTTAGGTCGATAGTTGGTGATCTGCCTCAGTCCTCTCCACACGGAAGCCGAATCATTAGCAGTGAACTGCTGCTGGAGTCTCTCTGAATACACAGATTTAGCCCTCTTCAGCTCTCTGTTAAACCGGTATTTAACCTCCCTGTAGCAGTCCCTGTCTCCACTTTTCCACTTTTTATATCATAATACTATTGCAAGATTGTGATAATATCACACCGTGGACCGATTATCGTGATATGATCATATTTTCGGGCCCACCCCATTAATTACACATGCTGTTCAGATGTCTCTGCCTCGTTATTTTTATGCCATTTGTACAGTACATCAATGCCAAATGTTTTTCTCATCAAACCTGCCGACATTAATAATCCCTGTAACCACTGCTGTGTCATTAGATGAGTGAACTGTTGGACTGTTGAAGTCGGACAGAGTGGGTGAAAAGTGTTAGTATCCCACACGCTGGCCATTGCTGCTACACAAGTCTTTTATGCAACACGCTGATGATGTCATCGAGCCACAGCATGCACTGCTTGTCCCGGAGGACACTCAGCCAGCTGTTTCCAATAAAGGCAGTGGTCAACCCACATGAGCGCTCAAACACACCTTCTTGTTCATGTAGCCCTGACACATGCATGAACTCACATGTGTGTGCAAGCATGCGCTCACAAGGTTACATTCTTACACATTCACCCAAACACGCTAGCAGTGTGTGCAGAATGTTTGGCATTTCTGTTTGTGAGCCCCCCACCCCGTCTTTTCAGTGGAGGACTTCCACAAGTGTCCCAGTGTTTACTTGTACAGAATGATGGGGTTGTGTACGTATACCTGGGTGCTGATGTTTGAAAGCACACCTTGTCAATTGGAGTGTTGAATTAATTCTGTCAAAGCTGTCCAAAAGAGTCTTTAGAAACGGGGGTGATGCCTGGTAGTAAAGGGAGGAATTTGTGTTGTAAGGCTTGGAAGTACCTTGCACCATGTGTGGAGCTGAAAACGGGGAGCACTCATGGGTGCTTCTCAGTTTAGAATGCAGTCTTGTAGTTACAGAAAAATATCCCCTAATTATGTTATGATCCAGCTCTGATACTATAGCATTAAGTGGAGAATGATAAGAGTAATCAAAAAAGCAGCAATGAAGTGAACAGGACATGCATCTTTTCATCCTTGCCCTCACAGGTGTGGCCAGTTATACCGTTGTTACACAGGGGTGGAGATTGTTGAGAGATTGTTGAGCAATGAAAATATGGCCAGATCTCTCAATGATCTTTCATTGAGTGCCCAGTGATCACCAAGATCGCTCAATGATCTCTTAATGATCTTCCATTGAGCTTGCTACGGTTTCCTCAAAGTTTTGACTCCATCCAAAACAATGTCAGTGATTCCTAGAGGGAAGTGATCTCTCAATGAATGCTCAAGGAGCATTCAACGATCTCACTGATCTTCCAGTGATCTCTCAGCGATCTTTGCTGCGGTTTTTCAATGAACTCTTAGTCTTTCATCGAATGTTCAGCAATCCCTCACTGATCTCTCAGCCATCTCTGCCTTCAGGGTGGAAAAATTGGCATTCATTGAAAGATTGCCGAGAGATCATTGGGAAATGAGCGCTCCTTGAGTGTTCATTGAGAGATTGCTTCTCTCTGGCGATTAAGAGTCTGTTTTTGACAGAGTCAAAACTTTGAGAAGACCATAGCAACTGTGGAGGTCACTGGGAGATAATTTAGTGATCTGGTCATTTTTTCATCACTCCACGATATCTCAACAAGCAACAACACCCTTGTGTAAAGGGGTTACAAGAACACTGGAAACCTCTCATATAGATATACCCAGAGGCTCCCTGTCGTCCAAGAAACACTCAGCAACCTCCTTAGAAGAAACTCTCAATGATCTCTCCTAGTCTTTCAGTGATCCCTCAAAGATCTTTCAAAGATATCTAGAAATGGAACTAATCTTTAAAAGGTAGCGAAACAAAGACTATTTGACTTTTAGAAGGTGAAGATTAATGAATGCTGAATGGCATGCTGATATTAAATTTGAGCTTGACAGTGTGGTAAAAGGGAAACTCCTTTGTTTAAATGACACAAACATTTCATAAGAATTTATATATTTATCAGAGGGATGTGGAATATGTGTAAGAACAATGTGTCTTGCTGATGAGTAGGGGAAAAGTACATTTTATAGAGAGAATGCTTTCTAGTTTAATCTAAACCAGAGTTGTGCCACATTTGCTTTGGAACTTCAGTGTTGTATCAGAACCGAGACAGTAGAAATGATAATGGTTTGTCACATGGTTGAAGGTTTGGAGAGTTTGGCAAAAGAAACCACAATTATTGTATTTTTTAATGTTATCGTTCTGTAAGTGTTTTTATCGTTTTTCGTGACCTACAACCCCAATTCCGGTGACGTTGGGATATTGTGTAAAACATAAATAAAAACAACATATAATGATTGGAAAATCCTTTTCAACCTGTATTCAACTGAATACACTACAGAGACAGGATAGTTAATGTTCAAACTGATAAACATTATTGCTTTTTCCCCAAGTATTCACTCATTTTGAATTTGATGCCTGCAACATATTTTAAAAAAAAGCTGGGACAGGGGCAACAAAAGACTGGGAACGTTGAGGAATGCTCAAAAAACACCTTTTTGGAACATTCCACAAGTGAACAGGTTAACTGGAAACAGGTGAGTGTCATGAATGGGTATAAAAAGAGCATCCCCAAAAGGCTTAGTCATTCATAAGCAAGGATGGGGTGAAGTTCACCACTTGGTGAACAACTGCATTGACAAGTAGTTAAAATGGTTAAAAGACGATGTTTCTCAATGTACAATTGCAAGGAATTTAGAGATCTCATCATCTAAAGTCCATAATATCATCAAAAGATTCAGAGAATCTGGAGACATTTCTGGACGTAAGCGACAACATGGAATGGCCGTGACCTTTGATCTCTCACGTGACACTGCATTAAAAACAAACATTATTCTGTGAAAGATATGACCGTGTGGGCTCAGGAACACTTCAGAAAACCATCGTCTGTTAAGACAGTTTGTCGCTATGTCTACAAGTGCAAGTTAAAACTCTGCCATGCAAAGTGAAAGCCATGTACTGTATCAGCCACACCCAGAAACACCGCCGGTTGCTCTTGATCCGAATTCTTTTGAGGTGGACTGACATGAAGGCAGGGTCTCCTCTGGTAACATTTCTGTGTGGCGGCCCACCGCCCTAAGAAAGTATGCCACCATGCCTATGATGTATTAATTTAAGAAAAATTAAATATGAAAGAAATGCTCCGCAAGCACGTACACGAACAACACGTGCGGAAGCGCTCTGCCCGTGTGACCATTTCTGCAGGCAGAGAGTGTCTGTCTAGCGTTGCTGTCCGAGAGAAGCATGAGCTTATTAAAGTACTTTAAATGTGGAAAAAAGTACAAGAGATAAGCAGTGGAGGCATTTATGGTGGGTTTTACCCTCTGGTAACTGGAACAACAATGAGGAGTTGCTTAGCTAACAGGTCTGGCTAGGCTTCATTGCAGGGAAAGGCAAGAATGACTGATGAATTGCTGAGGATTTTCTTCACCGGCTACTACAATATTAATAATGAACATAAATTATTAGTTATGTACCTGGCAAGTTAAGATGACCGAAATTCACCAAGTCAATGACTTTAATCTGTCAGCAGCCTTCAGACAAACTAAATGTGCCAACATTTGGATTTCAAAATAATGGAGGTGTTTCCTGCTGTCTGGTTGGTGAGATTTCTAAAAAAAACTATAAATAGATAGAAATATTATCACAGAAATAACTGAATATTTGATCATTTAAGTTAATTTATTTCTTTAAATATAATTGTAATAATTATATTTCTTTTGAATTCAGAGTTAAAGTTATTGTTCTGTTCTGGCTCTACAAAATTATGGTCAAAAATTTAAATTGTTTGAGGGGAAAAATGTAAAGAGTACTATACCCACTTCTGATCATATAATTTAAGTATGCATGAGTAAATTATTATTACGGGTTTTTTTTTCCCCTTTCCTACTCTTCGTCAATGGAAAAAAAAAAAGAAACACTAGAATGAAAATACAAAAATACACATTTTGGTTATTTATGTAAACCATGAAAAAAAAAATCATGCAGGACAAAACATGACACTTGGTATTTTGTAACCCATTTGTATACCACCATAGAGAGAGAACCTGAATTAGACGGAGCTCAGAGAAGGAAAGATGAGACAGAAGAGAGGAGCCAAGGAGAGGAAAGTGTTCAGGCAGACGGTCTAGGAGAGGTGAGAGGAGAGGGAGGAGAGAAGGATGACACCAGTAAAAAGTCCAAACACAGGACATCTGGGTGGGACCCCGACTGGCCCAATATGCCAACATTCAAGCCTTGGTTGTACAATACTTCAAATGGTAAGTTCCATATGCAAAGTTACTGTGCAAAATTTTAAAAAGAAAGAAATAGTGTAAAATTAACATATTCCGGTTACAATCGTGTCATGTGTTTTCGAGCATGAGTCACCTTTTTAAGCTCATGCCACAGCATCTCAATCGGATTCAGGTCAGGACTTTGACTAGGCCACTCCAAAGTCTTCATTTTGCTTTTCTTAAGCCATTCAGAGGTGGACTTGCTGGTGTGTTTTGGCTCATGGTCCTGCTGCAGAACCCAAGTGCGCTTCAGGTTGAGGTCACAAACGGATGGCCGGACATTCTCCTTCAGGATTTTTTGGTAGAGTGCAGAATTCATGGTTTTATTTACCACAGCAAGTCTTCCAGGTTCTGAAGCCGCAAAACAGCCCCAGACCATTACATTACCACTACCATATTTTACTGTTGGTATGATGATGCTTTTCTGAAATGCTGTTACTTTTACACCAGATGTAATGGGACACAGACCTTCCAAAAAGTTCAACTTTTGTCTCATCAATCCGCAGAGTATTTTCCCAAAAGTCTTGGGAATCATCAAGATGATTTTTGGTAAAACTGAGACTGTAGAGGGATTAGTTCAGGCGAGATGCGACGAGCTGGAAGGTTGCAGAGCTTTATTTTCCTCCAACATCATGAGATGCACATTGTAGCGCTGTGTTGGTGAGGCACATATCGTCAGCTCTTTTATATGTTATACAAACAGAGAGAATGCCTGGCACATTAGCATATTGATATACATACTGTATGAGTCAATACATACTGTATGATTAGCCTGACCAACTGGCGCCCGGACATCTTCTCCTTAATCCGGGGATGTATAAACAATAGTCCATTGTTCTGGTTGTCCCCCAGGGGCTCTCTGTCTGTATGTGAATGGTCCTCTGCTTCTTCCGGACCTTCTGAGTGTGAGGATGAATGTCCCTGTAGATTGTGGTGGGTCACCACAGGACGAGCCTTTATGTTCTTTTTTCTCAGCAGTGGTTTTCATCTTGGAACTCTGTCATGCAGGCCATTTTTGCCCAGTCTCTTTCTTATGGTGGAGTCATGAACATTGACCTTAACTGAGGCAAGTGAGGCCTGCAGTTCTTTGGATGTTGTTGTGGGGTCTTTTGTGACCTCTTGGATGAGTCATTGCTGCGCTCTTGGGGTAATTTTGGTCGGCCGGCCAGTCCTTGGAAGATTCACCACTGTTCCATGTTTTCGCCATTTGTGGATAATGGCTCTCACTGTGGTTCACTGGAGTCCCAAAGCTTTAGAAATGGTTCTATAACCTTTTCCAAACTGGTAGATCTCAGTTAATTTGTTTCTCATTTGTTCCTGAATTTCTTTGGATCGCAGCATGATGTCTAGCCTTTGAGGACCTTTTGGTCTACTTTACTTTTTCAGGCAGGTCCTATTTAAGTGATTTCTTGATTGAGAACAGGTGTGGCAGTAATCAGGCTTAGGTGTGGCTAGAGAAATTGAACTCAGCTTTCCAAAGATGTGATAAACGACAGCTAATTTATGTTTTAACAGGAGGGGGCAATCACTTTTCACACAGGCCCATGTAGGGTTTTTTTTTAACCCTTAATAATAAACACCTTCATTTAAAATCTGCAATTTGTTTTTACTTGTGTTATCTTTGTCTAATATTTAAATGTGTTTGATGATCTGAAACATTTAAGTGTGACAATCATACAAAAAAAAAGAAAAATCAGGAAGGGGGCAAACACTTTTTCACACCACTGTATATGTTGCAGGCATCAAATTCAAAATGAGTGAATATTTGCAATAATACAATAAAGTTTTTCAGTTTGAACATTAAATCTTGTGTTTGTACTATATTCAATTGAAAAGGATTTTTACATCGTTGCATTTTTTATTTACGTTTTACACAACGTCCCAATATCACCAGAACTGGGGTTGTACTACAGAGGTCACTTGAAGCAGCTTCTATAAAGACTACGTTATCGTTGTTATTAGTGGGGGTGTCTTGACCCTAATTAGTTTATTGGTTGCAGTTAATGAGAGCTGTCTTACCTGATAAAACCCATTTACATGCCACTTGTTATCTGTAGGAGAAATTATTGTTGTAAACTGACCTTAGAGCAGCGCCGAGAAAAGTCTCAAATTTAGTGAGTAATTTATTAAAAAAAAAAAAAAACTGTTTGTGAATGCTTGCCCCACTTTATGCTGCATTTGTACAAGTTTTAATTTGGACATGAGGGGCAGCTTGCTACCACATTCTGGGACAGATCCAGCTAATGTTTGCTTATTACACAAGTTGTCCTGTGAGTGTTTGCAAACGGTGACTTTGGCCCATTGCATTTTGAAACCTGAAAACAAATATTCATGCTCTCAACTCTTGTATCTTTCTGCATTATTACTCTTCATCTTAACGCTTAAATAAAACCATTATGCTAGGTTTAAGCTGAGTTTGCTTTTCATACTGTAATCTACATGGCTAAATTATACATCACATTTGTCATTAAGTGATTTGCTTTTCTTTTTATGCAGATTCATAACTATGAATAGGTACTGTGGATACAGATGTATCCCATACATCAAAATATTATGTATGACCATCAACAAATGATCAGAGAGCACATCTAGGAGTTCTCCAATGCATGCAAGCAAATTCAAACACATCTCTGAATTATTTTCGACAAAGCGTTATCATAAAAGACATAAAAGTATTTCTCACTGATGCCACCATGTAGGAGAACTCTAGTAAGAGAACTGATCTGAGTTTGTTTAAGGTGAGAGGATCTTTTTAATGAGCGAGGTTTATGAAGTCGTTGTTCTGACCATTGAGTTATGTCATCGTCTTTATGGCCTTAGTCAGTCTGTCATCCTGTCACAACCAGAAGAAAATTCACACTTTAATATGTTTGATTATGAACAGGCTGTGGCTGAGTAAAGCCATTCATCCCTTATTTCTGCATCACTCTCCTGTTGTTGTGGTTCTGTTCATGCCTATCACACCGTTTGCTCCTTTTGCTCGAGATTGTTACTGAATTGATGAAATACAGTATATCGGCAGGCTTTCCTCCCGCACACCAAAAACATGTAGGTTTAGGGCGCTTGCGCACGCAGTGACCAGCAGCCGGTGGCTTGTCACCAGACTGCAAACCAAGTCTACCTACAGGTACAAATAAGTAACAAAAAAAAAAAAAAAAAAAAAAGGCTTTCACTGGAACTCCTCAGTTGTGCAGTTGTAACTTCTGCTGTTGCATATGATTAATCCTTTCAGTTTTTCTTATCAAATGTTATGACATCAGGATAGTATATGTGGTTTAAACATTTCCTCATAAAAATAGCTCTGTACTTCCTCCTTCCTTTTAAATAGGGCACATGTAAGTAGAATTGAGATTTGTTCTCTATCCCGTAAGAGAATCGAGGGCGTTTACATGTTTGTCTGAGGACTGAAGGCCTACAGTGTGTCATCATCTTATTTGCTTGCTCTGGTCATGAACCCTGGTCAAGCGTCTGACATGCAGCTGTTACTTGTTTGCGTAGAGATGGAACTTTATAACTTTGTATTCTTCAGTCCTTTATATTATTCCCCACTTTGCCCCATATTCCCATTTCTGCTTTCTTCATGCATTTTGTTATTGTTGTTGTTTCGTATTCAAAGCATTTTCCCTCTTTTTTCATCTGGGACTCAGGAGACAGTATTTATTATTACTTATTACATTTCTTTTCAAATTTGTTTTACTTTATGTAATATTTAAAAAAAACAGACTTGCCCAAATTTAAATCGAAATTTTCCTTCCAATAAAATGTTAACTTTCTCTCTCTCTCTCCCCATTTATAGATAGATGAGAGAGAGAGAGAGAGAGAGAGAGAGAGAGAGAGAGAGAGAGAGAGAGAGAGAGAGAGAGAGAGAGAGAGAGAGAGAGAGAGAGAGAGAGAGAGAGAGAGAGAGAGAGAGAGAGAGAGAGAGAGAGAGAGAGAGAGAGAGAGAGAGAGAGAGAGAGAGAGAGAGAGAGAGAGAGAGAGAGAGAGAGAGAGAGAGAGAGAGAGAGAGAGAGAGTCTCTGTCTGTCTGTTCCACACATCTCTTGAACCATTCGTCAGACTGACCTAAGATTTTATGCGTGTTTTGCTGAGGTTGTGAGGGTGTGCATCCTCAAGTATGGAGTTACTCAGTCAAAATAGGTCATTTTTATCAATAAGTTTAGTCATCACTCTCTTCTCATGCTCTGGCTTCTAGAGGGGTGGGCGGGGTTTCGGATTGATTCCATCCTGATTGGATACGACACAACATCACGGCATCAGTAACTACAGCGCTTCGTGAGCAAAACAAGGAAGCGAAAAGCAACAAATTTGACTAGAAAAAAGATAACACTGAAGATTTAACCCCTTAACGCCTGAATTTATTTCCAATTATGAAAAAAAAAATTCACTTGTGTTTTTGCTTTCAAGTAGATGCTAAATTAAGTTGAGAAAGTTAATTTGACTATAGCACATAAAATAGATATAATTTTAGGTATGATGCAAATTAGCGAAAACAGGCATCTATGGTAAAAAAAAAAAATGGTAAAAAAGCACCTGTTCCCATCTCAAGTATGAAGAATCTTTTATTTATGCAACAAAGTTATTTTCAGTATTTTCAACTCTCATGACTGCCAAACTATAACCCTAACCCTAGCAATCAGGAAATGGATGGTGCTCCGTCTCTGACCGTTCCTACGAGAAACTAATGCTTGCAAAAGGTTCCTAGGTATGTGTTGGAAGTGCTCCAACTGGAAGTGAAGGAATACAGATGGTATTTTGGTTGCATTTGGAGCAGAAGTGGTTTGATGCGAATTTGCGACAACAGGCGCCAAGGGGTTAATGCTTAAAAATTATACTGTAAATCTACCGTGATTGCGTAGGTCTAAAGGATAATTCGGCATATGTGGAGAACATGAGGTGCGTAAGCAGACTAGGCGGAGCGTCAGCGGGGACCCGGGTCTGACAAAGAGCACTGGTGTATCAAACACAGAACATGCCGGTAGAAGCAGCGGCCCGACCATGCAGACCATGGTCCTTCGCAGGGAGGCACACCCAGCCTGCCCAGTCAGTGGTAGATGGGAGTCCTTGCTTCTGCTTCACCCGTGTAGTACCACTGTCCTTTGCAGGACTGCGAGTCCCCCCTCCCGCATGAGTATTTAAAAATTAAAAACTTAATAATAATACCACCATGATTGTCGAGTGAAATGGCCGGAATGACTTGACGACCAAATGCAGGACACAAAAATGCCCAAATAACGAAATCATTTCTACTTAAATATTTACTGACAAATGACAACACTGATGCAACGGTTGCAGTCAAACGGGTCCTTCTGCTGTGTATAATAATGTTGGCTGTTTTGTAGTTAATTCGGTTGATTACAGTTTTATAAAAAAACCTCTTAATAATAAAATATTGCTAAAATATAAACTGATGCACTACAATGGGTCTCAAATATTTGTAAACATGTCCTATTATAGCACTGCATGAGTTTATTGACGATACACAGAAGAAATTCAGTATTACACTGAACTCCATCACTGAACAGTGATATAAACTAAAATAAGCATAATGATGACTGAACAACTCCCACTCCCCAAAGTGTAACATACACTATTATGAATATAAGTGATAAAGATCACACAAATAAATGATCTGCCAAACAAATAAACAAGGGATCTGAAACAGTTGCTAATATTGGATGTCCCATTCATTTTCAATATTTAGGTATTCTGTAATTATGTTTTGCCAGTCTGTAACAAGACCAGATATCTTGGACATATCATCACTGACCAAATGACTGATGAAGGTATCTACAGACAGTGTCGTTCGTTGTGTGCACAGGCTAACCTTCTGTGTTGGAGGTTTAGTGCATGCTCACGTCAGGTTAAGTTGTCTTTTTTCAGGGCACACTGTACACCCATGTATACTACACATTTATGGGCCAATTATAAGGCAGAGAGTTTGAGGAGACTTCAAGTTGCCTATAATGATGCCCTTAGACTGTTACTGAAGAGGCCTAGATGGTCTAGTGCAAGTGAGCTCTTTGTGGCTGCAGGAATTAGAACTTTTGGAGCCATTTTAAGGAACCTTATGTGTAAATTTATTCAGAGGCTTAATGCCTCTGAAAATTAAATAATTTTATCTTTAACAGGGTTAAGATTTAGTACCATGCGTTATCAGTCCCTGCTGTGGAGGCACTGATACACCTGTTTGTGTTGATTGTGAATTTTGTGTATTTTTTTTTCTTCTGTTTGTGTTTGTTTTTAACTGGACCTGTGAGTCTGAATAAAGGTTTATATATAATATTCACATAATCAAATACATTTTAGTGTCATTTACTCCCTTTTTATATTTGTCAAAGTTTAACATGTAATTGCCGACATATAGGCTACACCTCTTTGTATTCCACTTTCAAACACAGCCTGCTTTTGGGCCTGTAAAGCCTGATTGGGATACCAGTTTCAGACAGGAATACTTGTGTTCTACGGGCAATGCACTACTCATAGTCATAGTTATATTTTGCAAGAGATTTTATTTATAAATGTTTTTAATTTTAAAATTTGGTGGGTTTTTTTTTTTTTTTTTTTGCTTTGCTCTTTTCCAAATAGCACCTGAATTCTTCAAAACAAAATGAACCTGCACAGATAAACATTGTTGGTACTTTAGCTCTTGTTCTCCCAGTGTAAGGGTCGGTGAATGGATTCGACATGGGCTACAATGTTTCGCGGGAGACTCTTCCTTTCATTGGGGCCACAACAAAAGAGCCATTATGGCCCAGAGTGCCACAGGCTTTATATAATGAGGGCCCTTCACTGGTCCAGCCTTCGCTCTTCACCGTCATTCTGCAACTACCTACTGTACGTGTAGTGTATCCATGACCAATTACTTGGAAAAAAATAACACTGCAGCTGATTTCATTGTGCTCGTGCAAGCCTGTTTTATTTTTTATATACAGTATCAAAGTTCCACCTTACAGCTTTAAATTAATAAATCATTTAAAGGACATTTTATCAATTATATGCTACATGAATATATATAATATGACTGATGGTTAAATACTGTAAATTTATCACAGTTTTGCAATACACTATTGTCAATAATCAATTGCATAAATACTCTATTAGTATGAAAGGGAACCATTTACAGTTGCATTTGTGATTTCTTGGATTTACCAATAAATGTGCAGCCCACAAATCCACTCTTTAACTCAGGGATGGGCAACTTTGGTGGTAGCGAGGACTTCCCGAGAGCCAGATTTACATGGGAAAGGAGAAGTTAAAAGTTTCACAATTAAAACTGAAAGTGCAAATGATAAGAAAAGCTACTCGGTGCTTTATAGATAGATAGATGTACTTTATTGATCCCAAACTGGGAAATTGCAGTGTAACAGCAGCATGACAGTAGACGACCAAGACGACAGAAACACACACAGCGTAATAGAAAAAATAATTACCCAGGGAAAGCAAAGCTGCCCAGATAACTTTATATACATCGCAGATGAACAGATAATGACCCGTATAGATACAAGGATCATACTAGCTGTACAATGCAGGACTATCGGGCACAGAGTGAAATGTGAGGCACCAATTGGACTGTAAAGTGCAGTATGGCAGCATAGTTATGACCAAGATTCAACATTAGAGGGAGTTATTGTACAGTGAAATGGCAAGTGGCAGAAAAGATTTCCTGTACCTGACTGCTTGGCAGCAAAGCTGTCGCAGTCTGCTGGAGAAAGTGCTCCGTTGTCTGTCCAGTGTGTGGTGGAGGGGGTGGTCAGGGTCATCCATGATTGATAACAGTTTGTTCAGTGTCCTCCTCTCCACCACAGACTCAAAAGTCTCCAGCCTGAGACCAGTCACAGAGCCAGCCTTCTTGATAATCTTGTCAAGTCTGTTAGTGTGGCTGGCTCTGATGCAGCAGCAAAGAACGGTGCACGGTGGCGCAGTGGTTTAGCACTGTGGCAGCACAGTTTTACCCTCGGCCGGGGGATCGCGGGGATCATAAGATTGTGGGTTCGATCCCAGCCCCCGACCAACAGTGAGCTGTGTGGAGTTTGCATGTTCTCCCCGTGTTGCGCGGGTTTACTCCGGGATTTCTCCGGTTTCCTCCCGCACAGCAAAAACATGTAGGTTTAGGGCGCTCGCGCACGCAGCGACCAGCAGCCGGTGGCTTGTCACCAGACTGCAAACCAAGTCTACCTACGGGTACAAATAAGTAACAAAAAAAAAAAAAAAGAAGATGGCCCTGGTGACAACGGCCTGGTAAAAAAGCTCCAGCATCTTGTTTGCACATGTTGAAGGATCTCAGAAAGTAGAGTGTGCTCATCCCCTTCTTGTATGCAGCATCGGTGTTAGATTTCCAGTCCAGTCCATTGCTGGTCACGACACTCAGGTATTTGTAGTCCTCCACTATCTCCACATCCTCCCCTCTAATCCACAGTGGCTGTGTAAGCGTTCTCTTCTTCCTGAAGTCAGTCACCATCTCTCTGGTCTTGCTGACGTTCAGCCTCAGGCTATTCTGCTCAGTCCACTCCACAAATCTGTCTTTCAGTGCCCTGTACTCCCCCTCCTCTCCCCCTCTTATACACCCAACAACAGCCGAGCCATCAGAGAATTTCTGCAGGTGGCATGACTCGGAGTTGTACTGAAAGTCAGTGGTGTATAAGGTGAAGAGAAAAGGAGAAAACACAGTTCCCTGTGGAGCTCCCGTAACACTAACCACCACATCAGACAAGACACTGCCCAGCTGGACAAACTGTGGCCTGCCTGTCAGGTAGTAAGTAATCCAGGAGATCACAGTGCTGTTAACCCCCCTTCCCCGCAGCTTCTCACCCAGCAGCAGTGGCTGGATGGTATTAAACTCCTAACTATGTTTGTCGCCAAACTGTGACATAACCCCTAGTGGTCAACAGTAGTTTATTTAGCGAATGCAAAGTCCTTAAGCCAAGCAGTTGCCTCCTGGTTTGCTGTATGGAGGGTGTGTAATCCTCCTTCCAGTCTTTGGAGCGGGCAAGCCTCTATGATGTGTTCCATAGTTTGCTCCTCTCCACATGCGCACAGTGGGCTAGGGCTACTGCCCCATCTGTGAAGGCTGGCCAAGCAGGGGCCATGTCCAGTCCTGAAGCGATTGAGTGTAGACCACTGTCTCCTTGGGAGGTTGGTGCCCGGGACCTGTTGGTTGGGGTTTATCACCAGCTGTTTGTTTGGGACCTCCTTGGTTTCCCATTCCTCTTGCCAAGCTGTCTGGATGGTAAAGTCAGCTGGGGGAGGGTTTTTCCAAATCAGCCGTCTGTCAACAGTAGTAAAGATTTTTTTCAAGAAAATATTCAGATCAAATGTCAGAACTTTCCAAGGCTATAACTTGAAAGTGGTAAGAGATGATGGCATACTGTCAATTAGAAAGATGTAGAATATGATCCAAAGTTTCAGATAGGCATAAATTTACACGTCTAATTTGCATACAAACAAACAAAGACATTTGTCACTTACCACTGGCAAGGCGACGTCCTTTTGCGGCATTCTGGTTGCTATTTTGTCCTCTCCTGGTCATTTTAGCTTTCTCTCCTACATCCAGAAACTGTTATTAATTATTCCACCTTAATTTGGCTTTTATTCCGCGGCAATTTATCTTGTATGACAACATGCATCCGGCGATTGCACTACAGTCACATGGCGCTCCGGGCACTGGCAGGTGAATTCAACGAGCTTCGCGTTCCCTGTGTTATAAGAACATGTAAACATCTACCTTCATAAGCTAAATAATCTTTTTAGAATCATAGTTGGCAAATTCGGGACCAAATCCTCCGAATTTGCTCCTCCGTCTGCGATCGCGTATGTACACAACGATGGGTACCATCCATTTTGCTTTGTAATCTCAAAGATGAAGAAGAAGAAGAAGAAGGATTTCTTCCTCTTTGGTGTATTGCGTGTCGTCCATGACTCCTCCAATGCGTGCCTGCCACCTTGTGAACTGGCATGATCAGTACAATTCCTCAGTCCAGCTGGGGAGTGTTTGGCATGTTATATCAGTTGACAGGCACAGCGCCGTGCTCTGCCACTAGGGGTACACGGAATCACACAGCTTAAGGGTTAAAGGTACTGGAGAAATCAAAGTATGTGATTCTCACAGTGTCTCCGCTGGCATCCACATGCATATGGGCTTGTTGCAGCAAATAGATGACAGCATCTTCAACTCCTAAATGGGGCTGATATGCAAACTGCAGAGGGTCCAGCCACGTCTTCACCTACAGCCTCAGGTGGGCTAAGACCAGACTCTCCAGGACCTTCAACACATGAGATGTGAGGGCAACTGGCTGATAGTCATTCAGGTCTGATGGAGACAACTTCTTGGGGACAGGAACCAGGCAGGATGTCTTCCACAGCACCGGTACTCTCTCCAGACTCAGGCTCAGGTTGTACAGGTGTTTCAGTACAGGAGATAGCTGGTTGGCGCAGGTCCTCAGGATCCTGGCGGAGATGCCATCAGAGCCCGCAGCCTTCTGCTGGCGGAGTCTCTCCAGCGGTTTCCTCACCTGACCTGTGGTCACAGTGATGTAGGGGTTGGTGCTGATGTCTTCAGAGGAGGGTGAGGAGGGAGAGAGGTGCTGCACAGGAGGGTGAGGGGTATGTGGGGGTCTGGCTGTGTTATGGGGTGACAGACGGTGAGTTGAATTTATTAAAAAACGGGTTCAGCTCATCAGCTCTTTCCAGGCTCCCCGATGTCACTGTCTCTCCCCTTACACCCAGTGATGTTTGATTCCAGTCCACCTATTCCTCATGTTTTTCTGCTGGAGTTTATCCTCTAACTTCCTCCTGTAATTGTCTTTACACGTCCTAATGACTTCTCTCAGTTCCTGCTGCACCCTCCTCAGTTCCTCCCTGTCTCCAGACCTAAAAGCCCTCTTCTTCTTGTTAAGAAGTGCTTTCAGGTCACTGGTGATCCATGGTTTGTTGTTGGGGAAACAGTGCAGGGTCTGAGCTGGCATGGTTGTGTTTTCACGGAATCTGATGTATTCTGTGATGCAGTCAGTCATATTGTCTATGTCCACCCCATGTGGTTCACAGAGTATGTCCCAGTCCGTTTTTTTGAAGCAGTCCTGTAGTGCATTAGCAGCCTCCTGTGTCCACCTCCTCACAATCTGTGTGTAAGCAGGCTGCTTTTGCACAAGGGGAGCATACTTGGGGGTTAACAGAACCAGGTTGTGATCTGATCTGCCAAGGGGGGGTAGAGCTGTGGCGTTGTATACCTCTCAGGCATTGGCATACAGTAGATCCAGTGCTTTATTTTCTCTGGTGGGACAGTCAACAAACTGGTAGGAATTTGGTAATGTTTTGCCCAGTGAGATGTGGTTAAAATCTCCTGTGGTGGCCATAAATGTGTCAGGGTGCTGCTCCAGTAAAGTGGCAGCAGAGGAGCTGATGACGTCACAGGCCACCGATGCATCAGCTGACGGAGGGACGTAAACAGTAATCACTATGACACACGTGAACTCTCGTGGCATATAATAAGGTTGCATACTCGCAGCAAGCAGTTCAGTGTCTGGGCTGCAGAGATGTTCTTTCACATAAATGTGTCCAGGATTACACCACCTCTCACTGACAAGAAGTGCAATTCCTCCTCCCTTCCTTTTACCGCTCCTTATGACGTCCCTGTCCGCCCGTACAGTCTTGAAGCCAGGTATCGCTACGTTGTCTTTCCAGGATCTGTGAGTGTAACCACGTTTCTGTAAAACCAGTGGCAGACCGTGTATTTTACAACTAGGCCTTCAGTGGTGATCTATCCAATTTAAGTGCCATCAAGCACCATAAAAATAGCCTATAGGGCCGTCCACACAAAGCATGTTAAAGATAACTTCAACTATAAAATTATAGTTTTAAAAATCTTTACCTTTTTGTTGTGGAACTCCATTTCCCTGCACATTTATTTGTTGAGCTGCAGATCCACTCTTGTTTCCCCAAAAGTTTAAAAGTACTGTTGCTTGCAAGTTGGTGGCTGTGCTTTGGTGTCTTGCTGCTGCCTTGGTTAAGGCCCTGTCACACCTAGACGATTTAGGCAGTGTTTGCAAAATGTATGAAAAATTTGTAGACTACGCTGGGGTACGTGGAATCAGTTATGCCTAAGTTTTGTCTACGTTAAGAGCACGCTGAAGTACGCTGAAGCACCCTGGTATATGGCGTAGTTCACCGAGCTCCTCTCAAAATTAATGTTCAGCATGCTGAAAATTTTCGGACATATCCAGCGTATGGCTGATATATCCCGCATTTGCGGAGCAAATTTTGTATTTGCAGTATTGGTTCACAGGAAAAACTCGTATAGAGCTCTCTGCCTGCAGCGCGTGCACGCGCGCACACACACACACACACACACAGAGAGCTAAACACACGTATTTGTTCATATAATGGGACCTGTCGGGTTTTTTTTTTATATTTGACTTAAGTCTGTACCATCAACTGTCCAGTGTTGTTCTGATAAATATGCTAAAATATCAGAACACCAGAGGAGGAGGATCCAATCAGCTGATTGCCTGAAGTGCAGAGTGCAGCTGTTTACTTTGCTGTTGGCTGCGCCTCCCAGCAAAAACGCACTCCATGCATTATCTTGGTTTTATTTTTTTCACTTAATTGAAAATAAACTTTTTTATCACCATCAATTCACGTGCCCTTGAGCCATGTTGTAACAACTTATCTGGTGCTCCTGGTGTGTCACATCAGCTGTTTTAGGTGCGACTGACCTGACAGATTTGACAGCTCTGTCGGGTCGGTCATGCGCCCCAACATGGTGTTTGGAGGGGAGAATCTTCCCGGTTGAACAGAAGAAATCTTTCATACACCTAGGATTCATGGATCGGGAGGCAATGGCAGTTTGGCATGACTGCGCTATGCAGAAGTTAGACTATTGTTGCGCATCCCACAATTTTGTCGTACTGTACAATTGACAATAAAGCCTATTCTTATCATGAATGGCCCCTCTGGGGCAGGAAGACAGACCCACGCGCTCGACTGCAGTAGTGACATTTAATAACAAAAAATGCAGAACAGCGCAAAAACACAAAAATACAAGCAAAGTAACTTACAAGGAATGGTACTCTAGAGCTGGTTTTGCTCTGGAAGAGATGAGGAGACAACAGTAGAATGAATTCAGTTCAATGCAGATCAGAACAAGACTGCCACGATGAGAAGGTGAGCTGGCAGTGCTTAAATACATGAACACAAATGAGCAGCAGGTGTGGGCAGCTGAGCGAGCAGGTGACCTAATTATTCAACTACTCACAGCTGAGATGGCTGGGGAACAGAGTGAGTCGCTGGTGGGAGTGTCTGGGAAGGAAGAAGAGCGCTCAGTCACAAAACCAAAAATAAACACAGAAACAGGCAAAATAATCATAACAGACATAAAATACTCAGACATAAATTGAGAGTCTGAGCTCTGTGAGAACACTGAGCTCAGACTCATGACAATTCTATTCTAAGTTGTGAGTGTCATTAACACGCTAAGCATTAGTTGGTTTAAGTTACTTATAAGTTATGGAAATACTCTATACAAGTTACTAATACTCTATGTATATGTCCAAGTCGTTATGGATATGCGATGCATATGGCCAAAAGTGAAAATTTCGGCATATCCCAGCGTTTTAGACAAATGCTATACGTTTAGCGAATGCTGCCTAAATCGTCATGGTGTGACAGTGGACAGCTGAAGTTTGCAAAACTTGTCTGGCTCCAAGTATCTACTCGATCAATTGCAAACATCAAGCATTCCCAGCAAGATGATTTGCAGCACTCCTCAGAGGCTGTAATCCAAGGATACTGCTTGTTGCTAATATGGAAGTGATGGAAAAATCCTTTCCCCGGCTGAGGCGAGCCTGCTAGCTTCGGGGTTGGCCAACCTCTTTTCCCAATGACCAGCTTTTCTTGAAAAGTCCGTCTGGAAATTTTTTTTTTTTTAAATATCGGCAACCAAATCATTTTCCTCTTCCCCGTCAGCCATTGTGGGTGGAAAAACAGCTATTATATTTAAACAGATACAGTATATGGTAGCTGCTTAAGCAAGTCCTTGCACTGGCGTTTTGCTAGCTAGGATCCTCTGCATTGTGGGTGGAGGAATCTAACCATCCAATCAAAAGACGTGAAAATGCCTTCTATGCATACTCCTGGACGTAGAGAAGACATCTGATTGGTTAAAGCAACAGGATAAGTTTAACAGTTAATTTAACCTACAGAGCACACTGTTAATTCCTGAAGGCCCAAGTCAGATTTGCTTGACCCTGACAACACAGATAGCTGAAATATGATTGGACAAAAAATCTCTTAACATGCATTACACTACTGGAAGGAGTGCAACCAAGAGAAAAGCTACAAAATGAAGAGAATAGACTACTGGGAATAATTTAATACATCGTCATTGAACAAATATAAGAATGTAGGTTGTAAATGTAATTTTGATAGTGTTTAGGCCAGCAGAGAAGGCTTTGCTGGCCCCGAGGGTCCACCACTTTGTAAAACACATGATACTACACTCATGTTATTCCCTTTGTGTCCTGACCAGCGCTGTGAGCTCATCTGCCTTGTTTCCCAACGACCTCGTGTTACCCATGATGAGCATCGGTACCACCAACTTATGTTTTCTTCTCCTCCTCCTCACCTTGGCTCCAGCCCTTCGCTCGCAGCGTCTCCTCTTTAGCTCATCCGGGATCAGGAGCTTCATTCTGGGTAACAGCGTTGACCTCCCCAGCACAATCAACTGGTTGTGTATGTAAACAATGCGTCCTCCCCCACCTCTATTGTTCTCCATTGCCCTGAGGAAGAAAAGTAAAAGAAAGGTCAGGAGAAAAATAGAAAATCTTGGTCCAGTTGTTAATCTGAGTCTTACTACAGAGCCCTGATGAAAAGAAACACACTATATACTGTATAAGAATAAGCTAATAAAGACAAAGACATGAGAGATGCTGCTGTTACAGCTGCCTCTCTTTATGGTGCTGGGGGGAAAAATCATATTAGAATTACTGATAAAATTATGTCATGACCTAATTTTTTAAAACTCATTCCATGAAACCGATGAGCAAAGAGAAACTCCTGATGATAATTAACAAAAAAGCCAAGAAGAAAAGGACATATGATGAGGCTTAGTTTGCTCTTGGATTCATTGTGGGTGCGAAGTTTCAGAGAAAGAAGTGTGTGTGTGTGTGTGTGTGTGTGTGTGTGTGTGTGTGTGTGTGTGTGTGTGTGTGTGTGTGTGTGTGTGTGTGTGGGCTTGGTAATCGTCTGGGGAAAATCAGGGGGAAAAGGTTTAAGAGCCACTGGTATAAATGAACAAAAAATCAGCAGATTAAAACCACCACAGTCTCTAAACTTTTATTGCTGACATGGGATTGAAACCGTGTCAGTGCTTCAATTGCGTTCTTGAGAATGAAATCTCAAAGCTTTGAATCTTTTTCTGCATAATTAGAAGGAAAGCCTCAGAGCTCCATGAGGCTTCACCTGCCCATCACTGCTGAGGAGCTGTAGCATTTATTCTTCAAAAGCTAGCCTACCTTGTACATTTACTGCAGTTTACAGCCGGTTAATGTGGTCTCAGCATGCAACACATACAACACGTACTCCGGTGCACCCTGTTCCCTCTGTATCTCTGTGGTTTCCTCAGTGTCGCGCAACCACTTGCACAGAGCAGTACCTAGGTTTCGATTAGAGCTTCCTCTTCTGGCAGACTCTGTAATTGCATTTAAGAATGCAGTTCCAAATACGGTCAAACGTGATATACATAAATAATTGATTTTTGGAAATGAACCACCAGTTGCCTATCCCTGGTTTAAGTTATGTAAAATATCAGCATAAACCAGATAAACATATGCATATTTTTTTAATAAATTAATGCTAGCCATGAGCTGGGTCATATATTATGATGCTAAACACATTTCATTTTTCACGAGATTAGAAAAGGAACTGTGTATTATGGTACTGTAAAAGGACATTATGCATTGCAACACTTTTGTGTTGGTGGGACGTATTTCTTTAAATGTCCTAATAATGTGTTTTTCAATAGATTTTGAGCCACTGCACCCTTTTTACACTGAAATATTCCGCAGCACGCCAACAACCAAAAATTTTATAAAATGACACATTGTAGCTGATTCCAGCATATGTAATGACAGTTTCATTTGTTTATTCTCGGTGTGAAACGCAGCATGATTACATACAAAGTCAATGGAAACATGTGAGCATGTGTATTTGCTCTGGGTGAGGCGATTACGTGCAAATTTGCATGTATAGGCCAAAAAATTTGCTTCAAGCTTGGTCTCAGTAGCTAATCTATGTTGATGTTCTGCCATTACCAGGAGAATAATTTAATTTGAAAATGACGCTTACTGGAGACAGATGGACCGGGGAAACTCCGTGACAGTTTGTATCCACTGCTTGTTTAGTGCTGGAAACAGCCAACATCAAGATTCAGTTTATGGAGGAGGTAGTGACCTTTATCCAGCTGTGTGCCTCTCCAGATAATATTGTAAACTCAAACATGACAGCATTTCGGGGGGATTTCCACAGCTGCAGAATGAAGGTAACTAGGGATGGGCGTATCGATATGCAAGTATTGATACTTCAATACCAGCTAGTCGATACTTTGGAGTTGATACTTTTTAAAATATCGCAATACCACTGTGTTAATACAAAACGTGCAATTTGTTTTCACTGAGAGTTTTAGGCATTAAATTTTTGTGTGAAAACCAGTGAAAAACCAGGCCAGGCATATTTTTGAGATGGTCTGTTGTGTCGCATGATTACGGCAACCTATCAGATGCCAGAGCCAAAGGCTCACCGTGCACTGCACAGTGTGAGTTCAGCAGCGTTGCGACAGCAGAAGTATTACTTCTGAAATGTTGCACCATTCATCCAAATTCTATAGTGATACCAAGCAGCACAATTTTGAAAAATAAACAAAATACAGTGGTGTGAAAAAGCGTTTGCCCCCTTCCTGATTTCTCATTTTTTTTTGTATGTTTGTCACGCTTAACTGTTTCAGATCATCAAACAAATTTAAATATTAGACAAAGACAATACAAGTAAACACAGAATGCAGTATTTAAATGAAGGTGTTTATTATTAAGGGTTAAAAAAACATCCAAACCTACATGGCCCTGTGTGGAAAAAGTGATTGCTCCCTAAACCTAACAACTGGTTGGGCCACCCTTAGCAGCAACAACTGCAATCAAGTGTTTGTGATAACAGGCAATAAGTCTTTAACAGTGCTGTGGAGGAATTTTGGCCCACTCATCTTTGCAGAATTGTTGTAATTCAGCCACATTGGAGGGTTTTTGAGCATGAACTGCCTTTTTAAGGTCATGCCACAGCATCTCAATTGGATTCAGGTCAGGACTTTGACTAGGCCACTCCAAAGTCTTCATTTTGTTTTTCTTAAGCCATTCAGAGGGGGACTTGCTGGTGTGTTTTGGCTCATGGTCCTGCTGCAGAACCCAAGTGTGCTTCAGCTTGAGGTCATGAACAGATGGCCAGACATTGTCTTTCAGGATTTTTTGGTAGAGTGCAGAGTTCATGGTTCCATTTACCACAGCAAGTCCTCCAGGTCCTGAAGCAGCAAAACAGCCCCAGACCGTCACACTACCACCACCACATTTTACTGTTGGTATGATGTTCCTTTTCTGAAATGCTGTTACTTTTACGCCAGATGTAATGGGACACACACCTTCCAAAAAGTTCAACTTTTGTCTCATCAGTCCACAGAGTATTTTCCCAAAAGTCTTGGGGATCATCAAGGTGTTTTCTGGCAAAACTGAGACGAGCCTTTGTTGTTTTTGCTCAGCAGTGGTTTTCGTCTTGGAACTCTGCCATGCAGGCCATTTTTGCCCAGTCTCTTTCTTATGGTGGAGTCATGAACACTGACTTAACTGAGGCAAGTGAGGCCTGCAGTTCTTTGGATGTTGTTGTGGGGTCTTTTGTGACCTTTTGGATGAGTCATCGCTGCGCTCTTGGGGTAATTTTGGTCAGCTGGCCACTCCTGGGAAGGTTCACTACTGTTCCATGTTTTCGCCATTTGTGGATAATGGCTCTCACTGTGATTCGCTGGAGTCCCAAAGCATTAGAAATGGCTTTATAACCTTTTCCAGAATGACAGATTGCAGTTACTTTGTTTCTCATTTGTTTCTGAATTTCTCTGGATTGCAGCATGATGTCTAGCGTTTGAGGATCTTTTGGTCTACTTCACTTTGTCAGGCAGGTCCTATTTAAGGGATTTCTTGATTGAGAACTGGTGTGGCAGTAATTAGGCCTGAGTGTGGCTAGAGAAATTGAACTCTGCTTTCCAAAGATGTGACAAACCACAGTTAATTTGTTTTAATGGGGGGAGGGGGGTGTCACTTTTTCACACAGGGCCATGTAGGTTTGATTTTTTTTTTGGATTATTTTTATTTTTTTTTTTTTACCCATAAATTTTTGAAGGTGTTTATTGTTTTACTTGTGTTATCTTTGTCTAATATTTAAATTAGTTTGATCTGAAACATTTAAGTGTGACAAACATACAAAAAAAAAAGAAATCAGGAAGGGGCCAAACACTTTTTCACAATACTGTTAACACTATTTATGTTTGTAAAATAATAGTGTAAAAATGAAATAAATAAATGAATAAATAAATAAATAAATAAAAAAACATTGCATCGTGAAAAAAATTACACATATATGCTGCTTGGTATTATCATAGAATTTGGATGAATGGTGAAACATTTCAGAAGTAAAAAATACCTGAATCCAGTTGACTGAGCTTTCATACAGCATACTGACCCGCCTGGATGGCTGAGAATCTTCACCAAATTAAGAAATTGAATTAATTTTGCATTCATTTTTAAGTCTTAATTATTTTTATTATAATTGAAATTTGTTTTCATTTTTTTTAATTTACTTTGCTCATTGTTCCATTTTATTATCATTTTATAAGCATTTCTTTCACGTATTTATGTTCATGAGTTTTATTCATATTTCATATTGCCTATGCAATAAAGTTGTTAATGAAACTGCAATCATGTGATTTTCCTTTAAGGGGCAAAAAGTATTGGTATTGGTATCAAAGAAAAAGTCCCATAAATTAACGGTATCCTATGGAAACGAAAAATGCTGGTATTGCCCATCCCTCAAGGTAACCCCGCCTCACCACAGAGCGAATTTTCTCAGAAGAAAGAGGAGGAGGATTGTGCTCATACTGCCCCCTACTGACATGGCAATGCCACTACATCCACCAGAGCACAGCAATGGCAAATTACAGTATTTGCAATTTTTTGGAGCAATTAAGTGAAATTGGAGAATTTCTCCACCAGAAAATCACTGTCCTAATGTGTATATACGAGGGGGTGGGGGTGGGGGAGGCTGAAAAGTTCACAGGCTGAAAAGTTCATAGTGGTCAAATTTGACCAAATGTGGTTTATTTTTCAACATATTCTCTCCTTCAGTCCACACACTTCTTCCATCGGTGTTGCAGTGCTTGGACCCCTGCGGTTGAAAAATAAACCGCATTTGGTCGATCTGTCCAGGGTGTACCCTGCCTCTCGCCCAAAGATGCTGGGATAGGCTCCAGCACCCTCACGACCCGAAAAGGATTAAGCGGAAGAAGATGAATGAATGAATGAATGGCCAAATTTGACCACTATGAACTTTTCAGCCCCCCACCCCCACCCCGTAATTTGTACTGAAACCAAAGGATGTATATGCTTAAAATTATGTAGCTATTCATTCAAATAGCAATACGTCATTGATCATCACCTGCAACATCATGAGGTCATGTGTCCTGTATTTAAAATGGTATGCTCCCAATTTGGTGAGCATATCATTTTAGTAAATGTAATAATGAAGCTGTATATGAAAATGTATACTGTAACTATGATGAATATATATGCTGTATGTATGTACAGTAAAATATGAAGTTGTTGTGGAGCCCAGAAAAAATAGCTGCTGCAGTGCAGTATCTAATGGGGATCCTGATAAACACAACATACAGTATATGACCCTCTGCTCTGATACTGTAATTATCTCCATGAATTGCTGTGTACAGTTTCATACTGTTTTTTTTTTTTTTTTAACTGAATTCTAGTGCAGGACCCACACAGCGTGGGCGGGTCACAGGCTTGTTTTTTTGATGACGCACGAGCAGTGAAGCATTCTGTAGGCCAAACAGTGCCACGATACTCTATGTGAGAATTCTTACACTTTGCATGTTGTATGATATAGTATTTGTTTTGTGCCAGTGCCACTAGCTGACCCTATAAAGGTTCACTCTGCGACACTTATTCAACCTTGTTTATCTCTTCTCCCAGATATATATACACCTTAATACACATTTCACAGCCATGGTACAAGAGAATGTGTAGACTTCCCTCCGTCATTTTCTTCCATTCCTCAGAAGAAGAGGCCCTCTAATCTTTGCACATGCAAACCGCCCTCTATGTCCTAAATGAATACTAGTATGCGTGCATATTTTTGTGACCATCATTCTTTCTGTCTTAAACACATCCTCTGTCCCATTTGGGATAATGTCGCATGTCTCTTTCAAATTTCCTCTAAGCTGTTCTCCACTCACCGTGTTATTATTCATCTGCCTGCTGTACTCATTGTTTTCCTTTTATTCTGTTTTCTCTGGTTTAGAACATGCTCCAGACTGTGATTCCCTACACTGCCAGTATCAGTGTGCAGTGACTCACGATGGGCCTCGTTGTTACTGCAGAGCTGGTTATGAAGTCACTGCGGATGGAAAGACGTGCAAAGGTAGGTGGTGTTTTTGCAAAGTTATCACAGTTTGGCTGAAGTAAAACAAAGTAAAATTCTGATTACTCTGACTTTTTGGCATGATGACTGTGTGAGTCGCCATGCAGAAATATTGTGTGTATTTTTTATTTAACTCTTTCGGTCTATGTAGAGATGTTACCCTGTGTTCAAAAAATATACAGACGTGTAGGGATACAATATGGAAAATAAATTCTACTTCTGTTAAGCACTCATACACAGTCCTTAAATGAGTCTGCCTTTTACTTTGGCCAAACGTTTCCTAAAGTTCCATATAGAAAGTTTAATATCTTTATTTTATTTGCATGTAATGTGCATTTGCTTCTTTCTCTGTGCAGATTTCAATGAGTGCAACGTTTATGGGACATGCAGCCAGACCTGCACGAACACTGATGGCAGCTACATCTGCAGCTGTGTGGAGGGCTACCTGGCGCAGCCAGACAACCGCTCCTGCAAGGCCAAAAATGGTGTGGAAAAAAATGCATTTTTTTTTTTGGCTGAAATATGCTCGATTTAACAAGAGGTTAGAGATACTTGGCTGATATAATCTTGGATGAAAAAGGATGGATTTCCTTCTAGGTTGGGAATGAATTGGAGCAGTGTTTACAGCGATGTGGGCATTGTGGCATGGAAGCAAAGTTCTCAGTTTACTATGTTATGATCTATGCCTCTACTCTCACCTATGACCACCATGATATTATCTCCATGATCCCAAAAGAATGGGATCATGGAGATAATACACCAACAATTGAGTTTTCTCCTCAGGGAGGCTGGGCTCAATCTTAATAGATATTGTAAACTGCTCAGTCATAAGAGAGAGACTGTCTTTTACTTCAAAATTAACCATTTGAAAGAGCATCTGTCCCTCAAGTAGAAGGAGACCCCAGGGGAAATCCAGGACATGTGACAGAGCTTATGGGCATAGTCAGAAGTGCAGTGTCCAAAGTACAAACATCATTTGTGGGTGTCGTCATGACTGCAGGGAAAAAAAACAGATTTTGCATGGGAAAACAGTGTATAAAAAAAAAAAAAAAAAAAAAAAAAGGTTGTCATAACTCTCTTAATAATTCAGAGGTGTGTTTTGGGCATAAGATGCAATAAATCAGAATGGCTTGGCACCTCATCTTTAACAGGCGGTGGGAAGGATCTGTGGTGGATTGCTGATTGGAAGATGTGTTTATCTGGGAGAGCAGATCAGTTTTCTACCAAAGAAATATGTGTACTTGTGCATGAAGTGAAAATGCACAAGAATATAATTTGCAGGAGTGCCAAAGTTCCATCTCAGCCTTTCAAGGTGAAGCAGTTGTTCAATGAGGTAGCGGTGAGTGTCCTCGTTTTGTGACACTGGCACATTTTTAACATACGGTGCTTTAATGCGGATTCATAATTCAACAGTGACTTTAGATATGGTTTTGGTTGGTCAAAAGCATAATGGCATTGCACTGCCGTAAACTAGTAACAAGCCGGCTTTGCACCCAGCACCCCTTTGGAAAGACACCATTCTTACAAACACAAAGTATGCACAGAGTCATCTGTTGAACAATGACGGCACGGCAACTGATAGTGGGAAATGTGCAAAGTGTGGCGCAAATTCATGCTTTAAAAGGGTGAATGTCAACTGGCGACTCGCAGGCCACCACGCTGGCCTGCCAGAGCTTTCCATCCGGCCCCCAGAATAGTTTTTATCCCCTGCCACTTGAAGCCCAAAGGGGTCAAAGAGCCCTTTGGGTGAAGACTGAAGGGGGATTATGTTATGGGTCAGTCCGTCCATCCGTCTGTCCTTCTGTCCCACTTTTGTGAAATCAACTCCTCCTACAGTTTTGGTCTGATTGTTTTGAAACTTGGTGCCATGGTTTGATATAGACTGAGGATGTGCATATTGCAATTTCACTCTCATCAGATGACCTTGAGATCAAAGGTCAGATGTCAGATTTTTCCATAAATCTTCTAAGCACAATAACTGCTGAAACAAATGATGTAGGCTTTTCACATTCATACAGCAGTTGTATCTAAGGCTACGGTCACACTGCAGGTCTTAATGCTCAATTCCGATTTTTTGCTGAGATCTGATTTTTTTTTTTTGTGTGTGTGTGTGGGTGTTCACATTATAATTCAAATGTGACCCCCATCAGACTCCAGAGTGAACAGTCTACAGCTATGAAGTGACCCGCATGCGCAGAAGAAAACGTGACATCAGACACAGCGTTGTGTTTACGGAAGTAAATATGAGCCTCAAATGATTGAGGGGGACAGAATTCTTCACCTGGATGTAGCGCAGCAAAATAAAATGTTAAAATCGTTCAGAAATGAATGATTATGCACAAAATGCATAAATGTGAGACCAGTGTCATTTCTCTACATGACAGATGACTGCTGTGGTCAGCTCTGCTTTAACAGAACTTATCAATTATTATTGATCTTTATTTCAGACACACAAGCGGGTCCATATAAAATAAGAAGGGATGGGGACATCAGGGAAACGATAAAAACAACATAACGGCTCTCTTGAAAATGAGACCCCGTGTCTCAGTGGGATTACCTGTATAAATAAGGTTAATAATAAATAATCCTAGCAATTGCAATAGCGCTCTTGCCCGCTGACGTTGTCAGTGGCTCGCTCCCTAAACAGCACGGCTCATATCAGTGGCGTAACACCGGTCCTGCACAGGAAGGAGAAGCTGCCACAGACTCCCCTGTCCTGGTCTGTGTGTCCTTGTATCCCTGTATCTGGCCATCCCGCCCCACAGTCATGTCGGTATTAACTTTACATTTTAGATATTACAGCGGCCAGTACTCACGGTGTTCTGTTTACAGGGAAAAAGGAATTTGCAGCGTCCAGTAAATGTGCGGTTACTGTGTGCCTGCCTGTCTGACAGTTTCAGCCCCCCCCCCCCCCACACACACACAAAAAAAATTGAAGTTGTTGTGCTGTCGGAGCCGACAAAATTACAATCCAGTGACAAAGGGAAGAAGACTGATTAAAAAGAGAGCACAAATCAGCAGTGTCTGCCGTGTTTGCTGCATCTGCCACCACAGAATTGTAGCGTCTGTCTCACTTCAATGAGGAAAAAGTCGGACGAAATCGACATGACAGTTCAGACTGAGGTCGCTTTGGAAAATATCAGATACGTAGCTGAATTAGGACCACATATGAAAGTGGCCTGGGTCTGGTGTGAAAAAAATCGGATCTGTGCCATTCAGACTGTCATTAAAAAAATCAGATATGGGTCCCATATGTGCCAAAAAAAATTGGAATTGAGCATTTTTTTGTGTAGCCGTTTACATTATGATTTAAATGCAACCCCCATCAGACTGGAGTATGAACGGTCTACAGCTATGAAGTGACCCGCATGCGCAGAAGAAAACGTAACGTCAGACACAGTACTGTGTTTACGGAAGTAAATATGAGCATTGAATGATTAAGGGCAACAGAACTTCTTCACCTTTGATGCAGCACAGCAAAATAAAATCTTAAAAAACATTCAGAAATGTTTATGGACAAAATAAATGAGACCAGCTTCATTCCTCTACATGCCAGATGACCACTTTTTTTAAAAAAAAAAAAGAGTGTGTCATTACTGTGCGCCTGTAATGGCTGACTGCTTCAGCCCCGGACCCCCGCCCGCAATTTTGAAGTTGTTGTGCTGTGGGAGCCGACAAAATTATGATCCACTGATAAAGGGAAGAAGATTGATTAAAAAAAAACAACAAAAAAACAAAGAACACAAATTAGCTGTCTGTCATGCCTGCGGCATCCTCCACAACAGAACTGTAGTGTCTGTCTCACTTCAGTGAGGAAAAAGTCAGATGACGTGACATGACTGAGGTCGCTTTGGAAAATATCAGATACGTATCGGAATTAGGACCACATATGAAAGTGGCCTGGGTCTGATGTGAAAAAATTGGATCTGTGCCATTCAGACTGTGATTAAAAAAAAATCAGATATGGGTCACATTTGTGCAAAAAAATCAGAATTGAGCATTAACCCCTTGCATTCCGGTCAATTTCCCTAAAAACGCCAAAAAATAACGTGCCCAAATTAAATCCAAAGCTGTTCTTCAACCCTTTGCAGCATCTTCATGGGGTTGGTCTCATTTAAAAGAAAACACTTTGAATTTTTTGGCAAACAGTCATAATCTCTCTAAGTGCTCCAGCCACTGAGTTACAGTCATCTAAACATAGTGAACTTGAAGAAAATAAATTTGGCCTGGGTGTTTTTTTGGATACAAATACTTGCAAATAACACACAGCTTCAGATCCGGGCTGGAAAATGCAACAGAAATGTAGAACCAAGTGTTATCCAGCTGAGGTCCAAATTTTGTAACAATACCACAAAAAATGAATATATTACACAGCTTTTTCCTCAGGTTGCTCCCATGCATTTTGGAACTGTGCCAAATGGCACAGTTTGGAAAAACGTCTGTAACTTTTGAATGCTTCAATGTAGAAGCTTCATTTTGGGCTCTAATGAAAGGTCACACTCAGGGCTGTGTCTGTGTGTGTGTGTGTGTGTGGGGGGGGGGGTTGTCCCCCCCCCCCCGCTACAGAGGATGGACATCGGCCATTGCTACATGATGGATTAGCCTCATGTGGCGATGTGGGACAGCAGCGCAGTCACCGCGGCCCCCCCCCCCTCACTACAGAAGAATAGCGGGGGGGGGGGCGGTGCGGCGTTCATGGTCTGGACGCGGCGTACGACCCCTTGTACCGCGGCGCACGAACTTCAGACTTCGTGCGCCGCACAGTTGTAATTTACCGATCGGTCAAAAGTCATTTTGGATTACAATTTTCAGGAATAAAGAATAATTTAGCTTATAACACCTTACCTCTTCACAGCAGCAGAGTCCTGGTGAACTTCTCTTCCTCATTGTCAGACGAACGCAACGCTGGTCCGCTCGTGGTTCTGGTCTCGCAACCCGATCAAAACATAATTCCATTATTGCAGTTTTGTGCTTCCATGATTGCGGTTTTTGGCAAACGATTTTTCAAAACAAATAACAGTAGTAATTAAAAAAAGACTGGCGAACGCGTGTGTGTCACTCAGCCTTCGTCGTCAGCCTCCGTCGGTCTATGATGACCATGGAAGAAATCATAACGTCTACTCTGCTGGAACAAAAACAAAATAAGCACCGCCTGTGGCCGAACATGCCGATGCGCGAATGGCAGTCACTGTCACACAGGTTGCATTTGTGGGTGGTCTCCGTGCTGCTGGGTCTGTGACGGTTCTTCCTGCGGGTCCTTTTTTGATCTGCTGCAGCAGTCTCTCTTCACCTAGCCTTAAAAAACACAGCTCGCGAACTTCTCTGCTTCAATTGGCTCACTGCATTCACAGCGTTGGTAGGCGGGTCCTTCTTTCTAGGTTTTCAGTCATTGGTTCTTCAAGGTTTCAGAAACCCAGTTCAAGGCTCTTATTAGTCGAATGAGAGGTCAATCAGATGAACTAATCTGTTCGCGGCTGTGTCTACAGCTTTTATTTTCAGTGCGCGCTTGGACGCCATCACCATCTCCATCATGCGTCCTAGAGCGCACGAGGGCACAGAGACTTGCCTGCCCGCGGTACAGTGGAGTGCAAGAGGTTAAAACCTGCAGTGTGAATGTAGCCTTGGACAACTTACACGCTCACATAATTATGGGTTTGGGGTCAAGGGGTCAAAGGTAAGAGTTCAAAGTTAATGTTGCAGTTGCACTATGGAAAATGCTACATTTACTATTAATATAAAATGAGTAAAGCTAAGGCCACCAAACCTAGTATACAAGTTCATCTTGGGATCCTGAACTCGGACTATGGGTTTGGGGTCAAAGGTCAAGGTTAACATTCCATTTGTACTATTACTATAAAACGAGTAAAGTTAGGGTCACCAAACTTGGTACACAGGTTCACTCTGTGACCCTGAAGTGTGGCTGTGGTTTTGGGATTGCAAGGTCAAAGGTCAGCATCAAAATGGCTTATAAACTATATCTCAACAACAAAGAAACATAGGGTCACCGAACTTGCTACACAGGTTCACCTTGGGATCCTGACCTCAGACTATGGGTTTGGGGTCAAAAGGTCAAGGTTGGCGCTCCCTGTGATCTCCTACTATAGAACGTGTAAAGCTCTCTAGGGTCACCATATTTGCTTCATGGGTTCACCTTGGGATCCTGACCTACAACTCTGGGTTGTATACTTTGTTGTATATTCGTGGATGATGGGCTTCTCATAATTTGGTTCTGCCACAGTATTTATATTCAAAAGCTGAAAACTGCTTTCTGTCAGCAAGTCTTGGGATCTTCAAAGAAAACAGAGACAGGGGATATTGCACTCGCCTCAGAGTGCTTTTGTTAATTCAGGAATACTTTTGTTGCAAATGAGGCACACTGTCGAGTTGGTGGTCATTTGCAGGCCATGTGCCCCCCAAATGAGTTACTGTACCCCCGCAAAAAAAGCCCCAGACTAAACCTTTAGTGTCAAACCTTGCTTTATTAATTTTTTTAATTTATTTATTTCCCCATTGCCTGTAATCCTCTTATTTCATCTATTAATAATCTATATTTATGACAAATCTGATTTCTGAGTATAAGAGAATGTAGCATAATGGGGCTCGTGCACAAAGCGGAAAGAGAGCGGAGCCGGCTGCCTGTGCTGCAGCCCCTACTGGTAGGGCTGAAACTGGGCTGAAACAGCTTGAGATTAGTTGGAGACTGGCATTCTTGAGTGAGTTTCCAGAATTTCCCCAAACATTCTCCGTGGTTTGCATTTTCCTCTCCTGAGTCACAGGGTCTTGCACTCGTCTCACAGGAATTTTGAACATGTACAAAAAATCTGTACGACAGCGTTCTCTGAAAATAATCTGAGTCATCGCAGGTGTCTCAAACCTGTCTCGACCTCATCTCGAGTGTTGGGCAGCCATTGCGGGACTGTCACGAGTGCAAAAAAACTCTAAATTTTATGTTGCGAGAATGTTCTGCAGCGCTTGCATGGCATGTATGCAAACACCTGGAGAACTTTGGCCAAAAACGCACTGGGAGTTTGTGCAACATTATTGCAACATTCGCGAGACACTGAATCCAAGTGAAAATTGTTGCAAATTCTCAAATTTGTCTTGCGTTTTGTTTTGTTTTTTTCTATCCAACTAATTGTGAGCTGTCTCAGCCTAGTGAAATACTACCCTACCAAAGATATAACCAGGTCTTTAGGATTCCATCCTTGGCTTTTACGATTATTATGCAAAATGTTCAATATTTTTGGGTCTGTCTGAATTTATTTTGTAAGAGAGAGGATGTCTAGGTTACTAATTTAGAACATTTTGACCAAGGGGCGGGGGTACCATAGAAATTATTAGGCTGTAACATAATATTACAGCAGAAGTGGCTGCATCTTTGGTTATTTCAATGAATTTCATTGACTTAAACATATTTTTATTCAAAATCAGAGGTAAGCTCATTGTTTTGTTCTGGCTCTGCAAATTAAAGTTCAGATATATGTGAAAAAGTCACAATTTTACCACAGACTTTTTCAGAAAAAACACAAATTCATTATAAAATAGAGATAAAATTAGGAGTAACCCCCCCCCCCCCCCCAACAGACTGACGAGAAAGAAGTATTACAATTACAAAAAATATGTCTGAAAGTTTTGAGAAAAGCTCACAAATTCATGAGAATAAAGTCTCAAATGTATATGATAGTCCTAAATTTACATGGGCAAAAACATAAATAATGAGGGGGGGAAAAATTAAAATTCAAGTGAAAAGTAACATTCAAATTTACAAGGGAAAATTAGTAAATTTACAAGAAAACTTGTAACAAATTAGGAGGGGGGGGGAAGCCTTTTAAGTAGATACAGTACTTTCTTAGTCAACTAATTTTTGGGGGTCACTACTACTCTTATACTTGAGTAATTATTATCATAAGGTAACGCTGCTTCTACTTGGCTACAATTTCTGACTACCCAGCTCTGTGTGAGTGAGTGAGTGAGTGAGTGAGTGAGTGAGTGAGTGAGTGAGTGAGTGAGTGAGTGACCAAGGATGATGAAATTTCTTAGAGAAATAAAACCTCCTTGGTCAGACTATTCATGTGGTTTTCTTGGCTCAGCACCGTCCTGAGCACTGACATTTTGACAGTAGCTAACTGTACAGGTAATAGGAGTCTGTTAACACTGACGAAGGCTAAAAAAATAGCAGAAATTTGGAAGGAAAATTAATATGTCAAATAATAATAAATTACTTGGGAAACAAAATTTATTTAATTTTACGAGTGCATCTAGCCCTCACAGTGTCTGCCAAGAAAAATTCCAGCCCTTGGACAAATGTATTTGATGACCCCTGCTTTAAAGCATCTGATTAGCCTTGGCGGCCCCCTTGACGAGCTGTCATTGGTGGCTGGGGAAGGGAGAGGTGTGGACGTCTCATCAGAGACTGCTGCTCCTATGACCCAAATCTGGCTAAGCGGCAGAAAATGGATGGATGTCTCCTATCGGATAATCACATCTTGCATGATCTGGCTGCAATTTCTTGTTCACTTCAGACAAATCTTTTCTAGAGGTGCACTGAATAAGTGATATTCTCTCTCTCTCGTGATTTCGCCCTATAACAGAACCGGTGGAACGTTTGCCTGTTCTGCTGATCGCGAACCTTCATGACATCCGGTGCACCTCCCTCAGTGGCTCCACCTCCCTCAGTGGCTCCACATCCCAACTCCCCTCCATCTCCACCAAGCAGACCATGGCGATGGACTTCATCTATGCTGAGGAAACTGTCTGCTGGATAGACGTAGGTGACACTCCTGCTGCCACCCAGCTTAAGTGCGCCAACATCCACGACCTGAAGGCTGTCAGTAACATTCGCACCATCAACATCTCTCTCAGCTTGCACCGTAAGTAGACGTCCAAGCATCATGGCTGAATGAGGCCCGTTGTTCCTAAATGTACACAGAGAGCATAACATTTTCAGCTGCTAGTGAAAGAGGCATTTCTCTGTTAAACATTTACAAAATTTTAAATCCTTTGTCCTAGGAATTGCGTGGTCGGCTTTGCAGACTGATGTATGATGTGAGGCAATGCAGCCTCAACACTGAAAGCTGCTCACATCTACATAAAGCTGCAAAATGCAAACACTGAGGCCAGCTTTCTTTTTTTATTTTTAGTGTACAAAGGGCACCCTGACACACTGCTAAATCGTCTTTTAGTCACAACATGTGTTTAGCTGACTTGCACTGATACAAATCTGCCAGTATGCCTTTAGATGCCTTGTTTTTTTCTGCTGCTGCTGCTTTGACGCATGTCAGTTTAATCAGCTGTACTGTACTTTCTCGTCTCCTCCCTTATTCCTCCGTCAGTGATCTCTGATGTCTTCCAAAGTATTGTACATTGTCACATATGTATGTTAAGGAACCTGATGAGTGAAACATCTTGTGCGTTCTGTTGGCATTGTCTTAACACATGCTCTTGTCTCTTTTGTAATGCACTCTGTCTCACATATGCATCCAAAGACATGTAATTATGTCTTAATCATAATTCTTACATGATTTATCCCTGATTACGAGACTGACAAGGTTTGTTCTTATTCGCTTGGCTGACAGAGCCGTTGCACTAGAAGAATGGGTGCAGAATCGTAGACAAAGCATAAAAGAGCGAGGGCGTGGGTTCGTGTCCGTGTGTGTACATTTGTACATGTGAGAAGTTTTCCCTTGAGAATTTGCTGCAGGCACAAAGCAGAAAACAAGTGAAGCCGGGAGTGTAGACCCTGAAATGTGGGAAACCCGTGCCGTGATAAGTGTCTCAGCTGCTAACCACTTCAAATGATGATTGTGTAATGACAGCTGGGGAAGTCTGGAGGCTTAGAGACTCAACAGTCCGAGATCTCAGTCTTTGTAGTTTATTGATTGATTCATAAGATTTCCTCATATTGCACCTCTGCTGGCTTGCTGCCATGACTTGACTTTTTTTATTCTGTGTGCTGCTCAAACTTGTCTTCCAAAATTTACCCTACATTTCTTCTATTGAGGGAAGTTTTTGTACAAGCATACATGCAACTTTTTTTTTTTTTTTAAATACAGTTTTTCAACTCCAAAACACTGTTAAAATATTTTGAGTCACCCAGTCCTTTTGGCGTCATCGAGCAACTCCAGCTGCTGCAAATGTGAAATGGCTGGAATGAGAATTTTCACCTCCTGCCCCTGGAAGGCAGGTTTGCATGTTCTCCACACAGAAGTCCCCTTAGCATCTTGGAGGTTTTAAAACCAGATCTTTTTTTTGCCGTGAGTTGACAGTGCAAACCACTGCCTCACCATGCCGCCTGTTTAGCTGGTGGTGAAATCCAGTTTTTTTGGTAAAATGTGATGTTCCATAATGGTCCCGTGAGTACGTCAGCGTTTGCGTAGACAAAACATGAGGAGGATCCCTGTTGTGGTCCAAGCAGGGACAGTCTGTGTGATGAAATAGAGGAAGGAGGAAGGAGCTGCTACAGCCGTTGTATCATTGAAAGGCAGGTGACTAAACATCCACCCAGACATCTTCTCCTTATCCGGGGATTGGTGGCAGCAGTCTAAGCAGAGAAGTTTAGACTTCCCGCTCCCCAAACACTTCCTGCAGCTCTTCAGCGAGGGGTCTAAGGTGTTCCCAGGCCAGCTAGGAGGGTCCCAATTCACCCCTTTGTCCACCTCCTTAACATTTATAGCTCTGCTTTCAACCTGGCTGTGATTGACCAACGTGAATACTTGCAATTTTTCCCTCATGTTAAGATTTTGATCAGGAGTGTATTTTAGTACCACTTAAAAAAGTTTGGGCGCTGCTCCTCAAATTGACTTGAGCACCTTTTGGGCACTGGCGACTTAAAACTTGTTAAATATGGAGAATGAGGTCTTCACTTTTAATACAGAAAAGCTAACGGTGACTTCACACACGTGATTATTTACATTTGGATTAAATCTGTGTTTAACCCTCAGGGACCCCTCCTTTTTACTACCCTTTGGGGACCCTCGAGCCAAAAATGTACACGCAGAAAAAAAAAAAAAACTGCTATAAAATCATCAGACATCAATATTTTTTCTGCATAAATCTCAAACCACTTCAGCTCTGCTCAAAACTACCAAAAGTTCAATCATTTTTAGAATTTGAAAGCATAAACTTTACAACAAACGGGACCTGTCTCTGGCTCAGTTGGCTCAGCCATTCACCTCAACTCCCTCCTGCCAAGTTCACTTAAGTTCATGAATGTGGCACTTTATTTTTTTTTTAAAAAAATACTCTGATCTTAATGCAGCCAGCAACTTTAATTGCCCCCTGTACATAATTGGAAAAGCAATTTAACTCTATTGGGTCATAACTTCTGGGGTATAGTGTTGCTCTTTTAAGTGGTCTGAGAGCTAGACTGGCCTGGAGAGTGGAAGCAAGTGCCCCCCCCCCCTCCCCGAGAGAAAGACTGAAGCAGAGTTAAAGGGAGTCATAAAATGAGAGGGCGAATGAGAAGGTAGTCATTTTGCTGTACCTCAGAGGTGTGTGTGTGTGTGTGTGGTCATGCAGATGGTATTTACATTCCTCTGTTAGGTTATGTCAGCCTCAGTAGTCTTTACATTCCTCTGGCTGTCTCAAGTCCTGTCCAGTCAGGTCACTTTAACACAAGCATACAGTGCATCCATAAAATATTCACAGCGCTTCACTTTTTCCACATTTTGTTAGATTGCAGCTTTATTCCAAAATGGAATAAATTCATTTTTTTCCTTCAAAATTCTACACACAATACCCCATAATGACAACATGAAAAAGGTTTTTCTTTGAGATTTTTGCAAATTTATTAAGATAAGCCTTTATTAGTCCCACAATGGGGAAATTCCAGGATTGCAACAGCACAGGAATAGCAACATTCAGAGCAATAATTCAGAAGATAAGATAATAAGAGCAGTGAATATACCTATGTACACAGAAATATATACAGTGCGGAGCACTGATGCTGGATGGAATAAACAGCATAACTGTTTATTCGCGGTGGCAGAGTGGTTAGCACTGCGGCAGCACAGCAACTCACCCTTGGCCGGGGGATCCTGGGTTCGATTCCAGCCTCCGACCAACAGTGATCTGTGTGGAGTTTGCATGTTCTCCCCGTGTCTGCGTGGGTTTACTCCGGGATTTCTCCAGTTTCCTCCCACATGCCAAAAACATGCAAGTTAGGTTAATTGGCATCAAACTGGTGATTCTAAATTGTCCTTAAGAATGACTGTGAGAGTGAATGGTTGTCTGTCTCTCTGTGTTGGCACTGTGATGGATTGGTGATCTGTCCAGGGTGGACCCTGCCTCCTGCCCAAAGATGCTGGGATAGGCTCCAGCCCCCCCCCCCCCTTCCCGCGACCCAAAAAAGGATTAAGCGGAAGAAGATGAATGAATGAACGGTTTATTCAGTTATCCCGCATAATATGAACATGTACCCATACAGTATATTTCGCATTTGAATCAGCCTAGTTGTCACCCTCTGTAGCCATTGATATTGTCCTAGTTGTATAATGGAGGGGACCATTATTGTTACGTTTTGTGCATTCAGTAGGACCTCTACGAGCAGCCCTGGTTAGGTTATAAAGTCTGACAGCTGTAGGTAGGAAGGACCTGTGAAACCTCTCGGTCGCACACCTAGGATGGTACAGCCTAAATGAGCTCCTCAGTGCGTTCAGCGTGTCCTGCATGGGGTGGTACTCGGACTCCAGCAGAGATGACAGCTTAGCCACCATCCTCCTCTCTCCTATCTCCTCCACTGGGTTGAGGCGCCGCCCCAGGACAGAGCTAGCTTTTAGTCTATTCAGTCTCTTCCTGTTGGCTGCCGTGATGCCGTTGCCCCAGCGGACCACTCCAAAAGTGATGGCTGATGCCACCACTGAATCGCAGAAGGTCTTCAGGAGTGCCCCTTGTACACCAGAAGACCTGAGCCTCCTCAGGAGGAACAACCTGCGCTGTCCCTTCTTGTAGAGTGCGTTGTATTGTGTGACGAGTCCAATTTATTGTTCAGATGAACACCCAGGTACTTGTAGGATATCACCATCTCAATGGCTGTTCCCTGGATGTTTACTGGTGCTATGGGGGGTTGTCCTCGCCTGCGGCAGTCCACCACCAGTTCCTTAGTTTTCCTCACATTGATCTGGAGGCAGTTCTGATGGCACCGGTCCATGAAGTCCTGGATAAGTCCTCTGTACTCCGCATCATCTCCATCAGAGATGAGGCTGACGATCGCAGAGTCATCAGAGAACTTGTGTAGATGGCAGTGTGGTGTGTTGTGTGAAAAGTCCACAGTATAAAGGGTGAACAGGAAGGGAGCCAGAACTGTTCCCTGGGGGGCCCTCATACTGCAGATGATGGTGCCAGACACACAGTCCTGGGTTCTCACAAACTGTGGCCGGTTTGTGAGGTAGTCCAGGATCCACGATGACGGATGCTGGTCCACCCCTGTGCACAGTAGCTTGTCCCTCAGGATCACTGGTTGGATGGTGTTGAAAGCACTGGAGAAATCAAAGAACATGATCCTCACCGTGCTCCCAGGCTTCTCCAGGTGGGACAGGGAACGGTGTAGGAGGAAGATCACTGCGTCCTCCACCCCGACGTTATGCTGGTAGGTGAACTGGAGTGGATCCATCGCTGGTCCTACCAGGGGGCGGAGGTGGGCAAGGAGCAGCCTCTCCAGGGTCTTCATCAGGTGTGATGTGAGGGCCAGTGGTCTGGAGCTGTTCAGGTCTTTGGGGTGGGAGGTCTTTGGTATGGGTACCACACAGGATGTTTTCCACATCTGTGGTACCCTCCCCATCTTCAGGCTCAGGTTGAAGATGTGTTCCACAATCCCACACAGCTGGTCTGCGCAGGACTTGAGGAGCCTCGAGCTGATGCTGTCCGGACCCGAGGCCTTCCTCGCATTGATCTTCCTCAGCTCCACCCTCACCTGAGTCTTAATGAGAATCAGGTTGGGGCAGGGGGGTTGTGTGCTGGGAGTGGGGGGTGTTGGTGGTGGGGGGCCGTGGACAGCAGGACTAGATGACGGTAGAGGCAGCAGTGGTTGGTGTGCAGGCAGAGGGGAGGGCGGTTGGTCAAATCTGTTAAAAACAGGTTCAGGTTGTTCACCCACTCCCTGCCTCCCGTGGCCTGGGAGATGGTATTCTGGAGCCCAGAGATGGTTTTGAGGCTTTTTCAGATCCCGCTGACGTCACTCTTTTGCAGCTTGTCCTCCATCTTCTTCCTATAGCTGTCCTTACCCTCTCTGATCTTTCTCCTGAGCTCCCTCTGTATGGACTTCAGCTCCTCCCTGTTTCCCAACCTGAAGATCCTTTTCTTTTCTTTCAGTGGGGACTTTATCTCAGGGTTGATACAGGGTTTGTTGTTTGAGCAACACTGTATGGTCTTGGTGGGTACGGTGTTGTCCACACAGAAGTTGATGTAGTCTCTGATGGTGTATGTGAGGCTGTTGATATCCTCACCATGTGGATCTCAGAGCTGCTCCCATGCAGTGATTTCAAAACAGTCCTTTAGCGTCCATCGCCTCCTCAGACCATACTTTCACTGTGCGGGTAACTGGAGGTTGTCTGTGTACTAGGGGTTTGTACACAGGCAGGAGGTGAACCAAGTTGTGATCCAATCTCCTGAGCCGGGGGACTGGCAATGAGGTGTACGCTTCCTTAGCATTTGCATAAAATAAGTCCAGTGTTTTATTGCCTCTGGTGTGGCACGTGACATACTGGGTGAACGTGGGCAGAATAGAGAACAGTGAAGTATGGTTAAAATCACCCGAGATGAGGAGGAGAGCATTTGGGTGTTGTGTCAGCAGCCTGCTAGTGACTGAGTGGATGGCGTCACGTGCTGCCCCAGCATTCGCAGATGGATTTGCATAAATAACAATGCAGATCACGTGTGAGTATTCCCTAGGGAGGTAAACAGGCCACATGTTAACAGCTAGCAACTCAGTGTCTATGCTGCAGTGTTGTTCTTTAATCATGATGTGCCCAGGATTACACTATCTGTTGTTCACATACATTATCACCCCTCCACCCTTTGTCTTCCCACTGTCTGGTGTCCAGTCTGCCCGTCTTGCATGAAAACCCTCCAGTTCGATGTTAGCATCTGTTGCTAGTTCTGTTGGCCACATCGCTAATCTCTCTGAAGACACTCTCGTAATGGGACATGGCCGCTAGCTGTAGTCTTATTAAGTACCGATCGTACATTCCCCATGATAACGGCTGGAAGGACGGGTCTGTACCCTATGTTCCTTGCTTGTTGCCTTACTCCAGCCCAACATCCGCATCACTTCTGGCTGATATCTCTTGGTATGTTGAGTTTTTGCATTAGCACCGTGGAGTGGTAAGTGCTAACAGCTGATTCCTGCCGTACCATCTCCTGCTGTAAACAATGGCTTTGTTGGCCGGCTTGGGAGACATTTGGGATATGAGCCGAATACCAGACTGATATCAGCACCAGTGCGGCGATCTGTGTGTCCGTGATGGATAAGGTGTCGCAGGATCAGAAAGTTTGACCAGAAAAGACAGATAGTAAATAAAAAACAAGAACAACAACTCAGAATTGAGCTGCTGTTGCAAAGAGTAATAATTAAAAACTAAGAAATCACATGTACCTAAGTATTCACAGCCTTTGCTCAGTACTTTGTTGATGCACCTTTGGCAGCAATTACAGCCTCAAGACTTTTTGAATATGATGCCACAAGCTTGGCACACCCATCTTTGGGCAGTTTCGCCCATTCCTCTTTGCAGCACCTCTCAAGCTCCATCAGGTTGGATGGGAAGCGTCGGTGCACAGCCATTTTCTCTCCAGAGATGTTCAATTGGATTCAAGTCTGTGCTCTGGCTGGTCCACTCAAGGACACTCACAGAGTTGTCCTGAAGCCACTCTTGATATCTTGGCTGTGTGCTTAGGGTTGTTGTCCTGCTGAAAGATGAACCGTCACCCCAATCTGAGGTCAAGAGCGCTCTGGAGCAGGTTTTCATCCAGGATGTCTCTGTACATTGCTGCATTCATCTTTCCCTCTATGCTGACTAGTCTTCCTGTTCCTGCCACTGAAAAATATCCCCACAGCATGATGCTGCAACCACCATGCTTCACTGTAGGGAAGGTATTGGCCTGGTGATGAGCGGTGCCTGGTTTCCTTCAAACATAACACCTGACATTCGTGCCAAAGAGTTCAATCTTTGTTTCATCAAACCAGAGAATTTTGTTTCTCATGGTCTGAGAGTCCTTCAGGTGCCTTTTGGCAAACTCCAGGTTGGCTGCCATGTGTCTTTTACTAAGGAGTGGCTTCCGTCTGGCCACTCTACCATACAGGCCTGATTGGTGGATTGCTGGTGGTTGGTGGTTGTCCTAAGGTTCTCCTCTCTCCACAGAGGAATGCTGGAGCTCTGACAGAGTGACCATCGGGTTCTTGGCCACCTCCCTGACTAAGGCCCACTCAGTTTAGACAGCTGGCCAGCTCTAGGAAAAATCCTGGTGGTTCCGAACTTCTTCCATTTACGGATGATGGAGGCCACTGTGCTCATTGGGACCTTCAAAGCAGCAGAAATTTTTCTGTACCCTTCTCCATATTTGTGCCTCGAGACAATCCTGTCTCGGAGGTCTACAGACAATTCGTTTTGCTTGGTTTGTGCTCTGACATGCACTGTCAATGGAGGAACCTTTTATAGACAGGTGTGTGCCTTTCCAAATCATGCCCAATCAACTGAATTTACCACAGGTGGACTCCAATTAAGCTGTAAAAGCATCTCAAGGATGATCAGTGGAGACGGGATGTACGTGAGCTCAATTTTGAACTTCATGGCAAAGGCTGTGAATACTTACGTACACGTGATTTCTTAGTTTTTTATTTTTAATAAATTTGCAAAAATCTAAAAAAACAAACAACTTTTTCCACGTTGTCATTATGGGGTATTGTGTGTAGAATTTTGAGGAAAAAAATTAATTTAATCCCTTTTGGAATAAGGCTGTAACATAACAAAATGTGGAAAAAGTGAAGCGCTATGAATACTTTCCGGATCCACTGTACACACACACATCAACCCCAAAATTGTGTTTTTTGTGAATTCTGACCGCATAAAGTCCTGTATGTTGATGAGTCACAGTGTACCCTCCTGTCTTGTGATTGGTCCACTCATTAAATATTTATCGTCAAAATCATGAAATGTTTGGACATCATGAGTCACCCATCTGTTCTTTCTTCTTGAAGATAAGCTTTCAGTACATATTCTGATTTTAAAATTGGTGTTGATAAGGTCATTAATGTCTGTTTGATATGCATCCACTGCAGTACTGACCTTTTCTAGACATCACAATGAAAAATCTCCATGTGGAAGAGTGAACGCCTGCCTTAATCTGCCATCTTTAGGCAGACTTTATCCTGCAGGATTCCAAATACAAAGACCATGTAATTCTTGATTGAGCCCAGTGGGAATAGAGCAACTAATTGTGCAGATAATTTACAGCAAGCATGTGCATGCTTCTCAGCCAAAGCCAAACTCAATATAATCACCAGTGAGCATGCAACTGATACGGACAATTTCCTGCTGTCATTCTGCATGAGGGGGCAACTTTAAACAGTGTCCGCACCTGATCTGTGGAGCATAGTCTTAACCTCATGTGTGAAAACAGCTTATGTCTGTTCTGTTTGTTGTTCCATAACAAGCTTAGCTCAGGTACTCTTGTAAAAGTTATCCGGGCCGACCTGCAGCGTTTGAAGTAGAGTTCACATGAACTGGGTGATTTATAACTCCTGGGAGGCTGAAAAAGGCAGAACAGATAAGTATTCAAAAGTTCCAGATGTGACTTGCTCTGTCTGCATATCCAACTGGGAAGATAAAAGGAGAGCAGCGCCATCCCATCATATCCTCCACACCCTGTGAGCGGAACTCCACAGCAGGGACCAGCACGTCCCCCCACATCATTTAGTCTTCCTTCCTCTCTCTTTCTTAAGTCCACTGTCTCTTTTTCCAAAACACAGCAGAGCACGCACAGCTTTTGAAAGTATGTAACGAGATCCATGTAAAAGTCTTGTATCGTTGTGGGGGAATCGCATTTAGTGATCCTTTCCCTATTTTTATTACAAACTGGATTTTTATTTACATTGCTTCCATTACACTGCTAATATAATTGCTAATAACCCCTTTACATGGGGGTAGGGATCACTGAGAGATCATTGAGATATCTGGATAATTTTTGATTGATCCATGATCTTCAGTGATCTCCACAGTTGCTACGGTCTCCTTAAAGTTTTGACTCAGTAAAAAAACATAAGGACATCCCAAACGATCCCAAACATCAAAAATTGGCCCAAGCTCCCAACGATCTCCATGTTGTGTAAAGGGGCCCTTATGCCCCCCTTTACACAGGTGTGGAGATTGTTGAGACATGCTTGTTAGGTTAATTGGTCATTCTAAATTGCCCCTAGGTATCTGTCTCTGATTGTCCCTTAGAATAGAGGGTTAGTACTAGTGAAGCGCTTTGAGTGGTCTTTGTGACTAGAAAAGCGCTATACAAGTACAGGTCCTTATCCTTGTTTATATTCCACACAGGTTATTGGATTTTTCTTCCTAACCAATGATGTCTTATTTATACTTGTTGCAGTGGGGTATTTGAAAGTGGCACTTTTTGGAATTACGTCCTCATACACAGAGGTCATGTGTCAGGTACTGGCACAAAATCGTAATCTCTCAACTCCTCTCTTGAGAGGTCAAATAGGTTTCTGTGCAGTTTAATAGGATCTCCTTGGGACAGCGAAGATTCTGAAAGCTGGACGATGATCCCTTTTTGCTTTGCTCTGCTACATGTAAATATAGAACTACTGTACTGACATGCAAATGGAAGAAGTAGCATTTCAGTACAAATTCTGTTCCGCTGTTCAATCTAATTGCTTGTGTGCGACAAGTTTGAAGCTCTAAATAAAGAGGACTTGTATGTTACTACCTTTGCTACTTGGGAGGAGAGTGTGTTTGTTGTTGCCAGAAAGACCCCCCTCAGTTTGTGAAATGTTTCCTCAAAGCAGTGCGAGTGTGTAGGTGTTTGGGAGAGGAATAGAAGAGGGGTTGTGAGGGCAGACTGGTTAGATGAGAAGAAAGGCGTGGGTTCATTCAGTTTCCCAGCAAACTTTCCACTTACCAGAAGCTGCAAGAGCAAAGACGTCAACAGACTGCGTGGCTCTCTGGATAAGGGGGCTCCACAGTCGTTACACAACGCAGTAGTCACCAGGTTGCACAACTGGCTCTCTACTCTGTATATGAATCTAATCAGAGCTTTGTGCTTCCAGCTGGATTTCTTTAGAGGAGTAGGCTTTTCAGAGCAGATACTAATGGAAATATAACTGTCCCTTTCTAACTCGATGAGAAGGTTTTTCCTTTATGTTTGTGAAACATCCTGGACTGGAGTTTACTCCCTGTGCTGTTTGGGAGCATGATAGGTTTATTACCTCATGTATTTACAGCCTCATCCCCTTTAGATGTAAGATAGCCACTTCTTGTGCTGACTCCCAGAGTTTTGTTTTTTTATCTCCAGCTTGGATGCTTGAACCTTTGCACCACCATCCAAGTCTTTTTTCCGGACCGCTGCTGTGGTTTGTCTTCTGGATTCCCATTTGTCCCATAGAGCATATATGCTTGTAGTTTTACCTCCCTGGAAGGTGGAGTCAGTGCTTCCTGCATTGACCCTCATATGTATGGGCTCTAGTGGCTCTGCTGAATTCCAGTGGAGACGTTTCTGCATGGATGTTTGAAATTTTGAAGTCTGGGCGAAAAGCCCTAAACAATGAGTCAGGAGGAAACCTGTTCTAAAGTTTTCTTTTAGATTTATTGGTATGGCAATTCTGGTCGCTGTAATAGTGTGTGTTGGTGGATTTCCTGTGTAGTGTTTGCATGTATATACTGTACAGCATGCTGCTTCGAAAGGACATGCAATGACAGCTGTTAAAACAACCTCATCCTCCTATCAGGAGTTAGCATCACCATCTGAAAAACTTATACATTCTGAAATTCATAAGGGTTATGAAGGGAAGAGTTTAAAAAGGCCAGTTCGGTGGCGCAGTGGTTAGCACTGTGGCAGCATAGTAAGAAGGTCACGGGATTGATTTCACCCCTGACCACCGTGGGTTTGATCCTACCTCCTAACGATCAGTGACCCTTCTGTGTGGAGTTTGCATGTTCTTCCTGTGTCTGTGTGGGTACTCCAGTTTCCTCCCACAGGCCAAAAACATGCAAGTTAGGTAAATTGTGTGTGTGAATGGTGAAGGGATTGGCGCTGCACCGTGGCTGCCTCATCCATCCAGGTGGATGCCCTGTAATTTCCCCATTGTGGGACTAATAAAGGATTATAAAAATAAAAAAGAAGTAAAGTTAGTTTATGAACAGTTGATGTGGTCATATGCATTAGCATTTCAATGAGGCTGAGACTGAAGTTTTGAACAAGTTGTACCAGCTTCCAGATCTGTTTGATCCACAAATTTCCCAGAAGCAAGATGCCAATTTAAGAAAAGAAGAACCCCACAAATCTTCAAGAATAAAGATACAAATTTTTGATAAAAATGTAAATTTGCAATAAAAACATCAGAAATGTACAAAAAAAGGTTAGAAATTCATACAAAAAGTAGCAATTGTTTGACTAAAAGCAATTATCAAGCATTTATAAATAAATTCATAGATATCTTGACCAAAGTTAATTCTCTTACACAGCATGTGATGTATTAGGAGGGCGCGTATCTCAGTCACAGTAGTAGTACGCAGCTACTGTAAGTAGTGATAGCTGCAGTCCTAATAATAGCTCTATTATGCTGAGCACCAAGCTAGAAGGCAGAAAGTACCATTTCTATCTGGTCTTTGGTATGACCCAACTGGATTGTGAACCCACAACTCTGGTGGCCTAGTGGTAGAGTGCAATTACAAAAATTAGCAATTACAAAAATTGCTTGAAATAACTGTTTCCATAGTACAGTTTCCATAGTAACTGGAGTGGTGGCCTCCCCACAACCGGGAGGCGGGGGTTCAAGTCCCGACCGGGTCATGCCAAAGACCATATAAAAATGGAACTTCCTGCCATCCAGCTTGGTGCTCAGCAAAAATGGAACGGAGGAGGGAAATGTTGGTTGCCCAGCCACAGGGGTTGCACAAGCCAGTGTACACCCTGTGCCGCTCCCAAGCCCGGATAAATGGCCAGGGTTGTGTCAGGAAGGGCATTCGGTGTAAAACTCAGCCCCAACCTATGGTTATGGCAGATATATCGATGTCTGCCGCAGTGACCCCACCAGAACATGGGAATAAAGCTAGAAGAAGAAAAACTGTTTCCATGCTAGATGTATGCTAGTGAAATCATTGAGTGGCTGCTAACTGGAAAACTACTAGCCACACTGGCTGGTGAGCACAAATGTTAATGAGATGCTCTGTCTAACAATGTTACCTTCATTCTCACATGTACACTCATCCATCCATTTTCTTAACCGCTTGATCATTTTGGATCGAAGGGGGCTGGAGTCTGTCCCAGCATGTTTGAGCGAGAGATGTGATGCATTCATGCTCCTATTTTTAACTGCACCAAAGTTTAAACAGCACAGTTCAAACCCTATACTGCTCATGAGTGGGTGTTATACAGTGCATGTTCCCTCCTGCACGCTCAGCCCAGACAGCTCTTCTGCTTTAACACAGCGTTTTTACAGAAATGTGCATGTGTCTGAAGTGTGCCATTTCCTACAGAGTGCTGCTTATGAAAAAAAAAAAAAGGAAAGCTGTGGAAAAAGACTTCAACACAAGCCCCTATAAGGTTATCTGAAATCATATGTGTGAAAACAGTCTTGAGTGTCTGCTTGGGAGTTGAGTGAATTGTGTTCAGAGTTGTATGCAGGGCATCGGTTCACTCTTTACCTGTCTTTTAAACGTTTGCGCTTCTCTCCCTGATTTAATGACATGTAAGTGGTTGGTAATGGACACCTTGAAAGATTACAGAGGATGTCAAGAGATTTAAGCTTTTTTTTTTTTTGACTCACTCTGGTGAATGACAAACTGTTATGTGACTGCACTCAAGTAACGGTCTGTTATTTACATGCTTCTGTTTTGTGCTCTCCTCTCCACCGGTCAGATGTGGAGCAGATGGCTATAGACTGGCTGACTGGAAACTTCTACTTTGTGGATGACGTGGACGACCGGGTGTTTGTCTGCAACAAAAATGGCCAGACATGTGTGACCCTACTTGACCAAGAACTCTATAACCCTAAAGGCATTGCCTTGGACCCAGCGATGGGGTCAGTATTTCAGCGTCCAGCCTTCTTGACCTAACATTAACCTCAGTTCTGTTTTTAGCACAGCTTAAGAGGGAAATGTTGTCTTATGATCAGACACATGCTGACCAAGTAGCCAGAGAAAACTCAAAGCACTTCCCTCAGACAGAAAAGTAGATGATTAGTTGTTTGCCACATAAATGGCTGTTTCAGCTTCATGGTACACATGACTCTTACTTTTGTAGTTCTTCTTTTTCCCAAGTCTCATTTCTCTATTTTTGATGTCCTTGAACTAATTTGCACAACAATATCTCTTATGACTGTGTAATATTAACCCAAACTCATACTTGAGGTTATATTACAGTCACAGACTTCCTGTATGCTTATAATTTATTTACATTTAATTTCCTGTCCCTCCATCCCCCATCATTTTGATATTTTTCTCTTCTTCCTCTTGATCTTCTACTACAGTAAGGTCTTCTTCACAGACTACGGTTCTACGCCCAGAGTGGAGCGTTGTGATATGGATGGTCAAAACCGCACTAAACTGGTCGACAGTAAGATCGTCTTCCCCCATGGTATCACTCTGGACCTGGTGAACCGGTTGGTGTACTGGGCTGACGCCTACCTGGACTACATCGAAGTGGTCGACTATGAGGGCAAGAACCGGCACACAATCATCCAGGGTCTGCTGGTGAGAACTCCAGCATTATTGGACACACATAGATTGTATATGATCTCACACACAGATGCTCCAGCAGAATGAAGACACGTGTTCCTCCGTTAAAATATTCCTCCAGGCTCTACTCACTGCTCTTCTCATTGATAACATGAAACATCTGTTTTCCAGATCGGCATCATTGCACATTTAATCTCATCGTCTGTGGAGGCAGTTTGCCTCCCATTTATCTCGGCAGAGAGACTATGCCCCTCCTGGGGATAAGACCTTTTTATTGCCTTGATTGATATTACTTAAGGACTCTGTGATTTTCCTGGCTAGCGCCTCACTAAACATATTAGTCTGGCTGTAGCACAGCTTGGCTCGAACTTATAGGGCAGTAATGAATTTAATGAAATCAGAACAGTGGATGCTGTCAGTGTATATGTGAGTTGGAGAGAAAGGGATGGAGAGGTTGAAGGCAGTAGGTAATATGATACCAAACCATTGGATCTTTCAGACAGTGGAGCAGAGCTGCACTGAACAGAGCCTTATTAAAAGTAAACCTGTTTGTTGAAGAGCAGCTGAGGAGTGGAGACTTTACGCTGCCCTGTGTCAAATTTACAAACACGCTGTCTTCATCTCTCTTGCTGTGCCTCTGTCTTGCTGAGATGTAAAAAAGAATCTTTTTAACCATTTTACCAATAAATTATTCGCTAGAAAGGTTTAAAAGAGATGTCTATAAGAGCATCTGTGCAGGTAAAACAACAATAACCATGACATACCAGCAGAGATTAGTTAAACATTTAAACTGAAAAACTGGCTTCTCCAACTACAACAACATTACAGCCCAGGTTTGTTTTTGTTTTTAGTTGGCTAGTCTACTTCCCAAAACCAGAGCATATTAGGCTTTGACCTCCAATACCAGATTGGAGATGGGCAAACTTCTGCAGAAGAAAACATACTGTGCTGTAGTCATGGAAACAACCTAGAAAATGGGACCAGAGATCACTTTTACCCACCTTAAAAAAATGCAAAGAATATATTAGCAGAACAACTTATTGTGTAGGAGTAATTGCTGCTTGCTCTTGTGTGCCATAACTCCCTGTACCGTACGTTATCAGTGCATTCCTCAATTTGGTGACTGTGTGTGTGTGGGGGGGTAGCACTCTTCACTGTTTTGAATTTGGACTGCAGTACCATTTTAAAACACTAGGTGTCAGAAGTACATAATGTTCCTTTGATCTGGCTGGAGTTGTAGGCCAGCGTTCAAGTTAATGATGTGTACACCAGCGATATCGTACGAACCATTAGTAATGCACCACGATTGAAGCGAACCTTTATATAGACTGTCAGCATGCCCGGCATCCAACATATTTGTCATCTTTAATGAAATTTTCAGATTGAGCACCTGTACGGACTGACTGTATTTGAGAACTATCTCTATGCTACAAATTCGGATGAAGGCAACCTCAACCCCAAAACCAGTGTGATTCGAGTTAACCGCTTCAACAGCTCCGACTTCTATTCGGTGGCTCGGTTAGACCGGGGCGCCGCTCTGCATGTGTACCACCAGAGACGCCAGCCGTCAGGTACACAGCTTAACTCTTCCACAATTAACAGATGCAAACAAGCTGGATTTATGTTATCTGTATAATTAGTAACTGTTGTTTTGTGCTCTCCCTTTTTTTCCTGCCCAGTGCGCAGCCATGCATGCGCTCTTGACCAGTTTGGAAAGGCTGGTGGTTGCTCAGACATATGTCTGCTGGGCAATAGCCACAAAACTCGCACCTGCCGCTGTCGCTCTGGATTCAGTCTTGGCAGTGATGGAAAGTCCTGCAAGAGTGAGTTTCAAGACTGCAGAAAAAACCCTTTATAGTGATTACAAAATACCTGAAAAAATAAAAAGGCACTCATTCACTGCTGATGTATCTTTTTTCCTTCACGTCTACAGAACCAGATCACGAGTTGTTTTTGGTGTACGGTAAGGGTCGTCCTGGAATCATCAGGGGCATGGACATGAACGCTAAGGTGCCCGATGAGTACATGATTCCCATTGAGAATCTAATGAACCCCAGAGCTTTGGATTTCCATGCGGCCAGTGAATTCATCTACTTTGCTGATGCCACGAGCTACATCATCGGCCGACAGAAGATTGATGGCACAGATAGGGACATCATACTGAAGGAGGGTAAGAGGAAAACCATGGCTTTACTTCTGCTATGGAGCCAAATTCAGGTTACTACAAAGAATATAGGAGGGAGTCTTCTTTATACTTGTGATACTCTTCCTGGATTGGTCTGCTAATAGCTCCTTTGCTTATCTCAGGTATCCACACAGTAGAGGGGATAGCAGTAGACTGGATGGGCAGTAATCTCTACTGGACAGATGACGGGCCCAAGAAGACTATCAGCGTTGCCAAGCTGGAGAAGGCCTCACAGACCCGCAAGACTCTGATTGAGGGAAAAATGAGCCACCCTCGTGCCATTGTTGTAGATCCACAGCACGGGTGAGGCACAGGAAGAGAGACTATTGTTAATTTTAATAGATTTTTTTTTTCTCAAGTAGAGGATTTGTGGCTTGGCTGTGTGGGCAGTGAACTTTGTAGGTTTTTCTTTTACCGGCTGTGGGTCTGTTTGCATGTGTGGGAGCTGGTGAGATTTTTGAGAACTCCATTTGTTTTGTTGTGGGATGTTTCATCAGAGATCTGAGCTGTGATTGTATGGCTTATCTTGCATTCTTTTGGAATTTGCCTCGTCTCGTTTCCCAGATGGATGTACTGGACCGACTGGGAGGAGGATCCCTCGGAGAGCAACAGGGGGAAGATCAAGAAAGCTTGGATGGATGGCTCACATCACCAAGTGTTCCTGACCAGCAAAACAGTGCTTTGGCCCAATGGCTTGAGCCTGGACATTCCCCAGGGCATCTTGTACTGGGTGGATGCTTACTTCGACCGTATTGAGCTGGTTTACTTAAACACGACCGAGCGAAAGGTTGGTGATATGATTGTCACTTCAGAGAAAAAAGGCAGTAGGAAAACTGCAGTATATCAGTTAATGGCTCAGTTACTTATCTCCCTCACATTGTGTTTGGTCTACAAACCCCAATTCCAGTGAAGTTGGGATGTTGTTTAAATGTCAATAAAAACAAAATACAATGATTTAAAAATCCTTTTCAACTTAGATTCAATTGAATACGCGACAAAGACAAGATATTTAATGTTCAAACTGATAAACTTTATTAGTTTATTTTTCAAATATTCACTCATTTTGAATTTGATACTTGCAACACGTTCTAAAAAGGCTGGGACAGGGGCAAGAAAAGGCTGGGAAAGTTGGGGACTGCTGAAAAACACCTTTTAGGAACATTCCACAGGTGAACAGATTTATTAGAAAAAAGTGAGTGTCATGATTGTGTATAAAAGGCTCGGTCATTCACAAGCAAGGATGGGGTGAGGCTCACCACTTTGTGAACAAGGAATTTAGGGGTTTCATCGTCTACAGTCCATAATATTATCAAAAGATTGAGAGAATCTGAAGACATTTCTCTATGTAAGCGGCAAGGCCAAAAACCAACATTGAATGCTCGTGACCTTCAATCCTTCAGGCAGCACTGAATTAAAAACTGACATCATTCTGTGAAGGATATTACTACGTAGGCTAAGGAACAATTCAGAGTGTGTTAGTGCCCAATGCTTGGGTAACTTGCACATCTCTAAAGGCATCATTAATGCTGAATGGTATACACAGATTTTGGAGCAACATATGCTGCCATCCAAGCAGTGTCTTTTTCAGCGATGTCCCTGCTTATTTCAGCAAGACGATGCCAAGCCACATTCTGCACGTGTTACAACAGCGTGGCTTCGTAGTAAAAGAGTGTGGGTACTAGACTGGCTTGCCTGCAGTCCAGACCAGTCTCCCACTGAAATTGTGTGGTGCATTATGAAGACAATGGAGACCCTGGACTGTTGAACAGCTGAAATCATACATCAAGCAAGAATGGGAAAGAATTCCAGCAATTGGTGTCCTCAGTTCCTGCTTTCTTCTTCCTCATTTTTGTGGTATCAGATTGGCTTTGTATTCATATGTTGTCTGCACAAGTTAGTAGGAGAGGGGCTTTCATAGGGGCGTCCATCTTGGTTTCAAGGCTGTTTTTTGAGGTGACTGCTAACTCAGATGAATGTCTGTGATCAGTGTTGCTCTGAGGTGAAGCGGTGCACTGTATCTCTAGAAATATGCTGATCACAGTAGCTGGTGAGCACAAAAGCTAATCTGGACATCCCGGAACAGAACCATTCAGCTACATATACTAACAATAAAAGTACTAACAATGGAATTACAATCGTCTTTTGACAGATCTGATTTATTATAAAATATAGTTATTGCTTTTTGAAATTTTAGATAAATAATCCCTAATTTCCTGATTGGACAGGTTGTGTATGAGGGGCAGGAGCTCAACCACGCATTCGGATTATGTCATTACAAACAATTTCTGTTCTGGAACGAGTACCGTGGCGGCAGCATCTACAAACTGGACCAGGCCACAAAGATGGTCACTTTACTCCGCAATGAGAGGCCACCCATATTTGAGATCAGAGTATATGATGCCCACCAGCAGCAAGGTATGCTCCTCTCTCTGCTGAATACGTGCTGATGATTATGACATGATAGCTACAGTCGAAACCAGATGTTTATATACACTGTATAAAAAGACGCATAACCTTTTTTTTTTTCTCACTGTCTGACATTAAATCAGACTAAATGTTTCCTGTTTTAGGTCAGTTAGGATTATCAAAATATTTCTGTTGGCTAAATAATTTTTATATTTGCTCAGTAATTTTTTTGTTACTTTCTTCAAAATCAGAAGTTTATATACACTCAAGGTGCATTCAGACAGCCACTGTTTGGTCCGGACCAAAGGACTAAACAGTGGCTTCTGTGGATAGTTCGGTTTGTTTGGTGCCATCTGAACGCACGTTGGAACTTTGGTGTGCACCAAACAAATGAAGTCTGGTCCGCCTGAAAACAGGGGTCTCGGTTCTCTTGCAAATGAAATCTGGTGCGCTCCTCTTGCAGTGTGAATCCAAATGGAGTATCTAGCGGACCAAAGGGCGGATGTGCCCCTCGGTATTTGTGTAGCCATAGCAGCATGTAGTCTGAGAAGAAGTGGCGTTTACTGTCGTACATTTTAGGTAGAAAATAACAATAAAGACAACCGCTTGAAGCCGAGAAATCCTTTTACTGAAGAAAGCCGAGGAGAAAAGTTAAAAAAAAAAAAAAATGTCTTGTTTGTGGTGGACAAGAAACCTGGCTGAAGGGGTTGGATTTCCGTTTTTGGTCCTGGCCAATCGATGAGCCAGATTTTTCTTCTTTGCCGAAATTTTTTCTTCCTGGTCAGTGGTGGTTTTGGCTACAGCGCCCCAAACGAGCAGTTGTTGCATCTGCGTGACACTGTCCAGGCAGTTTGGTCCACTGCAGTGTGAATGCAAACCAAACCACCAAACCAAATGAAGGTTGAAAATTCTTGGCATTCCCCGCCCAGTTGAACCGAGACCCCCGGACTATCCTGGTCTGAATGCAGCCTCAGATTACTATGCCTTTAAACAATTTGGGAACGCCCAGATGATGATATCATGGCTTTGAAAGCTTCTGATTAACAACATTTGAGTTAATTGGAGGCACACATGTGGATGTATTTTAAGGCACACCTCAAACGCACTGCTTCCTTGTGTGACATCATGGGGAACTCAAAAGAAAAAAAAAACAGCCAGGAAATCGGGAAGAGAATTGTGGATCTCCACAGGTCTGATTCATCCTTGGGTACAATTTCCAGATGCCTGAAGGTGCCACGTTCATCTGCTCAAACAATTATACATTAAGTATAAACACCATGAGAATGTCCAGCCATCATACCGCTCAGGAAGGAGATGGATTCCGTGTCCCAAAGGTGAATGTGCTTTGGTGTGAAATATGTGTATTAACTCCAGAACAAAAGCAAAAGACCTTGTGAAGATGCTGGCTGAATTTGGTAAGAGTGTCATTGTCCACAGTGAAACGAGTCCTGTACTGACATGGGATGAAAGGCCACTCATTGAGGAAAAAGCCATGACTCCAAAAGCAACATAAAAAGGCCAGATTATAGTTTGCAAATGCACACAGGTACAAAGACCTTAAATTTTGGAGACATGTCCTGTGGTCTGATGAAACTATAATTCAACTGTTTGGCCATAATGGCCATCGTTACATTTGGAGGAAAAAGGGGGAAGCTTGCAAGCCTGAGAACACCATCCCCACTTTGAAGTATGGGGGTAGCAGCATCATGTTGTGGGGGTGTTTTGCTGCAGAAGGGACTGGTGCAGTTCATAAATTAGATGGCATCATGAGGAAAGAACATTATGTGGAAGTATTGAAGCAGCATGTCAAGACATCAGCCAGGAAGTGAAAGCTTTGGCACAAATGGGTCTTCCAAATAGACAATGACCCCAAACATGCCAACAAATTAGTTGCAAAGTGGCTTAAGGACAACAAAGTCAATGTTTTGGAGTGGCCATCACAAAGCCCTGATCTCAAACCCGTAGAAAATTTGTGGGTGAGCAGGGTGGCCTCCAAACCTCACTCAGTTACACCAGTTCTGTCAGGAGGAATGGGCCAGATTTCCAGCAAACTATTGTGAGAAGTTTGTGGAAGGATACCCAAAACATTTAACCAGAGTAATGCAGTTTAAAGGCAATGCTACCAAATACTAAGTAAATGTATGTAAACTTCTGACTTTGAAGAAAGTAATGAAAACAATCTCAAAAACATTGTTTGGCAAATAGAAATAATTTTGGTAATCCTAACTGACCTAAAACAGGAAAAGTTTAATCTGATTTAATGTCAGACAGTGAGGGGGGGGGGGGGGGAAGGTTGTGCCTTTTTATACAGTGTATGTAAACTTCTGGTTTTAACTGTATATTCTACCTTCTCATCTTGGTTTGCTCTGCTGTTTTCATTTAGGCTCCAACGCATGCCGAGTCAACAATGGTGGCTGCAGCAGCCTTTGCCTTGCCATCCCTAATGGCAGATCCTGTGGCTGTGCTGACGATCAAATCCTGGATGTCAATAATGTCACCTGCAAAGGTACTTAGTCACTTCACCATAGGAAATGTTTCACCAAGGATCAGTGTGGAAAATTCATCACTCAGCACGACACGGCTTCAGTTAAGCAATTCTAGGCTGCACTTTCCATTTACAAGCCAGACTAATTGCTGTTTTTTCCAAATCTGGAGGAAAGATTTAAAGATCCGCCAACAGTATTTTTTATAATTTAAAGGGGGGGAGGGGGAGCTGTGTTGGACACAAAAAAGCCTTGCTCTTGTCTCAGAGGTCCACCTCTTTCTGCTCCTGCCCCTAATCTTTCCAGCCAATCCCTCATATGTGCCTCCGCCCCAATGCCAGCCTGGGGAGTTTGCCTGCAAGAACAACCGCTGCATCCAAGAGCGGTGGAAGTGTGACGGGGACAATGACTGTCTGGACAACAGCGATGAGGGCCCTGAGCTCTGCCGTAAGTGTGCCACGTCATTGTCATGGTTACAAAGCAACACACGCATAAACAAAATTGGGTTTAAGAGTCTCAGCTAAAGTGAATCTACACAGGAGGATCTAAAGTTTACAGGCTTTGTCTCTTTCCGTGCAGTGTAATGTGGATTTAATTTCAGTGGCATCATTTTGTCTTCATCAGGTCATAGTGAGAAGTGCATCCATACATTTGTCTATGATGTTCTTCATTTGTTTAATTTAAAATTCATTTAAGGGCAGAAGATGGTAGGAGTTACATTTACTCAAGTACCTTTTTTACACTATTGTACATTGCTGAGTAGATTTATTATGATACTTTTGATATGATACCTTTTACTGTGAGTGCATTTTGATTTTACCAGAAATGACTACATGTCTAGTCATTTTACTAAATTCATAATGATTCTCAAATAAAAAGTTTCATATTTACTTGGGAAAAGGTGCAAATTATCACAAGAAAGGTGCAAATTTCTAAGAAAAAAGCATAGAGTATGTAAATGAGTGAACAGAACATACATGACTAACCATGAAGCCAGCGGATAAACCTGCATGTTATCAGACAACCACTAGGGGCAGAGATTGTTACGCCTTGTTGCCACATAGGCATACGGTAATCACTCAATGACCCCGGTTGCATGGCCACAATAAACCGATTACTGGGAATAAACCAATAATGGCAATAATCATTTTTGTCTTGTTTACATGCACTGAATAAACAGATTACTGGAGGGTAAACCACTTTTTTTTTTTTTTTTTGTTACTTATTTGTACCCGTAGGTAGATTTGGTTTGCAGTCTGGTGACAAGCCACTGGCTGCCGGTCGCTGCGTGCGCGAGCGCCCTAAACCTACATGTTTTTGGTATGCGGGAGGAAACCGGAGAAATCCCGGAGTAAACCCACGCAACACGGGGAGAACATGCAAACTCCACACAGCTCACTGTTGGTCGGGGGCTGGGATCGAACCCACGATCTCATGATCCCCGCGATCCCCCGGCCGAGGGTAAAACTGTGCTGCCGCAGTGCTAAACCACTGCGCCACCGTGCAGCCCACTTGAGTTAATGACCCCTGTTATATGGCCTTTATCGTATTATTCTGTTTACATGACCACTTGAGTAATCAGATAAACTCCAGAAATCCAATCATAACTGGTTTATTCGTGTCCAGTAAACATGATTAGCGTGTCTGCGTGTGTCTGTCTGTTACCAGCTTTTCAGCGTGCCCAGCTTGTGTCAGTATATCAGCATATTTTCTCAACTTTTAATTTGCCAGAATTTCAAGATAAGGCTTTGTTTTCAAAATAAACACAAATTTAACTCACAATTATACCCTCAATGGAGCTGTAAAAAAAAAAAAAAAAAAAAAGGTATTGCAATAACTAGGGTGGGCCAGTAGAGGTTGTACTGAGGCAGCTGCACCTTGGTGCTGTAATTTCCCCATTATGGGACTGATAAAGGTTTAGCTTATCTTCTTTTCCTTAAGCGCTCTGGTCCCATAGAGATTGATTGATTTTCAGAAACTGATTTCTAACTCTGTTGGCCTTTCCCTAGATACCTTGGGGGATTGATTGTTTGATAAGGCCTTTCTACAACAGAATAAGTATTTATTTTTGTTCTATCTATCCATCCACCCATCTTCATCTGCTTGTCTGGAGGTCTGGATCACCGAGGCAGTACTCTAAACAGGGAAGCTCACCCCTCCTTCCCCAAATATACACTGATTTTTCTACAGTTAAAATGGTATCTTATGCCCTTTTTCCCACAAAACAGCCTTTCATTGTCTTAAAGTTGCTTATAAAAATCTTATTCCTTGGTGAAAACGCACAAGAGTGATTTCACTCTTAATATGTCTTGTAAGTCATAAAAAACTTGTTACAGACATGTTAACAAGAAAAGAAAACTTGATTTTCACCGGTGTGTCACTTTAATAGAGTCCATAACCTGCACTGAACCATTGTACATGAGCTTAAAATAGTAATAATAAATAAAACTAAATGAATAATAAAACTCTGACAATAATATTTACCTTATGTTATGGATGCTAGCTCCTTACAGATTAAATACGTTCTTCAGTTAGCTTTCTTGTTGGTGTCTCTGTTACCTGCCAGAGAGAGAGGCTTGAAACCTTCTCCAGACATTTTCCACATGAAGTTTTTTTTTTGCATTGAAACGCGGTTTAAAGTGGCAACCTGAGGGTTTTCTCTTTTCTGTCCATTCAAGGTAATGGTACGACATCACTCTCACTTCATCCTGTTTTATCCAGTCTGTGAAAAATGCCATAAATTTACAAGAAAAATGTCTCAAATTCATGGCAAAAATCACCTCACAAAATGTATGAAAAGGAGATTTCAGATGTATAAGAGAAAAGTTGCAAATTTGTGACGGAACACAATTTTATGAAAAGTTGTACATTCATGAGTGAAGAATTGCAAAAGTTAAAATGTGCATTTTCTTTTAAAGTTTCTAATGTATAAGGACAAAGTGAAAAACTTAGTGGACCCCCCCCCACACACACACACGCGTGCGCACACACAAATTTAGCAGCTACAAATTTATGTGATGAGTCACAAATTAGTTAATAAGAAAGCTACTTTTTAGTGGTTATGTTTTTCCTCCTACTTAAGTAACTTTTTTTGTGACAGCTCTTGTTTACATTTTAGTAAGTGATATAATGAGGCAACATTAATTTTACTATTTCTGGATACTCTGCCCACCTCTGTTTAAGGGTTGCACGGTTATTTAGCAGAGTAAAGAGTAAATCCAACACCATTCTCATAAACCAGTGGGCATGATGAATGAAAAGGGTAACCATAAAACTCCTCTGTTTCCTCCCCCAGACCAGCACACTTGCCCCGCTGATCGATTCAAATGCCAGAATAACCGCTGTATCCCACTGCGATGGCTGTGTGATGGAGACAATGACTGTGGAAATGATGAAGATGAATCCAACACCACCTGTTCAGGTACACACATTCTTGAGTGCTATGTAGTTTTGGAGCTTTTTTTGGGGGGGGGGGGGGAGGAAGTTTTAGGTCTTACAGAGATTATTCTCTAGTGCAGCAGTCAATAATGACTGTAGTTTAGAACTGCACTTAAGATAAAGTCTTTAAAAATAAACCCAAGACTAGCTAAAATGTGTATGCGACTAATGCAAAGAAAGTCAGTTAAATGGATTTAATACCTTCCAGTATAATTTATTGGACTATAGCATCACTAATAATGTTCAGCAACACTTCACAATGACCATAGGTTTATTGGTTTGTTTTGGGGGGTTTTGGTTTTGTTTTTTTGTTTTTTTTGCCTACATAGGCACACTTTTTTTTTTTTTTTTAAAGCTAAGTTCAGTTTTACTAGCCACACCCAGGCCTAATTACTGCCAGACCTGTTGAATCAAGAAATCACTTTAATAGGACCTGTCTGACAAAGTGAAGTAGACTAAAAGATCTCAAAAAGCAACACATCATGCTGCAATCTAAAGAAATTCAAGAACAGATGAGAAGCAAAAACCCAGAAGAACATCTAAAGAACTGCAGGCCTCAGTTTGGACACTGGTCCATGATTCAACAATGAGAAAGAGCCTGAACAAAAATGGCATCCATGGGAAAGTTCCAAGGTGAAAACCACTGCTGACCAAAAAGAAACACAAAAAACATCTTGATGATTCCCAAGACTTTTGAGAAAATATTCTGTGGAGTGACAACACAAAAGTTGAACTTCTTGGAAGGCGTGCATCCTGTTACACCTGGCCGAAAACTAACATGGCATTTCATAAAACGAACATCATACCAACAGTCAAACATGGTGGTGGTAGTGTGATGGTCTGGGGCTGCTTTGCTGCTTCAGGACCTGGATATGGCTGAATTAAAAAAAAAGTCCATTGGTCTCTTTTTAGTTGAGTTGCCTGCTAACTAGCTTGCTAGACTGCTAATGCCCGATGGGTATCTCCACTTTTGTTTACATTCTCTTATCCGTCTTCTTAGAAGCATCTTCAGATGAAGCAGAGTCAGATTTATTACACTGTGAGACCAGTAGAAACTGTACACTTTAAGATTTTAATCCAAACTTTGGAATAACTCGTGATAAAAGGAGCCAACAGACCTATTTGCAAGAACAATTTTGAGGTTGGAAAGTGTGTCTGTTTTCAAACAGCATCTCACAGTGGAAATTAAAGTACATACTATACTACAAGCCTCACATATTATAAGACTCACAGATAGTTCCTGTAATTGAAAACTATTGGAACACAGCTGAAGTGGAGTGGTACATGTCTGGTGAAGCATCTGAGTTGGTTATTTGGAAAACGGTAACTCCTGGAGTCCCTGCTGTCCAGTCAAATTCCTTGGAAGTATTTTGAGCACCTCTGGAGTTCCAGAACTGGCAGTAAGTGATTGAAATTTTGTAATTTGGCATTATTTTTCTTTCTGCTTTTCCTTGCAGCTCGCACATGTCCACCAAACCAGTACCCCTGTGCCAGTGGACGTTGCATCCCCATCTCCTGGACATGTGACCTGGATGATGACTGTGGCGATCGCTCCGATGAACCAGACTCCTGCGGTGAGTCTATGCTGCACTAATGATGTTTATTTTAATTGAAAACATTACAATTTAAAATGCAATATTTTTCTCCTCTCTGCTTCCTTCCTGCAGCCTATCCCACTTGTTTCCCTCTAACTCAGTTCACTTGTGCCAACGGACGCTGCATCAATATAAACTGGCGTTGTGACAATGGTGAGTATCGGGTTCTTTCACCTTGCAAGAAGCTGCCTTTTTAAACAAGGCTGTATTCCTAATCAGGGTAAAATCTTGTGTGTTTGCATGTGAATGTGAATGTGCAGACAACGACTGCGGGGACAACAGCGACGAAGCAGGCTGCAGCCACTCTTGCTCCAGTGTCCAGTTTAAATGCAACAGTGGCCGCTGCATCCCGGAGTACTGGACCTGTGATGGAGACAACGACTGTGGAGACTACAGTGATGAGACCCATGCAAACTGTACCAATCAGGGTAAGGGACGCTGTTGTGTGCCAAACACAGATATCATGTCTCTAAATTGCTTTTGTCACTTCAGTGTCTCTACTCCCACCATGTGTTTGTAGATGAGTGTTTGCCTTGTATCTAAGTCAGGTTCTTGTCCCAGCATTAATTGTATTTTTCTGTGTTTACACGTTGCTATTTGCAGTTGTGTAGAGGTTGTCACAGTGTCACAAAGGCAGGATTTGACTCCGCGTTGTCCTGTTTCCTGCACTGCACAGGCCCCTGCCTGCCCTCTGACTTCAACTTATCATTTACTCCAAATCCTCTCTGGTGCCCTCTGTTCAGGATGTGATTATGTTTTGCGGTTAGATAACAATTAAACTCTTTCACGGTCTACGCAGATGTTTTGACTCCGCAGCAGCGATATGACTTTACATGTTTGGAGTTCCTGCCACTTTGAGCTGCTTTGGGAGATTCAGTTCCATAGGCTGAGGCAGCGCCGCAGCACGGTCATGATGGCAGAAAAAAAAATGACTCATTGCTTTTGACTGACTAAAACGAAATGTATCTTAGCGTGACTGGAATCATGCAAAACCAGATTTCTCAAAAGTCAGACTAACACACTAAATAATTGGGTGGGAGTTGAATTATTCATGCACCTAAACACCCATGTGACCCAAACTAGCCTAGACCCTCTGCACAACCAACTTTTAAATTTGTTATAAGCTTGGTGTGATTAAACGGTTAAAAAAAAATGCACAGTTCAACAATCCATTCATGGAACTAACATCTATGAAATAGTTTTTTTTTAATAAAATTATCAAACGTATAAAAATCCCCCCATAAAGGAAAATAAAAGATAATAAACTGCTGTTTCAGAAACATTTACTCACTTTAAATCACATAATTCCATATGAGTAAAAGCACAGATGGATAAACACGCATTACATAAAGAAAGGCAGCTTACCTTAAAGATGGATAAAAGATTTAAAAAAATGTTTTTCCTCCAGTGGCCTCAATTCCAGTTTGTTGTAAAAACATTAAAATCCATAGCAGGTAATTTTTCAAATAATGTCCAAAATAAAGAAAAACAGGTCAATGCTAACAAGCTGAAAGGGGTATGTTGCCATTTATTGTACCAGAGCAAAACCTTCTTCAGTAAATATGGGCCCCTTTACACAGCTCAGAGATCGTTGAATTTTGAGAGATTAAAAGTTGTCCCGATCTCTCAGCAATCTCCTAAAACCTCAAAAAAGCTGTTTTTGTATAAATGTTTGGGAGAAATTTGTGCGTTTTGGACCGAGTCAAAACTTTGAGGAGGATGTTGAGATCACTGGAAGATCACCGAGAGATCTTGGCGATCGCTCAGTGATCTCTCAGTGATCAATTTTTCATTACTGAACGATCTCTCAACAATCTCCACCCTGTGTAAAGGGGGTATAAATCAATTTCCATTCCCATGCTTGTATGCTGGATCAAAGGTTGGGTCAAATAAATGCGATCTGTATGGAGATGCACGGAGTGTTGCGCCCATTCTTCAGCAGCTGGTCTGCCTGAAAACTTGTGCTCCTGTGGAATGCGTGCCTTCCGATGTTGTATGTATTGTTAGACCCATGCAGAAACACAACCAACTGCTGTCAAGTCCCAGCATGCAAAAATGGGGGCCCAGCGTGACCTGCTGGTCTAATGAGCAATCTGTGTGTGTGTGTGTGTGTGTGTGTGTGTGTGTGTGTGTGTGTGTGTGTGCGCGTGCATTTGTGGATTCTCTTGGCCTCCTGTCTGGAAGTTATTAACCGACATAAAAAAGCAATACCATTGCCTTCCCCATCCTGTATATTGTATAAGTGCTAAAAGGTCCTCAGTACCATTTCCTGCTTTGGCGGATCCAAACGCTGACCTTTGCCATGAGGAGACGTCATTGTGCCACTTCCACAGCGGTGCCTCTAATCTGCTCTGACATCAGTCACTGAGCTGTTTGTGTGTCATTGTTGTTTGACTTGGCTCTGTATCAGCCTGTCAGCCCGCTATACCTACACAGTAATTAATGGCAGTAATGGCCTATTTTTTTTCTCTTTACAGTTTCTTTGGGCAAGTGTGCGTGGTGTGACTGCCAGCTGTGATTTTCTGTTATAGCCACATGCAGTTATTTTTAATCCTAACCAGTGACTTCCTGTGGCTTTAACCCCCCTCCCCCCCCCCCCAAAGAAATTAAAATCCTCACAAATTAACAAGAAAAAATGGCAAATTTTCAAGAGAACAATAAAAGAAAAAATTAGGAGAAAAAAAATCTTATAATTTTATGAGAAATATAGCATAAATTTGTCAAGTTTGTGTGTATTTTTTATATTAAACTGTAAATTTGTGAGTTTATCAAATTTATAAGAAAAAGTACAGAATTAAATTAACAAGACAAACTTGACTTCCGGTTATGGCTGCCACGTAGGACGGACGTGTCTCGCTCTGCTCTGCTCCTGGAGAAAAAAAATCGGCAAATAACTCTCTCATTTGGGACAGAACGTATCCCAGCATTTGGGCGAGGATATGTCGGCGAAGCCTAAGGCTGGAAAACCAGGAAAAGGAAAAAGCGAGCCGCCGAAACAGTCCAAATTAACGGACTTTCAGGTCTGTGACGCAGCAAACAAAACTCCATATATGGCGGAGGAAGCTGGCGGCGGTGCGATGTTTGCGGGGAATGGCGCAAATGCGCTGATGGCTGCCATGAGTTCAATGAGAGCGGACTTTTCCTCTAGATTTGATGGGATTATGACAGCGTTGGAAGGAATAAGAAAGGAATTGGGTGACTGTGTAGAACGAACGGCGCAGATGGAGCTCCGTCTCGCTAGTGCTGAAGATGACGTCACCCGTCTTCAATTAAAGGTGCGCACTTTGGAAAAAAAAAATAAATCTCTGGAAGATAATATTTTGGATTTGGAATCTCGGTCGAGACAGAATAATTTGAGGCTGGTGGGTCTTCCAGAGGAATCAGAAGGTCGGGACGTATGTTCCTTTCTGGAAAAGTGGATTCCGGAGGTGCTGGGCAGCGAGGAGTTGCAATCAGCAGTGGTTCTGGAAAAAGCACATCGTATTGGCCCACGGAGAGATAAGGGACCGCCGAGGACCTTAATTATGAAGTTTCTTAGCAACAGAGACAGGATGAAGATCTTCAACGCTGCACGTGCTAAAGGAGAGATTAAACACCAGGACCAGCAGGTGCGGTTCTACCCAGATTTGGCCACAGGAATCCAGCAATTGAGGAAGCAGTTTGATCCCGTACGTAAGGAGCTGCGCAACCTTGGGATTCGTCATGGTGTAATCTATCCTGCGAGACTGCTGACCACGTATGAGGGCAGAACCCACATTTTCAAGACCCCAGAGGAGGCGCAGGAGTTCATCAAGAAGATCAAAGAAGAAGAAGAGACTGGTGGGAGCTAAGCATGAACAAAATATAAGGTAGAATAATTAAGCATTTGCACAGGCATCTGACTGACTTGAAGTAAATAGTAAGTTTACAAAATATAGATTGTATTATATATTAAAAAAACAAAACAAAACAAAAAAAAAACAAAACTATGATGTACAAAGTTGTTAAAAATTTTGGAGTTAAGTTGGAAAACTACAGAGGAGAGTTAATGTTACGTCATTAAAAGCAGTAGAGTTAGGGTGATTGGGAGGATGAAGAAGGAGTGGCTTAGGCTGTTCCCCGTGGGTGTGGAACAGTCGATGGCTATATCGGGAGACAGAATTTTTCTTTTGATTTTGGGGGGTTTGCCACAAGTGTGGGAAGGGGAAATTTGTTTGTGTGTAGTTTGTAGGATGAATGTTCAACCACTCATGTTTTTGCTTCTCTGTATGAGCATGTTTACACTGCAAGGTAATCCCAAACTCTCTATTGATCATGGACCAAAGTGTTAATCTTAATTTAACTTCATGGAATTGCAGAGGTCTACAAAATTTAAAAAAACTTAAACAAGTTATGAATAAAATAAAGGACATGGGTTCAAGAATTGTGTTTTTACAAGAAACTCATCTGATAGAGGAGGATATTAAAAGAATTAGGAGTAGATGGCAGGGAAGTGTATTCACCTCTTCATTTTCATCCCGAGCCAGGGGAGTTATGACTCTCATACATAAATCAGTTCCTTTTCAGGTGAAAAATGTAATTGGAGACAAATTTGGAAGATATGTAATCATTCAAGGTTCTTTGCTATTAGAAAATATAAATCTTGTGAACTTATATGGTCCCAATATAGATGATCAGAAGTTCTTTGCTAATTTATTTCTCATCTTATCATCACTTACAGGGCAACATATAATAGCAGGGGATTTTAATTGTACATTGAATCCAGGTGTGGATAGATCAACAGGACTGGATTGTACGCACATTGGATGTAGGATGACTATTAATCATTTTATGAAAGAATTGAGATTGTTAGATATATGGAGAGAAATGAAACCACAAGTTAAAGCCTATTCTTGTTATTCCAATACCTACAAGACATTCTCACGTATTGATTATTTTTTGATTTCCACAGAATTAAGGTCCAAGATTCAAAACTGCTTTTATGATAACATCGTGATTTCTGATCATGCACCCTGTTGTCTAATATATGTAGATAAAAAATTGACAAAGGAATCAGGTAGATGGCAATTTCAGCATAAATGGCTTCAGGATGAGGAATTTGTCAAGTATATAGAAAAACAGATAGACGAGTTCTTTGACATCAATACTACACAAACATCAGCAGGTGTAAAGTGGGAGGCTTTCAAAGCTTTTATTAGGGGACATATTATTAGTTATACAGGATCAAAATCTAAGAAGACTCGAGAGGAGAGAGCTAAATTGGAACATAAAATAAAAAGTCTTCAGGAAAAAGTGTATGCAGGAAGTGACCCAAGGTTGGAGAATGAATTACTGATTTTGAGAGCTGAATACGACAAAAAATCAGCGAATAGAGCTGCCTCGAGTCTTCTAAGATTGAAACAATCTTTTTATGAACAAGGTGAAAAATCAGGAAAATTATTAGCATGGCAGATTAAACAATTGGAAATTAAAACACCAATTACCAGTATTATAAGTAATGGACAGGTAGTTATAGATCCTTTAGAAATTAATAGAGCCTTTAGAGATTACTATGAAAAATTATATGATACCAAAAATGAACCTGATTTAACAAAACTAAATGGGTTTTTGAACGAACTATCTATACCGTGTATACCAAATAAAAACAGGGAGATATTGGAGTCTAAAATTAGTCAAGAAGAAGTTGGGCTAGCCATTGATAATATGAAATCAGGAAAAAGTGCAGGACCAGATGGTCTTCCAGTTGACCTTTATAAAAAATTTAAGAATAAATTAATAAAACCTTTTTTGGAAATGGTTTTAGAAGCATTTCAAAATAATAATTTACCATCATACATAAATAATGCCTTAATTATACTGTTGCCAAAACCAGGTAAGCCCTCTAATAAATGTGAAAATATGAGACCAATAAGCCTATTAAACGCCGACCTTAAGATAATCTGTAAAATTTTAGCAAGACGAATACAAGAAATTTTACCAAATATTATTAATCGAGATCAGAATGGCTTTATAAAGGGTAGACAAGGCTTCCATAATGTAAGAAGACTATTTAATATTATTTATTTTAATAAAGAAGCACCGGATACAGCTCTCCTATCATTGGACGCCGAAAAAGCCTTTGATAGAGTTGAATGGCCCTTTCTTTTTGAAGTCCTACAAAGGTTTGGACTTGGAAATAATTTCATAAAATGGGTTCAAATAATATACAATAATGCTACAGCAGAAATCCTAACAAATAACAATATTTCAAAACCAATAAAAATCAATAGAGGATGTCGACAAGGCTGTCCACTTTCACCTTTACTGTTTACTATGGCAATTGAACCTTTAGCGATAGCGATACGTTTACATTCACAAATATATGGAATTAAAGTTGGACCAACAGAACATAAAATCTCCCTGTACGCTGATGATATAATTTTGTTTATGTCGAATCTAAAAAAATCAATTCCAACCTTGTTGAATTTAATAAAGAATTTTGGGGAAATATCAGGATATAAAATAAATAAAACTAAATCTTCAATATTAATGCTAAATGAGACCCAGAGAAATTACCCAGCCCCTGAGGTAAATCAATTCAATGTTGTAAATCAGTTTAAATATTTAGGAATCCAAATTATGCCTAAGCTAGAATCAGTCGCCAGTGTCAACTATGAAGCCTTAATGTCAGATATCAATGAGTTAACTCAGAGATGGATGTCACTACCAATGTCGATGATCGGGAGAATCAATATACTTAAAAGTAATATTTTACCTAAAATACTTTATTTATTTCAATACATTCCCTTATCACCACCTTTAGATCTATTCTCAAGAATAAAAAAAAAGTTAGTGGAATTTATATGGAACAACAGGAGGGCTAGATTACGTTTGTCTTTATTATATTTACCATTTGATCGTGGAGGTCTGAAATGTCCAAATTTTATGTTGTATTATTGGTCGGCACAACTGAGGTCTATGACATATTATTTTTCATCAAATGATCTCCCTCACTGGACTGAAATGGAATCATACAATTTACCTTTACCTCTTCCCATATTCATATACTCAGATTCGGCAAAAAAATTACAAAAACAAGTTAAAAATCCATTTGTAAAGCATATGATCAAAATATGGTGTGAAGCTAAAAACTATTTAAAAGAACCACAGTTATTGTCACAATTTAGTCCAATATGGGGTAATCAATATTTTAAACCAGGGAGAGCGGACGCTGTATTTAAAGTATGGAATTTAAAAGGGATACAAAAGATTCAGGATTTATATTTGCCATGTGCAGACAACATAATGTCTTTTGAAGAGCTGAGGATCAAATTTAATCTCAATAGAACACATTTTTTTAAATATCTTCAACTTAGAAACTTTATTCGATCAAATCAAAATAAAGCTCTCACTCGACCTATTTATTCATCCTTGGAAAAAATGATGATGAAAGATAGTAAAAGAAAGGGTATTATTTCAGAGTTTTATAACTCATTGACACTATCTTCAAGTGAAAATTCACTGAAAAGATTAAACTACTGGAAAGAAGATCTGCAAATTGAAATTTCAGAGGAACAATGGGAATTGGCTTGTACAGAAGCTCAAACCAAATCAATAAATGCACGCCTTAAATTGATACATTTCAAATGGTTAATGCGGATGTATGTTACACCGGAGGAGTTAAATAGATATAACAAAAATATACCAGATACATGCACAAAATGCATGGAAAGTAAAGGAACCCTATTTCATTGTTTATGGGAATGTAGATTAATAAGAATGTTTTGGGAAGAGGTGAGGGTAACAATTGAAAAAATAATCTCAAAACAAATCATATTGAATCCTAAACTGTTTTTGTTGGGTCTGTACCCAGAAAAGCATAATTTCAATAAAAGCGAAAGAACATTCATAGACCTCAGTTTGCTTAATGCCAAAAAATGTATTGCACTATTATGGAAAAAGACTCATAGACCAGATGTGACTCAGTGGTTAAGACAGATGTTAACAAACCTTCCATTAGAAAGGATAACATATATACTGAAATCAAAGGAAATTGTGTTTGAGAATATATGGAGACCTTTTATTGATTATGTAAAAAATTTAAACATAACTCTTGAAGAAGAAGGTGAATGATGTGTGTGGACCTTGTAAATTCCAAACTGGTGAACATAATATGTATACTTATGTATTGGATTGTCTAGACTAAACAGAGGAGCATTGTTGAAGACTTGATTCTGTTGGTGGTTGTTGGTGTTTTTAGGGTATTTTTTTTTTTTTTTTGTAGTACTTTAGTGTTAGTGTTTGATTGTTTGTATCATGTTTGTTAAAAAAAAAAAAAAAGAGGTTCAATAAAGATATTGTGGAAAAAAAAACAAGACAAACTTAGAAAGTTTTGAGAAAAAAATGTTGCTAATGCACAAGAAAAATATCTAACAGAAAAAAATCATACATTTATTAGAAATGTATTGTAAAATAAGTTTTTTTCACAAGTGTTCTTTTTTTTTTTCTTTGATTTTTGCAACTTTTGGGGGGGACATTTTATTTAGCAAATTTCTAGATTTATGAGTGGGGGAGAAAAACAGAATTATGAGAAAACTATTGCAAATGTTCAAGAAAACTATTTTGCCTTTTTTTTTTTTTTTTAAATTTTGACAAAATTCTTCAAAATGGTTGAATTAGTAGTAAAGAAGATGATGGAGGACAAGCTGCAACAGAGCGACATCAGCGGGGTCTGGAGAAACCTCAAAACCATCTCGGGGCTCCAGAATACCTCCCCCCAGGCCACGGGGGGCAGGGAGTGGGCGAACAACCTGAATCTGTTTTTCAATAGATTTGACCAACCGCCCTCCCCCCTGTCTGCACAACAACCACTGCTGCCTCTAAGAAATCAAGTCCTGCTACCCACTCCCCACTCCACCGACACCCCCCCCACTCCCAACACACAGCCCCCCCATCCTGACCCTGACCAAGACCCAGGTGAGGACGGAGCTGAGGAAGATCAAGGCGAGGAAGGCGTCGGGACCGGACGGCATCAGCGCAAAGCTCCTCAAGTCCTGTGCAGACCAGCTGTGTGGGATTGTGACGTATATCTTCAACATGAGCCTGAAACTGGGGAGGGTACCACAGCTGTGGAAAACATCTTGTGTGGTACCTGTACCAAAAACTTCCCACCCCAAAGACCTGAACAGCTTCAGACCGGTGGCCTTGACGTCCCACTTGATGAAGACCCTGGAGAGACTGCTCCTTGCTCATCTCCGCCCCCTGGTGGAACCAGCGATGGATCCACTCCAGTTCGCCTACCAGCATGGCATTGGGGTGGAGGATGCGGTGATCTTCCTCCTTCACCGTTCTCTGTCCCACCTGGAGAAGCCCGGGAATATGGTGAGGATCATGTTCTTTGACTTCTCCAGTGCTTTCAACACCATCCAACCGATGATCCTGAAGGACAAGCTGCTGCGCGCAGGGGTGGACCAGCACCTGTCATCATGGATCCTGGACTACCTCACGAACCGGCCTCAGTTTGTGAGAACCCGGGACTGTGTTTCCGACACGATCATCAGTAGCACGGGGGCCCCCCAGGGAACGGTGCTGGCTCCCTTCTTGTTCACTCTTTATACTGCGGACTTCTCACACAACACAACACATTGCCATCTACAGAAGTTCTCTGATGACTCTGCGATCGTTGGTCTCATCTCCAGCGGAGATGAAGCTGAGTACAGAGGGCTTATCCAGGACTTTGTGGACTGGTGCCATCGGAACTGCCTCCAGATCAACGCGAGGAAAACTAAGGAGCTGGTGGTGGACTGCCGCAGGCATGGGCAGCCCCTCACAGCACCAGTAAATATACAGGGAACAGACATCGAGATGGTGACATCCTACAAGTACCTGGGTATTCATCTGAACAATAAACTAGACTGGTCACACAATACTGACGCACTCTACAAGAAGGGACAGCGCAGGCTGTTCCTGCTGAGGAGACTCAGGTCTTTTGGTGTACAAGGGGCGCTGCTGAAGTCATTCTATGACACGGTGGTGGCATCAGCCATCACTTTTGGAGTGGTCTGCTGGGGCAGTGGCATTACTGCAGCCGATAGGAAGAGACTGAACAAACTGATTAAGAAAGCTAGCTCTGTCCTGGGGCAACGCCTTGATCCGATGGAGGAGATAGGAGAGAGAAGGACTGTGGCTAAACTGTCATCTCTGCTGGAGTCCGAGTTCCACCCTATGCAGGACATACTGGATGCACTGAGGAGCTCATTTAGCAGCAGACTACATCATCCCAGGTGCACAACCGAGAGGTTTCGTAGGTCCTTCCTACCAACGGCTGTCAGACTGTACAACCTAAGCAGGGCTGCTCGCAGAGATAGCAAAAAGACGTAACAAACTAATAGTTTTTTTTTGTTTTTTTTTTGAATGCAAAAGATGCAATAGACTTACACAATGGTCCTCTCCGGCATACAACTAGGAACATACCGGTCGCTATGGAGGGTGAGAATATGTATGGGCACATAATCATACCATGTAGGATAACTAAATAGACGGTTATGCTGTTTCATCCCACCTAGCAACAATGCTCTGCACTGTGTGTGTTTATATATTTACATATTTATTCCATCTAGCTACAATGCTCTGCACTGGGTGTGTTTATATTTATATATCTATATATTTATTCCATCTAGCTACAATGCTCCGCACTGTGTTTTTATATATCTACATATTATTCCATCTAGCTACATTGCTCCGCACTGTGTGTGTTTATATACTTGCATATTTATTCCACCTAGCTGCAATGCTCCATACTGTGGGTGTTTATATATTTACATATTTATTCCATCTAGCTACAATGCTCTGCACTGTGTGTTCATATATTCATATATTTATTCCATCCAGCTACAATGCTCTGCACTGTGTGTCTGTGTGTGTGTGTGTGTGTGTGTGTGTGTATATATATATTTTATAGTAATATGTACATATGTATATTAGCTGCTCTTGCTTGCTTGTTTTTTCTTGCCTTCTGATTGTTGCTCTGAGTGTTGCTATCCCTGTGCTGTTGCAATCCTGGAATTTCCCCGTTGTGGGACTAATAAAGGCTTATCTTATCTTATCTTATCTTATCTTAAAGTCCCGGTGTATACTCTCATTGTTCTTGGCTACCGTTTGTTTTTACCGTCATCTGCTCCCCCACCAGCTACCCGTCCTCCAGGCGGCTGCCATGTAGACGAGTTTCAGTGTCGGATGGACGGCCTGTGCATTCCCATGCGCTGGCGCTGTGACGGCGACACGGACTGCATGGACCTGAGCGACGAGAGCAACTGTGAGGGCGTCACCCACATGTGCGACCCGGCAGTCAAGTTCAGCTGCAAAGACTCGGGTAAGGATGCCGTCAGAGTTGTGATTATTTGTTGTTGTTACAGGATGAGTGAGGCATCGTCGGCTAAGAGCTCAGGACAAATAAGAGGTGACATCAGAAAAGTGAATGAGGTGAAGCTGTATTCAGCGTCACTGAGCTTTATTGTTATTGTGCCTAGAGAGATTGTTTTTGATTGTTTTAGATCCTAACAAATATGATGATGATGGCGGTGGATGTTGCCTCAGAGTGCTCGTCTTTACTGTAGCTGATGCTGATTTGATACGATAATCACCCAAATCTAATTGAATTGAAATACATGCACACTGATTTTTTTTTTTTTTTTTTTTTGAAAGTAGGGGTAGAAATAGAAGTATGGGTGGGCAATATGGCCTGAAAATGATATCACAATATTTTTGTGAATTTTTACAATAATGAATATTCTTCACAATATCATAGAATGCAGTTTTTTTTTTCTTTTAAATTCATACCTAAAGGACAGTTTCACAGGCCAGCATTATTTACCCTCAACATATTCGGTAAAAACAAAACAAAAACTCTTATTTCTCCGGTTTATAAACGGCAACTCAGATTTAGTTTCAAATATTTTTTGTTATTCTGTATCAAATAGTACAAGAAAGTAATATAAACCATTACATCATAAGTGCCCACAGATGTCGAGTTTCATGCTGAATCACTTTACCTGTGTTGTAACTCTCTTTGCATGGACCTCTCCTGGGGCTTTTTGGCTCTCGTTGCACTGAACAGATGTTTTTTTTTCCTCCCACTTCTTCGGGTGGTTGAATAAAATCAAGCTGAAGGAGCCAAAAGAGAACAAAGCTACAGACACTTCCAACGGCAACACCGTCAGACATCAACACCACTGGAGTGGTGCTGTTGGCACAGCAATGATTATCCTCATTGTTGCACTGTTTTTCTGGGGGGGAGTTTAAACATGGCAGCAGTCTGAAATAGCCTTAAAACTTAAATATTTCCACTCAACTGCATTGAGTGGCAGCTTCCCGCGTCATGTTTGTTTTGCTGTTTCTATGGTAACACATAACTTCTGTCAGCAGCGTAATGCTGTGACATCGTCACGCAGCAGACCCGAACTATCGCGTTATTAATTTTTACACCGGTATCAAAACTTATACGGGTATTATCATGAAAGATACAGTAGGGCACACCCATACTTAGATTTAAAGACACTTTTCCAGATGACCTCCAAATTTGTTTATCATGAGAAAATTTTATTGTTGAATGTGTAACCATTTTTTTTCCATTTTAAAAACATAACTTCTCAATTCAGAACAGCTAAATCGCTTAATGGTGCTTAATAACCTACTGTAAGTAAACCTTTGTGTAAGTTTTAGACACGACTGGAATTAATTCTTTCAATAAAAGCATCAAAAACTACATTTCAGCTTTAAACTATTAACAGAGTAGCACGACTGACCAATTTTTTTAATTTTTTTTTTTTTTTAAGGCAGTGCTGTACCTTAAGGTTTGAGGCTTTAAATGGCATATTCTGAATATTTATATTTGGTGGTCTTGTCAGCTCGTTGCATCAGCAAGGCCTGGGTGTGTGATGGCGACAGCGACTGCGAGGATAACTCGGATGAAGAAAACTGCGAGGCGTTGGTGTGCAAGTTGTCTCACCACATGTGCGCCACCAATGACTCCATCTGTTTGCCCGCTGAGAAGCTGTGCGATGGCACTGATGATTGTCCGGATGGCTCCGATGAGAAACTTTGTGGTAAAAGTGGACTCTTTTTAAGTGTTTGATGGCTGAATCTTTTGTCTCGTATCTTTGGTTCATGCGCGTGTTTCCTGCCTGCAGACCTGTGCTCATTGGACAATGGAGGATGTAGTCACAACTGCAGCATCATTCCTGGAGAGGGCTTCATGTGCTCTTGTCCTCTGGGCATGGAGCTGGGAGCCGACAACAAGACCTGCCAGATCCAGAGCTTTTGTGCCAAACACCTTAAGTGTAGTCAGAAGTGTGAACAGGAGAAGTCCAGCGTCAAGTGTTCCTGCTATGAGGGCTGGGAGCTGGAGTCTGACATGGAGAGCTGCAAAAGCACCGGTAAGGAAAAACAAGAACACTTAAGCATATGTTATTCAGACTGAGAGTAATGTGTATTTTGTTTGAGAAGCTGAACTTTAGAAAAATGCCATTATTGTAAAATTAGGTCTGCATGAATGTCGTCTTCCATTTATGTCGGAGTTCAAAAACTGGATGCCAGAATGATGTCTGAGTTGACTGTGCTCTGGTACAAGTCACAAAACCCTGACTGTGCTGTTTGCAGTGTTCACTAAAATCAACACACTACCTGGCAGTTTGTGTATGAAAACACTAGTGATAGGCTCAGAGATGATGTTTAGGCAGTTCTGTGCACAAAATCAACTACAAGTAGCATACAAAACTAGAGGGCACTCAGAGCACATACCTCCACCAATGCCCGGTCTGCCCCTCCCTCCCTCCCTCTGATCGTACCTCCATCCTACTGTACATTGGGAGAAAGGGCCTTGGCTCTCGCATCACCTCCAAAATCTAACGCGTTCACCCGTAGCCCAAGGATGACCTCTGATCAAAATTTCATCCAAATTCATCAACAGGGTTGCATCAGGAAGGGCATCCAGTGTAGAAAAAAAAAAAAAAAATGCTTGCCAAATCGACACTCATATCATCACGATATCAGGTGATGATGCGCTGTGGCAACCCAGAAAGGGAGCAGCTGAAAGAGAAAGAAGGAATGTACTTTTGACCCAGCTGTCAGTATTGATGATGTGCAACAAACTGGCACAGCAGTCTTGGGTTCTGATCTTGGGCTTGGTGAGACCTGTCCAACTGCTTGGGCCAAAAAGGATTCTCATCTAAATTTCTGGGAGACATCCCAAACTCGAACTTTAGTCTTCAAATGAAATGCATTCTAACATTTTTTTCTGCCATTTCTTTTCTTCTGCAGATCCCTTCAAGCCTTTCATCATCTTCTCCAATCGCCACGAGATCAGAAGGATTGACCTTCACAAAGGAGAGTTCAGTGTGCTCGTGCCGGGCCTCAGGAACACCATCGCCTTGGACTTTCACCTAAACCAGAGCACCCTGTACTGGACTGACGTTGTGGAGGACAAGATCTACCGTGGAAAGCTGTCTGAAAATGGAGGTGAGGCCGCCGATTAGCTCGCAGCTTCCTGTCATATCATGTCTTTGGGGGGGGGGGGGGTGGACTGGTGACGGGAGGTCACCGGCAGGATCAGATCTGGGTGGGGCAGATAACACAGCAGTGTTTGCCCCATCCTCATTTACCCCTTAACCCCAACTGCTCCAGTGGAGCTGCTCGGTGGCCACAGGCCAGTCTGTGGTTGTACTGGGAAGCTTCCAGGTGTTGATGTGAGCAGGGCGTCCTTGAAAAAGAGAGGTTGCCTCTCAGTGTTCATTACTTGTATAAATAAAGGTTATAAAAAAAAAATAAAAATGCCATTTTGAGTAGTCAATGCAGCACCAATGGAAGAAATATCCACTCCAGTAGAATCAGTGACTTCATTTTTCAATGTCACACATTTGTTAGTAAAACAAAACTTAAGTAAGACACAGCATAGGCAAAATTAGCATTTTTTTTGATGAGCATTTCCTGTGAATTAACTTTCACCCAGCGATGGACTTTATTTTCTCTATGCCAAATGGTTTCAGAAAGAGTCCGTGGTCAGCAGCGGCAGTCTTTGACCCTGAATAAATCACCCAGGTCATGGGCAGCGTTTCCTGCTCCAAAACCCCAGGTCTCTTTGCCAATCAAGTTGTGTTCTCAGCACAGCTCTAAGGGGACACACGGAAGGCTTTGTCTCCTCCTATTTGTCTCAGTACCCGCTGTGCCTGGCTGCAGCCAAAACACTGATGCAGTGTAGGAGGCATAACACACTGTGGTTCCAGTTCCCAGCCCTTCAAGTTTACCATTAAAGAAAGGTTTCTTAGCGGGGACACTGTGACCAGCTCATAGATCAGCTCTTGCTGCTCAGCCGTTTCAGGGTCTTAGAAAAAGTCGGTGTAAACTGGGTAGTCCCAGCAGCTGAAGGAAGGAACCACATGTACTAGAGTGCACAGGGAAGTCAGCCATAACTCCACTTTAAACAAGCAAAGAAATCCTCTTCCTCCTGCCCTCTAATCACTACTGGAAGGCTTTGTGAGGGACTTGTCTGATCACACGTTTTGGGTTTCGCTCAGAGTTTTCATGAGAGCCAATTGTTTCTGGGAAATAACAAAGACAGGCGCAGATCTGGTATTGGCTGCTTGCTTTCTTAGTTGTGAGGCAGGGCAGCTGGGGAAATGGAGCTGGTTACAGCCTGTTATTCACTGATGGATTCCATAAAACTAAAGAATTCAGAAGGATTTTTTTTCCCCCCTTTTTTTGATTTGATGAACCATATGTGGTGGCCAGAGAGGTTTAATTTAACATACACCAACTCATTTTCTTCTTAAAAACTGCTAACATGTAAATGCTGTTGTCAGTCATGGTCCCATTTTCAGTTTGCTACCTTGTTACCAAATCCTCGGTGCAGAAGAAAACTTCTTCTCTGTTTTAAAGCACCTATATGTAAGAATTGTGTCAAGGTTTCCTTGTAGTTCTAAAGCGTAATTGTCTGTTTCTGGCTCTTGATTGGACAAGCTTATGTTTTCCTTTTTTTTTTTTAACCTCCTAAAAGATCTTTTGTATGTTTTTGCTTGCTTTGCCATGACAACAATTCTCTAAATTCCAAGCTTGATAGCGTCATTATATACTGTAGTTGGCAGGCTGACGAACACGGCTTCCTATGATTGGCTATTGGGACATATACCCTAAAACATCCCAGTTGTCATCTTTTCAGTGTTCCTACCCAAACACAACATAGGACAAGATACACAGCACTGTTGCAGGTGATGAAGGCCACTCAGACTGTAGTGGAAGTGTTGTTTACCAGATCCAAGGTTGATGCACAGTCACAATTATTTTGGGTCTTACATGGTGTTGCTTTGAGCCCATTCTTTCTGCATGTTCTCCCTATGACCAACAGCACTGACCAGTTTTGAAGTGGTCATCCAGTATGGACTCGCTACTCCAGAGGGCTTGGCTGTGGACTGGATAGCAGGAAACATCTACTGGGTGGAGAGCAACCTGGACCAGATCGAAGTGGCCAGACTGGACGGGACCATGAGAACCACACTGCTGGCTGGTGAAGTGGAACATCCCCGGGCCATCGCCCTTGACCCTCGTGATGGGTAAGGAGAACCACTGTTGTTGGCCATGGGGTCTTCAACCTGCAACGCTTATAGACCAGTGGTTCCCAGCCTTGAGATGCACTAGTATAGACTAGTTAATACTGATTTGCCTTTAAGGGCCCATTCACTGAAAAATTGTGTTTTTATTGGTTTTAACCTTCTGAAACACATCTTATTGGTCACATAATTAGGCAAAGCAAGTTTATTTGTATAATACATTTCATGCACAAGACAATTCAGAGTTCTTTACATAAAACATTAAAGCAAACTGCAAAAGAAATGCATTATAAAGTGCATTTAAAAACAGAATTAAAAGCAAATGAAAATAAAGAGAAACAGAAACAAGCTAAAACAGAATAAGACAGAAGTGTGAGAAATAAGAGCTGCAGTGCATTGTGGGAGAGTAAGAGTTGTTCCACTGAAAGGCCGTGGCAAATGGTAAAGTTTTTAACCTTGTTTTAAAGCAGCTGAGAGTTTCAGCAGCCCTGATGCGTTCTGGGAGTTTGTTCCCATGTGGGGGAGCATAAAAACTGAATTGTCAAAAAGACCTCAAAATGCTCACGTCTCTTAAAAATGTCCTCTCAGCCTTTATATCGATTCTGTCTGTATGATAAGGTAAAATGACAAATTATTTTTTGTCTATCACAATACAGATATATGTTCTTGATGATGTCAGAATTTGAAATTAATCCACAAAAAAGCAGTAAATGTGACCTTTGTTTTGTTGGTCCATGCAGATTCTTTGGCAATAAAAGATTTTTTTTAAAAATTATGTAATACAGTAAAGGTTGCTGACCTCTGTTTAGTGAAATTGTACATCATGGGAACATATACTAATGCATCTGAAATTATAAAATCACAATTAGAAAATTGTGAAAAAGTTTCTTTTTTAAATAATTCAGTAAAAAGTTAAACTTTCATTATTTCTATATTCACTACACATATTGAGCGATTTCAAGCCTTTTTTTATTTTAAGTTTTGATCATTGTGACTTATCTCTTTGAATTACTCTAAATTCATGAGAACAGTGCATTCCATTTGCACTATTGCTATAAAACGAGTAGTGTTTTTCCTCTGTTTTCATGTGATCACAGTGTACGCATCTGTAAGAAGATGTTTCCTGACATGCATTTTTTCCGTGTTGTGGCAGTATTCTGTTTTGGACAGACTGGGATGCCAGTCTTCCCAGGATAGAAGCGGCGTCTATGAGTGGTGAAGGCAGACGCACCATCCACAGGGAGACGGGCAGCGGCGGCTGGCCCAACGGACTCACCGTGGACTACATGGAACGACGCATCGTCTGGATTGATGCCAGGTAGCATTTGACGCTAGACCAGGGGTGTCCAAACCGCAGCCCTCGGGCTGTTTTAAAGTACCAAAATGCTCTAAACGTCAGTTTACAAGTTGGAACATCAAACTACTAGACGGAAAATATTTCTGACTTTATGAATGATTGCTTCACTAATGTGCAAAGACAAAAATAAGCACAAACTATATCATTAGTATGTTGAGTGACACAATTGCCAGACCAATAGAAGACGTGTCGGTTAACTTTAAAAAAGTGTCAAAGTTTGTACATTTGATCTTTATTTGAGTCAGTGTCACACAGATGCCGCACAGCCATTATTTATGTCATTACAGGGATTTGTCATTTTCATTTGCATACAAGCAGTAACAAGATCAGCATAAAGTCCTTGTGCTAATAGTCCACATTGTGTCTTATTTGCTCTTCAGATCAGACGCCATCTATTCTGCGAAGTACGACGGGTCTGGGTTGATTGAAGTGCTGAGGGGTCACGAGTATTTGTCCCACCCGTTTGCCGTCACCATGTATGGAGGCGAGGTCTACTGGACTGACTGGAGGACCAACACTCTGGCCAAAGCCAACAAGTGGACTGGACACAATGTCACTGTCGTGCAGCGCACCAACACACAGCCGTTTGACTTGCAGGTCTATCACCCGTCCAGACAGCCCCAGGGTAGGTTTGCATGCGAATCTGTAAAACATGGCAGGTGGCCGCACCGTGCCTCAGTTTTAGCCCTGCTTGTCAGAATGACTCACCGTTTTGGGGCTTTAACGCACAGAAAAAATGGTGGCAGGTTCACAGTTTATTATTTCAGGGCTCCTATTGCCCGGAGACAGGTGACCTTTTAGAGCTGCGAGACACGTCGTCTCCTGGCACCGAATCGGAGCAGTTTGGACACCTCCTGCTGCCTTGTTGGTCAAAACGTCACGTCACCCTTTGGCATTTCACAGTCTACGTGGGAAATATCCTTTCCTCCCACTGGAATTTAAAGTGACTGGCATATTTTTTCCACATTTTGGAGAGGAGCTTTGCATGACTCTGAAAATACACCGAATTCATCAGAGGCTTGGTGAAACCCCAAAGTTAATATTCTGTATTAAGCAAGTAAATGGAAACTGTTTGAGGCAGGTGGGTGAGGCCATTGTGTTCACATCCAGCTGCGTGTGTGACATGACTATTTAGGATATCCGTTTTCTTTGACTTTATATGGTTAGTGGTGGGAAGCATAAATTAGATTTACTCAAGACACCCTTTGAGGAAAATTTTACTGTACCAAGTAGTTTTAAAGTAGGACATTTTTTATTCTTGAGTCCATTTATGAAGAAAAAGTTGTACTTTTACTCAAGCACATTTGGTTAGGAGTGCACAAAAGAATTGGTTAGAAATGTGCTGGTCTATACTGTAAAAACTTGTTCTTGCCAGACATTACTGCAGTTTTATTAATTTTATTGAATTTATAATTTTATTTCATCAAAATCAGTCTTCTTATATGCTGGCTCAGGAAATATTAAATCTGCTACTGTCAATTACGTCTTTTTACTCTCCTGATCAAATCTTAAGACCGGAGGGAAAATTACAAGTATTCAGCTTTTGGATCATAACCAGGCTGTAAGTAGAGCTTCAAAATGCAAAAAAGAAGAAACGAGCAAAAGACAAATAATGGAGAGTAGTCAATTTATTGAAAACAGGCTGTTCACCAGCTGATCAAAAGTTTAAGACCACAGCCCCCCCCCCCCTTCCTGAAAAAAACCTGCAGAACTGTGTCCAAAAAAACAACACCTCAGTCGTGCGTAGCTCCACCGTTCTTACTGATCATTTCAACGATTCGTTTAGGCGTGCTTGATGTGAGTGTTTCCAGGCGGCTGGTGGGAACGTTGTGAAGATGGCTTCATGAAGGCCATCCACAGTCTGGAACCAAGGTCCGTTTTTGTACGCGTCTCTTGCCCTCCATCCCTAAACGTTCTCAATAGGATTTAGATCGGGGAAGCTCGCAGCATGGTCCAAAAGGGCGATGCTGAGGATATGATCTGCCAGCGTGAAATGTGAATACTTGTAATTCTCCCCCAGTCTTTAGATTTTGTTCAGGGGTGTATATGATTTAAAATATATAGAGGTAACATATGGATATTGTGTGCTTTGGTTTCCTCATACTAACATATTTAAGCGGAAAAGAAACACAAATTGGTGACAGTAAACGTCACAAATTTTTGAGAATAAAAGTAGAAAATGTCAAAGTGGAAAAAGCTGTAAATGTGCAAGAGAAAACGTGCAAATTTATGTGGAAAAAGTCAAAATTTATCATTAAAAAAATAAGAAAAAACTAGTAACATGAATTTAAAGTAATGCAAAATTTAAAGACAAACATTCTAATATACAAATTTATGATAAAAATGTAGGAAAAAAGTAGTAAAATTATTTTAAAAAAATCTAAAATTTGCTATAAGAAAGTTAAAAAAAATAAATAAATTATGAACTAAAAGGAAATGCACAGGTTTTAGGTCCCAGTTTTAAGAGAGAGTCTTAGTAACTGGTGCAAATTTGCAAATGGTGAATGATGTTTGCTTATATAGCACTTTTTACTCATCTCTGGATGGCCAAAGCGCTTTACAGATCCTGCTATCCGCCCATTCACACACTGATGGTGGCGGAGCCGCCGTACAAGGCGCTGGCCTGACCCACCAGGAGCAGCTGGGGGCTCAGTGTCTTGCTCAAGGACGCTTCGACAGGCAAACTACAGACAGAGCGCGAATCGAGCCCCTGACCGTCTGATCAGTAGTCAGAAAGAAAAAAGTCAATTTATAGATTTATGAATTAAAAGTTTCAAATGTGGACTTCCGGTTATGGCTGCCACGTAGGACGGACGTGTCTCGCTCTGCTCTGCTCCTGGAGAAAAAAATCGGCAAATAACTCTCTCATTTGGGACAGAACGTATCCCAGCATTTGGGCGAGGATATGTCGGCGAAGCCTAAGGCTGGAAAACCAGGAAAAGGAAAAAGCGAGCCGCCGAAACAGTCCAAATTAACGGACTTTCAGGTCTGTGACGCAGCAAACAAGGCTCCATATATGGCGGAGGAGGCTGGCGGCGGCGCGATTTCTGCGGGGAATGGCGCAGATGCGCTGATGGCTGCCATGAGTTCAATGAGAGCGGACTTTTCCTCTAGATTTGATGGGATTATGACAGCGCTGGAAGGAATAAGAAAGGAATTGGGTGACTGTGTAGAACGAACGGCGCAGATGGAGCTCCGTCTCGCTAGTGCTGAAGATGACGTCACCCGTCTTCAATTAAAGGTGCGCACTTTGGAAAAAAAAAATAAATCTCTGGAAGATAATATTCTGGATTTGGAATCTCGGTCGAGACAGAATAATTTGAGGCTGGTGGGTCTTCCAGAGGAATCAGAAGGTCGGGACGTATGTTCCTTTCTGGAAAAGTGGATTCCGGAGGTGCTGGGCAGCGAGGAGTTGCAATCAGCAGTGGTTCTGGAAAAAGCACATCGTATTGGCCCACGGAGAGATAAGGGACCGCCGAGGACCTTAATTATGAAGTTTCTTAGCAACAGAGACAGGATGAAGATCTTCAACGCTGCACGTGCTAAAGGAGAGATTAAACACCAGGACCAGCAGGTGCGGTTCTACCCAGATTTGGCCACAGGAATCCAGCAATTGAGGAAGCAGTTTGATCCCGTACGTAAGGAGCTGCGCAACCTTGGGATTCGTCATGGTGTAATCTATCCTGCGAGACTGCTGACCACGTATGAGGGCAGAACCCACATTTTCAAGACCCCAGAGGAGGCGCAGGAGTTCATCAAGAAGATCAAAGAAGAAGAAGAGACTGGTGGGAGCTAAGCATGAACAAAATATAAGGTAGAATAATTAAGCATTTGCACAGGCATCTGACTGACTTGAAGTAAATAGTAAGTTTACAAAATATAGATTGTATTATATATTAAAAAAACAAAACAAACAAAAAAAAAACTATGATGTACAAAGTTGTTAAAAATTTTGGAGTTAAGTTGGAAAACTACAGAGGAGAGTTAATGTTACGTCATTAAAAGCAGTAGAGTTAGGGTGATTGGGAGGATGAAGAAGGAGTGGCTTAGGCTGTTCCCCGTGGGTGTGGAACAGTCGATGGCTATATCGGGAGACAGAATTTTTCTTTTGATTTTGGGGGGTTTGCCACAAGTGTGGGAAGGGGAAATTTGTTTGTGTGTAGTTTGTAGGATGAATGTTCAACCACTCATGTTTTTGCTTCTCTGTATGAGCATGTTTACACTGCAAGGTAATCCCAAACTCTCTATTGATCATGGACCAAAGTGTTAACCTTAATTTAACTTCATGGAATTGCAGAGGTCTACAAAATTTAAAAAAACTTAAACAAGTTATGAATAAAATAAAGGACATGGGTTCAAGAATTGTGTTTTTACAAGAAACTCATCTGATAGAGGAGGATGTTAAAAGAATTAGGAGTAGATGGCAGGGAAGTGTATTCACCTCTTCATTTTCATCCCGAGCCAGGGGAGTTATGACTCTCATACATAAATCAGTTCCTTTTCAAGTGAAAAATGTAATTGGAGACAAATTTGGAAGATATGTAATCATTCAAGGTTCTTTGCTATTAGAAAATATAAATCTTGTGAACTTATATGGTCCCAATATAGATGATCAGAAGTTCTTTGCTAATTTATTTCTCATCTTATCATCACTTACAGGGCAACATATAATAGCAGGGGATTTTAATTGTACATTGAATCCAGGTGTGGATAGATCAACAGGACTGGATTGTACGCACATTGGATGTAGGATGACTATTAATCATTTTATGAAAGAATTGAGATTGTTAGATATATGGAGAGAAATGAAACCACAAGTTAAAGCCTATTCTTGTTATTCCAGTACCCACAAGACATTCTCACGTATTGATTATTTTTTGATTTCCACAGAATTAAGGTCCAAGATTCAAAACTGCTTTTATGATAACATCGTGATCTCTGATCATGCACCCTGTTGTCTAATATATGTAGATAAAAAATTGACAAAGGAATCAGGTAGATGGCAATTTCAGCATAAATGGCTTCAGGATGAGGAATTTGTCAAGTATATAGAAAAACAGATAGACGAGTTCTTTGACATCAATACTACACAAACATCAGCATGTGTAAAGTGGGAGGCTTTCAAAGCTTTTATTAGGGGACATATTATTAGTTATACAGGATCAAAATCTAAGAAGACTCGAGAGGAGAGAGCTAAATTGGAACATAAAATAAAAAATCTTCAGGAAAAAGTGTATGCAGGAAGTGACCCAAGGTTGGAGAATGAATTACTGATTTTGAGAGCTGAATACGACAAAAAATCAGCGAATAGAGCTGCCTCGAGTCTTCTAAGATTGAAACAATCTTTTTATGAACAAGGTGAAAAATCAGGAAAATTATTAGCATGGCAGATTAAACAATTGGAAATTAAAACACCAATTACCAGTATTATAAGTAATGGACAGGTAGTTATAGATCCTTTAGAAATTAATAGAGCCTTTAGAGATTACTATGAAAAATTATATGATACCAAAAATGAACCTGATTTAACAAAACTAAATGGGTTTTTGAACGAACTATCTATACCGTGTATTCCAAATGAAAACAGGGAGATATTGGAGTCTAAAATTAGTCAAGAAGAAGTTGGGCTAGCCATTGATAATATGAAATCAGGAAAAAGTGCAGGACCAGATGGTCTTCCAGTTGACCTTTATAAAAAATTTAAGAATAAATTAATAAAACCTTTTTTGGAAATGGTTTTAGAAGCATTTCAAAATAATAATTTACCATCATACATAAATAATGCCTTAATTATACTGCTGCCAAAACCAGGTAAGCCCTCTAATAAATGTGAAAATATGAGACCAATAAGCCTATTAAACGCCGACCTTAAGATAATCTGTAAAATTTTAGCAAGACGAATACAAGAAATTTTACCAAATATTATTAATCGAGATCAGAATGGCTTTATAAAGGGTAGACAAGGCTTCCATAATGTAAGAAGACTATTTAATATTATTTATTTTAATAAAGAAGCACCGGATACAGCTCTCCTATCATTGGACGCCGAAAAAGCCTTTGATAGAGTTGAATGGCCCTTTCTTTTTGAAGTCCTACAAAGGTTTGGACTTGGAAATAATTTCATAAAATGGGTTCAAATAATATACAATAATGCTACAGCAGAAATCCTAACAAATAACAATATTTCAAAACCAATAAAAATCAATAGAGGATGTCGACAAGGCTGTCCACTTTCACCTTTACTGTTTACTATGGCAATTGAACCTTTAGCGATAGCGATACGTTTACATTCACAAATATATGGAATTAAAGTTGGACCAACAGAACATAAAATCTCCCTGTACGCCGATGACATAATTTTGTTTATGTCGAATCTAAAAAAATCAATTCCAACCTTGTTGAATTTAATAAAGAATTTTGGGGAAATATCAGGATATAAAATAAATAAAACTAAATCTTCAATATTAATGCTAAATGAGACCCAGAGAAATTACCCAGCCCCTGAGGTAAATCAATTCAATGTTGTAAATCAGTTTAAATATCTAGGAATCCAAATTATGCCTAAGCTAGAATCAGTCGCCAGTGTCAACTATGAAGCCTTAATGTCAGATATCAATGAGTTAACTCAGAGATGGATGTCACTACCAATGTCGATGATCGGGAGAATCAATATACTTAAAAGTAATATTTTACCTAAAATACTTTATTTATTTCAATACATTCCCTTATCACCACCTTTAGATCTATTCTCAAGAATAAAAAAAAAGTTAGTGGAATTTATATGGAACAACAGGAGGGCTAGATTACGTTTGTCTTTATTATATTTACCATTTGATCGTGGAGGTCTGAAATGTCCAAATTTTATGTTGTATTATTGGTCGGCACAACTGAGGTCTATGACATATTATTTTTCATCAAATGATCTCCCTCACTGGACTGAAATGGAATCATACAATTTACCTTTACCTCTTCCCATATTCATATACTCAGATTCGGCAAAAAAATTACAAAAACAAGTTAAAAATCCATTTGTAAAGCATATGATCAAAATATGGTGTGAAGCTAAAAACTATTTAAAAGAACCACAGTTATTGTCACAATTTAGTCCAATATGGGGTAATCAATATTTTAAACCAGGGAGAGCGGATGCTGTATTTAAAGTATGGAATTTAAAAGGGATACAAAAGATTCAGGATTTATATTTGCCATGTGCAGACAACATAATGTCTTTTGAAGAGCTGAGGATCAAATTTAATCTCAATAGAACACATTTTTTTAAATATCTTCAACTTAGAAACTTTATTCGATCAAATCAAAATAAAGCTCTCACTCGACCTATTTATTCATCCTTGGAAAAAATGATGATGAAAGATAGTAAAAGAAAGGGTATTATTTCAGAGTTTTATAACTCACTGACACTATCTTCAAGTGAAAATTCACTGAAAAGATTAAACTACTGGAAAGAAGATCTGCAAATTGAAATTTCAGAGGAACAATGGGAATTGGCTTGTACAGAAGCTCAAACCAAATCAATAAATGCACGCCTTAAATTGATACATTTCAAATGGTTAATGCGGATGTATGTTACACCGGAGGAGTTAAATAGATATAACAAAAATATACCAGATACATGCACAAAATGCATGGAAAGTAAAGGAACCCTATTTCATTGTTTATGGGAATGTAGATTAATAAGAATGTTTTGGGAAGAGGTGAGGGTAACAATTGAAAAAATAATCTCAAAACAAATCATATTGAATCCTAAACTGTTTTTGTTGGGTCTGTACCCAGAAAAGCATAATTTTAATAAAAGTGAAAGAACATTCATAGACCTCAGTTTGCTTAATGCCAAAAAATGTATTGCACTATTATGGAAAAAGACTCATAGACCAGATGTGACTCAGTGGTTAAGACAGATGTTAACAAACCTTCCATTAGAAAGAATAACATATATACTAAAATCAAAGGAAATTGTGTTTGAGAATATATGGAGACCTTTTATTGATTATGTAAAAAATTTAAACATAACTCTTGAAGAAGAAGGTGAATGATGTGTGTGGACCTTGTAAATTCCAAACTGGTGAACATAATATGTATACTTATGTATTGGATTGTCTAGACTAAACAGAGGAGCATTGTTGAAGACTTGATTTTGTTGGTGGTTGTTGGTGTTTTTAGTGCATTTTTTTTTTTTTTGTAGTACTTTAGTGTTAGTGTTTGATTGTTTGTATCATGTTTGTTAAAAAAAAAAAAAAAAAGGTTCAATAAAGATATTGTGGAAAAAAAAAAGTTTCAAATGTAGAAAATGTCACAAATTTATGAAGAAAAACATTTAGGTCACAATGTTAAAAGAAAATCTCACTAAGTAGTGAAAGCAGTTACTCTTAAAGCAGCTCAATGCAACTTTCTTGTTCTGGGTAGAAAAACTGAAAAAACTACAACTATGGCAACTGTGACCACACTTCCCACAGCCAATCATAGGATGGTTTGTTGTTAGTGGCTGAAGCTGTGCCCTGTGATTGGCTGTCATAGTATCTTCAGTGTTCCTATCTGTTGTAGGCCCATTCAGACTACAGGAGAAGTGACATTCACCTGGTCAAAGGGTAGTGTACCATCAAAATGACTTTAGAAACATCATTTTAAGATGAAAATTTTACATGGTGTTGCTTTAATAAAGTGGGGTTTTTTTGCATGACTACTTTTACTTATACTTGAGGAATTATCATAAGAGGGCAACTTTTACTAGTACAGTTTCTGAGTACTCTGTGTAACTTTGCATATAGTTATTTAAAACAAAAATTCAAGGAAATAATTGTGTCAAAAGGTGGAAAAACTTGACCTCATTATTGTGACAGTGAAAAGCCAAAAACATAGTAGGCCCACTTTGTCACGTGTGGATCTGACAAACATGATTGACAATATCACACAAGGGCTGCTATGATTGTTTTGAAGTGTTCCGTCATGTTCCACCATTATCTTGATGTTAATGGGATCCCAGAGGTGTGTGTGGGCAGTGGTGATTGACAGATTTACAGTGCATCCAGAAAGCATTCACAGCGCTTCAGTTTTTCCACATTTTGTGTTGCAGCCTTATTCCAAAAGGGATTAAATTCATTTTTTTCCTCAAAATTTTACACACAATACCCCATGATGACAATGTGAAAAAAAATTTGTTTTTTTGGGGGGGGGGGGGGGTGAGATTTTTGCAAATTTATTAAAAATAAAAAAACTAAGAAATCACATGTACATAAGTACTCACAGCCTTTGCCATGAAGCTCAAAATTGAGCTCAGGTGCATCCTGTTTCCACTGATCATCCTTGAGATGTTTCTGCAGCTTAACTGGAGTCCACCTGTGGTGAATTCAGTTGACTGGACATGACTTGGAAAGGCACACACCTGTCTATATAAGGCCCCACAGATGACAGTGCATGTCAGCACAGACCAAGCATGAAGTCAAAGGAATTGTCTGTAGACCTTTGAGACAGGATTGTCTTGGTGTCCAAATCTGGGGAAGGGTACAGAAAAATTTCTGCTGCTTTGAAGGTCCCAGTGAGCACAGTGGCCTCCATCTGTAAATGGAAGAAGTTCAGAACCACCGGGACTCTTCCTAGAGCTGGCCGGCCGTCTAAACTGAGCGACTGGGGGAGAAGGGCCTTAGTCAGGGAGGTGACCAAGAACCCCACCAAACTTATAGGAAACTGAGAATCAAACAATGAACCACAAATGAACAAAGAGATGCAGGGAATAACACTAATAAGACGATGACATAATACACAAAGTGTCAACTGAGGATCGTAACTAGGGACTAACAGGAAGTGCTTTACAAAACAAAAAATCAAACTAAACTAACCAAGAACATGAAGTACCTACAAAATAAACTAAGATCATGGAAAACTAATTAGACAATAATACTCAAGACAACAATAATACAAGAGTTACTTTCAGAAAAACCGAGAAAAACACTCGAGACTTCAACCTAAACTAGGGTGACGGACATAGACATATAAAATATCACAACACAGCCAGAACCTAGAACAAAATAAATCCTAATGACAGTGAGTCAAAAATAATATAAATGGTACAGAAAGTGACAACTTCACCGTAACTATTAGTCCACTGGATACCCCAAAAATATCAGCTTTTTCAGAAAAAGTCACAAAAATTCCAACTATAATGGAATAATACAAATTCAAGAGAAAAACAGGACAAGTTACAAGAAAATATATAACGGAATAAAAGAAAAGCTTCATATTTAAGAGAAAACAACTCTCCTAATGCTATATTGACAGGCTAATTTATACTTACTTTATACCTTGACTGTTTTACTTTCACTTTAAGGCTCAATGCTGATTTTTTTTTTTTTTTTAAGGCAAAAATTTGGTCTACCACTACATGTATCATGTAATAATTCAGGCACAAGATTGATTCCCCTGCAGCTTCCACACTTACAGTAGCTGTGTAGCCTCAGATTACTGAAAAGGAGATGAATGCCACCCAAAAGACCGCATATGTAGGTGCAAGAAGGACTTAATAGTGGTATTACATTCATTATAATCTGCAAAGCATAAACTTCCTTTTTCACTGTTTCATTATGTTAAGCACCATTCACACAGAGCTTGATTTAGGTGGATGCATGTGGGTAGAGGAGGAGATTGCATAAATACAAGTATGGAAGTGGAGCGCGCGCAGACTCAGATGATATGCAGGTGCAGTGCATGAGGGGAAAAGAGGGGTCTCTGTAGGCGATTGCATTCATACAGGCAGTAAACCTGAGTAAGCCCAAGTAAAACCAAGTGAGGCAAGGTAGACGTGCATTTTTTTTTTCCAATCCAGATGTGGCTCAGCGTATATTTACAATCATTCCTGCATGAATTGAGTCACACAGGAACCCAATGTGCATTTCCCCACTGTTTGCACCTGTTGTCGGTCTGTGTTACTGAGTCTTAACACACCTCACATCTTTATTCTGCGTCTCCGTTCCTCAGAATCCACTTAATCACTTTTTCTTGCTTTTAGCCCCCAACCCATGTGCCACCAGCGACGGGAACCCTCCTTGCTCCCACCTGTGCCTCATCAACTTTAACCAGACCTTCTCGTGCGCCTGCCCACACCTCATGAAGCTCCAGCCTGACAAGCGCACCTGCAAAGGTAAGGGTCAGTGCAGGTGCTTACGTGTGCACCCACCTAAAGACTTTATCCATCCATCCATCTGCGTTGACCTTAAAAAGATTCTGATGGCGAGTGTACGGACAGTGCTGTCACAGTCTGTGTGCGTGCAGAAATCTTTCACTACATTTACTCTGACTGCTACAGAGCACCGTGTTGCTGAGCAGGATGACAGAACATCTGTGCCACATTGCCTTCTTAACTGTCATGTCTGTTCATTTTCAAAAGTTGGCCACAAAACAAGCCAAGCCTACCCTGAGCATGCTCTTTTTTTTTTTTTCCCCAAAGCTAATTGATTTGTCACAGTAAATGTAATGATTTAAACCTTTGCTGTTCTCCGTGTTTGCTCTCCTTCTCCAGAGTCCCGCAAGTTCCTTCTCTATGCTCGTCAGATCGAGATCCGAGGCGTGGATATTGACAACCCATACTACAACTACATCATCTCCTTCACCGTGCCTGACATAGACAATGTGACAGTGGTGGACTACGATGCCGTGGAGCATCGCATCTACTGGTCAGATGTGCGAACGCAGACCATCAAGAGAGCCTTCATCAACGGCACAGGGGTGGAGACCGTCGTGTCTGCGGGTAAAAACCGTTCCTCTGTTGTTGTAAATACTTAAAATTCAAATCTTACTTTAAAATAACATATTCTACAATGCCATCTTAAATGTAAAAATTTTAAAAACGTGTGTGTAGTGGGGTCAGATTTTCAACGAAAGTGGCATATTTACAAGAAAAAAACGTGGCAAATCAATGAGGGAAAAAAAGTGACAGATTTATGACAGAAATGGTAAATATATGAGAGAGAAAATGAAAATTTTCAAGAGAAAAGTGGCATATGTGTGAGAGAGTAGTGGCAAATTTACACGAAATAAAAAAAAATTGGCGAATTTATGAGGAAAAAAGGGGCAAATCTATAAACAACAGCCAAATGGCAGTTTTATAAGGAAGAAAGTAGAAAATTTGTAGGAGAAATTGCAAATCTGTTGAGATAAAATTGCCATCTTTGTGAGGAAATAACTGGCATTTTTATAGAAAAAAAGTGGCAAATTTATGATTTAAATTCAAAAATTGACACACACCCCTCAAAAAAAACCAAATAAACAAAAAAAAACCAAAACCTGCCAGTATTTCCTTGTTGTTGCTGAATCCAGTCATCCATTGCAGACATTATGGAAAGCAAATCTATACTCAGTTCAAACTTGCAAGGCAATGTAGAAATTGTGTTGTTCCTTGACCCAAATAGCCACTTTTTTTCTTGAAAACTGAGCCCGTAAACTTGCCTCCTACATTGTCATAAGTTGTTTGTCTTGAAAATCGTAACCCTTTTTTCCAGATCTTCCGAATGCCCATGGGCTGGCTGTGGATTGGGTGTCCAGGAACCTGTTCTGGACCAGCTATGATGCCAATAAGAAGCAGATCAATGTTGCCAGACTAGATGGATCTTTCAAGAATGCGGTCATCCAGGGATTAGACAAGCCCCACTGTCTAGTGGTGCACCCTTTACTGGGGTGAGTGTCTGCATTTAGTCGTGATCAGACTGGTGCCATGTTTCCTCTTCTTTATACGACCGTATTACTCAGTGAAGTCTTAAACAGTTTCTGCATTTGCCTCACTTATTCTCTATGGGTGGAGCTGTTGTTTCTTCTTCTCAGTTCAAAATATTCATACCACCCCTCAGGAAGCTTTACTGGACTGACGGCGACAACATTAACATGGCTAACATGGACGGCACCAACCCCACCACGCTGTTCATCAATCAGAAGGGACCAGTAGGTGAGTAGATTCACCTTCAGAAGCTCAGATTAATCGTGTTGGTGTAACGGGTGTGTAGATGTGCATTGACATCATCATCACTTGGCTTCAGGACTCTCTATTGATTATGAAAAAGACCAGCTGTACTGGATCAGCTCAGGAGACGGCACCATAAGCCGCTGTCACCTGGATGGGTCTAAACTGGAGACCCTGGGAGGTGTGAAAGGCAGACTCACCAAGGCTACTGCACTGGCTATTATGGGTAAGAGAAAAAGAGTTTTGTCAAAGTTTTCATGTATTTCTTATTGAGCTACATGCTGGTAGTTGCCTGATATTACTGTGTTTATTATATTCAACAACTAAATATCTCTGACTTGGTATCACTGGCACCTGATTGCGCTTGTCCTTTAAGGCTGTGTGTGCACCAAACCACAGTGTTTTCCACTGTGGGTGACTGTTTCTGTTAATTTCCTATGTAGTCCAGTGTTTAATGTGCATAGTGCTCTCAGCAGTCAGTGTTTTGTGTCGCTGCGCTCACGGCGCTGAAAGTTGCGAAAAAAAAAGTTCAATTGTAGGAGTGCCACAGTGCTCATCACTTGCACACGTCACTCACCAGTCAATCAGACTGAAAGCACACCATGATCAACGTTTTAACAGCACAAGCTTGGAGGAGCATATGTTGTCTTACCAGTTTGATGTGGTTTAGTGCAGTGAGTAAAGCGTTTCAGAGGAAAATGTGTAACCTCCCCCCCAACCCCGGCAAGCTTTGACTGACAGGTCGAGTGGTTGCTAGGATACAGGGTGGAGACTTTTTTTTTTTTTTTTTTAAGAGTGCCTGTGAAGCACACAGGAAAAAAGGTTTAGAGTATTTTTACATTCCCTGTGGACACACAGCCTTACATGGCAAAAAGTGAAATCTAAGTAAGGCAAAATATTTTAAATCAAGGCTATATATGCTTGTTTTTTGCCTGATAAGATATTTATTCTTGTCGTCAAGTTTTCTTTAAAAATGTTACTTACTTTAAGATAGTTTTTGCTTGTTTGATAAACTAAATTGTCTTGCTTGTTGGCAAATATTTTTACTTAAAATTAGCAAAAAAAAATTCTGGCAGTAGATAATTTTACTTAACAGATACTTTTTCTTATTTTATTTTAACAGAGTAAGATTAACTTGCTTAAAACTAGTAAACCCTATCTTATAGCAAGTCAAATTTACTTGCAGAAAACTGCACGGCAAGAAGAAATATTTTCAGACAAAAAACAAGCATGTACAGCCTCGATTTGGGATATTATAATATAAATATATAAGATTTAATTTTGTACATTGTAGCCACAGTAAGAAGACCTGTACTCATGAATACCTCTGTTCACCTGTGATGCCGTTGGGTAGAGGTGGTAATATGTACATGTACAGGCAAATATATTGAAGTGTAATACCTGAAGACTCAAGTGATACGCATGTGTCGGCAGGTGCAAAGTAAAATTGATTTTTTTTCCACCTGTATGTCCGTGTAACATTCATGCATCACAACCTCTCCCCACCTGCATCACTGGTGGATAGAAGTGTTCATGAGTGTGTGACTGGGGCTTTAATCTGTCTTAACTGCTGTTTTTATGTTTGTTTGTTTTTTGTACTGGCCTTGACAAGCACAATTTATTTGCACAGCATTTTATTTTCATATATAAACCCGACTGTTTAATTTCCGTTCAGGAGATAAGCTGTGGTGGGCTGACCAGGGAACGGACCAGATAGGAACATGTGACAAAGAAGATGGAGGAAACTGGAAGGTTTTGAGGAACAACACCTCCCCTATGATGCACATGAGGATCTACGATGAGGACGCCCAGAAGTGTAATGCAGTGTTATTGTGTCTTTTTTTTAATAAGCAATAGTTTTATGTAAATGAATCCTCATTTATCTTCTTCCGATGCTCTAGCGGGTGTCAACCTGTGCAGTAACAACAATGGGGACTGCTCACAGTTGTGTCTGCCCACCTCGCCAACCACCAGGGCCTGCATGTGCACAGCTGGATACAGCCTCAAGTCAGGGCAGCAGTCCTGTGAAGGTAAGACAGCTCATCGTAAAGATGGCAGCCAAATCAGTCCTCAAGTCAAACACCGGCTACCATGTTCTCTCTGTGCAGGTATGGGCTCCTTCCTGCTTTACTCAGTTCATGAGGGAATCAGAGGCATCCCACTCGACCCAGCAGACAAATCTGATGCCCTGGTGCCTGTGTCCGGCACGTCTTTGGCCGTCGGCATTGACTTTCACGCTGGTGAGTGACACCGCGGGAGCATCAGTCAATACAGTAGTTGGCTTAGCTTGAGCGACATTTGCTAACAGTTGTAATCTCCTCTACAGAGAACGACACCATCTACTGGGTGGACATGGGCCTGAGTACCATCAGCAGAGCTAAAAGAGATCAGACCTGGAGAGAGGATGTGGTCACCAACGGCATTGGTCGGGTGGAGGGCATCACGGTTGACTGGATAGCAGGTCTTTTTTTCAACAGAATCTGCTCTCATTATTAAGGCACAAGCACAGTTTGAACAGAAAATAACATCAGATTTTTTTTCTTCTTTTATAGGGAATATTTACTGGACTGACCAGGGCTTTGATGTGATTGAGGTGGCCAGGCTTAATGGCTCCTTCCGCTATGTGGTCATTTCTCAGGGCCTGGACAAACCCAGGGCCATAACCGTCCACCCAGTGAAAGGGTAGGGCTCCCTGCAACAACAGTTCAGTCGTAGAGCTGCATGAAAATCATATCTTTTTGCAAATCACTTTACACATACAAGGAGCCTGTAACAGTGTATAACAAAGATAAAGCATGAGAATCCAATATAATGCACAAGTATGTTAAATATGAAAGTAATATGTATAAAATGCCTGTGTAGGCTTGTGCAAATATGATCATTAGAGGTCCAAATGTTCTTAGTACCTGTAGCAGATGTGTCAGTCAGGAGACATGCCCCATTGTAATTTATAAGGATACAAGAGGGGCTCTACCGTCATGTCCTCTTCCCATGCTGCTGTGTGCAGGTACCTCTTCTGGACAGAGTGGGGTCAGTATCCTCGTATTGAACGTTCGCGGTTGGACGGCTCCCAGAGGCTGGTCATGGTCAATGCCAGCATCAGTTGGCCAAATGGAATCTCCGTCGACTACAAGGTGTGGACACGCTTAAGAGCTGTCTAAAAACATTTGTCTTTATCATAAGGAACGTTTCCCGTGTGTGGATGGATAGTAACTATATTGTCACATTGCCAAAAGCTGGACTGTTAGTTAGGATTTATTTAAAGAGAATTGTCCTTGATTTTCACCTGATTAACACATGCTAATGGATTACTACCGGGGCTTGCTGTTAACATCGGCCGCCCCAGCTAGATCCTGCTGGAATTTAGTCGTGGCCTGTAGTTCAGTCTCTGTTATTCACCACTGCAGCTTGAGTGTCCAGAAAATGGTAGCTCAGTTAATAAACCCAGTGCATTTATAAGAAAAAAGTAGGGAATTTATGGTGATCACAAATTTGAAAAAAGGCAAGGGAAAGAAAGTTTCTCAAATTTGTGAAGAAATGGTAAATTTATGACAAAAAATATAAAATCTCAATCAAATGTCACAATGCCACGGGGGAAAAACACAGTTACAAAATGTAGGAGAAAAATTGCAAATTTATGGTACAATCATAACAAACTTGTGTAGTTCACATGATTGTGTGATGAATACAGAAAATATACATGTTTGCTTTTTAAAAACTAATTGTTGAAATAAACTTTTTCACAATATTCTATTTCTTTTTAGGTGCACTAGCGTACAGGAAGGAAGTTGCAAATTTACAAGGAAAAGCTAAAAATAAATACAGGAAAATAAAAGCAATATGTAAGATGAGAACTCACAAATTTACTGGGAAAAAAAATTAAATTTAAGAGGAAAAAATGGATGCCTAGTAAAAGAGCTAATTGTCTAGTGGTTGATGATATTGTAAAATTACACAGAAGTTCATGTTAAGCATTGCTTATCAGATGTACACTTTATATTTATTATACATTTCTAAGGTACATGATATTCTTGATGCTGGAGAAAAGTTATTTTTTAAAGATTGCATTTTCCACTTGAGCTGGTTGCAGTGTTTTTTTTTTTTTCTGGAGTTATCAGAAGTTAATTACTGAGGAGAAACCCTGTTAGAATGTGGTGTGCTATATTTGTTAGTCACAAAAAAAATTTTCTCTTATCTGTAAAATGATTTCTGTAATCTTAGTAAAGATGGCACAAACAAGCCTGTGTTTCTAATACCATTTGGTTGGATTTCTCTGTAAAAATGTTGCCGTGTCTGAATGATCAGCTGTGTCACCGCGTTGTCTCTCCAGGAGGGTCTGCTGTACTGGTGCGACGCCAGAACTGACAAGATAGAGCGTATAAACCTGGAGACGGGGCAAAACCGAGAGTTGGTGCTCGCCAACAACAACATGGACATGTTCGCCGTGTCTGTATTTGAGGAATACATCTATTGGAGTGACAGGTGAGGTTCCCCGTTATTCTAAATAAATCATGTGAAAGGTTTCCTACAGAGTAAGGTGGTGTTCATTGACCAGCTATCCTGCTGTTTTTGTTTAGGACCCACGCCAACGGCTCCATTAAGAGAGGCAGCAAAGACAACGCTACGGACGCCGTGCAGCTCAGGACGGGCATTGGTGTACAGCTGAAAGATATTAAGGTTTTCAACAGGGCCAGACAGCAAGGTAGATGCACATAGAACCATAAAAATGTCTCCATAAAAATAGCAGAAATAAAATAAAAGTTGTTTTTCCATGTTGTTTACATGACAGCAGGAATGTAAATTTTATTTAAAGGTCCCATGCTGTGTAAAATGTTGTTTTCTTAGATTTTAGCCTTAAAAGTTCATCCATTGGTCACGTGTACTATTACATATTAAAACAGTCACTTCACAAAGAAATACAGTACGCACTGCCCTTATTTAGCTAAGCTCTTAAAGAAAGAGAGGATTTCACTTCCTGGGTTTTATGACCTCACAAACAAACAAGCTCCACATCCAGTTCTCAAATTGAAGAGCACATGTCAGCTGCAGATGGTTCAGGATGCAGCTGCACGCCTGTTGACCAGCACCAGACAGAGAGCACGCGTTACACCCATTTTAAAATCTCTGCTTTAGAATTGATCTTAAGGTCCTTTTACTAGTTTATAAAGCTCTTGATGGTCCTGCTCCTGCCTAGTTATCAGAATTGCCTTTATTCTGTGAAGCCTCCAGGGCCTTCAGGTCCACAGGAAGTGGCCTTTTAATCATCCCTAAAGTTAAGACCAAAACCCACGGTGAGGCACCTTCTAGTTATTACGGCCTACGTCTGTGGAACGTTCTTCCTGGGAACCTGAGGGCAGCTGAGTGTTGATATTATTAAATGCAGACTGAAGACCCACCTTTTTAACCAGGCTTTTAGTTGAATTTTAATTATTTTATATATTTTATTGCATTTTAGATCAAGGCTTATTCTATCATTTTATTTTATTTTAGTGTCCTATCATAATATATTTTATTTTTAGTTTTATTTAAATGCCAGACTCTGGCGGTCCTCACTGCAAATTTAAGATTCATGATAGTGTGCACTTTGTGCAACTTTGCTGTTTGTTTGAAAAGTACTATATAAATAGAGCTTGTTTGATTGATTGGATAACAGAAGCACCCTGACTACCTCCTTACTTGTGATTGGCCCACTGAAAAAAATCTTTACCCAATCAGATTGGGGGCTTATTAATATCAATGGACAGGCTGAAATCTGACAGATCTTCGCAGACAGCTTTTTAGGGGAACTGAAAAATGACGCAGAAATGATTTTTGTTGTTTTTTTTAAACTACATATATGTCCTTGAAGATATCAAAGTATAAAATTTGTCACACGAAAATGGAAAATATGGGAACTCGGACTTGTTATGTGTTCGGTAGCACTCCTCATGATCATGACACTGTCTTCACAGGCACGAACGTCTGCAAAGAAAACAATGGTGGCTGTGAACAGCTGTGTCTTTACCGTGGCAACGGAGAGCGCACCTGCGCCTGTGCTCATGGCATGTTGGCAGAAGACAACCGCAGCTGCCGTGACTATGACGGCTACCTGCTGTACTCCGAACGTACCATAATAAAAAGCATTCACCTGTCCGACGAGACGAACCTCAATGCACCGATTAAGCCGTTTGAGGACCCCGAGCACATGAAGAACGTCATTGCTCTCAGCTTCGACTACCACGCCGGCGGAGGAAAGGGAGCCAACCGCATCTTCTTCAGTGACATCCACTTCGGCAACATCCAGCAGATCAACGATGACGGCACGGATCGCAAGATTGTGGTGGACAGTAAGTGCTGCGTGAGCTCTTTTCATTTCACCTCAGCCTTCTCCCTAAAATACTTAAGCACTGTTGCCTCTGTGGTGCCCAGCTTTTTCCCTACTCATTAATAATTAAAGGTTGTCTCTCGTCGTTTTGATGCTGAGAGCAGACATCATCATACTCTTTCACAGCACAAGCACCCAGGAGGATCCGCTGTGATGAACACACAGCTGCAGCTTTCCAAAGAGTGGAGATTGACACCACTTAGGGCTCCTACTGGAAGAAAACACACTTGCTCACACAGACGTACACACTGTTTTCTGCTGGTTTCACCACAGAAGTGTCTTCTAAATCCCACTTTCCCTGAATAATTCAAAAGCAGCTCGTTGGACTCCATCCAGAAAAGCTTCACATTTAACAGCTCTGATGTGAAGCAGTTCTTGGGTAGCAATATTTACCTCCACCATGGAGGTTATGTTTCCTTTGTAAGTTTTCATTCATCCGTTAGCAGAAATACGCAACAAAAAAACAAACAAAACAGGATTAGCATGAAAATTTTGCAGCTCTGTCCAATATTAGAACTGATTCAATTTTGTAATCAATGATCATGATACAGATTTAGGGTTTTTGTTGCAAAGCATTGCCAGCCTTTGTGGAAGTACTGTGGAAACAAAATGGATGTCAGTACTGCAGTAGTGGACACTGGTCGTACACAGTCGTCTTGTTTTATGACGAAGCTACATAATTGCCTTAAATCAATAGTATATTCATTCAGCATAAGTACCGTGGCTGCTTCATCCATCCAGGTGGATGCCCTCAATTTCCCCTCTGGGGATCAATAAAGTATACAAAATCAAATCAAAATCAAACATATCAATTCAAAGTGATAAAAGGAGTACTGACTGAAAAAGTGTGTCTTTAATAGGTTTTAACCTTCTGAAATGTGTCTATTGATCACGTGGAAAAAAACCCCATCAAAATGCGCACTTCTCTTAAAAAACACACACAGCCTTTAACTCGTTTTTTTCTCTCCAAGATGATGTTTTGACCCTTCCAGGGATTTTCTTATATGTCAAGAAATGGGAAACGTCTCTAGCCTTGATATCTGCCCGCTGCTCTATTATTGGCCAGAGGTGTTAGCTTTCGAGCTGAAAGTGGCACTGGGAAACTCGCACCAAGCGCGCTTTATATTGTTATTTTCTTTAGAGTTCTAATACAGAGGTGCCAACGTTTCAGGAGGGAACTGTGGAGGGCTTAGCGGTGGAGTTGGCATGCATGCACACAATATATAGTTGGGGTTTTTTTTCAACACACTCACTTCTTTACCTCAGAGTAAGTCGTAGAGTATGCTCAGTCTTCTTGCCATGGCAATCGATGGCAAGCCACTTTAACATTAAAACCAACCACTTTCCTACCTACGATGAACTTTAAGATATCTAGAATTGTCTTCCTCCTCATCAAAATTAAATTCTTACTGGTTACAATTGTAAATACAGATATCCATAATAACATTCATGCTAGTAAAAATTATATTTCAAGATATCTAAAATGTAGATTGTACTAGTCAAAACCAATTTCACGATGTCTGAAAAGCTTTAAAAAGTTGAGATGGCCATTTTAACATTTAATAGCTAGCCTGGATATGTATTGTAAACATCAATAATTCAGTTTTTCCTAGCAAAAATAAACATTTCAGATATCTACAATGAAATTCTTCCTCCGTGTCAAGGAGGCCTATATTCTTTGAGGTTTTTTTTTATTGTCCAAAATTACATTATAGATATCTGGAATGTTTTTTCATTGTGGATATCCTGATGATCACTTTATCTTTGCCAATTGGCTTATGTTTTTGCTGGCTTGTCCACTTGTCTGTTAGCACAACTTCTCAAAAAGTAGTATTTTTTTTTTTTTTTTTTTTTTTTTTTGAAGGGATGGGGTACCAAGCAAACCCATAAAGGCTTGATTGTTATCTGACTCATGATCCGACTTCCAGTTGCTGCTACCTTGCAGGAAGCTAGCGTTCTGCAGGTGATTCCACTGAAAGCGTGGATGGAAAATCAAGCAAAAAGCATGAGTCTGTGTATTTATTGTGGGTTTAATGTGATGATCGCCAAATATTTAATTACAAAGAGTTTAGAAAAGTAAATCAGTCCAGGCAAGACGGTCATATCATATTAGAAGAAAAGTTGCATGATAAATGATAGCTAAATAATGTGATCATCATTTATATTTTTAGCACTTTAAGAGCAATTAAATAATAATTTAAAAAAAAAAAAAACCTCAAAGAATATAGTTCAAATTTATAAAGCTGAGCATGTCTTATTTTAGTGAGGCTTTCTGCTGCCAGGTGAGGATTTGATGTGTGTTTATATATACTATATGCTCAATACGTAGAGATTTTTTTTAATAGTTTTCCTAAACTAGTTAAAAGCACTTTGAGTGTTCATTAATTCCTTATACCCCCTTTACACAATGGTGGAGCTCACTGAGAGATCTGCCCAATTTTTGATCTATCAAAGATCTTGAGTGATCGCCACAGTCGCCATGGTCTCCTCAACTGTCCAGAACATACAAGGATCTCCCAAATGGTCCCAAAGATCAAAAATTGCCCCAATCTCTCAACGATCTCCATGCCGTGTCAAGGGGGCCTTTAGATGACACAAGCATCATCTAAACTCTGGCTCATTCATTCTGTTTCATTCATTACTGTTGTTGTTTACTGTGATAGTTTAGTACAGTCTGTCACTTCTTTCTATGGGTGGCTGCCTGTTATGAAGGGTAAACTCAAACACATGCGTTCAGTGAAGGTACTCTATAGCTGGGATTTCCTGCACCAAAGTCTCAACTGTTCCTGAATGGACTCTGTTCACTAGAAGTGTTTACAGTAAATGTGTATAAATGGATAATTCTTCATTTGTATTTAGAGCTAGTGAATATGTTTTCTCTATATTGGCTGGTCCTTTCTTGATTTTGTTCTGTTCAGAATCAGCCTCTGTCAGAGGTTGTGTCCACCTCAAATGGCTGCACCATGTCTCTGTTCATCGCATTAGAACAACCAGTCCAACACCTTTTGCACCAAGCCCAGCGCTCCCTCCCTAATTCTAGTACTTCTCGTCTGAATTTCTGAGACATGAAACTGTACAATAGAGGGTTCACCACTGTGACTGAGGACGCCAGCAGTCTGGCTAGGATACCAACGATACTGGAGCCCGTTAAGGTTTCCCCTATTAGGGAAAACATGAGGGCGTAGGAGGGTAGCCACAGCACAGTGAAGACCAGGACCAGGAGAGCTGAAGTATGAGTGACTTGGCTCTGGTATCGTTCCAGCTGAGGAGCATTCCCCAGCCGTCGTGCATGTCGGAAAAAACAGTAAATCTTGGTGTACATGAATACAATGATGCCTAGTGGCAGAGCAAAGCCAAATAGGAAAAGTGAGATGCTGTAGACCAACTGACTGAGGTCACACAGGAAGGCAAAGCAGTAGACGTCAGTGGAGACGGTCACTATGCGGAAGGCAAACTGTGGCGCTGCCAAAGCCAAGGCAGGGACCCAGAGCAGCGCTACAGTCAGCTTAATGTGCCTGTGCTTTCTCAGTCGGTAAGCCCAGGTGGGGTGAACCACTGTGAGGTAGCGGGTCACAGCCAGAGCTGCCAGCGTAAACACCGAGGCGACTGAGCAGGCCACACCCAGGAAGCTGATCACTTTGCACAGGAAGCTGCCAAAGGGCCAAAATCCCAGGGTGATCGCAGAGGTGTGGAACGGCAGGCAGAGCAACAGCAGCAGGTCAGCAGCGCTCAGAGTGAGCATCAGGGTGTCTGTCCCATGTGGAGGCCGGCTTTCTTTTCTCCTCCTGCCAGTAAGGATGGCAATGACTAGGGATTGGCCTATGAGGCCGGTCACCAGAATCAGCCCATCCAGAATGGGGACCAGGCATTTAATCAGAATGGCTCCTGTCTTACCCATTTGACCAACGTCACTGCTATTCATTTGCTGCTTCAAAACCTCCATTCAGTCACGGCAAAAGTTTACCAAACGTTCTCTTAATGTTAAGCATCTTTACGCAGAGTCTGGATGGTACTCAAAAAGTGGGCAACATCTGTTATACCAAAGATAGTCAGGTAGCTTGGCCTTTATCTGTTGGTGTGCAGCTGATCCCCTTTTAATTTTTTTTTTTATCTTTGACACCATCTCTCTTACTATTCTCCAGTTGTTTAAAGAAAGAGACGCTTGATGGTTGGATGTGATATTCCTCTGAACATAATCATTGTAAAAACTCCCATGTTGTCATACAGTTTTATCAAAAAATCAGAAGTCTCCAGTTCCTCCTCTGCGTGTCCTTTGTTATGCAGGTGCTCCATGACTGTATTGATTTTTGAAACCAGGCAACAGTGGACAAATTCACCCCAGTGCTTCATGGCAGATGTTCCTCTTTAAAAACAGTCGATGATGTCAAGTGCTTGCTGCTGCTGAAGGCATCTCGTCCTTTTAGAGGGTCCTTGGAGATTTGTGATGTGTAGGCTCCACCGGCGCAGGAGTTACTGTACAATAAAGGCAATACGGAGTCGGAGGGAAGAAAATCAAAAGCTTGGAAATTTGTAGAGTAGCGTGTCTGTGATTGTCAGACAGGTTCCCACTGGCCTTCCTCTTCCTATCAGCTTTTCTCTGCTTGCACAGTAACAAATGACAGCTGATCTAGCTAGTGGGTGGGGAGGCTCTGCCTTTTTTATTATCCATTACTAGCTTGAGCCACTGTTAGTATTGTTAGTTGACTTTAAATTTTCTCCTTGATTGCATTTATTATGGAATCTTCCCCTTAAATTTTCCTTGCAAAAAGGTCATTTCTCTTTAACATTCAGCTATTCAAAGGCAATCATTGACTTTCATCCAAGAGCCAGCAGCTGTGTGTGGCGTTATCGTGTTTTATATTGTTGCTGTAAAGTGGCCATAAATGTGGTTGCTAGTGTGACTAAATGGAGATTAATGTAGTCAGTGGAGCCCCACAGGCTGCAGTGCGGTGCCTTTCTCCATGATGTTGTCATAGGTGCATTAAAAAGTGAGTGTGCAGTCAATAAAGAAGAGGAAAGTGTATATCGGAAAGCCCTGCATTGTTTTGGGTGTTCATAGCTGATTTCTTTAGCCTGACTTGTGTCCTTGGAAAGACTTGAAATAAATCCACTTCTCACGGGAGTGAAATGTGCAGACCGTAAATGGGAGCATTCAAAAAAAGTGGTTCTTATTTCTCTTTGTCTTCCTACCCAAATTTAACCGTTGATGAGCTGAGGTGGATAGATGTTGAAATCTCAAAGGCATTTACCACCCCCTCTTTAATTAAGCCTCCCAAGCAGAACACTGGCCGCCATTAACCACTTGGTGAGGAGGAATATTGTGTTGTCTAGTTTCCACAAAGGACAACTGCATCTATGAGGGGAAGTAGCAAATTCATTAGGTCAGCAATTTATTTGAAAAACAAATAAACATTTGACCAATGTGGTCCCCCCCCCCCCCAAAAAAAAAAAATAATCCCACACATTTAAAAGAATGAAGGCACAGGTGTATTTTTTTTTTTTGAATGGAAATTTAACAATAACAAAAGTTACAAACTGACCTGCAAGTCACAAGAGGAGAAAAAAAGTTATAAATTTGTTAGAACAGTAGCAAATTATAATTAAAAACATTGGACATTTATTATAAAAAGTCAAAATTTTATGATAAAAAGGGAATTTTTGATTTAAAAAGTATTTGGAAAAAAAGAATTGTACAAAATAAAATTATAAATTTAGATGGAAACAGTTGCTTATTTATAAGAAAAAAAATTGTGGTGGCAGGCGATTAAAATTTCTAACTCTGATCAACCTTTTGTAATTATTAGTTAATCATGATTAATCACAATTGTGGGAATTTTTTTTTCTATAAAATGTGCTTACTTTCTGCAGCTGCCAGGTTGTTAGTATTTCAACATGTCAACATAATGACATATACTACCCAGAATATCCTCCACAAAAACCTCATAAGTACAGTTTGTGCAAAACAGATGGGTAAGGCTGACCTCATGGTAACATTTCTCCCAATACTGACAGAATTCAGTGTCCAACTTTACTCCTGTTAACGCTACATAAGAACAGAACTACAACATATGTGGGTTGTTTCCATTACTCCTTTGCATTGAGCCAGTTGAGCCAGTTGATCAGACAGACAAGTTTTACATTTTCAGATGACAGAGCAGCTTGCTTCTTCAACAATAGAATTAGATAATAATATGCAATAATGGGGGGGGGGACATTTCCCTTCGGAGCTTTTAACAATTACACATGCACATAAAGGAGAGTATAAATTACCTGCAGTCCTCCAGCAAGGTCTCCAATCCCTTCAGTTTATCCAGCTCAGCTGCTGTTGGTTACTGTCAGAAGTCCAGTTGTGGATCTTGTTTACCGTGGTGGGTCTTGAAGATGATTCATAAGTGCAGCCGTTGGATGCAGTACGAATTATTTGAAGCGGACCCTTGTCATCCACAGTGCTAATCAGTCTGCAAGTGGTGGCTACCAGTTTAACAATCACTGTGGAAAGTTTGTGGATTGTAGGGTTGTCCAGGTGTCTGTGTAAATTGTCCAGGATGGTTTGTCTTGCAGTCTTCAACTTCAGCTCATCCAACTAGCTTGGCAAAGAAAACACTTGGAACCGGTGGTTTGTGCTGCTGCCGATGTAACATTTCTAGCACTCTGGCTCTACGGCCCCACTTCTCCTTCCTCTCCATGCGCCGCCTCCATCTCCTGCTTGCCAGGAAGTTCAATTCAATTCAATTCAACTTTATTTATATAGCGCCATTTCACAACAACAGTCATCTCATAGCACTATCAACTGAAGGGGGGACCCCCACAGTTGCAGAAAGACCCCAGCAATCAGGCGATCCCCTGTGAGCAAGCACTTGGCGACGGTGGAGAGGAAAAACTCCCTTTTAACAGGAAGAAACCTCCAGCAGAACCAGGCTCAGGGAGGGGCAGTCATCTGCTGCGACTGGCTGGGGGGTGAGGGGATAGAGAAGAAGAAAAGAACAGACATGTAGAGAGCAAACAGCACGATGGGGACTCAATCTATGGGAGAGAACAAACAAATGTTAATGACCAGCAAAAAAAAAATATTTCATAGAGAGTGAGGAAAGGAGTGAGGCCCAGTGCATTACTGGAGGTCCCCCGGCTGACTAAACCTATTAGCAGCATAACTAAGGGAGGGTTCAGAAACACATGATCCCTCCCTAATTGTAGGCTATATCAAAAAGGTAGGTTTTAGCCCTATTCTTAAAAACAGAGATCGAGTCTGACTCCCGAATCCAGATTGGTAGCTGATTCCACAGGAGAGGAGCTTGATAACTGAAGGCTCTGCCTCCCATTGTACTTTTGGAGATTCTAGGTATTACAAGTAATCCTGCATTTTGGGAGCGTAGTGCTCTGTTAGGATGATACGGTAGTATCAGATCTTTTAAATAAAAAGGAGCCTGATTGTTTAAAGCTTTGTAAGTAAGAAGAAGGATTTTAAACTTAATTCTAAACTCTATGGGAAGCCAATGAAGGGAGGCCAGAACCGGAGCGATATGATCTCTCTTTCTAGTACCTGTTAAAACTCTTGCTGCAGCATTTTGGATCAGCTGAAGACTTTTTAAAGATGTTTTAGGACAGCCTGATAATAAAGAATTACAATAATCTAATCTCGAGCTAACAAAAGCGTGGATCAGCTTCTCAGCATCACTCTGAGACAAGATGCTCCTAATCTTGGCAACATTACGCAAATGATAGAAGGCAGTCTTAGAAACAAATTTAATATGTGAATTGAAGGACAAATCCTGATCAAAAATAACTCCAAGGTTCCTCACAGAGCTATTAAGAGAAAGAGTAACTGCATCCAAACTGAAAGTTTGATTTGGAAAGGAATTTCTAAGGTTTTTTGGACCAACAAGAATGACTTCAGTCTTATCTGAATTTAATAGCAGGAAATTACAAGTCATCCAAGCTTTGATTTCCTTAAGACAGGCTTCTAACTTGGCTAATTGATTAGTATCATCTGGCTTCATTGACAGGTATAATTGTGTGTCATCTGCATAACTAACTAACTAACCTGCACTTATATAGCGCTTTTCTAGTCACAAAGACCACTCAAAGCGCTTTCATTAATACTAACCCTCTATTCTAAGGGCCTATAGGAAACAAATATCTAGGGACAATTTAGAACAGCCAATTAACCTAACATGCATGTTTTTGGCATGTGGGAGGAAACCGGAGAAATCCCGGAGTAAACCCACGCAACACGGGGAGAACATGCAAACTCCACACAGATCACTGTTGGTCTGGGGCTGGGATCGAACCCACGATCCCCACAATCCCCCGGCCAAGGGCAAACTGTGCTGCCGCAGTGCTAACCACTGCGCCACCGTGCAGCCCAATAATGTTTGGGCCAATAACAGCCAATAACATTTCTAATAATGTTGCCTAACGGAAGCATATATAAACTAAAAAGAGTAGGGCCTAGCACAGATCCCTGTGGAACTCCATGACTAAGCTTTGAGCTGAAAGAAAACTCATCATTTACATGAACAAACTGGAACCTATCAGATAAATAAGATCTAAACCACTGCAACGAAGTTCCATTAAGTCCAACATAGTGTTCTAATCTATCAAGTAGAATATTATGATCAATAGTATCAAAAGCTGCACTAAGATCTAAAAGGACAAGTACAGAAACTAGTCCATTATCAGATGCAATGAGGAGGTCGTTAGTGACCTTCGCTAAGGCTGTTTCAGTACTATGATGGATTCTAAACCCAGATTGAAACTCTTCAAGTAAACCATTTCCCTGCAGATGGTCAAATAATTGCGTAGCAACAACTCTTTCTAAGATTTTTGAAATGAAAGGGAGATTAGAGATTGGTCTATAGTTAGCTAAAGCTCCTGGATCTAGCGTTGGCTTTTTGAGTAAGGGTTTAATTACAGCTGTTTTAAAAGCCTGCGGTACATGGCCTAAAGTTAATGAAGAATTGATTATATGAAGAATAAAACTACCAATAAGTGGGAAGACTTCTTTAAATAACCTGGTAGGAATAGGGTCTAAAAGACAAGTTGAAGGTTTGGATGAGGAAACTATTTTGTCTAACTCACAAAGGTCGATTGGAGTAAACTCATCAAGACAGACATCAATAGAAGGAGTTGTAATAGTTACAGTATTTAAGTTAACTGTGGGAAGAATCTGATTGATTTTATCTCTGATGGATGAAATTTTATTATTGAAAAAGTTCATAAAGTCCTGACTAGTAAGCTCTAAGGGGATGCTAGGATTGACAGAGTCCTGACTCTTTGTCAACCTGGCTACAGTGCTGAAAAGAAACCTGGGATTATTCTTGTTCTCTTCTATTAATGCAGAGTAATAACTCGTTCTAGCTTTTCTAAGAGATTTTTTATAAATTAAAAGATGATTTCTCCAAGCTAAATAGATTTCATCTAAATTAGTAGAGCGCCATTTTCTTTCTAATTGACAAGTCTTCTGTTTTAAGCTACGAGTTTCTGTGTTGAACCAAGGAGTTAAAAATCTCTGATTAGACTTTTTCTTTTTTAAGGGGGCCACCAAGTCTAGAGCCTGATGCAGAGAAGCTGAAACACTATCCACCATGTTATCAATTACAGAAGGAGCAAGCTGTCTGTAGCTTATTTCCGTTGTGTTGACACATGGCATAGAGGAAACAATCTGCATAAATTTGGAAACAGCATCATCTGAGAGGCATCTACTGTGATAATATTTTTCTTTAGGAGCCAAATAGTCAGAAATAGTAAAATCAAAGGTTAACAGACAATGGTCTGACAGTACAGGGTTATGAGGAGACACTACAAGATTCTCTATTTCTATGCCATATGTCAGAACAAGGTCCAATGTATGGTGGAGGTAATGAGTAGAATTTCCTACTTTCTGAGAAAACCCAATCGAGTCTAATATTGAATTAAAAGCCACATTAAGGCAGTCACTAGCTACATCCACATGTATATTAAAGTCCCCTACTATAATTATTCTATCAGATTTCAGCACTAAATCAGCTAAGAAATCAGCAAATTCGGATAAAAATTCTGAATAGGTTGATGGGGGACGATAAACTATGGCAAATAAAATTGGGTTTAACCTGAAATTGCTAAAGTGCCCAACACTGAGGACCAGGCCCTCAAAGGAATTATAACATGTTTTTTGCTTTACATTAACTAGTAATTTGGAATGGTAAATTGTTGCTACTCCTCCTCCACGACCAGAACTTCTGGGATTTTGACAGTTTAAATAACCAGAGGGAGTTGATTCATTTAAACCAACATAATCCTCTTGCCCTAACCAAGTCTCTGTAAGGGAAATTAAATCAATCTGATGATCAATTAACAGATCATGGACTAACAGAGACTTGGGAGTTAGAGACCTAATATTTAATAAACCACATTTAATTTTTAAATTATGAGGAGGAACAGAGGCCAAATCATTCAATTTAGAGGCTTTATGTTTAATTTGAGTTTTACCAATATTTTGCTTTATCACTTTGGGATGCTTATACATTATATTTTTATTTACTTTGGAGGGAGCAGACAACGATTCTCTGATGGGGGAAGACAGGGGCTAAGCTGAGGGGTGGCGGATGAAGAGGAGCTGCAGAGAGGCGTGTAAGACTGCGACTCTGCTTCCTGGTCCCAACTCTGAGTAGTCACGGTTTTGGAAATTTGGATAAAAAAGATGCCAGATTGTTAGATAAATGAGAAGCACCATCCAAAGTGGGATGAATGCTGTCTCGTCTCATAAGACCAGGTTTTCCCCAAAAAGAGCTCCAATTGTCAATGTAGCCCACGTCATTTTTAGGACACCACACAGACAGCCAGCGGTTCAAGGATGACGAGCGACTAAACATGTCATCACTGGTCAGATTGGGGAGGGGTCCAGAGAATACTACAGTGGCAGACATCGTTTTTGCAAACTCACACACCGATTCTAAGTTGACCCACGAACAACCTGAGGACCTGGTAGTCTCTTCCAGAATGTTGGCTATAACACATTCCTTGCTCTGTAAACCAGTCCTTAGTAAATCCTGCTGGCTGTAGATGTTGTCCACCAAGCAAAAAGTCATCAGGAACTCAGGCATTATACACACAAACATCCATACGAGACACTAAACAGAAGAGCATCGAACAGCTGCAAAAATTGCAATTGATTGCGATCAATGGTGTGTTGAGTTAATCGCAATTAACTCGGTTAATGCTTTCACCTCTAAAGAAATTCAAACTAGATTTAAAAAAAAAAAAAAAAAACGCAGCTAGTGCTGATGGGCCAGTTTATTGCTATAATATGAATGTCTTAATTGCCTTTATACAGAGCACAGCATTAGTTAGATACTTGCTTTGTGGTTGTGGCGGGGCTGGAGTCTTACCCAACTTCTTTGAGCGAGAGACGGCGTACACCCTGGACAGTTTGCCAGTCCATCACAGGGCCAACTCAGTGAAAGCAGCATCTATTCACTCTTACACATACACAAGCCATTTAGAAGTCCCCCCTTAATGCCAGTTAACCTAATGTGCATGACTTTATGCTGTGAATAACTAACTTTGGAAACTTTTAGCCACAGTAGCTTGTACCCACAAAAGTTGAGTTGAAACCCTGCTCATAAAGTTAAAGTTGGGTCGGCTATGATGGAAGTTGATGGTTAGTTGAATTGTCAAGTGCCCCATTTAAAATTCCCAATAGCATTCAGTCCTTTTTATAAGGGAATGCAACGACCTTTGTCTTGAATGTGTACAGAGTGTTAAATTCTTCTTTTTCTGTTTCACAGATGTCGGGTCAGTTGAGGGCCTGGCGTACCACCGTGGCTGGGATACTCTCTACTGGACCAGTTACACGACTTCCACCATCACTCGCCACACTGTGGATCAAAGCCGCTCCGTGGCCTATAACCGCAACAAAGTAGTCACAATGTCTGGAGAGGACCACCCCAGAGCCTTTGTGCTGGACGAGTGTCAGGAGTGAGTCACGAATAAGGAAAAAAAAAATTCTGCTCTAAATCAAGTGTCTGTCTCAATACTCTTGAGCAGCCAGTTTATTGTAGTTCAGTCAGCCGTAATTATTTTGGGAGCTCTCCCGGCTCTACGTAACGTTTGTCCTCTGTTGATTCCAACAACAGCCTCATGTTCTGGACCAACTGGAATGAGCAGTCGCCCAGCATCATGAGGGCCTCTCTGAACGGCGCCAACGTCCTGGTGATCATCGGCAGCGACATCAAAACTCCCAACGGCTTGGCCATAGACCACCGCGCTGAGAAACTCTACTTCTCTGACGCAACTCTGGACAAGATCGAGCGCTGCGAATATGATGGGAGCAGTCGTTATGTAAGAGTGCAGCAAAGACGGCAACATCAGGGAATTGACTGAGACCTGATGTTCTTGAAATGATGCCTACATTTTTTGGGGGGGTTTTGTTTGCTCTTTCTGCTATAGGTGCTGTTGAAGAATGAACCCGTCCATCCGTTTGGTCTCGCTGTGTACGGAGACTACATCTTTTGGACTGACTGGGTGAGGAGGGCTGTCCTCAGAGCTGATAAATACACAGGAGGAGACATGAAAGTGCTGCGTGCCGACATCCCTCAGCAGCCAATGGGCATCATCGCTGTGGCTAATGACACCAACAGCTGTGAGTATATCTAGTTTGCGTAATACAAGTTTCAGTTAAAAAATTTCAGCAAGCATCATTACTTGTATAGTTTTTAGAAAAAAGTCCTAAATTTACCATAATCAAAATCCAAATGAAACAGGGAAGAATAAACCCAATTTTGAAAGAATACGGTTGCAGCTTTACAAATAAAAATGCAAATTTTCAATAACCTGACTCCAAGTCACAAATGTATGAAAAAGGTCTAATTTGTGACAAAGAAAACTGCTCAAATTTATAAGAAAATGATGAAATTTATGATAAAAAGCTTGCAAGTTTGAGAGAAAAGATGCAAATTTGTTAGAAAAAAGTCCTAAATGGTCTAGAAAAAAAGTGACAAATTTACATGAAAAATGTTCAAAATTTATATATAAAATCTCACAAAGTTTGGTTATAAAGATCAAATGTATTTATAAAAAAATATACATTTGTGAGAAGAAACCATGACAGATTTATTAGAAATGTTGCAAATTTATGATTAAAAAAGTTTTAAAATTTGATTAAAAAAAAAAAAAAGTTGGAAATATATCAAATTTTCAAAATTTTCAGAGGGAAAAAAATACACAAATTTTCAGTTTGTCTAGAGAATAAAGTAAAAAAATGTTTAAAACTATTGAGAAAAGAATCACAAATTTATAGAATAATGTCACAAAATTAGATTAAAAATGTTTTAAAAGTTAAAAGAAAAAAAACTACAAGAAAAGGCAGTTACAGGTAAAAACATAGATTTATGAAAAAGGAAAGACTTGATGTACAAGCAGTGTTCCAGAAAAGAACCTATATACACATTTTAAGAAGTAAAAGCTTCTGAGCCCTTGGCTAGTGCAGAGCCTGAGTGGCTAGTAAGGATAGTGACTACTAGACACACTAGTTAGTGAGCGTAAAAGTTGATGTCAAGCCCTGCACGCAGTACACACAAGTAGTCAAAGTAGTAAAGAGGCGGGTTTAAGGACCAAACAACGATTTCCCACAAATGATACATACACGGTGTAGCCCACTAGCTGAACATGATAAGCTATTTCAAAATATGGCCAAGCTACACCGTTGGTGCAAAATAGTTAGAGTGAATCATGCCATCGTTCTTGGCGGTTTGATTTAGAGGGAAATCTTGATTTTAAAAATGCCATCACCTGCCTGACTAACTCGTGCACATGGCCTTAGGTGAGTTTTCACCGTGCCGATCGAATAACGGCGGCTGCCAGGACCTGTGTCTGCCCACATCCGACGGACGAGTCAACTGCAGCTGCCGTGGAGACAGACAGCTGCTTGAAGACAACACTTGCTCTTGTGAGACAGACAAAGCATTAAACTAAAGAAAACACCTGTCCTCCACTTTATATGGTGAAGGCTGACCATTGATGTTGAATTTGTCCCTGCTTCGGCAGCACTGAACGTGACGTGTGGGAGCGTGGATGACTTTGAGTGTGGAAACGGAGACTGCATCAACTACAGCCTGACCTGTGACGGGATGGCTCACTGCAAGGACAAGTCGGATGAGAAGCAGTCCTACTGTGGTGAGTGTTCACGCTGCACGGCATCGGCGTCGTTTCCACCCAGGAGGTTACATTTTCACCTGTGTGTGTGTGTTACCAGCATAACTCCAAATTTTGTTTGGATTTTGGTGAACATTGATCGTGAGAGGTTGGAAACCACACAAGGCCCAATCGATTACGTTTTGGGATGATGTGAATTGTGCTCCACCTCCCGGATTTGTTTATTTATTTTTTCCCCATATTCCAAAGAGGTGACTGAATGCAGCGCCTTGTTGGACATTGTGATGGTCACCAGTAGAGGGTGCTGTCTGCTGATGCCTAGTGGGAGAAATTAAAATATGATGCAGAAAATCGATGGAGGTTTTTGCTCTCTGAGTGCTTTCCAGTATTTACAATGATTTTGATCTCAAAGGTGTGTGTGTGTGTGTGTAGGTACTCTGTTTAACCTGTACGTCACCACAGTTATTTGTTTAAATGTAAATTCACAGACGATGGACCTGTGAACCTCTGCTGACTTTGATGAACTGCTGTTATTTGTCAGCCAACAGAATTTGTAAGAAAGGCTACAGAAAGTGCATGAATGGCCGCTGCATTGGCAACCAGTTCTGGTGTGACGGGACAGATGACTGTGGGGACCATTCAGATGAGCTGCCCTGCAACAGTAAGTTATTGACATCGTGTACCGTCTGTTATATATTTACTTGCTTTCTGCACAATGATGTTGCACTTTTAATAATAAAACACGTACATTTGAATTCATGAAGTTATTGATTAAGGGTTATGAAAAATTTCTCAGGCATCTGTATTTGCTTGTAATAGAGTTGGGCACTATATTGAGCTTTGACAGTAAGCTATATATTTCCATTTGGGATATCAGAGGGGCAATATCATACATATGAAAATAACTAGCTGCAGGGACTGAAAACATCCTTGGTAGAGAGAAGGGAACTTTGGAAATAAAAGCATGTAACTTGCATCCTTTCTGAGCAAGCTTTCAAAATAAGAGCAGATTGCTTGCATTGTTGTTTCAGGCGCATGAAAAACAAAAATGAGCAACAAGTTGTACACAGGTGACTGTGACCTGAACAGTCTGTGTGTGAGAAGCTGAAATGTTTTTACCTTTGCTGTTAAACTGGATTATTGCACCATAAGTAGCAGGGGAAAAAAAAAACATAATTGCCTTACATCATTATATAATGCTGTTAAGAACAAACAGTCATTTTATTTACATTTTTTATGTTTTTATTTACATGCAGAATATTATGCAACTAATTCATAAGTCACATTAAACCGCTAAACATTTTAATTTCGATTAAAAGTGTTTGTAAGCAAAACCCACATTTGAAAGGTGACTACTCGTGATTCATTCCACTTCCCCCAAAACACTTTGAAATGTACTGTATATCATGTATTCAGACATGGAATAATTCTATCAGGACATAATTTTTGGCCCATATCACCCAGCTGTAGCTTGTACTGTTGTAAATGTGTGAAAACGGGTGATTCTCCCGTCTGTTCCTGCAGTGACGCTGTGCAAAGTTGGAGAGTTCCAGTGCAAAGATGGAAGCTGCATCTCCAACTACAGCCGCTGTGACCAGGTGGTGAACTGTGAGGATGCCAGCGATGAGATGAACTGCCGTATGTAATCCTCAGTAGCTATTAAAAACACTCTGTTCACAGTTGTTACCAGTAGCTGATTTATTTTTTTAACAAGGGGATGGTACAAGTGTATAAATGTAAATTAAGTTTAAATTTGTAGGAATAAAAGTGCAAAAATATGACAAATACTATAAAGTCACAAATTTATGAAAAGCAATTCAAGAACACTGGAGGAAAAAAAACATTTCCAAGGAAAGAAAATCATAAATTCACAAGAACAGTCACAAATTTATAAAAAAAAAAAAAAAAAAAAGGCTACACATTTTTATATCCCCTCATAATTGTATTTTTTTTCAATTTTTGATGTTTTTTTGTGAGCTTGTAACATTCATGAAAAATTCACAACTTTTTTTTTTTTTTCCCCTTTACACTTTCAGCTTTTCCCTGGCAAATACAGCAATTGTTTCATAAAACTTGTCAGTTTTTGGGATAAATTTGCATTTTTTTCCCACACAAATTTACAAAGATGTATTCATGAATTTGACACTTTTCTCTATTAAATGTTTCAAAGGGTTTTTGTAGATTTGCAGCTATACTCACCAATTTGTGACATTTTTCTCTTAGAACTGTTAGTTTGAGGCAAATTGTACCAACTCCACACGTCATAAAAGTACAGTTTTGTAAAAAGAAAAACCCTGTACTGTAAGTTTAACTTATTACTATTTTATTTTTGCGCTCTTTGTTGGGATGGTGATGGGGGGATGGCGGGTTAACAAAGGGGATGATTTGGGGTCATTTTGCTAACACAGGAGATGGCATCCCCCGTCAAATCACCAGCTGATTATTACAGTTTGGTTTTTTTTGTAAATTGTTTTTAGGCTTTAAAAGAAATATGTAGATAGTCTCTTCATAAATGTATTTAATTCCAATTTCTGTTTAGTTATTTTTAAGGCTCGCACAAGTTTTTTTTTTTTTGTTTTTTTTAAATTAAATCCTTCTTCATGTTTCACAGAGCCCACCGACTGCTCTCGTTTCTTCCGTCTTGGAGTGAAAGGAGCTTCTTTCCAGAGCTGTGAGAAAACCACTCTGTGTTATCTGTCCTCATGGGTGTGTGATGGAAACAACGACTGTGGAGACTTTTCTGATGAGAGAAACTGTCCAGGTGGGATTCTTTAGCTCCAGACTGGCATGCATTCAGATTTCAACCCAACAGATCTTCAGCGATATTGAATTTAATTTTTTTCCTCTTGTGTTGCAGATAAAAAGAAGCTTAAATGCCCCGTCAACTTCTTTGCTTGTCCCAGCGGCCGATGCATTCCTATGAGCTGGACGTGCGATAAGGAGAATGACTGCGAGAACGGCGCCGATGAGACTCACTGTGGTTAGTTTTCACGACGCACACCCGACTGTTCTTTCTTCGGGTTTCTCGCTGCAACCCAAAGTTACGATAAACCAGATGATGACTCCCTGCTCTCCCCTGCAGACAAATTCTGTACCTCAACCCAGTTTGAGTGCGCAAATCACCGTTGCATCTCCAGCCACTGGGTGTGCGACGGCTCCGACGACTGTGGCGACAGCTCCGATGAAGACCAGAAATGCAGTGAGTGGGATATTGGCTGGGTGGAAGGATATGGCTGTGCGCACGAGATTTCCTGATGTTGCATCATTGTGTGTTTTTCAATGGTGATGTCACAGAATCCAAGACTTGCAGTCCCGAGGCTTTCCAGTGTCCCGACTCTCACATGTGTGTGCCTCAGCGCTGGAAATGTGACGGAGACAAGGACTGTCCTGACGGAGCTGACGAGAGCGTCAAGGCCGGCTGCTGTGAGTTTTTACGTGCTGGAACACATGCTGCTGTGCTGCTCGTAACCAGTGGACCTGACAAAAAAGTTAGCTGATTTATTTCTAAAAATGTAGATTTAGAAGACAAAAAGGTAATGTAGGAGGGGGAAAAAAAGTATGTCGAGCTTAATAGCAATAAAATGTGTCAAATTGACTAGAAAAAGATGTAAATTCAAAAGAAAAACTTCACAAATTTACAAGAAGAAATCATCACAAAGTCAAATTTATGATGAAAATTTACCAAAGAAATGGCATGCAAATTTACATGAAATGGTCCAAAGTTCACAATAAGTTGCTAATTTATAAGAAAATGTGCAGATTTATAATAAGAAATAGAGAAGCTATAATTAAAAATGAGTTAAGTTAATCAGACTTATTTTTTTAAAGAAAAAAGTGTCAAAAATGTACAGGCTTACAGTTGCAGACTTACTCAAATTAAGTTGCACTTTTATGGGGGGAAAAAGGGTCACAAAATTTGCAAGAATATTTGCACATTTATAAGAGCGAAGTTGCACATCTACACTAAAGAGGAAATGACTCCGTTACCAATTATGATCAGCTACTTATTCTTCCTACATGCATTTTAAGTTTCAGATATATTTTGCAGCAAAAACTCAACTTTATTTGAAAAAACATCCAAACTTAAAAGAAAAACCTCACAAAACTAAAAAAAAAATTAGCAAAAAAAGCTTCAAGTTTACAAGAAAAAAGTTGCTCATTTAAGAAAAAACTAAAAAAACCCAACAAATTTACATGAAAAACAAAAAGGTGGATAATTTCAGATAGAAATCAGAAATATTCTGAGAAAAAGTCACATATTTGCAAGATTGAAGTCACAAATCTACGAGAAAAAATGTTGCACTTTTACAGTGAAAATATCCGAACTTAACAACTGTAAATTTATAAGAGAAAAATTGCATATTTATGGTTAGAGGAAATTACTGTTTATTACTAATAATGGTGGGAGAGTTCATACTTCCCATCTTCATTTCAAGGTTCAACTATAATTTGCCAGTTTGTGTTGATTTCTGGGGCAAAAATAGCTCAAAATCTGTTTCTGTAGTGGAGGTGGGAAAGGTTCCACTCACAGCTCCAGCCGTATCCATTAACCGCGCCGTGCTGCTTCTTCTCCCAGTGTACACCACCAGTACGTGTGACGTGGAAAACGAGTTCATGTGCCAGAACAGGCAGTGCATCCCCAAACATTTCGTGTGTGACCATGACATCGACTGCTCCGACGGCTCCGATGAATCCCCAGAATGCGGTGAGTGTCTGCAGCTTTGTGTCTCAGAGGAGAAGGAGGCGAAGAATAAAACGGCTTTATTATTAGTGCCCAAAGATGCTGTAATAGCACAGAACAAAAGTAATAAAGCATCCAAGATGCACATTTTTTTTTCTGCTTTTAAAAAAAACCGGTGGAAGTTAACGGTGCATGTGTGTATTGTTATGGTGTAGAATACCCAACATGTGGTCCAGATGAGTTCCGCTGTGCCAACGGCCGCTGCCTTAACCAGAAGAAGTGGGAATGTGACGGGGAGTTTGACTGTCAGGATCGTTCTGACGAAGCTCCCAAGAATCCTCGCTGCACAGACTCGGGTATTCTTTTATTTCATCTATAGCGGAGAATTCTCCAACAGCCAAGCTGATGTTGGAGCCAGTCCACAGGTCAAACTGGACACCCCTAAAAAATAATTTTTGTGATTTTTGTAACTGCTGTGTTTAATGAAGTGTGTAGGGTGCCCAGACTTTTGCACACTCCACATTTATTGATTGATTTTTTTTTTCAGTTTCTGAAATGAAAAGTAGCTATATATATTGTTGGCTGGTAATATTGGAATTTTGTTTCCATATCCTGCATAGACTGTTTATATATCTATTCTGTTAAAAAAAAAAAAAAATATGTAGGTTGGCTAGATGTTTGCGTACCACTGTTTGTAGTATCCACAGCACACTGATGAAGTAATGAGCCTAATGGATTTTTAGGAAAATGTATTACATTTATGATAAAGTCACCAACTTTTTTTTTTTTTTTTTTAAAGCCCCAAACTTCAGCAGGGAAAAAAAAATCTGTTTGCTAAAGTTTGAAAAATTACAACAAAAAAAAAATAATCCACACACTCATCGGGAAAAAAATGCTTATTTATAAATGAGAGAACCTCAACATTCCAAAAGCCAGTTGAGGAAGCCGAGGATCAGATCACCAAGGGCTCTGCCTTCATCCCCCACCTGATCCACATAGCACTGGGAAGGTCTATGCCAAGGTACTGGAGAGGAGAGTCCGGCCGTTAGTCGAACCTCGGATTCAGGAGGAGCAATGTGGTTTTCGTCCTGGCCGTGGCACATCGGTCCAGCTCTTTACCCTCTCGAGAATTCTCGAGGGTTCGTGGGAGTTTGCCCAACCAGTTTACATGTGTTTTGTGGATTTGGAGAAGGCATTCGACCGTGTCCCTTGTGGTTTTTTGTGGGGGGTGCTTCAGGAGTATGAGGTATCGGGCTTGTTGTTACGAGCTATTCGGTCTCTGTATGACTGTTGTGAGAGTTTGGTTTGTATTGCCAACACTCGGTCGGACTCATTCCCAGTGAGAGTTGGACTCCGCCTGCCCTGCCCTTTGTCACCGATCCTGTTCATAATTTTTACGGACAGGATTTCTAGGCGCAGCCAGGGAATGGAGGGTGTCATGCTTGGTGACCACAGGATCTCATCTCTGTTGTTTGCAGATGATGTTGTCCTGCTGGCTTCATCCAGCATTGACCTGCAGGTCTTACTGGGACGGTTTGCTGCTGAATGTGAAGCGGCTGAGATGAGAATCGGCACCTCCAAGTCTGAGTCTGTGGTCCTCGGTCAGAAAAAAGTGGATTGTCCTCTCCGGGTTGGGGACAAGCTCCTGCCCCAAGTGGAGTTTTAAGTATCTCAGGGTCTCATTCATGAGTGAGGGGAGAATGGAGCGGGAGATTGACAGACGGATCGGAGCAGCATCTGCAGTGATGCAGATGTTGTACCGGTCTGTCGTGGTGAAGAGGGAGCTGAGCTCTAAGGCAGAGCTGTTGAATTACCAGTCAATCTATCTTCCTACCGTCACCTATGGTCATGAGCTTTGGGTAATGACCGAAAGAATGAGATCACGGATACAAGCGGCTGAAATGAGCTTTCTCCATAGGATTGCTGGACTCACCCTCAGAGATGGGGTGAGGAGCTCAGTCATCTGGGAGAGGCTCAGAGTAGAACCGCTGCTCCTCCATATTGAAAGGAGTCAGTTGAGGTGGTATGGGCATCTGATCAGAATCCCTCCTGGACGCCTCCCACTTGAGGTGTTCCGGGCACATCCCACTGGGAGGAGACCCCGGGGCAGACCCAGGACTCGCTGGAGAGACTATGTCTCCCAGCTGGCCTGGGAACATCTTGGTATCCGCTCTGAAGAGCTGGAGCAGGTGGCTGGGGAGAGGGAAGTCTGGGCTTTTCTGCTTGAACTGCTGCCTCCATGACCCGAACCTCTGGAAAAGCGGTAGAAGATGGATGGCTGGAGAAAATCTCAACCATTCATTAGAACAATAACAAACTTATTCTTATAGATGTGGCAAATTTTTTGTTCTAAAATTATGGCTTCAGTTTTCTGAGAAAAAATGCAAATTTACAAAAAAAAAATTTCTAAATGTATTTTTATTTATAAGAAAAAAGTTTCATATTTGCAAAGACAAGATTTGCAACTTTTCATGAAAAATGATGCCAGCTGGGGCCGTCACAATGTCAGATTTTCTACACGATTATCACTGTAACAATATTATTGTGATAGCTGTAGAAAATGTGAAGGCAAATAATAATAATACTACCTCTGTCAGTCAGACTGATCCTGACCCGTGTTTGCTGTGTGTTTTGTAAATGCTGTATGAAGTGCACAAACGCAACAATTACTGCTGAAGGACTGTAAAAACGCAGCCAGACAACACAGATACGATATATTGCTTGTAAATATGTTGCGTGGCTACTAGTAACTTTGGCAAACGACCAGTGAGCAGTGAGTTAATGTCAATCTCAACATAAAACATGTCTAAAATACACGTGAACTTTGCTCATAAAGGCGTAGCTGCATGCGGTCTAATGTAAGCTGCTGCAATGATTCCAGAGAGGACATGCAACGAGACGGCGTTCACGTGCCGCAACGGGAAGTGTTTAAACGAGATGCTGCTGTGTGACCGCAATGACGACTGCGGCGATGGCTCCGATGAATTCAACTGCTTCATCAACGAGTGTCTCAACAGTAAGCTGAGTGGGTGCACGCAGCTATGCGACAACCTCAAGATCGGCTTCAAGGTAAATCATTAAATTCTTATATTGATGTTGCTGGGTTTTGGTTAGTCCGCAGTTTAAAAGTGATAGACTTTTTACACCTCAGCGATTCTGGTTAAATTAGAATGTCTTTGAAAAGTTGATTTATTTAGTCATTCAGTTCAAAAAATAAAACTTCTGTGTTATGTAGATTCATTACACACCGAGGGGTATATTTCAAGTGATTGTTTCTTTTCATTTTGACGGTTATGGCTTATAGCTCATTTAAACTACAAATTCAGTTTCTCAAAAAATTAGAATGTTATATAAAATTAATTGAAGATGAGAGACCCCAAACCCAAGAATGCAGAGGAGCTGAAGGCCGCTATCAAAGCAACCTGGGCCTTCGTAACGCCTCAGCAGTGCTACAGGCAGATCGCCTCCGTGCTGCGTCGCATTGATGCAGTAAATCATGCAAACGGAGCCCTGGCCAAGTGTTGAGTGTGCACATGGACATATTTTTCAGTCAGCTTTTTTTTTTTTTTTCTTTGCATCTACCTCTGCGTGCACTAAGGGCGTAGGAGGAGAGTGGCGTTTTAACACGGCAAAGGAGAATTTGAATGTGTGAGCACTATGTCTGGGCTTATGAGAATTAAAGTTTCAGCCCTTTTTTTTTTAAAATCTTGGAGTGAATACAAGTTGTTCAGTGTGCATAATGCGAATATGCTTTTTACTCCATTTATTTACACATTTTATGTAGCTTCTCTTTTGACTCCCACTGCGTGTTGGAAGACTTTACAAAGGAGACTGTAGTTATCATGGCTGTAGTTTGCTAAAGTCATGAGGCCAAAGGCTGACGTCACACACTACCAGTTTGTCCAGCGAACTCCTCCCACAGTTTTCAAGCTAGGACCGTTTTATGTCACACAGCGTTTGGACATGCATGGAAGTGCATGTGCGTAGCTATTTTTTTTTTTTGATTGTAGATTAACTGTGCTTAAACTCCTTGCTATTACATGCGTGTTAGTTTTATTACAGATCTAGAGTATATTGAATGTTCTGGTTGCTGCTGTGCCAGCTATGCACTGTTGATAATGGCTATGGATGGGTGTATCATGTATAGTGCACGGTGCTCTTGTCACTGCTGTTCCACCAACATCATTTTCTGGTGACCGTAGTAAGCGGTCTTCTCAGTATCTTCCTGCTGCAGCAGTGGCAGCCTTGTGTAATGGGTGCGGACCGTGAGACTTTGACGCATCTGCTGCGCTCTTGGCCCCTTCAGTGCAGGTGTCACCCTGGCTTCCAGCTGAAGCGCGACGGGAAGACGTGTGTGGACGTAGACGAATGCACGAGCACCTACCCCTGTTCCCAGCACTGCCTCAACACACACGGCAGCTTCCACTGTCTCTGTGTGGATGGCTTCGAGCTCAGCCCCAATGACCCCACCATCTGCAAGTCCACATCGGGTACGACAAACACACACACACCCCTGCGGTTTGCTCTTCCCTGATTCCTCCTACCCAGTTAAATGTTTTCTCCCTGGTGTCATTGCTCAGAAGTGGAGCCCTACTTGATTTTTGCCAACCGGTACTACCTGAGGAAACTCAACCTGGACGGTTCCAACTACACTCTTATAAAGCAGGTGAGAAACTTGGTACTGTGGCTGATGTTGTCATTTTCCTCCCTCTGCATGCATATCTAATGCTGTGATTGTGTCTTTTCCTTTTTCTTTTTTTTTTTTTTTTCAGGGTCTCAATAATGCAGTGGCTCTTGACTTCCACTATGCAGAGCAGATGATTTACTGGACCGACGTAACCTCACAGGGCAGCATGATTCGAAGGATGCACATGAATGGCAGCAGCATGGAGGTCAGTGTGGACGTCTCACTTGCTTTGATCTAAATGGATGTTTGGGCTACTGCGTATCTGTTTAGGCCATCTGGATGATCACAGACATTCATACTCTGTCACCTTTTGACTAATAATCCTGGCAGGTTTTGCACCGTACCTCCTTGAGTAATCCAGATGGTTTGGCGGTGGACTGGGTTGGTGGAAACTTGTACTGGTGCGACAAGGGCCGCGACACAGTTGAAGTGTCGAAGCTTAACGGGGCGTACCGGACTGTGCTGGTTAACAGTGGCCTGAGGGAGCCGCGTGCTGTGGCTGTGGATGTACGCTATGGGTAAGGAACACCACCCAGTGATCTCATCAGTCTCATCTGTCAGCAGTCTTTCAATGAATGCCAACTTTTTCCAACAAAGGACGGCTGTGAGATCAGTGAGGAATTGGCTGTGCGTTAGATGAAAGACCACAGTGGAGATCACTGAGAGATCATTGGGAGATCGATGAGATCAATGAGCGCTCCTTGAGAGTTCGTTGGGAGATTGTTTTGGACTGAGTCAACTCTGAGGGTCGTGGAGATCACTGAAGATTATTCAGTGTTCTGTTAATTTTTTTCCATCACTCAACGATCTCTCAATGATCTCCACCCCTGTGTAAAGGGGAAATTACTCGAGTATAACTAAGAGTAGTCGGCAAATAAATGGCATAAGAATAAGAAATCATCAGGTTGCTGGAGTTGTGAATAATGACTTTGCTCTTGCCAATTTGTGGTTGTTTTTTTCTGTTAAAATATTGACTGTGTTTTATAAATTTGATTGATTTTTTTTTTCTTAATGAATTTGTGACTTTTCCACATAAATTTGTGGTTGTTTTTTTTTTCCCATAAATTTGTGATTTTTTTTTCTTATACAGTCAATACTTTATTCTCATGGATAATTTTTTTTATCAAATTTGAGATTTTTCTTGTGAATTTGTTATTGTTTTAAGTTTTTGTGATAAATGTGGGACTTTTTTTTTGCCATAAATTTTCACCTTTTTTATGCACTTGCAGCATTTTTTCATGCAAATTTTGTTTTCGTTGCACTCATTGCAGTTTGGGAGGTTTTTCTCTCGACTGCATTAGCTTGAGAAAAATAAAATATGAACTTTCTAATATAATCCAGATCTTATAAAGAAATGATAGGCTGTAATAAGTCAAAATATTTCCTGATGGAGAATATAAGAGCAATGATTTGAAGTCTTATTTTAATGAAATAAAATGATTAATTCACTAACATGAGTAAATATTCAGCCTTTTTTGGTGATAAGCTATTACAGTTTAAACATGAGCGCTTCTAAGCAGTTGTTAAATCAGTAAAATTAAAAATAACTCGAGTACAACCTCATGTATGTGTGTAAAAGTTAAAGTATACTGCATTAAAACTACTCAGTATAGTACAGTTTTGTAAATAAAAAAGCTTACTTGAGTACATGTATAGGATGTACCCACCGCTACCATTATTCTTCTTTGAAATTCCACTGAAATTAAACGAGTGATTGCCTTTATTTGCTGGTTAGGTACCTTTACTGGTCTGACTGGGGTGACAGCCCCCACATAGGGAGGATTGGAATGGATGGCACCGACAGAAGCGTGATCATAGATGAGAAGATCACCTGGCCTAACGGACTCACCCTGGACTTCATCAACGATCGCATTTACTGGGCTGATGCCAGAGAGGACTACATCGAGTTTGCCAGCCTGGACGGCAAAAACAGACACACAGGTAACACGCAGGTCCACATTCTAGTGGACTTGGTGTCGCACTGTAAGAATATTAGGAACCACAGTGTATAAACGGGTCTCCATTCTGACACTCTCTTTGTTTGAGTGTCTTCTTCGTTTGTCAGGAGCCACAAGGATAAATACTCGGATGTCCTGGTTTTCCACTGGGCTTTGGCTCCACAAGGTCATGTAATCCATGAACAGGGGAGACTGTTCAGATAAGCGAGGCCTCTATAGCGCGTGTGACGTCGGCAGTGTTCAGCTGCCAGCACGGCTGCTGCAGTAATGGCTGATATTGACGTCCAGCCAAGAACGCAGAAATGCCACAGCGCACTTCATTGAATTTGCGTCACATTTAAACGTACAGACACAGTGTAAAGTTGTCGGTGGGTGGGGTTTTAGTCAATAAGCAAGACTCTTGGTTGACCAGCATGTGTGTCGTCCATCCTGACAATCTTTGTGCTGACGGAAGAACACTGTTCAGGGGGAAAAAAAAAAAAAGGGGGAACTTGTGAATGTTAATAAAATATTACATATTCGAGTTTAGGCTTGGTGGTCTACCAGTGAATTATTCACCCGTACCTGATGTGCACACCCTGTAAAGTAACAGTCTGACCGAGTGTATTTGCAGAACAAGTCTCGGTTTGTTTGACTTCAGATAAGAGCGGACCAAAGGGCACTTGATGCTAATCTCATTAACGACTCGGGCCCATCCTGATGTCGTAAGACTGCGGTTATGTGAGAACATCAGCTGTTTAAAGTATTTTAATCAGTGCTGAATCCATGCTCACGCCGTGGCCAGGTAGTGTCCCTCAGGTTTGTTCCTGCCTTTGTGACTCTTTGAAGATGTGAATCCGTTTAGATGTCTCCGGTTGACCTCAAACACTGAGAGCACACATGAAATGGCCGCTCTAGTGGGCTAGGAGCAGGTGTAAAACCTAATGGGGGTGTGCGATCCATTACATAACACACAGATCAAGTGGAGCCGCTGTAGCAGGGTGTCCCGTCCTGCTGCAGGCTTACAATGACGCTGCAAGATTTTGACAGTTTTTCTTTGTAGCACAACATCTTTATCCACTCCTGAAGTCATTAAATTTCTAACTCATCGCATGCATATTCAAATGCCTTTAAAATACTTCAAAGAAAGTTAGTTTTTTTTTTTTCTCCCCTCAGACTCAGTATTTTCCTCATCGTCAGTGGTGTGGACTTGTTGTGCGTTTGTTTCCCCCCCCCCCCTGCAGTTCTTAACCAGGACATCCCTCACATCTTTGCCATGACGCTTTTTGAGGAGTACATCTACTGGACTGACTGGGAGACAAAGTCCATCAGCAGAGCTCACAAGACTCGGGGTACCAACAAGTCTACACTGATCAGCACCCTGCATCGACCCATGGACATCCACATTTACCATCCTTACCGTCAGCCAGAGGGTGAGAGATTTGAAATTCTGTGCAGATGGAGATATTTCATTGTGTGAAATGGCACGCTGCAGGAATGGACGCTCTTTTAAGTAACTCCAATGGTAGAGCAGCTGCCAGCTTCCCTCGCCATGCTTATTATATTTTGCTTTATAGCACATAACTTGCATCCACAGTGGAACAATGTGTCATCATTACATGCCCAAATCAGAATATCATGATATTCACTTTTCCCTAGGATCAAAATTCACCCCGGGGTTATGGCGAACGGTGTGATAGTCCACCCCTCATGTGGGACTGTCCTGTCCTGCACCATGGAGGGCCAACGCCCTGCAGATTCTCTTTTCAGGCAGTCAGATTTCACTGCTCAGCGATCAGTGAGACGGAATTCATTGGCATGAGCTGCTGGAGAAACTGGATGGAAAGAAAAACCTGCTGGGTCTTGGCCCTCCATGGCTCAGGATTGGACGTCCCTGCTTTAGTGATGGACCAGGCACTTTTTGGAGCAGTGCTGCCACCTAGTGTTGATAGATGGAAATAACTGAAGACAATAATTCCTATATGACTGACAATATTTTTGGAATTTCTCAGTACGTCTTTGTGGTGCAGTAAGATCTTTTTTTTTTTTTTTTTTTTTTACCTTAACATTTGTCTATCATGCTAATGTTCAGCTTCTTATATTTTCTTGAACTTTATTAGAATAGTTGTGTAAGTTCCACAGTTCAAAAGCGTTTTGGCTTGTCTCATCCTCCCTTCCATATGAGCTTTGCTTTGACTTTTTTTTTTTTTTTTAAGTCTATGAGCATGTCTAATATGACCATCCATCATTCACGCCATTCATTTTGGATAAAAAGTGCCGGTTGGAGTCTTTTTTTTTTTTTTTTCATGACTCCAAAAGTTTCATACAGTAAATTTAACATTTATGATGAGTTCCTTTTCTCAGAGCAATCAGACTTGTAACGGTTACTGTATGGAACTGAGGTATGAAAATGACTCCAAGCTGCCAAGCCAATCCATGGGTCGCCACCTTATCAGGGTGGAGGGGTTTGCATGCCAGCGGCTATGTTGTTGTTGGGGTAACTTGCTCCTGGTAGGGTCTCCCATGACGAATTGGTCCTGGGTGAAGGACTAGACCAAGAGCAGTCCAGTAGATCCCCATGAAAAAAGTTACAACAAGGACCCAGTGTACCCCAAGGAGCCACATGGGTCCCCACCCTCCAGTAGGCTCACCACCTGCAGGAGGGCGCCGTGTGACCCGGGTGGCAGTCTGCGTTCCTCTTGTTTGGACTGCTGCCCCTCCTGCTTGGAGCCCCAGAATGGTGGTAGAAGATGGATGGATGGACACTAAAGCATTTCTCCCCTTCCTGTCCTTCCTCAGTTCTTAACCACCCCTGCCAGATAAACAACGGTGGGTGCAGTAACCTCTGCCTGCTCTCTCCTGGAGGAGGCTACAAGTGCGCCTGCCCCACCAACTTCTACCTGGCCAGCGATCAGCGCACTTGTATGTCCAACTGTACGGCCAGTCAGGTAAAGAGACTGTGTGATGGTCTGCTTTTCCTTCATTTCTAAATTTCAATGATTGCCTATCAACTTCTGGTATTATTCTTGACCTTTACTTGAAATGAGCTCTCATCCATTTCCTGTAGTTTGTCTGCAAGAACGACAAGTGCATTCCCTTCTGGTGGAGATGTGACACGGAGGATGATTGTGGGGACCGCTCCGATGAGCCAGAAGACTGCCGTAAGCATTTGACAGTGATGACTGATGCATGTGGTTAATGTGATCTTAATTTGGTGTGCAGCTCTACAGTGCAGGATGAAAAAAAAATGTAAATATCATCTAGGTGAATTTGTCATACAGTGGCTCTTTTTTTTTTTTTTTACCCCCCATAACAGCGGAGTTTAAATGCAGACCGGGGCAGTTTCAATGTGGGACGGGTATCTGCACCAACCCTGCTTACATCTGTGATGGAGACAACGACTGCCAGGACAACTCAGACGAGGCTAACTGTGGTACGCAATCATCAAATAGTTTTTACAAATTAAAACAAGGGTGGAGGGTTTTTTTTATACATTATACCATATGGCTTTATCATTTGCTGCACATCTGTCTTATTGTACCACAGATATTCATGTTTGCCTGCCAAGCCAGTTCAAGTGCTCCCACCCGAACCGCTGCATCCCTGGTATCTTCCGCTGTAACGGGCAGGACAACTGTGGCGAAGGGGAGGATGAGAAGGACTGCCGTGAGTAGCCCTCCTTCCCCCCCTCCCCCTTCAATCCCAATGTAAGGATAACGTCATCTTTCTTATTCCCTCCCACAGCTGAGGTCACCTGTGCACCCACCCAGTTCCAGTGTGCCATCACCAAACGCTGCATACCTCGCGTCTGGGTGTGCGACCGAGACAATGACTGCGTGGACGGATCGGACGAACCTGCCAACTGCAGTACGACTCCTTTTTTTTTTTTTTTTTTTTTTTTTTTCATTACTAATTCTCAGGCGTTCCAAGTGTCTGTGAGTGTCACCGCCCCCCTGTTTATTTTCCTCTCCAGCCCAGATGACTTGCGGTGTGGATGAGTTCCGGTGCAAAGACTCCGGACGGTGCATCCCGGCGCGCTGGAAGTGCGACGGCGAGGACGACTGCGGCGACGCCTCAGACGAACCAAAAGAGGAGTGTGGTGAGAATTTCTGCTCGTACTAAAAGCAGACACCTTTCACAGGATTGGCCTACTTACAGCTTTGGGGGGGTTTTTTTCTTGTAAATTTGTGAGTTTTTCATGTACAGTAAATCTGTATTTTTTTTTTATTTTTTTTTTGTAAATGTGTAACTTTTCCCTTAAAGATTTCTGTGGGTTTTGCATGAATTTCCAACTTTTCTTAATTGAAGGTTTGAATCTTTTCCTTTTCTATTAAATTTGCAACTTTTTTCCTTTAAATTTCTGACTTTATTCTTTTAAATTTGCCACTTTTTTCCTCACATTCACAACTTTTTCCATGTAAATTAGTGACTGATTTTTTTTTCTTGCAAATCTGTCTTTTCATAATTTTGCAAACTGTTTTTTTTCATAAATTTGCAGATTTTCTCAAATCTGTGAGGTTTTATTTCTTTAAAAAACTGTATATTTTTGTATAAATTTACAAGATTACTCTTTAAAAATTGTGTTATTACTCTTAAGTGTGCGACTTATTTATGGTGAGGGTTCATTTTTTTTTTAAATCAAAGTGACTTTTTTGTCTTTAACTGAAGTGATTGCCAATTGCCAATGCACTTTTTTCCAACCATTTCCAAGAAAAAATTCTGGGAAGAATTTTTCCAACTTGTGAGGAAAAAAGTTTCAAATTTACTAGAAAAATGTTGTGATTTAAAAAAAAAAAAATCACTTTTTTGTGAGGGGAAAAAACACAATATATCAAGAAAACGGCTGCAAATTTACGAGACGAGAAAAAGTAACAAATTTCAGAGAAAAAAAATGCAAATTTACAAGAAAAAGTAACAAATTTCTTATTAAAAAAAAGGTCACAAATTTAAGAGAACTTATGAAGGAAAAAAAATTGAGGGGAAAAAATGATCAATTTTAGCATAAAAAGCTGCAAATTTTTCAGAAAAACTTGCAGTTTTACAATTTTCTAACAATAAATTGCACATTTATTTTTCACAGAAACATCACAAAGTTACTCGCACAAAAGTCACAACCTTTTTGAGGGGAATTTAGAAAAAAATCAGATTTCTGAGGAACAAACCACAAATGTCCAGATGATTAATGGTCTAATGAAAAATGAATTTTGAGCTGAATTCTGCCGGCATTTGGCTGGTGTACTGGTCAAGGCGAGGAAGGCGCCGGGACCGGACGGCATCAGCGCAAAGCTCCTCAAGTCCTGTGCAGACCAGCTGTGTGGGATTGTGACGTATATCTTCAACATGAGCCTGAAACTGGGGAGGGTACCACAGCTGTGGAAAACATCTTGTGTGGTACCTGTACCAAAAACTTCCCACCCCAAAGACCTGAACAGCTACAGACCGGTGGCCTTGACGTCCCACTTGATGAAGACCCTGGAGAGACTGCTCCTTGCTCACCTCCGCCCCCTGGTGGAACCAGCGATGGATCCACTCCAGTTCGCCTACCAGCATGGCATTGGGGTGGAGGATGCGGTGATCTTCCTCCTTCACCGTTCTCTGTCCCACCTGGAGAAGCCCGGGAATATGGTGAGGATCATGTTCTTTGACTTCTCCAGTGCTTTCAACACCATCCAACCGATGATCCTGAAGGACAAGCTGCTGCGCGCAGGGGTGGACCAGCACCTGTCATCATGGATCCTGGACTACCTCACGAACCGGCCTCAGTTTGTGAGAACCCGGGACTGTGTGTCCGACACGATCATCAGTAGCACGGGGGCCCCTCAGGGAACGGTGCTGGCTCCCTTCCTGTTCACTCTTTATACTGCGGACTTCTCACACAACACAACACACTGCCATCTACAGAAGTTCTCTGATGACTCTGCGATCGTTGGCCTCATCTCCAATGGAGATGAAGCTGAGTACAGAGGGCTTATCCAGGACTTCGTGGACTGGTGCCATCGGAACTGCCTCCAGATCAACGCGAGGAAAACTAAGGAGCTGGTGGTGGACTGCCGCAGGCATGGGCAGCCCCTCACAGTACCAGTAAATATACAGGGAACAGACATCGAGATGGTGACATCCTATAAGTACCTGGGTATTCATCTGAACAATAAACTAGACTGGTCACACAATACTGATGCACTCTACAAGAAGGGACAGCGCAGGCTGTTCCTGCTGAGGAGACTCAGGTCTTTTGGTGTACAAGGGGCGCTGCTGAAGTCATTCTATGACACGGTGGTGGCATCAGCCATCACTTTTGGAGTGGTCTGCTGGGGCAGTGGCATTACTGCAGCCGATAGGAAGAGACTGAACAAACTGATTAAGAAAGCTAGCTCTGTCCTGGGGCAGCGCCTTGATCCGATGGAGGAGATAGGAGAGAGAAGGACGGTGGCTAAACTGTCATCTCTGCTGGAGTCCGAGTTCCACCCTATGCAGGACATACTGAATGCACTGAGGAGCTCATTTAGCAGCAGACTACATCATCCCAGGTGCACAACCGAGAGGTTTCGTAGGTCCTTCCTACCAACGGCTGTCAGACTGTACAACCTAAGCAGGGCTGCTCGCAGAGATAGCAAAAAGACGTAACAAACTAATAGTTTTTTGAATGCAAAAGATGCAATAGACTTACACAATGGTCCCCTCCGGCATACAACTAGGAACATACCGGTCGCTATGGAGGGTGAGAATATGTATGGGCACATAATCATACCATGTAGGATAACTAAGTAGACGGTTATGCTGTTTCATTCCATCGAGCAACAATGCTCTGCACTGTGTGTGTTTATATATTTGCATATTTATTCCATCTAGCTACAATGCTCAGCACTGGGTGTGTTTATATATTTATATATCTACATATTATTCCATCTAGCTACATTGCTCCGCACTGTGTGTGTTTATATACTTGCATATTTATTCCACCTAGCTGCAATGCTCCGTACTGTGGGTGTTTATATATTTACATATTTATTCCATCTAGCTCCAATGCTCTGCACTGTGTGTTCATATATTCATATATTTATTCCATCCAGCTACAATGCTCTGCACTGTGTGTCTGTGTGTGTGTGTATATATATATATTTTATAGTAATACGTACATATGTTTATTAGCTGCTCTTGCTTGCTTGTTTTTTTTCTTGCCTTCTGATTGTTGCTCTGAGTGTTGCTATCCCTGTGCTGTTGCAATCCTGGAATTTCCCCGTTGTGGGACTAATAAAGGCTTATCTTATCTTATCTTATCTTATATGATGTTAGTTGTGTTTTCAGTTCAAACTGTGCTGACACTAGTGTGTGATTTGCACAGCGGAGAGGACGTGTGAGCCGTACCAGTTCAGGTGTAAGAACAACCGCTGCGTGCCGGGCCGCTGGCAGTGCGACTATGACAACGACTGCGGGGACAACTCGGATGAAGACAAGTGTAGTGAGTGTCTTGATGCCAGATAAAAGCATCGGCTCGTCATGCCCACTGTGACCTCATAATCATGTCTTTTCCACTGGCATAACATACTAACATACTCTCTTTGCACCTCCTAACCGTGCGTGGTTTAGCCACGATCATTTCTGATGCATCTCACCTCATGTGACGTTTGTCTCATTTCATACTGTCCTCCTGGCCTAAACCAGAGGTAAGTTAGCTCACCTTCATACTTCATTGTCATTTTTCTCTCGTCTTTCTCCGCTGTCCTCAGAGAGTCTGCCAGCTGAGCTCAATATAATTCTTTTTCTTTGCTGTGTTTTCCTTTTGCCATTGCATACCACGTTGCAGGACTTACAGTTTGATCCCCAAAGCCCCTTTCAGACATCTCTTCCTTTGCATTAATCTGCCTTAAAGTACATTTTTCTGTCAGCATTGCAGCAAATGTGAACTAAGCTGTTAAACAAAGGGACCTGCACCATTGTAACCATAACAAAACCAGTAACAAAGCCAGCATTTTGAGTGTGTCGCATGTCTGAAAAAAGGCTACACGTGATTTTGGGTCTTGCCAAGTTCCGTTCGCTATCTTGTGTCACTTTCCCTACAGTCATCCATATAAATGTTCAACTTCTTTTGTCTCATGTTGAAAGGTGAAAAAAACCCAACCCTGTATCTTACTTGATCTTCAGCCATATTTATTTGCCAGTGACATCACCTTTTTCCTTCTATAGCGCCGCGACAGTGCTCAGAAAGTGAGTTTGCCTGCACAAACGGCCGCTGCATTGCTGGGAGATGGAAGTGTGATGGAGACCATGACTGTGCCGATGGATCTGATGAGGTGCTAATGTACAGACTCAATACCATATACAGCATAAAGTGTACACACCATATAATAAGCTGGCTGTAGTGTGCACAGCTGTAAATTAATACTCTGTTGAAAACCTTTTAATTACAGCATTCATTTTTTTTTTTTTTTTTTTGTAGAAGTCTATCAGCATGCCACATCTTGACTCGGCAATATTTGCACTGTAAATCTTTCAGACTGTAAGGGCAACTTTGGTGCACAGCCCTCCTCAGGTCACCCCATAGATTTTCAGTCGGATTTAAGTCTGGGCTCTGGCCGGTCCCGTCCAAAACCTGGGATTTTAGCCACTTCTTGATGACAGTCTTCACTGTGTTCCGTGGAAATTTTTTGTACCCTTCTCCTGACTGATATCTTTCAGCAGTGAGATCAGTTTGATGCTTTGTAAGCTCTCTGCAAAATATGGCTTTTGTTGTCGGATGCAACTGTAAAAGTCAGAAAAATCCTGTTGGAACTGCTAAACTTTTGGGGGGATCAGAGTTACTTTAGTTGATGGCACTGTGTACCAAAAAAGATGGAATGTTGTAATAACTCAAAAGGGGCTTCAACAAAGTATCAGTTAACAGGTGTACAGACTTATGCAACCAGCTTGTTGTGTATTGTTCTCCCTAACCGTTTTGTTGGTTTTTCAATTGAACTGTACAGGTTATAGGTCACATTTTTAGGTGGGAAAAGTTTGTAAATGATTTCTTGTGTGTTTGTTGCATCACAAAAACCTGCCATTTTAACCGTGATGTGTACACTTTATATATCCACGACACATCCGTGTGTTTACCATTCATCCTAAGCTGATTCCAAATGGCTGAGGCTTGTGTTGCTTTGCAGCACGACTGTGTTCTGAAGTGCGACATTGACCAGTTCCAGTGTAAAAACGGGCACTGTATTCCAATCCGTTGGCGATGCGACGCCGACCCTGACTGCATGGACGGCAGTGATGAGGAGAACTGTGACAGTGCTGGTAAATGTGGTTTTCTAGTCATATATACAGTATTGCTTTGAATTACATTGTTTTACACGACTATTTCTGATTTGTTTGGTAATTTGTATGTTTAAAACAATTAATCTGACTTTAATTGAGACAGAAATCAGTTTTGTCATGAGTTGAACATCATGAAATTAAGGTGTGTCTCGCCCCCCCTTCCCCCATTATTCTCAGCTGGTCGTCACTGCCCTATGGATGAGTTCCAGTGTAACAACACTCTATGCAAACCCCTTGCCTGGAAGTGTGATGGAGAGGATGACTGCGGGGACAACTCTGACGAGATCCCCGATGAATGCAGTGAGTGCTGCAGCTTTACTAATAACACACGCTGAATGCCAGTCTTCATCTTCTGTCCTGACCCGTTCTCCTTTTCTACCCTCTACTCCTCCTTGTATCTCACCCCCCCCCCCCCCCGCTCGGATCTTAGGGAAGTTCCAGTGTCCGCCCACCAGAGCATTCCGCTGCCAAAATGACCGCGTGTGTCTGCAGGTGTCAAAGAGGTGCGACGGCATCAACAACTGCGGGGACAACTCAGACGAGTTGGACTGCGGTAAGCTGTGCATTTGTTCAAGTTTTGCATTCTGCACTTGTGGCATCTAGAAGCAGTGCATACTAACGTGAGTTTGTGCCCCTGTCTGCTGACAGAGGGAACTCCAGGTGTTCCAACTTGTGAGAAGGATGAGTTTCTGTGCTCCAACGGCAGATGCATCAGCGCCACTCTGCGCTGTAACTTCTTTAATGACTGCGAAGACCACGGCTCTGATGAGATCGACTGCAAGACAGGTGCCTCTATTTAATATGGCATAGCTGGTGTATTTGAATGCTATTGCACATGAATTTGGCTGTCTGGAGTGAGTAACAATGGAAAACAAAACCCTGTCACCTTCTTAAGGTCCTCCTTGGTCTCACAAGGTCTTAATCAGTGAGCCGTTCCATTTTGCCTCTGGCTGTGACATAACAGCCTAATCTCATTGGAACAATATTTTCTATTTTGACTGGAATAGCCCTGAAATCACCTAGCTAGCGTAGCAACCACGTGTGGCTCCCCCTTGACATAACTCACTCCATCAACATCCATATTTCCAGTCATATTATTTCCCAGCACATGTGCATATATCTCATTCTCGACATTATTTTAGCTCATTTTACTATTGTTTATTGTACTCAGATCAGGACAGCTCCTTCAGGAACGGTGGTTAGCCTTAGCTGGCAGCCACTCACCCATCCAGACTTGTTTATATGCTTTTTAACCCACAGGGACAAGCCCTATCCTACCGTCCACTGAAACCATACACCCCTGTCCCTGACAGTGCTGTATTTGCACTTTTATCCTCTTAAGGTTTGCCAGTTTTGTGTTAGTTAGCACAGGCTATGTCCAACAACTGGAGTTCACCAGCTAGCATTGGCCTCAACCACAGATCTCAGAAGTGATGAACGAGATGGGGTGAGGTAAACTGGTGTTCATATGCATTTAACGAAAACATACTCTGAAAAAGGGTCGCTGTGAAGAAGAGAATGGTGCTGGAATATTTAAGCCCAAGGTATTTTGACCAAAATGCAGATATTTCATTAATACCTCTGGAAACTGTGCCAACATAAGAAAAAGTGGCATTTTATGTCCCCTTTAAATTTCCGAATGCTCATCTTGTGTTTTTCTTTCCAGACACAAAGCTGAATGACTGCCGGAGTAACAGAACCCAGTGTGGCGATGGGGACGAGGCCCACTGTGTCACCAGTGGGGCTGACTCCTTCTGCTCCTGCAAACCAGGCTTCCAAAAAACAGGGCACCGCACCTGTGGAGGTACATGCATTAAGGGGGGGGGGGGGCTCAAAATGACAAACAACTACTCATTTCAGATGCTAAAAAAACATTTTAGATAAAAAATTCATTTATCCTTCGGGGTGAGGAGTGGAAGTGTAATATGATTTACCTTTGGCTCTCTGTTTCTCAGATAAGAATGAGTGTCTGCAGTTTGGAGTGTGTTCTCACATCTGCAACAACACCAAAGGCTCCTTCAAATGCAGCTGCCACAAGTACTTCTCCAGGATCAACGACAACTGCAAGGCTGACAGTGAGGACCAGACGTTTATTTGTTTTTATGCTTTCCTTTCTTATAATAGTTATTGAGTTCAAGGGCTTATTATTCAGACTTTCTCTCTTGGCTTTGCAGACTTGAACAGCAGTCGACAGATTCTCTACATAGCTGATGACAATGAGATCCGGAGTCTGGACCCCGGCATGCCCAACTGGCGCTACGAGCAGACCTTCCAGGGCGATGCCAGCGTCCGCATTGACGCCATGGACGTGCATGTCAAGACCAACCGTATCTTCTGGACCAACTGGCACACGGGCCGCATCTCCTCCTATGAAATTCCAGGATCTTCGGCATCATCGTCTTCCAGAATCACCAACCTGCAGGTAAAGCTGGTCACGCCTGTAAATCACCACCATCCTAACAACACACCCACTTGCCTCACCTAAACAATTTCTGAAGACCCTTCTGCTTTTATTCAGATCAAAGAGCTGAAGATGCCCCGTGGCATAGCTGTGGACTGGGTGGCAGGTAACCTTTACTGGACCGACTCGGGTCGAGATGTCATTGAAGTTGCTCAGATATCAGGCCAGCACTACAAGACTCTCATCTCTGGGATGATAGATGAGCCGTATGCCATTGTAGTGGATCCACAGAGAGGGTAAAGGCAGGATTTATTTTAAAAGTCTTGTTGTTATGTGGTATTTTGTAATCATGTTTTCCATTCCTGTGTGTCCTTTCAGTACCATGTACTGGGCAGACTGGGGGAACCACCCTAAAATTGAGACGGCTTCCATGGATGGTACTCTACGACAAACTCTAGTCCATGAGAACATCCAGTGGCCCACAGGTCAGTACTGCAGGAAGACCATTTATTTTGACACTAAGGCTACATTCACATTACATGCCATATTGTTCAGTTCTGATTCTTTTTGTCCAATTGGCTATATCTGTCACAATACTTCACTTTCATAATCACAAGTGACTTTTAACTGACCCTTATATGAATGCCTCTGTCCTCTGAAATGGGACGCGTGCACACATCCATATTTCATCGACAACTAAAGATATCATATTTGCACATCCACTCGGTCATTTTAAATCATTTTTAGTAAACGTGATTGAGATTTTGCTATGGAAGGTGGCTGCAGTTAGTCGGCTGTATGTGATGAGGTCCAGATAGGGTGACCAGGTGTCTGGCACAAAGTGGGACACTTCGTCACCCTAGGTCCCGAAGATGGAAGTCAGACATTGGTGGTATGAGCTGTTTTAGCAGCAGCTGCTAACATGGATACTGATGGCATCAGGGCCTACTGAGTGCACAGAAGTCAAAAGTCAGTCACGTCGCATGACAGCATATCAGATATGTCTGATCTAGGAGCACAGGCAAAGTGACTCAGATCCAAACTTTCACACTGGATTTTGGATCTGATTTGTGCAAGCAGACAGCCCTTCAAAGATTCGAAAAATTTTGTCAATACAGTGATCCCTCGCTACTTCGCGCTTCACCTTTCGCGCCCTCAGTGCATCGTGGATTTTTCAAAAATATTCATCAAAAATTCAAAATTGAGAAAAAATGGGCGGGCGCTAGCAGAAGGCAGGGAGACTACATTAGAACATCAGGTATCAACACGGAGAGCCCGCACTACTCAAAATCCACCTCTCTGACCACCGCTCCACTCCTCTCCGCCCACCTCTTCACCGCTCGGGAATCTCGCAAGCTGATTGGCCGAGACGTTTTACCTCGCAAGCTGATTGGCCGAGACGTTTTACCCAGCTTCTCTCCCTGCCGAGCGCCCATACCCAGCGAAGGAAGACCACATTCATTGTTCTTTATCGCTCGTGTTGCTTAGTCTTGCCGCGTGGAACTTTTCGCTGTTCTCTTGTGCCTTTTTGTGCGAAATAGTCTTCCCGTCGAGCCACTACGCCGCCTCCTGCAGCTTCCCTCGACGATCCTGCGCCTCTAGCACCTGACAATGAGGCGTCACCTGAGGAGCAGTAAAGCTCTCATTAACCTGTGCAGTAAATCATCTTCATCTTGAGTTACGTATCTTGTTATAAGAATAAAAAAGTTCTAAAAACATATTTATGTACACTTTATTTACATCTAAGTATGTATGTACGTTTACACACACACACACACACACGTATCATATGAGAGAGAGAGTGAGAGAATGAACGTACGTATTATTTATGGGTGACGTCATTAGGGGTGACGCTACTTCGCGGTTTTTCACTTTTCGCGGTCGGTTCTGGAACCCATTAACCGCGATAAGTGAGGGATCACTGTACAGTGGTACCTCTACTTACAAATTTAATTCGTTCCGGAAGAATTCTCGTAACGTGAAAAATTTGTAAGTAGAGGCGCGTTTTACATGTAAATGCCGTAATCCGTTCCAAGCCCCCAAAATTCGGGCATAAATTTTTTATAAATCGTAAAAACGCATCAAAACATGTAACAAATACATGTTACAATTAGATTACTGCACAATAAACATAAAATGAGAGTTTAAAATGAGAGAAAGAATAATAAAAGAGAATAATAAAAATTATGTTCATTTACCCTTTAACTGCTATCGTCGTCGACGTCGTCACCGTTTGCCTTCTTTGGTTCATGTTCTGATCCAAGGACGTTTGCTTTTGTCGGCTTGTAAGTGCTTCGTTTTGTTTTAATACCGTGCTGATCGTTGATGTATTACGGCCATATTCTTTGGCGAGGTCAACCAAACGCATAAAGTTTTGGAAAAAAAAAAAAACTTCGTGGCCAATGGGATACCAGGAAGATGCTAGGCGATAGCCAATGGCAGAGCAGCTACAGGTATGTTTACGTTCGGTAAACTACGGAAGCTGCGAGGAGCGCGTACTTTTTTGCCTTTCGTATCCTGAAATTTCGTTCGTAACTAGAGGCAATATTTTCCCGTTGAGGCGTCTCGTAACCTGAAAATTCCGTATGTAGAGACGTTCGTAAGTAGAGGTACCACTGTACTTCTATATGTACAGGACATACAGGAGAATTGAAATGCCGTGTCTCTCTCTCTTACTGGTGTGAGCAATATATATATATATATATATATATATATATATATATATATATATATATAAGAAAAGAAGGAGTAAGGATGAAAAACAACAACAGCAGTCTATGTACAGTAATGCTACCCATAGTGCAAAAAATAAAAGATAAAACCCAGCAATCCTATGCACAGAAAAAGTTAATTAAATTAAATCACCCTTATTGTCATTCAACTGTACAACCAATCATGTACAGTAGAACGAGATTGTGTTTTACCTACCTACTGTGTTAATCACACACACCCCAAGTGCAGAATCAGAGGGCCGCTGCCATGCAAGGCACCGCCACAAATTTCCCTCCTCCATTCCATTATTGCTGAGCACCAAGCTGGATGGCAGGAAGTTCCACTTTTATATGGTCTTCGGCATTACCCGGCCGGGATTTGAACCCCTGCCTCCCGGGTGTGGGGCGGATGCTCTACCAACTGAGCCACCGGTCCGAAAAAGTGGAGCCGTAATACCTGTAATTGCAAGTTCAGTGCAGTATGTAGGTGCAGACAGTGACGGATAGGACTGCACATGATCAATAGTTCAATAACAGACAGACAGCAGCAGATATGGTATTTGTGCAAATGGTTGCAGTAAGGTGTAGAGACATGCAGCAGCAGATGTAATTACTGTTGGTGTGCCAAGTCTTTCTGTGCTAACAGCTGAGGTAGTTATTATGTGGGCGAGTGTGTTACGGTCCAGGGATGGGGTGGGGGGGGGGGAGTGGGCAGAGTTCAAGGTCCTAATGGCCTGGTGAACAAAGCTGTTTAGCCGTCTTGTGGAGTGGGCCCGGAGGCATCGGTACCTTTTTCCCGAGGGCAGAGGGGTGGGAGGTGTCGCCTGCAATGTTGATGGCTCTGCGGGTGAGGTAGATGTCCAGGAAGGGGGGCAGAGGGGTACCGATGATCTTGCTGGCTGCTTTCACTGTGCATTGTAGTGTATTCCAGCAGGAGGCGGTGCAGCTTCCATACCACACCGTGATCCAACTGGTGAGGATGCTCTCAATGGTGCCCCAGTAGAATGAGCACATGATGGGGGGTGGGACTCTTGATCTCTTCATTTTGCGGAGGAAATGGAGGCAAGTTTGAGCCTTCTTGGCCAGTGATGTGGTGTTGTTGGAGCAGGAGAGGTCCTCAGAGATGTGCACCCCCAGGAACTTGGTGCTGCTCACCCTCTCCACAGCTGCTCCATCGATGATCAGAGGGGGCTGCTGTGTGTGTGCCCTCCTGAAGTTGACCACAGTCTCCTTGGTTTTTACCACGTTCAGGAAGAGATTGTCTTTACACCACTGGACCAGTTGGCTCACCTCATTTCTATAGTTGGCCTCTTCATTGTTTGTGATGAGGCCCACCACCATTGTGTCGTCCGCAAACTTGATGATGTGTTTGGTGCTGTAGGCTGGTACACAGTCATGGGTCAGCAGGGTGAAGAGCATCGGGTTGAGCACACATCCTTGTGGGGCCCCTGGGCTCAGTGTGATGGTCTTGGAGGTGTTGCTGCCAACCCGCACGTTCTGTGGCCTCCCTGTGATAAAGTTCAGCATGCAGTTACAGAGAGAGGTTTTGAGTCCCAGGTGTCTGAGTTTTTGTATTAGGTGCCTGGGGATGATTGTGTTGAATGCTGAACTGAAATCCAAGAACAGTATTCGCACGTAGGAGTTCTTTGAGTCCAGGTGAGTGAGGGCTGGATGGAGAACAGCAGCAACGGCATCTTTTGTGGATCTTTTTGACCTGTATGCAAACTGAGATGGGTCGTGGAAGGGACGGAAGGTGGACTTGATGTTCTGCATGACCAGCCGCTCGAAGCACTTCATTATGATGGAGGTCAGTGCTATGGGCTGGTAATACATTGTGGCTGGATGGGATGGGCTTCTTTGGGACTGGTATTATGGTAGCAGTTTTGAAACATGTGGGAACAACAGCTTGACTCAGGGAGATGTTGAAGATGTCGGCCAGGACATTCTTGAGCTCCTCCGCACAGTCCTTCAGAACGTGACCTGGTATGTTGTCTGGTCCAGCTGCCTTGCGTGGGTTTGTCCTGGAGAGGGTCCTCTTCACGCTAGCCAGATCCAGACTTATAGGCTGCTCGTCTGGGGGAGGCTATAAGTTTACCTTTATACCCCCTTTACACAGAGGTAGAGATCATTGAGAGATCTGTCCAAATTTTGATCTATCAATGATCTCCAGTGATCTCCACAGTTGCCATGGTCACCTCAAAGTTTTGACTCGGTCCAAAAACACCCAAGGAGCTCCCAAATGATTTCAAAGACCAAAAATTGGCCCAGTCTGTCATCAATCTTGGTGCTGTGTAAAGGGGCCCTTGAGGCTTTTCCATTTATCTTCCACTCATCTCCAATTAATTTTCCTTTCTTTACAGTTATTCATAGTGTGTAAATAATAAAAAATTGGATGTAAAGCTTGCTGTAATAGGGGCTGGCATTCTACTCTCGGCAAATTTATGTTAATACTGTGTAAATATATATACTGCATCTATGATAATGTTGGCAACAGGAAACGTCTGATGTACTAATACAGCAGGTGGAAGTTAAGAAGTACTTAACTCATTTTCAGACATTTTATAAGGCTGTTTATCTTTTTTTGCTTCTCACGCCACAGAGTGTGACATGTCTGAATTTATTAATTCGTCTTCTCAGGTCTCGCCGTGGACATCTTCAACGAGCGTCTCTACTGGGCAGACGCTAAACTCTCGGTCATCGGAAGCGTTCGTCTGGATGGCTCTGATCCTGTCATCGCTGTGTCTGGCATCAAAAACAGTTGAGTTCTTTCTGCTCCCTACAAAACTGTGCAAAATCTGAAAATTTATAACTCTGACATTGGCTGTGTTTACATGCACAGAAATAAACTGATTTTAATCAGATTTCTGGAGCTGATTATTTTTAGTCATGTAGACAGAATGATCAGATGAAGGCCATTATTGGGTTATAAGAAATCAGATCAAGACAAGTAGTTTATTGCCCAACTAGAAAAGCACTCAGAGAGCACATACCCTCCACCAAGGCTGCACGATAGGGCCTTGGTGGAGGTTTGCGCTCATGGATCACCTCCAAAATGTAACTGGGCTCAGTGTCTGAATTGTCTCTTTTTCTTACTTCTAGATTTGCTCCATCCATTCAGCATAGATGTATTTGAGGACTATATATACGGGGTCACATATGTGAACAACATTGTCTTCCGGGTCAACAAGTTTGGAAAAGGCCCCATGGAGAATCTTACTACTGGCATCAACCACGCTAGTGACATAGTTCTGTATTACCGTTACAAGCAGCCAGAAGGTGAGAGTCAAATATACAGTCGGTTGAGTTTTTAATTAAGAGATGTTTCTTTTCACACAGTCAGCAATGATTTTGTTAATACTTAGGGTGCTCATTGCAGATTTTCTGATTTGTCGTCTTATTTCTCTCTGCACCAGTGACTAACCCCTGTGACAGGAAGAAGTGTGAGTGGCTGTGTCTGCTCAGCCCCAGTGGGCCGGTGTGCACCTGTCCTAATAACTACATTGCAGACAATGGCACATGCGTGGAGAGACCAAACCCCACCCAGTCGCCATTCTGTAAGAAAGCACTTAAAGACTATCTCGGCTTCACCTCTTTTTGGCCATTTAGATCCTGCATTTAAAGTCTGCTCCCGTTTCACAGCTCCGCCCTCGGGGCCCTGCACCGTTCAGTGTCAGAACGGCGGGAGCTGCTTCCTCAACGCCCGTCAAGTGGCCAAATGTCGCTGTCAGCCGAGCTACACGGGAGAGAGATGTGAGATCAACCTGTGCAGAGACTACTGCAAGAATGGGGGCACCTGCACAGCTTCTCATACAGGTAAGAGGAAACGCGCCAAAGACATTCACTTCAGCCTCAGCTGTATGTTTTATCTGGCACTGGTGAGCAAAGTTAACACATATGCTAAACAGCAAAACGGAGAGAATTACATTTTTTTTTTAATGCTGTAAAATGTCTTTAATCAGAAATGTATTAAAATGTGTGAACACGTAATGGCATCTAAGGGAACACTGCATCCATCCTCTCGACCAAACTGACACTGAGTGATCCTCAGGTGGGTCTGCATCTAGGTTGGGCTCAAGGCTGACATTCATCACCTATGAGGAGTATGTGTCATTTCAACTTTGAGTAGCCTATATGTAGAGAGAAGCTAAGGCTCAGAGGCTGTTCCGCAGGCTGGAATGAACCACTAATTTATGGTCTGGTCATTTTGTATGTTTGAAATAATCAGCATCTTCTCCCAGCCATTTATTTGTCCTCTCAAGTAGTCCTTACTAAAGGGGACATGTTGACACGGTTCCCAGAGGTGGTGTTAATGAAATTTTTTGTGGCATGCTTTGGTTAAAATTCCTCAAGGTTTCTACATGGCAGCAGCAGATTAAACATCCCTTTTCACTCTGACCCATTTCGCTGCATGATGCTTTGAATGCAGATAAGCCCCAGTTCACGCCACCTTTCCTCTTCTGTCATTTCTGAGATCTGTGGTTGAGGCTAGCTTTTAGATGATTGGCTAATAGCCCTGGAAGCAAACACAGAGCCCAAATAAGGATTTATCAGTTACAGGGGTATGTGGTTCGTGTGATATGCGATATGACCTGGGGTTTAATACGTATGCACAGAAACAACCCTGAAATGATTGAATAGCTTGTTCTGCTAACTGCTCCTAACAGCTAGAGTGTGGTCAAATAAGCTAAAATAACATCTAGGAATGAGATGTATGGTAAAGTGCGAAGCTAACTTTGCTAACGACCTAATATACCAGTGCATCCCAGGCAAAACCTAAAAGTTCGGTGGAGATAAAAACTGGATGGCTTTGACCTTGGCTGGAACAGAGAACTGTAACTGTGTTCTAGGTGCACCCACTTGCAGATGTCCGAAAGGCTTCACGGGTCCCAACTGCAACCTCCACACTTGTCAGGACTACTGCCTAAACGGAGGAAACTGCTCCGTCAACTTGGGCAACCAGCCAACCTGTAGCTGCCCACCAGAGTACAAGGGAGACCAGTGCCAGTACAGTAAGTGACTTTAAATCAAACGGCCTCTAGCTGTTGCTTTCATCTAAGGAACAAATGTACTTTCACAAAAATATGTCACTTGTCACTCTGGTTATAGCAGCTCTCTCTCTTCCCATCTTCAGGTAAATGTGAAGGCTTCTGCCTGAACGGTGGAACCTGCCTGCAAACCAACAACGGCACCAGACACTGTCAGTGCCCCACTCAGTTCCTCGGCCTGCAGTGTGACCTTGACAAGTGTCAGTTCTGTGGAACGGGCAAGTGTTTGCCGTCGGCCTCTGGGGACGTGAAGTGCAGGTATGCAAGGCGTACACTTGTATTTGTAAATATTTCCTAACTTTTATTTTGGATGGCCGAGCGCTGTGTGAGAAAAGTGTTGCTGACTTTTGTGGTTTTTTTGGTCTATGTGTAGATGTTCCAATGGCCGTCTCCAACCCAGCTGCTATTCCTGCCTGAACTATTGCACACGAGGTCAATGCTCCGTCAACACTCGCACTCTGCTGCCACAGTGCACGTAAGACCCCTCACACACGAGAATAGACTTCATTATTGTCTTTTTAGCTCACTCGTTCACTCCTTCTTTTTTTTTTTTTTTTTAATAACTGTGACTGTGTCCAGGTGTCCCGCTGGATGGAGGGGATACAGATGTGAAGTTGCAGCTGCTCCTGTAGGAACTTCGGATTCTGGTGGCAGTAAGTCGCGCAAGTTTCTGACGGAGACAGCAGTGCAAGCAGAAGGCGCCCTCTGACTCGGTTTGCTCACCTCCTTTGTTTGCTCACAGGCACTGCCTCCATCGTCATCCCAGTTCTGCTCCTGCTGCTGCTGGCACTGCTGGTTGTTGGTGCCATCTTGTGGTACAAGCGGAGGATGCGCGGGTGAGTCCTGTTGGGAATTTCCCTTTAATCGTTCAAACTGCACTTCAGAGGCGGGCAGGGTGACCAGAGGTTGTACTCAAGTAAAAGTTGCATTACCTGATGACATTAAGTACTCGAGGGCGGTGCAGTGGCGCAGTGGTTAGCACTGTGGCAGCACAGCAACTCACCCTTGGCCATGGGATCCCTGGTCCGATCCCAGCCCCTGACCAACAGTGATCTGTGTGGAGTTTGCATGTTCTCCCCGTGTCTGCGTGGGTTTACTCCGGGATTTCTCTGGTTTCCTCCCACAGGCCAAAAACATGTAAGTTAGGTTAATTGGCAACTCTAAAGTGGCCCTAGGTGTGAATGTGTGTGTGAATGGTAAAGGGATAGCGCCGTACCGTGGCTGCTTCATCCATCCAGGTGGATGCCCTCAATTTCCCCTCTGGGGATCAATAAAGTATACAAAATAAAAAAAAAAAAAAAAAATCAAAATCAAGTATAAGAAAAAGTAGTCACCCAATAATGTATTTAACATAATCCAGATGGTATTTTGTAAAGGAAGAGTAAACGGTGGTACAGTTAAATTAGATATTTACATTTTCTCTTCCTAAATCTACACAAATAAAAATGTAGCCTGTCCTTCAATAAAACTGTTCAGTAAAGTACAATTGTGTGGCAAAAGTTACTTGAGTAACTGTAACTGGTTACTACCCACCTCTGCTCCATTTTCCATCTGGTCTTTCACACCTATGCTGTCTAGCCTCTCTTACTTTTTGATAATCATCTATTTCCTGTCTCCCAGGTCTCTATGCCCGGGCAAATCTCGTTCTCAGTGCTCGCGGTAACTTGATAGGGTTCACTCGCTGACCTACAACCCCCTCACCCCTTCCCAACAGTCAGACTGGCCATGCTTTGTGTCTGCCCATTTGTCCACCCCTGACCGTCAGTGCTGTAATCTGTCCATTTGTCCTTGCCTACCGCCTCCTGTTTGCTTCCCACGGGGTTTCCCAACAAACACCACCAGGCCTTATTGACTGTGAGGAAGCGTTGGTGGTGATCTCCATCCCTCCCCCCCGTTTACGTGTGTAAATGTTAGGCTTATGCTATCTGTGCTTGCAGAGTAAATCATGAATCTGTGCATCTTAAGGACACAGTTATTAATGTACATGCAAACAGCCAAATATTTGCAATGTGAAAATCCAGCATTCTCCACGATGGACATGCTGCAGTAATATTGGGTGGGTTTGATCAAATGACCTTTTGAGAAGAAGCTCATTTGATGGCCTTTAATGTGTTGTCTTGTTTGTGTTGACTGCTGAGTCACCTGGTTTATGGTGGTGATGATCCTTTACTGGATTTATCTCAAATATTAACGTGTGTAAATGTGTATTTTTTTTTTCTTTTGAAAGAAGACGACCATCTAAAACTATTCCTAAAAAAAGGCTAATGACTTTGTTTATGTCCACCTTTCTGCAGAGCCAAAGGCTTCCAGCATCACAGAATGACAAATGGGGCCATGAACGTTGAGATTGGGAACCCTGCCTATAAGATCTATGAAGGAGACCCAGATGACGACGCTGGGGAGCTCCTGGATCCAGACTTTGCTCTAGACCCCGACAAGGTAACACAACTAAAAGCGCTATTGTTGAAAAGGTTCAGCCCATAATTTTTACCTTTTTAATTTAAATGTAAGGATGCTGAGTGGCCGGCCCCTGACTTTATTCTTTAGCTGGCTTTGTAGTTTCTTTGTTGTTTTTTTTTCACATGTTCACACACAAAATGTAGTGTCGCTTTTATTGCTTTGCTAGAAATTTGCAGCTATAAAAACGGTTTCCTTTGTGGTGAACCATGGTAGCGTTTTTGGAAGATGCTCACTTGCATACAAAACCAACAATCCAAAACCGTCAGGGCTGTAGCAGTAAGCAGAGAAATATAAAATTATAACCGATTCCCTTCTTAAGCGAAGACTTGTAGCAAATGCTGTTTTGTTTAGTTTTTTTCCTTGTGTGCCACGCATCCACCATGTGATTTTCTTTGCTCTGCAGCCGACCAACTTCACCAACCCGGTGTATGCAACCCTGTACATGGGCGCCCACAACAGCCGCAACTCCCTGGCGAGCACTGACGAAAAGAAGGAGCTCCTCTCCCAGGCCGACGAGGACATGAGTGACCCGCTGGCGTAGAGCTCGGCCTGGCCTGAACTCTGCCAGCTTTGCCCTGCCTTGCCCAACCCAGTGCTGAGCCAGCAAAGCTCTCTCATCTTATGCCTTTACCAACTGAAAAGAAAAAGCAACAAAAAGGAAAAAAAAAAAAAAAAAAAAAAAGCGAGAACACTGTATAAAATGTATAAAATGAAGGACTACTTTTTTAAGTGATTGCAGTATTATATTTTCTTCATTGACGACGACAACAACAAAAAAAAGGAAACTCCTCTGGTGATGGAAAAGGAACCATTTTATAGACGTTTTATTCAGTTCTTTTTAATTTGCTCACCTCCTCACAACTCTCTCGTGTCACGCATATAGCCACTACCTCTGTGCAAATGTAGAAGAGAGATACAAATGGCAGTGGAACAATTTTAATTTTTTATTTTTGTATGAATTGTATAGGGGGGAGAATATTGTTCCATCTGTGGGGGGGGCGGGGGCGGGGGGGAGCTGAAGAGTCTTCATCATTCCTGAAAGAATTCAGAAGTGTCGTCATGAATGCGTCCCGTGCGCTGGCTCGGCTCAGTCTCTCAAAATTGTGTGTGTATATGTATGTTTGCTGCTGGGGGTCTGGAGGGGGGAAATGATGACGTTTAACTGCACGTGTACACACGGAGGGCTGTGGCTGCAAAGGGAAACATTCGAGTGATTGTCTTTTACCTCCTTGCACAGACTAAAGTTATATATATATAGCATATATATATATATATTTCCACATATACGAACCTATTAACAAAGTGTCTTGAAAAATATAAGCAGGAATTCAAACACCAGTAACAAATAGCAGTCTGTACTTTGTAACGGTTTCTTTATTTTGCGTTGTCATATATATGTGTCGGCGATGAATGAGTTTATGGAGGTGTGCGTGTGCGCTGGATGAACATGATTGTAATTAAGTCCACATTCCAGGATGGAAAGTCTGGATGGATGCCCGTGGCCTTGGTTCAGCCTACAGCAGGACATTCTGGACGGGAGCTCTGAAACTCCTCTGGAAGGTTCTTCTAACTTCTGTGAATTTCCAGTCATGACTTAAAAAAAAAAAATGCAGCTGGTAATTAGATGAGAGTGGTTGCATTTAGCTTTTGTTCCTTGTCTTTTGACTGTAAACATGCAGTGCTGTGAAAAAGTCATTTGCCCCCCTTCCCGATTTCTTATATTTTTGCATATTTGTCACACTTAAATGTTTCAGATCATCAAACAAATTTCAGTATTAGACAAAGGTAACCTGAGTCAATACAAACGGCAATTTTTAAATGATTTTATTTATTGAGGGGAAAAAATAAGCTATCCAAACCTACCTGGCCCTATGTGGAAAAAGTAATTTTCCCCTAAACCTATTCACTGGTTGTGCCACCCTTGGCACTTTGTCAGATAGGTTCTATTTAAGTGATTTCTTGATTCAACATGTCTGGCAGTAATCAAGCCTGGGTGTGGCTAGTAACGCTGAACTTGGCTTTCCATAAAATTAGGTTAATCACATTCAATTCATAATGTAACAAGGATGGGCAATTAGTTTTTTTCACATAGGGCCAGGTAGGTTTGGATAGCTTTTTTCCCTTAATAAATGAAGTCATCATTCCATCATCGCCATAGCAGTCTGTCGGGGGTGACAATGACTGTTTCACCCAAATCCGATCAGATTCCTCCAGACATTTTGTGTTTACTCGGTTATCTTTGTCTAATGTTACAATTTGTTTAATGATCTGAAATGTTTAAGTGTGACAAATATAGAAGAAACCAGGAAGGGGGCAAATACTTTTTCACAGCATTGTACTTTCAGGAAAGGCCAGGGAGACTGTGTGATGGTACATATGTCTGTGGGAGATTATTTTTTTTTTCCACTGTATGCTATAACATGGATACGTAATTTAGGTTAATGCTTGTTAAGTGCATTCCCAGGAAGGAGACCGGCTGGCTTCCTGATAAGCTTTCCTTTTTAATTCCTTTGCTTTGCTGCTAACCATTTGTGTTTCTGCCATTTTTTTTAAAAGTATCACTCACTGTCTCACTGTTTTTAACTTGAGTTTATCAGCCATATCACTGCATGGTGCTTACACGCCCAGCCGACAGGAAACTCTGCTTTACCCCTCACTTGATAACAGTATTCATCCCATCTTTCTTCCTTTTATTCCGTCATGCTCTGTTAAATATGTGACCATGTAAATTAGAACGATCACGTTTCAGTTGGATATTTGTTTTAAATTTTAATTTGGTGGCAAAAAAAAACCCTCCAGTGTTTGTGGTTTTGATTGTTTTGTTATAATTTCATTTCTTTTTTTTGATATAATGAATTAAATGGATTTTTATAGTAGAAATGTATAATGGCCCTGTCTGTCATTTGGGGAGCTTGAGTGGCAAAGCAGTCCCTCATTATTTCATGCTAGAGTACGTCGGAAAGTCGCCTCAATTATGAGTAAAAATGAAAGAAATAAAACATGTAGAGAAATTGCTTGTTTGAATGTTGCTTCATCGAAGGAAAAAAAAAAAAAAACCCCACCATACTTTGCTTTACACTCCTGGGCAGAAACAAGAAATATCCAGTCTTGTAATTCATTATATTTATTAAACAAAGTGTCATAATCAGGCAACTGATGAAATCACTGAATGTACAAATGTCCAATTAACGAATAGTGTTTCCTACAATCTTTAGCCAAATTAAGTAGTGTACAGATATGTGCCGCGTCACATCTGAACAGATGTTAGAATTTGAGCACCTGGATTAAAACGAATTTCTGATATACTGTATATTTATATATATATAAAAAAGACCTTCATCTATTAAAAGATTGATCCCAGGCTAACCCAGCACCACGTGTGCCCTTTGTACAGCAGTCCCTGCCGAGTCTTCCTCACACATTTGCCACTCGCCAAAACATCACTTGCGGTGTGCTGGCAGTGTCGTCAAGGCGCGGGACATTTGGTTTTTAAGCGCTTTAACCTGGGCAAGGCACGAGGAGTCGATGACACCTGGACAGCTAAATAAAAACGATAAGCTGCACCTTTAAAGCCTGGAGCTTCAGCTTGCATATTGTCAGTATTACAAAGGCTGTTATTATAGTACAAGGCGGTAAAAAATACAATCTTTAACAAATGATAGCAGAATAAACAAATTATGGCTGACACATGAGCAATAATAACACTGTTTACACTAGAAAAGGCACTTTTTAAGCATAGCATTTGAGGTTTTTTTTTTTTTCTTTTTTGGTTTGTCTCGCTTAACCAGAAGAATATGTGGATACTTCCTCCCAGAAGTGATCTTAAGTAATTAACTGTGAATATGGAGTCATGACAAAATGGTTGTGCAACAGTCCACAAATATTTCATTACCATACTGCAGCTTCTTCGCTGCTAACATTTTGCCTTCAAGGCAGACGCGGCAGCAGCAGAGCTGGTCGTTTCTTCTGGCTGCCTCCCAAGTCCTGCAATGGCTGCATGAGGCGAGGACGTTAACAGATTTTGAGAACATCCGGGCGATGATCCGCATGCCGGCAGGCACTTGGTGAAGGCACGGTTCTTCCTTCCCCCCCACCCCCACCAGTCCGCCAACTCGCCTCACCTGCGTTCTCCATGAAAGCAGAGAAAGTCTTGGAGGAGACGCTCGCTGCGCTTCTGTCATTACGCCCGCTCGCTTAAAGTGGCTGTCAACGGCCTCCATAAATAAATAAATTAGCCAGCTAAAGCGGAGGTCCTGTCCTCCCTTTTCAGTCTTTGTAATCTGCAGCTTCGGGGGTTGAGATGGACCACTGGGAGACTGGGACAGAGGGGTTATAACGGGGAGGGGGGGTAGCATAAGTGACGAATAAGTGCTTTTAGGGTCTTTTCCAGCCGCTCCGGATCAACGCGTCAGCTCGCAGGAAGGGCTGGTTTCGGAGATCTGTGAGCAGGCATGGAGAGAGGGGACACACACGTTAGAGGATCAAGAGGCCAGTCGGCAGACTTGCTTCAACTTGTTTTTTGTTTTTTTCTCCAGAGCAGCAAGTGCAGGAAACGTGCACTCAGTTGTCACTTTATTGACTGGCTTAAAACACCACGCCGTAACCTCCCAAAATCTTAACCTCACCGCAGTGCATCACCCTAATAAACTGACAACTGAGGGTTTCTTGATGTGTATTCCAGTTAATTTACAGATAATCTGCTACCGCTTTTGCAGTTAAACTTGAGTGATTATATATTAGAACTACAAAGTTAGCAAATTAGAGCTTAAACGATGCAAAAAATGACAACAAACAAGGATGCAGTCCCTTAACCTTGCATTTCAGTGATGATAACTATGCACAAAGCAGTGAAATTCAAGGCTTTGGTACAGAAGCCCTGAAAGGCACCCCCCCACCCCCCCCACCCCCCCAAAAAAAGCTGGAATTAGGAATTAGAAACAGTTAGCTGCAAAACTCAATGTATCCACCAGAGGGCACTGTCCACTTCTCTGGCATCAGTGGCCCCTCAGTGGACAGTAGATCTCTGGTCAATGAATGAACTAATTATCAGACTTTTCAATAAATAAATAAAAATTCCAGCTTGTATTTTATTTATGTATTTCAGTGTGCCTTTCAGGGTACTTTGGGGTTTATTTATGATTCTGTAATATAAACAGTGCAGCAATAAAAACAAAAGACATGATAGCAACAGGACAATGGTCAACAAGCTCTTCAGTTTTTGAATACAAGATCACTTTTAAAATAAAAAAAATAATGTATTCTTTAATATTCCGAATGACTAAGTGGTTTTGTTTTGGTGCTATTGTTTGTTTTTTCTCCCCAGAGCCTGTTGACCAAATGGCTATTTTAACACACTGCAGATGACATTTAGCAGAGACAAACATGGCGGACATTGTTGACAGGTGAGAGGTAGATGGACACTGGACATCATGCAACATGTAAAAGGGAGGGATGGGGATGATGATCTTTGAGGATTATGGAGTAAAACAACAAAAAAAAAAAGAAGCTTAAAAGTACCACTGCAGCTTCTTCTGCAGGTAAAAAAAACAAAAATCATAGCTGCATTAAAATCTGGACATGTCATTTCTTTGAAACTATATTCATGAAATCCTTGAAATTTAACCCACTATCCTTCTGCTGTGTGGTAAAGCGGGTTTAACTGCCATCAATCCTTCTTTTATGCATTTAAAGCACTAGCTGAAGCAGCTGACATCAGTGTAGCAGCACACAGGAGCCGGAGGGCCAAGCGGGCCAAGCTTCAGCCAGGCTAACCTTCCTTACCCTCACTTAGGAGTGGGATATACTGTCATTAATCTTCTTTTCAGCTGGAAGGGGCAGAATAAACAGTAGTGGTTCAGCAAAGAAGAGTCACATGTTAGCCGGAAAACCAACACCAAACAAGTTAGTCTTGTGGAACAAGGCGCTGTCGATGAAACCAGTCAGTTAGCCAAACCTCTTTATGCTAACTTTGATGAATTCTCGGTAACGTGAGAATAATGCACAGCCTTATGTATCATGCATGCTGCTCAATGCCTTCTTAAATGCAGTCACAATCAGAGGTGGGTAGAGTTGCCAGAAATTGTACTCAAGTAAACGGAGTGTTACCTTGCAGTACGAATTACACAGATACGTGCAAGAGTGGTCGCCCACCAAGAAATGCATACATAAAGTGAAAACAAATGAAAAGCTTGAGTAGGTGTGGTAAAGTATCCACTAAAAGGTTATGACTTTAACAGCTTTACTCACACAGATTTCATATTCTTTTCTCTTGTGACTTTTATTGTAAATAGCTCTTGTAAATTGTGACTTTTTCATATGATTTTAACTACTTTTTATGCCTCGGTGCAATGGAGGCATACAGTAATCACTCAATGTGTCCGTGTGTGGTTGTGTGTGTGTACATCTGTCTGTCTGTTTTTCAGCTCGCCCAGTCAAAATCAAGTGGAACTAAAGGCTTGTATCATTGTATCGCCCTATTTTCAAGATAAGCCTTTGCTTTCAAAATGTTTTCATATATAGGTTTTCTATTAAATGTTAGTCTGACAAAACTAAACTATAAACTGAGTAATTTTTAATTGTATGACCAAATTACTTAAGTGTAAGTAATTTTTTCTTTGTACTTAAGAGTAAAAGATGGTCCTACTACAAAACTACTCACAAAAGTCCAATTTTGTGAAAAAGTTACTTGAGTACATGCACTTGAGTAACTGTAACTCATTACTTTCCATCCACTCTACTGTGAGTGAGTCAACATATTTTCTTACACATCAAAAACATGTTGGCACTCTGCAAAGATCTTTGCCAGGCAAAGAGGTTTGGCTGACTCCTATCACCAGACTCCAATCCTGATAGGAGTCCTGTTTAAGTAGAACACCAATGACGGCCCACATTAGTCAACAGAAACCAGAATGGGATGGGTGGGTTTGACAGGAATCATGCTGCATGCACAGTGGGGTCAAGAGGAGATACACCTGGACAACCTTGGCATTAAGGGGGAAGGGCTAGCAGTTGGCGTCGTCACAGAGGTTGGCTTCACAGAAGAACCGTGAGCCACGTTTAGCAGTGCGGGCTGTGAAGGGCACGCTCTTCAGTACTGGGGGAGGAGGGGGAGGAAGAGAGAACACGTCACACCTGAAACATGGCTGTTGGGTGGGGGTGGGGGAGGGGTAAAACTTGTAAAACCTTCAGCTTTTTAATAAGATTAGGACACACCAAGCATGTCTTCAAAGGTGTCCATTATACAGTGATGACAGCAGTGGCACAGTAGCATTACTGACATTATTAAATATTAAAATGATTCTGCATTTATATCAATTACTAGTCATAATGCAGATCATCTGTTAGTGTATGTGTTATACAGAGGCTATAGTTAGTTAGTTTTTGTTTTTCTCTCCCAATAATGCCTCCCAACAATGAAGCTTTTTTTAAAATCTCCCTGTTTCAACTACTACAGAATACATCTATTGTATAAAATAGCATGACCACTTTTTAAAAAAATCTAAATTAGATTTCAAACCAATGGTTTAAACACATCCAATGTACCCATCTAAGCTAATTTTTATCTGTAGTCCCTAGAATTTTGAATAACCCCACTGAAACTGATTTCATAAAGAATTACAGCCAAAAATACAAAAACAGAATAATAATGTATTCAGTAATAGTTTTTACTTGTAAATATCTATGGTAATGAAAGGGTCTTCTCACATGCTGAAATCTCACATATTTTAAATAAATTACTTTTTTTTATTCTGAACTTGACATTGTAATTGTAATTATATCTATTCAAAAAGCCTGTGATCTCTCTCCTTGGTTAACAAATATACAGCATATGTATTCCTAGTTGAGAAAAGATCATCTTATAAGGTGGCCACAAATATCTGTGAACTGTTGAGTTTTAGAGAAAAATTTTGCTCTAGGGGAAATCATTGTGACAGTGACCATATTCAAACTACCTCATTTGCCAATTTGTCTTTTGTGCCACACTCGAAGACCTGCTGACAAGGTATTTAGGAGATATTGCATTGACAAGATGGAGGCATCCAAAAACTATAATAGAACCATAAATATCCTGCAAAACAGGCTTCAAATGAGGAGCTTTTTTAAAAGAAAAGCTGGTACAACTGGGGCTGAAATATACATACTGAGACTCAATAGCTACAGTGTTACAAAATGGTGAATCTAAGCAGACAGCAGGCCATGAGGTAACAGCTGCTATGTGCTGTGCTCCAGATGTGCTGGTGTCTGAACAACATAGCACAAGGTGCACTTCAGAGGTGCTGAGCAGTGAATGACCACAGTCATCCTCAACCTGGGAACACCGCAGCTGCTGGCAGCCATATGGAGTCTCTTTTCAGATATGTCTGGCCCACCTGTGATTATGTCCTCAATAGTGCCATCTTTGCCCTCGTAAACAGGCCGGTGGTCCTTGGCTTGCCGCCTTCGCAGTTCTGCGATCAGCTCTTGCTGCTGCTGCCTCTTCTTTTGAGCCTGAACCTGAACAAGTAGAGACAACTTTTTGTTTTGCGTTTTTGTTGTTGTTTTTGCTCTCCATGCCTCTTAGCACATCAAGCCTTCTTTTTAGCACTAAATAAAGAGTAGCACTTAGGCTGTACCTTGGGGTCATGCTGTTTGGCCTCCTGAGCTAGTAACTTTTCTCTCATGGCTTCCTCTTGCTTTTTCCTCTGCTCGTTTTCCCCCACTGCATCCTGTTGAGAAGAAAAAGGGTGACAGCTCTGTGACAAGAAGGAATGACTCAAAGTCGAGCCCCTTCTAGTACAGAGAAAACGGGCCAAAAGTCTCACATAAACAGGAAAGTCCTGCTTACAAAATATTCTCATCCCTTAAAAGTCTATTCCTTCACCTTTATCCCTTTTCAAATGGTCAGATTAGAAGAAAGATTTTCTTATAAGGGAAAAGAAAGATTAGAGGTTTAAAGGCAATCTCTTATCGTATAGAAAGTTAAACATCATTTACAGCCGTGGACAAAATTGTTGGTACCCCTCTGTTAATGAAAGAAAACCCACAATGGTCACATAAATAACTTGAATCTAACAAAAGTGGTAATAAATTAAAAATTCTACGAAAATTAACCAATGAAAATCAGACACTACTTTTGAATTGTGGTTCAACAGAATTACTTTAAAAAACAAACTCATGAAACAGGCCTGGACAAAAATGATGGTACCCCTAGAAAAGATTGAAAATAATGTGACCATAGGGACATGTTCAACCAAGATGTGTCCTCTAATTAACATCACAGGTGTCTACAAACTTGTAATCAGTCAGTCGGCCTATTTAAAGGGTGACAAGTAGTCACTGTGCTGTTTGCTGACATGGTGTGTACCACACTAAACATGGACTAGAGCAGGGGTGGGCAGTGAGGGCCATTCCACTGCAGGTTTTTTGTTCCACCCTGTGTCTTCAGCAGGTATGTGCTCTCTGATCAGCTTCAAGGATTGCTAATCATTGAAAACACCTGCTGAAGAGACTGGGTGGAACAGAAAACCTGCAGTAGAATGGCCCTCCATGGCACATGATTGCCCACCCCTGGACTAGAGGAAGCAAAGGAGAGAGTTGTCTCAGGAGATTAGAAAGAAAATTATAGACAAGCATGTTAAAGGTCAAGGCTATAAGACCATCTCCAAGCAGCTTGATGTTCCTGCAACTACAGTTGCACATATTATTCAGAAATTTAAGATCGACGGGACTGTAGCCAACCTCCCTGGACTTGGCCACAGGAGGAGACGGACAATACGAATGGTAACAAAAGAGCCCAGAACAACCTCTAAACACATTCATGGAGAACTCCAAGGTCAAGGTACATCAGTGTCAGATCGCACCATCTGTCGTTGTTTGAGCCAAAGTGGACTTCATGGGAGACGACCAAGGAGGACATTACTGTTGAAAACAAACCATAAAAAAGCCAGACTGGAATTTGCCAAACTGCATGTTAACAAGCCACAAAGCTTGTGGGAGAATGTCCTATGGATAGACGAGACAAAACTGGAACTTTTTGGCAAGGCACATCAGCGCTATGTTCACAGACGCAAAAATGAAGCATACCAAGAAAAGAACACTATCCCTACTGTGAAACATGGAGGAGGTTCTGTTATGTTCTGGGGCTGCTTTGCTGCATCTGGCACAGGGTGTCTTGAATCTGAGCAGGGTACAATGAAATCTCAAGACTATCAAGGTATTCTTGAGAGAAATGTGCTGCCCAGTGTCAGACAGCTTGGTCTCAGTCGCAGGTCATGGACATTGGACTATTCTAAAGTGGCCTTCTATGAGCCCTGATCTAAATCCTATTGAACATCTGTGGAAGGAGCTGAAAGATGCCGTCTGGATAAGGCACCCTTCAAACCTGAGACAACTGGAGCAGTTTGCTCATGAGGAGTGGGCCAAAATATCTGCTGAGAGGTGCAGAAGTCTCATTGACAGTTACAGAAATCGTTTGATTGCAGTGATTGCCTCAAAAGGTTGTGCAACAAAATATTAAGTTAAGGGTACCATCATTTTTGTCCAGGCCTGTTTCATGAGTTTGTTTTTTAAAATAACTCTGAACCACAATTCAAAAGCATTGTCTGATTTTCATTGGTTAATTTTCATAGACTTTTTATTTATTACCGCTTTTGTCAGATTCAAGTTATTTCTGTGACCATTGTGGGTTTTTCTTTCATTAACAGAGGGGTACCAACAATTTTGTCCACATGTGTATATAACAAATGCACAAATACTGAAATCAGGGTGAAAAGTCACATGTGTAGCTTGCCTTGGACATAGTTATTATACTCACTGCCAATGAGAACGCAACACTTTAAAAAAGTTTGCTATTTTTACACATTGCTATGGAAATGGTCAATTAAAGGATGCAAATTATTTTTAGACATCTTCAAAACAACATCAGAGATCGACAAGTGAAAATCTGCGTCAACAATTTTCAAAACTGAACAAAACAGAAGCACCCTGACTTTCCGAAATCACAACAGAAAGACTGGCTTAAAAACAAAGTTCAACATGAAATACAGCCTCCATTTGCATTAATGCAGGCAGTAACACGCCTCTGCATGGACCTCACGAGCCCTCTAAAGTTGTCCTGGGGGATATCTAGCCACTCCTCCTGCAATGCCACAACCAGTTCCGGTCTTTTCTGCGGCGCTAGTACTCTGGCTGAAACACCGCTGTCCAAGTTGATCCCATAAGTGTTCACTGGGGGATAAATCCAGAGACTGAGAAGGACCAAGGAAGGCCATCAAAGTTCTGTTGCTGCAGGTACTCCCTGGGGACTTGGGCGGCATGTGGAGGAGCAATGTCCTTCTGGAGCACAGCCACATCGTGGTACTGTGGAGATTTCACAACACAGTGCTCTGCATCTTTGTTCACTTTCATATAGGGAAGATGACCACTCCTTAAAATCACCCATTTTTGACTTTTTAGTATCCAAAATAAACAAGGAGTATCTTAATATAATCATATAGAGCTTAACCTTACACTCATTTACACCTTAAATCCAATAAAACAGCTCGGAAAGCTAACAATTTTTATCTGTTTTAACAGCATCCATTTTTATACTAAGCTACAGCAAAACTAAGTTAATCTCCTACTAAAGTAAGAGACACAAGGTGGCATCAGTGATTCACCGACTAATGTCAGTAAATTTTAGATCTTACCCTTCCAAATTTTTTTCTTGTTTTTGTGCATGTGTGTTGTTTGACTTAGGTTTAAATAGCTACTCTCTCTTTTTGGATAGTCTGTTTTGGTTTTAGGTCTGTTTGTTATTTTGGCTCTGACTAAAGCTATATTTATCCTCATACATCAGGCAATAATAGAAGGCAGAAAAACAGCTAACTCCTCATAATCTTAATGTAATTTGAAGCTATTCAGCACTGTAACAAATGTATGTCAGACTATTCACTAAAGTCACATGCACATACTCGGACACATGTATCCAGAAGTCCTTGTGCTGCACATTTCCTTCAGCAGATCCATAAATCCAGAGCGAGAACAATCTCAGGAAGTGTGCTTTGTGGTGGGGCAGGGCGAGGCTGTCCGGAGGTAAAGGGGGAGTAGGGATGGAGGGGAGAACCAGTCTAAACACCACAGCTGCAGCTCTAAAGTCAGACCCAGCTGGCCTTTCCTGTTATTTGGCCTGGGACTATACGCCACGTCCTGCGGCACAGCACCAGCCAAAGCTCTGCCCCACTCTGCTCTGACAGGCAACAAACCGGGAAACTTCCCAAGCTGCACCCTGTCCACACAGACGTGAGGAGAGACACATGTGCGCGGCTTCTGCTTAATGTCCTTACCTTATAGGCCTTGATGAAGCGCACAAACACGGGGAAGAAGACGGAGGGTGGTGTCGTCTTGGCGCTTTCCCCGAAGTAGTTCACCACACTGTTAAAGGCTTCCTAGAATTAGGAAAGAGAATGTTTGTAAACACTGTCAAGTTAGGAGTCATGCCTGGGTGTGCATTCGAGGTCAGTGAGGCGAATCCGAGACAGAGGTTTGTGCATGTATATTTTTTTCATTTGCTGCAGTGGACACTTTGAGGTTTAGGAAGTGAGGACAGAGTCGGATACCTCTGCTGTTTTCGCATCCCTCTGCAGCTTGTCCAGCTGTGCATCACTAGACTGGATGAAGCCTTTCAGGACTGAGTGGTCGTGGAGACTGCACTCTCTCCGGATGAGGTCCATGCCCTTGCCCAGCTCTCGAACATCCAGCAGCACGTTTTCCAGAGACACTGCACACATTCACAAAAAAGCCATATCTTAAATGTGGCTTCTTCTATGATATCATAGCTTGATTTTTATTTAAAAGCAAATGAATGACATTTCTATAAACGTACTGCACCTTTGTGTTGGCCATTAAAAGAATAACAGTAATGCATTTGTGTACACTGACCTGCTGCAGCTTTATCCACAAAGTGCAGTTCATTGTAGAAGTTGGCCAGTTCAGGATACTTCTCTTTCACAATGAGAGCTATGTAGTGAAGCAGCGTCATCTTTCTGTCTGTAGACTTGGTGTCCAGCAGCTGTGTGAGGAAAAAACAGATGGCACAAACAGCAAAAATAATATGATATAGAAATAATAACAATAATAATATTAATTCTATTTGCATAACACCTTGAAATACACTGAGTTCCAAATTATTATGCAAATAGGATTTTAGTGTTATAAACATTCAATTTTTTGTTTTTCAATTAAACTCATGGATGGTATTGTGTCTCAGGGCTCTTTGCATCAGCGATATCAATCTCAGTCACCTGTCATAATTAGTTTGCCAGGTGAGCCCAATTAAAAGAAAACTACTTAAGACGGATGTTCCACATTATTAAACATGCCACAGGTTTCAAACAATATGGGAAAGAAAAAGGATCTCTCTGCTGCCGAAAAGCATCAAATAGTACAATGCCTTGGACAAGGTATGAAAACATTAGATATTTCACAAAAACCTAAGTGTGATCATCGTACTGTGAAGAAATTTGTGGCTGATTCAGAGCACAGACGAGTTTGTGAAGATAAAGGCATAATGAGGAAGGTTTCCGCCAGACAAATTCATTGGATTAAGAGAGCAGCTGGTAAAATGCCATTACAAAGCAGCAAACAGGTATTTGAAACTGCTGGTGCCTCTGGAGTCCCACAAACCTCAAGGTGTAGGATCCTCCAGAGGCTTGCAGTTGTGCATAAACCTACTAATCGGCCACCCCTAACCAATGCTCACAAGCAAAAACAGTTGCAGTGGGCCCAAGCAGTGGTGCTGCCCCTCATTCAGAACAGCATACCGGAACCCCTGGACCCCTGCAGTACACCTACCGGCCCAACAGGTCCACCTCAGATGCCATCGCTGCAGCACTCCATTATTCTCTCTCCCACCTGGAAGACTCCTACATTAGGATGCTCTTTGTCGACTACAGCTCCACCTTCAACATGGTCATTCCCCACAAACTCACCGACAAACTGTCTTCACTTGGCCTGCACCACACCCTCTGTGACTGGCTACTGGACTTTCTAACTGGCAGGCTCCAGTCTGTCAGGATTGGTGACAGGACCTCAGCCAGCATCATCACAAACACAGGTGTCCCACAGGGTTGTGTTCTCAGCCCCATCCTCTACAGCCTCTTCACCCATGACTGTGTTGCCTCCCACAAGGACAATATCATCCTAAAGCTCGCGGATGACACAGCAGTGATCGGACACATCACTTGTGATGATGAAGCAGCCTACAGGAGGGAGGTGGCCAACCTGGTGTCATGGTGTGAGGACAACAACCTCACCCTCAACATGGACAAGACAAAGGAGATGACAGTGGACATGAGGAAAGGGAGGAGGAGACTCCATCGGCCGCTGTTCATCCGGAAGCTTGAGGTGGAGAGGGTGAGCAGCTTTAAATACCTGGGCATCCACATCAGCAAGAACCTTAAGTAGATACACAACACCACAGAGCTGGACCACAAACGCCTGCAGACAGTTATGAAGACAGCGGAGAAGATCATCAGGACTCAACTCCCCTCTCTGCAGAGCATCTACCACCGCAGAGTCCAAAGGAGAGCTGACGCCATCCTCCGGGACCCCACCCACCCCCAGCACAGACTGTTCACACTTCTGCCCTCAGGCCGGAGGTACAGAAGTGTGAAATGCAGGACAATCAGATTGAAGAACTCCTTCTTTCCCACTGCCATCAGACTCCTGAACAGATAACGACTCCTAAAACTCCGTAACACACCTTTGCATATAGGAACTCACACACCGGCTGCTAAATTTGCACACTGTTCACCTGTACAGTAGATATAGTCTCACCCGTCTGATGTCCATATCATCTCTGCTGCTAATTATCATCTCTGCTGCTACTTATCATGCACAATCTACTGGTACTACCAGTACAGAAATTAGCACCGGGTGCTAATTTGTAATTTGTAGTTATACACTACTCGTTGCACAATGCTCATTTGCACACTGTACATAGGTCTATGCCATCTCAGGTTCACATCAGGTTGCACAATGCTCATTTGCACACTGTACATAGGTTTATGCCATCTCAGGTTCACATCATCTCTGATATCAATATACCACTATAACTTTAGTCATCCAGTGAATTTTCAATTTCATTCCTCTTGTATGACTGCTTAAACTACTTTATCTGTTCAAACTGCCTAGTGTGTGTTATTAGTACTCATTAGTTTTAGTATTTAGTATCAAGGTGTGCTTAAGGAGTCCTAACTGCCTAACTGTGTGTTGGTGTGTGTGTTATTAGCATCCATTAGTATTAGGATTGAGTTACTGTGTTAGTGTGTCATGACCTTATTAGAATTGTTGTTTCTGTACCTATTACCTTGGCATTCGTTCGGAGAGCAAAGTAAGAATTTCATTGCTCAGGAAATGTAGCATTTCTTAACTGTGCACATGATAATAAAGCCTATGAATCTTGAAATACATGGAGACTAATTTTCAATCAGTCTTGTTTACTGATGAGTGCCGTGCAACCCTGGATGGTCCAGATGGACGGAGTAGTGGATGGTTGGTGGATGGTCACCATGTCCCAGCAAGGCTGCAATGTCAGCAAGGAGGTGGCCAAATCATGTTTTGGGCCGGAATCATGGGGAGAGAGTAGGCCCCTTTAGGGTCCCTGAAGGTGTGAAAATGGCCTCAGCAAAGTATATAGAGTGTCTGACTGACCACTTTCTTCCATGGTACAAAAAGAAGAACCGTGCCTTCTGTAGCAAAATTATCTTCATGCATGACAATGCACCATCTCATGCTGCAAAGAATACCTCTGTGTCACTGGCTGCTATGGGCATAAAAGGAGAGAAACTCATGGTGTGGCCCCCATCCTTCCCTGACCTCAACCCTATTGAGAACGTTTGGAGCATCCTCAAGCAAAAGTGGGAGGCAGTTCATATCAAAACAGCAGCTGTGGGAGGCTATTCTGACATTTTGCAAAGAAATTCAAGCAGCAACTCTCCAAAAACTCACAAGTTCAATGGATGCAAGAATTGTGAAGGTTATATCAAAGAAGGGGTCCTATGTTAACATGTAACTTGGCCTGTTAAGATGTTTTTGATTGAAATAGTTTTTGATTTCAGTAAATATGACCTCCTAATGCTGCAAATTCAACAAATGACCATTTTCAATTCTTAACAACCAATAAAATATTTTGAAATTCTGTTGTGCATAATAATTTGGAACAGTCCATTTGGAGTTTTTTTATTTTTGCCAAAAAAAAAAAAAATGTTATCATTGGGAGGTTTGTTCAACAAAATTTGAATTATGCTGTAACAGTTGCTGACTTGAAAATTATACTGACTGTCATTTGCATCGACTATTTAAGAAAATCAGAGACAAATATCATTTGCATAATAATTTGGAACACAGTGTACAGAATATATTGCTGAATAATTTATTTTAACTGCTTACTAGTGCTGTAAATACTACTTTACTTCTGAATGATTGATGGGTTGATTTCGTCCACATCAACATCAAATCAACACATTCCAATAACAGCTCCATAAAAAATGAACAAAAAGGCGTAGGAAGAAGTCAACCTACGAACCTGCCCTTTATACAAACAAGCAACTATAGATACAGAGTACATTCACAAAAGTGCATTTAGTTCATGTCTATTCACATACTCAGGCATACCACACCATCATCGATACCATAAGTTAGGTTAATTGGAGACTCTAAAGTGGCCCTAGGTGTGAATGTGTGTGTGAATGGTTAAGGATTGGTGCCGCAGCGTGGGCTGCCTCATCCATCCACGTGGTGCCCTGAATTTCCCTCTGGGATTAATAAGTAAACAAAATAAAAAAGGAGAAAGAAAAAAAATAATGTTCAAACGTTGCTTTGGCAAATAAGAATTTAAATCCTCTAATATTCCTAGAATAATACAACGTTTTGTCCAAACTGTTCCACAGTTTAACACCATAACTTATATACTTGTTTTAACTATAAAATCTATTTTACTTTTTATTAACTGTTCTTGCCCTATTTTACTATTTGTGACAATGAAAGTAGCAGACGATATCATTGGGATCACTTTCAGAGTGACTTTATGAATGATCACTTTCAGCCAACCAGAAAATATCCAGCCATTGTTTTCACCTGTTTTGACAGCAGGGTTGTAATAAATGACTAATCTGGAAACGTTCATTACCGCTTTCAGACAGGATTGCTGAGTGTGCAGCAGAGGGAGGAGGAGAAATGATTGGATGCATAAAGGGCCCTCTGAAACAGCTCTATGCATCCAAGTTGAAATTATCATTCATTAAGGAAAGAGAGTCTGGAGCACACTGTCCAATTTACAGCCTTTATTGGCTGACGTTTCAACACTGTCTGTCTTCTTCAGAGTCTGAAGAAGACAGACAGTGTTGAAACAAATGTTCAAGCTCTGGAGATGAGAGAAAATCTGCTGAATTTCAAGAATCTAAAATCATTTTTTTTCCTTTGTCCAAGATACATGTCTAGTAAAAAAAAAAAATCCTTTAAGATTTTCTGATTGCAGCAGTGGCATAAAACAGCCTCATATGCACCAGGAGAAACATACGTATTTACAGTGGTGTGAAAAAGTGTTCTGCCCCTTTCCTGATTCTCATTTTTTTGTATATTTGTCACACTTAAATGTTTCAGCCATCAAACAATTTAATATTAGACAAAGATAACACAAGTAAACACAAAATGCAGTTTTTAAATGAAGGTGTTTATTATTAAGGGAAAAAATCCAAACCTACATGGCTCTGTGTGAAAAAGTGATTGCCCCCTAAACCTAACAACTGGTTGGGCCACCCTTAGCAGCAACAACTGCAATCAAACATTTGTGATAACTGGCAATGAGTCTTTTACAGTGCTGTGGAGGAATTTTGGCCCACTCATCTTTGCAGAATTGTTGTAATTCAGCCACGTTGGAGGGTTTTCGAGCATGAACCACCTTTCTAAGGTCATGCCACAGCATCTCAATCAGATTCAGGTCAGGACTTTGACTAGACCACTCCAAAGTCTTCATTTTGTTCTTCTTAAGTCATTCAGAGGTGGACTTGCTGGTGTGCTTTGGATCACTGTCCTACTACAGAACCCAAGTGTGCTTCAGCTTGAAGTCACGAACAGATGGCCAGACATTCTCCTTCGGGATTTTTTGGTAGACAGCAGAATTCATTGTTCCATTTACCACAGCAAGTGTTGCAGGTCCTGAAGCAGCAAAACAGCCCCAGACTATTACATTACCACCACCATATTTTACTGTTGGTATGATGTTCCTTTTCTGAAATGCTGTCACTTTTACGGCGGATGTAATGGGACACACACCTTCCAAAACGTTCAACTTTTGTCTCGTCAGTCCACAGAGTATTTTCCCAAAAGTCTTGGGGATCATAAAGATGTTTTCTGGCAAAACTGAGATGAGCCTTTATGTTCTTTTTGCTCAGCAGTGGTTTTCGTCTTGGAACTCTGCCATGCAGGCCATTTTTGCCCAGTCTCTTTCTGGTGGAGTCATGAACACTGACCTTAACTGAGGCAAATGAGGCCTGCAGTTCTTTAGATGTTGTTGTGGGGTCTTTTGTGACCTTTTGGATAAGTTGTTACTGCGCTCTTGGGGTAATTTTGGTCGGCTGGCCACTCCTGGAAAGGTTCACCACTGTCCCATGTTTTCGCCATTTGTGGATAATGGCTCTCACTGTGGTTCGCTGGAGTCCCAAAGCTTTAGAAATGGCTTTATAACCTTTTCCAGACTGATAGATCTCAATTATTTTGTTTGTCATTTGTTCCTGAATTTCTTTGGATCGCAGCATGATGTCTAGCTTTTGAGGATCTTTTGGTCAACTTCACTTTGTCAAGCAGGTCCTATTTAAGTGACTTCTTGATTGAGAACAGGTGTGGCAGTAATCCGGCCTGGGTGTGGCTAGAGAAATTGAACTCAGCTTTTCAAAGATGTGATAAGCCATAGTTAATTTATGTTTTAGCAGGGGTGGGAGGGGGAATCACTTTTTCACACAGGGCCATGCAGGTTTGATTTTTTTTTTTACCCTTAATAAACACCTTCATTTAAAAACTGCATTTTGTGTTTACTTGTGTTATCTTTGTCAAATATTTAAATTTGTTTGATGATCTGAAACATTTAAGTGTGACAAACATGCAAAAAATGAGAAATCAGGAAGGGGCAAACACTTTTTCATACCACTGTAGGTGTGGTGTGAAGCTGGTTTCTGGAGTGTGCAGCTCATGTTTGGCTCTGCTGTTACAGAATGACATCGTTCAGTGTGGACGCTCACATCTTTATCTTTATAGTTGTTAATTATGAATCTTATGTTTATTGTTGTTGGTGTAGACAGGCCTTAAAGCCCGATGCAACAACAGCGTCTAGCCCATGTGACCAGGATAAAAACAAGATTCAGTGCTTCGTCAACGAAAACGTGGACATACTGACACCAACAAGTTAAAAGCCTTCATTGATTAAACATCTTAACCAAAACAAAATGAACTCCTAATCATCTTACGGCACTCAATTTTGACCTGTTAACACATGTAAACTAGATGTTATGGTTCAATTGGCTTTCCATATTTAGGTCCTACAAGACCAATTTGATTACTATATCAGTTTAAGAGCTACACATTTTGCTCTGGAAATTACTCACCAGATCTAGACTTTGTAGTTTGAAACCATAAACGCAACCTCGTTTGCTGCTGTTCATGTAGTTTCCCAAGGCTAAGATTATCTACAATAAAACCAAAAGAAAAAAGTAAATATCCATAGAAGGTACCACTTCTGCCATTACTAAAATGTATCACAAACAAACATGGCTTACCTCAAGCATTCTTTTCAGCTTTGGCGCGGACTTGACTGAGCCAGAAGCAGCAATGATCGCATTGAGCTGCGGCGTTAGCATGTTGATGTTATCGGCAAAGTTCCCAACAAAAGTGATAATGTTCATTCTTTGCGTGAGCCTCTCGATCTTGCTGAATAATAGCATGAATCGATCTTCCTCTGCCAACTGATCTACCGGACGCCGCTCCCGCTCATACTGACGCAGCACCTTCACCTCTGCCTCGGTGGGGAGGAACCGCATCAGACACTCCACAAAGTCAACAGGTAAAGCCTTGAGGTCAAACCTGCATAAAAACATCATGTATTAGTAACCTGTTCAGTGGATAAGTTGAAAAATTACACAGGGTTACAAAAATAATGTTTTTGTAAGTTGTCTGTTTTTTTCAACTGATTTAAGACAATTTTGCACCGCTGAATCCGAAAACGACATCTGTTTCTCTTGTTCAGGTGCCAAGCAAAAACCTGTACTTACTTAGTACTTACTTAGTACTGTGCATGTACTGTCCTTTATATAAAGGTAAGTACATGTAAATTGAATGTTACATCATCATTGTTCAAAATTCAGAGAATTTCAAGACATAAAAAAGAATTTTGCATCATATAAAGCGAAAATACCCGTACATGTAAACAAAAACGTATAAAACAACATGTGGCCATAATTAAAAAAGTTGACCTGATTGAGCAAAACCAATGTGATTTTTGGATTCAGCACATCAAAATTGTCCTAAATCAGCTAAAAAAAACTGAGACAATAAATTTGGTGTTGACCAGTGTTATTTATATTTAGGCAAGCTCATACTTCTCTATTGCTTTGCAGATCTCTTCTGTGGTCTTGTTAGCCTTTCGCAGTGTGATGGCTAAGTTCTTGGAGCGATTGGCATCCAGAAGTGTGACTTTGTTTGCTGCCTTCTGAGCCACTTTGCTCTTGGTACAAGACAGATCTACAACTGGACCCTGGGCCCTTGTCTTAAACAGCTCCTCAAACCTCTCCAGATCCAGCTCCTGCACATCAAAACCATACCATACCAAGTTTATTTATAAAGCACTTTAAGAAAAACAATTGTTAGCCAAAGTGCTGTACAGGAATATAAAACATAACAGATCCCACAATAAAAACACACAAGGCAAATAAGAACCATAAATAACAGAACGATGCAAAAAATGAATAAAACACTACATCTCACTGCATATTAAAAGCCAAGGAAAAAAGTATGTTTCCAGGAAGAGACTTAAAAACAGGCAACAAAAAGGATAATCTAACATGTAATAACAACGCGTTCCTCAGTTTGGGAGCCACAATGGCAAAGACCTGGTCCCCTCTGAGTTTCGGTCTTGATTTAGTGACTGATAAAAGGATCTGATCAGCTGACCGCAGGAATCATGAAGGGACGAGATGGTTTAAGCAGCTCAATGAGACAGGGTGAGGAAACACCATTAAGACATTTAAAAACAAATAAAAGAACTTTAAAACTGACTCTGAAGTGCACAGGCAGCCAATAAAGGGAGGACAGGATGGGAGTGATGCAGTCATGCTTGCATGATCTGGTTAAAAGACAAGCAGCAGCATTCTGGACTAACTGCAGCTGAGACAGGGAGGGGTTTAGTCTAACAGAGAGAACTGCAGTAGTCCAGATGAGAAAAAAATAAAAGCATGAATCACCTTCTCAAAGTTTTGCCTTGATAGGCCTGACCTTAACTAGCTGTCTGCGGTGGGGAAACCTCACTCTTACAGCATTGTTAATGTGTTTATCAAGTTTAAAATCACAGTCCATTTTCACACCCAAGTTTTTCACTATGGGCTTTACCAGTGATGCCAAAAGACCCAGGTCCAAACGATTGATTTTATAAATGCCTCTGGGACAAAACTCAATTTCTTCCATTTTATTTCCATTAAACCTTAAATGCCATCCAAGCTCGTATTAAGACAGTCCAACAAAGTACAAACTGAAAATGCTTCTTTCCACTTCAAAGGCATATAAAGTTGGCAATCATCTGCCTAACAGTGGAATAAAATGCTATGTTTTCTCAGAAAAGAGCCAAGGGGGGGCAAATAAAGAGAAAAGAAGGAGACAAAGAACTGAACCTTGAGGTACTCCACACAACAAAGGTGCTGATGATGAAATAGAGTTAACAAGGTTCAAACAGAAACTCATCAAAAACACTTTACAAACAAATCTGAAAGCCACATTTATACACACTGAAACCAACTGAAAATATCCATGAAAGAAACAGTTTTTGGAACAATTCTCCAAATTGTTTTTTAATAATAATTAAAAACTTTAAACTTCAAACTTTATTTATTTATATAGCACCTTTCATGCAGTAAAGTGTAACTCAAAATGCTTTACCGTTAAAAACAATTCCAGATGGAACAAAAACAAAACAACAAACAAAAGTGACTTATGTTTCTTATACTATATAGTCTCTATAAAACATTTCTTGTCATATTTACATGATTAACAGTTTCAAACAATATTTCAGCCCAACCCTTCTGTTCATTTGTTTTAGTTAATTTTAGCTCCCTTTCTTTAAAACGAACTTTCCTCTATTTAGCTGCTTCACATGAACAACTACAACTGTCTGTACTGGATATAAATATATATTGAAGCTATCCTCTTTGACATCATAGAGATCCAAGGAGGCAAGAACAGAAAAGCAGTTGTCTGAAAGTGTTTAGACTAGTATGACACTTGAGCTTTTGGATCATGGGGATTACTTTGCGTAGAAAGAAAATTATTATCTATAAAAGTTAATTATAGTCCAAAGAGAAGTGTGAGACTAATATTCTTTTCAACTATTATCCTCTAAACATTTCCTGTGTTTAATGGAACATTATAATGACATATTTACAAATGAAAATAAGAAAGGCATAATAGTTCATCTTTAAAATCTTGGAAAGCAATTTTATCGCCTTGATTTACCTCCAACACACGTTCGTCATCAATTTCGTTGAAGACTGTGCCGTTGATCTGATTGGGCTTCAAAGCCGTCCAGTTAAAAACAGGCAAGCGGAACTTAGTCTTGATGGGTTTCTTGATTCTGATTGCTGCAGATGAGAAATAGTTTTTAAAATGAAGAAATAAAGCTCAGTTTCAAGGAGTGTAATTGAAAGAAAAGACACTCACATATAAGGCACAACTATATAGTAGATTCTTACCTGACAGGCCCACACTCAGTATAACAGAGGGAGAAGCTTCAGGCAGAGGAGGAGCAAGTGGAGGAGGAGGAGGAGGTGGAGGAGGAATTGGTGCAGCTGTAATGTTAAAAGAACATTATTACATTCAACTGTGAGCTTTATTTATCCTTTGTTTATGGCAGGGGTCTGCAACAAGCAAAGCAGGAGATATATGTGACTCATGATGAACTGATGAACACCTTGAGGACACCGAGTCTTCACTTCTCTCTCTGTATGTACAGGTACACAAGTGCAGCTCAATAAATTAGAATGTCACCGAAAAGTTGATTTTGACAATACTGAACTTTTTCGCAATATTCTAATTTTTTGAGAAACTGAATTTGGGGGTTTTCATGAGCTGTAAGCCATAACCATCAAAATTAAAAGAAATAAACACTTGAAATATATCACTCTGTGTGTAATGAATCTATATAATAAATGAATTTCATTTTTTTTTATTGAATTACTGAAATAAATAAACTTTTCAATGACATTGTAATTTATTGAGATGCACCTGTATACCCTAGGCTACTGAAAATTGGATAAATTAAAAAAAAAAATTGGATAAATTAAAAAAAAAAAAAAAATTAGGACAAGTAGTGACTTGTGAAATTACATAAGTGTCCAGATCTCCTTATCTTTGGCCCTGACTCTGACCTCGACCTTGGGAATAAGCTAGATGCAGACCCACCTGAGGATCACTTTTTGGGAGTTTTATAAGTATTTGAGCAATTGGCTAAGGGAAGCGGTGATTTTCATGAATTGCAGATGGATGGATAGATGGGGAGAAGAAAAACACAACACCTTGGCGTAAGGTCATTATGCGTTTGTCACACTGAGCTTAAAACTATTTAAAAATAGTGGAAAAAAAACCCTCAAATTTATGTGGAAAAAAGTTGCAAATTCATGTGGAAAATCTCATAAACTGGTGTGTTTGTGTGTGTGTGTGCATGCATGTGTGTCTGTCCATTACCAGGTTTTCAACTCGCCTCCTCAAAATCAGGTGGAACTAAAGGCTTGTATCAATGTAGCGCCAAGTTTTCTCAGCTTTTAACTTGCCAGAATTTTGAGATACAGCTTTGTTGTCAACATAAAACAACACACATTCACACTGACTCATCCAAAGTGTGAAAAAGTTGTTGTAATAACTGTAGGGCCAGTAGGTGGTACTGTGACTTTTTTATAGCACCTTGTATGACTTCCTGTCGTGTGCTGAACTGTTGTTAATGAAAAGTAAACACATATTAAGCAATTATACCATTTATTTCTCTCCTCGACTGTTTTCAGAAACATGTTTTCTGTTTATTTTTGAAGCTATAGGAGAAAATTTTTAAAGTCCTAGCACCATCTTGGATGGGGGCAAACAGACTTGAACAGACTGCCCAATGGGGGAAACGCATGAACTACTGAGGTGCAGCTTGTGTGTTTTGTAACGGTGACATCAGCATCACAGGCGTGTGAATGGGGTGTGATTGACATGTGTATGTGCTACTGACTGTTTTGCACTGGCACTTTATTTAGCTATCTCATGCTACCACGCCACAAGCACTGAGGCATGAGCACTTATGGTGCTTTTATGAAAAAAGTAATGAAAGTTGGAAATTTATGAGAGAAAATTTGCTTTCAAGAGAAAAGTTACTTAGCGATTACTAATGCTGACAGACCAGTTCGTTACATAACTCACCCAGTTTACCATCATTTTCAGGTTTACATGTGCTTTGTAGCTCGCCACAGATTTCACTGGGCCACAAACTGCTAAATATGGCTTAAATTATAGTGAGATGTTGGCCACCTTGCCATAACTTTAATTTTAAAAATATTTCTAGTATTACTAAAGCTACTCAAAAGACATGAGGCTTAAAACAGGCAGAGCAGTATTCTTGCACACATAACTATGCACAAAGGAAACAAACTGTTTCCTTTTCCTGTCTGGGTTAGAAAAACGTCGCTTCTTTTCCTGTCTGGTATAGAGGAACGCTGCTGTGACCCATCATCTGCTTGGCATGGATCAGCAATGATGGAGAGCTTAAAATAGACCTGTTTTGAATGTCTTCAGTTGAAAAAGTAAACTTTCACACATGTGCACTGCTACATATGAGTCATAACCTGGTCATCACCTGAGGTGGAGGGCAGAGGTGGGGGAGGAGGTGGAGGTGGCGGAGGAGGTGGGGGAGCTTCACTAGCTGGCGGTAAACTGAGATCTGCTACTCCTGGTTCTGTCAACCCAGGTATTGATCCCAGAGACAGCTGGCCAATGTTCCCCAATGGGATATCGGCACCCCCAACACCAAGCGGCTCAATGGAAATGTCTCCATCAGGTTTCTTGTGCAAACGGATGGTGCCCTGCTGCTCGAGCTCCAGCAGCCGCCTCTCAATGTTGAAGTGCCTCTGGAAAGCGGCATCTTTCTCCTTGATCATCCTCCTCAGGGTGTTGACCTGGGTGTTGGTCGACTCGTACGTCTCCTGAGCGGTCACAAGGGGGCAATAAAGAGAGCAAACATAATGAGTGCAGAAGCTAAAGAAACATCCTGCTTCCTTGTGACCTAATTTGCAATCACAGCAATTTAGATACAAGCATCTGAAACTGATTTACGCTAACATAAAGAGCAAGTGACGTCTCTAGGATAGGGCGAGTGTCATTACATCACTCTGAACGTGGCTTACCCGTATTGCTTGCAGGTCCTTATCTTTCTGAAGGAGCAGCTTCTCCAGATCTGCAACCTTCATCATTGTTTCATTCTCAACCTCCAGCAGCTTCTCCGTCACCTAGGCGAGAAGACAGATAGAGCAACAGAGAGATGAGAGCGGGTGAATTTAAGAATCGATCCACACAGTGGGCATCTTTCCCAGATCACGCCTCCCTCCTACCCTGTCTCATATACACTGCATCATCGTCATCAGTTATAAATAAGATATACCTAGCAGTATGACACAACAAAAAATATGACACAGCTTTTAGCTTGGATGTTCAGCACATTACACATGTTGCAAAGAAATTCACAAAGATTCTTCACCCTCCTCCTCCCCCATCATTCCTGATCTCGGAGAACAGAGTTTGTTATGAAATTCCTAGAATGATGTCAGGGGCTGCCTACGACCTTTCCATGTGAAGAAGGTCTTTTACAGAGCAGCGTGGGATACAAAGGCAATGGCCCCGAAAGGCTGAGCCAACACTAGAACAATAATGATATTGTCAGACACACAGTATTTTCCAGCATTCTCCACCCAATTATTATCCCCAACCACTTGTGAAATGCAAACAGTGTGTAGATTTCTAATTGGCACGTAGAAACCGCCGAGCTAAGTACATAGCGGGCGAACCACAACAATCTCATAAATGTGCCAGGGAGCAGTGTTGGTGGTCCAGACTAGGTGGTGCACTTACATGGGACAGGTGCTCCTCCAGTTCCTCCACTTTCTCCAGCGCCGCATTCTTTGTTTCTGCATCTTCCAGCAGGCCACCCACATCAAACACGTTATCAAGGTAGGCCTGGATCTGCACCGACAGCTTGTCACTCTCCGTGTGTTTCGTTTTCTGTCATAAAGGGGACAGATTCAGAGTTAGCATCACACCACACCTGCAAACAGTCTCCCCTCGACAATGAGTGTTTCCATACCTCCAGATAATCATCCAGTCCCAGTTTGGTGAATTCATACTGCAGATGGACTCTGAAGTTCATGTCCTCCACCGAGTGGACTACAATGTTGATGAACTGCATGCAAGCAACCTGGAGCGCAAAAGCAAACCAGCCATGGTCTGTTAACATCATTTATATTGTGATCCACACCTTGATTCATTATCTAGCTAATTACATCCACTCCACAAGCTGCTGCATTTACATCCTCAATTTCACCCACAGAGATATTACATTTACACCCTATTTTAATGCCAGATAAAAATGCATTTATTTCTTTCCAGCATAATGGACACATATTTAGATAACAGAAGTTTGGTTCTACCATGAAGTCAATGTTTCCCTCTTCGCTCCGAAAGTAATCCATCAGTCTCTCAAAGCGATGCTTTTCTTTACAAACCTAAAACACAAATAACAGAAGTTTACCTTTTAGTCTAAGACAATGACTTAGAGACATGTTTAAAAATGAAAAAGTGATAAAGATAAAAAATAAAAATGAAAAAGCCAATATTGGAAGAACTGATATCCTAAAGACTGTCAAATCTCAGAATGGGATAATGTGTCTAGGGTTGGCATATATTTGGAATTACAGTATAAATCACATATTTTCAGAGTGAACATAACTACTCCAGGTAATGTTAATTTGTGTTATTTTTTCATACTTCAAACACATTTATAATGTATTACACTGCTGCCAGTGCAACAGCCACAGTGGGGTGCACAAGTCAGTGTACTCCTAATGCCGGTCCCAAGCCCGGGTAAATGGGGAGGGTTGTGTCAGGAAGGGCATCCGACATAAAACCTTTGCAAAATCAAACATGCGGATCATGACGAATGAGAATTTCATACCGGATCAGTTGAGGCCCTGGCTAACAACAACCGCTACTGGTGCTGTTAACTGATAGGGTGCTGGTGGAAATTGGGCTACTGTTGGTCAAAGATTGAGGAGGAGGAGAGGGGGAAGATGTATTAGGATGGAGAGAGAGAAAAGGAAAGGTAGAAGTGTGGAGGTGAAAGTAGGGATGTTAAATGTAGGGACTATGACTGGTAATGGCTGAGATTTGGCTGATATGATGGAGAGAAGAAAGATAGATATACTGTGTGTTCAAGAAACCAGATGGAAGGGAAGCAAAGCTAGGAGCATTGGAGGGGGATTTAAACTGTTCTACCATGGTGCAGACAGGAAGCGAAATTGAGTAGGAGTAACCTTGAAGGAAGAGTATGAAGAGTGTTCAGGCGGTAAAAAGGGAGTCAGACAGAATCATGAGTTTGAAGCTAGAAATCAAAGGTGTTGATGTTGAATGATGCCAGTGCGTATGCCACACAAGTTGGATGTTAGGTACAAGAGAAAGAGGAATTCTGGAGTAAGTTGGATGAAATGGCAGAGACTGTTCCCAGGGTGGAGAGAGTGGTGATTGGATCAAACTTTAATGGGCATGTAGTTGAAGGGAACAGAGGTGATGAGGAGGTCATGGATAGGTATGGTCTTAAGGAGAGAAATGTGGAAGGACAGATGGTTGTGGATTTTGCTACAAGGATGGAAATGGCTGTGGTGAACACATACTTAAAGAAAGAGAGGAACATAGGGTGACTTACAAGAATGGAGAAAGGTGCACACAAGTGGACTACATCTTATGCAGAAGGAGAAATCTGAAAGAGATAGGAGACTGCAAGGTGGTGGCAGGGGATAACCGGTCTGTGTCCAGACTGGAGATTCACAGCTTTAAAGCTCACTGACAAGATGTAGTAATGATTTTACCTCTAAAGATGCATAAAACATTACAACACTGGTTGTAGCGTTAGATTTGCTCGTTTGTTTGTGGTTTTATGGTGTGTCTCCTCATATGTATTCCCACGACAGGGTGCTTTTCAGGCAGGCGGACTTTTATCAACACAAACCTAGCACTTTGTACACATGATCAGGACAGAGACGTGGGGAGACATCCACCAGCGGGCTGGGGGAGACGGAGGAAGGGACGGTGTGGGAAAACTTGTGGGTGAGTGTTTTTTTTTTTAAATCGCACACTCTGTTGTTGCTGATGTGTTCCATTAATACTCACTGTAAACACAGAAGTGAGTGAGGTGAAGCAACACATTTGATTGGTTAGAGTGAGTGTTTGAGTGCTACTCAGGGACAACTTTGATTGGCGAAATTGGTGGAAGTTGATGAGGATTGGCCAAAATTGTGGGAAAGTTGCGGTGATTGGACAAAGTTGCAAGCTCACTCAAAGGATGCGGCGATGGCCTGATTTCACATGAATAAGTGCGATTGCAATATCGCAAAATCCTGGAAGGACTGTAAGTGTGAACAAACAACGGATCTTCCACATGAATTGTGTTTTTTTAACAATAGACAAGAGCCTACATTCAATTTGTTAAACTTCTTTGTTATTCTAAAGATGTAATTCCTGATGCCTCAGTGATATCATCATCATTTGAAGACTTCTGAGGACAATAAGTCTCAGGTAGAATTTCAATAAGGTCTGAAAAGAAAGTGCAGAACAGAAAAAGTAGGGCCCCATTTCTGTCTTTGCTTTGGGCCTCAAATGGACTAAGTCCACCCCTGTGTGGTGCATCCAGTGGACAGAGGAAGGAAGACAAGGAGACTTGGTGGTAGAATGAGGGGGTACAGGAAAGTAAGAGGTTAGCAAAGAAAAAGTGGGATAGTCATGGAGATGAAGAAAGTAGACAGGAGTATTTGGAATCTAGGCGCCTGGCAAAGGCAAAGGAAACGGCATATAGTTGTATGACAGGCTGGACACTAAGGAAGGAGAAAAGGAGTTGTATTGACTGGCTATACAGAGAGATCGAGCTGGAAAGGACATACAGCAGGTTAGGTTGAATAAGGACAGAAATGGTAATGTACTAACAAATGACGAGAGTGTGTTGAGAAGGTGGAAGGAGTACTTTGAAGAGCTGATGAATAAAGAAAATGAGAGAGAGAGGAGGATGGATGAAGGAAAGACATGAACAAGGAAGTCCCAATGATTAACAAGGCAGAAGTGAGGGCAGCTTTGAAGAGGATGAAGAATGGAAAGCGGTTGGTCCAGATGACATACCAGTGGAGGTATGGAGATGTTTAGGAGAGATGGCAGTGGACTTTTTAACCAGATTGTTTAACACAATTTTGGAGAGAGAGAGGACGCCTGAGGAGTGAAGAAGTGTTTTGGTACCAGTTTTCAAGAACAAGGGTGAAGCTCAGAGCTGTAGTAACTACAGAGGCATAAAGTTGATCAGCCACACAATGAAGCTATGGGAAAGAGTTGGTGAAGCCAGGTTAAGAGGAGAGGTGACAATCAGTCAGCAGCAGTAGTTTCATGCCAAGAAAGAGTAGTACAGATGCAATGTTTGCTCTAAGAGTGCTGATGGAGAAGTATAGAGAAGGTCAGAAGGAGTTGCACTGTGACTCTGTGGATCTAGAGAAAGCATATGATAGGGTGCCAAGAGAGGAAGTGTGGTACTGTATGAGGAAGTCAGGAGTGGCAGAGAAGTATGTGAGGGTGGTGCAGGACATGTATGACAGCGAGACAGTGGTGAGGTGTGCTGTAGGAGTGACGAATGGATTCAAGGTGGAGGTGGGATTACATCAGGGGTCAGCTCTGAGCCCCTTCTTGTTTGCCATGGTGATGGACAGGCTGACAGATGAGGTCAGGCAGGAGTCTCCATGGACCATGATGTTTGTAGACGACATTGTGATCTGTGATGACAATTGGGAGCAGGTGGAAGAGAACCTGGAGAGGTGGAGGTATGCTCTGGAGGGAAGAGGAATGAAAGTCAGTAGAAGCAAGACAAAATACATAAATGTGAATGAAAGGGAGGCAGGTGTAACGGTGAAGATGGAAGGAGTAGAGGCAATGAAAGTACATGAGTTTAAATACCTGGGTTCAACCATCCAAAGCAATGGAAAATGCACAAGAGAAGTGAAGAAGAGAGTGCAGGTAGGGTGGAGTGGGTGGAGACGAGTGTCAGGGGTGATTTGTGACAGAAGGGTAGCAGCAAGAGTGAAAGGGAAGATCTACAAGACGGTAGTGAGACCTGCTATGATGTATGGTTTGGAGATGATGGCGCTGACAAAAAGACAGGAGATGGAGCTGGAGGAGGCAGAGTTAAAGATGCTAAGATTTTCACTGAGAGTGACTAGGAGGGATAGGATTACAAACGAGTATATCAGAGGGACAGCTCAGATTGAGCGGTTTGGAGACAAAGTAAGAGAGGCAAAGCTGAGATGGTCTGGACATGTGCAGAGGAGGGTTAGTGGATATATTGGACAAAGGATGTTGAAGATGGAGCTGCCAGGCAGGAGGAAAAGAGGAAGACCACAGAGAAGATTCATGAATGTAGTGAAGGAGGACATGGAGAGGGTTGGTGTAACAGAGGAAGATGCAAGGGATAGGGTGAGATGGAGGGAGATGATCCGCTGTGGTGACCCCTAAAGGGAGCAGCCAGAAGAAGAAGAAGCACTGCTGGCAGTTCAGTGATAAAGCAATCTATTTTTTTTTTCAATGCTGGGAATATTAGCATATTAACACAATTATATCACAGTACTCCAGTAAATGGATTTTTTTTTAAATGAACTCTGAAATGTGGAACTGGGCAATAGAGTCACACACAATAGAGTCACATAAAGCCCATGCACAAACTCCTCATTTCATTTAATTCTGAGTGTTCAAATCAGTTTGCTTGAGTAGTGATGTCATACTATGTGGACATTTGGACCGTAGATTACATTTAATTAGACACTGAAACAAGTGACTGTGATATGGGGATTTGGCCCTTGGGGCTTGCCGTAGCCGATGCCGGGGTGTGGATGTGATGATGTCAGGCATATATATGGCCCCCACATTTGTGTTGGGGCCATACATATGGCCAGTATGTATAATCTGTGCCTGTCTTAATAAAGTTCAGTTTGTTGCTCGGTTCAACATGGCTCAGGTCTCTCGTTATTAGGACATAACATTTGGCAACATCGGATTAAACCAAGGGAGCGTGCATAAAACCGCCACCTCCATTCTTACAGTCTCCGGGTGTGCCAACTACACCATGGCGCCGCTGGCTGGAGGCATTCGAGGAGTACAATGACAAAGAGAGATGGAGGAGCCGGCTTGTTCCCTGCCTCAGTGAGGAAGGCCAATGAGTGTTTCACGTGCTGGGGGGCAAAGGCTCATCGAAGGAGCGTTTGGACATAATGGACAATTTCTTTATGAACCAGTACAACATTACAGCGTGAAGACATAAGTTTTTCGACCGCCGACAGCAAGCTGGTGAGTCCACCCAACATTTCTTAATGGAACTCCGTAGCCAAGCAAGCAAGTGCGCCTTCAGGCCGATTGAGGAGGAGCTAGTCCGTGACAAGCTAGCACACGGTATGAGCAACGAGTGGCTCAAAGAAAAGCTAATGCTAACTACAGATGTCTTCACACTGAAGCAAGTGTTTGAATTGACCAGCCAGATTGAGTCCACTACCCAGCTAGGTCTACAAGTGCTAGCTAAAGAGAACCTAGCCACTCACGCTTCCCCCCCACGTCAGGCCGCTAGCAGTGCAGGTAATCCTTCGAGGTGGACCCCCAAAAGGCAGCGGACCGTGGCACAGGCAGGAGCAGGAGCTCAGGGTCTATGTGGCGGCTGTGGCTATCCCCATCACCGGGCAGGCACGTCCACTTGCCCCGCCAAAGCGAAGAAGTGTCATAACTGTGGTTGTTCTAATCACTGGGCCAGGGTCTGCACCACAACTAGTAAACCAACAGCTTCGGCGCTCGAAAGCATGATGTCAGTGTGTTTGGCAGGCACTAAGAAGGGCCTGATAAAGTGGTACGTCTTACAGCTTGATGGGGTTGATGTGCCGCTTATGGTGAACATGGGAGCTGGTAAATCCATACTGAGCAAAACCAGATTGAAAAAACTTTTCCTGGGCAAACCCATTAAAGCAGGGGCAGTAAAAATGTTTGGGTACAGTCATGCTAAAATTGACATGGCAGGCACAGTCAGCTTCTCGGTAACATGTGGGTCAAGGACTATTCCCGCATTTACCTTCCAGGTTTCATGCCAAGGGGCCAGCTTCCTGGGAATTGATTTGCTGGGCGAGTCAGGATTCTCCATCATGGACCCAGCGGGCTCAACGGTGCTGACGGTGTCCCTCGAGTGGCATGCCCACTGGCCGGTGTTGTTCGTGGGCCTAGGATGTATTAAAGTGCTCAACCACCGCCCGCTCATTGACCCAAGCGTGACACTCAAGATCCAATCATTACGGCGGCTTCTCTACGACATCACGGCAGAACTGAATAAACTGTTTAAAGCCGGCATCATCGAGAAAGTGGATGCCTTGCCATGGGTTTTGAACATTGTGGTGGCCAAGAAGAAGACAGGCAGCATCCGGACGTGCATTGACCTCAGGATGGTTAATAAAGCGATCATCCCAGACAAATACCCGCTCCCCACGATGGAGGAGCTCACCACAGCATTCAGCGGTTCAAGGGTGTTCATGAAGCTGGATCTCCGCCAGGGTTATCCGCAGGTGCCCCTCCACCCAGCCAGCAGGAACCTGATGGCGTTCGTGATCCACATAGGCGTTTTCAGGTACACCCGCATGCCTTTTGGTCTGAGCTCAGCACCAAGTTGTTTCCAGAAAATTATGTCCACAATTCTTGCCGGCCTCAGGAGTGTTGTGGTATACCTGGACGACATCGTGGTCCACGCCACGTCACGGGGAGAACACAACAGTCGTTTGAGACGAGTGCTGGAGGTGCTGCTGGAGCACAGAGTCACGTTGAACGGGGAAAAGTGTATCTTCGCAGCGGATTCCATTGCGTTTGTGGGATTCTGGCTGGCGGCCGAGGGCCTGAGTCCCCTGCACTCGAACCTGGAGGCGGTCCTGCGTCTCCCCAACCCCACGACACCCCCAAAAATCTCCTCATTCCTGGGCATGGTGAACTTCTATGGACATTTGATTCCCCATTATTCACAGACTATCAAACCCCTCTGAGCTCTTCTGAAGCAGGATGCACCATGGCAGTGGACTCCGGCCTGCTCAGCGGCGGTCACTAGGCTGAAGTCTCAACTCCCCTCCCCTCCAATGCTGGCTCACTTTGATCCAAAATGGCAGACTTTTGTGACTTGTGACACGTCTGGTTCGGCGGTGGGGGTGATTATTTCTCAAGTGCAAAACGGTACTGAGCGCCCAGTGGCATTTGCGTCAAGGTCCCTTTCAGCGGCTGAACAGAAATATGCCGTGGGTGAGAGGGAGGCACTCGCTTGTGTCTGGGCGTGTGAATGGTGGCACACCTACCTTTACGGATGCCATTTCACCCTGCGAATGGACCACCGGGCCCTGACGACACTGCTGGAGATGACAGGCTCCGGACACAGGCCCCTACGGATCCACAGGTGGACTGAGCAGCTGAGGGCCTACAATTTCACTACCCAGTTCATCCCTGGAAAAGAGAACGTGGTGGTGGATCTCCTGTCCCGTGCCACGGCCAACACCGCACAACCGGACGACGACCCCACGGAAGCGGATTTGGTCAACCCGCTGCACGTACCCCTCTGGGACATGGTGTCCCTCCAGAAGCTCCGGGCAGAGTCGGAACAAGACCCCACATTGTCACAACTATGCTTGGTCATCAGGGAGGGTTGGCCCACAAAAGTATAGGGTGATCTGGTGCCTTTTCATCGGTTCAAAAATGAACTGAGTTGCTGGAATGGTGTGTGTGTGTGGCTAGGGGGCACTGCACATTAATTCCGGTGTCTCTGAGATCACGAGTTCTGGCAATGCTCCATGAAGGACACCTGGGTGTGGTCAGGGTGAAGCAGCGTTGCAGGGATTCGGTTTAGTGGCCTGGTAGCGATAAGGACATTGAAACTATGGTAAAGAACTGTGTTCCATGTTTGGAGAGTGGAAAGACTGGCAGGCCCCCCCCCCCCCCCATCCCTGCAACCAGTACTGTACCCAGAGGGCCCTTGGAAGCGCATTCAATTGGACATTTGCGGTGAACTACACAAGGCTCCCCCAAACAGCCAGTTTTTGTTGGTGGTCTACGATCTGTTCTCCAAATGGCCGGAGGTGTTAGCCACTAACTCGGTCACGACGGATGTGGTTACGGACTTCCTCTCGTCGCTGTTCACTAGATGGGGGGTCCCGGACGCCATTGCAACAGACAATGGCCCTCAGTTCATCTCTAGGGGGTCTGAAGAGTTTTTGAGAGATAGGGGCGTGGAGCACATCAGAACTGCGTTCTACCACCCCCAAGCCAATGGGGGCATGGAACGTTTCAACAAGACTCTGAAAAACGTTCTGAGAGCCCATTTGGCGGACGGCTTCACGTTCTCTGATACCCTCCAGAACATGTTCCTCCACTACAGGGCAATGGCCCACACCACGACAGGGTGTTCCCCAGCAAAACTCATGCTGGGGCGTGAATTCTACCTGCCTCTGGGCCAGCTAAGGCCCCCCACAACCTCGCCTTCGGGGGACACAGATCCTCCATGAGACCGAGTCGTCACCCAACAGCAGAAAATGAAACGATGTTTTGACAGAAAGCACAGGACAAAGGCCCACGGACTTGATGTGTCGGACAGGGTCTGGATTAAGCATCCCGACCGCATGCATAAACTGCAGCCTTTCTGGATGGGGCCCCTACAGATCTTGAGGTGGCTGGGCCGGGATACGTTCGAGCTCTTGGATGGATCACGGTGGCATTCCAGCCGACTCAGGAAGTGGTTGCCTGCACAGGGTCTGGAAGCTGCAGCAGATGGGACTGATGAGGGTTGGGACTTATCTGATGGGGGTGTTGGGGACTCTCAGGTGTGGCTGACGGAACCTGGAGCAGGTCCTCCTCCAGTGAGGCGCTCGGCTATAAGACATGTCAGAGGCCCAAATACCTTGATGATTTTGTAGTTAAAGTAGCTTTAGTTAAAGTGTGTTGGGCATGGCCAGCAGAATAATCCGCCCCAACACGGTAGGGTATCCTTGCAGTCTACCCAGGTGCCCATTTAGCCTTGTTGTTCTATCCATCCATCCATCCATCCATCTTCTTCCGCTTAATCCTTTTCGGGTCGCGGGGGGGCTGGAGCCTATCCCAGCATCTTTGGGCGAGAGGCAGGGTACACCCTGGACAGATCGCCAGTCCATTGCAGGGCCAACACAGAGAGACAGACAACCATTCACTCTCACAGTCATACCTAAGGACAATTTAGAATCCCCAGTTTGATGCCAATTAAACTAACTTGCATGTTTTTGGCATGTGAGAGGAAACCGGAGAAATCCCGGAGTAAACCCACGCAGACATGGGGAGAACATGCAAACTCCACACAGATCACTGTTGGTCGGTGGCTGGGATCGAACCCAGGATCCTCTGGCCAAGGGTGAGTTGCTGTGCTGCCGCAGTGCTAACCACTCTGCCACCGCGCTGCCCGCCTTGTTGTTCTATGTGCTCAAAATAAAAAAAGAGAGATTACATTCAATGTACAGTATACAGTATATACTGCATGCGTTCTGTGGGGTTCTTCCATGCTAACATTAATGGGGGTAGGGGGTTGTTTTCTGTGGTGCTTTTCACGTTTTGTAAAGGGGGGAGAAATGAGATGTGGGCTTTGGCCCTTGGGGCTTGCTGTAGCCGATGCCGGGGTGTGGATGTGATGACGTCAGGCGGGCTACGGCAGGTATGTATAATCTGTGCCTGTCTTAATAAAGTTCAGTTCGTTGCTCGGTTCAACATGGCTCAGGTCTCTCGTTATTAGGACATAACAGTGGCCATGGGGAATGAATCTCTTTAGCAGGCTCAGTCGGCTAACTGGAAGTTAGCATGAGGCTAGCCACAGCAGACCCACCTATTACCTATTTTGTTTTGGTAAATGTTCACTTTTTAGACTGCCTATGGGTGCGGATAAAATGCTAGAGATAGAAAAAGTGATGTCAACTCACTTCACTCCAATGGACCACTTTTTCTTACATCAATGGCAGCTTTTGGAGCGCTAAATCGTTTTCACAAGTTAGCAACAAGTGCTAGCATCACCATAGAGATAAAGTGGAATAGACTCTGGTTGTAAGCTACTTTCAAGGTTAAGACGTGAAGTTTAGGATTTTTATTATCAGCACATCAGAATCAAATGAATGTGAGCAGTTTAGCATGTTTTTTGAATATTGCCCACTGGATTTGTAAATTCAGGCAACATTAATAAATTAAATACAAGGCTCGGATACTGTGTACAGTTAGCAACACTACATTAACCACCATCAGTTTATTATTTGTAGTTATGTTAATGCAGAAGTGCTCTCCACTTAGGAACCATTTTAATTCTGTAATTATTATCTTTCTGGTCTCCTAACATTTTACCTCACCTACGTACAGTATGTGACAGGTCCAGCAGCTAGCTCATTGTAAAAGAGTAGGCCTTATTTTTCAGGCATTAAATTTGCAAAGTTTGCACAAATCAGACTCCAGACTGTTAAAAGAACTGTTAAATGAAACAATTTGAAGCTCAGTTTGTGCTTTGTTAAAACCTAAGTTATTGCAATAAAAAGCAATAAGAAGTTGCATAAAAATACTTTTTAAATTGTTTTTTCATTGTAATTTTAGTGATTAATCACAGTTAACTAAGTAATTAGTTAAAACTTCAACATGATTAATTACAGAAAATGGGTGTGATTAATTAGTTAAAAATGATGTAATTGATTCCCAGCACTACTTTTTTTATTTGTACTTGCAACAAAACATCATGGTTTATGTTGCTAATTTTTGTTCCGCCCTGACTTAACGCAACAAAAATACAATTTTAACAAAAGCAATATATGTCCATAAAACACACACAATGTTTTCAAATTCCTCTGTATATGATTAGAGCTCACGCAAATGGCAACAGAAAGGAATCCAGTCAGACATAAGATCATGAAGCTTTTTTGTCAATACCATACATAATACACATTTTAACTTTTAAAAATATAATTTATGCTGTAAAAACAGCACAAAATAAAACTAATTAGTTGATTATTGGTCCAGCGCTGGTTGAACACATTAAGTGGCTTTCTTCTGGGATTTCAAGGATCTGTCACTTTGTATTAGTTTATAATTTTGGGAAATACCATAACAATAACCATCTTGTTTTCCACCAGTGGGTTAATTAGCTCTTACATCTCACTGGAGCTTTCAGCAAGGTAATTTATCTTGTTCTGGTGTTCTGAAGGCAAAAAAATTGAGAGGCTAAGCAAATCTTTGTGGTTCATTGGCTTCCATCAGGGGGAGTTGATCCTTATCATGGTTCAAGGCTGTCTCACATCTGCTCTGTTAATGAGACTAATAACCTTGGACAGACCAGAATAGAAGTACACTTACACCCTCAGTTAACATGAAATCTCATAGAGCTAGGAAGGAAAATGATGACGGCTGAACCGGTGCTACAGTCATCACAGTATTTAATCTCGATTAAAAAAATCCTCAATGTTAGTGATTCAACATTGACTTTAAAGGTTGTTTGGGGCACCTCTTTGAAGTTGTCAAAAGCTGATAAGATGATCTCATGACCCCCTCGGACCAGACAGACGGCGGCCAGCAGCTCAAGGACCAGCGCTTTTGTCCTAGAAGTGCAGGAGACACGCATCGGTTTAACAGTAACTCGATAGAGGTCAGGTGCAAACATCTGCTCTGTCTTTTAAAAATTCTATACTATCAGAATGTATGAAAGATTGTGAAATTAGCAAAATATCAACACACAGGGGCTGGAGCTATAATTCATTCTAAAGTCAAAACTTTGGATAGATTTTTTTTTTTTAAATTCGTTCAGTGTTTACCCTTCTAGCCTTCATTGTAAAGTGATCAGTCCTGATGGTTTACCACTAATCTCCCTTTAGTAAACATTCCTTTAGCAGCCTGAAAACACGCCTCTGATCCTTGACTTCAGAGAGAAGTGGAGCCCCATGGAGAATTGAAAGCATATCACATTAACTGGCTGCAGGGTTCCCCCCATTGTTTGGCCCAGTCCAACTTCTATGGAGGTGGGGTCCTCGGTTCTTACCGTGAGTTCTTATTGTTCAAGCTGAGAGCAATTTCATTGACTGCGTGTGCATGAGACATGACCATATTGAAGCCATACTGCATGAGAGAGAGACAGAGAGAGAGACGGAGAGCAGGATGTGGTGAGAAAACCTGACTGTGTGTTCAACACTTGACTGCACAGGAAACAAATCGTCATCCAGATATATAGTGTATAGTGCTTTCAGACTATGCATGGTGAAAGACTGAGGAAGATGTTGGCAGGATTGCCTGGTACCTGATAGTTCATGATTGCTCTCAAGCACATGATGCACACATGCACGTCATCTTTTTGACTCACGAGGCGGGAGTTCTTGAGGGTTTTGCTGTTCGAACCTGAGCCATAGCTGCAACAGACGGCAGAAGTTAATATCTCCAAAACATTCAGTTATCAAGCTAAGTTTGCCACTATACTGTATAATTTCAATCATAGTATTTTATTTATTTACTATGAAGTTTATCTGCTATTTAGGTGACTTGCGAGTAAGTGCACCACAGAGAGACACAATAAAGTACACAGAAGGAGAACTGACAGAAAACTTATGAATGGCTTTTGAGGTTAGAGATGCATTGTGGGATATGCCTGGTTTCCTTGCTGCTGTCACCTGATCAAACTCTGTGCACACAAATTGCTATTAAGTAACTGTATTGCAGTCATTGTGTGCACGTAATACAGCATATCTTGTGAAGTTTAGAAATGGCTTCAACCAACCCACACATTTTTGGCATAATATAAATGTACAACATTTTTCCAAAGGATGACTACAGTACATACTATAACACTATATATTATAATGCATGATATACTATTACTGGGTAGTGGTAAATAAGTGCTCATCAAAGGCTTATGGTTGCGGGATCTTTTCCACATCTCATGTCTCTTTGACTCTTGTCTGTGCAGTGGTGAAGAGGAGAATCAAAACTCCTCAACATATGCTGCTGCTGCTGCTCACAGCTGGCTCTGATCTGTAGACAGTGCAGATGCACATCTGGACAGATGAGGAAGGACCATTAACACAGGGAGAGACAGTGCTAAAGGTCAAAGACTTTTAGTTTCCATGTGGAATTGAGTTGGTGTTGAGCAAAACCTCAAGGTCAAGAGAGGTTGCTGGATAAAGATTCAGGCATTTTCTTAGAACATCAGCATCAAGAAAACAGGCTTGCATGCTAATAGATGTTCAAAGCATTTAGGGTTAGTGGAGCAGGGAAATCACAGCTAATAGCAGGACAGTTAGCGTAGCCATACTTACCGAAGGACAGACTGACGGGCAGAGCGCACCAGCGTGTTGCAGAAAGGTTGGGCGCTCGGGTGGTGCAGATCCTCAATAGACCTGCTCCAAGATTTAGCCTTGTCCAAGAAGCCATCTTCCCCATTTTCCACCCCCTCAAAATCCAACCTGGGTCACATACAGACAAACAGACAGGCCACACAGAGGTACAGGGGTGTAGATGGGAGTCAATGGGGAGGCTAGGTTAGCAAGGCAGCTTAGTAGCGAGCCAGGGGTTATCTCAAGAACTGTCATCAAGCTGCTCGATAAAGCTCAGCACACAGATTCTGTCCCACTCAGGCAAAGTACAGCAAAGCATTATAAACTATGAAGCAAGTTTTAAGAAACACATTCGGTTTGCAACATATGCAACAAGGCAGAGAAACACATTCAAGGTATGCAATGTGCCAAGAGCACATTTTAGGACCACAAACAGTTTACTGCAGGCTCTGGAGGGCAGAACGCATTAACTCTGTAGCTGGACCGCCCAACCTAGCTCCTAAGGAAAGGCTTGGTCATGAGAGATGTGTGTGTTTGCATGTGTACTCACATAACAGCATACTGGGCAAAGGAGAGGTACTCCACCAGGACATCGAGACCTCTGTTTTCATCGTTGAGAAACTCCCTGACCCACCTGTGACACAGGGGAACCAGGGTAGGTTAGCAGGGCATCAAATCAAGAACACACCCAGACAGAATGACAGAAATATGTCATTACTATGATTCATAAGCTAGGTCATCTGACTTAGAAAAATTCAGTGTCAGTATTACTCTTAATTTGATTTTTTGATTTTGTATACTTTATTGATCCCCAGAGGGGAAATTGAGGGCATCCACCTGGATGGATGAAGCAGCCACGGTACGGCGCTACCCCTTAACCATTCACACCTAAGACCACTTTAGAGTCTCCAATTAACCTAACCTGCATATTTTTGGCCTGTGGGAGGAAACCGGAGAAATCCCGGAGTAAACCCACGCAGATACGGAGAGAACATGCAAACTCCACACAGATCACTGTTGGTCAGGGGCTGGGATCGAACCAGGGATCCCATGGCCAAGGGTGAGTTACTGTGCTGCCACAGTGCTAACCACTGTGCCACCGCACCGCACCACAGTCTAACAAGGGCATTTTAGTTTTCTAGATATATGCCCTGAAATAACAGCATTTTTGTTTGTTTAAAATAATAACCTGTTTAAATGCAAATACAAGCAGGTGAAGGTAAATGAATGAAAAAGTGTAATATAGTTGATAAGCGCAAATCACAAACATGAAAGAACTCCCTTTTTCTTAAACCCAATGCAGTGTTAACATTTATGAAACAACACTGGCTCATTTGAGGTGTGAAGGTTTAATCTTAAAAACAATGTGGGGAAACAAATATTTTCCATGATGTCACAGATTTTAAATGTGTAGGCATCAGTGTCACATAGGTCTAATGTTTAATTAAATAATTAGAATTATTTAAAATCTCTACAAACAAACAACAAGTCTTACTGACAAGTTACCATGCCAAGTGATTTTATATTTGATTTTTAGCATTACGGCTACTGAAGTCATGATAAATGTAATGAAGAGACCAATAAAGTACTTAAATAAAGTTTAGCTGTTAAAATTTAGGAACATGCTTCTGAAACTAGATGGAGGGAATAATGTGGAAAATGCACACAAAGTTTAATAACTAAAACTATTTGAAAAAGGAAAGAAACAAAAATTTTAAAGGTACAGTGTGTAATATTCAGCACAATCTAACAGTAAGATTTTTAGAATGCAACCAGTTTAAATTTTTATTAGCCATCACCATCTTTTAAAGCAATATCAGGCACTTTCCCCAGAACTTTTTCCCCACTAGAATCAGGCTAAGTGTGTTATCTAATTCTAGCCTTGAAATGACTTCAGTTGACATAAAAATGTAAACTACAGTGGTGCTTGAAAGTTTGTGAACCTTTACAATTTTCTACATTTCTACATAAATATGACCTAAAACATCATCAGATTTTCACACAAGTCCTAAAAGTAGATAAAGAGAACCCAGTTAAATACATGAGACAAAAATTTACTTTTTCATTTATTTATGAGGGATAATGATCCAATATTGCATGTCTGTGAGTGGCAAAAGTTTGTGAACATTTGATTTTAGTATCTGGTGTGACCCCTTTTTCAGCAATAACTGCAACTAAACTTTTCCAGTAACTGCTGATCAGTCCTGCACATCAGCTTGGAGGAATTTTAGCCCATTCCTCCATACAGAATAGCTTCAACTCTGGGATGTTGGTGGGTTTCCTTGCATGAACTTTTCGCTTCAGGTCCTTCCATAACATCTCAATTGGATTAAGGTCAGGACTTTAACTTGGCCATGCCAAAACATTAACTTTATTCTTCTTTAACCATTCTTTGGTAGAATGACTTGTGTGTTTAGGATCCTTGTCTTGCTGCATCACCTACCTTCTCTTGAGATTCAGTTAATGGACAGATGTCCTGACATTTTCCTTTAGTATTTCATTTCGTGGTCCTGGCCCAAATGCAGCAAAACAGGCCCAAGCCATTTTTTTTTTTTTTTTTTTTTTTTTTTATTTTTTTTTTGTTACTTATTTGTACCCGTAGGTAGATTTGGTTTGCAGTCTGGTGACAAGCCACCGGCTGCTGGTCGCTGCGTGCGCGAGCGCCCTAAACCTACATGCCATGATATTACCACCACCATATTTCACAGATGGGATAAAGTTCTTATGCTGGAATTCAGTGTTTTCCTTTATCCAAACATAACACTTCTCATTCAAACTAAAAAGTTCTATTTTGGTCTCATCCGTCCAAAAGACATTTTTCTAAAAGCCTTCAGGCTTGTCCACATGATCTTTAACAAATTACAGATGAGCAGCAATGTTCTTTATGGAGAATTCTGGCTTTCTCCTTGCAACCCTGCCATGCACACCATTGTTACACAGTGTTCTCCTGATGGTGGACTCATAACATTAACATTAGCCAATGTGAGAGAGCCCTTCAGTTACTTAGAAGTTACCCTGGGGTCCTTTGTGACCACACCACCACTATTACACGCCTTGCTCTTGGAGCGAACTTAGTTGGTCAGCCACTCCTGGAGAGGGTAACAATGGTCTTAAATTTTCTCCATTTGTACACAGTCTGTCTTACTGGGAATTGGTGGAGCCCAGACCCTTTAGAAATGGTTTTGTAACCTTTTTCCAGCCTGATGAGCATCAACAACCCTATTTCTGAGGTCCTCAGAAATCTCCTTTGTTTGTACCATGATACACTTCCACAAACATGTGTTTACACTTTGATAGATTTTTAAATAAAAGCTTATTTAAATAAAACAGGATGTCCACTCATACCTGATTGTCATCCATTGGATGAAAACAGCTGACTCTAATTTCTTCAACTTACCTGCTATTTCACACACTTTTGCCACTCACAGATATGTAAAATTGGATCAGTTTCCTCAATAAATAAATGAAAAAGTTAAATATTTTTGTCTCATTTATTTAACTGGGTTCTCTTTATCTACTTTTAGAACTTGTGTAAAAATCTGATGATGTTTTAGGTCAAATTTATGCAGAAATGTAGAAAATTCTAAAGGGGTCACAAACTTTCAAGCACCACTGTGTTCTTGATACAGAAAGTTGAAAATACAGTGGCTATAAAAAGTCTACACACCCCTGTTCAAATGCCAGGTTTTTGTGATGTAAAAAATGAGACCAAGATAAATCATTTCAAAACTTTTTCCACCATTAATGTGACCTATAATCTGTACAACCCAATTGAAAAACAAACTGAAACCTTTTAAGGGGAAAAATAAAAAACTTACAATAACCTGTTTGCATAAATATGCACACCCTTAAACTTATACTTTTTTGCAGCACCTTTGGCTTTTATTACAGCACTCAGTTTTTTTTTGGGTAGGAATCTATCAGCGTGGCACATCTTGATGTGGCAATATTTTCCCACTTTTCTTTGCAAAAACACTCCAAATCTGTCAGATTGCGAGGGCATCTGCTGTGCACAGCCCTCTTCAGATCACCCCACAGATGTTTGATCGGATTTAGGTCTGGACTCTGGCTGGGCCATTCCAAAACCTTAATCTTCTTCTGGTGAAGCCATTCTTTTGTTGATTTGGATGTGTGTTTTGGGTCATTGTCATCCTAAAAGATGAAGTTCCTCTTCATCTTTAGCTTTCTAGAAGGAGCCAGAAGGTTTTGTGCCAACACTGACTGGCATTTGGAACTGTTCATAATTCCCTTCACCTTGACTAAGGCCCTAGTTCCAGCTGAAGAAAAACAGCTCCAAAGCATGATGGTGCCACTACCATGCTTCACTGTAGGTATGCTGTTCTTTTGGTGATGAGTAGTGTTGTGTTTGCGCCAAATATGCATTTTGGAATTATGGCCAAAAAGTTCAACCTTGGTTTCATCGGACCATAACACATTTTCCCACATGCATTTGGGAGATTTCAAATGTGTTTTTGCAAAATGTAGCCGGGCTTGGATGTTTTTCTTAGTAAGATAACGCTTCCCTCTTGCCACCCTAGAAGGGAGATTGCTGTCACATATTAAACAGCCAGTATTTGCCAGAAATTCCTGCAGCGCCTTCAGTGTTGCTGTTGGCTTCTTGGCAGCCTTCCTGACCAGTTTTCTTCTCATCTTTTCATCAATTTTGGAAGGAAGTCCAGTTCTTAGTAATGTCACTGTTGTGTCATATTTTCTCTATTTGATGATGACTGTCTTCATTGTGTTCCATGGTCGATTTAATGCCTTGGAAATTCTTTTGTACCCTTCTCCTGACTGATACCTTTGAACAATGAGATCTCTCTGATGCTTTGGAAGCTCTCTGCGGACCATGGCTTGTGCTGTAAGATGTGACTACAAAAATGTCAGGAAAAGCCTACTAGAACAGCTGAACTTTATTTGGGGTAAATCAGTGGCACTTTAAATGGTGACAAGTGTGTGCTGACTCCCATTTAACACAAGTTTGAATGTGATTGGTTAATTCTGAACACAGCCACATCCCCAGTTATAACAGGTTGTACATATTTATGCAACCGGGTTATTGTAAGTTTTTTATTTTTCCCCTTAAAAGATTTCAGTTTGTTTTTCAATTTTGTTGTACAGGTTATAGATCACATTAATGGTAGAAAAAGTTTTGAAATGATTTGTCTTGGTCTCATTTTTTACATCACAAAAACCTGGCATTTGAACAGGGGTGTGTAGACTTTTTATATCCACTGTATATAATGTAATAACAAAAATATTTAAAAAAAATGAAAATATTAAAATTGAAAGTTCAAAATATATAATATAGAAATAAAAAAATTATAAAAATGTGGGAAAAAAAACTCCGCCAAGCGCCACAGTTCCCCCCATACAGTGTTTGTGTGTACGTTTTCAGATTCCTTGACCATGAAAACATATGACTAGCAATTGGATTCACAATGATAGGATTAGTGGTTCAGTAGTTATTCACGAAAATGGCATTTTCCGTAATGGCGGTTTAGCGCCACAGTTCCCCCCATACAGTGTTTGTGTGTATGTTTTCAGATTCCTTGACCATGAAAACATATGACTAGCAATTGGATTCACAATGATAGGATTAGTGGTTTAGTAGTTATTCACGAAAATGGCATTTTCCGTAATGGCGGTTTTCTTGTAGACGGTGATCCGGATCACCACCAAAATCTAATCATCTGTAGGATACCCCATTTCTGACAATCTGTGAAAATTTCATGAAAATCCGTCCATAACTTTTCGAGTTATCTTGCTAACAAACAGACAGACAAACAAACAGACAAACCAACGCCGATGAAAACATAACCTCCTTGGCGGAGGTAAAAACAAAAATAAAAAAGTAATAATAATATTAAAATGTTAAATATTATTTATTTATGTATTTTTTTCAACCAGAAGCCATTTGTGTAATTAAAATTTCACATAAAAACTTAGAAAGACATTGGCCGAATCTCAATCTCCTCCCTAAACCCTCAAGCCCTGAGCCCTTGTAGACTTAGGATGCCGCCATCAGTACTGCTCGAGTGCGCGAGTGTGTGAGGGGATGAAGTGGCTCAAAATGGCAGTAATGGGACTTTGTTACTTTGGCAAGAGTAAAGGTTGTTTTTTTTTTTAATTTACTTTATTAAAAGGATTAGAAAACAAAAGTAGTGCATATTAAGAGATCACAAAAATAAATCACAGGACAACATAAAAACAGATTCCAGACAAAACTAAAATCAGAAACAAACAGGTGTTTATTGACAAAGGATAAAATAAAATGATCCTGAAAGTTCAAGGCTGTGTGTGTTTCCAGGCTCTTTAGAAGTTTTTGTGTAACTTCTTAAAACTAGAAAAGCACTCGGAGAGCGCAGACCTCCGCCAAGCGGCACAGTTCCCCCCATACAGTGTTTGTGTGTACATTTTCAGATTCCCTGAGCATGAAAAGATATGACTAGCAATTGGATTCACAATGATTATTTGTTTATTTGACATGGACAGTGCAATAAACAGACAATTAATGAATGACAAATAATGTGATAGTGATAGGATTAGTGGTTCAGTAGTGTAAAACGGGGCTATAAGGGACGGCGGGTTAATAAGGGACACTTTTCTGGGAAATGTTTTAAATGTAATTCTGCTTTTTTTATTTTGAGCAGGACGCTGAGTTGTGTTGTTATTGTGAAATATCCATGAATCCTTCATCAAATCTAGGCGGAAGCAAAATTAAAAAAGCAGAATTACATTTAGAAAAGTGTCCCATATTACCCCGCCGTCCCTTATAGCCCCGTTTTACGGTTGTAAAAGCATTGCCTCCTTGGCGGAGGTAATAAACTGAAGTGTTGGTGTGTCCATCTCCTCCACTGACGGATGCAGATTGGTTAGACAGGTTGCCGTGGGTTTTATATTATATTGGGGTTGCGCTCCGCGGCAAAACAGAATTTAGAATTTTCCCCGGCAGAGAGGTCGTTTTTACGCAGCGCCTATAGCTGGGCGGGGAATTTGTGGCAAATAATCGGGCGGCGGACAGGTGGCCGTGTCAGGTTTTGCAGCGTGGCGCAAAAACACGCACGCTGGCGGGGCCAGGCCAGCAGTGTTTTCCGTGTGCTTTTGTGCCTAAAACGTTGAAGAACGCGGAGTTTGTGTTGGTCAGACACGACGACCAGCGCCGTCCATTGCGCCTGCGCACATGTTGAAAATGGCCATATGTCACAGTGTGGAAAAATGCTTTAAAAAATTCCTGTATGCAGACGGTGATGTGGATCATCCCCAAAATTTAATCAGTTCTTCCTTGTACCATTTCCAACAACGCCTGAAAGTTTCATGGAAATCCGTCCAAGACTTTTTGAGTTATCTTGCTAACCAACAGACAGACAGACAAACAGACAAACACACAAACCCTGGCAAAAACATAACCTCCTCCTGGCCTTTTCGGCCTGGCGGAGGTAATAAAATCCCAATTCTGACATAGTTGGGGCAGGATCACAGGATCATGCCCACACTTTACGTGCAGTTTTGTTCTGTTTTTCCTCCTGATTTGCATTAAATACGAGTATTTGTTTGCATTTATTGCCCTCTGTGTTCTCCTGAGTCCCCTGTCGTTGTCTTCTGTGTCATCCCCTGTTTGGACCTGGGTCTGTGTGTATCTCTTTCATGTTTTCCATATCTATTGCCATTCCCTGCGTCTCTGATTACCCTTAATTGTGCCCGCCTGTTCCTATATGCCATGATTATCTCTCCTGTCTGCAGTATACGTATACTGTATATGTGCATTTCAGTCTGTGTCCTGTGCAGTGTCCTTGGCTTATGGTGTATGTCAGTGTTTCACACACGCTTCTGCCAAGCCTGTTGTCCTGAACCTGTTTTATCTTGGCTGTATTCCCGTGTCTGAAACCTGCCGTGAGTATGCATTTATTTCAGCCCTCGTGCTGCTTTGTTTTCTGTTCTGTTCAGCATTAAGGTATGGTTTATCAAATCTGCCTCACATGTGGGTTCTCTTCTCCATTGCCCCAGAGGGGCAATTCTAACAGAAGGACACCGGCAGTCCAGGACCCAGCAGGCAAAGAAAGGAGGAGAAAAAAATGGAGTTGGGATGAGCTGAAGGTGGGGGCTATGATTGAAGACATGGCTGCCGGCGCTCGGAGCAGCTCTTCCCGGGAGAAGGAGATGCTCTGCTGGGTGGAGTCGCCAATCTGCTTGTAGCCAGGCCGAGTGTGTGCTCTCACCCCTGGGTACAGAACCTCACCCTCCCTCCACTACCACCGTTTCCCACCGTTTCCTCCTTACCGGAGCCAGCAGCCCCCCCGCCGCTGTTATCCCCTGCAGAGTCCACCGCCGAGAAGGAAGAGGTTTATGAATCTCAGTTGGCGTTCGGCATGTCCGGGTGGAAGAAAGGCGCCGAGAGACGCCACTCCTCTTGGCGTCACGTACCTCCGGCTCTTCGTCAGACAAGCTCCAGCTTTTCAGAGGAGGACTCAGCCAACTTCCCTGCCGTGGCAGAGCGGGAACAGAGGCAAGTACCGTTCCATTTTTTAACATCTGCCACAGAAAGGTCTTGTTCTGTTCCCGGTAGGGGGGCTCAGCAGCAGTTAATTTCCACCCCTGCTGAGCTCTCACCACCATTATCTGCTGCCATTTCTGCTGCCGCTGTTTCCATCCCTCCATCCTCACCTGCAGATCCTGTATCCACTCTGGTTTTTTCTCAGTGTCTGCCAATACTGGGTGAAAACCCGGATGATATGGGAGGAATCTGCTGTTCTGGAACAGCCCGCAGTTCCTGAGAACCCAGTGGTCTGCCGGATTGAGTTTGCAATGCTGAAGCCTCAGTGTCCGGTTGACAAGGAGGAGTAGGAGGAGCACTGACAGGCTGTGCTTGCCCAGAAGGAGCTTATGCCGGATTACAAACTGTGGCACCTTCCAGAGTATGTGTCCCAGCTGGGTTGGAACCAGCTGGCAATGGATGTTCCAGCTCCAGTACCTGCTCTACGGCGCGACCCAACTCCAGTTCCAGCTCCTCATCAATCCCCAGCTCCAGTACCTGCTCCACGGCGCGACCCAGTTCAAGAACCTGCTCCACGGTGCCTCCCAGCTCCAGAACCTGCTTCACAGCACCTCCCAGCTCCAGAATCTGCCCCACGGCGCCTCCCAGCCCCAGTGTCTTCTCCACGGCGCCTCCCAGCTACAGTACCTGTTCCACCTGTAGCTCACCCAGAGCCTGTCATTCCAGCTTCTGAACCTGAGTTGGTCACCCCGACAGCAGGAGACCAGGAGTTAAGACAAGTACCTTTTCATTTATGTTCAAACACCATTTTTGAAGACACTTGTCTTGCTCCTGGTGGTGGAATCCAAGTACAAATTCCACCAGCTGTTGGGTTCTCCCCACCAGTCTCTGCTGCTAATGACTGCGGTGTCACCTCACTGACCTTCTGTTTTCCTCCATCATCTGAGGTGGCCGTGTTGAGGATGGGGTCACAGGAGGACTGCACTCCAACCATTGTTCCAGGGGTCAGGAGACCTCCAGCCATTGTCCCAGAGGTCAGGAGACCTCCAGCCGTTGTCCCAGAGGTCAGGAGTCCTCCAGCTGTTGTCCCAGAGGTCAGGAGACCTCCAGCCATTGTCCTAGAGGTCAGGAAACCTCCAGCCATAGTCCCAGAGGTCAGGAGACCTCCAGCCATAGCCTCGGAGGTCAGGAGACCTCCAGCCATAGCCTCAGAGGGCAGGAGACCTCCAGCCATTGTTCCATCCTGTTCCTCATTTTGGTGGCCAAAGGACAGTGGTAGGCCACCAGACCAGCCCTGCATTCCAGTCTGGTGGGCTATGGACTTTGGTAGGCCACCAGATCCACCATGTTCTCCAATTCGAGGCCCTTCGGACTTGGGTAGACCCCCTGATTCACCATAATGTATACTGGGTCTTGAACTTTGTTTTGATGGACTTGCTTTTGACAGTCAGGTTAATGCTCCGATGAATAATTTGTAATTCTAGTTTAAAAGAAGGGATTGTAACTTGTGTTTGTGTTTCTGAAAGCACAGCAGGAGGTGCCCTCAAATCGTGTCTTTGTTTTGGACTCTGAGGAGGAGAAGGATTTGGTTCAGCCTGCCTGGCCTTATACCCCCACCACCCACCCCAGGAGGGTATTTTTCTTGTTTTTTTTGGTTTTGGTATACCTTTGAGAGCGTCTGGGGTCCGCCCTTGGACGGGGGGTGGGGGGCGCTCTGTCATAGTCGGGGCAGGATCACAGGATCATGCCCATGCTTTATGTTCAGTTTTGTTCTGTTTTTCCTCCTGATTTGTATTTCATTCATTCATTCATTCATTCATCTTCTTCCGCTTAATCCTTTTTGGGTTGCGGGGGGGCCGGAGCCTATCCCAGCATCTTTGGGCTAGAGGCAGGGTACACCCTGGACAGATCGCCAGTCCATCGCAGGGCCAACACAGAGAGACAGACAACCATTCACTCTCACAGTCATACCTAAGGACAATTTAGGAATCCCCAGTTTTTGAAGCCAATTAACCTAACTTGCATGTTTTTGGCATGTGGGAGGAAACCGGAGAAATCCCGGAGTAAACCCACGCAGACACGGGGAGAACATGCAAACTCCACACAGATCACTGTTGGTCGGGGGCTGGGATCGAACCCAGGATCCCCAGGACAGGGATGAGTTGCTGCGCTGCCACAGTGCTAACCACTCCGCCACTGCGCCGCCCTGATTTGTATTTATCATGAGTATTTGTTTGCATTTCTTGCCCACTGTGTTCCCCTGAGTCCCTTGTCATTGTTTTCTGTGTCATTCCCTGTTTGGTCCTGGGTCTGTGTGCGTATCTGTTTACCTTTTGTTTCTGTTCTTCATGTTTTCCATACCTATTGCCATTCCCTGCATCTCTGATTACCCTTGATTGTGCCCACCTGTTCCTAGTTGCTGTGATTATCTCTCCTGTCTATATGTGTACATTTCAGTCTGTGTCCTGTGCGGTGTTCTTGGTTTATGGTGTATGTCACCGTTTCACACACGCTTCTGCCAAGCCTGTTGTCCTGAACCTGTGTTATCCTGCCTGTATTCCTGTGTCCAAAACCTGCCGAGAGTTTGCATTTATTTCAGCCCTTGTGCTGCTTTGTTTTCTGTTCTGTTCAGCATTAAGGTATGGTTTATCAAATCTGCCACGCATGTGGGTTCTGTTCTCCATTGCCCCGGAGGGGCAATCCTAACAGAAGGACACCGCCAGTCCAGGACCCAGCAGGTGAAGAAAACAGGAGAAAAAAGTGGAGTTGGGATGAGCTGAAGGTGGTGGCTATGATTGAGGACATGGCTGCTGGCGCTTGGAGCAACTCTTCCCGGGAGGAGATGCTCTGCTGGGGTGAAGTCACCAACCTGCTCGCAGCCAGGCCGAACATGCGCTTTCACCCTCCCTCCACTACCACCGTTTCCCATCGTCTCCTCCTTGCCGGAGCCAGCAGTCCCCCTTCCACTGTTATCCCCTGCGGAGTCTGTCGCCGAGAAGGAAGAGGTTTATGAATCTTGGTTGGCGTTCGGCAGGTCCGGGTGGAAGAAAGGCACTGGGAGATGCCACTCCTCTTGATGTCACGTACCTCCGACTCTTCGTCAGACGAGCTCCGGCTTTTCCCGGGAGGACTCGTCCGACTTCCCCGCCGTGGCAGAGCAGGAACAGAGGCAAATACCTTTCCATTTTTTAACATCTGCCACAGAAAGGTCTTGTTCTGTTCCCGGTAAGGGGGCTCAGCAGTAGTTAAGTACCACCACTGCTGAGCTCTCTCCACCATTATCTGCTGCCAGTTCTGCCGCCGCTGTTTCCATTCCTCCATCCTCACCTGCATATCCTATGTCCACTCTGGTTTTTTCTGAGTGTCTGCCAATACTGGGTGGAAACCTGGATGATCTGGGAGGAATCTGCTGCTCTGGAACAGCCCACAGTTCCTGAGGACCCAGTGGTCTGCCGGATTGGGTTTGCAACGCTGCAGCCTCAGTGTCCAGTTGACGAGGAAGAGCGCCGACAGGTTGTACTTGCCAAGAAGGAGCTTATGCTGGACTACAAACTGTGGCTCCTTCCAGAAAAGTACAGAAAAGGCAACAACTTTTACTTAAGAATGATAACAATATCAAAACAAGGATAAGATTTTGTGCTGCATTAAATTTTGAAATTCTGATTACCCACAAATTTTACACATTGTACCTTTAACCCATGTCTTTGTTTGGTTCAACTTTGGCCTCCTGAAGCTGTCATATTTGTGTGTGCACGCATGGAGATATTTTGCCAATATTTAAGTCTTTTTCATTTTCTGCTTTTTGTGAACAATATTGTAAACAATCTGTCTGACTGAGAAAAAATAAGTTTTAAACAATTAAGACCAATTAAAATTAAAATGAATTATTTTTGGATCTAATTCTAAATGGGGTCTCACTTGACAGAAGAAACTTGGTCAGAATTTCATGGAACTCAAAGCCAAGTAAGGGGTCAGATTTCCTCACCATTTAACTTCAGTTTGAGGGGAGAGAAACAACTCCAAACAAAGGAATTCCCAATGGAACAAGGGGAAGAATGTGGAGGGCATACAGCTGAAGGAACTGCGCTCAGGTCAATCCCCCGACAATATTTTGTCTGCCTCCCCCACAGACCCCCTTCAACTCCTCCACATTTTTGAGGAAACTTGGGAGGTGTCAGGATTGGGGTAAAAGGTCCTTAAAATAGTCTTGAAATGCTGGCTGTGATGACAGACTGCTAGTCAGCCAATGGTAAGTTGGACATGAAACCAATCGAGGCCCTTGCAGCAGAGTAAAGGAGGGAAGAGCGGTGAGCGGTGTGAAAACGAACAAAGCAACCAGACTGGGAGCAGGAGGGAGGAGGGAAGGAGGTGGGCTTGATCACCAGTTTCCTGCACCCCCCCAATCCCCCTTTCCCTGTGAACCCTCACTCTTTCCTCCCTCTCCTTCTCAGTTACTATTTCAGATTTTCTTGGCAATCTCAGGAATAACACACCAGACAGGGCCTGAAATTCAGACACATACACACAATAAACCAGCATCTGTTACACTTAATCCCACCCACAAAAGTCTGCTGAAAATAGTTTCCTTTTTTTTTCTTTGTCCATGAGCCTTTCTGGGAAATGCATTAAAAAGACCTTTATTGATGAAGCCTAACAGTGCACAAGTTCTTCTCAAAGTTGAATGGAAAATCAAAGCCTTTTTACTGTACATGCTACAGTTTTGGTTGGGAATTCAGAGCCATGAGAGGGCAGCAAGTTTTTATGCACGAGCATCATCCACACAACACAATGTAGACCATCGGTGATGGAGTAGCTCATTCCAGCCTGGTGAAACCATCTCAAGAACGCTCAGATATCCTGGCCTTTGACCCTGACCTTGATCTTGAGCACAACCTGGATACAGACGTACCTGAGGATCGACGTGTGTCAGCTTGGTGAGGATCAGGGCAATTGCCTAGAAGGAGTAATGATTCCTGTATAATTTGGATGGATGGGCAAATGGATACAGTGCCATTATATTAGCTCTTTTTCTCTTTGTAGGAATGAGCAAATTAATGATCATGTACATCCATCCATCCATCTTCTACCCCTTGTCCAGGGGTCCGGGTCGTGGGGGCAGCAGTCCAAGCAGAGCAGCCCAAGCTGCCGCTCAGTTCATATAACCACATGATCCCCATGATCCTTCCTGTAGGTGGTGAGCCCTCCGGAGGGCGGACCCATGTGGCTTCTTAGGGTACTGTGAGCCCTTCTTGTAACTTCTTCATGTCTAGGCGGGAAAATTTTACAGCTCCACACCAGTAACTGATCTAGAGGCAAATGCATAGTGTTCACCTCTTTAACAAAATAATGTGAATAACATTGTGAAGTATCCTTGCGTTTGTTCTTGTGCTTTTCACTGGGTTCAGCAATGGTCAGCCAGGCTTCCTGTCCCTCTGGCACACAACAAAGCTTCCTGCTCAACACACTATGGGGGATTGGACACTGCAACACAATGGCTACCATCTGGGCATTATGAGGACCAGCTCCACGAGCTGCAGGGCTTGGCAAGTTAGAACAATAGGGGAGATGTGGGCACCAAAAAGAGCACTGGCTCCATGCAGCAGCAGGAATAAACAAAGTCATATTCTTTACAAGGGAAAACAATAATATGCATTCCTTTGACTGCTCACAGTAATAAATACATCTGAAAACTTTACTTTAGAAATAGATTAAAAAAATGAATACCCGATGTGATTTGTCCTCAAAGATATCTCCAGTTCCCTCAAGACTTTTGTAGATTCTTGCACACGCCTGCGAAACTTCTGTAAGACATAAATAATGAAAGCAGAGTTTACATTAAGCATTCATTGTCCCAAAGTTACTTAATAAACAGTGAGATGTCCTTTGTTCATTTTGAAGAGTATTCCACTAATGCTGTTTTCCTTGTTAAAGTCTGGTTCTAACACCATGATCTCACAAAGATTTAGGTGTGGTAAGCTAGTAAGAGCTGTTCATGCCACACACTGATGAGGATATGCCGCTGGCACACACTCAAAAAGAATGAACTACGGTTATTGTTCACTTTGCATTCATGATTCTATTTAATTTAACCTAAAATATACATGTTTTCAGACTTGAAATGTATTTTTCTAATAAAGTTAATGTAATTTTGTCAAATGATGTTCTTCTTCTTCTTCTTCTTCTTCTTCTTCTTCTTCTTCTTCTTCTTTTCGCTGCTCCCTTTAGGGGTCACCACAGTGGATGATCTTCCTCCATCTCACCCTAACCCTTGCATCTTCCTTTGTAACACCAACCCTCTCCATGTCCTCCTTCACTACATCCATGAATCTTCTCTGTGGTCTTCCTCTTTTCCTCCTACCTGGCAGCTCCATCTTCAACATCCTTTGTCCAGTATATCCACTATCCCTTCTCTGCACATGTCCAAACCATCTCAGGCTTTCCTCTCTCTTTGTCTCCAAACCACTCAACCTGAGCTGTCCCTCTGATATACTCATTTCTAATCCTGTCCCTCCTAGGCACTCCCAATGAGAATGTTAGCATCTTCAACTCTGCCACCTACAGCTCCGCCTCCTGTCTGTCAGAACATGGGTTCGTCCCATGCCCTCACTTTAGTTTCTAGTTTATTTTCCTTCACACCAGGACATGGGTATGTCCTCGCCTTGAGTTTGTTATTGTATGGTTTTCTTGTCTTGTATCTTTGGTTTTCATTTTCATTATCATGTCTTCATTTAGGTTCTGTAGCTTCTGTCCCTGCCCGGTCCTCAGTTTATGATTATTATTATTATTATTATTATTATTATTATTATTATTATTAATGTTGTGGTTGTTGTCATGGTCATGTTCCCCCTGTCCGTGATTGTCTGTTCGTCCCAGCCCGTCCTGTTTTCCCATACCTGTTGTCACTGTTTTCCCCATGTGTCTATCGTCAGCCCTGACTAGTGTTTCCACCTGTTCTGTGTGGCGCGATTACCCATTGTCAGTGTCTGCCTTTGTCCTGCACGGTGTCCTTAGTCTTCCCGAGTCTAGTCATGTTCATCTAGTCACGCCTTGAGCCTTGTCTTGCCTGTTTTTGAGTTTGTTATTTTTGCACCCTCAAGCTGGTCTGGGTTTGACCAGCTCAAAATAAACACTGTGAATTTTAAGTCTTGCATTTGGGTCTTGCTTCCAACACACCCCCTTGACAGAAGGACATCGTCAAATAGACCCAGTGGACTTAAAGTTCCAGGTAATGGACCTCGGCGAGGAGGAAGCATGGGTGGCTTCTAGCGTCAAGGACCTAATCAAGTATGTCCACACCTCCCACACGCTGGAGAATGCATTTGAATTCCTTGCGATGGCTGAGGAATTGATCGGGGCTTTTTCCACCCTGCAACGGTACTCCCAGCTTGCCGGACTCCTGTGCTCCGTGACCAACCTACAGTGGATGCTCCAGGGGCTGGTGAAGCCGTCACCAGTGGCGGGAGAGGAGCTGAAGGAGGAAGGACCATGTCCATCTGCGGGAAGACATGGTTCCTGCCGGTGCCGAGTGACACAGTGGCCCAGTTTCTCATCCCCGGTGGAGGCGCTCCAGGCCTCCATTTCTTCCTCCTTCAATCCTGTGCCAGCTCTACAACATCAGGCAGAGACTCTCCACCAGACGAGTTCCAGCAGCTCGGAGGAGGACTCGCCTGATGCTCCAGCGGCAGCAGAGCAGGAACATGGGCAAGGACCTTTTCATTATTTTACATCAATTAATGAAAGCATCCCAAAGTGATTAAACAAAAAGTTGGTAAAACTCAAATTAAACATGAAGCCTCTAAATTTAATGACTTGGCCTCTCTTCTGCCTCATAATTTAAAAATTAAATGTGGTTTGTTAAATATTAGGTCTCTAACTCCCAAGTCTCTGCTAGTCCATGATCTAATTGATCATCAGATTGATTTAATATCCCTTACAGAGACTTGGTTAGGACAAGAGGATTATGTTGGTTTAAATGAATCAACTCCCTCTGGTTATTTAAACTGTCAAAATCCCAGAAGTTCTGGTTGTGGAGGAGGAGTAGCTACAATTTACCATTCCAAATTACTAGTTAATGTAAACCAAAAAACATGTTATAATTCCTTTGAGGGCCTGGTCCTCAGTATTGGGCATGTTAGCAATTTTAGGTTAAACCCAATTTTATTTGCCATAGTTTATCATCCTCCCTCAGCCTACTCAGAGTTTTTATCCGAATTTGCCGAATTCTTAGCAGATTTAGTGCTGAAATCAGATAGAATAATTATAGTTGGGGACTTTAATATGCATGTAGATGTAGATAGTGATTGCCTTAATATGGCATTTAATTCAATATTAGACTCGATGGTTTTTTCATAAAGTAGGAAATTCTACCCATTATTTCCACCACATGTTGGACCTTGCTCTGACATATGGCATAGAAACAGAACATCTGGTAGTGTCTCCTCATAACCCTGTACTGTCAGACCATTGCCTGTTAACCTTTGATTTTATTGTTTCTGACTATTTGGCTCAGAAAGAAAAATATTACTACAGTAGATGCCTCTCACATGATGCTGTTACCAAATTTATGCAGATTGTTTCCTCTATGCCATGTGTCAACACAATGGAGATAAGCTACGGAGAGCTTGCTCCTTCTGTAATTTATAGCATGGTAGATAGTGTTACAGCTTCTCTGCATCAGACGCTAGACATGGTGGCCCCTTTAAAAAAGAAAAAGTCTAATCAGAGATTTCTAACTCCTTGGTTCAACACAGAAACTTGTAGCTTAAAACAGAAGACTCGTCAATTAGAAAGAAAATTGTGCTCCACTAAATTAGATGAAATCTATTTAGCTTGAAGGAATCATCTTCTAATTTATAAAAAAAAAATCTCTTAGGGAAGCTAGAACAAGTTATTATTCCGCATTAATAGAAGAGAACAAGAATAATCCTAGGTTTCTTTTCAGCACTGTAACCAGGCTGACAAAGAGTCAGGACTCTGTCAATCCTAGCATTCCCTTAGAGCTTACTAGTCAGGACTTTATGAAATTTTTCAATAATAAAATTTCATTTATCAGAGATAAAATCAGTCAGATTCTTCCCACCATTAACTTAAATACAGTAACTACAACAACTCCTTCAATTGATATCCGTTTGGATGAGTTTACTCCAATTGACCTTTTAGAGTTAGATAAAATAATTTCCTCATCCAAGCCTTCAACTTGTCTTTTAGACCCTATTCCTACCAGGTTATTTAAAGAAGTCTTCCCATTTATCGGTGGCTCTATTCTTCATATAATCAATTCTTCATTAACATTAGGCCATGTACCACAGGCTTTTAAAACTGCTGTAATTAAACCCTTACTCAAAAAGCCAACGCTGGATCCAGGAGTTTTAGCTAACTATAGACCAGTCTGTAATCTGCCTTTCATTTCAAAAATCTTAGAAAGAGTTGTTGCTACGCAATTATTTGACCACTTGCAGGGAAGTGGTTTATTTGAAAAGTTTCAATCTGGGTTTAGAATCCATCATAGTACTGAAACAGCCTTAGTGACGGTCACTAATGACCTCCTTATCGCATCTGATAATGGACTTGTTTCTGTAATTGTCCTTTTAGACCTTAGTGCAGCTTTTGATACTATCGCTCATAATATTCTACTTGATAAATTAGAACACCATGTTGGACTTAATGGAACTTCATTGCAGTGGTTTAGATCTTATTTATCTAACAGGTTCCATTTTGTTCATGTCAGTAATGAGTTTTCTTCCAACTCAATGCTCAGTCATGGAGTTCCACGGGGATCTGTGCTAGGCCGTATTCTTTTTAGTTTATATATGCTTCCGTTAGGCAACATTATTAGAAAGCACTGTATAATTTTCATTGTTATGCAGATGACACACAATTATACTTGTCAATGAAGCCAGATGTTAGTAATCAGCCAAGTTAGAGGCCTGTCTTAAGGAAATCAAAGCTTGGGTGACTTGTAATTTCCTGCTATTAAATTCAGATAAGACTGAAGTCATTCTAGTTGGTCCAAAAAAACTTTAGAAATACCTTTCCAAATCAAACTCTTAGTTTGGATGCGGTTACTCTTTCTCTTAATAGTTTTGTGAGGAACCTTGGAGTTAGTTTTGATCAAGATCTGTTTTTTTAATTCACATATTAAACTTAATTCTAAGACTGCTTTCTATCATTTGCGTAATATTGCCACGATTAGGAGCATCTTGTCTCAGAGTGATGCTGAGAAACTAATCCACGCTTTTGTTAGCTCTAGATTAGATTATTGTAACTCTTTATCATCAGGTTGTCCTAAAACATCTTTAAAAAGTCTTCAGCTGATCCAAAATGCTGCAGCAAGAGTTTTAACAAGTACTAGAAAGAGAGATCATATCTCTCTGGTTCTGGCCTCCCTTCATTGGCTTCCCATAGAGTTTAGAATTAAGTTTAAAATCCTTCTTCTTACTTACAAAGCTCTAAACAATCAGGCTCCTTTTTATTTAAAAGATCTGATACCACCCTACTATCCTAACAGAGCACTACGCTCCCAAAATGCTGGATTACTTGTAATACCTAGAATCTCCAAAAGTACAATGGGAGGCAGAGCCTTCAGTAATCAAGCTTCTCTCCTGTGGAACCAGCTGCCAGTCTGGATTCAGGAGTCAGACTCGATCTATGTTTTTAAGAATAGGGTTAAAACCTTCCTTTTTGATATAGCCTATAATTAGGGTGGGATCATGTGCCCCTGAACCCTCCCTTAGTTATGCTTGCTAATAGGTTTAGACAGCTGGGAGACCTCCAACAATGCACTGGGCTTCACTTCCTTCTTCACTCTTAATGAAATATTTTTGCTGGTCAATAATATCTGTTTGTTCTCTCCCATAGATTGAGTCCCTGACGTGCTGTTTGCTCTCTACATGTCTGTTCTTTTCTTCTTCTTCTCTATCCCCTCACCCCCCAGCCAGTCACAGCAGATGACTGCCCCTCCCTGATCCTGGTTCTGCTGGAGGTTTCTTCATGTTAAAAGGGAGTTTTTCCTCTCCACCGTCACCAAGTGCTTGCTCACAGGGGATCGCCTGATTGCTGGGGTCTTTCTTTAATTGTGGGTTTTTTTCCCTACAGTTGAAAGTGCTGTGAGATGACTGTTGTTCAGAAATGGCACTATATAAATAAAGTTGAATTAAATTGAATTGAATTGAAGGTCTTGCTCTGTTCCCGGGGAGGGGGCTCAGCGACAGCCACCTACCACCGCTGAGCTCTCTCTGCCTGTCTCTGTTGTTATCTCTGCTGTCAAAGTCAAACTCAAAACAGATGGAGTTCCGCACCTCCCCTGTAGGCTCAGGTGCCCCCCCCCCCCCAGGCGGGGTGCAGACCCCAGGTTGGGAGATACTTGCCTATGTGATAGTTAGCCTAGTTTAGCTAATGCTTCTGTCTCCCCTTGAGTTAGCAGAGCAAACCATTCAGTCATTCAAAGTTGTTTCTGTATTTCTTATACTCCTGGGACTGCTTGTGTCCTATTAACCACTTGAACCACACACCCCTGCCCCAGTGATACCTTCTTAGGGCTTTTACATTTTCACACTCAAGATGGGTCTGACAAGCTAACCAGGTAACATTAGCATGACACCATTCACAGACCTCCGCAGTGATGAAAGAGGGAGGGTGCTGTGAACTGGGGCTCATGAGCATTTAAAGAAAACATTCACTGAAACACCATGTTGTGAAGAAGATTGTTTAACTGGGTGAAAAAATTTAAACCTTGAGAAATTTTGACCAGCATGCCACAGATATTTCATTAACACTGCTGGGAACTGTCAACATGTGGAAAAATTGACTTTTTGCTCAAAGTAGTGGATGAATTAGTAAAAGAATTCACTGCGGCCAAAGGTACCTAACAGTAAATGATAAATTATAAAGTATCACATCTGGATCTGAGAAAGCGACATGATGCATTGCCTGGGTTGGAGGATGCAGCAGATGAAAAAGTTTGGGAAGTACAGCTTAGCACAAAGCAGTAAAATGTGTTTCCTTTAAGTAGACACCACAGCGTTATTGCTGCTGTCCCACCTTTCTTGTGAGTCCAGGGTCCAAGTACCCTCGTAGTTTCTGGATATAGGTGTGAGGCGGATTCTTCACCTGAAACCGCTCCTAAACACACAACAATTGTAAGGTCAGTTTGCAGTTGCTGTGTTGATGCAGGATGAGTACAGTGTTTGCACAGTTTCAGGGCTGGTTTAGTCATCAGTGTGAGTTTATTTATTCACCTGGTCGCAAATCAGGTCCCATTTCTTCTCATTGTCATACTGTCTGAGAAGCCGGGCTTTGTCTGGAGGCAGATTCATAGAATTCTGAAAAAAAGGTAAAATGTAAGCATTAGTTTAACTCACAGCAGCATATTTCCTTTTTCTGTTTATTGGACTGTTTATTGTGGCTGTGACTGAGTGTCAGTGACTGATGCTTTAGAGGACTCTGGAACCAACAGAAAGCTCCAGGACAGAATTTTGGGGACTTATACGATGACTTCATTTCCTGTGTTGACTTTCAGCATCCTGTCACAGGAGATGATGCGGGTCTCCTCTGCACTATCGCTTTTACCCTCAACGTGAGTGAGAGCCTATTAGTAGGCCTGTCATCTACCAGCCATGAAATGATATAATAGTGCATGAGATGGCTGTTTACTGGGCAAAAATTAAACCACATTTAAGATAAGATAAGATAAGATAAGATAAGCCTTTATTAGTCCCACAACGGGGAAATTCCAGGATTGCAACAGCACAGGGATAGCAACACTCAGAGCAACAATCAGAAGGCAAGAAAAAAACAAGCAAGCAAGAGCAGCTAATATACATATGTACGTATTACTATAAAATATATATTTGCTCTAATAATACACGTGCTTAAGTATTTTAAGTCTTTGTGAGAACTGTAAACAAAAGAAATACCACAAATGACACAATCTTGGATAAATCGCTTCCTCCACTAAGCCAAATGCTAGTAAACAGTGGCTTTAAAAAGATGAGGAAGCCCAACAATAAGAAGGACCTAAGCAGTTCCTGAAAAATCACCACCTCAGTGCTTCTCTTTGAAGAGAGACGTGGGATTTTTCTGCTCTGGGGACCCTCCTTAACAATAATATCAACACTTCCCCATGAGTCCAGCCACAAGCTGCCTCTCAGCTCAACTTTTAACTCAGTCTGCAGTCAGAAAATGTGACACCCTGTACCGTTAACCCATCCAAAGCCAGATGTGACGCTCTCGCTGGCACTTTCCAGTGTGGAGAACAACATACACTGCTCCTATGGCAACCGCTCACTCATTGGCAGGGGTGGAAAATCACATACAAGTGTATCAAAAGTAGTTTGCCAAACTGAGACATTGCTCACCACATCAGCACATTATGAATCACGCTGTCATGTAAAGAAGTAACTAAAAACAACCATATAAAGCATTTTTACCAGCAGGAATTGCACCTTATAGTTACAGGTTTGAAACTAGAAAAACACTCGGAGAGCGCAGACCTCCGCCAATCACCACAGTTCCCCCCATACAGTGTTTGTGTGTACGTTTTCAGATTCCTTGACCATGAAAACATATGACTAGCAATTGGATTGACAATGATAGGATTAGTGGTTCAGTAGTTATTCACGAAAATCGCATTTTCCGTAATGGCGGTTTTCTTGTGGACGGTGATCCGGATGACCACCAAAATCTAATCATCTGTAGGATACCCCATTTCTGACAATCTGTGAAAATTTCATGAAAATCCGTCCATAACTTTTTGAGTTATGTTGCTAACAAACAAACAGACAGACAAACCAACGCCGATGAAAACATAACCTCCTTGGCGGAGGTAAAAAGGAACCTGTAGTGGCTGTGAAAACAATTACAGTATCGGCAGTTACAGGTGGAGGTGAGAGCACGAGAGGTGTAATCTGTTGAAAATAGGCCCTCACCCTTCTTTAGATCTTTCTCCTAACCTTATCCAAAATGTTTTCCGGCAAACCCTACCTGTTACTGTAATTTTGAACACCCAGCCATTGGCATTTAATGAGCAAAGGAAGTGATTTGGTAACCTGGAGGTTAGCTACCAATGCTAAGGAGAAGAAACGATGAGATCTGAGCCCCCTTTGCTCATGTGGCTAACCCTATGTGTGGTGCTCTCATCATCCCCCACCCACCTCTGCTGTCAAATCTGAGCCCTTCTGAAACAGGAAAACAGCACGAATGATGGTGACCTTGCATGATCTGGCTGAAGATAGCACATATGGTCATAGTCAGAGGTGAGGAACATACAATCTGTTTTTATATATTAGTTGAAGGACTTGTTGGTAAGAACTGAGGTTAGAAGAAAAGTACAGCATTACTATTCAAAAATATAAGCCAAATGCAGCAACTTTCAACTGCCAGCTGAGGCAACCAACATGCAAATTCATTTCAACCTAAAAATATATGACACAGGCTATAAATGCAGTGGAAAGTAGTGGCACAATGTTACATTAGAGTTATTTTGACTTACCCCAAAAACCCACACTGGAGAGAAAAAACATGCATAGCAGATGTTCAGAATCACATGAGGAATGTGTCCTGTTTATAGTAGTAGTTTATAATAGTAAATTCTCTCTCTAGTACATCAGTACTTGTGTTGATACCATCATACCCACCATACAAGTCAGGTAGTTCCCCAATCAGAAGCCCTGGATCAGCAGTCAGGTACGTCAGATGCTGTGTGCTCGCTCTCTTGCATTTAAATCAGGCAATGAGGCCAAGTACAAAACTGCAAAGTATGGACTGAGGAAGGCTATAACAACAGCCAAGAGGCAGTACAGAGAAAAGCTGGACAGCCTCTACTCCACTCCTGACCCTGGGCACATGTGGCAAGGCCTGCAGCACATCACAGACTACAAGAGAACCAAGAGCAACACCACTAGCTCCACACACAGCCTGCCGGATGATCTCAACATATTTTACACCCACTCTGAGACCTCCAGCTACAGTGCAGAGAGGAGACACACACACGCACCCTCCCCCTCCACTAAAAGTCTCATCAGGCCAGGTAAACAAAGCACAGGAATATCAACCCCCGCAAGGCAGCAGGACCAGACAACATCCCTGGGCGGGTTCTCAGAGCATGTGCTGCCGAGCTGACTGATGTTCTCACATCCATCTTTAACCTCTCCCTCGACCAGAACATAGTCCCCTCCTGCTTCAAAACCACAACCACCGTTCCCCTCCCCAAAAAGAGCCTGCCAACCTGCCTGAATGATTACAGACCGGTAGCACTCACTCCAATCATCATGAAGTGCTTCGAGAGAGTGCTGCTGGCCCTCATTCAGGACAGCATACCGGACCCCCTGGACCCCCTGTAGTACACCTACCAGTCCAACAGGTCCACCTCAGATGCCATCACTGCAGCACTTCATTATTCTCTCTCCCACCTGGAAGACTCCTACATTAGGATGCTCTTTGTCGACTACAGCTCCGCCTTCAACACGGTCATCCCCCACAAACTCACCTACAAACTGTCTTTACTTGGCCTGCATCCCACCCTCTGTGACTGGTTACTGGACTTTCTGACTGGCAGGCCTCAGTCTGTCAGGATGGGTAACAGGACCTCAGCCAGCATAATCACGAACACAGGTGTCCCACAGGGTTGTGTTCTCCTCCCCATCCTCTACAGCCTCTTCACCCATGACTGTGTTGCCTCCCACAAGGACAATATCATCTTAAAGTTCACGGATGACACAGCAGTGATAGGACGCGTCACTGGTGGTGATGAAGCATCCTACTGGAGGGACGTGGCCAGCCTGGTGTCATGGTGTGAGGACAACAACCTCACCCTCAACACGGACAAGACGAAGGACATGATAGTGGACTTGAGGAAGGGGAGGAGGAGACCTCATCGGCTGCTGTTCATCCGGGAGCTTGAGGTGGAGAGGGTGAGCAGCTTTAAATACCTGGGCATCCACATCAGCGAGGACCATACGTGGGCACTCAACACCACAGAGCTGGTTAAGAGAGCTCAACAGAGGTTGTACTTTCTGAGGAGGCTGAAGAAGTTTGGCATATCCCCCAAGATTCACAACAACTTCTACAGCTGCATCATTGAGAGCATCTTGACCAACTGCATCACTGCGTGGTACGGCAGCACTACTGCTTTGGACCGCAAACGCCTGCAGAGAGTGGTGAAGACAGTGGAGAAGATCATCAGGACTCCACTCCCCTCTCTGCAGAGCATCTATCACTGCAGAGTCCAAAGGAGAGCTGCCGCCATCCTCCAGGACCCCACCCACCCCCAGCACAGAAAGTTCACACTTCTACCCTCAGGCCGGAGGTACAGAAGTGTGAAATGCAGGACATCCAGGCTAAAAAACTCCTTCTTTCCCACTGCCATCAGACTCCTGAATAAATAACAAACTCCGGCACAGCTTTGCAAATAGGAATTCACACACTGGTTGCTAAATTTGCACATTGCTCATTTGCACAGTGTACATAGTCTCACACCGTCTCATGTCCATATCATCTCTGCTGCTAAATTATCATTGTACAGTCTACTGGGTATTATCAGGGCACACAGCTTTACACAGAGAAATTCTCACACTGGGTGCTAATTTGTATATTGCTCATTTGCACATTATACATAGTCTCATGCCATCTCAGGTTCATATCATGTCTGATATTGAAATACCATTCTCCATTACAGTCATCCAGTGAATTTTCAATTTTCATTCTTCTTGTTTCCTCTAGTTTAACTGCTTTAACTGTCCTAATTGCCTAATGTGTATTTATTAGTATTTATTAGTATTAGTATTTAGTATTAAGGTGTGTTTATTACCTTTATTAGTATTGATGTGTATTTATCACCTTGGCATTCGTTCGGAGAGCAGAGTAAGAATTTCATTGCTCAGGAAATCTTGCATTTCTTAACTGTGCACATGATAATAAAGCCTTTGAATCTTTGAATCTTGAATTTTTATATATCCTGAAACAATGGATTATCGTTGATTAAAGGTTAGCCTGCTCTATTAGTTGGCATTTGTCACTAAAAACAATCATATAAAATACAATAAAACCATCATAAGGTAACTCATTAGCTCCAGGCTGGATTTACTGTATTGTAGCCAAATTAAATGATTAAGTTTCACAAATAAATAGCTGAGAAGTACAAACTGAGGATGTCTGCATGCACTTCATCAGATGCTACAGTTTAATTTATTACATAAAACACCTTAATATGTGACAAAACAAGCTTGGATATCTGCTGTAGCATCTGTCCAGCCCCAAAGCCTGCTTTCCTTTGTTTTCTGGGTCAGTCATGCATATGGAAGTTAAACAGTGGGCCAAGCAGGCAAAGACTAGGATCTCCTTTTGTTGTAATTTAATTCAGAATTTCTGGAAAAAACATGGAAACCAGATGTACACACTGATTCTCCATTTAGTAGAGACACGATAGCAAAAGAATCTGTCAATTGCCACCTCCGCCAAGGAGAACGGAGGTAATATTTTTAGTGGCGCTGGTTGGTTGTTTGGTTTGTCTGTTGGTTGGTTGGTTTGTCTGTTACCAACATAACTCAAAAAAGTATGAACAGATTTTGATGAAATTTTTAGGAAAGGTATGTAATGGCACGGGGAACAGATGATTAGATTTTGGTGGATCATGATCTGGATGCAGGAATTTTTTGAATATTATTTTATATATTAATCTGGCGCTTTTCATGTACTGCCCCTTTAAGACGTGTCCACTGAGTGACGTGCGTGGCCACGCCATAGGGCCACGTGCCTCGGCAACCCAGAAGCCAAACACTGCAGAAAAAGTATTAGGGGGCATGTCCACCAAACTCGTCTTTTCTGCTGTGGGTGACTATTTTCTATTCATTCTCTATGTAGCCCAGCGTTTACAGCGCTGAGTACCCTCGGCACTGAAATGCTTTGAGCGGTGGCCACTTTTTGTCGTGGTGTTCAGGGCTGAAAAAAGCTCAACTTGTCAGACTCCTGTACAGCTATGCTCGTCAATGTCAGACCTTTCTAAGCAGCCAATCAGAATTAAGGAAGGGTGGGACATAGGACACCGGTACAGGAAGACGATAGTGGTAGGTGATGGATGGTGGAGAGGCTGAATTTTGCTGCATCAACCACCCGGTACTCTTTGATCTGACACTAAAAGGATATCATGATAAAAATTTGAAAGCAAACGCTTGGAGGAACATGTCCACATCTGTTGGCATGCCGGTTGAGCATTTGTGCCTTTGTCATGGTCATATTTCTTACAAGTTTGTTGCAGTAGATAATATGGATACTATGTGAATTTGTAGTTGATAACTGCAAAAAAATGGTATGACAACGCACTGTTGTGCAATATTGTTTAATAATTATGAACCTTGTCAGTAAACTGTAATTGAGAAGAGAGGAGGAAAAAAAACGAAAACCAACCTGAAAGATTCAATAAACCATGATGTTGATTTAAGGTGGAACTGCCCAACCCAATGTATGTTCAATACAATTATGACAGTCTTATTATTATTATAATGTAGTCATATTGTTTTTCCTGTGATTTCTCTGTCTGTTAATAATAATAATAATAATAATAATAATAATAATAATAATGGACTGCATTTATAGAGCGCCTTTCATTCAAATTTTCGGGAAAGGTGTGTAATGGCACAATGAACAGATGATTAGATTTTGGTGATGATCTCAAAATGCATACCTCCACCAAGGCTCTTATCTTCTCACAGAGTGTTAGCAACAATATTCCAAAACTACTGGATGGATTTGGATGAAATTTTCACCAGAGGTGGTTCTTGGCCCAAAGATGAACTCATTAGATGTTGGAGATGAACCATGAGTGCATACCTCATCCAAGGCCCTGTCTTGCAATGTACAGATGGATGGCGATATGGACGGACAAAGGGAGGGAGGGACAGAGCCTTGGTGGAGGTATGCGCTCTCTGAGTGTCCTCTAGTTGCATATGAATTTTAGTTATGAAGCTTTTCATTATAAGTGGAAAAAATAGATTATTAATGGCATAAGCTAATCTTCTTAGCAACTAAGAAATATGTCAGATGGAGTTTGTCAAAAACAAACAGGCGAGACTGTATTTTCCACATAGAAACAACAGTTGAAATGACTATAAAATGTGTGTTTTGATGACAGAAGGCAAAAGGCAGAGGGAAAGTTTCCTCTCTGGCTAGATTTGGGTAATTTGAGCCGAGTAACCCAATTTAACTAATTTCATTTCACTTTCTCCCACAGTGATGCTATCTTCTACTTCCTGTGTTTAGAAAAGCTAAAACAAGGAGCAGTAGCACTTCATAGTTAGAGGTTTTACCCACCAATTATATGGGAAAACTACATCAAAAATGCCAAATATCTTCTGCCCACATGCTCAGCCATCTTCACAGCATGGCCTTTCTTGTTTGACCTGAGAGTGCTTCGACAAAAGATTCAGTGTCTAGCTTTGTTTTGATTTGGTGCTGTGCCATTTCCATCCCCTGACATTTGAGCTATTCTTTTTTCCCTCATAGAAAACTGCTAACAATGGTTGGTGGGCAGGGTCAGCATATGGCCCCTGGTCCTGTGAAGATCAAAATCTGTCTAAAACACAGCTCCAGTAGTCTGCACAACCAGATCAACGGGTTCTCGTGTCACAGCTACCTCTCTGATAACCAGATTCCAGTTGTATGTATGTCAGGCCAAGAGGGGGGTGGATTTTACAACCACAGCTACTGGTAGTAATGAAAATTCAATTCAAGCTGTTTGACCTCTTAAATTACACATACATACATACACATGCATGCATTTTACCCAGCCATTCACACAAAAGAAGTATAAAAAAGATATGTACCACACACCAACCAGTCTAATTATTCTCCTCCTTTCAGACTTGAAGGAAATAGGAACCATTGTATTTATTCACTCTATCACAGATGTCATGTTTTCATTTGTTTGTTTGTTTTTTTTCTTTTTTGTGTCTTTAAGCAGGATTACTAATAAAGTAGTTTATCAGCGGTGCAATTTGTGTCATGATGGAATTAATTCAAGTTTGCAGTCAATCTGAATCACAATCTGAATCATGAATTTACATTTAAAAGTTTATTAAAAGCTCCTTGTCAACATCCACTTAAAAAATAAAGAATTTTACAAAACCAGAGGTCTTGTTGGATCTAAGCTGGTAAAAAAAATCTTGTAGGATAGGGCTGTGTGATATATATATATATATATATATATATATATATAAACTGTATTGTTTATATCGGGATATAAAAGACACACACCCCATTTCTACTTGTCACCGCCCCGCCTCTCCCCCGCAGTACCCAGGTGTGTGGGTTCCATGATTAGCACAGCAGCTAACTCCAAGCTAATGTTTTGGTCATATAGCCGCTACTTCTGTTAGCCAGGGATGTGGGACTCTTTCCCACCGTGCTGCATCAAAGAGAATTGTCCTCTAACCTCGTTTTAATTGGAGGTAGAAGAATAAGACATCTCTATTGGCATTCAGTCCATACAGCCAATCATGTACAGCAGAATAAAATTACATTTCTCCTATCTACAATGTTAATCACTTATAGAATCAGAGGGGTCGCTGGCGTGCAAGGCGTCACCACAAACAACTTCTCCTTCCCCCATTCTATTATGCTGAGCACCAAGCTAGAAGGTAGGAAGTACCATTTTTATACAGTCTGTGGTATGATCTGGCCAGGACTTGAACCCTCAACCTCCCGGTTGTGGGGCAGATGCTCTATCAACTAGGTCACCACTCCGGGAAAGATAAGTAACGTTAACACCATCTCACTGTAATTATAAAACAGCAAATGCTAAATGACAATGCTAACTTGTTGCTAATAGGAAACATAGTGTATCAGACCACTGTTTCTTTGGTTTAAATTACTGCTGAGTTTCTTAATTTTGTCTGAAAAAATATTAAAGCTGCAAAAGTGTGTGAGAGCAGCCACATACACACTAAATAAATAATAAATAAATTAAAACACGTCGGAGGAACCAACTGGCTCTTAGAGTAACTTGACTTCTAATCTATCTATAAACGCAAGGAATCTCTCTGTGTGTGTGTGTGTGTGTGTGTGTGTGTGTGTGTGTGTGTGTGTGTGTGTGTGTGTGTGTTCCTCACAAATCTCTCAATCCATTCGTCAGACTGACCTCAGATTTTATAAATGCTTTGCTGAGGTTACGAGAGTGTGCACCCCCGAGTATGGAGTTGTTCAGTTAAAATATGTCATTTTTAATCAATAAAAGTTTAGCCACCACTGTGTTTCCCCATGCTCTGGCTTCTAGAAGTGTGGGCGGGTTTTGGATTGACTTCATGCTGATTGGATAATATGCGGGATCACGACTAGTCACCACAGCAATCCGTGAACAAAACAAGGGAGTGAAAAGCAACAAATTTGACTAGAGGTTTAAAAGATTATACTATAATGTTGCATGATTGCGTAGGTCTAAAGCAGGGGTGTCCAATCATGTGCCATGGAGGGCCAAGACCCTGCAGGCTTTACCTCCAACCAGTGTCTTCAACAGCAGATTCTACTGAATTTCTTCCCACTGATTGCTGATAAGTGAAAACACCTGCTGAAGAGACTGGGTAGAAGAGAAAACCTGGAGGGTCTTGGCCCTCCATGGCACATGATTGGACACCCCTGGTCTAAAGGATAATTCAGCATATGAGGAGAACACGAGGTGCGTGAACACCAGTGGGGACTCGGGGTCTGGCAAAGAACACCGGTGGATCCAACACAGGACAGAAGCAGCAGCCGGACTGGTGTTTGGACCGCGGTCCTTCATGGGGAGGCAAGCCCAGCCTGCCAGGTCAGGGGTAGACTGGCATCCCAGCTGCTGCTTCGTGTGCTACCACTGTGCCTTTGCAGGACCGCAAGTCCCCGATGGGTATCTAAAAATTAAAACTTAATAATAATACCGCCATGATTGTGGAGCAGAATTCCCAGATCAATTGCACATTATATGCAGCCACATATGCACGCTTTGACTAAAGGACGACCGTCACCAAACAGGACACAAAAACACCCAGATAATGAAATAAATGATTTTTAGTTAAATGGGCAACACCGATGCAATGGTTGCAGTAAAACAGGTTCTTCTGCTGTGTATAATGTTGGGTGTTATGTACTTAATTTGACTGATTACAGTTTTAAAAACCTTTCAACAACCAAATATTGCTACAATATAAAAGGATGCACTAGAATGGGTCTCAAATATTTGTACATGTGTCCTGTTATAGCACTGCATGAGTTTATTGACAATACACAGAAGAAATTCAATATTACACTGAACTCCAACACTGAACAGTGATATAAACTAAACTAAAATAATTATAATGGTGCAAGATACAACACTATTATGAATATAAGTCATAAAAGATCACACAAATAAGTTATCTGACAAACAAATAAACAAGAGTTCCTGAAAAGTCGCTAACACTGGATGTCCCACTCATTTTCAATAATTAGGTATTCTGTAATTAATATTCACACAATCAAATAAATCTTAGTGCCATTCAGTCCCTTTCATATTTGTCAAAGTCTAACATGTGATTGCCTACATACTGGCTACACCTCTTTGTATTCCACTTTCAAACACAGCCTACATTTGGGCCTGTTCTGTGTGGAGTTTGCATGCTTTCCCCGTGTCTGCGTGAGTTTACTCCGGGTACTCTGGTTTCCTCCTACAGGCCAAAGACATGCAGGTTAGGTTAATTAGCATCAGCTGGGGATTCTAAATTGTCCTTAGGTATGAATGTGAGTGAATGGTCGTTTGTCTCTCTCTGTTGGCCCTGCGATGGACTGGCGATCTGTCCAGGGTTTACCCTGCCTCTCGCCCAGAGACGCTGGGATAGGCTCCAGCCGCGCCCCCCGCCCCCGCCCCCCTCCCTGCAACCCAGAAAGGATAAGCAGTAGAAGATTTTTCAGTATGTAGCTTAATATGTAAAAAAAAGATGGTCCTTTTTATTTGTTATTATACTATTATATTGGTTTTTATTGGTTATTATACTCGTATATAAACTATAGAATTTACAGAAAATGTATATCCTGATATATATTGTTATTCTCAAATAAGATTACTTATATTGTGATATGAAATTTTGGTCATATCACACAGCCCTATTGTAGGATCCAGCGGATTTAATAGCAGGCACTGGTGCACACAATAAAGTACCATGAAATTATAACCATTTAAATGTTTCATTCTAGCCGAAATACAGCAAATATGTGATTACATGCCAGCAGAATATATGAAAATAGTCTTTTCATTTTAACAAATTGTGGATTCGTGTGTGGAGTATGATGTTGATCTAGATATTAATCAGAATCTGGTGGAAGGGTTAGAAATTAAATGTTAGTGGAGGCATGTACTCTCTGAGCACTTTCTAGTTCATAATATATCTGTAAGTAATAAGAAAGACATTAAAAATCTTTGTCGTTCTACCACAGACTGGCACAGACTATGAGGTTAGAATTTCTAAAGAGAGACATTTCAGCTATCAACAGAGGAAGACACATTCTAACAAATCATCAGGTGCAGTAGCTCATAGGGTCAGGTTGTTGTTTAAGGAGACTCTAGGGGGGACTATCAAGGCCTCAGCCCAAAGCTTGAGCCACACACTGATCCCCACAACTAAAAGGATGCTTTGATGAGCCCATTGCCTCCGTTGACAGTTTTCTAAACCAAACTGATTCACAGTCAGTACCTCTGACCTGTACATCTAGCCAGAAGCCCCCAGAGATGCAAACAGCAACAAATGACAGAACATTTTCTCCATGACCTTATCCACAGCTTCACACTTTCATTTTGATTACCACACCACACCACAAGGACCCAGAATAAATTGGTCTTAATTTTATAACTCTGCATTTGCAGGGCTAAGATGGATTCGGACATGTCCAGAGGAGAGATAGTGGACATACTGGACAAAGGATGTTGACGATGGAGCCGTCAATTGTTGAGAGTTCTTTGAAACCTCCTTTATTGCTTCCCTTTGGTGATCGTTGAGAGATTGTCTTAGATTAAGTCAAAACTTTGAGGAGACTGTGGTGACCATGGAGAGCACTGGAAGATCATTGAGAGATCTTGGTGATTGCTGGGCACTCACTGAAAGATTGTTGAAGATCTGGCCATTTTTCTCAATGATATCTCAATGATCCCCACCCCTGTGTAAGGGGGTAGAAGAGCACTAGAAACCTCTCAAATACTTAGCAACCTCCTTGGTCGCCCAAGAAACTCTCAGTAATCCCTCAGAGATCTCTCCTGGCCTCTCAGTGATCTCTTAAGGATCTTTCCAAGATCCCTATCGATCACCATGGAGCTGTGAAAAATAGAATTTTTGATCACACAAGGATGATTGTTGAGAGATTGGGCCAATTTTTGATCTCTCAACAGTCATCCAATGATCTCCGTATTGTTTAAAGGGATCCTCACCAAGAGTGGCAGTAATTAATTAATTAAATCACCCTTATTGTCATTCAACCGTACAACCAATCATGTACAGTAGAACGAGATTGTGTTTTTACCTATCTACAGTGTTAATCACACACACCCCAAGTGTAAAACCCAATGACTGATATTTTTTTTTTTTTTAAGTTCAAGAGAATGAGTTTTTTAGAATGGGGAATATGAAAATGACAAGGATGAAACTAACAGGAAAACTACAACAAAATGGACAGTTGATAAACACAAAGAATTCTTAAACCAAAGACACATGACTCACATTTAAACCTATACTCCACAAGTCATGATGTGACTAAATGCTTGATGAAGGGAACAATTCATCATCATGACGATAATCTCCTGCCTATGAAATCTACTACTTTAATTATCTTTGTTTTCATCTTTAAACAGGCTATTTATTTCATATTATTGGCAAATAATCTTGGTATAAGCAGGTTAATCAATGCTTCATGTCATGATGTCTTAAAACAATTTGAGGCACACCTCCTCAATGATTAATCCTTACATAATTTAAATGAATACGTTTTCTCGATAGAACTTGATGGAGAAATTCAGGACCATATCAGAGGTGGTTATAAATGAGTGTATAGAATAAGACATGAGACACTCTTGTAAAGGATTATCTCCTGGTTAAATAAAGGTTGAATAAAATAACAGAGCCTGCATGTCTTTTAATGTACTTCGATAGGTTTCCATAGGTCAGACATAGTTTAATCTCAAACGGAAATGAGTGGGTGGCTAAAGAGCTCACCATTTTGGACAGAGCCTGTGGATGTAGAGGCCCAGACAGCCTTCATAACCCCGACAAATCTGAGTCTGTTCATCAGGGTGGAGTCAGGAAGAAGAGGCTGTGAGCTGTCTCCCTACCAGGATCAAGTACTGAAGACAACAATGCACAAAACTAAAAGAACACACGAGTATGCAAGTTCCTGCAACTTTTCTGCAAATACACACTCATAGGAGCTTACATATAAGTATAAGCCAATGACCATCTGTTCAAGTGACAAAATTCAGTGCAACAATAGACCTGAATCACACTCATAAGATATCATACTACATTCATGCTGAATTCTTTCTTTTCCTTGGAAGTGAAACACAATGGGGGGACAGGATGAAAGACTCAGCTATTGTCCTCACAGGGCTGCACGGGCTTCCTTCTCCCTTCAGGAAATAAAAAAAATAAAAAGCCTGCCCTGGGTATTTAGGTTTGTTCTGAAGCTGTTAATGTAGGATAAATCAGACTGGATTTTGGAGCCAAAGCTGACACAGTTTTTAAGGCATAAAAAATGTTATGTTCTTATGTCAGTCAACAATTTTAAAATAAATGTAATATTTAATATTGAGAAGGTGGATTGGAAGTGAATATTATCAGTGGGCAGATAGCTTGGTTGGCTATACACACAATATATGTTTCCTCATCTCTCTTTGTTGTGTTTATGTTGACGAGAATGAAATGCAGGTGCTTTTCCAGCTCCCAGGTGAAGATCTACTGAATTGAGAGCACCAGAGTGGAGTGTGAGAAAACACTGCCCTCCTTTCTCTGAGCAGACATCTGATCACCCCATCGCCTTTTTGCAGGGTAACCCATATCTGGCGAGTACAACAAAGCATGAGTCCTGCCCAAAGATCACGGAAGATTGGCGCAAGCAAAGCAGACGCAACTAGTTCTGCCAAAGTTTTGTTTGGGTCAGACCACTCCTCAAAATGCCCTTCCTTGTGGACAAAGGAAATGTTAACAGGTTTTCTTATACGTTGCTTTTAAAAACATTAACAGCACAGGCAAGTTATCGATGCATAAACAGCGTCAACTGTAAAAGTACAATTTAACCAGGTGAAAACAATAGCAGGTGTGGAAAGAGAAAACACCACAAACACCACTGATTCAACTATATGTTCTATGTCACATAAACACACACACATACACACACATATCATAGCAGTCTGTTGGGGCGACAATATGTATTAGTCATAAATCGCCCTTTTCAAGGGCTAAGCAGGACACCAAATTCTCTCTGTGAGTTTGCACATTTATTAACATGAAGACAAACATACAGAGAACACAAAACATATACAAAAACGTGACTGAAGAAGCGCTGGAGGAGAGTGGGGCTCAACCCATGGGGACGGAAGCCTGGGAACGCCGGGAAAAGGGGCAGAACCAGCCCGAGCGCACCCGAGAGACAGCGGGGCTCACGGCTGGAAATAAGAGGGTAAAACTAACCTGGTAGAGCACTCCCGTCCTCCTCGACAGCAGCACCAATACACTCAGAGCCGAACTGTACATCTGAGGTCATCACAATGATAGAAGGGCACAACAACGCGAAGAGGTTGTCGTGCCTTTATAGACCGTTGCTTGATATGTGACAGGTGTGGATACACAAGTGGAGAAAATAACAGAATGAATGACAGCTGTGCAGCTTGCGGGTCAGTTTGACAGCCGGAAGCTGCACAGCGCTGTCAGAATGAAACACAAACCTGAAACCATAATGAAACAACCCCAAACAAGAAATCTGTGTGTGTCTGTCTGTCACGCTTCATAGGACATCATAGGACGTCCTATGAACTCAGGCATCATAGGACACATAGACAAATGTGTCGTTATGATGTCATATAGACCATGAACTCAGGCATCATAGGACGACTCGCAATGCCTATATGACGGCACATAGACAAATGTGTCTTTATGATGTCATATACATCAAGCCTACCTTCATGTCTTTATGATGTCATATACATCAAAGCTGCCTTCATGTCTTTATGATGTCATGTACAGTGAGTCCATGCCGGAAAGCCTCTTTTTGCTTAGATCTACAGTATTTTCATAATCCTGTCCATGAACTGGAATTATGACGCACCTATCCATAGCTCAACCAGTGGTCTCAACGAAGAAGAAGAAGACCCACCAGATGGAGAACAATAGAATGACAACTGCTGCACAACAGAAAAGATGCCATGAAGATGAAACACCTGAGGTTCCAGCAGTACATCGCACCCGTCTGAGACAGGAGGACACCCTTCACCAGCATAGGGTACAACAGAATTTAAAGCACGTTTCTAGGACATCATAGGACGGCCTATGATCTCTGCCTCATCATCATAGTGTGTCCTGTGAAAGGCATCATAGGATGACTCGCCATGCCTACATGACGGCAAATGTAACCTTGACGAATGCCAGCCTACACTACAAATGTGTAAAATGCCAAGCAAAGCGCTGATTTTCTCCGGGTGCTCCGGTTTCTTGGTTTCTACGAGCATGCACAGGCCTTCCTGAACAGAGTCAAAAGCCACTTTTTCAGGATCGTGCCCATAAACTGGAATTACGACGCACCTATCCCTCAACCAGTGATCTGAACGAAGAAGAAGAAGACCCACCAGATAGAGAGCAATAGAATGAGGAGAACTGGTGCACATCAGAAAGGATGCCGTGAACATGAAACACCTCAGGTTCCACCAGTATGCTGCAGGCATGACTGTGAACAACACAGCCGTCTGAAACAGGAGGAGACCCTTCAGTGGTCTGAACAAAGAAGACGAAGACCCACCAGATGATGTCTATATGATGGCACATAGACAGAGCACATGACTCCCTACAAGACGTATATACTGTATATAGACACAGGTAAGCAACATAACACAGAACAGTGACAGGCAGGAGAAGAAATAACAAACAGGGGCAAACAGCCCCAGACGGCAGGGCATATTTTGTGTGATTTTTATGTTTTGCTGCATACACAAGCCATCACATGTGATTGCCACTTAGTACTGTGTTGCTATACCAACTGTCCTGTAACTGGCAAGAATTCTGTTCCAATGCATCCCCTCTACGGGCATGCACTAGTTACTATAAATGCAAAATGACACAATAACTGGACAGGATAAACAGACAGAAAAAGACTAAACTTAACTGAAGACTGGGCATGGCGCCCACCCGTGCACAGAATCATAACACACACACACACACACACACACACACACACACACACGTATATACAGTGCATCCAGGAAGTATTCGCAGCACTTCACTTTTTCCACATTCTGTTACATTATAGCCTTATTCCAAAAGGGATTAAATTAATTTTTTCTTCAAAATTCTACACTCAATACCCCATAACGACAATGTGAAAAAAGTTTTTTTTGAGATTTTTCCAAATTTATTAAAAATAAAAAACTAAGAAATCACATGTACATACTGTATGTATTCACAGCCTTTGCTCAATACTTTGTTGATACACCTTTGGAAGCAATTACAGCCTCAAGTCTTTTTGAATATGTTGCCACAAGTTTGGCACACCTATCTTTGGGCAATTTTGCTCATTCCTCTTTACAGCACCTCTCAGGCTCCATCAGGTTAGATGGGAAGCGTCGGTGCACAGCCATTTTCAGAACTCTCCAGAGATGTTCAATTGGATTCAAGTCTGGGCTCTAGCTGGGCCACTCAAGAACATTCACAAAGTTGTCCTGAAGTCAGTTCTTTGATATCTTGGCTATGTGCTTAGGGTTGTTGTCCTGCTGAAAGATGAACCATCACCACAGTCTGAGGTCAAGAGTGCTCTGGAGCAGGTTTTCATCCAGGATATCTCTGTACATTGCTGCATTCATCTCTCCCTGTATCCTGACTAGTCTTCCAGTTCCTGCCACTGAAAAACATCCCCACAGCATGATGCTGCCACCACCATTGGCATGGTTATGAGCTGTGCCTGGTTTCCTCCAAACATGACGCTTGGCATTCACGCCAAAGAGATCAATCTTTGTCTCATCAGACCAGAGAATTTTGTTTTTCATGGTCTGAGAGTCCTTCAGGTGCCTTTTGGAAAACTCCAGGTGGGCTGTGATGTGCCTTTTACTAAGGAGTGGCTTCTGTCTGGCCACTCTACCATACAGGCCTGATTGGTGGATTGCTGCAGAGATAGTTGTCCTTCTGGAAGGTTCTCCTCCCTCCACAGAGGAACGCTGGAGCTCTGACAGAGTGACCATTGGGTTCTTGGTCACCTCCCTGACTAAGGCCCTTCTCCCCCGATCGCCCAGTTTAGACGGCCGGCCAGCTCTAGGAAGAGCTCTGGTGGTTCTGAACTTCTTCCATTTACGGATGATGGAGACCACTGTGCTCATTGGGACCTTCAAAGCAGCAGGAATTTTTCTGTACCGTTCCCCAGATTTGTGCCTCGAGACAGTCCTGTCTTGGAGGTCTACAGACAATTCCTCTGACTTCATGCTTGGTTTGTGCTCTGACAATATAGACAGGTGTGTGCCTTTCCAAATCATGTCCAGTCAACTAAATATACCACAGGGGGACTCCAACTAAGCTGTAGAAACATCTCAAGGATGATCAGTGGAAACAGGATGCACCTGAGCTCAATTTTGAGCTTCATGGCAAAGGCTGTGAATACTTATGTACTTGTAATTTCTTAGTTTTTTTATTTTTAATAAATTTGCGAAAATCTCAAAAAAACATTGTCAACACACACACACACAGCAGGGAAAATAAGTACTGAACACATCAACATTTTTCACAAAACAAGTTGTATTTAATAAAGTGGAATGACACTGGGAATAAGTATTGAACACATGGAGAAAAAGAGGTGCAAAAAGGCATAGAAAGCCAACAAACCAGCTGAAATCCATCGGAATTTAGGAAGCCATCCCATCCCCCATCAGTGCAAATTAATTTCAGCTGGTTAAGTCCTGACTGATAGCCTTTATAAAGGTCTGTGAATATCAGATTGTCACACCACAAAGAACTCATGATGGGTAGAAGCAAAGAGCTCACTCTAGATCTTTGCAACCTTATTGTTACAAAATATAATGATGGCATTAGTTACAGGCACAATTCTAAACTGCTGAATGCTCCAGTGAGCACTGTTGGAGCCATCATTCGGAAGTGGAAAGAACATCATTTTACTATAAACCGGCCACGACCAGGAGCTCCTCACAAGATTTCTGATAGAGGAGTCAAATGAATTATCAGAACAGTTATCCAAGAGCCAAAAACCACTCATGCAGAGCTCCAGAAAGACCTGGAGTTAGCAGGTGCTGCTGTTTCAAAGAAAACAATAAATAATGCACTCAACCGACATGGGCGCTATGCCCGCTCACCTCGCAAGACTCCATTACTGAAGAAAAAGCATGTTGAAGCTCTTTTAAAGTTTGCTGCACAACATTTGGGCAAGCCAGTAAAATACTGGGAGAATATAGTCTGGTCAGATGAGACCAAAATTGAACTTTTTGGATGCCACAACACACAGCATGTTTGGAGGCGAAATGGCACTGCACATCCCATCATGGTGTGGGGGTGTTTTTCAGCACATGGTACAGGCAGACTTCATATAACTGAAGGAATGATGAATGGACAAGTGTACAGAGACATCCTTGATAAGAACCTGTTGCCATCTGCCAAGATGCTGAAGATGAAATGAGGATGGACATTTCAGCAAGACAATGATCCCAAACACACAGCCAAGGAAACTCTCAAATGGCTCCAGAGAAGGAAAATAAAGCTGCTAGAATGGCCCAGTCAGTCACCTGACCTGAATCCAACTGAAAAATGGAACAAACTGAAGATCAGAGTTCATCGAAGACACCCACAGAACTTTCAAGATTTGAAGACAGTTTGTGTGGAAAAATGGGCTAAAATCACTTCTGAGCAATGCCTGTGCCTAGTTTCTCCATACAAGAGGCATCTGGAAGCTGTTACTACCAACAAAGGCTTTTCAACTAAATATTAAATGAATTTCACCAAGCGTGTTCAATACTTAATTCCTGTGTCATTCCACTTTATCAAGAGATGAGATTAAAAGTGCTATATGTTGCCTTGATTTCTTTGAATGTGTGGATTACTTGGGTTGTTACTGATATCTGATGAAAATTTCAGGTCAATAGCTCCATCAGAAATATGTTTAATGAGAAAAATGTTGACATGTTCAATAGTTATTTTCCCCGCTGTGTGTATATATATATATACTGTATATATATATATATATATATACACTATGACACTGATATATGTACAGTATTGAACATGCCACCATTTTTCTCAGTAAATATATTTCTAACAGGGCTACTGTAATGACATTTTCACAAAATGTCAGTAACAACCCACACAATCCACACATACAAAGAAATCAAACCATAGATTGTCCATAAATTATGTGTAATAATGTGAAATGACACAGGAAAAAAATATTGAACACATGAAGAAAGACAGTTGGGGTAGGTGATGTGGCCCCAAAATGATATCATGATATTTCTGTGAATTTTCACGATAATGATATTCTTCACGATATTTCAAAATGTTTTTTTCTTTTAAATTTATAAAGTACAGTTTCACAGGCCAGCGTTAATTATGTTCAACATATCCAGTAAAAACAAAAACTCTTATTTCTCCAATTTGTAAAGAGCAGTTTAGAATGTGTTTCAAACTTTTTTTTTTTATTCTGTATCAAATAATTCCAGAAAATATTATAAATCACCACATCTTAAGTGCACTGAGGGGTGGACTGGGACACAAATTCAGGCCGGGAATTTGACTTCATCCTAGGACACCCTAAACCAGAGTAGTGGCCTAGTTGATACAGCATCTGCCCCACAACCGGGAGGTGGTGAGTTTAAATCCCAGCCGGGTCATACCAAAGACCATATAAAAATTGTACTTTCTGCCTTCTAGCTTGGTGCCCAGCATAATAGAATGGGGAAAGGAAAGTTAACGCACAGAGCTACCAGAGGACTGACCCCCCCCCCCAAGGTAGTTTTCACTACTTACAATAGCCATGTGGCCTAAGGTCAGAGGAACAGAGATAGGCGCTGCTCCTATACACCACATGGTGTCCCACATGCTGTGGAAGGGAGTTAATTAACTAGGCTACCCTGTCGTTGGAAACCAGAAACCACCACAGTTTTAGGAGGCCAACATTTTAAAATAACAGTTATCAAACCAGTTATAAATGTAATTATAACCTTCAGCTGGGAGGAAAATGATAAATTTGGATTTTTAATAGGCAACTGATCTATTGATTATTAAAAGAACTGATTGACTAATCTTAATTTTAATCTGGTGCTGCTTCTGATTTCTTCACCTTTTCCAAATAAATACAAAAGACAAGAGGCTTTAGGTAAAAAGTTATAATTCTGCATGAAAAATGTCACAAATTTGTTACCAAAAATGTTCAAATTTTTTTTTTTAAAAAAAGTACTTTTATGAAAAGATGTTTAAAAAATGAGAAAATAAAACAAATTTAGGAGAGAACGGTAACAAGCAAATGAGCGTAAAGTTGGTACTGCAGACTACATATAGCCCATAGTTTTGAAAATTATAAAGGTTTTTCTTAAAACATCTGAATAGTCCTGAAAACATTGAATTATAAATGTAATAGCAGCTAATCTATGGTTAACCCTTAGATGCATGACCAACCAATTCCTACACTCTTCCATGAGTGTGGTCAAAATTACCCCAATTAGAATGAGTGCGTTTTATGCTGTAAACTTCAGAAATTTCTTTCATTTTGGTTAAAGATGATTATGTGGTCAACAAAAGAATTATTTCATGTTTGACATGTTCATTTATTACTTTTTATTAACATTTTATCACAGAAAGTACAGTATGTACACAGCAATAATGAAAACATGCTGAGCGATAAAACGATGAAGGTGTGAGGGTTTGTGAGCTCACTGTGAGCAGCTGTTACACAGTATGACCCTGTGATCACTGCACACAGGGTCACTGCATTTCCAACAACAATTGCTGACTTTGCGGTCTTGTTTTCTTGTGCACATCTTGCACCTCTTCCTCTTCTGTTGGCCCTGTAACCGCTCCCAAAGTCTTCTTCTAGGTCAGAAAACCACGCTCCAACTGATGTTGACAAGTTTTTTGTTTATTTTGTCACAGCAAATCTTCGCCCTTAAACACCGTGAAAAACTAAAAATACAGACATAAAAAGCATGAATACAAAATAAATTATAACACTTAACAAATGTTCATAAACAAAAATAATCACATACCGTGTGCGCCTTCTGCCTAGAATTTAGGAGTTGTTAGTCATGTCACAAATTTCCCAAAGTCCTCTCTCCAAAGTCCTCTCTCCGCATCTGATTGTGGACAGCCTCCAGCAGCCGTGTGACTCTTCTAATCAGGCATGTGAACAGCGCATGCCTACCACCCATATTTGCATATCGTCCGGGTCCGCCGCTGTTTCCTCACAAACATGGAGAACATTTAACAGTCCGGCTGCCTGCAGGAAAAACACTCCATCCTCTCTCCAACACTCGTTCACACAATGGCGCTGATAGGCGGGGCGAGACACCTGCACGAGCCCCCTTCACGAGCTCTCTGACTCACCCGCGAGCTTGGCAGCACAAGCACATATGCGCCGCGATATGGAGGGATTGAAGGCGGAGAAAAGGACACCGCTAACGTCTGCAACACTGGCGCACACACCCATAAACAAACATTTCAGAAAAAGAACCAAAAATACATAAACCTTTTCACCGTGACAGCTACAGGCCCTGTGTGTTTCCCTCGTGTGGCTGGATTGCAGCTTTTATCACCCCACACTTTTCCATTGCTGCTGTGATGTAGGTTGGTAGGCGTGGGTTACCTTCCAGTCGAATTCTCATATGAGGCATCACAAGCTCATGTGAGAGCTCTGCAAGAAAGCGCCGTCGGGCGTTTGTGATACCTGCACAGAATTCAGGGTGCTGAGCCTTGAAAAAGGAGTAGGCATTCAGGGTGGCAACATCAATCACATTGTACCACAGCACCATGGGCCACCTCTGCGTTTGGCGTTTACAGGTGTAGCTGTGAACCATCTGGTCCTCAATATCTACACCTCCTTTTGTCTGGTTGTAGAAGTGGATCACTTCTGGGGTTTTTTTCAGGGTGTTTTCATCCACCATTTTGTCATTTTCTCACGGATTGATACATCCCAGTTCTTCTCACTTCCTGCAAGAATGGTCAATCCAATGAAGGCCATGAGTTCATCTTTGCTGACCTTTTTCCACTCCTTTCCTCTACCTGCAGCTACTCTTCGTCCCTCCATATTTGTGCTGATATTGTTCATGTTCATGTTCATGGGGGGGGGGGTGATTTCTCAGTGGCCTGACAACTCCAGTAGATGTGTTCTTCCGTGTTGAGTCTTCGAAGCGTGTGTCGAGTGACCTCAATACACCAGGGTCTCTCATTTTATATCATTTGCCCATCTCACATCACAATACATTCATCCCTTCTTCCCCCAGCTACTCCTTCCTGCTATATTACTTTTATCTCTCTCCCATCTCAATCCTATTGTCCTCATCTGTTCACCTTCTCTGTTTACCCTCGCATGCAGTCTGTGACGCTACAGTGTTACTTATAACCATGGTGAAATTCCAAGGGGACAGCTTTGAGAAATGCATATGTGGGGTCATTTTTGACCCCTCATATTGAATAGTGTGGTACTGATAAAAAAATGCAATTATTTAAAAAATATAACAATTCGATACAAATCCAAATGGCCTCATGTCAAACACAACCTATTTGAGGAATACATGGAAGATTAAATGTTAAAAAATTAAAATTACAAAGATATTGCAAAAAAAAAAACAACTGCCGGGGTCATTGTGCCCCACTTATGCATCTAAGGGTTAATGCAACCAATTTATTATATTTAAAAACTTACACCCTAAACTACAGTATAAGCAGCTACAGCAGTATAATATAACCACAGACACTCATTCACCACACTACTTCTGTCTTCATCTCATTTCTATGCTCTGGGGCATGAGGGGGTTTGGTCATTTTAACATATTAATTTAATTATAGTATGATTATTTTCACGGGGTCAGAAAGAAGGGTCAAATAAAACAGGGAGGGAGTGGCCTTATTAAAAAGTATTATTTCATCATTTGGTCTACCTGTCCTGCCGTTTACCCAAACAAGACACTTCTGCAGGTACAAATGACCGCTGCATCAGACCGCCCGTCTCTCTCTCTTTCTCTCAGTTTACCCGCATTAGAAATCTCCGTTGCACAGACAACTCCTGTTAATGTTTTTTTTTTCTTTCGGTTGGTTGAATAAATCAATCTGGAGCAGCGAAAATAAACCTCTGGACACTTCGGGGTCTGGACGTCAACAACACCGCTTCAGGGTGAAGTAAAACTTTTCACTAAAGCCATGTTATTGACGTGCGGAAAAAAATGTGGGCAGATTATCCACATCGCTGCACCGATTTTTTAAAGATGGCAGCAGTCTGAAACAGCCTTACAACTAAATTAAATTAAATTAAAATTAAATCACCCTTATTGTCATTCAACTGTACAACCAATCATGTACAGCAGAATGAGATTGTGCTTTACCTATCTACAGTGTAAATCACACACACCCCAAGTGCAGAATCAAAGGGCCGCTGCCATGCAAGGCGCCGCCACAGAGTTCCCTCCTCCATTCCATTTATTGCTGAGCACCAAGCTGGACGGCAGGAAGTTCCACTTTTATATGGTCTTTGGCATGACCCGGCCAGGATTTGAACCCCTGCCTCCCGGGTGTGGGGCGGATGCTCTACCAACTGAGCCACCACTCCGGTAACTTCCTCACAACAAGACGCAGACGTTCCACACAGAGCGCAGGTGAGATGTCACCATCTCAGAGTCTTTAGACTCTCCAATTAACCTAACCTGCATGTTTTCCAGTCCAAATTTCTTACAAGTACCTGGGTGTTCACCTGAACAATAAACTGGACTGGCCACACAACACCAACGCGCTCTACAAGAAGGGGCAGCGCAGGCTGTTCCTCCTGAGGAGAGATTCAGGTCTTTTGGAGTGCAAAGAGCACTCCTGAAGACCTTCTACGATTTGGTGGTGGCATCAGCCATCACATTTCGAGTGGTCTGCTGGGGCAACGGCATCACGGCAGCCGACAGGAAGAGGCTGAACAGGCTGATCAAAAAAGCTAGCTCTGTTATGGGGAAACACCTTTACCCAGTGGAGGAGATAGCAGAGAGAAGGATGGTGGCTAAGCTGTCATCTCTGCTGGAATCCGAGTCCCACCCCATGCAGGACATGCTGAATGCACTGAGGAGCTCATTTAACGATAGGCTGTGCCATCCTAGGTGCACGACGGAGAGGTTCCACAGGTCCTTCCTACCTACGGCTGTCAGACTTTATAAACTAATCAGGGCTGCTCGTAGAGCTTGTATTAAATGTATTAAACATAACAACTTTGCACAATAGAGATCATCCCCTCCAATACACAACTAGGACAATAACAATGATTATTGAGGATGGCAACAACAATGTTGATTCAAATGCGAAATACACTCTCTGGGTACATATTCATATTCTGCAGGGTAATTTAACAAACCGTAATGCTGTTTATTCCATCTAGCTGCACTGTGTATATAATATATAGTGTATAACATTCATTTACTGCTTTCGCTAACCAGTTCTTATCTTATTATTTTATTTACTATTGCTCTGAGTGCTGCTATCCCTTTGCTGCTGTAATCCTGGAATTTCCTCATTGTGGGACTAATAAAGGCTTATCTTAACTTAGAATCACTGAACAACTCTGCCAAACACCCATGTGGGGTATGTAGGTCAGAAGTTGGAAATAATTCCACCTTCTGTAATAGCTGCTTGCACTGGATCCACAAAAAGTGCAGTGGTATCCATGGCAGGCCGACTACTGACACTTCATTTAAGTGCAACAGATGTCTTGTTAAAGCCCATCCCATCGATAGCAGGTCTTTTGATTGTGTCAAAGAGCATCAACTTGCAGTAGTGGACAGTTTGAGCTACTTAGGGGACAGTGTTTCTGCTGGCAGTGGTTGCGAGGCTGCCACAGCTACTAGAGTTAGAGTTTCCTGATGCAAATTCTGGGAGCTTTTCCCAATACTCTGTTCTAAGAGTCTATCTCTTCACACGTATGGAAAGATGTATAATACTGTAGCTGTGTCTGGGGAGCAATGCTCTATACTTGTGAGTGCTGGCCACTGAAGAGGTCTGACTTGATGGCTTGAAAGGAATGAAACGACCATGCTCCGATGGATGTGTGATGTTAAACCCACAGATAACATCAGTTCACATGACCTGTGTCTACGGCTCAGGAGTGTAGACCTTGGAACTTCCCTTAGACGGAAACACCTTAGATGGTTTGACCACGTACAGCGGAGTGAGTCCTGGATAAGAAAGAGCTGTTCCTTCCATGTGGATGGACGAAGAGGGAAGGGTAGACCCCGCAAAAGCTGGCATGAAGTGTGGGCCAAGGATTTAAGATTAAATGGTCGTAACCCTGAGGATGCGATGGATTGAGTGATCTGGAGAAAGGAGTTGAACACAGCTATGCAGCATCACACCCAGGGGACAGTGGATTGAGTGACGTTAAACAGATATGATGATGATGATGATGAATCGGTGTTGCTTAATGAACAAGTAAATAACCATCATGCAAGTACTTAGATTACTTTTTCAGAATAACAAATATCATAGGGGGTTGTGTTTGGAATTACAGGAATTCTTTAGAAGAAGAAGAAGCCATCTCTCTTGTCATTCAGTCCATACAGCCAGTCATGTACAGTAGAACGAAATTACATTTCTCCTATCTACAATGTTAATCACATGTAGAATCAGAGGGGTTGCTGCCATGCAAGGCACTGCCACAAACAAACTACTTCTCCTTCCCCCATTCTATTACACTGAGCACCAAGCTAGAAGGCGGGAAGTACCATTTTTATATGGTCTTTGGTATGACCCGTCCAGGACTTGAACCCCCAGCCTCCCAGTTGTGGGGTGGATGCTCTATCAGCTAGGCCACCTCTCCGGTGGTGGCCTAGTTAACTTTATTAGTTACTTCTTCAAATAATGAATCCATTGTAAGGGTACTCTATCAAAGTCTGCAGCTGCAGCAGCTGTGTTATAGGTGCCAGTTCTGCTTGTTTCGCAGTTTTTTCGTTGTTTTAATTCACGGAATTGCTTGTTTGTCATGCAAGAGCTAGCAACACTGTGCTTGTTCATGGTAGATACTAATAGCTAATACTGCTCTATGAGTGTGTGAAACACTGTTAACAGGCTTCTAAACAATGACAGTTGAGTTGCAGAAGTGATCACTTATCACCGGGGCAACAAGTCTTGCAATTGGTATGTAAAAGGTAATCATATAGTAAGTCATACTTATATTTTACTTCTCAAAGACAATTTTTTAATCAGCGAAAGAAGGCACTCTGGTTAGCTGTTGTAGATAGGGAATGAGTGAGCACAAATGCAGAACATAATATACTGTATGCTTGTTTACTGTTGGCTGTAAACAAGCATATAGCTTTTTTACATATGTCCAGTGAGTGCACATATTCTTACTCGACAAAAGGAGATGCAGCAGGACATTGTTCATTAAGTTTTGTCAGAGATGTTGGCTTGGTGTGTCTCCAGCCTTAGGAAAAATGTGAGAGACTGTTCAGACTCTCACCCCAGCTATAGCGTTGTTTCTCCATGTCCTTATTTCCACAACCACAAGAGGTTCCTTAAGGTTCAAAGCATACTGTACACAGAGCATTTCACCTGCTGGTAAAAACATACATATAGGGTGTGCTTAGTTCAAGGACTGGCTTACATCTTAAATCTCAAGGTGTTAAATTCCCCTTTGAGCAAGGAGTTTAATTGCAGAACTTTAAAGCTGTATTGTTTTTGTCTTTTTCTGCCCTGCTAGTCCACATCATTTCCTTCTTCAACCTGAAGGGTCTCTAAAGATTTCTCTTTGCTCCCTTGAACTTAGATCTTCCAATCTGTGACCTCTGAGTCACACTGTCAGTGATATTCTGTTTTCCTCCCATTTCCTCTTTCTAAAACACAACCAAACAGCCATTCCACAAAACAACAGGACATGGCTGAAATGCCATTTCTGGCTCATAAATCATGAGCTCCCTCCCAGAACCCATTTTCTCATCTGTTTATTTAACCAGTGATGCAGCAGTGATCGACAGCAGTGATACTTTGACTCAAACAACACACTTTCATCATCACAAGCTTCTTCAAAGCTTAACTTACGTTAACATTCTAAGATAAAGACAAAAATGTCCTCAGGTCAAGGTCTTTCTGAAGCCAGATGTTCCACCAGCTTCAAATGTGAGCAAACTTGAAATGCACACACTTTATGTGGACCTATCTAGGAGTTTCTTGCACTGATGCAATGTAGCAATCTCCCCTCAGTTTTTTTCCTAGCATATTGTTTAGAGGAAATATGAATTCCAATTGGAATATAAGTACAAACACATTTTAAAAATACTAGTAGATAATGAATTGAGGGTACCAGTTCATTACTGTGACAGAAACATCCTGTTGTTCTCTGAGCGTCTGTGCATATACATAGTTTAGACTTCTTCCCACTCCTTTTCGGATATGTACGTGAATTATGTGCATAGTGAAACTTATGTTTTGTATGGTGACTTATGTTTTGATATATATTTTATTTTTTATTTTTCTTAATGTTTTCTACAGTACTGTCACTGAATGTTTGATGTTACACATTCGAAATAATAAAATAAAATACAGTGGTGTGAAAAAGTGTTTGCCCCCTTCCTGATTTCTTATTTTTTTGTATGTTTGTCACACTTAAATGTTTCAGATCATCAAACAAATTTAAATATTAGACAAAGATAACACAAGTAAACACAAAATGCAGTTTTTAAATGAAGGTGTTTATTATTAAGGGGAAAAACAAATCCAAACCTACATGGCCCTGTGTGAAAAAGTGATTACCCCCTAAACCTAATAACTGGTTGGGTCACCCTCAGCAGCAACAACTGCAATCAAGCATTTGCAATAACTGGCATTGAGTCTTTTACAGCACTGTGGAGGAATTTTGGCCCACTCATCTTTGCAAAATTGTTGTAATTCAGCCACATTGGAGGGTTTTTGAGCATGAACCACCTTTTTAAGGTCATGCCACAGCATCTCAATCGGATTCAGGTCAGGGCTTTGACTAAGCCACTCCAAAGTCTTCATTTTGTTTTTCTTAAGCCATTCAGAGGTGGACTTGCTGGTGTGCTTTGTAGTAGTAGATTAGTTTATTTGACAGGGACAGTGCAATAAACATAGACAATTAATCAAAGACAATCAATCTGATTGTGTTGCACATAGAGTGTATAGCTATTAGCTAATTTGCAACTCTTGTCCCTGGATGGGCTTTAGAAAAAAGAATCAAGATAAAAAATATACACAATAACCACATACATCAATGCAGAAAAATTATAAATACACAATTATAAATATTATAAATATTATAAATACACAAATATAACAGCCTGACTCACATTTAACATAAATATTATAAATACACATATATTATAAATATTATAAATACACAAATATAACAGCCTGACTCACATTTAACACATATAACATAACTCACATTTGCCTATTTCAGGCCTCCCTCCCTCCGTCACTCACTATAAACAAACACATTTATTCCTTCCCTTCATTCACTCTCACTTTGCAGACAAATAATTCATACATGAGTACATTCTTGTTTATTTTTCAGCCAGTTTTTAACATTTTTAGTGAATGTTTTAAAGTCCGTTATTATTTTAATTTCATTTGGCATTGTGTTCCAGATGTGACTGCCCTTTATAGAGAAAGCTGTTTGTCCAAATGTGGTTCTGCGGTGGAATATTTTACAGTTATTGTTAACAGAACTCCTGGTGGCTCTGCTGCTGTCCTGTCTTTGGACGAAACCAGCAAGTGGCTCGGGTGCTGATTTATGGAAACATTTGAACGTTAATTTCAGAAGACAGAGGTCAATGAAGCTCTCAAAACTCAATAGGTTGTATTTTTTTAAAACATTACAGTGATGCCACCTAATGGGCTTTTTGTCCAAGATTTTTAGGGTTTGATTATATAATGAACCTATATGTCTTATTGTGGAAGGGGCTGCTTGAGCCCAGACTGTCAAACAGTATGATATATGAGAAAAAACCATAGAATGCATATACAGTGCAGCTGCTTCGTAAGGTATGTAATATCTAATTAATTTAAAGCAGTTCAGATTTTTTTTTACTGTTTTTGAAATTTTCTTTATATGAAGATTAAATTTGAGTTGAGGATCTAGTACAATGCCAAGGTATTTGAATTCTGTAGCTAAACTGATGTCATGATCATGTATATTAACTTTAAAATGTTGCAGGTTACATTTTTTGATTGAAAAGCACATTGAGACTGTTTTCTGAAGGTTCAGCAATAGATGGTTCTTGAGGAGCCACTCTTGGACATCAACCATACTTGTAGACAGTACATCTGCAGCCTGTGCTGGAGTCTTGGCAGCTGTGTAAATAACTGCATCATCTGCATAAAGTTGGCATGTTGCAGCTGAGCAGTGTAGCGGCAAGTCATTAATAAAAATGCTGAAAAGTAAAGGACCAAGAATGGACCCTTGTGGGATACCCATGCGGTTGTTTAAAAATGAGGATTTATCCTGGTGAACTTTTACACACTGTTCTCTATTCTGGAGATAAGATGCAAACCATTCTAATGTATTTGGGGAGAAGTTAAAAGATACCATTTTGGATAAAAGCAAACTGTGGTTTACAGTATCGAAAGCCTTTTTGAGATCTAGAAAAACAGCTCCTACCACATTACCCCTGTCCAAGGACTGTTTGACGTTTTCAATAAGGCAACAATTTGCTGTTTCTGTTGAGTATCCTGGTCTAAAACCAAATTGATGTGGATGAAGAAGTTGACTGTCTTGTAAGTAGTCTATCAGCTGTGTAGCTACAACTTTTTCAAGAACCTTAGATAGGACTGGTAAGATAGAGATTGGGCGGTAATTGCATATATCGTCTTTACTGCCTGATTTATGAACTGGTATGACGACAGCTTTTTTCCAGCCAGATGGAAATGTACTAGACCTAATGGAGAGATTAATGAGATGAGTCAGTGGTTTGATTAATATTTTGCTGTGCATTTTGAGAAAGGAGGTGCTCATATTGTAGATATCATTAGTTTTTGAGTTTGACAGTGTTTTAACAATACCAGCAATTAACTTCTCATTTACCTCATCGATGTGAAAAGTATCTGTTGGAAGTATGGAATTTGTGTTGTTGAGCACATTTGGCAGCACAAAAATTTTTGTTAAGTCTTCCACAGAGCCCACAAAGTGTGAATTAAATTCATTTGCCAAAGTAGCCTTGTCACTGACGGTCTTGCCATTGATTCTAAGTTCCTTTACCCCCTTCTGATCGTTTTTTTTATTAGTTAAGTTATTTAAATGCCTCCATAGGGAACTGTTGTTACCCTTTGCATGATCTATCAGTTTATTGTAATAAGATATTTTTGATTTTCGCAGCTCATGTACCACTTTATTTCTTAAACTTTTGTACACAAGGTGATCATTTTGTAGTTTGGAGGTTAGTGATGTTTTCAGTGCATAGTCTCGCCTCTTCATAAGTTTTCTTATTTCATTATTTAACCATGGTAGGCTAATCTTCTGTTGTCTACTTTTAATTTGCTTTGAAAATTTTTCTATAGACTTTGTGATTGTTGCAGTTATAAAATTACAACAATCATCTACTTCACATGTTGCCATGAGCTGCTCCCAATTTTGATTCTCTAAGTAATGTTCAAACTCCTCATTTTTTGATTTGGGGATAATAAAATTTGATTTGTCAATATCGACTCCCCCAAAATACTGTAGTCGCTTTTTAGTAAGTTTCCTGACAGCAAGAACCATGTTATGATCTGAGAGACCAGTTACAAGATTATAGGTTCTGGTTATTCGTTCTGGTTTATTAGTAAATACCATGTCAATAAGTGTTCTGGATTGTTTGGTTATCCTGGTGGGTCCTTTGATGATTTGCTGGTAATTAAATTTAGTCATGAGGCTTTTCAGTTTTTGTTTGTCTTTTTTATCAGACCAGTTGATATTAAAGTCACCATGAATTATTGTTTCTCTGTTCTTCTCAAGTTGTTTAACCAGATCACTTAATTCATTATAAAAGGAAGAGTTGTGTGACGGTGGGTTGTACACTACTGCAATGTTGAAATTCATTACCGGAGAGAGACATACATTAACAGCTAAACATTCAAGTGAAGTATTCAAATCAACCAGTTGACATTTATATTTCTCTTTGATGTAAATTAAAACACCTCCTCCCCTCCCTACCTGCCTGTCTTTTCTAAAACACTGGTAGCCCAACAATATCGATCATATTAGTGTCTATGTTACCTGTGTAGCCAGCTTTCTGAGAGACAAAGGTAGTCCAGATTTGAGTCCAACAGCAACACCGAATCTCATCTCTTTTGGGGATTATGCTCCGTTATGTTTAAATGACCGCCGAGGATCCCCTTTGGTTTAGCCTTGGTGTCCCAAAGAACTCGTGCATGATTAACAGTTTGGAAAAATAAATGTTGTTTTTGCTTTTGTACAGCTCGGTTTTTGTGCTAACCCAGTGGTCTGCTGTTTAATAGTGGCAGGTCCAGGGTTAAGGTGAATATCTCCTGCCAGAAGTAGCAGAACTAACAGAACTTTAACTGTATATCCTCTGCCATATTGTGATTTTTGCTTAACAGCCCATGTTTGCCTTAATTTGGAAGTTTTTGCTCAGGGCTTTTAAAGACCACATAGAGTGTAGGGTGAGATGTCCAAGCCCAAATCCATACAGATAAAAACTTTTTAACTTCACCTTTGGTTGAGTTTGTCGGAAAATCCTTCTTGTTGCAGGTCCAGACACACAAAGACAAACGAAGAGGAAGTATAGAAGTAGAGAATGCTTATTAGTGGTGCCCATCAGCCCACTTTTTAATCCCGTGGCAGCCATCTTCAGTCTTTCTTGGAAAGAAGGAAAGGAAAATCTGTGGATAGTAAATAAATTTCTGCTTATATCGCCAGAATCTGATCCGATCGTCCTCGAATCCAGCTGGGCCTCAGCTAGCCAACTAGCCCCTTCCGTTGCTGGTCTCGTTGCTCATAGTCGCCGTAACTGGTCTCCCGTCCCGCTCCTCCAACCGAGTCTCGTCACACACCGCCGCTGCCACCGAGCACCGCTGAGGTCACGGTAAATCCTCCGCTAGGCACCGCCACCTACTGTCGTCTGCCTGGGTGAAATCTCTGCTGAGCCCCCGTCAACAAATAGCGCTTGCTGGTAGTATCTCCGCTGGGCCTCGCAGCTGGGCTTCGATTCAGGCTGGTGTAAGGTGGAATGACTGGCGCCAGCATTAAGCTAACTAGCGTTAGCTTAGCAATCGCTTCGGGTAGTCTCGTCGCACACCGCCGCTGCAGTCACGGTAAGTCCTCCGCTGGGCACCGCCGCCTACCGCCGTCTGCCTGGGTGAAATCTCTGCTGAGCCCCGTCAAACAAATAGCCGCCTGCCTGCTGTAGTATCTCCGCTGGGCCTCGTAGCTGGGCTTTGATTCAGGCTGGTGTTAGGTGGAATGGCTGGCGCCAGCATTAAGCTAACTAGCGTTAGCTTAGCAATCGCTTCAGGTAGGGCAATCAGTGAATCACAAGGAAGCGCTGAATCGCTGGTCAGTTTACTCACAGTGGCCGGATAAAAGCGATCAAAGGGGTAATCCACCGGAGGTATATCCGATCGCTGTAGGTAGTTATTTAGAGACTGGCGCCAGCATTAAGCTAACTAGTGTTAGCTTAGCAATCGCTTCAGGTAGCATTAAGCTAACTAGTGTTAGCTGAGCAATCGCTTCAGGAAGGCGCAGGAAGTCGCTGGAGAAAGGCGATTAAAGGGCAATCCAACGGAGGTGGCAATTCAGCCCGTGCGTGTTCGCCACGAACACGCACGGGCTGCACGGGGATCATTGTCCTGCTGCAGAACCCAAGTGTGCTTCAGCTTGAGGTCACGAACAGATGGCCAGACATTCTCCTTCAGGATTTTTTGGTAGACAGCAGAATTCATGGTTCCATTTACCACAGCAAGTCTTCCAGGCCCTGAAGCAGCAAAACAGCGCCAGACCATCACACTACCACCACATTTTACTGTTGGTATGATGTTCCTTTTCTGAAATGCTGTGTTACTTTTGTAATGATGTAATGAGGCACACACCTTCAAAAAAGTTCAACTTTTGTCTCGTCAGTCCACAGAGTATTTTCCCAAAAGTCTTGGGAATCATCAAGATGTTTTCTGGCAAAACTGAAACAAGCCTTTATGTTCTTTTTGCTCAGCAGTGGTTTTCATCTTGGAACTCTCTTTCTTATGGTGGAGTCATGAACACTGACTTTAACTGAGGCAGATGAGGCCTGCAGTTCTTTGGATGTTGCTGTGAGGTCTTTTATGACCTCTTGTATGAGTTGTTGCTGCACTCTTGGGGTAATTTTGGTCCACCTGCCACTCCTGGAAAGGTTCACCGCTGTTCCGTTTTCGCCATTTGTGGATAATGGCTCTCACTGTGGTTTGCTGGAGTCCCAAAGTTTTAGAAATGGCTTTATAACCTTTTCCAGACTGATAGATCTCAATTACTTTGTTTCTCATTTGTTCTTGAATTTCTTTGGATCGTCGCATGATGTCTAGCTTTTGAGGATCTTTTGGTCGACTTCACTTTGTCAGGCAGGTCCTATGTGATTTCTTGATTGAGAACAGGTGTGGCAGTAATCAGGCCGAGGTGTGGCTGGAGAAACTGAACTCCGCTTTCCAAAGATGTGATAAACCACAGTTAATTTATGTTTTAACGGGGGGGAATCACTTTTTCACACAGGGCCATGTAGGTTTGGATTTTTTTTTTACCCTTAATAATAAACACCTTCATTTAAAAACTGCATATTTTGTGTTTACTTGTGTTATCTTTGTCTAATATTTAAATTTGTTTGATGATCTGAAACATTTAAGTGTGACAAACATACAAAAAAATGAGAAATCAGGAAGGGGGCAAACACTTTTTCACACCACTGTAGCTCAGGAATGCCATGGCCAGCAGACGATTTACACAGTGAATGCAGGTACATGAATGTCTCATTAGCTCACGCCAGCTTGGCCTTTTAACAAACTACCCAGTTAGAAAAAAATGAAAGCTTGATGAAAAGAAAGGGCAGCAAATCTGGGCCTGGGGCATGGAGACGTGTTAAAGGCCCAGTCAGAGGAACCTTGTAAGTTCTTGTCCAGTCTGAAGGGGGTCTGTGTTGGAGACTTAGTGACAATACAATAAAGCAGAAAAAAAACAAAACAAAAATAAAAGTCAAAACTGACACAATTCACACTTCACGTCACCAGTCATGAGTCTTAAAAGGGGGTTCCTTTATTTCTCAATGACTTTACTATAAATGCTCCTTAAAAGCAGATGTCTTGAGAAATGAAACTTCATAAAAACAGTACTGTATTTACTCATTCAACGCATGCCACTGGCTTTTATACAGAGATACAGCAGTTTTTTGCTTAATAAAAATAGTACAGCTGCACAAAAGGCACCAGGAGATGAGGCCCCCTCTCTAAAACAACACTATCCGCCAGAGTCCCCACTGTAGCAGAGAGGAAACCATTTCTCCAACCTTGTTGTAGCTGCATAACAGTCATATGTTAGCCCCCACTGAACCTCACAAATGCACAGGGAGTCAATTAATAACAAAGGTGATAGAAGATGACTTCTCATTTTTGGACTCTCTGACACAAAGGAATTGTTCAATGCTTTGGTCAGTATACTTGAGCAGAAAGTTAGTTTAACTCAGCATAAATAGTGGTCAGCACACTTTATTAACAAGAGCAGTCTGAGGCAAGTGCAATATCCCCCACCTCCATTTTCTTTGAAGATCCCAATACTTAGTGACCGAGAGTGGTTTTCAACTTTTCAATATAATTAATGTGGTAGAACCAAATTATGATAAACCCATCATCCACGAATATACAACAAAGTATACAGCCCATAGTTGTAGGGCAGGATCCCAAGGTAAACCTGTGTAGCAAGTTTGGTGACCCTAGAGAACTTTACACATTCTATAATAAGAGAGCATAGGGAATGTCAACCTTGACCTATGGATCCCAAACCTGTATTCAGAGGTCATGGTCTCAGAGTGAACCTGTGTACCAGGTTTGGTGACCCTAGCTTTCTTTGTTGTTGAGGTATAGTTTATAAGCCATTTTGATGTTGACCTTTTGACCTTGCAATCCCAAAACCATAGCCACACTTCAGGGTCACAGGGTGAGCCTCTGTACTAAGTTTGGTGACCCTAACTTTACTCGTTGTACAGGAATAAGGCATAGAGAATGTTAACTTTGACCTTTGACCTTTTGACCGCAAACCCATAGTCTGAGGTCAGGATCCTAAGGTGAACCTGTGCACCAGGTTTGGTGGCCCGAGCTTTACTTGTTGTACAGTAATAAACCACAAGAACTTATGATGTTGACCTTTGACCTTGCAATCCCAAAACCAAAGTCACACTTCTGGGTCACAGGGTGAACCTGTGTACCAAGTTTGGTGACGCTAGCTTTACTTGTTGTACAGTAATAAGGCCTAGGGAATATTAATGTTAACCTTTGACCTTTTGACCCCAAACTCATAGTCAGAGGTCAGGATCCCAAGGTGAACCTGTATACCAGGTTTGGTGGCCCTAGCTTTATTTGTTTTATAGTAATAATAAATGTAGCATTTACCATAGTGCAACTGCAATGTTAACTCTGAACTCTGACCTTCGACCCCTTGACCGCAAACCCATAGTAAGGTAAGGGTGTAAACTGTCCAAGATGTGTATTAGATACAACTACTGTATTGATTTGAAAAGCCTACATCATTTCTTTCAGTAGTTATTGTGTTTCGAAGATTTAGGGAAAATCTGACCTCTGACCTTTGGCCTTACGGTCATCTGATGAGAGTAAAATTGCAATATGCGCATCATCAGAGTATATCAAAACATGGTACCAAATTTCAAAACAATTGGAACAAAACTGTAGGAGGAGTTGATTTCACAAAAGTGGGACAGACAGACGGATGGACGGATGGACTCACCCATAACATAATCCCAGTTTGGCCTTCGCCTAAAGGGCTCTTCGACCCCTTTGGGCTTTGTCAGGCGGGATATAAAAAAAATAAGGAAAGGTGATATAAAATATTAAGAACTGCTGAACTGCTGATACTGTTTTTGTTTTCATTTGTAATTTCAAACATTTTCTTTTGCACCACTTTTCAGGTTTAGCTCAACATTTATTATAGAGCCTCCTGGAGAATTTGACCATCAGTATTGGGAATAACGCATTACAAAGTGGTGTTACTGTAACGCCGCTACTTTTCCAGTGTGCTGTGTAACAAAATTACTGTTTAAAAATTCAGTAATGCGTTACAGTTACTGAAATTTGATCAGACGTGTTACTCGTTACTCGTTTTATTAATATGGATAGATATTTTTAGTGCAAATTGTCACGTGCCGAGCCGGCTTGGCTTTCCCCGGCTCGGCCTCTATCTCTTTGTGGGGTTGGTTTTGCTGGTTATGTGTTTCTTGATGTATTCTTGTACTTATGCCATGCCTCTAGCCACTGCCTGACCGGCAGCTGTTAGTCAGCATCTGTCATCATCTTCCTCTCATGCTGCTGACAGGCTGCCGGCCTAGCCACGCCCCCTCGCTCTCCTTCTGGCTCACCAGCTGTTCCCAGTCCCTGGTAATTATCTGTCCGTGCCTCGCCCAGGTGATTCCTATTTGTCACGCCAGCAGCATCTGTATTAAAGAAGCTCTTCGCTAGACAGACGCCACTGGATTATTGTACGTGTTAGATGGTTTCTCTCTGCCGTCAACCGTCACGTCACTAAGGACTGTCTATGTGTCTTGGATTCTCGCTGTGACGACTCGGTCTGCCCCCCCACTGTGAGTAACTGCATGTGCGCTGTTCCACCGCTGTTTTCCTCCTCTGTGTGTGTAGGGCAACCTTGAGGACGCTAACAAGGATCCAAGCTGTTCTGTGTCTGTATGTTAAGTTGTGTGTTAATAAATGTGTGTGTGGTGTAACCCAGCATTTAAGTCCTCGTCCTTTTTCCCCTCGCCGTGCGCCGTTGGAGAGGTGCACGGAGAGCTCATGACAGAATAATCCAGCCAACTATAGGATTTAGCGGGTTACACCCACACATCGCTCTCTTTTCTTTTTTTGGACTGTTTTCTGGACTTACCGGCATCTGGAGAGCGTCATGCCCCGGTCTCGCCAAGGAAGAGGATCGGCAGCGGAGTTTCCCACGGTCGAAGAGGGATGGGCCGCTGAAGGCATTCGCAGCTTGGTGAATGAAGCTCTCGCTGCCCGTGGACTGAAGAAGATGCTGGAATGCCTGGGCGGAGTTGTCAGGATCCTGGAAGCGAATCCTGGGTTGTGGAGTTACCCCCAGTTCACCGACCTGCTCTTCATGGTCTGCTCGCTCCAGCGCTCTTTCCCCAGATTGGCGTGGCCCACGGCGCCAAGGCAGAGAACCGGCAACTCTCAGCCCGTCATCCTCCATGACACTTCGCCCGCCCCTTCCAGAAAACAGAAGACAGCGTCACCCCACGTGGAGACGCCGAGAGAAGCCTCCCTCATCATCAGTTGTCATCACCCTCCCAGCTGCTGCGAGGCTAGACGGGGCTGCTTCGGGAACACCTACCTCCGTTGCCACGGAGACGGCTCCTCCTCCAGCCATTGAACAGGGCCATATCACCGCTGACACGGAGAGGGATGTCTGTCTGCTATCTGCTGCTGTCAAAACCAACGACCGGGTTGACAGGCAAGTATATTTTCCACCTATTCCATCTAATAGTATTAAATCTTTCCTGTCTCCCGAGGGAGAGACCCAGTTTAAGCAGTCCACTGGGTCCTCTCTTCCAGCTGCAGATACTCACTTACTTTTTCTCCCCTCCATGTCTCCTCCCATTCTCCCTGAGGGCCAGCTGGCCCAAGGTCAGGGCCGTCAGACAGTGGAGGAGCCAGTGGCTTTGGATGATCCATTCCCAGAGTCAGCATGGAGAGATCCCCCTGCAGCCACACCGGTGGAATCCCCAGCATTGGAGCTGCGGCAGGTGGACAACAGGACTGCCAACACCATCTTGCCAGCTGCGGAGCCATCTGCAGCGGACTGGGAGCCGTAGCTGGACCTCTTGGAGGCCGGGCCCGAGTGTTCATCACCGGGATCGACGGAGTCCTGGACCACGGTGGAGCTCGAGCTCAGGCAAGTAATCTCTCTTGTTTTCCTTATGTCAGTTTTATAGAGATCTTGCCTGGCTCTGGGTGAGGGGAGTCAGGCGCAGCGCACTGGGCTCCACCGCTGCCGGCGACCCTAACCATCTTTCATCTCCTGCTTCCCCTGAGCCTTCAACCAGGGTCGCTGGAGAGGGTGTGTCGCCGCCGGAGGTCGCCGAGGGTCTGGTCCTGCCGAAGGAGGATGTTGCTGCTCCAGCTTCTCCTGCCAGGGTCGTCAGGGCTCCTCCCATCGATCGTCTCCTCAGCCTGGTGCTCCTGTGGGTTGGTCCGCTCACCGTGAGTGCAGCTCTGGCCCAATCAGGGTCCATCGCGGATGCAGCGAAGCCAGCCCAATCGGAGTCCAACGTGGGTGCTGCAGAGCCTCAGCCGGAGGTCACCGTGGGTGCAGCGGAGCCAGCCCGGTCAGGGGCCACCGTGGGCACAGTTAGGCTCCCGCTGGAGTCCACTGTGGGTGCAGCAGAGCCAGCCCAGTCAGGGGCTACCATGGGCACAGGTAAGCTCCCGCTGGAGTCCACCGCGAGTGCAGCAGAGCCGGCCCGGTCAGGGGCCACCGTGGGCACAGTGAGGCTCCCGCTGGAGTCTGTTGTGGGTGCAGCGGAGCCGGCCTGGTCGGGTTCCACCGCGGGTGCCACTGAGGAGGCGTGGAGGTCCCCTCTCCCTGGTTCAGTTGCTCTCCAGTCAGCCTTCCGGTGGGCAGGCCGCCTCCTGCTTCACTCCCTCCATCCTGGTGGCTGAGCAACCTGGGCTGGCCGCCAGAAGAATTGACTCCCCGGGTCTGGTGGCCCATTTTGTCCAGCAGACCACCGGATTCCGCCCACTGGACCTTCTGCTGGGCCTGGGAATCTGGGCGGCCTCCTGAGCCCCAACGCCCGTGGACTTGGGGGTGGGGTTAATTGAGGACCCTGGGCGGGGTATTGTGTTCCTTCCTTTCCTGTTCCCCCTACCTCCCACCCAGGTTTGTGTGTCATTGTTTTGCCTGTGGGGATTGGTGGGGAGGGGGGTGTTCTTACGATGTTACCATGGGTGTCTGGTATCCACCCCTAGAAGGAGGGGCTCTGTCACGTGCCGAGCCGGCTTGACATTCCCCGGCTCGGCCTCTATCTTTTTGTAGGGTTGGCTTTGCTGGTTATGTATTTCTTGATGTATTCTTGTACTTATGCCATGCCTCTAGCCACTGCCTGACCGGCAGCTGTTAGTCAGCATCTGTCATCATCTTTCTCTCATGCTGCTGACAGGCTGCCGGCCTAGCCACGCCCCCTCGCTCTCCTTCTGGCTCACCAGCTGTTCCCAGTCCCCGGTAATTATCTGTCCGTGCCTCGCCCAGGTGATTCCTATTTGTCACGCCAGCGGCATCTGTATTAAAGGAGCTCTTTGCTAGACAGACGCTGCTGGATTATTGTACGTGTTAGATGGTTTCTCTCTGCCGTCAACCGTCACGTCACTAAGGGCTGTCTGTGTGTCTTGGATTCTCGCTGTGACGACTTGGTCTGCCCCCTCACTGTGAGTAACTGTCTGTGTGCTGTTCCGCCGCTGTTTTCCTCCTCTGTGTGTGTAGGGCAACCTTGAGGACGCTAACGAGGATCCAAGCTGTTCTGTGTCTGTATGTTGTGTGTTAATAAATGTGTGTGTGGTGTAACCCAGCATTTAAGTCCTCGTCCTTTTTCCCCTCGCCGTGTGCCGTTGGAGAGGCACACGGAGAGCTCATGACAGCAAATGAATGAATATACAAACTGATTCTACCGTAGCTGACGCAGCTGTCAGTCAACTTGACCTGTTGCAAAAAGCCTGAGTCTGAGTGGAGGGAAAGATGAAGTAACTTTGTTTTGTGGAAATAGACATGTTATTTTTCCTTTGTCACGGTTAAGGACAAAAGCATATTGGTGGGTTGAAAGCTAAGTGCTGGTTGAGACCTACTGTGATCTTCAGAAGCGCTTGAAAACAGCAACAAAGCTCCAACAAAGTTAGTGTTAAATAATGGCTAGCTATGCAAACAACAACGTGTTAGTGGACCTACCCTATCTAAACAGTCACAGCTGGATGTAAAATGGAAATACTGTTGTCTTAACAGCCACGGCTGGATTTCAAGCACAGGTATGCATCTGGACAGTTTGTGACTCAGACCCTGGACTGTGATCCACAGAAATTAAAACGTATTTACTTGCTACCTGGATAAAGATCATTCAAAAATGGATTTTGATCTCCAAAAGGAATTTGAGGAACTGGATCATGTTTCTGTTACAGCAGACATTTGGACTGTGGATAATGAACATTTTCTTTGGATCATTGCACATTGGATTAAATCCATGTCCATGTTTATGCAATAGATAAACATGGACAGCTGTATGCAGTGTTGCCAACTCTCACTCTTTTGGAGTGAGTCTCACTCTTTTTTCCCTCTCTCTCACTCCACAAACCCTATTTCCCACTCCAAAATGAGGAAATTACTAGCAATAGAGAGCCTAAGTCATGCCCCCTCTACTTTCACGTATGGGAGCTTAAATCGAAAAAATTCTCCATTGAGATGAATGGCAAGAGTAAACTTATCTTCTGATCCCGATCAAATTTTGCCACGAATTACACATATGATGTTTATCAATTTAGAAGCTAATTTTCCACGTAATTAAAGCTGTGGCTGTCGTATAATAACAGAGTAATATTTAGTTTTTGTTTTGATTAGCGGACAGCAACTCCCATCATCCCACATCACTAAACACGAGCATGGCGGGAGATTACTAAAACCTCACCTCCTATTTCCTGACCAATGAAAGAAGAATCCAAAGAGGAGAAAAACAACACAAAGGTATTGTTTTGTATTGTGAGAGCTGCAGCTGATCCAGAGGACTGTTAATTACTGCACCCTGGGCATGCTTTGAAAAGATGACGTAAGCTCCGTCCATCTGTGTTTGTAGTTTTTTAATTTACGTATTTTGATAACCTTATACCTTAACAGTTAGACAACAACCTACACCATTATTTACGTGGAAAAATATCTTTTAAACCGACAAACATATGTGTAACTCGTGGCAAAATTCAATCAGGATCAAAAGATAATTTCGCTCTTGCCATTCATTTCAATGGAGAATTTTTCTGATTTAAGGTCCCATATGCGGAAGTGGGGGGGCGTGACTTAGGCTCTCTATATCATGTTGATTTTCTTCAGATTTTTCCCACAATAAGAGCTCTCAAGGCAGGATAAAGCAGACTGAACATGTTCTAAAAGCTCTGTCTGAAACAGTGTGTTTTCAGCCTGACATTAATAAGCCTCTAATGTTAATTCATTAATTAATTAATGTTCATTAATTAAATGATCTTGCTATGTGTGCAAGATGATTTAAGTATGCATTTAAAAGTAATGTGAAAGTTACTTTTCCAAGTAACAAACTACTTTAATCATTGGTAAAGTAACTCAATTATTTTTGAAAAGAAGTAACTAATAACTGTAATTAGTTACTATTGTTTAGTAACTTTGAAACAGTTTCTTATGCCCTTTTTTCTACAAAAAACCCTTTTATTGTCTTACAGGTTCATGTCAAAATCTTCCCCCCCCCACCCCTTCAAACGCCAAAATCGGTAACTAGACCCAACCCACATACCACAAGGCTAATAGTGGCTATCGCTAAATTAAACAGCATAAATCCTGTGATAAAAACACTTACCAGTTGAAGAACATGCCCAGTTGTATGCACAGTGGCCCAGGATAATGACTGAAACTGCATTGGTCCTTAAAAGTAGTTTAATGGTGAAAGCCATCTCAATTTGTTAAAAAAAATGCTAACAAGCCTGGAGGATAACTTCAGTTAGGCCAAAGAGTCCTGACTGGCACAACACTACCCACATGCCAGCTTCATGCATAGTACACCAAAAACATGCCGTCTCAACTAGCCTTTGTTTGGGGGGAACTTAAGTTGATCTTTACAGCAAAAAAAAAAAAAAAAAAAAAATCAGAGATATGAGACATCTGAGTGATTTTGCTCTTGATATATCTTTTAAGTCATAAAAAAAACATGTTACGGACATGTTAATAAGGAAAAAAAACTCGATTTTTGGTGGCGTGTCACTTTAAAGAAGACTCTCATTTTTCCCTAAACTCAATCCTAACCTTAACCAAGTAACTTTAGTGTGCAACTCTAAAAATGTTTATTAAATGTAACCTAACACAGAAGCAGGAGTGAGCAGGAGAAGCAGGAGGGATATTCAGCTTTCGGGCGAAATTTGAGGATGCACCTAAAATGCACTATAACCTTTACAGGTGAACTTATTTTGACCTTCTCTAACCTTTTGAATGCACATGTCCCAACTGTTTAATGTTTCAGCACTTTTTGCATAAGTTACTGTTCTTAAGGTGCTTAACTGCAAAATTCACAACAGGTGTTTGATCCATCAATCGACCAATAAATTTTCTGGTTCAATTAGAATTGGTACTTAAACAGTCCTCTTAATCATGCTGTTCTCATTTTGACATCATGAGACCAAGATGACACCTAACAATTGATCAACAGTACCTCGCCACTGTGAAGCTTCAAACAGGATGTTCTCAGAGGGAAGTGGCCACTGAGCTTAGAGTGTCACAGATTGTCATCAGCAGGTTGCAACAGAGATACAGAGAGACTGGAAGAGTCACAGAAAGGCATAGAAGTGGACGTCCTTTGGTCACATCCCACGCTGATGACCGCTTCATTGTGAACAGTGCCCTGCAGAACCAGATGATGAATGCCACTCAACTCCAGGCACATTTACGAGAGGTGAGAGGCACCCAAGTGTCATGTCAGACCATTCAAAACCATTTACATCAGTGTGGTCTGCGTACTAGAGGGCCTGCAAGGGTACTTGACCGCACCACCAGGTACAGGCATCCTCGTCTTACATGGGCCAGGTTTACGCTGGACAAGGGACCAGTGGGCCTCACCGCTGTTCTCTGATGAAAGTTGATTCATGCTGAACAGAAATGATAGCTGCCTATGACAGCAGAGAGTTGGCTGATATCATGGAGAGAAGAAAGGTAGATATTCTGTGTGTTCAAGAAACCAGATGGAAGGGAAGCAAGGCTAGGAGCATTGGAGGTGGATTTAAACTATTTTACCATGGTGTAGCTAGGAAGATAAATTGAGTAGGAGTAATTTTGAAGGAAGAGTATGTGAAGAATGTTCAGGAGGTAAAGAGGGAGTCGGACAGAATCATGAGTTTGAAGCTAGAAGCCAAAGGTGTAATGTTGAATGTTGTCAGTGCATATGCCCCCAAGTTGGATGTCAGGTAGAAGAGAGAGGAATTCTGGAGTAAGTTGGATGAAGTGGTAGAGAATGTTCACGTGTGTGTGTGTGTGTGGGGGGGGTGATTGGAGCAGACTTTAATAGACATGTAGGTGAAGGGAACAGAGGTGATGACGAGGTTCTGGGTAGGTATGGTTTTAAGGAGAGAAACGTGGAAGGACAGATGGTAATGGATTTTGCTAAAAGGATGGAAAAGGCTGTGGTGACAGAAGAGAGAGGAACATAGGGTGACTTACAAGAGTGGAGGAAGGTGCACACAGGTGGACTACATCTTATGCAGAAGGAGAAATCTGAAAAAGATAAGAGACTGCAAAGTGGTGGCAGGGGAGAATGTAGCTAGACAGCATCAGATGGTGGTCTGTAGGATGACTTTGGAAAGCAAGAAGAGGAAGAGAGTGAGGGCAGAGCCAAAGATTAAGTCGGGGAGGAGTTACAGAAGGAAGATGGTCACACAGAGTTCAGGAAGGAGTTGATACAGGCTCTGGGTGGTAGGGAAGAATTACCAGATGACTAGGAAAGTACAGCAAAAGTATTGAGGGAAATGGGTAGAAAGGTATGCGGTCTATCCAGTGGACAGAGGAAGGACGACAAGGAGACTTGGTGGTGGAATGAGGAGATACCGAAAAGTATTCAAAAGAAGAGGTTAGCAAAGAAAAAGATAGTCAGGGAAATAAAGAACGTAGACAGGAGTATTTGGAATCTAGGTGCATGGCAAAGAGAGAGGTGGCAAAGGCAAAGGCATATAGTGAGTTGTATGAGAGGCTGGACACTAAGGAAAGCGAAAAGAACTTGTATTGATTGGCTAGACAGAGAGATCAAGCTGGAAAGGATGTGCAGCAGGTTAGGCCGATTAAGGACAGAAATGGTAATGTACTAACAAATGATGAGAGTGTGTTGAGAAGGTGGAAGGAGTACTTTGAAGAGCTGATGAATAAAGAAAATGAGAGAGAGAGAGGAGGATGGATGAAGGAAAGATGGTGAACAAGGAAGTGCTGAGGATTAGCAAGGCAGAAGTGAGGGCAGCTTTGAAGAGATTGAAGAATAGAAAGGCGGTTGGTCCAGATGACATACCTGTGGAGGTATGGAGATGTTTAGGAGAGACGGCAGTGGACTTTTTAACCAGATTGTTTAACACAATCTTGGAGAATGAGAGGATGCCTGAGAAGTGGAGAAGAAGTGTGTTGGTACCAGTTTTCAAGAACAAAGGTGATGCTCAGAGATGTCGTAACTACAGAGGCATAAAGTTGATCAGCCACACTATGAAGATGTGGGAAACAGTTGTCGAAGCCAGGTTAAGAGGAAAGGTGACAATAAGTGAGCAGCAGTATGGTTTCATGCCAAGAAAAAAACACTACAAAATAGGGATGTTAATTATTAATTGATTTTCAATTAACTGTCAATAAGAATTTAATCAACTAAATTAAACTAGTTGACAATTAATTGATAACTCAGCAGTCCTTTTTAATGGGAGCTTATTCTATGAAATGTAGTGGTTTCACCTTCCAGGCGGGGGGTGCACACAGTCACCCACTGCCACATTTCAACTGAAAAAGCAGAAGACGCTAAGCCCCCAGAGCACATGTGCTGTGCAGAGCGAAAAATCTCGCCCTTCCGGGTTATGTCGGAAGGTACGTTCCAATGGTACGTTCCAATGTCCACCCGCCTACTTCAAATCAACAGGGCGTAGAAATGGACTGCAGCAGACTACACGAATGCAAAAACCTATCCCCACCAGATGGGAAAGCAGACCGGACTCAAGTCACCACTGAAGTAACAGACAACAGAGTGCGCCCAGATCGTACTGGGTTTTCCTGGATTGCCGGGGTACTGTGATAATGTTTAACATGCAACAAATGAAGCTGCTCACAATTTATTTTCCTGTTAAAACAGCCTACCAGTGCAACTCAGTAAACTAGAACATGAAAGTTTTCTTTAATATAACTAAAAAAAGATACATTTTATAATATTGGTAGTAGTTTTTTAAAATAAAGAAAAAATCATGACATTTGTAATTTACTGAGATGTACCAGCACTTTGTACACACTATACAGTGTAAAATTTGTTAAACTACAAAATATGTCATTGTCTCTAGTAAAAAAAAAAAGCAAATGGTACAATAAACAATATATACAATAAACAATGAAGAGGCCAACTACAGAAATGAGGTGAGCCAACTGGTCCAGTGGTGTAAAGACAATAATCTCTTCCTGAACGTGGGAAAAACCAAGGAGATTATGGTCCACTTTAGGAGAGGACACACACAGCATCCCCCTCTGATCATCAATGGAGCAGCTGTGGAGAGGGTGAGCAGCACCAGGTTCCTGGGGGTGCACATCTCTGAGGACCTCTCCTGGTCCAATAACATCACATCATTGGCCAAGAAGGCTCAAACTTTCCTCTATTTTCTCCGCAAACTGAGGAGAGCATGAGTCCCGCCCTATCATGTGCTCATTCTACCGGGGCACCGTTGAGAGCATCCTCACCAGCTGCATCATGGTGTGGTACGGAAGCTGCACCGCCTCCTGCTGGAAGACACTACAATGCACAGTGAAAGCAGCCAACAAGATCATTGGTGCCCCTCTGCCCCCTCTCTCGGATATGTACCACACCCGCCTCACCCGCAGCGCCATCAACATTGCAGGTGACACCTCCCACCCCTCACACGCCCTCTTCAGCCTTTTGCCCTTGGGGAAAAGGTACCAGAGCCTCCGAGCCCACTCCACAAGACTGCTAAACATATTCTGTTGTGTTTTCTCTCCTCCTGAGGCTGCAGTTGTCAGTGGCACTTCAGGGTTTTTTGCTCTGTTGTGGGCGGTGCTCCTGTCAGCTGTCAGTTCCGTCTTCTCCCTCTCACTGTCATATCCGGCTCTAGGGAGCCGGGCAATCAGAGCCAGGGACAAGCCAGTGAGTCGAGATGGTTTATTTTGGGTAAGGGATAAGGGATGAGGAGAGCACAGATACTCATGCAGAGGTACACTCACAGGTTGCACAGCGCAGAGGTAAGCAGCTCGTACCGGACGTGGGGGTAGCAAGACGTACATCCTCACAGCGGGATACAAACACAGGAATGCTGCAAGGGGAGTTGAGGCTGACACCAGACGAAGGGGCTTCAGCCTAGCAGTGCTTATGTCGCAGCCCCGAGTCATCGAGGCTGCTCCTATTTATCCTCATTGGCAGCGCCCCAGCTGATGAAGACTAATTGGCCCCAGCCGTCCATAATGCTGCCAGCTGGGGCCAGCTGAGACGCCGCTCAATGGGAGGCAGGGATGAGGGAAAACATGGGCTCAGTGCCGAGACGGCATCTCAACCCATGGTGACACTCACTACTCCCAGATGATTTCTGTTATAATCATTGTCACCTCCTGCCCGCTCATGGTATCCACGCCTGATGCCACTTGTTTTGATTTATTTCCTGCCCTATTTAAGACGGGCTTTTGTTAGTCTCTCTTTGTCAGAGCATCATCATTTGATTCTGCTACTCTCCGTCGGGACCCCACCCCTATTCCGACGTGTGCCTTTGAGTTTTTCATCTTGCCGTGTAAGTTTATTTTTGTGCACTTTTTGGACTTGTGTTTTCTTTAATAAATCTCACAACTAGCAGCCCAGTGCTTGGGTCTTCATTCCTGCCCCGAGGGGCAAATCATGACATATTTATTCTCAGCTTTGTGACAGTAATTTTTTTTCAATATCTATTTATTGTATTTATTTATACTATTTCTATTTATTTTTTTCAATATCTAGTGTATTGTTTTCTTATCAGCTTTGTTTTAAATTGCTTTATCATTGCTATTGACAGTGCATCCGGAAAGTATTCACAGTGCTTCACTTTTTCCACATTTTGTTATGTTACAGCCTTATTCCAAAAGGGATTAAATTCATTTTTTTCCTCAAAATTCTCCACACAAGACCCCATAATGACAACATGAAAAAAATTTTTGAGATTTTTGCAAATTTATTAAAACTAAAAAACTAATAAAATCACATGTACATAAGTATTCACAGCCTTTGCTATGAAGCTCAAAATTGAGCTCAGGTTTCCTCTGATCATCCTTGAGATGTTTCTACAGCTTCATTGGAGTCCACCTATGGTAAATTCAGTTGATTAGACATGATTTGGAAAGGCACGCACCTGTCTGTATAAGGTCCCACAGTTGACAGTGCATGTCAGAGCACAAACCAAGCATGAAGTCAAAGGAATTGTCTGTAGACCTCCAAGACAGGATTGTTTCGAGGCACAAATCTGGGGAAGGGTACAGAAAAATTTCTGCTGCTTTGAAGGTCCAAATGAGCACAGTGGCCTCCATCATCCTTAAATGGAAGAAGTTCGGAACCACCAGGACTCTTCCTAGAGCTGGCTGGCTGTCTAAACTGAGCAATTGGGGGAGAAAGGCCTTAGTCGGGGAGGTGACCAAGAACCCAATGGTCACTCTGTCAGAGCTCCAGCGTTCCTCTGTGGAGGGAGGAGAACCTTCCAGAAGGACAACCATCTCTGCAGCAATCCACCAATAAGGCCTGTATGGTAGAGTGGCCAGACAGAAGCCACTCCATAGTAAAAGGCACATGGCAGCCCACCTGGAGTTTGCCAAAAGGCACCTGAAGGACTCTCAGACCATGAGAAACAAAATTCTCTCGTCTGATGAGACAAAGATTGAACTCTTTGGCATAAATGCCAGGCGTCATGTTTGGAGGAAACCAGGCACCGCTCATCACCACGCCAATACCATCCCTACAGTGAAGCATGGTGGTGGCAGCATCATGTTGTGGGGATGTTTTTTCAGCGGCAGGAACTGGGAGATCAGTCAGGATAGAGGGAAAGATGAATGCAGCAATGTACAGATACATCCTGGATGAAAACCTACTCCAGAGTGCTCTTGACTTCAGATTGGGGCGACATTTCATCTTTCAGCAGGACAACGACCCTAGGCACACAGCCAAGATATCAAAGGAGCGGCTTCAGGACAACTCTGTGAATGTTCTTGAGTGGCCCAGCCAGAGCCCAGACTTGAATCCAATTGAACATCTCTGGAGAGATCTGAAAATGGCTGTGCACTGACACTTCCCATCCAACTTTACGGAGCTTGAGATGTGCTGCAAAGAGGATTGGGCGAAACTGCCCAAAGATAGGTGTGCCAAGCTTGTGGCATCATATTCAAAAAGACTTGAGGCTGTAATTGCTGCCAAAGGTGCATCAACAAAGTACTGAGCAAAGCCTTGAATACTTCTGTACATGGGATTTCTTCGTTTTTTAAATTTTTAATAAATTTGCAAAAATCTCGAAAAAAAAACTTTTTTCATGTTGTCATTATGGGGAATTGTGTGTAGAATTTTGGGGAAAAAATGAATTTAATCCCTTTTGGAATAAGGCTGTAACATAAAATGTGGAAAAAGTGAAGCACTGTGAATACCTTCCAGATGCACTGTATTGCTTTTCCTGTGTTATATTTATTACTTTACCTACTCCTATACTGTTGAACATTTTTTCTAGAAACACAAGTTTCTTTTGGATAAATCTCATCTAATCTTATGTTATATCTTTATATTTTTAGAGACTCTTCAGAAGAAGAGTATCCACCAGGACCACCAGTGGCTGGAGAGGAACTGATTCCAGGACTACAAAGGAGATAAGAAAACGCCTAGATATGGACACACAAAACAGCCAGTAAATTGGACACTGTCAGTTCTGGGTAAACACAAATATTTGAGAAGATGTATAGGGGTTCAGTTTCATTTTTGCCATCTCAAAACTGTTGTTCATGGGCATTTGAAATATTTAGAGAGAGAAAACTGATGGAAATTCAATTCCACTTTGTGTATTTTGTTATTAAACACTATTTTAAGCATTTAAAACATATAATGATGACAAATACTTGGCAGATTTTGAAATTTACACTTCTCCTGAAGAAAAGAGCAAAAATATTTTACACAAAGACCATTTTCGACATTCCACGTACCAATTGAAAGGAGTCAGTTGAGGTGATATGGGCATCTGATTAGGATGCCTCCTGGATGCCTCCCACTTGAGGTGTTTCGGGCACGTCCCACTGGGAGGAGACCCCGGGGCAGACCCAGGACTTGCTGGAGAGACTATGTCTCCCAGCTGGTCTGGGAACGCCTTGGTATCCTCTCTGAAGAGCTGGAGCAGGTGGCTGGGGAGAGGGAAGTCTGGGCTTCTCTGCTTGAACTGCTGCCTCCGCGACCCGGACCTCCGGAAAAGTGGTAGAAGATGGATGGATGGATGGACCATTTTATGACATATTTATTGACAAAAAAAGATAGAAATTACCAGGTGAACTACTATAATTACAGGAGTAATAGGGTTCTAAAGAGCACAACTGAAGCACTGAAAGTTTTAATCCCATGTCAGCAAGAAAAGTTCAGAGACTGTGGTCGTTGTAATCTGCTGATTTGTTTTTTTGTTGTTCATTTAAACCAGTGGCTCTTGGCCAGACGATTAACAATACCACTTACACACAGCTATTTCTCTGCCCCTCCACACCCACAATGAATCCAAGAGTCTTAGCCTCATCACATTTTCTTTTCTTCTTGGCATTTTTGTTAATTATCATCCTGAATTTGTCTTTGCTCATCATTTTGATGGAGAGAGGTTTAAAAATTAGGTCATGATATAATTTTATCCATCCATCCATCTTCTACTGCTAAATCCTTTTGGGGGTGGGGGGAGGGGGCCTAGAGCCTATCTCAGCATCTTTGGGCAAGAGGCAGGGTACACGCTGAGCAGATCGCCAGTCCATTGCAGGGCAGATATTATTTTAGCAGTAATTTTAATTCTAATATGATAAAACGGTGACTAGCTTTTATTTTCCTTTGGCTTTTCAGTTTTAATTGTGAAACTTTTGACTTTGCTGGAAATAATTCCCCCCCCCCCCATAAATGTGGTCCTCGGGAAGTGAGGGAAAAATTTTGTAGCCCTCACTACCACCAAAGTTGCCCATCCCTGATCTAGAGAAAGCATATGGTAGGGTGCCAAGAGAGGAAGTGTGGAACTGTATGAGAAAGTCGGGAGTGGCAGAGAAGTACGTGGGTGTGGTGCAGGAAATGTATGAGGACAGCGACACGGTGGTGAGGTGTGCTGTAGGAGCAACAGATGGGTTCAAGGTGTGGGTGCGGTTACACCAGGGATGAGCCCCTTCTCATTTGCCATGGTGGTGGACAGGCTGACAGATGAGGTCAGGCAGGAGTCTCAATGGACCATGATGTTTGCAGATGAAACTGTGATCTGTAGTAAGAGTAGGGAGCAGGTGGAAGAGAACCTGGAGAGGTGGAGGTATGCTCTGGAGAGAAAAGGAATGAAAGTCAGTAGAAGCAAGACAGAATACGTGTGAATGAGAGGGAGGCAGGTGTAATGGTGAAGCTGGAAGGAGTAGAGGTAGTGAAAGTAGATGAGTTTAAATACAGCAGAAAAAATAAGTATTGCACACATCAACATTTTTCTCATTAAACATATTTCTGATGGTGCCATTGACCTGAGATTTTCACCAGATATCAGTAACAACCTAAGTAATCCATATATACAAAGAAATCAAGGCAACTGTGTTCACAAAACAAGTTATATTTAATAAAGTGGAATGGCACAGGGAATAAGTATTGAACACATGAAGAAAAAGAAGTGCAAAAAGGCATAGAAAGCCAAGAAACAGCTGAAATCCATCAGAATTTACGAAACCATCCCATCCCCCACCAGTGCAAATTAATTTCAGCTAGTTAAGTTCTGGTTAAGACGAGTGTCGGGGCGATTTGTGACAGAACAATAGCAGCAAGTGTGAAAGGGAAGATTTACAAGACGGTAGTGAGACCTGCTGTGATGTATGGTTTGGAAATAGTGGTGCTGACAAAAAGGCCGGAGATGGAGCTGGAGGTGGCAGAGTTAAAGATGCTAAGATTTTCATTGGGAGTGACTAGGAGGGACAGTATTAGAAATGAGTATATCAGACAGACAGCTCAGGTTGAGCGGTTTGGGGACAAAGTAAGAGAGGCAAGGCTGAGATTGTTTGGACATGTGCAGAGGAAGGATAGTGGATATATTGGACAAAGGATGTTGAAGATGGAGCTGCCAGGCAGGAGGAAAAGAGGAAGACCACAGAGAAGATTCATGGGGGACATGGAGAGGGTTGGTGTTACAGAGGAAGATGCCATGATAGGGTGAGATGGAGACAGATGACCACTGTGGCGACCCCTAAAGGGAGCAGCCAAAAGAAGAAGAGAAGAAGAAGATCACTTTAAGGAAGTCAACATTTTTGCAGCGTCTAAAACACAAAATACCTTTGCATCTTCCATCATGTAGTAATAGTCTTTAACCTGGCCCTTGAGTTTCAAAATAAATGCAAGAAAAGAGCCAATGAAGCAGAGAGGAGCCCTTTTAATGTCCAGATTGGGGACCTGTAGCCTATGCATGTAGAGAGCCAGATGGGGAGACTTATACAGACCTCCTATGTCTGCACTGCTGTTTTAAAAACTGTGCACACTTGATTCCCACAGTTCTTCTTACTTTGAGTTAATATGATGCAACCAAAAAATACTCTCATTAGACAAGAAAACATGTAGAAAAAGGAGTGGTAAACATAAAAATCCCCAACCATTATTAAACAAATAAAAGTGATTTACATTTTATATCCAATAAACACATAGCACAGCTTGAACCCATTAGTTCCACTTAAGTGGCATCTAGCAGACACTGCAGCTTTCTTCAGAGTTTAGCTTAAAGACGCAGTGATGTCAGACAGCACTATGGAGTCACATTGTCAGCATGTCTGATTTCATTGCCACTGACATAACTCTGACTCCTCCATCTGTAGTTTTCCCAACATTCGCTGCCGCCTAACCCTGAGACATTCATGAACAATCAGACCTCAAAGGAAAAGCTGCCTTAGCCCATCCATGCTCGATGCAAGTCACGTTGGAGTAAAAAAAAAAAAAAGTGGAAATATTAGCAAAGAAAGGTAAATCTGTTTCTGTGGTTATCAAGAGTTGAAAATAATCCCATACAGCTCCTGTAACAGCTTTTAAATATGTGAGCAGCGTTTAAACATGTTGGTAAAATCATTAAAACCAAACGCCATCCATTCAAAGGAAATTTTCCTCCTGAGGTCTCCTGTGGCCTCTGCTTAGACTAGGCCACAAGAATCCAGCAGTGGGTTGGCGCTCAGACCTGGAACGCTGAGGATTCTGGGCTTTGAAACGCCCCTCACTCATCTCACACCATTTTCTGAAGGACGCAGCCATATGGAGAAAGTTATTGTGTGAGGAAAACCCACAGTTTGAGTGAATTTGGGGAATGGGGAGATAGGAAACACTGACTAGGTGAATAATGAGAGGTTCCACAGCCAACTAAAATCACACGAGTTACAAAGGATAAAAGGGGCCAAGGCTGTAAAGGCAATGATACCACTCACTAGGATATACAGTCGTGAAAAAATTAGGATACCCCATTAAATATTCAGTTCTTTATTAAGAAATGTTCACATATCTATGTCTAACCTTGTTTTTGTTTTATTTGCATTTTTTAACATTTATTTTAGCCATTTTAAGTGGGAATGAATGTGGGGGTGTCCTAATTTATTCCTCACTATTTGTTTAGAATTATATTTTACAGAAAATATGAAAAAAGTCTTTAATTCATTTTTAATTGTTTAGTTGTATTACATGAATCTCCCAGTATTTTAAACACTGATATTAAATATCCATATGTCCAAATACGTTAAAAAAAAACCCACACACACAGGGTATCCTAATTTTTTCACATGACTGTAATTCTGTAAATCAGACTTTAATGTTGTACATCTAGGCTTATCAATCTGTGAGATCTCGAAAGATCTACATCACTAGCTTAACTAATGGCATGCTATGCCTCAGTAGCAGCCTGCAGAAACACAGCTCTTATTGTAAAGCAAACCGGCCACAGCAACCACTCACTACAATGCAATTTCCCCCTGTAAAAAAGGAAGAAAGAAAATGCCAAGCAGCTGTTTCCAGCCACATCAGACATTAGAGAGAGGCTGTTCCTGAGGACCCCGGACGCACACGAGACCAGACGGAGTGAGACGATGTCTTTAGCACATGCTCCCGTTCAGACCCGACCCAGGCATTTTATTAGCGGACCACATGCTGCAGTTGAATCCAACAGGGGTCTGCCCCGCCTCCACCGCCCTTCGACCACCCTAACCCCTGTTAAAGTCATTATCATAGGGATATTGCAGCATTGGCACAGGCGGCTGAGCTCATGACATCATTATGGGCTGCTGTCACTCCAGTGGGACATATGCCTGTCTGAGAGGACGAAAGAGGGCCGTCCCACCACACAGACACAGACACATCCATTTGCACCGGCGTGCCATCATGCAGCAGGAAACACTGTGATCCAAAGAAAAGGAGAATCACCAGAGAGACCATCTTGTCTTTGCAAATAAATACAGAAGAAACAAAAGCTGTCAGCTTAGGAAAGGCAGTCAAAAAAGGCGTCTCAGTGTTTGGCACACACAGTGAGATATGCTACAAACAGCATCTACTGCAGTTATTATTGCCAGACTGCAAATCCATGGCCATGTCCTTAGAAGAACTCCGACCATGAAGTCAGGAGCTTTTGATGTAACCGTATCTCAAAACAAGAGGCACGCAGGCTAAAGAGAAGACAATCGCCCGATAAGGACGCTAAAATATACAAGCATGTTGTTCTTTCCCACAAAGTAAAGGAAATGTGGAGCTATTACGGGACAGTGTGAGGTGGAGCTTTGAGAGGCCTGAAAACTTTTCCCACTCGAAACCAAACTGAAATGTTGAGTCTACTGCCGCGTGCACAGAAATCATCTGCTCTGCCCGGCTGAGCATAATAACAGAGATTGACTTTGCGTTGCAGGCCTTTCAAACAGCTACAAACTGCTTCTTGCTTGGCAGAACATACTGTATGTTGGTAAAAATTTCCAATCCCAATTTCCAGCCTTTTCTTTAAGGGGAAATGTGACGACTGTGAATCTTTTTTTGGAATCATTTGTCAAGCTCTCACGTGCAGAAACTCACTCCCTTGTCAGCAAAGTTATCTGCATGAAACAGACGTGATTTGAGCTGTCATAATAGCACTTCCAACGTAATACAGTTGCTGTAATAGCTGAGATTTAGTCCCGCAGCAAACAAGCAGGAGGCTCCTTGTATGATGGTTTTATTATTTGGCTACTGTATAGATCTAACAAGCAAAAAGTGGTTTCATTCAAGAACCATAGTGGGTCTACGAAATATCTTAACACTGCAAATATCTGAGTAACGCTGAGGATCTAAGGTCTTGTGTGCTTGATGCAGTAATTAAGGTTTTAAACAGCTGAAGTTCAAGGCTGGGTGTGGTAATGTTGACATGTGGAGCGAGGAGCACAAAATAAGCACCCATGAGAAATCACAGAGTAACAGGGAGGGGAAAAAAGTAAAAAAGAAACAGGTCAAGAGCAGATTTTTTTTAAGAAAAATAGCAAAAAAAAATGTTTGAATCAGATACTTCATTCTTATCTGTAATAACACAGAGAAGTGACATTAGTGAGCTTTATACTTCTATGCACTACTCATGCATGTTTAATCCCCAAAATAATAACAATATGACTAAAATAAATCAGCAGGTAGTAAGGACGTTCACTTCTCTTCACCGACACTCTTTACAGAAACAATATTTTAAACCTATCCACCTGGAACACTTGTCCTCATTTTATGTCATGAATTACAATAATGGATGTCAAATATAATTTCCAATAATAAAATCATAAGATATGATCTGTATCATACTCAGCCTACAGTCTCAAATCTGCATGAAAGAAGATGGATTTGGTATCCCCTAAAACCATCAAATCAGGTGCACAGATCTGTTTCCCTGTGAGCACGGCCACCTCACCCACCTGCTGATTAAAGCCTCTGTTTGGAAGGAGAAGGCAGTCAGTAGAAAACTGGCTTATAGAGGCGGAGCTGCATTTAGAGGGAAGCAACAGAAAGCTTCTTTTAGACACCAGCTGGGGCTTCACAAAGAGTCAGAGTGATATAAAAAAAAAAAGGATCAGGAAAAGTAAGAATATGGAGCTGCACGTGATTCTGACAAAAGCACCGTAGTCTCATGACCGCACATCAAAGGCTGTGTACAGTTAAAGTTTCACCATAAGCCTTCCTGTTGAGAGTTACGTGAGACGAGCGACACCACTCAACGCTAAACATCTGACTTGGTTAGTGAGCAGCCTCACAGTGGAAATAGAGACCATGACCCCCAAAAAAGTAGAAAAAACATAAACCCTTGACTGTTATGACTTTATAGTTTTAATAGTGGTATATTAAAATAGGTGTGCTTGGAGTTTTCTTGCGTCTTTACAGAGAGAAAACTGCCTATGAATGTGTTTATTTATACTGTAATAACATTCTTATGAGAAATGACTGCATCTTTAATCATTTTGGTGATAATTTTCTTTCACTGAAATCAGAGTTGAAATCATTGTTTTTTTAGTTTCTTTATATGATTTAGATTAGACATGGGTATTTGATTTTTCTCACACATTTTATAACTTGCTCTTTACTACAAATAAACTTTATCTAAATTACTACTTTTTTTCTTTTAATAGATAATTTCTTACTCTTGGTCAGGTATTTTGTGTGGCAACTATTACTTACACCTGAGTAATTAATGTTATAATATTTTTAACGTGACTATAATCTCTGGCAACTCTGCCCACTTTTTTTTTTTTTTTGATACTTTAATTTTTATTGAAATTTTCCATATACAATAAACTTTATCACTTGTCATTTAACAGTTAACTAAATCATACATACTAAAGGGAACTCCACTGCAGGAAGAGGTGGATGCAAAAAAAGAAAGAAAAAAGGGGGGCTAAGAGAAAGAGAACAAGACTGGTTACGATTGTCCCATATATACAGGATCCTCTGTCGGTGCATGTCCTTTCAGTCTATATTTATGGTGTCATATAATGTCCATTTTTCCCACTTGTCGACAAAGATGTCTTCCTTCAGTCTTAGGATACATAGGTCATTTTTTCCCATTGTATATATTTCTCTAATGATAACCAGCCACTGTTTTGTAGATGGAGAGTTCAGCCGGCACCACTTTCTTGTTATAGATTTTCAACAAGCAATCAGTAGAATCTTGGTCAAATACGAGTCACAGGGCAAGACACAACCCTTAAGGTTTCCAAGATACATGGTTTTAAAATCCCTCGGTATTTGATACCCCAGAATTTTTCCAATAACAGAATTCGCATTGCTCCAAAAAATTGTAGTTTTTGGCATTCCCAAAACCCATGTGTATGGTGTGCATCTCTACTTCCACAGTCTCCAGTATGGAAGCTGAACTGAGGCTTGTCTGCTTTTAATTCTTTAAGGCTGCGTGTCCACAAAAGGCATTTTTTGTCACTCAACCGCCCTAAGCATTTTTTTTTTCAGCGTTTGTGCATGACGCTGTGGGGGAAAAAAAGCCTGTGCCCTGTATCGCAGCAACAGCTTGTCACTCTCAGCTCAATACTTCCACTTTCCTATGGTCAGACTTTCTTCTGATTTTTTAATAGCAGCCTCTAAATAACAATGGACAGGAAACGTGTTTTAGCAGCTCTGGATGTGAAATATGATGACACGGAAAGCAGGAGACTGAGTACAGACTAGTACCGGCGTCCTATGTCCCGCCCACGCAGCAGTTCTGATTGGCTGCTTAGGGGGTAAGGGTAAGGACCTGTACTTATATAGTGCTTTTTCTAGTCTCAAAGATCACTCAAAGCGCTTCACTAGTACTAACCCTCTATTCTAAGGGCCCATAGGGGACAGATATCTAGGGACAATTTAGAACAATCAATTAACCTAACATGCATGTCTTTGGATTGTGGAAGGAAACCGGAGCCCTAGGTCATTGACGAGCTCAGCTGCAGTCTCTGAAAAGTTTAACTTTTTTCAGCTCTGAGCGCCGCAACAAAAAACGGCCACCGCCGAGAGCATTTCAGCGCCGTGGGCGCTCAGCGCTGTAAATGCTGGACTACATAGAGAATGAATGGAAAATAGCCGCCCAGAGCTGAAAAACCACGTTTGGTAGACACGCAGCCTAACTCTGCCCACTTCTAATCATTTGTTACCAAGAGTTACAAAGACTTTCTTTTTTAGCCACATACAGTGCTGTGAAAAAGTATTTGCCCCCTTCCCGATTCCTTATACTGTATTTTTGCACTTAAATGTTTCAGATCATCAAACAAATTTTAATATTAGACAAAGGTAACCCAAGAAAATACAAAATGTAGTTTTTAAATGATTTTTTTTTTTGATTTTGTATACTTTATTGATCCCCAGAGGGGAAATTGAGGGCATCCACCTGGATGGATGAAGCAGCCATGGTACGGCGTTATCCCTTAACCAGTTCACACACACATTCACACCTAGAGCCACTTTAGAGTCTCCACTTAACCTAACCTGCATGTTTTTGGCCTGTGGGAGGAAACCAGAGAAATCCCAGAGTAAACCCATGCAGATACGGGGAGAGCATGCAAACTCCACACAGATCACTGTTGGTCAAGGGATGGGATCGAACCAGGGATCCCATGGCCAAGGGTGAGTTGCTGTGCTGGTGTAGTGCTAACCGGTGCGCCACTGCACCGCCCATGATTTCATTTATTAAGAAAAAAAGCTATCCAAACCAAACTGGCCCTACATGAAAAACGTAATATACAACAAAATTGTATACAACCCATAGTTGTAGGTCAGGATCCCAAGGTGAACTTGTGTAGCATGTGTGGTGACCCTAGAGAGCTTCAATAGTAAGAGGGCATAGGGAATGCTAACCTTGACCTTTGACCTTTTAACCCCACACCCATAGTCAGATCATGGTCTCCGAGTGAACCTGTGTACCAAGTTTGGTGATCCTAGCATTCTTTGTTGTTGAGATATAGTTTACATGCCATGGTGACCTTGACTTTTGACCTTGTCATAAAAAACACAGTCACACTTCAGGGTCACAGGATGAACCTGTGTAAGGCAAGGCACGTTTATTTGTATATCACATTTCGTGTACAAAACAATTTAAGGTGCTTTACATAAAACATTAAAGCACTACAGCAAGTTGCAAAAGAAATACATAAGAATTTAAAAGCAAACTAAAAAAAAAACAGAATAAGAACAGCGCTGGTGTCATGAACTTCTTTTCAGGGCAGGAAAAAGGCACCAAACGCTGGCTGTGAGTTTGCACATTTAATAATAATAAACACAAATTATAATAGGACACAAAACTTATGGTGAAGAATAAATGAAGTGCCAAACAGCACAGAGGCTGAGATGCATGAAAAGCACCAGTGACGAGAGGAGCACAAAAATATCACAAAAGCAAAAACTATTACTAAACTTGGACCAGAGGCAGGATACCAAGATTAAGGGAAATAAGATGAGGAACACTCATCTGGAAACCAACAGAATCAGCAGGGAACATCCAGAGAATCAATGAGGAAATCAAATCAGGCAAGAAGGTAGAATTCAAACATGAACTTATGTTTGACCATTGAGAGAAGGGTGTTGCGCCGGACAACTGTGCACAGCCCCTTAAATAAGGCAAGGAGGAATTACAACAAATGAGGGCAGGTGTGGGTAACAGGAGTGAGTTGTAATTAAACCAAAATGATGACAGCTGTGCTAGATCGCGAACTTGAGCTAGTACAGGAAGTAAACAAAACTCACTGTCAAAATAAAAAGCACAACAGGATAATATTTAAACTAAGAAGCTGAATGGTCATGGATGAATAATGTCATAAGCATAATAATAATAATAATAATAATAATAATAATAAAAACTAAGAACAGGAACTACCATAACCAGAAACCCCTGACAAGCTCAGAACGCATAATACACCCAAAACCAAACATGAAGTCAAATAACACTGAGACGAGAAAATACAGACAGTAATCAGGAATGAACTGAAAGCATGAGCATGGTGTGTACACCATGCTCCGTGTCATGACAGTTGGCCTACTTCAGAGTTACGGAAGTAACTTACCCCAGGCAGGTTTTGTCAATATTTAACAATTTGATTGACCTCAAAGGAGCTCACACCCGGTGTGACAGTATCTACAGTGGTGTGAAAAAGTGTTTGCCCCCTTCCTGATTTCTCATTTTTTGTATGTTTGTCAAACTTAAAATGTTTCTGATCATTAAACAAATTTAAATATTAGACAAAAATAACACAAGTAAACACAAAATGCAGTTTTTAAATGAAGGTGTTTATTATTAAGGGTAAAAAAAAATCAAAACCGACATGGCCCTGTGTGAAAAAGTGATCCCCCCCCATTAAAAAATAAATTAACTGTGGTTTATCACATCTTTGGAAAGCTGAGTTCAGTTTCTCTAGCCACACCTCGGCCTGATTACTGCCACCCCTGTTCTCAATCAAGAAATCACTTAAGTAGGACCTGCCTGATAAAGTGAAGTTGACCAAAAGATCCTCAAAAGCTAGACATCATGCTGCAATCCACAGAAATTCAGGAACAAATGAGAAACAAAGTAATTGAGATCTATCAGTCTGGAAAAGGTTATAAAGCCATTTCTAAAGCTTTGGAACTCCAGCAAACCACAGTGAGAGCCATTATCCACAAATGGCAAAAACATGGAACAGTGGTGAACCTTCCCAGGAGTGGCCAGCCGACCAAAATTATCTCATGAGCGCAGCAACGACTCATTCAAGAGGTCACAAAAGACACCACAACAACAACCAAAGAACTGCAGGCCTCACTTGCCTCAGTTAAGGTCAATGTTCATGATTCCTATGCATGCCATTTTTGCCCAGTCTCTTTCTTATGGTAGAGTTCCAAGACAAAAATCACTGCTGAGCAATAAGAACATAAAGACTCATCTCAGTCTTGCCAGAAAACATCTTGATGATCCCCAAGACTTTTGGGAAAATACTCTGTGGACTGATGAGACAAAAGTTGAACTTTTTGGAAGGTATGTGTCCCATTACATCCGGTGTAAAAGTAACACAGTATTTCAGAAAAGGAACATCATACCAACAGTAAAATATGATGGTGGTAGTGTGATGGTCTGGAGCTGTTTTGCTGCTTCAGGACCTGGAAGACTTGCTGTGGTAAATGGAACCATGAATTCTGCTGTCGACCAAAAAATCCTGACGGAGAATGTCCGGCCATCTGTTTGTGACCTCAAGCTGAAGTGTACTTGGGTTCTGCAGCAGGACAATGATCCAAAACACACCAGCAAGTCCACCTCTGAATGGCTTAAGAAAAACAAAATGAAGACTTTGGAGTGGTCTAGTCAAAGTCCTGACCTGAATCCAATTGAGATGCTGTGGCATGACCTTAAAAAGGTGGTTCATACTTGAAAACCCTCCATTGTGGCTGAATTATAACAATTCTGCAAAGATGAGTGGACCAAAATTCCTCCACAGTGCTGTAAAAGACTCACTGCCAGTTATTGCAAAGGCATGATTGCAGTTGTTGCTGCTAAGGGTGGCCCATCCATTTATTAGGTTTAGGGGGAAATCACTTTTTCACACAGGGCCATGTAGTTTTGGATTTTTTTCCCTTAATAATAATAAACACCTTCATTTAAAAACTGCATTTTGTGTCTACTTGTGTTATCTTTGTCTTGTGGGGGACCCATGCTGTAGAGTTCAGTAGTTTTCCTCTCAGACTGAGAGAGCATGGAGATCAAAGGGCTGGGGGGTAAGGAGAATTGTCTTGGGGGAGTGAATGGTGAATGCAGGACCTCAGGTAGCAGGGAGATGTGAGTTTTGGGATATAAAAGAGAGAGTCTCTGCTACACATGTTTAATGTTCTGATTCTGGAAGATGTGAGAGTGAAATAAAGTTTGTCTGCTCGGAAAGTTCGGTCTGGTTATTTCATCTCCACACTGGTGACCCTTGACGCAGAATGGAACACGAGGCGAACACCCCAGAGACGACCCGGACGGGAAACCCCAGCAATGCGTGCGCCATTTCGGTCAAACTACCGGACTTTTGGCTGCACGACCCGAAGTCTTGGTTCCTCCACACCAAGGCCCAGTTCGTGCTCCGGGGAATAATGGCAGATGACACCAGGTATTACTATGTGGTCGCAGGGCTGGACACTCGCACGACTCAGCAAGTAGCGAGCCTGCTCCAACAGCCCCCAGCCCACGACAAATACGGGGCTCTCAAAGCTGCGCTGACCCGGCACTACATGCTCTCAGACTGCGAGAGAGTGGAGAGACTCCTGACGCGCTCCGAGTTGGGAGACGGGTCGGAGGTCGAACGGATGGAGAAGATGTTGGCGTTGATGGGCACGGACGACGGGCATTTTCTTTTTGCCCACCTTTAGCTCCAGAACCTCCCAATGGCGGCAAGAGCGGTCCTTGCCAACTCGCCATTGCTGGCCGAGCGTGACTACCGTGCACTAGCCCAGGAGGCAGATCAGATCATCCTCACCACCACAGCCCTCACAGTGAACGCAGCGGCGTTGGAACCCAGTGAGATGGCCAACGGAAGCGAGGAGCCAGCAATGGTAGCGGCAGCGGGGGCCAGGAAGCGCCAGAGAGACACGCTCTGCTCCTACCACCACTGTTTTAGAGAAACAGTGGTGCTCGGTATTTACTGACTAAATACTTTTTTACCCCACTGTATATATACGTATGTATACACATATATATATATACTGTATGTATGTGTATATATGTATACACACACACACACACACACACACACACACACATATATATATATATATAAGATAAGATAAGATAAGATAAGCCTTTATTAGTCCCACAACGGGGAAATTCCAGGATTGCAACAGCACAGGGATAGCAACACTCAGAGCAACAATCAGAAGGCAAGAAAAAAACAAGCAAGCAAGAGCAGCTAATATACATATGTACATATTACTATAAAATATATACACACACACACACACACACACACACACACACACACAGACACACAGTGCAGAGCATTGTAGCTGGATGGAATAAATATATGAATATATGAACACACAGTGCAGAGCATTGTAGCTAGATGGAATAAATATGTAAATATATAAACACCCACAGTACGGAGCATTGCAGCTAGGTGGAATAAATATGCAAGTATATAAACACACACAGTGCGGAGCAATGTAGCTAGATGGAATAATATGTAGATATATAAATATAAACACACCCAGTGCTGAGCATTGTAGCTAGATGGAATAAATATGTAAATATATAAACACACACAGTGCAGAACATTGTTGCTAGATGGGATGAAACAGCATAACCGTCTATTTAGTTATCCTACATGGTATGATTATGTGCCCATACATATTCTCACCCTCCATAACGACCGGTATGTTCCTAGTTGTATGCCGGAGGGGACCATTGTGTAAGTCTATTGCATCTTTTGCATTCAAAAAACTATTAGTTTGTTATATATATATATATATACATACACGTGAACAAAATTGTTGGTACCCCTCTGTTAATGAAAGAAAAACCCACAATGGTCACAGAAATAACTTGAATCTGACAAAAGTAGTAATAAATAAAAATTCTATGAAAATTAACCAATGAAAATCAGACAATGCTTTTGAATTGTGGTTCAACAGAATTATTTTAAAAAACAAACTCATGAAACAGGCCTGGACAAAAATGATGGTACCCTTAACTTAATATTTTGTTGCACAACCTTTTGAGGCAAACACTGCAATCAAACGATTTCTGTAACTGTCAATGAGACTTCTGCACCTCTCAGCAGGTATTTTGGCCCACTCCTCATGAGCAAACTGCTCCAGTTGTCTCAGGTTTGAAGGGTGCCTTTCCAGACGGCATGTTTCAGCTCCTTCCACAGATGTTCAATAGGATTTAGATCAGGGCTCATAGAAGGCCACTTTAGAATAGTCCAATGTTTGGCTCTTAGCCATTCTTGGGTGTTTTTAGCTGTGTGTTTTGGGTCATTACCCTGTTGCAAGACCCATGACCTGCAACTGAGACCAAGCTGTCTGACACTGGGCAGCACATTTCTCTCTAGAATACCTTGATAATCTTGAGATTTCATTGTACCCTCCACAGATTCAAGATACCCTGTGCCAGATGCAGCAAAGCAGCCCCAGAACATAACAGAATCTCCTCCATGTTTCACAGTAGGGACAGTGTTCTTTTCTTGGTTTGCTTCATTTTTGTGTCTGTGAACATAGAGCTGATGTGCCTTGCCAAAAAGTTCCAGTTTGTCTCGTCTGTCCATAGGACATTCTCCCAGAAGCTTTGTGGCTTGTCAACATGCAGTTTGGCAAATTCCAGTCTGGCTTTTTTATGATTTGTTTTCAACAGTGGTGTCCTCCTTGGTCGTCTCCTATCAAGTCCACTTTGGCTCAAACAACGACGGATGGTGCGATCTGACACTGATGTACCTTGACCTTGGAGTTCACCATGAATGTGTTTAGAGGTTGTTCTGGGCTCTTTTGTTACTATTCGTATTATCCGTCTCCTCCTGCGGCCACATCCAGGGAGGTTGGCTACAGTCCCGCGGATCTTAAATTTCTGAATAATATGTGCAACTGTAGTCACAGGAACATCAAGCTGCTTGGGAGATGGTCTTATAGCCTTTACCTTTAACATGCTTGTCTATAATTTTCTTTCTAATCTCCTGAGACAACTCACTCCTTTGCTTCCTCTGGTCCATGTTTAGTGTGATACACACCATGTCAGCAAACAGCACACTGACTACTTGTCACCCTTTAAATAGGCCGACTGACTGATTACAAGTTTGTAGACACCTGTGATGTTAATTAGAGGACACATCTTGGTTGAACATGTCCCTATGGTCACATTATTTTCAATCTTTTCTAGGGATACCATCATTTTTGTCCAGGCCTGTTTCATGAGTTTGTTTTTTTTTAAATAATTCTGTCGAACCACAATTCAAAAGCATTGTCTGATTTTCACTGGTTAATTTTCATAGAATTTTTATTTATTACCACTTTTGTCAGATTCAAGTTATTTCGGTGACCATTGTGGGTTTTTCTTTCATTAACAGAGGGGTACCAACAATTTTGTCCACGTGTGTATATATAGAATTATATTTAAAATAGAATAAAACAGAAAACACGCAAGAAATAAAAATTACAATGCATTGTGAGAGATTAACAGTTGTTCTACTGAAAGGCCGTTGTAAATGGGAAAGTTTTTAAGCTTTTTAAGCAGCTGAGAGTTTCAGCAGCCCTGATGCTGTCTGGGAGTTTGTTCCACATGTGAGGAGCATAAACACTGAACGCTGCCTCACCATGTTTGGTTCTAACTCTGGGCACAGATAGTAGGCCTGACCCTGACAACCTGAGGGCACTGGGTGGTTAATAATGGACCAGAAGATCTGAAATATATTTTGGCCCTAAACCATTCAGGGCTTTGTAAACCAACAGGAGTATTTTGAAATATATTCTTGGACAGACAGGAAGCCAGTGTAAAGATCTGAGAACTGGAGTTACATGATCTACTTTCTTGTTCTTAATGAGGACTTGAGCTGCAGCATTCTGAACCAGCTGCAGCTGTCTGATGGACTTTTTATGGAGACCTGTGAGGACAGCATCACGGTAGTCCAGTTTACTGAAGATAAATGCGGGGCCAAGTTTTTCTAGATCCTGCTGAGACATCAGACCTTTAATCCTTGTGATGTTCTTTAAGTGATAATAGGCTGACTTCACTACTGTCTTAAAGTGGCTGTTAAAATTCAGGTCTGAGTCCAGAACCACACCCAGATTTCTGGCTTGGCTGTTGGTTTTTAGCATCACTGATTAAAGCTGAGTACTAACTTTGAGTCTTTCTTCTTTGGCTCCGAAAACTATTATTTCGGTTTTGTCTTCGTTTAACTGAAGAAAATTCTGGCACATTCACTCTTTAACTTGACCAATGCATTTGATCAGGGTTTTAACTGGACCATAGTCTCCTGGTGAGATGGTTATGTAGATCTGTGTATCATCTGCATAATTATGGTAATATATTTTGTTGTTTTTTTATTATTTGAGTTGTGGGCGCATACAGATGTTGAAAAGCAAAGGTCCCAAAATGGAACCTTGGGGAACTCCACAGGTTATTTTTGTTCGCTCAGATTTGTAGTTACCTATAGACACAAAATAGTCCCTCTCTTTTAAATAGGACTCAAACCAGTTAAGTGCTGTGCCAGAAAGCCCCACCCAGTTTTCAACTGGTCTAATAAGATGTTATGGTTGACCGTGTCGAATGTAGCGCTGAGGTCCAATAGAACCAAGACTGAAATGTTGACATTATCTGTATTGGAGCAGATGTCAATAAGGACCTTAACTCAAGCTGTCTTGGTGCTGTGGTGTGGCCAAAAACCTGACTGGAAGAAATCAAAACAGATGTTTAAGAAAGTGTAGGTTTGATAATAATAATAATGCATCAGATTTATATAGCGCTTTATCACAGACACTCAAAGATGCTTTACAAATGATAAATATGATTTGATATGGGCCTATAACTGTTCATGAGTAAGGTGTCTCGGTTGCTCTTTTTTAGAAGTGGCTTGATAACAGCTGTTTTTAGGCACTGAGGGAAGACACCTAAATGCAGAGACATATTTATCATCTGTAGTAGATCTGAGGCCATACAATATGAAACTTTTTTAAAACCCTGTTGGGAGAGTATCAAGGCAGCAGGTAGTGGATTTCAGGTGGCGTATAATGTCATCGAAGTTTTTATGATTGATTGGAAAAAATTTTGCCATGGTGTTTACATCTTCTCTACGTGGACACAGAGGAGGAACAGGTCCAGCACCTGGCATAGGAGCACTGTACAATTTTTGCTGTACAGAGTTTGGTGACCCTAGCATTACTCATTATATAGTAATAGGGCATAGGAAATGCTAACTTTGACCTTTTGACCCCAAACCTATAGTTACAGTTTAGGGTCACAGGGTGAACATGTGTACCATGTTTGGTGGCCCTAGCTTACTTGTTCTATAGTAATACTGTAAAAGGAATGTTAACCTTGATCTTTGACCTTTTGACCCTAAACTCATAGTCAAGTCAGGGTGTAAGCCATCCAAGATTTGTCTTAGAGACAACTATGGTATGGATTTGAAAAGCCTACATCATTTCTTTCCGTAGTTATCGTGTTTACAAGATTTAGGAGGAAAATCTGACCTCTGACCTTGACCTCAAGGCCATCCGATCAGAGTAAAATTCCAATATGCACATCATCAGTGTATATCAAACCCTGGTACCAAGTTTCAAATCAGTCAGAACAAAACTGTAGGAGGAGTTGATTTCCCAAAAGTGGGACTGACGGACGGACCGCCCTAAGGGGTCTTTGACCCCTTCGGTTTTTGACTGGCGGGGGATAAAAAGCAACACATCGTACTCTGATCTAAAGAAATTCAGGAACAGATGAGGAACTAAAATGCAGAACAACATCTAAAGAACTGCAGGCCTCACTTGCCTCAGTTTGGACACTGGTCCATGATTCAACAATACGAAAAAGACTGGGCAAAAAAGGGCATCCATAGGAGAGTTGCAAGATGAAAACTATTTCTGACCTAAAAGAACACAAAGGCTTGTCTCACATTTGCCAAAAAAAACCCAAAACATCTTAATGATCCCCAAGACTTTTGGGAAAATATTCTGTGGACTGACAAGACAAAAGTTGAATATTCTGGAAGGTGTGTGTCTTGTTACATCTGGCGTACAACTAGCACAGCATTTCATAAAAAGAACATCAGACCAACAGTCAAACATGATGGTTGTAGTGTGATGGTCTGCGGCTGCTTTGCTGCTTCAGGACCTGGATGACTTGCCATAACTGATGGAACCATGAATTCTGCTCTCTACCAGAACATCCTGAAGGAGAATGTCAGGCCATCAGTTCGTGACCTCAAGCTCAAACCCTCCAATGTGGCTGAATTAAAACAATTCTGCAAAGAAGAGTGGGTCAAAATTCCTCAACAGCGATGCAAAAGACTCATTACCAGTTATCACAGATGCTTGATTGGTGTTGTGCCAAGTGTGGCACAACAAGTTATGAGGTTTAGGGGGCAATTACTTTTTCACATAGGGCCAGGTAGCTTTTTCCCATAATAAATGAAATCATTTAAAAACTGCATTTTGTATTTACTCGTGTTATCTTTGTCTAATATTACAATTTGTTTGACGATCTGAAACATTTAAGTGTGACAAATATACAAACATATAAGAAATGAGGAAGGGGGAAACACTTTTTCACAGTACTGTATCTGTTGTAAATAGATGCAATAGTATTTTTATGATAGTAAATATTTTTTTTACCATTTAATATTTTTGTAATCAAGTACAATAATGTGGGTGGATCACAGATTTTCTGACTTATTATTTTAAACAGAACAACAAAGTATAGAGTAACTAAAAACTGTACTCAAATAAAAAGTAGTGTTACCTTCTGATATAATTACCTCCACCAAGGAGTTAATGTGATTGGTGTGCGTTGTTTGCCTGTTTGTTTATTGGCAAGATTAAGAAAAAAAACTATGGGATGTATTTTGATGAAATTTTCACCAGAGGTGGCCCTTGTGCCAAGGATCAATCAACCCATTCAATTTTGAAAGTGATCCGAGAGTGCATACCTCTAACAAGGTGAATGGAGTGATGGAGAGATGGATAGCCAGAGGGAGTGACACATGAATGGAGCCTTGACAGAGGCATGTGCTCTCTGACTGCCCTCTAGATGCTTTTGTATACAAGAGCAGTCACAAAAAAAAAACCTTACATATGTAAGAAGGTGTAATAAAGTTTTTTTGTGAGGTGGTTTCCATTTACATTTGTAACTCTTCTCATAAACTTCTAAGGGATTTTCCCCGTAAATTTGTGACTTGTTCTTGTAAATGCATTACTTTTTGTTTTCCTTTTTGCCATAAATCCCACTTTTCCTTTCATATAAATGTGCAACTTTTTATTCATAACTGTGCAACCCTTTTCTTTTAAATTTTAATCATTTTATTCATAAATTTGCAACTTTTTTGTTGTAAATTTTCCATCCATCTTCCACCACTTTTTCGGAGGTCCGGGTCACGGAGGCAGCAGTTCAAGCAGAGAAGCCCAGCCTTCCCTCTCCTTGGCCACCTGCTCCAGCTCTTCAGAGAGGATACCAAGGTGTTCCCAGACCAGCTGGGAGACATAGTCTCTCCAGCAAGTCCTGGGTCTGCCCCGGGGTCTCCTCCCAGTGGGACGTGCCCGAAACACCTCAAGTGGGAGGCGTCCATCAGACGATCATCCTGATCAGATGTAAATTGTTGTAAATTTTTCTTTCACCAATTTGGGAGGTTTTTCTCTTTAATGTGTTAAGGAAAATAAAATAAAAACTACACATAATCCAAATCATATGAAGACACAATAAGTAGTAATGAATAGAATATTTCCTAAGTCAGAATAATTTCAACTGTGATTTTAATGAATTGAAATAATGAATTGCAATATCTAAAGACTCAGTCATTTCTGTTAAGAACAAGTTATTACAGTTTAAACGAGCACATTTGTAAGCAGTTTTCAAATCACTTAAAATAAAAGTAACTCAAAGAATATGGCCAAATATACTTGAGTAAAAAAGTAAAGCTTTTTCTTCCTAACTGTCTTCAAGCAAACATAAAAAGTATCCTACAATAAACCTACTCAGTAAATCACAACTTTGTGAAAACTTTACTTAAGCAAGGATGTGCACAGGTGTGGGCTATTGTTGCTCAGGCAACAGCCCATTTGCTATCTTTGTCTGAGTTACCCCACTGGAAGAAAAGAAATATAGATTAAAACTGTTGCAACTTTTTTTTGCAAATGTCCCTTTATACTAGTAGATTTGCAGTTTGCTTTCTTGCTTCTCTCATATTTTTTCATGTAACTTTGTGACTTTATTCTTATATTTGCTCTGTATTATAGTAAATCTAAAACTTTTTAATTATAAATTGGGGACTCTTTTCTCTGAAATTTTTGCCTGTTTTGGTAAATTAGAGTTTTTTCCCTTGTAAATCTGAAATTTTATATATGATTTTGGGACATTCTCATAAACTGGCTACTTTCTGTCAAGTCTGAGATTATTTTCTTGTCTTTGTTTTTCTTGTAAGACTTTTTTGATAAAATTTCTAAATTTCGTGAAAATTTGAGGCTTTTTTGGCTCTCGAATTTACTGTTTTCTTGAATTTGTGACTTTTAATGCCATAAATTCAGATCTTCATTTTCTTATTGGCATCATTTTCCCTTTATGGCATTCCATTGATTTTTTTTTTTTTAATTTTAAATGATATAAAGACAACATTGTGATCTCCTGGTCAGCAGGTGTCACACTTTACTTGCCCCAACTGCTTAGTAGAGACATGTGACATCAACTTAGTTACGCTACTGGCAGTGGCATCCTTACAAGCCACACACACACATATAAACAATAGATAGGACATGGCTAGCTGCCAGGCTAATCATGTTCCGCATACATAGCTTACTTATATAATTACAATAAATACAGCAAACAATTGCTTGTGCATCCTGCTATCATGATGTGGCAGGTGCTGTCAACCATAATAATTACCTACAGAATATGCACCTCCATTTGCCATGAAAATGTTTGCCATGTCCTATCTAGTATTTATATATATCTATGTTACCAGCCACTGGGGTCTCCTCATCTAAATGACCAGATGGAAATATTATTGTTTCAGACCAGTAAACATTATTAAAAGTGTTTTTTCATCCATATATTACCACTCTACCAGAGGTATTACCAGTTACCACTCTGGGTCCGGGAGTCAGACTCAATCTCTGTTTTTAAGAACAGGGTAAAATCCTTCCTTTTCAATATAGCCTACGATTAGGGAGGGATCTTGTGTCTCTTAACCCCCCTTTTGTTTTGCTGTTAATAGATTCAGACTGCCGGGTGACCTCCAATAATGTACTTGGCTTCTCACTGTTCCTGTTCTTTATGTCCGTTCTCTTCACCCTCTCTATCCCCTCACCCCCAGCCAGTCGCAGCAGATGACCGCCCCTCCCTGAGCCTGGTTCTGCTAGAGGCTTCTTCCTGTTAAATGGGAGTTTTTCCTCTCCACCGTCGCTAAGTGCTTGCTCACAGGGGACCATCTGATTGCTGGGTCTTTCTGCAATTGTGGGGTTTTCCCTGCATTTGGTAGTGCTATGAGATTACTTTCGTTGTGATGTGGCGCTATATAAATAAAGCTGAATTGAATTGAATATATTATTTTTTTGAAGAATATAAAGACTTTACTTCTGTACCTTTCTAAACTTTTGTTGATGTATTTCTTTAATATTTGTTTTCATGAACATACTGTCGAGTTCACCTTTAAATGTTACTTTTCTATTGTAATTTTGACACTTCCTCAAAATGTATAACTTTTTTCTGATGAATTTAGTGCATCTCTTTAATATATTTCTTGCTTTCTTATATAGTTTCAGTAATTGTTTTGCACATATGACCCTTTCCTCATAATTTTGCATTTTTTCATGACTGTTGAAAAAAATAAATCCACTTTTTTTTTCCAGATTTGCACTTGTTTCAGATTAGAGCAACAGCCCCTCAAAATGTGCGCCCAACTCTGTACTTAAGCAAATGTAACTAGTTTCATCAAACCAACTCTGCCTAATGCAGATATAAACAAATCTTAATCATTAGGGTATTAGTCATAGTGAGAAATTTCGAATAATCCATAACTGTTACCATAAAGAGGAAACCTGTAAAGCCCATACTTGTGGTGATTTGGCCCGAAATATGACAGAACTGAGTCTGTCACCCGTGTTGTGACAGAGTCAGAGTGGGTGTTGACTGTGTGCTCAGTATTACAAAGCGCTCACAAAAACAGCCCTAAACCGATGTGTGGAGTGGAGGTAGGAAAAGGGGGAGGGAGGGAGGGGGGGGGGGGATTCTTCCTCTGGTGTGGGAGTTTTGGGGGAATTCAGAAAATGCACTTTTCAGATGGCACGGCCTGCGCAGCGCTGACACAAAGTAAACCAAATAAAGCCAGAAGATGAGCGGTGTGGTGAAGCAGGCCTTCATCTTCCTCCGCCACGCTGCTCCGTATTTACCACTTCAGCCAAAGTCTGACTTTAGGGGAGACAAAAGAACCGCAGGAGAGGAGGGGGAGCGGGCAGGATGAGGGGCGGGACGGCACAGGTCTGCCCATAATGGACCATAAAGGCAAGAATAAACACATCTAAATATTAAAACAAAAGGCACAACTTGACTTCTCCTCCGCGGGATCTGCCCACCAACACAAATGTTTATCCTACTGATTCAAGTCGGACTTAATTGAAGCGATTTGCATTTAATTAAACTTACCAAAACAATGGCAAATTTCTCCTCCAGCTCCGTGGGGTCGGGCATGGGCACCTTCAGAGGCATGATGTGATGCTTCATTTCCGATTGACCGTCCACGCTTTCTAGATTACCCATTTTTGTTTTCCACAAGTTTTTTTTTTTTAATCCTCTTCTCGAATCCTTACAAGCTTTTGCCGTGTTTCAGTGGTAATAATCCAAAGTGATCAAGCAAAAAGATACAAATATTCCAACCATTTTATATCCACACTGCTCAGAATGGACGCAAAGTGCTGAAATTGTCCCAGAAAAGCCATTTACACTTAAATTACGCCTTTAGGATGTACAGTGTCTATCACTGGTCCCTTAAAAAAATCAGAAGTTAATATAGAAACAAAGTTGCTTTCTCTCCCAAAAAGCTTCAGATCTACCGTGCCAATCCATTCCTCACACCAGATTTTCCCCGCAGTGACAGAAAACTTTTTAAAGCCGTCAGACAGTTACTTCTAGCTGCTGCTCAACTTTCTTGGCTGCGCCGTGTTTCCATTCATTATTGTTGTGTGACCCTGATTAAGCTCTTCTGCCGCTGCCTCAGGGGTTAGGTTTCCTCCTCTAGTCCCGCCCCAGCAGGGAATGACGGGCTCCCCTTGGTCTACAGACCCGTCGATCATTCTCTCGGATTTCCCCTCCCCGCCCCCTCACATCTGTGGTCAGTCAGCCCGTGCACAGCTGTCGGGGTTTTCAGTACTTTGTCGGCATCTGCTGGTAATACATGGCAACGACAAAAGTTACACTCAATACTTTTGTTTTAATTCTATCATTGAAGGGAAAGATCTAAGACGTTCTCTGTAATCACAAAAGGAACATTTATATCAAAAGATAAGATATGTTTTAAAACTTGCAGTTCCCGGATCAAATTGTTTTTTTTTTTCTGAGTTTCTTTAGAATATTTTTTTATTTAAAGTTCCTATATTGTGTGCTTCATGGATTTCCACCTTATAGAGTAGAGCCATTGGGCTGGTTTTATGATGTTATAAATCAACAAGTTCACTTTCAGTTTTCTACCAAATGCATCCTGATTGCCTCATTGCTTCTGACTGGGCCACTCAAAAAACCCTTACACAATCATATTAGAGGCTTATTAATATTAATAGCCTGATTAAAAACCCAACTGTTTCAGAAAGTAGGTTACAGACAGCTTTTTAAATGAGCTGGAAAGCAACACAGAAATAGTTTTAGGTCTTTCAAAAATACATACATCGGTCCTTGAGGATGTCAGAACTTAAATTTATTCCCTGGAAAATGAACAACATGGGTTCTTTAAGCCCTCATTTTTCAACCAGGGGTCCTTGAGAAAGCGTTCAGCAACCCTCAGAAAATTGTCTTATTTCACTTCTTAACTGGTCCAAAAAAAAAAAAAAATTAAACTAATTTGCTGCTGTTGTACATGGGTGCCTGTAGAGGCTCTTTCATGTCAGTAGGTGGGAGTATGAACACAGTAATAATGGCTACCATCTTCTTCTTCTTATGTTTTAGAGGTTCATGACCTTGTCAAGACTTGCTAGAGGTATCAGTGACTAGCTAAAAAACAGTAATGGATACAGACGTGGACAAAATTGTTGGTACCCCTCTGTTAATGAAAGAAAAACCCACAATGGTCACAGAAATAACTGAATGAATCTGACAAAAGTGGTAATAAATAAAAATTCTATGAAAATTAACCATTGAAAATCAGACAATGCTTTTGAATTGTGGTTCAACAGAATTACTTTAAAAAACAAACTCATGAAACAGGCCTGGACAAAAATGATGGTACTCCTTGAAAAGACTGAAAATAATGTGACCATAGGGACATGTTCAACCAAGATGTGTCCTCTAATTAACATCACAGGTGTCTACAAACTTGTAATCAGTCAGTCGGCCTATTTAAAGGGTGACAAGTAGTCACTGTGCTGTTTGCTGACATGGTGTGTACCACACACAGAGGAAGCAAAGGAGAGAGTTGTCTCAGGAGATTAGAAAGAAAATTATAGACAAGTATGTTAAAAGGTAAAGGCTATAAGACCATCTCCAAGCAGCTTGATGTTCCTCTGACTACAGTTGCACATATTATTCAGAAATTTAAGATCCGCGGGACTGCAGCCAACCTCCCTGGACGTGGCCGCAGGAGGAGATGGATAATACGAATGGTAACAAAAGAGCCCAGAATAACCTCTAAACACATTCTTGGTGAACTCCAAGGTCAAGGTACATCAGTGTCAGATCGCACCATCTGTCGTTGTTTGAGCCAAAGTGGACTTCATGGGAGACGACCAAGGAGGACACCATTGTTGAAAACAAATCATAAAAATGCCAGATTGGAATTTGCCAAACTGCATGTTGACAAGCCACAAAGTTTCTGGGAGAATGTCCTATGGACCGATGAGACAAAACTGCAACTTTCTGGCAAGGCACATCAGCTCTATGTTCACAGACGCAAAAATGAAGCATACCAAGAAAAGAACACTGTCCCTACTGTGAAACATGGAGGAGGTTCTGTTATGTTCTGGGGCTGCTTTGCTGCATCTGGCACAGGGTGTCTTGAATCTGAGCAGGGTACAATGAAATCTCAAGACTATCAAGGTATTCTAAAGAGAAATGTGCTGCCCAGTGTCAGACAGCTTGGTCTCAGTCGCAGGTCATGGGTCTTGCAACAGCATAATGACCCAAAACACACAGCTAAAAACACCCAAGAATGGCTAAGAGCGAAACATTGGACTATTCTAAAGTGGCCTTCTATGAGCCCTGATCTAAAGCCTATTGAACATCTGTGGAAGGAGCTGAAACATGCCGTCTGGAGAAGGCATCCTTCAAACCTGAGACAACTGGAGAAGTTTGCTCATGAGGAGTGGGCCAAAATACCTGCTGAGAGGTGCAGAAGTCTCATTGACAGTTACAGAAATCGTTTGATTGCAGTGATTGCCTCAAAAGGTTGTACAACAAAATATTAAGTTAAGGGTACCATCATTTTTGTCCAGGCCTGTTTCATGAGTTTGTTTATTAAAATAATTCTGTTGAACCACAATTCAAAAGCATTGTCTGATTTTCAATGGTTAATTTTCATAGAATTTTTATTTATTACCACTTTTGTCAGATTCAAGTTATTTCTGTGACCATTGTGGGTTTTTCTTTCATTAACAGAGGGGTACCAACAATTTTGTCCATGTCTGTAAATATTTGAAGAGGAAAGATTCAGACTCTTTATTGGGCCCTGTGGAGCAGCCGTCATGGCTGAGTGCACCTAAGGCTTCATTAGCAGAGTGAACTAGAGACACTCAGATGTTGTTGGTACTGTTGTTTGCACTGCGAGGTCCTCGTTGTCAACACTTTACCAGAAAACCTAGCTCCTGTGTTGGATGATGTCATGCGAATGGTCAACTTTGTAAAGACCTTTGAAAAGTTTACACAGGCATCATCCTCTTTTCCTGAAATTTCAAACCCATTCATGACTGTGTGTTGTTCCGTATGCACTACATTAAACCATTCAGCTGATTTTTCAGCTCAGCATTCTTAACCATTTGCTTTCTCTAAAATAACTAACTAGGCATCAACTCTGATTGATGTCTTCCTTATTACCAAGCAGTGTTACTATCATGTGCATTTTGGCTCACACAGATGGGCTTTGGCCCATAGGCGTCTTAAACAAGCCGTCATGATCAGAGTTCAATTTAGATAATTAGATAATGCACCTCCTTGCATTAAACTGACAATCAACTGACATCCTGGGCAACTTCTACCGCTGCGTGATAGAGAGCACCCTGACCAATGACCAACTGTATCACAGTCTGGTATGGGAGCTGCTCTGTTGCTGACCGTAAGGCGCTGCAGTGGGTGGTGAAAACCGCCCAACGCATCACAGGGACTCCACTTCCAGTTATAGAGGACGTCTACAGGAAAAGATGTCTGAGCCGGGCACGCAGCATTCTTAGGGACTCCAACCATCCTGCTCATGGACTGTTCCAGCTTCTCCCCTCCAGAAGACGTTTCAGAAGCCTTCGGACCAGAACCAGCAGGTTTAGGAACAGTTTCTTTCCAACAGCTGTTACGTTATTGAACTTAGTTCCCCGCTGACTCTCTTACCATCATCTCTTACCATCCTCACCTGTACATAACTGCCCATCTAACTTATTGTACATTATTTGCACATAACAGTACTCTTAACTTTCTGCACTGCTGCATATATTTGCTTAAATTGCACATACAGTTAATTACCGTATATACTGCACTGCTGTCCTTTGCACTTCTGATTGGATGCTAAACTGTATTTCGTTACCTTGTATTCATACATGTGTAATGACAATAAAGTTGAATCTAATCTAATCTAATCTAAAGGGATGGGCAGGAGCATTTTGAATTGGATTATCCAAGGCACACCTCTGAATAATGAGACTGGCCTCTTTGCACCTTGTGCCTGGCGGAAAATTAGTGTCTGTGCTGTTGTGATAAGGAAATGAACTTGGAAATGTCCATAAATGCATTGTGCGTCAGTGACAACTGACTGACTGACTGTGTCCTTGTATTATGGCCCTAAGTGTTTTTGACTGATGAGAGTTGCGATGACACAAAGCTGCATCCAAGTGATGAATGGTGTGAAAGCCTGGCAGATAAATTTCAGCAACTGAAAGAAATGAACGCAGGAATGCAAGGCAAGGCCAAGATGAAAATCTGCTCAAAAGTACAGACAAACTACTGTAAATGGATTTCACTCAAAGGTACACGTCTGGTAAAAATATCTGGAAAGTGCCAACCTTGACATGTTCCTGCCAGGATATAAGCTTTGTGTTAATCTAAAAAGGCCTAAGTTTTACACTGAGTTTAAACTAATTACACAAGACTGAAATGTCATTATCTCCACCAAGGAGGTAATGTAATCGGGGTGGTTTGTCTGTCTGTCTGTCTGTCTGTCTGTCTGTCTGTCCATCTGTTTGTCTGTCTGTCTGTTAGTAGTATTATGCAAAAACTACTCGATGGATTTTCATGAAATTTTCACCAGAGGTAGCCCTTGGGCCAAGGATGAACACATTAAATTTTGGTGATGATCTGAGAGTGCATACCTCCACCAAAGACCTTGTTTGTATTTGTGCAGCAGGATTACACATAAACTACTCCGTGGATTTGGATGAAATTTTCACCAGAGGTGGTCCTTGGGCTAGAGACAAACCCATTACATTTTGGTGATGATCCCAGAATGCATATCTCCACCAGGGCTCTTATCTTCTCACAATGTTTTAGCAAGAATACTCCAAACATACTGGATGGATTTGGATGAAATTTTCACTAGAGGTGGTTCTTGGCCTAGAGAGGAACCCATAACTTTTTGACGATGATATGAGAATGCATACCTCCACCAAGGCTCTTATCGTCTTACAGTGTGTTAGCAAGAATACTCTAAAACAGGGGTGGGCAATCATGTGCCATGGAGGGCCATTCCACTGCAGTTTTTCTGTTCCACCCAGTCCCTTTATCAGGTGTTTCCAATGATTAGCAATCCTTGAAGCTGATCAGAGCAAACACCTGCTGAAGGGACTGAGTGGAACAGAAAACCTGCAGTGGAATGGCCCTCACTGCCCACCCCTGCTCTAAAACTACTGGATGGATTTGGATGAAATACTTACAAAAGGTGGTCCTTGGCCTGGAGAGAAACACATAACATTTTGGTGATGATCCGAGAACGCATACCTCCATCAAGGCTCTTATCTTCTCACAGTGTGTTTGCAAGAGTCCTCTAAAACTAGTAGATAGACTTTGATGCGATTTTCACCAGAACTGGCCCGTGGCCTACACACAAACCCATTACATTTTGGAGGTGATCCATGAGGGACAGAAGGAGCCTTGGCAGAGGTGTGCACTCTCTGAGTGCTTTTCTAGTTACATGTGCTGTAATAAGCTACAATGTGTCATTTTGTAATGTTTTGGTTGGTGGGGTTCTCCAAGAACTAACTCAGTCACTCACTCACTCACTCACACCTTATGCTCTCAAAAAAAAAAAATGACACTCTCAACCACATAAACAACTCTCTATCTATAATAACTAGTGCATACCTGTGCATGGCCATAGAAATCAAGTGTAAGCAAACATTTCTGTATGGCCGTAGAAAGTTGTTGTTACCATGGCAACAGCAACCATGGTGAAAGCTGCCTTGGATCTTTGATGTCACCACTTGTTCGTTGATGGCAGCCTTTGATATGTGATGCCCACCTTTGAGCTTTGATAATGTCATAGCAAGTGCTATGATCATGTGTAATGGCTACCTTTGATTTTTGATGTCATAGCGAGTCCTATGATCGTGAGTACAGCCTGCCTTTGAGGTCACATCAAGTCCTATGATCGTTTACTGCCATTCTTCAAGGTTCCACATTTTTACTGTGTCAGCACCTGTTTTAAAACAACATTGCTCAGAAAGCGACGCTTTTGCTTAGTTTCTTCATCGAGCAAGAATACGAAGAGTGCTTGATCTGGCAACTCTGCTCGTGGCAAAGTAGAATTGGGCATGGCTGAAGCAATCTGTTGTGCAGAAAACATTAACGCGCTGTAAAGCAAGGTGAATGGCAACATGCTGTCAGATGGTGTGAGTGCGATTCATGGAATGAGGAGAGTGCGTCCAGCATTGACACCAATCACAGATGTTGCAACCAGCAGGTGAGGCTGTATTTGTTCAATGATGTATCTTGAGGCATTGCAATGTCAGTTTTGTTGGTCAAAGTTTCGCAGTAACATGATGACCATTTGCAAGGCAGGCATCCTAGGACATCATAGGACATCATGCCTCCATCATTGGTAGGAAGTCCTGTTGTGTATATGACGGCATCGCGAGTCCTGATGGTCTACATCAAAGTTTCGCAGTAGCATGATCACCATTTTCAAGGCAGGTATCCTAGGACATCATGCGTACATCATAGGTAGCCAGTGCTATTGTGTATATGACGGCATCGTCCTATTGTCTATATGACGGCATCGGGAGTCCTGGTGGTCATCATAAAGACATCAAGGCAGGCATAGGACCTCATGGTCTATATGACTTCATGTAGACATCAAGGCAGCCATCACTGTATAAGACATCATGAAGTCATCAAGGCAGGCATAACGTCCTATGATACCCGTGCATACCCGTCCATGCCCGTAGAAACCAAGTCTAAGGAGTATTTCTGCATGCCTGGTGCTGAAGGGTGTCCCCCTGTGTCAGATGGCTGTGTTGTTCACAATCATGGCTGCGGCGTACTGCTTGAACCTGAGGTGTTTCATCTTCACGGCATCTTTTGTGACGTGCAGCAGTTCTCCTCACTGTATTGCTGTCCATCTGGTGGGTCTTGTTCTTCTTCATGTTCTTCTTTGTTCAGACCACTGGTTGAGGGATGGGTGCGTCGTAATTCCAGTTCATGGGGAGGATCATGAAACTTGATCTGAGCAAGAAGTGGCTTTGGACCCTCTTCTGCAAGACCCGTGCATGACTGTCGAAAGCCCATGGCTGCGGCGTACTGCTCGAACCTGAGGCGTTTCATCTTCACGGCATCTTTTGTGACATGCAGCAGTTCTCCTCACTGTATTGCTGTTCATCTGGTGGGTCTTGTTCTTCTTCTTGTTCTTCTTCATTCAGACCACTGGTTGAGGGGTGGGTGCGTTGTAATTCCAGTTCATGGAGAGGATCATGAAAATTGATCTGAGCAAAAAGTGGCTTTGGACCCTCTTCTGCAAGACCCCTGCAAGGCCGTCGAAAGCAAGAAACCGGAGCAACCGGCTAAAATCAGTGCTTTGCTTGGCATTGTACCGATTTGTAGTGTAGACTGCCATTCTTCAAGGTTACACATTTTTACTGTCAGCACCTCGTTAAAAACAACATAGCTAAGAAAGCGATGCTTTTGCTTAACACTGTATATGACATCATAAAGACATCAAGGCAGGCTTGATATGCGATGATACAGACCTCATACGAACAGCATTGGAGCATCATAGGCCGGCATCACTGTATATGACATCAAAAAGACATCAAGGCAGGCATGCTGTCCTATGTTGCTGACATCATAGGCCGTCCTAGGATGTCCTATGATCGTTACAGACACACATACAAACTGACAGGGATTTCTTGAATTTATAGATACATAACTTTATTTGTATAGCACTTTTCACAAACAAAAGTCACAAAGTGCTTTATGTGAAATAAAACACAGAAACAAGGGATTAAATGACGAAGCACAAACTAAAAGAATAAAATTTACAGTGATACAATAAAACACAAGTTAAGAATAGATTACAACAAATAAAGTAAAATAAAACAAATAAACCAACAACTAACTCCCTTCCTCCTACCTAAAGGCCTGTCTAAATAACAGTGATTTAATTTGACTCCTAAAAATAACCTTAGAGTCAGTCAAACGGACTGAAGGGGGTAGAGAGTTCCACAACTTTGGTGCTACAGCTTGAAAAGCTCGATCACCACATGTTATAAAATAAGTCCAAGATACTGTTGTGAAGCAGCAGCTTACAACAGACTGTGCGGACATGACGACGGACACACCGGTGACATCATCAAGCCGTGCTTATACACAGTAGGAGGACTGTTGGTGGGAGACGGCCTCTTTGGCGCTCCACCTCTAGATGTACACACAGCCTGCACTCCTGCTAGTTAGCATATTAGCCTGTTCTGTATGTGTTCCATGTGCTATTATTTATTGTTAATAAAGACCATTGTTCGGTACAGCTTCGGCTTCCGCTGTCCTGTTTCCACATGTAACAATTGGCGATGAGGAGAAAACTTAATCTTTTGGAGGAAAATTAATCATTTTCCTGGAGATGGAAGCATGTCTGGCACCACCACCGGCGTTCCTCGACACCTCAGGCAAGCCACCCATTCCATGGCCCCGTTGGTTCGAATGGTTCTGCAGTTACGAGGCGGCGGTAGACCTAGGGAGACTCGGGAAGCTGAGGATGCAAGGAGGTCTACTCTACAGCCTGGGTGCCGAGCGGCTGTGGATATTCAACAAGTTGGGACAGGCAGACACATATGAAGACTGTGTCGTGTTGCTGGCCGAACATTTCGCTGTTCCACAGAGATTTGTGTTTTATCAGCGTCGACAGCAACCGGACGAGTCGTTCCTACAATATGGAGATGACTTTTTTTTTTTTTTTTATTTAAGTTTTTGTAAAGGGTATACAGGTCATTACAGCATTGCATTGTTTACATTTTCATCACATGTTCCCTTATTTTTTGCTATTTGACAACATTGGTAGGATAGTTATTACAACACCCCCCTTTTTTAAAGTGAAAGAAAAAGTGAAATTAAGGAGAATTAAATAAAAACAAAACAAAACAAACAAAAAAAACTGAATAAACAAACAAACAGAACAGCAAAAAACAAACAAACAGAAAATTAAGTAAATAAAAGTAAAAGAGCATCTGAGTAGCGTTGGAACAAAGAGTGGTGCCATTATTGAAATGGTATTTGTCAAAGATTAGATCTAATGGAAGACACATATGAGATCCAGGGTTGTCAAAAGTTCATGAACCCATCCATGTCCTGTCTCAGTGCGAATGTCAACTTTTCCATTGAGTAAATGTCTTGAATCACGTTAATCCAATCTTCAGGTGTAGGACAGTCCTTCAGCATCCATTTTTTAGTTAGGGCTTTTTTACTTGCCAATATTAAAACATTGAATAAGTATATATCTCCTCGTCTTTCCAGTGAGTCCGGTAGTAAACCCAAATACAAAGTTACAAAAGAAAAGGGAACTGTTATTTTGAATATTTTCCCCAATATTGTCTGTACGTTGGTCCAATATTGGTGGATAATTGGGCATGACCAAAACACATGAAAATGATTTGCAGTCTTTTCACCACACAAGCGCCAACAGTTCAACCCCTTATGGGTAAATTTGTTTTGTGCAGGTGTTCTGAAAAATCTTACCAAATTTTTCCATCCAAATTCTCTCCACTGCAGGGATGAGGTACTTTTCCATTGCTGTTTATTTAGCTTTTCCCATATTTCCAATTGTAAAGTGAAATTCCCCTCTTTTTCCCATCTCCCTTTTATATATGATGTGTTGTCTCCTTTTAGGTCTTGAAGACCTTGATATATTTTAGAAATGTATCTGATCCCTGGGATCCCTTTATATGCCATTAAGAAGACCTTCAGAACACCTGACTGGGCCCTTTCCAAATCCTCCTTTTTAAGTATATTGTTTATGTGGTGTCTAAGCTGAAAGAACTTGTAAAGATCTTGATTTATTAGACCTTGTTTTTTCAAATCTTCAAAACTTCTTAAAGTTTGCCCCTTAAAAAAATCGTAATATTTTATCAGCCCTTTCTCTTTCCACTCTTTAAATCTAGTGTCTGTTTTATTGGGGGTAAAGTCTTGATCATAGGCAATCCATTGCAGAAGTCGATAGGGCTCTTTACCTTGATTCTCTCTGACTATCTTAAACCAAATTTTTAGCGGGGTCTCTATCCACGGGTTGGTGTTATTCAAGAGTTTAGTTAAGGCATTGTTCCCTATTATTGCCTGTAGGGGGATGTCACTTGTTATTTGGCATTCCATCAACTTCCATTGTGCAGTGTAGACTGGGTTACATATCTCTACTAAAGTTTTAGTTTGTGCAGCTATAAAATAGTCCCTGATATTTGGCAGCGTGAGCCCACCTTTGTCTTTGTTTAGCTGTAGGGTTCTATATCTGATTCTAGGTCTCTTACCCTGCCATATGAATCTTGAGATCCTTCTGTCCAGCTCCTGCCATGTTTTTTTGGGAGGTTCTACCGGTATTGTTTGGAAAAGGTATAGAAGACATGGAAGTATATTCATTTTGACTGCTTCAATTCTTTGTGCAGTACCTAAGAATGGTATCATATTCCATCTTGCTAGGTCAGATTTTATTTTAGTCACCAGTGGATCATAGTTTAGTGTTATAATTTTGTTGAGTTGTTTCGGGATATTGACCCCCAGATATTTCATAGATTCCAACTCCCAGTTAGTTTTGAGTTCATTTAGTGAAAAATGATTTGGGTCATAGTTGAATGTTAAGACTTGGGTTTTATGCATGTTTAATTTGTACCCCAATAAATCTCCATAGTCTGAAAAAACTGAGATTAGTTCTGGTAGAGAAGTGTCTGGCTGCCCTAGGTATATTAAAATGTCATCAGCAAAGAGTGCTATTTTATGTTCCTTCTGACCAAGTGTAATACCTTGAATTTCTTGATTTTGTCTTATCCATTGGCTCAGAGGTTCTATGAAGATTGCAAAGAGCAGTGGAGACGGGGCAGCCCTGACGACATCCTCTTTCCAGCTCAAAAGATGATGATAAATTACCGTTAATCCTTATTTTAGCTGTTGGTTTTTTATATAATGCCTGTATAGTTCTAATGAAGTTGTTATGAAAATTGAAACTGGATAAGATTCTATATAGGAAAGACCAGTCAACCGAATCGAATGCTTTTTCAGCATCTAATCCCAATATGACTGCATTTAAGTTATATTTTTTTATATGATGAATTACCTGTCACATCCCAGTATGGATTCAGTCTTAGATTGAAGTCTCCACCACATATCACTAAACCTTGGGCTTTAGTTATCATTAGGTCGAATACATTTTTATAAAATTTCCATTTAGCCCCTGGTGGTGCATATACATTCAGCAGGGTGATATCTTCTCCCTCTAGCCGCCCAGTTACCAAACTGTACCTCCCTTCTTTATCTTTGTGTTCTGATTTTTTTTCAAATGTAATTTTGGTTGATATCAATGTCGCTACTCCCCTCCTCCTCCCTGATTTATATGAAGATGAAGAGATCATTTTAAACCCTTGTCTATTGAATTTAGTGTGTTCCACGTCTGTTAGGTGGGTTTCTTGTAAAAATATTATTTCTGCTTTGTCTTTTTTCATTTTGCGTAGAATCTTGGATCTTTTAACTGGATTCAGGATCCCTTTTACATTATATGAGGCTATTTTGGTTACACCCTGTTTCTCCATTGTATTTTCTTATTTAGTATAACAGTGTGGTGGCCCTCTTTTTTGCTACTCAGAAACTGAAAGAACATTAAGAACATAAAAAACATTAAGAACATAGTGTACGAAACTTTAAAACAAAAAACTGTCAAAAAAACTTCCTGAGCTGGGGTCTCTTTAAAGACCCTGTAAGAGCCCTGATGGAGTGTAGGCTCTGAGGGAAATTCCTCAAACTCTGTTACGTGTTGAGGGCCCTCTCTTACCCCTGTAAGTTGTCCCATGTTTTTAACATGAATTTCAGATCCCAATCCTAATTTGTAATGATTTTTTTTTTTTTTTTTTTTTTTTATGCCTATAACCTATGAGATTGTGTGCACCCTCCCACCCCCACCACAGCAAACATTCACTCTAATATAGTATTTGTTAGTATGGAGAGAACATGTGGGTCATTGTTACATTTCTATTTTAACATGATTTTTTTTCCCCCTTTAAATTAAGAAGACATTTGTTTCTAATGCTATAACTGCTCCATGAAAGGTTTTACCACATGCTGATTCTGCATCTCCTTTAATGTTTGTTACCTTGTAGGAGGGGGGGTGGAAGTGCAGAGTGACTGAAAAGAAAAAAAACAAACAAACAAAAAGGTCGCTATTCCTTCCTGGAACTGGAAAGCTTATCTTTGTAGCTCTGGGGCTGGGTTTCCCGCTGCTGGTCCGTGGATTTTGAAGGTCTCTGAGTGGACCACGTTTGAGCTCTGATTTTCTCGCTCAGATCCGCTGCGGGTTTAGACACCGTTACCGGGAGTCCTCTCCTTGCCATGTCAGTTGTTGCTTCTTCCGCTGAATTATAGAGACATGACTCTTCACCGTAAAAGACCCTTAGCTTCGCCGGAAATGGCGTCTGAAAGCGTAGATTCTGTTCCCGTAAAACCTTTTTGGCGTCGTTATATTCCCGTCGTTTTTTAAGAACCTCAGGGGCGTAATCGTGCTCCACGAAGACTTTTCTCTCATGATGCATGTCATATAATGTGATAATTGTGTGTGCTGTGTCTTTAAGACTGTGGTGACGTCACAGGTCAGAGTTGACCTTCACCGAGTGATATAGATATGAAAATGGCGATGTGTTGATGTTGCCGCCTGTTAATGTTCCCGCTCCTAGTTTTAAAAGAGAACTTTGTTGAAACCACTATTCGTGTGGACCTCAGTTCTTTACATGGTGTCAGAAGTGCTTGACGGACGCTCTGCTTCAGTAAGATGGCCAAGTTTAATCCCCCGGAAAGTTTTCCTTTTCATCGTCCGAATGAATGGGCGGGCTGGAAAGAGCGCTTTCTGCGTTTCCGGACGGCTACAAAACTGAATAAAGAGGACAGCGAAATTCAGGTCAGTTCACTGATTTACGCCATGGGCCCCGAAGCTGAAAATATCTTCAAATCATTCTCATTTACTGAGGAAACGGATCAAAAGAAGTTTGACGTTGTGTTAGGAAAATACGACGAGTACTTCTGTCCTAAACGGAACGTGATCCATGAGCGCGCTTGTTTTCACCAGAGGCGGCAGCGGCCTGGTGAGAAAGTGGAAATGTTTATCAGAGCCCTTTATGAGATGTCAGAACACTGTGACTTTGGTGTAAAGAGAGATGAACATATCCGTGACCGAATTGTTGTGGGCATCCTCGATAAAGAGCTGTCACGTAAACTGCAGATGATGGCTGATCTAACGCTTGCCCAAACTATTCAGACAGTTCGCCAGTCCGAGAAGGTTGTCCTCCAGGTTCACCAGCAGGGGGAGGCACACGCCACGGTGCAGGAGATCCAAGGAAAAGCAGCAGGCAGAGGAAGATCTCCATTTAAACCAAAGAAGGAAAAAAGTGGAGAGCAAAAAGACTCATGGTGTGGAAGATGTGGAAAATTAAAACACAGAGATCCTGAAAAGTGCCCAGCCATGAAGTCAACATGCAACAAGTGTAAAAAGGTGGGTCACTGGGAAAAGAAATGTCACAGTAAATCAGTCAGAGAAGTCACTGAAGAGACAGTTTCCCAGACACCATTTTTTTTGGGCGCAGTCACAAAAACAGACAGAAACGACGACCCATGGACCATACAGCTTACAATTGGAACAACACCAGTCAATTTTAAAATTGATACGGGTGCAGATGCAAACATTATGGGACAAAAGACATTTAACGAACTAGTTCCTAAGAAGGAATTAGAGCCATCTAATGTCACACTGTGCAGCCCGGGTGGTCAATTGGACTGTATAGGAAAATTTCAAGCCTTCACAGAATACAAAGAAAAACCATATACTTTTCCTGTGTATGTCATCAGTGGCAATAATGCAAACAATATGCTGGGCAGAGATACAGCAATGTCAATGGGGCTTGTGAAGCGTGTTGAAGAAGTTCACAAAGCATTTGGTGAGCATGGAACACTTAAAACAGAACCAGTTAAAATCCTGTTAAAAGAGAATGCTCAGCCATACACAGTGCACACTGCCAGTCGTGTCCCTTTGCCACTTTTGCAGAAGGTTAAAGAGGAATTGCAGCGTATGGAGGAGAATAATGTGATTGAAGCTGTGATTGATCCTACAGATTGGTGCGCGCCAATGGTACCAGTCCCAAGGAAAAATGGAAACGTGCGGATCTGTGTCGATTTAAAGAGGTTAAATGAAGCTGTACGAAGAGAGAGGTATGTTCTTCCTACTGCAGAGGAAATCACTGCAAAACTTAGTGGAGCAACCACATTCACATCATTGGATGCTGCCTGCGGGTTTTGGCAGATTCCTCTCCATCCAGAAAGCAGTAAATTAACAACCTTTATCACACCCTTTGGGAGATATGCATTCAAACGTCTTCCATTTGGGATCACAAGCGCTCCTGAAATTTTTCAGCGCAAAATGACAGAAACCCTCAACGGCCTGGAAGGCGTGGCTATCTACATGGATGACATACTGGTGTACGGCGACACTCCTGAACAGCACGACCAGCGTCTCAGCAAGGTACTGGAAAGGATCGAGTCAGCCGGACTTAAACTGAACAGAGAAAAATGTAAGTTTAGACAAAACAAGCTTCACTTCTTGGGCCAAGAAATCGACAAATCAGGCGTGAGACCCGACCCTGATAAAGTCAAGGCAATCCGCGAGCTCCCTCCACCACAGAACGTGCACAACCTCAAGCGTGTCCTGGGCATGTTTAACTATCTAAGGAAAATAGACACTATAAAGACCTCTACAGCAGCTGACTGTAACCTACAGTTGGTGTTGTGGTACATCAAGTCAGGATGGCCAGAATACATAGGCAATATCCCAGCAGCTATCAGAGACTATTTTCCCATTAAAAATGAACTGTCTGAATGCAATGGAATTATCACCAGAGGAAGCCGCATGTTGATTCCGGATGTGCTCAGAGCAGACATCTTGGATCGAATACATGATGGACATCAAGGTCTGACAAAATGCAGAGAGCGGGCCTGCACATCTGTGTGGTGGCCTGGCATCTCATCTGAAATCAAACGCAAAGTCCAGTCCTGTCAGGTGTGTCGTGAGATGAGACCAGCTCAGCGAAAAGAGCCTCTCTTGTCAACCCCTCTACCTGATCGACCCTGGAAGAGACTTGCTGTTGACCTGTGTGAGCATAACAAGCACACCTACCTTGTTGTGTCAGACTATTTCTCTCGGTTCCTCGAGATACTTCATCTGCCAGTAACCACTGCTTCTCAGATGATCTTAAAGCTGAAGGCGGTGTTCGCGAGGTTTGGTTGTCCAGATGTGGTTGTATCTGACAATGGGCCTCAATTCTCATGCCAAGAATTTAAAAAGTTTGCAAGGGAGTTTGACTTTTTGCACATCACCTCAAGTCCACATAACCCCCAAGGAAATGGACATGCAGAGAGGGGAGTTCAAACAGCAAAAAGAATCTTAAAGCAGCAAGATCCTTTGCTCGCCCTCATGTGCTTTCGATCAACGCCCTGCACCACCACAGGCGTGAGTCCCGCAGAGCTACTTATGGGTCGAAAGATCAAAACAACTCTTCCTACACTCGAAGTGAATCTTCAGCCCCGATGGCCTGATCTGGAAGTCGTCAGGAATAAGGATGCAATGGAGAAACAGAAACAAGCATTCTACTTCAATCAGCGCCATGGAGCTAAACCCCTATCTTCGTTGAAGCCAGGAGATTCAGTCCTCACAAGCTGGACCATCAGAAATCCTGGAAAACACCCGCTGTTGTCACAGGAGAAAGCAGCACACCTCGCTCCTTTTTTACTGAAACACCCCAGGGAGCAACTTTGCGACGCAACCGCCGTCACTTGCAACATGATCCTGAATCAGCCAGAGAGATACCCTCTTCAGCTCCAACTGACCTGCAGCCAGAGATCGTCAAACAGCAGCCTGAAACTGCAGCTGCCGCTGACACTATTTTACCAGAATCCAGTGTCAAACCGCCAGACCCAAAGCAAGGACTGTTGTTTACCCGGTCTGGTAGAATGATTAAACCTGTGCAAAGACTAGATTTGTAGAGAAAAAAAAAAAAAGGAAAAAAGAGAGAAATTCACGTGTTCACTGTGATAAGTGTGGTTATATTTGGTTCAATAATTAAGCCATGGGCTGTGGGAAAGGGTGAAATGGGAATGAAAAATGTTTGAACTGAAAATTGTTTTGTTCTGAAAAAAAAAAAAAAAACTAAAAAAGGGGGAGATGTCATATAATGTGATAATTGTGTGTGCTGTGTCTTTAAGACTGTGGTGACGTCACAGGTCAGAGTTGACCTTCACCGAGTGATATAGATATGAAAATGGCGATGTGTTGATGTTGCCGCCTGTTAATGTTCCCGCTCCTAGTTTTAAAAGAGAACTTTGTTGAAACCACTATTCGTGTGGACCTCATTTCTTTACAATGCATAAATCCTTTTTTCTGCCAAGCCCGTCTTACAACCTCTTGTTTTATTTTGAAATTGGCGAATCTTACCACCACAGAACGTGGGGGCGCTTCCGGGGCTGGCTTTGCGGCTAATGTACGATGGGCTTTTTCTATCTTCAAATCGGTGGTTTGTGGAATATCCAACTTCTCTCTCAATAAGGATTCCACGCATTCCGCCACTGTGTTGAAACCATCTTCAGCTCCTTCTTTCAGACCGTGAATTCTGATGTTGTCTCGTCTCTGTCTTCCTTCTTGGTCGGTTAGCTTAGCCTCCAGCCATGACTGTTTTCTGTGTAAATCCAGCACAGAATCTTCAAGCACTTTTACTCTTTCTTCAGCTTCCAAGATTCGGTTTTCGGCCTGGTCCATTCTGCTGTTCGCCTTTTTTAGATCCTCTCTGAATTCAAGAAATTCGGCCCGAAATCGTCGTATTTCGTCAAATAGCGATTTCAAGCTAATCCTTTTGTTAGCTAGGCCCAGGTCCTCGTCTTCTGAACGGAGGTCCTCCGGTTCAGATTCTGCGGTCGCTGTGCGTCCTGACCTGGGGAATGTCAGTTTCCTCTGCTTGTGGTTAGGCATGGTGTTATTGTCTTTTGATTTTTAATCTTCCAAAAATCCGTTAGGTCTGATTTTGAGGATGTTTTCCTTGGATTGAGTCTGGGAGTTTCAGCGTTAGGTTGCTATCACCATGGCATCCAGACCGGAAGTCTATGTAGATGACTTTTGCTGTTTCGCTAGCATGTGCGAGTTCAGACATGCAGAGGACAGGTTGATATAGTCACAGCTGAGGTGGTACGCCGTGGATCCGGCGATATGGGGTGAGCTGTAAGAGGGGACGGATGATCAGACAGTGGCAGACACGGTGAAAAGGCTACAGGAGATGCTGTTGGGGGCACTGCACCTCCTATCGGAGACAGAAGCAATGGAATTAGCGTCCCAGCTGGAGATAATGGCACATGTAGCATCACGACTATCAGGCCCTGGCCTGAGCCCCCCACAGTCAACTCCGCTGGTACAGATGGCTGTCCCGATGCTGAGCCCGTCGACACCCCGTCTGACATGGACGACATCAACATTGTGGGCCCCGAGAACTGGTCAGGACTGCAGTGTGTAGTGAAGCTGGACGGCGTCAGTATATCAGTGATGATAGCCACCACTGCCTCAAGGTCCCTCATAAACGAGGCCACGATAAGGAGGCTTACTCCCCGGCGAGAGTGATGAAAATCAAGTCAGTGGCGGTAATGCACCTGTAGGCTGGTTGCCAACCGCCAATCAAATCTGAAAGAAGAAGAAGAAGAAGAAGACTTGACACAGTGGAACTGCCAGACAATGGATGCTCCAAGACCAGCAGAAGCATCACCTTTGCAGTGTAATACGGTGACAGAACAATCCCAGCGTTATGGTTCCAGGTGACACACCATGGTGATAATGTTTTGGGGTGGGATTTGTTCTGTGAACTCAATCACAGACCCTGTGCTGAACGACGATGGTTCGGGTCCATTGCACTCAGATGTGGAGGCAGCTACCCCCTGCCTCGCACCACATGCCGAGCAGAACCCAGCAGAACTGGAGCAGCCACAGGAGCCCCAGTCCACCGTCACATGGAAACCAGAACCAGTCCTCACGCAGCATGAGCGTTCTCAGGCTGCTGCCTCATCGCAGGAAAGAGAGTATGATTCCCCGGATGTGGGTACAGCCACTTCAAGCAAGACACCGCATGAAGAACAGAACATGGAGAGAGAACACAACACGGAGAGAGGGCACAAACCGGACTTGCCTCCGATACTCGCTCGGCATGAGCCTCAAGGAGCCGCCGTGGAGCCACGGGAGAGGGAGTTTGTGGGAAAAGGGGACCCCGGTGAACGACACCCTGGCGTGCGTCTCGCTGCCAGTGACAGCGACACATCACCGCGACCACAACCAGCACCAGGAGAGAGGGGGCAGAAGCCGGACTCATCTCGTATCCTTGCCCAGCATCAGTCTCAGGGAGCTGCAGCAGCACTGCAGGATAGAGAGTTTGTGGCCCAGCAGGACCCAGCAGAGCATCACCAACCGAGGGCATGTCCTGCTGCCGGCATGAACGGCACGCCACCACAACAGCAACCAGCATTTGGGATGAGAGAGTAGCAGCACCAAGTGCAGCCAAACAGATCGCTGCTCACACCACTTGATTGGGTTTGGGTCTAATAATCCGACCACCTGGACCCACAAACAGTCCCATCATCGCAGATGAGAACACTGCACAGTTGAGGCCAGCCGCCGTCCAGATGGCCGATGGTTCAAGATGGCACACCAGCTGTCTGCAAAAGGTAAGGGCAGCTGTCTCAGATCAAGACACAATGCTGGAGCTGACCCAGCTGGCGTGAGACCCAGGCTGGGACTTTGCAGACGAGCAAACCATGACTCCAGCGGGATGGCACTCAGATCCACTGCAGCTGGCGCCTCCAGGGGTGTGTCCGCCATGGGCTCGACTGAGGCCCCTGAAGTTGAACTGTAACAGTGATTCTGTTTTGCAGTGTTTAGACAGAGCATGGTTGATTTCAGTGGCAGAATAACCCACTCAACCATGCAGGGTCTACCGGCAGTCTACCCGGTGGTGTAACGGCAGCAGCTGTGTTTGTTTGATCCACGTGAGAAACATGGCAATTCTTGTGACTGTTGTAATTTCCCCGCTATATATGTCAACAGTGACATCCTTTCTGGTATTTGACCTTTGGTTGTACAGCAATGCCTCCCAAAGATTTGTTTTGGCAGGTATATATACTCACAGCCTGGCTCTGTGTGCCAGTCAAAAGTTGTTTACTTTGTGTCTGGGGGAACCCCCAACATGGAAATGACCTTTGACCTCTGGGGAATCCCTTGGGAATTCCCTACCCTTTTTTTTTTATTTATTCCCTCCATATTTTCTTTTAAAAACCTAGGTTTGGAAATTTGTCCTTTGAGATTTAAAAATTATTGAAATAATTTGTCATCAAAAATACATGAGGTATAAGCATTATTCGCAACAGAAAGTAGACGATTTGAGACTTCCTGCCCAGCAGAATATGACAACGGACGGATTCAGCATGGCTGGCTAAGACAAAGATCCAAAGCCATCCAGCTGCTTACCTCAGCCCAGGTAGGGTGAAACTGTCATAATGATGAAATAATCCCTCATATCCAATTATCTACCCGATATTTTGTAGGTTGTTTGAGAGATGATGATATTTTTGAAGTTTGTTGAAGTGTGACTAGACCATGTGACTGTCAGTGAAAATCCATGCCTATGTAACATTTCACCTAGTCTCCATGCATGTGCGAAAAACTGTAATAGTTGTGAAAAAGTAATTTTTGAAGCTTCATTCTGTGAATAGGGATGTATTTTTGACTTGAAGTGAATGCAGTATTATTCTGGTCAGTCACTGCTACAACTTCCGGCCTGCATGGCCTTGGTAGCTTTTAGAAGTGCAAATCTGGCAATCCCTCATTATTTACTGGATGCCTAGTTCTAGTCAATTTTATTGTTATGTTTTTTTTTTCCACAATATCTTTATTGAACCTTTTTTTTTTTTTTTAACAAACATGATACAAACAATCAAACACTAACGCTAAAGTACTACAAAAAAAAAAAATGCACTAAAAACACCAACAACCACCAACAAAATCAAGTCTTCAACAATGCTCCTCTGTTTAGTCTAGACAATCCAATACATAAGTATACATATTATGTTCACCAGTTTGGAATTTACAAGGTCCACACACATCATTCACCTTCTTCTTCAAGAGTTATGTTTAAATTTTTTACATAATCAATAAAAGGTCTCCATATATTCTCAAACACAATTTCCTTTGATTTCAGTATATATGTTATTCTTTCTAATGGAAGGTTTGTTAACATCTGTCTTAACCACTGAGTCACATCTGGTCTATGAGTCTTTTTCCATAATAGTGCAATACATTTTTTGGCATTAAGCAAACTGAGGTCTATGAATGTTCTTTCACTTTTATTAAAATTATGCTTTTCTGGGTACAGACCCAACAAAAACAGTTTAGGATTCAGTATGATTTGTTTTGAGATTATTTTTTCAATTGTTACCCTCACCTCTTCCCAAAACATTCTTATTAATCTACATTCCCATAAACAATGAAATAGGGTTCCTTTACTTTCCATGCATTTTGTGCATGTATCTGGTATATTTTTGTTATATCTATTTAACTCCTCCGGTGTAACATACATCCGCATTAACCATTTGAAATGTATCAATTTAAGGCGTGCATTTATTGATTTGGTTTGAGCTTCTGTACAAGCCAATTCCCATTGTTCCTCCGAAATTTCAATTTGCAGATCTTCTTTCCAGTAGTTTAATCTTTTCAGTGAATTTTCACTTGAAGATAGTGTCAATGAGTTATAAAACTCTGAAATAATACCCTTTCTTTTACTATCTTTCATCATCATTTTTTCCAAGGATGAATAAATAGGTCGAGTGAGAGCTTTATTTTGATTTGATCGAATAAAGTTTCTAAGTTGAAGATATTTAAAAAAATGTGTTCTATTGAGATTAAATTTGATCCTCAGCTCTTCAAAAGACATTATGTTGTCTGCACATGGCAAATATAAATCCTGAATCTTTTGTATCCCTTTTAAATTCCATACTTTAAATACAGCGTCCGCTCTCCCTGGTTTAAAATATTGATTACCCCATATTGGACTAAATTGTGACAATAACTGTGGTTCTTTTAAATAGTTTTTAGCTTCACACCATATTTTGATCATATGCTTTACAAATGGATTTTTAACTTGTTTTTGTAATTTTTTTGCCGAATCTGAGTATATGAATATGGGAAGAGGTAAAGGTAAATTGTATGATTCCATTTCAGTCCAGTGAGGGAGATCATTTGATGAAAAATAATATGTCATAGACCTCAGTTGTGCCGACCAATAATACAACATAAAATTTGGACATTTCAGACCTCCACGATCAAATGGTAAATATAATAAAGACAGACGTAATCTAGCCCTCCTGTTGTTCCATATAAATTCCACTAACTTTTTTTTTATTCTTGAGAATAGATCTAAAGGTGGTGATAAGGGAATGTATTGAAATAAATAAAGTATTTTAGGTAAAATATTACTTTTAAGTATATTGATTCTCCCGATCATCGACATTGGTAGTGACATCCATCTCTGAGTTAACTCATTGATATCTGACATTAAGGCTTCATAGCTGACGCTGGCGACTGATTCTAGCTTAGGCATAATTTGGATTCCTAAATATTTAAACTGATTTACAACATTGAATTGATTTGCCTCAGGGGCTGGGTAATTTCTCTGGGTCTCATTTAGCATTAATATTGAAGATTTAGTTTTATTTATTTTATATCCTGATATTTCCCCAAAATTCTTTATTAAATTCAACAAGGTTGGAATTGATTTTTTTAGATTCGACATAAACAAAATTATATCATCGGCGTACAGGGAGATTTTATGTTCTGTTGGTCCAACTTTAATTCCATATATTTGTGAATGTAAACGTATCGCTATCGCTAAAGGTTCAATTGCCATAGTAAACAGTAAAGGTGAAAGTGGACAGCCTTGTCGACATCCTCTATTGATTTTTATTGGTTTTGAAATATTGTTATTTGTTAGGATTTCTGCTGTAGCATTATTGTATATTATTTGAACCCATTTTATGAAATTATTTCCAAGTCCAAACCTTTGTAGGACTTCAAAAAGAAAGGGCCATTCAACTCTATCAAAGGCCTTTTCGGCGTCCAATGATAGGAGAGCTGTATCCGGTGCTTCTTTATTAAAATAAATAATATTAAATAGTCTTCTTACATTATGGAAGCCTTGTCTACCCTTTATAAAGCCATTCTGATCTCGATTAATAATATTTGGTAAAATTTCTTGTATTCGTCTTGCTAAAATTTTACAGATTATCTTAAGGTCGGCGTTTAATAGGCTTATTGGTCTCATATTTTCACATTTATTAGAGGGCTTACCTGGTTTTGGCAGCAGTATAATTAAGGCATTATTTATGTATGATGGTAAATTATTATTTTGAAATGCTTCTAAAACCATTTCCAAAAAAGGTTTTATTAATTTATTCTTAAATTTTTTATAAAGGTCAACTGGAAGACCATCTGGTCCTGCACTTTTTCCTGATTTCATATTATCAATGGCTAGCCCAACTTCTTCTTGACTAATTTTAGACTCCAATATCTCCCTGTTTTCATTTGGTATACACGGTATAGATAGTTCGTTCAAAAACCCATTTAGTTTTGTGAAATCAGGTTCATTTTTGGTATCATATAATTTTTCATAGTAATCTCTAAAGGCTCTATTAATTTCTAAAGGATCTATAACTACCTGTCCGTTACTTATAATACTGGTAATTGGTGTTTTAATTTCCAATTGTTTAATCTGCCATGCTAATAATTTTCCTGATTTTTCACCTTGTTCATAAAAAGATTGTTTCAATCTTAGAAGACTCGAGGCAGCTCTATTCGCTGATTTTTTGTCGTATTCAGCTCTCAAAATCAGTAATTCATTCTCCAACCTTGGGTCACTTCCTGCATACACTTTTTCCTGAAGACTTTTTATTTAATGTTCCAATTTAGCTCTCTCCTCTCGAGTCTTCTTAGATTTTGATCCTGTATAACTAATAATATGTCCCCTAATAAAAGCTTTGAAAGCCTCCCACTTTACACATGCTGATGTTTGTGTAGTATTGATGTCAAAGAACTCGTCTATCTGTTTTTCTATATACTTGACAAATTCCTCATCCTGAAGCCATTTATGCTGAAATTGCCATCTACCTGATTCCTTTGTCAATTTTTTATCTACATATATTAGACAACAGGGTGCATGATCAGAGATCACGATGTTATCATAAAAGCAGTTTTGAATCTTGGACCTTAATTCTGTGGAAATCAAAAAATAATCAATACGTGAGAATGTCTTGTAGGTACTGGAATAACAAGAATAGGCTTTAACTTGTGGTTTCATTTCTCTCCATATATCTAACAATCTCAATTCTTTCATAAAATGATTAATAGTCATCCTACATCCAATGTGCGTACAATCCAGTCCTGTTGATCTATCCACACCTGGATTCAATGTACAATTAAAATCCCCTGCTATTATATGTTGCCCTGTAAGTGATGATAAGATGAGAAATAAATTAGCAAAGAACTTCTGATCATCTATATTGGGACCATATAAGTTCACAAGATTTATATTTTCTAATAGCAAAGAACCTTGAATGATTACATATCTTCCAAATTTGTCTCCAATTACATTTTTCACTTGAAAAGGAACTGATTTATGTATGAGAGTCATAACTCCCCTGGCTCGGGATGAGAATGAAGAGGTGAATACACTTCCCTGCCATCTACTCCTAATTCTTTTAACATCCTCCTCTATCAGATGAGTTTCTTGTAAAAACACAATTCTTGAACCCATGTCCTTTATTTTATTCATAACTTGTTTAAGTTTTTTTAAATTTTGTAGACCTCTGCAATTCCATGAAGTTAAATTAAGATTAACACTTTGGTCCATGATCAATAGAGAGTTTGGGATTACCTTGCAGTGTAAACATGCTCATACAGAGAAGCAAAAACATGAGTGGTTGAACATTCATCCTACAAACTACACACAAACAAATTTCCCCTTCCCACACTTGTGGCAAACCCCCCAAAATCAAAAGAAAAATTCTGTCTCCCGATATAGCCATCGACCGTTCCACACCCACGAGGATCAGCCTAAGCCACTCCTTCTTCATCCTCCCAATCATCCTAACTCTACTGCTTTTAATGACGTAACATTAACTCTCCTCTGTAGTTTTCCAACTTAACTCCAAAATTTTTAACAACTTTGTACATCATAGTTTTTTTTTTTTGTTTGTTTTGTTTTTGTTTTGTTTTTTTAATATATAATACAATCTATATTTTGTAAACTTACTATTTACTTCAAGTCAGTCAGATGCCTGTGCAAATGCTTAATTATTCTACCTTATATTTTGTTCATGCTTAGCTCCCACCAGTCTCTTCTTCTTCTTTGATCTTCTTGATGAACTCCTGCGCCTCCTCTGGGGTCTTGAAAATGTGGGTTCTGCCCTCATACGTGGTCAGCAGTCTCGCAGGATAGATTACACCATGACGAATCCCAAGGTTGCGCAGCTCCTTACGTACGGGATCAAACTGCTTCCTCAATTGCTGGATTCCTGTGGCCAAATCTGGGTAGAACCGCACCTGCTGGTCCTGGTGTTTAATCTCTCCTTTTTTAGCTCGTGCAGCGTTGAAGATCTTCATCCTGTCTCTGTTGCTAAGAAACTTCATAATTAAGGTCCTCGGCGGTCCCTTATCTCTCCGTGGGCCAATACGATGTGCCTTTTCCAGAACCACTGCTGATTGCAACTCCTCGCTGCCCAGCACCTCCGGAATCCACTTTTCCAGAAAGGAACATACGTCCCGACCTTCTGATTCCTCTGGAAGACCCACCAGCCTCAAATTATTCTGTCTCGACCGAGATTCCAAATCCAAAATATTATCTTCCAGAGATTTATTTTTTTTTTCCAAAGTGCGCACCTTTAATTGAAGACGGGTGACGTCATCTTCAGCACTAGCGAGACGGAGCTCCATCTGCGCCGTTCGTTCTACACAGTCACCCAATTCCTTTCTTATTCCTTCCAACACTGTCATAATCCCATCAAATCTAGAGGAAAAGTCCGCTCTCATTGAACTCATGGCAGCCATCAGCGCATCTGCGCCATTCCCCGCAGATATCGCAGCGTTGCCAGCCTCCTCCGCCATATATGGAGTTTTGTTTACTGCGTCACAGACCTGAAAGTCCGTTAATTTGGACTGTTTCGGCGGCTCGCTTTTTCCTTTTCCTGGTTTTCCAGCCTTAGGCTTCGCCGACATATCTTCGCCCAAATGCTGGGATACGTTCTGTCCCAAATGAGAGAGTTATTTGCCGATTTTTTTTTTTCCAGGAGCAGAGCAGAGCGAGACACGTCCGTCCTACGTGGCAGCCATAACCGGAAGTCTATTGTTATGTTTTTGAATTGACATCTTGACTTTAAATTAGCTGAAATACCAATTTACAAGGTATTTATTCCGGGCTATTAATTGCAGACAAAATGTGAGAGCCTGCAAGGAATTTCTGCCCTCGGAAGGCTGCGACCCGGCAAAGTGGTTAGTGAAATGTTTAACTCTGTTGAAGCTTAATGATGGTTGTTTGAATATGCACATGTCCAAAGAATAGAAACTTTTTGTGTGTGTTTTTAATATGAAAATCTGATGTGCACAAGCCATACAATTTTAAATGTGGATTTGATAATCTGTTGTATTTGTTTACAGTAAATGCTACATAATTTTTGCTGGTAGCTTTCTTGCAACAACTCAGTAAACCTAAAAAAATCTATCAATTTGAGATCATAAATGTTTACATTTGTGTGTATGTAGTATGATTTAATTTCTGTAAAACTAGAATTTTGTGTCCACAGCTGAAATAATGTTTCTTGTGTTTGATATGTTTCAGTCTTTACGGTGTTTGATGCATTAAAGTCAAAAGCAAGGACATGTCAAACATCAGTTATTGCACACCAAAATGCAGCTCATAATCCGGGGCCGGAACAGTAAAGACACTACCTCATACTCGTCTGTACCAAGTCATCGTGGACGAGCGTGGGTGTGCAAGCAAAGAACGCTGCAGATTCAAGAGGATGGGTCGTGCCGTGTCATCGAGATCGTGATGGTGACATCCTGTCGGTACCACTCACCAGTGTGCTAGTGCTAGTATATGACAATTAAGTAAGAGACATTCACTTTTCTGCTACAGCCTGTAAGTGAAGGACATGTATCCAGTGATTGAACCTTGAGGACACATTTTAAGTCAAGTCAAGTCAAGTTAAGTTTGTGTTTCTCAAGTGCAAAGTCAAGGTTATTAGTCACTGAATACTGTGTTTATTTTGTGCTGATGTTGAGAGAAGTGTTTGCATTATTCTGTTTTCATTGTACATGTACTGCTTGTGCACATCCTGTTGCTAGCGTATTTCAATCAGTATTTTTGAACATCAATTTAAATCAGGCTAGTAAGATCAAGTAAGATCAAGGGCTGAGGTAAGGGCTGGTTGAGCTTCAATTCAATGATATATATTCAAGATTCCTCAAATTTAATTCAATTTTGAATTAATCAAATCAAGTACAAGTTCAAAGTATTTAGGGAATCATATACCCCAAAGATAAGAATTCCCTAATTCAAGTATAGTTTCCATTCAGTTATTCTGAGTGGAAATTTCGAGGTAAACATAAAAAACACATTGTGTTTCAGGTTTGCATAATATTTTTTATCTCCAGGTTTTCACTCAAGAAATCTGGTTGGTGAAAATCCCAATTACTAAGCCTGGCTAGCATTGTCTGTCAGACCATCCAGATTTACTAAACATTTTTTTTACGGTCATTAGATTGCCAAAACGACTGTCGGGTGGCATATGCTGTCACAAAGAGTTCACCAACTCACTGACACAGTTGACAGTGTATGTAATACTGCCGGCAATCGAAACTCACTTTATTCAAAGAGGTAATATAAGTTACCATTTCATTTTTTGTCCCATTTCCTCACTATTTTCCATAAACACTGTACTGCAACAAAATGGCTGCAGCTGCCAAAAATGCAACTGAGCAAGAATTGCGAGAGCAGATCACAGCTGCCAAAGAGCAATTACAAGCCATAAATGCTGACTTGGCAGTTGAAACCTTGTCTGAGGAAGAGCGAGCTCAACTCAACACTGATGCAGAAACAGTTCATGGTGCGATAGAAACTCTTGAAATGGAGTTGGCTACAATCAGTGAACAAGAAAAGAATAATGGTGACAAGAAGCAACCAGAAGGAGAGAATGCGGTGGCTGGAGTCCAAGAAAAAGAAGATGCAAGTGATCCAGAAGATGGCGCCACTGGCAAGACTAACCAGAACACTGCACAAACAAAACTCAGGCACGTCCCACTTCATGAGCTGAAGCAAAGACGAGAGACATGCATGAAGAGACTGAAAGAAGTCAGGCGGTTAGTGAAAGCAAAGGGAGAGGATAAGTCTGTCTCACCAGAGATTTCTTCTGAATACGACAGCCTCAATAACAAAGTTGCGACTTTAGATGCTGTCATCAGTGAAAAAGAAGAACAAGAAGCACAGGTAGACAGAGCAAACAAAAAGTTTATGCGAACATACAGTAAAGTAAAGAAGGCTGTGTTCGCTCTTTTTTATGCATACAAAGATGAGGTCTTGGACACAACTGAAGATGACTTGGAAGACCTGATTCGCCTGGACAAAGAAATGACAGCTACATATGAAGCCTGTCGAGATTTGTGCCCGCCAGACAACGAGATGTGGCGCAGAGTCGACAGCGCTAAGCAAATGTGCTCAGACATGGCGAAAACCTTGAAACAAATTGGAGAGAATCCAATGATGGCAGACAAGGAGAGAAAAAGCCTTCTCAAGACTACTTGGGGAATGAATTATTCCAGGTCTCTCTTTGGAAGCAAGTTAGACTATGAGTCTGATATTTCTGCCAAGTCTAAAGTCTCCATTCAGTCAAAGGTATCTGTAAGTGCACAGATTTCAGAATCTTCAACAGGCTCTTCAACAGGATCAAGTAATGCCTCAGAAAAGGCCAGGAAGCTGGCTGAATTGAGCGCTAAGCGAAAGTGTGCAGAACTTCACGCAAAGATAAGGAAATACAAGGTGGCCTTGGAAAGTTGTCATGAACAATTAGAAATAGCAGAAGAAGAGGAAAGAGTCCAAAGGTCAGATGACATCTCTTGTTGCAGTGACAAGCCTAGTAAAGGTTATCTGAATCCAGAGGCACCTGCTTTTTCTCCTGAGGCCAGATAAGATAAGATAAGATAAGATAAGCCTTTATTAGTCCCACAACGGGGAAATTCCAGGATTGCAACAGCACAGGGATAGCAACACTCAGAGCAACAATCAGAAGGCAAGAAAAAAAAAAAAAAAAAAAAAAAAAAAACAAGCAAGCAAGAGCAGCCAATATACATATGTACATATTACTATAAAATATATATATACACACACACACACAGACACACAGTGCAGAGCATTGTAGCCGGATGGAATAAATATATGAATATATGAACACACAGTGCAGAGCATTGTAGCTAGATGGAATAAATATGTAAATATATAAACACCCACAGTACGGAGCATTGCAGCTAGGTGGAATAAATATGCAAGTATATAAACACACACAGTGCGGAGCAATGTAGCCAGATGGAATAATATGTAGATATATAAAAACACAGTGCGGAGCATTGTAGCTAGATGGAATAAATATATAGATATATAAATATAAACACACCCAGTGCTGAGCATTGTAGCTAGATGGAATAAATATGTAAATATATAAACACACACAGTGCAGAGCATTGTTGCTAGGTGGGATGAAACAGCACAACCGTCTATCTAGTTATCCTACATGGTATGATTATGTGCCCATACATATTCTCACCCTCCATAGCGACCGGTATGTTCCTAGTTGTATGCCGGAGAGGACCATTGTGTAAGTCTATTGCATCTTTTGCATTCAAAAAAAAAACTATTAGTTTGTTACGTCTTTTTGCTATCTCTGCGAGCAGCCCTGCTTAGGTTGTACAGTCTGACAGCCGTTGGTAGGAAGGACCTACGAAACCTCTCGGTTGTGCACCTGGGATGATGTAGTCTGCTGCTAAATGAGCTCCTCAGTGCATCCAGTATGTCCTGCATAGGGTGGAACTCGGACTCCAGCAGAGATGACAGTTTAGCCACCGTCCTTCTCTCTCCTATCTCCTCCATCGGATCAAGGCGCTGCCCCAGGACAGAGCTAGCTTTCTTAATCAGTTTGTTCAGTCTCTTCCTATCGGTTGCCGTAATGCCACTACCCCAGCAGACCACTCCAAAAGTGATGGCTGATGCCACCACCGTGTCATAGAATGACTTCAGCAGCGCCCCTTGTACACCAAAAGACCTGAGTCTCCTCAGCAGGAACAGCCTGCGCTGTCCCTTCTTGTAGAGTGCGTCAGTATTGTGTGACCAGTCTAGTTTATTGTTCAGATGAATACCCAGGTACTTATAGGATGTCACCATCTCGATGTCTGTTCCCTGTATATTTACTGGTGCTGTGAGGGGCTGCCCATGCCTGCGACAGTCCACCACCAGCTCCTTAGTTTTCCTCGCGTTGATCTGGAGGCAGTTCCGATGGCACCAGTCCACAAAGTCCTGGATAAGCCCTCTGTACTCAGCTTCATCTCCGTTGGAGATGAGACCAACGATCGCAGAGTCATCAGAGAACTTCTGTAGATGGCAATGTGTTGTGTTGTGTGAGAAGTCCGCAGTATAAAGAGTGAACAGGAAGGGAGCCAGCACCGTTCCCTGGGGGGCCCCCGTGCTACTGATGATCGTGTCGGAAACACAGTCCCGGGTTCTCACAAACTGAGGTCGGTTCGTGAGGTAGTCCAGGATCCATGATGACAGGTGCTGGTCCACCCCTGCGCGCAGCAGCTTGTCCTTCAGGATCATCGGTTGGATGGTGTTGAAAGCACTGGAGAAGTCAAAGAACATGATCCTCACCATATTCCCGGGCTTCTCCAGGTGGGACAGAGAACGGTGAAGGAGGAAGATCACCGCATCCTCCACCCCAATGCCATGCTGGTAGGCGAACTGGAGTGGATCCATCGCTGGTTCCACCAGGGGGCGGACATGAGCAAGGAGCAGTCTCTCCAGGGTCTTCATCAAGTGGGACGTCAAGGCCACCGGTCTGTAGCTGTTCAGGTCTTTGGGGTGGGAAGTTTTTGGTACAGGTACCACACAAGATGTTTTCCACAGCTGTGGTACCCTCCCCAGTTTCAGGCTCATGTTGAAGATATACGTCACAATCCCACACAGCTGGTCTGCACAGGACTTGAGGAGCTTTACGCTGATGCCGTCCGGTCCAGATCACCAAGAGCTGAAGATTGCGCGAGCCAAGTAGAGTCACAGTTGGCCTTCATCGCCCAAACATTCTCAGATAGCGTCAGCAGATCAAGGCTGCCTGTTCCCACACCTCCTGTGTTTGATGGTGACCCACTCAAGTTCATCAACTTTCGCAGAAGTTTTGTGACACTTGTTGAGAACAAGGGAATTCCACCATCAGACAAGCTGTATTATCTGCAGCAGTACCTTGCAGGAGAAGCCAGAGCGGCAGTAGAAGGTTGTTTTTTCGGAAGTGATGAAGCTGCCTACAACCGTGCATGGACCACGTTGGAAGAGCGGTTCGGACACCCGTTCACCGTTCAACTCTCCTTGAGAAACAAGTTGAGAGACTGGCCCAAAGTAACAGGCAAAGATAAGAAAGGTCTTCAAGATTTCAGCGATTTCCTGAGCACCCTCAAAGAAGCTATCCCCTACGTGAAAGGTCTTGAAGTTTTGAACGATTGCGTCCAAATCCAGGAAACAGCAACCAAGTTACCCGAGTATTGCAACACTAGGTGGACACGGCGTGTTACAGAAGACATAGATGTTGGAAAGGGCTACCCTTCGTTTCAAGAATTTGTCGACTTCGTAGCCAGAGAAGCCAGAGTGGCTACCAACCCTATATGCGTGGTTGCTCAAAACCAAGACAAGTTGCCAACCACGAATAGAGGAAACGAGTCTAGGGCAAAGACAAAACGAGCACCTGGCATTACTCATGCCACCAACACCAACACCAGTGCTGAAAAAGAAACCCCTAAAAGTGGAGCCAAAAATTCTCCAGTTTGCACCTACTGCGACAAAGATCACCTCATCTACAAGTGCAATGCTTTCAAAGAGTTGCCTTATGATGACAAAATACAAAGCATTCAAAGCAAGGCCCTTTGCTTCAAATGTCTCAGACGTGGCCACACATCAAAGAAGTGTCTAGTTAAAGTGTCCTGCAACACGTGCAAAGGCAAACACCAAACTCTGCTGCACCTAGACAAGAAGAAAGCAGACACAAAGCTTACAGAGTCAGAAGCCGACAAAGATGAAAACACATTTGAATCTATTTCAAACAAAACCAACCAAGATTACATGAAGAGTTATACTTCAATGATCGTACCTGTTTGGGTCAAGACAGGCCAAGCTGGCTCGCAAGAAGTATTGGTTTATGCACTGATTGATTCCCAAAGCGACAGCTCCTATATCACAGAGGATCTGGCAGCCAAGCTGTGCATGCCATATGAAATAACAAGAATGAAGATAACAACTATGACATCTTCATCGGTGGTCTATTGTAAGAAGTTCTCAGACATCAAACTGAGAGGATACGACTCGACTGTCGAAGTCCGAGTCAAGTTGTGCTACACAAGAGACCACATCCCTCACAACAGGGAGCACATTCCTTCAAAGGTAGCGGCAAGTATGATGCCTCATTTGGCTCGAATAGCCCACTTCACTCCTCCTATTCAAGACTGTGAAGTGGGACTGCTCATTGGATACTCCTGCCCACAAGCACTCAGACCGGTGGAGATAGTCTCCGGAAATCCCGAAGAAGCCTTTGCTGTGAAAACAGACTTGGGATGGAGCATCATTGGAGGCCCTTGTTATGAACAAGGCAACAATGGCGTATGCCATAGGATTGTCGCCAAAGAATTGATAGTGCCACCACCCTGTGAGATCCTGAAGGTTCTCGACCAAGATTTCAGCGACACCAAAGATGAAGCGAAGGAGCTAATCTGCCAGGCCACTGAAATATGCAAAAAGGGCAAAGTTAGACTCCATAAGTTCCTGTCGAACAGCATAGACGTCCTGGAATCTATACTACCTTCAGAAAGAGCCACTACCATCTCCGAAATAAACTTGGAACTGGAACCTCTCCTGGTTGAGCGCACATTTGGAACAAGATGGGATGTTCAAAATGACTGCTTCAGGTTCAAGATAACACTACAGGATAAACCCAACACAAGAAGAGGCATCCTCTCTACAGTCATGTCAGTCTATGACCCAAATGGATTTGTTAGCCCTGCGGTGTTGCAAGGGAAAAAGATCCTGCAAGAACTGTGCAAGCAAAAGAAATCCTGGGACGAACCTGTCGAGCCTGTCATAATTGAACGGTGGGAGAGCTGGAAAGCAGATATTCAGGAACTGGAGGATCTGAAAATACCCAGATGTTTCAAGCCTGACAAGGAAGTGAAATCTTTCGAGTTGCATCATTTCAGTGATGCCAGCACTCAAGGTTATGGGCAGTGCTCGTATGTCAGAATGTGTGACCAAGATGGAAACATAGACTGCGCCTTGCTCATGAGCAAAGCGAGAGTGGCACCATCAAAAGTTGTCTCCATTCCTCGGCTTGAATTAACAGCAGCAGCAACGTCAGTGAAAATCAGCAAGTTCCTCAGAAGAGAGCTCGAGATCCAGGTCACCAAGGAATATTTTTGGACAGACAGCAAGGTCGTGCTGGGATACATCGCCAACAGTGCAAAGCAGTTTCACGTGTTTGTCAGCAACCGTGTACAGTACATTCGGGAGAACACTGAAGTGCAACAATGGCACCACATACCGACCAAGTCGAATCCAGCCGATCTAGCTTCGAGAGGCGTGTCGGCCAAAGAACTGGGCACCTCTATGTGGCTGAAAGGCCCAGAATTTCTCTACAAAGCAGAGCTACCACTGACTTCGCCAGACGATACTCTCAACCTTGGCGACCCTGAAGTAAAAGCACAGTGTCTCGGGGCATCTAGCGTTGTTCTACCAACAGGACTGTTGGATGTATTACAAAGGATTTCGAAGTGGCAGACCATGATCAACATCTTGGGATCTATGATAAGAAGAGTGTCTTCGAAGACAAGCCGTCTACTCCAAGACAGAAAAGCACGTAATCTAGCCATCAAGTGGTTACAAGCCAAAGAGTTTCCTGAAGAGATCACAACCCTGGGGAAAGGTGGAAATGTAGCAACGTCAAGCTGCTTGAAGACTCTAGATCCCATGTTGGATGAAGAAGGCCTGCTAAGGGTCGGGGGAAGAGTTCGTGAAGCAGAAGACATCACCAAGGAAGAATGTCACCCCATTATCCTTCCAAGAAAATCACATGTCACCGAGGCCATCATCAGGCATGTACATCAAAAGACCAATCATGGAGGTCGCAGCTCAACTTTGAATGAACTACGATCTCAAGGATATTACGTACAAAGGGGCTCCAAGACAGTGGCTCAAGTGATACGCAACTGTGTCATGTGTCGCAAGCAAAGAAGACCAGCGGAGAGTCAGAAGATGGCTGACTTGCCACAAGAACATACAGAAGCGCATCCTCCATTCTACAAGTCTGGAATGGATGTCTTTGGCCCGTATCTCATCAAACGCGGAAGATCAGAAATCAAGCGCTACGGACTGCTGTGCATGTGTCTGTACAGTCGTGCAATTCACCTGGAGCTTCTAGACGACCTCTCAACTGACTGTTTCATCAATGCCCTAAGATGCTTCGTGGCATTGCGAGGTGTGGTTAGAAGCATACTCTGCGATCAAGGTTCCAACTTCATCGGTGCTGACAATGAACTGAAACAAGCTCTCGCCGAATTGGATCATGACAAGCTGGAGACAGTTCTAGCGAACAAGCAAGTGGAGTTCAAGTTCAATGCTCCTCATGCTAGTGAGCAAGGTGGCGTATGGGAAAGACAGATCCGCACAGTGAGGAAGACGCTGAAGTCGGTGATAGACTTTGCGAACACACGACTAGACGACGCCTCCTTAAGAACACTGTTCTATGAGGCAGCATACATCGCGAACAGTTGTCCATTGTCTCCAACGTCTTTGAATGACCCACTCGCCGAACCTCCCATAACGCCAAACGCTCTACTTCATGGCAAGCTTGAGGGAGTCTTACCTCCACCAGGAGCCTTCTGCGCCCAGGACGTTTATGCACGGAAACGCTGGAAGCGTGTTCAACACCTGAGTCAGCTCTTTCGAAGTAGATGGAAACAAGAATACTTACTGAATCTCCAACATCGCCAAAAGTGGTGCAAACCACAAAGAAACCTCCAAACAGGAGACATTGTTTTCATGATGGATGAAGGGTTGGCGAGAAACCAGTGGCCACTTGGACTTGTGACGAGTGCAATGGCTGACAAGGACGGACTTGTCCTAAAAGTGAGGCTGAGAATTTCGAACGCCAGAAGTGTGGCTCGTGGGGAGAAGATTAAGCCAGTCTCCGAACTGGAAAGACCAGTGCAAAAGGTTGTGCTCTTGCTGCCGGTTAAAGATTAGGTGACATTGTGAAAATTTTATGTTGGCATGACTTTATAGTCTTCCATCATAAAGATTTTGGTGGGAGTGTAACGGCGGCAGCTGTGTTTGTTTGATCCATGTGAGAAACATGGCAATTCTTGTGACTGTTGTAATTTCCCCGCTATATACAGTATGTCAACAGTGACATCCTTTCTAGTATTTGACCTTTGGTTGTACAGCAATGCCTCCCAAAGATTTGTTTTGGCAGGTATATATACTCACAGCCTGGCTCTGTGTGCCAGTCAAAAGTTGTTTACTTTGTGTCTGGGGGAACCCCCAACATGGAAATGACCTTTGACCTCTGGGGAATCCCTTGGGAATTCCCTACCTTTTTTTTTTATTTATTCCCTCCATATTTTCTTTTAAAAACCTAGGTTTGGAAATTTGTCCTTTGAGATTTAAAAATTATTGAAATAATTTGTCATCAAAAATACATGAGGTATAAGCATTATTCGCAACAGGAAGTAGACGATTTGAGACTTCCTGCCCAGCAGAATATGACAACGGACGGATTCAGCATGGCTGGCTAAGACAAAGATCCAAAGCCATCCATCTGCTTACCTCAGCCCAGGTAGGGTGAAACTGTCATAATGATGAAATAATCCCTCATATCCAATTGTCTACCCTGTGGGGAGACTTGAATAACGAAACCGAATTGTCTTTCATTCCAGTTTATTCAAGAAATCATTCCACTGTCTGCTCTCATTCTTGAGCAGCGAACAAAGAGAGTGAACACACCAAAGTTCTCTCATTTAAACATTCTGACATCAAACCATTTCCCTCGCGGGGGAAATCACACATCTCTCTCAAAATCTCTTTATTCACATTCATTAGCCTTTTATTTACATAACTCCCCCTTCTCTCTTCCCGAGCCTCAGTGGTCAGGAAGTCTTCTGTCCCCTGTCCTCCGCAGGGGGTCCAGGCTCTGTGGCTCCGCACCGCAGGGGGCTGGCTCTCCTTCATCGTGGTTAAATCACATATGCAGTGTCCAACATATACATGTCTCACAACACAGCCATATAACCCCCCCCCAAACGATGAAGAACAGACTAATTCCTAAAATTAAATAGCACCTTACTCACTACTGAATAATCAACACCAACATTCAGTCTGTGCGCCGCTTGGGCTTCAGCCGTCTGCCGAATCTGCTGTGCGTTGGCCCCGCCTTGCCTGCGGTGCGTTTCTGCTTCGGCTCTGTTGACTGAGGGAGAGAGTGATTAATTGCCCTCTGCGGGGGCCTGCCTCGTCGAGGCGCCACCGCGACCGGTACAGACACGTCCTTCATGACAAAAGCAGGTTTTAGTCTGTCAATACTGACTGTCTCTTTTCTGTCTCCAAAATCCAGCACAAATTGCTTATCACCTGCCTCCAGCACTCGAAATGGCCCTTCGTAAGGCGGTTTGAGCGTTGCTTTTAGGGCTTCGCGCCTGACAAAAACGAAATCGGCATTTTTCAAAGCCTTGGGGACGAAAACTCGTGGAAAAGCGTGATGAACCGGACCCGGGAGTGTGTCTGCCCCCGTGCCAACTAACGGTCCCAGAGCCGAGAGAGGTGGGGGCTCTGGGTGCTCTGGTAAAAACTCGCCCGGCAGCCTCAGAGTTTGTGCGAATACCAGCTCCGCTGGGGAGGCGTCTAAGTCCTCTTTAGGCGCAGAATGCAACCCTAATAAAACCCATGGAAGTTTATTCACCCAATCTGCATCCGTGAGCGACGCTCTGAGTGCTGCCTTCAAAGACCTATGAAAACGCTCGCATAAACCATTGGCCTGAGGGTGGTAAGCCGTAGTGCGGTGAATTTTGGCTCCTAAGCCGTTGGCCATCGCTGACCACAGCTCAGAGATGAATTGCGGTCCTCTATCGGACGTAATGTCCGACGGAACCCCGAAACGCGCCACCCAAGCCGTTAAAAAAACGCGAGCCACCTCCGCGGCCGTGGTCGTCGCAAGTGGGACCACTTCCGGCCAACGTGTGGTGCGGTCCACCATTGTCAAAAGATACGTGAACCCCTGTGATGCCGGTAGGGGGCCCACAAGGTCGACGTGCACATGGTCGAACCTTCTGGCCGGAATGCGGAACGGTTCTAACGGGGCTCTTGTGTGCCTGTGAATTTTGGCCCATTGACAGGAAATGCAGGTTTTTGCCCATTCCTTCACGTGCTTGCGCAGGCACGGCCAAACAAACTTTTCCGCCACTAGTTTCACTGACGCGCGCACCCCCGGGTGCGCCAGTGAGTGGACCGAGTCAAAAACACGGCGGCGCCACGTGGCCGGAACCACCGGACGCGGGCGCCCCGTCGACACGTCGCAGATCAGGGGGGGCATACCGGTTTGTAAACACTTGCTCTCCAGCCTCAACCCTGTTGGTCCAGACTGGAGCGCGCGCACGTCTGCGTCCGCCCCCTGGTCCGCTGCCATGGCTGCGTAATCTATACCCACGTGCACCGGGGCTGCGCGCGCCACCGTGCCGCTCTCCTGCGGCGCGGTCACGGTGGCCCGTTCTGCCTCTGCGCGTGTTGGGGTCGTGAACGCGCGTGAGAGACAATCCGCTACTACATTGAATTTGCCCGCAACGTGCCTAATGTCAGTGGTAAATTCCGAGATTGCGGCCAGCTGCCTCTGCTGCCTGCCGGACCACGGGTCTGAAATTTTGGCCATGGCGTATGTGAGCGGCTTGTGGTCCACATAAGCGGTGAAGCACCGTCCTTCCAGCCAGAACTGGAAATGACGAATAGCCAAATGCAGCGCCAACAGTTCTCTGTCAAACGCGCTGTATTTTCGTTCAGCCGCGCTTAAAGATTTGCTAAAGAAAGCCAAAGGCTGCCAAACTCCGGCTACCTGTTGCTCAATAACGGCCCCTATGGCTAAATCTGAAGCGTCTGTCGTCAGCGCGATATGTGCTGCAGGGTCTGGGTGGGCCAGGAGCGCAGCGTCAGCCAAGGCTTTTTTAACCTCTGTGAACGCGCGCTCCCGCTCCGGGGACCATTCGACCGCCTGGGTCGGTTTTTGTTTTTGGAGCGCGGCATATAATGGTTGCATGATTTGAGCTGCGTGGGGCAGGAATCGGTTATAAAAATTCACCATCCCCAAGAATTCCTGTAGTGATTTGACCGTTTGTGGACGGGGAAAATCCGCTACCGCGCGTACTTTCTCTGGTAACGGAACCGCTCCCTCCGGGGAGACGCGGTGACCCAAAAAATCGATCCGCTCGACGCCGAACTGGCACTTGGCTGGGTTAACTATTAAGCCGTGCTCTCCCAGCCTCCTAAAAACTGCTGTGAGGTGCGTTTCGTGTTCGTCCTCTGAAGTACTCGCGACCAAAATGTCGTCGAGGTACACAAACACGAAAGGGAGATCGCGTAACACGGCATCCATCATCCGCTGAAATGTTTGCGCCGCCCCTTTGAGACCAAACGGCATGCGTAAAAATTCGAAAAGTCCGAACGGGGTTATTACCGCTGTTTTAGGAATGTCCTCCGGTTGGACCGGGACTTGGTGATAGCCGCGAACTAGATCAATCTTTGAAAAAATGCGCGCCCCCGCCAGGTGCACCGAAAAATCCTGAATGTGCGGGATGGGATAATGATCGTGCGCCGTAGCGTTGCTTAGCCTGCGGTAATCCCCGCACGGTCTCCAGGAGCCATCGGCTTTCGGTACCATGTGCAGCGGCGAAGCCCACGGGCTCTTCGACCTACGAACGATGCCCAGCCTCTCCAGGCTGGCGAACTCCTCGCGCGCAATGGCGAGCTTAACTGCATCCAAGCGCCGAGCTTTTGCAAACACGGGAGGACCAGAAGTGGGGATAAAGTGTTTCACCCCGTGCTTCGCGACCGTCGCTGAAAAAGTGGGCACAGTGAGCGCTGGAAATTGGGTGAGGAGTGTGTGAAACTTACCACCTGCTGTAGCGACGTGGGTCTGTACTGGTGGCGGGGACACTCGAGCTGAACAGGGGAGAGAGTAAAAAGAGAGTGCATTTACCAGCCGTCTGTTAGCAAGATCAACTAACAGATTGTGTGAACACAAAAAATCCGCGCCCAACATGTTGAAACTCACCGCCGCTATCACAAAAGTCCATTCATATGTGCGGCCATGTAAGCATAAAGGCAAGGTCCTTCTCCCGTAGGTGTTGATGTTCGAGCCATTTGCCGCTGTAGCTCCGCTACCGTGGGGTCCAGCCACCCGGTCCGCGTATGTTGGGGTGATGAAGCTCACTTGTGCTCCGGTGTCGATGAGGAACTCTCGTCCGGAGCGCGCGTCCGTGATGTAGAGCAGCTTGTTGCGTTCTCCGAGGGTCGAAGCTGCTAGCGACCCCCGGTCTTGCCGTTTCCCGAACTCCTGAAGATGCAGGGCGGCACACACCTGCGTGCCTTCTCTGCGAACCTCCGATGGTAAAAGCAGAGATCTTCTCCTCCGCTGTGTCGTGCCCGCGCTTCTGCCGCCGGGCTATTGGCTCCCCCTCGTCGCGGCCGTGTTGCCGCCGTCGTCGGCCAGTCTGGTTCTGCCGCCTCTGGCTCCCCGCTGTCTCGGGTCGCTGCTGTGGTTGCTTGCCCGCCACAGGCGTCCAGGATCCCATCTGCCTCCTGGGCCAGCTCCCGGAACTCCTCCAGGGTGTGACACTTTTTGCCGGCCAGCGTGCTTCTCGCATGCGCCGGGAGGTTGGAGAGGAAGATGAACTGAAAAATGAAATCATCGTTGTCCAACCCTCTCAGCTGTATCATCTCCTCCATCAGGGCGCTCGGCCTGTGTCCACCTTGGTCTAGCAAAGACAGGATCCTCCTCGCCCTCACTTCAGCCGAGGGGGTGAAAAACTTGATGAGGGTGGATTTCAGCTTGCCGTACCTGTCGGTCGCGGGTGGTTGCTCCACCAAGCTTTGCACGCACCGAGCTGTGCTGTTGTCCAGTTTAGCGATGACATGGTGGAACTTAGTGTCATCCACCGTTACTCCTGCGAGCGCGAACTGCGACTCTGCTTGCAGAAACCACGACCGTGGGTTATCCTGCCAGAAATCAGGCAGCTTAACGGCCACTGCGCTCGCCAGCTCTGAGCGCTGTGAGTCCGGGACCCTGAGAATTTCTTCGTTCATTCTCAACGTCGTCAGTCACCAATGTGGGGAGACTTGAATAACGAAACTGAATTGTCTTTCATTCCAGTTTATTCAAGAAATCATTCCACTGTCTGCTCTCATTCTTGAGCAGCGAACAAAGAGAGTGAACACACCAAAGTTCTCTCATTTAAACATTCTAACATCAAACCATTTCCCTCGCGGGGGAAATCACACATCTCTCTCAAAATCTCTTTATTCACATTCATTAGCCTTTTATTTACATAACTCCCCCTTCTCTCTTCCCGAGCCTCAGTGGTCAGGAAGTCTTCTGTCCTCTGTCCTCCGCAGGGGGTCCAGGCTCTGTGGCTCCGCACCGCAGGGGGCTGGCTCTCCTTCATCGTGGTTAAATCACATATGCAGTGTCCAACATATACATGTCTCACAACACAGCCATATACCCGATATTTTGTAGGTTGTTTGAGAGATGATGATATTTTTGAAGTTTGTTGAAGTGTGACTAGACCATGTGACTGTCAGTGGTAATCCATGCCTATGTAACATTTCACCTAGTCTCCATGCATGTGCGAAAAACTGTAATAGTTGTGAAAAAGTAATTTTTGAAGCTTCATTCTGTGAATAGGGATGTATTTTTGACTTGAAGTGAATGCAGTATTATTCTGGTCAGTCACTGCTACAACTTCCGGCCTGCATGGCCTTGGTAGCTTTTAGAAGTGCAAATCTGGCAATCCCTCATTATTTACTGGATGCCTAGTTCTAGTCAATTTTATTGTTATGTTTTTGAATTGACATCTTGACTTTAAATTAGCTGAAATACCAATTTACAAGGTATTTATTCCGGGCTATTAATTGCAGACAAAATGTGAGAGCCTGCAAGGAATTTCTGCCCTCGGAAGGCTGCGACCCGGCAAAGTGGTTAGTGAAATGTTTAACTCTGTTGAAGCTTAATGATGGTTGTTTGAATATGCACATGTCCAAAGAATAGAAACTTTTTGTGTGTGTTTTTAATATGAAAATCTGATGTGCACAAGCCATACAATTTTAAATGTGGATTTGATAATCTGTTGTATTTGTTTACAGTAAATGCTGCATAATTTTTGCTGGTAGCTTTCTTGCAACAACTCAGTAAACCTAAAAAATCTATCAATTTGAGATCATAAATGTTTACATTTGTGTGTATGCAGTATGATTTAATTTCTGTAATACTAGAATTTTGTGTCCACAGCTGAAATAATGTTTCTTGTGTTTGATATGTTTCAGTCTTTACGGTGTTTGATACATTAAAGTCAAAAGCAAGGACATTAAAGATGTGTCAAACATCAGTTATTGCACACCAAAATGCAGCTCATAATCCGGGGCCGGAACAGGTGGCCCAGGTTCTGTTTGCCTCTGTTTGTAAAAAAAAAAAAGAGGAAACTGTTGTGAATGTAAAAGCTGCTGTGAGTTTAAATTGGTTATAGTGTTTTCTTGGCTTTCTCAGAAGGTGGTGGCGGGGGGGGGGGGGGGATGAATGCTGTGAAGCCGCAGTTTACAACAGACTGTGCAGATGTGACAACGGACGCACGGGTGACATCATCACGCCATGCTTATATAGGAGGACTGTTGGTGGGAGATGGCCTCTTTGGCACTCTGCCTCTAGATGTACACACAGCCTGTACTCTTGCTAGTTAGCATATTAACCTGTTCTGTATGTGTTCCATGTGCTATTATTTATTGTTAACAAAGACCATCATTCAGTACAGCTCCTGCCTCCACTGTCCTGTTTCCAGACATAACAGGTAACTCTAATAAAAGCTGACCAGAGGGCCTCAGCGGCCGAGAGGAGGAGTATGGCTGAATGAAATCTGCAGTGTAGGGAGGTGTGAGACCATAGAAGGCTCTAAAATTTAAAAACAGAATTTTAAACTGAACTCTAAAATTAACAGGGCGCCAATGAAGATTAGATAAAATGGGGGTGATGTGAGATCTCTTGTTAACTTTAGTTAAAAGCCTTGCAGCAGCATTGTGAACCATCTGAAGCCAATTTAAGGAAGTTTTGTTAAGAACATTAAAAAGTGAATTACAATAGTCTAAATGAGAAGAGATAAAAGCATTAATTGTGGGCGACACACATTGTGGGCTCACGTTTCCACAGAGACAGGACTGCATGTGTATTGAGGGTGCCCCATGGGGGCAGACTCTGTAGCCGTGGCCGCGGGCCCGGGCAGCGACACGGGAGCGTGCGCAGCCCCGGTCTGTGTTGGGTTAGATTATGCAGCCATGGCTGCGGAGCAGGTTAACGATGCGGACGTGCGCGCGCTCCAGTCTGGACCAACAGGGTTAAGGCTGGAGCACAGGGAGCAACAAAGTGGTATGCCCCCACTAATCTGCGATGTCTCCACGGGACGGCCCCGCCCCGTGGTGCCAGCTGCGTGGCGTTGCCGCGTTTTTGACTTGGTCCATTCTCTCGCGCACCCGGGGGTGCGCGCATCGATTAAGTTGGTGGGGGAGAAATTTGTTTGGCCCGGGTTGCGCAAACAGGTCAAGGAATGGGCGGCAGCCTGCGTAGCGTGTCAGCGAGCCAAAATACACAGACACACTAAGGCCCCGTTGGAACCTTTTCACATCCCCGCTAAGCATTTTGATCACGTGCATGTTGACTTGGTGGGCCCGCTCCCATTATCACATGGGCACACACATCTTTTGATGATGGTGGATCGCACCACGCGTTGGCCCAAGGCGATTCCTCTGACATCAACCACAGCGGAAGAAGTTGCGCGAGCATTTTTAGCAGCGTGGGTTGCGCGTTTCGGTGTACCGTCGGACATAACGTCCGACAGGGGTCCCCAATTTATTTCCGAACTATGGTCATTGATGGCCCGCAGCTTGGGGGTGAAGATTCATCGCACTACCGCGTATAACCCCCAGGCTAATGGTTTATGCGAACGCTTTCACAGATCATTGAAAGCAGCCCTCAGAGCGTCGCTGACGGATACAAATTGGGTGGACAAACTTCCATGGGTTTTATTGGGGTTGCGTTCTGCACCTAAGGAAGATTTGCATGCTTCCCCGGCTGAATTAGTTTTTGCACAACCTCTCCGTTTGCCGGGGGAATTTCTCCCCGATAATCCCGCACCAAATGACCCCCCTGCTCAGCCGTGGCAGAGCGACTCGGGAGCAAACACGCTCCCTGGCCCGGTCCATCACAGTTTACCACACGTTTTTGTGCCAAAGGCTTTAAAAAATGCAGAGTTTGTTTTTGTTAAACATGATGCTCAGCGTCCAAGTTTGCGGCCGTTTTATGACGGACCGTTCCGAGTGCTGGAGACCGGGCAGAAGCATTTTCTGCTAGATTTAGGGGGCAGAAGGGAGTTGATTTGCATAAACAGGCTCAAACCCGCCTTTGTTTTGGCTGATGAGGAAGTGCAGCTTGCGAGACCCCCCCGCCGCAGGTTTTGCCCTTACTAGACGTTTGGGGGGGGGGGGTAGTGTGGGCGACACACATTGTGGGCTCACGTTTCCACAGAGACAGAACTGCATGTGTATTGAGGGTGTCACGTCTGCAAGGACAAAGGACTCGAATCTGCAGAAGATAACAAGGAGGTGTGAGATTTGTCTCTTTGTCCCACAGAAGATGCCCCGGAGAGATTTCCGGTTCATCAGGAAATGAGAGACAATGGTGAAAATTCAAAGGGATGCTTTGTGACTGTATGTTTACTGAAAACACCATGTGACTTGAATTCTGATGCTGGAAACATATAAAAGGGTGATGAGATATGATTCTTTCTCTTTCCTGCTTTGAGAATGCTAGAAGCTGTGTTCTGTCAATAAAGCTGGTTTACGACTAAACTCAGCCTCATCATTTGAGCACATCTTCTACATAATAACCATTTCCAACTCAGTCACAGACACCATGCCTCTCAGTTTGGGAATGTTTCTCTGGTGAAAAAAAAAGCAGAACGAGTCAGCCGATTTACATGAGCATCTAGTGATAAAAAGCTGATTCTGTCTATCTATCTATCTATCTATCTATCTATCTATCTATCTATCTTCTAGTGTGTTTGTGTGAATGAGTGTGTGTGCGTATCTCTGTAATATTTAGTAAATGTAATGTGTTTTTGTTTAATGTTACTGAACCTAATTCTAACTTGTGTAATACTCCCCCTGACTTGTATTCAAATAGCAAACACAATAATGACAACAAATCTGCTCCTCTCAAAAAAATCCAGTTTGAGCAGTGAATCAGACCCCTTTTAAATCCTTGACATACCAATGAAATGCCCAACCCTCTCAAACTTCCCGCGAGCCCTCGAGTCACATGATGTGGCCAACATAACGAGGCCTCACTTGCTACGGTCACATGACTGTGGGCGTGGTCACACAGCGCTCAGTACACAGCTCATGACACTTCTGTTTCATATTGCTCGAATCAGGGTCGAGTAGGCGGTGTCGAGTGTAACATCACTAGCTCAGATGTCTGTGTTGTGTCTCTAATTAATATGGAGTCGAGGTGGAGTTTTGTAGTTTTATTAGAACACGTGAACAGGAACACAGGAGTCACCACGCTTGCACAGGAGCCACAGCGAAGAGACAAGATGGCTCCCGCTGTGGCCTCTTATACCCCAGGTGACACCACCCCCCGGACGCGGGGCATCACCCGTCTATGCTACAGGGCACCACCATATTAATATATATATATATATGTATTATACTATCCAACCCCCCCCCCCCCCCCCCGAAAAGACGCAGTCACACTAATTAGGCCCTCCCAAAATATACACCCGACTCACTCTCTAAGCACAGAAATATACAAACCTATCCACTCATACCACATTAGCCCAGAGGAGCACTCCGCCTTCAGAGTTAAACAGTCAGTAAACAAAAAGGGCCACTCACAAAAATAAATTAATCCCGAAATAAATATATACATTATAGGGCTGCACGGTGGCGCAGTGGTTTAGCACTGTGGCAGCACAGTTTACTCTCGGCCGGGGGATCGCGGGGATCATGAGATCGTGGGTTCGATCCCAGCCCCCGACCAACAGTGAGCTGTGTGGAGTTTGCATGTTCTCCCCGTGTTGCGTGGGTTTACTCCGGGATTTCTCTGGTTTCCTCCTGCATACCAAAAACATGTAGGTTTAGGGTGCTTGCGCACGCAGCGACCGGCAGCCGGTGGCTTGTCACCAGACTGCAAACCAAATCTACCTACGGGTACAAATAAGTAAGAAAAAAAAAAATTATAGACACTATACGTAATAAATAACTATGTACAACATACAATGGCGGTCCCAAGACTCCACACTAACATAAACACCTTGACAGAAAACAGAGCACATTTGCATTTCACACACTCCATTCAAACATTCACATCTCAGTATAACTTCCTACTGACACACTCACACACCCAGGCACTCCGTGCACACACACATCGGTGGTCATTCCTCACAATTCTTTTCTTCTTTTTCACATCAAAACAATAACAACCGTAATATATATAAATGTCAGAAACACAACACAACCCGACACACCGTTAGCCACTTTTACACCACAACAAAAGTCCTAACACAGGTCTCACATACTGTATGCTCCCCTCTGGAGGATCAGTCCCGCGGCCTGCTCCCAGAGCATCTCCACCTCTTCTTTACCGGAGACGGGCTGCACTGGTGTTTCTTCCCTTCCAAACGCTGCAGCTCGTTCGGGTGCCATCTCGACCCGTCCGTCAGTTCCAGGTAACCACCGTCGCCAGTCCGTACCACTCACAGGCCACCCTGTTCATCTTGCTGCTCCCTTGACCTGCGAACCCGTCCAAGTCGAGACTCAACCCTAGGGCGCAAGTTATCACCCACCCCCAGGGGAGTACTCACTGTCCTCCTTCGTCTATGGCATCTTGAACCGGTATCCATATGGCTCTGTAGCGTCCCACCCATCCGGCTCGAGCCTTGTCCCTTATTTTCATTTTGGGCTGGTCTAGGGTTCATGCCACCCGGTTCTGCCCCGGTTGTTTTCATTTCTTGCATTGGAGTGGCACTGACAGCGCCCGGCTCAACGGTGGTACTCGGTCGGCCACCGGAACTTTGCAGTGCCTGCTCTCTGGATCTATCCGCCCCCACGAGTGCTGAGCCATGCTGTTCGGGTTCCTCATCCAAGGAACCGCAAACACTGGCACGGAGTGCTCACTGTGGTGGCGTACTCTGGTGCTGGTGGCGGCCCTCTTCACCCGGTCTGGGCCAGCCCAAGTCCCACACTTCCTCGCCTCTTCCCACATAAAATGGTCGGACCCACAGTCCACCACCTGACCACTCCTCCACGACACCGCAGGCAATGGAGAAACCAAGCCCGCAAACCAAATCACAGCCCATTAAGTTGTTACCTTCACGGGCCACCATGAACTCGGCTGCACACATTGAGGCCGCTTTGTACCTCACCGATAACCACACCGAGCCCACAGTGTCGAGGGGGTTGCTGCCATACCCATAAAAGGCAATGTCTGTCTTACTCACGTTGTAATGTGGGAAGAACTTCGTCACCGTTGCCAGATTCAAGATGGAGGTTGCCGACCCCATGTCCACCATCAACGGGATTGGCACCCAGTCCAACACAATGTTGCACAGAATTTGTCCGTCTGTGTTGGGCAAGACCACGTGGACCACTGCAGGGGTCCTTTTAGCCAAAGCCCCCTTCCCTGGTCCTCGTTCTTCCTTCTCAAAATTCCGACAAACCCTGGCAAAGTGGTGAAACAATCCGCACTGTCCACAATGCTTCTCCCTCACTGCGCACTCCCTTGCTCTATAGCGGTGCCTGCTGGATCCACAACCGTGGCATCTCGGCGTCCCTGAGGTGGACCTAATCTTCACGATGGCTGCATACTCGTCGTCGCTGGCATCGTCCAGATCCAAGGCCAGTGCCTTCCACTGCTTATCGCTCCTGGGCAGGGCCTCCATGTCACTGAGATTCTTTGAAATTCTTTCCACTGCCTCGTGTTGTTGTGCTAGCTCCATGGCTGCTATCAACGTTAGCTCTCCAGCGTGAGTCAGCAGACAGACCCTAGCGGAGGAGTGCGCCACATGCTCAGCTAGCTGGTCGCGAATCATCTCCTCCTCCAAGGCCCCGAACCTGCACTCGCCCGCCAGCTGCCGAAGGTCTGCCACAAACTGTTGAACCAATTCTCCGGGTTGCTGGCGTCACTGCCTGAACTGTATGCGCCTCATAATGATATTTTCAGGGGTGCAAAAGTAGCCCGCCGTGAGCCTCACAACATCTCCAAATGTGTCACCTCCTCCTAGCGTGCTCAAGATCCTCTGGCTCTCCATACCAAGGTTGTGGACCAGAATAGCCCTCGCACGTAGTTTGTCCAGGTCGCCGAGGACCAGCGCTGTGAGATAGTTCTCAAAGGCCACAGTTCACCTGGCCCAAGGGACCAGCGGCTCACCTGGAGCCTCCAAAAATGGACGAAATGCGGTAGCAGCCCTTTCCATTGCCGTGTATGCTCATCGCCAAATGTTGTGTCTCTAATTAATAAGGAGTCGAGGTGGAGTTTTGTAGTTTCATTACAACACATGAACAGGAACACAGGAGTCACCACGCTTGCACAGGAGCCACAGCGAAGAGACAAGATGGCTCCCGCTGTGGCCTCTTATACCCCAGGTGACACCACCCCCCGGAGATGGAGCATCACCCCTCTATGCTACAGGGCACATACTATTATATATATATAATATACTATCCAACAGTCTGCCTGCCTCTGGATTCAGGAAATAGCCTTACGGATTGGATTTGGATGTTCTTGGACTGTGAACACCCTCACCTCCCCAAGGAAGTCGACTTACCATCATTTGTCATCACTGCTCTTCACCCTCACTCCCCAGCACTCAGGCCTGGCCAGCCTGTCTCCTACAACTAGAGTTGCCAACTGTCCCGTTTTAGCTGGGACATCCCATTTATTGGGCTAAATATGTTTGTCCCGAGTGGGATGTGCATTATCCCATATATTCAAGGCCACCTTAATGAACAGGCTAGGCTGGGCTGAAGCCCAGGGGCCTACAAAGATCAGGGCCTATCATGAGCCAATGAAAAGAGCACATTGTTGTTGATTGGTCAAATTCTATGTCCATCACTTGATATTCATGTGCGGCTGCTAATTGGTCTAATTTACAAGTGCCCCGCATGGGTACCACATAACAATAGCCTTTCAAAGGAATCGTTTTGACATGTGACTATGCAAGCACCAGTGAGAGGTAAGAAGTACTTAGCTTGGTCAAAATGTCCGGAAAAAGTTTGAAAATGGCACTCATAAAATTATTGAGAGGAAAAGAGCTTAGGGAAAATGAATTGTTCAAAAAATCCCGAACCACAGAGGATTTTTCTAAGCTGGAGCATCGAGTGGAGGAGGCTGCTACTGCACAGAGGAGAGAGGTGGGCTGCTAAAGCACTCACCTGGAGTAGAAGGACAAAGGGAGAAGAAAGCGTATGATTGCTTACAACAGACAGCTGTGCGTGGGACAGTGGACTCTGAACTTGATAAAAAGTAGAATGGATCAGGCATGCATTCAGAGAGCATGATGATATTCATGAGCTGGACTTAACGGATATAATGAAGGGTTTTCTTTAAAAAAAGGCAGAAGAATGAACTTCTAAAAAGGTAAGACATGCTATTTGCAGTGCTTTCCAGCCACCTGTGCAGATTTTTCATTGCTGCTGTTGTTTGAATCAGGAATACTTCACTGATGTAATTTTATGCCAAAGGCAGTATCTGTCACACTGTAAAATGGGAAATCTCAGCAAGATAAAATATCCTAAATCAAGGCTTTATGCTTGTTTTTCTCTCATAAAATAATTTTGACGAGACAAGAATTTCTTTTTGCTGTGCGGTTTTCTGTAAGATTTTACTTGCTTTACGAAAGCTTTTACTTGTTTTCCATCCATCCATCCATCCATCTTCTACCGCTTTTCCGGAGGTCCGGGTCGCGGAGGCAGCAGTTCAAGCAGAGAAGCCCAGACTTCCCTCTCCCCAGCCACCTGCTCCAGCTCTTCAGAGGGGATACCAAGGCGTTCCCAGACTAGCTGGGAGACATAGTCTCTCCACCGAGTCCTGGGTCTGCCCCGGGGTCTCCTCCCAGTGGGACGTGCCTGAAACACCTCAAGTGGGAGGCGTCCAGGAGGCATCCTAATCAGATGCCCATACCACCTCAACTGACTCCTTTCAATGTGGAGGAGCAGCGGTTCTACTCTGAGCCTCTCCCGGATGACTGAGCTCCTCACCCTATCTCTGAGGGTGAGTCCAGCAATCCTACGGAGAAAGCTCATTTCAGCCGCTTGTATCCGCGATCTCGTTCTTTCGGTCATTACCCAAAGCTCGTGACCATAGGTGAGAGTAGGAACGTAGATTGACTGGTAAATCGACAGCTTTGCCTTAGAACTAAGCTCCCTCTTCACCACAACAGACCGGTACAACGTCCGCATCACTGCAGATGCTGCTCCAATCCGTCTGTCGATCTCTCGCTCCATTTTCCCCTCACTCGTGAACAAGACCCCAAGATACTTAAACTCCTCCACTTGGGGCAGGAGCCTGTCCCCAACCCGGAGAGGACAATCCACCTTTTTCCGGCTGAGGACCATGGACTCGGACTTGGAGGTGCTGATTCTCATCCCAGCCGCTTCACACTCAGCGGCAAACCGTCCCAGCAAGAGCTGTAGGTCATTGCTGGATGAAGCCAACAGGACAACATCATCTGCAAACAACAGAGATGAGATCCTGTGGTCACCAAGCATGACACCCTCCATTTCCTGGCTGCGCCTAGAAATCCTGTCCATAAAAATTATGAACAGGACCGGTGACAAAGGGCAGCCCTGGCGGAGTCCAAGTCTCACTGGGAATGACTCCGACCGAGTGTTGGCAATGCGAACTAAACTCTCACAACGGTCGTACAGAGACCGAATAGCTCGTAACAACAAGCCCGATACCCCATACTCCCGAAGCACCCCCCACAAAAATCCACGAGGGACGCGGTCAAATGCCTTCTCCAAGTCCACAAAACACATGTAAACTGGTTGGGCAAACTCCCACGAACCCTCAAGAATTCTCGAGAGGGTAAAGAGCTGGTCCGATGTGCCACGGCCAGGACGAAAACCACATTGCTCCTCCTGAATCCGAGGTTCGACCAACGGCCGGACTCTCCTCTCCAGTACCTTGGCATAGACCTTCCCAGGGAGGCTGAGGAGTGTGATCCCTCTAAAGTTGGAGCACACCCTCCGGTCCCCTTTTTTGAAGAGAGGAACCACCACCCCGGTTTGCCATGCCAAAGGCACTGCCCCCGACCTCCACGCAATGTTGCAGAGGCGTGTCAACCATGACAACCCAACAACATCCAGGGCCTTGAGGTACTCGGGGCGAATCTCGTCCACCCCCGGGGCCCGGCCACCAAGGAGATTTTTAACCACCTTGGCGACCTCAGCCCCTGTGATAGGCGAGTCATCCCCCTCGTCCCCAAACCCTGCTTCCTCTGTGGAAGGCGTATCAGTGGGATTGAGGAGATCCTCGAAGTATTCCTTCCACCGCCCGACGATATCCCCAGTTGAAGTCAACAGTGTCCCATCCGCACCATACACAGTGTGGACGGGGAGCTGCTTTCCCCTCCTGAGCCGCCGAACAGTTTGCCAGAATCTCTTTGAAGCTGACCGAAAGTCTTGTTCCATGGCCTCACCGAACTCCTCCCATACCCGGGTTTTTGCTTCAGCAACCACCCGAACTGCACTCTGCTTGGCCTGCCGGTACACCTCAGCTGCTTCGGGAGTCCCACAAGCCAACCAAGCTTGATAGGACTCCTTCTTCAGCTTAATGGCCCCCCTCACCACTGGTGTCCACCACTTGGTTCGGGGGTTGCCACCACGAGATGCACCGACCACCTTGCGGCCGCAGCTCTGGGCTGCCGCTTCAACAACAGAGGTGGAGAACATGGCCCATTCAGACTCCATGTCTCCAGACTCCCTCGGAATGTGGTTGAAGTTCTTCCGGAGGTGGGAGTTGAAGACCTCCCGGACAGGGGCCTCAGCCAGACGCTCCCAGCACACCCTCACTATACGTTTGGGTCTACCAGGTCTGAATGGCTTCCTCCCCTGCCATCGGATCCAACTCACCACCAGGTTGTGATCAGTTGACAGCTCTGCACCTCTCTTTACTCGGGTGTCCAAGACATACGGTCGCAGGTCTGATGATACGATAACAAAATCGATCATCGACCTGCGGCCTAGGGTGTCCTGGTGCCAGGTGCACATATGGACACCCTTATGCTTGAACATGGTGTTCGTTATAGACAGACTGTGGTTAGCACAGAAGTCCAATAACTGAACACCACTCGGGTTCAGATCGGGCAGGCCGTTCCTCCCAATCACCCCCCTCCAGGTTTCACTGTCGTTGCCCACGTGCGCATTGAAGTCCCCCAGTAGGACAATGGAGTCTCCAGGAGGAGCACCCTCCAGCACCCCAGTCACAGACTCCAAAAAGGGTGGGTACTCTGAAACATCATTTGGTGCATAGGCACAAATGATGGTCAGGACCCGTTTCCCAACCCGAAGGCGCAGGAAAGCAACCCTTTCGTCCACCGGGGAAAACTCCAATATAGAGGCAGCAAGGTGGGGCAATACAAGAATACCTACCCCTGCTCGTCGCCTCTCGCCCGGGGCAACTCCAGAAAAGGCCAAGCTCCAGCCCCTCTCCAGGAGACTGGTTCCGGAACCGGAGCTGTGTGTTGAGGTGAGGCCGACTATATCTAGCCGGTATCGCTCAATCTCGTACACCAGCTCAGGCTCCTTCCCCACCAGAGAGGTGACATTCCACGTACCAAAAGCCAGTTTAGAAAGCTTGGGATCAGTCCGCCAAGGTCTCCGCCTTTGACTGCCACCTAATCCACATAGCACCGGACTTCCATGATCCCTCCTGCAGGTGGTGAACCTACTGGAGGGCGGACCCATGTAACTCCTTCGGGCTGAGCCCGGCCAGGTCCCATGGGTGGAAACCCGGCCACCAGACGCTAGCCTTCGAGCCCCTCCCCCAGGCCTGGCTCCAGGGTGGGGCCCCGGTAACCCCATACCGGGCGGGGTACACTGAATCCTTGATATACAATTTATCATGAGAGTCTGTTGGATCGTTCTTCGTCTGGCCCTTCACCCAGGACCAGTTTGTCTTGGGAGACCCTATCAGAGGCAAATTGCCCCGGACAACATAGCTCCTGGGATCACTGGGGCACGCAAACCCCCCCACCACGATAAGGTGACGATCCATGAGGGGCTTTACTTGTTTTAAGCAATGTAATCTTACTTTGTTGGCAGATATTTTTTTCAAATTTTAACTAAAATTATCTAGAATTTTTTTGTTTAAGTAAAATTATCTGCCAACAGAGCAAGAAAATTTGACTTATGAAACTGCGTAAAACAAGTTAAAACTATTGGAAAGCATGTAAAATTTTCTTGCACATAAACTGCCCAGCAAGAATAAATATCTTGTCAGACAACCCCCCCACCAAAAAAAACAAACAAGCATAAACAGCCTTAATTTATTTCATTTTACTTATATTTGACTTTTTGCAGTGTAGTTGTGTTTTCTAGCTCAAACTTGCATTATTTCTCAAAGACAAACAAAAATGAGGCCGTAGTGGCTCAGGAGGTAGAGCAGGTCGCCCAATAACCGGACGTTGGCAGTTCGAATCCCATTCCCCCCACCTTGCTGTTGTGTCCTTGGGCAAGACACTTTATCCACTTTGCCTCCAGTGTGTTCATGGTTCATGACACTGATGTATGAATGCGAATAAATGTTCGGTGATGGTCAGAGAGGGCGCTGACATGGATTGGCAGCCATGTTTCTGTCACTCTGCCCCAGGGCAGCTATGGCTACAAAGGTAGCTTACCACCATCATTGTCTGGGGAGTGAATGAATAATGGACACATTGTAAAGTGTCTTTGAGTGTCATGAAAAGTGCTATATAAATGCAATCCATTATTAAAAACATAGCTATTACACATTTTTAAACTGAGATTCTGTATTCTGTAAAATCTGAAAGGGTGGCATTTTTTTCCTTGTAGTATCCACTTTATTCCTGAGGGTGCTGCTGTAGAAACGATTATGGGCACAACTTCCGGTTTCGGCTGAAGTATTGTTAAATCAGTCAGCAAGAGTGGAGTAGTGGGGCATTTAAAATAACATTTTTAAATGTGTTTCTAATTTGTTTAAATGTATATTCCACATACCTGTTTTGCAGTCAAGTGGCAGATTATTTCAGCACTTGTAGTTTTTGTGTTTTTGAATGTTTTTGCATAGTTCTGGTACTTGCTGCTGTTCATGGTGTGAGGCTCCTCACAAGCACAGCTAAATCTGTGGCTTCAACAGCAATGCGTAGATCATGCACCGAAAACTAAAGGATTGTTGGTGCGATCTGTGGTACAGACACAGGACAGACACAACAGCACCAGGTATGTTTTCACTTGTATGAATGTCACAGATCTGACATTTATATATGTCACCAGATGCAAGGCTGCATGAAGTAAAATAATAAATAAAAAAGTAGTAACAGTTTGCTTCCTAAGGCTTAACGATTTAAGAACGATATCAAATACAGTAGGTGTTTCTTTTGCATTTGTTGCACTGCATTGGACTAATATGGACTTCATAGCAGCTTCAGCAAGAATTAATTTTTAAATTCATTCATTTATTCATTCATTCATCTTCTTCTGCTTAATCCTTTTCGGGTCGCGGGGGTGGGTGGGGTGGGGGTGGGGGCTGGAGCCTATCCCAGCATCTTTGGGCGAGAGGCAGGGTACACCCTGGACAGATCACCAGTCCATCGCAGGGCCAACACAGAGAGACAGACAACCATTCACTCTCACATTCATACCTAAGGACAATTTAGAATCCCCAGTTTTCATGCCAATTAACCTAACTTGCATGTTTTTGGCATGTGGGAGGAAACCGGAGAAATCCCGGAGTAAACCTACGCAGACACGGGGAGACCATGCAAACTCCACACAGATCACTGTTGGTCGGGGGCTGGGATCGAACTCAGGATCAGCTAACCACTCCGCCACTGCGCCGCCCCTAATTTATAGATCAATAAAATTTTGAACAATTGTCAGAAAAGGTCTGTACGTGTTAAGTTAAATAACAACATACAAAGCATGACAGCAGCATGAGCATTTTAATTTCGAGGTAAAACAAATAGCTGCAGCTGTCTGTTTTATCCGACATTAAATCACCCAAGCGCGGTGTTGTGGTTCTTTGTGGCTCTAATTAGACTCTGTGTCTGCTCTGAGGTAAATTTGATTATGTCCAACATATTTTTACAAAATGCAACTGACTTTATTGCGGTGGAAACATTGATATATCTCAGAGCTTTTATTTGTTTACAGCGTTAGCATTTTTGCAGCGGAGCTAACTAACGGAGCTACTGTTTGCAAGGCCCTTTTTAAAGTCATCTTCTTATCACTCGATAGTCGTGGGAAGTGGTATGATTATATTTGACATGGTTGTAGACCCAGTGAACAGACTCGGACACCGAAATAGATCCTTCCTGGCATCCTTCAGTCTCGGGAAACTATGGATCTGCGCCTTGAGTTGGAATAACGGGGTTACGGCAGCATTGCTTGTGGCTGTGTAATCCGATACGCGAGTGACAGTCACGGTTGCAACGGTCGCAGATGTAGGTGCTTGGTTGTGGTGTCTTTTTCAATGCATCCTTTTGAGATGATCGATTTTGGTCGGCAGACTGGCGAAGGTGCTCTTCTCCCCTTCTGAGTCCGTCTTTCAGCGCATGTCTCCAGCGGTTTCAGTCGTCTGCAGTATCCTCCCAGTTGATCACGTCCATGCCCAGTGTTTTCATGTCTCTTTTGCATAAATCCTTGAAACGGAGATACGGTCAACCTCGAGTTCATTTGCCGGATGCAAGCTCTCCGTACAGAATGTCTTTCAGTGTTCTCCCATCCGGCATCCGATGGATGTGTCCCAACCAGTGGAGACAATGTTCGCGAAGCAAGGTGAACAGGCTTGGTAAGCTCGCGTGGGAGAGTATCTCATTGTTTGTGATACGGTCGCTCCATTTAACGTTAAGAATACTTCTCAGCATGCAGAGATGAAAGGCGTTGAGCCGTCGCTCTTGCGAGGTGTGGATGTGTGATCTTGCAGCAGCTGGGGGAGAGCAGAACATCGCACGACCTGGCAACCCTATGGACAAACAGAGGCAGGACAGTTAGTGGCAATACAGGTGGAGATGTGCCATTTAATCCTGGGCTTACTGTTTGCAGAGATGTGGTGACACTCAGGTTCAGCTCGGCGGCTACGGCCAGGAGGACAGCGTCCACTGATCCGGCTGCTGCTTGTAGAGGGTGAATACGTGTCAAGTGGAGTTGTGTGGCCCGCCGCCAGGGAGGAGAGAAGTCCGCCGCCACAGAGCTCCGCCTGTGCACAGGGAAATGAGAGTGGATTAGGGAGAATGAGTGATGGCTTACTTGGGTAATGGAGGTTTCCTTCCTGACACCGGCTGGCAGAGGGTTCGAAGCAAGGACGAAGGCAGGCTGAGGCTAGGAACTCTGGAACAACAAAGAAGGCGTGAGTGGGTCTCATGAAGGTTGACAGACAACTCCACATGGATCCCAGGGCAGCGTGGTTTAAATAGCCCAGGCTGTGATGAGGAATAGGTGTGTGTGCAGCTGAGGGGAATGAGCAGCCAGAGCAGACCATTACAGTGCTCCCCCCCTATGAGACGCCTCTCGGTGGTTGATCCAACTTACCTGGGTGTGCCTGATGGAAGTCCCTGATGAGATCTTTATCCAACACGAAGGAGGGACGCACCCAGGACCTCCATTCCGGCCCGTAGCCCTCCCAGTGTACCAGATATTGCAAGCTGCAACCCCGGCGGCGGACGTCTAGGATGGCATTGACCTTCCACACTGGGTCGCCATTGATCATCATCGGCGGAGGTGGAGACCTGGGAGGGGGACACAGAGGGCTGGAACAGAAGGGTTTAACCTGCGACACATGGAAAGTAGGGCAGATACGGGGGGGGGGGGCTAGGCGTACAGAAACAGGGTTGATGATGCGCGTAATAGCAAACGGCCCAATAAACCACTGGGACATCTTCTTAGCCTCTGCCTTCAGATTAATGTGCTTTGTGGATAGCCATACCTGCTGACCCACCCGATAGGGAGGGTCTGACGTCCTGTGACGGTTGGCAACTGTGGAGTTGCGCTTAGCAGTGCGTCATAACACGGTCCAGGTTGCTCTCCACAGCCGGTGGCAGCGCCTCACGTGAGCCCAGACGGATGGGACGGCGATGTCCCCCTCCTCTTCAGGGAACAGCAGGGGATTGTAGCCCAACGAAGCCTCAAATGGGGACATGCCGATGGCTGAAGTTGTTTCCTGGAAGAGGGGGTGGGCCAATCTACCACCGCTTTTACCTTACTGGGGTCTGGGATGATCTCATTGTGGGAGATGATAAAGCCCAGGAAGGATGTCTTGGATGCGTGGAAGTCGCATTTCTCGGTTTTGACAAATAATTTGTTTTCCAGGAGTCGCTGCAAAACTTGCCTCACATGCACCCGATGCTTGTCCAAGGACTGCGAAAAAATGAGAATGTCATCAAGTTAGACGAAAACAAAAACACCCAGAAAATCCCTCAGCACATCATTGATCAACCGCTGGAATACAGCGGGGGCGTTGGTCAGCCCGAACGGCATTACAAGATACTCAAAGTGACCACTGGGAGTCCAGAACCCCGTCTTCCATTCATCACCTTCCCGGATCCGGACCAGATGGTAGGTGTTCCGTAGATCCAGCTTGGTGAACCAGGAAGCCCCCTAGAGGGAATCAAATGCCGAGTTAACAAGAGGCAGGGTGTATTTGTCCTTGATAGTGATGTTATTCAGTTCTATGAAGTCAATGCACGGCCTCAGCGAACCGTCCTTCTTTCCCACAAAAAAACCCCCGCCCCCACCGCTGAGGATGACGGCCGAATTATGCCGGAGTTTAATGACTCTTTAATAAAAGCCTCCATGGCTTCCCGCTCCGGAAGTGACAGGCTGTATAGACGACTCGATGGCAGCGGGGCTCCGGCACGGAGGTTGATGGCGCAGTCATATGGGTGGTGAGGGGGGAGGGAAAGGGCCTGGGTCTTGCTGAAGGCGGCCCCAAGGTTGTGATACTCCGGGGAAATCTTGGACAGATTGGGAGGAGGGGTGGTGGGAGCACTCAGTGGCATGGACGGCAAGCAAGCAGCCGACTGAAGACAGGCACCGATACAGAACAAACTCCACGATAACACACTCTCAGAGCGCTAGTCAATGGAGGGATTATGAAGCCGTAACCAGGGATACCCAAGAATAACCGGTAGGAGGAAACCGGCAACACAAAAAACTTCAGTTCCTCCCGATGATTACCAGATATAATGACGGCCACTGGGAGAGTCTGCAGGGATACAGTAGCGAGGGGGACTTTGGACAGGGCGATGAGCTTAAGTAGGATTTTGAGCGATTGGCAGGGGAGACCCAACTGGGTTGCCAGTTCCCCTGAGATGAAGTTCTGCTCTGCCCCCGAATCAATCAGTGCATGTGTCTCTATTTCAGTCTGTTTAGGAATGAATCGAATAGGAAGAAGTAACCTGGATAGGGGATTAGATTGAGGTGAGTCCGTAAGTCCCCTTCTGTGACGCATGGACTCCCCTTTTTGGCCAAACAGGACATGACGCTCCCTCATGCTCCTCGCTCCCACAGTAAAGACACAACCCCAGCTTGCGGCGGTGATGTTTCTCCGCTGGAGGTAATTTGGACTGCCCCACTACCATTGGTTCCGGGGCTTCCGGGGAATCAGAGTGAGGTAGGGCCAATAGGGAAGGCTGAGGGCAGTGGCAATATTGGGAACCTGAGCGGCTGGAAGACTTACGTTCTGCTGCCCGTTCCCTTAATCTGTTATTAAGACTGATGGCCAGGGAGATTAACTCAGTGAGCCTATTTGGTTTCTCTAGGCAAGCCAACTCGTCCCACAGGCTAGGGCTAAGACTCTTAATAAAAATTCTGCAGAACGAGGCATCTTCCCACCCCACCTCTGTGGCCACCACCCGGAAGTCGACAACGTAGTCTGCCATGGACTGAGTTCCCTGTCTAAGATTAAGCAGCCAGGAGGTAAGCATACTATCACGGTCGGAGTGGTCAAACACCTCCTTGAGTTCACAGACAAATTAATTATGTCATGTTAGCATAGTTTACCCTAGCCATAACAGCGTAGGCCCAAGCTAGCACTCGTCCCTCTAACAGATTAATCATATAGCCAATCTGGCTGTGGTCTGTGGAGAAGTCCCCGGGCACCCGCTGAAACACTATCTCACACTGCATAATAAATCCCCGAGCCTCCCCTAATTTACCACTGAAACAGGTGGGAGTGGGGACGGAGTTAGCCGAGAAGAGGGGCTCTGGCTGGGTGGGGGGCTAGCGGGAGCCGAGGAGCTACTAGGGGCCGTAGGAGCTGGAAGAAATGCCTGCGGGCCTGCCAAATGATCTAACCGGTCCGTTAAACGGGTCAATTGTGTTAAAATGATCTGTTGTTGATAAGCTAACTGATCTACCCGAGTCTCGAGGTTGTTAACCTTGAGCATTAGCACGCTGTCAGCTGGGTCATTTTGGCGGAGTTGTACTGACATGGTTGTAGACCCAGTGAACAGACTCGGACACCAAAATAGATACAATTATATTTATTAACAGGAATGTGTGGATGTGAGTGTGTGGATGTGTGATCTTGCAGCAGCTGGGGGAGAGCAGAATGTCGTACGACCTGGCAACCCTATGGACAAACAGAGGCAGGACAGTTAGTGGCAATACAGGTGGAGATGTTCCATTTAATCCTGGGCTTACTGTTTGCAGAGATGTGGTAACACTCAGGTTCAGCTCAGTGGCTATGGCCAGGAGGACAGCGTCCACTGATCCGGCTGCTGCTTGTAGAGGGTGAATACGTGTCAAGTGGAGTTGTGTGGCTCGGTCCACCGCCAGGGAAGAGAGAAGTCCGCTGCCATGGAGCTCCGCCTGTGCACAGGGGACTGAGAGTGGATTAGGGAGAATGAGCGATGGCTTACTTGGGTAATGGAGGTTTCCTTTCTGATGCCGGTTGACAGAGGGTTGGAAGCGAGGATGAAGGCAGGCTGATGCTAAGAACTCTGGAACAACGAAGAAGGCGTGAGTGGGTCTCATAAAGGTTGACAGACAACTCCCCACAGATACCAGGGCAGCGTGGTTTAAATAGCCCAGGCCGTGATGAGGAACAGGTGTGTGTGCAGCTGAGGGGAATGAGCAGCCAGAGCAGACCATTACAATATTACTCTTTTTGAGGTGCAAAAGGCCGTATTCCCACATTTGTGATGCCGAAGTCATTTTTTTTAACAAGGAAAAGTGTCCCGTTTCAGTGACAACCCCACTTTATAAACTAGTACCGGAAGTTGCGCCCATAATTCACGCAAGGTATCATGGGGGCTAGGAATAAACTGGATTAAACATGACATTGAATATCAATATTTTTTAAGCATTATCAAGGTAAAAAAAAATCCCAGTATCATGACAACACTCATGTCCACAATATCATGGCACCTAGCAATAGTTAAAACCCTCTGTCCCTTATTTGGCTGTGAGAAAGTTGGCAACCCTACCTTCAACCCCTAGGAAACTCCCCTGCAGCACCTCAGCACCTCTCCCCCTGGCAACCTGCTCATACAGCATGGAGCTCCTTCACCTGCTCCCAGTTGCTCTCCCCTGTGAAAGTGGTTGCCAAATCCTCGACAAAAACATTGTTGCACATTTGTAACCCTTGCCTTACGTTAATTAGGTAAAAGAAATTATTAAGGGTAGACCAGTTGTTAGGTTCGTAAGGATTACAATAGGGAAATAAAATGAGTGTGGAATAAAATAGCTGGAGGCAAGAAATGAGCAATAATGGTTGTTATTTTTAAAGATAAAGAGAACAAAATATACAAACAATTTACACATACACAATAATAACAACGGCTGGCATGAAATAAAACCCCAAAAATGTCTTACTGAGCTCAGTGTTTGTTTGTCTTTTGTTTTAGTCGTTTGACCAGTCAAGATATCTTTTATTTCCAAGTTCAGGTTTCTTTTCCTTCTTTAAAGTGGCAGTTTAAGTTGTTACCACTTTGATTTTTGTGCACTGGAGAGAGGAAGGATGTTCTTCAATCGAGATCTTGGTTCAGGTCTCGGTTCAGGCCTTGGTTCAGGTCTTGGGTCAGGCTCGCCATCTCCATCCGGAGAGAATCCAGGATCCAGAAGATTCTTAATCGGCAACACAAAAAAAACCTAGCCTGCACAACAATAATGATATTATTGTATACAGCTAAGGTAATTCATTTTTCAATCTCTTCTCATATAACACTATAGCTTAGTGTTTAAATTCTTCTCTCATATTACTATTGTTACAATCCAGTAATATAGTAATATCTTACATTTCACATTTCACATCTTACATTTCACATGCATGTTTTTTTTTTCTCAAAATCTCTCTGGTAGTACATGAAATACTTTTTTTCTCATGTAACCAAATAAATGAATTTCTCTTTTTATCTCTGCATCATTTAACCATGAAATTATGATTAATATTTTTAACCTTTTTTTTGTAAATCATGAAATGAAATACAATTATTTTATCACATGACCAGGGAATATACTGTCCCATTACTTCCAATATTCCCTTTTAAATTCAGTAAAACCCTGTTTGAGCTACTGGGTTTAGCACAACTTATGAATCTACATAGAAACCAACAAAAATGTGCTTTTAGCATCAAACTAAACATTACATTCGACCAGAAATAGTGCAAAAAGAATTAAAGGTACTTCAGCATACTGTTGTGAACTGAAATCACATTTAGAAAAACCATACAGAAACAAAAAATAGCCTTTTCCATTGCTTTTAAACAGAAAAGAAATCCACTCGCGATTAGCATTAGCATAACACTAACATTAGCATGGCGCTAGCATGCTTCCTTTAGCACACACTTGGTTTTCACTCACCAAGATGAGGTATCAGCGTGAACACAGCAAGGGACACAGCCACACTGCCTCTCAAGTTCGTGCTCCCATCAACTTAGGACAATAAAGGTTTCAAATTAGCATTTGGACAGTGTTTAGACTTATTTATAGCACCTGTTGCCGCACATGGGGAGAACATAATGAGTAACATCTTAGATAAGAACAAAGAGCAGAGTTTTCCTTGGAGTTTTTTCTGAGATGTCCTCTTCCTGACTATGCTTCTGTGTGAGAATGTGTAATAAACTGTGTGAGTCAAATCCGCCTCGTCATTTACACACTCCACACTGGTGACCCAAGACGATTCATGGAACACAACGAGAGATCCCCGGAGCCAACCCCGACGGGAGCCCCCAGCCACGCAGGTGCTGTTTCTATCCAGCTACTGGATTTTTGGCAGCACAACCCGCGCTCCTGGTTCCACATAGTCGAGGCGCAGTTCGCCCTCCGGGGGATATTGGCGGATGACACGAAATTCTACCATGTGGTCGCAAAGCTCGACGCCACACGGCTCAGCATGTGGAGAGCCTGCTGGATCAGCCACCGACCAGCGACAAGTACGGCGCGTTGAAGGCTGCACTCATCCAGCACTACACACTCTCGGTTGAGGAGAGAGCAGAGGGACTCCTGACGCGGACCGGGTTAGGAGATTTGACGGCTATTGACTTGATGGAGAAGATGCTGAGATTGAAGGGTTCGGACGACGACCACTTCATTTTTACACACCTCTTCCTCCGGAACCTTCCGTCAGCAACGAGAGCGTCCCTGGCCAATTCGCCGTTGCTGGCCGAGCGGGACTATCGTGCACTGGCCCGAGAAGCACACCGGATCATCATGGCCAGCAGAGAGCTCACGACCACGGTGGCAGCGACGGAGCGCGGCGCGACGGCCGGAGGAGACGAGGAGCCATGGACGGCGGTAGCAGAGCCACCGACGACAGCGGCGGCCGGGGCCAAAGAACGCGGAGGAGACATCCTTTGTTTCTACCACCGCCGCTTTGCAGAGAAGGCACGCAAATGTATACCACCGTGCCAGTTCACAGCGCCCGGGAGATGCCAAGACCGGGGGTTGGTAGCAGCCGCGGCCCTCGGGGAGGAGAACAAGCTGCTCTACTTGACGGATGCACGCTCGGGGAGGCATTTCCTCGTGGACACCGGCGCCCAGTTGAGTTTCATCATGCCGTCCTACGCCGACCGGCTGGCAGATTCCAGAGGCCCCAAGATGGCAGCAGCAAACGGCTCGGAGATTAAGACCTTTGGTGAGAGGACTCTGCTTCTGTCTCTACACGGCCGTGCATTTGAGTGGACTTTTGTCATAGCAGCATTGAATTTCAATATATTGGGGGCTGATTTTTTTGTGCTCACATGGTTTGTTGGTTGATGTCGCTAACAGGCGCCTGGTTAATGCACTGTCCTTTGATTCTATCTCCTGTACAGCTCGAGCGTCCCGGCCAACAGCATAAGCCAACGTCACAGCTGCATGCGGTAAGTTCCACACACTGCTCACTCAGTTCCCAGCACTCACGGTCCCGACATTTTCGGCGGCCGTCGCTAAGCACGGGGTGGAGCATTTTATTACCACCACCGGGCCACCCGTTTTTGCAAAACCTCGGCACTCGGACACAGCTAAACTGGCCATAGCGCGTGAGGAGTTCGCCAACCTGGAGAGGTTGGGCATCATCAGGAACTCAAACAGCCCATGGGCTTCCCTGCTACACATGGTCCCTAAAGCTGATGGTTCATGGCGACCTTGCGGGGATTTCCGCAGGTTGAAGAACGCCACAGCGCACGACTGCTACCCAATTCCCCACATCCAGGATTTTTCCATTCACTTGGCAGGAGCGCGTGTTTTTTCTAAAATAGACTTGGTCCGCGGTTACCACCAAGTCCCAGTGTGCGCTGAGGACATACCCAAAACAGCGGTGATAACTCCGTTTGGCCTATTCGAGTTTTTGCGCATGCCATTCGGGCTTAAAGGGGCTGCACAGACGTTCCAACGCATGATGGACGCAGTGCTGCACGATCTCCCTTTCGTATTCGTCTACCTGGACGATATCTTGGTAGCCAGCGCGTCCGAAGACAAACACGAAACCCACCTCACGGCGGTTTTCTGGAGGTTGGGAGAGCACGGTTTGATAATCAACCCAGCGAAGTGTCAGTTCAGGGTGACACAGATTGATTTTTTGGGACACCACGTCTCTCCCGAAGGAGCGGTTCCGCTGCCTGACAAAGTGCGCGCGGTAGCAGATTTTCCCCGACCACAAACGGTCAGGGTGCTACAGGAGTTTTTGGGAATGGTGAATTTTTATAACCGTTTCCTCCCCCGCGCAGCGCAGCTCATGCAACCACTGTACGCCGCGCTCAAAAAACAGAAACCCGCGAATAAGATCGAATGGTCCCCGGAGCGAGAGCGGGCGTTCTCGGAAGTCAAAGCAGCCCTGGCTAACGCCGCGTTGCTGGCACATCCACACCCAACGGCCCGCATAGCGCTCACTACTGACGCATCAGATGTGGCCATAGGGACGGTCGTGGAGCAGCGTGTAGCCAGGGCTTGGCAGCCGCTCGCCTTTTTCAGCAGGACTTTGCGCGATAGTGAACGTAAATGCAGCGCGTTCGACAGGGAGTTGCTGGCTCTCCACTTGGCCATTCGCCATTTCCAGTTCTGGCTGGAAGGTCGCTGTTTCACCGCGTTCGTTGACCACAAGCCACTAACATTCGCGATGGCCAAGGTTTCAGAACCATGGTCGGGCCGGCAGCAGAGACAGCTGGCCGCGATCTCAGAGTTTACTACCGATATTCAACATGTGTCGGGTAAACTGAATGTAGTGGCAGACTGCCTCTCACGTGCCGTGGCGGCCCCGGTCCGCATGGGATAGATTACACAGCCATGGCCGCGGAGCAGGTTAGTGACGTGGATGTGCGCGCGCTCCAGTCTGGACCAACAGGGTTAAGGCTGGAGAGTAGGGTGCTGCAAGAAGGTATGCCCCCCCTAATCTGCGATGTCTCCACTGGGCGAACGCGTCCCGTGTTACCGGCCGTGTGGCGCCGCTGCGTTTTTGACTCGATTCATTCTTTAGCGCACCCAGGAGTGCGCGCGTCGGTCAAAATGGTAGGAGAGAAATTTGTGTGGCCGAGCCTTCGCAAACAAGTGAAAGAGTGGGCAGCAGCCTGCATGGCGTGCCAACGAGCCAAAGTACACAGACACACGAAGGCTCCCTTGGAGCCGTTTCACATCCCGGCTAAGAGGTTCGACCACGTTCACGTGGACCTCGTGGGCCCCCTCCCGCCATCACAGGGGTGCACGCACCTTCTGACAATGGTGGACCGCACCACGCGCTGGCTGGCGGTGGTTCCACTGGCGTCAACCACAGCCGAGGAGGTGGCGCGCGCGTTTTTAACAGCATGGGTGGCGCGTTTTGGAGTCCCGTCGGACATTACGTCCGACAGAGGCCCCCAATTTGTTTCCGAACTTTGGTCCACAATGGCCCGCAGCCTGGGTGTCACAATTCACTGCACAACCGCGTACAATCCACAGGCTAATGGATTATGAGAACGTTTTCATAGGTCATTGAAAGCGGCTCTCAGGGCGTCACTGACTGATGCAAATTGGGTAGACAAGCTACCGTGGGTTTTATTGGGGTTACGTTCTGCGCCTAAAGAGGATTTGGAAGCTTCCCCGGCTGAACTCGTTTTTGCGCAGCCACTTCGGCTGCCCGGGGAGTTCCTCCCAGATAATCCTGTGCCGGGCAGCTCCCTGTCTCAGCTGTTGCAGCGTAACATTGACACAAACACGCTGCCGGGCCCTGTTCACCACAGTTTTCCGCACGTTTTTGTGCCTAAAACTTTGAAAAACGCCGAGTTTGTTTTTGTCAGACACGATGCACATCGACCCCACTGCGCCCACCTTATGATGGACCGTTCAGAGTGCTGGAAACAGGGGACAAGCATTTTTTGCTAGATTTGGGGGGTAGGAGGGAAAAGGTTGGCATAAACAGACTCAAACCTGCTTTTGTGGTGGCGGACGAGCAAGTGCTGTTGGCGAGGGCCCCTCGGCGTGGAAGACCCCCACGGGGAGCTTCCCAGAGTAAAATTTCCCCAGCACACACACAGGGACAGACAAAGGGTTTTCACCCCCAAACATCAGCTCCCCAGCATGACAGCGCCGCGGAGGCGGTGAATCCTGGTTACAGCAGATACGGGAGAAGACTGAAGCCCAAGCAGCATGTGGATTGATGTTTAATGATTCTGTCACAGCATACGGACTGTTATTCTTTTGTTCGATCCAATATGCTCGGGGGGGGTAGTGTGGCCGCACATGGGGAGAACATAATGAGTAGCATCTTAGATAAGAACAAAGAGCAGAGTTTTCCTTGGAGATAACAGGAAGTTGTGAAGAATGAAGCAGTGTGATCTTTTGTGTGTCAGAGACTGCTAGGAGGATCCTTTGTGTAGCAGGATGTTAAAGGATTAAGGAAGTGAATGCAATGTGACCTTTGATGTGAATGCAATGTGACCTTTGATGTGTAGAAGCAGCTGTAGGAAGGCCTGAGTATTTAAGAGAAGAGTTTTTTCTGAGATGTCCTCTTCCTGACTATGCTTCTGTGTGAGAATATGTAATAAACTGTGTGAGTCAAATCCGCCTCGTCATTTACACACTCCACACACCTTTCTATATTAAACTCACCAAGACGACCCACAGGTTTTTACACAGATCATCTACAGCCTCTCTTGTTCATTCTCAGTGCAAAAAGACTGAAAAACGGGTACGTGACTCAGCACTCTGTTCGGATGGCGGGACTAATATCGCTCTTAACAAATAAAAAGGTCAAGATCACCCAACGTGACCATGAAACAGGAAAATAAAAGTTGGCTAACAAGGATCACACTTCCTCTTTTCAAAATAAATGTTTTTTTCAAAATAAAATCACACAAATGCATTAACGCAATTGAAATGTGAGAAAAAGGGTCATTTTCTCAGCTGGGTTACACATTACCTTGCACATTTATTGTAATAAAAATTATTGTTTCACTTCTACAGTGATCCCTCGCTACTTTGCGCTTCACCTTTCGCGCCCTCAGTGCATCGCGGATTTTTCAAAAATATTCATCAAAAATTCAAAATTGAGAAATAATGGGCGGGCGCTAGCAGAAGGCAGGGGGACTACATTAGACCATCACGTGTCAACACGGAGAGCAGCACAACTCTCTGTTCGCTGTTGTCGTGTTGGCTGGGCTCGGAAATCTCGCAAGCTGATTGGCCGAGACGTTTCACCCCGCAAGCTGATTGGCCGAGACGTCTCACCCACCTCCTCTCCCTGCCAAGCACCCATGAAGGGAAGAAAGACCGCATTCATTGCTTTTTATCGCTCGTGTTACTTAGTCTCGCCGCGTGGAACTTTTTGCTGTTCTCTTGTGTCATTTTGTGCGAAATAGTCTTCCCGTCGAGGCACTACGCCGCCTCCTGCAGCTTCAGCTCTATCGGAAGCTGCCCTCGCTGATCCTGCGCCTCCAGCACCTCACGATGAGGCGTCACCTGAGGAGCAGTAAAGCTCTCATTAACCTGTGCAGTAAATCATTTTCATCTTGAGTTACGTATCTTGTTACAAGAATAAAAGAGTTCTAAAAACATATTTATGTACACTTTGTTTACATCTACGTATGTATGTACACGTACACACACACACGTATCATATGAGAGAGAGAGAGTGAGAGAATGAACGTACGTATTGTTTATGGATGACGTCATTGGGGTGACGCTACTTCGCGGTTTTTCACTTTTCGCGGTCGGTTCTGGAACCCATTAACCGCGATAAGTGAGGGATCACTGTATTATTGTTTCCTACTGTGTCTGCTTTTGGGTCATATGCCAGACACCATAACAGTGTGTCACCAGCAAAACTGACCCAGCGGACACAGGATGGAAGTGATAAAAGACCAGCTCACGGCTCTTGAGCAATGGCTTGATCAGACTGATTACCAGACCCAGGTCATTGTGAATGAAGTTAACAAGCTCACCGAACGCTTGACCCAGCTTGAAACCATGGCTCAGGGCCTTGCAACAACTCTTTCCACCATCGCAGCTACAGCTAGCTCTTCCCCCCCCCCCCGGCCAGGCCATTCCCTACTGGTCTCCACACCTCCCCACTATAGCAGTCGGTTGGGGGGAGGCGGCAGGTTCCTTTTGCAGTGTCAGCTTGTGTTTGACCGTGTCCCGGATGACTTCCCCTCTGACCGCAGTCAGATTGCATTTTTAAAGGGGCTCCTCGACGATCGCGCTCTTTCGTGGGCCCAAGCCATTATCCAGGGGCTGAATTATAACGCCTACACCTACAACCGTTTTTCGGATGAATTCACACATGTTTTTGACCATTTGGAACGGGAGAGGACAGCATCTTCCCGGCTCATGACTATTCGCCAGGGGGCTAGATCAGCAGCCAAGCACTCCATTGATTTCCAGGTTCTCGCTGCCTCCACGGGTTGGGATGGCGTTGCGTTACGCTCAGCGTTCACCCACAGCCTCAATTCTATGCTTTGCAATGAGCTCACCCATCTTTGGGACAAACCCAAATTACTTGACAGGCTCATCTCTCTCATCATTAAACTGGACAATAGGCTACGAGAATGCTCGAGGGAACAATAGTCTGGCTCTCGGTTCCTAGCTCGCTCATCACCACCCCGCATGCAGCTCCTCTCCCTTCCGCCGCCTGACTCACCAGAACCCACGGTCATGAACCGGCTCAAGCTCTCCCAAGCCGAACGAACAGCCGTGATGTTGCGAGGCGGGGTTGTGTGTATCTATTGTGGGCAAGTGGGTCACTCGGCCACACAATGTTCCGCAAAGAGTCAAAGGCACGGCCCGCTAGTCACAGTAGGGGGACTCGCGGGCAATGCGTCCGGATCCCTGTGTACATATTTCATCTTACCCATACAAGTTTTGCTCAATCACACCGAGCATGTCGGCTCCGTTCTGATTGATTCTGGGGCTGAACAAAACTTTATTTCAGAGAGTCTGGCAACCCGATTAAAAATGCCCTGCAAAAGGCTACAGCATCCTGTAGGTGCATTCGCGCTGTCAGGCCAACAGATGTATCAGGTTGCTAAGCAAACTGTGCCTGTAGTCATGTGGTCCTCAGGGAATTATCTTGAACACCTAGAGTTTTTTGTTCTGTCAGCCTCCACTTCCCCCAAAGTGCTATGGTACCCCTGGTTAAGGCTCTATAATCCTACCATCGACTGGTCTGTGATAGAAATGTTTAGATAAGTTAGGATATTAAATATTTTTACATAGTGTGCTTGGTCTAAATGTCAGTTAAAAGGTTTCACAGCTTACAGCATACATAACAGGATGTGGGTTATTAGCGCTACACACACATACACACACCCAACTGCTTACTGCAATGAAGAATGCTTTCCGTGTACATATAGGGGAATGTCCCCAAGTCATGGGATGGAATGGTTGCATTAAGGAATTGAAAGAAGACAGTTTGAGAATAACAGGAAGCATCTGACTGCAGCCAGCCAGCCACTGGAGGATAAAGGAACATCTGACGAAGAAGCCAGGTTATGACCGGCTCAGCAAGAAGATAGCCATTGTGTGAGGTTGCTGGGACAGCCTCAGAACTAGAGCTATATGTAGCCTTTTCTATTCTTTTTCGGGGTCTTCTGCTCTTCAAGTTGCGCTGGGATGGAGACCTGCAGCTGTGTTACTCTCTGCATGATTCAATAAACGGATAAGTTGAGGCTATTACGACCCGAGCGCTGGTCCTGTCCACGCTCGGGCCACGTATAGCTCGCTGCCGGCCTTGACAGCTGTGGGCTGTATTCTGGCCTCACCGGGCTCTTATTGTGAAGGCGCTCGGTGGGGCTTCCGCCTGTCAAGGCGGGTCAGCTGTCAGTTATTACTGCTTGTTAGCGTTCGCCTTTATAAGGCGGGCGCTGACGGCAGTCCAATTGCGGAAGCATAAGTCAACCTAAGTCGACCTTAAGTCAACGATCGTCAAACAATCCTTGTGAGGCCTCGTTAGACCCTCATGTCAGGTTTGTTTCATTCCTGTCTTGTCATAGTTTAGCTTGTAGTGGCTGGGGTTAGCCCTACGAGTCCCTATATCCCTTAGTGTGTGTGTTTTGCCCTAAGCAGCTCATAGCCTTGTATCCTATCCTGCAAATAAAACATCATTGCAAAACTCACCGGTGACTCTTGGCGTCTTATACTGGCTCGTGAGGGCCAGACATGACAGTATGCTCCCGCCAGACGTCTAAATGGAGACGCCACACTGAGACGCCTTTTTCACCATGAGGTTTTGCAGTTATTGGACTGTTGTTCTTCCTGTCTGGGTGTCAAGTGTCAATTCCTGGGAGAATGCCGTCATCCAGGGGCCGCGGTCGGTGCCTGGGCAAGGAGCTAGCGAGCGCCCTGGAGTATGTTGATGGGTCGCTCCTGGCTGCTACCTTTGACGACAACCCTTACGACATGCTCTGGCACCTGGACTACGCTGAGATTCTGCTGGACAACCTTCCTCTTCACTACGACGACCACCTGGAGGTTATGAGGAGGAGGGCTGAACTCGCCAAACAGTGCCAGATACTCCGTGAGCTGGAGGGAAATCCCAGCAGGAAGCCGAAGAGGAAGCATCCCCGCTCCTCACGTCCAGATCCCGTTCCTGCCTCTACACCGGTCCAGGAGTTCGCTCTGCCCAGGGGTGATCCCCACCAGAGAACGTCGTCATTCAGGAATCCCCCGGAGAAGCTCCAGCTCACAGCTGATTCCATCTGGGACCGAGTGGCGGCTACTCGTTCCGCAACACACCCCTCTCTGATTATTGAGCATGTGACGGCGGCAGTCAGGCTGGTGGAGAGGAATCCTAGATTAAGTGACTTCCCGGAGTTTGCCGACCTCCTCGCCTCGGTCTCGGCACAGGACTGGCGATTCCCGGACCTTACCTTCGCCTCGCCCTCTGCCAGAAAACGCCGTCACCTCCACAATGGACCTCAGCAGAATCCCCGGCTGGACCCGCTGCCGACGAAGCCCGTCAGTGAACCTCCTAGAGCGGCTCCACCTTGTCCTTCCAGGGGGCTCTCTGTCGCCATCCAGCGGGGAGAAGGAGGAACAGCATCCCCTACAGCAGGAACCATCTCTCCTCCGGGAGAGAGGCAAGTGCATGTTAATTTATTACATCATGATTGTAACCTGCCTTGTCTGACTCCTGGGGGTGGAGTTTGGGGTTCGCAGCCCCCCAAGCTCCCTCCACCTGCTGTAGAGATAATGACTAAACCTGCTGTCTCTGTGTCCCCCCCTGTTGAGCGGTCCGCGACGCCAGGCCAATGTCGTAGGATGAAGAGGGGGCCTGCAGTGCTGGAAAGCCTGGATCCGGCCCTGCAGCCACGTCATGGACGGAGAAGAAGAGCGGACTGCGGCCCGGAGCCAGAGCCGACGATAAAGCATCCCCGGGTCTCCTCGTCGGAGTGGTCCGAGCCAGTGGGTCGAGTGTCCTCTGCCCCCACGCCATACGGGTCATCGGCGTGGACAGCAGTGCGGGAGGAACCTCAGGCTGCAGACGACATCTTGCCAGCTGCGGAGCCCGACGCAGCTGAGTTGGAGCCTGCTGATGAGAGTCGTCACCCTGAACCTGGATCGTCGAAGTCCTGGATGGCAACAGAACCCGAGTGCAGGCAAGTGCTCCCTCTTGTTTCTCTGTCCCCTGTTTTGGAGCTTTTTTGCCTGCCTCCCGGGGAGGCGAGTGAGGAGCAGCCGCCTGCTGCGCCCGAGCTCGTCTCGCTGGGTTCTGTTGCTACCGGTGATTCTGATCCTGGTTTTCTTGTTGTTTGTGAGCCTCGTTGCAGTGTCGCCGGCATGGAACCAGTCGGAGTCACTGGGTTGGAGGTCCCAGGTTTGGGGGTGGAGATCGTCAGCAGAGCTGCACCGACCCAGTCGGGATCCGTCGTGGAGGCTGCTGTGGCCCAATCGGGGTCCGACGTGGGTGCAGCCAGAACTCAATCGGGGTCCAGCGGAGGTGCAGCGCCGGTGTGGTCCGCGGACGGGGGAGGAGCTTCAGACCTTTCGGCATCGGACGGATTACGGGCTCATCCTGGTCTTGTCTCTCTACTCGGTCATCGCCCCTGCGCATCATCGCCGGGGGCCGTGGGGGTCCCTGTTCGCTCACCCCGGCTCTCCTGAGTTTTGTCCTCATCAGGGAGGCCGCTGCGGGCTGTTTTTTCTCCAGGACTGGTGGCTGAGGGATGCGGGTCGGCCGCCTGAGGGACTGCTTCGCCGGTTCGGCGCCCCGGGTCAGCCACCCGACGTGTTGTGTGTTTCGTTGGGTGACCTGGTTTGGCCACCAGAGGAGCGGACGTGCTGGGCGTTGGACTGTGGTGAGCCGCCTGGTCATGTTCCGCCTCCCGTGACCACCCGCCGGCCGTTGGACCCGGGGAGACCGCCTGAACTGTTCCTATGGCACCTGGTCTCCACCGGTCGGCATAAACTGTCGGGGGGGGGGGGGTAGTGGTTACTTTCTGGTGTTGTCCTGATCCAGTTATTGTGCTGTTTTTTTTCCTTGATATTCTGTGTTCCCCTATGTCTTGCAGTTGCTCTATTTTGTTTTGCGTATAGTTAAGTATGAGTCAATAATTGTTCTGTTTTCCCGTATTTGGTTATTTGAAGATTCACTTGAGCAGTCACACAAGTGAGAAACCATTTTCTTGTGAAACATGTGGGCAAGGATTTAATTTTCTCTTTCTGTCTTGTGCTGTTGCTGTAATTATTCGAGCATTTAATCCAATTTGAGTATTTAATCTGTGGAGTTGGTATTTCTTGTCATTGTCCTGCATTTAGTTATCCTGACCCAGTAATTCTGTTTTTTTTTCTTTTCTCCATGATATCCTGTGCAATTTTCTGTAATCGTTGATTAAGTATCTAATTTAATCTGAGTATTTGGTGTTTCTTGTCATTGTCCTGTGCTTAGTTTTTCTCTCTTCCTGGTCTTGTTTTGGGTTTGGTCTCTCTCCCTCCGGACCTACCCCCAACCGCCCACCCTGGATGGGGGGGGGGATGGGCGTTCTGGAAGCCCGCCTTCGGGGGAGGGTACTGTTACGACCCGAGCGCTGGTCCTGTCCGCGCTCGGGCCACGTATAGCTCGCTGCCGGCCTTTACAGCTGTGGGCTGTATTCTGGCCTCACCAGGCTCTTATTGTGAAGGCGCTCGGTGGGGCTTCCGCCTGTCAAGGCCGGTCAGCTGTCTGTCATTACTGCTCGTTAGCGTTCGCCTTTATAAGGCGGGCGCTGATGGCAGTCCAATTGCGGGAGCATAAGTCAATCTAAGTCGACCTTAAGTCAATGATCGTCAAACAATCCTCGTGAGGCCTCGTTAGACCCTCATGTCAGGTTTGTTTCATTCCTGTCTTGTCATAGTTTAGCTCGTAGTGGCTGGGGTTAGCCCTACGAGTCCCTATATCCCTTAGTGTGTGTGTTTTGCCCTAAGCGGCTCATAGCCTTGTATCCTATCCTGCAAATAAAACATCATTGCAAAACTCACCGGTGACTCTTGGCATCTTATACTGGCTCGTGAGGGCCAGACATGACAGAGGAATAGTTCATCTCATGTGATTTTTAATCCTCTGGTGCATTTCTAAATGGTTTTGTGCTAACTGTCTAATTTTGAACACACTTTTCAGAGTCCAGTTTTACAACTTGGTGACCGCCGACGAGATTGGTCAGTTGGCCAGCTCCACTGATGAACATTGGAGGTGACCGGACAAAAAGTATTTGCCTGTTTACTACAGACAATTCAGGGCACCCAATTTCACAAGGTAAGCAAGAAACCCCTTCTAAATTCCTGTAGAACTGTCTGTAATACTCAGTCAAAGTAAATCTTTTTGTCATAATTATCCATCCATCCATCTTCTTCCGCTTAATCTTTTTCGGGTCGTGGGGGGGCTGGAGCCTATCCCAGAATCTTTTGGGCGAGAGGCAGGGTACACCCTGGACAGATCGCCAGTCCATCGGAATAATTTTTACAAAAATTTTAGAATATAATGTAATTTTTTTGAAAAAATTAAGAACATGCAGAGAGTATTTTAATCATCACATTTTAGAATAACATTAATGAGCAGCCTAGTCAATGGTACATTTTAGGGTCAAATCAATGAGCCGCCTTTTACAGAGAAATAAGAAGTATCAATACAGAAAAAGAAGTACTATATATTACAAGAATCTCAATTTCAATCAACGAGAGAGTAATATATAAATGAAGTACTATATATTACGACAATATCAATTTCAATCAACGACCGAGTAATATATTGTCATAAACTGGCCCCTCTGGGGCAGAAAGACAGACCCAAGCACTGAATTGTAATTGTGACATTTATTGACGAAAATAACATAAAGTTCAAAAACAGTGCAGACAATACAAAAATGCAAAAACAAGAATAACTTACAGGGAGGTGCCCTCCAGAGCCGCCTTAGCTCTGGAGGAGATGAGGAAAAATACAGAGGGATAAGTCCAAACAACTTCAGACAATTCAATAGTGCCACAGTGAAACAATGAATTAACAAAGCTTTAATACATGGGACACAAATGAGCCACAGCTGTAGGCAGGCTGAGCGAGCAGGTGACCTAATAAACAATCACTCACAGCTGGGAACTGGGGATCAGAGGAGAACTCTCTGATCTGTTCTGATCTCTGATCTGGAACTGGGAGAGGAGGAAGGGGGCTTGTGTCACAAAACCAAAAATAACAGAAACTGACAAGAAAATAATAACAGACATAAAATACTCAAAAATACACGGAGTCTGAGCTCTGGGCTCAGACATATATGAATGATGATAATAATGGGCATTTAAGGAACACACCACAAGTAAAAGTACTATATATTACAAGAACCTCAATTTGAATTTATTTTGGATAATACAGTACAGGTTAAAAGAAACTGTATAATATAACAACAAGGTCAAATTAGACAAAGACTCCTTCTACTAAACAATTCCACGTGAGTTATCCGAAATGGGTGATGGCTGAAGCCGCAGCTTATATTGCCCACCCATATTCCATCCAAGAATTCAAAAGAAAAAAGAGTAAACAAGACAAGAGTGATTACAATTTAGAACAAAGCTAAGACAAAGTGTGACTGAGAGAAAAAAAAAGAAAACTAAGCTAAGTTAAGCGGTTACTATTCAAGACAAACCTAAGACAGAATGTCACAGAGAGAAAAAAAAAAAACAAAAAAAAAAACAACTAAGCTACAACACAACACAGGCTGGATATGTCAATCCTTATGTGAGTTTACATGTCGTCTTGTAAATATGTTTGGAGTATTTCTTCCTTTAGTTTTTGTTTAAATTGTCCAAGCGTTGTACATGATTTTAATTCAGGTCCATAATCGTTCCATAATCTGACTCCTTGCACTGAAATACAGTGTTGCTTGGTGGTTGTTCTCACTGTAGGCTTTTGAAATATACATGTTCCTCTGAAGTGATATCGTTTCTCCCTTGTTTGGAACAACTTTTGGATATTTGCGGGCAGTGATAAATTCTTTACTTTGAACATTATTATTGCAGTTTTAAAGTCAACCAGATCTTTCAACTTGAGAGTTTTTTGTTTAAGAAAAAGTGGGTTTGTTGGTTCCCTGTAAGCTGCTTTGTTTATTATTCTAATAGCTCTCTTTTGAAGCATAAAGAGTGGATATATGTTTGTTTTGTATGTATTTCCCCATACTTCATTACAATATGTCATGTATGGGAGTATTAATGAATGATACAAGGTGTATAGTGTGGGTTGATTCAGCAAATATTTCACTCTGTGTAATATTGCAATTGATTTGGAAACTTTACCTTTAATATAATTAATATGTGACTTCCAACACAGTTTGTTATCAGTTATTACTCCAAGGAATTTAGTTTCAGATACCCTTTCAATCTCTACACCATTTACACTGAGTTTGGGTACTGGATTGTTGTGATGGTTGTTAAAGACTATAAATTTTGTCTTACTTAAATTGAGCGTTAATTTGTTTGAATCAAACCACAGTTTAAGCTTTCCTAATTCCTTCCCGAGTGTATCCAGAAGTTGTTCCAAATTGTTTCCACTGCATAGCAGATTAGTGTCATCGGCAAACAATATTAAGTCCATTTTTTCTGAAACTTTACATATATCGTTTATATACATATTGAATAATAATGGTCCCAAAACTGAACCCTGTGGGACTCCACAGGTGACCTTCAGCAACTCTGAGTTTTTGTTGCTAACACATACATACTGATATCTATTCTTTAAGTAACTACTTAACCAGGACAGTGCTACCCCTCTAATACCAGAATTTTGTAGTTTCTTTAATAATAAATTATGATCTACTGTATCAAATGCTTTTTTAAGATCTAGGAATACTCCAACTGAATACTCTTTATTTTCAATGGCTGTTGATATTTTTTCTGTAAATTCCATTAGGGCATATGCAGTTGTCCTCTTGTGTCTGAACCCATATTGCTGCTCACATAATAAATCATTCTTCAGTATGAAGTTGTCAATTCTCTCATAGAATATTTTTTCAAGTATCTTGGAAAATTGCGGTAATAGTGAAATTGGTCTATAGTTTGAGAGTTCCCCTCTGTCGCCCGTCTTGTATATCGGAATTACTTTAGCTATTTTCATTGCATTGGGAAATATACCTGATTGGAGAGACAGGTTGCAGATATACGTCAGTGGTTTTACTATGCATTCGATAACAGTTCAATCAATGAGTGAGTTATATATACAGTGGGGCAAAGAAGTATTTAGTCAGCCACCAATTGTGCAAGTTCTCCCACTCAAAAGATGAGAGAGGTCTCCAATTTTCATCATAGGTATACCTCAGCTATGAGAGACAAAATGAGAAAAAAAAATCCAGAAAATCACATTGAAGGATTTTTAATGAATTAATTGGTAAATTCCTCTGTAAAATAAGTATTTGGTCAATCCCAAAAGTTAATCTCAATACTTTGTTATATACCCTTTGTTGGCAATGACAGAGGTCAGACGTTTTCTGTAAGTCTTCACAAGGTTTTCACACACTGTTGCTGGTATTTTGGCCCATTCCTCCATGCAGATCTCCTCTAGAGCAGTGATGTTTTGGGGCTGTCGCAGGGCAACACTGACTTTCAACTCCCTCCAAAGATTTTCTATGCGCTTGAGATCTGGAGACTGGCTAGGCCACTCCAGGACCTTGAAATGCTTCTTACGAAGCCACTCCTTCGTTGCCCGGGCAGTGTGTTTGGGATCATTGTCATCTGAAAGACCCAGCCACGTTTCATCTTCAGTGCCCTTGCATTGCAGACTGCATTCCATGAAACAATTACCCAGGCACAAAAAAAAAAAAAAAAAACACACTCTCAGGTCAAAAAGCAAATACAACACAGGACAGAGAAAAAAAAAAAACAGAACAATTACAGGACCAGACTACACCCCAAAATACATGAAACACAATTATACAGGCACGAAAACAAAAATACCACATTCTCAGGTCAAAAAGCAAATACAACACAGGTCAGAAAAAAAAAAACAACACAGAACAATTACAGGGCTAAACCACCACCAGGAATGACCTCTACCCCCGACAGTTCATGCCGACCGGCGGAGACCAAACGCCACGGGAACAGTTCAGGCGGTCTCCCCGCGTCCAACGGCCGACGGGTGGTCACGGGGGGGCGGAACATGACCGGGCGGCTTACCAAAGTCCCAGGTCCAGAAAGTCCACTCCTCCGGTGGCCGAACCAGATCGCCCAGTGAAACACACAATATGTCGGATGGCCGACCCAAGGCGCCAAACCAGCGAAACAGTTCCTCAGGCGGCCGCCCCGCATCCCTCAGCCACCAGTACTGGGGGAAAACAGCCCGCGGCGGCCTCCCTGGTGAGGACAAAACACGGGAGAGCCGGGGCGAGCGAAAAGGGACCCCCATGGCCCCCGGCGATGATGTGCAGGGGCGATGACTCTGAAGAGGGGACAGAAGGCAAGGATGAGCCCGAACTGGGTCAGGCGGCGAAGGGTCTGCAGCTCCTCCACCATCCGTAGACCACACCGGTGCTGCACCTCCGCTGGACCCAGATTGGGTCTCGGCTGCACCCACGTCAGGCGCCGACTGGGCCAGAACTGTACCTGCGGCGGACCCCGATTGGGCCTCTGGCACACCCACATCGGACCCCAATTGGGCCAAAGCAGCTCCCGCGATGGACCCCGATTGGGTCTCAGGCGCACCCATGTCGGACCCCGATTGGGCCAAAGCAGCTCCCGCGAAGGACCCCGATTGGGTCTCAGGTGCACCCACGTCGGACCCCGATTGGGCCACAGCAGCCTCCACAATGGACCCCGACTGGGTCTCGGGCGCACCCACGTCGGACCCCGATTGGGCCACAGCAGCCTCCTCAATGGACCCCGACTGGGTCGGTGCAGCTCCGCTGACGACCTTCACCCCTGAACCTGGAACCTCCAATTCACCGACCACGACTGGCTCCGTGCCGGTGACACTGTAAGGAAGCTCAGAACATACAGAAAAACCGGGATCAGTATCACCGGCAGCAACAGAACCCAGCGAGACGAGTTTGGGCGCAGCAGGCGGCTGCCCCTCACTCGCCTCCCCGAGAGGCAGGCAAAAATGCTCCAACACAGAGGACAGAGACACAAGAGGGAGCACTTGTCTGCACTCGGGTTCTGTTGCCATCCAGGACTCCGTCGATCCAGGCTCAGGGCGAAGAAGTTTGTGCATAGGCTCCAACTCAGCTGCGTTGGGCTCCGCAGCTGGCAAGATGGATTCTGCAGCCTGAGGTTCCTTCTGCGCTGATGCCCACGCCGATGACCCATATGGCGTGGAGGCAGGGGACCCTCGACCCACTGGTTCGGACCGCTCCGGCGAGGAGACCTGGGGACGCTTCATCGTCGGCACAGGCTCCAGGCCGCAGTCCGCTCTTCTCCTCTGTCCACGGCGTGGCTGCGGGGCTGGATCCAGGCTCTCCAGAACCACAGGCCCCCTCCTCGTCCGGCGACGTAGGCCTGGCGTCGTGGACCGCTCAGCGGAGGAAGACACAGAGGCAGCAGGTTTAGTTATTGTAACCACAGGAGGTGGTAGGAGCTCGGGGGACTGCGAACCCCGAACTCCGCCCCCAGGAGTCAGACAAGGCAGATCACAATTATCATGTAAAGAATGAACTAGCACTTGCCTTTCTCCCGGAGGGAAGATGGTGCCTGCTGTAGGGGACGTAGTTCCTCCCTCTCCCCGCTGGATGGCGACAGAGAGCCCCCTGGAAGGACGAGGGGGAGCCACTCTCGGAGGTCCGCTGACGGGCTTTGCCGGCAGCGGGTCCAGCCGGGGATTCTGCCGAGGTTCACCTTGGCCATGGCGCCGACGTCTTCGACGGCCCCCAAACAGCGCGAACTCCTGGACCGGATCCGGGACAGGAACGGGATTCCAACGCGGGGAGCGAGGATGCCTCCTCCTCTGCTTCCTGCTTTCTTCCTCCTCCAGCCCACGGAGTATCTCGCGCTGTGCGGCGAGTTCAGCCCTCCTCGTTATCACCTCCGGGTGGTCGATGTAGTGGAGAGGAAGGTTGTCCAGAAGAACCTCGGCGTAATCCAGGTGCCAGTGCATATAGCTGGAGTTGACGTCAAAGGTAGCGGCGAGGAGCGTCTCGTTGACGTACTCCAGCGAGCTCGCTAACTCTTTGCCCAGGCGCCGACCGCGGCCCCTGGATGACGGCATTCTCCCAGCAATTGACACCCAGACAGGGAGGAACAATAGTCCAATTTACTCAAAAACTCACGGTGAAAAGGCGTCTCGGTGTGGCGTCTCCGTTTAGACGACCTTGGCAGCAGTATTCTGTCATGCGGTGACCCTCGCGGGCCACCATAAGACGCCAGAAGTCGCCAATGAGTTAGTTTTGCATTGATGTTTTATTAACGAGACACAAGACACAAATACAAGACTATGAGCCGCTGTGGGCAAAAATACACTACACAGGATACAAGGGATCGTAGGGCTAACCCCAGCCACTACGACCTTAACTATGACATGAACGAGAACAAGAATGAGGATACATACATGCATAAACCTTGAAGCGAATGCTGACATCACCCAAGGAATCTCTCAGGATGCTTGACCAGGTGTTTGACAAAGTTTGACAAATACTGCTGCATCAACCAGCTGTCAGCGCCCGCTAATAAAGCCGGCGACTAACAAGCAGTGATGCAGAACAGCTGATCGGCTCTGACAGCAGGAAGCCCCACCGAGTGCTGTCACAATAAGAGCCTGGGGAGCCAGAATGTAATCCACTGCTGTCAAAGCCGGCAGAGATGATGCACAGCCCGAGCGTGGACGAGATCGGCGCTCGGGTCATAACATATTTATCCTATTGGTGGCAAACTCACTTTTTTGAGCAATAACAACACCGTTCTCTCCTGGCTAATGAGTGTTAGCAAGAAGCGCTAGCTAGCTAGTAGCCAACTCTGCTGAGTCGTGCTTGCTTTGTCTGAAGTATTTGCTTGTGAGAGCAAAACGATGAAATATGCTTATCCTGGTTAAAAAGTTTTGTGTACGTGTTGCACTTTGGTGCTGTGCATTAAGTTGTGTGTATTTTCTTTCTAGAATCTGTTTCCACGTGCCAGGGGTCCGCCTCCATCAACGTCTGGCACGACACGTTCAAGTGCTGGTAAGACACAATAAACAAAAGATTAACACCCTGTTGTATTTATGAATACAGGTCAAGTGGACCCCAGGATCCAAAATCTCAACATATGCAAGTGCATTTTCAAACCAGTGATTTATAAAGTGATTCATATAATTTCCTAAAGCCTCATAATAGACACACATACCTATTCTGTGGATTTTCCAAAAACAGTGTTGTCGTGCTGTTTCTTTTCCACTCTAAATCCCTGAATTGAAAATGTACTTGTACATGTACAGAGTGGATCTTGGGGTGCTCACTTGTCAGGGGTCCACAACCTGGTTCCATTTTTAGCTGTGGTGGAGGAAGTACTGATATAATTCTTGTTTTTAAATAACTGATGTAGCACATGAACTCACTTTCGAATGTACTTGCAGTCAACGTGCTTCACTGAAATGATTCAAGTCAGCTGACTGTGTTAACTCATTCAGATTTCTGAGGCCACAATAACAACAAATTATTTTAAACATAACCTGGTGCCTGCAAAATCTGCTCTACCGAGGTGCAGCAACATGACAATTGTGCTTAAATACAACAACGAAGCATTTTTGTCACAACCCACCACTGGCTTTCACAAGTGTATTTCCCTAACATGTGTTTTGAACTTACTTTAACTAACCACCATCCATTTCTGTCTTTCGTCTAGGCAAGAGGAAAAGGAGCCACCCCACAACGGACCTTGCCACTGTGTTTGCCCAGATGCACGGTGACGAGGTGCGGCTCCATGAACGGCAGCTTGAACAGCACCGTGAAGCACTTGCCCAGCACATGCAGGCCATCAACCGGCTTGCCAATGACGCATGTGAAGCAAGGGAGCAAGAAGTCGCCTTCCAAAGGGAGAAGATGACACAAACTGCTGCCTTCAATCAAGCTTTCCTGGCTGAACTGGGCAAGCTTGTGAACATGATGAGTGGCCGGCGTGTGTGACCCTGTCTCCCCACCCCCAGTGTTTTTTTAACTTGTGTACATACGAAACAAAACAGTCTGTAATTGTGCTGCTACTTGTAATAAACCAGTGACTGTATTTGCATCATGATTGTGTTTTGTCTGTTATGACACTGGTGGGAAAAGAGTCAATAATTACATACACATCCTCTCTTCTGACCAAATTCAGCTGTAAATCAGGTTATGTGTCTGTAGTACATTACCAAAGTTTTAGAAAAAAAAGGTTGCTAGACAATTTTATTGGAGTATATTATGGAGTCTAATTACTTAAACATCCTATAAAAGTCAATAGATCAAGGTCAGGTTGTAGGTTGTGGAAGCAGTTTTGTACCAACAAAATCTTGTGATGCAGCAAATCATGACATTGTAATTAAAAAACATTTAGATGTATTTTGGTAATCCAGCCATGCTATGTTTCCATGTCATCTGTGTGTAATGGTAAATAATGACAGATTTTTCTTAACCAAAATTCTACTTTTTCACCCTGGAAAATTGGCAGTAATGCTAAGGGGTTAAGAAAAAGTAAAGAAAAAGTTTGTGTTTGCATCATGACTTTGTATTTTGTCTGTTAAGACACTGGTGTGAAAACAGTTAACAGCACAAACCATTTATCAGTGACTTTGATAATAATGGCTCATTTTTAAGAAAAAGTAACCAAAAACAATTATTTTATTTACTGAACACTGTGTTGTTGGATGTGCCAGTGCAGAAGACACTGCACACTTTAGTGATAGTACCAGTATGTGGAGGAATTCTGGGCCATATTAGCATCTGTATTTTCTAATAATGGATTAGGGCAGGGGTGTCCACTCATGTGCCACGGAGGGCCAAGACCCTGCAGGCTTTACCTCCAACCAGTGTCTTCAACAGCAGATTCCACCAAATTTCTTCCACTGACTGCTGATCAGTGAAAACACCTGCTGAAGAGACTGGGTAGAAGAGAGAACCTGCAGGGTCTTGGCCCTCCATGGCACATGATTGGTTACCCCTGGGTTAGGGTTTAATGGGATTTAACATTTGAACACAAACTGCTTTATGGTTCATAATTCTTTTGGCAGACTTACACCAAACCAAAAGTGATTTCTCAAACTGCTTGATTGTTCTTAGACAGCTTATCCAATATTTTAGTATTTATGTCACTTGGTGGTAACCTTCACACATAAAACAAAAGTGGAGACAGAGCTGTAAAAAGTACAAAGGTTTATTGTCAAAATTCACAGTGCAGTACTACATGAATACATGTATAGTACATTGTTGATGCAGATGTAACACCTACAAAGGTAAATTACAGGGAATGGGCTGTATAGTATGTACTAGCATACAACACAGTGTAATAGGACAACAATGATGATGGACCAGTATCAGAGTCACCTAGATTTGACTACAAGAGCAGTAATAAACTTTAGATAAAGGAGAGACCACAGACCAGGAAGTATGTTTAAAATGCCGGCTTATTATTAAATGGACAAGAGAACAATGACATACATTAACATAGAATAAATCCCCTTTTGTGTTTAGACCTCTTAGTTAGATTTAAAAGGATTTAGTTTAGTTTTAATTGGTTGCACCCTTTAGTTTCTTTTAGTTCAGTTCAAGCTAGTTCTTTAATCTATTTGAGTTATCGCCGTTTTGTTCAAATTAGTTTAGTTCTATTTCGTTTCAAGTTCCTTTCAAGTTTAGTATAGGTACCCTTTAAGTTTAACCATTACCATTGTTTTGTTGTTTACAACCAAACAATTAACATTGTACTGTAAACAATACCTTTACAGTATAATCGTGTATGGTCAATCAAATAAAATTGTAAAAAAAAAATACAAAACTCAAAACAATTCAGCAAGACTGAACAAATCTGTTAACCACAGAATAAGAGTTTTTTTCTTTCAAGTCTACTAATCCTTTAATTCTTCTGAATTAGCAGTCCAGTGTTTTTATCCTGAATCCACTGTTTTTGGTGGAAATGTGGGTGGATCATACCAGTTCAGATGAAAACCATGCAACGTCCAGTAGAGGAGTGATACGCCCTCTAGCTTTCTGGCTCATGCACAGTTCACACAAGGTCCCTTGGGTGGCTCGCCATCACGGTTCAAGCATGTGTTCTTCAAATCTTCAAATCCAGTCCTAATTCGACATATCTTCATCCCAACCTAAGTTGGCCTAATGTAAACAACATAAAATAAGCATACATACTTAAAACGCTAGGTATCTCTAAAACTAAGAAAAAGTCCATTTCCAGTCTTAATTAGTGCTTGTTAAGATGGCGCCAAAATGGCGGACAGAAAAAAAAAAGAAACAAGTCAGGGCATTGACCTATAAGCCCACACCCCAATTTGGCTGAAAATGTACCAAAATATTCACCATTTCCACATAGAATAACAAAAATTCACAACCTTAGCTTTCCATTTGCATAAAATTGTCATATGGGATGAGACGCCGTGTCATCCGGCGCTTCATGCCATATTCCCCCTCAGCCCGGCTCTTTCTGTGACAGCGTCTCAGCGGGCTCCCAGCTGTCAAGTTATACGAGACGGCTGGAGCCCAATTAACCCTCATCAGCTGAGGCGCTGCTGGAGAGTATTAAAGGGAGCAGCTCCGATCATTCGGGGCTGTGACTTCGCACATCGTAGGCTGGAACCCCTTCGCCTGGCGCCAGCCATCTGCTCATCGTTTCTGCATTAGATGTGAGTGTTACACCTGTACGATTATTTGTGCTTTTTGGCCCCACGAGGCCGTGTTCCTTTTTCCCTTTCCCTTATCACAATAAAACATCACAAACTCACTGGCTCGCCCTCGGCTCTCATTGTGTGGCTCGCGAGGGCCACACGTAACAAAAATGACCGATTCATTCCACAAATATAGTTTACAGAAAATAAAATACGCGTTTTCAACTCACCAAGTCCCAATAAACACATGTACACAAATCTCCACAACCCATGACTGGTTGGAAAACCCAACAATACCTTTGTAAAAGTGTAAAAATAACTTTTAGATAACTTTACACTCATTGCTTTCCAGAAAAGAAATTATATTTTCCTCACTCACTGAGTTCTGTTACTTCAGGTACAACTAGGACAGGTTAGAAAACAATAAATAAATAAATAAATAAATAAATAAATAAAAACCTTCTTCAGAGTGCAAAAATAGCTTTTAGGTTAGTTTAGACTCGTTCTCTGCTCTATTTTACTCATTTTTTCTATTCCTCTGCAGCACTTTGCGTGTGTATCTGCGTATTTCCCTCGTTTTGCACAGGAAAAACCTGCAGCAATCCGATTTGCTGTTGCCTGTTGCATGGACTACGCAGCAATGTACCCTTCAAAATAAGAGTTTAAATGCATTTCAGCTATCTTAAAATGTAAATGACAATGAATTGGCATGTTTTAACATATTTTTTTACCCAAATAAAATGTAGTACCATGAACTATAACTTTGTAGACATTTTTAGTAATATTTAGCATATTTACAGAGATTTAGCATATTTACACAATATTTACACAGAGAGTATATATATTTATACAGTATCTACATGTATCTATCCAGTAAATCAAGTATTTTCCACGTAACCTTGTGACTGTATTATTTTAATTACTTTTAATCCTAGATCAAGTTTGTTTTGGCTTAAAATGCATCATAATTGTTAAATATCTTATTATACCTAACTTAGTACTGTTTACCTGTTGAAATATATATTTTACAACTAATATAACCCCATAAATACAATATGGCACCTGGCGATCAAGTTTTGGCAGCTGATCACTTTTTGCCATGACACCACCAGACTCAGTGCTGCTGGAGCAGGTACATCCCATGATGTCTCAACAGTCTCTCTGTGATTTTCACACAGATCAGAGCAATTTGTTGCACAGGAAGCTAAACATTTCTACAGACATTCTTAAGTTCTACAACCACTGAGCATTTGTGAAGCTGGGGTGGCATCAGTGAGAGGCTGTGTTGAACGGACCCACGGTTTGAAGCGGTAATTTTCCCACAAGAGAGCCATCTGAAACACACACACAGAATGCATATTTTATTACCTAATAGCGATAACTTGCAGAAATTACAAGGTAGTACGGTGGACTTAAAGCAAACTAGCATTAGCAATCATTAGCTTACTTTCATATGTGATCTGGTTCATATCCTCATGTCTTCAGCTCTATGGCTTCCTAAAAGCTCCAGTACTTTTCCAGAGTGTTTCATCTCACTGCCTGTCCCCTTCTCTGGCTCTGCTTTTTGGCCTTTACTCTGACAAAAAAACAGAGACTTAGGAGTCACCTTGTAAGCTGCCATGTTATGTTTTGCTTGTGTCGCATGTTTTACGTCACGGGAATGTGGCGCCGCCTTGCTGTAAAAAAATCCCACCCACCCGAGGTGGTACTCAGCTGTAATGGAAACAAAAGCGAGCTGAGTTGAGTAAAGCCAAGCTGAAATGAGTGGGGCCAAACAGGTACTAGTGGAAAAGGGCCATTAGGTGTTGTTGTTGTTGTTATGTAGAGAAGCACACTTGAAAGGCCATGTCTCAAAAACAAAAATCTCTGCTTTGACTGAAGCACATTGGTGGCATCCACATTTGGTTGAGGTTGCAGAACTAGTTGTCTCTGAATGTGAAACATGCCAGAAGTTCAATCCTAAACACACATTAAAGGCTTCTATGGGAGCTTTTCCAGCCCCTGAAGGGCCATGGAAAGACATTGTGATTGACTTTACAGACATGGGCCCAGAAAACAGATGCAGAGGCTACAGATACCTGTTGGTGTGTGTGAACACATTTTCAATATGGGTTGAGGCTAAAGCATGTAAAACAGAAAGTGCAAAGGAAGTGATTAAATGGCTGACAGAGGAAGTGATTCCTAGGCATGGGTCTCCAAGAGTGATCAGATCAGACAATATCAGACATTTTGCAAGTAAACATTTGAAGGAAGTCGAATGTGCCTTAGGCTTAAGGCATAAGTTTGGTTCTGTGGTGCATCCATCTTCCCAAGGGCTAGTTGAGAGAGCAAATGGAACACTGAAAAGAATGCTAGCCAAACAATGCATGGGACAGGCATGACATGGGTTGATGCACTGCCATTAGTGCTGATAGCACTGCAATCCATCCCCAACACGACGCTCTGCCTGACTCCCCATGAGCTACTAACAGGGAGAAAGATGCCAGGACCCTTTGTTGATTCACCTTTGACCCCTAAAAATAGTCAAGCTGTAGAGTTTTCACAGTACATTAAGAGTCTCAGAAAAATATCTGAAGCTCTCTCTCAACAGGTTCCGGATATTCTCAACAAGGACAGACAAGGAGACACTGCTCTATTGGAACCTGGTGACTGGGTGTGGCAAAAAGTGATAAGGCTCCATTGGGATTCTCCTAAGTGGCAGGGACCTTTTAAAGTGATAAAAGCCATATCACATGCAGTACAAGTCTGGAAAAAAAGGAAAGCTCAGTAACTGGATTCACGTGACTCATTGTGCTAGGGCAGCTGAGCCAAGTCAACCTTTATTGCAAACTGTTGAAGACACAGCAAACGTAGGCTAAAATGGTGTTTCCCACATTGCCCAATTGCTCCACTAGGGCAACTTTTTGTCTCTTGTTGCTCCTAGCATTGATCATATCCTCCCCAGTTATCTGGTGGAAAATTCTCCACCAAGATGAAGATTATGAAACTAAGTGCTCAATGCACACACTGATAGGTGACAAAACTGGAACAAAACTAGAAATGCACACTCAAATTGGGAAGCATACCATAGTGACTATTGACTTGTGTGACGTGATTGGATGTGATGATAGAAAAGGTCCTCCATCTTACTGGACAGATAAAAGTGTTTTTGTATGTATACGCTTGGGGATGCCATCATGTCAAAGGTGGAAGGGGCTTTATTGGACTACTGGGAAAGAGGAATATGCCTGGGGCATTAACCCACAGGGGTGGGATGATTATAAAAATAAAATAACTTTAATTCAAGGACAACGGGTTCCAGGTGGACCCCTGAATCTGTTGGTGTTAGTTGTGGGAATCTTTACCAAGAAACCTAGTCCCCTTGAAGATGGTGATTCTTTTTATCTCATTCTAGGAGCACGAGCAGACCATTACACTTTTGCAGGTCTCATTAGAGCAGCCCTTCTCAAATAGTGGGGCGCACAGTGTGATGCCAGAGGGGGGCGCGTGTGACCCCGGGGAACATGCTTTTTTGCCGTACTAGAATAAAGTGTAATTGCACATCCACTACAGCAGGTGGCAGTGGCGCTCTCATTGTCAGAGTGTGCACAGGGAGTATTAGCTCTAGGGTGAAGGGTTTTTTTCACCGTGCATGCGCACACACAGCACAGAGCAGGAGATATGAAGTGCAGTGAACAAACCCTCAAGAGACACCATGGAAAAATATTTAACAGTGATGAAAAGAAAGGCGGCGAGAGACGGAGATAATGAGACAAATGAAAGTCTCCCGAAAGCTAAGACGAGGAAATATGACAAAGCATATGTAGCGCTTGGCTTTACTGTGACTATGGTGGGAGACGAGGAAAGACCGGTGTGTTTACTATGTCTAAAAATGTTGGCAGTGGACAGCATGAAGCCAAATAAATTAAGGCGTCAGTTAAAGACAATACACCCCAGCCACGCTAAGTAACTAACTAACTAACTAACCTGCACTTATATAGCGCTTTTCTAGTCACAAAGACCACTAAAAGCACTTTCACTAATACTAACCCTCTATTCTAAGGGCCCATAGGAAACAGATATCTAGGGACAATTTAGAACAGCCAATTAACCTAACATGCACGTCTTTGGATTGTGGGAGGAAACCGGAGCCCCCGGAGTAAACCCAAGCAGCACAGGGAGAACATGCAAACTCCACACAGAAAGGCTCCAACCCCTGCCAGCCTGGGGATTCGAACCAGGAACCTTCTAGCTGTAAGGCAACAGTGCTAACCACTACACCACCGTGCTGATAAGCCGCTTGAGTTTTTTCAGCAAAAACGTGACAAATATTGCCAACAATCATCCCGCTTTGTGAATGCTACTTTAGTAAACCAGCGAGCACAGTTAGCATCATATAAGGTGGGGTACCAAATAGCTCAGTGCAAAAAACCCCACATCATAGCAGAGGAGCTGATACTGCTTGCAGCATTAGACATGGTCTCTGTCATGCTGGATGACGCAAGTGCAGCAAAAATAAAAACTATCCCTCTGTCCAATGACACTGTCGCCAGATGTATAAATGACATTGCTAACAATCTTAAAGAACAGCTGGTAGATAAACTCAAAGACAAACGTTATGCCTTACAATTTGATGAAGCAACTGACAGCAACAAAGACTGTTTGTTTATTGCTTATGTACATTTTGACATGACAAACTCGCTGTGTGAGGATCTACTTTTTTGTAAACATGTCAGAGACAGAGCCACAGCTGAAGAGCTATTCAAAATGCTGGACTGCTTCCTGACTGAGAATGGGCTAAAGTGGGAGAACTGCATTGGTGTTTGCAGTGATGGTGCACAGACCATGGCAGGGATGAGAAAAGGACTTCGGGTACTCATCAAGAAAGCCTCACCTAATGCTGAGTGGACACACCGTGTTATACACAGAGAAGCACTGGCATCAAAGCACCTTTCCTCTGAATTAATTTTATAGACAAATGATACTATTTATAGTCGCGGGCATGGGTACAATATTCTGTGAAAACGGTGATCCAAGACCAAGTCGACTGTTATGTTTGTGCTGCAGCACGCCCAGGTCTGGCCACTGACCCATTTCCCCTTGATCCTATACGTGACTACCATGACTTTAAATGCCTACTTCAGTTATTTACCACACCTAATATCACTGGGAAGTGCAGTTCAATGCTTTATCTTTTTCCTCCAACACCTGCAATGACACCTCCACCATTCCAACCTTACAAAGGAAATTATATCTGTTTCCAAATGGCAACTGGTTCTTATTCAGTAGGCCACCTGACTTCCTGTCAAACCACCCAGTCAGTAAGAGACACCCAAAACTGAGAGTTATTACATGTGTCCCAACCTAGATCAGACATTTGGTTTTGGTGTGGGCAAATGAGATTATGGCCAATCTTGTCAAAACATTGGAAGGGTACTTGTGCTCCAATACAATTAGTTATGCCTTTCTCAATTTTTTCATTAAGGCCTCTTGACCACCACATTCACAGACATAAAAGAGACACTGGAGTAATGGAAGATACCTTAAGAGGAGTAAGACCCTGGGTGGATGCTACACGCAGAGTGCGAGGTGTCCCAGATGAGTTTAAAGGTTGAAATTATAAAGATGCAATCTTCACTCATCTTATCCCCTGTATAGGACAGGTGATAGAAGGCGCTGAAATACAATCGTGGATTGAGTATTTGTTCTTTAACAAACAACGGATGTTAAACTACACTCTTGATGCTTTAAAAGGTGTGTACGAACAATTAAAAGCATCCTCCTTAATGACTTACCAGAATCGCATTGCATTTGACATGCTCTTCTTGGCAGAGTCAGGGGGAGTGTGCCAAATTTTTGGATCTCTCTGCTGTACTTTTATCCCCAATAATACTCGCCCAGATGGTAGTATTACACGCGCTACAGAAGCCTTAGAAGGCCTTAAAACAGAATTCGGACAAAATACTGGTTATGAGGAAGATGCTTTTACTGCATGGCTGCAGTCTATCTTTGGACGTTGGGCAGGAGTAATACGTTCAGTAATTCTGATTATAATCATCTCACTAGCAGTGATACTCATAGTGGGCTGCTCTGTATTCCATGTCTGAGAACGCTGCTGGAAAGATGTATCATTACGACCCTGTCCAAAGAGCCAGCCCAAAGGATGATGGCTCAAGTCCACTCCCAAGAGGAGTCCAGGTCTCTCCTCCACAACAATGACCATTGTGAATCTGGGAATGACAGTGAAGAAGGAGACGCTATTGTTTGAAATGTATAAATTGTGGCTTTCTGCTATCCACTGTTCTGTCCACTGTTCACACATCCAACACACACTCATACATATAAACTTAGATAAAAAAGAGGTGCGCTGAAGGCACCCTCCTGCGGTGGGCCATGTGCTAGTAACCTCTGGTCCCTTCTTATTTCTTGTGCTCTCGTACAAGTATCTTCAAAATATTGTGCTATTTGCAGTCATGTAGTCAGAATAGATGTGAAGGTTTAAAGCTCTGTTGTACAGCAGGTCTTGAGGCCTGGATACAGCATACAAGGACAGAAATATCTTCTGAGTTGAAATGTTTTGCTTTGCACATTTATCATTTATCCATTTTGCTGTGTTTATTTCACTGATAAAAGTCTTTGTTAAAGGTCGCCAGGCAGTGGTGCCGACATGAGAGTTTTTGCCTGTAAATATGCATCAATGAATAAAGAAAATGCATAAACATGATTGCTTAATAAAATATATACTGCCAACAGGTTTTTCGCTCATGTCATAATCAACGAATAAAACATATCCAGGGTCTGCTTGTTGATGTGCCTGCCTTAAAGGAGCCATAAGAGGGATTTGTGATAGAAATGTTTAGATAAGTTAGGATATTAAATATTTTTACGCAGTGTGCTTGCTTTATAATGTCAGTTAAAAGGTTTCACAGCTTACAGCGTAAAAAACAGGATGTGGGTTATTAGCGCTAAACACACACACACACACACAACTGCTTACTGCGATGAAGAATGCTTTCTGTGTACATATAGGGGAATGTCCCCAAGTCATGGGGTAGTCATGAGGTTGCATTAAGGAACTGAAAGAAGACAGTTTGAGAATAACAGGAAGCATCTGACTGCAGCCAGCCAGCCACTGGAGGACAAAGGAGCATCTGATGAAGAAGCCAGGCTCAGCAAGAAGATAGCCATTGTGTGAGGTTGCTGGGACTGCCCCAGAACTAGAGCTATATGTAGCCTTTTCTATTCTTTTTCAGGGTCTTCTGCTCTTCAAGTTGAGCTGGGACGGAGACCCGCAGCTGTGTTACTCTCTGCATGATTCAATAAACAGATAAGTTGAGGGATAGTTCTCATGTGATTTTTAATCCTCTGATGCATTTCTAAATGATTTTGTGCTAACTGTCCAATTTTGAACACAATTTTCAGAGTCCAGTTTTACAGGTCCAAGGGGACAATGAGTTCCTGAAGTCTGTTCTGCATGTCCGCTTGTCTCCAGTCAGCCACCTGTTCACCACACATTCCCATTCCGCCTCCCACTGTTGAGCCCCCCGATTTGGCCAATGTACCCTCCATCTACCACAACCTGGTGCCCGCCTTCAGTAAATCCAAAGCGCTGTTCCTTCCTCCTCACCGAACATATGACTGTGCCACAGAGCTCCAACAGGGGGCGCACTTACCACCTAGCCATCTGTATAGCCTAGCTGCCCCTGAGAAAGAGGCCATGGATAACTATATTAACGAGTCCCTTAGCGCAGGTATCTTTTGCCCCTCTTCTGCGGTGGGAGCAGGGTTTTTCTTTGTGGGCAAAAAGCATGACACCCTTCACCCATGCATTGATTACCAGGAGCTCAATAACATTGCTGTAAAGGACAAATATGCATTACCCCTCATTAACTTGGCCTTTGACCAGCTCCAGGGGTCCACCATCTACACAGAACTGGACCTCTGGAACATGTACCATCTTGTCCCAATCCGCGAGGGGGATGAATGGAAGACAGAATTCCATACCCCCATCGGCCATTTCGAATACCTCATCATGCCCTTTGGCCTCACGAGTGCCCCTGTGGTTTTTCAATGTTTCCTCAACAATTTGTTAATGTGATTTCTTTGGTACCTTTGTTTTTGTTTACCTGGATGACATTTTGATATTCTCTCATTCCCTAACACAGCACAAGGTCCATGTCCGCAGGGTGCTTCAAGGGCTCTTGGAGAACCAACTGTATGTCAAGGCAGAGAAATGTGAGTTCTACACTACGTCCACTACTTTCTTAGGGTTCATCATTACCAATGGCCAGATTAAACCAAACCCTAAGAAGGTTCAAGCAGTTTCTGATTGGCCCACACCCACCTCCAGAAAACAGTTACAACAGTTCCTAGGATTCGCCAACTTCTACCGCAGATTTATCCATAATTACAGCTCTGTGGTTTCTCCTCTGACCTGCCTGACCTCCACCAAGTCCCAGTTTGTCTGGTCAGATGAAGCCAATGCCGCATTCACCATGTTAAAAAACAAATTAACTGATGCTCCTATCCTCACCCAGCCAGACCCTGAACGACAGATCATTGTGGAGGTGGATGCCTTGGACAGTGGGGTGGGGGCAGTCCTTTCACAGCGCTCAGTCACTGACAAAAAGGGCCACCCCTGTGCATTTTTCTCTCGGCGCCTGTCACCTGCCAAGAGAAATTACAACATCGGTGATCGAGAACTGTTGGCCGTGAAGCTAACCTTAGAGGAAAGGCGGCATTGGTTAGAGGGGTCCACTCAACCTTTCCTGGTCTGGACTGATCATAAAAACTTGGAATATATCAAGACCGCCAAGAGGCTGAACCATCGCCAGGTCAGGTGGGCTTTGTTTTTTGGGTGATTCAGGTTCACCCTTACTTATAGACCAGGTTCCAAAAATGTCAAGCCTGATGCTCTCTTCCAACAGTTCTTCCCCAATTCTGTGCTTTCACCACCTGACACCATCATCTCGGCCTCCGTTATCGTGGGAGCCCTCATGTGAGAGATCGAGCAGAAGGTGAGAGATGCTCAGGCCACTGATCCAGACCATGTGGGGGGGGGGGGTCGGATGTTTGTCCCAGCTGCAGTTAAAGGGGAGGTCATCCATTGGCTGCACACAGCAAAATTTTCCTGTCACCCTGGGGTGGCCTGGATCTTCGTCGCCCCGTGCCGCATCTTCTGGTAGTCGACCATGGAACACGACATACGGGAATACATTAAGGCATGCCCTCAGTCATCTGCAGGCAAGTCCCTCACCACCCCCCTTCCCCGGCGGATAAGGGGGGGTGGTAGCATTACCGTCTTGGTCTCCAAGGAATTACCATCTGCCTTAAAGACCACCTACCTGCTCGTCAACCACATTATCAGGCTGCACGGCATGCCCAGTGATATCATCTCTGACTGTGGACCCCAGTTCATATTGCGGGTATGGTGGGTGTTCTGCAAGTCCATTGGGGCCACGGTCAGTCTATCCTCCGGCTACTACCCACAGTCCAATGGGCAGTGTGAGCAAACCAACCAGGAGCTGGAGGCCTTCCTTCGGTGCATCACGATGACTGACCCCAGATCATGGAGCACTCACCTCCCCTAGGTGGAGTAAGCTCATAATGCCGCCACCTCCACCGCCACAGGGTTCTCCCCCTTTGAAGCATCACTGGGCAACAACCCCCCTCTCCTGTCCATCATGGAGGAGGAGATCACCATGCCCAGTGTTGCTGATCATATGACCAGATGCCGTCAGTTTTGGAGGGCCATCAAGGTGGCGTTGCTTCACTCCAGGGAGGAGAATATCAAGTGGGCCAACTGGAAGAGGTCTTCTGTCCCAGCCTTTTCAGTCGGTGACAGGGTTTGGCTGTCCACCAAGAACTTCCCCCTGAAGACAGATAGCAAGAAACTAGCCCACTATTTTGTTGGTCCCTTTTCCATCACAGCCTTAGTCAATCCTGCCACAGTCCAGCTCAACCTCCCTCCCTCCCTTCACATCAACCAAGTATCTCCACATTTCCCAGGTCAAACCGGTGTTTGCCAGCTCCCTCTGCCCACCATCCAAACCCCCACCACCCAAGATGGTTGACGGAGACCTGGTTTATGCAGTAAATCGCATTATCAATGCTCGTTGCCGAGGTCGTGGGATACAATATTTGGTGGACTGGAAGGGTTATGGACCTGAGGAGAGATCATGGATCCCCAGGTCCTTCATCATGGATGACTCTCTTATTAACACCTTCCACCAGGAACCCCTCAACAAGCCTAGAATGATGCCAGGAGGCATCCGTTTTGGGGAGAGTACTGTAATGGTACCTGTGTGTGTGCTCTGCCTCTCTCTCTCCCTCTGATTAGGCTCACCCCCTACAGCCTTGTTCTCCACCTGCTGCCAGTCAGAGAGACCCTTTAAATAGGATGCTCTCCCTTCACTCTGATTGGTGACATTATCTTGCACACAGCATGTATCCTGTCTGAGCTCAGAATCTATGTATTATTCTGCCTTGCCCTGCTTTTGACCTTTTTCTTGCCCTAGACCAGGGGTCTGCAACTTTTGCCAACCAAAGAGCCATTTTGCCCATTTCTGGCTCAAATAGAAGTGGCTGAGGGCCGCAATGGTAATTTGACCTTTAAGATAAAGATTATACTGCTTATAAAGTTGTTTTTTTAATATACGTAGCTCTGAAAATTATGTGGCACTAATGAATTCATACTACAACAGTGAAAAAACTGTCAAGCTTTATATATATCATTCATGAAATAAAAGTATGAGAAATATATCACAAATTGTTTTGTGCTGAAAAATAAATTTCTGAATATCTGACCATAACTTTTTGTATCATTTTTAATTATCAATACATTCATAAATTATTTAAATCTGAAAAATATCATCCATCTCCTACTTTCAACAGTGATCACACAACTTTAGCTCCTGATATTTTAATAAATTAGAGATGAAAGTTTTATTTAGAAGAAACTACTTTTCATCCTTTTTATGTTTCCTTATAATGCTCTTTATTCAAAAGTATTAATATAATATAAATCTGTATCCTTCACCTGTTCTCCAGACTCTCAATTTGACAACTAGTGGATTGGTTGTCTGATAATTGGTTGTCTGTTATTCTTCTTTATTTATCTTGGAATAAAACAAAAAGAATTCTAAACAACTTTCTAAATAATGTAACTTTAAAAATCCTTTGTCAAAATCCCTGGGTGCTGCCAAATGAATAGGTGCGAGCAAGGGAGTGACTGAGTGATTGAACAAGAGAGTAAGCGAGAGTGAGGGAGTGATGAGTGGAGATGGTGATGGTGGGTCGGTTTTGTGTGGCGCTTTGCATGTCGGGTGGCATCTTGGAGCACTTGCGGTGGTCCGCTGATCAGTTGCTCGAGTGGGGGTTGGGGGTGGTGGTCTGCTTCTGTGGCCACGGCCGCCCTGGGGCGGCTTGGCTGGGTGTAACTGCTGGCCTGCGTCGGTGGTCTCCCTGGCCACTGCCGGGCACTGGTGTGCGTTCATGCTCGCTGCATCTGCACTGTGGCCGCCCTAAGTAATAAGGGTGAATGAGTGTGAGTGAGTGTGTGGGAGAGAGCACGAATGGATGTGAGTAGGTCGGAGCGCAAGTGAGAGTGTGTGTATGGGTGAACGTGAGTGAGTGTGGGTGACTCTTAGGGCAAGTGGGAGTGAGATTGAGCGAGTACAAGAGTGGGAGAGAGTGGGTGGGTCCAGGAGTGCGAGTGTGGGATTGTGTGGGGGAGAGGGTGAGCGAGAGTGAGTGAGTGCGTGTGGGTGCAAGTGTGTGCATATGACAGCATGAGGGTGTGAGTGTGTGGGAATGGGTGTGTGTGCTGGTCAGAAGGTGCTGGGTTGAGGGGGTAGTGCCTCTTGGCTGCGTGGGCTCCCGTGGATAAGAGGGGGGCCCCCATGGGGGCCCTGTGCCTTGCTGCTGCCTTCTTTGGGTGTGGGGGTCCCTGGGGTGTGTGGCGGTGGTGCTGGGGTGGGGGTGGGCTCGCTGTGGGGATGTCTGGGGGGCATGGGCCGGTCTCCAGCCCGGGATATGGCTGACGCTGGCCCCTCAGCGTGTGGGGCCCTTGGACTGGCATTGGTTCCGCTGGGGGGGCGGGGTTTGGCCAGTCTGGGGGCATGAGCCAGCCACACCAGCCGCTTGGCGGCCTGGCCTCTCTCGGGCATCTCTCCTGGGGCGGATGCCTGGCTGTCCTGGGGCTTGGTGGCCTTGTGACATTTGTGCTCTGTGAGGGTTGGTGGTGGTGTTGTCCTGTAAGCTTGTTTTTTTGTTTTGTTTTTTTTTTTGGGGGGGGGGGTTGCTGTGACCGGCCACCCTCTTTGTATGTTTCCTGACAAACCACTCACATGCACACACTTATTTTGCGTGGCTCTCATACACATGCACACGTATGCACACATACATATGTTTCTCCTTTAACAGGTGCAGATACCAGACTTGTGTTGAGACCTCTTCAGTGGAAGAAACAGTCTGTCTTCTGTTTGTTTCAGTTGTTAGTTTGTTTGTCTTCTTTGTCTGTTTCTCTCCTTTTTCTCTCCCCTTCCCCACCCCTCCTTTTCCCATTCCCCCATGTCGGGTCCTTCATAGGTGGAACAATTTAAATAAAGTATTAAAAGTTATTACAAGAAGAGTTTATAACAATATACAGTACATATTGTTATAATAAATAAATAGTGAAGATTAGTTAATTAGATATTACACAGAGTGTTTGCATACACATACTGTATCTCTTAGAGCCACACACACATACACAAACATGCAAAGCCAAACTCACACATATACACCATTCACACATACACATGTAAACGCACATGCACACACACATAATGGCTTCACAGGAACAATGGACATGTATTGTGGGAAAGTAACACCCACTAATGGCGAGCCTTTATATAGCTGTGACTTCCTGTGTTCGGGGTCTTCTCAGGACAGAGCTGGGAGGATCCGTAGCCATGTTGACTTCTTGCGTGTTCCAATAAAGTTAAGCTGAGAAATAATATTTCATCTGCGATTATTGGTTGGTTAACTGAAAAGATTCTGCTAACTGTCCAGGAAATTAATTTTTACAAAACATATGTACTGTGTAAAGCTCGTTTTGGCAAAGTAAATCTGTTTGGCACAGTAAGGAAAGCAGATTTCTGTTCTGCTCACCTAGCTGCCTGACAGGACAAGGGGAGAAAAAATCATTTGGTGCAAATTAAGCAAATTACAAAAAATTACAGCAGAGTGGATAAAACGTTTAAAAAAATACCTTCTTCCGCTGAGCTAAATGTTGTTTTTTTTGTTTTTTTTAAATGGGTGGCATTAGTAGACAGTCTGCACTTCACTGTCCAAAACCCCATTATAAACATCAAGTAACAAACTAGCAGTTATTCTGGAGACAAAAAGCTGAAAACATTCTTAGAATAAAAGTCTCACCTCTACATCACTGTCAGACAATCTTCTCTTCTCTCTTTTCACTCATTTGAACTCCTTTTACTATTTTTTTTTTAATTTACAAATTGTGAGGAAAAACTGTTGGCTGTAGATTGCTGATTTCAGACAAGTGTATCCTGTTGACTGCGTTCATAATAAAAGCACATAACAAAAAACAACCATTCTGAAAACTGAATCGCTGTAGAGGGCTTTTATTTTTACATTGTGGAGTGTGTGAAATAAGAGGCCGACTCATGGCACACAGTTTATTACTCACTTCGCATCTCTCAAGCACAGAACAGACTGACTCATTTCAGCAGGCACTCTCTTTTTAACCCAAATCTCTCCTCACAAGTTTCATGGCATTTCTCCACACACAACATGACATTTGCATTACACTGCATTCAACCCCCTACGTCCTTGACTCCTTCCTGCTATCTCGCCAGGAACCTCCTGAGCATTGTTCTCCCATGCTTATTCACTGTCTCTTGTCTGAGAAGCTAAATAATCTGACTCCCCCAAGGTGCTATACTTCCCCCCCAGCATCTTAGAACAATAGAACATCAGTCCACATGCTGTTCCGGCTTCCGTCTCCTCCCATATCTGCTGTAACTGGGGTTTACCGCCTCCGTGGCGCTGCTGTGCCGGTGGGGGGCTGCTGGGAGTGTGTCTGACTGCGGGTGGGCTGTGACGAGGGGGGGGGGCACTTCGGTCTGTCCGTGTGGCTGCTCTGGTGAATCGCTTCCCTGGGGAGCTCTCCGTGGGCGTCTTCCACGCCGAGGGGCCCTAGCCAATAGCACTTGCTCGTCCGCCACAATGAAAGTGGGATTGAGCCTGTCTATGCCAATTTTTTCCCGCCTACCCCCCAAGTCTAGCACAAAATGCTTATCCCCTGTTTCCAACACTCTGAACGGTCCATCATAGGGTGGGTGCAATGGGGGGTGGTGGGCGTCGTGTCTGACGAACACGAACTCCGCGCTCTTCAAAGTTTTAGGCACGAAAACACGCAGAAAACTGTGGTGGGCAGGGCCCGGCAGTGTGCCTGTGTTTGCGCTCCGCTGCAAAAGCTGAGACGGGGAGCTGTCCGGCGTGGGATTATCTAGCAGAAATTCCACGGGCAGCTGTAGGGGCTGCGCAAAAACCAGCTCTGCCGGGGAAGCTTCCAGATCCTCTTTCGGCGCGGAGCGCAACCCCAATAAAACCCATGGCAGCCTGTCTACCCAATTTGCATCCGTCAGTGAAGCCCTGAGTGCTGCTTTCAGTGATCTATGAAAACGCTTGCATAACCCATTGGCCTGTGGGTTGTACGTGGTTGTGCGATGAATTGTAACACCCAGGCTGCGGGCCATCGCGGACCAGAGTTCGGAAACAAATTGAGGGCCCCTGTCGGATGTAATGTCCAACGGGACTCCAAAACGCGCCACCCATGCTGTCAAAAAAGCGCGTGCTACGTCCGTGGACATGGTTGTTGCCAGCGGGACTGCTTCTGGCCAGCGCGTGGTGCGGTCCACCACTGTCAGGAGGTGGGTGCACCCCTGTGATGGCGGGAAGGGGCCCACGAGGTCCACGTGAACATGGTTGAACCTCTTAGCCGGGATACGAAACGGCTCCAAGGGAGCCTTCGTGTGTCTGTGTACCTTGGCTCGTTGGCATCCACGCAGGCTGCAGCCCACTCTTTCACTTGTTTGCGTAGGCTCGGCCACACAAACTTCTCTCCCACCATTTTGACCGACGCGCGCACTCCTGGGTGCACCAGAGTGTGAACCGACTCAAACACGCGGCGACGCCACGCGACCGGGACCACCAGACGTGGGCGTCCTGTGGAGACATCGCAGATTGAGGGGGGGCGCCATCTTGCAGCACCCTGCTCTCCAGCCTTAACCCTGTTGGTCCAGACTGGAGCACGCGCACGTCTGCATCGCTAATCTGCTCCGCAGCCATGGCTGCGTAATCTATCCCCACGCAGACCGGGGCCACCACGGCACGCGAGAGGCAGTCCGCCACCACATTCAGTTTACCCGACACATGCTGAATATCGGTAGTAAACTCTGAGATCGCGGCCAGCTGTCTCTGCTGCTGGCCCGACCACGGTTCTGAAACCTTGGCCATCGCGAATGTTAGCGGCTTGTGGTCCATGAACGCGGTGAAGCTGCGCCCTTCCAGCCAGAACTGGAAGTGGCGTATGGCCAGGTGGAGAGCCAGCAACTCTCTGTCGAACACGCTGTATTTACGTTCACTGTCGCGCAAAGTTCTGCTGAAAAAGGCAAGCGGCTGCCAAGCCCCGGCGACACGCTGCTCCACGACAGCCCCTATGGCCACGTCTGAAGCGTCGGTGGTGAGTGCTATCCGGGCCGTAGGGTCCGGATGCACCAGCAGTGCGGCATTTGCCAGGGCTGCTTTAACCTCCGAGAATGCCCGCTCTCGCTCCGGGGTCCATTCGACCCTATCCACGGGTTTCTGTTTCTTGAGCGCGGCATACAGTGGTTGCATGAGCTGCGCCGCGCGGGGAAGGAAACAGTTATAAAAGTTCACCATCCCCAAAAATTTCTGCAGCGCCCTGACCGTCTGAGGCCGGGGAAAATCCGCCACGGCGCGCACTTTGTCGGGCAGCGGGATTGCTCCTTTCGGAGAGATGCGGTGCCCCAAAAAAATCAATCTCCGTCACGCCGAACTGGCATTTCGCCGGGTTGATTATTAACCCGTGCTCCTCCAACCTCGGGAAAACCGTCGTGAGGTGGGTTTCGTGTTCGTCTTTGGATGCACTGGCTACCAGGATATCGTCCAGGTAGACGAACACGAACGGGAGATCGCGCAGCACTGCATCCATCATGCGCTGGAATGTCTGTGCTGTTCCTTTTAACCCGAATGGCATGCGCAGGAACTCGAATAAACCGAACGGAGTTATTACTGCTGTTTTAGGTATGTCCTCAGCGCGCACTGGGACTTGGTGGTAACCGCGGACCAGGTCTATTTTGGAAAAAATGCGTGCTCCAGCGAGGTGAACGGAAAAATCCTGTATGTGGAGAATTGGGTAGCGGTCGTGTGCTGTGACGTTGTTCAACCTGTGGAAATCACCGCACGGTCGCCACAATCCCTCAGCCTTAGGGACCATATGTAGCGGGGATGCCCATGGGCTGTTTGATTGCCTGATGATGCCCAACCTTTCCAGGTTGGCGAACTCCTCGCGCGCTATGGCCAGTTTAGCTGCGTCCAAGCGCCGAGGTCTTGCAAAAACGGGCGGCCCGGTGGTGGTGATAAAGTACTCCACCCCGTGTTTAGCGATGGCCGCCGAAAATGTCGGGACCGTGAGTGCTGGAAACTGAGTGAGCAGTGTGTGGAACTTACCGCCTGTAGCTGTGACATTGGCTTGTGCTGTTGGCCAGGTCACTCGAGCTATACAGGGGAGAGAGTCAAAGGACAGTGCATTAACCAGGCGCCTGTTAGCAATATTAACCAGTAAACCATGTGCACACAGAAAATCAGCCCCCAGTATATGGTAATTCAGTGCTGCGACGACAAAAGTCCACTCATATGTACGGCCGTGTAGAGATAAGAGCAGAGTCCTCTCACCAAAGGTCTTAATATCCGAGCCATTTGCTGCCAACATCTCGAGGCCGCTAGGTCCTGCCAGCCAGTCGGCGTAGGTCAGCAGGATAAAGCTCTTCTGGGCTCCGGTGTCCACGAGGAAACGCCTCCCCGAGTGTGTATCCGTTAAGTAGAGCAGCTTGTTCTCTTCACCAAGGGTCGCAGCTGCTACCGACCGCCGGTCTCGGCGTTTTCCCGAGCGCTTGAATTGGCACGGTGGCGCACATCTGCGTGCATTCTCTCCGAAGCGGCGGTGGTAGAAACAGAGCGTGTCTCTCTGGCGCTCCTTGGCCCCCGCTGCTGCTACCGTCGGTGGCTCCTCGCCTCCTCTGGTCGTCTCGCTGGGCTCCGCCGCTGCCGCGTTGACTGTGATCGCCCTGGTGGTGATGATGATCCGGTCTGCCTCCTGGACTAGCGCACAGTAATCATGCGCGGCCAGTGACGGCGAATTGGCCAGAACCGCTCTCGCCACTGTTGGAAGGTTCTGGAGGAAGAGGTGGGCAAACAGAAAGTGCCCGTCGTCCGTGCCCATTAACGCCAGCACCTTCTCAATCAGGTCTACGGCCGAACCATCTCCTAACTCGGTCCGCGTCAGGAGCCTCTCCGCTTTCTCACAGTCCGAGAGCGTGTAGCGCCGGGTCAGCGCAGCCTTGAGCGCCTCGTATTTGTTGCTGGCTGGTGGCTGATCGAGCAGGCTCGCTACCTGCTGGGCTGTGCGGCCGTCCAACGCTGCTACCACATGGTAGAACTTGGTGTCGTCTGCCGTTACTCCCCGGAGGGCGAACTGGGCCTCGGTGTGGTGGAACCAAGAGCGCGGGTTGTGCTGCCAGAAATCCGGTAGCTTGACTGAAACCGCACACGCGTGGCTGGGGGTTCCAGTCCGGGCTGTCTGTGGGATGGCTGCCGCCTCGCTGGAGCTTCCTGACCGGGCCGGCTCCGGGGTTCTTGCCTCGTGTTCCATAAAACATCTTGGGTCACCAGTGTGGAGTGTGTGAAATAAGAGGCCGACTCATGGCACACAGTTTATTACACACTTCACATCTCTCAAGCACAGAACAGACTGACTCATTTCAGCAGGCACTCTCTTTTTAACCCAAATCTCTCCTCACAAGTTTCATGGCATTTCTCCACACACAACATGACATTTGCATTACACTGCATTCAACCTCCTACATCCTTGACTCCTTCCTGCTATCTCGCCAGGAACCTCCTGAGCATTGTTCTCCCATGCTTATCCACTGTCTCTTGTCTGAGATGCTAAATAATCTGACTCCCCCAAGGTGCTATAACATAACTCAGAAGTATTGAGCTGTGACGGTGAAAATAAATTTACACTAATTTAGACTTCGGTCATATCTGTGAATCCAGCATGTCGACTAATTTTACGGTTATTGAGCAGAAATTCAAGGATTGTTTCACATTTTTAAGGGAAATTAAGGCGTTGATTTTACATAATTACATTAAATAATTTTATGGACCTTTAGACACTAAAGAGGCCTCTGTTTATCTCCACAACCATACATGAACACAAATTAATCTGTCCACACAGAATTAGACTCTCTATTTTCCTCTGCGATTTTACTTTTTCTGGCCATGTCTTACCGAGAATGGCAGGAAACAGCTGCTGTGCGTGATTGTCCCAGGCTTCTCCACATGCACTGAGAGGCTGAGCGGCTCTCTGCAGCAGGTTCAGATGTGACGCAGTCACGTATGGTTGACAACATAAATAATTTAAAAATATATGTATTTTACCTTCATAAAAGCAAGCGGTTCCGTTGAGAAATGTATCCAATTGCAATAAACAATAATTTAAAAAATAAAATAAAATTCAATTCAATTCAACTTTATTTATATAGCTAAAATGAACATTAATTTCAAAGTGTTTTGACATAACTGCAAGGAGCCGCAGGTTGCCGACCCCTTCCCTAGACCCAGAGACTGCCTCTAGTATTGGAAATATCTGCCTGCCGAGATCCAACCTGCGATGCTCCGACGCCTGCCTGCCTCTGGATTCAGAAAATACCCTTATGGATTGGATTTGGATGTTCTTGGACTGTGTACACTCTCACCTCCCCAAGTAAGTCGACTTACCTGTTATGGCGGCATTTATTGTGAAGTGCGGTGTGATGACACCGCCTTCCTGTTGCGTCATCACACCACCCTATATTAAGGGGCAGCCGCCATAGGCACTTCCTCTTGTGCCAGATGACTCTGCTGGGTGCACACTGTGCACTGTGTGTTCTCTATTTAATAAAGCAGTGTTCAACGCTACATCTCTGTCAGCCATGTTTATCACCAGGTTTATGGACATAACATTTGGTGACTGAGCATTAACATATGGAGGCGTGCGTCACACCACTCCGTCCCTTCCTTGAGCTCCCGGGCGAGCCACCGGTGCATATGGCCTCGTTGGCTCGAGGCTTTTCAAATGTACATCACGGCGCTGGACCTCGGGAAGCTCGATAAGGTGAGGGCACGTGCGCTCATTGTCCACAACCTGGGTATTGAAGGCCGAAGGCCAGAGGGTCCTGTGGACACTCGGCACACCAGACTTGTACGAGGACGTCGTGGAGCTACTAGCTAATTATTTCACCTCCTTGGACAACGTGACAGTATGGAGAATTCGTTTTCGCCAGAGACGCCAACGTGTCGGTGAGCCAATCCGTCAGTATGTCGCTGACCTGTGGGAGCTAGCTAGCGAGTGCCATTTTGGGATGCTGGGAGACAAGATTGTGCGAGACCAATTGGCTGAGAACATGTGCAACACTGGGCTACGTGCTAGGCTATTGATGGTGCCTAATAACTTGACGCTGACTAAGACTGTTGAACTAGCTCTCCAGTTGGAGGTCGCAGATAAGCTAGCTTTGGAGCTAAACTGGCACCAGTCACTGAAACCGCCAGAGCCACCCGCCTCAGCTAATGTTGCGGACCCTGATAGCGAGGATAGCTTGGATGAAGATGATTATGAAACCAATGCTGCCAGCCGAAGGTCTGCGCCGGGAAACTCCATTTGCAGTGGTTGTGGGTCTGCGAAGTACCGCCATAAAACGAGAGAGTGCCTGGCAAGAGGGAAATGATACAGTAGATGTGGACGCTTGAATTACTATGCCAGGGTGTGCCGTTTTTCTGATCTGGAGAGCCCACGGAAGAAATCACTCCATCCACTCCCGATAATTATCCACTCGGTGAGTCTCAATACCAATGGATATACGTATTGTGCAGTGAAGTTAGATGGCGTGGAGGTGTCACTGTTACTCGATGCGGCGGTGGTGCAGTCGATGCTGAATTGGGCCACGGTGGAGAAATTTTTTCCCCCACCACAGGATTTAGAGTAACCCAGTGCCGTTGCATGGCTACAATGGCAGCAGGCTGTGCACTGTTGGGACTGTGGAGTTGACTATTCATTACAAGTCTGAAGTGATGATTGACTTCCTGTTCCAAGCGGCAGCGCGTGGCGATAACATCATGGGGTGTGACCTATTCTATGGACTGGGTTTCGCCATCAAGGACAGCGCTGGGAACGAGTGGTCTGGTTGCGGTCACTGGGGCTCGCGGGCTCCAGTGGTTGAAGAGGACGTGGTTTGGGACGAAGAGCTAACAGACACCCTCACTTTCAAGTTGGCCAGTTCTAAGTCAGCGTCGGTACCTGTGCCGATGAGAGACACCATGCTAGCACCAGATGCCTCCAGTAGTTGGCCGCAGTTGGGTGGGGGATCTGCAGCTATGACGGTGACCACTGCAGTATTCTTAGAAGAGGGCACGGCACGACCGATGAGCATGGAGTTACTGCATCCTCAGCAGCAGCACGTCAGGTCGAGTAAGGTCCCACTTCAGGTTATGGACATGGTTCGAGTTTGGGGTGATGAACGACCATGGTGAAGACGTGCCAGACGACAGCTGACGAAACATCAAACACGCCTGCGGATAGTGGCGAAGTTGGGAGCAGCATGCTTCCAGTGTTTACGTAGTTTAGGAGCATGGCAAATTTTTAGTTTCATTAAAGATATTTAGTTAAAATTGGTGGCAGAATAACCCACTGTGCCGTGCGGGCCGTGTGGTAGTCCACCCACCGGTCCTATTCTAGGTTTGTTTTGGTGTGAGAGGGTTAGGCCTCAGTTTTATGTTAGAGTATTATTGGGGTTCTAAATTAGGATGGGTTCAATTTGAATGAGTGTTTTTGGACCTTGTGGGGGGGGGGGGGGTTATGGCGGCATTTATTGTGAAGTGCGTTGTGATGATGCCACCTTCCTGTTGCGTCATCACACCCTGTTGTTACGGGCTGCCCTATATTAAGGGGCAGCCGCCATAGGCACTTTCTTTTGTGCCGGATGACTCTGCTGGGTGCATACTGTGCACTGTGTGTTCTCTATTTAATAAAGTAGTGTTCAATGCTACATCTCTGTTGGCCTCGTTCATCACCAGGTTTGTGGACATAGCATTACCATTATTTGCCATCACTGCTCTTCACCCTCACTTCCCAGCACTCAGGCCTGGCGAGTCTGTCTCCTACAACCCCCAGAAAACTCCCCTTCAGCACCTTTCCCCCAACAACCTGCTCATCCAGCATGGAGCTCCTTCACTTGCTCCCAGCTGCTCTCCCCTGTTAAAGTGGTTACCAGATCCACGAGAAAAACATTGTGGCACATTACCTTGCACATTTATTGTAATAAAAATTATTGATTCACTTCTATTATTGTTTGCTCCCGTGCCTGCTTTTGGGTCATATGCCACACACCGTAACAGTTTGTCCTTTTGTTGGGTATAGAACCAACATTCTTATAGTTCTTTTTTTTTTTTTAAATTGTGGTGTTCATACCTGTCAAGTGATAGTTTCGCCGTATTTTAATACGGGGAAAATGCAATTTTAGCAAATACGGGCGTATTGCCATTTCTGTACGCCAAAAAGAAAAATATACGGGAAAAAAAATTATTGAGAGTGTGGAGGAGCACCTCGTGTGCGACCTTCACAGCGTACTGGGCTGGCAGAGCGCTCAGCGTGAGCAATTACCACAACAGTGAGAGGTGTGGACTGATCATTATGCAGATGCGCTTCGCACCTTCTGTTGTCCTGCGGCTCCGGAACAGAGAGGAATTCCGGCGCCAGTAATGCTGCGCCTGATATGTGTGACTCTAATGCAAATGTTCATGCTTTCCTGCTGTATACTGTGATGCTAATGTGCCATGCATGCATTGTCTGTAGCTGGGTATACAACTGTCTGTAAGAAGCACCCTTTTAAACTTCAGTTCGCCTGCACTTATTTCGATCCTCCACAAGCACACCTAAGCAGTGTTTTTGTGAGTTTCAAAATGGCTTCTTGCAGCGCGCCGCCGGAGAAGAAAACAAAGCTTGAAGAAAAGGGAAATCGAGGGACTGGACGTCACCGTTCTCCTTCACCGTCACCATTTATTTATTTATTTTAGATTGCACAATATTCCATGGCAGAATGTTGTGGGCTTTGCTTCGGACAATTGCAACACGATGGTGGGTCGAGACAATTCTGTCCTTTCCAGACTGAAGGAGAAATCTCCAAATGTTTTCAGGTATGGGCAGTATTATTCACCTTCAAATATTACCTAAATATAACAAAAAAAAAATGCTTTAAAATCTTAACATGCTTAGAGGTAGCCCAAATCCCCTATAGTGTACTGTTATTTTGTATCTTGGAACTTTGCTTTACATCTGAATGTATAGCATTATATTGAAAGGGCTGAATAAGATTGATATTTTCATTGTTATTGACACAATTTCAAAGAGAATTATTTCTGATACTTATGAAACAAAAATCCATTCTGCTTTTGTTTCAGCATTGGCAGCATAAATGAATGAATTTGAAATAGTTCATGTTTGTTTGGTTTTTGTTTGTTTTGGTTTTTTTGCTTCAGTTTTCTTTCATCTGCTGATAAATACAGTTTTTAAGTACTCAGTACAGGTGTGAAGGGCCCCCCAATAAGGGAGGCATGAGGTCAGTACAGGTGTGAAGGCTCCCCCAATAAGGGAAGCATGAGGTATGCCTTGACAGGTATGGGTGTTGGCATTATCGTGTTAATTGCCCATTAATGCTTTGCCCCCTTTAACGGTGACAAATTTTGTGATTGCAGTTAACGGCAGTTAATGGCAGAAAGCGCAACCAGTACTTTTTGGCCTAGCGGCTCTCCATACCAAAGCTGTTCTGGCCACAGACACTGCACACATTGCCAAGTCAAACAAGCTGGGTTACAGCTATGGATATCCCCAAAGTGCTGTCATGTTTAAGTTTACAACATTATATGCTGGAGCTCTCACCTGGATAATTGTTACAGCCTCCTCCAAAACTTCGCCTGGATGTTGTGTTCTTCTGTGGAAACTAGCTAGCTAGCTAGTAGCTACATGCTAGGTTATAGCTGACCTGGACAGAAATTCACCTGTTTTCATCCTTATAGGTCCAACTGTTGGTGAGTACCAGTCTAAAAAAATTCTCAAGCTGTGTTCGTAATGTCCATTCACTCCCGTCATTTTTGCAGCATGGTGGGGTGTCATCACAAGCGAGACTGTTTGCAATTTTTCTGCTAAAAGGGAAATTGTCTGTTGTGACACACAAGGTTTTGTGTTGATCTCCTTTAAAGTGGTGGATGTTTGCTTCTCTTACCTTTTATATTATTGACTGGTTTCTAGTCGTGCTTTTGTATTGTCTTGTTGGTTTTATATTGTTTTTGTGCTAGTGTCCTGCTCCTTGCTTTTGTTTTTACGTGTGTCCTTGTTGTACAGTACTTTGTGTTGTGAGTGTTGCTTTTTAAAGTGCTTTATAAAGTTGATTTGCTATGGGAGAAAGAGCAAGCTCCTTTTGTGTTTGGCTGGTTGTTCAGTGACGTTACCAAGTCTTGGCATTCTGTTGTTTGCACATGCAGTAATACTTTTGAGAATTTTCTGGAGAATATTCTGGATAGTTTTTGTCATTCTGGATATGTTGAGAGCTTTAATAAACCTGCAGGTGAAGACAGCAAGCATATTTGTCCACTCCCATGTTCATAACAGTATGACAAACTTGAAAAATTACTGACTTAAGGTACACTGTATCTGTATGGAAAAACATGTGATAACGCTTTATTAATTGCGATTAACTCAACATTCCAAAAGATATAAAATACTAAAAGGTATCATTCATGAGTGCAAACTTTAATCACAATTTCAGCAGATGCATGATTGTACGTTCAAATTATGTATAAACTAAGCTGCTTTATTCTTCAGTCCTGCAACTGAATTACAATTCTTTGTGCTCAGGTCCCACCCCTCTGTTTGCTCGTTGCAGATAAGATCACAACTGACTTACTTTTAAAAAGTATAAATATAGCTGAGTGCTACAAACACAAAGAAGCATAGCGATGTACAAAGTTTTTTTTTTTTTCCATAAAAGCACAGTGATTTAGACTTTGCTTATACAGTTTCATATCTCTGCTCTCAGTGATGACATGACAATCTAGATCTGTAATACTTTTGATTTATAAAAATTAACTTTCACAAAGCTCTGGTTAAGACATACTATAAAACTTCATCTGAAACATATTTCATGAACACTGACAAACTGTGCACAGTTTTAAAATACTTAAGGCAATAATATAAACATAGACAAACAAAGATTTGGAAATGTTTGGAAACTGTAAAAATAAAATTCAAAGAATCTGTTTCAGCTTGTGTTGGACTGAAAATTCACAAAACATTTTAACACCCTTATATTGACCACTTACAGTATAAGCCCTTTTAAAAAATATAATTAAAATAGGACTTTTGCATGCTGTGAAACACACATAACCTTTGTTTCTCGTGCAACATGGTTGCATTATCAAATATCTATTCAGCTAAAATATCTGTCCAGGACAGAATGGATTTGGTTATTCAACACTTGACGAATGACAAGCTACATGTGAACTTTCTTCTCGTGAATACTGAGTTTTCTTGTTTCAAATGTGTCACTTTTTTTTTTTTTTTTTTTTTCAGTGATAGAGAAATTCTTTCGTTGAAGCTGAATATACAAACGCACAAATCACAGAAGCAGCATTTAAGTTCTACAGGATGGATGGTCAAGCTTGGATTCTTCTAGTTGGTCTCTGCTATCAGATCATACCTACAAAGACAAATTAAATAGGTTACAGTTTATACAGTTTTAAATATTTTAAAATTTGGTGATGCATCACAGTTGTAGGACACTGTTGTCCAGTAGCTGATTAAATCGTTACCATTGTGTGACACTAGTCTTGAGGTCAATTTGGTCCAGGTCCAGTTGCAACTGAAAAAACAAAGCAGCATAAGTCTTGAGATAACATCCATCAAAAAAATGATGTTAAACAATATTTCTTCTGATCATAACAACCTTGCCAATAAGCTCCCTCTCTCTGCTCATGAAAGATACACTGTTCTTCACAGACAGGTCCAGTCTTCTCTGTGTGGCCTCCTCAAGAGTGAAATCAAAGTCAAACCTGCAAAGAGCATAATGGGAAAGGCCACTGAAGGTCCTAACAATTTTACACTCACAAATATACACAGGTATTCCCATGTCCAAGTCTGTGTGACCGAGGCTTTGGCCCTAGGTCGTATGTGATGCAGGTGGGTAGAGGTGGTGATATTTAAATGCAAGTACTATCTACATGTGATTGCTGATGCAAAGGTATGTAAAGGCAAGTACAGCAAAGTCATAAGATGCAAACTCAGGTGAGGCGAAGCATGCAGACGTACACCTACAGGACGTGTGTTTGTGCGCAAATACTTGAGACTACCTGCATCTCTCACCTGTGCCTGCGTGCTTTCTTCTATGCACCTCTACTCATAGCTAATATGTGTTTGTTTCTTTATACACTTATTGCCACCAGCTTTGATTGGTAAACTTTGCTATTACTGGGTTGCACTCCTATAGTCTCCAGAACTGTTTTAATTCTTCATGGCATAGTCAACGTTTGCTGGAAATGTTCCTCAGAGATGTTGGTCCAAAGTGATATGCTATAACATCAGTTATTGCAGATTTGTTGGCTGTATATCCTCAAAAGGGAATGCATCCATTCATTGATGTTGTGTACACCGAATTCTGACCCTATCATCCAAATGTTGCAGCAAAATTTGAGTCTCAGACCAGGTAACATTTTTCCGATCGTCTGTTGTCCAATTCTGGTGAGCCTGTGTGAATTGTAGCCTCAGTTTTCTGTTCTTTTTTTTTTTCAAATTATATTTATTGAAATTTTTTACCTCCGCCAAGGAGGTTATGTTTTCATCGGCGTCTGTCTGTCTGTCTGTTAGCAAGATAACTCAAAAAGTTATGGATGGATTTTCATGTAATTTTCACAGATTGTCAGAAATGGGGTATCCTACAGATGATTAGATTTTGGTGGTGATCCAGATCACCGTCCAGGAGAAAACCGCCATCACGGAAAATGCCATTTTCGTCAATAACTACTGAACCACTAATCCTATCATTGTGAATCCAATTGCTAGTCATATGTTTTCATGGTCAAGGAATCTGAAAACGTATACACAAACACTGTATGGGGGGGAACTGTGGCGCTTGGCAGAGGTCTGTGCTCTCCGAGTGCTTTTCTAGTTTCCTTTTGTTTTACACACACAAACCCCCCCCAACAATCAAAACATAAACAGCTCAGCACAAAATTGATCTACACAAAATTAAAGATTAAAATTAAAAAAAGGGGTAGATTACTTAGCTAGAAACTCAAGCATGTACACACATAAACCAGCACTTGTACATTTGTACAGAGGAGCATAACCATCATAGCACCACAAACAAGGTCAAAAAAAAAAAAAAAAAAAAAAAAGTCATTTAATCCAAGTTAACGCTCCCAAGAATCAAGGCCAACGTAAGGTTAAAGAATTTGAGGTATGGGGTCCATATTTTCAAAAAAAATCTCTCCTTGTTGAGTGAACATGTTAAATATTCCAAAGGGAAACACTCCATGATGATTTTATGCCAGTTTGTTTTAGTTGGTGGTTTGTCACATATCCATGACAGAAAAATATTTCTTCTTGCCGCGTATGCAAGGATATTGTACAGTCTTGCAGAGCTTCCAAAAGGTAGGTCCTGGTTTGGGTGTCCCAGTAGCAGAGAGCGAGGATCCATGTCTACATTCACACCAAATATTTGATTCATGTCTTGTACAACGTCTAGCCAGTATGCTTAGTTTTTAGGACAAGACCAAACACAATGAGTATAAGTACCAACTGAAATTTTACATTTCAGACACATGGGTGAAAGCTGGGATTCATGTTGGATCTTTTACTGGGAGAGATTTGTAAGCGATGTAAAATTTTGTATTGCAATAATCTTGCACGATTGCATATTGAAATCTTCTTAGCACACTCCCAGATTGCATCCCATGAATCCTCAAATATTTACACCGAGTTCACTTTGCCATTTCTGTTTAAGATCCTGCATAATTGACATACACAGCACATCTGACTGACTTAAGGCACTATAACAGCGAGTTATAAATTTTTTGGTTGGGCCTAAAAGAAGTAACCGCTCAACTGCAGACACTGTGGCATTTACATTGAGTGTGGTCTTTCTAGTTATGAAATCTCGGATTAGATTAGATTCAACTTTATTGTCATTACACATGTATGAATACAAGGTAACGAAACACAGTTTAGCATCCAATCAGAAGTGCAAAGGACAGCAGTGCAGTAAATACAGTAATCGACAGTATGTGCAATTTAAGCAAATATATGCAGATAGGTCAGTGCAGAAAGTTAAGAGTACTGTTATGTGCAAATAATGCACAATAAGTTAGGTGGGCAGTTAAGGTGAGGATGATAAGAGATGGGAATAAGTTAGCATAAATTACAGAAGAGCAAAGTACAGGTGAAGTGAGGTAAGTAGCAGACAATCTATATAGAGTGGCAATATGCAGAAAAACAATATGTAGTTAAATATGTGATGATAATATACAGAAGAGCAGTATGTATCAATATATAATGACAATATGCAGATATGATGTATATGTGTATACAGTTTGAGGAAGCACGGGGGGGAGGGGGGGTGTTAAAGGGGAGAGAAGTGGAGGTTCAGCAGGGAACTAAGTTCAATAACGTGACAGCTGTTGGAAAGAAACTGTTCCTAAACCTGCTGGTTCTAGTCCGAAGGCTTCTGAAACGCCTACTGGAGGGGAGAAGCTGGAACAGTCCATGAGCAGGATGGTTGGAGTCCCTAAGAATGCTGCGTGCCCGGCGCAGACATCTTTTCCTGTAGACATCCTCTATGACTGGAAGTGGAGTCCCTGTGATGCGTTGGGCGATTTTCACCACCCGCTGCAGCGCCTTACGGTCAGCGACAGAGCAGCTCCCATACCAGACTGTGACACAGTTGGTCAGGGTGCTCTCTATCACGCAGCGGTAGAAGTTGCCCAGGATGTCAGTTGGCAGATGGTTCTTCTTCAGTGTCCTCAAGAAGAGGCGCTGATGGGCCTTCTTGATCAGGCTGGTGGTGTTAACTGACCAGGACAGGTCCTCCGAGATGTGGGTCCCCAGGAATTTGAAGCTGGGGACACGTTCAACAGCTATGCCATTGATATGGATGGGGTCATGTGTCTCTCCCCTCTCCTTCCTGTAGTCCACTATGAGCTCCTTGGTTTTGCTGGTGTTAAGGAGCAGGTTATTGTCAGCGCACCAAGTAGCCAAGTGCTCAACCTCTGCCCTGTAATCTGACTCATCGTTGTCCCTGATGAGTCCGATCACCGTGCTGTCATCTGCGAACTTTATGATGGAATTGGATCCATACATAGGCCTGCAGTCATGGGTGAAGAGGGAGTAGAGGAATGGGCTGAGCACACAGCCCTGTGGTACACCAGTGTTGAGTGTGATGATGGAAGAACGGTTGGGGCCTGACCTAACATGCTGGGGTCTGTTGGTCAGAAAATCCATGATCCAGTTGCAGGTGGAGGTACTGATTCCCAGGTCCCCAAGTTTAGTGATCAACTTGGAAGGGATAACTGCGTTGAATGCTGAGCTGAAGTCAACAAACAGCATTCTTGCGTAGGTGTTCTTGTCATCCAGATGTGAGAGTACACAGTGCAGCGCTGTAGAAACCGCATCCTCTGTACTCCTATTGCTCCAGTAGGTAAACTGGTGAGGGTCCAGTGTAGGGGGCAGGCATTTTTTGAGCTGTGCCAAGACCAGTCGCTCAAAGCACTTCATGACTATGGGCGTCAGTGCCACAGGGCGATAGTCATTTAGGCACGATGGTGTTGAATGTTTCGGCACTGGTACTATAGAAGTGGTCTTGAAGCACGCTGGTACCACCGCCTGGGCCAGGGACAGGTTGAAGATGTCCGTGAAGACCCCTGCCAGCTGCTCAGCGCATGCCCTCAGCACACGCCCAGGAATGCCGTCAGGGCCAGCAGCCTTACGTACGTTGATATGACTCAGTGCATTACGGACATCGGTGTGGGTGAGTGTGAGGTGGTGGAGGTCGTCAGAGGGTGGGAAATTGATGTTCTTTTCATTATTGTCCTTATCAAAACGAGCATAGAAGTCATTTAGCTCATTGAGAAAGGACACAGTCATGGCTATAGGTATGGAGTTGCTGGGCTTATAATCAGAAATAGCTTGAATGCCCTGCCACATGCGTCGGGGGTCAGAGTCCCCAAAATGTTCCTCCACCTTCAGCTTGTAGCTGTGCTTGGCCTTCTTGATGCCCCCTCTTCAGATCTGCCCTGGATGAACTGTAGGCCTGTGCGTCACCAGATCTAAAGGCATTGTTACGTGCCTTTAGCAGAAGCCGCACTTCTCTCTTCATCCACGGCTTCTGATTTGGGTACGTGGTGATCTGTCTTTCCGTGGTGACACTGTCAATAGTGGTGTTGATATGGTCCAGGACTGAGTGGGTGTAAGAGTCGATGTTTATGTGGGAGCCACAGGTAGCCTGAGAGGTGAACATACTCCAGTCTGTGTTCCTAAACTTTTCCTGGAGTACAGAGTCAACCCCCTCTGGCCACACTTTGATGGTCCTCACTGATGGCTTTACCCGATTGATGAGCGGTACATACTTGGGGGTAAGGAACAAAGATAAGTGATCAGACTGACCTAGGTGGGGGAGGGGAGTTGCTGTGTAGGCTCCCACAATATTGGTGTAAACGTGGTCCAATGTTTTGTCCCCTCTTGTGTGACAGGAGACATGCTGGTAGAATTTAGGAAGCACCATCTTGAGGTTAGAGTGGTTAAAATCACTCGCCACAATAAATGCTGCCTCTGGGTGTGCAGTTTGTTGTTTGCTAATAGCTGCATGTAGTTCTTTCATAGCAAGCTTAGCATTAGCATCCGGAGAGATATAAGCAGCTGTTATGATGGTACAAGTGAACTCGTGTGGCAGATAGAAAGGTCTACATTTAACCATGAGAAACTCCAGGTTAGCTGAGCAGTGTCTCCCAACAATGACAGAGTTCGTGCACCAAGCCTTGTTAATATAAATGCACACTCCCCACCTCTGGTCTTACCAGAGTCATCAGCTACTCTGTCTGCCCGGAGAGTGTGTAGGCCGGCTAGCTCAATAGCATTGTCGGGTATTCCACTGTGTAACCATGTTTCTGTGAAAATCATGATATTGCAGTTCATAAGTCTCTTGTTGTTGGTGATCTGAAGCCGTAGCTCATCCATTTTGTTCACCAGTGACCGTACATTAGCGAGGAAAATCCTGGGTAGAGAAAGCTGGTGAGGTGTTAGCTTTAGCTTAGCTCTTAGCCCTCCGCACTTCCCCTGCCTTTGTTTACGGTCTCTACGCCGCCTGCGAGCACTTCCGGTCGGCCGGGTAGCTTGCCTAGCGTCGGGTGTTCTCCGGAGCTCAGGGATGAGACGTAGGTTGCTGATAAAAAGACCGTTATCGTTATTAAGTAATCCAATGTCCAAAAGCTCATTTCGGGTGTAAGATGTGAAAGCGAAGCTGTTCTGAACGAACAGACCCGAAATGAGCAGAAACAACACTGCTAATCCACAAAATCTGAGGAGACGCCGAGCCTCGCGTTGTGCACGCGCCGCCATCTTAGTATCTTAGCATAGGATCTGAAGGTATCTAAAAAAAATTCTGTTTAGAAAGACCAAATTTCTCCTGAAGCTGTTCAAATGATAATGCACCATCAAAAAGGTCAGATTTTCTTTAACCCTTTAACTGTCCATATATTATAACCACTGTCCATCATACCAGGAACAAAGTCAGAATTGCCTTGAATAGGAATTAATAAAGTAGTTAAATCTGATCTTCCTTCTAGCTTTCGTGTCATAAACCAGGCCTTTAAAGTATTGCAAATTATGGGGTTATTATCACAGAGATTTCTAACTGACTAAGTTCTTACAAGACAAAAGGCCCAACAGTGAACAGGAGACCTGTGACTTTTCAAGGCCCAACCAAACAGAAGTAGGATCATCCTTAACCCATTCTGCTATAAACCTTAGTTGAGATGCTATTTGGTACCATTTAATGTTAGGGACATCCAAACCTCCCATTGAACTTGGAAATTGTAGTTTTACCATTTTTAATCTTGGCTTCCTTTTGCTCCAAATAAAATCACTCAACCAACCATTCAATAACTTCAAAACCTTATTAGTTATAAATATTGGAACCATCTGTAGGGGGTACAATAACCTAGGCAAGATATTCATTTTAATAATAGACACGCTGCCGAGTAATAAGGGAAGTGAACACCACCTGTTTAAATCCTTCTTTATAGTGTCTAGGAGAGGGTTAAAATTGGCTTTAAACATCTGATGGAACATAGGAGTAATCTGAATACCCAAGTACACAAAACCTGACATAGACCAGCGAAATGGAAATGATATAAGGGAGTTCATTCTATTTCTGAGGCTTCCCACAGGCATAGCTAAAGATTTAGAGAAATTAATTTTATAACCAGAAAAAGACCCCAAATAATTAATGATATCAACCAGTCACGGAACAGAGGTAGCCGGCTCTGCTACGTACAACAAAATGTCATCCGCATAAAGGGAAATTTTATGTTGCGTCTCCCCTACATCTATACCCCTGACAGCTGGATCCTGTCAAGGGAAAAAAGAGCAGGACTTAAGGGGCAGCCTTGACGTGTTGAGCGATAAATTGGGAAATTATCCGATCTGTAACCATTTGTTATGACTGATGCTACGGGTTTATTATACAAAAGTTTGATCCATTTGATGAAATTATCCCCCAGATTAAATTTTTGTAATACTTTAAATAGATAAGGCCACTCAACTCGGTCAAAGGCTTTCTCTGCATCCAATGAGATGATTACAGTGTCATTTTCTTGTGATTGACAGAAGTGAACAATATTTAAAAGCCTCCTAATGTTGTGACTACAGCTTCTGCCTTTAATAAAACCTGTCTGGTCCTCCTTAATGATAAGAGGCAAAACCTTCTCTAATCGCAGAGCCAGGATCTTAGATAACAGTTTAACATCTTGATTTAAAAGAGCAATAGGTCTATATCCTGAGCAATCATCAGGACACCTGCCTTTTTTAAGAATTAAAGAGATGTCAGCTTCTCTTAATGACTGAGGTAAACTCTCAGAGGTAAAGGAATGTTCTATCATCTCCAAAAATGGATCCACAAGTACATTCTGAAATTCTTTGTAAAATTTGCCGCCCATGCCATCTGGCCCCGGTGCTTTACCTGATTGTAAACTGTTAATCGCTAGTATAACCTCTTCTCTAGAGATGGGAGAATTTAAATCATGTCTGAGTATCAGAAATGGTAGGAAGCGCTAGGCTGTCCAAGAAACTGTCCATCTTATATGAGGCCCCTTCTGTCTGGTCTGCTGTATATAGCTGAATATAAAACTGCTTAAAGGTATTATTAATATTTTTGTTATCAAAATAACGAGTACCATTTAGACCTACAACTGAAGGAATCAGTTGGGAATTTGTTCTGTTTTTTGTTAAACAAGAAATACTTACTAGATTTGTCTCCAAATTCATGTAACCTCTGTTTTGAAAAAACAAAGAGCACGCTTAGCTTGTTGAGTTAGTAATGCATCTAATGCAGCTTGGGTGGCACACTTTCTCTGCAATAATATAGGATCTGATAATGGTGACAAACCAAGTACTCTTAATTTCTTCCAGTTCCTTTTCAAGTTTAGATTGCTGTTCTTTTTGCTTTTGTTTTTTGAGGCTAAATATGCTATGATTAAGCCTCTGATATAGACTTTAGAGGTTTCCCATAATAAGGATGAGTCATTAGTAGATTGAGAGTTGATAGCAAAAAAATTTTAAAATCATCTCTCAAGTAAGTAGTAAACTTTTCATCTTTTAGAAGGCATGTATCAAATCGCCATCGTCTACTCTTAACCTGCCCTAAACCAACAGACAAATCTATTAATACTGTTGCATGATCACTAATAACAATGATGTTGCCTATTATACACGAAGACACTGATTGTACCAAGAGTTTAGGAATGAAAAAGTAATCAATCCTTGTATGACATTTATGAGGGGGAGGATAAAAAGTAAATTCTCTAGCAGATGGGTGGAAAGTTCTCCATGCATCTACTAAATTCATTTCTTCACAGATAGCATGAAGAGCATCAGCCTGAGTTTTTAAAGATGTATTCCGAGGAGGGTGCCTATCAAGCGGGGGGTTAAGTAGGCAGTTAAAGTCTCCTCCCACTAAAGCTATTGCTGGGGAAAGCTCTGCAAAGTCAGAAAAGGCCTTAACCAAGAAGCTAGGTGAATAATTAGGTGGACAATAAAGATCCATAATAGCAATCTCTTCACCATATAAAACCCCTTTAATAATCACATATCTTCCATGCGTGTCTTTAACGCACTTCACCAACTGAAATGGGAGATTTTTATGTATTAATATAACTACGCCCCTGCTGCTGGTGGTAAAAGAAGAATAAGCCTGGCCAGCCTAACCATATTTAAGTTTATGATTCCATTATCGTCCAGGTGTGTTTCCTGTAATACAGCTATCTCTACTCTCTCCCTTTTCAATAAGGTATAAACCTTTCTTTGCTTCACATTCCCCTTCAAGCCCCTCACGTTCCAAGAACAAAGTTTAATTCTATTGGAAGAAGACATTAGGATTTATGTAGGATTTATGTACCCTATAGAGACTAATAAACATGCTTCCAATGCCCCATTTTGTACATGTAAGACTCATATTTGGCATAATGTAATGTACAAATAATATAAATATTGATACGGAAGACCACTGCTGAGCATAAAACATGCACCCAAAAACAAACAAATACACACAACCAATAGATAATAAATAGGCTCCTTCCCCAGATCGCATGGGGATTGCTATTCTTTGAGGCGCTTACTAAAGGCCAAAACACTTAAGAAAAGCAAGAAGAGGGGGGGCAATCCAAAAAATGCAATCCAAAAAATAAATAGTTTAAAAAAAACAAAACAAAAAAAACTCCTTTACACGAGTGCCAAAAAAAAAAAAAAGGAAGAGGGGGTAAGTGATAATCCAGGTGGCAGGGAGCTACTGAAACACCCCTTAATATTAAGAACAAGCAATGCATTTAAATCTAAGTTTAAGTCATAGTCGATAGAGTTTTTTCCTTAGTTTGATTAGCGGATTAACATATGTATTAAAGAATTGTGTCTATTATTTAAACCATATATCACACACAGAGAGTTGTAAAAAGGCACAGAGATGGATAATAATAAATACACTGTCCAACCTTAAGATCCACTTATTCATCTTCCCTGATTTGTCACACTGGATACAAAAGACATTACTTCAGTCGGGGAGAGGAAAGTTTTCTTAGTGCCATTAAAGGATACTTACAGCCTTGCGGGGAACAGCATGGAATATTCTGCTCCAATTCCTCTCAGGCGCTGCTTAGCTTCATTAAACTCCTTTCGTCTATGAAGAACGTCAGCAGAAAGATCGTGATAGAAGGATATTTTTCTCCCCTCCAAGGTAAAGTCGCCGTTGCCTGCTTTACATCGCGCTGCTGCCATCACTCTCTGCTTGTCAGGAAACGAGTGGAATCTGATGATGACCGGGCGAGGTCGCTGATTAGAGCCGGGTGCCGGTGCAAGAGAGCGGTGAGCCCTCTCTAGCTTAACCCGGCCGTCCTTCGTATCCATATTAAGAAAATCTGGAAGCCAATGTTCAAAAAAGCCCAGCGCATTCCCACCTTCCATGTTCTCTGGCAAATTGACGATGCGGATATTCTTTCGCCGCCCTCTGTTCTCCAGGTCGTCTATATGTTCAGAGAGAGATTTTATTTTCTTCTCCAAAGCTGGGACCATGTTAGCCATTTCCATCTGCAGCGTCCTAGCTTCTAGCTCGTCCAGCCGGTTAACGACCGCTTTCAGCTCGTTGTCATGAGAAAGAACAGTCATGGCTAACGGCTCCAGTTTATCGTCAATAGCCTTCATTATCTTATTCGTCATGAGCTCAAATGCTTTAGCGAGCCTAGGGTCCAATTCCATCTCATCTTCATCTTCATCTTGATCTTGTTCGTAGCTGTGTTTTGTTGTCATGGCTTATTGCTGTTCTTACCTTTCGACGACGGCATTACTTTATGTTGTCTTGTCCAGTACTGCTCGAGAGTCATAATATTACATTGGCTTGCAAGGAAAAAGCCGTATCTTCATTGAGAATGCTGAAATTATTTAAGCGTTTACAGAGCTCCACAAAAGCCAACCGTCTCCTAAGCTGCCATCTTCTCCCCCCGGTACCCCTCTGTTAATCCAGTTTTCTGTTCTTAGCTGACGGGAGTGGCGCCAGTTGAGGCCTTCCGCTGCTTTAGCCCATCTGCTTTAAGCACATATGTGCACAGGAAGGCATGAACTGCAGCTCAAGACTGCCCTTTTGGAGAGCTTTTTTTAAAGGTGTATTTAGATTTTAATTTTCCTCCAGGGAGACACCAGTTGCTGATCAAATGTGTTTTAATGTCCATTAACTATATTTTTCCAAATACAGTGCATCTGGAAAGTACTCACAGCGCTTCACTTTTTCCACATTTTGCTATGTTACAGCCTTATTCCAAAATGATTAATTTTTTTCCTCAAAATTCTACACACAATGCCCCATAATGGCAATGTGAAAAAAGTTTTTTTTTTGAGATTTTTGCAAATTTATTAAAAATAAAAAACGAAGAAATCACATGTACACAAGTATTCACAGCCTTTGTCATGAAGCTCATAATTGAGCTCAGGTGCATCCTGTTTCCACTGATCATCCTTGAGATGTTTCTACAGCTTAACAGGAGTCCACCTGTGGTAAATTCAGTTGATTGGACATGACTTGGAAAGACACATATTTGTCTGTATACAGTGGTGTGGAAAAGTGTTTGCCTCCTTCCTGATTTCTCATTTTTTTGTATGTTTGTCACACTTAAATGTTTCAGATCATCAAACAAATTTAAATATTAGACAAAGATCACAAAAGTAAACATAAAATGCAGTTTTTAAATGAAGGTGTTAATTATTAAGGGGAAAAAAAAATCCAAACCTACATGGCCCTGTGTGAAAAAGTGATTGCCCCCGAAACCTAACAACTGGTTGGGCCACCCTTAGCAGCAACAACTGCAATCAGGTGTTTGCAATAACTGGAAATGAGTCTTTTACAGCCCTGTGGAGGAATTTTGGCCCACTCATCTTTGCAGAATTGTAATTCAGCCACATTAGAGGGTTTTCGAGCATGAACCACCTTTTTAAGGTAATGCCACAGCATCTCAATCAGATTTAGGTCAGGACTTTGACTAAGCCACTCCAAAGTCTTCATTTTGTTTTTCTTAAACTATTCAGAGGTGGACTTGCTGGTGTGTTTTGGATCATTGTCCTGCTGCAGAACCCAAGTGCGCTTCAGCTTGAGGTCACGAACAGATGGCCGGACATTCTCCTTCAGGATTTTTTGGTTGACAGCAGAATTCATGGTTCCATTTATCACAGTAAGTCTTGCAGGTCCTGAAGCAGCAAAACCGCTCCAGAGCATCATACTACCACCACCATATTTTAATGTTGGTATGATGTTCTTTTTCTGAAATGCTGTGTTACTTTTACGCCGGATGTACTGGGACACACACCTCCCAAAAAGTTCAACTTTTGTCTCGTCAGTCCACAGAGTGTTTTCCCAAAAGTCTTGGGGATCATCAAGATGTTTTCTGGCAAAACTGAGATTGTGGAGGAATTAATTCAGGCAAGGTACAATGAGCTGGAAGGTTGCAGAGTTTTATTTCCTCCATCAAAATGAGATGCACTTATAGTGCTGTGTGCTACAGTGGTCTACTGTGCTGTGCTGTCTGTGTTGTGTCGTGTTACACAAGCTCTTTTATGCAGTGATACAGGAAGAGAGAATGCATGGCACATTAGCATGGGTTGTTCCCCAGGAGCTCTCTGTCTGTATGCAATCCCTGCTGAGTGTGAATAGTATCAGTCTGCATTGTGCAGGGTGACAACACGCCTCCCCCCCAGAACGCTCAGAAGGGGCTGTGACCCCTCCCCTCATCGTTTGGCTCCAGTTCCGGTAGAACTGTCGGAGGGCAAGTCAGTCCATGGGGGGGACGGGGGAGGGGTGGAAAAAAACAGTGTGCTCCGCTCCAGGTTCCAGCACGTTGAACAGCCGTGGATCGTGGGCGCTGGGGCCGGTGTGCGTTGTGCGTAATGGAACCAGACGGCGATCGGCCAGCTTTAGGGAGTGAGTGCTGTGGAGGAGTGGGGGGGAGGGGAGTAAGTGAGTGCTGGCCTGGGACGTCAAAGGTGTCTGGGCCGCGCAAAAAACGCATGTGGATCCGCGATGGTGAGGGACTTTTCCATTAAACCTGGCAGTGAGCCACAGCGGCTGTGAAAAAAAATTGTCTCTGACTCCTCTCGCGGCTCGATCCAGCAAGGATGTAGGGAAGGCGAGCGGCCAAATTCCCCGAGGATGCGTAGCGGCTGTGAAACAACTGCAGCTGTGTGAGGGACTTGGCGGTTTGGCTTTTAGGTGCGGGAAGCAGCCCTAAAGCCATCGGGAACAGCAATCGGCTAAATTCCCCTTGTGCGCCGTGGCTGAGAAACCCATACAAAGTCCTGTGTGTGGGCTGCAAGTCTGCTTCAGGTGCGTGAGCAGCCCTGAAGGTTCCGAGGCTGGTGATCGGCCGTGTTTCTTGGGCATGTGCAGCAGCGGAGGCGCTGTATTGGTCTATGGAGCCGGCTTGACCCTGTGCGTGCCGCACGCGTGGCGCAGTGACCACTTATCTGGCAGTTGCGCTGTCCTCGTAATACTGCAGTGTGCGTGCGGGGCTTCTGTGCGCAGGAGGTCCGCTGTCGGGAGTTTAGTCAAGAGTCGGGGAGCTCGGTGGAAATCAACGCAGCCGGCCCCGTTCAGGCTGCTTCCTTCGTTTTGCTCGTGTCGCCTGTTCATGGTGTGTGTCGGTCCCAGCGCTGCGCTCCGGAGCGCGCGCTCTGGTGAGGATGAAGAGGTTGCAGGTGTTCTCTGGTCCTCTGTGTCCACAGCGCGGTGAGAGGGAGCAGACGGTCATTCTCTCTCATCAGGTCACCAGTGTGGAGGGAAAAGATCAGGCGAGGGGCGCACCATGACACATCGGGGTCACCATTGTGGAGGAAAAATAAGTTCAGGCGAGGTACGGCGAGCTGAAAGGTTGCAGAGTTTTATTTCTTCCATCAAAATGAGACACACTTGCAGCGCTGTGCGCTACAGTGGTCTACTGTGCTGTGCTGTCTGTGTTGTGTCGTGTTACACAAGCTCTTTTATGCAGTGATACAGGAAGAGAGAATGCATGGCACATTAGCATCACAGTAAATACACGTGATTAGCATGACATACTGGCACCCAATCCGGGGATGTCTAAACAATAGTCCATTGTTCTGGTTGTCCCCCAGGAGCTCTCTGTCCGTACGCAATCTCTGCTGAGCGTGCATAGTATCAGTCTGCATTGTGCTGGGTGACCACAAGATAAGCCTTTATGTTCTTTTTGTTCAGCAGTGGTTTTCATCTTGGAACTCTACCATGCAGGCCATTTTGCCCAGTCTCTTTCTTACGATGGAGTCATGAACACTGACCTTAACTGAGGCAAGGGAGGCCTGCAGTTCTTTGGATGTTGTTGTGGGGTCTTGTGACCTCTTGGATGAGTCATTGCTGCACTCTCGGGGTAATTTTGGTCGGCCGGCCACTCCTGGGAAGGTTCAACACTGTTCCATGTTTTCGCCATTTGTGGATAATGGCTCTCACTGTGGTTCGCTGGAATCCCAAAGCTTTAGAAATGGCTTTGTAACCTTTTCCAGACTGATAGATCTCAATTACTTTGTTTCTCATTTGTTCCTGAATTTCTTTGGATGGCAGCATGATGTCTAGCTTTTGAGGATCTTTTGGTCTACTTCACTTTGTCAGGCAGGTCCTATTTAAGAGATTTCTTGATTGAGAACGGGTGTGGCAGTAATCAGGCCGAGGTGTGGCTAGAGAAATTGAACTCAACTTTCCAAAGATGTGATAAACCAGTTAATTTATGTTTTAACAGGGAGGGGGCAAACACTTTTTCACACAGGGCCATGTAGGTTTGGATTTTTTTTACCCTTAATAATAAACACCTTCATTTAAAAACTGTATTTTGTGTTTACTTGTGTTATCTCTGTCTAATATTTAAATTTGTTTGATGATCTGAAACATTTAAGTGTGAAAAACATACAAAAAAATGAGAAATCAGGAAGGGGCAAAAACTTTTTCACACCACTGTAAGGTCCCACAGTTGACAGGGCATGTCAGAGCACAAACAAAGCGTGAAGTCAAAGGAATTGTCTGTAGACCTCCAAGACAGGGTTGTCTCGAGGCACAAATCTTGGGAAAGGTACAGAAAAATGTCTGCTGCTTTGAAGGTCCCAATGAGCACAGTGGCCTCCATCATCCATAAATGGGCGAAGTTTGAAACCACCAGGACTCTTCCTAGAGCTGGCTGGCCATCTAAACTGAGCGATCGAGGGAGAAGGGCCTTAGTCAGGGAGGTGACCAAGAAACCGATGGTCACTCTGTCAGAGCTCCAGCGGTCCTCTGTGAAGAGAGGAGAACCTTCCAGAAGGACAACCATCTCTGCAGCAATCCACCAATCAGGCCTGTATGGTAGAGTGGCCAGACGGAAGCCACTCCTTAGTAAAAGGCACATGGTAGCCCACCTAGAGTTTGCCAAAAGGCACCTGAAGGACCATGAGAAACAAAATTCTCTGGTCTGATGAGACCAAAGATTGAACTCTTTGGTGTGAATGCCAGGCATCATGTTTGGAGGAAACCAGGCACGGCTCATCACCACGCCAATGTTGGTAGCAGTATCATGCTGTGGGAATGTTTTTCAGCAGCAGAAACTGGGAGACGAGTCAGGATAGAGGGTAAGATGAATGCAGCAATGTATAAAGACATCCTGGATGAAAACCTGCTCCAGAGCGCTCTTGACCTCAGACTGGGGTGACGGTTCATCTTTCAGCAGGACAACAACCCTAAGTACACAGCCAAGATATCAAAGGAGTGGCTTCAGGACAACTCTGTGAATGTCCTTCAGTGGCCCAGCCAGAGCCCAGACTTGAATCCAATTGAACATCTCTGAAGAGATCTGAAAATGGCTGTGCACTGATGCTTCCCATCCAACCTGATGGAGCTTGAGAGGTGCTGCAAAGAAGAATGGGCAAAACTGCCCAAAGATAGGTGTTCCAAGCTTGTGGCATCATATTCAAAAAGACTAGAGGCTGTAATTGCTGCCAAAGGTGCATGAACAAAGTATTGAGCAAAGGCTGTGAATACTTATGTATATGTGATTTCTTTGGGGTTTTTTTTTTATTTTTAATAAATTTGCAATCATTTCAAAAAAAAATTTTTTCCACATTGTCATTATGGGGTATTGTGTATAGAATTTTGAGAAAAAAAATGAATTTAATCCCTTTTGGAATAAGGCTGTAACATAACAAAATGTGGAAAATGTGAAGCGCTGTGAATACTTTCCAGACGCACCCTAATTCCATGTGAACTGCTGCCTGAGCCCCGAATGCCCCAAACTGATATACTAAGTTGTCCTGTATAAACTACCCTTGCAGTCTTTATAGGGATGGAGGGTGGCAGGTTAACAGACGGGAGGATTTTGGATCATTTTACTGACAGGGGGAATGGCCCTTTTTTTTAAATTTTTTTGCAAATTTTGAATTATTTGAATTGAGATTTAATACTATTTACTGGAAGAAAAGCCTTTTCAGATTTCAAAGTTTCAAAGATGTATTTATTTTGGACAGATATTTATTTTTGCCCATTTTTTGTCATTGACCTTTTGTCCTGTAAATACATCATTAATGATGAAGACCATGGTGTCTGTGTGAGTTGATAATTCTGTAAAAATCTATGGGTATTAAATATCTCCATGAGTATATAGGTATTAAAATAAAATTGATATACCAAGTAAGTACAGTAAAAATCTGCACTACTATATGGTAACTTTACTTTTTTGATATTTAGGTGTTCCCTTTTTTTGTTTTTGTTTTTTTTTTTAATTGGGGGGAGGGGGTAGAGCACTTGACCCCCCCCGGAAATGTCTGTGCATGTCACTGGCTTTAAGGGTCAGTGACTTGTTTCTTCAGAGCTGTCCATCTGTATATCTAGTTTATAATGAATGATTGACTTACTGTTGCCTTTCTGTCAGCTCGAGCCCGTCTGGTCACTCTCCTCTGACCTGTTCTCTTTTTCTGACCATTCTCTGTAAATGCTACAGATGGTTGCGCATAAAAATCCCAGTAGCTCAACAGTTTCTGAACTACTCAGGCCAACCCATCTGGCACCAACAACCCTGCCATGTTCACAGTCACTTAAATCACCTTTTGTTCCCATTTTGATGCTTGAACCTAAGCAGCTCATCTTGATCATGCCTAAAGACATTGAATTGCTTCCATATGATTGGCTGACGGCAAGCAGTTGAACAGGTGTACCTATTAAAGTGGCCAGTGAGTGTATTTGTGCCCATATACTGTACTCATATGGGTGCAAATCAAATACATGTGCCTTAAGTCTCCTCATTATCACACCCATGAGCCAATCCTTTCTGGTGGACGATCTGCTCTTGAAACACCAGATGGTACATCATCAAAGTCTGTAATACAGATGATGAAAAAACATCCCTTGACCCAGACATTCTTGTCAACTAGAGGCCCGTTTTCAACTTACCTTTCTTAGCAAAACTGAGCTTCAGGACAATCTTAAGTGTAATAATTAATTCATCTTCTTCCGCTTAATCCTTTTCGGGTCGCATGGGGGGGGGGGGGCTGGAGCCTATCCCAGCATCTTTGGGCGAGAGGCAGGGTACACCCTGGACAGATCGCCAGTCCATCGCAGGGCCAACACAGAGACAGACAACCATTCACTCTCACAGTCATACCTAAGGACAATTTTGAATCCCCAGTTTTGATGCCAATTAACCTAACTTGCATGTTTTTGGCATGTGGGAGGAAACCGGAGAAATCCCGGAGTAAACCCACGCAGACACGGGAAGAACATGCAAACTCCACACAGATCACTGTTGGTCGGGGGCTGGGATCGAACCCAGGATCCCCTGGCCAAGGGTGAGTTGCTGTGCTGCCGCAGTGCTAACCACTCCTCCACCGTGCCGCCCTTAAGTGTAATAATCTCTTTGAAAATTCCAGTCTGGATTACACTACACCCACAGCACTGAAATAGCTCTGGTCAGTGTTACAAATGATCTGTTGATGGCATCTGATGCCAACTACCCATCCCTACTCATTCTCCTACTTTTCAACACAGTTGACCATCAAGTCATCCTTAACCATCGCTACCATGACTCCACTTGTCTCTCTCATACCTCACTGAAAGAATTGAGTTTGCTTGTATGGGAAGTTCTAAATCCAGGACACATGTTGCCATCTGTGGTGTCCCACAGGGGTCAGTTCTTGGCCATATCCTGCAAACGTTCTATGTTGTTCCCCTTAAGGTGCCTTCACACCAAACATGAACGGGCAGCGCGAATCCATACAAAGTTAATGGAAAGAGGCAAGCATACGCAAAATCGTGCATTTGTACGTTCATGTCCAGGGGATAGCGCTAGCTTTGAGATTCTGCCGTCATCGGAGTAAAAGTATCAACATTGGAGAGTAGACTAGTTCAAAAATGAGACTGCCACTCACCTGGAAACAGGAGGACCGGGAGCTCTTCAGCTGAATTGGATGTCGGAGTTATCTACCCACGGATTCCTGCCACAGACGTGCTAAAAAGGCTAGCAAGCTAGCAATGGAAACACCCATCATCTTGTGAAGTTTTGGAGGCAGGGACAGCTTTTTCAGGTAAGCCTTCTGTCGGATAATTTCTAAGTATGACGTTATTTTGGGATTTTCCACAGCAGGTTGAACACAGCTGCAGAAGTTATAAAGGCAACTCCGCCTGTCTGCATCTCACTCAAGACGATGAATTCATGTCTGTTTGCATGTTTACATTGAGTTATAATGTAATTGTGCCGTGCGAAAAATTTGCCTGTTCACATTTGGTGTGAAGGCACCTTTAGTCGTGTCATTAGCACGGGGAATGGATATCTTTCTATTGTTATGCTGATGACACACAACTTTGCATCAGCACTGATCCAGCCTCCTCTAATGTAGGTTATCTAGGCATGGATGCAGCAAAATTTCCTACAGACAAACGGCACCAAAATGGGAGCCATTTTAATGGTACCTCCATCAGGTTCGGCTAGCTCCTTTTGCTACCATCACCTTCTCTAGCCAACACCTCCCACTGTCGTCTTCTGTCACCAATGTTGATGTTTAAGCTGGAATCTCATTTGACTTTTAATGACCATATCAAACAGTTGTGCAAGTCCTCCGATTTTCATCTCAAGAGCATTGCTAGACTCTGTTCCACACTCACTCTGCCTGATACTGAAAAGCTGGTCACACCATTTCATCCTTCAGGCTTAATTACTGTATGGCATTTCTAATCGAGGCTCTTAGCAAAAGCCATCAGAAACTTCAACATCTTCAGAACGCTGATGTTAGAATCCAGATGAGAGTGCAGAAACATGAATATATAATGTCCATCGTCCATACATTTCACTGGCCTCGTGTTTCATTTAGAATTGAATATGAACTCTGTTTACTGATCTATTAATGCATCCATGGACATGGTCCACAATACCGCAAAGACCTACTCACCCCTCACACCGCCACAAGAAACCTCTGCTCTGTCAACACCAACCTCCTAGGACCTTATGAAGGGAAGGAATAAATGTGTTTGTTTATAGTGAGTGACGGAGGGAGGAAGGCCTGAAATAGGCAAATGTGAGTTATGTTATATGTGTTAAATGTGAGTCAGGCTGTTATATTTGTGTATTTATAATATTTATAATATTTATGTTAAATGTGAGTCAGGCTGTTATATTTGTGTATTTATAATATTTATAATATTTATAATTGTGTATTTATAATTTTTCTGCATTGATGTATGTGGTTATTGTGTATATTTTTTATCTTGATTCTTTTTTCTAAAGCCCATCCAGGGACAAGAGTTGCAAATTAGCTAATAGCTATACACTCTATGTGCAACACATCAGATTGATTGTCTTTGATTAATTGTCTGTTTATTGCACTGTCCCTGTCAAATAAACTAATCTACTACTACTACTACCCAGGTACTCAGGTACTCAACATGGGAGACTAAGCTTTCTTTGTGATCACACAAGAGCTCCACAATCTGCTGACACCTATTATTCACAGTTCCAGATTTTATGTACAGTGGATATAAAAAGTCTACACATCCCTGTTCAAACGCCAGGCTTTTGTGATGTAAAATGAGACCAATATAAATAATTTCAAAACTTTTTCCACCATTAGTGTGACCTATAATCTGTACAACCCAATTGAAAAACAAACTGAAATCTTTTACGGGGAAAAATAAAAAAAAATAAAAATCTTACAATAACCTGGTTGCATAACTATGCACACTCTGTTATAACTGGGGATGTGGTTGTGTTCAGAATTAACCAATCACATTCAAACTCGTGTTAAATGGGAGTCAGCACACACCTGCCACCATTTAAAGTGCCTCTGATTAACCCCAAATAAAGTTCAACTATTCTAGTAGGCTTTTCCTGACATTTTTGTCATCACATCTTACAGCACAAGCCATTGTTCTCAGAAAGCTTCCAAAGCATCAGAGGGATCTCATTGTTCAAAGGTATCAGTCAGGAGAAGGGTACAATAGAATTTTCAAGGCATTAAATATACCATGGAACACAGTGAAGACAGTCATCATCAAGTGGAGAAAATTTGGCACAACATAGGGCTGTGCGATATGACGATATATATTAGATGACGATATAAAAATGTCTATTGTTTATATCGTTATTTAAAATGCACATACTCCCGTTTATTCAGTAAAGCTCCTCAACACTACTTATCAGCGCCCCCTCTCTCCTCTGCAGTGTGCGACTGCGCTGTGCCAGCGGAACAGGTGTGTCGTGGGTGGCTAGGCTTCAGTCCGGTGGTTGCTAATGCTAACTCCAAACTACCGGTTCAGATAGCTGCTACTCCTCTTTGCCAGAGATGTGGGACTGTTTACCATTGCGCTGCATCAGAGAGAATAGTTCGCTAACCTCGTTTTAATAGGTGGTAAGTAACATTAACACCATGTCTAATTATAAAATGCTAAATGACGATACTAAGTTGTGCTAACTGGAAACTGTAGCAGACCATCGTTTTTTTTTTTTGGTTTAAATTACTGCTGAGCTTCTTAGTTTTGTCTGAAAAAAATTTATTAAAGCTGCAAAAGTGTATGATGGTGGCACATACATGCAAAATAAATAATAAATAAATTAAAATGGATCAGAGGAGCAAGTTGGTTCTTAATGTAATTTATTTGATTTCTAATCATTTCAGTTAGTCAAGTAGTGATAATGAATAAAGTTAAAGTCATCACATGTATTTTATTACATTACCTGTTGCGTCTTTGATTTTCAGATCATGACCAATCTGAAATATTTTTACGAAGAAGTAAACATGTTAAATCAGGTCAGAATGGTGGTCTTTAGGTTGCAGGGCTACACTTAAATTTTTGCTGATTTAAACTAACAGCTATTTTATACAGTGTCTGTAGGTGATAGCCATGAGTATTTTTTTCATTTTCAGACATTTTTTGTGTTATGTTTTTTTTGTTGTTGTTGTTTTTTTTTAGGGGGGGGGTTGCTATTCTCCTCTGGCTTGGGAAATATTTACCTTATTGATGTTCACTTTTTAATTCATATATGATTTAGAAGAAAAACCTGAAATTTATGAGAATCAAGTCTCAAATGCACATTAAAAAACTATTTTATAACAACACTGCAAAATTATGAGGGAAAAGGGTACATTTAAAAAAGTAAGAGATGGTCCTTTTTATGTGATTATCTAAACTGTATAATTTAGAGAAAATGCATATCGTGATATATATCGTTATCGTGATATAAAATGACATATTGTGATATGAATTTTTTGTCATATCGCACAGCCCTAGCACAACAGTGACATTACCAAGAACTGGACGTCCCTTCAAAATTGATGAAAAGACGAGAAGAAAACTGGTCAGCGAGGCTGCCAAGAGGCCGACAGCAACATTGAAGGAGCTGCAGGAATTTCTGTCAAGTACTGGCTGTTTAGTACATGTGACAACAATCTCCCGTCTTCTTCATATGTCTGGGGTATGGAGTAGGGTGGCAACACGGAAGCCTTATCTTGCAAAGAAAAACATCCAAGCCCGGCTACATTTTGCAAAAACACATTTGAAATCTCCCAAATGCATGTGGGAAAATGTGTTATGGTCTGATGAAACCAAGCTTGAACTTTCTGGTGATAATTCCAAAAGGTATATTTGGCACAAACACAACACTGCTCATCACCAAAAGAACACCATACCTACAGTGAAGCATGGTGTTGGCACCATCATGCTTTGGGGCTGTTTTTCTTCTGCTAGAACTAGGGCCTTAGTCAAGGTGGAGGAAATTATGAACAGTTCCAAATACCAGTCAGTGTTGGCACAAAACCTTCAGGCTTCTTCTAGAAAGCTGAAGATGAAGAGGAACTTCATCTTTCAGCATGACAATGACCCAAAGCACACATCCAAATCAACAAAAGAATGGCTTCACCAGAAGAAGATTAAGGTTTTGAAATGGCCCAGACAGAGTCCAGACCTGAATCCGATCGAACATCTGTGGGGTGATCTGAAGAGGGCTTTGCACAGGAGATGCCCTTGCAATCTGACAGAGGAGCATTTTTGCAAAGAAGAGTGGGAAAATATTACCACATCAAGATGTGCCACGCTGATAGACTCCTACCCAAAAAGACTGAGTGCTGTAATAAAAGCCAAAAGTGCTGCAAAAAAGTATTAGTTTAAGGGTGTGCATATTTATGCAACCAGGTTATTGTAAGTTTTTTATTTTTCCCCTTAAAAGATTTTTTTTTCTACAATATTTTTTATTGAACCTTTTTTTTTTTTTTACAAACATGGCACAAACACTAACACTAAAGTAATTAAAAAAAAAAACTAACTACAAAAAAAAATGTACTAAAAACACCAACAACCATTAACAAAGGCAAGTCATCAACAGTGCTCCTCTGTTTAGTCTAGGTAATCTATTACATAAGTATGCATATTATACATTCACCAATTTGGAATTTGCAAGGTCCACACACATCATTCACCTTCTTCTTCAGAAGTTATGTTTAATTTCTTTACATAATCAATGAAAGGTCACCATATATTCTCAAACACATTTTCCTTTGATTTCAGTATGTATGTTATTCTTTCTAGTGGAAGGTTTGTTAACATCTGTCTTAACCACTGAGTCACATCTGGTCTATGAATCTTTTTCCACAGTAGTGCAATACATTTTTTGGCATTAAGCAAACTGAGGTCTATGAATGCTCTTTCACTCTTATTAAAGTTATGCTTTTCTGGATACAGACCCAACAAAAACAGTTTAGGGTTCAATGTGAATTGTTTTGAAATTGTTTTTTCAATTGTTACCCTCACCTCTTCCCAAAACATTCTGATTTTTCTACATTCCCATAAACAGTGAAATAGGGTTCCTTTACTTTCCATACATTTTGTGCATGTATCTGGTATGTTTTTGTTATATCTATTTAACTCCACCGGTGTAACATACATCCGCATTAACCATTTAAAATGTATCAATTTAAGACGTACATTTATTGATTTGGTTTGAGCTTCTGTACAAGCCAATTCCCATTGTTCCTCTGAAATTTCAATTTGCAGGTCTTCTTTCCAATAATTCAGTCTTTTCTGTGAGTTTTCACTTGAGAATGAATAAATGAATTTATTTATTTTGAATGAATGAATTTTATTTTATTTATTTCGGATAGTACATTACAGGTTAAAAGAAACTGTATAATATAGCAACAAGGTCAAATTAGACAAAGACTCCTTCTACTATACAATTCCACGTGAGTTATCCGAAATGGGTGATGGCTGAAGCTGCAGCTTATATTGCCCACCCATATTCCAAACAAGAATTCAAAGGAGAAAAAAGAGAAAACAAGACAAGAGCGATTACAATTTGAAACAAGGCTAAGACAAAATGTGACTGAGAGAAAAAGAAAAACTGAGCTAGTCTAAGTTAAGCGGTTACTATTCAAAAACAAATCTAAGACATAGTGTCACAAAGAAAAAAAGAAAAAACTAAGCTACAACACAACACAGGCTGGAAATGTCAATCCTTATGTGAGTTTACATGTCGTCTTGTAAATATGTTTGGAGTATTTCTTCCTTTAGTTTTTGTTTAAATTGTCCAAGCTTTGTACATGATTTTAATTCAGGTCCAAAATCGTTCCATAATCTGACTCCTTGCACTGAAATACAGTGTTGCTTGGTGGTTGTTCTCACTGTAGGCTTTTGAAATATACATGTTCTTCTGAAGTGATATCGTTTCTCCCTTGTTTGGAACAACTTTTGGATATTTGCGGGCAGTGATAGATTCTTCACTTTGAACATTATTATTGCGGTTTTAAAGTCAATCAGATCTTTCAACTTGAGAGTTTTTTGTTTAAGAAAAAGTGGGTTTGTTGGTTCCCTGTAAGCTGCTTTGTTGATTATTCTAATAGCTCTCTTTTGAAGCATAAAGAGTGGATATATGTTTGTTTTATATGTATTTCCCCATACTTCATTACAATATGTCATGTATGGGAGTATTAATGAATGGTACAAGGTGTATAGTGTGGGTTGATTCAGCAAATTTTTCACTCTGTGTAATATTGCAATTGATTTGGATACTTTACCTTTTATATAATTAATATGTGGCTTCCAACACAGTTTGTTATCAATTATTACTCCAAGGAATTTAGTTTCGGATACCCTTTCAATCTCTACACCATTTACACTGAGTTTGGGTACTGGGTAGTTGTGATGGTTGTTAAAGACTATAAATTTTGTCTTGCTTAAATTGAGCGTTAATTTGTTTGAATCAAACCACAGTTTCAGCTTTCCTAATTCCTTTCCGAGTGTATCCAGAAGTTGTTCCAAATTGTTTCCACTGCATAGCAGATTAGTGTCATCAGCAAACAATATTAAGTCCATTTTTTCTGAAACTTTACATATATCATTTATATACATATTGAATAATAATGGTCCCAAAACTGAACCCTGTGTAATAGAATAGTGTCAATGAGTTATAAAACTCTGAAATAATACTCTTTCTCTTACTATCTTTCGTCAAAATTTTTTCCAAGGATGAATAAGTAGGTCGGGTGAGAGCATTATTTTGATTTGATCGAATAAAATTCCTAAGCTGAAGATATTTAAAAAAATGTGTTCTATTAAGATTGAATTTGATCCTCAGTTCTTCAAAAGACATTATGTTATCTGAACGTGACAAATATAAGTCTTGAATCTTTTGAATCCCTTTTAAATTCCATACTTTAAATACAGCATCTGCTCTCCCTGGTGTAAAATATTGATTACCCCATATTGGGCTAAATTGTGACAATAAATGTGGTTCTTTTAAATATTTTTTGGTTTCACATCATATTTTGATCATGTGCTTTACAATTGGATTTTTAACTTGTTTCTGTAATTTTTTAGCCGAGTCTGAGTATATGAATAAGGGAAGAGGTAAAGGTAAATTGTATGATTCCATTTCAGTCCAGTGAGGAAAATCATTTGATGAAAAATATGTCATAGACCTCAGTTGTGCTGACCAGTAATACAACATAAAGGTTGGACATTTCAGACCTCCACGATCAAATGGTAAATATAGAAAGGACAAATGTAATCTAGCCTTCCTATTGTTCCATATAAATTCCACTAACTTTTTTTTAATTCTTCAAAATAGATCTGAAGGTGGTGGTAAAGGAATGTATTGAAATAAATAAAGTATTTTTGGTAAGATATTACTTTTAGGTATATTAATTCTCCCGATCATCGACATTGGTAGTGACATCCATCTCTGAAGTAACTCATATTCCTAAATATTTAAACTGATTTACAACATTGAATTGATTTACCTCAGGAGCTGGGTGATTTCTCTGGGTCTCATTTAGCATTAATATTGAAGATTTTGTTTTATTTATTTTATATCCTGATATTTCCCCAAAGTTCTTTATTAAATTTAACAAGGTCGGAATTGATTTTTTTAAAATTCGACATAAACAAAATTATGTCATCGGCATACAGGGAGATTTTATGTTCTGTTGGTCCTACTTTAATTCCATATATTTGTGGATGTAAACGTACTGCCATCGCTAAAGGTTCAATTGCCATAGTAAACAATAAGGGTGAAAGTGGACAGCCTTGTCGACATCCTCTATTGATTTTTATTGATTTTGAGATATTGCTGTTCGTTAGGATTTCTGCTGTAGCATTATTGTATATTATCTGAACCCATTTTATGAAATTATTTCCAAGTCCAAACCTTTGTAGGACTTCAAAAAGATAGGGCTATTCGACCCTATCAAAGGCCTTTTCGGCGTCCAATGATAGGAGAGCTGTATCCGGTGCTTCTTTATTGGAATAAATAATATTAAATAGTCTTCTTACATTATGGAAGTCTTGTCTTCCCATTATAAAGCCATTCTGATCTCGGTTAATAATATTTGGTAATATTTCTTGTAGTCGTCTTGCTAAAATTTTACAGATTATTTTAAGGTCAGCATTTAATAGGCTTATTGGTCTCATGTTTTCACATTTATTAGGGGGTTTACCTGGTTTTGGCAACAGTATAATTAAGGCATTATTCATGTATGGTGGTAAATTACTATTTTGAAATGCTTCTAAAACCATTTCCAAAAGTGGTTTTATTAATTTATTCTTAAATTTTTTATAGAGGTCAACTGGAAGACCATCTGGTCCTGCTCTTTTTCCTGATTTCATATTATCAATGGCTTGTCCAACTTCCTCTTGACTAATTTTAGACTCCAGTATCTCCCTGTTTTCATTTGGAATACACGGTATAGATAATCCACCCAAAAACCCATTTAGTTTTGTTAAGTCAGTTTCATTTCTTGTATCATATAGTTTTTCATAATAATCTCTAAAGGCACTATTAATTTCTAAAGGATCTACAACTGCCTGTCCGTTACTTATAATACTGGTAATTGGTGATTTAAATTCTAATTGTTTAATCTGCCATGCCAATAATTTTCCTGATTTTTCACCTTGTTCATAAAAAGTTTGCTTCAATCTTAGAAGACTCGAGGCAGCTCTATTCGCTGATTTTTTTTGTCATATTCAGCTCTCAGAATCAGTAATTCGGTCTCTAACTGTGGGTTACTTCCTGCATACACTTTTTCTTGAAGAATTTTTATTTTACGTTCCAATTGGACTCTCTCCTCTTGAGTCTTCTTAGATTTTGAACCTGTATAACTAATAATATGCCCCCTGTAGTTCATATATCCATATCTGCATATGTATAGACACAGGGAGATATTTTGTGATTGCATGTGTGGAATGACCTCACGTCTCAGAAGAGGACAATAGGTCTGGACCGCCTGCGGAGAACAACGAGGAGATGGAGGCGCGGCGGTGAAGACCTGAAAAGACTTCCTGACCCCCTAAGGTCAGGCGAAGGAACGGGAGGACATCGGAAGGAGACATTGGATGATGAGAAGGATATGACAAGGATGTGTGATGTTGGCTATTGTTGTGTGATGTATAAGTATGGGGGTCTGACTGCGATCAGCCTCTTTCTGCTTTCTGCCTTGGGTGAGACATGTTGGGGAGGAGAAGCCGACATTAAATCTGAATTATAAAATCACTCAACTTCTTCATTTCACGCTCCCCACATTGGTGACCAGACGTGAGAATGGATGAAAGGCGTTCTCCCATTGCAGACTCATCGGAGGCGGTCCGAGCAAGCGCCGTCGCCATCAAGCTCCCAGAATTCTGGCAGAACGACCCGAACTCGTGGTTCAAGCAGGCTGAGGCACAGTTCGCGCTCGCAGGGGTGACGGCAGACGAAACCAAGTTCTACCACGTCATCGCTAGGCTCGACGCCGCCACAGCACAATGCGTGTGGAGCGTGATACAGCAGCCGCCCGCCAGCGACAAATACGAGGAGCTGAAGGCTACTCTCATCGAGAGCTTCGTGCCCTCGGCCAAGGAAAGGGCCAAGAGACTACTGGCGATGTATGGCCAAGGAAGGCACAGACCGATGGCCCTGATGGAAGACATGCTCCAGCTGAGGGAGGCAGACAACGACAGCTTCCTCTTTCAGCACATCTTCCTCAGCAATCTCCCGGCGCACATGAGAGGGACTCTGGCCAGCATGCGTTGTAAGACCCATCAGGATTTCCGCGCGCTGGCCCGGGAAGCACAGCGGCTCCTCAACTCCTGCGGCGAGCAGATGGCCACGGCAGCAGCAGCGGACCTCGGTGCGGAATCCCAGGGCAGCGGGGAGCCGGAGACAGCGGAGCAAATCCCGCCCACCATGGCAGCGACGCGGCCGCGACGCAACAGACGAGACGACCTCTGTTACTACCACCGGCAATTCGCTGAGAGGGCATACAAGTGTGTGCCACCGTGCAGTTTCAAGAGCTCGGGAAACTCCAAAGCCGGGAACCGTTAGCAGCTACAGCTCTCGGCGAGGCCAACAAGCTGCTCTACATCACTGATGAAGGCTCCGGGCGACATTTCCTCATAGACACCGGAGCTCAGGTGAGCTTCATCACCCCGACCTACGCTGATCGAGTGGCTGGACCCCGCGGCAACGGGGCAACGGCGGCGAACGGCTCGAACATCAGCACTTTTGGTGAAAGGACCTTCTCTCTGTCCTTACACGGCCGCACTTATGAGTGGACTTTTATCATAGCAGCGGTGAGTTTCAACATGTTAGGTGCTGATTTCTTATGTTCACATGGGTTGTTAGTTGATCTTGCAAACAGACACTTAATCAATGCACTGTCATTCTTTTCTATCCCCTGTGCAGCTCGAGTGTCCCCACCACCCGTGCAGGCCAACGTCGCCACAGCAGGAGGTAAGTTTGACAAACTCCTCACCCAATTTCCAGCACTCACAGTTCCAAAATTTTCGGCAACAGTAGCGAGACACGGGGTGGAGCACTTCATCCCCACAATGGACCCCCCTGTCTTCGCTAAAGCTCGGCGCTTAGACGCGACCAAGCTCACCATAGCATGCAACGAGTTCGCCAGCCTGGAAAAGCTGGGCATTATTCGGCGCTCGAAAAGCCCATGGGCTTCGCCACTGCATATGGTCCCGAAAGCCGACGGCTCCTGGAGGCCTTGCGGCGATTACCGCAGATTAAACAATGCTACAGCGCATGACCGCTACCCAATCCCTCACATCCAGGATTTTTCACTACATCTGGCGGGTGCGCGTATTTTTTCTAAAATAGACCTGGTCCGCGGCTACCACCAAGTCCCAGTCCGACCTGAGGACGTCCCTAAAACGGCCGTAATAACCCCTTTTGGTCTTTTTGAGTTTCTGCGCATGCCGTTTGGCCTTAAAGGCGCGGCACAAACGTTTCAGCATATGATGGACGCTGTGTTACGCGATCTTCCTTTCGTGTTTGTCTACCTCGACGATATTTTAGTCGCCAGCACGTCTGAGGAGGAACACGAAAACCACCTCACTACAGTTTTTCAGAGGTTGGAAGAACATGGATTAATAATTAATCCAGCCAAGTGCCGATTCGGCGTGGCGCAGATTGATTTTTTGGGACACCGCGTTTCCCCAGAAGGGGCAGTCCCATTGCCTGATAAAGTGCGCACAGTGGCAAATTTTCCCCGACCACAAACGGTCAGAGCGCTGCAGGAATTTTTGGGAATGGTAAATTTTTACAACCGTTTCCTCCCCCGCGCAGCTCAGCTCATGCAGCCATTATATGCCGAGCTTAGAAAGCAAAAGCCCTCCAACGCGGTCGTGTGGTCCCCGGAGCGGGAACGCGCGTTCGTGGAAGTAAAAAGAGCCCTGGCTGACGCCGCGCTTTTGGCCCACCCCGACCCCTCGGCCCGCATAGCGCTTACCACAGACGCATCAAATTTGGCCATGGGGCGGTCGTGGAGCAGCACGTTGACGGGGTTTGGCAACCGCTAGCATTTTTTAGCAAATCCTTAAACGAAACCGAGCGCAAATACAGCACGTTTGACAGAGAGCTGTTAGCGCTTCATTTGGCCATTCGCCATTTCCAGTTCTGGCTGGAAGGTCGGCGTTTCACGGCTTTTGTCGACCATAAACCGCTCACTTTTGCGATGTCTAAAATCTCAGAACCTTGATCGGGCTGGCAACAAAGGCAGCTGGCCGCAATTTCGGAATTTACCACGGACATTGGGCACGTAGCGGGCAAACTCAACGTGGTGGCAGATTGCCTCTCCCGCGCCGTTACATCGTCAGGGCACGTGGAGGCAGATCATACTGCCACAGCCGCAGGGCGCAAGACCAACGCGGAAGCGTACGCGGCCCCAGTTCACGTAGGGATAGATTACGCAGCCATGGCAGCAGAACAGGGTAGTGACGCGGACGTGCGCGCACTCCAGTCTGGACCAACAGGGTTAAGGCTGGAGAGCAGGGGTTTGCGTGACGGTGTGCCCCCCTTAATCTGCGACGTGTCAACTGGGCGACCTCGCCCGGTAGTCCTGGCCGCGTGGCGCCGCCGCGTTTTTGACTCGGTTCACTCCCTGGCGCACCCGGAAGTGCGTGCTTCGGTAAAAATGGTGGCGGAAAAGTTTGTTTGGCCGGGCCTGCGCAAGCACGTAAAGGAGTGGGCAAGAACATGCATGTCTTGCCAACGTGCCAAAATTCACAAGCACACGAAAGCTCCTTTAGAACCATTCCGAATCCCGGCCAGGAGGTTTGACCATGTGCATGTCGACCTCGTGGGCCCCCTACCGTCGTCGCACGGTTTCACACATCTTTTAACAATGGTGGACCAAACCACACGTTGGCCAGAAGCGGTCCCGCTGACGTCAACTATGGCCGCAGAGGTGGCTCGCGTTTTTTTAACGACCTGGGTAGCGCGTTTCGGGGGGCCTCAGTTCGTCTCAGAGCTCTGGTCTGCAATGGCCAGCAGCTTAGGGGTGACAATCCATCGCACTACCGCGTATCACCCCCAGGCTAATGGTTTATGCGAGCGTTTTCATAGGTCTTTGAAGGCTGCCCTCAGAGCGTCACTAACGGATGCAGATTGGGTTAACAAACTACCGTGGGTTTTATTGGGGTTGCGTTCTGCGCCCAAGGAGGATCTAGACGCCTCCCCAGCAGAATTAGTTTTTGCACAACCTCTCAGGCTCCCCGGTGAATTCTTACCAGAACAGCCAGAGCCAGGGCGCCTCCCAGCTCTGAGGCCACTAAGCAGCAAGGGAGCGGACATGCTCCCGGGCCCGGTTCATCACACCTTTCCGCGGGTTTTTGTTCCCCAGGCTTTAAAAAATGCCGAGTTCGTTTTTGTTAGACACGAGGCTTTAAAGCCAACCCTCCGCCCACCATATGATGGTCCATATAGAGTGCTGGAACCTGGAGATAAGCATTTTGTGCTGGATTTGGGGGACAGAAAAGAGACAGTCAGCATTGACAGACTCAAGCCTGCCTTCATGTTGAGTGACGAGCCTGTACGGGTGGCGAGAGCACCTCAACGTGGTAGACCCCCCAAGGGACACGTCCCAGCCCCCCCACAGGGATCAAATAACCACTCTTTTCCTCAAGCTGCAGATTCCTTACAAGACAGCGCCGCTGGGACGCCGAGGCAGGCGTACAGCAGATTTGGAAGACGGTTGAAACCCAGACGACACACAGACTGATGTGAATGTGACAATGTGTTTTAAGATATGCTGTCGGGGTTATCATAGCAGTTTTAAGGCGGACATGGGGCATAGACTGTACTGTTACTGTTATCATTGTGTTTTTAACGTGATCAACTTGTATAGTTATGCTAGTGATGTCACCATATTCTGTGAACCTACATATATTGTCCTTTTCTTAGACGTTTGGGAGGGGCTGTAGTTCATATATCCATATCTGCATATGTATAGACACAGGGAGATGTTTTGTGATTGCATGTGTGGAATGACCTCACGTCTCAGAAGAGGACAATAGGTCTGGACCGCCTGCGGAGAACAACGAGGAGATGGAGGCGCGGCGGTGAAGACCTGAAAAGACTTCCTGACCCCCTAGGGTCAGGCGAAGGAACGGGAGGACATCAGAAGGAGACATTGGATGATGAGAAGGATATGACAAGGATGTGTGATGTTGGCTATTGTTGTGTGATGTATAAGTATGGGGGTCTGACTGCGATCAGCCTCTTTCTGCTTTCTGCCTTGGGTGAGACATGTTGGGGAGGAGAAGCCGACATTAAATCTGAATTATAAAATCACTCAGCTTCTTCATTTCACGCTCCCCACACCCCCTAATAAAAGCTTTGAAAGCCTCCCACTTTATACATGCTGATGTTTGTGTAGTATTAATATCAAAGAACTCATCTATCTGTTTTTCTATGTACTTAACAAATTCCTCATCCTGAAGCCATTTATGCTGAAAATGCCACCTACCTGGATCCTTTGTCAATTTCTTATCTACATATATTAGACAGCAGGGTGCATGATCAGAGATCACAATGTTATCATAGAAACAGTTTTGAATCTTGGACCTTAATTCTGTGGAGATCAAAAAGTAGTCAATACGTGAGAATGTCTTATAGGTATTAGAATAACAAGAATAGGCTTTGACTTGTGGTTTCATTTCTCTCCATATATCTAGCAATCTCAATTCTTTCATAAAATGATTAATGGTCATCCTGCATCCATTATGGTACAGTCCAGTCCTGTTGATCTATCTATACTGGGATTCAATGTACAATTAAAATCCCCTGCTATTATATGTTTCCCTGTAAGTGATGATAAAGTAAGGAATAAATTAACGAAGAAGTTTTGATCATCAGTATTGGGACCGTATAAGTTCACCAGATTTATATTTTCTAATAACAAAGATCCTTGGATGATTAGATATCTTCCTAATTAGTCTCCAATTACATTTTTCACTTGAAATGGGACTGTTTTATGTATGAGAGTCATAACTCCCCTGGCTCAGGATGAAAATGATGAGGTGAACACATTTCCTTGCCATCTTCTCCTAATTCTTTTTACATCCTCCTCTATTAGATGAGTTTCTTGTAAAAATACAATTTCTGAATCTATGTCTTTTATTTTATTCATAACTTGTTTAAGTTTTTTTAGATTTTGTAGAACTCTGCAATTCCATGAAGTTAAATTAAGATTAACGCTTTGATCTATGATCAATAAGGAGTTTGAGATTACCTTGCAATATAAACATGCTCATACAGAGAAGCAAAAACATGGATGGTTGAACATTCATCCTACAAACTACACAAAAACAAATTCCCTTTCCCCACATTCGTGGTAATCCCCCCAAAATCAAAAAAATTCCGTCTCCCGTTATAGCTAGTGACTGTTCCACACCTGCGAGGATCAGTCAAACCACTCTCTCTTTCTCCTCTCAATCACCCTGACTCTACTACTATTTTTAATGACATTAACTCTCTTCTGTAGTTTTTTTTTCAACATAACTTCAAAGTTTTATAGCAACTTTGTACATCATAGCTTTTTTTTTTTTTTATAATACAATCTGTATTTTGTAGACATGTTATATGTTTCAGATCAATCAGATGCCTGTACAAATGCTTAAATGTTCTACCTTTGTCATGTTCATGCTTAGCTCCCACCAGTCTCCTCTTGGATCTGCTTAATGAGCTCCTGCGCCTCTTGAGGGGTCTTGAAGGTGTGGGTTCTCCCTTTATATGTGACCAGCAGTCTTGCCGGATGAATCACTCCGTGACGAATCCCGAGGTTGCGCAGCTCTTTGTGGGCGGGGTCGAACTGTTTCCTTAATTGTTGAATTCCTGTGGCCAAATCTGGGTAGAACCGCACCTGTTGATCCTAGTATTTAATTTCCCCTTTAGCTCGCGCCGCGTTGGTGACCGTCATCTTGTCTCTGTAGTTGAGGAACTTCATAATCAGCGTCCTCGGTGGTGTCTTATTATCTCTCGGTGGGCCAATTCGGTGAGCTCTCTCTAAAACGACCGATGACTGCAGGTCCGCGTTGTTCAGCGCTTCTGGAATCCACTTTTCCAAAAAGGAACATGGGTCCCGTCCCTCTGCTCCCTCCGGGAGACCCACCAGCCTCAAATTATTCCATCGCAAGCGGGATTCTAAGTCCAGGACGTTATCTTCCAGACGTTTCCATTTTAATTCCAGTGTTTGCAACTTTGATTGTAGGCTGGTGACGTCATCTTCAGCGCTTGAAATTCGGAGCTCCGCCTGCGGTACTCGTTCCAAACAGTCATTTATTTCCTTTCTCATTCCTTCTATCGCTGCTATAATTCCATCAAATTTAGACGAAAAGTCTGCTCTCATGGAGCTGATGGCAGTGAGCACCGCACTCGTCCCCTCCTCAGCAGTTACTGCTCCGCCGCTGGCTCCATCCTCCGCCATAGTCTCTGGAGTTTTTTCTGCTTTGTCACGAGTGTGGAAGTCTGTTAGTTTGGATTGTTTTGTCGAATTACTTTTTCCTCCGCCTGATTTCCCAGCTTTGGTCTTTACCATATCCGCGCCTAAACGCTGGGATAGGTTTTTGTTCCAATTAAGAGAGTTTTAGCCTACTTTTTATTTTTAGGAGCAGAGCAGTGTGAAGATTTGTGTGAAGATTTGTTTGTTTTTGAATTGGGTTGTACAGGTTATAGGTCACATTAATGGTGGAAAAAGTTTTGAAATGATTTATCTTGGTCTCATTTTTTTACATTGCAAAACCCTGGCATTTGTACAGGGGTGTGTAAGACTTTTTATATACACTGTATACATTTTAAGGTTACTTATGTATATTTTTATTGCTTTTATGCATAAAGTTTTGTATTGTAGCACTCTGTGGTTGCCATAAGTGTCTTACCTCTCGTTAAATTCTGGGTTGAGGTCTCTTTTCTTTGTTGCAGTTTTCCTCTTGGTGGTAGCCTTTTTGTCCGGCAACAGGATGAAGGAGACATACGGGTCTGCACCATCCTTGGAACAGGCAGCCAGGGCTCTGCAGAAGGGATCAGGAATTCAACACATTATTTTAGCGAGTGTTCCAGGTGAAAAATTTGATGAATGAAATTATAATAAATGTCATATAGCAACCTGCAGGAGTGAACAGTGATGAAAAGCCTGTTTTCCTCTGTGGAGTAGCCAGTGGTAAGCTTCACCTGCCCTGTTGAGTTCGGGTTATCGTTACTGCTGAAGACAAAATAAAGAATTACAATGAGAAATAAAATTCATGCACAAACAGAAACAGGGAGATCTGCATTGATATTTGTTTATTTTTATAAACAGCATATACTGGTTAACAGTCTCTAAGGAAGCTGGGACACATTGTACCTTTAAAGTGCAAGCATTTGCTACACAGTGAGGCGTTGATTCCTAGAAAATGCAACTCACATTGAAAATCCACTTCTGTGTTTGAGGTCTAGATGGGAAGGATCCCATCTGGGAATGACTTCATCTATACTGCCGTCATTACTTGCATCTCCACGACACACTGCCAGCTGAGTGTCCAAAATCTAAAACGTATACAAACCATCATTAAATACCAACAGTCACCCATAGGTTTCTTTGGGCTCTGTGTAGGTAGGTTGGTGTTTTAAGCACGCATTCATGTTATTAATAATAATAATAATAATAATAATATTAATAATGGATTGCATTTATATAGTGCTTTTCATGACACCCAAAGACATTTTACAATGAGTCCATTATTCATTCACTCCACAGACAATGGTAGTGGTAAGCTACTTCTGTAGCCACAGCTGCCCTGAGGCAGACTGATGGAAACGTGGCTGCCAATCCATGCCAATGGATTACATTCCACTGAAACATTCCAAAATAGAAAACTGAAAGCTTGATCTTGTAGCGATAATAAAAGTCAAAGCACACTTCTTGGAGTTGGGCTGACTTTGTAGTCCAGCAGCTTCATGAAAAGCTCTCCAAAACACCAAATATTTAATGTTTTTCCATATGGAATTTAAGCTCTATAAACATGCTAACCAAGATCTGTCAATGCAATGTGTAAAATAGCACAAAGACCACTGCACTATTACTGTGTAAGATGATAACGCTGTCATTATTATTCTTATATTATAAACAGATTGGTACGTGGAATGTCACCGCTCTGGTGGGGAAGGAGCCTGAGCTGGTGTACGAGGTTGAGAGATATCGACTAGATATAGTCGGCCTCACCTCAACACACAGCTCCGGTTCCGGAACCAGTCTCCTGGAAAAGGTCTGGAGCTTGGCCTTTTCTGGAGTTGCCCTGAGCAAGAGGCGACGAGCAGGGGTGGGTATTCTTGTATCCCCCCACCTTGCTGCCTCTATATTGGAGTTTTTCCCGGTGGACGAAAGGGTTGCTTCCCTGCGCCTTCGGGTTGGGAAACAGGTCCTGACCATCATTTGTGCCTATGCACCAAATGATGTTTCAGAGTACCCACCCTTTTTGGAGTCTGTGACTGGGGTGCTGGAGGGTACTCCTCTTGGAGACTCCATTGTCCTTCTGGGCGACTTCAACGCGCACATGGGCAACGACAGTGAAACCTGGAGGGGGGTGATTGGGAGGAACGGCCTGCCCGATCTAAACCCGAGTGGTGTTCAGTTATTGGACTTCTGTGCTAACCACAGTTTGTCCATAACGAACACCATGTTCAAGCATAAGGGTGTCCATATGTGCACCTGGCACCAGGACAACCTAGGTCGCAGGTCAATGATCAATTTTGTTATCGTGTCATCAGACCTGCAACCGTATGTCTTGGAAACTCGGGTAAAGAGAGGTGCAGAGCTGTCAACTGATCACCACCTGGTGGTGAGTTGGATCCGATGGCAGGGGAGGAAGCCATTCAGACCTGGTAGACCCAAACGTATAGTGAGGGTGTGCTGGGAACGTCTGGCTGAGGCCCCTGTCCGGGAGGTCTTCAACTCCCACCTCCGGAAGAACCTCAACCACATTCCGAGGGAGTCTGGAGTCATGGAGTCTGAATGGGCCATGTTCTCCACCTCTGTTGTTGAAGCAGCGGCCCAGAGCTGTGGCCACAAGGTGGTCGGTGCATCTCGTGGTGGCAACCCCCGAACCAAGTGATGGACACCAGTGGTGAGGGGGGCCATTAAACTGAAGAAGGAGTCCTATCAAGCTTGGTTGGCTTGTGGGACTCCCGAAGCAGCTGAGATGTACCGGCAGGCCAAGCGGAGTGCAGCTCGGGTGGTTGCTGAAGCAAAAACCCGGGTATGGGAGGAGTTCGGTGAGGCCATGGAACAAGACTTTCGGTCGGCCTCGAAGAGATTCTGGCAAACTGTCCAGTGGCACAGGAGGGGAAAGCAGCTCCCCGTCCACACTGTGTATGGTGTGGATGGGGCGCTGTTGACTTCGACTGGGGATATCGTCGGGCAGTGGAAGGAATACTTCGAGGGTCTCCTCAATCCCACTGATATGCCTTCCACAGAGGAAGCAGGGTTTGTGGACGAGGGGGATGACTCGCCTATCACAGGGGCTGAGGTTGCCAAGGTGGTTAAAAATCTCCTTGGTGGCCTGGCCCCGGGGGTGGACGAGATTCGCCCTGAGTACCTCAAGGCCCTGGATGTTGTAGGGCTGTCAAAGTTGACACACCTCTGCAACATTGCGTGGAGGTCGGGGGCAGTGCCTTTGGCATGGCAAACCGGGATGGTGGTCCCTCTCTTCAAAAAAGGGGACCGGAGGGTGTGCTCCAACTTTAGAGGGATCACACTCCTCAGCCTCCCTGGGAAGGTCTATGCCAAGGTACTGGAGAGGAGAGTCCGGCCGTTGGTCGAACCTTGGATTCAGGAGGAGCAATGTGGTTTTTGTCCTGGCCGTGGCACATCGGACCAGCTCTTTACCCTCTCGAGAATTCTCGAGGGTTCGTGAGAGTTTGCCCAACCAGTTTACATGTGTTTTGTGGACTTGGAGAAGGCATTTGACCGCGTCCCTCGTGGTTTTTTTGTGAGGGGTGCTTCGGGAGTATGGGGTATCAGGCTTGTTGTTACGAGCTATCCGATCTCTGTACGACCATTGTGAGAGTTTGGTTCATATTGCCAACACTCAGTTGGACTCATTCCCAGTGAGAGTTGGACTCCGCCAGGGCTGCCCTTTGTCACCGATCCTGTTCCTAATTTTTATGGACAGGATTTCTAGGCGCAGCCAGGGAATGGAGGACGTCATGCTTGGTGACCACAGGATCTCATCTCTGTTGTTTGCAGATGATGTTGTCCTGTTGGCTTCATCTAGCAATGACCTACAGCTCTTGCTGGGACGGTTTGCCGCTGAGTGTGAAGCACCTGGGATGAGAATCAGCACCTCCAAGTCCGAGTCCATGGTCCTCAGCCGGAAAAAGGTGGATTGTCCTCTCTGAGTTGGGGACAGGCTCCTGCCCCAAGTGGAGGAGTTTAAGTATCTTGGGGTCTTATTCACGAGTGAGGGGAAAATGGAGCAAGAGATTGACAGACGGATCGGAGCAGCATCTCCAGTGATGCGGACGTTGTACCAGTCTGTTGTGGTGAAGAGGGAGCTTAGTTCTAAGGCAAAGCTGTCGATTTACCAGTCAATCTACGTTCCTACTCTCACCTATGGTCACGAGCTTTGGGTAATGACCAAAAGAACAAGATCGCGGATACAAGCGGCTGAAATGAGCTTTGTCCGTAGGATTGCTGGACTGACCCTCAGAGATAGAGTGAGAAGCTCAGTCATCCGGGAGAGGCTCAGAGTAGAACCGCTGCTCCTCCACATTGAAAGGAGTCAGTTGAGGTGGTATGGGCATCTGATTAGGATGCCTCCTGGACGCCTCCCACTTGAGGTGTTCCGGGCACGTCCCATTGGGAGGAGACCCCGGGGCAGACCCAGGACTCGGTGGAGAGACTATGTCTCCCAGCTGGTCTGGGAACGCCTTAGTATCCTCTCTGAAGAGCTGGAGCAGGTGGCGGGGGAGAGGGAGTCTGGGCTTCTCTGCTTGAACTGCTGCCTCCGCGACCCGGACCTCCGGAAAAGCGGTAGAAGATGGATGGATGGATGGATATAAACAGATTCAGCAAACCTTCAGTGGAGCAAAAGTCCAATATCAGATAATGACATATACGTATATACAGTGGTGTGAAAAAGTGTTTGCCCTCTTCCGGATTTCTCATTTTTTTTGTATGTTTGCCACACTTAAACTTTTCAGATCATCAAACAAATTTAAATATTAGACAACGATAACACAAGTAAATACAAAATGCAGTTTTTAAATGAAGGTGTTTATTATTAAGGGTAAAAAAAAATCCAATCCTGCATGGCCCTGTGTGAGAAAGTGATTGTCCCCCCCAAAAAACAAAAAACAAAAAAACAAACAAACCATAAATTAACTGTGGTTTATCACATTTTGGGAAAGCTGAGTTCACTTTCTCTAGCCACACCCAGGCCTATTTACTGCCACACCTGTTCTCAATCAAGAAATCACTTAAATAGGACCTGCTTGACAAAGTGAAGTAGACCAAAAGATCCTCAAAAGCTAGACATCATGCTATGATCCAAAAAAATTCAGGAACAAAATGAGAAAAAGTAATTGAGCTCTGTCAGTCTGGAAAAGGTCATAAAGCCATTTCTAAAGCTTTGGGACTCCAGCAAACCACAGTGAGAGCCATTATCCACAAATGGCGAAAACATGGAACAGTGGTGAACCTTCCCAGGAGTGGCAGGCGGACCAAAATTACCCCAAGAGCACAGCGACGACTCATCCAAGAGGTCACAAAAGACCCCACAACAACATCCAAAGAACTGCAGGCCTTCCTTGCCTTAGTTAAGGTCAGTGTTCATGACTCCACCATAAGAAAGTGTCACGAACTGAGCCGGTCTGGTCCTGTAGGCTCGGTTCTGACCGTTCTCTGTGGCTCGGGTATCGGGTTATTGATATATTGTGTTATCCTTTGAGTTCTTGTTGTTCTTTTGTCTTTGTTCCTTTTCTTTCCCGTGCCTGTAGGCACTGCTCTGGCCGGCGGCTGTGAGGCAGCCTTTTTGACCTACATTCGTGTGAGTGTTGTCTAACACTCGCTGGTCCGACCACGCCCCCTCTCTCTCTTGACAGCCAGCTGATTCTACTCCAGTGATTGTCTTTCCCGCACCTCGCCCAGGTGTACCCAATTTGTGGAGCCAGCAATGTTTGTACTTAAGCAGCGTTTGCCAGTCAAGCATTGCTGGTCCGTTGAATTGTCTATTGGATGTACATAGTCGTGTGTGTACTGTGTGCCACTAAGTGTTAACCACTTCCACATTAGCCGTGGTTCTCCTGCATCCTCTGAGCAATGTCGGCTCTGGGATGCCATTGTGGTCAATTCGCTTCTCATGCGTTCACTGGGCGATGCCAGCCTAGGAATGCCAATTGTTAAGTTTCTTTGTATTTTTGTATGTCTTCTCCTTTTTTGGAACTGTTTGACTTTACTTTAATAAATATGTTGTGATATAACCCTGCACCTAAGTCCTTCTTTCTACCCCCTCCGTGCACTGCGTAAAAGTGCACAGGGAGGTCAATGACAGAAAGAGACAGGGCAAAAATGGCCTGCATGGTAGAGTTCCAAGACAAAACCACTGCTGAGCAAAAAGAACATAAAGGCTCGTCTCAGTTTTGCCGGAAAACATCTTGATGATCCCCAAGACTTTTGGGAAAATACTCTGTGGACTGACGAGACAAAAGTTGAACTTTCTGGAAGGTGTGTGTCCCATTACATCCAGCGTAAAAGTAACACAGCATTTCAGAAAAGGAACATCATACCAACAGTAAAATATGGTGGTGGCAGGATGATGGTCTGGGGCTGTTTTGCTGCTTCAGGTCCTGGAAGACTTGCTGTGGTAAATGGAACCATGAATTCTGTCTGCCAAAAAATCCTGAAGGAGACTGTCCAGCCATCTGTTTGTGACCTCAAGCTGAAGCGCACTTGGGTTCTGCAGCAGGACAATGATCCAAAACACACCAGCAAGTCCACCTCTGAATGGCTTAAGAAAAACAAAATGAAGACTTTGGAGTGGCCTAGTCAAAGTCCTGACCTGAATCCATTTGAGATGTTGTGGCATGACCTTAAAAAGGCAGTTCATGCTCGAAAACGCTCCAATGTGGCTGAATTACAACAATTCTGCAAAGATGAGTGGGCCAAAATTCCTCCACAGCGCTGTAAAACACACATTGCCAGTTATTGCAAACGCTTGATTGCTGTTGTTGCTGCCAAGGGTGGCCCAACCAGTTATTAGGTTTAGGGGGCAATCACTTTTTCACACGGGGCCATGTAGGTTTGGATTTTTTTTCCCCTTAATAATAAACACCTTCATTTAAAAACTGCAATTTGTGTTTACTTGTGTTATCTTTGTCTAATATTTAAATTAGTTTGATGATCTGAAACATTTAAGTGTGACAAACATGCAAAAAAAAGAGAAATCAGGAAGGGGGCAAACACTTTTTCACAACACTGAACACATGCTGAAGATCAGTGAGCTCTTAAAAATAAAATGATTTATAACAACAGCTATTGGTAAAAATTTACCTGAAAACATACATTTGAAATTTCACCTTTTTTTTACTTCAGTAAATACAACATAACATTGCAGCAAAACAGGATGACAAGATTGTGTACAGATCTGTGTTACATACAGGAGTAGCAAGAACAATAACAACGGGGATACAACTTGTCAAGTTTAAAGTAACATAAGCATAGAGAGGTAAGGAAATACAAAAGGGAGGAAATGATACCCTAATGGTAAGGTCATCCCCTTAACATTGAGTATATATTCCATTTTCCCAAAGTGTCTCACATTCTTCTTTTTTCAGTCTCAGCCTGAAGGTCAATTGCTCCATACACTGGATGTTTTTAATTATGGCTAGCCATTGCTCAATAGAGGGGGTTCCTTACAAAGCCATCTCCTTGTTATGGTCTTTTTGCTTGCTACCATGAATATTTTTAAGAGATAACTATCACTTTTTGAAAGGTTTGCATCCATCTTCCCCAGATAAAAGGATAAACATGTAAATTCAATGTTATAACCAAGAACGGCTGGTGGCGGGCTGGTGGGGGCTGCACGGTGGCGCAGTGGTTTAGCACTGTGGCAGCACAGTTTTACCCTCGGCCGGGGGACCGCGGGGATCATGAGATCGTGGGTTCGATCCCAGCCCCCGACCAACAGTGAGCTGTGTGGAGTTTGCATGTTCTCCCCGTGTTGCGCGGGTTTATTCCGGGATTTCTCCGGTTTCCTCCCGCACACCAAAAACATGTAGGTTTAGGGCGCTCGCGCACGCAGCGACCAGCAGCCGGTGGCTTGTCACCAGACTGCAAACCAAGTCTACCTATGGGTCATTAACCTCCAGCTGGCTAATGACCTAAACAGCTTTTACTGCAGGTTTGAAAAGAACCTACAGTTCTCACCTCCCACCCACACAAAAGGATTATCTGCAGCCCCAGGAACTCCATCCCTCCTCCACTCTGACCTCCCACCAGCACTAATGATCTGTGAAGAGGAGGTGCGCCGGGTCTTTCAGAGACAAAAGATCAAGAAGGCTGCAGGACCTGATGGTGTGTCTCCGTCCTGCCTGAGAGTCTGCTCCAACGAGTTGGCCCCCATCTTCACCCGGATCTTTAACAGATCACTGGAGCTGCGTGAAGTGCCTTCCTGCTTCAAACGCTCCATCATCATTCCAGTTCCCAAGAAACCCTCTATTACAGGATTAAACGACTACAGACCTGTTGCCCTGACCTCTGTGGTCATGAAATCCTTGGAGAGATTGGTGCTGAACCACCTGAAGGTCATCACAGGCCCCCTGATGGACCCACTGCAGTTTGCCTACCGGTCAAACAGGTCAGTGGATGATGTAGTGAATATGGGACTACATTACATCCTGCAACACCTCGACTCCCCAGGGACGTACGCCAGGATCCTGTTTGTCGACTTCAGCTCAGCGTTCAACACCATCATCCCAGGCATTCTTCATCAGAAACTCCTCCAGCTCAAGGTGCCCCCCTCCACCTGCCAGTGGATCTCCAGCTTTCTGACTGACAGGTGGCAACAGGTGAAGCTAGGGAGATTTACATCCAGCTCCCGAAAAATTAGTACTGGCGCCCCCCAAGGATGTGTCCTTTCCCCACTGCTCTTCTCCCTCTACTCCAACGACTGCACCTCAGAGGACCCTTCGGTGAAGCTCCTGAAGTTTGCGGACGACACCACAGTCATCGGTTTGATCCGGGATGATGATAAGTCTGCATACAGGCGGGAGGTGGAGCAGCTGATCCTCTGGTGCAGCCAGAACCATCTTGAACTTAACCCAGCCAAAACGGTGGAGATGACTGTGGATTTCAGGCGACACCCCCCTTCATTCCCCCCACTCACCATCCTCAACAGCACAGTGTCCACTGTGGACTCCTTCAAGTTTCTGGGTACCACAATCTCCCGGAACCTGAAGTGGTCCTCCCATATTGACACTGTCCGGAAAAAGGCCCAGCAGAGGTTGTTTTTTCTGCATCAGCTCAAGAAGTTTGATTTGCCTCAGGAGCTGCTGGTTGTCTTCTACACCGCCATCATCCAATCTGTCCTCTGCTTTTCCATCACTGTCTGGTTTGGATCTGCCACTAAACAGGACAAGACCAGACTGCAGCGGATCATTAAGTCTGCGGAGAGGATCATTGGTACCGACCTACCCTCCATTGAGAACTTATATCGGTCCATAACCAGGAAACGGGCGGGAAACATCTGTGCTGACCCATCACACCCCGGCCACAAACTGTTTGAACTTCTATCTTCTGGTCGTCGTTACAGATCACTGAAGGTCAAAACCACCCGTCACAGGAACAGTTTCTTTCCTCAAGCCATCACTCTGATGAACTCCTAACATTCACCTAGTCCTACCTGTTGCTGTACTCATGACTTTTCATCCATTATTACATTGCACATAACTCTCACACTGCTTTTTACTTCATTCACATTATATCACTGAATCTGAGTCCACATTGAAATACTGTGTGATTGTATATTTTTTCATATATTTCTGCAAAGTGTGGTTAGTCCGAGTAAATAACTGCATATATTCCTGTATATGTTTGCATCCTTTTATAGAAACGTGGACAGACTGTAATTTACTGTACATACTGTGGTTGTCATTGAATCCTTATTTAAATCCTTCACCTGAACAACGAGAGCAAGTTTTTAGCCAAAGTCAAATTCCTTGTATGTGTTGTGCATACTTGGCCAATAAAGCTGATTCTGATTCTGATTCTGATTCTGGGTACAAATAAGTAACAAAAAAAAAAAAAAAAAAAAAGAACTTCCCCAACGATGCTGTGTATTGCCTCCCAGAAGGGTTTAAAAATAGTGCAACTCCAGAATATCTGAGTGGTCTGCCGCACCATGGTCACACCCTCTGCAGCAGGTTCATTAATCTAGGAACACCAGATTTTGAGTCTTTAAGGCTAATCAAAACATCGTCTGCATAAAGACCTATTTTGTGCTCTGTACCCCTTATTATAATTCCATCTAAACTTTGACATTGTCTTATTACTTCAGCAAGTGGTTCAACAAATAAATTAAATAGCCCTGGGCTGAGTGGGCAGCCCTGGCGACAACCGCATTGCAAATGTATGGTCCCGGACAAACTCCCATTCACCTTAACTCTAGCTGCTGGGGGATGCATATAATGTTCTAATGCTCTGGGTAAACTTTTGGTGGAAACAAATTTCTCCATGACTTTATAAAGAAACTCCCAACCCACCGAGTCAAATACTTTTTCTGCATCCAAACTCAATAAAATGGCCTGCATTTTTTCCTTATTTATATGCTTGATGATGTGGAGGGTCCTCCTTATATTGTCTTGAGTCTGTCTACCTTGAATGAACCCCAACTGGTCCTCATCAATCAAAATAGGCAAAATTTCTTCCATTGTTTTTGTTAAAATAGTGGCAAATATTTTATAATCCTGGTTTAATACACTAATTGGTCTGTATGCCCCACATTCTCTAATGTCTTTGCCCTCTTTTGGAATTACTGAGATGAATGCCTCCCTCCAAGATGGGGGGAGAACCCCATTCTGCAGTGTATAGTTAAAGCTTTTTTGCAGTATTGGTGACAACAAATCCTTAAATGCTTTATACCATTCTCCTGGAAATCCATCTGTCCCTGGAGATTGAGAAGATTTCAAGGAGGAAATAGCTCTATTAATTTCAACAACTGAAATCTCTTTTATTATTTTGTCATTATGTTGTTTCCCAAGACAGGGTAGGTTCAACTGGCTTAAGAACTCTTCAGCTTTACAGGCGTCAAATGGTGCAGGTTGTGTATACAAAGCTTGATAAAATTTTTCGAATGCTTGTTGTATTCTATTTAATTCATATGTAATCTCTTTAGAGTCAGGATCTTTAATTTTATATATGTATTTTTTAATTGTTGTTGTTTCAGTCTCCAAGCTAATACTTTTGGAGGCTTTAGAACCTCCCTCGTAGTATGTCTGTTTTGTAAACCTGAGACTTTTCTCCACCTCATCACAATAAATCTTATCGATTTCTTGTTTAAGATAAGATAAGATAAGCCTTTATTAGTCCCACAATGGGGAAATTCCAGGATTGCAACAGCACAGGGATAGCAACACTCAGAGCAATAATTTAGAAGATAAGAAAATAAGAGCAGTGAATATACATATGTACACATAAATATATAAATATATATACACAGTGCGGAGCATTGTAGCTAGAAGGAATAAATAGCATAACCGTCTATTTAGTTACCCCACATAGTATGAATATGTACCCATACATATTGTCACCCTTCGTAGCGATTGATATTGTCCTAGTTTTATACTTCAGTGGTCACATTTGCTTAAGTATATGTGGATCTTTACTTATTATATGTTGTCATTCAAGGGCTGAAAGTTGTTTTTGTAGTTCTTGAAGTTTTTGGGGTTTTATTTTTTTTAAGAATGAAGTTTCTGGTATAATTTTTCCTCTCAGGACAGCCTTGGCTGCATCCCACACGATCACTGGGTTTGTATTCCCATTATCATTGTCCTTTAAGTATGTTATTAGCTCATTCTTTATTTTTTCTCTAAACCCAGAAATATTTAGCATACTAATATTCAGTCTCCACATAGTCAACTTATGCCTGCTATCTAGATGTAGTTTTTAGTGGATAGTGGAGTGGTCTGAAAGATCTTTCTGGTGTATTTCACATTCCTTCAGCCGATGTCTTTCAGGATTATATACAAATAAGTAATCTATCCTTGAATAAGCATTATGTCTATTTGAGTAAAATGTATATTGTCTGTCCTGGTTATGAAAATCTCTCCAAACGTCTATCAGGCCTAAATCTTTAATTCTTCTTTTGAACTATTTTTCAATGTTAGTAGTTTTCCTGTTTTGGTTAGTTCTATCAAGCTTTGGGTTCAAGATTATGTTAAAGTCGCCTGCACATATCATAATTCCATCAGGTTTTTTTTAATAAAATGCCTTATGGCTACCTGGGGGAGCATACACATTCAGCAGGATCACCTCTTTGTTATCCAGTTTGCCTTTCACCAAAATGTACCTGCCGCCCTTATCTTTAATTTCAGATAGAGGCTCAAAGTGTGCAGAGTTTGGTATCAAAACAGCCACGCCTCTTTTGCATCCTGTTTTAAAAGATGAATAATAAGTATGTTTAAACCCCATTTTCTTTAACTTTTCATGCTCTTGATTTGTTAAGTCAGTTTCTTGCCAGAGTATAATTTGGGTCTTTTCCTTTTTTGCTTTAGTTATCATCTTACTCCTCTTGATTGGGCTATTCAGGCCCTTAACATTAAGGGTGATAACCTTAAATTCCTTATTGTGCACTTATAAAACCGTTTACAGTAGGATGAACATTTGTAATCCCCATGAACAAGTAATAAAAATTATGAACAGTAAACATGAAAAAGCTAAAACACTGAAAACAACTTTTAAACACTGAGTGGTCTTCCATCAAAGAGGTAATCCTTAAGCCTCTTGTGTAGGGGGAAATTCTGGCCAGTAGATGGCGGGGCCCCCTCAGGATCAGTGTGTGGGTGGATAACATTTCAACTCAAATGACTGGCTACTTTGTTCTTAGGTTATATAAAGCTAGTAAAAGCAAGGAGGCTATTATAAGATAGCAAAAAATAGAAAGCCATGTTTACATTTAGAATGGAGAGAGAGAAATATGCATATATATGTACATACACACATGCACACATACCTACTCATCCATACACTTTAATACACACACACGCCCATATACATACATATACACATACTGTATATGTACACATATATACACAAACAAACATACACACATATTTACATACATGCACATTTATACATAGAGAGGTGCTCAAATGTCTTCGGGAAATTCAATCTGTCGTTACTAACCTGATTCCAGTTGTTATATCAACCGAATCAGAGACCTGGGGATATTTTAATAGTGTGGTGAAATGGGTTAGTACTCTTCAATGTCCGTCCCTGTAGGTCTGTGGAACCCATGGAGTTTTTCCTGAATCCTTTGTTGATATTCCCCGCTGATTCTGTGCCGATTGTCCTTCACCTTTTCCCAGCGTGAGCTCAGCCACAATACTTTGCTGGGACTGCCTTTAGGCTTCGTTGGTAACAGGAAGCCTTTCGCCCTCAAATCCTCTGTTGCTTGGTCCGCGTTATCATATGTGACTGTCCCTGAGTTGAGGAAAACACGCATCTTTGTCATCGGCGTATGGAATCTGATCCCCTTTTCTTTCAGCATTTTCTTGATTGGCAGGTATTCTCTCCTTTTTTCCATCACTCCCGCGGCGTAGTCATGATCGAAAAAAATCCATTTCCCTCCACGGTGATAGTTTTCTTCCAGGCAGCATTAATAATTTTTTCTTTAACTGTGTACTTGCAGAATTTCACAACTGTCAATCTCGGGGGAGCTGACTCTGGGTTTAGGGCCAAGTGCTCTATGTGCACGTTCAATGCCCAGATCGGTTAATCCAGTGGTCTCCCCCAGTTCATCTTTTATTAAGTTCTCCACGAAGCAAGTCATTGAGGTCCCTTCGGCTCCTTCTTTAATACCATAAATCCGGATATTGTTACGGCGGGAATGTCCCTCTAGCTTGGTGAGCTTTGCTTTCATTTTAAGCTGAGTTTTGTGCATCTCAATTAAAGCGTCTTTCACCTCCTCTCCACAAGTTTCCACCTCTCCAATGTGCTACTCTGCCTCTCCCAGCCTCTGTTTCACGGCTTCCACTTGCCCCGCACTTTCCTCCATTTTTTGGTAGATGTCCGTTCTCATTTCAGCGAGCTGTTTTTTAATATCTTCTTGAAAGTTGCTCTGAAAATCTGCCAGCTGTTTAGTAATTTTGCTTTCAAATGCAGTCATTGCTTTGGCCATGCCCCCACCTCGGCATTATGTACCAATAGAACCTTTTTTAGAATAAATCTCCTGGATTAAGGGGGGTTAAAAGGTAGTTCAAAATAGAGCTTCAAATTCACGCAGCTATCAGCATCATGGCGCCACCGGAAGTACCGAAATTTCACCTTCTTGATGAGCTATATCAATACAGCTCTTACAGTGTGAAAATAAAGCTACATGGGATGATATCATAGCAACAGCCCTGGCCTCGTCCAAGGATACCTTTCAGTATCTTTAAAGTTAATCAAAAATCAGTCAATCTGAATGTTTGATACTGTATTTTAATTAGTCTCATTTGTAAATGTGTAAATTCAGGTAATAAAACAATTGTTTTTCATGCAATGCAGAAAAAAAAATCCCAAACTGCACATATACAAGTACTACAGTAAATGTTTGCAGTACCTTCAGGGTGGCCCTCAGTAGTATCTGGCTCTCTGGCAGAGCTCCGTCCAGACTGAGCCAGCGGTCCAACACCAAACCCGGCTCAGCCAGCACCTCTCTCAGAGGGAGAGTCAAGGAGCCGAGAACCTGGCCCCAGCTGTGGGAGAGCTAAAGGAAAGCAAACACAGAGACACAGTTTAACTTTTCTTACAGCTGTACAGAGTGACACTCCTTCTGAAAAATTCTAATTTAGTTACGTACAGCCACGTAATTCAGATAAACTCTCACCTTAACTGTGAGCGTTTCATCTCTGGGATCACGGATCAAATAGCGAAAGGCTTCATCCCAGCGTGGGGATGTGGAACGCTCACAAATCTTTAAAAGAACCACAAGAAACATTCACAACTTTCAGCAGTCAACTTCTTTTTCAGCATTCACAAGTTATGATTCTACCTTGGTTTTGTATGTAACATTTTTGAGGATAATCTCAGCTCCAATCTTTGGCTCCTTTCCATTTTTCTTCAGCTAAAACAATATTTAAAAAAAAAATCATACAAAATGTGTAATCAATATTATGCAAACATATTCATAGATCAGAGTTGAGTGTTCAGCATACTATGATGATTCTAAAAGCTACTTCTGAACATCCCTGTAGGTAATAAAAATCGAGGACTCACCGGCAGGCCGTGTGCACGCTCGACGTACACAAACAGCACACCTGTCGATGGTACAACCTTGTTTTGGTAAGACTGCTGGGAATGGTACTGCAAGATCTGTAGGAAACAGTTACGTCATCACAAAGATACAGACGGGATAGAAAAAAGTGAGAAAACAAGAAAGATTTAGTCACATTTGTTCCACAGAAGCAATATGAGGTTACAGTGAACCAGCTAATTTCCTTTATTAATTTATATGTGGAGGAATAAAGTAGAAAAATGCAAAAAGCATCAGCAAAGAAGTGTTGTTATTTACAGGTATATTATGCAAGGTAAACAGATAAGAGAATTAGTGTAAGCTGCAGATCAATTATCCAAAGAAAGGGTTTATGTATTAAAGGACCTTGTTGATATTTTGTCAAATTTTGTGTAAAAGATTCTATATACGAACACTAAATTTGGAATAAATTTGGCACAGGGCTTCAAGAAGGAGTTAGACAAATGAAACAGGTTAGTCTCCAGTGGGGACAGCAAACCTACATGTTAACTATCACTTAACTCTTTGTACATAAAAAGTGAAATTCCTTTTGAAGGATGCTGTCTGCAGTCTTTTAGGTTAGAATTGCCCCAGAAAGTGATCAATTTTAGGTCGGAAGAGAAGATGAACAATTAAACCCTGAATATCTTTTTTCATTGTACACATGGAGCACAAGTTCTGTATTAAGATAAAGTTTAAAAATAATATATGTGTTACAGGGACGCACCTTGGACAAGTCGTCCGTCCATCAGAGGGCCCACACAGAGAAACAGACAACCATGTTCTGTCACACAATTAAGAATCCCCAAACGCGTATGTATTTGGATGGTGGGAGGAAGCTGAACAATGTGGAGAGAACCCCTGCAGGCACGACTCCACACAGTTGAGCTCCAGGCCAGTTGATAGATTTAAACCCAGAACCTTCTTGCTGTGAGGTGACAGTCCTAACCACTACACAACCATGCTGAAAGAACGACTGAACTAGAAACCACTCAGAAAGTGCACACCTAAGCTAAGGCAGTTAATTTTATCCTTCTTATTTTAATTTTTATTACAGCCTGTTCTGGTGACCATCAAAACATTAAATGAGATGCTGCATTTATTCCCACATTTGGAATCTTTAAAAAAAAAAAAAAAAATCCTGAAGAATGATTCATATCACCCTCAAAATCTAATTGATCGGCCACTGGTCCATTTCCAACCACTCCTAAAAATGTCATCACAATTTGTAGATTACTTTTATAGTTATACTGGTAACACACACACACAAATACTCAAGCATGCAAATATCCAAAGAAACAAATGCAGAAAAACTCTTTGATAGAAGTAATGAATATTTATTATACTGTATGTATCCAGACTCATTATTATTCCTGCCACAGCCAGTCTCAAACTATAATTCTGATTCTATTTTTTAAACTCAGATTAAACATTGATAACATTTTTTTTTTTTTAAAGTTCAATTGGATTCTCTATACGGGGCCATGCCCTCAAAAAAATCTGACTTTGGTGTCAAACTGAATGAGGAATAAAAGTCAGTAGAAGCAAGACAGAATGCATGTGTGTTAATGAGAGGGAGGCAGGTGTAATAGTAATGGTGTGAGGAGTAGATTTAATGGAGGTAGATGAGTTTAAACACCATCCAAAGCAATAGACAGTGCACAAGAGAGGTGAAGAGAGTGCGGGCAGAGTGGAGTGGGTGGAGGCGAGTGTCAGGGACAGCAGCTAGAGTGAAAGGGAAGATTTACAAGATGGTAGTGAGACCTGCTATGATGTATGGTTTGGAGATGGTGGCACTGACAAAAAGACAGGATGCAGAGCGGGAGGTGGCAGAGTTGAAGATGTTAGGATTCTCATTTTGCGTAAGTAGGAGGGACAGGATTAGAAATGAGAATATCAGACAGCTCCGGTTGGGTGGTTTGGAGGCAAAGTAAGAAAGGTAAGACTGAAATGGTTTGGACATGTGCAGAGGAGGGAGAGTGGACATAATGGACAAAGGATGCTGAAGATGGAGCTGCCAGGCAGCTCTTCCACTGTGAGATGGAGGTAGATGACCAGCTGTGGCGACCCCTAAAGGGAGCAGCCGGAAGAAGAAGGTGTCAAACTTTAACATAAAAACCTTCATCTGAACACTCTAGAAGCAATACTACAACGATGTCAGAATTGATCTTTTTTCAACTATGAAAAACAGGGAGGTATATTGCTGTACAGTATGACACTGGTATATTCTAATAAGGAGATACTATAAAATGAGGATGAATCTGACCTGCTCTAGTCTTTGTATTTCTGAGACTCTGGGTAGCCACTCCAGCACCAGGTGAACCCGACCTGACTTCACATCATTTAGGGTGTACCACTAAAACAAAAACATCCAGGCTGTGATACAAATATACAGTGATATCTGCTGTTTGTTTTATTTCAGCTCTGTTCCACCAACCGTGTCAATGAACTGTGCACTGATGATGTCTCGCAGATTAAGCTTGAACCTGCAAAGACAGGACTACATTATCCTCCTTGTCAATTATATAATTTCCTTTAGTTACAAACAACTGTAGCTAGAAATAGTGCGTAAAGCTCTGTGATGCTAAACCACACCTTCCAAGAAAGTCATCCTGATCAATGTCCTTATCAAACAGTTCAAACTGGATCTCTTGGCCTGGAAGTTGTGTCAGTATCACCTGAAAAAAACCCCATCAAAGTTAAGGCTGATTCAGTGAAATAAAATCTAGTAAATCTTTTAAAGTTGGCGGTACCTCATAGAGCTCATTCCACACAGGATTGAGATTCTCTTTGATGGTGTGGCTGCGGAAGGTTATACCTGCAACACGGATCTTGACATAAGGGTCACTCTTTCCCTTCACCATACCCCCCATGAAGTTGTCCTTGGCGATCAGGTTCTGAGCCTCCACTAGGTGGATTCTCAACACACCCTGTGGGTAGACCACAGACACCACAAAGATGGCTGCTGCAGTGTGTGCATAAGACTGATGTTCCAGTTTGTTGGGGCTATTATTTTGATACCTCTGTTGCAAACTCTGGATCAGGGGTGGTGTGCTGTGGTCGCGTTGGCTGGGGTTTAACTGGCCCTCCAGGCCCCGAAGGGTTCACTTCTGATGTGACCCCACCCTGACCTGACCCGGACCCAGGGACTGGAGGTCGTGGAGATGGAGTTGTGGGGCTGGCATCATCACTTAACCACAAAATCTACCAGAAAACAAAGATTATGTGAGTAGAAAAATGCTCAAAACAATTTATCTCGCAGCAATAATGGTGTTCATGCATGGCAACACTGAGCTTTTCTAGAAATACACAATTTCATTATGTTGTACAGCTGTACAACGACAAAGCCTATTCTCTATTCTATTCTAAATCTCCAGATGGCAATGTTAGTTGAATTGTGTAGATGTGTGCATATTAGTACAGGGAAGTAAGTGTGTGTATCTCTTTAGTCGATCCAGAAAGCCTCTTTGCTTAAGCCATACATTGTTTTGCAGTAATGCGATTCAGATCATTGTTACCTGCTGTGTCCTCTATGTAAAAACAGACACATTTAGAAAATATCTTGACCTTTTTCCAGCAAAATTGTCCAAAGTTCCTGAATGGCAGGCAATTCTTATACCCCTTTACACAGGGGTGGAGATTGTTGAGAGATTTTTTTTAAATGGCCAGATAGCTCAATGATCTTTCAATGAGATTTCTCGGTGATCTCTCAATGATCTTCAAGTGATCTCCATGGCCTTAAAGTTTTTACTTAGTCCAAAACAATCTCTTAACAATCACAAAGTCTCCACTCCTTGAGAACTCCTTGAGAGATTGCACCCCTTTGGTGATCGTTGAAAGATTTTTTTTGGACTGAGTCAAAACTTTGAGGAGACCGTGTTGACCATAATGATCATTGAGAGACCACTGAGAGATCTTGGTGATAGCTGAAAGATCACTGAAAGATCTGGCCCTTTTTGTTAAATCTTTCAACGATATCTCAACAATCTCCACCCCCATGTAAATTGGCTAGAGGAACACTAGAAACCTCTCAAATTTATACGCCAGGTAAAATAAGTACTGAACAGGTCACCATTTTTGTTGGTAAAAAAAATTCTAATGGAGCTACTGTAATGAAATTTTCACCAAATGTCAGTAACAACCCATACAATCCACCCGTGCAAAGGACTCAAACCATAGATGTCCATAAATTATATGTAATAATATGAAATGACACAGGGAAAAAGTATTGGACACATGAAGAAAGAGAGGTGACAAAAGGCACAGAAAGCCAGAACACCAGCTGAAATCTATCAGAAATTAGAAAGCAATCCCCCTTGTTAGTGCAAATCAATATCAACTTGTTCAGTCCAAGCTCATGGCCTATAAAAAGGTGTCTCCAATGTTTCCTCTGGCTTATTCACACTCCGGGCAGTGAAAAGTAAGCTAGGAGCAGGAAGACAAAAGAAGAGGAAAACAGCAGCCTTGTGTGTAGCAGAATGGAATGTACGCACTCTGATGGACAGAACAACATCACAGCGCCCAGAAAGACAGACCGTGCTTGTGGCCCTGGAAATAAACAGGTACAATGTAGACATAGCTGCACTTAGTGAAACAGGATTCCCTGGATATGACAGCTTGGAAGACCATGGGTACATCTTTTTTTGGAGTGGGAAATCAACTCAAGAAAGGACAGAAACAGGAGTGGGCTTTGCAGTTAGAAAGGAGATAGCAGCAATGCTTGATGAGGAACCGGTGCCAATCAACGACAGGATAGTGACTATGAGACTCTCACTACAGCGGAAGATGTATGCCACACTCATCAGTGTATATGCTCCGACAATGACCAACACAGAGGAAGTGAAGGAAGAGTTCTACAGTGATTTACGTGAGACTGTCAGGCGTGTACCGACTGATGACAGGCTGATACTCGTTGGAGATTTTAATGCCAGAGTTGGTTCGGACACTGAGAAATGGAAAGGAGTGCTAGGCAGTCATGGAGAAGGCAAGTGCAATGCTATTGGACAACTTCTACTTGCACTATGTTCAGAGTACAACCTTGTGATAACCAACACTCTATTTAAGCACAAGGACACACACAAGAAGACATGGATGCACCCAAGATCCAAGCAGCACCCAAGATCCAAGCACTGGCACTTGATAGACTACATCAATAGTAAGGCAGAGAGACATAAGGGATGTATTGGACACCAGAGCAATGAGAGGTGCGGACTGTGGTACTGATCATGTTATGCTGAGATCTAGATTAAGGATTTGCAGACAAAAACAGCACTGCAGGACGGATGCGAAGCCACCACAGAAGCTAAACACTAGTGCACTGAAAGGCCAAAAGAAGCAAGAAGAACTTACACAGGAAATGGATGAAAACTTGAAAGACTGGGACAGCAACAACTCAGAGAATGACATAGAAGAGAAATGGGCAACACTGAAGGATACGGTGTATCAGACTGCAAGTGATGTATGAGGCCACCCTGAGAGGAAACATCAAGATTGGATTGATGAGCACGATAAACATCTGAAGAAACTACTAGAAGCGAGGAATACAGCTAGGCAGGAAAACCTACAGTGTAACACGAGGTCGAGGAAGAAGAAATACTCAAAGGCTCAAAGTGAGCTACAGAAGTACACCAGAGAGATGAAGTCCAACTGGTGGGATGAAAAAGCGGAGGAACTTCAAACTACAGCAGACAGGAAGGACATGAAAACATTCTTCACAGGTTTGAGAGAAATCTACGGCCCTAAACCAAAAGGACTGACCCAACTAAAGGCTATGGATGGTGAAATGGTTTTGCTGGAGAAAGACAAGATCCTAGACAGATTTGCAGACCACTTTGACCAACTACTAAACAATCCTGGAGAGCTCACTGAAGAAGCTAAAGAAGCTCTAGTGCAGTGACCAGCTGTATCAAGTCTGGATGAACCACCAAATGTTGATGAACTAATGGCAGCTATCAGGACAACACAGGATGGTAAAGCTCCAGGAAGGGATGGAATTCCACCAGAAGTGTGGAAATTTGGTGGTGTTCAGCTGACCAACTGCCTGCACAAGCTCATCCAAGAGATATGGGATGCCCAGAAAGTACCTCAAGACTGGAAGGATGCAAGTATTGTGCCTTTGTTCAAGAAAGATTGTGGAAATTACTGAGGTATATCACTGCTAGCCACTGTTGGTAAGATTCTCTCATGTGTACTACTGAACAGACTCAATGAACTATATCTGGCAGCCATGCTTGAGGTGGCCTTCAAAGACACTTCAGAAGGAGTATACATTCAAACAAGGAAAGAAGCAGACTTGTTCAATGTGGCACAGTTTAAAGCCAAGAGTAAGACATCAATAAAGGTAGTAAGAGAAATGCTCTTTGCCGATGACAGTGCTCTAGTTGCACACAGTGCGGAAGATATGCAATCTTTAGTGGAGAAATTTGCAAGAGCAGCTAGCCAATTCAGCCTCAGAATTAACATCAAGAAGACAGAGTGCCTTTATCAACCACCAAAGTTCCAGTTATCAACATCACTACCAGAAGAGCTCAGCATTGGTACAGAGCCACTAGCCAAGTGCAAGACTTTCAAGTATCTAGGGAGTACTGTTTCAGAGAATGCTAGGCTGGAGGATGAACTATCTCTCAGAATGGGAAGAGCAAGCACTGTGTTTGGAAACTTGAGGGAGAGACTGTGGAACAATCGACATGTGTCTATCTGTATGAAATGCAAAGTGTACAGAGCAACAGTACTGGCTACTCTATTGTACGGTGCTGAAACTTGGACTGTCTCTACAGAGTGCAGGTAAAGAAACTCCACACATACATGATGAGACAACTTTGAGCCATAATGAACATCTCATGGAAAAACAAGATAACCAACATAGAAGTGTTGAAATGAGCTGGTCTACCATCAATGGAGGACATGCTAATACAGACGAACCTGAGATGGCTTGGACATGTTGAGAGGATGGACCACCAGTGTCTACCTCGGCAGTTACTCTACTCACAGTTATGTGAGGGCAAATGCAATCAGGGTAGACCAAGGCTCAGATTTAAAGACACTGTAAAAAGAAATTTGAAGAAGCTGGATATAGACAGGAGTTCCTGGCAGTGGAAGGCTAAGGACAGAACTGCGTGGAGGAATCTGATCAGACCTAAATGAAACAGTCATTGTCGCCCACGACACTGTTACGGTGATGAAAGACCTTGGTGCGGTGGCAACATATTTTTCGGGGGAGGGGCAGAAAACACATGACACTATTATTACCAGAATATGCTAATTTTACACTATTTATTTCTTTTTTTAAAATTTTGCATATGGAACTTACCATATGAAGTACTGTACAACCGAGGCTTGAATATTAGAATATTGGGCCAGTTGGGGTCCCACCCAGACGTCCTGTGTTTAGACTTTTTCGTGGTGTTTTCCTTCTCTCCTTCCTCTGCTCTCACTTCTCCTGGACCCTCTGCCTGGACACTTTCCTCTCCTTGGCTCCTCTCTTCTGTGTCATCTTGCCCTCTCTGAGCTCTGTCTAATTCAGCTTCTCTCTCTGTCTATGGTGGTATACAAACAGGCTAGAAAATATCAAGTGTCTTGTTTTGTCCTGCAGTATTTTTTTGTCATGGTTTACATAAATGACAAAAATATGTGTACTTTTTTTGTATTTTTATTCTAGTGTTTCTTTTTTCCATTCAGAGAGTAGGGAAGGGAAAAAAAAACATTCATAATAGTAATTTAGTCATGCATACTTAAATTATATGATCAGGTGGGTATAGTAACCAGAAATTCTACTCATGTAAAAGCAGTGCTTTGAAATTAATAATTAAAAGTAAACAACCAAAAATTTCTAGTTGAGCTAAGGGTACAAAGAGCACCCACTTAAAAACTTGAGTAATGACTTCAATCTTGAAGGTTTGAGGTTTTTCTCAAAAATTTATAACAATTTTCTTACAGTTTTCTACTTTTCTCTGTCAATTTATCTAAATTTGAAACATTTTCTTCAAAGTTGTAATTTCCTCTTGTAAAATTGACTTTTCTTGTACATTTGAGACTTTATTATAAATTTGTGGATTATTTTATGGCTAATTTTTCTCTGTTTTTTTTTTTAAATAAAATTACTGTTGTAGAGGATGTGCTCGAATGATGAGGCTGAGTTTAGTTCTTAAATCAGCTTTATTGACAGAACACATCGTCTAGCGTTCTTAAAGCAGGAAAAGCGAAAGAATCATATCTCATCACCCTTTTATATGTTTCCAGCATCAGAATTCAAGTCACATGGTGTTTTCAGTAAACATAGTCACAAAGCATCCCTTTGAACCTTCACCATTGTCTCTCATTTCTTGATGAACCGGAAATCTCTCCAGGGCATCTTCTGTGGGACAAAAAGACCAATCTCACACCTCCTCGTTATCTTCTGCAGATTCAAGTCCTTTGTCCTTCCAGACGTGACACCCCCAATACACATGCAGTCATATCTCTGTGGAAATGTGAGCCCACAATGTGTGTCGCCCACACTACCCCCCCCAAACATCTAGTAAGGGCAAAACCTGCATGGCATAAAAAAAAAGAAAAACACAAAACACTCTACGTATCGCTAATCAATCCACCAACTGCCTGGGTTTTAACTTTCTGCCGAATCTGCTGCAACCTGGCTTTGCTGCCCCTGCAACATCTCTCTGCATCTGTGGATTAAAGCTGTTAGCACCTTTCTGTGAAGATTCTGGAGAATGTCCTCTCGGTGGCCTGCCACGGCGGGGGGGCCTCGCGAGCTGCACTTCCTCATCAGCCAAAACAAAAGCGGGTTTGAGCCTGTTTATGCAAATCAACTCCCTTCTGCCCCCTAAATCTAGCAGAAAATGCTTCTGCCCAGTCTCCAGCACTCTGAACGGTCCGTCATAAAACGGCCGCAAACTTGGACGCTGAGCATCATGTCTAACAAAAACAAACTCTGCATTTTTTAAAGCCTTTGGCACAAAAACGTGTGGGAAACTGTGATGGACCGGGCCAGGGAGCGTGTTTGCTCCCGAGTCGCTCTGCCACGGCTGAGCAGGGGGGCCATTTGGTGCGGGATTATCGGGGAGAAATTCCCCCGGCAAACGGAGAGGTTGTGCAAAAACTAATTCAGCCGAGGAAGCATGCAAATCTTCCTTAGGTGCAGAACGCAACCCCAATAAAACCCATGGAAGTTTGTCCACCCAATTTGTATCCGTCAGCGACGCTCTGAGGGCTGCTTTCAATGACCTGTGAAAGCGTTCGCATAAACCATTAGCCTGGGGGTTATACGCGGTAGTGCGATGAATCTTCACCCCCAAGCTGCGGGCCATCGATGACCATAGTTCGGAAATAAATTGGGGACCCCTGTCGGATGTTATGTCCGACGGTACACCGAAACGCGCAACCCACGCTGCTAAAAATGCTCGCGCAACTTCTTCGGCTGTGGTTGATGTCAGAGGAATCGCCTCTGGCCAACGCGTGGTGCGATCCACCATCGTCAAAAGATGTGTGTGCCCGTGTGATAATGGGAGCGGGCCCACCAAGTCAACATGCACGTGATCAAAATGCTTAGCGGGGATGTGAAAAGGTTCCAACGGGGCCTTAGTGTGTCTGTGTATTTTGGCTCGCTGACACGCTACGCAGGCTGCCGCCCATTCCTTGACCTGTTTGCGCAACCTGGGCCAAACAAATTTCTCCCCCACCAACTTAATCGATGCGCGCACCCCCAGGTGTGCGAGAGAATGGACTGAGTCAAAAACGCGGCGACGCCACGCGGCTGGCACCACGGGGCGGGGACGTCCCGTGGAGACATCGCAGATTAGTGGGGGCATACCACTTTGTTGCTCCCTGTGCTCCAGCCTTAACCCTGTTGGTCCAGACTGGAGCGTGCGCACGTCCGCGTCGTTAACCTGCTCCGCAGCCATGGCTGCATAATCTAACCCTACACAGACCGGGGCTGCGCGCGCTCCCGCGTCGCTGCCCGGGCCCGCGGCCACGGCTACAGAGTCTGCCCCCATGGGGCTTGGTGGTGCTACCGCGCGCGAGAGACAGTCTGCCACAACATTGTGTTTACCCGCGACATGCTGAATATCAGTAGTGAACTCCGATATTGTGGCTAGTTGCCTTTGTTGTCGGCCTGACCAGGGTTCTGAAATTTTGGCCATCGCAAACGTTAGCGGTTTATGATCCACAAACGCGGTGAAACGTCGCCCCTCTAACCAGAACTGAAAATGGCGGATGGCCAAGTGTAGGGCCAAAAGCTCCCTGTCAAACGCACTGTATTTACGCTCACTATCGCGCAAAGTCCTGCTGAAAAACGCGAGGGGTTGCCAGGTACCTGCCACAAACTGTTCAACTACCGCCTCCACCGCTACATCGGAAGCGTCAGTGGTGAGTGCCATGCGGGCCGTTGGAACTGGGTGCGCTAACAAAACTGCGTTTGCCAGGGCTGATTTGACCTGGGCAAAAGCGCGCTCCCGCTCCGGAGACCATTCAACTTTATTTGCGGGCTTTTGTTTTTTTAACGCGGTGTACAATGGCTGCATGAGCCGTGCTGCGCTTGGGAGGAACCGGTTGTAAAAATTAACCATCCCTAGAAACTCCTGAAGCGCCTTGACCATTTGAGGTTGCAGAAAATCCGTTATGGCACGCACTTTATCTGGAGGAGGAACCGCTCCTTCTGCCGAAACGCGATGCCCCAAAAAATCAATCTGCGCCACCCCAAACTGGCACTTCGCTGGGTTAACTATTAACCCGTGCTCTGCCAGCCTCCGAAAAACTGCTGTGAGGTGTTTTTCGTGCTCGCCCTCGGAACCGCTGGCTACCAAAACATCGTCCAAATAAACGAACACGAAAGGGAGGTCGCGTAAAACTGCATCCATCATGCGTTGGAAAGTCTGCGCGGCCCCCTTGAGGCCAAAAGGCATGCACAAAAACTCAAAAAGGCCGAAAGGAGTTATGACCGCTGTTTTGGGTACATCTTGCGCGCGCACTGGAACCTGGCGGTAACCGCGCACCAAGTCTATTTTAGAAAAAATGCGCGCCCCCGCCAAATGAACAGAAAAATCCTGAATGTGCGGAATCGGGTAGCGGTCATGAGCTGAAACGTTGTTCAACCTGCGGAAATCGCCGCAAGGTCGCCACGAGCCGTCAGCCTTTGGGACCATGTGTAGCGGCGAAGCCCAAGAGCTTTTGGAGCGTCTAACAATGCCCAGTTTTTCCAGATTAGTGAACTCCTCGCGCGTGATGGCCAGTTTAGCTGGGTCCAAGCGCCGAGCTTTTGCAAAAACGGGAGGGCCGGTGGTGGTGATAAAATGTTCCACCCATGTTTAGCCACCGTCGCCGAAAACGTGGGGACTGTGAGTGCTGGGAACTGAGCAAGCAATGTGTGAAACTTACCACCCGCAGCTGAGACGCTGGCATGTGCAGTCGGCGGGGCCACCCGAGCTGTGCAGGGAATAGAATGAAAGGACAGTGCATTAATCAGACGTCTATTAGCAAGGTCAACCAATAAACCATGTGAGCACAAAAAATCAGCCCCTAACATGTTGAAACTGACTGCTGCTACAATAAATGTCCACTCAAATGAACGGCCCTGTAAGGACAGAAGCATGGTCCTCTCACCAAATGTTTTAATCGCAGAGCCGTTTGCTGCTGACACTGACACCCAGGGAGCTTTAGACGGCATCAGCCGTTCCGCGTAGGTGGGTGTGACGAAACTCAGCTGGGAGCCCGTGTCCACGAGGAACTGTTTCCCCGAGTGTGCATCCGTCAGGTAAAGCAGCTTGTTCTCGTCGCCGAGGGTCGCAGCTGCTACCGGCCCTCGGTCTTGGCGTTTCCCTGGCGCTTGAAGTTGCACGGCGGGACGCACCTGTGCGCTCTCTCTGCAAAACGGCGGTGGTAGAAACACCGGGCGTCCTCCGCTCCGCGTCGCCTGGCCCCCATCGCCGCCGTCGTTGGTGCGTCTGGCGCCGCGGCCGCTGGACCTGCGCTGTCTCCGGACGCCGTTCCTCGGCTAGCTGCTGCGGCCGAAACCACGTTCCGCTTGTGGGCGTCGACAAGCCGCTGCGCCTCTTTGCTCAGCCCATGGTAGTCTCGCCTGGCCAATCGGGGCGACTCTGCCAGGGCCACTCTCACTGCTGGCGGCAGGGTCCGAAGGAAAAGGTGGGCGAAAATAAATTCGCCATCCTCAGAGTCTTTGAGCCTCAGCATCTTCACCATCAGGTCCGCAGGTCTCTCGTTCTCTGACTCCGTCAACGTCAGGAGCCCCTCTGCTCGCTGTTGGACCGAAGGAGTGAAATGGCTGATCAGCGCGTCCTTCAATGCGCTGTACTTGTCGCTGTCTGGTGGATGATTAACCAGATCCTCCACTCTCTGGACCGTGTTGCTGTCCAGCTTCGCTACCACATGGTAGAATTTTGTGTCATCGTTGGAGATTCTCCGGAGGTTGAACTGCGCCTCGACTGCGCTAAACCATGACCGCGGGCTGTGCTGCCAGAAATCGGGCAGCTGGATCGTGGAGGCGGCCATCAGGCTGGCTTCTGCCGAGCCCCGCTCGGGAGAATTCTGTCTGCTCATTCTTTGTCGTAGGTCACCAGTGTAGAGGATGTGCTCGAATGATGAGGCTGAGTTTAGTTCTTAAATCAGCTTTATTGACAGAACACATCTTCTAGCATTCTTAAAGCAGGAAAGAGGAAGAATCATATCTCATCACCCTTTTATATGTTTCCAGCATCAGAATTCAAGTCACATGGTGTTTTCAGTAAACATAGTCACAAAGCATCCCTTTGAACCTTCACCATTGTCTCTCATTTCTTGATGAACTGGAAATCTCTCCGGGGCATCTTCTGTGGGACAAAAAGACCAATCTCACACCTCCTCGTTATCTTCTGCAGATTCGAGTCCTTTGTCCTTCCAGACGTGACACCCCCAATACACATGCAGTCATATCTCTGTGGAAATGTGAGCCCACAATGTGTGTCGCCCACACTGTTTTTTTTAAAAATAAATTTAAAACAGACTTTTTTTTTTTAACTTTTTCCTTATAACAATTTAAATTTTTAACCATAATTTTGCAGAGCCAGAAAAGAGCAATAATTTAACTCTGATTTCAAAGAAAAAATATTAATAAAATTGTATTTAATGAAATAAATTAACTTAAATGACCAAAGAGGCAGTTATTTCTGTTATAATATTACTACATGTTTACAGTTTGTTTTTTTTTAGAAATCTCCTCACCACCCAGACAGCAGGAAAAACCTCCCTGATTTTGAAATCCAAATGTTGGCATGTTTAGTTTGTCTGAAGGCTGCTGACGGATTAAAGTCATTGACTTTGTGAATTTCGGTCATCTTAACCGTTTGAGTGTGACTGTCGCCAAACTGTGACATAAACCCTAGTGGTCAACAGTGGTATAGATTTTTTTCAAGAAACTAGTCAGATCAGATGTCAGAACTTTCCAAGGCTATAATTTTAAAGTGGTAAGAGATAATGGCTTACTGTCAATTAGAACGACGTAGAATATGATCCAAAGTTTCAGATAGGAGTGAATTTATGCATCTAATTTGCATACAAACAAAGAAAGACATTTGTCACTTACCTCTGGCAAAGTAGCGTCCTTTAGCGGCATTCTAGTGGTTATTTTGTCCTCTCCCGGTCATTTTAGCTCTCTGTCCTACATCCAGAAACTGTTATTGATTATTCCACCGTCATTTCGCTTTTATTCCGCGGCAATTTATCTTATATTGATGACATACAACTGGCGATTGTCCTCCAGTCACATGGCGCTCTGGGTTACCGGCAGGTGAATTCAACGAGCCTCGCGCTCCCCGTGTTATAAGAACATGTAAACATCTACCTTCATAAGCTAAATAATCTCTTTTTAGAATCATAGTTGGCAAATTCGGGACCAAATCCTCCGAATTTCCTCGCCCGTGGGCAATCGCGAATGTCCACAATGACGGTCTGTGTCCATCTTGTGCTGTGATCTCCAAGACGACAAAAAAGAAGGATTTCTTCTTCTCTGGTGTATTACGTGTCATTCATGAGTCCTCCAACGCGTGCCTGCCACCTTGTGAACTGGCTTGATCAGTATAAATCCTCAGTAAAGGTGAACAGAGTTTAGGAAAGTAAAATCAGTTTACAGGCGCAGCGCTGCGCTCTGCCACTAGGGGCACATGGAATCTCACACTCAAGGGGTTAATTTGCCAGGTACATAATAATGAACATAAATTAGTTAATATTAACTAAGGTGAAGGTTAAAAACAGATCCTTTTCATTCTTGACTGAAATAAGAAAAACAAAAAACAATAATTAAACAAAATCAACCAACTTGCGCTCTTAACCACACCTGTTAGCTAAGCGACTCTTCCATTATTGCTCCCGTTACCAGCGGGTTAAAACCATGATAAATGCCTCCAGTGCTTACATACCTCTTTTGATTTTTTTTCCACATTTAAAGTACTTTAATAAGCTTGTGTTTCTCTCGGACAGTCACGCTAGTAGTGAGACACTGCCTGGCTGGTGACAAGCGGGCGAGGCACTTCTCTTAACCACGCGGATGACGGTCATGCGCGTTGTCCATGTGCGCGCTTGCGGATTGTCATTCCTTCATATATTTTTCTTAAATTTATATGTCCTGATAGAGTGGCAGAAATTTTTCTGGCGTGGTGGGCTGCCACCAGGAAATGTTTCCAGAGGAAACCCTGGTGTCTCATTACCAAGGTGTTACACAAGAAACATGTCATGATGGATAGAAGAAAAGAGAGCTCTTATTTTTCTATTTAACATTTTTTTTTATACAGGGGAGGTCCACTGACAGACAACCTCTCTTTTTGAAGGACGTCCTGTTCACATTCATAAAGTTACAAATTCACACCAGGAAGCTACCCAGTACAACCACAGACTGACCTGTGGCCACTGAGCAGCTCCACTGGAGCAGTTGGGGTTAAGGGCCTTGCTCAAGGGCACCACAGTGGGGTTAAGGAGGGTGAGGCAAACACTGCTTTGTCGTCTGTCCCACTCAGATCTAATCCAGTCCACATCCCTGACCATTAGGCCACCACTGCCCCCAAGACCTTCTCAAGACCTTCACAACCTTATTTTTGCAAAACTCAACCACTGCACTCAACTGTCATGGCCTGTATGCACACTCACAATGCAAGTCTCCATTGCTGAAGAAAAAGCATCTTGAAGCACATTTAAAGTTTGCTGCACATTTGAACAAACCTGTTAAATACTGGGAGAAGATAGTCTGGTCAGATGAAACCAAAACTGAACTCTCTGGATGTCAAAACACACACCATGTTTGGAGGAGAAATGGCATTGCGCATCACCCCAAAAACAACATACCAGTGGTGGTAACATCACAGCGTGGGGCTGTTTTTCAGCATACGGTACACGCAAACTTCATAAAATTGAAGGAAGGATCAATGGTAAAATGTATAGAGACATTCTTGATAAAAATCTACTGCCATCTACCAAGATGGTGAAGATGAAATGATGGTGGACATTCCAGCAAGACAATGAGCCCAAACACAAAGCCAAGGAAACTCTCAGTTGGTTTCAGAGAAAGAACACAAAGCTGCTTGAATGGCCCTGCCAATCACCTGACTTGAATCCAATTGAAAATCTATGGGAAGAACTAAAGATCAGAGTTCAGAGAAGATGCCCAGATTAAAGACTGTTTGTGTGGAAAAATGGGCCAAAATCATACCTGAGCATGTGACTATCTTCTGCACAGAGAAAGTGTCTTGAAGCTGTCATTACAAACAAAGGCTTTTGTATGAAGTATTATTATATAACTTTCAGTAAATGTGTTCAATACTTTTTCTCTGTGTCATTTCACATTATTACAGATAATTTAATTTATGGACATCTATTTTTTAATTTCTTTGTATGTATGGATGAGTTGGGTTGTTGCCAACATCTGGTGAAAATTTCATGTCAATAGCACCTTGAGAAATATATTTACTGAGAAAAATGGTGCCGTGTGCAATACTTATTTTACCCGCTGTATATACCTGTTTGGTTGCCAAGAAACTCTCAATGATGCCTCAGTGATATCTCCTGGTATCTCAGTGACCTCTGAAGGACGTTTCAAAGATCTCTTTAGATCACCATGATAGATGCTGAAAATTAAATTTTTGATCACACAACAATCTTCCATTTACACTGAAACGTTTTCTTTTTCCTTGAGGTTTTAGGAGATCATTGCAATATCAGGCCAATTTATGATGTCTCAATGGTCACCCAGTGATCTCCATGGTGTGTAAAGGTGTTGAGGGGTAAACAGTGTTGTTTCATGTGTTTTCTCTATAAACTAATACTTTACCACTACAGATTTAAGTCTCCTAAATTAGGTTTATTCTGCATTCCCGGACTTGTCAGAAGTTGGTATTCCCCAAGGTCCTGATCAGACGTTTCACCTGGAATGCCTCCTGAAGTGTAATTTCCAACTAATAAAGTCAATCATACAGCTCTCATCATAGGCAAATTCACTATCCAAGATGGCTGCATCCATGTGCTGTACATCAACAGTAGTGTAAAATTTATTATTTATTAGCATTCCTCTTTTATATGTTATTCTAGTTAGATATACACACAGTACATCTTTACAACATCTTTTTCAAATGCAAATAACAGCACACTTTGTTGTCAACTGCGCCCGGAATGCAGCATTACCATCATAGTAAACTACCCAACATGAGTCTATGCATCAAACATTAACTGCATGTGTGAACTACCCACCCTCAGCACAATTTTGATGTAGATGCGGCTGCCTGAACCAGAATTCTCCAGCTGGAACCACTGGTCCATAGTGAGTTCAGGGGCCCCCAGAAGACGGGGCAGTGGGATTGTCAGGCTGCCCAAGGGACTAGAACGGTCATCGTCCTTTACCTGATTTGGAAAAAAAAAAAAAGAATGAATTGCTGCAAAGCGGGTACATTACAGGACGAAATAAAGACAGAGTTGTCTTTAATAACAAATGGGAAAATTGACTTAGCAGATCATACTGACACCCTGATTACTACAAAAACCACCTCACTGATTTAGATAATCTTTTAACACTGGTTGAATAACTTAGCTTAACTGTTACTGATGAAAGCTTACCTGAATGTCAATATCCTGCTTACGAGGATCTTGGATGAAGAATGTAAATGCATCCTCCCACACAGGGTTGTTAGTCCCATAACAAGTCTGTTGATATAACAAGAAAAGATGTATTATGCTATAAGTATATTGTAAGAGAGTTACAATATACTTAATGTGCATATTTTCATTCTAACCTTGCTTTCTTTAGTTGTATCCTGAATGGAAATCTGCACCATTGGGCTTGGGTCCTTATTACCCTTTCTCATCTGCAAGGTTTTAAAAACATTCATATGGTGAACAGAGGAAAAATGTCACAGGTGAAACATGAACTTGATTTGTAATAATCTTACTGGCAAATCATAAGCTTGGTCAAGATAGATGGCAAGGATGGCAGCGGCTGGAGGATCAGCAGTCTTACTGGTCAAGTTTTGGTTCTTTTGAATCACCTGAAAGAAGAACAACAAAGAGAAGAAGAAAGATGATTTGGATCTAGGAAAAAAAAAACGGGTCAGTTTCTATCTAGTAATTATTTTCATTAAGCCCGGTTACATGGTCACAATAATCCAGTAACTGGGAATAAATCCATAATGGTAATAATCAGTTTTGTCGTGTTTACATGCACTGAATATGGATTATTGGGCAGCAAACCACTTGAGTTAATGGGATTTCTCATAAACTGATAATGGCATTTACTGGATTTTTCTGTTTACATGACCACTTGATTACTCAGATAATGCCAGAAATCCAATTATAACTGGTTTATTAGTGTGCACATAAACATGGCCCCGGTTACACCTGACGTTCGGATTAATTTTTTATGATTAGATAACAATCAGATATAGATTGACCAAATACATTTGCACCTGGTATTAACATGTGTTTCTACACATTGCTACCAGATCACGCGCCTTCCAATGATCCGCTGGGCCAGTTAAGAAAAAAAAAATCTGAGAGACTAACCACAGGTGGGAACATTTGAGAAGGATGAGAGTCAGTGTTGTAATTTTTATAAGAAACCCAAATAAGCATCCATGTGTTAAGCCAGTGTTTTTCAACTGCGAGTCCTTGGACCCCAGGGGGTCTGTGAGAGACCGTTGATGGTCCCGAAAGAAATTGTCTGATTTCACTTATTAATTCATTCCAAAAAAATTGCAATTAACTTACCATTGTTGTGCACTAGTGCCTGCAGTGGCTCCTCCATGTCAGCGGGCAATCCCTCTTCTTCTTCTTCCTCTTTTCCTCCTCTCAGTGGAAAACTCAGCCACAGGGAGGCAGGGCTACCTTCATAACCCCTGCAGCAGCCCTGCATCGGCCACGGAAATCCCAAAATATGCCCTGTGCCTGAGCCCACAATACTATCTGGACAGGGAAAATGTTGCCACTTCTCCCAGAAACCGCATCCTGACATCAGCCACCCGCAGCACAAAATAAGCAGTGGATACAACCACGGTGTTGTGCTGAGAAAAGCATGTCTGCCATGAAAAGAACCCCCTTTGTGGGAGTGCGCATCTGACGAGACAAGTTTCTGGTAAGTGGCTGTCTCATTTTCAAATGAACTCCTGACCTGTGCTGAACAAAATCCAACTCACATGGTCGGGAACTTGTGTGCATTTCCGTCACCTGGAGTAAATGCGCTTGCGTTCTTGTCTTTCCACTGACTTTGTATGTAACTGTACTTGCAAGACAAATGTCATTACATATGCCATGATAGGCTACAATGTACCATTTTATTGGTGGGGTTCTGTGGAATTTTTTCAATGTAAAAAGGAAAGGAATCACTGTGTTAAACAAGCCCTCCCACAAAAGAAAAAATAAATGTGTACACACTGCAAAGATCAGTACCAAGGACTCCGGCTTGACAGTGGACCCTTTCATCAGTTCCTCCAGGATTTCAAGGGATGTTTTTATGATTGTTGCGGCCCAAAAGGCCTGAATTTGTGGAAGCTTTTTTAAAAAGTTGCAATAAAAGTTGCGATGTTTTCAGAAGGTTTTTTTGCACTAAAAGTTGTGGGAAGAATTACAAATTTTAAAGCAGATGTTTTTTTCCATAGTTTACTGCAAATATATTCTACAGTGGTGTGAAAAAGTGTTTGCCCCTTCCTGATTTCTCATTTTTTTTTGTATGTTTGTCACACTTAAAATGTTTAAGATCATCAAACAAATTTAAATATTAGACAAAGATAACACAAGTAAACAAAATGCAGTTTTTAAATGAAGGTGTTTATTTTTAAGGGGGGGGGGGAATCCAAACCTACATGGCCCTGTGTGGAAAAAGTGATTGCCCCCTAAACCTAATAACTGTTTGGGCCACCCTTAGCAGCAACAACTGCAATCAAGTGTTTGCGATACTGGCAATGAGACTTTTACAGCGCTGTGGAGGAATTTTGGCCCACTCATCTTTGCAGAATTGTTGTAATTTAGCCACACTGGAAGGTTTTTGAGCATGAACTGTCTTTTTAAGGTCATGCCACAGCATCTCAATTGGATTCAGGTCAATACTTTGACTAGGCCACTCCAAAGTCTTCATTTTGTTTTTCTTAAGCCATTCAGAGGTGAACTTGCTGATATGTTTTGGATCATTGTCCTGCTGCAGAACCCAAGTGTGCTTCAGCTTGAGGTCACGAACAGATGGCTGGACATTCTCCTTCAGGATTTTTTGGTAGACAGCAGAATTCATGGTTCCATTTACCACAACAAGTCTTCCAGGTCCTGAAGCAGCAAAACAGCCCCAGACCATCACACAACCACCACCATATTTTACTGTTGGTATGATGTTCCTTTTCTGAAATACTGTGTTACTTTAACACTGGATGTAACAGGACACACACCTTCCAGAAAGTTCAACTTTTGTCTAGTCAGTCCACGAAGTATCTTCCTAAAAGTCTTGGGGATCATCACGATGTTTTCTGGCAAAGCTGAGGCAAGCCTTTATGTTCTTTTTGCTCAGCAGTGGTTTTCATTTTGGAACTCTACCATGCAGGCCATTTTTGCCCAGTCTCTTTCTTATGGGGGAGTAAACACTGACCTTAACTGAGGCAAGTGAGGCCTGCAATTCTTTGGATGTTGTTGTGGGGTCTTTTGTGACCTCTTGGATGAGTCGTCGCTGTGCTCTTGGGGTAATTTTGGTAGGTCGGCCACTCCTGGGAAGGTTCACCATTGTTCAGTGTTTTCGCCATTTGTGGATAATGGCTCTCACTGTGGTTTGCTGGAGTTCCAAAGCTTTAGAAATGGTTTTATAACCTTTTCCAGACTGACAGATCTCAATTACTTTGTTTCTCATTTGTTCCTGAATTTCTTTGGATCACAGCATGATGTCTAGCTGTTGAGGATCTTTTGGTCTACTTCACTTTGTCAGGCAGGTCCTGTTTGATTTCTTGATTGAGAACAGGTGTGGCAGTAATCAGGCCTGGGTGTGGCTAGAGAAATTGAACTCAGCTTTCCAAAGATGTGATAAACCAGTTAATTTATGTTTTAACAGGAGGGGGGCAATCACTTTTTCACACAGGCCCAAGTAAGTTTGGATTTTTTTACCCTTAGTAATAAACGCGTTCATTTAAAAACTGTATTTTGTGTTTACTTGTGTTATCTTTGTCTAATATTTAAATTTGTTTGATGATCTGAAACATTTAAGTGTGACAAACATACAAAAAAATGAGAAATCGGAAAAGAGCAAACACTTTTTCACACCACTGTAGATAACACCAGAAGGAAAGCACAAGATTGTCAAAAAAATTCCTATTAAACAGTGATTTGTAAATTAAGCAGAAATTTCTGCTATCCAGAAAAACTCTTCTGTGCAACAGCAAATACAGACTTTAACACAATTAAGTGAGAATGAAGTAGCTACTCATAAATTTATCATAAAAATGACCAACACTGACGACTTCCGGGAAGATGGCGGAGAGACATAACACTTAAACAAAGAGCTCTCCCTAGCCGGATTAAAAATCATCGGTAAATGGCCAACTCGACATAAACGAATCAATAAACTAAGGGATGAAAACACGAAGGAACCGGGCACAAGGACAAAAACAGGGTAAAATTGAAGAATTCCTCTCCAACAACGCAGGAAAAACCGCTGTACGCAAAGCCCAAAAAAACGAGATGTCCACAGCAGAGAAAATGGAGGACACCAGACTCGACAACATGAACGCTGGCATCGCCAGTTTGGGTGAAGAGTTGAGAGAATTCAAGCGACAGCTACAATAGGATTTAGCGGCTCTTAAGGAGGAACTGAAAAAAGAAATTAAGGAGGAAATCATGGACCTCCGAAGAGAAATGGAGCGTAAATTAACGGAAAACATGGAGGAGCTGCGCTCCCAGCGGGCGTGTATGACAGAAGCGCAGACCCGAATTTCGGAACTAGAAGATTGGAAAAGCGAGGCAAACGAACAACTACAGACCCTGACGACGCAAACGCAGAGGATGCAGGAGAAAATAAACGACTTGGAGAGCAGATCCCGACGAAGCAATATGCGCATCTTTGGAATTCCGGAGGGCATTGAAGGCAACTCGATGACAAAATTCATGGATCAGTTCTTAAAAAAAGAACTGGAAATACTTGGAGAAACGGATCTGCAGATTCAACGGGCGCACAGAACCCCGGCACAGAACCCGAAAACAAACTCTCCACCCAGGTCAGTTGTGGTAAACTTTGTGAAATATGACATAAAGGAAAGAATCCTTCCGCAAGCATGGAAAAAAAAGATACGAATCGGCGACAAACAGGTATTTTTTGACCATGACTACCCGACAGAAATCGTGCAGCAGCGGAAGAAATATGCCAATATTAAAAAAAACGCTGAAAGAGAAAAAAATTAGATTCCAAACGCCGCTAACGAAAATGAGGATTCATTGGGAGGAAGGCACAAGAACCTACAACACGGCCGAAGAGGCAGCGCGGGATATGATGGAGCGGGGCCTTGAGGTGAGCGTGCCGAAGGAGACGGCTGGAGCAGCGGCGGCCCTGAACGCACCACGACAGACGGAGTGGAGACGAGTGAGCGGCGGAAGAAGGGGGAGAGACGTAGAGCAGCGGGCCCAGGACAAGCTACAAGGCTTTCAACTGAAAGCCTGGATCATAACAAAGATCAAGAAAGGCACAGAAGAAATGAAGGCCAAGAAGACAAGGTAAAAGAGAAACAGACGGCTAGGAGAGGTTTAAGTGATATTTGTTGGACATTTCTAGACTTATGACTATTACTTTGATAGTAATTAGAAGTCTAGGGAGGGCCCTTCACTCTGTGAAGACAAACCCCCCACCCACCAACAGGGACCAGTGGGCAGAAGAAAGGCCCAAAGTACGGAGGTCGAGTTTTTTTTAATGTGTTTTTATATAAATATGTGTTATTTTTGTTGTTAAAGGGGCTAGGAGCACAAGTTAAAAAAATGGAAAAACATGAATATGGGTAAAAATCTTAAGATAATGACACTAAACGTGAATGGTCTGAACTCACCTGTTAAAAGGGAAAGAATAATAAGAAAATTCAAGAAGGAAAAAGCTGAAATTATATTTATGCAAGAGACACATTTGAGCAAGGCAGAACATGTGAAACTAAAGAGATTTGGCTATAAGAACTCCTACTACAGTTCATTTAAGGGAGGAGCAAAAAGGGGGGTTATGATACTAATCTCAAACAAAATACAATTTGAAAGTGAACAGGAAATCCAGGATAAAGAAGGCAGGTATGTAATAATAAAGGGAAGAATAGATGGTATGCAGATCACATTAGTGAACATCTATGCCCCACCAGAAAGTGACAAGGGTTTTTTTCAACATCTGTTTGATCTCATAGCAACACACAGTGAAGGAGTCCTAATTTGTGGAGGAGACTTAAATGCTGTCATGGATCATGAAGTTGACACAACAAGTGTTAAGAAGACAAAAAAACATGTAACAAAGTTCATAAGAACCTCACTGGCAGAAATGGGTATGGTAGACATATGGAGGGACCTACACCCACTCGAAAAAGACTATACACATTATTCAGCAGCCCATAAAGTACACTCTAGAATAGATTACTTCCTTATGAATGAAGGTGACAGACACAGGGTGAGAAATTGTTGGATTGGAGGGGCAGAAATATCAGATCATAATCCTATATACATGGAAATATATTTAAACAATAGAAAACGACAAACAACATGGAAACTTAACGTAGGACTGTTAAATGATGAGAAAATGAAAGAAAGAATAAAAATAAACATAAACGAATATATCCAAGAGAATGACAATGAAGAAGTGGACCCAACAATACTATGGGACGCACTAAAAGCCGTGTTAAGGGGTAAATTAATTGTTGAAACAGGAAAAGCAAATAAGACTAAACTGGAAGCGTATGAACAAAGATGTGAGAGACTGAGGGAATTAGAACGTAAACATCAAAGCACAAATGATCCAAAAATATATCAAGAAATTAAAGAAGAAAAAACAAAGATAAAAGAAACACAAATGGATGAAATTGAAAGGAAAAATAGATATCTAAAGCAAAAATGTTGTGAAACGGGCCAAAAGCCACAAAACTGCTGGCAAAACGGTTAAGAAAACAACAAACAATGAATAATGTATACAAGATTAAAGACCCCACCACAAATAAAACCACAGTTAACCCAGAAAACATCGAAGAAATTTTCCATAATTTCTACCAAGAACTATACTCGCAACCTGAAGAAACAAATGCTGGGGATATCAAAAAATTTCTAGACACATTGGACTTGCCATCAATAGGAAATCAACAAAATGAAAAACTAACAGCAGAAATAACAACACGGGAGATCGGAGATGTGATTAAGTCACTTAAAAACGGTGGATCGCCAGGTAGTGATGGATACCCATCTGAGTTTTATAAACTGTTTATGGAAGAACTCACGCCACAACTCCTGAAGTCATTTAATTGGACGCTGAACAACAACAAAATACCTCCAACATGGAACGAAGCAATCATTTCAGTTATTTTAAAACCAGGGAAAGATAAAGAACAATGCGGAAACTATAGACCAATCTCTTTATTAAATGTAGATTATAAAATATACACAACAATTATATGTAAACGAATAAAGACATTCTTGACGGAATTGATAGAAGATGATCAAACTGGATTCATAGAGGGACGCCAAACACATGACAATATCAGGAGAACAATACATATAATTAACCAAAAACATAAAGAAAAGAAAAGCGCAGTAATAATGAGTTTAGACGCAGAAAAAGCATTTGACAGGGTTAACTGGAAATTCCTATATAGTGTACTGGAGCGCTTTGGATTTAACGAAAAATCAGTACAATGCATAAGGACGCTATATCAAGAACCTGTGGCAAGAATCAAGATAAACGGTAGCTTAACAGACAAAGTAAATATACAAAGATCAACTAGGCAGGGATGCTGCTTATCGCTCACCTTGTTTGCTCTGTTCATAGAACCATTGGCTCAAGCGATACGACAAAATAAGAAATTAAAAGGTGTAACAATAAAGGGGGCGGAACACAAGATTGGGCTATGTGCAGACGATATTATAGTTTACCTTGAACAACCAGATAAATCAATAATGGAAATGATGAACTTGATAGAAAATTTTGGAAAATTATCAGGATACAAGATAAACATAACAAAAACACAAATACTGACATTCCACTATAACCCTCTAAACCAGATAACTGATAAGATCAAACTAAACTGGAAGCAAAAAGAAATAAAATACCTTGGAGTGAACATACCTAAAGACCTAAGCAAAATATATAAAGCAAACTATGATAGGTTGGAACAAGAAATAAAAAAAGATATTGATAGATGGTCAATCTTAAATATGGATCTGAATTCAAAAATTGAGACAGTCAAAATCAGCATACAACCTAGATTACTTTACCTCTTCCAGGCTATACCAACAGAGATTCCAGATGCCCAATTCTCAAAGTGGGACAGGATGATATCGAGATTTGTTTGGGGAGGTAAAAAACCAAGAGTGAAATATAAAACCCTCCAATTACCAAAAGAGAAAGGAGGCATGGGCCTACCGAGTCTAAAGGAATATTACTACTCAGCACAAATAAGATATATCATATGTTGGTGCGACGAGGGATATGAGGCAAAATGGAAAGAAATGGAAAAGGAAATTGAGGGACTCCCAGTACAAAGCATAATAGGGGATAAAGATGCATATAAGCAAATCAAACAAATAGACCCAATCACTAAATTTACTTTAGAACTGTGGTATAAAATAGTACAAAAATATAATATAAGGGAAGACATAAAACTATTGAAATGGGTAGCATTTGACAGTCAGTTTGAACCGGCAAAACAAGATAGGGGATACAAAAATCTGGTGAACAAGGGAATCACAGCATGGGGCAATATCGGAAAAAAAGATCTCGGGAGCTTTGTAAATATCAGGAGAAAATTTAAATTAGAAAGATCGGAATTTTTCAGATATCTGCAGATGAGAGATTACTATATGAAGAAGATTAGGCATAACCTCCAAACAGATGTGAACGAGATTATACAACTTATTTTAAGCTCATATGCAGGAAATAAAATAAGAATTATTTCAAAACTATATCAGAAACTTATGACAAACAATCATACAAGTAACTATATAAAGGAGAAATGGGAGAAAGAGCTCAATTTAAACATAACAGAAGAAAGCTGGCAGGAAATATGGAAAACACAACACACATCAACAAATTCAAGGGCATGGAGGGAATTTGGATGGAAAAACCTGATTCGCTTTTTCATTACACCACAGATTCAAGGAAAATATTCAAATACCCAATCTTTATGCTGGAGGGGATGTGGGGCTCAAAATGCAGACCACTCACATATGTTTTGGAAATGCTACAAAATATCATCATTTTGGAAATCTATGCATGTGACAATACAGAGGATATTAGGATATAATATACCAATGAACTGTAACCTGATGTACTTATGTGATCTTAAAAAAGACAGTGTTATACAGGCTGAGGACAGATATCTAGTTAAAATCTTGTTGATTGCATGTAAAAAAACTATCACAAAAAAATGGCGATCAGAAGTTCTTCCTGACCAAGAACAATGGACTGACATTGTTGAGGACATACGTATGATGGAAAAACTAACATATCGACGAAGAATGCAAGAAGGAATATGGGAGAAAAAATGGCGGAAATGGACACACTACAAAGTGCAACAACGAGGCAGAAATTGAAAGAATAACCAAAGACACTGAAAAAACCAGAAGAATTAAGAGATGGAAACTAAAAACTTGATGCTCCAACATTTGTCCCCCCCCCCCCTTTTATTTTTTATTTTTATTTTGTTTATTTTTTTTTATTTTTCCCTACCCTAACCCCTTTGTTTTTTAAATGTAGAATGTGATCTGAATGCATTATATATGATGAAAAATGAATAAAAATCTAAGTTACAAAAAAAAAAAAAAAAAAATGACCAACACTGTCGGCTACTCTTGCTGAGAACATGAATAAAAAGGATGAATAAAATAATTATCCATTACAACTGCTAAATTGCATTGAATGCATGTTAAAGAGTATAAATTTAGAAATTATGGTAGCAGCTTCATTTGAAAACTCCTTAACCGCAGTGGTCCCAACCACTCAGTACCAAGCGCAGAGAAAAAAGAAATAATTTATTCTGTTGCTTTGTGTCGTCTATTGAAGTCTGTATTTTTCTAAAAAAATTACTGGATGTTCTCTCTCTTTCTGTGCCTGACTCCTACCTGTCTGTCTATCTGTCTGCGCATCTTGACACACACCTGTCTCATCAGATACTCATCTTTCCTTTACTGAGAGTCGTACCGGGAGGAGGGGCTCTCCTTGGGGGTTTGCTAGGGGCACACTGGTCTGTGTCCGGACTGCAGATTGACAGCTTTAAAGCTCATTGACAAGACGTAACAATGATTTTACCTCTAAAGATGGATAAAATGATCAAACACTGGCTGTAGTGTTAGATTTGTTCATTTGTTTGTGGTTTTACGGCGTCTCTCCTCATGCGCACTTCTGCGACGGGGTGCTTTTCAGGCAAACAAACTTTTTTCTTTTTTTTTAATTTTCTCTTTATTGACATTCATTAATAGACAAATTTAAACCTTCGTTTCATTTAATAATTACATCTGAATGTCCTTTTTTGTTAGAGGGTGAAAAAGGAAATAAGAAGAAGTAAAAAAAAGGGGGGGAGTCAACATAAACATCTGCATATAGAGAGTGGTTGTTAATGTACACACACTTGTATATATATTAACAGATAGTCTGCTATATCAATTCTGCAAAGTGAAAGTCCGGCCTGAGTGGTGTTACATATTTAGTCCATTTTTCCCATCGTGACGTTGTAGAGACTGGGTTAATCATCTCGGACTGGATGCAGAGGGTAAACGGAGGAGAATAATAGCTAGGGAGATCATGGTGAGATAGCAGGAAGAAGGAGTTGGGGTGAGAAAGGATGAATGTATTGTGATGTTAAATGTCATGCAAATGTGAGATGAGCGGTTGGTATAAAAGGAGAACCCATGGTGTATTGAGACATGCTTTTCCTGTGTATGACTGATGAGAGAGTGAATAAAGTCTTCTGCTACATGAATCAGTCTCGTTATTTACACTCTCCACACTGGTGACCCTTTGATGAATTATGGAACACGAGGCAAGAACCCCGGAGTCGGCCCGGACAGGAAGCCCCAGCGACGCGGCAAGCATCCCAGAGACAGCCCGGACAGGAACCCCCAGCAACGTGTGCGCTGTTTCGGTCAAACTACCGGACTTTTGGCTGCACAACCCGCGCTCTTGGTTCCACCACACCGAGGCTCAGTTCGCCCTCCGGGGAATAACAGCAGACGACACCAAGTATTACTATGTGGTTGCAGCGCTGGACGCTCGCACGTCCCAGCAAGTAGCGAGCCTGCTCGAACAGCCTCCAGCCCACGACAAATGCGAGGCTCTCAAGGCTGCGCTGACCCGACGCTACAAGCTCTCGGACTGTGAGAGAGCAGAGAGGCTCCTGAGGCACTCCCAGTTAGGAGATGGTTCAGCGGTCGAACTGATGGAGAAGATGTTGGCGTTAATGGGCACGGGCGACGGGCATTTTCTGTTTGCCCACCTTTTCCTCCGTAACCTCCCAACAGAGGCGAGAGCGGTTCTTGCCAATTCGCCGTTGCTGGCCACGCGTGACTACCGTGCGCTAGCCCAGGAAGCAGATCGGATCATTCTCACCACCAGAGCCCTCACAGTGAACGCGGCAGCGTCGGAACCCAGCGAGACGACCAGCGGAGGCGAGGAGCCACCGACGGTAGCGGCAGCGGGGGCCAGGGAGCGCCAGAGAGACACGCTCTACTTCTACCACTGCCGCTTCGGAGAGAATGCACGCAGATGTGCGCCACCGTGCCAATTCAAGCGCTCGGGAAACGCCAAGGCCGGCAGTCGGTAGCAGCTGCGACCGCCGGTGAAGAGAACAAGCTGCTCTACATGACGGACTCGCGCTCGGGGAGGCGCTTCCTCGTAGACACCGGAGCCCAAAAGAGCATCATCCTGCCGTCCTACGCCGACCGGCTGGCAGGACCTAGCGGCCCCGGGCTGGTAACAGTAAACGGCTCGGGCATTAAGACTTTTGGTGAGAGAACACTGACTTTATCCCTACACAGCCGTATGTATGGGTTAATCATCTCAGACTGGATGCAGAGGGTAAACAGAGGAGAACAATAGCTAGGGAGATCATGGTGAGATAGAAGGAAGAAGGAGTTGGGGTGAGAAAGGATGAATGTATTGTGATGTTAAATGTCATGCAAATGTGAGATGAGCGGTTGGTATAAAAGGAGAACCCATGGTGTATTGAGACATGCGTTTTCTGTGTATGACTGATGAGAGAGTGAATAAAGTCATCTGCTTCATGAATCAGTCTCGTTATTTACAATCTCCACAACATAAACAAATCATTTTTGTAGTTGACACAAGCAGTTATTTTCTCCACCTTATATATGTCCATTGTAATGTCCATCCACATACTGAGAGGTGGGCTCTCCTGTGAAAGCCATTTTTGATAACTGCCTTTCTGCTTGCAGTCAGTAGAATACATAGTAAATATTTGTCCGTCTTTGACCACTCTGTGGGCATAAGTCCGAAGAACAGAGTTTTGCTTTCCAGAGTTAGATGACATCCAAGAATAACTTGTATAGCTTTATGAATTTCCTTCCAATAATTTTGAATAACATGCTAGAGCCAAAATATATGATAATGATTTGCATTTGCACTACCACATTTTCTCCAACAAGCTGGGGAGATACCTTTGTACTGAGCCTTCTGGGAAGGTGAGATGAAGTATCTAATTAGGCTTTTCCAGCCAAACTCCCTCCAGCTCTGTGAACTGCTCCATTTCCATTGATATGACCATAATAATGTCCATTCCTCTTCCAATATTTCTATTCCTCCTTCTGTTTCCCATTTTGTTTTAATATACAGGGTTGAGTGTCTTTTCAAGTTTATAAGGCCTTTATACAGACCTGAGATTAAGCTTTTATCTTTATTTGAATTATACGCCCTTTTAAACAAGTTTATCAATGGTTTACATGATTCTGCTATACATTTTAACTTGTTATTGACAAAATGTCTCATCTGCAAGTAGCGATAAAAGTCTTGTGATTCTAACTGATACTTCCCTTTAAGTGTTTCGAAGCTAAGTAGTGTGTCATCTTTCATTATCTTACATAAGGCTGTTATCCCTCTATTTGCCCAGACTTTAAATCTTGTGTCTGACTTATTTGGAGTGAAATGTGAATCAAATGTGCACCACTTTAAAATTACTATGTTCTCTTCTAAATTATATTTTGATACTACTCTTTTCCAAATTTTAAGAGTCCACTTAATCCATGGATTTTCTGTCTTCTTGATAATGTCCTGTAGGTTACCATAAGCTATAGTCGCTTGTATAGGAGTGGGGGTCATTCCCTCTTCAATACTCTTCCACTGGGCATTATATGATGGGTTACACCAGCAAATTATGGGTCTTAATTGTGCTGCCCAATAATAGTCTCTCAGGGAAGGAAGACCCCACCCCATTTTTGTTTTGACAATTGTAGGGTTTTAAATTGGACTCTAGGTTTCTTACCTTGCCATATGTATCTGGATAGCATTTTGTCCCATTCATTAAATTGTTTTCCACTTACCTCTATTGGCAAAGTTTGAAATAAGTATAATAATTTGGGGAGTATATTCATTTTTAATTGAATCAATTCTTGAGTTTAAGTTTAGATATGGAATCAGATTCCATCTTGCAATGTCCTCTTTGATTTTTCTTTGTATTGGTGAATAATTGCGTTCTAGTAGTTCAGAGAGGTCTTTTGGTATTATGACTCCCAAGTACTTTAAAAATTCTGTTTGCCAAGCTAGCTGATAATTATTTTAGATTTCTTCTGGCAGGCTGTAATTGTATTTAAGCAATTGTGTTTTACTTATGTTAATTTTGTATCCTGATAACTGACCAAAATATTCAAATGATTCCATAAGTTTAGGTAGGGAATCTGTTGGTTGCCCCAGATAGATCAAAATATCATCTGCGTAGCAGGCCAATTTATGCTCCTTACCATTTATATTGATGCCTTGTATTTGTTTTGTCTGATATACTGGGAAAATGGTTCCAAATATAGTGCAAATAATAATGGTGAGCATGCACAACCCTGTCTAGACCCTCTTTCTAGGTTGAAACTATTTGACAAACAGTCGTTAACTTTAATTCTTGCAGTGGGTTTATTATATAATGCCTGTATAGTTTTAATCATTTTTTCATGTAGGCCAAATCTGTGTAAGACTTGATTAAGAAAGCTCCAGTCCACAGAATCAAAGGCTTTTTCTGCATCAATACTAATTACCATTGCTGCGGTGTTATTTCTTTGTATATGATTGATAATATGAAGAGTTTGGCGTATATTGTCTTGTGCCTGGCGCTCTCGGATAAAGCCTGTCTGGTCATTGTGTATCAAATTTGGTAAGGACTTTTCTAATCTTCTAGCCATAATGGCAGTAAACAGCCTATAGTCAATATTAAGAACTGATATTGGCCTATAAGATCCACATTCTAATTTATCCTTGTTTTCTTTTGGTATGGCAGAAATTATTGCTTCGTTCCAGCTAGGTGGTATTTGTGCCTTCTTTAGAACCCAACTGAATGTGGCTAGTAACACCGGCATCAGTTCTTCTTTAAGCTCCTTATACCACTCTGCAGTGTACCCATCTGATCCTGTGATTTGTTTAGTTTAAGTTTACTTATTGCTAATTGTAATTCCTTTTCTGTGATATCCTCAATCATTATTTTGCTTTGTTCCTCATTTAGTACTGGTAAATCCAAACAATCCAAAAAAAAAAGTTTATGTCAGTAGTACTACATGTTATGGTTTTAGAATACGAAGTTTTATAAAATACCTCAAACGCCCCCTGAATTTCATTTAATTTACTTTTTATCTTTTTAGTGTTTGGATCTTTAATTTTATGAACTGTGTTCTGTGCTTTTTTTTGAAGTTTCCAAGCTAAAACTTTCATTGATTTAGATCCACTTTCATAATATCACTGTTTAAGAAACATTAGTTTTTTCTTAACTTTGTTAGTAGTCAAATCATTAATTTCATTTCTAATTTTTTTGATTTCCTCCAATCTATCCTGATCCATTGTTATTTTATGTTTTTTCTCTAATTCTTTTAATTTATTTTGGAGTTCCTCTAGTTTTTTTTATTTCTCCTTTTCTTCTTATAGGAGAATATTGCTATAATTTTCCCTCTTAAAACAGCCTTTAATGTATCCCACAGAATTGGAGGGGACACAGTACCATTATCATTACCCTCTAGTTAAAAAAGTATCTTTTTTAACTTGCTCTTTAAAGTGAGGATCATTGAGCAGGCTTGAATTTAGTTTCCAATTTATAATTTTTGGTTGTAGTTGGAAATCTACAGATAGGTATATAGGAGCATGATCACTTAAATCTATTGTCCCAATTTCACAGGTATTTATTTTGTCTTTGTCTTTTCCAAATGTTATAAAATAGTCTATTCTTGTGTATAGCGAGTGGGGTGAGGAATAATGAGTGTAATCTCTTCTGTTTGGCTGCAGGTCTCTCCAAATATCAATTAGACCCACCTCTTCAAATAGTGTATTAATTTTCTTAATTAAGGGCTGTTTGTCAGATGTTTTACCATTGGAGGTATCTAGTTTTGGCTGTAGATGTATACTGAGGTCCCCCACACAAATTAGAAGGCCTACTGTCTCGGTTGTTATTATATCAATGATTCTCCTGAAGAAGTGAAAGTCACTTCCAGGAGGTGCATATATATTTAGTAACATAATTGAATTTGCCTCTATCTTACTAAAATAAAACGGTACTCCTTATCACTTATCTCAAATTCTTTTTCAAAGTGTAGTTTACCTGAGAGAAGGATAGCAACTCCTCTCCTTCGTCCCGCTTTGTATGAGGAGGAAAAAACATTAGTAAAGCCCATTCTTTTTAATTTGTCATGTTCCTTATTGTCCAAGTGAGTTTCCTGTAAGTATAGTATCTGTGCTTGTTCTTTCTTCATGTTGGTTAATATTCTACTACGTTTAATTGGGCTCAACAGGCCATTAACGTTGAAAGAAATAATTTTTATCTTGCTACTTATCATTTTTCAACTGTTCTGGTATCATTAAAATAGCAGAACCTATATACAGTATACACTACTGTTCAAAGGTTTGGGGTCACCTAGACAATTATTTTGTGTTTTCCATGAAAAATCACACTTATTTACCACCATGAGTTGTAAAATGAATAGAAAATATAGTCAAGACATTGACAAGGTTAGAAATAATGATTTGTATTTGAAATAATAATTTTTTCCTTCAAACTTTGCTTTCGTCAAAGAATCCTCCATTTGCAGCAATTACAGCATTGCAGACCTAACATGATTGCACAAGGGTTTTCTAATCATCCATTAGCCTTCTGACGCAATGAGCAAACACATTGTACCATTAGAACACTAGAGTGATAGTTGCTGGAAATGGGCCTCTATACACCTATTTAGATATTGCACCAAAAACCAGACATTTGCAGCTATAATAGTCATTTAGCACATTAGCAATGTATGGAGTGTATTTCTGATTAGTTTAAAGTTATCTTCATTGAAAAAAAGTGCTTTTCTTTCAAAAATAAGGAAATTTCTAAGTGACCCCAAACTTTTGAACAGTAGTGTATATAGAAAATAGAACTCTCCCTAAATATGCATAAACGTGAACAATAGGGCTGCCCAGAACCGCAGCAGAAGAACTCCAAACAAAAAAACATCCAACAGAAAAATATCCATCCATCCATCCATCCATCTTCTACTGCTTTTCCGGCGGTCCGGGTCGTGGAGGCAGCAGTTCAAGCAGAGAAGCCCAGACTTCCGTCTCCCCAGCCACCTGCTCCAGCTCTTCAGAGAGGATACCAAGGCGTTCCCAGACCAGCTGGGAGACATAGTCTCTCCACCGAGTCCTGGGTCTGCCCCGGGGACTCCTCCCAGTGAGATGTGCCTGAAACACCTCAAGTGGGAGGCGTCCAGGAGGCATCCTAATCAGATGCCCATACCACCTCAACTGACTCCTTTCAATGTGGAGGAGCAGCGGTTCTACTCTGAGCCTCTCCCGGATGACTGAGCTCCTCACCCTATCTCTGAGGGTGAGTCCAGCAATCCTACGGAGAAAGCTCATTTCAGCCGCTTGTATCTGCGATCTTATTCTTTCGGTCATTACCCAAAGCTCATGACCATAGGTGAGAGTAGGAACGAAGATTAACTGGTAAATCGAAAGCTTTGCCTTAGAGCTCAGCTCCCTCTTCACCACAACAGACCGGTACAACGTCCGCATCACTGCAGATGCTGCTCCAATCTGTCTGTCAATCTCTCGCTCCATTTTCCCCTCACTCGTGAACAAGACCCCAAGATACTTAAACTCCTCCACTTGGGGCAGGAGCCTGTCCCCAACCCGGAGAGGACAATCCACCTTTTTCCGGCTGAGGACCACGGACTCGGACTTGGAGGTGCTGATTCTCATCCCAGCCGCTTCACACTCAGCGGAAAACCGTCCCAGCAAGAGCTGTAGGTCATTGCTGGATGAAGCCAACAGGACAACATCATCTGCAAACAACAGAGATGAGATCCTGTGGTCACCAAGCATGACACCCTCAGTTCCCTGGCTGCGCCTAGAAATCCTGTCCATAAAAATTATGAACAGGATCGGTGACAAAGGGCAGCCCTGGCGGAGTCCAGTTCTCACTGGGAATGACTCCGACCGAGTGTTGGCAATATGAACCAAACTCTCACAACGGTCGTACAGAGACCGACCGGATAGCTCGTTACAACAAGCCCGATACCTCATACTCCCGAAGCACCCCCCACAAAAAACCACGAGGGACGCGGTCAAATGCCTTCTCCAAGTCCACAAAACACATGTAAACTGGTTGGGCAAACTCCCACGAACCCTCAAGAATTCTCAAGAGGGTAAAGAGCTGGTCTGATGTGCCACGGCCACAACGAAAACCACATTGCTCCTCCTGAATCCAAGGTTCGACCAACGGCCGGACTCTCCTCTCCAGTACCTTGGCATTGACCTTCCCAGGGAGGCTGAGGAGTGTGATCCCTCTAAAGTTGGAGCACACCCTCCAGTCCCCTTTTTTGAAGAGAGGAACCACTACCCCAGTTTGCCATGCCAAAGGCACTGCCCCCGACCTCGACGCAATGTTGCAGAGGTGTGTCAACCATGACAGCCCAACAACATCCAGGGCCTTGAGGTACTCAGGGCGAATCTCATCCACCCCAGGGGCCCGGCCACCAAGGAGATTTTTAACCACCTTGGCGACCTCAGCCCCTGTGCTAGGCGAGTCGTCCCCCTCGTCCCCAAACCCTGCTTCCTCTGTGGAAGGCGTATCAGTGGGATTGAGGAGATCCTCGAAGTATTCCTTCCACCGCCCGACAATATCCCCAGTCGAAGTCAACAGCGCCCCATCCACACCATACACAGTGTGGACAGGGAGCTGCTTTCCCCTCCTGAACCGTCGGACAGTTTGCCAGAATCTCTTCGAGGCCGATCGAAAGTCTTGTTCCATGGCCTCACCGAACTCCTCCCATACCCGGGTTTTTGCTTCAGCAACCACCCAAGCTGCACTCCACTTGGCCTGCCGGTACACCTCAGCTGCTTCCAGAGTCCCACAAGCCAACCAAGCTTGATAGGACTCCTTCTTCAGCTTAATGGCCCCCCTCACCACTGCTGTCCACCACTTGGTTCGGGGGTTGCCACCACGAGATGCACCGACCACCTTGCAGCCACAGCTCTGGGCCACCACTTCAACAACAGAGGTGGAGAACATGGCCCATTCAGACTCCATGTCTCCAGACTCCCTTGGAATGTGGTTGAAGTTCTGCCGGAGGTGGGAGTTGAAGACCTCCCGGACAGGGGCCTCAGCCAGACGTTCCCAGCACACCCTCACTATACGTTTGGGTCTACCAGGTCTGAATGGCTTCCTCTCCTGCCATCGGATCCAACTCACCACCAGGTGGTGATCAGTTGACAGCTCTGCACCTCTCTTTACCCGGGTATTCAAGACACACGGTCGCAGGTCTGATGACACGATAGCAAAATCGATCATCGACCTGCGACCTAGGGTGTCCTGGTGCCAGGTGCACATATGGACACCCTTATGCTTGAACATGGTGTTCATTATGGACAAACTGTGGTTAGCACAGAAGTCCAATAACTGAACACCACTCGGGTTCAGATCAGGCAGGCCGTTCCTCCCAATCACCCCCCTCCAGGTGTCACTGTTGTTGCCCACGTGCGCATTGAAGTCCCCCAGTAGGACAATGGAGTCTCCAAGAGGAGTACCCTCCAGCACCCCAGTCACAGACTCCAAAAAGGGTGGGTACTCTGAAACATCATTTGGTGCATAGGCACAAATGATGGTCAGGACCCGTTTCCCAACCCGAAGGCGCAGGGAAGCAACCCTTTCGTCCACCGGGGAAAACTCCAATATAGAGGCAGCAAGGTGGGGGGATACAAGAATACCTACCCCTGCTCGTCGCCTCTCACCCGGGGCAACTCCAGAAAAGGCCAAGCTCCAGCCCCTCTCCAGGAGACTGGTTCCGGAACCGGAGCTGTGTGTTGAGGTGAGGCCGACTATATCTAGCCGGTATCTCTCAACCTCGTACATCAGCTCAGGCTCCTTCCCCACCAGAGAGGTGACATTCCACGTACCAAAAGCCAGTTTAGAAAGCTTGGGATCAGTCCGCCAAAGTTTCCGCCTTTGACTGCCACCTAATCCACATAGCACCGGACCCCCATGATCCCTCCTGCAGGTGGTGAGCCCACTGGAGGGTGGACCCATGTAACTCCTTCGGGCTGAGCCCGGCCAGGTCCCATGGATGGAAACCCGGCCACCAGACACTAGCCTTCGAGCCCCTCCCCCAGGCCTGGCTCCAGGGTGGGGCCCCGGTAACCCCATACCAGGCGGGGTACACTGAATCCTTGATATAGAATTTATCATGAGAGTCTGTTGGATTGTTCTTAGTCTGGCCCTTCACCCAGGACCAGTTTGTCTTGGGTGACCCTATCAGAGGCAAATTGCCCCGGACAACATAGCTCCTGGGATCACTGGGGCACGCAAACCACCCCACCACGATAAGGTGACGATCCATGAGGGGGCCAACAGAAAAATTAAAAAATAAAAATCTAAGCAACTGAGCTGTTGACTTCCATCGGTGGGGTGTTAAGTGTGACCCTAAATTGGCCCCTATAGTTAGGGAACCTGGAAGGGGAGCCTCTCTCATCTGTTTGTGAAAGAGGGCCTTCTTCTGCCAGTTGGCCGATGTTCATCTTCTTACAGCATAGGAAAAGCGTCCGTCTCTGAAAACTCTATATCGCCAAACTGTATGTATATTTTAGCGTGGGATTCTTAATCTACTTCTTACATAGTTTATTCTGTGCTGGTGACTTATTATAAATAATAAGCTCACCATCTGTATTTCCATTCAGTCTCTCTGTGTTGCTCCTAGAGTCATTCTTGCTCTTGACGTCTGAATGCTTGTAATTTTTCTTTATAATCCCGGGTGCGTTCTCCAGTTGCCCGACCTCTCGTCTTCCTTTCTGTGTGCCATATTAGCCGTTGGATCTGTTCCAGGAGTCTCCGGGCGCCTGACGATAGTCACCGGGAATCCCCTCTTCTCCATGTCAGCGGTCGCCTCCTCAGCCGAAATCGTGGTGTTGCGTTTGGCGGAGGTTTCGGCGCCAGTGCGCGATGCACTCTTTCAACTCCTAGCTCTGTAGGGTCGGAGAATTCCAGATTCTCCCTTAATAAACGTTCCACAAAAGCAACCACTGATGGAGAATCGTCTTTGGATCCCTCTTTCACTCCATATAATCTGATATTGTCTCTCCAGGACCGTCCCTCTAGGTCCGTCAGCTTAGCCTCCGTTTGAATATGAAGTTTAAGCATCTCAGCCAGGGCCTCCTCATTAGTCTGTAGTCGAGTTTCTGCTTCCATAATCCTTTCTTCCGCTTCTTCTAGTCTCTTGTTTGTTTTATTCATTTCTTTTTTGATAGCTGCCAGCTGGCTTTGTTGTCTTTTCTGAAGTTACACAGTTCTTTCAGTATCAGGTCCAGGCTCACGCTACTAGCTTGTTCTGATACACCTGTTAGCATGTCATTATCCTCCATGGCACTGCTAGCAGCTGAGGTCGGCTTGCCTCCATCTTCCTCGTGTGATTTGCACTGTGTAGATTTTCTAATATTTTTTACTTTTGGCATCTTGAAGCCCTTACTCTTATAACTCCGTGTGGTGAAATTTTTGCAAATTTGTGTTTCTTTAGGCTATTTATAACCAAAATGTCGGGAGCACGTTTCTCTATGTTGCCTCCTCCTACCCTGCCATACCCGGAAGTCAAGCAGACTTTTTTCAACACAAACCTGGCACTTGGTACACGCGGTCAGGAAGGAGACATAAGGAGACATCCACTGGTGGGCTCAGGAAGACGGAGGAAGGGACGGTGTGGGAAAACTCGTGGGTGAGTGTTTTTTTTAAATCATACCCTCTGTTTTGAGCACAGTGCACTGATGCGTTTAATTGGTTAGACTGAGCGTTTGAGCTTTATTCAGAGACAAATTTGATTGGCGAAATCAGCGGAAGTTGACGAGGATTGGTCAAAATTGTGGGAAAGTTGCGATGACTGGGGAAAGTTGCGATGACTGGACAAAGTTGCGAGGTCGCACAAAAGATGCGGCAAATCGCTGATTTTGCGTGAATTAGTGTGATCGTAACATCGCAAAATCCTGGAGGGACTGTTTTATCAAAATTCACTTTGTGTTCTCAAAATCAGATGAGTCTTGGTCAGACTTATAACTTTTGTAAGACTAGAAAAGCACTCAGAGAGTGCATACCTCCGCCAAGGCTCTTCAGTCCCTCATGGGTCACCTCCAAAATGTAATGGGTTCGAGTGTAGGCCACGAGCCAGTTCTGGTGAAAACTGCATCAAAGTCTATCCAGTAGTTTTGGAGGATTCTTGCTAACACACTGTGAGAGGATAAGAGCCTTGGTGGGAGTATACATTCCTCAGATCATCACCAAAATGTTATGGGTTCCTCTGTATCCCAAGGACCACCTCTGGTGAAAGTTTCATCCAAATCCATCCAGTAGTTTTTGCGTAATCCTACTGCACAAAGAGAAACAAGGTCCTTGGTGGAGGTATGCAATCTCAGATCATCAACAAAATTTAATGGGTTCATCCTTGGCCCAAGGGCTACCTCTGGTGAAAATTTAATCAAAATTCATACAGTAGTTTTTGTGTGATCCTGCTAACAAACAGACAAACCACCCCGATTACACTACCTCCTTGGCGGAGATAATAATGAGATAATGGGCCATATTACAATGACGGGGTCAGTTGATCAGTCGTCAGTGACACAGAATGCGTTTATGGGCATTTCTAAGTTCATTTCCTTATCACAATGGCATAAAAACAAACTTTCATCCGGCACATGACGCAAAGAGGCTGGTCTATTCATTCAGAGGTGTGGTCTATATTAATCATATATCCCATAACCTACATATGTATAAGCATGTGAAAATGTTTGGTGATTACATATGTAAAGCGACTTCACATCTCAGAACAGGACAAAAGGTCTCAACCGCCAGTGAAGATCAAAGAGCATCCGAGGCGCTGTGGTGGAGACCAGATAGGTCGCCCTGACCTCCCAGGGCCAGGTGGAGGGGTACGAAGACAAAGGAGGGGGATTAAGATAATGAGGGATGTCAGCTTTGATATGCATGTCTTTTGTTATGTGTGAGTATAAGTATGTAGAGCCGAATGTGCTCGATCTCTTACTTCTTCTGCTGCTGCACTAAATGAGACTTGTTAGAGGAGCGAAGCTGATAATAAACTTTGGTTTATAAGTCACATCGCCTCGTTATTCCAAGCTCTTCTACACTGGTGACCCTGACGTGATGATGGACCAGAGGCGTTCCCCCGCGATCGACTCATCTGTGGCGACCCAGGCAGACGCCGGCACCCATGCAGACAGGGGAACAGATGGACGACGTTCCCCCACGGCAGAAGTGACAGAGAGGGCTCAACCAAGCACCAGTGCCGCTGCGAGAGCCAAAGGAAGGCACTCTCACCCTGCGGACACATCAGGGACGGCCCATACAAACGCCGTCACCGTCAAGCTGCCGGACTTCTGGCAGGAAGACCCGACCTCGTGGTTTCAGCAAGCTGAAGCCCAGTTTGCACTTGCGGGCATAACGGCTGACGATACAAAGTTTTATCACATCGTCGCCAAACTCGACGCCGCCACTTCGAGATGTGCGCGGAGCATAATCCAGCGGCCGCCGGCCCAGGACAAATATAGAGAACTGAAAGCGACCATCGTGGCGAATTTCATCCCCTCTGCCGAGGAGAGAGCCGAGAGGATCCTGGCGGTCTACGGCCACAGAGGTTGCAGACCCAAGGCCCTCATGGAGGACTTGCTGCAGCTCAAAGAAGAGGACAATGACAACTTCCTCTTCCAATTTATATTCCTCAGTACGCTGCCGCCACACATGAGAGGGACGCTTGCCAACATGCGATGCAGCACCCAGCAAGACTTCCGCATGCTGGCTCGCGAAGCGCAGCGACTCGTCAACGCCTGCAGTGAACAGACACCCACAGCAGCATCCGCAGACCTCAACGCCGATGTCCGGAGCGACGGGGAGCCACAAACCACTGAGCAGAATCCGCCCGCCATGGCAGCGGCATGGCCAAGACGTAACAGACGGAGCGACGTCTGTTATTACCACCACCGCTTCGCCGAGAAGGCTTACAAATGCGTTCCCCCCCTGCAAATTCACGATTTCGGGAAATGCCAAAGCTGAGAACTGTTAACAGCGGCGGTTCTCGGCGAAAAAAGCAAGCTTCTATATGTGACGGACGGACACACCGGCAAGCAGTTCCTCATTGACACGGGCCCTCCCAAACAGACCGGGCCATGGGCCCCCGGGGCAATGGAACGATGGCAGCCAACGGCTCCATCATCAACACTTATGGCGAAAGGAACCTGCCCCTCCGCATCCATGGCCGCAACTACAGATGGACATTTGTTGTAGCGGCGGTGAGTTTTAACTTGTTGGGCGCAGACTTTTTGTGTGCACATGGGTTATTAGTCGATCTAGCGAACAGACGCTTGGTTAATGCATTGTCCTTTGCTTCTATTCCCTGCTCAGCTCGAGTTTCTCCACCACCCGTGCAGGCCAGCGTCACTACAGCAGGAGGTAAGTTTGATCAACTCCTCACTCAATTTCCAGCACTCACAATTCCCAAATTCTCAGCTACAGTGGCTAAGCACGGGGTCGAACACTTTATTCCCACAACGGGCCCACCCGTATTCGCCAAAGCTCGGCGCTTAGACGCGACCAAGCTCGCCATAGCTCGAGACGAGTTTACCACCCTTGAAAAACTAGGCATTATCAGGCGCTCAAAAAGCCCCTGGGCGTCACCGCTTCACATGGTCCCGAAATCCGACGGTTCTTGGAGACCGTGCGGCGATTACCGCAGATTAAACAATGCGACAGCGCATGACCGCTACCCGATTCCTCACATCCAAGATTTTTCACTACATCTGGCAGGTGCGTGCATTTTTTCAAAAATAGACCTGGTCCGCGGCTATCACCAAGTCCCCGTTCGAGCAGAAGACATTCCTAAAACAGCTGTAATAACCCCCTTCGGTCTTTTTGAATTTTTGCGGATGCCTTTTGGCCTCAAAGGCGCTGCTCAAACCTTTCAGCGGATGATGGACGTGGTATTACGCGACCTCCCCTTCGTGTTCGTCTACCTCGACGATATGCTGGTAGCCAGCTCGTCTGAGGAAGAACACGAACAGCATCTCACTATGGTTTTTCGGAGACTAGAAGAGCACAGGTTAATAATCAATCCAGCCAAATGCAAATTCGGCGTGTCACAAATTGATTTTTTGGGACACAGAGTTTCACCGAAGGGGGCAGTCCCACTGCCAGACAAAGTTCGCGCAGTAAAAAGTTTCCCACGGCCACAAACGGTCAAATCGCTGCAGGAATTTTTGGGAATGGTTAATTTTTACAATCGTTTCCTCGCCCGCGCAGCTCAGCTCATGCAGCCCCTATATGACACGCTCAGAAAACAAAAACCTTCCAACGCGGTCGAATGGACCCCGGAGCGCGAACGCACCTTCGCGGAAGTAAAAAGTGCCCTAGCTAACGCCACATTGTTGGTTCACCCTGATCCCTCGGCCCGCATTGCGCTAACCACAGACGCTTCAGACCTGGCCATAGGGGCGGTTGTAGAACAACACGTCGGCGGAATCTGGCAACCTTTGGCATTTTTCAGCAAATCGCTAAACCAAACTGAGCGTAAATACAGCACTTTTGACAGGGAGCTGCTAGCGCTTCATTTATCCATCCGCCACTTCCAGTTCTGGTTGGAGGGGTGGCGTTTTACGGCTTTTGTAGACCACAAACCGCTCACCTTTGCGATGGCTAAAATTTCCGAACCGTGGTCAGGCAGGCAACAAAGACAACTAGCTGCGATTTCAGAGTTCACCACAGACATTCGACATGTGGCAGGCAAACTTAACGTGGTAGCAGACTGCCTCTCTCGCGCTGTGACATCGCCAGAGCGCGAGGAGACAGACCACACTACCTCAGCCGCAGAACTCTTCGCCAACGCGGACACATATGCAGCCCCAATCCACCTAGGGATAGATTACGCAGCCATGGCGGAGGAGCAAAGTAGTGACGCGGACGTGCGCGCACTCCTGTCTGGACCAACAGGGTTAAGGCTGGAGGAAAGGGGTTTACGTGACGGTGTGCCCCCCCTAATATGCGACATCTCAACCGGCCGACCTCGCCCGGTAGTTCCAGCTGCATGGCGCCGCCGTATTTTTGACTCAATTCACTCCCTCGCGCACCCGGGTGTGCGCGCTTCGGTTAAAATGGTCGCTGAAAAGTTTGTGTGGCCCGGCCTGCGCAAAAACGTAAAGGAATGGGCAAAGACTTGCATTTCTTGTCAGCGCGCCAAAATACACAAACACACAAAAGCCCCTCTAGAGCCTTTTCGAATCCCAGCTAGAAGGTTCGACCACGTTCATGTCGACCTCGTGGGACCACTACCTTCCTCCCAAGGTTTCACACATCTGTTAACAATGATAGACCGTACTACGCACTGGCCTGAGGCGGTCCCTCTGGCGTCAACCACAGCGGAGGAAGTCGCTCGCGTTTTTTTGACAAACTGGGTGGCGCGTTTCGGCGTCCCATCGGACATCACGTCTGATAGGGGGCCTCAATTTGTCTCGGAGCTTTGGTCAGCCATGGCCAGCAGCTTAGGAGCGACAATTCACCGCACCACCGCTTATCACCCTCAGGCTAATGGGTTATGCAAGCGTTTTCACAGATCTTTAAAGGCCGCCCTCAGAGCCTCACTAACGGATACAAATTGGGTAAATAAACTCCCCTGGGTTTTATTAGGGTTGCGTGCTGCGCCTAAAGAGGATCTAGATGCCTCCCCAGCAGAATTAGTTTTTGTACAACCTCTCAGGCTCCCAGGTGAATTTTTACCAGAGAACCCAGAGCCAGGGCATCTTCCAGTCCCGAGGTTTTTAGGCAGCAACGGCCCTGACACTCTCCCCGGACCAGCACATCACTCTTTTCCGCGGGTTTTTGTTCCCCAAGCTTTAAAAAACGCTGAATTCGTTTTTGTTAGGCATGAAGCTTTAAAACCAACCTTCCGCCCACCATACGATGGACCATTCAGAGTGCTGGAACCTGGTGATAAGCATTTTGTGCTTGATTTAGGGGACAGAAAAGAAACAGTCAGCATTGACAGACTTAAACCTGCCTTCTTGTTGAGAGACGAGCCTGCACGGTTGGCGAGAGCACCTTGGCGGGGTAGACCCCCCAAGAGAAAAGACTCAGCCCCCCTGCAGGGAACGAATAATCACTCTCCTCCCCAAGCTGCAGATTCCTTACAGGAAGGTCCCACCAGGACGCCCAAGCGGACCCACAGCAGATTCGGGAGAAGATTGAAACCCAGACGGCACAGGGACTGATGCAAACTACTCAAAAGTTGTTCACTAATTGTGCTGTAACAGTTTAAGACTGACTTGTGATATTACTACGCTGTTATGATTACCACTGAATTCTCTACAGGAGCATAGCTGCTGGAAAGTTTCTTCCTTGTCAAGAGGTGTAGCAGTTAGTATGTCATAATAATTATCTTAAACTGTGAATTTTTCTATTGTCCTTTTCTTAGTCGTTTGGGGGGGGGGGGCTGTGGTCTATATTAATCATATATCCCATAACCTACATATGTATAAGCATGTGAGAATGTTTGGTGATTACATATGTAAAGCGACTTCACACCTCAGAACAGGACAAAAGGTCTCAACCGCCAGTGAAGATCAAAGAGCATCCGAGGCGCTGCGGTAGAGACCAGATAGGTCGCCCTGACCTCCCAGGGCCAGGTGGAGGGGTACGAAGACAAAGGAGGGGGATTAAGATAATGAGGGATGTCAGCTTTGATATGCATGTCTTTTGTTATGTGTGAGTATAAGTATGTAGAGCCGAATGTGTTCGATCTCTTACTTCTTCTGCTGCTGCACTAGATGAGACTTGTTAGAGGAGCGAAGCTGATAATAAACTCTGGTTTATAAGTCACATCGCCTCGTTATTCCAAGCTCTTCTACAAGAGGGGTGTTTTGGATAATCCAATCCAAAGCGCTCCTTCCCATCCCTTTAATGCAGAGAGGCGCATTATCTAAAGTGAAGTGTGATCATGACAGTTTAAGACGGGATGGGACCAAAGCCCATGTGTGAGAGCCAAAATGCACGCGATAGTAATGCTGCTTGGTAATAAGGAAGACACCAATCACAGCTGAAGCCCAGTTAGTTATGTTAGAAAGAACAAACAGGGAAGAATGGTCTGAAAAATCAACACAATTGTTTACACCATGTTCTAAATTATTATGCAAATAGGATTTTAGTGTCATAAACCTTCAATTTTTTGTTTTTCAGTTAAACTCATGGATGGTATTGTGTCTCAGGGCTATTTGGATCACTGATATCAATCTCAAACACCTGTCATAATTAGTTTGCCAGGTGAGCCCAATTAAGAAGAAGAAGAAGACGCCATCTCTGCTGTCATTCAGTCCATACAGCCAATCATGTACAGGAGAACGAAATTAAGTTTCTCCTATCTACAATGTTAATCACATGTAGAATCAGAGGGGTCGCTGCCACGCAAGGTGCCGCCACAAACAAGTTCTCCTTCCCCCATTCTATTACACTGAGCACTAAGCTAGAAGGCGGGAAGTACCATTTTTATATGGTCTTTGGTATGACCTGGCTGGGACTTGAAACCCCAACCTCCCGGTTGTGAGGCGGATTCTCTATCAACTAGGCCACCACTCCGGAAAACTACTTAAGGATGTTCCACATTATTAAGCATGCCACAGGTTTCAAGCAATATGGGAAAGGAAAAAGGATCTCTCTGCTGCTGAAAAGTGTCAAATAGTGCAATACCTTGGACAAGGTATAAAAACATTAGATAGAGTTCATGAAAACTTAAGTGTGATCATCGTACTGCGAAGGAATTTGTGACTGATTCATAGCATAGATGGGTGCGTGCAGATAAAGGCAAAATGAGGAAGGTTTCTGCCAGACAAATTCATCAGATTAAGAGAGCAGCTGTTAAAATGCCATTACAAAGCAGCAATCAGGTATTTGAAGCTGCTGATGCCTCTAGAGTCTCACGAGCCTCAAGGTGTAGGATCCTCCAGAGGCTTGCAGTTGTGCATAAACCTACTATTCGGCCACCTCTAACCAATGCTCACAAGCAGAAATGGTTGCAGTGAGCCCAGAAATACATGAAGACTCATTTTCAAACAGCCTTGTTTACTGATGAGTTCTGTGCAACCCTGGATGGTCCAGATGGATGGAGTAGTGGATGGTTGGTGGATGGCCACCATGTCCCAACAAGACTGCAACGTCAGTAAGGAGGTGGCAGAGTCATGTTTTTGGCCAGAATCAGGGGAGAGAGCTGGTAGGACCCTTTAGGGTCCCTGAAGGTGGGAAAATGACCTTGGCAAAGTATATAGAGTTTCTGAATGACCACTTTCTTCCATGGTACAAAAAGAACCGTGCCTTCCATAACAAAATTATCTTCATGCATGACAATGCACCATCTCTTGCTGCAAAGAATATCTCTTGTGTCATTGGCTGCTATGGGCATAAAAGGAGAGAAACTCATGGTGTGGCCCCCATCCTCCCCTGACCTCAACCCTATTGAGAACCTCTGGAGCATCACTCAAGCAAAAGATCTATGAGGGTGGGAGGCAGTGCACATCAAAACAGCAGCTGTGGGAGGCTATTCTGACATCTTGCAAAGAAATTCAAGCAGAAACATTCCCAAAAACTCACAAGTTCAATGGATACAAGAATTGTGAAGGTTATATCAAAGAAGGGGTCCTATGTTCACATGTAACTTGGCCTGTTAAGATGTTTTTGATTGAAATAGCTTTTGATTTCAGTAAATATGACCTTCTAATGCTGCAAATTCAACAAATGACCATTTTTCGTTCTTTACAACCAATAAAATGCTTTGAAACTGTTGTGCATAATTATTTGGAACAGTGCATTTTGAGGTTTTTTTTTAATTTTTGCAAAAAAAAGTTATCTTTGGGAGGTTTGTTCAATAAAATTTGAATTATGCTTTAACGGCTGATGACTTGAAAATTAAACTGTCATTTGCATCGACCATTTAGGAAATTCAGAGACAAATATTATTTGCATAACAATTTGGAACGTGGTGTAATGTGCACACGGATGCAACACAGACATGAAGAAAAGAAGATGATGCCTGTGCAAACTTTCATAAACTTTTTTTAACGATGGCATGGAAGTCGCTCCTGGCTGTGGGGAGATAGAGTGCTCCCTCTCCTGTTGTTTTTACCGACTGAGGGTCTCCCCCTATCCGTCCTGGCTAGGAGGGAAGGAGGCAATCTAGCGTGGCTTCCTGTCCACCTCCGGCCCCATACAAAGCGAGCTCACTCTCAGCAGCCTCTGCCGGGGGCTGATGGGTGGCTTGCTGGGCTGGAAACCCGGAACACATGGCCGACGCAGATGTGGACGCATCTCCTGTCTCTCTGGGGAGTTAGTAAAAAGTAAAACGCACATTCCTTGTTCATTCATTTATTCCCCTAAAAATAAACACATTAATGCCTGATAAGTCTGTGATGAAAACAAAAATCCCCATCCCCCCGTGCACCACGCATCACACTGGAACACACTGGCACACATGCTCCATGTTCATTCATTCGTTCCCCTAAAAAAATCATACATTAATGCCTAATTTATAGACTCCAATGGTAAGTCCGCAATTAAAACGAGAGCGTGGATGGAATAAAAAAAAAACAAGTGTGTGATCATCATATACCTCATTTTTGGGACTATAAAGCGCACCAGATTATAAGGCGCAATATCAATGAACGGTCTATTTGATGTCTGTTTTCATGCATAAGGCGCACCGGATTATAAGGCGCATTAAGTCGTTTGAATGGAATAAATCATTTTGACATGCGCACATCGACATTTCGACATTCCAAAAATAGTAGAAGAAGAAGCAACTTCCGGTGTTAGCAAGCCCCGCTTCATGTCAAAATGGACCTGTATTGTGTTATTCAGACTGTACTTTTGCTTCTGCTGGTCTCCGTAATGAAGCTACAAGTACATATTTCTGCATATGACGAACAGAGGGAGACAGCAGGATGATACAGACCAGTTTTGTTTTACTCCCGCTATGTTTTACGCTAGCTGCTTCTAAGGCAGAAATACATCACGTCGACGTGCGGCTGGTGTACAGACATGCACAGTAAACATATTTTCTGCCCTACGTTCGGAATAAGTGTTTTCATGCGCACCATTCGGATTAACAATCGGTATAACCCACCCCTCTCAATCGGAATGAAATTTTGATCTGAATGAGCATGATCGAGTTAGAATATTCAGACTGCCGTGTTTACATGAAGCATTTTTATTCCAATCAGGCTTTTAATCCGGTTACTTGTGTCCATGTAAACATAGCGGAGTTTAACAGTTGGGCGATTTTGGCATCAAGCATGCCCGGATCCCTCTCGTCATTATCTGAGTCAGTCTCGTTGCTGTTATTTAGCTGTTCAGTGATGATTCCAGCCTTCGTGAAAGCTCGGACGACAGTTGAGACTGATACCTTAGCCCAGGTATCCACGATCCATTGGCAGATAGTGGCGTAACTCGCTCGCAGTTTAACTTTGAACGACCTGTTGACACCAATATCTAGCGGTTGGAGTTCTTTGGTTAATCCACCCGGAATGATGGCAAGCTCCGAATTAGTTTGCTTCACCTGGGTTTTGACAGTATCGGTGAGATGGGTGCGCATGGGGTCGCAGATCAATAGGGACGGAGATTTGTGGAAAAAGCCATCCGGCCATTATGTTGAAGCACATATTACTCCACGAGGCTCCTGACTACGGTAGCTGTAATGCTCCGACAATCCATCAAGCGGTGCGGCTTCGTAGCTTACCAGAGTCGTACTAAAACATTTTGACAGATTTTTGAGCGCTGTGTACCACATAAAATTGGTTCGAGGTCAGTAAGCACAACCAGAATTAATACATAAGGCGCACCGGATTATAAAGCGCACTGTCGATTTTAAGGATTTTAAGTGCGCCTTATGGTCCGAAAAATACAGTAATTAAAATGACAGAGGATTATGACTGCTACAAGATCCCAGCTCATGCCATTTCCTGAGCTCCGGAGCTGCGCGATGTCAAAACACATCACTGAAATATCATTAAACAATGCACTTCTGATGATAGACCTTTTTCCTTATCAAAAGTGGATTCTTATGGAATGCACTATAATAGTAATGTGCATTAGATTGCGCACCGCCACACCTCTTTGAAATGAGGCACCTCCTCCGAGGGCATAGCGAGTGCACTGTCTACCGGTGATTTGATGGCGTAACGCAAGGCATAAGAAACAGACAATGCGCTGACAGAAACTAACAAAAACACTGGCGCACGGCAGAAAGTCTGTCTGAAAAATGCACGGATGACCATCAAAATAGGGCTCAGTGTCTATGTTTTCCACACCAGCATGCAAAGTGAGTAAAAACAAGGGTAGCACTGTTCAGCTGAATTCATGGTAGCATGTCTGCATCTGTATCCGCACAACCGCACAGTGTGTGTGACGTAAATTTTGTTATTTTTCAGTTTGCATATTGTCAGCAGAGACTGACAGCATGCAGCTCAAATTTTGTGACCTCACAGACAGCACGCAAGCGGTCTACACTGAACTTCCACCATTGTTTACATCAGAGTTTTTCAACCTTTTTTTTGAGCCAAGGAACCCTTTTTACATTGAAAAAAAAAAAAAATTGTGCGGCACCCTACCAACCAAAAATGTTACAAAATGATACAATGTAGCCTATTACGGTGTATGTAATGACAAATCAGTCTTGCAATTAGTATATACTCACTCAATGTGAAACTTAAGCCTGTTTAAAGCTGATATCCTAGCAGGAACTGAACAAAGGCATACATGAAGCCCTTCCTCCACAGCTCTCAGTCTCTCTCTTGTTTTAGGTTGCATAGCAGTGCAAGTTTTTCTCATTAAAGTTACCCGTTTCTCTGTGTGCTCACGGAGATGAAAAAATAATCTGTGTCCTTATCTTGAAGTGATGGGTGTTTCGTTTGGAGATGACGTTTAAGCTTGCATGGGGCCATGGCACTGTTGAATAGCTTTTCCTCGCACACCAAGCACGATGGATTTGGTGCAGTGGGATTCCCAGTGGAAGTAAATCCAAAGGAAAGGTAGCTTTTGCTGTACTGCCTTGTCTTCCCCATCTTAGCTTTCTTTTGACAACCACTCGGCTCTCCACCTGGGTTAGAATTTTGTCCAGGGCCCAATTCAAAGTCTGAATCTTTCCTCTTTAAATATTTATCCACCACTGTTTTTCCATCTGGTCACCATGACCTAGCACATCTTAACAAGGTCATTAACATCCCTAAAAGACATGAAGAAGAAGTGGAAGAAGAAGACGGCAACCATACACCATACACCTACTGACATGGAAGAACCCAGTTAGATAATTTCCCTCGGAATCCTGAATGTTCTCTCACAGAACCCGCAGGTTCCTACAAACTCCGGTTGAAAAACACTGGTTTACCCTGAAATGCACAACTTTTCTTTTTTTTTTTTTCCTTCATTTTATTTAATTTTGGGTATTCAAATCAGGTTGCTGGAGCATCGCTGTCATATGTGGACATATGGACCATGGATTACATTAAATGCACTTGTTGCTGTGTGGCAGAGCTTCAGAGCCTGAAAACTACTTAGAACAGTACTGTGTACGTGACCACAGTAAAAAGTCTGCAACCGTTTTGTTTGTCCAGCCTTTTAGATGTGGTGCATCATCACCTCAGACAGTCTGTCAGCAGAGGACAGCAGTGAGAGCCACTCCAGCTTGAGGTGAACGCTGCCAGATGGGACGTCGCTCAGATTGAACCACTGTGGGCAAAAACACAAGGTTCATTTAACACATCATTTCCTCAACTGGATGATTTTTCATACTGGAAAAGGTTGGCGAGAATTAAAAAAAAAAAAAAGGTGCACTGAGAGCATATCACGAGGAGGCACATGGTGTCTACTGTGTCACATGCTAACTCTGACTACATTTTCCAGAACAGCACAATGCAATAACTGTATCCTTTGTTTGCAGTTCATCACATGAGAGGGGAAAAGTACAAAAGAGAAAATACCACAAGATGAACTAGCTTTGTGTAGAAAGAATAAGCTGTGCATTTCTACTCACATCATCCACAATTCGGGCTTTCTTTACAATGTCAAGATCCACTTTGGCTCTGAAAGACGGACAGGTAGAGGGAGACGGACACCAAATGTATTAGGCCGCAAACATCAGAGACCACGGGGTCCAATTTTCAACAGAATCATGGGCTGACATGGCAAAAAAAAAAAAAAAGCAGTTATGAAAATGACACGAGGATAAGCATGTGGGAATGAGATTAAATGAATGAGAATGAAGAAGCTACCTCCCCAGGAAGTCATCCTGGTCTGGGTCTTTGTCAAACACTTCCACTTCCAACTCCTGACCAGGCACTTCATGGACAATCACCTGACACATACACACACATAAAATGGACAAATACACAATACACACAACATATATACAAATTTACACTGATCAGCCACAACATCAGAATCAGGGACACACAATGAGAATTCAGCAACAATGAGTTAGGCTTTGTTGTTTGAAAAAAAAAAAAAACTAAATCAGGAATAAAACAGCTCAGGAATAACTGGGAGAACAAAAAAAGTCCAAAGTGTTGCCCCAGCTTCTAAATCATTCCCACGTTTCAATATTAATTGACATTTGTGACATGCAATAAAACAGGACCCCTGTTTTATTGCATGTCAACAACAAGCGGTTCTGGAGCCACTTGCTGTTCTTTTACCAATATTCAGTGCACACTTATTCATATTCAGTACACTAGGGGAGGCAGGTGGTTTTAATGTTGTGTGTGATCAGCGTAGATAAAGCCACACATGACATCATAGCACAAGGGCATGCAAACATAATCACAATGGCAATAACGTTTCATTGTTATACTAGGTAGATGCATTGTAGATAATTTAATATCTACTTAGTTTATGTCTACAATTTCATAAACCCAGAGGAAGGTCAACTGTGCCACTGAGCAAGCAGTTTTTGCAAGAGCTGCTTATCTCAAAAACTGCAGTTTCCTTTTTCATGGAAGCTGATAAAATCTCCACAAAACTGCTTATCTTTTAAGAGCCACTGACACATTTTCTATCAACCACTATCCTACAAAGCAAGGACACCAACAGGAAGCTCTAACTTTTGGTAAACAACTTGGCTGGTGGTGCAGCACTTGAATATAAATTCAAAGCCGTAGATGCTATGTTGTATTTTCTCCCCTACCAGTCTACCTACCTCGTATATTTCTCTCCATTGTGGGTTCAGGTTGCTGTCCACATGATGAGAGGTGAAAATCTGGGTTCCAACACGGAGCACGGCGTATGGGTCTGACTTCCCATTGATTAGGCCCTTGATCACCGTGTCCTTTGCAGTCAGGTCCTCAGCCTCCAGCAGATGGATGCGTACCACTCCCTAGCATGTGCAAACACATGCAAGATAACATGAAAAACATGTAAAAAAAAAAAAATAAAAATGCTAGTCAGCTTGCATTCTGGTAAATGTTTCTCATCTACAGTGTGTTTTACTCTGTGACCTCAAGGCTATGTGTTTGTATTAGAATTAATCGGCATCAGTCTATATCAGTCAGTGTTCCACAAGGCCATCCATTATGGAGACAGTTACCCTTGGGAGAGGGGAGCGGAGCTGCGCAACGTGCAGGTCGGCCACCAAGGGAACAGTGAGACGATTTGGGAGCACCAGGTGGGAGGCTATTGCATCCATTATCATAGTGTCTGACATGGCACTGCAAATGAATGCAAGGATGATGTTGGGGTGCACACAGGAGGACACACAATGGGCAGACAGATGTGATTGTTGATTAATGTGTCCATGCATAAATAACATAAAATCCACCAACAGGATTAACATAGTTTTTTTTTTAATTTGTGCAATCATGTTATCTGAGAGAGGGACACAATTAAGAAAATAATGACAAACAAGAATTTCCAAAGGGACTAATGATGATGTAGCTGAAAAAAAACTGTACAATCTTAAAGTATAACAATACAGTAAATATATACTATATACTGTATAAAAGTAACTAGATGTACAATCCATATATACGAGGGGGGGCTGTAACGTTCATAGGCACATTTGGCCAAATTTGACCACTATGAACTTTTCAGCCTCCCCTTGTAGCTTATGAAAGTTAAAATGTGGTATTGCAAATTATTAGAATATTTCACTGTGAGTTTGTGTAAAATCCTACTCAAACAGTACAACCACTGCATATCTCTCTGACCAGTTCATTACACACAACCACAATCATGACTAAGACTGCTGACTATCAGAAGACAATCATGCACATCACACTTCCACAAAGATGGTAAGTCAGACGGTCAATGCTGAAAAGGCTGGTTGTTGCTGTCTCAAAGCATAATGACAAGCTGACTGGAAGAAAAAAGTGTGGTAGAAGAAGGTGCACGAGTAACAGGGATGATGTAGCTTTGAGGGGACTGGCAAGAAACATTAAAGAACCTGGAAGAGCTTCACGAGGAGTGGACTGAGTCTGGTGTCAGTGCATCAACAGCCACCACACACGGACGTCTTCAGGAAATTAGCTACAGCTGTTGTATACTAAGCCACTTCTGAACCAGAGATGATGTCAGAAGCATCTTAACTGAGAAAGAGAAAAAGAACGGGACTGTGTGACTCTGTGGTCCAAAGTCCTCATTTGGAAATTAAGATCCTAGAGGTTGGAGGAAAAGTAGTGAAACACAGAATCCAAGGTGTTTAAAGTCCAGTGTGAAGTATCCACAGTCTGTGGTCATCTGCTGGTGTTGGTCCACTGTCGATGCCATCAACAATGCTGTTGTATACCAGAAAATTTTAGAGCACTTCATGCTTCCATTTGCTGAAAAGCTTAATGGAGATGCAGATTTCCTTTTCCAGCAGGATTTGACACCAGCCCACAGCAGCAAAACTACAATGAAATGAATCGCTGACCACAATATTACTGTGCTTGACAGGCCAGCCAACTTTGCTGACCTGAATGCTAGAGATGCTCTGTATAGTCAAGAAAAAGATTATAAACATGACCCAACAATACAAATGAGCTGAACACTGCTATCAAAGCAACTTGGGCTTCAATAACACCTCAGTAGTGCCACAAACTGATGGCCGTCATACCACACCACAGTGACACACTAATTCATAGTAAATGAGCCCCAACCAAGTACTGAGTGTATAAATCAAAACATTTTTCAGATGTTGGACATTTCAGTATTGTGAATCAATCTGAAGGAATATTCTAATAATTTGAAATACCAGATTTGTAATTTTAAAAAAAGCTATGTCATAATCATAAATTATTAAAACAAAAAAATTCCAGGCTTTTATTTACATATATAACATACAAAAGTTTACATTTGGAATTGAATTATGAAAAATAAATGAATATTTTCACAATATTCTCATTTTTTGAGATTAAAGGTCTGTACACTCAATATGAACTGCATCATTCCCATTTGTGACCACGTCTTTACAGATCTTAATAACGTAAAATGAGCCTGTTTGAGTTTCATATTATTAAAAAAAGCAGCTTCAGGTGGGAGCTAATTTTAGATAAGAGATATAATATACTGCATTATGCATACAGTATACAGTGGCGTGAAAAAGTGTTTGCCCCCTTCCTGATTTGTCATTTTTTTGTATGTTTGTCACACAAATGTTTCAGATCATCAAACAAATTTAAATATTAGACAAAGATAACACAAGTAAACACAAAATGCAGTTTTTAAATGAAGGTGTTTATTATTAAGGGTAAAAAAAACCCAAAACAAATCTACATGGCCCTGTGTGAAAAAGTGATTGTCCCCCGTTAAAACATAAATCAACCGTGGTTTATCACATCTTTGGAAAGCTGAGTTCAATTTCTCAAGCCACACCCAGGCCTGATTACTGCCATACCTGTTCTCAATCAAGAAATCACTTAAATAGGACCTGTCTGACAAAGTGAAGTAGACCAAAAGATCCTCAACAGCTAGACATCATGCTGTGATCCAAAGAAATTCAGGAACAAATGAAAAACAAAGTAATTGAGATCTATCAGTCTGGAAAAGGTTATAAAGCCATTCCTAAAGCTTTGGGACTCCAGCAAACCACAGTGAGAGCTATTACCCACAAATGGTGATAACATGGAACAGTGGTGAACCTTCCCAGGACTGGCCGGGCAACCAAAACTACCCCAAGAGCACAGCGACGACTCATCCAAGAGGTCACAAAAGACCCCACAACAACATCTAAAGAACTGCAGGCCTCACTTGCCTCAGTTAAGGTCAGCGTTCATGACTCCACCATAAGAAAGAGACTGGACAAAAATGGCCTGCATGGCAGAGTTCCAAGAGTTCCAAGATGAAAACCACTGCTGAGCAAAAAGAACATTAAGACCCGTCTCAGTTTTGCCAGAAAATATCTTGATGATCCCCAAGACTTTTGGGAAAATACTCTGTGGACTGACGAGACAAAAGTTGAACTTTTTTGAAGGTGTGTGTGTCACATTACATCCAGCGTAAAAGTAACACAGCATTTCAGAAAAGGAACGTCATACCAGCAATAAAATATGGTGGTGGTAGTGTGATGGTCTGGGGCTGTTTTGCTGCTTCAGGACCTGGAAGACTTGCTGTGGTAAATGGAACCATGAATTCTGCTATCTACCAAAAAATAGCGCACTTGGGTTCTGCAGCAGGACAATGATCCAAAACACACCAGCAAGTCCACCTCTGAATGGCTTAAGAAAAACAAAATAAAGACTTTGGAGTGGCCTAGTCAAATTCCTGACCTGAATCTGATTGAGATGCTGTGGCATGACCTTAAAAAGGCGGTTCATGCTCGAAAACCCTCCAATGTGGCTGAATTACAACAATTCTGCAAAGATGAGTGGGCCAAAATTCCTCCACAGCGCTGTAAAAGACTCATTGCCAGTTATCACAAACGCTTGATTGCAGTTGTTGCTGCTAAGGGTGGCCCAACCAGTTATTAGGTTTAGGTAGCAATTGTGGTCTATATTAATCATATATCCCATAACCTACATATGTATAAGCATATGAGAATGTTTGGTGATTACATATGTAAAGCGACTTCACACCTCAGAACAGGACAAAGGGTCTCAACCGCCAGTGAAGATCAAAGAGCATCCGAGGCACTGCGGTGGAGACCAGATAGGTCGCCCTGACCTCCCAGGGCCAGGTGGAGGGGTACGGAGACAAAGGAGGGGAATTAAGTTAATGGGGGATGTCAGCTTTGATATGCATGTCTTTTGTTGTGTGTGAGTATAAGTACACAGAGCCGAATGTGTTCGCTCTCTTACTTCTTCTGCTGCTGCACTAGATGAGACTTGTTAGAGGAGCGAAGCTGATAATAAACTTTGGTTTATAAGTCACATCGCCTCGTTATTCCAAGCTCTTCTACACTGGTGACCCTGACGCGAGGATGGACCAGAGGCGTTCCCCCAAGATCGACTCATCTGTGGCGACCCAGGCAGACGCCGGCGGCAGGGGAACAGATGGACGACGTTCCCCCACGGCAGAAGTGATAGAGAGGGCTCAACCGAGCACCAGCGCCGCTGCGAGAGCTGAAGGAAGGCACTCTCACCCTGCGGACACATCAGTGACGGTCCACACAAATGCCGTCACCGTCAAGCTGCCGGACTTCTTGCAGGAAGACCCCGCCTCATGGTTTCTGCAAGCTGAAGCCCAGTTTGCACTTGCAGGCATCACGGCTGACCATACAAAGTTCTATCACATCGTCGCCAAACTCGACGACGCCACTTCGAGATGTGCGCGGAGCATCATCCAGCGGCCGCCGGCCCAGGACAAATACAGAGAACTGAAAGCGACCATCGTGGCAAATTTCATCCCCTCTGCTGAGGAGAGAGCCGAGAGGATCCTGGCGGTCTACGGCCACAGAGGATGCAGACCCAAGGCCCTCATGGAGGACTTGCTGCAACTCAAAGAAGAGGACAATGACAATTTCCTCTTCCAATTTATATTCCTCAGCACGCTGCCGCCACACATGAGAGGGACACTTGCCAACATGCGATGCAGTACCCAGCAAGACTTCCGCACGCTGGCTTGCGAAGCGCAGCGACTCGTCAACGCCTGCAAGGAACAGACACCCAAAGCAGCATCCGCAGACCTCAACGCTGATGTCCGGAGCCACAGGGAGCCACGAACCACAGAGCAGAATCCGCCCGCCGTGACAGCGACACGGCCAAGAAGTAACAGACGGAGCGACGTCTGTTATTACCACCACCGCTTCGCCGAGAAGGCCTACAAGTGCGTTCCCCCCCTGCAAATTCACGATTTCGGGAAACGCCAAAGCCGAGAACCGTTAACAGCGGCGGTTCTCGGCGAAAAAAGCAAGCTTCTATATGTGACAGACGGACACACCGGCAAGCAGTTCCTCATTGACACGGGAGCTCAAGTGAGTTTTATCATGCCCTCCCAAGCAGACCGGGCCATGGGCCCCCGGGGCAATGGAGCGGTGGCAGCCAACGGCTCCATCATCGACACTTTTGGCGAAAGGAACCTGCCCCTCCGCATCCATGGCCGCAACTACAGATGGACATTTGTTGTAGCGGCGGTGAGTTTTAACTTGTTGGGCGCAGATTTTTTGTGTGCACATGGGTTATTAGTCGATCTAGCGAACAGATGCTTGGTTAATGCATGGTCCTTTGCTTCTATTCCCTGCTCAGCTCGAGTTTCTCCACCACCCGTGCAGGCCAGCGTCACTACAGCGGGAGGTAAGTTTGATCAACTCCTCACCCAATTTCCAGCACTCACAATTCCCAAATTCTCAGCAACAGTGGCTAAGCACAGGGTCGAACACTTTATTCCCACAACGGGCCCACCCGTATTCGCCAAAGCTCGGCGCTTAGACCCGACCAAGCTCGCCATAGCTCGGGACGAGTTTACCACCCTTGAAAAACTAGGCATTATCAGGCGCTCAAAAAGCCCCTGGGCGTCACCGCTTCACATGGTCCCGAAATCCGACGGTTCTTGGAGACCGTGCGGCGATTACCGCAGATTAAACAATGCGACAGAGCATGACCGCTACCCTTTTCCTCACATCCAAGATTTTTCACTACATCTGGCGGGTGCGCGCATTTTTTCAAAAATAGACCTGGTCCGCGGCTATCATCAAGTCCTCGTTAGAGCGGAAGACATTCCTAAAACAGCTGTAATAACCCCCTTCGGTCTTTTTGAATTTTTGCGGATGCCTTTTGGCCTCAAAGGCGCTGCTCAAACCTTTCAGTGGATGATGGACGCAGTATTACGCGACCTCCCTTTCGTGTTCGTCTACCTCGACGATATTCTGGTAGCCAGCTCGTCTGAGGAAGAACACGAACAGCACCTCACTATGGTTTTTCAGAGACTAGAAGAGCACGGGTTAATAATCAATCCAGCCAAATGCAAATTCGGCGTGTCACAAATTGATTTTTTGGGACACAGAGTTTCACCGAAGGGGGCAGTCCCACTGCCAGACAAAGTTCACGCAGTAAAAAGTTTCCCACGGCCACAAACGGTCAAATCGCTGCAAGAATTTTTGGGCATGGTTAATTTTTACAACCGTTTCCTCCCCCGCACAGCTCAGCTCATGCAGCCCCTATATGATGCGCTCAGAAAACAAAAACCTTCCAACGCTGTCGAATGGACCCCGGAGCGCGAACGCGTTTCGGCGTCCCATCGGACATCACGTCTGATAGGTGGCCTCAATTTGTCTCGGAGCTTTGGTCAGCCATGGCCAGCAGCTTAGGAGCGACAATTCACCGCACCACCGCTTATCACCCTCAGGCTAATGGGTTATGCGAGCGTTTTCACAGGTCTTTAAAGGCCACCCTCAGAGCCTCACTAACGGATACAAATTGGGTAAATAAACTTCCTTGGGTTTTATTGGGGTTGCGTGCTGCACCTAAAGAGGATCTAGACACCTCCCCAGCAGAATTAGTTTTTGCACAACCTCTCAGGCTCCCAGGTGAATTTTTACCAGAGAACCCAGAGCCAGGGCATCTTCCAGCCCCGAGGTTTTTAGGCAGCAACGGACCGGACTCTCTCCCCGGGTCGGCACATCACTCTTTTCCACGGGTTTTTGTCCCCCAAGCTTTAAAAAACGCTGAATTCGTTTTTGTTAGGCATGAAGCTTTAAAACCAACCTTCCGCCCACCATACGATGGACCATTCAGAGTGCTGGAACCTGGTGATAAGCATTTTGTGCTTGATTTTGGGGACAGAAAAGAAACAGTCAGCACTGACAGACTTAAACCTGCCTTCTTGTTGAGAGACGAGCCTGCACGGTTGGCGAGAGCACCTTGGCGGGGTAGACCCCCCAAGAGAAAAGACTCAGCCCCCCCTGCAGGGAACAAATAATCACTCTCCTTCCCAAGCTGCAGATTCCTTACAGGAAGGTCCCAACGGACCCACAGCAGATTCGGAAGAAGATTTAAGCCCAGACGGCACAGGGACTGATGCAAACTACTCAAAAGTTGTTCACTAATTGTGCTGTAACAGTTTAGGACTGACTTGTGATATTACTATGCTGTTATGATTACCACTGAATTCTCTACAGGAGCATAGCTGCTGGAAAGTTTCTTCTTTGTCAAGAGGTGTAGCAGTTAGTATGTCATAATAATTATCTTAAACTGTGAATTTTTCTATTGTCCTTTTCTTAGTCATTTGGGGGGGCTGTGGTCTATATTAATCATATATCCCATAACCTACATATGCATAAGCATATGAGAATGTTTAGTGATTACATATGTAAAGCGACTTCACACCTCAGAACAGGACAAAGGGTCTCAACCGCCAGTGAAGATCAAAGAGCATCCGAGGCACTGCGGTGGAGACCAGATAGGTCGCCCTGACCTCCCAGGGCCAGGTGGAGGGGTACGGAGACAAAGGAGGGGAATTAAGTTAATGGGGGATGTCAGCTTTGATATGCATGTCTTTTGTTGTGTGTGAGTATAAGTACACAGAGCCGAATGTGTTCGCTCTCTTACTTCTTCTGCTGCTGCACTAGATGAGACTTGTTAGAGGAGCGAAGCTGATAATAAACTTTGGTTTATAAGTCACATCGCCTCGTTATTCCAAGCTCTTCTACAGCAATCACTTTTTAACACAGGGCCATGTAGGTTTGGATTTTTTTTCCCCTTAAAAATAAGCACCTTCATTTAAAAACTGCATTTTGTGTTTACTTGTGTTATCTTTGTCTAATATTTTAATTTGTTTGATGATCTGAAACATTTAAGTGTGACAAAAATACAAAAAAAAAGAAATCAGGAAGGGGGCAAACACTTTTTCACACCACTGCACTTTACGTATAATTTGAACTCTCAGTCACTGCATTAGGATAAAAAAACTTAACATCATGTCAGATTTCTCCTTCTGTCACTTATTCAACGTTTACAAACCTTGAGACAGAAAAATTATGTTTATCTAAATAATTTCAGGAAATATCTCTCAAACATCCCTTCTTTCCTTTCCACACTGTTGTTTATAAAGAATAAACTAAACTATACTGTCCATGTCTGTGGTAAAGAATGAAAATATCACCCAATGCCACAGCATGGAATAATATTAAATAAGTAATAAATTAATAACAAAAAACTGGACAATAATATTAGAAATAGAAATCTGCTCTCATTTATTTTGGGCATTCTATTATTTCCAGGACAAGCCTTGGTGAATCCTATGACTATTTAAAAAAATCTATTTTTAAACATGTAAAAACGATGCAAAAACATACTACTATCAAAAACAGCACATCAGTGATAAAAACACCTCCGACACAACACTCACTTCAGTCCAGGGATATCCAGCAGGTTGGTAAGTCCAGTCCAGTTGATGTCAAGTTTCTACAGGTGTGATATAAATGGAAGCAAAGCAACAATAAATAAGTGTAGGTCACAGATGCAAAATGCTAGACAATTTAAGAAAACACTCACAGGCCTGCGGATGAAGAACATTGTTACAGCTCCAATCAGTGGCAGATCGCCAATAAGAGGCTCTAGGATCACGCGCAGCTTTCCATGGAGCTAAAAAGAGAAATGTTGATGATAAAAATGGGAATCCGGGCCACCTAACTACATCTGTTAATAACGAAGGGATAACATAACATTTCTCTTGCCTGGATTCCTTTCACTCCAGCTTTGCAGAAGTACTTCTTGATTTCAACATTAACCTCAACATCACCAGCATAGCTGCAATGAAAGAGCAGTGACAAATCTAAAGATAAATGTTTGGCTATGGGAAGCAGATCATGTGAGCTATGCTAGAGCTGTTTTCCTTTCTGGTGTGTCGAGTAAACAAAGTTGTGCTGTTCCAGGCAAACACAGACTCCCGAGGAAGAAGGTTCAGCAAACAGAGCCAACTATTTTAGGAAACGAGAAACAAAATACAAGCTGAACGTTGTGATGCATTACCTCAGGTACAAATCCAGCATAACTTGTCTCTTATCATGTTCTGTGTGAGCCTTTATGCCGACCAGCTTCAAAGCCTGTGAACACAGCAGCTGCTTTTTAACAAACAAACAAAGCAGATAGAGACTTTATAAAATCACGAGTAGTGATGAATGGAAGCATGATAACTGAGCAAAGCCAGCCCTGCACAAGCAGAATTAAGGACTGTGTAAAGCAAAAATGACTTTGTTCTTAGTTTGTCACACCACAGGAAAATGTGTTAACCTCCCAGCCAGATTTGAATGTTAAAAATGTCACCAAAACTCTAAAATTAGGTTTTCAAAAATCATGAAAAATCATGCAATTGTTGCTGCTCTGAAATGCTGGTGGTGAAATCATGACCACCCATCAACTCTCAGCTCTCAGACAACTGTATCATCTGGAAATTGTATATTGATGAATTTACACTTTACAGAGAATAAAGCAGATTGTGGAATAATAGGGAAGTAATGCGACCAATGATTGCTTAGGTATTCAGTCTATTATTTTGGTTAAACCATGGACTGTGTATAAATATGGACGACGAACTACCACTAACTTCCATTGTAAAAAGCAAAGATCTGTTTCCTGGATTTAGGGCACTACCACCTTGTTCTGATGACACCATTTGCAGTCACAGTCATGGTTTTATACCTATCATCTTATTATTTTGCTGCAGCTAATAAACCGTTTCTCAAACACAACCAATCACACCCATGCTCAGCTGTGACCACACCACATTTTTACATTGTCAAATGACTAATTAAAACCAAACTGTTCAAAAAACTGAACAAGTGAACATGTATCAACATGATAAAAACAGAAACCATCTTTTAGAAAAGTTCATTCAAAGACTTTTTGGTTTTCCCTCTGGCAGAATGCTGCACACCATAATGGTGTAAAGTGTGGGCTATATTAATCATATATTCCATAACCTACATATGTTGAAGCATGTGGGAATGTTTGGTGATTACATATGTAAGGCGACTTTACACCTCAGAAAGGACAAAGACTCTCAACCGCCAGTGAAGAACAAAGACGTTCCCAGACACTGCCGGTGGAGACCGGAGGAGGGCTGCACGGTGGCGCAGTGGTTTAGCACTGTGGCAGCACAGTTTTACCCTCGGCCGGGGGATCGCAGGGATCATGAGATTGTGGGTTCGATCCCAGCCCCCGACCAACAGTGAGCTGTGTGGAGTTTGCATGTTCTCCCCGTGTTGCGTGGGTTTACTCCGGGATTTCTCCGGTTTCCTCCCGCATACCAAAAACATGTAGGTTTAGGGCGCTTGCGCACGCAGCGACCGGCAGCCGGTGGCTTGTCACCAGACTGCAAACCAAATCTACCTACGGGTACAAATAAGTAACAAAAAAAACCAAAAACAAAAACAAAAAAAAGTATAAGTTCACAGAGCCGGAGGTATTCGCTCTCTTTTCTTGCTTCTGCTTCTGCACTTAGATGAGACTTGTTAGAGGAGCTGATAATAAACTTTGGTTTATATATCACACCGCCTCGTTCTTCCAAGCTCTTCTACACTGGTGACCCCTGACACGAGTATGGACCTGAGGCGTTCCCCCACGATCGACTCATCTGTGGTGACCCAGGCAGACGCCAGCGCCCACGCAGACAGGGGAACAGATGGACGACGTTCCCCCCCGGCAGAAGTGATAGAGAGGGCTCAACCGAGCACCAGCGCCGCTGAGAGAGCCGAGGCAAGGCATTCTCACCCTGCAGACACACCAGTGATGGTCTACACAAATGCCGTCGCTGTCAAGCTGCCGGACTTCTGGCAGGAAGACCCCGCCTCGTGGTTTCAACAAGCTGAAGCCCAGTTTACACTGGCGGGCATCACGGCCGACGATACGAAGTTCTATCACATAGTCGCCAAACTCGACGCCGCCACTTTGAGGTGTGTGCGGAGCATAATCCGGCGGCCGCCGGCCCAAGGCAAATATGAAATACTGAAAGCAACCATCGTGGCAAATTACGTCCCCTCAGCCGAAGAGAGAGCTGAGAGGATCCTGGCGGTCTACGGCCACAGAGGATGCAGACCTAAAGCCCTCATGGAGGACTTGCTGCAGCTTAAAGAGGAGGACAATGACAACTTCCTCTTCCAATTCGTATTCCTCAGCACGCTGCCGCCACACATGAGAGGGACGCTCGCCAACATGCGATGCAACACCCAGCAAGACTTCCGCGTGCTGGCCAACGAAGCTCAACGACTCGTCAACGCCTGCAGGGAACAGACACCCACAGCAGCATCCGCAGACCTCAACGCTGATGCCCAGAGCCACGGCGAGCCTCAACCCACGGAGCAGATCCAGCCCGCGGTGACAGCGACACGGCCAAAACGTAACAGACGGAGCGATGTTTGTTATTACCACCACCGCTTCGCCGAGAAGGCTCACAAATGTGTTCCCCCCTGCAAATTTAAACGCCAAAGCCGAGAGCCGTTAACGGCAGCGGTTCTCAGCGAGAAAAGTAAGCTGTTATACGTGACGGACGGACACACCGGCAAGCAGTTCCTTATTGATGCAGGAGCCCAACTAAGTTTTGTCATGCCCTCCCAAGCGGATCGAGCCATGGGCACCCGGGGCAACGGAGCGGTGGCAGCCAACGGCTCCAACATTGACACTTTTGGCGAAAAAAGCCTGCACCTCCACATCCACGGCCGCAACTACAGATGGACATTTGTTGTAGCGGCGGTGAGTTTTAACTTGTTAGGCACAGACTTTTTGTGTGCATATGGGTTATTAGTCGATCTAGCGAACAGACGCTTGGTTAATGCACTGTCCTTTGCTTCTATTCCCTGCTCAGCCCGAGTTTCTCCACCACCCGTGCAGGCTAGTGTCACCACAACAGGAGGTAAGTTTGATCAACTCCTCACCCAATTTCCAGCACTCACAGTTCCCAAATTCTCAGCCACAGTGGCTAAGCACGGGGTTGAACATTTTATTCCGACAACGGGCCCACCCGTATTCGCCAAAGCTCGGCGCTTAGACGCGGCCAAGCTCGCCATAGCTCGAGACGAGTTTACTACCCTTGAAAAATTAGGCATTATTAAACGTTCGAAAAGCCCCTGGGCCTCGCCACTTCACATGGTTCCGAAATCCGACGGTTCTTGGAGACCGTGCGGCGATTACCGCAGATTAAACAATGTGACAGCGCATGACCGCTACCCAATTCCTCACATTCAGGATTTTTCACTGCATCTGGCGGGTGCGCGCATTTTTTCAAAAATAGACCTGGTCCGCGGTTATCATCAAGTCCCAGTTCGAGCGGAGGACATTCCTAAAACAGCTGTAATAACCCCTTTCGGCCTTTTTGAATTTTTGCGGATGCCTTTCGGCCTCAAAGGCGCCGCCCAAACTTTTCAGCGGATGATGGACGCAGTATTACGCGACCTTCCTTTTGTTTTCGTCTACCTCGATGATATGCTGGTAGCCAGCTCGTCTGAGGAAGAAAACGAGCAGCACCTCACTATGGTTTTTCAGAGGCTAGAAGAGCACGGGTTAATAATCAATCCAGCCAAATGCAAATTCGGCGTGTCACAAATTGATTTTTTAGGACACAGAGTTTCTCCGAAGGGGGCAGTCCCACTTCCAGACAAAGTCCACGCGATAAAAAGTTTCCCACGGCCACAAACGGTCAAATCGCTGCAAGAATTTTTAGGAATGGTTAATTTTTACAACCGTTTCCTCCCCCACGCAGCTCAGCTCATGCAGCCCCTATATGACGCGCTCAGAAAACAAAAAGCTTCCAACGCGGTCGAATGGACCCCGGAGCGCGAACGCGCCTTCGCGGAAGTAAAGAGCGCTCTAGCTAATGCCACATTGTTGGTTCACCCCGACCCCTCGGCCCGCATTGCACTAACCACAGACGCTTCGGACCTAGCTATAGGGGCAGTTGTAGAACAACATGTCAGCGGGATCTGGCAACCTTTAGCATTCTTCAGCAAATCACTAAACCAAACTGGGCGTAAATACAGCACTTTTGACAGGGAGCTGCTAGCGCTTCATTTATCCATCCGCCACTTCCAGTTCTGGTTAGAAGGGCGGAGTTTCACGGCTTTTGTAGACCACAAACCGCTCACCTTTGCGATGGCTAAAATCTCAGAACCATGGTCAGGCAGGCAACAAAGACAACTAGCTGCGATTTCAGAGTTCACCACAGACATTCGACATGTGGCAGGCAAACTTAACGTGGTAGCAGACTGCCTCTCCCGCGCTGTGACATCGCCAGAGCACGAGGAGACAGATTATACTACCTCAGCCGCAGAACTCTTCACTAACGCGGACACATACGCAGCACCAATCCATGCAGGGATAGATTATGCAGCCATGGCGGAGGAGCAAAGTAGTGACGCGGACGTGCGCGCACTCCTGTCTGGACCAACAGGGTTAAGGCTGGAGGAAAGGGGTTTACGCGACGGTGTGCCCCCCCTAATATGCGACATCTCAACCGGCCGACCTCGCCCGGTAGTCCCAGCTGCATGGCGCCGCCGTATTTTCGACTCAATTCACTCCGACTCAATTTGGGGTTTTTGTCCCCCAAGCTCTAAAAAACGCTGAATTCATTTTTGTTAGGCATGAAGCTTTAAAACCAACTTTCCGCCCAGCATACGATGGGCCATTCAGAGTGCTGTAACCTGGTGATAAACACTTTGTGCTTGATTTTGGGGATAGAAAAGAAACAGTCAGCATTGACACACTTAAACCTGCCTTCTTGTTGAGAGACGAGCCTGCACAGTTGGCGAGAGCACCTCGGAGGGGGAGACCCCCCAAGAGAAAAGACTCAGCCCCCCTGCAGGGAACAAATAATCACTCTCCTCCCCAAGCTGCAGATTCCTTACAGGAAGGTCCCAGCAGGACGCCCAAGCGGACCCACAGCAGATTCGGGAGAAGATTAAAACCCAGACAGCACAGGGACTGATGCAAACTACTCAACAGTGGTTCACTAATTGTGCTGTAACAGTTTAGGACTGACTTGTGATTTTACTATGCTGTTATGATTACCACTGAACTCTCTTAGGAGCATGGCTGCTGGAAAGTTTCTTCTGTGGCAAGAGGTATAGCAGTTAGTATGTCATAGTAATTATCTTAAACTGTGAATTTCTCTATTGTCCTTTTCTTAGTCGTTTGGGGGGGGGCTGTGGGCTATATTAATCATATATTCCATAACCTACATATGTTGAAGCATGTGGGAATGTTTGGTGATTACATATGTAAGGCGACTTCACACCTCAGAAAGGACAAAGACTCTCAACCAAAGACGTTCCCAGACACTGCCGGTGGAGACCGGAGGAGCTGCCCTCACCCCCCAGGGCCATGAGGAGGAGTACGGAGACAATGGGGGGATTAAGATAATGAGGGATGTCAGCCTTTGATATGCATGTCTTTTGTTATGTGCAAGTATAAGTTCACAGAGCCGGAGGTATTCGGTCTCTTTTCTTGCTTCTGCTTCTGCACTTAGATGATACTTGTTAGAGGAGCTGATAATAAACTTTGGTTTATATATCACACCGCCTCGTTCTTCCAAGCGCTTCTACATAAAGTTGTTTTTTTTTTAATCTTACTGTAGCTAGCCACCAGAGGGTGAGCAAGACGTTAAGCTTTCACTTTAGAAGCGTTCTCATGTCATTCATATTTATTTACAGACTATGATTTAAGCTCTAAGCTGGTGGCAAAATAAAGACTGGAAGAATAGTCATGATAGCTAGGCTAACACCAGCTAGCACCCCAGAGTGCCAATTATGGATAAGCGGTTATATAGATAAAGAACATTAATGTGGACAAAATTTTAAAAAATGGTGTAGACTGTGTTGTGTTATCTGTACATGTGTGCCATTAATTCAACATATTATGTCAGTTAACCCTATGAGTGTGTATGTTGCCAAACTGCGACATACCCCCTAGTGGTCAAGAGTGCTAAATATTTTTTGTCAATAAAACAGTTCAGATTTACAAGGCTATAACTTGAAAGTGGTAAGAGATAATGGCTTACTGTCGATTAAAAAGATGTAAAATATGATCGAAAGTTTCAGATAGGAATAAATTTATGCATCTAATTTGCATAATGTCACGGCACCTCTTTAAATTCCATAGCTCAGTCAAAACTGGACTTTGGATGTATTTACACAAAAAATGGTTGTCTTTTGACACCGTTTTTTGTACAGAGGTACCTCATCATCTTATCTTCAAAGTATATGAACAAGAAATCAGTACATTTAAAAAAAAAACAAACAGAAATTTCTCACTCACTTTTGACAAAGTCAGAGTGAGAAGGCAGACACAGTGCCGCACTGTGCCACTAGGGGCACGCAAATTCTCACACTCAAAGGGTTAAACTGCTGGTTTACAGAAGAGTACTAAATGGACTGTTACACTAGCCAGCTAGATTGCAAAAAATGTGGAAAATTAAATCAGAGATATAAGAGGTGGGTGTAATGTGTGCAATGGAATGTGGATATCAATCTAGCTTACACTTCTGGGTATTACAATTACACAAAAAAGATATCTGGTTGGTTGTATGACTTGAAGTGAGTAGGAGAACCACTCAGGCGAATGCTCTGCAGGGAAAGGACAGAGTTTATGGTAATGAAGAGCCTTGTTATGTAGCAGGACCCCCACTTCAGATCTGACCATTAAATTCTGTCCAGAAAAATCTACTTGTAAAACCGTTTAACAGTGTAACTTCACAGTTCAGTCCTGCAAAGTTAAAAGCCTTTGCTTTTACCATTTTATCATGGTTTGGTCAATACATTTATAACCTATTTAATGTGTTAAGAACAGGGGTGTCAGAGGGTCAAAATTGCCCACGACATGAATTTAGCAAGTGCAAAAAATTACATGAGCTGCCATTTTTCAATAAAATAACTGCTCTTCCCAATTTGTACACTGAGGGCCACACTGTTTTATTAAGAGTAGCAGACACAACACTAAGACAAAGAACTAAACACAGATTAAAGATTCAAAGATTTTATTTGTCAGTACTACTATACGTACAGGACATACAGTGCATCCAGAAAGTATTCACAGCGGTTCACTTTTGTGTTTCAGATCATCACACATTTAATGTTAAACAAAGATAACTGGAATAAATATAAAATGCAGTTTTTACATTGTGATTTCATTTATTCAGAAAAAAAAAGCTATCCAAACAGTATCCAAAAAGTTGATGGCAGCAACTGCAATCAAGATTTGTGATAACTGGCAATGAGTCTTTTACATCACTGTTGAGGAATTCTGGTCCACTCTTTGCAGAATTGTTTTAATTCAGACACATTGGAGGGCTTGAGCGTGAGGTCGCAAACTGATGGCCGCACATTCTCCTCCAGGATTTTGTGGTAGAGAGCAGAATCCATCCATCCATCCATGTAAATCACTGCATTCTGTTTTTATTTAGATTTTACACAACATTCCAGGCTCTTTGGAAATATGTTTGTAAATGGGTTAATACAGTGCATCCAGAAAGTATTCACAGTGCTTCATTTTTTCCACATTTTATGTTACAGCCTTATTCCAAAAGGGATTAAATTCATTTTTTTCCTCAAAATTCTACACACAATACTCCATAATGACAACATGAAAAAAGTTTTTTTTTTTTTTTTTAGATTTTTGCAAATTTATTAAAAATAAAAAACTAAGAAATCACATGTACATAAGTGTTCACAGCCTTTGCTCAATGCTTTGTTGATGCACCTTTGGCAGCAATTACAGCCTCAAGTCTGGTTTGAATATGATGCCACAAGCTTGGCACACCTATCTTTGGGCAGCTTCGCCCATTCCTCTTTGCAGCACCTCTCAAGCTCCATCAGATTGCCTGGGAGGTGTCGGTGCACAGCCATTTTCAGATCTCTCCAGAGATGTTCAATTGGATTTAAGTCTGAGCTCTGGCTGGGCCACTCAGGGACATTCACAGAGTTGTCCTGAAGCCACTCCTTTGATATCTTAGCTGTGTGCTTAGGGTCGTTGTCCTGCTGAAAGATGAACTGTCGCCCCAGTCTGAGGTCAAGAGCGCTCCGGAGCAGGTTTTTATCCAGGATGTCTCTGTACATTGCTGCATTCATCTTTCCCTCTATCCTGACTAGTCTCCCAGGTCCTGCTGCTGAAAAACATCCCCACAGCATGATGCTGCCACCACCATTGGCATGGTTATGAGTGGTGCCTGGTTTCCTCCAAGCATGACGCCTGGTATTCATGTCAAAGAGTTCAATCTTTGTCTCATCAGACCAGAGAATTTTGTTTCTCATGGTCTTAGAGTCCTTCAGGTGCCTTTCGACAAACTCCCGGCTGCCATGTGCCTTTTACTAAAGAGTGGCTTCCATCTGGCCATTCTACCATATAGGCCTGACTGCTGCAGAGATGGTTGTCCTTCTGGAAGGTTCTCCTCTCTCCACAGAGGAACGCTGGAGCTCTGACAGAGTGACCATCGGATTCTTGGTCACCTCCCTGATTAAGGCCCTTCTCCTCCGATCGCTCGTTTAGATGACTGGCCAGTTCTAGGAAGAGATTAAGGCCCTGATTAAGGCCCTTCTCCTCCGATCGCTTGTTTAGATGACTGGCCAGCTCTAGGAAGAGACCTGGTGGTTCCGAACTTCTTCCATTTACGGATGATGGAAGCCACTGTGCTCATTGGGACCTTCAAAGCAGCAGAAATTTTTCTGTACCCTTCACCAGATTTGTGCCTCGAGACAATCCTGTCTTGGAGGTCTACAGACAATTCCTTTGACTTCATGCTTGGTTTGTGCTCCGACATGCACTGTTAACTGTGGGACCTTATATAGTCAGGTGTGTGCCTTTCCAAATCATGTCCAATCAACTGAATTTACTACAGGTGGACCCCAATGAAGCTGCAGAAACATCTCAAGGATGATCAGAGGAAACAGGATGCACCTGAGCTCAATTTTGAGCTTCATGGCAAATGCTGTGAATACTTATATACAGTGGGGTAAAAAAGTATTTAGTCAGCCTCCAATTGTGCAAGTTCTCCCACTTAAAAGATGAGAGAGGTCTCAAATTTTCATCATAGGTATACCTCAACCATGAGAGACAAAATAAGAAAAAAAAATCCAGAAAATCACATTGAAGGATTTTTAATGAATTAATTGGTAAATTCCTCGGTAAAATAAGTACTTGGTCAATAACAAAAGTTCATCTCAATACTTTGTTATATACCCTTTGTTGGCAATGACAGAGGTCAAACGTTTTCTGTAAGTCTTCACAAGGTTTTCACACACTGTTGCTGGTATTTTGGCCCATTCCTCCATGCAGATCTCCTCTAGAGCAGTGATGTTTTGGGGCTGTCGCTGGGCAACACGGACTTTCAACTCCCTCCAAAGATTTTCTATGGGGTTGAGATCTGGAGACTGGCTAGGCCACTCCAGGACCTTGAAATGCTTCTTACGAAGCCACTCCTTCGTTGCCCGGGCGGTGTGTCTGGGATCATTGTCATGCTGAAAGACCCAGCCATGTTTCATCTTCAATGCCCTTGTTGGTGGAAGGAGGTTTTCACTCAAAATCTCACGATACACGGCCCCATTCATTCTTTCCTTTGCACGGATCAGTCGTCCTGGTGCCTTTGCAGAAAAACAGCCCCAAAGTACGATGTTTCCACCCCCATGCTTCACAGTAGGTATAGTGTTCTTTCTCCTCCAAACACAACAAGTTGAGTTTTTACCAAAAAGTTCTATTTTGGTTTCATCTGACCATATGACATTCTCCCAATCCTCTTCTGGATCATCCAAATGCTCTCTAGCAAACTTCAGACTGGCCTGGACATGTACTGGCTTAAGCAAGGGGACACGTCTGGCACTGCAGGATTTGAGTCCCTGGTGGCATAGTGTGTTTCTAATGTAGCCTTTGTTACTTTGGTCCCAGCTCTCTGCAGGTCATTCACTAGGTCCCCCCCATGTGGTTCTGGGATTTTTGCTCACCGTTCTCGTGATAATTTTGACCCCACGGGGTGAGATCTTGCATGGAGCCCCAGATCGAGGGAGATTATCAGTGGTCTTGTATGTCTTCCATTTTCTAATAATTGCTCCCACAGTTGATTTCTTCACACCAAGCTGCTTACCTATTACAGATTCAGTCTTCCCAGCCTGGTGCAGGTCTACAATTTTGTTTCTGGTGTCCTTTGACAGCTCTTTGGTCTTGGCCATAGTGGAGTTTGGAGTCTGACTGTTTGAGGTTGTGGACAGGTGTCTTTTTATACTGATAACGAGTTCAAACAGGTGCCATTAATACAGGTGACGAGTGGAGGACAGAGGAGCCTCTTAAAGAAGAAGTTACAGGTCTGTGAGAGCCAGAAATCTTGCTTGTTTGTAGGTGACCAAATACTTATTTTACCAAGGAAATTACCAATTAATTCATTAAAAATCCTTCAATGTGATTTTCTGGATTTTTTTTTTCTCATTTTGTCTCTCATAGTTGAGGTATACCTATGATGAAAATTGGAGACCTCTCTCATCTTTAAGTGGGAGAACTTGCACAATTGGAGGCTGACTAAATACTTTTTTGCCCCACTGTAATGTGATTTCTTAGTTTTTTATTTTTGATAAATTTGCAAAAATCTAAAAAAAAAAACAACCTTTTTTTCACGTTGTCATTATGGGGTATTGTGTGTAGAATTTTGAGGGAAAAAATGAATTTAATCCATTTTGGAATAAGGCTGTAACATAACAATGTGAAAAAAGTGAAGCGCTGTGAATACTTTGTGGATGCACTGTACAGGAGAATTGAAATGGCGTTTCTCTCTCTCTTCAGTGGTATGCACAATATAAAAAAAGAAAAAGGAATAAGGCTGGAAAAACAACAACAGCAGTCTATGTACAGTAATGCAACCAGTAGTGCAAATGGCGACAAAAGATAGACCCAGACCTCCCATAGTGCAAATAAAGATAAACGAGTAACAATGATAAAACCTAGCAATCCTATATACAGAAAAGTAGAGCTGTAATACCCGTAGCTGCAAGTTCAATGCGGTAGTGTAGGTGCAGACAGTGACAGATAGGACTGCACATGATCAGTATTGCAATGACAGACAGCAGCAGATATGGCATTTGTGCAAATGGCTGCAGTAAAATGCAGAGACATATAGCAGCAAATGTATTACTGTTGGTGTGCCAGTCTTTCTGTGCCAACAACTGAGGTAGTCATTGTGCGGGTGAGTGCATTACGGTCCGGGGGTGGGAGGTAGACAGAGTTCAGGGTCCTGATGAATAAAGCTGTTTAATAGTCTTGTGGAGTGGTCCTGGAGGCTCCGATACCTTTCCCCCAAAGGCAGGGGGCTGAAGAGGGAGTGTGAGGGGTGGGAGACGTCGCCTGCAATGTTGATGGCTCTGTAGGTGAGGCGGGTGAGGTAGATGTCCGAGAGGGGGGGCAGAGGGGCACTGATGATCTTGCTGGCTGCTTTCACTGTGCGTTGTAGTGTCTTCCAGCAGGAGGCGGTGCAGCTTCCATACCACACCGTGATGCAGCTGATGAGGATGCTCTCAATGGTGCCTCGGTAGAAAGAGCACATGATGGGGGGTGGGACTCTTGCTCTCCTCAGTTTGCTGAGGAAATGGAGGCGAGTTGGCGCCTTCTTGGCCAGTGATGTGGTGGTGTTGGACCAGGAGAGGTCCTCAGAGATGTGTACCCCCAGGAACTTAGTGCTGCTCATCTTCTCCACAGCTGCACCATCAAGGCAGATGGCAGTCATGCATCTTCAGTTCAACAGAGGTTAGTTTGGTGGAGTCCTACTGCACACAACTTTTGTGTATTTTTTATGTAGAAATTTTATACATTCACAAGTCAGGGGGGGTAACTTAACTTTGTTCCTTAATAGCTCCCGCTTTAGTTTGTATGGTGTGATGAGTCAGTTCTGGTAGTTAGGATTGATTAGAATTGATGACTGATGTGGAAATGTATGTAAATATAAAGTAATTTCTTGATCTTGACATGTTCTTTTGATCATAAAGTGAAATACTATATTTTTGAGTTGCAGATACCTGTGACTTAATGTTTTGTGTCTTTGTAGATCCACTATGATGTGTAAATTAAGACTATTTCAGCTTGCCACACTTTATCTAAAAAAGATAGTAAAGAAAAACCAGCGATCATCATCCGATTTGTCAACAGGAAAGCAAAAACTGATCTTTTGCAACAAGCAAGAAAACTGAGAGGAACGGCTGTCTATGTAAACGAACATTTAACAAAAAAGAACTCTGAAATAGCTAAACAAGCCAGGGCTCTCAGAAAACAGGGGAAAATACAATCAACATGGACAAAGAACTGTAAGGTGTGGATAAAACTGCTTGGCACTCCAGAAGAAGCTAAAGTAATAATGATTAGAGAAATGGAGGAATTAGAAAAATTTAAACCTTAGCTCTTATGCAGGAATAACAGCACAGTTAGATGATGAGTGGAAATTTTTGTGTTCTTTATTCTTTTGTGTTTCTTTTCTCTTTTCTTCCTTTTGGTGTACATTGCTGACACAACTTATGATCAGAACTTTAACCAATCATCCTTCCTCATTTAATAATGGAAATGTATTAGGTCACATTGAAGCTGAAACCTCTGTCAATACTGAACAGCAACCACAAGACATTTTAGGAGATATTGACCCAGATAACTATTTTAATCATATTAACAACAAGTGTGCTTATTATGATGAACAACAATTAAATGGAATTATGAACTCGGATCAGACATTGACAATAATACATATAGTAGGAGTCTCTATGCCAACTTTGATAGTATTAAGGAGTTTTTAAATCAATTTAACACCCCATTTAGGATTATAGCAATAAGTGAAACATGGATTAATGAAGAAAAAGATGTAAATTTTGAACTATATGGATATGAGATATACACACAAAATAGGAAATGTAAAAGTGGTGGTGGGGTAGCACTGTATGTTGATAGAAATTTAAAAAGTAAAAAGTGGACAGCATGACATCAACAGTGAATGGAATTATGGAATGTTTAACAATTGAAATTACGATGGAAAATAGAAAAAAACATAATAGTAAGTTGCATATATAGAGCACCAGGATCTGATATGGAAAAATTTAGAAATGGTATGGAAAAGATGTATACAAAAATAAGACAAAAAGGTATCTTTATTTATGGTGACTTTAATATAGATTTAATGAAAACAAAACAACATAAACCAAGTGAAGATTTCTTAGATACAATGTATAGCTTAACCTTATTTCCAAAGACTACAAAACCTACGAGAATAACAACACACTGCTACCTTGATAGACAACATTTTTACCAATGTTATTGAATATAATATGGTGAGTAGTATACTAATAAATGACATTAGTGACCACCTGCCTGTATTTGTTTCTTTAGATGTTAATTATGGGGTTAATGAGAGTAATAATAATAATAAACCATGTAAAAAGATTATTTATAAAAGAATACAAACAGAAGACAGAATCAATGCTTTAAAAGATGACTTAATGTTACAGAATTGGGATGTTGTCTATAGAGAGAAAGAAGTGGACTTGGCATATGATAAATTTATTGATATAGTTAAATCATTATATAATAAAAAACTGTCCAATTAAAGAAATTAATAAAAAACATAAATACAAAAATTGCCCGTGGTTAACCAGGGGGCTACAAAATGCTTGTAAAAAGAAAAATTGTCTCTATAAAAATTTCATTAAATTAAGAACCAAAGAATCTGAAAAAAGACATAAAACATATAAAAATAAATTAACTGAAATAATACGAACTAGTAAAAAATTATACTATAGGAAAATGTTAAATGAAAATAAAAATAATATAAAAGGAGTCTAGGATATATTAAATAAATTAAGGAAAAATGGAACTAAGAAAACGATGTATCCAGAGTATTTTACTGATAATTGTGGTGATAATTATGATAAGAACATGGTAGTAAATAAAATGAAGAATTTTTTTGTAAATGTTGGACCAGAGTTGGCAGCAAAAATTTCAAACCAAGGAAGAGACACCGGGAGTGAAACATTGATTAGAAATAACCCTCGGTCAGTCTTTCTCTCAGCGGTGGATGAACTAGAGGTGAAATCTGTTGTTGAAAAGTGTAAAAATAAATTATCTACTCATTCCCACAGAAAAAGAAAATAGCATAAGTAATACCATTATTCAAACAAGGAAATAAACACCGCTACACAAACTACAGATCAGTATTGCTCCTTCCACAATTTTCAAAGATTCTGGAAAAACTTTTCAACAACAGATTAGAGGACTTTTTAAATAAACACAATGTGCTTAATCAGAATCAATATGGATTTAGAGCAAAAAGTACAACATCGTTGGAAATAATGAAAGCAACAGAGGAAATAATAAATGCATTAGATCAAGGAAAATATGCAATTGGTGTATTTACAGATTTTAGAAAAGCATTTGATACAATAAATCATTCAATACTTCTTGATAAACTGCAAATGTATGGTATTAGGGGAATGGCTCTGAATTGGGTTACAAGTTATTTATCTGAGAGACAACAGTTTGTGAAGATGGGAGAATATCTGTCTGGATGTATGGGAATTGCCTGTGGGGTCCCCCAGGGGTCAGTATTGGGCCCCAAATTATTTAACATATATATAAATGATATATTTCAAGTTTCTAAATTATTAAAAATAATATTATTTGCTGATGATACTAATGTATTTTATTCTGGAAATAATTATAATCAACTAATTCATACTCTAAATAATGAATTAAATAAGCTTAAAAATGGATGGATTGTAATAAATTATCACTAAATATAGATAAAACTAAGGTAATGATATTTGGTAATTGTAAAAATAAAGAAGATATACATTCATATAGATATTGTAATTATTGAAAACATTAAGGAGATCAAGTTTTTGGGTGTAATACTAGATGACAAAATTTGTTGGAAACCACACGTCAGATACAAAACAAAGTGGCAAAAAATATTGCAATTATAAATATAATTAAGCAAGTCCTAGATTACAAATCGTTTCATATCTTGTATTGCTCATTAGTACTTCCATACTTGACCTATTGTATAGAGGTCTGGGGTAACAATTATAAAAGTACACTTAATTCATTGCTAATATTACAAAAAAGGGCAGTCCGTGTTATACACAAAGTCTGGTATCTTGAACATACTAATTTATTGTTTTTACATTCAAAGTTATTGAAATTATGGGATCTGGTTGATTATTATACAGCACAATTAATGTTTAAAGTGTGGAAACCTGGGGAGTGCATAATGGTTTACCACCTTAGACAGGAACAAAGGACGCTAAGTTAACCTTTTGTGTGTGAGAAGTTTCTAGATGCCCTAGTAAAATAACAGGGAGGTGTCAAGGATGAATGGACTGACTGCAGTCGGACGGGGGGATTATCTTTTGTGTGTGGGAAGAGTCTAGACGGGGATTATCTTTTGTGTGTGAGAAGAGCCTAGAAGGATGTCATGTTATTTAAGGGAAGAGTTCCTACTTGTATGCCATTCTGTCTATGCTCCTTGTGTGAGTCGTGTAATAAACCGCTTGAACCAAATCAGCCTCATTATTTATACGCTCCACACTGGTGACCCAAGACGAATCATGGAATACGACGGAAGATCCCCGGAGCCAACCTCAACTGGAACCCCCAGCTTCGCGTGCGCTGTAGCGATCAAACTACCTGATTTTTGGCAGCACAACCCTCGCTCCTGGTTCCACCTAACCGAGGTGCAGTTTGCCCTCCGAGGGATATCGGCGGATGATACGAAATTCTACTATGTGGTCGCAGTGCTCGATGCCAGCACGGCTCAGCACATCAAGAGCCTGCTCGATCAGCCACCAGCTGACGGCAAATATGACGCGCTGTAGGCTGCCCTCATCCAGCATTACACGCTCTCGGATGGTGAGAGAGCAGAGAGGCTTCTGACGTGGACCGAGTTGGGAGACGGTTCGGCCGTGGACATGATGGAGAAGATGCTGAGGTTAAAGGGCACGGACGACGACCACTTCATCTTCACCCACATTTTCCTCAGGAACCTTCCGACAGCGGCGAGAGCAGCCCTGGCCAATTCGTCGTTGCTGGCCAAACGGGACTATCGTGCGCTAGCCCAAGAGGCAGACCGGATCATCGTCGCCACCAAGGCTTTCGTAACCATTGCGGCAGCGATGGAGCCCGGCACGTCGACACGAGGAGGTGAGGAGCCACCGACAGCAGCAGCAGAACCACCGACGGCAGCAGCAGCGGGGGCCAAGGAACGTGGAGGTGACACGCTTTGCTTCTACCATCGCCGCTTTGCAGACAGGGCACGCAAATGTATACCACCGTGCCAGTTTCAAGCGCTCGGGAAACGCTAAGACCGAGGGTCGGTAGCAGCCGCGACCCTCGGGGAGGAGAACAAGCTGCTGTATTTGACAGACGCACACTCGGGGAGGCATTTCCTCTTGGACACCGGCGCGCAGAGGAGTTTCATCCGGCCAACCTACGCTGACCGGCTGGCAGGAACCAGCGGCCCCGAGATGGCAGCAGCAAACGGCTCAGACATTAAGACCTTTGGTGAGAGGACTCTGCTCTTGTCTCTACACGGTCGTACATTTGAATGGACTTTTGTAGCAGCATTGGATTACCATATACTGGGGGCTGATTTTCTATGTGCACATGGGTTGTTGGTAGATATGGCTAACAGGCACCTGGTTAATGCACTGTCTTTTGACTCTCTCCCCTGTATAGCTCGAGTGACCCGGCCAACAGCACAAGCCAACGTCACAGCAGCATGCGGTAAGTTCCACACACTGCTCGCTCAGTTCCCAGCACTCACAGTCCCGACGTTTTCAGCAGCTATCGCTAAACATGGGGTGGAGCATTTTATCAACACCACCGGGGCGCCCGTTTTTGCAAGACCTCGGCGCTTGGACGCAGCTAAACTGGCCATAGCGCGCGAGGAGTTTGCTAACCTAGAGAGGTTAGGCATCATCAGGCCCTCAAACAGCCCATGGGCTTCCCCGCTACACATGGTCCCTAAAGCTGAAGGTTCGTGGCGACCTTGCGGCGATTTCCGCAGGTTAAACAACGCTACAGCGCATGACCGCTACCCAATTTCCCACATTCAGGATTTTTCCGCTCACCTCGCAGGAGCGCGCATTTTTTCTAAGATAGATTTGGTCCGTGGTTACCACCAAGTCCCAGTGCGCGCTGAGGACATACCCAAAACAGCGGTAATAACTCTGTTTGGTTTATTTGAGTTCTTGCGCATGCCGTTTGGGCTTAAAGGGGCAGCACAGACGTTCCATCGCATGATGAATGCAGTGCTGCGCGATCTCCCTTTCGTGTTCGTCTACCTGGACGATATCTTGGTAGCCAGCGCGTCCAAAGACGAACACGAAACCCACCTCACGACGGTTTTCCATAGGTTGGAAGAGCACGGTTTAATAATCAACCCAGCGAAATGTCAGTTCGGGGTGACGGGGATTGATTTTTTAGGGCACCGTGTCTCCCCCGAAGGAGCGGTTCCGCTGCCTGACAAAGTGCGCGCAGTGACAGATTTTCCCCGACCACAAACGGTCAGGGCGCTACAAGAATTTTTGGGAATGGTGAACTTTTATAACCGTTTCCTTCCCCGCGCAGTGCAGCTCATGCAGCCATTGTACGCTGCGCTCAAAAAAACAGAAACCCGCAAATAAGGTCGAATGGACCCCGGAACAAGAGCAGGCGTTCTCGGAAGTTAAAGCAGCCCTGGCAAACGCCGCATTGTTGGCACATCCAGACCCAACGGCCCACACAGCCCTCACCACTGACGCCTCAGATGTGGCCATAGGGGCTGTCGTGGAGCAGCGTGTCGCCGGGGCTTGGCAGCCGCTTGCCTTTTTCAGCAGAACCTTGCGCGACAATGAACGTAAATACAGCGCGTTCAACAGAGAGTTGCTGGCTCTCCACCTGGCCATTCGCCATTTCCAGTTCTGGCTGGAAGGGCGCAATTTTACTGCGTTCGTTGACCATAAGCCACTAACATTCGCAATGGCCAAAGTTTCAGAACCTTGGTCGGGCCGGCAGCAGAGGCAGCTGGCCGCGATCTCAGAGTTTACTACCGATATTCAGCATGTGTTGGGCAAACTGAATGTAGTGGCGGACTGCCTCTCGTGCGCCGTTGTGGCCCCGGTCTGTGTAGGGTTGGATTACGCAGCCATGGCCGCGGAGCAGGCTAGTGACGCGGACGTGCGCGCTCTCCAGTCTGGACCAACAGGGTTAAGGCTGGAGAAGAGGACGCTGCTTAACGGCATTCCCCCCTCAATCTGCGACGTCTCCACGGGTCGCCCACGGCCTGTGGTTCCGGCTGCGTGGCGCCGCCGCGTGTTTGAGTCGGTTCACTCTTTGGCACACCCAGGGGTGCGCGCGTTGGTCAAAATGGTAGGAGAGAAATATGTGTGGCCGGGCCTTTGCAAACAAGTGAAAGAGTGGGCGGCAGCCTGCGTGGCGTGCCAACGAGCCAAGGTTCACAGACACACGAAGGCTCCTTTGGAGCCGTTTCGCATCCTGGCTAAGAGGTTTGACCATGTCCACGTGGACCTCGTAGGCCCCCTTCCGCTATCACAGGGGTACACGCATCTCCTGACAATGGTGGACCGCACCACGCGCTAGCCAGAAGCGGCTCCGCTGGCGGCAACCATGGCCGAGGAGGTGGCGCGCGCGTTTTTAACAGCATGGGTGGCGCGTTTTGGAGTTCCGTCGGACATTACGTCCGACAGAGGCTCTCAATTTGTTTCTGAACTCTGGTCAACAATGGCCCGCAGCCTAGGTGTCTCAATTCACCGCACAACCGCGTACAACCCACAGGCAAATGGGTTATGCGAAAGTTTTCATAGGTCGTTAAAAGTGGCTCTGAGGGCTTCACTGACGGATGCAAATTGGGTAGACAGGCTACCATGGGTTTTATTGGGGTTACGTTCTGCGCCTAAAGAGGATCTGGAAGCTTCCCCAGCAGAACTCGTTTTTGCACAACCACTCCGGCTGCCTGGGGAGTTTCTGCCAGATAATCCTGCGCCGGGCAGCTCCCCGTCTCAGCTGCTGCAGCGTTGCATAGACTCAAGCACGCTGCCGGGCCCTGCCCACCACAGTTTTCCACGCGTTTTTGTGCCTAAAGCTTTGAAAAACGCAGAGTTCGTGTTTGTCAGACACGACGCCCATCGCCCCCCACTGCGCCCACCTTATGATGGACCGTTTAGAGTGCTGGAAACAGGGGATAAGCATTTTTTGCTAGATTTGGGGGGTAGGAGGGAAAAAATTGGCATAGACAGACTCAAACCTGCTTTCGTTGTGGCTGATGAGCAAGTGCTGTTGGCGAGGGCCCCTCAGCGTGGAAGACCCCCACGGGGCGCTTCCCAGAGAAAAGATTCTCCAGAGCACCCACACGGACAGTCAAAAAGTTTTCACCCCCAGACATCAGCCCCCCAGCATGGCAGCGCCACGGAGGCAGCGAATCCTGGCTACAGCAGATACGGCAGAAGACTGAAGCCCAAGCAGCATGCGGACTGATGTTGATTGTTCTACAGCATGTGGACTGATGTTAATGGTTTTATCACAGCATGTGGACTGTTACCCTTTTGTCCTATCTAAGTTGCTGGGGGGGGGGTGGCAACCTGGGGAGTGCATAATGGTTTACCACCTTAGATAGAAACAAAGGACGCGAAGTTAACCTTTTGTGTGTGAGAAGTTTCTAGATGCCCTAGTAAAATAACAGGGAGGTGTCAAGGATGAATGGACTGACTGCAGTCGGACAGGGGGATTATCTTTTGTGTGTGGGAAGAGTCTAGACGGGGATTATCTTTTGTGCGTGAGAAGAGCCTAGAAGGATGTCATGCTATTTAAGGGAAGAGTTCCTACTTGTATGCCATTCTGTCTATGCTCCTTGTGTGAGTCGTGTAATAAACCGCTTGAACCAAATCAGCCTCATTATTTATACGCTCCACAAAAGTCAGTAAAAACCTGTTGCCACAATATACGAAATCTTTTCAGTGAGAGAGAAGGGAAATATAATTTACAGGGAATACAAAATTTAAAATGCACCTAGTAAGATCTACTAGGAAGGGTTTTTGTGTGTCTGTGTGTGGGGTAAAATTGTGGAATGGGTTGGGGGAGAAACACAGGCAATGTCCAAACATCCATACATTTAAATCAACATATAAAGAAATGATTTTTGAGTAATATAAAAATAAAGGACAGTAACATTACAATGTGTCTTCAATAAAGAAAGGTTGTTATTGTGAATATATATGCTGAGTACTATTATTATTGATATCATTATTTCTAGAATTATAGTATTAGGATTGTTGTTAGGATGGAAGTATTTGAAGTATTATATAGGCCAGGTGGTATTATTATTATTATTATTATTACTGTTGTTGTAACTACCATATATCGTCGGCCTCCGTCGATCTATGATGACCATGGAAGAGAATCCTAAACGTCTACTCTGCTGGAACAGCACCGCCTGTGGCTGAACAGGCCGATGCGCACCGGTGTTCTACCTTCCAGCGTTGGGCGTTGGTAGGATTCAAGCCTGGGCAGGAAAACATGGAGGACAAGATGTTACCCATGCAGCATGTCCCCCCTCTCCACGTCACTGATGAATCCAAAGGAACAGCAGGGCTGCTATAGTTTGGCACCAGCGCCGTCGCAGGAGCTGCCAGAACGATGTTGAGCACAACAGAGAACTGCCTTGGGGGCTCCGACTACGGATTTTTCCTCAGGGTTGACTCCCGAGGCCTTTCCCGTGACCGGGTGTGCCGCAAGGCAGCGGCGGTTTGAAATCAGGGTTTACCTTCCCCTAGATGGGCTACCTTCCCAGGTTGACGAGCCACCATCTACCCGAAGCATCTGGTTTTAAGGCGCCAGAGATCCGCCCTCGCCCCTTCTCCTATTAGTAGAAGCAGTTCCGCCGGGCTTAGAGACTAAACCACACGGGCAGGCTAGGAGTTGGACTTAGTTGTCAGAGGCTTTTCGAGACGCACGCCGTAAGGAGCATTTTATGAGCACTAGGAGCTTAACCCCAGTGCCACTCCTGGCTATGACAACCTTGGAACCTAACTACCATATGGCTACCTATTATTATGGTTGTTATTATTATTATATGGTTACTTATTGCGCCTAGGTATTGTAAGCCATGTGGGGGTATATTGTGGTATATACAGTTTATGATGATTATGATGATTGTGATGATGATGATATTGTCTATAATTATATTAAACATACCAGAAGTATTTATTTATTATTATTACAATTATTATTAGATGTTGGTATTATTGTCAATATAAATTATCATTGTTGTATCATTTCTATACATAATTTAATTATAAGGTGTATTATATATTAAGGTATTGTATAATGAATGTAACTGTGGGATGAATAATGACTAGAAAGATATTATAATTTACTGGGTATGGAAAAGGGGTGGGACTGGGGCATTGGCTTCTTCCCACTCCTTTTGAACATTTTATTTTTTTGGTTTTGATTTTTGTTTTTAAATTCTTTTTTTCTTTTTGTCTGAATGTTCAAATAAATAAAATCAATCAAATTGTAATGTACATATGTAAATGATTGACTGAGGCATAATATTGTTGAAACTGCAGTTGCTTTTCTTTAAAAATTCAGGTGGTTCATAATGTTTGCAAAAGAATAGTTCATTAAATGTAAATATTTCACAGTGTACATGTGCTTCTTGCACTAAACAAAGAAACAAATTTGAAGTTGTCATTATTTATAGATTATTATGCCGTTATTTTACTGGTTCAGCCCAGTTGAGATTAATTTGGGCTGCATATGGCCCACAAACTAAAATGAGTTTGACACCCTTGGTTTAGAAGAACATGGTTGAAATTACTTTACACAGTCTTTAAATACTATGCATGTATAACCCACATGCATTTAATTTTCTTTCTAATTTTGACAGTAGATAAATGGCTGTCTTGGACAGCTCTTTTAGATACCTTGTCTCCTATGTTGACCTTGGTGAAGCTGAGCGTCTGCAGATGAATGCTGGAAGCACTGATGGCAGGAGCAACGGTTTCCACCAGCAGCTTCTCCAGATACTGACCTATGAAAGGCCAGGCCTGCTGCAGGATCTACAAAACACAACATATGACCTTTAATTTAAAATTTGACACATATGAATTAGGCAAAGACAACACAGAACTGTGACATGTTATCAGGATGTGGTTAGTGTTTCTGAAACTGTAGTGCAATATTTTTTCATCATAAGCTCAGTTCAATAGCATATTTCAGAATGGCTCAAGACATACTGCTAAGCATTATAAAAATAATTCTTAAACACCTGATCTATAAAGCAGAAGTACAATCTTTACCAGAGTGGCGGCCTTGTGGTACAGCACCCGCCCCTCAGCCAGGAGGTCATGGGTTCAAGCCCCGGCTGGGTCATACCAAAGACCATATAAAAATAGTATTTCCTGCCCTCTAGCTTGGTGCGCAGCATAATAAAATGGGGGAAGGAAAAATTGTAACCCACGGACAACAGATGGAAATTAGCCACTGGCTACAATCTGGCGAGTTTACATTGATTGATATTAATGTTCATCAACTTGCACTCTCCTTAAAAACAGCAATTTACAATGTGATATTTCAACTTGAGTTTATCTTGAGATGAACTGAGTCAGTGTGACAGTGTTATCAGCACACTGGTGCTAGCTTCAGCAGGGCTGTGTGAAGTGAAAGACACAGGCGCCACATCCTGAACGCAACAGTTCACATAGGGGCCTTTTCCACTAGCCCCGCTTAGCCCAACACGGGACAGTTCAGCACGCTTTGTAACTCTTTCCACTAGCCCCAACACTGTGATGTACTGTGACCGCTGACCTTTAAATACACTGCTGATATTTACAGGCTGCAACTAATGTATTTCTGGTGGACAGGGTCGGATTGAAGCAAGGACTTACCAGTGCAGTGGCCCCCAATTGGTTAGGTTTTCTCAGTCTGCATACTGGTCCATTCCTAACTTTAATGATTCATTTTAAATTTTAGACTGTGATGAAATCCTTAACATTAATCTACACTACAGTTCAAAAGTTTGGGGTCACCCAGACAATTTTGTGTTCTCCATGAAAAGTCACACTTTTATTTACCACCATGAGTTGTAAAATGAATAGAAAATATACTCAAGACATTGACAAGGTTAGAAATAATGATTTGTATTTGAAATAATAATTTTTTCCTTCAAACCTTGCTTTCGTCAAAGAATCCTCCATTTGCAGCAATTACAGCATTGCAGACCTAACATGATTGCACAAGGGTTTTCTAATCATCCATTAGCCTTCTGACACAATGAGCAAACACATTGTACCATTAGAACACTGGAGTGATAGTTGCTGGAAATGGGCCTCTTTACACCTATGTAGATATTGCACCAAAAACCAGACATTTGCAGCTAGAATAGTCATTTACCACATTAGCAATGTATAGAGTGTATTTCTGATTAGTTTAAAGTTATCTTCATTGAAAAAAAGTGCTTTTCTTTCAAAAATAAGGAAATTTCTAAGTGACCCCAAACTTTCGAACGGTAGTGTATGTAATTGTGAGACCTTGAGGCAAATGTAGGTAGTACTCATATAATTTGAAGGGAGCCTAAGGGCCTCCACCCACATTAATCTGGCCCTGGCTGTAGATTATTTATATTGCACTGATGGGCATGAAATTTAAGACTTACAGTAATCCTAGCAAATTTACAACTTTCTTCAACAATTGCACCCCTTTTTTTGCTAGTTTTCATTTTCTTTCATATAAATTTGCAAGTTTATTTTATAAACGAATGTTGCTTTTCTTGCAAAACTGTGTCTTTTTCTAATAGATCTGCATCTTTTTTTAATCAGAAACAGGAAGATTTTCTTTCTGGCAAGTTTTTTTCTCATGCATTTGTAACTTGTCTCTGGCGACAGACCGTGAAGAACGAGCTCATGACTCTAAACCTCACCTGGAAGACGGTGCAGCGGCAATCCCAGAACAAGAAGGAGTGGAGATTGTTTGTTGCCGCCCTACATGCCAGGAGGCATAACGGCCATGAGTGAGTGAGTCTGGTAAATGTTTGACTTTTATTACACATTAGCATTTTTAAATGGTAAATTTGCATTATTATTCTTGCAAATTTGGAGTGAGGAGTTCTCTGTAAACTTAGTATTTTGCTTGTAATAAATCTATAATTTTTTCCTAAGAAATTGATAACTTTATGATAAATTTACTGTTTCTCTCTTATAATTTCGGTTGACTTTTGCAGAGACCATATAACAGAATCTGCCACCCGCCAAAGAGGCAGGTAAGAGTGACTAAGCTGCAGACAGCTCATTTCTACTGGCATTTGGCTGCTGGGCTGGTGTTAATGTCAACCCCTGCTTATATTGAACTGATTTCAATAAACTGCCATAGTGGTTTCCACATTCAATTCAATTCAACTTTATTTATATAGTGCCATTTCACAACAACAGTCATCTCATAGCACTTTCAACTGTAGGGGAAACCCCCACAATTGTAGAAAGACCCCAGCAATCAGGCGATCCCCTGTGAGCAAGCGCTTGGCAACGGTGGAGAGGAAAAACTCCCTTTTAACAGGAAGAAACCTCCAGCAAAACCAGGCTCAAGGAGGGGCAGTCATCTGCTGCAATTGGCTGGGGGGGTGAGGAGATAGAGAAGATGAAAAGAACAGACATGTAAAGAGCAAACAGCAAGACAGGGACTCAATCTATGGGAGAGAACAGATGTTAATGACCAGCAAAAAAAAAATATTTCATTGAGAGGGAAGAAAGGAGTGAAGCTCAGTGCATTATTGGAGGTCCCCCGGCTGTCTAAACCTATTAGCAGCATAACTAAGGGAGGGTTTAGGGGCACATGATCCCTCCCTAATTGTAGGCTATATCAAAAAGGAAGGTTTTAACCCTATTCTTAAAAACAGAGATCGAGTCTGAGTCCCGAATCCAGATTAGCAGCTGGTTCCACAGGAGAGGAGCTTGATAACCGAAGGCTCTGCCTCCCATTGTACTTTTGGAGATTCTATGTATAACAAGTAATCCAGCATTTTGGGAGCGTAGGGCTCTGTTAGGATAATAGGGTAGTATCAGATCTTTTAAATAAAAAGGGGCCTGATTGTTTACAGCTTTGTAAGTGAGAAGAAGGATTTTAAACTCAATTCTAAACTCTATGGGAAGCCAATGAAGGGAGACCAGAACCAGAGAGATATGATCTCTCTTTCTAATACCTGTTAAAACTCTTGCTGCAGCATTTTGGATCAAATGAAAACTTTTTAAAGATGTTTTAGGACAACCTGATAATAAAGAGTTACAATAATCTAATCTAGAGCTAACAAAAGAGTGGATCAGCTTCTCAGCATCACTCTGAGACAAGATGCTCCTAATCTTGGCAATATTACGCAAATGATAGAAGGCAGTCTTAGAAAAAAATTTAATGTGAATTGAAAAACAGATCTTGATCAAAAATAACTCCAAGGTTCCTCACAGAGCTATTAAGAGAAAGAGTAACCGCATCCAAACTAAGCGCTTCATTTGGAAAGGTATTTCTAAGGTTTTTTGGACCAACAAGAATGACTTCAGTCTTATCTGAATTTAATAGCAGGAGTTTGCATGTTCTCCCCGTGTCTGCGTGGGTTTACTCCGGGATTTCTCCGGTTTCCTCCCACATGCCAAAAACATGCAAGTTAGGTTAATTGGCATCAAAACTGGGGATTCTAAATTGTCCTTAGGTATGACTGTGAGAGTTAATGGTTGTCTCTCTCTGTTGGCCCTGCGATGGACTGGCGATCTGTCCGGGGTGTACCCTGCCTCTCGCCCAAAGATGCTGGGATAGGCTCCAGCCCCCCCGCGACCCGAAAAGGATTAAGCGGAAGAAAATGAATGAATGAAATTACAAGTCATCCAAGCTTTGATTTCCTTAAGACAGGCTTCTAACTTGGCTAATTGATTACTATCATCTGGCTTCACTGACAGGTACAATTGTGTGTCATCTGCATAACAATGAAAATGTATACAGTGCTTTCTAATGATGTTGCCTAACAGAAGCATATATAAACTAAAAAGAGTAGGGCCTAGCACAGATCCCTGTGGAACTCCATGACTGAGCTTTGAGTTGAAAGAAAACTCATTATTGACATGAACAAACTGGAACCTGTCAGATAAATAAGTTCTAAACCACTGCAACAAAGTTCCATTAAGTCCAACATAGTGTTCTAATCTATCAAATAAAATATTATTGTAGAGGAGCTTGAAATAACGAGGCGATGTGATTCATAAACCAAAGTTTATTATCAGCTCCTCTAACAAGTCTCATCTAGGTGCAGCAGCAGAAGAAGTAAGAGAGCGAACACCTTCGGCTCTACCAACTTATACTCGCACATAACAAAAGACATGCATATCAAAAGCTGACATCCCTCACTGTCTTAATCCCCTCTTTTGTCTTCGTACTCCTCCACCTGGCCCTGGGGGGTCAGGGCAACCCATCCGGTCTCCACCGCAGCGCCTGGGATGCTCTTTGATCTTCACTGGCGGTTGAGACCCTTTGTCCTGTTCTGAGGTGTGAAGTCGCTTTACATATGTAATCACTAAACACTCTCACATGCTTAAACATATGTAGGTTATGGGATCTATGATTAATATAGCCCACAGCCCCCCCCAAACGACTAAGAAAAGGACAAAAGAGGGGATTAAGACAGTGAGGGATGTCAGCTTTTGATATGCATGTCTTTTGCATACTCGCACATAACAAAAGACATGCATATCAAAAGCTGACATCCCTCACTGTCTTAATCCCCTCTTTTGTCTTCGTACTCCTCCACCTGGCCCTGGGGGGTCAGGGCAACCCATCCGGTCTCCACCGCAGCGCCTGGGATGCTCTTTGATCTTCACTGGCGGTTGAGACCCTTTGTCCTGTTCTGAGGTGTGAAGTCGCTTTACATATGTAATCACTAAACACTCTCACATGCTTAAACATATGTAGGTTATGGGATCTATGATTAATATAGCCCACAGCCCCCCCCAAACGACTAAGAAAAGGACAATAGAAAAATTCACAGTTTAAGATAATTATTATGACATACTAACTGCTACACCTCTTGACACAGAAGAAACTTTCCAGCAGCCATGCTCCTAAGAGAGTTCAGTGGTAATCATAACAGCATAGTAATATCACAAGTCAGTCCTAAACTGTTACAGCACAATTAGTGAACAACTGTTGAGTAGTTTGCATCAGTCTCTGTGCCATCTGGGTTTTAATCTTCTCCCGAATCTGCTGTGGGTCCGCTTGGGCGTCCTGGTGGGACCTTCCTGTAAGGAATCTGCAGCTTGGGAAGGAGAGTGATTATTTGTTCCTTGCAAGGGGGCTGAGTCTTTTCTCTTGGGGGGTCTACCCCGCCGAGGTGCTCTCGCCAACCGTGCAGGCTCGTCTCTCAACAAGAAGGCAGGTTTAAGTCTGTCAATGCTGACTGTTTCTTTTCTATCCCCAAAATCAAGCACAAAGTGTTTATCACCAGGTTCCAGCACTCTGAATGGTCCATCGTATGGTGGGCGGAAAGTTGGTTTTAAAGCTTCATGCCTAACAAAAACGAATTCAGTGTTTTTTAAAGCTTGGGGGACAAAAACCCATGGAAAAGAGTGATGTGCCGGCCCGGGGAGAGAGTCCGGTCCGTTGCTGCCTAAAAACCTTGGGGCTGGAAAATGCCCTGGCTCTGGGTTCTCTGGTAAAAATTCACCTGGGAGCCTGAGAGGTTGTGCAAAAACTAATTCTGCAGGGGAGGCGTCTAGATCCTCTTTGGGCGCAGCACGCAACCCCAATAAAACCCAGGGAAGTTTATTTACCCAATTTGTATCCGTTAGTGAGGCTCTGAGGGTGGCCTTTAAAGATCTGTGAAAACGCTCGCATAACCCATTAGCCTGAGGGTGATAAGTGGTGGTGCGGTGAATTGTTGCCCCTAAGCTGCTGGCTTACCAAAGCTCCGAGACAAATTGAGGCCCCCTATCAGACGTGATGTCCGATGGGACGCCGAAACGTGCCACCCAGTTTGTCAAAAAAACACGAGCGACTTCCTCCGCTGTGGTTGACGCCAGAGGGACTGCCTCTGGCCAGCGCGTGGTGCGGTCTATCATTGTTAACAGGTGTGTGAAACCTTGGGAGGAAGGTAGTGGCCCTACGAGGTCGACATGAAAGTGGTCGAACCTTCTAGCAGGGATTCGAAAAGGCTCTAGAGGGGCTTTTGTGTGTTTGTGTACTTTGGCGCGCTGACAAGAAATGCAAGTCTTTGCCCATTCTTTTACGTTTTTGCGCAGGCCAGGCCACACAAACTTTTCGGCGACCATTTTAACTGAAGCGCGCACACCGGGGTGCGCGAGGGAGTGAATCGAGTCGAAAATACGGCGGTGCCATGCAGCTGGAACTAACGGGCGAGGTCGGCCGGTTGAGATGTCGCATATTAGGGGGGGCACACCGTCGCGTAGACCCCTTTTCTCCAGCCTTAACCCTGTTGGTCCAGACAGGAGTGCGCGCACATCTGCGTCACTACTTTGTTCCTCTGCCATGGCTGCATAATCTATCCCTGCATGGATTGGGGCCGCGTATGTGTCCGCGTTGGCAAAGAGTTCCGCAGCTGAGGTAGTATAATCTGTCTCCTCGCGCTCTGGCGATGTCACAGCGCGAGAGAGGCAGCCTGCTACCACGTTAAGTTTGCCTGCCACATGTCGAATGTCTGTGGTGAACTCTGAAATCGCAGCTAGCTGTCTTTGTTGCCTGCCTGACCATGGTTCGGAAATTTTAGCCATAGCAAAGGTGAGCGGTTTGTGGTCTACAAAAGCCGTAAAACGCCGCCCCTCCAACCAGAACTGGAAGTGGCGGATGGATAAATGGAGCGCTAGTAGCTCTCTGTCGAAAGTGCTGTATTTACGCTCAGTTTGGTTTAGCGATTTGCTGAAGAATGCCAAAGGTTGCCAGATTCCGCCGACGTGTTGTTCTACAACTGCCCCTATGGCCAGGTCTGAAGCGTCTGTGGTTAGTGCAATGCGGGTCGAGGGATCGGGGTGAACTAACAATGTGGCATTAGCTAGGGCGCTTTTTACTTCCGCGAAGGCGCGTTCGCGCTCCGGGGTCCATTCGACCGCGTTGGAAGGTTTTTGTTTTCTGAGCGCGTCATATAGGGGCTGCATGAGCTGAGCTGCGTGGGGGAGGAAGCGGTTGTAAAAATTAACCATGCCCAAAAATTCCTGCAGCGATTTGACCGTTTGTGGCCGTGGGAAATCTTTTACTGTGTGAACTTTGTCTGGAAGTGGGACTGCCCCCTTCGGAGAAACTCTGTGTCCTAAAAAATCAATTTGTGACACGCCGAATTTGCATTTGGCTGGATTGATTATTAACCCGTGCTCTTCTAGTCTCTGAAAAACCATAGTGAGATGCTGTTCGTGTTCTTCCTCAGACGAGCTGGCTACCAGCATATCGTCGAGGTAGACGAACACGAAAGGGAGGTCACATAATACTGCGTAATACTGCGTCCATCATCCGCTGAAAGGTTGGAGCAGCGCCTTTGAGGCCGAAAGGCATCCGCAAAAATTCAAAAAGACCGAAGGGGGTTATTACAGCTGTTTTAGGAATGTCCTCTGCTTGAACTGGGACTTGATGATAGCCGCGGACCAGGTCTATTTTTGAAAAAATGCGCGCACCCACCAGATGTAGTGAAAAGTCTTGAATGTGAGGAATTGGGTAGCGGTCATGCGCTGTCGCATTGTTTAATCTGCGGTAATCGCCGCACGGCCTCCAAGAACCGTCGGATTTCGGGACCATGTGAAGTGGTGACGCCCAGGGGCTTTTCGAGCGCCTGATAATGCCTAATTTTTCAAGGGTGGTAAACTCGTCCCGAGCTATGGCGAGCTTGGTCGCGTCTTGGCCAAGCTTTGGCGAATACGGGTGGGCCCTTTGTGGGAATAAAGTGTTCGACCCCGTGTCTAGCCACTGTGGCTGAGAATTTGGGAATTGTGAGTGCTGGAAATTGGGTGAGGAGTTGATCAAACTTACCTCCTGCTGTGGTGACACTGGCCTGCACGGGTGGTGGAGAAAGTCGAGCTGAGCAGGGAATAGAAGCAAAGGACAGTGCATTAACCAAGCACCTGTTCGCTAGATCAACTAATAACCCATGTGCACACAAAAAATCTGCGCCCAACAAGTTAAAACTCACCGCCGCTACAACAAATGTCCATCTGTAGTTGTGGCCGTGGATGCAGAGGGGCAGGCTCTTTTCGCCAAAAGTGTTGATGATGGAGCCGTTGGCTGCCACCGCTCCATTGCCCCGGGGGCCCATGGCCCAGTCTGCTGGGGAGGGCATGACAAAACTTAGTTGAGCTCCCGTGTCGATAAGGAACCGTTTGCCGGTGTGTCCGTCCGTCACATATAAAAGCTTGCTTTTTTCGCCGAGAACCGCCGCTGTTAACGGCTCTCGGCTTCGGCGTTTTCCCGAAATTGTGAATTTGCAGGGGGGAACGCATTTGTAAGCCTTCTCGGCGAAGCGGTGGTGGTAATAACAAACGTCGCTCCGTCTGTTGCGTCCTGGCCGTGTCGCTGTCACCGCAGGCTGATTCTGCTCGGTGATTTGTGGCACCTCGTGGCTCCGGACATCAGCGTTGAGGTCTGCGGATGCTGCTGTGGGTGTCTGCTCCTTGCAGGCGTTGACGAGCCATTGGGCTTCGTGAGCCAGCGTGCAGAAGTCTTGCTGGGTGCTGCATCGCATATTGGCCAGCGTCCCTCTCATGTGTGGCGGCAGCGTACTGAGGAATATGAAATGGAAGAGGAAGTTGTCATGGTCCTCTTCTTTAAGTTGCAGCAAGTCCTCCATGAGGGCCTTGGGTCTGCCTCCTCTCTGGCCGTAGACCGCCAGGATCCTCTCGGCTCTCTCCTCGGCTGAGGGGATGTAATTTGCCACGATGGTCACTTTCAGTTCTTTATATTTGTCCTGGGCTGGCGGCCGCTGGATTATGCTCCGCGCACATCTCGAAGTGGCGGCGTTGAGTTTGGCGACGATGTGATAGAACTTTGTATCGTCAGCCGTGATGCCCGCAAGTGCAAACTGGGCTTCAGCTTGCTGAAACCACGAGGCGGGGTCTTCCTGCCAGAAGTCCGGCAGGTTGACGGTGACGGCATTTGTGTGGACCGTCACTGATGTGTCCGCAGGGTGAGAGTGCCTTGCTTCGGCTCTCTCCGCGGTGCTGGTGCTCGGTTGAGCCCTCTCTATCACTTCTGCCGTGGGGGAACGTCGTCCATCTGTTCCCCTGTCTGCATGGGCGCCGGCGTCTGCCTGGGTCGCCACAGATGAGTCGATCGCGGGGGAACACCTCTGGTCCATTCTCGTGTCAGGGTCACCAGTGTAGAGGAGCGTGAAATAACGAGGCGATGTGATTCATAAACCAAAGTTTATTATCAGCTCCTCTAACAAGTCTCATCTAGGTGCAGCAGCAGAAGAAGTAAGAGAGCGAACACCTTCGGCTCTACGAACTTATACTCGCACATAACAAAAGACCTCGGACCAGTGCCTCGGATGATCTTTGCTCCTCACTGGCGGTTGAGACTCTTTGTCCTGTTCTGAGGTGTGAAGTCGCCTTACATATGTAATCACCAAACATTCTCACATGCTTAAACATATGTTGGTTATGGAATATATGATTAATATAGACCACACCTAGGATTATTCTTGTTCTCTTCTATTAATGCAGAATAGTAACTTGTTCTAGCTTTTCTAAGAGACTTTTTTTATAAATTAAAAGATGATTTCTCCAAGTTAAATAGATTTCATCTAAATTAGTGGAGTGCCATTTTCTTTCTAATTGACGAGTCTTCTGTTTTAAGCTACGAGTTTCTGTGTTGAACCAAGGAGTTAGAAATCTCTGATTAGACTTTTTCTTTTTCAAAGGGGCTACCCATGTCTAGAGTCTGATGCAGAGAAGCTGTAACACTATCTACCATGCTATAAATTACAGAAGGAGCAAGTTCTCCACAGCTTATTTCCGTTGTGTTGACACATGGCATAGAGGAAACAATCTGCATAAATTTGGTAACATCATCTGAGAGGCATCTGCTGTAGTAATATTTTTCTTTAGGAGCCAAATAGTCAGAAATAGTAAAATCAATGGTTAACAGACAACGGTCTGACAGTACAGGGTTATGAGGAGACACTACCAGAGTTTCTATTTCTATGCCATATGTCAGAACAAGGTCCAACATGTGGTGGAGATAATGGGTAGAATTTCCTACTTTCTGAGAAAACCCCATCGAGTCTAATATTGAATTAAATGCCATATTAAGGCAATCACTAGTCACATCTACATGTATATTAAAGTCCCCTGCTATAATTATTCTATCTGATTTCAGCACTAAATCAGCTAAGAATTCGGCAAATTTGGATAAAAACTCTGAGTAGCTTGATGGAGGACGATAAACTATGGCAAAAAAAATTGGGTTTAGCCAAAAGTTGCTAAAATGCCCAAAACTGAGGACCAGGCCCTCAACGGAATTATATTTTTTGCTTTACATTAACTAGTAATTTGAAATGGTAAATTGTTGCTCCTCCTCCTCCATGACCAGAACTTGACAGCTTAAATAACCAGAGGGAGTTGATTCATTTAAACCAACATAATCCTCTTGCCCTAACCAAGTCTCTGTAAGGGATATTAAATCAATCTGATGATCAATGAACAGATCATGGACTAGCAGTGACTTGGGAATTAGAGACCTAATATTAAATAAACCGCATTTTATTTTTAAATTATGAGGAGAACAGAGGCCAAGTCATTAAATTTAGAGGCTTCATGTTTAATTTGAGTTTTACCAACTTTTTGTTTAATCACTTAGGGATGTTTATACATTATATTTTTATTTACTTTGGAGGGAGCAGACAATGATTCTCTGATGGGGAAGACAGGGGCTAAGTTGAGGGGTGGCAGATGAAGATGGAGCTACAGAGAGGCGTGTAAGACTGCGACTCTGTTTCCTGGTCCCAACTCTGAGTTGTCAAGGTTTTGGAAATTTGGATAAAAATGATGCCAGATTGTTAGATAAAAGAGACACACCATCCAAAGTGGGATGGACGCCATCTCGTCTAATAAGACCAGGTTTTCCCCAAAATGAGTTCCAATTGTCTATGTAGCCCACATCGTTTGCAGGACACCACACAGACAGCCAGCGGTTGAAGGATGACAAGCGGCTAAACATGTCATCACTGGTCAGATTGGGGAGGGGCCCAGAGAATACTACAGAGGTAGACATCGTTTTGGCAAAGTTACACACCGATTCCACATTAAGTTTTGTGACTTCCAACTGCCAGAGTCGGATGTCGTTAATGCCAGCGTGGATAACAATTGTGGAGTATGTAGTTACTTTTAGCCAGCATTTTCAAATTTGACTCGATGTTGCCTGCTCTGGCCCCAGGAATGCATTTCACTATGGCCGCTGGAGTCTCTAGGTTTACGTTTCTGACTACAGAGTCGCCAATGATCAGAGTTTTTCCCTCAGCGGGTGTGTCGTTGAGCAGGGAAAAGCGATTAGAAACATGAACAGGTTGGCGGTGTACCAGGGGCTTGCGGCTAAGCTTCCTTCTCACCATTACCCACCCAGTCTCCTGGCTGCTCAGGAGGACCGGAGGACCGCTAGCAGGCCGCCCTATGCTAGGGAGCTCCGCTGCAGCTAAGGGGCGTCCATCATTATTAACTGACACAGATGGTATTTCAATGCAGTGGAGCTGGGATTCCAAATCAGACAACCTCGCCTCGAGTGTCTCAAAAAGACAACATTTATTACATTTACCGTTATCACTAAAAGAGGCAGAGGTGTAGCTAAACATCTGACAGAGAGAGCACACCAGAGGAGGAGGGGGAGGAGAGCTAGTAGCCATAGCTAGTGGCTAACCCAAAGCTAACAAAAACACCGATGAAAGGTGAACAGAAGGCTAAAGAGGGTGATTAGGTGACACTGAGTGCACACACGGTGCAAGAGGCTTGTTAAACAAAAGTGAGAGCTGACGGTAGATGGAAAAAGTGATTAAAATACAATTAAAGGCAAAAATCCTCAGGAGACTGAGGAGAGCTAACCACAGAGCAAACCACACAGACGGCCAGCAACACTGTGATGATACGTTACATGCTTGAATACAGCAGCAAATGAGTCACTGAATCACACATTAGGAAGCCCGGAAGAAAGACATAGGTGAGGTGAAAGATGAGTCTATCCTACTATCTGGTTCTCTGTCATCGAGGTTATTACATTTTCCTTCATCCAGGAAGGCTCTTTGTAGTATTAGTATTCACATCCATACTTTCTCTGTGCTAATGCCAGGCTGGTGGACTGACAGAGACAACGAACTGCGATATGATCCAAGCCACTCTCACTCTGCCTCTTAATTACACTGTAGATTATCTGCCCAGATAGAGAGGCTTCACGTGAACTGAGTCACCTGGAGTCCACACAAGAACTCTTCATCTTAATATTGAAATGCATGGCAATGAAGGCAACATACGTTGAAATGATCTGGGTTTTTTTTTCTTTGCTATGCTCAGGGTTCAGCTGAAAGAAGCAGCCCACTCCAAGTTGCATCAAGGTGCTTTTGAATATGTAGAAAAACAAAGTAAATACCTTGTTCAGCCACTCCACCTTTTCCACATCTGGGAAGCTGACCTGTGGACAACATGACACAGTAGTGTTAAATAAATGCCAGCCTAGGAAAAGCACTTGGGTTATTCATTATTAAATTTGCATTATTAGAGTTTAATATAATGATGGATTAGATTTATATGGCACTTTACATGTCAAGTGACATCTCAAAACACTTACAGTGAGTCCATTATTCATTCACTCCAGACAGACATTGATAGTGGTAAGCTACTACTGTAGCCACAACTGCCCTGGGGCAGACTGATGGAAACATGGCTGCCAATCCCCACCAACAGCCTCTCCGGCCACCACCGAACATTGATACACATTTATACCCAGTGTCACGGACACTGGAGGCAAGGTGGGTAAAGTGTCTTGCCCAGGGACACAACAGCAGGATGGCTGGGGAGAGCGGGATTCAAACTGCCAACCCCCCGATTATTGGACGACCCGCTCTATCTTCTGAGCCACTGCCGCCCACATTTTCCTCCTCCATTCCATTTTTGCTGAGCACCAAGCTGGATGGCAGGAAGCTCCACTTTTACATAGTTTTTGGCGTGACCCAGCCGGGACTTGAACTCTGACCTCCCGGTTGTGGGGGCGGATGCTCTACCTCTAGGCCACCATTCTGGTAATATCAAAGCAGTAACCCTCTTAGAAAAACAAAATGCACTCAAACACTTCACACACACTCAGCAAATCTGAGTGAACACTGTGGTAACAAGAGTAATTTGGTCACTGACAAAACTTCAGGAACCCATCAACCGCATGCTGCACATTTGACATCAGATCTAAAGGCCAGTCTTCCCTAACACACACACACACACACACACACACACACACACACACACACACACACACAGACAGAGCTTATTGACTCTAGCTCTCTCTCCAGATATGGTGGTCTTGGTCACTGCTCCTGCTCCTATGTTTATGAGTCATCCAGTTTTTTGAAACCAGATAAGGTCAGCAGCAGTTCAACTGATGTGAAAAGGGGAAGAGGAAATCCCAGAGAGAATCTGCCCTGAAAAAACCCCCAAACCTAATGTTTAAATGTGACACATTTTGCAACTACAAAAACACAGCACCCCATCTGACACTGTAACTCACATTCCTCAGTATGGCAGCAGTTCAGGCACTGCACACCAGAAATGTCTAAATATGGGAACTTTAGTCTACAAAAAGGATAGTCATGCATATTTTAGCATATGTCTGAAAGCAGTGATATTTTTGCTTTCACATATAAAAAGTCTGCAGAAATCAAGGCTCCATAAGTAGTAAATGAGATGCCATTCAAGATTAACCTGACATATGTGGAACACATGAGGGTTTTACTCTGTTGCATGTACTCAAGTAACTTTTACACAAAATTATACCATAGTGAGCGATTTTATCCCACAGTGATTTAACCACGTACTTAAATAAATTCATGAAAAAACTGCAGTTTTATTCCTCAGAGGGAACACAATCATACTGTCTGAGTTACATTAGATCTCACCGTTTTTAATTTAGTGTCAAATTTTTTGAAGCTTTAAAATATATCGAAACATCAGACGAGGTGTGTTATATAAGTAGGATGCTTTCTCTAATAGATAAATGTAGCCAAGTGGATGGGAAGTCAAGCCCCAACTGGCAACATCCAACTGGGTGTTCAAACCCACAACCTCCGGCTCCAGAGTCCAGCACTCTACCTGTGTCACCAAGAGGGTCGACCCACTTGGCAAGCCAAGTAGGAATGCTTTTTTATTGACTCTGTTATATAAACAAATCACCTACAGTCATGTGAAAAAATTAGGACACCCTGTATAAGCCTGTGTGTTTTGGTTTTTTTTTTACATATTTGGACATATGAATATTTAATATCAATGTTAAAAATACTGGGAGATTCACATAATACAACTAAACAATTAAAAATGAATTAAAGACTTTTCTCAAATTTTCTGTAAAATGTAATTCTAAACAAATAGCGAGGAATAAATTAGGACACCCCCCACCATCTATTTTAGGACACCCCCACATTCATTCCCACTTACAATGGCTAAAATACATTTTTAAAAAATGCAAATAAAAACAAGGTTAGACAGATACGTGAACATTTCTTAATAAAGAACTGAATAGTTAAAGGGGTGTCCAAATTTTTTCACGACTGTACATTTGAATTTATCAAGCAAAGTTAGGCTCCTACAATTAACACAGCTATTATGAAAATAAGATAAGATAAGCCTTTATTAGTCCCACAATGGGGAAATTCCAGGATTGCAACATCACAGGGATAGCAACACTCAGAGCAACAATCAGAAGGCAAGAAAAAACAAGAGCAGCGAGTATACATATGTACATATAAATATAAATATAAATATATATATATATATAGACACACAGTGCGGAGCATTGTAGCTAGATGGAATAAATATATAAATATATAAACACAGTGCGGAGCATTGTAGCATTGTAAATACTGCACGGAAAGAAAAGTGGTTATAGATGTGCTTGTTTATACTGTCAGCTGTTTCTTGATATGACCTCTCCTTCATTCAGCTGCTCCCTTTTGGGCTCGCCTGATATTGCGATTTTCCACATGTTCATTTGGCAAGGATTTTTACACTGGATGCCCTTCCTGATGCAACCCTTCCAATTTATCCGGGCTTAGGACCCACACAGGGCGTGCACTGGCTTGCGCTCCCCCTGTGGTTGGGAAATCCAACGTTCTTTCCCCTATTATGCTGGGCACCAAGCTAGAAGGCAGGAAGTATAATTTTTACATGGTCTTTGGTATGACCTGGCTGAATGCTAGAGCGAATGCTCTACCTCTAGGCCGCCACTGGCTGTTCCTTCATATATGATATGATTTGGATTATATTAGGAGGGTTCATATCATTAGTTTTCCTCCGAGCAATTTATAGCTTATTATCCAAAAGAATACCAGATCAAAGTCACTCACTACCCAATAATCTTTTAATCGCGTTCATTTCTGTGATTATTTTTCTGTGTCTTATTACATTTATTTGACTACAATTTCCCGTCACTCTATCCACCTCTCTGTGTGCGGTGGTGCAGCCTGGAGAGGATGCCCGCTGACCGGAACAAATGCGTGTCCTTACCCACGGAGGCAGGTCCGTCTTGACTCTGAACACCTTCTTGGTGGTGAACTCCCTCTCGTTCTCAAGCAGGTACATGGCAGATCTGAGCCTCGTCGCTTTCTGCTGCCGGCTGTGCTTCCATCCCATGTAGACCATCAGACCCAGCAGGACGACGCTGATGCTGAACCCGTAATACCCGGCCAGGTAGACGGGCAGAAGCGCGCCCAGGTATTTCCCAAACGACCACAGCACGCTCAACGCGCGCTCCCCCCGTGCGGTCGGGGCCGCGGGCTCGGAGCCACCGCTCATGCCCGGATCTGCATCGGCTGCAGGCATGACAAGATCTGTGCAGACTTCAGCAGATCGACCTGGCCTTCAGCTCCTCTGCGCCGGCGAGGACTCACCGCGAAGAAACCATGGAAGAGCGGAGTCGACGTCCGTGCGGTCTTACCAGGAGCGCTTTTCTTGGGCGCGCTCCCCGGCAGTTCCGCATAGGGTGCTGTGAAGATCTAGATCTCGCTTCATTTAGGTGTACGGCTTCTTCTCACAGAGGGCAGAGCAAAAGCAGAGACCGAGACCTGAGAGGCGGGCTCACAGCTTCAATCCCTCCTTCACATCCAGTAGAAACGCGAACCTCCGCATTTCACTTGAAGCGTCACACGCCGAGTAGAGGAGATTACTACCGCCTCTATGGTGGGGAAACGATATTCAGCCACTATAAAGACACCAGGGGACATTATAATCACGTGGACTGGAGGAACTGCGACCAAAACCCCGCATGAGGCCTAAACCAAAACCCTCTCAGCCTAGCCCGTTATCTTTTTTTTGCATAACGACACCGGACTAAATCCGCGCTAGCGCCCTTATTGCAGCAGGATTTACTAGACTAGAGCAACGCAGCACCAACAAATCGAAATTAAAATAGCTACTCTGAGATGCATTCGTGTCAATTTTTGCAAGAAACGGTCCAAAGTGCCCGCTCAGTGGCACAGAGAGGACGTGGGCCAACTGACGCAATGTTTGCGCACCTGTTTAAAAAAAAAAAGCAATCGTAGGTCGTTTCCAACTTGGTTGTTCTTAATGGCCACATTTATTTCCCGAAATCATAACAGAGCCCGTTTTAAACAGCTCCCCTGTTGCCTGGAGACGGTCACTTAATGTGTGTTTGCTGTGAGGGTGAAGACACGATTCTTTATGTACACAGAAGCGGAGGAACATGCCGCTGAGCAACACTAATGTAGACAGGTCTGCATAGCACAGGGCCCAATGAAAGCGCTAGAATGCGTTTCCAAAACATTGAAATGTCAAGAGATCCCACGAGATAAACTTATTTGAGGACTAACTGTCAGAATGTACAAATCCCAAACACCTAAAAATCCCTTGAACCTTATCTTCTGCAGATTCACATGTATGCTTTGGTACCCATTCAAAAGCTATTTCCTATACATGTAACGTAGGCCTATATTTCAGACTAAGAATATCACAAAAATAATGAATAGGCCACAGTGGCGTGAAAAAGCATTTGCCCCCTTCCTGGTTTCTTATATTTTTACATATTTGTCACACTTAAATGTTTCAGATCATCACACAAATTTTAATGTTAGACAAAGATAACTGGAATAAATATAAAATGCAGTTTTTACATTGTGATTTCATTTATTCAGAAAAAAAAAGCTATTCAATCCTACCTGGCCCTATGTGAAAACCTAATTGCCCCTTAAACCTAGTAACTGGTCGTGGCACCCTTGATGGCAGCAACTGCAATCAAGATTTGTGATAACTGGCAATGAGTCTTTTACATCACTGTTGAGGAATTCTGGTCCACTCTTTGCAGAATTGTTTTAATTCAGACACATTGGAGGGCTTGAGCGTGAGGTCACAAACTGATGGCCTCATATTCTCCTCCAGGATTTTCTGGTAGAGAGCAGAATCCATCCATCCATCCACGCAAATCATTGCATTCTGTTTTTATTTTGATTTGACACAACATTCCAGACTCTTTGGAAATATGTTTGTAAATGGGTTAATACAGTGCATCCAGAAAGTATTCACAGTGCTTCACTTTTTCCACATTTTGCTATGTTACAGCCTTATTCCAAAAGGGATTAAATTCATTTTTTCCTCAAAATTCGACACACAATACCCCATAATGACAACATGAAAAAAGTTTTTTTGAGATTTTTGCAAATTTACCAAAATTAAAAACTAAGAAATCACATGTACGTAAGTATTCACAGCCTTTGCTCAATACTTTGTTGAGGCACCTGGCGCCTAGCGGCTATGACTGGCGCCTAGCGGCTGCCCCAGCCTTGGATGCGCTCTGCAGAGCGTGCCCAAATGCCAAGTCATGTTTCGTTACCTTATGTTGTAATGACAATAAAGTTGAATCTCATCTCATCATCTCATCTCTTTGGCAGCAATTACAGTCTCAAGTCTTTTTGAATATGATGCCACAAGCTTGGCACACCTATCTTTGGACAGTTTCGCTCATTCCTCTTTGCAGCACCTCTCAAGCTCCATCAGATTGGATGGGAAGCGTCGGTGCACAGCCATTTTCAGATCTCTCCAGAGATGTTCAATTGGATTCAAGTCTGGGCTCTGGCTGGGCCACTCAGGGACATTTACAGAGTTGTCCTGAAGCCACTCCTTTGATATCTTGGCTGTGTGCTTAGGGTTGTTGTCGTGCTGAAAGATGAACCGTTGCCCCAGTCTGAGGTCAAGAGCATTCTGGAGCAGGTTTTCATCCAGGATGTCTCTGCACATTGCTGTATTCATCTTTTCCTCTATCCTGACTAGTCTCCCAGGTCCTGCCGCTGAAAAACATCCCCACAGCATGATGCTGCCACCACCATTGGCATGGTTATGAGCGACGCCTGGCATTCACGCGAAAGAGTTCAATCTTTGTCTCATCAGACCAGAGAATTTTGTTTCTCATGGTCTTAAGAGTCCTTCAGGTGCCTTTTGACAAACTCCAGGCGGGCTGCCACGTGCCTTTTGCTAAAGAGTGGCTTCTGTCTGGCCACTTTACCATACAGGCCTGATTAGTGGATTGTGTCATGTGTCTGGGGGCTTATGTCATTCCAGACCCCAGACACAGACTATTGTTGTATTTTATTTCCCTGTTTTGTCTGCTTATTGTCTAGGTTTATTCTATGTTGTGTCTGCCCCTCTCTCTCTCTCTCCAGGCACTCCCCACTGGCTGCTCTGCCTGCCGCTGTGGTGAGCAGTCTGTAATCAGCGCACCTGCAGCAGCTGCACACCTGCCTCCACTCTGTGTCATTAGCTCACTATTTATACTCTGTCAGTTTATTCACTTATTGTCGCTGTGTTAATCATTATCCTAGTCATATCCTGTGATTTATAGTCTCTCCCTGTGACTAGTCACATTCTTGTTTGTCAGCGTTGGTGTTGTTTCCCCGGAACTCAGCCTGGCTCCGGCACTCACTAAAGGCCCTTTTCCACTAGCCTCACTTGGCCCTACACCGCACCACTCAGCCCGCTTTAGGCGCTTTTCTACTAGCCCCAGCACCGGTTAAGCAGGTACTTTTTTCGTACCTGATCCAGGGCAGGGTCTAACCGGGCCGAGTAGGGCTGAGTATGGCTGTGATATGACTTTAAGAGACTGGTCGCCGCTGATTGGTCAGGTTGTAACGTCATGAAAGCGACTTTTTCTGCTGAATTTACTCCAAGACCGCCATTTGTAATTGTTCAGCAGTGAACACAGTGCGCCCCTTTAATACGGTATATTATATTAATATACTGTATAATATACAGTACTTATATAATAATATACTCCTAATATTATATATTAGGAGGTGCGCAATTTTCTTTCTATATTAGGCAACGATCGCATCCAGCGCGAGTTGGACGGATCTACTCGAAATGCAGGTGTCCGAGCAGATGGCTTCTCAAGGGCACATCCGTACTGCCAAACAGTGTCGGGAGAAGCTGAAAAAGCTGAAAAGCGATTACCGAGCAGTGAAGGACCACAATGCTCGAAGTTCAGCGGATGGAAGGAGTGGAAGTGGTTCGCTGAGAGACATTGGGCTCGACACGTCACTGTCACGGCCACCGTCACGGTCACGGCCCTTGGAAACAGTGGATGGTGAGTGTTTATTTGATATTGCGCATCTGTTCGCCACTTGATCCGTTCTATGCCAAGCTCACTGTTTTTAAGAAATAGGAAGGTTGTTAGATTGTGAGTAATTGTTGTTACTGAGGCTCGCGTATTGTTTTGCAGCCAACTGCAGATTCACGCTTGCTTTGTGTTAAGTATTAGCGCGAACAAAACGCTGAATTACGCTTATTGTATTACGGTTAAAAACTTGAGAGTGTTGTGTACATGTTGCACTTTGGTGTTAAGTTTTAAATTGCGTGTATTTTCTTTCTAGAATCGCATTTCATATCACAGGGGTCCACCTCAGTGGAGATGACTGACACAGCGGACTCTCCTGGCGCTGCGTCTGCGTCTGTGTGTGCGTCTGGCTGAGCGCCAGCTGGATCAGCTCCACATCACCAGTTCCATCTGGATCACGTTCAAGTGCCGGTAAGGCACAATAACCACGATTTTTTTTTTTTGGTTGAAACAGGTCCAGCAGCGGAAACCAGGGTCGAAAATCCATCCATCCATCCATCCATCTTCTACCGCTTAATCCTTTACAGGTTGCGGTAGGGCTGGAGCCTAACAAGTTATGTACCAAATTGATTAATGCAATTTCCTGTAGCTGCATATTAATTAATTGAAAATGTCTTTTTAAATGTACAAAAAGGTTATTCTTTGGTCTTCACTTATCGGTGTTCCACAACCATTTTTAGGTGTGGTGATTGACGTGCTGTTGTAACTCCTGTTTTATAAAAACAACTAAAGCTCATGAACTGCCGTTGAAATCAACATGCTTCATTGAAATGCTTTGCGTCAGCTGACTGTATTAACCCATTCAGATTTCTGCGGCCACACTACAAGCAACTAGTTTAAACATTACCCATCCATCCATCCATATTCTTAATCTTAATCCTTTTTAGTTTTGCAGGGGAGCTGCAGCCGAAGACAGCACACTGCGTGTTGCAAAATCTGCTCTACTGAGGGGCAGCAACATGACAGTTCAGCTTATATACAGCAATGAAGCATAATATAATAGTGACATTCCACCACAGACTTTCACCTGTGTAATTCCATAATATATGTAGTGATCCAGCTTTAACGACCATGCCTTTCTGTCTTTCCATCTAGGCAAGACGAAAACAGACAACTCCCATCGCTGACCTTACATCAGCGATGGTCAACATGCATGACGAAGAGATGCGGCTCTTGGAACGGCAACATGACCAGCGGCAAGAATCAGGAGTACATGCAGCATTTGCGACAGGTGGCTGCAGATGCGCGGGCAGATGCACATGAAGCCCTGGAACAGGACGCTGCGTTACGAAGGGAAGAGCTTGCAGAGATATCATCGCCCAGTCTGTTTTTTTGTTTGTAAATTTTGCTTCGGGAATAAAATTGTATTGTTTGCATCAAAAGTCTGGTTTATCTGTTATGACACCGTATGAGAAAAGCCAATAATTACATACACATTCCATTCTCTGTTCACTCCACATGCTGCTGTTCATCAGGTCAGGTGTATAGCCTTCTAATGGTAATTTAATTTTTAACAACACAACGAAACGTAATGTCTTGGTAGGTTTTTTTTTTATTTTAAACAAATTTGCAATGCGGAATCCATTTCTCTTGAACGGGTACATTTTTTAGGTTATAAGCAGTTGTACAGGTGTGCTTGAACTTGTAGACACTGCTGAAGGTAAGTACGTGCAAGTTGAATGTTGCATCGCCAGTCCAAATTTAATAAATTAAGAAGGAATCTAGCAAAAATTTGGCACTAATAACAGTAGACAGATCGGACAAGGATACACAACTGTGTTTTTGTTGCACACAACTGTTGTTACCAACAAGTGCAAAATTTATATTCCCTTTTCCCAAAAATTAAAAATCAATTTGTAAGTAAAAGTGGGAGACCTTTACATGGGAAAATATGACATGTATCAGCACATGATTTATAGTTCAATTTGCATTTCCACCTAAGCAAAAGTGGCTTGTCGAGCTGGATTTTTGTGAAGATGGCCTGTGCGGTGTTTCTGCATGTAATTACATACCTGTCAAGTGATATGGTTTCGCCGGATTTTAATACGGGGAAAATGCAATTTTAGCAAATACGGGCGTATTGCCATTTCTGTACGCCAAAGAGAAAAATATACGGGAAAAAAAATTGAGAGTGTGGGGAGGAACACGTCGTGTGACCCCCACAGCGTACGGGTGGGCAGAGCGCTCAGCGTGAGCAATTATCACAACAGTGAGAAGTGTGGACTCATCATTAGGCTGATGGCTTCACACCTTCTTAACAGATAAGCGTTATGAACAAGAGGACAGGTAGATGGACCATGCACAACATTTTATTTACAAAAAACATTTTTGAAATATGTATGCACATAAATGTGGACAAAATAGACAAGTATTGCATCACGTATTATATTGTAACATGCAGCTTGACATGGTGACGTCCCACCAGGAGGTTTGAACTCACGCCTCCCGCTCCGGAGTCCCGCACTCTACCTGTGTCGCCAATAGGGTTAACCCACTTGTCAAGCCAAGTAGGGTGCTTATATTGAGTTCGCTACAATATCTCCACCCTGCTCCTCTGCTCTCTGTGCTGCTGCCACCACTGGTTCATCTACTGCATCATCCAATGTAGTGTCAAACGTCTCTCCATGACTCTCACACAGATTGTGCAGAGCACAACAAGTCAGCATCATAGATTTAACCAGTTTCATGTCACAGTCATTCCTCCTTCCTTCTCTCCTAGTCATCAGCCATGTTTGTTGTGGAGGATTCAGCCGCGTGTGTTTCACGTCACGAGGGTGTGGCGCCGCCTGCTGTTCAACAAATCCCACTCACAGCAGGTGTGCCAGCAGGTGCGCCGGCAGTAGTTGAAAAGCAACTGAGGCTGAACCGAACCGAAGTGAGTAGAGCCAGGTTTTCAAACCGGGGCTGAGTGGGGCTAGTGGAAAAGCGCCTTAAGTAAGTCTGCTTTTTCCAGTCCAAGTTCACGTTTTGTTGTCGTTTTCCTCCAGAGGTCCTGTCTGGCCCTGGAACGTGATGTGGACTTATCTCCTAGCCCAGCGGCGATTCCTGAGCTGCTTAGTCTATCAAATTCAAATTCAAATTCAAACGTTTATTTCAAACTCAGGGTTCATATTAAGAGCAAAACTAAAACGAGTAGAAAATAGATAAATAAATAAAAGTATATACAGATCAGCAGACACTTGGCGCTCTTGTAACAACAACAAAAAAAAAACAAACAAAAAAAACATAATGGGCTCAGTATAAAATGGAACGCCACCATTTCCAAATGCTGGAATGAAGTGTGAGTGACGAGTTGACAATTGCTGATATAAGATGATTGTTACATTCCAGCAGTCTTCTCAAAAAACTGTAAACATTCTTACGTATCAATTCTCCAAAAGACGGAATGTTCACAGACACAAACAACTTGCTTGCACTCGACCTTCGTGGTACATCTAACAACCTTCTTAGGGAGTTATTATATGCAATGCGGATTTTGTTCCTAACAGCAACATTGCTATTAAACCATAAAGGCAAGCAGTACATTGAGGTACAGAAGGTCTTGAACAACATACATTTGACATCAGGAGAACATCTATGGAAATTACGCAACAGTAAATTGGTTTGAGCGTACAGTTTCCTGAGATGCCTGTTGCAATCAGCATTGGTCTTATCAGATTCAATCCACACACCTAGGTATTTGACTTTTTCAACAAAGTTCAAGCTATTACCACAAAGTGACATAACAGGATTCGACGTATTGACACCCTTTGGTTTGAAAGCCATACACATAGATTTAGTACAGTTGAACAGGATGTCATTTTTTTTACCAAATTTTTCACATACAGAAAGGAGATGTTGCATCGCTGCGGTAGACAAACTTAACAAACAGAGGTCATCAGTGTAGAAAATGTGATTTAACAGTGCACCGTTAAAGGAGCCACCCACATTAGTATTGTTCAACAGTACACTGAGATCATCAACATAGACATTAAACAACAAGGGTGACAGTATACCACCTTGTTTAACACCGTTGGTCACATGAAATTTGGATGAGGTGACATTGCCCCATCTAACAACCATAGACTGCCTTCTGTACCAGTATAGCAGGATGCTAACAATGTAAAGAGGGATACCTCGATCGATCAATTTTCTGAACAAACCCCAGTGGTTAATCCTGTCAAAAGCTTTGCTAGCATCTAGGAACGAAGCATAAACACTAGTGGAGTGGCTTCTGAAGTAGTCAACAAATTCATGGAGTAGGTAAACAGCCTTGTCAGTTGAAAGAGCTGATTTGAAACCAAACTGATTGTCGTTTGTCCACAGATAATCCTCAGTTCTGTTCAGGAATAAACCCTCTAACAGTTTAGATATAACATTAGCAATAGCTATAGGTCTGTAGTTGTTCATGTCAGAAAGACTGGCACACTTGTTTTTCACCAAAGGAATAATAACAGAGTCCATCAACATGTCTGGCATGTAACCATGAACAAACATACAGTTAAAACACAATGACAACAAAATACACAAGTTGAAATCGGCGTTGATGAGGCATTCACTGGTGAGACAGTCAGGGCCAGCTGATTTGCCTTTCTTGAGAACTTTGATCAGTGAATCAACTTCAACAGGAGTAACAGCAGAAATATCAGAGGCATCAAACATGTCGTTATACAGACGAATATCATGCATAACAGAATCCTTCATTGAAACATTCTTGACTGAGTTGAAAATAGCTTCATAATGACTTTTCCACTTTTCAGCAATATTAACGTCACCAGTCACACCATCAATAGTGTTTGATCTGACAGACCGGTGGGAGCTCATAGCCTTCATTTGTTTCCAGAATTCTACCATGTTCAGTTCACTCATGTGATTAGCTAGCTGGTCACATTTGATACTTTCTTCATTGCGCCTGCATGCTCGTAGAGCATATTTGAACCTAGCCCTGCAATTTTTCATGTTTTCAAATATTGGACCAGAACATGGTTTGCTATTACTCCTCCACCACAAAAAAGCATCCCGAGCAGCTGTGTGAGCCTCGCTAACTACATCATTCCAGCCTGGGACGTTATATTGGGTGGCCACACTGTGACTAGGAATGCATTCACTCACACAGTAATTTAGAGCATCAACAATATCACTGTAGAACCTGTCGATATCGTCCCTGTGTGCCACACAATTACGGTCGTGACACCTGATGGCGTCCATAGGAGCACGGATGTTACAGAGTTTCCTACGAGTAAGTTTCTTATATCTGGACAGGTCTGACGCTGTGGCATCACGCCATTTGTATGTTCTACTGCTCGTTGTGGCTGAGGGAGCTTCCCGGGGGCCACTTACAGCACTAGATACCTCAATATCTATGGATAAAGGTACATGATCAGAACTCACATAGTCAAGCAGAACTTTGATATTGGATACGTTATCATGGCCTGAGGATGTAGTCACACAGTGATCAAGCCATGATGTAGAGCCATGAGCCAAGCTAACATGAGTAAAGGTATCACCTGGTAAGATAATCCTGTCCGAGATGTGTAGGGACTAACTCTCACAAAAAGACACCAGTTCGTCTCCAAAACAACTTGAACGTGCTGTATTAGCGTTGAAGTCACCAATTGTGAACACATATGGAGTTGGAAAGTCCTCGGTGATACGTTTAACAAGACTCAGGCAGTGCAAGTATTCATCCAAGTTTTCAACATTGTCATAGGGGAAATATACACATAATATAAGACAGTGAAAGTCACCCAGGTTGACTTAAATACCTATAACTCTTAAGCAGTCGTAAGTTTTCACAACACAACTGTTCGCAAGTGACTTCCGCCATAGGATACCGACGCCGCCATAGGGGCGACCTAAAATAACACGTTCTTCCGTATCCATAAAGGAGACACCTTGTCCTATAAAGTCACCATGTAATCTGCTCAGAATAGACAATTCGTTTTTGAATAACCAGTGTTCCTGCAACAACACAATGTCATGGTTATCACATAAACTGGAGATCTCATTAGATGAAGTTTTTACATTCTGGCAGTTAAATGAACATATTCTAAGGTTGGTCCTACTATTGAATGAGTATAATGACAAACACAATAATGACAGTCACATGTAGATCATTTCCTCTCAAAAAACTGTCGAAGGTATAAACCAGATGGCCACACATTTTTGTCAAGCAACTTCTTGCTGCAACTGGCAGGACATGTAATCTTAAAAGAGGCATAACCATCATACTTGGTTTCTAGTTGCTCAATCTTGATATTGTCATTTAATTTAACATGGGTTTTGATGTAGGACCGTACATGATGGGGTCTGGTGGTAGGGTCAAGTCGACTGATGAAGACTTGGTGCATCTTATGACCTTGACCTTGACCCTGATGTCCGCCAGACCTCCTACCAGACTTTGGTACAACGCGTAACTGTGAGTGGGGGCGTGTCTTGTTGACAGCCTGTAGCTGGTTCGTGGTCTGCTTGTCAGACGGTTGGTTGTCAGACGATTGAAGAGCATCAGCGTAGGACCTCTTCTTCTTCTTGGAACGACGATTCTCAACTTCCTTGAACTCACTCTCGCGTTCTTCAGCAATTACAGCAACTTTGGCAGCTTTGGCAACCCCAGAAGGGTTGCTGCCGACAACGTCAACGAAACTGGTCTTTGTAGAGTTGGCGGCCTCGTCCGCATTCTCCCCTTCGGCCGTGGCAGTAGGTGGAGGACCACGGGCTGCAATGGTGACCGGGGCATGGTCGACAGCTGCTACCACAGTCTCCTCATCGCTGGTGATGTTGGCAGCACTCTGAGTACTGCAAGCCTCATCGTCATCTTCATCATCATCTTCCACGACCAGGACGTCAGCTGGAGGGGGTGTGTCGCTGAGTTTGGACTTTATTGCCGCCATGTCGTCCTGGATAGCTGATATCGTTTTGAACACGGTAGCAAAGCTCTCTCCAAGGGACATCACACGGCACACATCCTTAGACAGCCTGGCAAGGTCAAATGACTCCAACAAAGCTGGTGGATCACTTGACTGTTTATGTTGGACACTTTTGTACCATTGACTCTTTGTTTAATAAACACACACTTAACCTTGGACGTGGGCTCGTCTCCTTTCCATCCGTGCGCTGCGTAAAGGCGCCCGTATATGACAGATTGCTGCAGAGATGGTTGTCTTTCTGGAAGGTTCTCCTCTCTCCACAGAGGAACACTGGAGCTCTGACAGAGTGACCATCGGGTTCTTGGTCACCTCCCGGACTAAGGCCCTTCTCCCCCAATCACTTAGTTTAGATGGCCAGCCAGTTCTAGGAAGAGACCTGGTGGATCCAAACTTCTTCCATTTATGGATGATGGAGGCCACTGTGCTCATTGGGACCTTCAAAGCAGCAGAAATTTTTCTGTACCCTTCCCCAGATTTGTGCCTCAAGACAATCCTGTCTCGGAGGTCTACAGACAATTCCTTTGACTTCATGCTTGGTTTGTGCTCTGACATGCACTGTCAACTGTGGGACCTTATAGGCCCTTTTCTACTAGGGTCAGTACGGTACGGTTCGGTTTGGTACGGTATTGTACGGTTTGTCCGCTTTTCCATCAGGGACCATAACTACTTTCAGTTCTCTTTTTTCAGAACTGTTCCTTTTTTTTTCAGAACCGCTCGATTGAGGTTCCATGGGTACTGTCCCAGTGATGTAAAAACACTGCAGGCCACTGATTGGTCCGGGCGTAACGTCATGAGAGTGGGCGTAACACCATAACAGCGCCATTGTACTGCAACCACCATTTTCAAAACTCTTCACTGCAAATGGTAGCAATGGCTTCAGCTTCGGGTTCACAATCCTCTACTTCTGCACGGTGGTTCCACGAGGAGGTTAATACCTTTCTTAGCATTGTGGGCGATGACAGGATCCAGAGGGAGTTAGACGGAGCGCACTGAAATGAAAAGATATTCCATGAGGTCGTGGAGCAGTTGTCCGCCCGCGGAAACACCCGGACAGTGAAGCAATGTTGGGATAAGTTAAAAAAAATGAAGTGCGATTACCAGGCCGTCAAAGACCACAATGGTCGAAGCAGGGCGAACCGCAAACAATGGAAGTGGTTCAACCTCATGGATGCCATATATGGTAGCCGGCCAGCAAGTAATGGGAGGGAGATTGGAGTAGACCCGTCTGCGATGCTGTTACAAACCATGGATGGCGAGTGTTTTTGTGATATTCATCTTTTTGCTGTATCCAGCCTAATGGTGTCATGCTGACTTTAATTACATAATTACATAAGATCTTAGCCAAAGCTCTTGCCTTGTGCCTAGAAACCACAATGCATGATGTGATTTCAGCTGAGCAGACTGGTTTTATTTTGGGGCATCTGTGGAGAGTGCAAATAACGGAACCAGACTTGCGCAGCAGACGACTTTATTCACTCTCACTTCAGTCATACACAGAAAAGCCTTTCCACAATACACCAGGGTCTCTCCTTTTATATCATCCCTCCATCTCCCATCTGCATGAAATCTCGCATCACAATACATTCAACCATTCTCCCCCCCACTGTCCCCCAGCTACTCCTTCCTGCTACATCACTATAATCTCTCCCATCTCAATACCTATTGTCCTCATCTGTTTACCCTCTGCATCCAGTCTGAGATGATTATCCCAGCGTCTACACCCCACCCAGAATCTCAGACCAAGTTTCAATCCTCACGTCCTTTTGGCTTCAGTCTCCTCCCGTATCTGCTGTAACGGGGGTTCTCCGCCTCTGTGGAGACGGAGAACCCGTCTCCACAGACGGGTGGAGACGGGTCTCCACCCGTCTGTGGAGACCCGGCACTGATGTGCCGGTGGGGGGCTCCTGGGGGTGTGTCTGTCTGCGGGTGGGCAATGGCGAGGGGGGGGACCTTCGACTTGCCCGTATGGCTGCTCTGATGAATCGTTTACCTGGGGAGTTCTCCGTGGGGGTCTTCCACGCCGAGGGGCCCAAGCCAACATCACTTGCTCGTCCGCCACTACAAAGGTAGGTTTGAGTCTGTCTATACATATTTTCTCCCAACGACCCCCCAAGTCTAACAAAAAATGTTTGTCCCCTGGTTCCAGCACTCTCAACGGGCCATCATAGGGTGGGCGCAATGGGGGGCGGTGGGCATCGTGCCTGACAAACATGAACGCTGCGTTCTTCAAAGTTTTTGGCACAAAAGTGCGTGGAAAACAGTGGTGGGCCGGGCCCGGCAGCATGCCTGTGTCTGCACTATGCTGCAAACGCTGAGACGGATAGTTGTCCGGCGCGGGATTATCTGGTAAAAATTCCCCGGGGAGCTGCAGTGGCTGAGAAAAAACAAGCTCCGCCGGGGAAGCCTCCAAATCCTCTTTTGGTGCGGAACGCAACCCTAACAAAACCCACGGCAACCGGTCTACCCAATTTGCATCTGTCAGCGAAGCCCTGAGCGCTGCTTTCAGTGACCTATGGAAACGCTCGCATAACCCATTGGCCTGTGGGTTGTACGCGGTTGTGTGATGAATTGCGACACCCAGACTATGGGCCATCGCGGACCAGAGGTCGGAAACAAACAGAGGGCCCCTATCAGACGTGATGTCCAAAGGGATGCCAAAACGTGCCACCCATGTTGTCAAAAAAGTGCGCGCCACGTCTGCGGATGCGGTTGCCGCCAGCGGGACTGCTTCTGGCCAGCATGTGGTGCGGTCCACCACTGTCAGAAGGTGCGTGCACCCCTGCGATGGCGGGAGGGAGCCCACGAGGTCCACGTGAACATGGTTGAACCTCTTAGCCGGTATACAATACACCAGGGTCTCTCCTTTTATTTCATCCCTCCATCTCCCATCTGCATGAAATCTCGCATCACAATACATTCAACCATTCTCCCTCCACTGTCCCCCAGCTACTCCTTCCTGCTACATCACTATAATCTCTCCCATCTCAATACCTATTGTCCTCACCTGTTTACCCTCTGCATCCAGTCTGAGATGATTATTCCAGCGTCTACACGTCATTCATTTACAAATATTCGCCGGCTTGTTAATGTTATTCACTCGCCTGGGTCCAGTGTAGTACCTGATGTGGTTATTGCACTGGACACAGAAAAAGCATTTGACAGGGTAGAATGGGGATATTTATTTATTTGCATGTTTAAAGAAATTCGGTTATGGCCCTAACTTCATCTTATGGATTAAACTCTTATATACCTCACCCAAAGCCTCTGTAATTACAAATGGTAAGCGTTCACAGTATTTTCAGCTGTCAAGGGGCACCCGTCAGGGATGCCGTATCAGTCCATTACTATTCGCCCTGGCCATAGAGCCTTTATCCATTACACTCAAATCATTGCCATCAATTGGTGGAATCTACGGGGGGGGGGGGGGAGCACAGAGTTTCTCTATACGCAGACGATTTATTAATGTATATATCAGACCCCGTTTTAAGTGCTCCTCATATTATCCAGGCTTTGAATAGATTTAGCACATTTTCTGGATATAAACTGAACTTTAGTAAAAGCAAATGTTATCCTCTTAATGATCTGGCTCTTCAAATACAGGACAATGCCCTACCGTTCCAAATGTCCAGAAAAGGCTTTAAATACTTGGGCATTAATATTACAAGGAATATGCAAGGGCTTTATCAGGAAAACTTCTATTTGAGAAAGTCAAATTAGACCTGAAGAAATGGGAAGTACTTCACCTATCCTTAGCAGGAAAAGTGAATTGCATCAAAATGAATGTACTTCCCAAATTTCTTTATCTGTTTCAGTGTATCCCACTTTATCTCCTTAAATCTTTCTTTAAATCCATTGATAAAGTCCTTATTTCATTTATATGGGATAAGAAGAACCCTAGAGCACGGCTAGAACTGTTACAGTGGCCTAAAATGCAAGGTGGCTTAGCTCTTCCAAATTTTTGTTATTATTATTGGGCCTCAAACATTCAGAAAATCATGCATTGGCTTCACTCTCCTGGTACAGACTGGTGTCACTCTGAAGCTGCATTTTGCATTTCAACATCTCTTAGAGCCCTGGTTACCTCCAGTCTTCCCCTCTCTATCTCACAATATACTAATAATCCAATCGTGATAAATACCCTTAAAATATAGTTTTGTGGCACATATGTTGGGTACATATTTTCCACAAATGTATTGCTGTATGTTTATTGTGTGCTTCACGTCTCGAGGGACAAAAGGACTGAGTCTGCAGGAGATATCGAGAAGGTGTGAGATTTGGCCTTTGTCTCAGAGAGAAGCCCTGGAGGGGCACATCCTCTACAGTTTCAATTTAGACAGAACTTTGGGTTCAAAAATCTTCTTCATCTAAGTCCTATACACAATAACCACCTTTTCCCCCCAGCTAGATTAGACTTTGAATTTACTCTTTGGCAAAGACAAGGCATTTATAAATTTAAAGATTTGTATATAAACAATATTTTTGCAAGCTTTGATGATTTATCTCAAAAATTTGGCCTTCCTCGGTCCAGCTTATTTCGATATTTCCAAGTTTGCCACTTCCTTCAGCATCATGATCCCAACTTTCCATATACTGTATATCAATTTCTGGCTTAGACGATGTGTTTGAAAATCCTTTCAACTCTAAAAGACTCATTTCAAGAATTAATAACTGTATAACTTCTTTTAAAAACACAGCCCTTGAAAAGGTCAGGGCAGACTGGGTGGATGAATTGGAAGGCAACTCGGAGGAGGACATTTGGGACAGCGCTCTACAAAGAGTGAATAACAGTACTTCCTGTGCCAAATTAAGCATAATACAATTCAAGGTTTTGCATCGCATCCATTTCTCTAAAGCAAGACTGGCTAAAATATATCCTAACACAGATGCCAGCTGTGACAGGTGTCGAAACACTCCTGCTGACTTAACCCATATGTTTTGGTCATGCCCAGCCCTGACAACGTACTGGTCTACAATTTTTAAAACATTGTCAGAGGCACTTAATATTGCTCTCCAACCCAGTGCAGCAATAGCTATGTCCAGTACCAAAGATAGAAGACATTCTACAATGAGGACAAGACATAAAAACATCATTGCTTTTACAATGCTGCTTGCACGGAGAAGAATATTATTACATTGGAAATCTAAAATTGGAAATCTGGGTGTTCATCTGAACAATAAACTAGACTGGTCACACAATACTGATGCACTCTACAAGAAGGGACAGCGCAGGCTGTTCCTGCTGAGGAGACTCAGGTCTTTTGGTGTACAAGGCGCGCTGCTGAAGACATTCTATGACACGGTGGTGGCATCAGCCATCACTTTTGGAGTGGTCTGCTGGGGCAGTGGCATTACTGCAGCCGATAGGAAGAGACTGAACAAACTGATCAAGAAAGATAGCTCTGTCCTGGGGCAGCGCCTTGATCCGGTGGAGGAGATAGGAGAGAGAAGGACGGTGGCTAAACTGTCATCTCTGCTGGAGTCCGAGTTCCACCCTATGCAGGACATACTGAATGCACTGAGGAGCTCATTTAGCAGCAGACTACATCATCCCAGGTGCACAACCGAGAGGTTTCGCAGGTCCTTCCTACCAACGGCTGTCAGACTGTACAACCTAAGCAGGGCTGCTCGCAGAGATAGCAAAAAGACGTAACAAACTAATAGTTTTTTGAATGCAAAAGATGCAATAGACTTACACAATGGTCCCCTCTGGCATACAACTAGGAAAATACCGGTCGCTATGGAGAGTGAGAATATGTATGGGTACATAATCATACCATGTAGGATAACTAAGTAGACGGTTGTGCTGTTTCATCCCATCTAGCAACAATGCTCTGCACTGTGTGTGTTTATATATTTACATATTTATTCCATCTAGCTACAATGCTCCGCACTGGGTGTGTTTATGTTTATATATCTATATATTTATTCCATCTAGCTACAATGCTCCGCACTGTGTGTTTATATATCTACATATTATTCCATCTTGCTACATTGCTCCACACTGTGTGTTTACATATTCATATATTTATTCCATCCAGCTACAATGCTCTGCACTGTGTGTCTGTGTGTGTGTATATATATATATATTTTATAGTAATATGTACATATGTATATTAGCTGCTCTTGCTTGCTTGTTTTTTTTTCTTGCCTTCTGATTGTTGCTCTGAGTGTTGCTATCCCTGTGCTGTTGCAATCCTGGAATTTCCCCGTTGTGGGACTAATAAAGGCTTATCTTATCTTATCTTATCTTATCTTAAAAACCCACTGAACATGTCTCTGTGGTTTAGTGACCTAATGCAGTTCATACAGTTAGAGAAAATAAAATATACTCTCAGGGGATCCAGGGACAAATTCTTTTCTGTGTGGGACCCAGTGTTGACATATTTGAGTAAACTTAAAACCGTGCCCACTTAGCAGCCCTTGTGCATTTGCACTTGTGGCGTAACATTATGTAGCTCACATATTCCTTGGCAGAGACCCAGACATGAGGGAACTTTGAGCTCGCAGTGTGTATTGACATCACGCCTCAAACGGACATTGAGTCTGGACCCCCTGCAGACTGGAGAAGAAGTGAGAAGATCTGGGAGTGGACCTGAAGGGACTGTCTGATGCCTGGGGTCAGACAGAGAAGCCGAGAGGACAATGGGAGGATTAAATGTGAATGTAATTCTGTGTTTGATGTGAATGTGATTCGTGTTTGATGTGAGAGTATAAAGGTATGTGGTTTACCGCAGTTCGCCCTCTTCATTCCCTGACTGAGAGAGGAGCTGTAGGATGTGAGATGAAATAAACCAATACTGAGAAATCATTCAGTCTCTCATTTCATGGTTCCTACATTGGTGACCCACACGTGAGAAATATGGAAAGGCTTGGAGATCGTCTCTCCGAACCTGATTCACCGAAGACCGCCCGCACCGGCGTAAACTCAATTAAACTCCCCGAGTTCTGGAAAGAGGACCCGCACTCATGGTTTCAACACGTGGAGTCGCGGTTCGTGCTCAACGGGGTATCAGCAGATGACATTAAGTTCCACAATGTCATTGCAAGACTCGACAGCCGCACAGCCCGGTGTGTGCAGAGCCTGGTGCAGCAGCCACCCGCTGCTGGCAGATACGACGCCCTGAAAGCCGCCCTCATTCGGAGTTTTGTGCCATCAGCCGAGGTGAGGGCCAGAACACTTCTGGACCTGCGCGACAGAGGAGGACGCAGGCCGACCGTCCTCATGGAGGACATGCTGCAGATGATCGGGGCAGACAACGATGCGTTTTTATTTAAGCACATCTTCTTAAGGACTCTTCCAGCGCACATGAGAGGCTCCCTGTCCAGCATGAGGTGTGTGGACCAGCAGGAATTCCGCGCGCTGGCCTTGGAAGCGGAGCGGCTCCTGGACGCATGCAGCGAGCAGGAGACGGCAGCGGCAGACCTCGGCGCGGCGGACGGGGGCGATGGAGAACCGGTGGCAGCAGAATCGACCCCAGCGACAACAGCGGCAGCGCGGTCCCGAAGCAGAGGAGGGAACGAGCTGTGTTTCTACCATCGGCGTTTCGCGCACAAGGCACACAGATGCGTCCCATCATGCAACTTCAAGAAGCAGGGAAACGCAAGAACCGGGGGTCGTTAGCAGCTTCGACCCTTGGTGAACGGAACAAGCTGCTGTACCTGACGGACGGGAGCTCCGGACGGCAATTCCTCGTTGACACCGGGGCACAGAGGAGTTTCATCACCGCAACCTACGCGGACCGGGTGGCCGGTCCCCGCGGAGATGGGGCAACAGCCGCAAACGGCTCGTCGATCAAGACTTTTGGCGAAAGAACTCTGCGCCTGTCCTTGCACGGCCGCATCTATGAATGGACCTTCATAGTAGCGGCGGTGAGTTTCAACATGTTAGGTGCCGACTTTTTGTGCTCACATGGCTTGTTGGTAGATCTGGCTAATAGACGCTTGGTTAATGCACTCTCTTTTTGTTCTATTCCCTGTGCAGCGCGAGTGTCCCCGCCGTCAGTACAGGCCAACGCCGCTGCAGCAGGAGGTAAGTTCCACACTCTCCTAAACCAGTTCCCAGCACCACGTTTTCAGCTAAGGTGGCGAAGCACGGGGTGGAGCACTTTATAACCACAAGTGGCCCACCAGTTTTTGCTAAGGCTCGGCGCTTGGATGCAGCTAAGCTCTCCATTGCGCGTGAGGAGTTCGCCAACCTGGAAAGGTTGGGCATAATTTGCCGCTCGAAGTCCGCTTGGGCTTCCCCCCTCCATATGGTTCCTAAGGCGGACGGCTCGTGGAGACCGTGCGGTGATTATCGCAGGTTAAAAAATGCCACAGCGCAGGACCGCTACCCAATTCCGCATATCCAAGATTTTTCAGTGCATTTGGCCAAGGTGCGCATTTTTTCTAAAATAGACCTGGTCCGCGGTTATCATCAGGTCCCGGTCCGACCAGAGGACATTCCCAAGACAGCGGTAATAACCCCTTTCGGGCTTTTTGAATTTTTACGCATGCCTTTTGGCCTTAAAGGCGCTGCGCAAACCTTCCAACGCATGATGGATGCCGTTTTGCGTGACCTCTCTTTTGTTTTTGTCTACGTGGGTTCGATCCCAGCCCCCGACCAACAGTGATCTGTGTGGAGTTTGCATGTTCTCCCCGTGTTGCGTGGGTTTACTCCGGGATTTCTCCGGTTTCCTCCCACATGCCAAAAACATGCATGTTAGGTTAATTGGCTGTTCTAAATTGTCCCTAGATATCTGTTTCCTATAGGCCCTTAGAATAGAGGGTTAGTATTAATGAAAGCGCTTTGAGTGGTCTTTGTGACTAGAAAAGCGCTATATAAGTGCAGGTTAGTTAGTTAGTTAGTTAGTTACTTAGATGATATTTTGGTCGCCAGCGCCTCTGAGGAGGAACACGAAAGTCACCTCAGAACTGTTTTTCAGAGGTTGGGAGCGCATGGGTTGATAATCAACCCAGCCAAGTGCCATTTTGGCGCAGCGCAGATCGATTTTTTAGGGCACCGCATCTCCCCAGAGGGTGCAGTTCCGCTGCCCTCCAAAGTACGCGCACTGGCTGAGTTTCCCCAGCCACAAACGGTAAAAGCGTTGCAAGAATTTTTAGGTATGGTAAATTTTTACAACCGTTTCATACCTCACGCAGCGCAGCTCATGCAACCGTTGTACGCCGTGCTAAAAAAACAGAAGCCCTCCAATGCGATTGAGTGGTCTCCGGAGCGGGAGCGCGCATTCACTGAGGTTAAGAAAGCACTAGCAGATGCAGCACTGCTGGCTCACCCAGACCCGGCAGCCCGAATAGCGCTAACCACAGACGCGTCAGATGTGGCCATAGGAGCCGTGGTGGAACAGCAAGTCGCCGGGGCTTGGCAGCCACTCGCTTTTTTCAGCAGGTCCCTACGCGATGCTGAGCGAAAATATAGCGCGTTTGACAGGGAACTGCTAGCGCTCCACCTGGCCATTCGCCATTTTCAGTTCTGGTTGGAAGGGCGGCGTTTCACCGTGTTTGTCGACCACAAACCGCTAACCTTTGCAATGTCCAAAATCTCAGAACCATGGTCAGGCCGACAGCAGAGGCAGCTGGCCGCAATTTCAGAATTCACCACCGATATACAGCACGTAGCCGGTAAATTTAATGTGGTGGCAGACTGCCTCTCACGAGCGGTAACAGCGCCTGTCCGCGTGGATGGGGGCTGTAACGCCGCAGACGCGGAGCGCGGTAACAGCGTGGACGCGCACGCGGCTCCGATGCACGTAGGGATAGATTACGCGGCCATGGCAGCGGAGCAGGGCGAAGACACAGACGTGCACACGCTCCTGTCTGGACCAACAGGGTTAAGGCTGGAGAACATAAGTTTACAAACCTGTTCACCCCCACTTATTTGCGATGTATCCACCGGGCGACCTCGCCCAGTGGTACCGACCACGTGGCGCCGTCGCGTTTTTGACGCGGTGCACTCCCTAGCACACCCGGGAGTATGCGCTTCGGTGAAAATGGTAGCAGAGAAGTTTGTTTGGCCGAGCCTGCGCAAGCACGTGAAGGAGTGGGCAAGAGCCTGCATGTCCTGCCAGCGGGCCAAAGTTCACAGGCACACAAAAGCTCCTTTAGAACCTTTCCACATTCCGGCTAAGAGGTTCGATCATGTGCACGTAGATCTAGTGGGACCCCTGCCGCCCTCGCAAGGGTTCACACATCTCCTGACAATGGTGGAACGGACCACGCGTTGGCCGGAAGTAGTCCCATTGCAGTCTACCACAGCAGCAGAGGTAACTCGCGTTTTTTTAACAGCCTGGGTAGCGCGGTTCGGAGTCCCGTCGGACATTACGTCCGATAGGGGTCCGCAGTTCGTGTCAGAGCTGTGGTCAGCAATGGCCAGCGGCTTAGGGGCAACAGCCCATCGCACCACCGCTTATCACCCACAGGCCAACGGTTTATGCGAGTGTTTTCACAGATCGTTGAAGGCAGCCCTCAGAACGTCGCTCACGGATACAGATTGGGTAAACAAACTACCATGGGTTTTATTGGGGTTGCGTTCGGCACCCAAAGAGGATTTAGATGCCTCACCTGCTGAATTAGTTTTTACTCAACCTCTCAGGCTGCCAGGAGAATTCCTGCCAGCCCATGCAGCACCGGAGCGCCCCCCGGTGTGGGGACCTCTACGTGGCACGGGGGCAGAAATGCTCCCGGGCCCCGCTCATCACACTTTTCCGCGGGTTTTTGTTCCCAAGGCTTTGCAAAACACAGAGTTTGTTTTTGTCAGGCACGACGCCCAGCATCACAGCCTCCGCCCACCTTACGACGGTCCGTTTCGAGTGCTGGAAACTGGGGAGAAATATTTTGTGCTGGACTTGGGGGGCAGGAAAGAAACAATCAGTGATGACAGATTAAAGCCTGCTTTTGTGTTATGTGACGAACCTGTACGTCCGGCGGGGGCGCCTCGACGCGGCAGGCCTCCCAGGGAACGGCCCCTAGTTCCCCAGCAGGGGTAAATAACCCTTCTCCCCCTCATTCCACAGGCGCACCGCAGGACGGCGCAACACAGGCTGCGAAGCCTGCGTTCAGCAGATTCGGGAGGAGATTGAAGCCTAAGCAACGGGCAGAGTGATGTGTATTTTGATCAACCCGTGTAAATTGTGCTGTAGATCCTGCAAGGGGGGGGTGATGTAAGGGTATAATGTGTATGACTGCCCATTATTGACATGAAGTCGGTGTGCGTGTCCATTCTTGACATAATGTGTATGACTGTCCATTATTGACATAAGGTGTATAACGGTTAGAGTAATGTTGGTGTATGTCCGTTCTTGGGCGTTTCGGGGGGAGTGATGTGGCGTAACATTATGTAGCTCACATATTCCTTGGCAGAGACCCAGACATGAGGGAACTTTGAGCTCGCAGTGTGTATTGACATCACACCTCAAACGGACATTGAGTCTAGACCCCCTGCGGACTGGAGAAGAAGTGAGAAGATCTGGGAGTGGACCTGAAGGGACTGTCTGACGCCTGGGGTCAGACAGAGAAGCCGAGAGGACAATGGGAGGATTAAATGTGAATGTAATTCTGTGTTTGATGTGAATGTGATTCGTGTTTGATGTGAGAGTATAAAGGTATGTGGTTTACCGCAGCTCGCACTCTTCATTCCCTGACTGAGAGAGGAGCTGTAGGACGTGAGATGAAATAAACCAATACTGAGAAATCATTCAGTCTCTTCATTTCATGGTTCCTACACACTTGTGTTATTTGTCCATGTGAACCATAGTGTATAGCGCACAGCTTCAGCAGTGGTGAACCTACAGTGGGGCAAAAAAGTATTTAGTCAGCCACCAATTGTGCAAGTTCTCCCACTTAAAAGATGAGAGAGGTCTCCAATTTTCATCATAGGTATACCTCAACTATGAGAGACAAAATGAGAAAAAAAAATCCAGAAAATCACATTGAAGGATTTTTAATAAATTAATTGGTGAATTCCTCAGTAAAATAAGTATTTGGTCACCTACAAACAAGCAAGATTTCTGGCTCTCACAGACCTGTAACTTCTTCTTTAAGAGGCTCCTCTGTCCTCCACTCGTTACTTGTATTAATGGCACCTGTTTGAACTCGTTATCAGTATAAAAGACACCTGTCCACAACCTCAAACAGTCAGACTCCAAACTCCACTATGGCCAAGACCAAAGAGCTGTCAAAGGACACCAGAAACAAAATTGTAGACCTGCACCAGGCTGGGAAGACTGAATCTGCAATAGGTAAGCAGCTTGGTGTGAAGAAATCAACTGTGGGAGCAATTATTAGAAAATGGAAGACATACAAGACCACTGATAATCTCCCTCGATCTGGGGATCCACGCAAGATCTCACCCTGTGGGGTCAAAATTATCACGAGAATGGTGAGCAAAAATCCCAGAACCACATGGGGGGACCTAATGAATGACCTGCAGAGAGCTGGGACCAAAGTAACAAAGGCTACATCAGAAACACACTACAACGCCAGGGACTCAAATCCTGCAGTGCCAGATGTGTCCCCCTGCTTAAGCCAGTACATGTCCAGGCCCGTCTGAAGTTTGCTAGAGAGCATTTGGATGATCCAGAAGAGGACTGGGAAAATGTCATATGGTCAGATGAAACCAAAATAGAACTTTTTGGTAAAAACTCAACTTGTTGTGTTTGGAGGAGAAAGAACACCATACCTACTGTGAAGCATGGGAGTGGAAACATCGTACTTTGGGGCTGTTTTTCTGCAAAGGGACCAGGACGACTGATCCGTGTAAAGGAAAGAATGAATAGGGCCATGTATCGTGAGATTTTGAGTGAAAGCCTCCTTCCATCAGCAAGAGCATTGAAGATGAAAGGTGGCTGGGTCTTTCAGCATGACAATGATCCCAAACACACCGCCCGGGCAATGAAGGAGGGGCTTCATAAGAAGCATTTCAAGGTCCTGGAGTGGCCTAGCCAGTCTCCAGATCTCAACCCCATAGAAAATCTTTGGAGGGAGTTGAAAGTCTGTGTTGCCCAGTGACAGCCCCAAAACATCACTGCTCTAGAGGAGATCTGCATGGAGGAATGGGCCAAAATACCAGCAACAGTGTGTGAAAACCTTGTGAAGACTTAGAGAAAATGTTTGACCTCTGTCATTGCCAACAAAGGGTATATAACAAAGTATTGAGATGAACTTTTGTTATTGACCAAATACTTATTTTACCAAGGAATTTACCAATTAATTCATTAAAAATCCTTCAATGTGATTTTCTGGATTTTTTTTTCTTATTTTGTCTCTCATAGTTGAGGTATACCTATGATGAAAATTGGAGACCTCTCTCATCTTTTAAGTGGGAGAACTTGCACATTTGGTGGCTGACTAAATACTTTTTTACCCCACTGTATGTATATGCTTTCCTTTTTCTTTTGTTTTGTTCTGAGTGGTGTCCTGCATGTTCCTGGAGGGGTGGGGGTGGGGGATGGAATTATTGGGGGGAAAAAATAATGATGTGAGCATTGTTCTGAGGGACTTCTCTGATTGTTACTGTATGTGTATATACACACCCTGTAATATTGATGCCCAATAAAAAAAAAAAAAAACTTTGTGGAGGATGTGCGGAAGGATGAGACTGAGTTATTCCTCAGGTTCAGCTTTATTCACAAACACATACTCCAACAATTTCAAAGCAGAAAAAGTGGATGAATTATCTCACATCTGTCCTTTATACCACAGACATCAAAACTGCAGTCACATGGTGTTTAATCAAACATACAGTCACATGGTACTTAATCCCAGTCACAATGTAACTCTTCTGATCTTCACACCATTGTCCCTTAGTCTCCGGTGGTCTGGAAATCTCTCCAGGTCATCTCCTTGAAACAAAGGTCAAACCTCGCACTCTCCCGTTACTTCCCGGAGGCTCTCTCGGAGGCTCAGTCCTTTTGTTCCTTGAGACGTGCAGCACACAATACAATCAACACACAGCAATATATTTGTGGAGCATATGTAACCAACATATGTTGCCCACAACATAAAAAAGGTGATTCATGCTCGAAAACCCTCCAATGTGGCTGAATTACAACAATTCTGCAAAGATGAATGGGCCAGAATTCCTCCACAGCGCTGTAAAAGACTCATTGCCAGTTATCGCAAACGTTTCATTGCAGTTGTCACTGCTAAGGGTGGCCCAACCAGTTATTAGGTTTAGGAGGCAATTATGGGGTAACCCCCACAACAGCCATGGACAAACAGAGAGCCCAGCTGGGGCAATTAGCAGAACAATGAGATGTGGGTGTTGAGATCAATAGGCAGCCTCTCCATGTCTAGTTCAGGCGCCAGTATCCTGCTGTTATGTATGACTTCCTGCTCTGTACTCAAATGTAAATGTCCCATGTCTGAATGCAGTTTCTTTGATCATAACATGCCTTTCATGTATTGTCTGAACTGGGTATAAATATCGCACATGTTCTGTAACTCATTCTCTTTCTTCTTCTGACTGCTTCTGACTACTGCTCATGAGAGCCTGAGAGTGATCCCCAGCATGCATATACAGCAGCTGGGGTGAGCTCCGTGATGGCGATGATTTGATCAATAAACTTCCTTAAAACTCCAGACGCCGTGTCTTATTTTAACATCGCCACACTGGTGACCCGACGCTGAAAAGAACACGCTGCCAGCGAACGCAGCACCCGGCGGTCATTCTCCGACGACAAGCGAATGCGGCAACCCAACTGATCTGCCCTTCCTTTCTGCTTCAGGGAGACTTTGACGCTCTTCGGAGACCACCCACGACTGGGAAAGCTGAGGAAATTTCATGGTGAGGTCTGCACGCCTAGATCGGCACATCCACGCTGGACCGGCCGCTCTCACGGCTCCTGACACACAATTCTGTGTCTCCACACGAGAGCGCACGCACCTTGCCCTCTCTCCACAACGGCGGCCCATGGCCGACGGAGAACGCGTGGACCTGAACGCACCATGACCCGGCACAAGTGACGACCAACAGCCCGAACGGGGCAGACCATCGGCGCCGACTGCGCAGATCTCCATCAAGCCCCCTGACCCTGCTTCGCCTCGCGACAGCGGACCAGCCATGCACAGAAGCCTCGCATCTGAACAGCGCAGCTGGAAGGTACACAGCCGCAGCGCGTGCGGCGCACCAGAGACAAGCTGGCTCTGCAGACCCCCACCCTCCTGCACTGCTGCACACTGGCCCTTCAGCGTTGCTCGTTCACCTGAGGCATGCACGCAGCTGGCGCACAGGATTTTCTTATGGTCTCAGCCACGGCGCACAACGGGGATCCAGCTGTCAGCTGTCCCCGAGGGCTTTAGGTCCGCGAACGCACCTGAAGCCAACACGCCAAGTCCCTCACACAGCTTCAGCTCCTGTTTTTCTTCATTGCCGGACTGAATCGCGAGAGGAATCAGAGACTAATTTTTCTTCCCACAGCCACGGACATCCTCCGCCACTTGCTACCCCCACCCTCCTCCCTTTCCCGGCACAGACCTTCCCCGCAGCTCACCACCAAAGCGGGACTATCGAGGTCTCAGCTCCCCGCTAAGCCCTCTGGGGGGGGGGGGGTATGGGGTAACCCCCACAACAGCCACGGACAAACAGAGAGCCCAGCTGGGGCAATTAGCAGAGCAATGAGATGTGGGTGTTGAGATCAATAGGCAGCCTCTCCGTGTCTAGTTCAGGTGCCAGTATCCTGCTGTTATGTATGACTTCCTGCTCTGTACTCAAATGTAAATGTCCCATGCCTGAATGCAGTTTCTTTGATCATAACATACCTTTCATGTATTGTCTGAACTGGGTATAAATACCGCACATGTTCTGTAACTCATTCTCTTTCTTCTTCTGACTGCTTCTGACTACTGCTCATGAGAGCCTGAGAGTGATCCCTAGCATGCATATACAGCAGCTGGGGTGAGCTCCGTGATGGCGATGATTTGATCAATAAACTTCCTTAAAACTCCAGACGCCGTGCCTTATTTTAACATCGCCACACAATCACTTTTTCACACAGGGACATGCAAGTTTGGATTTGTTTTCCCTTAATAACAAACACCTTCATGTAAAAAGTGCATTTTGTGTTTACTTGTTATCTTTGTCTAATATTTTAATTTGTTTGATGATCTGAAACATTTAAGTGTGACAAACACAAAAAAAGAGAAATCAGGAAGGGGGCAAACACTTTTTCACACCACTGTATACTGCAACAGGGTGTACAAGTGATTTTTATGGTTAAAGTAAATGCTCATATCAGAATTCTTATGAGTGCAGTTCTTTCCCTTCCTTGCAAACAAAAAATGAATTTGGCAACGACAAGAAGGAACATTGTGCTCTTGTAGCTTTACAGCAACAGCCTGATAAAGATTCACCTTACCAAGGACATGATGAATTATGGGACCACAGTCAAGGGTAAAAACAAGCTATATTCTCGTCTTCCAAATGTTAAAACATTAATACCACGAGTCATGGGATGTCAGTCGGCTAGTCCTTCCTTTATGGATGCCACTCAGCTTCCCATCTGAACTTAAAATGTTTTATTACTTTTAAGATGCAGCTCAAAAAATATGCATTTCTTCACCTTAAAGTCTAAATTATTGCTTTTTTAACCTTGCATGTGTAAATACCTGGTTGCTATCACTATGGAGTTACTGCAACATTTTAATACAGGGTGATTACAGCCTGTGTCCAATTTCTCTTCTACTACTTAACCATGTCATCTACAGTAATGTTGTGGCACATATGTTGGGTTCATATTTTCCACAAATGTATTGCTGTATGTGTATTGGGTGCTTCACATCTTGCGGGACAAAGAAGGTCTGGATCGGCAGAGATCTGCAGGAGATAACGAGGAGGTGTGAGATTTGGCCTTTTATCTCAGAGAAGATGCCCCAGAAGGATTTCCGGATCATTGAAGAATGAGAGACAATGGTGACAGATCAAAGAGTTGCATTGTGACTGGGATTAAGTACCATGTGACTGTATGTTTGCTAAAGCACCATGTGACTTAGGCTTCGATGCTCCAGGAGTATAAAAGTGTGATGTTACATTGATCGGCCGCTTTTCTTGTTGAGAGGTTGATAGAGCATGTGTTCTGACAATAAAGCTGAACCTGAGAAATAAACTCAGTCTCATCCTTTAGCACATCCTCTACACTGGTGACCCTACGACAAATTATGGCCGGTGACGACCTTCCCGCACCGGACTCTTCAGGAGCCAGCCGGGCTTATGCAGCTACCGCAGTCCAGCTGCCTGATTTCTGGCAACATAGCCCGCGCTCCTGGTTTAACACTGTCGAGGCACAGTTCCATCTTCGGGGAATTTCGGCTGATGCCACGAAATTCTACCATGTAGTCGCAAAGCTGGACAGCCTCACAGCCCAGCGGGTGGAGAACCTGACTAACCACCCACCAGACGACGACAAGTATGGCGCACTGAAAGCCGCTCTCATCCGTGCTTTCACCCCCTCGCTGGGAGAGCGAGCAGAGAAGCTCCTGGTGCTGACTGAAGGAGAGGCAGACAGGCCCGCAGACCTGATGGCGAAGATGCTGAGTCTGAGAGACGACGAAGATGATGGCTTTATCTTCACCCATCTTTTCCTCAGGATGCTACCGTCAGCAGTGAGAGTTACCCTGGCCAGTTCACAGCTGCTGGCCCACCGAGATTACCACAAGCTGGGCCAGGAGGCGCAGCAACTCATCGACGCCCATAGGCGACACACGGCCACGACGGCAGCAGCGGAGCTGAGCGCAACGCCCGGAGACGGTAGGGGGCCTGAGGCTGCAGCACCAGATTCGCTGACATCAGCAGCGGCGGAGGCCAGGAGACATGGAGCGGGCGACGTCCTCTGCTTTTACCATCGACGTTTCGCCGAGAGGGCACGCAAGTGCATTCCACCGTGCCAGTTCAAGCGCTCGGGAAACGCCAGGACCGGGAGCCGGTAGCAGCTGCGGCTCTCGGCGTGAAGAACAAGCTGCTCTACATGACGGACGCACAATCAGGGAGGGAGTTCCTTGTGGACACAGGCTCCCAGCTGAGTTTCATCACACCTTCCCATGCTGACCGGCTGGCGCCTTCCAGCGGATCCCTGGTGTTGGCGGCAAACGGCTCGACGATCAAGACCTTCGGGGAGAAGACCCTCCCCCTGTCTTTTCACGGCCAGGCATTCGAGTGGACTTTCGTCATAGCGGCAGTCAGTTATAACATGTTAGGTGCTGATTTTTTGTGCTCGAATGGTTTATTGGTTAATCTTGCTAATAGACGTCTAGTTAATGCACTGTCTTTCCACTCTATTTCCTGCACAGCCCGGGTGGTCCCGCCTACTGCACAGGCCAACGTCACAGCTGCGGGTGGTAAGTTCCAAGCACTACTCTCTCAGTTCCCAGCACTCACAGTCCCAACGTTTTCGGCGTCAGTGGCTAAACATGGGGTGGAACATTTTATCACCACCTCCGGCCCCCCCGTTTTTGCAAAAGCTCAGCGCTTGGATTCAGCTAAACTGGCCATAGCGCGCGAGGAATTCGCCAACCTGGAAAAGCTGGGCATCATTAGATGCTCCAACAGCCCCTGGGCTTCACTGCTACACATGGTCCCAAAGGCTGATGGCTCGTGGCGGCCTTGCGGTGATTTCCGCAGGTTGAATAACGCTTCAGCACACGACCGCTACCCGATTCCACACATCCAGGATTTTTCGGTTCATTTAGCGGGGGCGCGCATTTTTTCTAAAATAGATTTGGTGCGCGGCTACCATCAAGTCCCAGTACGTGCTCAGGACACGTACACTCAAAACAGCGGTAATAACTCCTTTCGGGCTTTTCGAGTTTTTGCGCATGCCGTTTGGACTCAAAGGTGCCGCGCAGACTTTCCAGCGCATGATGGATGCAGTTTTACGCGACCTCCCTTTCGTGTTCGTCTACTTGGATGACATTTTGGTAGCCAGCACGTCTGAAGATGAACATGAAAGCCACCTCACAGCGGTTTTTCGGAGGCTGGAAGAGCACGGGTTAATAATTAATCCAGCGAAGTGTCAGTTTGGAGTGGCACAAATTGAATTTTTGGGGCATCGCGTTTCGCCAGAAGGAGCGATCCCTCTGCCCGATAAAGTTCGCGCAATAACAAACTTTCCCCAACCTCAGACGGTCAAAGCATTGCAGGAATTTTTGGGAATGGTTAATTTTTATAACCGTTTCCTCCCTAGCACAGCGCATGCAACCATTGTACGCGGCACTTAAAAAACAAAAACCCACAAGTAAAATCGAATGGTCTCCGGAACGGGAGCACGCATTCTCCCAAGTCAAATCAGCCCTGGCAAACGCGATTTTGTTAGCACACCCGGTGCCAACGGCCCACATGGCGCTCACCACGGACGCTTCTGATTTAGCGGTGGGGGGAAGTTGTTGAGCAGTTTGTAGCAGGGAGCTGGCAGCCGCTCGCGTTTTTCAGCAAAACCTTGCGCGATAACGAGCGAAAATACAGCGCGTTCGACAGGGAGCTTTTGGCCCTGCACTTGGCCATCCGCCATTTCCAGTTCTGGCTGGAGGGGCGCCGTTTCACCGCGTTTGTGGACCACAAGCCGCTAACGTTCGCGATGGCCAAGATTTCAGAGCCTTGGTCGGGTCGGCAGCAAAGACAGCTGGCCGCGATATCGGAGTTCACCACCGATATTTAGCATGTCGCGGGCAAACATAATGTAGTGGCAGACTGTCTTTCGCATGCAGTAGCAGCGCCAGGCCCCGTGGGGGCAGGCTCGGCAGCCGTGGCCTCGGGCCGGGGTTGTGGTGCGGAAGCGCACGCAGCCCCGGTCCGCGTAGGTTTAGATTATGCAGCCATGGCCGCAGAGCAGGTTAGCGACGCGGATGTGCGCGCGCTCCAGTCTGGACCAACAGGGTTAAGGCTGGAGCACAGAGTGCAGCAAATAGGTATGCCCCCCCTAATCTGCGAAGTCTCCACGGGGCGAGCCCGTGGTTCCAGCTGCATGGCGCCGCCGCGTTTTTGACTCAATCCATTCTCTGGCCCACCCGGGGGTCTGCACATCGATTAAGATGGTGGGGGAGAAATTTGTTTGGCTGGGGTTGCGTAAACAGGTCAAGGAATGGGCAGCTTCATGCGTAGCGTGTCAGCGAGCCAAAATACACAAGCACACTAGAGCTCCTTTGGAGCCTTTTCACATTCCGGCTAAGCAATTTGATCATGTGCATGTGGACTTGGTGGGTCCTCTTCCGTTGTCGCAGGGGTGCATACACCTTTTGACGATGGTAGACCGCACCACGCGTTGGCCAGAAGTGGTTCCTCTGGCGTCAACTACAGCAGAAGAAGTTGCACGCGCGTTTTTAACAGCTTGGGTTGCGCGTTTTGGAGTTCCGTCGGACATAATGTCCGACAGGGGTCCCCAATTTGTTTCCAAACTCTGGTCATCGATGGCCCACAGCCTAGGGGTGAAGATTCACCGCACTACCGCGTATAACCCCCAGGCTAACGGTTTGTGCGAACGCTTTCATAGGTCATTGAAAGCAGCCCTCAGAGCGTCTCTTACGGATACAAATTGGGTGGATAAACTTCCATGGGTTTTATTGGGGTTGCGCTCTGCACCTAAGGAGAATTTGCAGGCCTCACCAGCTGAATTAGTTTTTGCACAACCCCTCCATTTGCCAGGGGAATTCCTTCCCGACAATCCTGCGCCAAATTGCCCCCCCGATCAACTGTTGCAGAGCGGCACAGGATCAAACACCCTTCCTGGCCCAGTTCATCACAGTTTTCCACGCGTTTTTGTGCCGAAGGCTTTGAAAAATGCGGAGTTTGTTTTTGTTAGACATGATGCACAACGCCCAGGTTTGCGGCCGCCTTATGACGGGCCTTTCAGAGTGTCGGAAACAGGGGAGAAGCATTTTTTGCTAGTTTTAGGAGGCAGAGAAGAGTTGATTTGCATAAACAGACTCAAACCTGCTTTTGTTCTGGCTGATGAACACGTGTAGTTGGCGAAGGCCCCCCGCCGTGGCAGGCCGCTGAGAAGGCATTCTTCGGACCCCCCACAGAGATGTGCTAACAGTTCTGATCCACAGGTGCAGGAGGACGCTGCTGAAGGAACAATGCCGACTTTCAGCAGATATGGCAGGAGGTTAAGACCTAAACAATTGGTGGATTGATTTTTGATATGTGGTTATGTTTTCTGTCATTCATTTCTGATGAGGTTTTGTCCCTTAGTAGACGTTTGGGGGGGGGGGGGGGTTATGTGGCACATATGTTGGGTTCATATTTTCCACAAATGTATTGCTGTATGTGTATTGGGTGCTTCACGTCTCACGGGACAAAGAAGGTCTGGATCGGCAGAGATCTGCAGGAGATAACGAGGAGGTGTGAGATTTGGCCTTTTGTCTCAGAGAAGATGCCCCAGAAGGATTTCCGGATCATTGAAGAATGAGAGACAATGGTGACAGATCAAAGAGTTGCATTGTGACTGGGATTAAGTACCATGTGACTGTATGTTTGCTAAAGCACCATGTGACTTAGGTTTCGATGCTCCAGGAGTATAAAAGTGTGATGTTACATTGATCAGCCGCTTTTCTTGTTGAGAGGTTGATAGAGCATGTGTTCTGACAATAAAGCTGAACCTGAGAAATAAACTCAGTCTCATCCTTGAGCACATCCTCTACAATGTGAAAAATATTGAGTTACCCCCATTCATTAGACTTCTTAACTGTGTAGTCCTCTATTGGAGGGGGGGGGGGGCTATCCCAGCATCAAAGAGTCAGACTTTTTTTGTAATTATTTAAAGTGAACTTGGGTAGCTATTCTCCAAGCTTTCTGAAGATTTTTCAAAGTTTTCTCTAGACATTGACAGATTTTCACTCATTTTCAGTCTAGTCATTAAACCCCACAATTGTCTAGTTTCCTCCCCCCAAAAAACTGAACAAGTGAAAAACAAAGAAATGTCAGGCCTATAAAACAAAAAAGCTTATAGCAACTGAAAGTCATGTCCTTAATAGGAAACCCAACAGTCAATGACAGAGTAGCTCATTCCAGCCTGACAAAATCACCCCAGGAATGTGCAGCTCTCCTGACCATCGACTTTGACCGTAAGCACAACCTGGATGCAGACCCGAGGACCCTTGTGAGATGAGCATTGAGGGAATTTCCAAAGAGTAATGATTTTTCTGAACTCACCTAAGTGCCCAGATCTCCTGACCTCTGACCTTGAGCACAACCCAGATGCAGACCCACCATGAGGATGAGAGTTTGGTGAGCATCGGTGCAAATGCCTAATAGAAGTAGCGATTCTCATGAAATGTGGACAGACGGGACAGTGCATCATCATCATCATCATTAGCTCCTTTCACACAAAGACCTGACTTGGGAGCTAAATGATACATCTGATCCTTCAGTTTGATCATCCATCTTCTACTTATTTTTCCTGGGATCTGGGTCACGGAGGCAGCATCCATCATCAAAAATAATTTCAGTGAAAGTGTGGTTGTTGTCAAGAAGACATTCTCAAGGACGGGCAATAGGGAGAAAGGGCCAAATTACCCAATTAATCCAAATTTAAAATGTGGGATCATCCTAATGCCAAACGGCAGCCAAAATCCCAAGAACAGCTTTGGAACATTCTTCATAGTCTGGATAGCTTTCTACAGATTTTAGACATTTATGTATTTATTTAGGTTAACTGGCATCAAAAACTGGGGATTTTAAATTGTCCTTAGGTATGACTGGGAGAGTGAAAGGTTGTCTGTCTCTCTTGTGTTGGCCCTGCCAGGGATGAGAATGGGGTTTGGGAAAAAAAGAGGAAATTAAGCCGGGGGTCTTGAGGGACACAGGCCCCCAAGCCGGATCCAAGGCAGAGCCTTGGTGTGTGTGTGTGTGTGTGTGGGTCTAGGGGGGCAACGCCCCCCAGAAGCTAACGAAATCTGGCGTTTTAGAATGCTCAAATGTGGTCTTATATTTAAAGTTAGAAGTAAGTACAAATGCATTTATAGTTTCCTTTTTTAATCTGCTGTTGCATCACGTGTAATCATGTTCAGTACTGTTTTGATTCAGTGTCACACTTGAGAAATAGAAAATGTCACTTCCATATTTACATGCCTGTGCTACTACTCTATGAACTTATGTACAAGTCAATGTATTCTTCACACCTAATTGTGCAATTTCTTCTTCTTGGCTACCAAAGCCTGGAGCCGTTGTTGCCTTCCTCTTCTCTGATTTTCTGTGGGCAAGCAGTGCCTGCTTAGCTGCAGCTTCTCTGTTCTTTTTCATGGCTGCCTTGCTTGCCACAGAATCATGTTGAAGATTTGAGTTCTGTTTCATTTCCTTCCCTCTCATGCCTGTAGGCACTTGCTGGATATGACAAAGGAAATCATAACAAAATCGCCGATTGGTTGCTTCAATAAGCATCAGCCAATCAGTGGCCTTGTTGCATTACATTACTGATCTTGCTGGGTAGCGCGTTCTGCGCGGTGGATTTTAGCAGCCGATCGAAAATATGACTCGCCGATCATAACATACCTCACCCCCCACCCCCTAAAATTTTCTCCTCGAATTTAGACGATTCACGAGAATGACCCTAGACATGATCAAATCCGCGTTAAATTCTCATCCCTGCCTGCGATGGACTGGCGATCTGTCCAGCGTGTACCCTGTCTCTCGCCCAAAGATGCTGGGATAGGCTCCAGCGCCCCCGCAACCCGAACAGGATTACGCGGAAGATGAATGAATGAATGTAGTTACTCTGCCTTTTCGCACTTTTTTTCCCCCTCTTTTGGCTGCTGCTTTTTGGGGTTACCACAATGTATCATCATCGCATGTCGATTTAGCAAGGACTTCTATGCTGGATGCCCTTCCTGATACAACCCTGCCCATTTATCTAGGCTTGGGACCAGTACAGGCAGTACGTTGGCATGTGGCACCCCCTGTGGGTAACCAACATTCCTCCTCCCATACTATTATGCTAAGCACCAAGCTAGAAGGTGGCAAGTACCATTTTTACATGTCCTTTTGGTATGACTCAGCTGGGCACAAAAACAGCAAACTACTAAACATTATATCAAGTTTGTTTGAAATAAGTACCCTGCCTGATGTTTATAAATACATCACAATGGCAAAGTTGCTGTCAAAGGTGAAGAATCCTAATTTAATACCAATTTAGTTGAAAACATTTCTCAGAATGAGTGTTCAATTTTTCCCCAAGTACTTCAGTTTCAGTACTCACCAATACTGCAACAGAATGTCAGAAATCTTCTGTCCACAGACTGCTCATCTTTAAAAATCCGTCCACATTTGACATTTCTATGACAGTTCTACTTACTATAACTAGAGGTAACTGCTGTTCTAAAGGTATACATCACAATTCAGTTAATTATCCAGATATAATTTTTAAGATCCTTTCAACTTCAGTGAGACAGATGTAAACAGTATAAACAGACCTCTGAAATCTAAACCAAAACCTTTAATCACAGTATAAACAATTACAAATGACAAAAAGTTGAGGAATTAAGAACAGTAAGTCCATAAATGTCCCAAAGGAAAAAGCCTGATCGTGGACGGGTTCTCCAAAATTTCTCATCCAGCATCAGCCCACTTGCTGCCGTCACGCCTGGTCCACGTGGATGTCATTGGTCTCAGACCTGACTCACGTGGGTCACGGTTCCAGTTCTTACAGCCATGACATCACAGCGACGGCGGAGAAGGCTGCTTACTTGGACCTCTGTCTCATCTTTCTCCTTTTGCGCTTCAGTCTGCACCACAATCAACAAGAAAGGCAAGTCAGACAAAAAGTGATCCAAACTGTTAAAGGTTGCATGTTTTATCATCCCGATTAAAAACCGCTTGCGTAAACAGGGGAGTCTTACCTGCGCATGCGCTTCTTTCTCCACTGCAAACCAGACGTGAGATGTTAAATTTGATTTTAAACGTAAATGGGAAAATGTGTACAAAGAAATAATAAAGCAGATAAGCTGAGAAGCACGACATAACTGGCATGTTTGGTTTAGTCATATAGCCACAAAATTGCTACAATAGGCTAGCTGCTAGTAGCAGTTAGCGCTCTGAAATTCCCATTTATCACCATAAAATAAAGAAAAACACAAACCTTAGCTCTCATGTTGGGATCGCAAGGCTGAAAACAGAAGGAAAATGGAAGTTATTGCTTCGGTTAAGTTAAGATGAAGATGATTAGTTCAGATTCTGAGAACTAATAATTCTACGTACCCACCGTTAAGAAATCGTCTCCGCGAAGAACGTCACATCTAAGCGACGGTTGTCTTCTTCTTCTTTATCTTCTTCTCTCGGTTACTGGCGGATAGCAAACAACTGAAAGGTGCATACCGCCACCTACTGTACAAGAGTGTGTAACATTATGTCATATGAGCCCGACCCCTAAATTCTTTGACTTAATCCTGTGTTATTTGAAAAAGAGATAAGAGCCCTTTTCGTGATTCTTATTGCCTCTCCATCTCCATCTGTTCCCAGAATTTCTTTCATTTCCATATTTGTGACAGTGTAATAAGATGTGCTCAACATTTTCTTTTTTTTTCCACAATATTTTTATTGAACCTTTTTTTTATACACACATGGCACAGACAGTCAAACACTAACACTAAAGTAATTTAAAAATTAAAAAAAACCCCACTAACAACAACAAAAAAAAAATACTAAAAACAACAACCATTAACAAAAGCAAACCAACAACAGTGCTCCTCTGTTTAGTCTAGGTAATCTATTACATAAGTATACATAATATACAGTACATTCACCAGTTTGGAATTTGCAAGGTCCACACATATCATTCACCTTCTTCAGAAGTTATGTTTAATTTCTTTACATAATCAATGAAAGGTCTCCATATATTCTCAAACACATTTTCCTTTGATTTCAGTATGTATGTTATTTTTTCTAGTGGAAGGTTTGTTAACATCTGTCTTAACCACTGAGTCACATCTGGTCTATGAGTCTTTTTCCACAGTAGTGCAATACATTTTTTGGCATTAAGCAAACCGAGGTCTATGAATGCTCTTTCACTCTTATTAAAGTTATGTTTTTCTTGATACAGACCCAACAAAAACAGTTTAGGGTTCAACGTGAATTGTTTTGAAATTACTTTTTCAATTGTTACCCTCACCTCTTCCCAAAACATTCTGATTTTTCTACATTCCCATAAAGAGTGAAATAGGGTTCCTTTACTTTCCATACATAATTCCTCGTATGTTTACTTGTAAATATACTTGGCAATAAAGCTGATTCTGATTCTGATTCTGACATTTTGTGCATGTATCTGGTATGTTTTTGTTAAATCTATTTAACTCCACCGGTGTAACATACATCCACATTAACCATTTAAAATGTATCAGTTTAAGACGTACATTTATTGATTTGGTTTGAGCTCCTGCCCAAGCCATTTCCCATTGTTCCTCTGAAATTTCAATTTGCAGGTCTTCTTTCCAATAATCCAGTCTTTTCTGTGAGTTTTCACTTGAGAATAGTGTCAATGAGTTATAAAACTCTGAAATAATACCCTTTCTCTTACTATCTTTAGTCAAAATTTTTTCCAAGGATGAATAAGTAGGTCGAGTGAGAGCATTATTTTGATTTGATCGAATAAAATTTCTAAGCTGAAGATATTTAAAAAAGTGTGTTCTATTAAGATTGAATTTAATCCTCAGTTCTTCAAAGGACATTATGTTATTTGAACGTGACAAATATAAATCTTGAATTTTTTGAATCCCTTTTAAATTCCATACTTTAAATACAGCATCCGCTCTCCCTGGTGTAAAATATTGATTACCCCAATATTGGGCTAAATTGTGACAATAAGTGTGGTTCTTTTAAATATTTTTTGGTTTCACACCATATTTTGATCATGTGCTTTACAATTGGATTTTTAACTTGTTTCTGTAATATTTTAGCCGAGTCTGAATATATGAATATGGGAAGAGGTAAAGGTAAATTGTATGATTCCATTTCAGTCCAGTGAGGAGGATCATTTGATGAAAAATAATATGTCATAGACCTCAGTTGTGCTGACCAGTAATACAACATAAAGTTTGGACATTTCAGACCTCCACGATCAAATGGTAAATATAGTAAGGACAAACGTAATCTAGCCTTCCTATTGTTCCATATAAATTCCACTAACGTTTTTTTAATTCTTGAGAATAGATCTGAAGGTGGTGGTAAAGGAATGTTTTGAAATAAATAAAGTATTTTTGGTAAGATATTACTTTTAAGTATATTAATTCTCCCGATCATCGACATTGGTAGTGACATCCATCTCTGAAGTAACTCATTAATGTCTGTCATTAAGGCTTCATAGTTGGCACTGGCGACTGATTCTAGCTTAGGCAAAATTTGAATTCCTAAATATTTAAACTGATTTACAACATTGAATTGATTTTCCTCAGGAGCTGGGTGATTTCTCTGGGTCTCATTTAGCATTAATATTGAAGATTTTGTTTTATTTATTTTATATCCTGATATTTCCCCAAAGTTCTTTATTAAATTTAACAAGGTCGGAATTGATTTTTTAAAATTCGACATAAACAAAATTATGTCATCGGCATACAGGGAAATTTTATGTTCTGTTGATCCTACTTTAATTCCATATATTTGTGGATGTAAACGTACTGCCATCGCTAAAGGTTCAATTGCCATAGTAAACAATAAGGGTGAAAGTGGACAGCCTTGTCTACATCCTCTGTTGATTTTTATTGATTTTGAGATATTGCTGTTTGTTAGGATTTCTGCTGTAGCATTTTTGTATATTATCTGGACCCATTTTATGAAATTATTTCCAAGTCCAAACCTTTGTAGGACTTCAAAAAGATAGGGCCATTCAACCCTATCAAAGGCTTTTTCAGCGTCCAATGATAGGAGAGCTGTATCCGGTGCTTCTTTATTGGAATAAATAATATTAAATAGTCTTCTTACATTATGGAAGCCTTGTCTTCCCATTATAAAGCCATTCTGATCTCGGTTAATAATATTTGGTAATATTTCTTGTAGTCGTTTTGCTAAAATTTTACAGATTATCTTAAGATCAGCATTTAATAGGCTTATTGGTCTCATGTTTTCACATTTATTAGGGGGTTTACCTGGTTTTGGCAACAGTATAATTAAGGCATTATTCATGTATGGTGGTAAATTACCATTTTGAAATGCTTCTAAAACCATTTCCAAAAGTGGTTTTATTAATTTATTCTTAAATTTTTTATAGAGGTCAACTGGAAGACCATCTGGTCCTGCTCTTTTTCCTGATTTCATATTATCAATGGCTAGCCCAACTTCTTCTTGACTAATTTTAGACTCCAGTATCTCCCTGTTTTCATTTAGAATACACGGTATAGATAATCCTCCCAAAAACCCATTTAGTTTTGTTAAGTCAGTTTCATTTTTTGTATCATATAGTTTTTCATAGTAATCTCTAAAGGCACTATTAATTTCTAAAGGATCTATAACTACCTGTCCATTACTTATAATACTGGTAATTGGTGTTTTAGATTCTAATTGTTTAATCTGCCATGCCAATAATTTTCCTGATTTTTCACCTTGTTCATAAAAAGTTTGCTTCAATCTTAGAAGACTCGAGGCAGCTCTATTCGCTGATTTTTTTTTATCATATTCAGCTCTCAGAATCAGTAATTCGTTCTCTAACTGTGGGTTACTTCCTGCATACACCTTTTCTTGAAGAATTTTTATTTTATGTTCCAAATGGACTCTCTCCTCTCGAGTCTTCTTAGATTTTGAACCTGTATAACTAATAATATGCCCCCTAATAAAAGCTTTGAAAGCTTCCCACTTTATACATGCCGTTGTTTGTGTAGTATTAATATCAAAGAACTCATCTATCTGTTTTTCTATGTACTTAACAAATTCCTCATCCTGAAGCCATTTATGCTGAAAATGCCACCTATCTGGATCCTTTGTCAATTTCTTTTCTACATATACAGTGGGGCAAAAAAGTATTTAGTTAGCCACCAATTGTGCAAGCTCTCCCACTTAAAAGATGAAAGAGGTCTCCAATTTTCATCACAGGTATACCTCAACTATCAGAGACAAAATGAGAAAAAAAAACCAAACAGAAAATCACATTGTCTGATTTTTAAAGAATTTATTTGCAAATTATGGTGGAAAATAAGTATTTGTCACCTACAAACAAGCAAGATTTCTGGCTCTCACAGACCTGTAACTTCTTCTTTAAGAGGCTCCTCTGTCCTCCACTCGTTACCTGTATTAATGGCACCTGTTTGAACTCATTATCAGTATAAAAGACACCTGTCCACAACCTCAAACAGTCAGACTCCAAACTCCACTATGGCCAAGACCAAAGAGCTGTCAAAGGACCCCAGAAACAAAATTGTAGACCTGCACCAGGCTGGGAAGACTGAATCTGCAATAGGTAAGCAGCTTGGTGTGAAGAAATCAACTGTGGGAGCAATTATTAGAAAATGGAAGACATACAAGACCACTGATAATCTCCCTCGATCTGGGGCTCCACACAAGATCACACCCTGTGGGGTCAAAATGATCACGAGAACGGTGAGCAAAATCCCAGAACCACACGGGGGGACCTAGTGAATGACCTGCAGAGAGCTGGGACCAAAGTAACAAAGGCTACCATCAGTAACACACTACGCCGCCAGGGACTCAAATCCTGCAGTGCCAGATGTGTTCCCCTGCTTAAGCCAGTAAATGTCCAGGCCCGTCTGAAGTTTGCTAGAGAGCATTTGGATGATCCAGAAGAGGACTGGGAGAATGTCATATGGTCAGATGAAACCAAAATAGAACTTTTTGGTAAAAACTCAACTTGTCATGTTTGGAGGAGAAAGAACACCATACCTTCTGTGAAGCATGCAGGTGGAAACATTATGCTTTGGGGCTGTTTTTCTGCAAAGGGACCAGGACGACTGATCCTATATGCTATGTTGATTATCTTAGACGTTTGGGGGGGGGGGGGGGGTCATGTGGGACACATATGTGGGTTTCATATGCTTCACATGTATATTACTGTATGCTTATTGTATGCTTGGGCAATGGATCGGCGTTCTCGTCGCGCCCTCCGCCAGTACCCGAGCTCGCCTGGGGAAGCTAATGATCCTACCAGCAGACTAAATTCGAAGAGACGACGCCTCTGTGCCAAGTCAAAGAAGAATCCTAGTCACAGTCCTAAAGCCGAAAGCAAACAGCCCCAAGAGCACTTTGTGGTAGGATCTGCCCTTCGCATATTACAACTAAACGTTGAAGGCCTATCTGCAGCCAAGCGAAGCCTTATCGAAGTCCTCGCCTTCCAACATTCGATTGATGTAATCTGCCTCCAAGAGACTCATATTGGCACAGAGGAAGCTGGCCGCTTCACCATCAAAGGCTTTGACCTCCTGTGCTATGTTCTACATGCTAAACATGGACGTGCCACCTATGTGCGTTCTGACATAGTTGAAGCAAATCACCTGATAACAACACATTTCTCAGACACCATAATCATTGGTGGCTTCCATATTGTCAATGTGTACAAGCCCCCTAATGCCAACTGGGATCTGCAGGTCTTACCCACCCTACCCCACCCTGCCATCTATGTGGGGGACTTTAACAGCCATCACCCTGACTGGGGGTACCCAGCAGTGGACAGTGATGGGGAGGCACTTTCAGACTGGGCATCCAGAAATGACCTCGCTTTGATATACGACCTCAAACAAAGAGGAACCTTCCACTCTGCTAGGTGGAAGAAGGACTATTCTCCTGACCTGTGTTGGGTCAGCTCTTTGAATGGGGAGCCATATCCTACACAGATCCTCATTCTTGATGATTTTCCACACAGCCAACACCGGCCCCTGCTTGTACACATTGGCCTACAACTTCCAGTCATATACAGCCCAAGGAAGATGTGCTGGAACTTCCGCAAAGCCAACTGGAAGAAATTCAGTGAAACTCTGGACCGGAGTGTTGTTACCATCCCACTCCACACCATCACTGTAGATGAAGCATACAACCGCTTCTGCAGCGCAATCTTCAAGGCTGCCCATACTGCAATCCCACGAGGCTACCGACCCCTCTATGTCCCATGTTTGGACGGAGAAAGTGCTGCCCTCCTACAATCCTATCAAACATCAGGGGACCCAGAGATAGCAGACCATCTCATTGAATCGCTAAATACAGCCCGGCGAAAGAAATGGGAGGAGACAGTTGCTGACCGGAGCTTTACCCACTCTAGCAGGAAATGTTGGAGCCTCATCCGTCGCCTAGGAGCTGCACAGAAGCCCCCTAGCCAAAGCCGAGCATCCGTCACACCCAACCAAGTTGCATCCCACCTACTGACTATCGCCAAAGCACCCCAAGACAAAGACACCAGAAGAGCAGTTACAACTGAGCTAAAAAAACACCAAAAAATGCCTGTAGAGGAAACGAACCCTGAACCCTTCGAGGCTGCTGAACTGGAGAAAGTCCTACAGGGCCTGAAATGTGGAAAGGCAGCAGGATACGATAACATCTTCCCAGAATTCATGAAAAATCTTGGCCCCCGAGCCCTAACCTGGTTGACACAATTCTACACAAGGATCACACAAACGAACTCGATCCCAAAGAAATGGCGGACAGCAAAGGTCATTGCCATCCCAAAACCTGGCAAAGACCACAAACTACAAGCAAGCTACCGCCCAATCTCCCTACTCAGCGTTCCTTACAAAATCATGGAGCGCCTAATACTGCAACGCATTTCCCCAGAAATAGAGGATATTCTAAGTGTGGATCAAGCAGGTTTCCGCAAGGACCGCAGTACAGGAGAACAAGTACTGGCCCTAACCACCTTCATTGAAAATGGCTTCGAGAGCAGACTGAAGACAGGGGCTGTGTTTCTCGATCTTACAGCCGCCTATGATACGGTCTGGCACAAAGGCCTCCTCCTGAAACTTATAAAGGCGATCCCTGCTTGGGCAACAGCAATTATAAAAACCCTGCTGACCAACCGAAGGTTCAGAGTCCATCTCAGTCAGAACACAAGTGCATGGAGAATGCAGAAAAACGGACTCCCACAAGGCTCAGTTCTAGCTCCAACTCTGTTCAACCTCTACATAAACGACCTGCCTACTACAAAATCCCGCAAATTCATCTATGCAGACGACATCTGTTTGGCATTCCAAGCACCAGACTTTGAACCACTGGAACGGGTGCTCACGGAAGATCTTGCTAAACTGGACCAGTTCTGCAAAATCTGGCGCCTAAAACCAAGCCCAGCAAAAACCGTCTCCAGTGTATTTCATCTCCACAATGCAAAAGCTGCCAGAGAACTAAACATCCACCTGAGTGGACTCACGCTTAAGCATGCCCCAAATCCAACTTATCTTGGAGTGACCCTTGATAGGACCTTATCCTTCAAGGAACATCTAAAGGGGACGGCTGCTAAGGTGAAAGTACGAAACAACCTGCTCTGCAAGCTCGCTGGTGCAAAATGGGGGGCGGCAGTCTCCACCCTGCGCACCTCAGCACTGGCCCTTTCATACTCTGTAGCAGAATATTGTGCCCCTGTCTGGTCCAGGTCATCTTACACACACCATGTAGACACCCAGCTCAACTCAACCATGAGAACTATAACTGGAACAATCCGCTCAACACCACTCCCCTGGCTCTCTGTACTGTCAAACATAGCCCCTCCACACATCCGGCGAGCAGCATTAACTCAAAGGATGCTCCAAAAAATTAAAGATTTTCCTCACTTACCAATCCATGCAGATATCTACACCCCACCCACTCCCCGACTTTCATCCAGACGGCCGATTTGGAAAAACCCTCCCCCAGCTGACTTTACCATCCAGACAGCTTGGCAAGAGGAATGGGAGACCAAGGAGGTCCCAAACAAACAGCTGGTGATAAACCCCAACCAACAGGTCCCGGGCATCAACCTCCCAAGGAGACAGTGGTCTACACTCAATCGCTTCAGGACTGGACATGGCCCCTGCTTGGCCAGCCTTCACAGATGGGGCAGTAGCCCTAGCCCACTGTGCGCATGTGGAGAGGAGCAAACTATGGAACACATCATAGAGGCTTGCCCTCTCCAAAGACTGGAAGGAGGATTACACACCCTCCATACAGCAAACCAGGAGGCAACTGCTTGGCTTAAGGACTTTGCATTCGCTAAATAAATTGTATGCTTCACGTCTCAGAGGAACAAAAGGACTGAACCTCCTAGGGGTAACAGGAGGATGTGAAATCTGGCCTTTTGTATGCAAAGAGATGGGCTTGAGGGATTTCCCGACCACCAGTGACTTTAGGTGGGGAGTAGAAGACCGGGAGGAAGATGCATTGTGATTTGGGTTTAAAAGACAATGTGACTGTGTGCTTTGATGTCCTGGGTATAAAAGGGACAGATGTTGGGGGATTCACTCTCTTTCACTGTTTTTGGATGATGTTGGAGAATGTGAATAAATTTGACTTGTGAAATAAACTCAGCCTCGTCCTTCCACATTCTCTACAAGTGGTTGAGTAGTTATTCACGAAAATGACATTTTCCGTAATGGCGGCCACAGTTCCACCCATACAGTGTTTGTGTGTACGTTTTCAGATTCCTTGACCACGAAAACAAATGACTAGCAATTGGATTGACAATGATAGGATTAGTGGTTCAGTAGTTATTCACGAAAATGGCATTTTCAATTCAATTCAATTCAATTCAACTTTATTTATATAGCGCCATTTCACAACAACAGTCATCTCATAGCACTATCAACTGTAGGGGGGAACCCCCACAGTTGCAGAAAGACCCCAGCAATCAGGCGATCCCCTGTGAGCAAGCACTTGGCGACGGTGGAGAGGAAAAACTCCCTTTTAAGGGAAGAAACCTCCAGCAGAGCCAGGCTCAGGGAGGGGCAGTCATCTGCTGCGACTGGCTGGGGGGTGAGGGGATAGAGAAGAAGAAAAGAACAGACATGTAGAGAGCAAACTGCACGATGGGGACTCAATCTATGGGAGAGAACAAACAGATGTTAATGACCAGCAAAAAAAAAATATTTCATAGAGAGTGAGGAAAGGAGTGAGGCCCAGTGCATTACTGGAGGTCCCCTGGCTGACTAAACCTATTAGCAGCATAACTAAGGGAGGGTTCAGAAACACATGATCCCTCCCTAATTGTAGGCTATATCAAAAAGGTAGGTTTTAGCCCTATTCTTAAAAACAGAGATCGAGTCTGACTCCCGAATCCAGATTGGCAGCTGATTCCACAGGAGAGGAGCTTGATAACTGAAGGCTCTGCCTCCCATTGTACTTTTGGAGATTCTAGGTATTACAAGTAATCCTGCATTTTGGGAGCGTAGTGCTCTGTTAGGATAATACGGTAGTATCAGATCTTTTAAATAAAAAGGAGCCTGATTGTTTAGAGCATTGTAAGTAAGAAGAAGGATTTTAAACTTAATTCTAAACTCTATGGGAAGCCAATGAAGGGAGGCCAGAACCGGAGAGATATGATCTCTCTTTCTAGTACCTGTTAAAACTCTTGCTGCAGCATTTTGGATCAGCTGAAGACTTTTTAAAGATGTTTTAGGACAGCCTGATAATAAAGAATTACAATAATCTAATCTCGAGCTAACAAAAGCGTGGATCAATTTCTCAGCATCACTCTGAGACAAGATGCTCCTAATCTTGGCAATATTACGCAAATGATAGAAGGCAGTCTTAGAAACAAATTTAATATGTGAATTGAAGGACAAATCCTGATCAAAAATAACTCCAAGGTTCCTCACAGAGCTATTAAGAGAAAGAGTAACCGCATCCAAACTGGAAGTTTGATTTGGAAAGGAATTTCTAAGGTTTTTTGGACCAACAAGAATTACTTTAGTCTTATCTGAATTTAATAGCAGGAAATTACAAGTCATCCAAGCTTTGATTTCCTTAAGACAGGCTTCTAACTTGGCTAATTGATTACTATCATCTGGCTTCATTGACAGGTATAATTGTGTGTCATCTGCATAACAATGAAAATGTATACAGTGCTTTCTAATAATGTTGCCTAACAGAAGCATATATAAACTAAAAAGAGTAGGGCCTAGCACAGATCCCTGTGGAACTCCATGACTAAGCTTTGAGTTGAAAGAAAACTCATTATTTACATGAACAAACTGGAACCTATCAGATAAATAAGATCTAAACCATTGCAACGAAGTTCCATTAAGTCCAACATAGTGTTCTAATCTATCAAGTAGAATATTATGATCGATAGTATCAAAAGCTGCACTAAGGTCTAAAAGGACAAGTACAGAAACTAGTCCATTATCAGATGCAATGAGGAGGTCGTTAGTGACCTTCGCTAAGGCTGTTTCAGTACTATGATGGATTCTAAACCCAGATTGAAACTCTTCAAGTAAACCATTTCCCTGCAGGTGGTCAAATAATTGCGTAGCAACAACTCTTTCTAAGATTTTTGAAATGAAAGGGAGATTAGAGATTGGTCTATAGTTAGCTAAAGCTCCTGGATCTAGCGTTGGCTTTTTGAGTAAGGGTTTAATTACAGCCGTTTTAAAAGCCTGCGGTACATGGCCTAAAGTTAATGAAGAATTGATTATATGAAGAATAAAGCTACCAATAAGTGGGAAGACTTCTTTAAATAACCTGGTAGGAATAGGGTCTAAAAGACAAGTTGAAGGTTTGGATGAGGAAACTATTTTGTCTAACTCACAAAGGTCGATTGGAGTAAACTCATCAAGACAGACATCAAAAGAAGGAGTTGTAGTAGTTACAGTATTTAAGTTAACTGTGGGAAGAATCTGATTGAATTTATCTCTGATGGATGAAATTTTATTATTGAAAAAGTTCATAAAGTCCTGACTAGTAAGCTCTAAGGGAATGCTAGGATTGACAGAGTCCTGACTCTTTGTCAACCTGGCTACAGTGCTGAAAAGAAACCTGGGATTATTCTTGTTCTCTTCTATTAATGCAGAGTAATAACTCGTTCTAGCTTTTCTAAGAGATTTTTTATAAATTAAAAGATGATTTCTCCAAGCTAAATAGATTTCATCTAAATTAGTAGAGCGCCATTTTCTTTCTAATTGACGAGTCTTCTGTTTTAAGGTACGAGTTTCTGTGTTGAACCAAGGAATTAGAAATCTCTGATTAGACTTTTTCTTTTTTAAGGGGGCCACCAAGTCTAGAGTCTGATGCAGAGAAGCTGAAACACTATCCACCATGTTATCAATTACAGAAGGAGCAAGCTGTCTATAGCTTATTTCCGTTGTGTTGACACATGGCATAGAGGAAACAATCTGCATAAATTTGGAAACAGCATCATCTGAGAGGCATCTACTGTAATAATATTTTTCTTTAGGAGCCAAATAGTCAGAAATAGTAAAATCAAAGGTTAACAGACAATGGTCTGACAGTACAGGGTTATGAGGAGACACAACAAGATTTTCTATTTCTATGCCATATGTCAAAACAAGGTCCAATGTATGGTGGAGGTAATGAGTAGAATTTCCTACTTTCTGAGAAAACCCAATCGAGTCGAATATTGAATTGAATGCCACATTAAGGCAGTCACTATCTACATCCACATGTATATTAAAGTCCCCTACTATAATTATTCTATCAGATTTCAGCACTAAATCAGCTAAGAAATCAGCAAATTCGGATAAAAATTCTAAGTAGGTTGATGGGGGACGATAAACTATGGCAAATAAAATTAGGTTTAACCTAAAATTGCTAAAGTGCCCAATACTGAGGACCAGGCCCTCAAAGGAATTATAACATGTTTTTTGCTTTACATTAACTAGTAATTTGGAATGGTAAATTGTTGCTACTGTAGAGGAGCTGGAAATGATGAGGCGATTTTGTATTAAAAACAGAGTCTTTAATGAACAGCTCTCCTATCTTGTCTCATCTGGTGCAGAGCTTGGCAGAAGGCAAAAAGGAAGCTTTCTGCCCAGCTCGCTGGTTAAATACAGGCACACATCAAAGACATGCATCACACAAGCCGACATCCCCTGTTATCTTAATCCCCCCATTGTTCTGTTATCTCCTCTCTTTGTCTTGGGAGGTGATGGGAACTCCTCTCCTCCCCATGGAGGGCGAAGGTGTCTAGTCCGTCTCTGCCGCCGCGTCCTGGGACATGTTTGTTCTTCACACGGTGGGTGAGATTCCTTTGTCCTTTCAGAGGTGTGAAGTTCCTTACATATGCTGTCACAAAACATTTCCACTTGCTCTAACATATGTAGGTATGGGATATATGAGTAATATACTGTATACCACAGGCCCCCCAAACAACTAGGAAAGGACACAAAAAGGTTCACAGTCTAGGGCAGGGGTGTCCAACCATGTGCCATGGAGAGCCAAGACCCTGCAGGTTTTACCTCCAACCAGTGTCTTCAACAGCAGATTTCAGTGAACTTCTTCCCACTGATTGCTGATAAGTGAAAACACCTGCTGAAGAGACTGGGTAGAAGAGAAAACCTGCAGGGTCTTGGCTCTCCATGGCACATGGTTGGACACCCCTGGTCTAGGGTAATTACTACGACATACTACGTGTTACAGCTGTTGCCACAGAAGAAACTTTCAAGCAGCCATGCTCCTAAGAGAGTTCAGTGGTAAACATAACAGCATAGTACAATCATAAGTCAGTCCTAAACTGTTGTAGCACAATTAATGAATAATTGCGGAGTGGTTAATATCAGTCCCTGTGCTGTCTGGGTTTTAATCTTCTCCCAAAACTGCTGTAGGTTGGTTTAGGCGTCCTGCTGGGACCTTCTTGTGAGGAATCTGCAGTGTGGGAAGGAGAGAGATTATTTGTTCCCTGCCTGGGGGCTGAGACTTTTCCCTTGGGGGGTCTACCTCGCCGAGGTGCTCGAGCCAGCTGTGCAGGTTCGTCTCTCAACAAGAAGGCAGGTTTGAGTCTGTCCATGCTGACCGTTTCATTTCTATCCCCATAATCAAGCACAAAGTGTTTGTCACCATGTTCCAGCACTCTGTACGGGCCATCGTATACTGGACTTAACGTTGGTTTTAGAGCTTCATGCTTAACAAAAACAAACTCAGCATTTTTTAAAGTTTGAGGAACAAAAACTCGTGGAAAGGAGTGATGAGCTGGAACGTGGAGAGAGTCCGGTCCGTTACTGCCTAAAAACCTTGGGACTGGGAGGTGCCCTGGTTCCAGGTTTTCTGGTAAAAATTCACCTGGTAGTCTGATAGGCTGAGCAAAGACTAGTTCTGCAGGGGAAGCGTCTAAATCCTCTTTAGGTGCCGCACGCAACCCCAATAAAACCCAGGGAAGTTTATTTACCCAATTTGTGTCCGTTAATGAGGCTCTGAGGGCGGCCTTTAAGGACCTGTGAAAACGCTCGCATAACCCATTAGCCTGAGGGTGATAAGCGGTGGTACGGTGAATTGTTGCCCCTAAACTGTTGGACATGGCTGACCAGAGCTCTGAGACAAATTGAGGCCCCCTATCTGACGTGATGTCTGATGGGACGCCGAAACGTGCCACCCAATTTGTTAGAAAAACGCGAGCGACTTCCTCCGCTGTAGTTGCCACTAGAGGGGCTGCCTCTGGCCAGCGCGTGGTGCGGTCTATCATTGTTAGCAGGTGTGTGAAACCCTGGGAGGAAGGTAGTGGCCCCACGAGGTCGACATGAATGTGGTCAAACCTTCTAGCAGGGATTGGAAAAGGCTCCAGAGGGGCTTTTGTGTGTCTGTGTATTTTGGCGCGTTGACAAGGAATGCAAGTTTTTGCCCATTCTTTTACGTTTTTGCGCAGGCCTGGCCACACAAACTTTTCGGCAACCATTTTGACCGAGGCGCGCACACCTGGGTGCGCGAGGGAGTGAATTGCGTCGAAAATGCGGCGGCGCCAAGCAGCTGGTACTAACGGGTGAGGTCGGCCGGTTGAAACATCGCATATTAGGGGGGGCACGCCGTTGCGCAACCCTTTTTTCTCCAGCCTTAACCCTGTTGGTCCAGACAGGAGCGCGCGCACGTCTGCATCACTGCTTTGTTCTTCCGCCATGGCTGCATAATCTATCCCTTCATGGATAGGTGCTGCGTATGTGTCTGCGTTAGTGAAGAGTTCCGCTGCTGAGGCAGTGTAATCTGTCTCCTCGCGCTCTGGCGGTGCCACAGCGCGAGAGAGACAGTCCGCTACTACGTTAAGTTTGCCTGCTACGTGTCGAATGTCTGTGGTGAACTCTGAAATCGCAGCTAGCTGTCTTTGTTGTCTGCCCGACCATGGTTCTGAAATTTTAGCCATAGCAAAAGTGAGCGGCTTATGGTCCACAAAAGCCGTGAAACTCCGCCCTTCTAACCAAAACTGGAAGTGGTGGATGGACAAATGAAGCGCCAACAGCTCTCTGTCAAAAGTGCTGTATTTGCGTTCAGTTGGGTTTAGCGATTTGCTAAAGAATGCTAAAGGTTGCCAGACCCCGCTGACAAGTTGTTCTACAACTGCCCCTATGGCCAGGTCTGAAGCATCTGTGGTTAGTGCAATGCGGGCCGCGGGATCTGGGTGGACTAACATTGTGGCATTAGCTAGGGCGTTTTTTACTTCCGCGAAAGCGCGTTCGCGCTCCGGGGTCCATTCGACCGCGTTGGAAGCTTTCTTTTTTTTAAGCGCGTCATATAGGGGCTGCATGAGCTGAGCTGCGTGGGGGAGGAAGCGGATGTAAAAATTAACCATCCCCAAAAATTCCTGTAGCGATTTGACCGTTTGGGGCCGTGGAAAACCTACTATCGCATGAACTTTGTCTGGAAGCGGAACTACCCCCTTCGTGGAGACTTTATGTCCCAAAAAATCAATTTGCGATACGCCGAATGTGCATTTGGCTGGATTGATTATTAGTCCATGCTCTTCCACCCTCTGAAAAACGGTAGTGAGGTACTGCTCGTGCTCTTCCTCAGACGGGCTGGCTACCAGCATGTCGTCGAGGTAGACAAAAACAAAGGGGAGGTCGCGTAGGACTGCGTCCATCATACGTTGAAAAGTTTGGGCAGCGCCTTTGAGGCCGAAAGGCATTCGCAGGAATTCAAAAAGGCCAAAAGGGGTTATAACCGCTGTTTTAGGAATGTCTTCAGCTCAGACTGGGACTTGGTGATAACCGCGGACTAAGTCTATCTTTGAAAAAATGCGCGCACCCGCTAGATGCAGTGAAAAGTCCTGAATGTGAGGGATTGGGTAGCGGTCATGCGCTGTGGGTTGTGGTTCTCCATGGCTCGGGGCGTCAGTTTTGAGGTCCGCGGATGCCGCTGTAGGTGTCCGCTCCTTGCAGGCGTTGACGAGCCGATAAGCCTCGCTGGCTAGTGTGCGGAAGTCTTGGTGGGTGTTGCACTTCGTATTGGCGAGTGTCCCTCTCATGTGTGGTGGAAGCGTGCTGAGGAAAATAAACTGGAAAAGGAAATTGTCGTTGTCCTCCTCCTTAAGCTGCAGCAAATCCTCCATGAGGGCCTTCGGATTGCCCCCTCTGTGGCCGTAGACCGCCAGGATCCTCTCGGCTCTTTCCTCCGCTGGTGGGACATAGTTCGCCACGATGGTCGCCTTGAGCGTCTCATACTTGTCCCGGGCCGGTGGTCGCCGGATCAAGCTCCGCACACACTTCGAAGTGGCGGAGTCGAGTTTGGAGACGATATGGTAGAATTTTGTATCGTCTGCTGTGATGCCCGCCAGTATGAACTGGGCTTCAGCTTGTAGAAACCAAGAGGCGGGGTCTTCTCGCCAGAAGTCTGGCAGCTGGACAGCGACGGCGTTCGTGCACACCCTCACTGTTGTGCCCGCCGGGTGAGAGTGCCTTGCCTCGGCTCTCACGGCGGTGCTGGAGCTCGGTTGAGCCCTCTCAATTCCTTCTGCCGGAGGGGACAGCTGTCTGTCTGCTCCCTCGTCTGTGTCGTTGCTGGCGTATGTCAGAGTCGCCACGGATGAGTCGCTTGAAGAACGCCTCCGGTCCATACTTGCGTCAAGGTCACCAGTGTAGAGGAGCTGGAAATGATGAGGCGATTTTGTATTAAAAACAGAGTCTTTAATGAACAGCTCTCCTATCTTGTCTCATCTGGTGAAGAGCTTGGCAGAAGGCAAAAAGGAAGCTTTCTGCCCAGCTCGCTTGTTAAATACAGGCACACATCAAAGACATGCATCACACAAGCCGACATCCCCTGTTATCTTAATCCCCCCATTGTTCTGTTATCTCCTCTCTTCTTCTTGGGAGGTGATGGGAACTCCTCTCCTCGCCATGGGGGGCAAAGGTGTCTAGTCCGTCTCTACCGCCGCGTCCTGGGACGTGTTTGTTCTTCACACGGCGGGTGAGATTCCTTTGTCCTTTCAGAGGTGTGAAGTTCCTTACATATGCTGTCACAAAACATTTCCACTTGCTCTAACATATGTAGGTATGGGATATATGAGTAATATATACCACAGCTACTCCTCCTCCACGACCAGAACTTCTGGGATTTTGACAGTTTAAATAACCAGAGGGAGTTGATTCATTTAAACCAACATAATCCTCTTGTCCTAACCAAGTCTCTGTAAGGGAAATTAAATCAATCTGATGATCAATTAACAAATCATGGACTAACAGAGACTTGGGAGTTAGAGACCTAATATTTAATAAACCACATTTAATTTTTAAATTATGAGGAGGAACAGAGGCCAAATCATTCAATTTAGAGGCTTTATGTTTAATTTGAGTTTTACCAATATTTTGCTTTATCACTTTGGGATGCTTATACGTTATATTTTTATTTACTTTGGAGGGAGCAGACAATGATTCTCTGATGGGGAAGTCAGGGGCTAAGCTGAGGGGTGGCGGATGAAGAGGAGCTGCAGAGAGGCGTGTAAGACTGCGACTCTGCTTCCTGGTCCCAACTCTGAGTAGTCATGGTTTTGGAAATTTGGATAAAAAAGATGCCAGATTGTTAGATAAATGAGAAGCACCATCCAAAGTGGGATGAATGCTGTCTCGTCTCATAAGACCAGGTTTTCCCGAAAAAGAGCTCCAATTGTCAATGTAGCCCACGTCATTTTTAGGACACCACACAGACAGCCAGCGGTTCAAGGATGACGAGTGGCTAAACATGTCATCACTGGTCAGATTGGGGAGGGGCCCAGAGAATACTACAGTGGCAGACATCGTTTTTGCAAAGTCACACACCGATTCTATATTAAGTTTCGTGACTTCCGACTGCCGGAGACGGATGTCATTAATGCCGGTGTGAATAACAATTGTGGAATATTTACAGTTACTTTTAGCCAGCATTTTCAAATTTGACTCGATGTCGCCTGCTCTGGCCCCAGGAATGCATTGGACTATGGCCACTGGAGTCTCTAGGTTCACGTATTTTCCGTAATGGCGGCCACAGTTACCCCCATACAGTGTTTGTGTGTACGTTTTGAGATTCCTTGACCATGAAAACATATGACTAGCAATTGGATTGACAATGATAGGATTAGTGGTTCAGTGGTTATTCACGAAAATGGCATTTTCCGTAATGGCGGCCACAGTTTCCCCCATACAGTGTTTGTGTGTACGTTTTGAGATTCCTTGACCATGAAAACATATGACTAGCAATTGGATTGACAATGATAGGATTAGTGGTTCAGTAGTTATTCACGAAAACGGCATTTTCCGTAATGGCGGTTTTCTTCTGGACAGTGATCTGGATCATCCCCAAAATTTAATCAGTTCTTCCTTGTACCATTTCCAACAACGCCTGAAAGTTTCATCAAAATCTGTCCAAAACTTTTTGAGTTATCTTGCTAACCAACAGACAGACAAACAGACAAACCCCGGCAAAAACATAACCTCCTGGCGGAGGTAACTAGAGCATCCACTGTGGATCTTCCTCTTCTAAAACCATTCTGATAGTCGTTTATTAATCGTTTTTGCTCTAGTACATATGAGAGTCTGTAAACTAACACCTTCTCCATCCATTTCCCTAAATGTGACGTTAATGCTATTGGCCTGTAGTTACCTGGATGAGCTGGATCTTTCCCTGGCTTATTAAATGGTAAAATTACAGCCTTTTTCCACCCAATTGGGATAACCCACCTCCTTCCATATTCTGTTAAACAATTTCAGCACCAGTTGCAATGATTGCATTTAAACATACCCCAGACATCACCTAGTTCTGTTTTCCTACCAGCGGTGGAACAAAATTCTCTCCATGTTGACCTTTTCCTGTTTTTAATAATCCTTCGAGCTACTGCCCTTTTCTTTTTGTGCTCTATTAAGATTTCACTAGTCATATTCTTCCTCGGCTCTCTGAATGCCTTGTTTCACTCTTTTATTGAAATACTACATTCGTCATTCCACCAGGGTACAACCTTCTTCCTACCTTGTGTTGTTTTCTTAGGTATACTTGCTATTGCAGCATTCAGAATATGATTGGTTACCTGACTTGAACACTCTTTTATGCCACCTTCTAATGTTACCAAATGACACGATTGAACACAGTATTGCTTACATTTTCCCCAATCTGCCTTGTCAAAACACCATCTTGTAAAACATCTTCCCTTTTGTATACATACTTCAGTTTTAATGACTGTAAGTATTGGGAAGTGATCACTTCCCATAGTTGTCCTGTTCATAACCGTCCATTCACAGGTGCTCACTAAAGAATCAGATACCAGAGTCAGGTCAATACATGATGATGTGCCCCTATGCACATCCACCCTGGTACCTTCCCCACTGTTGAGACAAATTAACAATCTTTCATCTAACATCCCTTCCACAACATTTCCATTGTTATCTGTATGTGTGCTTCCCCACAAGCTACTATGGGCATTAAAGTCTCCACACCATACCTCTTTCATATGCCCTTCCCCTGCCATAACACTGAAAATATCTGCTGTTAACTTCCTACATGGGTTGTAATAATTAATCAGCTTAATATTTCCTTGTCCATTTGGCCTACATATTTCAATAATATTACACTCTATATCCTCAGGGGAGGGAATCACCCAATACGTCAGGCCATCTTTGATGAATGTGGCACACCCTCCTCCATTTACAGTGTTAATTCTATTCTGTCTGATTGAACTGTAACCTGGAATAACAAAATCTAAGTGAGGTTGAAGCCATGTCTCCTGTACACACACTACCTGTGGAACAACTTCTAGTTCGTAAAGATACTTCTTGAGTTCTTGTCTGTTTGCTATAAGACTCCTTGCATTCCACTGTAGTATGTGTAGTACCATAATTATTAGGGTCTTGTTTTAGCTTGTGCAGTCTCCCCAGTTTCAGCTTTCAATAAAGCATGAATCTGGTCAGCTGTGATATCTTTCACATCTAGGAAGCTTCCTGCTGCTTCCACGATGGTTTTGATTCTTTCACTTTTCTTCTTTAGCTGTGCAGCAACATTCATGGTGTGGCAGATAAAAGCTATAAAGTTTTTCCTCTTAACGATCAATATGTCATCATCCATTTTGCATTTGTGAACACAAACATTCCTTGCAGCAGCATGATCCTGTGCTTGCGTGAGACCCGTTGATGGCTGGGCTTCCATTTGAACTGAACTTCTTTGAGGAAGGCCTGTTTGTGTTTCTGACTATTCCTGCCTGTCTTGTCTTTAGAGCTTCCGCATAAAAGATTGTCTTTGTTATTCTGATTTCCTGGGCTTGTCTAGCTTCCCTCTGCACAACACATCCTCCATATGCAGCACTGTGCTCACCCCCGCGGCTGCAACACTTTACTTTGGCATCCTTGTCACATTTACCATATTCGTGCTCCCCTCCACATCTAGCACATCTTTGCTTTCCCTTACACTGCTGAGCAGTGTGACCCATCCTTTGACATTTGTAGCACCTGAGTGGCTTTGGAACGTATTCTCTGAAACTGTAATACATGTATCCTATTAGGACTGATTTAGGGAGTGTTTCCTCAAACTGAATCATGACAGACAGTGTGTCCTTCAGTGAACCTTCTCTTTTACTCTTTAGCCTTTTCACATCCTTTGTGGTCTATATTACTCATATATTCCATACCTACATATGTCTGAACATGTGAAATGCTTAGTGACTGCATATGTAAGGAACTTCACACCTCTGAAAGGACAAAGGAATCTCACCCGCCGTGTGAAGAACAAAGACGTCCCAGGACGGGACGGCGGACACCAAGGAGTCACCCTCACCCCCCAAGGCGAGGAGGGGAATTTCCATCACCTCCCAAGAAGAGGAGAGGAGATAACAGGACAATGGGGGGATTAAGATAACGAGGGGTATCAGCCTTTGTAATGCCTGTCTTTTGATGTGTGCCTGTATTTAACCAGCGAGCTGGCAGAACTCTGCCTCTCTTTTTACCTTCTGCCACGCTCTGCACCAGATGAGACATGTTAGGAGAGCTGAATATTAAAACGCTGCTTTTAAACAAAATCGCCTCATTATTTCCAGCTCCTCTACACCTTCACCTTTCCTCCTTGGATCTCGTTTTTCACTTCTTCCATAGACATGCACAAAGGGACACCTGATATAACACCCCTCAAGTTAGCTGTTGCGCCAGGAATATGCGCCTTCATTTGTTCTCCGTTTAGACATGTCATTGCCTGTATTTTCTGTTGCTGTTGTTTACTTGTGGCATGAATTAACAGCCTGTTATTATTCAAGAACTTTGCTAACTTAACTCTCCCAATTTCTTTCTCAATTGCTTTTGTTAGCTTAACCGGGTGATAGTGCCCCACACCCTGATTGAACTCAATGACAACCTTCCAGTGATTTGCTACATCCTCAAACTGCCATCCATTTTGGCTAGTTCGTGTTTTCTTCATATTGTTTCTTCCTTCTGCATCACTCACGTCACTTTTGTGCTTTTAGTGGATCTTCTTCTTCTTTTAGATTTGATTTGCAGTTGGCAACCAACCTAGGTCCTCGTCTGTTTTTCCTCATAACTTTGTGACGTTTTCCTCTTCTTCTTCTTCGTCTCTCGGTTACTGGCGGATAGCAAACAACTGAAAGGTGCATACCGCCACCTACTGTACAAGACAGTGTAACATTATGTCATCTGAGCCCGACCCCTAAAGTCTATGACTTAATCCTGTGTTATTTAAAAAAGACGTTTTTCTCATAGCTTTGTGACGTTTTCCTCTGACACCTTTGACGTTTTCCTCATAGCTTTGTGACCTTCTTCTTCTTTAATCTCGTATCTGCGTCTCATCTCATTCTTCTTCTTCTTCTTTTAGACTTGATTGGCGGTTGACCCACCAACCCATGATGTCTGTGAACTTAAAGATCCCCCACTTAACAAGTCCTCAACCGCTTCCCAATGTAGCCCCTTAATGCCAAGATATTTTTCTGCGTTTTCATTGGAAATGGAGTTTTTATAGAGTGAATAAACATTTTGGACCTTTATCATGTCGTTTTTTTTTTTTTTTAACTGGCAAGCTATTGATATTTTTATCAATATAAGATAAGATAAGATAAGATAAGCCTTTATTAGTCCCACAACGGGGAAATTCCAGGATTGCAACAGCACAGGGATAGCAACACTCAGAGCAACAATCAGAAGGCAAGAAAAAAAACAAGCAAGCAAGAGCAGCTAATATACATATGTACATATTACTATAAAATATATATACACACACACACACACACACAGACACACAGTGCAGAGCATTGTAGCTGGATGGAATAAATATATGAATATATGAACACACAGTGCAGAGCATTGTAGCTAGATGGAATAAATATGTAAATATATAAACACCCACAGTACGGAGCATTGCAGCTAGGTGGAATAAATATGCAAGTATATAAACACACACAGTGCGGAGCAATGTAGCTAGATGGAATAATATGTAGATATATATTTTTATTTTTCGGCAATTTTCAGCTAAATTCCACTAAATAAAAAAAACACTTGCATTTTCTCTGTTTTTACATGCAAAAGGTCTAACACTGCAACACGTATGTGATTTCTATCATCTTTTAGTGCAGCTGCTTTCAAATTTGTTAAGTGCCTCTAATTTACTAAGAAAATCCACCTGACACTTGTCATATTAAGATGCTGATTTTTATTATTTATTTATTTAACATTTATTTATACAGGGGAGTTCCATTGACAGGCTAGCCTCTCTTTTTCAAGGACACCCTGTTCACATTCACAGTTACACCCGGAAGTGGCCCAGTACAACTACAGACTGACCTGTGGCCACTGAGCAGATCCACTGAAGCAGTTGGGATTGAGGGCCTTGCTCAAGGGCACCACAGTAGGGTTAAGGGGGTGGGGCAAACACTGCTACGTTATCTGTCCCACCCAGATCTAATCCTGCTGGTCCAGGGATTGAACCAGTGACCTTCTCAGTCCTCATCCCTAACCATAAGGCCACCACTGCCCCACCTCTGCTGATTAAACAGCACAGAAAACTGCACAAGTGGGCTTTGGGCTGGTCATAATAAAAGACCATCAAATCTATATTTAACACAAACTTGAAAAATAAAGTTACAATTCTTAGATCAGATCAGAAACATGCTGCATTTATATTTGTTTAGCTTTACCTAATATTGCCTAGCCAACAAATGCCCTTTTTTACAGCATACATCTTGATATTGTAAAAGTTGTTTTTTCTTTTTCCAGAGAACTTCCATTATCGTTTTTTTTAACCCTTGGAAGGAAGGAATTCCTGTTATGGTCTCCCACTGAAATCACTCTAAATTTGCACGTCTAAATTGCCCGCCAGCCCTTGTAAAGAGATTAGAAAAGTTCATCAGTTGGTAATGTAGGTTCATCAAACACTCGGTGGAGGTGAAGGCCCACACTGACCCCATGGTCTTGACCTTCAATTTGGACCTCGAAATGAATGCATTGCCTTTGTATGTATATACATATTATTAGGGGTGGGAGTCACTAGAGGCCCCACAACACTCTCGTCACAATGCAATGTTATCAGTCTTGCAATACACCAAGTATTGCAATATCATATATAGTGATCTCTCATCCCCATTTGTCTTGTTCAACTCCCAGCTACAGTGCATCTGGAAAGTACTCACAGCGCTTCATTTTTTCCACATTTTGTTATGTACAGCCTTATTCCAAAAGGGATTAAATTCATTTTTTTCCTCAAAATTCTACACACAATACCACATAATGACAATGTGAAAAAGTTTTTTTTGTAAACTTTTTGCAAATGTATTAAAAATAAACTAAGAAATCACATGTACATAAGTATTCACAGCCTTTGCTCAATACTTTGTTGATGCACCTTTGGCAGAAATTACAGCCTCAAGTCTTTTTGAATATGATGCCACAGGCTTGGCACACCTATCTTTGGGCAGTTTTGCCCATTCCTCTTTGCAGCGCCTCTCAAACTCCATCAGGTTGGATGGGAAGCGTTGGTGCACAGCCATTTTCAGATCTCTCCAGAGATGTTCAATTGGATTCAAGTCTGGGCTCTGGCTGCACCACTCAAGGACATTCACAGAGTTGTCCTGAAGCCACTCCTTTGATATCTTGGCTGTGTGCTTAAGGTCGTTGTCCCACTGAAAGATGAACCGTTGCCCCAGTTTGAGTTCAAGAGCACTCTGTAGTAGGTTTTCATCCAGGATGTCTCTGTACATTGCTGCATTCATCTTTTCCTCTATCCTGACTAGTCTCCCAGTTCCTGCCGCTGAAAAACATCCCCACAGCATGATACTGCTATCAACATTGGTATGGTTATGAACGGTACCTAGTTTTCTCCAAACATGACGCCTGGCATTCACGCCAAAAAGTTCAATCTTTGTCTCATCAGACCAGAGAATTTTGTTTCTCATGGGCTGAGAGTCCTTCAGGTGCCTTTTGGCAAACTCCAGGTGGGCTGCCATGTGCCTTTTACTAAGGAGTGGCTTACGTCTGGCCACTCTACCATACAGGCCTGATTGGTGGATTGCTGCAGAGATAGTTGTCCTTCTGGAAGGTTCTCCTCTCTTCACAGAGGAACACTGGAGGTCTGACAGAGTTACCATCGGGTTCTTGGTCACCTCCCTGACTAAGGCCCTTCTCCCCCGGTTGCTCAGTTTAGATGACTGGCCAGCTCGAAGAAGAGTCCTGGTGGTTTCCAAACTTCTTCCATTTACAGATGATGGAGGCCACTGTGCTCACTGGGACCTTCAAAGCAGCAGAAATTTTTCTGTACCCTTCCCAATTTGTGCCTCAAAACAACCCTGTCTCAGAGGTCTACAGACAATTCCTTTGACTTCATGCTTGGCTTGTGCCCTGACATGGACCGTCAACTGTGGGATCTTATACAGAAAGGTGTGTGCCTTTCCAAATCATGTCCAATCAACTGAATTTACCACAGGTGGACTCCAATGAAGCCGTAGAAACATCTCAAGGATGATCAGTGGAAACAGGATGCAACTGAGCTCAATTCTGAGCTTCATGGCAAAGGCTGTGAATACTTACACTACCGTCCAAAAGTTTGGGGTCACCCAGACAATTTTGTGTTTTCCATGAAAAGTCACACTTTTATTTACCACCATGAGTTGTAAAATGAATAGAAAATATAGTCAAGACATTGACAAGGTTAGAAATAATGATATGTATTTGAAATAATATTTTTTTCCTTCAAACTTTGCTTTCGTCAAAGAATCTTCCATTTGCAGCAATTACAGCATTGCAGACCTTTGGCATTCTAGCTGTTAATTTGTTGAGGTAATCTGGAGAATTCTGACACAATGAGCAAACACATTGTACCATTAGAACACTGGAGTAATAGTTGCTGGAAATGGGCCTCTATACACCTATGTAGATATTGCACCAAAAACCAGACATTTGCTGCTAGAATAGTCATTTACCACATTAGCAATGTATAGAGTGTATTTCTGATTAGTTTAAAGTTATCTTCATTGAAAAAACAGTGCTTTTCTTTCAAAAATAAGGGAATTTCTAAGTGACCCCAAACTTTTGAACGGTAGTGTATATGGCTGTGTAGTTGTGCATGCACATGCTGGACATTGATTTAACCTCACGATGAAGGAGAGCCGGACCCCCTGTGGTGGACAGAAGATTTCCTGACCTCTGAAGGAGAGCCGGACCCCCTGTGGGGGACAGAAGACTCCCTGACCTCTGAGGTTTAAATATAGGTGTGAACAGATGGCTTCCTGACCTCTAAGGCTCGAGAGGAGAGAGGGGGGAAGTTATGTAAATAAAAGGTTGATGTAGGGGAATAAATTGATGTAGGGGGATAAAGGGAGATTCTTTGATGTGAGATGCTTTGATGTGAGATTGTTTAAAGGTGAGGACTGAGGTGTGTGTCTCTCTCTTGTTTTCTCTGCTCAGGGATGAGAGCAGACTGTGGGAATGTAGCTTGAAATAAACTTGAATTAAATGCAACTCAGTTTCGTTATTCAAGGCTCCCCACAGTGTATGTACATGTGATTCCTTAGTTTTTTTTATTTTTAAAAAATTTGCAAAAATCTAAAAAAAAAAAACTTTTTTCAAGTTGTCATTATGGGGTATTGTGTGTACTTTCCGGATCCACTGTAGATCTCGAGTCACCCTACTGTGGTGATCTAACCAGACAGTGAGCATTTAGTACCATCTAGTGGACTGAAAAGTCAACTGTTTTTTATCACTGGTAGCCAAATAGATACATTTGTGTCTGCAACATTAGTAATCTTAAAGTGCCACGATACCAGTGTCTCCGAATCGACACAGTATCGCCACCAGAGTATCGATTTTTTTGCACCACCCCTATGTACTATGACACTTTTCTTCTTAGCTTTTGAAATTAAATGTTGGGCAACTTACCAGTGAAAGAAAGCTACTTCAAAGATTTAAGCCCCCCCCCCCCCAATTGGGAGTGACTAGGAGGGACAGGATTAGAAATGGGTATATCAGAAGGACAGCTCAGGTTGAGTGGTTTGGAGACAAAGTAAGAGAGGCAATGCTGAGATTGTTTGGACATGTTTAGAGGAGGGAAAGTGGATATAATAGACAAAGGATGTTGAAGATGGAGCTACCAGGTAGGAGGAAAAGAGGAAGACCACAGAAGATTCATGGATGTAGTGAAGGACATGGAGAGGTTTGGTGTTACAGAGGAAGATGCAAGGGATAGGGTGAGATGGAGACAGATGATCTGCTGTGGCGACCCATAAAGGGAGCAGCCAAAAGAAGTTCCATGGTGATACCATGGAACAAGACTTTCAGTTGGCCTCAAAGAGATTCTGGCAAACTGTATGGTGACTCAGGAGGGAAAAGCAGCTTCCTGTCCACAGTGTATGGTGCAGATGGAGAGTTGCTGACTTCGACTGGGGGATATTCTCGGACTCTGGAAGGAAAACTTTGAGGATCTCCTCAATCTCACTGACACCTCTTCCACAGAGGAACCAGAGCCCAAGGACAAGGGGGATAACTTGCCCATCACTGGGGCCAAGGATGATGAAGTTGTCAAAAAACTCTTCAGTGGGGACTTCCGGTGGCGCCATGATGCTGATAGCTGCGTGAATTTGAAGCTCTATTTTGAACTACCTTTTAACCCCCCTTAATCCAGGAGATTTATTCTAAAAAAGGTTCTACTGGTACATAATGCCGGGGGGGAGAAGAAAAGGGTCTTGGTAAGACCCCAAGAAGAAAAAGGAAGGAGGCTGATACAGAAGAAAAAGGCTGTGGTAACGACGCTACGGTAGCTGAGACGGTTATGCTAGCTTCCATCCGCGTGACTATTAATGAAACCATGGCCAAAGCAATGACTGCATTTGAAAGCAAAATTACTAAACAGCTAGCAGATTTTCAGAGCAACTTTCAAAAAGATATTAAAAAACAGCTCACTGAAATGAGAATGGACATCTACCAAAAAAATGAAGGAAAGTGCGGGGGAAGTGGAAGCCGTGATACAGCGGCTGGGAGAGGCAGAGTAACACATTGGAGAGGTGGAAACTTGTAGAGAGGAGGTGAAAGATGCTTTAATTGAGATGCACAAAACTCAGCTTAAAATGAAAGCAAAGCTCACTGAGCTTGAGGGACACTCCTGCCCTAACAATATCCGGATTTATGGGATTAAAGAAGGTGTGGAAGGGACCTCAATGACTTGCTTCGTTGAGAACTTAATAAAAGATGAACTGGGGGAGACCACTGGATTAACCGATCTGGGCACTGAACGTGCACTTAGAGCACTTGGCCCTAAACCCACTGAGTCAGCTCCCCCGAGACAGTTGTGAAATTCTGCAAGTACACAGTTAAAAAAAAAATTATTAATGCTGCCTGGAAGAAAACTATCACTGTGGAGGGGAAACTGATTTTTTTTGATCATGACTATGCCACGGGAGTGATGGAAAAAAGGAGAGAATACCTGCCAATCAAGAAAATGCTGAAAGAAAAGGGGATCAGATTCCATACGCCAATGACAAAGATGTGCGTTTTCCTCAACTCAGGGACAGTCACATATGATAATGCGGACCAAGCAACAGAGGATTTGAGGGCGAAAGGCTTCCTGTTACCAACGAAGCCTAAAGGTGGTCCCAGCGAAGTATTGTGGCTGAGCTCACGCTGGGAAACGGTGTAACGGCAGCAGCTGTGTTTGTTTGATCCATGTGAGAAACATGGCAATTCTTGTGACTGTTGTAATTTCCCCGCTATATATGTATGTCAACAGTGACATCCTTTCTAGTATTTGACCTTTGGTTGTACAGCAATGCCTCCCAAAGATTTGTTTTGGCAGGTATATATATACTCACAGCCTGGCTCTGTGTGCTAGTCAAAAGTTGTTTACTTTGTGTCTGGGGGAGCCCCCAACATGGAAATGACCTTTGACCTCTGGGGAATCCCTTGTGAATTCCCTACCTTTTTTTTTATTTTATTCCCTCCATATTTTCTTTTAAAAACCTAGGTTTGGAAATTTGTCCTTTGAGATTTAAAAATTATTGAAATAATTTGTCATCAAAAATACATGAGGTATAAGATTATTCACAACAGGAAGTAGACGATTTTGAGACTTCCTGCCCAGCAGAATAGGACAACGGACGGATTCAGCATGGCTGGCTAAGACAAAAATCCAAAGCCATCCAGCTGCTTACCTCAGCCCAGGTAGGGTGAAACTGTCATAATGATGAAATAATCCCTCATATCCAATTATCTACCCGATATTTTGTAGGTTGTTTGAGAGATGATGATATTTTTGAAGTTTGTTGAAGTGTGACTAGACCATGTGACTGTCAGTGGTAATCCATTCCTATGTAACCCTTCACCTAGTCTCCATGCATGTGCAAAAAACTGTAATAGTTGTGAAAAAGTAATTTTTGAAGCTTCATTTGTGAATAGGGATGTATTTTTGACTTGAAGTAAATGCAGTATTATTCTGGTCAGTCACTGCTACAGTTCCCGGCCTGCATGGCCTTTGTAGTTTTTAGAAGTGCAAATCTAGCAATCCTTCAGTATTTACTGGATGCCTAGTTCTAGTCAATTTTATTGTTATGTTTTGAATTGACATCTTGACTTTAAATTAGCTGAAATACCAATTTACAAGGTATTTATTCCGGGCTATTAATTGCAGACAAAATGTGAGAGCCTGCAAGGAATTTCTGCCCTCGGAAGGCTGCGACCCGGCAAAGTGGTTAGTGAAATGTGATGGTTGTTTGAATATGCACATGTCCAAAGAATAGAAACTTTTGTGTGTGTTTCTAATATGAAAATCTGATGTGCACAAACCATACAATTTTAAATGTGGATTTGATAATCTGTTGTATTTGTTTACAGTAAATGCTGCATAATTTTTGCTGGTAGCTTTCTTGCAACAACTCAGTAAACCTAAAAAATCTATCAATTTGAGATCATAAATGTTTACATTTGTGTGTATGCAGTATGATTTAATTTCTGTAATACTAGAATTTTGTATCCACAGCTAAAATAATGTTTCTTGTGTTTGATATGTTTCAGTCTTTACGGTGTTTGATGCATTAAAGTCAAAAGCAAGGACATTAAAGATGTGTCAAACATCAGTTATTGCACACCAAAATGCAGCTCATAATCCGGGGCCGGAACAAACGGTGAAGGACAATCTGCACAGAATCAGCGGGGAATATCAACAAAGGATTCGGGAAAAACTCCATGGGTTCCACAGACCTACAGGGACGGACATTGAAGAGTACTAACCCATTTCACCACACTATTAAAATATCCCCAGGTCTCTGATTCGGTTGACATAACAACTGGAATCAGGTCGACAGATTGAATTTCCCGAAGACATTTGAGCACCTCTCTATGTATACATGTGCATGTACTGTATGTAAATATGTGTGTGTATGTATGTTTGTGTATATATGTGCACGTATGTGTGTATACAGTGGGGCAAAAAAGTATTTAGTCAGCCACCAATTGTGCAAGCTCTCCCACTTAAAAGATGAGAGAGGTCTCCAATTTTCATCACAGGTATACCTCAACTATCAGAGACAAAATGAGGGAAAAAAAAAACAAAAAACAGAAAATCACACTGTCTGATTTTTAAAGAATTTATTTGCAAATTATGGTGGAAAAAAAGTATTTGGTCACCTACAAACAAGCAAGATTTCTGGCTCTCACAGACCTGTAACTTCTTCTTTAAGAGGCTCCTCTGTCCTCCACTCGTTACCTGTATTAATGGCACCTGTTTGAACTCGTTATCAGTATAAAAGACACCTGTCCACAACCTCAAACAGTCAGACTCCAAACTCCACTATGGCCAAGACCAAAGAGCTGTCAAAGGACCCCAGAAACAAAATTGTAGACCTGCACCAGGCTGGGAAGACTGAATTTGCAATAGGTAAGCAGCTTGGTGTGAAGAAATCAACTGTGGGAGCAATTATTAGAAAATGGAAGACATACAAGACCACTGATAATCTCCCTCGATCTGGGGCTCCACACAAGATCGCACCCCGTGGGGTCAAAATGATCACAAGAACGGTGAGCAAAATCCCAGAACCACACGGGGGGACCTAGTGAATGACCTGCAGAGAGCTGGGACCAAAGTAACAAAGGTGTAGAAGAGCTTGAAAGAACGAGGCGATGTGATACATAAACCAAAGTTTATTATCAGCTCCTCTAACAAGTCTCATCTAGGTGCAGCAGCAGAAGAAGGAAAGAGAGCGAACACCTTCGGCTCTACGAACTTATACTCGCACATAACAAAAGACATGCATATCAAAAGCTGACATCCCTCATTATCTTAATCCCCCCATTGTCTTCGTACTCCTCCGCCTGGCCCTGGGGGGTCTGGGCAACCCATCCGGTCTCCACCGCAGTGCCTCGGATGCTCTTTGATCTTCACTGGCGGTTGAGACTCTTTGTCCTGTTCTGAGGTGTGAAGTCGCCTTACATATGTAATCACCAAACATTCTCACATGCTTAAACATATGTTGGTTATGGAATATATGATTAATATAGACCACAGCACCCCTCAAACGACTAAGAAAAGGACAATAGAAAAATTCACAGTTTAAGATAATTATTATGACATACTAACTGCTACATCTCTTGCCACAGAAGAAACTTTCCAGCAGCCATGCTCCTAAGAGAGTTCAGTGGTAATCATAACAGCATAGTAAAATCACAAGTCAGTCCTAAACTGTTACAGCACAATTAGTGAACAACTGTTGAGTAGTTTGCATCAGTCTCTGTGCCGTCTGGGTTTTAATCTTCTCCCGAATCTGCTGTGGGTCCGCTTGGGCGTCCTGCTGGGACCTTCCTGTAAGAAATCTGCAGCTTGGGAAGGAGAGTGATTATTTGTTCCCTGCAGGGGGGCTGAGTCTTTTCTCTTGGGGGGTCTACCCCGCCGAGGTGCTCTCGCCAACCGTGCAGGCTCGTCTCTCAACAAGAAGGCAGGTTTAAGTCTGTCAATGCTGACTGTTTCTTTTCTATCCCCAAAATCAAGCACAAAGTGTTTATCACCAGGTTCCAGCACTCTGAATGGCCCATCGTATGGTGGGCGGAAAGTTGGTTTTAAAGCTTCATGCCTAACAAAAACAAATTCAGCGTTCTTTAAAGCTTGTGGGACAAAAACCCGTGGAAAAGAGTGATGTGCCGGTTCGGGGAGAGAGTCCAGTCCGTTGCTGCCTAAAAACCTCGGGGCAGGGAGATGCCCTGGCTCTGGGTTCTCTGGTAAAAATTCACCCGGGAGCCTGAGAGGTTGTGCAAAAACTAATTCTGCTGGAGAGGCGTCTAGATTCTCTTTGGGCGCAGCACGCAACCCCAATAAAACCCAGGGGAGTTTATTTACCCAATTTGTATCCGTTAGTGAGGCTCTGAGGGCGGCCTTTAAAGATCTGTGAAAACGCTCGCATAACCCATTAGCCTGAGGGTGATAAGCGGTGGTGCGGTGAATTGTCGCCCCTAAGCTGCTGGCCATGGCTGACCAAAGCTCCGAGACAAATTGAGGCCCCCTATCGGACGTCGCAACCCACACACAGCAGGAGCTTCAGACCCTGATGGACCGCTTCTCCCAGGCATGCAAGGACTTCGGGCTTACCATCAGCCTGAAGAAGACTAACGTCTTGGCGCAAGGCACGGAAGCACCACCAACCATCACCACTGATGACTACAAGCTGGAGGTCGTGAATCAGTTCACGTACCTGGGGTCCACGATCAGCAACAACCTCTCCCTTGATACAGAGATCAACAAGAGGATTGGAAAATCAGCCTTCACACTCGCTCGCCTCACTACACGAGTGTGGGAGAATCCCAAACTCTCTGTCAAGACGAAAATGGCAGTGTACAACACCTGCGTCATCAGCACACTGCTCTATGGGAGTGAGACGTGGACAACATACGCCCGGCAGGAAAAGAGACTGAACTCCTTCTACTTGCGCTGCATTCGCCACATCCTGGACATATCCTGGCAGGACAAAGTGCCCAACACAGAAGTTCTGTCCCGCGCCGGCCTTCCCTCCATGTTCACTCTACTCAGGCAGCGCAGGCTCCGCTGGCTAGGCCACGTTCACCGTATGGAGGATGGCAGAATCCCCAAAGACGTCCTCTATGGAGAACTGGCAACTGGCAGGAGAGACGTTGGCCGCCCACAGCTGCGCTTTAAAGACGTCTGCAAGAGAGACATGAAGGCCCTGGATATCAACACAGAGCGCTGGGAGGACCTTGCAACGGACCGCTCCAAATGGAGAGGCACCCTGACCAGACAGCTCAAGGCGGGTGAAGAGAGACTGACTGCTGCAGCAGATGAAAAAAGGACCTGCAGGAAGAACCGCCACAGACCCAGCAGCACGGAGACCACCCACAAGTGTGATCTGTGTGACAGGGACTGTCATTCGCGCATCGGCCTGTTCAGCCACAGGCGGTGCTGTTCCAGCAGAGTAGACGTTTAGGATTCTCTTCCATGGTCATCATAGACCGACGGAGGCCGACGATCGGACGTGATGTCCGATGGGATGCCGAAACGTGCCACCCAGTTTGTCAAAAAAACGCGAGTGACTTCCTCCGCTGTGGTTGACGCCAGAGGGATTGCCTCCGGCCAGCGCGTGGTGCAGTCTATTATTGTTAACAGATGTGTGAAACCTTGGGAGGAAGGTAGCGGCCCCACGAGGTCGACATGAACGTGGTCGAACCTTCTAGCAGGGATTGGAAAAGGCTCCAGAGGGGCTTTTGTGTTTGTGTATTTTGGCGCGCTGACAAGAAATGCAAGTTTTTGCCCATTCTTTTACGTTTTTGCGCAGGCCAGGCCACACAAACCTTTCGGCGACCATTTTAACCGAAGCGCGCACACCTGGGTGCGCAAGGGAGTGAATCGAGTCGAAAATACGGCGGCGCCATGCAGCTGGGACTAACGGGCGAGGTCGGCCGGTTGAGATATCGCATATTAGGGGGGGCACACCGTCTCGTAAACCCCTTTCCTCCAGCCTTAACCCTGTTGGTCCAGACAGGAGTGCGTGCACGTCCGCGTCACTACTTTGCTCCTCTGCCATGGCTGCATAATCTATCCCTGCGTGGATTGGTGCTGCGTATGTATCCGTGTTGGTGAAAAGCTCTGCGGCTGCGGTAGTATAATCTGTCTCCTCGCGCTCTGGCGATGTCACAGCGCGAGAGAGGCAGTCTGCTACCACGTTAAGTTTGCCTGCCACATGTCGAATGTCTGTGGTGAACTCTGAAATCGCAGCTAGCTGTCTTTGTTGCCTGCCTGACCACGGTTCAGAAATTTTAGCCATCGCAAAGGTGAGCGGTTTGTGGTCTACAAAAGCCATGAAACGCCGCCCTTCTAACCAGAACTGGAAGTGGCGGATGGATAAATGAAGCGCTAGCAGCTCCCTGTCAAAAGTGCTGTATTCACGCTCAGTTTGGTTTAGTGATTTGCTGAAGAATGCCAAAGGTTGCCAGATTCCGCTGACGTGTTGTTCTACAACTGCCCCTATGGCCAGGTCCGAAGCGTCTCTGGTTAGCGCAATGCAGGCCGCGGGATCGGGGTGAACCAACAATGTAGCATTAGCTAGGGCACTTTTTACTTCCGCGAAGGCGCGTTCGCGCTCCGGGGTCCATTCGACCACGTTGGAAGGTTTTTGTTTTCTGAGCGCGTCATATAGGGGCTGCATGAGCTGAGCTGCGTGGGGGAGGAAACGGTTGTAAAAATTAACCATTCCTAAAAATTCTTGCAGCGATTTGACCGTTTGTGGCCGTGGGAAACTTTTTATCGCGTGAACTTTGTCTGGCAGTGGGACTGCCCCCCTCGGAGAAACTCTGTGTCCTAAAAAATCAATTTGTGACATGCCAAATTTGCATTTGGCTGGATTGATTATTAACCCGTGCTCTTCTAGCCTCTGAAAAACCATAGTGAGATGCCGCTCGTGTTCTTCCTCAGACGGGCTGGCTACCAGCATATCGTCGAGGTAGACAAAAACAAAAGGGAGGTCGCGTAATACTGTGTCCATCATCCGCTGAAAGGTTTGAGCAGCGCCTTTGAGGCCGAAAGGCATCCACAAAAATTCAAAAAGGCCGAAGGGGGTTATTACAGCTGTTTTAGGAATGTCCTCTGCTCGAACTGGGACTTGATGATAACCGCGGACCAGGTCTATTTTTGAAAAAATGCACGCATCTGCCAGATGTAGTGAAAAATCTTGAATGTGAGGAATTGGGTAGCGGTCATGCGCTGTCGCATTGTTTAATCTGCGGTAATCGCCGCACGGTCTCCAAGAACCGTTGGATTTCAGGACCATGTGAAGTGGTGACGCCCAGGGGCTTTTCAAGCGTCTGATAATGCCTAATTTTTCAAGGGTAGTAAACTCGTCCCGAGCTATGGCGAGCTTGGTCGCGTCTAAGCGCCGAGCTTTGGCGAATACGGGTGGGCCCGTTGTGGGAATAAAGTGTTCGACCCCGTGTTTAGCCACTGTGGCTGAGAATTTGGGAATTGTGAGTGCTGGAAATTGGGTGAGGAGTTGATCAAACTTACCTCCTGCTGTGGTGACGCTGGCCTGCACGGGTGGTGGAGAAACTCGAGCTGCGCAGGGAATAGAAGCAAAGGACAGTGCATTAACCAAGCGTCTGTTCGCTAGATCAACTAATAACCCATGTGCACACAAAAAATCTGCGCCCAACAAGTTAAAACTCACCGCCGCTACAACAAATGTCCATCTGTAGTTGCGGCCGTGGATGCAGAGGTGCAGGCTCTTTTCGCCAAAAGTGTCGATGCTGGAGCCGTTGGCTGCCACCGCTCCATTGCCCCGGGTGCCCATGGCCCGATCTGCTTGGGAGGGCATGACAAAACTTAGTTGAGCTTCTGTGTCAATAAGGAACTGCTTGCCGGTGTGTCCGTCCGTCACATATAACAGCTTGCTTTTTTCGCTGAGAACCGCTGCTGTTAACGGCTCTCGGTTTTGGCGTTTCCCGAAATCGTGAATTTGCAGGGGGGGAACGCATTTGTAAGCCTTCTCGGCGAAGCGGTGGTGGTAATAACAAACGTCGCTCCGTCTGTTACGTTTTGGCCGTGTCGCTGTCGCCGCGGGCTGGTTCTGCTCGGTGGTTTGTGGCTCCCCATGGCTCCGGGCATCAGCGTTGAAGTCTGTGGATGCTGCTGTGGGTGTCTGCTCCTTGCAGGCGTTGACGAGCCGTTGAGCTTCATGAGCCAGCATGCGGAAGTCTTGCTGGGTGCTGCATCGCATGTTGGCAAGCGTCCCTCTCATGTGTGGCGGCAGCGTACTGAGGAATATGAATTGGAAGAGGAAGTTGTCATTGTCCTCTTCTTTAAGCTGCAGCAAGTCCTCCATGAGGGCCTTGGGTCTGCATCCTCTGTGGCCGTAGACCGCCAGGATCCTCTTGGCTCTCTCTTCGGCTGAGGGGACGTAATTTGCCACGATGGTTGCTTTCAGTACTTTATATTTGTCTTGGGCCGGCGGCCGCTGTATAATGCTCCGCACACACCTCGAAGTGGCGGCGTCGAGTTTGGCGACGATGTGATAGAACTTCGTATCGTCAGCCGTGATGCCCGCCAGTGTAAACTGGGCTTCAGCTTGCTGAAACCACGAGGCGGGGTCTTCCTGCCAGAAGTCCAGCAGCTTGACAGTGACGGCGTTTGCGTGGACCGTCACTGATGTGTCCGCAGGGTGAGAGTGCTTTGCTTCGGCTCTCTCAGCGGCGCTGGTGCTCGGTTGAGCCCTCTCTATCACTTCTGCCGAGGGGGAACGTCGTCCATCTGTTCCCCTGTCTGCGTGGGCGCCGGCGTCTGCCTGGGTCGCCACAGGTGAGTCGATCGCGGGGGAACGCCTCTGGTCCATGCTCGCGTCAGGGTCACCAGTGTAGAAGAGCTTGAAAGAACGAGGCGATGTGATACATAAACCAAAGTTTATTATCAGCTCCTCTAACAAGTCTCATCTAGGTGCAGCAGCAGAAGAAGGAAAGACAGCGAACACCTTCGGCTCTACGAACTTATACTCGCACATAACAAAAGACATGCATATCAAAAGCTGACATCCCTCATTATCTTAATCCCCCCATTGTCTTCGTACTCCTCCGCCTGGCCCTGGGGGGTCAGGGCAACCCATCCGGTCTCCACCGCAGTGCCTCGGATGCTCTTTGATCTTCACTGGCGGTTGAGACTCTTTGTCCTGTTCTGAGGTGTGAAGTCGCCTTACATATGTAATCACCAAACATTCTCACATGCTTAAACATATGTTGGTTATGGAATATATGATTAATATAGACCACAAAAGGCTACCATCAGTAACACACTACGCCGCCAGGGACTCAAATCCTGCAGTGCCAGATGTGTCCCCCTGCTTAAGCCAGTAAATGTCCAGGCCCATCTGAAGTTTGCTAGAGAGCATTTGGATGATCCAGAAGAGGACTGGGAGAATGTCATATGGTCAGATGAAACCAAAATAGAACTTTTTGGTAAAAACTCAACTTGCCATGTTTGGAGGAGAAAGAACACCATACCTTCTGTGAAGCATGCGGGTGGAAACATCATGCTTTGGGGCTGTTTTTCTGCAAAGGGACCAGGACGACTGATCCGTGTAAAGGAAAGAATGAATGGGGCCATGTATCATGAGATTTTGAGTGAAAACTTCCTTCCATCAGCAAGGGCATTGAAGATGAAACATGGCTGGGTCTTTCAGCATGACAAATATCCCAAACACACCACCTGGGCAACAAAGGAGTGGCTTCGTAAGAAGCATTTCAAGGTCCTGGAGTGGCCTAGCCAGTCTCCAGATCTCAACCCCATAGAAAATCTTTGGAGGGAGTTGAAAATCTGTGTTGCCCAGCGACAGCCCCAAAACATCACTGCTCTAGAGGAGATCTGCATGGAGGAATGGGCCAAAATACCAGCAACAATGTGTGAAAACCTTGTGAAAACTTACAGAAAACGTTTCTCTGTCATTGCCAACAAAGGGTATATAACAAAGTATTGAGATGAACTTTTATTGACCAAATACTTATTTTACCGAGGAATTTACCAATTAATTCATTAAAAATCCTTCAATGTGATTTTCTGGATTTTTTTTTTTCTTATTTTGTCTCTCATAGTTGAGGTATACCTTTGATGAAAATTGGAAACCTCTCTCATCTTTTAAGTGGGAGAACTTGCACAATTGGTGGCTGACTAAATACTTTTTTACCCCACTGTATATGGAGAGACTATTCATGGAAAAATTGTATCAGATTCTTTACAACTCCAAAACAGACTGGCACACAGCCTAGATGTTGGAGAGGGTGTGACCACAGTGTAGCAGACCACTCACACATATTCTGGAGTTGCTCTATTCTTAAACACTTCTGGGAGGGAATACACAGCATCGTTAGGTTCTTGGTTATAACATTGAATTTACATGTTTATCCTTTTATCTGGGGAGGACAGATGCAAACCTTTCAAAAAGTGATAGTTATCTCTTAAAAATATTCATGGTAGCAAGCAAAAAGGCCATAACAAGGAGATGGCTTTGTAAGGACCCCCCTCTATTGAGCAATGGCTAGCCATAATTAAAGACATCCAGTGTATGGAGCAATTGACCTTCAGGCTGAGACTGAAAAAAGTAAACTGTGAGACACTCTGGGAAAATGGAATATATACTCAATGTTAAGGGGATGACCTTACCATTAGGGTATCATTTCTTCCCTTTTGTATTTCCTTATCTCTCTATGCATATGTTACTTTAAACTTGACAAGTTGTATTCCCGTTGTTATTGTTCTTGCTGCTCCTGTATGTAACACAGATCTGTACACAATCTTGTCATCCTGTTTTGCAGCAATGTTATGTTGTATTTACTGAAAAAAAAAATAGAAAAATAAAGTTAAAAAACCCTCTTCAGTGGCAGGATGCCAGGGGTAGATGAGATTTGACTTGAGTACCTCAAGGCTCTGGATGTTGTAGGGCTGTCATGATTGGCACCCTTCTGCAACATTGTGTGGAGGTCTGGGATGGTGCCTTCGGCATGACAAACGGGTGGTGGTTCTTCTCTTTAAGAAGAGGGACCGGAGGGCGTGTTCCAACTTTAGAGGGATAACACTCCTCAGTCTTCCTGGGAAGGTCGATGCCAAGGTATGGGAGAGGAGTCTGGCCGTTGGTTGAACCTCTGATTCAGGAGAAGCAATATTTTTCAATTGTGGCTGTGTCACATTGGACCAAATTTTACCCTCTTGAGAATTCTCAAGGGTTTGTGGGAGTTTGCCAAACCAGTCTACAAATTTGGGGACTTGGACAAAGCATCTGACTGCATCCCTCGTGGTTTCTTGTGGGGAGTGCTTTTGGATATGGGGTATTGGGCTTGTTGCTATGACCTATCCGGTCTCTATATGACCGTTAAGAGAGTTTGATTCGTATTGCCAACAATCAGTGAAACTCATTCCCAGTCAGTTCGACTCCACCATAGCACCATTTGTCACGATCCTGTTCATAATTTTCTGGACAGGATTTCTCAGAACAGCCAAGGAATGGAGGGTGTCATGCTTGGTGACCACAGAATCTCATCTCTGGCGTCTGCAGATGTTGTCCTGCTGGCTTCATCAAGCAATGACCTACAGGTCTTGCTGAAGCAGTTTGCTACTGAGTTTGAGGCTGTTGGGATGAGAATCAGTACCTTCCAAGTCCAAGTCCATTGTGTTCAGCCGGAAAAGGATGGATTGTCCTGTCCGGGTCAGAGAAGAGCTCCTGCCCCAAGTGGAGTTGGGTATCTCAGGCTCTTATTCACGAGTGTGGGGAGAATGGAGTGGGAGATTAACAAATGGATCAGAGCAGCATCTGCAGTGGTGCAGACACTGCACCAGTCTGTCATGGTGAAGAGGGAGCTGAGCTCTGAAGAAAAACCTGTCAATCTGTTCCTACCCTAACCTATGATCATGAACTTTGAGTAATGACCAAAAGAATGAGATCACAGTTACTAGTGGCTGAAATGAGCTTTCTCCATAGGGTTGCTGGACTCACCTTAGAGATAGGTTGAGCTCAGTCATCTGGGAGAGGCTATGAGTAAAACCACTGCTCCTCCACATCGAAAGGAGCCAGTTGAGGTGGTTTGGGCATCTTATCGGGATGCCTCCTGGACACCTCTCACTTGAGGTGTTTTGGACACGCCCCACTGAGAGGAGACCCCGGGGCAGACCTAGGACACGCTGGAGAGACCGTCTCCCCCACCTGGCCTGGGAATGTCTGGGTATCCTCTCTGAAGAGCTGGAGCAGGCGGCCGGGGAGTGGGAAGTCTGGGAACCTCTACTTGGATTGCTGCCTACCTAACTCAAACCCCCAGAAAAGCGGTAGAAAATGAATGGATGGATTTTGAATTAACAAAATTAAGGCTTGTTTAGGATCTGCAGACACCATAAATACAAAATAATAAAGGATTGCAATTATATAGCATCACAATGGCAGGATGACTACGGAAAGTAGGAAAAGGTACCAATAACAGCTTAGGAACTGTATTAACTTCAAAACTAATTTCTTTTCATCATCTTGTATGTTTTAAAGTATGACACCACTTAAATACTATTCTTTTCACCTGGTTAATGGCAAATATCAAATCCCCTTCATGACTTTTTTTCCTGAATAAAGACGATTAAAAAAATTACTATCCTTATCAGATCAACCAGCTAATCACACAAAAATCAACACTCATACAAAATGATGTCAGGTGGTTTATTAATGTTTCCAAAAATAGTCTCTAAAACTGGGATTCGTTTTACAAAAGTATCCACGTATTTAGCAGGTCTGGAATTCTTATGTAAACACAGACTGTCATACTCAGTGGTGACACCAGAAGACTGAATGTTGAACCCTTGGCAGGAATCGAGACCACCGTTGGTGAAAAAAGAAACTTGTCTTCACCTGTTAAATCAGTCGTGTGGTCAGCCTTCAGATGTCTGTTTTAGAAACTGAGTAAGTTACAGCAGATGCCAGAAAGCTACATGATGGACTAGAGCACAGACCTAAGCGAGAGCAGTAGAAATGCAGTGATTAACACTAATGATGATGATTTCATATCTACAAATTCGGTGAATGTCACTGACATTGGGGGTTCAAGATGGCTGTTCCACGTTTATGCCTGTGACAGGGTTAGCACTCATTTTGAAAAGGCATGGCTTCGGGAGGATGACCTCAGGTTAATGTCATGATTACACCGACACAGGCATCATTGTGCATTCATCATCCTCAGCTGCTCTGTCAAACTCATATTTTCCACATCTTTACAGTTATCATGGAGCATGAATAGGAGCCTCAAGGTCAGTCAAATGGAGAAAATTTCCACTCAGTTTGCCCTTGGACAAAATATTCTCTCTTGTAAGTGGAACTGAGTCCGTAGTAAAGAGAATCAAAGCTGTCTTGAGGGCAGTGAAATTTATTGTGGGCATACATGTCTTTTCTTTATTTTTTTTGGTGGTGTGACAGAATTTAGGAGCAGCATCATCCCAGACTGACATCAGTTAGGTTCAGAGGTATTCTCACAATGGCTATGCCCACTGGAGCCTCAGACAGCAGGGACAGAAGGATTCATGACGGCTTTTTCTTTGGGTCATCAGATGTATCACGCTTTATTGGAGATAGAATCTATTCAGCAGCTTCTGTCTCCATCGCTGGTCCCGTCTTCGAAGCCTTCACAGCAGCAAAGAATCAAGTTGGAGACAATTCATAAAAGGTTCTTACTAATAAAAAATATCATGTCCTTTTACTCACCTTCTTTTTCTTCTTCTTTTGAGCCTTACGACTGGTTGAGCTTTGAAGCAAAGCCTTAATAAGGAAGGGGGGAAATGACCCAAAAAAAATTACTTTCACAACAGTCAGAGGCTTGGGGGCATGTTACATCAACACTAAACAGCTTTAAAAAATGCCAAGTCAACTTTAGTGATTCTGTGCAACAGCCGCATTTCACCTGCAGCTCTGGATCCTCAACCTTGTGTTCAGACTTGTAGAGTTCTGGCTCAAAGAGGCTGCTGGTAATTCGCAGAGGTCCATTGGCCATGAGCAGCACGGTGAACTTAAACTGGGCGACAAACTCACCTGAACACAGAGAGGGTGAAGAGTTTTTCAGAAAGAACCCAAGTGTGTGAAACATTTAGATTCAGATTTTTTGTATTTTATAGGGTAAAAACATGATTAATATTGTACCATTCATGATTTGATAACAATGGATATACAGAAAAGGATTTTAAAGGGTAAGTTCTTAAACAGTATATTAAACCAGGAGTGTCCAATCGTGTGCCATGGAGGGCCAAGGCCCTGCAGGCTTTACCTCCAACAAGTGTCTTCAACAGCAGATTTCACTGAATTCTTCCCACTGATTGATGATCAGTGAAAACACCTGCTGAAGACACTGGGTAGAAGAGAAAACCTGCAGGATCTTGGCCCTCCATGGCACATGATTGGACACCCCTGCATTAAACTAAGGATATGCTATACACTGCTTATGATGGATGGACGTGAAAATATTCTCTTCAAAAAGCATAATTTAAAAGATGAAATACATGGCATTTAAAGTGTTCTGTTGTTAACATGTCTGTAACATGTTTTTTGTGACTTACAAGCAAACTTATAGCAAAGCAGGAGGGACCCTGGTCAATATTCCTCTACCTACCACTGACCCCGCTCAGATCCATAATACGCAAATGAAGAGCAGACGCATGGAGCCGATCGCTTCCCGGAGCTTTTAAAATAGTGGTTGTTAGTAAAACGTAAACACCTATTTGGCAACTACACATTTATTTCTCACCTCGACCGTTTTTCAGAAAATTTTTTTGGTTTTTACTTTTGAAGATATAGGCAAAACTTTAATGTCCAAAAGCATCATGAACAGACAAGAGCAGTCCACCCACCAGGAGTCGCAGCGACCAATCACATGCAAGCCCTGCAGGTCGGGGAGAGCAGAGCAGGTTGCAGCAGACAGAAAAAGCTCATCAAACTGCACTTTTGTAGCCAAAAATACCACTTGAAAACCAGCCAAAGTTCCCTGACCAGACAGTGATACTCTCCGTGCAGTTTGCGGCTACAGAGTATTGGGCTCGTGATTCTCACCTAGTTACGCCCCTCCCACGCTCCTGACAGATTCTGAGGTGAGCGGAGATTGTTGAGGTCGAGGAGCGAGCACCTCCAAGTGACGGCTCGGGTTTCTTGACACCATGCTACCAGAGTGCATGCGGGGCATGCTCCACACACAATGAATGGGAAGCGTGAAAATGCACACCTATTTGGACACATAGCTTTAGGCCCTAAAGCTTCATCCTTCATCCTCCTAAAGTTTAGGAGGATGAAGGCCTCCTCTTCCCCCTCCTCTGAGAGAGGTCAGCCCAGAGGAGAGGCGAAGGCTGACCTTGCAGCATCAGCTACTGGTGGGCGGGGGTATGGGTGGAGCTAATTAAAATATTCATAGATCCGTGCATAAAGGTGCAATGGACAATATTTTCATGAAAACAAAGATAAAAAAAAAATACATCAACAAAAGTGTTTAGAAATGTGCACAATGTAAGTCTTAATGTTCTTCTAAAAATTAGTATATTCATGAAAAAAAATTATTAATTTTTTACAGGTCAATAATGATAAATATTTACATCCAGCAGCTGGAGGATGGCAAACACGGAAGTCCAGTGAGGACGTCACAGCCATTAGCATCGCTGGCTTCATGTTACTTATCATCATCTGGTTTTGGGTTGTTGGGTTGCCAGCAGTATTGGGAGTAACGCATTACAAAGTAATGAAGATGGAGGAGCCAAGGAGCAGCAGGAGATTTTCCTATTTGGGAAAGATGGCAGATTATATGTGTTCAGTTTTTGGCTGTATGAGCAAAAAATCTTCTTCTTTTAAATTATATGTCTTACCCACAGACATGAAAATACGACAGCAATGATTAATTTTATTTGAAAAAACCTCAGCGTCCCTGCTGAAATACTGGAGAAATGACACGGGTTTGCAGCCGGCATTTTACCCTGCATGCTGGAGGAGACTATTGTGGAGATCTCCCCCTGGAGCACATGGCGCAACAGCTGGGGTGAGCCGGCGCGCGCAATGGACCACTGGCCCCCAGTGAGCTGCTCGGCGGTCCCAGCCAGCTAGCTTCGATGAAAGACAGGGCACAGCACCCACCAGCTTGCCTACTTCTCCGCAGGTTCACTTACAACTTTTACTTTAAGTTGGATGGCCTTCTTGGAGCCCAATGTCCTCTTCTTCCCGCTACTGGTGGGAAGAAGTATGGGTGGAGCTAATTAGAATATTCATAGATCCGTGCATAAAGTGGGTAGAAGATTTAAAAACTCTTTCCAAGCAATTCTAAGGCAATGAAAGTTTTGTGTATAAAAAGCCACAATATACTATTTTGGGCAATACACATTTGTTTTTGAGGTGGTTTTGGAGCTGCTGGAGTGTGTCTTTAATAACTTAGGTTTAATACACAGTATTCACAGGGAAAAAAAAAAACTGCTGCAAGTTAAGATGCATGGCCAGAAAACCATAACAGAAAAATTACATTTACGATAAAAGCACAAAATGAACATTTTGGCAATGAATAGCATTAGTCTAGATTTTCGACCAAGCATCTTTTCACATCTCCATGAGTACAGAGATATCTTCTGGACAGGACAATTACAGAATATCATTACAATATTAAACAAGAGCATTTTGAGGCGAGTGCAATATCCACACCTTCGTTTTCTTTGAAGATCCCAATACTCACTGACAGAGAGCAGTTTTCAACTTTTCAATATAATTACTGTGGCAGAACCAAATTACAATAAACCCATCATCCATGAATATACAACAAAGTATACAAGTCATAGTTGTAGGTCAGGATCCCAAGGTGAACCTGTGGAGCAAGTCTGGTGACCCTAGAGGGCTTTACACGTTCTATAGTAAGAGATCATAGGGAGTGCCAACCTTGACCTTTGACCTTTTGACCCCAAACCTGTAGTCAGAGGTCATAGTCTCAGAGTGAACCTGTGTACTAGGTTTGGTAACCCTAGCTTTCTTTGTTGCTGAGATATACTTTATAAGACATTTTGATGTTGACCTTTGCCCTTGCAACCCCAAAACCACATTCAGACTTCAGGGTCACAGGGTGAACGTGTGTACCAAGTTTGGTGACCGCATGACGGCATCGTGAGTCCTATGTTGGCAGATATCATAGGATCCTCGAGTCCTATATCGGCTGATATCATTGGATCATCATAGGACATCATAGGACATCATAAGCTGTCCTATGATGTGCTCTGATCGTGACACACAGACATGATGTACTGCTTCGAATGGGTGTGGTTCTTCTTCTTTTAGATTTGATTGGTGGTCGGCAACCAGCTTATAGGTGCATTACCGCCACTGATTTGATTATTATCACTCTATATCTTTCGTATAAGTTCTTATAAGGAGTTCTGAACAACTCCTTATGTGTGAAAAAAATTATCCGTCCTTGGACTGTGTCCAGAAGCTTAAAGTAGTGTGTGCTATTGTTAATCGGGTGATGAGTAAGATTTCCAGATTTACACAGAAACTGACAGATTTCTTGAATTTATAGTGATATTTTGTAAGATTTCCAGATTTACTGCTTCAAATGGGTGTGCTTTAAAGTGCTGTGTCCTATTGTGTATATGACCAGGGATGGCAACAGGAAATTCTGACTTCAGCTGAAATCTAATTTGGTCGACTGACTTATGGGGGGCCAGGGGGGTGCAGCCCCCCTGAAGCTGAGAGGTTTTCAGTAAAACAGAAGTAATTAAAAGTGAAAAAAATGATAAAAAAATGAAATACTAGACTTAGATAAATCATTAAATTTAATGAAAAGTTAACTTACTTTTTCTTCAATGTTGTCTCACTGTCTTTAGTCCAACATATTTAACAGTTCTACAAGAGTTTATTACAAAATTTACACTATTTACACTGGTCACCAAAAGAAAAAAAAAAAAGCTTTTCCGGCCACGTCTGGTTTCTTCAAAAATTGTCCGAGTGTTTCTGTTACCTCGTCGAACTTTGAGCCAATTTTCACCTTTACGATCACTTTTCTCTCAAGCCAATTCCATCGGAACTTATTTTTGACACTTTTGTCTATTTCTAGCACTGATGACTCCTGATCCTTCGATAAAAATCTAATAATTCTGCTGAAAACGATACCGAAAGCTCAGAATTCCAACACCAACACGCCACCATGAATTTTTGACAAAGCATACAACGAGCCATTTGATTGGGCCAATCGTTTGCAACTATCCAATCACAGGGCCGTTTACAATACAGCTGTAGCTTGAGTACAAAACATCCGGGTTATCGTGGGAGACTTGACCCGGGGAAGCGCTGAGCGCTTATGTAATCGTGTTGATTTTCGCTAAAATCGGTAACATCGGTGACAATAAGGTACCTTACCTTAACCAACGTTTTAAAGTTAATATACATGATCATGACATCAGTTTAGCTACAGAATTCAAATACCTTGGCATTGTACTAGATCCTCAACTCAAATTTAATCTTCATATAAAGAAAATTTCAAAAACAGTAAAAAAAAATCTGAACTGCTTTAAATTAATTAGATATTACATACCTTACGAAGCAGCTGTACTGTATATGCATTCTATGGTTTTTTCTCATATATCATACTGTTTGACAGTCTGGGCTCAAGCAGCCCCTTCCACAATAAGACATATAGGTTCATTATATAATCAAACCCTAAAAATCTTGGACAAAAAGCCCATTAGGTGGCATCACTGTAATGTTTTAAAAAAATACAACCTATTGAGTTTTGAGAGTTTCATTGACCTCTGTCTTCTGAAATTAACGTTCAAATGTTTCCATAAATCAGCACCCGAGCCACTTGCTGGTTTCGTCCAAAGACAGGACAGCAGCAGAGCCACCAGGAGTTCTGTTAACAATAACTGTAAAATATTCCACCGCAGAACCACATTTGGACAAACAGCTTTCTCTATAAAGGGCAGTCACATCTGGAACACAATGCCAAATGTAATTAAAATAATAACGGACTTTAAAACATTCACTAAAAAGGTTAAAAACTGGCTGAAAAATAAACAAGAATGTACTCATGTATGAATTGATTGTCTGCAAGGTGAGAGTGAATGAAGGGAAGGAATGAATGTGTTTGTTTATAGTGAGTGACGAAGGGAGGGAGGCCTGAAATAGGCAAATGTGAGTCAGGTTGTTATATTTGTGTATTTATAATATTTATAATATTTATAATTGTGTATTTATAATCTTTTTTGCATTGATGTATGTGGTTATTGTGTATTTTTTTTTCTTTACTTGATTTTCTTTTCTAAAGCCCATCCAGGGACAAGAGTTAGTTATATTTGTGTATTTATAATATTTATAATATTTATAATTGTGTATTTAATCTTTTTTGCATTGATGTATGTGGTTATTGTGTATTTTTTTTTTCTTTACTTGATTCTCTTTTCTAAAGCCCATCCAGGGACAAGAGTTGCAAATTAGCTAATAGCTATACACTCTATGTGCAACACATCAGATTGATTGTCATTAATTAATTGTCTATGTTTATTGCACTGTCCCTGTCAAATAAACTAATCTATCTATCTATCTACCCCCCCCTAAAATTTTCTCAACGGATTTAGACGATTCACAGAAATGATCAATTTGAAAATAAATTGGCGGAAATCCGCGGATCGGCGGAAAATTGCCATCCCTGATATGACGGCATCGTCCTTTTGTCTATGGGTGCTTCCATTTATTAGGGGTCCAATGTGTGACATTGGTGGCAAAATTTAAAATTGATCAAATCTGCACATGAAATTGACTAATCACTATCCAACTGTGTCAGGTTTATGAAACTATTAACTATTTTCATAACGGCATTCGCGTTCAGGAACTCTTGAGGATGAGAGCTCACTACTTATAAATGGGGACGTAAATGGGACACTCGGGCTTTTGTTTCCCCGTGTGCCAATGCACTTTGCAATGGCACACGTTTTACAAGAAACAACTTCAACACTTCCGGTATTTTTCACGCATCAAAACTCATCAACAGCTACATTTTCATGACATATTAAGATGTGATAACGTGTATATATACCTTCAAATTCTCCCTGTTTGTTGGATAAGACGTAAAATCACAAAAGGCGTAAATGCGGTACACGGAAGTTTGGACCTTCGATAACTTCAATATAAAGTGACCACGGTTAATCCTCTCCACATGGGTTGAGCACATCCGGGGTAAAGAAAATAAAAGGGCTTTCCCAGGGCAGTCACCTCGCCAGACGGGGCTGCGCGTGGCCGACCAGGACCGAAGACGTAAATTTTTTAAAGGACACCATATTCGATGTGTCATAAATGTTTGAGATTTTATTGAAATATTCTACATCTGAGCTTCACAAAGACTGATCTCCTTTTTACGTGTATGGTTTGGGATTTGAAAGGTGCAAAGTGAAAAGCATCAGCACTTCCTTTTTCTTGTTACTTTACCAAATAACTTGCATGTTGCTGCGTAAATTCGGGGACACGGAAATTTACGTCGTACGAGTAAATTTGCAGGGGTCGCCGTACAAAAACCATAGATCCGATCACATTGGGGAATGTTTTATTTTGAATTTGCATTACAACTCTGTTATCTCTTGCATAAATGAGTAGAAAGAGTTACTCAGAGAGCCTTTCAGGTACTTTGAAATTGATGCGATTGTCATGTCACACAAAAACTGGGAAAAATGAGGGGACACAACCAATAGTTTCGATTCTAATGGCAAAATCAATGATTTTTTTTAAAAATTGCAATGCAAGTCTGAAACTCTTTTATGTTCCCTTGCATATTATAAAAACGAAACCGACATCTGCAAATTACAGAAAAAGAGAGAGCGCTTGAAAGTCGGATACCCCTGATATAGTGCACTGGACCCCAAATAAATGGAATCACCCCTATATACGGCATCGCGAGTCCTGATGGTCTATATGACATCATAAAGACATCAAGGCATAAGGACATCATAGGAGCGTCATAGGCTGTCCTATGATGTCCTACGATCATGACACACAGACAGACAGACAGACAGACACACACAGAATGTAGCATTTACCATAGTGCAACTGCAATATTAACTTTGACCTTTGACCCCAAACCCATAGTTAGGTCAAGGTGTAAATCGTCCAAGATGTGTATTAGATACAACTACTGTATCGATTTGAAAAGCCTACATCATTTCTTTTGGTAATTATTGTGTTTAGAAGATTTAGGAAAAATCTAACCTCTGACACCAAGGTTATCCGATGAGAGTGAAATTGCAATATGCGCATCAGAGTATATCAGACCATGGACCAAGTTTCAAAACAATCGGAACAAAACTGCAGGAGTTGATTTCACAAAAGTGGGACAGACAGGCAGACTGACCCATAACATAATCCCCCGCTGGACAAAGCCCAAAGGGCTCTTCGACCCCGTTGGGCTTCGTCCGGCGGGGAATAAAAATAGAGCTCACAAAAACAGCCAGTTTTGAAAGTTTTGTCACTGGCTTGCTTTTTTATTTTTTTAAATACATGACATGAGACCATGTTTAAATTAATCAGAGAAGCTCTTAATCATGCTTTCATTCGTCCACTTACCCTCTTTCTCTTGCAGTACAGTGAATGGCTGCACCAGCTCATGTTTCACGCACTCTGTTACACCCAAACGAGCCTTGGATTCATCCTCAAATGCTCTAAAGAAAGAAAAACCATTTACAAAAGTTATTTGTCCAATTTCATTCACTGATTTTCTTAATGCTAATCCTATTTGGGACATGGGGGCTGGAGCCTATCCCAACTACTTTGAGCAGGAAGCGAGGTCTCCCTGGACAGGTCACCAGTCCACCGCAGGGCCAAAACAGAGAGAGACAACCATTCACTTTCCATTCAAGGCTACAGAATATTTAGGAAACCACAGTTAACACAAATTCACCTAACATGCATGTCTTTGGGCCATGGAAGGAAGCCACTTAGAACCCACGTGGAAGGGAGAACATGGAAAGTCTACAAAGAAAAGCTAGCCAGCTCAAAATCGAAAGTTAAGTGGATTAAAAATGCGTGATTAAAAAAAATATTTCAAAGACTCTACCTCATAGTAAAGGGCATTGTATCAAAACGTCTCTCCATCTCACTGAAGAATGTCCGAGACGCCTTCATTTTCAATCCATAAACCTTGTTGGGGTCTCGTTTGTAGACTGTGGTCCTCTGGCCTCCATCCTTAGCCTAAAATAAATAAATAATTTTGAAAGACTTGCAAATTAAACAGAAGCACTCATCTACATTAATTTTCCCTCACCTTTCCTTCTCCAGAGCTGATCAACACATCCACTGCATATACTTCATGCACCTCAAACTCGGCCTTCTCATGGTCCTTCCTGAGGGACAAAGTGAAAAGGTTTCAAACAGGTTATAGACAACGCATCAGTGATAAAAGGCTTCTGCTGAGTGTACTCACTTCTGCTGGTCCGTTGGGTTTTGAATGATTGTTTTCTCCCCATCAATCACATGCTGTTTGAGCTGATGGGACAACATGCCTGCAGATTGTGGAGAAATAAAACAAGTCAAGCAGATGAAAACTACAACAACAAAAGATGTGCTGTACTCTGTGGGGATCAGAAAAACCTCAAAGGAGCCAAATAAATCCAAATACCCACCTTCAATAGGGGAGCACTTGAATGACTTTGCAATCTTGTTCCAGGCTTCGGTAACCTGTGTGTTCTGATGAAGAGATGGGGCCACAGTCATTACATGACGTTTAAGTGAGTGATCCTCTTATAGCTACATCAGTGCTCAAAGCTCTACCTGGTTTCCTGGTTTGACAAGACGGAGAGCGGCTTCAGTGCAGAGGTGAGCGGCTTTGATGACGTCAGCCTTCCGTCCCGTCACTGGGTTGTCCTATGGTGACAAAGGAGGTGAGTTAAAGAGTAGCAATGTAATACAAGCTTTTAAATGGGAGATTATCACATGTCTATAATCATGGTGGCTGATGATCATCGGAGGGATCGCACATGTGCACACATAATGGAATACTGTGTTTTCCCATTAAGCATTAAACCAATATTGTCTATTTTTCCACGGCCACAAAATGGTGTTTTATGGCTATGAATCACATGTAAAAGAAAAAGGAAAGCCAATTTTGTCAATCTATACACAGTATGCATGTATAGTAGAACTAAATTATGTCCTTCTTTACAATGCCAAAAGTGCTTTAATGTTTAAAATAGAAATAAATTTAACTTAAACTAAATAAACAACTCAAATCTTCAGCAGTTGCCGAGTGCTGTTAGCCACTGCTGAGAGCTGATTCCCCCTCCCTCACCCATTTCCTCTCAGACTCTTGTTTAGTTATGCCCAGGCCACCCACTTTTCTAGTAGCCTCATATTGGGAAACCCCTGACCCGCCTCTGTTGCTTGGTAACTTGTGCCTCAAAGGCTTATGGGAGCAAGTTGCATTATTGCGTAGCTAGTGTGTTGCTTGTGCAAGTTTCTTAACGTGTATCTTTACCAATAATACTGCAGGAGCTCTAATAAACGGTGTGGTGGCGCAGTGGTTAGCGCTGCGGCAGCACAGCAACTCACCCTTGGCCATGGGATCCCTGGTTTGATCCCAGCCCCTGACCAACAGTGATCTGTGTGGAGTTTGCATGTTCTCCCCGTGTCTGCATGGGTTTACTCCGGGATTTCTCCGGTTTCCTCCCACAGGCCAAAAACATGCAGGTTAAGTTAACTGGAGACTCTAAAGTGGCCCTAGGTGTGAATGTGTGTGTGAATGGTAAAAGGATAGCGCCGTACCGTGGCTGCTTCATCTATCCAGGTGGATGCCCTCAATTTCCCCTCTGGGGATCAATAAAGTATACAAAATCAAAAATCAAATAAACTTGTGAATCTCACAGAAATGTACAGTATATCTTACTCCAAGTTGTTATATGGCTTATTTTTATTCTCAGTGGGATTCAATCCCAGACACTTTTGTTGTGAGGCATCAGGGTCAACCACTGACTCATCATGCTGCCACTGGTAAAATAATAATATGCTCACTTGACAAATACAGTAAATACACGCTACCTTTATTTAGTTAAACTGTTAAAAAAAAGTACATTAACTTTAGGGCTGTCGCAGTAGAGGAATTTTCCCTGCGGTGACGGTGGACAGCTCAATACCGTGGTATGCAGTATTATTGCAAATGTTTTAAGGACCCTGTGGATTCACAATTTAAACAGGGTTTATAACTTATGTGGCAAATGAGGGAAGCTGTCAAGAGTCTCGCTGCAGCTGGCTTTCAACTTTATGCGTGTGTGTTACAACTGTGCGGAGCTCCGCTCTTTATACAGGCATGAACTGTTGATTCTGTTAAAAAAAAAAAAAATTCATAAAGCAGTGGCGGTAACTAAGGGGTGTGTGGACTGGAGACTGCAGCGACATTCAGCTTATAAACAGGACAGTCTCCATACAGCACCCTGCGTGGCTCTTATCTCCCGTGATTTTTGCCGCTGTCCGAAAAATCGCATTCAAACAAGCTGCTCTCGGAGCTCATACATGGCGCATACACAGTCAGGATCATACACACTCCGCTCAGAAGGAAATAACACGCTTTGTGCCATTCCATTTCAGTGCTCACTGTTACGGCTGTATTTAACATGGGGTCCAAACGCTTTCATCACTAACTGCCTGCTGGACTCCGCAGCAGCACTGTGTGCTGTGGAAGCTTCTAGAGTACCGGGTGCAAACATGCTGTTGGTAATAAAAATACACTTCATTTAGCAATTTATTTAATAATCAATAGGGGCACATACAGTGGGGCAAAAAAGTATTTAGTCAGCCACCAATTGTGCAAGTTCTCCCACTTAAAAGATGAGAGAGGTCTCCAATTTTCATCATAGGTATACCTCAACTATGAGAGACAAAATGAGAAAAAAAAATCCACAAAATCACATTGAAGGATTTTTAATGAATTAATTGGTAAATTCCTCAGTAAAATAAGTATTTGGTCACCTACAAACAGGCAAGATTTCTGGCTCTCACAGACCTGTAACTTCTTCTTTAAGAGGCTCCTCTGTCCTCCACTCGTTACCTGTACTAATGGCACCTGTTTGAACTCGTTATCAGTATAAAAGACATCTGTCCACAACCTCAAACAGTCAGACTCCAAACTCCACTATGGCCAAGACCAAAGAGCTGTCGAAGGACACCAGAAACAAAATTGTAGACCTGCACCAGGCTGGGAAGACTGAATCTGCAATAGGTAAGCAGCTTGGTGTGAAGAAATCAACTGTGGGAGCAATTATTAGAAAATAGAAGACATACAAGACTACTGATAATCTCCCTCGATCTGGGGCTCCACGCAAGATCTCACCCTGTAGGGTCAAAATGATCAGGAGAACGGTGAGCAAAAATCCCAGAACCACACGGGGGGACCTAGTGAATGACCTGCAGAGAGCTGGGACCAAAGTAACAAAGGCTACCATCAGTAACACACTACGCCGCCAGGGACTCAAATCCTGCAGTGCCAGACGTGTCCCCCAGCTTAAGCCAGTACACGTCCAGGCCTGTCTGAAGTTTGCTAGAGAGCATTTGGATGATCCAGAAGAGGACTGGGAGAATGTCATATCGTCAGATGAAACCAAAATAGAACTTTTTGGTAAAAACTCAACTTGTCGTGTTTGGAGGAGAAAGAACACCATACCTACTGTGAAGCATGGGGGTAGAAACATCATGGTTTTGGGCTGTTTTTCTGCAAAGGGACGAGGACAACTGATCCTTGTAAAGGAAAGAATGAATGGGGCCATGTATCGTGAGATTTTGAGTGAAAACCTCCTTCCATCAGCAAGGGCATTGAAGATGAAACGTGGCTGGGTCTTTCAGCATGACAATGATCCCAAACACACCGCCCGGGCAACGAAGCAGTGGCTTTGTAAGAAGCATTTCAAGGTCCTGGAGTGGCCTAGCCAGTCTCCAGATCTCAACCCCATAGAAAATCTTTGGAGGGAGCAGTGGTTAGCACTGCGGCAGCACAGTTTACCCTTGGCCGGGGGATTGTGGGGATCGTGGGATCGTGGGTTCGATCCCAGCCCCCGACCAACAGTGATCTGTGTGGAGTTTGCATGTTCTCCCCGTGTTGCGTGGGTTTACTCCGGGATTTCTCCGGTTTCCTCCCACATGCCAAAAACATGCATGTTAGGTTAATTGGCTGTTCTAAATTGTCCCTAGATATTTGTTTCCTATAGGCCCTTAGAATCCTACGGATTCTAAGGGCCTATAGGAAACAAATATTTTAATATAAAGCTTTTAATATAAAGCTTTCTCCGTAGGATTGCTGGACTCACCCTCAGAGATAGGGTGAGGAGCTCAGTCATCCGGGAGAGGCTCAGAGTAGAACCGCTGCTCCTCCACATTGAAAGGAGTCAGTTGAGGTGGTATGGGCATCTGATTAGGATGCCTCCTGGACGCCTCCCACTTGAGGTGTTTCAGGCACGTCCCACTGGGAGGAGACCCCGGGGCAGACCCAGGACTCGGTGGAGAGACTATGTCTCCCAGCTAGTCTGGGAACGCCTTGGTATCCCCTCTGAAGAGCTGGAGCAGGTGGCTGGGGAGAGGGAAGTCTGGGCTTCTCTGCTTGAACTGCTGCCTCCGCGACCCGGACCTCCGGAAAAGCGGTAGAAGATGGATGGATGGAGGCCCTTAGAATAGAGGGTTAGTATTAATGAAAGCGCTTTGAGTGGTCTTTGTGACTAGAAAAGCGCTATATAAGTGCAGGTTAGTTAGTAGTTAGTTAGTTAGTTGAAAGTCCGTGTTGCCCAGCGACAGCCCCAAAACATCACTGCTCTAGAGGAGATCTGCATGGAGGAATGGGCCAAAATACCAGCAACAGTGTGTGAAAACCTTGTGAAGACTTACAGTAAACGTTTGACCTCTGTCATTGCCAACAAACGGTATATAACAAAGTACTGAGATGAACTTTTGTTATTGACCAAATACTTATTTTACCGAGGAATTTACCAATTAATTCATTAAAAATCCTTCAGTGTGATTTTCTGGATTTTTTTTTTCTCATTTTGTCTTTCATAGTTGAGGTATACCTATGATGAAAATTGGAGACCTCGCTCATCTTTTAAGTGGGAGAACTTGCACAATTGGTGGCTGACTAAACACTTTTTTGCCCCACTGTAAGTAAACAACGAGATATAGCCACACACATAAAAAAGTGAACACCGCGGTTGTTGCGGTTGGTCGTTTTCCTCCACGGTAGGCGTGTCCATAGCGCGGTATTACATAACTGCGGTTATCGCAACAGTCCCAATTAACTTCCTAGGTTTAATGAGGTCACAAACCAATAAGCCCCACTATCAGTTTTCTATCCATCCCCGCTTCATCCTTTTCGGGTCACGGGGAGGCTGGAGCCTATCCCAGCCTCTTTGGGCGAGAGACAGGGTACACCCTGGACAGATTGCTAGTCCATTGCAAGGCCAACACAGACAGACAGATAGCCTTTCATTCTCACATTCATAATTAAGGACAATTTAGAATCCCCAGTTGATGCCAATTAACCTAACCTGCAGGTCTTTTGGCCTGTGGGAGAAAACCGGAGTACCCGGAGAAAACCCCTGCAGACACGGGGAGAACATGCACACTCCACACAGAAGGGTCATCGATGGTCAAGGGTGGGATCGAACCCATGACCTTCTTGCTGTGCTGCCACAGTGCTAACCACTGCACCACCGAGCTGCAGTCTTTCCTCTCAGCTTTCTAAGCTAGCAAAAACAAATACACCCTGCCTACCCCACACGTGATTAATCGACTGGAAATGTTAACCCAGTCAGATTAGGAGCTCATTAAATACGAATAAACGGTCTCAAAAACCAACCGTCTTAGAATGAAGTTTTAAAAGCACTTTCTTTTGATGAGCAGTAAAACAACACATCTTTCTGACACATAATATCAGACCTTCACATCACAAATTCATACCACATTATTACTGTGTAAATTGGCTTGCTGTAGTTTTGTGGGCAATGCTAGTTTTTTTTTCTCAAGTACTGTGTAGATGCATGAATATAGCTTCACTGACATCTGTGTTGTTAGTGTCTAGTGTCTGCAGATATTTTGACATACCTTGGTCACTCCAACAACAAAGCTGTGAGCCACATTTGAGATGAAGCCATCAACATGCACACCCAGATCTCTGCAAGCAAACATAACATAATTATGATAAGTCAGAGAACATGTCACCTGCATCTTGTTTTTACAGAAGCAACAAATGACTCTGCTTACATTTTGACTAGATCCCCATCCTTCAGTACGATATCAGGGTCACTCTTCAGAGGGGAGCAATGGCATACACAGTTGTTAACTGACACACAGGTAGGAAACGCAATACCTGAGAGAGGAAAAAAGTAAACGTGGGAGTGCCGAGGCAAAGACAATGGTAACTAATGAAATGCAACAATCACCTTTCTTCATCTCTTTTTCCCTCTTAAAGATCTTCAAAGTTTCCGCCACAATGAAAGCATCTCCCTTTTCACACAGGCTGAGCACAGAAACCCCAGCTGCAGCTGCTGCAACTACTGTCTTCAAAGCCCCTATAGAACAAGAGATAAAAAAAAGCCATAGCATTGTTAAAATGGAGCATGCAAAACTGGATGTAGATAATGGTCAGCTGTAGCTAGCTGATAACAGACATGTCCCAAATACCAATTTTGTGGGCTGTTAATATTTGGGAGCAATCCAGAGTGGACATTTAAATATTCAGTTTTGGTCATTAAATGTCTCCCTTCAGAGATCATTGGATGGCTCCTACATCCAGATGCTGCGCACCATCCTCAATGTAAACTGGCAAGACCATGTCTCCAATGAAGATCTCTATGGGCACCTTCCCAGAATATCAGACAAGGTGGCTTGGCGAAGACTTGGCCTCACGGGGAACTGTTACTATCACCAAGAGCTCCCAGTAGGCCACCTGATACTCTGGGAACCGATGCATGGCTTTCGCCGCCAAGGACGGCCATTAACATCATTCGTGGACACTCTGGTTTACCATCAAGTCCCCCCATAACCAACTCACCCTAGCCAGTTACAGCCGCCCCATAACCAACTTGCCTCATCAAGCGACAGCCTGTGGTGCGGCACAGTGAACGAGTCATTTCTGTTGTTTGTTGAAATCTCTGCATATCTGACCATAATTTTTTTCTGCAAGGGAGGAGAGTTTTTTCAGTGTTATAGTTTTAATAAAAAATATATATTTTAAACCCATCTATTTTAACCAAACTTCCAAATTGCTATTTAGCCCTATCCTCATGTCTTTTTTACCTTTACTAGTGTTGTTCTGATAAATATGCCAAAATGTCAGAACACCGGAGAAGGTGGATCCAATCAGCTGATCGCTCAGAGCTCAGCTGTTTTCCATGATAAATCACACTTTGCTGTTGGCTGCACCTCCTGGCAAAAGCAGACTCCATGCATCTTCTTGTTTTTTTTCACGTTATTGAAAAAAAAAAAAAAAACCAAACAAACTTTTTTTTATCGCCATCAGTTAGCGTGCCTTTGAGCTAGGTCGTATCGGGCTGCTACTTCTCCCAGCATGTTCTGTGTTGGACACACTGGTGTTATTTGTCAGACCCTGGTCCCTGCTGACGCTCCGCCATCTGGGGCGAGTTGGCCATGGAGCATGCTGGTTATGGGGCAGCTGTAACTGGCTGGGGTGAGTTGGTTATGGGGGGACTTGACCGGGTACTGACACTCTGAAAGGAGACACTGGGGCGGCCAACAATGGCGAGCTTGCTGCCTGTATGCTAGACCGTGAAGATTGGACTGCTAGGTGTGCAGCTCGGGTGAGGCCACTTTGATTGATTGATTGTTTTGTCATTCTCCCTCTGTGGACTGCATCATTTCGAAGTTTCTTTTTTGTAGCACTGTCCTCTCCACCTTTCTGCCTAGGGGTGGGAGAAAAGATCGATTCAGCGATGAACTGCGATATTTGGCACTCACAACAATGCATCGATCTATAAATGCATGGATCGATCTTTTAATTTAAAAAAGCACACTCAAACTGACTGGCGCCTAGCGGCTGCCCCAGCCTTGGATGCGCTCTGCAGAGCGTGCCCAAATGCCAAGTCACGTTTCGTTACCTTGTATTCATACATGTGTAATGACAATAAAGTTGAATCTCATCTCATCTCATCAAACTGCTGTACATTTAGGTATCAGTTAATTGTGTTTTCAGTCCACTAGATAGAACAAAGTCATTGCTGCAAAGGTGTCACGCGAGATTTACCTGCAGCCCAGCCCCGTAAGATCGCTGAGGGAGCAGCAGCATGAAGAAAAACAAAACAAAAACTAAGAACTGCACCGTCAAAGTTTAAAGGGCCTATATCATGCAAAATCGACTTTTTTGAGCTTTTAAGCATGTTACAATGTTAATTCCTCACCAAAAACGCCCCCAAAGTGGTATTTTGCTCCATTCACGCATCTCTGAGTATTCCTCCTCAACCCTGCTCTCTGAGCTGCTGCTCCGCCCTGTCCCTGATAATGATTGAGTCCCCACGTTCATACATATGAACGTGGGTGAGCTGCCCACTCCACGAAGTGCCTGTGCTGCCAGCACCGCCCCCAGGCTAACGCATACACCCACTTTCTCCGCGCAGCTAATGGAGCGGTGATCGGCAAAACTCTTTCACTTTAGCATTGACGCTGTGAAGAAGTAGTTCCTCTCGCACCTAATCTGCTCAGTGACAACAACTGTTTGCTTTTTTACATAAGACAATGTCTTCTAAGTGGCGTAAATGTGTCTTTGGCTGTGAGAGATTTAGGAGTTTGTTCAGCCTTCCTTAAGAAGAGCCTACTCGTCAGAAATGGTTGGAGTTTATTTTCGGGAGCACGCGTCAAACCAGCCAGCAACTTTTTGTCTGTGACCGCCATTTCACAGATGACTGCTTGGTGAACCTTGGCCTGTATCAAAGTGGATTGTCCGGAAGACTAAACCTTAGAACTGGCGCAGTTCCCACAATCAAACCTGATGGAGAGGCCAGACCCGTAAGTACATTAAACAGCTAACTAAAATTATACAATACAAACATCTGTATAATGCACTAGCTAATTCTACATTTTCACGCACATTGCGCCACGCATATTTTTCGTTTCTTGTTAGATGTTGTTTTCGTGGGCGGAACCCAGCGACACGCTGCAGCAGCAGGCTCAGGGGTTACGTCATGAAATGGGCGGCAGCCACATGAAGGAGAGGCTGAGCCTCAGAGATCGAGGCATCTTACTTCTGGGTTGGAAAAGCAGCTTGTGAAAATAACTCATATTTCATAAGAAATTCATTCTCCAGTGTACCAAAGGTAATATACTATCACATACTGTACATGCATATAGTTTACTCTGAAAGGCTTAAAATAGCATGATATAGGCCCTTTAAATTAAATGTCTGTACTTTTTTGGATTTTATAACAAAGATGGGACAAATGACCTGGTTATGACACATTCAGTTTGCAAGGAGGGTTTTTGTCACATATTAAAACACTGGAGCCCAGGTATGTGATTTCATCTTCACTGATTATCATTTATTTTAAGACTATATTTTATTATCAGTTGAACATTTATTTTAAGAGCTTTGTTTTTGCATCCGAAGCCATCAGTGTGGTAATAGCAGGATCTGTAAAGCACTTTGGTAATACAGTAAAAAAGCACTATATAAGTGAACGCCATTTACCATTTAATTATGCCTCGGTGAAAACGGAGGCATACAGTAATCAGTTAATGTGTCTGTGTGGTTGTATCTGTCCGTCCATCTGTCACCAGCTTTTCAGCTCGCCCAGTCAAAATTAAGTGCAACTAAAGGCTTGTATCATTGTATGGCCATAGTATCTCAACTTTTAATTTGCCAGAATTTCGAGTTAAGGTTTTGTTTTCGAAATAAACACAAATTTAACTCGCCTTTACCGTCAATGAAGCCAGGAAAATCGGTATTGTAATAACTATGCTGGGCCACTAGAGGCGGCAGTGCAACTTTTTTTTTTTTTTTTACAGCACATGGTCCTATTACAGTTAACCTCTAGCTGAGAGATAAATAGTGGTTATAAAATAGTGGCTACTGAAAAAAACCCAAAAACATTTATATATCACATCAATTGTTTTCACATTGGTTTCGCCATTTAGTTTTGCAGAGGAAGGACAAGGTATTTTCTTCCTGGAGTTTTCAGTTCGCTAAATACTACAAGTCCCAACATTCCTCGCCTCAAAAACATTTGTGGGGTTGGTTAGGTGACCGTGCTGATGCCTGTCCAAAATTGAGCAAGTGTTGTAATTATTTATATTTGTTTCTCATATAGTTACTCGGGGAGTAATAACTGTATGACTGTATTCAACAACTGTATGACAACTGTATTCAACCACTGGACTAAAGTGGCCAACCGGTGGAAAAGTGGTGTTTGCCGGTGGAGAATCGGCATATGCCACTCTGCTGAGACTGGCCTACCATTGGCCACTTTTCATCTCACCATCTCGCCACAGCAGACCACTGCAGCAGACGCCTGCACAGAGTAAGTGTTGTCCTTAAGTCAGGGATGAGAATGGGGTTTTGGAAAAAAAGAGGAAACTAAGCCGGGGGTCTTGGGGGACGCAGGCCCCCAAGCTGGATCCAAGGGGGAGCCCTGGTGGGGGGTCTAGGGGGGCAATGCCCCCCAGAAGCTAACGAAATCTGGTGTTTTAGAATGCTCAAATGTGGTCTTATATTTAAAGTTAGAAGTAAGTACAAATGCATTTATAGTTTACCTTTTTAATCTGCTGCTGCACCACATGTGTAATCATGTTCAATACTGTTTTGATTCAGTGTCACACTTGATTGAGAAATAGAAAATGTCCCTTCCATATTTACATGCCTGTGCTACTACTCTATGAACTTATGTACAAGTCAGTGTTAATGTGTGCATTTGTTAGTGTTACTAGGAATATAAAAAAAGTTGCATATTAGTATATTTTAATATTTGAAAGATAATCTAAGTAAGTAAAACCTAAAAGATGTTTAATATTTTTATGCAATGACCATAAAGAAATTATGTTTACTAATAAAAACAAAGATATCTTAGGAAAGGCAACCCATCACCACATGACAAAAAAACTTACACATACATTATGTAACTCCTCCTAGTGAAACAAAAAATGATAAAATTATATTCAAAATTCTTAGATTGCATTTCAAATTGTGAGAAAATATGTAATAACATTTATCTATTAACAATCAATAATCAGCATTCAAATGCAATTAGTGTTTCAAAACAGGCATGACATCACAACTTACACATGCTATTTCATAACAAATTCATTACGTGAAAATTCTCAAGTACATTACTTATAACGAGAAAAAAATCTTACCTCAGAATGTGTCTTCCAATCACTAACTGCTGTAATCGGGACCGATTGTGACGAACTTTTCAACCACAACTTCGGTATTTTTACCGATCTTTACAGTCATTGACACAGTTTTTTCGAGCCATTCCCAACGAAACTTGTTCCTTATCCCTTTGTCTAAAATTCTTGCTTCGTTGTCTTTCGTGAGTTTTAGGTTCACCATTTTCACGAAATCAGGAAAACTCGGTTGATTATTTTGAACTGTCCGCCATTTACATTTCGCTCCACGTGTTGGATATGACAAAGGAAATCTAACAAAATCGCCGATTGGTTGCTTCAATAAGTATCAGCCAATCAGTGGCCTTGTTACATTACATTACTGATCTCGCTGGGTAGCGCATTCTGCGCGGTGGAATTTAGCAGCCGATCGAAAATATGACTCGCTGGTCATAACATACCCCACCCCCACCCCCCAAAATTTTCTCCTCGAATTTAGACGATTCACAAGAATGACCCTAGACATGATCAAATCCGTGGAATTCTGTGGAAAATTCTCATCCCTGTTAAATTATGCAGCAATTTCAATATTAAAACACCAATAACTCCTACAACTGCAATATTTGATTCTTAAAGCTTAAATTACGTCACTTTTTTTCCCCCAATGTCTAATCCCCCCCGCCCCCATTTGGGGACTGCTTTGTTCCATTACTGTAATTTAACCTGTTTTCTAAATAGTTTTCTCTAAAGTTCAGCTGATTTAATACTAATGTCAGTAACATAAAAACACCACGGTGTGCCATGCCTCATTCACTCACTTTAAAATGATTCACTTACTAAACCAAGCAATTTACTAAGCTGAGGAGAAACATGACATCTTTATTTTTTATGTATATCACATCTGTAACAATAATCACATTTTTACGCTGTTTTTCTTTCCTCTTTGTCTCTCTGAGGTCCACGGTGGTGAGCCTGAGGGTCAGCAGTCAGAGCAGCTGTGAAGATAACAGACCGTAAGCTAAATAAGAATATGACATGCTTACTGTTTATACCAGAAACTGATACTGTATTTCAATAAATTAATGTCTGGACAAACTGCAAGATTATTTAAGAAACTCTCAATGTTCATTACATATAAGTGTGAAACATTCCAAATCGTTCTGATTTAAAGGAAACCAGTACTGGTCATTATAACAACATTAATCGTACTTTAGGTATTACTTATAAACCAAAAATACATTTATTCAGTAAAAATAACCCCCTAGAGTCAGTATACTGAACAATTTTATCCCATGAAAACCCAGGGTTTCCTCTGGTAACATTTCTCCGTGGCGGCCCGCCTTGCCAGAAATCGTACCGCCACGCCAAGCCGATATGATTTTATTAATAAAAATAGATGAAGCAATGACTTTCTGCAAGCGCGCACACGAACAACACGCGTGGCCGTCATTTGCGCGGAGTTTAGAAGAGCCCCGCTCACATGAGTTTTCCAGTCAGTCAGCAGTGTCTCGCTAAGCATGTCTGTCCAACAGAAACATGAGTTTATTAAAGTACTTTAAACGCGGAAAAAAAATCATAAGAGGTATGTAAGCACTGGCGTTTATCATGGTTTTAACCCGCTGGAAACGGGAGCCATAATGGAAGAGTCACTTAGCTAAGAGATGTGGTTAGAATTCAAATGCAGCCAGCTTCATATGAAGGGAAAGGCAAGGGACTGATGAATTGCTGAGGATATATTTCACCAGCCACTACAATATTAAGTTATGAGACTGGAAATTTCTCTCTTTTCTTGCACAACAAGGCGTGCCGCTTTTATTCTCCAGCGGCAGTGACAAAGCAACAGCTAAAAATGCTAGCTCTAAAGTGAGGTCCTTCAGCGGCTGCCTAGAGAGGTGCCTGATGAGAAAGCCTGAGTGCACAACTGTAACGACCGGCCATTTATGTCTGGCCAGGAGCCACTTAGTGAATGAAAAACCCATGTGCAGGAGTGGTTTTGTGCGCTGCATTGAACAAAACCCCAAAACGTGTTAATGGGAATGAATGAAGTGTGGATGTGTACAGGATGTGTGTGAAACACCTGACCTGCCGAGTGCCCGAGCTGTCAGGGAGTGAAGGACCCAAAGGGCTCCCTGACGCACCTGATGGAAAATAAATAAATATGTGCATTTTTTTTAACCAAATAGCCAAATTAGGAGGTATTTACTTGCATTATTAGCATATTTGTAATTTGTGTGTATTTTCTACTATTGAAAAAAAAAAAAAAAAGAATCGAATTGTAGGCGATTCCCGGCCAGATATTGTGATACGAGGAGACCGGCTCCCGGCCACGTAGTCACTTCACAACTATAACTACCTAAACAGACCATTCTGTACATGAACATATATTGTGGTGAATTATGTCTTTAGAGTCCGCTACAGTTCCCTATTATGTACCTGGCAGGTTAAGGTGACCGAAATTCACCAAGTCAATTACTTTAAAGGGCCTATATCATGCAAAATCGACTTTTTTGAGCTTTTAAGCATGTTATAATGTTAATTCCTCACCAAAAACACCCCCAAAGTGGTATTTTGCTCCATTCACGCATCTCTGAGTATTCCTCCTCAACCCTGCTCTCTGAGCTGCTGCTCCGCCCTGTCCCTGATAATGATTGGGTCCCCACGTTCATACGTATGAACGTGGGTGAGCCGCCCACTCCAGGAAGTGCCTGTGCTGCCAGCACCGCCCCCAGGCTAACACACACACCCACTTTCTCTACGCAGCTAATGGAGCGGTGATCGGCAAAACTCTTTCACTTTAGCATTGACGCTGTGAAGAAGTAGTTCCTCTCGCACCTAATCTGCTCAGTGACAACAACTGTTTGCTTTTTACATAAGACAATGTCTTCTAAGTGGCGTAAATGTGTCTTTGGCTGTGAGAGATTTAGAAGTTTGTTCAGCCTTCCTTAAGAAGAGCCTACTCGTCAGAAATGGTTGGAGTTTATTATCGTCATGAAATGGGCGGTAGCCACAAGAAGGAGAGGCGAAGCCTCAGAGATCGAGGCATCTTACTTCCGGGTTGGAAAAGTAGCTTGTGAAAATAACTCATATTTCATAAGAAATTCATTCTCCAGTGTACCAAAGGTAATATACTATCACATGCATGCATATAGTTTTACTCTGAAAGGCTTAAAATAGCATGATATAGGCCCTTTAATCTGTCAGCAGCCTTCAGACAAACTAAACGTGTCAACATTTGATTTCAAAATAAGGGAGGTTTTTCCTGCTGTCTGGGTGGTGAGATTTCTAAAAAAAAAACTATAAATATAAAGAAATATTATAACAGAAATAACGGCATCCTTGGTCATTTAAGTTAATTTATTTCATTAAATACAATTTTATTAGTATTTTTTCTTTGTAATCAGAGTTAAATTATTGTTCTGTTCTGACTGCAAAATTATGGTCAAAAATGTAAACTGTTATAAGGAAAAAGTAAAAATTTACCACAGTCTGTTTCAAATTTATCTAAAAAACCCAGTAATTTTATTTTAAAAAACAGACAAAAATTAGTCATAAAATAATCCACAGATATATAATAAAGTTTCAAATGTACAAGAAAAGTCAATTTTACAAGTGGAAATTACAAATTTGAGGAACATGGTTTCAACTTTAGATTTACAGAGAAAAGTAGAAAACTATAAGAAAATTGTTGTAAATTTTTGAGAAAACCCTCAAACCTTCAAGACTGAAGTCATTACTCAAGTTTTTAAGTGGGTGCTCTTTGTACCCTTAACTCAATTAGAAATTTTTGGTTGCCTACTTTTAATTATTAATTTCAAAGCACTGCTTTTACATGAGTAGAATTTCTGGTTACTATACCCACCTGATCATATAATTTAAGTATGCTTGAGTACATTACTATTATGAATGTTTCTTTCCCTTCCCTATTCTCTCAATGGAAAAAAAGAAACACTAGAATAAAAATACAAAAAATACACATATTTTTGTCATTTATGTAAACCATGACAAAAAAATCCTGCAGGACAAAACATGACACTTGATATTTTCTAACCTGTTTGTATACCACCATAGACAGAGAGAGAACCTGAATTAGACAGAGCTCAAAGAGGGCAAGATGAGACAGAAGAGAGGAGCCAAGGAGAGGGAAGTGTTCAGGCAGAGGAAGGAGAGAAGGATAACACCACTAAAAAGTCTAAACACAGGATGTCTGGGTGGGACCCCAACTGGCCCAATATTCAAGTCTCGGTTGTACAATACTTCAAATGGTAAGTTCCATATGCAATGTTACGGTGTAAAATTTTGAAAAGAAATAAATAGTATAAAATTAACAAATTCCGGTATGTTTACCCCCCCCCCCCCCCCGGGGTAAAAATATGTTGCCACCGCGCCAAGGTCTTTAAGCCAGAGGAAACACTGGAAAACCGCTCAGTCAAAACCAATAGGGAGCAGCCATCGCCGGCCGGAAGTGACGTACACTCGTTAATTCCGGCTTTACCGCGGACGAGTAACGAGTTCAGCAGATGCTCAATGGGTCGAGATCTGAGTTGAAAACAGCGCAAAATCTACACGGATATATACTGCACAAACTGTCCTTGGAAATGGCCTTCATTGACGGCATGATCTGCAGGTACCTCCGGGGACCAGCAGCTGAAGGGGACCTGACGAACAGGCAAGTTCCCAGTCAAATAACTTCAGAACATGTTAATATACTACAATTTTATTTCATTAAATTATATGCAGGTAGATTTGCTTGTACATGGTTGTAAAAAATTACATAAAATTATGATGCTAAAACTTTGTTGACTGCTATACTGCAGCCCACTCAACTGCACAAAGCAACGACTGTGCATCACTACCGGTGCTGAAACAGCCCATGGAGGAGGGAAAATGTCCCTGACCATGACTGACTGAGCAGTGACTTGAAACTCACGCGTATTTGAGAAGGAATCATAACCAAAATTACTAGACGGAACCACTAGTCTCATATTTGATCCTTTGAAAATAGCTATTGATTAAAATTCACTACAGGTCCCCTTTAATAGGGGTGGGCAATATTGCCTAAAAATGATATCACGATAGTTCTGTGAATTTTTGTGATAAAATACAGGTTTTTTTTAAATTCATGAGAAAAGGACAGTTTCACAGGCCAGCATTATTTACCTTCAACATATTCAGAAACTGAATCGACCGCAGGTCGATGATCGATTTTGTTATCGTATCATCAGACCTGCGACCGTATGTCTTGGACACCCGAGTAAAGAGAGGTGCAGAGCTGTCAACTGATCACCACCTGGTGGTGAGTTGGATCCGATGGCAGGGGAGGAAGCCATTCAGACCTGGTAGACCCAAACGTATAGTGAGGGTGTGCTGGGAGCGTCTGGCTGAGGCCCCTGTCCGGGAGGTCTTCAACTCCCACCTCCGGAAGAACTTCAACCACATTCCGAGGGAGTCTGGAGACATGGAGTCTGAATGGGCCATGTTCTCCACCTCTGTTGTTGAAGCGGCAGCCCAGAGCTGCGGCCGCAAGGTGGTCGGTGCATCTCGTGGTGGCAACCCCCGAACCAAGTGGTGGACACCAGTGGTGAGGGGGGCCATTAAGCTGAAGAAGGAGTCCTATCAAGCTTGGTTGGCTTGTGGGACTCCCGAAGCAGCTGAGGTGTACCGGCAGGCCAAGCGGAGTGCAGCTCGGGTGGTTGCTGAAGCAAAAACCCGGGTATGGGAGGAGTTCGGTGAGGCCATGGAACAAGACTTTCGGTCGGCTTCAAAGAGATTCTGGCAAACTGTTCGGCGGCTCAGGAGGGGAAAGCAGCTCCCCGTCCACACTGTGTATGGTGCGGATGGGACACTGTTGACTTCAACTGGGGATATCGTCGGGCGGTGGAAGGAATACTTCGAGGATCTCCTCAATCCCACTGATACGCCTTCCACAGAGGAAGCAGGGTTTGGGGACGAGGGGGATGACTCGCCTATCACAGGGGCTGAGGTCGCCAAGGTGGTTAAAAATCTCCTTGGTGGCCGGGCCCCGGGGGTGGACGAGATTCGCCCCGAGTACCTCAAGGCCCTGGATGTTGTTGGGTTGTCATGGTTGACACGCCTCTGCAACATTGCGTGGAGGTCAGGGGCAGTGCCTTTGGCATGGCAAACCGGGGTGGTGGTTCCTCTCTTCAAAAAAGGGGACCGGAGGGTGTGCTCCAACTTTAGAGGGATCACACTCCTCAGCCTCCCTGGGAAGGTCTATGCCAAGGTATTGGAGAGGAGAGTCCGGCCGTTGGTCGAACCTCGGATTCAGGAGGAGCAATGTGGTTTTCGTCCTGGCCGTGGCACATCGGACCAGCTCTTTACCCTCTCGAGAATTCTTGAGGGTTCGTGGGAGTTTGCCCAACCAGTTTACATGTGTTTTGTGGACTTGGAGAAGGCATTTGACCGCGTCCCTCGTGGATTTTTGTGGGGGGTGCTTCGGGAGTATGGGGTATCGGGCTTGTTGTTACGAGCTATTCGGTCTCTGTACGACCGTTGTGAGAGTTTAGTTCGCATTGCCAACACTCGGTCGGAGTCATTCCCAGTGAGAGTTGGACTCCGCCAGGGCTGCCCTTTGTCACCGGTCCTGTTCATAATTTTTATGGACAGGATTTCTAGGCGCAGCCAGGGAATGGAGGGTGTCATGCTTGGTGACCACAGGATCTCATCTCTGTTGTTTGCAGATGATGTTGTCCTGTTGGCTTCATCCAGCAATGACCTACAGCTCTTGCTGGGACGGTTTGCCGCTGAGTGTGAAGCGGCTGGGATGAGAATCAGCACCTCCAAGTCCGAGTCCATGGTCCTCAGCCGGAAAAAGGTGGATTGTCCTCTCCGGGTTGGGGACAGGCTCCTGCCCCAAGTGGAGGAGTTTAAGTATCTTGGGGTCTTGTTCACGAGTGAGGGGAAAATGGAGCGAGAGATCGACAGACGGATTGGAGCAGCATCTGCAGTGATGCGGACGTTGTACCGGTCTGTTGTGGTGAAGAGGGAGCTTAGTTCTAAGGCAAAGCTGTCGATTTACCAGTCAATCTACGTTCCTACTCTCACCTATGGTCACGAGCTTTGGGTAATGACCGAAAGAACGAGATCGCGGATACAAGCGGCTGAAATGAGCTTTCTCCGTAGGATTGCTGGACTCACCCTCAGAGATAGGGTGAGGAGCTCAGTCATCCGGGAGAGGCTCAGAGTAGAACCGCTGCTCCTCCACATTGAAAGGAGTCAGTTGAGGTGGTATGGGCATCTGATTAGGATGCCTCCTGGACGCCTCCCACTTGAGGTGTTTCAGGCACATCCCACTGGGAGGAGACCCCGGGGCAGACCCAGGACTCGGTGGAGAGACTATGTCTCCCAGCTAGTCTGGGAACGCCTTGGTATCCCCTCTGAAGAGCTGGAGCAGGTGGCTGGGGAGAGGGAAGTCTGGGCTTCTCTGCTTGAACTGCTGCCTCCGCGACCCGGACCTCCGGAAAAGCGGTAGACGATGGATGGATGGATGGATGGATGGATATTCAGAAACTAGAAAAGCACTCAGCAAGGAGCAAAGACTCCTTCAGTCTCTCATGGATCACCTCCTAAATCTAATGGGTTTGTGTGTAGGCCTAGAGCCACTTGAGAAAACTGCATCAAAGTCTGTCCATTAGTTTTGGAGTATTGTTGCCAACACACTGTGAGAAGATAAGAGCCTTGGCTGAGGTATGCATTCTCAGATCATTACCAAAATGTAATGGGTTTCTCTCTAGTCCAAGTACCACATCTGGTGAAAATTTCATCCAAATCCATCCACTAGTTTTTGTGTAATCCTGCTGCAGAAATACAAACAAAGCCCTTGGTGGAGGTATGCCCTGTCAGATCATCACCAAAATCTAATTATCTGTTCCCTGTGCCATTACACACTTTTCCTGAAAATTTCATCAAAATCCGTTCATAGCTTTTTTTGAGTAATGTTGCTAACAGTCAAAGCAACACACAAACAAACGGCACTGAAAACATTAACTCCTCCCTTGACAGAGGTAAAAACAAAACAAAAACTCTTATTTTGCAAGTTTATAAACAGCAACTCAGATTTAGTTTAAAATATTTTTGTTCTGTATCAAATATTACAAGAAAATAATATAAACCGTTACAGCTTAAGTGTACACAGATGTTGGGTTTTATGCTGAGTCCCTTTACCTACATTGTAACTCTCGTTGCATGGACCTCTGCTGGGGCTTTCTGGCTCTCCTCGCACCGAACAGATTTTTTTCCCCCTCTTCAGGTAGCTGAATAAAATAACGATGAAGCTGCCAAAACGGAATGAAAATACAGACTTTGAGCGCAACATCCTTTGACGTTAACACCATTTGAGTAGTGTTGCTGACGTACGGAAAAAATGCAGGCAGATTATCCACATTGCTGCACCATTTTTTTTTTTTTACATGGCAGCAGTCTAAAAGAGAAAGGGAAAATTAAATATTTCCACTCAACTGGATGCTAACGGAGCAGCACCTTCCCGCAACATTTGTTTTGCTGTCGCACGCAACTTCCGTTGGCAGTGTTGTGACATCGTCACGCAGCAGACCCCAAATATCACAATATCTGTTTGTACACCAGTATCAAAATTTATACCGGTATTATCGTGGATGATACAATATGGCACACCCCTACCCTTCAATATTCATAATTATGCTTTTACTTTTGGAAATTTTGATATTTTTTTACCTGCTATTGCATGACATCGTGTAACTACACATGCATTCAATTAATAACATCTTTTACTCCAGCATTTTTCTTTGTGCTCCTAACTTTATTCTTGTGCTTCTGTATTTTTATACCTTGGCACAAAGGCAACGTAGGTATATGGCTACATCTGCCTGTTACCAGCTTTTCAGCTCACCCACTCAAAATCAACTGGAACTAAAGGCTTGTATCATTGTATCGCCATATTTTCTCGACTTTAAATTTGCCACAATTTCCAGATAAGGCTCTGTTTTCAAAATAAACACACATTTAACTTACCTTTACCATCGATGCAGCTGCAAAAAAAAGGTACTGTATTGTAATAACTATGCCCGCCCATTAGAAGTGGCAGTGTGACTTTTTTACAGCCCCCCCATGCTACCATGCCACAGGCACCAAGGCATCAGCACCTTGGTGCTTTCATTTAAAAACACTTTATTGTGAAATTGTCCAGTTGCTGCCTGTTTGGACTGAATACTTTATTATGTGATAGAGATGTCAACAGTTTTACTATGGGACATGATTTGAAGTTGAATAAGGTGAAAAACATTGAAATATATGGTATCATGATACTTGAGATTGCGATATTGTGATCATCGTTGAATTGTGATAGGACTGAATCGTGACTCAAGTATCACAATCTGAATCGAATCATGAGGTCCCTCGCGATTCCCACCCCTATTTCTTCCAGGTCTTGACCTCCTGAATGATCTGTCAGGTGCAGATGTTCAGCAAGGCAGACAATCTGGCTGAGTGAGAGGAGAAGGTGTGCAGGGCAAACAGAAAAGTATTTACTTTTGGACAGAATCCATTCAGAATTGTCTTGATCTTTTGATCAATTCTAAATGGATTCTGTCCAAAAGCAAAAAAAACAGCAAAATATTAAAATGCAAAACTGAATACCACTGTAACAAACAAATAACTGGATAGATTAATTATTAGTTATTTGTTAGGGCTGTAAAAATATTTGATTTTTCAATTATTCATACATATTATGGCTAAAATAACAATAATTTGGGGAACAAATACAAGAGTACCACCTATAATCCAAATGTATTTATTAATTTTATGTGGAACTATTATTATTTGACAGCTGCATACAGTGCAGGACTAGCACTAATTTAGACGATTTAGTACAGATAAACAGATTGGCAAAAAAAAAACACCTTTTTTCTTCTATAAATGGTCTCACTGATATGACACACCACTAACAATGAGTGATACTTTAGAAAACCAAACAGTAGTGCAGATGAGGATTTGCAATGACAAGCAAACAATAAATTTGCTGATGCCACAGTGTAAGCTAATGGTGGATATTTTGATAACTATCCAACCACTATTATTCCACACAAACTGGTCTGACTTCAGTGATTTACATATTGTATGAAACACAACTATGACAATTACATTCAACTCAAAAATTACAAATCCTTTCTATTTTTGATGAATTTGGTTTTGCAAATAATTTTGCATTCTAGGGTGCTTTTGACCTGGTGATAACGTAGCTCTTACTGGAACAGACTTAATTTTTATCACTTTACATACAAAACAAAGTGGCAAAGAATATTACCAATTGTAAATAAAATTAAGCAGGTCCTAGATTACAAATCACTTCATATCTTGTATTGCTCATTAGTACTTCCATACTTGACCTATTGTATAGAGCAGGGGTGTCAAACTCATTCCATGGAGGGCCAAGACCCTGCATGTTTTGCTTCTACCCAGTGTCTTCAGCGGGTGTTTTCACTGATCAGCAATCAGTGGGAAGAAATTCAGTGAAATCACCTGCTGAAGACACTGGGTGGAGGTAAAACCCTGCAGGGTCTTGGCCCTCCATGGAATGAGTTTGACACCTGTGGTATAGAGGTCTGGAGTAACAATTATATAAGTACACTTAATTCATAGCTAATATTACAAAAAAGGGCAGTCCGTGTTATACACAAAGTGGGATACCTTGAACATACAAATTTATTATTTTTACATTCAAAATTATTGAAATTACAGGACCTGGTTGATTATTATACAGCACAGTTCATGTTTAAAGTCAGCAAAAACCTTTTGCCATGCAATATACTAAATCTTTTTAGTCAGGGAGAAGGGAAATACAATTTATGGGGAACACAAAATTTAAAATGCACCTAGTAAGATCTACTAGGAAAAGTTTTTGTGTGTCTGTGTGTGGGGTAAAATTGTGGAATGGGTTGGGAGAGAAACACAGGCAATGTCCAAACATCCATATATTTAAATCAACATATAAAGAAATTATTTTTGATCAATATAAAAATAAACAATAGTAATATTACAATGTGCCTTTAATGAAGAAAGGTTGTTATTGTTGAATATATATGCAGAGTACTGTTGTTATTATTGATATTATTATTACTAGAATATTACAACTCTATTATAGTATTATGACTGCTGTTTAGGATGGAATTATTAAAAGTATTATATAAGCCGAGTGGTATTATTATTATTATTGTTGTTATTGTAACTACGATATGGCTACCTATTACTATGGTTATTACTATATAGTTACTTATTGTACCTACATAGGTATTGTAAGCCATGTGGGGGTATATGGTGGTATATATGGTGATTATAATGACGATAATATTGTCTATAATTATATTAAACATACCAGAAGTATTTACTTATTATTATTACAATTATTATTAGATGTTGGTATTGCCGTCATTATAAATTATCATTGTTGTATTATTTCTACAGCATAATTTAATTACAAGATGCATTATATATTATGGTATTGTATAATGAATGTAACTGTGGAATGGACAATGTCTAAGATGATGATATAATTTATTGGGTATGGAGAAGGGGTGGGACTATATAAGCGTTGGCTTCTTCCCACTCCTTTTGAACAAGGACATTTTTGTTGTAATTTTTTGGTTTGAGTCCTTGTTTTTAATTTTTTTGTCTTGATGTTCAATCAGTCAATCATGAATAATATCTAGAAGATTCACTTCAGAACGTCTGTTATTCAGCAGTTACCCGTTATCAAATGCACCCTGTTGAACAGCTTTGACTATTTTGCTTATAGTCATACTGACGTTTAGAAGCACTAAAGACCCTTCGGGAAAAAAAATCACATGAAACCTTAATTTTATACATTTCGTATATTCATGTTTTGATCCGTGCGACTGAAAACGACTCGGTACTGTAATGCAATTTTTCGGTGTCATGGTTATCTGCTACAGTATGCTAGTTAGCCACTCAGCTAACTCGCCGGTGTGCTAGCTAGTGTGACCACCGCTACATGGCGCTAAACATACACGAACCTTAATATGCAACGTATGCACCCAGTTCTTTACTGAAACCATTGGAATTGGCTGTTTAAATAAAGTCGCACATATTCGATATGTTTGAATGCAAGCATGGCCGGCTGGCTGCACATGGCACCGCTGCTCCCCGGGTAATTACTAGCTAACGATGCTACCTATGCTAACGCCACACATACTGTAACGATGACTCTAAACGGTTCGTTAACGGTGCACACACTCACGGTTAGCGATCTCTGCGCCCATCTTGTACTTGGTAACTACCAAGTCGTCAGCGATGGTCTGTTCCTGCGTCTCTTCATCTCCAGACATGTCGGCAGTATGTCGGCGAACTCAAGAATAACTTTTTCCCCCGGTGGGTGTCTGTCAGCGGTCTGACCACGCTGCTCGCTGGGCCGGATCCGGATTCTCTCGATCGACCCGACTTCCCTTGACAACTCACGATCAGCGTTCTTCGTCGTCTTCTTCTCTCTGTTACTGGCGGCTAGCAAACAACTGAAAGGTGCATACCGCCGCCTACTGTACAAGAGTGTGTAACATTATGTCATTGCCCGTCCCCTAAATTCTATGACTTAATCCTGTTATTAAAAAAGAAAAAAGAGCCTTTCTCGTGAACCTGTTCGCCTCTCCATCTCCTTCTGTTCCCAAAAATCTCATTTAAATCCCATTCCCTACTTGCTTCTTGAACTTTGTTTTCCATTCTCGCTCTTTCATTTCCATACTTGTGACAGTGCAATAAGATGTGCGGGTGGTGGCCCACCGGGAGGTCTTACTCTCACCCAGTGACTTTGGGAATAGGGAAAAGGGGCGAGAAATGTAAATGTGTGTGCCTCAGGTGGGAGAGGTGAATATAGGTGCTGTGGCACCCAGGGGGGAGAGTTGAAAGGAGGAGATGTAGAGTTAGGCCCCAGAGCACTGGGGGGGAGGGGAAGAGAAAAGATATTGTGACGTTGGCAAGGTTCACACAAAGAAAATGGAGCAAGATGGTTGTGATGAACGGGCTTAATTTTACACACACTCTGAGCACAGGCAGGAGGGGAGGTCATTCTCCCAGACCTCTGTTTAAATCACGGTTACACACACATAATAAATCTTGCCTATGAAATACTGCTGGGTCATTATAACGCAGTTATAATTACACAGCAGTATAATAACTCAGTAATAACATTTAATACACACACACAGTAACGTTTTCAACTGTCAAAGCATGCTGGGAAACCCCTGCCCCCCTTAACATGGCCCCGACGTTACAATATTAAGAATGTGCCTTCACACCTGGGACTGCCGGTGTGAATGTATTGTGATGTTATGTATGCTATTGTGATGATATGTACTCTTGCTGCCAAAGAAGAGAAGTATAAGATACACCCAGAAGTCTTGTTTTGAGGATGAAGGAATAAAGTCTGAATCTGCAAAGCTCCTGTTTTGTCTCTTCAGTCCTCCACATGCTCGACATTTTCTTTTACTCCACATTTTCTACAGCTGTCACTATCTCTTTTCCCCATGATGAATAAAGTGCTGTTTAACCCTGTGTGATCCAGTCTGAGTCTTGTTATAATGATGTCTTCTGTCCTGTTTGTTCTTTTATAATTAGAATAGAATAGTTTTAAGTTAGTAAAGTAGTAACTCAGTACTGTGCATGAGAGCGCTTGGAAGGAGGGGGTGGGGCCTCTGACTGTTTGCAGTTTGGATGGCCCAGGGGAAGAAACTGTCAGTCTGGAGGTGTGGGACCTGGTTGATCTGAATCGTTGTTCAGAGGGGAGCAGGTCAAACAGGTGGTGGGCGGGATGTGAGGGATCTCCTGTGATGGCCTTGATCTTTCTGAGACAGAAGGATCTGGAGATGTCCTCAAGGGGGGCAGATTGATGATTTTTTTTGGGTGGTGTTGATGACCCTCTGCACAGCCTTCCTGTTTTCAGCCGTGGAGCTGGTATACTACACACCCAGACAGTAGGTGAGTACGCTCTCCACTGAGCAGCGGTAGAAGGCCAGCAGCAGCTTCTGGTCTAGTTGTTCTTTCTTAGGACATGGAGGAAGTGCAGCCACTGATGGGCTTTCTTCACCAGGGCCTTGGTGTTGACAGTCCAGGAGAGGTCAGAGGAGATGTGGGTGCCCAGGAACCTGAAGGTGGGGACGGTTTCCACGTGGTCGCCAATTATGAAGGTGGGGGGGGGGGGGAGTCCTGTCTGTTCTTCCTGAAGTCCAGTATAAGTTCTTTGGGTTTTTGGACATTCAGTTTCAAATTGTTTGCTTCGCACCACAGCAGCAGATTCTCTACTTCTGCCCTGTATGCCTTCTCATCGTCATCGGTGATGAGCCCAACCAAGGTGGTATCTGTTATGTCTGGGAATGAGGTGCGGACAGCGGATATGAGCTGCACTCTTCTTTATTCAACACACAACTGAATTATATACAGAAGGGTGGCGCCACATGGTGCCATGGCCAGTTCGCCACATGATGATGATGTGGTGGATATGGCGAGCCACCACATCCAAACACCACATTTATCCCCTTCCCTTGAAAAACCAAAAAAACTGCATGCAACTACCTGGGCACCCGGGTAGACTACCGGTATGCCTGCGTGACTGAGTGGATCATACTGCAACTGTTGTCAGTCACGTCCTGGCTACACTTAAGAGTCAATATTTCAAAATTTAGTAACAAAGTCCCTTAGGTAGCAGGGTTTCTGCCGAACCTGGGCTGAGTGGCGCTCGGGTTGTGTCACCATCATTGGCTCTGGCAGACGTTTGTCGGGGGTTATGGTCAAAGCCCCAGCCAGATCTTGCCGTGTTCGAAGCTGTCTCCTGATCTCCTGATCTGGGGCTGAAGTCAGTGTCACTTTTCTGAGGCGGCTGGCGTGCTATCATGACCCATCAGCAAGACAAAAGGTGGCTGGGCCCAACTGCACTGTGATCTGTATCGGCATTGTTCAAAACGATTGCAACTTGTGGGCACGGTTGGGCCGTCGTGGTCGAGCCCAGTCCAGCAATGCGAGTCCAGGTCCCCTCGTCCTGCACTTGTTGTCAAACCTTTGCTTCATCCTTTGTTGTTGTTGTTCAACCACCCTCCCTCTAGGTGAGGGCATCTCCTGTGGTGTAGCAGCTGATGGGGGGATGTAGTCGGTCCAGGGGAAGGCTCATCTTGCGTCCTAGCATCAATAAGGCTGGGGACCTGCCCATCGTGGCGTGAGGTGTTGTTCTATAATGTAGTAGGGTGCTCTGTAGTGTGGCTGAAAACTGGATTCCATCCGCTAGGTGTGTCCTGAGACCGTTCTTGAGGGTCTGGTTGAATCCTTCCACCCCCCCACCCCCCTTTCGCCTGAGGGTGGTAGAAGGCGGTTCTTATGTGTTTGATGCCCCTTTCGTTCATGAAGGCCTCGAAATCCGCTGAGGTGAATTGTGATCCATTGTCCATTGTGATTGCGTCCGGCACACCACAGTGGGCAAAAAGGGAGGTGAAGAAATTGGTGACTACATCGGTGGTGACTGAGCCGGTGAGCCACACCTTGGTCCATTTTGAGTGGAGGTCGTAGGCTACTAATAGAAAGCATTGGTGCTGGGGGGCGCTATACAGTTCGTCGGATATGTCCAATTGGACATGTTTCCACGGGGCTGAAGGCCATGGTAGTGGTTGCAGGGGTGGGGGTGGTAGTATGCCAGTTTTCCCGCTGGGCAGGCAGGGTGCACAGTCTTTCATTTCACCATGATCTCCATGTCCTTGTCGATTCCTGGCCACCATACTGAGCCTCCATGCCATTGTTTAACCCTGAAGATGCCCAGGTGGCCCTCGTGTAACATGGTCAGGAAGCGGCCTTTAAGCGCCTCCGAAATCACCATGCAGTGCCCCCTTGCCACACGGACATTGTTCCAGCATGATAAATTGTTCTTGACTCTGTGGAAAGGTGCCAATTCCCCTGGCACGTTGGCCAGCCAGACCTTGCGAATGTAGGCGCGCAGTTGGGTCAGTGTCAGATCCTGTTCAGATGCCTCCTGGAGCTCTTGCAGGGACATGGTATTTTGGAGTGGTCCATGCAGCATATGAATCAGTTCCGGCTCCAGGGGGTCTTGGTCGCCGTTCGGAGTGGGGTTAGGTGTGGCCCAGGACAGGAGGTCCACCACCACATTTTCTCTACCCGGTGTAAACTGGGTGTTGAAGTTGTACGCTTGTAGTTTTTCTGTCTACCTGTAGATATGCAGGGGTCTATGCCCCGACCCCAATGTTTCCAGCAGTGCCGGGAGGGCTCTGTGGGCTGTCCACAGCATGAAGCATTGTCCATTGGAATCTAAAAAGTACATTTATTTATGTGCCAGCGTTTGCACACCCAAACACACGCCAGTGCCTCCCTCTCTCCCACCGAGTACTTCTGCTCAGCTGAGGTGAGTGACCTCAAGGCAAATGCCACTGGGTGCTCAATTCCTCCTTGCAGTTGCGATAGAACTGCTCCTTCTGCTTTGTTGGAAGCATCACACGTCACAAACGTGGGGCTTTATAGGTCGAAGTGGATAATATTGGTGGGGAGGTGAGCTGCATCTTCAATTCACTAATGGTGGCGGAACACGTTGGGGTCCATACCCAGGCATCCTGCTTCAGGAGGGCGCGTAGTGGCTCTATTGTCTCTGAGTACTGAGGGATAAAACACCCATAAAAATTCACCATGCCAAAGAAGGATGAAAGCTGCGCGGGCCATGATGGTTCAGGAAGCTGCAGTATTTAAATTAAATTAAATCCCCCTTTATTGTCATTCAACTGTACAACCAATCATGTACAGTAGAACAAGATTGTGTTTTACCTATCTACTGTGTTAATCACACATACCCCAAGTGTAGAATCAGAGGGCCGCTGCCATGCAAGGCGCCGCCACAAATTTCCCTCCTCCATTCCATTATTGCTGAGCACCTAGTTGGACGGCAGGAAGTTCCACTTTTATATGGTCTTCAGCATGACCCGGCCGGGATTTGAACACCTGCCTCCCAGGTGTGGGGCGGATGCTCTACCAACTGAGCCACCACTCCGGTGGCTCAGTTGGTAGTAGTATCACCTCAATGTTCAGTATCGTCTCAACGTTCAAGTGCAGGGGACTCACGCCCTCAGCAGACAGGCAGAAACCCACAAACTCGATGGTTGTTGCTCCAAAGATGTACTTCTCCCTGTTGAGTGTGAGGCCGTGTTCTGCTAATACCTCCATAACTTTATCAAGGCGGGTGTCATGGGAGGCTGATGTTGCGCTGTGCACCCTGATGTCGTCAAAGTACACCACCACCCCATGGAGCCCGGCAAAGATGGTTGTTGTTTGTTTGTTAATCCCTTCCACAGCATGAGACACCATGTGGTGTATGGGGAGGCACCTATCTCCTTTTTACTGACCTTAGGCCACACACCTACTCTGAGTAGTGAAAGCTACAGTTGGGCGTCAGTCCTCTGGTAGGTCTGTGCGTTAACTTTCCTTTCCCCATTCTATTATGCTGAGCACCAAGCTAGAAGGCAGAAAGTACCATTTTTTAAATATTTTTTTTTGTATGACCCAGCCGGAATTTGAATCCATGACCTCCCGGGTGTGGGGTGGATGCTCTACCGACTAGGCCATCACTCTGGTCTGGCAATGATGGTAACCATGATCTTTTGAAAGCAGCTCGGAGTGGAACTAAGGCCAGAGGGCATGCGGGTGTACCTGAATACTCCCATGTGGGTGATGAAGGCTGTCAGGTTGCGGCTATCTGGGTGAAGGGAAACCTGTAGGTAGCCTTGGCAGAGATCCCATTTGGAAAAACCTTTGAACCATGGAATGCTGCCGTCAGCTTCTCTGTCATGGCCAGGGGATATTTGTTGGGGATCACTACTTTTTTATCATTCTGAGGTTGATAGACAGTCGTAGGCCACCCATCTTCTTTGATAGATAGATGTACTTTATTGATCCCAAACTGGGAAATTGCAATTGGGAAATTTGCTACCACCAAGTTTGAGATCCAAGAAGATGCGTTGATCCGCTCGATGATGCTGGCGTCCAACAGCTTTTGCAGCTCTCTCGTGACATCATCCCATAGTGCAAGGGGTAGCCGGCGCAGAGGCTGAATTTCCGGGGGCACCGTCATGTCAATAAGCGATCGGTGGTTGAAAGAGGTGAGGCAGCCCAGCTGTACTGTTCTTGCTACGTGTTTTATACACTCAGTATGTGAACGCAGTTAAACAGCAAGCCAAACTTGAATTTCACGAGCCAGGATATGAACGTCTTGCTCCTTTATTAACAGTTGCCTTTTATAACAGGTGAAAGTTACGAGTGAGGCTGTAATAAAAAGAAAGAGAAAATGTCTTACAATATGTCTTAACATCCAGTAAATGATTATACAGTGAGCTAATATGTGCTAGCAATGCAATCACAACTAGAGCTATGCTAATATCACCACAAATTAACATCTGAAAAAATATAATAATAATAACTAAAACAAATTATTCCATGGACTAAGCAACCTATATCACTTAAAAAATGTGTAAGCAACCAAAAACTTACAGCCAATGCTTTATGAGGGTGTAGAAAAGACATACAGTAAATGAGAACAAAGTCTCCTGCATGGATCGTACTCCCCTGTGCTTGCTATTCTCTTCCTCATCCCATAAATGCATGGCATATCCCTTATAGCTTTTCAAAATAAAGCTGACTGTCAACCAAATGCTAATATAATAAACTAATTTGTTCCTGTGTGATAACCTTTTAACATAAACAGTAGTAAATGCAGAAAACAAGTATTAACTTAAAATGAAGGGACAGAACACTCCCTGTCTGGCATGAAGAACGCCACTAAAGCTTAACTTTTATTCTTTTATCAGTGCCTTTTAATCCTTTTCTAGCAGCATAATGACATCAGAGATAGGTCGCAGATAAGTCTTTGAGGTCCCCTGGAATGTCGTCCTGACTTCAACCTTGCAAACCCTTTCATCGCTGCTGGGGAAGGTCGACGTGAACCAGAGCCATTCGTGACCAGAGCCATTCGTTCCTCGGTGCTTGATTTTGCTTAAATAGCACAATGTCTCCGACCTGCAGGTTGCGACATGTCCTTTTCCATTTGCTCCTTGGGTGATGAGTGCTGACATATTCATTCCTCCAGTGGCTCCAGAATTCATTTGCAAACGCTTGTACTTGCCTCCACTGGCATTTCAGAAGATCCTTCCTGGTGAAGGTTCCTGGTGGAGCAGGTAAGCCTGGCTTTTGTGTCAAAAGCATTGCAGGTGAAAGCAAGGTTGGAGAGGAAGGATCTGTTGAAATTGGGACTAAGGGTCTTGGATTGATGATTGCTGAGCCTTCCGCCATCAAAGTACAAAGTACTTCATGCGTCAGATGGGGATGTTTGTTTTGTAAGGGCACTGAGTCCATAATTTTGCGTGTCACACCAATCATGCACTCCCACACTCCCCCCATGTGGGATGCATGTGGAAGATTAAACTCCCATATGCAGCCATTGTTGTGAAGATATCTCAGGATGGTGTTTTGCTCTTCTTTTGGGCATCCCATGCCAAGTTCAAAGCTGGCAGCAACAAAGTTAGTGCCTCTGTCTGACTTGATTTGTTTTGCTGGGCCTCTAACTGCAAAAAACCTTCGCAGTGCATTGATGTGACTGGTCATGTCCATTGACTCAATTGCTTCAATGTGTACACCCCTGGTACTCATACACGTAAAGTGAACGGCCCACCTTTTGCTCTGAGCTACGTCTCCTCTTGTGTGTCATGTGACAACTGACCATGGCCTAAAAAAGTCTAGGCCCATATAAGTGAAGGGTGGAAACATATCGAGCCTTTCTGGGGGAAGATCAGCCATTTTCTGCACTTCTAGCTTCCCTCTAAGTTGGCGGCATATTACACAGTGATGGAGTATGAAGTTAACCAGCTTCTTGGCTCCAACAATCCACAGTCTGGTGGCTTTGATAGCACCTTCTGTGAAATGCCGGCCTTGGTGTTTCACTTCACTGTGATAGTGTTTCACAAGCAATTTGGTTATCAGGTTCAGGTTCAGGTTCAGGTTACTTCATTTGTACCTGTAGGTAGATTTGTTTTCCATATTTACAAACCACAATTACATTCAACATGAACACAAACACAGGCATACATGAAGCTGACTATAAACATGATAAAAGTACTCAAGGCTCCACCAATCAGGACATAGGAGATAAGAGGTAAGAGAAAAAACAAGGAGATTGGGTGTTTCATTTCTGACTCAGTGGTGGCATGCTTAAGACGACCCCCAACTCGCAGTAATCCATTGCTGATGTAGGGGTCAAAATTCAAGATTGGACTGGATGTAGGGGGTTCTTTAGTTGTCTGAAGAGCAGCATACACATCTGGATATGCCTCACTTTGCACAAATTTGAAGATAAGTCTCAAGGCCACTGCAAGTTCTTCGATGGAGCAAGGCTTGCTACATTGATGCCATCCTTTACAAGCATGCTGTGATGTATCTGTTGCACTTGACATATGGGAACGCACCTGGTGAGTTAAGAAGGAAACAGCTCTGAGCTCAGAATCCCAAGTGGAAAAGTGTTGGAATTTTCCAGTGCTGAGTTTGTTGGTGGTTTTAATGTGAGTAGCAAGAGCAAATACTTGTGGTCTGACATCTGCATCCATACCAGGATCAATCAGTTCAAAATATTCAGGTGCTTTGGGCTGTGATGGATTGTACAGAAAGTCTGGCACTCTGAACCACATACTTTCCATGAGCTGAGAGATGGGCACAGACCTGGTAGCTAAATCAGCCAGGCTCTGTTCTGAAGGCATGTAATGCCATTGGTCAGACGAGGTTGTCTGTCATATACGGTGTACGCGAGTGTGTACATACACAAAGAAACGCTTTGAGTCGTTACATATATATCCTAGGACCACTTTGTTGTCACAATAAAATCTCACAGCATCTGGCTTGTGATCCAGTTCGTCCACAATGAGCTTAGCCATCTCAATGGCTAGAACAGCTCCACACAGCTCAAGACGTGGAATAGTGGGTTCTGGTTGTGGTGACAGCTTGGCTTTCCCAAGTACAAATCCAACTTCACAATGTCCCTCATTAGTGACAGCTCGTAAATACACTACTGCCCCTATGGCCCAGTTTGAGGCATCAGAGAAGATGCAGAGCTCTGTGTAGACAGATCTCGAGAGTGACATTGGCACATAGCAGCAGGGTACATGAAGGCTACTCAGTTCCTGCAGAGATGACTCCCATGCTTCCCATTTGCTCATCCCTTCCTCAGGAAGAGGATCATCTCAATCTTGGACTCCTGTTGACAACTCTTGCAACAACTGTCTCCCCCGAATTGTCATTGGAGTTGCCATTCCCAAGGGGTCAAAGATGCTGTAGATGATAGATAGTACACCTCGGCGAGTATAAGGCTTGTCAGAGAGAGCTACCTTGAAGATGAAAGCGTCTTTGGTTATGGCCCAACATAAGCCCAAGCTTCTTTAGGTAGGCAGTGGTTTATTGTCAAGGCTCAAGTCTTTTATGTCTGAGGCTAGATCTTCAGGGTTAAATGTCTGCATCACAGCAACAGTTTGACACAATTTTATGCAATTTCAGATTTGGCTCTGCAAATGATGGACATGTCATAATTTGGTGTTTGAGGAGGCTTAAGTGCAGGGCAGCCACCTCAGAAGAACACTCAGACGCACATGAAAAGTTACACCACTTTAATGAAAAAACCAAAACCCTATACACAACATGCTGCTTTAAGGAATAAATACATACACCACAATTAACGAAACCCGCAACCAAGACGCCACACTATATATAGAAAAACAGTTGCACACTGGAGCCACATTCAGCCTAAGGGGGAAGAGAGGAGAGGAATGATTAATGATGGGAATGTCACACAGGGAAATGACAACTGAGGTAATGGGTCTTACGACACTGGCAGAGAGCCCGGCAGTGAACTCCAGCATAGGAATGGTGAAGGGATCTGGAGACTGCATGGAAGGAAGAGGAAGGGCTGAAGAACCTGGGTAGAGAGGCTGTTGTTTAGGAGGAGAGATGATTCAGGCAAGCCTACAAACACAGCTCTAGAGACGCACTGCTGGAGGTGGCAGCAAACCTGAGAGGAGAGGAGGGGAGGAGAAGGTAAGACAATTTGGAGGAGAATAATTAAATAACCACACAACAAGAACAATTGTTGTGAGGTGGCACAAACCCAACGATCCAGCGGAAAGCTCTTCACACTCTGGCCCTTAAATAAGCAGGTGAATCAGGGGTCAGCAGGTGTGTAAACCTGCAGATGCGCTGATGAGCTCCGGAGCCGGAAAACAGAAGCAGGATGGGAGGGGGGAGGCACGCTGCCTGATCATGACAGCACAGGTATGTTTCAGCAGGTCTGTGGCTGCAGACTCTGTGGGGAGTGATATGAGGCCATCGTCTACATAGAAGTGCCTCTCAACAAACAGCTGTGTGCCAGCTCCGTACTTCAGTTTACCTTTTTGAGCAGCTCACCGAAGACCAAAGATGACTACTGCAGGGGAGGGGCTATTTCCAAAGACATGCACACACATATGTATTCTTCTACCTTCTTGGACAGGTCATTGTCTTTGTGCCACAAGAACCTCAAGAAGTTTCAGTGTACAGGTCTGACCAGGAATCCATAAAACATTTGTTGGATATTGGTGGTAACAGCAACAAGGGCTTTCCTGAACCTAAGCAGCACACCCAACAGAGTATTGTTTAGGTCAGGGCCTGTCAGTAAGACTGAATTGAGTGAGACACCATCATGCTGAGCGCTTGAGTCAAACACAACTCGTATCTTTCCTGGCTTCTGTGGATAGTATACTCCAAAAATGGGCAGGTACCAGCATTCTTGATCCTCTTCGGTGGGTGGTGCTTTCTCTGCATGGTTGTTCTTCAAACAACTTTTTCATAAACTCAGTAAACTGCTGCTTCATCTCAGTGTTTTTACTTAAAGTGCGCCGTAGGGAACCAAGATAGGACAATGCTTGCTCTCCGTTGTTTGGAAGTGCAGGACGAGGGAGCCTGAATGGCAGAAGAGCCACCCAGTTGTTACATTCATCCTGATAAGATTCATTTTCCATAATGTTCAGAAAGGTCTCATCTTCAAAGGACATGGCACACTTGTTACCATTCTCTGTACGCTTAAACACAGTTAGTCCAAGCATCTGTGCTCCCCGCCATGGATTGGTTTCTCCTTTATATCAATGCTGTTGGGGCAAGGAGTGAGGAGAGATGGACGACCATTGTGCAAGATGTGTGTTTTGAAGACAATCACTGTCAGCTTGTGCACACTGTCAATACACACATCACCTATGATTACCCAACCCAAGTCCAGGTGCTGAGCAAAGGGTGCGTTGCGGGGGTCATTAATTTGCTATCTCACTTTGTGCACACAAATCATGTCTCTCCCTAGCAGAATCACCATTTGAGCATCAGGGTCTAGCTTTGGAATATGAGGGGCAATATGTTTCAGATGAGCGTGTGCAATAGCAACTTCTGGTGTTGGTATCTCTGATCTGTTGGTCATTATTTTATTATGCTCAATAAGAGGAGGCAGATCCAAGCACACACTGCCATTTACCGCTTCAACTTGAAATCCCACAGCTTTCCTTCCTGTCATCTCCTTTGTGCCAGCACATGTCTTTATCATATATGGTGATAGGCTGCCTTCAATCCCAAAAAGGTGGAAGAATTCAGAGTGTACTAATGAATGGTTGCTCTGCTCATCAAGGATCACATACACCTTTATGGAATGTTCAGGCTGGCCCTGAGGAAAAACTCACACTAAACATACCTGTGAGCAGGATCGAGCACCATTGCCTTTACCACAGATTTCAGTGCATCATGAGGTCACCTCAAGTGGTGTGCTGTGTTGATGTTCTGTCTCTGGTTCTTATCTGTTTGGCTGAAGGGAAGGCTGTGAATCAGGAAGCATAGCGGAGCAGTGTCTCTCACTCTCACAATCACTTCACTTCAGTGTTGCTGGACAGTTTTTTGCCATATGGTTGGGTGAACAACACTTAAAGAACCTTTTATATTCTTTGGAGATGTTTTTCCTTTCAAGCATCGTTTTCATCCTAAATGCTCTACATTTAGCTAGGGGATGAGTTTTCTTGTGAATGGGATAATATCAAGCATGATCATTGTCTTTGGAGCTTCCTTCAGCCGTTGCTGAGACACCGGTCTTATGGACATACATAGCCGTCTTGTTGTTGCTGTGTCTTGACAGAGATTTCTCACCTTTACCAAAAAACTGAGAGCAGCTGGAGAAGATGAAGTTTGGGTCATTTCTGGCTTTAGCCTGTCCATGAACAAAATCAGTGAAGAATGAAAAAGGGGGAAAGGTCACCTTGTGTTGTTCTTTGTATGACGAACCGGTGAGAAGTCATTTTAGCTGCTAACACCTCCATGAGTAGATCGCTGAGTTCTCTCAGTTTTGTGTTGTCTTTGGAAGACAGACGAGGGAAGTTATCCAACCTTTTAAAGAGGGCATTCTCCACTATTTCAGGTATTGCATAGCATTCATGAAGCCTGTCCCATGACAAACCAAGTGCAGCTTTGGGGTTTGTGACATAAACAGCACAGATCCTTTTGACACGCTCAGAAGATTCTTTGCCGAGCCACTTCACGAGAAGATCTAATTCTTCACTGCAGGTGAGTCCCAAATCCTGTATTACATTCAAAAAAGAGGATCTCCATGTCCTGAAATGTTCTAGTGTATCATCAAATTTTGAAAGACCAGTGGTTACTAATTCTCTACGTGCCAGAAACTTAGCGAAGTCTAGCATAGGTGGGTTACCAGCATAAGGAGAAGGGTAGGGTTCACATTGTCTGTATAAATTATCTGGTGGCCCAGTTGAAGGGATTTGATTTGTTGCAAATTCATACTTACTGTATTAACTACAGGTGTGAAGACATTGTGTGCAGAGGGATCTTCTTTAACTACAGGTGATGTTTTTAGTGTGGGATTTTTTATAGTGCAGGAGCTTTCATTTTGCAGCGGCAAGGTAGAAGGGTGCATGTTGAGCTGTGTCTGGCACTGCACGTACTCTTCAGTTCTTTGTCAGACCACTTGTGGTGCCACAGCGCTCAGCATGCTTCATGCGTCTTCTTGTTCCATAGCTGCAGCCGCTTCTAATACATCTGCTTTTGCACAAGCAGCTGCTGCCTCTTTTTCTACCTCTAAGGCTTCTAAATCTGCATGAAGTGTAGCTTTTGTAGATCTAGTCTTGCATTCTCTTGTTTGATCTCAAGCTCTTTTTTAGCGAAGGCCACCTTGCTTAGTGCAGCTTCAGCTGAGGCTCTGGCTCTGGCAGCTGCTTCAGCAAATGAGGATTTTAAAGCGCGTGAATGTTCAGAGCCAGATTTTGACGTTGATTTGACTGATGATTTGGAGGAGGATGAGCTCTTATGACTAGATTCTGATTTTGCATTTCCATCTATTACATGTGAGGTAGAGTCCATGGTTGCATCTTCAGATATTTTCTTTCACCCACTGATGGTATGGCTTTTCACGGTACTGTTCTTGCTACGTGTTTTATAAGCCCAGTATGTGAACATAGTTAAACGGCAAGCCAAACTCGAATTTCACGAGCCAGGATATGAGCGTTTTGCTCCTTTATTAACAGTTGCCTTTTATGACAGGTGAAAATTACGAGTGAAACTGTAATAAAAAGAAAGAGAAAATGTCTTACAGTATGTCTTAACATCCAGTAAACAATTATACAGTAAGCTAATATGTGCTAGCAATGCAATCACAACTAAAGCTATCCTAATATCACCACAAATTAGCATCAGGAATTAGCATCTGAAAAAATACAATAATTATAACTAAAACAAATGACTCCATGCAGTTAGCAACCTATTGCACTTAAAAAAGTGTAAGCAACCAAAAACTTACAGCCAATGCTTTCTGAGGGTGTAGAAAAGACTTATAAATGAGAACAAAGTCTTCTGCATGCATTGTGCTCCCTTGTGCTCTTTGCTATTCTCTTCCTCATCCCAGTGTTCAGTTTCAGTGTTCCCGCTGGAATACTGAAAATGGTTTTTAATACTGTAGGGCCTGGTCTTTTGGTTTTTATCAATTCCTGCCTTAGTTCAGGATTTGTCCCACCTGCTTTTAAACATGCTGTGGTTAGGCCCCTTCTTAATAAACCTCACCTGACCCTTCATCCATCCATCCATCCATCCATCCATCTTCTTCCACTTAATCCTTTTCGGGTCACGGGGGGGCTGGAGCCTATCCCAGCATCTTTGGGCGAGAGGCAGGGTACACCCTTGACAGATCGCCAGTCCATCGCAGGGCCAACACAGAGAGACAGACAACCATTCACTCTCACAGTGATACCTAAGGACAATTTAGAATCCCCAATTTAATGCCAATTAACCTAACTTGCATGTTTTTGGCATGTGGGAGGAAACCGGAGAAATCCCGGAGTAAACCCACGCAGACATGGGGAGAACATGCAAACTCCACACAGATCACTGTTGGTCGGGGGCTGGGATCGAACCCTTCAGTTTTATCTAATTTTAGACCCATTTCTCATTTGTCCTTTTTGTCTAAGGTTTTAGAAAAAGCTGTTTTTATACAGTTGCAATCATTTTTAGAAGACAACTCTATTTTTGAGAAGTTTCAATCTGGGTTTAGATCTCATCACAGCACTGAGTCTGCCCTGCTAAAGGTGCACAATGATATTATGATGTCTGCTGATGCCAAATGCCCCGTGGTCTTAGTGCTGCTAGATCTTACAGCAGCCTTTGACATTGTGGACCATACTATCTGTTAGAATAATTTTGAACTTAAATCATTCAAAATCAAATAATCAGGCAGAAAGTTGAATTTATGTACATTTATTACAAAAATATATGAGGAGTCACCCCAGTGGCCACTTTGGGGGAAGAATTACAAAGCATGGCATTCAGACACGCTTAGAATCCCTAAAGCTTACATTCTTCTAAGTCTGATATAGTATATAGGTAGGAGAAAGCAGGGGAAGGATGGGATAAGAGGAGGAAAGGAGAGGGACAGACAGAAAGTACTGATAACTGAGCTTATTCAGGCGGACGTCACAGACACTCTGGTGACAAGAATGTAAATCTAACAGAACGTCCATAAAACACTAATCTGTATAAGATGAGGAGTTCCTGTTCATTCCTGTGACCCGAAACAGGACATGTCAAAGAGATTATAATAAATGGCTTAGCTCATTCCTTACACATGTACTAACCCTGTACTGATCTTCAGTCTGAACTCTTTGAAATTGCTCACAGAAACATGCCAAGAATATATAAACTTATCCTACATGGAATGCACATATAAACATTAAACATGGCATATGAAAGGTATGATACTTCTCAAATATAATAATACATTATGGTATCAATAATATTGTAGATAATATGGAATTTTTCTATCACTATCCTTTTGTCACACCTGATTCACCATGTTGGCATCCATGGCACTGCACTTAAGTGGTTTGAATCCTATCTATCTAACAGAACTTTTTCTGTAATGATTGGTGACATGTCTTCTTCTAGTGCCTCTCTCTCCTGTGGGGTCCCACAGGGCTCTATCCTTGGCCCTGTTCTGTTTTCATTATATATGCTGCCACTCGGGTCAATAATAGCCAGGCACAACATGTCTTTCCACTGTTATGCGGACGATTTGCAGCTTTATTTACCTTTGAACCCAGAACAAACAAACTCACAAAGTGTTCTATTGGACTGCATCACTGACATTAAGTTGTGGTTAAGCCAAAATTTTCTCCACTTAAATGAAGGAAAAACAAAATGTATTATGTTTGGGGATACTGTAACAGCTGGCTTTGGTACCCTCTCTTTAAGGCTCAGTTCAGCTGTCAGAAATTTGGGGGTGATTTTTGACAGCCATTTAAAATTTGATAAACAGATCGACGATGTAGTCAAGATGAGCTTTTACCAATTACGTCTGTTATCCAAAGCCAAACCTTTCCTGAGTCGTCATGATCTTGAGATAGCCATCCATGCTGTAATCACTTCTTGACTTGATTACTGCAATGCAGTTTATGTTGGCATCTCTCAGTCTTCTTTCGGCCACCTTCAACTTGTGCAAAATGCAGCGGCCCGTCTTTTGACCAACACAACTGGGCGAGAGCATATTACTCCAATCCTTTTTTCACTTCACTGGCTTCCAGTCCATTTTAGAATTAATTTTAAACTTTTGCTTTTTGTTTTTAAAGGCCTAAATGGCCTTGCTCCGGTTTATCTGTCTGAGATTTTGACTGTCCGTGACCAAGGCAGGGCTTTGAGGTCATCCAATCAGCTTTTGCTGGATGTGCCCAGGTCAAGGTGTAAACACTGGGGTGACCAAGCCTTTTCTGTTGTCGCCCCCAGGCTCTGGAATAATTTCCCCCTGACCAATGTGCTATCTCTGACCTGGCCTTTTTTAAATCAGAACTTAAAACATATTTGTTTAGGATGGCTTTTAATACCCAGTAGTGGTGATATTTGTCTTGGCATTTGTTTTTATTTTTTTTTTTCCACAATATCTTTATTGAACCTTTTTTTTTTTTTTTTAACAAACATGATACAAACAATCAAACACTAACACTAAAGTACTACAAAAAAAAAAAAAAAAAATGCACTAAAAACACCAACAACCACCAACAAAATCAAGTCTTCAACAATGCTCCTCTGTTTAGTCTAGACAATCCAATACATAAGTATACATATTATGTTCACCAGTTTGGAATTTACAAGGTCCACACACATCATTCACCTTCTTCTTCAAGAGTTATGTTTAAATTTTTTACATAATCAATAAAAGGTCTCCATATATTCTCAAACACAATTTCCTTTGATTTCAGTATATATGTTATTCTTTCTAATGGAAGGTTTGTTAACATCTGTCTTAACCACTGAGTCACATCTGGTCTATGAGTCTTTTTCCATAATAGTGCAATACATTTTTTGGCATTAAGCAAACTGAGGTCTATGAATGTTCTTTCACTTTTATTGAAATTATGCTTTTCTGGGTACAGACCCAACAAAACCAGTTTAGGATTCAATATGATTTGTTTTGATATTATTTTTTCAATTGTTACCCTCACCTCTTCCCAAAACATTCTTATTAATCTACATTCCCATAAACAATGAAATAGGGTTCCTTTACTTTCCATGCATTTTGTGCATGTATCTGGTATATTTTTGTTATATCTATTTAACTCCTCCGGTGTAACATACATCCGCATTAACCATTTGAAATGTATCAATTTAAGGCGTGCATTTATTGATTTGGTTTGAGCTTCTGTACAAGCCAATTCCCATTGTTCCTCTGAAATTTCAATTTGCAGATCTTCTTTCCAGTAGTTTAATCTTTTCAGTGAATTTTCACTTGAAGATAGTGTCAATGAGTTATAAAACTCTGAAATAATACCCTTTCTTTGACTATCTTTCATCATCATTTTTTCCAAGGATGAATAAATAGGTCGAGTGAGAGCTTTATTTTGATTTGATCGAATAAAGTTTCTAAGTTGAAGATATTTAAAAAAATGTGTTCTATTGAGATTAAATTTGATCCTCAGCTCTTCAAAAGACATTATGTTGTCTGCACATGGCAAATATAAATCCTGAATCTTTTGTATCCCTTTTAAATTCCATACTTTAAATACAGCGTCCGCTCTCCCTGGTTTAAAATATTGATTACCCCATATTGGACTAAATTGTGACAATAACTGTGGTTCTTTTAAATAGTTTTTAGCTTCACACCATATTTTGATCATATGCTTTACAAATGGATTTTTAACTTGTTTTTGTAATTTTTTTGCCGAATCTGAGTATATGAATATGGGAAGAGGTAAAGGTAAATTGTATGATTCCATTTCAGTCCAGTGAGGGAGATCATTTGATGAAAAATAATATGTCATAGACCTCAGTTGTGCCGACCAATAATACAACATAAAATTTGGACATTTCAGACCTCCACGATCAAATGGTAAATATAATAAAGACAGACGTAATCTAGCCCTCCTGTTGTTCCATATAAATTCCACTAACTTTTTTTTTATTCTTGAGAATAGATCTAAAGGTGGTGATAAGGGAATGTATTGAAATAAATAAAGTATTTTAGGTAAAATATTACTTTTAAGTATATTGATTCTCCCGATCATCGACATTGGTAGTGACATCCATCTCTGAGTTAACTCACTGATATCTGACATTAAGGCTTCATAGTTGACACTGGCGACTGATTCTAGCTTAGGCATAATTTGGATTCCTAAATATTTAAACTGATTTACAACATTGAATTGATTTACCTCAGGGGCTGGGTAATTTCTCTGGGTCTCATTTAGCATTAATATTGAAGATTTAGTTTTATTTATTTTATATCCTGATATTTCCCCAAAATTCTTTATTAAATTCAACAAGGTTGGAATTGATTTTTTTAGATTCGACATAAACAAAATTATATCATCGGCGTACAGGGAGATTTTATGTTCTGTTGGTCCAACTTTAATTCCATATATTTGTGAATGTAAATGTATCGCTATCGCTAAAGGTTCAATTGCCATAGTAAACAGTAAAGGTGAGAGTGGACAGCCTTGTCGACATCCTCTATTGATTTTTATTGGTTTTGAAATATTGTTATTTGTTAGGATTTCTGCTGTAGCATTATTGTATATTATTTGAACCCATTTTATGAAATTATTTCCAAGTCCAAACCTTTGTAGGACTTCAAAAAGAAAGGGCCATTCAACTCTATCAAAGGCCTTTTCGGCGTCCAATGATAGGAGAGCTGTATCCGGTGCTTCTTTATTAAAATAGATAATATTAAATAGTCTTCTTACATTATGGAAGCCTTGTCTACCCTTTATAAAGCCATTCTGATCTCGATTAATAATATTTGATAAAATTTCTTGTATTCGTCTTGCTAAAATTTTACAGATTATCTTAAGGTCGGCGTTTAATAGGCTTATTGGTCTCATATTTTCACATTTATTAGAGGGCTTACCTGGTTTTGGCAGCAGTATAATTAAGGCATTATTTATGTATGATGGTAAATTATTATTTTGAAATGCTTCTAAAACCATTTCCAAAAAAGGTTTTATTAATTTATTCTTAAATTTTTTATAAAGGTCAACTGGAAGACCATCTGGTCCTGCACTTTTTCCTGATTTCATATTATCAATGGCTAGCCCAACTTCTTCTTGACTAATTTTAGACTCCAATATCTCCCTGTTTTCATTTGGAATACACGGTATAGATAGTTCGTTCAAAAACCCATTTAGTTTTGTTAAATCAGGTTCATTTTTGGTATCATATAATTTTTCATAGTAATCTCTAAAGGCTCTATTAATTTCTAAAGGATCTATAACTACCTGTCCGTTACTTATAATACTGGTAATTGGTGTTTTAATTTCCAATTGTTTAATCTGCCATGCTAATAATTTTCCTGATTTTTCACCTTGTTCATAAAAAGATTGTTTCAATCTTAGAAGACTCGAGGCAGCTCTATTCGCTGATTTTTTGTCGTATTCAGCTCTCAAAATCAGTAATTCATTCTCCAACCTTGGGTCACTTCCTGCATACACTTTTTCCTGAAGATTTTTTATTTTATGTTCCAATTTAGCTCTCTCCTCTCGAGTCTTCTTAGATTTTGATCCTGTATAACTAATAATATGCCCCCTAATAAAAGCTTTGAAAGCCTCCCACTTTACACATGCTGATGTTTGTGTAGTATTGATGTCAAAGAACTCATCTATCTGTTTTTCTATATACTTGACACATTCCTCATCCTGAAGCCATTTATGCTGAAATTGCCATCTACCTGATTCCTTTGTCAGTTTTTTATCTACATATATTAGACAACAGGGTGCATGATCAGAGATCACGATGTTATCATAAAAGCAGTTTTGAATCTTGGACCTTAATTCTGTGGAAATCAAAAAATAATCAATACGTGAGAATGTCTTGTAGGTACTGGAATAACAAGAATAGGCTTTAACTTGTGGTTTCATTTCTCTCCATATATCTAACAATCTCAATTCTTTCTTAAAATGATTAATAGTCATCCTACATCCAATGTGCGTACAATCCAGTCCTGTTGATCTATCCACACCTGGATTCAATGTACAATTAAAATCCCCTGCTATTATATGTTGCCCTGTAAGTGATGATAAGATGAGAAATAAATTAGCAAAGAACTTCTGATCATCTATATTGGGACCATATAAGTTCACAAGATTTATATTTTCTAATAGCAAAGAACCTTGAATGATTACATATCTTCCAAATTTGTCTCCAATTACATTTTTCACTTGAAAAGGAACTGATTTATGTATGAGAGTCATAACTCCCCTGGCTCGGGATGAAAATGAAGAGGTGAATACACTTCCCTGCCATCTACTCCTAATTCTTTTAACATCCTCCTCTATCAGATGAGTTTCTTGTAAAAACACAATTCTTGAACCCATGTCCTTTATTTTATTCATAACTTGTTTAAGTTTTTTTAAATTTTGTAGACCTCTGCAATTCCATGAAGTTAAATTAAGATTAACACTTTGGTCCATGATCAATAGAGAGTTTGGGATTACCTTGCAGTGTAAACATGCTCATACAGAGAAGCAAAAACATGAGTGGTTGAACATTCATCCTACAAACTACACACAAACAAATTTCCCCTTCCCACACTTGTGGCAAACCCCCCAAAATCAAAAGAAAAATTCTGTCTCCCGATATAGCCATCGACCGTTCCACACCCACGGGGAACAGCCTAAGCCACTCCTTCTTCATCCTCCCAATCACCCTAACTCTACTGCTTTTAATGACGTAACATTAACTCTCCTCTGTAGTTTTCCAACTTAACTCCAAAATTTTTAACAACTTTGTACATCATAGTTTTTTTTTTTTTGTTTGTTTTGTTTTTGTTTTGTTTTTTTTTTAATATATAATACAATCTATATTTTGTAAACTTACTATTTACTTCAAGTCAGTCAGATGCCTGTGCAAATGCTTAATTATTCTACCTTATATTTTGTTCATGCTTAGCTCCCACCAGTCTCTTCTTCTTCTTTGATCTTCTTGATGAACTCCTGCGCCTCCTCTGGGGTCTTGAAGATGTGGGTTCTGCCCTCATACGTGGTCAGCAGTCTCGCAGGATAGATTACACCATGACGAATCCCAAGGTTGCGCAGCTCCTTACGTACGGGATCAAACTGCTTCCTCAATTGCTGGATTCCTGTGGCCAAATCTGGGTAGAACCGCACCTGCTGGTCCTGGTGTTTAATCTCTCCTTTTTTAGCTCGTGCAGCGTTGAAGATCTTCATCCTGTCTCTGTTGTTAAGAAACTTCATAATTAAGGTCCTCGGCGGTCCCTTATCTCTCCGTGGGCCAATGCGATGTGCTTTTTCCAGAACCACTGCTGATTGCAACTCCTCGCTGCCCAGCACCTCCGGAATCCACTTTTCCAGAAAGGAACATACGTCCCGACCTTCTGATTCCTCTGGAAGACCCACCAGCCTCAAATTATTCTGTCTCGACCGAGATTCCAAATCCAAAATATTATCTTCCAGAGATTTTTTTTTTTTTTCCAAAGTGCGCACCTTTAATTGAAGACGGGTGACGTCATCTTCAGCACTAGCGAGACGGAGCTCCATCTGCGCCGTTCGTTCTACACAGTCACCCAATTCCTTTCTTATTCCTTCCAACGCTGTCATAATCCCATCAAATCTAGAGGAAAAGTCCGCTCTCATTGAACTCATGGCAGCCATCAGCGCATCTGCGCCATTCCCCGCAGAAATCGCAGCGTTGCCAGCCTCCTCCGCCATATATGGAGCCCTGTTTGCTGCGTCACAGACCTGAAAGTCCGTTAATTTGGACTGTTTCGGCGGCTCGCTTTTTCCTTTTCCTGGTTTTCCAGCCTTAGGCTTCGCCGACATATCCTCGCCCAAACGCTGGGATACGTTCTGTCCCAAATGAGAGAGTTATTTGCCGATTTTTTTTCTCCAGGAGCAGAGCAGAGCGAGACACGTCCGTCCTACGTGGCAGCCATAACCGGAAGTCATTTGTTTTTATTTTACTCTTATTTTTATTTTTAGGTATTTATTCTTATTTCTTTGTTTATGTTATTTGTTTTTAATGCTGTGTGTGTTTTTAATGCTGTTTAATTTTCTGTAAAGCACTCTGGTCACCTACGGGTTGTTTTAAAGGGCTATATAAATAAAGTATAAGTATACAAATACAATATTGTACAAATACAAGTACATTACATTACATTACATAATGCATCACATATCCCTTATAGCTTTTCAAAATAAAGCTGACTGCCAACCAAAAGCTAATATAATAAACTAATTTGTTTCTGTGTGATAACTTTTTAACATAAACACTAATAAATGCAGAAAACAAGTATTAACTTAGAATTAAGGGACAGAACACCAGCCCCGTGAAAAGCGTTGGCCAGCGGTGTTGCCAGAATGAGGTGACCACTAGAATGGTGGCGCCCATTGGGTCGGTGATGGAGAAACCCAGCTCGCTGATCAGGTCGATGCCCAGCAGATCGGCCTCCTGGCGCGTCACTTGGAAGGTGAACAATGGAACACCCCTGGAGCCATATCACACAGGAAAACTGATCCTAACTACCATACCAGTTCTGGTGTGGCCATAACCGAATAATTCCTCTGCATCAGCTACGATGGTTTTCCAAGGGAACAGCTTCCTGATCGTAGACAGGCTCAGAAGGGACCTCAAGGCTGCCATGTCCAGCAGCAGTGGCACGTCGACACCATTCAGTTCCACCATACACTACCTGAACGGTGAGTTTAGTTTAGTTTAATGTTTATTCGAAGGGGACATTCCATACTAATGAACATTAATATAAATATAATATAATAAGTATGCCAGATTTAGCAATAATGCTAATTTGCATCTGTCATCCCCCGGGGGACTACAGATACATGAGAAGAACATCTGCAATGAAACTGTACAAAGTAAAAAAAAAAAAGAAGAAACTGTACAAAGTGGATATGCTAAAGTGCAAGAGTTAAGACACTACAAAACAAAACATTCAAATGTCACATGAGTGAAGTGCTGTGTATGTGTACACACACACATGCACCCAAGCACCTCACAGCAACAACAAACAGCAGCAACAAACAAGAGGTGGGGCATATGTGTGTGACGCACGGGCACATATATACTGTATATGCACATGCCACAGAGCAACCACTAGTTAAAGGTACAGTTTTGGTTGTAAGCCAATTTTTACAATGAGTTTTAAAAGTGTTTAGTGTGGTACATTCTCTGATTGCAGGAGTATTTGATGCCAACTGAGTGAATGGAGTCTGAGCTCGGTGAGTGGGCTGTTGAGTCTGCAAAGGTTGAGCGACAGACTCTGGCAAAATGGTTTAGCTTCCTGCAGCAGTAGCATTTCACCCCTCTGGCTCAGCAGGCGGGTGATTGAGTCTGATGTCTAGATAAACCACAGTCACTGCAGTGCAGGCGCTCACCTGTGATGTCCCGTTTCCTACCCTTCTTCTTTTGGTTGTAGCGGGGAGGTGCAGGGCTGGAGTGCTTGTTGGCAGCAGCAGCAACGACCTGTGTTCGTGGGGTTGGGCAAGGCGCTTGTTGGCGAGGCGGTGTTAGCTGCGATAATAGCTCGTCCTCTGCCTCCATCTGGGATGCCAATTTCACAGTCTCGTCCAGTGTTAGCTTGTCTGCTGTTGAAAACAGCCTACTCCGCAGCCTCGTGTTGTTCGTACTCTCTGCTAGCTTATAGCGTATTATCTCTTCCATCAATCCTCCAAAATCACAGGTTCTTGCTAGGTCCCAGAGATCTGCTACATAATCCTGGACTGACTCACCCTCATGCTGGTGGTACCGGATGAAAATCGCGCTCCGTGCCATTACACTGTTTTTGTCAGCGTAAAGCGTGTTCATTGCAGCCACACAGTCTTTGTATGTTTCCTCAGGGCCCAAAGAGTGAAGCATACGCTGTCCTTTGACGCCAAAATAGTAGGTTAGCATCTCTTTTAGGTTCTCGTCATTAGCATTGTCTAAGCTGGCAGCGGTGATATAATTCTAGAACCTCTTATGCCAGCGGGGCCAGGGGATTGGCAGCTTACCTGGCAGAGCCAGGAACAGCTGTGGGGGTGCCAAGCACGCTTTCATGTCAGTTATTAGCGTTTATCCTTTTCGCCATTTGTTATGTCTGTGAATGAGGCGCGTACAACGGATATGAACTGCACTCTTCTTTATTCAACACACAACTAAACTGTATACAGAAGGGTGGCGCCATACGGTGCCATGGCCAGTTCGCCACATGATGACGTCACCTACGGTGAGCCACCACATCCAAGCACCACACTATCGTCCGCGTATTTCACGATGATGGTGGTTGGGTAGGTTGGAATACAGTCAAAGGTGTACAGGGAGTACGGTAGTGGGCTTAGCACGCAGCCCTGGGGGGAGCCAGTGCTGAAAGACAGTGTGGAGGAGTGGTGGGGGCCAAGTTTGACTGTTTGTGGGCGGTTGGTGAGAAAGTTTTTTTATCCAGGAACAGATGGAGGTGGGGTGGGGGGGGATCTGGAGGAGGTGAAGATTATTGATCAGGATGTCCAGGATGATGGCGTTAAAAGCTGAGCTGTAGTCCACAAAGAGCATCCTCACATAGCTCCTTGGGTTCTCCAGGAGGCTCAGCACTCTGTAGAGTGTGTGTTATGTCTGGAAAGCAGGGCAGCGGAGGCAGGAGTTGTGCTGAACTCGAACTTTATTACAAATACACAAGATGGTACACGTGTGTATCATATATCATGCAAGGTAATGCTAAACTAATATAGGCTGTTGTTACGGAGGCGGAGCGCCAAAGGCCACAGCTCCCGCCAACAGTCCCCTTCAACAGGCACGGTGTGCTGATGTCATCCGTGACATGTTTGCACAAAAACCCAAATGTAGACACAGACTCGATTATAAATCACAATGATCTTTATTAATAAAGTGGATGAGTGAGTGAGTGGATGGATGTGAGTGCAGAGCGGGAGAGAACTGGCAACTGGAGTTCAGGAGTTGTAGAAGCGCTGAAGAGTAGCTTTGTCCACTCCAGGTAACCAGCGTCCCGCTTGGGAGGTGCAGTGTCCGTGAAGGGGGAGATGGAGCAGGTCCCACAGCTGAGGGATGAGAGGAAGGAGTGAGTTTGGTAAGAGGAGACTCTTACTGTGCAGGGAGTGGGAGTGGCCTCCAGCTCAAGAGAAAGAGTCCGGTCCGCCACCTGGAGGAAAATCCACCTGTGCACAGGGGAGAGAGGAGAAGGAAAGCAGGAGTAGGAGGAGAAGTGTCCAGTGAGATTAGCTTACTGTAGAGTTGGGGAGGTGAAGCTCCCAGGCGAATAGATGCAGGAACGATATGAGGAAGGGAGGCGAAACTCCCAGCAGTAGAGAAGGGTGATTCAAGACGAGGATGGTTTCACCCAAGGAGCGTTGACGTCTCCGTGCAGGAGTGCAGGAATCCACTCCTAATAAAGAGCGCCTAATTGGACAGAGCAGGTGTGAGAGCAGGCACAGCTGAGGATGATAATTAGTAAGCAGTGCGGATCACTACAGTGCCCCCCACTCAAGGGACGCTTCCTGGCGGCAGACTCAGCCTGCCAGGGTGAGTCTGATGAAAGTCCCTGATGAGCTGTCGATTGATGATGAAGGATGACCGCACCCAGGATCTCTCCTCCGGATCATACCCGGCCCAGTCCACCAGGTACTGGAGACCCTGACCCCGGCGATGCACGTCCAAGATGCGCTTGGCCTTGTGGGCCAGACCACCATCGATTATGACTGGAGGGGGCGGCGGCTTGGGTGGAGGACAGAGAGGGCTCGAAGAAACCGGCTTTACCTGGGAGACATGAAAGGTAGGACAAATACGCACAGTAGGGGGGAGAGACAGGCGGACAGCAACTGGTTTGATAATGTCAGCGATGGGAAAAGGACCAATAAAATGGGGAGAAAGCTTCTTGGACTCAGCTTTCAAGTTAATGTTCTTGGTAGATAGCCATACCTTTTGTCTGACCCAGTAAGGCTGAGCTGGGGTCGTCCGACGGTTGGCGATTTCAGAATTTCGACCAGCGGTGCATTGAAGAGCGGCCTTGGCAGACCTCCAGATCCAATGACATTGTTTGATGTGGGCTTGTACAGATGGAACTGTGATCTCATCCTCCTCTTCCGGGAACAACAGAGGGTTGTAGCCCGACAACGCCTCAAAAGGGGAGAGGCCCGTGGCCGTAGAAATGGCGGAGTTGTGAGCATGCTCAATCCAAGGTAAGTGTGAACTTAACGAAGCAGGGTTAGAGGCCGTAACACACCTCAGGGCCGCCTCCAGCTCTTGATTAGCGTGCTCACTCTGGCCATTGCTCTGCGGATGATAACCTGAAGACAAGCTGACTGTTGTTCCAATGGCCTTGCAGAAAGCCTGCCATACTTGGGACACAAACTGAGGACCCCGGTCTGACACGATGTCCAAGGGAATCCCGTGTAGACGTACCACATACAGAACCAGCAAGTCGGCTGTCTCCTTGGCCGAAGGAAGCTTGTGAAGGGGGATGAAGTGAGCAGCCTTCGAAAATCTGTCCACGATCGTGAGAATCACCGTGTGACCCATGGAGGGAGGAAGACCCATCACAAAATCCATGGCAACATGAGACCAAGGCCTGCTGGGGATGGGAAGGGGATGCAGCAGTCCCAAAGGGGAAGAGGAGGACAATTTCCTGGTGGTGCACTGGGGGGGCAGGACCGAACAAAGTCATTAACATCCTTTCTCATTGACAGCCACCAGAAGGTCCTCTGAATGTGGGACAGGGTGCGAGCCATCCCGGGGTGACACGTGACCTTGGAGGAGTGTAACCAGTCGATGACCTCACCACGCACAGTGGAAGGAACATAGAGCCGTCCCGCTGGACCCCCGCCCGGGTCGGGTTCGGCTACCTGCGCCCTCTTAACCCTGTCCTTGATCTCCCAGGAATGCATGCCGACAACGCACAATGGTGTGCAGCTCCGGCGTTGCAGTATCAGGGGAGAATTGCCTGGAGAGCGCATCAGATTTAGTGTTCTTGGAACCCGGGCGATAGGTGATGGTAAAGTTGAATCCTCTGAAGAACAGAGACCAGCGGGCTTGCCTGGAATTCAGATGCTTGGCCATTCTAAGGTACTCCAGGTTCTTGTGGTCGGTCCAAACCACGAACGCAGTGAAGCCCCCTCCAGCCAGTGGCGCTACTCCTCCAAGGCTACCTTGACGGCCAGTAACTCCCGATCTCCCACATCATAATTCCTTTTGGCTGGGGCCAGGTGTCTGGAGAAGAAGGCACAAGGATGGACCTTGTTGTCCGAGGGAGAGCGCTGAGACAACACCGCTCCAACTCCGAAATCCGAGTCGTCCACCTCCACCAGGAATTGTAGGGATGGGTCTACCTGGGCAAGGATGGGGGGGAAGAGAAACAAGATTTCAGTTCAGAAAACGCCGCCTCAGCCTTATCGGACCAACGGAAGGGAACCTTAGTGGAGGTGAGATGGGTGAGTGGCAGTGCAGTCAAACTGTAATTGCGGATGAATCGGTGGTAAAAATTAACGAAACCCAGGAACTGTTGTAGCTGCTTATGGGAAGAGGGGACTGGCCACTCCACTACAGCTTTAAGCTTACCCGGATCCACTCGAACCTCCTTATAGCCGATGACGAATCCCAGGAAGGTGGTGGATGACGTATGGATCTCACACCTTTCCACCTTGACGTATATCTGATTTTCCAGCAGCCACTGAAGGACCCTTTGAACATGTACCCAATGCTCCTTGAGAGAACGAGAAAAGATGAGGATGTCATCCAAGTACACAAAAACAAATGAACACAGGAAGTCCCTCAGCACATCGTTGACGAGCCTTTGGAAAACGGCCGGCGTGTTGGTGAGTCCAAACGGCATCACAAGATACTTGAAATGGCCACTAGGAGTGCGGATAGCCGTCTTCCACTTGTCCCCCTCCCTAATCCGGACCAGGTGGTAGGCATTGTGTAGGTCAAGCTTAGTGAAGACGCAGGACCCCTGGAGGGAATCAAAAGCAGAATTAATAAGGGGCAGAGTGTAGTTGTCCTTCACAGTGATGTTATTAACTAACTAACTAACCTACACTTATATAGTGCTTTTCTAGTCACAAAGACCACTCAAAGCGCTTTCACTAGTACTAACCCTCTATTCTAAGGGCCTATAGGAAACAGATATCTAGGGACAATTTAGAACAGCCAGTTAACCTAACATGCATGTCTTTGGATTGTGGGAGGAAACTGGAGTCCCCGGAGTAAACCCACGCAGCACAGGGAGAACATGCAAACTCCACACAGAAAGGTTCCAACCCCTGCCAGCCTGGGGATTCGAACCAGGAACCTTCTAGCTGTAAGGCAACAGTGCTAACCACTGCACCAGCTCCCTAAAATCAATACAGGGTCGGACGGAGCTGTTGTTTTTGCCAACAAAAAAAAAAAAAACAGCCCCCACTGCCGACGAAGAGGGCCTAATAATGCCTGAGCTTAAAGATTCCTTAATGTATTTATCCACTGCTTCTTGCTCAGGGGCTGAAAGGCTACAAAGTCGGCTGGAGGGCAAAGGAGCCCCCGGCAGGAGGTTAATGGAGCAATCATAAGGGCGGTGGGGGGGGGGGGAGCTTTGGTCTTGCTGAATACTGGAGTGAGGTCATGGTACTCCGGGGGAACCTGGGAGCAATCAGGTGCATGCGTAGATGGGGCAGAAATGGGCACTGATAGAAAAATTCCATATTATTGTTATATTAATAACAATTATATATATAACAGTTATATTAATATATATATTGACCATGCTGAAAGTGAGTGGGTAAGATCAGTCGTGTAAGGGTTTTAGTTTTGATCGCGTCCGTTAGTCCCCCTACTGTGATGAACAGACCCCCCCCTTTTGGCAGATTAGGACAAGAGGTGATCTCATGCTCGGCACTAGCACAATAACTGCATAGCCCGAGGGCCTGGTGGCATTGTCGCTCCGCAAGAGGCAACTTGGAGCAACCCACCAGCATAGGCTCCTCAGCCTCTGAGGATTCCAGGGGAGGGAGGGTGAGGAGTGAAGACTGAGAGGGAGGACGAGACTGTGATTCTAGGCAATTGGACCCACGGCGCTCACTGGCCCACTCCCTTAAGCGATTATCAATACTAATAGCCAGGGAAATTAAGTCATGTAATGAAGAAGGTTTTTCTAAAAGGGCCAGTTCATCTCTGAGATTCGGGCTGAGGCTGCTTGTGAAAATGCTACAGAGAGAGGTATCCTCCCACCCCACTTCTGCAGCAACAACCCAGAAGTCAACCGAGTAGTTGGCTATAGACCTAGCACCCTGCTGGAGGATAAGGAGACGGGAAGTGAGGACACTATCCCGGTCAGAATGGTCAAAAACCGCAGAAAACTCAGAAATAATCCGATCATATGTGTAATTAGGATAATCGGGGCGGGCCATAAAGGCCAAAGCCCAGGCGAGTGCCCGTCCCTCCAGTAAATTAACAAGGTAACTGATCTGGCTATGGTTAGTAGGAAAATTCCCTGGTACCCGTTGAAACACCAGATTACGTTGAAGCAAAAACCCACGAGCCTCCCCCAGCTTACCGTTGAAATGAGTAGGAATGGGAACTGGTGTGAGTCGAGTGGGCTGCATGGGGGGGATGGAAAGCGATGGCCCGGCCGACTCCCTGGGCTCAGAGTGAGAGGACCATGCTAGGGTAAGCTGGTCGAGCCGGGAATTAACCTGTGTTAATTGATTCAGGACCACCTGCTGCTGATAAGTGAGCTGATCTAATCGAGCCTCCATGTTGTTAAGGCGTTGTGCAAGAGCACTGTCTGCTGGGTTTTCAACATGGAGACGTACTGACATGTTTGCACAAAAACCCAAATGCAGACACAGACTCAATTATAAATCACAATGATCTTTATTAATAAAGTGGATGAGTGAGTGAGTGGATGGATGTGAGTGCAGAGCGGGAGAGAACTTGCAACCGGAGTTCAGGAGCTGTAGAAGTGCTGAAGAGTAGCTTTGTCCACTGCAGGTAACCAGCGTCCCGCTCAGGAGGTGCAGTGTCCATGAAGGGAGAGATGGAGCAGGTGCAGCCACATCTGAGGGATGAGAGGAAGGAGTGAGTTTGGTGAGAGGAGGCTCTTACTGTGCATGGAGCTCACGGGAAAGAGTGCGGTCCGCCACCTGGAGGAAAATCCACCTGTGCACAGGGGAGGGAGGAGGAAAGCAGGAGTAGGAGGAGAAGTGTCCAGTGAGATTAGCTTACTGTAGAGTTGGGGAGGCGAAGCTCCCAGGCGAATACATACAGGAACGATGAGAGGAAGGGAGACAAAACTCCCAGCAGTAGAGAAGGGTAAATGGTAAATGGTAAATCGCATTCACTTATATAGCGCTTTTATTCTCATCTCTTGATGACGAAAGTGCTTTACAGATCCTGCTATCCACCCATTCACACACACACATTCACACACTGAAGGATGAGTCAAGATGAGGATGGCTTCACCCAAGGAGCATTGACGTCTCCGTGCAGGAATGCATGAATCCAAGAGGAGCTTTGTCCACTCCAGGTAACCAGCGTCCCGCTCGGGAGGTGCAGTGTCCGTGAAGGGGGAGATGGAGCAGGTGCAGCCACAGCTGAGGGATGAGAGGAAGGAGTGAGTTTGGTGTAAGAGCAGGCGCAGCTGAGGATGATAATTAGTAAGCAGCACGGATCACTACAACCTGTGCGCTCGATGTCACGTCCATGCTGCCTGTCTGCTAACATATCTATATCCAACATCAACTGCCCCCTTGAAAAAACAAAGCAGTATGAACACAAATCACAGCATTTCTTTTTTTTTTTTTTTACATCACACTCAACAGGCAGAGAAATAGAACCTGGGCCACCAGGTAGACTTCCGATTAACCCTGCATGACTGTATGGATTGTTCTGCAACGACTGAATTAGTCATGCACTGTCTAAACAGTGCAAAGCAGTCATTTTCAGCAGTTCACCTTCAGGGGCCTCAGTCGAGCCCGCGGTGGGCACGCCCCCAGAGGCATCGGCTACAGCAGATGAGCCATCTCTCAATCATGGCTTGCTCATCAGTAACGTCCCAGCCCGGGTCCCACATCAGCTGGGTTGGCTCCAGCCCTGCATCTTGATCCAAGGCAGCTGCTCTTACCTTCCGCAGACAGCTGGCGTGCCATCTCAAACCATCTGGACGGTGGCTGACTTCTTTCGCGCTGCGGTTGTCATCCACGATGATGGGACTGTCTGTGGATCCAGGCGGTCGGATCATTGGACCCGAACCCACTCAAGTAATGCGCGCAGCGATTGGTTCGGCTGCACTCGGTGCTGCAGCTCTCTTGTCTCTGATACTGGTTACTGCTGTGCCGTGCCATCCACACCAGCGGCAGGATGTGCCCTCAGTTAGCGTTGCTCTGCTGGGTCCTGCTCAGCCACGAACTCCCCATCCTGCTGTGCTGCAGTGGCTCCCTGAGGCTGATACTTGGCGAAGATGTGGGATAAATTCCGCTTCTTCCCTCTCACCTGGTGCTGGCTCTGGTCAGGGTGATGTTGCTGTTGTCAGTGACTGGACGCGCGCCGGGTTGTCTTCGGTCACCGGGGTCCCCTTTCTCCACACACTCCCTCTCCTGTGGCTCCACGGCAGCTACTTGAAGCCCGTACTGGGCGAGGATCATAGACGAGTCCGGTCTGTGCTCTCACTCTCTGTGCTGTGTTCTCCGGCTGTACCCACGTCCGTAAAATCACACTCTCCCTCCTGTGATGAGGCTGTGGCTTGTGAACACTCATGCTGTGCAGGGACCGGTTCCGGGTCCCGCATGGCTGCAGACTGGAGCTCTTGTGGCTGCTCCGGTTCTTCCGTGTTCTGTGTGGCTTGCAGTGCAAGGCAGGGAGTGGCTGGGTCCATGTCTGAGTGCAATGGACCCGGACCGTCGTTGGTTAACACAGGGTCTGTGACGGAGAGGCTCAGTTCACAGAACAAATCCCACCCCATAAAGTTATCACCATGGTGAGTCACTTGGAACTGGAACACTGGGTTGTTCCAGTTGTGGTTGTTATACACCACATTCAACCCCTCCCCCCCTTGGAAAAACACAAAACACACCTGAACGAATTGACCCTCCCCAGTTTGGTACACAAAGAATCCCAAAACTAGCGAGTCAGCGACTGGAGTACTGCATGGCCCAGTGTGGCTGAGTGGCTTATTTTGCCACTATGTTGGCAGCCACGCCCCTAGCTAGACACAGTCCTTCTTGTGTTGAGGAAGGAAACTCATTTCAGAGGGGCCTTGTGGCAAGCCCGTGGTGGATGCAGATTGGGATTGTCGTCTTCAAAACCCCAGTCTGGGTCCCACACCTTGTGAGTCGACCCCCACGTAGCCGTGTCATCTGGGGCAGCTGCTCAAACTTGGCAAAGATGGTTGGCATGCAACATCGAACCATCTGCCAGCTGGAAGGTCACTGGCCCCAGCTGCGCGTGATCTTTATGGGTGTTGGTAGTGGTGGAGACGGTGTTGAGGCCGACTGCGGGTCCGGTCATTCGGTTCTGCGGACCCAGACCCAGTCCATCACTGCGAGTGCCGCTCTGTTTGGCTGCACTTGGTGTCGTGGTTGTGATGGTGTGGCTCTCACACCTGCTGTGGGGCATCCACCAAGTTGTGATGATTCTGGCGTGTCTCGTTGGGTCATGGACTCTTCATCCTGCAGCTCAGTGGCGGCTCCCTGAGGCTTATGCTGGGCGAGATCTGAGGCGAGTCCGGTAACTACCCCTTCTTTGGGCGGTGCGCCTGCTGTGAGCACGGGATGGCCTTATCGTCTTCGTTGTCATCTGGGTGTGTTGCATCCCTCTTGTCGTCGGTCAAACAGAATCCGTTACTGTCGGAGATGGTGAAGCCCAACTGATAGAACAAGTCATATCCTAGTATGTCATCTCCATGCGTAGCCACCTGGAAGACGAAGTCAGGAATCACTCTAACGGAAGGAATCAGACGCTAACGGTCCGCTACACATTGCTGATGCGGTAGCTACCATACCCGTACAGCTCTGCTGGGTTTTTCCCGATCGGGTGGTTGGTAAAGAACTTCTTCACAGTGACCCAGTTCAACATCAATCTCACTGTGGCAGTGTCGAACAGGAGTGTTAAGCTGGTGTTGTCCATCCCTACCTTGCAGAATGCATATGCTGCACTTCTGGAGCTCAGTCGCCAATTGTGATATCTGGGTTTTGACAAACCAGAGTGTTATGTCTGGGAATGTTGTGAGATACCAACAGAGAGCATCTTGCTAGGAAGATGAACTTTATTACAAAAGAAGCTACTAATGGTGGTACAGAGGTATTGTCAGTTGGGAGGTCAAGCGCCAAAGAGGCTGTAAAATGGCCGTCCTTACGTTTACATGTTGGGTGTGATGATGTCACCAAATGGCCACATCATCACGCCGACACTGACCAGACCTGTGGTTTTAGAACAACACATTCCCCACTGATCCCCTTTGGAAAAGCAGAAAAACACTATTAATTTACCTTCTCTAGTTTGGTAATTGTAAAACCAGTGTTTCCTCTGCCTTAAAGATTCAAGATTCAAGATTCAAAGGCTTTATTATCATGTGCACAGTTAAGAAATGCAACATTTCCTGAGCAATGAAATTCTTACTCTGCTCTCTGACGAATGCCAAGGTAATAGATATACATCAATAATAATAAGGTAATAACACATCTAATGGTAATGAATAATAATAACACACATTAGGAAATTAGGACACCTTAAACACACTTTGATACTAAGACTAATACTAATGAATACTAATAATACACATTAGGCAATTAGGATAGTTAAAGGAGTTAAAGCAGTTAAACTAGAGGAAACAAGAAGAATGAAAATTGAAAATTCACTGGATGACTATAATGGACAATGGTATATTAATATCAGAGATGATATGAACCTGAGATGGCATAAGCCTATGTACAGTGTGCAAATGAGCAATGTGCAAATTACAAATTAGCACCCAGTGTGAGAATTTCTCTGTAATTTCTCTGTAATGATAATACGCAGTGGACTGTACAATGGTAATTTAGCAGCAGAGATGATATGGACACGAGACGGGGTGAGACTATGTACACGGTGCAAGTGAGAAATGTGCAAATTTAGCAACCAGTGTGTGAATTTCTATTTGCAAGCTGTGTTTGCAAATAGGGAGTCTGGGAGTTTCTTATTTGTTCAGGAGTCTGATGGCAGTGGGAAAGGAGGTTTTTAGTCTGGTTGTCCTGCATTTCACACTTCTGTACCTCCGGCCTGAGGGTAGAAGTGTGAACATTCTGTGCTGGGGGTGGGTGGGGTCCTGGAGGATGACGGAAGCTCTTCTTTGGACTCTGCGGTGGTAGATGCTCTGCAGAGAGGGGAGTGGAGTCCTGATGATCTTCTCCGCTGTTTTCACCACTCTCTGCAGGCATTTGCAGTTCAGGGCAGTAGTGCTGCCGTACCACGCAGTGATGCAGTTGGTCAAAATGTTCTCGATGATGCAGCTGTAGAAAATGTTGAGGATCCTGGGGGACATGCCAAACTTCTTCAGCCTCCTCAGAAAGTACAACTGCTGTTGAGCTTTCTTAACCAGCTCTGTGGTGTTATGTACCCACGGAATGTCCTTGCTGATGTGGATGCCCAGGTATTTAAAGCTGCTCACCCTTCCAACCTCAAGCTTCTGGATGAACAGTGGCTGATGGGGTCTCCTCCTCCCCTTCCTCATGTCCACTGTCATCTCCTTTGTCTTGTCTGTGTTGAGGGTGAGGTTGTTGTCCTCACACCATGACACCAGGCTGGCCACCTCCCTTCTGTAGGATGCTTCATCACCACCAGTGATGTGTCCTATCACTGCTGTGTCATCCACAAACTTTAATATGATATTGTCCTTATGGGAGGCAACACAGTCATGGGTGAAGAGGCTTTAGAGGATGAGGCTGAGAACACAACCCTGTGGGACACCTGTGTTCGTGATGATGCTGGCTGAGGTCTTGTTACCCATCCTGACAGACTGGGGCCTGCCAGTCAGAAAGTCCAGTAGCAAGTCACAGAGGGTGGGGTGCAGGCCAAGTGAAGACAGTTTGTCAGTGAGTTTGTGGGGGATGACCGTGTTGAAGGCAGAGCTGTAGTCGACAAAGAGCATCCTGATGTAGGAGTCTTTATCTTCCAGGTGGGAGAGGGAATAATGGAGTGCTGCAGCAATGGCATCTGAGGTGGACCTGTTGGGCCGGTAGGCATGCTGCAGGGAGTCCAGGGTATTCAGTATGCTATCCTGAATGAGGAGCAGCAGCACTTCATGATGATTGGAGTCAGTGCTATCAGTCTGTAATCATTCAGACAGGTCGATGGGCTTTTTTGGGGGAGGGGGCCGATGGTTGTGGTTTTGAAGCAGGAGGGGACTATGTTCTGGTTGAGGGAGAGGTTGAAGATGGATGTGAGAACGTTAGTCAGCTTGGCAGCACATGCTCTGAGGGCCCGCCCGGGGACGTTGTCTGGTCCTGCTGCCTTGCGGGGGTTGATATTCCTCAGTGCTTTATTTACCTGGCCTGATGAGACTTTTAGTGGAGGAGGAGGGTGCATGTGTGTGTGTCTCCTCTCTGCACTGTAGCTGGTGGTCTCAAAGTGGGTATAAAAGATGTTGAGATTGTTCAGGAGGCTGTCTATGGAGCTAGTGGTGTTGTCGATGGTCCTCTTGTAGTCTGTGATGTGTTGCAGGCCTTGCCACATGTGCCCCGGGTCAGGAGTGGAGTAGAGGCTGTCCAGCTTTTCCCTGTACTGCCTCTTGGCTGTTGTTAGAGCCCTCCTCAGTCCATACTTTGCAGTTTTGTACTCAACCTCACTGCCTGATTTAAATGCAAGAGAGTGAGCACGCAGCATCTGACGTACCTGACTGTTGATCCAGGGCTTCTGATTGGGGAACTACCTGACTTGTATGGTGGGTACGATGGTGTCAACACACGTGCTGATGTACCCAGTCACATACTCAGCATAGTCCTGTATGTTTACAGAAGAGTCCTCCCGGGTGGCTGCAGCTTTAAACACATCCCAGTCTATACAGGCAAAACAGTCTTGCAGGGTGTTCAGCCTCTGGAGTCCAGCGTTTGTTTAATAACAGGGTTATTAAACATGCACCAAGGTTAAAGACCTTGGCACGGTGGCAGCATATTTTTACAGGGGAGGGGCAGAAAACACATGACACTACTGTAACCGGAATATGTTAATTTTACACTTTTTTTTAAATTTTGCACAGTAACTTTGCATATGGAACTTCCCATTTGAAGTATTGGGAGTGGGCAAACAATCTGAACCTGTTTTTTTTTAAATAGGTTTTTTAATAGGTTTGACCAACCGCCCTCCCCCCCGATTGCACAACAACCACTGCTGTTCCATCGAGCTCCATCGAGTCCTGATGCCCACACCCCACTCCACCAACACCCCCCCACTCCCAACACACAGCCCCCCAACATGACCCTCACTAAGACCCAGGTGAGGATGGAGCTGAGGAAGATCAAGGCAAGGAAGGCCTCGGGACCGGACGGCATCAGCGCAAAGCTCCTCAAGTCCTGTGCAGACCAGCTGTGTGGGATTGTGGAGCTCATCTTCAACCTGAGTCTGAAGCTGGGGAGGGTACCACAGTTGTGGAAAACATCTTGTGTGGTACCTGTACCAAAGACTTCCCACCCCAAAGACCTGAACAGCTACAGACCAGTGGCCCTGACGTCCCACATGATGAAGACCCTGGAGAGACTGCTCCTTGCTCACCTTCGCCCCCTGGTGGGACCAGTGATGGATCCACTCCAGTTCGCCTACCAGCATGGCATTGGGGTGGAGGATGCAGTGATCTTCCTCCTTCACCGCTCTCTGTCCCACCTGGAGAAACCTGGGAATGCGGTGAGGATCATGTTCTTTGACTTCTCCAGTGCTTTCAACACCATCCAACCGATGATCCTGAAGGACAAGCTGCTGTGCGCAGGGGTGGACCAGCACCTGTCATCATGGATCCTGGTCTACCTCACTAACCGGCCACAGTTTGTGAGAACCCGGGACTGTGTGTCTGACACGATCATCGGTAGCACAGGGGCCCCCCAGGGAACGGTTTTGGCTCCCTTCCTGTTTACCCTTTATACTGCGGACTTCTCACACAACACAACACACTGCCATCTACAGAAGTTCTCTGATGACTCTGCGATTGTCGGCCTCATCTCCAACGGAGATGAAGCTGAGTACAAAGGACTTATCCAGGACTTCGTGGACTGGTGCCATCGGAACTGCCTCCAGATCAACGCGAGAAAAACTAAGGAGCTGGTGGTGGACTGCCGCAGGCAAGGACAACCCCTCACAGCACCAGTAAACATACAGGGAACAGACATTGAGATGGTGACATCCTACAAGTACCTGGGTGTTCATCTGAACAATAAACTTGACTGGTCACACAATACCGACGCACTCTACAAAAAGGAACAGTGCAGACTGTTCCTACTGAGGAGACTCAGGTCTTTTGGTGTACAAGGTGGCACAGTGGTTTAGCACTGTGGCAGCACAGTTTACCCTCGGCCGGGGAATCGCGGGGATCATGAGATCGTGGGTTCGATTCCAGCCCCCGACCAACAGTGAGCTGTGTGGAGTTTGCATGTTCTCCCCGTGTTGCGTGGGTTTACTCCGGGATTTCTCCGGTTTCCTCCCGCATACCAAAAACATGTAGGTTTAGGGCGCTCACGCACGCAGCGACCAGCAGCCAGTGGCTTGTCACCAGACTGCAAACCAAATCTACCTACGGGTACAAATAAGTAACAAAAAAAAAAAAAAAAAAAAAAAAAAAAGGGGGCGCTGCTGAAGACATTCTGCGACACGGTGGTGGCATCAGCCATCACTTTTGGAGTGGTCTGCTGGGGCAGTGGCATTACAGCAGCCGATAGGAAGAGACTGAACAAACTGATCAAGAAAGCTAGCTCTGTCCTGGGGAAGCGCCTTGACCCAGTGGAGGAGATAGGAGAGAGAAGGATGGTGGCTAAACTGTCATCTTTGCTGGAGTCCGAGTCCCACCCTATGCAGGACATACTGAACGCACTGAGGAGCTCATTTAGCAGCAGACTACATCATCCTAGGTGCGCAACTGAGAGGTTTCGCAGGTCCTTCCTACCTACGGCTGTCAGAATGTATAACCTAAGCAGGGCTGCTCGCAGAGATAGCAAAAAAAACATGACGACCTAATAGTATTGAATGCAAAAGACGCAATAGACTTACACAGTGGTCCCCTCCAGTATACAACTAGGACAGTATCGGTCGCTACGGAGGGTGACAATATGTATGGGTACATATTCATACTATGTAGGATAACTAAGCAGACGGTTACTGTATGCTGTTTATTCCATCTAGCTACAATACTCCGCACTGTGTGTATATATATTTATATATTTATTACATCTAGCTACAATGCTCTGCACTGTGTGTTTATATATTTATATAGTTATACAGTATGTACATATGTATATTCGCTGCTCTTGTTTTTCTTGTCTTCTTGATTGTTGCTCTGAGTGTTGCTATCCCTGTGCTGCTGCAATCCTTGACCTTCCCCATTGTGGGACTAATAAAGGCTTATCTTATCTTATCTTACTGTACAAACAAGACTTGAATGTTGGAATACTGGGTCAGTTGGGGTCCCACCCAAACGTCCTGTGTTTGGTCTTTTTACTGGTGTCATCCTTCTCTCCTTCCTCTGCTTTCACCTCTACTGGACCCTCTGCCTGAACACTTTCCTCTCCTTGGCTCCTCTCTTCTGTCTAATCTTGCTCTCTCTGAGCTCTGTCTAATTCAGGTTCTCTCTCTGTCTATGGTGGCTTACAAACAGGTTAGAAAACATCAAGTGTCATGTAAATTAAAAGTAGACAACTGAAAATTTCTAGTTTAGGGTACAAAGAGCGCCCACTTCAAAACTTGAGTAATGACTTCAGTCTTGAAGGTTTGAGGTTTTTCTTCAAAAATTATAACAATTTTCTTATAGTTTTCTACTTTTCTCTGTAAATGTATCTAAATTTGAAACCATTTTCCTCAAATTTGTAATTTCCGCTTGTAAAATTGACTTTTCTTGTACATTTGAGACTTTATTATAAATTTGTGGATTATTTTCCATCCATCCATCCATCTTCTACCGCTTTTCCGGAGGTCCGGGTCGCGGAGGCAGCAGTTCAAGCAGAGAAGCCCAGACTTCCCTCTCCCCAGCCACCTGCTCCAGCTCTTCAGAGGGGATACCAAGGCGTTCCCAGACTAGCTGGGAGACATAGTCTCTCCACCGAGTCCTGGGTCTGCCCCGGGGTCTCCTCCCAGTGGGACGTGCCTGAAACACCTCAAGTGGGAGGCGTCCAGGAGGCATCCTAATCAGATGCCCATACCACCTCAACTGACTCCTTTCAATGTGGAGGAGCAGCGGTTCTACTCTGAGCCTCTCCCGGATGACTGAGCTCCTCACCCTATCTCTGAGGGTGAGTCCAGCAATCCTACGGAGAAAGCTCATTTCAGCCGCTTGTATCCGCGATCTCGTTCTTTCGGTCATTACCCAAAGCTCGTGACCATAGGTGAGAGTAGGAACGTAGATTGACTGGTAAATCGACAGCTTTGCCTTAGAACTAAGCTCCCTCTTCACCACAACAGACCGGTACAACGTCCGCATCACTGCAGATGCTGCTCCAATCCGTCTGTCGATCTCTCGCTCCATTTTCCCCTCACTCGTGAACAAGACCCCAAGATACTTAAACTCCTCCACTTGGGGCAGGAGCCTGTCCCCAACCCGGAGAGGACAATCCACCTTTTTCCGGCTGAGGACCATGGACTCGGACTTGGAGGTGCTGATTCTCATCCCAGCCGCTTCACACTCAGCGGCAAACCGTCCCAGCAAGAGCTGTAGGTCATTGCTGGATGAAGCCAACAGGACAACATCATCTGCAAACAACAGAGATGAGATCCTGTGGTCACCAAGCATGACACCCTCCATTCCCTGGCTGCGCCTAGAAATCCTGTCCATAAAAATTATGAACAGGACCGGTGACAAAGGGCAGCCCTGGCGGAGTCCAACTCTCACTGGGAATGACTCCGACCGAGTGTTGGCAATGCGAACTAAACTCTCACAACGGTCGTACAGAGACCGAATAGCTCGTAACAACAAGCCCGATACCCCATACTCCCGAAGCACCCCCCACAAAAATCCACGAGGGACGCGGTCAAATGCCTTCTCCAAGTCCACAAAACACATGTAAACTGGTTGGGCAAACTCCCACGAACCCTCAAGAATTCTCGAGAGGGTAAAGAGCTGGTCCGATGTGCCACGGCCAGGACGTGGCACATCGGACCATGGCCGTGGCCTGGCCGTGGATTATTTTATGGCTAATTTTTGTCTATTTTTTAAAATAAAATTACTATTTTTTTTAAATAAATTCGAAATAGATTGCGTTTTTTTTTTTTAACTTTTTCTTGTAACAATTTACATTTTTGACCATAATTTTACAGAGCCAGAACAGAACAATAATGTAACTCTGATTTCAAAGAAAGAAATATTAATAAAATTGTATTTAATGAAATAAATTAACTTAAATGACCAAAGATGCAGTTATTTCTGTTATAATATTTCTTTATATTTATAGTGTTTTTTTTTAGAAATCTCCTCACCACCCAGACAGCAGGAAAAACCTCCCTTATTTTGAAATCTAAATGTTGGTATGTTTAGTACAGTATGTCTGAAGGCTGCTGATGGATTAAGGTCACTGACTTCGTGAATTTCGGATATCTTAACTTGCCAGGTACATAATAATGAACATAAAATAGTTAATTAATATTAACTAAGGTAAAGGTAAAAAATCTCCTTTTTATTCTTGTCTGAAATAAGAACAACAAAAAACTAACCACATGTGTTAGCTAAGTGACTCTTCTATTATTGCTCCCGTTACCAGTGGGTTAAAACCATGATTAATGCCTTCACTGCTTACATACCTTTTCTGATTTTTTTTCCATGTTTAAAGCACTTTAATAAGCTCAGGTTTTTCTCGGACAGTGATGCTTGTAACAAGACACTCTACCTGCCGATTGAAACATGTGGGCGGGGCACTTCTGAACTCCATGCGGATGATGGTCACACGTGTTGTTCGTGTGCACGCTTGCGGACCGTCATTCCTTCATTCCTTCATATTTTTTCTTAAATTTATATATTCTCATAGAGTGGCAGAAAATTTTCAGGCGTGGCAGGCCACCACCCAGAAATGTTACAAAAGGAAACCCTGAAAACCCCAGAACTAGCTAGAGCAAGCGGGTGGACTATTATGCGGCCCAGCATGGCTGAGTGGTTTATTATGCCACTTCTGTTGGAAACCGTGCCTCTAGCTAAACACAGTCCTTTTTTATGTTGAGGAAAACAGTTCAGTTCAACGGGTCTTGAGGCGAGCCCATAGTGGACGTGTCCCTGGAGGCACCGGCACCAGCGGACCTGGGCGCCATCCCGCTGAAACCATGGCTCACTTGTCAGCAATGTCCCAGCCAGGTTCCCACACCAGCTGGGTCGGCCCCAACGCTGCGTTTTGATACGTGGCAGCTGCTCTTAGCTTCTGCAGATGGCAGGTTTGCCATTTCGAACCATCAGCCATTCGGATGGTGGCTGGTCTCAGCTGTACGGCGATCTTCATGGGTGTCAGTGGTGGTGACGATGTTGAGGCCGACTGCAGGTCTGGGCGTTTGGATCTACAGATCCAAACCCAGTCCATCATTGCAAGTGGTGCTCTGTTCGGCTGCATTCGGCATCGTGGTTGTGATGGTGTGGCTCTCATGTCTGCTGTGGGTGTCCACCAGGTTGTGGTGATTCTGCTGCATCCTGTTGGGTCACAGACTCTTCATCCTGCAGCTCAGCGACAGCTCCTGGAGGCTGATGCCGGTGTGGATTCGGAAGGCATCCGGTGGTTCTGCTGCATTTTGTTGGATTGCGGACCGTTCATCTTGCAGCTCACCGGCAGCTCCTGGAGGCTGGTGCCGGGCGGTGATTCGGAAGTAGTCCGGCATCTTCACCCCCCTCCCGGGAAGTTTGGTCATGATGATGTCACCGTTGGAAGAACCTGCATCGGGTTGTCATGTCCCGGGGTTCCCGATAGACGCGGGCTCTCTTTCCTGCAGCTCTGCAGTTGCTCCCTGAGGTTTATGCTGGGCGAGGATCTGAGGCGAGTCCAATCGCTGCCCCTTCTCCAGGCAGAAATGCACTCTGGATTGGCGTTGCTCTGCTAGGTCCTGCTGGGCTGAAAACTCTTTATCCTGCAGCACTGCGGTGGCTCCTAGAGGCTGATGCTGGGCAAGGATGCAAGATAAGTCCGGCTTCTGCCCCCTTTCTCCTGGTGCTGATGTGTTGTTGTCGCCAGTGACGGGACGCGTGCCGGGTTGTCATCATTCACCGGGGTCCCATTTGGCCATGAACTCCCTCTCCTGCAGTTCTGCAGTGGCTCCCCGAGGCTTATGCCAGGCGAGGATCGGAGGGGAGTCCGGTTTATGCTCTCTGTGTGTTGGGATCGCTGCCCTATGGCCGGGCAGGAGCACGCCCTTTCTCGGTGCATCGGGGAGCCACAGTTGTCACATGGGAAGCGCCTCATAGCGTTCCTCCAATCCACAGTGTTTGCCTCAGCCTTTTCTGCCTTATCACCCGGCCCTTCTGTGGTTACTGCGTGTGCTAGCAGTGTCTGGCTTGGCTGCTGGGCTAACTGCTCCCGCACCATCTCGACCTCCAACAAATCAAATTTGCATGTGCTAGCTAGGTGGTGAAGGTCCGCAACGAATTGTTGTGTCGTTAACATTAGCTCTTCTCTTAGCCAGTTGTTGTTCGTGCCTTCTGCTAGCTTGTCATGGATTAGCTCGTCTTCTAAGGGCCCAAAGGCGCACGTGCTCGCTAAGACTCGGAGCTCCGTGGCATAACGTTGAGTTGACTCACCTGCATGTTGTTTGCAGCAGAAGAAGACGATTCTTCGGACTGTAATGTTGGTCGCGTTGTTGTAATATTTTTCCATCAGTAAGGGTTTTATCCTCGGTTTTACGTGGGTCATCCTCGTCACAATTTGTTATGTCTTGGAATGTTGTAAGGAACCGATAGAGAGCATCTTGCTAGGAGCATGAACTTTATTACAAAAGAAGCTAATTATGGTGGTACAGAAGAGTTGTCGGTTGAGAGGTCCCGCGCCAAAGAGGCTGTAAAATGGCCGTCCCTTACATTTATATGTTTGGTGTGATGACATCACCAAGCGGCCGTGTCATCACGCTGATACTGACCAGACCTGTAGTTTCAGAACACCACACAGAGGAGAGTGGAGTTTGCTGGGAACACAAATTTTATTACAAAAAAACTAACTGTGGTGGTATAGAGGTGTTGTCGGTTGGGAGGTTGAGCGCCACAAGACAAGAAGAGAGGCTGAAAAATGGCCGTCCCTTACATTTATATGTTCGGTGTGATGACGTCACCGAACGGCCACATCATCACACCGACACTGACCAAACCTGTGGTTTTTATACACCACACTAGCCAAACAGTGAAGGGCATCTATGTACTGTATGAGTGACTTGTCCCTTCACTGTTGGCGCTGGTAAAACCCGAACATCTGGGTCATCACATTCAGTGGGGCAGTGAAATACTCGGTCATCAAGGCAGCACATTCGCTGAAAGTCTCCGCAGGGCCCAGTGCTTTCAATACCCACTGTCCCTCGAAGCCAAGGCAGTACCATACCACTGCATGTAGACGACTCTCGCTAGCGTTAGCTAGACCCTCAGCTAACACAAATAACTGAAGCAACTTAAACCAGTAGGATGGGAGGTTCACCTGGGATGTCGAGGAACAGAGGCAGTGGCATCAAACACGCTTCCATCTTCAGGAAAATAGCCAGTTTTCCTCCAGAAGATTAAGTTTATTCCTCGTCGCCAACTGTTATGTCTGGAAAGCAGGGCAGTGGGGGCAGGAGGTGTGCTGAACTTGAACTTTATTACAAACACACAAGATGGTACACGTGTGTATCATATATCATGCAAGCTAATGCTAAACTAATATAGGCTGTTGTTGTTACGGAGGCAGAGCACCAAAGACCACGGCTCCCGCCAACAGTCCCCTTAAATAGGCACAGCGTGCTGATGTCACCCGTGTGTTCGACGTCACGTCCATACTGCCTGTCTGCTAATATATCTATATCACTTCATGACAACAGACGTGAGTGCTATGGGTCTTGTAACCCACATAATAAAATGTGTTTATATGTAGATTAATAATCACACACACACACACACACACACACACACACACACACACACACACACACACACACACACACACGCACACACGCACACACAAAAGAACACTCAACGTGAGCACAAAGATTAGAGAAAAAGTAGCTAATTATAACTGATGAATGTTCTTTCTTGAGATTTTTGTTTAATGAAAACGTGACATACTGAGAAGTAATTTATTTTATTATTTTATTTATTTATTTTTTAAAAATCCATTATGTCATGTCAGGCATTGCTTTGCTTGCTACCGGATAACCATGAAAACCGGTACTACCTGTCTTATGGGTTGGGTCACTGGCGACTCAACTGGCAAACCCGCCCTTCCGAGGGTATGGAGGGTGAAACTGGGCACTCTGGCAGAACTAAAAGCAATATCTGTCACGTGTCTGTGGTGGACCACTCCCAGTTACACAGGGTGAGACTGGACATCCTGGGAGATAAGCACATCTGTCGCAAGGTCTGTGGTGGACTTTTGCCAGTCGGTGCATCTTGACATGCACTACACAAAGAGCAGAGATAAACAAACCTATCATCTGGTCAGTCACTGCAACAGATACTGGAGTCAGTTTGTCTTGACCTGTCCTTGCCACTGATAATACCTCTATCTGCTAAGAATGTGCCGCTAGTCCAGCAAAAGCTAGCGGTACTCAAATATTTTGCAAGCAGTTTCATGAAATGGTCAGTCAGAAAGCAACTCATACCAGCTCGGACGTCGCCTGGGTTAACAAGGTCAGGAGTTCCTGGCAGCGGAAGGTGAAGGACAGAGCTGCGTGGAGGAATCTGATCAGACCTATATGAAACGGTCATTGTCACCCCTGACAGACCGCTATGATGATAAATTTATTTTATTCAGTGTTATACATTCTTATTCGATAGATTTTGAGTTAAATTTCATGGCTATTTTAGCCATTTGGAGTTGCTCACGGCAGTTAGTCCCGCCCACCTATTCAAGGTGTCGGCAGCAAGGTAGGTTGTAGCACAGAAGGTTGACTGCAACACCAGTGATTACCATGGCGTTGTGCGAGCAGGAGCTCATAGTGATGGACAAATGAACAGTCCCTCCAGGATTTCGCGATGTTGCGATTGCACCAATTCATGCGAAATCAGCCAATCAGCGCAACTGTTGCGCGACCTTGCAACTTTGTCCAATCACCGCAACTTTCCCGCAATTTTGGCCAATCCTAGTAAACTTCCGTCACTTTCACCAATCAAATTTGTCTCTAACTGGCGCTGAAACGGTCAGTATAACCAATCAAATGCATCGCTGCACCACGTTCACTTCCGTGTTTACAGTGAGTAGTGAGTTTATAGTTTGCAGTAAGTAACGGAACATATCAGCAAACAGAATGTGTGATTTAAAAAAAACACTCACCTGCGAGGTTTTCAACACCGTCCCTTCCTCCGTCTCCCCCAGCCTGCCCGTGGACATCTCGCCATGTCTCCGTCCTGACTGCGTGTACAAAGCATTGGGTTTGTGTTGAAAAACATGCACTTGTCCAAAAGCACCCCGTCACACCTCACCGCGGGAACGTGGGTGAGGAGAGTACACTACACTACAGCCAGTGTTTGAACATTTATACATCTTTAGAGGTAAAATCATTACTACGTTTGGTCAATAAGCTTTAAAATTGAATTTCTGGTGTGGACGGACAAACGCATCCATCCATCCACCCCCGCTCCCCCACCCCCTGCTGTAAATGAAAGATGTGTGTGTGTGAAGACCAACATGCAGCAGACGGACAGGTAGGCATGGAAAGAAAGAATATTCTCTGTATTTTGTCTTTCGGAAAAACACAGACTCCAATAGCCAATACAGTGCAACAGAGTAAATTATTTATTTTTTCCTCTCCGCTCAGTACCGAGTGGTTGGGAACCGTAGGGAGTTTTCAAATGAAGGTGCTGCCAATAATTTCCAATTCTCTATTCTTTAACATGCATTCAGTGCAATTTAGCTGTTGAAATGGATATTGTGTTAATGTTTGTATTTGCTGTTGCACAGAAGAGTTTTTCTGTATAGCTGAAGTTTTTGCTTAATTTACAAATCCCTATAATAGGAAATTTTTGACAATCCTGTGCTTTTCTTGTATTGTTACATAGAATATCATTGCAGTAAACTGGAAAAAAGCATCTGCTTTAAAATTTGGAATTCTTCCCACAACTTTTAGTACAAAAAACACTCTAAAAACATCACAACTTTTATCGCAACTTTTTCAAAAAGCTCCCACGAATTCAGGCTTTTTGGCCTGCAACAATGGTAAAAACATCCCGCGAAATCCTGGAGGGACTGAATGAAGCTTTCTCAAGCACTGAAGCTTGTATGTGACAAGAGTTCATTACTTCAAGCTTTTCAACACAGTCCTCTTTGGTACCTTCTGATGGCCAAAAGTGAACTGCTTTATGGTTTCCCACTCTAGAGTTGAGAGCTTCCTTTTATTATTACGTGACAATTCTGTCTGATATCGGCTATCATCATGGTACTTTGAGCATGGTTTTTTTTTTTTTTTGGTTTACAAATAATGGTAAATAATTTTGATGAATAAACGGTCCTTGGTTAAACATGTGCCATGGTGTGAGCTCCCTTTGATGTTTGTAAACATAATAAAAACATATAGTACAATCTTAGAATAGCTTGGGAGTATGCTTGCGCTGTGAGGTCCCTGCCTCCCACATGCTTATGTAATTAACCAGTGGACAGATACATTTTCATACATTTTTTGACCTGAGGGTAGAAGTGCTTGTGAACTGGGAAAGTGCTTAGGAACTGGGCAATTATTTTGAACCAAGGCGAGCCAACTCGGGAACTATCAGAGAAACAGATGACGTCATATGGCTGCCATTCGCTAAGGCGGCCATATTGGGAGTGAAGCTGCAGGGGGTGATTCTATTTCATTAAAAAATTATTTAAATATAATGTACTAATATTATGTAAATATAATGCACTACTGTGGAATAATTGGTTGTACAAACACTGGTTGGAAGTGGAAAGTGTTTTTTATCGATTGCCTGCAATTATTTTGAACCAAGACAAGCCAACTTGGGAACTATCAGAGAAACAGACGAGTATTTGGCTTTCTCCTATTAGTATTAGTAGAGCTGACGTGGCGTCTTCCTTGTATTACAACTTGCAGGTGCTCTGATCATTTTGTAATAGGTTTGTAGAAATAATTGACAAATAATATTGTTGAAGAGTCTGTGATGCTCTGTGGACATTTTCACAGATTCATAAGCTCCCTGTTCTGATCAGCTCAGCTACTGCCAGCAGCACACACAGAGAGCTAAACAAACATACTTGTTTGTCTAACAGTGTGGGGGACCTAGACGTCACATTCTTCACTCACACTGAAGGGCACAGGAGGAGAGAAGCTGACGGGGGGTCGAGACGGGACAGTGGAGGCGCTAAAGGACTGTATGTTAATGCGCCAACAGGCATTGTAATAATATGCATTGTGGTGTGAGCCCCCAGGTCGCTAGGCAAGGCATGTAACATATAAAAGAGAGATGTCCCGCAACCTGGGATTATTCTTGTTGACTTGAGGGTAGAGAGAAATAAAGTCCACTCTGATCCAGCTCACTGCCTCACCTGCTCATTTCTCTCTACACTGGTGACCTTTGACATAGAATGGAATTTGAGACAAACACCCTGAAGACGGCCTGGACTGGAAGCGCCAGCACTGCGTGCGCCGTTTCAGTCAAGCTCCCAGACTTTTGGCTGCACGACCCGACGGCTTGGTTCCTTCACACCGAGGCCCAGTTTGCGCTCCGTGACGGCGGATGACACCAAGTACTACTACGTGGTTGCAGCGCTGGACACAAGCACAACACAGCAGGTGGCGAGCCTGCTCCAACGGCCCCCAGCACACGGCAAATATGACGCTCTCAGGACAGTGCTGACCCAACGCCACACACTCTCGGACTGCGAGAGAGCAGAAAGGCTGCTGACGCACTCCGAGTTAGGAGATGGGTTGGCAGTCGAATTAATGGAGAAAATGTTGGCATTCATGGGCATAGATGGTGAGCCGTTCCTGTTTGGCCACCTTTTCCTCCGGAACCTCCCGACAGTGGCCAGAGCGGTCCTCGCCAATTCACCGCTGCTGGCCACGCAGAACTACTGGATGCTGGCACAAGAGGTGGACCGGATTATCCTGGCGACCAGAACCTTCGCTGTGAACGCAGTGGCGTCGGAACCCAGTGAGACAGCCAGCGAGGACGAGGAGCCATTGATGGTGGCCACCGCGGAGGCCAAGAAGCACCGGAGGCCAGTTCAAGTGCTGCCACCGTGCCAGTTCAAGCGCTCAAGAAACGCCAGGACCGGCAGTCGTAGCAGCTGCGACCACCGGTGACACAACCAAGCTGCTCTATGTGACGGACTCACGCTCGGGGAGATGGTTCCTCGTGGACTCCGGCTCCCAAAAGAGCCTCAACCTGCCGTCCTACCCAGACTGGCTGGCTGGGAGTAGCGGCCCCGAGCTCGCAGCTGCAAATGGCTCAGACATTAAGACTTTTGGTGAGAGGACACTGACCATATGTTTGCACGGCTGTAACTACCAATGGTCCTTCGTCATAGCGGCATGTAACTTCCCCATATTGGGTGCAGATTTTCTGTGTGCACACAGGCCATTAGTTGATGTGGCTAACAGACGCCTGATTAACGCTATGTCTTTTGATTCTCTGCCCTGTACAGCTCGAGGAGCCGGGCCCACAACACTGGCAAACGTCACAGCTCCAGGGCATAAGTTCCACACACTACTCACCCAGTTCCCAGCACTCATGGTTCCGACGTTTTTGGCAGCTATCACTACGCACGGAGTGGAGCACTTCATTACCACCATGAGGCTGCCCATTTTCGCACGACCTCGGCGCCTGGACACAGCTAAATTGGCCAGTGTGCGTGAGGAGTTTGCCAACTTGGAAAGGTTGGGCATCATCAGGCGCTCAAACAGCCCATGGGCATCCCCGCTACACATGGTGCCTAAAGCCAAGGGATCATGGCAACCATACGACGATTTCCGCAGATTAAACAACGCCACAGCGCACGATCGCTACCCAATCCCCCATATTCAGGATTTTTCCATCCACCTCACCAGGGCATGCATTTTTTCCAAGATGGACCTGGTCCGCGGGTACCACCAGGTCCCGGTGCATGCAGAAGATGTACCCAAAACGGCAGTAATAACCCCGTTTGGTCTTTTTGAGTTCCTACACATGCCTTTCAGGTTAAAAGGCGCGGCGCAGACCTTCCAACGCATGATGGACGCTGTGCTGCGTGATCTACCTTTTGTGTTTGTCTACCTGGAGGACATCCTGGTGGCCAGCGCGCCCAAGGACAAACATGTAGTCCACCTCAGGATGGTCTTCCAGAGGTTTGAGGAGCACCGGTTAATCATCAACCCGGCAAAGTGCCAGTTCGAGGTTATAGTAATGGACTTTTTGGGCCCCCGTATCTCACCGGAGGGTGCGATGCCCTTACCAGACAAAATGCGCGCAGTGGCAGATTTTCCCTGGTCTCAGATGGTCAGGGCACTGCAGGAGTTTTTAGGGATGGTTAACTTTTACAACCGTTTCCGTTCCCCTGCGCAGCCCAGCTCACGCAGCTGTTGTATGCCGCACTTAAGAAACGGAAACCGGTGGACAACATCGACTGGATCCCCGAGCGGGAGCAGGCGTTTTCCGATGCTAAAACAGCCCTAGTGAACGCCGCACTTCTGGCGCACCCAGATCCGGTGGCTCAGATAGCGCTCACTACCGACGCATCGGATGTGGCCATAGAGGCTGTCGTGGAGCAGTGCGTCGCCGGTTCTTGGCAGCCACTTGCCTTTTTCAGCAGGTCTTTGCGCTACAATGAGCGTAAATACAGCACGTTCGTCAGAGAGATACTGGCTCTCTACCTGGCCATATGCCACTTCCAGTTCTGGCTGGAAGGGCACAGCTTCACTGTATTTGTAGACCACAAGCCGCTAATGTACGCGATGGCCAAGGTTTCGGAACCATGGTCAGCCTGGCAGCAGAGACAGCTGGCTGCTATCTCAGAGTTTACAACCGACATTCAACATGTGGCCGGTAAACTCAACGTGGTGGCAGACTGCCTCTCGTGCGCATTAGTGGCCCCACTCTATGTAGGGATAGATTACACAGCCATGGCCGCAGAGCAAGTCGACAACACGGACGTTTGCACGCTCCAGTCTGGACCAACAGGGTTAAGGCTGGAAAGCGGCCTTGGTGCCGCCGTGTTTTTGACTCGGTTCACTCCCTGGCAACCCGGGAGTGCACGCGTCAGTCAAAATGGTGGGAGCAAAGTTCGTCTGGCCGCGCCTGCGTAAATAGGTGAAAGAGTGGGCTGCAGCCTGGGTAGCGTGCCAACGAGCCAAGGTGCACAGGCATGCAAAGTGTGCACCACGCGCTGGCCCGAAGCTGTGCCGCTAGCTTCCACCACGTCTACAGAAGTCCCACGCGCTTTTTTGGCGACATGGGTGGCACGCTTTGGCACCATTTCAGACATCACATCTGACAGGGACCCACAGTTCATTTCCGACCTCTGATCCACGATGGCCCGGAGCCTGGGCATCACCATTCATCTCACAACCGCGTACAACCCCCAGGCCTACGGGTTATGCGAGCGTTTCCATAGACCGCTTAAAGCAGCGCTCAGGGCTTCGCTTACGGATGCAAATTGGGTGGACCGGTTGCCGTGGGTTCTGTTAGGGTTGCGTTCTGCACTGAAGGAGGATTTGGCTGCCTCCCCAGCAGAACTTGTTTTATCCCAGCCGCTGCAGCTCCCTGGTGAATTTTTGCCTGACAACCCCGCGCCAAACACTGTCCCATCCCCACCTTCACTACGTAGAGCAGAGGCAGGGATGGTACTGGGCCCGGCCCACTACTGTTTTCCCCGCCTTTTCGTCCCAAGGACTTTGAAGGATGCGTCGTTCGTGTCAGGCACGATGCCCACCAGACCCCGTTGTACCCACCCTATGATGGCCCGTTCAGAGTGTTGGAACCTGGGGGTAAACATTTCGAGATAGACTTGGGGGGATGCAGAGAAACATTCTGCATAGACAGGCTTAAGCCAGCGTTCGTATTAGCAGACGAGCAGGTGGTGTTGGCCTGAGCTCCTCGGCGCGGATGACCCCCACTGAGAGCTCCCCAGGTAAATGACGCGTCAGCTCAGGCACAACGGCATGATGACGATGTGTCCCCCCCCCCCCCCAATGGCTCCGCACAGACGGAGGCGCCTCCAGGAGCGCCTCACCGGCACAGCAGCGCCTCGCCAGCGACCCCCGTTACAGTCGCTATGGATGTCAGCTGAAACCCACAGGACATGAGGGTTAAAGCCCATTCTGAGTGTTCGGGGGTGGGGGAGACCTAGATGTCACATTCTTAACTCACACTGAAGGGCACAGGAGGAGAGAAGCCGACGGGGATTGAGACGGGACAGTGGAAGCGCTAAAGGACTGTATGTTAATGGTGCTAAAGGGCTGTATGTTAATGTGCCGACAGGCATTGTGATAATGTGTATTGTGGTGTGAGCCCCCAGGTCACTAGGCAAGGCATGTAACATATAAAAGAGAGATGCCCCGCGACCTAGGATTATTCTTGTTGACTTGAGGGTAGAGATAAATAAAGTCCATGCTGATCCAGCTCACTGCCTTGCCTGCTCATTTCTCTCTATAACAGGACCATACCATCGGGGATCCGAGCCAACTTAAGGGTCACACTTTCAAGCTACAGGATATTATGAAGATCCAAATCACTATTTAGCCCTCCTTGCCAAGTTATTACCTTTGACTGCAGTCTATAAAATAAGCTGTGCCCACACAGGCGAGACAGAAAATGTCCCCTTATGCTCAGCTACGCAGATGCTTCGAATCATTCCGGCTGATTAGACCTCTGTACGGACCACACCTGGATCCTGCTCACCTCCGGATTCCTTTCCGATGAAAGAAGGCTCCGAAGAGGAGAAAAATAACACAACTTTATTCTTGAGGCTGCTGGCAGGAAATCAGCAAAGCTGGGGCACTCCATACTGGAACAAGCTAGCTGCTAAAGCTAATCTTAGCTGGAGTTGAGGCTTTTCGAGAAGGATGCTGAGATCCAGACTTCACCAACATTCAAGAGTGTCACTCGCTTGGGAAGTCTTAATTCTTCTGAACAACAACTGATGAAAATGATGGAGTAGTAACCCAAGGTTTGCTGCTCTGATGCCAAAATGTCAGAACATTGGCTAATTAGCCTTTGGCTTTGAGGATTATTACAAGTAGGTGGGAGTCTACAAATTAACTGCTTATTGTTATCAGTAAGGGATAACAGGTTCCAAGGTTGTCATAGCCAGGAGCGGCACTGGGGTTAAGCTCCCAGTGCTCATAAAATGCTCCTTACGGCGTGCGTCTCGAAAAGCCTCTGACAACTAAGTCCAACTCCTAGCCTGCCCGTGTGGTTTAGTCTCTAAGCCCGGCGGAACTGCTTTTACTAATAGGAGAAGGGGCGAGGGCGGATCTCTGGTGCCTTAAAACCAGATGCTTCGGACTTCCGGGAAGATGGCGGAGAGACATAACGCTTAAACAGAGAGCTCTCCCTAGCCGGATTAAAAATCATCGGTAAATGGCCAACTCGACATAAGCGGATCAATAAACTAAGGGATGAAAACACGAAGGAGCCGGGCACAAGGACAAAAGCAGAGTAAAATTAAAGAATTCCTCTTCAACAACGCAGGAGAAACCGCTGAACACGGGGCCCAAAAAAACGAGGTGACCGCAGCAGAGAAAATGGAAGACACACTCGATACCATGAACACTGGCATCGCCAGTTTGGGTAAAGAGTTGAGAGACTTCAAACGGCAGCTACAACAGGATTTAGCGGCTCTTAAGGAGGAGCTGAAAAAAGAGATTAAGGAAGAAATTATGGGCCTCCGAAGAGAAATGGAGCGCAAGCTAGCAGAAAACATGGAGGAGCTGCGCTCCCAGCGGGCGTGTATGACAGAAGCGCAGGCCCGAATATCAGAGCTGGAAGATTGGAATAGCGAGGCAAGCGAACAGCTGCAGACCCTGACGGCACAAATGCAGAGGATGCAGGAGAAAGTAACCGACTTGGAGAGCAGGTCCAGACGGGGCAATATACGCATCTTCGGGATCCCGGAGGGCATTGAAGGCAACTCGATGACGAAATTCATGGATCAGTTCTTAAAAAAAGAGCTGGAACTGCCCAGCGAAGCGGATCTGCAGATTCAACGAGCGCACAGAGCCTCGGCACAGAACCCGAACCCACGCTCTACACCCAGGTCAGTTGTGGTAAACTTTCTGAAATATGATGTAAAGGAAAGAATCCTGACACGAGCGTGGAAAAAAAAGATACGAATCGGCGACAAGCAGATATTCTTTGATCATGACTACCCGGCGGAAATTGTGCAGCAGCGGAAGAAATATGCCAACATTAAAAAAACGCTGAAAGAAAAAAAAATTAGATTCCAAACGCCGCTAACGAAGATGAGGATTCATTGGGAGAACGGCGTAAGAACCTACAACACAGCCAGAGAGGCAGCGCAGGACATGATGGAGCGGGGCCTTGAGGTGTACGTGCCGGAGGAAACGGTAGGAGCAGCGGAGGCCCTGAACGCATCACGACAGCCGGAGTGGAGGCGAGTGAACGGCAAAAGACGGGGGGAGACGTGGCGCAGCGGGCCCAGGAAAGACTACAAGGCTTTCAACTGAAAGCCTAGATTATAACAAAGATTAAGAAAGACACAGAAGAAATGAAGGCCAAGAAGACAAGGTAAAAGAGAAACAGACGGCTAGGAGAGGTTTAAGTGATATTTGTTGGACATTTCTAGACTAATGACTATTTCTTGGATAGTAAATACAGGTCTAGGGAGGGCCCTACACTCGGTGAGGACAATCCCTCCACCCACCAACAGGGACCAGTGGGCAGAAGAAAGGCCCAAAGTACGGAGGTCGAGATTTTTTAATGTGTTTTTATATAAATATGTGTTATTTTTGTTGTTAAAGGGGCTAGGAGCACAAGTTAAAAAAATGGAAAAACATGATTATGGGTAAAAATCTTAAGATAATAACACTAAACGTGAATGGTCTGAACTCACCTGTTAAAAGGGAAAGAATAATAAGAAAATTCAAGAAAGAAAAAGCCGAAATTATATTTATGCAAGAGACACATTTGAGCAAGACAGAACATGTGAAACTAAAGAGATTTGGCTATAAGAACTCCTACTACAGTTCATTTAAGGGAGGAACTAAAAGGGGGGTTATGATACTAATCTCAAATAAAATACAATTTGAATGTGAACAGGAAATCCAGGATAAAGAAGGCAGGTATGTAATAATAAAGGGTAGCATAGATGGAATGCAGATCACATTAGTGAGCATCTATGCCCCACCAGAAAGTGACAAGGGTTTTTTTCAACATCTGTTTGATCTCATAGCAACACACAGTGAAGGAGTCCTAATTTGTGGAGGAGACTTAAATGCTGTCTTGGATCATGAAATTGATACAACAAGTGTTAAGAAGACAAAAAAACATGTAACAAAATTCATAAGAACCTCACTGGCAGAAATGGGTATGGTAGACATTTGGAGGGACCTGCACCCACTCGAAAAAGACTATACACATTATTCAGCAGTCCATAAAGTACACTCTAGAATAGATTACTTCCTTATGAATGAAGATGACAGACACAGGGTGAGAAATTGTTGGATTGGAGGGGCAGAAATATCAGATCATAATCCTATATACATGGAAATAAATTTAAACAATAGAAAACGACAAACAACATGGAAACTTAATGTAGGACTGTTAAATGATGATAAAATGAAAGAAAGAATAAAAGTAAACATAAATGAATATATCCAAGAGAATGACAATGAAGAAGTGGACCCAACAATACTATGGGATGCACTAAAAGCCGTGTTAAGAGGTAAATTAATTGTTGAAACAGGAAAAGCAAATAAGACTAAACTGGAAGCATATGAACAAAGATGTGAGAGACTGAGGGAATTAGAACATAAACATCAAAGCACAAATGACCCAAAAATATATCAAGAAATTAAAGAAGAAAAAATAAAGATAAAAGAAACACAAATGGATGAAATTGAAAGGAAAAATAGATATCTAAAGCAAAAATATTATGAAACGGGACCAAAAGCCACAAAACTGCTGGCAAAACGGTTAAGAAAACAACAAACAATGAATAATGTATATAAGATTAAAGACCCCACCACAAATAAAACCACAGTTAACCCAGAAAACATCGAAGAAATATTCCATAATTTCTACCAAGAACTATACTCGCAACCTGAAGAAACAAATACTAAAGATATTAAAAAATTTCTATGCACATTGGACTTGCCATCAATAGGAAATCAACAAAATGAAAAGCTAACAGCAGAAATAACAACACAAGAGATTAGAGATGTGATTAAGTCACTTAAAAACGGTAAATCACCAGGTAGTGATGGATACCCTTCTGAGTTTTATAAACTGTTTATAGAAGAACTCACGCCACAGCTTCTAAAGTCATTTAATTGGACGTTGAACAACAACAAAATACCTCCATCATGGAACGAAGCCATTATTTCAGTCATTTTAAAGCCAGGGAAAGATAGAGAACAATGCAGAAACTATAGGCCAATCTCTTTATTAAATGTGGATTATAAAATATATACAACAATTATATGTAAACGAATAAAGACATTCTTGACGGAATTGATAGAAGATGATCAAACTGGTTTCATAGAGGGACGCCAAACACATGACAATATCAGGAGAACAATACATATAATTAATCAAATACATAAAGAAAAGAAAAGCGCAGTAATAATGAGTTTAGACGCAGAAAAAGCATTTGACAGGGTTAACTGGAAATTCCTATATAGTGTGCTGGAACGCTTTGGATTTAACGAAAAATCAGTACAATGCATAAGGACACTGTATCAAGAACCTGTGGCAAGAATCAAGATAAACGGTAGCTTAACAGACAAAGTAAATATACAAAGATCAACTAGGCAGGGATGCTGCTTATCGCCCACCTTGTTTGCTCTGTTCATAGAGCCACTGGCTCAAGCGATATGACAAAATAAGAAATTAAAAGGTGTAACAATAAAGGGGGCGGAACACAAGATTGGGCTATTTGCAGACGATATTATAGTTTACCTTGAACAACCAGATGAATCAATAATGGAAATGATGAACTTGATAGAAAATTTTGGAAAATTATCAGGATACAAGATAAACATAACAAAAACACAAATACTGACATTCCACTATAACCCTCTAAACCAGATAACTGATAAGATCAAACTAAACTGGAAACAAAAAGAAATAAAATACCTTGGAGTGAACATACCTAAAGATCTAAGCAAAATCTATAAAGCAAACTATGATAGGTTGGAACAAGAAATAAAAAAAGATATTGATAGATGGTCAACCTTAAATATGGATCTGAATTCAAAAATTGAGACAGTCAAAATCAGCATACAACCTAGATTACTTTACCTCTTCCAGGCTATACCAACAGAGATTCCAGATGCCCAATTCTCAAAGTGGGACAGGATGATATCGAGATTTGTTTGGGGAGGTAAAAAACCAAGAGTGAAATATAAAACTCTCCAGTTACCAAAAGAGAAAGGAGGCATGGGCCTACCGAGTCTAAAAGAATATTACAACTCAGCACAAATAAGATATATCATATGTTGGTGCGACGAGGGATATGAGGCAAAATGGAAAGAAATGGAAAAGGAAATTGAGGGACTCCCAGTACAAAGCATAATAGGAGATAAAGATGCATATAAGCAAATCAAACAAATAGACCCAATCACTAAATTTACTTTAGAACTGTGGTATAAAATAGTACAAAAGTATAATATAAAGGAAGACATAAAACTATTGAAATGGGTAGCATTTGACAGTCAGTTTGAACCGGCAAAACAAGATAGGGGATACAAAAATCTGGTGAACAAGGGAATCACAGCATGGGGCAATATCGGAAAAAAAGATCTCGGGAGCTTTGTAAACATCAGGAGAAAATTTAAACTAGAAAGATCGGAATTCTTCAGATATCTGCAGATGAGAGACTATTATATGAAGAAGATTAGGCATAACCTCCAAACAGATGTGAGCGAGATTATACAATTCATTTTAAGCTCATATACAGGAAATAAAACAAGAATTATTTCAAAGCTATATCAGAAACTTATGGCAAACAATCATTCAAGTAACTATATAAAGGAGAAATGGGAGAAAGAGCTCAATTTAAACATAACAGAAGAAAGCTGGCAGGAAATATGGAAAACACAACACACGTCAACAAATTCAAGAACATGGAGGGAATTTGGATGGAAAAACCTGATTCGCTTTTTCATTACACCACAGATTCAAGGAAAGTATACAAATACCCAATCTTTATGCTGGAGGGGATGTGGGGCTCAAAATGCAGACCACTCGCATATGTTTTGGAAAAGCTGCAAAATCTCATCATTCTGGAAATCTATACATGTGACAATACAGAGGATATTAGGATATAATATACCAATGAACTGTAACTTGATGTACCTATGTGATCATAAAAGAGACAATGTTATACAGGCTGAGGACAGATATCTAGTTAAAATCTTGTTGATTGCATGTAAAAAAACAATCACAAAAAAATGGCGATCAGAAGTTCTTCCTGACCAAGAGCAATGGACTGACATTATTGAGGACATACGTATGATGGAAAAACTAACATATCGACAAAGAATGCAAGAAGGACTATGGGAAAAAAAATGGCGGAAATGGACACACTACAAAGTGCAACAACGAGACAGATATTGAAAGAATAACCAAAGACGCTGGAAAAACCAGAAGAATTAAGAGATGGAAACTAAAAACTTGATGCTCCAACATTTGTCCCCCCCCCCTTTTTTTTTTTTTTTTTTTTTTTTTTTTCTCCTTTTTCTTTTTTACTCTAGCCCCTTTGTTTTTTTTTTAAATGTAGACTGTGATCTGAATGCAATATATATAATGAAAAATGAATAAAAATCTTAAGTTACAAAAAAAAAAAACAGATGCTTCGGGTAGATGGTGGCTCGTCAACCTGGGAAGGTAGCCCATCTAGGGGAAGGTAAACCCTGATTTCAAACCTCCGCTGCCTTGCGGCACACCCGGTCACAGGAAAGGCTTCGGGAGTCAACCCTGAGGAAAAATCCGGAGTCGGAGCCCCTAAGGCAGTTCTCTGTTGTGCTCAACATCTTTCTGGCAGCTCCTGCGACGGCGCTGGTGCCAAACTATAGCAGCCCTGCTGTTCCTTTGGATTCATCAGTGACGTGGAGAGGGGGGACATGCTGAATGGGTAACATCTTGTCCTCCATATCTTCCTGCCCAGGCTTGAATCCTACCAACGCCCAACGCTGGAAGGTAGAACACCGGTGCGCGTCGGCCTGTTCAGCCACAGGCGGTGCTGTTCCAGCAGAGTAGACGTTTAGGATTCTTTTCCATGGTCATCATAGACCGACGGAGGCCGACGAAAAGGGATAACAATTAGACACCAAGACAAAGATGTCTACCTTCATCTGAAAGCACCTGGACAGGTGAGTGTGCTGAAGGAAGCCAACCTTTAGCTAACGCTAAATCAAATTAGATCATATATTAAAAAAACTGAGAGCAAAAACAGAGAAAAACAAACAGGAGAAATTAAGTTGAGGGCTCTGTGAATAATTCATGGGCTGATGTGGATAAACATGCACGATAAGTGTTAAGAAGATCAAGAAATATATTAAGCTTTGTACATGTCTGGATAGGTGATGCTAGCCCACTTCTCTGTGACTTTTGGCCAGTTTTGCTTTGGAATGAGCTAGGGGGCCTGCTTCTCAGTTCAAACTAATTTGTCGTCATACCGGTGTCTGTTATTATCAAGAGTTTCATAATAAATTTCGAACGTTTTCACTTTTTTTTTGTTCCATTTTACTATGTGATTATCCCCCCATAATGGCTGGCAATCCTGCCGGAAGTCACATGATTGAAAACTACGAATACTTCACTTCCTTAAAACATTGAGTCATTGATCACGTGACTCTGGCTAAATGAAGCAAGCCTCAGAAGCAGTGTTTCTGAACAGCTGTGCTGTTTTTTTGACACATGCTCCAGAGCTCCGGATTCATCCAGACCATCACTAGGAGCTCATTTGCAGCTACGGTGTTGTGCGAACAGGAGCTTGTATGAAAAAACCGAACAGGAATAACGGAGATAAAATAAGACTGTCTACTGAAGGTAAATGAACTTTTGCTCAGAAGGTAGCTTGTAAAAAGTAACCATAAATGCGTTAAGAAAAGAAAACATGTTGCTACCCACTTTTTCCGTGACTAAACTTAATGTGTAAAACAAATATATAAAGCCATTTTTTTTGGGGGGGGGAAGCTTGAATTCTGGATTTGAACTAAAATGGAAAACATGCTCATATCTCAGATGTGATAATGTCTGTCTCTGACATGTCATTTTCTGCTTTTGGTAATGCCAGTGTTAGCCAATGTGCAAAAGAGACGTGTTATATTTTTTATTTATAAAAAATGAAATAAACTGAGTACCAATTATTTTACAAATATAATTGTTTTACCCACAAAACACACAGAATTCAAAACAATGCATAAAGTATGCCATTTTCAGATTAAATGCCATTGTTTGGATATTTACAAAAAAAATGGTATTGATTCATGATCATATATGCAAATGCCACAATCAGTCAGTCAATGCCACAATCAATGCCACAATCAACTCCAGACCATTTATCTGTATTGATTCATGATCATATACTCCACTCCCCTTAAAACAGAAAGATATCCATATGGGGGGGGGGGGGGTGAAAAGTTCATAGGCTGAAAAGTTCATAGTGGTCAAATTTGACCAAATGTGGTTTATTTTTCAACCGCAGGGGTCCAAGAGCTGCAGCACCAATGGAAGAAGTGTGTGGGCTGAAGGGGGGGGGACCATGTTGAAAAATAAACCACATTTGGTCAAATTTGACCACTATGAACTTTTCAGCACCCCCCCCCCCCCTTCCCCTGGATATTTGGACACTGACAAGTTTTGGTATTTTTGCTGTTTCCAAAGCATATTTAAGATGCAGTTATAATCAGTATGGGCTTAAAGTGCAGCCTCTCAGCTTTAATTTGATGGTATTTGTAATATGTGAGTTTGGCTGCTGGGGCTTGCCATAGCCGTCTGAAGGGATGACGTAAGGCGGGCTGCGGCTGCTATATATATTCACCTCTTCTGTAATAAAGTTCATTTTGTTGCTCGGCACAGCCTGACTCACGTCTCGCATATTTCCATACATAACATTTGGTGATCAAGGATTAACTCATGGAGGTGTGCGGAGCACCTCTATGGCTATTTTTGGAGCACCCAGGAGAAAAAGCAATTATGTGGCCTTGCTGGCTGGCCGCGTTTGAGGCGTACATTGCGGCGTTGGGCCTGGGTGGACTTGATGGAGTAAGGAAGCGAGCACTTCTGGTTTGCAAACTCGGCGTAAAAGGTCAGAGAATTTTCCACATGTTAGGGGAGAAGGAGTCATATGCAGATGCTGTTGGGCTGCTTGTTAGCTACTTTGCTGAACACACATGTAAAACGAAGCTGTGGGTTGAGAGGCTGTTGGCGCCAAAAGACACTAAGCTAGCTAGCTCGGGGGAGCTAACGGCCCAGCTAGTAGCCATGGAGAAGTTAGCCACGGAGGTAGGTGGGTGCCAAACACAAAAGCTAAATGCTACAGGCTACAAGTCAGCCAGAGAGCACAGCAAATGGATATTTAATATCAGTGTTTAAAATACTGGGAGATTCTTGTAAAACAACTAAACAATTAAAAATGAATTAAAGACTTTTCTCAAATTTTCTGTAAAATATAATTCTAAACAAATAGTGAGAAATAAATTAGGATACCCTCATCTTTTTTTTAGGACACCCCCACATCCATTCCCATTATGTGTTTTTCTTTAGTTTAGGAGCATGGCGTGTGATTTTAGTTTTACAAAAAGACTCTTTAGTTTATGGGTGGCAGAATAATCCACCCCGCCGTGCGGGCTGTGTGGTGGTCCACCCGTCAGCCCTATTTTTAGGTTGCTTAGAGTGAGTGTGTTAGGCCAGTTTAGTTCCTTAGTTTTCATTATTTTAATGCGTGATTCGGGTCCCAAATTTTGGGAGGTTTTCAATTTTGTGTATGGTTTTGGACTTTCTAAAGGGGGGGAAAAATGTAAAATGTGAGTTTGGCTGCTGGGGCTTGCCGTAGCCGTCTGAAGGGATGACGTCAGGCGAGCTGCGGCTGCTGTATATATTCACCTCTTCTGTAATAAAGTTGCTCGGCATAACCCGACTCATGTCTCGCTTATTTCCATACATAACAGTATTCACATCCAAATTGGAGTTATGGTTTAGAAATTGCAACCATTTTTATACAAAATGTCCTAATTTCAGGAGCTCAAAAGTAATTGGACAAATTAACTTTACCACAAATAAAATGTTCATTTTTAATAGTTTGTTGAGGATCCTTTGCAGGCAATGACTGCCCGAAATCTGGAACTAATGGATATCACCAAATGCTGGGTTTCCTCCTTTGTGATGCTTTGTCAGGCCTTCACTGCAGCTCTTTTCAGTTGTTGCTTGTTTGTGGTTCTTTCTGCCTTAAACATGCACTCTGGTGGCTATAAATCCCCTACAAAAATAAATCTACATTGTCTAAAATGGCATCTTATGCTCTTTTTTTCTACAAACAAAACCTTTAGTTTTGTGTCAAAATCTTTTCACTTCACCCCCACTTCAAACGCCAGAATCAGTGACTAGGCCCAACCCACATACCACAAGGTTAATAGTGGCTAGCGCTACATCAAACAGCATAAATCCTGTGATAAAAAAGACTTACTGGTTGAAGGACATGCCCAGTTGCATACACAGTGGCCCAGGATAATGACTGAAACTGCATCAGTCCTTAAAAGCAGTTTAATGGTAAAACTCATCTTAATCTGGGTATAGTTTTCAAAGCAGCTAGCCCAAAAATACTAACTGACCAGAGGCTAACTTCAGTTATGCCAGAATCCTGATTGGCTGAACACTACTCACGTGCCAGTGGCTGTACGTACGTATACGTCACCAAAAACGCTTTGTCTCAATTCGCCTTTTTTCAGGGAGGCTTAAATGAAACTTTAAAGCAAAAAACAAACACATGAGATTGCGGCAGTGACTCAGGAGGTAGAGTGGGTCGTCTAATAACTGGAGGGTTGGCGGTTGGAATCCTGCTCTCCCTAGTCTTCCTGCCATTGTGTCCCTGGGCAAGACACTTTACCCACCTTGCCTCCAGTGTCCATGACACTGGGTATAGATGTTTGGTAGTGGTCGGAGAGGCCGTTGCCGTGGATTGGCTGCCACGTTTCTGTCAGTCTGCCCCAGGGCAGCTGTGGCTACAGTAGTAGCTTACCACTGCCATTGTCTGTGGAGTGAATGAATAATGTATCTATTGTAAAGCGTCTTTGAGTGTCTATGAAAAAGCACTATATAAATCTGATGCATTATTATTATTATTCTGTCACATCATTAATAAACACTAGCGACCCAGTGCCACTGGAAGATATTCATGTCCATGCATCACACTGCCTCCGCCATGTTTTACAGAAGATGTGGTGTGCTTTGGATCATGAGCCGTTCCAAGCCTTATCTGTACTTTCTTCTTTCCATCATTCTGGTGCAGGTTGTTCTTGTTTTCATCTGTCCAAAGAATGCTGTTCCAGAACTGGGCAGGCTTCTTTAGATGTTTTTTGGCAAAGTCTAATCTGGCCATTCTATTTTTGAGGTCGATTAATGGTTTGCACCTTGTGGTGAAGCTTCTGTATTTGCTCTCATGAATTTTTCTCTTTATGGCAGACTTAGATACTGATATACCTGCTTCCTGGAGAGTGTTCTTCACTTGGGTGAATGCTGTGAAGGGGTTTTTCTTCACCATGGAAAGGATCCTGCGATCACTACCACTATTGTCTTCTGTGGATGTCCAGGCCTTTTTGAGTTTCCAAGCCCACCACTGTGCTCTTTTTTCCTCAGAAAGTACCAAAGTGTTGATATGGCCATCCTAACAGTTCCACTATCTCACTGATGGTTTTCTTCTAAGGAGCCATCTAAGGATAGTCTTTTTCACTTCCATTGAGAGCTCCTTTGACTGCATGTTGTGGGTTCACAGCCACGGCTTCCAAATGCAAATGCCACACCTGGAATCAACTCCAGAACATTTATCTGCTGAATTGGTGATGGATTAATGAGGGGAATTGCCCATACAGCCTATGAAATCCGGTGGGGGGGGGGGGGGGCTGAAAAGTTCATAGGCTGACTAAGAAGGAGTTATGCTCGAAGGTGCTGAGCCAGTAGTATTTGTGCTTCAGTGGCCAAGGAACAACAGGGCAGAGCAGAAATGAGAGTGAGAGAACTGTCAAGAGTATGGGGTACAATAAACCACACATGGTCAAATTTGACCACTGCATCATGGTCAGCCTATGAACTTTTCAGCCCCCCCTCGTAGCTTTTGCGTCAATAGTCCAATTACTTTTGAGCCCATAAAATGATGATATTTTGTATAAAAATGGTTGCAATTCCTAAACCGTAACTCCAATTTGGATGTGAATACCCTCAAACTAAAGCTGAGAGTCTGCACTTTAAGCCACTATTGGTTATATAACTGTATCTTGAATATATTTTAGTGAACAGCTAAAATAACAAAAGTTGTGTCAGTGTCCAAATATACATGGACCTAACTATGTATAACTATATGTATATATAACTACATAAATGGATCATGTCACCTTAGTCAGCTGCTTAAAATGACACAATTGTTAAACTAAAGCATTCATAGGATGCAGAGCAAATTTTACACATTGGGATTTGGGAGCAAATTACCACACATTTTGAAATTCAGACCATATAAAATAGTAATTAGCCAGCACTAAACTTTATGTAATGCCTCTGCACCATCCCAAAGTTGGCTTTAAAAATAATTTATTGAATTAAAACTGAAATATGTTCTTGGACATTATTATGAAATTAACCAAATTTATGACGGGAAATGCAAAGTTTGTGTGCCTCTGTCCCAGGCCACATTATTAGGTGCGTACAGCATCTGTTTTGAGAAACAGCCTGCTGTGCCAGTAATCTGGGTTGTCAAATGATGTGTTGCCACCAGGATCCCCCATGGCAGCACACACCTTGATGTATTCCCCGATCCCTGTACATCTGCCACTGCCCGCCTCCTCAGAAACAGCCTTCCCCTTTTTAGGGAGGTTCTGGTAGTCTGTGTGCTCCCACCCTCTAGGCACTACTCCAAATGTGGTCATCTCCTCATACTCCTCCATCTTTTCTCCTACAGATGTCAGCACATCTGGGCTGGGCATGACCGTTGCGCTCAGATCCCCCTGAAGAGTGGGTTGTTTATTTGTGTTGTGGCACTTCTCTTCTTCCTCTTTTTGCTCTTTTACAAACACCTCCACTGGCTGAACTGCTTCCTCAGATTCGGGTGCACTCTTTGCAGATGTTTGACTCCCACGTCTCTCCCAAGCTGGTTCATCTTCCTCTGTTGTGTCAGAGCGCCTTATATCCATGTATTCATACCTGCCAAAGGCTATTTCTCCTTGGTCATTGGTACCAATAAAGTCATTGGTAAGCGGTTGTTCCTCTGTCGAATTTTGTTGCTCTACTACAGTTTCTCCACAGTCTTTATGTAGAGTGGAGATTGGTGTAAGAGGTTCTTCCTGTGTCATGTGCTCTGAAGGTAACAGTGCCACAGTAGATGCAGAAGGTACGTGCAAAGTTTCAGGATGAATGACCAGCCTTAAGTTATCTCTCTGCGATGAGATGCTGCTGGGTGAACCTGGAGGAGCACTGGACTGTGTGCACATGCTTTCATATTCCTCAGAGTGATTCATCATCAGGAGAGGCAGATTATTCTTAAGCCTTGGGTTTCTTTGCCCAGAAGGAGATATTCTAGAGACTGTGAAACACAATGAGATACAAAAAAGAAGGGGATTGGGGGAGAGGCCTTGATTATTTATGCCAAATTTTTAAAAGGCAAAAAGCATTATGGCAAGTCATCATGCATCTGTTTTAGCCCTGGTAAGTTACCTCTTTCCGGTGTACCAGCTGACCCAGGCAAGACATAACCATAGTGGTCCACTTCCTCTTCTTCATCTGCAGTCCACACCTTGTACGAGGAAGGACTCGATGCTGTTGAAAGCTTTCTGGGTTGGCTCACACGGGCCTTCCTCTTCCCTGAACCAAACCTGGACCTGGGAAGACTCCCAGTCCGTAAGCACTCCTCGTGCAGCTCTGCATCCCTGACCTCTGACCTCTCAGGTAGCGTCCGGACTGAGCTCAAACGAGACCTGTAAAACCACAGCTGAGACAGAAAAACAAAGACATTTGTACTGGTTATCAAAACAAATCCATCTAAAATTATTAGTTATAACAGGCCTTGTGCAAGATCATATTAGTATGAGTAAACTTGTACTCTTGTTCATTGTTAGCAAACCGCTTTAGTACAAACAAACCACTCCATATTGAACAGATGCTCATACCTCCTTCAATACTGTGTAAACAGCCCACTTAAAAACTGAATTTCACTTGTGTGTGTTTGTTCATGAGAACTCAAGATTTGCCTAACTGATGTCCTAAGGGCGCACCTTCACTGGTGCCAGCTGACTTGTTCTATGCAAAGTGAAATGGCTCTCTGCTCCTCCGTCACCAGGTGGCCTGCACCAGCCCACACTTGCACTGTTTTTTTAATTAGTGCGATTTCCTCCTGTGCCAACTACGGAGAAAATTGCTGTAGCTTCACTCTCAATCATGTGTGTGACAGGAAGGCAGAGCACAGGTTTCCACACAGAACAGCAGAGCATGCTGCTGCTGATTTTCTTTAAAAAAAAAGGCCTGATTGGTTCCATAAAGCAGTGTATTAAGGTTAATTTTGGTATGGTACAATTTGGAGCGGTACAAGTTGTATGGGTGGATGGTGGCAGCTGTGTCATTCAGCTCATGAGCAGGCTCCTTGCATTTTAAAAACTAGAAAAGCACTCGGAGAGCGCAGATCTCCGCCAAGCGCCACAGTTCCCCCCATACAGTGTTTGTGTGTACGTTTTCAGATTCCTTGACCATGAAAACATATGACTAGCAATTGGATTCACAGTGATAGGATTAGTGGTTCAGTAGTTATTGACGAAAATGGCATTTTTCTTAATGGTGGTTTTCTTGTGGACGGTGATCCGGATGACCACCAAAATGTAATCATCTGTAGGATACCCCATTTCTGACAATCTGTGAAAATTTCATGAAAATCCGTCCATAACTTTTTGAGTTATCTTGCTAACAAACAAACAAACAAACAAACAGACAGACAAACCAACAAACAGACAGACAAACCAACGCCGATGATCACATAACCTCCTTGGCGGAGGTAATTAATTAAAAGTTTGTAGTTAATAGTTCAAGACTAGTAACAAATTAGGCATAGAAATTGATAGTCTGTTCATTAAATTTAGGATATTTCCCTTCTGGGGCTGCACGGTGGCGCAGTGGTTAGCACTGCGGCAGCACAGTTTACCCTTGGCCGGGGGATTGTGGGGATCGTGGGATCGTGGGTTCGATCCCAGCCCCCGACCAACAGTGATCTGTGTGGAGTTTGCATGTTCTCCCCGTGTTGCGTGGGTTTACTCCGGGATTTCTCCGGTTTCCTCCCACATGCCAAAAACATGCATGTTAGGTTAATTGGCTGTTCTAAATTGTCCCTAGATATCTGTTTCCTATAGGCCCTTAGAATAGAGGGTTAGTATTAATGAAAGCGCTTTGAGTGGTCTTTGTGACTAGAAAAGCGCTATATAAGTGCAGGTTAGTTAGTTAGTTAGTTAGTTCTGAATAGTTGAAACCGCTGAACCCACACCATGACGACTATGGGGCCTCGTTACTGGAAGCCTGGGTCACTGTCATCATGATGTGTCGGGGGAAGCCGGTCGAGGTGTTGATACGATCCAGAAACTGTCTCTGCTCGCTTAAAAAAACATTCTGCAAACTTTTTTTTAATTTGACTATTTATTTAAAATACAGGCATATAATAAATATAGACTTAAGAAGGGGAAAAAATAAAAAGGTGAACATTGCAGTTATTGTGGTTGTTTAGCAACCCCTGCGGTTGGCTTGTCAAAAGTGAGGTATTATAACATTGCAGTTATAGCAACAGCCCTATATTGTCCCGATGGGGACAATATATCATGATATCATGACAAATACAGTTGAAACCAGAAGTTTACATATGTAGCGGGTTGATTCAACCCCCACAACACAGAGACAGAACACAGAGACAGTCAGCTTGCACTCCTGGGTTTTTTCCGCTGCATGCTGCATTTACAGCTGTGAGGTTAAAGTGTCATCCATGCATTGTGTTCATGCATCCTGTCTGTACCTCTGATATGCAAATGACTGAAATGAAAGATTGACTGCTGTGAATGTCTTTGATGTATTGTCTGAGTTGAATATATATGCTGCACTGTGCTGTAAATCTGCCTGTCATTCTGATTCTGCAACTGCTACTGCTGGACACACACACCGTGTGTCTCCTCTCCTCTTTGAGAGCTGGAGGAATGAAGCTGCAGCCTGCTCAAGCCATGGGCTGCAGCCGAGTTCTGATGAAGGCGGGTGATAATAAAGCTATTTAAAAATACAATGCTGCCTTTATTTTATCATCCTCTTCACTGGTGACCCCGAAGACGCACACGCTTTGTGCGATGCAACCTTCTGATCTGAACAGCCACACTGGCGACCCGAGACTGAAGAAAACGAGCGGCCAGCGAACGCAGCACCCGGGCATGAATGCTCCGTCGCAGCGGCCTGACTGGTCTGCCCTCCCTGCTGCCTCAGGGAGGCCTCGACGCAGAGTTCACGGCAGGCGAGCTACTCTCCGGACATCGCCCAAGACCGGGTAAATGGCAGTAAACGTCATGGCGCGACCCTCGCCGAGATCGGGGCGTCCATGCGGGACAGCCTGAGGGACAAAGATCGTCTATCTCCCCTCATCGCTCCAGCGCACCATGACTAATCTGCAGCCACGGCTCATCTAGATGTTTTTCGGTGCCGACTGCACCGATCTCCACCAAGTTTCCGACCCTGGTTCCTCTCCAGCAGGCCCACCCACGCAAGGAGCCCCGGCACACGCACCGAGGGTGACGAGGACGGCGCAACACGCACGGAACAAGAATGGCTCCAGAGACCGCCATCGTCCTGCGCAGCTGCACGCAGAACCTTCAAGGCTGCGCGCTCACCTGAAGCGAGCACGCGTGCAGCGCGCCCACAGGATTCACTGATGGTTTCAGCCACGGCGCACAAAGGATTCAGCCGTCTGCTTTTCCCGAGGGCTTTAGGGCTGCGCACGCACCTAAAGTCAACACGCCAAGTTCCTCTGCTTTTGTTTACGCAACCCCGCGTAGATTAAACTTTTCCTGTTTGAGTTCAGTTAGGATTAACAGAATTATTTGTATTTGCTAAATAATTTTTATATATGCTAAATCATTTTTTAGAGAATTTTTTTTTATAACTTTCTTCAAAGTTAGAAGTTTACATACACTAATATCAGGAAGAGAATTGTGGATCTCTGCAAAACTGGTTCATCCTTGGGCACAATTTCCAGATGCCTGAAGGTGCCACATTCATCTGTCCAAGCAATTATACACAAGTATAAACACCATGGGAATGTCCAGCTATCATACCGGCAGCGGCTAAGGAGGTAGAGCAGGTTGTCCAATAACTGGATGGTTGGCGGTTCGAATCCCGCTCTTCCCAGATATCCTGCCGTTGTGTCCCTGGGCACAACACTTTACCCACCTTGCCTCCAGTGTCCATAACACTGGGTGTTTTGGACTGGGTGTTCTGGACACATTCATACTGGGTATGAATGTGTATAAATGTTTGATGGTGGCCAGAGAGGCCGTTGGCGCAGATCGGCAGCCACGTTTCCGTCACCCTGCCCCAGGGCAGTTGTGGCTACAGTAGTAGCTTGCCACTACCATTGTCTGTCTGGAGTGAATGAATAATGCATCTATTTGTAAAAGCGTCTTTGAGTGTCTATGATAAAGTGCTATATAAATCTGATGCATTATTATACCGCTCAGAAAGGAGACGGGTTCTGTGTCCCAGAGGTGAATGTGTTTTGGTGTGAAATGTGCGTATCAACTTCAGAACAAAAGCAAAAGACCTTGTGAAGATGCTGGCTGAATCTGGTAAAAGAGTGCCATTATCCACAGTGAAATGAGTCCTGTACTGACATGGGCTGAAAGGCCACTCAGCGACAAAGAAGCCATTACTCCAGAAGCAACATAAAAAAGCCAGATTACAGTTTGCAGATGTACACAGGGAACAAAGACCTTAATTTTTGGAAACACGTCCTGTGTTCTGCTTGAACTAAAGCTGAATTGTTTGGCCATAATGACCACCGTTACATTTGGAGGTAAAAGGGGTAAGCTTGCAAGTCTGAGAACACTATCCCAACTGTGAAGTACGGGGGTGGCAGCATCATGTTGTGGGGGTGTTTTGCTGCAGGAGGGACTGGTGCAGTTCACAAAATATATGGCATCATGAAGAAAGAACATTATGTGGAAATACTGAAGCAACATCTCAAGACACCAGCCAGCAAGTTAAAACTTGGGTGCAAATGGTTCTTCCAAATGGACAATGACCCCAAGCACACTGCCAGAAGTACCAAAGGCTGGTTTAATGGCCATAGTATTACTGTGCTTGACTGGCCAGAAAACTCTCCGGACCTAATCTATGAGGTATTGTCAAGAAGAAGATGAGAGAGACCAGACCCAACAATGCAGACGAACTGAAGGCCACTATCAAAGCAACCTGGGCCTCCATCACACCTCAGCAGGGTCGCAGGCTGATCACCTTTATGTCACGGTGCATTGACACAGTGATTCATGCAAAAGGAGCCCCAACCAAATATGTGTAAATGGACATACTTTTCAGCTAATTTTTCTATTAAAAATCAATTTTTCATAATTAATTTTATTTAATATTCTATTTTTTTGAGAAACTGAATTTGGGGTTTTCATAAGCTGTAAGCCATAATCATCAAAATTAAAAGAAATAAACACTTGAAATACATCACTCTCTATATAATGAATCTATATGATATAGGAATTTCATTTTTTGAATTGAATTATTGAAATAAATCAACTTTTCAATGACATTCTAATTGAGATGCACCTGTATATCCTCTCATATGAATGAACATTTGCATTCATTCCATTCCTGAGACTACCTCTATCAACTGTTCCAAAGCTGGGTAAATGTTCCGTTTTGCAGAACAGTAGGGAGTGATCACACTTATCAAATGTTCCAGGCTTTGCGGGTCAAACTTCAGTCAGTACGGAACAGCCACTACAGTGTGAGCATAATGTAAGGTTCGTTACACAATAACATCACTGTCCAATTAACTGAGTAGAATACAATAGAAATACATTTAGAATTATAACTTGAATCTAAGTATAAAGTCATGTCAATGAATTATTAAGTTTATAGTGTTTTCACTCATAAAATTGATTCAGACAAATGAAATATAGAACAATTTAGTGAAAACTAAGGTCAGAATAACAGCAAACTATTAACACACTACTCCTGCAACAGATCTCGACCATTTGTAAATTCTTTTAGTACCTGTACAAAATTTCAAGATGCTAATAGGTTGGTGAATGGTACACGTTTACATAAATTGATCCTACATTACGTGTATTAACAAATTTGTTAGTATGCATGGTTCTTGCATGAGGCACAATGTGTCTCACTTCCTGAGGTAATGACAGACTTGAAGTACTAAGACTTTTAATAGAAGTATGTGTTGACAGATGTACTGTGGTTATTCTGCTCATTAAATTAAAGCTGCAGTGGGCAGAGTAAATTTATTTGTTTGGAAAAACTCAATTATCATCTTATAGCCACTTATAATGTAAGTGGTCTGACAGGACCATTACATCACAACATCTCCTCAATGCTCCGTTTAGTCTCCAGAAAACTTCACACCTGTGATGATTTCTTTGCCCAAGAAAATTCCTTTGGCTTGTCAGTCAGAGACTTTGCTATTGGCTGCTCTATAAAAGCCTACACATCTCACAGACCTCTACTTCAGATGGGGAGTGGCTTAGGACAGAGAAAGGAGGGGAAGTTGCAGGATTCAGGCTCTCTTATAGTCTCATAGTCAAATTGATGCAATTATGGGACAGGTTGGGCTAGTTTTTCAAGTCGGGAATGTGTATTTTTCCATGCATTTGTGGGAAAAGTACATAACTGTCACACCTGGCGGATACTGTCAGAGGGGCTGGGGATCATTGGCAGATATCCCAGTGGCCCAGTCTGAGATGTGGCACTCTAAAAGTCAGAGAGAAAAAAATGATACGCATTAACTGATTTTGGACTCATTCAGAAGCAATCTATCAAATCCAAGGTATATTCCATTACTCTGCAAGAATTCATCCGTGAACGAGACAGACTCCAAGATGGAGAGTGCTGGAGTGGAGGCATAGCCAAGCTGTCTTCCAATACGTCCTCATCCTGATCTTCTAATGCAGCATCAAGAAGCCCTCTTTCGGACTCTCTTCTGTGGATTTCACCTGGGACAACTTCGCCCCCTTCCAGCTGGAGAAGCACACAAAGGAATAGGGTTTAAAGTCTTAGTAATCACTAAATACAAAGATGTAAAACAAGTGACGTTAGTAGTCCCACCTTAATGACAAGGTATCTAGGTGGGTCTCTAGCCATGCGAGTAAAGTCGCTGGCTAGCTCTTTGAAGGTCGGCCTTATATTTTCATCGATCATCCAGCCTAAACAGAATAATCAAAATAAATCCGTGTTTGTGTATAATGCATGCCTGTATGTGTGTGTGAGAGGGTAATGTTTCGACTAACATTTAACCATGACCATGTAGACATCTATAGTGCAGATGTGCGGCTGTGACAGACGCTCGCCCTTCTCCAGGAGACTGGGCACTTCCTGCGGTGGCACGGATGCGTATGGCTCCGACCCATATGACATCATCTCCCACACTGTCACCCCTGTCCGGCAATAGAGATGCAGCATTCACATTCCCCTTGCCAAAAATTCCCAGACGATGACCTTCAAGAGGAAAGTTACTCAATTGGTAAAACAACGCTGAGTCATTCAGCTTCTTACCGTAACTCCAAACATCACTTTGATGAGTATATCTTCGGAACAAGATGCTCTCAAGGGCCATCCATTTTATGGGAGTCTGAATTGGGGGGAACATGTAGACAGATTTTTCATATTGGAAGCCATTTAAGAACTCAAAGTGTATCCTCATCTAAACAACCCATAACCACCTTTGTTTCTGTGTAGACGTATTTCTTGTCATCAGGATAAAGCAGGTCTGCTACTCCATAGTCAGAGATCTGGACCTGGTAGTCATTCTTCAGTAAAATGTTGCGGGCAGCCAGATTCCTGTGGACCATGCAGTGTTCCTCCAGATAGTACATACCCTGAAACACAAACATGCATGTCACATTAACAGATAAATAACATGCCGGCATTTTAATACATTAGGCTGCTCCAGGAAAGCTCCACCTACCTTAGCAATCTGCACACACCAGTTGAGCAGGCGCTGGGGATCCAAGCTGCTCTTACACTGCCTGATGTGCTCCAGTAAGGAGCCCTGTGAGCTGAGCTGAGTCACCAGTTGCAGACTGGTGCCTGGACAGATGCCCAGCAGCCTAACAATGTAGGGGTGGTCCAGACTGCCGATGGCCAACATATGCTGCATAACAAACAGGTTGATAAAACATTTTTCAAAAATTCACTTAATCTTATGGTTATTAATAATGTTAGAATACTGCTTCCCTTTTTATTCTACTGTATTTTTTCCTTGATTTTTTTTCTCACATCAGTAATTTCAGTAAAGGTCTGTCGGCCTGAGCTGTCCTGGATGATCTTAATAGCCACAGGGATCTTGACCGTCTCTCCCTCTGGAGTCCAAAAACCCTTAAACACAGATAAAAAATGAAAGTGGACATCTTTTTAGCTATTATAGTACATGTACGTAGATGAGCAGTCAGTTTAAGTTTAATAGTACCTTGTACACTGTACCAAAAACTCCTACACCAATTGCTTTGACTTTTTTCAGCTCTGAGGACCTCAGAATGCGAGCATGAACTTTGGTGCCTTTCTCACCAGGTCCCAGAGGCTCAAAGCTCTGACAGAAACAAAACAGTTATTCCCATGTGAACGTTTTCCTTAGTGAAAACTAACGCATGCAGTAATGGAGTCAAAGCCACCTTATGGTGGCTCTTAAAGTCTCTCAAGTCTCACCCCACCACTCTCCAGGTATCTCCTCATGGCTCTCTTGCGACGGATGGCGAGGCCTCGGTGGTACAACACGCCAAGGAAAAACAACACGAGGCAGAAAATAAAGCCAGCCGGGACCCCCAAAGCTATGCCTGTTATCTGACCACTGCAACGAAGGAGAGACAAAGATAAAAAGAAACATAGACTTTAAGATAGGAGATATTTATTTTTTATGTACTGTATTTGATTTATTGCGTTAGGACAGTGCACATTAATCAACATAACATTACACTTCAATGTAAACATGCTGGAATTAGCACAATAGCTAAATTTCATCCGTAGTCCGAAGGCAGGTTTCACACACACACACACACACACACACACACACACACACACACACACACACACACACACATGCACGCGCGCTTGGACACACACATACAAGACATGAGATTCAACTTTATTGTCATTACACATGTATGAATACAAGGTAACGAAACGTGACTTGGCATTTGGGCACGCTCTGCAGAGCGCATCCAAGGCCGGGGCAGCCGCTAGGCGCCAGTCATAAAGATGAAAGGAAAAAAAAGAAAAAAGGGGAGGGATATGACACAGTAGGCGAGAGAAAAAAAAACATGTTTTATCAAAATGGCGCTCAGTGAGTGAGCGAAATTTTGATTGCAGGCAAAAAAACCCTCAATGCACATTTAGCAGACATTTAGCAGGAGATCACACACAAAAGTTGAGAGGGGCAGTGTATTTGTATGAGTCAATATTTGTATCAGTCATGTAATGTTGTATGCATTGTGTAGTGTAAGTGTGACAGTTGTTAGTGAGCAGCAGAGGGTGCCTCCTGGCAGTGGATAGATGTTATAATCATGTGACTTATAAACAAGTCCAGAGTCTATCTCTCTTGCTTGCAGAAGGCACATGGGCACTGTCCTTGAGGGTCCAATCTGCTGATACGACAACAACTGATTGTCGATTGTTTGGGTTAAGAGCCACGCCTTCCGCTTATCTTCATCAGGAGGAATGTAAACACGGGGCACCAAAGACAAGGTCAGATCAAATCAGCACAGTGCACTCAGAGAATAGAATTTTTCCTCACCCGTGCAATTCTGTGCTTTCATATGTGCAGGCTTAAACTTTTTTCCATGGAGAGCACAGGGCTCCAGATGTATTCCTCCACTGAATCACTGTCATTCAGTTCACTGTTTGCCGCTACTCGTGCCCTCCCCAACTGGTCGAATTTGATGAAGGAGCTTGCCGGGTCCGCTTTGATCAGCTCTCTCACCTTCCTTCAATTTCTGATGCATCAGGGAACTTCACAGCCAAAAATAGAAGTCCTGAGATCATAACCAATAATGTTTCCACAGACGCATGAATTCCAATGTCCATGAGTCTCCTCGCAGGTTCCAATTCTTGGGCTCCCCCTTGGCCTGATTCTTGTTGAAAAATAGTGACAATAGCACATTTAAGCCGCTTCCAAATCCATAATTTCCGTTTAGATTAAGATTCAGCAGAAGAAGAGCGACTAAACACAGACAAAAACGCAACATTGCAAAGCTGGGAATGGATCAGGAAGGCAGACGAGAGGAGGGAAGAAAAATGCGACTGCTCTCTCTCAAGGCAAGAAGAGAAAAAATTCATAAGACGTGTTTGCAGATATGTCACAACTAACAAGACAATGCATAAGACAGAATACACAACGTATCACAACTAGCAGGACAATCCATGGACAAAACACACAAAACATAAGACAAAATGGGCACATTTTACATGATAACACCAATAGATCCACAAACAGAATAGTTAAAAACCAAGATTTCCCAGAAGCCTGTAGATATGGACATCTATAATGGAGACGTTTTATGAATGAGTACAGGACTGGTTTGTCTTTAACCAAAACTTAAATTTCTTTTTAAAGGCTAGATAGTTGTCATGGTCTCTGATACGAGCTGGTAATTTGTTCCGAGTGTGTGCCTCTAACTGACACAACCTTCTGACCAAATTCAGATTTATGCCTTGGTACACTGCAATTTCCTCTGGTTTGTGCTCTGGTATTTATCTTGTTATTGTACTTTTTCTGGACAAAATGAGTTAATGGTGGGTGGGCAAGCCCATTTAAGACCTTAAAAACAAGGCACAAATCACTAAACATTTGGTAACTGTCAAAATCTAAAATGTTATACTTACTAATGATATTACAGTAATGACAATGAAAAGGCTTCTTGTCCAGGATTTTAACTGCCTTCTTGAAGAAAGACTTGATGGGTTTTAACTTACTTACTGTTGTATGTGAATAAGTTGTCAGGCAATACGTTATGTGGGGAAAATCATTGCATGCATATACTGTAGGTTTTTGCTGACTGTGAAGTGAGAAATGGCCTTATATGATGAAAATTTACCAGGTTAAAACTGATTGTATTTGTGATATTTTTAATGTGTTGTCTAAATGTAAGGTTTGAGTCAAAGACAACACCAAGACCCTGAAACTGTTTACAGTTTTTTTGCGATTGCTTACACACTAAAATTAAAACTGTCCCACAATTAGCAAAACCTGACACTCAAGGAGCAAAATACCAGCCCAGATTTGCACAATTATAAACACATTATCACCTTCACACTTTTTGCAAAACACTTCACACAGCTGTATACATTTGACACAGAAATACATCATGATGTCACTTCCTTGCAATTTCAAAGCAAAGGCTTTCAAATAAACACACCCATGAAAAAATTTGTTAAACAAAGCCACCTGGTGTGCATACACACTGGTGCATAATTATAGACACACTGATCAGGTTTGTTACAAGCACTATAAGAAGGGCACAGGTCACATGTCTTCAACAAAAATGGATGGTGTCAGAAGAAGAGAAAGAGTGCAGACATGGGTTCTTACAATACTGACCTCATTCTTACATTTTTTTACACAGTATTATCACAGCAGCAAACCAAAGGGACCAGATGCGATACATTGTCTTCTGGGACAATGTCTCTTTTCATCATTATGCTCTGGTCCAAAACTGGTTTTGTGACCTGAGTGCTGATTCTGTCCGCGCTCGGGTTGTCCAGCATTTTCCCCGTTTCATCCCATTTTGGGCCGTGTTATTATGGCCTTCTAGGGCTTTTTGTTGTGACAGCGTCACGGCGGGACTTACGGCTGTCAGAGCCAAGCTGCGCCGTGACAGATGAATTACATTCCTTGATTATATTCTCCTTTCTGATTAGTCAGATTGCATTATTTACGGGAGCAGCTGGGGTTTACTCCTCGCTGCGACCTCGCGCAACGTTGGACCCACACAGCGTTTGGCTGGAGTCCCTAACCCCGACTCCAGTCTCCCTTTTTGATTCATCGTTTCCCAGTAAGTGTTTCCTCATAGTCTGTGATCGAGTATCTAAGTGTGTGTTCGTGTTTTTACCCCACGTGGCTGTTCACTTTGTCATTTGTACCTTTTGTTAATAAATATGCAAACTCATCGGCTGGCCTATAGCGTCTCATTGATGTCCCACGAGGGCCATCCCTGACAGTTTTCATCAATATCCAGAATTTACAGTCCAATACCTCACACCATCATCATCATCATGTTTCCCTTTTCTGGGATATGTACCCTTTAGGATGTGTCTGTTGCATCCATCAGGTGCTGAAAGTTTGCCCTGTCCTTTCTTTAGCTGTTGGGCATCCATCCCATAGTTTCTCCCACCTTAGGTTGTGGGTTCAAGCCCCAGTCAGATCATACCAAAGACCATAAAAAAAAATGATACTTTCTGCCTCATGGTCTGCTGTGGTGACCCCTGATAAGGGAGCGGCCAAAAGAGGAAGAAAAACTTAGTGAAGGATGGCCTCAGTTTAATAAAACATGGCCTCAAAATAGGATATAAATCAGTAGACCAGAAAAATAAACTGTCATGAATGAAATACATTTCAGTATATTGCGTTAATGTTAAAATGTGCTGTTTTATGTGGAAGCAAAGAGTAGCTATGGTTGCTTCTACCTTTTTTAAATTTTGTTTTCAAAAGATCATAAGCCATTATCCTTGATAACACGTGAAATAATCTTGTGACTAACCCAAGGAAATTTCAGAATAAATTAATGAAATCTTCCTTGATACAACAGTAATTTAACTTGTGAGCTTGAAAAAACAAAATGAAGAAGGACAAAAAAATAACAGCAATTATGGCCACTCTGCACTCAAAATTGTTGCTGCTTGAAGACATAAACAAAGTATGTTTGTTTGTGTCTTTTTTGTTTCTCTCATTTGATTATAAATGATCAGACAAGTGCAGATTTACCTAAGTCCAAAGTTGTTGTTGTTTTTTTTTTTTGAAAGAGAATGCCAAAATTCATGATCACTGAAGTGTATTGTTGAATGTTCACCAACAGGAGGAAGCACTCGCCTGCTAACTGCCAGTCTGACCGTTTCCAAACAGTCTTTCAGTCCTGGTCCAGAGCATCTGAAATAATAAACACATAATTAAGACATTCATCATAAATGCAAGTAAATATATGGAACACACACACACACACACACACACACACACACACTGCAAAGACAAGTCTCACCCCTGTGTGCAGTTGTGGTGACAGGGCTCACAGTGACCCTCCCTGTTAGGGTATTTGAAAATCAGCCCCTTCTCTCCATCATTTACTCCAGCAGGACAAGAGGACATGCAGTACGGACCATCTCGAAGGTTGGCACAAGCAACGCACTCATCTGCACCCTGCCAAACAAAGAAAGAGAGACAGGGAGGAAGAACATTTTTAAAAACTGAGGCAAGATTGAGGAACAATTGTGTAAGCAGGGAAAGTGGAAATAGAGAAGGGAGAACCTGGGGGTCAGCAACCTCTACCAAGAGTCAGTTTGAGTTATTTTGGATGAAACTGTAAATCTGCATAAAATCACAAAACATGGAGCCTGAAATCAAGTTTAAAATATTAGTTTTAAATATAAACCAGCCTGTCAAAATTAGTAATAAGAAAGGTTTTTTTTTTTTTAAAGTTTGCAGTGGATTTTTCCTTTTAGTGTGCAACATTTTTCAAAGTAAATCACAGCTTTTTCTTGCAATCTTGTTTTTTTTCTTAGCAAAAATTATACAGTAGTTTTTACACAGTAGATCTCATAAATTTGAGACTTTTACACATAAGTCTGACACCCTTTTCACTTGTGAATTTTAAAGTTCTTACTTTCAAATTTTCAGGTACCTTTGTCATTCATCTTTGACTTTTGTTCCATGTAAATTCATAACTTTGTAAATTTATGGAAATGTCACAACTTTTTTCTCAGACACTTGTAAATTTTTTAAAAGTTTTTTGTCAAAATCATAGAGAGTCACCAATTCTGGGCCAAAGAAATGCATATGTCTCAGGAACCCCTTATATGTACAGTGGCATCAAACGTTTGCGTGAATCCAGTATCCAGTTAAGAGTTGTCTGTCTGAAAACGCCTATAGTTTTGAAAAAAAACTTGACAATTTCCTGACGTGCAGCCAGGAAATTGTCTAATTTCACTTAATCAGTCCAAAAAATTGCAAATAAATTGCTATTGTGCAACGGTGCCAATAGTGGCTCTTTCGTGTCAGTGGGTGTCAATGAACACAATCTTTCTTCTTCTTCTGGAAAATTCACCCCATGGAGAGGCGGGGTTACCTTCTGCAGGTACCTTGCTGTGGATATACCCCCCAAAAATGCTGTCATGTTTGAGTTCACAACATTATCCGGCGGGGCACACCAGCTGGGAAAATGTCACTACCTCTGCCAGAGTAATGCACCGGTAAGCTGGTTGCCAACTGCCAATCAAATCTAAAAGAAGAAGAAGAAGAACTGCATCTTGATATCGGCGGTTTTCAGCACTAAATAAGCGGCAGATACAAACTGTCACAGAGCTCTGCCGGTACATTTGTCTGAAGTCATCCAGCTCAAATGCAAGTGTGTTTGCATCTTTCCACTGACTTGGTACCTGTGCCACATTTCACACTGAGTATAAATTAATTACAAGACTAAACTGTGATTACATATGCCGTAGTAGCATTGTAATACAATGTGTCATTTTTAAGATTTTTTTGGTTGGAGCACTGCATGATTTTTCTCAATGTAAAGTGTGCCGTGGCTCAGAAAAGGTTGAAAAACACTCTACTGGATGACATAGCAGCAGATTTATACAAGGAATGTTAGAATGCTGCTGCTAAATTTTTTATAAGAATAAACTGTGAGCCATTTTGACATAAAACTGTAGAGAAATGAAAGGATTTCTATTAACAGTTACAATGGGTCTCTTCTAAATAGGACAGAAACTTTATTTTTTGAAAATGATCTGTTACTTTGCATGGTTGTGATTATTTAAGGCATCAAAAGCCCTATTCGCACTGGAATAGTACTTGTAATATTAGTGGCATCTGTGATATTAATCCACTTTGAATGCACCGTGCCTCTGATTTGCTAAGTAGAAATTCCACCACTAATTACTGACCATATTTCAGCAAACACGGAGGTGCCAGAATAATTTGAATCCTAAACTGAAAAATACTGGAGGCTGCCAATGGTATCCCTCAGCTCCTTTCTTTGTTGTTTTGATGTAGTTCATTTTACCCTTGATCTTTGACCTTGATCCCAAAAGTATGGCGATAGTTCAGGATCACAGTGTGAACCTGTGTACAAAGTTTGGTGACCCCTACCTTTACTAATTCTATAGTAAAAGGGCATAGGAAATGTTAACCTTGACCTTTGACCTTATGACCCCAAACCCATAGTTCAAGGTAAGGATACCAAGGTGAACCTGTGTACAAAGTTTGGTGACTCGAGCCTTCATTGTTGTTGAGATATAGTTTATAGGGTATTTTGACCTTGATCTTTTGACCCCAAAGCCATTGTCAGGATGTTAGGGTGAGCCTGTGTGCCAAGTTTGGTGACCCAGGCATTAATGGTTCTGTAGTAAAAGGGCATAGGGAAAGCTAACTGTGACCTTTGACCTTTTGATCCCAAACCCAGTCAGAGGTCAGAGTCTTAGGGTTAGCATATGTACCAGTATGGTGTCCAAATTTGTCATCAAAATGTTAGCCGTGAGGACTCTACTTTCAAAACTATAGGAGGAGGTGATTTTACAAAAGTGGGACAGACAGACGGACAGACGGTCCACCCCATGACATAATCCCCCTTTGGTTTTTGCCCAAAGGGGTCTTCGACTGTTAGAGTGTAAGGTTGTGAAAATGCGTAAATTGAAAGACTACAAACCCAGACTCACGTAAGTCACGGCATCGTTTTTGAAGCGTGCCCAGGGTGAAGTAACTAACAGTCTTCTGGATCAGCTGTAGCTCTCAAAATATAAGACAAGCCTGGGTGACAAGGGGCAGCGGATATTTGACAATTTAGGACAGGCGGTTATGTATGACGACTATGTAGCGTCGCTGACGGAACATTTCGCTGTTTCACTGACGGTTGCCCTGGCTGCTGAGCCCGCCGACCCCACACCTTCTGGGAACGGCCTCGAGGTAGACACCGTGGGACAACAGCGCACCACAGTGCAACGACGCAGCAGTAAACTCAGTTTGGACGATGACTCGAGTCCGCTGCACTCAGACGTGGACACAGCCACTCCCTGCCTTGCACGGCACACCGAGCAGAACCCAGCAAAACCAGAGCAGCCACAACAGCCCCAGTCCGCAGCCGGTCCCCGCGCATCACGAGCGTTCTTGAGCTGCAGCCTCATCACAGAAGGGAGAGCATGATTTCGTGGATGTGGGTACAGCTGAAGATCAGAGCACAGAGAGCGAACACAGCACGGAGAGAGAACACAAAACGGAGAGGGAGCACAAATCGGACTCACGTCTGATCCTCGCCCAGCATGAGCCTCAAGGAGCCGCTGTGGAGCCACAGGAGAGGGAGTTTGTGGAGAAAAGAGACCCTGGTGAATGACGACAACCCGGCGTGCGTCCCGTCACCGATGACAGCGATACATCACTGCAACTACAACCAGCACCAGGAGCGAGGGGGCAGAAGCCAAACTCATCTCGCATCCTCGCTGAGTATCAGCCTCAGGGAACCGTCGCAGACACAGCAGGATAGAGAGTTCATGGCCCAGTAGGACCCAGCAGAGCAACGCCAACTGAGGGCATGTTCTGCCACCGGTGTGAACAGCATGCCGCCATGGAAGCAACCAGCATCAGAGACGAGAGAGCAGCAGTGCCGAGTGCAGCCGAACAGATCGCCGCTCACACTACTTGATTGGTTTCAGGTCCAATGATCCGACCGCCTGGACCCACAGACGGTCCTGTCATCACCGATGAGAATTACTGCACAAAAGAGGCCAGCTGCCGTCCAGATGGCCGATGGTTCGAGATGGCACACCAGCCCTCTGCGAAAGATAAGAGCAGCTGCCTTGGATCAAAATGCAGTGCTGGAGCTGACCCAGCTGGTGTGGGACCCAGGCTGGGACTTTATTGACAAGTGAGCCATGACGAAGCCATGACATCTTGAAGTTGAACTGTAACAGTGACTCTGTTTTGCAATGTTTCGACAGAGTACGGTTGAGTTCAGTGGCCTTGAGTACTTTTATCATGTTTATAGTCAGCTTCATGTGTGCCTGTGTTTGTGTTTATGTTGAATATAATTGTGGTTTGTAAATATGGATGTCACCAGACTGCAAAACAAATCTACCTACGGGTACAAATAAAGTAACCTGAACCTGAACCTGAGAATAACCCACTCAACAGTGCAGGGTCTACCGGCAGTCTACCCGGTGGCCCAGGTTCTGTTTTCTCTTACTTGTTTAAAAAAAAAAAGAGATGAGCTGTTGTGAATGTTTTGGGCTTTTCCAGGGGGGAGGTAGATGTTAGATATTGGAAATACCACAACAGACTGTGCGGACGTGATGTCGGACGTACGGGTGACGTCATCCCGCCGTGCCTACATAAGGGGACTGTTAGCGTGAGTCGTCCACTTTGGCACTCTGCTTTTTTTTTTTTATTTTTTTATTTTTTTTCTCTCGGCGCCACACGAGTAGGCTGCCTTTTGCAACAGCGGCTCGATTCCGAGTCTTTTTCCCTTCCTCTCTCTTTTGATCCGTCTTTTTTTTTCACCCCACTTATATCACGGACACACAGATCGTCCTAAATGTCTCCTGAGCCGGTGGACGGAGCCACTGTTTATAGCAGGATACGATACAGCAGAGAACAGCTGCTAGCATTCAACCGCCACCCGGTCCCATTGGAAAAACTCGACATACCGAGAGAACTGAGGCGAAAACGCCGCGGCTGCCGGGCTGGAGTAAGGCGGAGGACAAAAAATATAAGGTACAGACCCTCCCTTCCATCTGTTGTCATGGGAAATGTACGGTCGATACTGGGAAAGTTAGATGAGCTAGCGGCTATCTCCCGTTATGATAGCACATACCGGGAGTGCTCTCTCCTTTTGTTTACTGAGACGTGGCTAACTGAACTAGCAGCAGATGCTAACATTGAGCTGGAGGGTTTTCACATGATACGAGCTGACCGAACACCAGACAGTGGCAAGGCTAGGGGCGGTGGAGTGATAATGTATGTTAACAACAACTGGTGCAGACCGGGACATATCACTGTTAAACAACGACACTGCAGCAAAGACATTGAGTTGCTAGCTGTTAGCATGAGGCCTACATATCTCCCGAGAGAACACTCACACGTGATCTGCATTGTTGTTTATGCAAATCCGACGGCGAACACTGGGACAGCACGTGACGTCATCCATTCAGTAACCAGCAGGCTGCAGACAGAACACCCAGATGCTCTTCTCCTCATCTCAGGCGATTTCAACCATGTTTCACTGTCTCCCATTCTACCCACGTTCACCCAGTATGTCACATGCCACACTAGAGACAATAAAACACTGGATTTATTCTACGCAAACACTAAGGAGGCGTACACCTCATCACAACTCCCCCCACTCGGGAGATCGGATCACAACTTGGTTCATCTCCGGCCGGTGTACAAACCCCTAGTGCACAGACAACCTCCGGCCATGCACACTGTGGAGTTATGGTCTGAGGAGACAATGGACACCCTAAAGGGCTGTTTTGAAGCCACCGCCTGGAAGCAGCTCTGCGATCCACATGGTGAGGACATCGATGGCCTCATTCACACCTTCACGGGCTACCTCAGCTTCTGTGTGGACAAATCCGTTCCCACCAAGACCATACGGCGTCACTCAAACAACAAACCCTGGATCAACCCTGAGATAAAAACACTTCTGAGAGAGAAGAAGAGGATCTTCAGGTCAGGGAACAGGGAGATGCTGAAGTCCGTACAGAGGGAGCTGAGGAGAAAGATCAGAGAAGGCAAGGACAGCTTCAGGAAGAAGATGGAGGACAAGCTGCAACAGAGCGACATCAGCGGGGTCTGGAGAAACCTCAAAACCATCTCGGGGCTCCAGAATACCTCCCCCCAGGCCACAGGGGGCAGGGAGTGGGCGAACAACCTGAATCTGTTTTTCAATAGATTTGACCAACCGCCCTCCCCCCTGACTGCACAACAACCACTGCTGCCTCTAAAGAAATCAAGTCCTGCTGCCCACTCCCCACTCCACCAACACCTCCCCATTCCCAACACACAGCCCCCCATCCTGACCCTGACCAGGACCCAGGTGAGGACGGAGCTGAGGAAGATCAAGGCGAGGAAGGCGCCGGGACCGGACGGCATCAGCGCAAAGCTCCTCAAGTCCTGTGCAGACCAGCTGTGTGGGATTGTGACGTATATCTTCAACATGAGCCTGAAACTGGGGAGGGTACCACAGCTGTGGAAAACATCTTGTGTGGTACCTGTACCAAAAACTTCCCACCCCAAAGACCTGAACAGCTACAGACCGGTGGCCTTGACGTCCCACTTGATGAAGACCCTGGAGAGACTGCTCCTTGCTCACCTCCGCCCCCTGGTGGAACCAGCGATGGATCCACTCCAGTTCGCCTACCAGCATGGCATTGGGGTGGAGGATGCGGTGATCTTCCTCCTTCACCGTTCTCTGTCCCACCTGGAGAAGCCCGGGAATATGGTGAGGATCATGTTCTTTGACTTCTCCAGTGCTTTCAACACCATCCAACCGATGATCCTGAAGGACAAGCTGCTGCGCGCAGGGGTGGACCAGCACCTGTCATCATGGATCCTGGACTACCTCACGAACCGGCCTCAGTTTGTGAGAACCCGGGACTGTGTGTCCGACACGATCATCAGTAGCACGGGGGCCCCCCAGGGAACGGTGCTGGCTCCCTTCCTGTTCACTCTTTATACTGCGGACTTCTCACACAACACAACACACTGCCATCTACAGAAGTTCTCTGATGACTCTGCGATCGTTGGCCTCATCTCCAATGGAGATGAAGCTGAGTACAGAGGGCTTATCCAGGACTTCGTGGACTGGTGCCATCGGAACTGCCTCCAGATCAACGCGAGGAAAACTAAGGAGCTGGTGGTGGACTGCCGCAGGCATGGGCAGCCCCTCACAGTACCAGTAAATATACAGGGAACAGACATCGAGATGGTGACATCCTATAAGTACCTGGGTATTCATCTGAACAATAAACTAGACTGGTCACACAATACTGATGCACTCTACAAGAAGGGACAGCGCAGGCTGTTCCTGCTGAGGAGACTCAGGTCTTTTGGTGTACAAGGGGCGCTGCTGAAGTCATTCTATGACACGGTGGTGGCATCAGCCATCACTTTTGGAGTGGTCTGCTGGGGCAGTGGCATTACTGCAGCCGATAGGAAGAGACTGAACAAACTGATTAAGAAAGCTAGCTCTGTCCTGGGGCAGCGCCTTGATCCGATGGAGGAGATAGGAGAGAGAAGGACGGTGGCTAAACTGTCATCTCTGCTGGAGTCCGAGTTCCACCCTATGCAGGACATACTGAATGCACTGAGGAGCTCATTTAGCAGCAGACTACATCATCCCAGGTGCACAACCGAGAGGTTTCGTAGGTCCTTCCTACCAACGGCTGTCAGACTGTACAACCTAAGCAGGGCTGCTCGCAGAGATAGCAAAAAGACGTAACAAACTAATAGTTTTTTGAATGCAAAAGATGCAATAGACTTACACAATGGTCCCCTCCGGCATACAACTAGGAACATACCGGTCGCTATGGAGGGTGAGAATATGTATGGGCACATAATCATACCATGTAGGATAACTAAGTAGACGGTTATGCTGTTTCATTCCATCTAGCAACAATGCTCTGCACTGTGTGTGTTTATATATTTACATATTTATTCCATCTAGCTACAATGCTCAGCACTGGGTGTGTTTATATATTTATATATCTACATATTATTCCATCTAGCTACATTGCTCCGCACTGTGTGTGTTTATATACTTGCATATTTATTCCACCTAGCTGCAATGCTCCGTACTGTGGGTGTTTATATATTTACATATTTATTCCATCTAGCTACAATGCTCTGCACTGTGTGTTCATATATTCATATATTTATTCCATCCAGCTACAATGCTCTGCACTGTGTGTCTGTGTGTGTGTGTATATATATATATTTTATAGTAATACGTACATATGTATATTAGCTGCTCTTGCTTGCTTGTTTTTTTCTTGCCTTCTGATTGTTGCTCTGAGTGTTGCTATCCCTGTGCTGTTGCAATCCTGGAATTTCCCCGTTGTGGGACTAATAAAGGCTTATCTTATCTTATCTTATCTTATCCTAACAGCCATAGCCTGTACTTTTTCACCGGAGTGGTGGCCCAGTTGGTAGAGCATCCGCCCCACACCCGGGAGGCAGGGGTTCAAATCCCAGCCGGGTCATGCCAAAGACCATATAAAAGTGGAACTTCCTGCCGTCCATCTTGGTGCTCAGCAATAACGGAATGGAGGAGGGAAATCTGTGGTGGCGCCTTGCATGGCAGCGGCCCTCTGATTCTGCACTGGGATGTGTGTGATTTGACACTGTAGATAGGTAAAGTACAATCTCGTTCTACTGTACATGATTGGTTGTACGGTTGAATGACAATAAGGGTGATTTAATTTAATTTTTAATTTAATTTACTGACTTAGTGTTAGCTTGTAGCATCTACACTGTGACACGTGTATTACCAGTATTCTGTAATAAAGTTCTTATTCAGCACAACGCCTGCCTCCGCTGTTCTACTTCCAGACATAACAAGGGGAACGACCATACTTGTGTTCGGTGACATCTAGAGTCCAAGACAAAGAAATGCAATCCACTAAACAGTTTAATAAAAACCTAAATATTACTCTTTTATTATACAACAAACTACAGAGTTATTTATATGTTTTGGGGAGTGGGAATAAAAAGGTCAAAAGGTCAAGGTCACAGTCAGTTTTGGTCCACAGTCCCTTTTTATAATATTATAATAAATAATGGTCACCAAATCTCCATTGTCTAGCATTCCTTGAATTATCATTATTAGACTGGGTTCAGGAGAGTTTTAGTAAAATCATTGGACCACAATGTATGTATATTATCAAAGCAAATGATTACCGGTCCAGTACAGCTGGCTTTTCCACTCTGAAGTTTACATTCTGGATGACAGGCAGCACACTTGCCATCAGATGTAGCAAATTCCCTCAGAGCTCTGCAGACACACCCGGCTTCAGATTATACAGCATATAGTTAATTGAACACATGAAAGAGACTACATCAGGTGCAAGCACCCAGAGCATCCAATTATAGTTACTGACCCACTGTAAAAATGACAGCTGCCCACACATGTGCCGTCTCTGCTGTAGTTTCTACAGGACAGACACTGGTCAGGCCCCGGGCCCCAGCAGCCCCAGTCTGAACACAGAGGGTCACACACATGGCCTTCTGCAGCTGCACACACAAGAGGGTGAAAACAAATTGATATTTTCTAGCATGCATAACATGCTAAAACTGGCTGGTACATCATCAGTTACTTATACCACTTTTACACAGGGGTGGAAATCGTTGAGAGATCATTGAGTGATGAAAAATGGCCAGATCTGTCAAGAATCTTTCAGTTATCTGCAGTGATCTCCGCAGTCCTCAAAGTTTTGACTCAGTCCAAAACAGTCTCTCAATGATCACCAAAGGGAAGCGATCTCTCAATGAACTATCAAGGAGCATTCAACAATCTCATCAATCCCAGCGATCTCTCAGCGATCTCTCCCACAGTCTTTCAATAAACTCTGTTGGTCTTAAATTGAAAGCTCAGTAATCCCTCACTGATTTCGCAGCCATTCATTTGGGATGGGACAAAATTTGGCATTCACTGAAAGATTGGTGAGAGATCATTAGGGCAGTGGTGGCCTAATGGTTAGGGATGGAGACTGGTTGACTGGGGGTCGCCGGTTCAATCCCTTGACCAGCAGGCTCAGATCTGGGTGGGACAGATAGCATAGCAGTGTTTGCCCCACCCTTTTTAACCCCATTGTGGTGCCCTTGAGGAAGGTCCCTAACCCCAACTGCTCCAGTGGAGCTGCTCAGTGGCTACAGGTCAGTTTGTGGTTTTACTGGGTAGCTTCCAGGTGTGAGTGTGAACAGGGTGTCCTTGAAAAAGAGAGGCTGCCTCTCAATGGACCTTCCCTGTAAAAATAAAAAGATTAATGAGAGATCGATGAGATTGTTGAGCACTCAACAAATTAATCGAGTTCCTCAATGATCATTGACCCTTGTATCTCACAGAGTGATGAATGCTGTCAAATGTAGTGATTTTTGGGTTTCGACAGGGTTTGTAAAACAGTTTTTAAGGTCCCAAACAGTTTTTCTTGTCACCAAAAAATTTTCAAAACTCTGTTATTTTTTGTAATGTGTTTTTCCACACACAGCTGCAAATGTTTGCAAACAGCTGTAATGTGTGTTGCTAAAGTTCCTTTTGTTTTGCCAAGTAGTAAACACTAGCAACTGTTTAAGACCCTTGATGATAAAATTGTTGGGAGACCTTAAAAACTGTATGCAAACTGTTTTAAAACCTTTTAGGAACCCTGACAAAACCCAAAAAGAGCAGCTTTCTTGACTGTTCCTCAACATTTGCTGCTCTGTGAGATACTAGTTTGATTTTGCCGACATTCATCACAAAAGTTGGCAAATCCAAAAATCGGCACATTCATCAATATTCAACGGTCCTTGAGATACTACTCTGAGTGCTCCTTGAAAGTTCTATGAGAGCTCCTTGAGAGATCACTTTCCTTAGTGATCGTTGAGAGATTGTTTTGGACTGAATCAAAACATTGAGGAGACCATGGCGACCACAAGATCTTGCCATTTTTCATCACTCAACAATCTGTCAATAATCTCCACTCCTGTGTAAAGGGGGTAGAAGAATGCTAGAAACCTCTCAAATGCTCAGCAACCTCCTTGGTTGCCCAAGAAGCTCTCACTGATCTCTCAGCAATCTCTCCTGGTCTCTTCATGATCTCTCCAGGTTGTCTCATCCGTGATCTCTCAAGGATCTTTCAAGGAGCTCTATAGATCGGCAACAAAGTTACCCAAAACTGAATTTTTGATCTCCCAAACATTTACACAGAAACTACTTTTTCCAGGCTTTAGGAGATCATTGAGAGATGGGGCCAATTCTTGATCCCTCAATGGTCACCCAACGATCTTCATGCTGTGTAAAGGGGCCCTTAAGGTTCCTTCACAAGTCAAATCTAGGTCTCAGTTGGTTTAACAAATAACAAATTCAAACATTTGATTTTTTCTTTCTCACCACACTCTGCAGAGGGTCTGTTGTTGTTGAAGATGTTCACTCGAACTCTGCGGCCTCTGAACAACTGCGTCCAGTTTACAGTATGGTGGTAGCAGAGCTTAGCATTTTGACTGATGTACACGCTGCCATCGCTGATTTCCCGCAGAGAACACAGACCCAGTGAGGTTAGAGTGGGAATGTGCATCACCATCAGGGAAAATCGCCTTCAGATAGAGGGTTGGAGGATGCAGAAAAATTATTTAAAGCTTGTAAGACTACTTATCTCAGCAGATTATGAGTTTGAGCTTAGATACAAATAAGAGAAGCTGTCCGAGGTATAGATTAATCCCATTTCTACTTTCTAAAGCACTCTTTATATTACCAGTGTTACCATGCCCACGTCTTGTGTTCCATTTTGTTCTCACTGTGGTTATTGTAATTGTCTTTTGTGTTCTCCCTGGTCCTTGAGTTTTGTGTGATTCTTGTGTCCATCCCCTGTTTGTTCTTGTTTATCTATAGTTGCCAGTCCCTTGTGTTTTCTTTACCTGTTGCCTTTCTCTTGTGTGTTACCGTTTAGCCCTTGATTTGTCCCCACCTGTCCTGTGTTTGTTGATTATCAGTTTCCCTATATATGTCAGTCTGTGTTTGTGCTCCTTGTAGAGTCATTCTGTCAAAGACACTGAGAAAACTGACCACGGGAAAAACCGGACTGGAACTAGACAATGACGTCTCAGTAAGTTTATTTATTCGTCATGTTTTCAGCCCTCACACTGTGTTTTGTTTCTTTGAGGTTTTCCTGTAAATAAACCATGTTACACTGTAGTCCTGCCTGCAGTCCTGAGTCAATTTATTCTTACCTGCCTGCCGGAGATGAACTTGACAGAATGACACCACCAGACATGGACTCAGCGGGCATGGACTACAGTGTTTACGGTTTGGACAAGGTTGAGTGCTGGGCTGCCCAGCTGATCGAGGGGCTTATCTCTGATGCCTGGACTTCCCACACAGAGAGCTATGGGGCTCCTGGATGAGGCGGCCGGTGTGATCGAAGATTACCCCAGTTTGCGGACCTATCCTGATCTGGTTGGACTGCTTATATCAGTGCCAAATCAGCAAAATTTGCTGTGGACTGGTGAAAAGCCCAAAACCTGCTCCGCCGATGAAGTGTCCCCAGTTTCAGACATCCTCAGTTCATCGCCCCTGCCCAGTTCCAACGTCAGCCCCACCGTCAACGCCGAATCCTGAGCCGATGAAGAAGCGTACCCTGGCTTCATTGCCTCCTTTCTCACACCGAGCTCTAGCTTCTTCACCTCCTCGCTGCTCTTCCACCTCCACTCCAGCCCCATGAAGTGTTCCAGCCCCGGAGGGCTCTCCCATGTTGGTTTCCACGGCAGCTGCAATGTCGGTTGTCATGCCTGCAATTTCACTTCTCATCACGCCTGCAGCTTTGCCTCTTGCCATGCCTACAGTTTCGTCCGTCATCACGCCTGCAGTGCTGGCTCCCACATCTGCTACACTGGTGTCCCTGCCTGCTGCTGCATGTCAGAGCACCTCATGTGTTGCTCCTCCAGCGTCCCCACTGGTGGAGATCACCTCTCCAGCAGCGGAGTCACCGGGGTCCTCGCCGGCGGTGGAACGGGAGTTAAGGCAAGTACTTTATTTAGTATTTTGAACATCTATTCTTAAAAAGTCTTGCCTTATTGCTGGCAGGGGAACTCAGTTGCAGCTCGCATCTGCTTCTGGCCTCCCTCCGCCAGGCTCCACTGCTGGTTCCTGTACTAACCCATCCTCCATCTCTTCCTCCACATCTGAGGTGCTTGCATCAGGGATGGTGTTGCAAGCTTCAGCTCCAGCCGTCTCCGAGGTGCACACCACAGCTCCACCTTCGTCATTGTCTAAGCTGCACGTTCCACCTTCGCCATCATCTGAGCTGCACACTCCACCTTTATCGTCACCTCAGCTGCACACTCCACCGATTGTTCCAGAGGCCAGTGTGCCTCTGCCTGTTGTTTCAGAGGCGGATGTGCCTCTGCTGGTTGTTTCAGAGACCGGTGTGCCTCTGCCTGTCATTTCAGAGGCTGGTGCACCTCCGCCTGTTGTTCCAGAGGCCAGTGCACCTTCACCGGTCGTTCCAGAGGCTGGTGCACCTCCGCCTGTCGTTTCAGAGGCTGGTGTGCCTCCGCCTGTCATTCCAGAGGCCAGTGGGCCTCCGCTAGTCGTCAGAGGCTGGTACGCCTCCGCCGGTTGTTTCAGAGGCCAGTGCGCATCTTCTGGTCATTCCAGAGGCTGCTGCGCCTCCGCTTGTTGTTCCAGATGCTGGTGCGCCTCCGCCATCTGTTCCAGAGGCTGGTGATCCTCCGCCTTCTGTTCTAGAGGCTGGTGCACCTCCATCTGCTGTTCCAGAGGCCGGTGCACCTCCGTCTGCTGTTCCAGAGGCCGGTGCACCTCCTCTGTCGTTTCATCCTGAGGTGGACACCCCAGCAGCAAGGGAGCAGGAGTTAAGGTCAAGGGTGGAGTCGCAAGAGGACCATGCTCCACCTGGGCTGTCCAAGCAATCCGCAACACCTGGTTCACTGTCTTAGCAGTCTGCTCCACCTTGGTCGCTGTCAGAGTAGTCCGCTCCACCCTGGTCACCGTCGGAGCAGTCCGCTCCACCCTGGTCACCGTCAGAGCAGTCTGCTCCACCCTGGTCGCCGTTGGAGCAGTCCGCTCCACGTTTGTCCCACCATGCCTATGTCCCCCTACTCCCACCCAATTGGGATGTTCTTGGCTTAGTTTGGAGGGTGCCTGGCATCCGCCCTTGAGGATGGGGAGGGGGGCTCTGTCATAATCTGGGCATAGTCGTAGGATCGTGCCCACGCTTTATGTTTTTTTTGTTCTCCCTGTGATTATTTTATGATAATTCTTTGCATTATGTGTCCTCTGTGTTTCCTCTAGCCCTCTGTGCTCATCCTGTTATCAGTATTCTCTGTGTATTATTATTATAGTTACTATCGCATGGTCTTAGTTTTGTCTGGTTATTTTCCATATTTATCCTTAGTTCTTAATTATCTTATGCATGCCATGATTCTGTTCCTGTTATGTTATATTATCCCTGCCTTAGTCTAGTTTTGCTTCTCATCGTCTTGTTATCTATATTATTATTATCATGTTCTCTGTCCTATGGTTGTCTTTGTCTCATTGGTAGTCCTTGTCAGCTGTATTCCGTTCATGGTCATGTTCCCCCTTGGTCCAGTGTCTGTGTGTAGAATTGTCTATCTGTTGTTCTCAGTCCCTCATGTTTCTGTAGCCATAGCCACTTCTCATATGTTGGTGTTTAGTCCTGATTGTCATAAGCCTCCGTGCGCCGAGCCATGGCGCACGAGAGAGAGAATGAATAAACCCAAAAGCGAGAGTAGATGGTGCACTTTTATTAATAACACAAAGGAAATCACAAGTCCAATCTCACCAAGTAACTGTTCAGGTCAGCACACAAAAATACAGCGTGTGGGCTATATTAATCATATATTCCATAACCTACATAAGTTGAAGCATGTGGGAATGTTTGGTGATTACATATGTAAGGCGACTTCACACCTCAGAAAGGACAAAGACTCTCAACCGCCAGTGAAGAACAAAGACGTTCCCAGACACTGCGGTGGAGACCGGAGGAGCTGCCCTCACCCCCCAGGGCCATGAGGAGGAGTACGGAGACAATGGGGGGATTAAGATAATGAGGGATGTCAGCCTTTGATATGCATGTCTTTTGTTATGTGCAAGTATAAGTTCACAGAGCCGGAGGTATTCGCTCTCTATTCTTGCTTCTGCTTCTGCACTTAGATGAGACTTGTTAGAGGAGCTGATAATAAACTTTGGTTTATATATCACACCGCCTCGTTCTTCCAAGCTCTTCTACACTGGTGACCCCTGACGCGAGTATGGACCTGAGGCGTTCCCCCGCGATCGACTCATCTGTGGCGACCCAGGCAGACGCCGGCGCCCACGCAGACAGGGGAACAGATGGACAACGTTCCCCCCCGGCAGAAGTGATAGAGAGGGCTCAACCGAGCACCAGCGCCGCTGAGAGAGCCGAGGCAAGGCATTCTCACCCTGCGGACACAGCAGTGATGGTCTACACAAATGCCGTCGCTGTCAAGCTGCCGGACTTCTGGCAGGAAGACCCCGCCTCGTGGTTTCAACAAGCTGAAGCCCAGTTTACACTGGCGGGCATCACGGCCGACGATACGAAGTTCTATTACATCGTCGCCAAACTCGACGCCGCCACTTCGAGGTGTGTGCGGAGCATAATCCGGCGGCCGCCGGCCCAAGACAAATATGAAATACTGAAAGCAACCATCGTGGCAAATTACGTCCCCTCAGCCGAAGAGAGAGCCGAGAGGATCCTGGCGGTCTACGGCCACAGAGGATGCAGACCTAAAGCCCTCATGGAGGACTTGCTGCAGCTTAAAGAGGAGGACAATGACAACTTCCTCTTCCAATTCGTATTCCTCAGCACGCTGCCGCCACACATGAGAGGGACGCTCGCCAACATGCGATGCAACACCCAGCAAGACTTCCGCGTGCTGGCCAACGAAGCTCAACGACTCGTCAACGCCTGCAGGGAACAGACACCCACAGCAGCATCTGCAGACCTCAACGCTGATGCCCAGAGCCACGGCGAGCCTCAACCCACGGAGCAGATCCAGCCCGCGGTGACAGCGACACGGCCAAAACGTAACAGACGGAGCGATGTTTGTTATTACCATCACCGCTTCGCCGAGAAGGCTCACAAATGTGTTCCCCCCTGCAAATTTAAACGCCAAAGCCGAGAACCGTTAACGGCAGTGGCGAGAAGAGTAAGCTGTTATATGTGACGGACGGACACACCGGCAAGCAGTTCCTTATTGACACAGGAGCTCAACTGAGTTTCGTCATGCCCTCCCAAGCAGATCGAGCCATGGGCACCCGGGGCAATGGAGCGGTGGCAGCCAACGGCTCCAGCATTGACACTTTCGGCGAAAAGAGCCTGCACCTCCACATCCACGGCCGCAACTACAGATGGACATTTGTTGTAGCGGCGGTGAGTTTTAACTTGTTGGGCGCAGACTTTTTGTGTGCGCATGGGTTATTAGTTGATCTAGCGAATAGACGCTTGGTTAATGCACTGTCCTTTGCTTCTATTCCCTGCTCAGCCCGAGTTTCTCCACCACCTGTGCAGGCTAGCGTCACCACGGCAGGAGGTAAGTTTGAGCAACTCCTCACCCAATTTCCAGCACTCACAATTCCCAAATTCTCAGCCACTGTGGCTAAACACGGGGTTGAACACTTTATTCCCACAACGGGCCCACCCGTATTTGCCAAAGCTCGCCGCTTAGACACGGCCAAACTCACCATAGCTCGGGACGAGTTTACTACCCTTGAAAAATTAGGCGTTGTTAGACGCTCGAAGAGCCCCTGGGCCTCGCCACTTCACATGGTTCCGAAATCCGACGGTTCTTGGAGACCGTGCGGAGATTACCGCAGATTAAACAATGCGACAGCGCATGACCGCTACCCAATTCCTCACATTCAGGATTTTTCACTGCATCTGGCGGGTGCGCGCATTTTTTCAAAAATAGACCTGGTCCGCGGTTATCATCAAGTCCCAGTTCGAGCAGAGGACATTCCTAAAACAGCGGTAATAACCCCTTTCGGCCTTTTTGAATTTTTGCGGATGCCTTTCGGCCTCAAAGGCGCGGCCCAAACTTTTCAGCGGATGATGGACGCAGTATTACGCGACCTTCCTTTTGTTTTCGTCTACCTCGACGACATGCTGGTAGCCAGCTCATCTGAGGAAGAACACGAGCAGCACCTCACTACGGTTTTTCAGAGACTAGAAGAGCACGGGTTAATAATCAATCCAGCCAAATGCAAATTCGGCGTGTCGCAAATTGATTTTTTAGGACACAGAGTTTCTCCGAAAGGGGCAGTTCCACTTCCAGACAAAGTTCACGCGATAAAAAGTTTCCCACGGCCACAAACGGTCAAATTGCTGCAAGAATTTTTAGGAATGGTTAATTTTTACAACCGTTTCCTCCCCCACGCAGCTCAGCTCATGCAGCCCTTATATGACGCGCTCAGAAAACAGAAAGCTTCCAACGCGGTCGAATGGACCCCGGAGCGCGAACGCGCCTTCGCGGAAGTAAAGAGCGCTCTAGCTAATGCCACATTGTTAGTTCATCCCGATCCCTCGGCCCGCATTGCACTAACCACAGACGCTTCGGACCTAGCTATAGGGGCAGTTGTAGAACAACATGTCAGCGGGATCTGGCAACCTTTGGCATTCTTCAGCAAAACGCTAAACCAAACTGAGCGTAAGTACAGCACTTTTGACAGGGAGCTGCTAGCGCTTCATTTATCCATCCGCCACTTCCAGTTCTGGTTAGAAGGGCGGAGTTTCACGGCTTTTGTAGACCACAAACCGCTCACCTTTGCGATGGCTAAACTTTCAGAACCATGGTCAGGCAGGCAACAGAGACAGCTGGCTGCGATTTCAGAGTTCACCACAGACATTCGACATGTGGCAGGCAAACTTAACGTGGTAGCAGACTGCCTCTCTCGCGCTGTGACATCGCCAGAGCACGAGGAGACAGATTATACTGCCTCAGCCGCAGAACTCTTCACTAACGCGGACACATACGCAGCACCTATCCATGCAGGGATAGATTATGCAGCCATGGCAGAGGAACAAAGCAGTGACGCGGACGTGCGCGCACTCCTGTCTGGACCAACAGGGTTAAGGCTGGAGGAAAGGGGTTTACGCGACGGCGTGCCCCCCCTAATATGCGATATTTCAACCGGCCGACCTCGCCCGTTAGTCCCAACCACATGGCGCCTCCGTATTTTCGACTCAGTTCACTCCCTCGCGCACCCAGGTGTGCGCGCCTCGGTTAAAATGGTCGCCGAAAAGTTTGTGTGGCCGGGCCTGCGCAAAAACGTAAAAGAATGGGCAAAAACTTGCATTTCTTGTCAGCGCGCCAAAATACACAAACACACAAAAGCCCCTCTGGAGCCTTTCCCAATCCCTGCTAGAAGGTTCAACCATGTTCATGTCGACCTCGTGGGGCCACTACCTTCCTCCCAAGGTTTCACACACCTGTTAACAATGATAGACCGCTCCACGCGCTGGCCAGAGGCAGTCCCTCTGGCGTCAACTACAGCGGAGGAAGTCGCTCGCGTTTTTTTGACAAACTGGGTGGCACGTTTCGGCGTCCCATCGGACATCACGTCCGATAGAGGACCTCAATTTGTCTCGGAGCTTTGGTCAGCCATGTCCAGCAGCTTAGGGGCAACAATTCACCGCACCACCGCTTATCACCCTCAGGCTAATGGGTTATGCGAGCGTTTTCACAGGTCTTTAAAAGCCGCCCTCAGAGCCTCACTAACGGATACAAATTGGGTAAATAAACTTCCCTGGGTTTTATTGGGGTTGCGTGCTGCGCCTAAAGAGGATCTAGATGCCTCTCCAGCAGAATTAGTTTTTGCACAACCTCTCAGGCTCCCGGGTGAATTTTTACCAGAGAACCCAGAGCCAGGGCTTCTTCCAGCCTCGAGGTTTTTAGGCAGCAACGGACTGGACTCTCTCCCCGGACCGGCACATCACTCTTTTCCATGGGTTTTTGTCCCCCAAGCCCTAAAAAACGCTGAATTCGTTTTTGTTAGGCATGAAGCTTTAAAACCAACTTTCCACCCAGCATACGATGGGCCATTCAGAGTGCTGGAACCTGGTGATAAACACTTTGTGCTTGATTTTGGGGATAGAAAAGAAACAGTCAGCATTGACAGACTTAAACCTGCTTTCTTGTTGAAAGACGAGCCTGCACAGTTGGCGAGAGCACCTTGGCGGGGTAGACCCCCCAAGAGAAAAGACTCAGCCCCCCTGCAGGGAACAAATAATCACTCTCCTCCCCAAGCTGCAGATTCCTTACAGGAAGGTCCCAGCAGGACGCCTAAGCGGACCCACAGCAGATTGGGGAGAAGATTAAAACCCAGACAGCACAGGGACTGATGCAAACTACTCAACAGTTGTTTACTAATTGTGCTGTAACAGTTTAGGACAGATTTGTGATTTTACTATGCTGTTATGATTACCACTGAACTCTCTTAGGAGCATGGCTGCTGGAAAGTTTCTTCTGTGGCAAGAGGTATAGCAGTTAGTATGTCATAGTAATTATCTTAAACTGTGAATTTTTCTATTGCCCTTTTCTTAGTCGTTTGGGGGGGGCTGTGGGCTATATTAATCATATATTCCATAACCTACATATGTTGAAGCATGTGGGAATGTTTGGTGATTACATATGTAAGGCGACTTCACACCTCAGAAAGGACAAAGACTCTCAACCGCCAGTGAAGAACAAAGACGTTCCCAGACACTGCGGTGGAGACCGGAGGAGCTGCCCTCACCCCCCCAGGGCCATGAGGAGGAGTACGGAGACAATGGGGGGATTAAGATAATGAGGGATGTCAGCCTTTGATATGCATGTCTTTTGTTATGTGCAAGTATAAGTTCACAGAGCCGGAGGTATTCGCTCTCTATTCTTGCTTCTGCTTCTGCACTTAGATGAGACTTGTTAGAGGAGCTGATAATAAACTTTGGTTTATATATCACACCGCCTCGTTCTTCCAAGCTCTTCTACACAGCGGGGTGTAATGGCAGGATGAGGTCACCAGACATACAGGATGTTCTACAGCCCAGTCAGGAAGCCTAGTGCTGCTGGACCGTATAGCAGAAAGGGAAGGCGATAAGCCTAGTGCTGCAGGGCTGCAAACAGCATGAAAAGAAAGGCGGAACAAAATGACACTTACAGGGCTGGAGTGATCCGAGCAGTCCGGTGAGGGATCGTAAACTGAGGCAGCCGCGAACACCCAGGAATAGATCGTCTGGAGATGTCGGGCTGAGAACGTGAAGGGAGTGGTACGTCATTCACGGAGAGCATGCTGCCATGAATGAGAGTGAATGCCCCGACAATCTCTTTTCTCTGGAAACATATACTCCAGAAGCTAACGAAGAAAGAGACTGCCGGTGTGAAAATGCGTGGGCAGAACTGATTGGCATCAGGTGTGTGAGAGCGTGTGTGAATGAGAGTGAATGGAGTGTACGCTTTTGTGTGTGTGTGTGTGTGTGTGTGTGCGCGCACCCGTGACAGTGCAGCTGACGGAGCTTGACAGGAGGAGGGGGCGTGCCCGAGCTGTCAGGAGGAAACTAGGTCAAAGCATAACCCTGAGTCTGAATCGGATTTGGCCTCCAAACCTGGATTCATGACACTGATTGTTATCACAGCTGTCCTGTGTTTCCCTGATTACTTGTCTCTCTATATATGTCCATGTTAGTCTTAGTCTCGTGTGGCATCATTAAGGTTAACATGTCAACGTCAGTGTTAATCGTTTGTTCCCTGCAAGTAACCCTGTGTCTCAGTAAGTTTATTTATTCATCGTGTCCTTAGTTGTTTTCAGCCCTCGCACTGTTTTGTTTCTTTGAGTTCCTCCTGTAAATAAACCATGTTACACTGTAGTCCTGCCTGCAATCCCAAGTCCATTTATTCTTACCAGCCTGCCGAAGGTGAACTTGACATACAGTGAGAACAATATGGAACAAAAGGTGTGCAGATCATAACAACCAGCTTAATTCACTGTCTTTAAATTACATTGTTCAGCTTGACTCTTAAAAATGTCAACAGTCAGCTGTAGACTCAGAAGCAATCAAGCCTTACTTGTAAAGGGACCGCCCCTGAATGGTTGTGAGACTTGAAAAGACGGACAGATCGTTCAGCTCTTTGGGCCATGACTGAATATTTAGAATATCTGAAAATAAAGAAAAACTGTGAAAAAATAGATCCTACACATACTTATTCAGCAGATCATACTTGAGACTTTACTATATTCTTAACTAAACATTGTGATATACAAACCTGTTATTTCTCTAACTGTATGGAAAACCTCCAACTTTTTGGCATCCAGTGGTGGGATATTTTTAAAGTCATCTCTAAGAGAAAAATTTAAAAAACAACAACATAAATATTGCTGACTGGACAACACGGTGCTCCAAGATTCTTTGATTTTTACAATTACCCAAGAATCCCAGTGACCAGAAAGTGAAGACTGCCCTGGATCTTGGTGCAGTTGATGAAGCTGTCGATGTTGCTGGAATCCACAGTCTGTCTGTGTTCAGCACCAGTACCCTCACACACTACAGAAACAACCCAAAATGAACTCATTATTATTACTACTACCTATAAGGTCTGTCACCTAATTTTTGTGGAAGAAGGGCAGTGTGTTCAGCGTGAACCTTTGGGGCAGAGTCCGCTGCAGAGCTCACACTGCCTCTGACCTTCTCTCTCCACCTCCATCTTGTCTGGAGGACATGCGCTCACACAGGAGCTGTCATCCACCACAAAATGAGCTGGGAAGAGCAAAGAAAGGAAGATACAGAGCAATTCAGAAGGAGCTAACCGGTTCCAGAGCCACCAGGTGGCGCTAACACTCCCATGGTCTGGCACTAACACTTTATAATAGTGATGGGATCCAGAGTTCACTACAACATAAAGATTCAGTCTCGTTTGTACACTAAAAAGATTTGTTCGTAATATTTGTTCACTGAATCACTTACTGCTTTACTGGATCTCCAACTGCCAACCACTCCCAGAAGTGAAAAACGCTGCCGAATGGGTGGCATTCCTTTGCAGCTCAGGCGGCTGCAGCGTTGAAGATGTGCATCTGTGTTCATCTGGCTTTGTTACTGTAACTATCTCGCATTATTTCAATACCACATTAAATGTAAGCTCAGGGGAAATCCCCCAGTCAGTGATTCAATACAAAGCAGGTAATGAATCAGTATGTGACACCCCCCCCCCCCAACCATCCTGCTGTTGTGTCCTTGGGCAAGACACTTTACCCACCTTGCCACCAGTGTCCATGATACTGGTGTAATGGTTTCATTGTAAAGCACTATATAAATCCAATTGTGATGGTTCGCTCTGGCTGCTTATCATCCTCAGCTGCGTGCACAGCTGCTCTCCATCACGGCCAGGGCTATTTAGACTGCGCTGCCCTCAGATCAGCGCGGAGTCATCTGTCTCCATTCCTGATAAGACCTACACTCGCCTTCATCCTCGTTCCAGAGTCTTCTTGCCTCAGCCTACCCTTGTCTTCGTATCTCGTCTCCTGTCATCCGTCATCAGGAAGGATCATCATCACAGCTCCAAGTAAGCCCTCGCTTAATTCACCTTTGTCTTCACTCGTTCCCCTGTGCACAGGCGGAGATCCGTGGCGGCAGACCACTCTCCCTCCTGGTGGCGGACCGAGCTGCACCGCGCTTCCCTGGACTCTCTAACCACCTCCAGCTGCAACTGGGACAGCGGGCACTGTTTTCCTGGCTGGAGCCACCGAGCTGAACCTGAGCCTAACACCATCTCTACAAACAGTAAGCACTGGACAATTCTGTACATCCCCTCCAGGGTCCGCCAGTAACTCTCCCTGTCTCTGTTTGTCCTTAGGGTTGCCAGGTTGCACGGTGCTCTGCTCGCCCCCAGCTGCTACACTATCACACACACACACACGCACACACACACACACTAATCACAATAAAGATAATTGTATCTACTTTTGAGTCTGAGTCTGCTCTCTGGGTCGGTAAACCATGTCAGTACAACTCTGCCAAAGCGACACAGCAGACAGCGCGCTAGCGTGCAAAGTTAACAACCTAGAGGCTCGAGTAGATCAATTAGCTTACCAACAGCAGATCATCCTTACTCAGCTGACCCGTATAACTGATCGGTTGGATCGCCTGGCAGGTCCGCAGGCTTTCCCTCCTGCCCCAAGTAGCGCTTCTGCTCCTGCTAGCTCCCTACCCGGCCAACCCGCGCAGGCTCCCACATCCCGGCTTACACTAATCCCCACTCCCACCCGCTTTAGTGGTAAGCTAGGGGAAGCCAGGGGGTTCATTCTCCAGTGCGAGATAGTTTTTCAGCGGGTGCCCGGGGACTTTCCCACAGACCATAGCCGTATCGGCTACGTTGTCAACCTCCTGGAAGGGCGAGTGCTAGCTTGGGCATATGCAATAATGGCTAGGGCGAATTACGCTAGCTTCACATTTAACCAGTTCGTCAGCGAGTTCAACGAGGTGTTCAACCACTCCGACCGAGACAGTGTGCTTACCTCCCGGCTGTTAAACCTGAGACAGGAAACCAAATCCGTAGCAGACTATGCTGTCGATTTCCAGGTGGTGGCCACAGAGGTGGGGTGGGAGGACGTCTTGCTATGCAGTATTTTCATCAGGAGCCTTAGCCCTAGCCTGCAGGATGAGCTAGCCCGCTTAGAAAAGCCAAGTAGGCTAACTGAGTTGATTTCCCTAGCCATTAGCCTTGATAACAGGCTAAGGGAGCGGGCAACCGAGCATAAAGCTTCCGGTCGCTCGGGCACCCACTATCCCCGCTCCCTACAGTCCCCCCTATTGGCCCTACCGCCCTCTGATTCCACGGATGCCCTGGAGCCAATGGTAGTAGGACAGTCTAAGCTGCCGTTAGCGGAGAAACAGCGCTGCCGCGAGCTGGGGTTGTGCTACTACTGTGGGAGCGAGGAGCATGAGGTAGCGTCATGTCCCATACAGCCAAAAGAGGGAGTCCGTGCGTCGCAGTAGGGGACTCACGGACTCACCTCAATCTGATCACCTCTCTAGATTTCTCCTTCCTATCCGCTTCATTCATAATCAGACTGAAATAGCCACACACGCCTTGATTGATTCGGGGGCTGAGCAGAGCTTCATCTCGGGGAACTGGCAACCTGGCTGGGGCTCCCTGTCAATCGTTAAAGACCCCACTCAAACTTATTGCCCTGTCTAAAGCCCCTCTTGCCGTAATATCTCAACAGACCGCCCTGGTGTCAGTTATTGTGTCTGGTAATCATCGGGAGGAGCTGAGGTTGTTCGTGCTGCCGGTTTCCTCTTCCCCGGTAATCCTCGGCTATCCCTGGCTCCGACTTCATAACCCGTCTATTGACTGGCGCTCTGGGAGCGTGGTTTCATGGAGCTCATTCTGCCTCAGTGCCTGCCTGCAGTCCGCTGCTTGCTCGCCGTCCGTGCCCCTGGGTGCCCCCATCACCCACCCTCCCGACTTGTCCAAAGTCCCTCCGGAGTATCACGACTTGGAGGCCGCCTTCAGTAAGACCCAGGCCCTATCCCTCCGCCCTCACTGCCCATACGACTGCGTGATCAATCTCCGTGCTGGAGCCCCGCTGCCGTCGAGTCGACTCTACAGCCTGTCAGCACCGGAGCGGGAGGCTATAGAGGCCTGTATTAAGGAGTCATTAAACTCGGGCATAATCCGGCCTTCATCCTCGGCGGTTGAAGCAGGGGTTTTTTTTGTGGGCAAGAAAGACGGCTCACTGAGGCCATGTATTGACTTTCGGGAGTTAAATAATATCACCATCAAGGACAAGTACACCCTTCCCTTAATTAACACGACGTTCGATTCCCTCCGGGGGGCCTCCTGGTTCACCAAGTTGGACCTCCGCAATGCTTACCATCTGGTGTGGATCCGGGAGGGCGACAAATGGAAGACGGGCTTCTGGACCCCTAGCGGGCATTTTAGTATCTGGTGATGCCGTTTGGGCTGACCAACGCCCCCGCCGTATTCCAGCGCCTCATTATTGATGTGCTGAGGGACTTTTTGGGTTCATTCATTTTTGTCTATTTGGATGATATCCTGATTTTTTCCTCAGTCCTTGGATGAGCATCGGGTGCACGTGAGGCGAGTATTGCAGTGGCTCCTGGAGAGCAAGCTCTTCGTCAAGGCCGAGAAGTGTGTGTTTCACACCTCCAAGACATCTTTTCTTGGATTCTTCATCTCCCACAATGAAATCATCCCGGACCCCGACAAGGTAAAAGTGGTGGTAGATTGGCCCACTCCTTCCTTCAGGAAGCAGCTCCAGCAGTTTTTGGGATTTGCCAATTTGTACCGCTGCTTCATTAAAAATTAAAATATTATTGCTCTTCCTCTGACCCGTCTTACATCTTCCAAGGTGCCCTTCTGGTGGACGGAGGAGGCGGCAGCGGCCTTTGCTGAGCTCAAGGGTAAATTCTCTTCCTCTCCCATTCTGGCACAGGTGGATCCCGCCCTTCAATGCCTGGTAGAGGTGGATGCCTCAGACTCGAGGGTTGGAGCCATGCTATCCCAGCACTCCCCGGTTGATGGCAGGATCCGTCCCTGTGCATTCTTCTCCCGTCGTTTATCTCTGGCAGAGCGAAATTATGACATCGGTGACAGGGAACTCCTGGCGGTCAAGCTCGCACTGGAGGAGTGGCACCATTGGCTGGAGGGGGCCTCCCAGCTGTTCGTTGTCTGGACGGATCACAAGAATCTGGAGTACCTCAGGATGGCCAAGCACCTGAATGCTCGCCAGGCCCGATGGTCCCTGTTCTTCGGACGCTTCAATTTCACCATCACCTACTGCCCCGGGTCCAAGAATACCAAGCAGGACGCCCTGTCCAGACAGTTTGCCCCGGATGCTACGGAGGTGGCAGAGCATCCTATTCTCCCCCCGTCGTGCATCATGAGCGCCTTCTTGTGGAGCATCAAAGAAAGGGTCCTGAGAGCGCAGGAGGCTAAGGCGGACCCGGGCGGGGGGCCAGCGGGGAGACTGTTTGTCCCATCTGCCATTCGGGGTGAGGTGATCCACTGGGCCCACTTTTCCAGGTTCTCGTGCCACCTGTGGAAGGCTGGCACGGTGGCGTTCCTTCAAAGGACATTTTGGTGGCCTTCGCTCCAGAAGGACGTCGGAGAGTACATCCGCGCCTGCCCCCAGTGCACCGCTGGCAAGATGTCCTCTTCTCCTCCGGCCGGTCTACTCCACCCTCTCCCCACTCCCGGCAGGCCCTGGTCCCATGTGGCGTTGGACTTCATTACCGGTCTCCCACCTTCTAACCACCACACTGTAATGCTCACCATCGTAGACAGGTTTTCTAAGGCCGCCCACTTCGTTCTCCTACAGGGGCTGCCTACGGTGAGGGAGACGGCGGATCTTCTCGTTCAGCATGTGGTGAGATTACATGGTATTCCCCTGGACATCGTTTCCGACCGGGGACCCCAGTTTATTTCCCAGGTGTGGAGGTCATTTTGCAACGCCCTCTGGATACCACCCGCAGAGTAACGGACAGTGTGAGTGAGAGAACCAGGAGTTGGAGGCTGCGCTGCGGTGTGTTGCCACCGCCAACCTGGCGTCATGGAGCACCCACCTCCCATGGATCGAGTATGCTCATAATACTACCGTCTCTTCAGTGATTGGCATGTCCCCGTTTGAGGCCTCGCTGGGCTACAACCCCCCCGTTGTTTCCTGAAGAGGAGAAGGATATCGCCATTCCCTCCGTCCGAGCCCACCTGAGGCGCTGCTGCCAGCTGTGGAGAGCGACCTGGACCACACTATGATGCACGGCAGAGCACAACTCCACGACCGCTAATCGTTGCAGGACGCCGGCCTCTCCCTACCGGGTGGGTCAGCAGGTATGGCTATCTACCAAACATATTAACCTGAAGGCGGAGGTGAGGAAAATGTCTCAGCGGTTCTTTGGGCCTTTCGCCATAACCTGTATTATCAACTCTGTGTCTGTGCGCCTAGCTCCCCCCCCCCCCCGGCATCTGTCCAACCTTCCATGTCTTGCAGGTCAAGCCTTTCTGTTTCAGCCCTCTGTATCCCCCTCCCAGGTCTCCACCTCCGCCAGTGGTGGTCGACGACGACCCGGCGTGGAAGGTCAATGCCATCCTGGATGTCCGCCACCGGGGTCACGGCCTGCAGTACCTGGTGGACTGGGAGGGTTACGGCCTGGAATGGAGGTCCTGGGTGCGTCCCTCCTTCGTGTTGGACAATCACCTCATCAGGGACTTCCACCGGACGCACCCAGGTAAGCTGGATTGGCTGCCGAGAGGCGTCTCGTAGGGGGGGAGTACTGTGATGGTTCGCTCTGGCTGCTTATCATCCTCAGCTGCGCGCACACCTGCTCTCCATCACAGCCAGGGCTATTTAGACCGCGCTGCCCTCGGATCAGAGCGGAGTTGTCTGTCTCCATTCCTGATGAGACCTACACTCACCTTCATCCTTGTTCCAGAGTCTTCTTGCCTCAGCCTACCCTCGTCTTTGTGTCTCATCTCCTGTCATCCGTCGTCAGGAAGGATCACCATCACAGCTCCAAGTAAGCCCTCGCTCAATTCACCTTTGTCTTCACTCGTTCCCCTGTGCACAGGCGGAGATCCGTGGTGGCAGACCACTCTCCCTCCTGGTGGCGGACCGAGCTGCACCGCGCTTCCCCGGACTCTCCAACCACCTCCAGCTGTAACTGGGAGAGCGGGCACTGTCTTCCTGGCCGGAGCCACCGAGCTGAACCTGAGCCTAACACCATCTCTACAAACAGTAAGCACTGGACAATTCTGTACATCCCCTCCGGGGTCCGCCACTAACTCTCCCTGTCTCTGTTTGTCCTTAGGGTTGCTAGGTTGCACGGTGCTCTGCTCGCTCCCAGCTGCTACACTATCACACACACACACACACACACACACGCACACACACACACACACACACACTAATCACAATAAAGATAATTGTATCTACTTTTGAGTCTGAGTCTGCTCTCTGGGTCAGTAAACCATGTCACCAATCCACTATTATTGTTGATGTGAAACACTGGTCACATTGCAGTGTGTCTTTTGGCTAAAAACTTTTAAACAAGCAGATGTGGATGTCAAATAAAAACAGATTCAGCAACTAAACAATATAATTCTCTCCTCAAATGTTTTCAGAGTCACTTTTTTTTGGTTCTATTTTCAAGATATTAGAGAAAGTTTATTGTCGAAGTGGCACCATGCTGGATCCATTTACATCCTGCAGGACAGCCTTTGGTAGACAAGTCGTCCAATAAAAGCAGCTCAGGGTTTGCGGAGCTGCAAAAGACTGTAGGGCTAGGAGAGCTGTCAATCAAAGTGTACAAGATTCAGACACTGATTCAGCACGCAGTTGGATCCGACTTTTCGCGACTTAGTACAGTACATTCACCCATACAAACTAGCACATACGGACAGATTGTTTGAAAACATTACATCAGTATTGGACAGTTACACTGGCAACTAGGAGTTTTAAAGATGTGTTCATATATTTACATTTGATGGAAAGATCAAGAACAGAACAAAAAAAAGAAAATGTTGGAGTGTCTGCAGTGGAAAAAGAGCACTCCTTTGCCAGGATAAGCCATAACAAAGGCCCTGTTTTGATGGTCATCAGCAGACTTTTGCACTAGACTTCACGCCAGATGCCAGTGTTTTTGTTAGTGTCTGTCAGTGCATTGTCTGTTTTTTACGCTTTGCATCACACCATCTAATTACCAGTAGACAGTGTGCCCACTTTGCCCTGAGAGGTGGAAGCTCATCTCAAAGAGGTGCGGTGGCGCACAATCTAATGCGCATCACTGTAACGGTATGGTGCATTTCATGACAATCCGCTTTTGATCATGAAAAAGGAGGCCTATCTTCAGAAGTACATTGTTTAATGCTTTTTCAGTGACGTGTTTTAAAATCACACAGCTTCGGAGCTCATGAGCAAACAACACACGCTAGGATTTTCAGTTATTTTAATGGAGAGAGTTGTAACAGTCATAATATGTGACCCGTGCTGGCAAAATGAGTCAGAATACGCACAGTCTAATTACGAGCTACAGGCACTAGAAGTCAAAAATCATGATTTTGGTCGAAATTAAGATTTTGACAAAAATGAGTCCATAAAAGCATCGTCTATTGATCCAAACGGTCAAATAGCAAATAAATACCTTAAATCACCTTTGTTTGAAGGTTTTGTACAAGTCATGTCTTCAGAAATTAGTCCTTTGTTTCAATTTTCCTTAGAAAATTAGTGTATTTCTTTGCTCACTGGTGGCAAGTCCTAGGAAAACCCCCGTCAGTGCCTGGTATCATTGTAAAGCTTGGAACTCCTACTTTCTAAAAATACACATGGAATTCCAGAAGACGTAACTCAGGACTAATAGAATGCGAGTTTTCAAACCAGCCAAGACATAAACAATTTTGGCTTGTTGCTGGCTGGTCAGTTTTTGCCCAGTTCCTACAAATTATATATCATTTTGAAAGTCTTTCAATACAGAATATGAAAATAGCAAAACTTAAGTTTTGAAACTTTCCTCATTCCGACTCATTTTGCCAGCACGGGTCACATATATGATCACACACTGAATAGTTTTTTATTCCATCCACACTCTCATTTTTATTGCAGACTTACTATTGGAGTCTATAGATTAGGCATTAAAGTGTTAATTTCTAAGGGAATAAATGAATGAACAAGGAGTGTGCAGCATTTTACTTTTCACTGGAACTTCCCAGAGAGACAGGAGATGCGTTCACATCTGCCTCAGCCATGTGCTCCTGGGTTTCCAGCCGGGCTGAGGCTTCCCACACCATGCCTACGGTCGTGGTTCTCCCCCAGTAAGCGCTCCAACTGCCACCCGTCAGCTCTGCGAAGGGGCTGCCGAGGGCGTGCTCGCTTCACGGCAGGTGTTGGCAGCGGACAGGAAGCCACGTCAGATCTTCTCCTTCCCTCCCACCCTGGAGGGATACAGAGAGCCACAAACCTTGGCAGACCCCCACACGAGACGGGGAAGACCTTCGGTCAGCAAAAGCAACAGGAGAGGGAGCACTCCATTTTCCCACGGGCTGGGAGCGTCTTCCACACCATCGTTAATGAAAGTTTATGAAAATTTGCACAGGCATCATCATCTTTTTCCTTAAGTTCCAAGCCCATTCATGTGTCTCTGTGTGTTGCATCTGTGCATACCACATTAAACCATTCAGCTGATTTTTCAATCCAGCATTCTTCCCTGTTTGTTCTCTCTAAAATAACTTACTGGGCATCAGAATTGGGCAAGTCACTAAAAAAAATAGTAACTAATTACAGTTACTAGTTACTGTTGTATAGGAATTTGGACTATGGGGCTTACTGTAGCCAACGGCAGGCAGTTGATGTGGTGATGTCAGGCGGGCTACGGCCAGTTTGTATACTGAGTGTGAATCTCAATAAAGTTCAGTTGGTTGCTCGGTTCAACATGGCTCAGGTCTCCCGTTATTAGGACAAAACCCTTACTTCTTTTCAAAAGTAACTGAGTTACTTACCAGTTACTGCATGATTAAAGTAACTAGTTACTTGGAAAAATAACTTTGACGTTACTTTTAAATGCATAGTTAAATCATCTTGCACACATAGTAATTTAATTAACGGATTACATTATGGGCTTATTAATATCAGGCTGAAAACAGACTGTTTCAGACAGAGCTTTTAGAACATGTTCAGTCTGCTTTATACTGCCTTGAAAGCTCTTACTGTAGAAAAAAATGAAGAAAATCAACACAAAATTGCCAGTAATTTCCTCATTTTGGAGTGAGAAATAGGGTTTGTGGCATGAGAGAGAGTGAAAAAGAGTGAGAATCACTCCAAAAGAGTGAGTTGGCAACACCGCATAAAGCTATCAATGTTTCTTACCTTTATGATAATGGATTTAATCCAGTGTGCAGTGATCCAAAGAAAATGTCCATTATCCACAGTCCAAATGTCTGCTGTGACAGATACATGATCCAGTCCTTTAAATTCCTTTTGGAGATCAAAATCCATTTTTGAATAATCTTTATCCAGGTAGCAAGTAAATGTGTTTTAACTTCAGTGGCTCACAGTCTCAGTAGTCTGATGGAAAATGACTGTTATCAGATCTTCAGTCTGTAACGATGTATCTGGCAATCAGTCGGTTTAATTCTTGCTGGGTCACAAACTGTTCAGATCCATACCTGTGCTTGAAATCCAGCATGGTTGTTCAGATAGCGTAAATCCACTAACACGGTGCTAGCATAGCATTAGCTTTGATCTTGTTGCTGTTCAGGCACTTCTGAAGATTGCAGTTGGTTTCACGGCCTACAAACATGATTTTGTCCTTAACCACTACAAAAGAAAAATAATCTGTCTGTTTCCACAAAAACAAAGTAGCTTCATCTTTTCCCAGCAGGAGCAAGCTCCATTTGTGGCTGCTGGCTGCAGCTGTGAAGAGGCTCTTTGCAACATTGACTGACGACTCGTTAGCTACGTAGGGTCAGTTTGCATTTATTTGCGATAAAAATATCTATCCGTATTAATAAAATGAGTAACGCGAGTAATACGTCTGATCACATTTCAGTAACTGTAACACATTACTGAATTTTTAAAGAGTAATTTCATTATACAGCAAGTTACTGCAAAAGTAGTGGCATTACAGTAATATGTTACTCCCAACTCTGCTGGGCATCAACTGTGATTGATGTCTTCCTTATTACTGAGCAACGTTAGTATCGTCTGCATTTTTACTCACATGCACAGGCTTTAATCACTGCAAAACCCGTCTTAAACAAGCCGTCATGATCAGAGTTCACTTCAGATAATGCGCCTCTTTGCATTAAAGGGATTGGCAGGAGCGCTTTGGATTGGATTATCCAAAACACATCTCTGAATGATTAGACCGGCCTCTTTGCACCTTCTGCCCTGTGGAAAATTCACGTCTGCGCTGTTGTGATAAAGAAATGAACTTGGAAACACCCATAAACGCGTTCTGTGTCAGTAACAGCTGATGACTGACTGTGTCCTTGTAATATAGCCCTAAGTGTTTGGAAGTTATTCAGTTAAAGGCTGAGCAGCCTGTTGGTGTGTTAAAAAGGTTTTATGGTAGTTTTGTGAGCACTAGGAGGATGAGGCTAATTAATTGGCATGTAATCCAGTGTTATTATCAGAATAGCTAAATGACACACAGAGTTGTCAGCAGTGTTGGGAGTAATGCGTTACAAAGTAACGGGTTACTGTAACGCCACTACTTTTGCAGTAACGTGCTGTGTAACGGAATTACTTTAAAAGTTCAGTAAGGCATTACAGTTACTGAAATTTGATCAGGTGAGTTAATCATTACTTGTTTTATTAATATGGATAGATATTTTTAGCGCAGATGAAGGAATATACAAACTGACCCTACGTAGCTGATGCAGCCGTCAGTCGACATGACCTGTTGCAGAGAGCCTGAGTCTTTTAATTACTGAGTGGAGGAAAAGATGAAGCTACTTTGTTTTTGTGGAAATAGATTATTTTTTCCTTTGTCACGGTTAAAGACAAAAGCATATTGGTGGGTTTCAAACTAACGTGCCGGTTGAGACTTAGGGCAGTCTTCAGGTCTCACAACGCTAGTGCTATGCTATGCTAACAACACCGTGAAGTGGCTCTACTGTATTCTGAACAGCCACGGCTGGATGTAAAGTGGAAATACTCTTGTCTCAACACCCATGGCTGGATTTCAAGCACAGGTATGCATCTGGACAGTTTGTGACCCAGCAAGAATTAAACCGACTGATTGCCAGATACGTCGTTCCAGACTGAAGATTCCATCAGACAGCTGGACTATGATCCACTGAAATTAAAATGCATTTACTTGCTACCTGGATAAAGATTATTCAAAAATGGATTTGATCTCTGTTATGTATGGTAAAATACCTTAATAAAGGATGAGGCCAGATGGCTGGATGAACACAGCTTTATTAAAGGATGTCAGAATAGCGGACACACAATTGGCACCAGGCAGAGGGCACCGGTCGAAGAGAGCTGCATCATGGATGCCCTCTGCTATTTATAGGGCGGTGCAGTGGCGGAACAGGAAGTGCCCGCCACTACACTGCACTTCACAATAAGGTGCCAAATACTAACACCACAATCTCCAAAAGGAATTTGAGGGACTGGATCATGTCTCTGTCACAGCAGACATTTGGAATGTGGATAATGGACATTTTCTTTGGATCACTGCACATCGGATTAAATCCGTAATTATAAAGGTAAGATGAGTAAGATAAAGGTAAGATAAAGTAATCATAAAGGTAAGATAAGATATGCAGTGCTGCCAGCTCTAACTCCAAAATGAGGAAATTACTGGCAATATCATGTTGATTTTCTTCAGATTTTTCCCACAGTAAGAACTCTCAAGGCAGGATAAAAGGTTTTTAGCCTGACATTAATAAGCCCGTAATGGAATCCATCAATTAAATTATCTTGCTATGTGTGCAAGATGTCCCACCCGCAGAACATTTTACATTGGTTGGACACTGGATAAAATGGTAAGGGATTTAAATCTAGAGCTGTAAATCAGGTATGTGTCTCTAAGTATATTACCAATTTTCTCCAGTTTTAGAAAAAAAACTGTTGCTACACAAATATTGGAGTATATGGAGTCTAATAATCACTTACATCCTCTCTATGACCAAATTATTCAGCTGAGAGCGCTAACTCCTACTTAAGTGAACAAATTAAAAACAAAAGATGGCGGCAGCAGGTAGCAGCGGCTTAACAGGTGCTGATGCTTTACCTTTTCAAATGAAATCTAGGAAGCCGCCTGACTTGACAAATGCACTAATAACCTGGGCTCTGTGGCCATCAACAAAATGCGTCAAAGCCCAGGCTTTTAATGTGTTAATCGTAGCGCTCTATTTGATGGCTCTCACTACCACGCAACTGTATGGAAGCTGGGCTGCTGCCCGCGGACGCACAGGAGCTCATCCAGCTGATCCATCTGACCGACCAGCTGTATCCCTGGACTCCTGGAGCCAGTACATCATCTACTCCAACGTGTTGGATGGAGGACGGGCACTTGCTCAAACTAAGCATAACGTGCATCACACACGGAGAGCTGCTCCGACAAAAGTCCAGCGGGGTAATGCTGCTTTACTCTGCATTATTTTACTGCTCTGTGGAGATGTTCACCTCAACCCTGGACTGGTGGACGCCCAGCAGCCGCAGCAGGTGACTACAGCAGCAGCAGCACCGGTGACCTGTATCCGAAACGATTCCATCACAGTGTTTCAAGGTAACGCACGCCATGTGTCTAAGATGACAAACAACAGCTGCTGTAACCAACTAAACTCGTTACAGACGGCCTTTGCCTTCAAACAACACAAAACCAAACTGTTTCAAACTGTCAATCATGCATCTGTAGCCTACTGTGGAATGCACAAAGAAAGCCAAAGGGAATATTTGGAGGGCATTTAAACATACGCAGCGTTATTTCAAAAACAGAACAACTGGAACATTTACTCACAGACTCAAATCTGGATTATCTGTGTCTCACAGAAACTTGGATGAACACCATGACTCCTCTATCTGTGTTTACAATCCCCGGATACAATGTTTACACACGAGACCGAGGGAAAGGAAAAGGGGGCGGGGTTTTGATTTACGTTAAAGACTGCATTGACAGTTACCAGATAGACACCTCCGATCAAACTCTGGAACGTGTCGTGGTCACAATAAGGCTGTCTTTTGGTGACTCATGGGGAGTGCATAATTGTATAGCATCTTAGACAAGAACAAAGAGCAGAGTTTCCCTGGGAGATAACAGGGAGGTGTGAAGGTTGAATGCAGTGTGATCTTTTGTGTGTTAGAAACTTCTGGAAGGAGGTTAAAGGATTAAGGAAGTGAATACAATGTGACCTTTTGTGTGTTAGAAGCTTCTAGAAGAATGCCATGCTTTTTAAGAGGAGAGTCTCTGCTGAGTATTCATTCTGACTATGCTTCGTGTGAGATGTGTAATAAACTGTCTGAGTCAAATCCGCCTCGTTATTTTACCACGCTCCACAACTGGTGACCCAAGACGAATCATGGAACACGGCGAAAGATCCCCGGAGCCAGCCTCGTTGAGAGCCCCCAGCCAAGCATATGCTGTTGCATCAAGCTACCGGATTTTGGCAGCACAGTCCGCGCTCCTGGTTCCACCTAGTTGAGCGCAGTTCGCCCTCCGGGGATATCGGTGGATGACACCGAAGTTCCACTATGTGGTCGCAACGCTTGACGCCCGCACGGCTCAAGCACGTGGAGAGCCTGCTCGATCCAGGCCACCAACCAACGACAAGTACGGCGCGCTGAAGGCTGCACTCATTCAGCACTACACACTCTCGGATGGTGAGAGAGCAGAGAGACTCCTGACGCGGACTGGGTTAGAGATGGGTCGGCCATTGACCTGATGGAGAAGATGCTGAGATTAAAGGGCACGGACAACGACCATTTCATTTTTAACCCACCTCTTCCTCCGGAACCTTCCGTCAGCAACGAGAGCGACCCTGGCCAATTCGCCGTTGCTGACCAAGCGTGACCTAATCGTGCGCTGGCCCGAGAAGCAAACCGGATTCATCATCGCCAGCAGAGAGTTCACGACCATGGCGGCAGCAACGGAGCTCAGCGCGATGGCCGGAGGAGGCGAGGAGCCATCGACGGCAGCAGCAGAGCCACCGACGACAGCAGCAGCGGGGGCCAAAGAACGCGGGGGAGACACCCTTTGTTTCTACCACCACCGCTTCGCAGAGAGGGCACGCAAATGTATACCACCGTGCCAGTTCAAGTGCTCGGGAAACGCCAAGACCGGGGGTCGGTAGCAGCCGCGACCCTCGGGGAGGAGAACAAGCTGCTCTACTTGACGGACGCACGCTCGGGGAGGCATTTCCTAGTGGACACCGGCGCCCAGATGAGTTTCATCCTGCCGACCTACGCCAACCGGCTGGCAGGATCTAGCGGCCCCGAGATGGCAGCAGCAAACGGCTCGGAGATTAAGACCTTTGGTGAGAGGACTCTTCTCCTGTCTCTACACGGCCGTACATTTGAGTGGACTTTTGTCATAGCAGCATTGAATTTCAATATACTGGGGGCTGATTTTTTGTGCACACATGGTTTGTTGGTTGATGTCGCTAACAGGTGCCTAGTTAATGCACTGTCCTTTGATTCTATCCCCTGTATAGCTCGAGCGTCCCGGCCAACAGCACAAGCCAACGTCACAGCTGCATGCGGTAAGTTCCACACACTGCTCACTCAGTTCCCAGCATTCACTGTCCCGACATTTTCGGCAGCCATCGCTAAACACGGGGTGGAGCATTTTATCACCACCACCGGGCCGCCCGTTTTTGTAAAACCTCGGCGCTTGGACGCAGCTAAACTTGCCATAGCGCGCGAGGAGTTCGCCAACCTGGAGAGGTTGGGCATCATCAGGCGTTCAAACAGCCCATGGGCTTCCCCGCTACACATGGTCCCTAAAGCTGAGGGTTCATGGCGACCTTGCGGGGATTTCTGCAGGCTAAACAACGCCACAGCGCACGACCGCTACCCAATTCCTCACATTCAGGATTTTTCCGTTCACCTGGCAGGAGCGCGCGTTTTTTCTAAAATAGACCTGGTCCGCGGTTACCACCAACTCCCAGTGCGCGCTGAGGACATACCCAAAACAGCGGTGATAACTCCGTTCGGTTTATTTGAGTTTTTGCGCATGCCATTTGGGCTTAAAGGGGCTGCACAGACGTTCCAACGCATGATGGATGCAGTGCTGCGCGATCTCCCTTTCATGTTCGTCTACTTGGACAATATCTTGGTAGCCAGCGCGTCCGAAGACGAACACGAAACCCACCTCACGACGGTTTTCCGGAGGTTGGAAGAGCACGGGTTAATAATCAACCCAGTGAAATGTCAGTCCGGGGTGACGGGGATTGATTTTTTGGGGTACCGCGTCTCTCCTGAAGGAGCAGTACCACTGCCTGACAAAGAGTGCGCAGTAGCAGATTTTCCCCGGCCGCAAACGGTCAAGGCGCTACAAGAATTTTTGGGAATGGTGAATTTTTATAACCGTTTCCTTCCCCGCGCAGCGCAGCTCATGCAACCACTGTACGCCGCGCTCAGAAAACAGAAGCCCGCGGATAAGGTCGAATGGACCCCAGAGCGAGAGCGGGCATTCTCGGAAGTCAAAGCAGCCCTGGCAAATGCCACATTGCTGGCACATCCAGACCCAACGGCCCGCATAGCACTCACCACTGACGCTTCAGATGTGGCCATAGGGGCGGTCGTGGAGCAGCGCGTAGCCGGGGCTTGGCAGCCGCTCACCTTTTTCAGCAGGACTTTGCGCGACAGTGAACGTAAATACAGCGCATTCGACAGGGAGTTGCTGGCTCTCCACCTGGCCATTCGCCACTTCCAGTTCTGGCTGGAAGGGCGCAGTTTCACCGCGTTCGTTGACCACAAGCCGTTAACATTCGCGATGGCCAAGGTTTCAGAACCGTGGTCGGGCCGGCAGCAGAGACAGCTGGCCGCGATCTCAGAGTTTACTACCGATATTCAGCATATCTTGGGTAAACTGAATGTAGTGGCAGACTGCCTCTCGCGCGCTGTGGTGGCCCCAGTCTGTGTGGGGATAGATTACGCAGCCATGGCCGTGGAGCAGGTTAGCGATGTGGACGTGCGCCGCTCCAGTCTGGACCAACAGGGTTAAGGCTGGAGAGCAGGGTGCTGCAAGACGGCATGCCCCCCCTAATCTGTGATGTCTCCACGGGGCGCCTGCATCCCGTGGTCCCGGCCGTGTGGCGCCGCCGCGTGTTTGACTCGATTCATTCTTTGGCGCACCCAGGAGTGCGCGCGTCGGTCAAAATGGTAGGAGAGAAATTCGTGTGGCCGAGCCTTCGCAAACAAGTGAAAGAGTGGGCAGCAGCCTGCATGGCGTGCCAGGGAGCCAAAGTACACAGACACACGAAGGCTCCCTTGGAGCCGTTTTGCATCCCAGCTAAGAGGTTCGACCATGTTCACGTGGACCTCGTGGGCCCCCTCCCGCCATCACAGGGGTGCACGCACCTTCTGACAATGGTGGACCGCACCACGCGCTGGCCGGAAGTGGTTCCACTGGCGGCAACCACAGCCGAGGAGGTGGCGCGCGCGTTTTTAACAGCATGGGTTTTGGAGTCCCGTCGGATATTACGTCCGACAGAGGCCCTCAATTTGTTTCCGAACTCTGGTCAACAATGGCCCGCAGCCTGGGTATCACAATTCACCGCACAACCGCGTACAATCCGCAGGCTAATGGGTTATGCGAACGTTTTCACAGGTCATTGAAAGCGGCTCTCAGGGCGTCACTGACGGATGCAAATTGGGTAGACAAGCTACCGTGGGTTTTATTGGGGTTACGTTCTGCGCCTAAAGAGGATCTGGAAGCTTCCCCGCTGAACTCGTTTTTGCGCAGCCACTTCGGCTGCCCGGGAGTTTCTTCCAGATAATCCCCGCGCCGGGCAAGCTCCCCTGTCTCAGCTGTTGCAGCGTAGCATAGACACAAGCACGCTGCCGGGCCCTGCTCACCACAGTTTTCCGCGCGTTTTTGTGCCTAAAACTTGAAAAACGCGAGTTTGTTTTGTCAGACACGATGCCCATCGCCCTCCACTGCGCCCACCTTATGATGGACCGTTCAGAGTGCTGAAACAGGGACAAGCATTTTTTGCTAGATTTGGGGGGTAGGAGGGGAAAAGATTGGCATAGACAGACTCAAATCCCGCTTTTGTGGTTGGCGACGAGCAAGTGCTGTTGGCGAGGGCCCCTCGCATGGAAGACCCCCACGGGAGCTTCCCAGAGAAAAGATTTCCCAGAGCATCCCCCACACGACAGACTTTACCCCTCAAAACAGCAGTCCCCCAGCATGACAGCACCGCGGAGGTGGTGAATCCTGGTTACAGCAGATACGGAAAAGACTGAAGCCCAAGCAGCATTTGATTGATGTTTAATGATTTTACCACAGCATATGGACTGTCATTCTATTGTTCTAATCCAAGACACTCGGGGGGGTCGTTTGGTGACTCATGGGAGTGCATAATTGTATAGCATCTTAGACAAAACAAAGAGCAGAGTTTCCCTGGAGATAACAGGGGAGGTTGAAGGTTGAAATGCAGTGTGATCTTTTGTGTGTTAGAAACTTCTGGAAGGATGTTTAAGATTAAGGAAGGAATGCAATGTGACCTTTTGTGTGTTAGAAGCTTCTAGAAGAATGCCATGCTTTTTAAGAGGAGAGTCTCTGCGAGTATTCATTCTGACTATGCTTCTGTGTGAGATGTGTAATAAACTGTCTGAGTCAAATCCGCCTCGTTATTTACACGCTCCACAGTCTCCCCAAATGTCATTTATTGTACTCTCTGTGTATCGCCCACCAAATGCAACTAATGACTTTATTCTGGTTTGGCCAAAATCTTAAAGAAATATGAAAGAAAGGAAATATTGCTAATGGGTGATTTTAATATAAACTGGCTTGATAAAGCACGAAGAAAAAGGCTGAAAGATACTACCAACTCGACACAAATGACACAATTAATAAATAAACCTACAAGACTGACTAAAAATTCACAAACTTTGATTGACCTAATTTTTAGTAATAAGCCAGATAGGGTAACCAAAACATATAATTTGACAACAGGTTTGTCAGACCATAATCTTACTTTAGTAGCCAGAAAATTAAACAAACTAAGGTATAGGGATCAACAACAAATTAAAAAAATCATCTAAAATTTCTCGCATTCCAAAGAAAAATCAAATCTTCCTTGAGAATGATTTAAGCAAAATAAACACAGAGTTTCAAAATGACAAAACCTGTGACCAGTCATGTAGAAATATTATAACAGCTATAACAGATATTACTGCAAAATATACAGAATTGAAACAAAAAGTCCAATAAAAGGAGGCTGCCATGGTTTAACACCTCTCTTTGGGGCCTCATGAAACAAAGAGATATGGCCCTCAAAAAATTTCTTAAGTCAGGGCTGACCCCTGATCATTACACTTATAGAAGCTTGAGAAATAAAGTCACTATACAACTTCGAAAAGCAAAGGCTAACTTTTTTCTCAATATAATAAAGGATGCAAAAGGCAACAATAAACTTATTGGAGAAGCATGGATAAGCTATTGGGGAAAAGAAAAAACAAGATGTGATGACTTAAAGCTAAAAATAAATTCTGTTATCCAAAATAACAACACTGAACTGGCAAAACATTTTTAATGATTAATTTATAACTCTGTGTCACATTGGCAAAGAGTTTTTCTAAGCCAAACTGCACGTCATGAATTCCACTGTGATGCTCATTCTTTTAAACTGAGTAATGTAAGATGAAGTGAATATCTCTAAAATCATATCCAATCTTAAAATAGTAAAGCTAAAGACATATTTGGAATGGATACAGCTTTTCTGAAAGAACACAAAGAAATTTTTAACATCAGTATTAACAAAAATTATAAATCAATCCATAAATGAGAGTACCTTTCCCACAAGTTTTGAAAACAGCCATTGTACGGCCAGTGTACAAATCAGGTGATAAGCTCCAGGTCGCCAAATTACAGACCCATCAGCATACTCCCAACCATTTCCAAAGGCTTGGAGAAAGCTGTAGCACAACAGCTGGTGACCACCTTGACTCCAGGGCAGCACTAACCCTTTTCAGTTTGGTTTCAGGAAAGGATATTCCACTGAAACAGCATGCTGCTATCTATTAAAAACATCAAATCCAGCCTGGATGGGGGGAGGGGTAGTGGGGCTGTTTTTCTGACCTGCGAAAGGCTTTTGATACAGTCAACCACTCGAGTTTACTTTTAAACAAATTATCACAATTCACCCTTCATAAAAGTACACAAAATTGGATAGGGCATACCTCAGTGACAGACAGCAGTGGTAATTGTAAACAATGTTACATCTCCCTTAAAAAGCAGCAGCATGGGTGTACCGCAGGCTCTATTTTAGGGCCTTTGCTGTTTTACATTATATATTAATGATCTCCCGGTCTGTGTGTAATGCAAATATAATTATGTATGCTGACAACACTGTGGTAGTTTACTCATGGTAAAAACGACTGAAGAGGTGACTGAAAAATTAACACAGGAAATGAGAAAGTCTCACATTGGTTGAGGAATTCTTGTTTAACCTTAAACGTCGATAAAACTGTGTCAGTGTTTTTTTACTAATCGGCTACAAAATCCAAGAATTCTTGTCATATCTTGATAAAGGACAAAAAATTAAGAATGTGACTGAATTTAAAATATTTAGGTGTTACACTTGACTCAATTTAAGCTTTAAAAAACACATTAAAAAGATGACAAACACGGTCAAATTTAATTGTGCTAATTTCAAACATATCAGAAATTCACTATCTACTGAAGCATCAAGTATGTATCTAAATGCTATGATAATTCCACATTTTCTTTACTGTATGACAGTTGGTCACAGGTGTGTAAATCTGCCCTGAGGCCTCTGGAATCATTATACAAATATTCTATCAAGATTCATGACACGAAAAGACGAACATTCCATCACTGCCAATCCTGTCCAAATATAACCTGTTGAGCTTTGACAATTAATCATGTACACTACCGTTCAAAAGTTTGGGGTCACCCAGACAATTATTTTGTGTTTTCCATGAAAAGTCACACTTATCGTTACCACCATGAGTTTGTAAAATGAATAGAAAATATAGTCAAGTACATTGACAAGGTTAGAAATAATGATTTGTATTTGTAATAATAATTTTTTCCGTTCAAACTCTGCTTTCGTCAAAGAATCCTCCATTTGCAGCAATTACAGCATTGCAGACCTAACATGATTGCACAAGGGGTTTTCTAATCATCATTAGCCTTCTGACGCAATGAGCAAACACATTGTACCATTAGAACACTGAAGTGATAGTGGCTGGAAATGGGCTCCTATACACCTACCAGTGGGGGAAAAAAAAAGTATTTAGTCAGTCACCAATTGTGCACGTTCTCCACTTAAAAGATGAGAGAGGTCTCCAATTTTCATCATAGGTATACCTCAACTATGAGAGACAAAATGAGAAAAAAAAATCCAGAAAATCACATTGAAGGATTTTTTAATGAATTAATTTGTAAATTCCTCGGTAAAATAAGTATTTGGTCAATAACAAAAGTTCATCTCAATACTTTGTTATATACCCTTTGTTGGCAATGACAGAGGTCAAACGTTTTTCTGTAAGTCTTCACAGAGGTTTTCACACACGTGTTGCTGGTATTTTGGCCCATTCCTCCATGCAGATCTCCCTCTAGAGCAGTGATGTTTTTGGGGCTGTCGCTGGGCAACACGGACTTTCAACTCCCTCCAAAGATTTTCTATGGGGTTGAGCTCTGGAGACTGGCTAGGCCAGTCCAGACCTTGAAATGCTTCTTACGAAGCCACTCCTTCATTGCCCGGGCAGGTGTGTTTGGGATCATTGTCATGCTGAAAGACCCAGCCACGTTTTATCTTCAATGCCCCTTTTTTTTTTTTTTTTTTTTTTTTTTTTTTTTGTACTTATTTGTACCCGTAGGTAGATTTGGTTTGCAGTCTGGTGACAAGCCACCCAGCTGCCGCGTCGCTGCGTGCGCGAGCGCCCTAAACCTACATGTTTTGGTATGCGGGAGGAAACCGGAGAAATCCCGGAGTAAACCCACGCAACACGGGGAGAACATGCAAACTCCACACAGCTCACTGTTGGTCGGGGGGCTGGGATCGAACCCACGATCTCATGATCCCCACGATCCCCGGCCGAGGATAAACTGTGCTGCCACAGTGCTAAACCACTGCGCCACCGTGCAGCCCTTGGCTGATGGAAGGAGGTTTTCACTCAAAAATTTCACGATACATGGCCCCATCATTCTTTCCTTTACACGGATCAGTCGTCCTGGTCCCTTTGCAGGAAAAACAGCTCCAAAGTATGATGTTTCCACCCCCAGGCTTCACAGTAGGTCTGGGGGTTCTTTCTCCTCCAAACACGACAAGTTGAGTTTTTACCAAAAGTTCTATTTTGGTTTCATCTGACCATATGACGATTCTCGCCAATCCTCTCTCTGGATCATCAAATGCTCTCTAGCAAACTTCAGACGGGGCCTGGACATGTACTGGCTTCAGCAGGGGGACACGTCTGGCACTGCAGGATTTGAGTCCATGGCGGCGTAGTGTGTTACTGATGTAGCCCTTTGTTACTTTTGTCCCAGCTCTCTGCAGGTCATTCACTAGGTCCCCCAGTGTGGTTCTGGGATTTTTGCTCACCATTCTCGTGATCATTTTTGACCTCACGGGGTGAGATCTTGCGTGGAGCCCAGATCGAGGGAGATTATCAGTGGTCTTGTATGTCTTCCATTTTCTAATAATTGCTCCCACAGTTGATTTCTTCACACCAAGCTGCTTACCTATTGCAGATTCAGTCTTCCCAGCCTGGTGCAGGTCTACAATTTTGTTTCTGGTGTCCTTTGACAGCTCTTTGGTCTTGGCCATAGTGGAGCTTGGAGTCTGACTGTTTGAGGTTGTGGACAGGTGTCTTTTATACTGATAATGAGTTCAAACAGTGTGCCATAATACAGGTAATGATGGGAGGACAGAGGGAGCCTCTTAAAGAAAGAAGTTCATGTCTGTTAGAGCTCAGAAATCTTGCTTGTTTGTAGGTTACCAAATACTTATTTTTACACAAGGAATTTACCAATTAATTCATTAAAAATCCTTCAATGTGATTTTCTGGATTTTTTTTTTCTCATTTTGTATCTCTAGTTGAGGTATACCTATGATGAAAATTGGAGACCTCTCTCATCTTTTAAGTGGGAGAACGTGCACAATTGGTGGCTGACTAAATACTTTTTTGCCCCACTGTATCTAGATATTGCACCAAAAAACAGACATTTGCAGCTAGAATAGTCATTTGCCACATTAGCAATGTATAGAGTGTATTTCTGATTAGTTTAAAGTTATCTTCATTGAAAAAAAGTGCTTTTCTTTCAAAAATAAGGAAATTTCTAAGTGACCCCAAACTTTTGAACGGTAGTGTTATATAAATGTTGTGTCTTTTGTTTAAGGTATATCCATAACTCTGCTGCTCCTCCCTTAAAAAGGTTTGTTTCATTAAGTTCTGTATATACATCTCGGACAACTCGATCAACAGCACGCGCGAGTGCAGGATTCCTAAGCACAAGACAACATTAGCAAATTCAACATTTTCATGTGTGGCTATGCGACTGTGGAACATGTTACCAACAGAGTTACTGCAGTAACAGATATCCACACATTTCACGCTTGTGAAAAAACAGTTAATCCTCTAAGCAAACCTGTGGTCCATATGCTACTGTGATGTAAAGGTGCTTAGAGTGTAGTGATGACGACTGTGGGACCCAATAAGAGTCAGTGTTGGATGTGGAAAAATTGTTTATATGGATGGAGTTATAAAAATGTATTATTGTATGTTTTAGTTTTTATCAATGTTTTGGTTTCTTATCAATGTTATTAATGTCTGTTTTAGTTTTTTAGCAACGCTTGGTTTTAGTTTTTTTTAATCAATGTTTGTTTTTTTTTGTTTTTTTCCACAATATTTTTATTGAACCTTTTTTAACAAACATGACACGAACAATCAAACACTAACACTAAAGTAATTAAAAAAAAGAAAAAAAAAGAATATACTAAAAACACCAACAACCATTAACAAAAGCAAGTCAAACAATGCTCCTCTGTTTAGTCTAGGTAATCCATTACATAGGTATACATATTATACATTCACCAATTTGGAATTTACAAGGTCCACACACATCATTCACCTTCTTCTTCAGAAGTTATGTTTAATTTCTTTACATAATCAATGAAAGGTCTCCATATATTCTCAAACACATTTTCCTTTGATTTCAGTATGTATGTTATTCTTTCTAGTGGAAGGTTTGTTAACATCTGTCTTAACCACTGAGTCACATCTGGTCTATGAATCTTTTTCCACAATAGTTGGATCAATGTTTGGTTTTAGTTTTTTATCAATGCTTACTTGTAGTTTTAGCAAATGTCTGCTTTTATTAATGCTACCACCAGCCTGCCCAGGGACTACAGGTGGAAATTAGCACTTGTGCTATAACCTGGTACAATGCATCTTTCCTTTTTAAGGTCAATGTATATTGTGCATGTCCCTGCATAAATAAATAATTAAAAGAAAAAAAGAAAAGAAAAAAAAGTCAATAGATCAAGGTCACGTTGTGGGACCTGCTTTACTGGACCTAAAAAAAATTGATGCAGTGAATCATTACATTTTTAGTTACAAAAAATATTTAGATCAGTTTTTATAATCTGGCCATGCAATGTTTTCATCTTATCTGTGTGACAGACAACAATGTGTAACAGTGAATAATGAAAGACCTTCTTTCTTAGCCTCTTAAAATTCTAGTTTTCCACCCACAGAACGTTTCACATTGGCTGGAAATTGGCAGGAATGCTAAGGGGTTAAGTATGCATTTAAAAGTAACATGAAAGTTACTTTTCCAAGTAACTAGTTACTTTAATCATGCAGTAATTGGTAAAGTAACTCAGTTACTTTTGAAAAGATGTAACTAGTAAGTTACTTACAGTTATTAGTTACTGTTTTTTAGTAACTTGCCCAACACTGGTTATCAGACACCTTACATTACAACAGGTTAAAATCAGTCTTCTTCAGTCAGTCTACTTTTGGTGGGCAGTGCCAGGTTTACAATGAAATGGACTCTTCTGGCATTACTACTTGAAATGCTAAAAAGATGATACTCTTTGCTAAAATGTAGTCCGAGCAAGATGCAATACAATAATTACAATAAACTGCCTAAAATTTCCACAGCATTTCTGCTCTAGTCACATAGACTGGTCAGTCTTTTGCCAGTCATTTGTGTTTAGGTTGACATGCTCCAAATGTGTGATGTCAGTCATGAATGTGTCTGTACAGTATGTTGTTAACATGCCATTAGCATCTTGAAAATCAGCACGTAGACAACAGGTTGTCTGCAAGATGTTTGTGCAATACTTTCATACTTCTTGCACATTCTTTGCCGGCTAATTTTTTTTTAAATGCCTTGAATCGAATGGTATGCATGACAAGGAAAGCAACTGCAAGCCTCAAAAACAGAAAATAAGTGATTTTTCAGTAACTGTAAGAGCTTCCCATTTTTGACATTAACACCCTAATTTAATGCCTGGTGTTCCTGCTAAATATTGAAGCTGTACATACAGTAGCCTTCAACTGATGCTCCAGACAGGCAGGCATGGACAGAGTCCACGTCACCATTATTACATAGAATTTGGCTTTGCCTAGTATTTATTGTTAGTTTCACTGTATTGTCATGTTAAATTTGCTTTTTTCTTTTCTTTTCTTGTTCTGTATAGGGAATGGGCACGTGACGTCATCTGACGGAAAAATCACAAGGGAAAAGTGGTCTGCCTGTCTTTGTTCGGTGGTGAGTGACGAAAGCTGTTAAGCTGAAGTTTTTGAGAGGGTTGCTTCAGTGTGTTATTATTATTCATTTATGCAACGTTAAAATGGGAAAGTTTTGCTGTGTTATCAAATGCAACAACCACTCTCACGATTGGCATTGGAAAAAGACTGATAACGGCATACGTTTTTTTAACAACCTGACTTGGAAGAAAAGTGGAGAGAATCAGGTCTCCGAGTTAACAAAGAGGCATCGGATGGACTGGATTGAAGCAGTCAGAAGGAAAGACATCAGCTTTGACAATATTCCTGCATACATGGTTGTGTGTTGACAGCATTTTCACAAAGGTAAGTTGTGATTTAAACACACATAAAGATTAATTGTATGTGACATGTTGGCTGACCCAGGAAACACGCACGCAGGCTTGGGTGAGATTTAAGAGCTTTATTCACAGAACAGGTGTATGGATGCGGGAGACACCAGGATGGCAAGCGAGCTTTGAGGTACACTACCGTTCAAAAGTTTGGGGTCACCCAGACAATTATTTTGTATTTTCCATGAAAAGTCACACTTATTTACCACCATGAGTTGTAAAATGAATAGAAAATATAGTCAAGACATTGACAAGGTTAGAAATAATGATTTGTATTTGAAATAATAATTTTTTCCTTCAAACTTTGCTTTCGTCAAAGAATCCTCCATTTGCAGCAATTACAGCATTGCAGACCTAACATGATTGCACAAGGGTTTTCTATTCATCCATTAGCCTTCTGACGCAATGAGCAAACACATTGTACCATTAGAACACTGAAGTGATAGTTGCTGGAAATGGGCCTCTATACACCTATGTAGATATTGCACCAAAAACCAGACATTTGCAGCTAGAATAGTCATTTACCACATTAGCAATGTATAGAGTGTATTTCTGATTAGTTTAAAGTTATCTTCATTGAAAAAAAGTGCTTTTCTTTCAAAAATAAGGAAATTTCTAAGTGACCCCAAACTTTTGAACGATAGTGTATGTGCCCAGTGAATGACGTCACCTCGGACCGATGAAGGCACAAATAGTCTCCCCGCTGGACCGCCGCCAGGGTCGGGTTCAGATTCCAGCGCCTTCAGGACCTTGTCTCTGATGGACCAGGAAACGGCCCCCACGACGCACGAAGCAGGTAAAATGGTATGGACCTCCTCTTCTGGTGCTTCTGGGGCGAACTGTCTGGACAACGCATCTGATTTCTTATTTTTGGACCCCGGACGGTAGGTGATAGTGAATCTGAACCTAGCGAAGAACAGCAACCAGCGCGCCTGGCGGGCATTCAGGCGCTTGGCCGTCCTGATGTATTCCAAGTTCTTATGGTCAGTCCAGACCACGAAAGGCTGAGCTGCCCCCTCCAACCAGTGGCGCCACTCCTGCAGCGCGAGCTTCATGGCCAGGAGCTCCCTGTCGCCGATGTCATAATTAAATCGTCCGAGGAAAGACGCTTGGAGAAGAAAGCGCAGGGGCGCAGCACCCTGTCCGTCGGGGAGCGCTGTGACAAAATCGCCCCCACCCCAGTGTCAGACGCATCCACCTCGACAAAACACTGCAGCGCTGGATCCACAAGAGTGAGGACCCGGGAGGATGAGAATTCCTTCTTCAGGGTCTCAAAGGCGGTCTCCGCTTCTGTCGTCCACTGGAAGCGTACCTTAGGTGAGGTGAGGCGGGTCAGAGGGGGAGTGATGGAGATGTATCCTGGAACAAAGCAGCGGTAAAAATTAGCAAACCCCACGAATTGCTCAACCTGCTTCTTGGAGGAGGGGGTGGGCCACTCGACCACCGCTTTAACCTTGGCCGGGTTGGGGAGGAGCTGATTGTGCGAGGCAATAAAGCCCAGGAAGGAAGTTTTATTAGTGAAGAATTCACACTTTTCAGCTTTGACGTACAGCTTATTCTCCAGAAGGCATTGAAGGACCCACCTCACGTGGACTAGATGCTCCTCCCGAGATCAGGAGAAGATCAGAATATCATCCAGGTAGATGAAAACAAAGACCCCCAGAAAATCACGAAATACGTCGTTGATTAAGCGTTGGAAAACGGCAAGAGCGTTGGTGAGCCCAAACGGCATGACAAGGTATTCAAAGTGGCTGCTGGGCATTCAGAAGGCCGTCTTCCACTCGTCACCCTCCCAGATCCGGACGAGGTGATAAGCGCTGCGGTGGTCCAACTTGGAGAACCAGGACGCCCCCTGGAGGGAATTGAAGGTCGAGTCCATCAGCGGCAGAGTATAACGGTCCTTCACTGTGATGTCGTTAAGGGCTCTAAAGTCAATACATGGCCTGAAGGACCCGTCCTTCTTCGCCACAAAAAAGAATCCAGCACCCAGGGGGGACGAAGAGGGGCGAATGATGCCGGCACTGAGGGATTCCCGAATATAGACGTCCATGGCCTCCCATTCCGGGGCTGACAGGCTGTAAAGGCGGCCAGATGGGAGATGCGCCCCTGGCAGGAGATTGATGGCACAGTCATACGGGCGGTGGGGTGGGAGGGACAGTGCCTTAGACTTGCTGAACACGGGCCCCAGGTCGTGAAACTCCGGCAGGACTGCAGAGAGGTCCGGTGGAGTGGAGTCAGGGACAGTGGGGGCATAGACGGAGCACAGGCAGCAGACTGGAGACAGGTACCCAAACAAAAGGTGCTCCAAGCGAGGATGCAACCAGTCTGCCAATCAAAAACAGGGTTGTGGAGGCATAGCCATAGGTAGCCTAGGATGATGGGTGCCGCAGAGGTGGGAAGAACATAAAAACTGAGATCTTCACGGTGATTGCCAGAGATAATGACGGGGATGGGCTTGGTCTTATGAGTGACCTTCTCAAGGGGAAAATGAGTGAGGGCGACGAGATGGAGAGAAGTGGGCAAGGCTTGGCACTGGATGCCCAGGCGGGTTGCCAGACTCTTAGAAATAAAACTCTGTTCCGCCCCCGAGTCCACCAGTGCGTGAGAAGCGTGACCAGTGGAGTTATGAAAGAGACGAATTGGGATCTGACATTTAGAGAGGGGATCTGATCGATTAACGTCCGCGAGGCCCCCTACAGCGACTCGCGGACTTCCCCTTTTGGCCTCACTGGGCAGGCTTCCAAGAGATGTTGGTCGTCTCCACAATACATGCAGAGACCCAGCTCTCGGCGGCGCTGTTTCTCCGCTAAAGGAAGTCGTGCCCGCCCGATGATCATCGCATCGGGGTCGTCGGCGACCTCCGGGAGAGGCAACACCAGGGAGCGAGACTGAGGAGCACGGGTGAGAACTCCGCGCGAGCGGCTGTATGATTTCCGCTCGGCGGCCCACTCCCTCAGCCTGTTATTTAAGCTGATGACTAATGAGATTAATTCAGACAGCCGTTCCGGCTGGTCCCGGCAGGCCAATTCATCCCGCAAATCTGAATTTAAACTGCGGAGAAACAGGCTGCAGAGGGAGGCATCGCCCCAACCAACCTCTTCCACCGCCACCCGGAAGTCAACAGCGTAGTCAGCCACTAAACAACTACCCTGGCAAAGGCTGAGTAGCCGATCGGCTAACACACTGTCTTGATCCGAGTGATCAAACACCTCGAAAAAATTCTGCACGAATTGGGTATAGGTTAGGGCTGCGTAGCTGGGCTTCGCCATAACGGCGTAGGCCCAAGCTAATGCTCGCCCCTCCAGAAGGTTAGCAACGTACCCAATTCAGCTCTGGTCAGACAGGAAGTCCCCGGGAACGCGCTGGAACACCGTCTCACACTGCAAGATAAACTCGCGCGCTCCGCCGAGCTTTCCGCTGAAGCGCGCGGGAGTGGGAATGGGAGTGAGACGGGTCGGTGGACCCGGGGTCAGCTGACTGGCCTGGGGAGCGGGAGGAATTGACCCACCGAGCTGGGACGGAGGGTCAAGGCGATCCATCCGGTGAGTTAAACTGGTTAGCTGAGTGAGGATTACCTGTTGCTGATGAACAATTAAATCCACCCGAGCCTCGAGGGTGGAAAGCCGGTGTGCGAACCCGCTGTTCGCTGGGCCACTGTGCTGGAGCCGTACTGACATGTTGGCTGACCCAGGAAACACGCACGCAGGCTTGGGTGAGATTTAAGAGCTTTATTCACAGAACAGGTGTATGGATGCATGAGTGAGGAGTGTGAATGTATTGCTGGGGACTGAGGAGCACTGAGGGCAGAACAGGACACCGTGCAGCCAGGCAACCTTGCAGGTGTTTTGGTGGCTGGCGTTGGCAAGTAACACTCCCGCCTGGAAGACAGCGCCCTGACGACCTCGACGGGGAAGAGACTGAAGAGGAGAGGCGATGGAGGGATTCTTCCGCCGCTGGGAGGATCCACCTATGCACAGGGGAAGATCTTGGAGAGCAGGTAAGTGATAATCTTGCGTGCGGATGACGAGTAGTGGCGTTGGCCGAGAGGAGTAGGCGAACGCAGAGCTTGAGCATGGAGATGAGCTGACGGCTCCAGGCCGAGGCTGCAGGCAGAGCAGGTTAAATAGAGGCAGCCTAATGAAGCACAGGTGTGCGCACGGCTGGAGCAGATGACAGGCGGGAGCGAGTTGTGACAGTATGCGTGTGGAGTTGTTGCTAACTTTTAACAAGCTGGATGGGAATTCCCAGAGCGCATGTTGTTGCCTTCATTGCGCATGGATTTAAAATCAGCTGGGGACTGAAGTCCATAGAATGTTTGGTATCGTTAGATTCAGTAGCTTCTCCTCTTTCAAGTGACTATAAAAACGTCACTGTCCTTATTTAGTATGTTTTTATATTAGTAAGTATTGAGATCTTCAAAGAAAACGGAGGTGGCGGATATTGCACTCGCCTGAGTGCTCTTGTTACCTGTTTACTTTATTATTTTAGTTTTATTGTTTTATATTGTTTTAGATGTGCTGACTTTTGTTATCCTAATATTCTATGTACGGGTGCGCTGTCTTGGCCAGGTCTCCCTTGAAAAAGAGATGGCAATCTCAAAGGACTTCCTGGTTAAATAAAAGTTGAGAGAGAAAGAGAGAGAGAGACAGTTGAGAGGCGACCGCCCTACCCATGCGACTCTGTCGTCGTGGGTAAAGTGAAACGAAAACCTGTTAAGTCTAAACACATAGAAGCCACTCACTGGGGCACTGGGAGACACAGATTGATCCATACTGGTATTTGGCATTAGGGTTGTTCTCCATTTGAAATGTCTGCTTGTTGTAGATCAGGGTCTGGGGACACTGAAGCACACATGCTCCGGAGTCATTGAAGTTACGACATGCCTGTACAGGAGCACACACAGAAAGACAGATGTGCTATGAATTTAACTACATCTTAACAGTGATGCTACTTCATTGCTCTTCAATTATCTACCAGGTCTATGCTTTAAAACTCTCAGACAACTTTAACTTGTATTCAACACAAAATATGTAAAGCCTGGGTCACAACAGGCCGTATGAATTTGGATATCATACATCGTTGTGACTTTCTGGGGCTGTGGAGGACGGGAATGTCATAGGGGTATTAGACAGGTTCCAAAGAGCTCCTGAGACAGTCTTAAGTCTATCTTGCACCTCGCAGGGTCTACGTGAGATGACCTTGCAAACAGATCATATGACAGCTGTGGAATTCTTGCTTACTCACTTCTTCAGATAGTGTTACTACCTGCATAAGTTACATGCACTTACCACGTACGTAGGAGATGGGGTGTCACACATGAGATGTTTCTACAGATCACGTGGACGGCATAAGTCGGTTTTTCCATGGGTATATGCAGTATATGTGTCAGACTGAGGTTCTCCATCACTGGCCGATAATTTTTAGCAATCAAGGAAAATTTCCAGAACCATCCGTCAATTTGACAGATTGCACTGATGGTATTTAACTGTAATTCCCAATCCATCTGTGCGTATCGGGAGGAAGATTTGAATTCAAGCCTATAGACAACATAAAAGTCGACTGAGATCAGGTTATATTAATTTTTACATATTTAATATTTTTATTTTAACTTTATCTTGTAATATTGCGTTGTTCATCTGTCTAATCAGAAACAAGTGTTTGATTCTTGTTCTTAAAGTTAATGATTAAAAATCAAAACCTGAATGAAAATATTCAGTGTCGTTTTATATCATATTGATATGGTTTCTCTGCTATTAAATAGAACTGGCAGACCAGTTCAATTGAAATTTAATGCTTTCTAATTAATCAGCTAACTAGTCAAGCAATACTGTCACGAGGGTTTATTAAATCTTGTGTATTTTAACAAACTCGGCTGAAAAGCTGCAGGTAGGAAAGGGACAACAGGATAATTCAGTATTTTCTCACAAATTCTGTTGAAACCTATGTAGGGCGATGGGGAAAAATAACAGACAAACACATATGTTGCCTGCCTCTGTGGCAAATGGGTGGTTTAAATAGTTAGGTCTACCCTTTTGTGGTGGGAATAATAATAACTATTGTTTTTCATGATTTCCAAGTATTTTCCTGAGAAAAAAAATATTTTTTGTTAGAAAAAAATATATTAAAGTGAAAAAAAAAATCAGTTTGTATCAGATATTATCATATTATAACTGCTGCCCTTTTTTTCTCCACACTGACCGATGGGCAACTTCAGTGTTGGCCTACCATTAAAGTGCTTTGGCTTTCAATGCAACCAGTACGCCTTATAGATAAAAATAATCATCAAATGTATAACCAAGGAGGTGTTTACAGACTGAAATACATCCCTAAAATGATGCTTACCGTTGCTGAATGATGAAAAAAATCACTGTGGAGCAGCTGAAATGAAAACTTTTTAAATCCAGTTTGCAGCTCCTAAGCCTGCAACATCACATCACCTTTTTTTTCCCAAGTTGTAGGCTAATCCTTTTCTAAAAGTTTTGACTGAAGACTCCTTATCAAATATACTAACCAGCTATCAGTAAGTCTGATTTTTTTTTTTTGCCTGCAGTGTACACAGGTTTTTTATTTATGCCTTGCTCATGCTTTCAATAAAAGCTAATATAGCTTTATATTTTTGGAGGGGGAATCTGGCCTTTAATGTTGTTTATAGTTGTAGTTTTTTAAAGTCCCTCTGAGTAAAACTTTGCCATCCGTTAGTTACAACTGCATTTTTCACGCCTTCAGTGGTGCGCACGAACAGTTGTTTCAGTGACATTTTTGTTATGACGGATTAGGTCATAACTGAATATTTGCAACCCTGTCCGTCATCTTGACGGACAGCAATAAATTCTAGCACAACCTCTGGTGCCAGATGATGCCATGTCATCCATGGTCACATCCATTAGAGATTACTTCATCCTGCCGGTTTCCAGAGAATATGGCAATGCCAAGACAACTTCATCTTCTGCAGCTTCAAATGGGGCTTGAAGAGGAAGAAGTCCATGATGCTGTACTGGCTGCTATGCTTCACGCGCATCAAGGCTAGGCCGGCAGAAGGCCAAGGTGCTGGTGGGTCTGACCCTGGATCGAGCGATGGCGGTTGTTTGGCCAGTACCAGACACTCTTCCATGACCTGGACAGAGAATGTCAAGGAGACTACATGGCTTTCATCTGGATGGACCGCAGCCTCTTTGCTGAATTTCTGCAGCATGCCTCATCCCACATAACCGAGGGACCAAGGTTAGTATAATGTTTATTTTAATTTGATTTCAGTGTTGTTATTTTTAGAATTTAGAAAAATGTTACAATGACATACTATACACTCATAGTATGTGTTATAGTATTATAATACATTATAAGCAGGGCTTGACATTAACACCAGGCAACCCACCACTGGTGGGTGGATTTTACCGGTGGCGGGTAAGACAGTCACTGCCACTAGTCACTTTGGCGGATGTAGTTTTCTCAAGCGACATCTAAATAATAAGCCTATTGCAGTGTGAGACTACGAAACTACAACTCCCATAAGCACTATCTGCACACACAGTGTATTCTCATTGGTCCACTGTTGGCAGCAGCAGCCCCGGTACACAGGAGAAGATGCGTACGGATTCCGTTCTGGGTACAGGTGATGGCACGGATGGTCTGCTCCGCCGTTCGGTTCATTTTATAGCCAGTCTGGAGAAACGGCGATGAACAGAAAACAGCTGCTGTCAGTAATCAGATCATGGGGATAACTGCCCCTGATTCCCCCTCAGCAGTGAGAAGAACCTCTGCTCTCTCCCTCCATACTAGCTCCTTCCTCTGTGGTTAAATGTGATTATTTTTAGAGCAAGAAGCTCCAGTTGTGCAAATTTAAGTTTTCATATGACGGAGAGAATAAGTGACTAAACTTTATATTGCCGTAAAGAGCAAATGAAGCTTCTTCTGAGGTGAACTTTTGTTTGTCTGTGATTAGCTATTGCTGAGGCACTGGAGCTGCTTGCAGAGGAAGCATCACCCCTGGGTCTTACCATCAGCTGGGCAAAGACAAAGATCTAGTCACCGTCAGACTTCTTGCCACCACCACCACAAGTCATCACCATCAAAAGTGAGCCGGTTGAGACTGTGAACGATTTTGTCTACCTCGGATTTAAGATCACCTGCTCCTGCTCATCAGACCAAGAGATTATTCACCGCCTGCAGCTGTCTCGCAGTGCTTTCAGCCACCTCCAGAGAGTCTGGTGGAGCGGGAAGATCCGCACGACCACAAAGTTGTGAATCTTTAACACCTGTGTGATCCCTGTCCTCCTTTACGGGTCCAAGTCCTGAACTCTCTCCACCACAACCATCCACCATCTGGATACATTCCATCGGACCTACCTCTGTAACATCCTTAGCATCCGATGTTTCCACCACACTACAAACAATGAGGTCTACAGGGGGGTTGGCTGTCCTATCCCCATCTCCACCATCATCAGAAGAGGGAGGCTGCGGCTCCTCGGCCACGTGGCCAGGCTGGAAGACGGGACACCGGCCAAGCAGGCTCTCTCCGCCAGCGCTCGTCCGCCCCCCCCCCCCCCCCCCCCCCCTAGGGCTGGCATCGCCTCTGAGGTCAGCCCAGACTGTCCTGGATGACCCTGGCCACAATAAGACCTCTGGCTGACCTCATTGCCCTAGCCCAAGATCGCCCTGCCTTCAGACGATTGGCCGCAACGGTTACTTAACCCCTTAATGCCTGAATTTATTTCCAATTATGAAAAAAAAAAATTTCACTTGTGTTTTTGCTTTCAAGTAGATGCTAAATTAAGTTGAGAAAGTTAATTTGACTATAGCACATAAAATAGATATAATTTTAGGTATGATGCAAATTAGCGACAACAGGCATCTATGGTAAAAAAAGGTAAAAAAGCACCTGTTCCCATCTCAAGTATGAAGAGTCTTTTATTTATGCAACAAAGTTATTTTCAGTATTTTCAACTCTCATGACTGCCAAACTATAACCCTAACCCTAACCATAACCCTAACCCTAACCCTAGCAATCAGGAAATGGATGGTGCTCCATCTCTGACCGTTCCTACGAGAAACTAATGCTTGCAAAAGGTTCCTAGGTATGTGTTGGAAGTGCTCCAACCGGAAGTGGAGGAATACAGACGGTATTTTGGTTGCATTTGGAGCGGAAGCAGTTTGATGCGAATTCACGACGACAGGCGTCAAGGGGATAAGTGGCCAGGCAAGGATTAAGTAAGTAAAGTGATTACGCTGATCAACACCAAATTTATTGTCTAAGTTTTTTTTAGCTGATTTAGGACAATTTTGATGTGCTGAATCTAAAAATCCCATTGGTTTTGCTCAATCAGGCCGACTTCTTGAATTATGGCCACATGTTGTTTTATACGTTTTTGTTTACATGTACGCGTATTTTCGCTTTATATGATGCAAAATTCTTTTTTATGTCTTGAAATTCTCTGAATGTTGAACAATGATGATGTAACATTCAATTTACATGTACTTACCTTTATATAAAGGTAAGTACATTGTGCATGTACTTACCTTTATATAAAGGTAAGTACATGCACAGTACTAAGTAAGTACTAAGTAAGTACAGGTTTTTACTTAGCACCTGATCGAGAGAAACGGATGTCATTTTCGGATTCAGCAGTGCAAAATTGTCTTAAATCAGTTGAAAAAACACAGACAACTTACAAAAAAATTATTTTTGTAACCCTGTGTTATTTATGATATCTGTGATTTGCAACTATTTCATGGAAGTAAAACCTCTAATTATGTATTTTTAATGTGCTAGTCCAGGGGTGTCAAACATGTGCCCCGTGGACCAAAAACGGACCATCAGGGAGTCCAAGTTTTTCTCTGAATTTACAGCTTTCTTTTTAGTAAATTTCTGACTTTTTCTACTGATTAGAATTGTTCATGTAAATTTGAGACATTTTTCTCCTTAAGATGAGACTTTTTTTTCTCATCAGTTTTCTTTTTCTTCTGGTAAAAACAGGTAATGTAGATTTAGATTAAATCCATCAGCAATTACTAATGACGTCGTGCAGCCCTGAAGGGGTGTCCCAATTTATGGGGGTAATTTTCAACCCCTTTCCCTTGGCCTTTGGCCAAGGGGTAGGGGTAGGCAAAGGGGAAGAGGTACAAAGGAGAACTGGGACAGACCCCAAATCTACCTGTACTTCACTCTCATATTGCAAATATTTTTCTTGACTGTTTTACAGTATTTACTGCTGTTTATAATTAAACAGTGTTTCTCTTGCTATTTTATGCATGTATAAGAGTCATTTACATTTAAAAGGTTGTAAATTTAGTTCAAGTCAAATTTAACATGCGATAGTCAAATTTGATCATATTGAACATAATTTTCTAACCACAAAATCGTGACTAATGAAAAGGCTGAGTGCTAGTAACTTTGGAAAATCACTAGTCACAGTGGCCATTGAGCAAAAAGTTAATGTCAAGCCCTGATTATAACATATATTATAATATCGTGTTATACCATGATTTTTCTTCCAAGGGGCTTTAAAATCATACATCTAACATGCAAACTCCTTGTGGGTGAAACACGTCACACTTGCGACCTCTTGCTCACAGAGAATTCATGGAGTTTGTTGGACATGTCCAACACCCTCCATACTTGCTTACATGCTCTAAAAATTCATAGGACACACTTGCATGGCACATGACATTAATCCCAAAATCTGCACACAAACAGGCTGCAGCAGCCCTTACGGCCTGTTGTGACTGAGGCTTAAAACAGAGCACAGAATGGGCTGAGAAGTTTGGTACCATTCTGACTGGCAAATAATTATGCAAAGAAATTCCTACAGCAAGCCAATGACAAAGCACTTACAAAACAATCCACATCCAAGGGGCCTTTGCATCCTGCTGCACATTCTATGTGGCAGCAGTCCCTCGGGCTGGTCCCAAAACAGCGGCCATTGCACTGCGGAGCGCACACCGTCTTAGTCACTGGAAAACACGAAAGATGGATTGAATGGAGGCCAGCTCAGTGTGTGCATTTGTGAGTGTTTCTGTGTTGCTATCAAGTGGGATTAAGAAGAAGAAGAAAAGCAAATAAGTACATAAGAATGAAAAGTATTTGGCCACTTACAGATCTGGCATTGCTCCCTGTTGGGCCCCCAGCAATAATCACAGGATTTATGGCAGGGGCCTAAGAAGGAGACACAAAGACAGGCAGCACCTATAAGAATTAAATTTAATCAAGTTCATTTAGAATAAGTGCAACAGGACTATGCCCACAGTGACCTTTCTCTCCATTGTAATGGATGTCAATAGGAGCACTGTTGTCACGGACAATATCTTGCCAGAAGATCCAGGGGCCATAACTCAGGTATTTGTTGTTGATAATCTGCACACCTCCCTCCAGAATCTCTGTGAACAAATTAAGAAAAAATAATCCAAAAGACAAAGTTTAGGCAATCAATTACTCTAGCTGACAATGCATCACAAGTGGGAAGTTTTATCTGTTATAAGGTGGGCTATAGTCTACACTATAATCAGTATATCATACATCCAGTTTTATTTGCTGGGCATGTTTTATGTAAATCCATTGGCGGCTCCTCAGAGAAGGCAAGGAAGGTGGAGCTTCCTCAGAAATTTGAGAAGAAAAAGAAAAGAAATGATGCACACAGTGTAATAATAAATGTATTATTTAGTGTGCATTTTTTCAAAGTATTGCTGTTTCACTGAAGTTGGCCTCTGGTGGTGTTTATTGTGATATTATTATATAACATTTAATCGGAATCCTGTGAGAAGTCCAAAGGAGGAAAAAACAGGCTTGGCACTGTGAGAACATAAATCAGCCAATCAAAAATTAGTTTGTATTTGTTGCTATGTAAAATGAAAGGAGGTGAGCCTTCATTCTGAAATTATTTAGCCAATCAGAGATCAGTTTATATTTGTTGCTATGGAAAATTCACTTGCATTCATTCATTTGCATTAAAGACAATAATATGAAGGAGGAATGACTCAAACCAATCACAATCAGTCTTTTGACAACATCATTGAAATCATACATTTCAACCATATTCTAAGGTGCTGATTACAGCCAATGAACAGGAGGGGATATCATGCAGTATTTACTTGCTAACAAGTTTTGGAAACTACGATTTGAACACCAGCTTCAAATACAGTGCATCCGGAAAGCATTCACAGCGCTTCACTTTTTCCACATTTTGTTATGTTATAGCCTTATTCCAAAAGGGATTAAATTCATTTTTTCCTCAAAATTCTACACACAATACCCCATAATGACAATGTGAAAAAAGTCTTTTTTGAGAGTTCTGCAAATTTATTAAAAATAAAAAACTAAGAAATCACATGTACAAAAGTATTCACAGGCTTTGCTCAATACTTTGTTGATGCATCTTTGGCCACAATTACAGCCTCAAGTCTTTTTGAATATGATGCCACAAGCTTGGCACACCTATCTTTGGGCAGTTTCACGCATTCCTCTTTGCAGCACCTCTCAAGCTCCATCAAGTTGGATGGGAAGCGTCGGTACACAGCCATTTTCAAATCTCTCCAGAGATATTCAATTAGATTCAAATCTGGGCTCTGGCTGGGCCACTCAAGGACATTCACAGAGTTGTCCTGAAGCCACTCTTGATATCTTGGCTGTGTGCTTAGGGTCATTGTCCTGCTGAAAGATAAACCGTCACCCCAGTCTGAGGTCAAGAGCGCTCTGGGGCAGGTTTTCATCCAGGATGTCTCTGTACATTGCCGCATTCATCTTTCCCTCTATCCTGACTAGTCTCCCAGTTCCTGCCACTGAAAAACATCCCCACAGCATGATGCTGCCACCACCATTGGCGTGGTGATGAGCGGTGCCTGGTTTCCTCCAAACATGACGCTTGGCATTCACGCCAAAGAGTTCAATCTTTGTCTTATCAGACCAGAAAATTTCGTTTTTCGTGGTCTGAGAGTCCTTCAGGTGCCTTTTGACAAGCTCCAGGTGGGCTGCCATGTGCCTTTTACTAAGGAGTGGCTTCTGTCTGGCCACTCTACCATACAGGCCTGATTGGTGGATTGCTGCAGAGATGGTTGTCCTTCTGGAAGGTTCTCCTCTCTCCCCAGAGCAACGCTGGAGCTCAGACAGAGTAACCATGGGGTTCTTGGTCACCTCCCTGACTAAGGCCCTTCTTCCCTGATCGCTCAGTTTAGACAGCCGGCCAGCTCTAGGAAGAGTCCTGGTGGTTCCAAACTTCTTCCATTTACGGCTAATGGAGGCCACTGTGCTCGTTGGAACCTTCAAAGCAGCAGAAATTTTTCTGTACCCTTCCCCAGATTTGTGCCTCGAGACAATCCTGTCTCGGAGGTCTACAGACAATTCCTTTGACTTCATGCTTGGTTTGTGCTCTGACATGCACTGTCAACTGTGAGACATTATATAGACAGGTGTGTGCCTTTCCAAATCATGTCCAGTCAACTAAATTTACCACAGGTGGATTCCAATTAAGCTGTAGAAACATCTCAAGCGTGATCAGTGGAAACAGGATGCACCTGAGCTCAAGTTTGAGCTTCATGGCAAAGGCTGTGAATACTTATGTACATGTGATTTCTTAGTTTTTTTATTTTTAATAAATTTGCAAAAATCTAAAAAACAACACTTTTTTCACATTGTCATTATGGGGTATTGTGTGTAGAATTTTGAGGGAAAAAAATGAATTTAATCCCTTTTGGAATAAGGCTGTAACATAACAAAATGTGGAAAAAGTGAAGCGCTGTGAATACTTTCCAGATGCACTGTAAAAAAAAAAAAAAAAACAGCCAAAGACGTTGTTCAAAACTGAACATTATAAAGAAGTCGGATGCAGGAGAAAGGCGCTCTTTTAATCAGGATACTTGTGGTCAAGTGGAGTTGCTAACAGGCTTAGCAAAGCTAGCCTTGGCCTTGCATTTTGCAACCACTGGATTACAACTGGATTTGATGACATGAAGAATTTATCCAGAGCCATGGAAAGACACGGTAGCTGGTGAGTTAAAATATTCTTCACCCCTGTATGTGTCTATGCCGTGCTATTTTATTTTCAGCTCTATATGATTGTGAAAATATTTTTCATTGGTGCTGGGGCTACGATGTTGTTATGTCTGGAAACTCAGAATGACCAACGGAGAGTGGCATTTGCTTGGAACACGAACTTTATCACACACTGTGTATAAACTTACAACTTCGTCTGTTAACCGGAGGCCAAGCACCAAAGAGCCAAGAGGCTGTAAGATGGCCGACCCTCCCATTATATATGCATCGGTGTGATGAAGTCACCCACCAAGTGGCTGCGTCACCACGCCAATGCCAACCAAACCTGTGGTTCCCCTACACCTCCCCCCCCGGAAAAACAGAAAACACATATATATCCAAATTAACCCTCACCAGTTAGATACATGGTGAACCCCCAAACTAGCTAGGGCCAACGGGTGGACTAGCACATGACTCAGCATGGCTGAGTGGATTACTTGGCCACTATTTTGGCAGCCACGTCCCTAGCTAAACACAGTCCTTCTTTTTTATGAGGAAGGCAGTTCATTGCAGGGGCCTTGTAGCAAGCCTGTGGTGGACATGCCCCTGGAGGCGTGGGGGCCCGTGTACCGGGATTGTCTTCCACAAAACCCCAGTCCGGGTCCCACACCATACGAGTCAACTCCCATGAAGCCTTGTCATCCGGGGCTGCTGTTCGAACCTGGTGGAGATGGTTGGTGTGCCACACTGAACCATATGCCAGCTGGAAGGTCACTGGGCCCAGCTGCGCGGTAATCCTGATGGGCACCGGCAGTGGTGGAGGTTGTGTTGAGGCCAGCTGTGTTTCCGGTCGTTCGGTTCTGCGGACCCAAACCCAGTCCATCACTGTGAGCGGCATTCTGTTTGGCTGTACACTGCATTGTGGCTGTGATGGTGCGGCTCCTACGTTTGCTGTGGGGCGTCCACCAAGCTGTGGTGGTTCTGCTGCATCCTGTTGGGTCACAGACTCTTCATCCTGCATCTGGCAGCTGCTGGAGGCTGATGCCGGTCCTGGATTCAGAAGATGTCCCGGGTCTCTGTTGTGCTTTGGTTCGTCATGGACTCTTCATCGTGCGGCTCAGCAACGGCTCCTGGAGGCTGGTGCCGGGCATGGGTTCAGAAGCAGTCCAGTTTCTTCCGTCCCTCATCTGGTGCTGATTGAGTTCAGGGTGATGTGTTGCTATCGTCAGTGACAGGACGCACGCCGGGCCGTCCTCGGTCACCGGGGTCCCCTTTCTCCATGAACTTCTTCTCCTGCGGCTCCATAGCAGCTGCCCGAAGCTCATGCCGGGTGAGGATCAGAGGTGAGTCTGGTTTGTTCTCCCCCTCTGCTGGGAAGTCTGGTCATGGCGATATGTTGCTGTCGCTGTTGGTGCGCGGGTTGCTGTGTCCCGGGGTTCCCGATAGACACGGGCTCCCTCTCCTGCAGCTCTGTAGCGGCTCCTGGAGGCTTATGCTGGGCGAGGATCTGAGGCGAGTCCAGCAGCTGCTCTCTCTCCGGGTGTTGTTCCTCCTGTGGGCATGGGACGACTGTACCCTCATCATTGTCGTCTGGGTGTGTTGCGTCCCACTCATCGTCATCGGGGTATATTGTGTCCCACTCATCGCTATCATCAGTGGTCAAACGGAGTCCATTACTGTCGCAGATGGAGAAGCCCAGTTGGTAAAACAGGTCACATCCGAGTATGTTGTCTTCATGCGTGACCACTTCGAAAGCAAAGTCAGTAACTACTCTTGACGTGTAGCGGACCCTTAATGTGATGGTCCCTACATTGCTGACTTGGTAGCCACCATACCCCTACAGCGCTGCTGGATTTTTTCTGATCGGGTGGTTAGGAAAGAACTTCTTCACCGTGACCCAGTTTAACATTGATCTCATTGCAGCGGTGTTGAACAGGAGCGGCGGGTTGACGTTGTCCACCCCCACCATGCAGAATGCGTATGCGGCACCTCCGGACCTCACCATGTGAATGATCGTTGCAGGTGAGTGACTTGGGTTGGCCAGCAGGCTCGGCGGTGGTGCTGACTGGCAGACGTTGGTGAAGTGGTTAAGTTTTCTGCATCCTTTACATCGTTGCCCCCTCACTGTGCAGAAATGCGCTCTCGGTGCATCAGGGAGCCACAGCTGCCACATGAGAACTGCCTCATAGCAGTCCTCTGGTCCATGGTGTTCGCTTCAGCCTCCTCCGCTGTGTCACTGGGTTCTTCTGTGCTTACTGCGTATGCAAGCGGTATGTGGCTCGGCTGTCGTTGTAGTTGTGGTACACCTAGATCTGACGCTAACCTGTCACCGGACTCCAGCTGGAATGCTAGCTCGATGGTGTTAACTAGTGTCATGTCGTTCGGCGCCATTAGCATCTTCGTCCACAGCCATGGGTTACTGGTGTGCTTGGCCAATTGGTCCTGCACCATTTCGTCCTCCAACAGACCAAAGCTGCACATGCTAGCTAGGTTACAAAGGTCTGCGACGAATTGTTGTGTCATCTCTCCAGGCTTTTGTCATCGTTGGTGAAACCTAATGTGCCGCACCAACATGTTGTCGGGTGTAGCAAAGTAACTAGCTAGCAGCTCGACTGAATCAACAAACGACTCCTTTGGTCCTAGTGTGTGGAAAATACATTGGCCTTCTATGCTCAGATTGTGAATCACTAGACCTCACTTCCGTACCTTGTCCAGCTTGCCCAGGTCCAATGGCGACGCATAAGTCTCAAAAGCATTGAGCCAGCGCGGCCATGGTACGGGCGGCTCACTGGGGTTTTCCAGAAATGGTCGTAGTGGCCTCACGCACGCTTCCATGGTTTACTCTTGTCGCCAAATGTTATATCTGGAACCCCAGAATGACCAACGGAGAGTGACGTTGGTTTGGGATACAAGCTTTATTACACACTGTGTATGATTAAAACTGGGGTCTGCTACGGGAGGCTAGCACCAAAGAGCCAGAGTAGAAAGAGGCTTGTGAGATGGCCGACCCTCACATTATATGTGCATTGGCGTGAGGACGGTCACCAAGCGGCTGTGTCACCACGCCGATGCCAACCAAACCTGTGGTTCCCTTATACCACAGATGTGTCGGTAACTTTTCCTTGGTCAGATTTTATCTTCCTGAGTGAGACTTGAGCAAGCTGGTGCAGTGATGTCTTGACTAGTGTGTTGCAGCGTAGTGACCATTGCTTTCTTGGTGCTTCACAGGAGCTGCAAGCTGCATGGTACTTGTGAACATTTAATGTTGGTGGAGCTAATACTCAGGGGTCCTCGCAAGTATCAGTGTGTATGTATGAGTAATTTGCTTCTTCAGTGGGATCACCCACGAGCCGCTTACTGGTTAAATCTAGCTCAAAGTTAATGTATCCTGCAAATACAATAACTAATAAGGGTGACTGGAGATTTTTAATTTCAAAGGGGGAAAAAAAGAAAGATTTAGACAAGAAATGTTAAGGTTCAGCAGCTCGGTTTTGCTGCATTAAAAAAATAATTTAAGTCATTACTTGCCCCAAGGATGTAATGTATCCAGGGAATTAGAGGTGTTATGATATACTATAATTGACAATCACCACTGTATTTAAAAATGTGACTATTGTGTTGATGATACATACAGTATATGGTGGTCAGTTACATGGCTGCCCATAATTGTTCTTTTGTACAAATTTGTACAGCTATATATACAGTATTCACAAAAAACAGGCACATGCTAATATAACACAATAATAACATATAAATAATAAATGTTTTTGGCCATAATGTTGTGAAAACTGATACACTGACAGTCCTACACTTGAATCTAGATCAGTAGATTCTGAATTTCCATTGTGAAATTCACTACTATTCTCTATGGACCAGCTACCTGCTGTATGATTTTTTTTTTTATCTCTACTGTTTATGTTTACTTCCACAAAAAAGATCTGTTTTAATAACCACAGAAATAATTTTTGTCTGCTTTTACACATCCCTTTGTTCAAAATGTTTATTTTTCTTCCCCACTTTGAATGATCTTCATCTCTTGCCAAGCTTGAGTTTTTTTTCTGTCTCTATTGATCTCATTTACCGGTCAGATTTGTGAGCCCAAGCTGTCGCAGGCCGTTGGAGCCCTCCTTGGGGTAGTTCAAGAATACTGAGAGGGCAAACCGTCTCTCATATAGGTTGTTTCCTCTGATGACTCGTAGTTGCCCCAGAGGCATCTCCTGGAAGTGGTTCATAGCAATGAGAACATAGCCAGTTACCTCACGGATTGTCTGGAATGAAGAGAAAGAAAAAAAACCAAACAATTTTTTGAACAGTTTGTAAACAAAACAGCCAAAACACAGGGTGGTGGAAAAAGTATTACATTTACCTTAAGAAAGGAGAAGCCCCAATTACTCTCAATGTGAGTGATCTCCAGGTTTCCCATGACAATCTCACAGCCAGTGTATCGGTCCTTAATCAAGTTGAACTGATTCTCCTGAGAACCTGTGAAGCTCAGACCATTCTGGGTACCAGGACAGACAACTGACATATAAAGAGAAGAAAGGCAGGTTAAAACAACACTACTACCACCACCTCTATGCATATTAAAAAGGTCCCTGTGGGTGCTATTTTTTATGCTGACAACAAAATGATCGAAAGCCATTTCTATGTAGTGAATGGGGAGACATTTCATGCACTTTTATTGCCTTCACCCCAAGGGCTTAGTCACACCAACTGCACCTGCGAATACCTGTATATAGGTGTGTAGAAGTGTTGATGTGCAAATGCACCCATATGGAAGTGTAGCACACAAGTGGTATACAAGTGTAGGCAGGTAGAAATTTTTGTAAAGCTACTTGCCCACCCCTGCATACCACTTGGGTCTTTGTGCCCTACACTTCATTATACCCAGCCCGGATTAGCACATCAGTGGCTCTGTCTACCTGCATTACACCTGCATCAGGAGGATAGAGGTACTCAGACAGGTGCAGTCTGTGAGAGTGAGCCCGAAGTCTGAGTTCATCAAAATTTCTCTTGTGATATGCTCTTTTCTTTGAAAAATGAATGAGCATCAACAAAATGCGTAAGAAAATCGGGGTAGGAGTAACACACTATGACTAAGTGGTGAATGTGGCTGTGTTGCACCTGTGGTGTTTATAGGTTTGGTGACTCTCGCTGATGCTGCGTGCACTGCTGTGTTGACTGCAGAGGCTGATGTGAAGCAGAGTGAAACATCCACAAATACAGGCTGTAACCCTGGCGCATGGCGCAGTCCAGGCCTGGGGCTGATGGAGTGGAGGCCGAGGGTCGAGGGCACAGGGTTTCTCCCTCAGACAAAGTTGCTCATTGTGACACGGCTATAAATGTGGATAGTGTCCCCCAGTGAGTGAGGAGTGATGCAGTGACAGACAGCGGCTTCTGTGTGCTGTTTGTGTGTCCTTATGTGTGAGACTGCAGGGTGTGCAACGCTGAGATCATACCAAAAAACAATGGGCTGTGTGTAAGTGGGACATTTTTGGCAGAGGAAAGGGAAAAATTGTGGACAGAAAGAGACATGCACACCATCTCTTAGACACAAGCAAAAATTGTGGCACAGACCATTTATCCGCAAAGATTAGGCACCTGCAGCAAGTACCACCATGGGTACATTCTCTATCTCCACTATCCTACAAGTCCTCACAGTGAAGCAAATCACTCCAGAATGACTTTGAGACTTATTGCACACTTATGAAGAATTTCATGTTGACATATGATTACAGAACTCCAGGTTTTCATTCCCCTTATTTACACTATTTATATGTAGCTTTTAAATAATCAGTGACAAAGGATAACGTCATCTGATCTGGGTTATATCATAAAAACAACACACATGCACACACATGCACGCAAACACACACACACACACACAGTCATTTGATCAGTACACATGCTTAAATGTGTTAAACATTTCTATTCTATTCTATTCTGTTTCAGAGATGCTCCTGCAATGGCAGGTCAAGATCAAAATTTGAACAATAAAAAATAGTAATATGGCAGAATCAGCTTTACCTTCATGCGTTTGGGGTGATGCCGTCTGTAGCCTCCACCACAAAGTGATGCACATTAATATGATTTGCCACTGATCCATATCCAACATGTTCACCGAGATATCTGCATATCACACTAATGTAAGTGGTCCTCCTAACAGCCAGTGTTATGTCGCTAATAATCGTAATAAAAAAAATTTAAAAGGAAAAAAAAAAACGATTTTGGCGGGTCTAAATTCCTTTATCGTCTCTCGCTGGACTGAAACAAAGAAATATCCAGAGTCACAACGTAATTCTGGATGATCCCATTCCTTGTTCAAAACACCAGTAAAAGCAGACAGGTCGTTCAAATTACCTCCAAACTAAACTATGAACCACAAACAAGTTGCAGTTTATTCTGATGCTGGGATTTCCCCTCCAGAGGGCAGCGGGGGAAAGGGGGGGGGACGTCGTCTGATTGGCCCGCAGCCAACCAATCAGAGGCCGGTCCGTCATTTCAGCTGCCGCCTCAAGCTTAAATATGGCAGAAAATTGTCTCAAATATCTGTGGATTGTAAGGAGATCGTGTTCATTTTTAGGTTCATTATATTACCAATTAAAGGCTACAACTAGCAACATACAAAAGTCTAACATGTACAGCAATTCTGACGCTAAAAGGAGAAATCAGTGGCGCACTTTCAATTGTCCGAATTTGACTTTCAAGTAAGTATCTTGTAATCAAGCAAACGATTACTTATGTGAATCTTCACCCCAGGCGTCTTTATGTGCCGTTATCTGTGTTTCATGCTGTCTGCAGTGTGAGCAGTGTTGTCGGCACACAGCGGCTGAGTGGCCTCACTGTTTCCCCGTGTATAGAGCAGTATTGTCCCCACAGCTCTGTCAACTGGTTAATCACCTCTTTGATGCGTATATGGAGCAGCCATTCACAATGAACACATTGTCAAACGTTCAAGTGACTTCTGAACCCAAAACAAGAACGTGCTTAATTTCAAAATATGGCTTTGGAGCAGACAACATTCCTGAATCTGAAGATGGAAATGGAAAGAGGAGTATCCACTAATGGAGGGACATCTGTAACTGCTTCTGACAGATGACAATTAATATGAATTGTGAATGAAATGGGGAGATAGCTGAACATTCATCAGTTTGTCTGAAGGCCTCCTTGAGAGGAAAACTGAAAAGAAGTGGGGCTTGATGCTCACTTTTTCAATAGAAATAGATGTTGATTTGTGAATTACAATTAAATAAAAGTCAATTCAAATTTGTTAAACTATAGAAAATTTGGTTTACATATACAACTTCGCCTTTATTAATGCATTATTACATTTCATAGATAGATAGATAGATAGATGGATGAGAGTTTTTTCCATCACAATTTGGTACAAAAGCAGTATCCATGAAAAGCTGAATCTTTGAGGAGCAAAGAGGAGCAGAGGATCTTCAGTTGGCCAACAAATGTGAAAAAATTATTTAAATGTTTAAAAACAATGTTCCTCAATGCAAGATTGGAAGATATTTGGCAAATATCTTCCAAATATGCAAATTTTGCATATTTGTCACTCTGCATTACATAATATCATTAAATGATTCAATGAACCTTGCGTCATATTGACTGGACAATCAGCCTAAGTGCAAGGTGCAACACCAACAGAATCACACACAAGGCATGTTTGACCCTTTATTAGTTTTCAAAAAACGCGAACTTGGAGAAGACAGTCACTCAGCAGAGGAGCAGCAAACCTGCAGAGGGAAAGACGAGGCTGATTAACAGAGGACTGGACGAGGATGTGGAAATCCAAATAATACCACTCACGTGGGAGGAAGAGAGAGACCAGCTCAGAACTCAGCGAAGGAGATGAACCAGCAGGTCGGAACTGCTGGCAGGGAAATGAGGAGTGGAGTCTGACCGGGTGGAGATGATAATGGAGCAACAGTCTGGCGAGCGCACCAAACCCCTGAAGACGCATCGTTTCGTCAGCAGCAACCTGTAAGAGAAGGAGGGGGAGAAAACGTGTCAGGTATGAATAACCCACAACACAAGTAGCTTACTTATTTAGACTTATTCTGCTCGAGGCAGTATACCCAAACAAGCCAGCGTTGAATCACTGAAGAGCGCTTCCTTATAAATGCTGGCTCAGCAGGATCAGCAGGTGCGTCAGATGAGCTGATTAGGAGAGCAGAGTGAAACAGGAAGGAGGGGGCGAGCGCTCGCCAGAACATGACAGCCCCCCCCCCCCTCCCCGTCCTCAAGGAACACCTCCTGGCGGTCCACCAGGCTTTTCTGGGTGGGCTCGATGGTAGGTCCGTACCATAGGGAAGGGAAGGGTGCAGCGAGGACTGGAGGAGAGGGGCTTGACCTTGGAGATGTGGGATGTTAGTTGGAGACGTGGGATGTTGGATGTGCGCGGAGTGCCCGTGGGAGCTGGAGCCGGACAGCAGAGTCGCCCATGTTACTGGTGACGGGGAAGGGGCCCACGAACTGGGGGGCGACCTTACGAGCTTCAGCCTTCAGCTGAACCTGATCCGTAGACTCCCAGACCTGCTGCCCAGTCTTGTAGTCCGGCACCGGAACCCTCTTTTGGTCAGCATAGCGCCAGTTGCGCTCTGTGGAGCAAAGGAACACTGCCCGGGTAGACCTCCAGGCCCGGCGACAGCGTCGAAAATGGGCCCCCACGGACGGCACCGCCACCTCTCTTTCAGTCATGTGTAACGGGGGGGTTGTAGCCCACGGAGACTTCAAATGGAGACAGCCCCGTGGCCAAAGAGACAGTAGAATTCAATGAGTACTCCACCCAGGTCAGATGGGAGCTCCATGATGCAGGGTCATCGGCTGCCACGCAATGAAGGGTGGTCTCCAGGGACTGGTTGGCACGCTCAGCCTGCCCATTGATCTGCGGGTGGTAACCGGAGGTGAGGCTGACATTGGTGCCAAGGCAGTGACAGAAGGACTTCCAAACATGTGAGATGAAGTGGGGACCCCGGTCAGACACAATGTCCGTATGGATGCCATGCAGTCTGATGATGTGATGGGAGAGTAATTCAGCAGTCTTGGAGGCAGATGGCAGCTTGGAAAGAGGAACCAGATGAATGGTCCTGGAAAACCTGTCCACAATAGTCAAAATGACAGTGCTGCCATGAGAGGGAGGAAAACCAGTGATAAAGTCCATGGCTATGTGGGACCAAGGCCGGCTGGGGACGGGGAGGGGGTGAGAAGTCCGGGGGGCGGGATTTATTACGGTTACAAGTTTGGCAAGCCTTCACACACTCCTGCACGTCCCGCTGCAGCATGGCCCACCAGAACACTTGCCTGATAATGTCCACAGTGTGCACCACTCCAGGATGGCAGGTGAAACATCCGGTGTGCCCCCACTGGATAACTTCGCTGCGGAGGGCAGCAGGGACGTAAAGGCAGTTAGGGGGGCAACCTGCTGACATGGGCTCAGAGGACTGGGCCTGGCGGAGTCTCTTCTCAATCTCCCAGGTAAGGGTTCTCAGGACACACGAAGGCGGAAGAATGGCTGGAAGCGGGAATGGGGGTCAGCCGGGTCCTGGCTGAACTGTCTGGAGAGAGCGTCAGGCTTAATATTATGGGAGCCGGGCCTATAGGTAACAGTGAAATTGAAACACTGGAAAAATTGGGCCCAGCGAGCCTGCCTGAAATTCAGCCGGCGGGCCGACTGCAGATACTCAAGGTTCTTGTGGTCAGTCCACACGACTACAGGATGAACAGCTCCCTCCAGCCAATGTCTCCATTCCTCAAAAGCTAACTTTATGGCCAACAGCTCTCGATCCCTGACATCGTAATTCCTCTCGGCTGGGGTGAGCCGCCGAGAGAAATACGCACACAGGCGGAGCTTCAAGTCCGAGACAGAGCGCTGGGACAAAATCACGCCCACCCCCGTTTCTGAAGCATCCACCTCCAGGGTAAATTGGACCTGGGGGTCTACCTGAGCCAAGATGGGTTTGTCAGAGAACATGCCCTTTAATTTCACAAAGGCATGTTCAGCTGCCTTGGTCCATAAAAATGGTACCTTAACAGAGGTCAGCTTAGTTAAAGGCTGTGCTATCCCACTATAGATCTGAATGAACCTGCAATAGAAATTCAAAAACCCCAAGAAGCGTTGCAGCTCCTTGCGGTTGTGGGTTGTTGGCCAATCAAGTACAGCCTTCACCTTGGCCGGTTCGGCTCTCAGCTCCCCCTTCGCTACAATAAAGCCAAGAAAAGAAGTGGAATTGGTAGAAAACTCGCACTTCTCTGCCTTGACATATAATTGGTTCTCTAAGAGCCGTTGTAACATGGCTCTAACATGAGTTTGGTGCTCCTCAGGCGTACGAGAAAAAATCAGGATGTCATCAAGATAGATGAAAACAAACTGATTTAACATGTCGCAGAGGACATCATTAATTAAACGTTGGAAATCAGCTGGGACGTTGGTTAACCCAAAGAGCATAACTAAGTATTCAAATTGCCCCAGGTGCATCTTAAACGCTGTTTTCCATTCGTTCCCCTCGTGTATTCTAACTAGATGGTAAGCGTTGCATAAGTCGAGTTTAGAGAATATGCGCGAGCGCTGCAGGAGTTCGAAAGCAGAGTTCATCAGGGGCAGAGGGTATTTCTCTTTGACGGTTATAGCATTGAGCTCACGGTAGTCAATGCACGGACGCAGATGTCATGACGGCCGCTGGGCCGTCATCTGTCTCATCAGCTCCAGCTGCGCACAGACCAGCAGGTGCCAATCAGCGGCTGTTAAAAGCCAGCGTCGCTGACAGCCCGGCACGGAGTCGTCTGTCTTCCTCGTCAGAGTATCAGCCAGAGCTTCGTTCCACAGCTACATCAAGAACTTCTCAACAAGACCAACCACGTAAGAATACTCTCTGCTATTCTACGCCAAATCTTTACCCCTGTGCACAGGTGGACCTCCCAGGCGGCGGACCAGCTTCCCCAACCGACGGGGAATCTCCCTCTCCTTCTCTGAGCTCCTCCTTACCACCACAGCTACGGGTATTATCATCACCACAGCTGCAGGTACTGTTACCTTCACAGCCACAGGAGCCATCATCACCACAGCCACGAATACTATCACCTCCATGGCTACGGAAGCAGTCACTGTCACAGCTGCAGGTACAATTATCACCTTCTTCACCACAGCTACAGGAGCAACCTCCACCACAGCTACGAGCACAAGCACCACCTCATCACACGGACACTTGGAGTCAGCAAGATACAACCTGTGGTTACCTCAAGTAAAATTCACACCTGCAATTGTCCGTTATCGCTGAACAGCCTTAACTGTCTCTGCATGTTTATAGTATTTTACATATAGTATTTTACATATTACATATTACATATTTTATAGTAATATGTACATATGTATATTAGCTGCTCTTGCTTGCTTGTTTTTTTTCTTGCCTTCTGATTGTTGCTCTGAGTGTTGCTATCCCTGTGCTGTTGCAATCCTGGAATTTCCCCGTTGTGGGACTAATAAAGGCTTATCTTATCTTATCTTATCTTATGTGTGTTCCAGGGTTGCCAGGTTGACATCTGAATTGCTCAGCTCCAGTGACCAGACTGCCATATCTGCACTCACACACGCACTACACTCCCTCACTATTAATAAAGAATAATTGTTTGTATCTGCCCGTGTCTGTGTCTGTCTCCTGGGTCCTGAAACATGACAGTACGACTCCGTCACGTTGACCCAGCGGACAGCACACTGTCGCGCAGATTTAACACCCTTAGCGCCCGGGTAGATATGCTTTCACATCAGCAGACAGTTATTCTGAATCAACTCACTCTAATTAACGGTCGGCTGGATCGCCTGGAGGGACACCAGGCGTTTCCCCCGGTCGCTAGCGTTTCAACCCCTGCAGGTTTAGCGCCAAGTCAAGCTAACATCATATCTACATCTCGCCTCACCCCTGTGCCAACTCCTGCCCGTTTTAGTGGTAAACTCGGAGAAGCTCGCGGGTTTATTTTACAATGCGAGTCAGTTTTTCTCCGGGTTCCGGGAGACTTCGCCATAGATTCTAGCAAAATAGGATATATCATCAACCTGTTGGGGGGTAGAGTCTTAGACTGGGCATACACAGTGATGGCGAAACCAGGTTATCTTATGTTGACTTACCAGCAATTCATGGCGGAGTTTATGTCCGTGTTTGATCACTCAGATAGGGGTGCGGTGTTGACTGAACGGCTGTTGAGCCTGCAGCAGGGCACTAGATCAGCTGCTGACTATGCTATTGATTTCTGGGTCCTTGCCGCTGAGATTGGGTGGGGGGAACCGGCACTTTGCGGTATTTTCCTCCGCAGTCTCAACGCGGAGTTAAAGGATGAGTTAGCGGCACGAGACAAACCAGACAATTTAGGAGAGCTAATTGCCCTTGCTATAAGCTTAGACAGTAGGTTAAGGGAACGAGCGGCTGAACGGTGGTCTACTTCCCGTCCTGTTAAGCCCCGCCCTCATTCCACTAGCTCTCCCCTGCTCGCATTTCCAGTGTCAGAGGAGCTTCCAGACCAAGAGGCAATGGTAATAGGCCAATCTAAAGTGTCAGCGGCTGAGAGTCAGCGCCGCAGGGATCTAGGCCTTTGTTTTTACTGTGGGAAGGAGTCACATGGGGTTTTCGAATGCCCTAGTCGGTTAAAAGGGAAGGTCCATGGATTGCAGTAGGGGGATTCACGGACACAGACCTAGAAAAGCCCCTCACGAGCTTCTGTATACCCATTAGACTCATCCACAAACACACAGAACACTCCACGCTAGTCCTAGTAGACTCAGGAGCTGAGCAGAACTTTGTTTCCAGAGACCTGGCAACCCAGATGGGCCTCAGCTGTCAGCCTCTGGATCCACCTGTCAAGCTCATCACTTTGTCTAAGGCGTCACTGACCACCGTAGCCCATCAGATGGCCCCAGTGTCCGTGATCGTCTCGGGTAATCACAGGGAGGAGATTAGGTTTTTGATCCTGCCTGTCTCTTCTTCGCCTGTCATCCTGGGTTATCCCTGGCTTCGGCTTCATAATCCCACCATCGACTGGCAGGGAGGGAGTATTACAGCGTGGAGCACCTTCTGTTTAAGTGCCTGTCTCCAATCTGCGGCATGTGCCCCATCTGTCAAGGTGCCTTCTCCTTCTACATCACCTCAGGAGCTGTCCAAGGTACCAGAGGTTTACCATGACCTGGGGTTAGTGTTTAGCAAGTCACGGGCATTGTCTCTACCCCCCCATCGGCCGTACGACTGTGCTATTAATCTGAAGGCTGGGGCCCCCCTTCCTGCAAGCCGCCTGTACAGCCTGTCAGCCCCGGAGCGCGAGGCCATGGACACCTACATAAAGGAATCCCTGGCCTCAGGTATCATCCGCCCGTCGTCCTCGGCTGTGGGGGCCAGTTTCTTCTTTGTTGGGAAGAAGGACGGTTCACTACGCCCTTGCATCGACTTCCGGGGGCTTAATGAAATCACGATAAAAGACAAATACACTCTGCCATTGATGAACACTGCTTTTGACTCCCTCCAGGGGGCGACCTGGTTTACTAAGCTGAATCTCCGGAACGCCTATCACCTGGTGTGCATCAGAGAGGGTGACGAGTGGAAGACGGCTTTCAGGACCCCAAGCGGCCATTTCGAGTATCTGGTAATGCCGTTTGGGTTGACCAACGCTCCGGCCGTCTTCCAGCGACTAATAAATGATGTGCTGCGGGACTTCCTTAATTCCTTTGTGTTCGTGTATCTTGACGATATATTGATCTTCTCCCACACATTGGAGGAGCACCAGGTACATGTCTGCAGAGTGTTACAGCGCCTCCTGGAGAATCAGCTATTCGTCAAAGCAGAGAAATGCGAGTTTCACACAAACCAGACCTCCTTCCTTGGGTTCATCATCGCCCGGAACCAGGTGCTCCCTGACCCGGCCAAGGTTAAGGCGGTAGTGGATTGGCCCGCTCCGACCTCCAGGAAGCAGCTCCAGGGGTTCCTGGGCTTTGCCAACTTTTATCATCGGTTTGTGCCCAATTTTGGGAATTTAGCTCGCCCTCTGACTGCGCTCACCTCCCCTAAGACCCCGTTTTGCTGGAGTGAGGAGGCAGCCAGAGCATTTGAAAAATTAAAGGAAGAGTTTGCTTTGGCCCGTGTTCTCACTCAGGTGGATCCAAAGCTCCAGTGCCTGGTGGAAGTGGATGCCTCGGATTCGGGGGTGGGAGTGGTACTCTCCCAGCGTTCTCCTGAGGACGGCAAGATCCGACCATGTGCCTACTTTTCCCATCGCCTGTCGCCAGCAGAAAGGAACTACAGCATTGGAGACAGAGAACTGTTAGCGGTGAAGCTCACCCTGGAGGAATGGAGACACTGGCTGGAGGGGGCCGCTCAGCCATTCGTTGTATGGACTGACGACCGCAACCTGGAGTACCTCCGGACAGCGAAGCGGCTGAATGCACGTCAGGCTCGTTGGTCCCTCTTCTTCGGCCGTTTCAACTTCTCCATCACCTATCAGCCGGGAAGCAAGAACGGAAAACCGGACGCCCTCTCACGGCAGTTCGATGCACCATCTACTGAGGATCAGGATGCACCCATCTTACCACCCTCCTGTGTTGTGGGCGCTCTGTCCTGGGGCATCTGTACTAAAGTCCGGAGAGCGTTGAAGACGGAGTCAGATCCGGGGGGGGGGGGCGGGCTGCTTGTTTGTTCCACGCTCTATTCGGGGTCAGGTGATTGAGTGGGGTCACGTCTCCAAGCTGGCCTGTCATCCGGGAGTAGGCCGGACTGTGGACCTGCTCCAGAGGACCTTCTGGTGGCCAGGACTGCGGAAGGACGTGGTGAGTTATATCCGGGCTTGCGCTCAATGCGCCACAGGGAAGACGGCATCATCTCCCCCGGTGGGTCTGTTACATCTCCTGCCCATCCCTTCCCGCCCTTGGTCTCATGTGGCCATGGATTTTGTGACTGGTTTACCCCCCTCAGATAATTTCACCACTGTATTGACTATTGTGGACCGTTTTTCGAAGGCGGCCCATTTTGTGCCCCTTCGGGGTTTGCCTTGAGCAAGGAAATGGAGGACCTCCTTGTCCAGCATGTGGTCCGCCTCCACGGTATCCTCGCTGACATAGTGTCAGATCGGGGACCACAGTTCGTCTCTCAGGTCTGGAAGGCGTTCTGCTCGGCGCTGGGAGCCACAGCTAGCCTCTCTTCAGGATATCACCCACAGAGTAATGGCCAGTGCGAACGGGCTAACCAGGAGCTTGAGGCCGCGCTGTGCTGTGTTATCTCCTCCTGTTCGTCCTCTTGGAGCAAGCACCTTCCTTGGATAGAGTACGCCCATAACACCACGATCTCTACTGCCACGGGCGTCTCTCCTTTCAAGGCTTCATTTGGGTTTGATCTACCATTGTTCCCGGAGGAGGAGAAGGAGGTAGCGGTCCCGTCTGTCCAGGCCCACATTAGGCGCTGTCGGCGAGTTTGGTCCATCGCTCGCAGGGCCCTTTTGAAGACCACTGAACGCAACATCCAGGTGGCCAACCGTCACAGGAGACCCGCCCCGGACTACAAGGTGGGTCAGAAGGTTTGGTTATCCACCCGGAATATTGGTGTACCGGCCGAGAAGCGCAAGCTCACTAAGCGCTTCATTGGCCCCTACACCATTTCTCGTATTGTCAATCCTGTGTCTGTGCGCTTGTCTCTCCCCTCTTCCATGCGCATCTGCCCCACCTTTCATGTCTCCCAGGTTAAACCGTACATCTTGGACCCTCTGTGCCCGCCCCCTTCGGCGCCTGCCCCCCCGAGGATGATCGATGGCCATCCAGCTTGGGGGGTGACTGCCATTCTGGACGTTCGCAGGCGGGGTCGTGGTCTTCAGTATTTGGTGGACTGGGAGGGCTTTGGACCAGAGGATCGTTCTTGGATTCGCCCAGCGTTGATCTTGGATAAGCAGTTGATCCGCGACTTCCATCGGGCGAATCCAGGTAGAATTGGGCAGGTGCCTGGAGGCACTGCTAGAGGGGGGAGTACTGTCATGACGGCCGCTGGGCCGTCATCTGTCTCATCAGCTCCAGCTGCGCACAGACCAGCAGGTGCCAATCAGCGGCTGTTAAAAGCCAGCGTCGCTGACAGCCCGGCACGGAGTCGTCTGTCTTCTTCGTCAGAGTATGAGCCAGAGCTTCGTTCCACAGCTACGTCAAGAACTTCTCAACAAGACCAACCACGTAAGAATACTCTCTGCTATTCTACGCCAAATCTTTACCCCTGTGCACAGGTGGACCTCCCAGGCGGCGGACCAGCTTCCCCAACCAACGGGGAATCTCCCTCTCCTTCTTGGAGCTCCTCCTTACCACCACAGCTACGGGTATTACCATCACCACAGCTGCAGGTACTATTACCTTCACAGCCACAGGAGCCATCATCACCACAGCCACGAATACTATCACCTCCATGGCTACGGAAGCAGTCACTGTCACAGCTGCAGGTACAATTATCACCTTCTTCACCACAGCTACAGGAGCAACCTCCACCACAGCTACGAGCACAAGCACCACCTCATCACACGGACACTTGGAGTCAGCAAGATACAACCTGTGATTACCTCAAGTAAGGTTCACACCTGCAATTGTCCATTATCGCTGAACAGCCTTAACTGTCTCTGCTTGTGTGTTCCAGGGTTGCCAGGTCGACATCTGAATTGCTCAGCTCCAGTGACCAGACTGCCATATCTGCACTCACACACGCACTACACTCCCTCACTATTAATAAAGAATAATTGTTTGTATCTGCCCGTGTCTGTGTCTGTCTCCTGGGTCCTGAAACATGACAGCAGAGACCCATCCTTCTTACCCACAAAGAAAAACCCCGCCCCGAGGGGAGCTGAGGATGGCCGAATGAGGCCGGCGTTCAGAGTCCTTAATGTACCTCTCCATCGCTTCCCTCTCAGGTCCATAAATATTATAGAGCCTGCTGGATGGCAACCTCGTGCCCGGAAGGAGGTCGATGGCACAGTCATATGAGCGATGTGGGGGAAGCGCTATTGCTCGTGACTTGCTAAAGACCTCCCCAAGGTCATGATAAACCTCAGACACAAGGCTGAGGTCCAACGGCTCGACCTGAGGAGAGGAGATGGGGAGGGACGGCGAACACTCGGGTGAACTTAGACATGTAGCCAAACAATTAGGGCTCCAAGAGGTGATGGAATTTAGTGCCCAATTCGGAATAGGATTATGCCTCCGGAGCCACGGATACCCTAGAACCACCCCGTGAGAGGCACGTGGAAACATGTAAAAAGTGATCCTCTTCTGGTGGTTACCGGACAGAAGAACGGATAGCTGCGCCGTGCAATGAGTAACGGATGCCACCGTCTGGCCAGAGAGGGTATGCACGGAGCGAGGAGCTGGCAATTTAACTGTCGGAATCCTCATTTCGTGAACCAATTGGGAGGAGATGAAATTACCCTCTGCCCCAGAATCAATAAGGGCAGAGACCCTCCTCTCGACCCCCGGCAACTGAACCAGGGCCGAAATAGAAAAATTACCAGGGTGATGAGAATGAGTCCCGCCCGCTAGACCCTCCATGGCTACTGACGGGCCATGTCTTTTGGCCGTAGGTGTCATGTGTCCAACTTGTGCTTCAATGAACCACAGTAGGCACACACCCCAATCCGCCGCCGCTGCTTAGCCTCTGCCCGCGGATGGTGAGCAAAGCTGAGCTCCATGGCTTCAGTGGAGGACTCAGACTCACCTACGTTAGCAGGTGCCAGGAGCACGCGTATGGCGAACCGGCAAGAGGAGGTGCCACACTCCCTAGCGCGCTCGCGGTACCGGTTATCTAACCCGACCGCCTGGTCAATGAGGCTGTCCAAGGTTGCAGGAACGGCATGAACCGCCAGGTTGTCGCGGAGCCGAGGATTCAACCCGTGGAGGAACGTGCTGTGCAGTGCAACCTCATTCCACTCCAAATCTGCTGCCTCGACTCGGAACTCCACCAAGAAGTTGGCCACCGACAGGCTGCCCTGGCGGAGCGACAACAGGGGACTCATGATATTCCCTTCACTCTCGGTACGGTCGAAAGTGCGGGAAAATTCGGTCACGAATTGGTCAAATGTTGGTGGCGCGTCCCTTCGGCTATCAATTACAACTAAGAGCCCAACTAAGAGCCCGGCCCCAAAGCAGTGTCTGCTGTGTAACTGCTGTTCTCCATCGTTCAATAAAGCTGTGTTCATCCAGTCATCTTGCCTCATCCTTCACCTAGGTATTTTAACATACATAACATTTGGTGATCGAGGATTAACTCATGGAGGCGTGTATTACACCACTTCGCCCCTTTCTCGAGCTCCCGGGTGAACTGCCGGTGCCTTGGCCTATGTGGTTTGAGGCTTTCCAGACATACATCACTGCGCTGGACCTCAGTAAGCTTGACAAGCTAAGAGCATGTGCGCTACTTGTTCACAACCTGGGTATTGAGGGCCAGCGAGTCCTGTGCACACTCGGAGCTTCAGACTCTTGAAGATGTTGTGGAGCTGCTAGCCAACCATTTCCACACCCGGGATAGCATGACTGACTGGAGAATTTGTTTTCGGCAGCGACATCAGCGAGTAGGTGAGCCTATTCATCAGTTTGTCACCGACTTGAGGCAGCTAGCTAGCGAGTGTTGCTTTGGGCCATTGGAAGATGAAATGGTACGTGTCCAGCTTGCGGAGCACACATGCAGTGCCGTATTGTGGGCTAGGCTGCTCACGGCAACCAGTGACTTAACATTAGCCAGAGCTGTCGAACTAGCTCTCCAGCTGGAGGCCACAGACAAGCTAGCTTTGGAGTTAACCTGGCACCAGTCACAGCGGCCGCCGGAGCCTCCTGCCACGGCAAATGTTGCAGACTCAGATAGCTTGGATGATGACACTACTGAAAACAATGCTGTCAGCCGAAGGTCTGCCCTGGGAAAACCCCTGTGCAAGTGTTGTGGGTCCGCAATACACCACAATAAGGCTTAGGACTGCCCGGCTAGGGGAAAATGTTGTAGCAGATGTGGACACTTGAACCATTATGCTAGACTGTGCCGTGTATCTGAACTGGAGAGCCCACAGAAGAAATCACTCCACCTACCCCCGACGACCATCCATATGGTGTCCCCCAACACGAAAGGGTACACGTTCTGCACAGGGGAATTGGATGGCATGGATGTGCCACTGCTGCTCGACACGGGAGCGGAGGGGTCGTTGCTGAATTGGGCTACGGTGAGGAAGTTTTTCCCCCACTACAGGATTAGAGGTAACCTGGTGCCGTTGCATGGTTATGGAGGTGGCAGGCTGTGCACGGTTGGAACTTTGGAGTTAACAGCCTGGTACAAGTCTGCGAAGATGGTTGACTTCACGTTCCATGTGATGGTGCGAGGCAATAACTCCATGGGCTGTGATTTGTTTTACGGACTGGGTTTCGCTATAAAAGACGACGCCGGGAACCAATGGTGGGGTTGTGGCCAGTGGAACCTTCCGGTTCCGATGATCAATGAGGACGTTGTGTGGGACGAAGAGCCAACAGACACCACAGCGGTCAAGCAGGACCAGCCTCACTCAGGTTCGGCACAAGAGGGTCTCAGTGCCAGCGCTCGGGATACAGTGGAGGGGGGTACCGAGCATGGCGGCGAGGTGCCTGCGCTGGTAAGTGGCACCGATGTGCTAGCCCCAGATGCCTCTGAAGCTTGGCCACAGGGGGATGGAGGGTCTGCAGCTACAATGGTGAAGGCTACGATGGTTTTAGAAGAGGTCAGGGCCAGACCGATGAGCATGGAGGAACCGCATGCTCAGCAGCACCACTTCAGGCCGAGCTGAGCCCTGCTGAGGGTCTAAGCTGGGCGCAGCATACTTCAGATTGTCCAATGGCTCAGCGAAGCACGCCAATCAGCTTCGGCATGTCCGGGAAGAGGCTCCTGGTGATGAGGCTGGACGAGAGCCAGAGTCGGTGGTGAAGAAGTGGGGCTCTATCATCCGGAAGATTGGCCTTTGTCCCGGGGGTCTGCTGTTTCCATGGATGCGCTTGCTGAGGGGCTGCCCTGGGCCCCCCATGCTGGTTCTAGTCCTCCTACCCAAGGAATGGTGCTGTAAACAATTAAGTGTTTATAGTTCTTGTGTTTTGAGATACATGTTATGATATGGGATTATTTTGTGTATTTTGTTTAGTTTAGGAGCATGGCGTGTAATTTTAGTTTTATATATGGACTTTTCTTTAGGTATGGGTGGCAGAATAATCCACCCCACCTTGCGGGTTGCACGGTAGTGCACCCGTCAGCCCTATTTTAGATTGTGTTGTGTGAATGTGTTAGGCCATTTTAGTACATTGTTTTTCATTACGTTAGTGCGTGATTCAGTTCCCACATTTGGGGGGGGGGGGGTCAATTGTGTGTGGTTTTAGACTTTTCTAAAGGGGGGGAGAATGTTATATAGTGTTTTGGCACATTATTGTGAAGTGCAGTGTAGTGGCATGCACTTCCCATCACGTCACTGCACCGCCCTATATAAGGTGGAAAGCACCCATATTGCGGCCTGTTTGACTGGTGCCCGCTGCCAGATGCCCGCTGTGTAACCGCTGTTCTCCATCGTTCAATAAAGCTGTGTTCATCCAGTCATCTTGCCTCATCCTTCACCCAGGTATTTTACCATACATAACAAGATCGTCTCATGGATCGTCACCTTATCATGGTGGGGGGTTTGCGAGCCATAGTGATCCCAGGAGCTATGTTGTTCGGGGTAATTTGCCTCTGGAAGGGTCACCCAAGACAAACTGGTCCTGGGTGAAGGGTCAGACTAAGAACGATCCAACAGACTCTTGTGATGACTGCTAGAACAAGGATTCAGTGTACCCCGCCCAGTATGGGGTTACTGGGGCCCCACTCTGGAGCCAGGCCTGGGGGAGGGGCTCGATGGCTAGCATCTGGTGGCCGGGTTTCTGCCCATGGAACCCGGCTGGGCTCAGTCTGAAGGAGTTACATGGGTCCGCCCTCCAGTGGGCTCACCACCTGCAAGAGGGACCATGAGGGTCCGGTGCTATGTGGATCAGGTGACAGTCAAAGGCGGAAACCTTGGCGGTCTGATCCCAAGCTTCCTAAACTGGCTTTTGGGATGTGGAACGTCACCTCTCTGGTGGGGAAGGAGCCTGAGCTGGTGCATGACATTGAGAGATTCTGGCTAGATATAGTCGGCCTCACCTCATCACACAGCTTCGGTTCCGGAACCAGTCTCCTGGAGACTGGCTGGAGCTTGGCCTACTCTGGAGTTGCCCCGGACGAGAGGCGACGAGCAGGGGTGGGTATTCTTGTATCCCCCCACCTTGCTGCTTCTATATTGGAGTTTTCCCTGGTGGATGAAAGGGTTGTTTCCCTCCGCCTTTGGATTGGGAAACGGGTCCTGACCATCATTTGTGCCTATACACCAAGTGATGGTTCAGAGTACCCACCCTTTTTGGAGTCTCTGACTGGGGTGCTGGAGGGTACTCCTCTTGGAGACTCCATTGTCCTACTGGGGGACTTCAATGTGCACATGGGCAACGACAGTGAAACCTGGAAGGGGGTGATTGGGAGGAACGGCCTACCTGATCTGAACCCGAGCAGTGTTCAGTTATTGGACTTCTGTGCTAACCACAGTTTGTCCATAACAAATACCATGTTCAAGAAAAAGGGTGTCCATATGTGCATCTGGCATCAGGACACCCTAGGTCGCAGGTCGACGATCAATTTTGTTATCGTGTCATCAGCCCTGCGACCGTATGTCTTGGACACTTGGGTAAAGAGAGGTGAAGAGTTGTCAGCTGATCACCACCTGGTGGTGAGTTGGATCCGATGGCAGGGGAGGAAGCCATTCAGACCTGGTAGACCCAAATGTATAGTGAGGGTGTGCTGGGAACATCTGGCTGAGGCCCCTGTCCAGGAGGTCTTCAACTCTCTCCTCCAGAAGAACTTCAATCACATTTTGAGGGAGTCTGGAGACATGGAGCCTGAATGGGCCATGTTCTCCACCTCCATTGTTGAAGCACTGGTCCAGAGCTGTGGCCGCAAGGTCGTCGGGGCATCTCGTGATGGCAACCCCCTACCAAGTGGTCGACACCAGTGGTGAGGGGGGCCATTATGCTGAAGAAGGAGTCCTATCAAGCTTGGTTGGCTTGTGGGATTCCTGAAGCAGCTGAGGTGTACCAGCAGGCCAAGCAGAGTGCAGCTCGGGTGGTTGCTGAAACAAAAACTTGGGTATGGGAGGAGTTCGGTGAGGCCATGGAACAAGGCCTCGAAGAGATTCTGGCAAACTGTCTGGCGGCTCAGGAGGGGAAAGCAGCTCCCTGTCCACAGTGTGTATGGTGTGGATGGGGGACTGCTGACTTTGACTGGGGATATCGTCGGGCAGTGGAAGGAATACTTCGAGGATCTCCTCAATCCCACTGACATGCCTTCCACAGAGGAAGCAGGGCTTGTGGACGAGGGGGACGACTCGCCTATCACAGGGGCTGAGGTCGCCAAGGTGGTTAAAAATCTCTTTGGTGGCTGGGGTGGATGAGATTTGCCCTGAGTACCTCAAGGCCCTGGATGTTGTAGGGCTGTCATGGTTGACACGCTTCTGCAACATTGCCTGGAGGTTGGGGGCAGTGCCTTTGGCATGACAAACCAGGGTGGTGGTTCCTCTCTTCAGAAAAGGGGACCGGAGAGTGTGCTCCAACTTTAGAGGGATCACACTCCTCAGCCTCCCTGGGAATGTCTATGTCAAGGTACTGGAGAGGAGAGTCTGGCCATTGGTCGAACCTCGGATTCAGGAGGAGCAATGTGGTTTTTGTCCTGGCCATGGCACATCAGACCAGCTTTTTACCCTCTCGAGAATCCTCGAGGGTTCGTGGGAGTTTGCCCAGCAAGTTTACATGTGTTTTGTGGACTTGGAGAAGGCATTTGACTACATTCCTTGTGTTTTTTTGTGGGGGGTGCTTCGGGAGTATGGAGTATCAGGCTTGTTGTTATGAGCTATTCGGTCTCTGTACAACCGTTGTGAGAATTTGGTTGATATTGCCAACACTCGGTCGGACTCATTCCCAGTGAGAGTTGGACTCCGCCAGGGCTGCCCTTTGCCACCAATCCTGTTCATAATTTTTATGGACGGGATTTCTAGGTGCAGCCAGGGAATGGGGGGTGTCATGCTTGGTGACCACAGGATCTCATCTCTGTTGTTTGCAGATGATGTTGTCCTGCTGGCTTCATCCAGCAATGACCTACAGGTCTTACTGGGATGGTTTGCTGCTGAGTGTGAAGTGGCTGGGATGAGAATCAGTACCGGAAAAAGGTGGATTGGCCTCTCCGGGTTGGGGACAAGCTCCTTCCCCAAGTGAAGGAGTTTAAGTATCTTGGGGTCTTATTCATGAGTGAGGGGAGAATGGAGCAAGAGATTGACAGATGGATCAGAGCAGCATCTGCAGTGATGTGGACGTTGTACCGGTCTGTTGTGGTGAAGAGGGAGCGAAGCTCTAAGGCAAAGCTGTCGATTTACCAGTCAATCTACGTTCCTACCCTCACCTATGGTCACGGATGCAAGTGGCTGAAATGAGCTTTCTTTGTAGGATTGCTGGACTCACCCTCAGAGATAGGGTGAGGAGCTCAGTCATCCCGGAGAGGCTCAGAGTAGACCCGCTGCTCCTCCACATTGAAAGGAGCCAGTTGAGGTGGTATGGGCATCTGATCAGGATGCCTCCTGGATGCCTCCCACTTGAGGTGTTTCGGGTACGTCCCTCTGGGAGGAGACCCCAGGGCAGACCCAGGACTCGCTGGAGAGACTGTGTCTCCCAACTGGTCTGGGAGCACCTTGGTAAAAGCTGGAGCAAGTGGCTGGTGAGAGGGAAGTCTGGGCTTCTCTGCTTGAACTGCTGCCTCCGCGACCCGGACCTCCGGAAAAGCGGTAGAAGATGGATGGATGGATTTTTTTTTTTTTTTTTTTTTTTTTTTTTTTCTCTCGGTGCCACACGAGTCGGCTGCCTTTTGCAACAGCGGCTCGATTCCGAGTCTTTTTCCCTTCCTCTCTCTTTTGATCCGTCTTTTTTTTTTCACCCCACTTATATCACGGACACACAGATCGTCCTAAATGTCTCCTGAGCCGGTGGACGGAGCCACTGTCTATAGCAGGATACGATACAGCAGAGAACAGCTGCTAGCATTCAACCGCCACCCGGTCCCATTGGAAAAACTCGACATACCGAGAGAACTGAGGCGAAAACGCCGCGGCTGCCGGGCTGGAGTAAGGCGGAGGACAAAAAATATAAGGTACAGACCCTCCCTTCCATCTGTTGTCATGGGAAATGTACGGTCGATACTGGGAAAGTTAGATGAGCTAGCGGCTATCTCCCGTTATGATAGCACATACCGGGAGTGCTCTCTCCTTTTGTTTACTGAGACGTGGCTAACTGAACTAGCAGCAGATGCTAACATTGAGCTGGAGGGTTTTCACATGATACGAGCTGACCGAACACCAGACAGTGGCAAGGCTAGGGGCGGTGGAGTGATAATGTATGTTAACAACAACTGGTGCAGACCGGGACATATCACTGTTAAACAACGACACTGCAGCAAAGACATTGAGTTGCTAGCTGTTAGCATGAGGCCTACATATCTCCCGAGAGAACACTCACACGTGATCTGCATTGTTGTTTATGCAAATCCGACGGCGAACGCTGGGACAGCACGTGACGTCATCCATTCAGTAACCAGCAGGCTGCAGACAGAACACCCAGATGCTCTTCTCCTCATCTCAGGCGATTTCAACCATGTTTCACTGTCTCCCATTCTACCCACGTTCACCCAGTATGTCACATGCCACACTAGAGACAATAAAACACTGGATTTATTCTACGCAAACACTAAGGAGGCATACACCTCATCACAACTCCCCCCACTCGGGAGATCGGATCACAACTTGGTTCATCTCCGGCCGGTGTACAAACCCCTAGTGCACAGACAACCTCCGGCCATGCACACTGTGGAGTTATGGTCTGAGGAGACAATGGACACCCTAAAGGGCTGTTTTGAAGCCACCGCCTGGAAGCAGCTCTGCGATCCACATGGTGAGGACATCGATGGCCTCATTCACACCTTCACGGGCTACCTCAGCTTCTGTGTGGACAAATCCGTTCCCACCAAGACCATACGGCGTCACTCAAACAACAAACCCTGGATCAACCCTGAGATAAAAACACTTCTGAGAGAGAAGAAGAGGATCTTCAGGTCAGGGAACAGGGAGATGCTGAAGTCCGTACAGAGGGAGCTGAGGAGAAAGATCAGAGAAGGCAAGGACAGCTTCAGGAAGAAGATGGAGGACAAGCTGCAACAGAGCGACATCAGCGGGGTCTGGAGAAACCTCAAAACCATCTCGGGGCTCCAGAATACCTCCCCCCAGGCCACAGGGGGCAGGGAGTGGGCGAACAACCTGAATCTGTTTTTCAATAGATTTGGCCAACCGCCCTCCCCCCTGACTGCACAACAACCACTGCTGCCTCTAAAGAAATCAAGTCCTGCTGCCCACTCCCCACTCCACCAACACCCCCCCACTCCCAACACACAGCCCCCCATCCTGACCCTGACCAGGACCCAGGTGAGGACGGAGCTGAGGAAGATCAAGGCGAGGAAGGCGCCGGGACCGGACGGCATCAGCGCAAAGCTCCTCAAGTCCTGTGCAGACCAGCTGTGTGGGATTGTGACGTATATCTTCAACATGAGCCTGAAACTGGGGAGGGTACCACAGCTGTGGAAAACATCTTGTGTGGTACCTGTACCAAAAACTTCCCACCCCAAAGACCTGAACAGCTACAGACCGGTGGCCTTGACGTCCCACTTGATGAAGACCCTGGAGAGACTGCTCCTTGCTCACCTCCGCCCCCTGGTGGAACCAGCGATGGATCCACTCCAGTTCGCCTACCAGCATGGCATTGGGGTGGAGGATGCGGTGATCTTCCTCCTTCACCGTTCTCTGTCCCACCTGGAGAAGCCCGGGAATATGGTGAGGATCATGTTCTTTGACTTCTCCAGTGCTTTCAACACCATCCAACCGATGATCCTGAAGGACAAGCTGCTGCGCGCAGGGGTGGACCAGCACCTGTCATCATGGATCCTGGGCTACCTCACGAACCGGCCTCAGTTTGTGAGAACCCGGGACTGTGTGTCCGACACGATCATCAGTAGCACGGGGGCCCCCCCAGGGAACGGTGCTGGCTCCCTTCCTGTTCACTCTTTATACTGCGGACTTCTCACACAACACAACACACTGCCATCTACAGAAGTTCTCTGATGACTCTGCGATCGTTGGCCTCATCTCCAATGGAGATGAAGCTGAGTACAGAGGGCTTATCCAGGACTTCGTGGACTGGTGCCATCGGAACTGCCTCCAGATCAACGCGAGGAAAACTAAGGAGCTGGTGGTGGACTGCCGCAGGCATGGGCAGCCCCTCACAGTACCAGTAAATATACAGGGAACAGACATCGAGATGGTGACATCCTATAAGTACCTGGGTATTCATCTGAACAATAAACTAGACTGGTCACACAATACTGATGCACTCTACAAGAAGGGACAGTGCAGGCTGTTCCTGCTGAGGAGACTCAGGTCTTTTGGTGTACAAGGGGCGCTGCTGAAGTCATTCTATGACACGGTGGTGGCATCAGCCATCACTTTTGGAGTGGTCTGCTGGGGCAGTGGCATTACTGCAGCCGATAGGAAGAGACTGAACAAACTGATTAAGAAAGCTAGCTCTGTCCTGGGGCAGCGCCTTGATCCGATGGAGGAGATAGGAGAGAGAAGGACGGTGGCTAAACTGTCATCTCTGCTGGAGTCCGAGTTCCACCCTATGCAGGACATACTGAATGCACTGAGGAGCTCATTTAGCAGCAGACTACATCATCCCAGGTGCACAACCGAGAGGTTTCGTAGGTCCTTCCTACCAACGGCTGTCAGACTGTACAACCTAAGCAGGGCTGCTCGCAGAGATAGCAAAAAGACGTAACAAACTAATAGTTTTTTGAATGCAAAAGATGCAATAGACTTACACAATGGTCCCCTCCGGCATACAACTAGGAACATACCGGTCGCTATGGAGGGTGAGAATATGTATGGGCACATAATCATACCATGTAGGATAACTAAGTAGACGGTTATGCTGTTTCATTCCATCTAGCAACAATGCTCTGCACTGTGTGTGTTTATATATTTGCATATTTATTCCATCTAGCTACAATGCTCAGCACTGGGTGTGTTTATATATTTATATATCTACATATTATTCCATCTAGCTACATTGCTCCGCACTGTGTGTGTTTATATACTTGCATATTTATTCCACCTAGCTGCAATGCTCCGTACTGTGGGTGTTTATATATTTACATATTTATTCCATCTAGCTACAATGCTCTGCACTGTGTGTTCATATATTCATATATTTATTCCATCCAGCTACAATGCTCTGCACTGTGTGTCTGTGTGTGTGTGTATATATATATATTTTATAGTAATACGTACATATGTTTATTAGCTGCTCTTGCTTGCTTGTTTTTTTTCTTGCCTTCTGATTGTTGCTCTGAGTGTTGCTATCCCTGTGCTGTTGCAATCCTGGAATTTCCCCGTTGTGGGACTAATAAAGGCTTATCTTATCTTATCTTATCTTATAACAAGACCTTTGTTGAGCACTAAAATATGGAATTACATTCACAAATTCTACTTCAATGTTGATTGCACAGAAAAGAAGCCATATGATAACCATGTCCAAAAGTGGTGTTCCCTTCTCTGGGCTCAAAGCCATCTGGGATGGATCATCACACGGTGGAAATGTACTGCATTGTGAAACTGACACCAAAAAGGATCATCCAGACTGTTACCAGCAACAAGTCCAAAAGCTAGGCTCTGTCATAGTATGGGGTTGTATCAGTGCTCTTGGCAAAGGTAATACTGTGTTGGCAGCATTAATGCAGAGAAGTACATTAAGACTCTAGAGCAGTATGCTGCCTTAAAGATGATGTCTTTTCCAGGAAAGTCTGTGCATTTTTAAATAAGACTAACCAAAACCACATTCTGAACACATTACAAAGACATGACTGTGGAAGACTGTTTTTTCTTGCCTTCTGATTGTTGCTCTGAGTGTTGCTATCCCTGTGCTGTTGCAATCCTGGAATTTCCCCATTGTGGGACTAATAAAGGCTTATCTTATCTTATCTTATCTTCAGAAGAGGGTATAGGTGCTGCATTGCTGACCTGCCCCCATGGGAGAAGAATACATAAAGAATTTTGAAATGAAAAATTCTGTGACCCTGTACTGTTGCACACCTTAAGATGTGTTTGTAGGAAGAATGGGACCATGTAACACATGAAAGACTTCATCATTAGGTAGCCACAGTGCATAACGTCTTTTAAGTGTTGCACACAGGAACTGCAGCATTATACATTAGTAAATGTTTTACCATCTTAACTTTTTGTTGCGGGCCTGAAATTTAAAAATTGGATGGATAGATGTGAATTAAATAAAAGTTAAATTAAATTTAAGAACCACTGCAGGATTTTAATTCAATACAGTCCTAAGATTTTTGGGGTTGTCAGTCAACATGCATGAAATAAGTGTGCTCTATGGGTACATTAGTAGCCTTCAGCAGTATTACAGATTGACTTTATATTGCACTTTTCTATCCAGCAGGAGGAGACAGAGTTTGAAAAGTGGCAATGGGATAAAATTTCTGCTCCAGAGCCCACCTTTGGTGAGTTTCATTCAGAGTTTGCACTACATGGCTGTTTATGGACAGATTGACCTAGTCCAAGGGTCAGCAACCTGTACTACACAAAGAGCCACTGTGAGTGATTTTTGTATAAAAATCTGCATGGAACCACAAAAATATCTGAGCCTAAAAACTAAGGCAAAACAGCAGATTTGCAACTACAATCTGGCCTGACAACATCAGGATTATTTTTTTTTCTTAAAAATTTGCAGTTTTTTTTTATTGTAAATTTGTCACTGTTTTCTCACAAAATTGTGGCTTTTTCTGGTAAATTTTTGATTATTTATAAAAAAAAGTTTGTGTCTTTTTCTTGCAAAATTGTGTGGGTTTTTTCCTCATTAAGACTTTTTTTTTTCAAAATTTATTTTTTGCACGTGTTATGCTCTTTTCCTAAATTTGGCAGATTTTACTTTGCAAATTTAATACCTTTTTTGAGTAAAACTGAAGACCTTTTCCATGTAAAGTTGTGACATTTCCCAATAAAGTTATAAACTTTTTTCATAAATTTTTTGGCATGATTTTCTGTTTTTCTCATAAGACTGCCTTATCTGATTACGCTACTTTTTTAAGTTTAAAATGTTGTCTTTTTCATATAAATTCACCACCACTTTCTAATAAAATGGGAGCTTTTTCTGCTAAATTTTAACTTTTTTCTTGCCAATTTAAGTTTTTCCTTAAAATTTGAGAATTTTTTTCATAAATTTTCAGCTACTCATAAATTTCTCATATTTTTCTTTGTAAATTATTACCTTTCATGGGTAAAACTGCAGCATTTCTTACATAATTTATTAAAATTTAACTCCAAGTTTTCCAGTGAATTTGTAATTTCCAGAAATTTTGTGATTTTTTTTCTTGCAAACTTGTGGGTATATTTTCATCAGAAAATTGAAAAATTGTTCCCCAAATTCGAGGGTTTTTTTTGCATAAATTTACAGGTTTTCATATTTTATGCTTTTTAGGATATTTTTGTCAAGAATGTGCTACCTTTTTTCTTGCACATTTATTGCTTCTTTTCTTGGACATGAATGAGGTTTTTTTCTCAAGGCCTCAGGGAGCGGCTATGGGCAAAGGAACCACATGTGGCTCCAGAGCTGCAGGTTACAGACCCCTGACTTAGTCTATGAAGTTTTCTAACAAAAAAATATCTTAAACTAATCCACTGGATTATGAAAGACTTTGCAGAGCTCCATTATTTGATAAATTGAGCATCCTCACTTGAAAGCTGAGTCAGCCCTGTCTTACATAAGCAGCACTGTGAAATTGGCACTCTGTATCGGAGGAAAAAGGTGCTAAAAAGTGTTAAATACCAAACTGAAAAGTACATATTCAGTTATTTTCACTTTCCCAAGAGGGTGTTTTTTTTGTGTTCTCTGTAGACTTTTCAAGACAGTTGCTTTAATGAATATGATTCCATGGTTTCTGCACAGTTTGGCAAATTCACAACGTCACCGTGGTGTCAGCACTGGTGGCCCTGTCCCTTCCGAGGCAAACTGTGTGGGGTGCCTGCTGTGGCCTTTTGCAGTTGCCACTCCCTTCAGAGATTGATGAATTGATTGTGGGGCTGCTGCCAGTGTGTCTGTGCCCTCGGCGAAGGTGTCCGGGTTACGGGTGGGAATCCCAGCTATGGCACCCGCCCTGGGGCTACTATTGTAGCTGTCCTGCAGGGGGCCAAGGGGGCTGGTGGCCCTGGGAGCAGCTCTGACTCACATACTGCTGTCACACCCTTGGAGACACAGCAGCACAGGACCTCTGATTGGCTGAGACTAAATGACTGTGTAAAGTGCAGCGATTCTGCAGGGCAACTGCCTAATTGTGCCAAACTCCACTTGATGACAGCAGTTAAGAAAAGAAAAAAAAGAGAGAATGTAGATTCCTGTCCTTACCTTTTGACCTGTTTGGCCTGTGCTTTTCCTGGATGGATCTAAAACTTTTCCCCCCTTTGGCAAAGTGTTGATGTGTGCTGCAAATTAATCTGGAATAAGTCTCAACTGGCAAATGGAAGAGCAAACGCTTGACTGAGTTTGTTTTACAAGGAGAATCAGGAGTCTAAAATAAAAAAGTTATACATATTGTTTGAATTTTGTTATGCAAAATAAATGTAGATTTATCATTTTGGGACAACAAGGCTGTTTTACATTCATATGCCAGAATAAGAAAAAAAATCTGACTGGACAGAGTCTATTAGGGTGCTTCACATATTCTCATACATCTATACAAATCATAGAAAGTTATGTACTATATGCAGTGAAAATTGCAATAGAGCCTTCTTGATGTTTGGCATGCTGGTCATGGCTTTATAACCCAACAGTGACTGAGCACACAAAGAAGAATAATGTAAATTTCTGTGCTTCCTCAATGGTAGAAATTGAGCTGGCCACCTCTAAAATAACGGCCTAGATCCTCCACTGTCATCTGACAAGGTTTTTAACTTGGCAAATATTTAATTACAGTGTGGCTGATAGTTGAGAAAACAGGCATATAAACAGCACATACCCTCCAAATTACAATCAGTGTGCAGCAATACTATTATGTCTGATATTACCCCTGGTTCACAGAAGAGGCGAGGTGACTTGGAACACAGCTTAATTGAAACGTAAGATTGTTGCCCTCGGCCTTACATAGGGCACCCAGCACTTCACAGTAAAATAACTATATAACCACCCCCCCCAAAAAAAGTCCGAAACCACTCATTCAATTAAGACCCTCCCCAATTTGGGATCCGAATCATGCGCTAACAAACGACAATTAATATTTCCAAATGGCCTAACACATTCACACAACAAAACCTAAAATAGGGAGGACGGGTGGACTGCTGTCCTGCCCACACGGCAAGGTGAATTTTTCTGCCACTTGCTGGGGTAAATTAAAGTCCATTAATAACTACAATTGCATGCCGTGCTCCTAAACTAGAACAGAAAACCCCCCAAAATAAACCCTTATATAACATTTTCTTTTACAACAACACTAGAACTTCAACATATACTATTTACAACCCAAGTGTTCATGTAACAAGGACATAACTGGCATGGGGGCCCAGGGCACCCTCACAGCAGATGCGCCCCTGGAAACGGCTGGTCTTCTTGGTGATGGCTGGCCCTCCGACGCTGAAGCTGCTCCTCCTCTCCATTGACCTCGTCCCATGTTCAGCCGTGTTTCCTGGAGCCTCCTCCCGGATACACTAAAGCTGGTTCATGTGCCAAACCAAGCCGTCAGACAGCCTGAAGTGCACTGCGTCCAGTCTGGCCACGATGCGCAGATGCTCCCAACGCTCCTGAAGTTGTCGTCTGGCCCATCTCCGGTGCAGGTGCTCCTCACCTCACACCCGGACCCAATCCAGGACGTTCAACAGGGCCCAGCTCGGCTTGAGGTGTTGTTGCCAAGCCGTTGATCCCTTGTGCTCATTGGTCTTGTCCCGAAATCCTCCAATGCTGGTGTAACATGCACCATCATAGCTGCAGACCCTCCGTCCCATTGTGGCAAGACTCCAGAGACATCCAGGGCTAACCCATCAGCGCCACTCGCCAGCACAGGCACCTTGCCATCACACTTGGTACTCCCCTCAACCGGTTCCCGAGTGCCGGCACTGAGACCCTCCTGTACTGGACCTGAGCAAATCTGATCCCACTTGACCACCATAGCGTCCAGTAGTTCTTTATCCCACACCACATCTTCATCAGTTGCCGGAATTGGGGGGTTCCACTAGCCACAGCCCGACCATTCTTCCCCAGCGTTGTCTTTGATGGCGAAACCCAACCCGTAAAATAAATCACAGCCCATGATGTTATCGCCCCATGCTATCACGTGGAATGTGAAGTTGAGCACCGTTGCAGATTTGTACCGAACAGTCAGCTCCAAAGTCCCCACCGTGTCTAGCCTTCCACCTCCATAACCATACAATGGCGCTGGGTTGCCTCTAACCCTGTGGTGGGGAAAAAATCTCTTCACCGTGGCCCAATTCAGCAGCGAACCCTCTGCTCCTGTATCAATCAGCAGCGGCACCTCCACGTCGTCCAGCCTCACTGTGCAAAACGTGTATCCGTTCGTGTCAGGGGACACCGTGTGGATGGTTGTCTGGGGCAGGCGGAGTGATTTCTTCCGTGGGCTCTCCGGTTTAAATTCACGGCACATCCTGGCAAAATGGTCCAAGTAACTACATCTGTTACACTGTGCTCCTCTCGCTGGGCAGTCCTTAGCATTTTTCCGGTGCATCTTAGACCCACAACCCATACAAAGGGACTTTCCCAGGGCCGACCCCCGGCTACTGGCGTTGGCTTCCGTCTCCTCGCCATCCAAGCTATCTTCACTGTCCAGGTCCATGGCATTTGCCGTGACAAGAGGCTCAAGTGGCTGCTGTGACTGGCGCCCAGTTTGCTCTAGAGCTAGCTTGTCCGCTGCTCCCATTTGGAGCGCTAGCTTGATGGCTCTGGCTAACGTGAGCTCACTTGGTGCCGTAAGTAGCCTAGCTTGCAATGCGTTGCTACAGGTGTGTTCCGCCAGCTGGTCACGGATCATTTCCTCTTCCAGAGCTCCAAAACAGCATTCGCTAGCCAGCTGCCTCAAGTCAGCAATAAACTGCCAGACGGGTTCCCCTACCTGTTGACATCGCTGCTGAACACGGATCCTCTGGACCGTCACGTTATCTGGGGTGTTGAAATGGCTAGCTAGCAGCCCTGCTACCTCTTCATATGTGTCGGCAGCACCAAGCATTCTCAGGATCCACGGGCCCTCTATGTCCAAATTGTGACCCAACAGCGCACGGGCTCTCAGCTTGTCAAGCTCCCCGAGACCCAGCGTGGCAATATAAGTTTCAAAGGCTTCAAACCATCTAGGCCAGGACACCGGCGGCTCCCCAGGAAACTCGAGAAAAGGCCGAATTGGAGCTATGCACGCCTCCATGGTTTAATCTGACGTCGCCAATGTTATGTCTGATATTACCCCTGGTTCACAGAAGAGGCGAGGTGACTTGGAACACAGCTTTATTGAACTCACTGGTGGTTGGCGAACACATACAAGACCCCGGCCAAGGTCCAGGTGAGACAACGGCCGTAAGATGGTCACCCTCGACCTTACATAGGGCGGCCTGGTGACGTCACCGGAGGTGGGCGTCACCACCCAGCACTTCACAGTAAAATAACTATATAACAAATACATTCATTCATCTTCAACCACTTAATCCTTTTCGGGTTGCGGGGGCGCTGGAGCCTATCCCAGCGTCTTTGGGCGAGAGGCAAAAGACAGATCACCAGTCCATCACAGGACCAATACAGAGAGATAGACAACCATTCACTCTCTCATTCATAACTAAAGACAATTTAGAATCCCCAGTTGATGCCAATTAACCTAACCTGCATGCCTTTGGGAGGAAACCAGAGTCGTCTTCTTCATTTTCTTTCAGCTGCTCCCTTCTGGGGTCGCCACAGCAGATCATCTGTCTCCATCTCACCCTGTCCCTTGCATCTTCCTCTGTAACACTGACCCTCTCCATGTTCTCCTTCACTACATCCATGAATCTTCTCTGTGGTCTTTCTCTTTTCCTCCTGCCTGGCAGCTCCATCTTCAACATCCTTTGTCCAATATATCCACCATCCCTTCTCTGCACATGTCCAAACCATCTCAGCCTTGCCTCTCTTACTTTGTCTCCAAACCACTCAACCTGAGCTGTCCCTCTGATATACTCATTTTTAATCTTGTCCCTCCTAGTCACTCCCAGTGAAAATCTTAGCATCTTCAACCCTGCCACCTCCAGCTCTACGTCCTGTCTTTTTGTCAGCGACACCATCTCCAAGCCATACATCATAGCAGGTCTCACTACCTTCATGTAAATCTTCCCTTTCACTTTTGCTGCTATCTTTCTGTCACGAATCACCCCTGACACTCATCTCCACCCTGCCTGCACTCTCTTCTTCACCTCTCTTGTGCATTTTCCATTGCTTTGGATGGTTGACACCAGGTATTTAAACTCATCTACTTTCACTATCTCTACTTGTTCCATCCTCACCATTACACCTGCCTCCCTCTCATTCAAACTCATATATTCTGTCTTGCCTCTACTGACTTTCATTCTTCCTCTTCACTCCAGAGCATACCTTCACCTCTCCAGGTTCTCTCCCACCTGCTCCCTACTCTCACTGCATATCACAATGTTGTCTGCAAACACCATGGTCCATGGGGACTCCTGCCTGGCATTGTCTGTCATCCTGTCCATCACCATGACAAACAAGAAGGGGCTCAGACCCAATCCCTGATGTAATTCCACCCCCACCTTGAATCCACCCATCACTCCTACAGCGCATTTCACCACCATCTCGCTGTCCTCATACATGTCCTGCACCACCCTCACATACTTCTCTGCCACTCCTGACTTTCTCGTACAGTACCTCACTTTCTCTCTTGACACCCTATCATATGCTTTCTCTAGAGCCACAAAGACACAGTGTAACTCCTTCTGACCTTCTCTATACTTCTCCATCAGCACTCTTAGAGCAAACATTGCATCTTTAGTACTCTTTCTTGGCATGAAACCATACTGCTGCTCACTGATTGTCACCTCTCCTCTTAACCTGGCTTCAATAACTCTTTCCTATATCGTCTTAGTGTGGCTGATCAACTTTACACCTCTGTAGCTACTACAGCTCTGAGCATCACCGTTGTTCTTGAAAATTGGTACCAAAACACTTCTTCACTCCTCAGGCACCCTCTCACTCTCCAAGATTGTGTGAAACAACCTGGTTAAAAAAGTCCATGGCCATCTCTCCTAAACATCTCCATACCTCCACAGGCATGTCATTTGGACCAACTGCCTTTCCATTCTTCATCCTCTTCAAAGCTGCCCTCACTTCTGCCTTGCTAATCTTCGGTACACCCTTGTTCACCATCTTTCCTTCATCCATCCTCCTCTCTCTCTCATTTTCTTTATTCATCAGCTCTTCAAAGTACTCCTTCCACCTTTTCAACACACTCTTGTCATTTGTTAGTACATTACCATTTCTGTCCTTAATCAACCTAATCTGCTGTACATCCTTTTCCAGCTCGATCTCTCTGTCTAGCCAGTCGATACAACTCCTTTTCCCCTTCCTTAGTGTCCAGCCTTTCATACAACTCACTATATGCCTTTTCTTTTTACTTTGCCACCTCTCTCTTTGCCATGCACCGAGATTCCAAATACTCCTGTCTACTTTCTTTGTCTCCCTGACTATCCCACTTTTTCTTTGCTAACCTCTTCCTTTGGATACTTTGCTGTAGCTCCTCATTCCACCACCAAGTCTCCTTGTCGTCCTTCCTCTGTCCACTGGATACATCACATACCTTTCTACCCATTTCCCTCAATACTTTTGCTGTACTTTCCCAGTCATCTGGTAATTCTTCCCTACCACCCAGAGCCTGTATTACGGCTTTCCTGCACTCTGTGCAACCTTCTTCCTTCTGTAACTTCCCCCCATTTAATCTTTGGCTCTGCCTTCACCATTTTCCTCTTCTTGCTTTCCAAAGTCATCCTACAGACTACCATCCGATGCTGTCTAGCTACATTCTCCCCTGCCACCACCTTGCAGTCTCCTATCTCTTTCAGATTTCTCCTTCTGCATAAGATGTAGTCCACCTGTTCAGGTTACTTTATTTGTGTGTACACCTTCCTCCACTCTTGTAAGTCACGCCATGTTCCTCTCTTCTTGAAGTACAGTATGTGTTCACCACAGCCAATTCTATCCTTTTTGTCACAACTCGCCGTCCCCAGTCATCTGCCTCAGCTGCGCGTACACCTGCGCCTCATCAGTCACAGACTATTTAACCCACTCGGCCCAGAACATCGGTCTGGAGCCGTCTGTTAATCAACGCTCTCAATCCCTCTGCAGGATCGTTCCTTCCCGACCTGCAGCATCTCCTACCAGCAAGTAAGCTGTATTTTCACTCACCTGTCTTCCAGTCTCTCCCCTGTGCACAGGTGGATTCCCTGGCGGCGGATTCCTCCCGTCCTCGCCACCTCCTCATCCACTCCTCGTCGAGCGCGCAGCAGGGCGCTGTCTCCCAGGCAAGAGCTCCTTTGCCAACGCCAGCCACCATAACATCTGCAAGTAAGCAACACTCAGTACATTAACCCCGCATGGTGAAGATTAACTCATATTCCTGTTTCTGCTCTGTCCATAGGGTTGCCTGGCTGCACGGCGTGTCATTCTGCCCCCAGCGCTCCTCGTTCACCCACAGACCATTCACATTCCGCATACACGCACCCATACATCTCTTGTTGTTGAATAAAGCCTTTGAATCTCACCTGAGCCTGCGTGCGTGTTCCCTGGGCCAGTTATTATGTCACTTTTAGCAAAATCCACAAACATCAGTCCTTCCACATTTCTCCCCTTAAGACCATACCTACCCAGGACCTCATCATCACCTCTGTTCCCTTCACCTACATGTCCATTAAAGTCCACTCCAATTACCACTCCCCCCCCCCCCCCCGGGAACACTCTCTACCACTTCATCCAACTTACTCCAGAATTCCACTCTCTTCTACCTGACATCCAACTTGTGTGGCATACGCACTGCCATTTAACATCACACCTTTGACTTGCAGCTTCAAACTCATGATTCTGTATGACTCCCTCTTTACCTCCTGAACACTGTTCACATACTCTTTCTTCAAGATTACTCCTGCTCCATTTCTCTTCCTATCTACACCATGGTACGACAGTTTAAATCCCCCTCCAATGCTCCAAGCCTTATTTCCCTTCCATCCAGTTTCTTAAACACACAATATACTGTATATACCTTTCTTCTCTCCATCAGATCAGCCAACTCTCTGCCTTTACCACTCATAGTCCATACATTTAATGTCCCTACTCTCACCTCCACACTTCTACCTTTCCTTTTCTTTCTCTCCCTCCTAACACACCATCCTCCTCCTCGATCTTCAACCAACAGTCACCCAATTTCCACCGGCATTCTGTTGGTTAACAGGATGGTGGTCGTTGTTAACCCAGGCCTCAACCGATCCGGTATGAAAGTCTCATTCATGATGATCTGCATGTTTGATTTGGCAAAGGATTTACGTCAGCTGCCCTTCCTGACACAACCCTCCCCATTTCCCCAGACTTGGGACCGGCACTAGGAGTACACTGGCTTGTTCAGCCCCTGTGGCTGGGTTCTTTGGGAGGAAACCAGAGTACCCAGAGAAAACCCACACAGACACAGGGAGAACATGCAAACTCCACACAGAAGGGTCACCGGTGGTCAGGGGGTGGGATTGAATCCCCGACTTTCTTGCTGTGCTGCCACAGTGCTAACCACTGCAGCTCCGAGATGTGTGCAACAATAGTCATGTGAAAAAATTACACCCAGCTACACACCAATGAAGTCTTGTTTTTGTCACCGAAATTTCCCCATTGAAAAACTAATAAAGGAATGTTTTATCTCTTATCTTATGGAGAAATATTAGCATATCAACATTTGATCTTTCAAATTATACAGTGGATATAAAGTCTACACACCCCTCTTTGTCATGAGCTGAGCACTGGAGGTTTCCGCCATGCTCAATCTCATGGCTTTTTCCCTGTATTTATATATTTGTTGTATTTTGTGCTTCTTGATTTCTGATATTCTTGTACCGTTTTCCATTTTCCTGTTTATGCCTTAGTTTTGTCACACTCTTATTGTGTATTAATTTGTATTTTGATCGCAGTCTGCATTTGTTGATATTTTATTCTTTATATCCTTACTGTTGTGTTCTCCCTCTGGGTTGACAGTGTCAGTGGCGTTTCCTGGTTTGTGCTCCGTGTGGGCGTCGCCCCTGTCAGCTGTCAGCTCCAGTCACTCCCCTCTCATTGCTCCCAGCTGGTCCAGTTATGAATCATTGTTTCCTTCTTCCCGCTCATGTGACCCACACCTGTCATTACTTATGTGATTTGTTTTTGATGCAATTTAAGGGCAGTTATTTTAATTTCCCGTTGCCACAGTCTTGAGTTTCTCCTGTCTTCGTCTCCACCAGAGCCCAGCCCTTGCTCTAGTGTGCTTTATTCGTAAGTCTGCTCGTCGTTTGAGTTTTGTGTTAGAGCACTGTTTGGGACTTTGTGTTTCATTGTTTTTTTTTTCCAATAAATCTTACAAACTCACAGTTCAGCACGTGGGTCTTGCTCTCTGTCCCGAGGGGCAATTCATGACACTGTTCAAATGCCAGGTTTTTGTGATGTAAAAAAAAAAATGAGACCAAGATAAATCATTTCAAAACTTTTTCCACAATTAATGTGACCTATAACCTGTACAACCCAATTGAAAAGCGAACTGAAATCTTTTAAGGGGAAAAATAAAAAATTTACAATAACCTGTTTGCATAAATATGCACACCCTGCTATAACTGGGGATGTGGCTGTGTTCAGAATTAACCAATCACATTCAAACTCATGTTAAATGGGAGTCACCACACACTTGACACCATTTAAAGTGCCTCTGATTAACCCCAAATAAAGTTCAGCTGTTCTAGTAGGCTTTTCATGACATTTTTGTAGTCACAGCTTACAGCACAAGCCATGGTCCGCAGAGAGGATCCAAAGCATCAGATGGATCTCATTGTTCAAAGGTATTCATCAGGAGAAGGGTACAAAAGAATTTCCAAGGCATTAAATATACCATGGAACACAGTGAAGACAGTCATCATCAAATGCAGAAAATATGGTACAGCAGTGACATTACCAAGAACTGGACACCCTTCCAAAATTGAAAAGACGAGAAGAAAACTGGTCAGGGAGGCTGCCAAGAAGCTGACAGCAACACTGAAGGAGCTGCAGGAATTTCTGTCAAGTACTGGCTGTTTAGTACATGTGACAACAATCTCCCATCTAGGATGGCAAGACAGAAGCTTCATCTTATGAAGAAAACATCCAAGCTCAGCTACATTTTGCAAAAACACATTTGAAATCTCCCACATGCATGTGGGAAAATGTGTTATGGTCCGATGAAACCAAGGTTGAACTTTTTGGCCATAACTCCAAAAGGTATATTTGGCACAAACACAACACTGCTCATCACCAAAAGAACACTATAACTACAGTGATACATGGTGGTGGCACCATCATGCTTTGGGGCTGTTTTTCTTCAGCTGGAACTGGGGCCTTAGTCAAGATGGAAGGAATTATGAACAATTCCAAATACCAGTCAGTGTTGGCACAAAATCTTCAGGCTTCTGCTAGAAAGCTGAAGATGAAGAGGAACTTCATCTTTCAGCACGACAATGAGCCAAAGCACACATCCAAATCAACAAAAGAATGGCTTCACCAGAAGAAGATTAAAGTTTTGGAATGGCCCAGCCAGAGCTCAGACCTGAATCCGATCAAACATCTGTGGGGTGATCTGAAGAGGGCTATGTACAGGAGATGCCCTTGCAATTTGACAGATTTGGAGCGTTTTTGCAAAGAAGAGTGGGCAAATATTGTCACATTAAGATGTGCCACGCTGACAGACTCCTACCCAAAAAGACTGAGTGCTGTAATAAAAGCCAAAGGTGCTGCAACAGAGTATTAGTTTAAGGGTGTACATATTTATGCAAACAGGTTATTGTAAGTTTTTTATTTTTCCCCTTAAAAGATTTCAGTTTGTTTTTCACTTGGGTTGTACAGGTTATAGGTCACATTAATGATGGAAAAAGTTTTGAAATGATTTATCTTGGTCTCATTTTTTTAACATCACAAAAACCTGGCATTTGAACAGGGGTGTGTAGAGTTTTTATATCCATCCATCCATCCATCTTCTTCCGCTTAATCCTTTTTTGGGTCGTGGCGGGGCTGGAGCCTATCCCAGCACTGTATCTTAATAATGACCTAAGTCAAAACAACAAATCTGCATATTCAATAAAAGAATCAACAAAGATGCCAGTTCCTACTGTGAAAAAGTTATTCCCCAACAGTATGTCTCCCTTTGGTTGAATTAAGCTCAAAGAAACATTCCCTATAACCCTCTAATCTTCCACTAGTATTGACTGGTTAAAGTTTCCCCCACTACTCTGTGCAAAATTCTTTCAGTTGTGTAATATTTTAGGGTTTTTCCTGTGTGCACAGCCTGTCTTAAATCACCATACAGTACCTCAATAACATTAGGATTCAGGCTTTGAGTGGGCCATTACAGAACTCCCCACTCTTTGTTTTAAACAATTCGTTGGTAGTTTCATTGGAAAGCTTTGGGTCATTGTCATGTTCAGCTTTAGTTTTTGGACAGATGGTCACATTTTCTTCAAGCTCCCTCTGATACAATGAAGGATTCATAGTGAATTTTATGATGGTGAGAACACCAGGCCCTACTGCAGCCCCAAGCCATGACATTTCCATCCCCATGCTTCACAGTTGGCATGAGGTTTTTTTGCTCCAATGCGCTCTTTGATTTATGCTAAACCTGTCTCCATTACTGTGTCCAAATAATCCCGTTTTTTTTTAATTATTATTCTTTTGTCTAAAGTACTGTTTCAGAAAACGTATAGCAGGGATTTGGCATCCATTGACCTGAGTAATTAGGAGGCAAAGGTAGCAGCAACAACACGGAAGGGTGGCATGCAACAGTTAAATCACTGATGTGACAGCAAGTAATTTGCAGTACCCAGAGATTGAGGTTCCAGAAGTCCAGGTCTTTGTCTAGTTGTGCTCTGACAGAATTCAGTCTTGCCCCATGTTCTCTTTGGACGACAAAAGTTTCCTCCTTACACGCCCCCCACAGAAATCAAACATGTGCAGACCATTTCTGATGGCTGATATATTTACTTTGAACTAATCCAACATCAGAATCGGATATCAATTCCGATTTCTCAAATTACTGGATCAATAACTCAAATGAACCACCAATCCACTGTCCAATCCATTCACATTCAGTTTTACTCAGTTCTACCAACACTACTTATGTTTAATTAGTGTTATTACATGACAAATATAAAGACAAGAAAGTAGACATAAGTTTTTTACTTGTGAAAATACTGTATAAAGTTAACGGTTCTGTAATAACGGAGTGGAGTTGTCTGAAATAAAACTGTTGCTCAGTTTAAAGATTGTTTACAAAGTTACACCACGTGTAATAAATTCTGTAAATTTGAATGCTTCCTGTTTTCTGTATAACAAAGTTAGAAATTGTTTTACAATAACTATAGATAATTCACTGGGGGGAAAAAATGAGAAAGATGAACATACTGTATGTTGTCGTCTTTTATTGACTGATGTAGTGCCAAGAATATGGAAATCACTCAACACTTGCGTCTGTTTATGTTGTCTTTATGTCCTCCTCTAAACAATAGCCTGGCTGGAATGTTGTACAGCCATATTGTTCTTCAGTTGAAAGTTATAGTTGACCAGTGTGCCTCTGAGATCGGGTGGGAAGTTCAGCCACAACAGTACTACAACTGTAACCATGTCACAGATCATAGGTGAGAGAACAATCTTACATACAAACCTGTTATCAAAGACAAATTAATCACTGGCAAATTAAGGAGACAGAAAAAACAAGCTTAACATAACACTACAGGATAGAGGGTGTGTCTCTCTCTCTCACACACACGTATCCACCACCCCGCATGTGAATCAGCTGCACGTTCAATCCACCGCAAATACTACAGTATACTGTTGCTGTTACATTATATACAGTTGCACCAACATAGAAAAGCATGCTTTTGCATATCAGAAGGTTGTTCAGTAAACTTTACAATAAATCCCTAACATTTATTAACACAGCATTAACCAGCCAGCAGCAAAGAATCAGACTAACAAATATAGTCTGGGAAACAGGCCATTATGACTCACTTTTATTACAGATCTTTTACAGTATTAACATGCCTTATAATGCAGTGCTAGTATCATCCTCTCATCCATTTTTAGAATTGCGTATTTTGTGGTTAAAAAAATAATCAAAACAAACTTCAGATCAAGTCAAAAACCTCAAAGAAAAAAACCCACAAAAAATAAAATAAATAAAACTCAATTTTTCTTAAAACGTGGAAAAAAACCAACATACCTTTGTACATAATAATGCAATTACACTAATTATGTGAATAATACATTTTGTTAACACAAGAAATACATATTAAGTTACACCAATTAGGAATGATCAAATCAAGATGACATGTCACTTCTTATAACAGACACAATAGCTGCTCACACAACCTCATCTAAAATAAACACTCAAATAAACCATGTAAGCTCTCTAATATTGCCAAATACATGCTGCGCTGCATCACTCTCTGCAGAGCGGGCCAATAGCAGCATTTTTTTTTTTTTTTTTCAAAGCCACAGAACTGGTACAGAGTGCCTGTTCTCTCATCTGCATCAGTTCACATATCACACCTCCCTGATGCCAGACAAACTGTTTTAACCCTCAATTAACCAGGCAATTCGACTAGAACAAATCTTTATTTACAGCAGTGGTTCACAGCCGTTAACAAGCCCACGAGCCAATAATGGAATATCTCCATGCAGATAGGGAAGCAGTGATTTATGATGATACTGGGGCCTTTTTTTTTTTTTTTAATTCTCACCAGCTGCCTTGGTAGTAAATGCACATTGCAATAAAGGGAGAGAAAGCATAAATGAATCTATCAATAAATAACTAAATAAATTATCATTGAAATATTTTACGACTGTCCAGCATGTCAGCAGATTTTATATTAAAGAAAAATGAACAAAGAAAATAAACTCTGGATGAACAAAAGCTTTTAACAGAACACAAACTGAGCTAAGTGTTTGGTAAGGAGAATGGATGATAAATTACCATATTACATTTATCTGCGCCTGTATGAGTATACTGTGTTTAAACAATATGATAGCATTCTGACAGAAACAGTACTCTCACTATATTGTTATGACATTCTTTATAATTTACAGCAAGTTTAAGTTGTCTGAAGGAAGGCTGTTTTTCCATCATGGTCGAGATTTATCATATTTTTAGAACAAATTAAAAATTGATGAAGGTCAAAAGGAGTGGGGAATCATACAGTACTTTTACAGTAATGACAATACATTACATTTCATTTATTATGCAATTGTCAATATTGATGCAATTGATGTGTATATCAAAAAAAAATGCTCACCACAGAAATAAATAAGTTAAACAAAATGAAATAAAGAAAATCAAAATTAAAGTATATGGGGGGAAAAGCCATCGAGAGTCACCACTAGGATCTTTTCAGCATTTCCTCTCTGCGTAGACACAACAGATCCATTATAACCACTACCTGGAGCTGGCACCCAGGCTCTTCCCCATTCTAGTGATCGGGCCAACTTCACTTTTTGTTCTTCAGCTGATTGGCCAGCCAGTCCAGACCCTCGTAGAGCCCGTCTCCACTGGTGGCACACGTGGCCTGAATGTACCAGTTGCGGTGACGTAAGGAGTGCAGGCCCAACTTGTCGGTGATCTCTGCAGCATTCATGGCATTCGGCAGGTCCTGAAGAGTATCAGAAGGTTCAGAAGGTCAGGGAGGGCAGCTGATTCACAAAAACGTGATACGACCTTTCACGCCAAATGTGAATTTTTATCCAAAAAAATTGCAAGGAAATTCTTCTGAACAGATTATTTGGGCTCTAATGCTAATGAGGCACACTCATACAGGTGAAAAACTATCTGCATGGACCTTGATCTCAGTGGATTTTCACATGCAAAAATATTCGTTGCACCAATAAGATTCTTTGTTTCAGGTGATGAAGGGGAGAAAAAAAACAACCAATTTCATAGGTTAATATCACAAGAGCTTTAATAATCAGATGAAGGATAACATATGGTTTGAGATCCCCAAAAAGCTGCACTGCCATGATGGCATGTTGCTGGTGTTTGCTTGCAAACATTACATGTTGGTACAGAAAGGAGCTGCTGTTATCCACAGCAGCTAGTGTAAGAATCAAATCTGACACTGATACAGGGTCATCTGCAGATTTTTAAGGGCCCACGGCAAACTCGTTCATGGGAACCTAAATACCTTGTAACTTGTTATTCACCTCCTTCATGAAATATAGATTAGCCTTAGGCTAGCATTCCCAAAAATATTGCCTGAAACAGCTGAAGTAAAAAAGAAATAAAACTTCACACGCTGGAAATTTCATTCCAGACTGTTATGAATAGCTGACCTACACCGTCACATTGTATTTTTGCACTGCAGGAGTGCAAAACAGACTTCAAATGGGAGGAAGTAGCCCAGTGCACTGGAGGAGATGCAAGGAAACCATTTGTATACCTGTTTGTTGGCGAAGACAAGGAGGACGGCATCCCTCAGCTCATCCTCTGCCAGCATCCTCATCAGTTCTTCGCGGGCTTCATTAACTCGCTCACGGTCATTGCTATCCACCACAAAGATCAAACCTACAAAAGGGGAAAAAAAAGCTTACTGGAATTATACATTTTAAAGTTGGGGGAAATGGAAAAAAAACACCCATCAGCACTCAGATCTAAGTTACAAGAATGAGTTTTTACTGGCATCATATTATTACAACATTTTAATCACTTTTCAGGCTTTCAACGTGACTAAGATGATGACAATTTGAAACAGTTGGAGCCTGTATGCAAATGATCTCATCCAAAGCATTAGTCAGATCTGCCCCAAGGTGCTGGGGGCGAGCGCTTGCTGCAGGAATGGTACTTGAGAGGACTTGTTAACTCAAACTGCCCAGACTGGTTTATCACTGAAGTGCTGGTCTGGCTCACCCTGTGTGTTCTGGAAGTAGTGTCTCCAAAGGGGACGGATCTTGTCCTGGCCACCCACGTCCCACACTGTGAAGCTGATGTTCTTGTATTCCACCGTTTCCACATTGAAACCTCAATCAAAAGCACATCAAAGTTAAGCTACATAAGCTGGGTAAATCTCAGGCATGTTTTTATCCAAAAGCTACCAGTCACTGACCGATTGTGGGGATGGTGGTGACGATCTCTCCCAGCTTCAACTTGTAGAGGATAGTGGTTTTCCCAGCAGCGTCCAGCCCCACCATAAGGATCCTCATCTCCTTCTTGCCTATCAGGCTTTTCAACAAGTTCCCAAAGATGTTTCCCATGATGTCAGGTGGCTCTCAAAACTGTTATACAGGGAACCACTTTCTATATAAAGCAAGAGATAACTAAGTAAATTATGGACCACATTCAGAAAGAAAAAAAACAGGCAAATACAGTAGAACAAAGGTGACAGTAGCTCTCCAAAAGCACTTTATACTTCAGCAGGCACCTGAAGGCTCTTCCTTTACACTGTGACACCTCACTAGCTCAGCTTTAATGTGGTGTTCACTAACCACCTTTAATCTATTTTCAGGAAACTGAAGAAACGCCTGGGTGACATTTGCAATTTGTTTTATCCATAATCCTAGATTGTGTGAACATATACCACACAAAGCCTAGAGCACAGAGAAGAGATGGGGGATTCGACTTGTATTTTCCTGTGACCCTTCATAGATTAGGCCTTTAACAGGGTATTACTACTGTCAACTCTAATATTTTAATGAAGATTTTATCTCAGATACTAGCATTGGTATAATGACTCTGAACAAGGGTGATGCTCAGAGTTGTAGTAATTACAAAGGCATAAAGTTCATCAGCCACACTATTAAAATATGGGAAAGTTCTTGAAGCCAGGTTAAGAAGGCTGATAGATGGGGTCAGGAAGGATTCTCTGTGGACCATGATGTTCGCAGACGACATTGTGATCTACAGTGAGAGTAGGGAGCAGGTGGAAGAGTGTCTGGGGAGGTGGAGGTATGCACTGGAGAGAAGAAGAATGAAAGTCAGTAGAAGCAAGACAGAATACATGAGTGTGAATGAGAAGGAGGCAGGTGTAACAGTGAAGATGCAAGGAGCAGAGGTAGTGAAGGTAGATGAGTTTAAATACCTGGGGTCGTCCATCCAAAGCAGTGGTCAGTGCACAAAGAGGTGAAGAAGAGAGTGCAGGCAGGGTGGAGTGGGTGGAGACAAGTGTCAGGGGTGATCTGTGACAGAAGGATAGCAGCTAGAGTGAAAGGGAAGATTTACAAGATGGTAGTGAGACCTGCTATGATGTATGGTTTAGAGACGGGGGTGCTGACAAAAAAACAGGAGATGGAGCTGGAGGTGGAGATGCTAAGATTTTCATTGGGAGTGACTAGGAGGGACAGGATTAGAAATGAGTATATCAGAGGGACAGCTCAGGTTGAGCGGTTTGGAGACAAAGTAGAAGAGGCAAGGCTGAGATGGTTTGGACATGTGCAGAGGAGGGATGGTGGATATACTGGACAAAGGATGTTGAAGATTGAGCTGCCAGACAGGAGGAAAAGAGGAAGACCACAGAGAAGATTCATGGATGCAGTGAAGGAGGACATGGAGAGGGTTGGTGTGAGAGAATAGGATGCACGAAATAGGGTGAGATGGAGGCAGATATTCACTGTGGTGACCCCTGAAGAAGAAGAATATTCGTACAAGAATGAGCAAAAAAACAGGTATGGCTGGCCTGAATACTGGTTTGAGGCCTCCAAATATTTGTAAACAACCCAGAGTGAATACCCAGCTACTCTGTACTGGCCTTTCTTCTCCCTCACTAGACTGCATCAGCACTGATAGAAATAAATTTAGTATTTTCTTATAAATTTAAGACTTTTTCATCTAAATCTAACTTTCTTGCAAAGTTGTGATTTTAATTTCTCACTTTTTTTTTTTGCATTTCTTGTAAATTTGAAACTTTTCCTCATATTCTTTTTTTTTCAGCCATGCTACCATCTACCAATGCTACACTACCATCTTTTCTTTTTTTTTTCCTTTTTTTGAGACTTCAAGCTAATTAATGATTATCACAAGATAGCATCTTCTAATCTCATGGTCACAGGATAAATTAGTGTGTTATCACAGTATAACAAGGCTCATTTTCTGTGATAACAGGACAACAAAGGCAGTGTGAACATAACTGTCAGCTCCGACACCAAGAAATAAACTACACATTTATAAAGCAACTTGCTGCTTAGTAACTAATCCTCAATAATGTGGCCGTGGCCTTGATAAGCCAATTCTATGTGATCGTGAACCAGACATTTCTCCATAATTATATTTATTTTGTCTTTGTTGTCATCTGTCCCATCTTTAATGTCAGGGAAACAAAGGAAAAACAGATTATTGAAACAAAAAAAAAAACTGAACTGAAATACTTCAGGGTTCAGTCCTGGATGTTTTCTGCATCTGCAGGGTAAGGACCTGTACTTCTATAGCGCTTTTTCAAGTCTCAAAGACCACTTAGAGCACTTCACTAGTACTAACCCTCTATTCTAAGGGCCTACAGGAGACTGGTAACTAGGGACCCACGCAGCACAGGGCAAACATGCAAACTCCACACAGAAAGGTTCCTACCCCTGCCAGCCTGGGGATTTGAACCTGGAACCTTCTAGCTGTTAGGCAACAGTGCTAACCACTGTACCGTACTGTTGTCTGTTCAATTCCACCAAGTAGGACACACCAAATGAATACCAGCCACTGCCACTGGTGAATCTCATCTTACTTCCCAATAGGACAAACTGATATCAGTCAATGTGAATATCGGTTGATACCGATATTAAACTAATATAGCAATAGATTCCTAGGTATAACACATTAATTATTCTGTGAGTTTGAGAAACCAGAATGAAAAAGATAACAGCAACCATGGACACTCATGGTTTCTGTATGAATTTATCAAAAAATTGGCAATGTTTATTATATAAATAGACCATTTATTTTCTTGGGAATTAAGTTATTTTCCTTAAATCTGCAGCTTTACTTGTAAATGTAAAACTTTCTTCTCTGGAGTTCCAATTGTTCACATATTTTTTCTTATACATTTGCAGAGTCATTCATGTAAATTTGACTTTTTTTTTACATTTGTCATTTACCTCTAAATATTGGACAGTTAAAAAGAACCTAATATCTTAATACCAAAACTGAAATCATATCAAAATGTAACAAATGAATTTTTGAACATTTGCAGACAACACTAAAAAAAAAAAAATCATAGCAGTTGCTGGCTATAAAGCTGAGTATGCAAATGCTGTGGGCCCCCCTCAGCCACTATGGGGTCCCCAAACTACAAGTTCAACCACAACATTTTTGGGGGGAGAATTAATATCACCTTCCACTTTTTTCTCAAAAATTTGTGACTTTTTCTTGTAAATTTCTGACTTTTCTCCTCATGAATTTGCTACTTTTTCTTGTACATTTGCAACCTTCTCATAAATTTGTAACTTTTTTCCCATAAATTTGTGAGGCTTTTCTTGTAAATTTGTAATTTTTTCCTCATAATTTTAAGTTTTTCTTGTAAATTAGCAAGTTTTGTCATAAATTTGACTTTTTTCTTGTAAATTTGTAACTCAAATTCATTACTTCTTTCTTGTATATTTGCAAATTTTTCTCATAAGTTTGCAATGTTTTTCGTGTAATTTTTTTCTCATAAATTTGTGACTTCCTTCTTGCAAATTTGCAACTTTTCTCATAAATTTTGGAAGTTTTTCTTGTAAATTTGTAAGTTTGTCATAAATTTGTGACTTTTTTCTTGTAAATGTTACTTATCAATTCATGACTTCTTGTAAATGTGCAACTTTTCTCATACATTTTTAAAGGTTTTTTTGTAAATTTGTAAGTAGTCAAAAATTTTGACTTTTTTCTTGCAAATTTGTAACTTTCTTATAAATTCATGACTTCTTTCTTGTATATCTGAAACTTTCTGCACCCTGCCAGAAGACACTACAATGCACAGTGAAAGCAGCCAGCAAGATCATCGGTGCCCCTCTGCCTCCCCTCTCGGACATCTACCTCACCCGCAGAGCCATCAACATTGCAAGCAACACCTCCCACCCCTCACACTCCCTCTTCAGCCCCTTGCCCTTGGAGAAAAGGTACTGGAGTCCACAAGACTTCTAAACAGCTTTGTTCATCAGGCCATCAGGACCCTGAACTCTGTCCACCCCCCCAAACTGTAACACACTCACCCGCACAATAACTACCTCAGCTGTTGGCACAGAAAGACTGGCACACCAACAGTAATACATTTGCTGCTGTATGTCTCTGCACTTTACTGCAACCATTTGCACAAATGCCATATCTGCTGCTGTCTGTCTGTCATTGCAATACTGACCATGTGCAGTCCTATCTGTTACTATCTGCACCTACACTACCGCATTGAACTTGCAACTACAGGTATTACATCTCTACTTTTCTGTATATAGGATTGCTGGGTTTCATCATATTAATCGTTTATCTTTATTTGCACTACGGGAAGTCTGGGTCTATCTTTTGTCGCCATTTGCACTACGGGTTGCGTTACTGTACATAGACTGCTGTTGTTTTTCCAGCCTTATTCCTTTTTTTTATATTGTGCACACCACTGAGGAGAGAAAGAAACGCCATTTCAATTCTCCTGTATGTCCTATACATGTAGTAGTACTGACAAAAAACAAATCTTTGAATCTTGAATCTTTTTTCTCATAAGTTTGTGACATTTTTCTTGTAAATTTTCTCTCAAATTTGTGACTTCTTTCTAGTAAATTTGCAACTTTTCTCAGATTTGTGATGTTTTTCTTGGAAATTTATAACTTTTTTCCTCATAAATTTGTGACTTCCTTCTTGCAAATTTGCAACCATTTTCTCGTAAATTTTTGAAGTTTTTCTTGTAAATTTGTACATTTTGTCATACTGTAAATTTGTGATTTTTTTTCTAGTAAATTTGTAACTTTTTTCTTATAAATTCATGACTTCTTTCTTGTAAGTTGCAACTTTCTCATAAATTTTTGAAGTTGTTCTTGTAAATTTGTAACTTTTTTCTTATCAACTCAACGACTTCTTTCTTGTACATTTGCAAGTTTCTTCTCATAAACGTGACTTCTTGTAAATTAGCAACTTTTCTCATAACTTTTTGAAGTTTTTCTTGTAAATTTGAAATGTTTACTATCCACCTTATCCCTAGGCCCCCATGATGCCTTGTGTAAATTATGGGCGTAACTTCGGTACCATTTTAGAACATAGAGTTCTCATAAAAACAGGACGCTTTTCCTTATTAAAAAACAATGACTTCAGCATCAAAAATGCGGGAACAACCTTTTGCGTCTCAAAAAGAGTAATATAATCATACCACTTCCCATGACTATCGAAGGATGGGAAGATGATCTTAAAAAGTGGCCTTGCATTACTTACATTAGCTCAGTTAGCTCCGCTGCTAAGAGGGCAACGCAGTAAACAAATAAAAGTGCTGAGATATATCAATATGTCCACTGCAATAAAGCTGGTTGCATTTTGTTAAAAGATTTGATTTTGATTTTGTATACTTTATTGATCCCCAGAGGGGAAATTGAGGGCATCCACCTGGATGGATGAAGCAGCCACGGTATGGCGCTATCCCTTAACCATTCACACACACATTCACACCTAGATGTTGGACTTAACCTAATTTACCTTAGAACAGACATACAATCTAGTCAGAGCCACAAAGAACCACAACATCGTAGCTGGTTATTTTAATGTCGGAGAAAAACAGACAACTGCAGCTCATGCTGCTGTCATGCCATGAATGCTTGTTATTTAACTTAACACGTATAAACCTTTTCTGACAACTGTTCACAATTTAACTGATCTATATTTTGTGATCATTTAAAAAATAATTAATACTGAAGCTGCCAATATCAAGTCAATACTGCTGTACTGCAATACACAGCTGCTGTACTTTCCCATGACTGGGAAAGTCCATACCTCCACAGGTATGGAGATGTCTACGAGAGATGGCCGTGGACTTTTTAGCCAGATTGTTCCACACAATCTTGGAGAGTGGGAGGATGCCCAAGGAGTGAAGAAGTGTTTTAGTACCAATTTTCAAAAACAAAGGTGATGCTCAGAGCTGTAGTAACTACAGAGGCAAAAAGTTGATCAGCCACACTATGAAGATATGGATAAGAGTTGGTGAAGCCAGGTTAAGATGAGAGGTCACAATTGGTGAGCAGCAGTACGGTTTCATGCCAAGAAAGAGTACTACAGATGCAATGTTTGCTTTAAGAGTGCTGATGGAGAAGTATAGAGAAGGTCAGAAGGAGTTGCACTGTGTCTTAGTGGATCTAGACAAATATATGATAGGGTGCCAAGAGAAGAAATGTGGTACTGTATGAGAAAGTCAGGAGAGAAGTATGTGAGGGTGGTGCAGGACATGTATGAGGACAGCAAGAGGGTGGTAAGGTGTGCTGTAGGAGTGACAGATGGAGTCAAGGTGGGGTTGGGATTACATCAGGGGTCAGTTCTGAGCCCCTTCTTGTTTGCCATGGTGATGGACGAGCTGACAGATGAGGTCAGGCAGGAGTTTCCATGGACCATGATGTTTGCGGATGACATTGTAATATGTAGTGAGAGTAGGGAGCAGGTGGAAGAGAACCTGGAGAGGTGGCGTTATGCTCTGGAAAGAAGAGGAATGAAAGTCAGTAGAAGCAAGACAGAACACGTGAGTGTGAATGAGAGGGAGGCAGATGCAACAGTGAAGATGGAAGGAGTAGAGGTAGTGAAAGTAGATGAGTTTAAATACCTGGGGTCAATCATCCAAAGCAATGGAAAATGTACAAGAAGTGAAGAAGAGAGTGCAGGCAGGGTGAAGTGGGTGGAGACAAGTGTCAGGGGTGATTTGTGATAGAAGTATAGCAGCAAGATTGAAAGGGAAGATTTACAAGACGGTAGTGAGACCTGCTTTGATGTATGATTTGGAGATGGTGGCACTGACAAAAAAGACAGGAAATGGAGCTGGCAGAGTTGAAGATGCTAAGATTTTCACTGAAAGTGACAGGATTAGAAATGAGTATGTCAGAAGGATAGCTCAGATTGAGCAGTTTAAAGATAAAGTAAGAGAGGCAAGGCTGAAATGGTTTGGACATATGCAGAGGAGGGATGGTGGATATATTGGACAAAGGATGTTGAAGATGGAGCTGCCAGGCAGGAGGAAAAGAAGAAAACCACAGAGAAGATTCATGGATGTAGTGAAGGAGGACATGGAGAGGGTTGGTGTTACACAGGAAGATGCAAGGAATAGGGTGAGATGGAGACAGATGATCCGCTGTGGAGATCCCTAAAGGGAGCAGCCGAAAGAAGATAAACTGATGACATTATGTAATAATAATAATGACCCATCATCCTTTATTTTACAGTAAGAACTTTGAGCTCAGTCTTTTCTTTAACAGATTCCATTGTTATTTGCAAGTTAATTTGCAAAGTTTACAGGTCAAATGTCAAATGAAAAAAATATCACAATATTTGCCACACAAAAAATATTTAATATCTTTCCTAAATCGTTAAGCCTTGGGAAGCAAACTGGTAACTATTTTTATTTATTATTTTACTTCATGCAGCCAGGTTGACTTGGTGACATATATCCATAAACACCAGATCTGTGACATTCATACAAGTGAAAACACACCTGGTGCTCTTGTGTTTGTCCTGTGTACCACTGATCACACAAACAATCCTTTTTATTTTTCGGTGCATGATCTACGCAATGCTGTTGAAGCCACAGATTTAGCTGGGCTTGGTTGTGAGGAGTATCCATTTATACAGTCTATGGCACAACCACAAACAGTGCAACAAGGACCACAACTATGCAAAAACAGTCAAAAATGACAAGTGCAGAAATTAGCTGCAAAACACATATGTCAGGGGTGTCCAATCATGTGCCATGGAGGGCCAAGACCCTGCAGGTTTTACCTCCAACCAGTGTCTTCAACTGCAGATTTCTCTGTACTTCTTCTCACTGACTGCTGATAAGTGAAAACACCTGCTGAAGAGACTGGGTAGGAGAGAAAACCTGCAGAGTCTTGGCCCTAGTGATATTAAAACCGAGGCCTCATGAAACAATGAGCAACTTTGAGACATTCCTTCATGAGCGACACAGTGTTATGAAACATCTAATAAAGACTGCCATCTGGTGACTGACTGTCAGAACTGCATCAGAGTTGGAAAAACCTGAAAAAAATCTCAATCCCCCTTATTCCTAGGCCCCATGATGCCTTGCGTGAATTATGGTAGCAACTTCCGGTACTAGTTTAGAACATATGGTTGTCACTAAAACTGGACACTTTTCCTTGTTAAAAAACAATGACTTCGGCATCAGAAATGCAGGAACATGGCCTCTTGCACCTCAAAACAGTAATATAATCATACCACTTCCCACGACTATCGAGGGATGGGAAGATGATTTTAAAAAGTGGCCTCGTAGACTGTAGCTCCATTAGTTAGCACCGCTGCTAAGATGCCAACGCTGTAAACAAATGACCCTTGCTGGCAAAATGAGTCACTTTGAGAACATTTTCAAAACTGATGTAACATTATTTCCATATTCTGTATGGAAAAACCTTCAAAATGATATTTAATTTGTAGGAAGTGCACAAAAGTGCATTTGTTTATATTTTGGCTAGGTTGAAAACTCGCGTTTGATCAGTTGAGAGTTACATCTTCCGCAAAAACATAGGTATTTTTAGAAAGTACGATTTCTAAGCTTTCCAATGATACGAGGCACTCACTGGGTTTTCCCAGGACTTGCCGCTACCAAACAATGAACGAGTCATGATTTATGACTTCTCATTGCCTGTAGCTTGTAATGACGCAGTGCACATTCCGAATTTTGCCAACACGTCTCCACCACAATAAAGTTGGCTGCATTTTGTTAAAATATGTTGGACATAATCAAATTTACCTTAGAGCGGACATATGCCACAACACCGTGCTTGGATGTCGGCGGTCACCGTGTGGTGAGAAGCCTCCATTTATACAGTCTATGGCACAACCATGAACAACAGCAACAAGTACCAGAACTACGCCAAAACATTAAAAAAAATACAAAAACTAGAAGAGCTGAAATTAGCTGCCACTTGAGTGCAAAACACGTATGTGGACTATACATTAAAATGAATTTGAAAAACTTTTAAAAACGCCATTTTAAATGCGCCTGCTACTCCACTCTTACTGACTGATTTAACACTACATCGGCTGAAATCGGAAGCTCCGCCCATAATTGTTCCTACAGCGGCACCCCCAGGAAGAAGGTGGATACTTTTTTTTTTTTTGAGCATGTGGCCATCCGAGGTCTATTCAAAATTGGATGGCAAGAACAAACAATGCAAACAAACAAACAAAAAAAAAAACCTAATTCCCTCTCAAACTTCTCATGAGCCCTCAAATCACGTGATGTAACCGACATAACGAGGCCTCGCTTGCAGCAGTCATGTGACTGTGGGCATGTTGACACAGTGCTCAACACTCTGCTCATGACACTTCCACCTTATGTTGCTCGGAGTCGGTGTCGAGTGGGCGGCGTCGAGCATAGTATCACTACTTGGCCCTCCATGGCACATGATTGGACTCCCCTGATGTATGTGGGCTATACATGAAATGGAATTTGACAAACTATCAAAAACGCTGTTTTAAATGCCCTGCTAACCCACTATTACTGACTTACTACTTCTGTCCGAAAGCGGAAATCATTTCTACAGCAGCACCCTCAGCTGGATAAATCTTAGCTCTATGCAATGGTTTAGTTTTTCATTTCATCAGAACAATGACCCAAGTTAAATTTTTAATAGCATTTGTTGGGAGAGGAATCCCCCCATTTTAAAGGTTTTTTTTGTACACTTCCTCCTTCCAAAAATAGGGGCCCCCCAAACAACCTTTCACAGCGCCCCCAAAAGCTAGAAACGGCCCTGTTTGCGTGCTAGTTGGAGGATCATTCTTTCCTCCAGGGTGCTTTATTTTTAAAAGCTCACCATTTCAGAGGTGACGCCGTCTCTTCATTCATTCCGATCAGCCGTAGAGGACGTAGCTCTGCTAACATCGCCTGTCACGGCTGCAGCGGCCACACAGCCTCCTTCAGCTGCCGTAGTGCGATGCTGCAGTCCTAGAAACCGGCGAACCGAAAAACCGAAATCATGTGAAACATATCGGGGCACAGTTTGCTGCGTGTTGTCTTAGCTAATCTCGCCCGAACAAAATGACCGGGCTCGTCGTTTATGCGCCGTATTCCTCCGTTAACGGTCACGACAGACGCTCCAGTCGGCCCGGTGTCATCCGCTGTCGGCCGCTCATTCACCCGCGGGCGTTTCTCGTTTCGCAAAAGCGACCGAAATTTAAGCGGCCAAGTTTAATACGTGCGCATAGGTCGAGCGTTTTCACCGTTTGCATCTCATTCACACTTACCCGTCAACGGCTGGCAGGCAGGCTCCTCAGCTGGTATCAGGCGAAGGACTGGATGGTAGTCTCGCGATGAGTTTTGAGGCTGAGACAGGGAAAAAATCGTGTTCTCGCGGTATTTGGTTGGACAAGAACACCTTTCACGTTTGGCAGGCTGGGTGACATGCAAACCCGGACCTGAGCTACCTGTGTGTAACTGTACCTGTACTTAATATTCATTAAAACGAGAAAAAAAAATACCAACACCGTTAATGTGCTTTGGTGCATATTTTTAAAGATATCAAATCAGTTATTATTTTAATTACTAGATTCAAACAAACAGTGTCCTTGATGGTAAATAAGTTTTGCCATTGCAGGGTCCCAATAACTAGCCCATAATAAATGAGACACAGCCGGCAAACATGTCTGAATAATTAACACAGGAATCATCTTAATGAATAAATAAATGGCTGACTGTAACAGGATGCCAAGTGATACTTCCTGGGAGTCACAGATGAGGTGGCAACAAAACATAGACTGAATCAATATTCTAGCAGCTCTATTTTCAGTGTTTCAAAAGGTAACACTTTGGGTTTTATGTGACAACGCATATCTCAGTTTAAAACATTCATCACCATGTAAAAAAAAAAAAAAGATGAAATAACACACCCTGAACCCAACCCTGTAGGTGAATCCAACATTTGCCTCATTCGTCCTCTCAGCTGCCCGTCTGTCAGCTCGTGGTCCAGTAATACATGTGTTTATCAATTCAGTGGTGAGGGCAGAGGAATAAAGACGCAAGCAGATGTTTGCAGCTGCACACCAGATTACGGGGTGGAGTGGATGGTGGCGGTGGTGGTGGTGGTGGTGGGTGGGGGGGGGGGGTAGCGTGCTGAGCTTGTGCCTGCTGGGAGTTTGGAAAGGGTTACAGGGGGGTTACACTGGGCCTGGGTGGTGGCAGGAGAGGTACAGGGTGGGGAGTTATGACATAAAGGAGCCTTCCCTCTGAAGTGTCTGCCAGCTTGCACCCCAGCAAACACAATCACAAGTCTTGCTGGTTCTGCTAGCTGAACTAATGAGGGCCTGCACGTTGAGGGCAGGGGCTTTGATGTTCTGGGTAGCTGGCTCCTTGTGTTTTCTCTCCCGCTCTCCTCTGCTTGTCCCACATCAAAAATGAAAGGGGAGTGGAGAAGCAGATGTTTTGAGGCATGTATTTATACAGAGTACACTTCATTCACCCCCTCTCCATACCCCATTTGTCCTTTGCTCTGACATCTTTGCAGTATGTGGAGTAAAAATCTATCTCCCTATCGTAATATCCAACACTAAATCTCCCAACTTTATACATATAATCATATTGTCAGTCAAAGTGGGTAACTTTTATCTCTTTAACTTCCTCACTCTGCCTGTCTCTCTTTAATTTCAGCCCAGTCTGGATGTCATTACTTGTGGGGGGGCAGTCAATGTGTTTCTATGCATGTGTCTCTGTCTGCAACTATGACGGGAAGAATGAGAAACAGAAGAAAAGGTAGAGGAAAGAGAGAGAGAGAAAGCAATCCCAAGCTGTCCACCAACCTCTGTCTCACACATGGGAGCAACAGTGACAGGAAATTCCCTTACGCAGGAGCTTCAGGGTGAAATGATACAGGAATGAAGAAATGCAAACCAGATCCAAATCCAGTCCCTTATCATTCCATAAAACTTTCTGGCTCTTTTTTTATGTTAAACCGCTTCACCAAATGCCAAAAAGATAGAAGTGACAGCCATTCCTCAAATGTTCATGGATATTCACTGAATTTCACACAAATAAGCCCTTAATTGGCATTGAATCCTTTGTGACAGATGATGTTTTCCCAACAGGACAAGCATGGAGACAGTTTGGATTAGCTAAGATATCTGGGAATGCTGCTGTCATAAATCACGCCAAGTGGTGAAAGTTTTGCAAAGACTACAGTTCATTTGTGTGCATCAACATGCACCAATATTTCCCAATATTTCTTTGTGTATTCATACATGAAATGCACATATGTATTTATGTGTTTGTGTAGTCTGTCTCCCAGGTAACAGGGATACGGTGTCCCAGCAGCACGTGGTGCAGCAAGTCCCTTCCTTGGCTATGAACTCTGGACAGATGATCCCCTTAGAAGCCCGCACAGCAAAGACTGGTATAATCAGCACCACTCTCAGCTCTCTGATGCTTCTCCCCAGTAATAAAAGTCATACTTTAAGGAAACAATATCCTGCAGCCATAAAAAGTCCTCCTCTCGGCATGGAGTGGCCATAAAAAAGGCTCTCACCTTCCAAGTCTGTAGTGCATGGAACTTACCCCCCATTTACACGGCAACAGAACTACACTCACACAGGCACGCTCAAACCTCAGCATTATTTCAAGGCTAAAGTAAGTCCATCTCTCACTTTGACATGTAGTACATGTGGGAAGAATCTGAGTGGTCAGGCCGATGGAATGGACAAAATCAAGCACATACAGTAATACGAAGAACCCAGACAGAATTTCGTAGGAAAATGACACACACCACATTACAGCTGTACCAAGAGGAAACAAATATCTGCCGTAATATTGAGCTGAACTTAGACAAAATAAATAAATAAAACATAATACCAACTGTTCCCCTGAGCTGTTACTGTTGTTACTTTTTAGAATAAATGCAAATATTGTTGGCTCAGACAGAGAAAAACTATTGGTTGTAGTGATATGATAAGTATTTGCCCCTTCCTGATTTTTTACAGTTTTGCATATTTGTAACACTTACATGTTTCAGATCAAACTCATTTTAATAAAAGATAAAAATAAATACAAAATGCAGTTTTAAAATGATGATTTAATTTATTAAAGGAAAAAAAAGCTATCCAAACCTATCTGGGCCTATGCAAAAAAAGTACCCCCCCCCCCCAGTTACAACATGAATTAACTGTGATTAACCACATTTTTTGGAAAACTGAGTTCAATTTCACTAGCCACATCCAGGCCTGATTACTGCCAGACCTGTTGAATCAAGAGATCACTTAAATAGAACCTGTCTGGCAACATGAAGTGGTCTAAAAGATCTAAAAAAACCCCCACACATTATGCTGTGATCTAAAGAAATTCAAGAACAGATGAGAAACAAAAACCCAGAACAACATCTAAAGAACTGCAGGCCTCACTTGCCTCAGTTTGGACACTGGTCCATGATTCAACAATACGAAAAAGACTGGGCAGAAATGGCACCCATGGGAGAGTTCCAAGGCAAAAACCATTGCTGACCAAAAAGAACACAAAGACTCACATTTGCCAAAAAATATCTTGATGATCTCCAAGACTTTAGAGAAAATATTCTGTGGACTGTTGAGATAAAAGTTGAACTTTTTGGGAGCCGTGCGTCCCGTTACATCTGGCGAAAAACTAGCAGCATTTCATAAAAAGAACATCAAACAGTCAAACACGGTGGCGGTAGTATGATGGTCTGGGGCTCCTTTGGTGTTTCAGGACCTGGATGACTTGCAGTGAATTGATGGAACCATGGATTTTTGCTCTCCACCATAAAATCCTGAAGGAGAATGTCCAGCCATCAGTCATGACCTCAAGCTCAAATCCCCCAATGTGGCTGAATTAAACAATCCTGCAAAGAGTGGATCAAAATTCGCTCACAGTGATGTAAAAGACTCATTGCCAGATATTATAAATGCGTGATTGAAGTTGTTGCCCCGCCAAGCGTGGCACAACCAGCTATGAAATTTAGGGGACAATTACCTTTTCCACATAAAATCAGGTAGGTTTGGATAGTTTTTCCCTTAAATAATTAAATCATCATTTAAAAAACTGCATTTGTATTTACTTGGGTTATATTTGTACTAATATAAAATTTGTTGATGATCTGAAACAATTTAAGTGTGACATAATTGCAAACATATAAGAAATCAGGAAATGGGGGCAAATACTTTTTCACAGCACTGTAAGATCTTATAATCCCTGTGTATTCTGTCCCTGTTGCTTCAGACCTTCAAAATCAGACCCAAACTGATTTGTTTTCCTCCAATTAATAAAGCCAATTCATAGTATTGTTGTGCTGACAAAATCACAAATGCACTATATACAACAGAGTCTGTATTTAGAAGATGTTGTGATAAATTGAAATTAACAATTTCTAGACTCTAGATTTCAAGATTTTCTGAGAGCTCCAATTCACCATCATGAGCCACATGGGCACCACAAGTCAGTTAAACATTAGAAACAAAAATGTAGGCTGTATTACAGTCCATAATATTAATACATTTACAAATATTGAACAGATTAAAATACACCACTACTGTACAATAAGATCATTCGCATTGTGAACAAAAGAAAATTCTCCTCTGTTGTTCCTCTTCTCTTTGCAGGACAGAAACGATGTGCATAGGCTGTTTCTCATGTTGAGAGGGCAGCGTCTAAACAGACCAAGGCAAGACAAATGGTGTGTAGTCACCTTCCTCAATCTATGACTTGGCATTTTGAGAATAACGGCGGCTACAAAGAGAAATAGATCCCAGATGACAGTCCAAAAAAGGAAAGGGGAGGATAAACAGATTCCCCGGGAGAGTTACGCAAAAACAAAATCTAAAACACAGTATGAAGAGGTGAAGGGACAGGCTCGCCATCTTGAGTCCTGTGTGGGTATGAAAGCAGCTACAAGTGTGGAAAATGGTGTCTAATTGCTCCACATTGACCCACTCTGTGAGACGACACTCCTCACACAGCACGTAGCAACACCAGTGGAACCGGCAGTTGCAGCGCTCGCTGCGCGTCTGTTTCAGGATGTTGTGTCCACGGCCGCAGCACAATGAGCCGCAGCTGTCTGTGCTGTAGCTAGTTTTGTTGCAAATGCGTCCTTGAGTACCCGCAGAGTCTACAGATGGATCACGCTCACAGAAATCGGGAGACTTTTCAAAGTACACTAGCTCTCTGGACATGCTTCGCCGACGGCCTCCACTGAATCCTCCATTGCTTCTCCTCACGTCATATTCTGTTCGGGGGTTAAAAACACCATTGTTCTTGTTTTGGGAGTTGACAAAGATGGCTGAGTGAAACTTTTCTTTGAGCAGAGAACCCACAAGCCGAAACTCTGGTGACACATGCCAGCAGGTCTTAAACTGACAACTCCCTGATGTGCCATGACATTTGCACTTCCTCGTCATGTTGTCAGCCACTATCTGCATGAAAAAAGACAAATATCACAGATTAGATTGCAGCAATGACAATGATGACGGGGGTGAGGATGAGGGTGAGGATGATGTGAAAAAGAGAACAAATCACTTTCAAACACAAAAGAAAACCAAATCATTCACCTGTCGTCCCACGCGGTTGTTATGTATCCTCATCCGAGCATGGATGTCTCTCGGGGATCCACGGGAGTCCAGCCAATCCCGGGAGAAGCGATCCCCAAAACGGACATCGTGACTGCACCCACCCCACTCCCAGGTGTCCTGCATAGAGCTTAACTCATCTGGCAAAGGCTTCAGTAGGGCGGAAGGGTGGGAAGAGTGCAGGTTAGTCGGCAGGTTGCCATGGTGACCGCTAAGCTCTGCGGGTAGTGACCGTGTTAAGTCGATGCCTACTCCACCCTTCTGCAGCGTCTGCAGCTGCAGCTGTGTGAGTTTCAGCCGGATCTTGTCATCGTCCTGGCGACGCTTGGCCTCGCAGCCACACCCCCGCAACTTGCCCATGCTGCAAGCTGAGGCCACAGAGTGAGCCACACCCGCTGCCAACAGTGCCACGGAGAAGGCACTCTCACGAAAACCTGGGAGCAGGAGGAACATACTCAGAGAGTTCACAACGACAAACAGCGTCACCCTAAAAACGCCACTGACCCACGAACAGAACATTCTCTCCTCTCGAACCAACACCACGCTCCCATAAACACTAAGGTCACACACTGACTGTCACCGGCCTGCCTCAGACTCTCACCCCTGTTGAGGATGGCACTGTGGTGGGGCAGCTTTCCAAAGCCCTCCAGCGAGGAGCAATTCCAGCGCTGGTCACGGAGCTGGTGCTGGCATTCATGGATGGCCACCTGGATGCCCTGCAGAGCAGACGCCGTTACATCAGGGTTCCGCACACACATCCGCATCTGACGTTTACTGAGGCCTGCCAGCCTCAGGCACACAGAGTTAGGGGTTAGCACTGGATCTCCTGCCACCTTCAGGCTGAGGATATCATTACAAAGCACCCTGCAGGGAGAGAGAGGAGGAGAGAGGGTTAGTGGGGAGAGTCATCAAAGCTGAGCTGGTCAAGAGGTCAGCAGTTGAATCCAGAGAAGCAAGTGAACATAGGAAGGTGTTCAAAATGAAAAATTCTGAAAAAAAAAATTAAACAAATAAACTTCTAAAAACATATCATAAGTATCTTGCTTGTTGCATTTGATGAATACACTTAACACTGAAAAGGTGTTTCCATGTAATTAGTTGTTTAAAGTATTGAAAACATAACCGAATACAGTACCCTTGAACTATAACAATAATAACATTAACAACAAAAAGTAGACACGCTTGCAAAAATGTTTCTCATGGAAAAAACAGAGCTCCCCAGTGAAGTTATGTCACTTGTTTATACTATATTAACTGTTTATTAGGTTTTATGGCTGAATCAGAAAGTGAAAATATTTGCATTTTTAAACACTTTCGATAAATATATAAAACGAGCCTTCAAACAAAACACTATGCACATTCACTCCACTCTGCTCCTGCCAAACCGCCGCAATAACAAATGTGCAACGCCGGCTCTCCCGGCGCTCTCACGCGCACTTACGTTAACGCAGGTGACATGAGTGCTGCAGCCCAAATCAGGAATTTGTCCCAACGGAGTTGGTGCGATAGCTCCATTTTGCCGAGCGTCTTTCGCGACGTGACATTAAAACACCGATAACACGGTCCCGCGCTGGATACGGGGGTGGTGGGGAGAGGAAAGTCAGGAGGAAGAGGGGTGCAGTATTATCGATGCACTGCCAAACGAGCGAGGAGTGGAGACGAAGTAGAGAGGAGCTCGGGGGCGACAGTAAACTGGAGGGGAGAGAAGGAGAGGGGAGGGGAGTAGATGCCTCCACGGGCGGCTGTTTGCAAAATATTGGCCAATATGAAAGTCTGATCGCCGGCTGATCGCTGCCGCGCCGCTGAACGTCATCCTTGGTCCCGGCGCAAAATCGCGTCTCCAAACTTTTACGCACGCGCACTTACCCAAACACCGCGCGACGTCTGTGCCAAGTTTAGAAGGTATTCAGAAACATTACAGTGTGAATTAATTCGCGTTGTTCGTCTGAATATCTATAGATTTCGCAGCATTTTCTACTAAAAAAAAAAAAAAAAAGCCAAGAGTTGTAAAATGAAAAATGAAACGTCTGAGATTTTTTTTTTCCCCATAAAGAAGTGAGTAATTTTAAATAATGATGGGGGAGGGGAGAGCTGCTGGTTGCACTGTACAACAGGGAGGCAGCAGCAGGCAGGCGGCTCCGCTCCGGACCCTCCAACAATACTGAGTCATGTCCCCCCCCCCCCGCCTCCCACCTCCATCCTCCTCATTGTTGTGCTGGAAACAACTTTGTCAATCTCAAGTCTTTATTTAGGGATCCGCAGTCGAACTGGCAAAGCAGCAGCACGAGTTTGTGTTGATGATCACAAAACTAGTGTCAAAAGATGAGAAGAATTATAGGGATCTGATGCATTTTAATAAGACGGTCATTAGGGGGAATAGTCGTTATAAACAGTCCTGAAAAACGTGGTCCGTTCCTACTGTGGGGGCCTGTCCGGGCCTCGACTCAGCCTTTACCGGCGTTGCAATGATGGGACCCAGAGGTGCTGAGCTACTTTCATAAAATTAAGTTAGAACCCCCCTCGAACACGGTTCGCTTAGTGACACCAATTCATCTAATCTCCATCCATTCCCTAAACTGCAGCAATGAAAAGTGCATTAGCATTCTGCCTTGGTGTGTATATCTAAGTGGCTTAAAAAGTGATTTGAAGTTGATTTGTATATAAAAGGCCCCCTTTATCCGGATTGAAGCTTTTAATCTGCTCGGTGTCGCATGACTGCTCCAGGAAACCCGTTTGAGCAAATTCATATAAGGCAGGAGCAGGGAAGAAAAAACACGTAGGATGGCTGTCATTAAAGCTTTACGCCAAAGCCCACTTCCTTTTACTGTCATCTGAAGGGAAGAGGGAGAGGTGGAGAGGGAAGGAGAGGGATTACTCAACCTGCAACCGCTGCAGTGATAAATGTGGAACATGCAAATTAGGAGATAAATGTCACAAAGTGAACCAATATGGAAAGAAGTTTGGGGACATGCGAGCTTGCTCCCAAGTCTGGGGTTTGATGGAGATGCCGCAAAGTGGCTCAAGCTGTGATTACACTGGGCTGCGATGCGTCGAGGGAGGTCTGCGAGCCAGATGTTTGTCCTGGCGTTTTCATTGCTCCTCGTCCCCCTCTCTTCCTGGTTCATCGTGTAGCAAACCTCTGACTGCAGACCAGCGCTTCCGCGTTTCACAAATACCTGGGTAACGCGACCGGCTGCGTGGGTCACGGGGCGGCACGTGTTGGAGGTCTCAGCCCGATTCGGGCGCGCCTTTAATAATAATAACATTAATAAACACGCATTTAGAGATATTACAGTTTTATTCGCGAAAAAAAAAAATAAATGCAGCCAACCTTGCGGATGACTTCATGTGAAAGGGAAGCCTTAGTCACTGCACATTTTGAGAGCGCATTTGGAGAGAGGAGGAGATGCGGTTAGGGAGTCGGCTAATCCAACCGCCGGGTAAAAAGTCCAGCTTCACATGGCTCATATGTAGACGGCAGCCTGGAGCAGCAGCGGCCGCGGAGGCGCACCCACAGCATCTGTACCGGCGCACCACCGCTTCAGGAGCCAATCCTCGTCCCTCTGGGAGCGGACAGTGGGGGGGAGAAGGAAAAAAAAAAACCACCAACGCCCCCCCCCCCCCCCAAACCACCTTCTCCCAAATAAGGAAATCGATTCAGCGATCACCGTGAGATTCCACAAGTAATATGCGCAACATTGTGGACTGCTCAATTTTTTCCCCCTGCCTTTTCTCTTTTTCCTGCTCAGTTGCTTCCTTATTCATTGTGCGCCCTATGAGGAGCATTAACTATCCCTCCCTCCAATCCTATTGAAGAGCCTGGAGAGAGGGGGGAAGAAAAAAAAAAAACAGAGGGAGATGAGAGCAGCAAATCCCTTTTTTATTCCCCTCGTAGCGCTCAATAAGAGAAGAATGTGTTGCCTATCAGTCACCGAGGGGATCAAGTCTTCGGGACTGTCCCACGCGTTCAATGCGCCGCGCAAAGCGTCACCGAGACAGACGGAGTGAAGAGGAGCAGCATCCTGCCTCATACCATTCAGCAACCTGTCTCCACTCACATCCATTTAAGTTAATTAGGGCCGCCGGGTTCTCCCATCCCATCACCGGAGTCTGCTGCGGTGAGTATATGCAGCAATTTTAAATCACAGTTTCACCCAATCGCTTTTAGAGACCTTTTTTTTTTTTTTTTTTACATTTTCTGTTGCATTTTGCGCACGCTTCTTCACCTTTTAGTTAGCAGGTGAGAACTGAGCAGAATTGGTAAACATGTGCCATTTTCCTCTGCACGTTTCTAAATGAAGTGACGATGAGGAGCCTGGCGCTGCTGTTGGGGGTGAAAGCCGCTTGCATCCTCCTGGTGTCTTCGCTCTCCGGCACGGGGGCCGTCAACAACAGCGGCCGGTGGTGGTGAGTCCAGTCAGGATCGGGCTGCACGGAGCTCTCAGCATCCTGCCCGAAAACAACAACAACAATAACAACAAAAGTTGCGTCCCGTGCAGATATGGACCCGGCTGCTGTGCCAGAACAGCATTTTGCGGGGTTACCACATGCTGCATGCCGGGAGTAACGTGTTAGTTTTGGACACAGGCTCAGAACTTCTGTTCTGCGTTAGAAAAGAGCAGCCGCGTGAGGTGTGGCTCTTTTTCAGATTCCTTCACTTGAACGCAACTTCATTTTTTTTTTATTCTGCCCTCAGTGAAATTAACTGCGCAATTAAAAAAAAAAAAGAAAAGAAAACGCTGAAATAATTACTTAATAATTTCAGTCATACATTTTATTTGCTGCGGTAGACATAATTTGCACCCTCTGCTCTATTTTTATGGATACTGTGGTTTGAAACCGAGGCAACTTTTTAGTCCAACGTGGGATGAATTAAATATGGATTTATGTGATATATGGATTTATACGAGCTTTTATCCACATTCAAGTTAACAGCAACACCACAATACTTTATTATTTTAAAAAGAAAGGGAAAAAAATTGCGCAATTTGACACTTGTTCAAAAATATAAACACTGTTTCAGGTAGACATGTTAACGAAAATTTTGCGGTTCCATTATGTGTGCAAATGCTGCGCACAGATGCAATGCGTTTTCAAATATGTAAATTATCTACAGGGATAAAGGGGGGGGAGGTCAGCCTTGAGATTTGGTATGAGATAAAAATGGGGGGGGGGGGGGGGAGGAGAGAGATTCTGACTGAGGTGGTCATGCAGGCCTCGCCGCACCGCTGTCTGGGTCAAGCCACTAACAGGCCCAGACTCCCCTGTCTTCCCAAGAAATGCTCAACACCACAGCCAAAAAAAAATAAAAAATGTTGGAGCATAAATCACAGAAAATACCAGATAAATTGGAAAATGACACCCTATGAAAATGTTGTAAAGCCTGACCACTAAAGCCTGCTCAGTGATGCAGACGCTTTCCAAGGCTGAAGAAGGCACAGGTGAAGAGCTCGGACACAGTTATAAACCACTTTATCGAGATTTCCTAACATGGCTGGAGAAAATGGCAAATGTAATTACAGAGTCAGCATTTTAAAATTATATTAGGCTACATTTAAAGACAGACTGCATAAATGTTAAAGTGTTATTATTCATTTTGAAATGGGGCTGCACCATAGAAGAGCATGATTAATTTCTCTTTAATGCTGTTGATCATATTAGTGAGAAAATGAACAGATGATTTAACGGTGATGTTTGATTGCACATAAAAAGAGCCACAAAGGAACCATAAAACACTAATTTCAAATATTATTCCCCTATAAACTTGAGAATGTTACAGGGAGCTTTATTCTGGTCATATCATTTAAAATGTTGATGGATTACAGTAATATGATTCGGTCAGGTAGTTGTCTTTGGTCTAAGAGATTTATATAGAGATAAAACTGATACACACAAATAAACGTGGTTATGATTGGATTTCTGGAGTTATCTGATCGTTCAAGTGGCCATGTAAACAGAATAATCCGGTAAAGGCCATGTAACCGTGGTCATTAACTTGTTTACCCTCCAATAATCAGTTTATTCAGTGCATGTAAACACGACAAAACCGATTATTGCCAGTATTGGTTTATTCCCAGTAATCAGTTCATTGTGACCATGTATCTGGAGTCATTATTTCTTTGAATGCAGTACAAAACTAAGTCTGAAATGTTAAACAACATTTATAGGATACCAGGAGACATTAGTTTAGGAGACCTAAAGAGTTGCATGTATGACCTGCCAACTCCTTGGCCCTAATTTCCTTGTCCATGTGTTTTGCCAGGGGTATTGTCAATGTGGCTTCCTCATCCAATCTCCTCACCAACTCCAAGAACGTGCAGTTGGTCCTGGACCCGAGCCTGGCCCTTCTGAGTCGTCGCCAGCGCCGGCTGATTCGGCAGAATCCTGGCATCTTGTACGCCATCGCCGCTGGGCTGCACACTGCCATAAAGGAGTGCAAGTGGCAGTTCCGCAACCGCCGCTGGAACTGCCCGACCACCCACAGTCCTGCAATTTTTGGCAAAATTGTCAACCGTGGTGAGTCTCTCTTGTTGCTCTCATTAAAAAAAATATTTGGATAATTCTGGGCAGGATGTAACGGAATCTCTTGTACACATTTGTGAGCCTTTTGTCTCTAAACGCATTCCACTTTGGGCCAAAAATTTCAGAATCAGTGTTTACAAGTCTTGCTCGGATTCTGATACGAAGCTTTGATGTTTTTTAGGATGTAGAGAGACTGCATTCATATTCGCCATCACCAGTGCAGGGGTGACTCATGCCGTGGCTCGCTCCTGCTCAGAAGGGGCCATTGAGTCATGCACGTGCGATTATCGTCGCAGAGGGCCTGGAGGACCTGACTGGCACTGGGGAGGCTGCAGTGATAATGTGGATTTTGGCCGAATGTTCAGCCGTGACTTTGTGGACTCCAGTGAGAGGGGCAGGGATCTGCGCTACCTTACCAACATACACAATAATGAAGCCGGCAGAATGGTAAGATTTTGATGCCTTACAAGGGTCATTGACTGAAAAATGGTGTTTTCTGACATGTGTCACAGGATTATTGAAAAGCTATCTCAAAACACCCACTTCTCTCAAAAAAATCATACAGTCTTTATATCTTTTGATGTCTGAGAAGGCCGTTTTAACTCTTCCAAGGGTTTTCATGATACATCAAAAAAAAAAGTAAACCCAGCCATGTCCCGCCTGGTGTTCTCTTATTGGTCAGACTAAATGTCTGCAAAGGTGTTAGGTTTATATCCATCACTGGTACTGGGGAGTTTGCTTACCAAGCACAGTTTATATTATTACTTTCTTTAGATTTCAGTCACCCTAATAGGCATCTCTGTTTCCACCTGCTTCACACTTCCTCGCTTGATAATGTATCTTGTGTCATTCTGGTTTATTTTGTTATAATTTCACCACAATGCTACATCGAGCCATTAGCATTAGCTTATCAAGGCACGTAGGCTGTTAACTGAAGTAGCAGTTTAAACACTCATTCATGAATGTTTCGGTGCTTACTGTACTCCCAGGGACCCGTCATATCCATCGCCCACTGAAACCACACACACCCCTGTCTACCATGATGCATTATGCTTTCATGATGCAAGACAAACTTATGTGAGTCGGCTCAGGCTTGATCCAAACTACGAGTAGCCAGCAGGATTAGCAATAGTGACATACGAGGAATGGTGGAGTTAATGCAGTCTTAGGGATTTAAAGAGACATGGAATGAAAGCAAAGATGATTTATAATGATGCTGCAATAATTTGGCCAAAGCATGTCAAAAATATTTCATTAAGACCTGTGGCAGGGTTAATAATGACAGCAATTTTGTATTTATTTTTAGTCATAATTCAGTTTCAGTTTGCACATATTGACCCCTTGGCCCTTGATTTCAAGGGCCAAGGGGTCAATATGTGCATTACAACTTAGACATCACAGTGGATCTATTTCATTTTATGACAAAACAACTTGTCAAGATCTAGAAATTATTTTAAATTTCCACACATTTCCACATCAGTCATCAGTCCTAATCAATTCTAACCAGCTGAACAGACTCACCACACCATACAAACTAACAAACCAGTTTTGGCTTGCTGGCCATATAGTTGACACCCCTGGACTAGACCGTAAAAATAGCCTACGTATTCAGGGTTTAGTTAACCTCAGAAGAAGGTTCATTTGTTCTTCACAGAAATACATAACTAATCAAAATGAGGTCACTTTCTTCTCTGTGGTAAGAAAACTCACATTAGCTTGACTGCAGGAGCTGAGAGCAGGAGCCGATGCTGCCCGTCTGTTTGTTGCCCCATGGAGCTTCCTTTTCCTCTGTCGCACTCCTCCTCCAGACACTGGCCGCAAAATGAATCCGCCGTGAACAAAATTGGGCTCTGCTGTGGGCCCAGTATAGGAGAAGACGTAGACAGTGTCTACCGTCGGTCAGTCCCCCACACACACACACACACCCCAAGCCATTCTGATGAGATCTCCTCTCTGGAACATTTTCGTTTAATTTTTATTCGTTGATGGAGTGTCAATACATTTAATCAGAATTTTAGCTTCACGGATCACTTTCTATTTAGTTAACATCTCGTTTTCATCAGAAAAAATGTTGTTGATGAAGACTATGATGAAAATTATTTGTCAGCAAAATTAACTCTGACTGTTAAAATGTGGGGAAAAATGCAGTCAATGACCCCTTTTACTTGCCAAAATGTCCCATTATAACTCTGCCTAAATTTTGAATACCAATCCAATGCCTTTACAACTCCTCTTCTGTGGGTGAGATGTCATGTGTCGTTTTTTGGTCCTACTCTCTGCAGACTGTGTCATCAGAGATGCGGCAGGAGTGTAAATGCCATGGCATGTCGGGTTCCTGCACTGTGCGTACCTGTTGGATGCGCCTGCCCACCTTCCGCACAGTGGGAGATTTCCTGAAAGATCGCTTTGACGGTGCATCCAGAGTTGTCTATGCCAACAAGGGCAGTAACCGTGCCTCTCATCGAGCCGATCCCCGACACCTTGAGCCTGAAAACCCAGCGCACAAGCCCCCTTCTACTATGGATTTAGTATATTTTGAGAAATCACCAAACTTCTGCTCCTACAATGGCAAAACTGGTGCATTGGGAACCTCTGGAAGAACATGCAACAGCTCTTCTCCAGGACTGGATGGGTGTGAGCTGCTATGCTGTGGACGTGGGTTTAAGACCCGGACTGAGAGTGTGACTGAACGTTGCCACTGCACGTTCCACTGGTGCTGTCACGTCAGCTGTCTGAACTGCACCAGTACACCCATGCTACCCAGTGTCTATGATCCAAAGCTGAACTTTAAGTATACCAGTGCAAGGACACGTCTGTGCAACCCTTTAGAATATCTGTTTTTCAGCATTAATTGTTCTAAAATGTGCTCTGATCTCCATCTAAGTCCCACATATAGACAAACCCATTGTGCTAACACTATTACCACACAACAGAATTCTAAAATTTCCATGTCTTTATTGCAACAACCATTAAAAATTGCCAACAAGTGAGTGAAGACTTGGATTTAATACTGGTCGAACCTCCTTTGGTAGCACTAACCTCCAACAAATGCTGCTGATCAGGCCTGCACAGCGTCCACGAGGAATTCTGAACCATTTTTTCCTGATAGAACTGCTTCAGCTCATCAATATTCTGAGGATGTCTGGTGTGAGCGGCTGTCTTGAGGTCATTCTGCAGCGTCTCTATTGGATTCAGATCTGGACTCTGACTGGGCCACTCCAAAAGGTAGATCTACTTTTTCTGAAGCCATTCTGTAGTAGAGTTACCTCACTATTTAGGGTCATTGTCCTGCATCACCCAACTTCTACTCAGATTCAGCTGGCAGACAGCCACCCTCACATTATTCTGTAGGATATCTTCATAAACTTGAGAATTCATTTTCCCCTCGATGATGGCAAGCGCCTCAGGCCCAAAGCAGCAAGGCAGCCCCAAATCAAGATGCCCTCTCCACCGTGTTTCACCATTGGGGATGACGTTTTCATGTTAGTATGCAGTGCCCTTTTTACACCATACATAGCACTGCGTGTTCTTTCCTAACAATTCAACCTTAGTTTCATCATCTAATAAAACATTTTCCCAGTAGTGCTGTAGAGTGCTAAGGTGCTCTTTGGCTCACTTCAGGTGGTGCCAGTGATGTTTTTTTTGGAAAGCAGGGGGCTTCCTCCATGGTGTTCTGCCATGGACACCATGCTTGTTCAATGATTTGTGTATGGCAGATTCATGGAACAGAGATGTAAACCAGTTCCACTGATTCCTTCAAGCCTTTAGCTGTTACTCTATGGTTCTGTTTTACCTCATTGCACATTCTGCATTGTGCCTTTGGAATCAGCTTGGCTGGATGCCCACTTCTAGGGACAATAGCCGCACTACTAAATCGTCTCATTTGCAGACAATTTGTCTAACTGTGGACTGGTGAATCCCTAAAATGTGACGTTACTTTGTAACCCTTTCCAGTTATATGCAAATCAACAACTCTTGATGATGGGTCTTTGGAGATCTTTTTTTGTGAGTCATGGTTCACATCAGCAGATGCTTCTTGTGAATAGCAAAATCAAAAAGTTCTGTAAGGAGGAATGGTCCAAAATTCCTCCTGAACGTTGTGCAGGTCTTATTAGTAGCTAGCAGAAGCATTTGTTGGAGGTTATTGCTGCCAAAGAAAGTTCGACCAGTTATTAAGACCAAGGGTTCCCTTACTTTTCCCACCAACACTGTGAATGTTTAATGGATGTGTCAAATAAAGACATGAAATATTATAATTGTTTGAGCACATTGTGTTTGTCTATACTCTGGACTTAGATGTAGATCAGATCTCCTTTTATGACCAATTAATGGAGAAAACCAGGTTATTCCAAAGGGTTCACATACTTTTTCTTGCCACTGTATAAAAAGGACAGAACTATTTAGCAAAACAGGTAGCTGATTACAAAAGGATCACATGTATGAACTGTAAGGTAAAAGCTGGAACAGCATCAAGGCGGGTAAACTGATACAGGGATTTTCTGGAATTAAAAAAAAATATATCATTGAGCTTTTGTGAGACCCCCGCAATGAACAAAAGCACAAATATTTAAACAGGGTACTGAGACAGTGTATGTGAATTCCTCTGTGCATTTAATTCTTAATATCATTAGAGTTAAACACCGTAACACCAGTTCAGAAGATAAATCAACCATATCCCCCAACTTAAGAGACAAAGGGATGTGGCAGAGAGCTGCTGCAACCAGGTACCACTAGAGCTGGCAGTTTTTCCCCTGTCCCCCCATATATGGCAGAAAGGGGACAACGTCTCACAGATGTTTCTGTGGCCGGTGAGCCACAAATATGTACTCTCACAAACTTGAGAGGACACCCAACAGTGTTTTTATTTCTTCTGCCAATGTCTGGCTTTGCTTTCACGAAAATGGGTGAAGTTGATCTCCCTGGAAGATCGCCCGTCTGTTCCAAACTTGTGTACCAAGGACCCGGACGTAGGCCAAATACTTCTAATTTCCTTTCCACGTTTGCCTTTATTGTTTTGATTTCTCTAGAGTTGAAGGCACCAAAGCTCCCATTTGCCACTCTGACTTATAATGTTACACAGCCAGGACCAGCGCTTACCAAGGAAAACACAAACTGACTGAAACGGTCTTACTGGGGCAATATGCTATGTGAATGTATTATCAATACACTGAATATTATGATATGCTTAGAAGTAGAGCTGAAAAAGAAAAAATGAATAAATAGTAGGCAAAATATTGAATGCAAGAATTCAACATGCCCTCACTGTGAGAACTGGTGCTTACTGAACCAACTAATGAAGCTCCTGTAGAGGCTGTCTATAGGAAAGAAACCATTCCTGGTTAAAAGGAGGGCTTACCACATTACTTCAGCTACATTTAAAAAAAATGTTACACTTAAGATAGAACATTATATTTTGATATCAGCTTTTATTGGAAACAAAATTAAACTGTATATCAGCTAAGGAAAACCAAAATGCTGTAATTTTAAATATCTGAATCTATTATGAAGCCATCAGCTAGTGAGTTTTGATAAATGATTTATGTCCTTGCCACTGGCTGGAAATACGTCATACAAGTCAGGAAAAGCTTTCATTGTCAGTCTTTTTTCGATTTAGGTGTAATGTAGATGACAAAAAAACAGCATTTTTTTTTACTACTTCTTTGCTTGTTTGTTTTATTGAAGAAAAAAATTGGTCATGCACTGAATATTTGCCTTTTTAATTCTGTAAATATGAAATATTTATTTCTGAGGATTTTTATACTGTAAGGGAGCACATTTTTAGGTTTAAAATGAAAAGATGTAGGTTACTTTCTCATGGTGTTGTATGATAGACAATACAATTCTATATTTTCAATTAAGCTGCTGTCCCAAGTGTGTCCAAAGAAGCTATTGTGTAATTTTAGTTTTTGAGCAGTTTTGACAACGGATCAAGTGAACGTCTAAGCCTGTCCCCTGGGTGTCCTATGCTTAATCCCTATTACCACCACCAATGCAGCCTCTTTCTCTAACACACAAAACATCTCTGCCACAGAGACAGAGCCTGCTTGTCAGACCCACTACCCCCTTCCATCCGTTTGATGTTGCCACATTGCATAATGTCTGCAAAGATAAATAGAAAAAATGTGAGATATGATGAAAAAACCTAGCAACCCTGGTTATGCTGGTATTTGAAAAGCTTCACACTTCTTAGCAGGCCACAGCAGCACAGAGCAGGCAGGTTAAAAGCTGGTGGAGTGTAGGCAAAACTCCTCAATAATAAAGGTAAGAACAGCATCTCTGAAGTAGTGCTGGACATTAGAGCAGAGACTTCTCTTTAGTCTGGAGCATTCGTCTCAGAGGCAGCAAGTTAAGGTGCAACTGGTCACAGGTTGGTGGCTTTCCAAATAACGTTGAGCGTTTCATGAGAAAGCAAAATCTGCATATTTGCAGTCCAACAACGGGGGGAAACCTTATTATAAATCTCTACCTTCAGGAGAAATAATATTTGGCATTTATTGAAAAATTGCTGTAGAGGTGATCAGAATCTCAAGGATTGATCACAATCTCATTCGTATCGCCCAATGATCTTTCAGCCATCTTTCAATGAATATCGAATTTTTCCTCCCCTGGAAGGTGATGTAGATGGCTGAGAATCATGTAGGGATCGCAGACGTTCGATGAAGTACCAGTAGAGGTTAATTGAAACGATAATTGAGGGATCATTGGGAGATCAATTGAGAGCATTGAGTGCTCCTTCAGAGTTCATTGAAAGTTTATTGAGAGATCACTTTCCTTTGGTCATCGTTGAGAAAATGTTTTGGACTGAGTCAAAACAATCCCTCAACTGTGATGACTGTGGAGATAACTGGAAGATCATTGGGAGATCATGGTGATGGCTGAGAGATCATTGAAAGCTCATTGAGAGATTTGGCCATTTTTTCATCTTTCATTTATCTCTCAACCATCTCCACCCCTGTGTAAAGGTGGTAGAAGAGAACTATAAACCTCTCAAATAAGTATATATATCTCTTTGGCTGCCCAACAAACTCAATCTCTCCTGGTCTCTCAGCGATCTCTTAAGGATCTTTCAAAGATCTCTACAGGTCGCCATGAAAATCATATAACGATAACCCAAACATTTACACAGAAATGTTTTTTGGGAGCTTTAGAAGATCACTGAGAGATTGAGTCAATTTTTGATCTCTCAATGGTCACCCAATGATCTCCATCTGTGTAAAGGGGTCCCGGAGCCAAATCTGGTTATGTATCAGGGGTAGGTATAAGAAGCCTCTGCTTTGACCTACACCCTTTTGTTGGGAGATGTTTGTTTTGCTCTGGAAGTTTGCTGTATGCATAGATGTATTTGTTTTTTTTCCCTTTTGTTGTTGTTGTGAACAGACACAAAATGAAAGAACCTTAGTGAGCAAGCTCACGTGTCCCAGGCATCCCCACATCAGGGGCCCCTAATGAGAACTCCGACCAACATAAAATGGACTGGAAAAAAAGAAGTCCACCTCCCCAAAACTCGAAGCCCTCATTTGAGTCGATGCTTCTGTATAACTAGGAAGTCAATGTGATCAGAAATGCTGAAGCTTCACTGGTGACAACATAAAAGGGACAGAAAAAAGTACAAGCCCCTCCCCCAGAAAAAATGTAACCCCTCATTAGATCCATCCTTAAATCAAACTCAGGTAAAGCTTCAGTATAAATTTGAAGTCAATCCAGTCAGAACTGTAGAAGCTAAGCTACACTGGCGACAACAGAAAATGTCAAACAGAGGGACGGGTCACCTGGATCTGGCCCAACATGTAATGGGCTCATCATCCTTGGCTGAAACACTACCTCTGATCAAAGTTTATCAAAGCTCAGCAGCCAAACAAACTCCAGTGAACACATAACCAATGTTGGCAGAGTTCATAAAACAATCTTTGCCTCGTTTGATAGGAGAACATAGCAAAGCGTGATACGGCCCAACTGACAAACCGAGGAAAATAGAACACACCATCTGAAGATGACACAAATTTGTCAGGAGTAAAAAAAAAAAAAAAGGTGACAGACAGAAACCAGTAGATTTAAAAATATGCGCACATACACTGGGAAGGCAGAGTTCAAATCCCAGGCATGAGTGAGGTGAGAGGGCGGGTGGAGGGGCTTCTGCCTGTGGGAGTGCTGCGGAGTCAGTGATAATTAGCTCAATTAGTGACAAAGGCAGTGTAATAAATACCGACTTAGTGTCTGGGTCCCTGCTGGCCTCTCCCTGCACAGCCTGCGATGTGGCCCTGGCCTGATGGACAATTCATTAAACTGACAAAATACCCCACCGTCCAGGCGTGACGCAGCGAGTTAGCCCCCTACGGGCCCTGTTCATTGTTCTAATTGTCTGGGCTGGAGTCACTTTGTGGACGCCTCCTCTTTCAGCCACCCCGCCTTCACACGCAAAAACCCTACCTTACTCTGCAAGTAGGTGATCGGCAGGTTGGAAAAAAAAAAACAGTAAGAGTTCCTTGGGGTGGGGGGGGTGGGGGGTATTGGGATTAGCAGATGGAGGTTGCCTGGGAGTGCTGGGAGCAGCACTGATCGGAATGTAGGAGAGATGAGTCCAGAAGCTCGGATGTGGGACAAAGCGAGAGTTAATAAGGAAAGATTGAAGGGGCTGGCGACAATGGGCCGCCACCCGAGTCGAGATGAAATTGCTTCCGAGGATTATTGGGAGATGGTGTGAGTGCTGTGAGGTTCTCGATGCGAGCAGGAGCTTGGTCGGGCGTTTGTGTGTTTGTGCTCCAGTGTGTGCGGAGGCGAGGGGGAGTGCTGGATTGATGGCTGCTCCTCTGGTTGGGGAGCAGGGGACCAAGGGAGGCTAACCGGCTGTTCCCACAGTCTGTCCTGCCGCAGCCACCTTTGACACACGGAGCTGCCAGGCGGCAAGCAGGCAGCCATGGTGAGAAGGGCATAAATGACAAAAAAAAAAAAAAAAACAGCTCCACGACACAAAAGTCAATCTCCATGGACGGCTAGTGGAGAAGCACAGACTGGGATCGAGGGTGCGAGGAGTGGGTGGGGGGAAAAAAGATGGAAGGGAAGCAGCAATGTGTGACAAGAAGGATTAAAAGCAAAGGAAATAGAGATGCTACAAAGCTGTACAGTCAGGTGTTATTTTGGTGTTGGAAGCCGGCATCCATGGTTTTACCAGTACCTCAAGAAAACAATACACTGAAATCTAGAACTATATCAAATGTGTTATCAGGAAAAAAACGTTTGGTCTTTAGTATCAAAACCCAGTATTCCATTGTGGCATGCCTTCATATTAACTGGGGGCGATGCCGTCACAGAAGAAGCGCCATGTAGAGCTCCTGGTGACAGTCAGAGGTGTTAGCATGGTACCCACAGCCTCCTCACTCCCGTAACCAATACACAATTATAATCAACTAAACCACTTAAAGCTAACAAGAGTGGGTGAAACTGACGCAAGCACAATTCAGATTTCCAGGAAGTGATGGAAAGAGCATGAGTGTGTGGTACGGGTTTGTGTGTGTGCGTGTGCGTGTGTGTGTGTGTGTGTGTGTGTAGATGGCAGCTGGGAGGCAGACACAGTCCAGGAGAATCATCCCCTAGCAACTGACCTTTTCGGCAGATGGCGGTTCCAGAGTAACAGCCACCCGGCATCACAATGGCCATGGCCTCCTAACATCTCCATCACTTCATCATCTACTGCCCTTCTGCAGCCTGTCACATAAGAGGGACATGGGGAAGGTTACAGCGATCCCACCACACACGACTGCCTTCCCATTATCTCCCCTCTCCTCAAATTCCGAAACATTCCAAAAAAACACCCGGTTTGGAGTCCAGGCCCAACCGCTCCCATGTTTCTGCGCTCTGCAACAGGGCGGAGGAACCGTTTCGGGAGGAGAACTGATTTAGGAGAGAGACAGGAGATGCTCACTGCTGTCTGCAAACCTTCAGACACTCTCAAACCACTCTTTTCCATTGTTGGGCTTCCTGCACGTGGTGAATCAGGGTGGGAATGTGGACAGACCGTTTGACCGTGGTGAGCAATCAGTACCATGGCTGTGGTTGACCTCTATGTCCCAACAGAGCGAGATGGAGGGGAGGCCTGCAGTTACGGTGGGAGGGGTAACATTTGGCAGGTTTTGTGTGCGCATGTGTGCTATATGCCAGCACTTGCCACATGTGTATGAAGATTTTCTCCTCTGTGGCCTCCTGAATGTGAACACACACGAGTGAATCTGCCAGGGCTGATAATATATTTTGAGTTATCAACACGTTCTACACACACATGCACACAGCAGGATTCCTGGACTGGCTTAGCCTGGTGGCCTCTTTCCTACTGGCACATTTTTTTGTTGCTATTAAATACTTTTCTCAACCTCAAACTTCTACGATAACAACATTGCTGTGAAACGTTAGGTAAAAACTGTATTCATTTTATTGCAATCACTGAAGGAACAGTGTTATAGATGCCTTATTATGGCTTTAATTAGCTTTTGATGGGGGTTACAGTGGTGGTAATGTGTAAAATAAAATCAAGGAGAAACTAATCTCTATAAGCCACACACTCAGGCTTCAGACTGCACTAAATGCTTCCAACGGTTCCTCAGACTTTAAAGGGCCCATTTATTAATTTAATTATTGCGGCATCATTGTGAATCACCTTTTGCAGCCTTCCTCGGAACAGTTTGTTCCGGTGCATGCCTCATTAAAGGCCCACGAGCAGCAGTTAACCTCACCCTCCCTCTTTCTTCACTATTGCTAATCTTAGCTGGCTAGCCCATAGCTTGGGCAGCAAGCCTGAGCCAACTAGCGTGAATATGTCTAAAGAATGATTGAAATAAAGCATCTGTCATGTGCAGGGCTGTTCTCAACCCCGCCCATGATCTGTAGCTGTAAGTCTGGATTGTTGCTTATTATTTCCAGATGGCAGATCATTTGAGCCTGGCTCTCTGCCAGTTCTACGGCCACGCCTCCTCCTCTCGCTCTCCTCTTGCCAGACATTCACCGGCTGTGTGCCGTCATCACACACATTTACACACATGCACACACGCACTCAGCACACACACACACACACACACACACACACACACATTCAGCCACTTATGCACCTGCTCAGCCACACTGCTGTATCCACTTGCCCTCATTAGCGATCTGTGTACTTATGTGGGGCAGTGTGATCAGTCAGTGTGGCAGCTTAGTCAACACTGGACATCCAGGCTCGCTTATTGTTGGGTCCCTTTCTTTTGGACTGTATGGTGTTGTTATTCCAGAGCTTTTCCGCTCTGACATTCATGTAAGTCGTCCTTTTAATTAATGCCCTTCCTCTCCGCTCCAGTTCCACCTGGAGCGCGTGGGGCATCTCTCCCTAGCCAACATAGTTTGTAGCCGGTTGTCTCATCATTATAACTCAGTTTTGGACTGTACATGAACATTTTGTGTCTCCCCTTTTTTGTTAATGAACACGCTTACTTTACTGCACGTTGGGCTTGCATTAATTCATATGTCTGCTGCGCAATTACGCAGCGGACATGACAGTAAGCCACCACCGAACAAAGAGCCCAAGCAGTGAAGTAGTGGGTTATTTTTCATTTTTTGTGTGTGTGTGTTTCCCTACCTGCTGCTGGAGTTATGGCGGATTATTGGAGCAACACAGAGCGGCTCAGACTGGCCCGTCTGGAGAATGTCTTCTCCGGGATTCAGGGGCGTTATTCCTCCGAGGCAGTTCGCGTAGCTCAGGATACTGCAGCGGAGGTATTAGAGGAATGTCTGGACCTTCTATTTTTTCCAGAGTCGGCGGACATCCTCCATTTCATCCTCACGCTGCGAGAAGAGGAGTTCAGGAGGGAGTCACCAGCGTTGGAGCGGCCCCCGACATGAAAGAGGCGCTTACGCCGGGTGAAGCCTTCCTCAGTCCTCAGCTCTTCTGCTCCAGCCCTGCCCTTGTCTCCAGAGCTTGGGTCTGCTCAACCCAAGGAAGGTCTGGAGGAATGCAGCCAAGCCATCCTAGATGATATTGACCGCCTTATGAAGGAGGAGCAGAGGCTTCAATGGGAGGATGGTTTCGCTTCATCTATGGATAGTTGGGAAAGACACAGATGGGCTATGCTGGGGGAGATGGATCGCCGTTTGGAGGAGGAGAACTCCGCGGCCACCCCTCCCTCTCCAGCACCGTTCTGGGAGGCTTCTTCACAACTTATGGAGGAGTCCAGTCCCGCCACAGCTGTCGCAAGGAGTGATGCCTCGCCAGCTGCAGCAGGAAACATCATTGACCAGGAGAACAGGCAAGTAATCTCTTCATTTGTTCCTAAAATTGTTGAGAATGCTTGCCTGATCCCTGTTACAGGGTCTCTGGGTGTGCAGACCCTGGAGATATTTCCACCTGCTGCAGCCATGAACTGCTCACCTGCTCTCTCTGTGCTCTCTCCCTTCTCTCCCAAAATTGTTCTGGAACTGGAGGCGGACTGCCGTGTCTGGGACAAGCTGGAGGTCCGGGAGGACTTCTCCCCCACAGCAGCGGTGAGCTGGACACCAGCCACCACACTGGAGGAATCACCAGCGTGGGTCACGACGGCTGAGACAATGATGACTGCAGAGACCATCATGCCTGCTGCGGAGGTTGCCGCAGCAGAGTCAGCGCCTGAGCTGCACTTCCAGGAGGCCGAGACCGTGGAAACATCGCCTGAATCGTTGGAGTCCTGGACAGTGGTGGAGTTCAAGCTTAGGCAAGTGCTCTCTTTTGTCTATCTTCTTTCCATAATAGAGCATTTTTACCTAGCTCTAGATGAGGAGAGCCAGCTGCAGCCGCACGCTGCACCTAAGCTTGCCTCGCTGGGCTCCGCTGCTGCCGGCGACCCTGACCCTTCCTCCTCTGTGTCTGAGTCTTCTTCTATGGTCGCTGAAGAGAGGTCCACATCGCCGGACAAGACTGAGGATCCAGGCTTGCCACTGGAGGTTATTGTGGCCGCTGCCACCCCTGCTGTGGTCTCCATGGATCCAGCTCCCCGTCTGCCGAAGGTCATGGGTCGGGTTCTGCCTCAGTCCAGGTCTCCAGGGGTGCCTGTGATTGATCGCCTCCTGGCTCAGGTTCTCGTATGGATCGGCTGGCCTAGGGTCAAGACGACGTTGAGGTCAGCAGTGGCCCAGCCGGGTCTCACCAAGGGTGCAACAGGGGTCCAGCTGGACTCCACCATGGGTGCAACCATGGCTTGGTCGGGGTCCACCGTGGGTGCAACACTGGCCCAATCGGGGCTCACCGCGGAAGCAATGAGGCCCCAGATTGGAGTCACAGCTAGTGCTACGTTGTCCCAGGCCGGGACCACCGCAGGTGCAGCCATGGCCCAGCCTGGGTCTGCTGTGGGTGCAGCTGAGCTCCAGTCCCAAGCTGGGACCACTGAGGGTGCGGCCGTCCATCTTGGGGACACCGAGGTCTCGTCCTTCCTTCCTGAGGACCTCGGGGTGTCCCTTCCTCCTCTGCCTTACTTCATCGTGGTCCACTAGGTCCTGCCACCAGTAGCCGCTGGGGTCTCCCTTCCCAGGTCTGGCCACCCACCTTTAAATCTCCGGGTGGGTAGGCCACCTCCTCGATCACTCCTCCGGTCCTGGTGGCTCAACTATGCGGTCCAGCTGCCCGAAGGACTGGGTTCCTGGGTCAGGTGGCCCTTTTTCTCTGGCAGGCCATCTGATGCCATTCTGCAGGCCGCCTGCTGGCCCTGGGACGTTGGCCAGACCCCTGAACTTATGGCCGTTCATTGACTCTGGGACTTTAGCTGGCTCCCAGAACTTGGGGACTCTTGGGTTTTGGGGAGGGGTTTATTGTAATTTTGGGGTTGGGAATTCTTGTGCTCCTTGTGTTGTATTGTGGTGTTTCTCTTTGGTTAAGAAGCTGGCTACAGACCATACACATTTTTATGAATTATTTCACATAGCAATTCCACTGACACAAGATCTTACAAAATCTCATGTCATCAATTGTGACATTCATCTGTGGCCTCAGTATATATAAACAAATATGGAGGACTATCGACATTATGAGCTGGCTGTTGCTCATTTTGTGGTTAAAACCAAAAAGAAAAAAAAATGTGGGTGAAATCCTGACTGAGAAGATGGTGTGGGAGGGACTTTTACACTTTGCAGTGTGAGCTGAGTGATTGTGAGGTGAGTACACCGCTTCCATATGAGCTCACTCTCATTGGCCATGTGGTTAGTCTGTCGCCAGCAGGAATCGTAAAATGTCAAACATGTTTGATAGTTATGATTCCAACATACATTTACTGATAAATAATCTCTGAGAAAACCTTTGAACCCCCCTTCCCCCCCAAATCGTTCTGGGAGCAAATCGGGCCCAAATTTGGGCATAAAATCTTCCCGTGTGGCCAGCCTAAGCCAGAATGATGCAAGAAATGGCATCAACTGTGGATTAGTGAACCAGGTGGAAACAGGGGTGTCTATAAGGGTGACTGAAATATAAAGAAAATTACAATATAAACCATGCTTAGTAAGCTAACTCCCTAGTAGCATTGTTAGCTCTGAATCTAATGCCTTGGGCTGAGTAACTCTGGGTGGGCAATGAATCATCACAGCCAATAGCACAGTGATATGTTGTAACTGAAGACCGGCTCATATGTGTCATGGATGGCCCTCACGAGCCATCAATAAGACGCTATAGGCCAGCCGGTGAGTTTGCACAGTTTATTAAAGAAAAGGATAAACGATAAAGTAATAAGCCACGGGGGGCTAAAACACACTATAACTAACACAGGCTATGACAAGGAGGAAACATATCACAATGGAATACACTTACAATAATAGATGAAGGGTTGTTAACGTCTGACCAGGGAAGCTCGGCGAGGAACGCTCGACGATGTCAGACGAGGGGTTGTCTGATGAGACTGCAGCGATGCTCAGCCCTTAGCTGACCCTTTAAATAGGGCTCAGGATGGGTCAGCTGATGGCAATCGCTAATGCAGCTCAGATGTCAGAGAGCTCCGCTCTGACAGCCGGAAGCCCCTCCAAGCGCTGTCACAATAAGAGCTCGGAGAGCCATCGGGGACACACACATCAGCTGGGAGGAAAATACTGCATGGCCCGAGCGCGGACGAAATCGGCGCTCGAACCACGACAATATGTCAGTGATGTAGGCAAAAAGATCCCAGAAGATCAAAACCATCTCTTGCCCATTCTTCAAAATGTTAAAATAGAATTTTTTTCTAAGTGAAGAGAGATTTTAATATTTTTACTGTAGTCATTGGACCCAAGAAAGCCCTTCAGAAGGTTAAAACCCACAAATGCACCATGTTTGAGTGAATAGGACCTTTAATTTCCCCATTATAATTGTAATTTATAGTCAAGGACTCAAGTCCTGTGCAGACCAGCTGTGTGGGATTGTGGAGCTCATCTTCAACCTGAGTCTGAAGCTGGGGAGGGTATCACAGTTGTGGAAAACATCTTGTGTGGTACCTGTACCAAAGACTTCCCACCCCAAAGACCTGAACAGCTACAGACCAGTGGCCCTGACATCCCACACGATGAAGACCCTGGAGAGACTGCTCCTTGCTCACCTCCGCTCCCTGTTGCGACCAGCGATGGATCCACTCCAGTTCGCCTACCAGCATGGCATTGGGGTGGAGGATGCAGTGATCTTCCTCCTTCACCGTTCTCTGTCCCACCTGGAGAAGCCCGGGAATGCAGTGAGGATCATGTTCTTTGACTTCTCCAGTGCTTTCAACACCATCCAACCGATGATCCTGAAGGACAAGCTGCTGTGCGCAGGGGTGGACCAGCACCTGTCATCATGGATCCTGGACTACCTCACTAACCGGCCACAGTTTGTGAGAACCCGGGACTGTGTGTCCGACACGATCATCGGTAGCACGGGGGCCCCCCAGGGAACGGTTTTGTCTCCCTTCCTGTTCACCCTTTATACTGCGGACTTCTCACACAACACAACACACTGCCATCTACAGAAGTTCTCTGACGACTCTGCGATAGTCGGCCTCATCTCCAACGGAGATGAAGCTGAGTACAGAGGACTTATCCAGGACTTCGTGGACTGGTGCCATCGGAACTGCCTCCAGATCAACGCGAGGAAAACTAAGGAGCTGGTGGTGGACTGCCGCAGGCAAGGACAACCCCTCACAGCACCAGTAAACATACAGGAAACAGACATTGAGATGGTGACATCCTACAAGTACCTGGGTGTTCATCTGAACAATAAACTAGACTGGTCACACAATACTGACGCACTCTACAAGAAGGGACAGTGCAGGCTGTTCCTACTGAGGAGACTCAGGTCTGTCGGTGTACAAGGGGCGCTGCTGAAGACATTCTACGACACGGTGGTGGCATCAGCCATCACTTTTGGAGTGGTCTGCTGGGGCAGTGGCATTACAGCAGCCGATGGGAAGAGACTGAACAAACTGATCAAGAAAGCTAGCTCTGTCCTGGGGCAACGCCTTGACCCAGTGGAGGAGATAGGAGAGAGAAGGATGGTGGCTAAACTGTCATCTCTGCTGGAGTCCGAGTCCCACCCTATGCAGGACATACTGAACGCACTGAGGAGCTCATTTAGCAGCAGACTACATCATCCTAGGTGCGCAACTGAGAGGTTTCGCAGGTCCTTCCTACCTACGGCTGTCAGACTGTATAACCTAAGCAGGGCTGCTCGCAGAGATAGCAAAAAAAAAAACGTGACGACCTAATAGTATTGAATGTAAAAGACGCAATAGACTTACACAATGGTCCCCTCCAGTATACAACTAGGACAATATTGGTCGCTACGGAGGGTGACAATATGTATGGGTACATATTCATACTATGTAGGATAACTAAGCAGACGGTTATGCTGTTTATTCCATCTAGCTACAATGCTCCGCACTGTGTGTATATATATTTATTCCATCGAGCTACAATGCTCCGCACTGTGTGTTTATATATTTATATGTACATATGTATATTCGCTGCTCTTGTTTTTCTTGTCTTCTTGATTGTTGCTCTAAGTGTTGCTGTCCCTGTGCTGTTGCAATCCTGGAATTTCCCCATTGTGGAACTAATAAAGGCTTATCTTATCTTAATTTAATAATTGTAATTGTAATAACTGACTGTAATTACCCCATTGTGGGACTAATAAAGGTTTATCTTATCTCTTAAGTGTATATGAAGTTGTACATTTCAGCATATACTATATGGCTGCGTGTCCACCAAACATGTTTTTTGTCACCCGACCACCCTGAGCATTTTCTTTCAGCGTTTGTGCGCTGCACTCTGGAAAAAAAAAGTCTGTGCCCTGTATCCCAGCAACAGCTTGTCACTCTCAGCTCAGCACTTCCGCTTTTCCTATGGTCAGACTTTCTACTTATTTTTTAATAGCAGTCTCTAAATAACAATGGACAGGAAATGTGTTTTAGCAGCTCTGGATGTAAAATATGATGACACGGAAAACAGGAGTCTGAGTAGAGACTGTATTGGTGTCCCATGTCCCGCCCTTCCTTAATTATGATTGGCTGCTTAGAAAGGTCTGACATTGATGAGCTCAGCTGTTGTCTAAAAAGTTGAACTTTTTTCAACGCCGTGAGAAAAAGCGGCCACCGCTCAAAGCGTTTCAGCGCCAAGGGCACTCAGCGCTGTAAACACTGGACTACATAGAGAATGAAGAGAAAGCAGTCTCCCAGAGCGGAAAAAATGCGTTTGGTGGACACCCAGCCATATATGAATAATATGGTCAGCATGCCACAATTTACTTTGAGAACTGTAAAGTCACGCTCTACTTCCTGGATGTACGGTGTTACCATCTTGTGTTGGTAATGTCATTTGCAGCCAGAGTGTGCGCTGTGGCCACCATGAAGCAAAACTGTGATGGTGAGTTCCTGTCCAATCATTACAGTCTATGAAACAGCCTATAGAGTTTTTGCGTAGGCTCGTAAAATTCACGTGACTCGCGGGGGTAAACATAAACACGCTGTAGGTGCCGCCATCTTGGATAGCAAGAGCAGCAGTTGCATTGTGACAACCCAGGCGTAACTTGTACTGTTTAGCGATCAGAATGAGTGAGGAGAGCACACAGTCACAGTCTGACATAATAACATCCCTATCATTCCCTTCAACAACTGACACTGTGGCCTCTGACACTGTGTCTGCGATGTCTGTGTCAGATTCAGTGGAGTCATTGTCAGCAGTCATAACAGCAGACAAGTGTTTTTAATCTTGCTCCCGTGCGCTCCTCTGGTGTGCCGAAATGCCTCAGTTGAACGGAGGTGGCTGGTGTGGGGTAACCCCCACGGACAAGCAGAGCGCACAGCTGGAGCAATTAGCAGAACAATGACTGCCAGTAATCTGCTCAGCGGGGATGATTTGGGGGCAAACGATGAAATGATATCTTTCAAAGACGAAGGGGAGCAGGAGGAAAAGATATCGGACAACATGTCAGCGGAAAGGGATCTGGATGATGTGAAGTCTTCGCTGGTGAACAAGTCGGAAAACAACAGCAGCTCCTCGGACTAGGAGGTGAGTGAAGCGCGCTGCGTGTTTTTTTTTAAAGGCTCTCCACGGCGCGCCGCGTTAAAACATACCTGATTTTATGCACATTTTCAATAGTTTTCTCCCCTTTCATGTGTGCATTGTCCGTTGTAGCAAGGACAGAGGCGCCCCCAAACCAGAAAGGTTTTTTTTGTTACTTATTTGTAGCTGTAGGTAGATTTGGTTTGCAGTCTGGTGACAAGCCACCGGCCGCTGCGTGCGCGAGCGGCCAAATACCTACATGTTTTTGGTATGCGGGAGGAAACCGGAGAAATCCCGGAGTAAACCCACGCAACACGGGGAGAACATGCAAACTCCACACAGCTCACTGTTGGTCGGGGGCTGGGATCGAGCCCACGGTCTCATGATCCCCGCGATCCCCCGGCCGAGGGTAAACTGTGCTGCCACAGTGCTAAACCACTGTGCCACCGTGCAGCCCGTTATAAGAGAAAGCGAGAGATTACGTCAGTGAAGGTAATTATTCAAAAATCCAACTTTTTTTTTTTTTTTTTGCATTTCACACCGGCCATTTAATTCCCCGCTTATCCCCTTATCAGGGGGAACAACAGGAGTACACCATTTTGCCGAGTTTGTAGGTACACGTGAGCTATGTGGTTTGTTTCACCCTGCTGCTGCTGTTGTTTCTTGCCATCCAATATGGCGGCACACTCTAACGGGCCAGTGCGGCACGCCCCCTGACGTCATATGCAAAAACTCAATAGGCAGCTCCCTCAAACACGATCAATCACAACCACACCCAGTCACCACAGTTTTATGGCATCAAATAACAAATTTAAACTGATCTTGCATTAGCATGATAAGACCTAAGAGGGCAGAAATCATCTTTTGGAAAAATGTATTTTTAGTTTTCACTTTGGCAAATTGGCACAAATAATAATGGGACGAGGTGCGGCTTATAGTCTATCTGCAGCCAACCACCAGAGGGCGACCGAGGTCCATGGGCTTCACTTTTGGAGAACTCTCATGCTTGGAAGTGGAGAGCCACATACGTCTTTTTAAACAGATTTCAGCAAAAACTTAGTATGTACAAGCAATAACCTGGGGACAACAATTATCCAAAAAAAAAAGCATAAAGACTTCTGGTCTGGACACCATGGTGATAGCAGCTTAACGCTGAAGCTCCAAGACCCCATCCGTGAAAATACATTGAAAATCAGATTTAACGGATTTTTGGAAGAGTGAAAATCAAAAGACAAAGTCATTATGCCTAAAGGAAAGCAGAAGAGATCGACATTTGCCAGGCCAAGACGCGCATCAGCCAGAGAATCTGACCTGGAGGACATCCACTCAGAAACAGAGGAGCTGAATGAGGCTAGCAACACGGTTAGCTTAAAAATGATAATTCAAGAATTAAGAGAATTTCTCCGAGAGCGTTGGGCCGAATTTCGTGAAATTAAAGACGAAATAAAAAGGACAAACAACAGAGTGGACCAGGCTGAGGACCGAATCATGGAAGCAGAGGAAAGAATAAAAGGGCTGGAAGAATCCGTGCTGGATTTACTTAAATGACAGACAAGACTGGAGGCTAAGCTAACTGACCAAGAAGGAAGACTAAGAAGGGCCAACATAAGAATTCATGGTCTGAAAGAAGGAGTCGAGGACGGTTTCACCACAATGGCTGCATGCGTGGAATCCATACTGAGAGAGAAGTTGGAAATTCCCCAATCCACCGACTTGAAGATAGAAAGGGCACACCGTTCATTAGCCCTAAGGCCGTCGGCGGAAGCGCCTCCACGATCAGTCGTCGTCGGCCTCCGTCGGTCTATGATGACCATGGAAGAGAATCCTAAATGTCTACTCTGCTGGAACAGCACCGCCTGTGGCTGAACAGGCCGATGCGCACCGGTGTTCTACCTTCCAGCGTTGGGCATTGGTAGGATTCAAGCCTGGGCAGGAAAATATGGAGGACAAGATGTTACCCATGCAGAATGTCCCCCCTCTCCACGTCACTGATGAATCCAAAGGAACAGCAGGGCTGCTATAGTTTGGCACCAGTGCCGTCGCAGGAGCTGCCAGAACGATGTTGAGCACAACAGAGAACTGCCTTAGGGGCTCCGACTCCGGATTTTTCCTCAGGGTTGACTCCTGAGGCCTTTCCCGTGACCGGGTGTGCCGCAAGGCAGCGGAGGTTTGAAATCAGGGTTTACCTTCCCCTAGATGGGCTACCTTCCCAGGTTGACGAGCCACCATCTACCCGAAGCATCTGGTTTTAAGGCGCCAGAGATCCGCCCTCGCCCCTTCTCCTATTAGTAAAAGCAGTTCCGCCGGGCTTAGAGACTAAACCACACGGGCAGGCTAGGAGTTGGACTTAGTTGTCAGAGGCTTTTCGAGACGCACGCCGTAAGGAGCATTTTATGAGCACTAGGAGCTTAACCCCAGTGCCGCTCCTGGCTATGACAACCTTGGAACCAAACCTAGGAACTACCACTATCAGTGGTAGTGAAGTTTTCCAACTTCAGAACAAAAGAAGAGGTTTTGAGACTGGCTTGGCAGAAAAAAGGATTTATGCACCAAGAAAGAAAAGTTTTTGTGGAGCACGACTACGCCCTGGAGGTCCTTAAAAAGCGTTGGGAATACAACGACGCTAAAAAGGTACTAACAGAGAAGAAACTGCGCTTTCAAACTCCATTTCCGGTGAAGCTGAGGGTTTTTTACGGGGATGAGACGTGTCTCTACAACTCGGCAGAAGAAGCAACCAGGGATATGGCGAGAAGAGGGCTCCCGGTAACAGTGTATAAACCCGCAGCAGACCCGATCGAAAGAATCAAGGCTCAAACGTGGTGCACACAGAGACCCTCAAAATCCACGGGCCAGCAGCGGGAAACCCAACGCCAGGGCTATGAGGAAAAACTGAGCGCTTTCAGGAGGGAATAACGATATTTTTAGTCAATCTGCGCATCCAACCCTCCTCCTACAAGGTAACAAACATTAAAGGAGATGCAGATTCAGCAAGTGGTAAAACATTTCATGGAACAGTCATAATATTAGAAACAAATAAGTCTTTAAAAAAAAAAAACAACTTGTTGAAATAGAAATGTGACAATGAACCACATGAACTCTCCACACTAACAAATACTGTATTAACGTGATTGTTTGCTGTGACGGTGGTGGAAGGTTGCGCACAATTTCATAGGGTATAGGCATAAAAAAAAAAAAAAATCATTACAAGTTCGGATTGGGATCTGAAATTCACGTTAAAAACATGGGACAACTTACAGGGGTAAGAGAGGGCCCTCAACACGTAACAGAGTTTGGGGAATTTCCCTCAGAGCCAACACACCAGCAAGGCTCTTCTAAGGTCGCTAAAAAGACCTCAGCTCAGGAAGATCCTTTGACAGTTTTTTGTTTTAAAGTTTTATATACTATGTTCTTAATGTTTTTTATGTTCTTAATGTTCTTTCAGTTTCTGAGTAGCATAAAAGAGGGCCACTACACTGTTATACTAAATAAGACAATACAATGGAGAAACAGGGTGTAACCAAAATAGCCTCATATAATGTAAAAGGGATCCTGAATCCAGTTAAAAGATCCAAGATTCTTGGCAAAATGAAAAAAGACAAAGCAGGAATAATATTTTTACAGGAAACCCACCTAACAGACTTGGAGCACACTAAACTTAATAGACAAGGGTTTAAACTGATCTCTTCATCCTCATAAGTCAGGGAGGAGGAGGGGGGTAGCCACATTGATCTCAACCAAAATTATGTTTGAAAAAAATTCAGAACACAAAGATAAAGAAGGAAGATTTAGCATGGTACTTGGTCGGCTAGAGGGAGAAGGTATCACCCTGCTGAATGTATATGCACCTCCAGGGGCTAACTGGAAATTTTTATAAAAATGTATTTGACCTAATGATAACTAAAGCCAAAGGTTTAGTGATATGTGGTGGAGACTTCAATCTAAGACTGAACCCATACTGGGATGCATCAGGTAATTCTCCACATCAAAATAACACTCAAAGTAGAAAAACTCGGATGCTACTAAAAGAAATGGGAATCTGTGACGTGTGGAGGGAACTAGACCCCAGTGTAAAAGATTATACATTTTACTCAGCACCACATTCATCATACTCAAGGATTGACTATTTTTTTTTATGTTTAATAGAGACATTGGAAGAGTAAAAACATGTAAAATAGGACTGATGGATCTCTCTGACAACAGTCCGATCTACATGGACTTAAATATCCAAAAATACACAAATAATACATTTTCTTGGAGGTTAAATTCAAATGTGCTGAAAGGACCACTGAAAGATGAATTGGAATCAGATATTCTCAGATATTTGGAAGAAAATGATAATGGAGAAGTATCCCCTTTAATACTGTGGGACGCATGCAAAGCTGTAATAAGGGGAAAGATTATCGCAAAACTGGCAACCCAAAAGAAACTGAGACAAGAAAAACTAATCACATTAGAGTCAGAACTTAAGAAACTAGAAAAAGAGCACAAAGACAACACTCATTCTAATGACTCACTCAAAATTAAGGAAATTAAAAAACAAATAAACGAGATCTACACAATAGAAATCCAGAAGAAACTTACATTTCTTTATTTTCCACAATATCTTTATTGAACCTTTTTTTTTTTTTTAACAAACATGATACAAACAATCAAACACTAACACTAAAGTACTACAAAAAAAAAAATGCACTAAAAACACCAACAACCACCAACAAAATCAAGTCTTCAACAATGCTCCTCTGTTTAGTCTAGACAATCCATTACATAAGTATACATATTATGTTCACCAGTTTGGAATTTACAAGGTCCACACACATCATTCACCTTCTTCTTCAAGAGTTATGTTTAAATTTTTTACATAATCAATAAAAGGTCTCCATATATTCTCAAACACAATTTCCTTTGATTTCAGTATATATGTTATTCTTTCTAATGGAAGGTTTGTTAACATCTGTCTTAACCACTGAGTCACATCTGGTCTATGAGTCTTTTTCCATAATAGTGCAATACATTTTTTGGCATTAAGCAAACTGAGGTCTATGAATGTTCTTTCACTTTTATTAAAGTTATGCTTTTCTGGGTACAGACCCAACAAAAACAGTTTAGGATTCAATATGATTTGTTTTGAGATTATTTTTTCAATTGTTACCCTCACCTCTTCCCAAAACATTCTTATTAATCTACATTCCCATACACAATGAAATAGGGTTCCTTTACTTTCCATGCATTTTGTGCATGTATCTGGTATATTTTTGTTATATCTATTTAACTCCTCCGGTGTAACATACATCCGCATTAACCATTTGAAATGTATCAATTTAAGACGTACATTTATTGATTTGGTTTGAGCTTCTGTACAAGCCAATTCCCATTGTTCCTCTGAAATTTCAGTTTGCAGATCTTCTTTCCAGTAGTTTAATCTTTTCAGTGAATTTTCACTTGAAGATAGTGTCAATGAGTTATAAAACTCTGAAATAATACCCTTTCTTTTACTATCTTTCATCAACATTTTTTCCAAGGATGAATAAATAGGTCGAGTGAGAGCTTTATTTTGATTTGATCGAATAAAGTTTCTAAGTTGAAGATATTTAAAAAAATGTGTTCTATTAAGATTAAATTTGATCCTCAGCTCTTCAAAAGACATTATGTTATCTGCACATGGCAAATATAAATCCTGAATCTTTTGTATCCCTTTTAAATTCCATACTTTAAATACAGCATCCGCTCTCCCTGGTTTAAAATATTGATTACCCCATATTGGACTAAATTGTGACAATAACTGTGGTTCTTTTAAATAGTTTTTAGCTTCACACCATATTTTGATCATATGCTTTACAAATGGATTTTTAACTTGTTTTTGTAATTTTTTTGCCGAATCTGAGTATATAAATATGGGAAGAGGTAAAGGTAAATTGTATGATTCCATTTCAGTCCAGTGAGGGAGATCATTTAATGAAAAATAATATGTCATAGACCTCAGTTGTGCCGACCAATAATACAACATAAAATTTGGACATTTCAGACCCCCACGATCAAATGGTAAATATAATAAAGACATACGTAATCTAGCCCTCCTGTTGTTCCATATAAATTCCACTAACTTTTTTTTAATTCTTGAGAATAAATCTAAAGGTGGTGGTAAGGGAATGTATTGAAATAAATAAAGTATTTTAGGTAAAATATTACTTTTAAGTATATTGATTCTCCCGATCATCGACATTGGTAGTGACATCCATCTCTGAATTAACTCATTGATATCTGTCATTAAGGCTTCATAGTTGACACTGGCGACTGATTCTAGCTTAGGCACAATTTGGATTCCTAAATATTTAAACTGATTTACAGCATTAAATTGATTTACCTCAGGGTCTGGGTAATTTCTCTGGGTCTCATTTAGCATTAATATTGAAGATTTAGTTTTATTTATTTTATATCCTGATATTTCCCCAAAATTCTTTATTAAATTCAACAAGGTTGGAATTGATTTTTTTAGATTCGACATAAACAAAATTATGTCATCGGCGTACAGGGAGATTTTATGTTCTGTTGTTCCCACTTTAATTCCATATATTTGTGAATGTAAACGTATCGCCATCGCTAAAGGTTCAATTGCCATAGTAAACATTAAAGGTGAAAGTGGACAGCCTTGTTGACATCCTCTATTGATTTTTATTGATTTTGAAATATTGTTATTTGTTAGGATTTCTGCTGTAGCATTATTGTATATTATCTGAACCCATTTTATGAAATTATTTCCAAGTCCAAACCTTTGTAAGACTTCAAAAAGAAAGGGCCATTCAACTCTATCAAAGGTCTTTTCGGCGTCCAGTGATAGGAGAGCTGTATCCGGTGCTTCTTTATCAAAATAAATAATATTAAATAGTCTTCTTACATTATGGAAGCCTTGTCTTCCCTTTATAAAGCCATTCTGATCCCGATTAATAATATTTGGTAAAATTTCTTGTATTCGTCTTGCTAAAATTTTACAGATTATCTTAAGGTCGGCATTTAATAGGCTTATTGGTCTCATATTTTCACATTTATTAGAGGGCTTACCTGGTTTTGGCAGCAGTATAATTAAGGCATTATTCATGTATGATGGTAAATTATTATTTTGAAATGCTTCTAAAACCATTTCCAAAAAAGGTTTTATTAATTTATTCTTAAATTTTTTATAAAGGTCAACTGGAAGACCATCTGGTCCTGCACTTTTTCCTGATTTCATATTATCAATGGCTAGCCCAACTTCTTCTTGACTAATTTTAGACTCCAATATCTCCCTGTTTTCATTTGGAATACACGGTATAGATAGTTTGTTCAAAAACCCATTTAGTTTTGTTAAATCAGATTCATTTTTGGTATCATATAATTTTTCATAGTAATCTCTAAAGGCTCTGTTAATTTCTAAAGGATCTATAACTACCTGTCCATTACTTATAATACTGGTAATTGGCGTTCTAAATTCTAATTGTTTAATCTGCCATGCCAATAATTTTCCTGATTTTTCACCTTGTTCATAAAAAGATTGTTTCAATCTTAGAAGACTCGAGGCAGCTCTATTCGCTGATTTTTTGTCGTATTCAGCTCTCAAAATCAGTAATTCATTCTCCAACCTTGGATCACTTCCTGCATACACTTTTTCCTGAAGACTTTTTATTTTATGTTCCAATTTGGCTCTCTCCTCTCGAGTCTTCTTAGATTTTGATCCTGTATAACTAATAATATGTCCCCTAATAAAAGCTTTGAAAGCCTCCCACTTTAGGCATGCTGATGTTTGTGTAGTATTGATATCAAAGAACTCATCTATCTGTTTTTCTATATACTTGACAAATTCCTCATCCTGAAGCCATTTATGCTGAAATTTCCATCTACCTGATTCCTTTGTCAATTTTTTATCTACATATATTAGACAGCAGGGTGCATGATCAGAGATCACGATGTTATCATAAAAGCAGTTTTGAATCTTGGACCTTAATTCTGTGGAAATCAAAAAATAATCAATACGTGAGAATGTCTTGTAGGTACTGGAATAACAAGAATAGGCTTTAACTTGTGGTTTCATTTCTCTCCATATATCTAACAATCTCAATTCTTTCATAAAATGATTAATAGTCATCCTACATCCATTGTGCGTACAATCCAGTCCTGTTGATCTATCTATACCTGGATTCAATGTACAATTAAAATCCCCTGCTATTATATGTTGCCCTGTAAGTGATGATAAGATAAGAAAAAAATTAGCAAAGAACTTTTGATCATCTATATTGGGACCATATAAGTTCACAAGATTTATATTTTCTAATAGCAAAGAACCTTGAATGATTACATATCTTCCAAATTTGTCTCCAATTACATTTTTCACTTGAAAAGGGACTGATTTATGTATGAGAGTCATAACTCCCCTGGCCCGGGATGAAAATGATGAGGTGAAGACACTTCCTTGCCATCTACTCCTAATTCTTTTTATATCCTCCTCTATTAGATGAGTTTCTTGTAAAAACACAATTTTTGAACCCATGTCTTTTATTTTATTCATAACTTGTTTAAGTTTTTTTAAATTTTGTAGACCTCTGCAATTCCATGAAGTTAAATTAAGATTAACGCTTTGGTTTATGATCAATAGGGAGTTTGGGATTACCTTGCAGTGTAAACATGCTCATACAGAGAAGCAAAAAAATGAGTGGTTGAACATTCATCCTACAAACTACACACAAACAAATTCCCCCTTCCCACACTTGTGGCAAACCCCCCAAAATCAAAAGAAAAATTCCGTCTCCCGATATAGCCATCGACCGCTCCACATCCACGGGGAACAGCCTAAGCCACTCCTTCTTCATCCTCCCAATCACCCTAACTCTACTGCTTTTAATGACGTAACATTAACTCTCCTCTGTAGTTTTCCAACTTAACTCCAAAATTTTTAGCAACTTTGTACATCATAGTTTTTTTTTTTTGTTTTGTTTTGTTTTTTTTAATATATAATACAATCTATATTTTGTAAACTTGCTATTTACTTCAAGTCAGTCAGATGCCTGTGCAAATGCTTAATTATTCTACCTTATATTTTGTTCATGCTTAGCTCCCACCAGTCTCTTCTTCTTCTTTGATCTTCTTGATGAACTCCTGCGCTTCCTCTGGGGTCTTGAAGATGTGGGTTCTGCCCTCATACGTGGTCAACAGTCTCGCAGGATAGATTACACCATGACGAATCCCAAGGTTGCGCAGCTCCTTACGTATGGGATCAAACTGCTTCCTCAATTGTTGGGTTCCTGTGGCCAAATCTGGGTAGAACCGCACCTGCTGGTCCTGGTGTTTAATCTCTCCTTTAGCTCGTGCAGCGTTGAAGATCTTCATCCTGTCTCTGTTGCTGAGAAACTTCATAATTAAGGTCCTCGGTGGTCCCTTATCTCTCCGTGGGCCAATACGGTGTGCATTTTCCAGAACCACTGCTGATTGCAACTCCGCGCTGCCCAGCGCCTCCGGAATCCACTTTTCCAGAAAGGAACATGCGTCCCGACCTTCGGATTCCTCCGGAAGACCCACCAGCCTCAAGTTGTTCCGTCTCGACCGAGATTCCAAATCCAGAATATTATCTTCCAGACATTTATTTTTTTTTTCCAAAGTGCGCACCTTTAATTGAAGACGGGTGACGTCATCTTCAGCACTAGAGAGACGGAGCTCCATCTGCGCCATTCGTTCTACACAGTCACCCAATTCCTTTCTCATTCCTTCCAACGCTGCCATAATCCCATCAAATCTAGAGGAAAAGTCCGCTCTCATTGAACTCATGGCAGCCATCAGCGCATCTGCGCCGCTCCCCGCAGACATCGCACCGTTGCCAGCCTCCTCCGCCATATATGGAGCTTTATTTGCTGCGTCACAGACCTGAAAGTCCGTTAATTTGGACTGTTTCGGCGGCTCGCTTTTTCCTCTACCTGGTTTTCCAGCCTTAGGCTTCGCCGACATATCCTCGCCCAAACGCTGGGATACGTTCTGTCCCAAATGAGAGAGTTATTTGCCGATTTTTTTTCTCCAGGAGCAGAGCAGAGTGAGACACGTCCGTCTTACGTGGCAGCCATAACCGGAAGTAGAAACTTACATTTCTGAAACAAAAATACTATGAAACAGGTAGCAAATCGGCAAAATTACTAGCCTACAAATTGAGGAAACAAGAAACGGAGAGAGCAATCTACAAAATCAGAGACCCAGTATCAAAGGAAATAAAATTTAGAATTCAGGAAATTCTTAAAAGCTTTGAGAATTACTACAAGAACTTATACTCCCTCAAAAAACACAAAAACACATCCGAAGCCTTCCTAAATACATTAAATCTTCCCCAACTTACTGAGTCACAAAATAAAACACTACTGTCAGAAATACAACCTAAAGAATTAGAAAAAGCAATTATGAAACTTAAAGCTAACAAATCCCCAGGAGCAGATGGCTATACAGCAGAGTGGTACAAAACCTGAAACATTTAACTATGTCCTCCACACAGGGGAAATCCCCCCCTCCTGGAGAGAAGGGGTCATTGCAGTCATACCTAAACCTGAAAAGGATAAACTAGACTGCTCCAACTACAGACCAATCAGTGTGATAAATCAGGACTATTGTGGGGTGTGTAACTGAAGAGGCAGGTTCATTTCAGACGATTTATTACACACTTGCATCTCACAAGCAAAGAACAGACTGAACATTTCAGCAGGCACTCTCCTCTTAAGTTTCATGGCATTTCTCCACACACAACATGACATTTGCATCACACTGCATTCAACCCCCTACATCCTTGACTCCTTCCTGCTATCTCACCAGGAACCTCCTGAGTATTGTTCTCCCATGTTTATCCACTGTCTCTTGTCTGAGATGCTAAATAATCTGGCTCCACCAAGGTGCTAAACTCCCCCCCCCCCCCCAGCATCTTAGATAGAACAATAGAATAACAGTCTACATGCTGTGATAGAACAATAGAATATCAGTCCACATGCTGCTTGGGCTTCCGTCTCCTCCCGTATCTGCTGTAACTGGGGTTTACCGCCTCCGTGGCGCTGCTGTGCTGGTGGGGGGCTGCTGGGAGTGTGTCTGACTGCGGGTGGGCTGTGACTGGGGGGGGGGGCACTTTGGTCTGTCCGTGTGGCTGCTCTGGTGAATCGTTTCCCTGGGGAGCTCTCCGTGGGGGTCTTCCATGCCGAGGGGCCCTAGCCAACAGCACTTGCTTGTCCGCCACAATGAAAGCGGGTTTGAGTCTGTCTATGCCAATTTTTTCCCTCCTACCCCCCAAGTCTAGCAAAAAATGCTTAACCCCTGTTTCCAACACTCTGAATGGTCCATCATAGGGTGGGCGCAATGGAGGGCGGTGGGCGTCGTGTCTGACAAACACGAACTCCGCGCTCTTCAAAGTTTTAGGCACGAAAACACGCGGAAAACTGTGGTGGGCAGGGCCCGGCAGCATGCCTGTGTTTGCGCTACGCTGCAAAAGCTGAGACGGGCAGTTGCCCAGCACGGGATTATCTGGCAGAAATTCCCTGGGCAGCCGTAGTGGCTGCGCAAAAACGAGCTCTGCCGGGGAAGCTTCCAGATCCTCTTTCAGCGCGGAGCGCAACCCCAATAAAACCCACGGCAGACTGTCTACCCAATTTGCATCCGTCAATGAAGCCCTGAGTGTTGCTTTCAGTGATCTATGAAAACGCTCACATAACCCATTGGCCTGTGGGTTGTACGCGGTTGTGCGGTGAATTGCAACACCCAGGCTGCGGGCCATCACGGACCAGAGTTCGGAAACAAATTGAGGGCCCCTGTCGGACGTAATGTCCGATGGGACTCCAAAACGCGCCAGCCATGCTGTTAAAAAAGCGCGCGCTACGTCTGCGGACGTGGTTGCCGCCAGCGGGACCGCTTCTGGCCAGCGCGTGGTGCGGTCCACCACTGTCAGGAGGTGCGTGCACCCCTGTGATGGCGGGAGGGGGCCCACGAGGTCCACGTGAACATGGTCGAACCTCTTAGCCGGAATACGAAACGGCTCCAAGGGAGCCTTCGTGTGTCTGTGTACCTTGGCTCGTTGGCACGCCACGCAGGCTGCAGCCCACTCTTTCACTTGTTTGCGTAGGCTCGGCCACACAAAGTTCTCTCCCACCATTTTGACCGACACGCGCGCTCCTGGGTGCGCCAGAGTGTGAACCGACTCAAACACGCGGCGGCGCCACACGACCGGGACCACCGGACGCGGGCGACCCGTGGAGACATCGCAGATTGGGGGGCCGCCATCTTGCAGCACCCTGCTCTCCAGCCTTAACCCTGTTGGTCCAGACTGGAGCGCGCGCACGTCTGCATCACTAATCTGCTCCGCGGCCATGGCTGCGTAATCCCCATGCAGACCGGGGCCACCACGGCGCGCGAGAGGCAGTCCGCCACCACATTCAGTTCACCCGACACATGTTGAATATCGGTAGTAAACTCTGAGATCGCGGCCAGCTGTCTCTGCTGCCGGCTCGACCACGGTTCTGAAACCTTGGCCATCGCGAATGTTAGCGGCTTGTGGTCCACGAACGCGGTGAAGCTGCAGCCGTGGCGACGCACTGCTCCACGTCAGCCCCTATGGCCACGTCTGAAGCGTCGGTGGTGAGCGCTATGCGGGCCGCCGGGTCCGGATGCGCTAGCAGTGCGGCGTTTGCCAGGGCTGCTTTAACTTCCAAGAATGCCCGCTCTCACTCCAGGGTCCATTTGACCCTATCCACGGGTTTCTGTTTCTTGAGCGCGGCGTACAATGGTTGCATGAGCTGCGCCGCGCGGGGAAGGAAACGGTTATAAAAGTTCACCATCCCCAAAAATTCCTGCAGCGCCCTGACCGTCTGAGTCCGGGGAAAATCCGCCACGGCGTGCACCTTGTCGGGCAGCGGGATCGCTCCTTCTGGAGAGACGCGGCGCCCCCAAAAAATTAATCTCCGTCACGCCGAACTGGCATTTCACCGGGTTGATTATTAACCCGTGCTCCTCCAACCTCCGGAAAACCGTCGTGAGGTGGGTTTCGTGTTCATCTTCAGACGCACTGGCTACCAGGATATCGTCCAGGTAGACAAACACAAACGGGAGATCGGGCAGCACTGCATCCATCATGCGCTGGAACGTCTGTGCCGCTCCTTTTAACCCGAATGGCATGCGCAGGAACTCGAATAGACCGAACAGAGTTATTACCGCTGTTTTGGGTATGTCCTCAGCGCGCACTGGGACTTGGTGGTAACCGCGGACAAGTCTATTTTAGAAAAAATGCATGCTCCGGCAAGGTGAACGGAAAAATCCTGTATGTGGGGAACTGGGTAGCGGTCGTGCGCTGTGGCGTTGTTCAACCTGCGGAAATCCCCGCACGGTCGCCACGATCCCTCAGCCTTAGGGACCATGTGTAGCGGGGATGCCCATGGGCTGTTCGAGAGCCTGATGATGCCCAACCTTTCCAGGTTGGTGAACTCCTCGCGTGCTATGGCCAGTTTAGCTGCGTCCAAGCGCCGAGGTCTTGCAAAAACTGGCGGCCCGGTGGTGGTGATAAAGTGCTCCACCCTGTGTTTAGCGATGGCCGCGGAAAACGTCGGGATCGTGAGTGCTGGGAACTCAGTGAGCAGTGTGTGGAACTTACCGCCTGTAGCTGTGACGTTGGCTTGTGCTGTTGGCTGGGTCACTCAAGCTATTAGGGGTTTTCACGTGACGTCACAGGTCTGAGTCACGGCCGGCCGCCGCCATATTGGCGGTCAAGCGCTGGAGGTCTCTGTGCATGTGCCTATGTAAACAAACCAGTTCTACACGTGTTTTGGTGCCTGTCATCGCTGTTTTCTCGCCGTTATCATGCCAGACACGTGTTGTGCTGTTCACTGCCATAATAGGCGTGGACAGAAGGAGAATTTTTTTTTTTTTGTCACTTATTTGTACCCGTAGGTAGATTTGGTTTGCAGTCTGGTGACAAGCCACCGGCTGCCGGTGGCTTGTCACTGTGGCTTGTCAGGTTTAGGTGCGTGAGCGCCCTAAACCTACATGTTTTTGGTATGCGGGAGGAAACTGGAGAAGTCCCGGAGTAAACCCACGCAACACGGGGAGAACATGCAAACTCCACACAGCTCACTGTTGGTCGGGGGCTGGGATCGAACCCACGATCTCATGATCCCCACGATCCCCCGGCTGAGGGTAAACTGTGCTGCCGCAGTGCTAAACCACTGCGCCACCGTGCAGCCCAGAGAATGTGAACTTCTACAGGATTCCTGCACTGAGTCAAGAGCCTGACCTTAGAAACATGTGGATTGCTGCAATAGACAGGAGTCTGTGATCGCGCGCTGTAACGCATGCCTGATAAAGCTGACATATGTATTAATCACGCTGTGATAATAGCACAATATCGCTCAAAGCGCGCGCATGAGACATGTCTGTGATCGCACGCTTGTGTTGACTGTTCCTGTCTTTCCTCTCCTAACTGTGGTTTTGGGACGCAGGGGAGATGCATCTTCCTCCGCGGTCAATTCCTGAGTAAATCTCACTCTTGTGGTACACAGAAGCACAGGCCGTTTTGCTGAAGCGTTGGGGCTTTATTTATATACCGCACTGTTGTCAGCAACAAATTCTACCTGCTCTGGTGGCCTCACTCTTTCTACTTATCCGCACCAAATCACACACCGTTCGCCACACACACCGGGGAGGGGGGGGGGGGGGCGCGCCTCAGCTGCGCAAACGCCATCACTCACTTACGTCCAGCACCGAGCTGCCCATCCAAACACACGCACCAGACATCCCACAACACTTGATAGAGCTGACATATGTATTAATCACGCTATGATAAAGCACAATATCGCGCAAAGCGCACGCTCGTGCGTGTACTCTGTGGACTCCCACAGAGTACACTCGCTTGTGAGTCTCGCTTGGTCTTGTGAGCCTCAAAATTCTCCAGACTGTATGGTGAAGGGTGCACGATCAGGTAAATCATCAAGTCACTGAACTCAAAGTCTGGCAGTGTGACATCCTCAGCTATGATGGGGGAGAACAACACACCAGGTGCAGTGTAAGGATCACAGCCTCCTAGAATGGCTATTTTATCCTGATACCACTTCAATTCGACGCCAGAGAGGTGTTTGGTCTGTTCACTCAGACCTCCTTCACGTTCAGACATGATAAATAGTGATAAACTACCAGCTAACCTGTCCCACACTTCCAGAAGACTCAGAAGTTTGCAACACTCACGATCTTTGTGATGTAAACAAGCCTGGCGGGCGTCGCACTTGACCGCCAGTATGGCCGCCGGCTGCATCGCTGGGCGCGCGGGTCACGTGACTGAAACCCCTCAATACAGGGGAGAGAGTCAAAGGACAGTGCATTAACTAGGCGCCTGTTAGCAACATCAACCAGTAAACCATGTGCACACAGAAAATCAGCCCCCAGGATATGGTAATTCAGTGCTGCTACGACAAAAGTCCACTCATATGTACGGCCGTGTAGAGATAAGAGCAGAGTCCTCTCACCAAAGGTCTTAATATCCGAGCCGTTTGCTGCCAACATCACGGGGCCGCTAGGTCCTGCCAGCCGGTCAGCGTAGGTCGGCAGGATGAAACTCTTCTGGGCTCCGGCGTCCATGAGGAAACGCCTCCACGAGGAAACGCCTCCCCGAGCGTGCGTCCGTCAAGTAGAGCAGCTTGTTCTCTTCACCGAGGGTCGCAGCTGCTACCGACCCCCGGCCTTGGCATTTCCCGAGCGCTTGAATTGGCATGGGGGCGCACATCTGCGTGCCTTCTCTCCGAAGCGGCGGTGGTAGAAACAGAGCATGTCTCTCTGGCGCTCCTTGGCCCCCGCTGCTGCTACCGTTGGTGGCTCCTCGCCTCCTCTGGTCGTCTCGCTGGGCTCTGCCGCTGCCGCGTTGACTGTGATCGCCCTGGTGGTGAGGATGATCCGGTCTGGCTCCTGGGCTAGCGCACGGTAGTCGCGCGCGGCCAGCAACGGCGAATTGGCCAGAACCGCTCTCGCCACTGTCGGAAGGTTCCGGAGGAAGAGGTAGGCAAACAGAAAGTGCCCGTCGTCCGTGCCCATTAATGCCAGCATCTTCTCCATCAGGTCTACGGCCGAACCATCTCCTAACTCGGTCTGTGTCAGGAGCCTCTCCGCTCTCTCACAGTCCGAGAGCGTGTAGCGCTGGATGAGCGCAGCCTTGAGCGCCTCATATTTGCTGCTGGCTTGTGGCTGATCGAGCAGACTCGCTACCTGCTGAGCTGTGCTGGCATCCAGCGCTGCGACCACATGGTAGAATCTGCTGTCGTCTGCCGTTACTCCTCGGAGGGCGAACTGGGCCTTGGTGTGGTGGAACCAAGAGCGCGGGTTGTGCTGCCAGAAATCCGGTAGCTTGACTGAAACCGCACACGCGTGGCTGGGGGTTCCAGTCCGGGCTGTCTGTGGGATGGCTGCCGCCTCGCTGTAGCTTCCTGACCGGGCCAGCTCCGGGGATCTTGCCTCGTGTTCCATAATACGTCTTGGGTCACCAGTGTGGGGTGTGTAAATGAAGAGGCAGATTCATTTCAGACGATTTATTACACACTCACATCTCACAAGCAAAGAACAGACTGAGCATTTCAGCAGGCACTCTCCTCTTAAGTTTCATGGCATTTCTCCACACACAGCATGACATTTGCATCACACTGCATTCAACCCCCTACGTCCTTGACTCCTTCCTGCTATCTCGCCAGGAACCTCCTGAGTATTGTTCTCCCATGTTTATCCACTGTCTCTTGTCTGAGATGCTAAATAATCTGGCTCCCCCAAAGTGCTAAACTATAAACTTTTTACCGCTATCCTTGCCAAAAGGTTAGAAAATATACTGACAGACTTAATCCATTTAGACCAAACAGGTTTTATAAGACAAAGACAGACACAAGATAACATTAGACGCACTTTACACATAATTCATCATATAAAAAAATATAATTTAAATGCAGCCATATTGGGATTAGATGCTGAAAAAGCATTTGATTCGGTTGACTGGTCTTTCCTATATAGAATCTTATCCAGTTTCAATTTTCATAATAACTTCATTAGAACTATCCAGGCATTATATAAAAAACCAACAGCTAAAATAAGGATTAACGGTAAATTATCATCATCTTTTGAACTGGAAAGAGGATGTCGTCAGGGCTGCCCCTTGTCTCCACTGCTCTTTGCAATCTTCATAGAACCTCTGAGCCAATGGATAAGACAGAATCAAAAAATTCAAGGTATGACACTTGGTCAGAAGGAACATAAAATAGCACTCTTTGCCGATGACATCTTAATATACCTGGGGCAGCCGGACACCTCTTTTCCAGAACTAATCTCAGTTTTTTCAGAGTATGGAGAGTTATCGGGGTACGAATTAAACATGCATAAAACCCAAATTTTAACATTCAACTATGACCCAAATCAATATTTATTAAGCAAACTCAAAACTAACTGGGAGATGGAATCTATGAAATATCTGGGGGTCAATATCCCGAAACAACTCAACAAAATTATAACACTAAACTATGATCCACTGATGGCAAAAATAAAATCTGATCTAGCAAGATGGAATATGATACCATTCTTGGGTACTGCACAAAGAATTGAAGCAGTCAAAATGAATATACTTCCACGTCTTTTATACCTTTTCCAAACAATACCGGTAGAACCTCCCAAAAAAACATGGCAAGAACTGGACAGAAGGATCTCAAGATTCATATGGCAGGGTAAGAGACCAAGAATCAGGTATAGAACCCTACAGCTAAACAAAGACAAAGGTGGGCTCGCGCTGCCAAATATCAGGGACTATTTTAAAGCTGCACAAATTAAAACTTTAGTAGAGATATGTAACCCAGTCTACACTGCACAATGGAAGGAGAAGGAATGCCAACTAACAAGTGACATTCCCCTACAGGCGATAATAGGGAACAACGCCTTACCTAAGCTTTTGAATAACACTAACCCGTGGATAGAGACCCCCGCTAAAAATTTGGTTTAAGATAGTCAGAGAGAATCAAACTAAAGAACCCTATTGATTATTGCAATGGATTTCTTATGATCGGGACTTTACTCCTAATAAAACAGACACTAGATTTAAAAAGTGTAAAGAGAACAGACCGATAAAATATTACGATTTTTTTAAAGGGCATACATTAAGAAGTTCTGAAGATTTGAAAAAACAAGGTCTAGTAAACCAAGATCTTTACAGGTTCTTTCAGCTTAGACATCACATAAACAAAATACTTAAAAAGGAGGATTTGGAAAGGGCCCAGTCAGGTGTTCTGAAGGTTTTCTTAATGGCATATAAAGGGATCCCAGGGATCAGATACATTTCTAAACTAGAAAAGCACTCGGAGAGCGCAGACCTCCGCCAAGCGCCACAGTTCCCCCCATACAGTGTTTGTGTGTACGTTTTCAGATTCCTTGACCATGAAAACATATGACTAGCAATTGGATTGACAATGATAGGATTAGTGGTTCAGTAGATATTCACGAAAATGGCATTTTCCGTAATGGCGGCCACAGTTCCCCCCATACAGTGTTTGTGTGTATGTTTTCAGATTCCTTGACCATGAAAACATATGACTAGCAATTGGATTGACAATGATAGGATTAGTGGTTCAGTAGTTATTCACGAAAATGGCATTTTCTGTAATGGTGGCCACAGTTCCCCCCCATACAGTGTTTGTGTGTACGTTTTCAGATTCCTTGACCATGAAAACATATGACTAGGAATTGGATTGACAATGATAGGATTAGTGGTTCAGTAGTTATTCACGAAAATGGCATTTTCCGTAATGGCGGTTTTCTTCTGGACGGTGATCCGGATCACCACCAAAATGTAATCATCTGTAGGATACCCCATTTCTGACAATCTGTGAAAATTTCATGAAAATCCGTCCATAAGTTTTTGAGTTATCTTGCTAACAAACAAACAGACAAACAGACAAACCAACGCCGATGATCACATAACCTCCTTGGCGGAGGTAAAATATACCTTGGTCTTCAAGACTTAAAAGGAGACAACACATCATATATAAAAGAGAGATGGGAAAAAGAGGGGAATTTCACTTTACAACTGGAAATATGGGAAAAGCTAAATAAACAACAATGGAAAAGTACTTCATCCCTGCAGTGGAGAGAATTTGGATGGAAAAATCTGGTAAGATTTTTCAGAACACCTGCACAAGAATTGTTGGCGCTTGTGTGGTGAAGAGACTGCAAATCATTTTCATGTGTTTTGGTCATGCCCAGTTATCCACCAATATTGGACCAATGTACAGACAATATTGGGGAAAATATTCAGAGTAACAGTTCCCTTTTCTTTTGTAACTTTGTATTTGGGTTTACTACCGGAATCACTGTAAAGACGAGGGGAAAAATACCTATTCACTGTTTTAATATTGGCAAGTAAAAAAGCTCTAACTAAAAAATGGATGTTGAAAAACTGTCCTACACCTGAAGATTGGATTAACGTGATTCAGGACATTTATTCGATGGAAAAGTTGACATTTGCATTGACCAGGACATGGATGGGTTCTTGAACTTTTGGCAACCCTGGAACGCATATGTGTCTTCCATCAGATCTAATCTTTGACAAATACCATTTCAATAATGGCACCTCTCTTTGTTCCAACGCTACTCAGATGCTCTTATTTTTCTGCTCTTTTGTTTTTGTTACCTCCGCCAAGGAGGTTATGTTTTCATCAGCGTTGGTTTGTCTGTCTGTCTGTCTGTCTGTCTGTCTGTTTGTTAGCAAGATAACTCAAAAAGTTATGGACGGATTTTCATGAAATTTTCACAGATTGTCAGAAATGGGGTATCCTACAGATGATTAGATTTTGGTGGTGATCCGGATCACCGTCCACAAGAAAACCGCCATTACGCAAAATGCCATTTTCGTGAATAACTACTGAACCACTAATCCTATCATTGTCAATCCAATTCCTAGTCATATGTTTTTATGGTCAAGGAATCTGAAAACGTACACACAAACACTGTATGGGGGAACTGTGGCGCTAAACCGCCATTACGGAAAATGCCATTTTCGTCAATAACTACTGAACCACTAATCCTATCATTGTGAATCCAATTCCTAGTCATATGTTTTCATGGTCAAGGAATCTGAAAATGTACACACAAACACTGTATGGGGGGAACTGTGGCGCTAAACCGCCATTACGGAAAATGCCATTTTCGTCAACAACTACTGAACCACTAATCCTATCATTGTGAATCCAATTCCTAGTCATATGTTTTCATGGTCAAGGAATCTGAAAACGTACACACAAACACTGTATGGGGGGAACTGTGGCGCTAAACCGCCATTACGGAAAATGTCATTTTCGTCAACAACTACTGAACCACTAATCCTATCATTGTGAATCCAATTCCTAGTCATATGTTTTCATGGTCAAGGAATCTGAAAACGTACACACAAACCCTGTATGGGGGGAACTGTGGCACTAAACCGCCATTACGGAAAATACCATTTTCGTCAATAACTACTGAACCACTAATCCTATCATTGTGAATCCAATTGCTAGTTATATGTTTTCATGGTCAAGTAATCTGAAAACGTACACACAAACACTGTATGGGGGGAACTGTGGCGCTTGGCGGAGGTCTGTGCTCTCCGAGTGCTTTTCTAGTTTTTTTTTCCTGTTTGTTTTGTTTTTTTTGTTCTTCTTTTAATTTCTCTTTTTTTCACTTAAAAAAGGGTGTTGTAATAATTTTTTTCCAATGTTGTCAAAAAACAAAAAAGGGGGAATATGTGATGAAAATGTAAACAATGCAATGCTGTAATGACATGTATACCCTTTACAAAAACTTAAAAAAAAAAGCATAAAACCGTTAGACATCTGTACATAATTAAAGATGGGGGTTGTACATTTTTATGGGTTATAATTTGACAAAGAATGCCATAATAACCTTTGCCGCACTCTTTTCTAAATCTCTTTTTTCTTTCTTTGAGTTGATGGGAAGCTTAGAAAGCTGTTGGCTGGTTGAGCAGCATCCAATCTGAATGGACTTATGCCATTGACATACAGTACATATTAGATGTGCCTTCCAGTGGTGCGCTAATGATTTCAACTCCTTGTATCTCAGAATAAAGGGGGTACATGGATGTAATTTACATTCAGATAAGCAAATCTGATGCATCTTGAAAGGATATTTTGACTTTCTTTCACAAAAATATAAGCGTTAAAAGTTTACAAACCCCATCTTTAACCTAGCCAGAGCCGATACTGGACAACAGACAAATAAACTGCAGTGTCAGGATTTTTTCTAGCAGGAGTAAGTATAGCCTATTTTAGATGGAAAACTGTGCGTCAGAGTGTGACTTTAACCACGATGTATTTTTTCTGAGATGGTATGATAGGAAACACTAAGAAGCCCTTTAAACAGAGCTGTAATGACAGGGAAAATTATGGGGAAAGGACAACCAACAGAAGAATATGTTTACAGACATTTGACAATGTATGTGTACAGTGTAGCAAAGGACATGTGAGCACAAACTGTGATCAAATCCATGCAACATATAACCCTGTGTCCCTGTGACACTTACTTGTCTTGCCAAATTTTGTAACAATATACCACTGTAATACAATGGGGGTAATACAGGGTATAATATCACTGGGGTAATACCAGGGTAACACCCACTAACACCTGCGCTCGCCAGATTTTTGTGTGTAACACTTACTAACTAACACCTACTCACTTTAGGCGTAGTACCCTTTTTGGTAGTGGTGTGTTATGGCATTGTATTTACCTTAACTTTTCTACCTGAGGGAAAAGGGATAATTGGGCCAGGTCAGACCGACTCTGCGTTCGTAGGAGCCTGGGAGGTGCAACAACAGATGACATAAGACATACCCAGAACATTGGATTAGTTAACTTGTCAAGCAAAGCTCCAGCTGTAGTTCTGGGTATGTCTTAGTTCGAGAGTTTTCAACAGTGTCCTAAAACCGTAAGGGCTAGGTAAGTAATCAGGAGTCTTCATGTCTAAATACTTTCCATAAAAACATCAAGTGTGTTTGTTCCCACTAACACTGGTGTCTGACTATTAGGATTGGCATCTGGAACAACGAGAGCTAAGGTTGGTATGTCAATCTCTGTGCATAAGAAGTCTTTTGGAAAGGTAATACACATCTCTATATAACCTAAATAGGGGACGGGCTGACCTGCAGCGCCCTCTACTTCTAAAAGGTCAGAGTGGTTTAAGATTTTGATCGGGAAAGTTCTGTTTGTATAATGACTCAGTGACTGTAGTCACTTGTGAATTGCTCATTTCCTGCCTCCAGCTATTTCATTCCATGCCACTTCTTATTGTAACCCTTGCCTTATGTTAATTAGGTAAGGGAGATTACTAAGTGTAGACCAGTTGCTAGGTTCGTAAGGGTTACAATAGGGAATTAAAGTGAGTGTGGAATGAAATAGCTGGAGGCAGGAAATGAGCAATTCACATCTGTTATTATTAAAGATAAAAGGAACAAAATATACAAACAACTTACAAATATACAAATGTAACAACAGCCGGCATGAAATAAAACCCCAAAAATGTCCTACTGAGCTCAGTGTTTGGTTGTCCTTTCGGTTTAGTTGTTTGACCAGTCTAGATATCTTGTATCTCCAGACTCAGGTTTCTTTTCCTTTTTCTAAAGCGGCAGCTTGAGTTGTTACCACTTCGAATGTTGTGTACTGGAGAGAGGAAGGATGTCCTTCAATCGAGATCTTGGTCAGATCTCGGTTCAGTCTCGGGTCAGGCTCGCCACCTCCATTCGGAGAGAATACAGGATCCAGAAGGTTCTTGATCGGCAACCAAAAAAAATCTAGCCTGCACAACAATAATGGTATTATTGTTTACAGCTAGAGTAATTCGTTTTCCAATCCCTTCTTATATAACACCATAGTTTAGTGTTTAAATTCTTCTCTCATATTACTATTATTACAATCCAGCAATATAGTAATATCTTACATTTCACATCTTACATCTTACATGCATGTGTTTTTTTCTCACAATCTCTCTGGTAGCACATGAAATACCCTTTTTTCATGTAACCAATTAAATGAAGTCCTCTGTTTATCTCTACATCATTTAACCATGAAATTATGATTAATCCTCTCTAACCTTGTCTTTGTAAATCATGAAATGAAGTACAATTAATTTATCACATAACCAGGAAATATACTGTCCCATTACTTCCAATATTCCCTTTTAAAATCAGTAAAACCCGGTCTGAGCTACTGGGTTTAGCATAACCTATGCTTTTACATAGGAGACCAACACCATGTGCTTTTAGCATCAAACTACAAATTACATTCGACAGAAATAGTGCATAAGAACTAAAAGTACTGTAGCTTCCAGTCAACACAGAGAAGGCCAGAACTGATGGTTAAATGACTTTATTGCCATCCTTCGTGTCATCAACCAACGTAAGAGCTATGGCAAAAAACAAATAGACAATATTCACCACATAACTCTCAAACACCACCTAGCTCATACGTTAGCAACCTTCATGTTAGCATAACTAATTTACAACTTTAAAAAATAAAAACTTTCTATAAAATCACCAACCTTGTTCCCTTATCGACCTAAGCTAAATCCCTGGGGAAATCCTCGTTTTTTATCCTTTTCTGTCGTCTTTTCTTCGTCTTTCCTTTTAACCCTTTCTCGCCCGTTTGTGTCTTTCCTTTGTCGGTCAAATCAACTTCCGTTAACTAACTTCCGCTCATGCGGAAGTTATCAAAATAAAAGCATATCTTTGCAATATAATTACTATACATGTAAATAGAGCTAACCTTGCTTTATCCACCTTTACACTCCCACCAAATTATTTGCTGTCACATATATAAGACACAAATAATTTCTTCAAATTACTTAACAAAAAACGAAAACTTTGTAAACATGTTATAAGTACAACTTTCAACATTTCAAAAACATTCTTTAGCATTCTACATTTACTTTTCCTTATCTCCTAATAGCAGAACTAACTTATGAACTGGGCGTTCTACTACAGACATTTTATTTACACATTGACCCTTTTTGGTAAGATTTCTGTCTGCAAAAGCGGTCTTGACCTTTCTGACAAGTCCATCTGTGTCTTTTGCAGTGTCCAAGATTTGTCCAAGTTTCCATTGAGATCGTGGTTGTGTTTTATCTTTGTCCATTCCTATGTCTTCTATTTGCATGTTCCTTTTTGGGTATGTGCCATCTTTGTCTGACCATGAAGTTTTGAATGAGTTGGGAAGAGATGAGTGCGGTAGCCTTCCTCCAACCTTCAGCACATTGTGGCTGCGGTAAGTTCTAACCTTGGGATTGTGGTGACCTTTGTGGGAGAGACACGTGCTTTGCCCATGATGAAGGTGCAGTGAACGTCTTTGTTTTTGTTTATGAGTCTGAGACAAGAACATTGTCCATATCCTGTGGTGCTTGCATCGGAAAAGTGATGCATTTCTCTTTTCACTACATCTCCAAAATCTGCAGGAACATAACATCTGTTTATTTGCAGTTTTTTTCAGATTGTGTAGATCTCCTTTCCAACACTCCCACCGTGGCTTAAGAAGTTCGGGTAGCGGGTTCAGCCCAATCCGTTCCTTGACGACACATCTCTTGGAGAATTCCTTTGCCACTGAGCACATAGGGAGCAATGAAACCAAGGGGGTCGTATATTGCTGCGACTGTGGACAAGATGCCACGGCTGGTTGGTGGTTGGTCTTTCAGCGTGATGTTGAATGTGAAGCAATCTTTCTCCACATTCCAATAAATGCCAAGTGCTCTTTCTGTTTGTGTTTCACCAAATGTTAAGTCCTTTGTTTTAATATTCGTTGCATACTCTGAAGTTGGAATACTGTTTAGAACGTCAGTGTTGTTGGACACGAACTTGTGTAACCTTAGTCCACCTATTGCACAGAGTTCACGTGCTTCCTTTGCCAGTTCGACAGCGTCGTTTACTGTCTCTGCGCTGGTGACTCCGTCGCCTACGTAGAAGTCTCTGGTTATGAACTGTGAGCCTATAGGATATGCAAGGCTGTTCTCTTTGGCTAAACGTTTGAGTCTGTTTTCAGCGAGTTGTCTGTTATCTGGCATTTGTGGCCTTTCTTTAAATGGCAATGGCATTTTATAATGTCCATTTTCAGTTTGTGTTATGCCTTGCTCAAGTTTCTGGAGGGACACTAAATCATCTTGTGACACAGTTTTTTCATTACTGTCAGTCTCTTTAAAATCTCTCTCCAAAGCACGTATTGCATCTGCTAGAGTGGAGGGAGGGATTTCCTTAATGCTCACTCGATGACAGAGACTGCTTGCCATGTCTGTTTCATTGCAAGGTACCGAGTTGCCAACTATGCTCCATCCTAAGTCAGTTTGAATGGCATAGGGATCATTTTCTTTGCCTGAGATTACTCGTTTAGGCGCGAGAGCTCTAGGACAAGTATAACCAATGAGGAGACTTACTTCACAACTGAGGAGTGGGAGAATCTCATCTGCAATGGGCAGCAAGTGACTCCACAATTTTGCTGTTTCACATGTTGGTATGTGTTCTCTGTTGGCAGGTATGTAGTCCTTTGTGTATGCAGTGGGGAGCTTTATGACTGTGGCTGAGTTATAACCTCTCACCAAGAGATCGGATACTTTTCCACTGCTTACAACTGCATTTTTGCCCATCATAGTAGTCAATTTCAGCTTTACTGGACAAACATTTGCTTGCAGTTCATGTGTCACATCTTGATCAATGAAGACAGTGTCGCTCTGTGTGTCTAATAACGCATAGACCAATTTTTCTTTGTGTGGATTGGTAGCAGTTGACAGCCACACTGGAACTATCATTGAGGTGCTGACTGTCTGCTCAAATCTGGCAACATTAAGTGACATGGCTGTTGCTGTTTCAGGTGAGTTACTTTGAGTTGTGTTATGTGTACTCACGTGTGTTTCTCTTTGTTGACTGTGACTGTAGTTCTCATCGTGAAGACAGGTTGGGTGTCTCTTCGTGCAGATTTCACAAGCGAGGCGGCGTCTGCAGTCCTTAGCACTGTGACCTTGTTTTAAACAACCATAACAAAGTTTATTGTCATTCACATGTTTCTTTCTGTTTTCTAGAGGAATTTTCAAGAAATCTGGGCACTTGTGGAGCTGATGAGTGTCCTGGCATAATGTGCAAGGAGAGCAGTCAGGTGTTTTTGTTATTGTCCAGCTGCCACTTTGTTCAGTGGTGTTTGTGTTAAATACAGTTGCCTTGTTCCTTTTATCACTGTTTGTTCCAGTGCCGCGAAGTGCGTGAATGGAGGTGACTGGGTTGCAAGCGACTTCAGCTTCTAATGAGAGGAAGGATGCAAAATCACTGAAGCTTGGAAACTCACCACCTTCCATTAAAGTCTTTGTACCCTGCCTGTTCCATCTTGCGTTTTCCAATCTGGTAGCTTGTGCAGCAGTTTTTGATTTTCTTCGCAGTCGTTGAGTATTTGTAACCCTTTTACATGCGGCATAGCGAGCATGCATGCGTTTACAAAATCTGCAAAGGTCCTTAATCCTTCAGCGTCTCTAGGCTGCACCTTTGGCCAGTTTGAAAGCTTTTCTCTAAATGCCTTCTGTATCACAAATGGCTGGCCGTATCTTTGGTTTAATTTGTTCCAAGCATCGTTGTATGCTTCTTCATCATTTCTAAAGAACGTTCCTTCAATGCATTTGCGAGCTGGGCCAGTTACATATCATTTCAAATAGTACAGTTTATCTGCTGCTGAGGTGCCCCTTTGTTCAATCAGTGATATAAATGTAGATTTCCATTCGATAAACTCTATTGGTTCACCACTAAACACTGTTGGCTCTGGTGTAGGAAGTCTGTTCATTTTTATGCTGTCTTGAATCGCTTGTGCGAGTTGAGTGACACTAGGGGGAGCTGTTTGCTCAGGAATGAAAGCGGGTGCTGGTATGGGACACTTGGGTGTGAATTCTGGGATCACCTGTTCGCTCTTTATTGACTGTATATCACCCACCTGTGATAACTCTCTGTCATAAGCTTCAAGCCTGGCTTGAGCTGCTTTCATGTCCTTCTGTGCTTTCAAACGTTCCAACTCTGCTGTTTGAATTGCAATCCTTTCTCTTTGCCTTTGTTCTTCTTTTGCAAACTCATACTCAGCCTCCTTTGCTGCTAGTTCTGCTGCTGCATCGGCTCGTTTTACGGCGAGGTGTGAAGCGGAGGACTGCTGACTGTGATGAGACGTTGAGTCTGATCCAAATATGGAGAGTGCGTACTGGTGCTCTCGGAGTTCGCGTAAACGAGTTTTTTCACGGTCTGCATCAAAATCTCCATCGACACCACTTACCCTTTCCAGAATTATTCTCACTATGTCACGAGTAACTGCATCACATGCATCAGTCTTTCTCCTTATATCAGCTGAAGGCATCATTTGATTTCTTAATTCTGAGTACAGCTTTAGGACATCATCTCTTTTTTGTTCCAATATGTCTGCATGTTCTGCCATCTCCCTTTCAGTGATATCGGACTTTAACCTTTCTCTCGTTTCACGTACTTGTATTTTCCATTGTTCATAAAGAGATAATAGTTTTCTTTCTTTCTTACTCATTTCTTCCCTTTGATATATTATCATCTTCTCAGTTTGTGTTTTAGCTCTTTCAGAACGTCTTGGAAGATCTGACATGCTGATCTGTTCATTTATGTCCACTTGACTACCTGATTCAGCCTGTTCACCTTCCATCCCGAGCTCCTTTATTGAACCGCTTTTTTCTGACCAATTCTTGCCCTCTGCTGTACGTCGCGGGTGTTACCATGGATACCTTGAGCCCACGTTGTGCAGCGTGTGGCGGTGGTCAAGCTCTTACTGTAGCTTCCAGTCAACACAGAGAAGGCCAGAACTGATGGTTAAATGACTTTATTGCCATCCTTCGTGTCATCAACCAATGTAAGAACTATGGCAAAAAAACAAATAGACAATAATCACCACATAACTCTCAATCACCACCTAGCTCATACGTTAGCAACCTTCATGTTAGCGTAACTAATTTACAACTTTTAAAAATAAAAACTTTCTATAAAATCACCAACCTTGTTCCCTTATCGACTGAAGCTAAATCCTTGGGGAAATCCTCGTTTTTTATCCTTTTCTGTCATCTTTTCTTCGTCTTTCCTTTTAACCCTTTCTCGCCCGTTTGTGTCTTTCCTTTGTCGGTCAAATCAACTTCCGTTAACTAACTTCCGCTCATGCGGAAGTTATCAAAATAAAAGCATATCTTTGCAATATAATTACTATACATGTAAATAGAGCTAACCTTGCTTTATCCACCTTTACAAGTACTTCAGCATACTGTTGGGAACTGAAATCACATTTAGGAAAACCATACAGACACAAAAACAGCCTTTTCCATTGCTTTTAAACAGAAAAAAATCCACTCGCGATTAGCATTAGCATAACGCTAGCATTAGCATGTATTTCACTCACCAAGATGATGTATCAGTGTGAACACAGCAAAAGGACACAGCCACAATGCTTCTCAAGCTCGTGCTCCCGTCAACTTAGGATAATAAAGGTTGCAAATTAGCGGTTGGAGAGTGTTTAGATCCATTTATAGCATCTTTCTGAATTAAACTCACCAAGAAGAGGTATCAGTGTGAACCAGACTGCCCACAGCCTCTCTCGTCCGCTCTCGGATCGTGAAAGACCGACAACCAGCAGAGCGCCTCGGCACTCTGCTCGGAAGGCGGGGCTAATATCGCTCTTAACGAATGAAAAGACCTAGATCACCCAACGTGACCATGAAACGGGAATTTAAAAGTTGGATAACGAGGATCGCACTTCCTCTTCCCAAACTAACCGTTTTTCAAAATAAAATCACACACTTTCATTAATACAAATGAAATCTGAGAAAAAGGGTCAAGGGTCAAGGGTCAAAAGGGGCAAGAGTTCTTCAACAGGGGCAAGAAAACCACAGGGAAGAAAGAGGCCGCGGTGAACAGTGCGAACAGGACCATCTTTTGTCTCAGGTTTTATGGTGTAAACAGGCAAGTCACCTGCTTGGCTCACCACAATGTGAATTTCAGCTTCCCACCTGTCTGCTAGTTTGTGTTTGCCTCTGAGACGGACTGCACGTACCAAAACTCTGTCGCCTGGTTCCAGTTTTGAGGGTTTCACTCGCATATCAAATCTTGTTTGTTTCTTTCAGCCATCTTGTTAGCATTTTCTGTTGCTAGTTTGTAGCTTTCTTGTAGAGTTGTCTTCAGTTTTTCAATGTACTGGGAATGTGACTTGAAACTTTTGTTGCAAAACGGGAGACCAAATGCAAGGTCGATGGGCAATCTCGGCTGACGACCAAACATTAACTAATACGGGACAAAACCAGTAGTGTCATTCTTCGTACAATTGTACGCATGTACAAGTGGTTTCACATAGTTGTGCCAATGAGTTTTGTTCTTTTCCTCCAGAGTACTCAGCATGCTCAATAATGTTCTATTGAAACGTTCTACCGGGTTACCTCTGGGATGATAGGGTGTCGTCCGGATTTTGCGAATGCCCATGATTTTGCAAAGTTCTTTTATGATATGGGACTGAAAATCGGGACCCTGATCACTATGTAACCGTTCGGGTATCCCGTAGTGGACTATAAAGTTGTCCCAAAGTGCCTTTGCAACAGTCTGAGCTTTCTGATTGCTGGTAGGGATGGCTATAGCGTATTTCGTGAAATGATCAGTTAACACGAGCACATCCTTCGTGTTACTTTGATCGGGCTCAATGGACAGGAAATCCATACAGACAAGTTCGAGCGGTCGGGTGGACTTGATGTTGACAAGCGGAGCAGCTCGTTCTGGAGCAGTTTTACGTCTTACGCAGCGATTACATGTCTTGATCTTCTTTTCAATATCTGCCGCCATGTGAGGCCAATAGAACCTTGTTCTGACGAGATCCAAAGTACGCTCTGTGCCTAAATGGCCCATGTCACAGTGGAGGCTTTGAAAGACTGAATCCCGGAGCTGTTCAGGTAAGACGAGCTGGTAAGTAACATTTCCTCCGTCTTGACGAGTGCGGTAGAGGATATTATTGCACATTTCAAGTCGACTGAGCTCTCGGAGTAACAAGCTGATGTCAGGAAGTTCAGTTCGTACCATTGGTGGAACTTTTAGCCCAGTTTCAATTTGTGCAATCACTTCTCTTAAACAGGGGTCAGTTCTTTGTTTGTTTTTGATCTGTTCAGGAGTTATGTGGGGTACAACAGGAAGACCACCACAGCCATCTTCATCGGCATAGCCATCTGGAATGGCGGCTACAGAGAGGGCTAATGAGTGAACCAAAGGGAAGGTGTTGTCTGGAGAGCTACAGACAAGGTGTTTTTCACATATAGCAGACACTACCTCGGAACTTAAACTGTTCTCAGGAAGAGACAAGGGAGTTTGAGTGAACTGCTGTATGCGGTCAAACTCCTTTTGGGACACTAAGTCATTAAGTAACTCGCCATGTGGCCGTCTTGAGAGGCCATCTGCATCTGAGTTAAGCTTGCCTGCTCTGTACTGGAGCTTAAAATTAAACGTCGACAGAGCAGCTAGCCACCTATAACTCATGGCATCTATCTTAGCAGTTGTCAAAATGTACGTCAAGGGATTACTGTCGGTCACGACAGTAAAGTGGTTGCCATATAGATAGTCTGCGAACTTCTCCGTTACGGCCCACTTTAGAGCTAAAAATTCTAATTTATGGGCAGGGTAACAGGACTCGCTTCTAGACAACCCCCGGCTTGCATAAGCTATGACCCTAGTCTGGCCCTCCTGCTCTTGATAGAGGGCGGCGCCAAGCCCTGTAGTGCTGGCGTCAGTATGGAGTGTATATGGCAACTTAGGGTCAGCGAAACCCAGGACAGGCGCAGTACTGAGCTTTTCAATGATGGTTTTGAATGCAAGATCACAGGAAGAAGTCCATCGCTCGCCAACCGGTGTCTTCGGGTCGTGGTACTGGGCAGGCTTAGCTTTGGGCTTTGCGCTTTTTCGCAAAGGAGGGTAGCCTGCTGTTAAGTCAGTGAGGGGCTTAACGATGCTGGAATAGTTCTTAATGAACCGCCTATAGTACCCTGAAAAGCCTAAGAACGAGCGGAGCTGTTTGAGATCACGGGGCACAGGCCAGGTACTTAGGGCTTTCACTTTTTCGGGGTCGGTCTCAACTCCTTTACTGGACACAATGTGACCGAGGTATCTGACAGAAGTTTGAAAAAATCTGCATTTCTCAGGGGAGAGTTTAAGCCCATACTCTTTTAGGCAATTAAGAACTTTCATTAAGCGAGCCTCATGTTCTTCGGGCGTCTTGGAGAATACAATGATGTCATCGAGGAACACAATCACCTCATGCAGATTCATGTCGCCCATGCATTTCTCCATGAGGCACTGGAACATGCTGGGGGCGTTTGTAATGCCTTGGGGCATTCTATTGAATTCCCAAAAGCCCATGGGACATATGAACGCCGTCTTTGGTTTGTCCAGCTCCTCTACCTCAATTTGGTAGTACCCAGACTTTAAATCGAGGACGGAGAACCACTGCGAACCGGTCAAGGTGGAAAACGTTTCCTCCAAGTTGGGGAGGGCGTAAGCATCTTTTACAGTCTGCATGTTAAGCTTCCTGTAATCAATACAAAGGCAGACATCGCCATTTTTCTTTTGCACCACTACAATAGGCAAAGAAAATGGGGAATTGGACTCTCTTATCACGCCTGCTTGTTGGAGTTCTTTGAGATGCTTACAGACCGCTTCCAGGTCATTTGGATGTATGGGACGGGCTCTGTGTTTGAACGGTGTTTCATCTGATAGTTTGATTGTGTGTTTCACTTGATCAGTTTTGCCAAAGTCAAGATCGTTTTGTGCAAATACTTCGGGCATTTGACTGAGTCTTTCTGTTAGGCGCTCTTTCCATTCAGCGCTAATGGGGGAAGAGTCAAAGTTGAACTTCAGAGTGGACTTTGGTTCAATTTTGGACTTTGTAACTTTCACAGAGTGTTCTTGCGATAGGACTCGTTGATATGCACAGATTTCTCCAATGACACACTTCTGAGGGATTGTCACGTCATGTTCCGACTCATTGGTGAGTATAACTGGAACAAGGTAAGGTGCTCTTTCAGGTAAGTCTATGAGACATGGTTTTACCAGGATACCACCAGGTAAGGCTGACATTAACGGTTGTTCTAACAAGACAGATTTTTCACTGTTGCAGGCTGACACAGCTACAGCTGTGCCAACTGTTTGGCCTGCAGGAACTAACTGTGGCTCTTTGTTGCGCATGGTCACTAAACCAAGGCTAGTGTCTTTGGACTGTCTGTGCCATAGCTCAAGGACTTTTAACACTGCCTTATAACCAAGTGACATGGTTGGCTGCAGTTCAGAACATGCATCTGAGTACAGCTCGTAAAGTACATCTAATGTGTTTGTCCCTATTAACACTAAGGACTGATCAGCTACATGTACATCGGGAACCACTAAGGCAAGTGTTGGCACTTCGGCTTCAATACCGAGAAAGTCTTTTGGGAAAGTGACATGCATTTCAATGTAGCCTAAGTAAGGTACACTCTGAAAGTTAGCTCCCTCCACTTCTAACAGTTCAAAAAGTGGCTTAATCTCATGGTTGGATAAGTGAGATGAGATGAGATGAGATTCAACTTTATTGTCATTACACATGTATGAATACAAGGTAACGAAACATGACTTGGCATTTGGGCACGCTCTGCAGAGCGCATCCAAGGCCGGGGCAGCCGGACTCAGGGACAGTAGTCACCTGGGAACCTGTATCTAACAAACAGTTCACAGTACAGCCATTCACTTTCACTTGTGCTGTACTTTTTGTACCAATTAGACCATTAGGAAAGCTAAAGGGGTCTGTTTTATAGTGTGACTTCAGTTTAGCACGTGTCTTGAATAGAGCTTTCGGTTTGGGACGGGTCATCTCTGAACTAGCCTCTGTTTGTCCCGCAACAGGGGTAGACTTCAGTTTTAAAGAAGATTGGGGGTTCTGACTGTCCCAAATCTGTCTTTTTACTCTTAGTTCTTTGCGTTTTGCAGCCACAAGTGCAGGGTTTGGCTCTGACTCACAAGTGGCTACAATATGCCCATCTTCGCCTCAGCGGAAACAATACCATGGTTTGGGCCTAGTACTGGGACGGCTGGACGAAGGTAAGTTTTCAGGTTTGGCATGGTCAGGTTTTTTATTTCCAGATTTCTTAGTTGGGTTTTTCTTTGGTGGTGCTTGTTCCGTTTGTTTCACGACAGCAGCTAATTGGCTTTTTAGATCAGCGACTTGCTTTTTCAGTTCTTTCAAACTGTCAGACTCCACTTCACTATTTGTACTTGTTTCGGTGACTGTTTGTTCGTAGGAAACTGCTTTTGGTTTTGTGGCGTCCAAGTGTTTTTTCATGCGGGTGTTTTTAACTTCTTGTCTGTTTTCAACAGTGCGAAGGTGAAGCAATAAATCTGCATACTCAGGTGGATGTTTATCTTTTAGTTCCAGCTGTAGCTTCTTTAGCAGATTATCATCCCAACAGCCTCTGTTAAACTGCTTGAGAAGCTGTTTGTCCACTTCCTGTGGCTCTAGACTGCCTCTACGCACTGAGATTGAGCGCCACCTGCAAACGATGCAGATATGCAGATGGTTTTTCTCCATAATTTTGGAAAGTGTTCATGAATCGCACAAGCAGTTCCTCACCGTCTTCAACAGTCCCGAAAGCTGAATCCAACAGCTTAAGATAGTCAGCAGAGGTGGCTTCAGGCCCAAGAGAGCGAATAACATCAGACGCAGGAGCAAGAAGACTTTCAAGGATCTTGCAAGATTTTTCCAAGTCAGACAAAGATGCATCTTCCATCATCAGGTCAACATGTGAACGCCATGTTTCATAATCAGCTTCAGCATACGGTCTTGGCGTTTTGCCAGAGAAAGTTCTGATTCTCCAAGAGGAATGGGCGTTTAACGGCTTCTCTGCATTTTTAATGACATGCTCGACTACGATTTTCTGAACCTCGGGTGGGTTAAAATCAGCTGGGTTCAACACTTGAAGTGTCAAGTTTGGTCTAAGGGGGCTTTGGAAGAGTGCTTGAGTGGTTTTAGGGGTGCGAGGCACTTCAACTTGGAGTGGAGGAGAGACTCCACTTTGTGTAGGTTCTACAGTAGGGAAAGCAGGATCAACGTCAGCAGAGACCGTTTCAGCTGTCTCATCAGCTTCAATAGACTTCCCTATTGTGGACATAACCTCCCGCAACACCTCTTCAAAACCTTTTCCACTTAGCTTAGCTAAACCCCTCAGGTTGCTAAGATGAGCCTCAGTAACACTGCCCCCTACAGTTTTAGTGTAGACATCAGTTAAGGCTTGAATGCAGTACTTAACATCAGGATTGTCAATGGATGGAAAGGAGCACGGCAACGTAGGTGCTAATGTTTCAATAGCTAATCCAGACTCGAACTCTACAATATGACTTTTGTCAAAGTCAGATGAGTTATCATTAATACTGAGCACCCTAGGGATAGTGCCATGTTGCTCTAGAAACTCAAAAACGTCTGTGTCTCTTTCTTTATCAACAACACCACTAACAATGACTGCATTAGGGATTTTAACACCATGTTTTTCCACAAAATCCATTTTGGCCGTATATCAACTGTTTAGTCAGGGGTCAAAACAGAATTCACATCTGTTGTGCAACGCTCCAGGCTCCTGGCTGTGCTTGCCAATTTTTTTTTAACACTGTGTCCCTGTGACACTTACTTGTCTCGCCAAATTTTGTAACAATATACCACTGTAATACAATGGGGGTAATACAGGGTATAATATCACTGGGGTAATACCAGGGTAACACCCACTAACACCTGCGCTCGCCAGATTTTTGTGTGTAACCCTTACTAACTAACACCTACTCACTTTAGGTGTAGTACCCTTTTTGGTAGTGGTGTGTTATGGCAATGTGTTTACCTTAACTTTTCTACCTGAGGGAAAAGGGATAATTGGGCCAGGTCAGACCGACTCTGGGTTCGTAGGAGCATGGGAGGTGCAACAACAGATCACTCACACACACACACAGTGTATGGAACTTGCAACTATGTATATTATTTACAAAGATGTACACATAAATAAATACACAGTGCGATAAAATAGAAAAAAAATAATCCATAAACTCCAAATTATATTTACAATATTCACAGTTCTGTTTTGGTCCTTTCCAGGTGACTAGTGGAGTCACCTTTAGCAGTTCATAGGGTTCGGGCTTCAGCTCGCCATCCAGATCTGGAGATCCACGCTCTGGTCAAACCAGTCCAAAGGGAAGAAAAAAAAGGAAAAGAACCTGACCTATAAAATAGGTCAGAACACAACAAATGAGCTACTGCTCTAAGCTTATCACATGTGTCAAATATTCTAAAATATACAACAAGTCAATTTCCCCAAATCAACAAATGTGCATAAAACAAACACATCTACCATTCAAATTTACCAAAATGGTGCTATTGTGGCGGTTCGGTTAACCCCCACAACAGATTAAGGACACTCAGCTCTCTTTTCTCGGTGTTTCCCGCTGCACTACTGAGATCAATATGTAGATGTGCTTTGGTGTAAACCCCCACAAACAGACTGGTCAAACACAGCGCTCGGCTAGAGCAAATAACAGAACAGTGAAATGTGTATTAATGTCTACAGGCAGACTCGTTTCGTCTGGCTCACTTCTGTGATGTTAATGTTGCCTTTCATGCATTGTGTTCATGCGTCCTGTCCTCACTGTGGCCTAGGGACTGAGATCAATATGTCTCTCAAATGCAAATGTCTTATGCCTGTTCTGTTATCTCTTTGATCATACCAACTGCTGGGGTATGCTCTTGATGTATTGTTGTAGTCGAGTATATATGCTGCAACTCTGTAACGCAAACACTCTCTCATTCCCACTTCTGCAACTGCTGCTGCTGGACACAGACTTTGTGTCCCTCTTCTCTGAGAGCCGTTTGGGCTCGCTCCCGGCGCGCATGCACGGCGCCGGGAGCGGAGCCCGTGACGGCGGTATGATAATAAACTCTACTTAAAACCTATTCGCTGCTTATTATTTTTTATCATCCGGTGCACTGGTGACCCCTTGAAGACGCACACGCTTTGTGCGACGCAGCCTTCTGACTTGGACGGCCACGCTGGCGAACCGACGCTGAAAAAAACCACGCTGCCAGCGAACACAGCAGCCTGACGCAAACGAGCCACTCTCCCTTCGGCTTCAGGGAGACCTCGACGCGGAGCCAACACAGACGAGCCGTTCTCCGGACATCACCCACGACCGGGAAAACTGCAGAAAACGTCATGGCGCGACCCTCGCCTGAGATCGGGACGTCTACGCTGGACCAGCCGAGGGACACAGAACGTTTTCTTCCTCTCACCGCTACTCCTCCCTCTCAGCGATCCTACTCATCCACCCGAGCCTGAGGAACAAAGATCGTCTATTCCCTCCCACCGCTCCAACGCATCTGCACGAGCCTGAGGGACAAAGGATCGTCTATTTCCTCTCACCGCTCCAACGCACCATGGCCAATCTGCAGCCACAGCTCAACCTGGATTTTATCGGCGCCGTCTGCGCCAATCTCCACCAAGATTCTGCACCCTGGTTCTCCTCTCCAGCTGGCCCACCCACGCACGAGCCCCGGCGCAAACACCGGGGAGTTACGAGGACGGCCCATCACGCATGGGACAAATAACGGCTCCAGAGACCGCCATCGTCCTCCGCCGCTGCTCACAGAACCCTCAGGGCTGCTCGTTCACCTGAAGCAAGCACGCAGCTCGCTACTGGATTTTTTTAATGGTCTCAGCCACGGCACATAAGGGATTTCAGCCATCAGCTGTTCCCGGGGGGTTTTAGGGTTGCTCCTGCACCTAAAGCCAACAAGCCGAGTCCCTCTGCTTCTTTTTTTCTTACAGCCGCTACGCAGCCTCGCCGCTCCTGTTTTCTTCATGGCCACGAGAGGAGCCAGAGACTAATTTTTCTTCTTGTGGACCTCTGCACGTTCAACGGGACAGCCCTTCGACATCGCGGACCCACAAGCAATTTTTGCGCGGCTCGGACGAGTTCACCGTCCCCCTGCCGGCACTTACCCCCCCTCCTCCCTCCCCCTCCGCCTGCAGTGAGCTTCTCCCACAGCTCGCTCCCATAGAGGGATTATCGAGGTCTCGGCCCCCTGCCGTGCCCTCTGGGGGGGAGCGTGTGTGGCGGTTCGGTTAACCCCCACAACAGATTAAGGACACTCAGCTCTCTTTTCTCGGTGTTTCCCGCTGCACTACTGAGATCAATATGTAGATGTGCTTTGGTGTAAACCCCCACAAACAGACTGGTCAAACACAGCGCTCGGCTAGAGCAAATAACAGAACAGTGAAATGTGTATTAACGTCTACAGGCAGACTCGTTTCGTCTGGCTCACTTCTGTGATGTTAATGTTGCCTTTCATGCATTGTGTTCATGTGTCCTGTCCTCACTGTGACCTAGGGACTGAGATCAATATGTCTCTCAAATGCAAATGTCTTATGCCTGTTCTGTTATCTCTTTGATCATACCAACTGCTGGGGTATGCCCTTGATGTATTGTTGTAGTCGAGTATATATGCTGCAACTTTGTAACGCAAACACTCTCTCATTCTTCCACTTCACCTGCTTGCGGACTGGAGGCACAGGGCTCGCTCACAGCGCAGGGGCGAGTTTCGCCCTGCCTTATTTTTTATCATCCGCCGCACTATCACGATGAGTAAAGTGCATTTGGAACACTTGACATCAAGCTAACATCACATCTAGCACAACAATTTATCACAATTTTGCACTTTAAACACACATAGACCACAGATTCATCATTCACCATCAAGTAGCAATTAATGGCAAGGGAACTGGGACCTTTGCTAACCGTTACAGCCTTGAAAAATAGCTTTTTCTGAAGAAAAAACTAGCCGAATTTAGCATCGCGGCTAGCGTTTTTAAGCTAGCGGTTAGAATCCACATACACAATGAATAAATAGCACTCACCATGCCAAGTGGCTCGTGCTTCAATGGAGTTCCCGCGCTCAACGGCGTCGACAACCTTTGGATCCCAATCTTAAAATTTAATAGACGGGACATTAGAATTTGGCAATACCGCAATGTCTCATTTCTCATTTTGGTTTAGGCTTACCAATTTCAAGGGTTTTATCCAGGCAAAGGCTGCTACCAGCACGCTAGCGTCGCCATATCACCAAGGACCATCTCTCTCTCTGGTCTGTGTCTTTCGTCGTCTGGCGTGACTGAGCCAAAAATGCAAGTCATCCCAGACCCAGGGAGAGAGCGCTTAACCCATTGGGTGGCGTGACCCAGCAACGGTGCAGCCATTGGTTACAATAAATATCAACACACAATACTAGGAACTTTATCAGAACCTTCTAGAAAACGTTCCTAATGTAGAAGAGCTTGGAAGAACGAGGCGGTATGATATATAAACCAAAGTTTGTTATCAGCTCCTCTAACAAGTCTCATCTAAGTGCAGAAGCAGCAGAAGGAAAAAGAGACCGAGTACCTCCGGCTCTCTGACTTTATACTTGCACATAACAAAAGACATGCATATCAAAGGCTGACATCCCTCATTATCTTAATCCCTCCATTGTCTTCGTACTTCCTCTCTTCACCCTGGGGGGGTGAGGGCAGCTCCTCCGGTCTCCACCGCAGTGCCTGGGAAACGCTTTGGTCTTCACTGGCGGTTGAGATCTCTTTGTCCTGTTCTGAAGTGTGAAGTCGCCTTACATATGTAATCACCAAACATTCTCACATGCTTCAACATATGTAGGTTATGGGATTTATCACCAGGTTCCAGCACTCTGAATGGCCCATCGTATGGTGGGCAGAAAGTTGGTTTTAAAGCTTCATGCTTTACTAAACCGAATTCAGCGTTCTTTAAAGCTTGTGGGACAAAAACCCGTGGAAAGGAGTGATGAGCTGGACCGAGGAGAGAGTCCGGTCCGTTGCTGCCTAAAAACCTCTGGACTGGAAGATGCCCTGGCTCTGGGTTCTCTGGTAAAAATTCACCTGGGAGCCTGAGAGGCTGTGCAAAAACTAATTCTGCTGGAGAGGCGACTAGATCCTCTTTAGGCGCAGCACGCAACCCCATTAAAACCCAGGGAAGTTTATTTACCCAATTTGTATCCGTTAGTGAGGCTCTGAGGGCAGCTTTTAAAGACCTGTGAAAACGCTCGCATAACCCATTAGCCTGAGGGTGATAAGCGGTGGTGCAATGAATTGTTGCCCCTAAGCTGCTGGACATGGCTGACCAAAGCTCCGAGACAAATTGAGGCCCTCTATCGGACGTGATGTCCGATGGGACGCCGAAACGTGCCACCCAGTTTGTCAAAAAAACGCGAGCGACTTCCTCCGCTGTAGTTGACGCCAGAGGGACTGCCTCTGGCCAGCGCGTGGTGCGGTCTATCATTGTTAACAGGTGTGTGAAACCTTGGGAGGAAGGTAGTGGCCCCACGAGGTCGATATGAACGTGGTCGAACCTTCTAGCAGGGATTGGAAAAGGCTCCAGAGGGGCTTTTGTGTGTTTGTGTATTTTGGCGCGCTGACAAGAAATGCAAGTTTTTGCCCATTCTTTTACGTTTTTGCGCAGGTCCGGCCACACAAACTTTTCGGCGACCATTTTAACCGAGGCGCGCACACCCGGGTGCGCGAGGGAGCGAATTGAGTCAAAAATACGGCGGCGCCATGTGGCTGGGACTAACGGGCGAGGTCGGCCGGTTGAAATATCGCATATTAGGGGGGGCACGCCATCGCGTAAACCCTTTTCCTCCAGCCTTAACCCTGTTGGTCCAGACAGGAGTGCGTGCACGTCCGTGTCACTGCTTTGTTCCTCTGCCATGGCTGCATAATCTACCCCTGCAAGGATAGGTGCTGCGTATGTGTCCGCGTTAGTGAAGAGTTCTGCGGCTGAGGCAGTATAATCTGTCTCCTCGTGCTCTGGCGATGTCACAGCGCGAGAGAGGCAGTCTGCTACCACGTTAAGTTTGCCTGCCACATGTCGAATGTCTGTGGTGAACTCTGAAATCGCAGCCAGCTGTCTTTGTTGCCTGCCTGACCATGGTTCTGAAAGTTTAGCCATCGCAAAGGTGAGCGGTTTGTGGTCTACAAAAGCCGTGAAACTCCGCCCTTCTAACCAGAACTGGAAGTGGTGGATGGATAAATGAAGCGCTAGCAGCTCCCTGTCAAAAGTGCTGTACTTACACTCAGTTTGGTTTAGCGATTTGCTGAAGAATGCTAAAGGTTGCCAGATCCCGCTGACATGTTGTTCTACAACTGCCCCTATAGCTAGGTCCGAAGCGTCTGTGGTTAGTGCAGTGCAGGCCGAGGGATCGGGGTGAACTAACAATGTGGCATTAGCTAGAGCGCTCTTTACTTCCGCGAAGGCGCGTTCGCGCTCCGGGGTCCATTCAACCGCGTTGGAAGCTTTCTGTTTTCTGAGTGCGTCATATAGGGGCTGCATGAGCTGAGCTGCGTGGGGGAGGAAACGATTGTAAAAATTAACCATTCCTAAAAATTCTTGCAGCAATTTGACCGTTTGTGGCCGTGGGAAACTTTTTATCGCGTGAACTTTGTCTGGAAGTGGAACTGCCCCTTTCGGAGAAACTCTGTGTCCTAAAAAATCAATTTGTGACACGCCGAATTTGCATTTGGCTGGATTGATTATTAACCCGTGCTCTTCTAGTCTCTGAAAAACCGTAGTGAGGTGCTGCTCGTGTTCTTCCTCAGACGAGCTGGCTACCAGCATGTCGTCGAGGTAGACGAAAACAAAAGGAAGGTCGCGTAATACTGCGTCCATCATCCGCTGAAAAGTTTGAGCAGCGCCTTTGAGGCCGAAAGGCATCCGCAAAAATTCAAAAAGGCCGAAAGGGGTTATTACAGCTGTTTTAGGAATGTCCTCTGCTCGAACTGGGACTTGATGATAACCGCGGACTAGGTCTATTTTTGAAAAAATGCGCGCACCCGCCAGATGCAGTGAAAAATCCTGAATGTGAGGAATTGGGTAGCGGTCATGCGCTGTCGCATTGTTTAATCTGCGGTAATCTCCGCACGGTCTCCAAGAACCGTCGGGTTTCGGAACCATGTGAAGTGGTGAGGCCCAGGGGCTCTTCGAGCGTCTAACAATGCCTAATTTTTCAAGGGTAGTAAACTCGTCCCGAGCTATGGTGAGCTTGGTCGCATCTAAGTGGCGAGCTTTGGCAAATACGGGTGGGCCCGTTGTGGGAATAAAGTGTTCAACCCCGTGTTTAGCCACAGTGGCTGAGAATTTGGGAATTGTGAGTGCTGGAAATTGGGTGAGGAGTTGCTCAAACTTACCTCCTGCCGTGGTGACGCTAGCCTGCACAGGTGGTGGAGAAACTCGGGCTGGGCAGGGAATAGAAGCAAAGGACAGTGCATTAACCAAGCGTCTATTCGCTAGATCCACTAATAACCCATGTGCACACAAAAAGTTTGCGCCCAACAAGTTAAAACTCACCGCCGCTACAACAAATGTCCATCTGTAGTTGCGGCCATGGATGTGGAGGTGCAGGCTCTTTTCGCCGAAAGTGTCAATGCTGGAGCCGTTGGCTGCCACCGCTCCGTTGCCCCGGGTGCCCATGGCTCGATCTGCTTGGGAGGGCATGACAAAACTCAGTTGAGCTCCTGTGTCAATAAGGAACTGCTTGCCGGTGTGTCCATCCGTCACATATAACAGCTTACTCTTCTCGCCGAGAACCGCTGCCGTTAACGGCTCTCGGCTTTGGCGTTTCCTGAAATCGTAAATTTGCAGGGGGGAACGCATTTGCGAGCCTTCTCGGCGAAGCGGTGGTGATAATAACAGACGTCGCTCCGTCTGTTACGTTTTGGCCGTGTCGCTGTCACCGCGGGCTGGATCTGCTCAGTGGGTTGCGGCTCTTCGTGGCTCTGGGCATCAGCGTTGAGGTCTGCGGATGCTGCTGTGGGTGTCTGCTCCTTGCAGGCGTTGACGAGCCGTTGAGCTTCGTTGGCGAGCACGCGGAAGTCTTGCTGGGTGCTGCATCTCATGTTGGCGAGTGTCCCTCTCATGTGTGGCGGCAGCGTGCTGAGGAATATGAATTGGAAGAGGAAGTTGTCATTGTCTTCTTCTTTAAGCTGCAGCAAGTCCTCCATGAGGGCTTTAGGTTTGCACCCTCTGTGGCCGTAGACCGCCAGGATCTTCTCGGCTCTCTCTTCGGCTGAGGGGACGTAATTTGCCACGATGGTTGCTTTCAGTATTTCATATTTGTCTTGGGCCGGCGGCCGCCGGATCATGCTCCGCACACACCTCGAAGTGGCGGCGTCGAGTTTGGAGACGATGTGATAGAACTTCGTATCGTCAGCCGTGATGCCCGCCAGTGTAAACTGGGCTTCAGCTTGTTGAAACCACGAGGTGGGGTCTTCCTGCCAGAAGTCCGGCAGCTTGACAGCGACGGCATTTGTGTAGACCATCACTGATGTGTCCGCAGGGTGAGAGTGCCTTGCTTCGGCTCTCTCAGCGGCGCTGGTGCTCGGTTGAGCCCTCTCAATCCCTTCTGCCGGGGGGGAAAGTCGTCCATCTGTTCCCCTGTCTGCGTGGGCGCTGGCGTCTGCCTGGGTCGCCACAGATGAGTCGATCGCGGGGGAACGCCTCCGGTCCATACTCGCGTCAGGGTCACCAGTGTAGAAGAGCTTGGAAGAACGAGGTGGTATGATATATAAACCAAAGTTTATTATCAGCTCCTCTAACAAGTCTCATCTAAGTGCAGAAGCAGCAGAAGGAAAAAGAGACCGAATACCTCCGGCTCTCTGACTTTATACTTGCACATAACAAAAGACATGCATATCAAAGGCTGACATCCCTCATTATCTTAATCCCCCCATTGTCTTCGTACTTCCTCTCTTCGCCCTGGGGGGGTGAGGGCAGCTCCTCCGGTCTCCACCGCAGTGCCTGGGAAACGCTTTGGTCTTCACTGGCGGTTGAGATCTCTTTGTCCTGTTCTGAAGTGTGAAGTCGCCTTACATATGTAATCACCAAACATTCTCACATGCTTCAACATATGTAGGTTATGGGATATATGATGATATAGACCACACCTAACTATTTATGAATATATATTTATTTAAATATTCATATTCGAATTATGTATTCCCATTGTGAAATGGGTGTTTTTCTTTTCTAAAAGCGGTATCAATATTTATAATTTAATTCACGTTAAACTATGTACTCCCATTGTGAAATGAATGTCCCCCCTTCTTCTTAAAGCGGTATCGACATTCATAATTCCATCACGTTTTTAACACGGGGTTACAGACACAACATAAACCTGTGCATAATTTCACCTGTCAGCCGAAATGAAGGGGAAATTTATTCAAACCAGAACAGTCAGCTACTGTATGTGTCTGTCTGAAACTGTCTTCCATAAGGAAATGCCCATATAGTGTTTTTACCATCAGGAATTATACTTTATTGCTGCATGTTTGAAAAATATGACCTTGTAATTTTGAAATTAAAAACATGCAGTGAGAGGGTGGAGGGTGAGAGGCGTAATCTGGTGAAAATAAACCCTTCGCCCTCATCTAATCCCAACTCTTTCTCTAAACCAGATATAAGTTTAAGTTTTAGTGGCAAACCCTACCTATTACAGTAATTTTAAGCACATAGGAATATGTAAAACAAGTAGAAGAAGTGAACTGATGACTTGAAAGTAAGCTGAAGTGAGGAAGATAGAATACCAAAGTTACATTTTTACATCTTTAGGACAGCACATTTAGTCATATTATCAGATGAGAAATTTGAGCCTTGCTCTCATGTTTTAGCAGGAGAACTTGTTTGTTTAATATACTGCAGAATAATTCACTGTTTCAATTGCAGAGTTCCTGCTGGTAACATTTCTGAGTGGCGGGCCACCACACCAAAAACTGAGCTGCCACACAAAGAAAATGAATGAAGGAACATAAATGATATTGCTCTGCAAGCCCACATGCAAATAACACGAAAAACAGCCACCCCATTAGAGTCTGCAGGCTCACAAAGAATTGTATATGTGACTATCCAAAATCAATGCCTTAATTATCCTTAAAAATGAGAACACACACACACACACACACTTTAGGCCGCTCCCTATCTGAGGTCTGATTATCTACCTTATTACCTGATGTTATTAACAGGGCATTGGGCAAATATCAAATGAAGATGTGTGTAGCAGATTCTCTGCCACTGTAAAAAGTTAGGGATATTTGGTTTTCGGGTGAAACTTATGGAAAATGTAAAAAATTCACGCTACAGTGATATATCATGAAAGTAGAGCATTTAAGTAGAAGCATGCAATGGTGATTTCCTCATCTCAAACAATTTACTGAAATAAAAGCAAACAACAGTGGTGGGAATACCACAACAAAAAATGTCATTGTCTCAATAACTTGTCATGTACCCTTGAGCATCAATTACAGCTTGACAACGACGTCTCACGCTGTTCACAAGTCAACTTATTGTCTGCTGAGGCATCGCATTCCACTCTTCTTGAAGGGCGGCCCTCAGGTCATTGAGGTTGTGCGGCGCAGGGTAATGAGGTTCTACACGGCGACTCAGCTGATCCCATAGGTTTTCTATGGGAGTCAGGTCTGGAGAAAGTGCAGACCACTCCATTTGAGGTACCCCAGCCTCCAGCAGCCAGTGAATCGATTTTTATCAGAGAACAGCACTGAGACCCACTGGTCCCTTGTCCAGCGTAAATGCTCCCTGGCCCATGCAAGACGATGACGCCTGTGCCTGATGGTGTGGTCAAGTACCCTTGCAGGTCGTCTAACACGCAGACCAATCAATAACATTGATTCTTCTTCTTTCGGCTGCTCCCTTTAGGGGTCACCACAGTGGATCATCTGTCTCCATCTCACCCAATTCCTTGCATCTTTCTGTGTAACAACAACCCTCTCCATATCCTCCTTCACTACATCCATGAATCTTCTCTGTGGTCTTCCTCTTTTCCACCTGCCTGGCAGCTTCATCTTCAACATCCTTTGTCCAGTATGTCCACTATCCCTCCTCTGCACCTGTCCAAACCCTCTCAGCCTTGCCTCTCTTACTTTATCTCCAAACCGCTCAATCTGATCTGTCCCTCTGATATACTCATTTCTAATCCTGACCCTCCTAGTCACACCCAATGAAAAGCTTAGCATCTTCAACTCTGCCACCTCCAGCTCCACCTCCTGTCTTTTTGTCAGTGCCACCGTCTCTAAACCATGCATCAGAGCAGGTCTCACTACCATCTTGTAAATCTTCCCTTTCACTCTAGCTGCTATTCCTCTGTCACAGATCACCCCTGACACTTGTCTCCACCCACTCCACCCTGCCTGCACTCTCTTCTTCACCTCTTTCGTGCACTGACCATTGCTTTGAATGGATGACCCCAGGTATTTAAACTCATCTACCTTCACTACCTCTACTCCTTGCATCTTCACCATTACACCTGCCTCCTTCTCATTCACACTCATGTATTCTGTCTTGCTTCTACTGACTTTCAGTCCTCTTCTCTCCAGAGCATGCCTCCACCTCTCCAAATTCTCTTCCACCTGCTCCCTACTCTTACTGCAGATCACAATGTTGTCTGCAAACATCATGGTTCATGAAGACTCCTGCCTACCTTGTCTGTCAGCCTGTTCATCACCATGGCAAACAAGAAGGGGCTCAGAGCCGATCATTGACGTAACCCCACCCCCACCTTGAATCCATCTGTCATTCTTACAGCACATCTCACCACCGTCTCGTTGTCCTCATACAAGTCCTGCACCACCTTTACATACTTCTCTGCCACTCCTGACTTTTTCATACAGTACCACACTTCCTTTCTCGGCACTCTATCATATGCTTTCTCTAGATCCACAAAGACACTGTGCAACTCCTTCTGACTTTCTATATATTTCTCCATCAGCACTCTTAGAGCAAACATTGCATCTGTAGTACTCCTTCTTGGCATGAAACAGAACTGCTGCTCACTGATTGTCACTTTTCCTCTTAACCTGGCTTCAACAGCTCTTTCCCATATTTTCATAATGTGGCTGATCAACTTTATGCCTCTGTAGTTACTACAGCTCTGAGCTTCACCTTTGTTCTTGAAAATTGGTATCAAAACACTTCTCCACTCCTCAGACATCCTCTCACTCTCCAAGATTGTGTGAAATAATCCAGTTAAAAAGTCCACTGCCATCTCTCCTAAACACCTCCATACCTCCAAAGGTATGTCATCTAGACCAACCCCTTTTCATTCTTCATCCTCTTCAAAGCTGCCCTCACTTCAAAATCCTACAGGACTAACCTGTCTCTGCTGGCAGCAGTGACCCCTGGGCCCTTGCACATCCTGGAAAGAATAAAGAAGCAACCCAGAGCTACAGTTTTTCTTGGGACCCCTCCGTGGCTTGCCACCTTGTCATGGTGGAGAGGTTTACATGCCCTAATGATCCCAGGAGCTATGCTGTCAGTAGGGTTGCAGCTATTGATTATTTTACTAATTGAATAATCTGTCACTCTAATCGATTAATTGAGTAAGCAGATATTTTATTTTGTTTTGGGTTTTTTTGTATTGAAGAAACTTGCATTGACCAACATGTGCAGAACTTTCTTTCCTAAAGAGCAATAATAATTGTACAAAAGACTCAATAACACAGTTACACATTTATTGCAATGTTTATTGCATATAACCCCAATTTGCAGTTGCTGCATTACATTTTGCCTTTAAACTCTGACAGCAAAGTTGTTGAAGTATACCATCAGGTGCCTAGTATTAATGTAGTATTACCTGTCATGATTGGCAATAATTAGACAGCTCACGTGCAGGGAATGACACCAAAGGAAAAACACAATGACACAGAGTAACAAGTTTGGTTGAATTTTATTAATGCAAAAGAACACCTCTGCAAGAGAAAAACGCCACTCGCCAGGGGAAACACAGCCTGAAACGAGAGACGAGAGCAGGTGAATTAGGAGGGAGACAAAACAAGGGAAAATAGGACAGCACTCACATGGGAGTATAAGAGGACCCAGCAGAAGAATCCAGCACTTATAGCGAACCTCCCGATGACGCAGGATGACAAGGGTAGAGCTGGGTGAGGTGTCTGACCGGGTGATGACGGTCGCTGATGTGGTGATGATGATGGGGCAGGTGAGCACACAACAACCCTTGAGACGCACCACAAAGAAGGTAGCAACCCAATGAGCCAGTGCCGAGGTGTTGAAGATAAGATCTATTTAAGTGCTGGCGAGTCAGAGGAGCAGGTGCGTCTCATCACGCAGGTGGAGATGGTTACCCACGGAGTAGGTGAAGGTTGAACCGGACGGGTGGGGGAGGAGTGCGCTCACCAGACCATGACATTACCAGATAAAATAAAACAAACAAGTAAAGTTTTTGTCATGATCAGGCGAGCGTGCCCCCCCCCCTTCCCGTCTCTATTTTCCTGGCTCCAGAGCTCATCAAGTGCACCTGTGTGATTACACACCTGTTGCTTCCTGATTCACCAGCATATTTAAGGGCTAGTGTGTGAAGAGCTCTCCGCTGGATCATTGGGTTTGTGCCACCTCACAATCATAATTCTCGTTGTGTGGTTAAATTAATTATTTTCCCCAAACGTTGTCTAGCCTTCTCTCCTCCTCTCAGGTTTGCTGCCACCTCCAGCGGTGCGACTCCGGGGCTGTGTTTGCTCGCTCACCTGAATCATCTACCTCCAGGACAACGTCTTCTCCACCCAGGTCCTCCAGTCACTCCTCCTCCTTCCCTGCCATCATTAATTCACCGTCTCCTCTTCCACGCTGTGGTCACTACTGGGCTTTCTGCCAGTATAGTAAGATCCATAGCCTCTGTAGTTATTTTCCAGTACGCCATATCCATTATTAATCCCTCCTCTCCTCTCTTTCCCTCCTAGGCTGCATGTGACTCCAGCGTGCAACTATTTTCTTGTGTATAGTTTGGCTTCTTGGTTGCAGGTTTCATTTATTGTGGTGCGTGTGTTATGACCCGAGCACTATGTCATCGTGCTCGGGCTATTCCTGTCAGGGCTTGACAGCGGCGTTGTTATTCTGGCTCTCCGAGCTCTTATTGTGACAGTGCTCGGGGAGGCTTCCACTCAGCTGTCAAGTCCTGAACAGCTGTTCTGAGTTTGCGGTCGTTAGTGATGGACTTCTTAAACCCACGCTAGCGGCCGCATCCCTGCAGCAGTGTCAGTCTCTCTCCGTCAGAGCTACGGATGCTTTGGACTATTTCCTACCTCATCTGTCTGTGGTTAGACCGTCGCTTCCCGTGGACCAGTAAGTGAGCTGTTTAGCCTTACGCCTCCCGGTGTGAGTAGACCTGTGTGTGTCACTGCCTCAGCAGCTTGTGTAATCATTACTCACCAACCTTGCCTGTCTGTGTTATGACCGTCTCCTCCTGTGGACCTGTAAGAGAGCTGTTTAGCCTTACGCCTCCCGATGTGTGTAGACTTATATGTGTCATTGCCTCAGCAGCTTGTGTTGTCACTTTTTCACCGTAAATAAAAACTCTCACACAACTCTCTGGTGACGTTGTGGCGTCTTATGGTGGCTCGCGAGAGCCACCGCATGACAGCGTGTACTGTATATATTCATTAAGTTAGCATGTTTTGTATAGGGATTGGGTTTTCATTAAAGTGGTGTAACTTTTCATCTGTGTCTGTGTGTTCTTCTGAAGTGGTTGCCTTGCACTTAAGCCTCCTCAAAATCTCAAATCATGACAGAAGGATCCAGCCAGGATCAAGGCTTACCGGGCGCTACCTCAGGAGAACAGTCAGCACGCTCACATTTGGAAGCAACAGAGCACCAGGTCATGCTTTTGTCTGAGTAGCTCCAAACTATCACCCAACAACTGACCACTGTATCGGAGCATTTGTGTCGGCTTCCTGGTGCGGCCGTTTCCCCTCCCGCACCTACTGTCCCAGCAGTCCCTGTTTTCCGCAGGACTATCTCTGTCCCCGAGCCTGCCCCCTACGGGGGTGGGGGGAGGGGGGATGTAAGGGGTTCCTGTTACACTGTCGGATGTATTTTCAGCAGGTAGAGAGGGAATACAGGGATGATTCAGCCAAAATACAGTTCCTGACCCAGTTACTCCACAACCTGACGGTCAAGTGGGCCCAGTCCGTCTTGAGTGGTCAGAAAGGGGCCCAATTTAGTTTTGAATGTTTTGTTCAGGAATTCACCCGGCATTTGATCACACAGAGAGCGAGGGTAACATCGCTTGCCAGTTGCTGGGGCTTCGGCAGGGGAGTTGGTCAGTTGCCAACTACTCTGTCGAGTTCCAGGTCACCGCAGCAGACTCCGAGTGGAATGACGCTGCGCTACGTAGCGTCTTCCCCTGGAGTTTGAATACCAACCTCCGCGACGAACTGGCTATCTGGGTGAACCCCTCCTCTTTGGATGAATTGATCGCCCAGGTAGTGGCCCTTGACAACCAGTTCCAGGAGCATGCTAGGGAGCAGAGGACAGCTGCTTTTTTGTAGGTAAAAAGGATGGCACCTTGCAGCCATGCATTGATTATTACAAGCTTAATTCTATCACCGTTAAGGATAAATACCCGTTGCCGCTCATTAATTCAGCCTTTGAACTCCTCCAGCAGGCACAGGTATACACTAAGCTCGATCTCCGGAACGTGTATCATTTGGTACGAAACTGCGAGGGGGATGAATGGAAGACGGTGTTTAAAACTCATATGGGTCATTTTCAATATCTGGTCATGCCCTTTGGCCTGACCAATGCCCCTGCCGTCTTCCAGCGTTTAATCAATGATGTCCTCCAGGACATGGTGAACAATTTTGTTTTTGTTTACTTAGAGAACATATTAATTTTTCTCGCACACTGGAGGAACATGTGGTCCACGTCCAGACTGTCCTGAAGCAGCTGCTTGAGAACCAGCTTTTGTGAAAGCTGAGAAGTGTGAGTTTACCACCTGCTCCACTTCTTTACTGGGGTTCACCATGGGCGGGGGCACGTTAAAGGCTGACCCGGAAAAGATTCAGGCAGTAGTAGATTGGCCTACTCCCCAAACCAGGAAGGAGCTCCAACACTTCCTGGGTTTTGCCAATTTCTACCGCCGGTTCATTCGTGACTATAGCAAAAGCGCTCTGCCCCTGACCCAGCTTACCTCTATCAAGAGCCCATTCAAGTGGTCTAAGGCCACTGAGCGGGCTTTTGCTTCACCTAAAGAGAAATTTACCACCGCGCCTATCTTGGTGCAGGTAAACCCCCAAACTCAGTTCGTCATCGAGGTGGATGCATCTGATTCGGGGGTGGGCACTGTGCTTTCACAGCATTCTGGCTCCGATCAGACGTGCCACCTGTGCGCGTTTTTCTCCCGGCGGCTGTCCCCAGTCGAGAGAAATTACGACGTAGGAGACCTTGAACTGCTGGCCATTAAATTGGCGCTGGAGGAGTGGAGACACTGGTTGGAGGGAGCCAATCAGCCAGTGATGGTCTGGACTGATCACAAAAATTTAGAATATCTCAGATCAGCCAGACGCTTGAATGCCCGGCAGGCTTGGTGGGTCCTGTTTTTTCTTAGATTTAACCTCTCCATCACATACTGCCCAGGGTCTCGCAACATCAAACCTGATGCTCTCTCCCACCAGCTTTCCTCCGACTCCTCTCCTACTCTCTCTCCTGCAGCCGCTGCCTCCCTCCCAGACACCATCCTGCCCTCCTCCTGTATTTTGGGGGCCCTTTCTTGGGATATCGAGCAGAGGGTCCGGCAGGCCCAGTCAGGGGAACCTGTCCCCGAGGGAGGCCTGTCCAACAGGCTGTATGTGCCCTCCTCCCTTCGTGGTGATGTCATCCAGTGGGGGCACACAAGTTTTTTCATCTGTCATCCTGGCATCACTCGCACTATTGAACTGATTCAGCATGTGTTTTGGTGGCCTTCCCTCAGGTCGGACGTTAAGGACTATGTGAAGGCCTGCCACACTTGTGTCGCCAACAAGTCAGACTCTTCCCCTCCAGCCGGTCTCCTCCACCCACTCCCCATCCCTTCCTGCCCCTGGTCCCATATCGCTATTGACTTTGTCTTGGGCCTCCCTCCATCTCAAGGCAACACCATCATTCTCACGATCACTGATTGCTCCTCCAAGGCCATTCATCTGGTTTGCTTTCCTGGTCTCCCTTTTGCTGCCGAGACGGCCAACCTCCTGTCCATCCACATCATCCGATTACACGGCATTCCCATAGACATTGTTTCTGATCGAGGACCACAGTTTACTTCATGGGTGTGGAAGGCGTTCTGTCGGATTTTGGGTACCTCTGTCAGCCTCACTTCTGGTTATCATCCCCAGAGCAACGGTCAGGCCGAGTGTGCAAACCAGTCCTTGCAGGCCACCCTAAGGTGTGGAGCATCCTGCAACCCATCTACCTGGAGCTCCCACCTGGCCTGGGTGGAATGTGCACTCAACTCTGCCATCTCCTCCACTATGGGGTGAACTCCTTTCGAGGCCACCATGGGGTATACACAATCACTGCTACCCATGATGGAGAGGGAGATTGCGGTACCTTCTGTGGAGGCCCACGCACGTCACTGTCGCCGCCTCTGGAGGTCCACTTCGGCGGCTCTTCAACAATCGTCCCAGCGGAACTGCCTGTATGCCAACCATAGGCGTGCAGCAGTGCCAAGATACTCCATGGGCCAGAAGGTCTGGTTATCCACAAAGAAAGTACTGGTAAAGATGAACTCGTGTAAGCTGTCCCCATGCTTTCTGGGCCCATTCCTGATCTCCCGTATCATCAGTGATGTCACCGTCCGGTTGAAGTTGCCTCCATCTCTCCGTATCCATCCCACCTTCCATGTTTCTCAAATCAAGCCTCTCTCTGTCAGCCCCCTGTCTCCTCCTCCAGAAACCCCTCCACCTCCCCGGGTCATCGATGGACATACCACCTACACCATCCAGCAGATTCTGGTCATATGCCGTTGAGGCCGGGTTCTGCAGTACCTGGTGCACTGGAAGGGGTATGGTCCGGAGGAGAGATCTTGGATTCCACAATCCTATTTCCACGACAAGGGTATGGTACAGGCGTTCCACCTCGCCCATCCACAGAAGCCCGGGGGTCTGCCAGGAGGCATCCCTTGAGGGGGGGGGCACTGTCATGATCAGACAAGCGTGCCTCCCCTCTCCCTTCCTGTCTCTATTCTCCCAGCTCCGGAGCTCATCAAGCGCACCTGCATGATTACACACCTGCTGCCTCCTGATTCGCCAGCGTATTTAAGGGCTAGTGTGTGAAGAGCTCTCCGCTGGTTCATTGGGTTTGTGCCACCTCACAATCATAATTCTTGTTGTGTGGTTAAATTAATTATTTTCCCCAAACATTGTCTAGCCTTCTCTCCTCCTCTCAGGTTTTCTGCCGCCTCCAGCAGTGCATCTCCGGGGCTGTGTTTGCCTGTTTCACCTGAATCATCTACCTCCAGGACGACGGCTTCTCCACCCAGGTCCTCCAGTCACTCCTTCTCCTTCTCTGCCGTCATTAATTCACCATCTCCTCTTCCATGCTGTGATCACTGCCGGGCTCTCTGCCAGTGTCATAAGAACTATATCCTCTGTAGCTATTTTCCAGTATGCCATATCTAATATTAATCCCTCCTCTCCTCTCTTTCCCTCCTAGGCCGCATGTGACTCCAGCATGCAACTATTTTCTTGTATATAGTTTGGTTTCTTAGTTGTGGTATTATGTAGTTATTGTTTATGTATGTGGTTCATGTTGGGTCTCTTATTTGTAAGGTACCGGATGGTGGCCCCGGTTTCCGGCTCCGCCATCTCCGATGGTATAAGAGGAGCTGCTGGTAGAGGGATGGTCTCTTCTGCCTTTCCTCTGCCAAGCGGCTGCATGTACAGTTGAGTGTACAGTCAGTTCGTCATTGTCTACAAGTTACGACATAACATTTGGCGACGAGAGGTAAACTCATGGAGGCATGTGGAACACCAATTTGTCCATTCCTGGAGCTCCCGGGGGAGCCGCTTGTGCTGTGGCCTCATTGGTATGAGGCTTCCCAGGCGTACATGGTAGTGCTGGACGTGGGAAGAATGGAGAAACTGCGAGCTCGTGCATTATTAGTACACAACCTGGGAATGGAGGGACAAAGAATTTTGGGCAGGCTTGGAGATGCGGACATGTATGAAGAAGTAGCTGAGTTAATTTCAGAGCGCCAGACAACATCATCCTTCGACGGATTAAGTTCAAACAACGCCACCAACAGGTAGGCGAACCGATCCAGCAGTTCGTGTCGGACTTAAGGCAGTTGGCCGTTGAGTGCTGGTTCAGGCCATTAGAAGAAGAAATGGTGCGCAACCAACTGGCAGAACACATCAACTGAGCCACAGTCCGCTCCAAGCTGCTCACGTTCCCGGGGGAGCTGACGCTGACGAGGGCTGTCGAGTTAGCGCTACAGCTAGTAGCAGCAGATAAGCTAACTCGGGAGCTAAGTGAGCACCTTTCGACAGGAGGTTCAAGATCCCCCATGGCCGCACAGGAAGTGGACCCGGACAGCGATGGGAGTGTCAAAGATGACACCGAGAGTGCCAACACTGTACGGATGAGGTCTGCCCCGGAGAAGCCCATGTGTATGGGTTGTGGGTCCACGAAGCACCGCTACAAGGCCAGAGAGTGTGTGGCAAGAGGGAAGCACTGTGGAAATTGTGGCCGTCTCCACCATTTTGTGAGGATGTGCCAGTCAGCTGGACAAGAGAGCCCATGCAGTACTTCAACTTCTCCTGTTCCAACGGTGGTACGCACCGTGTCCCTGAGTACCGATGGGTGCACGCACTGCACAGTGATTCTGGATGGAGTTCCGGTGCCGATGTTGGTTGACATGGGAGCGGCGAGTTCTGTGCTGAATTGGGCTATGGTCAGACAGTGTTTTCCCCACTACAAGATTGGAAGTTTCACAGTGCTGCTTTGCGACTATGGAGGAGGACGATTGGCCATGGTGGGTACCATCACGTTGACGGCTCAGTACAAGTCGTTGATGATGGCTGCTGTGGAGTTCATCGTGACGGCCTGTGGCTCTAACATCATGGGCTGCAACTTATTTTATGGCCTTGGATTCTCCATCAGGAGCAGCGCTGGGGAAGAGTGGTCAGGTGGCAGGCTGTGGGACCAACCGGTTCCGATGGTCTGGGACGATGCGGTGTGGGATGAACTGTTGCTCGACACTCCGGAAAGTGGACAGGCTGCGTCGCACTTAGGGTCGCCGTGAGAGGACCTCGGTGCCAGTGTCCGAGCTGCCCTGGATGTGGGCACCAGGTGGTATGAGGGAGGACCTACAGCAACGAGTGGGGCCCAAACAATGGTCTCAGATGTTCCAGGAGCACGGCCCTGGAGGACTGGTGAACATGGGACCACAGGGGCAGGGTCAGCAGCAGAGCTACAAGCTGTCGGGGCAGGAACAGGTGGCACTGGAGGAGTGAGTGCCAGGCGGAGACACCCCAGGCCGTGCAGGGCCCCACTTGGAGTCGCAGACTGGGTTCGGGCTCGGGCGGAGGCGAGGTCCAGGCGGGTGAGACAGAAGCAGGACATGGAGCGGTACCAGGGTTGGCTGCAGGTGATGGGTGAGCGGCACGATTGATACCTGCTGTTGTCGGATGGCTCGTGGCGCCATCCCAATGAGTTGAGGCATGCTCCGAAGGAGATGGGTGGGCACGACTCCAGATGGTTGGAGCACTTGGAGGTGCGGAGGAGAAGACGCTCCGAAGAGGAGGTGGCCAGCTGTGGTCCGAGAAGTGGACTGCCGCCAGGGGTGGACTGATGGTGAAGGTCTGGGGAGAAGGCTACGGGTTATCCTCACCGAGTCATGGGCATGTTGTTATAATTGTTCATTTGTTCTGTGTTAATAGTTTGGGGATTATTTTAGTTTTGTATTTTATGTAGGAGACACTGCAGCATTTTTTTTTCTGTTATGGACTTCAGTAGTATAGGCGGCAGAATAACCCGCCTCGCCGTGTGGGGGGTAGAACGGCAGTCTACCCGTCCCCCCTAATTTTAGTTTTTTTGGTATGAATGTCATAGGCCCCTTTTGGTGATTTTAGTTTGTTTATGTCTAGCGGATGATTTGGGTTCCAAATTGGGGTAGGCTGATTGTGTGTGTGTTTTGGATTTTTCTACGGGGGGGGGGGGGTATTATGTAGTTATTGTTTATGTATGTGGTTCATGTTGAGGCTCTTATGTGTATGGTACAGGATGGCGGCCCCGGTTTCCGGTTCCGCCATCTCTGGTGGTATAAGAGGAGCTGCTGGTAGAGGGATGGTCTCTTCCGCCTTTCCTCTGCCAAGCGGCTGCATATACGGTCCGGTGTACAGAGTCCAGTTTCACTAATAAACAATTGTTCAGTTCCACTCCTGGCTTCGTCATTGTCTACAAGTTAAAACATAACATGCGGGTTTCATTTATTGCGGTGTGTGTATATATTCATTAAGTTAGCGTGTTTTGTTTAGGGATTGGGTTTTCATTAAAGTGGTGTAACTTTTCATCTGCATCTGTGTGTTCTTCTGAAGTGGTTGCCTTGCACTTAAGCCTCCTCAAAATCTCAAATCATGACAGTTTTTACAAAAAAAGATTACAATTGCTCAAGTAAAATAAATAAAACAAGCAAAATAAATAAAATAAAAAATAAATAAAAGTTCAATTTTTGAATGTTTTCTGGCACAAGCTTCAGCTGTTATGAAAAAATATACACTACCGTTCAAAAGTTTGGGGTCACCCAGACAATTATTTTGTGTTTTCCATGAAAAGTCACACTTATTTACCACCATGAGTTGTAAAATGAATAGAAAATATAGTCAAAACATTGACAAGGTTAGAAATAATGATTTGTATTTGAAATAATAATTTTTTCCTTCAAACTTTGCTTTCGTCAAAGAATCCTCCATTTGCAACAATTACAGCATTGCAGACCTAACATGATTGCACAAGGGTTTTCTAATCATCCATTAGCCTTCTGACGCAATGAGCAAACACATTGTACCATTAGAACACTGGAGTGATAGTTGCTGGAAATGGGCCTCTATACACCTATGTAGATATTGCACCAAAAACCAGACATTTGCAGCTAGAATAGTCATTTACCACATTAGCAATGTATAGAGTGTATTTCTGATTAGTTTAAAGTTATCTTCATTGAAAAAAAGTGCTTTTCTTTCAAAAATAAGGAAATTTCTAAGTGACCCCACACTTTTGAACGGTAGTGTATATACCAATCAACATAAACACAACTGTTATACTAAATTACACCTGATTTAACAATGTCCCACTTTTATTGTAACGTGTAAATCTGTATCAACTGCATCAAAACAAAGCTATTAATCTGATCACACTTGAACCGTCTTCATCCATACAGACCAAAACCAGAGTTTCCTTATGTAAACTTGTGTTTACTAACTTTCTATGAGAAAATCCTTTAAAAGGAGCGTGTGGCATTTCCATGGACAAAAGTCAGCATATCAACATGCTCAAAGCTAAGGCTTGCCCTGCTCTTTGAAGCGATGTTACCTGCTGCAGAAAACAGATGCTCTGATGGTGTAGATGTTGCTGGAAAGCACAGCAATGACTTTGCCAAGTTTGACAGTATAGGATATCGTGCTGCATTTCTTTCCCACCATGACAATGGATTCTCCTTCTTGGAGAAGGAGAATCATTAGAACACACACTAATGTTGAATTTTGGTCATAACAATGCTGCCATACGGCACCTTACAGTCTAATTGGTATCTCACATTTCACCCTGCGCCTCATAATCGTTCTTTGTACAGTCGGTACTATCCGTAGATTCATAAGAATCATCATCCATTCAACCTAGTAATAGCCTATGTAGTATATAAAGTCATCTAAGCATTTTTACTTCCCTAGGTTACTCCTTTTCTATTATGCTGTATTTCTGTTGGTTTGGGTTGTCTTATGGTGTCATGCTGCTGTTACACTGTAATTTCCCAGTTTGGGATCAATAAAGTACATCTATCTATCTATCTTGGACAGTGGATGTTCTCCAAAGTACATAAGGACCTCACTCTGCACAGCTTGATTTAACTGCTGCTCTTCATCCTGCTCATCATCACTGAAAGAGAGATGAGACATTGCAAGGACACAGTCAGGAAAGAACACAGAATATGCAAATATACAAACGCACAAATTCTTAAGTCTCAAGTTGTAAGATACCTGGCACTGGAGTCCGACGAGCCCAGAAAGTTCTGGAAGAATGATGTTGCACCCCTGGTGCCTGCATGCATTACTGGGTCTACTGCTTTGCTGGAGTCACTGTCAGCAAGGTTGGCCTGTATGACATAAAAATAAAAAACGTATAGCGATACTACTAAGTTGACTACAAAATCTTGTTTTTGTCTTTCATGTACCTATAATATTTAAATGTTTTTAAAAAATGCTCTTTAAAGGAAGCCTCCAGCTGCCATCTTTAACTTAAAATAGCTGTGTGAATTCAGCTTTTGACTAGAACTGTTAACGTGATCCTGCTGTACTTTATGCAACACAATGACTTATTTTCCTTTATTGCACTCTCTTGAACTTTTTTCACTTTTGTACCAGGAAGAAAAGCTGCATTTTAAATTTCATTGTATGGATGTAAAATGACAAAGGCTTTCTCATACTACGTTACACCATAAAGTTTAGTTTTGTAGTGTTAGCTTCAACTTGCAACAAAAAAAAAAAACCCTGGTTGCTATTGTCATATCCGGCTCTAGGGAGCCGGGCAATCAGAGCCAGGGACAAGCCAGTGAGTCGAGATGGTTTATTTTGGGTAAGGGATAAGGGATGAGGAGAGCACAGATACTCATGCAGAGGTACACTCACAGGTTGCACAGCGCAGAGGTAAGCAGCTCGTACCGGACGTGGGGGTAGCAAGACGTACATCCTCACAGCGGGATACAAACACAGGAATGCTGCAAGGGGAGTTGAGGCTGACACCAGACGAAGGGGCTTCAGCCTAGCAGTGCTTATGTCGCAGCCCCGAGTCATCGAGGCTGCTCCTATTTATCCTCATTGGCAGCGCCCCAGCTGATGAAGACTAATTGGCCCCAGCCGTCCATAATGCTGCCAGCTGGGGGCCAGCTGAGACGCTGCTCAATGGGAGGCAGGGATGAGGGAAAACATGGGCTCAGTGCCGAGACGGCATCTCAACCCATGGTGACAGAGCCCCTCCCTCAAGGTCGGGCTCCTGAACGACCAGGAACATCCCAGCCCCCCCCCCCCACCTAGGGTGGGAGGAAGGGAGGCGGACCGGAGGGGAAGAAGCCAAGGGAAGGACAACACCAATGGGGCAATGTAGGGTAGCGGGAAAGAAAAACCCAAATACAATACTGACAACAGAACAATTAACCCAGGTACAGATGGGGAGAAGAACTGGGTCAGCACGCCGGTTACATACTACCCAGAGAGTACCAACCATGCGTGACCCAGAGCAAGAAAAAAAAAAAAGAACCACCAAAAAGGTACAGGGCAAAAAATGCTGAGTATGGTCAAATAAAGGGAAAACACAATACACAGCACCAATATAAGTACATACACACAGTCACCAAGAAAAGTGAGGGTGACTGGAACAAATGGACAATTACAGAGCATGGTGTTACGGAAAACAAGGCACATGACTCTATAATGAACCAACAGGGCATAAAAAAGAAATACTGAGTGCAGGCAAAGAAAAACCCACACACATGAATATATAAATACCCACAGTCACCTAAAGAAATGAAAGTGACTGGAATGAATGGGCAACTGCAGAGTATGGTCTGAAAGGGAACAAAACATAACTCTACAATGCAAAAACGAGACTAAAAACATGGTACAAAAAATAAAATGCTGGGTACGAGGGAAGGAAAACGCACAGCACTATAAATACACATCCACCAACAGGACAGACATTACACCCAAGTGACCTTAATAACGATAAAAGAAAAAGTGACACCCGAGGTGTATGGCAGGCAGAGTCCAAAAATAGCCGAGATGGCTCCGGAGATCTCCCCGCCCATTGTCCAGCTGGCGAATCAGGGGAAGAGAAATGTTCGGACGGCGAACTCTGGACCCAGATCCCAGGAATCCAGTCCAACGGCTGCCGAACCAGGCCGCCCAAAGGCAAACACAGACCAGTGGGGGGAAACCAGATCGCCGAACCGAAAGTTTTGCGGGTCGGGTCGTCGACCCGCATCACTCAACCACCAGGACCGTTGAGACGGACGAAGGGTCAGAGCGGATCCCGGTGGAAGAGGCTCAGGGGAGAGCCGATGACGAGGGCGGCGGGCCTCAGGGAAACGGCCCCCTCCTCACCGGACCTGGACAACACTGGGGCAGCACCCACGTCGGACCCCGATCGGGCCTCAGGCGAACCCACGTTGGACCCCGATTGGGTCTCGGGCGAACCCACGTTGGACACTGCACCAGAACCGACCTCCAACGTTGAACCCGGACCCTCCAGCACCACGAGGAACAGCAACTCCTCGCCGGTGACCCTGGAAGAAGGCTCAGAAGAGAAAACAGAACCGGGATCAGGATCACCGGCAGCGCCAGAACCCGGCGAGACGAGCTCAGACGCAGCGGGCGGCTGCACCCTGCTCGTCTCCCCTGGAGATAGGCTGAAGTGCTCAAAGATAAAAAGAGAGAAAAGAAAGGAGAGCACTCGCCTGATCTCGGGTTCTGACGCCGTCCAGGACTGCGAAGATCCAGGATCCGTCGTCAGGAGGTCGTTGTCAGGCTCCCATCTAGCCGCGTCGGGCCCCGCAGCCAGCACGATGGTCAGCGCAGCTTGAGATCCCTCCAGCTCAGGTAACCCCGCCGACGACCCACTCGGCGTGAAGCCAGAAGAATCTCGTCCCGCTGGACCGAACCGCTCCTCCGTGGAGACCCAGGGACGCTCAGTCGTCAGCGTAGACTCCACGCAGCAGTCAGTCCCCCTCCTCCGTCCGCAATGTAGCTGCGGAACCACAGGCCCTCTCCATATCCCACCACGTTGACCCGGAGCCGGGGACCGCTCGGCGGAGAGAGACACAGAGGATGCGGGATTAGGAAAACAGGTTACAGCAGGTGGGGAGAGTTCAGGGAGCTGCGAACCCTGAACTTCTCCTCCAGGGATGTGACAGAGCAAATCATTAAGCAGGTGTGAAAAAACAATGACTTGCCTGCCCCCTGGAGGTTGAGTATCGCCTGCTGTAGTGGAATCTGCTTCTTCCTCTCCCCGCCCGGCGATAACGGAGGACCCCCCGGGAATTCGTCTGAGGATCGCTCGCGTTGTCTCCAGCAGAGAGCTCACCAGGCCGGGATTCCAGGCACACACAGCGGTCAGGAAGCGCGTCGAGGAGGAGGGGGAAACAGCCGGGGTGAGCCAGCCCGAATGTCCAGGAATGACAGCGGGGGAACGAGGCTCAGGGGACGAGGCTGTAGGATCTCCACACTGACGAGGCGAAGGGATGACAGCTGCGTGGGAGGAACGGTCCTGACGATGACCCAGAACTGGATCCGGACGAGGTTCGTGCAGAGGTGACTCGGCGATGTGATGACGACTACTCCCAGGGGACGAAGCGAGGGGGAAACCCAGGATTCGCCGCTCCAGATCGGAGATCGAGACGAGGAAGGCGTCGAGCACGGGAAAGCTTCGTAGCCCTGAAGTCCTCACCATCAATCTCACTGCCGCCGCCACATGCCTGAAGGTGGTGACAGGAAACACAGTAGAGCTCGCGACAGCCACTCGACCCCGGACATAACTGCTGTCAGCTGCGGCTCCTTGAAGGGAATCCCGAGTGACGTGACGCAGGTCGGGGGAAGTCCTCTGGTTGGCGCGAACTCCCGGACTGGAATAGCGGCAGGAACGGGACTCCGAAGCGGGGAAAGACGTCGCCCACTTCGACTCCCTGCCGGGATTTCCATCCACCCCGTGGAGCTTCTCTTGCTGTGTACCTGCAGCGTCTATCCTGGCACTGTCCTCCAGATGGTACAGAGAGTGAGGGTGACAGTCCAGGAGTTCCTCAGCACGGCCCGGATGCCAGCGTCTCGCGTTGGAGGCGTCGTGCAGGATGAAGAACGTCCCGTCGACAGCCTCCGAGATGGACCTCAGCTCGTCGCCCTGGCGCCGGAAGTGACTCCTGGGAAACGGCATGCTAGCAGCGCTGACACCCGGACAGAAAGGTACATTTCCACAGCGACTCACGGCCGCCGGCAACTCTTCTGGCTGCGACATACTGTCATATCCGGCTCTAGGGAGCCGGGCAATCAGAGCCAGGGACAAGCCAGTGAGTCGAGATGGTTTATTTTGGGTAAGGGATAAGGGATGAGGAGAGCACAGATACTCATGCAGAGGTACACTCACAGGTTGCACAGCGCAGAGGTAAGCAGCTCGTACCGGACGTGGGGGTAGCAAGACGTACATCCTCACAGCGGGATACAAACACAGGAATGCTGCAAGGGGAGTTGAGGCTGACACCAGACGAAGGGGCTTCAGCCTAGCAGTGCTTATGTCGCAGCCCCGAGTCATCGAGGCTGCTCCTATTTATCCTCATTGGCAGCGCCCCAGCTGATGAAGACTAATTGGCCCCAGCCGTCCATAATGCTGCCAGCTGGGGGCCAGCTGAGACGCTGCTCAATGGGAGGCAGGGATGAGGGAAAACATGGGCTCAGTGCCGAGACGGCATCTCAACCCATGGTGACAGCTATAAGCAGTAGCTGCTATATGTTCTTTGGCCATATAAGCATAATTAGCATAGTTGACTACATTTTATTAATCTTAACTTAAAATCTCAATCACGTACCTTGTCTCAGTCCACTGCTCGTGCATGATTGTGGTATGCTTTCAGCTGAGATGCTGTAGCATCAATGTTGTGCTGTTGTGGTATGCTAGCCTGGCTTTACAATGTACACACTGCACGATATTTTCCTTCAGTTTGAGCTTGAAATGATCCCAGAGATACTTTTTGTCATTTTCTCAGACTTTCGTCCTTTTTTCCGTCGCTCTGTTGCTTTTCTCCCTGCTCTGCTGAATCCATGATATCACTCCATTAAACAAAAGTGCATCTTGAAGTGACCAGAAGAAGGTCATACTAGAAGAAAGGTCATACGGACTGGAAGTGCTGCGTTAAATGAGGCCTGGAATCAGATTTTGAATCAAGAATTTTTTGTAATCGAGTTACTTGAATTATTTGAGTAACTGTTGCAGCCCTAGTTGTCAGGAGCAACTTGCCCCAGGTCTCCTAAGACAACTTGGTAAGATAAGATAAGATAAGATAAGCCTTTATTAGTCCCACAATGGGGAAATTCCAGGATTGCAACAGCACAGGGATAGCAACACTCAGAGCAACAATCAGAAGGCAAGAAAAAAACAAGAACAGCTAGTATACATATGTACATATTACTATATACTATATACATGTATATATATATATATATATATATATATATATATATATACTGCATATTATATATATATAGACACACAGTGCGGAGCATTGTGGTTGGTGAATGTGCAGCAGAAAGTCTAAGCTCTCTCTCCCTCCGTGGGTGCGGTGGGCTAGCTGGATGTCTTTGGGCATGATGGTGGTGACCCTCTTGGCGTGGATGGCGCACAGGTTGGTGTCCACGAAGAGACCCACCAGGTAGGCCTCGCTGGCCTCCTGCAGAGCCATGACGGCGGAGCTCTGGAAGCGCAGGTCGGTCTTGAAGTCCTGAGCGATCTCCCTCACCAGGCGCTGGAAGGGCAGCTTACGGATGAGCAGCTCCGTGGATTTCTGGTAGATTTCTGGTCCTGGGTGAATGGCCAGTTCAAGAGCAGCCCAGTAGATCTCTATGAAAAAAGTTACAGCAAGGACCCAGTGTACCCAAAGGAGCCACATGGGTCCTCCCTCCAGTGGGCTCACCACCTGCAGGAGGGCTAATAGGGATCATGGTGCTATATGAGCTGGGTGGCAGTCTGAGCTACTCTGACAGAGTAAGGTGGGTGGACGGAAAGAGGGAGGACAGACGGCTCCTTGGCAGAGGTATGCACTCTCTGAATGTCCTCTAGCTTGCTTGATTGTTTTTTGTCTGTCTCTTTCAATTTTAGCAGGATTATGCAAAAACTACTGGACCGGTTTTGATGAAATTTTCACCAGAGGAGGCCCTTGGGCTAGGGATGAACCCGTTATATTTTGGAGGTGATCCATGAGCACATACCTCCACTAAGGTCCAATCTCACACTGTAATGTGATCATCCATCTGTCTATCCATCCGTTAGCAGGATTACACAAAAACTATTGGATGGATTTGGAGGTAGGGACAGAGCCTTTGGCGGAGGTACTGTATGTAGTATTGGAAAAATGTGCCAATGAATGAATATGTTTACTTACTAAAAGCTAAAAACTAATTTAGTTTGATAGAATTTAGCACCAAATTAAAAAAAAAACAAAGAAAACAATGAAAATGCAAAACTTCAACAAAAGGGACTCACAGAGCACATATACATGAATTGGTTTTATTCACTTATTTTTAAGCTGCTTGTTTGAGTTCATTGGTTTGTCAGGAAAAATCTGGCAACACCACTGATAGTAGTTTATTATTATAGTGATTACCATGTAATGAATATTCCCATAGCTGCTGCACACGTTATTACACATTATTGAGAATATTGCTTTAACCAGAATATGAACCTTTACAATAATATGGTGCGCATGTAGACGTAGTCAGCATCTGAGAACATGTGGTAACTTTTTCTAATATAATAATGCTGCTGGAAACAGGAAAAATGCTCAAGTTTTGGTTTTAATTACAGCAATGTTTTACACCGACAGTGGGCGAAGGCTCAGCACTGACACAGTAGTGGAGGAATGTTTATTTGCTGCAGTTTAGGAGCTGAGTGGCTTGCAGGAACTATGACACATTCCTGTGTCACTGGCTCTGAGGCAATATGACATTCACATGTGCTCGAGCACAGCTATACCAACACATCATATGTAACAATTCCATTCAATTACATTCCACACACAACAAAGTACTTGGCAACACTGAATTCTGAAAGCAATTCCATTTTGTGTCCTCATTCATGACTATAGTGTGAGTGACATACTTGGCCTAATACTTCCCCTGTGTTTAACAGAGCACACGTGTGGCACTCTGCTTCACACGCCATACCTCAGCATTAACAGAACCTCTTTCCACAAAATCCACAAACATCCATGGGTTTGTGAGATAATATGAGTGGTGCTCGCTTGCATGTCTTTTGTGGCTAGCTGTACACACTTCTCCATCTTTCCTTCTGCACTCCTATCTATTATCCTCAGCATGTGGCAGCCGAAGCCTGTAAAAAAGACATTTCTCCTGGCAAGGGTTTTCCAAAGGCAGTGACACAGTGGACAGCCAACCGCAAGAGCCACACATCTTCCAGTCATGCATGGTGTACTTAAAACTGCTTGCATAAGAGAACCGCTCCAGTCTCCCTTTCTCACTCTCAATCAAAACATACACTTTTTTCCAATCATACACACATAAAATACCACTCCCACCCGCTTCTGTCTCTGCAACACACTCACTCATACTTTCAGCGCTAATCAATTCCAGAACCACAGCTATCCTACAAAATATGCCAGCAACCTTTAAATACATTCTGAAGTGTAAAAAGTTCTTTTTAGGCTCAGAATATTACCAAATGGGCTCCTCGGCATTATCCAAAGGCGCAAAAATAAGCCAGCTACACTGTCTTCAGGAGATCAGTAGTACAAGCAATAACTGAACCATCAGTGTGTCCTTGGTTGACACTCGGCTGCTGTATAAAAAACACATTCTTTTTATAACTGAAATGGCATCTTGTCACCTACTCAAGGTAGAGTGGCTGTGAGCAGCTTCCCTCTCTTGGCTCCTGGTAGTCATAATTTTTGGCATCTTCTACAACACAAATGGGTGTGTTAGCTTGATGGAATAGCTGCTCTTATAGTGACAGGCTACAAGCTACGCATCTGTCAAGCTGCCAGAATTTTTTTTTTTCTATAAATCCCTTAGGGGTAGAAATAACTTAATTGTGTGTGTGTGGGGGGGGGGCAGATGTAAATCAGGTGAACTGTAAATAAAATGTTGAAAATACTAGTCAAGAACTAATGTATGACTGATTATATTGGGTTCTGTGTGGATAATTCTGCCTCCACCAAAAAGGTCCTCTGTTACCCAAATAACAAACCTTGGGTCACAAGTGAGCTGAAAAACTCACTAAATGAAAAGAAGAGGTCCTTTAAGGCAGTGGATAGAACAGAACTCAAGAAGGTACAGAAAGTGTCACGCCGCGCCATTCATCAGCGGCGCCACCTGCTCACGCACCTGCCAATCATCAGCGGCGAGGGATAAAGGCCGTCTCGCCCGGAGGCTCGGCCTGAAGCCGTCAGACTTCGTCCCTCACCGTTGTGAGCATACTTCCCTTCAGCGTAACCATTGTTGTAAGAAGATCACTTACCTCTTCTCTTCAGTCTTCTCCCCTGTGCACAGGTGGATTTCCCAGCGGCGGACATCTCCTCTCCATCGCCCAATCCTCGCTGCTGCACGGAGCTCCCCAGGTGGCTGTCTTCCGGGCCTCACCCCCTTGTTGTGCCAGCTGTCCTGACCCACCAAGTAAGTCCTTCTCTCGCCATAAATTCCTCCTGTGTTGGTGTATGCCCGTCACTCTCTCCCTGTGCTCTCTCCATAGGGTTGCTCGGCTGTACGGTCACCTGCCTCTGTGCCTGGAGCTGACACCATCACCAGCACATTTACATCCCGCAGACACGCACTCATTCTCCCCTGCTGTTAATAAACTCTTTGAACTACTCTAAGCCTGTGTGTGTGCGTCTCCTGAGCCGTGCGTTATGTCAGTACGGCTTCAGCAGAGCGGCTCGGCGGACGGCGGGCTCGCACACCGGCTTACCACTCTCGAGGCTAGAGTGGATCAAATTGCTTATCAACAGCAGGTCATCCTAAATCAATTAGTAATTATCACTGGCCGATTGGACCGCCTGGACCCCCAGCAGCCGTTCCCCCCGGCTCCTCAGGGTGGCGCAGCTCCTGCTGTTCCGGTGGCCGTCCAGCCAGCTCCAGTGGCACCGGCCCGACTCACACCTATTCCGACCCCCGCTCGCTTTAGCGGAAAGCTCGGCGGAGCGCGGGGGTTTGTGATGCAGTGTGAGTCCGTGTTTGACCGTGTGCCCGGAGACTTTCCCTCAGATCACAGTCGAATCGGCTACATAGGGAACCTCCTGGAGGGGCGCGCTCTAACTTGGGCCTACGCTATCATGGCGAGACCCAGTTATGCCACCCTCACCTATGCCGAGTTCGTGAGGCGCTTCCTGGAGGTGTTCGATCATTCTCGTTCCGAGGCGGTCCAGGTCGATCGGCTTCTCGCTCTCCAGCAGGGAAACCGGTCGGCCGCGGATTATGCCATCGAGTACCGGGTAGCGGCGGAGGAATTGGGCTGGGAGGAGCGCTCCCTCTGCGGCCTGTTTCTCCGCAGCCTCAATAGTGATCTAAGGGATGAACTGGCTGGACGGGATATCCCCGGAACGTTAGCGGAGCTAACCTCATTGGCTATCAGCTTGGACAACAGGCTGCGCGAGCGCTCCTCAGGACGGAAGCCGTCTGCTTCTCGCCCTCGGGGAGTCCCGCTACGCCTGCCCCAAGCTCGCCCCCTGGCGACGCCGCCACCATCGTGCCCCGAGGAGTCGGAGCCGATGGTGACGGGCTGGGCAAAGCTCTCCTCGGCAGAGAGACAGCGCCGCCGTGAGTTGGGTCTCTGCATGTATTGCGGAGACAGTCAACACACGATAGAGCTTTGCCCACAAAGGCCAAACGGCGGGGTCCGCGAGTGACTGTAGGGGGCCTCGCGGACGTCAATCGGCAAAGTCCCCTCACTCAATTAAAGCTGCCCATCCGTTTTTGCCACAACCCCACTGGGCACCTCACCCACGCACTGGTGGATTCGGGCGCAGAGGGCAGCTTCATTTCACAAGGCCTGGCAACCCGATTGGGTATCCGCTGTTGGGCATTAAAACACCCCATCTCCCTGGTCCATCTCTCCCGTGCCTCCCTTGGGAGAGTTTCTCACCAAACCCTGCCCGTCCCAGTCATCATCTCAGGGAACCACCGGGAGGAGATGGTATTTTACGTCCTGCCCAACTCTGTGTCGCCCGTCATCCTGGGGTATCCCTGGCTACGCCTCCACAACCCTGTCCTGGACTGGAGGTCCGCTGGGGTATCGGCATGGAGTACCTTCTGCTTGGGCACCTGCCTTCAGTCCGCTGCCTGCTCCCCATCCGCGGCTCCCCCTGTGGCGGATACAGCACCTCCGGACCTGTCACTGGTGCCTCCAGAATTTCACGACCTGGGTATGGTATTTAGCAAATCGAAAGCTATGTCTCTTCCCCCGCATCGACCATATGACTGTGCCATCAACCTCCGCCAGGGGGCTCCCCTGCCATCTGGTCGGCTCTACAGCCTGTCGGCGCCGGAGAAGGATACCATGAATACATACCTGAAGGAATCTCTGAGCGCTGGGATTATTCGCCCATCGTCGTCACCCGTGGGGGCAGGGTTTTTCTTTGTCGGGAAAAAGGACGGATCCCTCCGCCCCTGCATAGACTACCGAGCGCTGAATGACATCACTGAGAGGGACCGTTACACCCTGCCCCTCATGGACACTGCCTTTCACTCCCTCCAGGGGGCGACCTGGTTTACCAAGCTGGATTTACGCAGCGCTTACCACCTCGTCCGGATCCGGGAGGGAGATGAATGGAAGACAGCCTTCCGTACCCCGAACGGCCACTTTGAGTATCTCGTCATGCCGTTCGGGCTGACCAACGCTCCTGCCGTCTTTCAGCGCCTCATTAATGACGTCCTCCGGGATTTCATCGGCCTTTTTGTGTTCGTCTACCTGGATGACATCCTTATCTTCTCCAGGTCCAGGGACGAGCACCAGGTCCATGTGAGGCGGGTCCTCCAAAGACTGCTGGAGAATCGTCTGTACGTGAAGGCTGAGAAATGCGAATTCTACGCTAGGACCACATCCTTCCTGGGATTCATCATCGCTCAAGATCAGGTGCTCCCAGACCCAGAGAAGGTGAAGGCGGTGGTGGAGTGGCCTACTCCCGCATCCCGGAAGCAGGTGCAACAGTTTGTTGGCTTCGCCAATTTTTACCGCCGCTTTGTCCCAAATTTCAGCTCGATCGTCGGACCGCTGACCCGCCTCACGTCCCCGAAGGTCCCGTTCCGGTGGACTGAAGAGGTCGCTGCTGCCTTTAGGGCGCTGAAGGCGGAGTTCTCCTCCTCCCGGGTCCTTCGCCAGGTCGACCCCGCGCTGCAGTGCATTGTGGAGGTGGACGCATCGGACACGGGAGTGGGAGCAGTGTTATCCCAGCGGTCACCTGACGATGGCACCAAACGGCCGTGCGCCTTCTTCTCCCGGCGCCTGTCCCCGGCGGAGAGGAACTACGATGTGGGGGACAGAGAGCTCCTGGCCATTTAACTCGCCTTACAGGAGTGGCGCCACTGGCTAGAGGGGGCGGACCTGCCGTTTGTGGTCCTGACGGACCACAAGAACTTAGAGTATTTACGATCTGCCAAGCGCCTGAATGCCCGCCAGGCGCGCTGGTCTTTGTTCTTCGCCAGGTTCCGCTTCTCGATCACCTTCAGGCCGGGCTCCAAAAACGGCCTGCCTGACGCCCTCTCTAGGCAGTTCACCCCCGTGGAGGCTGAGGAGACGCCCCACACTATCCTGCCCAGGTCGTGCGTCCTCGGTGCCATCTCTTGGGACATTGAAGACAAGATCCGGAAGGCGCAGGAGGTGGAACCTGATCCTGGCGGCGGACCGGAGGGAAGACTGTTCGTCCCATCTGCGGTCCGAGGAGAGGTCATCCACTGGCTCCACACCTCCCGGCTCACCTGTCATCCCGGCACCTCTCGGATGATCAGCCTCCTCCAGCGGTCCTTTTGGTGGCCAGGCCTGCGGAGGGATGCAGCCCGCTACGCCCGGGCTTGCCCAATCTGTGCCACCAGCAAGTCGGGAAATGCCCCCCCAGCGGGTCTGCTCCAGCCTCTGCCCGTCCCCGGCAGGCCCTGGTCGCACATCGCACTGGACTTCGTCACCGGACTCCCCGTTTCCAACTCCTTTGACACCGTCCTGACCATTGTGGACCGTTTCTCCAAGGCGGCGCACTTCGTTCCCCTGCGAGGTCTCCCTACTGCCCTGGAGACGGCGGGCCTCCTCGTCCAACACGTGGTCAGGCTGCACGGGATTCCGGTGGACGTGGTCTCGGACCGGGGCCCCCAATTTTCGTCCGAGGTTTGGAGATCCTTCTGTAACGCCATCGGAGCCAAGGTGAGCCTCTCCTCCGGCCATCACCCCCAGTCTAACGGGCAGTGTGAGAGGACCAATCAGGAGCTGGAGGCTGCGCTCCGCTGTGTTACCAGATCCAAGCCGACGTCCTGGAGCAACCATCTCGCCTGGGTGGAGTATGCCCACAACACCGCCCGCTCTTCTGCAACGGGGATGTCCCCCTTCAAGGCGTCCCTGGGTTACGACCCCCCGCTGTTTCCAGCGCAGGAGAACGAGGTGACTGTCCCCTCCGTTAGGGCGCACCTTAGGCAGTTCCGCTCCACCTGGGCTGCCGCGCGTCATGCGCTTTTACGCACAGCGGAGCGCAACAGGACCGTGGCGGACCGGCACAGAAGACCTGCCCCGGCGTACAGAGTTGGGCAACTCGTGTATGTGTCTACCCAGGACGTCACGTTAAAAGGCGAGAGGAGGAAGCTGGCACAGCGTTTCATGGGTCCCTTTCCCATCACCCGGATCATCAACCCGGTGGCTGTGCGGGTGGCTATTCCCCCCTCCCTCCGCATCCATTCCACTTTTCATGTGTCGAAGGTGAAACTGGCAGTCACTGACCCCCTTTGCCCTCCTCCTGCAGCGCAACCCGCGCCCCGGATGATTGGTGGCCATCCAGCCTGGTCCGTCTCCTCCATCCTGGACTCCCGGCGCCGAGGTCGTGGGTTGCAATACTTGGTGGACTGGGAGGGCTATGGGCCCGAGCATCGACAATGGGTGCCCCCGTCGTTTGTGTTGGACCCATCGCTCATCGCGGACTTCCACCGAGCGCACCCGGATAAGCCATCGCCAGGAGGCGCTGCTAGAGGGGGGAGTACTGTCACGCCGCGCCATTCATCAGCGGCGCCACCTGCTCACGCACCTGCCAATCATCAGCGGCGAGGGATAAAGGCCGTCTCGCCCGGAGGCTCGGCCTGAAGCCGTCAGACTTCGTCCCTCACCGTTGTGAGCATACTTCCCTTCAGCGTAACCATTGTTGTAAGAAGATCACTTACCTCTTCTCTTCAGTCTTCTCCCCTGTGCACAGGTGGATTTCCCAGCGGCGGACATCTCCTCTCCATCGCCCAATCCTCGCTGCTGCACGGAGCTCCCCAGGTGGCTGTCTTCCGGGCCTCACCCCCTTGTTGTGCCAGCTGTCCTGACCCACCAAGTAAGTCCTTCTCTCGCCATAAATTCCTCCTGTGTTGGTGTATGCCCGTCACTCTCTCCCTGTGCTCTCTCCATAGGGTTGCTCGGCTGTACGGTCACCTGCCTCTGTGCCTGGAGCTGACACCATCACCAGCACATTTACATCCCGCAGACACGCACTCATTCTCCCCTGCTGTTAATAAACTCTTTGAACTACTCTAAGCCTGTGTGTGTGCGTCTCCTGAGCCGTGCGTTATGTCAGAAAGAGCTGAAACAGAAACTTCGGGAAAACAGAAACATCTATAGGAGAAGGTTGGAGAAGAAACTGTGGAGGAAATAATGTCAGGGCTGTGTGGAGTGGGATGAGAGAAATAATTGGTTTCAGTAAGAAGAGCAGGGGCACTGTTGAGGGGAATACACAGTGGACTAATGAGCTGAACCAGTTTTTTAATACGTTTGAGTCATCCAGCACCAACAGCAGCTCTATCACTGGTCTGTTGTCCTTCCCATCACAAACAGTTCAATTCAACTTTATTTATATAGCGCCATTTCACAACAATAGTCATCTCATAGCACTTTCAAATGTAGGGGAAACCCCACAATTGCAGAAAGACCCCAGCAATCAGGCGATCACATGTGAGCAAGCGCTTGGCGATGGTGGAGAGGAAAACTCCCTTTTAACAGGAAGAAACCTCTAGCAGAACCAGGCTCAGGGAGGGGCAGTCATCTGCTGCGACTGGCTGGGGAGTGAGGGGATAGAGAAGATGAAAAGAACAGACACATAGAGAGCAAACATTAAAGGAGTGAAGCCAAGTACATTATTGGACATCCCCCGGCAGTCTAAATCTATTAGCAGCAGAACTAAGGGAGGGTTTAGAGACACATGATCCCTCCCTAATCGTAGGCTATATTGAAAAGGAAGGTTTTTACCCTATTCTTAAAAACAGAGCTCGAGTCTGACTCCCAAATCCAGATTGGTAACTGGTTCCACAGGAAAGGAGCTCGATAGCTGAAGGCTCTGCCTCCCATTGTACTTTTGGAGATTCTAGGTATTACAAGTAATCCAGCATTTTGGGAGCATAATGCTCTGTTAGGATGATAGTGTAGTATCAGATCTTTTAAATTAAAAAGGGGCCTGATTGTTAAGAGCTTTGTATGTGAGAAGAAGGATTTTCAACTTAATTCTAAACTCTATGGGAAGCCAATGAAGGGAGGACAAAACTGGAGAGATATGATCTCTCTTTCTAGTACCTGTTAAAACTCTTGCAGCAGCATTTTGGATCAACTGAAGACTTTTTAAAGATATTAAAGAGTTACAATAATCTAATCTAGAGCTAACAAAAGCGTGGATCAGTTTCTCAGCATCACTCTGAGACAAGATACTCCTAATCTTGGCAATATTACGCAAATGATAGAAGGCAGTCTTAGAAACAAATTTAATATGTGACTTGAAAAACAGATCTTGATCAAAAATAACTCCAAGGTTCCTCACAGAACTATTAAGAGAAAGAGTAACCGCATCCAAACTAAGAGTTTAATTTGGAATGGTATTTCTAAGGTTTTTTGGACCAACAAGAATGACTTCAGTCTTATCTGAATTTAATAACAGGAAATTACAAGTCATCCAAGCTTTGATTTCCTTAAGACAGGCCTCTAACTTGGCCAATTGATTAGTATCATCTGGCTTCATTGACAAGTATAATTGTGTGTCATCTGCATAACAATTAAAATATATACAGTGCTTTCTAATGATCTTGCCTAACGGAAGCATATATAAACTAAAAAGAGTAGAGCCTAGCACAGATCCCTGTGGAACTCCATGACTGAGCTTAGAGTTGGAAGAAAATTCATTATTAGCATGAACAAACTGAAGCCTATCAAACAAATAAGATCTAAACCACTGCAGCAAAGTTCCATTAAGTCCAACATAGTGTTCTAATCTATCAAGGAGAATATCATGGTCGATAGTATCAAAGGCTGCACTAAGGTCTAAAAGGACAAGTACAGAAACAAGTCCATTATCAGATGCGATAAGGAGGTTATTAGTGACCTTCACTAAGGCTGTTTCAGTGCTATGATGGATTCTGAACCCAGATTGAAACTCTTCAAATAAACCATTTCCCTGCAAGTGGTCAAATAATTGCGTAGCAACAAGTCTTTCTAAGATTTTTGAAATGAAAGGCAGATTAGAGATGGGTCGACAGTTAGCTAAAACTCCTGGATTGAGCATTGGCTTTTTGAGTAAGGGTTTAAATACAGCAGTTTTAAAAGCCTGTGGTACATGGCCTAATGTTAAAGAAGAATTGCTTATTTGAAGAATACGGCTACCAATAAATGGGAAGACTTTCTTAAATAACCTGGTAGGAATAGGGTCTAAAAGACAAGTTGAAGGCTTGGATGAGGAAATTATTTTATCTAACTGTAAAAGGTCAATTGGAGTAGACTTATCCAGATATCAATTGAAGGAGTTGTAGTAGTTACTGTATTTAAGTTTACGGTGGGAAGAATCTGACTGATTTTATCTCTAATAGATGAAATTTTATGATTGAAAAAGTTCATAAAGTCCTAATTAGTAAGCTCTAGGGGGATGCAAGGATTGACAGAGTCCTGACTCTTTGTCAGCCTGGCTACAGTGCTAGAAAGAAACTTGGGATTATTCTTATTCTCTTCTATTAATGCAGAATAATAACTTGTTCTAGCTTTTCTAAGAGATTTTTTATAAATTAAAAGATGATTTCTCCAAGCTGAATAGATTTCATCTAAATTAGTGGAATGCCATTTTCTTTCTAACTGACGAGTCTTCTGTTTTAAGCTACGAGTTTCTGTGTTAAACCAAGGGGTTAGAAATCTCTGATTGGACATTTTCTTTTTTAAAGGGGCCACCAAGTCTAGAGTCTGATGCAGAGAAGCTGTAACACTATCTACCATGCTATCAATTACAGAAGGAGCAAGCTCTCCATCGCTTATTTCAGTTGTGTTGACACATGGCATAGAGGAGACAATCTGCATAAATTTGGTAACAACATCATCTGAAAGACATCTGCTGTAGTAATATTTTTCTTTAGGAATCAAATAGTTAGGAATAGTGAAATCAAAGGTTAACAGACAATGGTTTGACATTTTAGTATTATGAGGAGACACTACCAGATTTTCTATTTCTATGCCATATGTCAGAACAAGGTCCAATGTGTGGTGGAGATAATGGGTAGAATTTTCTACTTTCTGGGAAAACCCCATCAAGTCTAATATTGAATTAAATGCCTTATTAAGACAGTCACTATCTACATCTACATGTACGTATATTAAAATCCACTACTATAATTATTCTATCTGATATCAGCACTAAATCAGCTAAGAATTCAGAAAATTTGGATTAAAAACTCTGAGTAGGCTGAGGGAGGACGGTAAACTAAGGCAAAGAAGTAAACTATGGCAAAGAAAAAAACACAAGCAGTAGCCAGCCAGCTCTGAGCCAGACACTTCCTTCCCCTCACTCACTGGGCAATTCTGCCAAACCTCCTGACAGAACCACACCTCTTGACAGTACAGCCACCCTTAGCATCACTGCTGACCAGGTGAGGAAAGAGCTGGAGAGGCTCCACATTGGGAAGGCTCCAGGACCAGACGGCATAAGCCCTCATGTGCTGAAGGCCTGTGCGAGTCACCTGTGCAGAGTCTTGCAGCACTTCTTCTGTATGAGCCTGTACCATCAGAGAGTTCCAGAGCTATGGAAAACATCATGCCTGATCCCAGTGCCTAAGAAAGGTTGTCCTGTGGCACTGAATGATTAAAGACCCATAGCTCTGACCTCCCACATAATAAAGGTCATGGAGAATTTGGTGCTGGCTTACCTGAGGAGACTTGTATGTTTGGTCCAAGAACCGCTGCAATTTGCATACCAGCCCCATGTGGGAGTGGATGATGCAATTATTTACCTGCTGCAGAGGGCCTACTCTTCCCTAGATAGACCTAGCACCACGGTCCACATCATGTTCTTTGACTTCCCATCTGCCTTTAATACCATCTAGCAGGGGCTGTTGAGGAAGAAGTTGAAGACCATGGAGGCTGACACTTCCCTCACTACCTGGATCACCAACTATCTGATGAGCAGACCACAGTCTGTGAGGCTGCAGAGCTGTGTGTCTGACCCTCTGACAAGTAACATCAGGGCTCCCCAGGGAAAGGTGCTTTCTCCCTTCCTCTTCACCATCTACATCGCGGATTTCAAATACTGTTCCAGGTCATGTCATTTTCAAAAATACTCCAATGACTCAGATTTAGTGGGGTGTGTGGAGAGGGGAAGGGATGAGGACTACCAAGCACTGGTGGATGATTTTGTGAAGTGGTGTAGGAAGAACCACTTACAGCTAAACGGGGTGGCTGTGGCGCAGGTCTAGTGTGGCCGACTACTGATCGGAGGGTAAGGGATTCGATTCCCGCCCTGTCTGCAGTCTGCATTTCGAAGTGTCCTTGAGCAAGACACTGAACCCCAGTTGCTCCTGGTGGCCAGGCTAGCGCATGTGTGTGTATGGTCACTCTGCCATATCAGTGTGCGAATGTGTGCGTGAAAGGGTGGGTAGCAGGTTCCATAAAGCGCTTTGGTCATCCAGAGATGAGAAGAAGCGCTATATAAGTGAACACCATTTACCATTTATTTTTTTTACCAAATGTGGATAAGACAAAGGAGATGGTGGTGGATTTCAGCCACAGGAAGTTGACGCCTCTACCCATTTCCATTGTGGGTGGAGAAGTGGAACAAGTAACATCTGACAAGTACTTCGGTGTTAACTCAGACTGTAAGCTGGAGTGGTCCACAAACACTGAGGTACTCTACAAAAAGGGCTTGAGCCGACTCCACTTCCTCAGAAGGCTCAGGTCCTTTAATGTCTGCAACAGAATGTTCCACTTGTTCTACCAGTCGGTTGCGGTCAGCACCATTTTCTTTGCTGTGGTATGTTGGGAAGCAGGACAAGAACAGACTAAATAAACTCTTAAAAAAAGCTGAGTCAGTCGTGGGCACTATTGTATATGAGTTTGGTCCGAGAGGCTTGCCATAGCCGCCCTTCGGAATGACGTCAGGCGGGCTGCGACCAGTGTATATAGTTGTGTGTGTTCTCAATAAAGTTCAGTTGGATGTTCGGTACAAGACGACTCCCATCTCACTGATTTACAGACAAAACATTTTGGCAACAAGGAGAAACTATGGAGGCGTATGGGCCACTTTCACCACCGTTTCTACAGTATTTGGGAGAGCCAGTGATCCTGTGGCCGAAATGGTTGGCCATGTTTGAGGGATACATCGCGGCATTGGGCATGAGTAGACTCAACGGAATGTGGAGACAAACACTTCTGGTCCATCATCTTGGCGTAGATGGTCGGAAGATTTTCCACACGTTGGGGGAGGCGGAGTCTTACACAGATGCTGTCTGATGGATGGCTGAATACTTTGCTGAACACACATGGAGCACGAAGCTGTGGGTGGAAAGGCTGTTGGAGCCAAAACTAGCTAAGCTAACTAGCTCGGGGAAGCTAACAGCTCAGCCAGTGGCAACGGCAAAGTTAGCCACGGAGCTAGGTGAGTGCCAAACACTGGCTAAAAGCTATAAGCTAGTTTTCACAGTGGAGTCGGAGCCACAGGAGAGGGAGCCCGCGTTCACTGAAGACGACAAGCCAGCCGAAAAGCATAGCATGGTGAGTGACCGCAGCACTGGAGGCGAACAAAGCGCAGTGAGCGAAGATGGCACGGGGGGAGAGTAGCGACCAGACTCAGCTCAGTTTTCCCTGCATCTAGGGTCGGCACAGCGCGGGGGTGGGGGTGGGGGCATGAGCATGCTGAGAACCCCGAGAAACAGCAGCGACAGCTGGGCACAGAGACAACACAGCGGAGCACCTCAGACGACAGAGAGGAGGCACCGGACTGTCCTTGTACCCAAGATGAACTGCAGTACAAAGATTTACTGGGCACCACGGAGGTCAAGCAGGACCAGCCTCGCTCAGGGTTGGCACAGAAGGATCTCGGTACCAGAGTTCAAGACGCCTTGGACGAGAGTACTGGGCGTAACAGCGAGGCGCCTGGGTTGACGAGTGACGCTGACGAGCGAGCCTCAGTTTTCCCCGGAGCTCAGCCATAGGGGGCGTGACAGCTGCAGTGGTTTTGAAAACGGTCAGGGCCAGACTGACAGGCACGGAGAAACTGTGTGCCAAGCAGTAACACTGCAAGCCGAGCAAGACCCCTTTCAGAGTTATGGACTTAGTTCGGGCTCGAGGGGAAGAATGTCCATGGCGGATGTGGGCCGGATGGCAGCCGGAGGAACACCAGGAGCGGCTGCACATTGTGGCTAAGCTGGGTGCAGCTTATTTTCAGCTGTTGGGCAGCTCGAGGGGGCACACCAACGAGGTGTGGCGTGTCTGGGAGAAGGCTTCGGATGGCGGGTCAATGGTGAGGAGAAGAGGCACTCTCGTCTGCGAGTTAAGTTACGACCCCCGGGGGCAGGCCGCTTCCAGGGGCATGCCTACCGAGAGGCTGCCCTGGGCCTCCAAGCCAGTTCTACCCTTTTCTGCATGAGGACAGTAGTGTAACTTGAAAAAATATTAAATAGTTCAAATGTTCAAATGGGTGCATATGTTTAAAAAATCATAATTATTAAATTGTTATTGTTTGGGGATTATTTTAATATTTATTATTATTTTTTTAAGAACACGGCAATATTTTAGTTTATTAATGGACTTTTATTTAGTACAGGCGGCACTGCAGAATACTCCACCTTGTCGTGTGGCGGTTGGACAATAGTCCACCCGTTTCCCCTAGTTTTAGTTTGTTGTATGAATGTGATAGGTCATTTAGTGATTTCAGTTTAGTTTTCTTAGTGCATGATTTGGGTCCTAAATTGGGGAGGGTCTTAATGGTATGTGTGGTTTTGGACTTTTCTAAAGGGGGGTAGAATATTGTATATGAGTTTGGCCCTAGAGGCTTGCTGTAGCCGCCCTGCGGAGTGACATCAGGCGGGCTGCGGCCAGTGTATATAGTTGTGTATTCTCAATAATGTTCAGTTGGATGATCGGTACAAGACGACTCCCATCTCATTGATTTACAGACACAACAGGCACCAGGCTGGCTTCACTGGAGGAGGTGATCAGAGACAGAATTCAGGGTAAAATCAGAGCAATCATGGACAATGTCTCTCACCCCCTCTACAGCACACTGGACAGTCTACGGAGCAGCCACAGCAACAAACTACTGCAGCCCAGATGTTTAAAGGAGCGTCACAGCAAGTCCTTTCTGCCTGAGGCTATCAGGCTCTACAACATACAGCCTCCAGAACTGTGCATTGAACTGTATTTTATTGTATTACATTTTAGTGACTTGTTTTATGTGTTTGTTTGCTAAGACAAATTAATTTCCCCTCGGGGATTAATAAAGTTTATCTATCTATCTATCTATCTATCTATCTATCTATCTATCTATCTATCTATCTATCTATCTATCTATCTATCTAAGAAGCAAACCTGAGGAGTCAGTCATCTGTGTTTGCATCTTCTGGGGTATGTTCATTTTTTTTTGGGGGGGGGGGGGACCTTGCTGGATTGTGGTGTATTTCTGTTTCATTCTATCTCTGCTTCCATCTTGATTGTCATACCGTATCTGATACACTACCCAGAGAACAGATAGGGCATACAGTATATCAACACCAACAGATCTTCCCTAACAAACAAATGGGATTTTTTTAACCTTATTTGGTATATGAAAATTATCAGCACACATCAATTACAAGCTGCATGTTCCATTTTTAAGAGAAGACAGTGTACATTAATCAATATGGGCAGGAAAAATTATATACCATACTAAATCAGGTATGGTACCATACTTGTACAAATTTAAACCTAAGCAAATATAGCAAATTCAAATATTAGAACAACGACATAAGCAGATTACAATGGCATATACTGAATATATTCAGCTACACTTATTAAACTGAGAATGATGTAGTGGTCTGGTTTTGATTAGCTATCAATATGTCAAACAAAGCCATATGGATTTCAGTTTTGGTTTTGACCCTCAAATCTTGTGTGTTTATGTGCCTTTATGGCATTGTGGTGCATCCGGAAAGTATTCACAGTGCTTCACTTTTCCAACATTTTATATTACTGTCATGAATGCCCTTCGGGGCAGGAAGGTGAGACCCACGCTCTGAACTGTGAGTTTGGGTAATTTATTGACAAAAACAACAAACGTAAAGTTCAACAAAGTGCTCAAAACACAAAATACAAATGAAGGTGAAAACTTACAGATTTTGTGCACCAGAGCAAGGCAGGGCTCTGGTGAAGACAAGGTGAGTATAATCAAGACAGTGGCAATTAGAAAATGAAAATAACTCCCCTTAAATAGGGATCAAAACCCTTTACATAATTAGTGACAGGTGTGGGTACCTGCACGGGCAGGGGAAGGCATAATGTGGACCAGCTGGGGCAGGGAGAGAGAGAGAGGCGAACCAAAACTAACAGGTGACAGGGCAGCGTCCACACGAAGCCTCACGCCACTGACAGCTGTCAACCAGTAAAAGAACAATAATAAAGATATAAAAAAATAAAATAACAATCCCCGCTTACCAAAATATAAATATAAATAGATACAAAATAAAAATGTAACAAAACTAAAACACAAACAGGAAAATGGCAAACAGAACATGAATACAGAAGCCCAAAAAGGCATAAAATGCAACAAATAAGAAAATATAAAGAAAAAAGCCACGAGACTGAGCATGGTGGAAACTGCCAGTGCTCTGCTTGTGACAGTTACAGCCTGATTCCAAAAGGGAATAAAATCATTTTTTCCTCAAAATTCTACACACAATACCCAGTAATGATAATGTGAAAAAAAGTTTTGGGTTTTTGTAGATTTTTGCAAATTTACTAAAAATAAAAAAAACTGAACAACAGGAGGGCTAGATTACGTTTGTCTTTATTATATTTACCATTTGATCGTGGAGGTCTGAAATGTCCAAATTTTATGTTGTATTATTGGTCGGCACAACTGAGGTCTATGACATATTATTTTTCATCAAATGATCTCCCTCACTGGACTGAAATGGAATCATACAATTTACCTTTACCTCTTCCCATATTCATATACTCAGATTCGGCAAAAAAATTACAAAAACAAGTTAAAAATCCATTTGTAAAGCATATGATCAAAATATGGTGTGAAGCTAAAAACTATTTAAAAGAACCACAGTTATTGTCACAATTTAGTCCAATATGGGGTAATCAATATTTTAAACCAGGGAGAGCGGACGCTGTATTTAAAGTATGGAATTTAAAAGGGATACAAAAGATTCAGGATTTATATTTGCCATGTGCAGACAACATAATGTCTTTTGAAGAGCTGAGGATCAAATTTAATCTCAATAGAACACATTTTTTTAAATATCTTCAACTTAGAAACTTTATTCGATCAATCAAAATAAAGCTCTCACTCGACCTATTTATTCATCCTTGGAAAAAATGATGATGAAAGATAGTAAAAGAAAGGGTATTATTTCAGAGTTTTATAACTCATTGACACTATCTTCAAGTGAAAATTCACTGAAAAGATTAAACTACTGGAAAGAAGATCTGCAAATTGAAATTTCAGAGGAACAATGGGAATTGGCTTGTACAGAAGCTCAAACCAAATCAATAAATGCACGCCTTAAATTGATACATTTCAAATGGTTAATGCGGATGTATGTTACACCGGAGGAGTTAAATAGATATAACAAAAATATACCAGATACATGCACAAAATGCATGGAAAGTAAAGGAACCCTATTTCATTGTTTATGGGAATGTAGATTAATAAGAATGTTTTGGGAAGAGGTGAGGGTAACAATTGAAAAAATAATCTCAAAACAAATCATATTGAATCCTAAACTGTTTTTGTTGGGTCTGTACCCAGAAAAGCATAATTTTAATAAAAGTGAAAGAACATTCATAGACCTCAGTTTGCTTAATGCCAAAAAATGTATTGCACTATTATGGAAAAAGACTCATAGACCAGATGTGACTCAGTGGTTAAGACAGATGTTAACAAACCTTCCATTAGAAAGAATAACATATATACTAAAATCAAAGGAAATTGTGTTTGAGAATATATGGAGACCTTTTATTGATTATGTAAAAAATTTAAACATAACTCTTGAAGAAGAAGGTGAATGATGTGTGTGGACCTTGTAAATTCCAAACTGGTGAACATAATATGTATACTTATGTATTGGATTGTCTAGACTAAACAGAGGAGCATTGTTGAAGACTTGATTTTGTTGGTGGTTGTTGGTGTTTTTAGTGCATTTTTTTTTTTTGTAGTACTTTAGTGTTAGTGTTTGATTGTTTGTATCATGTTTGTTAAAAAAAAAAAAGGTTCAATAAAGATATTGTGGAAAAAAAATAAAAAAAAATAAGAAATCATATGTACATAAGTATTCACAACCTTTGCAATGAAACTCAAAACTGAGCTCAGGTGCATCCTGTTTCTTCTGATCATCTTTGATATGTTTCTAGAGCTGATGTGGAGTCCACCTGTGGTAAATTCAGCTGATTGGACATGATTTGGAAAGGCACACACCTGTCTATATAAGGTCCCACAGTTGACAGTGCATGTCAGAGCACAAACCAAGCATGAAATCAAAGGAATTGTCTGTAGACCTCTGAGACAGGATTGTCTCGAGGCACAAATCTGGGGAAGGGTACAGAAAAAATTCTGCTGCTTTGGAAGTCCCAATGAGCACAGTGGCCTCCATCATCCATAAATGGAAGAGGTTCGGAACCACCAGGACTCTTGCTAGAGCTGGCCAGCCGTCTTAACTGAACGATTGGGGGTGAAGGGCCTTAGTCAGGGAGGTGACCAAGAACCCGATGGTCACTCTGTCAGAGCTCCAGCGTTGCTCTGTGGAGAGAGGAAAACCTTCCAGAAGGACAACCATCTCTGCAGCAATCCACCAATAAGGCCTGTATGGTAGAGTGGCCAGACAGAAGCCACTCCTTAGTAAAAGGCACATGGCAGCCCACCTGGAGTTTGCCAAAAGGCACCTGAAAGACCCTCAGACCATGAGAAACAAAATTCTCTGATCTGGTGAGACAAAGATTGAACCCTTTGGCATGAAAGCCAGGCATCATGTTAAGAGGAAACCAGGCACCGCCCATCACCAGGCCAATACCATCCATATAGTGAAGCATGGTGGTGGCAGCATCATGCTGTGGAGATGTTTTTCAGCGGCAGGAACTGGAAGACTAGTCAGGATAGAGGGAAAGATGAATGCAGCAATGTACAGAGACATCCTGAATGAAAACCTGCTCCAGAGCGCTCTTGACCTCAGACTGAGGCAAAGGTTCATCTTTTAGCAGGATAATGACCCTAAGCACACAGCCAAGATATCAAAGGAGTGGCTTCAGGACAACTCTGTGAATGTCCTTGAGTGGCCAAGCCAGAGCCCAGACTTGAATCCAATTGAACATCTCTGAAGAGATTTGAAAATAGCTGTTTACCGACACTTCCCATTCAACCTGATGGAGCTTGGGAGGTGCTGCAAAGAGGAATGGGTGAAACTGCCCAAAGATAGGTGTGCCAAGGTTGTGGCATCATATTCAACAAGACTTGAGTCTATAATTGTTGCCAAAGGTGCATCAACAAAGTATTGATCAAAGACTGTGAATACTTATGTACATGTGATTTCTTAGTTTTTTATTTTTAATAAATTTGAAAAAAAAACAAAAAAACTTTTTTTACGTTATCATTATGGGGTACTGTGTGTACAATTTTGAGGGGAAAATGAATTTAATCCATTTTGGAATAAGGCTGTAACATAACAAAATGTGGAAAAAGGGAAGTGCTGTGAATACTTTACAGATTCACTGTATGTGAAGGTAGAATGACCATACACAGACAGTGTGTAGAACCAAAAGTAACTCAGAAGTTGCTTGTTCCCGCTGCAATCAGAATAATAATTCCTTTCCTCTGATTTCCTCTCTTCCAACTCCAACTTTACTATTACTAGTGCATACCTGTGCATGCCCGTGCATACCCGTGCATACCCGTGCATGCCCATAGACAGCAAGTGTAACAAGCATTTCTGCATGCCCGTAGTTACTGTTACCATGGCAACAGTAACCATGGTGAAACCTGCCTTTGATCTTCAACGTCACCACTCATTCAGTGATGCCTGCCTTTGTTCTGTGATGCCTGCCTTTGATCTTTGATGATGTCATAGCGAGTCCTAGGATCGTGAGTGAAGCCTGCCTTTGATCTTTGATGATGTCATAGCGAGTCCTATGATCTTTTAGCAAGTTCTATGATCGTGAGTGATGCCTGCCTTTTATCTCATAGTGAGTCCTATGATCTTTTGCAAGTCCTATGATTGTGACATTGTGACAGACAGGCAGAGACCTGCCATTGATCTTTGATAATGTCATAGTGAGTCCTATGATCGTGAGTGAAGCCTGCCTTTGATCTTTTATGATGTCATAGTGAGTCCTATGATCTTTTAGCCAGTCCTATGATTGTGAGTGATGACTGCCTTTGATCTCATAGCGAGTCCTATGATAGGGTTTACTTTGGTAACATTTCTCTGTGGTGGCCCGCCACGCCAGAAATTTTACTGCCACCCCAAGGCGATATGAATTTATGAAGAAAAATATATGAAGCAATGACTTTCCGCAAGCGCGCACACGAACAACACACGTGGCCGTCATCCGCGCGGAGTCTAGAAACGCACTCGAGTTTTCCAGTCAGTCAGCAAACAGTGTCTCGCTAAGCGTGACTGTCCGACAGAAACATGAGTTTATTAAAGTACTTTAAACGTGGAAAAAAATCATAAGAGGTATGTAAGTACTGGCATTTATCATGGTTTTAACCCGCTGGAAACGGGGGCAATAATGGAAGAGCTGCTTAGCTAAGAGATGTGGTTAGAATTCATATGCAGCCAGCTTCATATGAAGGAAAAGGCAAGGGACTGATGAACTGCTGAGGATATATTTCACCAGCCACTACAATATTGAGTTATGTTCTGTAGGAATTGCAGGAATGAAGAAACTGGCAATTTCTCTCTTTTCTGGCACGAACAGGCGTGCCGTTTTATTCTTAAGCAGCAGAGACAAAACGCAACAGCTAAAAACGCTAGCTCTAAACTGAGGTCCTTCAGCGGCTGCCTAGAGAGGTGCCTGATGAGAAAGCCTGAGCACACAACTATAACTGCCTAAACAGATCATTCTGTACATGAACCCATATTGTGGTGAATTATGTCTTTAGAGTCCGCTACAGTTCCCTATTATGTACCTGGCAGGTTAAGATGACCGAAATTCACCAAGTCAATGACTTTAATCTGTCAGCAGCCTTCAGACAAACTAAACAGTTCCAACATTTGATTTCAAAATAAGGGAGGTTTTTCCTGCTGTCTGGGTGGTGAGGAGATTTCTAAAAAAAAAAAAAAAAAACAGCCTATAAATATGAAGAAATATTATAACAGAAATAACGGCATCCTTGGTCATTTAAGTTAATTTATTTCATTAAATACAATTTTATTAATATTTTTTCTTTGTCATCAGAGTTAAATTATTGCTCTGGTCTGACTGCAAAATTATGGTCAAAGATGTAAATTGTTATAAGGAAAAAGTAAAAAAAAAATACCAGTCTGTTTCAAATTTATATAAAAAAAAAACCCAGTAATTTTATTTAAAAAAACAGACAAAAATTAGTCATAAAATAATCCACAAATTTATAATAAAGTTTCAAATGTGCAAGAAAAGTCCATTTTACAAGAGGAAATTACAAATTTGAGGAACATGGTTTCAACTTTAGATTTACAGAAAATAGTAGAAAGCTATAAGAAAATTGTTATAAATTTTTGAGAAAAATCTCAAACCTTCAAGACTGAAGTCATTACTCAAGTTTTTAAGTAGGTGCTCTTTGTACCCTTAACTCAATTAGAAATTTTTGGTTGCCTACTTTTAATTATTAATTTCAAAGCACTGCTTTTACATGAGTAGAATTTCTGGTTACTATACCCACCTGATCATATAATTTAAGTATGCTTGAGTACATTACTATTATGAATGTTTCTTTCACTTTCCTACTCTCTCAATGGAAAAAAAGAAACACTAGAATAAAAATACAAAAAATACACGTATTTTTGTCATTTATGTAAACCATGACAAAAAAAATCCTGCAGGACAAAACATGACACTTGATATTTTCTAACCTGTTTGTACACCACCATAGACAGAGAGAGAACCTGAATTAGACAGAGCTCAGAGAGGGCAAGATGAGACAGAAGAGAGGAGCCAAGGAGAGCGAAGTGCTCAGGCAGAGGAAGGAGAGAAGGATAACACCACTTAAAAGTCTAAAGACAGGATGTCTGGGTGGGACCCCAAGCCTCGGTTGTACAATACTTCAAATGGTAAGTTCCATATGCAACGTTACTGTGTAAAATTTTAAAAAGAAATAAATAGTATAAAATTAATATAGCAACATATTCCGGAAACACTGCTATGATCTTTTAACGAGTCCTATGATCGTGACATCGTGACAGAGATTTCTTGAATTATATATAGAGTGATTTTTTGTGTGCATTTATCTAACTAGTGCATACCCGTGCATGCCCGTAGAAACCCGTGCATGCCCGTAGAGGGGATGCATTGGAACAGAATTCTTTCCAGTTACAGGACAGTTGGTATAGCAACACAGCACTAAGTGGTAATCACATGTGATGGCTTTTGTATCCAGCAAAACATAAAAATCATACAAAATATGCCTTGTCATCTGGGGCTGTTTGCCCCTGCTTGTTACTTCTTCACGTGCCTGTCACTGTTCTGTGTTATGTTGCTTACCTGTGTCTATACAGTATATACAGTATGACTTGTAGGGAGTCATGTGCTCTGTCTATGTGCCATCATATAGACATCATCTGGTGGGTCTTCTTCTTCATTCAGACCACTGAAGGGTCTCCTCCTGTCTCAGACGGCTGTGTCACACAGTCATGCCTGTGGCGTACTGGTGGAACCTGAGGTGTTTCATGTTCACGGCATCCTTTCTGACGTGCAGCAGTTCTCTTCATTCTATTGCTCTCCATCTGATGGGTCTTCTTCTTCTTCGTTCAGACCACTGGTTGAGGGATAGGTGCGTCGTAATTTCAGTTCATGGGCACGATCCTGAAAAAGTGGCTTTCAATCCTGTTCAGGAAGGCCTGTGCATGCCCATAGAACCCAAGAAACCAGAGCACCCGGAGAAAATCAGTGCTTTGCTTGGCATTTTACACATTTGTAGTGTAGACTGGCATTCATCAAGGTTACACATTTGCCGTCATGTAGGCATGGTGAGCTGTCCTATGATGCCTGAGTTCATAGGATGTGCTATGATGATGAGACAGAGATCATACGCTGTCCTATGATGTCCTAGAAATGTGCTTTAAAGTCTGTCGTACCCTATACTGGTGAAGGGTGTCCTCCTGTCTCAGACGGGTGCGATGTACTGCTGGAACCTCAGGTGTTTCATCTTCATGGCATCTTTTCTGACGTGCAGCAGTTGTCGTCATCCTATTGCTCTCCATCTGGTGGTTCTTCTTCTTCTTCTTCTTCTTCTTCTTCTTCTTCTTCTTCTTCTTCTTCGTTGAGACCACTGGTTGAGGGATAGGTGCGTGTAATTCCAGTTCATGGACAGGATCATGAAAATAGATCTGAGCAAAAAGAGGCTTTCCGGCATGGACTCACTGTATATGACATCATAAAGACATGAAGACAGCCTTGATGTATATGACATCATAAAGACATGTTGCCTGATGTCTGTCACTGTATATGACATCATAAAGACATGAAGGTAGGCTTGATGTATATGACATCATAAAGACACATTTGTCTATGTGCCGTCATATAGGCATCGCGAGTCGTCCTATGATGCCTGAGTTCATGGTCTATATGACATTATAAAGACATTTGTCTATGTGTCCTATGATGCCTGAGTTCAAAGGCACATGGTCTATATGACATCATAAAGACACATTTGTCTATGTGTCCTATGATGCCTGAGTTCAAAGACACATGGTCTATATGACATCATAAAGACACAATTGTCTATGTGTCCTATGATACCTGAGTTCAAAGACACATGGTCTATATGACATCATAAAGACACATTTGTCTATGTGTCCTATGATGCCTGAGTTCATAGGACGTCCTATGATGTTCAGGCGAGATCATAGGCCATCCTATGATGTCCTATTAAACGTGACAGACAGACAGACAGACACACACACACACACACACACACACGCGCTTTTATAGAGTGATGTGCTGGATTTAAGTGTTTTTTGTGCAGTTCATTCTTGTGCTGTCCAATGATGTGCTGCCCCTAGAGACAGGAGTAAGTTGTATCTGAAGCGTGTGTAACAGTGTTTAGTGTTTTTAAAACAACTGTATAGTCACAGGTCCTCCCTGATGCTGAACCAAAGGGCTCAAATCCATCCATCCATCCGTCCATCTTCTTCCGCTTAATCCTTTTTGGGTCGCGGGGGGGGGGGGGGGGGGTTTGGAGCCTATCCCAGCATCTCTGGGTGAGAGGCAGGGTACACCCTGGACAGATCACCAGTCCATCACAGGGCCAACACAGAGAGACAAACAACCATTCGCTCTCACAGTCATACATAAGGACAATTTAGAATCCCCAGTTGGTGCCAATTAACCTAACATGTTTTTGGCATGTGGAGGAAACCGGAGAAATCCAGGAGTAAACCCACACAGACACAGGGAGAACATGCAAACTCTACACAAATCCACCAGCTGTAATTTCATTGTCTGAGCACATGATAAAAAAGGTAAAATGGTGCCATCTAGTGATATTACAGCCAAATCACATGCTTTAAACTGGTGTGACACTGTATTCCTTCATCAGACAGAACAACAAAATTCTGACAAAATATACATTGAACATTATTTTTCCTAAAATTCTGAAAAGAAATAGCAAGTTTTTAATTTCGTATTGCGCAAACAACAGAGCAAACCTGCTAAGCTAACAGCTAAAATGCTAATAACTGTAAAACAACAGGACAGTGAGAATAACTTGTACACATTTTAATTAAGGTAATATCTACCATCATTTAAAAATGATACCACAATGCCAACATTACCTGATACTTTGAATAATTTCCTTGGGGAGTTGCTACAGTTAGCCAGGTATGCTAACATCCTCTTGTAACCACCATTTCTGGGAAGCAGCTGGAAAACTCTAGTTTTTTGTTTGTTTGTTTTGTTTTTTTAATCTTGAGTGGATTAATAACTCTACAAAGTTTACAGAGGAAGTATCTGTTACATATGGAAATTGTACTTTGGGGCTTGCCGTAGCTCAGCCGGGCCAGGGTTGGGAGGGTGAGTGATGTCAGGTGGGCTACGGCTGGGATATACATATATTGTGCTGGGTAGTTCAATAAAGAGTGTTCAGTGTCCAACAGTACAAGTTCTCCGTCATCCATCATTTCTACATAATATTTGGCGACGAGGAAAAAGGGCGCGTGCGTCAGGGAGCCACCTCCATTCCTGCAAGACCAGGGTATGTCAGCCATACTGTGGGCCCGCTGGAAGTCCATGTTCCAGGTGTATGTGATGGCAGCTCAGTGATATAAGCGAGGAAAGATGGAGAAGCCTGTTGGTGCATTATCTTGGTGCCGAAGGACAACATGTGTTCTTCGGGCTGTTGGTGACAGCTCTAACATCACCGAAAGGAAGTATGGATTTTTTGACCGTCGACAGCGAGCGGGTGACTCCACATTGTCATTTGCCTTGGAGCTACGTAGCCTAGCGAGAGAGTGCGCATTTGGGCCCATCGAAGAGGAGTGAGAGATAAACTGGCTGACAGCACTAGCAACGAGTGGCTAAAATCCATGCTAAGGCTAACCCGGGAAACCCTGTCCCTAGATGGTGTTTTGGACTTAGTTAAGCAAAGAGAATCTCCAGCCCTGCAGAAGCTAATAACATCAGCTAGTGAGGAGCCGAATGCTCGTGGTTTCCCGCCGGAAAAGACAGTTAGCATGCTAACCAGACCTCGAAAATGAGCTAAAAAAAGAAAAGGCAGATAAGGGCACACACTTAGCCCCTGGCCTAGAGATGGTGGAGCCCAGCAGTTCTGAAGCAGTGTGTGTAGCACGCATGGGGAAAGGACCGCTAAAGTGGTATGTGCGCCAGCTCGACGGGGTTGACGTTCCCCTGATGGTGGATTCGGGGGGCGGGTAAATCTATCTTGTGTTTGGCCACGCTGAGGAGACTGTTCCCTGCAAAGACTATTAGTGCGGGAGCAATGAAGATGTTCAGGTACGGACATGTGGAAATTGAGATGGTGGGCACAGCAGAATTTTCAGTGACTTGTGGGTCAAAGATGGTGTCTAGATTCACCTTCCAGGTGGCGCATCAGGGGACAGACTTGTTGGGAATCTACCTGCTGGGGATGCTGGGTCTCTCCATAGGGACCTGGAGGGTTCGACTGTGTTGACGGTGTACCCAGATTGGCATCTCCGATGGCCAGCACTGTTTAGGGGCATGGGCCGTATAGATGCTTTTCACCATTAGCCCCTCATCGACAAGAACGTGACACAGAGGATCCAGCCACTGCAGCGACTTCCCCTGTTGCTACGGGATGAGGTCTCAGTGGAGCTGTCCAAACTACTGGAGTCCGGCATCATTGAGAAGGTGGATGCCTCGCTGTGGATCTCCAACCTGGTAGTAGCCAAGAAAAAAGGGGGGAGGGGGCGGTGGGCATCTGACTGTGCATAGATCTCCGGATGGTAAACAAGGCGGTCATTCCGGACAGGTACCCACTCCCAACCATGGAGGAGCTCACGGCGGTGTTCAGTGGGTCTCAGGTCTTCATGAAGCTGGATCTCCACCAGAGCTACCTGCAGGTGCCACTCCACCCGGATAGCAGGAACCTGACAGCGTTTGTGACCCACATGGGGGTCTTCAGGTATACCTGGATGCCATTCGGCCTGAGCTCTGCACCCAGTTGTTTTCAAAAGGTGATGTCAATGATGTTGGCCGGTCTCAAGGGTGTAGTGGCCTACTTAGACGACATTGTGGTGCACAGCGCGTCGCGGGAAGAACATGACGAGAGGCTTTAGGGGGTCCTGACAAAACTCCAAGATCATGGGGTTACCCTGAATGGTGAGAAGTGTTTCTTCGCAGCGGACGCCATAGAGTTTGTGGGATTCTGGCTCACAGGAAGAGGGCTTCAACCATTACAGTACATTCAAACACGGAAGCAGTCCTGCATATCCCGCATCCCTCCACGCCTGCTCAGATCTCATCATTTCTGGGCATGGTCAACTTTTATGGACGGTTCATCCCTCGCTATTCAAAGACAATTGAACCCCTCCGAGCTCTGTTGAATCAGGATGCGCCGTGGGTGTGGACCCCAGCCTGCTCTGCAGCGGTCTTCAAGTTGAAGTGGCAGCTCACCTCCCCACTGGTGTTGGCACATTTTGACCCCAATCGTGAGAAAATCGTGACCTGCGACACGTCTGGTTTGGCGCTGGGGGCAGTCATGTCATAGGTGCAGGATGGCATGGAGCACCTGGTGGCATTCGCATCACGGTCTCTCTCGGCAGTGGAGCAAAAATACGCTGTGGGTGAGAGGGAGGCACTGGCCTGTGTCTGGGCGTGTGAGAGGTGGCACATTTACCTCTACGGGTGCCACTTCACCCTACAAATGGACTACCGGGCATTCACGACTTTGCTGGAAACGTTGTGGTCAGGGCACAGACCGCTGAGGATCCATAGGTGGTCTGAAAGACTGAGAGCTTACAATTTCACCACCAAGTTCACCCCGGGCAAAGAGAACATCGTGGCAGACCTCTTGCCTCGTGCCACGGTCAATTCCTCCCAACCAGACGCCGGCGACGGTGACACAGCTGAGGCGGACCTAGTCCACACACTGCACGGAGCCCTCCATAGGATAGTATCTCCTCATGAACTCAGGGAGGAGTTGGAGCAGGACTCAGTGATGGTGGAACTGTGCTCGGCGATCAGAGAGGGCTGGCCAGAGAGGGTGCAGGGCAGATTGGCGCCTTATTATCTGCTGGAACGAGGTGTGCATGGCCAGACGGCAATGCACCCTGATCCCGTCAGCCTTGAGGGCACGAGTCCTGGCAATGTTGCACGAGGGCCATCTAGGGGTGGTCAAGGTAAAACAAAGCAGCAGGGACTCTGTCTGGTGGCTGGGCATTGATAAGGACATTGAGACTATGGTGAAGCACTGCGTACCGTGCCTGGAGAGTGGCAAGACTGGTGGACCACCTCCCCAACCATTGCGACCAGTGCCGTTCCTGGGAGGGCCTTGGAGACACGTGGAGTTGGGTATCTGTGGCGAACTCCACACAGCACCATTGAACAGCCGGTTCCTCCTCGTGGCGTACGATGTGTTGTCAAAGTGGCCAGAGGTGCTTCCAACCAATTCTGTCACGACGGAAATGGTCACTGGGTTCTTGACATCCCTGTTTGCTAGGTGGGGAACCCTGACAACAATTACCACCGACAGCGGACCACAGTTTGTCTCCGGAGCTTTTGAGGAGTTCCTGAGCGATAGTGGAGTTGAACAAGTCAAGATTGCGTACTATCATCCGCAGGCAAATGGAGGTGTGGAGCGCTTTAATAAGACATTGAAAAATGGACTGAGAGCTCACCTGGTGGATGGTTTTGCATTCACAGATGCCCTATATAACACGCTGCTGCACTACAGGGCGTCTGTTCATGCCACGACGGGCAGTTCCCCAGCAGTTCTCATGCTAGGGCATGAGTTGCCTTTGCCAGTGGGGCGGCTGAGACCTGCAGCGACGAGTTCTCGAGAAGGCATGGAGGCAGTGCTGGGCCGGGTCACAAGACAACAGCGCAGCATGAAGCAGAGGTTCGACTGGAAACACAGGGCGAGGGACCATGGACTGAAGGAGATGGACCAGGTGTGGAGCAAGCATCCTGTCCGCACTCATAAGCTCCGACAGCTGTGGACGGGACCACGGTGAATCACTAGAAAAAGAGGCCCGGACACGTTTGAACTGGATGATGGGTCTCGGTGGCACGCCAGTAGATTGAGGAGGTCGCCACCGGGGCAAAGGACTGAGCCTGCAGCGGGACGCTTTAGTGTGAGCTGTGACTGGGGGGCCCTGCCTGATGAGGGCCCACAAGGTAGGCCAACAGTGCCAGGTGCAGAGTCTCCTCCTGGAGGACGCCCAGCTAGAATTCGTCAGAGGCCTAGGTACCTGGAGGACTATGTTACCTGAACTGCTGTGTTTGATGCCAGTTGGATCTAGCGGCAGAATAATCCTCTCCAACTTGGCCGGGTGTACTGATAGTAGACTCAGACACCCAAGGGGTTCTGTTTATAGTTTTCATGTACATATGTTTAAAAGAAAAAAACAAACAAAAAAATGATGGTGATACAGTATTTGTATACTGTGTGTGGCGGCATGAAATAATAAGGAGCGAACTGAGAGTTTTTGAGGGATTTTATTAATCATACCGCCATCACGAGAACTCACTCCGGCGCCGTGCATGCGCGCCAGAGCGAGCCCGGAGGCTCTCCAGCAGATAGGCAATGCGTGCAGTCAGATGAGCAGTGAGAGAGAGAGAGAGAGTTACAGAGCAATGCAGTTTTTATACCCAGTTACAGACAATACATGAAAGACATGGGACATTTGCATCACAGTGAGAGCAGGAAGCATGAACGTTTGCATTTGAGTCATACATATCAACAGCGGAACTGGCAGGAAGAAGCTAGACAAAGAGCGGCTGCCTATTGATATCAATACACACATCTCATTGTTCTGCTAATTGCCCCAGCTGAGCGCTCTGCTTGTCCCAGTCTGTTGTGGGGGTCACCCATACACTCCCCCACCAGAGGGCTCAGCGGGAAGCTGAGGCCTCGATAGTCCGGCTTTGGGAGCTCGCTGCGGGGGAAGCTCGCTGCAGGCGGCGGTGGAGGGAGGGGGATGGGGGTAGCAAGTGCCGGCCTGGGATGGCGAAATTGTCTGGGCCGCGCAAAAATTGCTTGTGGATCAGCGATGTTGAGGGGCTGTCCCGTTGAACGTGCGGAGGTCCACAGCAGCTGTAAGAAGAAAAATTAGTCTCTGACTCCTCTCGCGGCCATGAAGAAAAAAAAAGGAGCTGCAGCAGTGAGGGACTTGGCGTGTTGACTTTAGGTGCGCGCGCAGTCCTAAAGTCCTCGGGGACAGCTGACGGCTGAATTCCCTTGTGCGCCGTGGCTGAGACCATTACAAAATCCTGTGAGCGAGCTGCGTGCGTGCTTCAAGGTGTGTGAGCAGCCCTGAAGGTTCTGTGTGCAGCGGCGAAGGACGATGGTGGTCTGTGTGAAGCTGGTATTGTCCCGTGCGTGGTGCGCTGTCCTCATAACCCCCCGGTGTGCGTGCGGGGTTCGGTGCATGGCAGGACCGCTGTAGAGGCGAATCAGGGTCAGGGAGCTTGCTGGAGATCAGCGTCGTCGGCGCCGATGGTCATCCCTGTAAGCTGTTGCGTTGTTCGGTCATGGTGCGTTCAGGTCCACGCTCTGTGTTCTCCGTCGGCCCTGGAGGTCGCCGTCGTGGAGAGAGGACGAGGTGCGTGCGCTCTCGTGTGGAGGAGCTGTGAGAGCGGCCGGTCCCAGCGTGGATGTGCAGATCTCAGGCGTGCAGATCTCACCATGAAGCTTTCTGCAGCTTTCCCGGTCGTGGGTGATCTCCGGAGAGTTTCGCCTGGTGGTGGCTCTGTGTCTCCCTGTAGCAGAAGGGAGGGCAGATCATTTTGCGTCAGGCTGCTGCGTTCGCTTGTCGTCGGAGAGTCACCGCCGGGGCTGCGTCGTTCGTCGTCAGCGTGTTCTTTCTCGGGGTCACCAATGTGGCAGCATGAAATAATAAGCGGCGAAGTGAGAGTTTTTGAGGGAGTTTATTAATCATACCACCATCACGAGAACTCACTCCAGCCCTGTGGGTGCGGGCTAGAGCGAGCCCGGAGGCTCTCCAGCAGATAAGCAATGAGTGCAGTCAGATGAGCAGTGAGAGAGAGAGAGAGTTACAGAGCAATGCAGTTTTTATACCCAGTTACAGATAATACATGAAAGGCATGGGACATTTGCATCACAGTGAGAGCAGGAAGCATGAACGTTTGCATTTGAGTTATACATATCAACAGCGGAACTGGCAGGAAGAAGCTAGACAAAGAGCGGCTGCCTATTGATATCAATACACACATCTCATTGTTCTGCTAATTGCCCCAGCTGAGCGCTCTGCTTGTTCCAGTCTGTTGTGGGGGTCACCCATACTGTGCTCCCTTGTTTGTTGGGTTATAGAACTGGGGCCTGGAACTTTGTGTGTGTGTGTGAGGGGGATGTTACATATGGGAATTGTACTCTGGGGCTTGCCGTAGCTCAGCCGGGCCGGGGTTGGGAGGGTGAGTGATATCAGGTGGGTTACGGCTGGGATATATATTGTGCTGGGCAGCTCAATAAAGGGTGTTCAGTGTTCAACAGAAGAAATTCTCCGTCCTCCATCATTCCTACATAACAGTATCTTAGATTAACAAAGATAACTCATCATTAATCTTAATTTTGTCTCAAAGTATAACAACACAGCTTCCTTTCAAAATGAGTTATGCAGACCATACAGAATTTTTTTTTCTTCTAAAGATTGATATTACTACTGAAGATATTTATGATGTAAAAATCTTGGGTTTAAAAGCAAGCTCTCAAAATTAGCAACCAACAAAGAAAGCTGTTTCTATGGGGAATGATTGGAAGGAAGCACCTCTGAGGAGCCCCTCAACAGCGAAAGAAAAACACCTGCGTTTTTATGGACCTTTTCAGAAATACTGCCATCTTTGACACACGCAAAGCAGTATGGGATTATTTGGGGGCATTGGAAGTTGGCTTGTGCTTGTTTATAGTGGATATTTCATTTTTAGGGGTGGCTGTGGCGCAGGTGTAGTGTGGCTGACTACTGAGCGGAGGGTCAGGGGTTCGATTCCCGCTCTGTCTGCAGTCTGCATGTCAAAGTGTCTTTAAGCAAGACACAGAACCCTCAGTTGCTCCTGGTGGGTCAGGCCATTGCCTGTGCATGGCAGCTTCGCTGCCATCTTTGTGTGAATGGGTGGATATTGTGGTGTCTGTTGAGTAGTAATATGGCACTGAGTGTAGAAGGAGTGACAGCTCTGTCTTTCCGGTTCAGCCATCACTTGGGGTATAAAGGGCACGGGTGGAAGAGACTCTGTCTCTTCAACCGTCGACCATCTTCCTGTATGGAGCACCTAGTATTGTGTGTGGTTCTGACTAATAAAGTGACATTCAGTCGTATTCCTGGCCTCCTCCTTGTCTACCAGATTACGGACATACGTGAGTGTAGTGTGTGTGTCATGCCGTACTTGCCCACAGGGTGACGTCAGGCAGGCACGGCCACTGGTGTATATAATTCTGTGTTCTGATAATAAAGTGGGGTTCGCTGTTCAGTTCAGCATGGCTCCTGTCTCGTATTATTCATATTTAACACATTGGCAATGAGAATAATTATGGCAGCATATGGGCTACCGCAACCCCTAGTGCCATTTCTGGAGTACACGGGAGAGCCGGTGATCCTGTGGCCGAAGTGGAGGGCCATGTTTGAGGGTTACGTCGGGGCACTGGGCCTAGGTGGACTCGACAGGAGAAGACGACGAGCACTCCTGGCCCATCATCTTGGCAAGGAGGGCCGAAGAATTCTCGGTATGTTGGGAGAGACGGAGCATTATGAGGATGCTGTTGAGCGGTTGGCCAATTTTTTCACTGGACAGACAAGGACCACGACGCTGTGGGTGGCGGGAGTGTTGGCGGCAAACGAGGCTAAGCTAGTTAGATCGGAGAAGCTAAAGGCACAATCAGTGTCTATGGATGGGCTAGCCACGAAGCTAACTGCACGCTAAAAGAGGGCTCCAAGCTACCAGCTGGGCGTCAAGGTGGGACCGGGGGAGTCCCCGGTCACTGAAGACGGCGGGCCAGCCACAAAGCGCAGGAAGGTGGAGGACTGGAGCGCTGATGAGTTGGATGGCGCGGTGTGCAATTACAGCGGAGAGGGAGAGCAGCAGGAGTCATTCCCGCAGCTGGAGGCTAGGCAGCGAGTGAGCGGGACCATGGAGGCTGAGAGCCCCAGGGAAGGGCAGCGACAGTCGGGCACAGAGATGACACAGCAGAGCGCCTGGGACGAGGGTGCTGAGAGCAGCGACGAAGCACCTTCGTCGGAGAATGGAGCCGACGAGAGGGACGCTGAGAGCCCCGAGGGAGAGCAGCAGCAGGCGGACACGGAGGCAGGGTAGCGGAGCGCCCTGGATGGGGGTGCCTTGTGTTACGGCGAGGCACCCAAGGCAGCGACGAGCAGGCTTTGCGTCTCCCCGGAGTTCAGCCACGGGGGGCCGGAATATTTGGAGCCATGACGGCAGTGTTGAAGGCAGTCGGGAGCGGGCCGATAGGCACAAAGGGATGGCATGCCGAACAGCAGCACTGCAGGGCCAGAGGAGAGAAGTGGTTGATGGCAAGAGGAAACATTTTCGCCGGGGAGGGTGGCTTCGATCCTGGGGGCAGACAGCGGCCAAGGGCACGCATGCCGTGTGGTTGCCCTGGGCCTCGGAGCCAGTTTTGTTCATGGCTGTCCAGGGACTGTGGAGTAACATAAAAATTTTAATGCAAATACATGTATATAGTGCTGGTGTGCATGAGAGTATGTATGTGATGTGCTATGGGATTATTTTACGCATTTTAGAGACTTGGTCCAATTTTAGTTGTTTTGTGCGAATGTGGTAGGTTATTTTATTACAGTTAATTGCTCCCCTGTTTTCTTAGTGCATGATTCGGGTCCTAAATTGGGGAGGGTTTCGATTGTGTGTGTGGTTTTGCATTTTGTAAGGGGGAGGGGAAGTGTGGTGTCATGAGTGTAATGTGTGTGTGATGCCATACCCGCTCACAGGGTGACGTCAGGCGGGCACGGCCACTGGTGTATATAATTCTGTGTTCTGATAATAAAGTGGGGTTCACTGTTCAGTTCAGCACGGCTCCTGTCTTGCATTATTCATACATAACAGATATCAGGATCTGTAAAATGCTTTGGTCATCTAGAGATGAGAAAAAGTGCTATATAAGTAAATACCATTTAGATATTATTTGTGAATATTTAGGCATTTACAGCAGACAAGAAGACTCTGATTGTCGCTGTAATTCTAAAGAACCATGTTTTGGAGGAGACAGGTGCCGCACAATACCACTGGTTTGACCAGCTGATCACCATCTGAGGATTGCTAAAAATAATAAAGTAGTGTGTGCTGGCATTAAAGCTGTCATTAAAGGCAGAAGACAGACGGTGGGAACAAAGTCCATGATGCTCAACAGTGGGGTGAACTCAGGCTGATGGAAATAATTTAAATTTATACAGCCATGATATACAATGTAAATGAGCTCATTGGTTCAGTTACAGGCATTGGTAAAATAAGTGAATAAAGTGTTTTAAGTGTTAGTTGCCTGGTCATTGTAAAAGTATACATGTCAAACATAAGAATTTATACTTACATTTTAGAAGAGAGGAAATAATACCCCCCCCCCCCCCGCCCTCCCTTAGCTGTGCCCACAGCTGTTCTGCACAGTTCTCCTGTGTGATATTATTCAGAGCAGGAGTGAAAATACGCTCATGACTTGTTCTGTTGTACAGTATTCATACAGGTAAATTTATTTATTTATTTAACCCAATATGATGACTGTATACAGTCACTGCAGCTGTGCTGTAGCACTGTGCCACTGGGCCTGATGCGTTAGTTTACCAGTGGAGTTAACCCAAAAATCCATGATGGATACCGGTTATTAATTTGTAACACCAGACTTAGTCAAAGAAATATCTTATTAGAATAGACAAATTTACCACAATTTATCTTTGTAGAGTTAATTTATCCCGGCAACTCCTGTAGCCAAGTTGGTACCAAACTGTATCGGCTAGTTCCTTCCATTGGACACTACCAACAAGGCCGAGAAGGAGGATCTGTCAACTGGGCATCTCAGTTTCTCCACAACTTCGCCCTGGCCTGTGCCCTGGAGAGGTCACTCCAGTGCCGCCTTCTGCGGCAGCTCAAATACGGGGAGACGCAGTTACTGGTTAAAAGTCCAGAGCAAATTGGCGTAAGCTCGGGTGCCTAGGGCTGTCTCCCGACGGTGGGAGGGATCGTCGTGTCCCACTGGCCAGCTACCGCCCGCCTTTAGCTGGGCAGTCCCCAGTCAGTAAGGTGCTGGCCCGTCACGGTCCGCTTACTTCAAAGGGTGCTTGAAGTGTAGGCCAAAAGCTGAATCACGGACTGTAATCACTGCACCAGCTAATATCAAGAAACCAAAGCCGCCAGCGCTGAGTCTGGCAACCTGGAACGTCAGAACAATGTGTCCTGGCCTCTCTGACGACCTCCAGCAAATCAACAATGCCAGGAAAACTGCTATCATCGACCGCGAGCTGAAGAGGCTTAATATTGACATTGCAGCACTGGAAGAGACGCGACTCCCGGGCAACGGCAGCTTGAAGGAGAAGAACTATACGTTTTTCTGGCAGGGACAGGAGCCTGACGAGCCTCGCCTGTATGGTGTTGGATTCGCTGTTCGAAACTCCCTTCTGTCCTCTATTGAACCGCCGTCTTCAGGCACTCCACGAGTCCTCTCTCTCCGTCTCATAACCTCTTCTGGACCAGCTAATATCCTTAGTGCCTATGCTCCGACGCTCTGCTCTTCAATTGAGATGAAAGATGCATTCTACGAGGCGCTCGAAACCAGGATCCAGCAGATCCCTGCCAAGGAGCACCTGTTTCTGCTTGGTGACTTTAACGCACGGATAGGGGCAGATCATGACTCCTGGCCCCGCTGCATTGGCCGCTTCGGCATCGGCAAGCTCAACGAGAACGGTCAACGCCTCCTTGAACTCTGCTCCTTTCATGACCTCTGTCTGACCAACACATTCTTCTCCACCAAGCCTTGTCACCGTGTGTCCTGGAGACATCCAAGGTCTCGCCACTGGCATCAGCTGGACTTTGTCATCACCAGGAGATCCCTGCTGAACCGAGTGCTGGTCACGCGCAGTTTCCACAGCGCTGACTGTGACACCGACCATTCCCTGGTCGCCACTAAGGTACGTCTCTGCCTCAGACGTGTCAACCGCTCCAAGCAGAAACCCCGACCCCGCATCAACACAGCTATGATTACAGTAACTGAACTGCGGGAACGCTATGCTAAAGTCGTAAATGAAGCCCTGGTGGACTGTCCCACTGACTGTGCTTCTGCAAGGTGGAACCATATCCGTGAGGCAGTGTGTGAGACCGCCATAGGTACCTTTGGGAAAAAGGTGGGGAAGAGTGCAGATTGGTTTGAAGCTGGAGCCGCTGAGATGGAACCTGCAATCGCTGCCAAGCGTGCAGCCCTAATTGCCCACAAGAAGGAGCCCTCTGTGCAGACGCTTGCTACACTGCGCGCTGCGAGGAACAATGCACAAAAGATTGCAAGGCGATGTGCCAACGACTACTGGCTTAACCTCTGCCAGGACATTCAGCTTTCTGCAGATCACGGAAACATGCGCAAAATGTACGAAGGCATGAAGAAGGCTTTCGGTCCCAGTGTCATCAAGACCGCCCCACTTAAATCAGCTGCAGGAGATGTCATCAAGGATCGCGGTAAACAAATGGAGAGATGGGCTGAGCACTACCAAGAGCTCTACTCGAGAGTAACCACCGTCTCGAACACGGCCCTTGAGAACACCCCTCTACTGTCAGTCATGGATGAGCTTGACGCTCCACCCACCATCGAGGAGCTCAGCAAGGCGATAGACTCTATCTCAAACGGCAAGGCTCCGGGCAGTGACAACATCCCCCCTGAAATCGTCAAAACCGCAAAGGAGAGCTCGCTCTTGAAACACCTCCATGAGCTCCTGTTGCAGTGCTGGGAGGAAGGGGCTGTGCCCCAAGATATGCGTGATGTCAAAATCATCACTCTTTACAAGAACAAGGGGGAGCGGAGCGATTGTAACAACTATCGCGGTATCTCACTCCTAAGCATAGTTGGCAAAGCCTTTGCCCGTGTCGTCCTCAACAGACTACAACTACTTGCCGAACGTGTGTATCCAGAGGCGCAGTGTGGATTCAGAGCAACCAGGTCAACCATAGATATGGTCTTCTCTATGAGGCAGCTGCAAGAAAAGTGTCGGGAGCAGAGACAACCCCTCTTTTTGGCCTTTATTGATCTGACCAAGGCTTTTGACTTGGTCAGCAGGGATGGACTGTTTGCCCTCCTCCAACGAATTGGATGTCCCCCCAAGCTTTTGAGCATGATCAAGTCATTCCACCAGGACATGAACAGCATTGTCCAGTTTGATAGATTATCCTCAGACCCTTTCCCGATCAAGAACGGTGGGAAGCAGGGTTGTGTTCTGGCTCCTACCCTATTTGGCATCTTTTTCTCCCTGCTTCTGTGCTACGCCTTCCGGGGCTCTGAAGACGGTGTCTTTCTCCACACCAGGAGCGACGGAGGCCTCTTCAACATGGCACGCCTCAGATCAAAGACCAAGGTGCGAAGCGTTCTAATCAGGGAGCTGCTCTTTGCTGATGATGCTGGTCTTGTTGCCCACACCGTGGAAGCGCTCCAGCGTCTCATCAACTGCTTTGCTCGTGCCTGCTCTGAGTTTGGCCTCACCATCAGCCTTAAAAAGACCGAGGTCATGGGCCAGGATGTCAGCAGTGCTCCCAATATCAATATCGGCGACCACACACTTGCGGTGGTGGACAAGTTCACCTACCTCGGGTCGATCATCTCCAGCAATCTCTCCCTAGACGCCGAACTGAACGCCCGTATCGGCAAGGCATCGACGGTGATGGCCCGTCTGGCGAAGCGAGTCTGGGACAACTCTATGCTAACCATCAACACCAAGATAAGAGTCTACATGGCCTGTGTACTGAGTACTCTCCTATACGGCAGTGAAGCTTGGACCCTCTACTCCTGCCAGGAACGCCGACTGAACGCCTTCCACCAGCGCTGCCTTCGCAGACTACTGCACATCACTTGGCAGGACCGTGTCTCCAACATCGACGTCCTGGCCAGAGCAGATGTGCCCAGTATGTTTGCCATCCTGACAAAGAGACGCTTGCGATGGCTTGGCCACGTCAACCGAATGGAGGATGGCCGCATCCCCAAAGACTTACTGTATGGGGAGCTGGCTACTGGAACTAGATCAAAGGGACGCCCAACTCTCAGATTCAAGGATGTTTGCAAGCGTGACCTCAAGGCTGGAGGCTTTAACCCCTCCGACCTGGAGTCAGCCGCCTCCGTCCGCTCCAACTGGCGGACCATCACCCAGGATGTCATCCGAACAGCAGAGGAAAGAAGAGACACTCGCTGGGGGGAGAAGAGACTCCGCAGACAGAGGAGACTGTCGAGACCCCCACTACACTGTGAAGAATTCATCTGCAACGGCTGCGGCAGGACCTGCAGATCCCGTATCGGCCTCTACAGCCACGCTCGATGGTGCAGCTCCCTGAATGATGACCCAAGGCACAAAACCCCCCCATGATCTTTCGAGATCGATGGAGCCAATGATGAGAGTTAATTTATCACAGTACTAACACTGGATATGGTGACTCTCAGATTGGTAAATACCAAATTTTGCACTGAATTGGTCTAAGACCATTTTTCTGTTAGATGAATTAGGACCATTGTTTTCAAGTTCTAATTTTATAAATGTATATTTTTGGTAATACATAGCTGAGTATACTCTCCGCTCAGGTTAAGTGCCAGTGGATACTAGTATACTGTACAGTACAATAATCTTTAACCTGCCATGAGAATTTAAATATTAAAATTTAAAAGATTCTAGAACTATATAGCCTGTATGTAGCTGAGGCATTATGTTTGTTATGTTTATTTTTAAGTGAACCTCTTCAAAACTAGAGTAAAGTGACAATATTAGTAATCTAGTTCATTTTGAGTCAGTGGAACAATTTTTAATTTAGAGGTTCTGGTTTTCCTTGTAGTTAGTGGGTCATTAACTACACCGTGCACCGTGGGCTGCACGGTGGCGCAGTGGTTAGTACTGCGGCAGCACAGTTTACCCTTGGCCGGGGGATTGTGGGGATCGTGGGATTGATTCCAGCCCCCGACCAACAGTGATCTGTGTGGAGTTTGCATGTTCTCCCCGTGTTTGCGTGGGTTTACTCCAGGATTTCTCCGGTTTCCTCCCACATGCCAAAAACATGCAGGTTAGGTTAATTGGAGACTCTAAAGTGGCCCTAGGTGTGAGTGTGTGTGAATGGTTAAGGGATAGCGCCATATCGTGGCTGCTTCATCCATCCAAGTGGTGGATGCCCTCAATTTCCCCTCTGGGGATCAATAAAGTATACTAAATCTAAAATAAAAAATTAATTGGTGGAACACAGAAAATGGGCTCATTGCACATGCAGGGGTTTTCCCAGAAAAAAAAAAACTGCGTGGACCCTGCACAGACGGGACGAGAGTGTGCTGCTGCTGTGTGTATCCCACTGATTAATGCCTGTCTTTCATAGAATGAAGTGTCAGCTGTGAACCCACTGTTGGAGTTATTTCCCTACACAACACAACGCAGATGCAGATAACCATTTCAAGTCCTCTACATAAACATGGTGCCGTGACCCGGATCAACTGAATCAGCCACTGCCGATCACTGGGGTTAAGCTGTGAGCTTGTGACGCCTGGGATGTCAGCCTGACTCTGTCTGGATCCTTTTCAAGCAAAAAAAAAAAAATACAGAAAAAAGTATTTTTTCTGTTCTGTTTGTGTAAATGGTGTGTACTGAGTGATTTTGACACGTTTTGCATTTACTGTGTGATATGCATATTTTTTCGAGTGTTGCCAATTAGTTCTCATTTACTGTTGTGTTAAATGTAAAGTTTGTGTTTGAGATACGACTGGTAGAGGTCAAGCCACATCCATTATGTTTACACCAGATGTTGGGAGGGGTCAAGGTCTTTCTGGGGCACATGAGGTTATTAGAAATCATCCTCTCAAAATGTTGCACGATGATGAGCCATCACAATCAATTGGTTGTCGGGCCAGATATTAAGACCCCGCTATGTATAGAGGTGATGGCACTGATAAATACTCTGTCCAGCAGTGGATAGATTTGATGGAAATCTATCTAAAGAAGAGAGGGCTCTCTGGTGACCTGCAGAAAAAGGAGGTCCTGAACCATTTTCTTGGCAAAGCTAAAAACATTGTCAGAGTGAGGTTGAAAAGTAACGTCCTCTGGTGCAATCATCAACCCTGAAACCATTTATGCTATATTAAGGTGTTACTTTAGTGAGAGCCCAGGGTATTCCCGGCCATTAGCTGACTTTTATGCTACTCACCCAGCTGCCAAAGAAACCCCAGTAGACTACTGGGTGAGGTTAAATATTGTTGCTCAAGCAGCTGACAGGCACTTGCAACTTCAAGGAACCAAGATGGAGAACATGGATGTAGAGGTGGCCATGATGTTTGTCAGAAATTGCCCAGACCCTAATCTTGCCTGTGTGTTTAAGTGCAGGCCCATGAGTAAATGGTCAATAACAGAAGTTCAAGAAGCCATTGATGAGTATCAAAGAGAAAGTTATGCAAAAAGAAAGCCCCCTGTCTCAGCTAAGTCACAGCCTCTTCTAGTGGCCACCACAGCAACCAATGTCAGTCCCCCTGAGCTTGGATTGGACGTTGCTTATGTGAACACAGCAAAGTGTGCCCAAAGTAGTCCAGCTAAGACATGTGAAACTGCTATGTCAGAATCAGGTGCTCTGGAACGTGTGCTCAGTATGCTAGAGAGGGTGCTAGAGCGTAATAACCAGCCCGCGACCCCCACAGTAAGAGCACAGCCTCCAGCCCCAGCCAGTTTCCCCCAGTACAGAGTTTGTGGCAATAATTCACCCTCCACACGCACCCACTGCATGAGAGAAAGGAGCTGCCTAGGCTGTTTAGAAGTGGGTCATCAGAGAAAAGACTGCCCTAGTGTCACCAAACCTGTCACCCAGCACAGTATCATGCAGGGAAACTAGTATACTCACACTTGGGAGGGGACTGTGTGAGTGATGAATGTGAAACCCTCAACCCCTGTGATGATGTGCAAACTGTATACAGAGAAAGCCTAAAGTGTGCTCCATCTGGTAGTTATACTTTTCCAAAATATGATGCGACTTGAAAAAGCTGACAGTCTGTTTTACACTAATGCTTTAGTGAATAATAAAGTCACCCTTCAAGCTCTTCTTGACACAGGCTCCATGGCATGCACCATGAACGAAGAGGCAGAACAGAAGCTAATGAGTGATGGGATTATATCAGAGCCAAGTGACACCCATACCAACATCACACTTGTAGGTTGTGGTGGAGTTCAGGTAGAGCCCAAGTGTATATACAACCTGGAAATGGAAGTGTATGAGTTTGCATTCAGTGTACCTGTCCTCATTGTTCCCGGCCAAAGAGATCAGCTAATTTTAGGGACAAATGTCATCAAACATCTCCTCAGACAATTCAGACTATCCCACCACTTCTGGTGTGTCTTGAGTAAACCTGAACCAACAAACGTTCCTGAAATGGTGCAGTTTTTGAACATGCTGTCAGGCATTAATAGGTGGAGGGGTGACAAAATGCCAGATGTTATTGGTACTGTCAAATTAACTCAGGCTGTGACTCTACTCCCTAAGCAGGAACACTTGGTATGGGGCAGACTCCCTGTATCATCTCCCATTTCTGAAGGCAGCGCCATCCTGATTGAACCACCAAAGGCAGTGAATGGACATCCCCTCTAATGCTTGTATGGAAGAAAAATGGCGATCTCAGAATATGTGTGGATTACCACTGGTTGAACACACGCACAGTCAAGGATGCTTATCCTTTGCCCCATCAATCCGACTGCCTGGCAGCCCTGGGTGGTAAGGCAATTTTTAGTGCCATAGACTTGACATCTGGGTTCTATAATATTGCCATGTCAGAAGAAGATAAGAAGCTAACAGTGTTTACAACACCTATGGGGCTGTATGAGTTTAACAGACTGCTGCAGGGTCTTTGCAACAGCCCAGCCAGTTTCATGTGTCTCATGATGGGCATATTTGGTGACCAAAATTTCTATTTGGATGACCTCCTTGTGTATGCACCCAATGAAGCTGAGGCTCTCAGGAGGTTAGAGATTGTTTTCGAATGACTGCGTATGCATGGATTGAAACTAGCCCCCAAAAAGTGCCAACTGCTAAAGCGAAGTGTGAGATTTTTGGGCCATGTTGTGGATGAAAATGGAATCTCTACTGACCATGACAAAACTTGGGCAATCACCGATACGGCAGAAGCTGATTTAATGACGGAGGATGGGATTACACCAACTCAGAAAAAGATAAAATCGTTCTTGGGTATGGTGATGTACTAGTAACAGTTCATACCTGACTGTTCTAAAGTTGCCAAGCCCCTCTTTACATTGACTGCTGCCCCTAAAGGGAGAAAAACAAATTCTCAAGGTTCTGCTTCTTTCAGGAGGCTCAGCCCAGTTGACTGGAAGAAGGAACACGTTGACTCATTTGAACAGCTAAAGACTGCATTTCACAAGTCTGTTGTGCTTGCCCACCCTGATTTTAATAAACCGTTCATCTTGTCAACAGATGCATCACAGGATGGGTTAGGTGCTGTATTATCTCAGGTCCAAGAGGGCAACAGTAAAGCACGCCCAATTGCTTTTGCAAGTAAAGCTCTCACCCTTGCTCAAAAAAATTATCCTGCCCATCGTCTTGAGTTTTTAGCACTTAAATGGTCTGTCTGTGACAAATTTAGTCATTGGTTAAAGGGACACAACTTTACAGTTTGGACAGACAATAACCCATTAATGTATATTCTCACAAAGCCCAAATTTGACGCATGTCAGCAAAGGTGGGTGTCAAAATTGTCCCCCTACAATTTCAGCATCAAGTACATCCCTGGCAGCAAAAAGTTGCAGCTGACGCTCTGAGCAGACAGCCCTTTGTCCACGATCAGGTTACTCAGTGACATAACGCACGGCTCAGGAGACGCACACACACAGGCTTAGAGTAGTTCAAAGAGTTTATTAACAGCAGGAGTGAATGAGTGCGTGTCTGCGGGATGTAAATGTGTTGGTGATGGTGTCTGCTCCAGGCACAGAGGCAGGTGACCGTACAGCCGAGCAACCCTATGGAGAGAGCACAGGGAGAGGGTGACGGGCATACACCAACACAGGAGGAATTTATGGCGAGAGAAGGACTTACTTGGTGGGTCAGGACAGCTGGCACAACAAGGGGGCGAAGCCCGGAAGACAGCCACCTGGAGAGCTCCGTACAGCAGCGAGGATTGGGCGATGGAGTGGAGATGTCCGCCGCTGGGGAATCCACCTGTGCACAGGGGAGAAGACTGAAGAAAAGAGGTAAGCGATCTTCTTACCAAAATGGTGACGCTGAAGGGAAGTATGCTCACAACGGTGAGGGACGAAGTCTGACGGCTTCAGGCCGAGCCTCCGGGCGAGACGGCCTTTATCCCTCGCCGCTGATGATTGTCAGGTGCGTGAGCAGGTGGCGCCGTTGATGAATGGCGCGGCGTGACAGTACTCCCCCCTCTAGCAGCGCCTCCTGGCGATGGCTTATCCGGGTGCGCTCGGTGGAAGTCCGCGATGAGCGATGGGTCCAACACAAACGACGGGGGCACCCATTGTCGACGCTCGGGCCCATAGCCCTCCCAGTCCACCAAGTATTGCAACCCACGACCTCGGCGCCGGGAGTCCAGGATGGAGGAGACGGACCAGGCCGGATGGCCACCAATCATCCGGGGCGCGGGTTGCGCTGCAGGAGGAGGGCAAAGGGGGTCAGTGACTGCCAGTTTCACCTTCGACACATGAAAAGTGGAATGGATGCGGAGGGAGGGGGGAATAGCCACGCGCACAGCCACCGGGTTGATGATCCGGGTGATGGGAAAGGGACCCATGAAACGCTGTGCCAGCTTCCTCCTCTCGCCTTTTAATGTGACGTCCTGGGTAGACACATACACGAGTTGCCCAACTCTGTACGCCGGGGCAGGTCTTCTGTGCCGGTCCGCCACGGTCCTGTTGCGCTCCGCTGTGCGTAAAAGCGCATGACGCGCGGCAGCCCAGGTGGAGCGGAACTGCCTAAGGTGCGCCCTAACGGAGGGGACAGTCACCTCGTTCTCCTGCGCTGGAAACAGCGGGGGGTCGTAACCCAGGGACGCCTTGAAGGGGGACATCCCCGTTGCAGAAGAGCGGGCGGTGTTGTGGGCATACTCCACCCAGGCGAGATGGTTGCTCCAGGACGTCGGCTTGGATCTAGTAACACAGCGGAGCGCAGCCTCCAGCTCCTGATTGGTCCTCTCACACTGCCCGTTAGACTGGGGGTGATGGCCGGAGGAGAGGCTCACCTTGGCTCCGATGGCGTTACAAAAGGATCTCCAAACCTCGGATGAAAATTGGGGGCCCCGGTCCGAGACCACGTCCACCGGAATCCCGTGCAGCCTGACCACGTGTTGGACGAGGAGGCCCGCCGTCTCCAGGGCAGTAGGGAGACCTCGCAGGGGAACGAAGTGCGCCGCCTTGGAGAAACGGTCCACAATGGTCAGGACGGTGTCAAAGGAGTTGGAAACGGGGAGTCCGGTGACGAAGTCCAGTGCGATGTGCGACCAGGGCCTGCCGGGGACGGGCAGAGGCTGGAGCAGACCCGCTGGGGGGGCATTTCCCGACTTGCTGGTGGCACAGATTGGGCAAGCCCGGGCGTAGCGGGCTGCATCCCTCCGCAGGCCTGGCCACCAAAAGGACCGCTGGAGGAGGCTGATCATCCGAGAGGTGCCGGGATGACAGGTGAGCCGGGAGGTGTGGAGCCAGTGGATGACCTCTCCTCGGACCGCAGATGGGACGAACAGTCTTCCCTCCGGTCCGGCGCCAGGATCAGGTTCCACCTCCTGCGCCTTCCGGATCTTGTCTTCAATGTCCCAAGAGATGGCACCGAGGACGCACGACCTGGGCAGGATAGTGTGGGGCGTCTCCTCAGCCTCCACGGGGGTGAACTGCCTAGAGAGGGCGTCAGGCAGGCCGTTTTTGGAGCCCGGCCTGACGGTGATCGAGAAGCGGAACCTGGCGAAGAACAAAGACCAGCGCGCCTGGCAGGCATTCAGGCGCTTGGCAGATCGTAAATACTCTAAGTTCTTGTGGTCCGTCAGGACCACAAACGGCAGGTCCGCCCCCTCTAGCCAGTGGCGCCACTCCTGTAAGGCGAGTTTAATGGCCAGGAGCTCTCTGTCCCCCACATCGTAGTTCCTCTCCGCCGGGGACAGGCGCCGGGAGAAGAAGGCGCACGGCCGTTTGGCGCCATCGTCAGGTGACCGCTGGGATAACACTGCTCCCACTCCCGTGTCCGATGCGTCCACCTCCACAATGCACTGCAGCGCGGGGTCGACCTGGCGAAGGACCCGGGAGGAGGAGAACTCCGCCTTCAGCGCCCTAAAGGCAGCAGCGACCTCTTCAGTCCACCGGAACGGGACCTTCGGGGACGTGAGGCGGGTCAGCGGTCCGACGATCGAGCTGAAATTTGGGACAAAGCGGCGGTAAAAATTGGCGAAGCCAACAAACTGTTGCACCTGCTTCCGGGATGCGGGAGTAGGCCACTCCACCACCGCCTTCACCTTCTCTGGGTCTGGGAGCACCTGATCTTGAGCGATGATGAATCCCAGGAAGGACGTGGTCCTAGCGTAGAATTCGCATTTCTCAGCCTTCACGTACAGACGATTCTCCAGCAGTCTTTGGAGGACCCGCCTCACATGGACCTGGTGCTCGTCCCTGGACCTGGAGAAGATAAGGATGTCATCCAGGTAGACGAACACAAAGAGGCCGATGAAATCCCGGAGGACGTCATTAATGAGGCGCTGAAAGACGGCAGGAGCGTTGGTCAGCCCGAACGGCATGACGAGATACTCAAAGTGGCCGTTCGGGGTACGGAAGGCTGTCTTCCATTCATCTCCCTCCCGGATCCGGACGAGGTGGTAAGCGCTGCGTAAATCCAGCTTGGTAAACCAGGTCGCCCCCTGGAGGGAGTGAAAGGCAGTGTCCATGAGGGGCAGGGTGTAACGGTCCCTCTCAGTGATGTCATTCAGCGCTCGGTAGTCTATGCAGGGGCGGAGGGATCCGTCCTTCTTCCCGACAAAGAAAAACCCTGCCCCCACGGGTGACGACGATGGGCGAATAATCCCAGCGCTCAGAGATTCCTTCAGGTATGTATTCATGGTCTCCTTCTCCGGTGCCGACAGGCTGTAGAGCCGACCAGATGGCAGGGGAGCCCCCTGGCGGAGGTTGATGGCACAGTCATATGGTCGATGCGGGGGAAGAGACATAGCTTTCGATTTGCTAAATACCATACCCAGGTCGTGAAATTCTGGAGGCACCAGTGACAGGTCCGGAGGTGCTGTATCCGCCACAGGGGGAGCCGCGGACGGGGAGCAGGCGGCGGACTGAAGGCAGGTGCCCATACAGAAGGTACTCCATGCCGATACCCCAGCGGACCTCCAGTCCAGGACAGGGTTGTGGAGGCGTAGCCAGGGATACCCCAGGATGACGGGCGACACAGAGTTGGGCAGGACGTAAAATACCATCTCCTCCCGGTGGTTCCCTGAGATGATGACTGGGACAGGCATGGTTTGGTGAGAAACTCTCCCAAGGGAGGCACGGGAGAGATGGACCAGGGAGATGGGGTGTTTTAATGCCTGACAGCGGATGCCCAATCGGGTTGCCAGGCCTTGTGAAATGAAGCTGCCCTCTGCGCCCGAATCCACCAGTGCGTGGGTGAGGTGCCCAGTGGGATTGTGGCAAAAACGGATGGGCAGCTTTAATTGAGTGAGAGAGTCTAACCGGTTGGGACCCGCGAGGCTCCCTACAGCGATTCGCGGACCCCGCCGACTGGCTTTCCGCGGGCAACGCTCCACAGTGTGTTGGTCACCTCCGCAATACATGCAGAGGCCCAACTCACGGCGGCGTTGTTTCTCCGCAGGGGAAAGCTTGGTCCAGCCCGTCACCATCGGCTCCGACTCCTCGGGGCACAATGCTGGCGGCGCCGCCAGGGGGCGAGCTTGGAACAGGTGCGGCGAGACTCCACGAGGGCGAGAAGAAGAAGACTTCCGTCCCGAGGAGCGCTCGCGCAGCCTGTTATCCAAACTTATCGCTAAGGATGTCAGCTCCGCTAGCGTCCCAGGGATATCCCGTCCAGCCAGTTCATCCCTCAGATCACTATTGAGGCTGCGGAGGAACAGGCCACAGAGGGAGCGTTCCTCCCAGCCCAATTCCTCCGCCGCTACCCGGAAGTCGACCGAGTAGTCCGCTGCCGACCGGCCTCCCTGCTGGAGAGCGAGGAGCCGATCGACCTGGACCGTCTCGGTTTGAGAATGGTCAAAGACCTCCAGAAAGCGCCTCACGAACTGGTCATAGGTGAGGGTGGCATAACTGGGCCTCGCCATTACGGCGTAGGTCCAAGTTAACGCACGCCCCTCCAGAAGATTCCCTATGTAACCAATCCGACTGTGATCCGAGGGAAAATCTCCGGGCACACGGTGGAACACGGACTCACACTGCATAATGAACCCCCGCGCTCCGCCGAGCTTACCGCTAAAGCGGGCGGGGGTCGGAATCGGTGTGAGCCGAACCGGTGCCACTGGAGCCGGCTGGACGGCCGCTGGAACAGCAGGAGCCGCGCCACCCTGACGAGCCGGGGGGAACGGCTGTTGAGGATCCAAGCGGCCCAACCGGTTAGTTAAATTCAATAATTGATTAAAGATCACCTGTTGTTGATAAGCTATTTGATCCACTCTAGCCTCGAGAGTGGAAAAACCGGTGTGCGAGCCCGCCGTCCGCCGAGCCGCTCTGCTGAAGCCGTACTGACATAACGCACGGCTCAGGAGACGCACACACACAGGCTTAGAGTAGTTCAAAGAGTTTATTAACAGCAGGAGTGAATGAGTGCGTGTCTGCGGGATGTAAATGTGTTGGTGATGGTGTCTGCTCCAGGCACAGAGGCAGGTGACCGTACAGCCGAGCAACCCTATGGAGAGAGCACAGGGAGAGGGTGACGGGCATACACCAACACAGGAGGAATTTATGGCGAGAGAAGGACTTACTTGGTGGGTCAGGACAGCTGGCACAACAAGGGGGCGAAGCCCGGAAGACAGCCACCTGGAGAGCTCCGTACAGCAGCGAGGATTGGGCGATGGAGTGGAGATGTCCGCCGCTGGGGAATCCACCTGTGCACAGGGGAGAAGACTGAAGAAAAGAGGTAAGCGATCTTCTTACCAAAATGGTGACGCTGAAGGGAAGTATGCTCACAACGGTGAGGGACGAAGTCTGACGGCTTCAGGCCGAGCCTCCGGGCGAGACGGCCTTTATCCCTCGCCGCTGATGATTGTCAGGTGCGTGAGCAGGTGGCGCCGTTGATGAATGGCGCGGCGTGACACTCAGAGGCTCACGATGGAACTTTATGGAGCTTTGCTAGAGGAGTCACAGCAGGTCAAAGAGAGTTCTGTTCAGGAAGCATTCAGACTGAGCACCAACCAGCAGACTATCGAGTGTTCACTCCCTTTGGAAAATCTAACATGTTGTTGTCTGAGTGATGATGAAGTATCTGCAGTTTTGACAGGCCATTGTGAATGGGATCAGGGGTCAAAACAAAGAGTCATTTCCTGACTAGCTCAAGACCTGGAACAACTCCTGCCGCCAGGTCAACATGCTTTGCCTGTGTTTTCTCTTCAGGAGTTCCAAGATGAACAGAGGAAAGATCCCACACTAGCTAGAGTAATCCCCTTTGTTGAATGTGGCAGACGTCCATCATGTAGAGAGCGAGCCAATCAGTCCTTCAAAGTGCAAAAAACACTGAAACAGTGGGACAAATTAAGAATGCTGGATGGTATTCTGTACAGGGTAAGCAAGGATTCACGAACTGGAAAAAGGCACCATCAGTATGTCACTCCTTCTGCCTTGATCAGTCATGTCCTGTCAGGTGTCCATGACAATGCTGGCCATCAGGGTCAAAGCAGAACCCTGTACCTAGCGAGACAGAGGTTTTTCTGGGTGAGCAAGGAGCATGATGTCCGTGACTATGTCAGGTGTTGCAAACGTTGTGTCACCAGTGAGCCTGAAGGAAGAGCTCCATTAGAAAGTATCAAAACAACCAGCCCCCTTGAGCTTGTTTGTATAGATTTTTGGTCTGCAGAAGACTCAAAAGGGAAGAGCACTGACATTCTAGTAGTGACAGACCACTTCACTAAAATGGCTCATGCTTTTAAGTGCTCAGACCAAACAGCTAAACAAGTTGCACGTCAGTTGCGGGATAGATACTTCTGTGTTTATGGGTTCCCCCAAAGGATTCATTCGGACCAAGGTGCCAATTTCGAATGTGAGCTCATTCAAGAATTGTTGCAGGTGGCTGGTGTGCAAAAATCAAGGACAACGCCCTATCATCCTATGGGCAATGGTCACTCTGAAAGATTCAATAGAACATTGGGGAATATGATCAGAGCTCTGCCACCCCGAGAAAAACACAAGTGGCCACAGATGCTGCAGACACTAACTTTTGCCTACAACTGTACTGCTCACGAGTCTACAGGCTATGCTCCCTTTTATTTGATGTACGGGCGTATCCCCAGACTGCCAGTGGATGTCATGTTTCACAACATTGAAACAGACAATGATGTAACAGACTATCACAGCTATGTCAAAAAAATGAGACTTGACCTCAAGGAGGCTCTTGCTCTGACTCAAACCAATGCTGAATCCAGTCAACGGCGTCAGGCAGACCTGTATAACAAAAGACAAAAAGGTGGCAACATTGAAGAGGGAGATAGAGTCCGCTTAGCTAACAAGGGTGAGCGTGGTCACAGAAAGTTGGCTGATAGGTGGGAGTCCATTCTCTACACGGTGACCTCTAAACACTCCAACTGCCATACATACCACATCAGAAACACCAGTAATGGACAGGAAAATGTTGTCCACAGAAATTTGCTTTTGCAGGCCAGTTTCTTGCCCACTGAAATGGATGGTGATGTCAAGACTGGCTCTCACGAGCCATAAAGGAGGCGCTAGGGCGGCCAGTGAGTTTGCGTAATTTATTAACATAAACACACAGAGTACAAATGACAAAGTAAAGAGCCATGTGGGGCTAAAACACGCACAACAACAAACAGTAAAGTAAAGAGCCACGTGGGGCTAACATACGCACAAAACTAAGGACAACATACAACCCAAAGAGAAGGGCTAGAGAGGCGGCGAGGGGAAAACACACGCCGAGCCGCAGCACTTACTAAAGGGTGTAGCGCAGAGGTAGCGGGGGACTGGAGGTGGACATGGGAACTCCAGTTGTGGAAACACGGTACACGTCCTTCCGTAGTGAGGTCGCAGCGAGGAGTAACTCTCGGCTGCTCGCTTAAGTGGGAACGGAAACCCAATCAGAAGTGGGAAGAATAATTATTAAAGATGGGAGACAGCTGTTCCGGAGCAGCTGAGCTAGACAGCTGGAGGTCAGGTGGCGCTGTCAAACTATGAGTCTAGTAAGACCCGGCAAGGAGTAGGAAGGAGCTGGAGCAGGACTGGACAACCTGAACGCGGAAGAGGACAGCGTTCAGGCCGTGACAGTACTCCTCCCCCGAGCCGCGCCTCCTGGCGCAGGCTTAACCCCCCCCCCCGAGGGAAAGACCAGGGAGGGCGGTGGGGGCCAGGTCTGGGGGAAACGAGGGACAAGGAAAAGGAGGGAGAGAAAAAAAAAAACCCAGGTAACAGTATAGAATCTGACCTAATAATAGTTTCAAACAGGAAAAAACCATCACCCCCTCCTCTGCAGAGGCCAGACGGTCTATGCAGGTAACCACAGGAGGTGGGGAGATCAATACAGCGACAAAGTCATAAAAAAAAGCTCACAATAACTTAGGGCGAGGACAAGACAAAACTCATGTCCCGAAGGCCAAAAAACTACAAAACTCTGTGAACATATGGTTGAAGTAGACTCTTACACATGTAACCCGGGCCAAGACAGAATAATATACAAAGAAAGTAATCCGGGCATAAGACCCGAAAATAGAGCCTGGAACTACCGATTGGCATATAGTTACAAAGGAAACAACTCCTCGATCATAAATTAGCACAACAGATGTCAGCAAACAGACTGGAGAAGGAAATAAATGCAGAAAAACAAGGCTACTTTGAATGAGGCCAGGCAATGTGAAGCAAAAGCTACTTAAAGGGCTAACTTGGATTAAAGTACATACAGGGATCATGAGACATAGAAAATAGTCTAAGGACATTCTTAGCTGGAATAACACCACAACAAAGGCCCTAGGGCAGAAAGCTTTTTGGTGTCCTGAATTACATTAAATAAGGGAGGACAACCAAACACAAGGCGACTAACCGTCCGTTAACTCTTCCAAGAACGTCAGCAGGTGGAGCGGGGCAGGCGGTGACAGCTTGTCCGGCGGGCGACCCGAACTCCACCAGGCCAGGAACCACAATACCAGTTCGGGCGGCCTACCCGAGTCCCAGGCTAGGAGACACAGTTTCTCCGGAGGCCGACCCAGATCACCGAACCAGCCAGACGGCTCCCCAGGCGGTCGTCCCGTGACCTCAGACCATCGAGAGCTGAGGGGGGAGTTTTGGTGCAGCTTCCTCCCTGAGGGAAAAGGCAGGAGGAAACTGACCCGGGTGAGAGAAACCCCAACAGCGGCAGGAGGAGAGGAGATGGAGGCAAGGGACGAAGTCAGCCTGACATCTGATGAACACATGGGCAGGGGGAAACTGGCCCGGGTGAGAGAAACCCCAACAGTGGCAGGAGGAGAGAAGATGGAGGCAAGGGACGGAGTCAGCCTGACGTCCGATGAGCACGATCCTCCAGCTCCCTCACTGACCTTTAACCGGACCGGCGCAGCACCCCCAGTGGACTCCGATCGGGCCGGCGAAGCACCCCCGGTGGACCCCGATCGGGCCAGCGAAGCACCCCTGGTGGACCCCAATCGGACCGGCGAAACACTCCCGGTGGACCCCGACCAGGCCGGCGAAACACTCCCGGTGGACCCCAACTGGACCGGCGAAGCACCCCTGGTGGACCCCGATCGGGCCGTGCGAAGCACCCCCGGTGGACCCCGATTGGACTGGCGGAGCACCCCCGGGCGCAGCATCAGAAGCGAAGACACCGTGAAGAGAACCGGAACCTCCGTGGTGGCACCCAGAGCAGGTTCGCCTCCAGTGACCCTGGGGAAAGGCTCAGAGGAACAAAAGGAACCGGGATCAGGATCACCGGCAGCGGCAGAGCCCAACGAGACAGGCTCGAGCACAGCAGACGGCTGCACCCGGCTCGCCCCCCCCGAGAGACAGGCAATAATGCTCCAGAAAATAGATGAGAGAGAGAAAATAGAGCACTCACCTGATCTCGGGTTCTACCGCCAGCCAGGACTTCGATGCTCCGGGTTCAGCGTGCAGGACTCCGTCTTCTGGCTCCCACTCGACTGCGAATGGCTCCGCAGCCGGCATGATGGTACCCACAGTCAGACGACCTCCAAGTGCCGAAGACCACGTCGAAAGCCCGCATGGCGTGGTGGCAGGAGATCTGGGCTCTGCTGGGCCAAACCATTCCTCCGTGAAGGCCCGGGGACGCTTAATCGTCGGCGCAGGCTCCAACAGGCAGTCCGACCTTCTCCTCTGCCCATGACGTGGTTGCGGGGCTGGGGCGAAACCTTCCAGGGCCGCAGGCCTCCTCCTCGCTTGGCGGTGCAGACCTGGCAACGGGGCACACTCGGGGGGAGAGACACAGAGGACGCAGGTTCATATTTTACTTTCGCAGCGGGAGGAGAGAGCTCAGGGGACTGTGAACCCTGAACTCCTCCCCCAGGAATCAAACAAGGCGATTCACTCATAACGGGAGGAGAATGAAAAGGCACTTGCCTGATTCCCGGAGAGTCGGTGGAACCCGCTGCAAGGGGCTTGAGTCTTTCTTCTCCTAGCCGGATGGAAGTGAAGGACCCCCCGGACAGACGAGGTGATGCCTCTCGCACCGGATCGGGACCTGGAACACCCAGAGATGAATTCGTGCTACTCTCAGCAGCCGGAGTGAATGACGAAGAGGGGGGAGAAACAGCTGAGGAGAACCGGGGGCCCAGAGCTGACGGGACAGCGGGAAGAGAGGGCCCAGGAGCGAGAGCAGCTGATTCGCTTCTTCGGCGAGACACGGGAGCTACAGCAGGCTGGGAGGCGAAATTTATATGGCTTCCTGGAGCGGGATCCGGACGGGGCTCTCGCTGAGATGTTCGCGGAATTTGGGAGCGACGTCTTCTGAATGTGAAGTCAGGGAAACGCCGCTCCTGTACGGAAACCGAAGCCAGCAGGTCAGCGTATCCCGGATAATCATACAGCTCAGGGTTCTTTTCTACCAGCCTGAGCACCGCTATCACGTGCTTCATGGCTAAAGGGGGATAGGCGGCGGAACAAGCGGCAGCCACTCGGTCCGCAATGTGAATCGCTGTCAACCTTATCTTCTCCGGGGGAACCCCGGTTGACGTCATTCCACCTTGGGGATTACCCCTGGGTGAGGCGAACTCCTGGGCTGGATCGGCGGCAGGAGCGGGATTCCGAAGCGAGGAGCGATGGTGCCTTGTCTTCGGCTTCCTGCCGGGGTTCTCCTCCAGCCCACGGAGTCTCTCCCAGGCCACGGAGATGTCTGCCCTCCTCGCCTTAACCTCGGGGAGATGGGAGTAGCGAGGGAGGTTGTTAATCATGTTCTCAGCGAGCTCCAGACGCCAGCGTACCTCACTGGGAGTATCGTAAAGGCCCGCGGTGAAAAGCGTCCCATCCACAAGGTCCAGAGCTTCCGAGAGTTCATGGCCTGGGCGCCGCATCCGCCTCCTGGAGGGAGACATAATACCAGCTTGCCTGCACCCAGAGGAAGGGGAAAAACTACAAGTCCCACTGCAAACTCACGGTCGCAGACGTCTCAGTCTGGCTGCGACCTACTGTCAAGACTGGCTCTCACGAGCCATAAAGGAGGCGCTAGGGTGGCCAGTGAGTTTGCGTAATTTATTAACATAAACACACAGAGTACAAATGACAAAGTAAAGAGCCACGTGGGGCTAAAACACGCACAACAACAAACAGTAAAGTAAAGAGCCACGTGGGGCTAACATACGCACAAAACTAAGGACAACATACAACCCAAAGAGAAGGGCTAGAGAGGCGGCGAGGGGAAAACACACGCCGAGCCGCAGCACTTACTAAAGGGTGTAGCGCAGAGGTAGCGGGGGACTGGAGGTGGACATGGGAACTCCAGTCGTGGAAACACGGTACACGTCCTTCCGTAGTGAGGTCGCAGCGAGGAGTAACTCTCAGCTGCTCGCTTAAGTGGGAACGGGAACCCAATCAGAAGCGGGGAGAATAATTATTAAAGATGGGAGACAGCTGTCCCGGAGCAGCTGAGCTAGACAGCTGGAGGTCAGGTGGCACTGTCAAACTATGAATCTAGTAAGACCCGGCAAGGAGTAGGAAGGAGCTGGAGCAGGACTGGACAACCTGAACGCAGAAGAGGACAGCGTTCAGGCCGTGACAGGTGATGCTGAATTGTCTTTTGTTAGTGACACTGAGACTGAACGAGGGGAGAATGAGTCTGAAGGGAATGTCTTGTCCATTGAATCCAACTGTGATTGTACAGAGCGTGCAGCTTCCTGGGTAGCTGAAATGACCAATGATGAGCCATGTGCTGTACAGCCCCAAACAAGTGACAATGTTGGAGATGGTGCCAGTGCTGTCAGATTCTGAGGAGTCTCATGGGAGTGACAGCAATATTGAAGGGGAAGTGCCTGTCCACAATGAGGACAAAGTCAATGATGGAAGTGAGCTACCTGAGAAAGCAGCAGAGCAGACCCAACCTCAGGCTCAGTCGACCAGTGAAAACACCTCTGGAGCTCCTGTGATTCATGAGATTGCCCCCCAGATTAATGCAATACATCAGATTAGAACAAGAGTTGGAAGAGTAGTGAAACCAGTGAACAGACTGATTCAGAACATGACACAAAAGAACTTACACACAAGCGTTGTGGTTGGTGGGTTTACTAGAAGTTTATTTTTGTAAGGAACACTGGGTTTCCAAAGCAGTTATACTGGCTTTATGTTATACATTTACGTTTATCTTACTGCAAGTCATGTACTTTGAATTGGTTCATATTCAGGGTAACATGCATTACAAAATAATAACTGTCATGATATTTGTTCGAGGGAGTGTATAAGGCACTTCTTTTGCAAGTGAACATTTGGGAGTCTGGTCAGCTTCCCTTTGTTAACTTTCCCTATGAGGTGGGAGACAAACATGTTGCACACATAAATGTACTGTAAATGACAGTTTATTCTACCCTCTGTACTCAGTCACACACCCTCATTTGAGAAGTTTGGGGGGGGCATGTAGCTGAGGCATTATATTTGTTATGTTTATTTTTAAATGAACTTCTTCAAAACTAGAGTAAAGTGACAATAGTAATAATCTAGTTCATTTTGAGTCAGTGGAACAATTTTTAATTTAGAGGTTCCGGTTTTCCTTGTTGTTAGTGGGTCATTGATTGGTGGGACACAGGAAATGGGCTCATTGCGCATGCAGGGGTTTTCCCGGAAAAAAACTGCGTGGACCCTGCACAGATGGGATGAGAGTGTGCTGCTGCTGTGTGTATCCCACTGATTAATGCCTGCCTTTCATAGAATAAATTGCCAGCTGTGAACCCACTGTTGGAGTTATTTCCCTACTCAACACAATGCAGACGCAGATAACCGTTTCTAGTCCGCTACATGTGCATTGATGTGGCCCAGCTTTGCCCCTAAACAATCCCAGGTGTGGCGGCATGAAATAATAAGGAGCGAACTGAGAGTTTTTAAGGGAGTTTATTAATCATACCGCCATCACAACACCCACTCCAGCGCCGTGCAGGTGCGCCGGAGCGGGCTCTCATCAGGAGACACGGAATGCGTGTCGTCAGAAGCAGTGGTCAGAGAGAGAGAGAGAGAGAGTTACAGAGCATATGCAGTTTTTATACCCCACTACAGACAATGCATTCACAGCAGTAGGTATGGACATTTGCATTTGAGAGTCACACATAACAATAGGAAGATTACTGGCCGGAATTCACCTCTGCTCTGGAGCTGTAGGACAAAAGAGGTTACAAGGCACATCTGTCATACCCGGCTCTAGGGAGCCGCGCAATGAGAGCCAAGGGCGAGCCAGTGAGTCGAGATGTTTTATTAAGGGTGAGGGATAAGGGATGAGGAGAGCACAGATACTCATACAGACGTACATTCACAGGTTGCACAGCGCAGGGGTAGGTAGCTCGTACCGGACATAGGGGTAACAAGGCGTGCATACTCACAGTGGGTTACAAACACAGGAATGCTGCAAGGGGAGTAGAGGCTGACACCAGACGAAGGGGCTTCAGCTTAGCAGTGCTTATGTCGCAGCCCCGAGTCATCGAGGCTGCTCCTCTTTATCCTCATTGGCAGCGCCCCAGCTGATGAGGACTAATTGGCCCCAGCCGTCCGTAATGCTGCCAGCTGGGAGCCTGCTGAGACGCTGCTCAATGGGAAGCAGGGATGAGGGAAAACATGGTCTGAGCGCCGAGACGGCATCTCAACCCATGGTGACAGAGCCCCCCCCTCAAGGTCGGGCTTCTGAACGACCAGAAACATCCCAGCCCCCCCCCCCCCCACCTAGGGCGGGAGGAAGGGAGGCAGGGCCGGAGGGGATGAAGCAAAGGGGAACACCAACAGGCCAATGTAGGGTAACAGGGCAAAAGAAAAACCCAAACACAGTACTCTACATCGCACCAAAAAAAGAGAAAAAAAAAACCCAGGGCACAAATGGGGAGAAAAACTGGGTCAGAACGCCGGTTACGCACTACTCAGAGAGTACCAACAATGCGTGACCCAGAGCAAGGAAAAAAAAAAAACACTAAAAAGGTAACAGGGCAAAAACGCTGAGAATGGTAAGTAAGGGGAAAACACAATACACAGCGCTAATATATATACATGCACACAGTCACCAAAAGAAGTGAAGGTGACTGGAGCAAACGGACAATTACAGAGCATGGTGTTAAGGAAAACAAAGCACATGACTCTATAATGAACAGCCAAAATTACAAACAGGGCACAAAAAGGAAATGCTGAGTGTGGGCAAAGGAAAACCCACAGCACTACGAATGTATAAATACACACAGTCACCTAAAAAAGTGAAAGTGACTGGAACGAACAGACAACTGCAGAGTATGGTCTGATAAGAAACAAAACACATAGCTCTACAATGCAAGGACAAGCTAAAAACAAGGTGCAAAAAGTAAAATGCTGCGTACGAGGAATGGAAAACACACAGCATTATGAATACATATCCACCAACAGGACAAAATATTACACCCGAGTGACCTTAACAATGATAAAAGAAAAAGTGACACCCGAGGAATATGGCAGGCAGAGTCCAAAAATAGCCGAGATGGCTCCGGAGAGCTCCCCGCCCATTGTCCAGTTGGCGAACCGGGGAAAAGGGAAATGTTCAGACGGCGAACTCCGGACCCAGATCCCAGGAGTCCAGTCCACCGGCAGCCGAACCAGGCCACCCAAAGGCAAACACAGACCAGCGGGGGGAACCAGATCACCGAACCGAAAGTTTTGTGGGTCGGGTCGTCGATCCGCATCACTCAACCACCAGGACCGTTGAGACGGACGAAGGGTCAGAGCGAGTTCCGGTGGAAGAGGCTCAGGGGAGAGCCGATGACGAGGGCGACGGGCGTCAGGCCGCAGGGAAACGGCCACCTCCTCACCGGACCTGGACAACACTGGGGCAGCACCCACGTTGGACCCCGATCGGGTCTCGGGCGAACCCACGTTGGACACTGCACCAGAACCGACCTCCAACGTCGAACCTGGACCCTCCAGCACCACAAGGAACAGCAACTCCTCGCCGGTGACCCTGGAAGAAGGCTCAGAAGAGAAAACAGAACCGGGATCAGGATCACCGGCAGCGCCAGAACCCGGCGAGACGAGCTCAGATGCAGCGGGCGGCTGCACCCGGCTCGTCTCCCCTAGAGACAGGCTGAAGTGCTCAAAGATAAAAAGGGAGAAAAGAAAGGAGAGCACTCGCCTGATCTCAGGTTCTGACGCCGTCCAGGACTGCGAAGATCCAGGATCCGTCGTCAGGAGGTCGTTGTCAGGCTCCCATCCAGCCGCGTCGGGCCCCGCAGCCAGCACGATGGTCAGCGCAGCTTGAGATTCCCCCAGCTCCGGTAACCCCGCCGACGATCCACTCGGCGTGAAGCCAGAAGAATCTCGTCCCGCTGGACCGAACCACTCCTCCGTGGAGACCCGGGGACACTTAGTCGTCGGCGCAGACTCCACGCAGCAGTCAGTCCCCCTCCTCCGTCCCTCTCCTTATCCCACCACGTTGACCCGGAGCCGGGGATCGCTCGGCGGAGAGAGAGACAGAGGATGCGGGATTAGGAACACAGGTTACAGCAGGTGGGGGGAGTTCAGGGAGCTGCGAACCCTGAACTCCAAGCAAATCATTAAACAGATGTGACAAAACTATGACTTGCCTGCCCCCTGGAGGTTGAGTATCGCCTGCTGTAGTGGATACTGCTTCTTCCTCTCCCCGCCCGGCGATAACGGAGGACCCCCCGGGAATTCGTCTGAGGATCGCTCGCGTTGTCTCCAGCAGAGAGCTCACCAGGCCAGGATTCCAGGCACACACAGCGGTCAGGAAGCGCGTCGAGGAGGAGGGGGAAACAGCCGGGATGAGCCAGCCCAAATGTCCAGGAATGACAGCGGAGGAATGAGGCTCAGGGAACGAGGCTGTGGAATCTCCACACTGACGAGACGAGGAGGTGACAGCTGCGTGGGGGAAGCGGTCCTGGCGGCAGCCCAGTACTGGATCCGGACGAGGTTCGTGCAGAGGTGACTCAGCAATGTGATGACGGCTATTCCCAGGGAACGAAGCGAGGGGGGAACCCAGGAATCGCCGCTCCTGGTCGGAGATCGAGGCGAGGAAGGCGTCGAGCACAGGAAAGCGTCGTAGCCCTGGAGTCCTCTCCACCAATCTCACTGCCGCCGCCACATGCCTGAAGATGGTGACAGGGAACACAGTGGAGCTCGCGACAGCCACTCAGCCCCAGACATAACTGCTGTCAGCTGCGGCTCCTTGAAGGGAATCCCGAGTGACGTAGCGCAGGTCGGGGAATGCCCTCTGGTTGGCGCGAACTCCCGGACTGGAATTGCAGCAGGAACGGGATCCCGAAGCGGGGGGCAACGTCATCCGCTTCGGCCTCCTGCCGGGATTTCCATCCAACCCGCGGAGCTTCTCCCGCTGTGTACCTGTGGCGTCTAACCTGGCACTGTCCTCGAGATGGTACACAGAATGAGGGTAACAGTCCAGGAGTTCCTCAGCACGGCCCGGATGCCAGCGTCTCGCGTTGGAGGCGTCGTGCAGGGTGAAGAGCGTCCCGTCGACAGCCTCCGAGATGGACCTCAGCTCGTCGCCCTGGCGCCGGGAGTGACTCCTGGGAAACGGCATGCTAGCAGCGCTGACACCCGGACAGAAAGGTACAGTTCCATGGCGACTCACGGCCGCTGGTAACTCGTCTGGCTGCGACATACTGTCATACCCAGCTCTAGGGAGCCGCGCAATGAGAGCCAAGGGCGAGCCAGTGAGTCGAGATGTTTTATTAAGGGTGAGGGATAAGGGATGAGGAGAGCACAGATACTCATACAGACGTACATTCACAGGTTGCACAGCGCAGGGGTAGGTAGCTCGTACCGGACATAGGGGTAACAAGGCGTGCATACTCACAGCGGGTTACAAACACAGGAATGCTGCAAGGGGAGTAGAGGCTGACACCAGACGAAGGGGCTTCAGCTTAGCAGTGCTTATGTCGCAGCCCCGAGTCATCGAGGCTGCTCCTCTTTATCCTCATTGGCAGCGCCCCAGCTGATGAGGACTAATTGGCCCCAGCCGTCCGTAATGCTGCCAGCTGGGAGCCTGCTGAGACGCTGCTCAATGGGAAGCAGGGATGAGGGAAAACATGGGCTGAGCGCCGAGACGGCATCTCAACCCATGGTGACAACATCAACATATTGTTATCAGTCCACAGATCACGCTGCTACGTTAATTGCTCCAGCTGAGCACTCTGCTTGTCCCAGTATGTTGTGGGGGTTACCCATACCAGGTTACTTTGCCAAATGCGTCACGAGCAGCCGCCATCATGCATTTGTGAAAAGGTCCATGGAAGTGCAACATCACACTACAAGAAAAGTTTGTTGGCCATGCTGCACTAATAATGGTTCACCTCATGGAATCATTCAAAGGCACCACTGGTTTGCCTTATTTATTTATTTATTTATTTATTTTGTAGCTTTAAGTGAATTTGACTATTGGTGTCTAATTTAAGTTGATATTGATTGATGGGAAGAGTACCTATTCACTTATGTTGGGGTTTGGAAATTTACTTGATTTGTCAAGGCATTTAAGTTATGTTGAACTAATTAATTTGACTTGGAGTCGAAAAAGCAATCATGATAAGTTTCATTAATGAATTGAATTTATTTAAAACATTTATAAATCCAGTATTGATGTAAGTTTTCACGCTGAGAAATGGGATTTAAATAATATTTGCACATTATTTATCTTTGAAGGTTCTTAACTTGTCCTCTCCCTGTTCTGAAAAAAAGAGAGTAGAAAGTACTGGCAGTTGCCAGTGCTACCCCTCAGTCTGCTGGCATTAAGAGCACTGCTGGCTGAATTTTTTCTGCAAAGTCATCCAAAATGGAAATTGTCCCAGATTTTTCAGAGGTGCAACTATGGGATCGATTCAAAAAGCCTACATCATATCCTTGACAAGTCATGACATTTACAAGGTTTTTTGAAAGTTGACCTTGACCTGAGGTGAGACAAAAGACAGAACTGTGGTATCAATATGAAACATGTATGGCAATGTTAACTTGACTTTTTAAAGGGCAAACCCATAGGTTGAGGTGAGGATCCCAACATGAACCTATGTAGCAAGCTTGGTGACCCTAGCTCTCTTTGTTCTTGAAATATACAGTACCAGTCAAAAGTTTGGACACACTTATTTATTTTGAATGAGTAGATATATCCACACTTTTGACAGGTAGTGTACTTTACATGGCATTTTGAGCTTGACCTTGCAATCTCAAAACCATAGTCACAATTCAGGGTCACAGGGTGAACCTGTGGATAAAGTTTGGTGACTGTAGCTTTACTCATTCTATAATAATAGGGCATTGTCATGGTGTGGTCCTCGCGGACCACTAATGAGATGCTATAGGCAGCCGTAGAGTTTGCATATTTATTAAAGGAAGACAAGGATACAAAATAATGAGCCACATGGAGCAAAACACAAATAAAGACTAAGACTAGGACACACCAACGATAAACTGAGAACTAGGAAGACTGATGGGAAACAAGGATACAACACTTACATGCGAATAGCAAAGGTGGAACTTAACGCTGAAAGGAACTGGCTTCAGACGTAGGGAAACCAGTCTGGATAAGGCGAGGTCACAGCCCCGAATGACAGATGCTGCTCCCTTAAATAGGGTAAGATAATTAATCAGCTGATGAGGCGTCATCAGCTGAATCAAATCAACGCCAGCTGTCACTGCCGAGCTCGGCTCTGACAGCCGGAAGCCCCGCAGAAACGCTGTCAAAATAAGATAGCCCTCAAGGAATTAATAAAGAATGGGAAGAAAATATTGCATGACCCAAGCGCGGACGAGATCGGCACTCAGACCATGACAGTACTCCCCCCTGAAGGAACGCACTCCGGGCGTAAACGTAACATCCAAGCCTCTCCTCCCCCCCAAAAGGCAAGAAGGCCCACCCAGGGCAGGGGGAGGAGAAAAAAAAGGCTAGGAGGGCTAGAACCAGAAAACACCGTAACAAAGGAAAAAAAAACAAAAAAACAAAAGAGGGCAACAATGATAATCAAAATGACGAGATAAACACCCAGAAAAACAAGGCAGAACATGATACAACAATCTCTAAGCAAAGCTGAAACCAAAAAGAATATCACATTCTGACTAATGAACAAAAATACAGGTACGTACAAAAACATACCGTACCCTAAAACACACTGAGCAGCAAATATTGTCCATATTACAAATAGGTAAAGACAACAAAAAAAACCCTCTCAGACTACAGAGGGAACAAGAAAACTGAAATGCAGGCACATAATAACCAGTAACCCAATACTATCAGGGGGAAAAAAAAATAACGCTACAGAGCGGCAAACGATACATAGGTCAATAAGGATCAGAAAAAAAAAACACCAAAGCATCCCCGAAGATACAGAGGAGAGCAAAAAACAGGGATGACAGAGCGGTGATAAATACAGTTCAGTATAGTTCAAATGGCAAAGAAAACACAGGAGCATCCCTAATATTATAAAGAAGAGCAAAAATACAGGGATGACGACAGGCAGAGCACAATGAACAACAAGAACAAACAATTCGGGAGGTCTACCTGCATCCAGCATTCAAATTGCCAACAGGGGAAGAAGAATGAGTTTGGGCGGTCTACCCCAGTCCCAGACCCGGAGAAACAGTACCTCTGGCGGCTGGACCAGGTCGCCGAACAAAGAGTCTGGTTTGTCGGGTGGCCGACCCAGAACGCCAAATGGGCGAAGCCGTTTCCCAGGCGGCCGACCAGCGTCATCAGGCCACCAGGTCTGCAGGGGAGAACTCAGAGGCGGCCTCCCTATCGCGAGGAATAGCGAGGGAGAGCCGAGCCGATTACGGGGAATCCTCGTGGTACCCGATGGAGGGAAAATGGAAATGGGGAAAGGATGAGGGACCAGTCCGGCGTAGACTGGCAGAGGATCTGCAACTCCTTCTCTGAACTCCACACGGACTGGTGCTGCGCTTTTGTTGGATCCCAAGCGGGACCGTGCTGCACCCACGACGGACCCCAACTGGGCCAGAACCACACCCACGATGGACCCCGATTGAGTCAATGTAGCATCCACAACGGACCCCAATTGGGTCAGAGCTGCACCCATGACGGACCCCGACTGGGCTGGCGCAGCACCAGGGACGGCCTCCAAACCCAAACCTGGAACCTCCAGAACAGCAACCGGAATCGACTCAACACTGGTGACCCTGGGAGAAGGCTCAGGAGAAGAAAGAGAACCGGGATCAGGATCACCAGCAGCGACAAAGCCCAGCGAGACAAGCTCGAATGCAGCGTACGGCTGCACCAGGCTCGTCTCCCCGAGAGACAGGCAAAAATGCTCCAGAATAGACAGGTGAAAGACAAAATAGAGCACTTGCCTGATCTCGAGTTCTGCCGCCGTCCAGGACTTCGGCGATCTGGGTTCAGCAAGTCGCGGACCACTAATGAGACGCTATAGGCAGCCGTAGAGTTTGCATATTTATTAAAGGAAGACAAGGATACAAAATAATGAGCCACATGGAGCAAAACACAAATAAAGACTAAGACTAGGACACACCAACAATAAACTGAGAACTAGGAAGACTGATGGGAGACAAGGATACAACACTTACATCCGAATATCGAGGGCAGAACTTATCGCTGAAAGGAACTGGCTTCGGATGTAGGGAAACCAGTCTGGATAAGGTGAGGTCGCAGCCCCGAGTGACAGACGCTGCTCCCTTAAATAGGGCAAGATAATTAATCAGCTGATGAGGCGTCATCAGCTGAATCAAAGCAATGCCAGCTGTCACTGCCGAGTTTGGCTCTAACAGCCGGAAGCCCCGCAGAGACAATGTTAAAATAAGAGCTCAGAGAGCCCTCAAGGAATTAATAAAGAATGGGAAGAAAATACTACATGACCCGAGCGCGGACGAGATCGGCGCTCAGACCATGACAGGCATAGGGAATACAAGGTTTGACCTTTGACCTTTTGACCTCAAACCCATAGTGAGAGGTCAGGGTGAACCTGTCTACAAAGTTTGGTGGTCCTAGCTTTCTTTATTCCTGAGATATACGTAATTTATATGGCATTTTGACCTTGACCTTGCAATCCCAAAACCATAGTCACAATTCAGGGTCAAAATGTGAACATGTGTTCCAAATCTGGGACCCTAGCTTTACTTGTTCTATAGTAATAGTGCAAAGGGAATGCTAACCTTGCCCTTTGACCTAAAACTCATACACCACGTTCCAAATTATTATGCAAATGATATTTGTCTCTGATTTTCCTAAATAGTCAATGCAAATGAAAGTCACTATAGTTTTCAAGTCATCAACCGTTAGAGCATAATTCAGATTTTATTGAACAAATCTCCCAATGATAACTGTTTTTTTTTTGCAAAAATAAAAAAACAAAACAAAATGCACTGTTCCAAATTATTATGCACAACAGTTTCAAAACATTTTATTGATTGTAAAGAAATCGAAATGGTCATTTGTGAATTTGCAGCGTTAGGAGGTCATATTTACTGAAATCAAAAGTTATTTCAATCAAAAACATCTTAACAGGCCAAATCACATGTTAACATAGGACCCCTTCTTTGGCATAACCTTCACAATTCTTGCATCCATTGAACTTGTGAGTTTTTGGAGATTTTCTGCTTGAATTTCTTTGCAAGATGTCAGAAAAGCCTCCCACAGCTGCTGTTTTGATGTGAACTGCCTCCCACCCTCATAGATCTTTTTCTTAAGGATGCTCCAAAGGTTCTCAATAGGGTTGAGGTCAGGGGAGGATGGGGGCCACACCATGAGTTTCTTTCCTTTTATGCCCATAGCAGCCAATGACACAGAGATATTCTTTGCTGTATGAGATGGTGCTTTGTCATGCATGAAGATAATCTTGCTACGGAAGGCACGGTTCTTTTTTTGTACCATGGAAGAAAGTGCTCAGTCAGAAACTCTATATACTTTGCCAAAATCATTTTTACACCTTCAAGGACCCTAAGGGGGGCTCCCAGCTCTCTCCATATGGTTCTGGCCCAAAACATGACTCCACCACCTCCTTGCTGACGTCGCAGCCTTGTTGGGACATGGTGGCCATCCACTACGCCATCCATCTGGACCATCCAGGGTTGCACGGCACTCATCCATAAACAAGACTGTTTGAAAATTAGTCTTCATGTATTTCTGGGCCCACTGCAACCATTTCTGCTTGTGAGCATTGGTTAGGAGTGGCCGAATAGTAGGTTTATGCACAACTGCAAGCCTCTGGAGGATCCTACACCTTGAGGTTCGTGGGACTCCAGAGGCACCAGCAGCTTCAAATACCTGTTTGCTTCTTTGTAATGGCATTTTAGCAGCTGCTCTCTTAATCCAAAGAATTTGTCTGGTAGAAACCTTCCTCATTATGCCTTTATCTGCACAAACCCATCTGTGCTCTGAATCAGCCACAAATTTCTTCACAGTATGATAATCACTCTTAAGTATTCATGAAATATCTTTTTTTTCCCTTGTCCTGTCAGGCAGCTAGGTGAGCAGAACAGAAATCTGCTACCTTTATTGTGCCAAAACAGATTTACTTTGCCAAAAGAAGCTTTATACAGTACCTATCTATGTACTGTATATTGTTGTAAACTCCTCTTGTAATAACTTTTAATATCCATCCATCCATCCATCTTCTACCACTTTTCCGGAGGTCCGGGTCGCGGAGGCAGCAGTTCAAGCAGAGAAGCCCAGACTTCCCTCTCCCCAGCCACCTGCTCCAGCTCTTCAGAGGGGATACCAAGGCGTTCCCAGACCAGCTGGGAGACATAGTCTCTCCACCAAGTCCTGGGTCTGCCCCGGGGTCTCCTCCCAGTGGGACGTACCTGAAACACCTCAAGTGGGAGGCGTCCAGGAGGCATCCTAATCAGATGCCCATACCACCTCAACTGACTCCTTTCAATGTGGAGGAGCAGCGGTTCTACTCTGAGCCTCTCCCGGATGACTGAGCTCCTCACCCTATCTCTGAGGGTGAGTCCAGCAATCCTACGGAGAAAGCTCATTTCCGCCGCTTGTATCCGCGATCTCGTTCTTTCGGTCATTACCCAAAGCTCGTGACCATAGGTGAGAGTAGGGACGTAGATTGACTGGTAAATCGACAGCTTTGCCTTAGAACTAAGCTCCCTCTTCACCACAACAGACCGGTACAACGTCGGCATCACTGCAGATGCTGCTCCGATCCGTCTGTCGATCTCTCGCTCCATTTTCCCCTCACTCGTGAACAAGACCCCAAGATACTTAAACTCCTCCACTTGGGGCAGGAGCCTGTCCCCAACCCGGAGAGGACAATCCACCTTTTTCCGGCTGAGGACCATGGACTCGGACTTGGAGGTGCTGATTCTCATCCCAGCCGCTTCACACTCAGCGGAAAACCGTCCCAGCAAGAGCTGTAGGTCATTGCTGGATGAAGCCAACAGGACAACATCATCTGCAAACAACAGAGATGACATCCTGTGGTCACCAAGCATGACACCCTCCATTCCCTGGCTGAGCCTAGAAATCCTGTCCATAAAAATTATGATCAGGATCGGTGACAAAGGGCAGCCCTGGCGGAGTCCAACTCTCACTGGGAATGACTCCGACCGAGTGTTGGCAATACGAACCAAACTCTCACAACGGTCGTACAGAGACCGAATAGCTCGTAACAACAAGCCCGATACCCCATACTCCTGAAGCACCCCCCCACAAAAATCCACGAGGGACGCGGTCAAATGCCTTCTCCAAGTCCACAAAACACATGTAAACTGGTTGGGCAAACTCCCACGAACCCTCAAGAATTCTCGAGAGGGTAAAGAGCTGGTCCGATGTGCCACGGCCAGGACGAAAACCACATTGCTCTTCCTGAATCCGAGGTTCGACCAACGGCCGGACTCTCCTCTCCAGTACCTTGGCATAGACCTTCCCAGGGAGGCTGAGGAGTGTGATCCCTCTAAAGTTGGAGCACACCCTCCGGTCCCCTTTTTTGAAGACAGGAACCACCACCCCGGTTTGCCATGCCAAAGGCACTGCCCCCGACCTCCACGCAATGTTGCAGAGGCGTGTCAACCATGACAACCCAACAACATCCAGGGCCTTGAGGTACTCAGGGCGAATCTCGTCCACCCCCGGGGCCCGGCCACCAAGGAGATTTTTAACCACCTTGGCAACCTCAGCCCCTGTGATAGGCAAGTCATCCCCCTCGTCCCCAAACCCTGCTTCCTCTGTGGAAGGTGTATCAGTGGGATTGAGGAGATCCTCGAAGTATTCCTTCCACCGCCCGACGATATCCTCAGTTGAAGTCAACAGTGTCCCATCCGCACCATACACAGTGTGGACGGGGAGCTGCTTTCCCCTCCTGAGCCGCCGAACAGTTTGCCAGAATCTCTTTGAAGCCGACCGAAAGTCTTGTTCCATGGCCTCACCGAACTCCTCCCATACCCGCGTTTTTGCTTCAGCAACCACCCGAGCTGCACTCCGCTTGGCCTGCCGGTACACCTCAGCTGCTTCGGGAGTCCCACAAGCCAACCAAGCCTGATAGGACTCCTTCTTCAGCTTAATGGCCCCCCTCACCACTGGTGTCCACCACTTGGTTCGGGGGTTGCCACCACGAGATGCACCGACCACCTTGCGGCCGCAGCTCTGGGCCGCCGCTTCAACAACAGAGGTGGAGAACATGGCCCATTCAGACTCCATGTCTCCAGACTCCCTCGGAATGTGGTTGAAGTTCTTCCGGAGGTGGGAGTTGAAGACCTCCCGGACAGGGGCCTCAGCCAGACGCTCCCAGCACACCCTCACTATACGTTTGGGTCTACCAGGTCTGAATGGCTTCCTCCCCTGCCATCGGATCCAACTCACCACCAGGTGGTGATCAGTTGACAGCTCTGCACCTCTCTTTACTCGGGTGTCCAAGACATACGGTCGCAGGTCTGATGATATGATAACAAAATCGATCATCGACCTGCGACCTAGGGTGTCCTGGTGCCAGGTGCACATATGGACACCCTTATGCTTGAACATGGTGTTCATTATGGACAGACTGTGGTTAGCACAGAAGTCCAATAACTGAACACCACTCGGGTTCAGATCGGGCAGGCCGTTCCTCCTAATCACCCCCCTCCAGGTTTCACTGTCATTGCCCACGTGCGCATTGAAGTCCCCCAGTAGGACAATAACTTTTAATACTTTATTTAAAATATTTTACCCATGAAGGACCCGACAGGATGGGGAATGGGGAAAGGAAGTGTGGGGAGGAGGAAAGAAAAGGAAGAGGAACAGACAAAAAAGAAAAACAAGACAACAACTAAAACAAACAGAAGACATTACTGCTTCTTTCACCAAAGAGGTCTCAACATGAGTCTGGTATCTGCACCTGTTACAGGGGAGACATTTGTGTGTGTGCATCCGTGTGCATGTATATGAAAGCACGCGCAAAATAAGTGTGTGCATGTGAGTGGTTTGTCAAGAAACATACGAAGAGGGCGGCCGGTCGCAGCAACTCCCCCCCCCCCCCCGGAAACTCTGAACAGGCAAGGCAACGCCTCCAACCCCCACAGGGCACAAATGTCCGAGGCCAACAAGCCCCAGGAAAGCCAGGCATCTGCCCCGGGAGGGATGACCGAGGGAGGCCAGGCCATCAGGCGGCTGGCACAGCCAGCCCACACCCCCAGGCCCGCCAACCCCTTGCCCCCCTAGCAGGGTCAATGCCAGCCCCTGGACCCTAGGTGCCTTTAGGCTAGTGTCCCCACCCCCCGGGCCGGAGACCGACCCGCGCCCCTGGTGCGAGCCCCCCACCCCCACCCCCACCCCCACCACTGCACACCCCGGGGACCCCCACACCCAAAGAAGCCCCCCCATCCAGGGGAGCCCACATAGCTAAGAGACACTACCCCCTCAATCCAGCATCTCCCGACTAACAGACACACTCATTCCCACACATTCACACCCTCACGTTCTCATACGCACCCACATGCACTCACTCACTCTCACTCACCCTCTCCCCCACACAATCCCACACTTGCACTCCCGGACCCACCCATTCTCTCTCAATCCTGTACCTGCTCAATCTCGCTCTCACTCGCCCTCAGGGTCATCCACACTCACTCACGTTCACCCATACACGCACTCGCACTCACACTCCAACCTACTTACATCCATTCGTGCCCTCCCCCACACAGTCACCCACCCTCATTCACTCTTATTACTCAGGGCAACCACGACGGCCGGGCAGACCACCGACGCAGGCCAGCAGCCACCACCCCTGCCAACCCACCCCAGGGCGGCCGCGGCCACAGAAGCAGACCACCACCCCCAGCACCCACCCGAGCGACTGATCAGTGGACCATTGCAGGCACTCTGAGATGCCACCCGACATGCAAAGCGCCACACAAAACCAACCCACCATCACCATCTCTACTCATCACGCCCTCACTCTCGCTTGCTCTCTTGTTCAATCCCTCTCTCACTCCCTTGCTCATATCTATTCATTCGGTAACACCCAGGGATTTTGACAGCATGATGGGGTCCCAGACCCCCCACCGGGCCCCCAGGCCCTGGGCAGAAGAAGGGTAACGGGGTAGGAAAGACCCCCACCCCCTCCCCCTTGCACAAATCATGATAGGTGTGTGTCAGCTGTATGATGTGTGTGTGCAGGTGTGTGAACTTTCATAGTGCAGTTTAAATTTGGGAGATGGTGGTTGGAGCACCACTAGCCACTGTGATAGGCAGTGGGGCTCCCATCCCCCCAAGCCCTCAGTGTCTAAAATGCAATTAAAATTGAGTTGAGGGCGGCCCCACTGCACAGGTGAGGTATCCCCTTCACCGACACAGTGCGGTAACCCCCACCCCAAAACCCTAAATGTATCCAAGAAGATGAATGGGAGGGAGGTGGTCCAAAAGGGAGCCTGAACCCCCAGTAACCAGCTTGCAAACTGGTTCAGGAGGCCACCCACTGCCCCCAAATCCAAGCTGAGGGCGAGGGCCACCAGGCTGAGCAACCCAGGATGCACCAGCATCGCACCCCGGTGCTCCCAGCACCACAAACATGATGGAGCAGCCACACCCACTCCCACTCATCTTGCACACATGAACATACACAACAACAACAGTCACAGTAGTGAACAATAGGCCAGACCCATACAGTGCCACACACGCCAAGCGACACTCCCGAGAGCCTACAGCAAGCCCACCAACGACCCACCCCAGACATACACCGACAGCAGCAGGCCGCCCCGCAGCCACAGCCACTCCGGAGCAAACCAACGGCAACCCGACGGCCAACCCGCACCAATACCCCCCCCCCCCCCCGGCGACCACCCCTAAGCACCCCACACATCCGGCGCCAAAGACACCAGAGGCAATGCGACAAAGAGCCCCACCCCGTGACACAATGGCAGGGCGGCCGGGACAAGCAGGCCCTGAATCATCAACCCCCAGGCCACTAGATGGTCTGCCCCACCCCTGCCACCCAACAAGGTTCCCCACACACACACAAATTCTCCACACCCACACATCCACCCACAGGTATCTACACCCACACACACACACCTGCCCACCCTCATGTGCACACACACACACACACACACACACACACCATCACACATGCTCACCTACACCAACACACAGCCCCACATGCCCACACACAACACACATGCGCACGCACCCACACCCACAGCCGCACCTGCACACACACACACAAACCCACTCACACCCACACTCATGTGCACCTGCATGTGCACACACACTCACACACGTACACACACACACACACACACGCACCTGCAGGCCCTGGAGGACGGGGAGGGCGACCCCCCAGGACAGAGGCACCAGTCCCAGACCGACACCAGGGCCTCGGGGATGGCATAACCCCACCGTGCAAGGACGCACCGAGGCTGGCCCACACCACCAGTGCACACCCAATCCCAACCCAGAGGGGGAACGCCCCCCCCCCCCCCCAGCACCAGGGGCCCAGGGCCAGACCAAGCCCCACCCGGGAGGCAAGGCCAGCCAGCCCGGGGCCACGGCCCATCCCACAGCCCCCCCACCAACCCCCCAGGCCAGACACACAGCCACCCCAGAACAGGCTCCCCAGACACCAGCCCCAGTGGGTCACAGAAACGCCTCGTGGTCAGGGCGCAGCCAGCCGCCAGAGGCATCAAGGAGAGCAAACTACCACCCCTCAGGTTATAGAATTAATAAGTGAGGACCAGAGAGAATTGAATTCAGCCAATTGGTTATGTGAGGAGGCAGACATTCTCTCCAGGCTAATATAATCCAATAGTAGGTTGTTATAGTGGGTCGTGCATAAATTATTTCTTGATTTCCAATTCATGAGGATAGTTTTCTTTGCAATGCATAAGGCAAGTTTTCATGAAATAGCTAATGTTTTCATACCTTGTCCAAGGCATAGCACTATTTGATGCTTTTCGGCAGCAGAGAGATCCTTTTTCTTTCCCATATTGCTTGAAACCTTTGGCATGCTTAATAATGTGGAACATCCTTCTTAAGTAGTTTTCCTTTAATTGGGCTCACCTGGCAAACTAATTATAACAGGTGTCTGAAATTGATATCAGTGATCCAAAGAGCCCTGAGACACAATACCATCCATGAGTTTAATTGAAAACCAAAAAATTTAATGTTTATGACACTAAAATCCTATCTGCATAATAATTTGGAATGCGGTGTAGTCAGAGGTCAGGGTCTAACCCATCCAAGATATTTCTTAGATATGTCATCTTTGGTATCTACTGTATATGTGAAGCCAACATTATTTCTTTCTTTTGTTGTCGTGTTCACACGATTTAGGGAAAAACAGAGGTCACCCAAATTTGAAATCGCCTGAGATTTTCCATAGATACAACTATGGTATTGTTTTGAAAAGCTTACATCATTTCTTTCTATAGTTATCGCATTTACAGCCGTGGACAAAATTGTTGGTACCCCTCTGTTAATGAAAGAAAAACCCACAATGGTCACAGAAATAACTTGAAACTGACAAAAGTGGTAATAAATAAAAATTCTATGAAAATTAACCAATGGAAATCAGGCAATGCTTTTGAATTGTGGTTCAACAGAATTACTGTAAAAAACAAACTCATGAAACAACCCTGGACAAAAATAATGGTACCCCTAGAAAAGATTGAAAATAATGTGACCATAGGGACATGTTCAACCAAGATGTGTCCTCTAATTAACATCACAGATATCTACAAACTTGTAATCAGTCAGTCGGCCTATTTAAAGGGTGACAAGTAGTCACTGTGCTGTTTGGTGACATGGTGTGTACCACACTGAACATGGACCAGAGGAAGCAAAGGAGAGAGTTGTCTCAGGAGATTAGAAAGAAAATTATAGACAAGCATGTTAAAGGTAAAGGCTATAAGACCATCTCCAAGCAGCTTGAAGTTCCTGTGACTACAGTTGCACATATTATTCAGAAATTTAAGATCCACAGGACTGTAGCCAACCTCCCTGGACGTGGCCGCAGGAGGAGACGGATAATAAGAATGGTAACAAAAGAGCCCAGAACAACCTCTAAACACATTCAAGATGAACTCCAAGGTCAAGGTACATCAGTGTCAGATCGCAACATCCGTCGTTGTTTGAGCCAAAGTGGACTTCATGGGAGACGACCAAGGAGGACACCACTGTTGAAAACAAATCATAAAAAGGCCAGACTGGAATTTACCAAACTGCATGTTGACAAGCCACAGAGCTTCTGGGAGAATGTCCTATGGACAGATGAGACAAAACTGGAACTTTTTGGCAAGGCACATCAGCTCTATGTTCACAGGCGCAAAAATGAAGCATACCAAGAAAAGAACACTGTCCCTACTGTGAAACATGGAGGAAGTTCTTTTATGTTCTGAGGCTGCTTTGCTGCATCTGGCACAGGGTGTCTTGAATCTGTGCAGGGTACAATGAAATCTCAAGACTATCAAGGTATTCTAGAGAGAAATGTGCTGCCCAGTGTCAGACAGCTTGGTCTCAGTCGCAGGTCATGGGTCTTGAAACAGGATAATGACCCAAAACACACAGCTAAAAACACCCAAGAATGGCTAAGAGCGAAACATTGGACTATTCTAAAGTGGCCTTCTATGAGCCCTGATCTAAATCCTATTGAACATCTGTGGAAGGAGCTGAAACATGCCGTCTGGAGAAGGCACCCTTCAAACCTGAGACAACTGGAGCAATTTGCTCATGGGGAGTGGGCCAAAATACCTGCTGAGAGGTGCAGAAGTCTCATTGACAGTTACAGAAATCATTTGATTGCAGTGATTGCCTCAAAAGGTTGTGCAACAAAATATTAAGTTAAGGGTACCATCATTTTTGTCCAGGCCTGTTTCATGAGTTTGTTTTTAAAATAATTCTGTTGAACCACAATTCAAAAGCATTGTCTGATTTTCATTGGTTAATTTTCATAGAATTTTTATTACCACTTGTCAGATTCAAGTTATTTCTGTGACCATTGTGGGTTTTTCTTTCATTAACAGAGGGGTACCAACAATTTTGTCCACGTGTGTAGAAGGTAGGTATTGATGTCACCTACAGTGGTGTGAAAAAGTGTTTGCCCCCTTCCTGATTCTCATTTTTTTGTATGTTTGTCACACTTAAATGTTTCAGATCATCAAACAAATTTAAATATTAGACAAAGATAACAAGTAAACACAAAATGCAGTTTTTAAATGAAGGTGTTTATTATTAAGGGTAAAAAAAAATCTAAACCTACATGGCCCTGTGTGAAAAAGTAATTGCCCCCCCGTTAAACCATAAATTCCTTCTTGCCTTGAGAGAGAGCAGTCACATTTTTCTTCCCTCCTCCCCTGCCTTCCTAATCTATTCCCAGCTTTTGCAATGTTGCGTTTTTGTCTGTGTTTAGTCGCTCTTCTTCTGCTGAATCTTAATCTAAATGGAAATTATGGATTTGGAAGCGGCTTAAATGTGCTATTGTCACTATTTTTCAACAAGAATTGGGCCAAGGGGGAGCCCAAAAATTGGAACCTACGAGGAGACTCATGGACATTGGAATTCATGCGTCTGTGGAAACATTATTGGTTATGATCTCAGGACTTCTATTTTTGGCTGTGGAGTTCCCTGATGCATCAGAAATTGAAGGAAGGTGAGAGAGCTGATCAAAGCGGACCCGGCAAGCTCCTTCATCAGATTCGACCAGTTGGGGAGGGCATGAGTAGCGGCAAACGGTGAACTGAATGACAGTGATTCAGTGAAGGAATACATCTGAAGCCCTGTGCTCTCCATGGAAAAACAGTTTAAGCCTGCACATATAATGGAAGCACAGAATTACACGGGTGAGGACAAATTCTATTCTCTGAGTGCACTGTGCTGATTTGATTTGATTTGACCTTGATTGCCCCGTGTTTACATTCCTCCTGATTGAGATAAGCGGAAGGACCGGCTCTTATGTCTACCCAAACAATCAACAATCAGTTGTTTGTCGTCAGCGGATTGGACCCTCAAGGACAATGCCCATGTGCCTTCTGCAAGCAAGAGAGAGAGCAAGAGAGATAGACTCTGGACTCTGGACTTGTTTATAAGTCACATGATTATAACATCTATCCACTGCCAGGAGGCGCCCTCTGCTGCTCACTAACAACTGTTACATTTACACTACACAATGCATACAACACTACATGCATACAATACACTGCCTCTCAACTTTTGTGTGTGATCTCCTGCTAAATGTCTGCTAAATGTGCATTGAGGGTTTTTTTTTGCCTGCAATCAAAATTTCGCTCACTTGCCGAGCATCATTCTGATAAAACATGTGTTTTTTTTCTCTCGCCTACTGTGTCATATCCATTTTCTTTTCTTTTTTTTCCTTTTTTCTTTATGACTGGCGTCTAGCGGCTGCCCCGGCCTTGAATGCGCTCTGCAGAGCGTGCCCAAATGCCAAGTCACATTTCGTTACCTTGTATTCATACATGTGTAATGACAATAAAGTTGAATCTCAATCTCAATCTCAAATTAACTGTGGTTTATTACGTCTTTGGAAAGCTGAGTTCTATTTCTCTAGCCACACCCAGGCCTGATTACTGCCACACCTGTTGTCCATCAAGAAATCACTTAAATAGGACCTGCCTGACAAAGTGAAGTAGACCAAAAGATCCTCTAAAGCTAGACATCATGCTGTGATCCAAAGAAATTCAGGAAGAAATGAGAAACAAAGTAATTGAGATCTATCAGTCTGGGAAAGGCTATAAAGCCATTTCTAAAGCATTGGGACTCCAGTGAACCACAGTGAGCGCCATTATCCACAAATGGCAAAACATGGAACAGTGGTGAACTTTCCCAGGAGTGGCCGGCCAACCAAAATTACCCCAAGAGCACAGCGATGACTTATCCAAGAGGGTCACAAAAGACCCCACAACAACATCCAAAGAACTGTAGGCCTCGCTTGCCTCAGTTAAGGTCAGTGTTCATGACTCCACCATAAGAAAGAGACTGGGCAAAAATGGCCTGCATGGCAGAGTTCCAAGACGAAAACTACTGCTGAGCAAAAAGAACATAAAGGCTCATCTCAGTTTTGCCAGAAAACATCTTGATGATCCCCAAGACTTTTGGGAAAATACTCTGTGGACTGACGAGACAAAAGTTGAACTTTTTGGAAGGTGTGTGTCCCATTACATCCAGCGTAAAAATAACACAGCATTTCAGAAAAGGAACGTCATGCCACCAGTAAAATATAGTGGTGGTAGTGTGATGGTCTGGGGCTGTTTTGCTGCTTCAGGACCTGGAAGACTTGCTGTGGTAAATGGAACCATGAATTCTGCTGTCTACCAAAAAATCTTGAAGGAGAATGTCCAGCCATCTGTTGGTGACCTCAAGCTGAAGCGCACTTGGGTTCTGCAGCAGGACAATTATCCAAAACACACCAGCAAGTCCACCTCTGAAAGGCTTAAGACAAACAAAATGAAGACTTTGGAGTGGTCTAGTCAAAGTCCTGACCTGAATTCGACTGAGATGCTGTGGCATGGCCTTAAAAAGGTGGTTCATGCTCGAAAACCCTCCAATGTGGCTGATTCACAGCAATTCTGCAAAGATGAGTGGGCCAAAATTCCTCCACAGCGCTGTAAAAGACTCATTGCCAGTTATCACAAATGCTTGATTGCAGTTGTTGCTGCTAAGGGTGGCCCAAGCAGTTATTAGGTTTAGAGGGCAATCATTTTTTCACACAGGGCCATGTAGGTTTGGATTTTTTTTTCCCCCTTAACAATAAACACCTTCATTTAAAAACTGCATTTTGTGTTTACTTGTGTTATCTTTGTCTAATATTTAAATTTGTTTGATGATCTGAAACATGTAAGTGTGACAAACATACAAAAAATGAGAAATCAGGAAGGGGGCAAACACTTTTTCATACCACTGTGTGCTCATTTGCCTGGCGGGGTGACAACAATACCCCTTCAGCCTTTTATAGAGACTGAACTGTAACAAAGGAAAAGGGGTGAGTTGTTCTGTGCATCGTTTGGAAAAATCTTCACTTTTTTCAAGTTTGGGCAGGAGCTGGGAAGAAAACCTAAATATAGATTGACAATATTCCTTACTAAAAATAGATAGCTTAGGCCTTAGGCTAAGATAAAATGCTGTACTACAATTATTTTAATAGGGTGTTGTACATTTGGTTCAACCTACTGAGAGAAATAAAGGAGGAGGATGACTGAAAGTTTCCTGTTGAAGGCAGGTGTCAAATTTAAAAAAAGAAAAACTTAGCTTATTTACACAGATATTGCAGGTGGAGTATTTCCTCAGAAATGTTTTTACTCCAAGTTGACTGGTTTTTTTTTTCCTTTTCTAAATTATTTGTCAGATTGATCTTGTGTGCATTTCAATTCTTCATATCAGCTCAAACCATTTATCTTGATAAATTTTAGTGGGACTTGTTGAAATTTTAATTCAGCATTTGTAAAAATCCAATTGAATCAGAGCTACAGATTTGATTAATAGTAGCACATTGCTCTTGCATGCTGTCACTGAACCCGGTTACATGCCACAACAAGAAAAGCACTCAGAGAGCGCATACCTCTGCCAAGGCTCCTTCAGTCCCTCATGGGTCACCTATAAAATGTAATGGGTTCGAGTGTAGACCACGAGCCAGTTCTGGTGAAAATTGCATCAAAGTCTATCCAGTAGTTTTAGGGGATTCTTGCTAACACACTGAGAAGATAAGAGACTTGGTGGACATATGCATTCTTGTATCATCACCAGAATGTTATGGGTTCCTCTCTAGACCAAGGACCACCTCTGGTGAAAATTTCATCCAAATCCATCAAGCAGTTTTTGTGTAATCCTGCTGCACAAATACAAACAAGGTCCTTGGTGGAGGTATGCACTCTCAGATCATCACCAAAATTTATTGGGTTCATCCCTGGCCCAAGAACTACCTCTGGTGAAAATTTCATCAAAACCCATCCAGCAGTTTTTGCATAATCCTGCTAACAGGAAGACAGTTGGACTGTCATATCCGGCTCTAGGGAGCCGGGCAATCAGAGCCAGGGGCAAGCCAGTGAGTCGTGATATTTTATTCAGGGAAAAGGGGAAGGGATGAGGAGAGCACAGATACTCATGCAGACGTACACTCACAGGTTGCACAGCGCAGAGGTAAGCAGCTCGTACCGGACGTGGGGGTAACAAGACGTACATACTCACAGCGGGATACAAACACAGGAATGCTGCAAGAGGAGTATAAGCTGACACCAGACGAAGGGGCTTCAGCTTAGCAATGTGTTTATGTCGCAGCCCCGAGTCATCGAGGCTGCTCCTATTTATCCTCATTGGCAGCGCCCCAGCTGATGAAGACTAATTGGCCCCAGCCGTCCATAATGCTGCCAGCTGGGGGCCAGCTGAGACGCTGCTCAATGGGAAGCAGGGATGAGGGAAAACATGGGCTGAGTGCCGAGACGGCATCTCAACCCATGGTGACATGGACGGACAGACAGACAGACAAACCACCCTGATTACATTATCTCCTTGGTGGAGGTAACAAACCGATTACTGGGAATAAACCGATAATGGCAATACTGTAATCAGTTTTGTCGTGTTTACATGCACTGAATAAATGGACTACTGGAGGGTAAACCACTTGAGTTAATGACTGCAGTTACATGGCCTTTATCGGATTATTCTGTTTACATGGCCACTTGAAAAACCATTTAACTCCAGAAATCCAAACAGAAACAATTTGTTTGTGTACATGTAAACATAATCACGAGCTATGTTTACATGGACACAAGTAACCGGATTAAAAGCCTGATCGGAATAAAAATGCTTTACATAAACACCCCAATCTGAATATTCTGACCCAATCACACTCATTCGGATCAAAATTTCCTTCCGATCGAGACGGGTGGATTATGCCAATTGTTAATCCAATTGGTGTGCATATAAACACTCATTCCGAAGTTTGGGTAGAAAATATGTTTACTGCGCATGTCTGTATGTCAGCTATACATCGACGTGACGTATTTCCGCCTTTACAGCAGCTAGCGGAAGACATGGCGGGAGTAAAATAAATCTGGTCTGTATCATCCTGCTGTCTCCCTCTGTTTGTCATATATAGAAGTATGTACTGCTGGGCTTGTAGCTTCATTACAGAGACCAGCAGAAGCAAAAGTACAGTCTGAATAACACAATACAGATTCCTTTTTGAAAAGAGAAAGACATGAAGTGGGGTTTGTTTACATTGAAAGCTGCTTCTTCTACTATTTCTGGAATGTTGGATAATTGTGCGCATGTAAAAATGATTTAGTCCATTCAAAAGTGTGACACATGGAAACGCACGTCATAATCGGATCAACTTTTTCAGGATACATGTAGGCAGTACAGTTCTGATCTGAACTGTAATCAGATTGAAGAAACTTTGCACATGTAACTGTGGCTAATGATGCTGCTGTCAGAGCCTGACTTAGCTAAATTCCACAGCTCATTTTCTTTATAGCTGAAACTGATCCAAACATACTGTGTCAGAACATAATTGACATTATTAGCTAATACATAATAACTTGATTTACTGCCTGATTTTAACTATATATGTAAATCACAAGTAAAACCTGGCAATAATAGATCATCTTTAAATACAATCTAATCTGATGATGCAGTTGTTAAATCAGCTAAACATCCACCAATCTTTTTAACCTATCTCTAGAATTACACATTACATACAGACGTGGACAAATTTGTTGGTACCCTTCCACAAAAACAAAACCTATCTCTGAAACAACTTGAAACTGACAAAAAATTAATGTCTTCCCTTGTTTATATCAGTGTTTTTCCACCAGGGTGCCCTGGTATGTTCAGGTTTCTGTGGGAAATTATCTAATCCCACTTGTTAGTAGGTAAAAAAAAAGTGCAAATAATTTCTGGGAGAATGTCTTTTGCACTGATGAGACAAAACTAGAGCTTTTTGGCCAATAACATCAGCTCTGTGTTTACAGAAGGGTAAAGGACACCATACCTCCTGTAAAACTTAAAGCGGGCTCGGTTTTGTTTTGGAGCTGCTTTGCTGAATCTGGTACAGGGAACTTTGAAAATGTGCAGGGCACAATGATGTCTGAAGACTACCAAGGTATCCTGAAGTGAAACATTCTGTCATGAACGGAGTTTGGACTTTCTTCCAAACTCGGTTTCATGGCTTTTCCCTGCATTTATATTTGTTTGTTGCATTTTGGTGCCCTTTTTGAGTTGTTCCTGTCTTTAATTTGTTTGTTTATGTTTCAGGTTGTTTTGATTATGTCTTGCCTTATTTGTAGTTATTCTCTAGTCTGTATTGAGCTTTGATTATATTTATTCTGTGGGTTAACAGCGTTCATATGCGTGTCCCGGTTTGTGTGTGCCGCCTGTCAGCCATCTGCCACTCCTCCCTCTCCTCTCCTCTCATTACATCCAGCTGAGTCCGGTTATCAGTTGTTTTTCCCCTCTCTTGCTCAGGTTAATCCCACACCTGTTATCACTCATGCTATTGTTTCTTACACTACTTAAGCTTTGTCTGTGCATTTTGTAATCACTGCTTCACTGGATGTTCCTCTTGGGATTACTCCTCAGGACATTTTGCTGTTAGTCCGTTTCCCTCGTCTCCTCCTGACCTGTCCACTCAGGAGCACATATCTCTATAAGTTATTCTTGTTTTTGCATTTTGTGTTTGGCACAATTTCTGGACTTTATGTTAATAAAACTGCACAAAACCATCCAGCATGTAGGTTGTCTCTCTGCGCCCCGTAGAGGCACACATGACACATACTGCCCAGTGTTAGAAAGCTCAGCCTCAGTCACAGGTCAATGGTCCTCCAACAGGATAATGACCAAAAACATACAGCTAAAGACACTCAAGAATGGCTGATAAAACACAGTGGACTATTCTTAAATGGCCCTCCATGAGCCCAGATCTTTATCCGAATGAACATCTATGGAAAGATCAAAAAACTGCAGTGTGGAGATGCCACCCTTCAAACCTGAGACAGCTTGAGCAGTTTGTGCAGGAAGAGTGAGCCCACCTACCTGTTGGCAAATGCAGATGTCTCTTTGTGAATTACAGAGTGTAATGGGAGTTTTTATTATGAAGTGCAGTGTGATGACGCCGCCTTCCGGTTAAGTCATCACACAGCCCTATATTACAGGGCGTCCACCATTCGGGCTTCCTCTTGCACAGGACGACTCCGCCTCAGTGTGTTCCCTGTAGTGCAACCGTATAATCAATAAAGCTGTGTTCCAGTGCAACCTCCTCGTCCGCCTCCTTTTATACCAGGATTGTGGACATAGCATTTGGCTACTCAGGATTAAACCATGGAGGCGTGCATGGCACTTCTACGGCCGTTTCTTGAACACCCAGGGGAACCAGCAATCCTGTGGCCTCGTTGGTTCGACACGTTCGGGGCATACATTGCAGCGTTGGGCCTGGGTGGACTCGACAAAGTAAGGAAATGTGCACTTCTTGTTCGCAAACTTGGCGTAGAGGGTCAGAGAATTTTCCACACGTTAGGGGAGACGGAGTCATATGCAGATGCTGTCGAGCTTCATGCTAGCTCAGGGGTGGGCAGCGGGGGCCATTTCACTGCAGATTTTCTGTTCCACCCAGTCTCTTCAGCAGGTGTTTGCTCTGATCCCCTTCAAGGACTGTTAATCAGTGAAAGCACCTGCTGATGAGACTGGGTGGAATAGAAAACCTGCAGTGGAATGGCCCTCCATGGCACATGATTGCCCACCCCTGTAGCTAGCTACTTTGCCGAACACATACGTAGCATGAAGCTGTGAGTTGAGACGCTAATCGCGCCAAAAGACACAAAGCTAGCCAGCACGGGGGGGGGGGGGGGGGGGGCTAATGTCCCAGCTAGTAGCAGCAGAGAAGTTAGCTGCAGAACTAAATGGGCACCAAGCACAGAAGTTACCCAGACAGACGGCGTTAGTTAGCATGGTGAACACGGCAGAAGAGGGAGGGCCTGAACATGCAGAGAGCCCCGAAGCACAGCAGCAGCAGCAATGTGCAGAGACAATGCACGACGCCGCACAGCAGAACACTTCAGACGGTGGCGGGGAAGAGCTGGACTGCTCCTGTTCCCTCGCTCAATAGGCTACGGAGGTTACGACCGAGCTAACGGGTGGAGAGTCCGCTTCAACGAGTGACACCAGAGAGGCTCCGGACACCTTCCGTGCCCACGACGGGCCACAGCTGACGACGGAGACGAGGGGTGAAGGGTCCGCAGTGAACACGATGACAACGGAACCATCGCAGTGTTACGACGGCGCCAGACGGAAGGAGAATATGGAGCTGCCGAAAGCACAGCGGCACGTCAAACCAAGTAAGGCGCTGCTCCAAGTAATGGACTGGGTTCGGGTTTGCGCCAGTGGCAGACTGGGACGGCGACTGACCGGGCCACAGTCAGTGAAACAACAGGTGCCGCTGAGGATCGTGGCGAAGCAGGGAACAACACGTTTTCGGCAGACAGACAATTCAGTTCGGCACGCGAACAGACTATGGCGTGTCCGGGCGGTGACTCCAGTTGGTGGGGCTCCGTGGGGCCGCAGTGTGGGACCCGGGCCCCAGCGTCATGAAGATTGGCCACGGGGGTCCGACAGCTCCAGGAAGGCAACCGCCACGAGCCCATTTCAAAGCCCCCCCGGGGGGGGGGGCACGAGCCTGCTTCAAAGGTCCAGGGAGGAGGCCACCATGGCACCGCCTCAAAAAGCCCTCAGGCTGAACTATTTTCCCTGCCTGACCCACCATTTCTGTGGAGGACTGTGTTTAAGAGACTCAACACTGTTTAAGAAAATGTTTAGTTAGGAGCACGGCTGTTCTGTTCTGAGTGGCAGAATAAACCACTTGGCCGTACGGGCTGTGTGGCAGTCTACCCACTGGTCCTAGTTTTAGTTGTTTTATGTTTTAGTGTTCTTTATGATTTTTTTTTTATGCCTGCTTTTATTTTAGTGTGTTTATGTGGAGTTTGTTGTTCCAAATTTAGGTGGGTTTTAATTGGTGTGTTTTTCTATTTTATAAAAGGGGGGGATGTGATGGGGGGTTTTATTATGAAGCGTGGTGTGATGACGCCGCCTTCCGGTTACGTCATCACACCGCCCTATATTATGAGGCGTCTGCCATTCGGGCTTCCTCTTGCCCAGGACAACTCCGCCTCGCTATGTTCCCTGTAGTGTAGCCGTATAATCAATAAAGCTGTGTTCCAGTGCAACCTCTTTGTCAGCCTCCTTTTATACCAGGTTTGTGGACATAACACAGAAGTTTCTCGTTAGCAGTGATTTCTCCAAAAGGTGGTGCCACAAAATATAAAATTTGGGGTACAATCTTTTTTGTCCATGCCATTTTAATTTAATTATAGAAATATTCAAGTGAATCATTAATCAGTAGTAAAATCTGATTTGTGTTGAATCTATCTATAAATGCAACAGATATCTATCTGTGTGTCTGTGCATGTGGGTGTGTTCCTCACATATCTCTCGAACCGTTGTCAGGTTGACCTCATATTTTATGTGCTTTGCTGAGGTTATGAGGGTGTGCATCCCTGAATATAGAGTTGTTCAGTGAAAATATGAAATTTTTATCAATAAAAGTTTAGCCACTGCTCCATTTCTTCATGCTCTGGTTTCTAGAAGTGTGGGCGGGGTTTTGGATTGACTCCGTACTGATTGGATAATACGCAGCATCACGACCAGTTACCAGAGTGCTCTATAAACAAAACAAAGACACTAGAAGCTGCTGTTTGAATTATCTGTAAACTCTCTCCCCTGGCTTATTCTTCCTATTGTTCTGTATTGTTAATTGTTTTTTTTTCCCCCTTTCTTTCTGTACTGCATTAAGAATTTAATAAAGTTTGAAAATAAAAGTAAACAAAACAAGGAAGTGAAAAGCGACAAATTTGACCTGAAAAAGAGAATACTGAAGATTTAATGCTTAAAAAATTATACTATAATGTTGCTGTGATTGCGTAGCTCTAAAGGATAATTCGGCATAAGTGGAAAATACGAGTTGGGGGGGGGCAGCCGGACCACCTTACCGCAGTCCTTCAGGAGCCAAGTTCAGCCTGCTCCTCCCAGTGCACAGCTATCTAAAAATTAAAAGTTAATAATAATACCACCATAATTGTGGAGCGGCATGGCCAGATCAATTGCATATCATATGCGGACACATATGCCCGCTTTGACTAAACGACGACTGTGACAAAACCTGCCCAAATAACGAAATAAATCATTTTTTATTTACTGACAAATGGGCAACACTGATGCAACAGTTGCAGCCAAACGGGTCATTCTGCTGTGTATAATAATGTTGGGTGTTTTGTACTTATAATATTGCTAAAATATAAAAGGATGCACTAGAATGGGTCTCAAATATTTGTAAATGTGTCTTGTTATAGTACTGCATGAGTTTATTGACAATAGACTATAAACTACACATATAAACTAAAACAATTGTAATGGTGACTGAACAACTCCCATTTCCCAAAGTGCAAGATACAACACTTATGAATATACTGTAACTCATAAAAGATCACACAAATAAGTCTGACAAACAAATAAACAAGAGTTCTTAAACAGTCGCTAATACTGGATGTCCCATTCATTTTCAATAGTTCTGTAATTAATATTCACACAATCAAATCAATTTTCGTGTTCAGCCCCTTTCATATTTGTCAGTCTAACATGTTTGATTGCCTACATAGGCTACACCTCTTTGTATTCCACTTTCAAACACAGCCTACAACTGGGCTACCTGTTTTCACACGAGAATACTTGCTTTCTATGGGCATGCACTAGTATGATAAAAACAATAAGGAATGCCATTAAACTTTTGCCAGTTTCAAGTTATTTTATAGAGTTTTTTGAAGGGTACCTACAAACCTGTTCACATCTGTACTTATTTCTTTTATATGTTTAGTATTTTATTACCGGCTTGGTTTTAATAGTAATATCTCTTGGGGGGGAGGGGGGCTACACATCCAAAGTTTTTGAAGTTGCAACAGTCAACCTAAAATATATATTTTTAATTTTGCTATTGTTGGCATTGCCATTTCTGTACTAAACTAGGATCTTGTATTTTTTTATTTTTATTTAACCTTTGTTTATACAAGGAAGGTCCATTGAGAGGCAGCCTCTCTTTTTCAAGGATGCCCTGTTCACACTCACACCTGGAAGCTGCCCAGTACAACCACACACTGACCTGTGGCCACTGAGCAGCTCCACTGGAGCAGTTGGGGTTAAGGGCCTTGCTCAAGGGCACCACAGTGGGGTTAAGGAGGGTGGGGCAAACAGTGCTGTGTTTTCTGTCCCACCCAGAGCTGATCCTGCCGGTTCAGGGATTGAACCAGTGACCTTCCGCTCACCAGTCCACATCCTTAACCATTAGGCCACCACTGCCCCCTAATACAGTAAGGGGCAGTGGTTTAATCTGGCATTACTGTATACATGCTAGATCGTGAAGACTGGACCACTAGGCACGCAGCTCAGCTGAGGCCGCGCTGACTGACTGACTGACAGTTTTAAAAAGAAGGAAAGAAATCAGATTTTTTTTTGTTAAACTGTACTAAATATTTTGTTTTATATTATCACAAATGATGTAAAAAACAGTTATTTTTTTTGTGAGCGTAATGAGCACAGATGTGTATGCCGCCATAGTCACACTAGAGACAATCCCTTTTACAATAAATGTAACTTTATTGACAGTAAAAAGTTTTTTTGAGAATATCGAGGGGCACGCATTTGAAACTGCAAGAAGAGCTTAGAAAGCAACATGACTTTCTGAATTAATGAGGCAGTTGTACATCATTGACTTTGAGGTAAAGTGTTATGTCATGTTACATCCTTCACAGAATATCGTATAACATTGAGCCCACACAAGGAGACAAAAAAAAAAAAACCTCATGCCTCATTTTCACTTTCTGAAATTACTTCACATTTCAAAAAATTCACAATCCAGGTAAAAGCAGAAATGACAAGCACACATGCTGTAGTCCATTCCCTTGCTCTCTCTCTCGCTCTCTCTCTCACACACACACACACACACACACACACACACACACTTCTCTACTTACCAAATCAAGTGCATTTATAAGTAACTTTTTTTCTCAAACGGTTCAAGTACATTTTGCTTGCTAGTAAAGGAAATCAAGTTAAACTATGAAGCAGCAACCCCACAATAACAAGTAAGAATACTGAGTTTGGTCTCATTCGTGTTCCCAATATTAACATCATCAGATAACTCACCATACTGTAAGCAATAAGGTATTTGGGTGCTATAAAGAAGCAGGAGGTAACATTTCATGGACTTGAGGAATATGCTGGATAAGATTTGGAATATAGCTGATTAAATACACCAAGGCTGAAACAAACAACACTAAATAGATAATCACAAGAGATAACTGAACTGATCCAAAATGATTAACTTTTAATTCATCCTAACATAATTTCCTAACTTTGTGTCCATTATGGAAATTGTTTAAAATCCTCAGGCTGAACTGCTGAGTGCAAAAGCACAAAAGAATTATTTTAATTGAACTAATATTTAATTCTCAGTCACACATTGCAGCAAACTTGAGTACACACCGTAGCAACAGCTACCGCTGTAGGATTCAGTAGGAGGCCGGCTCTGTTAAATGCACAAGTGTTGCAAATTGGACGTTCAGTTATTTTGAGCAATATGCGATTTATCAGTGCGGTAGAACAAACACAGAAAACAAAATGTAAAGCCATCTAGTGCTTGGGTAAATGTGTCTATATATAAGCAGGGGACCTAAAAGTGCAATCCTGTGTAGGTATAGCACCTCAGGCCATCTCAGTCAGGCTCCTATTTTACACTAAATGGTTCATGGTCTGATCTGCACCAGTATTCTAAGGCTCACATAAAAAGATAAATAAATAAAAGAAATTTAGCTAATCATGAGCCATGGATTTTTATTTTTTTGAGTTGACTTGCTCTATGATTTTTGCTTTGTCCTGAATATCTGCTCTTCTAGCCTTACAAACTGCTGAACCATGCTGTAAACAATAAGTGTTCCTACAGCAATGCACTGCTGTAGAGGTTAAGGCAATCCATTTCTGTGCTTCTCCTGTGACAAAAGCTCCTCACTAATTCTAGGCACAAAGCTCTCAGTGCATATTAGGCTTACCTGACACACAACACAAATACCCTCCTTAGCCACAAAGAGTGAGCTCTTAGTGTACACTAAGCAATATATATATATAATTATTAAAATGTACAGGCCAAGCTTTCTCCTAAAAGTGCTATGTACTCAAAAATCACTTTGGAAAAGATGGCTAGTCAAGATTTTTGAGCACCAGTCCCCCCCCCCCCCCATTTTTTTTAAGTTAATAGGAAATCCCACAGAAGGCACTTTTTGAGGCAAAACAAGTAGTTTTGCCATTTGATTTCATATGGGAGTGCAATCAATCATAGAGTTTAATTTGACTTCACTTGATTTTGATACAGTGAAAATATTATTCACTAAAAGGTGCAAATTCCACAATAAAATATCAGATCCATTTACTAACTCTAGGGTTTTAAAGCAACTGATCTGGTGCAGAGCAAACATGAGCCGGCAACTTTTATAAAGGAGCAGGAGACGCTTTCCTCATCCACCCCCTAACTATCCCGTCTCCTCAGCCCACCTGGTGCTCTCCGCGGCTGATGTGAGACGAGAATTCGTAGCGGTCCTCGCTGCGGTGGCCGCAGATGTTGCACTCGAACGGTTGTCCAAAACCGTGGCAACCCATATGGATGGTGAACAAGACATGGTCCAGAAAGAGGATGTGGCAGTGCCGGCAGTGAAAGGAGCGCACAGGCCGCCCGTCCCTGTCTAATACCTGTATGCTGTCCCGGGAAGACAGGGGTGAGCCAGAGCTCCTTTTTGCTATGCTGGGGGGCACGGGGCACGCTCTCTCCCACTCTGGGTCCAAGTCTTTGGCCTGGCTGGGGCTGGAAGTGGGATGACTGCGGGGCACTGCTGAGGTTTGGTAGTGGAGGTGGTGGTTGTTGGAGGTACTCGTCGGGGCCGTGGCTCTTGTGCTGTGGTCTTCCGCTGTGCTTTCTGTGTCGGTAGAGTCGGGACAGCCGTTGGGTGAGGTGGCGTGATTGTGCGCTGAGGGTTGGTCTTCGCGGCATTCCCCTGCCTCCCGCGCGACAAGGCCCAGAGACAGGGCTGCTAGGCCGCCTCCGCTGTGGGCTCGCAGGCCCTGAGGGGTCACGTTGCTGCCAATGGGGCCGATAACCGTGCGGAGCTCTGACAGGAAGGTGGGATGGAGCTGAGACAGCGCTGTTGACTCGTGGTTCTCACCTTTAACCCGGGTGCAGTGGAGACGTGAACCAGACAGTCCAGCCGAGTCCCCAGCAGACTGGGAATTCATCAGATCCCCCTCCTTCTCAGAGCCAGAGGACAGTTCATAAGGTGCATCAGGTGGGTCGAGGTGCATGTGCTTGTCACCTGAGAACACGACATATCAGTAATAACTACTGAGTCTGTGTAACCCTGCACTGAAATGGCTACATTTTTAAATTTAGCTCCTTATAAGGGCACAACATAAACCCAAAGAACCACATCTACTAATGCGAGGTTAGACATGGATGTGTGCACCATCTAACTTTAAAATTTTACCACAGTGCACGGGTTCGTTGATCTGCCACACTTTCATTTCTCAGTAAAAGGAAATGCATTTACCTGGTAGATCATGTAAAAATGGGTGAGGATGTTTATAAAGAGATACTAAGATACTGAAGCAGTATCTCTAGGAAAGGCAGCAACGGCATGTCTTAAGATTCCTCTCAGTAGCAATGAAGATTTTTTTTTTTAAAGTGTGAATCTTTGGCTGCAATAACAAACTAGGGCAGCCTGTATTTGTGATATTGCCAGCGCATGATGTGGTGTAATTTTTTTTTTTTTTGAAGTTAGCTGTGGTTTCAATACACTAAGTAAATGAATACAGTATACCAATAATTTTCAATACAACCATGTTCACCCTTGTATATAATGTACTGCACACACTATATCCAAAATTTATACAAAAATTTTCAATGGGTGTTAATATTTTTTTAATTTGAAAAAAAAATGTGACTTGATGTGGTCTTTGATTACAGCACAAACATTTGATTGTTTTTGCATTCACATAAAAAACATGTTATTAATTTAAAAAGGGGGGAGGGGGACTAACCCAAAAACTTCTGTGGTGTTGACCTCTTGCGTTTGGTAATGCTTATAGACAGTCTATCCACAAACTGATTTTTTTCAGTGGTTGGCTGGAGTGCAGGTTTAGCAGTGGTCTTCATATTAACCTCTTCACCTGCAAACACAGAACCCTTGTCACACATGCCAAGCGTGTTTCCTTCAGTCTTCTTGTGAGTGTTATATTGCACTGATGAGGACTAGTTACAATGACAGTGCTTGGGATGAGGTACCTTGTGCTGTCTGTGTGCTGACAGCCGTCTGGTTGTCCAGAGTCTTTAGATAACTGTGGCATCGCTCCAGATGTTCCTCCAGTGCGCTCTGTTGTTTGTAGCTGCGACTACAGTAACTGCACTTTGAAGGTTTTCCCACCATTGGAGAAGGAACTGTAATTTAAAGAAAAGATATTTAATGGTTTTAATTTACCAGTAATAGCCAATGGATACTCTTATTAAATAGGAATAAGGCAGATTTTGCAATGTAAATATCAGATTATTGTAATGTTATTTATTTGTTTATAAGAGGGGATTTTTAAGTGGGTGTTTGGGGTAGGACTTCCCCCCACATTAACAATTCCTGAAACTGACCTATGTTACTTGACAGAAATGACAAAAAAAAACGCCTAAACTTTCACCACAACGCTCCACTTTGGTAAACTGTCGGAAAGACTGACGTCATTTCAGCTGAAATCCAGTTAGCAGTAATTATTTCTTCTAAAAAGTGAACCTTTGAGATCGGTAAGATCCACGAAGACCGACAGTACCAAGCCTAGTCTATGTGAACACCTGCAACAGCAGGATTTCCTGTTTTCACAAATTGTTAAAATGTCATGTGTTTGACAGAAGATTCTCATAAAGGAGACATACTGTACTTCCTCTGAGCTTCAAAGAAGGGGAAATGGACCATTCTTATTAAACCCCACGTTTACCCTTTACCTCAGGTTAATGCATTCCACTTCTTCACAGTACACAACAGTATTGCTCTGCAACATCTACATCTATAAACGTCAATAACTGAGCACAAAAAAATCTACTAGTAGAATGCTGTTAGGTGATGTTCCACTGCATGACAGAACAGACAGTAGGATTTATGCACACTAATACTGTCAGAGATGTAACATTGAACAATATAAAACCCTACCAGAAGAAGCATGAATACAGTACATGTGCAGTACATTTTGCAGAATTACTTTTACCATCTATTATATCACCATTTTACCTGTATGCGTGCGTAGATGCCCGGCCAGTGCATCTCTGCGCCGACAAGCATAACTGCAAATGGGACATTTGAAAGGCTTCTCTCCTGAATGCAGCTTAATGTGGCGCAACAAGTTCCCCTTCTGGGTGAAGGAAGCGCCACACTGGTTGCACTGGAACGGACGCTCCCCTGTAAACACATGACTGATGATCTGGGGGGAGCTTTATTTGTCCACATAATAATAGTGATGAGTTTTCAGTAGAATTTATCTATCTTGCATTATTGTGAGCAGGGCTTGACATTAACGTTTGTGTTCACCATCCACTGTGTCGAGTAGTTTTCCCATGTTTCTAGCGCCCCATTTTCACTAGTCATAAGATTGTATTTGGAAAGATTTTTTTTTTAATTTAATCAAAGCCGACTGGTATTTTGGCATCACTAACATTTCATCAAAAAGACAGGGTCACCACAATGTATCTACAATGTACTATTCCAAGTAATGAGCTTTTTTTCTTACAAAATATGAAACTTTTACCTCAGGAATGAGTGAGTTTTTCATCAGCAGTGTTTTGGGGGCACTTTTTTTTTTTACTGTTTTCAATTTGGAACTTCATTCTTTTAGAGTCTAAACTTTTTGCTGAACTTTTTTCTGATAAATTTGAAAGGCTTTTTAACATAAATTTGTGAGTTCCTATAAATTTGAACTTTAGGTTAAATTGGGACGTTTAAATCATAAATTTGCAACTCTGTCAATATAAAGTTGTGATGTTTAAACTTGTAAATTTGCTCATTTCTGTTTGCAAATTAGCTTTTTAATTTAAAAAAAAAAATTCTTTTAAATTTTTGTGTTTTCCCATAAATTTGACATTTACAGTTAAATTTGCTGATTTATTATTGCATGTTAATGAATTTTGTTCCTTTTCGATTTGAAATTTGTTGAATTTAAATTTGTGATTTTTCTTGCATTTGTTTTTTAAATTTCACTTCTAAATTAATTATAGGCAAAAGAGCTCATTGAAGTTGAATATTGTAATGTCACAGGCACGGTGGATTAATTTCTTCAGTTGCCACCAGATAAAGTAACTACTGAAAGCTACAGGTGCTTCTCAGTAAATTAGAATGTCATCAAAAAGTTAATTTACTTCAATAATACAATTCAAAATGTGATACTTATAGATTCATTACAGACAGAGTGATATATTTCGGGGGGGGGGTTCAGTTGGCTGACATTTCTATTAAAAATCATTTTTTTCTTATTGGTCATGTAATATTCTAATATTCTGAGAAACTGAATTTGGAGTTTTCATTAGCTACAAGCCAAAATCATCAAAATAAAAAGAAACAGACACTTGAAATATATCACTCTGTGTGTAATGAATCTATATAATCTATCAGTTTCACTTTCTGACCTAAATTAATGAAATAAATTATAAATTCCACCATCATTTGGCAAATGCTAATGTCAAGCCCTGTTAATGACCGCTGCTTTGCGTGGCTCTTCTCACCTGTGTGACTACGCTTGTGCACCATCAACACGTTGGGTCCGATGCAGATCATCCCGCACACCTCGCACTGAAGCTTCCCATTGGGCAGCCTGATGGGACCTGGGGAAGCAGAGGCTGGACTGGCCATCTCACTGTATATACTTGCTCTTTCTCTTCCAGCCCCAACAAACTCTGCAACCCCTTCTTCCATGGGGTCTCCTCTGTCATCCATCCCACTCTCATCCCTCACAGGCTCTTTGTTCTCAGGCCGTGGAGCACCTGATGACTCATCATCACTGCACAGCTCAACCTTGATGGAGTTTGCTTTTCAGAGGGGAAAAATGTTACAGAAACAAAATTCAAAATCTATGCATCACTACTCCTTATGGACCACATGGCCACGACGAAGCAAATGGAATAACACCCTACCACTTAGGGAACGGTGGGGTGACGACTGCTGACTATTTGGAGATCTCGCAGGAGGACCCTGCAACCCACCATAACAATCTTGTTCTATTGATGAATCTCCCCCATTACCTGGAATACAGATATGCCCATGTTATTAAAGTAAACAATAATGTCTAGGGCCTGAAGTAGAATAGTTTGTCTAATATCCAGCAACCTACCTTGTGCGTATGAGCGTCCATTGCAGTCATCAGCATTCATTCTCTCACCAGGTGCCTAAAGCAGTTGAAAGACAGGTTTTAAATATTAATTTCACTGTGATAATTTCAAAAATTTAAAACAAAAAATTATATAATACCTTTGATTATAGTTCTAGAAAATATACTATAACAGGTATTTGTTGCTATAAGATTAAGACTAAAAAAGCTGAAAAAGAAAATGACAAAAATTAGCAGCTCTAGGAAAGTTCAAAGTCTGCTGTAATATTTCAGTGTTCTGTAGATTCCTTTGTGCTAGGGCCAGACAATGAGTGAGAGAAATTCCACATTTATAGAAAAGTCACAGGGCAAAAAGTGCTGAAGGGAGGAGTTAAATCTTGAGGAGGGTGACAAGATAGAGTGCTGTAAAAAAGTATTTTCCCCCTTCTTGATTTCTAATATTTTTGCATATTTGTTGCACTTAAGTGTTTATATGAATGAATGAATGAATGAATGAATCTTTATTTCGGATAGATTAAAAGTAAAGATTAAAAAGAAACAGAATAATATAACAAAGGGGAAAAAAGAAAAAAAAATCCAACAAGGTCAAATTAGACAATAACTCCTCTGATTATACAGTTCAACATAAGTTATCCGAAATGGGTGATGGCTGAAGCGGCAGCTTATATTGCCCACCCATACTCCATCCAAGAATTCAAAAGAAAAACAAAACAAGAGCGATTACAATTCAGAACAAAGCTAAGACAAAATGTGACAAAAAAAAACTAAGCAACAACACAACACAGACTGGCTATGACAATCCTTATGTGATTTTACATGTCATCTTGGATATATGTTTGGAGTATTTCTTCCTTTAGTTTTTGTTTAAATTGTCCAAGCGTTGTACATGATTTTAATTCTGGTCCAAAATCGTTCCATAATCTGACTCCTTGCACTGAAACACAGTGTTGCTTGGTGGTAGTTCTCACTGAAGGTTTTTGAAATATACATGTTCCTCTGAAATGATATTGTTTCTCCCTTATTTGGAACAACTTTTGGATATTTGCGGGCAGTGATAGATTCTTCACTTTAAACATTATTACTGCAGTTTTAAAGTCAGCCAGATCTTTCAACTTGAGAGCTTTTAATTTAAGAAAAAGTGGGTTTGTTGGTTCCCTGTAAGCAGTTTTGTTTATTATTCTAATAGCTCTCTTCTGAAGCATAAAGACTGGATATATGTTTGTTTTATATGTATTTCCCCATACTTCAGTACAATATGTCATGTATGGGAGTATTAATGAATGATACAAAGTATATAATGTGGGTTGATTCAGCAAATATTTCACTCTGTGTAGTATTGCAATTGATTTAGATATTTTACCTTTAATATAATTAATATGTGACTTCCAACACAGTTTATTATCAATTATTACTCCAAGAAATTTAGTTTTGGATACCCTTTCAATCTCTACACCATTTACACTGAGTTTAGATACTAAGTTGTTGTGATGGTTGTTAAAAATTATAAATTTTGGACTTCCGGTCTGGACGCCATGGCGACTGCAGCTTAACACTGAAGCTCTCAGACCCAATCCAAGATAACACCTTGAAAATCAAACTTAACGGATTTTTGGAGGAGTGAAAATCAAAAGACAAAATCATCATGTCTAAAGGAAAACAGAAGAAACTGAAATTCTCCAGGCCAGGACACGTATCGGCCGGAGAATCTGAACTGGAAGATCTCCGTTCAGAAGACGAGGAACTGGTGGTAGCTAACAAAAAGGTTAGCCTGAAATCGCTATTTGAAGAGCTACGACGATTTCGCCGAGAGGTTACGGCCGAATTTCGGGAATTCAGAGACGAATTGAAAAGGACAAACAGCAGAGTGGACCAGGCCGAGAACCGAATCTTGGAAGCAGAGGAACGAATAAAAGTGCTCGAAGATTCTGTGCTGGACCAACGCAACAGACAAGCATCTATAGAGGCTAAGCTAGCCTGTCACCATGGGGTGAGACGCCGGCTCGGCGCTCAGCCCATGCTCCTTTTATCCCTGCCTCTCATTGGGCAGTGCCTCAGCTGGTTCCCAGCTGTCAGTGTCACGGGACGGCTGGGGCCAATTAATCCTCATCAGCTGGGGCGCTGTTAATGAGTATAAAGAGGAGCAGCTTCGATCATTCGGGGCTGCGACATAAGCACTGCTAGGCTGAAGCCCCTTCGTCTGGTGTCAGCCTTAACTCCCCTTGCAGCATTCCGGTGTTTGTATCCCGCTGTGAGTATGCACGTCTTGTTACCCCCATGTCCGGTACGAGCTACCTACCCCTGCGCTGTGCAGCCTGAGAATGTACGTCTGTATGAGTGTCTGTGCTCTCCTCATCCCTTATCCCTTACCCAGAATAAAACATCTCGACTCACTGGCTTGTCCCTGGCTCTGATTGCCCGGCTCCCTAGAGCCGGATATGACAGTATGTCGCAGCCAGAAGAGTTGCCGGCGGCCGTGAGTCGCCGTGGAAATGTACCTTAATGTCCGGGTGTCAGCGCTGCTAGCATGCCGTTTCCCAGGAGTCACTTCCGGCGCCAGGGCGACGAGCTGAGGTCCATCTCGGAGGCTGTCGACGGGACGTTCTTCACCCTGCACGACGCCTCCAACGCGAGACGCTGGCATCCGGGCCGTGCTGAGGAACTCCTGGACTGTCACCCTCACTCTCTGTACCATCTGGAGGACAGTGCCAGGATAGACGCTGCAGGTACACAGCGAGAGAAGCTCCACGGGGTGGATGGAAATCCCGGCAGGGAGTCGAAGTGGGCGACGTCTTTCCCCGCTTCGGAGTCCCGTTCCTGCCGCTATTCCAGTCCGGGAGTTCGCGCCAACCAGAGGACTTCCCCCGACCTGCGCCACGTCACTCGGGATTCCCTTCAAGGAGCCGCAGCTGACAGCAGTTATGTCCGGGGTCGAGTGGCTGTCGCGAGCTCTACTGTGTTCCCTGTCACCACCTTCAGGCATGTGGCGGCGGCAGTGAGATTGATGGTGAGGACTTCAGGGCTACGAAGCTTTCCCGTGCTCGACGCCTTCCTCGTCTCGATCTCCGATCTGGAGCGGCGAATCCTGGGTTTCCCCCTCGCTTCGTCCCCTGGGAGTAGTCGTCATCACATCGCCGAGTCACCTCTGCACGAACCTCGTCCGGATCCAGTTCTAGGTCATCGTCAGGACCGTTCCTCCCACGCAGCTGTCATCCCTTCGCCTCGTCAGTGTGGAGATTCTACAGCCTCGTCCCCTGAGCCTCGTTCCCCCGCTGTCATTCCTGGACATTCGGGCTGGCTCACCCCGGCTGTTTCCCCCTCCTCCTCGACGCGCTTCCTAACCGCTGTGTGTGCCTGGAATCCCGGCCTGGTGAGCTCTCTGCTGGAGACAACGCGAGCGACCCTCAGACGAATTCCCGGGGGGTCCTCCGTTATCGCCGGGCGGGGAGAGGAAGAAGCAGATTCCACTACAGCAGGCGATACTCAACCTCCAGGGGGCAGGCAAGTCATTGTTTTTTCACACCTGCTTAATGATTTGCTCTGTCACATCCCTGGAGGAGAAGTTCAGGGTTCGCAGCTCCCTGAACTCTCCCCACCTGCTGTAACCTGTATTCCTAATCCCGCATCCTCTGTGTCTCTCTCCGCCGAGCGGTCCCCGGCTCCGGGTCAACGTGGTGGGATATGGAGAGGGCCTGTGGTTCCGCTGCTACATTGCGGACGGAGGAGGGGGACTGACTGCTGCGTGGAGTCTACGCTGACGACTGAGCGTCCCTGGGTCTCCACGGAGGAGCGGTTCGGTCCAGCGGGACGAGATTCTTCTGGCTTCACGCCGAGTGGATCGTCGGCGGGGTTACCTGAGCTGGAGGGATCTCAAGCTGCGCTGACCATCGTGCTGGCTGCGGGGCCCGACGCGGCTAGATGGGAGCCTGACAACGACCTCCTGACGACGGATCCTGGATCTTCGCAGTCCTGGACGGCGTCAGAACCCGAGATCAGGCGAGTGCTCTCCTTTCTTTTCTCTCTTATCTTTGAGCACTTCAGCCTATCTCCAGGGGAGACGAGCAGGGTGCAGCCGCCCGCTGCGTCTGAGCTCGTCTCGCCGGGTTCTGGCGCTGCCGGTGATCCTGATCCCGGTTCTGTTTTCTCTTCTGAGCCTTCTTCCAGGGTCACCGGCGAGGAGTTGCTGTTCCTCGTGGTGCTGGAGGGTCCGGGTTCGGTCGGTTCTGGTGCAGTGTCCAACGTGGGTTCGCCTGAGGCCCGATCGGGGTCCGACGTGGGTGCTGCCCCAGTGTTGTCCAGGTCCGGTGAGGAGGTGGCCGTTTCCCTGAGGCCCGCCGCCCTCGTCATCGGCTCTCCCCTGAGCCTCTTCCACCGGGATCCGCTCTGACCCTTCGTCCGTCTCAACGGTCCTGGTGGTTGAGTGATGCGGGTCGACGACCCGACCCGCAAAACTTTCGGTTCGGCGATCTGGTTTCCCCCCACTGGTCTGTGTTTGCCTTTGGGCGGCCTGGTTCGGCAGCCGTTGGACTGGATTCCTGGGATCTGGGCCCAGAGTTCGCCGTCCGAACATTTCTCTTCCCCGGGTTGCCAACTGGACAATGGGCGGGGAGATTACCAGAACAATTCCGGCCGTTTTGGACTCTGCCTGCCGTCTCCTCGGGTGTCCTTTACTTCTTTTATTATTATTGAAGTCACTCGGGTGTAGTTTCTTTGTCCATTAGGGGAATATATGTTTTTGTGCTGTGTGTTGTTTTTTTTAACCATACTCAGCATTTTTTATCGTATTGTCATCCTGTTACCCTGTCACCTTTTTTTCCTCTTGGTGACTCACCTTATGTATCGCGCTGTGTATTGCATTTTCTTATCTTTACTCAGCGTTTTCATTCATCCTTACCTTAGCCTTGGCCTCGTCGGTGCATCATGGAGTATGCGTGTGGTTTCCTGTTCAACCATACTCTGTGATCACCCCATTCTGTCTTATTATCCTCGTGGGGGGCCTTCCCTAGCCCCGACTTTAACATTGACTGTGTTTGTTATTGTTTGAAGTAATGTTTCATTCCCACTTAACCGTACTTCATTATTACCCATTTGTCCTTGTCACCTCTGTTTCTTTAGGTGATCTTTTATATATTCGGTGCTGTGTGTTTTGTTTTCTTTAGTATCCATGCACAGCGTTTTTCATCATTTTTTGTCCTGACCTTTGTCTTGTTGGTGCATTATGGAGTAGTGTGTTTTGTTCCCCTTAACTATACTCTGTGATTGCTTTATTCATTCCTGCCACCTTTTTGGTGGGTTTTTGGTTTTCTTTTTTTTGCCCCGATCTATACGTTATTTGTATGCTGTCTGTAGTCATATTTGGTATTTTCCCTACCTGTGTCCTAACTCAGTTTTCTCCCTAACTGTGCTCTGGGTTAATCCTTTTCCCTGTGTTGTAGGGTATTGTATTTGGGGTTTTTTTTCTCTGCCCTGCTGCCCTACATTGGTCTATTGTTTTTTTTTGTCCTTCCCTTTGCATCTTCCCCTCCGGTCCTGCCTCCCTTCCGCCCGCCCTAGGTGGGGAGGTTGGGGGGGGCTGGGATGTTCCTGGTCGTTCGGGAGCCCGACCGTGAGGGGGAGGCTCTGTCACCATGGGGTGAGACGCCGGCTCGGCGCTCAGCCCATGCTCCTTTTATCCCTGCCTCTCATTGGGCAGTGCCTCAGCTGGTTCCCAGCTGTCAGTGTCACGGGACGGCTGGGGCCAATTAATCCTCCTCAGCTGGGGCGCTGTTAATGAGTATAAAGAGGAGCAGCTTCGATCATTCGGGGCTGCGACATAAGCACTGCTAGGCTGAAGCCCCTTCGTCTGGTGTCAGCCTCAACTCCCCTTGCAGCATTCCGGTGTTTGTATCCCGCTGTGAGTATGCACGTCTTGTTACCCCCATGTCCGGTACGAGCTACCTACCCCTGCGCTGTGCAGCCTGAGAATGTACGTCTGTATGAGTGTCTGTGCTCTCCTCATCCCTTATCCCTTACCCAGAATAAAACATCTCGACTCACTGGCTTGTCCCTGGCTCTGATTGCCCGGCTCCCTAGAGCCGGATATGACATAGCCAACCAAGAAGGAAGAGAGAGAAGAGACAATATAAGAATTCATGGTCTGATAGAAGGAGCCGAAAACGGTTTTAACTCAATGGCAGAATGCGTGGAATCTTTACTAAGAGAGAAATTGGATATTCCACAAACCACTGACTTAAACATAGAAAAGGCACATCGTTCATTAGCCGCTAGGCCAGCGGCAGAAGCGCCCCCACGTTCGGTGTTGGTAAGATTTTCCAATTTCAAAATAAAACAAGAGGTTGTAAGACTGGCTTGGCAGAAAAAAGGATTTATGCACCAGGAGAGAAAAGTCTTCGTGGAACACGATTACGCCCCGGAGGTCCTTAAAAAGCGCAGGGAATACAATGACGCGAAAAAGGTACTACGTGAGAAGAAACTGCGCTTTCAGACGCCATTTCCTGCGAAGTTAAGGGTCTTCTACGGTGAAGAAACATGTCTCTATAATTCGGCGGAAGAAGCAACAGCTGACATGGCGAGAAGAGGGCTCCCGGTAATGGTATTTAAACCCGCAGCAGACCCGAGTGAGAAGATCAAAACGCAAACATGGACAACACAAAGACCTTCAAAATCCACGGGCCAGCAGCGGGAAACCCAGCACCAGAGCGTCGCGGATAAACTGTCCGTTTTCAGGTTGGAATAGCGACCATTTTTTTTAAAAATTTTTTTTGAATCAATCTGCACATCCAACCCCCCCTCATACAAGGTAACAAACATTAAAGGAGATGCGTATTCAGCATGTGGTAAAACATTTCATGGAACAGTCATAATATTTGAAACAAATAAGTCTTTTTAATAAAAAAAAAAAAAAAAAAAAAACTTGTTAAAATAGAAATGTGACAATAATCCACATGTTCTCCTCACACTAACAAATACTGTTTTTGCATGAATGTTTGATGTGATGGGGGTGGGAGGGTGCACACAATTTCACAGGGTTTAGGCATAAAAGGAAAAAAAAAATCATTACAAGTTCGGATTGGGTTCTGAAACTCACGTTCAAAGCATGGGACAACTTACAGGGGTAAGAGAGGGCCCTCAACATGTAACAGAGTTTGAGGAATTCCCCTCAGAGCCTTCACTCCATCAAGGCTCTTCCAGGGTCTTTAAAAAGACCTCAGCTCAGGAAGTTCTTTTGACAGTTTTTTGTTTTAAAGTTTTATACACTATGTTCTTAATGTTTTTCTTGTTTTTAATGTTCTTTCAGTTTCTGAGTAGCACAAAAGAGGGCCACCACACAGTTATACTAAACAAAACAACACAATGGAGAAACAAGGTGTAACCAAAATAATTTCATATAATGTAAAAGGAATCCTGAATCCAGTTAAAAGATCCAAGATTCTAGGCAAAATGAAAAAAGACAAAGCAGGAATAATATTTTTACAAGAAACCCACCTAACAGACGTGGAGCACAATAAACTCAGTAGACAAGGGTTTAAAATGATCTCTTCATCTTCATATAAGTCAGGGAGGAGGAGGGGAGTAGCGACATTGATATCTACCAAAATTACATTTGAAAAAAAATCAGAACACAAAGATAAAGAAGGGAGATACAGTTTGGTAACTGGGCGGCTAGAGGGAGAAGATATCACCCTGCTGAATGTGTATGCTCCCCCAGGGGCTAACTGGAAATTTTATAAAAATGTATTTGACCTAATGATAACTAAAGCTCAAGGTTTAGTGATATGTGGTGGGGACTTCAATCTTAGACTGAATCCATACTGGGATGCTTCTGGTAATTCTCCACATCAAAATAACACCCAAAGCAGGAAGACTCGGATGCTACAAAAAGAAATGGGAATCTGTGATGTGTGGAGGGAACTCAACCCCAGTGTAAAAGACTATATATTTTACTCAACTCCACATTCATCTTACTCAAGGATTGACTATTTTTTTATGTTTAATAGAGACATTGGAAGAGTAGAAACATGTAAAATAGGACTGATGGATCTCTCTGACCACAGTCCGATCTACATGGACTTAAATATCCAAAAATACACAAATAATACATTTTCTTGGAGGTTAAATTCAAATGTCCTGAAAGGACCATTGAAAGATGAATTGGAATCAGATATTCTCAGATATTTGGAAGAAAACGATAATGGAGAAGTATCCCCTTTAATACTGTGGGATGCATGCAAAGCTGTAATAAGAGGAAAGATTATTGCAAAACTGGCAACCCAAAAGAAACTAAGACAAGAAAAACTATCCACATTAGAGTCAGAACTTAGGAACCTAGAAAAAGAACACAAAGGCAACACTCATTCTACTGACTCGCTCAAGATTAAGGAATTTAAAAACCAAATAAATGAGATCTACACAATAGAAATCCAGAAGAAATTTACATTTTTGAAACAAAAATACTATGAAGCAGGCAGTAAATCGGCAAAATTGCTAGCCTATAAATTGAGGAAACATCAAACAGAAAGAGCAATCTACAAAATCAGAGACCCAGTATCAAAGGAAATAAAACTCAGAATTCAGGATATTCTTAAAAGCTTCGAGAATTACTATAAGAACTTATACTCCCACAAAAAACATAAAAACGCATCCGAGGCGTTCCTAAACACATTAAACCTTCCCCAACTTACGGAGTCACAAAATAAAACACTACTGTCAGAAATACAACCTAAAGAATTGGAAAAAGCAATTATGAAACTTAAAGCTAACAAATCCCCAGGAGCAGATGGCTATACAGCAGAGTGGTACAAAACCTTTAAACAGCAACTATCTCCTCTCCTCCTGAAAACATTTAATTATGTCCTCCACACAGGGGAAATCCCCCCCTCCTGGAGAGAAGGGGTCATTGCAGTTATACCTAAACCTGAAAAGGATAAACTAGAGTGCTCCAACTACAGACCAATCAGTGTACTAAATCAGGACTATAAGCTTTTTACCATTATCCTTGCCAAAAGGTTAGAAAATATACTGACAGACCTAATTCATTTAGACCAAACAGGTTTTATAAGACAAAGACAGACACAAGACAACATTCGACGCACTTTACACATAATTCATCATATAAAAAAATATAACTTAAATGCAGTCATATTGGGATTAGATGCTGAAAAAGCATTTGATTCGGTTGACTGGTCTTTTCTATATAGAATCTTATCCAGTTTCAATTTTCATAACAATTTCATTAGAACTATACAGGCATTATATAAAAAACCAACAGCTAAAATAAGGATTAACGGTAATTTATCATCATCTTTTGAACTGGAAAGAGGATGTCGTCAGGGCTGCCCCCTGTCTCCACTGATCTTTGCAATCTTCATAGAACCTCTGAGCCAATGGATAAGACAAAATCAAAAAATTCAAGGTATTACACTTGGTCAGAAGGAACATAAAATAGCACTCTTTGCTGATGACATTTTAATATACCTAGGGCAGCCGGACACTTCTTTACCAGAACTAACCTCAGTTTTTTCAGAGTATGGAGATTTATCGGGGTACAAATTAAAGATAAGCCTTTATTAGTCCCACAATGGGGAAATTCCAGGATTGCAACAGCACGGGGATAGCAACACTCAGAGCAATAATCAGAAGGCAAGAAAAAACAACATCTACTAAACATATGTCCATATTACTATAAATATATACAGTATATATAGACACACAGTGCAGAGCATTATGGGTGGTTGGTGAATGTGCAGCAGAAAGTCTAAGCTCTCTCTCCGCGGATGCAGCGGGCCAGCTGGAAGTCTTTGGGCATGATGGTGACCCCCTTAGCGAAGAAGAGACCCACCAGGTGGGCCTTGCTGGTCTCCTGCAGAGCCATGACGGCGAAGCTCAGGAAACGCGGGACGGTCTTGAAGTCCTGAGCGATCTCCCTCACCAGGCGCTGGACGGGCAGCTTACGGATGAGCAGCTCCGTGGATTTCTGGCAGCGACGGATCTCTCTCAGAGCCACGGGCCTGTGGCGGCGAGGCCTCTTCACTCTGCCGGTGGCCGGAGCGCCTCTCCGAGCAGCCCTGGTGGCTAGCTGTCTCCTGGGGGGCTTCTTCCTCCAGTAGATTTTACGGGCGGTCTGCTTGGTTCTTGCCATCGCTCTTTATTATTCTGTCTTATATTTCTTGCACGCCTCCTAAACTCCAGCTCGGCACCCGCGTCGTTTTCGCTACAGCTCCCGGTATGTCGAGTTTCCCATTAGCTCCGGGCGGCGGCCAAGTGCTAGCTAGCACTAGCTCCTCCCCGCTGTAGCGTCTCCCGCTGCAAACCGTGGCTCCGTCCGCCGACCCGGGAGACCCCCTGGGCGATCCGTGCGTCCGTGATATATATACAGAGTGAAAGGTGTAGAAAGAAGAAGGAAGATTAAAAAAAAGGCTGTTGCAACAGGCAGCCGACTCGTGTGGCGCCGCCGGTCCGGCGGAACCGGAACCGAAAAAAACATGCATAAAACCCAAATTTTAACATTCAACTATGACCCAAATCATTATTCACTAAGCAAACTCAAAACTAACTGGGAGTCGGAATCTATGAAATATCTGGGGGTCAATATCCCGAAACAACTCAACAAAATTATATCACTAAACTATGATCCACTGGTGACAAAAATAAAATCTGACCTAGCAAGATGGAATATGATACCATTCTTGGGTACTGCACAAAGAATCGAAGCAGTCAAAATGAATATACTTCCACGTCTTCTATACCTTTTCCAAACAATACCGGTAGAACCTCCCAAAAAAACATGGCAGGAGCTGGACAGAAGGATCTCAAGATTCATATGGCAGGGCAAGAGACCTAGAATCAGATATAGAACCTTACAGCTAAACAAAGACAAAGGTGGGCTCGCGCTGCCAAATATCAGGGACTACTTGAAAGCCGCACAAATTAAAACTTTAGTAGAGATATGTAACCCAGTCTACACTGCACAATGGAAGGAGATCGAATGCCAAATAACAAGTGACATCCCCCTACAGGCGATAATAGGGAACATTGCCTTACCTAAGCTTTTGAATAACACTAACCCGTGGATAGAGACCCCGCTAAAAATTTGGTTTAAGATAGTCAGAGAGAATCAAACTAAAGAGCCCTATCGACTTCTGCAATGGATTGCCTATGATCAAGACTTTACTCCTAATAAAACAGACACCAGATTTAAAAAGTGGAAGGAGAAAGGGCTGATAAAATATTACGATTTTTTTAAAGGGCAAATTTTAAGAAGTTTTGAAGATTTGAAAAAATAAGGCCTAATAAATCAAGACCTTTACAGGTTCTTCCAGCTTAGACACCACATAAACAATATACTTAAAAAGGAGGATTTGGAAAGAGCCCAGTCAGGTGTTCTGAAGGTCTTCTTAATGGCATATAAAGGGATCCCAGGGATCAGATACATTTCTAAAATATACCAAGGTCTTCAAGACTTAAAAGGAGAGAACACATCATATATAAAAGAGAGATGGGAAAAAGAGGGGAATTTCACTTTACAACTGGAAATCTGGGAAAAGCTAAATAAACAGCAATGGAAAAGTACCTCATCCCTGCAGTGGAGAGAATTTGGATGGAAAAACTTGGTAAGATTTTTCAGAACACCTGCACAAAACAAATTTACCCATAAGGGATTGAACTGTTGGCGCTTGTGTGGTGAAAAGACTGCAAATCATTTTCATGTGTTTTGGTCATGCCCAGTTATCCACCAATATTGGACCAAGGTACAGACAATATTGGGGAAAATATTCAAAATAACAGTTCCCTTTTCTTTTGTAACTTTGTATTTGGGTTTACTACCGGACTCACTGGAAAGACGAGGAGAAAAATACTTATTCAATGTTTTAATATTGGCAAGCAAAAAAGCTCTAACTAAAAAATGGATGTTGAAGGACTATCCTACACCTGAAGATTGGATTAACGTGATCCAAGACATTTACTTGATGGAAAAGTTGACATTCGCACTGAGACAGGACATGGATGGGTTCATGAACTTTTGGCAACCCTGGATCGCATATGTGTCTTCCATTAGATCTAATCTTTGACAAATACCATTTCAATAATGGTTCCGCTCTTTGTTCCAAGGCTACTCAGATGCTCTTTTACCTTTATTTACTTACTTTTTCTTTTTGTTTGTTTTTTGCTGGTTTGTTTGTTTTTGTTTTTTTTGTTTTTATTTTTTTCTCTTTAATTTCCCTTTTTCTTTCACTTTAAAAAAAAAGGGGGTGTTGTAAGAATTATTCTTCCAATGTTGTCAGATATCAGAAAATAAGGGAACATGTGATGAAAATGTAAACAATGCATTGCTGTAACGACCTGTATACCCTTTACAAAAACTTAAATAAAAAAAAAAAAAATTATAAATTTTGTCTTACTTAAATTGAGCGTTAATTTGTTTGAATCAAACCACAGTTTAAGCTTTCCTAATTCCTTTCCGAGTGTATCCAAAAGTTGTTCCAAATTGCTTCCACTGCATAATAGATTAGTGTCATCGGCAAACAATATTAAGATAAGCCTTTATTAGTCCCACAATGGGGAAATTCCAGGATTGCAACAGCACAGGGATAGCAACACTCAGAGCAACAATCAGAAGGCAAGAAAAAACAAGAGCAGCTAGTATACATATGTACATATTAATATATATATATATATATATATATATATATAGACACACAGAGCGGAGCATTGTAGCTGGATGAAATAAATATATGAGTATATAAACACACAGTGCGGAGCATTGTAGCTAGATGGAATAAATATGTAGATATATAAACACACAGTGCGGAGCATTGTAGCTAGATGGAATAATATGTAAATATATAAACACAGAGCAGAGCATTCTAGCTAGATGGAATAAATATAAGATAAGATAAGATAAGATAAGATAAGCCTTTATTAGTCCCACAATGGGGAAATTCCAGGATTGCAACAGCATAGGGACAGCAACACTCAGAGCAACAATCAGAAGGCAAGAAAAAACAACATCTAGTAAACATATGTCCATATTACTATAAATGTATATATACTGTATATAGACACACAGTGCAGAGCATTATGGCTGGTGAATGTGCAGCAGAAAGTTTAAGCTCTCTCTCCGCGGATGCAGCGGGCCAGCTGGAAGTCTTTGGGCATGATGGTGACCCCCTTAGCGAAGAAGAGACCACCAGGTGGGCCTCGCTGGTCTCCCGCAGAGCCATGACGGCGAAGCTCAGGAAACGCAGGACGGTCTTGAAGTCCTGAGCGATATGTAGATATATAAACACAGTGCGGAGCATTGTAGCTAGATGGAATAAATATGTAAATATATAAACACACACAGTGCGGAGCATTGTAGCTAGATGGAATAATATGTAGATATATAAACACACAGTGCGGTGCATTGTAGCTAGATGGAATAAATATGTAGATATATAAACACACCCAGTGCGGAGCATTGTAGCTAGATGGAATAAATATGTAAATATATAAACACACACAGTGCAGAGCATTGTTGCTAGATGGGATGAAACAGCACAACCGTCTACTTAGTTATCCTACATGGTATGATTATGTACCCATACATATTCTCACCCTCCATAGCGACCGGTATTATCCTAGTTGTATGCCGGAGGGGACCATTGTATAAGTCTATTGCAGCTTTTACATTCAAAAACTATTAGGTTGTCACGTCTTTTTGCTATCTCTGCGAGCAGCCCTGCTTAGGTTGTACAGTCTGACAGCCGTTGGTAGGAAGGACCTGCGAAACCTCTCGGTTGTGCACCTAGGATGATGTAGTCTGCTGCTAAATGAGCTCCTCAGTGCATTCAGTATGTCCTGCATAGGGTGGAACTCGGCCTCCAGCAGAGATGACAGTTTAGCCACCGTCCTTCTCTCTCCTATCTCCTCCACTGGGTCAAGACGCTGCCCCAGGACAGAGCTAGGTTTTTTGATCAGTTTGTTCAGTCTCTTCCTATCGGCTGCTGTAATGCCACTGCCACAGCAGACCACTCCAAAAGTGATGGCTGATGCCACCACCGTGCCATAGAATGTCTTCAGCAGCGCCCCTTGTACACCAAAAGACCTGAGTCTCCTCAGTAGGAACAGCCTGCGCTGTCCCTTCTTGTAGAGTGCGTCAGTATTGTGTGACCAGTCCAGTTTATTGTTCAGATGAACACCCAGGTACTTGTAGGATGTCACCATCTCGATGTCTGTTCCCTGTATATTTACTGGTGCTGTAAGGGGTTGTCCTTGCCTGCGGCAGTCCACCATCAGCTCCTTTGTTTTCCTCGCATTGATCTGGAGGCAGTTCCAATGGCACCAGTCCACGAAGTCCTGGATAAGCCCTCTGTACTCAGCTTCATCTCCATTGGAGATGAGGCCAACGATCGCAGAGTCGTCAGAGAACTTCTGTAGATGGCAGTGTGTTGTGTTGTGTGAGAAGTCCGCAGTATAAAGGGTGAACAGGAAGGGAGCCAAAACCGTTCCCTGGGGGGCCCCCGTGCTACCGATGATCGTGTCGGACACACAGTCCCGGGTTCTCACAAACTGAGGCCGGTTAGTGAGGTAGTCCAGGATCCATGATGACAGGTGCTGGTCCACCCCTGCGCACAGCAGCTTGTCCTTCAGGATCATCGGTTGGATGGTGTTGAAAGCACTGGAGAAGTCAAAGAACATGATCCTCACCGCATTCCCGGGCTTCTCCAGGTGGGACAGAGAACGGTGAAGGAGGAAGATCACCGCATCCTCCACCCCAATGCCATGCTGGTAGGCGAACTGGAGTGGATCCATTGCTGGTCCCACCAGGGGGCGGAGGTGAGCAAGGAGCAGTCTCTCCAGGGTCTTCATCATGTGGGACGTCAAGGCCACTGGTCTGTAGCTGTTCAGGTCTTTGGGGTGGGAAGTCTTTGGTACAGGTACCACACAAGATGTTTTCCACAGCTGTGGTACCCTCCCCAGCTTCAGGCTCAGGTTGAAGATGTACTCCACAATCCCACACAGCTGGTCTGCACAGGACTTGAGGAGCTTTGCGCTGATGCCGTCCGGTCCCGACGCCTTCCTCGCCTTGATCTTCCTCAGCTCCGTCCTCACCTGGGTCTTAGTCAGGGTCAGGTTGGGGGGCTGTGTGTTGGGAGTGGGGGGGGAGTTGGTGGAGTGGGGAGTGGGCAGCAGGACTTGATGTCTTTAGAGGCAGCAGTGGTTGTTGTGCAGTCAGGGGGGAGGGCGGTTGGTCAAACCTATTGAAAAACAGATTCAGATTGTTCGCCCACTCCCTGCCCCCCGTGGCCTGGGGGGAGGTATTCTGGAGCCCAGAGATGGTTTTAAGGTTTCTCCAGACCCCGCTGATGTCGCTCTGTTGCAGCTTGTCCTCCATCTTCTTCCTGAAGCTGTCCTTGCCTTCTCTGATCTTTCTCCTCAGCTCCCTCTGTACGGACTTCAGCATCTCCCTGTTCCCCGACCTGAAGATCCTCTTCTTCTCTCTCAGAAGTGTTTTTATCTCAGGGTTGATCCAGGGTTTGTTGTTTGAGCAACACCGTATGGTCTTGGTGGGAACGGTGTTGTCCACACAGAAGCTGAGGTAGTCCGTGATGGTGTGAGTGAGGCCATCGATGTCCTCACCATGTGGATCGCAGAGCTGCTCCCAGGCGGTGGTTTCAGAACAGCCCTTTAGAGTGTCCATTGTCTCCTCAGACCATAACTTCACTGTGCGCATGGCAGGAGGTTGTCTGTGCACTAGGGGTTTGTACACCGGCCGGAGATGAACCAAGTTGTGATCCGATCTCCCGAGTGGGGGGAGTTGTAATGAGGTGTACGCCTCCTTAGTGTTTGCGTAGAAGAAGTCCAGTGTTTTATTGTCTCTAGTGTGGCATGTGACATACTGGGTAAACGTGGGTAGAATGGGAGACAGTGAAACATGGTTGAAATCGCCTGAGATGAGGAGAAGAGCATCTGGGTGTTCTGTCTGCAGCCTGCCGGTTACTGAATGGATGACATCACGCGCTGTCTCAGCGTTCGCCGTCGGATTTGCATAAATAACAATGCAGATCACGTGTGAGTATTCTCTCGGGAGATATGTAGGCCGCATGCTAACAGCTAGCAACTCAATGTCTTTGCTGCAGTGTCGTTGTTTAACAGTGATATGTCCCGGTCTGCACCAGTTGTTGTTAACATACATTATCACTCCACCGCCCCTTGCTTTGCCACTGTCTGGTGTTCGGTCTGCCCGTATCGCGTGGAAACCCTCCAGCTCAATGTTAGCATCTGCTGCTAGTTCAGATAGCCACGTCTCGGTAAACAAAAGGAGAGAGCATTCCCGGTATATGCTATCGTAGCGGGAGATAGCCGCTAGCTCATCTACCTTTCCCAGTAACGACCGTACATTCCCCATGACAATGGATGGAAGGGAGACTCTGTACCTTATATTTTTTGTCTTCCGCCTTACTCCAGCCCGGCAACCACGGCGTTTTCGCCTCAGTTCTCCCGGTATGTCGAGTTTTTCCGTTAGCACCGGGTGGCAGTTGAGTGCTAGCAGCTCTTCCCTGTACCGTCTCCTGCTATAAACAGTGGCTCCATCCACCGGCTCAGGAGACATTTGGGACGATCTGTGTGTCCGTGATATAAATGGAGTGAAAAACCGGATCAAAAAGAGAGAGGAAGGGAAAAAAAAGACTCAGAATTGAGCTGCTGTTGCAAAAGGCAGCCGACTCGTGTGGCGCCGGAAGTGAAGATTCATTTTTTCCGAAACTTTACATATATCATTTATATACATATTGAATAACAGTGGCCCCAAAACTGAACCCTGTGGGACTCCACAAGTAACCTTCAGTAACTGTGAGTTTTTGTTACCAACACATACATACTGATATCTATTCTTTAAGTAACTACATAACCAGGACAGTGCTACCCCCCTAATACCACAATTTTGTAGTTTAATAATAAATTATGATCCACTGTATCAAATGCTTTTTTTAAGATCCAGGAATACCCCAACTGAGTACTCTTTATTTTCAACGGCAGTTGATATTTTTTCTATAAATTCCATTAGAGCAAATGCAGTTGTCCTCTTGTGTCTGAACCCATATTGCTGCTCTCACAATAAATTATTCTTCATTATGAAGTTGTCACTTCTCTCACAGAATATTTTTTCAAGTATCTTGGAAAATTGCAGCAATCGTGAAAATTGGTCTATAGTTTGAAAGTTCCCCTCTGTCACCCGTCTTGTATATCGGAATTACTTTAGCTATTTTCATTGCATTGGGAAATATACCTGTTTGGAGAGACAGGTTACAAATATACGTCAGTGGTTTCACTAAGCATTCAATAATAGTTTTGACTAAGAGCATGTCAATACCATCCCAGTCCGGAGATGTTTTATTTTTAAACGATTTAACAATTTCAGTGACCTCTCTCTCGTCTGTGTTCTTTATGAAAATGGAGTCTTTTATAGCAGTGTTTTTGCTTATTGTATCACCTGTGGGTGCCGTAATGGGTATTTCTCGAGCTAAATTAGGACCAATGTTAACAAAAACGTTATTAAATTCATCTGCAGGTGAAATTGCATTCACACTCTGAGTCGTTTTATTATTTTTTGAAAAATTGGTTGGGTAGCTTGTATTTCTGTTTTTATTTCCAAGAATATTGTTAAGTATTGTCCATGTATTTTTAATATTGTCTCTGTTTTTCTCCAGTTCTTTACTGTAAGAGTCTCTTTTACTAAATCTCATTATATATGTTAACTTGTTTTTGTATGTTTTATACCACTGCTCTGCTTCTTTTGTCCTTTTCTTTAGAAAAGCTTTATATAATGAATTTTTCTTTTTACATGCCTTTTGTAATCCTTTGGTTAACCATGGCTTATTGACAAATTTATGTTTAAGCTTTTTCTTTACTAATGGACAATTTTTTTCATAAAGAGTGGTTACAATGTTTATAAATGTGTCATAGGCTTCATTTACATCTGATACATAGACTTTTGTCCAGTCTTGCTTCAGCAAGTCTTCTTTAAAAGAACTGATTGCATTTTGTGATTTGTATCGAAAGATTTTTTTTTTTTTAAGTTTTTGTAAAGGGTATACATATCATTACAGCATTGCATTGTTTACATTTTCATCACATATTCCCCCTTTTTTTTTGACAACATTGGAAAAAAATTATTACAACACCCTTTTTTTTAAGTGAAAGAAAAAGAGAAATTAAAAGAAGAACAAAACAAACAAAACAAAACAAAACAAAAAACAAAAGAGCAGAAAAATAAAAGAGCATCTGAGTAGCATTGGAGCAAAGAGGGGTGCCATTATTGAAATGGTATTTGTCAAAGATTAGATCTGATGGAAGACATTCCAGGGTTGCCAAAAGTTCATGAATCCATCCATGTCCTGTCTCAGTGCAAATGTCAACTTTTCCATCGAATAAATGTCCTGAATCACGTTAATCCAATCTTCAGGTGTAGGACAGTCTTTCAACATCCATTTTTTTTGTTAGAGCTTTTTTACTTGCCAATATTAAAACAGTGAATAAGTATTTTTCTCCTCGTCTTTCCAGTGATTCCGGTAGTAATCCCAAATACAAAGTTACAAAAGAAAAGGGAACTGTTACTTTGAATATTTTCCCCAATATTGTCTGTACATTGGTCCAATATTGGTGGATAACTGGGCATGACCAAAACACATGAAAATGATTTGCAGTCTCTTCACCACACAAGTGCCAACAATTCAACCCTTTACGAGTAAATTTGTTTTGTGCAGGTGTTCTGAAAAATCTTACCAAATTTTTCCATCCAAATTCTCTCCACTGCAGGGATGAAGTACTTTTCCATTGTTGTTTATTTAGCTTTTCCCATATTTCCAGTTGTAAAGTGAAATTCCCCTCTTTTTCCCATCTCTCTTTTATATATGATGTGTTGTCTCCTTTTAAGTCTTGAAGACCATGGTATATTTTAGAAATGTATCTGATCCCTGGGATCCCTTTATATGCCATTAAGAAAACCTTCAGAACACCTGACTGGGCCCTTTCCAAGTCCTCCTTTTTAAGTATTTTGTTTATGTGGTGTCTAAGCTGAAAGAACCTGTAAAGATCTTGATTTACTAGACCTTGTTTTTTCAAATCTTCAAAACTTCTTAAAGTTTGCCCTTTAAAAAAATTGTAATATTTTATCAGTCCGTTCTCTTTCCACTTTTTAAATCTAGTGTCTGTTTTATTAGGAGTAAAGTCCTGATCATAGGAAATCCATTGCAATAATCGATAGGGTTCTTTAGTTTGATTCTCTCTGACTATCTTAAACCAAATTTTTAGCGGGGTCTCTATCCATGGGTTGGTGTTATTCAAAAGTTTAGGTAAGGCATTGTTCCCTATATTCGCCTGTAGGGGAATGTCACTTTTTATCTAGCATTCGATCTCCTTCCATTGTGCAGTGTAGACTGGGTTACATATCTCTACTAAAGTTTTAATTTGTGCGGCTTTAAAAAAGTCCCTGATATTTGGCAGCGCGAGCCCACCTTTGTCTTTGTTTAGCTGTAGGGTTCTATATCTGATTCTAGGTCTCTTGCCCTGCCATATGAATCTTGAGATCCTTCTGTCCAGCTCCTGCCATGTTTTTTGGGGAAGTTCTACCGGTATTGTTTGGAAAAGGTATAGAAGACATGGAAGTATATTCATTTTGACTGCTTCAGTTCTTTGTGCAGTACCCAAGAATGGTATCATATTCCATCTTGCTAGATCAGATTTAATTTTTGCCATCAGTGGATCATAGTTTAGTGTTATAATTTTGTTGAGTTGTTTCGGGATATTGACCCCCAGATATTTCATAGATTCCATCTCCCAGTTAGTTTTGAGTTTGCTTAGTAAATATTGATTTGGGTTATAGTTGAATGTTAAAATTTGGGTTTTATGCATGTTTAATTCGTACCCCGATAACTCTCCATACTCTGAAAAAACTGAGATTAGTTCTGGAAAAGAGGTGTCCGGCTGCCCCAGGTATATTAAAATGTCATTGGCAAAGAGTGCTATTTTATGTTCCTTCTGACCAAGTGTAATACCTTGAATTTTTTGATTCTGTCTTATCCATTGGCTCAGAGGTTCTATGAAGATTGCAAAGAGCAGTGGAGACAAGAGGCAGCCCTGACGACATCCTCCTTCCAGTTCAAAAGATGATGATAATTTACCGTTAATCCTTATTTTAGCTGTTGGTTTTTTATATAATGCCTGGATAGTTCTAATGAAGTTATTATGAAAATTGAAACTGGATAAGATTCTATATAGGAAAGACCAGTCAACCGAATCAAATGCTTTTTCAGCATCTAATCCCAATATGGCTGCATTTAAATTATATTTTTTTATATGATGAATTATGTGTAAAGTGTGTCTAATGTTATCTTGTGTCTGCTTTTGTCTTATAAAACCTGTTTGATCTAAATGAATTAAGTCTGTCAGTATATTTTCTAACCTTTTGGCAAGGATAGCGGTAAAAAGTTTATAGTCCTGATTTAACACACTGATTGGTCTGTAGTTGGAGCAGTCTAGTTTATCCTTTTCAGGTTTAGGTATGACTGCAATGACCCCTTCTCTCCAGGATGGGGGTGATTTCCCCTGTGTGGAGGACATAGTTAAATGTTTTCAGGAGGAGAGGAGATAGTTGCTGTTTAAAGGTTTTGTACCACTCTGCTGTATAGCCATCTGCTCCTGGGGATTTGTTAGCTTTAAGTTTCTTTTCTTTTTTTTTTTTTTTTTTGTACTTATTTTGTACCCGTAGGTAGATTTGTTTTGCAGTCTGGTGACAAGCCACCAGCTGCCGGTCGCTGCGTGCGCAAGCGCCCCGTATCCCTAACCTGCATGTTTTTAGCATGTGGGAGGAAACTGGAGAAATCCTGGAGTAAACCCACGCAACACAGGGAGAACATGCAAACTCCACACAGATCACTGTTGGCCGGGGGCAGGGATTTCATAATTGCTTTTTCTAATTCTTTAGGTTGTATTTCTGACAGTAGTGCTTTATTTTGTGACTCAGTAAGTTGGGGAAGATTTAATGTATTTAGGAAGGCTTCGGATGCGTTTTTGTGTTTTTTGAGGGAGTATAAGTTCTTGTAGTAATTCTCGAAGCTTTAAAGAATTTCCTGAATTCTAAATTTTATTTCCTTTGAGACTGGGTCTCTGATTTTGTAAACTGCTCTCTCCGTTTGTTGTTTCCTCAATTTGTAGGCTAGTAATTTTGCCGATTTGCTACCTGTTTCATAGTATTTTTGTTTCAGAAATGTAAGTTTCTTCTGGATTTCTATTGTGTAGATCTCATTTATTTGTTTTTTAATTTCCTTAATTTTGAGTGAGTCATTAGAATGAGTGTTGTCTTTGTGCTCTTTTTCTAGTTTCTTAAGTTCTGACTCTAATGTGATTAGTTTTTCTTGTCTCAGTTTCTTTTGGGTTGCCAGTTTTGCGATAATCTTTCCCCTTATTACAGCTTTGCATGCGTCCCACAGTATTAAAGGAGATACTTCTCCATTATCATTTTCTTCCAAATATCTGAGAATATCTGATTCCAATTCATCTTTCAGTGGTCCTTTCAGCACATTTGAATTTAACCTCCAAGAAAATGTATTATTTGTGTATTTTTGGATATTTAAGTCCATATACTGTAGATCGGACTGTGGTCAGAGAGATCCATCAGTCCTATTGTACATGTTTTTTTTTTTATTTAAGTTTTTGTAAAGGGTATACAGGTCATTACAGCATTGCATTGTTTACATTTTCATCACATGTTCCCTTATTTTTTGCTATTTGACAACATTGGTAGGATAATTATTACAACACCCCTTTTTTTTTAAAGTGAAAGAAAAAGTGAAATTAAAGAGAATAAAATAAAAAAGACAAACAAACAAACAGAACAGCAAAAAAACAAACAAACAGAAAATTAAGTACTTAAAAGTAAAAGAGCATCTGAGTAGCATTGGAACAAAGAGCGGTGCCATTATTGAAATGGTATTTGTCAAGGATTAGATCTAATGGAAGACACATATGCGATCCAGGGTTGCCAAGAGTTCAAGAACCCATCCATGTCCTGTCTCAGTGCGAATGTCAACTTTTCCATCAAGTAAATGTCTTGAATCACGTTAATCCAATCTTCAGGTGTAGGACAGTCCTTCAGCATCCATTTTTTAGTTAGGGCTTTTTTACTTGCCAATATTAAAACATTGAATAAGTATTTATCTCCTCGTCTTTCCAGTGAGTCCGGTAGTAAACCCAAATACAAAGTTACAAAAGAAAAGGGAACTGTTACTTTGAATATTTTCCCCAATATTGTCTGTACATTGGTCCAATATTGGTGGATAACTGGGCATGACATCAAAACACATGAAAATGATTTGCAGTCTTTTCACCACACAAGCGCCAACAGTTCAACCCCTTACGGGTAAATTTGTTTTGTGCAGGTGTTCTGAAAAATCTTACCAAATTTTTCCATCCAAATTCTCTCCACTGCAGAGATGAGGTACTTTTCCATTGCTGTTTATTTAGCTTTTCCCATATTTCCAGTTGTAAAGTGAAATTCCCCTCTTTTTCCCATCTCTCTTTTATATATGATGTGTTGTCTCCTTTTAAGTCTTGAAGACCTTGGTATATTTTAGAAATGTATCTGATCCCTGGGATCCCTTTATATGCCATTAAGACAGTCCTTCTCAAATAGTGGGGCGCGCCCCATGCGATGCCAGGGGGGGCGCGTATGACCCCGGGGAACAGGCTTTGCTTTTGCCGGCAGCAGGTGGTGCAGTGGCGCTCTCATTGTCAAAGTCTGTGCGGGAGTTTAAAACTTTTTAAATTGCTGTCAACAAACCCCTCGAGAGACACCATGGAGAAATATTTAACAGTAACGAAAAGAAAGTAACGAAAAGAAAGGCGGAGAGAGACAGAGGTAAAGAGACAAATGAAAGTCTCCCAAAAGCTAAGACAAGGAAATATGACGAAGCTTATCTAGCGCTTGGCTTCACTGTGACTACGGTGGGAGACGAGGAAAGACGGGTGTGTTTACTGTGTCTGAAAATGTTGGCAGCAGACAGCATGAAGCCAAATAAATTAAGACGTCACCTATAGACATTACATCCTCAACACGTTGATAAGCCGCTTGATTTTTTTCAGCGAAAACGTGCGGAGTACGGCCAACAATCATCCCGCTTTATGAACGCTACATCAGTAAACCAGCGAGCACTTTTAGCATCATTTAAAGTGGCGTACCAAATTGCGCAGTGCAAAAAACTTTACTTCATTAATGTGATTTAGAAAAAAATCAGCACAATGTTTTATACCTTTTTCTTCATACTAAAATGTTAAATATATTGGTGCTCCTGTGTTAATGTTCCAGATCAATTACATTTAATATTATTTATTGAATTATTTTTCTCAGCATCAAATGGTTCAGTTGGTCAAAAATGTTTCTAGTTTAAATAAGGATTGACATATTTTTTATTTCAGGCACTTTGATGCACTTTAATTTTTTTTTTTTTCTGTTTTAGACTATAACAGGGTTTCTGTGTGGCAAAATAAAGTTAATATTTGTTGAAAGTTGATTTATATTGCTTTTTTCTTTTGTTAATGTTAAAAAGGATACAATTTTAGGTATACTTATACAATTTTAATAGATAATGATCTTATTTATAGTCACCGCGGCGAGTGGGGGGGGGTGCGAAATATTTTCTCTTTCCTAGGGGGGGCTTTGCAAAAAATAATTGAGAAGCACTGCATTAAGAAGACCTTCAGAACACCTGACTGGGCCCTTTCCAAATCCTCCTTTTTAAGTATATTGTTTATGTGGTATCTAAGCTGAAAGAACCTGTAAAGATCTTGATTTATTAGACCTTGTTTTTTCAAATCTTCAAAACTTCTTAAAGTTTGCCCCTTAAAAAAATCGTAATATTTTATCAGCCCCTTCTCTTTCTACTCTTTAAATCTAGTGTCTGTTTTATTGGGGGTAAAGTCTTGATCACAGGCAATCCATTGCAGAAGTCGATAGGGCTCTTTAGCTTGATTCTCTCTGACTATCTTAAACCAAATTTTTAGCGGGGTCTCTATCCACGGGTTAGTGTTATTCAGGAGTTTAGGTAAGGCATTGTTCCCTATTATCGCCTGTAGGGGGATGTCACTTGTTATTTGGCATTCGATCTCCTTCCATTGTGCAGTGTAGACTGGGTTACATATCTCTATTAAAGTTTAAATTTGTGCGGCTTTAAAATAGTCCCTGATATTTGGCAGCGCGAGCCCACCTTTGTCTTTGTTTAGCTGTAAGGTTCTATATCTGATTCTAGGTCTCTTGCCCTGCCATATGAATCTTGAGATCCTTCTGTCCAGCTCCTGCCATGTTTTTTTGGGAGGTTCTACCGGTATTGTTTGGAAAAGGTATAGAAGACGTGGAAGTATATTCATTTTGACTGCTTCGATTCTTTGTGCAGTACCTAAGAATGGTATCATATTCCATCTTGCTAGGTCAGATTTTATTTTTGTCACCAGTGGATCATAGTTTAGTGTTATAATTTTGTTGAGTTGTTTCGGGATATTGATCCCCAGATATTTCATAGATTCCATCTCCCAGTTAGTTTTGAGTTCACTTAGTGAATAATGATTTGGGTCATAGTTGAATGTTAAAACTTGGGTTTTATGCATGTTTAATTTGTACCCCGATAAATCTCCATAGTCTGAAAAAACTGAGATTAGTTCTGGTAAAGAAGTGTCCGGCTGCCCTAGGTATATTAAAATGTCATCAGCAAAGAGTGCTATTTTATGTTCCTTCTGACCAAGTGTAATACCTTGAATTTCTTGATTTTGTCTTATCCATTGGCTCAGAGGTTCTATGAAGATTGCAAAGAGCAGTGGAGACAGGGGGCAGCCCTGACGACATCCTCTTTCCAGCTCAAAAGATGATGATAAATTACTGTTAATCCTTATTTTAGCTGTTGGTTTTTTATATAATGCCTGTATAGTTCTAATGAAGTTGTTATGAAAGTTGAAACTGGAAAAGATTCTATATAGGAAAGACCAGTCAACCGAGTCGAATGCTTTTTCAGCATCTAATCCCAATATGACTGCATTTAAGTTATATTTTTTTATATGATGAATTATGTGTAAAGTGCGTCTAATGTTGTCTTGTGTCTGTCTTTGTCTTATAAAACCTGTTTGGTCTAAGTGAATTAAGTCTGTCAGTATGTTTTCTAACCTTTTGGCAAGGATAATGGTAAAAAGCTTATAGTCCTGATTTAATACACTGATTGGTCTGTAGTTGGAGCATTCTAGTTTATCCTTTTCAGGTTTAGGTATAACTGCAATGACCCCTTCTCTCCAGGAGGGGGGGATTTCCCCTGTGTGGAGGACATAGTTAAATGTTTTCAGGAGGAGAGGAGATAGTTGCTGTTTAAAGGTTTTGTACCACTCTGCTGTATAGCCATCTGCTCCTGGGGATTTGTTAGCTTTAAGTTTCATAATTGCTTTTTCCAATTCTTTAGGTTGTATTTCTGACAGTAGTGTTTTATTTTGTGACTCCGTAAGTTGGGGAAGGTTTAATGTGTTTAGGAATGTCTCGGATGCGTTTTTATGTTTTTTGTGGGAGTATAAGTTCTTATAGTAATTCTCGAAGCTTTTAAGAATATCCTGAATTCTGAATTTTATTTCCTTTGATACTGGGTCTCTGATTCTGTAGATTGCTCTTTCTGTTTGTGACATAATGCACGGCTCAGGAGACACACACGCAGGCTCAGGGTAGATCTAATAGCTTTATTAACAACAAGTGTGTATGAGTGTGTGTCTGCGGGATGTGAATGTGTTGGTGGTGGCGTCTACGTCGGGCACGGAGGCAGGAGGCCGTACAGCCGGACAACCCTATGGGAGAAGCAGAGGGAGAAGGGTAACGGGCACCACACCAACACAGGAGATATGAAAATGATGACTGGCTTACTTGGGAATGGTAGGTGGCTGGCACAGCAAGGGTGAAGCCCGGAAGACAGTGACCTGGAGCGCCCGGTGCAGCAGCGAGGGAATGGTGGCAGAGAGGAGTGGTCCGCCGCCGGGAAATCCACCTGTGCACAGGGAAGCAGACTAGGAGAAGAATGAGGTAAGAGATTCTTACTTGGATGTTTTGCTGAGCGGTTGAGATTCCTTACAGCAAGAGTAGCGAGTGAAGACTGACGGCTTCAGGCCGAAGCCCAGGGCGAGGCGGCTTAAATCCCTCGCCGCTGATGAGGTGCAGGTGTGCGTGCAGCTGGCGCCGCAGATGGGCGGCGAGGCGTGACAGTACTCCCCCCTCTAGCAGCGCCTCCTGGCGATGGTTTCTCCGGGTGCGCTCGGTGGAACTCAGTAACGAGGGACGGGTCCAACACAAATGACGAGGGTACCCATTGCCGATGTTCAGGCCCATAACCCTCCCAGTCCACCAAGTACTGCAACCCGCGACCCCGGCGCCGGGAATCCAGGATAGAGGAGACAGGCCAGGCCGGATGGCCATTATTCTGTCCTGGTAATACGGCTGGGTATTGTAGACAGATAGCGAACAATAAAGACAGCAGGCTGATTCCAGGTTGACTGATTTACTGAAATCGTTTTGTCTTGTTTGTCTTTTTTCTTTTCTTTTTGTAAAACTGAAACACAATGAAATATACATAATACAGAATGTTACATAAGAAATAATAATACAACACTCTGTATATAAACAGTTTCTCTTATTACAGGCACTTAACTCAGGTAAGTAATTTGCTCTACAGATTCAAACTAAGGTAAGTATTTCACAGTTTCCACAGGTTACAAAGTTAAGGTAAGTTAAATCAGGTAAGTATTACGAAATTATACTAACACATTTTTATTTTACAGAGGACAGCTACACAGCTAAGTAAGCAGGTAAGCATAGCCAAATGAATAGCTAACTAGCTTTCACACGAAGCACCATTACAACACAATATAACTTGGGCTAACAAAGGGCTAAATGACTCAGCAGTTAGCTAAGTACCATTGCAAACGATTAGCCATTAACACCTTTTAATCGCGATCTTTTTATAGCTTAAATTTAGCGTTTTTAACATCATATTCCAAACTATGGTCATCTTAAACAAGTATTACAACAATTTTCAGCATTAACTTACTGTTGGTTCCACTCCTAGGTTAGTACAACCAAATTTCTGGCGAGCACATTTTCACATTGCTTTCATCATGGCAGATTGAACAAAGAAAAAGGGTTTTTACAGGAAACAGGAAGTAGCTACAATTAAAGGTGCAGTAACGCAAACCACCACTAGAGGGAACATAACCCCACCCAATATCTGACAGGTCAGCACACTCCCCGCTTGGTATACATGTATACCACTATTTACTCTTCTCTAGTGACATCAATAGCACAACATCAGAGATGGGTCTAAGGTACTCTTTAACTACCCCTTGGCTAGAGGTCTTAACTGTGACCTTACGGACCTTGTCGTCTGAACTAGGAATGGCCTTAACTATTCGCCCTAGAGGCCACATGTTGCGCTTTGCTTGATTGTCCTTTATCAAAACAATGTCACCTTCCTGGAGACTGGACTTCTCGGAGGTCCACTTCCTCCGTGGTTGAAGTGTGGCCAGGTACTCCGACCGCCACCTCTTCCAGAAGGAGTCCGCCAAGCTCTGGACCTGGCGCCACTGGACCTGGCTGAGGTGATCCAGGTCGAAGTCTCCCAGGGGTGCAGGACTGACACTCGCCTTCTGGGTGAGCAGAGTGGCAGGTGAGAGGATTTCAGGTACCTCTGCATCGTTGGAGACTGGGACTGGCGGGCGTGCATTCATGATAGCCATAACCTCAGCCATCAAGGTTGTAAGGACTTCATGAGACAGTCGGGTAGCACCATCCTTCGCAAGCAGTCCATCCAGTATGCGTCTTGCCACTCCAATTAACCTCTCCCAGGCTCCACCCATGTGTGAAGAATGGGGAGCATTGAAGGTCCATGTACATCCCTGCTCTTGCAGATAGTTCTTGATCTCAGGATCGTCAGTGTTGATTTGAAGCTCACGGCATGCACCAATGAAATTAGTGCCTCTATCCAACCTTAAGTGCTTGACAGGTCCACGGATGGATAGGAAACGCCTCATGGCGTTGATGAAGCTTGAGGTCGACATGGATTCAATAACCTCAAGGTGCACCGCTCTGGTGCTCAGGCAAGTAAAGATGACTGCCCACCTTTTGCTCTCAGTGGCACCACCTCGTGTCCGCCGAGTGGTGACAGTCCATGGGCCAAAGACGTCGAGCCCTACGTGAGTAAAGGGGGGATCCGTTGCCAGCCTATCTGCCGGCAGATCTGACATCTTCTGCACTTCTCTCCGTCCTCTCAACTTCCTACAAGTAACACATTTGAAAATGATGCTGGAGATGAGCTTCCTACCTCCTACTATCCAAACACCAGCGGTACGCAGTGCACCCTCTGTGAAGTGCCGACCCTGGTGGGCTACTTTGTCATGGTAGTGTCGGACCAGGAGAGTGGTCACATGATGGCCGGCTGGTAGGATGAGTGGGTGTTTCTCTTGGTCTCCCAAGTCTGCCCTGCGTATCCAACCTCCGACTCTGATCAATCCATTCTCATCGATGAAAGGGTCAAGCTTTGCAAGGGAGCTTTGACAGTGCACTGTTGAACCCTGAATTAAGCATTTCAGCTCCTCTTCATAAACATCCTCCTGTACAGCCTTGAAGATTTTCGTCTTTGCTTGGGACCGCTCTGTGGCGAGAAGCTGGCTGCATTGATGCCATCCCTTGCAACCATCTCTATTCTCTCCAGAGAAAGACTTGGCTACATGAACAAGAAGTGCCATACCTCTTACTAGGCTCTTCCAAGAAGAGAAGCGTTCAAATCTTTCTGAGCCAAGAGGCTGTTCTGTAACTTTGGTAAGTAGACAGGTGGCTTGTGGCCTAACTTCTTTGTCTGTGTCTGCATCAACAAGCTCAAACGTTTCAGCCTCTTCAACCTTATCCGTGGCTGACTGCCTGAGAAACTGGGGACCGAGCAACCAGCTGGAAGATGAAAGTTGAGCTGCTGAAAGTGGTCTGGTTCCCTGGTCTGCAGGGTTCTGGTCTGTCAAGATGTACTGCCACTGTTCTGGTTCAGTAGATCCACGAATGCGAGCTACTCAGTTAGCTACGTAGGTGTAGAACCTTCGTGAACTGTTGTGAATGTAGCCCAGCACAATGCGGCTGTCAGTGAAGAACTTGACTGCCTGTAGCTCTATGTCTATCTCAGACTGGATCACTTCTGCCAGCTCAACGGCCAAGACAGCTACACACAACTCCAGGCATGGAATGGTGTGCATGGGGTAAGGTGCAAGTTTTGATTTACTCATAACAAATCCTACGTGCCATCTTCCTTCAGAATCTAAGGCACGCAGGTAAGCTACGGCAGCTATCGCTAGAGTTGAAGCATCTGCGAAAACACAGAGTTCTATCCTGTTACAGCATGACAAGGAGGTAGGTAGGTATGATCTGCTAATGCAAAGCTGCTCCAGGTCTGTTAAGGAGTTGATCCATGTTCTCCAGTGTGCCTCTTTCTCTGGTGGGAGAGGTGTGTCCCACTCATACTGTTCAGAGGAGATGTCTCTCACCAATGCCTTTCCCTGGACAGTGATGGGAGAAGCGAATCCAAGGGGATCGTAAAGACTGTTTATGGTGGACAGCATGCCTCTCCGACTAAATGGCTTAATGTCTCTTGAGACTCGGAATGTGAAGCTGTCAGTCTGGAGCACCCAGTTCATGGCTGGTTTGTTGTCGGCTGGTGTTGTCTGGAACACACTTTCACCAAGACCATCCCTACATGTCTCTGGAATGGCTTCCTCACTGCGAGTTGGGAACTGAAGGCTGCACTGAATCGGTTCACTGGGTCTTTCCTTGATGTGAATGCTGTTAGTGCAGGGCTTAAAGAAGGAAGGGCGTCCATTTTGGAGGACATGGGTCTTATAAGCATTGACTTCCTGAGTCTTGTGAGCGCCACCCAGACACAGCTCTCCCACTATGACCCAGCCGAGATCAAGGCGCTGAGCGTATGGCGAGTCGTGTGGTCCGTTGCGCTGCTCTCGCACCTTGTGCAAGCTCAAAACATCTCGGCCTAGTAGCAGAAGAATGGGTGCACTGTTGTCAAGTGCAGGGATTTTGTCAGCCACTGGTCTGAGGTGAGGGAAATATTGTGCGCACTCAGGGGTCGGGATCTCTGACCGGTCACCAGGTAAGTATTCACACTCCAGCAATGTGGGCAGTGTGACCTTGGTCTTCCCATCGAGAGATTCCACAATGATGTTGGTTGCTTTCCTTCCTGCAGTCTCCACTCTGCCTGAGCATGTTTTTAGCGTGTAGGGGGATGCCCTGCTGTTAATACCCAACAGACTGAAGAACTCAGATTTCACTAAAGACCTATTGCTTTGGTCATCGAGTACAGCATATACTATGTGAGACTTGCTTGGATTATCAGCATGGGAAACCTTGACCAAGCAGATTTTAGAACAGGATCTAGGCTGGGGTGCATCGCCACATATCTCTGTGCACTTAGAAGTGACAACAGGAGTTGCTGCAACTTCACTCTCCCCGCTTTGCTCCCCTCCTTGCTCCCCGCTCTGGTCATTCCCAGGTGAGTGCCCAGCCTGCCCATGAGGCGACCATGGTGCTGGACCAGGATGCATCGCCGAAGTGTGCTTGTCACTCTCACACTCTCTGCATTTGAGTGCGGTCTTACAGTCTTTGGCAATGTGCTTGGTGCTGGCACAACATCTAAAGCAGATCGAGTTCTCCTTTAAGTACGCTTTCCTCTCATCCAGGTGCTTTCCTCGGAACCCACGGCATTTTGTGAGCGGATGTGGTTTGTCGTGGATTGGACATTCTTTGTCCGGTTCAGTTTTCTTCACAGATGTGCTGTCCCGAGATGCACCACCTGCGGCTGTGACATCAGTTTTCCTCACTGTTACAGCGGATTTGTAGATGTGTTTTTGGTCTTTCTCACCTTTTGACTGCTTGGGAGTAGAGGAAAGGTTGAATGCGAAACTGGGGTCATTGCGAGTCTTAGCTTGAGAACATACAAATTCCACAAAGTAGCTGAATGGTGGGAAAGGCACATGATAAACTTCCTTGTACCTGGATCCCTGTGTCATCCAGCGTTCACGAAGTGAGAATGGAAGCTTCTCCACAATTGGATTTACCCCTCGAGCTGTATCAAGATACATGAGCCCAGGTAAGAATCCCTCTGACTTAGCAGCTTGTAGCTCTTTTAACAAGTCTCCTAACTCTCTGAGCTTGTGTGTCTCTTTGTTAGAGATGACTGGGACGGCGTCCAATTTTTTCATTAGGGCACTTTCAATCACCTCTGGGCTTCCATAAGTTTCCTCCAAGCGTTCCCATACCGTCCACACACCTAGTCTAGGATTGTTTACATGCACAGACCTGATCCTCATGGCTTGAGCTGACGACTTGGGCCCCAACCATTTGATCAGTAAGTTGAGCTCTTCTTGCTCCGAGAGGTTAAGCTCCTTTGTGGCTGCTAGGAAGGAGGCCTTCCACGCCCAGTAGTTTTCTGGGCAGTCGTCAAAGGTAAGGAGTCCTGAGCTCACCATCTCTTTTCTCATGAGATACTGGGCCAAGACATGGGTTTGTGTTGATGGAGGTGGGGATTTGTTTCCCTGGTTGGGATGAGAGGCTGGAGGGTTAGCTGCAGTGTCTCTCCTTTTAATGTCAGGGAGAACAGGTGAATGTTCCTGCTTTGGAACAAATGGCCTTGGGGCAGAATGAGGAACGTTGTGTCCAACCATCATGGGCTTGTGTTCATTTCTGTCCACGAAAGACTCATACAGTGAATCTAGTTCTTTAATGCTAAAGAGGTGTGAATTCACCGGTGCTTGATGATCAATTTGTTGCTGTGGAGTTGGGCCTGGTTGCAACTGTGGTGCATGTGCATCGAATGGCTGTGTTTCCACGTAGCGTCGTGTGCGTCTCACTGGATCATCAAGGGCTAGATTCTGTAGCTCACCAAGAGAGTCGCTGCGTCTTGGATCGAGCTCTGCTGCTGCAGCTTCTTCCAATATAGCTGCCTCTCTTGATGCTGCAGTTGCTTCTTTCTCTTGTTGTAGCACGTGAAGATTTGCGTCTATTGAAGCCCTTTCTTTAATCATGGCAGCCTCTACTGAAGCCCTTTGTTTCATCATGGCTGCCTCCTTCTCTGCAAAGGATGCTTTGACTTTAGCTGCTTCAGCCTTAGCTCTGGCTCTTGCTGCAACGATGCTGACAGATGACCAGGTTGATGCTCTGGAGGACTTGTGTGAATTTGAGGCTTGAGACCTTGTCTCCAACTGAGACGGACGGTCCTCCTCACCAGCGTGGCTCATCTTGGCTTGCTTCTGTGTGCTGTTCACCGTATTTCAGCTGCCTATCCCCGCTGCGTGGTCAACATTTTACTATTCTGTCCTGGTAATACGGCTGGGTATTGTAGACAGATAGCGAACAATAAAGACAGCAGGCTGATTCCAGGTTGACTGATTTACTGAAATCGTTTTGTCTTGTTTGTCTTTTTTCTTTTCTTTTTGTAAAACTGAAACACAATGAAATATACATAATACAAAATGTTACATAAGAAATAATAATACAACACTCTGTATATAAACAGTTTCTCTTATTACAGGCACTTAACTCAGGTAAGTAATTTGCTCTACAGATTCAAACTAAGGTAAGTATTTCACAGTTTCCACAGGTTACAAAGTTAAGGTAAGTTAAATCAGGTAAGTATTACGAAATTATACTAACACATTTTTATTTTACAGAGGACAGCTACACAGCTAAGTAAGCAGGTAAGCATAGCCAAATGAATGCTGCCTGCATTCATAGTGTTTTTGTTTCAGAAATGTAAGTTTCTTCTGGATTTCTATTGTGTAGATCTCATTTATTTGATTTTTAATTTCTTTAATCTTGAGCGAGTCATTAGAATGAGTGTTGCCTTTGTGTTCTTTTTCTAGGTTCTTGAGTTCTGACTCTAATGTGATTAGTTTTTCTTGTCTCAGTTTCTTTTGGGATGCCAGTTTTGCAATAATTTTTCCCCTTATTACAGCTTTGCACGCATCCCACAGTATTAAAGGGGATACTTCTCCATTATCGTTTTCTTCCAAATATCTGAGAATATCTGATTCCAATTCATCTTTCAGTGGTCCTTTCAGGACGTTTGAATTCAACCTCCAGGAAAATGTATTATTTGTGTATTTTTGGATGTTTAAGTCCATATAGATCGGACTGTGATCAGAGAGATCCATCAGTCCTATTTTACATGTTTTTACTCTTCCAATGTCTCCATTAAACATAAAAAAGTAATCAATCCTTGAGTAAGATGAATGTGGCGTTGAATAAAAAGTATAATCTTTTACATTGGGGTTGAGTTCCCTCCACACGTCACAGATTCCCATTTCTTTTAATAGCATCCAAGTTTTCCTACTTTGAGTGTTATTTTGATGTGAAGAATTACCTGTTGCATCCCAGTATGGATTCAGTCTTAGATTGAAGTCTCCACCACATATCACTAAACCTTGGGCTTTAGTTATCATTAGGTCGAATACATTTTTATAAAATTTCCATTTAGCCCCTGGTGGTGCATATACATTCAGCAGGGTGATATCTTCTCCCTCTAGCCGCCCAATTACCAAACTGTACCTCCCTTCTTTATCTTTGTGTTCTGATTTTTTTTCAAATGTAATTTTGGTTGATATCAATGTCGCTACTCCCCTCCTCCTCCCTGACTTATATGAAGATGAAGAGATCATTTTAAACCCTTGTCTATTGAGTTTAGTGTGTTCCACGTCTGTTAGGTGGGTTTCTTGTAAAAATATTATTTCTGCTTTGTCTTTTTTCATTTTGCGTAGAATCTTGGATCTTTTAATTGGATTCAGGATCCCTTTTACATTATATGAGGCTATTTTGGTTACACCCTGTTTCTCCATTGTATTTTCTTATTTAGTATAACAGTGTGGTGGCCCTCTTTTTTGCTACTCAGAAACTGAAAGGACATTAAGAACATAAAAAACATTAAGAACATAGTGTACGAAACTTTAAAACAAAAAACTGTCAAAAAAACTTCCTGAGCTGGGGTCTCTTTAAAGACCCTGTAAGAGCCCTGATGGAGTGTAGGCTCTGAGGGAAATTCCTCAAACTCTGTTACGTGTTGAGGGCCCTCTCTTACCCCTGTAAGTTGTCCCATGTTTTTAACGTGAATTTCAGATCCCAATCCGAATTTGTAATGATTTTTTTTTTTTTTTTAAGCCTATACCCTATGAGATTGTGTGCACCCTCCCACCCCTATCACAGCAAACATTCACTCTAATACAGTATTTGTTAGTGTGGGGAGAACATGTGGGTCATTGTCACATTTCTATTTTAACAAGATTTTTTTTTTCCTTTAAATTAAGAAGACATTTGTTTCTAATGCTATAACTGCTCCATGAAAGGTTTTACCACATGCTGATTCTGCGTCTCCTTTAATGTTTGTTACCTTGTAGGAGGGGGGATGGAGGTGCAGAATGACTGAAAAGAAAAAAACAAAAAGGTCGCTATTCCTTCCTGGAACTGGAAAGCTTATCTTTGTAGCTCTGGGGCTGGGTTTCCCGCTGCTGGCCCGTGGATTTTGAAGGTCTCTGAGTGGACCACGTTTGAGCTCTGATCTTATCGCTCAGGTCTGCTGCGGGTTTAAACACCGATACCGGGAGCCCTCTTCTCGCCATGTCAATTGTTGCTTCTTCCGCTGAATTATAGAGACATGACTCTTCACCGTAAAAGACCCTTAACTTCGCAGGAAATGGCGTCTGAAAGCGTAGATTCTGTTCCCGTAGTACCTTTTTGGCGTCGTTATATTCCCGTCGCTTTTTAAGTACCTCCGGGGCGTAATCGTGCTCCACGAAGACTTTTCTCTCTTGATGCATAAATCCTTTTTTCTGCCAAGCCCGTCTTACAACCTCTTGTTTTATTTTGAAATCGGAGAATCTTACCACCACCGAACGTGGGGGCGCTTCTGCCGCTGGCTTTGCGGCTAATGTACGATGGGCCTTTTCTATCTTCAAATCAGTGGTTTGTGGAATATCCAACTTCTCTCTCAGTAAGGATTCCACGCATTCCGCCATTGTGTTGAAACTATCTTCAGCTCCTTCTTTCAGACCGTGAATTCTAATGTTGTCTCGTCTCTGTCTTCCTTCTTGGTCGGTTAGCTTAGCCTCCAGCCTTGACTGTTTTTTGTGTAAATCCAGCATAGAATCTTCAAGCACTTTAATTCTTTCTTCAGCTTCCAAGATTTGGTTCTCGGCCTGTTCCACTCTGCTGTTCGTCCTTTTTAATTCCTCTCTGAATTCATGAAATTCGGCCCAAAATTGTTGTAATTCATCAAATAGCGATTTCAAGCTAACCTTCTTGTTAGCTACGTCCAGCTCCTCGTCTTCTGAACGGAGGTCCTCCGGTTCAGATTCTGCGGCCGCTGCGCGTCCTGGCCTGGGGAATGTCAGTTTCTTCTGTTTTTGGTTAGGCATGGTGTTTTTGTCTTTTGATTTTTATTCTTCCAAAAATCCGTTAAGTCTGATTTTGAAGATGTTTTCCTGGATTGGGTCTGGGAGGTTCAGCGTTAAGTTGCTATCACCATGGCGTCCAGAGCGGAAGTCCCTATTTTACATATTTTTACTCTTCCAATGTCTCTATTAAACATAAAAAAATAGTCAATCCTTGAGTATGATGAATGTAGTGCTGAGTAAAATGTATAATCTTTTACACTGGGGTTGAGTTCCCTCCACACGTCACAGATTCCCATTTCTTTTAATAGCATCCGAGTTTTTCTACTTTGAGTGTTATTTTGATGTGGAGAATTACCTGATGCATCCCAGTATGGATTCAGTCTTAGATTGAAGTCTCCACCACATATCACTAAACTTTTGGCTTTAGTTATCATTAGGTCAAATACATTTTTATAAAATTTCCAGTTAGCCCCTGGAGGTGCATATACATTCAGCAGGGTGATATCTTCTCCCTCTAGCCGACCAAGTACCATGCTAAATCTCCCTTCTTTATCTTTGTGTTCTGAATTTTTTTCAAACATAATTTTGGTTGAGATCAATGTCGCTACCCCCCTCCTCCTCCCTGACTTATATGAGGATGAAGAGATCAGTTTAAACCCTTGTCTATTAAGTTTAGTGTGCTTCAAGTCTGTTAGGTGGGTTTCCTGTAAAAATATTATTCCTGCTTTGTCTTTTTTCATTTTGCCAAGAATCTTGGATCTTTTAACTGGATTCAGGATCCCTTTTACATTATATGAGATTATTTTGGTTACACCCTGTTTCTCCATTGTATTGTCTTATTTAGTATAACAGTGTAGAGGCCCTCTTTTATACTACTCAGAAACTGAAAGAACATTAAGAACATAAAAAACATTAAGAACATAGTATATAAAACTTTAAAACAAAAAACTGTCAAAAGGTCTTCCTGAACTGAGGTCTTTTTAGCGACCTTAGAAGAGCCTTGCTGGTGCGTTGGCTCTGAGGGAAATTCCTCAAACTCTGTTAGGTGCTGAGGGCCCTCTCTTACCCCTGTAAGTTGTCCCATGTTTTTAATGTAAATTTCAGATCCCAATCCGAACTTGTAATGATTTTTTTTTTATATGCCTATACCCTATGAAATTGTGCACAACCTCCCACCACCATCACAGCAAACAATCACGTTAATACAGTATTTGTTAGTGTGGAGAGTTCATGTGGGGATGCGGTGATCTTCCTCCTTCACCGTTCTCTGTCCCACCTGGAGAAGCCCGGGAATAGTATAATAAATATATATATATATAATAAATTATTTATAATAAATAATAAAAAGTATAATGATCAGAGATGCTACTGACTTAGATAAATACAAATGAACACTGACTATGAAACACAGAGTGAGGAAACTCAAACTCTAAAAATATGCCACTATGCTGAACATAAACCACAAGAGATGGAGAATGATATTGATCCTGATAACCACTTTTTCAATAATATTCATAACCACTGTGAATATTACACTGAAAAGCAATTCAAAAGTCAAGTGCAATTAGATGGTAAACTGTCAATAATACACTTCAATAGCAGAAGTCTTAACAAAAACTTCTCACAGATTCAGGACTATTTAAAACAGCTAAACAGAAAATTCACAGCTATAGCAGTCTCTGAAACCTGGCTTAATGCAGACCAGGCTCCCCTGATGGCAATAGAGGGATATCAGATGTTTAACATTAACAGATCTCAAAAAAAGGGTGGTGGTGTTGCACTGTATATTGATGACCTATATAGATGTAAGCTTGTAAATGAAATGTCCTTAGCACTACCAGGGATTCTGGAATGTGTTACTGTTGAGATTGACCTAGACAAAACAAAAAATCTAATCATAAGCTGCATATACAGAACGCCGGGAACTTGCATTGAGACATTCAGAGATAAATTAGTCGAGCTGTACAATAATACTACTAGTAAGAAAATGGTAGCAATTTGTGGAGATTTCAATATTGATCTACTTAATCCAGATCAACAAAATGTAGTTACAGAGTTCATGAACTCTATGTACAGCATGAGTCTATATCCCACAATAACACATCCCAGTAGAATCACAGCTCACTCTGCTACACTTATTGACAACCTGTTTGTCAATGTTCTCGACAAGAAAATAGAAAGTGGATTATTGATAAATGATATAAGCGACCACTTGCCAATCTTTGCACTTATCCATGGCCACACGGGGCCCAACCCAGAAAAAATCTCAAAATCGTTCAGACACAAATCACCAAACGCAATCAGTTCTTTTAAAGAGGACTTGCTGAAGCAAGACTGGACAGAAGTCTATGTATCAGATGTAAATGAAGCCTATGACACATTTACAAACATTGTAACCACTCTTTATGAAAAAAACTGCCCATTAGTTAAAAAAAAGCTTAAACACAAATTTACTGACAAACCATGGCTAACCAAAGGACTACAAAAGGCGTGTAAAAAGAAAAATTTATTATATAAAGCTTTCATAAAGAAAAGGACAAAAGAAGCAGAGCAGCGGTATAAAACATACAAAAATAAGTTAACATATATAATAAGATGTAGTAAAAGAGACTATTACAGTAAAGAACTGGAAAAAAACAAAGACAATATTAAAAATACATGGACAATAATCAACAGTATCCTTGGAAATAAAAGCAGAAATACCAGCTACCCAACTAACACTCCAAAAAATAATAAATCGACTCCGAATGTGAATATAGCTTCACCTGCAGATGAATTTAATAATTTTTTTGTTAACATTGGACCTAAACTGGCCCGAGAAATACCCACTACGGTGCCAACAGGTGATTCAATATGCAATAACACTGCTGTAAAAGACACCATCTTCATAAAGAACACAGACGAAAGAGAGGTCATTGAAATTGTTAAATCGTTCAAAAGTAAAACATCTACTGACTGCGATGGTATTGATATGCTACTAGTCAAAACTGTTATCGAATGCATAGTGAAACCACTGACGTATATCTGTAACCTGTCTCTCCAATCAGGTATATTTCCCAATGCAATGAAAAATAGCTAAAGTAATTCCAATTTACAAGACAGGTGACAGAGGGGAACTCTCCAACTACAGACCAATTTCACTATTACCGCAATTTTCCAAGATACTTGAAAAAATATTCTATGAGAGAATTGACAACTTCATACTGAAGAATGATTTATTGTGTGAGCAGCAATATGGGTTCAGACACAAAAGGACAACAGCATATGCCTTAATGGAATTTACAGAAAAAATATCAACAGCCATTGAAAATAAAGAGTATTCAGTTGGAGTATTCCTGGATCTTAAAAAAGCATTTGATACAGTAGATCACAATCTATTATTAAAGAAACTACAAAATTGTGGTATCAGAGGGGTAGCACTGTCCTGGTTAAGAAGTTACTTAAAGAATAGATATCAGTTTGTATGTGTTAACAACAAAAACTCAGAGCTACTGAAGGTCACCTGTGGAGTCCCACAGGGTTCAGTTTTGGGACCATTATTATTCAATATGTATATAAATGATATATGTAAAGTTTCAGAAAAAATGGACTTAATATTGTTTGCTGATGACACTAACCTGCTATGCAGTGGAAACAACTTGGAACAACTTCTGGATACACTCGGAAAGGAATTAGGAAAGCTTAAACTGTGGTTTGATTCAAACAAATTAACGCTCAATTTAAGCAAGACAAAATTTATAGTCTTTAACAACCATCACAACTACCCAGTACCCAAACTCAGTGTAAATGGTGTAGAGATTGAAAGGGTATCCGAAACTAAATTCCTTGGAGTAATAATTGATAACAAACTGTGTTGGAAGCCACATATTAATTATATAAAAGGTAAAGTATCCAAATCAATTGCAATATTACACAGAGTGAAAAATTTGCTGAATCAACCCACACTATACACCTTGTATCATTCATTAATACTCCCATACATGACATATTGTAATGAAGTATGGGGAAATACATATAAAACAAACATATATCCACTCTTTATGCTTCAAAAGAGAGCTATTAGAATAATCAACAAAGCAGCTTACAGGGAACCAACAAACCCACTTTTTCTTAAACAAAAAACTCTCAAGTTGAAAGATCTGATCGACTTTAAAACCGCAATAATAATGTTCAAAGTGAAGAATCTATCACTGCCCGCAAATATCCAAAAGTTGTTCCAAACAAGGGAGAAACGATATCACTTCAGAGGAACATGTATATTTCAAAAGCCTACAGTGAGAACAACTACCAAGCAACACTGTATTTCAGTGCAAGGTGTCAGATTATGGAACGATTTTGGACCTGAATTAAAATCATGTACAAAGCTTGGACAATTTAAACAAAAACTAAAGGAAGAAATACTCCAAACATATTTACAAGACGACATGTAAACTCACATAAGGATTGACATTTCCAGCCTGTGTTGTGTTATAGCTTAGTTTTTCTTTTTTCTCTGTGACACTATGTCTTAGATTTGTTTTTGAATAGTAACCGCTTAACTTAGACTAGCTCAGTTTTCTTTTTCTCTCAGTCATATTTTGTCTTAGCCTTGTTTTAAATTGTAATCGCTCTTGTCTTGTTTTCTCTTTTTTCTCCTTTGAATTCTTGGATGGAATATGGGTGGGCAATATAAGCTGCGGCTTCAGCCATCACCCATTTCGGATAACTCACGTGGAATTGTATAGTAGAAGGAGTCTTTGTCTAATTTGACCTTGTTGTTATATTATACAGTTTCTTTTAACCTGTAATGTACTATCCGAAATAAATTCATTCAATTCAATTCAATTCAATGTAATATGGTGAGGATCATGTTCTTTGACTTCTCCAGTGCTTTCAACACCATCCAACCGATGATCCTGAAGGACAAGCTGCTGCGCGCAGGGGTGGACCAGCACCTGTCATCATGGATCCTGGACTACCTCACGAACCGACCTCAGTTTGTGAGAACCCGGGACTGTGTTTCCGACACGATCATCAGTAGCACGGGGGCCCCCCAGGGAACGGTGCTGGCTCCCTTCCTGTTCACTCTTTATACTGCGGACTTCTCACACAACACAACACATTGCCATCTACAGAAGTTCTCTGATGACTCTGCGATCGTTGGTCTCATCTCCAACGGAGATGAAGCTGAGTACAGAGGGCTTATCCAGGACTTTGTGGACTGGTGCCATCGGAACTGCCTCCAGATCAACGCGAGGAAAACTAAGGAGCTGGTGGTGGACTGCCGCAGGCATGGGCAGCCCCTCACAGCACCAGTAAATATACAGGGAACAGACATCGAGATGGTGACATCCTATAAGTACCTGGGTATTCATCTGAACAATAAACTAGACTGGTCACACAATACTGACGCACTCTACAAGAAGGGACAGCGCAGGCTGTTCCTGCTGAGGAGACTCAGGTCTTTTGGTGTACAAGGGGCGCTGCTGAAGTCATTCTATGACACGGTGGTGGCATCAGCCATCACTTTTGGAGTGGTCTGCTGGGGCAGTGGCATTACTGCAGCCGATAGGAAGAGACTGAACAAACTGATTAAGAAAGCTAGCTCTGTCCTGGGGCAGCGCCTTGATCCGATGGAGGAGATAGGAGAGAGAAGGACGGTGGCTAAACTGTCATCTCTGCTGGAGTCCGAGTTCCACCCTATGCAGGACATACTGGATGCACTGAGGAGCTCATTTAGCAGCAGACTACATCATCCCAGGTGCACAACCGAGAGGTTTCGTAGGTCCTTCCTACCAACGGCTGTCAGACTGTACAACCTAAGCAGGGCTGCTCGCAGAGATAGCAAAAAGACGTAACAAACTAATAGTTTTTTTGAATGCAAAAGATGCAATAGACTTACACAATGGTCCTCTCCGGCATACAACTAGGAACATACCGGTCGCTATGGAGGGTGAGAATATGTATGGGCACATAATCATACCATGTAGGATAACTAAATAGACGGTTATGCTGTTTCATCCCACCTAGCAACAATGCTCTGCACTGTGTGTGTTTATATATTTACATATTTATTCCATCTAGCTACAATGCTCAGCACTGGGTGTGTTTATATTTATATATCTATATATTTATTCCATCTAGCTACAATGCTCCGCACTGTGTTTTTATATATCTACATATTATTCCATCTAGCTACATTGCTCCGCACTGTGTGTGTTTATATACTTGCATATTTATTCCACCTAGCTGCAATGCTCCGTACTGTGGGTGTTTATATATTTACATATTTATTCCATCTAGCTACAATGCTCTGCACTGTGTGTTCATATATTCATATATTTATTCCATCCAGCTACAATGCTCTGCACTGTGTGTCTGTGTGTGTGTGTGTGTGTATATATATATTTTATAGTAATATGTACATATGTATATTAGCTGCTCTTGCTTGCTTGTTTTTTTTCTTGCCTTCTGATTGTTGCTCTGAGTGTTGCTATCCCTGTGCTGTTGCAATCCTGGAATTTCCCCGTTGTGGGACTAATAATAAAGGCTTATCTTATGTGGTTCATTGTCACATTTCTATTTCAACAAGTCGTTTTGTTTTTTATTTAAAGACCTTCTTGTTTCTAATATTATGACTGTTCCATGAAATGTTTTACCAATTGCTGATTCTGCATGTCCTTTGATGTTTGTTACCTTGTAGGAGGAGGGTTGGATGCGCAGATTGACTAAAAATATCGTTATTCCCTCCTGAAAGCGTTCAGTTTTTCCTTATAGCCCTGGTGCTGGGTTTCCCACTGCTGGCCCGTGGATTTTGAGGGTCTCTGTGTGCACCACGTTTGAGCCTTGATTCTTTCGATCGGGTCTGCTGCGGGTTTATACACCGTTACCCGGAGCCCTCTTCTCGCCATATCCCTGGTTGCTTCTTCCGCTGAGTTGTAGAGACACGTCTCTTCCCCGTAAAAAACCCGCAGCTTCGCCGGAAATGGAGTTTGAAAGCGCAGTTTCTTCTCTCTTAGTACCTTGAAAGGAGAGACCCAGAACTGATGGACCACATACCCACACCAATACCACCCATAGCATCTGTTCCCTCCTGGAACCGACAGAACTTCCCAGCCATACGCACAGACATATCGGGCATTGGGAAGAAAGGAACACAGTCAGACCAAGAGAGGAAGTCGCTGGCCCTGGAGTTCATTCAGTCTGCCTACCCTAAAGAGCAGTGGACTCAAGTCTACACAGACGGCTCTGCCATGGAAGCAACCAGGAATGGCGGAGGCGTCGTGTACATCAGGTACGCTGACGAGGAGACCCATATTCCCATTGCGACTGGAAAGTACGCCACCAATTTCAGGGCTGAGGCAGAGGCCCTGAGAACAGCAGCGGCCCACGTCAGGGAACATCAAGACAAGGCACACAAGCGGGTCGTCATCTTCACTGATGCCCTCTCTGTCTTGGATGCACTTCAGGACCCCCGACGCAAAGAACTGAATGAACTCGCCCTCACTCTGTCTCAACTAGCAACACAGGTGAACGTATCACTCCAATGGATTCCTGCCCACTGTGGAATCTATGGAAATGAGACGGCTGACAGACTTGCTAAGGAGGGTGGGCAGCAAGACCAGGAAGACAGGCAGGTCTCTTACAGTGAGGAGAAAACCATTATTAAGGCCCTGTCTCACAAGAAGTGGCAGCAGCAACACCCAAACTTCTGCAAGGATGACAACTACTATAGTCTGAGCAGGGCTGACCAAGTCGTTCTGTTCAGACTCCAAACTGGACATAACAGAATGCATGCTCACATGCACCAGAAACTTAAAGTTGGACAATCGGACAGATGCCCATGTGGTACTGCCCAAATGACCAGCGAACACCTCCTCCAAGACTGCCCAGACCACGCTGTACTCAGACGAGCTACGTGGCCTGACCCCACATCGCTGAACCAAAAGCTGCACGGGGACCTCGGGGACCTCCGCAGGACGGCAGCATTCATCAGGGCAGCTGGTGTGACCATCTAGTGATCGATGAAGAAGAAGAAGTACCTTTTTAGCGTCGTTGTATTCCCAACGCTTTTTAAGGACCTCCGGGGTGTAGTCGTGCTCCACAAAAACTTTTCTTTCTTGGTGCATAAATCCTTTTTTCTGCCAAGCCAGTCTCAAAACCTCTTCTTTTGTTCTAAAGTTGGAAAACTTCACCACCACCGATCGCGGGGGCACTTCCGCCGACGGCCTTGGGGCTAATGAACGGTGCGCCCTTTCTATCTTCAAGTAGGTGGATTGGGGAATTTCCAACTTCTCTCTCAGTATGGATTCCACGCATGCAGCCATTGTGGTGAAACCATCCTCGACTCCTTCTTTCAGACCATGAATTCTTATGTTGGCCCTTCTTAGTCTTCCTTCTTGGTCGGTTAGCTTCGCCTCCAGTCTTGTCTGTCGTTTGAGTAATTCCAGCACGGTTTCTTCCAGCCCTTTTATTCTTTCCTCTGCTTCCATGATTCGGTCCTCAGCCTGGTCCACTCTGTTGTTTGTCCTTTTTATTTCGTCTTTAATTTCACGAAATTCGGCCCAACACTCTCGGCGAAATTCTCTTAATTCTTGAATTATCGTTTTTAAGCTAACCGTGTTGCTAGCCTCATTCAGCTCCTCTGTTTCCGAGTGGATATTGTCCTCCAGGTCAGATTCTCCGGCCGATGCGCGTCTTGGCCTGGCAAATGTCGATCTCTTCTGTTTTCCTTTAGGCATAATGACTGTCTTTTGATTTTCACTCTTCCAAAAATCCGTTAAGTCTGATTTTCAAGGTATTTTCACGGATGGGGTCTTGGAGCTTCAGTGTTAAGCTGCTATCACCATGGTGTCCAGATCGGAAGTCGTATCTGAAAGATTTTAAAATTTTTTCTGTATTGGCCCCCGTGTGGCCATGGATAAGTGCAAAGATTGGCAAATGGTCACTTGCAGTATATCATTTATCAATAATCCACTTTCTATTTTCTTATCAATAATATTAACAAACAGGTTGTCAATAAGTGTAGCAGTGCGAACTGTGATTCTACTGGGATGTGTTATTGTAGGATATAGACTCATACTGTACATAGAATTCATGAACTCTGTAATTACATTTTGTTGAAATGGATTTAGTAAGTCAGTATTGAAATCTCCACAAATTACAACCATTTTCTTACTAGTAATATTATTGTACAGCTCGACTAACTTATCTCTGAATGTCTCAATGCAAGTTCCCGGCATTCTATATATACAACTTAGAATTAGAATTTTTGCTTTATCTTGGTTGATCTCAACAGTAACACATTCCAAAATCCCTGGTAGTGCAAAGGACATTCCATTTACAAGCTTACACCTATACAGGTCATCAATATACAGTGCAACACCACCACCCTTTTTTTGAGATCTGTTAATATGAAACATCTGATATCCCTCTATTGCCATCAGGGGAGCCTGCTCTTCATTAAGCCAAGTTTCAGAGACTGCGATAGCTGTAAATTTTCTGTCTAACTGTTTTAAATAGTCCTGAATCTGTGGAAAGTTTTTGTTAAGACTTCTGCTGTTGAAGAGTATTATTGATAGTTTACCACCTAGTTGCACTTGACTTTTGAATTGCTTTTCAGTGTAATATTCACAATGATTACGAATATTATTGAAAAAGTGGTTATCAGGATCAATATCATTCTCCATCTCTTGTAGTTTATGTTCAGCATAATGGCATATTTTCAGAGTTTGAATTTCCTCACTCTGTGTCAAATGACTTCCTCCAGCTGGGGATAATTGATGTCTACTCAAGTCAGTCATAAGTTTTTTGTTTGTTTTGTTTCAGATCAAACAAATTTTAATATTAGACAAAGGTAACCTGAGTAAATACAAAGTGCAGTTTTTAAAAGATGATTTTGTTTATTAAAGAAAAAAAGCTATCAAGCCTACCTGGCCCTATATGAAAAAATAATTGTCCCTCTTGTTGTATCATGAATTAACTGATTAACCACATTTTTTCGAAAGCTGAGTTCATTTTCACTAGCCACGCCTGGGCCTAATTACTGTCAGACCTGTTGAATCAAGAAATCACTTAAATAGAACCTGTCTGACAAAGTGAAGTAGGCTAAAAAAATCTCAAAAAGCAACACATCATGCCGTGATCTAAAGAAGTACAAGAACAAACGAGAAACAAAAACCCAGGACAACATCTAAAGAACTGCAGGCCTCACTTGCCTTGGTTTGGACACTGGTCCATGAGTCAACAATAAGAAAGAGACTGGGCAAAAATGGCATCGATGGGAGAGTTCCAAGGCAAAAACCACTGCTGACCTAAATGAACACATAGGCTCATCTCACATTTACCAAAAAACATCTTGAGGCAGCATAAGGTGAGGCGTACGCTGCAGGCCGTCAATCCGAGGAAGGCTGCTGGACCCAGTGGCGTTCCTGGACACATACTGAGGGACTGCTCTGATCAGCTGGCTTTAGTTCTCACCAGGATTTTCAATCAGTCCTTGGCTCAGTCCTTTGTACCACCGTGTCTGAAATCCTCCATCACAGTCCCCCTGCCCAAGAAGTCCCACATCTCTATCCTTAATGACTATCAGCCAGTCGCACTCACTCCAATGGTGATGAAATGTCTTGAAAAACTGGTCCGGGGTCACGTCACATCATGTCTGCCCCAAAGTTTTGACCCTTACTAGTTTGCTTACAGAGTGAACCGATCCACAGAGGACGCTGTAGCTATAGCCCTCCATGCTGCATTGTCCCATCTGAAGCAGTGGGGGAACTATGTGCGGATGCTCTTTGTGGACCGCAGTTCTGCATTCAATACCATCCTTCCACACAAACTGGTGGCCAGACTGGCGGACCTGGGGTTTTCATACTCCATCTGCAGGTGGATCAACAGTTTCCGGACAGGTCGCAGCCAGAGAGTTAGAGTGGGCTATCATACATCAACAGCCCTCAGCCTCAGCATCGGCTCTCCCCAGGGCTGTGTACTGAGCCCCTTGCTCTATACCCTCTATACATATGACTGTACCCATGCACACTATAGCAATACAATTGTGAAGTTCACTGATGACACCACGGTGGTGGGGCTCATCTCTGAGGGGGATGAGTCTGTCTACAGGGAGGAGGTGGAGCGGCTGATGGTGTGGAGCAGAGAAAATAATCTGCTCCTTAACATCTCAAAGACCAAAGATCTTATAATAGACTACAGAAGGAAGAAAATGGTCTTTCCACTATTAATTATCAGTGGGTATTGTGTGGAGAGGGTGTCGGACTTCCACTTCCTGGGAGTCCACGTTGAGAAGGGTATGTCCTGGAGTGCAAATACCACTGAATTGCTGAAAAAGGCCCAGCAAAGACTGTACTTCCCGAGGGTCCTCAGTAAGAACGACATCACCCAGAGACTGCTGGTGTCCTTTTATAGATGCACCATCGAGAGCTTAATGACATACTGTATGTGTGTGTGGTATACCAGCTGTACAGCAGCTCAGAGGAAAATGCTTCAGAAAGTCATTAGCATGGCTCAGAAGATTGTTGGCTTCCCTCTCCCCACATTGGAAGACCTACACAGTTCCTGTTGTCTCAAAAAAGCTCAGAATATAATAAAGGATACTCCCCACCCTGGTTACTCCCTATGTGAACTGCTGCCATTAGACAGACGATACAGATCAATCAAAGTAAGGACAAGCAGACTCAAAAACAGTTTTTTTCCAACTGCAATAAATATAATAAATGCAGTATAAAGTAGTTGGATGCTGAAGGTGCATAAAGAGACAAGAGTGCAATGGCAGAAATGTGTGATTGTATGTGTGTATGTTTGTATGCTTATGCTTGTTTTTATATATTTTTATGTAGAGCTTATATATTTTATGAATGATACTCTGACTGGTTGGCACTTTAAATTGCATTATTTATGTGACAATGACAAATAAAATTCTATTCTATTCAAGAGTTTTAGGAAAATATTCTGTGGACTGATATGACAAAAGTTGAACATTGTGGAAAGTGTTCATCCTGTTACATCTGCTGTAATACTAACACTGCACTTCATAAAACCAACAGTCAAACATGGTGGTGGTAGTGTGATGGTCTGTGGCTGCTTTGCTGCTTCAGGACCTGGACGACTTGCTGCAATTGATGGAACTGTGAATTCTGCTCTCTCCCAGCAAATCCTGAAGGAGAATGTCCGGCCATCAGTTCATAACCTCAAGCTCAAGTTGAATTAAAACAATTCTGCAAAGAAGAGTGGGTCAAAATTCCTCAACAGTGATACAAAAGACTCCTTGCTAGTTATTGCAAACTTGACTGCAGTTACTGGCACCCAGTTGTTAGGTTTAGGGAGCAATTAGTTTTTCACATAAGGCCAGGTAGGTTTGGATAGCTTTTTCCCTTAATAAACAAAATCACCATTTATAAACTGCATATTGTATTTACTCAGGTTATTTTGTCTAATATTACTGGTGTGCACCCCCTGTGACTGAGGGTGCAGATGCCAGTGTACTCCCTGTACCGGGGCAGGGTTGCTACAGGAACCGCATCCGGTGTAAAAATCCTTGCCAAATCAGCATGTGAACTGTCAGGTGATGATATGCTGTGGTGACCCCAAAAGGGAGAAGTCCAAGGACAAAAAAAAAAAAAAAAAAAAATTCTGCCTAATATTAAAATTTGCTTGATGATCCGAAAATTTTAGGTGTGACAAATATGCAAGAATATAAAAAAATCAGGAAGGGGGCAAATACTTTTTCTCGACACTGTGTAAGGTGGCATCTTTAAGCAATCAACTATAAACTGGTATGTTCCAAATTAAACCTTTAATACGATATAATAATTGCATTTTATCGTACGTGGAACATAAAGAGCATTACCTTTTCATTAAGACTGAATTTAATTATTTAATTCCTTTTATTCTAAGGGAACTCTGTGTACTTGCGCAGCAGACTGGAAATTAACGTTTTGAGAATTTTGCTAGGCCCACATAAAAGGTTGAAATAAGTGATATGTGTGGAGCACAGCAAAACCAGGAAAGCCCTGCTGGCTGGCAACGTCCTCAGACATACGATGATATACGCGCGCACATAACAGGATGTTGAACAGAATTGTGTAGATGAGGGTGGGAAATGAAGGCTGACAAAGCCGCACTTTTTTTTTTTTTTTTTTTTTTTTGCTTAAGTAAACGGATGACCGCGGTGGAAAGGAGAGACTTTTGAGCGAGATGGGGGGGTGGGCGGAGATATCGCATCCCTGCCTGGGAAAATTAATATCCTGTTATTGGGCGCGCACGGGGAGCAACAGGCACTGATGCAGCCGGGAGACGCGCCAGTCACACCAGGGCACGGCGATTAAAGAAAAAACAGGGGGGGCGCGCATTAGCCCCGAATCCTTTCTGTGGCGACTGTGCATCCAAGCATAGATGTAACAACTATCGCCCTTTAACATCCACGGACAGCTATTTGTTTACGCTGCTCGATGGATTTGGTGCGCTATGACAGCAATATAAGCGCACAGACGGGCGAGACAGCGGCGAGACGCCAAACGGCAATTTGTTGCCGGAGTCGCGACAGTCCAGATAGTCCGCATGAGCGCGGCTGTCAGCCGACACTGGGCATGTCAAACTGGCCTGGGCTGTGCAGTGTTTCTCCTGAGCCGTTGCTATGGCACCCGACCACACGACAAACGGTATTCACCCCACCAGCAACTCCTAAAAACATGCTGCACCTCCACATTAATGCCGATGGATGACCTTACCGAGCGCCGCGGTGCAGTCCTCGAGCCTCTTCCCTACCTGGACACCGATCGCCGTTCTTCTCTCAACTGTCTGGATTGCTGTTTGTTTTCCCAGGCGACGACAGCATCTCCGGGATTTTTTTTTTTTTTTTTCTACCTGGGAATCCCAAAACAACTTCCGGGCCCATGCTGGGATACAGACCGAATAACTGTACAACAGAGCTGTTGATTCGCTGATTGCCGAATGCATCGATGCATGTCCGCAGCAGCGCGGTGGACAGGTGTCACAAACGTGCCAAGGATTATGTCTTCATGAGAAGCCCAGCTCAGAAGAGTACATGCTGCTGATGCACAAGAATATGTTTTAAGAAATAAGGGCTAGAAGCTGACCGGTAAGCTCACCTGAATATCATAACTGTCTAATTAAATGTGCTGCATATATATGTAGTTATAAGGACAAGGTTATGATCTAAATATACGCATGTCAGGTGGGGACAGATGAGATAAAGCACAAAAGGTTGAAATTGTTTGGTTTGTGGTGATATTGCAGGTGTATTACCACAAGGTGGCAGCAAACTGCTGTGTCCAAACAACAGACTGTGAACGAAGCGTGTCCAAACTTTGAAAAGATCAAATTGGCTGTTGACAATAATGCTGTTCATAGGGGTTAACTAGAAATTCTACTCAAGTATAGCGGTAATACCATATTAAATTGATGACTCAAGTATCACACACACAAACACGGTCAAGAGTAAGCAAATCTCAACTAAAGTTACTTGAGTAGTAATATTTATTGATCTTCAACCGCTTAATCCTACCCAATATACACTACTCACAACAAGTTAGGGATATTTGGCTTTCGGGTGAAATTTCAAGATGCACCTAAAATGCACTAACCTTTGCAGGTGAACTTAACTTGACCTTCTCTAACCTTTTGAATGCACATGTGCAACTGTTCAGTGTTTCAATACTTTTTGTATAAATGAATGAATGAATGAATTTATTTATTTCGGATAGGATAGTACATTACAGGTTAAAAGAAACTGTATAATATAAAACAAGGTCAAATTAGACAAAGACTCCTTCTACTATACAATTCCACGTGAGTTATCCGAAATGGGTGATGGCTGAAGCCGCAGCTTATATTGCCCACCCATATTCCATCCAAGAATTCAAAGGAGAAAAAGAGAAAACAAGACAAGAGCGATTACAATTTAAAACAAGGCTAAGACAAAATGTGACTGAGAGAAAAAAGAAAACTGAGCTAGTCTAAGTTAAGCGGTTACTATTCAAAAGCAAATCTAAGACATAGTGTCACAGAGAAAAAAAGAAAAAAAGAAAAACTAAGCTACAACACAACACAGGCTGGATATGTCAATCCTTATGTGAGTTTACATGTCGTCTTGTAAATATGTTTGGAGTATTTCTTCCTTTAGTTTTTGTTTAAATTGTCCAAGCGTTGTACATGATTTCAATTCAGGTCCATAATCGTTCCATAATCTGACTCCTTGCACTGAAATACAGTGTTGCTTGGTGGTTGTTCTCACTGTAGGCTTTTGAAATAAACATGTTCCTCTGAAGTGATATCGTTTCTCCTTTGTTTGGAACAACTTTTGGATATTTGCGGGCAGTGATAGATTCTTCACTTTGAACATTATTATTGCGGTTTTAAAGTCAATCAGATCTTTCAACTTGAGAGTTTTTTGTTTAAGAAAAAGTGGGTTTGTTGGTTCCCTGTAAGCTGCTTTGTTGATTATTCTAATAGCTCTCTTTTGAAGCATAAAGAGTGGATATATGTTTGTTTTATATGTATTTCCCCATACTTCATTACAATATATCATGTATGGGAGTATTAATGAATGATACAAGGTGTATAGTGTGGGTTGATTCAGCAAATTTTTCACTCTGTGTAATATTGCAATTGATTTGGATACTTTACCTTTAATATAATTAATATGTGGCTTCCAACACAGTTTGTTATCAATTATTACTCCAAGGAATTTAGTTTCGGATACCCTTTCAATCTCTACACCATTTACACTGAGTTTGGGTACAGGGTAGTTGTGATGGTTGTTAAAGACTATAAATTTTGTCTTGCTTAAATTGAGCGTTAATTTGTTTGAATCAAACCACAGTTTAAGCTTTCCTAATTCCTTTCCGAGTGTATCCAGAAGTTGTTCCAAGTTGTTTCCACTGCATAGCAGATTAGTGTCATCAGCAAACAATATTAAGTCCATTTTTTCTGAAACTTTACATATATCGTTTATATACATATTGAATAACAATGGTCCCAAAACTGAACCCTGTGGGACTCCACAGGTGACCTTCAGTAACTCTGAGTTTTTGTTGCTAACACATGCATACTGATATCTATTCTTTAAGTAACTGCTTAACCAGGACAGTGCTACCCCTCTAATACCACAATTTTGTAGTTTCTTTAATAATAGATTGTGATCTACTGTATCAAATGCTTTTTTAAGATCCAGGAATACTCCAAATGAATACTCTTTATTTTCAATGGCTGTTGATATTTTTTCTGTAAATAAACTGTAACTTGCTGTTCTCTAACAAGGTGCTTTACAGCAAAATTCACAACAGGTGTTTGATCCATGAAACAACCAATGAGTTTTCTGGTTCAATTAAAATTGGTATTTAAACAGTCCTCTTCATCACGCTGATCACATTTTGATATCATGACACCAAGACGACACCTAACAATTGATCAACATTACCTCACCACTGCGAAGCTTCAAACAGGATGTTCTCAGAGGGAAGTGGCCACTGAGCTTAGAGTGCCACAGACTGTCATCAGCAGGTTGCAACAGAGATACAGAGAGACTGGAAGAGTCACAGAAAAGCATAGAAATGGACGTCCTTTGGCCACATCCCATGCTGATGACTGCTTCATTGTGAACAATGCCCTGCAGAACCGGATGATGAATGCCACTCAACTCCAGGCACATTTAAGGGAGGTGAGAGGCACCCAAGTGTCACTTCAGATCATTCAAAACTGTTTACATCAGCGTGGTCTGCATGCTAGACGACCTGCAAGGGTACCTGACCACACCACCAGGCACAGGCATCATTGTCTTGCATGGGCCAGGGAGCATTTACGCTGGACAAGGGATCAATGGGCCTCAGTGCTGTTCTCTGATGAAAGTCGATTCACGTTGAGCAGAAATGATGGTCGTCAATGATGTTAGAGATGTCAAGGAGAGCACTATGCATCAGCCACTGTTGTCACCAGACAAGCCTTTGGTGGTGGTGGTGTTAGTCTGGACAGGTGTGTCTAGTCAATACTGAACTACCCTACACCTTGTGAATGGTACAGTGACAAGCTGTTACTACCTGAATAACATCATTAATCCAGTCATTGTGCCCCTGCATGAACAACACAGGCCTAATTTCATCTTCATGAATGACAATGCTTCAGCTCATCGAGGTCACATCATTTGGGAATGGCTGCTGGAGGGTGCGGTACCTCAAGTGGAGTGGCCTGCACTTTCTCCAGACCTAAATCCCATAGAAAACCTATGGGATTAGCTGAGTTGCTGTGTTGAGGCTTGTAACCCTGCACCCCACAACCTCAATGACCTGAGGGCCGCCCTTCAAGAAGAGTGGAATGCCATGCCTCAGCAGACAATAAGTTGATTTGTGAACAGCATGAGATGTCATACTCAAGCTGTAATTGATGCTCAAGGCACATGACAAGTTAGTGAGACACTGACATTTTTTGTTGTGGTATACCCATCACTATTGTGGGCTTTTGTTTCAATAAATTGTTTGAGATGAAGAAATCACCATTGCATGTTTCTCCTTAAATGCCCTACTTTCATGATGTAATATCACTGTAGCGTGAACTTTTTATATTTTCCATAAATTTCACCCAAAAGCCAAATATCCCTTACTTTTTGTGAGTAGTGTATGAGTTTTTCCCATATGAGAAACTTTGGAGTCTTTTGTTGAAAATTGTCACTTTTTTCATACATAAATTCTCAACCCTCGTGCTCATAATTAGATTTTTTTTCTTTTTGCATCTGATACTTAATTCTCATAAATGTCAAAACCACATTATTTTATAAACATTTGACATTCTTCATGTATGTGTAATATATATAATATATATTTTGCAACTTTTATGATAAATTGTGACTTTTTGTGTAAATGTGCAACTTTATTTTGTAAAGTTTATTTTGTAAACTTTACTTCTTACAATCTGAGAGGTTTTTCATCTTAAATGTGTTAGTCTGTGGAAAATATAATTTAAACCAGCTGTTTTGGTGACTGAGAAGGACTATTAATTTAGCTGGTCCTCACAGTTGTGATCACCATGGGGCATCAGTCAGAATGTATTCACAGTCAAAATGTTCTTTATAGATTTATAACCCATGCCAGAGTCAAGGCATAGTTAGGGCTGTTGCCTGAGTCTGTGTACCTGTCTGTATGTCTGTGTATCCTTACTCTAATTCAAGAGGAAATTATGCTAGGGTGACCAAACTTGACACACAGGTTGACCACGGGAGTAACACGTTTGGCTATGTTTTTGGGATCCAAAGGTCAAGGTCATCATCATCGTCATAGCAGTCTGTCAGGGGCGACAATGACTGTTTCATTTAGGTCTGAGCAGATTCCTCCACACAGCTCTGTCCTTCACCTTCCACTGCCAGGAGTTTTTGCATATGACGTCAGGGGGCGTGCCGCACTGGCCCGTTAGACTGTGCCGCCATATTGGATGGCAAGAAACAGCAGCAGCAGGGTGAAACAAACCACATAGCTCACGTGTATCTACAAACTCCGCAAAATGGTGTACTCCTGTTGTTCCCCCTGATAAGGGGATAAGCGGGGAATTAAATGGCCGGTGTGAAATGCAAAAAAAAAAAAAAAAAAAAAGTTGGATTTTTGAATAATTACCTTCACTGACGTAATCTCTCGCTTTGTCATAACGGGCTGCAAGGTGGAACAGTGGTTTAGCACTGTGGCAGCACAGTTTTACCCTCGGCCGGGGGATCGCGGGGATCATGAGACCGTGGGTTTAGGGCGCTCGCGCACGCAGCGGCCGGTGGCTTGTCACCAGACTGCAAACCAAATCTACCTACGGGTACAAATAAGTAACAAAAAAAAAAAAAACTTTGTGGTTTGGGGGCGCCTCTCTGCTTGCTACGATGCACACATGAAAGGGTAGAAAACTATTGTACATGTGCATAAAATCAGGTACATTTTAACGCGGCGCGCCGTGGAGAGGCTTTAAAAAAAAAAAAAAAACACACAGCGCGCTTCACTCACCTCTGAGTGAGGAGCTGCTGTTGTTTTCCGACTCGTTCACCAGCCAAGACTTCACATCATCCATATCCCTTTCCGCTGACACGTTTTCCGATATTTTTTCCTCCTGCTCCCCTTCGTCTTTGAAAGATATCATCTCATCGTTTGCCCCCAAATCATCCCCGCTGAGCAGATTACTGGCAGTCATTGTTCTGCTAATTGCTCCAGCTGTTACCCCACACCCGTCACCTCCGTTCAACTGAGGCATTTCAGCACACTAGAGGAGCGCACGGGAGCAAGATTAAAAACACTTGTCTGCTGTTATGACTGCTGACAATGACTCCACTGAATGTGACACAGACATCGCAGACACAGTTTCAGAGGCCATAGTGTCAGCTGTTGAAGAGGATGATAGGATGTTATTATGTCAGATTGTGACTGTGTGTTCTCCTCACTCATTCTGATCGCTAAACAGTACAAGTTACGCCTGGGTTGTCACAGTGCAACTGCTGCTCTTGCCATCCAAGATGGCGGCACCTACGGCGTGTTTATGTTTACCCCAGCGAGTCACGTGAATTTTACGAGCCTACGCAAAAACTCCAACTTCTACAGGTTTCTTTTTACAGTGTACTTTTCACTGCCTGTTGGAGTGTGAACAGATCAGCACAGACCTTGTTAACCCGGGCGACATCCGAGCCGGTATGAGTTGCTTTCTGACTGACCATTTCATGAAACTGCTTGTTAAGTATTTGAGTACCGCTAGCTTTTGCTGGACTAGCGGCACATTCTTGGCAGATAGAGGTATTATCAGTGGCAAGGACAGGCCAAGACAAACTGACCCCAGTATCTGTTGCAGTGACTGACCAGATGATAGGTTTGTTTATCTCTGCTCTTTGTGTAGTGCATGTCACGATGCACCGACTGGCAAAAGTCCACCACAGGCCTTGCGACAGATGTGTTGCTTATCTGCCAGGATGTCCAGTCTCACCCCATGTAACTGGGAGTGGTCCACCACAGACCTGTAACAGATATTATTTTCAGTTCTGCCAGGGTGCCCAGTTTCACCCTCCATGCCCTCAGAAGGGCGGGGTTGCCGGTTGAGTCGCCGACGGCCCAACCCATGAGACCGGTAGTACCAGTTTTCATGGTTATCCGGTAGCAAGCAAACCAATGCCTGACCTGACAAGGACAGGTCAGGCATTGGTTCAAGGTCAAGGTCACAGGGTTATAAAAGGACTCAGTTTTGACTTACAGTGACTTTATTGTGACATAGAACCACCACATTTTGACACAGCCTGCACTGGTGTCTGGGACACTGACACAGCCTACACTGGTGTTTGGGACACCTCTTGAGTCTCCAATGACCCTGACCTTGCATTTGACTTTGAAGATCAGCAAGGTCTGAAAATAGGTCATGGCATCCCATCAGAATTGAAGCGGAAAGTCAAGCAGGGGATTTCCCTGATATATGGCATTCCAACAGGGATAGGGTTGTAAGTCATGTGTCTGCAGCTCCGTTGAGTTCAATTCTCGATAAAAGAAAATTTGTTCTTGTGAAAACTAGTGATGTCCCAATCCATTCTCAAGCATCAGATCAGGTGATCGTGACTTTTTTTGACTCGATCAGTATCGGGGTCACTCTGTTTGTCTCTGTTCCAATCTCTCTCATTTTCCATCAGCTGCAGTTGTTTCACATCAGCTTCACCATAGCAGGTGTACAGAGTTGTGGCAAAGAAGGTGTTGTCAGCATGTCTACCCTCAGAGTACTGAGGTGTCAAGCAAATACACTGGATTATTATTTATTAACTTTATTGTACTTAATGATTTGTAGTTTTGGGCAGTGCGGTGGCGGAGTGGTTGGCACTGCGGTAGCACAGCAACTCACCCTTGGCCGAGGGATCCTGGGTTCGATCCCAGCCCCCGACCAACAGTGATCTGTGTGGAGTTTGCATGTTCTCCCTGTGTCTGCGTGGGTTTACTCCGGGATTTCTCCGGTTTCCTCCCACATGCCAAAAACATGCAAGTTAGGTTAATTGGCATCAAGCTGGGGATTCTAAATTGTCCTTAGGTATGACTGTGAGAGTGAACGGTTGTCTGTCTCTCTGTGTTGGCCCTGCGATGGACTGGCGATCTGTCCAGGGTGTACCCTGCCTCTTGCCCAAAGATGCTGGGATAGGCTCCAGCCCCCCCCCCCCCCCCCCCCCCCGCGACCTGAAAAGGATTAAGTGGAAGAAGATGGATGGATAGATGGATTTGTAGTTTGCAAGAAATGTATTGTTGGAAAATATCGCGTAAGTATAGGATTGTGACTTGGTATGAGCCAGTTCTCAATCTTAAATCACTCAGATCGGTATCGGGGACAAAATATTTTGATAAGGAGATCCCTAGTCAAAACAGTTTCATACAGTATCTGTCTCAGAGTGTATGTGTGGTTCTGTAAAGACATAGAAATAATTCAAAAAGACAAATAACTTGCTTATAAATACACAACTATACAAATAAAAACATATTTCACTTGTAGTAGTCAAATATATCCAAAGCAGCAAAAAACACAAGCAACTAGAGGGCACTCAAAGACCGCATACCTCTGCCAAGGCATCATCCTTCCTCCCTCTGTCTCTACCTTCAGCTGTACCTTCGTCCGTACCGCCAAATTCGTCCAGTAGATTTTGTGTAATCTGCTGACGGATGGACAGGCGATTACACAACATTGAGAGCTAGGGCTTTGGTGGAGGTATGCGATCATGGATTGCCTTTAAAATCTAAAGGGTTCATCCGTAGCCCAAGGGCCACCTCTCGTGAAAATTTCATCCATATTCGTCCAGTAGTTTTTGCGTAATCCTGCTAACAGACAGTCAGATCAAAGATGTTATAAATGATTTTGACAACAGGAAGACCTGGCAGTGACTTTGAACACAAAAATACATCACACACTAGTCCCACACTTTGTGCAACTTGACTGATATTTACCAGATTTTTAAATTCCCTTACTGACTGTAAGGGATAAGGGATAAGGACCTGTACTTATATAGCACTTTTCTAGTCTCAAAGACCACTCAAAAGTGCTTCACTAGTACTAACCCTCTATTCTAAGGGCCTATAGGAGACAGATATCTAGGGACAATTTAGAACAACCAATTAACCTAACATGCATGTCTTTGGATTGTGGGAGGAAACCGGAGCCCCCGGAGTAAACCCACGCAGCACAGGGAGAACATACAAACTCCACACAGAAAGGTTCCTACCCTTGCCAGCCTGGGGATTCCAACCCGGAACCATCTAGCTGTTAGGCAACAGTGCTAACCACTGCACCACCGTGCTGCCCCAGTTCCTCCAAATTTTGCATTAGAACATTACTACAACACAATCATATTAGATAGTTAAACAAAACCTAATTGAACAGCTGCGTATTTATGTCTTTTAAAAAAAGGAAGAACAAGAATAATAACATCAACACAGTGTAGGCCTTTGTGCATTCTCTTGATTTATTTTACAGGAAGTGTTAAAAATGGTGAGTGGGAAAATAATGCAGAGCCATCACTGATGAGTAAAGGACAACTACTTGAATCGATGGGGCTTGTGCCACCGTAGAAGGAGCTCGTAAGCCTCATGGATCTTTACAAATACTTCCTCAGCATCCTTTCTTGGGTTATGGTCTGGATGCCATTGCTTGGCCAGCTCTCTATAGCTCCGAGTTATCTCTTCAAGAGTTGCATCTGCTCCCAATGACAAAACCTGTAACATACACAGTTGTGTCTGGAAATGTTTGGACAGTGGACAAGCTTTTTCTGATTTTGGAATGGTATTATAGCAGGATGAATCCTGAATCAAACAACCCAGATGTATTTCGACTTTGATTCAAGGAGTTTAGCAAAAAGTATTAACAGTTCACTTGTTTTTACTCACTCTTCCATATTTTCAACTGACACTATACCCAACATCAATCCAAGGACAGTCTCCAGCAGAGGGGGTAGAGTAGCCAGAAATTATATTCAAGTAAAATCAATGTTATTTTATTCTAATTGCACAAGAGCAGCCACCCAAGGAATGAACTGAATAAGAACAAGAAAGTATTTACTAAAAAGGTGCTTGAATAGAGTGTGTGATTTTTTTCTCTTAAATTTGTGACTTTTTCCTCATAAATCAGCTTTTCTCTTCATAAATTCATAATTGCATTATAAATTTTGAGCTTTGATTTTCTCACAAATTTCTGAGATTTTCTCATAAACTTGAGATCTTTTTCTCGTAGATTTAATACCGTACTTTTTCTGATAATTTTTTTCATTATAGATTTATTTTTTCTTGTGAATGCAACTTTTTAAAACTTTTTACTCATAAATTTGCAGCTTTTTTCTTCTAAATTTACAGTTTCACTCTCACTTTGAGGTTTTACTCTCAGAAGCATCAGTCTGAGGAAAAGCAAATATAAACTAACCACATGGCCTCTAATATAATTGAAACAATATAAAGAAACAAAAGACAAAAGCATTGCTAAGTCAGAATAGAAGAGCAATTATTTTAAATCAGATAATAAGTAAAACTGATGAAAGTAAAACACAACAGTCATTCATTAACACTGAGTAAAACCAAATGTCTTCTTCTTTCGGCTGCTCCCTTTAGGGGTCGCCACAGTGGATCATCTGCCTCCATCTCATCCTGTCCCTTGCATCTTCCTCCGTAACACTAACTCTCTCCATGCCCTCCTTCACTACATCCATGAATCTTATCTGTGTTCTTCCTCTTTTCCTCCTGCCTGGCAGCTCCATCTTCAACATCCTTTGTCCAATATATCCAGTATCTCTCCTCTGCACATGTCCAAACCATCTCAGCCTTGCCTCTCTTACTTTGTCTCCAAACCGCTCAACGTGAGCTGTCCCTCTGATATATTCATTTTTAATCCTGTCAGTCCCAATGAGAATCTTAGCATCTTCAACTCTGCCACCTCCAGCTCCACCTCCTGTCTTTTTGTCAGCGCTACCGTCTCCAAACCATACTGTTATGTCGGAATAATGTGAGACTGAAGCCACATCCAACTGAGCACTGAACTAACTTTATTATACAAAACAACTCAATATATTCTCTAGCCGTAGCCCGCCTGACGTCATCACCCTCAACCCTCAGCTAGGCTATGACAAGCCCCAAAAGTCAAATCCCCACACAACATCCCACACACACACACAAAAAAAATGGAGAACCCCCATAACATAAATAACAAATGTTTTGTTTTTTTTCACTGAACAGCCAAAACTCAGTCAACCAAATGGGCGTCTGGGTAGACTACCAGAACGCCACACCCGTGTTGAGGCGGCTTATTCTGCCGCCCATTCCCAACACGCATTATCTAACACTGTCTTTAACACATACACTACCGTTCAAAAGTTTGGGGTCACTTAGAAATTTCCTTATTTTTGAAAGAAAAGCACTTCTTTCAATGAAGATAACTTTAAACTAATCAGAAATACACTCTATACATTGCTAATGTGGTAAATGACTATTCTAGCTGCAAATGTCTGGTTTTGGTGCAATATCTACCTAGGTGTATACAGGCCCATTTCCAGCAACTATCACTCCGGTGTTCTAATGGTACAATGTGTTTGCTCATTGCGTCAGAAGGCTAATGGAAGATTAGAAAACCCTTGTGCAATCATGTTAGGTCTGCAATGCTGTAATTGCTGCAAATGGAGGATTCTTTGACGAAAGCAAAGTTTGAAGGAAAAAATTATTATTTCAAATACAAATCATTATTTCTAACCTTGTCAATGTCTTGACTATATTTTCTATTCATTTTACAACTCATGGTGGTAAATAAATGTGACTTTTCATGGAAAACACAAAATAATTGTCTGGGTGACCCCAAACTTTTGAACGGTAGTGTAGTCCTCCAGGTACCTGGGCCTCTGATGTATTCTAGCCAAGCGTCCCCTAGAAGGGGATCCTGCTCCAGGCACCGTCGGCTGCACCTGCGAGTCCTTAACACCCACATCCAATAAGTCCCAACCCACACCAGTCTGTTCCACCGCAGCTCCTGAACTCTGTTCGGGCGGGGACCTCCTGAGTCGACTGGAGTGCCACCATGACCCGTCCAAAAGCTTGAATGTGTCCTGGCCCCGCCGCCTCACGATCTGTAGGGTCCCCGTCCAGAAAGGTTGCAGTTTATACGTGCGGTTAGGATGTTTGATCCAAACTCGGTCCAACATCCCCAGTCCATGAGCTCTCGCCCTCTACTTCCTGTCGAACCGGCGCTTCATCTTTCGCTGTTGAGCAATGACCCGGTGCCGTGGAGAAACCGTACTCCCTGAAGAAGGGGTCGTGGGTGGTCTCAGTCGGTCCAAAGGCAGGTGGAGTTTGCGCCCCAGCATGAGTTTTGCTGGGGAGCACCCTGTCGTAGCATGGCCCGTTGCCCTGTAGTGGAGGAGTGTGCTCTGGAGAGCGTCCAAAAACGTGAATCCGTCTGCTAAGTGAGCTCTCAGTCCATTTTTTAGGGCCTTGTTGAAACACTCTATGCCCCCATTGGCTTGGGGGTGATAGAACGCGGTTTTGATGTGTTCCACGCCACTAGCGTCCAAAAAATCCTCAAACGCCCCAGAGGTGAACTGTGGGCCATTGTCTGTAGTGATTGTGTTCGGGACCCCCCATCTGGTGAACAATGACGAGAGGAAGCCCATAACCACATCCGTTGTGACTGAATTAGTGGGCAACACCTCCGGCCATTTAGAAAACAGATCATAGACCACAAGTAGAAACCGGCTGTTTGGGGGTGCTGTATGTAGCTCACTGCAGATGTCTAATTGGATGTGCTTCCAAGGGCCCTCTGGGTATGGTAATGGTCACGGGGTGGGGGGTCCGCTGGTCTTCCCACTCTCCAAGCACGAGGACACAGTTCTTTACCATAGTTTCAATGTCCTTATCAATACCCGGCCGCCAAACTGAGTCCCTGCGCCACTGCTTCACCCTGACCATGCCCAGGTGACCTTCGTGGAGCATCGCCAGAACTCGTGATCTCAGAGACACCGGGATTAACGTGCAGTGTCCCCTCGCCACACACACACCACTCTAACAGCTCAGTTCATCCCTAAACCAGCGGAAAGGTGCCAGCTCGCCCTGTACTTTCGCGGGCCAACCATCCCTGAAGACCGAGCACAGTTGTAACAACGTGGGGTCCCGTTCCGACTCCGTGCAGAGCTGTTGGACGGTTACCATGTCCCAGAGGGGGACCATGCAGCGTGTTGACCAGATCCGTCTCCGTGGGATCGTCAGTGTCATCATCTGGTTGCGCGGTGTTGGTTGTGGCACAGGACAAGAGGTCCGTCACCACGCTCTCTTTTCCAGGGGTGAACTGAGTATTAAAGTTGTAGGCCCTCAGCCGCTCCATCCACCTGTGGATCCGTAGGGGTCTGTGTCCCGTGCCCGTAGTCTCCAGTAGTGTTGTCAGCGCCCGGTGGTCCGTCTGCAGGGTGAAGTGGCGCCCATAGAGATAGATGTGGCACCGTTCACATGCCCAAACACAGTCGAGCGCCTCCTTCTCACCCACGGCATATTTCTGTTCAGCCGCTGAAAGAGACCTCGATGCGAACGCCACTGGGCGCTCGGTACCATCTTGTACCTGAGACATAACCGCCCCCACCGCCAAACCAGATGCGTCACAGGTTACAAAAGTCGGCCATTTCGGATCAAAGTGGGCCAACACTGGAGGAGAGGTGAGTTGAGACTTCAGCTTAACGACCGCCGCTGAACAGGCCGGAGTCCACTGCCATGGTGCATTCTGTTTCAGAGGAGCCCAGAGTGGTTCGACTGTCTCAGAGTAACGGGGAATAAAACATCCATAAAAGTTCACCATGCCCAAGAACGAGGAAATCTGTGCGGGTGTCGTGGGATCTGGAAGGCGCAGGACTGCCTCCACGTTTGAATGTAGGGGCCTCAGACCCTCTGTCGTCAGCCAGAATCCCACAAACTCAATGGATTCCACTGCGAAGATGCACTTTTCCCTGTTCAATGTGACTCCGTGCTCCTGTAGCACCTTCATCACCTGGCCCAAATGACCATCGTGCTCCTCCCGCGATGCCCTGTGCACCACAGTGTTGTCCAGGTATGCCACCACACCCTTGAGGCTGGCCAGAATCGTTGACATGATCTTTTGAAAACAGCTGGGTGCTGAGCTCAGTCCAAACGGCATGTGGGTGACCTGAAAACACCCATGTGGGTCACGAACGCCATCAGGTTCCTGCTGGCTGGATAGAGGGGCACCTGCAGGTAACCCTGGCGAAGCTCCAGCTTCGTGAACACCTTTGAGCCGTTGAATGTTGTGATGAGCTTCTCCACCGTGGGAAGCAGGTACTTGGCCGGGACAATCACCTTAATCACCATCCTAAGGTCGATACATGGCCGGATGCCACCCGTCTTCTTCCTGGCCACCACGAAGTTTGATATCCAGGGTGAAGCGTCCACCCTCTTGATGATGCCAGATTCAAGCAGTCTGTTCAATTCCGCCATGACATCATTCTGCAGAGCGAGGGGGAGCCACCGTATTGCTTGAATTTTCGGTGTCACGCTTGGATCGATGAGCGGGCAGTGGTAGAACACCTTAATGCATCCAAGGCCCATGAACAACGCCGGCCAGTGGACATGCCATTCGGGGAACACTGTCAGTACCGTTGAGCCCCCCGGTGATGGAGAATCCCAGTTCACCCAGCAGATCAATCCCCAGCAAGTCAGCCCTCTGGTGTGAAACCTGAAAGGTGAACGCAGGAACAATCTTTAACCCACATTTATACAGTTCAACATAAGTTATCCGAAATGGGTGATGGCTGAAGCCGTAGCTTATATTGCCCACCCATATTCCATCCAAGAATTCAAAAGAAAAACAAAACAAGAGCGATTACAATTCAGAACAAAGCTAAGACAAAATGCTGACCATGCCTGCCATTTCAATTTCGGCGTGACCGTACCCAAACATTTTCACCACACCTGCATTGATGGTTTTGCCCGGGAAAAGTATTTTCAAAGTAGCCATACTTAATATGGACTTACCGGCTCCTGAGTCCACCATAAGCGGCACATCAACTCTGTCCAGCTGCAGGACGAACCACTTTAATGGTCCCTTCTTTGCACCTGCTACACACACCTGCGTCATGCCCTCGGGCTCCGCCGCCAATGGTTTAGTAATGATAGTGCAGGCCCTGTCCTGCGCCACAATCCACTGCCTTTTGGGGGTCCACCCCAAAGAGTTAGCTACGTTGCTAACGGCCAGGCTTGGAGGGAAAACTTGAGTAGCTATGTTCTCTTTAGCCCATACCAGCAGGCCCAGCTGGGCGGTGGACTCAATCTGCCTAATCAGTTCAACCACCTTCTCTAGCGTGAGGACATCCACAGGCAGTTTGTCCTTCAGCCACTCATTGTTTGTACCGTGAGCTAGCTTGTCTCGAACTAGCTCCTCCTCAATAGGCCCAAAGGGGCACTTTCTTGCTAGGCTACAGAGTTCCATAATGAAGGACTGGATGGACTCACCAGCTCGCTGTCGGCAGTCAAAAAACTTATATCTTTGCGCCTTGATGTTGGAATGGTCTCTGAAGCAACAGTCCATTAAGTCCAGACCTTCCTTCAGTGAGCCGCTGCCACACAGCTCAAAGAATATCCATTGGCCCTCCTCACCGAGGCAGTGAACAAGTAGGCTCCTCCGTCTCTCTTCATCGGTGCTGCTCAGACCGACTGCGGCCACATACACTTTGAATGTCTCCCGCCAGTGGCCCCATGGTATAGCTGGCGTGCCCGGAGACTGCAAAAATGGAGGTGGTTGTGTTATGACCCGAGCGCTGGGTTCTGTCAGCGCTCGGGCTAAGCTCAACTCGCTGCCGGCCTTGACAGCTGTGGGTTGTATTCTGGCCTCACCGGGCTCTTATTGTGAAGGTGCTCGGTGGGGCTTCTGCCTGTCAAGGCTGGTCAGCTGTTTGCCATTACTGCTCGTTAGTGCTCGCCTTTATTAAGCGGGCACTAGCGGCAGTAAGATTGCAGGAGTATTGTCAACACTTTGTCAGATATTGTCAGATATTGTCAACACTTTGTCAGATATTGTCAACACCTTGTCAAGACCTCGTCAACGTTCCTTGTCAGAGCGTCGTTTGACCTTCTTGTCAGGTTCGTGCTTTTGCCTTGTCACAGTTTAGGTCGTAGTGGCTGGGGTTAGCCCTGCGAGTCCTTGTATTGTTTTATGTGTGTTTTTGCCCTGAGCGGCTCACAGTCTTGTCTGGTTCCGTTGTGTTAATAAATCACCATCATCGCAAAACTCACTGGTGGACTCTTGACGTCTTATGGTGATCCGCGAGGGTCACCGCATGACAGTATACTCCTGCCAGGACGTCTAAGCGGAGACGCCACACCGAGACGCCTTTTCATCGTGAGTTTTTGCCTTAATTAGACTGTTGTTCTTCCCTGTCTGGGTGTCTATTGCTGGGAGAATGCCGTCATCCAGGGGCCGCAGTCGGCGCCTGGGCAAAGAGCCAGCGGAGGCTCTGGAGTATGTGGATGGTACTCTATTCACCGCTACGCTGTACGACACTCCCAGCGACATACGCTGGCACCTGGACTGCGCTGAGGATCTCCTGGACAATCTTCCCCTCGATTACGACGATCACCCGGAGGTGATTATGAGGAAAGAAGAACTCGCTACGCAGCGCGAGATACTTCGTGGGCTGGAGGAGGAAGAAAGCAGGAAGCAGAGGAGGAGGCATCCACGCTCCCTGCGTTGGAGTCCCATTCCTGTCCCGGAGCTGGTCCAGGAGTTCGCGCCGTCTGGGGGCCGACGACGACATCGGCGCAACGGCACCAGGTAATCCTCAGCAGGATCCCCGGCTGGACCCGCTGCCGGCGAAGCCCGTCAGCGAACCGCTGAGAGCGGCTCCACCTCGTCCTTCCAGGGGGCCCTCTGTCGCCATCCAGCGGGGAGAAGGAGGAACAACGTCCCCTACAGCAGGAACCATCGCTTCACCGGGAGGAAGGCAAGTGCATGATAATTTATTACATCATGATTATAATCTGCCTTGTCTGACTCCTGGGGGCGGAGTTTGGGGTTTGCATTCCCCCAAGCTCCCTCCACCTGCTGTAGAGAAAATAACTAAACCTGCTGCCTCTGTGTCCCCCCCGGTTGAGCGGTCCGTGACACCAGGCCAACGTCGTCGGATGAAGAGGGGGCCTGCAGTGCTGGAAAGCCTGGATCTGGCCCTGCAGCCACGTCGTGGACGGAGGAGAAGAGCGGACTGAGGCCCGGAGCCTGAGCCGACGATGAAGCGTCCCCGGGTCTCCTCGCCGGAGCGGTCCGAGCCAGTGGGTCGAGGGTCCCCTGCCCCCACGCCATACGGGTCATCGGTGTGGACAGCAACGTGGGAGGAACCTCAGGCTGCAAATGACATCCTGCCAGCTGCGAAACCCGACGCAGCTGAGTTCGAGCCTGCTGACGAGAGTCGCCGCCCTGAACCTGGATCGTCGGAGTCCTGGGTGGCAACAGAACCCGAGTGCAGGCAAGTGCTCCCTCTTGTGTCTCTGTCCCCTGTGTTGGAGCATTTTTACCTGCCTCTCGGAGAGGCGAGTGAGGAGCAGCCGTCTGCTGCACCCGAGCCCGTCTCGCCGGGTTCTGTTGCTACCGGTGATTCTGATCCCAGTTTTCCTGTTTGTGAGCCTTATTGCAGTGTCGCTGGCGTGGAACCAGTCGGGGTCACTGGGTTGGAGGTCCCAGGTTCGGGGGTGGAGATCGTCAGCGGAGCTGCACCAACCCAGTCGGGGTCCGTTGTGGAGGCTGCTGTGGCCCAATCGGGGTCCGACGTGGGTGCATCAGAGGCCCAATCGGGGTCCACCGCGGGTGCAGTTCTGGCCCAATCGGGGTCCAACGTGGGTGCACCAGAGGCCCAATCGGGGTCCGCCACAGGTGCGGTTCTAGCCCAATCGGGGTCCGACGTGGGTGCGTCAGAGGCCCAATCGGGGTCCACCGCGGGTGCGGTTCTGGCCCAATTGGGGTCCAACGTGGGTGCACCGGTGGCCCAATCGGGGTCCACCGCAGGTGCGGATCTGGCTCAATCGGGGTCCGACGTGGGTGCACCAGAGGTTCGATCGGGGTCCTCCGTGGGTTCGGTTCTGGCCCAATCGGGGCCCGACATGGGTGCAGCTGGGACCCAATTGGGGTCCAGCGGAGGTGCAGCACCAGCGTGGTCCGCGGATGGGGGAGGAGCTGCAGACCTTTCACCGTCAAACGGATTACAGGCTCATCCTTGCCATCTGTCCCCTCTACTGAGTCACTATCCCTGTGCATCATCGCCGGGGGCCGTGGGGGCTCCTGTTCGCTCGTCCCGGCTCTTCCGAGTTTTGTCCTCGTCAGGGAGGCCGCCGCGGGCTGTTTTTCCCCAGGACTGGTGGCTGAGGGACACAGGTCTGCCGCCTGAGGAACTGTTTCGCCAGTTCGGCGCCTCGGGTCGGCCACCCGACGTGTTGTGTGTGTCTTCGGGCGACCTGGTTCAACCACCAGAGGAGCGAACGTGCTGGGCGTTGGACTATGGTGAGCCACCTGGTCATGTTCCGAATCCTATGACCACCCGCCGGCTGTTGGACGTGGGGAGACCACCTGAACTGTCCCTGTGGCGCTTGGTCTCCGCCGGTCGGCATAGACTGTCGGGGGGGGGTAGTGGTTTTTCTGGTGTTGATCCGTCACTGTGATTGTTCTGTCTTTTCTTTTGTCCTTGTTGTCCTGTGTATTTTGTGTTATGGTTATGTTCTACTGTTGCCTTATTTTCCTCTGTGTGTTTCATCTGGTTTGAATATTCGGTATTTTGTCATAGTCCTGTGTTTAGTGTTTCTGACCCAGTGGTTCTGGTTTTTTGTTTTCTCCATGTGCATTTTTTTGATTTAATCTGAGTAGTTATTCTCGTCATTGTCCTGTATGTCGTTATTCTTGTCACTGTTTTGTTTCTGGTTTTGGTCTCTCTCCCTCCGCATCTACCCCCAGCCACCCACCCTGGGGGGTGGGGGGGGCAGGGGTGGTCCTTGGGGCGTTCTGAGCCCGCCCTCGGAGGGAGGGTACTGTTGCGACCCGAGCGCTGGGTTCTGTCAGCGCTCGGGCTAAGCTCAACTCGCTGCCGGCCTTGACAGCTGTGGGTTGTATTCTGGCCTCACCGGGCTCTTATTGTGAAGGTGCTCGGTGGGGCTTCTGCCTGTCAAGGCTGGTCAGCTGTTTGCCATTACTGCTCGTTAGTGCTCGCCTTTATTAAGCGGGCACTAGCGGCAGTAAGATTGCAGGAGTATTGTCAACACTTTGTCAGATATTGTCAACACCTTGTCAAGACCTCGTCAACGTTCCTTGTCAGAGCGTCGTTTGACCTTCTTGTCAGGTTCGTGCTTTTGCCTTGTTACAGTTTAGGTCGTAGTGGCTGGGGTTAGCCCTGCGAGCCCTTGTATTGATTTATGTGTGTTTTTGCCCTGAGCGGCTCACAGTCTTGTCTGGTTCCGTTGTGTTAATAAATCACCATCATCGCAAAACTCACTGGTGGACTCTTGGCGTCTTATGGTGATCCACGAGGGTCACCGCATGACAGGTTGTCTAATGTACCCTCCCATGGTTTATCCTCGTCGCCAAATGTTATGTCGGAATAACGTGAGATTGAAGCCACATCCAACTGAGCACCAAACTAACTTTATTATACAAAACAACTCAATATATTCTCTAGCCGTAGCCCGCCTGACATCATCACCGTCAACCCCCAGGTCAGGCTACGGCAAGCCCCATAAGTCAAATCCCCACACAACACATACATCTTAGCAGGTCTCACTATTGTCTTGTAAATCTTTCCTTTCACCCTAGCTACTATCTTTCTGTCACAAATCACCCTGACACTCGTCTCCATCAGTGCTGGGCAAGTTACTAAAAAATAGTAACTAGTTACAGTAACTGGCTACCTCTTTTCAAAAGTAACTGAGTTACTGCATAATTAAAGCAACTAGTTACTTGGAAAAGTAACTTTCATGTTGCTTTTAAATGCATACTTAAATCATCTTGCACACACAGCAAGATCAAGGGCCCCTTGTTCTCAGAAAAAAGAAGAAAAAGAAAACTGATGAGAAAAAAGTCTCATCTTACAGAGAAAAAATATCTCAGATTTACATAAACTATTGTAATCGGTAGAAAGTCAGAAATTTACTCAAAATAAAGCTGTAAATTCACAGAGAAAATTTTGGACCGCCTGGTGGGCCGTTTTTAGCCCACAAGCCCTATGTTTGACACCCCTGGACCAGCCCATTAAAAACGCATATTTAGAGGATTTTGTTGTGTCCATAATGTTGAGAATGACGAGTAAGGCTGAACTCGGTTAACAAGGTTTATTCAGGATAACAATAACTATGTACTGTACAAAGGCTTACGGCACTTGCCTGCATGCCAGGTGGCTCCACAACGAAAGAGGCAGAGCCTCCTCCGCCCACTTCCTTTATACCCCGAGTGGCATCACTACCAGAAACCAGCAGTCAGCCACCCCCAGTCCACCCATGTCCAACCCGGCCACCATCTTGCTAATACCAGCCTGTTTGTATACATAACACCCTCCCCCCACTAAAAAATGTCAGGCACACAAATATTATTACTCAATAATATTATTACCAATAATAATATTAATACACAAATATATTATTTGTCAGGCACACAAATAACCCACCCAAATTTGTCGCCCGACTCACGCACTAACAGGAAAACATATGTACAAAAATAAATAAAACACCTCTTCACTTACACAACTAAGGCTGGGGGGCCGGGTAGCCTACCAGCACCCCCTACACGGCTGAGCGGGTCATTCTGCTGCTAGAAGAGAACAATGAAACAAAATAGCAAGAAGCTGTGTCTCTAACTATAAAATAATCCCCATACATATCCTGTACACACACACAACCACAATACATATACTATCAGCGCCCCTTCCCCCCAACTCCCACCCCACATTGGCCACACAAAACAATACAATGTTGGGACATTCAATTAAAACAGGTCAAATAAACCAGGCGGGCTCAAATTTACCACTGCAATGATCACTTACAGAGCTGCCACCGTTCTGACTGTAAAATTTAACACATAAATGCCAATCAAATAAAACACTCCTAAATACAGTGCAAAACAGGCATAAAATCATACAGGCCAATGACGGTGCAGCCGATCCTCCCTGTCATCTCTGGGGAGACAGTATGCACAACTGTTGGAGTCTTGCACGCAGCAGCTGGTTCACCCCTATGGCTCCTGCCTACAAAGTTTTTGATTTTGATTTTTTTTTGTAAACTTTATTGATCCCCAGAGGGGAAATTTTGCACACCCTGGCAAAATGGGTCAAAACACCGCACTTGCCACAATGCTTTCCTTTCGCCGGGTACACCCTGGACTTATAGCGGTGCTCAGTGGACCCACATCCATAACATTTCGGCATACTAGGGGCAGACCTTATCCTGACCACGGAGACAAAATCATCCTCTCCGCACTCACCATCACAAGGGTCCATGATCAGTGCCTTAGCGCAAGACTCATTCTTTTCCAGAGAGGCCCCTTCAGTAAGGCCCCTCACGATGGTGTCTGCCACCTCGAACTGTTGGGCAAGCTTGACAGCTTCAGCTAACGTCAATTCCCCTGGGTGTGTCAACAACCTGGACCCGGCCGCCGGGCAGCAGATGTGCTCTGCCAGCTGGTCCCGAATCATCTCGTCCTCCAGGGCCTCAAATCTGCATTCCCTTGCCAGCTCACGGAGGTCCACCACGAATCTTCTTACCGGCTCTCCCAACCGCTGGCGGCACTGTTGAAACTGAATGCGCCTCACGGTGACATTCTCTGGCGCCCTAAAGTACCGCGCCATTAGCTGCACCACCTCGTCAAAACTGTCAGCACCCCCAAGGTTCTCCAGAATCCTCTGCCCTTCCATTCCCAAATTATGGACCAACACAGCTCGTGCTCGGAGCTTCTCCATCTCACCCAGGTTCAAGACAATGAGATAGTTAGTAAAAGCAACAAACCAACTAGGCCATGACACGGGCGGCTCGCCCGGGGCCTCGATAAATGGACGAAAGCTGGCAACGGAATGATCCATTACCACTTTTACCTCATCACCAAATGTTGTGTCCATAATGTTGAGAATGATGAGTAAGGCTGAACTCGGTTAACAGGGTTTATTTAGGATAACAATAACTACAATATGTACAAAGGCTTACGGCACTCGCCTGCATGCCAGGTGGCTCCACAGCAAAAGAGGCAGAGCCTCCTCAACCCACTTCCTTTATACCCCGGGTGGCGTCACTACCGGAAACCGGCAGTCAGCAACCCCCGGTCCTCCCATGTCCAACCCGGTCGCCATCTTGCTAATACCAGCCTGTTTCCATACATAACAGATTTACTTCCATGAAATAGTTGCACATCACAACAGCATGTAACTGAATGAGATAAAATAAAACAGAAAGCACAGATAAATGAAAGTTCACCGCTTACAAGAAGCTGTTCTTTACTACAACAAACCAAGTCACTTTTTCTCTGTGTGCAAGACAACTTACACACAATTACTTACACAACTTACACATTTACACAACTGTGGACAAATGCGAGCTTCTTGCTCAAAAAATACTCATGTTTAACCACAGAGGTAGAAGCTGTTGGGGGGCTACTCACCGCTCAGACAACAGGTGATCAGGGCTCCATATGAGAAGTCGCCACGGCATTTCTTCCCACCACAGGACAGGAAACCAACCCGCAGGGGAGGAGACTGATGGCTGCACCGACTACGATAGGTGTTATGTCCAAATAACATGAGACCGGACTCTTATCCAACTGAACACTGAACTGACTTTATTATGGAAAACAACTCAATATATTCTCTAGCCGCAGCCCACCTGACATCATTACCCCAACTCCCTCGGCTAGGCTACGGCAAGCCCCAAGAGTCAAATCCCCACGCAACATTTCCCCCCCTCACAAAGTCAGAGAACCCTCCCAGAACATAAATAACAAACATGTTGTAGTTTCCTTTTTTTTTTGCCAACTGAATAGCCAAAACTCAGACAACCAAATGGGCGTCTGGGTAGACTACCAGAACACCCTCCACCGTGTTGGAGCGGATTATTCTGCTGCTCATCCCCAACACGCATTAGCTAATGCTGTTTTCAACACATAGTCTTCCAGGTACCTGGGCCTCTGACGCATTCTAGCCGGGCGTCCCCTAGGCGGGGACCCTGCACCAGGCACCGTTGGCCCCACCTGCGAGTCCTCACCACCCCAGTCCAATAAGTCCCACCTCACACCAGATCATTCCGCCGTAGCTCCTGGCCTCAGTTCCGGCGGCGACTTCCTGAGCCAACTGGAGTGCCACCGTGACCCATCCAAAAGCTCAAACGTGCAGTTTATGCGTGCGGTTAGGATGTTTGATCCAAACTTGATCCAACACCTTCAATCTGTGGGCTCTCACCCTGTACTTCCTGTCAAACTGTCGTTTCATCTTACATTTTTGAGCAGCGACCTGGTCCCAAGGAGAGTCCGTACTCTTTGGAGAAGGGGTTGTGGGTGGTCCCAGTTGATCCAAAGGCAGAAGTAGTTCACGCCCCAGCATGAGTATCGCCGGGGAGCACCCTGTTGTAGCATGGGCCATTGCCCTGTAGTGGAGGAGAGTGCTCTGGAGGGCATCCAGAAATGCAAAGCTGTCCGCAAAGTGTTGTTAAAACCTTCTGCATCCCCATTGGCTTGGTGGTGACAGAACACGGTTTTAAAGGGCCTATATCATGCTATTTTAAGCCTTTCAGAGTAAACTATATGCATGTATGTAATAGTATATTACCTTTGGTACACTGGAGAATGAATTTCTTATGAAATATGAGTTATTTTCACAAGCTACTTTTCCAACCCGAAAGTAAGATGCCTCGATCTCTGAGGCTCCGCCTCTCCTTCTTGTGGCTGCCGCCCATTTCATGACATAACCCCTGAGCTGGCTGCTGCAGTGTATCGCTGGGTTCCGCCCATGAAAACTTAGAAGACATCGTCTTACGTAAAAAAGCAAACAATTGTTGTCACTGAACAGATTAGGTGCGAGAGGAACTACTTCTTCACAGCGTCAATGCTAAAGTGAAAGAGTTTTGCTGATCACCGCTTCATTAGCTGCACGGAGAAAGTGGGTGTGTGCGTTAGCCTGGGGGCGGTGCTGGCAGCACAGGCACTTCCTGGAGTGGGCGGCTCACCCACGTTCATACGTATGAACGTGGGGACCCAGTCATTATCAGGGACAGGGCGGAGCAGCAGCTCAGAGAGCAGGGTTGAGGAGGAATACTCAGAGATGCGTGAATGGAGCAAAATACCACTTTGGGGGTGTTTTTGGTGAGGAATTAACATTATAACATGCTTAAAAGCTCAAAAAAGTCAATTTTGCATGATATAAGCCCTTTAATGTGTTCCATGCCCCTAATGCGCAAAAACTCCTCAAACGCCCCAGAGGTGAACTGTGGGCGATTGTCGTGATTATAATCAGGACCCCCCGTCTGGCGAACAGTGATGAGAGGAAGCCCGTGACCACATCCATCGTGACTGAATTAGTGGGCAACACCTCCGGCCACTTGGAGAACAGATTGTAGACCACAAGCAGAACCCGGCTGTTCGGGGGTGCTGTATGCAATTAGCTCAAGTAGGTTCGTTTTGTCTTCTTTTAATTATTTATCTTTTGTTCTTATTAAAGACAAAAATAGAAAGATGTTTTTACCTTCTTTACATGTTTCAACTGTGCACTGCAGCCAACAAAGGCTGCAGTGCACAGTTAATCGCAGATATCCAACTGGATGTGCTTCCAAGGACCCCCCGGGTACGGTAACGGTCACAGGGGTGGGTGGGTGGGGTCTGCTGGTCTTCCCGCTCTCCAAGCACGGGACACAGTTCTTTACCATAGTTTCAATGTCCTTATCAATACCCGGCCACCAAACTGAATCCCTGCAACGCTGCTTTACCCTGACCACGCCCAGGTGACCCTCGTGGAGCATTGCTAGAACTTGTGATCTCAGAGACACCAGGATTAGTGTGTGGTGTCCCCTCGCCACACATGCATCATTCCAACAGCTCAGTTCGTCTCTAAACTGGTGGAAGGGTGCCAGCTCACCCTGCACATGGACCAACCCTTCCTAATTACCAAGAACAGTTGTGACACCACAAGGTCCCGTTCCGACTCTGCCCGAAGTTCTTGGAGGGATACCATGTCCCGGAGGAGGCTGTGCAGCGTGTTGACCAGATCCACCTCCATGGGATCATCATCGTCGTCCAGTTGTACGGTGCTGGCCATGGCATGGGACAGGAGATCTGCCACTATATTCTCCTTACCAGGAGTGAATTGGGTGGTAAAGTTGTAGGCCCTGCTGGCTGGGTGGAGGGGCACCTGCAGGTAACCCTGGTGAAGATCCAGCTTTGTGAACACCTTTGAACCGCTGAACGTTGTGGTGAGTTCCACCATTGTGGAAAGTGGGTACTTGTCCAGAACGATTGCCTTATTCACCATCCTAAGGTCAATACACGGCCGGATGCCTCCCCACTTTTCCCTGGCCACCATGATATTTGATATCCAGGGTGAAGCGTCCACCCTCTCGATGATGCCTGCTTCAAGTAGTCTGTTCAATTCCGCTGTGACATCGTCCTGCAGAGTGAGGGGAAGCCACCATAGTGGTTGAATTTTCAGTGTCATGCTTGGATCGATGAGCGGACAGTGGTAAAATGTGCTGATGCATCCCAGGCCTCTGAACAGCGCTGGCCAGTGGACATGCCATTCGGGGAACACTGTCAGTACTGTTGAGCCCCTGGGTCAGTGATGGAGAGTCCCAGTTCACCCAGCAGATCGATCCACAGCAAATTAGCCCCCTGGCGCAAAACTTGAAAAATGAACGCAGGAACCGTCTTTAATCCACATTTCACTGAAAAGTCGACCATGCCGACCATTTCAATTTTGCTGTGGCCGTGCCCAAACATTTTCACTGCTCCAGCATTGATGGGGTTTTTTTTGGAAAAAATCTTTTCAAAGTAGCCATACTCAGGATCGACTTATCGGCTGTGGACTATCCTGAGTCCACCATAAGCGGTACGTCAACTCCATTGAGTTGTAGGACATACCACTGTAATGGTCCCTTCTTCACAGGTGCTACACACACCCGTGTCATGCCCTCGGGCTCCACCGCCGATGGTTCAGTAGTGATAGTGCAGGCCCTGTCCCGCACCACAGTCTGCCGCCTCTTGGGGGTCCGCCCCGAAGAATTAGCTACGTTGCTAACAGCCATGCTTGGAGGGAAAACTTGAGTAGCTACACTCCCTTTAGCCAATACCGGCAGACCCAGCTGGACTGTGTACTCAATCTGCCTAACCAGTTCAAGCACCTTCTCCAGCATGAGAACATCTGTAGTTAGCTTTAGCTTGCTCTTCAGCCACATGTTGTTAGTACCATGGGCTAGCTTGTCTGGGACTAGCTCCTCCTCGGACAACTCCTCATTCCGGGTCTCCGTGGATGCTGTGTCCCAGTCGGGGACCGTTGTGGGTGCTGCGCTCCAACCTAAAACCAACTTGGGCGCTACACTCCAGTGTGAGCCTGCCGTGGGCATTATGCTCCAGCCCAGGGCCATTGTGGGTGCAGCTATGGCCCAGTCCAGGCCCACTGTGGGTGCAGCTATGGCCCAGTCCGGGCCCACCATGGGTGCAGCTATGGCCCAGTCCGGAGCCACGGCGGGTCCAACCTTGCTCCAGCCCGGAGCCACCGTGGGTGCTGCAGTGTCCCAGTCCGGGACCACCGAGGGTGCTACAGGCCAGTCCAAGGGCATCGTGGTTCTACCTCCTATGCCAGAGGCCGTTGTGGTTTCCCCTCCTCTGCCTGGTGCTGTCGTGGTTCTTTCTCCTCTGCCTGACACCGTCGTGGTTCCCCCTCCTCTGCCTGACGCCGTCGTGGTTCCCCCTCCTCTGCCTGACGACATCGAGGTTCCCCTCCTCTACTTGGTGCCGTCGTGGTTCCCCCTCCTCTGCCTGATGCCGTTGTGGTTCCCCCTCATCTGCCCAATGCTGTTGTGGTTCCCCCTCCTCTGCCTGATGCCGTCGTGATTCCCCTCCTCTGCCTGGTGCCGTCGTGGTTCCCCCTCCTCTGCCCGATGCTGTTGTGGTTCCTCCTCCTCTGCCCGAGGCCGTCGTGGTTCCCTCTCCTCAGCCCGAGGCCGTCTTTTTTTCCCTCTCCTCACCCTGACATTGTCATGGTTTCCCCGACTCCTCCATCTTGCCCGCCATTGATTCTTCCCATTGGGCAGCCGCCTCCTGGACCACCCTTTCTGTTCAGGTGGCTAAAACACTCTGGTAGACCACCCAGCAGATTGTGGCGCAGAGTTGAGTGGCCCATGTTCCCTTGTAGGCCACCCGACTCTTTCCATCATGCCATCTGCCAGGCCTGGGACTTTGGCCACCCACCTGAACTGTCCTTTTTCAGTTGGGGGTTTTCCTGGTGTGGGTCCTGAGCGGGGTTTTGTTTCGTTCCCTCCTAGCCTGTCCCCCACCCACCCACCCGGGGTGGGTTATTATTGTGCTCCTATTGGGGGGGAGGGGTCTTTCTTTTTCTTTTGATGTTACCCTGGGGTGTCTGGTATCCACTCCTTGAGAGGGGGGCTCTGTAATGAGCCGAGCAGTGGAGGTTTCCGTCATGCCTGGTCTCATGGCTTTTTCCTCATATTTATATATTTGTTGTATTTTGTGCTTTTGAGGTTTCTATAATTTGTGTACTGTTTGCTATTTTCCTGTTTATGTTTTAGTTTTGTTACACTTTTATTTTGTATTAATTTACTTTTATATTTTATATCTTTACTGTTGTTCTTTCGCTGGTTGACAGCTGTCAGTGGCGTGGTGCTTCGTGTGGGCGTTGCCCTGTCAGCTTCGGTTACGCTCCCGTCTCACTGCTCCCAGCTGATCCTAATTATGTATCATTGTTTCCTCCTGCCCGCTCATGTGACCCACATCTTTCATTGATTATGTAAATTGTTTTTGTCCCCATTTAAGGGAAGTTATTTTCATTTCTTGTCACTGCAGTCTTGTTGAGTTTTCATCTCCACCAGAGCCCTGCCTTGCTCTGGTGCGTTCCCCCAGTAAGTTTATTCGTTGTTTGTATTTTGTGTTAAGAGCACTGTGTTGGACTTCATGTTATTTTCAATAAATTTCACAAACTCACAGTTCAGCACGTGGGTCTCGCCTCTCTGCCCCGAAGGGCAATTCATGACAGTCTGTCTCATCTTTCCCTCTCTGAGCCCTGTCTTATTCAGGTTCTCTCTCTCTCTCTGTCTGTGGTGGTATACGAAACAGGTAAGAAAATACCAAGTGTCATGTTTTGTCCTGCAGGATTTTTTTTTTTTTTGTCATGGTTTACATAAATGGCAAATATGTGTATTTTTTTTGTATTTTAATTCTAGTGTTTCTGTTTTTCCATTGAGAAAGAGTAGGAAAGAGAAGGGGAAAAAAATTCATAATCGTAATTTACTCATGCATACTTAAATTATATGACCAGAGGTGGGTATAGTGGCCAGAAATTAAACTCATGTAAAAGCAGTGCTTTGAAATTAATAATTAAAAGTAGACTGTCATGATTTTCTGCCTATCTGAGGCAGGAGAGACTGAAACCCAAATGCAGGAGGATGTTGTGTGCATTTATTGAACAAAAATGTGAAATAACAGTCCAAACAAACAAACAAGACATACAGCACTAGACAGACAGGGATGACTCTAGGACGCTCTACGGCTCGCTGGTGAGTACAACACGGAGAAAAGACCCAAGGCGCTACTGACATAACAGATAACGGGGGGAAGCACAAGAGAAGACCCAATGCGCTCCAGATGTAATTGGAAGCGGGGGGAACAAAACAGTACTCACAGGGCTAGAGCAATCCAAGTCAATCCAAGAACACGGACAGGACAATACAGGTGACTGTGCAGGTGATGATACAATAATCCGGCGACTACCAGTGGGGAGACAGAGCTTAAATAACACACGACATAATGACCAGAGTGATTGCCAATGTGAGTGGGTGTGTGTAAGCTGAGTGAGTGCAGGTGTGAATGCGTGTGTGCGTGTATGTGTGCATGTGTGTGCGTGAGAGTGGGTGTATGGACCTGAGCAGGAAGAGGAACAGACAATGACAGATTGGAATCACCTGTCAGTAGTAGACAGGAGAGGGAGGCGTGGCTGTCAGACACAATAAATAAACACAAAACTAAATGCAGACTAAGGAATAATACAAATGACTGAAAAGATAATCAAATGGCCAAGAGCAAATAATAAGCACCAAAAATACAACAGAATATGGCTGAACAATGAAACACAATATGGAACTCAAAAGGTAACGTAAAGCACAGATAACTAAGGCACAGCAAACCGCCATGAAGCCAAGGTCAGGAGAATCCCCAGCTCGGTTCATGACAGAGCCCCCCTCTCAAGGGGTGGATTCCAGACACCCAGTGTACCATCAAAAAACAAAAAAGGAACATCCTGCCTCCACCCCGGCGGGACCTGCAACAAACTACCTCGGGCAGGAGGTGGGGGAAACAGGCTAGGAGGGAACAAAAAACAACCCCTGCTCAGGACACAAACCAGAAAAAGACAAAATTAACCCCCCCCCCCCAAGTCCTAGAGTCAAAGGGCTCAGGAGGCCACCCAGAGTCTCAAGGCTCACTGTCTGAACAATGAGGCCAATCAGGTGGCCTACCAGCATCCCAGGCCAGCCGAACTGTCAGGAGGAACAAGTCGGGTGGCCTGCCAGGGAAATTTGGCCACCCAACCCAACGGCATAGTATATCGGGTGGCTGGCCTGGGTTCCTCAACCACCAGCTCGGACCAGACGCAACCGGGCAGTGGCTCCCCCACAGGGAGACCCAAAACTGAAGGGTGGAGACAAGGAGAGGGAGCCCAGGCATTAGAAAGTGACGTGGAGGAAACCACTATGCCCACAGTGGTAAGGAACTGGGAGGTAGCTGCACCCACGATGGTCCCGGTCTGGGATATGGCTGCACCCCCGGTGGTCCCGACTTGGGACAGGGCTGCACCTGTGGTGGTCCCAGCTTGGGACAGGGCTGCACCCACGGTGGTCCCCGTTTGGTGACAGGGCCACACCCGCAGTGGTCCCGACTTGGGACCTCTTCACCAAGAGCCAGACAGGATCTCTTCAAAACAGACAAGAGAAACACAAGAGAGATCACTTGCCTGAGCTCGAGCTCCACCACCGTCCAGCACTCCGATGATCCCGGCGATAACGTCTCAGGCCCGGCCTCTAGGAGGTCCAGCTTTGGCTCCCACTCTGCTGCGGTGGCCTCCGCAGCAGGCATAATGGTGGTGGCAGTCCCGGTTCCCCCAGGCAAAATCCCCCACGCTGGTGGCTCCTCCAGCGTGGAGGCTGGGGGACCTCTCCATGCTGGTACCGGTCTAGGATCATCCAGAGCCACAGGCTGCTCCACCATCCAGCGGCATGGTTCCAGGGCCGGTGGACACTCAGGAAGAGAAGGAGGAGACACGGAGAGGATTGAAGAAGAGTTATTGACTGCAGCTGAAGGAGAGGGCTCAGCGGACTGCTGAAACTGAGCCCTTCCCCCGAGAGACAGACAAGGTTTGTCATCACAAAATTGAGTTGAATGAAAAAACACTTGCCTGTCATCCTGGTCTTGATATTGACAGCAGCAGGTGATGGGCCATCATCTTCTCCTGCATCAACAGCAGTTCCAGGCCCCTCTGACGAAAGTGGAGGAACCGGCTCGGATGACACGGAAGTGGGTGTGTCAGGTGAAACCCTGGCTGATCTCTCGGCTGCAGGAAGGGACGTCTCGGCGACATGGGCTGCGGCTGAAGCAGAGAGGTTGCATATTGGCAGACAGCTGGCATGGTGAGAGGCTTCGCCGCAGGAGTAGTCGGGCCTGACGTCCGGACGATGGCTGCCGATGAGGAGATGGGCTTCCTCTGACGTTCCGACGCAGGATGATTCTTTCGCCATGGAGTAGGCTCCTCTATGACCTCTGGCTCCTTCAGCGTCCAGCTACTCCCTCCCGGGACCAGCGGAGATTTAGGGATGACAGAGAAAGAAGGTTGAGGAGCAGGGACAGCAGCTGATTGGGGAGACCCAGGGGATTGTAGAATCTGGAGCTCCTCTGCAGGAATCAGGCTAACCACCTCAGGAGAGAGAGCAAGAGAATGGAGAAGGACTAGCTTGAAATCCTGACAGGTGATGACATCAGCTGCTGTCTCGGTGTCATGCTCCATCTCCCCGGGAGTAGGACGGGACATCTGGCGGGGAGAAGAGGACACCGGCTGTGGAAGTGGATTGCGGGTTCTCGGCCTCCGGGAGCGCTTCTTAGATTGCCGTGGTTGCGCTGCGAAAGACCCTCTCACCACTTCCTCAAAATGCTGTCGTGACTCGCATATTTGGGCGAGCAGCGGCGTCAGCCCCGGGTATCTCCATAGGCGGGGGCACATCTGGATCACCCCGACAGCGATGTCCAATAAACAAAAATTAATTTCCGGAGAGTGGTTGGCACGAGCCCTGGAAGTGAAGTCCACCGCTCGCTCGGCCGCTGCGCACTCCCCCGGGCTCAGTCCAAAAACAGAAAAGTCCATGATGAACTGCTCAAAAACAGGTAGGTAGAAAACACAAAAGGTGAAAAAACACACACACAGCACCTCCGCTGGGTTTCTATTTTATGGCCAGATTATTCTGTCATGATTTCCTGCCTATCTGAGGCAGGAGAGACTGAAACACAAACACAAGATGATGTTGTGTGCATTTATTGAACAAAAACATGAAATAGCAGTCCAAACAAACAAGCAAGACATACAGCACTAGACAGACAGGGATGACTCTAGGACACTACAGCTTGCTGGTGAGTACAACATGGAGAAAAGACCCAAGGCGCTACTGACGTAACTGATAGCGGGGGGAAGCACAAGAGAAGACCCAATGCGCTCCAGACATCATGAGGCCGAGTTCGGGAGAATCCCCAGCTCGGTTCATGACATAGACAACCAAAAATTTCTAGTTCAGGGTACAAAGAGCTCCCACTTAAAAACTTGAGTAATGACTTCAGTCTTTTTTCTTAGAGTTTTCTACTTTTCTGTAAATTGATCTAAGTTTGCAACCATTTTTCTCATTTGTAATTTCCTCTTGTAAAATTATGACTTTTCTTGTATATTTGAGACTGTACTATAAACTTGTGGATTATTTTATAGCTAATTTTTATCTATTTTTAAAATAAAATTACCATTTTTTTAATATAAATTTGAAACAGATTGTGGTAAAAGTTTGACTTTTCCCTATACAATTTACACTTTTGACTATAATTTTGCGGAGCCAGAACAGAAGAATAATTCAACTCTGATTTCAAAGAAAAAAAATTATATTTAATAAAATAAATTATCTTAAATTACCAAAGATGCAGTTATTTCTGTTATTACCTCCGCCAGGCCGAAAAGGCCAGGAGGAGGTTATGTTTTTGCCGGGGTTTGTCTGTGTGTTTGTTTGTCTGTCTGTCTGTCTGTTTGTCTGTTGGTTAGCAAGATAACTCAAAAAGTCTTGGACGGATTTCCATGAAACTTTCAGGCGTTGTTGGAAATGGTACAAGGAAGAACTGATTAAATTTTGGGGATGATCCGGATCACCGTCTGGATACAGGAATTTTTTAAAGCATTCTTTAACACTGTGACATACGGCTATTTTCAACATGTGCGCAGGCGCAATGGAGGGCGCTGGTCATCGTGTCTGACCAACATAAACTCCGCCTTCTTCAACGTTTTAGGCACAAAAGCACGCGGAAAACACCGTGCCTGTGTTTGCGCGACGCTGCAAAAGCTGAGACGGGCAGCTGTCCGCCGCCGGATTATTTGCCATAAATTCCCCGGTCAGCCATAGTAGCTCCGCAAAAAGAAGCTCTTTGCCGGGGAATTTTCCAAATCATCTTTGGCCGCGGAGCGCAACCCCAATAAAGATAAAGATTAGATGTACCACGAAGGTCGAGTGCAAGCAAGATGTTTGTGTCTGTGAACATTCCGTCTTTTGGCGAGTTGATACGTAACGATGTTTACAGTTTGATGAGAAGGTTGCTGCCATGTAACAATCATCTTATATCAGCAATTGTCAACTCCTCACTCACACTTCAGTATTTGGAAGTGGTGGCGTTCCATTTTATACTGAGTCCAATATTGTATGTTATTGTTGTTACAAGACCGCCGACTGTCTGCTGATCTGTATATACTTTTATTTATTTATTTATTTATTTATTTTCTACTCCTTTTAGTTCTGCATTTAATATGAACCCTGAGTCTGAAATAAACGTTTGATTTTTGAATAAAACCCACGCCAACCCGTCTACCTAATTGGCATCCGTCAGTGAAGCCCTCAGTGCTGCTTTCAGTGATCTAAAACGCTCACATAACCCATTGGCCTGTGGGTTGTACGCAGTTGTGTCAGGACTTCTTTTGTTTTTTCTTTTGAATTCTTGGATGGAACATGGGTGGGCAATATAAGCTGCGGATTCAGCCATCACATATTTCGGATAACTTATGTTGAACTGTATAATCAGAGGAGCTATTGTCTAATTTGACCTTGTTGGATTTTATTACCCCCTTTGTTATATTATTCACTTTCTTTTAACCTGTACTCTTAATCTATTTGAAATAAAGATTAATTTATTCGTTCATTCAATTGCAACGCCCCCAGCCTGGGAGTTTGCAGATGCAGGACATGGACACAACACCAACACTTCAGTTTATTACCTCCGCCAAGGAGGTAATGCTTTTACTACTGAACCACTAATCCTATCATTGTGAATCCAATTGCTACTCAGATGTTTTCATGGTCAAGGAATCTGACAACGTACGCACAAACACTGTATGGGGGGAACTGTGGCGCTTGGCGGAGGTCTGCGCTCTCCGAGTGCTTTTCTAGTTCTATATATTTATAGTTTTTTAGAAATCTCCTCACCACCCAGACAGCAGGAAAAACCTTCCTTATTTTGAAATCCAAATGCTGGCATGTTTAGTTTGTCTGAAGGCTGCTGACGGATTAAAGTCATTGACTTTTTGAACATAAATTAGTTACCTCCACCAGGCCGCAGGCCAGGAGGTTATGTTTTTGCCAGCGTTTGTCTGTTTGTCTGTTTGTCTGTCTGTTGGTTAGCAAGATAACTCAAAAAGTTTTGGACAGATTTCGATGAAACTTTCAGGCGTTGTTGGAAATGGTACAAGGAAGAACTGATTAAATTTTGGGGATGATCCGGATCACCGTCTAGATACAGGAATTTTTTAAAGGATTCTTTAACATTGTGAGATACGGCCATTTTCAACATGTGTGCAAGGGCAATAGAGGGCGCTGCTCGTCGTGTCTGACGAACACAAACTCCGCGTTTTTCAAAGTTTTAGGCACAAAAGCACGCGGAAAACAGTGGTGGGCCGGGCCCGGCAGCGTGCCTGTGTTTGCGCTACGCTGCAAAAGCTGAGACGGGCAGCTGTCCTGCGCCGGATTATTTGGCAGAAATTCCCCGGGCAGCCATAGTGCTTGCGCCAAAAAAACCTCTCTGCCGGGGAAGCTTCCAAATCCTCTTTTGCCGTGGAGCGCAAACCCAATAAAACCCACGGCAACCTGTCTACCCAATTTGCATCCGTCAGTGAAGCCCTCAGTGCTGCTTTCAGTAATCTATGAAAACGCTCGCATACCTGTCAAGTGATACGGTTTCGTCGTATTTTAATACGGGGAAAATGCAATTTTAGCAAATACGGGCGTATTGCCATTTCTGTACGCCAAAAAGAAAAATATACGGGAAAAAAAAATTATTGAGACTGTGGAGGAACACCTCGTGTGTGACCCCCACAGCGTACGGGGCTGGCAGAGCGCTCAGCGTGAGCAGTTATCAATTATTGCACCTTCTTTTGTCCTGCGGCTCCGGAACAGAGAGGAATCCCGGTGCCAGTAATGCTGCGCCTGATATGTGTGACTCTAATGCTAAAAGTGACTGCATCAGGGATTTTCGACCTGAAGTCGCACTTTGCTACACAGGGCCACAAAAACTGTGTAGTCAAATTCAATCGATGGATGAACATTTTCAGCCAGTGAGAGAACCGACGCCTTCCAAATCCAATGCATCACTAGCAGAAGTGATGTTTTGTCATTTTGTGGCAGAGCACAATCTACCCCCATTGGTGGCAGATCACTTCAGTGATTTGGTGCCAACATTGTTTCCTGACAGCAAGAGCACTCAATTTTTTTGTGCTACTTGGCTTATTATTTTCACATTACGAAAAAGTTATGGCTCAAGATTGTGTCCATATAAGTGCACATTTGAATAAATATGTTTGAAATAGTTCATGTTGCAGTTGCTGTTTGTTTAGTTTTTGTTTGTTTGTTTGTTTTTGCTTCAGTTTTCTTTCATCTGCCGATAAATACAGTTTTTAAGTACTCAGTACAGGTGTGAAAGCCCCCCCCCCAATAAGGGAGGCATGAGGTCAGTACAGGTGTGAAAGCCCCCCCAATAAGGGAGGCATGAGGTATGCCTTGACAGGTCACAGCCTGGCACTTTGCAGATGGAGGAGATGGACACAACAGCAACACTTCAGTTTATTACCTCCGCCAAGGAGGTAATGCTTTTACTACTGAACCACTAATCCTATCATTGTGAATCCAATTGCTAGTCATATGTTTTCATGGTCAAGGAATCTGAAAACGTACACACAAACACTGTATGGGGGGGAACTGTGGCGCTTGGCGGAGGTCTGCGCTCTCCGAGTGCTTTTCTAGTTAATATTGTAGTGGCTGGTGAAGTCAGTCCTCAGCAATTTAGTCACTGTTGCCTTTCCCTGCATATGAAGCCTAACCACACCTGTTTGCTAAGCAACTCTTCATTATTGTTCCCGTTACCAGCGGGTTAAAACCAAGATAAATGCCTCTACTGCTTACATACCTCTTCTGCTTTTTTTCCATGTTTAAAGTACTTTAATAAGCTCATGCTTCTCTCGGACAGCAACGCCAGCGAAACACTCTGCCTGCCAACTGGAAGAGTCACAAAAGCGGCGCGCTTCCAAACTCCAACACGCGGCTGACTGTCATGCGCATTGTTCGTGTGCACGCTTGCATACCATCATTCTTTCAACTATTTTTCTTAAATTATTTTTCCTTAGCGTGCTGGCATAGTTTCAGGGGTGGCAGTCCGCCACATGGAAATGTTACCAGCGGAAACCCTGGTTCTTGTTCTTGAAAATTGGTACCAAAACACTTCTTCTCCCCTCCTCAGGCATCCTCTCACTCTCCAAGATTGTGTTAAACAATCTGGTTAAAAAGGCCACTGCTATCTCTTCTAAACATCTCCATACCTCCACAGGTATGTCATTTGGACCAACCGCCTTTCCATTCTTCATCCTCTTCAAAGCTGCCCTCACTTCTGCCTTGCTAATCCTCGGGAATCCCTTGTTCACTATCTTTCCTTCATCCATCCTCCTCTCTCTCTCATTTTCTTTATTCATCAGCTCCTCAAAGTACTCCTTCCATATTCTCAATACACTCTTGTCACGTGTTAGTACATAACCATTTCTGTCCTTTATCAACCTAACCTGCTGTACATCCTTTCCAGCTTGATCTCTCTGTCTAGTCAATCGATCCAACTCCTCTTCTCCTTCCTTAGTGTCCAGCCTCTCATACAACTCACAATATGCCTTTTCCATCTCTCTCTTAGCCATGCACCTAGCTTCCAAATACTTTTGTTTACTCCCTTCATCTTCCTGACTATCACACTTTTTCTTTGCTAACCTCTTCCTTTGAATACTTTCCTGTACCTCCTCATTCCACCACCAAGTCTCCTTGTCTTCCTTCCTCTGTCCACTGGATACACCACATACCTTTCTACCAGTTTTCCTCAATACTTTTGCTGTACTTTTCCAGTCATCTGGTAATTCTTCCCTACTACCCAGAGCCAGTATCAACTCCTTCCTGAACTCTGTGCGACGTTCTTCCTTCTGTAACTCCTCCCCCACTTAATCTTTGGCTCTGCCTTCACTCTCTTCCTCTTCTTGCTTTCCAAAGTCATCCTACAGACTAACATCCAATGCTGTCTAGAAACATTCTCCCCTGCCACCACCTTGCAGTTTCCTATCTCTTTCAGATTTTTTCTTCAGCATAAGATGTAGTTCACCTGTGTGCACCTTCCTGCACTCTTGTAAGTCACCCTATGTTCCTCTCTCTTCTTGAAGTATGTGTTCACCACAGCCATTTCCATCCTTTTAGCAAAATCCACAACCATCTGCCCTTCTACATTTCTCTCCTTAAAACCATACCTACCCAGGACCTCCTCATCACTTCTGTTCCCTTCACCTACATGTCCATTAAAGTCCACTCCAATCACCACTCTCTCCCCCCTGGGAACACTCTCTACCACTTCATCCAACTTACTCCAGAATTCCTCTTTCTCTTCTACCTGACATCCAACTTGTGGGGCATACGCACTGACAACATTCAACATCACACCTTCGACTTCTAGCTTCAAACTCATGGTCATGTCTGACTCCCTCTTTGTCAGTGGCTCAGGAGGTAGAGCAGGTCGCCCAATAATGGATGTTTAATAATGGATGTTTGGCTGTTCAAATCCCGCTCTCCCCAGATAACCTGCCCTTGTGTCCCTGGGCAAGACACTTTACTCCCAATTGCTCCTGGTGGGACTGGACAGCGCCATGTTGGGTAGCTATGCCGCCATCAGTGTGTGAATGTGTGTGTGAATGGGTGGATAGCAAGATCTGTAAAGCGCTTTGGTCATCTAGAGATGAGAATAAAAGTGCTATATAAGTGAATGTCATTTACCATTCCCTCTTTACCTCCTGAACACTCATACTCTTCCTTCAAGATTACTCCTACTCCATTTCTCTTCCTATCTACACCATGGTAGAACAGTTTAAATCCACTTCCAACGCTCATAGCCTTGCTTCCCTTCCATCTGGTTTCTTGAACACAAAATATATCCACCTGTCCTCTCTCCGTCATGTCAGCCAGCTCTCTGCCTTGACCAGTCATAGTCCCTACATTTAACGTTGCTACTCTCACCTCCACACTTCTACCTTTCCTTTTCTCTCTCTCCCTCCTAACACGCCTTCCCCCTCGCCTCCTCCTCGATCTTCAACCAACAGTACTAGTGTATTAGTGTGTTTATTGTGTCCTTTTTTAAATGATAGATAGATTTGTTTATTTGACAGGGACAGTGCAATAAACATAGACAATTAATCAATGACAATCAATCTGATGTGTTGCACAGAGTGTATAGCTATTAGCTAATTTGCAACTCTTGTCCCTGGATGCACTGGATGCACCAAATGCACCAGATGGAGCAGCACTCTTAATTGTAAATGCTTTTTACAATGACAATAAAGCTATTCCTATTCTATGAATGTCATGTACGCCCCTCCGGGGCAAAAATAAACCCAAGCACTTGACTGCAGTGAGACATTTATTAAGAGGAAAAACATAAACAGTCCAAAAATAACTGTCCAAGCAACACCAGGAAATACAAACACGAAAAAACTTACACAGATGACTCTCCAGAGCTGAGGATTCTCTGGAGAGTGAAGGAGGGGGAGACTGTCCGAATGAGAGAAGTCCAGTCTAAGCACTGTTGTGACTGCCACACTGATGGAGGGAAACGGCAATCTATAAATAATGGGGGAAATAACGAGCGGCAGGTGCGAGTGGGCAGGTGACTTAATTTTCAACTGCTTGCAGCTGGGAAAGGCTGGAAGGCAAACAGTGAGCAGCTGGTGGGTGTATCTGGGAGATGAGGAGGGAGATGTGCCACCGAATAGAAAAACATACCAATAAACATATACAGAAGACTACCAAATCAGACTGACAGATAAACAAAACTAGAAATAAAGTGAGGGTCTGAGCTCAGCAACAAACAAGAGCTCAGACACATGACAATGAAAGAGTTTTTGGGAGTAATATAGTGGCTCAACAGGAACAATTGCCTGACAAAGAATCTCAGAGGAGGATATTCATGGTTTGGTCAAACTTGTAAAGCCCTGGGGCTGTGTAGAAAAATTGTTCTAATTCCTCAGTGTTTCCAGTGTTTTTGTTTAACCCTTCAAACTCAACTTTTTGGATCACTTCAAAGTTTTGCTGATTTAGAAGCTAAAATTATGGAAAATGCATCACTGTCCAAACATTTATGGTCCCAACTGTGCTTTCAGATAAATGGGTAAAAATTCCACACAGAAAAAGGAGACTGGTATACAATGTGTATATTGAATTATGATTATTTAACTCATCAGTTGTATCCTTTTGAAAGTTTTGACAATGCTCACCTGCAATGCATCCTTTTCTGTTTCGGAATACTCTTTGAGCAGTATTTCCAGCACCTTCCTCCAGGCCTCTTCATAGTACCCTCCTCCAGTAAACACACATAAGATTCTGTATGGAATTAAAAGAACGTATTCTAGTGCACCTCTGAGCCAAGGCAGAAACCAGAAAACATCCAGCAGTGCTGCTATAGAGTCAGCGAGATAATACAATGTGGCTGTGGTATTGTGGAAAACACAGTATCCCAGTGGAGCAGAAAAGGCCAGCCAAGCTAGACCAAGCCTGTAAAGTCGCGGACCTGAAAAAAAAACAAAAAAAAAAACAATGAAAAACATGTCAGTATAACAAACCCCTGAAGACTGAAGCCAAAATGATTGTGTTAAAGAAAATCTCATAGGTATACCCAATCTCTGAGTGCTCCCAGGTGTCTGCGGAGGTTTGAACCGCCGGTTTTGTGCAGCGGTGATGCTGGCAGCCAAGCTTATAGGAAGAGGTGATAAAGTGCTGCCATAGAATATTGGTGAAGTTACAAGGCAAGCAGTCATCGTTTTTTGGAGATCTGAGGTCTGTTGGCCAACACTGGACACGAGGTGCACTCCCGCTCCCACGCTTAATGGCAGAACAATCAGATAGAAGAAACTGAGGGAGTTCAGTCCGATTAGAGCCACAGTGCCAAAGTAGATCCCAACACACACCTGTCCAGCAAATCTGACAGGGCCCATGGGTGGAGAGACTGAAGATCGGGGCCTTTTTTTCTCTTTCTCTGGATCTTGATTAGCCTCTTCAACATAGGCAGGAATGCGTACAGCCTCTCTTGCCCAGCCAAACCCAAATCCTCCCAGAGTTAGCATCCATAACAAAGCATGGCAGTCTCTTCCTAAATATAAATGGTGGAGTCCCAAAGGCCCCCCTAAGGCCCACAGGGCATAGGCAACCACCACACTTTTGACCATCCTGTAGTCTTAGAAGATCAGTCTCTGTGCAGGTGAATGTTAGCCATCCTTGAGCGTTACCTAAAATTGAGGGAGAAAGATATATAAACCTCATAATTTTAGGATGTATTGTTTGTAATCACTGTACTTTTTTAGGTATTTCAAATCAAATCAAACTTTATTGTCATATTGCTGTACATACAACTGTAGTGCAGGCAAGATGAAATTGCAGCATGATTTAAGACACACTCCCACATAGCTTCACCCCCCCCCACCCCCAGCCCCCCCATCCATTCACACATCCCTGAGACATACTTGGGAAAAAACTAACTAACTATAATATACAAATAATATACAAAATGTCCGTAGGTGCAGTAGTGTGTATGAGAGATTCCGTGTCAACTGTTCAGCATCCTGACAGCTTATAGAAGGAAGCTGTTGATCAGTCTGGTGGTTCTGCCTCTGATGTTCCGGAATCGTTTACCAGATGGAAGAAGTTCAAAGTGTTTATGCAGAGGGTGAGAACGGTCCTTGACAATGTTCAGTGCCCTGCTCCTACAACGGTTCTGAAAAAGTTCTTGGACAGAGGGGAGGGAGACTCTAATTACCCTCTCAGTCCCCTTGACTATCCTCTGCAGGGCTTTTTTGTCTGACATACTGCAGCTGGAGTACCATGTAGCAATGCAGTACGTCAGAACACTCTCCACCACACCTCTGTAGAAGGTCCTGAGGATGCAGATGGGGAGAGAGGCCTGTTTGAGTTTCCTCAAGAAGTGCAGTCTCTGCTGAGCCCGCTTCCTAATCCCCAAGGAATTCTTGCTCCAGGTCAGGTCCTGCGAGATCTGCACTCCGAGGAACTTGATGTTCTCCACTCTCTCCACTAAACGGCCGCTGATGCTGAGGGGGACGTGCTCAGGCTGTGATCGCCGGAAGTCGATAATCATCTCCTTCGTTTTGTCCACATTGAGCACTAGATTGTTCTCCCTGCACCAGCCCTCCAGGTCTCTCACTTCTTCCCTGTACATTGATTCCTCATCCCTCTGAATAAGTCCCACCACCGTGGTGTCGTCTGCAAACTTAATAATCTGGTTCCCCTCGTGTCTGGATACACAGTCATGTGTTAGAAGTGTAAACAACAGTGGACTGAGTACACAGCCTTGAGGGGATCCGGTGCTCAGCGTGACAGAGTTGGAGATGTTGTTTCCAACCCGGACAGACTGAGGTCTCTCAGTCAGGAAATCCAGGATCCAGAGACATATGGCGGTGTTCAGACCGAGAAGGAGTAATTTCTCCATCAGTCTCTGGGGAATAATGGTGTTGAATGCTGAACTGAAATCAATGTACAGGAGTCTGGCGTAGGTGTCTTTCTGGTCCAGGTGGGTGATGACAGAGTGTAGGGTGATGACTATAGCATCCTCCGTGGAGCGGTTTGAACGATATGCAAACTGGCGTGGGTCGTGTGATGCAGGAAGGCAGGCTGTAATGTGTGGTTTGACAAGCCGTTCACAACACTTCATCACAATTGGTGTCAGTGCAACAGGACGATAGTCATTCAAACAGGACACAACTGGTTTCTTTGCCACCGGTACAATGATAGAGGTCTTGAAGCATCTGGGAACGATGGCCTGACTCAGGGAGATATTATAAATGTCAGTCAGGACATCTGCCAACTCGCTCGCGCAGTCTCGGAGCACACGTCCCGGAATGTTGTCCGGACCTGCAGCTTTGCGTGGGTTGACTCTGGTTAGGGTCCTCCGTGTGTCCGCTGTGTTGATGGTAAAAGCTGGTCCGACCAATGGTGGGGGTGGGCCAGCCCTCCCTCTGATTTTTTTTTTTTTTTTTTTTTTTTTTTACTTATTTGTACCCGTAGGTAGATTTGGTTTGCAGTCTGGTGACAAGCCACCGGCTGCTGGTCGCTGCGTGCGCAAGCGCCCTAAACCTACATGTTTTTGGTATGCGGGAGGAAACCGGAGAAATCCCGGAGTAAACCCACGCAACACGGGGAGAACATACAAACTCCACACAGCTCACTGTTGGTCGGGGGCTGGGATCGAACCCACGATCTCATGATCCCCGCGATCCCCCGGCCGAGGGTAAACTGTGCTGCTGCAGTGCTAAACCACTGCGCCACCGTGCAGCCCACCGTGATTGTCGAGTTTGTTGCTTCAAAACGTGCAAAGAAGTCGTTAAGCCTGTCTGGAAGCGAAGCGTCATCATCATCGACCCCCTGCCTAGACTTATAGCCCGTCAGTGTCCGAACTCCCTGCCACATCTGCCTGGTGTTCCTAGTGTCACAGAGGTGTCCCTGGATTTTCTCCGCATAGGCGCGCTTTGCCGCCTTAATTCCCTTTGAGAGCGCAGACCTGGCTGAGCGGAGGGCGATCCTGTCCTTCGCTCTGAAGGCTGCATCTCTGGCTGTAAGCAGCGAGCGCACCTCTGCAGTCATCCAGGGCTTATGGTTACCCCGCATAGTGATGGTCTTCACTGTAGTGACATCCTCTGTGCACTTCGCGATGTAGCTGGTGACCGTTTCAGCATACTCCTCCACATCTGTCTTGTCTTCCTGGGAGGCTGCTATTTTGAAGACCTCCCAGTCTGAGTGCAGAAAACAGTCTTTCAGTGCAGAGGTTGCACTCTCTGGCCAAATTCTAATTTGTTTCACTGCTGGCCTGCTGCGCTTCAATAAAGGTTTGTAGGCAGGCAGCAGCATCACGGATATTTTGATCAGTTGTAAGGAAATTTACATTATATGTCATCTTTTAGGGTTATACACAAGAATCGACTTATGACTGTTTGACTTGTACCAATACATTTCATAACAAGGCTGGGTTGTCCTAGGCTGCCTGTTCATCTTTGCCAGGACACAGAACAGGGGTTTTTGCATTTTTTCCTATCCTCTTCCCAGGTTAAATAATTTATTATATAAGGATTTGTCTTGGCTCATGATGAGCATTGTCATTTTAGTTTATGCCACATTATGCTACACATTTGTAAAGGATTCAGATCATTTTTGACCTATTCAGATAGTCAAAGAAACTTTGGGATTGGGTTTATATGTAATACAGAGGCTATTGGTTGATCTAACACTGGATATTTGGTTTAATTAAAAAGAATAAATTACTTACTAGGCCTTTAATCTCAAATCCTTATCCCGATAAATCCCTTTCCAGTGCTTTCTGCCTTCAAGTTGGTGCATGCTGTTGTAACAGTTGGACTTTGGATCATGACAACAGGATTGCGCAGCAGTCTCAGCACACTGTGCACATCAACCCTAGTCTTTATCTTGTAAGCCATAAAAGCTCATGTAATATGAAAAAAAGTGAGTTGGTGAGAAAAGGGACAGCAAAATGCCTCAGTAAATTCAGTAATAAAGCCATATACAAATGTTAAATGTCCATAGATCTGTGATGCAGTACTTTTTGGTGTAAGTTTAATTTATATTTATCAACCTATTATCATTGTTATTTTTATTATTTTTAAAGAAACAACTGTTTGGACGTAGCATTAAGAAATCATCACTGGACATTAGCATTGTTTTATACTGCAGTGTTTAAACACTGGGAAGTTTTTATGCCTGGTGAAACGAGAGGCATACAGTAATCAGTTAATGCGTCTGTGTGTGGATGTGTGTGTATCTGTCTGTCTGTCTCTCTGTTTCAGCTCGCCTGGTCGAAATTAAGTAGAACGAAAGGCTTGTATCATTGTATCGCCATATTTTCTCAACTTTTAATTTGCCAGAATTCTGAGATAAGGCTTTGTTTTTGAAATAAACACAAATTTAACTCACTTTAACGTCAATGAAGCCGGGGGAAAAGGTATTGTAATAACTATGACAGGCCACTAGAGGCAGTAGTGCAACTTTTTTACAGCACATGGATGAGTTCCTGTCACAGTCGATCTCTAGTTGAACTGTTATAAAGTAGTGGTTACTGAAAAAAAAAAAAACATATTCAACAACTACACCATTTATTCATCATATCGATTGTTTTCACACTGGTTTTGCTGTTTAGTTTTGCGGAGGAACAATGAGGTAAAACTCGTTAAAAACTTGCTAAAAACTACAAATCCCAGCATTTCTCTCCCGCAAATGGTCACAGTGAACTGCACATGCGCTCGGAACCTCCTGCCACAGGGAAATACTGAGCAATCCGCCAATACTGGGTGAACAAATGTTCATCTTTTTGACCGTCTGTTTTCTTCCTCTGCCACTAAACAGCAAAAGCTCCTGTTTGTCTTGACTGTAATTGTATTCATGTACCTCCATCACTTCCGCCATTTAAAGCATATGCCACTGTGCTCTTCTTTTGTTTGAATTGCAGCTGTTCAAATTAGTTTGGTGGCTCTTGGTTGCCGCCGACAATACAGGCATGTGAACTGCAGATTATTTTCACTGCGCATTTGTGTACTCCAAAACCACTGGATGAATTTGGATGAAATTTTTACCAGAGGTGGTCCATGGGCTCAAGAGAAACCCACATCATTTTGGTGATGATCCCAGAATGCATACCTCTACCAAGGCTCTTAATTTCTCACAGTGTGTTAGCAAGAATACTCCAAAACAAAACAAAATCTAACCTGCAAAACAAATCTACCTACGGGTACAAATAAAGTAACCTGAACCTGAACTTGAACCTGAAACTATTAGATGGATATGGATGAAATTTTTACCGCAGGTGGTCCTTGGGCTAGAGAGGAACCCATAACATTTTGGTGATGATCCGAGAATGTATACCTCCGACAAGGCTCTGGCACCAAGGCACCTTGGTGATTTCATTTGAGAGGGTAATTATGCCAGTGGATGTTTTTAAGCAGCTACAGTGGTGTGAAAAAGTGTTTGCCCTCTTCCTGATTTCTCATTTTTTTGTATGTTTGTCACACTTACAGTGGGGCAAAAAAGTATTTAGTCAGCCACCAATTGTGCAAGTTCTCCCACTTAAAAGATGAGAGAGGTCTCCAATTTTCATCATAGGTATACCTCAACTATGAGAGACAAAATGAGAAAAAAAAAATCCAGAAAATCACATTGAAGGATTTTTAATGAATTAATTGGTAAATTCCTCGGTAAAATAAGTATTTGGTCACCTACAAACAAGCAAGATTTCTGGCTCTCACAGACATGTAACTTCTTCTTTAAGAGGCTCCTCTGTCCTCCACTCGTTACCTGTATTAATGGCACCTGTTTGAACTCGTTATCGGTATAAAAGACACCTGTCCACAACCTCAAACAGTCAGACTCCAAACTCCACTATGGCCAAGACCAAAGAGCTGTCATAGGACACCAGAAACAAAATTGTAGACCTGCACCAGGCTGGGAAGACTGAATCTGCAATAGGTAAGCAGCTTGGTGTGAAGAAATCAACTGTGGAAGCAATTATTAGAAAATGGAAGACATACAAGACCACTGATAATCTCCCTCGATCTGGGGCTCCACGCAAGATCTCACCATGTAGGGTCAAAATGATCACGAGAACGGTGAGGAAAAATCCCAGAACCACACGGGGGGACCTAGTGAATGACCTGCAGAGAGCTGGGACCAAAGTAACAAAGGCTACCATCAGTAACACACTACGCCGCCAGGGACTCAAATCCTGCAGTGCCAGACGTGTCCCCCTGCTTAAGCCAGTACACGTCCAGGCCTGTCTGAAGTTTGCTAGAGAGCATTAGGATGATCCAGAAGAGGATTGGGAGAATGTCATATGGTCAGATGAAACCAAAATAGAACTTTTTGGTAAAAACTCAACTTGTCGTGTTTGGAGGTGAAAGAACACCACACCTACTGTGAAGCATGGTGGTGCAAACCTCATGCTTTGGGGCTGTTTTTCTGCAAAGGGACCAGGATGACTGATCCGTGAAAAGGAAAGAATGAATGGGGCCATGTTTCGTGAGATTTTGAGTGAAAACCTCCTTCCATCAGCAAGGGCATTGAAGATGAAACGTGGCTGGGTCTTTCAGCATGACAATGATCCCAAACACACTGCCCGGGCAACGAAGGAGTGGCTTCTTAAGAAGCATTTCAAGGTCCTGGAGTGGCCTAGCCAGTCTCCAGATCTCAACCCCATAGAAAATCTTTGGAGGGAGTTGAAAGTCCGTGTTGCCCAGCGACAGCCCCAAAACATCACTGCTCTAGAGGAGATCTGCATGGAGGAATGGGCCAAAATATCAGCAACAGTGTGTGAAAACCTTGTGAAGACTTAGAGAAAACGTTTGACCTCTGTCATTGCCAACAAAGGGTATATAACAAAGTATTGAGATGAACTTTTGTTATTGACCAAATACTTATTTTACCGAGGAATTTACCAATTAATTCATTAAAAATCCTTCATTGTGATTTTCTGGATTTTTTTTTTCTCATTTTGTCTCTCATAGTTGAGGTATACCTATGATGAAAATTGGAGACCTCTCTCATCTTTTAAGTGGGAGAAATTGCACAGTTAGTGGCTGACTAAATACTTTTTTACCCCACTGTATGTAAATGTTTCAGATCATCAAACAAATTTAAATATTAGACAAAGATAACACAAGTAAACACAAAATGCAGTTTTTAAATGAAGGTGTTTATTATTAAGAGTAAAAAAAAAAATCCAAACCCACATGGCCCTGTGTGAAAAGTGATCCCCTCCCCCCATTAAAACATAAATTAACTGTGGTTTATCACATCTTTGGAAAGCTGAGTTCTATTTCTCTGGCCACACCCAGGCCTGATTACTGCCACACCTGTTCTCAATCAAGAAATCACTTAAATAGGACCTGCTTGACAAAGTGAAGTAGACCAAAAGATCCTCAAAAGCCATAAACATTGTGCTGCGATCCAAAGAAATTCAGGAACAAATGAGAAACAAAGTAATTGATATCTATCAGTCTGGAAAAGGTTATAAAGCCATTTCTAAAGCTTTGGGACTCCAGTGAACCACAGTGAGAGCCATTATCCACAAATGGTGAAAACACAGAACAGTGGTGAACCTTCCCAGGAGTGGCAGGCCAACCAAAATTACCACAAGAGCACAGCGACGACTCATCCAAGAGATCACAAAAGACCCCACAACAACATCCAAAGAACTACAGGCCCCACTTGCCTCAGTTAAGGTCAGTTTTCATGACTCCACCATAAGAAACAGACTGGGCAAAAGTGGCCTGCATGGCAGAGTTCCAAGACAAAAACCACTGCTGAGCAAAAAGAACATAAAGGCTCGACTCAGTTTTGCCAGAAAACATCTTGATGATCCCCAAGACTTTTGGGAAAATACTCTGTGGACTGATGAGACAAAAGTTGAACTTTTTGGAACGTGTGTGTCCAATTACATCCAGTGTAAAAGTAACACAGCATTTCAGAGAAGGAACATCATACCAACAGTAAAATATGGTGGTGGTAGTGTGATGGTCTGGGGCTGTTTTGCTGCTTCAGGACCTGGAAGACTTGCTGTGGTAAATGGAACCATGAATTCTGCTGTCTACCAAAAAATTCTGATGGAGAATGTCCGGCCATTTGTTTGTGACCTCATGCTGAAGCACACTTGGGTTCTGCAGCAGAACAATGATCCAAAACACACCAGCAAGTCCACCTCTGAATGGCTTAAGAAAAACAAAATGAAGACTTTGGAGTGGCCTAGTCAAAGTCCTGACCTGAATCCGATTGAGATGCTGTGGCATGACCTTAAAAAGGCGGCTCATGCTCGAAAACCCTCCGATGTGGCTGAATTGCAACAATTCTGCAAAGATGAGTGAGCCAGAATTCCTCCACAGCGCTGTAAAAGACTCATTGCCAGTTATCGCAAACGCTTGATTGCAGTTGTTGTTGCCAAGGGTGGCCCAACCAGTTACTAGGGTTAGGGGGCAATCACTTTTTCACACAGGGCCATGTAGGTTTGGATTTTTTTTTTCCCCTTACTAATAAACACAATTTAAAAACTGCATTTTGTGTTTACTTGTGTTATCTTTGTCTAATATTTAAATTTGTTTGATGATCTGAAACATGTAAGTGTGACAAACATACAAAAAATGAGAAATTAGGAAGGGGGCAAACACTTTTTCACACCACCGCAAGTATTGAACACATTGTGGGGGCATGGTGTTGGATTTCTCCACCCAGGGAACAATGGACTGAAAGAGGAGGCGTCACTGGGGGGTATCAGATAGGACAGTAAGGACTATGCGCTCCCCGGGGAGTGGAATAAATACCGGAGCTGCTGGGAGAATAAAGGTGTGAGTGCAAATGATGGTATGATGGTCAGAAGTTCCGGGTCTCAATGCATGGGATTAAAGATATCAAAGAGGAATGCACAGAGACCCGGGGGCTGTTTGCTGTACTTGATGTTGGAGAAAGACTCAAGTTTCTGTGTCATTCAGCTCGTTGCCTCGCCTGCCTCCTTTCTCTACACTGGTGACCCTAACACGTGCCATGGAAAGCGAGCTGAGCGTTGCCCCGGAGACACCCTGGAGGGAGAGCACCGGTGCCGTGTGTGCCGGCTCAGTCAAGCTCCCAGACTTCTGGCTTCACAACCCAACTGCGTGGTTTCTGCACATAGAAGCCCAGTTCGCACTCTGCGGGATAACAACGGATGACACAAGATATTACTACGTGGTTGCTGCACTGAATGTGTGCGCCACGCAACAGGTGATGAGCCTGCTCCAGGAACCGCTGGCCCAAGGCAAATATGAAGCGCTCAAGAGGATGCTTCTCCAGCGCTATACCCTTTCTGACGGTGAGAGGGCAGAGAGACTCCTCACGCATTCGGAGTTAGAGGACAGATCAGCAGTGGAGCTAATGGAGAGCATGTTGGCGCTGAGGAGGAAGGATGACGAATCCTTCCTGTTCACCCACTTGTTCCTCAGGAACCTATTGACTACAGCGAGGGCGATCCTGGACAACTCACCACGGCTCGTTGCCAAGGACTACCGCGCCCTGGCACAGGAAGTGGACCGCATCATTTTGGCAACCAGAACTCTCAGCGTGTAGACAGTGGCACTGGGATCCATGAGAGACTTCAGCGAGGTCAAGGAGCCGTTTGTGGTAGCCGGGACGGCCACCAGAGGTCGAAGGAATGGGGCAATCTGTTTTTATCATCGTCATTTCAGCTTGAACGCCTAATACACTGCCTGTCGCCATGCCAATTCAAGAAGCCAGGAAGATGGCATGATCGGAATTCAGTGGCAGCTGCAACCAATGGCGACAGGAACAGACTGCTTTATGTCACAGACACACGTTTGGGAAGATAGTTTTTGGTGGACTCCAGCTCCCAGAAGAGCCTCGTCCTGCCGGTCAATGCAGACAGGGTGGCAGGACGCAGCGGTCCTGAGCTCATGGCCGCCAACGGATCCACCATCAGGACATTTGGCAAGCAGAAACTGGCGATATGCTTACACAAATGTAACTTTCAGTGGGACTTTGTGATAGCTGCATGTTCCGGCCCCATTTTACGCCCAGATTTTTTATGTGCTTATGGGTTGATAGTCAATGTTGCTAATAGGTGATTAGTGGATGCAATCTCTTTCACCTCACTGCCCTGTACAGCTCGTGGAGGTGGGTCAACAACACTGGCTAATTTTATAGCTCCAGGGGGTAAGTGCCAACAGTTACTCGCACAGTTCCCAGCACTCACGGTCCCGACTTTTTTGGCTATGGTGACGAAACACGGGGTCGAGCACTTAATAACGACAAAAGGTCCGCTGGTGTTCGCACGACCTCTGCGTTTGAACGCAGCTAAACTGGCAAGCACGCGAGAGGAGTTTGCCAACTTAGAGCAAATGAGCATCATCAGGTGCTCCAACAGCCCGTGGGCATCCCCGCTACACATGGTGCCTAAAGCCAACGGGTCGTGGCGACGTGCGGTGATTTCCAGTGCTTGAATAACGCCATGGAACACGATCGTTATCCCATTCCACACATCCAGGATTTTTCCGTGTACCTGGCCGGGGTGTGTGTTTTTTCGAAAGTGGATTTGGTCTGCAGATAATATCAGGTCCTGGTGCACGCGGAAGACGTTCCAAAAACAGCGGTAATAACTCCTTTCGGGCCTTTTCGAGTTTTTAACGCATACCGTTTGGATTAAAAGGCGTGTGTTACACCTTGCTCTCGCCGGTCATCATTACCAGCTGCGCACACACCTGTGCCTCACCGGTGATGAGCTATATCTACCCCTCTGCCATCTGCTTCGGCCTGGAGTCGTCTTCGCTTCAACGCTTCTACACGGTGACTGATTTGGTCTCTACCGACAGCACATCCTGCACGTGAGCAACTCTCCAAACCCTTACCTTCTCTCCAGTCCTTCCCCTGTGCACAGGTGGATTCCCAGGCGGCGGTTTTTCCCTCTCCTCGCCTCATCTCCGCCTGCATGGCTCCGGCTCGTCAGGGGCGCACAGCCACGCTGTCTTCCAGGGCACAGCTGTCAAGCCAACGCCAGCCACTCGCCCATCTGCACGTGAGCAAGCGTAGTAAATTATTCCCACAATGTGGTCGGCTACAACTAACCTCCTGCTCTGTTCTCCCCTCAGGGTTACCTGGTCGCACGGTGAGCTGTTCCGCCCACTATGCACGATGTCCACCCACACCACATCTCCATTCTCACTCACGCACTCATACACCTTTGGTTATCAATAAAAGCATTAAATCTTCCCGAGCCCGTGTGCGTGTGTTCCCTGAGTCCAAGGTTATGACAGTACGACTCCAGCAAAGTGACTCAGCGGTCAGCCTCCGTTTTCCCTTCGGTAAGTCCCAGTAGCTCGGGTTCGCTAACCCGACTCACTCCCATCCGTACCCCGGTGCGCTTCAGTGGGCAACTCGGTGAAGCGCGGGGGTTTCTCCTGCAGTGTGAGTCGGTGTTTGAGCGTGTTCCCGGTGACTTCCCGTCCGATCACAGCCGAATTGGGTACATTGCTAACCTTCTGGGAGGGCGAGCGTTAGCTTGGGCCTATGCCGTCATGGCAAGACCCAGCTACACGAACCTGACCTATGCCCAGTTCGTGCACCAATTCAAGGAGGTATTTGACCACTCCGCTCGCGATAACGTTCAAGCCGCCCGGTTGTTAAATCTTCGTCAGGGTAGCCGGTCTGCCGCCGACTACGCTGTCGACTTCCGGGTGGTAGCAACGGAGGTCGGTTGGGGCGAAGCGGAGCTCAGTGGCATCTTCATCAGCAGCCTTAACTCCTCCCTGCGGGACGAGCTGGCTTCCCGGGAGCTGCCGGACAAATTAACTGATTTGATAACTTTAGCCATTAGTGTAGACAACAGGCTGAGGGAGCGGGTCGCCGAGCGCCAGATTTCCAGTTGCTCGAGCAGGACTTCCGCCTGGGTTCCTCAGTCTCGCCCCCTGGCGTTACTTACTCCTGGGTCCGCCGATGCCTTGAATGCAATGCAGGTGGGTTGGGCCAGGCTTTCGCCTGCGGAACGACAGCGCCGCCGGGAGCTGTCCCTCTGCATATATTGCGGAGGGGATCAGCACTCAGTGGGGAATTGTCCGGTTCGGCCAAAAAGGGAACGTCCGCGAGTCGCTGTAGGGGGCCTCGCTGACGCCTCCCGTTCTAATCCTCTCACCAAATGCATCCTCCCGGTTAGGTTCTGTCACAACTCTACTGCGCACGCCACACACGCACTGGTGGACTCAGGGGCAGAACAAAATTTTATTTCACAAGGCCTGGTAACCCGTTTGGGCATTCCATGCCAAGCCCTGCCAACCCCCTTGAAACTAGTCACCCTTGCTCACACGCCCCTAGTGACTGCTATCCACAAGACTAAACCGGTCCCGGTGATCATCTCCGGCAATCACAGGGAGGACCTCAGCCTGATCATGCTACCCACCTCGGCCTCCCCTGTCATCTTGGGTTATCCCTGGTTGTGGCTCCACAACCCCGTCCTCGACTGGCAGTCCGGCAGCGTCCTTTCCTGGAGCACCTTCTGCATGAGCTCCTGTCTCCAGTCTGCCGCCTGTGCTCCCTCGGTGCCGCACCCAACGCCTGACTCACCGGCCCCAGACCTATCCTTGGTGCCTCCAGAGTTCCATGATCTCGGACAGGTGTTTAGTAAGTCGAAAGCACTGTCTCTCCCCCACCCCACCGTCCCTACGACTGCGCCATAAACCTCCGCCCGGGGGCGCCGTTACCATCTGGCCGCCTCTACAGCTTGTCTGCCCCGGAGCGTGAGGCCATGGACGTTTACATCGAGGAGTCGCTCAGCGCAGGCATTATTCGACCATCCTCATCCCCGGTTGGAGCTGTTTTTTTCTTTGTGGGGAAGAAGGACGGGTCCCTGCGCCCGTGTATTGACTTCCAGGTGCTGAATGACATCACCATCAGAGACAAGTACACGCTGCCCCTGAGGGACTCGGCCTTCGATTCCCTCCAGGGGGCCACCTGGTTCACCAAACTCGACCTGCGCAGTGCGTACCATCTTGTATGGATCCGGGAGGGCAACGAATGGAAGACGGGGTTCCGGACGCCCAGCGGCCACTTCGAGTACCTGGTTATGCCGTTTGGGCTCACCAACGCGCTGGCCGTCTTCCAACGGCTAATCAACGACGTTCTTCGGGATTTTCTGGGGGTCTTCGTGTTCGTGTACCTGGACGACATTCTGATCTTCTCCTGGTCCAGAGAGGAACACCAGGTCCATGTGAGGCGGGTCCTTCAGTGCCTCCTGGAGAACAGGCTGTATGTAAAGGCGGAGAAATGTGAATTTTACACCAATCAAACTTCCTTTTTGGGGTTCGTAATTGCTCATAATCAGGTCCTCCCTGACCCAGCTAAGGTCAAAGCGGTGGTGGAGTGGCCCACCCCCTCTTCCAGGAAGCAGGTGCAACAGTTCCTAGGTTTCGCTAACTTCTACCGCCGCTTTGTACCAAAGTACAGCGCCATCTCCGCCCCCCTGACCCGCCTCACCTCCCCCAAGGTGCCGTTCCAAAGGAACGAAGAGGCTGTGTCGGCCTTCAGGGCCCTGAAGATGGAGTTCGCATCCTCCCGGGTCCTCACCCAGGTGGACCCCGCCCTCCAGTGCTTGGTCGAGGTGGACGCATCCGACACAGGGGTGGGAGCAGTGCTTTCCCAGCGCTCGCCAGCGGATGGGCAGGTACGCCCCTGCGCCGCCTTCTCTCGTCGCCTCTCCCCCGCTGAACGAAACTATGACATCGGGGATCGGGAGCTCCTAGCAGTGAAGCTGGCTCTTCAGGAGTGGCGCCATTGGCTGGAGGGGGCTTCTCAGCCGTTCGTGGTCTGGACCGACCACAAAAACCTGGAGTACCTGAGGACGGCCAAGCGCCTGAATGCCCGCCAGGCGCGTTGGTCGCTGTTTTTCGGTCACTTCAGGTTCACCATCGCCTACCGGCCTGGATCCAAGAACGGCAAACCAGACGCGCTCTCCAGGCAGTTTGAACCCGAGGAACCGGCGGATCGTGAACATACCATCCTTCCATCCTCGTGTGTCGTGGGGGCTGTTGCATGGGGAATAAAGGCCAAGGTCTGAAAGGCACAAGAGGCGGAGCCTGATCCTGGCGGCGGTCCAGTCGGGAGGTTGTTCGTCCCGTCTTCGGTTTGGGGCGACGTCATCCATTGGGCTCACGCGTCCAAGTTTGCTTGCCATCCTGGTACCTCTCGGCTGGTGGAGCTTATCCAGCGGTCTTTCTGGTGGCCGGGTCTCAGAAGTGACGTCTCCAACTATGTCCGTGCCTGTCCTCAGTGCGCCGTGGGTAAGACCTCCACTTCCCCCCCAGCGGGTCTCCTCCACCCTTTACCGGTTCCCGGGAGGCCGTGGTCCCATGTGGCCTTGGACTTTGTTACCGGTCTTCCTAAGTCTAATTCTTACAACACCATTTTGACCATTGTCGACCGTTTCTCCAAGGCAGCCCACTTTATGCCTCTCCGTGGACTCCCCTCGGCACGGGAGATGGCCGAGTTGCTGACTCAGCATGTGGTTAGGCTGCATGGGATCCCGGTGGACGTGGTCTTGGATCGGGGACCCCAGTTTGTTTCCAAGGTGTGGGGCACCTTCTGCAATGCGCTGGGGGCCACGGTGAGCCTGTCCTCTGGTCACCATCCCCAGACCAACGGCCAGTGTGAGCACACGAACCGGGAGTTGGAAGCAGCCCTGCGCTGCGTCACCTCGTCCAATCCTCCTGGAGCACCTGCCTACCCTGGGTCGAGTACGCTCATAACTCCACCCTTTCCTCGGCCACCGGCATGTCCTCTTTCTGGGTGTCCTTGGGGTACGATCCACCGCTGTTCCCGGAGGAGGAGAAGGAGGTGGCGGTTCCCTTGGTCCAGGCTCATGTAAGGCACTGCCGGCGCATTTGGACTAGAACGCGCCAGGCTCTGTTACGCGCGGCGGAGCGCAACTCTCGCTTCGCCAATCGCCACAGGAGGGCCGCTCCCGAATACCAGGTGGGTCAGCGCGTTTGGCTGTCAACCAAGGACATCAAGTTGAAGGCGGAGAAGAGGAAGCTGGCGCAACGTTTTATCGGGCCGTATACCATCACCAAGATTGTTAACCCGGTGGCTGTGTGCTTGGCTCTCCCCCCCTCCCTCTGGGTCCATCCTACCTTCCATGTGTCTCGTATTAAACCTGTGCTGTCTGACCCTCTCTGTCCCCCTCCCAAGACCCCTCCTCCCCCCAGGTTGTTTGATGGAGATCCTGCTTGGAGTGTCATGGCCATCCTGGATGCCCGCCGCCGTGGCCGCGGTCTCCAGTACCTGGTGGATTGGGAGGGATATGGCCCGGAGCACAGGTCCTGGATGCCGCCGTCCTGGGTGCTGGACAGCAGTCTCATCACGGAGTTCCATCGGACGCACCCAGGTAAGCCAGCGCCGGGAGGCGCTGTTCGGGGGGGGGGAGTACTGTTACACCTTGCTCTCGCCGGTCATCATTACCAGCTGCGCGCACACCTGCGCCTCATCGGCGATGAGCTATATCTACCCCTCTGCCCTCTGCTTCGGCCTGGAGTCGTCTTCGCTTCAACGCTTCTACACGGCGACTGATCCGGTCTCTACCGACAGCGCATCCTGCACGTAAGCAACTCTCCAAACCCTTACCTTCTCTCCAGTCCTTCCCCTGTGCACAGGTGGATTCCCAGGTGGCGGTTTTTCCCTCTCCTCGCCTCATCTCCGCCTGCATGGCTCCGGCTCGTCAGGGGCGCACAGCTGCGCTGTCTTCCAGGGCACAGCTGTCAAGCCAACGCCAGCCACTCGCCCATCTGCACGTGAGCAAGCGTAGTAAATCTTCCCACAATATGGTCGGCTACAACTAACCTCCTGCTCTGCTCTCCCCTCAGGGTTACCTGGTCGCACGGCGAGCTGTTCCGCCCACTATGCACAATGTCCACCCACACCACATCTCCATTCTCACTCACGCACTCATACACCTTTGGTTACCAATAAAAGCATTAAATCTTCCCGAACCCGTGTGCGTGTGTTCCCTGAGTCCAAGGTTATGACAGCGTGGTGCAGACTTTCCAGAGGATGATGGACACAGTGCTTCGCGACTTGTCGTTCACCTTCGTCTAGATCAGGGGTGTCAAACTCATTCCATGGAGGGCCAAGACCCTGCAGGTTTTACCTCCACCCAGTGTCTTCAACAGGTGATTTCACCAAATTTCTTCCAACTGATTGCTGATGAATGAAAACACCTGCTGAAGGCACTGGGTGGAAGTAAAACATGCAGGGTCTTGGCCCTCCATGGAATGAGTTTGACACCAGGGACAGATGACATTCTGGTAGCCAGCCCGTCCAAAGAAGAGCACATCGCTCATCTCAAGACAGTTTTCCAGAGGTTGGAAGCGCATGGGCTGATTGTCAACCCGGCAAAGTGCCAGTTTGGTGTGCCAGTGATTGATTTTTTGGGCCACCGCATTTCGCCAGAGGGCACAGTCCTGTTACCGGATAAGGTGCGCGCGGTGTCGGATTTTCCGCGTCCGTAAACTGTGAGAGCACTATAGGAGTTTTTGGGAATGGCTCATTTTTATAACAGTCTCCTTCCCCGAGCAGCCAAGCTGATGCAGCCATTGTCTGCCATGCTTAAAAAAAAAGAAACCTGCGGAAACAATCAACTGGACTCCTGAGCGAGACCAGGCTTTTGCAAATGCCAAAACAGCGCTGGTGGATGCCGCATTGCTACCCCACCCGGATCCGTCTGCACGGATAGCACTCACTACGGATGTGTCTGATGTTGCCATAGGGGCAGTGGTGGAGCAGTGCATCTCAGGTTCGTGCCAGCGACTCACATTTTTTAGCCCAACCTTGTCTGATAACGAACACAAATACAGCGTGTTTGATAGAGAATTGCTGGCTCTCCACCTGGCGATGCGCCATTTCCAGTTTTGGCTGGAGGGGCGTGAGTTCACCACGTTCATGGACCATAAGCTGCTGACGTATGCGAAGGTCAACCTCTCGGAACCGTGGTTGGCCCGGCAGCAATGGCATTTGGCTGCAATTTTGGAGTTTACTACCGACATTCAGCACGTTGCCGGTAAACTCAACGTCATGGCCGATTGCCTGTTGCGCGCGTTAATCATCCCGGTCTATATGGGAATTGATTTCCCTGCCATGGCTGCAGAACAAGCTGGGGACACAGACATTTGCGTGCTCCAGTCTGCGCTAACTGGGTTAAGGCTGGAGAACAGGGTGGTGCAAGAAGGGTGCCCTCCCTTGCTCTGCGACGTCTCCACCGGGTTCCGAGCTCTTGGCGCTGTCACATTTTTGAGTCGGTCCACTCCCTTTCACATCCAGGAGTGCGCGCTTCAGTGAAGCTAGTGGGGGCGAAATTCATCTGGACGTGCTTGCGCAAAGATGTGAAAGAGTGGGCTGCAGCTTGCATCACGTGCCAGCGGGCCAAACTGCACAAGCACACTAGAGCCCCCCTCGAGCCGTTCCAAATCCCGGCCAGGAGGTTCGATCACATCCACATGGATTTGGTGGGACCCCTCCCGCCGTCGCAAGGTTTTACACTCCTCTTAACAATCGTGGACTGCACCACACGCTGGCCTGAAGTGGTCTCACTGGCTTCTACCACGTCCGCAAAAGTGGCTCGCGGTTTTTTGTCGGCTTGGGTTGCACGTTTCAGATCTCCATCGGACATCACGTCTGACAGGGGTCCACAATTCGTTTCAGAACTCTGGTCCACGATGGCCCAGAGCCTGGGGGTCAAAATTCACCGCACTACCGCGTACAACCCCCAGGCTAACGGGTTATGCGAGCGTTTTCACAGGTTGCTTAAAGCAGCACTCAGAGCTTCGCTCACGGACACAAATTGGGTCGACCACCTGCCCTGGGTTCTTTTAGGGTTGCGCTCCGCACCTACAGAGGATTTGGCAGAACTCGTTTTTTCTTAGCCGCTGCGGATCCCCGGAGAGTTTTTACCGGAAAACCCCGCGCCCGAGGCTGATCCGCCCGCACAATTTTTACACAGTACGAAGGTTTTGAGCGAACCAGGCCTGGCCCACCATTGTTTTCCCCACACATTCATCCCAAAAAGCTTGCAGAATGCCAGTTTTGTTTTCGTCAGGCACGATGTACACCAGACCCTGCTGCATCCACTGTATGACGGACCGTTCAGAGTGCTGGAGCATGGGGCGAAGCATTTTGTGTTAGGCTTGGGGGGACGCAGGGTGACTGTCTGCATCGACAGGCTGAAGCCCACTTTTGTGTTGGCAGATGAGCAGGTGGTGTTGGCCCAATCTCCCCAGCGCGGACGCCCACCGTTGGTGGCTCCGCAGGTTGGAGATCCCTCAGCAGGGGCCTGCACTCGCGAAGAAAATGTGTTTTCCCCTCTCCTTTTTTCCCTCCACAGACTGATGTGCCCTCCCATACACCTCGCTTGCAGGGCGGTTCGACTGGACCGGCGACCCCCCACTATAGCCACTATGGGCGCCAGCTCAAGCCCAAAGGACGGGAGGGTTAGTGCCTTTTCTGGGTGTTTGGAGGGGGGGCTGTGTGGGGGCATGGTGTTGGACTTCTCCACCCAGGGAACTATGGACCGAAAGAGGAGGTGTCACCGGGGGTGGGGATCAGACAGGACAGTAAGGACTATGCGACCCCCGGCGAGAGGAGTAAATGCCAGAGCCACTGGGAGAATAAAGGTGTGAGTGCGTTGTCAGCGTTATGTCATGTTAATGTACCATACAGGCTTTGTTCTAAACATAATGTATGATGGTCGGAAGTTCCGGGCCTCGATGCATGGAATTAAAAATATAAAAGAGGAATGCACAGAGACCTGGGGGCTGTTTGCTGTACTTGATGTTGGAGAAAGAATAAAGTTTCTGTGTCGTCCAGCTCATTGCTTCGCCTGCCTCCTTTCACTACAGCATCAACATTTTTCTCATTAAATATACACTACCGTTCAAAAGTTTGGGGTCACTTAGAAAATTCCTTATTTTTGAAAGAAAAGCACTTTTTTCAATGAAGATAACTTTAAACTAATCAGAAATACACTCTATACATTGCTAATGTGGTAAATGACTATTCTAGCTGCAAATGTCTGGTTTTTGGTGCAATATCTAGATAGGTGTATAGAGGCCCATTTCCAGCAACTATCACTCCAGTGTTCTAATGGTACAGTGTGTTTGCTCATTGCGTCAGAAGGCTAATGGATGATTAGAAAACCCTTGTGCAATCATGTTAGGTCTGCAATGCTGTAATTGCTGCAAATGGAGGATTCTTTGACGAAAGCAAAGTTTGAAGGAAAAAAAATATTATTTCAAATACAAATCATTATTTCTAACCTTGTCAATGTCTTGACTATATTTTCTATTCATTTTACAACTCATGGTGGTAAATAAGTGTGACTTTTCATGGAAAACACAAAATAATTGTCTGGGTGACCCCAAACTTTTGAACGGTAGTGTATTTCTGATTGAGCCATTGACCTGAGATTTTCACCAGATATCAGTAACAACTTAAGTAACCCATACATACAAAGAAATCAAGGCAACTGTGTTCACAAAACAAGTTATATTTAATAAAGTGGAAGGACACAGGGAATAAGTATTAAACACATGAAGAAAAAGAGGTGCAAAAAGGCATAAAAAGCCAAGAAACCAGCTGAAATCCATCAGAATTTAGGAGGCCATGCCATCCCCTATCAGTGCAAATTAATTTCAGCTGGTTAAGTCCTGACTGATAGCCTTTATAAAGGTCTGTGAATATCAGATTGTCAACCACAAAGAACTCATGATGGGTAGAAGCAAAGAACTCTCTCTAGACCAGGGCTATTCAATTACAAAATCAGATGGGCCACAATTTGAAATCAAGACACGTAACTGGGCCGCACACGTTCAGCAATCTGTTGAATGACAAATTTCAAACCAATCAATTCAAACCAACCAACTCAAACAGATCAATATGATGAAAAATATGCTCTTTTTATTCATTGTTTTGGTTTTAAATGTGTATTTGGCACATGACAAAGGCACATCAAAAGTGCATAAAAACACAATAACAGTGCTGGGGTTGAGCAGAACTTGAAGTAGAAATGTTTTTTCATCTTGAACAACAATTAACTCTTTTGAAATAAAATATACTACATCCTGGTCATAACTGACCTCGGCACATCACAGTGCATTTAGCTGAACAAAAAATGAACTGTCAAACACTCCAGTGCACAAACCCCCCAAGAAAAAATTGATAACATTAACAGACATTGCACACCCACTATTGTGGTTTGTTTTGTTTTAAATCACCACATGTGTGAGAAAGAACCTCTTTATAACTACACATTCCACTACACACACATACTATCAGTCAACCGAAAAATTTCTAATAGAGTTAAGGATGCAAAAAGCACCCACTTAAAAACTTGAGTAATGACTTTAGTCTTGAAGGTTTGAGGTTTTTCTCCAAAATTTATAACAATTTTCTTATAGTTTTCTACTTTTCTCTGTAAATTTACGTAAATTAAAAACCATTTTCCTCAAATTTGTAATTTCCTCTTGTAAAATTGACTTGTCTTGTACATTTGAGACTTTATTATAAATTTGTGGATTATTTTATGGCTAATTTTTGTCTTTTTATAAAATTACAGGGTTTTTTTATAAGTTTGAAATGGATTGTGGTAAAATTTTGACTTTTTTTCCTTATACACTTTACACTTTTGACCATAATTTTACAGAGCCAGAACAGAACAACTGCACTGTGGCAGCACAGCAACTCACCCTTGGCCAGGGGATCCCGGGTTTTGATCCCAGCCCCTGACCAACAGTGATCTGTGTGGAGTTTGCATGTTCTCCCCGTGTCTGCATGGGTTTACTCCGGGAGTTCTCCGGTTTCCTCCCACAGGCCAAAAACATGCAAGTTAGGTTAATTGGAGATTCTAAAGTGGCCCTAGGTGTGAATGTGTGTGTGAATGGTAAAGGGATAGCGTCGTACCGTGGCTGCTTCATCCATCCAGGTGGATGCCCTCAATTTCCCCTCTGGGGATCAATAAAGTATACACAAAAAAAAAGTTAGGTTAATTGGAGACTCTAAAGTGACCCCAGGTGTGAATGGTGAAAGGGCTGGGCCCCGCACCAGTGGCTACCTCATCCACTCATGTGGATGCCCTGTAATTTCCCCATTGTGGGACTAATAAAGGATTCTAAATCTAAAAAATCTAAATGTAATTTAACTCTGATTTCAAAGAAAAAACATTAATTTATTTCATTAAATATAATTTTATTAACTTAATGGCCAAAGATGCACTTATTTCTGTTATATTATTTCTATATATTTATGTTTTTAGAATTCTCCTCACCACCCAGACACCAGCAAAAACCTCCCTTATTTTGAAATCCAAATATTGGCACATTTAGTTTGTCTGAAGGCTGCTGACAGATTAAAGTCATTGACTTTGTGAATTTCGGTCATCTTAACTTGCCAGGTACATAATAATGAACATAAATTATTAGTTAATATTGTAGTAGCTGGTGAAGTCAGTCCTCAGTGATTCAGTCACTCTTGCCTTTCCCTGCATACAGTATGAAGTCTAACCACACCTGTTAGCTAAGCAACTCTTCATTATTGTTCGCTTTACCAGCGGGTTAAAACCACCATAAATGCCTCCATTGCTTACATACCTCTTCTGCTTTTTTTCCCACGTTTAAAGCACATTAATAAGCTCATGTTACCCTCAGACAGTGACGATAGTGAGACACTCTGCCTGCCGACTGGAAGGGTCTTGCAGGCAGGGTGCTTCCAAACTCCGTGCAGATGACGGTCACGCACGTTGTTCATGTGTGCGCTTGTGGACCGTCATTCCTTCATATTTTTTTCTTAAATTTATATTTCCTTGGTGTGGCTTGGGCCACTTGGAGGTTGGTTCTGGGCCACCTGTGGCCCGCGGGCCGCTAATTGAATAGGTGTGCTCTAGACCTTCGCAAACCACTGTTCACTGGACTTAGAGGCCATGTCCTTTCTGTGTAGGCCCTTCTACCTCCCCCGTGAGCTAACAGCAGCAATTGTAACAGCTGTTTACGTCCTTCCAGATGGTAGCGTTAGCTTAGCACTCAGCCACCTCCAGCACATCTTTAGCAGGCAACAGAAAGATCACTCCGACCAGTCCACATTATTGCAAGGGATTTTAACAAAGCATGCTTAAAGACTGTACTTCCCAAATTCCACCAACATGTTGTGTCCCACAGGAGGGGATAGAACATTGGATCATGTTTACAGCAACATTAAGCACACCTACAGAGCCACCTCCCCCCCACCTTGGACAATGAGACCATCTCTCCCTGCTTCTAATATCTGCTTACACCCCCCTTAGGAAGAGTCCCCCCCCCCCCAACCAAACAGACAATTAAAATCTGGCCTGAAAATGCTCTCCTCCAGCTACAGGACTGCTTTAGCTGCACAAACTGGAACATCTTTGAACAGCAGGACCTGGACTCCTACACAGAGTCTGGCCTCTTCTACATTAAATGCTGTGTAGAAAATGTGACAGTCACCAAACACATCCGAGTCTTTCCAAACCAGAAACCCTGGATGGCCAGTGAGGTCCAGGCTCTGTTCAGATCTCACAACTCAGCCTTCAGGCAGAGGGACAGCTCTCTGTACAGCACTGCCAGAGCCAACCTGAGAAGAGACATAAAACACGCTAAGAACGCCTACAGAAGGAAGGTGGAGGGCTTCCTCACAGACAACAACCCCCAACAGATGTGGAGAGGCATCCAGGCCCTCACCAACTACAGGGGCCAATACTCCCCAACATTGGACAGCAGCCTCACTCTGGCAGAGGAGCTTAACAGCTTCTTTGCCCGGTTTGATCTCACCCCCTCCAACTCGTCCCCCCTCCTCCCCTCTCTCCCCCTCCCCTCTCTCTCTACAGGTGCATGAGGTGTGGAGGCAACTGAGAGCAGTGAACCCCTGCGAAGCTGCTAGTCCTGACGGCATCCCAGGAGTGGTGATCAAAGCATGTGCAGACCAGCTGGCAGAGATCCTCACCAAGCTGTTCAGCCTGTCCCTGATGCATGCCACCATCCCACCCTGCCTCAAGGCCTCCACCATCATCCCCATCCCCAAAAAGTCCACAATTGACAGCCTAAATGACTACAGACCCATAGCACTCATGTCTGTAGTCGTGAAGTGTTTTGAGTGACTGGTGTCCCAGCACAATAGGGACTGTCTTCCCTCCTCCTTCAACCCCCACCAGTTCATCTACAGGGAGAACCGGTCTACGGAAGATACCATCGCAACACACTCCACAGAACACTGAGCCACCTGGAGAACCCAAGGAGCTACTTGAGAATGCTCTTTGTGGACTACAGCTCAGCTTTCAACACCATCATTTCAGACATTCTAATCCTTAGCAGGTACTGGTAACTCCAGGTTCTTCAGCAACTCCATTGTTGAAGAAAAAGTGTGTTGAAGCTCATTTAAAGTTTGCTGCACAACATTTGGGCAAGCCAGTAAAATACTGGGAAAATATAGTCTGGTCAGATGAGACCAAAATTGAACTTTTTGGATTCCACAACACACAGCATGTTTGGAGGAGAAATGGCACGGCATGTCTCATCATAGTGTGGGGGTGTTTTTCACCACATGGTACAGGCAGACTTCATATAATTGAAGGAAAGATGAATGGACAAATGTACAGAAACATCCTTGATAAGAACCTGTTGCCATCTGCCAAAATGCTGAAGATGAAATGAGTGTGGACATTTCAGCAAGGCAATGATCCCAAACACACAGCCAAGGAAACTGTCAACTGGCTCCAGAGAAAGAAAATAAAGCTGCTAGAATGGCCCAGTCAGTCACCTGACCTGAATCCAATTGAAAATCTATGGAACAAATTGAAGATCAGAGTTCATAGAAGTCACCCACGGAACCTTCAAGATTTGAAGGCAGCTTGTGTGGAAGAATGGGCTAAAATCACTCTTGAGCAATGCCTGCACCTAGTTTCTCCATACAAGAGGCATCTGGAAGCTGTTATTACCAACAAAGGCTTTTCTACTAAATATTAAATTAATTTCACCAACCGTGTTTAATACTTATTCCTTGTGTCATTCCACTTTATTACATATAACTGTCATGAATCTGGGTTTGGTTGTTCCAAACCCAGTTCTGACTTATTATTGGTTTCTTGCCCTATTTCCCGTTAGGCGCATCAGGGAGCTGTTTGGGTCCTTCGCTTCCTGACAACTTGGGCACATGCCCTCCTCCTGTCAAGTGCCATCAGCTGTGCTTCATTACAGCTGTTCACACACACACACACACACAAACACACACACACACACACACACATGCACACACTCCATTCATTCCCATTCACACGCTCATACATGCTCTCTCACACACCAGGTTCTATTATGTTCAGCCCACGCTTCCTCACACTGGCAATCTCTTTCCTCGCTAGCATCAGGATTATTTATTCGCTGCTTTTGTGGAAAGAGATTGTCGGAGCATTCACCTCCATATGTGAAAGCTAGTTCTCCACGTATGTGTCTTCACTACCTACATGATTTTTCAGCCTGTCATTCAAGTTCGGTAAATCCCTTGATGTTAGCGGCTGACCCTGCCTTTCTCCCTCATCCACCAGACTGCACGGACAGCCCCCCCGGATCGCTCCAGCACCGTATGTTTCATGTTTACCTTTCTCCCTGTGTCGACAGCAGCTCTGCGGCAATAGGCATTCCCTTCACCGGGCTGTAGAGCATCCGGGAGGCATAGCCCCGGATTGCTCCGGTACTGTTAGATTCATGTTTGCCTTTCTCCCTTCGCTGGACTGTAGAGCATCCGCCAGGTTCCCTGTATGTCTGGTGGCCTTAATCTCATCTTTTGCAACTCTCTGTATTTTTGTGGTCAACTGGACTCGTTATTTTGTTGTGGTTTATGTTAATAAATGGCACGTTCTTCTCCAGTGATTGGGTTTTTTATTCCTTCCTTCGTGCGCCGCATAATGGCACACGAGGAATCATGACAATAACTTGTTTTGTGAACACAGTTCCCTTGATTTCTTTGTGTGTACGGATTACTTGAGTTGTTACTGTCATGTGTCTGAGCATGTGTTTACTGAGCTGAGACACTCACGTTAATTCTAAGTTCTGTTTGTTTGTCACTAGCATTATTATGTGGTTTGCTTTGTTTATTTTCTGGTTTTGTGACAGAGTCTTTCCCCCTTTTCTCCAGACACTCCCTACCAGCTGCCCTCTGTCTTCTGCCACCTCAGCTGTGGGCAGTTGGTTTTATTAGGTTGCCGGCTCGCTCTGCCTGCCCGCACCTGCACTTCATTAAACTGTATTATATTTAAGCACTGCTGATTCACTGTTGGAGTGCAGTTAAATTGGATTACCTATTCATCTCCCTACTGGTTGCAGCCTCTGAAGGTTGCCTTCTCCTGAGCTCTCCCTGCTCAGAGGCTCTATCTGTAAGTCATTCCTGTTGCATTTTTGTATTGTGGGCACTTCGGGAAATTTATGTTGCTTTTTTGTTATTAAATGTCTAAAACACAATCCAGCATTTGGATCTGTCCTCTCTGCGCCTCATAGAGGCGCACATGACAGTTACTGATATCTGATGAAAATCTCAGGTCAATGGCTCCATCAGAAATATGTTTAATGAGAAAAATGTTGACGTTGTGGGCAATCCACTCAGTATGTTTCCACTCAGACGGAAGGACAAGGGGAATTGTCATGGGGGGTTTGTGTGTTGATGCGGGGGTTGGTGTGTTGATGCGAACAGTGACAAAGAGAATGGGAATTGCAAAGGCTTTTATGTTAATGCAGCACCACAAGTCGCGGAGCGAGTTGTATGCTATAAAAGGGAGAGGTGCCTGCGACCTATGAGTTTTTTGATGCTTGTGATTCTGGTGAATGTGTGAGAGAGAAATTAATAAAGCCTGCTCTGCTCTGGACCTCTCTGCCTGGTTATTTCTCTCTCCACACTGGTGACCTTTGACGCGCAATGGAACTCGAGGCGAACACCCCGGAGACGACCCGGATGGGAGGTGCCAGCAATGCGTGCGCCGTTTCAGTCAAACTCCCAGACTTTTGGCTACACGACCCAAAGTCTTGGTTCCTCCACACCGAGGCCCAGTTCACGTCCCGGGGAATAACAGCGGATGACACCAGATACTACTACGTGGTTGCAGCACTGGAAGCATGCACAACTCAGCAGGTGGCGAGCCTGCGCCAACGGCCCCCAGCCCACGACAAATACGAAGCTCTCAAAACTGTGCTGACCCGGCGCTATACGCTCTAAGACTGCGAGAGAGCGGAAAGGCTCCTGACGCTGTCCGAGTTGGGAGATGGGTCGGCGGTCGAGTTAATGGAGAAGATGTTGGCGTTGATGGGCACAGATGACAGGCATTTCCTCTTTGCCCACCTTTTCTTCCAGAACCTCCTGACGGCGGCCAGGGCGGTCCTTGCCAATTCACCACTGCTGGCCGCGCGCAACTACCAGACACTAGCGCAGGGGTGGGCAGTGAGGGCCATTCCACTGCAGGTTTTTTGTTCCACCCAGTCTCTTCAGCAGGTGTGTGCTCTGATCAGCTTCAAGGATTGCTAATCATTGAAAACACCTGCAGAAGAGACTGGGTGAAACAGAAAACCTGCAGTAGAATGGCCCTCCATGGCACATGATTGCCCACCCCTGCACTAGCGCAAGAGGCAGATCAGATTATCCTCACCACCAGAGCCCTTGCAGTGAATGCAGCGGCATCGGAACCCAGCGAGACAGCCAGCGGAGGCGAGGAGCCAACAATGGTGGCTGCAGCGGAGGCCAAGAAGCACCGGAGAGACACACTCTGCTTCTACCACCGCCGTTTTGGAGAGGATGCACGCCGATGTGTGCCACCGTGCCAATTCAAGCACTTGGGAACCGCCAGGGCCGGCAGTCGGTAGCAGCTGCGACCGCCAATGAAGCAAGCAAGCTGCTCTATGTGACAGACTCACGCTCAGGGAGACGGTTCCTCGTGGACTCTGGCTCCCAAAAGAGTCTCATTCTGCCGTCCTACACAGACCGGCTGGTGGGAACTAGCTGCCCCAAGCTGACGGCCGCAAACTGCTCAGACATTAAGACTTTTGGTGAGAGGACACTGACTTTATCCTTGCACGGCCGTAGATACCAATGGGCATTCGTCATACCGGCATGCAGCTTCCCCATTTTGGGCGCCAATTTTTTGTGCCCACACAGTCAACTAGTTGATGTGGCTAACGGATGCCTGATTAATGCAATGTCTTTTGATTCTCTCCCCTGTACAGCTAGAGGAGCTGGGTCCACAATGCTAGCCAACGTCACAGCTCCAGGGGGTAAGTTCCACACACTACTCAACCAGTTCCCAGCACTCACGGTCCCGACGTTTTCAGCGACCGTCACTAAACACGGGGTGGAGTACTTCATTACCACCACAGGGCCGCCCATTTTCACACGACCTCGGCATCTGGACGCAGCTAAACTGACCATAGCGCGCATGGAGTTTGCCAACTTGGAAAAGTTGGGCATCATCAGACGCTCAAACAGTCCATGGGCATCCCCACTACATACGGTTCCTAAAGCTGAGGGATCATGGCGACCATGCAGAGATTTCCGCGGATTAAACAATGCCACAGCGCACGACCGCTACCCAATCCCCCATATTCAGGATAAAGTTCACCTCACCGGGGCACGCATTTTTTCCAAGATAGACCTGGTCCACGGTTACCACCAGGTTCCAGTGCGCACTGAGGACATACCTAAGACGGCAGTAATAACCCCATTTGGTCTTTTTGAGTTTTTATGCATGCCTTTCGGGTTAAAAGGCGCGGCGCAGACATTCCAACGCATGATGGATGCGGTGTTGCGCGATCTGCCGTTTGTGTTCATCTACCTGGACGACATCCTGGTGGCCAGCGCATCCGAGGACGAACATGTAGCCCACCTCAGGACAGTTTTCCAGAGGTTGGAGGAGCACAGATTAATAATCAACCTGGCGAAGTGCCAGTTCGGGGTGACGGGAATCGATTTTTTGGGCCACCGCATCTCACTGGAGGGCGCGATACCCTTACCGGACAAAATGCACGCAGTGGCAGATTTTCCCTGGCCTCAGACGGTCAGGGTGCTGCAGGAGTTTTTGGGGATGGTTAACTTTTACAACCGTTTCTTCCCCCCATGCAGCCCAGCTCATGCAGCCATTGTACGCTGTGCTTAACCACTTGCACTCCGTTGTTCCGCGGGCGGGCAAGTCTCTGCGTCCTAGGGCGCACGAGGGCGCACGAGAGCGCCCTCGTGCGCGCTTGGACGCATGACGCATGATGGTGGTGATGGTGATGTAGTGGCGTCCAAGCGCCACTCAAAAAAAAACTGCAGAGACAGCCGCGAACAGATTAGTTCATCTGATTGACCTCTCATTTGACTAATAAGAGCCTTGAATTGGGTTTCTGAAACCTTGAAGAGCCAATGAATGAAAATCTAGGAAGGAGGACCCGCCTACTGTGAACGCAGGAGCCAATTGAAGCACAGAAATTCAGGCTGGGTGAAGAGAGATTTACTGTTGCAACAGATGAAAACAAAGGACGCTGGACGAATCTACTACAGACCCAGGCTCACCCAGCAGCATGGAGAACACCCACAAGTGGGACCTGCACTCATTCCTGCAGAATAGACGGAGGCCGATGACAAAAGTCGTAAATCATTCGCCAAAACGGCAATAATGGAATTATGTTTTGATCGGGATCCACGAGCGGAGCAGCGTCGTGTTCGTCTGACAATGGGGGAAGAGATGTTCACCACGACTCTGCTGCTTTGAAGAGGTAAGGTGTTATAAGCTAAATTATTATTTATCCCTGAAAACTGTAATCCAAAAATGACTTTTGACCGATCGGTAAATTACAACTGTACTGCGCACGAAGTACGAAGTGCGTGCGCCGCGATAAACGGTTCATTTGCCGTGTTCGGACCGTGAACGCCCCCCCCCCCGCTGCAGAAGAGGAGCGGGGGGGCGGTCACGGTTCACGGCGTTCATGCTTCCCCCCGGTCCGCGGGGGGAAGCATATCAGTCTATTCCATCATGTAGCGATGGCCCTCTTCTGTAGCGAGGGGGGGGGCATTCACGGTCCGTTCACGGTCCCCCCCCCCACACACACACACACACACAGTAGCGAGGTGGGGGGGGGAGCCGCTGTGAAAACATGCAAGGAGTGTAATCCGTCATGTAGCGAGGGCCGAATTTGGTCCTTGGTAGCGGCGGGGGGGGGGGGGACGACCCCCCGCCCACACACACACACACAGACACAGCCCTGAGTGTGACCTTTCATTAGAGCCTAAAATGAAGATTCTACATTGAATTATTCAAAAGTTACAGACGTTTTTCCAAACTGTGCCATTTGGCACAATTTGGCACAGTTCCAAAACGCCTGGGAACAGCCTGAGAACAAAGCTGTGTAAAATATTCATTTTTTGTGGTATTGTTACCAAATTTGGATCTCAGCTGGATAACACTTGGTTCTACATTTCTGTTGCATTTTCCAGCCGGATCGGACAGCTGTGTGTTATTTACAAGCATTTGTATCCAAAAAAACACTGTGTCCAATTTTTTTTTCTTCAAGTTCAGTATGTTTAGATGACTGTAACTCCGTGGCCGGAGCACATAGAGAGATTATGTTTTTTTTGCCAAAAAATTCAAAGTGTTTTCTTTTAAATGAGACCAACCCCATGAAGATGCTGCAAAGGGTTGAATAACAGCTTTCGATTTACTTTGGGCACATTATTTTTTGGCATTTTTAGGAAAATTGCCCGGAGTGCAAGTGGTTAAGAAACGGAAGCCGGCGGACAGAGTCGACTGGACTCCTGAGCGAGAGCAAGCGTTTTCTGAGGTTAAAACAGCTCTGGCAAACGGCGCACTGCTGGCGCACCCGAACCCGGCGGCTCAGATAGCGCTCACTACTGACGCATCGGACGTGGCCATAGGGGCTGTCGTGGAGCAGCACGTCACTGGTTCTTGGCAGCCGCTTGCTTTTTTTTAGCAGGTCTTTGCGCGACAGTGAGCGTAAATATAGCGCGTTCGACAAGGAGTTACTGGCTCTCCACCTGGCCATACGCCACTTCCAGTTCTGGCTGGAAGGGTGCACCTTCACTGCGTTCGGGGACCACAAGGCGCTAACGTACGCGATGGCCAAGGTTTTGGAACCATGGTCGGGCCGGCAGCAGAGACAGCTGGCCGCGATCTCGGAGTTTACAACCGACATTCAGCATGTGGCCGGTAAACTCAACATGGTGGCGGACTGCCTCTTGTGCGCATTAGTGGCCCCAGTCTACATGGGGATAGATTGCACGGCCATGGCCACTGAGCAGATTGGCGATGCAGACGTTTGCGCGCTCCAGTCTGGACCAACAGGGTTAAGGCTGGAGAGCAGAGTACTGCAAGACGGGGGGCCCCCAATCTGTGGTGTCTCCACGGGCCACCCATGCCCGGTGGTCCCACGCACTTGGTGCCGCTGCGTTTTTGAGTCGGTTCACTCCCTAGTGCACCCAGGAGTGCGCGCGTCAGTCAAAATGGTGGGAGCAAAGTTTGTCTGGCTGAGCCTGCGCAAACAGGTGAAAGAGTGGGCTGCAGCCTGTGTAGTGTGCCAACGAGCCAAAGTGCACAGGCACACAAAGGCCCCCTTGGATCCATTCCATATCCCGGCTAAGAGGTTTGACCACGTTCACGTGGACCTCGTGGGCCCCCTCCCACCATCGCAAGGGTTCACGCACCTCCTGACAGCCTTGGACCGCACCACGCGCTGGCCCAAAGCAGTCCCGCTAGCTTCCACCGCATCCGGAGAAGTTGCACGCGCTTTTTTGACGACATGGGTGGCACGTTTCAGCGCCCCTTCGGCTATCACGTCCGATCGGGGCCTGCAGTTTGTGTCCGACCTCTGATCCACCATGGCCCAGACCCTGGGCGTCACAATTCATCGCACGACCGCGTACAACCCCCAGACCAATGTGTTATGTGAGCGTTCCATAGGTCGCTTAAAGCAGCGCTCAGGGCTTCGCTTACGGATGCAAATTGGGTGGACCGGTTGCCGTGGGTTCTATTAGGGTTGCATTCAGCACTGAAGGAGGATTTGGCAGCCTCCCCAACAGAGCTGGTTTTTTCCCAGCCGCTGCGGCTCCCAGGGGAATTTTTGCTGGACAGCCCCGCGCTGAACACCAATCCATCCCCGCTTTCAGAATCAGAATCAGAATCAGAATAAACTTTATTGCCAAGCATGTAAAAAACACACGAGGAACTTGACTTGACATTGGTGCGCATGCGCGCGACACAACGACACAGCAGCCATAATAGGCGCCTCATCAAACAGAGATAGATAAGAAAGGGAGGGGAAGGGAGGGAACGACACAAGGGGGGAGGAGAAAAAAAAACTTTGTTATCAAAATACAGCTTATTTTTAAGCAGATTATGATTACAATGAAAAAAAAATCTCTCAATAGCACAGAGCAACAACTCAGAATTCACAAGACACAAGAGAGCAGTGTACAGTATATCTTTAATCAGTTCATGAATCAATGTGTGTGCGGTGTTGAGCAGTGTTGATGATAATAAGAGAGACCCAAGGACCCTTGGCAGAAGATGTTTTGTCTGTCTGGCGCCCAGTCTTATCTGGCGCTGCAGCTGGCTGTCCAAGGCCTTGTGCTCATGATTTTGAAAAAAACACAATCTGCAGACAGCCAGGAGGAATTTTCATGGGGAATAATAATGCCAAATAGGACTGATCACAGAGAAGACTTGTATTTCTTCTGTAGATTCAGTTTCACTGCATAGCGCAGAGTCAGGGACAGTACCCGGTCCGGTCCACCACTGTTTTCCATGCGCTTTTGTGCCAAAGACCTTGAAGAACACGGCGTTCGTATTTGTCAGGCACGATGCCCACCGGACCCCCTTGCGCCCACCCTACGATGGCCCGTTCAGAGTGCTGGAACCCGGGGAGAAACATTTTGTGTTAGACTTGGGGGGACGCAGGGAAACAGTCTGTATAGACAGGCTTAAGCCCGCTTTTGTTTTAGCAGACGAGCAGGTGGTGTTGGTTCGAGCTCCTCGGCGCAGACGACCCCCACTGAGAACTCCCCAGGTACACGACTCGTCAGATCAGTCACAATTTATTTATTTATTTAGCGAATGCAAAGTCCTTAAGCCAAGCAGTTGCCTCCTGGTTTGCTGTATGGAGGGTGTGTAATCCTCCTTCCAGTCTTTGGAGCGGGCAAACCTCTATGATGTGTTCCATTGTTTGTTCCTCTCCACATGCGCACAGTGGGCTAGGGCTACTGCCCCATCTGTGAAGGCTGGCCAAGCAGGGGCCATGTCCAGTCCTGAAGCGATTGAGTGTAGACCACTGTCTCCTTGGGAGGTTGGTGCCCGGGACCTGTTGGTTGGGGTTTATCACCAGCTGTTTGTTTGGGACCTCCTTGGTCTCCCATTCCTCTTGCCAAGCTGTCTGGATGGTAAAGTCAGCTGGGGGAGGGTTTTTCCAAATCGGCCGTCTGGATGAAAGTCGGGCAGTGGGTGGGGTGTAGATATCTGCATGGATTGGCAAGTGAGGAAAATCTTTAACTTTTTGGAGCATCCTTTGAGTTAATGCTGCTCGCCGGATGTGTGGAGGGGCTATGTTTGACAGTACAGAGAGCCAGGGGAGTGGTGTTGAGCGGATTGTTCCAGTTATAGTTCTCATTGTTGAGTTGAGCTGGGTGTCTACATGGTGTGAGTAAGATGACCTGGACCAGACAGGGGCACAATATTCTGCTACAGAGTATGAAAGGGCCAGTGCTGAGGTGCGCAGGGTGGAGACTGCCGCCCCCCATTTTGCACCAGCGAGCTTGCAGAGCAGGTTGTTTCGTACCTTCACCTTAGCAGCCGTCCCCTTTAGATGTTCCTTGAAGGATAAGGTCCTATCAAGGGTCACTCCAAGATAAGTTGGATTTGGGGCATGCTTAAGCTTGAGTCCGCTCAGGTGGATGTTTAGTTCTCTGGCAGCTTTTGCATTGTGGAGATGGAATACACTGGAGACGGTTTTTGCTGGGCTTGGTTTTAGGCGCCAGATTTTGCAGAACTGGTCCAGTTTGGCAAGATCTTCCGTGAGCACCCGTTCCAGTGGTTCAAAGTCTGGTGCTTGGAATGCCAAACAGATGTCGTCTGCATAGATGAATTTGCGGGATTTTGTAGTAGGCAGGTCGTTTATGTAGAGGTTGAACAGAGTTGGAGCTAGAACTGAGCCTTGTGGGAGTCCGTTTTTCTGCATTCTCCATGCACTTGTGTTCTGACCGAGGTGGACTCTGAACCTTCGGTTGGTCAGCAGGGTTTTTATAATTGCTGTTGCCCAAGCAGGGATCGCCTTTATAAGTTTCAGGAGGAGGCCTTTGTGCCAGACCGTATCATAGGCGGCTGTAAGATCGAGAAACACAGCCCCTGTCTTCAGTCTGCTCTCGAAGCCATTTTCGATGAAGGTGGTTAGGGCCAGTACTTGTTCTCCTGTACTGCGGTCCTTGCGGAAACCTGCTTGATCCACACTTAGAATATCCTCTATTTCTGGGGAAATGCGTTGCAGTATTAGGCGCTCCATGATTTTGTAAGGAACGCTGAGTAGGGAGATTGGGCGGTAGCTTGCTGGTAGTTTGTGGTCTTTGCCAGGTTTTGGGATGGCAATGACCTTTGCTGTCCGCCATTTCTTTGGGATCGAGTTTGTTTGTGTGATCCTTGTGTAAAATTGTGTCAACCAGGTTAGGGCTCGGGGGCCAAGATTTTTCATGAATTCTGGGAAGATGTTATCGTATCCTGCTGCCTTTCCACATTTCAGGCCCTGTAGGACTTTCTCCAGTTCAGCAGCCTCGAAGGGTTCAGGGTTCGTTTCCTCTACAGGCATTTTTTGGTGTTTTTTTAGCTCAGTTGTAACTGCTCTTCTGGTGTCTTTGTCTTGGGGTGCTTTGGCGATAGTCAGTAGGTGGGATGCAACTTGGTTGGGTGTGACGGATGCTCGGCTTTGGCTAGGGGGCTTCTGTGCAGCTCCTAGGCGACGGATGAGGCTCCAACATTTCCTGCTAGAGTGGGTAAAGCTCTGGTCAGCAACTGTCTCCTCCCATTTCTTTCGCCGGGCTGTATTTAGCGATTCAATGAGATGGTCTGCTATCTCTGGGTCCCCTGATGTTTGATAGGATTGTAGGAGGGCAGCACTTTCTCCGTCCAAACATGGGACATAGAGGGGTCGGTAGCCTCGTGGGATTGCAGTATGGGCAGCCTTGAAGATTGCGCTGCAGAAGCGGTTGTATGCTTCATCTACAGTGATGGTGTGGAGTGGGATGGTAACAACGCTCCGGTCCAGAGTTTCACTGAATTTCTTCCAGTTGGCTTTGCGGAAGTTCCAGCGCATCTTCCTTGGGCTGTATATGACTGGAAGTTGTAGGCCACAACTTCATCCCATCAGTCACAATGGGATGCTAAAGATGTCCCCCCCCCCCCTCCCAATGTCCCCCCACAGACGGACGCACCCCCAAGAGCGCCCCACTGGCACAGCAGCGCCTCGGAGCCGCAGACTCCCCGTTACAGCCGCTACGGAAGTAGGCTGAAGCCCAAAGGACATGAGGGTTAAGGCTCAGTCTGAGTTTCTGGGGTGGGGGGGGGAATCCACTCAGTATGTTTCCACTCAGACGGAAGGACAAGGGGAACTGTCATGGGGGGTTTGTGTGTTGATGTGGGGGTTGGTGTGTTGATGCGAACAGTGACAAAGAGAATGGGAATTGCAAAGGCTTTTATGTTAATGCAGCACCACAAGTCGCGGAACGAGTTGTATGCTATAAAAGGGAGAGGTGCCTGCAACCTGTGAGTTTTTTGATGCTTGTGATTCTGGTGAAAGTGAGAGAGAGAAATTAATAAAGCCTGCTCTGCTTTGGACCACTCTGCCTGGTTATTTCTCTCCCCACAACGTGTTCAATACTTATTTTCCCCACTGGTGAAGCAGTCCGCTCCACCAGCCAACCAAGTACACTCCCCACCAGTCTCTGCTGCTTATGACTGTGGTGTAGCCCCACTGACCTCCTGTTTTCCTCCATCGTCTAAGGTGGCCGTGTCAAGGATGAAGCCGCTGGAGGACCACGCTCCATCATCTTCATCATCACAACATGCCGCCCCATCATCACCGTCATCAGAGTGGTCTGTTCCCCCCTCATCCAGGGGGTTGAGCCGTCCGCTCCACCCTTTGTCCACAAGATCAGGAGACCTCCGCCCTTTGTCCAAGAGGTCAGGAGACCTCCACCAGTTGTCCAAGAGGTCAGGAGACCTCCACTGGTTGTCCAAGAGGTTAGGAGGCCTCCACCTGTTGCCCAAGGCACTGAGCAGTCTGCTCCACCAGGGCCGTCAGAGCAGTCCGCTCCACCTTTGCCACCTGGGGTCGCCGCTCCTCAGCTGCTGTTGGCCCCTGCACCGAAGGCCCCTCAGGTACTATCCTCTGAGCTAAAAACTCCTGCGTTGTTGACCCCTGAGCAGAAAGCTCCTATATTGGTATCTCTTGAGCTAGAATCGCCTATATCGGTGCTTCCAGAGCTAAAAATTCCTATGTTGGGGTCCCTGGAGTTAAGAGTTCCTGTGTCATTATCTTCAGAGCCCAAAGCTCCTTTGTTATCTTCGGAGAAGAAGGCTCCCATGTTATCTTCATCTTCAGAGCAGAAAGCTCTCATGTTATCTTCAAGGCAGAAACTTCCCGTGTTGTCATGTTCAGAGCAAAAGGCTCCCGTGTTGTCATGTTCAGAGTAAAGAGCTCCGAAATTGTTATGTTCAGAGCAAAGAGCTATGTTGTCATTTTCAGAGCAAAAGGCTCCCATATTGTTACCTTCGGAGCAAAAGCCTCCAATGTTGTTGTTTTCAGAGCAATCAGTTCCTACATGGTTATTTTCAGATCAAAAAGTTTCTAACATGGTTATCTTTGGAGCAAACAGCTCCCACATGGTTATTTTCAGATCAAAAAGCTCCTACATGGTCTCCAGAGCAAAGAGCCCTAATGTCATCTCCTGAAGTTAAAATTCCCATGTTATTTTCTTTTGATCTAGAGGTACCTATGTTTAAAACTTTTATTATCTCTAGTGCAAGGAAATTTCATGTTGTCATTCTCTCCTGAGATTCAAGTTCCTGAATTGCCATTACCTCCTGAGTTTAAAGTGTCCATTCTGTCACCTCGTGACTTTATAGTTCCTATGTTGCTATCTCCGGAGTGTTAAGTTTCCAAGTTTCTATTATTTCTCAAGTTCAAAGTGTCCATACCATCCCCTCCTAAGGTTGCAGGTTCTATGTTATCCCCCTAGGTTAAAAGTTTCTTGTCATCACCTCCTGAGGTTACAGGTTCCATGTTATCTTCCAAGGTTAAAAATTCCATGTTGTCATCCTCTGAGTGTAGGGGTTCTATGTCTTCTCCTGAATGCAAGATTTCCATGTTGCCTTATCCTGGGGTTAAACTTTCATAGGGTTCAGAGACCTTCCATCACTGCTCAGTGGAGAGCGTGCTCAACTACTGTCTAGGTATGTGGTTCACCAGCTGTGCAGAGGGTCATCAACACCACCCCAAAAATTATTGGCAGCCCTCTGCCCTCCCTGGAAGACATCTCCAGATCCTCCTGTCTCAGAAGGATCAAGGCCATCTCAGGAGACCCCTCACATCCCGCCCACCGCCTGTTTGACCTGCTTCCCTCTGGACGACGGTTCAGATCGATCAGGTCCCACACCTCCAGACGGACAAACAGTTTCTTCCCCTGGGCCATCCAAATTGCAAACAGTCAGAGGCCCCACCACCCTCCCTCCAAACGCTCACATGCACAGAACTGAGGACCTTTTAATTATCATTATAACTCACCTGTCTTTTCACTCCTCACTTTCATGTATATTGACCCATCCATGAAATCACTACTGTACATATTTTCCATAATCCTTGGGCCATTTTACTCAATTATGTGTTATGCACTCCGCACTCTTATGTACATAGTTCCACCCGCAAAGCCACCATCGTACCTGTGTATATACCTATGGGCTATTTATTATTTTTACTTTTATTTTTATATCAGTCATATGGTTAATCATGTGTTCGGTAACTGTTTTATTTCAAATTCTTCTCACTTACTTTATTGTGCAGTAGCCTGGTGGAGCACCCACAATTTTGTTGTGCTGTCCAGCTGTACAATGACAATAAAGCCTATTCTATTCTATTCTATTCTAAGGTTTTCATGCCATTATCTCCTGAATGTAAAGCCTCTGTGTTCCCTGTGCAAAAGGTTCCTGTGTCATTTTCAGAGCAAAATGCCCCCATGATGTTATTTTCAGAGCAAAATGCTTCCATGATGTTGTTCTCTGTGCAAAGTGCTCCTGTGTTTTCCCCCTTCTGGTGGCCCATGGACTTTGGTAGGCCACCAGATGCATCGTGTTCATCTGTCAGGTGGCTTTTGGACTTGGGTAGGCCCCCTGATCCACTGGGTTGATCCATCTGGTGACTTTTGGACTTTGGTAGGCCACCCAACACACCATGCTTTTCCGTCTGATGGTCCATGGATTTGGGTAGGCCACCAGACGTGCCATATTCCACCTGGTGGTGGTCTTGGGACTTTGGCCAACCACCTGATGAATATTCTTCTGTTGCTTATGTCCTTGTTTTTGCCCCATCGTACTTTCCCCTCTCCTCCCACCCGATTGGGGTGTTCTTTGTTTTGTTTTTGGATGTCTGGAATCTGCCCGGGGGGGGGGGGGGCACTGTTATGATCCAGACATTCTGTCCTCGCCTTCCGTTATTTTTGAAAAGTTTGCACAATTCTGTTATTACTAGTTTGTTGGGTTATCCTCAGTTCTTAGTTTAGTTATGTTTTTTCCCTGATTTTGGTTTATTTATGATTATTATCTACATTATTTGCCCTCTGTGATGATTTAAGAGCGTGAGTTGTCTTTACGACATGTGAAAATCCCAGCAGATGAGCAATTTCTGAAATGCAACAACTATGCTACTGTCATGGCGGCCGCTGGACCGTCATCAGCCCCGGCTGCACACACACCTGCCGCCAATAACCAGCAGGCCTTAAAAGCCGGTGTCACTGACTGCTCAGCACGGAGTCGTCTGTCTTCTTCGCCACGCAGCGCGTCACAGACCCAACCCCTAGCCAGAGCATCCACGATGCACCATCGTCAAGCCTCGTCACGTAAGCCACAGAATAACTCACCTTGTCAGAGTATTCTCCCCTGTGCAAAGGTGGACCTCCCTGGCGGCGGACTTGTCTCTCCTAGCAGCGGGGCTTCTCCTCCTCCTCCTCGGATCTCCTCCTCATCGCCACAGCACCAAGCCCCATGCTCACCTAGCCACACGGAGCCAGCAAGAGTCTCCCAGCGCCACCTGCAAGTAAGCAGCGCACTTTCAGGTTCAGGTTCAGGTTCAGGTTACTTTATTTGTACCCATAGGTAGATTTGTTTTGCAGTCTGGTGACATCCATATTTACAAGCCACAAATTACATTCAACATAGACACAAACACAGGCACATATGAAGCTGACTATAAACATGATAAGAATACTCAAGGCTCCATCAATCAGGGTATAAAGACAAAGAGATGGGAGAAAAACCAGAGGTAAGAGAGAAGGGTCATATTAGAAGTTAAAAACTAGTCAAAGAGGTTAAAAACTCAAAGGTCTAAAACCCAATAAAATATTTAGAACCCAAGTGACATCCTACAAAAATAAGTAAATATAAAATGGAGTTAATAAATAGGTACCTAAATTATGTGCAATATATTTTTACAGCTTGTTCAACTCTTTGACAGCAGCAGGGACAACGCTGTTTTTGTAGCGCTGGGTTCTACTTTGTTACATCGTCTTACTATGAGCTGCATTAATCCCCCTGTGCTTGTGTGTTTCCAGGGTTGCCAGGTCGCAGTGGGACTCGCTTACTCATTGATTTAATAAATAATTGTCAAACGGTCATACTCGTCACTCGTGTCAGTGTCTGTCTCCTGGGTCAAGCAATCATGTCAGCTACAATCATTTGTAAAGGACATTTCAAGGTAAGACAGCTGTGTTTTATATTAAACTATTTTCCTTCTTGCAATACTCTTAACTTTAGTGTGTGTTTTAAACTTGTTCGTTTGCAATAACTCAAGCCATCTATTTGAAAACGGTGAAATGCCAGTTCGACGTTGTCGAATCCATGAAGTGCGGCGGCATGAAATAAAGCAGCGATGTGAAGGTTTTAAGCACGTTTATTAAATCACACCGCTGTCACAGGATCCCCGCTCCAGCCCAAGTGTGAGCAGACCGGAGCGGGATCCTCAGGCTCTCAGAGAAGAGACACAGCGTGTGCGTGTCAGCAGCAGCAGTTGAAGAGTGAGAGGATGAGTTACAGAATCGTGCAGCATATATACCCAGTTACAACAATACATGAAAGAGCATTCACAGCAGTTGGTATGGGCATTAGCATATGAGAGACATACATAACAATAGGTAGATTGCTGGCCTCTGCTCCAGCTGCAGGACAAAGAGGTTACAAGGCACATCTACATATTGATCTCAGTGTCTAGGTCACAGTAAGGACAGGACGCATGAACACAATGCATGAATGGCACATTAACATCACAATGCCTGAATGGCACATTACATCTCAGTAGTGCAGCGGAAAAAACCAGAAGTAGCGAGCTGACTGTCCTTAGTCTGTTGTGGGGGTTATTTCAAACCCGCCACAGAAGTGCTTAAATGACATTAACAGCCGGTTTAACCTCTGGATTATCTTAGCGACTTTGAGCCTTTTGTGGTATACTGACTTGGCCGTTTTATACAAAGGTTGACTCTCCAACACTTGAGACTTTTAACTGGACTTTTACTTCATGCAGCTTTGCATGAAGTAAAATATCTGTACAATCGGTGACATTCATACAAGTGAAAACGTACCTGGTGCTCTTGCGTCTGTCCTGTGTCTGCACCACTGGTCACTACGAACGAACAGTCCTTTTTAATTTTCAGTGCATGATCTACGCATTGCTGTTGAAGGCACAGATTTAGTTGTGCTTGTTTGTCAGGAGCCTCTATTTATCCAGTCTATGGCACAAACACGAGCAGCAGCAAGTACCAGAACTACACAAAAACATTCAAAAATACAAAAATGACAAGCGTGGAAATTAGCTGCCACTTGACTGCAAAATGCATATGTGGACTATACATTAAAATGAATTTGAATTAAAAAAAAAAAACGCTTTTTAAAATGCCCTGCTACTCCACAATTGCTGACTGACTTAACACTACTTCCGGCTAAAAGCGGAAGCTGCACATATAGGCTGTGTCTCAATTCAGGTGTTGCAGTCTCATAGACCGCGGCCCTGGAGGCCAGAACACTCAAAGGTTGGGTAGGCTGCATCTACAGGCTGATTTTTGGCTGTTAAATGAGACGGTCTAGTCTTTGGAGGACGTTTGTGTTATGTCGTAACTCATAGACAAGAACGAGGCCAGGAGTGGAGCTGAACACTGCTTTATTAAATAAGCTGGGCTCTGTACGCCCGACCGTACATGTAGCCGCTTGGCAGAGGAAAGGCGGAAGAGACTACCCATCTACCAGCAACCCCTCTTATACCACCGGAGATGGCAGAACCGGACACCGGGGCTGCCATCTTGTACCACACAAATAAGAGCTCCCACATGAACAATATGAACGCAGAATAAATACTTAATATCCCCCACACACACACAGAAAGACCAAACACACACACACACAATCAACCCACCCCAATTTGTAACCCGAATCATCCGCTAAACATAAACAAACTAAAATCACCGAAAGGGGCCTATGACATTCACACTAAAAACTAAAATTAGGGGGCCGGGTAGACTGCTGTCCTACCCCCCACACAGTGAGGCAGGTTATTCTGCCACCTATACTATTAAAGTCCATAAAAGAAAATGTTGTGTCTTCTATATACCATACTATAATAATCCCCAAAACTATTAACACAAAACAATTGAACAGCATGACTTGGTGAGGATGACCCGTGCCCCCCCAGACCTTCATCATCAGTCCACCCTTGGTGGCAGTCCACTTCCCGGACCACAGCTGGTTGCCTCCGCCTCGGAGCGTCTTCTTCTCCACACCTACCTCGCTTTAAAAAGCAAAAGATTTGACTATAAATATGATGTGTTGTTTACCTGTCACAATACATTGGTGTCAAAACGTCGCCATTGCGAGCAGATCCTGTTTGGACTCTACAATGAAATACACACAAATTAAGTACATGCACAGCACGAAAGTGCAACATGTAAAAAAACAAAAAACAAAAAAACACCTTTCCAACCAGGATTACAACTAGCTTATTTCATCAGATATTGTCAACACAAAAAAGCAACATACAAGGACGGACGTAGCATTGAGCTAGGTCATCGTTTAAACACGATTAAGTTTTTGTCTGTCCTAAGTGAACTTTCCACTGTTGGAAAAAATAACGTAAAACATGAATATCACATCAATTCAATTCAATTCAACTTTATTTATATAGCACCATTTCACAACAACAGTCATCTCATAGCACTATCAACTGTAGGGAGGACCCCCACAGTTGCAGAAAGACCCCAGCAATCAGGCGATCCCCTGTGAGCAAGCACTTGGCGACGGTGGAGAAGAAAAACTCCCTTTTAACAGGAAGAAACCTCCAGCAGAACCAGGCTCAGGGAGGGGCAGTCATCTGCTGCGACTGGCTGGGGGGTGAGGGGACAGAGAAGAAGAAAAGAACAGACATGTAGAGAGCAAACAGCACGATGGGGACTCAATCTATGGGAGAGAACAAACAAATGTTAATGACCAGCAAAAAAAAAATATTTCATAGAGAGTGAGGAAAGGAGTGAGGCCCAGTGCATTACTGGAGGTCCCCCGGCTGACTAAACCTATTAGCAGCATAACTAAGGGAGGGTTCAGAAACACATGATCCCTCCCTAATTGTAGGCTATATCAAAAAGGTAGGTTTTAGCCCTATTCTTAAAAACAGAGATCGAGTCTGACTCCCGAATCCAGATTGGCAGCTGATTCCACAGGAGAGGAGCTTGATAACTGAAGGCTCTGCCTCCCATTGTACTTTTGGAGATTCTAGGTATTACAAGTAAACCTGCATTTTGGGAGCGTAGTGCTCTGTTAGGATGATACGGTAGTATCAGATCTTTTAAATAAAAAGGAGCCTGATTGTTTAGAGCTTTGTAAGTAAGAAGAAGGATTTTAAACTTAATTCTAAACTCTATGGGAAGCCAATGAAGGGAGGCCAGAACCGGAGAGATATGATCTCTCTTTCTAGTACCTGTTAAAACTCTTGCTGCAGCATTTTGGATCAGCTGAAGACTTTTTAAAGATGTTTTAGGACAGCCTGATAATAAAGAATTACAATAATCTAATCTCGAGCTAACAAAAGCGTGGATCAGCTTCTCAGCATCACTCTGAGACAAGATGCTCCTAATCTTGGCAATATTACGCAAATGATAGAAGGCAGTCTTAGAAACAAATTTAATTTGTGAATTGAAGGACAAATCCTGATCAAAAATAACTCCAAGGTTCCTCACAGAGCTATTAAGAGAAAGAGTAACTGCATCCAAACTGAAAGTTTGATTTGGAAAGGAATTTCTAAGGTTTTTTGGACCAACAAGAATGACTTCAGTCTTATCTGAATTTAATAGCAGGAAATTACAAGTCATCCAAGCTTTGATTTCCTTAAGACAGGCTTCTAACTTGGCTAATTGATTAGTATCATCTGGCTTCATTGACAGGTATAATTGTGTGTCATCTGCATAACAGTGAAAATGTATACAGTGCTTTCTAATAATGTTGCCTAACGGAAGCATATATAAACTAAAAAGAGTAGGGCCAAGCACAGATCCCTGTGGAACTCCATGACTAAGCTTTGAGCTGAGAGAAAACTCATCATTTACATGAACAAACTGGAACCTATCAGATAAATAAGATCTAAACCACTGCAACGAAGTTCCATTAAGTCCAACATAGTGTTCTAATCTATCAAGGAGAATATTATGATCAATAGTATCAAAAGCTGCACTAAGATCTAAAAGGACAAGTACAGAAACTAGTCCATTATCAGATGCAATGAGGAGGTTGTTAGTGACCTTCGCTAAGGCTGTTTCAGTGCTATGATGGATTCTAAACCCAGATTGAAACTCCTCAAATAAACCATTTCCCTGCAGGTGGTCAAATAATTGCGTAGCAACAACTCTTTCTAAGATTTTTGAAATGAAAGGGAGATTAGAGATTGGTCTATAGTTAGCTAAAGCTCCTGGATCTAGCGTTGGCTTTTTGAGTAAGGGTTTAATTACAGCCGTTTTAAAAGCCTGCGGTACATGGCCTAAAGTTAATGAAGAATTGATTATATGAAGAATAAAGCTACCAATAAGTGGGAAGACTTCTTTAAATAACCTGGTAGGAATAGGGTCTAAAAGACAAGTTGAAGGTTTGGATGAGGAAACTATTTTGTCTAACTCACAAAGGTCGATTGGAGTAAACTCATCAAGACAGACATCAATAGAAGGAGTTGTAGTAGTTACAGTATTTAAGTTAACTGTGGGAAGAATCTGATTGATTTTATCTCTGATGGATGAAATTTTATTATTGAAAAAGTTCATAAAGTCCTGACTAGTAAGCTCTAAGGGGATGCTAGGATTGACAGAGTCCTGACTCTTTGTCAACCTGGCTACAGTACTGAAAAGAAACCTGGGATTATTCTTGTTCTCTTCTATTAATGCAGAGTAATAACTCGTTCTAGCTTTTCTAAGAGATTTTTTATAAATTAAAAGATGATTTCTCCAAGCTAAATAGATTTCATCTAAATTAGTAGAGCGCCATTTTCTTTCTAATTGACGAGTCTTCTGTTTTAAGCTACGAGTTTCTGTGTTGAACCAAGGAGTTAAAAATCTCTGATTAGACTTTTTCTTTTTTAAGGGGGCCACCAAGTCTAGAGCCTGATGCAGAGAAGCTGAAACACTATCCACCATGTTATCAATTACAGAAGGAGCAAGCTGTCTATAGCTTATTTCCGTTGTGTTGACACATGGCATAGAGGAAACAATCTGCATAAATTTGGAAACAGCATCATCTGAGAGGCATCTACTGTGATAATATTTTTCTTTAGGAGCCAAATAGTCAGAAATAGTAAAATCAAAGGTTAACAGACAATGGTCTGACAGTACAGGGTTATGAGGAGACACAACAAGATTTTCTATTTCTATGCCATATGTCAGAACAAGGTCCAATGTATGGTGGAGGTAATGAGCAGAATTTCCTACTTTCTGAGAAAACCCAATCGAGTCTAATATTGAATTAAAAGCCACATTAAGGCAGTCACTATCTACATCCACATGTATATTAAAGTCCCCTACTATAATTATTCTATCAGATTTCAGCACTAAATCAGCTAAGAAATCAGGAAATTCGGATAAAAATTCTGAATAGGTTGATGGGGGACGATAAACTATGGCAAATAAAATTGGGTTTAACCTGGAATTGCTAAAGTGCCCAACACTGAGGACCAGGCCCGCAAAGGAATTATAACATGTTTTTTGCTTTACATTAACTAGTAATTTGGAATGGTAAATTGATGCTACTCCTCCTCCACGACCAGAACTTCTGGGATTTTGACAGTTTAAATAACCAGAGGGAGTTGATTCATTTAAACCAACATAATCCTCTTGTCCTAACCAAGTCTCTGTAAGGGAAATTAAATCAATCTGATGATCAATTAACAGATCATGGACTAACAGAGACTTGGGAGTTAGAGACCTAATATTTAATAAACCACATTTAATTTTTAAATTATGAGGAGGAACAGAGGCCAAATCATTCAATTTAGAGGCTTTATGTTTAATTTGAGTTTTACCAATATTTTGCTTTATCACTTTGGGATGCTTATACATTATATTTTTATTTACTTTGGAGGGAGCAGACAACGATTCTCTGATGGGGAAGACAGGGGCTAAGCTGAAGGGTGGCGGATGAAGAGGAGCTGCAGAGAGGCGTGTAAGACTGCGACTCTGCTTCCTGGTCCTAACTCTGAGTAGTCACGGTTTTGGAAATTTGGATAAAAAAGATGCCAGATTGTTAGATAAATGAGAAGCACCATCCAAAGTGGGATGAATGCTGTCTCGTCTCATAAGACCAGGTTTTCCCCAAAAAGAGCTCCAATTGTCAATGTAGCCCACGTCATTTTTAGGACACCACACAGACAGCCAGCGGTTCAAGGATGACGAGCGACTAAACATGTCATCACTGGTCAGATTGGGGAGGGGCCCAGAGAACACTACAGTGGCAGACATCGTTTTTGCAAAGTCACACACCGATTCTATATTAAGTTTCGTGACTTCCGACTGCCGGAGACGGATGTCATTAATGCCGGCGTGAATAACAATTGTGGAATATTTACAGTTACTTTTAGCCAGCATTTTCAAATTTGACTCGATGTCGCCTGCTCTGGCCCCAGGAATGCATGTGACTATGGCCGATGGAGTCTCTAGGTTCACGTTTCTGACTACAGAGTCGCCAATGATCAGAGTTTTTTCCTCAGCGGGTGTGTCGCTGAGCGGGGAAAAACGATTAGAAACGTGAACAGGTTGGTGGTGAACCGGGGCTTTGCGACTAGGCTTCCTTCTCACCGTCACCCACCCAGTCTCCTCGCTGCAGAGGAGAGCCGGGGAATCGGTGACAGGGGGACCTAAGCTAGCTAGCTCCGCTGCAGCTAATGGGCGTCCGTCGAGATTAACTGGCGCAGACGGTGTTTCAATGCAGCGGAGCCGGGATTCCAAATCAGACAACCTCGCCTCGAGCGCCTCAAAAAGACAACATTTATTACATTTACCGTTATCACTAAAAGAGGCAGAGGTGTAGCTAAACATCTGACAGAGAGAGCACACCAGAGGAGGAGAGGAAAGAGAGCTAGTAGCCATAGCTAGTGGCTCGAGAGCTGGAGAGCAAACCACACAGGCAGACAGCAAAACAGGAAGTGACGATACGTTACCACAAGGAAGTGACGATCACTCACCGTCCTGTATATCACAATATCACGGCTTCAACTGCTGAAGTTGGGTGCGTCGCGGCTGCACATTCAATTCAATTCGGGTGGCTGGGTCCAATTCCCGGTGCATCTCCGTCTATTTTGTGGTGCGTCTGATTGTGCTCCCCACTGCAAGCTCAGTCTGCTTCCCTCTGCATTCTCTCATCAGCCGAAACACACAGGAAACTCTGTTGGACCGCGGTGTTAGATTTCTGCTGATTTCTGTTAAGCCATTCTATCGTTGTTGTTTATAATATCACTTGTTCGCGGGCTCACTGACGAAAAATTGCAAATGGCGGCCAGCAAGCGATTCTCGAAAGTCAGCGTAACGCCCACTCTTATGACGCTACGCCCAGACCAATGAATGGCCAGCAGTGGCGTGACGAAACCGTGCTGGTACCCTTCGGACCTACTCTCGATTGGTGCCGATAAAAGTGGAACAGTTCCAAAATAACAGAACTGTTAGGCCATCGGGTGCCGAATGGAAAAGCGGACAAAGGGGGCCGAACCGTGCGAAACAAGGCCAAACTGGGCCAAGTGGAAAAGCGCCTTTAGAGTCTCCAATTAACCTAACTAGTGTGGAGAGAATAACCAGGCCAAACTTTTACGAGCAGATGAAACTTTATTCCACTCTCTCTCACATTCACCAGAATCAGAAAACATCACCACCACCAGGTTGCAGGCACTCTCTTTTATATCACAGCACTAACACTTCTCTGCTACCTGGGGTGCTGCATTAACCTCTTGCACTCCGTTGTACCGCGGGCGGGCAAGTCTCTGCATCCCAGAGCGCACGAGGGCGCACTAGAGCGCCCAAAGAAAATGTCTGGACGTGGAAAGACCGGTAAAGCAAAGGCCAAGCCCAAGTCCCGATTCTCCAGGGCTGGGCTTCAGTTCCCTGTAGGCCGTGTCCACAGGCTGCTGAGGAAGGGAAACTACGCCGAGCGTGTGGGAGCCGGCGCTCCGGTGTACCTGGCTGCCGTGCTGGAGTACCTGACCGCTGAGATCCTGGAGCCGGCTGGCAACGCCGCCCGAGACAACAAGAAGACCAGGATCATCCCCCGCCACCTGCAGCTGGCCGTCAGGAACGACGAGGAGCTCAACAAGCTGCTGGGCAAAGTGACCATCGCTCAGGGTGGAGTTCTGCCCAACATCCAGGCTGTGCTGCTGCCCAAGAAGACCGAGAAGAAGTAAAGATGCTCACACCCAGAAAATTACAGAGTAATTGAAAATGAATGGCACATCCAATAGAAGCCACCATAAAATAAACCACTTGTTTATTTATTTTTATCAGATCCCTTCTGTGATCCTTTATGAGTTATAGTCATAATAGAGTATCTTGCACCTTGGGGAATGGGAGCTGTTCAGTCATCATTAGAATTTAGTTTATATGTGTAGTCTATAGTATTTCATCTTTAAACTCATTCAGTAATAGAACACATTACAAATATTTGAGACCCATTGTAGTGCTTCCTTTTATATTTTAGCAATACAAGCACAAAACACCACCCACACTTGAAACCAGGGCGACACAGCGGTGGCTAAACTTTTATTGATAACGTTATTTCACACCATCACAACAACTCAGTATCTAAACTCAGTATAAATGGTGTTGCGATTGAAAGGGTATCCAAAATTAAAATCCTTGGCGTAATAATCAATAAAAAACTGTGTTGGAAGTCACATTAATTATATTAAAGGTAAACTATGCAAATCAATCGCAATACTGCACAGAGTGAAATATTTGCTGAATCAACCCACACTATAGACTTTGTATCATTCATTAATACTCCCATACATGACATCCATCCATCCATCTTCTACCGCTTTTCCGGAGGTCCGGGTCGCAGAGGCAGCAGTTCAAGCAGAGAAGCCCAGACTTCCCTCTCCCCAGCCACCTGCTCCAGATCTTCAGAGGATACCAATACCCATACATGACATATTGTACTGAAGTATGAGGAAACACATATAAAACATATATCCAGTCTTTATGCTTCAGAAGAGAGCTATTAGAATAATAAACAAAGCTGCTTACAGGGAACCAACAAACCCACTTTTTCTTAAATTAAAAGCTCTCAGGCTGACTTCCGGTTATGGCTGCCACGTAGGACGGACGTGTCTCGCTCTGCTCTGCTCCTGGAGAAAAAAATCGGCAAATAACTCTCTCATTTGGGACAGAACGTATCCCAGCATTTGGGCGAGGATATGTCGGCGAAGCCTAAGGCTGGAAAACCAGGAAAAGGAAAAAGCGAGCCGCCGAAACAGTCCAAATTAACGGACTTTCAGGTCTGTGACGCAGCAAACAAAACTCCATATATGGCGGAGGAGGCTGGCAACGGTGCGATATCTGCGGGGAATGGCGCAGATGCGCTGATGGCTGCCATGAGATCAATGAGAGCGGACTTTTCCTCTAGATTTGATGGGATTATGACAGCGTTGGAAGGAATAAGAAAGGAATTGGGTGACTGTGTAGAACGAACGGCGCAGATGGAGCTCCGTCTCGCTAGTGCTGAAGATGACGTCACCCGTCTTCAATTAAAGGTGCGCACTTTGGAAAAAAAAAATAAATCTCTGGAAGATAATATTTTGGATTTGGAATCTCGGTCGAGACAGAATAATTTGAGGCTGGTGGGTCTTCCAGAGGAATCAGAAGGTCGGGACGTATGTTCCTTTCTGGAAAAGTGGATTCCGGAGGTGCTGGGCAGCGAGGAGTTGCAATCAGCAGTGGTTCTGGAAAAAGCACATCGTATTGGCCCACGGAGAGATAAGGGACCGCCGAGGACCTTAATTATGAAGTTTCTTAGCAACAGAGACAGGATGAAGATCTTCAACGCTGCACGTGCTAAAGGAGAGATTAAACACCAGGACCAGCAGGTGCGGTTCTACCCAGATTTGGCCACAGGAATCCAGCAATTGAGGAAGCAGTTTGATCCCGTACGTAAGGAGCTGCGCAACCTTGAGATTCGTCATGGTGTAATCTATCCTGCGAGACTGCTGACCACGTATGAGGGCAGAACCCACATCTTCAAGACCCCAGAGGAGGCGCAGGAGTTCATCAAGGAGATCAAAGAAGAAGAAGAGACTGGTGGGAGCTAAGCATGAACAAAATATAAGGTAGAATAATTAAGCATTTGCACAGGCATCTGACTGACTTGAAGTAAATAGTAAGTTTACAAAATATAGATTGTATTATATATTAAAAAAACAAAACAAAAACAAAACAAAAAAAAACAAAAAAACTATGATGTACAAAGTTGTTAAAAATTTTGGAGTTAAGTTGGAAAACTACAGAGGAGAGTTAATGTTACGTCATTAAAAGCAGTAGAGTTAGGGTGATTGGGAGGATGAAGAAGGAGTGGCTTAGGCTGTTCCCCGTGGGTGTGGAGCGGTCGATGGCTATATCGGGAGACAGAATTTTTCTTTTGATTTTGGGGGGTTTGCCACAAGTGTGGGAAGGGGAAATTTGTTTGTGTGTAGTTTGTAGGATGAATGTTCAACCACTCATGTTTTTGCTTCTCTGTATGAGCATGTTTACACTGCAAGGTAATCCCAAACTCTCTATTGATCATGGACCAAAGTGTTAATCTTAATTTAACTTCATGGAATTGCAGAGGTCTACAAAATTTAAAAAAACTTAAACAAGTTATGAATAAAATAAAGGACATGGGTTCAAGAATTGTGTTTTTACAAGAAACTCATCTGATAGAGGAGGATGTTAAAAGAATTAGGAGTAGATGGCAGGGAAGTGTATTCACCTCTTCATTTTCATCCCGAGCCAGGGGAGTTATGACTCTCATACATAAATCAGTTCCTTTTCAAGTGAAAAATGTAATTGGAGACAAATTTGGAAGATATGTAATCATTCAAGGTTCTTTGCTATTAGAAAATATAAATCTTGTGAACTTATATAGTCCCAATATAGATGATCAGAAGTTCTTTGCTAATTTATTTCTCATCTTATCATCACTTACAGGGCAACATATAATAGCAGGGGATTTTAATTGTACATTGAATCCAGGTGTGGATAGATCAACAGGACTGGATTGTACGCACATTGGATGTAGGATGACTATTAATCATTTTATGAAAGAATTGAGATTGTTAGATATATGGAGAGAAATGAAACCACAAGTTAAAGCCTATTCTTGTTATTCCAGTACCTACAAGACATTCTCACGTATTGACTATTTTTTGATTTCCACAGAATTAAGGTCCAAGATTCAAAACTGCTTTTATGATAACATCGTGATCTCTGATCATGCACCCTGTTGTCTAATATATGTAGATAAAAAATTGACAGAGGAATCAGGTAGATGGCAATTTCAGCATAAATGGCTTCAGGATGAGGAATTTGTCAAGTATATAGAAAAACAGATAGACGAGTTCTTTGACATCAATACTACACAAACATCAGCATGTGTAAAGTGGGAGGCTTTCAAAGCTTTTATTAGGGGACATATTATTAGTTATACAGGATCAAAATCTAAGAAGACTCGAGAGGAGAGAGCTAAATTGGAACATAAAATAAAAAGTCTTCAGGAAAAAGTGTATGCAGGAAGTGACCCAAGGTTGGAGAATGAATTACTGATTTTGAGAGCTGAATACGACAAAAAATCAGCGAATAGAGCTGCCTCGAGTCTTCTAAGATTGAAACAATCTTTTTATGAACAAGGTGAAAAATCAGGAAAATTATTAGCATGGCAGATTAAACAATTGGAAATTAAAACACCAATTACTAGTATTATAAGTAACGGACAGGTAATTATAGATCCTTTAGAAATTAATAGAGCCTTTAGAGATTACTATGAAAAATTATATGATACCAAAAATGAACCTGATTTAACAAAACTAAATGGGTTTTTGAACGAACTATCTATACCGTGTATTCCAAATGAAAACAGGGAGATATTGGAGTCTAAAATTAGTCAAGAAGAAGTTGGGCTAGCCATTGATAATATGAAATCAGGAAAAAGTGCAGGACCAGATGGTCTTCCAGTTGACCTTTATAAAAAATTTAAGAATAAATTAATAAAACCTTTTTTGGAAATGGTTTTAGAAGCATTTCAAAATAATAATTTACCATCATACATAAATAATGCCTTAATTATACTGCTGCCAAAACCAGGTAAGCCCTCTAATAAATGTGAAAATATGAGACCAATAAGCCTATTAAACGCCGACCTTAAGATAATCTGTAAAATTTTAGCAAGACGAATACAAGAAATTTTACCAAATATTATTAATCGAGATCAGAATGGCTTTATAAAGGGTAGACAAGGCTTCCATAATGTAAGAAGACTATTTAATATTATTTATTTTAATAAAGAAGCACCGGATACAGCTCTCCTATCATTGGACGCCGAAAAGGCCTTTGATAGAGTTGAATGGCCCTTTCTTTTTGAAGTCCTACAAAGGTTTGGACTTGGAAATAATTTCATAAAATGGGTTCAAATAATATACAATAATGCTACAGCAGAAATCCTAACAAATAACAATATTTCAAAACCAATAAAAATCAATAGAGGATGTCGACAAGGCTGTCCACTTTCACCTTTACTGTTTACTATGGCAATTGAACCTTTAGCGATAGCGATACGTTTACATTCACAAATATATGGAATTAAAGTTGGACCAACAGAACATAAAATCTCCCTGTACGCCGATGATATAATTTTGTTTATGTCGAATCTAAAAAAATCAATTCCAACCTTGTTGAATTTAATAAAGAATTTTGGGGAAATATCAGGATATAAAATAAATAAAACTAAATCTTCAATATTAATGCTAAATGAGACCCAGAGAAATTACCCAGCCCCTGAGGTAAATCAATTCAATGTTGTAAATCAGTTTAAATATTTAGGAATCCAAATTATGCCTAAGCTAGAATCAGTCGCCAGTGTCAACTATGAAGCCTTAATGTCAGATATCAATGAGTTAACTCAGAGATGGATGTCACTACCAATGTCGATGATCGGGAGAATCAATATACTTAAAAGTAATATTTTACCTAAAATACTTTATTTATTTCAATACATTCCCTTACCACCACCTTTAGATCTATTCTCAAGAATAAAAAAAAAGTTAGTGGAATTTATATGGAACAACAGGAGGGCTAGATTACGTCTGTCTTTATTATATTTACCATTTGATCGTGGAGGTCTGAAATGTCCAAATTTTATGTTGTATTATTGGTCGGCACAACTGAGGTCTATGACATATTATTTTTCATCAAATGATCTCCCTCACTGGACTGAAATGGAATCATACAATTTACCTTTACCTCTTCCCATATTCATATACTCAGATTCGGCAAAAAAATTACAAAAACAAGTTAAAAATCCATTTGTAAAGCATATGATCAAAATATGGTGTGAAGCTAAAAACTATTTAAAAGAACCACAGTTATTGTCACAATTTAGTCCAATATGGGGTAATCAATATTTTAAACCAGGGAGAGCGGACGCTGTATTTAAAGTATGGAATTTAAAAGGGATACAAAAGATTCAGGATTTATATTTGCCATGTGCAGACAACATAATGTCTTTTGAAGAGCTGAGGATCAAATTTAATCTCAATAGAACACATTTTTTTAAATATCTTCAACTTAGAAACTTTATTCGATCAAATCAAAATAAAGCTCTCACTCGACCTATTTATTCATCCTTGGAAAAAATGATGATGAAAGATAGTAAAAGAAAGGGTATTATTTCAGAGTTTTATAACTCATTGACACTATCTTCAAGTGAAAATTCACTGAAAAGATTAAACTACTGGAAAGAAGATCTGCAAATTGAAATTTCAGAGGAACAATGGGAATTGGCTTGTACAGAAGCTCAAACCAAATCAATAAATGCACGCCTTAAATTGATACATTTCAAATGGTTAATGCGGATGTATGTTACACCGGAGGAGTTAAATAGATATAACAAAAATATACCAGATACATGCACAAAATGCATGGAAAGTAAAGGAACCCTATTTCATTGTTTATGGGAATGTAGATTAATAAGAATGTTTTGGGAAGAGGTGAGGGTAACAATTGAAAAAATAATCTCAAAACAAATCATATTGAATCCTAAACTGTTTTTGTTGGGTCTGTACCCAGAAAAGCATAATTTAAATAAAAGTGAAAGAACATTCATAGACCTCAGTTTGCTTAATGCCAAAAAATGTATTGCACTATTATGGAAAAAGACTCATAGACCAGATGTGACTCAGTGGTTAAGACAGATGTTAACAAACCTTCCATTAGAAAGAATAACATATATACTGAAATCAAAGGAAATTGTGTTTGAGAATATATGGAGACCTTTTATTGATTATGTAAAAAATTTAAACATAACTCTTGAAGAAGAAGGTGAATGATGTGTGTGGACCTTGTAAATTCCAAACTGGTGAACATAATATGTATACTTATGTATTGGATTGTCTAGACTAAACAGAGGAGCATTGTTGAAGACTTGATTTTGTTGGTGGTTGTTGGTGTTTTTAGTGCATTTTTTTTTTTGTAGTACTTTAGTGTTAGTGTTTGATTGTTTGTATCATGTTTGTTAAAAAAAAAAAAAAAAAAGGTTCAATAAAGATATTGTGGAAAAAAAAAAAAAGCTCTCAGGCTGAAAGATCTGGTTGCCTTTAAAACTGCAGTAATAATGTTTAAAGCTAAGAATCTATCACTGCCCGCAAATATCCAAAAGCTGTTCCAAATAACAATATCATTTCAGAGGAACATGTATATTTCAGAAACCTTCAGTGAGAACTACCACCAAGCAACACTGTGTTTCAGTGCAAGGAGTCAGACTGTGGAACGCTTTTGGACCTGAATTAAAATCATGTACAAAGCTTGGACAATTTAAACAAAAACTAAAGGAAGAAATACTCCAAACATACACACGTGGACAAAATTGTTGGTACCCCTCTGTTAATGAAAGAAAAACCCACAATGGTCACAGCACAGTGACTACTTGTCACCCTTTAAATAGGCCGATTGACTGATTACAAGTTTGTAGACACCTGTGATGTTAATTAGAGGACACATCTTGGTTGAACATGTCCCTGTGGTCATGTTCATGTCCCTATGGCCTATTATTTTCAATCTTTTCTAGGAGTACCATCATTTTTGTCCAGGTCTGTTTCATGAGTTTGTTTTTTAAAATAATTCTGTTGAACCACAGTTCAAAAGCATTGTCTGATTTTCATTGGTTAATTTTCATAGAATTTTTGTTTATTACCACTTTTGTCAGATTCAAGTTATTTCTGTGACCACTGTGGGTTTTTCTTTCATTAACAGAGGGGTACCAACAATTTTGTCCACGGCTGTATATACAAAACGACATGTAAAATCACATAAGGATTATCATATCCAGTCTGTGTTGTGCTGTTGCTTATTTTTTGTCACGTTTTGTCTTGGCTTTGTTCTGATTTGTAATCACTCTTATTTTATTTTATTTTTGAATTCTTAGCTGGAACATGGGTGGGCAATATAAGCTGCAGCTTCAGCCATCACCCATTTCGGATAAGTTATGTTGAATTGTATAATCCGAGAAGTTAAGATAAGATAAGATAAGCCTTTATTAGTCCCACAACGGGGAAATTCCAGGATTGCAACAGCACAGGGATAGCAACACTCAGAGCAACAATCAGAAGGCAAGAAAAAAAACAAGCAAGCAAGAGCAGCTAATATACATATGTACATATTACTATAAAATATATATATACACACACACACACAGACACACAGTGCAGAGCATTGTAGCTGGATGGAATAAATATATGAATATATGAACACACAGTGCAGAGCATTGTAGCTAGATGGAATAAATATGTAAATATATAAACACCCACAGTACGGAGCATTGCAGCTAGGTGGAATAAATATGCAAGTATATAAACACACAGTGCGGAGCAATGTAGCTAGATGGAATAATATGTAGATATATAAAAACACAGTGCGGAGCATTGTAGCTAGATAAAATAAATATATAGATATATGAATATAAACACACCCAGTGCTGAGCATTGTAGCTAGATGGAATAAATATGTAAATATATAAACACACACAGTGCAGAGCATTGTTGCTAGTTCCTGGTTAAGTTCCTGTTTAATTTGACCTTATTGGATTTTTCCCCCCTTTGTTCTATTATTCTGTTCCTTTCTTTTAATCTAATCTATCCGAAATAAAGATTCATTCATTTCTCAAATATGTTTTAAACTTTCTTTAATTATCCACCACCCATTTCTGTCTTTCATCTAGGCAAGGGGAAAACGATCCACCCAAACCAGACCTTGCTTCACTATTTACAGAGATGCAGGCTGAAGAGCTGCTGAACCAGGACCAGTACGAGGGGCCGATCCAGTTGCTTCTCAGTGAGGCAGCGTGGCTGGCATGTGTGACCCATTCGTTTTTTGTTTTTTTTTTTACAGTTTGAATTTTGCACATTCTAAATAATCTGTAATTTGATGCTGATTGGAATAAACAATTTAGTGATTTGTGTGTTTGCATCATGATTTTCTATTTTGTCTGTTAAGACACCGGTGGGAAAAGAGTCAACATTACGAACCATTTAACAGTGACTTTGAAAATAATGGCTCATTCTTAAGAAAAGTAACCAACAGAATTATTTGCTGAAGACTGTAAAACAAAATAGAGACATCTGCAAAAGTACAAAGGTTTATTGTCAAAATTTCCAGGGCAATACTACATGAACACATGTATAGTTCACTGTTGATGCAGAGAATATATATTTATACAGTATCTACATGTAGTCAGCAATACTCAATACGATATATTTCCAGTTAATCCACGTATTTCTCCATGTAACCTTGTGACTGCATTATTTTAATTACTTTTAATCCTAGATCCATTTGTTTTGGCTTAAAATGCATCATAATTGTTAAATATATCTTATGCCTGTCACGTGGGATGAGACGCCGTGTCATCCGGCACTCAGACCATATTCCCCTCAGCCCTGTTCCTTCTGTGACAGCGTCTCAGCGGGCTCCCAGCTGTCAGTTATGGGACGGCTGGAGCCCAATTAACCCTCATCAGGTGAGGCGCTGCTAATGAGCATAAAAAGGAGCAGCTCTGATCATTCGGGGCTGTGACTTAGCACATCGAAGGCTGGAACCCCTAAGCCCGGCGCCAGTCCTCTGCTCGTCGTTCTACATTATTTGTAAGTGTACCACTGTATGAGTATTCGTGCTTTTTGGCCCTACGAGGCCGTGTTCCTTATCCCCTGTTCCCTATTATAATAAAACATCGCAAACTCACTGGCTCGCCCTCGGCTCTCATTGTGTGGCTCGTGAGGGCCACACGTAACAGTAAGTCACAGCCAGACGAGTTGCCGGCAGCCGTGAGTTTGCTGTTTTGGACTGTTGCCCTTACCTGTCTAGGTACCGTCGCGGAAGCATGCCGTCACGGAGGTCCCGCACTCAGGGTTCGAGTGATGTCCTCGCAGACGCCCTTGAGTGCGTGGATGACATCCTCAACACCACTTCCCTCCTTAACTTCAGTAGCGACGTGCACCGGTACTTAGACCAGGCTGAGGAGGTACTGGATTATCTTCCCCGCTTCGCCTGTCATCCTGAGGTGAGCGTGAGGAGATGGGACATAGCCGCACAGCGGGAAATACTCCGTGGGTTGGAGGGAAATCCCGGCAGGAAGCCGAAGAGGAGGAGACGTCACCCTTCGCTTCGGGATCCCGTTCCTGCCTCCGCTCCAGCCCGGGAGTTCGCGCCATCCAGAGGGTTTTCCCCAACCAGCACAACGTCACTCAGGATTCCCCCGGAGGATCTGCAGCTGACAGCTATTAAGGTCTGGGACCGAGTGGCTGCTCCACGCTCCGCTGTGCACCCGTCCTCAGTTACTAAGCTTGTTCCCCGTCCGGATCCAGTTCCGGGTCGCCGCAAGGTCTCATCCTCCCACGCAGCTGTCACTCCTGCGCCTCGTCTGAGAGGAGATCCCACAGCCTCACCTCTTGAGCCTCCTCCCTCCGCTGTCACGCCAGCACTTCGGGCCCGGCTCGTCTCGGCTGTCACCCCCTCCTCCTCGACGCGCTCCCTGGCTGCTGTGTGCATCCAGAGTCCTGACCTGGTGAGCTCCCTCCTGGAATCTACATGAGCGGCTCCCCGACATCCTCTCAGGGGGTCCTCCGTTACCGCCTGACGGGGAAAGGGAGGAGCAACATCCACTACAGCAGGCACCATTCAGCCTCCAGGAGACAGGCAAGTCCCAGTTTTTTCACATTCACCCTGTGATTTGCCCTGTCAAATTCCTGGAGGTGGAGTTCAGGGTTCGCAGCTCCCCGAACTCCCACCACCTGCTGTAGCTTTTGTCATTAATCCTGCACCCTCTTTGTCTCCCTCCGCTGAGCAGTCCCCGGCGCCAGGCCAACGTCGTGGGATGAGGAGGGGGCCTGCGGTTCTGGACAGCCTGGTTCCGGTTCCGCAGCTATGCCGTGGACGGAGGAGGAGGAGGACGGATTGCTACGTGGAGTCTGTGCCGACGACCAAGCATCCCCGGGTCTCCACGGAGGAGCGGTCCGGTCCAGCGGGATGAGGTTCTCCTGCCACCACGCCGTATGGGCTGTCGGCGTGGGCACCGGTGCCGGAGGAATCACAAGCTGCGCTGTTCATCATGCCAGCTGCGGAGCCCGACGCAGCTGAGTGGGAGCCTGACGACGACCTCCTGATGTTGGATCCCGGATTTTCGCAGTCCTGGACGGCGTCAGAACCCGAGATCAGGCAAGTGCTCTATCTTATCTTTCTTCTCCTTACCTTAGAGCACTTTAGCCTGTCTCTAGGGGAGATGAGCCGGGTGCAGCCGCCCGCTGCGTCCGAGCTTATCTCGCCGGGTTCTGGCGCTGCCGGTGATCCTGATCCCGGTTCTGTTTTCTCTCCTGAGCCTTCTCCCAGGGTCGCCGGCGAGGAGCTGCCATCACTCGTGGTGCTAGAGGGTCCAGGTTCGACATCGGAGGTTGGTTCTGGTGCGGCGCCGGCCCAATCGGGGTCCGACGTGGATTTGACGGAGACCCAATCGGGGTCCGACGTGGGTTCGCCCGAGACCCAATCGGGGTCCGACGTGGGTCCTGCACCAGCGGTGTCCAGGTTCGGTGAGGGAGCTGCAGATCTCCTGTCATCTGACGTTGGACCACCTCGTCATCAGCTCTCTCCCAAGCCTCTTCCACTAGGGCCCTTGTGGACCTCTCCCTCTCCCCTACGGGCCTGGTGGTTGTGCAACGCGGGTCGGCCGTCGGAGGGTCTGCTGTGCCCTTTCGGCTCGCTGGTGCGGCCGCCCGACCCGCCAGACTTTCTGTTCGGCAAACTGGTTCGGCCTCCCGAGGAACTGTGTTTTCTGGCCTGGGGTTCGGGTAGGCTGCCGGAACTTTTCCCTTCACCCCTGTTAGTGGTATGGACGCTGGGTGCGGGGAGACCCCCCGAACCGAAGGTCTTTTGCTGTGCTTATGTTTGGGTGGGTACAGCTAAACTGTTATTATTGTTCCGCGTTAGTGTGATTTTTGGGGGGGGTTTCCCCTCCTGTGTGAGGGATGGCTGTATAGTTAATTTTCGCCCTTGGGAGTTCTCCTTTCATTTTGGGGGCCCCGGGGTTGATTTTCGTTGTGACCTGTACATGGTTTATGGGGTATTGTGGGGTTTTTTTTCTTCCCTGTGTGTTGGGCTGTTATCGCCGCAATTTTCCTCTGCCTGAACGGGTTTTCTCTCACGTTATATTTTATGGAGTACTGTGTTTGGGTTTTTCCCTTGTACTCCATATTGGTTTATTGTCTGTTTTCTTTCCCTTCTCTGGGTTTTTTTTTCCTCATGTTGTATTTTATGGAGTATGGTGTTTGGGTTTTCCCCTTGTACTCTGTATTGGTTTATTGTCGATTGTTTTTTTTTCCCTTTCTCTGTTTTTTTTTTTTTTCCTCATGTTGTATGGAGTATTGTGTTTGGGTTTTTCCCTTTGTACTCTGTATTGGTTTATTGTTGGGGGTTTTTTCTCCCCTTTTTCTGATTCTCTCCCTCCTGACCTGCGCCCCATCCGCCGACCCTAGGTGGGGGGGGGGGGTCTTGGATGTTACGGGTCGTTCGTAGTCTGACCGTGAGGGGAGGCTGTGTCACGTGGGATGAGACGCCGTGTCATCCGGCGCTCAGACCATATTCCCCTCAGCCCTGTTCCTTCTGTGACAGCATCTCAGCGGGCTCCCAGCTGTCAGTTACGGGATGGCTGGAGCCCAATTAACCCTCATCAGCTGAGGCGCTGCTAATGAGCATAAAAAGGAGCAGCTCCGATCATTCGGGGCTGTGACTTAGCACATCGAAGGCTGGAACCCCTACGCCCGGCACCAGTCCTCTGCTCGTCGTTCTACATTATTTGTAAGTGTACCACTGTATGAGTATTTGTGCTTTTTGGCCCCACGAGGCCGTGTTCCTTATCCCCTGTTCCCTATTATAATAAAACATCGCAAACTCACTGGCTCGCCCTCGGCTCTCATTGTGTGGCTCGCGAGGGCCACACGTAACAATGCCTAACTCAGTACTGTTTACCTGTTGAAATATATATTTAACAGCTCATACGGCACCTGTTCCATGTTTTGCCACGACACCACTGGCTGGAGCAGATAAATCCCATGACGTCTCAAGAGTGTCTCCATGATTTTGACACAGATCAGAGCAATTTATTTCACAGGAAGCTAAACATTTCTACAGACATTATAGCCACTTCGCGTTCGTGAACTTGGGGTCACATCACTGCGTTGAACGTTAACGCCGACCGTTTGAAGCGATATTTTTGCCACAAGAGAGCCATCTGAAACACACACACAGAATACATATTTTAGGACCTAATATCGATAACTTGCCGACGTTACAATGTTGTACAGCAGACTTAAAAGCAAAGTAGCATTAGCAGTCATTAGCTTACCGTCATACGTGATGTAGTTCACATCCTCATGGCTTCTAAATGCTCCAGTACCTTTCCAGAGTGTGTCGTATTGCAGGTTTACCTTCTGTTCTCCGTTTTTGCCTTTATTCTGGAAAAAACAGCCAGAGAACGCAGACGCCTCGTATCCTGCCAACTTGTGTTTTGAGTAACGTTACGCTTGATTTACGCCAGTTACGCTTGTTTTATGTAGCGGGAGGGAGAGGGTTGCGCCGCCTCCCTGTAACTATTTCCCACCAAGTTCAAATGACACCCTAGTGCAGCAGAAAAACATGCGGGCCGAACTGTACCGTCCCGTACTGTGCGAAACGAGGCCAAACTGGGCCAAGTGGAAAAGCGCCTTAAAGTGGCCCCAGGTGTGAATGGTGAAAGGGTTGGGCACTGCACCAGTGGCTGCCTCATCCACTCATGTGGATGCCCTGTAATTTCCTCACTGTGGGACTAATAAAGGAATCTAAACTGACGTTAATGGGGAAAAAAGGTTTGACTTCAGAAAAAATAACCATTCAGCATGTTTATTTATACATTAAGTGAAGCATACAGCACATCAGAAAAAAATGTCATGTAGCATGAGCTTAAATAATCAGATGTTGCTGTTTTGTGGATTATAGTTGTTTTCATGTTCAAATCACTGCAGAATTCAAGCAAAAAAATTTACTTTGAACTGTTTCTGACTTGTTTCGCTTCTTCCTGAGCCGAGAAAAAAAAAAAAAGAAGCCAGGCTGAGCCACGTGCTGAAGGCTGGGATATGTTAGGGCCACAAGGATACTCTATCCTTGGTTTTCGGGGCTTTGAAGGCTGCATTTGTCGGCCACGTGTGAAGGAGCCCACGGAATGGGACAGCCTTGGACGCAGCACAGTGACGTATCTGGCCTAGAAATGCGCACTTGGAGGACGCAGAAACTGAATAAGCAACTTTCGCATTACGAGTGCGCATGTGCGGACTATGTGAGTTCAAAGTTCACGACTACCAAACATTCCGGTAGCCACCTTGCTTTTGTATAGAGACAGTACGGTCACACCTGAACAACTGCCGTTTAAAGTCTGCTTCAAGCTTTAAATCTCCGTTATGCCAGGTGCACATTGTGCCGTAGTGAAGTGTGGAACGGCATGTATCATCTAGAGCGGTGGCAAAAGCAAACTTGCAGCATACATGCGTGTAACTTCGGGACCAGCATGTGCACATATCTGCTGCCATTCATGTTATATACAGTACATTCCCCAGGGAGCTGAAAGATCCAGACGGTCGCAATTGTGGATTAAAGCAGTAAGTCTATATTATAACATACGTAATTAAACAGTGTTGTGTATTGTTCAAGTTCTAGCCTAATTGGCACGAGTCTAAACCCTGAAGTAGTAGGTACAGACAGGCAGGCCTGGATCTAGGATATAGTTCTTTGTATATTGGTAATGAAGCTTGATCTACACACACATGTAATTAAGGCCATTGATAAGTAGGCCGATATAAAATAAAATTGCAAATCATTGAAAATGTGTGGTACTTAAATTATAGTAGTATCAACCTATAGATCTAAGTAAGCAGGCTATGCCTTGTAGTGAAATTTACTCAAAATGACAAAACCAAAGTTGAGCTGTCAAACCACTCGCTTACCTGCTTTGTAGTCGTTTCAGAGTCTCGCAAGTAAGGGTGCTTGGTCCTTTGACAACAAAAAATCTGCTATGTCAGCATACATAAAGGGGGGCCATTTTGGCCAATTTCTGCAACGTCGCCACGAGTGCAAGCGCAATTAGTTTATCCTTGTGTTTGCGGGTACAACCGGGAAGACCCCCACGCATACAATATGCTCATAGATCAGGAACTTTTCATAAATGTATCGATAGAGCATGTTTGGTAGCCACGTTCCCATGATGCTTTGCGCGAGCTGAGATGCAAAAGTCGCTTATTGAGACACAGCCACAATCATTTCTACAGCAGCGCCCTCTTAGGTCTTTTCCACCAAAACGGTTCCAGTGCTTAACTGGAGCCAGAGCCTGATTAGCACCAGTTCTTTGGTTTTCCACCGCCTGAAGCACCATTCCCAGGCTCTCAAAAGTGGGGCTATCATGGCCCCAACTCCTACCTGGGCCAGTGGCAGCACCAGTTTACGTTGGTTACGTCCACAGCCATGGGCGTGATTAGCTGATGTTAGGATAAAAACTCAATAAAAACCATCTAAGTCTACTCTTCAAAGATTGTCTATGTGTGTAGATGGTTTATCCAGATTCGTTTTCAAGGAAGAGATTAGTTTACTGGAACACGTATTGATTGAAGCAAGTTGAATATAGTAGGTTACAGCGCTGGGTCAAACATTCTCTCCCTGACAGCAACAGATCGTGTCAGTTCATGAAGTCTGACTGACTATGCTGGCCCTGACCCAGAATATTTATACACAAATGAACAAAGAAGAAAGCATGCATTAACAAGATGACAGTCCAGGTGTCTGGTCCAGGGAGGATCCATTCCTGGCGCCGAATGTATCCAGATGAAGGTCACTTCACCTCCCAGGTCAGCGTAAGCCAGGCTCAGCCATTCCGTATCACAACTGTGCCTCCTTCTCATAAATCCCACGCGCTTGTTATCCTGTGTGCTGAGACAAAGGTCCACTATTTTGCAGAGAGTGAACCACACACTTGGCAATATATATTCCATTATGGTATATTGGTTATTTTACCTAGACATAAGCAGAGTACAAATATTTTGAGTCACACAAATAACTATTATATGGTTATATTGATCACACACATATTTTGAATCACACAAATAACTGTTATATGGTTATATTGATCACTTTATCCCATCAATTCCCCCCTTTTGGTCTCATCCATAATGAGACCAATAACTCAAACCCTTTAAGCACTCAAAGGCACGTCACAGTCCTCCTCATCATCATCTTTGTCTGATTCCATTCCAATTTCCACTGATCCATCAGGTTTTAATAATGGCATTTAGTATAGAGGGGGTTGTTTACTTCCCAATGCAGCGGTGATGACCCTAATGCAAAAAGATCTGATAGAAGATACACAATAGCATCCACAAAAAGCAAAAATAGCAATAACACTTACAATGGATATAATTATAGAAACAATCACATTTTTCCATTTTTCAAGCATTCTCTTCATCCATCCATCCAGGGGATTATTAATGCCAGAGGCCATTCATCATACAATCACACAGTTATGCAATTACACAGTTCACTAATTACTGATTATGTGATGATTATGATACTTATTAGCAAACAAATAAAAACCTTTAAGCAATTAATGCCTACAAAACACTCTTATTGTATAAAAAGTCACTGGTTACTGTCCTTTAAGTCCTTTCTAATGTTATCCAATGTTCTTCCTGGTTCCTCAGCGGGTGTGCACATGCTCCAGTGATACCATGTGTCCCCTTTACCTTTTAACCTCACTGCGTGTGAAGTTCTTTCCACCACTTGAAATGGTCCTGTCCACTTTGGTTCTGACCACTTCCTCTTTATGCACTTCAGGAGAACCCACTCTGGTGTGATTGGTTCTGTGGGTTTTAAATCACCTCCTGGCTCCTTCTTTTCCTGTACCTGTTGTGAGAAAGCTGACACAAGAGCTCTTAGCTGGTCATAAAATGGTTTATAGCCCTTCTTGGGCTCTTCTTCCTCACACAACTGCAATCGTGCTCCCGGTCCCGGGAACTGACGACCTGTTAAAAGTTCATAAGGAGTAAAACCTGTTAAGCTGTTAACAGAACTTCTAACCGTCAATAGGGCAATAGGCAAAGCATCCAACCAGTTCATTCTTGTCTGGCTACAGATCTTCGCAAGCTTCACCTTAATGTTTTGGTTCATCCGTTCAACCTTACCCTGAGATTGAGGGTGATAAACTGTTCCAAATGAATGTTTTAGACCTAACATTTTTTCCACCTTTTGTAGGTCTTGATTTTTGAAATGCGTTCCATTATCTGATCTAATTCTCCTAGGAAATCTGTAAGTAGGGATGTATTGATTTATCAAAAATTTGATCACTGTTTTACTGTCTTCTTTCTTTGCAGGATAAGCTTCAGGCCATCCTGTAAATGTGTCCACTGCCACTAGGAGATATCTGTATCCCCTGATTCTTTCCACCATGTCAGTATAATCTATGATTATCTCCTGACCTGGCAAAGTAGGCAATGGAAAATGACCTTGATGAACTTTAACAGTCTGTTTTGGATTGTGAGAAACACAAATGGCACAACTTTTTACAAAATTTTGTATCATATCAGGGAGGAAGGGATGCCACCAGTGACTCAAATGTCTGTTCATTTGTTTAGCTCCTACATATGCTAACCCATGAGCTTCATGTAACACATTTTCTCTGATTCCTGGGGGTAACACTGGTCTACCATCCTGTGATCTCCACAACCCTTCTTTTTCTGTGGCACCTCTCTGCTTCCACACTGTTTTTTCTTCTTTCTACCTTTACACTCACAGCGTTACCAATATAAAACAAATAGCAATTGAAGCAGTGATTAAATAGTATTCTGGGTGCACTAAGTCCAGGGAATTTCACCCCGTTTATGATTAACGTCTTAACCAAAGTGCAAGCAAACTGTTCGAGGGCGCCACTTCCCCGGGGCGTTACCCCAATTCTCGCCTTCCCGTCGGACTGTGACGGATACTCTCCGTTGTGCTGGACTTTTTCGGAGTACTAAACCGAGGGCGTCACCTATAAGACCCAGGTTTTATAGCCTTTGTCAAGGCTAAAGGAGTCCAACCCAGTTCCTGTCCTCACAAGTCACGGACCAATTTGCTCAGTCCGTGAACCTGTAGTCAGGCCGGATGACCATGAATATATACGCAGCGATATCATCCGGGCCGGAGAGCCTTTCACCTCCCTGGTCTTACAGTCTTTCTTTCACCACTCTCTCAGTCTTACAGTCTTTCTTTAATCAAGTAAGCATTCATCTTTCTTTTAACCAAGCAAGTATTCATCAAAAAACATTTACTATATTCAACTGCTTTTTAAACTAGGACACACACCAAACCGTTTGACAACACAGACTTTGGTTATAGTCAACAGCAGAACTTTGATATAACAGGCGTCTGCTTACCTCTTTTTTCAGGGCCCTTGTGTTGTCAGTCGGTGATGCAGGTCCGTTGTCCAGGCAGTCAAAGATCCAAATCAGATGATAATCTCCCCCTTTCACTGGATGAAGCCCCCAAATTGTTCGGATAAAAACTCAATAAAAACCATCTAAGTCTACTCTTCAAAGATTGTCTATGAGTGTAGATGGTTTACCCAGATTCGTTTTCAAGGAAGAGATTAGTTTACTTGGAACACGTATTTATTTAAGCAAGTTGAATATAGTAGGTTACAGTGCTGGGTCAAACATTCTGTCCCTGACAGCAACAGATCGTGTCAGTTCATGAAGTCTGACTGACTATGCTGGCCCTGACCCAGAATATTTATACACAAATGAACAAAGAAGAAAGCATGCATTAACAAGATGACAGTCCAGGTGTCTGGTCCAGGGAGGATCCGTTCCTGGCGCCGAATGTATCCAGATGAAGGTCACTTCACCTCCCAGGTCAGCGTAGGCCAGGCTCAGCCATTCCGTATCACAACTGTGCCTCCTTCTCATAAATCCCACGCGCTTGTTATCCTGCGTGCTGAGACAAAGGTCCACTATTTTGCAGAGAGTGAACCACACACTTGGCAATATATATTCCATTATGCCCATTATTCCATTACGCCCTCGGTTTAGTACTCCGAAAAAGTCCAGTGCAACAGAGAGTATCCGTCGCTGTCCGACTGGAAGGCGAGAATTGGGGTAACGCCCCGAGGAAGTGGCACCCTCGAACAGTTTGCTTGCACTTTGGTTAAGACGTTAATCATAAACGGGGTGAAATTCCCTGGACTTAGTGCACCCAGAATACTATTTAATCACTGCTTCAATTGCTATTTGTTTTATATTGGTAACACTGTGAGTGTAAAGGTAACACTCAGTTAAAAAAAAAAAAGGGGCAACAGAGGGGCGAGCGGCAGTTCTCTCTCCCATCAGCAAGGGGGGGTGAACGGCAGCTCTCTCTCTCTACTTAGCAAGGGAAGAAGCGAGCGACAGGCTTGCTCTGTAAAAAAATAGAAGTGTGAACAGTACAGAGTTGTGGAATGTGAAAGGAGGGGCTGCTGAAGGAGCATCTCTCTCTCTCTCTCTCTCTCTCTTTCTCTCTCTCTATTTCTCGCTCTCCCAAAGGGGGCGGGCGAGGGATAGCCCCCTCTCTCTCTCTCTCTCTCTCTCTCTCTCTCTCTCTCTCTCTCTGTGTCTCCTTTTGCCTCAGGGGCGGGGGAGAGGCAGGTTTGGCCTGTAGAAAAAACAGAAGTGTGAATTTTGCTCAGCTAAGTTGAAGAATGCGAAAGGCGGGGCCATGTGGCTCGCAAGAGTCAGGAGATGATGTGAACAATGTTGAGTTATGTAAAGAAAATATGAAAAAACAGTGGGATTCAACAGTGACTCAAATGCTCAGTGGTATATCACCCAAAGACAGAAGTGAGGTTAAAGCAGAATGTGATAAATTGTATCAGAAATTGATGGAAGACGGCATTCTAAATTTAAATAAGGAGGACAGTTTTGTTTTGTTTTTTTTGTTACTTATTTGTACCCGTAGGTAGACTTGGCTTGCAGTCTGGTGACAAGCCACTGGCTGCTGGTCGCTGCGTGCGCGAGCGCCCTAAACCTACATGTTTTTTTGGTGTGCAGGAGGAAACCGGAGAAATCCCGGAGTAAACCCACGCAACACGGGGAGAACATGCAAACTCCACACAGCTCACTGTTGGTCGGGGGCTGGGATCGAACCCACGATCTCATGATCCCCGCGATCCCCCGGCCGAGGGTAAAACTGTGCTGCCACAGTGCTAAACCACTGCGCCACCGTGCAGTTTGACTCAGTTGTTGATGGATTTGGAACAAAGAAGGTTGGATGGCATACAAGTTATGAAAGATATGGCTGTCACAGGATTTTTGGTGAAAAAGAGACATAAGCATCATATTGAGGACTGTGAACATGAGCGCAGGCTGATTCGTAATTTGGTTACATGCTCTGCTGCAATGGATGGTGTGAAATTGATGAAGGCACAGGTGTCTGATAAGGAGCAGAATCAGCACATGATGAAAATGGAGACAAACAGTGGTTTGATACAGGATTCAGCAGTGGTTGGCCCAGTGGGGTGTGTGAGTGAGGTGGAAAAGAATAAAGATTTTATGGTTGATAAGCAGCTGGATAAACAAAAGGGAGGGGTGCTGTCCCTCTACCCTAATTTGGGAGATTTAAAGGGGGAATTGCCCCCACCGCCATATTGCGTTAATCAGATGCCTTTGGTGAAGTTAAAAGAAGGATTAGTGGAAGTTGAGACGGTGACATCACAGAAGAAATGTGAACAGTTGAAAGGTTTGCTGGAAAGTCAGAAACAGGAAATGCAGGCAGACAGACATGAGATGGAAAAGCTGCAGGAAGAGCTTGAAAGATTGAGGTTGGAAAAGAATGTGGGAGAACGGCTGCAGAATGTTGAAGCTGGTATAACTAATTTGCAGAGACAAACAGGATTTTCAACATAGTTTATGGTCTAATACAGGCAGTGTGGAATCAGGTGTAGCAGATGATGAAGGTACAGTCTATCAAGAGATAAGCTACAGGGGTTCAAAAGATGACTGTGGTCAGTGGAGTGAACACGCAGACAGTGAGGAAATACATCTCCTTTCCCCTACAGTATTTGCTTCATCTATCCCTTATGGTCAAGATGATTTTCAGAGCAGGCAGAGGAGAGAAAGTTCAGATGCTATGACTGCAGCTCTTACAAAAATAAATAATGCACAAAAACATGAAGGCAGACCACTGCAGGAAAATAGATCATACCAACTGATAGGAGAGGCCAGAATGACAGATGAGAACAGGACATATGAGGACAGGAGAGAATTAGGAGATCAGGAGAAGCACGTGCGAGGCAGGCTTTACAGTTTCAGAAATAGAGATTTGTGTCGCAGGGTTTGGGATGGTGATGAATGTGACCCTTATACAGGCTGCCGTCTTAATTCAGCTGCACGTAGAAACACACAACAGGCCACAGAGCACCGCATACACACACAGGCACCACTGGTAATGAAAAGCAGAGACAGAACATATCAGCCATTCTCATGGACAGACATAAATGGCATTTCAGAAAAAATGCCCCCGCCCTGTGAGGGTGGAGGTCAGTGGATGACAAAATTTGATCAGTTAACTCAAGGAGTCACCGTGGCAATGGGAGATTTTAGAGCTTTGCTTGGGCGACAATTAAGTGTTGTAGAGGTCTCTCAAATTGAACAGTTGGCAGGAACCCAAACAGTTTCAGATTCAGCACCTTTCACCCCTGTAGCATCAGCCTTAGGCACAGCAATGAGGCACAAATTTCCAATTCCACCAGGAGCTTTAAGAGCTTTAACTTTTTCAATTAAGGAGAATGAGTCTCCTATGGCATTTATCAGTAGATGTAAAATGGAGTGGACAGCGGCTGCTGGCACTCATCCTAATACATCTGATTTTCAAAGGGACGTATTCAGGCAAGCAGTGTTAAAAGGAGTGCCTCAGGCAGTGAGAGAGGCCATGGACAGTAACCCTGATATTCCCAGTAGTCCTGTGGAATTGTGGGAAAGGCACTTTACACATCATATGCGTAAAGAACAGGAAAAAGCAGAAAAAGAAAAGGTTGACAGAGATAATCAAGAACTGCAACTGTTAAAATTGCAGTTACAAAAGGCAAAACAAGAAATAGCTGAGGTTAAAAAGACAAACAAACCAGCTAAGCAGTTGGTACAGCAGGCTCCGGAAATACCCTCAGGGCCAACGCCCACACCGGGAATGGCAGCTTTACCTGCCCCTGTGTACCCGGCACCCACTGGTTGGACACCCCAAACACCTTATTTCCAGGGTGTACCATGTGGTTTCAATTATTATCGGGGGGTGTCTCGTGGAAGGCGGGGTGTGAGAGGCTTTCAGGGTCGACAGGTCTTGGGCCTGAATGCATGTCATGGCTGTGGTTAAAATGGTCATTGGAGGAAGGATTGCCCAACTAATCCTTACCCACCACCAGTGGCACCAGCAAGTGCAGGACATCAAGCACCCTATGCAGCGGCAGCTCCACCTGCTGGCCAATATCCAGCATACACTTCAGCTGCGGGGGAAGTGTACCTCACACAATATGAGGAACAATGACGGGGCCCACAGAGAAAAAGTGATGTGGGAATGGCAGATCCCATGGTCACACTGAAGGTCATGGACTGTGATCTGCCTTTTCTGGTTGATACGGGGGCAACCTATTCCACTTTGAACTGTGACATTGAGCCTACACTGTTAGCGGCTAAAGCTGTGGAGGTTATTGGTTTCTCTGGGGTTCCTGAAAGACTGCCTGTAACAAAACCTTTGGACACTTGTGTTGCTGGTCAAAATGTGAAACAATGTTATGCCTGCTCAGAAAACTCTCCCACAAACCTGATGGGGAGAGACCTGCTGATTAAACTGGGGGCATCGGTGCTGTGCTCGGCCGATGGAGTCATCTTGTCATTTCCTAATGGTGTTGCTGTGAACTGTTCAGTGCAAGGACTGTCTGTGCATGGACAAATGCTGTTGAAACCTGATGTGACGCCACAAGCGCCAAATACCTGGGCTGACATTTACTGGGGCCTGTTATCGCCTGACTTGCCCTCACAGACTGGCGTGTTGCCAGTGTTCATGGCCTGGAAGCCGTGGATTGCTCTTCTTGCACCCTACACACCTCCCATTGATCCCCTACATGTCACTCTGTATTATGACAGAAATTCGGATGATGTTTATGATGATAGATTTTTCTCCCAACTGGATGGTCAAACTTGGACCATCAAATCTAGGTTTTTGTATGTAGGACAAGAGGGTGTCGCCGCAGATGCTGTATTAAGTGCAGAGCAATTACAGTGGTATGAAATGTCAGAGGAATCAGCTCCACACATTACCTTGCTCATCCATGCTAATCACCAAGAAAAAGTGTTAGGGCCTATGGTTAAAACACTGGCTGAGGCCACTGACTGGCAGATGACACAGATCCCAAATGTTGAATATTCTGCAAAATATCAGGTCTATCGCATCCAAATTGATACAACTGATGAGCTTTTGTTTGAACATCGACAAATTGAGAGAGAGCATGGTAGGGAACGCACTGATCATGAATCAGCAGCAGACATGTTGAATTCACTGCCACAAAATTTATGGTCACAGGGACCTACAGACGTTGGTAAATGTGTTAATATTTATCCCATCTCATTTCAGGTCTTACCAGGTGAACCTATTTGGCAAAATCAGTATGCTCATAAGCCTGTGGCAGAGGAGGGCATTACTGACACCATTGACGGGCTGCTTCAGGCAGGGGTATTAGAAAATTCTCACTCTGCCTGGAACACTCCTATTCTCCCAGTTGAAAAGCAAAACACCGGTAAATACCGAATGGCCCATGATTTGAGGCGTGTCAATTCACGGATTTCCACCCCCACAGTACCTGTGCCAAACCCATACACTGCTTTATCTGCTCTCACATCACAACATTCATGGTTTACATGTATTGATTTGGCTAATGCATTTTTCTGTCTTCCTTTAGCAGAGGAGTGCAGGGATTTCTTCTCATTCACCTACAAGGGCACACAGCTGCGCTACACCCGGCTACCACAGGGGTTCATCTTGTCACCAGGTATTTTCAATCAGGTCTTGAAGGAACAACTGCAAGGTTGTCCTCTCCCTCCAGGAGTAATTCTGATACAGTATGTAGATGACATATTGATAGCAGCACCAAATCCTGACAGTTGTCTGGAAGCTACAAAGAGTGTGTTGTTGAGATTGTTGGAATGTGGATTTAAAGTGTCACGGCAAAAACTACAGTGTGCAAGGCGTTATGTGTCCTTTTTGGGCCGTGTTATCACACCCACAGGTTTTGGCCTTTCTGCGTCACACAGAGATTCCATCCTTCATCACCCCAAACCATGCACTGTAAAACAAATGTTATCATTTTTGGGTCTAACAGGGTTCAGTAGACATTACATACCACAATACAGCGAAAGAACAAAACCATTGCGTGCACTGGTTAATGAACAAGGCATGAGAAGTCTTGCTGCACAGCTACTGTGAACACAGGAAGCTGAGGAAGCATTCATTGCTTTGAAAAATGAACTCTCACATGCAGCTGATTTGGCAATACCTGATTATAACAGGCGTTTTTACTTGGATGTTTCTGAAGCAGAACACACAGTAAATGGTGTTCTGTTTCAGAAAAAAGGGGGAGAAAGAAAGATACTCCTCTATGTCAGCATAATATTAGACCCAATGGAAAAAAGGCAACCAGCATGCACATGTCATGCTGCAGGAGTGGCAAAAATTTTGCAAAAAACAGCTCATGTGGTTATGGGACATCCATTGACTGTCCTGACCACACATAGCGTGATGTCATATGTAAATTCTGCAGCATTCACTATGACCTCAATCAGACAGACAAGAATGGAAAAAATCCTATCAGCACCACACATCACATTCACATATGAAGGAATAAACATGGCAGATCAGATGTTGGATGGGGAACCACATGAATGTGAGAAGAAAAAAAAAAGGGTCAGAAAAGATGTGAAGTGTTACAACTCGCCGCTCATTAGCGGCGCCAGCTGAGTGCACACCTGCACCTCGTCAGCAGCGGGGCATATAAGCCACTCTGCCCTGGGCCTCGGCCTGAAGCCGTCTGTTCCCTTCAGCTACTTGCTTTAGAGGAACCCCCTCGCCAACCAGCAAGATTGCTCACGTAAGCATACCTCCACTTGTGTTCCAGTCTCTCCCCTGTACACAGGTGGATCTTTCCCGGCGGCGGACTCCGCCTCTGCATCACCACCTCGCTGCTGCTGTCAGGTGCATCGTCAGGTCACTGTCTTCTGGACTCTCCCTTGTGCACGCCTGCCACCTGCCCTGCCAAGTAAGCCAACAAATCCCTCATTACCTGTTGTACTGGTTTGGTGCCCGTCACTTTCTCCCTGTGCTCTCTCCCCAGGGTTGTCTGGCTGTACGGTTTCCTGCCTCCGTGCCTGATGCTGACGTCTGCCACCAGTACATCCACATATCACAGACACGCATCCACTCATCCTTGTTGTTGAATAAAGCTATTGAATTCACTCTGAGCCTGCGTGTGTGTCTCCTGAGCCGTGCGCTATGTCAGTACGGCTTCAGCAGAGCGGCTCGGCGGACAGCGGGCTCGCACGCCGATTTTCCACCCTCGAGGCTCGGGTGCATTTAATAGCTCATCAGCTACAAGTGATACTTAATCAATTGACCTTAATAACTGACCGGTTAGACCATCTGGACCCCCGACAGCCGTTCCCCCTGGCTCGTCAGGGAGGTGCAGCTCCTGCTGCTTCAGCAGCCGCTCAGTCAGCCCCGGGTGCCCCAGCCCGACTCACACCCATTCCTACTCCCGCCCGCTTTAGCGGTAAGCTTGGTGGAGCGCGGGGATTCATCATGCAATGTGAGTTGGTGTTTCTGCGCGTCCCCGGGGACTTCCCCTCAGACCATAGTCGAATTGGCTATATAGGAAACCTCCTGGATGGTCGGGCACTCACCTGGGCTTATGCTGTAATGGCGAGGCCCGGTTATGCCTCTCTCACCTATGGCCAGTTCGTTAAACATTTTCTGGAAGTCTTTGATCACTCCCGTATGGAGAGTGTCCTGACCGATCCTCTCCTCAGCCTTCAGCAGGGGAGCCAATCGGCCGCAGACTACGTGACATAACGCACGGCTCAGGAGACGCACACACACAGGCTCAGAGTAGTTCAAATAGTTTATTAACAACAGGCGTGAATGAGTGCGTGTCTGCGGGGTGTAAATGTGTTGGTGGCGGCGTCCGCTTCAGACACAGAGGCAGGTGACCGTACAGCCGGGCAACCCTATGGAGAAAGCACAGGGAGAGGGTGACGGGCATACACCAACACAGGAGGGATTATGGCAAGAGAAGGACTTACTTGGATGACAGGATAGCTGGCACAGCAAGGGACGAAACCCGGGAGACAGCCACCTGGAGAGCTCGGTGCAACAGCGAGGAAAGGGCGTTGGAGAGAAGACGTCCGCCGCCGGGAAATCCACCTGTGCACAGGGGAGCAGACTGGAGAGAGAAGGTAAGGCTTCTTACCCAAACAATTGCGCTGAAGATTGTAGATGACTCACAACGGTGAGGAACGAAGTCTGACGGCTTCAGGCCGAAGCTCAGGGCGAGATGGCTCTTATCCCTCGCCGTTGATGACGAGCAGGTGCGGGAGCAGGTGGCGCCGCTGATGAATGGCGCGGCGTGACAGTACTCCCCCCTCTAGCAGCGCCTCCTGGCGATGGCTTATCTGGGTGCGCTCGGTGGAAGTCCGCGATGAGCGATGGGTCCAACACAAACGACGAGGGTACCCACTGTCGATGCTCGGGCCCATAGCCCTCCCAGTCCACCAAGTACTGCAACCCACGACCCCGGCGTCGAGAGTCCAGGATGGAGGCGACAGACCAGGCCGGATGGCCATCAATCATCCGGGGCGCGGGTTGCGCAGCAGGAGGGGGGCAAAGGGGGTCGGTGACTGCCAGCTTCACCTTCGACATGTGGAAGGTGGGATGGATGCGGAGGGAGGGGGGAATAGCCACGCACACAGCCACCGGGTTGATGATCCGGGTGATGGGATAGGGACCCATGAAGCGCTGTGCCAGCTTTCTCCTCTCGCCTTTTAGGGTGACGTCCTGGGTGGAAACGTAGACACGTTGCCCAACTCTGTACGCCGGGGCAGGTCTTCTATGCCGGTCCGCCACAGTCCTGTTGCGCTCCGCTGTGCGTAAAAGCGCATTACGCGCGGCAGCCCAGATGGAGCGGAACTGCCTGAGATGTGCTCTAACTGAGGGGACGGTTACCTCACTCTCCTGCTCTGGAAACAGCGGGGGGTCGTAACCCAGGGACGCCTTGAATGGAGACATCCCCGTAGCAGAAGAGCGAGCGGTATTATGAGCATACTCGACCCAGGCGAGATGGTTGCTCCAGGACGTTGGTTTAGATGAGGTCACACAGCGAAGCGCAGCCTCCAGCTCCTGGTTGGTCCGCTCACACTGCCCGTTGGACTGGGGGTGATGGCCGGAGGAGAGGCTCACCTTGGCTCCGATGGCGTTACAGAACGACCTCCAAACCTCGGATGAAAATTGGGGGCCCCGGTCCGAGACCACGTCCACCGGAATCCCGTGCAGCCTGACCACGTGTTGGACAAGGAGATCCGCCGTCTCCAGGGCAGTAGGGAGACCTCGCAGGGGGACGAAGTGCGCCGCCTTGGAGAAACGGTCCACGATGGTCAGGATGGAGTCAAAGGAGTTGGAAACGGGGAGACCGGTGACGAAATCCAACGCGATGTGCGACCAGGGCCTGCCAGGAACGGGCAGGGGCTGGAGCAGACCCGCTGGAGGGGCATTTCCCGACTTGCAGGTGGCACAGATAGGGCAAGCCCGGGCGTAGCGGGCTGCGTCCCTCCGCAGGCCTGGCCACCAAAAGGACCGTTGGAGGAGGTTGATCATCCGGGAGATGCCGGGATGACAGGTGAGCCGGGAGGCGTGGAGCCAGTGGATGACCTCTCCTCGGACCGCAGATAGCACGAACAGTCTTCCTTCCAGTCCGCCGCCAGGATCAGGTTCCACCTCCTGCGCCTTCCGGATCTTGCTCTTGATGTCCCAAGAGATGGCACCCACGACGCACGACCTGGGCAGGATGGTGTGGGGCGTCTCCTCAGCCCCCACGGGGGTAAACTGCCTAGAGAGGGCGTCAGGCAGGCCGTTCTTGGAGCCTGGCCTGAAGGTGATGGTAAAATGGAACCTGGCGAAGAACAAAGACCAGCGCGCCTGGCGGGCGTTCAGGCGCTTGGCAGATCGTAAATATTCTAAGTTCTTGTGGTCCGTCAGGACCACGAACGGCAGGTCCGCCCCCTCTAGCCAGTGGCGCCACTTCTGTAAGGCGAGTTTGATGGCCAGGAGCTCTCTGTCCCCCACATCGTAGTTCCTCTCCGCCGGGGACAAGCGCTGGGAGAAGAAGGCACAGGGTCGTTTGGCGCCATCATCCGGTGACCGCTGGGATAGAACTGCTCCCACTCCCGTGTCCGAGGCATCCACCTCCACTATGCACTGCAGCGCGGGGTCGACCTGGCGAAGAACCCGGGAGGAGGAGAATTCCGCCTTCAGCGCCTTAAAGGCAGCAGCGACTTCTTCTGTCCACTGGAAAGGGACCTTCGGGGACGTGAGGCGGGTCAGCGGTCCGACGATCGAGCTGAAGTTGGGCACAAAGCGGCGGTAGAAATTGGCGAAGCCAACAAATTGTTGCACCTGCTTCCGGGATGCGGGAGTAGGCCACTCCACCACCGCCTTCACCTTCTCTGGGTCTGGAAGCACCTGGTCTTGAGAGATGATGAATCCCAGGAAGGATGTGGTCCTAGCGTAGAATTCGCACTTCTCAGCCTTCACGTAGAGCCAATTCTCCAGCAGTCTTTGGAGGACCCGCCTCACATGGACCTGGTGCTCGTCCCTGGACCTGGAGAAGATAAGGATGTCGTCCAGGTAGACGAACACGAAGAGGCCGATGAAATCCCGGAGGACATCGTTGATGAGGCGCTGAAAGACGGCAGGAGCGTTGGTTAACCCGAACGGCATGACTAGGTATTCAAAGTGGCCGTTCGGGGTACGGAAGGCTGTCTTCCATTCATCTCCCTCCCGGATCCTGACGAGGTGGTAAGCGCTGCGTAGATCCAGCTTGGTAAACCAGGTCGCCCCCTGGAGGGAGTGGAAGGCAGTGTCCATGAGGGGCAGGGTGTAACGGTCCCTCTCAGTGATGTCGTTGAGCGCACGGTAGTCTATGCAGGGGCGGAGGGACCCGTCCTTTTTCCCGACGAAGAAGAACCCTGCCCCCACGGGTGACGACGATGGGCGAATTATCCCAGCGCTCAGTGATTCCTTCAGGTAGGTGTTCATTGTCTCCTTCTCTGGCGTAGACAGGCTGTAGAGCCGACCAGAAGGTAAGGGGGCCCCCTGGCGGAGGTTGATGGCACAGTCATAGGGCCGATGAGGGGGAAGAGACATAGCTTTCGCCTTGCTGAACACCATACCCAGGTCGTGAAATTCCGGAGGCACCAGAGACAGGTCCGGAGGTGCTGCGTCCGCCACAGGGGGGGAAGCGGACGGGGAGCAGGCAGCGGACTGAAGGCAGGTGCCCATACAAAACGTGCTCCATGCCGATACCCCAGCTGACTTCCAGTCCAGGACAGGGTTGTGGAGGCGTAGCCAGGGATACCCCAGGATGACGGGCGACACAGAGTTGGGCAGGACGTAGAAAACCATCTCCTCCCGGTGGTTCCCTGAGATGATGACCGGGACGGGGACGGTCTGATGTGAGACTCTCCCAAGGGAGGCACGAGAGAGATTGACCAGGGAGATGGGGTTTCTCAGTGCCTGACAGCGGATGCCCAATCGGGTTGCCAAGCTTTGTGAAATGAAGCTGCCTTCTGCGCCCGAATCCACCAGTGCGTGGGTGAGATGCCCAGTGGGGTTGTGGCAGAAATGGATGGGCAGCTTCAATTGGGTGAGGGGATTTTGCTGATTGACGTCCGTGAGGCCCCCTACAGTGACTCGCGGACCCCGCCGTTTGGCTTCTGTGGACAAAGCTCCACCGTGTGCTGTCTCCGCAATACATGCAGAGACCCAACTCACGGCGGCGTTGTCTCTCTGCCGGGGAGAGCTTTGTCCAGCCCGTCACCATCGGCTCCGACTCCTCGGGGCGCGATGGTGGCGGCGTCGCCAGGGGGCGAGCTTGGGGCAGGCGCAGCGAGGCTCCCCGAGGGCGAGAAGTAGACGACTTCCGTCCTGAGGAGCGCTCGCGCAGCCTGTTGTCCAAGCTAATGGCTAGTGAGGTTAGCTCCGCTAGCGTTCCGGGGACATCCCGTCCAGCCAGTTCATCCCTCAGATCGTCATTGAGGCTGCGGAGGAACAGGCCACAGAGGGAACGTTCGTCCCAGCCCAATTCCTCCGCTGCTACCCGGTAGTCGATAGCATAGTCCGCGGCTGACCGGCTTCCCTGCTGGAGAGCGAGAAGCCGATCGACCTGGACCGTCTCGGTGCGAGAATGGTCGAACACCTCCAGGAAGCGCCTCACGAACTCGGCATAGGTGAGGGTGGCATAACTGGGTCTCGCCATTATAGCGTAGGCCCAGGTTAAAGCGCGCCCCTCCAGGAGGTTACCTATGTAGCCGATTCGGCTGTGATCTGAGGGAAAGTCCCCGGGCACACGGTCGAACACGGACTCACACTGCATCACAAACCCCCGCGCTCCGCCGAGCTTTCCGCTAAAGCGAGCGGGGGTCGGAATTGGTGTGAGACGGGCCGGTGCCACCGGAGCTGGCTGAACGGCCGCAGGAACAGCAGGAGCTGCGCCCCCCTGGGGAGCCGGGGGGAACGGCTGCTGGGGGTCCAGATGGTCCAATCGGTTTGTTATTGCTACTAATTGGTTCAGGATCACCTGTTGTTGATAAGCGATTTGATCCACTCGAACCTCGAGAGTGGTAAGACGGTGTGCGAGCCCGCCGTCTGCCGAGCCGCTCTGCTGAAGCCGTACTGACATAACGCACGGCTCAGGAGACGCACACACACAGGCTCAGAGTAGTTCAAATAGTTTATTAACAACAGGCGTGAATGAGTGCGTGTCTGCGGGGTGTAAATGTGTTGGTGGCGGCGTCCGCTTCAGACACAGAGGCAGGTGACCGTACAGCCGGGCAACCCTATGGAGAAAGCACAGGGAGAGGGTGACGGGCATACACCAACACAGGAGGGATTATGGCAAGAGAAGGACTTACTTGGATGACAGGATAGCTGGCACAGCAAGGGACGAAACCCGGGAGACAGCCACCTGGAGAGCTCGGTGCAACAGCGAGGAAAGGGCGTTGGAGAGAAGACGTCCGCCGCCGGGAAATCCACCTGTGCACAGGGGAGCAGACTGGAGAGAGAAGGTAAGGCTTCTTACCCAAACAATTGCGCTGAAGATTGTAGATGACTCACAACGGTGAGGAACGAAGTCTGACGGCTTCAGGCCGAAGCTCAGGGCGAGATGACTCTTATCGCTCGCCGTTGATGACGAGCAGGTGCGGGAGCAGGTGGCGCCGCTGATGAATGGCGCGGCGTGACACTACGCCATTGACTTCCGGGTTACAGCGGAGGAGGTTGGCTGGGAGGAACGAGCCCTCTGCGGCATCTTCCTCCGCAGTTTAAACTCTGGTCTGAGGGATGAACTGGCTGGTCGGGACGTCCCTGAAACATTGGCAGAGCTAATTTCACTCACAATCAGCTTGGACAACCGGTTGCGCGAGCGCGCCTCAGAGCGGAAGCTGCCTTCTCGCTCTCGGGGGGTCTCGTCACGCTGGCTTCAAGCTTGCCCCCTGGCGTTACCGCCACCGGAGGTTCCCGAGGAGTCGGAGCCAATGGTGACGGGCCGGGCAAAGCTCCCCCTAGCGGAGAGACAACGCTGACGTGAGCTGGGTCTCTGCATGTATTGCGGGGACGACCAGCACACGGTGGAGCAATGCCCGGAGAAGCCAAACGGGGAGGTCCGCGAGTCACTGTAGGGGGCCTCGCGGACGCTAACCGGTCAACTCCCCTCACTCATTTGTCGCTGCCCATCCGTTTCTGCCACAACATAACAGGGCATCTCACTCATGCACTGGTGGACTCAGGCGCGGAAGGCAGCTTTATTTCACAAAGCCTGGCAACCCGATTGGGCATCCGTTGCCAGCCCCTTAAAACTCCTCTCACCCTCATCAATCTCTCCCGTGCATCTCTGGGGAAGGTGACCCACCGGACTCACCCCGTCTCTGTCATCGTCTCTGGAAATCACCGGGAGGAGATCTCCTTCTACATCTTGCCTTCTTCAGTGTCTCCAGTGATCCTGGGTTATCCGTGGCTCCGTCTCCATAACCCTGTCCTGGATTGGAAGACCGGGAAGGTAACAGCCTGGAGTACCTTTTGTATGAGCACCTGCCTCCAATCCGCTGCCTGCTTGCCATCCTCTCCTCCCGTGGTCAAGGATGCCGCGCCCCCGGACCTCTCCTTGGTGCCCGTGGAGTTTCACGACCTGGGCGCAGTCTTTAGTAAGTCCAAGGCAATGTCCCTTCCTCCACACAGGCCTTACGACTGCGCCATAAACCTCCGCCAGGGGGCGCCTCTCCCCTCGGGACGTCTCTACAGCCTGTCAGCGCCGGAGAAGGAGGCCATGAACTCTTACCTAAAGGAATCTCTCAGCGCAGGTATTATTCGCCCATCATCATCGCCATTAGGTGCAGGGTTCTTCTTCGTGGGCAAGAAGGATGGCTCTCTTCGTCCATGCATCGACTTCCGAGCCCTTAACAACATCACGGAGAAGGACCGTTACACCCTGCCCCTGACAGACACTGCCTTCCACTCCCTCCAGGGGGCGACCTGGTTTACTAAGCTGGATCTCCGCAGCGCGTACCACCTCTCTTTCAGCGCCTGATAAATGACGTTCTCCGGGACTTCATCGGCCTGTTTGTGTTCGTCTACCTGGATGATATTCTCATCTTCTCCAAGTCCAGGGATGAGCACCAGGTGCATGTGAGACGGGTCCTGCAGAGGTTACTGGAGAATCGGTTGTACGTGAAGGCGGAGAAGTGCGAGTTCTATGCCAAGAAGACGTCATTTCTCGGGTTTGTCATCTCCCATGACCAGGTGCTCCCAGACCCAGCTAAAATTAAAGCAGTGGTAGATTGGCCGACTCCCACATCTAGAAAGCAGGTGCAACAATTCGTCGGCTTTGCCAACTTCTACCGCCGCTTTGTGCCCAACTTTGGAGCCATTGTCGGCCCTCTGACCTGTCTCACCTCCCCTAAAACTCGTTTCCAGTGGACTGATGAGGCCGCGGCGGCCTTCCGGGCGCTGAAGGCGGAGTTTTCATCCTCCCGGGTCCTCAGCCAGGTCGATCCCTCTTTGCAGTGCATCGTGGAGGTCGACGCCTCGGATACGGGGGTGGGGGCGGTGCTGTCTCAGCGGTCACCTGCGGATGGGGTCAAACGGCCCTGCGCCTTCTTCTCCCGGCGCTTGTCCCTGGCGGAACGCAATTACGACGTGGGGGACAGGGAGCTTCTTGCCATCAAGCTCACGCTCCAGGAGTGGCGTCACTGGCTGGAGGGGGCCGTCCTGCCCTTCGTGGTGTTAACGGATCACAAGAATCTGGAATATTTAAGAACTGCCAAGCGCCTGAACGTCCGCCAGGCCCGTTGGTCCCTGTTTTTTGCAAGATTCTGTTTCACCATCACATTCAGGCCGGGCTCCAAGAACGGACTCCCTGATGCCCTCTCCAGGCAATTCGCCCCTGAGGATTCGGAGGGCGCTGTACATACCATCCTGCCCAGGTCGTGCATCGTGGGAGCCGTTACCTGGGAGATCGAGGATAAGGTCCGGAAGGCGCAGGAATCGGAGCCGGATCCGGGCGGCGGACCGGAGGGGAGGCTCTTTGTCCCGTCCTCCGTTCGGGGGGAGGTCATCCATTGGCTTCACATGTCCAAGCTAGCCTGCCATCCTGGGACCTCCCGAATGATTGACCTGCTCCAACGCTCCTTCTGGTGGCCGGGATTGCGCAAGGACGCTGCCCGCTACACCCGGGCCTGCCCCATCTGTGCCACCAGTAAGACCGGCAACTCTCCCCCTGCGGGTTTGCTCCAGCCCCTGCCCGTTCCTGGTAGGCCCTGGTCGCACATCGCATTGGACTTCGTCACTGGTCTTCCCGTCTCTAACAACTTCGACACTGTCCTGACCATCGTCGACCGTTTCTCCAAGGCTGCCCATTTCATGCCATTACAGGGGCTACCCTCTGCCTTGGAGACGGCAGATCTTCTCGTCCAACACGTGGTCAGGCTGCATGGGATACCAGCTGACGTGGTCTCCGACCGGGGTCCCCAATTCACCTCCGACGTCTGGCGGAGTTTCTGCAGGACATTAGGAGCCCAGGTAAGCCTCTCCTCTGGCCATCACCCCCAATCTAACGGGCAGTGTGAACGGACCAACCAGGAACTGGAGGCTGCTCTCCACTGCGTCACCGCCTCGAAGCCTGCGTCATGGAGCAGACACCTTGCCTGGGTGGAGTATGCCCACAACACCGCTCGCTCCTCAGCCACAGGGATGTCCCCCTTCAAGGTGTCCCTGGGTTACGACCCCCCTCTGTTTCCCTCGCTGGAGAACGAGTTGGCAGTCCCCACTGTTCAGGCTCACCTCAGGCGGTGTCGCTCCATCTGGACAGCCGCGTGCAATGCGCTTTTACGCACGGCGGAGCGCAATAAGGCCACGGCGGATCGGCGTGGTAGACCTGCTCCTGCCTACCGGGTGGGCCAACCGGTCTGGATATCCACGCAAGATGTGAACCTGAAGGGTGAGAGGAGGAAGTTGGCTAAACGTTTCATGGGTCCATACCCCGTCACCAAGATAATCAACCCGGTGGCAGTGCGTGTTGCTACTCTCCCCTCCCTCCGCATCCATCCCACCTTCCACGTCTCCAAGGTGAAACCGGTGGTGTCTGATCCCATCTGCCCTCCTCCTGCTGTGCCGCCCGCGCCTCGGATGATTGATGGCCATCCGGCTTGGACTGTCTCGACCATCTTGGACTCCCGACGCCGGGGTCGCGGGCTACAGTATTTGGTGGACTGGGAGGGCTATGGTCCAGAATGGAGGCAATGGGTTCGCTCCTCGTTCGTGTTGGATCGCTCTCTCGTTCCGAGTTTCACCGGAAGCACCCCGATAAACCATCGCCAGGAGGCGCTGCTAGAGGGGGGAGTACTGTTACAACTCGCCGCTCATTAGCGGCGCCAGTTGAGCGCACACCTGCACCTCGTCAGCAGCGGGGCATATAAGCCACTCTGCCCTGGGCCTCGGCCTGAAGCCGTCTGTTCCCTTCGGCTACTTGCTTCAGAGGAACCCCCTCGCTAACCAGCAAGATTGCTCACATAAGCATACCTCCACTTGTGTTCCAGTCTCTCCCCTGTGCACAGGTGGATCTTTCCCGGCGGCGGACTCCGCCTCTGCATCACCACCTCGCTGCTGCTGTCAGGTGCATCGTCAGGTCACTGTCTTCTGGACTCTCCCTTGTGCACGCCTGCCACCTGCCCTGCCAAGTAAGCCAACAAATCCCTCATTACCTGTTGTACTGGTTTGGTGCCCGTCACCTTCTCCCTGTGCTCTCTCCCCAGGGTTGTCTGGCTGTACGGTTTCCTGCCTCCATGCCTGACGCTGACGTCCGCCACCAGTACATCCACATATCACAGACACGCATCCACTCATCCTTGTTGTTGAATAAAGCTATTGAATTCACTCTGAGCCTGCGTGTGTGTCTCCTGAGCCGTGCGCTATGTCATGAAGGTGAGGATAGATTTATCTGTGACACCACTGACTGACCCAGATGAAGTTTTGTTTACAGATGGATGTTGTTTTCGTCACCCCACAGAAGGACTGAAGGCAGGATATGCAGTTGTGAGACAAAAAGCAAATGGATTTGAGGAAGTGCTGGAAGTGAAGGAGTCTGCTTTTACATCAACAGCAGCTGGTGCTCTGATGTAACGGTGATCTCCCAACACTGTTCTCCCGCTCTGGAATATCTATTCATTAACTGCAAGCCTTTTTATTCCCCGCGTGAGTTTGCTTCATTCATCCTCGCCGCTGTTTACGTCCCGCCCGACGCGGACGCGCGCGAGGCTCAGCGCGTGCTCGCGGATCACATTCAACAAACGGAGCAGACTTTCCCAGACTCTCTGGTTATTGTGGTTGGCGACTTTAACCAGAGTAACCTGAGCCACGATCTCCCCCGTTACAAACAGTTTATTAAATGCCCCACCAGAGGAAAGAACACGCTGGATCACTGTTACACTACAGTGAAGGACGCATATCGCGCTGTTCCCCGCACTGCGCTCGGACTATCTGATCACGTGATGGTCCACTTGATTCCCACATACAGACAGAGACTGAAGCTCACTAAACCTGTTGTGAGCACTACGAGGAAATGGACCAGTGAAGCTGGGGAGAAGCTGAGCACGTGCATGGAAATAACTGACTGGGGCATGTTTAAAGGAGCCACGCATGATCTGGATGAGTACACGGACACTGTGAACTCATATATCCACTTTTGTGAGGAGAGCATTCTTCCATCGCGCACCAGAGTGAGGTACTCCAATGACAAGCCCTGGTTCACTGCTAAGCTCAGACAGATCAGGAAGGAGAAGGAAGCAGCGTTGAAAAGTGGAGACAGGGACTGCTACAGGGAGGTCAAATATCGGTTTAGCAGAGAACTGAGGAGAGCTAAGTCTGTGCTCTGAGAGACTCCAGCAGCAGTTCACTGCTAACGACTCTGCTTCTGTGTGGAGAGGACTGAGGTAAATCACCAACTACCGGCCTCAGGCTTCTAAAGGTCATGATGAGAAAGCCCTTTGTCAAAGACTGTCCCAACACTATGACCGTTTTGACACCTCGTCAGCTGTGTCCATCTCCCCCCCCTCCCCCCAGCGCCACTGCCTCCACGGTCCCCACTTCATCAAAGGCGGCCCCCCTCCTCCCCCCCTGCCCTTGTCATCAGTGAGCAGGACATGCACAGACAGTTCTCCAGACTGAACCCACGCAAGGCCCCCGGCCCGGACGGCGTGTCTCCCTCCACCCTGAGACACTGTGCGGAAGAGCTGGCTCCTGTCTTCACAGATATTTTTAACACCTCCCTGAAGTTATGCCACGTGCCGACCTGCCTCAAAACCTCCACCATCATCCCTGTCCCCAAGAAGCCATGGATCACTGGACTTAACGACTACAGACCTGTAGCGCTCACCTCTGTAGTCATGAAGTCCTTTGAGCGCCTGGTCCTGCCCCACCTCAAGACCATCACCACTCCCCTCCTGGACCCACTGCAGTTTGCCTACCGAGCCAACAGGTCTGTGGACGACGCAGTCAACCTGGCCCTCCACTCCATCCTGCAGCACCTGGACTCCCCGGGAACCTACGCCGTTTGTGGACTTCAGCTCTGCATTCAACACCATCCGCCCCGCTCTGCTCCAGGACAAGCTGTCCCTGCGCAACGTGCCTGACTCCCTCTGCAGGTGGATCACCGACTTCCTGACGGACCTGAGGCAGCATGTGCGGCTGGGAAAGACTGTCTCAGACTCCGTCAGCATCAGCACCGGATCACCCCAGGGCTGTGTACTTTCCCCCCTACTCTTCTCCCTGTATACCAACTCCTGCACCTCCAGCCACCAGTCTGTCAAGCTGATCAAGTTTGCGGACGACACCACCCTCATCGGGCTCATCTCCAACGGCGACGAGTCCGTCTACAGGAGAGAGGTGGCCCAGCTGGCATCCTGGTGCAGCCACAACAACCGGCAGCTGAACGCTCTGAAGACAGTGGAGATGATCGTGGACTTCAGGAAAGTCACAACCCCTCTGCCCCCCCTTACCCTCACAGGCTCTCCCATCACCACTGCAGATTCCTTCCGCTTCCTGGGCACCACCATCACCCGGGACCTCAAGTGGGAGCCGACCATCAGCTCCCTCATCAAAAAGGCCCAGCAGAGGATGTTCTTCCTGCGGCAGCTGAGGAAGCTCAAGCTACCCACCAAGATGTTGGTGCAGTTCTACACGGCCATCATCGAGTCCATCCTCACCACCTCCATAACCATGTGGTACGCAGGAGCCACTGCCAGGGACAGACTAAGGCTGCAGCGCGTCGTGCGCACTGCTGAGAAGGTGATCGGCTGCAAGCTCCCATCCCTCCAGGACCCGGAGGCGTGCAGGCCGGATCATAGCCGATCCTTCACACCCTGGTCACGTACTGTTTGCCCCCCTCCCCTCAGGTAGAAGACTTCGGTCCATTCAGACTAAAACCTCCCGTCACATGAACAGCTTCTTCCCCTCTGCCATCAGACTACTGAACACTAAGTGACTTAGACTCTCATGCACTATGTACAGCAGCTCAACCAGACTCATGTCAATTCACTGTTTTCTTTTTGCATTACCGACTGCACTATGTGGTACTCCACAATATCTGCTCCTCGCTAATATATTTAAAATTGCTTTGACTAGTATTACTCATTCATATTCTACATTTTATTGCATGTATAGTTTTATTTCTATCTTTTATTTTTTCATGTTTAATGTTGCAGCATCGCACCGAGACAAATTCCTAGTTTGTGTACTACATGAACAATGGCAATAAATCTGATTCTGATTCGGATTCTGCTAAATGGGACATTGCAGGACAGACAATCAGCCCAGCTGGCCGAATTAACAGCTATGATCAAAGCATTGGAGTGGTCAGCAGGAAAAAAGGTCACTATTTACACAGATTCAGCTTATGTTGTCGGGTCAATTCACACAGAATTAGCGCAATGGATTAGACAAGGGTTTTTGACAACCTCTCAGACTCCTATAAAGTATGAAACCGAAATGAAAAAATTAGCAGAAGTGATAATTACCACAAGCGGTAGCAGTGGTTAAGTGCAAAGGTCATGACAACAAAACAGAAACAAATGTGGCCAGAGGTAATCATGAGGCAGACAAAGCAGCAAAAAAGGCAGCAGGATATCAGCCATCGTTAATGTTGACACAGACAGGCAAGGAGGTTCAGGACATTTTGCCACAGATTGATGTGAATATGTTAATAGATGAACAGAGAAAAGCGTCTCCTGAAGAAAAAAACAGTGTGGAAGCAGAGAGGCGCCACAGAGAAAGAGGGGTTGTGGAGAGCACAGGATGGTAGACCAGTGTTACCCCCAGGAATCAGAGAAAATGTGTTACATGAAGCTCATGGGTTAGCATATGTAGGAGCTAAACAAATGAACAGACATTTGAGTCACTGGTGGCATCCCTTCCTCCCTGATATGATACAAAATTTTGTAAAAAGTTGTGCCATTTGTGTTTCTCACAATCCAAAACAGATGGTTAAAGTTCATCAAGGCCATTTTCCATTGCCTACTTTGCCAGGTCAGGAGATAATCATAGATTATTCTGACATGGTGGAAAGAATCAGGGGATACAGATATCTCCTAGTGGCAGTGGACACATTTACAGGATGGCCTGAAGCTTATCCTGCAAAGAAAGAAGACAGTAAAACAGTGATCAAATTTTTGATAAATCAATACATCCCTACTTACGGATTTCCTAGGAGAATTAGATCAGATAAAGGAACACATTTCAAAAATCAAGACCTACAAAAGGTGGAAAAAATGTTAGGTCTAAAACATTCATTTGGAACAGTTTATCACCCTCAATCTCAGGGTAAGGTTGAACGGATGAACCAAAACATTAAGGTGAAGCTTGCAAAGATCTGTAGCCAGACAAGAATGAACTGGTTGGATGCTTTGCCTATTGCCCTATTGACGGTTAGAAGTTCTGTTAACAGCTTAACAGGTTTTACTCCTTATGAACTTTTAACAGGTCGTCAGTTCCCGGGACCGGGAGCACGATTGCAGTTGTGTAAGGAAGAAGAGCCCAAGATGGGCTATAAACCATTTTATGACCAGCTAAGAGCTCTTGTGTCAGCTTTCTCACAACAGGTACAAGAAAAGAAGGAGCCAGGAGGTGATTTAAAACCCACAGAACCAATCACAACAGAGTGGGTTCTCCTGAAGTGCATAAAGAGGAAGTGGTCAGAACCAAAGTGGACAGGACCATTTCAAGTGGTGGAAAGAACTTCACACGCAGTGAGGTTAAAAGGTAAAGGGGACACATGGTATCACTGGAGTATGTGCACACCCGCTGAGGAACCAGGAAGAACATTGGATAACATCAGAAAGGACTTAAAGGACAGTAACCAGTGACTTTTTATACAATAAAAGTGTTTTGTAGGCATTAATTGCTTAAAGGTTTTTATTTGTTTGCTAATAAGTATCATAATCATCACATAATCAGTAATTAGTGAACTGTGTAATTGCATAACTGTGTGATTGTATGACGAATGGCCTCTGGCATTAATAATCCCCTGGATGGATGGATGAAGAGAATGCTTGAAAAATGGAAAAATGTGATTGTTTCTATAATTATATCCATTGTAAGTGTTATTGCTATTTTTGCTTTTTGTGGATGCTGTTGTGTATCTTCTATCAGATCTTTTTGCATTAGGGTCATCACCGCTGCATTGGGAAGTAAACAACCCCCTCTATACTAAGTGCCATTATTAAAACCTGATGGATCAGTGGAAATTGGAATGGAATCAGACAAAGATGATGATGAGGAGGACTGTGACGTGCCTTTGAGTGCTTAAAGGGTTTGAGTTATTGGTCTCATTATGGATGAGACCAAAAGGGGGAAATTGACGGGATAAAGTGATCAATATAACCATTTAACAGTTATTTGTGTGACTCAAAATATTTGTACTCTGCTTATGTCTAGGTAAAATAACCAATATTCATTCATTGGCTCCATCGATCTCGAAAGATCATGGGGGGGTTTTGTGCCTTGGGTCATCATTCAGGGAGCTGCACCGTCGGGTGTGGCTGTAGAGGCCGATACGGGATCTGCAGGTCCTGCCGCAGCCGTTGCAGATAAATTCTTCACAGTGTAGTGGGGGTCTCGACAGTCTCCTCTGTCTGCGGAGTCTCTTCTCCCCCCAGCGAGTGTCTCTTCTCTCCTCTGCTGTTCGGATGACATCCTGGGTGATGGTCCGCCAGTTGGAGCGGACGGAGGCGGCTGACTCCAGGTTGGAGGAGTTAAAGCCTCCAGCCTTGAGGTCACGCTTGCAAACATCATTGAATCTGAGAGTTGGGCGTCCCTTTGATCTAGTTCCAGTAGCCAGCTCCCCATACAGTAAGTCTTTGGGGATGCGGCCATCCTCCATTCGGTTGACGTGGCCAAGCCATCGCAAGCGTCTCTTTGTCAGGATGGCAAACATACTGGGCACATCTGCTCTGGCCAGGACATCGATGTTGGAGACATGGTCCTGCCAAGTGATGTGCAGTAGTCTGCGAAGGCAGCGTTGGTGGAAGGCGTTCAGCTGGCGTTCCTGGCAGGAGTAGAGGGTCCATGCTTCACTGCCGTATAGGAGAGTACTCAGTACGCAGGCCATGTAGACTCTTATCTTGGTGTTGGTGGTTAGCATAGAGTTGTCCCAGACTCGCTTCGCCAGACGGGCCATCACCGTCGATGCCTTGCCGATACAGGCGTTCAGTTCGGCGTGTAGGGAGAGATTGCTGGAGATGATCGACCCGAGGTAGGTGAATTTGTCCACCACCGCAAGTGTGTGGTCGCCGATGTTGATATTGGGAGCACTGCTGACATCCTGGCCCATGACCTCAGTCTTTTTAAGGCTGATGGTGAGGCCAAACTCAGAGCAGGCACGAGCAAAGCAGTTGATGAGACGCTGGAGCGCTTCCACGGTGTGGGCAACAAGACCAGCATCATCAGCAAAGAGCAGCTCCCTGATTAGAACGCTCCGCACCTTGGTCTTTGATCTGAGGCGTGCCATGTTGAAGAGGCCTCCATCGCTCCTGGTGTGGAGAAAGACACCGTCTTCAGAGTCCCGGAAGGCGTAGCACAGAAGCAGGGAGAAAAAGATGCCAAATAGGGTAGGAGCCAGAACACAACCCTGCTTCACACCGTTCTTGATCGGGAAAGGGTCTGAGGATAATCTATCAAACTGGACAATGCCGTTCATGTCCTGGTGGAATGACTTGATCATGCTCAAAAGCTTGGGGGGACATCCAATTCATCGGAGGAGGGCAAACAGTCCATCCCTGCTAACCAAGTCAAAAGCCTTGGTCAGATCGATAAAGGCCAAAAAGAGAGGTTGTCTCTGCTCCCGGCACTTTTCTTGCAGCTGCCTCATAGAGAAGACCATATCTATGGTTGACCTGGTTGCTCTAAATCCACACTGCGCCTCTGGATACACACGTTCGGCAAGTAGTTGTAGTCTGTTGAGGACGACATGGGCAAAGGCTTTGCCAACTATGCTTAGGAGTGAGATACCGCGATAGTTGTTACAATCGCTCCGCTCCCCCTTGTTCTTGTAGAGAGTGATGATTTTGACATCACGCATATCTTGGGGCACAGCCCCTTCCTCCCAGCACTGCAGCAGGAGCTCATGGAGGTGTTTCAAGAGCGAGCTCTCCTTTGTGGTTTTAACGATTTCAGGGGGGATGTTGTCACTGCCTGGAGCCTTGCCGTTTGAGATGGAGTCTATTGCCTTGCTGAGCTCCTCGATGGTGGGTGGAGTGTCAAGCTCATCCATGACTGACAGTAGAGGGGTGTTCTCAAGGGCCGTGTTCGAGACGGTGGTTACTCTCGAGTAGAGCTCTTGGTAGTGCTCAGCCCATCTCTCCATTTGTTTACCGCGATCCTTGATGACATCTCCTGCAGCTGATTTAAGTGGGGCGGTCTTGATGACACTGGGACCGAAAGCCTTCTTCATGCCTTCGTACATTTTGCGCATGTTTCCGTGATCTGCAGAAAGCTGTATGTCCTGGCAGAGGTTAAGCCAGTAGTCGTTGGCACATCGCCTTGCAATCTTTTGTGCATTGTTCCTCACAGCGCGCAGTGTTGCAAGCGTCTGCACAGAGGGCTCCTTCTTGTGGGCAATTAGGGCTGCACGCTTGGCAGCAATTGCAGGTTCCATCTCAGCGGCTCCAGCTTCAAACCAATCCGCACTCTTCCCCACCTTTTTCCCAAAGGTACCTATGGCGGTCTCAAACACAGCCTCACGGATGTGGTTCCACCTTGCAGAAGCACAGTCGGTGGGACAGTCCGCCAGGGCTTCATTTATGACTTTAGCATAGCGTTCCCGCAGTTCAGGTACTGTAATCATAGCTGTGTTGATGCAGGGTCGGGGTTTCTGCTTGGAGCGGTTGACACGTCTGAGGCAGAGACGTACCTTAGTGGCGACCAGGGAATGGTCGGAGATACATAATATATATGATAATATACCATAATGGAATATATATTGCCAAGTGTGTGGTTCACTCTCTGCAAAATAGTGGACCTTTGTCTCAGCACACAGGATAACAAGCACCTGGGATTTATGAGAAGGAGGCACAGTTGTGATACGGAATGGCTGAGCCTGGCCTACGCTGACCTGGGAGGTGAAGTGACCTTCATCTGGATACATTCGGCGCCAGGAACGGATCCTCCCTGGACCAGACACCTGGACTGTCATCTTGTTAATGCATGCTTTCTTCTTTGTTCATTTGTGTATAAATATTCTGGGTCAGGGCCAGCACAGTTAGTCAGACTTCATGAACTGACATGATCTGTTGCTGTCAGGGAGAGAATGTTTGACCCAGTGCTGTAACCTACTATATTCAACTTGCTTAAATAAATATGTATTCCAAGTAAACTAATCTCTTCCTTGAAAACGAACCTGGATAAACCATCTACACACATAGACAATCTTTGAAGAGTAGACTTAGATGGTTTTTATTGAGTTTTTATCCTAACAGAAACTAGAACAAAAATGTTAGCGTCTTACAGAATGCTTTTTTTAATAAAGCTATCCAGCGCAAAATACACTTTTTGTGGTATCAATACTGTGTATGAATGGGTGCTTTGCATTGTGTTATGGGAGATTTTTCTACCAAAGACGCTAGTAACGTCGTCATTTTTACTATTTTGATAATATTTCCATAATCGGGCCATTTTTTTAAAAAAAATTTCACTTGTGTGTTTAATTGTGTGTTGTGTAACCGTATTTTATCTAATGCTTCTCTTACTTTATTACACAGTAACCTGGTGGAACACTACAACTTCGTTGTACTGTACAACTGTACATTGACAATAAAGCCTATTCTATTTCTATTCTTCTAGTCCATAATCAGACATGTAAGCTTTGCTAATATTGATATTGAATAAAATTGCCTTCTATGTCTGCACATTTAATGGAAGGCTTAAGTTGTACACTGCACAAACTAAAACACTTTTTTTGTATTTACAGATTTATCACAGCTGGATGATGAGGGAGAACCAGCCAGACCTGTGGTGTCCAGCTCACCTTCACCAGCACCAAGCTTGTCTTCCTCCTGCTTTTCCTCTTCTCATCAGACCAGAGTAGGACATATATGTTCAGATCATGACCGATTCACACAAAGGGGGGAGTGAATTAAACCAGTTATACACTTGAATTGAATGTTGTGATGCCACTAACAGTAAATGAATGTTGAATAGACACATTCAATCTTGGATTGACAATTCCTGCATTTTTCAGTGTGTGGTTATTTTATATTGCTTATTTTTGTACTTTAAAACAGGGAAACAGAAGTGTGACACAAACATGGACCCCCTTCTTGACTACCGGGAGAGGTCAGAGGAGAGACAGCAGGAGCAGAGCAGGAGGGAGGAGCAGCTGACCGCTGCTTTGCTGCAAAGCATCCAGAAGATGGAGGACAGTATCATTACCTTTGTTGGACTGATGGGACACATTGTGTCTTTGCTTGATGGACTGCAAACAAAGTAACTATCACAGCATTAATATTTTTGGCTGTGTGTACATAATATTTCTTATGTAGCAGTCTTAAGTTTTTGCACATTTTGTAAATAAAAGCTTTCTTTCCTCAAGTGTTTTTCTGCTTCTACATTAACCTGTTGCACTTCGGTGTACCGCGGGCGGGCATGTCTCTGCGTCCTAGGACGCACGAGGGCGTCCTAGTACGCACACTGTGCGTCCTAGGAGGCACTGAAAAAAAAACCACCTGCATTTCCCTTCTTCCACTACAGACACAGCCGCGAACAGAAAGCCAAAGGAGTGCTTTGATTGGTTTAGATGTGATTGACCTCTCATTCGACTAATAAGAGCCTTGAATTGGGTTTCTGAAACCTTGAAGAACCAATGACTGAAAAGCTAGCAAGAAGGACCCGCCTACCAACGGCTGCGAATACAGCGAGCCCATAGATATTAAATGCGAGATTGGCAGTAGGTCACTGGAGCGCGAGATTTACGGCCGCCATATTGGTACAGGAATCACAACAAATCCACAGCTCAGCTTAACGCACAACACTCTGATTAAGTCTTCATTTCTGTCACCATGGGATGAGACGCCGGGTTTTCCGGCGCTCAGACCAGTCCCTTCTCATCGCTGTCTCTCATTAGGCAGTGTTACAGGACGGCTGGGGCTCAATTAATCCTCATCAGCTGAGGCGCTGCTAATGAGGATAAAAAGGAGCAGTTGTGATCACTATGGGCTGCGACTTAAGCACTGTTATGCTGGAACCCTTACGGTAAGTGTCGAGTATTTGTTTTTAAATAATTTAATGGCGTGTTGTCAAAAATAAAGGTAAAAACTCTGATTTTCATTTGGGAGGTCACTGATTTCTGTACATGCATGACTGCCATGAGTGTAATATATATTGTAATTCAGTATCGATAGTTATGGCAATATTTCTCATGTGATATTAGTATACAGTGTTACATTGTGTTCTTTGTTACTGGGTCAGTATTGGTAGCCAATATTATCAACAATGAACTTTGGGTTCTTGTAACTAGTTTGGTAGTTACTCAATCAGAATCAGAATCAGAATCAGAATCAGCCTTATTGGCCAAGTATGCACAACACATACAAGGAATTTGACTTTGGCTAAAAACTTGCTCTCATTGTTCAGGTGGAGGATTTAAATAAGGATTCAATGACAACAGAGTATGTACAGTAAATTACAGTCTGTCCACGTTTCTATAAAAGGATGCAAATATATACAGGAATATATGCAGTTATTTACTCAGACTAACCACACTTTGCAGAAATATATGAAAAAATATACAGTCACACAGTATTTCAATGTGGACTCAAATTCAGTGATATAATGTGAATGAAGTAAAAGCAGTGTGAGAGTTATGTGCAATGTAATAATGGATGAAAAGTCATGAGTACAGCAAACAGGTAGGACTAGGTGAATGTTAGGAGTTCATCAGAGTGATGGCTTGAGGAAAGAAACTGTTCCTGTGACGGGTGGTTTTGACCTTCAGTGATCTGTAACGACGACCAGAAGATAGAAGTTCAAACAGTTTGTGGCCGGGGTGTGATGGGTCAGCACAGATGTTTCCCGCCCGTTTCCTGGTTATGGACCGATATAAGTTCTCAATGGAGGGTAGGTCGGTACCAATGATCCTCTCCGCAGACTTAATGATCCGCTGCAGTCTGGTCTTGTCCTGTTTAGTGGCAGATCCAAACCAGACAGTGATGGAAAAGCAGAGGACAGATTGGATGATGGCGGTGTAGAAGACAACCAGCAGCTCCTGAGGCAAATCAAACTTCTTGAGCTGACGCAGAAAAAACAACCTCTGCTGGGCCTTTTTCCGGACAGTGTCTATATGGGAGGACCACTTCAGGTTCCGGAAGATTGTGGTACCCAGAAACTTGAAGGAGTCCACAGTGGACACTGTGCTGTTGAGGATGGTGAGTGGGGGGAATGAAGGGGGGTGTCACCTGAAATCCACAGTCATCTCCACCGTTTTGGCTGGGTTAAGTTCAAGATGGTTCTGGCTGCACCAGAGGATCAGCTGCTCCACCTCCCGCCTGTATGCAGACTCATCATCATCCCGGATCAAACCGATGACTGTGGTGTCGTCCGCAAACTTCAGGAGCTTCACCGAAGGGTCCTCTGAGGTGCAGTCGTTGGAGTAGAGGGAGAAGAGCAGTGGGGAAAGGACACATCCTTGGGGGGCGCCAGTACTAATTTTTCGGGAGCTGGATGTAAATCTCCCTAGCTTCACCTGTTGCCACCTGTCAGTCAGAAAGCTGGAGATCCACTGGCAGGTGGAGGGGGGCACCTTGAGCTGGAGGAGTTTCTGATGAAGAATGCCTGGGATGATGGTGTTGAACGCTGAGCTGAAGTCGACAAACAGGATCCTGGCGTACGTCCCTGGGGAGTCGAGGTGTTGCAGGATGTAATGTAGTCCCATATTCACTGCATCATCCACTGACCTGTTTGACCGGTAGGCAAACTGCAGTGGGTCCATCAGGGGGCCTGTGATGACCTTCAGGTGGTTCAGCACCAATCTCTCCAAGGATTTCATGACCACAGAGGTCAGGGCAACAGGTCTGTAGTCGTTTAATCCTGTAATAGAGGGTTTCTTGGGAACTGGAATGATGATGGAGCGTTTGAAGCAGGAAGGCACTTCACGCAGCTCCAGTGATCTGTTAAAGATCCGGGTGAAGATGGGGGCCAACTCGTTGGAGCAGACTCTCAGGCAGGACGGAGACACACCATCAGGTCCTGCAGCCTTCCAAATAGCGTGAGGATAGTTTTTCTTTTTCCTGTATACACTTTTTATCAAACCGTCTTTACACAATAATTACACATATGTGTACAAACATCTACCTCCTGTACCAGACCAACATCATGAAGGTTTGCAGATAGTAATTTACAGATATTGTGGCACATATGTTTGGTTCATATTTCCCACAAGAGTGTGGCACATATGTCTGGTTCATATCTCCCACAAATGTATGGCTTATGTGGATTAGGGCTTCACATCTGGAGGAACAAAGAGTCTGGATCGATGGGGGCCGACAGGAGATGTCGAGGAGGTGTGAAGTCAGACCCTTGTCTCAGAGAGGAGGCCCTGGGGGCATCCCCGGAACATCGGAGAATAAGAGACAATGGTGAATCTTCAGAGACTTGCATTGTGATTAAATGTTTGCAGAAGCACCATGTGACTTGAGTTCTTAATCCCCCGGAGGTATAAGAATGTGATGTGACATGATTCTGCCTCTTCTTTCTATTTGAGAATGTTGGATGATTGTGTTCTGCAATAAAGCCGAACCTGAGGAATGAACTCAGTCTCATCATTGAACACAACTTCCACAATATGTTATTTGAAAATTGAAACTTTACAGATAGAATTTTACATTACCTATTTCACATTTATCTATTACAGGGAGGGCGTACAAGAAGATCTGGTGATGATTAATGCAGTCATATCTCATAGACATTACTATTTCTGTCTTATATTACATTTTGCCTGACATTACTATAAATATTTGCTATGATGGATAGGAGGGGACAGGGTGGATATTACGTGTGATGATGGTGATGACGATGGGCTGGGCTCTGGGTTAAATTAATAAAGCCTACATCTACTGCTTTAAACTGTGTTTTGATTCAATTAACACTTCACCTCACTTTGCAATTGATTAATATGAGCTTGCTGCTTTCATGTTGAGTGCATTATTCTATGCAATAAATTTAATAAATTTGTAATGAACATTGGTGTATTGTATAAATTTGTTATGTGGGCCTAAAATCAATAAGAATTTCAAATTGATTTTAAACAACTGCTATACAGATCCAGGTAGATGGGGGGGGGGGGGAGTGTATAATGTCTGTCTAGTTAAATGAAGAAACTTGAATAATTGATTTGTAATTTTTTTTATTCTCTTTATTTATTTCAAAGTTGACATATCTAGGCCAATTTGTATAGCACAGGCTGAAATATTTCTTTGATAAACATTTTTGACAATTGGGGGGGGGCAATAAGCTGGTTGCCTGGGGTGGCAAATATAACAAATACAGCCCAGGACAAAGTATGAATTAATCAATTTCGGCCATATATTTATGCATAAATGGCCACAATGAAAGAGGTAGGCTTAATTATTAATCAGGGGGTATGGTAACTTCTTTTTCAGCTCATTTGACAGTTCTTGATTGAGACACTGCAAAATGCCATAATTTAATAATTATGAAGCTCTTAAACACCTAATATTTATGCAGATTATGCTGAAAGTAAACCACTATGCGCTGTGTTGTAAACATGTTCACTGAAGCCTGTCAAACGTTTAACAAAGGAGAATGACCCAAGCAGCTGTCTGCACTGGATCACAGGGATGTGCTACAGATATCCTGTACCAAGATGGCGGACGCGCGTCACGCCACCGCAAGCACAGACTGGCCAGAGTTGCCAATCTAGCATTTGATATCTATGAGCGAGCCACTTGAAGCACAGAAGTTCGAAAGCTGTTTTGTGTAAGGCTGGGTGACACACAGGTGTTCGCCAATCTTTTTTTCTAACTACTGTTCTTATTTGTTTTGAAAAATCATTCGCCAAAACCGCAATCATGGAAGCGCAAAACCGCAATCATGGAATTATGGTTTGACCGGGTCGCGAGACCAGAACCACGAGTCCGTAACAAGCGGACCAGCCTCATGTTCGTCTGACAATGAGAAAGAGAAGTTCGCCAGCTACGCTGCTGTTGTGAACAGGTAAGTGTTATAAGCTAAATTATTCTTTATCCCTGAAAACTGTGATCAAAAAGAGCCCAAAATGAAGCTTCTATATTGAATCATTCAAAAGTTAGACGTTTTTCCAAACTGTGCCATTTGGCACAGTTCAAAAACGCCTGGGAACAACCTGAGAACAAAGCTGTGTAATATATTCATTTTTTGTGGTATTGTTACAAAATTTTGACCTCAGCTGGATAACACTTGGTTCTACATTTCTGTTGCATTTTCCAGCCCGGATCTGAAGCTGTGTGTTATTTGCAAGCATTTGTATCCAAAAAAACACCCAGGCGAAATTTATTTTCTTCAAGTTCACTATGTTTAGATGACTGTTACTCAGTGGCCGGAGCACTTAGAGAGATTATGACTGTTTTGCCAAAAAATTCAAAGTGTTTTCTTTTAAATGAGACCAACCCCATGAAGATGTTGCAAAGGGTTGAAGAACAGCTTTTGATTTACTTTGGGCACGTTATTTTTTGATGTTTTTAGGGAAATTGACCAGAGTGCAAGGGGTTAATTATTATCCTCACACCAAACATATGCATGAAATTGTAAAGCTATTTAGGATAAACAATGCAAATCACTATAACATTGTAGTGGTTTGGAAGTGAAAGTACAAGTACTGAATTACTGCACTTAAGTTAATTTTTTCAGGTATTGGACAATATATCAGGTATTTGTGGACTTACTCATATTTTTGACAACTTTTTCACATTTTCTAAAGAACAAGCAGCAGCAAACTTTAAACCTATGCACTTTTTCTGTGGAAAATGTTCCAAGTTGCCAGCTTCAGAAATGATAATGAGTGTGGCGGGTTGATTCAACCCCCCACAACACACAGTCAACTCGTTACTCCTGGGTTTTTTCCGCTGCATGCTGAGTTTACAGCTGTGAGGTTAAAGTGTCATCCATGCATTGTGTTCATGCATCCTGTCTGTACCTCTGATATGCAAATGCCCAGATCGACTGCTGTGAATGTCTTTGATGTATTGTCTGAGTTGGGTATATATGCTGCACTGTTCTGTAAATCTGCCTCTCATTCACTGACTCCTTCAACTGCTGCAGACACGCACTTTGTGTCTCCTCTCTGAGAGCCTGAGGACATCACCTCAGCCCGCAGCACGAGGGCTGGGGAGGTGTTCCGATGAAGGCGGTATGATTCAATAAACCAACTAAAAACTCTATCGCTGCCTTTATTTTATCATGCCGCTTCAATGAGTTTATTGTGGGGAACCCACTCAGTAGTTTTCCCTCAGACTGAAGTGGCAGATCAAAGGTGGGGAGGGTGGGGAGTGATATGTTAGTGCAGCACCCCAGGTAGCAGAGAAGTGTTAGTGCTGTGATATAAAAGAGAGTGCCTGCAACCTGGGGGGACGTTTTTCTGATTCTGGTGAATGTGAGAGAAAGTGGAATAAAGCTTCATCTGCTCGGAAAAGTTTGGCCTGGTTATTCTCTCCACACGATATTCTTTTGCCAACGTACCACATGACATTCTGCCAGTTCTGGACAAGATCATTTCTGGGGAAAGTACTTTTAACTTTTACACTTTACAGTCTGTCTCTTGTTACCCCTACATGAATAAAAACTGGAATCAGTAGTTTAACCAGAATAGATGACATACAAGTACAGAAGGGTATACCTTTAACAACTCTGTAAATGTGCCTAAAAAATATATAAATACTTCAAAACAGAGTACACTGTTTGTACATTGTACATTGGAGTCTTGAGTATTTTTTATCATGTCTATGGTCAGCTTCATGTGTGCCTGTGTTTGTGTTTATGTTGAATGTAATTGTGGCTTGTAAATATGGATGTCACTAGACTGCAAAACAAATCTACCTACGGGTACAAATAAAGTAACCTGAACCTGAACACTGAGGACTGATTGTCAGCTGAATGTTTTATTCATAATTATTTTGAACTATTTCACATGTTATATTTTGTGAATGATATGTCAGGCGTTAAACAGGTTACTGCTCCCCACTGTTAAAATACTCCATTAAAGCTGCTCTAAAGTCAGTCTACCCTGGCTTGGTCAGGTAGTGGTTGAACTGGAGGCTGACTTGTCTGTGAATTTTTGCCTCGGGCTCCAACAAGCTCTAGAACCGCCCCTGTTTTTAAGCTCTATAGGCTCCGCCCCCTCTTGTCCACCGCCCTGCTACCCCAGTGGGGCAGGTTTACCGTTTGAAAACAGCCGAGTGGAGCGAGGTCCACATCCGTGGCACGGGTGATACAGGATGAGCTCTGCTTTACCGGTTTAAGCTTCCCCGTGTCCAGCGCCCATAAGCCTGAGGATACTGTTATGGTCTCGGAGAATGGAAACAGACGACGTGTCGGTTAGAGAGCAACTTTTCCACAACCGTGTCCGAGAGTCCCTAGTAAGTACACCAGACGAACTCGACCGCTGGTTATTATGCATATGAGGGACGCCGTAAACAGTAGTTAAATCACACCGTGGATATCACGGTTTTTTTTTTCTTTACTTTGACCTAGCGTTTTAAAGAACTGTCACTTGTGAAATCTTTGTGTCTTATGTTTTAACACAAATCACTGCGTGCCTTTTAATGTACGATAGCATTTTACCTGTGTTTTCCAGCTGGAGTTTACGACTTTAAATGCATACGTGACGGTTTTGCTTTGTCAGTACCGGTACTGCATTTTGCCTGTGCTGTCTATTGTCTTTGTCAGTGTATGGCTCCGTTTAATGTAAACCAGAAGAAACTTACGCTTTGTACCCTCCACGGTTACAGCCAATGATAAGACAGCAGACCTTTAACCCCCCCCAAAGGCACACTCACATCTCAAAGGTTCTTCCTTTTTGCTGAGACTGGAGATGTTCCTGAACAATCATATCTTGCCGTAAAGAACAGTTCTAAACACTGTTGTTCTGCTGCATGTTTTTAACATCAGAGGATGGCCGTAGTAGACTTCGAGAGGAAGCTGAACAAAACAGAGCTGCTGAAAGCCAGCAAATGTTAGTATTTACTTTTTGGGGGAAAAAAAATGTTGGTTCCAGTGAGAGATGGAATCGGTGGCTGCAAATGAGACAGGCATGTTGATTTGACGCCAGATGAGCTTTGCTGAGCTGGATTTTGCATGCAGTATAAGCCAGGCCAAAAAAGTAACATGGCAGTTTTTCAATTCAAGATTATGCTTGGAAATTGTTATTGTGGGGCTCAGCCTTTGAGGAAGATGATGAGTTCTGTTATTTGCTTTCAAACTGGATTTGTAACCATAATCAAAATTCTTTCTCCCTTCCTGTCTAAAAGATATTTATATTTTTCGGTGCATACTACGCCAGTTTTAGAATGGTTGCACTGGCTCCCCATGCGTTTTAGGATCGATTTTTAAGGTTCTCTTAGTAATTTTTAAATGCCTCAGTGGTCTTGGGCCTTCTTACTGTATCTAGCTGAGTTGCTCTAGCCCTCGCAAACTCTGAGGTCCTCTGGTACTGGCGTTTTAATGGTTCCCAAAGTCAAGACCAAGACCTTGGTGAAGCTTCTTTTCACTATTATGGTCCTCGTCTATGGAACAGCCTCCCAGAGAGCCTCAGGGCCGCAGAGTCAATAGATGTTTTAAGAACAGGCTCAAGACCCACCTTTTTAATTTGGCTTTGAATATTTAGGGCGCATATATGGCATGCTTGTATGGTACGCATTTTCTCCCACATGTATTTAGTAGGCATGACGGTGCATACTCTACAGGTTCAAACGTCCGAAGGGACATGCCCCAGCAAGGACCTCGGCAGGTGTGAGGTGGTTGCTGGGGAGACGGGAAGTCAGAGACAATGTCCCAGCAGGAGCCCCCGAGGCGGAGAAGAGAACAGAGACGCCAACGAGCCTCGGAGGCTATATGTTACTGAAGGACTGTGGGTTCATATGTTTACTGAACTGACTGTGGGTTGAAGGTGTGATATATTTGATGTGGGGGGTTTTGTGTCTCTGGGGGTATAAGAGCTGGGAGGGAAGCTTGTCCTGTCTCTTTTGTTGAGATACTTGATGTTAGAGGATGAGACTCCAAATAAAACTTTCCTGAGAAATAAACTCAGTCTCGTTTGTGAAGGCATCCTCTACACATGGCAGTTTTTCAATTCAAGATTATGCTTGGAAATTGTTATTGTGGGGCTCAGCCTTTGAGGAAGATGATGAGTTCTGTTATTTGCTTTCAAACTGGATTTGTAACCATAATCACAATTCTTTCTCCCTTCCTGTCTAAAAGATATTTATATTTTTCGGTGCATACTACGCCAGTTTTAGAATGGTTGCACTGGCTCCCCGTGCGTTTTAGGATCGATTTTAAGGTTCTCTTAGTAATTTTTAAATGCCTCAGTGGTCTTGGGCCTTCTTACTGTATCTAGCTGAGTTGCTCTAGCCCTCGCAAACTCTGAGGTCCTCTGGTACTGGCGTTTTAATGGTTCCCAAAGTCAAGACCAAGACCTTGGTGAGGCTTCTTTTCACTATTATGGTCCTCGTCTATGGAACAGCCTCCCAGAGAGCCTCAGGGCCGCAGAGTCAATAGATGTTTTAAGAACAGGCTCAAGACCCACCTTTTTAATTTGGCTTTGAATAAACCTGTTTAACTATTAGGCAGGGCGGTGGGGGAGTAGTTAGCACGGCGACAGCACTGCAACTCACCCTTGGCCGGGGAATCGTGGGTTCGATCCCAGCCCCCGACCAACAGTGATCTGTGTGGAGTTTGCATGGTCTCCCCGTGTCTGCGTGGGTTTACTCCGGGATTTCTCCGGTTTCCTTCCACATGACAAAAACATGCAAGTTAGGTTAATTGGCATCAAACTGGGGATTCTAAATTGTCCTTAGGTATGACTGTGAGAGTGAATGGTTGACTGTCTCTCTGTGTTGGCCCTGCGATGGACTGATGATCTGTCCAGGGTGTACCCTGCCTCTCGCCTAAAGATGCTGGGATAGGCTTCAGCCCCCCCGTGACCCAAAAAGGATTAAGCGGAAGAAGATGGATGGATGGATGAATGTTTAACTAATACTGAAGTAGTCATTTATGTTCCATTGTTTTATGTTCTTTTTGGTGCCATTTGTTCTTAGATTTTCTCATCTTCTTATTGATGTGTTTAGTTCAGGTTTTTTTTTAAGTATGGTTTTTTTTTTAGTTCCTGTTTTTATGTGTTCTTAGTTCTTTAAATTTTGGCTTTTAACAAATTGTTTAACCTGTTGAACTCTGGTCAGTTTCCCTAAAAATGCCTAAAAATAACATGCCCAAAGTAAATCAAAAGCTGTTCTTCAACCCTTTGCAGCATCTTCATGGGGTTGGTCTCATTTAAAAGAAAACACTCTGAATTATTTGGCAAAACAGTCATAATCTCTCTAAGTGCTCCTGCCACTGAGTAACGGTCATCTAAACATACTGAATTTGAAGAAAATAAAGTTCGCCTGGGTGTTTTTTTTTAGATACAGATGCTTGCAAATAACACACAGCTGTCAGATACTGGCTGGAAAATGCAACAGAAATGTAGAACCAAGTGTTATCAAGCTGAGGTCAAAATTTTGTAACAGTACCACAAAAAATGAATATATTGCACAGCTTTTTTCTCAGGTTGTTCCCAGGCATTTTTGAACTGTGCCAAATGGCACAGTTTTGAAAAACATCTATAACTTTTGAATGCTTCAACATAGAAGCTTCATCTTGGGCTCAAATGAAAGGTGACACTCAGGGCTGTGTGTGTGTGGGGGGGGGGTTGTTCATTCATGAATGAATGAATGAACAAACAAACCCCCCACACACAAAGAAACATGCCACGTAAAAAATGTGTGGCCTTTTATTTTATTTACAAGAAAAAATAACCTACAGTGCAATAAAAATTATACTAAAATATCTGCAATGTACAGGATAATACCCCTCCCCCGCTACAGAGGAGCTCGGCGCACAAAAAAACTTGTGGCCATGACGGACCGTTGTAATTACCGATCGGTCAAAAGTCATTTTTATTACTATTTTCATTGATAAAAAATAATTTAGCTTATAACACTTACCTGTCCACAACAGCAGTGTCGTTGGCGAACATCTGTTCCTCATTGTCAGACGAACATGAAGCTGGTCCGGTTGTTACGGACTCGTGGTTCTGGTCACCCGACCCGGTCAAACCATCTCCGCTTCCATGATTGCGGTTTTTGCGAACCATTTTTCAAAACAAATAAGAATGGTAGTAATAAAAAAAGACTGGGTAATGGCTGAGAGTGGCTAACGCTACCGTAATACACGGGTCTCAATGTGAGTCACCCAGCGGCTTAGGCAAAAAAGATTTTACGCACGGCGACGCACACGTTTCAGTCGTCGAACTTCTCTGCTTCAATTGGCTCGTTGTATTCGCGGTCGTTGGTAGGCAGGTCCTTCTTGCTAGGTTTTCAGTCATTGGTTCTTCAAGGTTTCAGAAACCCAATTCAAGGCTCTTATTAGTCGAATGAGAGGTCAATCAAATCTAAACCAATCAAACAGTTCTTTGGCTTTCTGTTCGCGGCTGTGTCTGTACTGGATGAACGGAAATGCAGCTTTTTTTTTTCAGTGCGCACTGAGACCCTGGAGTTCAACAGGTTAACCTTTATTGAAGTAGTCATTTATGTTCCATTGTTTTTACATTCTTCTTAGCTCCATTTGCTTTTAGATTTTCTTATTTTGATGTGTTCTTAGCTCAGTTTCTAAGGTATGGGTCTTTAGTTCTCTTTGCTCTTTGTGTTCTTAGTTTTATTTTGTATTTGTGTTTTAGCTCCAGTGTTTCCTCAGGATGGTTGTTCCTTCACGTGGCGCCTCGGTGCCGAGCAATGTCTCCTTTATTTTATATGTTGTGGAGAGAGGAATAACCAGGCAGAGAGACCCAGATCATATCAGGCTTTATTCAACTCTCTCTCACATTTTTCTAAAAACACAAGCAACAGAAGAGTAACAGATCTCAGACACCTCTGCTCTTAAATAATACCACTCGGTCAGCCTTCTCTATGTGCTGCATTAACATCAAAGCGTTTGTAATTCCCATTCTCTTTGTCACTGTTCACATCAACACACCACCCCCGCATCCACACACAAACCCCCCATAACGATTCCTTTTTGTCTTCAAGTCTGAGTGTAAATATACTGAGGTGGATTTCCACCCCCCCCCCCCACCCCCAGACTCCGACTGAGCCTTGACTCTCATGTCCTTTGGGCTTCAGCTTACGTCCGTAGCGGCTGTAACGTGGAGTGTGCGGCTTCGAGGTTGCGGGTGCATCCGTCTGTGGGGGGACATTGGGAGGGGGGAAAACATCATCAGCACGCCCTTATGACTGATCTGATGAGTCATTTACCTGGGGAGTTCTCAGTGGGGGTTGTCCACACTGAGGAGTTCGGGCCAATACCACTTGCTCGTCTGATAACACGAAAGCGGGCTTAAGCCTGTCTATACAGTTTCTCTGCGTCCCCCCAAGTCTAACACAAGATGTTTCTCCCCGGGTTCCAGCACTCTGAACGGGCCATCGTACGGCGGGCGCAAGGGGGTCCGGTGAGCATCGTGCCTGACAAATACGAACGCCGCGTCCTTCAAGGCCTTTGGCACAAAAGCGCGTGGAAAACAGTGGTGGACTGGACCGGGTAACGTCCCTGCCACTGCTGTACGCGGGGATGGATCGGTGTTCAGCACAGGGCTGTCCGGCAAAAGTTCCCCTGGGAGCCGCAGCGGCTGGGAAAAAGCCAGCTCTGCTGTGGAGGCCGCCAAATCCTCCTTCGGCGCTGAACGCAACCCTAATAGAACCCACGGCAACGGGTCCACCCAATTTGCATCCATAAGCAAAGCCCTGAGCGCTGCTTTAAGCAATCTATGGAAACGCTCACATAACCCATTGGCCTGTGGGTTGTACGCGGTCGTGCAATGAAGTGAGATGCCCAGGCTCTGGGCCATGGTGGACCAGAGGTTGGAAACAAATTGCAAGCCCCGATCGGACGTGATATCTGAAGGGGCACTGAAACATGCCACCCATGTCGTCAAAAAAGCGCATGCAACTTCTGCGGACGTGGTGGAAGCTAGTGGGACTGCTTCGGGCCAGCGCATGGTGCGGTCCACCACTGTCAGGAGGTGCGTGAACTCTTGCGATGGCAGGAGGGGGCCCACAAGGTCCATGTGAACGTGGTCAAACCGCTTAGCTGAGATATGGAACTGCTCCAAGGGGGTCTTTTTGTGCCTGTGCACTTTGGCTCGCTGGCACGCTACGCAGGCTGCAGCCGACTCTTTCACCTGTTTGCACGGGCTCGGCCAGACGAACTTTGCTCCCACTATTTTGACTGACGCGCACACTCCTAGGTGCGCCAGGGAGTGAACCGACTCAAAAACGTGGCAGCGCCAAGCGCGTGGGACCACCAGGCACGGGCGGCCCGTGGAGACGTCACAGATTAAGGGGGACCCCCCGTCTTGCAGTACTCTGCTCTCCAGCCTTAACCCTGTTGGTCCAGACTGGAGCGCGCAAACGTCCGCATCACCGATCTGCTCAGCAGCCATGGCCGTGTAATCTATCCCCACGTAGACTGGGGCCACTAATGCGCATGAGAGGCAGTCCGCCACCACGTTGAGTTTACCGGCCATATGCTGAATGTCGGTTGTAAACTCCAAGATTGCGGCCAGCTGTCTCTGCTGCCGGGCCAACCATGGTTCCAAAACCTTGGCCATCGCGTACGTTAGCGGCTTGTGGTCTACGAACGCAGTGAAGGTGGGTGCGCCTTTCCAGTCAGAACTGGAAGTGGTGTATGGCCAGGTGGAGAACCAGTAACTCTCTGTCGAATGCACTGTATTTACACTCACTGTCGCACAAAGACCTGCTAAAAAAGGCGAGCAGCTGCCAAGAACCGGCGACATGCTGCTCCACGACAGCCCCTATGGCCACGTCCGAGGCGTCTGTAGTGAGTGCTATCCGAGCCGCTGGGTCCGGGTGTGCCAGCAGTGCGGCGTTCGCCAGAGCTGTTTTAACCTCGGAAAACACCTGCTCCCGCTCAGGAGTCCAGTCGACTCTGTCCGCCAGCTTCCGTTTCTTAAGCGCGGCGTACAACGGCTGCATAAGCTGGGCTGCGCGGGGGAGGAAACGATTTTAGAAGTTAACCATCCCCAAAAATTCCTGCAGCGCTCTGACCGTCTGAGGCCGGGGAAAATTCGCCACAGCGTGCACCTTGTCCGGCAAGGGTATCGCGCCCTCCGGTGAGATGCGGTGTCCCAAAAATCGATCCCCGCCACTCCAAACTGGCACTTCGCCGGGTTGATTATTAACCCGTGCTCCTCCAACCTCTGGAAAACTGTCCTGAGGTGGGTTATGTGTTCGACCTCGGACGCGCTGGCCACGAGGATGTCATCCAGGTAGATGAATACAAATGGCAGATCGCGCAACACCGTATCCATCATGCGTTGGAATGTCTGCGCCGCGCCTTTTAACCCGAAAGGCATGCGTAAAACCTCAAACAGGCCATACGGGGTTATTACTGCAGTTTTAGGTATGTCCTCAGCGTGCACTGGGACCTGGTGGTAACTGCGGACCAGGTCTCTCTTGGAAAAAATGCGTGCCCCGGTGAGGTGAACGGAAAAGTCCTGAATATGAGGGATGGGGTAGCAGTCGTGCACTGTGGCATTGTTTAATCTGCGGAAATCTCTGCACGGTCGCCACTATCCCTCAGCGTTAGGAACCATATGTAGCGGGGATGCCCATGGGCTGTTTGAGCACCTGATGATGCCCAGCTTTTAACAGTTGGCAAACTCCTCACGCGCTATGGCCAGTTTAGCTGCGTCCAGGCACTGAGGTCGTGCGACAACGGGTGGCCCCGTAGTGGTAATGAAGTGCTCCACCCCATGTTTTGTGACAGTCGCTGAAAACGTCGGGACTGTGAGTGCTGGGAACTGGGTGAGTAGTGTGTGGAACTTACCCCCTGGAGCTGTGACGTTGGCTAGTGTTGTTGGCCCGATTTGTCGAGCTGTACAGGGGAGAGAATCAAAAGACATTGCGTTAATCAGGCGTCTGTTAGCCACATCGACTAGTAGACCATGTGCACGCAAAAAATCAGTGCCGAAGATGAGGAAGCTGCATGCCGCTATGACAAATGTCCATTGGTATGTACGGCCGTGCAAGGATACAGTCAGTGTCCTCTCACCAAAAGTCTTAATGTCTGAGCCGTTTACGGCTGTCAGCTCGGGGCCGCTAGTTCCCACCAGCCGGTCGACGTAGGACGGCAGGACGAGGCTCTTTTGGGAGCCGGAGTCCACGAGGAACCGTCTCCCCAAGCGTGAGTCTGTCACATAGAGCAGCTTGCTTGCTTCACTGGCGGTCGCACCTGCTACCGACGGCCAGTCCTGGCATTTCCCGAACACTTGAATTGGCACGGTGACACGCATCGGCGTGCGTCCTCTCCAAAACGGCAGTGGTAGAAACGGAGTGTGTCTCTCCGGTGCTTCTTGGCTCCTGCTGCAGTCACCATCGCTGGCTCCTCGCCTCCGCTGGCCGTCTCGCTGGGTTCCGACACCGCTGCATTCACTGTGAGGGCTCTGGTAGAGAGGATAATCCGATCTGCCTCCTGGGCTAGCGCATGGTAGTTGCGCGCGGCCAGCAGTGGCGAATTGACAAGGACCGCTCTGGCCGCTTTCGGGAAGTTCCGGAGGAAAAGGTGAGCCAAGAGGAAATGCCCATCAACGTCAACATCTTCTCCATCAATTTGACTGCCGATCCGTCTCCTAACTCAGAGTGCGTCAGGGGCCTCTCCGCTCTCTCACAGTCCGAGAGCGTGTAGCGCCGGGTCAGCGCGGTTTTGAGAGCACCGTATTTGTCACGGGCTGGGGGCTGTTGGAGCAGGCTCTTCACCTGCTGAGTTGTGCATCCAGGCTGCGACCACGTAGTAGTATCTGGTGTCATCTGCCGTTACTCCCTGGAGCGCGAACTGGGCCTCTGTGTGGAAGAACCAAGACTTCAGGTCATGTAGCCAAAAGTCTGGGAGTTTGACCAAAACGGCACACGCGTTGCTGGCACTTCCCGTCCGGGTCGTCTCCGGGGTGTTCGCCTCGCGTTCCATTGTGCGTCAAGGATCACCATTGTGGAGAGAGGAATAACCTGGCAGAGAGGTCCAGATCATGTCAGGCTTTATTCAGTTCTCTCACATTTCTCTAGAAGCACAAGCAACAAAAGAGTAACAGATCTCAGGCACCTCTGCTCTTAAATGATACCACTCGGTCAGCCTTCTCTGTGTGCTGCATTAACATCAGAGTTTGATTGACTGATTGTCCCTTTCACCTAAAGCTGCTATTAGACAATGGCGAGCCTCAAGCCTCCTGGAGATGACTCGCCACCTCTGGCTATTAATGACCTTGGGCTGAACCTGTCTGTAATCAGCCTTTTTTTTTTTTTTTAAACAATAAAGCATCTAGGGAAGTACTAGAGTAAGTAGTAGATATCCGTTACATAACACAAAAAGAAGCACTTATGGCTTTGCATGTTCCAAAAAATGGCAAATATCATTTCTTACAAGCTACATACCTGCCATCTACTCCGGTTTTGCCGTAATGGTTACGGTTTTCAAGACCCCATTCCGGGTTACGGCGTTATTAATCAAAATTACGGTTTTTCACTAAAAATTCAGTCAAAAATTTTAAATCGTAAAAAAACCCACTAAAGCAATTCCAAACACGAGATTGCTAGGAATCGTATCTAAATTTACCTGAAGCGTTTGCTAAGCTAACACTATTGCTGTAGCTAACGCCATAGCTAGTCGTAGCACCTAACACCGATACAAGGAAGCGACTCCGTCCCCGGTGATTGGGGCTCGCCGGAGGAACCAACCGAGGCAACAGTTGGACGGGAGCCAGATCGGAGTTCAAGTACAGCGGTGGTAGGAGACGGGGACCAGTGGAGGAGCAGCCGGGGCCCCAGCTGGATAAGAGCTGGAATCGGAGCCCAGCTACAGCGGCGGGGCTCGGCGGAGGAACTACTGAGGAAGACGGCGGTAGGTGGCGGGGCTCAGCGGAGGATCTACCGGGACTCGGTGGAGGAGCTGCCGGTACCCCTGCTGGACAGGAGCTCAATTGCAGCGGCGGTAAGCAGCGGGACTAGCAGTGGAGGGGGCTAGCTGAGGCCCAGCTGGATTCGAGGTCGGTCGGATCGGATATCGGCGTCACCAGCAGAGATTGTTTTACTATCAACAGGTCAGTAAAAATGCCACCAAAGAAGGAGGAAATGGAAGAGATCAAAAAATCTCTGAACTAAGTTCAGAGATTTTATCTTCTTGGAACATAAGTCCGTCAAGGTCTCCGCCTTTGACCGCCACCTAATCCACATAGCACCGGACCCCCATGATCCCTCCTGCAGGTGGTGAGCCCACTGGAGGGCGGACCCATGTAACTCCTTCGGGCTGAGCCCGGCCGGGTCCCGTGGGTGGAAACCCGGCCACCAGACACTAGCCTTCGAGCCCCTCCCCCAGGCCTGGCTCCAGGGTGAGGCCCCGGTAACCCCAGTGCCACAGTGTGTTCCATTCAAAAGACCAACTGAAGAAAGCTAAGAGGTGCACCATGGAAAACAACAATGCTTGAGAGTTACCACAGAGTTTGTCCTTGATCTTTTCCATCAGCATATCTGCATTGACAATTTAAGGAAAATGGAAACATGATTGTTGAAGAAATATGAGGTTGTTAGCCACATTTTAACTTGATTTAATGCTAATATTTGTTTGCCGTCGGAACCCCCCACTAGGACTTTGTCCTGGACCTACCGGGGCCTGCGGCCCCTGACCCCAGCTAGCTATTAGGCTTTTCAGGTTTTAAAAGTTGGCAGGTATGAAGCTAAGGCTTTGGCTTGAAAGTGGAAAGCAGTAAATATTACTTGTTTGTCTGTGTAGTTACGATTTCATTTTCTGGCAATCAGCTTTTCCATTCAACTGTTGTCATTTATTCGTTTAATGTAATTCTTGGAACTATATATTATAAATCACTAAGAGTGTGATAATTGGCAAAAAATCTTGTGCAAACATTGATGCTTAAAAAACTGCTGTGTTTCTGAGACCAGTGTTGAAGTTTGTTTTCAGCTCTTAACAGTATCTTCAAACATTTAGCAGAACAAGATTATTTATATGTATCTAACCGCAATTATGTGTGAATATGACTGTACACCAATTCATTATTGACTGAAATATACAAGCCACAAACATTTCATCATCTGTGCCCATTATGTTCAAAAATTGATCTTTCTAAACGTTTCTGACATTCTTGATATCTTACACTGGACTGTAAAGTGTCTGGGAAAACACCTGTATGCAGTGTATGTATGTAGTGGATATAAAAAGTCTACACACCCCTGTTCAAATGCCAGGTTTTTGTGATGTAAAAAAATGAGATCAAGATAAATCATTTCAAAACTTTTTCCACCATTAATGTGACATAACCTGTACAACCCAATTGAAAAACAAACTGAAATCTTTTAAGGGGAAAAATAAAAAAACTTACAATAACCTGGTTGCATAAATATGCACACCCTTAAACTAATACTGTGTTGCAGCACCTTTGGCTTTTGTTACAGCACTCAGTCTTTTTGGATAGGAGTCTATCAGCATGGCACATCTTGATGTGGCAATATTTGCCCACTCTTCTTTGAGAAAACGTTCCAAATCTGTCAGATTGCGAGGGCATCTCCTGTGCACAGCCCTCTTCAGATCACCCCACAGATGTTCAATCAGATTCAGGTCTGGAGTCTGGCTGGGTCATTCCAAAACCTTAATCTTGTTCTGGTGAAGCCATTCTTTTGTTGATTTGGATGTGTGCTTTGGGTCATTGTTGTGCTGAAAGATGAAGTTCCTCTTCATCTTCACCTTTCTAGCAGAAGCCTAAAGGTAAACTAAAACAATTGTAATGGTGACTGAACAACTCTCATTCCGTGAAGTGCAAGATACAACTGTTATGAATATAACTCATAAAAGATCACACAAATAAGGCTGACAGACAAATATCAAGGGTTCTTAAACAGTCGCTAATACTAGATGTCCCATTCATTTTCAATAATTCTGTAATTAATAGTCAAACAATCGGAAAAATCTTAGTGTTCAGTCCCTTTTGTATTTGTCATACCTACATATAGTCCACACCTCTTTGTATTCCACTTTCAAACAGCCTACATTTGGGCCTGTAAAGCTTATTGGGCTACCTGTTTTCAGACAAGAATACATGCTTTCTACAGACGTGCACTAGTAATAATAACGATAAATCTTTGCGAGATATGGAGGGATAACGGACAAATGTAAATTTCTTTTTGACTGGCAGAAAAATATCATAAGCCTTTAAAAACCATCAAGTGCCTGATTGCTGTCAATAATCAATATTAAGTCATTAATAATTCTTAGATAATTACTTTTTTTGCAGAAAAAATTCGTAACTCAAATTGTTTACATGCTTTGCATACAAAGTGTTATTCCAAACTAGAACTGTGAAACTTAGCCTGGCTGTTTAAAAGAATGTATACAGTTATTGATGCCAAATTTATGTTAGCACTGAAGCTGATGTAACAGATGATCTTAGATTACGAGTTAACGTTCTAGCAACAGAACCAGAAATGCACTCCCACAGCCCAAGGCTTCAGCCTAAGGAGATCAAGAGGTATCAATATCTAGGAGAATAAAATGTCATGATGATAAGATCTTAATGTGTTCAGTATTTGTGTTTGTGTGACATTTCATCGTTAATCTTATGTCACTGGGTTTCAGCAGTTTCTCTTAAAGCTGCCAATTGTTTTTATAGGAATTTTCCCACCAAAAAGTGGTGGAAACTTTTTTTGTGATTCTGGCAGAGAAGTTCTTTCAGGAACTACATGCTTTGTGGGCCTTTTTTGGGTTGCATTCCCACTGAGAAGAGTGCTTTAATAATACAGATGTGAGAGGGATGTACCTTCATTGGTGACGAGGTGTTCCCTGGCATGCTCATTTCCACCTTAGGAACTTTTGAGTACCTAGAACTATCTGTTTTATACAGTCATGTGGAAAAAAATTAGGACTCCCTATGAAAGCCTGTGTGTGTTTTTTAACATATTTGGACATATGGATATTTAATATCAATTTTAACAATACTGGGAGATTCAGGTAATACAACTAAACAATTAAAACTGAAGAAAAGACTTTAAAATTTTCTGTAAAATGTATTTCTAAAAACATGCAATTTCTGGTGAGGAATAAATTAGGACACCCCCACATTTGTTCCCACTTTAAATGGCTAAAAATCACACACAGGTGTATCACATCAGGTGCACATGATTAGAACATCGTTACTCAGCATTTTGAAGGAGTCTTGTCCTATTTAAACCTCAGACATTTAGTTTGGTGTGCTCCTGACTGTTGAAGTGAGAGTGAACACTATGGTGAGATTGAAAGAACTGTCTGAGGCCTTCAGAAAGAGGATTGTAGCAGCATATGTGTCTCGTAAGGGATCTAAAAAGATCTCAAGAGAATCTGAAATCAGCCATTCCACTGTCCGGAAAATAGTCTACAAGTGGAGGACATTCAGAACAACTGCCAACATGCCCAGGTCTGGCCATCCAAGCAAGTTCACCCCAAGAGCAGACTGTAAGATGCTAAAAGAAGTCTCCAAACCCTAAAATGTCATCACGGGACCTACAGCAGGCTCTTGGTACTGTTGATGTGAAAGTGCATTCCTCTACAATCAAAAAGAGACTGCACAAAGTTTAACTTGCATGAGAGGTGTGCAAGGAGGAAACCTTTACTCTCTAAGAGAAACATGAAGGCCAGACTGAAGTTTGCCAGAGAGAACGTAGACAAAGACCAGGACTTTTGGAACAATGTTCTTTGGACAGATGAGTCTAAAATTGAATTATTTGGACATCAGAACAGAGGAGGGTTAGTATTAATGAAAGCGCTTTGAGTGGTCTTTGTGACTAGAAAAGCGCTATATAAGTGCAGGTTAGTTAGTTAGTTAGTTAGGATGTGTTTGGCGTAGACCAAATACAGCATTCCAAGAAAAGAACCTCATACCAACTGTGAAGCGTGGAGGTGGAAGTGTCATGGTTTGAGGATGCTTTGCTGCAGTTATTTCAGCCAAAGGGGGTAACACGAGCTGCAGTCCATCCATCCATCCATCCATCTTCTACCGCTTTTCCGGAGGTCCGGGTCGCGGAGGCAGCAGTTCAAGCAGAGAAGCCCAGACTTCCCTCTCCCCAGCCACCTGCTCCAGCTCTTCAGAGGGGATACCAAGGCGTTCCCAGACTAGCTGGGAGACATAGTCTCTCCACCGAGTCCTGGGTCTGCCCCGGGGTCTCCTCCCAGTGGGACGTGCCTGAAACACCTCAAGTGGGAGGCGTCCAGGAGGCATCCTAATCAGATGCCCATATCACCTCAACTGACTCCTTTCAATGTGGAGGAGCAGCGGTTCTACTCTGAGCCTCTCCCGGATGACTGAGCTCCTCACCCTATCTCTGAGGGTGAGTCCAGCAATCCTACGGAGAAAGCTCATTTCAGCCGCTTGTATCCGCGATCTCGTTCTTTCGGTCATTACCCAAAGCTCGTGACCATAGGTGAGAGTAGGAACGTAGATTGACTGGTAAATCGACAGCTTTGCCTTAGAACTAAGCTCCCTCTTCACCACAACAGACCGGTACAACGTCCGCATCACTGCAGATGCTGCTCCAATCCGTCTGTCGATCTCTCGCTCCATTTTCCCCTCACTCGTGAACAAGACCCCAAGATACTTAAACTCCTCCACTTGGGGCAGGAGCCTGTCCCCAACCCGGAGAGGACAATCCACCTTTTTCCGGCTGAGGACCATGGACTCGGACTTGGAGGTGCTGATTCTCATCCCAGCCGCTTCACACTCAGCGGCAAACCGTCCCAGCAAGAGCTGTAGGTCATTGCTGGATGAAGCCAACAGGACAACATCATCTGCAAACAACAGAGATGAGATCCTGTGGTCACCAAGCATGACACCCTCCATTCCCTGGCTGCGCCTAGAAATCCTGTCCATAAAAATTATGAACAGGACCGGTGACAAAGGGCAGCCCTGGCGGAGTCCAACTCTCACTGGGAATGACTCCGACCGAGTGTTGGCAATGCGAACTAAACTCTCACAACGGTCGTACAGAGACCGAATAGCTCGTAACAACAAGCCCGATACCCCATACTCCCGAAGCACCCCCCACAAAAATCCACGAGGGACGCGGTCAAATGCCTTCTCCAAGTCCACAAAACACATGTAAACTGGTTGGGCAAACTCCCACGAACCCTCAAGAATTCTCGAGAGGGTAAAGAGCTGGTCCGATGTGCCACGGCCAGGACGAAAACCACATTGCTCCTCCTGAATCCGAGGTTCGACCAACGGCTGGACTCTCCTCTCCAGTACCTTGGCATAGACCTTCCCAGGGAGGCTGAGGAGTGTGATCCCTCTAAAGTTGGAGCACACCCTCCGGTCCCCTTTTTTGAAGAGAGGAACCACCACCCTCCTGACTCCCTCGGAATGTGGTTGAAGTTCTTCCGGAGGTGGGAGTTGAAGACCTCCCGGACAGGGGCCTCAGCCAGACGCTCCCAGCACACCCTCACTATACGTTTGGGTCTACCAGGTCTGAATGGCTTCCTCCCCTGCCATCGGATCCAACTCACCACCAGGTGGTGATCAGTTGACAGCTCTGCACCTCTCTTTACTCGGGTGTCCAAGACATACGGTCGCAGGTCTGATGATACGATAACAAAATCGATCATCGACCTGCGGCCTAGGGTGTCCTGGTGCCAGGTGCACATATGGACACCCTTATGCTTGAACATGGTGTTCGTTATAGACAGACTGTGGTTAGCACAGAAGTCCAATAACTGAACACCACTCGGGTTCAGATCGGGCAGGCCGTTCCTCCCAATCACCCCCCTCCAGGTTTCACTGTCGTTGCCCACGTGCGCATTGAAGTCCCCCAGTAGGACAATGGAGTCTCCAGGAGGAGCACCCTCCAGCACCCCAGTCACAGACTCCAAAAAGGGTGGGTACTCTGAAACATCATTTGGTGCATAGGCACAAATGATGGTCAGGACCCGTTTCCCAACCCGAAGGCGCAGGGAAGCAACCCTTTCGTCCACCGGGGAAAACTCCAATATAGAGGCAGCAAGGTGGGGCGATACAAGAATACCTACCCCTGCTCGTCGCCTCTCGCCCGGGGCAACTCCAGAAAAGGCCAAGCTCCAGCCCCTCTCCAGGAGACTGGTTCCGGAACCGGAGCTGTGTGTTGAGGTGAGGCCGACTATATCTAGCCGGTATCGCTCAATCTCGTACACCAGCTCAGGCTCCTTCCCCACCAGAGAGGTGACATTCCTCGTACCAAAAGCCAGTTTAGAAAGCTTGGGATCAGTCCGCCAAGGTCTCCGCCTTTGACTGCCACCTAATCCACGAGCTGCAGTCATGTGAAAAAATTAGGACACCCTGTATAGGCCTGTGTGTTTTTTAACATATTTGGACATACAGATATATCTGTATGTCCAAAAAATACTGGGAGATTCACATACTACAACTAAACAATTAAAAATGAATTAGACTTTTTTCAGTTTTTTTTTTTGTAAAATGTAATTCTAAACAAATAGTGAGGAATAAATTAGGAAAACCCCATCTTTTTTAGGACACCCCAACATTCATTCCCACTTACAATGGCTAAAATAAATTTTAAAAAATGCAGACAAAAACAAGGTTAGACATAGATATGTGAACATTTCTTAATAAAGAACTGAACATTTAAAGGAGCGTCCTAATTTTTCACGACTATATTGGGCGGTAGGGTGTCATAACTTTTTCCTCTGTTAAAATACATATTTTTATTGATATCATTTGTTTAATGAGTAAAGCAAGGTTAATTTTTATCATTTACCTGCAATTAAATCACCTTCTTTTTCAGAGATAAATAAAAACAAGATTAGTCATCAATATGTGAACATTTCTTAATAAAGAACTGAATATTTAATGAGGCATCCTAATTTTTTCACATGACTGTAATAATAATACATTAGACTTACATAGCACTTTTCAAGACACTCAAAGACGCTTTACACAGGGGAGGGGGAAAAAGTGTGAATGACTGAATGCAGTGTTGAATAGCTGGGTTTTTAGTGATTTTTTTTTGTTTTTTGAATGCTTGAATTCTGATGGTTATAGGGAGTGAGTTCCAGAGGGTAGGAGCGGCAATGGAGAAGGCCCTGTCTCCCCACGACTTGTACTTAGTCTTGGGGGGGATGGGGGTAGAAGGTTGACATCAGTAAAGCAGAGTGTATAAGAGGGGTGTAAAACCACCATAAATGCCTCCACTGCTTATCTCTTGTACTTTCTTCCGTGTTTAAAGTACATTAATAAGCTCATGCTTCTCTCGGACAGCAACGCTAGAGAGACATTCTCTGCCTGCAGAAACAGTCATGCAGGTGCTGGGTGGGTGGGGCGCTTCCGTGCAGATGATGGTCACACACGTTGTTTGTGCGCACGCTTGTGGAGCGTTTCTTTCATATTTAATTTTTCTTAATGTATCATAGGCACGGCGGCATACTTCCTTTGGGCGGCAGGCCGCCACACAGAAATGTTACCGGAGGAAACCCTGGAATGAGGGCTGATATTGCCACGACAAAAAGAGGGAATATAAGAGAGGAAGACACTCCTGTAATTCACTCATTTACTGCACTTAACACATTAGCCAGCATAAATGAAACAGCTCAGCCATCAGCAACCATCATCCAAGAAAGATTGTCTGACATTTAAAATAACATAAACAGCACATGCTAACAGTTTAATCAGTTTTAGTAAATTAAGAAGAGCTAACTTTCCTCGCTAAAACTTGCTAACCTTGTCAGTGTGGTGTTTAGAAGCAACCCCACTTCAATCATTCATCACCAGGACGGAGCGCAGCAGAAGTCTGCTCACAAGTGGCCAAGCCAGGGGAGAGAGCAGAGGGAGGAGTGGGAAGCAAATGGATGGGTCACTGTAGTGCTGCTGTGATATGACAGCTCTGCTTTACAGAGTCTACATTTAACTTGTTTCATTTGTTTATTTTCGGTAAAATGCTCCCATACTCTGGAAAGTTTTTGGCTTTGTCTTCTCCGTGATTTTCTCTCTTCTGTGTTGGCATGATTGCTGCTGTTTTTAAGGACAGTGCAAGTTGATGAACATTGATATCAGTCAATGTAAACTTGCCAGATTGTAGCCAGTGGCTAATTTCCATCTGTTGTCCATGATACACTCCTCTCCTTCTTCATTGGAACAGTTACAACTGACTGAACATTTCCATGGCATGCATATAAACTTTAAAATTAAACGATGTGTCGACAATAAAAATCTGCATCAACAAATTATGACTGACGTTGTCGATGACGTCGGCTAATCGTTTCAGCCCTAATTTACACTAAGTAATGTGAAAACATCTAAGCTTCAGTGGTTTACTTTTTGTGTTTTTTGTTTTTAATTCAAAATACTCTACTTCACTTAGGTTTAACACAAGGTTGTTCCTCTTTTGATTCTGAAACTCTTAAAACATTCCTTAGTAGCCTTCTGTGTACTGATCCAGCACTCAACAGAGCCATTAAACACGTGCTCTGACACGTGAACTCAAAGGTTGGTATTTTGACCCTGCATTTATTTCTCACCCAATACCATTCCTTTGTTCACTTCTTTTCTATTGTTGGGTCAGCTGTAGTGAGCTTTTTTGCCAAATTTAGTAGACTTAGCTGATTAGTTGTTGAGTGCAGTTATTTGTTTGTACGATGCAGCCAATGTACAGTCATGTGAAAAAATTAGGACACCCCATTAAATATTCAGTTCTTTATGAAGAAATGTTCACACATTGATGTCTAATCTTGTATTTATTTATCTCTGGAAAAGGAAAAGAAGGTGATGCAATTGCAGGTAAATGACAAAAAATTAACCTTGTTTTACTCCTAAAACAAAAGATTTCAACAAAAATGTATATTCTAACTGAGGAAAAGGTTAGGATACCCTCTCGCCTATTAGCTAGTGTTACCCCCTTTGGCTGAAATAACTTAAGTGAGACGCTTCTTGTAGCCACCTACCAGTCTCTGACATTGGTCTGAGGAAAGTTTGCCCCTCTCCTCAACGCAGAATTCTTTCAGCTGTGAGATGTTTGAGGGGTTTCTTGCATGTACATCCGGTTTCAAGTCACCCCACAGCATCTCAGTGGGATTAAGATCTGTGCTTTGACATGGCCATTCCAGGACTCTCTATTTCTTAGTTTTTAGCCAGTCCTTCACTTGGTGGATTTACTGGTATTTTTTGGGTCATTGTCAGGTTGCAGGGTCCAGTTCCGTTTCAGCTTTAATTTTTTTACAGATGGTCTCACATGGTCCTCAAGCACCCTCTGATACACAGTAGAATTCATGGTGGATTCTATAATGGTGAGCTGGCCAGGTCCTGCTGCATCAAAGCATCCCCAAACCATGACACTTACACCTCCATGCTTCACAGTTGGTATGGGGTTCTTTTCCTGGAATGCTGTATTTGGTCTACGCCAAACACGTCCTCTGAGTCATCTGTCCAAAGAACATTATTCCAGAAGTCCTGGTCTTTGTCTATGTTCTCTGTGTCAAACTTCAGTCTGGCCTTCATGTTTAAATGTCAGAGGTTTAAATAGGGCAAGCCTCCTTCAAAGCACTGAGTAATGATGTTCTAATCATGTGCACCTGATGTGATACACCTGTGTGTGATTTTAGCCATTTAAAGTGTGAATAAATGTGGGGGTTTCCTAATTTATTCCTCACCAGAAATTGCACGTTTTTAGAATTACATTTTGCAGGAAATTTTAAAAAGTCTTATTGTCTTTAAAAAGACAATCCTGACCTACATCTATGGGTTGTATACTTTATTGTCTGTTCATGGATGATGGGTTTATCATAATTTTGTTCTGCCACAGTAATTGTATTGAAAAGTTGAAAACTACTCTCAGTCACTCAGTATTGGGATCTTCAAAGAAAACTGAGGCGGAGGAGATTGCACTCACCATAGAGTGCTCTTGTTGACTTTTGAGTATCCAAAGCAAACAATAAGCTCAAAAAGACTATAGAGCTCACAGGCAGTGACTTTGTGACAGTGAGTACACCCATTGAAAATGAGTTCTTGACATATTTTGGGTCATACAAACACTATTACTCAAGCTCAGATAGGATGGACCAAAAAATATGCATACAAAAATATGTGTTACGTTTTCATTGGCAGTGAGTATATTACCCCGATCATTCCCACTTCAATTTTGTTTTTTTGTTTTTTTCTAAATGTGATCATTATATTGTAAGTTGTTTGGTGGTCAGCAGTCAAGACAGTATCAGATTACATGAAGCCTGTCTTTTCGTCCTTGTTTACGGTGATGGGTTCCAATGATTCCCATATGTTCCGGTGCTTGTCTTGTACTCGAGTCCTGTCATGCTTTCATGTGAATTAGATTTTGGTCTCAAAAGGAACAGGTTCAACCATGTCACATTCTCCAGAGAGTTTTGTGTTTGTTGCTGTTGTTGCTTTGGAGACAACATTGATATTCTGCTTTGCATACTGGGACAGATTAAGAAATGTTTTGATTTATATCTGTTTGGCAAATTGAAGAGAAAAAAAACTAAGAAAACTTCCACTTTACATATTGTGCAAACATCACTCATTTATTCCAAAAACTTGCAAACAAATCTGGTGACTTATGGCTGAGCTAAAATTAGTTTCATTTGTTTCTATATCTGTGCAGCAATAGTGGATATTTGCAGTTGACTCCGTCGCTGGAGGGGCCAGAGAAGAATTAATGGTTGTTTGTTTGAGGTTTAGATATACAGTGGGGTAAAAAAGTATTTAGTCAGCCACCAATTGTGCAAGTTCTCCCACTTAAAAGATGAGAGAGGTCTCCAATTTTCATCATAGGTATACCTCAACTATGAGAGACAAAATGAGGGAAAAAAAGATCCAGAAAATCACATTGTCTGATTTTTAAAGAATTTATTTGCAAATTATGGTAGAAAATAAGTATTTGGTCAATAACAAAAGTTCATCTCAATACTTTGTTATATACCCTTTGTTGGCAATGACAGAGGTCAAATGTTTTCTGTAAGTCTTCACAAGGTTTTCACACACTGTTGCTGGTATTTTGGCCCATTCCTTCATGTAGATCACCCTCTAGAGCAGTGATGTTTTGGGGCTGTTGCTGGGCAACACGGACTTTCAACTCCCTCCAAAGATTTTCTATGGGGTTGAGATCTGGAGACTGGCTAGGCCACTCCAGGACCTTGAAATGTTTCTTACGAAGCCACTCTTTTGTTGCCCGGGCAGTGTGTTTGGGATCATTGTCATGCTGAAAGACCCAGCCACGTTTCATCTTCAATACCCTTGCTGATGGAAGGCGGTTTTCACTCAAAATCTCACGATACATGGCCCCATTCATTCTTTCCTTTACACGGATCAGTCATCCTGGTCCCTTTGCAGAAAAACAGCCCCCAAAGCATGATGTTTCCACCCCCATGCTTCACAGTAGGTATGGCGTTCTTTGGATGCAACTCAGCATTCTTTCTCCTCCAAACACAACAAGTTGAGTTTTTACCAAAAGGTTCTATTTTGGTTTCATCTGACCATATGACATTCTCCCAGTCCTCTTCTGGATCATCCAAATGCTCTCTAGCAAACTTCAGACGGGCCTGGACATGTACTGGCTTAAGCAGGGGGACACATCTGGCACTGCAGGATTTGAGTTCTTGACGGCGTAGTGTGTTACTGATGGTAGCCTTTGTTACTTTGGTCCCAGCTCTCTGCAGGTCATTCACTAGGTCCCCCCGTGTGGTTCTGGGATATTTGCTCACCGTTCTCGTGATCATTTTGACCCCACGGGGTGAGGTCTTGCGTGGAGCCCCAGATCGAGGGAGATTATCAGTGGTCTTGTATGTCTTCCATTTTCTAATAATTGCTCCCACAGTTGATTTCTTCACACCAAGCTGCTTACCTATTGCAGATTCAGTCTTCCCAGCCTGGTGCAGGTCTACAATTTTGTTTCTGGTGTCCTTTGACAGCTCTTTGGTCTTGGCCATAGTGGAGTTTGGAGTCTGACTGTTTGAGGTTGTGGACAGGTGTCATTTATACTGATAATGAGTTCAAACAGATGCCATTAATACAGGTAACGAGTGGAGGACAGAGGAGCCTCTTAAAGAAGTTGTTACAGGTCTGTGAGAGCCAGAAATCTTGCTTGTTTGTAGGTGACCAAATAGTTATTTTCCACCATAATTTGCAAATAAATTCTTTAAAAATCAGACGATGTGATTTTCTGGATTTTTTTTTCTCATTTTGTCTCTCATAGTTGAGGTATACCCATGATGAAAATTGGAGACCTCTCTCATCTTTTAAGTGGGAGAACTTGCACAATTGGTGGCTGACTAAATACTTTTTTGCCCCACTGTATATGTATTTTTTTGGTTCTATCTTGTATAAGAGATTCACTTTAACATCGGAGCCAAAATATTGAGCCTTCCCAGACAACAGATTGTTAAATACAGATTTGACCTAAATTTTCTGCTAGACTCTGGGGGCCATCATTCACTGGTATTAACCCCCTCTTTCTCTTGCTCAACTTAATCCTCAGTTTATCACATTGACCCTTTTCACTCTCTGTTGAAATAAATTGGTACTCTTCAGAATCAGTCTGTTCTTCTTAGCCAAGGCAAAACAATGATATTTTGGGAGATCTTTATATATATATATATATATATATATATATATATATATATATATATATATATATATATATATATTTTATTTATTTTTATTTTTTTTTTAAATTGTTGCAACCCCATCCTGTCCCTGAAATGACTTGTGTACAAATATTTTGTGTTGTAAATGACAAATAACTGGCATATAGCCTCACTGATATGAGTAACATAGGTGACTTTTTATACAGTTACCTGCTTGAACAAGTAAAATGACTCCTTTGCTTATTCAAGCCATGCAGTGCAAAAATAACACCCTCCTTTTTTGTCTTCCTTGTAGATATGCATAATTCTGTTTACCTGCCTTTACATATTGTCCTACCTCATCCTTACCTACTTCAAAAAGACTGCAGAGTTTGCCACAGGTGAGTTTTAATATTCTTTATTACCTTGCACATAAAGACTCCTGTGAGGGGAAAAAAGCTCTAAGGCCTGTAGAGAACTGCCAAGAGGTTAACTGGGGATTTTGCAAGCATTGATACTGATTAGGGCAGCGTGGTGGCGGAGTGGTTAGCACTGCGGCAGCACAACAACTCACCCTTGGCCGGGGGATCCCGGGTTCAATCCCAGCCCCCGACCAACAGTGATCTGTGTGGAGTTTGCACGTTCCCCCCGTGTCTGTGTGGGTTTACTCCGGGATTTCTCCGGTTTCCTCCCACATGCCAAAAACATGCAAGTTAGGTTACTTGGCATCAAAACTGGGGATTCTAAATTGTCCTTAGGTATGACTGTGAGAGGGAATGGTTTTCTGTCTCTCTGTGTTGGCCCTGTGATGGACTGGCGATCTGTCCAGGGTGGACCCTGCCTCTCGCCCAAAGATGCTGGGATAGGCTCCAGCCCCACGACCCGAAAAGGATAAAGCGGAAGAAGATGGATGGATGGATGGATGATACATACTGATTAGGTGGCAGTTTTGGGTTTTCTTTCCAAGTAAGCACAGGTGTTGTTCGGAAACTTGCCCTGCTAATGTGGGTGCTGTCTTTTTCATATGAATGCTTTTGTCAGTGATAGAAAAATGCATGGGACAAAAGGCCCTCTTAAAGGCTTTATAAAAAAAATTTCTGTCACTGCCTAAACAAGAAGTAAAATCAGTATTACCAAATTCACAAATCCTGCTCATTTTTTAAAAGGGGGCTCCTATGCTCAGTCTCATCTCTGTATTTGTCTGTTTTTGCTACCTAATAGTACGTGTCAATTCGATCCATCGTTTCTCCGCTTCCTCTTCAGTGTCTGTGTGAAACGAAAAGCATTGGCCTGCGATGGGTTGAGTTGCCCATACCTCTCGTTTGCATAAAGTTGAAATTTCTTAACTTCATGCAAATGAGGTCTGGGCAGCCGTAAGGCTTCGGCTGCAGTGATGTCATCCTGAACGTTTAAACTAGCGGTTGTTGCTTTGAAATAATGACTGATTCATTAACTGCACTTACTATTTCTCACCCCAAATGTTGTTAGAAACATTTAGAAACAAACATACTGGTTTATTTTAAAGAAATTGGACAAAAGTTTACTCACAATTTGCCATGTTGTCCAAGAGCTGAGATCTGTGGAAGTGTACCCTGGGACAGAACTTTTGACTATTGGTTTTTCATTGTGTTATTTTCTGTCACTCTGCCTGGTTATGCCCCATCCCCCACACTTAACGCATCCCCTGATGCAATTCTTTCTGCCAAAAATGGACCAGTAGACATGTACCATTAGTGTAGCTTTGCATGATATTTAGGTCATAGTTATTCATCTCTCAGGGTAAGCTTATTCTTTCTCGTATAAAGTTCTCTTTTTTTGTCAAATCAGATTTGGCTTTCATGACGGTTCACATTTATGATTACAAAAGGTAGCCGTTTTGTGAAATCAGCTCCTGCCATTTTGTTCTAAATGTTTTGAAACTTGGTACCAAGGTTTGATATACACTGATGATGCATATGGAAAAGGTGAAAACTGCTGTCCTTTTGTAAGATATTGGGATCTTCAAAGAAAACAGAGGCAGGGGATGTTGCACTCGCCTCAGAGTGCGCTTGTCTTTTTTAAAATATATATCACAACTGTTATTTCCAAAAACAAGCAAACACGTTGATATTTTGGGTTATTTTCAAGAATTGTGACTTCAGAGCATGTTTTAAGTGCAGCATTGTGACTGTGCCTGTGATTGGATAACGCATTCAATAACTTCCTTTTATTGGAAGCAGATGTCAGATGTCCAGCTAGTTGGGTCTCTCTGCTCCATTCTGTGGCTGGGTTGGAACCTAAAAGATGGCCAGCTTTTTTTCCTTGATTTTCCCTTTTTTTAAGGAAGAGAAAAACCTGTAATAAATTAACCATTGCTGTAAAAAATGTCTGTGCATCAACAACAGCAGAGCAGTTGTGCCCAGCAGACAAATAACAATTGCGCAATAGAATGTACACATTTATTTTCAGATTTAAGAGCAAGGAACTGGTTTTCATTCCTTAGGCAACTGTCACACACAAACAGCTGTACCAGTGTTTGCAATGCAGTATGTTAAACTGTAGTGTACTTGATTTTATTTTTTTTTTTTAAGCTCCACATTTGTTTTTCTTAAGGCTTACAGAGTGTTTAATGGTATAGTGGTGCTTGAAAGTTTGCGAGCCCTTTAGAATTTTCTACATTTCTGCATAAGCACGGGCAGCACGGTGGCGCAGTGGTTAGCACAGTGGCAGCACAGTAAGAAGGTCACGGGGTCGATTCCACCCCTGACTGTCGTGGGTTCAATCCCACTCCCTGATCATCAGTGGCTCTTCTGTGTGGAGTTTGCATGTTCTCCTCGTGTCTGCGTGGGTTTACCGTGGGTACTCCGGTTTCCTCCCACAGGCCAAAAACATGCAAGTTAGATCAATAGGAGACTCTAAAGTGGCCGTAGTTCTGAATGTGTGTGTGAATGGTGAAGGGATGGCGCCGTACCGTGGCTGCTTCATCCATCTAGGTGGATGCCTTGAATTTCCCCTCTGGGGATCAATAAAGTACGCAAAATAAATAAATGAATAAAAATAAATATGACCTAAAACATCATCAGATTTTCACACAGGTCCTAAAGGTAGATAGAGAATCGTTAAACAAATGAGACAACAATATTTTACTTTCTCATTTATTTATGGAGAAAAATGATCCAATATTGCATATCTGTGAGTGGCAAAAGTTTGTGAACCTCTAGGATTAGCAGGTAATTTGAAGGTGAAATTAGAGTTGGGTGTTTTCAATCAATGGGATGACAATCAGGTGTGAGTGGGCATCCTGTTTTATTTAAAGAATATTTTATTTAAAGATCTGTCAAAGTTTGAAAGAAATGTATAATGGTGCGAACAAAGGACATTTCTGAGGACCTCCAAAAAAGGGTTGTTGATGCTCATCAGGCTGGAAAACCTTACAAAACCTTCTCTAAAGGGTTTGGACTCCACCAATTCACAATAAGACAGTTTGTGCACAAATGGAGGAAATTTAAGACTATTGTTACCCTCTAAAATCACTCCCAAGAGCAAGGCATGTAATCTGTCAGCAAAATTACAAAGGACCCCAAGGGTAACTTCTAAGCAACTGAAGGACTCTCTCACATTGGCTAATGTTATGAATCCACCATCAGGAGAACGGTGAACAACAATGGCGTGCATGGCAGGGTTGCAAGGAGAAAGCCGCTGCTCATCTGTAGTTTGCTAAAGATCATGTGGACAAGCCTGGAGGCTTTTGGAAAAAACGTCTTATGGACAGATGAGACCAAAATAGAACTTTTTTGTTTGAATGAAAAGTGTTATGTTTGGAAAAAAGGAAGGCACTGAATTCCAGCATAAGAACTTTATCCCATCTGTGAAACAAAATGTTGGTAGCACCATGGATTGAGCCTGTTTTGCTGTGTCTGAGCCAGGACTGGTTGCTTCATTGATGGAACAATTAATTCTGAATTATAAAGGAAAAATGTCATTATTTCCATCTCTTAACTGAATCTCAAGAGAAAGTGGGTCATGCGGCAAGACAATGATTCTAAGCACACAAGTCGTTCTACCAAAGAATGGTTAAAGAAGAATAAAGTTAATGCTTTGGAATAGCAAAGGCAAAGTCCTGATGTTAATCCAGTTGAGAAATGGAAGGACCTGAAGAGAGCAGTTCATCCGAGGAAACCCACCAACATGCCAGAGTTGAAGCTGTTCTGTACAGAAGAGTCTGCTAAAATTCCTCCACGCCGATGTGCAGGACTGATCAACAGTTATCAGAAACATTTAGGAGCAGTTACTGCTGCAAAAGGGGTCACACCAGATACTGAAATCAAAGGTTTCCCAACTTTTGCCACTCACAGATATGTAATATTGGATCATTTTCTTTAATAAATAAAAAAAAAAAAAAGAAATGTTTTTGTCTTAATTATTTAACTGGGTTTGCTTTATCTACTTTTAGGACTTGTGTGAAAATCTGATGTTTTAGGTCATGTTTTGAAATATTTATATTTAGAAATGTATAAAATTCTGAAGGGTTCACAAACTTTCAAGCACCACTGTACGTGTTCGCTTTGACCTGCATTTTTCCGCTTCTAATTCATTGTTGCCTCACAGTGCGTTCTGATAGCATGGGGTCTAGAATCTTGAACTGTCACAAGGAGGTGTCTGCTCCTTCATTTGCATAAAGTCACAGGCCTCTCTATGCAAATGAGGAAACACACTGGTAGAGACAGATTTTTCCTTTTGCATAACAAAAAAAAATCATGTCCTAATTTTTTGAGCCTAAGCTATCCTTAAACTTATATATAATTTTTTTTTTTTTTTCACTGAAATGTAATTCTACCATGTAAAAACCAAAGAGAACTGTAACCTTTGCATAATGAAAGTAATACTATTTGTTTCTCTGCTCTTCCAGATGATGCTGAAGATGCCACTGTCAACAAAATTGCGTAAGTGAAAATCCTCTAATGGTCAACAGTGATCTGGTCTCACTCACTTTGGGTATAACTGAATGGATGTGCAGAGAAAAAGTCAATAGAGAGCGAGAGAGAGAGGATTGGCACAGGGTGACTTCACTCTCCCTCTGCCCTTTGTCCCTACACGCTGGCACTGTTGCCTTACTCAGGCCCACAGCTGCTGGTCATCTAAGCCGAGGCTAAATACACATGTAGCAACACTGACAGATTATTTCTGATTTTCCAGGCTGTGGCTGTGCACATTCACCCTGTCCGTTGCAGTGTGTGCTGTGCTCCTTCTCCCAATCTCCATTCTGTCTAATGAGGTGCTGCTCACTTTCCCACAGAGCTACTACATGCAGTGGCTCAATGGGTCTCTTATCCACGGTACATCCTCTTGTTTTTATTATTATTTAAGAGTGTGAAGATTTGTCAAACAGTGGAAATAAAGGCGGAATCAGTGGTGTTTAAAGCCCCAATCAATAACATACAGTTCAAATGGAAAACTATTATAGATAGAGCAAACTGTGTTTCTTCTTCTGAGTTATACTGCTGATGCTTTCATCACTGAACTTATTCAGTAGGGTGCCACTTAACAGTAAGGGCAAACTTTACTTACAGTATATAGTTTGACCCGAGTCTAAGCCCCATAATGCACTTCTTTTGAATAGTATGATCACTCCGAGCCGTGTTTAACTGCAGCCAACTCCCTTTGTTTTTTGCCTGCCTTGTAGAGGTGAGCTTCAGTATGGCATGGCTTCTGATGTATGAGCACATGCATATGTATACATTACATGCATATGACACATTATTGATTGGTGTGACCATTCCTCCTGACAGCCATGTCAAGAAATGAGAGACTTACAATATGCTACAAAGTCTGTAAAGTTGCTGTGTTATAGTCCATTGTGTTGTCTCTGAGGCATGGGTGCAATTTATGGGGGGGGGGGATGTAACCCCCCCCCCAAAAAAAAAAATCAAATCTGGCCAATATAATCCCCCCCAATAATCATATAATGGTAATGAATAAAAGTATCTACAAGCTGGAACGAAGAACGTGTCATTTTTATCCATTTACTCTCATTAGCAAGCAAAGAAAAGTAACGTTTTTTTAATGCCCCACCCACCCCCCGCTTCAGAAGACTTGGTATTGCCCAACCTTTTTTAGAGTCGCCAGCTCTAAACCACCAGAATCAATTAGATGGAAGCTGAAGCAAATAATAAAAATAGTATGGAAAAACTGTCAAATTTACAGGAAAAAAATGTCTACAATTTTGGAGAAAAACCTCAAATTTATTTGAATGAAACATCAAATGTACAAAAATACAAGTTTACACAAAATGCTAAATTTGGTGAAAAAATTACACATTTAAGAGAAATTCCTCACAATAGAGTGAGGAAAATTATTACCCACTATTCAAGTAACTTTTTTAGTAATTTTTGGTGACGGTCTTGAGGAAATAATACTGCAAGGTAAAACTACTTTTATTTGAGTACAAAGTCTGGCTCCTCTCCCCACCTGTGGTCCATGGACAGATAAAATGTAGCTGATAGATGAAGATATCGGACGTGAGCAGACCTGTTCATGGTGATATTTCAGCTATTATGCACTGCTGTCAGATTTTCTTTTCCACATTTAGCTAATGTTTTGTCCAGTAGGAGTTCCAGTGATGTCAGTCAGCTGCTTGAATTTTTAAATGTTTCTCATGGCCCAATAAAGGTCAGCGTTAAAAATCATGTTAGCCATTCCAGATCCTCTAAACATGTGATTGTTGAAAAAGAATTTTGATGCACACCAGAGTTATTTTGTCTATTTTGATAATTTCTGAGAAATGATCAGCTTTTCTCTCTCAAGCAAATTTGGTCTATACATTGTGTTAATGACAGGGTGTGGTGTGTTGTGTTCATAATGCCTCTGCAGGCAGGATAACTGTTACCCTTGTCATAGTCTAGCTGACTAAATCACAGTAGCAGGGTTTCCTCTGGTAACATTTCTGGGTGGCGGCCCGCCTCGCCAGAAAAATTTCTGCCGCGCTTATGGGGAGATATAAATTTAAGAAAAATGTATGAAGCAATGACTTTCCGCAAGCGCGCACACGAACAACATGCGTGACTGTCATCCGTGCAGAGTTGAGAAGCGCCCCGCCCACGCGAGCTTTCCAGTCAGTCACCAAGCAGTGTCTCGCTAGCGGGACTGTCCGAGAGAAACATGAGTTTATTAAAGTACTTTAAACAGGGAAAAAAATCAGAAGCGATATGTAAGCACTGGAGGCATTTATCAGGGTTTTAACCCACTGGAAACTGGAGCAATAATGGAAGAGTCGCTTAGCTAAGAGATATGGTTAGAATTCATATGCATCCAGCTTCATATGAAGGGAAAGGCAAGGGGGACTGATGAATTGTTGAAGATATATTTCACCAGCCACTACAATATTAAGTTATGTTCCCTATTATGTACCTGGCAAGTTAAGATGACTGAAATTCACCATGTCAGTGACTTTAATCCGTCAGCAGCCTTCAGACAAACTAAACGTGCCAACATTTGGATTTCAAAATAAGGGAGGTTTTTGCTACTGTCTGGGTGGTGAGGAGATTTATAAAAAAAAAAAACTATAAATATATAGAATTATTATAACAGAAATAACGGCATCCTTGGTCATTTAAGTTAACTTATTTCATTAAATACAATTTTATTAACATTTTTTTCTTTGTAATCCGAGTTAAATTACTGTTCTGTTCTGACTGAAAAATTATGGTCAAAAATGTAAATTGTTATAAGGAAAAATGAAAAAAAAAATTACCACAGTCTGTTTCAAATTTATTTAAAAAACAGTAATTTTATTTAAAAAAAAGACAAAAATTAGCCATAAAATAATCCACAGATATATAATAAAGTTTCAAATGTACAAGAAAAGTCAATTTTACAAGAGGAAATTACAAATTTGAGGAAAATGGTTTCAAATTTAGATGCATTTACAGAGAAAAGTAGAAAACTATAAGAAAATTGCTATAATTTTTTGAGAAGAACCTCAGACCTTCAAGACTGAAGTCATTACTCATGTTTTTAAGTGGGTGCTCTTTGTACCCTTAACTCAACTAGAATTTTTTTGGTTGTCCACTTTTAAATATAAATTTCAAAACATTGCTTTTATATGAGTAGAATTTCTGGTTACTATACCCACCTGATCATATAATTTAAGTATGGATGAGTACATTACTATTATGAATGGGTTTTTTTTCCCCTTCCCTACTCTCTCAATGGAAAAAAGAAACACTAGAATAAAAATACAAAAAAACCCCACATTTTTGTCATTTATGTAAACCATGACAAAAAAAAATCCTGCAAGACAAAACATGACACTTGATATTTTCTAACCTGTTTGTATACCACCATAGACAGCGAGAGAACCTGAATTAGACAGGGCTCAGAGAGGGCAAGATGAGACAGAAGAGAGGAGCCAAGGAGAAGAAAGTACTCAGGCAGAGGGTCCAGGAGAGGTGAGAGCAGAGGAAGGAGAGAGGGATGACACCAGTAAAAAGTCTAAACGCAGGACGTCTGGGTGGGACCCCAACTGGCCCAATATCCCAGTATTCAAACCTCGGTTGTACAATACTTCAAATGGTAAGTTCCATATGCAAAGTTACTGTGCAAAATTTTAAAAAAGAAATAAATTGTATAAAATTAATATATTCCGGTAACAATCATGTCATATGTCTCCCCACCCCCACCCCCAGCAGTAGTGTCCTTAGTTCATCTACTTGGTAAGAAATAGTCACATGGTGGCAAGTGGTGACATCATAAATTAATGAAAAAACATTAGTCCTGTCAGAATAAATGTGTTAATCACCACAACTGATTAATAACAAAATAAAATGAGTTAAGAATAATGGTGATTAAGCCTCATTTAGTGGCTATATTAACCTCAGTTAATACTGATTGCACTGTTAAGAGGAAGAAGGGGTAAAGAATATTTTACATCTTTCCTAGTTTTTGGGACTGGAAAAGCTAGCATGAATTACATCCTCCAAAACTGTCCATGAAGTACCTCTTTTAAACCATTTGAACATTAACTGAGCTTTTTAATAACATGAGCAAGAATGTGGCAGCAGCAGGGTGAAACAAGGAGAGGAGAGAGGAGGTAAAGGTAACCAGAGAATCAGCATAGGTGTCCAGAGGGAGAGAGAGACACAGCAGGCACACATGACCAAGTAACAATAGTCAAAACTTGATTTCTGCCAGCGCTGAAATAATTAACACATAATGGGTATTAAGTAGCCCTGCTGCTTCATAGTGGCGTAGACTAGGGGTGGATTCAAAAGATCAGTTCTCCGATTCGAATCGATTCATGTTTGACTGAGCCGATATCGAGCCACAAAATCCATGGATCAATCTTTTAATATAATGCTTTTACGTGAGCCTTCACTTCAAAACGGGCACCTGAAATTGGCTGTCCAGTATATGGTTAAACTTAAAGCAGACCATAGAAATCCAGCCTACTCTGCAGTTTTTCACCCTTGATTTTTGCAGATGTATAAGGTCAGACCTAAGAGCATCACTCCTTTTGGACTCTGCATAGAACCTCACCTGGTAAAATTAAACCCTGATATGAGCAACGTAACACAGACACAATTTTGTCCCATTCCTCCATGGAGTTTGAGGAAACCCAACATCATTCTGGATATGAGCCAAAGCAAAAAGAAAGACACTCACTTAAATGTGTACCAGCAGCAGATCGTAGACATAAAATACTGTTTTCCTCACCATATTTCCATATACTCGGATAGATCTAAAGTAGATGGCTCAGTCTCTGCTGCAAGTGTCACTGGGCACAATCAGCATGGTTTGCGGATTCCCAAACAATGTTCAATTTTTACAGCAGAGGCTCGTGCTTTGCTTCTAGCATTGGAACACACTGAAAGAACCAAACAACAGAGCTCCTTAATTTTTACTGACTCCAGATCCTGTCTCCACACGCTGGCGTTTTTAAAGACTGATCACCCCATTGTTATCCGGATTTTAGAGAAATTTGTTTTTTTACAGAAACATAATTTTAATATCATCTTCTGTTGGATCCCCAGCCATGTTGGCCTGTCAGGTAACGAGCAGGCAGACAATGCTGCCAAGAGAGCCCTTACCCAAGAAGTCACTCAATGCCAGATCCCAGCCTCAGACCTCAGGCGTCTAATAACCTCCTTTTTTTTTTTTTTAAAGAAGTGGCAGACTGAATGGGACACATGTACTGCAAATAAACTGCATGATATTAAACCTGCCATAAGCCATAGACACTTGCATCACTTTCAAAACCGACATGATGAGGTAGTGTACACTAGATGCCATATTGGCCACTCAAGGCTTACGCACAGCTTTTTATTAAAAGGTGAAGCCCCACCATCGTGTCAGTTTTGTGGAGGTTTTTTTTTAATCAGTAAAGCACATTTTACTTGACTGTCCTGCTCTCATGACGAGAGAACGGTTTTATACTCAAAAGTCACTGAAGGATATTTTTAATAAGACGCCACCAAAGAAAATTTTAGGGTTTTTTGCACATGTGCAGCTGAAGCATCTTATTTAATTTTTCTGTTTTATTGTAGCTACATATCTATCTCACTCTAATTATTTATTCTTTCATTTATCATCCTATCTCTATATAATTTTTAACTCAATTTTCTTATTAATTCTGTTTTTGCCATGAAATAGCCATAGATGCTGACATGGCACTAAACAAGAACACTCACTCACTTATGTCAAATCAGACACACATTTTCATTAGTTACTGTGAATGTCAGCAGGGGGATCTGTGGAGTGCTGCATATGTAAATACAATTCAGTATTCAGATAGCGTTCTCTGGAGTTTGTGAATCTTGATACAAAGGGAAGCAAAATAATTGAAGACAGGCAAGCTGCACGATGGCCACACTTCAGATGTGCCAGTCCACATAGGCTTTCATAGACAAAGAAGTATTGAGAGCCCGAAAAATGAGACAAAAATCAGCTTAAGCGAATGATAATGAGTAAGCAGCTTTAATCTGATTAATTCCAGCTGAACTGACCATATACAGTTAGGCCCAAAAATATTTGGACAGTGACACAAGTTTTGTTATTTTAGCTGTTTACGAAAACATATTCAGGATACAATTATATAATCAACATGGGCTTAAAGCGCAGACTCTCAGCTGTAATTTGAGAGTATTCGCATCCAAATTGGAGCAAGGGTTTAGGAATTACAGCTCTTTAATACGTAGCCGCCTCTTTTTCAAGGGACCAAAAGTAATTGGACAATTGACTCAGAAGGCTGCAAAAAAAAAAAAAAAAAAATAACAAGGCTGCATGGGCTCTTCCCTTGTTAACCTGTCATCAGTTAAGCAGTTAAAAGGTCTGGAGTTGATTCCAGGTGTGGCGTTTGCATTTGGAAGCTGTTGCTGTGAACACAGAACATGCGGTCAAAGGAGCTCTCAATGGAGGTGAAACAGACCATCCTGAGGCTGAAAAAAAGAAGAAATCCATCAGAGAGATGGCAGAAATGTTAGGAGTGGCCAAATCAACAGTTTGGTACATTCTGAGGAAAAAAAGAGTGCACTGGTGAGCTTGGGAACTCAGAAAGCCCTGGACGTCCACGGAAGACAACAGTGGTGGATGATGACAGAATCCTTTCCATGGTGAAGAACAACCCCTTCACAACATCCACTCAAATGAAGAACACTCTCCAGGAAGTAGGTGTATCAGTATCTAAGTCTACCATAAAGAGAAGACTTCATGAGAGTAAACTTAACTGTGGACAACTACACTGTATAAAAGCTCAGTTAAGTCAACTCAATTCATTTTTTTTTTAACTGAATCGAGTTGACTTAACCGAGCTTTTATACAGTATAGTTGTCCACAGTTAAGTTTCCCACCCAATTTTGGCTTTTTTTTTTTTTTACAATATTTTAGATGAGCAATCACATTATTATTATTATTATTATTATTAACCTTTATTTATACAGGTAGTTTCATTGAGGCATAAGACACATTGAGACACATACTTCAGATACAAATCCCCAGCCAAACCAGGGTCTCTGCTCAACAAAAAGAGATTTCAATCTACCCAAGAACCCCACATCTGTAATAAATGTTAGATCATTGTAGTAGATACACATTTTTCTGTTAAGCTTATAAAAAACAAGAACTAAATCATAAAAAGACGAACAATATGGAAAAATGGCACTGCTCCAAAACCTAAAACACAGAACAGTTTTGGTGCTGGTCTGCATATGTATGCTGTTTTTTCAGCAGGGATTCTTTCATATCAGCGGAACAACTACAGTACATCAAGGACGTGTAATTACTTTATTTAGCTTTATGCTACACAAGACAAGGGACAATGGGGAACATGCATTTGGTTCTAATATTAACTGTGGAGATCTGTAACACAAAAAGAAAATACAGGGACATAAATATAGTGTTATGCTTACCTAGCAACCTTGTCAGCCCATCTTTCGTTCACATTTACTTCCGACAATGACGCAGCTCATTGATCAAATTCAAGTCAGATGACCATGGAGCGCTGTTTTGACTGGTTAAGTGTATAGCGGTCCTTAATGGTGCCTCAGAGCCGCCTTATCAGGTTTCGTAACTAAAGTTTAATTTTCATAAAAAATGTGCACATACTTAGACTGTCAGCAAACAGATTCATGTTTTGAAAAGTATGCGTTAGCATATCTGTGAAAATCAGTTACTCTCTGGATGGGGATCGATCATCTCAAAAACTAAAGCAGATAGAGCCACTTGCCTCACCATCTAACTAGGATACATATAGCTCAAGTAGGTTCATTTTGTCTTCTTTTAAAATACCTTTTGCTCTTATTAAAGACAAAAATAGAAAGGTGTTTTTACCTTCTTTACATGTTTCGACTGTTCACTGCAGCCTTCACTGCTCACTGCAGCCTGATGTGCTGACAGTCCTATGATAAAAAGATTTTTTTTTACAAATCCTTATATGGACAGAGATTTCAGCCCCCCCCCCCCCCACACACACATGTTTAAAACAAAGTTACGCCCTTGCGCTGAGGCCATGCTTCCAGATGTCGCAAAGACATGTGTGTGTCATATTACAGCATGATTACATATCATACTGTAATACAAGAGGTAGTGGTGCTTAGGCCTAGCTGCTCTAAGAGATACAGTGAGGGCTGTTTGAGGGGGGACAAATCGCCTTCAGCCTATCATGGACCACCTGGCCCTAGTGACAGTGCGCCCTAGGACTACTCTAATAAAGCATTCGTAAATTGTCTATAAATGGGTTATTAATCAGGTTATAAACACCTTTATAAAGCCTTAATAGGCTGCTGTAAAATGTGAGATAAAAAGGAAAATTGTGTCCTTTTTCTTGCCAGATAGTGCACCTTCATGTATCTCCTCTCGAACCTGACATCAGTTCATTTAAGTTTTTTTTTTTTTTTTTTTTTCTCATTGGCTAATTTTCATCATCTGATATTTTTCAATAGATTACCAGCATTTAACACTGTAAGCGTTTCTCACCAAAAGATGTCTTTGTCTTGCAAAATAGTGAGGCTGCATCGATGCATGAAATGTATCTTATAGGCCTTATTTTTTTATAATATTCTTACTTATAATTTTCAAAGCATTTTTAACTTGATGAATAAGATATTTATAAACTACTTCTAAATACTTTGTTAGGGTAGTCTTATTGTAAAGTGGTACCATTGGTAGCAATAATAATAATTACTATAAGAATCAACAGAAGAAGTAGACACAGGGTGCAAGTTTATGTTAGAAATATCCAGCTGTTTTTCCCATGTATCTAATACCTGGTTTGTTGTGAGCATTCTTTTTCATGAGTACATGAAAATAAACTTCATGGTCATTCATATCTTGTTACACTGGTAGTACTGTGCCTCACAGTGGAAGACTCTGGAACTGCCGAAATTCTTCATTGTGTCATTGTTTGCACTTCTCCTCTCTTGTCAGGCTTGTGGAACCTAGTATTCCTGTTCTCCAATTTGTCCCTAGTCTTCCTCATGCCCTTTGCCTATTTCTTCATTGAGTCCGAGGGATTTGCAGGGTCCAGAAAGGTACAAACAGGAGCAATAGACTGATGACATTAAATAAAGATTTAACACAAGTTGACAATATCTGTTTGAGCCCACTGATCTCACATTGGCTCTGTTTATGTAGGGTGTGATGGCACGTGTTTACGAAGCAGTCGTGCTGCTATTGCTGTTGGCTCTGCTTGTGCTGGGCATCGTGTGGGTAGCTTCAGCACTGCTCCATGACAACATAGCCCGAAAGAGCCTTTACGGTGAGTCCAGTACAACATTAACATTGATTCCTCGATGGTAAAAACACTTTTTTTCCTATTTTTGCTCATTATTTCCTTCTCTAAATTCCAGACCTGTGGGAATATTACCTTCCCTACTTGTACTCGGGGATCTCTCTGTTTGGAGTGCTGCTGCTTCTGCGTTAGTATTCCTGTCTTGTAGCAAAATTTGCTATGTCCTATGCTGTGTTTTCTGTGTATCATTCTCTTTTTGTTTTTCTCCTTAGTGTGCACTCCATTGGGGTTGTCACGAATGTTCAGTGTAACAGGGAGCCTTCTGGTCAAACCAAGGGTGAGACAAAGATTTTATGTCAGTAGTCAACAACCACTGATCAAAACTTTGGTGGAGGTACTGACAGTGGCGTCTCTGGCACTGAAAGTCTGTTGGGGCACAATAAACACTACTGTACTGTACCTCCTAAATTCATAAGCACACTTTTCTGTAATGGCTTAAGTGGTAGCAGAGACGGCAATAATAACATTCACTGAACTGCTATTGCCCTGTTAAGCAGTAATAAATTACAAATCCAAACTTAACCAGTCAAAGCTCATTTATAACACATCCAAAGTAATATTTCAGAGCAGGGAAACCCAAGATTCTTCATTTAAAGTAAAAACAACCTTACAAATAATGTAAAATAGACTCACCAGTGACGTTCACTTGAAGAGAAAAGCTGTATGGTTTTCTTTTATCTAGGCAAACTTGTTGATCACTTTTTTTGTCAAAGTCCTTCAATCTGCCTGAGGTGTTTTAAGTAATTCTCTGTGTTGTAATGCAGTCTGAGGCTAGAATCACCTGAACACAACATTTACCATGCAGCAAGTCGTTTTTCTTCTGAACTGAAAAAAAACAGGTTTTGTCTTTTCCTGAGTGATGTTTAATCCTCCGGCTGGTGTGGTTACAAACGTTTAGTCTCTAATTTCTGCTTTAAGATCGCCTAATGTGGAAAAAAAAAAATCAATTACACAAACTCTTCTGGGCAAGTTTTGACACTGTTGCTTCTCTGCATTGTTTTGATATGGGCGATCATCCGTATCAAAATAGCACAGAGAAGCAACAGTGTCAAAAGTAACCCGGAAAAGAGATTGTGTATTTGATTTTTTTTTTTTTTTCCCCCCTCCACATAAGGTGATCGTTATTTAATCGTTTGGTTTACAGAAATTTTAGTTTCAAATTTATTTTTTTTTTAATTTCCCTGATCGGGTGTTCAGGGAAATTAAAAAAAAAAATAAATGCTCAGACATTCAGTTTTGGTAGGCAATGAGATTTATAAAAATGAAAACTGAAAAAAGTAATATAACGGTTTTTAACATGAAGTCGTTCCATTTGGAGAAAGTCAACACTCGGCTTCAAAATTCATAGGGGAGGATTTTGCTTTCGGCGGAAAAAATATAATATCACGATCGCCTTCTGTGGAGAAAAAAAAAAATAAAATTCAATTACACAAACTCTTTTCCGGGCGAGTTTTGACTCTGTTGCTTCTCTGCGTTGTTTTGATATGTTGATATTGTCTTGAGCTGTGGGTTTTCGTTTGAAAACCGTAGGTATGGCAGTCTGTGTTAGAACCCGTTTGGAACGAACTTTCAAGCCTAAAGATTCCTGTATAGCAGGCGCCTCCTCAAAACTGTCTGCAGTGAAATGATCACTACAGAGTACAGAAGATGGTGTTGGTTACCATTTGTCCCTTGTTCTCTGTACTTGCTTCGCCCATTTTTTAAGAAGATCTGGATCTTTTGGGAATGAGAATAGGCTTGTACGTTCACTGGAGCAATTACAACACCCAGCCGCCACGCAACGTTTCAGCATTTCTTCGCTGATATAGAAGCTAAACAGCTTGTTTACATTGATCGAGGAACTTCATCTCATGACGTCATATCCGGAAACGAGGCAAGTCTCAGGAGATCACATTAGTGCAACACGGCGCTAAATTTGAATTCACTTGGAAATATTTTTCCACTTTTTTAGCGTTCTGAGTCAAAAGAACCAACTATATGGACGACTGAAGATAAATTCATACTGAATATGATCCATGGTTCCTAAATCGTGTCACAGACACTTTAAAGTCAGTAGAAGCAAGAGAGAATACATGAGTGTGAATAGGAGGGAGGCAGGTGCAACAGTGAAGATGGAAGGAGTGGCCGTAGTGAAAGTAGATGAGCTTAAATACCTGGGGTCAACCATCCAAAGCAATGGAAAATGCACAAGAGAGGTGAAGAAAAGAGTGCAGGCAGGGTGGAGTGGGTGGAGATGAGTGTGAGGGGTGATTTGTGATGGAAAGGTAGCAGCAAGAGTGAAGGGGAAGATTTACAAGACTGTAGTGACACCTGCTATGATGTATGGTTTGGAGATGGTGGCGCTGACAAAAAAACAGGAGGTGGAGCTGGAGGTGGCAGAGTTGAAGATACTATGGTTTTCGTTGGGAGTGACTAGGAGGGATAAGATTAGAAATGAGTATATCAGAGGGCCAGCTCACATTGAGCGGTATTGAGACAAAGTAAGAGGGGCAAGGATGAGATGATTTGGACATGTGCAGAGGAGGGATAGTGGCTATACTGGACAAAAGATGTTGAAGATGGATCTGCCAGGCAGGAGGAAAGGAGGAAGACCACGGAGAAGATTCATGGATGTAGTGAAGGAGGACATGGACAGGGTTGGTGTTACAGAGGAAGATGCAAGGGATAGGGTGAGATGGAGACAGATGATCCATTGTGGAAACCCAAGAAGAAGAAGAAATAATCTGACACATGGACAAATTTATCTCAGAATGTGCTTTTAAAAACTGCCATCATTTCATTGACATTCAGAAGACCACAGCTGTTTGCAGGCAGGCCAGTATCATTTAACTTGCTTTCACACATTTTATTAAGCTCATGTTTTAGCTGCTTTTAGCTCTATATTAATTTTTAAACAAAAAATTAAAATGAATTCTTTCTTCAATTTCAAACAAAATGTTATTTAAATTTTTATAATACAGGAGAACACTAAATGTGTTTGTTGACTCCAAATAAATGGGTATAAAATTCTAAAATCTACAACTAAAGTCCTAAAAATGTTTTGCAGGAGAACACAAACTAAATTGTATTGCATTTTTTTTTTTTTTTGTAACTTAGATTTTTATTCATTTTTCATCATGCATATTACATTCAGATCAGTCTACATTTAAAAAAAGGAGCTAGAGTAAGAAAGAAAAAAAGGAAAAGGAAAAAAAAAAGGGGGGGGGACAAATGTTGGAGCATCAAGTTTTTAGTTTCCATCTCTTAATTCTTCTGGTTTTTCCAGTGTCTTTGGTTATTCTTTCAATTTCTGTCTCGTTGTTGCACTTTGTAGTGTGTCCATTTCTGCCATTTTTTTTCATATAGTCCTTCTTGTATTCTTTGTCGATATGTTAGTTTTTCCATCATACGTATACCCTCAACAATGTCTGTCCATTGCTCTTGGTCAGGAAGAACTTCTGATCGCCATTTTTTTTGTGATAGTTTTTTTACATGCAATCAACAAGATTTTAACTAGATATCTGTCCTCAGCCTGTATTACATTGTCTCTTTTAAGATCACATAAGTACATCAGGTTACAGTTCATTGGTATATTATATCCTAATATCCTCTGTATTGTCACATGTATAGATTTCCAGAATGATGAGATTTTGCTGCATTTCCAAAACATATGTGAGTGGTCTGCATTTTGAGCCCCACAGCCCCTCCAGCATATAGATTGGGTATTTGTATATTTTCTTTGAATCTGTGGTGTAATGAAAAAGCGAATCAGGTTTTTCCATCCAAATTCCCTCCAAGTCCTTGAATTTGTTGATGTGTGTTGTGTTTTCCATATTTCCTGCCAGCTTTCTTCTGTTATGTTTAAATTTAGCTCTTTCTCCCATTTCTCCTTTATATAGTTACTTGAATGTTTGTTTGCCATAAGTTTCTGATATAGCTTTGAAATAATTCTTATTTTATTTCCTGCATATGAGCTTAAAATGAATTGTATAATCTCGCTCACATCTGTTTGGAGGTTATGCCTAATCTTCTTCATATAATAGTCTCTCATCTGCAGATATCTGAAGAATTCCGATTTTTCTAGTTTAAATTTTCTTCTGATGTTTACAAAGCTCCCGAGATCTTTTTTTCCGATATTGCCCCATGCTGTGATTCCCTTGTTCACCAGATTTTTGTATCCCCCGTCTTGCTTTGCCGGTTCAAACTGACTGTCAAATGCTACCCATTTCAATAGTTTTATGTCTTCCTTTATATTATACTTTTGTACTATTTTATACCACAGTTCCAAAGTAAATTTAGTGATTGGTGTAGGGAGCTTGAAATGAAGAAGCGATGTGATTTTATAAATCAAGTTTTATTATCAGCTTCCAGTCCCTAACATGTCTCATCTCGATGCAGAAGCAGAATGAAGAGGTCGAGCGCAGTCAGACCTTCATACTTACACCCACACTCAACAAAAGACATTGCATATCAAAGCTGACATCCTGCATTAGCGTAATCCCTCTCCATTGTCCTCTGTCTCCTCCACCTGACCCTGGGTGGTCAGGAAGTTCGATCAGGTCTCCACCGCTGCGACTCTGTCTGCTCCTTGATCTTCGCCGGTGGTCGAGACCTCTCGTCCTGCTCTGAGACGTGAGGTCATTCTACATATGCAATCTCTCAACATTCCACTTACGTCTATACATATGTAGGTATGGATATATGAATAATATAAGCCACAGCCCCCCCAAACGTCTAGGAAAAGGACAATCAAATTAAGTTTACAGCTTAAGATAACATCCATGACATATTATACTGTTATACATCTCGACAGGAAAAAGGAAAAATATCTTCAGCAGTCATGTTAACCTTCAAGTTATGCAGCATGATCCTGTTAAAAATTCAGTGGTAACAACAACAGTATAATTAATGTCACAAGTCAGCCTTAAAACTGCAACGGCACAATCCGACAACATAGTTAACAACTCTTTGTCAATTTTACATCAGTCTATGTGTCGTCTGGGTTTTAATCTTCTCCCGAATCTGCTGTAGGCCCGCTTTGGCGTCCTGGCGGGACCGTCCTGTAAGGGATCTGCAGCTTGGGGAGGAGAGTGGTTATTTGTTCCCTGCAGGGGGGCTGAGTCTTTTCTCTTGGGGAGTCTACCCCGCCGAGGCGCTCTCGCCACCCGTGCAGGCTCGTCGCTCAACAAGAAAGCAGGTTTAAGTCTGTCAATGCTGACTGTTTCTTTTCTGTCCCCTAAATCAAGCACAAAATGCTTATCACCAGGCTCCAGCACTCTGTATGGTCAGTCGTATGGAGGGCGGAGGGTTGGTTTTAAAGCTTCATGCCTAACAAAAACGAACTCGGCGTTTTTCAAAGCTTGGGGGACAAAAACCCACGGAAAAGAGTGATGTACGGGTCCGGGGAGCCTGTCCGGTCCCGTGCTGCTTAGGGGCCTCAGGGCTGGTAGGTGCCCGGGCTCTGGCTGTTCTGGTAAGAACTCACCTGGGAGCCTGAGAGGTTGTGCAAAAACTAATTCTGCCGGGGAGGCGTCTAGATCCTCCTTAGGCGCAGAACACAACCCTAATAAAACCCAGGGAAGTTTATTCACCCAATCTGTATCCGTTAGTAAGGCCCTGAGGGCGGCCTTTAAAGACCTATGAAAATGCTCGCATAACCCATTAGCCTGAGGGTGATACGCGGTGGTGCGATGAATTGTCGCCCCTAAGCTGCTGGCCATGGCTGACCACAGCTCTGAGACAAATTGAGGCCCCCTATTGGACGTGATGTCCGATGGGACGCCGAAACGCGCCACCCAGTTTGTTAAAAAAACGCGAGCAACTTCCGCGGCTGTGGTTGACGCCAGCTGGACCGCCTCCGGCCAGCGCGTGGTACGGTCTACCATTGTTAACAGGTGTGTGAACCCTTGCGACGACAGTAGTGGGCCCACGAGGTCGACGTGTACGTGGTCAAACCTCCTGGCTGGAATTCGGAAAGGTTCTAGAGGAGCTTTTGTGTGTTTGTGTATTTTGGCGCGTTGGCAAGACATGCAAGTCCTTGCCCATTCCTTTACATTTTTACGCAGGCCCGGCCAAACAAACTTCTCCGCGACCATTTTAACCGAGGCGCGCACCCCTGGGTGCGCGAGGGAGTGAACAGAGTCAAAAATGCGGCGGCGCCACGTGGCTGGAACCACCGGGCGAGGCCGGCCGGTTGACACGTCGCAGATTAGGGGGGGAACGCCGTCACGCAAACCCCTTTCCTCCAGTCTTAACCCTGTTGGTCCAGACTGGAGCACGCGCACGTCCGCGTCACTGCTTTGTTCTGCTGCCATGGCCACGTAATCTATCCCTACGTGGATTGGGGCCACGTACGCGTCCGCGTTGGCCATGAGTTCTGCGGCTGCGGTAGTATAATCTGCTTCCTCGCGCTCTGACGATGTCACAGCGCGGGAGAGGCAGTCTGCTACCACATTAAGCTTGCCTGCCACATGTCGAATATCTGTGGTGAACTCTGAAATTGCAGCTAGTTGTCTTTGTTGCCTGCCTGACCATGGTTCTGAAATTTTAGCCATCGCAAAAGTGAGTGGTTTGTGGTCTACAAAAGCTGTGAAACGCCGCCCTTCCAGCCAGAACTGGAAGTGGCGGATGGATAAATGAAGCGCTAGCAGCTCCCTGTCAAAAGTGCTGTATTTGCGCTCGGTTTGGTTTAAAGATTTACTAAAAAATGCTAACGGTTGCCAGGTTCCGCCAACATGCTGTTCTACGACTGCCCCTATGGCCAGGTCTGAAGCGTCTGTGGTTAACGCTATGCGGGCCGAGGGATCGGGGTGAACCAACAATGTGGCATTCACTAGTGTACTTTTTACTTCCGCGAAGGCGCGTTCCCGCTCCGGGGTCCATTCGACCGCGTTGGAGGGCTTTTGTTTTCTGAGCGCAGCATATAGGGGCTGCATGAGTTGAGCTGCGCGGGGGAGGAAACGGTTGTAAAAATTCACCATTCCTAAAAATTCTTGTAGTGATCTGACCGTTTGTGGTCGTGAGAAATTTGCTACTGCGCGCACTTTGTCCAGCAATGGAACTGCCCCCTCTGGTGAAACTCTGTGTCCCAAAAAATCAATTTGTGACACGCCGAATCGGCATTTGGCTGGGTTGATTATTAACCCGTGCTCTTCTAGTCTCTGAAAAACTGTAGTGAGGTGTTGTTCGTGTTCTTCCTCTGACGAGCTGGCTACCAGAATATCGTCGAGGTAGACGAACACGAAGGGGAGGTCGCGTAACACCGCATCCATCATACGCTGAAAAGTTTGAGCAGCGCCTTTGAGGCCAAACGGCATTCGCAAAAATTCAAAAAGACCAAAAGGGGTTATTACAGCCGTTTTGGGAACGTCCTCCGGTCGAACCGGAACTTGGTGGTAGCCGCGGACCAGGTCTATTTTAGAGAAAATGCGCGCACCCGCCAGATGTAGTAAAAAATCTTGGATGTGAGGGATTGGGTAGCGGTCATGCGCTGTCGCATTGTTTAATCTGCGGTAATCACCGCAAGGTCTCCAAGAACCGTCGGTTTTCGGGACCATATGTAGTGGTGATGCCCACGGGCTTTTCGAGCGCCGAATAATGCCCAGTTTTTCTAGGCTGGCAAACTCGTCGCGTGCTATGGCGAGCTTGGTCGCGTCTAAGCGCCGAGCTTTGGCAAAAACAGGGGGGCCCGTTGTGGGGATGAAGTGTTCCACCCCGTGTTTCGCTACTGTCGCTGAAAATTTGGGAACTGTGAGTGCTGGAAATTGGGTGAGGAGTTGGTCAAACTTACCTCCTGCTGTGGTGACGCTGGCCTGCACGGGTGGTGGAGAGACTCGAGCTGAGCAGGGGATAGAAGAAAATGATAGTGCATTAACCAAGCGTCTATTTGCAAGATCAACTAACAACCCATGTGCACACAAGAAATCTGCGCCCAACAAGTTAAAACTCACCGCCGCTATAATAAATGTCCACCTATAGTTGTGGCCGTGAATGGACAGAGGTAGGTTTCTTTCACCGAAGGTGTCGATGATCGAGCCGTTAGCTGCCATCGCTCCGTTTCCACGGGGTCCCATTGCTCGGTCTGTGTTGGACGGGGTGATGAAGCTCACCTGAGCTCCAGTGTCGATGAGGAACTGTCTCCCGGAGCGTCTGTCAGTCACGTAGAGCAGCTTGTTTGTCTCGCCAAGAGCCGTAGCTGCTAACGTTTCCCGGCTTGGTCGTTTCCCGAGCTCATGAAATTGCAGGGGGGCACGCATTTGTACGCCCTCTCGGCGAAACGTTGATGATAATAGCAGAGGTCGTTCCGCTTGCTGCGCCTTGGTCGCGTCGCTGCCATGGTGGGCGGGCCCTGCTCTGTTGTCTGCGGATCTCCGCTGCTCTGGGCTTCCGCGCCGAGATCTGCAGATGCTGCTGTGGCCATCTGTTCGCCGCAGGAGTTGATGAGCCGCTGCGCTTCTCAAGCCAGCGCGCGGAAGTCCCGCTGGGTGCTGCACCGCATGTTGGCCAGGGTCCCTCTCATGTGCGACGGCAGAGTGCTGAGGAATATATGTTGGAAGAGGAAGTTGTCTTTGTCTGCCTCCCTCAGCTGCAGCATGTCCTCCATGAGGGCCATCGGTCTGTGTCCTCTGTGGCCGTAAATCGCCAGAATCCTCCCTGCTCTTTCCTCGGCCGAGGGGACGAAGCTCTCGATGAGGGTCGCCTTCAGTTCTTTGTACTTGTCGTGGGCGGGCGGTTGTTGTATCACGCTCCGCGCGCATCTTGATGTGGCGGCATTGAGTCTGGCGACGATGTGGTAGAATTTTGTTTCATCCGCCGTTATTCCTGCCAGTGCAAACTGAGCCTCAGCTTGCTGGAACCACAAGCTCGGGTCGTTTTGCCAGAACTCTGGGAGTTTGACAGTGACGGCGCTTGTCTGGGCCGTCTCTGATGTGTCTGCCGGGCGAGAACGCCTTTCTTCCGTTCTCGCGGCGGGGCTGGGGACAGTGCTCGGTTGAGCCCTCTCTGACGATTCTGCTGTGGGGGAACGTCTTCCATCTGTTCCCCTGTCTGCGTTGGTGACGGCGTTTGCCTGGGTCGCCTCTGATGAGCTTGTAGCGGGAGAACGTCTTTGTTCCATCCTCACGTCTGGTCACCAATGTAGGGAGCTTGAAATGAAGAAGCGATGTGATTTTATAAATCAAGTTTTATTATCAGCTTCCAGTCCCTAACATGTCTCATCTCGATGCAGAAGCAGAATGAAGAGATCGAGCGCAGTCAGACCTTCATACTTATACCCACACTCAACAAAAGACATTGCATATCAAAGCTGACATCCTGCATTAGCGTAATCTGCACGGCTGCACGGTGGCGCAGTGGTTAGCACTGCGGCACCACAGTTTACCCTTGGCCGGGGGATTGTGGGGATCGTGGGATCGTGGGTTCGATCCCAGCCCCCGACCAACAGTGATCTGTGTGGAGTTTGCATGTTCTCCCCGTGTTGCGTGGGTTTACTCCGGGATTTCTCCGGTTTCCTCCCACATGCCAAAAACATGCATGTTAGGTTAATTGGCTGTTCTAAATTGTCCCTAGATATCTGTTTCCTATAGGCCCTTAGAATAGAGGGTTAGTATTAATGAAAGCGCTTTGAGTGGTCTTTGTGACTAGAAAAGCGCTATATAAGTGCAGGTTAGTTAGTTAGTTAGTTAGTTAGTAATCCCTCTCCATTGTCCTCTGTCTCCTCCACCTGACCCTGGGTGGTCAGGAAGTTCGATCAGGTCTCCACCGCTGCGACTCCGTCTGCTCCTTGATCTTCGCCGGTGGTCGAGACCTCTTGTCCTGCTCTGAGACGTGAGGTCATTCTACATATGCAATCTCTAAACATTCCACTTAGGTCTATACATATGTAGGTATGGATATATGAATAATATAAGCCACAATTGGGTCTATTTGTTTGATTTGCTTATATGCATCTTTATCTCCTATTATGCTTTGTACTGGGAGTCCCTCAGTTACCTTTTCTATTTCTTTCCATTTTGCCTCATATCCTCCGTCGCACCAACATATGATATATCTTATTTGTGCTGAGTAGTAATATTCCTTTAGACTCGGTAGGCCCATGCCTCCTTTCTCTTTTGGTAACTGGAGAGTTTTATATTTCACTCTTGGTTTTTTACCTCCCCAAACAAGTCTCGATATCGTCCTGTCCCACTTTGAGAACTGGGCACCTGGAATCTCTGTTGGTAGAGCCTGGAAGAGGTAAAGTAATCTAGGTTGTATGCTGATTTTGACTGTCTCAATTTTTGAATTCAGATCCATATTTAAGATTGACCATCTATCAATATCTTTTTTTTATTTCTTGTTCCAACCTATCATAGTTTGCTTTATAAATTTTGCTTAGATCTTTAGGTATGCTCACTCCAAGGTATTTTATTTCTTTTTGTTTCCAGTTTAGTTTGATCTTATCAGTTATCTAGTTTAGAGGGTTATAGTGGAATGTCAGTATTTGTGTTTTTGTTATGTTTATCTTGTATCCTGATAATTTTCCAAAATTTTCTATCAAGTTCATCATTTCCATTATTGATTCATCTGGTTGTTCAAGGTAAACTTTAATATTGTCTGCAAATAGCCCAATCTTGTGTTCTGCTCCCTTTATTGTTACACCTTTTAATTTCTTATTTTGTTGTATCGCTTGAGCCAGTGGCTCTATGAACAGAGCAAACAAGGTGGGCGATAGGCAGCATCCCTGCCTGGTTGATCTTTGTATATTTACTTTGTCTGTTAAGCTACCGTTTATCTTGATTCTTGCCACAGGTTTTTGATACAGCGTCTTTATGCATTGTACTGATTTTTCGTTAAATCCAAAGCGTTCCAGCACACTATATAGGAATTTCCAGTTAACCCTATCAAATGCTTTTTCTGCGTCTAAACTCATTACTGCGCTTTTCTTTTCTTTATGTATTTGATTAATTATATGTATTGTTCTCCTGATATTGTCATGTGTTTGGCGTCCCTCTATGAAACCAGTTTGATCATCTTCTATCAATTCCGTCAAGAATGTCTTTATTCGTTTACATATAATTGTTGTATATATTTTATAATCCACATTTAATAAAGAGATTGGCCTATAGTTTCCACATTGTTCTCTATCTTTCCCTGGCTTTAAAATAACTGAAATAATGGCTTCGTTCCATGATGGAGGTATTTTGTTGTTATTCAATGTCCAATTAAATGACTTTAGGAGCTGTGGCTTGAGTTCTTCTATAAACAGTTTATAAAACTCAGATGGGTATCCATCACTACCTGGTGATTTACCGTTTTTAAGTGACTTAATCACATCTCTAATCTCTTGTGTTGTTATTTCTGCTGTTAGCTTTTCATTTTGTTGATTTCCTATTGATGGCAAGTCCAATGTGCATAGAAATTTTTTAATATCTTTAGTATTTGTTTCTTCAGGTTGCAAGTATAGTTCTTGATAGAAATTATGGAATATTTCTTCGATGTTTGCTGGGTTAACTGTGGTTTTATTTGTGATGGGGTCTTTAATCTTATATACATTATTCACTGTTTGTTGTTTTCTTAACCGTTCTGCCAGCAGTTTTGTGGCTTTTGGCCCCGTTTCATAATATTTTTGCTTTAGATATCCATTTTTCCTTTCACTTTCATTTATTTGTGCTTCTTTTATCTTTATTTTTTCTTCTTTAATTTCTTGGTATATTTTTGGGTCATTTGTGCTTTGATGTTTACGTTCTAATTCTCTCAGTCTCTCACATCTTTGTTCATATGTTTCCAGTTTAGACTTATTTGCTTTTCCTGTTTCAATAATTAATTTACCCCTTAACACGGCTTTTAGTGCATCCCATAGTATTGTTGGGTCCACTTCTTCTTTGTCATTCTCTTGGATATACTCGTTTATGTTTACTTTTATTCTTTCTTTCATTTTCTCATCATTTAACAGTCCTACATTAAGTTTCCATGTTGTTTGTCGTTTTCTATTGTTTAAATATATTTCCATGTATATAGGATTATGATCTGATATTTCTGCCCCTCCAATCCGACAATTTCTCACCCTGTGTCTGTCACCTTCATTCATAAGGAAGTAATCTATTCTAGAGTGTACTTTATGGACTGCTGAATAATGTGTATAGTCTTTTTCGAGTGGGTGCAGGTCCCTCCATATGTCTACCATACCCATTTCTGCCAGTGAGGTTCTTATGAACTTTGCTACATGTTTTTTTGTCTTCTTAACACTTGTTGTGTCAACTTCATGATCCATGACGGCATTTAAGTCTCCTCCACAAATTAGGACTCCTTCACTGTGTGTTGCTATGAGATCAAACAGTTGTTGAAAAAAACCTTTGTCACTTTCTGGTGGGGCATAGATGTTCACTAATGTGATCTGCATACCATTTATTCTTCCCTTTATTATTACATACCTGCCTTCTTTATCCTGGATTTCTTGTTCACATTCAAATTGTATTTTATTTGAAATTAGTATCATAACCCCCCTTTTAGTTCCTCCCTTAAATGAACTGTAGTAGGAGTTCTTATAGCCAAATCTCTTTAGTTTCTCATGTTCTGTCTTGCTCAAATGTGTCTCTTGCATAAATATAATTTCGGCTTTTTCCTTCTTGAATTTTCTTATTATTCTTTCCCTTTTAACAGGTGAGTTCAGACCATTCACATTTAGTGTCATTATCGTAAGATTTTTACCCATATTCATGTTTTTCCATTTTTTTAACTTGTGCTCCTAACCCCTTTAACATCAAAACTAACACATATTTATATAAAAACACACTAACGAATCTCGACCTCCGTACATTGGGCCTTTCTTCTGCCCACTGGTCCCTGTTGGTGGGTGGAGGGAATGTCCACACCGAGTGAGGGGCCCTCCCTAGACCTGTATTTACTATCCAAGTAATAGTCATTAGTCTAGAAATGTCCAACAAAAATCACTTAAACCTCTCCTAGCCGTTTGTTTCTCTTTTACCTTGTCTTCTTGGCCTTCATTTCTTCTGTGTCTTTCTTAATCTTTGTTATGATCTAGGCTTTCAGTTGAAAGCCTTGCAGCTTTTCCTGGGCCCGCTGCGCCACGTCTCTCCCCCGTCTTCTGCCACTCACTTGTCTCCACTCCGGCTGTCGTGATGTGTTCAGTGCCGCCGCTGCTCCAGCTCCTTCCTCTGGTACGCTCACCACAAAGCCTCGCTCCGTCAAGTCCCGCGCTGCCTCTCTGGCCGTGTTGTACGTTTTTACCCCGTCATCCCAATGAATCCTTATCTTCGTTTGCGGCGTTTGGAATCTAATTTTTTTCTCTTTCAGCGTTTTTTTAATGTTGGCATATTTCTTTCGCTGCTGCACAATTTCTGTCGGGTAGTCACGATCAAAGAATATCTGTTTGTCGCCGATTCGTATCTTTTTTTTCCACGCTTGTGTCAGGATTCTTTCCTTTATGTCATATTTCAGAAAGTTCACCACAACTGACCTGGGTGGAGAGTTTGGATTCGGGTTCTGTGCCGAGGCTCTGTGCGCTCGTTGAATCTGCAGATCCGCTTCACCGGGCAGCTCAAGCTCTTTTTTTAAGAAATGATCCATGAATTTCGTCATCGAGTTGCCTTCAATGCCCTCCGGGATCCCGAAGATGCGTATATTGCTCCGTCTGGACCTGCTCTCCAGGTCGGTTATTTTTTCCTGCATCCTCTGTGTTTGCGTCGTCAGGGTCTGCAGCCGCTCGCTTGCCTCGGTCTTCCAGTCTTCCAACTCCGATATTCGGGCCTGTGCTTCTGTCATACACGCCCGATGAGAGCGCAGCTCCTCCATGTTTTCTGTTAGCTTGCGCTCCATTTCTCTTCGGAGGCCCATAATTTCCTCCTTCATCTCTTTTTTCAGCTCTTCCTTAAGAGCCGCTAAATCCTGTTGGAGTTGCCGCTTGAAGTCTTTTAACTCTTTACCTAAATTGGCGATGCCAGTGTTCATGGTATCGAGTTTGGCGTCCTCCATTTTCCCTGCTGCAGTCACATCGTTTTTTTGGGCCTCGTGTTCAGCGATTTCTCCTGCGTTGTTGAAGAGGGATTCTTTAATTTTACCCTGCTCTTGTCCGTGTGCCCGGCTCCTTCGTGTTTTCATCCCTTGGTTTATTGATCCGTTTATGTCGAGTTGGCCATTTACCAATGATTTTTAATCCAACTAGGGAGAGCTCTCTGTTTAAGCATTATGTCTCTCCACCATCTTCCCGGAAGTCCCGCGTATTGCATTTTTTTTTTAAAAAAGATTATCTAAAAAACAAAATTTCACAAAAAGTCCACTTCTATACAATATTTTCAGTGCAGAAAAACTTTCAAAGTAAGACAAAAAAAAAAAAAAATCCATACTACAGAATTACTCCCAACATTTTTTAAAAATCTCAACGGTAAACGCTGTTACAGCATGGATGGAGCTGTAACTCCATGATTACATGCAAAGGGGAGGTGGAACTTTTCATGTTCAGTAAGTGATGGAGCTTTTACTGAGTTTTTACATGATATCGGAGGCTATGAAAAGGACCTCCATACCAGCGACCTCACCTCTGCATCCCAGCATTGACCACTCTCAGCAGAATAGAGGAAAAAGTGCCTCGCAGCCCCAGTAAATACACAACAGCACTTCATTTCGTGGATACAGACCTGAAACAAAGCGTGCCTGTCTGGGGTGGATGTCCTGGCTGTCGGCCTTGGTGTGTGTGTGTGTGTGTGTGTGTGTGTGTGTGTGTGTGTGTGTGTGTGGTGCCCGCAACGAACTGTGGTTTCTTGACCCGCTGCATACTCTCTGGAGTGGTTGGAGCTGCAGAATCAGTAGCGTTCGTGGGACAGCGGAGAGAGGAGTCTGCAGTAGGATAGCGCCTAAGGGCTCATGTGATAATCTGCCCGGGCAGTTCCCAATGCAGCAGTTCAGTTCCACGTTTTCCCTGCTTTTTCCCATCAAAACAAAAGAGTCTCACTTTTTCCCAAATTGTATCAAAAGGCTTCAGGGTCCAGACAGAGGACTCTCGGGGTCCAGATCCAGACCCGAGTCCACCAGTTGGTGACCCCTGCCCAAGAGAATGCCGCCCTGGGCAACCGCCCATACGGCTCATATCTAGAACCACCATTGGCTGTGGCTGCCAGATTGGAAGATTATTACTTATTACTTTTATTAGTCCCACAATGGGGAAATTACAGGATTATATCAGCAAAGGGATAGCAGTACTCAGAGCAATAGTTACTAAGATAATAAGAACTGGTTAGTCAAAGCAGTGGATGAATATACATCTGTACACAGATATATATACACAGTGCAGGAGCATTGCAGCTAGATGGAATAAACAGCATCACGGTTTGTTAAATTACCCTGCAGAATATGAATATGTACCCAGACAGTATATTTTGCATTTGAATCAACAGTGTTGTTGCCACCCTCAGTAATGATTATTGTTTTAGTTGTGTATTGGAGGGGGCAAACTCTATTGTGCAAAGTTGTTACGTTTAGTACATTTAATACGACCTCTACGAGCAGCCCTGGTAAGGTTATAAAGTCTGACAGCCGTAGGACCTGCGAAACCTCTCTGTCGTGCACCTAGAATGGCACAGCCTACCACTTAATGAGCTCCTCAGTGTGTTCAGCGTGTCCTGCATGGGGTGGGACTCGGACTCCAGCAGAGATGACAGCTTAGCCACCATCCTCCTCTCTCCTATCGCCTCCACTGGGTTGAGGTGTCGCCCCAGAACAGAGCTAGCTTTTTTGATCAGCCTGTTCAATCTCTTCCTGTCGGCTGCTGAGATTGGCTATTGGCAATAGCCAATGAAAAAGAACCAATGAACATTAAATCCATAAATAACTTTTGATTAGCTATGGGGTCCCCTTGATCTGACCCCACAGTGCAACACTGAAAAGCGTTGACACATGCCCATACAGTTTTAAGCTGCAGGATATTTTAAACGGACATTAAGAGCCAGCCCCATGTGAAATGAAACAGTATTATTTAGGAAAAATCCTGACTTTGATGCCAGAAATATAGTAAGATATTTGAATGGTATGACAGTGCTGCTATTATCTTTTGTAATAAATGGACAATATTATTTGTTAACTGTGAAGAAAAAAATATATTGTTGAAAATGTAAATTTACTGACTCTGCATGCCCTGCTCAACAGCGATCTCCTGTGGATGCAGAGATCTTGCAGGGTCTTGCAGCAGGACGTGGTGCAGGCGCCGTACCACACGGTGATGCAGCTGGTCAGGGTGCTCTCGATGGTGCCTCTGTAGAAGGTACACATGATGGGGGCCAGGGGTTTGGCTCTTCTCAGTTTGCGGTGGAAGTAGAGATGCTGCCGAGCTTTCTTGGCCGGTGATACAGTGTTGGTGCTCCAGGAGAGGTCCTCTGTAATGTATACACCTGGGAACTTGGTGCTGCTCACCCACTCCACAGCAGCACCATTGATGGTCAGGGGAGCATGCTGGGTGTGCACTGTTCTGAAGTCTATAACAATCTCTTTCGTCGTATCCATGTTCAGAGAGAGATTGTTGTCTCAGCACCACATAGCTAGGCGGCTCACCTCGTTCCTGTAGTTTGTCTTGTCTCTTGTTGATGAGACCTACCACAGTTGTCATCCGCAAACTTGAGGAAGAGGTTGGAGCTGTGTGTCGGTGTAGTCATGGGTCAGCAGAGTGAAGAGGAGGGGCTCAGCACACATCCTTGGGGTGCCCCTGTGTTCAGAGTGATGGTGCTGGATGTGTTACTGCCAACTTGTACTGTCTGCAGTCTCCCCATCTGGAAGTCCAACAGCCAGTTACACAGTGAAGTGTTTAGCCCCAGCTGGTCCAGTTTGTGAATGAGTTATTGGGGGATGATTGTGTCGAATGCTGAACTAAAGTCTATGACAACTAATGACACAGAGTAATGACAACATAAGACGAATCTGACTTGTAGCTAAAATTCCCCTTGATCGCTCAGTATGACTGGAAAAGTATGAAATAAATGCCTTCCTGTTTGATTTTTAAATGACACTAAATGTTTCAATACTGCTTGCAGCTCAAGAGCATGAAGTTGTATTAAATGGTAAATGGCATTCACTTATATAGCGCTTTTATTCTCATCTCTTGATGACCAAAGCGCTTTACAGATCCTGCTATCCACCCATTCACACACACATTCACACACTGATGGTGGCAAGAGTTGGGTATTTAAGTTTATTAAGTTGGGAATAACGCATCATCCAGTCCCTAAAATCCATAATGCATACTGATTTTTTTAATAGCATTGTTGATTTGTAGTGTCACTACACAATAAGTGACTAAATAAATGCTACTGAAAGGACACAGTATGTACATTTAGTATATTTGAATGTGCTGATAATGCACTTGACTCATCACAGCAGTAAAAAAAAAAAAAACATGCTGCACCACACTGTTAAACTATTAAAATGTAGTTTTAGCTGGTGGTGAAATGGTTCTAAAACCATATTAAAAATTTTGTGCATACTGTTGTGAGTGCTTAAATATGTAATGACATTTAATAGAAGTAGCTAGTATGGGTTTGACACATGACTTTATTTTCAGCATGCTGATATTTGCTAATTAGCTCCAAAATGAAATGTACTGACTTTATTATATCCTCTTCAGCTGCTGGAAGATGTCGAGGATATCCTGAGCTGCACCAACTTTGAAGAAGAGTCTCTGTCCAGGAAACTGAACTGTAAGTGTGTGATCTCTTTGCATTTGACATTTTCCGTTGGTCCAAATGAAATGTGACTGCATGACTTTTTGTTTCTACCATGTGCCTGATTGAAGATGGCAGTACATCACACTGGGTTAAGCTGAATATGGAGGCCATGAAAAAAGAATACCAAACTGTTCAAAACAAGCGTCTTGCCCTTGGTAGGAGAAACCATGCAGAGAGCAGCTTATTCAGTCAGTGATTACAGTATATAGACATTTTTCTTTTGCCGTTGTTTCCCCAACAGAGATGCGTAGGAAAGCATCACCATGGCAGAGAAACCTGGGCTACCCACTGGCAATGCTTGGCCTCCTTGCACTAACGGTATTCGAATACAACAAATAATCCTAGTTTAAGTTTAATTTATTACCACAGAAGGTCATTTCTCTTTAGTAACCCCCCTTTTTTGTCTTGTGTCATTAGGTGATGTGTGTATTAATGGTCTGTTTCAATGTGTTGGAGCTGCTACTTGATGAGACGGCAATGCCCAGAGGAATGGAGGTGAAGATTCTGCTAAAAATGAAAGTGTAAATACAGTGGTGTGAAAAAGTGTTTGTGTTTTTAAATGAAGGTATTTATTATTAAGGGAAAAAAAATCCAAACCTTCATGGCCCTGCGTGAAAAAAGTGATTGCCTCCTAAACCAGCAGCAACGACTGCAATTAAGCTTTTGTGATAACTGGCAATAAGTCTTTTACAGCGCTGTGGAGGAATTTTGGCCCACTCATCTTTGCGGAATTGTTGTAATTCAGCCACTTTGGAGGGTTTTTGAGCATGAACCGCCTTTTTAAGGTCATGCCACAGCATTTCAATCAGATTCAGGTCAGGACTTTGACTTATAACTTGCTGGTGTGTTTTGGATCATTGTCCTGCTGCAGAACCCAAGTGTGCTTCGGCTTGAGGTCACGAACAGATGGCCGGACATTCTCCTTCAAGATTTTTTTGGTAGACAGCAGAATTCATAGTTCCATTTAAGCAGCAAAATGGCCCAAGACCATCTCACTACCACCACTATATTTTACTGTTGGTATGATGTTCCTTTTCTGAAATGCTGTGTTACTTTTACGCCGGATGTAATGGGACACACACCTTCTAAAAAGTTCAGCTTTTGTCTCATCAGTCCACAGAGTATTTTCCCAAAAGTCTTGGGAATCTTCAAGATACTTTCTGGCAAAACTGAGACGAGCCTTTATGTTCTTTTTGCTCAGCAGTGGTTTTTGTCTTGGAACTCTGCCATGCAGGCCATTTTTGCCCAGTCTCTTTCTTACGGTGGAATGATGAACATTGACCTTAACTGAGGCAAGTGAGGCCTGCAGTTCTTTGGATGTTGTTGTGGGGTCTTTTTGACCTCTTGGATGAGTCGTCGCTGTGCTCTTGGAGTAATTTTGGTCGGCTGGCCACTCCTGGGAAGGTTCACCACTCTTCCATGTTTTCACCATTTGTGGATAATGGCTCTCACTGTGGTTTGCTAGAGTCCCAAAGCTTTAGAAATGGCTTTATAACCTTTTCCAGACAGATAGATCTCAATTACTTTTTCTCATTTGTTCCTGAATTTCTTTGGATCACAGCATGATGTCTAGCTTTTGAGGATCTTTTGGTCTACTTTACTTTGTCATGCAGGTCCTATATAAGTGATTTCTTGGTTGAGAACAGGTGTGGCAGTAATCAGGCCTGGGTGTGGCTAGAGAAATTGAACTCGGCTTTCCAAAGATGTGATAAACCACAGGAAATGTATGTTTTAACAGAGGGGGCAATCACGTTTTCACACAGGGCCATGTAGGTTTGGATTTTTTTTTACCCTTTATAATAAACACCTTCATTTAAAAACTGCATTTTGTGTTTACTTGTGTTATCTTTGTCTAATATTAAAATTTATTTGATGATCTGAAACATTTAAGTGTGACAAACATACAAAAAAATGAGAAATCAGGAAGGGGGCAAACACTTTTTCATACCACTATATTTCATACTTTGTGCTCCGGTATCCACTGATGAGTGTTATTTTTTGTGTTGTAGGACCCACACCTTGGAATGGCGTCCTTCTCTATGTTTGGCTCACTTGGCGCTGCAGTTCAAGTCGTCCTTATCCTGTATCCTTTCACCCAAATATCCCGATGACTATTTGTATCACAATTTAGTGTGAAAAACTATGTCTGTCTGTTGATTAAAGTATTTAATCATGTTAATTATATAATTGTCCATAGGTAAAGTGGACTATGTAGAAATTGCAAGTAATTACTGGCAACACCAGATGATGGTAATGAACCTGCATCCTCTAGGCTGAAGTGAATCTCATAGTTTTGTTTTTTTTTTAAACTGATGTCCCATGATGACTTCTTCAAGTTTGTCGACTCCAAGTGAACTGATAATTAAATGGTATCATTACATGTTCTGTGCTACTCTAGAAATTAAGTTAAAACACAGGATTTTTGACTCTTAACTGAAAACTTGCTTATACCAGTCCCTCTAGGATTTCGCGATGTTGCAATTGCGTCAATTCACGCAAAATCAGCCAATGAGTGCAACTATTGCGCAACCTTTCAACTTTGTCCAATCACTGCAACGTTACCACAATTTTGGCCAATCCTCGTCAACTTCCACTAATTTCACCAATGAAATCTGTCCCTGTGGTGCTCAAACGATCAGTCTAACCAATCAAATCCATCCCTGCATTGCGCTCACTTCTGTGTTTACAGTGAGTATTAACCAAACACCTCAGCAAAAACAGTGTGTGTGATTTAAAAAAACACTCACCTGTGAGGTTTCCAACACCATCCCTTCCTCCGTCTCCCCCAGCCTGCTGGTGGACGTCTCGCCATGTCTCCATCCTGACTGCATGTACGAAGTGCTGGGTTTGTGTTGAAAAATGTCCACATGCCCCAAAAGCACCCCGTCGTGAGAGCGCACGTGAGGTGAGATGCTGTAAAACCATAAACAAGCGAGCAAATCTAACATTACAGCCAGTGTTTGATCATTTCATACACCTTTAGAGGTAAAATCATTACTACATCTTGTCAATGAGCTTTAAAACTCTGAATCTCCGGTCTGGACAGAGACAACACCCCCCCCCCCCCCCCAAAAAAAATTAAAAATGAAAGATGAGTGTCTGATGAGACAGGTGTGTGTGTCAAGATGCACAGCAGTTAGACAGGTAGGAGTTAGGCACAGAAAGAGAGAGAATATTGTCTGTAATTTTTGTTTCCAGAGAAACAGATTCCGATAGACAATACAGTGCAGTTTTTGTTTTGTTTTTTTCCACTCCACTCGGTACCGCGTGGTTGGGGACCGACCATAGGGAGTTTTCAAATGAAGGTGCTGCCAATAATTTCCAAATCTATACTCTTTTTAACATGCATTCAATGCAGTTTAGCTGTTGTAATGGATATTGTGTTAAAGTCAGTATTTGCTGTTGCACAAAAGTTTTTCTGTATATCAGAAGTTTCTGTTTAATTTACAAATCACTGTTTAATAGGAAATTTTTGACAATCCTGTGCTTTTCTTGTATTGTTATATAGAATATCACTGCAGTAAACTGGAAAAACCATCTGCTTTAAAATTTGTAATTCTTTTTTTTTCACAATATTTTTATTGAACCTTTTTTAACAAACATGACACAAACAATCAAACATTAACACTAAAGTAATTTAAAAATAAAATAAAAAAATATATGTATACTAAAAACACCGACAACCATTAACAAAAGCAAGTCAAACAATGCTCCTCTGTTTAGTCTAGGTAATCCCTTACATAAGTATACATATTATACATTCACCAATTTGGAATTTACAAGGTCCACACACATCATTCACCTTCTTCTTCAGAAGTTGTGTTTAATTTCTTTACATAATCAATGAAAGGTCTCCATATATTCTCAAACACATTTTCCTTTGATTTCAGTATGTATGTTATTCTTTCTAGTGGAAGGTTTGTTAACGTCTGTCTTAACCACTGAGTCACATCTGGTCTATGAGTCTTTTTCCACAATAGTGCAATACATTTTTTGGCATTAAGCAAACTGAGGTCTATGAATGTTCTTTCACTCTTATTAAAATTATGCTTTTCTGGATACAGACCCAACAAAAACAGTGTAGAGTTCAATATGAATTGTTTGGAAATTATTTTTTCAATTGTTACCCTCACCTCTTCCCAAAACATTCTTATTTTTCTACATTCCCATAAACAATGAAATAGGGTTCCTTTACTTTCCATACATTTTGTGCACGTATCTGGTATGTTTTTGTTACATCTATTTAACTCCATACATCCGCATTAAGCATTTAAAATGTATCAGTTTAAGACGTACATTTATTGATTTGGTTTGAGCTTCTGTGCAAGCCAATTCCCATTGTTCCTCTGAAATTTCAATTTGCAGATCTTCTTTCCAATAATTCATTCTTTTCTGTGAGTTTTCACTTGAGGATAGTGTCAATGAGTTATAAAACTCTGAAATAATACCCTTTCTCTTACTATCTTTCGTCAAAATTTTTTCCAAGGATGAATAAGTAGGTCGGGTGAGAACATTATTTTGATTTGATCGAATAAAATTCCTAAGCTGAAGATATTTAAAAAAATGTGTTCTATTAAGATTAAATTGGACCCTCAGTTCTTCAAAAGACATTGTTATCTGAACGTGACAAATATAAGTCTTGAATCTTTTGAATCCCTTTTAAATTCCATAATTTAAATACAGCATCCGCTCTCCCTGGTGTAAAATATTGATTACCCCATATTGGGCTAAATTGTGACAATAAGTGTGGTTCTTTTAAATATTTCTTGATTTCACACCATATTTTGATCATATGCTTTACAATAGGATTTTTAACTTGTTTCTGTAATTTTTTAGCCGAGTCGGAGTATATGAATAAGGGAAGAGGTAAAGGTAAATTGTATGATTCCATTTCAGTCCAGTGAGGGAGATCATTTGATGAAAAATATTTCCAAAAAATGGTTTTATTAATTTATTCTTAAATTTTTTTATAGAGGTCAACTGGAAGACCATCAGGTCCCGCACTTTTTCCTGATTTCATATTCTCAATGGCTAGCCCAACTTCTTCTTGACTAATTTTTGACTCCAGTATCTCCCTATTTTCATTTGGAATACATGGTATAGATAATCCGTCCAAAAACCCATTTAGTTTTGTTAAGTCAGTTTCATTTTTTGTATCATATAATTTTTCATAATAATCTCTAAAGACACTATTAATTTCTAAAGGATCTACAAATGCCTGTCTGTTACTTATAATACTGGTAATTGGTGTTTTAAATTCTAATTGTTTAATCTGCCATGCCAATAATTTTCCTGATTTTTCACCTTGTTCATAAAAGGTTTGCTTCAATCTTAGAAGACTCGAGGCAGCTCTATTCGCTGATTTTTTTTGTCATATTCAGCTCTCAGAATCAGTAATTCTTTCTCTAATTTTAGATTACTTCCTGCATACACTTTTTTTTTTTTTAAGAATTTTTATTTTACGTTCCAATTGGACTCTTCTCTCAAGTCTTCCTAGATTGTGAACCTGTATAACTAATAATATGCCCCCTAATAAAAGCTTTGAAAGCCTCCCACTTTATACATGCTGATGTTTGTGTAGTGTTGATATCAAAGAACTCATCTATCTGTTTTTCTATGTACTTAACAAATTCCTCATCCTGAAGCCATTTATGCTGAAATTGCCACCTACCTGGAACCTTTGTCAATTTCTTATCTACATATATTAGACAGCAGGGTGCGTGATCAGATATCACGATGTTATCATAGAAACAATTTTGAATCTTGGACCTTAATTCTGTGGAGATCAAAAAATAGTCAATACGTGAAAATGTCTTGTAGGTATTAGAATAGCAAGAATAGGCTTTGACTTGTGGTTTCATTTCTCTCCATATAGCTAGCAATCTCAATTCTTTCATAAAATGATTAATGGTCATCCTACATCCATTGTGCGTACAGTCCTGTCCTGTTGATCTATCTATACTGGGATTCAATGTACAATCAAAATCCCTTGCTATTATATGTTGCCCTGTGAGTGATGCTAAAGTAAGAAATAAATTAACGAAGAAGTTTTGATCATCTATATTGGGACCGTATAAGTTCACCAGATTTATATTTTCTAATAACAAAGATCCTTGGATGATTAGATATCTTCCCAATTTATCTCCAGTTACATTTTTCACTTGAAATGGAACTGTTTTATGTATGAGAGTCATAACTCCCCTGGCTCGGGATGAAAATGATGAGGTGAATACACTTCTCTGCCATCTTCTCCTTATTCTTTTTACATCCTCCTCTATTAGATGAGTTTCTTGTAAAAACACAATTTTTGAACCTATATCTTTTATTTTATTCAATACTTGTTTAAGTTTTTTTAGATTTTGTAGACCTCTGCAATTCCATGATGTTAAATTAAGATTAACGCTTTGGTCTATGATCGATAAAGAGTTTGAGATTACCTTGCAAAATAAACATGCTCATACAGAGAAGCAAAAACATGGATGGTTGAACATTCATCCCACAAACTACACAAAAACAAATTCCCCCTTCCCACATTCGTGGTAATCCCCCCAAAATCAAAAAAAAAAATTCTGTCTCCCGTTATAGCCAGTGGCTGCTCCTCACCCACGAGGTTCAGTCAAACCACTCACTCTTCCCTCCTCAATCACCCTGACTCTGCTACTTTTAATGACATGACAATAACTCTCTTCTGTAGTTTTTCCAACTTAACTCCAAAATTTTATAGCAACTTTGTACATCATAGCTTTTTTTTTATATATATATATATAATACAATCTATATTTTGTAGACATGCTATATGTTTCAGATCAGTCAGATACTTGTACACATGCTTAAATATTCTACCTTTATATCTTGTTCTTGCTTCATGCTTAGCTCCCGCCAGTCTCTCCTTGGATCTGTTTAATGAGCTCCTGCGCCTCCTGAGGGGTCTTGAAGACATGGGTTCTCTCTTTATATGTAACCAGCAGTCTTGCCGGATGAATCACTCCGTGGCGACTCCCGAGGCTGCGCAGCTCTTTACGGGCGGAGTCAAACTGTTTCCTTAATTGTTGGATTCCTGTGGCCAAATCTGGGTAGAACCGCACCTGATGATCCTGGTATTTGATTTCTCCTTTAGTACGCACTGCGCTGGAGACCGTCATCTTGTTTCTGTAGTTGAGGAACTTCATAATCAGCGTCCTCGGTGGTGTCTTATTATCTCTCGGTGGGCCGATTCGGTGTGCGCTCTCCAAGATGACCGATGATTGTAGATCTGTGTTGTTCAGCGCTTCTGGAATCCACTTTTCCAAAAAGGAACACGCATCCTGTCCCTCCGTACTCTCCGGGAGGCCCACCAGCCTTAAATTATTCCGTCGCGACCGGGATTCTAAGTCTAGGACATTATCTTCCAGACGTTTATTTTTTAATTCCAATGTTTGGACCTTTAATTGTAGGCTGGTGACGTCATCTTCAGCGTTGGAGAGTCGGAGCTCCGCCTGCAAAACTCGTTCCATACAGTCGCTTATTTCTTTTCTCATGGCTTCTATCGCTGCTATAATCCCATCAAACTTAGACGAAAAGTCTGCTCTCATAGCGCTGATAGCAGCAAGGACCGCATTCGTTCCCTCAGCAGTCACCGCTCCGCCGCTAGCTCTCTCCTCAGCCATGGTCTCTGGAGATTTTTCTGCTTCGTCACGAGCGTGGAAGTCTGTTAACTTGGATTGTCTCGACGAATCAGTTTTTCCTCCACCTGATTTCACAGCCTTGGTTTTTACCATATCCGCGCCTAAACGCTAGGATAGGTTTTTGTTCCAATTGAGAGAGTTTTAGCCTACTTTTTATTATTAGGAGCAGAGCAGAGTGAAACACGTCTTCCTACGTGGCCGCCATAACCGGAAGTCATCTAAAATTTGTAATTCTTACCACAACTTTTAGTACAAAAAAAACACTCAAAACATAGCAACTTTTATCGCAACTTTTTTAAAAAGCTCCTGCAAATTCAGGCTTTTGGGCCTCAACAATCATAAAAACATCCCACGAAATCCTGGAAGGACTATACTCACCCTGCAGGTGTAAAGTGGTATTTATCACATTATCATCCCGGTAAACATCATCACTGAATTCATAGCTCTGCAGTGTCATAAATCATCGTATTTTGCATGACAGCAAAAGAGATTTTTCTTTACACTCAAATTATATTTTTAGGTATTTCTGGAATATTTTAAAGTAAAAAAATACTGCATATTTTACCTTTAACCCATAGTTAGTAAATTGCAATTAATCACATTTTTAAACTAGAAGAGCACTCGGAGAACGCAGACCTCCACCAAGTACCTCACTTCCCCCTAATAATGGGATTTTCTCCAAATATAATAGTGCTACATTAATTTTTTCTATATTTTCAGATTCCTTGACCATCAAAACATACCTTTAGCAATTGGATTCACATTTATATCTTTATTAGTTCAGTAGTTATTGACAAAAATCACTTTTTCGTTAATGGTGGTTTTCTTCTGGATTTAGCGCCATAGCTTTTGAAGATACAACAAATCCATTGGCACACTACTGATTCCTCAGTGTCTTGGCTATATTTTGGTTTTTGTTGTATGTTTATATCTTAATTTGTTACCTTACAGCGATGAAAATTCCAAAGATCCCCTATTATTTCCTGTTCTGGATCACAGTATCCGGATTTTTTGGAGGATCGGGATCACTCTTTGATATTTCCTAGAACCTATTGGGATCTTATCCTGTATTTTTTTGGCAAGCGTCCTGACCATTTATTGTGGAGTTATATAGACATATGCTAAAAATGGCCCTATCTTGCAATGATAAAGAATCTTTTAAAAAGTTCCTGGATCCAGACGGTGATCCGGATCACTCCCAAAATCTAATCATTTCTTCCTTGTCCCATTTTGGACTTGTCCTGAAAATTTCGTCAAAATCCGTTCATAACTTTTTGAGTTATGTTTGTAACAGACAGACAAACAAACCCCGGTAAAAACATAACCTCCTTGGCGGAGGTAAAAATCTGTTCTCAGTGAAACTTTTAATGTTCAATGGCCCACTGTCTGGCTGTTTGCGTAAAGTTCTCTTAGTCAGCTGTGTTCTTGGCAAGCAAGTGGTACTGTATTTAAGACTCAACGCACTGTGATACCTGAATTCACATTGACAAAAAAATGCAAATAACGTTGGTCTTGTCCAGAGAAACAGTTGACAGGGTTTTGAAACAAAATTACCATTTAAAAAAAAAAAAATAAACAACTTTTCTTTACTGTTTCTTTTCAGTGAGGTTTGATTCTGCTTGCCATCTACAATAATAAGGCTGCATCCTTCCTTATTCCCCAAACTAAAGGGCAGGTTGGGAGTTACTCACAGAACTTGCATGTTAATTGCCTGTCAAAAAGTTAGTAGCATCAAAATGAATTTTGATTTCATTTTTTCCAGTGGGTTATTAGTGCCATTTTAGTACCATTCTCTCTATTCCACTATTGTCCTTAAAATCATTTTCAGCTACCTAATGGTGTCCTCTGTGGTGGGTTTCTATAGTTCACCTCTTTTCACCAGCCTCCTTCCTCGAGTTCAAGACACCAACCTCACACAGGTGTCCAGCAGTCAGCCCAGGCACATACCTTGTGTCATGGTACATCAAAATATAACCTGAAACAGATGATGATTTTTGAATCTTTTTTTTTTTCCCCTCAGATAATTGCAAATTGTGCGTCACTACTCATCCTGAGCTCCGCACTGCCAGTGTTTTCACGCACTCTTGGTAAGTATGTGCCATGACAGAGGGTGCATTGATGTAATGAACTCTACAGTGTTTTACGCTATGCTACACTCAACAAGCAAAACAGAATTTTGCTATGTGGCGCATTAAAAGCAGTGAGTTAGTCGCTGCAAAAGAGGCCTGACCAGAGTAATGACAAAAGTAGCCTTTTTGAGTGGAAAAAATAAACATACAGTAACTTGAAAAATGACAAGCATTTAGTGTGATTGTGGTGTTTAACCTCTTGAAATTCCTGTGTTCCACTCGTGGAACGTTTCACATTGGCTTGAATGCAAAGGGGTTAAATGTAAAGGGGTTTTTTGTTTCTTAGTTCTACTTTAATTCGTATTTTAACTGTATCTTAACTGTATTATTGTATTTCAATTGTATTTTATTGCATTTTAATTTGTATTTTAATTGTTTTGATTGTTGTTGCACTGTAAAGCACTTTGTGACTTTATATGTCTGTGAAAAGTGCTATATAAATAAAGCTTACTTACTTACTTACTTAAACACAGGATTTAATAAGAAAAGTTAAAAAAAAAAAAAAAAACCTGCTGTATTCAAGATTTTACTTGCAGTTTTATAAATGCCCAGAAGAGGGCATTTATTTGCTGCGATCACAGAGTCTGCAACTGAGGCAAAGCTTGAGCCACTCATTTACAAGTGAAACATTTATTTTGTTCCGTTTTGTCAGGGATCACCAGTTTTGACCTGTTGGGAGACTTTGGTCGGTATAACTGGCTTGGGAACTTCTACATTGTCTTTCTGTACAACATGATGTTTGCTGGTCTCACCTCTGCCTCCTTGATCAAGACAGTGACATGGGCAGTGCAGAGAGAGCTCATCCGTGCCTTTGGTCAGTGTACTTTAATTTAATTTATGTACTCTGCATGCATGTATATCTCTGTCACTGAGAATGAGCTGTACTGAAATTGACTGCGGTTGGATATCTGTCATGGGCTTCCCCACCTTTGGCCTCGTTTCCCTATGGGCTGGTCTCTCTTCCTCAGATAGAAAGAATACAATTCTTTCAGGAAATTGTAAAGGGACAAGAGGAGAGTCGGGCCCTCTTGGGGACCTTCAGACACACCGCCCTAGACCCCTCGCAGCACACACACTCCACAAAGCCTCCACCCAACACAAACAACCACTCGGGGCATGATCACGCCAAACTCACGCACGCATACATGCACTCCCTTTCTTCACAGTACAGATAGTATCTCTGCTCTGTGGCAGTTCTCTTACACTTTTCCATTGCCTCCCAACTCACTTTTGTTCTCTAATTAATAGACTTTTGTTTCTTGTAAATCACTATTTTTCCTAGCTTTGCAAATTTAGTGCCTCACCTTGTGATTGTGTGTTATGTTATGGTCCTTATTTTTTTTTTCTTTGCAGGTCTCCACAGACTGCCTTTAACAGTGTCACGGTCCACCACACCCTTCAGGCTCGTCTTGGCAAGCGGTCTGTCCAAAATCCAGTGACATTTCCCTTGCCACCACTGTGTTTTCTAACCTTAGAAACCCAGCCTAAACTGAGCCACTTCAGATGTGCACCTGTTGGGTCAAAGGCATTTCATCTCAGTATCTTTGCTCTTTGGTACGTGGGGTGAGTCGTGATTTGTGAAGACTTGAGGTTTTGCAGAGTCTGTCCATGCTGTGACCAGTGGAGGCACTGTTGATGCTGCATTTAAAGACCACTATATCAGGGTCCTTGGTGTGTGAATACCGGTGCAGCCAGTATGCTGAGTCCAAGGTATGACTGGAACAAGAGGGGAAAAAGGGATTTAAGCCATATTGCCAGTGCTGTCATAACGAACATCAGTCCCCTCACTAACATGATGTCCTGTGAATAGAGGATCCTTGACTAGCCGTTAAATTGTTGACACATGTGAAAGTCAGCAGAGTTATTTTGAAATATAACATTGTAGCTGTGACATAATTTCCTTTTCCTCCCTCAGGTTGACAGAGTGCTCTCTGTCTTTCCTTTTGGCTTCTGTACAACTTCCTCTTTAAGTATTACCACTATTTTAAGATTGGGAATCTTCTCCTTGTGTGGGTTGGATGGTCCACTATGCACCAGTGTTATGTATGTTAATATGAGGAAGTTGTTATCAGGAGCAACATGGTGCACAAAATGCCTTGGCTACCTGTGACTATTGGTTACACAGGAAATGTGTTGATGTAAGATTCTCTAGTGTTTTACAGAGTTCACTTGTTCAATTAAGAGTATTTTCATGGTGATGTATTATTGAGAGGATTTTTAATTTTTAATGTGTGTGTATTGAGTGTCAGGACCAGTCTTACAATTCACTAAAGAAAACAAAAAGCTTTACACTATGTCTTAAGCAATATTATTGAATGCCATTTGACACTCACTAGGAGGAATTTCAGTCTTAAAACAATCAAGCTGTGAATCTTTTAGAATTTGTGTGGGGAAAGTGCAATACCATGTGAGTAAATGCACATTATTTAACTTTACCAAAAAAAAAAAAATCTTAATTTCCTCTTTCTCTTCCTCATCTCATTTCTGTACAAAACATAATTTCAGAGTATTTTCATATGGTAAAAGTGACTGAGTCCATGCATCACTGTGTTGCTGTTGCTGCTGTATCAGCAGGTTATTTGCCTTTATTTTAACCAGCAGGGGGCAGTGTCTCTTAAAACCGACACCATCATTTATGTTGTGGAAGTTTCTCTCTAAAACTGTCCTTGTTGTCTCTGGGCATTGTATAATGACCACTCTGAGGTTTACACATTTCACTTTTGGGATTTTGGGAATAGTCTTGGATATTTTGGGGAACAACATTTACAATGTACTGTTGGCCTTTTTGCTGTACATATATAACATGTCTTGATTGTCAAACCAATGAGCTTATATTTCTACAAAACATCCTTGGTCAAACAGTTCAGCATGAAAGAATGTTTAAAGATGTTGTCAAAGATCTGAACAAAAAAGAAGTGGTTGGGTTGTTTTTTTTGTTTTGTTTTTTTACTTTTGAACTGCTCTGATGTTTTAAGATGTTTTTAAAATGTTTGGGGATTTTTTTTAAAAAACATTCTTAAGTATTTTTATGAATAAAAACCAATAAAAACATCTTTGTGATTTAACCTCTGTCCTTTTGGATGAACATCAAGGCTACTTTCTAAACCATTTATTTGATGCTGTAATATTCTATGAAATGTAGCAACACTGAGCAGTCTGGTATGACCTGAGGTGGGTGTGCGTCTGCTGATGGCATCTATCCTCTCCATCCCTCCACCCTTATGTTGCACTTCTTTAATCAGCAGCAGAAGAAAGGCATATTTTGGCCTGTCTGTCAGCAAAGTCCACCAGCGACGCCACTGCAGCCGTTGCCCACGCTTTCCCCTCTTCGATGCAAATGCCAGATAAAAACCCCTGCAAATCAGGAGAAGTGACATTTAGTCACATTTTCTCCTTCACATCACCACCACCCACCTCCTTTCTTTCATTCCTTTTCCTTGCCCATTGTTTATTTCCTCTCCCCATTTTTCTGAAGTCGGTTCAAGAAAGCCCTGGTTCTGATTAATTTCTCTCTTGATTTTTGTTTGCATTTCTTGTTTTGTTTTGTTGGATGTTTTAATTAGGCTTATTTATTTTAGGAATTGTTTTGCATGCAGTTTCCTTTTAGCAAAGGAAAGGAACATTAGTTGCACATCTGGAAGCTGGTGACCTTTTGAGGAAGTGATATTTTAGATTTAAGGTGTACTGAAAGAGAGAGGGAAACGATTGGGGTGTTAATCGGAGTCCTGGGTTATGCTTAAAGAGTTACAAACTTTGATACAACCACCGGCAACAAATTATGGAATCAGCCTTGGAGGATGTTCCACTATTTTCTGTTGTAGCTAACAGATAGGACACAAAACTATTATTTAATAGCTGAACATCCTGGCTTTGTAAAGTATAGGTTTTAAATATATTTTTAAAAATCCTGTGATAGATTTTTTTTTTGATAAAGTAGAGAAAAAAAAATTCAGCCACACAATCATGAGGAAAAAATCTGATCATCTTGTAATTTACATTTTTAAAAACGAATACCTGCTTGAGTCTAAATGTCCAAATTAGTCTGCAGCTAAACAAGAACGCTTGCCTTTATTAGCTGTTACACCTGGCTTACTGACAGAAAACATGGCCCCAACAAGAAAGATGTCAGTTGAAACAAAAGAAAGGATTATAAACCCCTTCAAGAAGGTAATTCATTATAATGAGTGTAAGAAGATGGTGATGGTTTCCAGTCACTTGTATCTAAAATTTGAAGCAAGTACAAAGAAAATTGCCTTGAAAATACAAAATGCACAGCAAAAGAAAATGGGCACAAATAGGAGTCATCTATGATCAAAGTGAATGAAATGGGATTTACATGTAGAAAAGTCAAATGTGAAGCATCAACACCTGGATAAAAGTTAGTGTGTTAAACAGAAGCATGGGCTGTGGATGACTGGATGAAAGTGATACTCTGATGAATCACAAATCTCCACTGGGGAAGGAGATAATGCTGAAATATTTAGTCTTTCCAGTGAAATGAACAAAGAGGAAAACAAGCAACCTTCCACAGTCATTGATTATACACACTACTCACAAAAAGTTAGGGATATTCGGTTTTCGGGTGACGTTTCAGGATGCACCTAAAATGCACTATAACCTTTACAGGTGAACTTAATTTGACCCTCTCTAAACTTTTGAATGCACATGTCCCAACTATTCAATGTTTAAGTATTTTTTGCATAACTTGCTGTTCTCTGAGTGGAGCTCCTGACCAGATAGAGTGATGATATAGAGTGAAGTATGTGGCAGTAATGCACCTGTAAGCTGGTTGCCAACCGCCAATCAAATCTAAAAGAAAAAGAACGAGGTGTTTTAACAGCAAAATTCACAACAGGTGTTTGATCCATGAATCGACCAATAAATTTTCTGGTTCAGTTAGAATTGGTATTTAAACGGTCCTCTTCATTATGCTGTTCACATTTTGACATCATGAGACCAAGACGACACCTCACAATTGATCAATAGTACCTCACCATTGCGAGGCTTCAAACAGGATGTTCTCAGAGGGAAGTGGCCACTGAGCTTAGTGTCACAGAGTGTCATCAGCAGGTTGCAACAGAGATACAGAAAGACTGGAAGAGTCACAGAAAGACTGGAAGAGTCACAGAAAGGCATAGAAGTGGACGTCCTTTGGCTACATCCCACACTGATGACCGCTTCATTGTGTACAGTACCCAGTGGAACCGGATGATGGATGCCACTCAACTCCAGGCACATTTAAGGGAGGTGAGAGGCACCCAAGTGTCACGTCAAACCATTCAAAACCATTTACATCAACGTGGTCTGCATGTTAGACAACCTGCAAAGGTACCTGACCACACAACCAGGCACAGGCATCATCATTGGCATGGACCAAAGAGGATTTATACTGGGCAAGGGACCAGTGGGCTTCAGTGCTGTTCTTTGATGAAAGTTGATTCACGTTGAGCAGAAATGATGGCTGCCAACAATGTTGGAGATGTCAAGGAGAGCGCTATGCATCAGTCACTGTTGTCACCACGTTACAGTCTGGGCAGGGGTGTCTAGTCAATACAGAACTGCCCTATACCTTGGGAATGGTACAGTGACAAGCCAATACTACCTGAGTAACACCATTAATCCAGTCATTGTGCCCCTGCATGAACAACACAGGCTTAATTTCATCTTCATGGCTGACAATACTCTAGCTCATTGAGGTCGCATCATTTGGGAATGGCCTCTGAAGGCTGGGGTACCTCAAATGGAGTGACCTACACTTTCTCCAGACCTGATTCCCATCCCATAGAAAACCTATGGGATCAGCTGAGTCGCCATGTAGAAGCTTGTAACCCTGCACCCCACAACTTCAATGACCTGAGCGTCACCCTTCAAGAAGAGTGGAATGCCATGCCTCAGTAGACAATAAGTTGACTTGTGAACAGCATGAGACGTCATTGTCAAGCTGTAACTGATTCTCAAGGGCACATGACAAGTTATTGAGACATTGATATGTTTTGTTGTGGTATACTCACCACTGTTGTTGGCTTTTGTTTCAATAAATTGTTTGAGATGAGGAAATCACCAGTGCATGCTTCTACTTAAATGCCCTACTTTCATTGATATTGTGGAGGATACGAATAAGGGTTACCAGTGTGGAGGCAAGGATCAAATAAGTACAGGTGGACACGGCAAACTGAAGGCTAAAAGGGTGCTTTATTCATCCTCCATCACGAGGCACTCAGCGCTGTGGCAGCGCGCTGGAGTGAGCCCTGCGTCTAAGTCAGCAACAAGCACGTGAGAGAGCTCTAGTGAGGCATATACAGTCAGCTTATATACTCAGCCACAGACAATGCATGCATGGCATATTAGCATCACAGTACAGCAGGAATGCATGGGGCATTTACACGAGAGTCACACATATCAATAGCAGGATTACTGGCGCCGGAATTCCTCTATGCTCTGGAGCTGTAGGACAAAAGAGGTTGCAAGGCACATCTACATAGTGATATCAGTCCATACATCTCATTGTTCTGTTAATTGCTCAAGCTGAGCGCTCTGCCTGTCCCGTAGGTTGTGGTGGGTCACCATACCACTTCCCCCAGAGGGCTCAGCAGGGGGCTGAGGTGTCGATCGGCCAGCTTTGGAAGCAAGCTGTGGGAAAAGCTCTGTGCAGGAGAAGGTGGAGGGGGGTGGGGGTAGCACGTGCCGACCCGGGACGGCGAAGTTGTCTGGGCCGCGCAAAAATTGCATGTGGCTCCGCGATGTTGAGGGGCTTTCCCGTTAAACGTGGCGGAGATCCACCGCGGCTGTGAGAAGAAAATCCCAAGTCACAATGCGTCTTCTTCCAGGTCTCATCACCTCCACCTAAAGTCACTGTCAGCCAGGAAATCCCCCACGGCCATCTCTTTGCATACCAAAGACCACATTTCACATCCTCCTGTTATCTCCTAGGAGGCTCAGTCCTTTTGTTCATCTGAGACGTGAAGCATACAGTAAGCATACAGTGATATACATATGAAGCATATGAAACCCACGTGTCCCACATGACCCCCCCCAAACGTCTAAGATGGAACAACGTAATAACAGTCTGCATGTCATGATAAAATCACACACATCAGTCCACATGCTGCTTGGGCCTCAGTCTTCTCCCGTATCTGCTGTAAGCGGGCTTTACCACCTCCGCGGCGCCCTCCTGCTGGGGAGCTGCTGTCTGAGGATGAGAACTGTTAGTCAATCCCTGTGGGTGCTCTGGGGAATGCTCCCTAGGGGGTCTGCCGCGCCGAGGAGCCCTGGCCAACTGCACTCCTTCGTCAGCCACCACAAAAGCGGGTTTGAGCCTGTTTATGCCAATCATTTCTTTTCTGCCCCCCAAATCTAGCAAAAAATGCTTATCCCCTGTTTCCAGCATTCTAAATGGTCCATCATAAGGTGGTCGTAACTGTGGGCGATGGGCATCGTGTCTGACAAAAACAAACTCCGCATTTTTTAAAGCCTTAGGCACAAAAACACGCGGAAAACTGTGGTGAACGGGGCCAGGCAGCGTGCTCGATTCCGTGCTACTCTGCAACTGCTGAGCTGGGGAGCACTCTGGCGCTGGATTATCTGGGAGAAATTCCCCGGGCAGCCGAAGTGGCTGTGCAAAAACTAGCTCAGCCGGGGAGGCTTCTAAATCCTCTTTAGGTGCAGAATGCAACCCCAATAAAACCCATGGTAGCCTGTCCACCCAATTTGCATCCGTAAGCGACGCTCTGAGGGCCGCCTTCAATGACCTGTGAAAACGTTCGCATAACCCATTAGCCTGCGGATTGTATGCGGTCGTGCGGTGGATTGTTGCCCCCAGGCTGCGGGCCATCACTGACCAAAGTTCGGAAACAAATTGAGGGCCTCTGTCGGACGTAATGTCTGACGGGACTCCAAAACGCGCTACCCATGCCGTTAAAAACGCGCGCGCCACCTCCTCGGCTGTGGTTGACGACAGTGGGACCACTTCCGGTCAGCGCGTGGTGCGGTCAACCATTGTCAGAAGATGTGTGCACCCCTGTGAGGGCGGGAGGGGGCCTACGAGGTCCACGTGAACATGATCAAACCTCTTAGCCGGGATGTGAAACGGCTCCAAGGGAGCTCTCGTGTGTCTGTGTACCTTGGCTCATTGACAAGCCATGCAGGCCGCCGCCCACTCTCTAACTTGTCTGCGCAGGCTCGGGCATACAAATTTCTCTCCCACCATTTTGACCGACGCGCGCACTCCCGGGTGCGCCAGAGAATGGATCGAGTCAAAAACGTGGCGGCGCCACGCGGCCGGTACCACAGGACGCGGTCGCCCAGTGGAGACATCGCAGATTAGGGGGGGCATACCATCTTGCAGCACCCTGTTCTCCAGCCTTAACCCTGTTGGTCCAGACTGGACCACGCGCACTTCCGCGTCGCTAACCCAATCCGCGGCCATGGCTGCAAAATCTACCCCTACACAGGCTGGAGCCGCCACGGCGCGCGAGAGGCAGTCTGCCACTACATTAAGTTTACCCGCCACATGCTGGATATCGGTAGTAAACTCTGAGATCGCGGCCAGCTGTCTCTGCTGCCGGCCCGACCACGGTTCTGAAACCTTGGCCATCGCGAAAGTCAGCGGCTTGTGGTCAACGAACGCGGTGAAACGGCGTCCCTCCAGCCAGAACTGGAAGTGGCGAATGGCCAAGTGGAAAGCTAACAACTCCCTGTTGAATGCGCTGTATTTTCGTTCACTATTGCGCAAGGTCCTGCTGAAAAAGGCGAGCGGTTGCCAAGCTCCGGCTACATACTGTTCCACGACCGCCCCTATGGCCACATCTGACGCGTCAGTAGTGAGCGCTATGCGGGCTGTTGGGACTGGATGTGCTAACAACGCAGCGTTTGCCAGGGCTGTTTTGACTTCCGAGAATGCGCGCTCTCGCTCGGGAGACCATTCGATTTTATTTGTGGGTTTTTGTTTTTTTAGTGCAGCATACAATGGTTGCATGAGCTGCGCTGCGCGGGGGAGGAAACGGTTATAAAAATTCACCATTCCCAAAAACTCCTGTAACGCTTTGACCGTTTGTGGCTGGGGAAAATTTGTTACTGCGCGCACTTTGTCAGGCAGAGGAACCGCTCCTTCTGGAGAGACGCGATGCCCCAAAAAATCAATCTGTGTCACCCCGAACTGACACTTTGCTGGGTTGATTATTAACCCGTGCTCTCCCAACCTCCGGAAAACTGCCGTGAGGTGGTTTTCGTGTTAGTCTTCGGACGTGCTGGCTACCAATATGTCATCCAGGTAGACGAACACGAAGGGGAGATCGCGCAACGCCACGTCCATCATGCGTTGGAACGTCTGCGCCGTGCCTTTAAGCCCAAACGGCATGCGCAAAAACTCGAATAGCCCGAACGGAGTTATTACCGCTGTTTTGGGTATGTCCTCAGCGCGCACTGGGACCTGTTGGTAACCGCGTACCAAGTCTATCTTAGAAAAAACGCGCACCCCCGCCAAATGAACTGAAAAATCTTGGATATGCGGGATTGGGTAGCGGTCGTGCGCTGTAGCGTTGTTCAACCTGCGGAAATCTCCGCAAGGTCGCCACGAGCCATCAGCTTTCGGGACCATGTGAAGCGGTGAAGCCCATGGGCTTTTCGAACGCCTGATGATGCCCAACTTTTCCAGGTTGGCGAACTCCTCGCGCGCTATAGTCAGTTTAGCTGAATCCAAGCACCGGGCTTTTGCAAAAACGGGCGGTCCGGTGGTAGTAATAAAATGTTCCACCCCGTGTTTAGCCACGGTCGCCAAAAATGTTGGGACCGTGAGTGCTGGGAACTGAGTGAGCAGTGTGTGGAACTTATCACTTGCGGCTGTGACGTTGGCTTGTGCTGTTGGCGGGGCCACTCGAGCTGTACAGGGAATAAAATAAAAAGAGAGTGCATTAACCAGGCGCCTGTTAGCAAGATCAACCAACAAACCATGTGAGCACAGAAAATCAGCCCCTAACGTATTGAAATTGACTGCAGCTATGACAAAAGTCCACTCAAATGTACGGCCGTGTAGGGACAGAAGCAGAGTCCTCTCACCAAAGGTCTTAATCGCCGAGCCGTTCGCTGCTGACACCCCGGGACCACTGGAAGGCGCCAGCCAGTCCGCGGAGGAAGGTGTGATGAAACTCAACTGGAAGCCTGTGTCCACGAGGAAATGCCTCCCAGAGTGCACATCCTTCAAGTAGAGCAGCTTGTTCTCCTCCCTGAGGGCCGCAGCTGCTACCGACCCCCGGTCTTGGCGTTTCCCGAGCGCTTGAAATGGCACGGTGGTATACATTTGCGTGCCCTTTCTGCGAAGCGGCGATGGTAGAAACAAAGGACGTCATCTGTTCCGTGTTTCTTGGCCCCTGCCGCCGCCGTCGTCGGTGCGTCTGGTACTGCTGCCTCTGGCCCCCTGCCATCTCCAGACGTCGCACTGAGCTTTGCTGCCGCCGCCGTGGCCGTGCGCCGTTTGGTGGCGTTGATGAGTCGTTGCGCCTCCTGGCCCAGCTCGCGGTAGTCTCGTTGGGCCAACAGTGGCAAACTGGCCAGGGTCGCTCTCACCGCTGACGGTAGGGTCCTGAGGAAGAGGTGGGTGAAGATGAAGTGATCATCGTCAGAGTCTTTCAACCTCAACAGCTTCTCCATCAGGTCCGCAGGCCTGTCGCTTTCAAATTCAGTCAGCGCCAGGAGCCCCTCTGCTCACTCCTCCACCGAGGGGGTGAAGTACCGGATGAGTGCAGCCTTCAACGCGCCGTACTTGTCGCTGTCCGGCGGCTGGTTGATCAGGCTCTCCACATGCTGGGCTGTGTGGTTGTCCAGTTTTGCAACCACATGGTAGAACTTTGTGGCGTCTACCGAAATCCCCCGGAGGTTGAACTGCGCTTCAACCGCGTTAAACCAGGAGTGCGGATTGTTCTGCCAGAAGTCCGGTAGCTGAACTGTGGCTGCATTTGCTTGGCTGGCTCCTGACGAGTCTGGCTCGGGGGAATTTCTTTCACTCATGATACGTCTTAGGGTCACCAGTGTGGAGAATGTGGAAATGACGAGGCTGAGTTTATCTCACGAGTCAGGTTTATTCACATTCTCCAACATCATCAAAAACAGAAAGAGAAAGAAACCCCCATACATTCGTCCTTTTATACCCCAGGACATCAAAGCACACAGTCACATTGCATTTAATCCCAAGTCACAATGCGTCTTCTTCCAGGTCTCATCACCTCCACCTAAAGTCACTGGCAGCCAGGAAATCCCCCACGGCCATCTCTTTGCATACCAAAGATCACATTTCACATCCAGTCCTTTTGTTCATCTGAGACGTGAAGCATACAGTAAGCATACAGTGATATACATATGAAGCATATGAAACCCACATGTGTCCCACAGCGTGAACTTTTTACATTTTCCATAAATTTCACCCGAACACCAAATATCCCCAACTTTTTGTGACTAGTGTAAAATTACATGTTAGTTAAAGGTCCATGGGAGATGGCAGTCATTACCTCACAGTAAATAAACAGATATACATGGAAGTTCTGGACGTTTTTTTCATTCTATCAATCAAAATTAGGTTTATTGGCTGCGGCTTCAGCCATCACCCATTTCGGATAGCTTATGTTGAACTGTATAATCAGAGGAGTCATTGTCTAATTTGACCTTGTTGGATTTTCTTTCCCCCTTTGTTATATTATTCTGTTTCTTTTAATCTGTACTTTTAATCTATCCGAAATAAAGATTGATTGATTGATTGATTGATATTAAAGCTGAAGTAATTTTTCAGGATGGTAATGCATTGTGTAACAGAGTAAAGACCATCAAAATTTTCTTCAGGACAGACATGCCTGTATCACTTCAATTACATGGAAAGTAAACAGTCTAAATCTCAATCTGATTTATGGTGGAAATTGAAGAACTGGTCTGTGACAAGGCTCCATTCCAAAAAGCTGATCTGTCAACTCCTGTATAAGAAAGTTGGAACCTGGTTGAAGATGAATAATGTCTTTCATTAGTGAAGTCCATGTCTCAAAGAATTCTAGATGTCATTAAAGTGAGAGGGGCACCTACAGTTACGATCAAAATTATTCATCCCCATTTGCATTTTTTGGTTTGTTGGCAAAATTTAAAAATTTTCAGGTGTTTGCAATAAACAAATTACATAAGAAGAGTTTAAATGGTTAAATAAAACTAACATTACAAGAATTTTCTCCAAATTCAACACTAAATCCTATTTTCAATGACTACTGCAGTTTCAGATTTATTCAACCCCTGAATAGAATTACTCATAAGAGCAGATTTGCAAATCAGGTGTGGTCTCAAGCACACCTGATGCAAATAATCAAGGGCTTCATTAGTTGCAGAAGGTGTGCTTGAGATGGAATACTTCAAATACCTGGACTGTTAATGGTGATGCTTGACTGCATGTTGACTGTACAACCTAAGCAGGGCTGCTCGCAGAGATAGCAAAAAGACGTAACAAACTAATAGTTTTTTGAATGCAAAAGATGCAATAGACTTACACAATGATCCTCTCCGGCATACAACTAGGAACATACCGGTCGCTATGGAGGGTGAGAATATGTATGGGCACATAATCATATCATGTAGGATAACTAAGTAGGCGGTTATGCTGTTTCATCCCACCTAGCAACAATGCTCTGCACTGTGTGTGTTTATATATTTACATATTTATTCCATCTAGCTACAATGCTCAGCACTGGGTGTGTTTATATTTATATATCTATATATTTATTCCATCTAGCTACAATGCTCCGTACTGTGGGTGTTTATATATTTACATATTTATTCCATCTAGCTACAATGCTCTGCACTGTGTGTCTGTGTGTGTGTGTGTGTGTATATATATATTTTATAGTAATATGTACATATGTATATTAGCTGCTCTTGCTTGCTTGTTTTTTTTTGTTTTGTTTTGTTTTTTTTCCTTGCCTTCTGATTGTTGCTCTGAGTGTTGCTATCCCTGTGCTGTTGCAATCCTGGAATTTCCCCGTTGTGGGACTAATAAAGGCTTATCTTATCTTATCTTATCTTACGTTAGAATATGGCTAAGTCAAGAGAATTGTCCAAAAGTTCAGTGCAGAGATCATTGCCTTGTATGAACAAGGAAAAAGGATACAAAAAGATGGCAAAGGCACTGAATGTTCCTGGAGATACAGTTGGAAGCATAGTTTGCAAGTTTAAAGTTAAAGGAGCAGTAGCTACACTACCTGGACATAGCAGAAAAATAAAGCCATCAACGGCTGCTACCAGAATCCTGAGGAGGCAGGTGATCAAAAACCCTTGACTGACTGCAGAAGACCTGCAGCAGGACTTGATTGGCAGCAGGCACTGAGGTTTCAGTTTCCACAGTAAGGTGCATACTAAACACTGAAGGGCTCCATGCCCAAATTCCAAGACATACACCACTACTGACCCAAAAGCACAAGAAAGGTCAGCTCCAGTTTGCTCAAAACTATATAAATAACCCAAAGAGGTTTGGGGATACTGTTCTGTGGAGCAATGAAACAAAACTGGAACTTTTCGGGTCTAGGGATCAGAAGAATGACGCATATGCTGAAAAGAACACCCTGCCTACAGCAAAGCATGGTGGTTGCTCAGTGATGCTCTGGGGCTGCTTCACTTCCTCTGGCACTGGAAACCTGCAGCATGTGGGAGACGGATTCAATCAAGTATAAGGAAATCCTGGGAGAAAATGCCATGCTGTCTGTGAAGAAGCTGAAGCTTGGGCATCATTAGACCTTCCAACAAGACAGTGATCCCAAGAATACACCAAAGTCCACCAAGGTTTGATTTCAGAAGAAGTCCTGGAAGATACTAGAGTGACCACACAGCTACCTGACTTGAACTCCACTGAAAATGGTAAATGGCGTTCACTTATATAGCACTTTTCTACTCATCTCTGGACGGCCAAAGCACTTTACAGATTCTGCTATCCACCCATTCACACACTGCTGGCGGCAGAGCCGCCATGCACACGGGCACTGGCCTGACCCACCAGGAGCAACTGGGGGTTCAGTGTCTTGCTCAAGGACAATTTGACATGCAGACTGCAGAGAGCGGGAATCGAACCACTGAACTTCCCATCAGTAGCCGTCTACAATATACCTGTGCCACAGCCAATCCCTGACCTGGAGGCCAAGGTCAGAGGTCAGTTTTTTCCTATATCTTGTAAACGCAATAACCACAGAAAGAAATGATGTAGGCTTTTTAAAATGGTATCATCATTGTATCTAAGGCAAGTCTTGGATGGATTAGACCGTGACCTCTCACTACGGGTTTGGAGTCAAAAGGTCAAAGATCAACATTAACATTCCATTTACACTTTTACTATAGAACGAGTAAAGCTAGAGTCACCAAACTTTGTACATAGTTTCACTCTGTGACCCTGAACTATGACTATGCTTTTCAGATCGCAAGGTCAACAGTCAAGGTCAAAATGCCATATAAACTATATCTCAACAACAAAGAAAGAGGCTGAGAGGTACCACTGGCAGACACCAGTATTTTTTTATTGTATCATTAAAGAGGATATTCTTGTCATGTCAGGCATTACTACCTTCTGCTGATTCTTTTTTTTTTCTTGTTTTTGAGAAGCAGCCAAAACATAGAACATGACCTTGGAAAACAGCTAAAATTGTTTCAGTCTGTGAACAAAGTGGCTGCATCAAGGCCCAGTAATATTTTAAACACTGAACCATGGAAAGTTGCTTGAGTCTGGTAGTTTATGAAAAAAGGCAAATGTAAACAATATACACAATTAGTTAATCAATCTTCATTGTGTGATGTACAAGCAACCAGGAGGAAATAACCCTATCACTTCTGACCTTGGAATTTTTTTTTTGGTCAAACTCTTAAGACAGACCCTTTTCCTGCAACAAAATGAACACGTTGAAGGCATCACAATCAAAGTGTCTCAGCAGTTCTACTGGTTACCACACCATAGGACGTATCGTGCACAAGGCGGAAAGCAAGCGGCTTGTAATGGGATGAGATAGGCTATCTTTATTGTCAAAACATAAGAATGAAGGGGGGGAAAAGACACAGACTAGTTTTCCTGACAGTCGACCGTTTGAAGTATGTGCCAAAGTGCATTAAGGGCTGTTATTCCCTCTTTTCTACACTTGCAAATACAAAATCACTCAGGAAAAGGCGAGACTTACTTGCTAATCAACTGATAATGGGCCATACTGTCCATTTGCCACAGCAGCCCAGCATCCTGTATGCACACTCATAGCACGCTTGCTTCACACGGCCAACTGTTAAAGGCCCTTTTTTGTTTTAGAACTCTGTGTTAAGGCATTAATCCTGAACAATCTGGATTATCAATTTAATTCCATTCAATACAAGACTCAAAACTATGCAGTATGTGATCTTTGTAGAGTAAATTATTTTGGCAGGTTAAGTTAACAAAATAAGGTATAGCATGTGTGACTTTTAACCTCCTTGTCTGCAGCCAGGAAGTTCCACCCATTTCAGTCTATTGTCCACTTCAGTGTAGCATCACCTCACTGATACAATTAATAAGTAATTTCACATTTGAGGGGAAAAAAGCACATTCTGCAATGGTCACAGCCTGCGTATGTGCACATTTCACACTGATTTCTGAGGTGCTTGATGCATCCCATTTCAACCTGATGTGGCGGATGAATTAGATGTCTCTCCAACTAAAATACAGAAGCCACGAATCATCCAGTGTGTGAATGTACATCAGAATGCACCACCCTGCCTCTTCCTGCACTGATAACACAGTGAGAGAAGGTGGACTGGGCAGTGCTGAGGGAAAGGACGAGTGCATGTATTAAATAGGGGGAGGTGGTGATTAGGTGTCAGTTCCTTGACTTTCTTTTACCTCCAACCCCTGTAATGGCCTCCATCTAAGGAAGTGGATCCTGCAGAATGTCTATTCAGCTCCAAGACAGACGACAGACACTTGAAATGTCAGAGCCACCATTGTTTATAAGGCCTCCTTGTTTTACAGTAAATGCACCATTTAGCCAGTTAGTGGTTAGTCATCAACATCTCTGAAGGTAAAACTTCTGTATATGGCCACCATGCTCAGGTGCGAGCTTGATCATCTGCATGCTCAGAAAGAACAAAGCAGTGCAGGCTAACCCAAGCAGGAAAGATCACTTCTCTGTACTGTGGCTTTGCAGGAAACTGAACCATTCACCCAGTCATGTACTCCCATCCTGAAATGGGGGAGTAAATGCTAAGAAGCAGGGGGAGGCAGGAGGATGGGGGCACCAAAATAAAAACTAATAATAATGACTTTATTTCAATCTTCAACCCACAGATCTCTGCTTCCTTCCTTTCCCTTTCATGTCAGATGAAAATCTTTTTTGTGTCTAGCTTTGAGGAGAAACACTGGTGTGGGTAATTGTAGATATGAAAGCATTTGTTACTTTTTTGTTTTTGGTTAAGCCATTCCCTGCACTTGTTAGGGAAGGGTGATATCTCTCATCTGGGCTAAGCCAGACTTGAGCCCTCGTCTATGTTTACCATAAGGGCAGGAAGATGCAGCTTCGCCTTACCACCCCTCCCTGTAACATCCTGGGATCATCTGCAAACGTCCCTGACAAGGATGCCTTTCCATGGTCAGCATGGAGCTCAGTGACCTTAAGTCCATCAGGGGGCTGTTTAGATCAAACATAGAATCATAGCTGTTTCCTCCACAGTGGAAACTACACAAATGCTATGGGCCCCCAGCAGCTGAGCCCCCCCTACCCAAAAAAAAAACAAAAAACAACTATATGGTCAGTCTCAATATAATAGTGTTTAGAGCTGTAGTCACTGACTTAGTAATATTTCTAAACTTAGATATTATACATAGAATATTCGTCTCACACGCACAAAAGTTTCTTTGTGTGTGTGCGTGTGGCCGTGTGCACGTGCATGTGTGTGTGTGGGGGGGGATTGTGTTTTATTTCAGTGTGTGAAGCATTTTGTTTTACAACTTTGTATGAAAAGTGCTATATAAATAAAGCTTTGATTGATAGATACCATTCACCTTTCACTATAGGACTGTCTCATATAGTGCTATAATGAAGGTGGGTCTGTCCTCACAATAGCATGTACACTGTTAGTAGTGATAAAGATAAAAGATAAAAATTTTACTATTTTTCTCTGCTGTCTGTTGTGATTATTAATTTTGAGGCTGGTTGTAAATAATGCCATTTACAGTGGAGATCAAAATTAGATAACAATGTATTAATACTTGATTTATTCTGAAATATTATTATTCTTCATTGTTCAGAATTTGACAGAATATTAGCTGTGGCTATACCACTGCTGTGTGAACATTTTTTTTAAATAACCAAGGCACTTCAACACAAACATTTATTTTGTTATAAAAGAAAGGTGAGCAGAATTAGAGAGCAGTAATCACTGTGTCAGAAGAGAAGATTTAAACAATGATTTTTTTAGGGATATAGGATTAAAAAATTAATTATTAAAAAATTAAAAATTAAGTGTAGAGGCTCTTGCTTTGAATGACTTCAGCACATCTGCGCCCACAGGACATCACTAGTTTCTCACACTGCTCTGGTATGGGGTGGGGGGGGCAGGATTGTGCAAAGACTCTCAATAGGGAATCACTTCAACACTGCAGCTGGAATTGCTCACCAGTTGCTGAACAGGGCGAGGATCTGTCTCGGCACACGGTGTCTCTCCATTTAAGACAATTTAGACTCAAAGCTCACTCTGCAGTGACCAAACCTCTCGTCAGCAGAAAGAATAAAATGGGTAGACTTGCCTTTGCTGAGGAGCATGTTGTGTGGACAGAGGAGAACTGGTCCAGAGTTCACTTCAGTGACGAGAGCAAGTTCAAGTTCAATTTATTTGGGTCTGATGGGAAACAATATGTTTGGCGTCAAACTGGGAAAAGACTGAACCAAAAGTGTGTAAAGATGTCAGTTAAATTTGAAGGAGGAAGTGTTGTAGTTTGGGGGATATTTTCTGCAGCAGGAGTTGGGCCTCTTGGGTGAATGCAAATATTTATGTGAACCTCCTTCCTTCGCTTCAATTGTCTCCCAATCGGCTCAATCGGCCCGCAATTTTCCTGCAAGACAATACCCCCGTCACACAACAAAACAGGTTAAACAGTTCCTTGAATCTAACAATATTGAAACAATGAAATGGCCAGTCCAGATCTAAACCCCAGAGATTCTCTGGGAAATCCTTGGCAACAAAGTAATGGCTCAGAAACCCACTACAGTTACTGAACTGTGGAAGAGACTGAAGAAGAATGGATCAAGATCAAACCAGAGCAGTGTGAGAAACTAGTGATGTCCTGTGGGCACAGATGTGCTGAACTCATTCAAAGCAAGGGCCTCTGTACTTCCTATTCATTTTTTAATCCTATAGCCCTAAATAAAAATTAAAAAAAATCATTGTTTAAATCTCTTCTGACACAGTGGTCACTGTTCTCTAATTTTGCTCTTTTTTTTTTTTTTTTTTTACTAAATAAATGTTTGTGTTGAAGTCCCTTTGTTATTAAAAAAAACATGCTAGTACAGCAGTGGTCTAGCTACAGCTGATATTCTGTAAAATTCTGAACAATGAAGGAGAAGAATATTTCAGAATAAAACAAGTCATAACACATTGTTCTCTAATTTTGATCTCCACTGTACATTGTTGTGTAGTGTGTGAGTGACTGTGTACATATTTTAATGTAGTTACTGCAAACCACAGAAACTGTAAGGAGTAGCTTGTTTTTGCTCTTTGTCAAAAGAAAATTCACCCTAGTTCCTTGCTGAAGGGAAAAGAAAAAAAAAAGTAAAAAAAAAAAATGCTGCAAAGTGTTAACAGCTGTTTATTCCCCCTTTACACAGGGGTGGTGAGCACTGAGAGACCATTGAGAGATCTGGCCATTTTTTGATCTCTCAGTGATCTTCAGTGATCGCCCCATTTGTCACAGTCTCCTCAATGTTTTGGCTCAGTCCAAAAACACAAGGATTTTCCAAATGATCCCAAAGGTCAGACAGTGGCCCAATCGCTCAACGATCTCTGTGCTGTGTAAAGGGATCCTTATATGCGCCACCTCCTGCTGATTTTGAGTGAACATAAGAATCCAATTAATGCATCTATAAATATTGCTCTGGCTTTTAAAATGGTGTTGTTTAGGTGTATTTGTTTGGAAAATCTAGCACTTGGACTGCCCAATTTACTTTTCTTTGTTGTGTGTATTTCGTAATGTGTTTAGTCATTTTTATATTCTGGTATTCTGTCCATTTATTTTGTATTATGCAAGAACTAGATATATGTGTACTGACTACAAATCTATACTCTGTATTTTTGGCTATAACAGTTTCACTTTTGATTCACAGCAAAACCATAAAAACAGTCAGTGACATAAATAGTAAAATTAGAATAAAGTTGCACTAAAAAACAGGCCATTGAGTCCTAATGTGTTCCGGGAAGATGGGGAAGGGATGGTATTGCTCTCTGACCTTTAATCTGCCATTAATTTCAGCTTCCTTCTGTGATTGCACATGTCAGACCCTTCAAATGATGATTATGTTCTCTTCTGCTCCCCTCTCTTAAGAATTATCTCACACAATTTCACCATTCTCCCAGCTATTGTTCTAGGGTGGATAAAAATAATAAGTAGATAGTATAATGAGTGAGTGCTTCCAGAAGGAGAGGTCTTGGGTAACACCAGGTTCAGGGGGGGTCACTCTGGCTCCTTACACACAGGAAGGCAGAACTGTAAGTCATCCTCAGGGGTGTCAAGGCTGGACAGTTGTGGTCCCGCTGAGGTCCTCACCTTCAACTCTGTCTAATTATAACACAGGCCGGGTGTACTTGGTGGAATTAAAGATATTTTGGTTGAAAGCAGCCCCACTACTTGTCTTTGAATTTGAATATATTTAATCAGAGGTGGGTTACTCACCCCATTAAGTCTGTTACATGTACTGAAGTAACTTTTTCAACAAAACCGGGATTCACTAAGTCAATTTGTACTGCATTTTTGGTCTTAAGTACATTCAGGGATGCACAGATATATCATCTTTACATCTGTATAAGCTGATTTTCGCCTTGTTGACTGTATCACCCTATCGTTAAATAAGATATTGGCAGTGGCCAATATTCTTCTGGTGCATCCCTATTGTGTGGCTTTGATTTTGCCCTGAAACAGACAACAGTAGACTACAGCTGCAAATTCAAAAAACATCTGGAAGTGAAGCCTTTGAAAGCATTTCAGTTTGATTGTGTTTTCACAATGTACGTTTCTTTTATCTGTCATGACGCAGTGCATGGTTGGGGAACCGTGCTCACGTCTTCTGTTATCCTGATTATTTTCTGTACTTTCCCCACTTCAGTTTAGTATTTAATCTGGTTATGGTTTTGGACGTATAATGTTCTTTGAGTTTGCCATTATTTCTGTTTGTTTTTGAGAGTTCCTGTTATCATAACCTTGGTGTTGCCATTATAGTCTTGTTCATTATTATTATTTGTCTATGGCCATCTTGTATCTTTAATGATATCTTCCTATGTTTGGTTATGAGCCTTCTCCGCCTTTACCTTTAGTTCATTCCTTGGAATGTTATGTTATCTGTATCACTATTTATCACTCATTCTGGTTTGTGCTCTTGTTTAGACAGCATGCTTTGTTTACTTCCTCTGTTAGCTCAAGTTCGTGGCTCTCACAGCTGTCATTATTTTGGTCTGATTATCCTCACTCTGGAATCTTGTCTTTCTCACCTGTTTATGATCTTGTTAATTACTTGTTGCTCTATTTAAAGGATGCTACCCTGCAGTTCGGTGTGGTGTCCTTCAACATTGCAACCTGGCGTGTGTCCCACACTTCATCATTGTTATCCGGCGTGTGCCCCACACCTCACCCTGGGTACTGTTCAGGCTGTTCTCATTTTTCCAGGTTGGCTACTTGGTCTTACCGGCTTGTGTCCCACGCTTCAGCCTCCCTTCGCTATCTGACATGTGTCCTACGTCTTAGCCTGCAGGCTATTCAACCTTCGTGTTATCCTGCCTGTCTTATACTGCTCTGTAAGTTTTTGTTCCCATTTGGACTTTGTGTTTTCATTAAATGTTTGCAAACTCACAGTCAGTGCTTGGGTCTCCATTCCTGTCCCACCTGGGCAGCTCATGACATTATCTCCCTTACAATGAAGATGGAATGGATTAAAAAATTATTGTGTTATTATTTTAAATACTGATATCACAAAATTTCACAGTGTATCAATATTATATTTATAAAGCAAAAATAAAACCCAAAATTTTTAACTCCAGTAATGTGCACAGACATTTCGGGGGTAGGTGTTCAGCAAAAAAAGGGCACTCCTAAATAATGAAAAAAGTAAAGCTACATACAGTAGCGTAAATTTTACTGTACTTACTTGGCAAATCTATTTTATTTTAATACCTATACACTCATGGAAATATTTAATACCCCATAGATTGCTCACACAGAAACCATGGTCTTCATCATTAATTAGGTATTTACATGACAGAAGGTCAATAACGAAAATGGGGCAGCTTCTGCTGAAAGTAAACATCTGTTCAAAATAAATCCTTTAAAAAAATGAAAAAGTCTTTTCTGTTAATAAATATAATATTAAACCTCCATAAAAATACATCTCTACAAAAAATTAAAAAGGCCATTCCCCTCGTCAGGAAAATGAGCCCAAATCATCCCCTCATGTCTAAGCTATAGACAGCTTGCTCCTTCTGTAATTGATAACATGGTGGATAGTGTTTCAGCTTCTCTGCATCAGGCTCTAGACTTGGTGGCCCCCTTAAAAAAGAAAAAGTCTAATCAGAGATTTCTAACTCCTTGGTTCAACACAGAAACTCGTAGCTTAAAACAGAAGACTCGTCAATTAGAAAGAAAATGGCGCTCTACTAATTTAGATGAAATCTATTTAGCTTGGAGAAATCATCTTTTAATTTATAAAAAATCTCTTAGAAAAGCTAGAACAAGTTATTACTCTGCATTAATAGAAGAGAACAAGAATAATCCCAGGTTTCTTTTCAGTACTGTAGCCAGGTTGACAAAGAGTCAGGACTCTGTCAATCCTAGCATTCCCTTAGAGCTTACTAGTCAGGACTTTATGAACTTTTTCAATAATAAAATTTCATCCATCAGAGATAAAATCAATCAGATTCTTCCCACAGTTAACTTAAATACTGTAACTACTACAACTCCTTCTTTTGATGTCTGTCTTGATGAGTTTACTCCAATCGACCTTTGTGAGTTAGACAAAATAGTTTCCTCATCCAAACCTTCAACTTGTCTTTTAGACCCTATTCCTACCAGGTTATTTAAAGAAGTCTTCCCACTTATTGGTAGCTTTATTCTTCATATAATCAATTCTTCATTAACTTTAGGCCATGTACCGCAGGCTTTTAAAACGGCTGTAATTAAACTCTTACTCAAAAAGCCAACGCTAGATCCAGGAGCTTTAGCTAACTATAGACCAATCTCTAATCTCCCTTTCATTTCAAAAATCTTAGAAAGAGTTGTTGCTACGCAATTATTTGACCACCTGCAGGGAAATGGTTTACTTGAAGAGTTTCAATCTGGGTTTAGAATCCATCATAGTACTGAAACAGGCTTAGTGAAGGTCACTAACGACCTCCTCATTGCATCTGATAATGGACTAGTTTCTGTACTTGTCCTTTTAGACCTTAGTGCAGCTTTTGATACTATCGATCATAATATTCTACTTGATAGATTAGAACACTATGTTGGACTTAATGGAACTTCTTTGCAGTGGTTTAGATCTTATTTATCTGATAGGTTTCAGTTTGTTCATGTAAATAATGAGTTTTCTTTCAACTCAAAGCTTAGTCATGGAGTTCCACAGGGATCTGTGCTAGGCCCTACTCTTTTTAGTTTATATATGCTTCCGTTAGGCAACATTATTAGAAAGCACTGTATACATTTTCATTGTTATGCAGATGACACACAATTATACCTGTCAATGAAGCCAGATGATAGTAATCAATTAGCCAAGTTAGAAGCCTGTCTTAAGGAAATCAAAGCTTGGATGACTTGTAATTTCCTGCTATTAAATTCAGATAAGACTGAAGTCATTCTTGTTGGTCCAAAAAACCTTAGAAATTCCTTTCCAAATCAAACTTTCAGTTTGGATGCAGTTACTCTTTCTCTTAATAGCTCTGTTAGGAACCTTGGAGTTATTTTTGATCAGGATTTGTCCTTCAATTCACATATTAAATTTGTTTCTAAGACTGCCTTCTATCATTTGCGTAATATTGCCAAGATTAGGAGCATCTTGTCTCAGAGTGACGCTGAGAAGCTGATCCACGCTTTTGTTAGCTCGAGATTAGATTATTGTAATTCTTTATTATCAGGCTGTCCTAAAACATCTTTAAAAAGTCTTCAGCTGATCCAAAATGCTGCAGCAAGAGTTTTAACAGGTACTAGAAAGAGAGATCATATCTCTCCGGTTCTGGCCTCCCTTCATTGGCTTCCCATAGAGTTTAGAATTAAGTTTAAAATCCTTCTTCTTACTTACAAAGCTCTAAACAATCAGGCTCCTTTTTATTTAAAAGATCTGATACTACCGTATTATCCTAACAGAGCACTACGCTCCCAAAATGCAGGATTACTTGTAATACCTAGAATCTCCAAAAGTACAATGGGAGGCAGAGCCTTCAGTTATCAAGCTCCTCTCCTGTGGAATCAGCTGCCAATCTGGATTCGGGAGTCAGACACGATCTCTGTTTTTAAGAATAGGGCTAAAACCTACCTTTTTGATATAGCCTACAATTAGGGAGGGATCATGTGTTTCTGAACCCTCCCTTAGTTATGCTGCTAATAGGTTTAGTCAGCCGGGGGACCTCCAGTAATGCACTGGGCCTCACTCCTTTCCTCACTCTCAATGAAATATTTTTTTTGCTGGTCATTAACATTTGTTTGTTCTCTCCCATAGATTGAGTCCCCATCGTGCTGTTTGCTCTCTACATGTCTGTTCTTTTCTTCTTCTCTGTCCCCTCACCCCCCAGCCAGTCGCAGCAGATGACTGCCCCTCCCTGAGCCTGGTTCTGCTGGAGGTTTCTTCCTGTTAAAAGGGAGTTTTTCCTCTCCACCGTCGCCAAGTGCTTGCTCACAGGGGATCGCCTGATTGCTGGGGTCTTTCTGCAACTGTGGGGGTTCCCCCCTACAGTTGATAGTGCTATGAGATGACTGTTGTTGTGAAATGGCGCTATATAAATAAAGTTGAATTGAATTGAATTGAATTGAATTAACCTGCCACCCTCCATCCCCATAAAGACTGTAAGAATAGTTTATACAGGACAACTATGAGTGAGACTATAGTAGCAAATGTACAAGAAAAATAATGAAAATTTGAAGGAAAAGTTCCAAATTTATGAGTATATTGTAAATTGGTCTGGGGCAACAGTAACAAATTTATCACAAAACTTTGAAAATTTACAGGAAAAAAATACTAGATTACAAAAGTAATAAATTTGCCAGAAAAAAAATGCAATTATATATATATAAAAAGGTATAACTTTTCAAGAAAAAATGTTACAAGTTAACAAGAAAAACCTCACTAATTTGTGAGAAAATCAGACATTATAAAAATGTTCTAGAATTTTTTTTTCTTGTGAATTTGTGACTTTCTTGTTGTAAATTTGTCTTCTTTCATTCAAAAGTGTTTGTAGTTTTTTGGCATTTGGAAGTCGTGTTTTTTTTTCTTAGAAAAATGTAACTTTTTCTCACACATTTGGGACTTGCTTAAAATAAATTTTTTGACTTTTATCATATTTTTGGACCTTTATTCTTGCAAATTTGTACTAAAATTACATTTATACCTTTGAACCATATGCTAAATTTATGAATATCGCATGCAATCACCATCTCCCTTGTTAAAAAATACGTAAATCACCGACTGAGTGTACTTTCAGAACAGTAAAAAAAAAAAATGCTCATGCAGGTTTAAGGTACACTAACCTGACTATCAGACTGAAACGCAGCTGTGTGTGTGTGTGTGGGGGGGGGGGGGGGGGGCATTCAAGGCTCACATGCCAGGCGGTCACACAGAATTAACAGGATGTCACAATACTGTTACTGGACATTAAAACACATTTGATCTCTAACTGGTGTCTCCGTGGGGGAAAGAAGTGCACTTCAGAGGGCAGAGGAGTGGTGCTGGAGCACTCCTTTACATTTGGTTTGAATTTTGATTTTACTGATTTGATTTTAGTCCAAGTCCAATTCTGGAAGCTTGGTAAACTTTGATAAAACAACATATAAGCAACACTTTCCCTCTGTTATCCTTATAATCCAAAAGTGACACTTGACACTGCCCAACAGAATTAAGCCCTTATGGGTAAGGTGAAAATGCTGTGCAGAGAGAAGACTGGAATAAACTGTAGTTCTCAGAAATGACTAGATTTTTATTCATTTTTGTGATTTTATATATTTAATTGAAATCAGTGTTGAAATTGTTCTTGCTGAGGATATTTTTTTTAATGCTGTTTACTGTTACTTTAAATTGTGCAATTTCCATAATGCAATATAAGAAGAGAAGTATTGTTTGTTTACAGTTTGCACTTCATAGCTGGTTCATGGTTTTATTGTTCATAACGGCTCACTAATCAGACAGCCCAGAAGCCCAATCGTGTGTCCTTTGTATTGTTGGAGCGGAGGCGTGTGCTGCGGCGCTGGGAGCGCGCAGAGGAAGGGAGGGCAATCTCGTCCGGACGCTAATAAGACCCAATGGCTGGCGCAAGGTGGCCAGGAGCGTTGATACGCGACAAAAGACAGGGGACTGGGGAGAGGAAGCGGGGAAACGCAAAAAGGTTTCGACGCCGGCACTTCTGGGTCAGAGATCCTACATGAGCGCCCGCGCGGAGTCCAGCGGGGCAGTGAGCCGTGGAGCTGTGGGCGCGCGTCATTCTGTGGGAGCGGTAAGTGAGCAGAAAAGCTGAAAACACCTGCGTGAAGACAGCTTCCTCTGGAGGACTTGCGAGGATGCCTTTCTGTTTGTATGCCACTTGGTAGGCTGACTCTCCCTGCTGTCTCTAAACAGCTGGTTTTCCCCTATTTTTTGATTAATTGACACCAAACTTGAGACTTCACTTGCGTCCTACTCTTCAGCCAAATAGATCATATACTGGGCTACTTTTAGGACCTAGAGTCATCAGATCATTTACTCTCCCACCTTTTGTGTGTGTCTGCATGCTGAAAATATCCTCATAGTGATCCATGATTTGGAATGGGCCAAGATTTGACCTTCAGTCACTTGCTGTCACACACCTGGAAACTGGGCTGTCACTGCGGGCACTGTGAGCCACTGACTCCTGGGAGCCCCAACCCTCCTCAATGAAGCAGTCCTGGTGGGCCCATCTGGCACAGCTCAGCCTGCTCGCTGTGTGGAGTTGCATATGGCTGGTCCAGGGATGCGGCCCAGGTCCGGGCTACGGTATGCGCCCCAGGCCCAGGAAGCTGACACCCATGCACTACAAGCAGTTTTTCCCCAACTTCTCAGAAAACAACCTTGGGGCCAGCGGGAGAGCAGAGGGCAAGATCACACGCAACTCTGAGCGCTTCAATGAGCTGGTGTGCAACTACAACCCAGACATTGTCTTCAAGGATGAGGAGAATACCAACGCAGACCGCTTCATGACCAAGGTAAGACCATATGCTATAGTTAATCAAGAGTAAATTTAGATTTTAATGAGTGAGATGGTAGTCTGAGTCACTCATGTCCATCAGTTCCTGATGCAGGCAGACCAGGATGCTCTGACTGCTGTCTTTTCATCCTTTTCTTGACCGTCCCTCTGTTGGATGACTAATCTTAAGGGAGGACATAGCAGTTTTACTCCGCTGCTGCAGCCTGACCCCTCTAAATCAAATCGTATAATGGGATTTATTGTTTCCTCAACTCTGCACTACCTGTTCTCCGCCATTCGTCTGTTAACAAATGTTCAACACACACTGTGTAAGCTTCACCCAAACTTTTCCCTCCCTTCTATAGAGATAAAAAGACCAGGATGTAATTCAACACTACTCCTTAATAGGCTGAGTTCCCCTGCAGGAAAGCTTCCTTTTAATCTTTAACCAATGTCTTTGTTATTGGAAATAAAAAATTAACTATGGCAGGCTCTAGGTTGCGCCTACTAGAAGAAAAGTCCACACATGATGGGCACTTGAGTTCATGATTGTTTCCTTAGGACTGGTAGCCAGATTCACGCTGCGTTTAGAGTTGCAGCCCTGTCATTGTTTATGACAGGGCTCTGTAACCTCCACTATGGAAATAACCATTGTGTTCCCTAAAAAAGTCTGCATTGTGCTGCAAAATACATTTTTGCCTGAAAATGAAGGCAAAACAGCTGTGTTGTAAAGTGGCCAGTCAAAGTTGGCACAAGAGTTTCCTCTTAAATAACTTTTTCCTGAACAATTTGCAACTTTTCTCCTAAATTAGCAACTTTTTACTCATAAGTCTGCAACTTTTCTCTCCTAAATTTGCAACTTCTCACACATTTGTGACTGTTCATGTAGTAAATTTGTTTCCTTAAATTTGCAGCTTTTCTGGTAAACTTGAAACTTTTTTCTCTAGTAAATTTGCTGCTTTTTTTTACCTCAAATTTTGCAGGTTTTTCCCTCATTATTTGGCAAGGTCGTGTATGTTTTTAGGAATTTTGTCCAAGTCAAAAGGAACCACAGTTTTTGGGCAAAAGAGCTGCATGATAATCCGGGGCCACAGTTTGCAAATTTCTGGTTTGGGGGCTCTGCAACCTGACTCTGTGTTCCTTCCCCTTCTTAGAATGATTGTATATGATTGAAATCTGTGATTGTACATGTGCGTGCCCTTCTGGTACCCATTTTAAGTGTGTGTATGTGTGCATGTGCGCCCTTTTTTTTGCCCAGATGTGAAAGACGCTCTTTGTGTATCATTTGGAGACTTTGAGGGGTCGCCTATACAAAATTCCCGCCTGCTGAAGTAATGGCACCGTCGGAAAAGCGACTATTGTTGTTGTGACAATGAAACGCCTCTCTTCAATGGCATTGCGAAAGAAATGCACCCGGTTTGTTTTCTGGCCCTCTCTCTTTTTCTCACTCTTGCTGTCACATTCCCATGTCTGTGCCCATACATTCCTCCCCTCTGCCCTCTCCCTTTAGTCCCCACCTCACCCCGCCACGATGACGCTTTCTTCTTTTCTCGTAACTTCTGTCACTTTTCCTCTCAACTGTGCTCTCCTTCCCGTTTAAATCGACTTCAAGGTTAACTGTTAACCAACCAGTTATTGGCCACAAAAGAAGTTGCAAGCCATTATCATTCCGGTGATGAGAATCAAGAGTATCACCTCAGATGCTGACGTCGTCTCGTTTTTTTTCTTCCCAGTTTGCTGTTTTGTGACAATGCTGACACAGTATGTAACACTATGGCCCTCGGGGGTGTTAAGAGTCACTGTGCACATATTTGATCAAATGTCTCAGGGGTGTACTGGGAAGCTGAAGCCTGGAACAATCTGGAAAGACAGAGAATGGCCTTGATTATTCTGTCACCCTGTTGTAAAGGCCAAGGAATGTGCCAAACTGGCTACAGTAGGTTTGTTCTTGTACACTGACTGTTTGAGCAAGGTTGAGGTGGCCTTTAGCAGAGTAAAGGAGGAATTGTCTGATTATGCCAGCGGATAATCCCAACCTGGAAGCTGGAGGCTACTGGTATTTCTTTGCTGCAAATCAACGTGAGCGAAAACTTGACAAATATGCCAATACTTGTGAATTTGTAATGAGCTAATGTTCAACAATTTCCCTGTGTATTTGGAAGTAAAACTGCACCAAACTGAACACTTTCCTTCTGTTTCCATCTGTTTCTAGCGATGTAAGGATTGTTTGAATAGGTTGGCCATCGCAGTGATGAACCAGTGGCCAGGGGTGCGCCTACGTGTGACAGAGGCCTGGGACGAAGACGGTCACCATCCTCATGGCTCTCTGCACTACGAAGGCCGAGCTGTGGATATAACCACTGATGATAGAGAAACTGAGAAGTATGGTCTCCTGGCCCAGCTAGCTGTGGAGGCAGGCTTTGACTGGGTCCACTATGAGTCCAAGTATCACATCCACTGCTCAGTAAAGGCCGGTGAGTTTAAACCAACACGATGTAAGACTTTTACCTTAAAATAATATTTCCAAAATTATTTTGATGGTACAGCAACCTTTGACGGGATGAATGTCACTTCCACCATAGCCTGAGTGAGCTTACATCACCTGCAGCAGCAATATGTAACTTTCCTGTTGCTGGTAGGAATGCTACAAAGACTGCAACTGGCTCATTTTACTGTTGGGGTCAAAATTGCTTGTCATAATGTGCTTTTTATCATCCGCTGGTCGAAGTCCAAAGGGGATTATGCTACGGCAATGCCCAGCTGTCCCACCTGTTTTGTGAAATCAACTCCTCCTGCAGTTTTGTTCCAAATGTTTTGAAACATGGTACAGGGGTTTGATGCACATATTGTAGTTGGGCTGCATCCAAGCTGTGCTCATGGTCAAAGGTCAGGAGATCTGGCCACTTACATGATTTCATGAAAAACAACTCCTCCTCCTAGGAAATTGCTTTGATGATTACCAAACTCGCTCACCGTGATCCACAGGAGGGTCTGCATCCAGGTTGTGGTCAAGGTCAAAAGTCAAGAGATCTGGGCACTTATATGATTTTAGAAAAATTACTTCTCCTAGACAATTACCTTGATTCTCACCAAACTCACTCACAATAATCTTCAGGTAGGTCTGTATCTAGGTTGAGGTCAAAATCATTGTCAAAGGTCAGGCGATCTGGGCATTTATGATTTCATGGAAAATGTTACTCCTCCTAGGCCACTGACTTTGACATTAAGCACATCCTAGATGGGTCTGTATCTAGGCACTGCTTAAGGTTAAAGTCAATGATCAGGAGATCTAGATAGATGTACTTTATTGATCCCAAACTGGGAAATTACAGTGTAACAGCAGCATGACACAGTAAGACAACCAAAACAACAGAAACACACACAGTATAATAGACCAAGGAATTACCCAGGGAAAGTAAAACTACCTAGATCACGTATATACATTGCAGATGAATAGATGATGATCTGTATAGATACATGAATAGTACTCGCTGGATAATGCAGGACTATCAGGCGCAGGGTGCAATGTGAGGTACCAATTAGACTGTAAGGTGCAATATGGCAGCATAGTTATGACCAGAATTCAACATCAGAGTGAGTTATTGTACAGTGAAATGGCATGTGGCAGGAAAGATTTCCTGTACCTGACCAGCAGTGAAGTTGTAGCAGTCTGCTGGAGAAAGTGTTCCGCTGTTTGTCCAGTGTGTGGTGGAGGGGGTGGTCAGGATTGTCTATGATGGACTGCAGTTTGTTCAATGTCCTCCTCCCCACCACAGTTTCAAAGGTCTCCGACCTGAGACCAGTCACAGAGCCGGCCTTCTTGATAAGCTTGTCAAGTCTGTTGGTGTTGCTGGCTCTGATACTGCTACCCCAACAGACAGCAGCAAAGAAGATGGCGCTGGAGACAACGGCCTGATAGAAAAGCTCCAGCATCCTGTTGCACACGTTGAAGGATCTCAGCTTCCTCAGTAGAGTCTGCTCATCCCCTTCTTGTACACAGCATCGGTGTTAGATTTCCAGTCCGTTGCTGATCATGATCTGAGCACTCACTGGGTGATTTTGTCAGGCCAGAATGAGCTACTCTGTCACTGACTGTCTGGTTCCATGTTTTGAAACTTGGTACCAGGGTTACCAGGGCACATAATGATGTGCATGAAAAAGTTAAAAACTGCTCTCCCTCAGTAAGCTATTGGGATTTTCAAAGAAAACAGGTGAGGGACATTGCACTCACCTCAGAGTGCTCTTGTTATGCCTCGGTGCAGCGGAGGCTTACAGTAATCACTCAAAGTGTCTGTGTGTGGTTGTATGTGGGTGTGTGTATCTGTCTGTTACCAGCTTTTCAGCTCACTCAGTCAAAATCAAGTGGAACTAAAGGCTTTGTATCATTATATCACCATATTTTCTCGACTTTTAATTTAAAATGACCAACAGACCCCAGCATGTTAGGTCAGGCCCCAACCGTTCTTCCGTCATCACACTCAACACTGGTGTACCACAGGGCTGTGTGCTCAGCCCAGTCCTCTACTCCCTCTTCACCCATGACTGCAGGCCTATGTATGGATCCAATTCCATCATAAAGTTCGCAGATGACACCAAGGTGTTTGGACTCATCAGGGACAACGATGAGTCAGATTACAGGGCAGAGGTTGAGCACTTGGCTACTTGGTGCGCTGACAATAACCTGCTCCTTAACACCAGCAAAACCAAGGAGCTCATAGTGGACTACAGGAAGGAGAGGGGAGAGACACATGACCTCATCCATATCAATGGCATAGCTGTTGAACGTGTCCCCAGCTTCAAATTCCTGGGGACCCACATCTCGGAGGACCTGTCCTGGTCAGTTAACACCACCAGCCTGATCAAGAAGGCCCATCAGCGCCTCTTCTTCTTGAGGACACTGAAGAAGAACCATCTGTCAACTGACATCCTGGGCAACTTCTACCGCTGCATGATAGAGAGTACCCTGACCAACTGTGTCACAGTCTGGTATAGGAGCTGCTCTGTCGCTGACCGTAAGGCGCTGCAGCGGGTGGTGAAAACCGCCCAATGCATCACAGGGACTCCACTTCCAGTTATAGAGGACGTCTACGGGAAAAGATGTCTGCGCCGGGCATGCGGCATTCTTAGGGACTCCAACCATCCTGCTCATGGACTGTTCCAGCTTCTCCCCTCCAGAAGGCGTTTCAGAAGCCTTCGGACTAGAACCAGCAGGTTTAGGAACAGTTTCTTTTCAACAGCTGTCACATTATTGAACTTAGTTCCCCGCTGACTCTCTTACCATCATCTCTTACCATCCTCACCTGTACATAACTGCCCATCTAACTTATTGTACATTATTTACATATAACAGTACTCTTAACTTTCTGCACTGCTGCATATATTTGCTTAAATTGCACATACTGTTAATTACTGTATATACTGCACTGCTGTCCTTTGCACTTCTGATTGGATGCTAAACTGTGTTTCGTTACCTTGTATTCATACATGTGTAATGACAATAAAGTTGAATCTAATCTAATCTAAAATCGTAGGTGGAAATTATACATGTTGCTTTAAAGAAGGAACTTTTATATAAAACTAGTGATGGTCTCACCATGCTTTACTTCACTGTATGGAGTTTATGCTACTGAATTAAAAAGGGAACACAATATGTATTTCCTCACCTTGTTTTTTTTGTTTTTTTTATTGATTTATTGCAGATCACTCTGTTGCTGTGGAAAAAGGCGGCTGTTTCCCAGGCTGGGCCCAGGTAACTCTTGCAGGAGGGAGACAGAAAAGCCTGTCCACTCTAGTTCCTGGGGATAAAGTCATGGCTCTGTCTGGTACAGGCCAAGTAGTCTACAGCCAAGTCCTGTTGTTTCTGCACCGGGACCAAGAGCATTGTTCTGCGTTTCTGTCTCTGGAGACAGAAGATGGCCATAGATTGGCCCTTACTTCCCAACACTTGGTCTTTTTATCCCCCCTCTGTGGACAGCACAGCACTGAGTACCAAGCTCAGTTTGCAAGCACAGCAAAACCGGGAGATTGTGTTCTCATTCATACTGCAGAAGATCAAATAAGCCCATCTAAGATCATCTCTATTACAGTAGAGCAAAGTGTGGGAGTGTATGCACCCTTGACAGAAGCAGGAACTTTGTTTGTTGATGGGGTGCTGGCATCCAGCTATGCACTGGTGGAAGACCACCATATGGCACATTGGGCATTTGGACCTCTGCGACTCCTCTCCTCACTCTACCAGCTAATTCGGGGACATAAGGCAGAAGAACCACAGGCCAATGATGGTCAAAGACATTGCACCAAGCCTTCCATGCATCTTAGCACTTTCACCACAACGGAAAAAGCAGATGTATATGTAAATAATGCTATTATGAACAAAAAAAACAATCGGAGTGAACCTCTAAGGATAGAAATTAAAGAAGAACACTCTCTGCAAAGATGGATTTCAGATGTACACTGGTATGCAAGGATACTGTACAGATTGGGATGTATCTTTTTAGATTCCAACTCCTTTCATCCTTAAAGCAGAGGAAAAAATACTTTATACTCCCATACTGCAACTTTGATACATTTGGATAAACATCACTTGTTCTAATTCTAAATGAATTAAAAACGCTGGAATAGCATGCTTGCTTTTTCGCTACTGTTTTTATTTTATTATGTTAATGTGATATTTTGCAAGAAACTGAACATAAATTTAAAAAAAACCCAACTTATTAATCCTTGAGAAAATTCAAGAATTAGTATGATTTATAGCAGGTTAATATAAATATTCTAATGTCAAAATGACTGTAACAATCCCCTTGTACATCTGTTTAATTATTTCACTTATGTTTAAAATATATATTTTATTCTAATCGGGCAAGAAGGAATAATAGAATCTTTATTTTTGTATTTTCTAAATGATAATATATACATGTATGCCATCACTTATTTTTCATTCATAAAACTAATTAAATGTATTTTTATGAATCATTTTCATACCTTTTTCTTCAGCTTTGGGGGTCTTTATTCTTTTAGAGGTTTTCTTTTATTGCTCATTCAGCATTAAAATACATGAAAGTCTCATGGTGAACTTTAGGCATGTCAGCATGGACTCCCTCTATGAAAATCTATCCTGACAAGCAGACAGGTTAATGAAAAGCCTGGAAGTAAATTCCCCACACTGTCACCTCTTTGACTTTATCAGTGACACAACTTTTATTTAAAAGGACTAATTCAGAGTTGAATGTTCAGACACAGCTGCACTGATATGCAGCAAAGCTTCAGTTAATAACTGCATCTGTTCAGTGCTGTCTAAGATTTACACCTGTGTTTTTCAACCTTTTTTGAGCCACGGAACCATTTTTATATTGAAAAAAATCTCATGGCAAATTTTCAAAATGACACATTGTAGTCTATTGTAATAGCATATATAATGACACCTTGTTCTTGTAATTAGTTTATACTCAGTGTGAAACTTGGGCTTGTTTAGATCAACACAAAGCTGATATCCTGGCAGGAACTGAAGAAAAGCAGATGGATGTTTCATTTCGAGATGACTGTTAAGTTTGCATAGGACCATGGCACTGCTGGATAGCTTTCCCCCCACACACCAAGCATAATGGACTCTGTGCAGCTGGCTCCCCGGTGAAAGTAAATCCAAATGAAAGAGTTTTTACTGTATTGCCTTGCCTTCACCGTCTTAGCTTTTTTTGATGATCGCTCGGCCCTTCACATGGGTTAGAATTTAGTCCAAGGCTCAGTTCAGACTCTGAATCTTTCCTCTTCAAATATTTATCCACCACTGTTTTTCATCTAGTCACTGCAACCTCGAGCACATCTTAACAAGGTCATTAACCTCAGTAAAAAATGAAGATGGTAACCATGATTATTGCCTTCATACTCCCACCTACTGACATGGATGAACCACTACAGCCACCCTTGCACAACAAAAGCAAATTATTTGCAATGTATTGGACTAGTTAAGAAGTGAAATTAGACAATTTCCCAAAGACCCATGAACGCCCTCCCAAGGACCCCCTGGGGTCCTAGGACCCCTGGTTGAAAAATACTGCTTTACAACACTGTCTCCTTTGTCTAAAAAAAACTAAAATATATTTTGCTACAATTTACACGATAAAGTATATCTTGACTTACTCATAAGAATAATGCTATTATGAAAAGTCTGTTGAAAAGTTCTTTTCCAATGAAACCGCTTCTCTAAGGATCAGCTTTAAGTGTGAAGCTGTATTCAGGTCTCTCCTGGTGTTATACACCCCCTTGTGGAGGAATTAAGACATTTCCACACCAGTAGAATCTTCTCAAATCTAAACTGTTGAATGCATACAGGAGCCATGTGAATAATGACTGTAATTAGATTGAATTAATTTGATTTTGAATGCATAACTCCATACATTTATGATGTAGTCAATATTTATGTACTGTGGGACAGATTTTTAAATGCATTTTACATCAGGTGTTTGTGTGGACCACCACTACAAACTGTGGGCTATAAAAGTCACCTTTGCACCCCCCCCCCCCCACTTTACTCCTTTGGTATCACAAATGTTTTAAATGTTGGCAACAATGAGGGCAAAAGCTACATATTCACTTCATTCAGTGTATGTTCTGTTGTAAACATCTGTGAAGGTATTCCAGGGGATTATCCAGGAGATACAGGGGGCAGATGGGGAAGCATCTGCTTCACAGACTGACCAATGGGAGAGAACCGGTGTTCTAATACCACCCTCTGTTTACATCTGTCAGCCAATCAGTGGCTGCCCTTCAGCCAGCCTCAGCCCACCAGAATCTAATCCAATTTTACTAAAGCTGAATGGGGAGTTAACTAATCCTGCCAGGGGGACCAGTAATAACCCATTTTCAAAATGAAAACATGTACAGGCCTCACTCAAGCACGGGCAACTCTCTCGTGATCTTGCAGAATGTGTTTTACAACTCAAATGATCACTTTCAATGTAAGGCTAAAAGATGAATATTTAGTGAGGCTCTCTAAACAGAAGAAGGATTCTGGGGAATATTCATGGTATTAAAAACATTTAACAGCATTGTGCTTCATGATGTTTTTCCAAACAAAATCTTCATGCTACACTTCAAGATCTTCATTTTCTATTTGGTAGACACAAGTTTATGAACATGTCAATGATTAAATAAAATGGCTTTGCTACAATAAGTATTAGGCCATGGCAAATTGTGGTTTTTCCTCACAATAACTTCCAGATTGTATAATTCAGTTGTGGATAAACTAAATTAGTAGTGCATGTGGTGTTTTAGAAGCTTTTACATACACTACATGCATTACCAGAGATATATTTGATTGTAGTCGAGGTCAGATTATCTCCTGCTGCAGGTGCTGAATGGTTTCATCACTAAAGTCAGTATGACGCATTTATAGCATCAGCATTATCTTTATAGTGTATACAGCCAAGTGAGATGTACTTTTCCTCTCTATGGTTTCTTAAAATATTGTGAGTTGTAGCTTAAAGTGAGCTGTACTTACTGTACTTGTAATAGCTAAGTGTTCTTCTCAGAGGCATGACAGGATATGTACTTGCTGATGTGGATTAAACTTGTGACCTCACAGTGGGATAGACCATTAGTCAACCTAATTTTCTGCAAGTTCACATTATCACCCCTGATGACATCTGAGCTGTACATGCCTACACTGCCTCAGGCACTTGGTTTTTCAGCATGGACGTATAAAGGACAGCGTGTGGAGGTTGATGTCTTGCTTTAATTACCACTGAACACACAAAGGTGACAGAGCAGCCCCAACAGAAAGGTTGTCTTTCTCAGCGTCTGGGTTGTCTCACCTTATGGAGAAATTAAAATGACGTATCGAGCCGTTTTCACAGAGAGCCTTCTTCCACTCGGATAGTCCTGGCTTACCCAGACACCCACACCTCTGCAGCTTTCTCACCGTGATAAGGAGGACTACAGTGTATCCCATCACCACCCTTCAGCGATCGGTGCACATTTTATGACATTATTACTGGTCTTTCATCTTATCTGCAAATCAAGTTTGAACTTGTATTTATTTATCCACCCATTGTGGTCTGATTAATTATCACACAGCGGCTATAAAGTAGCCGTAAGAAGGGTAAGCACATTTTAACCCTACTATATCTTTTATCGAAAGGCTGTAAAAGTATTTGGTTGTTGAGTGACAGTCATTAGGTGGGAAAAAACAAAGTGGCAGTGACCACAGTACACTACAAAACATCTCTGAATCGCAGCATATACAGTTCCTTATCTGTGTTTTCTGAAAAACTGTTTAAGTTCTATTTTAGATAAAAATTTGAGACATAAATTTAGGCTACTTTTGCTTATTTCTATTGACTCCAAAGGTAGAATGCTTAGCAGTGTAAAATTAATATATGTAAGTCTAAAACTGTCTATTCTACAGCTAAAGTGCCAAAGTCCTTGTGATTAGCCTGCAATCACATTTATACACTTACAGTACATTAGAAAAATGTAAGGTCTTGAATTTGTTATCAGTTGTGCAACATTTCTGTGTTCCAAGCAACACTTCCTTGCAATGTTTTTGACACTATCACAGACGCCTTCATTTCATCCTGATTAAAATAAAGAAACGCTTTCCAAAATTCTGCTGCTACTGATAACTGTATGTCCAACCGGCCAAAGAACTCCCATCTCTACAACTGATCACCTGTAATGTCAAGTATTGATTTTAGGTTTTTATTATTTTCAAGTAAAGCTCCAGCTTATATATGAGAACTCAAGGATGCACCGATAGTACCAGTAACAAGTACTGGGGGTATCCCAACTTTTTTAATGCTCACAAATTTCCATTCATAACCTACTGTGCACCTCAGAGATAGGGTGAGGAGCTCAGTCATCTGGGAGAGGCTCAAGAGTAGAACCGCTGCTCCTCCACATTGAAAGGAGTCAGTTGAGGTGGTTTGGGCATCTGATTAGGATGCCTCCTGGACGCCTCCCACTTGAGGTGTTTCAGGCACGTCCCACTGGGAGGAGACCCCGGGGCAGACCCAGGACTCGATGAAGAAACTATGTCTCCCAGCTGGTCTGGGAACGCCTTGGTATCCTCTCTGGAGAGCTGGAGCAGGTGGCTGGGGAGAGGGAAGTCTGGGCTTCTCTGCTTGAACTGCTGCCTCCGCAACCCGGACCTCCGGAAAAGCGGTAGAAGATGGATGGATGGATGGATGGAACCTACTGTGCATCAATACCACACCAATGCAGAATGCACAGAGTGGAAAAGTGCTGGAGAAATGCCAGAAAGTTAAACACTTTAAACAGTGACAGATGACAAAAAGCAAAAAAAAAAAAAAAAAAAATGTTTTAAAAATGGATGCATACAGAGTGGAAAAAACATTTCATCGAGTACCTAGTATTGATGAGTGCTCAAACTGAAGCATTTGTACTCAGCTTAAAAAGTGGCATTGTGCATTCCTACTTTTGACACTTTTATTGCACAAGTACATCAAGTGATCAGACACCCACTGTGGGACTGGATCCCTCCATCAAATCCCATGGTGGTCCCAAGGATCGGGGATATCCTCCCCAGAAAATGTGGATACATTTAAGTAGTTTCTTCTACAGAAACAGGCTTATAATTGATTGACTTTGTGCATGATCTTATTTAACCTATTTGTGGTTTTATTGTGAAGTACTAAGTATTGCTCCTGATGGATGCTATAAACGACCTAAAAAGGGGTCACATCACATCACAGACAAGAATGTGTGTTTTCACATCAGAAATTTATGCATTTACAAATATTGGAGTTTACTAGAAACTACTTATTTTGAATAAGAGCTCATTTGCAGGTTAAAGTAAATATAGGATTCTAGATATTCCCATTAGCAATCAGCTCTCACGTTTTATTGAGGTTCTTGGCACATTTTTGTCTAAGATAGAAATGCCAAGAACAATGATACTGTAATTAGTTACAAAGACTAAATTTGGTGCAACTGTGCTGCTGCGTAACAAATATGATTAATAAAGCAAGTTACCCATAAAAAGCAACGTACCACAAATCAGCAATCATAACAATCTAACGATGAAAATGCCTTCCCTGAATCCGAACAAATGCAATGATCTATCTAATAAGCACCATATTTCTCTAAATGAAATTTTGACTATCAGCGTCTCACATTGCCATTTGCTCTAAACGCAGCTCATTTATTGGCATCAGGAAGCAGAACACCATTCGTGTTCAGCCATTTGCTTGAATTAATTTTTTTGACGTAGTTTCCATTAGCCGTCGCTGCTAGCAGACGCAACGCAGTTCAGCGAAGTGAAACGATGTTGTTGACACACAACACGGGCACCCATGAAAAGTTGAGATGTGGCTGTAGGTAGAAGAAAGTCAGCAACACGACTAACCCTCAAATATATTTGTTTAACAGGCTGCCAAAAAGTTTGTAGCAGGAGTTGTCGGATGCGCCGTTTTGTTTATTATGGACCTCCAGAGCGAGAGTCCAGCAAGCTAATGCTAGGTTAGCGTTTGACGAGTTAGCCACACGGTTTATAGTTTCACCAAATGAGTCTGAGGAACCCATTTTCTGGCCTGGTTGAAGACTTGTCCCTTTAGGTAACAGGTTCCATGGCAGTATACCATCACACACGACCCAAAGTTCCAAATGCTACCTAGCCAAAAGCTTTAGCCATCCTCACACAGCATGCCTTCCGTCGACGTGCACTTCCCCCACTCTCGCTCCAGCCGGCTAGCCGCAGCGTTAGTCCCGGTACATAAAATGAAGCGACCGTCAGCATTCTGGGACGCAGTGTGGCTATTTGGATTTTGCTGATGCATGAGGAGACTATATTGTTTTTGTGAGGTGAGCCGTTTAAATTATGGCTTCTTTAAACTTCTTGCAGCACACATACCTAAAGACAGCAGCTCTGACCTTAGACCGGGTCTTTAGCTACCTTGTAGCCGTTAGCTTCCCCCCCAAATGGAGACATCTACTTGCTGGAGAAGTAGCTGTGTGACAGGGGTGTCAACTTTAGATTGACATATGAGTTTCAGATGTTTTGTCTTATGTATTGTGCATAAGTGAGCGTGTTATTACTTGTTAAAGTACGTGTTCCTGTGCCTAAGACTGTGTTTTTATCGTTTTATTTTCAATTCCGGAGACTTTGCGGCTACGTCACTGTTTGCAGTTTTACGGTTTTCCGTTCCAATCTGCCGCCAGAGACATGGACGTGGCTAATTGCTGGAGCGAACCGACCCTTTGAAGTCGATGTTTACATTGAGAAATTGTGCTTAGCGTTGCAATTATTAAAGTGTAAAACCTCAGCTTTTTAGTGAGGCTAAAACAAATCTCCGATGCTATTGATCGACGTTGCAAGGTATCAACGTGAGAGTTTATAACGGTAACAGTTTTAAGATTTACTTTGCTGTCCGGGATGTTTCACGATAACTCGGCCATTGTGCTATTAGTTTCACCCAAACATTGCCAACTTTGTTTTTACATAATGCGTATTTCTAACAGCATTTCAGTGTGACAAAGCTATGTATACATTTAAGGGGGTTGTTGGTTTTGCGGAGAGGCGAACACGCTTCCCCGTGCGTTGCTGCCCCAGAGTACGTTTTACCGACATTAAATGTTACCAAACAGCGATGTACAAACGAAACGTTGCGCCGCAGGTTTCGTGTGGAGCTGTTTCGGGGATGTTTTGGTGCGATCTTCTGCATGATGAATCACGGCACGGTGTACATGATGCGTGAAACCGTGCTGTTGTACTTTCTTTCGGGGCAGTTTAGGCTGCAAACTGGGAAAACCACATGACAAAAAAATAAATAAATAAATAAAAATCAGTCACGTATGCTGTTGGTGTGTCTCTTGGATGAGTTGCATTATTTCGGGCATATTTTTGTCAGTTAGTGATGAGTTCTGCCACAGTGTAAGAAACTCAAAAAAGCGCCCACCGTCCTTGGGCCAGAACACCGGGATCTATTTTCATGTGCCTCATGGAGGATGGAAAGGAAACATTGCGAAATGTGTGTGTGTGTGTGTGTGTGTGAGAGAGCGAGAGAGAGTGACAGCGTTAGCTCGCAGGAAAAACCTTTTCTCTTCCTATACTGTGATGGCACAATGTTTGTTTTGCAAGTCTCGAAGAGAACATTTCTTGATATACATTTAAGAGCTGCGTTAAATGCTTTTAAAGCCTTTTGATGTGGACAGCGCAGCAACACATTGGATGCTCTCGGTTTTGTGTGTTCTAACATCTGGGGTTAACATTTATACACAGAAATCTATAATTTCCCCATGTAAATGTGTAATGGTTTAGGATGACTGATTCTTTTCATGTGATCAGCGGTTTGTGTTTAACGTTTATCGCACAACGCTTCCTTGTTAATCGTGTGAACGATATATGGTGACCCCTCTTCGTTGTTTCACCAGCATATTAATGGCGTGAGTATTGTAGCGGAACTAAAGTCCGAGCGTCAAGGTTCTGCACGAAAAGAACCCCGCTGCAACAGGAAGTGCTGCATACGGAAGTTATATGTTCTTTGTGTATCCAGATTTATGGTTGTTTTATTTAGCGAAGCACAGTTTTAGTTGTAACGTTCTGGGTGCTTTCTCGTGGCATCTCCACCGTGTTGGATTATGCATCGCTGGGTAAATAACTCGAATCGCTGAAGCGATCGCTAATATTCTTCGTATAACCTTTGCGGTATTTTCACTAGTTTGCTATAAAGCAAAAGCTCGTTTGCATTTGTGCTGACGTTATTCAGTTGAACACAACATAATCATTTAAAGACCTAAACGACGATAATCTTTAACTAGTTGTATTGCTCGTTTCAGGTTTTCACGTGATGTGTTTTGGATGTGCTGAGGTGGTGTCAAATATTTTGTGGCAAAATAAGAGACATTCATTTTCATAATTTTTAAAATGTATAGTGCATCATGAAAACACATTTTTTTTCCTGTTTCTCAAAGTGAAAATGTGGTTTCTGCTTGGTCTTTTTGCTTTTAAAGAAGAAAACAAAAACATGCTTATGCATTTGTATACCTTCATTTAGTCTACATTTATGACACAGTCAAATGTAGACTAGATGAAGGTATACAAGACTAGATGAACCGTCCAATGACAGCCATTGGACGGTTTTTAAATAACTTGGTGACAGATTGTTTGCATATGGTATTTTTAAAAAAAATAAAAGTTGTATTCTTCCATTCGTGTTATTGATTTTGGACATTATGCCTATTCTTAATTACAGATCTCTTTTAAGGAGGTCAAAATCACCACAGGGAATGGACGAGCAGAAATCAAACTGCGAAGAGAATGATTCTGAACCAGCAGGTAAAGTTTCCAGTATGCTATTGTTAATTTGACAGTGGGCCTTTGCTCAAAAAGAGAAGCACCCACTGTTGCAAAGAAAAGCTGATTTTTCATTTTGTTAGAATAGCGAGTTAAAAATGAGTTAGTATTTAGAGAGGAATCAGTGTGTTTTAATCTGTTGTAATTTTCCCCTTAATATTTCTAGCTGATGACAGTGCTGCTGCAGTGCAGCTTGTCTTCTCCAAGGATCCTTCTACGGTTTCTTCTGCTGCTGAGGATATATCTGGTGCTAATGCAGCCACTTCCACCACACCTGTGTAAGCTCTTTATGCAGCCCATAAAGGATAACATACCACTTACTTTATCCTGACATGTCTGTTTTTAACACCAGAAACGAAATATTTTATGTTTTGAATGATTTATGTATAATTGTACAGAGAGAGCGTACATACCTGTGCGCTTTGCAACTGTGTGGAGCGGAGTCTGCATGGGCAGAGGGAACTGAGGCACTTTGGGCCATCCACTGAGCAGCCAACCCTCAAGCCATCAGCTTCCTTACTGCCACCTCCTGGAAATGATGACCTGTCTTCCATTGGATTTTCTGACTCTTCCTGTGTGACAGCAGTCGTTGATGACTCAGGTAAAACTTATTTTCGTAACTGTTTTTGCTTTTGTTTTTTAGTATAATAGTTTCCTTAATAATTTAGGTTGCACCTTCTAAATATCTAGCTAAAAAAATCTAGTATTGGCGTTTGGATTGAAAATTCATTGACGCTGGTCTTTATTATGAACAGGAGGTTATTGGGTTCACCACTGGTGTGCAGTGTGGTCTGAGGGAGTGAAACAGACACAGAATGAGGACCTGGAAAATGTTGAGAATGCCGTTATCTCAGGGACACAACGGGTAAGAGTACTGCTTATTCGATTTGATCACCTGGTACTGGAGAGGAATGTAGTGATTATAAAACTTGCTGCCTTCCACTGTCATTTTGTTTCAGATTTGTGAATACTGCAAAAGGTTGGGTGCAACCATTCGATGCCATGCTGAGGGCTGCTCACGGTTCTACCACTTTCCCTGCTCAGCAGCCAGTGGGTCCTTCCAGTCCATGAAGCAGTTGGTTCTTCTCTGTCCAGAGCACATAGACAAGGCCGAGGAGTTGGGTAAGGGATCCTGACATCATGTATACTATGCCATTATTATTTGTGCCCACACATGTAAGACCTGTTTTGTACAAATTAGGGGTAATAACCAGCTGCCAGTGGCTGTAAATGGTGCTTAGGTGTGAAGTTGGGACATTTATTACAATTCCTAGAGATCATTTTCACTGTCACCATTGGTAGGCACATGCAGCCTGGATTCAGAAAGCATATGTTTACAAAACTGTGAAGCACCAGTGAATGCATCACAATGGTGAATAAGGTACTGAAAATAAATAACTGAATGTCTCTCAAGAGTGGCATCAACAAGGTGAGATGAGAACGATTTCTGCCAACTAAAAAAAAAAAAAAACCTCACACAGCCTAACAAAGAGATCAGAATGACTTCACGTTTCACCAAAATAAATCAGAAAACCCTATCTCTGTGGTACCATGGTTGGCACTGTGACCCCCAAAGGAACCTTTCTGTGTGGAATTTGCATGTTCTCCTTGGGCTTACATGGTTTACTCTGGGTGCTCCAATTTACTTCCACAGTCCAAAGACATGCATGTTAGGTTAATTGCTGATTATAAATTGGAAAATGGTCTCTGTTAAGCCCATAGCTCAGAGGGTAATTTACAAGTAGTCTTTTAGATTAGAAAAAGCACTGTATTAATACAGGTCCTTATCCCTTTACTTGTTTGTGTGGCTCACCCAAACAGTGCAGTAATTTAGTCCACAAAAGCAATATCTTCATAGATAATACTGGTAAGTATTGTGTGTAGGATCAAGAAACATAAAACAGAATTACAGAAACAATATTTTGCACAGCTTGTTGATGCCCAGCACATGGGTGCAGTCATCTTGAATCCTGGCTTAAGATTGGTGTGGGTCATCCGCTTTATGGAGTCGGAAACCTGATGTCAAAAAGTGTTGCACTGGAAACTCCTGGTTGGGGACTTGAAATTCAGAATTCAGACAAGTCCTGAAATGCACCAGCAAGATGGGGATCCTAACCTGTACAACACAAACATAAAATCATTTTATGCTACATCTGTAGGTGCATCTTTATATCATACCTTACAAACGGTTATAATAAATGTAGTCCAGAGAAAATGCAGTAAACATCATATTCATTCACTCGTTTAGTATCACCATCATATAATTAGTAAGCTATAAAGATGCAACATATGCAACACAGTAATAAAACTGAATGAAAAATATTGTTCTCACCAGTTTGAAGTTGATTCTGTCTCTGAATTGAAGTCATCCTCCCAAAGTTCAGACATCTTAAGCCACGCTGTTTGTCATTCATTAAGTTTTTAAAATCATACACAAGCAGCAGAGACTTTTATTTACAACTTACTTCCTAGCTGTATACTGACAAAAGTTATCGTAATAATTGTGAGGTTTAGCCCCGAGCTGCTGATCATGTGAAAGTTATGCTACTTGTCCACTGGATCTGTCGTTTTTCCGCTTCCCATTCATTGTGTGTTGGAAACACAACGGAAAGCATTTGGCTCTGGTACAGTGAAATTTGGGCTGCAGTGTGTTGAGTAGGCCGTGGTTACCCCTACCACTCATTTGCATAAACATGAAATCTTTTATGTTTATGCAAATGAGTTTTGCATGCTGGCGTGCACCAGAGACGGTGATCTTGTCCTGAGCATTTAAACCAGCAGTTTTTGATGTCGAACAACCACAGATCCATTAATTGAACCTACTCGCACAAAGAGATGTTAGAAACTCTTTTCGCTGGTTTGTTTTAAAGATATGAGACTCGTAGTCCGCCATATTGTCCGTGAGTTTCAGTCCGTGAAAGACCGCCCATGACTGGATCCAGTGACCAGTCAGGTACAGCCTGTGTGTTCTCAACAGCAGGACAAATGAGTGTTTCCTCCAGGACAGCGCTCTTTGACTATTGGTTTTCCATAATATCACATATTTTCTGTAACTCCACCTGGTTACGCCTATATTCACACAGCAATCCCTATACAATGCCTTTCGACAAAAAACGGCCCATTGTTCATGTAGCATGAGACTGTCACTGCCATCTGGAGCCTTTGAGAGAATACAGCCAAAAATGCAACTGAAAAATGGTACAAAAAAATTAAAGTTGAGATTATGGGATTTAAAAAAAAAAAATATTATTGAGAAAGTAGAATGTATCAAATAAATACAAATCTTTGAAAAATTAGGTACAGTTTTATGCAGGAGTACTCTGCTGTGCCACTGAGAGTCAAATAACATTTCAGCAACACTGCAAAAATAGTTAACGACTAGAAATGGTGCAGGAATACATAGTTTTTAGAGCCTCATTAGGATTGCATTAACGTCACTATTTCAAGTGCCTGCATAACTTGAAATTAGACCAAAAGTAAGTCTCTTTTTTTTAAAAAAAGCTTAAATTTTATTGGTCTTGAATGCTCCCCCCAATAAAACCCTTTTTAGGAGGATTTGTCTGCTTCCTACCTCATAGTTAATTCTAGTTGACTTCGATGATGGTTCAGGATAGAAATTACAGAATAAATCACGCTAAAAATAATTCATTTTTGTAATCCTTGATCTTGTTAGTGTGCGTTTTGTAATTATGTTTTGGATTATTTTAACACAGCTGGTGAGGAGGCTTGGTGTGCTGTTTGTGACTCAGCGGGGGAGCTCTCTGATTTGCTGTTCTGTACGGGTTGTGGACTACATTATCATGCAGCCTGTCTTGAAATTGGTGCCACACCCATCCAGCGGGCAGGATGGCAGTGCCCAGAGTGTAAAGTGTGCCAGACTTGTAGGTAAGTCAGACTACAGGCTATTGGCTGGATATTTTCACAAAATTTGTCTTTGTTTGCCATGCACCCTCCATTATTTTCTTATTTTGTGTGTTTTTCATTCATTGCTTTCACAGACAGCCGGGGGAAGACTCCAAAATGTTGGTATGCGATGCTTGTGACAAAGGATACCACACCTTCTGTCTCCAACCAGCCATGGATTCTCTCCCCTCTGACCCATGGAAATGCAGAGTAAGTAGAGTTTCCAAACCAGTAGCTTTTTATGGAGAAATTTTATTTATCTACCTAAACATCTGTAAGAATTTTTTCTGCACATTTTTTTATCTTTAATCTGTATTATGTCAGAGGTGTCGTGTATGTATGGAGTGCGGTGTCCGTGGACTGATGCTTTCGGGCTCGGCCCAGTGGTTCGATAACTACACTCTGTGTGAAGGATGTCAGCATCACAACAGTTCCATGTGCTGTGTGTGCAGCAAAGCTGCCAACCCATCTGTCGCTCTGCAGTGTTGCAGCATGTGCCACAGGTAAGTTTAAACATAAAAAATAGTCTCTGTAGATAAGTTGCAGTGTTATTCTTTTGACAGAAAGATATTTTATCAATATTTTGTCCTAGATGGTTGCACAGTGAGTGTGCTTTACCTGGGGAACGTCCAGAGGCCAAGGTCATTTGCCTGCTTTGTAAAGAGGGTCAGCAGCCACCTGCTAAACTACACACCGTAAAAGTACAAACACAAGAAGCACCTGAGGAGGGTGAAGGCAATTCAGTTGAGATGACAATCCAAACGGATGGGGACATGGGGACAGAGGAGCAGACCAACTTGTCTAATGTAACATCAGGGTGGAAAGGCATGACAGAGATGGGTCAGCATGAAGATGCAACTGAAAAAGAGAGACCTGTGGCATTTGGTATGTGTAGATTGAAGATTTTTCTTTTGAGTCTTATTGGTCTAACATAATAATGCATTCTGTTTACAAACAGATGTTTAAATAATATTTTTGGCTTTAGGGTTGGAGTCTGTCTCTGATACAACAAATACTGCAGCTGTGGAGAGAGAGCCCGAGGTTGTGTCAGTATCATGCACGTCCGCGGGTAAGGCACTGTAGGCAGAGATATTTGAAAATCTGAACAAAGCAGTACCTTATTTGTCTGATGTGAGCCGTAACTAATAACAGATGTATAATGCTGATAATTATTGTTCCTTGATCTCAATTGTAGAACGTACAACAAAACAACAAACGGCCCCTTGTCTACCTGCTGATGAGGTGAATGCAGAAGAGGCAGTCAGCCAGATGACCCAAATCACCCATTCCCAGAATCCAAGAGCAGGGACACAGCCTGATGACAACCCTCAAAGTATGGAGGTGGAGGGGGAAAATGAGACCACACCCTCAGTTAAACCAGAACTATCAAAAGAGTTATTAAAGAGTGGACCTGATCACATGCCTTTTACAGTATCATTGAGTAATGATCCACAAAAGTTACCCCCTTCTGTGGTCTCTCTGGATAAAATGGAGCCTTTGTCGATGGATGATATACAGGGAAGAAGTCCATGTCGGGACCCTCGGTCTCCTTCTTTATCACTGGATACGCAAGAGTCATCGTCTGCTATCGACATGGAAGGGAGGTTACTGCCTCACTCTGAGGAGGAGGAAGAGGATGATGATGATGATGATGATGAGCAAATAAAAGGACATAGGGTGAACATAAAGCAGGAACTTCTAAAAGTGAAGCCAGAATTACTGCTAGATGAAATGTCAAACATGAGCCATGGAGATGAGAGCAGCAGTGGCTTTTTGGGCTCTCCAGGAGAGCCTGATCCTCAGCTCTCCATGGAGCTTGGTCTCGTATCTGCTCACCGCTCACATACTGATAGCCTGCTCACTGAGACTGATGACTCGCTTCCCTTTGAACCCCTTAGAAGTGACAGAGAGAAGGTAAAACGTAGAGGGTCCCCAGGTCGCTCACGGGTCAAGCAGGTGAGGACTTTACTTGATGTTTATCCATTAACAGCTGATATCACCCAAAATCCTGTTTGTAAAATGTTCAAAATCACAGCATTCCTTTTGCTGTCACATATGAATTTTAATTTGACTTTCAGGGGCGAAGCAATAGTTTCCCTGGGAAACGTAGACCTCGAGGGGGTGGTGGAGGGAGAGGGCGTGGTGGAAGATCACGCCTCAAAGCTATGGCCTCCTGTATTGATGCCTTCTTGGTGAGCTGCACCATCCTGTTCCTCACCTGACAAACCATGAAATTGTTGGTTACCGATACACTCGACTACATTTGAAACAGACGAATGACGTCATGACAAATCTGTCTCCTTCACAGCTAAGCATGACATCAGACACTGGACTAAGTAAGGAGGAAGAGGATGAGGAAGATGACACCATGCAGAACACAGTGGTTCTGTTCTCAAACACTGACAAATTTGTCCTGCTCCAGGTATAACTTGTTTGACATTGTCATGTACTGCTTTGCATTTAAAACAGACAGTGGCTGTCCTTAACACAGCATTGGAAACTAAATATATTTCCATCTCACCTTCTCTCCTGGATTTTAGGATATGTGTGTTGTGTGTGGCAGTTTTGGAAAGGGTGTGGAGGGTCAGCTGCTGGCTTGTGCTCAGTGCGCCCAGTGTTATCATCCTTACTGTGTAAACAGCAAAGTAAGCACAACGTTGTTTTGTTTCTATGTATGGGTTTGGTTTTTGGTTTTTTCAGAAAAACGTAAAAACTGATATCTACTGCAGATCACCAAGACGATGCTCCGTAAGGGCTGGCGCTGTTTGGAGTGCATCGTGTGCGAAGTGTGTGGAAAGGCTTCAGACCCCTCCCGTCTGCTGCTGTGTGACGACTGTGATGTTAGCTATCACACCTACTGCCTGGACCCACCTCTGCACACTGTGCCCAAGGGTGGATGGAAGTGCAAATGGTAAAACCCAAAACCTATAGGAGCCTTTAATGCTCAGTGCTTTGTTCAGCATCTAGCTTTGAATTGGGTCAAATGAAAATGAGTATGTGGAAATTTGCATATTATGTAAAACACTGGTGTCTCGGGCTGCATTTGCAATCCAGAGGCCCATCTTTCTGCCTTCTGTAGCACTGGAAAACTCGTGACACTGCTCTCATTGGAATCTTTTTTTTTTATTTTAAATATCTTAAATACTGGTTGGATAAATGTTGTTTGTTTTTTTTTGTTTTTGTTTTTTTTTTAACGCCTCTGTGCAGGTGTGTATGCTGTGTGCAGTGTGGTTCCACCTCACCAGGGTTCCACTGCGAGTGGCAGAACAACTATACACACTGTGGCCCCTGTGCCAGCCTCGTCACATGTCCAGTGTGCCGGGAGAACTTCATGGAGGAGGAGCTGCTGCTGCAGTGTCAATACTGTGACCGGTGGGTGCTGGCTGTTAAATTGTACATGCATTTGCCAGATACTGACACTGAAGAATTCACAAGACCTGAGCTAATAAAGAGCAGCATTGAATTGATTATTTATGTTTTTCACACCATGAATTATTCCAATTAATCTCTGATTTGTTGTGTAATTTGTTTGAAAGTGTGCATAGATGTGTATTTATATTTACTTGTGCAGATGGGTCCATGCTGTCTGTGAGAGTTTGTACACAGAGGATGAGGTGGAGCAAGCTTCTGACGAGGGCTTTGCCTGCACATCCTGCACCCCGTATGTTCCAAAACCTGTGGGTAAGTCTGAGAAAGAAATCATATTCTGTATATTAAAGAAAATCTAGAGATTAAAAGTATATGCAGTGAAGAGTTTTTGTAATCATCGCTCAAATTTCTTAGGATTTTGTCTTCTTTTTTCCTTTTTTGTTCATAGTCGTAGAGTCGGCTATTATGGCTTCAATAAAGATCAAAGAACCAGGTTAGTAGATTGTTTATTCATGTTTGTTATTACAAGTGCAATTAATTTAAGTTGTTAAATTTTATGACTCTTATATTTTAAGATATTCAAACTTGCATATAATGTATTACAGAACCCCAGTTCTACCGCTTGGAGGGTGTGTGGCTGACAGAGTCAGGCATGTCCCTGCTTCGCAGTATTTCCATGTCTCCGCTGCACAAGCGAAGGCAGCGTCGCTCCCGTCTTGGCACCCTGTGCCTCGATGGAGGTCCTGATGTAATGGATCTGAGAGAAGGTGAAGGAGAGGGGGAGGAAGGAAAAGGTTGGCATGCTTTTCTCTTATTTATTTAAAGGGGTCATTGACTACACTTTTTCCACCTTTTAACAACTCACACATCTGAGTGAAATGTCTGACACATTTTGGTAAGATTTTTCTTTAATTAAGTTAAGTTTAAGTTAATCCCATGCCACAACTTGTAGTGTATGGGTGGCACCTATCTCCGTTTCAGAGACCCTAGGCCACACAACTACTGTAAGCAGTGAAAGCTACAGTGGGGGGGTCGGTCCTTCTGGTAACTCTGTGCATCAACTTTCCGTTCCCCATTCTGTTATGCTGAGCACCAAGCTAGAAGGCACAAAGTACCATTTTTATATGGTCTTTGGTATGACCCAGCGGGGATTTGAACACACAACCTCCTGGTTGTGGGGCGGATGCTCTACCAACTAGGCCACCACTCCAGTATGTTAAATGGTAAATGGCATTCACTTATATAGCGCTTTTATTCTCATCTCTTGATGACCAAAGCGCTTTACAGATCCTGCTATCCACCCATTCACACACACATTCACACACTGATGGCGGCATGCTACCCAACATGGCGCTTCCAGACCCACCAGGAGCAATTGGGGTGAAGTGTCTTGCCCAGGAACACAATGGCAGGATACCCGGGGAGAGCGGGATTCAAACCGCCAACCATGTGGTTATTGGACGACCTGCTCTACCTCCTGAGCCACTGCCGCCCCTATGTTCACAATAATAAAGGTATAAATTTTGATGTTGGTGTAAAAATGAATGTCACAACATTTGGAATCGGCCGCACAATGATGTCACACCATTATGCTGTTGATGTAAGTTGTGTGTTTCTATGGTTATGGTAAACAAACATGGCATGGAAAGATTTCTACGTGGTCGGAGCTTTAAACCAGATGTAGTTGTGTGGAATTATTACGTTTTTAAGGCCAGTTCAGACACGGTACAACAGTGTTGATAATCTGCCTGCCAATTTTTTCCGCACGGCAGCAACACCACTTTGGTGTGAAGCTGCCAGTGTGAGGAGATCTATTTTTGTTCCATTTTGTCCATTTCAGGTCGAATTTATTTAACCACCCTAATAAACAGAACACATTTTTTCGTGCAATGGAAAAAAAAAAAGCCCGTAATTTGTAGTATAGTTATGTAATTATGTAGTACATAACTCCCTCCAGCTCCTTCGGTGTTGTAGGCCTCTTGAAACCTTCCTGATCAGTTTCTTTAATTATTGCAACATACAGTGGGGTAAAAAAAGTATTTAGTCAGCCACCAATTGTGCACGTTCTCCTACTTAAAAGATGAGAGAGGTCTCCAATTTTCATCATAGGTATACCTCAACTATGAGAGACAAAATGAGAAAAAAAAAATCCAGAAAATCACATTGTCTGATTTTTAAAGAATTTATTTGCAAATTATGGTGGAAAATAAGTATTTGGTCTCCTACAAACAAGCAAGATTTCTGGCTCTCACAGACCTGTAACTTCTTCTTTAAGAGGCTCCTCTGTCCTCCACTCGTTACCTGTATTAATGGCACCTGTTTGAACTCATTATCAGTATAAAAGACACCTGTCCACAACCTCAAACAGTCAGACTCCAAACTCCACTATGGCCAAGACCAAAGAGCTGTCAAAGGACACCAGAAACAAAATTGTAGACCTGCACCAGGCTGGGAAGACTGAATCTGCAATAGGTAAGCAGCTTGGCGTGAAAAAATCAACTGTGGGAGCAATTATTAGAAAATGGAAGACATACAAGACCACTGATGATCCCCCTCGATCTGGGGCTCCGCACAAGATCTCACCCCGTGGGGTCAAAATTATCATGAGAACGGTGAGCAAAAATCCCAGAACCACACGGGGGGACCTAGTGAATAACCTGCAGAGAGCTGGGACCAAAGTAACAAAGGCTACCATCAGTAGCACACTACGCCGCCAGGGACTCAAATCCTGCAGTGCCAGACGTGTCCTCCTGCTTAAGCCAGTACATGTCCAGGCCCGTCTGAAGTTTGCTAGAGAGCATTTGGATGATCCAGAAGAGGATTGGGAGAATGTCATATGGTCAGATGAAACCAAAATACAACTTTTTGGTAAAAACTCAACTTGTCGTGTTTGGAGGAGAAAGAACACCATACTTACTGTGAAGCATGGGGGTGGAAACATCGTGCTTTGAGGCTGTTTTTCTGCAAAGGGACCAGGACGACTGATCCGTGTAAAGGAAAGAATAAATGGGGCCATGTATCGTGAGATTTTGAGTGAAAACCTCCTTCCATCAGCAAGGGCATTGAAGATGAAACGTGGCTGGGTCTTTCAGCATGACAATGATCCCAAACATACTGCCCGGGCAACGAAGGAGTGGCTTCGTAAGAAGCATTTCAAGGTCCTGGAGTGGCCTAGCCAGTCTCCAGATCTCAACCCCATAGAAAATCTTTGGAGGGAGTTGAAAGTCCGTGTTGCCCAGCGACGGCCCCAAAACATCACTGCTCTAGAGGAGATCTGCATGGAGGAATGGGCCAAAATACCAGCAACAGTGTGTGAAAACCTTGTGAAAACTTACAGAAAACGTTTGACCTCTGTCATTGCCAACAAGGGTATATAACAAAGTATTGAGATGAACTTTTGTTATTGACCAAATACTTATTTTCCACCATAATTTGCAAATAAATTCTTTAAAAATCAGACAGTGTGATTTTCTGGATTTTTTTTTTCTCATTTTGTCTCTCATAGTTGAGGTATACCTATGATGAAAATTGGAGACCGCTCTCATCTTTTAAGTGGGAGAACGTGTACAATTGGTGGCTGACTAAATACTTTTTTACCCCACTGTATTTGGGAATCCTTTCGCAGCCTTTCTGAGAACGGCTGGTTTTAGTGCATTTCTCTTTAAATCTCTAAGGCTGCATTTAATTCCACCCTTCCTCTTACATCACTGTTGCTAATCTTAACTGGCTAGATCCTAGCTGGGAGCCAACTAACAGGAATTTGTCTTAAAGAATGAATGAAATAATGCGTCACTCGCTGGTGGACAGGGGTGTGTGATTTCAGTGGTCGATAGGATATGGCTGATCCCTGGAGTACAATAAGCACAGAAACATTTGTGACTGAGCCAAGACGAGTGTCTGAACACCTAGTTTCAGCTAGCTGCCTTGGTGGTGCTAACAGTTAGATGTAACCTCATAGTGAAGATATGACAAAATAAACCAGAATGATGCAAAATATATTATCAACTGTGGATTAGTGAGCCAGGTGGAAGCAGGACTGTTTGTTAGGGTGACTGAAATCTAAAGAAAATAACAAAATAAACATGTGCTTCCCAGTACCACTGGTGGCTCTGAAGTTAATGCCTTTGGCTTCCCGGCCATCTACATAAGACAGCTGAGCTGCCCAGTAATAGAGCAGTGGGCAGGTATCAAGGCTAGTGACATTCACCTTTTAGTGGTGGTTTCCCATTTCTTAACATACAGGAAATTACCTGGAAAAGCTCTTGGAGAGAAAAACGAGAGAACATCTCTGTGTGTGTTTTGATATATTTTCTATAATCACGTGGCAAATACGTAGATGCATTTCAGGAGGTCGAAACCTACAAAAACACGATTTTTCAGTCAATGACCCCTTTAAAAAGGGTACCTGTAGTGAATTTTAATCAAAAGCTATTTCAAAGGATCAAATATGATACTTGTGGTTCCGTCCAGTAATTTGGGTCATGATTTCTTCTCAAATACACATGAGTTTCAAGTCACTGCTCTCTGTCAGTCATGGTCAGAGACATCTTGCCTCCTCCATGGCTAGTTTCAGCACGGTAGTGCTGCACAGTCACTGCTTTGTCCGATTGACTGGGCTGCAGTATAGCAGTCAACAAAGTTTTATCATCATAATTTTATGTAATTTTTTACAACCATGTACAACCAAATCTACCCACATATAATTTAATGAAATAAAATTCTAGTATATCAAGATTTATTCAGCGTGTTCTGAAGTTACTGGACTGGGAACTTGCCTGTTCGTCAGGTCCCTTTCAGCTGCTGGTCCCCGGAGGTACCTGCAGATCTTGCTGTCAGTGAAGGCCATTTCCAAGGACAGTTTGTGCAGTATACAGTGGGGCAAAAAAGTATTTAGTCAGCCACCAATTGTGCATGTTCTCCCACTTAAAAGATGAGAGAGGTCTCCAATTTTCATCATAGGTATACCTCAACTATGAGAGACAAAATGAGAAAAAAAAAATCCAGAAAATCACATTGTCTTGATTTTTAAAGAATTTATTTGCAAATTATGGTGGAAAATAAGTATTTGGTCAATAACAAAAGTTCATCTCAGTTGTTATATACCCTTTGTTGGCAATGACAGAGGTCAAACGTTTTCTGTAAGTCTTCACAAGGTTTTCACACACTGTTGCTGGTATTTTGGCGCATTCCTCCATGCAGATCTCCTCTAGAGCAGTGATGTTTTGGGGCTGTCGCTGGGCAACACAGACTTTCAACTCCCTCCAAAGATTTTCTATGGGGTTGAGATCTGGAGACTGGCTCGGCCACTCCAGGACCTTGAAATACTTCTTACGAAGCCACTTCTCCGTTGCCCGGGCGGTGTGTTTGGGATCATTGTCATGCTGGAAGACCCAGCCACGTTTCATCTTCAGTGCCCTTGCTGATGGAAGGAGGTTTCCACTCAAAATCTCATGATACATGGCCCCATTCATTCTTTCCTTTACACGGATCAGTCGTCCTGGTCCCTTTGCAGAAAACCAGCCCCAAAGCATGATGTTTCCACCCCCATGCTTCACAGTAGGTATGGTGTTCTTTGGATGCAACTCGGCATTCTTTCTCCTCCAAACACGACAAGTTGAGTTTTTACCAAAAAGTTCTACTTTGGTTTCATCTGACCATATGACATTCTCCCAATCCTCTTCTGGATCATCCAAATGCTCTCTAGCAAACTTCAGACGGGCCTGGACATGTACTGGCTTAAGCAGGGGGACACGTCTGGCACTGCAGGATTTGAGTCCCTGGTGGCGTAGTGTGTTACTGATTTGAGTCCCTGGTGGCGTAGTGTGTTACTGATGGTAGCCTTTGTTACTTTGGTCCCAGCTCTCTGCAGGTCATTCACTAGGTCCCCCCGTGTGGTTCTGGGATTTTTGCTCACCGTTCTCGTGACCATTTTGACCCCACGGGGTGAGGTCTTGCGTGGAGCCCCAGATCGAGGGAGATTATCAGTGGTCTTGTATGTCTTCCATTTTCTAATAATTGCTCCCACAGTTGATTTCTTCACACCAAGCTGCTTACCTATTGCATATTCAGTCTTCCCAGCCTGGTGCAGGTCTACAATTTTGTTTCTGGTGTCCTTTGACAGCTCTTTGGTCTTGGCCATAGTGGAGTTTGGAGTCTGACTGTTTGAGGTTGTGGACAGATGTCTTTTATACTGATAACAAGTTTAAACAGGTGCCATTAATACAGGTAACGAGTGGAGGACAGAGGAGCCTCTTAAAGAAGAAGTTATAGGTCTGTGAGAGCCAGAAATCTTGCTTGTTTGTAGGAGACCAAATACTTATTTTCCACCATAATTTGCAAATAAATTCTTTAAAAATCAGACAATGTGATTTTCTGGATTTTTTTTTTCCCTCATTTTGTCTCTCATAGTTGAGGTTGGAGACCTCTCTCATGTTTTAAGTGGGAGAACTTGCACAATTGGTGGCTGACTAAATACTTTTTTGCCCCACTGTTTATCCATGCAGATTTTGTGCCATTTTCAACTCTGAGCTCGACCCACTGAGCATCTGCTGAACCGCGTTTACTCGTTCGTGGTAAACGTTACTTTTCTGCGGTAAAGCCGGAGTCAACAAGTGTTTGTCACTTCCGGCCAGCGATGGCTGCTCCCATTGGTTTTGACCAAGCGGTTTTCATGGGATAAAATTATTCAGTATACTAACTCTAGGGGGTTATTTTTACTGGATAAACACGTTTTTGGTTTATAAGTAGTACCTAAAGCAGGATTAATGTTGTTATAATGACTAATACAGGTTTCCTTTAAGAACCGATTGTAGAGGTATTTTGTGCTTTTTTTTTTTTTCTTTTTTTTTTTAGTTCAACTTTATTTGTAAAGAACCTAATTACCACAGATGTCATCTCAAGGTGATAAATACATAAAAAGCATAAACTGCAATAATACTTTATGTTGTTTTGTCAAACTAGGCTGTGGGGAACCCATGGAATGTGAATCTAAGATGGAGCAACTTGGGAGCCCTGAGAGAGATTTAGGGGCAGACGGAGGTGCTGAAGGCATGGCCGACTGTGATGGTCTGAAAGGGGGAGCAGAAGAGATGGATGACTGCAAAAAAAGAAAGCGGAAACCTTACAGGCCTGGTAAGCTACCCAGAATTTCACATCATAATTTGCAAAATCTACTTGGCTTTCCTTGTATTATTAAAAATGCTTCTTTTCGAATTTAACAAGGAATTGGAGGCTTCATGGTACGACAAAGGAAATGTCACACACGGATGAAGAAAGAATTTTTTGCACAGCTCGCTGGGGAGACTATGTTAGATGGACAACCAATAGAGAGAACCATTGAAGAAGGTGGGGGATGATAAAAACTTGCTAAATTCCTTTTCAGCTAATATTTAGTCTTTTATGTGTTAAATTATATTGCCTTTGGTCCCGTTATTAAAAAAAAAAAAATGTAATAACTGTGGGGTGACGGTGATGTCTAGATTTTATTAAACTGATATGAGATTAATGCACAGCTATTTATAAACATTTTGTGTCAACAGCATATTTACAAGCATAATAAGATTGTTTGGTCTAAAGTAGTAATAACTAAAACAGGGAAATATGAGCTGACAGTGTGTGTCTGTCAGTTATGCATGTGAAATCCTGCAGTGGAACAACTTCCCTCTCTAAGCTATACACACAGTGTAGTAGTGTTATAGCATGTGGATCCTGGAGCATGTTGGACAACAGCTCCCTTTACTGTAGCGTTTAACACAGAGTTTGCATTTCCAGCTCCTCTTCAGCAAGAGAACAGACACCTGTAACTCCTTACAACAGCCTCTGATGAATCTGTAGCTTTTGCTTTTCATTGTATTTAGTTTGTGTTAGGTTGTTGGAATGCATCAGGTAACACCTTGAAGATCTGTATTTCCAAGGGGAAATTCTCAGTCAGCAGCTCCCCTCTAAAAGTTCTGCAACCAGTTTAACAGAAAGCACCTTTTGTAAATAGAGTTTTGTAATACTGGTTTCGTTGTTATTATTATTACATTCTGTCATTCTTGTGTGACTGTTTTCATAAATATGGTAAAGGGAAACTGAATTCTGTTATGCATTTATAGGGCCTCACCCTGACACGGATAACATAATGGATCCTAAACCAACAGATGGCGAGGAACAGGCCAAGAAACGACGGGGACGGAAAAAGAGCAAGCTTGAGGATATGTTTCCCGCGTATCTTCAGGTTTGTTGTCTCCCTTTGCTTCGTTCTCTTTAATGGTATGAATATTTATTAGCCATTATCTACAGTATGTTCATATACAGTGGGGAAAATAAGTATTGTACACATCAACATTTTTCTCATTAACCACATTTCTGATGGAGAGCCATTGACCTGAGATTTTCACCAGATATCGGTAACAACCCAAGTAATCCATACATGCAAATAAATCAAGGCAGCTGTATTCACAAAACAAGTTATATTTAATGAAGTGGAATGACACAGGGAATAAGTATTGAACACATTTGGTGAAATTCATTTAATATTTAGTAGAAAAGCCTTTGTTGGTAATAACAGTTTCCAGATGCCTCCTGTATGGGGAAACTAGGGGCAGGCATTGCTCAGCAGTGATTTTAGCTCATTCTTCCACACAAACTGTCTTCAAATCTTGAAGGTTCCATGGGTGTCTTTTATGAACTCTGATCTTCAGTTCATTCCATAGATCTTCAATTGGATTCAGCTCAGGTGACTGACTGGGCCATTCTAGCAGCTTTATTTTCTTTCTCTGGAGCCAGTTGACAGTTTCCTTGGCTGTGTGTTTAGGATCATTGTCTTGCTGAAATGTTCACCTTTGTTACATCTTCAGCATCTTGGCAGATGACAACAGGTTCTTATCAAGGGTGTCTCTGTACATTTGTCCATTCATCTGTCCTTCATTTATATGAAGTCTGCCTGTACCATGTGCTAAAAAATACCCCCGCACCAGGATGCTCCCACCTCCAAACTTTACTGTTGGTATGGTGTTTTTGGACTGATGTGCAGTGCCATTTCTCCTCCAAACATGCTGTGTGTTGTGGCATCCAAAAAGGTCAATTTTATTTTCATCTAACCAGACTGTATTCTCCCAGTAGTTTACTGGCTTGGCCAAATGTTGTGCAGGACACTTTAAATGAGCTTTAACATGCTTTTTCTTGAGCAATGTAGTCTTGCGAGGTGAGCGGGCCTAGAGCCCATGTTGGTTGAGTGCATTACTTATCGTTTTCTTTCAAACAGCAGTACCTGCTAACTCCAGGTCTTTCTGGAGCTCTCCACAAGTGGTCTTTGGCTCTTGGATAACTCTTCGGATAATTCTTTTGACTCGTCTGTCAGAAATCTTGTGAGGAGCTCCTGGTCGTGGCCGGTTTATGGTAAAATGATGTTCTTTCCACTTCCGAATGATGGCTCCAACAGTGCTTACTGGAACATTCAGCAGTTTAGAAAAGCGCCTGTAATCAATGCCATCATTATGTTGTGCAACAGTAAGGTTGCAGAGGTCGAGAGAGCTCTTTGTTTTTATCCATCATGAGTTCTTTGTGGTGTGACAATCTAATATTCACAGACCTTTTTAAGGGCTATCAATCCAGACTTAATCAGCTGAAATTGATGTGCACTGATGGGGGATGGGATGGCTTCTTAAAGTTTGACGGATTTCAGCCCATTTCTTGGTTTTCTATGCCTTTTTCCACCTCTTTTTCTTCATGTGTTCAATACTTGTTCCTTCTGTCATTCCACTTTATTAAATATAACTTGTTTTGTGAACACAGTTGCCTTGATTTCTTTGTTTGTATGGATTACTTGGGTTGTTACTGATATCTGGTGAAAAAAAAATATGTTTAATGAGAAAAAATGTTGATGTATTAAATACTTGTTTTCCCCGCTGTATGTAAAATCTATTACAGGAGGCTTTCTTTGGAAAGACGCTGATAGATTTGAGTAAGAAAGCTGTGATGATAGCCCCAGGACAGAGACCAGGGGCAAGCCTTGTCCGACCTTCACAACTGTCACAGTCAACACCAAAAGTAGTCAAACCGACCACTCCAGAGAGTAAGAGCATCCACTTGACTTGTCACACAATATGAAAATTGGGTTGTTTTTTTTTTAATGGAGATGGAAAAGCTCTGTAAACTGTGTAAAACCTTTCTTTTGTTCCTCCCCTAGCTGAGGCCAAGGATCAGGTGGTGGAAAGCAGTTTTCCTCAGGAGGCGGGTGAGGCCCCTCAGGCTCAGGGAAGCAGTGCAGGTAAATCTCTATATTGCTGTTGAAATTATGAGATTATTTTTATGATCAGCCATTATTTCAAGGTGCTTTCTTTTTGTAACCATTTAGGAAATTCTACCCCATCCTCATCACATAAGGACCAGGTGTCCTCTGATCCCTTGGAGTCTGTTGCAGAAAAAAATGAAGGTAATACCCCTGACTATGCAAGAGTAAGCAGTCCCTCCAGGATTTTGCGGGATGTTTTTATGATTGTTGTGGCCCAAAAAAGCTGAATTCGTGGGAGCTTTTTTTAAAAGTTGCAATAAAAGTTGCGATGTTTGGAGAGTTTTTTTTGCACTAAAAGTTGTGGGAAGAATTACAAATTATAAAGCAGATGGTTTTTCCAGCTTACTACAGTGATATTCTATATAACAGTACAAGAAAAGCACAGGATTGTCAAACATTTCCTATTACAGTGATTTGTAAATTCAGCAGAAACTTCTGCTATACAGAAAGACTCTTTTGTGCAACAGCCAATACAGACTTTAACACAATATCCATTACAACAGCTAAATTGCATTGAATGCATGTTAAAGAGTAGAGATGTGGAAATTATTTGCAGCGCCTTCGTTTGAAAACTCCCTACGGTCCTCAGCCACTCGGTACCGAGTGGAGAGGAAAAAATAAATAATTTATTCTGTTAGTCTGTATTGTCTATTGGAGTCTGTGTTTTTCTGAAAAAAAAAAATACAGACAATATTCCTATGCTTAACTCCTACCTGTCTGTCTATCTGCTGCACGTCTTGACACACACACATCTGTCTCATCAGACACACGTCTTTCATTTATGGGGGGGGGGGCTTTGTCAGTGTTCAGAGATTCACAGCTTTATAGCTCATTTACAAGATGTAGTAATGATTTTAGCTCTAAAGATGTATGAAATGATCAAACACTGGCTGTAGTGTTAGACTTGCTCGTTTGTTTGTGATTTTATGGAGTCTCTTGTCACGTGTGCTCCCGCAACGGGGTGCTTTTGGGGCAGGCGGACATTTTTCAACACAAACCCAGCACTTTGTACACGCGGTCAGGACGGAGATGTCCACCGGCAGGCTGGGGGACACGGAGGAAGGGACGGTGTTGGAAACCTCGCGGGTGAGTGTTTTGTTGTTTTTTTTTTTTATCACACGCTGTTTATTGCTGAAGCGTTCTGTTAATACTTACTGTAAACACGGACATGAACGCGATTTAGCAATGCTTTTGATTGGTTAGACTGAGCGTTTCAGTGCCACTCAGCTGAAATTTGATTGGTGAAATTGGCAGAAGTTGACGTGGATTGGCCAAAATTTCGGGAAAGTTGCGGTACTTGGATAAAGTTGCAAGGTCGTGCAATAGTTGCGCTGATTGGCTGATTTCGCATGAATTGATGAGATCACAACATCGCGAAATCCTGGATGGACTGAGTATTTGAAAGCGAGAGAGAGAGAGATGCCTAATACACGCTGTCTTTTTAACACCGATGTCCTTCTGTGATAGGTCTTCCGCAAGGGGTTCAGAGTCAGGACTCTGAGCAGTTCTTCAAGAAAGTTCTGGGAGTGTCAGATGGCTCTTCTTTAGGGAGCATGAAGCCCATCATGGAGGGCAATAAGGCAGAACTTAAGACACAGAGAACTCTTCTGCCAGGTGTGTACAACTCTTCAATTAGTAAAGTCATTAAAACCTACAACTACTTTGAACATATTGTTGTAACATTTTTTTTAAGCCAAGTAGTAATACAGCTTGAATAACGTGAAACTTGTGATTCATACGTGTTTCTTGTAGGGTCACTCCCTTCAACTGGAATGATGGATACCTTCCCTGCCCTTTCTCAGTCACCATTCTTTGACGTGCGGTAGGATCAATACTCATTTGCTTAAAGCGTACCTCTGGTGGTCGTGAAGACGCATTTAACTTGAAAACATTATGAAAAAGTATTTCTTATTTTGGTAAATAATTCTTGCCAGCCATATACCACCAGACATATATTCAAATAGGACCTTGGCCATGGGCAGCCAATGAAAACTGTGGGCGCAGCCATGACACTTGCGGATGTGACGTCACTTCGTTGATACTCAACAGTCAATGCTCCGCCTGTATGAGAGACTAGGGTGCTGTTGTGAGTGTTTTTATTCTATTATGGCTGAATTGTTGGACTCTGAGGAAGAATTTGTCCAACATGGCTACAGGTTTGAGCCAGAAAGGTCTTCTGAGGGTTAAAGTGACGAAGTGGTCCTCACACACAACGCAATTTCGTCTGAAATTATTCGTCTGTGCCCTGTTTCCGCTCCGATCTTCTGACAAGGTGAGCTGGGTTTGGGTACACAAAAAAAGTGTTTCTTTGTTTTTTTCGCTTATTATTCAGACATCCAAAGGCTTTACATTCCGCCATGTTGTGATATCCGTATCGCATTGTATGTTTTTGTTTTTACAAGAGCACCGAGTGTCTGCTGCTCTGTATATAGTTGTAGAATCATCTTCCGTGTTGCGGCAGTTACGAGATCAGATGAGACAAGCAGCTGAATTTAAGCATTTATTTATTTATTTTCTACTCATTTCAGTTCTGCATTTAATATGAGCCCTGAGTTTGAAATAAACGTTTGAATTTTGGTCCTCACACAACGCAACACGCTGTCTGCCGCTCTTTATAGCGGCGAGGGAGGAGCCGAATTATCTGCCATGTTGCGGCTGTTAACGACCTCAGATCAGACAAGAGGACCCGCCGAATTTAAGCATTTATTTATTTTCTACTCGTTTCAGTTCTGCATTTAATATGAACCCTGAGTTTGAAATAAACGTTTGAATTTGAATTTGAATATCCCCAAAGCCGCTGCACATCCGGGTACTCGAGGCTCAGCCAATACTGATCCAGATCGCGGTAGCCACGAAATTACGTCACAGGAAGCGTCCTGGAAGTCCATGTAGCCGCTAGTATGGCTGTACCCATGTTTTGCTGACATAGCTGAACCAGCACATCAGCAATGGATTTATATCAAATTGCTTTGAACGTGAATTTCAACTTAAACTTGAACTAGAACTTGAGACAGGGGTTCAATATAATATCTTTTTTTCACGACCACCATAGGTATGCTTTAATACTTTTTATGATAGTTTATTCCATTGTACCCGAACTGCTTAGAAAATCAGATTCCCTATTTAATGAGCTTTTGTACATTTACCACCCCATAACAGAAATGTCCTTATTTGGTTAACAGGGACAGAGGAGGGCTGTTCAGTCCAGATGGGGGGGAGGAGAGCCCTTGGGCAACCCCCTCTACCCCAGCAACCCCTTCATCTCCACCAACACCTACAGAGGCAGAGGGTGATGGCTTATCCTATAACCAACGCAGTCTGCAGCGCTGGGAGAAGGATGAGGAGCTGGGCGAGCTCTCAACCATTTCCCCTGTTCTTTATGCCAATACCAACTTCCCTACTCTGAAACAAGACTACCCAGGTTAGTGTGTAATACCATAACATGTACAGCCTTGTTGAAGTAAACAGACGTCTTCAAAGTAAAGTTTAATTTAAATAATAATAAATAATGTTCCTGTGGCAGACTGGGCTAGTCGCTGTAAACAGATCATGAAGATCTGGAGGAAGGTGTCAGCAGCTGACAAAGTTCCATATCTGGTAGGCTCTGTTTTGTTTTGTTTTTTACTCCATTTTATTTAAATCAGAAACAAATTAGAAGCTAATTTGAAAGCTTGCTTTAGTTCTCTTTTTAAACATTTCTTCAATTTAGGCTCTGTGGTTTTATTAGGTGGCAGAATAACATGGTCAGAGTATACACTACCGTTCAAAAGTTTGGGATCACTTAGAAATGTCCTTATTTTTGAAAGAAAAGCACTGTTTTTTTCAATGAAGATAACTTTAAACTAATCAGAAATACACTCTATACATTGCTAATGTGGTAAATGACTATTCTAGCTGCAAATGTCTGGTTTTTGGTGCAATATCTACATAGGTGTATAGAGGCCCATTTCCAGCAACTATCACTCCAGTGTTCTAATGGCACAATGTGTTTGCTCATTGCGTCAGAAGGCTAATGGATGATTAGAAAACCCTTGTGCAATCATGTTAGCACAGCTGAAAACAGTTTAGCTGGTTAGAGAAGCTATAAAACTGACCTTCCTTTGAGCAGGTTGAGTATCTGGAGCATCACATTTGTGGGGTCGATTAAACGCTCAAAATGGCCAGAAAAAGAGAACTTTCATGTGAAACTCGGCAGTCTATTCTTGTTCTTAGAAATGAAGGCTATTCCATGCGAGAAATTTTCAAGAAACTGAAGATTTCCTACAACGGTGTGTACTACTCCCTTCAGAGAACAGCACAAACAGTCTCTAACCAGAGTAGAAAGAGAAGTGGGAGGCCCCGCTGCACAACTGAGCAAGAAGATAAGTATATTAGAGTCTCTAGTTTGAGAAATAGACGCCTCACAGGTCCTCAACTGGCAGCTTCATTAAATAGTACCCGCAAAACGCCAGTGTCAACATCTACAGTGAAGGGGCGACTCCAGGATGCTGGCCTTCAGGGCAGAGTGGCAAAGAAAAAGCCATATCTGAGACTGGTCAACAAAAGAAAAAGATTAATATGGGCAAAAGAACACAGACATTGGACAGAGGAAGATTGGAAAAAAGTGTTATGGACGGACAAATCGAAGTTTGAGGTGTTCGGACCACACAGAAAAACATTTGTGAGACGCAGAACAACTGAAAAGATGCTGGAAGAGTGCCTGACGCCACCTGTCAAGCAAGGTGGGGGTAACATGATGGTCTGGGGTTGCTTTGGTGCTGGTAAGGTGGGAGATTTGTTCAGGGTAAAAGGGATTTTGAATAAGGAAGGCTATCACTCCATTTTGCAACGCCATGCCATATCCTGTGGACAGTGCTTGATTGGAGCCAATTTCATCCTACAACAGGACAATGACCCAAAGCACACCTCCAAATTGTGCAAGAACTATTTAGAGAAGAAGCAGGCAGCTGGTATTCTATCTGTAATGGAGTGGCCAGCGCAGTCACCAGATCTAAACCCCATTGAGCTGTTGTGGGAGCAGCTTGACCGTATGGTACGCAAGAAGTGCCCATCCAGCCAATCCAACTTGTGGGAGGGGCTTCTAGAAGCATGGGGTGAAATTTCTCCAGATTACCTCAACAAATTAACAGCTAGAATGCCAAAGGTCTGCAATGGCGTAATTGCTGCAAATGGAGGATTCTTTGACGAAAGCAAAGTTTGAAGGAAAAAATTATTATTTCAAATACAAATCATTATTTCTAACCTTGTCAATGTCTTGACTATATTTTCTATTCATTTTACAACTCTTGGTGGTAAATAAAAGTGTGACTTTTCATGGAAAACACAAAATTGTCTGGGTGACCCCAAACTTTTGAACGGTAGTGTACATTAAGTAAACCCAATGAAAATTAGCCTTTGGTTGCTATTGAATGCATACTTTTCAGTGTGTGATGTTTTTGTAGTTATTTGCAACACAAGAAAACATTTTAATTCATTGTCAATATATTGAAATTTGATTTCTTCTAGCAAAAAGCCAAAGATAACAGAGCAGCTCAAAGGATCAACAAGGCACAGAAGGTGAGTTATGAATGGTGGATTTCTTTGTATTGTGAAGCTGACTGAAAACCTTTATTACAGTTCTTGTGCAGATTAAAAATTTTCTTCTCTACAATGTTTTTTTCCTTACACAGCAGGCAGAGAGTCAGGTGTGCAGACCAGTCAGGACTGAGGCAGGCCGTGGGAAGGGAGCACGGCCAAATTTACACCTCCAGATCCCACCGTCAGGCTCCACATCGATCTCTTCCCAACCAAGCTCTGCAGAAAGCTCATTTCCCTTCCCTCCAGATTCAGGATCATCCTCTGTCTTTTTCTCAGATGGACCTGTTAAGACCCCATTGTCTGCTGAAATTCGGACAGATCCCCTGTCTAAGCTTCCTTCTCAGTCACCCCATTCTCACTCTCACCCCTCTACACCTCTCTCTCATGCTGGGGCCAGTCCCTTACAGGCCTCCTCCTCAGGTTTTTCCTCTTCCGGCCCACAGGGTCCTCCTCAGGGACGGCCAGCTAGTCTTGGCCCTTATGACATGCAACCAGGAACTCCTGGAACACCCAGACGGGCTCAACAAGTTGACCCTTACTTCAGATCACAGCTACAGCAACAGGGTCTTTTGCCACAATCACACCAAGGCTCTCAGGAGTCCCTAGGACCTCCAGAAAGTCCCCAGTCAAGAGGTCCTGGGCTTCGAGAGTCCCCCATCTTTTCACCCTCTCACAATGCTCTAAGTGGTGACCCTCTTAGAACCCAACAAGGGATTGGACGGGCAGAATTTGGTTCAGCCTCATCACCTTCTGCAGTGGCTTCTTCACCTGCTAATGTAGGACAATACAAAACTGATATGAGTGCACCCTCTCCTCGCTCTTCTGCTGTTGGAAGACCTGAGCTATCCACTGGATCCCCTGCGGGGATGCTAGAACCCAGAGATGGTTTGTTCAAGGCACCTATGACCCCACGGATGCTCCAAGGAGAGACTGCGACACTTCATCCTGGAGCTTCCCCTAACCATCCTGTTGAAGGATATAAGCAGTGTCCCTCAAACTCTGACCCCCACACTCATCCTCCCCTAACTGCCAGACCACAATTAGTTGATAATTGTTCTCTTGGGAGCCAGAGACCATCTGCAACACAACAAGAACAATGTCCGAGAGTGCCCTCCAGCCCACAGTCCCAGGGCAGCTCACAGTCTCCTCACACTCCTGGTGGACTGTCTAATGATGGCTGTTCTGTCCAGTCTCCTGCTACTCCTCGTTTCCAGTCCCCCGACCCTTGTTCTCAGCCACCCTCAAGGCCACAATCCAGGGACCCTTTTGCAACCATCCACAAACCACCTCGCACTCTGGCACCAGAGGGATCTGCAAATTATAAAACTCCACCTCATCCTAACCAGTCTTCTCCATCCCAGCCTAACAATTCCATAGGAGACCCTCTCTCTGGTAAGTCATCAGCACAACCTACTTTTAGCCGCAGCCCCAACTCAGGCTTTCAGATAACCCAACAGCAGAGTCAGATGGTGCAGGGTCAGAGTCAACAATCACATCCACAAACTCAACCTGCTTTAGAAGCAGATAGCCTTAACTCCAGGGTTCCACCTCCTTCTGGATCGCAAGAAGTACCAGCTGTTCATCCTCCAGACATGCAACATCAGCCGTCTTTGCCAGGCGCACAAGAAATGCCCGATATTTCCAGTGTGCAGGACCCTTCCATTGTAGGACTTAGTCCATCTGATGTGGAGAAACTTAGACAGGTATGTTTAATATTAATCAATAAGTGATTGCCTGTGCACCAAGATGATTTCCTAATCAATGATTATTGTGGGGGTTTTTTTAGCGTCAGAGATTGAGGGAATTCTTAATCAGACAACAGATTCACAGAAATTCTGTCAGACAAGAAAAGGAAGCAGCCGCTGCTGCTGCTGCAGGAGCGGGTGCAGGAAGTGCTTCTCCTGGCTGGCCTGGAGGAGAAATGGGAGTCTTTCAGCAAGACAAGGCTCACAGAGCACCACCGCCTTATCCTCAGGTATATGTTTTGAGAAACAGGGCATTAAGGGTTACAAATACAACATCTTGATTGTACTTTTTTTTTTTTTAAATCACAAGTCATTTTGTAATAATACCATCCTTTTGTCACATCTTGTCAGTATGTATACATATGCAAGCATGTATACAGACAGACACTATCTGGCCACAATACAGTCCCCATCTGGTCTTAACTAAGCAAATTTGGAATAACCTTCCATAATTACTGCTCTGGTTATACCCCCTTAACACAGGGGTGGAGATCATTGAGAAATCGTTGGGAGATTTGGCCAAATTTTGATCTGTCAATGATTTTCAGTGGTCTCCACAGTCACCATGGTCTCCTTAAAGGTTTGACTCAGTCCAAAACACACAAGGATCTCCCAAATGATCCAAAAGATCAAAAATTGGCCCAATCTCTCAACGATCACCATTCTATGTAAAGGGGCCCTTAATGTTTCAGCTGGCATCAAGGTTTTTAACCCTGACTGATGCAGTGAGTTACCACATCATATCCTGTGGTTGTAGAAGATATGTTACTTTGTTTCAGAAGGATCAAATTATTAACCTACATCAAGCAAAGAAAACAAGTAAGCAGACTGCTGAAACTACTAGATTTGGGTAAACAACTGTCCACTGCATTATTAAAACCTGGAAGGATAGCCGTGACCCATTGTCATTGTCATCAACTCTCCCGTCATCAGTCCAAGATCTTGGTGGAAAAATGAGTGTAAATCTGAATGGAAAGAAATGTTGTGACACTGCATAAGCTTGTTGAAATGATTCAAAGATTCAGAGATTTTTATTTTACTTCTGTACATATAGGACATACAGGAGAATTGAAATGCCATTTCTCTCTCTCTCTTAGTGGTGTGCGCAAGATATAAGAAAAGAAGGAATAAGGATGAAAAACAACAGCAGCAGTCTGTGTACAATAATGCTACCTGTAGTGCAAATAAAGATAAAACTCAGCAATCCTATGTACAGAAAAGAAAATGGAGCCATAATACCTGTAATTTAAAGTTCAGTGCGGTAGTGGAGGTGCAGACAATGATGGATTGAACTGCACATGACAGCAGGTATAGCATTTGTACAAATGGTTGCAGTAAGGTGCAGAGACATACAGCAGCAGATGTATTACTGTTGGTGTGCCAAGTCTTTCTGTGTAAACAGCTGAGGTAGTTATTGTGTGGGTGAGTGTGTTATGGTCTTGGGGGGCGGGGGCGCAGAGTTCAGGGTCGTGAAGGCCTGGTGAACAAAGCGGTTTAGCAGTCCTGTGGAACAGACCCGGATGCTCCAGTATCTTCTCCCCGAGGTCAGGAGGCTGAAGAGGGAGTGTGAGGGATGGGAGGTGTCGCCTGCGATGTTGGCACTGATGATGCCACTATGAATAGATGACATACTCAAAGCTAAAGCCTAAAGTCTAATGAAATAGTAGTGCGTGACTTTTTCGGCCAGGCAGTGTATACACACAGAAAAAGAGGAGGAAAACATCCCATACGTCAGAATCTGTAAATTATCCATGTAAACCAATGTGCATACATGTATGTATGAACAGTCTTAGTTGCCTACAAATTGCAAGAGGTCAAATCTGATTATTATGTCTCTTGTATTTGCTCTGTTTTAAGAGTCCTTGGTCTTTGTTTTTTATGCATTAATTTTTAAAAGTTATCTAAAAAGTAGCAGGCTTCTGTGTTTTTGTTTATTCAAACCATCAAGACTGAAATTCAGTGTTTTTGGGCAAGTTGTACAAAAAAGAGACAATTCTGCTAAATCTCTAAAAGGCACCAACATGGTTGAAAGGTCTGGTTCAGTCAGAATAGTTAGAAATGAGGCCTTGCAGAAAGTGGGGAACAAGTGTTTTTGCTACTTCTGTATCAGCTTTATTTGTCATCTTTCCATTATAGGATCGTGTTGTTGCTGCTTCTGTTTCGGGACCTCAGGATGTGGGAGGGAAGTTGCCCATAGATGATAAACTTATTCGCCCACCACCTCCAGGAACCCCCGCCATTGTGGATCCTGGTGCACTAAGGCAAGAACTCTACTTGTGTATTTTCTGGTTGTGTTACAAGAATGTAATGAGCCAAAGGGTACAGGTTATTTACAGAAATAATTTATCAAGTAAGAAATAATTTCCACCTCAAATTATTTCTTCTCCATTAGTTTTCAAGGTTATATTATCAAAGAAGCACTATTTTAAATTAAATAATTTCTCTTGTGCATCTCTTTAGGCTACCAGTGCCCACCAGACCTCAGGGTGTCTTTGCCCGTCCACCATTTCCTCCTCAATGGCAGGGTCAGGCTCATGGCCCAAGGAGGTTTCCCCAACCTGGAATTGACGCTGCAGGCATAAGGCACAATCTTAACCCTGCTGTCAACATCCAGGGAATGGAAGGCATGGGCACACCTCACACCATGATGGTGCCCCATGGAAGAGAGACTGTGCAGTCCCTGGGTCAAGGACCTCCTCCACAGTTCATTGAATTAAGACACAACTCTCAAAGATTACCCCTACGGCCCCAGTTTATGCCCCGTGGACCCCAACAACGACCACGTGTCTTTGTCCCACCACAAGAGATGGCGACACCTTATGCTCAGCAACATGCTTTACCTCAAACGGAGGGAGGCAGTGACTCACAGCTTGGGCTATCGCAGGGTGGACTGTCAGTTTTACTGCCTCAACAAGCACAGCAACCCCACGTACAGCCTCAGGGAGCTACTTCCACTTCAAACACTTCCAGTTCTGAGCAGCATCAAATACCACAACAAAATCTAGCTACAGAGCCTCAATCAGCAGCAGTAGAAAACAGTGAGGAACTGCCAGTGCCTGACCTTGAGGGGTTAGGGGAAGCTCCAGGGGAAGGGGGTGTTGAGGATGAGGATGATTTGGCTCTTGACCTGGACCCAGACAAGGGAGATGATGACTTGGGCAACCTTGACAACCTTGAAACCAATGATCCCCATCTTGATGACTTGCTTAACAGTGATGAATTTGATCTGCTGGCTTACACTGACCCCGAACTGGATCAAGGAGACCCTAAAGATGTGTTTTCAGATCAGCTGCGGCTAGTGGAAGCAGAAAGTGAAGCACCTTCATCTTCCCCTGGTTCCACACAAGTTAAGGTGGAGGAGAAGGCAAAGGTGGAGCCAAGGCAGATTCCTCCCTCAGCAGTCCCTTCTGCTTCCCAGGGGTCTGCTGCCCAACCAAAATCCACTCCACAAACTGAGAATAATCCCAAAGTTAAAGTAGAAGACAAAGGTCTGACCCCTAAGCTGCAGTCGGGGCAAACTCCTGTGAAAGATGAAATGAGAGACGCAGTGTCAGTGCTTCTTGGTGGGGCCACACCAACAGCAAAGACAGCACCAACAGAGAACCAGTCAGCTTCACTCAGTTCTGTCCGACTGGGGGGGCTTCAATACCCGCTGCCTTTCCCCCCAGCTGCTCCACATGGAGATATCAGTGATGATCCACTTGGACTACCTGATGTAGGTGAGCAGCATTCTCCTGCTGTCGATTTGGCAAAGGTTGAGAGTTCCTTAGATGGGGAGCTGCCTCTTCTAATTCAGGATCTCCTGGAGCATGAAAAGAAAGAACAACAAAAACAGCAACAAATGAGTTCCCTTCATCAGGGAGGCATGGCACCACATTTTCCTGGCCTCCCAAGTCAACGTCCAAACCAGCAGGCACCTGGGCAAATCATGCTGCCACATCACCATCGTCCACCACCCCAAGGAATGATGACTCAGCCAGGGATGGTGCCCCGTGCACCACACATGTTGCAACAGCAGCAGCCAAGGCTTCTGGGGGCTGGAATGGTACCTCCACCTCACGTGACCATTGCTCAGCAGCAAACCATGATGAGGACAGGGCAGCCTGGGATGCAGCCAGGGATCCACCAACCACAACAGCAGCCGCAGCCCGTAAAACAGCCACCTTTGGCTAACAGTTTCTTCCCAGATAAAGGTAAGCATGGTGGCTGGTGAGTAGGGCTGCAACAAATGATTATTTTGGTTGTCGACTAATCTAACAACTATTTTTTTGATAAGTCGACTAATCGCAATTATTTCTCTCATGTCTGCCATCTCTGCTTCCTGTTGGGACTCTAGTGCATATTTTACCTCACCTGCTGTTTAAGCCTGTACACCTGTGAAAATCACCTTGTTGTCAGTCCCTGCTTTAATATAACATTTTATAAGCAGTTTCCAGAGCTAAATACAAAACAACAAGAAAGCTGTATAAATTATCACAAGTTTAACGTTATATATCAGTTTATCACAGACAGCATAATGCCTAATGTCAATTTAACAATTGATTAAATATCTTACAACTGAATTACTGATCTGCTCCAGCCCACAAACTAACGTTGGGTGGAAGTTTTCTATAAGTGCATTTTTTTTAACAATATAATTCAGAAAGGTAAACCTTCATATTCAGTATTCACTGCACTCGAGAGTGATATTTCAAGCCATTTGATTTAATTTTGATGATTATAGTTGTAGGTTTTTATTAAATTACAAATTGGGATATTCCAATTAACCCAGATGCACTAATATTCAAAATGAGGGCTAATAAAAAGAGATAGCGACTCCTGTAATTCAGTCATTTACTGCATTTAACAACACATTAGCCATGACAGCTCAGCCCTCAGCAACCAGAGAGCTTATTGTCAAACAGGTAAGCTAACATAAACAGCATGTACTAACAGTATTGTCATTTTTCTAAAGCTTGAAACAGTTGGCCATTGAAAATAAGCAATGCTAACTTTCTTACTCGCTAAAACTTGCCAAGCAAAAGCAGTCAGTGTCACGGCTCCCTGGTGCCGTCGTTTTAGATGCTCATGCATTACTGTAGTGCTACCATGATAGGAAAGGTCTGCCTTGCAAAGTCTGCATTTTACTTATTTCGTTTTTTTGTTTTCTATGAAATGTTGCTATACTATAGAAAATTTGGGTCTACTTTTTTTTTTTTTCTAGCTCCACTTCGATTTGTTTGTTTTTCCGCTTCGCCATGCTATTATGCTCTCTTCTTCACTGGAAATTGTTCACGCATGCCAGACAACAGAGGTGCTACTGCCCACAGCAGTTCCAGTCTTGCATTACAGTTGCAACTGAACATTTCCATGGCATGCATATAAATTTTAAAATTAAACAATTTGTCGACAATAAAAGTCTGCATTGACAAATTGTTAATGTCGTTATCAACACCGTTGACTAATTGTTTCAGCCCTACTGGTGAGAGCCACTAAGGGGTAGATTTACTAAGGCAGTGCAAATTAGCAAGTACACAAATTAGACAGAGCGCCTCAGGGAGTGGCCAATTTTAAGTTTTTAAGTGCAAACCCCACTAAAATAGTTTATTTTTGTTCATTATATTTCAAAATTTAGATTTTCATTTAACATGGCAGACTTTTTTGTTTAATATGTATAAATGAAGCATTTGTATCTAATTTAATAAAGGACTACTCATGAATAAATTGATGATTTAACCAATGTGTTTATTTTATTAACACTAGAACCATCAAGATGGTCTGATGGAGACTCTGGGGTTTTATTATGTGAATAACTTTTTTTTAACAAAATCTACCGGTCTCCCAGTTCACAACTTTTTATAAATGCCATTGAGTTATGGTGTTGCAATTTTGGGGGACGTTTCTATGGATCTGTGTGCTCTTTTTTTCAATAATCTTATTGATGTTTCCCTCCGCAATTGTGTATCCTGAACTGGGAGAGAGAATAGAGAGAAGAGGGAACTGAATTACCATTTTATGCACAGCAAAAAGAAATACTGTAAAGATAGAAATATGGATAGAGGGGAAAAAATGAAGAAAATTGATTTTGCTTCAAGAGTAAGGTAGAGCTGATAGGGAAACTTCAGAGTCCAAGTCTAACCGCCACAGAAAAGAAAAAAAAGTCATTATCAGCTGACACCATCTGTATGTCTACTGTGGGTATAAGGGCTCCTGTTGTATCCTATTTTATGAATACAAATTCATGTAGTAGGCTATATACAGTATAAATAAATGAAATTAAAAACAGAACTGCCGGCTGATGTCCAGTTCAGCATAACACGATCTCTGTGAGACCACTGATATTCATATAATCTGTTCTTCTGTCATGCCAAATAAAGTCACGGGCAGAGAGACGCTTCTGCCACGCACTCTCGCCAGATTCTTCTCCTGGCACCAACGATCGCTGTCATATCAGGCACAGATGAATTAAGACGAGCTTTTTTTGGGCGTTAAATCCTGGCACATTTAGCAGGAGACTGACAACTGCAAACCTTAATAAATCACCTTGCTCCAATCATTTAAATACTCCCCTCCCTTAAATTTGTGTGCTGACATGACAACTCCCATAAATATACATGCAATGAGGCCAGGTGCAAAATTAACATACTCCACGCCTTTCCACCACAAATTTTGCCCTGCGCCCTTTAGTAAATCTCAACAGTAGATTTTTAACACCAAAACGGGGTTTTACGATGGTGCAGCACATTAGTAAATCTGCCCCTAATTTGATTGCTTTTACTTTGTCATTAATTTTTTTACTGTAATTGCAGATTTGGACAAATTTGCTGCTGATGACATCATGGATCCTATTGCGAAAGCCAAGATGGTTGCACTTCAGGGTATTAAGAGAGTGTTGGCTCAGGATCCAATGGTTGGTCCCCCTGGTATCAACAGGTACGTTTATTAATGATTTTGCATACACAGCTCAAATGTAAACCGCTGCAGTGCATCCGGAAAGTATTCACAGCCCTTCACTTTTTCCACATTTTGTTATGTTACAGCCTTATTCCAAAATGGAATGAATTCATTCTTTCCTCAAAATTCTACACACAATACCCGATAACGACAACGTGAAGTTTTTTTGTTTTTTTTTTTGAGATTTTTGCAAATTTATTAATAAAAAAACTAAGAAATCACATGTACATAAGTATTCACAGCCTTTGCCCAATACTTAGTTGATACACCTTTGGCAGCAGCAGCCTCAAGTCTTTTTGAATGTGATGCCACAGGTTTGACACACCTACACTACTCACAAAAAGTTGAGGATATTTAGCTTTCGGGTGAAATTTGTGGCAAATGTAAAAAGTTCACGCTACAGTGATATTATATCATGAAAGTAGGGCATTTAAGTAGAAGTATGCAATGGTGATTTCCTCATCTCAAACAATTTATTGAAACAAAAGCCAACAACAGTGGTGGGTATACCACAACAAAAAATGTCAATGTCTCTAACTTGTCATGTGCCCTTGAGCATCAATTACAGCTTGACAACGACGTCTCATGCTGTTCACAAGTCGACTTATTTTCTGCTGAGGCATGGCATTCCACTCTTCTTGAAGGGTGGCCCTCAGGCTATTGAGGCTGTGGGTGCAGGGTTACGAGCCTCTACACAGCGACTCAGCTGATTCCATAGATTTTCTATGGGATTCAGGTCTGGAGAAAGTGCAGGCCACTCCAATTGAGGTACCCCAGCCTCCAGCAGCTGCTCCCTAATGATGCAACCTTGATGAGCTGGAACATTGTCGTCCATTAAGTTGAAATTAGGCCTGTGTTGTTCATGCAGGGGCACAGTGACTGGATTAATGATGTTATTCAGGTAGTATCGGCTTGTCACTGTACCACTCACAAGGCAGTTCTGTGTTGACTAGACACACCTGCCCAGACTGTAACACCACCACCACCAAAGGCTCGTCTGGTGACAACAGTGGCTGATGCATAGTGCTCTTCTTGATGTCTCCAACATCGTTGGCGGCCATCACTTCTGCTCGACTTTCATCAAAGAACAGCACTGAGGCCCACTGGTCCCTTGTCCAACGTAAATGCTCCCTGGCCCATGCAAAACGATGATGCCTGTGCCTGGTGGTGTGGTCAGGTACCCTTGCAGGTCATCTGTCACACAGACCACACTGATGTAAATGGTTTCAAATGGTCTGACGTGACACTTGGGTGCCTCTCACCCCCCTTAAATGTGCCTGGAGTTGAGTGGCATTCATCATCTGGTTCCACAGGGCACTGTTCACAATGAAGTGGTCATCAGCGTGGGATGTGGCCAAAGGACATCCACTTCTGCCTTTCTGTGTCTCTTCTAGTCTCTCTCTATCTCTGTTGCAACCTGCTGATGACACTCTGTGACACTCTAAGCTCAGTGGCCACTCCCCTCTGAGAACATCCTGTTTGACGCTTCGCAATGGCGAGGTACTGTTGATCAATTGTTAGGTGTCATCTTGGTCTCGTGATGTCAAAATGTGAACAGCATGATGAAGAGGACTGTTTAAATACCAATTCTAAATGAACCAGAAAATTTATTGGTCGATTCATGGCTCAAACACCTGTTGTGAATTTTTCTGTAAAGCACCTTGTTAGAGAACAGCAAGTTATGCAGAAAGTATTGAAACATTGAACAGTTGGAAATGTGCATTCAAAAGGTTAGAGAAGGTCAAATTAAGTTGACCTTTATAGTGCATTTTAGGTGCATCCTGAAATTTCACCCGAAAGCCAAATATCCCTAACTTTTTGTGAGTAGTGTATCTTTGGGTAGTTTCGCCCATTCCTCTTTACAGCACCTCTCAAGCTCTTATCAGGTTGGATGGGAAGCATCGGTGCACAGCTATTTTCAGATCTCTCCAGAGATGTTCAATTGGATTCAAATCTGGGCTCTGGCTGGGCCACTCAAGGACATTCACAGAGTTGTCCTGAAGCCACTCCTTTGATATTTTGGCTGTGTGCTTAGGGTTGTTGTCCTGCTGAAAGATGAACCGTCGCCCCAGTCTGAGGTCAAGAGTACTCTGGAGCAGGTTTTCATTCAGAATGTCTCTGTATATTGCTGCATTCATCTTTCCCTCTATCCTGACTAGTCCTCAGTTCCTGCCACTGAAAAACATCCCCACAGCATGATGCTGCCACCACCATGCAGGGATGGTATTGGCCTGGTGATGAGCAGTGCCTGGTTTCCTCCACACATGACTCCTGGTATTCAGGCCAAAGAGTTCAAGCTTTGTCTCATCAGACCAGAGAATTTTGTTTCTCGTGGTCTGAGAGTCCTTCAGGTCCCTTTTGGCAAACTCCAGGCGGGCTTCCATGTGCCTTTTACTAAGGAGTGGCTTCCGTCTGGCCACTCTACCATACAGGCCTGATTGGTGGATTGCTGCAGAGATAGTTGTTCTTCTGGAAGGTTCTCCTCTCTCCACAGAGGAACGCTGGAGCTCTGACAGAGTGACCATCGGGTTCTTAGTCACCTCCCTGACTTCTTCTCTGATCACTCAGGTTAGATGGCTGGCCAGCTCTAGGAAGAGTCCTGGTGGTTCAGAACTTCTTCCATTTATGGATGATGGAGGCCACTGTGCTCATTGGGACCTTCAAAGCAGCAGAAATTTTTCTGTACCTTTCCCCAGATTTGTGCCTCGAGACAATCCTGTCTTGGAGGTCTACAGACAAGTCCTTTGACTTCATGCTTGGTTTGTGCTCTGACATGCACTGTCAACTGTGGAACTTTATATAGACAGGTGTGTCTTTCCAAGTCATGTCCAATCAACTGAATTTACCCCAGATGGATTCCAATTAAGCTGTAGAAACATCTCAAGGATGATCAGTGGAAACAGGATGCACCTGAGCTCAATTTTGAGCTTCATGGCAGAAGGCTGTGGATACTTATGTACATGTGATTTCTTAGTTTTTTGCTTTTAATAAATTTGCAAAAATCTCAAAAAGAAAAACTTTTTTCATATTGTCATTATGGGGTGTTGTGTGTAGAATTTTGAGGAAAAAAATTAATTTATTCCATTTTGGAATAAGGCTCTAACATAACAAAATGTGGATAAAGTGAGGTACTGTGAATACCTTTTGGATGCACTGTATGTAATGCTTTATTAAACACAAGGTTATTAATTCAGTAGCCACCCACTACATACAGTGGTGTGAAAAAGTGTTTGCCTCCTTCCTGATTTCTCATTTTTTTGTATGTTTGTCACACTTAAATGTTTCAGATCGTCAAACAAATTTAAATGTTAGACAGAGATAACAGAAGTAAACAAAATGCAGTTTTTAAATGAAGGTGCTTATTATTAAGGGAAAAAAATCCAAACCTACATGGCCCTGTATGAAAAAGTGATTGCCCCTAAACCTAATAACTGGTTGGGCAACCCTTAGCAGCAACAACTGCAATCAAGCGTTTGCGATAACTGGCAATAAGTCTTTTACAGCGCTGTGGAGGAATTTTGGCCCACTCATCTTTGCAGAATTGTTGTAATTCAGCCACATTGGAGGGTTTTTGAGCATGAACTGCCTTTTTAAGGTCATGCCACAGCGTCTCATTCGGATTAGGTCAAGACTTTGACTATGTTACTCCAAAGTCTTCATTTTGTTTTTCTTAAGCTATTCAGAGGTGGACTTGCTGGTGTGTTTTGGATCATTGTCCTGCTGCAGAACCCAAGTGTGCTTCAGTTTGAGGTCATGAACAGATGGCCGGACATTCTCCTTAAGGATTTTTTGGTAGACAGCAGAATTCATGGTTCCATTTACCACAGCAATTCTTCCAGGTCCTGAAGCAGCTAAACAGCCCCAGACCATCACACCACCACCACCATATTTTACTGTTGGTATTATGTTCCTTTTCTTAAATGCTGTGTTGCTTTTACACCGGATGTAATGGGACACACACCTTCCAAAAAGTTCAGCTTTTGTCTCGTCAGTGCACAGAGTATTTTCCCAAAAGTCTTGGGGATCATCAAGATGTTTTCTGGCAAAACTGAGATGAGCCTTTATGTTCTTTTTGCTCAACAGTGGTTTTCGTCTTGGAACTCTGCCATGCAGGCCATTTTTGCCCAGTCTCTTTCTTAAGGGGGAGTCATGAACACTGACCTTATCTGAGGCAAGTGAGGCCTGCAGTTCTTTGGGTGGTGTTGTGGGGTCTTTTGTGACCTCTTGGATGAGTCGTCACTGCACTTTTGGGGTAATTTTGGTCGGTCGGCCACTCCTGGGAAGGTTCACCACTGTTCCATGTTTTCGCCATTTGTGGATAATGGCTCTCACTGTGGTTTGTTGGAGTCCCAAAGCTTTAGAAATAGCTTTATAACCTTTTCCAGACTGATAGATCTCAATTACTTTGTTTCTCATTTGTTCCTGAATTTCTTTGGATCGTAGCATGATGTCTAGCGTTTGAGGATTGTTTGGTCTACTTCACTTTGTCAGGCAGGTCCTATTTAAGTGATTTCTCGATTGAGAACAGGTGTGGCTATAATCAGGTCTGGGTGTGGCTAGAGAAATTGAACTCAGCTTTCTGAAGATGTGATAAACCACAATTAATTTATGTTTTAACAGGGGTGCAATCACTTTTTCACACAGGGCCATGTAGGTTTGGATTTTTTTTATTTACCCTTGCATTTAAAAACTGCATTTTGTGTTTACTTGTGTTATCTTTGTCTAATATTTAAATTTGTTTGATCTGAAACATTTAAGTGTGACAAACATACAAAAAAATGAGAAATCATGAAGGGGGCAAACACTTTCTCACACCACTGTATAACAGCCTCCTGATATTCAGTTTAGTATTTTGAATTTTGTTACAAACTGTATGTGGAATCAGTTGTGTTGCTGTACAGCTATTGACTGAAGAATATGTTGAGAAATATTTGAAGTTCATGACATCAACTAATGCGCTGGTTTATCTTCAGGCAACAAGTTTCTCTGCTTGCCCAAAGCCTGGCCTCTGCCCCAGTCACAGAGCCAAGTCAACATGCATCTGGACCGCCAAAGGTAAACTGTTTTGCTTTTGTGTGTGTGTGGGAGGGGGGGGTATAGTGGAGACCAAAATTAGAGAACAGTGTATTTATTCTTGATCAGAAAGCAACTCATACCGGCTCAGACACCGCCCGGGCTTACAAGGTCCGCGCTGATCTGTTCACACTCCGACAAGCAGCGAAAAGTAAGCTAGGAACAGGAAGACAAAAGAAGAGGAAAACAGCAACCTTGTGTGTAGCAGAATGGAATGTACGCACTCTGCTGGACAGAACAACATCACAGCGCCCAGAAAGACAGACCGCGCTTGTGGCCCTGGAAATGAACAGGTACAATGTAGACATAGCTGCACTTAGTGAAACAAGATTGCCTGGATATGACAGCTTGGAAGACCATGGGTACATCTTCTTTTGGCGTGGGAGATCAACTCAAGAAAGGAGAGAAGCAGGAATGGGCTTTGCAGTTAGAAAGGAGATAGCAGCAATGCTTGATGAGGAACCGGTGCCAATCAACGACAGGATAATGACTGAGACTCCGACTACAGCGGAAGATGTATGCCACACTCATTAGTGTATATGCCCCAACAATGACCAACACAGAGGAGGTGAAGGAAGAGTTATACAGTGATTTACGTGAGACTAACAGGCGTGTACTGACTGATGACAGGCTGATACTCGGAGATTTTAATGCCAAAGTTGGCTCGGACACTGAGAAATGGAAAGGAGTGCTAGGCAGTCATGGAGTAGGCAAGTGCAATGCTAATGGAGAACTTCTACTTGCACTATGTTCAGAGTACAACCTTGTGATAACCAACACTCTATTTAAGCACAAGGACACACACAAGAAAACATGGATGCACCCAAGATCCAAGCACTGGCACTTGTTAGACTACATCATAGTCAGACAGAGAGACAGAAGGGATGTATTGTACACCAGAGCAATGAGAGGCGCGGACTGTGGCACTGATCATGTTATGCTGAGATCTAGATTAAGGATTTGCAGACGAAAACAGCACTGCAGGACGGGTGCGAAGCCACCACGGAAGCTAAACACTAGTGCACTGAAAGGCCAAAAGAAGCAGGAAGAACTTACACAGGAAATGGATGAAAACTTGAAAGACTGGGACAGCAACAACTCAGAGAATGACATAGAAGAGAAATGGGCAACACTGAAGGATACGGTGTATCAGACTGCGAGTGATATATTAGGCTACCCTGAGAGGAAACATCAAGATTGGTTTGATGAGCATGATGAACACCTGAAGAAACTACTAGAAGTGAGGAATACAGCTAGGCAGGAAAACCTACAGTGTAACACAAGGTCGAAGAAGAAGAAATACTCAAAGGCTCAGAGTGAGCTACAGAAGTACACCAGAGAGATGAAGTCCAACTGGTGGGATGAAAAGGCAGAGAAACTTCAAACTGCAGCAGACAGCAAGGACATGAAAACATTCTTCACAGGTTTGAGAGAAATCTACGGCCCTAAACCAAGAGGATTGATCCAACTAAAGGCTATGGATGGTGAAACGGTTTTGCAGGAGAAAGACAAGATCCTGGACAGATTTGCAGACCACTTTGACCAACTACTAAACAACCCTGGAGATCTCACTGAAGAGGCTAAAGAAGCTCTAGCAGCGACCAGCTGTATCAAGTCTGGATGAACCACCAAATTTTGATGAACTAATGGTAGCTATCAGGACAACACAGGATGGTAAAGCTCCAGGAAGGGATGGAATTCCAGCAGAAGTGTGGAAATTTGGTGGTGTTCAGCTGACCAACTGCCTGCACAAGCTCATCCAAGAGATATGGGATGCCCAGAAAATACCTCAAGACTGGAAGGATGCAAGTATTGTGCCTTTGTTCAAGAAAGGTGACAGGAAGGATTGTGGAAATTACCGAGGTATATCACTGCTAGCCACTGTTGGTAAGATTCTCTCACGTGTACTACTTAACAGACTCAGTGAACACATCTCGCAGAATGTACTACTGGAAACCCACTGTGGCTTCAGAAGTGGAAGAAGCACAATGGACATAATTTTCTGCTTGAAATGGGTTCAAGAAAAGTGTATCGAACAGAACATGCCGCTTTATGTAGTCTTCATAGACTTCAGTAAAGCCTTTGATACTGTTTCACGACAAGGACTTTGGCAGGTACTCAAGAAATATGGTTGTATAGAGAAGTTTGTCAGCCTGATCGAGGCACCCCATACAGGTATGCAAGCAAACGTGGCAATGAGTGGTTCAGTATCTAAAGACTTTTCAGTAAGCAACGGGGTGAAACAAGGGTGTGTGCTGGCACCTACACTCTTCTTGCTATATCTGGCAGCCATGCTTGAGGTGGCCTTCAAAGACACTTCAGAACGAGTATACATTCAAACAAGGAAAGAAGCAGACTTGTTCAATGTGGCACAGTTTAAAGCCAAGAGTAAGACATCGATAAAGATAGTAAGAGAAATGCTCTTTGCCGACGACAGTGCTCTAGTTGCACGCAGCCTGGAAGATATGCAATCTTTAGTGGAGAAATTTGCAAGAGCAACTAGCCAATTCAGCGTCCAAATCAACGTCAAGAAGACAGTGTGGGGGACTTCCAGTGATGCGCAACAGCATGGACGCATAAAAACTGAGCTCTGGCTCTAGCTCTATTTTTCCCCTAGACTCGAGATCCAAATCTGGGAAAAACGGCAATATTTTGCTGCCATAATGAGCGGGGACAAATTCAAGAAAGGCGGATACGGGCTACGAAACAATCCCGATAATGAAGCAACAAAAGAAATCTCGTCTAATGAAACGGACCTAGCATCGGACCAACATGGTGACCGCATGGCTGGTTTGGACCTGATTCGAGTTACCGTGAGTGAGGCCGTGGCAGCTGGAATGGCAACTCTCCGAGTCGAATTAAAAACAGATCTACAAGATTTTCGTTCAGTAATTCGTGAGGATATGAAGAAACAAATGGATGAATTCACAGCGGAAGTACAGCAACAGCTCCAGGAAACCGCTAAACAAGTGCATGACGCGGGAGAACGTATAAAACAGACTGAAGAAAATATAGCAGAACTGAAGAATTGGAACATTGGCGTTAAAAACACGCTTGTTCAACCGTTACAAAATCAGCGAACACTTGAGGATAAGGTATCCGAAATGGAGGGCCGGGCCAGGCGGAATAATATTTGCATATATGGGGTACCCGAGGACTCAGAGCAAGGCACATCTGTAATTTCCTTTGCCGAAAGTCTCATTAAAAAAGAGTTTGGTGATGTTTTAGGCCAAGACTACGACCTCGGCATTGAGCGCGCCCATCGTGCCTTGGGCCCAAAGCCACCAGCGAGTGCCCCGCCACGTTCAATAGTAGTCCGCTTCCTCCGGTTCACAGTTAAGGAAGAAATACTCCGCGCTGCATGGAGAAAGGTAATACGCATTCACAACAAACAAGTGTATTTTGACCATGACTACGCGGTGGAAGAAAAGAAGAAAAGAATATATCCCCGTTAAAAGAGCTCTGAAGGAGAAAGGGATTCGCTTTCAAACTCCACTCAACAAGATGCGTATTTTTTACGCATCAGGAAGTGTCCTCTACAATAGTGCCACAGAAGCCGCGGAAGATTTACAAAGGCGAGGCATCGCCACAGTTCAGATCACCGCTGCCAGAAACAGAGCTGCTCAGACGATGACGGAGGAGATACTGAAGCAGCTTTTGCCATGGGAGACGCAGAGGACCCGCCGTGGGGATTTCCACAAACACATCCGGGAGAAGCTGAGTGAGTTTCGGCAGATGTCAGAAGAAACAACGGTGGACTAATGAGTACTCCGCGAGAACACACGGCCTTACTATGGTGAGAATAGTTGTTCTGGATTTTCCACGACCATGACTTTGTAGCCTTATCCGATCTCACTATTGATGAAAGGGCAGGAGCCTGCAGACTCGAGCTGAGGGTCACCAGACTACTTTATTTCTACTTAACTACTGATCTTCCTTTATTATTATTGGTTGGTTGTTTTTTTTTGTTTGTTTTGTTTTTTTTTCCCCACGATGCTCACCGTGGAGAGGGGCCCCACCTTGTGGCCAGTCCCCTCTTTTTTCAAGGCCCATATTGTATCCTTCTTATTGGAAGCCCAGTTCAATGTTATATTGTTTTACTGTTCAGCATGTTCTCGTTTTACAGTTGTTGTTCTGAGGTCTGGGATGATATTTTGTTCTTACATGCTAAGCTATGTCTTTTAAATATTATAATATACTGTCACTAAATGTTAATGGAGTGAATAACCCTGTAAAAAGAAGTAAACTGGTGGTAAAGATGAAAAAAGAGAAAGTAGATATTGCATATTGGCAAGAAACTCATCTATCCAACACAGAACATGATAAATTAAAAAGAATGGGTTTCAAAAATACATATTATTCCTCTCATAGAAGTGGTAAAAAATGAGGAGTAGCTATTTTGATTTCTAATAGAATTAATTTTGAATTTATATCTGAATCAAGCGACAAAGAAGGCAGATATATTTTAGTGAAAGGTAAAATTGACCATAAAGAGGTTACATTATTGAATGTATATGCTCCCCCCGGGAGTAATATTGGCTTCTATAAAAAAGTTTTTGATTTGACTACTAAAGAATCTTATGGACCTTTAATTTTTGCTGGAGACCTTAATTTATTGTTAAACCCCCAATTGGATACAACAAATATTAGAAGGAAACGTCTGCCTATAGAGAAACGTGTATAAAAAAAAAAATGCTTTCAGATTTAGGACTTATTGACGTGTGGCGCTCTGTACACAGATCTGCCCCTGGATTTACATTTGACTCTGCGCCCCATTCTTTCCACTCAAAGATAGATTATTGTTTCATGTATAATAAAGAAATCAAGTCCTGCTGCCCACTCCCCACTCCACCAACACCCCCCCACTCCCAACACACAGCCCCCCATCCTGACCCTGACCAGGACCCAGGTGAGGACGGAGCTGAGGAAGATCAAGGCGAGGAAGGCGCCGGGACCGGACGGCATCAGCGCAAAGCTCCTCAAGTCCTGTGCAGACCAGCTGTGTGGGATTGTGACGTATATCTTCAACATGAGCCTGAAACTGGGGAGGGTACCACAGCTGTGGAAAACATCTTGTGTGGTACCTGTACCAAAAACTTCCCACCCCAAAGACCTGAACAGCTACAGACCGGTGGCCTTGACGTCCCACTTGATGAAGACCCTGGAGAGACTGCTCCTTGCTCACCTCCGCCCCCTGGTGGAACCAGCGATGGATCCACTCCAGTTCGCCTACCAGCATGGCATTGGGGTGGAGGATGCGGTGATCTTCCTCCTTCACCGTTCTCTGTCCCACCTGGAGAAGCCCGGGAATATGGTGAGGATCATGTTCTTTGACTTCTCCAGTGCTTTCAACACCATCCAACCGATGATCCTGAAGGACAAGCTGCTGCGCGCAGGGGTGGACCAGCACCTGTCATCATGGATCCTGGACTACCTCACGAACCGGCCTCAGTTTGTGAGAACCCGGGACTGTGTGTCCGACACGATCATCAGTAGCATGGGGGCCCCCCAGGGAACGGTGCTGGCTCCCTTCCTGTTCACTCTTTATACTGCGGACTTCTCACACAACACAACACACTGCCATCTACAGAAGTTCTCTGATGACTCTGCGATCGTTGGCCTCATCTCCAATGGAGATGAAGCTGAGTACAGAGGGCTTATCCAGGACTTCGTGGACTGGTGCCATCGGAACTGCCTCCAGATCAACGCGAGGAAAACTAAGGAGCTGGTGGTGGACTGCCGCAGGCATGGGCAGCCCCTCACAGTACCAGTAAATATACAGGGAACAGACATCGAGATGGTGACATCCTATAAGTACCTGGGTATTCATCTGAACAATAAACTAGACTGGTCACACAATACTGATGCACTCTACAAGAAGGGACAGCGCAGGCTGTTCCTGCTGAGGAGACTCAGGTCTTTTGGTGTACAAGGGGCGCTGCTGAAGTCATTCTATGACACGGTGGTGGCATCAGCCATCACTTTTGGAGTGGTCTGCTGGGGCAGTGGCATTACTGCAGCCGATAGGAAGAGACTGAACAAACTGATTAAGAAAGCTAGCTCTGTCCTGGGGCAGCGCCTTGATCCGATGGAGGAGATAGGAGAGAGAAGGACGGTGGCTAAACTGTCATCTCTGCTGGAGTCCGAGTTCCACCCTATGCAGGACATACTGAATGCACTGAGGAGCTCATTTAGCAGCAGACTACATCATCCCAGGTGCACAACCGAGAGGTTTCGTAGGTCCTTCCTACCAACGGCTGTCAGACTGTACAACCTAAGCAGGGCTGCTCGCAGAGATAGCAAAAAGACGTAACAAACTAATAGTTTTTTGAATGCAAAAGATGCAATAGACTTACACAATGGTCCCCTCCGGCATACAACTAGGAACTTACCGGTCGCTATGGAGGGTGAGAATATGTATGGGCACATAATCATACCATGTAGGATAACTAAGTAGACGGTTATGCTGTTTCATTCCATCTAGCAACAATGCTCTGCACTGTGTGTGTTTATATATTTACATATTTATTCCATCTAGCTACAATGCTCAGCACTGGGTGTGTTTATATATTTATATATCTACATATTATTCCATCTAGCTACATTGCTCCGCACTGTGTGTGTTTATATACTTGCATATTTATTCCACCTAGCTGCAATGCTCCGTACTGTGGGTGTTTATATATTTACATATTTATTCCATCTAGCTACAATGCTCTGCACTGTGTGTTCATATATTCATATATTTATTCCATCCAGCTACAATGCTCTGCACTGTGTGTCTGTGTGTGTGTGTATATATATATATTTTATAGTAATACGTACATATGTATATTAGCTGCTCTTGCTTGCTTGTTTTTTTCTTGCCTTCTGATTGTTGCTCTGAGTGTTGCTATCCCTGTGCTGTTGCAATCCTGGAATTTCCCCGTTGTGGGACTAATAAAGGCTTATCTTATCTTATCTTATAATAAAGACTTAAACAGGATAAAAGAATGTAGAATTGGTCAAAGAGATATCTCTGACCATTCTGGAATTTACCTAAGTTTACACCTTGACGTCAGACAGAGAAAAACACTATGGAGATTAAATACAGGGATGCTAAATGATCTCTCCTTTCTACAGTCCATGACAACCGATCTAAATTTGTACCTACAGGATAACAATAATGGCGAGACAAACCCCAGCATCATGTGGGATGCAGCTAAAGTGGTTCTGAGGGGGAAAATAATAGCAAGGTCGGCTATGCTTAAAAAGCAAAAGACCCAAGAATTGTTACGACTACAAGAGAGACTGAAAGATCTAGAGAAAACACAACTGACAAAAAAAAGCCCCACTGTAACACAACAAATAAGACAAATTAAACAAGACATAGATAGGATACTAGGTGAGGAAGTAGAGAAAAATGTACAGTTTATGAAACAGAGATATTATGAGGCAGGATCTAAGGCATCTAAACTGTTGGCATGGCGACTTAAGAAACAACAAGCAGAAAATTCAATCTACAAAATAAAAGATCCTATAAGCCGCAACATTTTAACTGATTTGGATGGTATTCAAAAATCATTTGAAACATATTACAAAAGCCCATATAGCCAATCTGTGCCGATTAATAAAAATGCAGTAGTTGATTTCTTGGACTCTTTGGATCTTCCCTCACTCGGCACAGATGCAAATAATAAGCTTATGTCACCAATAACACGTGAGGAAATTGACAAGGCCATCTCTAACCTTAAATCTAACAAGTCTCCTGGTACTGATGGGTTCCCCCCTGAATGGTCCAAGAAAGTGAAAGAAAGTCTGATATCTCTACTAGAAACCAGTTTCAATTATATTCTGAAAGGAGGTCCTGTACCTCCGTCCTGGAAGGAAGCCTTTATATCTGTTATACCAAAAGAGGGAAAGGATAAAATAGACTGCAAATCATATAGACCGATAAGTGTATTGAACACGGATTATAAATTATACACAACTATTTTGGTCAAACGAATGGACACTGTGATGCCCTCACTGATTGATGAAGACCAAACAGGCTTCCTTAAAAACAGACAAACTTTGGATAACATAAGGAGAGCTCTACATATAATCGAACAGATTAATAAAAGAAAGATAAATTCAGTTATTCTCAGTCTTGACGCTGAAAAAGCATTCGACTCAGTTCAGTGGGACTTTCTTTATTTAGTAATGAAGAGATTTGGATTCTGTACTGATTTTATAAATGCATTCAAGCCCTTTACTCTTCCCCTACTGCTAGAATAAAAATAAACGGGAGTCTTTCTAATTCTATACAACTACAACGCGGATGTAGACAGGGTTGTCCCGGTAGCCCCAATCGATTTAATTTATTTATAGAGCCTTTAGCACAAGCAATACGCCAAGAGACCGCACTAAAGGGTGTTCGGATTGGTGAGGAGGAATATAAATTGAGCCTGTATGCGGACGATGTATTGATCACAATCTCAGATCCGGTCTCTGGTTTACCAGTGTTGATGAAAATCTTACAAATGTATGGTTCATTCTCTGGGTACGCTCTTAATATCCATAAAACTCAGGTTATGACTTTCAATTTTCACCCTGGACAAGAATTAATATCTAAATATAATTTTAATTGGTATTCTGACAATATAAAATACTTTGGAGTGTACCTACCCAAAGATTTGTCACAATTGTATGATATGAATTACAACCGACTAAATAAAGAAATAATTAGCAATCTTGATAGCTGGAGTCTGCTTCCCCTTGACTATGGCAGCAGAATACAGGCAATCAAGATGAACATCCTCCCTAAATTGCTATATCTCTTTTCATCTCTTCCAGTATCAATTCCTGACAAACAATTTAGGAAATGGAATAAATACATTTCAAGGTTCATTTGGCTTAAAAAGAGACCAAGAGTTAAGTATTCTACCTTACAGTTGCCGAAGGAGGGGGGGGGGGGGGGCAGGCTCTGCCCTCTTTACGAGACTACTTTATATCAGCCCAACTGAGACCACTGGTTTGTTTGTGTGACCCATCTTATTATGCAAAATGGAAAACAATTGAGATGTCTTTATCTGAGGTTCCAATTCAGTCTAAACTAGGTACCCTTGAAAGTGAAACTACTCCAATAACTAGTCAGTGGGCTAATCTGACATTTAAAATTTGGAAATCAGAGACTTCCGGTCTGGACACCATGGTGATAGCGGCTTAACGCTGAAGCTCTCAGACCCAATCCAGGAAAATACCTTGAAAATCGCAGATTTAACGGATTTTTGGAAGAGTGAAAGTTAAAAGACAAAGTCATCATGCCTAAAGGAAAACAGAAGAAATCGACATTTACCAGGCCAGGACACGCATCGGCCGGAGAATCTGATCCGGAGGATTTCCATTCAGAAGACGAGGAGCTGAATGAAGCTAGCAAAAAGGTTAGCTTAAAAATGGTATTTAAAGAATTAAGACGATTTCGCCGAGAGTGTTGGGCCGAATTTCGTGAAATCAAAGAAGAAATAAAAAGGACAAACAGCAGAGTGGACCAGGCCGAGGACCGAATCTTGGAAGCAGAGGAAAGAATAAAAGGGATGGAAAATACCGTGCTGGATCTACACAATAGACAGTCAAGACTGGAGGCTAAGCTAACCGACCAAGAAGGCAGACTAAGAAGAGACAACATAAGAATTCATGGTCTGAAAGAAGGAGTCGAGGATGGTTTCACCACAATGGCGGCATGCGTGGTGTCAGAAGTCTGAAATATAAACCTCACAAATACAGAGTACAAAAAGGTATTAGACTGAATCAAAGATCAGACTTGGGACACGTAGAGCCTTTTAGAAATTAGAAGTTTTACTTGCAAGGAGCAATCACACACACAGGCAGTGTGAAGATGAAATGCTGGGGCAGTCCCACAGCTGCCTTCTTTATATACAATGATAGTACTCAGCAAAAAGCAGAACAACGGAATTACCACATAAGCAAAAGTATGCTCTGTACGTCTTCAAGTGTGTGTAGGAGATAAATCGCATGAACACTCTTATCGTGGGGAGAACATCTGCTTCTCCACTCAGCAAAGACAGAGAGGGGGAAACAACTCCATATATGGGCCTGCAACAAACCAGTGCTTCCGGTCAAAAAGAACATGGTTAACAGATGAAATGGTTAAATGATAACATACTACAGTCTTTTGCAGAAAAAATAAGATGCACAGGGTGTACAGGGGACAAGTCTTGATACAGCATAAAGACTTGCATATGTCAACACTCTTTTATCACACATCATATGAACAAACAGAAGGGTGGTGCTGCTTAGTCACTAACAGTGATTATAAGAAGAGGTACAAGTTGTATTTATGATTAATAAGAAAAAGCATCATACATATAAGAATATCAATCTTCATTTCATGAGTTATTAATAAAATGATAACCATTTACATACATATATACAATTTTCCAACATTTCCCTCCTGTTTATTATTTTATTAATCTTTTTAATCATATGCAATTATCAGTATAATGTAACTTCAAAAGATTTTCTACATTGACATCATTAAGCATTTATGTGGCGTATAGCTAGAGCACTGCCATACATTGGAAAAAGAGTACCCATTGGTTTTCCAAGAATCCATACCCATCATCATTTGGCCAGAAAACAGTAGGATTATTGCTACAGTTAAAAGTACAATTTTTCCTCTTTAACCACTTGCACTCCGGGCAATTTTCCTAAAAATGCCAAAAAAAAAAACATGCCCAAAGTAAATCGAAAGCTGTTATTCAACCCTTTGCAGCATCTTCATGGGGTTGGTCTCATTTAAAAGAAAACACTTTGAATTTTTTGGCAAAAAAAACATAATCTCTCTACGTGCTCCGGCCACTGAGTTACAGTCATCTAAACATACTGAACTTGAAGAAAAAAAATTTGGACACAGTGTTTTTTTGGATACAAATGCTTGTAAATAACACACAGCTGTCCGATCCGGCTGGAAAATGCAACAGAAATGTAGAACTAAGTGTTATCCAGCTGAGATCCAAATTTGGTAACAATACCACAAAAAATGAATATTTTACACAGCTTTGTTCTCAGGTAGTTCCCAGGCGTTATGGAACTGTGCCAAATTGTGCCAAATGGCAGAGTTTGGAAAAACGTCTGTAACTTTTGAATAGTTCAATGTAGAATCTTCATTTTAGGCTCTAATGAAAGGTCACACTCAGGGCTGTGTCTGTGTGTGTGTGTGTGGGCGGGGGGTCGTTCCCCCCCCCCCCCCTGCTACCGAGGACCAAATTGGGCCCTCGCTACATGACGGAATACACTCTTTTTTTCTTTTTTTTTTTTTCCTTGCATGTTTTCACAGTGGCTCCCCCCCCCCCTCGCTACTGTGTGTGTGTGTGTGTGGGGGGAACCGTGAACGGACCGTGAACGCCCCCCCTCCTCGCTACAGAAGAGGGCCATCGCTACATGATGGAATAGACTGATATGCTTCCTCCCGCGGACCGGGGAGCGTTTGCACCGTGGCCCCCCCCCCCCCCACTCCTCTTCTGCAGCGGGGGGGGAAGGGCGTTCACGGTCCGAACACGGCAAATGAACCGTTTATCGCGGCGCACGCACTTCGTGCGCAGTACAGTTGTAATTTACCGATCGGTCAAAAGTCATTTTTGGATTACAGTTTTCAGGGATAAATAATAATTTAGCTTATAACACCTTACCTCTTCACAGCAGCAGAGTCGTGGCGAACAGCTCTTCCCACGCGTCAGACGAACGCGACGCTGCTCCGCTCGTGGATCCCGATCAACATAATTCCATTATTGCCGTTTTGGCGAATGATTTACGACTTTTGTCGTTGGCCTCCGTCTATTCTGCTGGAATGAGTGCAGGTCCCACTTGTGGGTGTTTTCCATGCTGCTGGGTGAGCCTGGGTCTGTAGTAGATTTGTACAGAGTCCTTCTGCAGCAGTAAATATCGCTTCACCCAGCCAGAATTTCTGTGCTTCAATTGGCTCCTGCGTTCACAGTAGGCGGGTCCTCCTTCCTAGATTTTCATTCATTGGCTCCTCAAGGTTTCAGAAACCCAATTCAAGGCTCTTATTAGTCGAATGAGAGGTCAATCAGATGAACTAATCTGTTCGCGGCTGTGTTTGCAGATTTTTTTTTCAGTGGCGCTTGGAGGGCACACCACCTACACCATCACCATCAATATCCTTATCATGCGTCATGCGCACGAGGGCGCACGAGCGCGCTCTCGCGCGCCCTCGTGCGTCATAGGACGCAGAGACTTGCCCGCCCGCGGAACAACGGAGCGCAAGTGGTTTTAAGGTGAGTTTTCCAGCAGCAATATAGGGAAAGTGAAATACATTTCTACAAACAGAATCATAATATGACACTTCACAGGTCACTTCCTTAGTATCATTGCATCTTTGTGAAATACCCAGGTTGAAACTGTTTTTACTACAATTTTTGTGAAAGCAGATTGGTGAAGTAAACAGTGTAGGATTTACTTTCATTAAATGCTTCTTAACTGCAAGCAAAGAAGTTCCAATCCCAATAATATTAAATATTCTAATCTTAGACCCAGTGTAATCAGTAATAGTAACATTCAATCTATTAAGATACCTTTCTGACAAATTCCCCACCAACCAATGTCCAACATTATTGCTTGTATTAAACAGACTGAGACGAGAGTTCATCGCTATTGTCGCTCCGGGCGTTTTCTCTTCACTCAGTGGAACAGGGATCATGGGTATTGTAGTCAATCATGGGTATTGCAGTCTTGTGTAAATGGGGTAGCAATGAACACACATAGCAAGAAGTATCGATTCCCAGTCCTCTCACCGAAACCACCATTGTCTGGTACCATAGGTTATGCGTATTGTTCATTGTCTGTGCTTCGTGGGTTCCTTGTCCTTGAATCAGAAAGAGATTACCACCCCACTGCCAGGAGATGTGCTGAAAACAGAGTCATCAATAATTTTGGTGCTGTGGCGATGTTAAAATAAGACACGGCGTCTGGAGTTTTAATGAAGTTTATTGATCAAATCATCACCATCACGGAGCTCACCCCAGCTGCTGTATAAGCATGCTGGGGATCGCTCTCAGGCTCACATGAGCTGTAGTCAGAAGCAGTCAGAAGAAGAACAGAGAGTGAACATATGAATTCAGCCACTTAAATACCCAGCAACGGACAATACATCAAAGGCATTTTATCATCAAAGGAAATGCATTCAGACATGTGACATTTGTACCACAATGCGAGCAGGAAGCATTAATGTTTGCATTTGCGTCATACATATCCACAGGATGCTGGTGCCTGAACTAAGCACAGGAAGGCTGCCTATTGATCTCAACACACACATCTCACTGTCCTGTTAATTGCTCTAGTCGAGCGCTGTGTTTGTCCGTGGCTGCTGTGGGGGGGTACCCCATACACTCCCCCCCCAGAGGGCTTAGCGGGGAGCTGAGACCTCGGTAGTCCCGCTTTGGTGACGAGCTGCGGGGAAAGTCTGTGCCGGGGAAGGGAGGAGGGTGGGGGTTGCAAGTGGCGGGGGATGTCCATGGCTGTGGGAAGAAAAGTTAGTCTCTGATTCCTCTCGCGATTCAGTCCGGCAATGAAGAAAAACAGGAGCTGAAGCTATGTGAGGGACTTGGCGTTTAGGCTTTAGGTGCGTTCGCGGCCCTAAAGCCCTCGGGGACAGCTGACGGCTGGATTCCCGTCGTGCGCCGTGGCTGAGACTTACACCAAATCCTGTGTGCGGGCTGCGTGTGGGCTTCAGGTGTGTGAGCAGTCCTGAAGAGCCGTGTGCAGCGGCGGAGGATGATGTATAAGTCTGTAGAGCCAGCTTATCTCTGGTGCGCGGCACGCGCTGCGGCCACGTGCCTTCCAGCTGCGCTGTTCTGATGCGAGGCTTCTGTGCATGGCCGGTCCGCTGTCGCGAGGCGAATCAGGGTCAGGGGGCTTGATGGAGATCTGCGCAGTCGGCGCCGATTGTGTCCCCTGTTCGGGCTGTTGGTCGTCGCTCGTGCCGGGTCATGGTGCGTTCAGGTCCACGCGTTCTCCGTCGGCCATGGGCCGCCGTCGTGGAGAGAGGGCAAGGTGTGTGCGCTCTCGTGTGGAGAGACAGAATCGTGTGTCAGGAGCCGTGAGAGCGGCCGGTCCAGCGTGGATGTGCCGATCTAGGCGTGCAGACCTCACCATGAAATTTCCTCAGCTTTCCCGGTCGTGGGTGGTCTCCGAAGAGCGTCAAAGTCTCCCTGAAGCAGAAAGGAAGGGCAGATCAGTCGGGCTGCCGCGTTCGCTCGTCGTCGGAGAATCACTGCCGGGTGCTGCGTTTGCTGGCAGCGTGTTCTTTTCAGCGTCGGGTCGCCAGCGTGGTTGTCCAGACCAGAAGGTTGCGTCGCACAAAGCGTGTGCGTCTGCGGGGTCACCAGTGTAGCGATGTTAAAATAAGACACGGCGTCTGGAGTTTTAATGAAGTTTATTGATCAAATCATCGCCATCACGGAGCTCACCCCAGCTGCTGTATAAGCATGCTGGGGATCGCTCTCAGGCTCACATGAGCTGTAGTCAGAAGCAGTCAGAAGAAGAACAGAGAGTGAACATATGAATTCAGCCACTTAAATACCCAGCAACGGACAATACATCAAAGGCATTTTATCATCAAAGGAAATGCATTCAGACATGTGACATTTGTACCACAATGCGAGCAGGAAGCATTAATGTTTGCATTTGCGTCATACATATCCACAGGATGCTGGTGACTGAACTAAGCACAGGAAGGCTGCCTATTGTTCTCAACACACACATCTCACTGTCCTGTTAATTGCTCTAGTCCAGCGCTGTGTTTGTCCGTGGCTGCTGTGGGGGGGTACCCCATAGTGCCATGCTTCCACCTGAGAGAGTACCCCTCCGGGCCTCTTTCTTCACCAGGGTTGAGACGGCCTTGTCCTTAAAAGGACATGCCCCCTTTGTACTGGACTTACTCAGGGAAACAAGTTAGTTAGTTCACTTACAGGCACCCGTAGTCTTTTAGCGTGTGAAAGGTGAATCCGAGATGGTCATTCAGCAATACGTACTGCAGTGGGAGTGGGAGTGTCTAGTGTTGTCGGTGGTGGTTCTTTATGAAGACATAGTCTCCAGGTTATCCTTTTCTGTGGAGCAGAGAGAGCTTCTGACAGAATCAAAACATTCCCTGAGATGTTCACCAAGATCTGTGTATTTGTTAGGTGTGGTTAGTGGTGAGAGGTCAGGTAATACATAAGGATGGTGAAAAAACACATTCAAAAGGTGATAATCCTGTCTTTGGGTCTAGTATAGAGTTAATGGTACAGCTCATCTGTATAATGTGGGTGGCAGAGCAAATTTTCATCAGACAAGCCAAATGTATATCTAATTATTTACACATGAAACAGGAGGAAGGTCCATATTATTTTGACAGTCTTTTAAAACATCAACATTATTAATAAGACAGACGGTTCCTAAAAGACCAATAGCAGCACAGTGAGTAGCGTTATCAGCCAAGTGATTATCGCAGCTAGACAAGTCAGTGCAGCTAGACAAGTCAGTGCCATTAGTGTGGGCAGGGCAGTGAATAACTGCCACAGAACATGGTAGCATCAGAACATTACATAGTTGCAACAATTGCTGTCGATGTTTTGCTGGTTTTTCTGTGGAGGTGACAAACCCCCGCAGATTCAAAGTAACAGTATGCAGGTGGCATGTGCTATAAGCATATTTACTATCTGTACAGTATACAGATAAGTTACATTCAGGTTAGTAGCTCATTCAGCTGTTGGAGGTGATGCAGGTTGTGGAATTTTTACACAATCAGGACCCCAGACAACACCGTTACAGCATAAGCACACTTCTATTTTTTACAGAGCAAGCCTATCGCTCGCTTCTTCCTTTGCTAGGTAGAGAGAGAGACCCCCTCCTTCACAATATGGGAAATGTGTAGGATAATAGAGGGCATGATCTTATTATTTGTATTATCCCATAAATAATGAAAAAAGGTGGTCTGTATTGCCCAGTCTGTATTTGAGTTATAACTGCAGCCATATGTTTATCCTGGGCACTACAGAAAATGAAATGAAAAGCACTTATGTAAATAAAATTGCATTTATTGATAATTTTTATGCATTATCTATTTTTCTGAGGATTGCTAATTATTTGCTAATTAATTTCTTTGATACCCCCTGTTTTGATACATGGAGGCTCACATGCAGCAAAGTTACAGGGTATTTGTTTGATTCTTTTACTGAAAGGAAGTGTGTTACCATTTTTAGTTTTAAATAAAATTTGCAGGTAGCCCAGTTCCTTCAAAGATGAGATCTCAATAATTATAGCTTCTTTTTGTGACATCTCTTGAAATAGTTTACAAATTTCATTTAAGAAAAACAAAATAACTATCTGTGCATTTTTGATATGCTTCAGCATTGATAAATAAGATCAGTTTGTCCAGTTGAACACAGATGGGTTGAATTTGAAATATTGTGTCACATTCTTTCAGTCAAAGGAAAGGCGGACGTTTTGCCTAATTAGAATTTGATTTAATGTTTTACAAGGAATGTCCCTATTTCATACATTCCTTGGTAAATTATGGAGTGCAATGTAGTTCACCCTGACCCAGCTTGGCCACCGCTGAATCAGGAGAAGCACATCCCTCATTGCTGTCACATTTCTGAAATATATTGTTACCGCACCATTATGTGGTGAGTAATATCAGTATAAAATCATATAGACAGTTTATCACGTACGCAACATTAATTAAGACCCCACAGAGTTAAATTGAAAAAATAAAAACCCAAAACTTTGTAAAAGTACCCATATTTAGACCACTTTCTTCACAGATCAACCACACACACACACACACACACACACACACACACACACACACACACACACACACACACACACAAAGAATAGATAATAGATAAAACAACGTTCTCATTGTCCATTTTAACGTTATCCAGTTTTGCTGCCATTTAATCCGTCCGTCTTTAAATATTATGGTCTAATTATTATGATTTTATTTGCTTCCTCCTTTTCCCAACCTCTTGGGCTTCTTGTGAAAGAGTGGAATACGGGCCCGCCTTAGGTCCCGGTTTGGGGTATGGGGGTGGATTTTCCAATAGTGGGGCTGTACTAACAGTACTAGTTTGAGTTTTCATTTGTTTCTGCTTTTCTCTGGCTTCATCAGCTTTCCGTTGGGAAGCCTCTGCCGCTTGTGACCACAAGATGGCACATTGGAGCTCCGCACTGGGTTTGCCTGTTTTAACAGGTTTATTAGACGTCATTTCAATGGTTGTTAACAATGCCTGGCATTCATCCACGTTCAACGTGGGCTTGAATGAGAAATCCTTTTTTCCATTTATTTAAGTATTTTTCTGGATCCTTTATTTTTCCCTTTTCATTTTGTCTGTTATTGTAATTTTTACAGTTGCGCGCGCTATGTCCTGTTTTTTCTTCTGTTTATTCGTCTGCCTATCTGGTCTTCTAACACAATTCCCCATTTTTAGATGGTCAGGAACGTTATCAGTACGCCCACCGTAACACTATTACCGCCCAATTTTTGGGGTGGATTCCTTGGTCAGGGACGTTATCAGTATGCCGACCGTAACACTATTACCGCCCAATTTGGGGTGAATTCCTTCACCCTACTTATTTTAAAACCTGACCACCAAACAGTCGTGAATCGCCGTCACACTGTCTCCTGCACCCCTCTTTATTTTAAAACCTGACCGGTCAGTAACCGTGAGTCGCCGTCACGTTACTTCCTAAGACCACTGCATTCCTGCAGCGGTTTTTAACCACAAGGAAAAGTACAGGACGCCGCCTTATACTACCATTACTCGCTCGTCAGCTGACCCGTGGTTCTTTAAAAATGGGAAATTGTTAGGCTCGGTTATTCTTCGTATACGTCTACTACAGTCAATCTGAAAAGGGAAAAATTTGTAACTTACTTTTTAGGCTCTTGTCAGTGAGGACAGCCGTCACCAGATAGAGTCGGGAGAAGGAGAGTCTCTGGCAGCGTTCCCTCAAGTCGGGTTTCCAATACTGATGGATACCATCAGACCGTGCACGGTTTTCAACCTGCAGGACACACATCCCTTCCCGCTCCACCTGGATCTCAGCTGTCCCGGGTTTCGGCACCACCTATGTCAGAAGTCTGAAATATAAACCTCACAAATACAGAGTACAAAAAGGTATTAGACTGAATCAAAGATCAGACTTGGGACACGTAGAGCCTTTTAGAAATTAGAAGTTTTACTTGCAAGGAGCAATGCAAGGAGCAATCACACACACAGGCAGTGTGAAGATGAAATGCTGGGGCAGTCCCACAGCTGCCTTCTTTATATACAATGATAGTACTCAGCAAAAAGCAGAACAACGGAATTACCACATAAGCAAAAGTATGCTCTGTACGTCTTCAAGTGTGTGTAGGAGATAAATCGCATGAACACTCTTATCGTGGGGAGAACATCTGCTTCTCCACTCAGCAAAGACAGAGAGGGGGAAACAACTCCATATATGGGCCTGCAACAAACCAGTGCTTCCGGTCAAAAAGAACATAGTTAACAGATGAAATGGTTAAATGATAACATACAACAGTCTTTTGCAGAAAAAATAAGATGCACAGGGTGTACAGGGGACGAGTCTTGATACAGCATAAAGACTTGCATATGTCAACACTCTTATCACACATCATATGAACAAACAGAAGGGTGGTGCTGCTTAGTCACTAACAGTGATTATAAGAAGAGGTACAAGTTGTATTTATGATAAATAAGAAAAAGCATCACATATAAGAATATCAATCTTCATTTCATGAGTTATTAATAAAATGATAACCATTTACATACATATATACAATTTTCCAACACGTGGAATCCTTATTGAGAGAAAAGTTGGATATTCCCCAAACCACCGACTTGAAGATAGAAAGGGCGCACCGTACATTAGCCCCTAGGCCGGCGGCGGAAGTGCCTCCACGATCGGTGGTGGTGAAGTTTTCCAACTCCAGAATAAAAGAAGAGGTTGTAAGACTGGCTTGGCAGAAAAAAGGATTTATGCACCAAGAGAGAAATGTTTTCGTGGAACACGATTACGCCCCGGAGGTCCTTAAAAAGCGTCGGGAATACAACGACGCTAAAAAGGTATTACGAGAGAAAAAACTGTGCTTCCAGACACCATTTCCGGCGAAGCTGCGGGTTTTCTACGGCGATGAGACGTGTCTCTACAACTCGGCGGCAGAAGCAACCACGGATATGGCGAGAAGAGGGCTCCCGGTAACGGTGTATAAACCCGCAGCAGACCCGATCGAAAGAATCAAGGCTCAAACGTGGTCCACACAGAGGCCCTCAAAATCCACGGGCCAGCAGCGGGAAACCCAGCGCCAGAGCTACAAGGAAAAACTGGCCGTTTACAGGAGGGAATAACGATATTTTTAGTCAATCTGCACATCCAACCCCCCTCCTACAAGGTAACAAACATTAAAGGAGATGCAGAATCTGCAAGTGGTAAAACATTTCATGGAACAGTCATAATATTAGAAACAAATAAGTCTTTAAAAAAAAACAAACAAAAAAAACTTGTTAAAATAGAAATGTGACAATGAACCACGTGATCTCTCCACACTAGCAGATACTGTATTAACGTGAATGTTTGCTGTGATGGTGGTGGGAGGGTGCACACAATTTCATAGGGTATAGGCATATTAAAAAAAAAAAAAATTCATTACAAGTTCAGATTGGGATCTGAAATTCACGTTAAAAACATGGGACAACTTACAGGGGTAAGAGAGGGCCCTCAGCACGTAACGGAATCTGAGGAATTTCCCTCAGAGCCTACACACCATCAAGGCTCTTCTAGGGTCACTAAAAAGACCTCAGCTCAGGAAGTTCTTTTGTCAGTTTTTTGTTTTAAAGTTTTATACACTATGTTCTTAATGTTTTTTATGTTCTTAATGTTCTTTCAGTTTCTGAGTAGCATAAAAGAGGGCCACCACACTGTTATACTAAATAAGACAACACAATGGAGAAACAGGGTGTAACCAAAATATTCTCATATAATGTAAAAGGGATCCTGAATCCAGTTAAAAGATCCAAGATTCTAGGCAAAATGAAAAAAGACAAAGCAGGAATAATATTTTTTACAAGAAACCCACCTAACAGACGTGGAGCACACTAAACTCAATAGACAAGGGTTTAAAATGATCTCTTCATCTTTATATAAGTCAGGGAGGAGGAGGAGGGGAGTAGCGACATTGATCTCAACCAAAATTATATTTGAAAAAAAATCAGAACACAAAGATAAAGAAGGGAGATACAGTTTGGTACTTGGGCGGCTAGAGGGAGAAGATATCACCCTGCTGAATGTATATGCACCTCCAGGGGCTAACTGGAAATTTTATAAAAATGTATTTGACCTAATGATAACTAAAGCCCAAGGTTTAGTGATATGTGTTGGAGACTTCAATCTAAGACTGAATCCATACTGGGATGCATCAGGTAATTCTCCACATCAAAATAACACTGAAAGTAGGAAAACTCAGATGCTACTAAAAGAAATGGGAATCTGTGATGTGTGGAGGGAATTCAACCCCAGTGTAAAAGATTATACATTTTACTCAGCACCACATTCATCATACTCAAGGATTGACTATTTTTTTATGTTTAATAGAGACATTGGAAGAGTAAAAACATGTAAAATAGGACTGATGGATCTCTCTGACCACAGCCCGATCTATATGGACTTAAGTATCCAAAAATACACAAATAATACATTTTCTTGGAGGTTAAATTCAAATGTGCTGAAAGGACCACTGAAAGATGAATTGGAATCAGATATTCTCAGATATTTGGAAGAAAATGATAATGGAGAAGTATCCCCTTTAATACTGTGGGACACATGCAAAGCTGTAATAAGGGGAAAGATTATTGCAAAACTGGCAATCCAAAAGAAACTGAGACAAGAAAAACTAACCACATTAAGAGTCAGAACTTAAGAACCTAGAAAAAGAGCACAAAGACAACACTCATTCTAATGACTCGCTCAAAATTAAGGAAATTAAAAAAACAAATAAATGAGATCTACACAACAGAAATCCAGAAGAAACTTACATTTCTGAAACAAAAACACTATGAAGCAGGCAGCAAATCAGCAAAATTACTGGCCTATAAATTGAGGAAACAACAAACGGAGAGAGCAATCTACAAAATCAGAGACCCAGTATCAAAGGAAATAAAATTCAGAATTCAGGATATTCTTAAAAGCTTCGAGAACTACTATAAGAACTTGTACTCCCTCAAAAAAACATAAAAACGCATCCGAAGCATTCCTAAACACATTAAACCTTCCCCAACTTACTGAGTCTCAAAATAAAACACTACTGTCAGAAATACAGCCTAAAGAATTAGAAAAAGCAATTATGAAACTTAAAGCTAACAAATCCCCAGGAGCAGATGGCTATACAACAGAGTGGTACAAAACCTTTAAACAGCAACTATCTCCTCTCCTCCTGAAAACATTTAATTATGTCCTCCACACAGGGGAAATCCCCCCCCCCCTCCTGGAGAGCAGGGGTCATTAAACCTGAAAAGGATAAACTAGTCTGCTCCAACTACAGACCAATCAGTGTGTTAAATCAGGACTATAAGCTTTTTACCAGTATCCTTGCCAAAAGGTTAGAAAATATACTGACGGACTTAATTCATTTAGACCAAACAGGTTTTATAAGACAAAGACAGACACAAGACAACATTAGACGCACTTTACACATAATTCATCATATAAAAAAATATAACTTAAATGCAGCCATATTGGGATTAGATGCTGAAAAAGCATTTGATTCAGTTGACTGGTCTTTCCTATATAGAATCTTATCCAGTTTCAATTTTCATAACAACTTCATTAGAACTATCCAGGCATATAAAAAACCAACAGCTAAAATAAGGATTAATGGTAAATTATCATCATCTTTTGAGCTGGAAAGAGGATGTCGTCAGGGCTGCCCCTTGTCTCCACTGCTCTTTGCAATCTTCATAGAACCTCTGAGCCAATGGATAAGACAGAATCAAAAAATTCAAGGTATTACACTTGGTCAGAAGGAACATAAAATAGCACTCTTTGCTGATGACATTTTAATATACCTGGGGCAACCGGACACCTCTTTTCCAGAACTAATCTCAGTTTTTTCAGAGTATGGAGATTTATCAGGGTGCGAACTAAACATGCATAAAACCCAAGTTTTAACATTCAACTATGACCCAAATCAATATTTACTAAGCAAACTCAAAACTAACTGGGAGATGGAATCTATGAAATATCTGGGGGTCAATATCCCGAAACAACTCAACAAAATTATAACACTAAACTATGATCCACTGGTGGCAAAAATAAAATCTGATCTAGCAAGATGGAATATGATACCATTCTTGGGTACTGCACAAAGAATTGAAGCAGTCAAAATGAATATACTTCCATGTCTTCTATACCTTTTCCAAACAATACCGGTAGAACCTCCCAAAAAAACATGGCAAGAACTGGACAGAAGGATCTCAAGATTCATATGGCAGGGCAAGAGACCTAGAATCAGATATAGAACCCTACAGCTAAACAAAGACACAGGTGGGCTCGCGCTGCCAAATATCAGGGACTATTTTAAAGCCGCACAAATTAAAACTTTAGTAGAGATATGTAACCCAGTCTACACTGCACAATGGAAGGAGATGGAATGCCAAATAACAAGTGACATCCCCCTACAGGCGATAATAGGGAACAATGCCTTACCTAAACTTTTGAATAACACTTAACCCGTGGATAGAGACCCCGCTAAAAATTTGGTTTAAGATAGTCAGAGAGAATCAAACTAAAGAACCCTATCGATTTCTGCAATGGATTGCCTATGATCAAGACTTTACTCCTAATAAAACAGACACTAGATTTAAAAAGGGGAAAGAGAACGGACTGATAAAATATTACGATTTTTTTAAAGGGCAAATTTTAAGAAGTTGTGAAGATTTGAAAAAACAAGGTCTAATAAATCAAGACCTTTGCAGGTTCTTTCAGCTTAGACACCACATAAACAGTATACTTAAAAAGGAGGACTTGGAAAGGGCCCAGTCAGGTGTTCTGAAGATCTTCTTCATGGCATATGAAGGAATCCCAGGGATCAGATACATTTCTAAAATATACCAAGGTCTTCAAGACTTAAAAGGAGACAACACATCATATATAAAAGAGAGATGGGGAAAAAGAGGGGAATTTCACTTTACAACTGGAAATATGGGAAAAGCTAAATAAACAACAATGGAAAAGTACCTCATCCCTGCAGTGGAGAGAATTTGGATGGAAAAATTTGGTAAGATTTTTCAGAACACTTGCACAAAACAAATTTACTCATAAGGGGTTGAATTGTTGGCACTTGTGTGGTGAAGAGACTGCAAATCATTTTCATGTGTTTTGGTCATGCCCAGTTATCCACCAATATTGGACCAATGTACAGACAATATTGGGGAAAATATTCAAAGTAACAGTTCCCTTTTCTTTTGTAACTTTGTATTTGGGTTTACTACCGGATTCACTGGAAAGACGAGGAGAAAAATACTTATTCACTGTTTTAATATTGGCAAGTAAAAAAGCCCTAACTAAAAAATGGATGTTGAAGGACTGTCCTACACCTGAAGATTGGATTAACGTGATCCAAGACATTTACTCGATGGAAAAGTTGACATTCGCACTGAGACAGGACATGGATGGGTTCTTGAACTTTTGGCAACCCTGGATCGCATATGTGTCTTCCATTAGATCTAATCTTTGACAAATACCATTTCAATATTGGCACCGCTCTTTGTTCCAACGCTACTCAGATGCTCTTTTATTTTTACTTTTTTTTTTTTTTTTTACTTTTTTTTTTTGTTTTTTGCTCTTTTGTTCTGTTTTTTTTTGTTCTTTCTTTAATTTCACTTTTTCTTTCACTTAAAAAAAGGGGGTGTTGTAATAATTATTCTTCCAATGTTGTCAAAAAACAAAAAAAAGGGAACATGTGATGAAAATGTAAACAATGCAATGCTGTAATGACGTGTATACCCTTTACAAAAACTTAAATAAAAAAAAAAAAAAATTGAAAATCAGAGATAAGAAAACTAAAACTCCAGGAAGAAATTGAATTGCTCAGATGGCCAGCATATGATCCTGACTTTCTGCCCACCTCACATGATTTTAGATTTAGACAGTGGACATTCAGGGGCCTTACTGCAGCGTGTACAATGTATGAGAAATCAAACCTAATGTCATTCGATACTCTACGCAGGAAATACAATCTGGAGAAGCAAGATTTTTTTAGATACTTGCAGCTTCGCGACTTCATTAATAAAAGGGTACAAAGCAGTAATATCAAAGAACCTTCATTATTTCTTAATATTTTTATTAATGCATATAAGTCAACAAGTCTTAAAAACCTTATTAGTAAGTTATACTGCAGTTTAATGACACTTAAAACAGACTCAACAATATATATAAAGCAAAAGTGGGAAAAGAAAATGAACATTGTAATAACTGATGACATGTGGTCAAGGGTTTGGGAGGTGCAATCCTCATCCACCAACTCCGGCACCTGGAGGGACTTTTGCTGGAAGACTCTTATTCGTTTTTTCATAACACCCAATCAGAAATCCAAGTACAGTGGAGTTCCTGCACACTGCTGGAGAGAATGTGGGGAAACAACAGCAGACCATGGGCACGTATTCTGGTCTTGCCCACACATTCAGCCTTTCTGGATAGACGTAGCAAAAGTCATTTCTAAGGCACTGGACTTTAATATCAGCTGCTCTTTTATTTTGTTATTCCTTGGATGTTTCCCTGACAAGCTGACTGCAGATGATACTTATCTCCTGAAAATCTTTTTGGCATCAGCCAAAAAGGCTATAACAAAAGTGCTGGTTACAAAAACAGCCCCCCACACTGAACCTTTTCACCTCTATAATAGACAATATAAGGTCCATGGAGCGCATGACCCATACCCTACGACTCCAAGAGGAGCTAGGAAAAAGACGTTGGAAAAAATGGCTGGAATTCACAGGATGTGACAGTACTTATTAATATGCGGATTCGGAATTGTATATTTTTATTGTATCTGATTTGTACCATATTAATCATCCCATGACCTCATATGTTTGTGTTTTTATAATTGAAAAACATTCATAAATAAAAAGTTTCAAAAAAAAAGAAGACAGCGTGCCTTTATCAACCACCAAAGTTCCAATTATCAACATCACTACCAGAAGAGATCAGCATTGGTACAGAGCCACTAGTCAAGTGCAAGACTTTCAAGTACGTAGGGAGTACTGTTTCAGAGAATGCTAGGCTGGAGGATGAGCTATCTCTCAGAATAGGAAGAGCGAGCGCTGTGTTTGGAAACTTGAGGGAGAGGCTGTGGAACAATCAACATGTGTCAATCCGTGTGAAATGCAAAGTGTACAGAGCGACAGTACTGGCTACTCTATTGTATGGTGCTGAAACTTGGACTGTCTACAGAGTGCAGGTGAAGAAACTCCATGCGTACATGATGAGACACCTTCGAGCCATAATGAATATCTCATGGAAAGACAAGATAACCAACATAGAAGTGTTGAAATGAGCTGGTCTACCATCAATGGAGGACATGCTAATACAGATGAACCTGAGATGGCTCGGACATGTTGAGAGAATGGACCACCAGCGTCTCCATCGGCAGTTACTCTACTCACAGTTATGCAAGGGCAAACGCAATCAGGGTAGACCAGGGCTCAGATTTAAAGACACTGTAAAAAGAAACTTGAAGAAGTTGGACATAGACAGGAGTTCCTGGCAGCAGAACGCCAAGGACAGAGCTGTGTGGAGGAATCTGATCAGACCTAAATGAAACAGTCATTGTTGCCCACGGCAGACTGCTATGATGATGTTCAGAATTTTATAGAATATCAGCTGTGGCTATACCACTGCTTGTACTAGCATGTTTTTTTTTAAATAACTAAGGCACTTCAACACAAACCTTTATTTTGTAAAAAAACAAAAAAACAAAAAAAAAACAGTGAGCAAAGTTAAGAGAACAGTAATCACTGTGTCAGAAGAAAAGATTTAAACAATGTTTTTTTTTCAGGGCTATAGGATTAAAAAATTAATAGGAAGTGTAGAGGCCCTTGCTTTGAATGACTTCAGCACATCTGCGCCCACAGGACATCACTAGTTTCTCACACGGCTCTGGTTTGGGGGACAGGATTATGTGGAGACTCAGTGGGGAATTAGTTTAGCATTGCAGCTGGAATTGCTCGCCAGTTCACTGCTGAACAGAGCAAGGATCTATTACCGTTGAAGACAATTTGGACTCAAAGCTCACTCTGCAGTGACCAAACCTCTCATCAGCAGAAAGAATAAAAAGGGTAGACTTGCCTTTGCTGAGGAGCATGTTGTGTGGACAGAGGAGAACTCGTCCAAAGTGCACTTCAATGATGAGAGTAAATTCAATTTATTTGGGTCTGATGGGAAACAATATGTTTGGCGTCAAACTGGGGAAAGACTGAGCCCATAGTGTGTAAAGAAGTCAATTAAATTTGGAGGAGGAAGTGTCATAATTGGGGGATGTTTTCTGCAGCAGGAGCATGGCCTCTTGTACAGCTACATGGCACGGTGAATACAGATGTTTGTGAGCCTCCTTCCTTCACTGCAGTTGTCTCCCAATCAGCCCGCAATTTTTATGCAAGACGATGCCCCCGTCACTCTGCAAAATGGGTTAAACACCTCCTTGAATCTGACAATATTGAAACAATGAAATGGCCAGCCCAGAGTCCAGATCTAAACCCCAGAGAATCTCTGGAAAATCCTTGGTGACAAAGTAATGGCTCAGAAATCCACTGCAGTTACTGAACTGTGGAAGATTGTCAACAGTGCAGGTTGATGAACATTGATATCAATCAATGTAAACTTGCCAGATTGTAGCCAGTGGCTGATTTCCATCTGTTGTCCATGGGTTACAATTTTTCCTTCCCCCATTCTATTGTGCTGAGCACCAAGCTAGAGGGCGGGAAGTACCATTTTTATATGGTCTTTGGTATGGCCTGGCCGGAGCTGGAACCCATGACCTCCCGGCTGAGGGGCAGGTGCTGTACCACTAGGCCACCACTCTGTGGTGCAAGAGACTGCAAGAAGAATGGACCAAGATCAAACCAGAGCAGTGTGAGAGACTAGTGATGTCCTGTGGGCGCAGATGTGCTGAAGTCATTCAAAACAAGGGCCTCTACACTTCCTATTAATTTTTGAATCCTATAGCCCTGAAAAAAACATTGTTTAAATCTTCTCTTCTGACACAGTAGTTAATGTCCTCTAATTTTGCTCACTTTTTTTTTTTTTTTTTTATAAACAAAATAAATGTTTGTTGAAGTCCCTTGGTTATTTAAAAAACATGCTAGTACAGCAGTGGTATAGCCACAGCTGATATTTTGTCAAATTCTGAACAATGAAGAATAACATACACTACCATTCAAAAGTTTGGGGTCACTTAGAAATTTCCTTATTTTTGAAACAAAAGCACTTTTTTTAATGAAGATAACTTTAAACTAATCAGAAATACACTCTATACATTGCTAATGTGGTAAATGACTATTCTAGCTGCAAATGTCTGGTTTTTGGTGCAATATCTACATAGGTGTATAGAGGCCCATTTCCAGCAACTATCACTCCAGTGTTCTAATGGTACAATGTGTTTGCTCATTGCGTCAGAAGGCTAATGGATGATTAGAAAACCCTTGTGCAATCATGTTAGATCTGCAATGCTGTAATTGCTGCAAATGGAGGATTCTTTGACGAAAGCAAAGTTTGAAGGAAAAAATTATTATTTCAAATACAAATCATTATTTCTAACCTTGTCAATGTCCTGACTATATTTTCTATTCATTTTACAACTCATGGTGGTAAATAAGTGTGACTTTTCATGGAAAACACAAAATAATTGTCTGGGTGACCCCAAACTTTTGAACGGTAGTGCATGTTAGAATAAATGAATAAATACATTGTTCTATAATTTTGATCTCCACTCTGTGTGTATGTGTGTGGGGGGGTTATCATAGTACAATAAAAAAAAAAAATTGTAAATTTTTTGCATTTGGATATGTAAATGCTCACACTTTTTGTGTTTAGGAAGGAGAAGCAAGTGACCCTGCCCAGTCAAGACCTAACCCTCCTCATTTTGTCCAAGGAATTATCAGTATGTTGAACAAATCATTTTGTTAGAAATGTATAGTGCCATTTGGTTTGTAGATGCTTAAACTTCCCTCTTCTGTTACAGATGATGCAGAACAGCACCAGTATGAAGAGTGGCTTCTACATACCCAGCAGTTACTCCAAATGCAGCTGAAATTTCTGGAAGAACAGATTGGAGTTCACCGCAAATCACGCAAGGCACTTTGTGCCAAGCAGCGAACTGCAAAGAAGGCTGGCAGGGAGTTTGCTGAGGCAGATGCAGAAAAATTGAAGTTAGTTACTGAAGAGCAAAGCAAAATTCAGAAACAACTTGACCAGGTTTGTAGACTGTAAATAAACTTTTAAAATACAGAAAAAAAAATTTTTAAACCAAACTTTACTAGACAATTAAATTTACAAATTCCTGTGGGGTATAACAATATTGCATATACAATTGAATTTTCCATAGAAAACAATATAGAGGCACTCTTGTATTACAAAGAAAATGCTGCTGTCATGTTGAAATGCAATCTGTTCATAACTGTGTTCTAGGTCCGCAAGCAGCAAAAGGAGCACACCAATCTCATTGCAGAGTATAGAAGCAAGCAGCAGCAACATCAGCAAAGCTCTGGTCTTCTCAGCCCAAGCCACTCTGCACAGGGAGGGCCCTCTCACATGTTTCCCAAAGTGCCCGGACAGATGATGATGGGTCAGCACCCTGGCATGATTCCACAAGGTGCGATGTCTATCAGAATGCCCCAAGGGCAACACTTTGGAGGGCCTCAACCACAGCTTCCTGGACCTCTTGGAGTCAATGCAGAGAGGGCCCCTGGTCCTCCTGGAGGTGCAGCAGGATTCTTCCCACAGGGGCCTGGAATGCAAGGTGCAGATCCCAGACTTCTTCAAGAAAGACAGCTTCAGCAAAGGATGCAAATGGCAAAACTCCAGCAACAGCAGCAGGTGATGATGGGTCAGCAACCAATGGCACATCCTAATCAGCCATCAGGTTTAATTACACAACAACAGTCTGGTATGATGGGGAACCAGCTTATGGCCCAACAGCAGGTAAACACTCAACAAGGAATGTTGGCCAATCAGGCTAATCAGCAAAACATGGTACAGGTTCCACAGGGAATGATTGGAGGTCAGTCTGTTGCTCCACCCACACAGAACCTTGTTGGAGGTCAGTCCATGAACCGTCCTCAAGCCATGGGATCAACTCAAACAGGTATTATGGGCAGTCAGCCAGTTCCACCATCACAGCAACAGAGGCCTCAGATAATGGGTCCACAGGGTTTGGTTCGACCTCCAGGTCATCTTAGCCTTAGGAGTCCCCAGACCCATTTGACTATGCAACAACAAAACATATTGGCCCAAAGAATGCTTGCATCTCAAAACGTCACAAAGAATCTTGCCAGTTTTCAGCAGCAGCAAATAGCACAACAAAGGCCACCAACACAGCTGATTAGTCAGTCTAGCCAAGAGCAGGGAGGGCTCTCCCAACCCTCAACCCCTCAGATGGGCTCATCTCCTTCAGCAGGAAGTAACACACCCCAACCACAGGGCTCTATAGACGGTCAAAATTCAGCAACCAAAGATGATGGAATCCTCAGCCCTGATTCAAGAACACCTACACAGCAAGGGGAGCCCTCCACTCCCAAGCAGATCTCCCAGCTAAGCTCTGCTAATGATCATCAAACTGGTATGGGCCATCATCAGTTAAAATTGCAACAGCATCAAAACCAGGCTTATATAAGCCACCATCAACAGTCGAATCTACAGGCTGTACATGAGCAACAAACAGATTTAGTTGGTAATCAGCAAACTGGTGTCCTACAGCAACAAAAAATTCCACTCCTTCTGCAAAGGCAAGGTTCACTCAGTGCTGACAAACCCACTTTAGTGTCTGTTAAAGAGGAACGGAAATCAACTGATTTTCAAGCTCAGCCACAGCTAACCATTCAAAATCCCACACAGCAGTTACAGCATCCCAATATGCAGCAGCAGATGATGGGTCAAAACCATCCAGGGCAGCCACAACATATTGCAGTGGGTCATAATCAGCAGCAAGCTATGATTGCCCAACAGCAGAAACAACAGGCGATGATGGGGATGATGAGAGCCCAGCAACAAGGGATGATGATTCCGAGACCAGGTGTTCCTCCTGGACAGATCCGCACACCTATCAACATTCAGGCTATTATTGCTCAGAATCCTCAGCTCCGCAGCCTTCCCCCAAACCAGCAAATACAGCACATCCAGGCCATGATTGCACAGCGGCAGCTCCAGCAGGGATCAATGCTGCGAATGTCACTAGGTCAGCAACAAAATCAGCCGAGGCCACAGGTCTCTCAGGTTGGGCAGCAGATGATGGGAATGGAAGGTCATCAGATGTCATATGGCAATCAACACCATCCAGGCATGATGGGCCAACAGCCTGGTGGCGTTCCACAGATGCAGCAAGCCCAGATGGTCCCCACACAGCCACAAGTAGGTGAGATGATGCAGCAGCATATAAGAAGCCAGGCACCAGTGCCACGTTCCCCAATGGACCAGGGCCGCATAGTGAGTCCAGCGTCCCCACGTCAACCACTACCTAACTCTCCCGGGGATCCACAACGGCATTCCTTTAGTCAAGCTATGGTTATGCGTTCACCCACTCCCAACCAAAACCAACAACAGGCACTAATAGCTGCTGCAGCTGGCCGTATTCCAGGCTCTCCATCCCACGCATATTCTCCAAGAGGCCCCTTTGGCATGAGCCCTGCCCACCCAGCCTCACCGCATTCATCCCATGTGTCCTCGCCTTCTGTAGGTGACAGCAAGGCTGGGAGGGGCAGTCCATACAGCCAGGTCAAGGCATCTCCTCTCAGGTCACCCAGAGCCAAGAGTCCACTAGATTGTCCAGGACTTAAAGTAGAAACTCAGGCAACAGGCAGTGAAACATCTTCAGCAGTGTCGGTTATCACTAATGGGCCACAGAAGGGAATGAATACTCAACAGCAGTTACAGCAGGTCACAGACAGTCAAGTTTCTCACACACAGCAAGGGGAGCTCTGCAAGATGACGATCCAGAACATCAAACAGGAACCGAGGGAAGCGCAGTGTGATGGTCAAACAGAGGCACATCCTGGGGCTGTAAAGCGAGAAGCAACAGATGACATAATTGCTGCTGGTAACAACAACTGCTTTATTAATGCGGGAAATGAGGCGAGAGACCCTCTGACCCAAAGTCCTAGATCTGAGACTGGGCAGCAATTACTACAGAAACTCCTGAGAACCAAGAACATTCAACTTGACGCTCAGAGGCCTTCTGACGGCATCCACAATGAGATCAATGGTCACATTAACAGCAAACTGGCAATGCTTGAGCAAAAACTTCAGGGGACTCCACGAAACATGGAGGTAAGTTTCCCTTATGTACATTCACTTTTTTTGTCCTCGTTTTGTTAGCAGGAGCACTTAAGAAATGTTTTAATTTTTTCTTCGTTACAGGATTTGCAATCTATAACAAAAAGGGCTCCTGTACAAAAGCCAAAGCGCCCTTATAAGGCAGCTGCAGACCGGGGGCCTAATGCACGGAAGAAAAATAAAAAGGAAGAAGCTGGAAAAAGTGCTGAAGCCCTGATAAAACAGCTCAAACAGGTACTTCAATGAAAAAACATTTTCTTTATATTTTCCTCCCTGATAGTTGGAATTTTTTTGTACAATAATGGTCTTTTACCCTTTAGGGTCTCTCTCTGCTGCCCTTGATGGAGCCTTCGATCACTGCCAGCCTAGATCTCTTTGCTCCTTTTGGAAGCAGCCCAGCCAATGGAAAAGCTCAGCTCAAAGGCTCGTTTGGAAATGCAGTGCTGGACAATATCCCAGACTACTATTCTCAGTTACTTACTAAGGTATAACTAAGATACCCATGCACCGCCAATTTTTTATTGTGGATTGATGCTACTTTTTGACTGAACCTTTCAAAAACTCAAATAACAAGCGCATTCTCTGTCTTTACAGAGTAACCTCAGCAACCCCCCTACTCCTCCATCTTCACTGCCTCCTACTCCGCCACCATCGGTACAACACAAGCTACTGAACGGGGTCACTCCTGGAGAGGACCTTCCTGATGGTCAGCGAAAAACAGAACCAGCCAAGGAACCAATGGGTAAATGGATCACAGTGTATGATTTTCAGTTATGCAGTAAGGTGTAAATGCTGCGTACTGTAATGTTGTAATTTCTCTGCAGATTCAGCTACAGAGGAGGTAAAGAGTGTGGATATTCTTGCTGCTCTCCCCACTCCACCACATAACCAGAATGAAGACATCAGGTACGATAAGTGAATTACCTTTTATCAACCAGAATATTTTTGAAAGTGGCTATAAAGGTTTAAATTGTCTTAAAAAGGATGGAGAGTGATGATGAGGATGCTTCAGAAAGCATCATACCTGCATCATCCCCTGAGAGTAATGTCGGAGAAGAAACTCCTCGTTTTCCAAAACTGCGGGAGCCTAAAGAAGAGGAGACGGAGAGGGCAATATCTCCCATCATACCAGTCATTCCCCGCACTGCAATACCAGGTATCACCTTTGACAGTTACATTCAAAATGATGATACTGATGAATGACATTGTTGCTGTATTAGCAGACTATCCTTTGATTTGTTGAGGCACTTTAGTCAAGAGGAAATCTTATAGAAATGGGTTGTTTTAGTTTTTTCAAGTCATACTTTTACCGTTTGAATTAATTTTTATTGTATAAATGTAGACAAAGGTTGAATTTGTGTTATTTGTTTTAGCATTCACAGAAAACAAATCACTGGAAATGCCTGACAGCAAAGATTCCACACCCAACCACTGGGATAAGACCAAAAACAATGAGGTGTCTGTTACCTTCTCATTGTCCCCTGCAGCAGCAAAGGTACTAAAGCATTTACCGTTATTATATCCTTTAAAAATTCTTTGTGTATCCCATTTATATTGACAAACCCCAAACTGACTCTTTACAGAAACTAAGTCACGTTATGATGGCAGTGACCCAGTTGCTCAAGATCCGGATGCCAGCTTCTTACGAGGTCACTTTACCTCCTCCAGTCGCTGACATGCCAGGGGTGGATGGACCAGGAAAAGGCCCCCAGTCGGGTAGATTAGATTTGTTAATTTAGATTGCTTTGATATCTTATTGAATTAGGATATTCATTATATGTGTTCATCATAACAATTGGATTCTGCTTCAAATCAATTCTTGTGACAATCTGTCTCACAAAATGTTCTGCACCTTTTTTTAACCTGTTTTGTGTACATTACATTACACCTTATTTTTTCATTCTCGTGACGCCAGTCTCTCTATAATAGTTTATCTTATTATTACAGCAGGTTGTCTTGACTGACAACACTGACATTTCTCTCAAACAGGAATTCTGGAGTGGAAGTTTGTTGATCGTGTTATGTCCGTCATATGTTGCAGGTGTCGTGTGTACAAAGGACAGTGCTTCACCCAGTCAGGATGAGTGGCTACGGCAGTTTGATGTCTCTCTACCTGGCTGCACTTTAAAGAAACAAGTTGACATTCTGTCACTCATTAAACAGGTAGGCCCCTAAAGTTTTTTAGGAGTCATGTGAATTGATTTTCATTGATATGTCCTAAAAATGTCAATCCCATTTGTGCACTTTTCTCTCAGGAATTCTCAGAGAAAGATGACAAACCAGTCCAGCACTGTTACACAACGAATGTAAATGACTTGGATGTGCGCCACCTTCCTGTTATACCGGTAGAAGAGTCTCCTCCTCCATCGCCATCTCCTCCTCAGCCTTCCCCATCTTTGCCACAAACAGCAACAGCCAGTGAAACTGAACTATCCAAAAAGTCACCTTCACCATCCCCCACTCCTTCCAGTCCCACCAACATCCAGACCAAGACTGAGCCTGAACAGGATGTTGATCCTCCATCCGATGCTGCTCAGTCAGCTGATGTCAAAGAGTGTGATGTTGCTGCACCAGAGTGTGAAACCGCAGAAGCAGCTGCAGGATTGTTGACTGATGCTACTGCTCCTAGTGAAGATCATCTGGACAATGTGGTCAAAGAGGAGGACATGGTCACGGATCAAGCTCAGCCTGCTACAGATTCTCCCAACACCATGGAGGCATTGCATAAAGCTGTCAAGCAAGGCAGGCCTCTCTCTCCTGACGAGGAAGTGGTGCTCCCCAAAGTGAAAAAATGGAAGGGGATTCGCTGGAAGCGCCTTCAAATTGTCATCACGATACGCAAAGGTGGGTCTAAAAAAGAAAGCAGCCGTGAGGTGTCGGAGTTAATGGAACGCCTCCGCATTACCCTTCGGCCAGAAAAGCTGCCTCGGGATAAACGCAAATGCTGCTTCTGCCACGAGGAAGGTGATGGTGCCACGGATGGGCCTGCTCGGTTGCTTAACATTGATGTGGACCTTTGGGTACATCTTAACTGCGCTCTATGGTCCACGGAGGTGTACGAGACACAAGGAGGTGCGCTAATCAATGTGGAGGTGGCTCTACGTCGTGGGTTGCGCACCCTCTGTGCGTACTGCCAGAAAACCGGTGCCACCAACAGCTGCAACAGGCTGCGCTGCCCGAATGTGTACCACTTTGCCTGTGCTATCCGGGCACGCTGCATGTTCTTCAAGGATAAGACCATGTTGTGCACCCAGCATAAACTGAAGGGCCCTAGTGACGACGAGCTCAGCACATTTGCCGTGTTGCGCCGCGTCTACATCGAGCGTGATGAGGTAAAGCAGATTGCTAGCATCCTGCAGCGAGGTGACCGTATCCACTTGTTCCGTGTTGGCGGCCTCATCTTTCACGCCATTGGCCAGTTGCTTCCTTCCCAAATGGCCAACTTCCACTCACCCACTGCCATCTTTCCTGTTGGATACGAGGCAACGCGCATCTACTGGAGCACACGAGTGCCCAATAAGCGATGCCGATACCGCTGCCGAATCGGTGAAGACGATGGCTGCCCCCTGTTTGAAGTGCGCGTTCTGGAGCATGGCATGGAGGATTTGCATTACCGTGACACCACTCCTGAGGGTAAGACAACTGCTTTGTCAGCATGAAACTTACAAGTGTTGCTTTTCAAATAACTGGAACAGAAGCTGAATGTAGTTGTTTTGTCTGTAGGTATCTGGGACCGGGTGGTTAAGCAGGTGGCTAAACTCAGAGAAGACTCATCCATGTTGAAACTGTTTACTGAACATCTGAAGGGAGAGGAGATGTACGGCCTCACAGTTCACGCTGTGATGCGAATCACTGAGTCGGTAAGAGCTGGCAGCCTGATGAAGTAACAGTTTGTGTCCCATTTATTTTGTCTTTTTCTCCAAGTTAGAATTGAAAGCCTAGATTCGATTTCATGCATGGGAGGTGGACAGCGCCAGACTTTAAAATGTGTCTCAATATCATGGCTAGTCTACTATAATACAGCTGTTTTACTGTACACATGAGTACATGAGTGTGATTTATGTTGCTCATTTCTGTTTTAGTTGCCTGGAGTGGAGAACTGCCAGAATTACCAGTTCCGATATGGCCGGCATCCATTAATGGAGCTCCCTCTCATGATTAATCCTACTGGCTGTGCTCGCTCGGAGCCGAAGGTCCCCACCCAGTGCAAGAGGTAGAAACTTAAATGACAAAAATGCGGGACTTTACAGGAACACCGAGACACATAGCTTGGTTAATGCTTTTAAGGATTATTGAAGAGGGTTGACAACAGTATTTTAATGCTCTGTGCAGTTGTGAAACAACACAGAACAGATGCTCAATGATTTCTTTATAATCTCTAATGAAAATTGTAGGGTTTATCCTTCACAAAGCAGCCCATTAGAAATTTATACACTTGTTTTTGTTAGTTTCTCTACTCTATATGCAACAAAAAAAGAACACAAATAAAGACCATTACTTAAATACAGTGGGGCAAAAAAGTATTTAGTCAGCCACCAATTGTGCAAGTTCTCCCCCTTAAAAGATGAGAGAGGTCTCCAATTTTCATCATAGGTATACCTCAACTGCGAGAGACAAAATGAGGAAAAAAAAATCCAGAAAATCACATGGTCTGATTTTTAAAGAATTTATTTGCAAATTATGGTGGAAAATAAGTATCTGGTCAATAACAAAAGTTCATCTCAATACTTTGTTATACAGTGATCCCTCACTTATCGCGTTTAATGGGGACCAGAACCGACCACGAAAAGTGAAAAACCGTGAAGTAGCGTCACCCCCCCCCCCAAAGGGCGTCACAAGCACTATTTTGCACAAAAAGGCACAAGAGAACAGCGAAAAGTGCCACTAAGCAACACGAGCGATAAAGAACAATGAATTCGGTCTTCCTTCGCTGGGTATGGGCGCTCGGCAGGGAGAGAAGCTGGGTAAAACGTCTCGGCCAATCAGCTTGCGAGATTCCCGAGCGGTGAAGAGGTGGGCGGAGAGGAGTGGAGCGGTGGTCAGAGAGGTGGATTTTGAGTTGTGCGGGCTCTCCGTGTTGATACCTGATGTTCTAATGTAGTCTCCCCGCCTTCTGCTAGCGCCCGAGCAACTTTCGTGCCATTTTTTTCTCAATTTTGAATTTTTGATGAATATTTTTGAAAAATCCGTGATGCACTGAGGGTGCGAAAGGTGAAACGCGAAGTAGCGAGGGATCACTGTATACCCTTTGTTGTCAATGACAGAGGTCAAACGTTTTCTGTAAGTTTTCACAAGGTTTTCACACACTGTTGCTGGTATTTTGGCCCATTCCTCCATGCAGATCTCCTCTAGAGCAGTGGTGTTTTGGGGCTGTCACTGGGCAACATGGACTTTCAACTCCCTCCAAAGATTTTCTATGGGGTTGAGATCTGGAGACTGGCTCGGCCACTCCAGGACCTTGAAATGCTTCTTACGAAGATACTCCTTCGTTGCCCGGGCGGTGTGTTTGGGATCATTGTCATGCTGAAAGACCCAGCCACGTTTCATCTTCAATGCCCTTGCTGATGGAAGGAGATTTTCACTCAAAATTTCACAATACATGGCCCCATTCATTCTTTCCTTTACACGGATCAGTCGTCCTGGTCCCTTTGCAGAAAAGCAGCCCCAAAGCATAATGTTTCCACCCCCATGCTTCACAATAGGTATGGTGTTCTTTGGATGCAACTCAGCATTCTTTCTCCTCCAAACACGACAAGAAAGTTCTATTTTGGTTTCATCTGACCATATGACATTCTCCCAATCCTCTTCTGGAACATCCAAATGCTCTGTAGCAAACTTCAGATGGGCCTGGACATGTACTGGCTTAAGCAGGGGGACACGTCTGGCACTGCAGGATTTGAGTCCCTGGTGGCGTAGTGTGTTACTGATGGTAGCCTTTGCTAGTTTGGTCCCAACTCTCTGCAGGTCATTCACTAGGTCCCCCCGTGTGGTTCTGGGATTTTTGCTCACCGTTCTCGTGATCATTTTGACCCCACGGGGTGAGATCTTGCGTGGAGCCCCAGATCGAGGGAGATTATCAGTGGTCTTGTATGTCTTCCATTTTCTAATAATTGCTCCCACAGTTGATTTCTTCACACCAAGCTGCTTACCTATTGCAGATTCAGTCTTCCCAGCCTGGTGCAGGTCTACAATTTTGTTTCTGGTGTCCTTTGACAGCTCTTTGGTCTTGGCCATAGTGGAGTTTGGAGTCTGACTGTTTGAGGTTGTGGACAGGTGTCTTTTATACTGATAACGAGTTCAAACATGTGCCATTAATACAGGTAATGAGTGGAGGACAAAGGAGCCTCTTAAAGAAGAAGTTACAGGTCTGTGAGAGCCAGAAATCTTGCTTGTTTGTAGGTGACCAAATACTTATTTTCCACCATAATTTGCAAATAAATTCTTTAAAAATCCTTCAATGTGATTTTCTGGGGGGGGGGTTTTCTCATTTTGTCTCTCATAGTTGAGGTATACCTATGATGAAAATTGGAGACCTCGCTCATCTTTTAAGTGGGAGAACTTGCACAATTGGTGGCTGACTAAATACTTTTTTGCCCCACTGTACATTATTTGAGGCACTGTAGACATTTTTTGGCAAATCCCCATGTTCTAATGTGTATATCCTTAAGGTGCATTCACACCAAATGTGAACAGGCGAATTTTTCACACGGCACGATTAGAGATGCAGACAGGCGAAGTTGTCTTTAAAACTTCTGCAGCTGTGTTCAACCTGCTGTGGAAATTCCCAAAGTAACGTCATGCTTAGGTTTGCATTATCCGACTGGGGACTCACCTGAAAATGTTGTCTCAAGCCTCCAAAACTTCACAGATGATGGGTGTTTACGTTGCTAGCTTGCTAGGACATTCGTGGCCAGAAACCGTGGGTAAATTAACTCCAAAATCCCGATTCAGCTGAAGAGTTCCCGGTCCTCCTGTCTCCCAGTGAGCGAGTTTCATTTTCAAACTAGTTTACTCTGCAATGGTGACACTTTTACTCCGGTGACAGCAGAATCTCAAAGCTAGCAGATAGCTAGCTAGCTAATGCGTGGATGCGAATGCGCGACTGCGCAAATTCGTGTGTACTCGCGTCTTCCCATTCACTTTGTATGGATTTGCACCGCCTGTTCGCGTTTGGTGTGAACGCAACTTTACATGGCATAGGTTTTCATTGACTGAATGTTACATTTTCCTTTTATATCTGAAGGCCTCACACACTAAATAGCACAAGTGTGTCAAAAGCCTACCAGAGTACTTTCACCGGAGAGCTCAACACACCGTACAGCAAGCAGTTTGTCCACTCCAAGTCCTCCCAATATCGGCGCCTGAAGACCGAGTGGAAGAACAACGTGTACCTGGCGCGCTCACGCATTCAGGGCCTGGGACTGTATGCTGCCAAAGATCTGGAGAAGCACACCATGGTGATCGAGTACATCGGGACAGTCATTCGCAATGAAGTGGCAAATCGTCGTGAGAAGATCTACGAAGCACAGGTGACCAAACCTATATAGAAGGCACTGAGTCTGGGTTAGATAAGCTGGAGGTTTCCATTTTATCCACACCCTTGAAGCAGTTGAATCAAAATTTCTTTTGTTCTCATATGTAGAACCGTGGGATCTATATGTTCCGCATCAACAACGAGCAGGTGATTGATGCTACTCTAACAGGTGGCCCAGCCCGGTAAGTGTGTCTTTGATATGCTACATTACTGTCAAGTATTAAATGTTTTTTAATAACCTTTTCTTCTCCTTTTTTACAGCTACGTCAACCATTCCTGTGCCCCCAACTGTGTTGCTGAGGTTGTAACATTTGACAAAGAAGACAAGATCATCATTATCTCCAGCCGCAAGATCCCTAAGGGAGAAGAGGTACAGAAAATTAAAATGTCGACCACGACTGACACTCCTCTTGGTTTTACTTTTTTTTTTTTTTTTTTTTTTTTTTTTTTATAAATGGTGCAGTGATACAGATCATTTGCCCGCTTTTTTTTCCCACATGTCAACAACAGGGCTTCAGGGAAAGGTTTTACTTTGCTCCAAAGCGGTGTTGTTGACGTCCCAAGTGTCCAGAGGTTTATTTTTGTTCCGTTGTGGCTGCTTCAGCTTGATTTATTCAACCACCCGAAAGAGGGGAAAAAAAAAAAAATCCATTGATAGCCCCAGGAACTGTATGTGGGACCGAGACTTCTGGGGGGTGGGAGGTGCTTTTGTTTAATAAATTTTGAATGTTTTTGGTGATTTTTTTCATACAAAATTGTAACTTTTCACATAAAGCCTTCTGTTTTTATTCTGAAAAGGTGAAGAAATAAGAAGCAGCACCAGATTTAAATTAAGATTAGTCAATCAGTGGTTTTAATAATCAGTAATAATCCCAACTGAAGGTTATAATTAGATAGATACTTTATTTCGAACAAAAAATTAAAAAAACAAATGACAAGTGCGATAAAGTGACAGTATACAGTGCTCGAAAGGGAGAAGGAAGAAGTGAACACTTATTAACTCCAACTCCTCTTTTCCATAAATACAACCCATGTGAAATATATACAAATTACCTTATTTAAGACCCCAAGTAAACAATTAACTATATTTTGTACATATCAACATTAACATCCATCCATCCCAACATACATAGAGTCCATACATCAAAACCAGCCCCAAACAACACAGAATCAGAATCAGAATCAGGTTTATTGCCATTGTTCATGTAGTACACAAACTAGGAATTTGTCTCGGTACAATGCTGCAACATTAAACATGATAAGATAAGAGAAATAAACTATACATGTAATAAAGTGTAGGATAAGATTAAGTGATACTGGTCAACAGTTAAAATATATATTAGCCAGCAGCAGATACTGTGGAGAACTATATAGTGCAGTCGGTAATGCAGGAAGAAAACAGTGATGATTGACATGAGTCTGGTTGAGCTGCTGTACATGGTGCACGAGAGTCACTTAGTGTTCAGCAGTCTAATGGCAGAGGGGAAGAAGCTGTTCATGTGACGGGAGGTTTTAGTCTGGATGGACCGAAGTCTTCTACCAGAGGGGAGGGGGGCAAACAGTACATGACCAGGGTGTGAGGGATCGGCTATGATCCGGCCAGCACGCCTCCGGGTCCTGGAGATGTACAGATCCTGGAGAGATGGGAGCTTGCAGCCGATCACCTTCTCAGCAGTGCGCACGACGCGCTGCAGCCTTAGTCTGTCCCTGGCAGTGGCTCCTGCGTACCACACGGTTATGGAGGTGGTGAGGATGGACTCGATGATGGCTGTGTAGAACTGCACTAACATCTTGGTGGGTAGCTTGAGCTTCCTCAGCTGCCGCAGGAAGAACATCCTCTGCTGGGCTTTTTTGATGAGACAGAGATATACACAGATATACACAGTACTGTCCCACCTACCATTCCATAGTGTCCCAGAGTGAGCATAGTGAATCGTGCATATAAATACTACCCTTCTAACATACATGTATATTCTTTCAGCAAATAATGTTTATACCTATTTTTGAATTGATTTCTGTTTGTACATAGTTTCAGTTCCAGCTCCAGACTGTTCCACAAATCCACCCCACAGACAGATATGCACATACTTTCCTTAGTTGTTCGTACCTTAGGTTTTGTAAAGTTTAAGTCTCCTCTCAAATTATAATCATTGTCTTTTTTTTTTTTTTCTTTTTTTTTTTTTTTGAAGTCACATATTAATTATATATATATATTTTTTTTTTATTTAAGTTTTTGTAAAGGGTATACAGGTCGTTACAGCAATGCAGTGTTTACATTTTCATCACATGTTCCCTTATTTTCTGATATCTGACAACATTGGAAGATTAATTCTTACAACACCCCTTTTTTTTTTTTTTTTTAAAGTGAAAGAAAAAGTGAAATTAAAGAGAAAAAAAAACAAGAAACAAATAACAAAAAAAAACAAACAAACCAGTAAAAAACAAACAAAAAGAAAAAGTAAGTAAATAAAGATAAAAGAGCATCTGAGTAGCATTGGAACAAAGAGCGGAACCATTATTGAAATGGTATTTGTCAAAGATTAGACCTAATGGAAGACACATATGCGGTCCAGGGTTGCCAAAAGTTCATGAACATATCCATGTCCTGTCTCAGTGCGAATGTCAACTTTTCCATCGAGTAAATGTCTTGGATCACGTTAGTCCAATCTTCAGGTGTAGGACAGTCCTTCAACATCCATTTTTTAGTTAGAGCTTTTTTGCTTGCCAATATTAAAACATTGAATAAGTATTTTTCTCCTCGTCTTTCCAGTGAGTCCGGTAGTAAACCCAAATACAAAGTTACAAAAGAAAAGGGAACTGTAATTTTGAATATTTTCCCCAATATTGTCTGTACCTTGGTCCAATATTGGTGGATAACTGGGCATGACCAAAACACATGAAAATGATTTGCAGTCTTTTCACCACACAAGCGCCAACAGTTCAACCCCTTATGGGTAAATTTGTTTTGTGCAGGTGTTCTGAAAAATCTTGCCAAGTTTTTCCATCCAAATTCTCTCCACTGCAGGGATGAGGTACTTTTCCACTGCTGTTTATTTAGCTTTTCCCATATTTCCAGTTGTAAAGTGAAATTCCCCTCTTTTTCCCATCTCTCTTTTATATAAGATGTGTTGGCTCCTTTTAGGTCTTGAAGACCTTGGTATATTTTAGAAATGTATCTGATCCCTGGGATCCCTTTATATGCCATTAAGAAGACCTTCAGAACACCTGACTGGGCCCTTTCCAAAACCTCCTTTTTAAGTATATTGTTTATGTGGTGTCTAAGCTGGAAGAACCTGTAAAGGTCTTGATTTATTAGGCCTTGTTTTTTCAAATCTTCAAAACTTCTTAAGATTTGCCCTTTAAAAAAATCGTAATATTTTATCAGCCCTTTCTCCTTCCACTTTTTAAATCTGGTGTCTGTTTTATTAGGAGTAAAGTCCTGATCATAGGCGATCCATTGCAGAAGTCGATAGGGCTCTTTAGTTTGATTCTCTCTGACTATCTTAAACCAAATTTTTAGCGGGGTCTCTATCCACGGGTTAGTGTTATTCAAAAGCTTAGGTAAGACATTGTTCCCTATTATCGCCTGTAGGGGGATGTCACTTGTTATTTGGCATTCGATCTCCTTCCATTGTGCAGTGTAGACTGGGTTACATATCTCTACTAAAGTTTTAATTTGTGCGGCTTTAAAGTAAGTCCCTGATATTTGGCAGCGCGAGCCCACCTTTGTCTTTGTTTAGCTGTAGGGTTCTATATCTGATTCTAGGTCTCTTGCCCTGCCATATGAATCTTGAGATCCTTCTGTCCAGCTCCTGCCATGTTTTTTTGGGAGGTTCTACCGGTATTGTTTGGAAAAGGTATAGAAGACGTGGAAGTATATTCATTTTGACTGCTTCAATTCTTTGTGCAGTACCCAAGAATGGTATCATATTCCATCTTGCTAGGTCAGATTTTATTTTTGTCACCAGTGGATCATAGTTTAGTGATATAATTTTGTTGAGTTGTTTCGGGATATTGACCCCCAGATATTTCATAGATTCCGACTCCCAGTTAGTTTTGAGTTTGCTTAGTGAATAATGATTTGGGTCATAGTTGAATGTTAAAACTTGGGTTTTATGCATATTTAATTTGTATCCCGATAAATCTCCATACTCTGAAAAAATTGAGGTTAGTTCTGGTAAAGAAGTGTCCGGCTGCCCTAGGTATATTAAAATGTCATCAGCAAAGAGTGCTATTTTATGTTCCTTCTGACCAAGTGTAATACCTTGAATTTTTTGGTTTTGTCTTATCCATTGGCTCAGAGGTTCTATGAAGATTGCAAAGAGCAGTGGAGACAGGGGGCAGCCCTGACGACATCCTCTTTCCAGTTCAAAAGATGATGATAAATTACCGTTAATCCTTATTTTAGCTGTTGGTTTTTTATATAATGCCTGTATAGTTCTAATGAAGTTGTTATGAAAATTGAAACTGGATAAGATTCTATATAGAAAGGACCAGTCAACCGAATCGAATGCTTTTTCAGCATCTAATCCCAATATGACTGCATTTAAGTTATATTTTTTTATATGATGAATTATGTGTAAAGTGCGTCGAATGTTGTCTTGTGTCTGTCTTTGTCTTATAAAACCTGTTTGGTCTAAATGAATTAGGTCTGTCAGTATATTTTCTAACCTTTTGGCAAGGATAATGGTAAAAAGCTTATAGTCCTGATTTAGTACACTGATTGGTCTGTAGTTGGAGCACTCTAGTTTATCCTTTTCAGGTTTAGGTATAACTGCAATGACCCCTTCTCTCCAGGAGGGGGGGATTTCCCCTGTGTGGAGAACATAATTAAATGTTTTCAGGAGGAGAGGAGATAGTTGCTGTTTAAAGGTTTTGTACCACTCTGCTGTATAGCCATCAGCTCCTGGGGATTTGTTAGCTTTAAGTTTCATAATTGCTTTTTCCAATTCTTTAGGATGTATTTCTGACAGTAGTGTTTTATTTTGTGACTCCGTAAGTTGGGGAAGGTTTAATGTGTTTAGGAATGCCTCGGATGCGTTTTTATGTTTTTTGTGGGAGTATAAGTTCTTATAGTAATTCTCGAAGTTTTTAAGAATATCCTGAATTCTGAATTTTATTTCCTTTGATACTGGGTCTCTGATTTTGTAGATTGCTCTTTCTGTTTGATGTTTCCTCAATTTATAGGCTAGCAATTTTGCCGATTTACTGCCTGCTTCATAGTATTTTTGTTTCAGAAATGTAAGTTTCTTCTGGATTTCTATTGTGTAGATCTCATTTATTTGGTTTTTAATTTCCTTAATCTTGAGTGAGTCAGTAGAATGAGTGTTGTCTTTGTGTTCTTTTTCTAGGTTCTTGAGTTGTGACTCTAGTGTGATTAGTTTTTCTTGTCTCAGTTTCTTTTGGGTTGCCAGTTTTGCAATAATCTTTCCTCTTATTACAGCTTTACATGCATCCCACAGTATTAAAGGGGATACTTCTCCATTATCGTTATCTTCCAAATATCTGAGAATATCTGATTCCAATTCATCTTTCAATGGTCCTTTCAGGACATTTGAATTTAACCTCCAAGAAAATGTATTATTTGTGTATTTTTGGATATTTAAGTCCATGTAGATCGGACTGTGGTCGGAGAGATCCATCAGTCCTATTTTACATGTTTTTACTCTTCCAATGTCTCTATTAAACATAAAAAAATAGTCAATCCTTGAGTAAGATGAATGTGGAGTTGAGTAAAATGTATAGTCTTTTACACTGGGGTTGAGTTCCCTCCACACGTCACAGATTCCCAATTCTTTTAGTAGCATCCGAGTCTTCCTGTTTTGGGTGTTATTTTGATGTGGGGAATTACCAGAAGCATCCCAGTATGGATTCAGTCTAAGATTGAAGTCCCCACCACATATCACTAAACCTTGAGCTTTAGTTATCATTAGGTCGAATACATTTTTATAAAATTTCCAGTTAGCCCCTGGGGGAGCATACACATTCAGCAGGGTGATATCTTCTCCCTCTAGCCGCCCAGTTACCAAACTGTATCTCCCTTCTTTATCTTTGTGTTCTGATTTTTTTTCAAATGTAATTTTGGTTGATATCAATGTCGCTACTCCCCTCCTCCTCCCTGATTTATATGAAGATGAAGAGATCATTTTAAACCCTTGTCTACTGAGTTTATTGTGTTCCACGTCTGTTAGGTGGGTTTCTTGTAAAAGTATTATTCCTGCTTTGTCTTTTTTCATTTTGCCTAGAATCTTGGATCTTTTAACTGGATTCAGGATTCCTTTTACATTATATGAAATTATTTTGGTTACACCCTGTTTCTCCATTGTGTTGTTTTGTTTAGTATAACTGTGTGGTGGCCCTCTTTTATGCTACTCAGAAACTGAAAGAACATTAAAAACAAGAAAAACATTAAGAACATAGTGTAAAAAACTTTAAAACAAAAAGCTGTCATAAGAACTTCCTGAGCTGAGGTCTTTTTAAAGACCCTGTAAGAGCCTTGATGGAGTGAAGGCTCTGAGGGAAATTCCTCAAACTCTGTTACGTGTTGAGGGCCCTCTCTTACCACTGAAAGTAGTCCCATGCTTTTAACGTGAGTTTCAGAACCCAATCCAAACTTGTAATTATTTTATTTTTTTTTTTTCCTTTTATGCCTAAACCCTGTGAAATTGTGTGCACCCTCCCACCCCCATCACATCAAACATTCACGCAAAAACAGTATTTGTTAGTATGAGGAGAACATGTGGATTATTGTCACATTTCTATTTTAACAAGTTTTTTTTTTTTTATTACAAAGACTTATTTGTTTCAAATAATATGATTGTTCCATGAAATGTTTTACCACATGCTGAATATGCATCTCCTTTAATGTTTGTTACCTTGTATGAGGGGGGCTGGATGTGCGGATTGATTCAAGAGAAAAAAAAAAAAAAAAAGGTCGCTATTCCAACCTGAAAACGGATAGTTTATCCGCGACGCTCTGGTGCTGGGTTTCCCGCTGCTGGTCCGTGGATTTTGAAGGTCTTTGTGTTGTCCATGTTTGCGTTTTGATCTTCTCACTCGGGTCTGCTGGGGGTTTAAATACCGTTACCGGGAGGCCTCTTTTCGCCATGTCAGCTGTTGCTTCTTCCGCCGAATTATAGAGACACGTTTCATCGCCGTAGAAGACCCTTAACTTCGCAGGAAATGGTGTCTGAAAGCGCAATTTCTTCTCTCTTAACACCTTTTTCGCGTCATTGTATTCCCTGCGCTTTTTAAGGACCTCCGGGGCGTAATCGTGTTCCACGTAGACTTTTCTCTCCTGGTGCATAAATCCTTTTTTCTGCCAGGCCAGTCTTACAACCTCTTGTTTTATTTTGAAATTGGAAAATCTTACCAACACCGAACGTGGGGGCGCTTCCGCCGCCGGCCTAGCGGCTAATGAACGATGTGCCTTTTCTATCTTCAAGTCGGTGGTTTGTGGAATATCCAATTTCTCTCTTAGTAAGGATTCCACGCATTCTGCCATTGAGTTAAAACCATTTTCGGTTCCTTCTATCAGACCATGAATTCTTATGTTGTCTCTTCTTTGTTTTCCTTCTTGGTCGGTTAGCTTAGCCTCTATAGCTGCTTGTCTTTTGCGTAGGTCTAGCACAGAATCTTCGAGCACTTTTATTCGATCCTCTGTTTCCAAGATTCGGTTCTCGGCCTGGTCCACTCTGCTGTTTGTCCTTTTCAATTCTTCTCTGAATTCCCGAAATTCGGCCGTAACATCTCGGCGAAATCGTCGTAGCTCCTCAAATAGTGATTTCAGGCTAACCCTTTTGTTAGCTATCACCAGTTCCTCGTCTTCTGAACGGAGATCTTCCAGTTCGGATTCTCCGGCCGATACGTGTCCTGGCCTGGAGAATTTCAGTTTCTAGTGGTTAGCACTGCGGCAGCACAGTTTACCCTTGGCCGGGGGATTGTGGGGATCGTGGGATCGTGGGTTCGATCCCAGCCCCCGACCAACAGTGATCTGTGTGGAGTTTGCATGTTCTCCCCGTGTTGCGTGGGTTTACTCCGGGATTTCTCCGGTTTCCTCCCACATGCCAAAAACATGCATGCTAGGTTAATTGGCTGTTCTAAATTGTCCCTAGATATCCGTTTCCTATAGGCCCTTAGAATAGAGGGTTAGTATTAATGAAAGCGCTTTGAGTGGTCTTTGTGACTAGAAAAGCGCTATATAAGTGCAGGTTAGTTAGTTAGTTAGTTAGTTCTGTTTTCCTTTAGACATGATGATTTTGTCTTTTGATTTTCACTCCTCCAAAAATCCGTTAAGTTTGATTTTCAAGGTGTTATCCTAGATTGGGTCTGAGAACTTCAGTGTTAAGCTGCAGTCGCCATGGCGTCCAGACCGGAAGTCCATTGTCTCTTTTTTGAATATTTTTTGTATATTAGTTGGGAGTTGATTATTAATTGCCCTGTACATTACTTGTGCTGTCTTAAATTTAACTAAATCCATGAACTTTATGACATGTGACTTTAAAAACAACGAATTGGTATGGTCTCTGTATCCTACATCATTTATTATCCTTATAGCCTTTTTTTGTAATGTGCATACTGGCTGTAGGTTGGTCCTGTGGGTGTTTCCCCAGACCTCTACACAGGAGTTAAGATAAGGTAGAAACAGTGAATTGTACAGTAAGAACAATGATTTATAGTCTAAGATGTGTCTTGTTTTCCCCAGTATCCCTATACATTTTGCCAGCTTGGCCCGGATGTGACTGATGTGAGGTTTCCAGCAGATTTTATTGTCTAGTGTCACCCCCAGAAACTTATTTTCCTGTACTGTTTCTATTCTGGTATCATCTATCGTTACCATTATTTCATGATTTATTTTATAATTTCCAAACAACATAATCTTTGGGGTTTTTTTTTTTTTTCAGATTTAGAGATAATTTATTTTTGTTGAACCACTGCGTTAACCTTTTCATTTCAGTTGTGACCACCTCTAAAACCTGCTGCAAATTCTCACCAGTGCAAAGGATATTTGTGTCATCCGCAAACAAAATAAATTTCAGAATTTTTGATACTTGGCATATGTCATTTATATACAAGATAAAGAGTTTGGATCCCAAAACTGACCCCTGGGGCACACCACAAGTGATGTCCATGACGGGTGATTTGTGCTCACCAATTTGTACAAATTGTTGTCTGTTACTTAAATAACTTTCCACCCAACTCAATCCGACCCCTCTTATCCCATACCTTTCCATTTTCCTCAGTAGAATTCTGTGGTCAATGGTGTCAAAAGCTTTCTTTATCTATACAACTAGTAATTTCTTCTATAAGTTCGATCAGTGCCAAACTACATTTATAACTAGTTTGATACCTGTTATTTAAACGTGTTGGCCTACTAAAACTGGTGGTTTCTGGTTTCCAGCAATGCAGTGACCTAGGATGAAGTCAAATTCCCGGCCTGAATTTTTGTCCCAGTCCACCCCTCAGTGCACTTGAGATGTGGTGGTTTATAATATTTCTGGTAATATTTGATGCAAAATTAAAAAAAGTTTGAAACACATTCTAAATTGCTCTTTATAAACTGGAGAAATAAGAGGTTTTGCTTTGTTTTACTGAATATGTTGAACATAAATAACGCTGGCCTGTGAAACTGTCCTTTATAAATTGAAAATAAAAAACTGTCTTCCGTGATATCACAAAGAATACAGTGATCCCTTGCTACTTCGCGCTTCACCTTTCGCGCCCTCAGTGCATCGCGGATTTTTCAGAAATATTCATCAAAAATTCAAAATTGAGAAAAAATGGGCGGGCGCTAGCAGAAGGCAGGAAGACTACATTAGAACATCAGGTATCAACACGGAGAGCCGCACAACTCAAAATCCACCTCTCTGACCACCGCTCCACTCCTCTCCACCCACCTCTTCACTGCTCGGGAATCTCGCAAGCTGATTGGCCGAGACGTTTTACCTCGCAAGCTGATTGGCCGAGACGTTTTACCCAGCTTCTCTCCCTGCAGAGCGCCCATACCCAGCGAAGGAAGACCACATTCATTGTTCTTTATCGCTAGTCTCGCCACGTGGAACTTTTTGCTGTTCTCTTGTGCCTTTTTGTGTGAAATAGTCTTCCCGTCGAGCCACTACGCCGCCTCCTGCAGCTGCCCTCGACGATCCTGCGCCTCTAGCACCTGACGATGAGGCGTCACCTGAGGAGCAGTAAAGCTCTCATTAACCTGTGCAGTAAATCATCTTCATCTTGAGTTACGTATCTTGTTATAAAAATAAAAGAGTTCTAAAAACATATTTATGTACACTTTATTTACATCTACGTATGTATGTACACTTACACACACACACACACACACACACACACACGTATCATATGAGAGAGAGAGTGAGAGAATGAACGTACGTGTTATTTATGGGTGACGTCATTAGGGGTGACGCTACTTCGCGGTTTTTCACTTTTCGCGGTCGGTTCTGGAACCCATTAACCGCGATAAGTGAGGGATCACTGTATCATTATTGTGAAAATCTAGGGTCACCAAACTTGGTACACAGGTTCACCCTAAAACTAAGACCACTGAGTATGGGTTTGGGGTCAAAAGGTCAACATTAACATTCCCTTTGCACTATTACTATAGAACAAGTAAAGCTATGGTCACCAACCTTGGTACACAGGTTCACCCTGAGCCTTGACTTTTCACTATGGGTTTGGTGTCAGAGGTCAGTGTTAACATTCCACATGCCCGATTACTATAGAATGAATAAAGCTAGGGTCACCAACATTGCTACAGAGGTTCACTTTTGGATCCTGCCTTACAACGAATGGTTGTATACAACAATTTTTGTTGCATATTCATGGATGATAGGCTTGTCAAAATTTGTTTCTGCCCCAGTAAGAGTTGAGAACTCCTCTTTCAGTGACATTTTGGGATCTTCAAAGAATACAGAGGCGGGGGATGCTGCACTCTTGCAAGTGTTGACATAGGGTATAAGGAAGCTGAATTTAACACTTTTAAAGACCTTTTTAAGGCCACTTAAAATTTAAGACCTTGCATTCATAAATAACAAAATATATTTGCCCACTAAACAGTTGGCCTTCTTCAAATATTCACTTGAACTGAAATTACTGCAAATTTGGATCATCAGCACAGCTCACATTCACTCTGAACTTCCCCAAGACAGACATGGTCCCATTCACTGAAAAATGGCGTTTAGATTTAGGAAGAAGATGGAGGATAAGCTGCAGCAGAGTGACATCAGCGGTGTCTGGAGAGGCCTCAAAACCATCTCTGGGCACCAGAATACCTCCTCCCATGCTGCGGGAGGTCAAGAGTGGGTGAACAACCTGAACCTGTTCTTTAACAGGCTTGACCAACTGCCCTCTTTTCCGCCCGCCCACCAACCACTGCTGCCACCACCTTCATCTAGTCCCACTGTCCACTGCCCTCCCTCTACATCACCCACTGTTTTTCCCCTCACAGACCCAACATCCCCTCCTCCCAGCACACAGCCCCCCTCAGGGCTTCAGGTTTTCCGGCACCATGCTAGATTTCCGGCATCTGCCGTTTGGCTGTGGAGAAAAATGATACTCCTATAACGGTGGCCCTCAACAGGCAGCCTGCAAACTCCCTATCTGTGGCCCCCAAGCTGCGATTCCTTCACTACGTGTTTTGGTTAGGTCAGCACCTGTAAACGTCAACTGTTATCTCCATGCCAACGGTGAGCCTGTCAGCATGTGAGCGGCTGCATCCAAGCGGCAGTGGGAGCCTAGATTGAGCGAAAATGGCATATTCCAAGTTTGCTGCTAAAAGAAAAGTGGGCAATGAAAATCAGCAATTTAAAGACAAATGGACTGAGCAATCTACATTTGTTCTCCCTCCTACCAGCACAAGACCACACCTTGATAAAGATTTACAATTTGAAATGGCATTATGAGAGCAAGCATAGGAATTTTGAAGGGACATTTCCTCAAAATTCAGAGGTAAGAACAACAAAAATAAATGCACTGAAATCGTCATATTAAGCTGCAAGCAGGATTCTTGTTACATCTATGACACAGAAAGCAGCAGAGAGGTGAAAGTCGTTGTAAAAGTTGCTGCCTTCAGCAGCTCCTCCCACAGCACAACAGCCTGGTGACAAGGGGGGACAATTTTTTTTTTCTTTAAAATTTGCAGCTTTTCTCAGAAATGTGTAGCTCTTTCTCATTAATTTGCATTAATTTGCTCAAAGGATGCTCCAAAAAGTTAAAGATTTTCCTCACTTACCAATCCATGCAGATATCTACACCCCACCCACTGCCCGACTTTCATCCAGACGGCCGATTTGGAAAAACCCTCCCCCAGCTGACTTTACCATCCAGACAGCTTGGCAAGAGGAATGGGAGACCAAGGAGGTCCCAAACAAACAGCTGGTGATAAACCCCAACCAACAGGTCCCGGGCACCAACCTCCCAAGGAGACAGTGGTCTACACTCAATCGCTTCAGGACTGGACATGGCCCCTGCTTGGCCAGCCTTCACAGATGGGGCAGTAGCCCTAGCCCACTGTGCGCATGTGGAGAGGAGCAAACTATGGAACACATCATAGAGGCTTGCCCGCTCCAAAGACTGGAAGGAGGATTACACACCCTCCATACAGCAAACCAGGAGGCAACTGCTTGGCTTAAGGACTTTGCATTCGCTAAATAAATAAATTAATTTGCTACATTTATTTGTAAATGTAAAACTTTTTTGTTTTAAATTAGCCACTTTCCCTCATAAATCTGCTGTTTTTGCATCTTAAATCTGTATTTTTTTTTTTTTTCTTGTAGATTTGTAACTATGGTTTCCAAGGTTGTCATAGCCAGGAGCAGCACTGGGGTTAAGCTCCCAGTGCTCATAAAATGCTCCTTATGGCGTGCGTCTCGAAAAGCCTCTGTCAACTAAGTCCAACTCCTAGCCTGCCTGTGTGGTTTAGTCTCTAAGCCCGGCGGAACTGCTTTTACTAATAGGAGAAGGGGCAAGGGCGGATCTCTGGCGCCTTAAAACCAGATGCTTCAGGTAGATGGTGGCTCGTCAACCTGGGAAGGTAGTCCATCTAGGGGAAGGTAAACCCTGATTTCAAACCTTCGCTGCCTTGCGGCACACCCAGTCACGGGAAAGGCTTCGGGAGTCAACCCTGAGGAAAAATCCGGAGTCGGAGCCCCTAAGGCAGTTCTCTGTTGTGCTCAACATTGTTCTGGCAGCTCCTGCGACGGCGCTGGTGCCAAACTGTAGCAGCCCTGCTGTTCCTTTGGATTCATCAGTGACGTGGAGAGGGGGGACATGCTGCATGGGCACCATCTTGTCCTCCATATCTTCCTGCCCAGGCTTGAATCCTACCAACGCCCAACACTGGAAGGTAGAACACCAGATCACTGGAGAGGATACTCCAGCTTCGCCTTTGGCGTAGACAAAACACGGGGAATGACAGTTACCGGTTATAAGGCACCGCTCAATTGGCGTAGAGCGCGGCACCAGGGGTTGTTCCCGATGGTGGGAGGGATCATCGGATCTCACTGGACAGCTACCACCCGCCTCAAGCTGGGCAGCCCCCAGCCAATAAGGTGTTGTCCCGCCACAGCTCGCTTTCCTCATTGGGTGCATGGGGATGAGGAGAAGTCCGAACAGCAGGCTGAGAACCTTCGCACCAGGCAAGACAAGAGACCAACTCTAAAACTGGGAACTTGGAACGTCCGCACTATGATGACAGGACTCGCTACTAACCTCAAGGACATCAACGACACCAGGAAGACTGCCATCATCAATAATGAGCTGAAGAGACTGGGAGTGGATATCGCCACTCTCCAGGAAACACGGTTGGCTGACGCAGGCACACTGAGAGAGAAGGACTACACGTTCTACTGGCAGGGAAAGGGCAGTGACGAACACAGGGAACACGGAGTGGGCTTTGCAGTGAAGAACACCTTGCTGAAGATGGTGGAACCGGGCAGCAATGGCTCTGCACGACTCCTCACCCTCCGCCTCAACACCACTCAAGGCCCAGTCACCCTCGTCAGTGTGTATGCCCCAACACTGACAGCCACACCAGAGGCAAAAAACGAGTTCTACGAGAATCTCGCAACAACTGTCAGGATCATCCCCAACTCTGAACAACTCATTCTCCTTGGAGACTTCAGTGCCAGAGTGGGTGCTGACCACGACTCCTGGCCCTCCTGTCTTGGACCATTTGGCGTGGGCAGGATGAACGACAACGGACAGCGGCTGCTCGAGTTTTGCACTTATCATGATCTGTGCATCACAAACTCGTTCTTCAAGACCAAGCCCCAACACAAGGTTTCCTGGCAACATCCGCGCTCAAAGCACTGGCACCAGCTGGACTTGATCCTGACCAGGCGCACCTCACTGAAGAACATGCTAATCACCCGTTCGTTCCAGAGTGCAGATTGCAACACAGACCATTCATTGGTGTGTTGCAAGGTCAAGCTGCAGCTGAAGAAATTCCATCGTGCTAGACAGCCTGGAAAGGCACGGATTGACACCAGCAAGATGGCCCAACCAGAACTTGTTGAGCAGTTTGCCTCCACCTTTGAGAAGGAACTTGGTGTACCACAAGAAGGAGAATCTGCAAAGCAGAAGTGGGAAGAGCTGCGAAACACCATCCACCGCACAGCCTTGGCTACCTTTGGGAGGAAGACCTCGAAGTCACAGGACTGGTTTGATGCCAAGTTGACCGAGATGACCCCCGTCATTGAAGCCAAGCGCTCAGCACTTGCTGAGTACAAGAAGTACCCAAACGAGAAGAATCTCCAGATTCTCAGGGCTGCGAGAAGCAAAGTTCAGCAGACTGCTCGGCGCTGCACCACCGAGTACTGGACTCAGCTCAGCCAAGACATTCAAACCGCTGCCATAACAGGGAACATCCGTGGTATGTACAATGGCATCAAGAAAGCACTTGGTCCGGCTCAGAGCAAGACGGCCCCCCTCAAATCCTCCACTGGGGAGATGATCACAGAAAAGAACAAGCAGATGGAGAGATGGGTGGAACACTACTCCGACCTCTACTCCAGACAGAACACCGTGACACCGTCAGCCCTTGATGCCATCGACTGCCTGCCATCCATGGACGAACTTGACGCCGAGCCAACCATCGACGAACTCAGCAAGGCCATTGATAGCTTGGCCGCTGGCAAGGCACCCGGCAACGACGGCATACCCCCCGACCTGATCAAGCACTGCAAGACCGCCCTACTGCTGCCATTGCATGACGTCCTCTGCCAGTGCTGGAAGGAGGGTGCCGTACCACAGGACATGAGGGACGCCAAGATCATCACTCTCTACAAAAACAAAGGGGAGAGAAGCAACTGCAACAACTACAGGGGCATCTCCCTCCTCAGCGTTGTTGGCAAAGTCTACGCACGAGTTGTTCTCGTTCGTCTACAGAAGCTTGCCGAACGTGTCTACCCCGAGTCTCAGTGTGGCTTCCGCGCTGGGCGATCGACGGTAGACATGATATTCTCCATCCGCCAACTCCAGGAGAAATGCAGAGAACAGAACATGCCCTTGTACGTCGCCTTCATCGACCTCACCAAAGCGTTCGATCTGGTCAGCAGAGAGGGCCTTTTCAAGATCCTGCCAAAGATAGGATGCGCACCAAAGTTGCAAAGCCTCATCGAATCATTTCACACCAACATGCAGGGGATAGTGCAGCACGACGGCAACGTCTCAGAGCCATTCAGCATATGCAGCGGAGTGAAACAGGGCTGTGTACTTGCGCCAACCCTCTTTGGGATTTTCTTTGCTATGCTCCTGAGGCATGCCTTCAGCACAGCAACAGAGGGAATCTACCTGCACACAAGATCTGACGGCAGGCTTTTCAACCTCGTCCGCCTGAAAGCCAGAACCAAAGTACGCGAGGCTCTAATCAGAGACATGCTGTTCGCAGACGACGCTGCAGTCGCAACCCACACACAGCAGGAGCTTCAGACCCTGATGGACCGCTTCTCCCAGGCATGCAAGGACTTTGGGCTTACCATCAGCCTGAAGAAGACTAATGTCTTGGCGCAAAGCACGGAAGCACCACCAACCATCACCATCGACGACTACGAGCTGGAGGTCGTGAATCAGTTCACGTACCTGGGGTCCACGATCAGCCACAACCTCTCCCTTGATACAGAGATCGACAAGAGGATTGGAAAATCAGCCTTCACACTCGCTCGCCTCACCACACGAGTGTGGGAGAATCCCAAACTCTCTGTCAAGACGAAGATGGCAGTGTACAACGCCTGCGTCATCAGCACACTGCTCTATGGGAGTGAGACGTGGACAACATACGCCCGGCAGGAAAAGAGACTGAATTCCTTCCACTTGTGCTGCATTCGCCACATCCTGGACATATCCTGGCAGGACAAAGTGCCCAACACAGAAGTTCTGTCCCGCGCCGGCCTTCCCTCCATGTTCACTCTACTCAGGCAGCACAGGTTCTGCTGGCTAGGCCACGTTCACCGTATGGAGGATGGCAGAATCCCCAAAGACGTCCTCTACAGAGAACTGGCGACTGGCAGGAGAGACGTTGGCCGCCCACAGCTGCGCTTTAGAGACGTCTGCAAGAGTGACATGAAGGCCCTGGAGATCAACACACAGCGCTGGGAGGACCTTGCAACGGACCGCTCCAAATGGAGAGGCACCCTGACCAGACAGCTCAAGGCGGGTGAAGAGAGACTGACTGCTGCAGCAGATGAAAAAAGGACCCGCAGGAAGAACCGCCACAGACCCAGCAGCACGGAGACCACCCACAAGTGCGACCTGTGTGACAGGGACTGCCATTCGCTCATCGGCCTGTTCAGCCACAGGCGGTGCTGTTCCAGCAGAGTAGATGTTTAGGATTCTCTTCCATGGTCATCATAGACAACGGAGGCCGACGATGTAACCTTTTTATAATGTGACTTTTTTCTTATAAATTAACATATTTTTTCCTCACTAAATTTGCTACTTTTTTCTAGTAAACTTGACTTTTTGTAAATGTGCAATTGTTTCTTTTAAATTTGCAATTTTCTTTCTCATAAATGTGTGACTGACAATAATACTTTGTGTCCCCTCAGTATTTACTCTGGACAAAATGTTCTATTTATTGTCCCGCCCAACATAAAAATGAAGTATCCGCCCATGCAGGATGCCTTCACTGCTCCAGACCTCTGGTCCACTGGAAAAAATAAATGCACACCCCTGGCAAAAACATTTGAGGACCCCTGTCCTATAAAAACAACAGATTTACGTCCTATTCTTATATGCAGAACTGCAAGCGCTGTTGCCGTATGTAGCGTGACTGGAGGCACGAGTGCAGGACCGGAGTGGCCCATATCCCAGTGAGCTGCTTAACTGATGGGCCGGTGTTCTAGTTGGAAGTAAAATTAATTAACATCAATATAATCTGATAATCTGCAGTAGGCATGTTGTGAGCACTATCCCAATGTTTAATAGTCCTAAATCTGCCTGACTGAACTACACACCAGAGCGTCCCTCACAATTTGGTGCCATTAATGACTGGTCGGACTGAAAGACAGACTGACAGCATTCAACAGGGCGCGGGACTCCAGAAGGTGTGTTCACATTTTGGTGGTTAACAAATGGCAGAAATTCAAATCAAATCAAATCAAACTTTATTGTCATATTGCTGTACATACAGCTGTAGTGCAGGCAAAATGAAATTGCGTTTCTCTCAGCATCCATATAAATAGAAGCAGCATGATTTAAGACACACTCACACATAGCTTCACCCTCCCCCCATCCATTCACACATCCCTGAGACATACTTGGGGAAAAAACTAACTATAATATACACTCACCGGCCACTTTATTAGGTACACCTGTCCAACTGCTCGTTAACACTTAATTTCTAATCAGCCAATCACATGGCGGCAACTCAGTGCATTTAGGCATGTAGACATGGTCAAGACAATCTCCTGCAGTTCAAACCGAGCATCAGTATGGGGAAGAAAGGTGATTTGAGTGACTTTGAACGTGGCATGGTTGTAGGTGCCAGAAGGGCTGGTCTGAGTATTTCAGAAACTGCTGATCTACTGGGATTTTCACGCACAACCATCTCTAGGGTTTACAGAGAATGGTCCGAAAAAGAAAAAATATCCAGTGAGCGGCAGTTCTGTGGGCGGAAATGCCTTGTTGATGCCAGAGGTCAGAGGAGAATGGCCAGACTGGTTCGAGCTGATAGAAAGGCAACAGTGACTCAAATAACCACCCGTTACAACCAAGGTAGGCAGAAGAGCATCTCTGAACGCACAGTACGTCGAACTTTGAGGCAGATGGGCTACAGCAGCAGAAGACCACGCCGGGTGCCACTCCTTTCAGCTAAGAACAGGAAACTGAGGCTACAATTTGCACAAGCTCATCGAAATTGGACAATAGAAGATTGGAAAAACGTTGCCTGGTCTGATGAGTCTCGATTTCTGCTGCGACATTCGGATGGTAGGGTCAGAATTTGGCGTCAACAACATGAAAGCATGGATCCATCCTGCCTTGTATCAATGGTTCAGGCTGGTGGTGGTGGTGTAATAGTGTGGGGAATATTTTCTTGGCACTCTTTGGGCCCCTTGGTACCAATTGAGCATCGTTGCAACGCTACAGCCTACCTGAGTATTGTTGCTGACCATGTCCATCCCTTTATGACCACAATGTACCCAACTTCTGATGGCTACTTTCAGCAGGATAATGCGCCATGTCATAAAGCTGGAATCATCTCAGACTGGTTTCTTGAACATGACAATGAGTTCACTGTACTCAAATGGCCTCCACAGTCACCAGATCTCAATCCAATAGAGCACCTTTGGGATGTGGTGGAACGGGAGATTCGCATCATGGATGTGCAGCCGACAAATCTGCGCCAACTGTGTGATGCCATCATGTCAATATGGACCAAACTCTCTGAGGAATGCTTCCAGCACCTTGTTGAATCTATGCCACGAAGAATTGAGGCAGTTCTGAAGGCAAAAGGGGGTCCAACCCGTTACTAGCATGGTGTACCTAATAAAGTGGCCGGTGAGTTACAAATATATACAAAATGTCCGTAGGTGCAGTAGTGTGTATGAGAGATTCCGGGTCAACTGTTCAGCATCCTGACAGCTTGTGGAAGGAAGTTGTTGATCAGTCTGGTGGTTCTGCCTCTGATGCTCCAGAATCATTTACCAGATGGAAGAAGTTCAAAGTGTTTATGCAGAGGGTGAGAACGGTCCTTGACAATGTTCAGTGCCCTGCTCCTACAACGGTTCTGAAAAAGTTCTTGGACAGAGGGGAGGGAGACTCCAATTACCCTCTCAGTCCCCTTGACTATCCTCTGCAGGGCTTTTTTGTCTGACATACTGCAGCTGGAGTGCCATGTAGCAATGCAGTACGTCAGAACACTCTCCACCACACCTCTGTAGAAGGTCCTGAGGATGCAGATGGGGAGAGAGGCCTGTTTGAGTTTCCTCAAGAAGTGCAGTCTCTGCTGAGCCCGCTTCCTGATCCCCAAGGAATTCTTGCTCCAGGTCAGGTCCTGCGAGATCTGCACTCCGAGGAACTTGATGTTCTCCACTCTCTCCACTAAACGGCCGCTGATGCTGAGGGAGACGTGCTCAGGCTGTGACCGCCGGAAGTCGATAATCATCTCCTTCGTTTTGTTCACGTTGAGCACCAGATTGTTCTCCCTGCACCAGCCCTCCAGGTCTCTCACTTCTTCCCTGTACATTGATTCCTCATCCCTCTGAACAAGTCCCACCACCGTGGTGTCGTCTGCAAACTTAATAATCTGGTTCCCCTCGTGTCTGGATACACAGTCATGAGTTAGAAGTGTAAACAACAGTGGACTGAGTACTCAGCCTTGAGGGGATCCGGTGCTCAGCGTGACAGAGTTGGAGATGTTTCCAACCCGGACAGACTGAGGTCTCTCAGTCAGGAAATCCAAGATCCAGAGACATGTGGCGGTGTTCAGACCAAGGAGGAGTAATTTCTCCATCAGTCTCTGGGGAATAATGATGTTGAATGCTGAACTGAAATCAGTGTACATGAGTCTGGCGTAGGTGTCTTTCTGGTCCAGGTGGGTGATGACAGAGTGTAGGGTGGTGACTATAGCATCCTCATGGAGCGGTTTGAACAATATGCAAACTGGAGCGGGTCGTGTGATGCAGGGAGGCAGGCTGTAATGTGTGGTTTGACAAGCCGTTCAAAACACTTCATCACAATTGGTGTCAGTGCAACAGGACGATAGTCATTCAAACAGGACACAATTGGTTTCTTTGCCACCGGTACAATGATAGAGGTCTTAAAGCATCTGGGAACGATGGCTTGACTCAGGAAGATGTTATAAATGTCGGTCAGGACATCCGCCAACTCGCTCGCGCAGTCTCGGAGCACACGTCCCGGGATGTTGTCCGGACCTGCAGCTTTACGTGGGTTGACTCTGGTTAGGGTCCTCCGTGTGTCTGCTGTGTTGATGGTAAAAGCTGGTCCGACCGATGGTGGGTGTGGGCCAGCCCTCCCTCTGATTGTCGAGTTTGATGCTTCAAAACGTGCAAAGAAGTCGTTGAGCCTGTCTGGAAGCGAAGCGTCGTCATCATCGACCCCCTGCCTAGACTTATAGCCCGTCAGTGTCTGAACTCCCTGCCACATCTGCTTGGTGTTCCTAGTGTCACAGAGGTGTCCCTGGATTTTCTCTGCATAGGCGCGCTTCGCCGCCTTAATTCCCTTTGAGAGCGCAGACCTGGCTGAGCGGAGGGCGATCCTGTCCTTCGCTCTGAAGGCTGTATCCCTGGCTGTAAGCAGCGAGCGCACCTCTGCAGTCATCCACCACATAGTGATGGTCTTCACTGTAGTGACATCCTCTGTGCACTTCGCGATGTAGCTGGTGACCGTCATACTCCTCCACATCTGTCTTGTCTTCCTGGGAGGCTGCTATTTTGAAGACCTCCCAGTCTGTGTGCAGAAAACAGTCTTTCAGTGCAGTTGCACTCTCTGGCCAAATTCTGATTTGTTTCACTGCTGGCCTGCTGCGCTTCAATAAAGGTTTGTAGGCAGGCAGCAGCATCACGGATATGTAGTCAGAAAGGCCGAGATGGGGGCGGGGTATCGCCTTATCTGCATCTGTGTTTGTGTACACTAAGTCCAACATATTCTCTCCTCTGGTCTTAAAGTCTACACATTGTTTAAACTTGGGGAGCACAGTCTTTAAGCTGGTGTGGTTAAAATCCCCCGCAGCCACCACAAAACTGTCCGGGTGTGAAGTTTGGATTTCACTAATCACTAACTGATAGAAGAGGCGATTTTCCCAAAGAAAAACAAGCCAAACGGTACAGGTGAGGGGAGAGGAGGCTGCAGAGGAGCGTGTTCTGACTACAGCAGAGGCAGTGAGAAACCTCAGTTTAGTGAAGTGACTCTCAGAATAAATTCTATAATATTTAGCTGCCATCAAATAGTTCACAATTCTCTGACGCCAATGTATTTTTTCTCATAAAGTGGAAAAACTAATTAATTCCTCATTACGAAGATTTTTAAATAAAGTTCTAAATTTCCCAGAAAAAATTAGCTACATGACCCTACACGATATTTTAATATGAAAATTTATAAGCAAAAGCTGTAATTTTTATGGTTACAAAGGAAAAAACTACATTCAAAAAGATCTAAAATTAAAAGACTGTAATTTTTTACATGAAGAAAATCACATTTATAGAAAAAGTTGCATATTTATAATAGCCTAAACATTCCTAGTCGTTACAGCCTTTTACCCATTATCTTGATTTTAAGATCAAATACTGCTGCAGATTTTTGTGGACACAGTTTGGAGAAAAAGCCTCTTTCCACAGTAGATGTTGCAGAACGAAGAAAGAAACCTTGCTTGTTCTCAGATTGTTTCTTATTTTTTAACAAGGAGGATAGTAGTGGTGGTGGAGTCACAAATTTAGTGTAAGGCAAAGCTTATAAATGTTAATTAAGTGTAAATTAGCAAGAATAAAGCTGTATGATATATAAATATGACATATATATGTCATATTTATATATGATCATATATAGATATGACAAAGGAGGCCAGTTTACAAGTAAAATAGAAAATTTGTGAGAAAAAAATTACAGTTTTGTATGAAAAACAGTGAATGCAGGGGAGAAAGGGCACATTTCTACAAAAAATAATTATAAATTCACAAGAACAAAGTCAAAAATTTAAAGAAAAGCTGCAGATTAGTATAAATGTTTTAGTTTTTCTCATTTTCTATGCAATTAGTTCAGGTTACTTTATTTGTACCCGTAGGTAGATTTGTTAGTGAGGTTTTTGTTGTAAACATTCTTGGACATTTTTAACTTTTTCTGGTAAATGTGTGACACAGACATGCATATATTGGAACAGGACAAAAAAATCTAATGGGGAAATTACACAGTGATATGATATCATTACTGACGCTGAACTGACATGACGCTGTATATATTACTATTACATACTAGGTTAAAGTTGTGTAATGGATGGCTATTTTGTTTCTGTAGAATTTTTATGCCACTGAACTGAATTGATGTTCCTGTTTGTGATTTATCTTTCAGTTTCTCATTTATTTGTCAGTTGGTTTACTGGGATGAACTAAGTTCGATATTCTTGTCAAAACATGTCTGCAGTAAAAACTATTGGCTAGAAATACAACTTTTGCTCCAATTTCCTCCACTTGGCAAGAAGTGCTGGTCTTGGGCATGAAACTCCCAGGCTGAAAATTGGTCCCATTCCGGCCCTGCATGAGTGTTTCATCCTACAACGTACACAAAACCTTTCATACATTCCGTAGGATAGAGAGTAATTTTTTTGAAGCCTAGAGATTATTTCTTCTGAATAAAACTATTATAGAAATAATGCAATTTAGAGTATTATATAAAGTTCACTGTTGCTGTTATATATATACATACATACACTACCGTTCAAAAGTTTGGGGTCACTTAGAAATTTCCTTCTTTTTGAAAGAAAAGCACTGTTTTTTTCACTGAAGATAACTTTAAACTAATCAGAAATACACTCTATACATTGCAAATGTGGTAAATGACTATTCTAGCTGCAAATGTCTGGTTTTTGGTGCAATATCTACATAGGTGTATAGAGGCCCATTTCCAGCAACTATCACTCCAGTGTTCTAATGGTACAATGTGTTTGCTCATTGCGTCAGAAGGCTAATGGATGATTAGAAAACCCTTGTGCAATCATGTTAGCACAGCTGAAAACAGTTTAGCTGGTTAGAGAAGCTATAAAACTGACCTTCCTTTGAGCAGGTTGAGTATCTGGAAAAAAATATTATTTCAAATACAAATCATTATTTCTAACCTTGTCAATGTCTTGACTATATTTTCTATTCATTTTACAACTCATGGTGGTAAATAAGTGTGACTTTTCATGGAAAACACAAAATAATTGTCTGGGTGACCCCAAACTTTTGAACGGTAGTGTACATACACAGTGGGGCAAAAAAGTATTTAGTCAGCCACCAATTGTGCAAGTTCTCCCACTTAAAAGATGAGAGAGGTCTCCAATTTTTGTCATAGGTATACCTCAACTATGAGAGACAAAATGAGAAAAAAAAAATCCAGAAAATCACAGTCTGATTTTTAAAGAATTTATTTGCAAATTATGGTGGAAAATAAGTATTTGGTCACCTACAAACAAGCAAGATTTCTGGCTCTCACAGACCTGTAACTTCTTCTTTAAGAGGCTCCTCTATCCTCCACTTGTTACCTGTATTAATGGCATCTGTTTGAACTCATTATCAGTATAAAAGACACCTGTCCACAACCTCAAACAGTCAGACTCCAAACTCCACTATGGCCAAGACCAAAGAGCTGTCAAAGGACACCAGAAACAAAATTGTAGACCTGCACCAGGCTGGGAAGACTGAATCTGCAATAGGTAAGCAGCTTGGTGTGAAGAAATCAACTGTGGGAGCAATTATTAGAAAATGGAAGACATACAAGACCACTGATAATCTCCCTCGATCTGGGGCTTCACGCAAGATCTCACCCCTTGGGGTCAAAATGATCACAAGAACGGTGAGCAAAAATCCCAGAACCACATGGGGGGACCTAGTGAATGACCTGCAGAGAGCTGGGACCAAAGTAACAAAGGCTACACCAGTAACACACTACGCCGCCAGGGACTCAAATCCTGCAGTGCCAGATGTGTCCCCCTGCTTAAGCCAGTACATGTCCAGGCCCGTCTGAAGTTTGCTAGAGAGCATTTGGATGATCCAGAAGAGGATTGGGAGAATGTCATATGGTCAGATGAAACCAAAATAGAACTTTTTGGTAAAAACTCAACTTGTCATGTTTGGAGGAGAAAGAACACCATACCTACTGTGAATCATGGGGGTGGAAACATCATGCTTTGGGGCTGTTTTTCTGCAAAGGGACCAGGACGACTGATCCGTGTAAAGGAAAGAATGAATGGAGCCATGTATCTTGAGATTTTGAGTGAAAACCTCCTTCCATCAGCAAGGGCATTGAAGATGAAACGTGGCTGGGTCTTTCAGCATGACAATGATCCCAAACACACCGCCCGGGCAACGAAGGAGTGGCTTCGTAAGAAGCATTTCAAGGTCCTGGAGTGGCCTAGCCAGTCTCCAGATCTCAACCCCATAGAAAATCTTTGGAGGGAGTTGAAAGTAAATGTTGCCCAGCGACAGCCCCAAAACATCACTGCTCTAGAGGAGATCTGCATGGAGGAATGGGCCAAAATACTAGCAACAGTGTGTGAAAACCTTGTGAAGACTTACAGAAAATGTTTGACCTCTGTCATTGCCAACGAAGGGTATATAACAAAGTATTGAGATGAACTTTTGTTATTGACCAAATACTTATTTTACCGAGGAATTTACCAATTAATTCATTAAAAATCATTCAATTTGATTTTCTGGATTTTTTTTTTCTCCTCATTTTGTCTCTCATAGTTGAGGTATACCTATGATGAAAATTGGAGACCTCTCTCATCTTTTAAGTGGGAGAACTTGCACAATTGGTGGCTGACTAATACTTTTTTGCCCCACTGCGCACACACACACACACACACACACACATATATATATATATATACTGTATATATACACACACACACAGAGACGTGGACAAAATTGTTGGTACCCCTCTGTTAATGAAAGAAAAACCCACAATGGTCACAGAAATAACTTGAATCTGACAAAAGTGGTAATAAATAAAAAATTCTATGAAAATTAACCAATGAAAATCAGACAATGCTTTTGAATTGTGGTTCAACAGAATTATTTTAAAAATCAAACTCATGAAACAGGCCTGGACAAAAATGATGGTACCCTTAACTTAATATTTTGTTGCACAACCTTTTGAGGCAATCAGTGTAATCAAACGATTTCTGTAACTGTCAATGAGACTTCTGCACCTCTCAGCAGGTATTTTGGCCCACTCCTCATGAGCAAACTGCTCCAGTTGTCTCAGGTTTGAAGGGTGCCTTCTCCAGACTACGTGTTTCAACTCCTTCCACAGATGTTCAACAGGATTTACAGTAGATCAGGGCTCATAGAAGGCCACTTTAGAATAGTCCAGTGTTTCGCTCTTAGCCATTCTTGGGTGTTTTTAGCTGTGTGTTTTGGGTCATTATCCTGTTGCAAGACCCATGACCTGCGACTGAGACCAAGCTGTCTGACACTGGGCAGCACATTTCTCTCTAGAATACCTGGATAGTCTTGAGATTTCATTGTGCCCTGCACAGATTCAAGACACCCTGTGCCAGATGCAGCAAAGCAGCCCCAGAACATAACGGAACCTCCTCCATGTTTCACAGTAGGGACAGTGTTCTTTTCTTGGTATGCTTCATTTTTGCGTCTGTGAACATAGAGCTGATGTGCCTTGCCAAAAAGTTCCAGTTTTGTCTCGTCTGTCCATAGGACATTCTCCCGCAAGCTTTGTGACTTGTCAACATGCAGTTTGGCAAATTCCAGTCTGGCTTTTTTATGATTTGTTTTCAACAGTGGTGTCCTCCTTGGTCGTCTCCCATGAAGTCCACTTTGGCTCAAACAACGACTGATGGTGCGATCTGACACTGATGTACCTTGACCTTGGAGTTCACCATGAATGTGTTTAGAGGTTGTTCTGGGCTCTTTTGTTACCATTCGTATTATCCGTCTCCTCCTGCGGCCACATCCAGGGAGGTTGGCTACAGTCCCGTGGATCTTAAATTTCTGAATAATATGTGCAACTGTAGTCACAGGAACATCAAGCCGCTTGGAGATGGTCTTATGGCCTTTACCTTTAACATGCTTGCCTATAATTTTCTTTCTAATCTCCTGAGACAACTCTCTCCTTTGCTTCCTCTGGTCCATGTTCAGTGTGGTACACACCATGTTAACAAACAGGATAGTGACTACTTGTCACCCTTTAAATAGGCCGACTGACTGATTACAAGTTTGTAGACACCTGTGATGTAAATTAGAGGACACATCTTGGTTGAACATGTCCCTATGGTCACATTATTTTCAATCTTTTCTAGGGGTACCATCATTTTTGTCCAGGCCTGTTTCATGAGTTTTTTTTTGTTTGTTTTTTTTTTTTAAATAATTCTGTTGAACCACAATTCAAAAGCATTGTCTGATTTTCATTGGTTAATTTTCATAGAATTTTTATTTATTACCACTTTTGTCAGATTCAAGTTATTTCTGTGACCATTGTGGGTTTTTCTTTCATTAACAGAGGGGTACCAACAATTTTGTCCACGTCTGTATATATATATATATATATATATATATATATATATATATATTAGAGTGTGTGTGTGTGTGTGTCCACCCTGATGACCCTGCCCCCGGAAAAAAGTTCAGGCTCAGGAAATATTTTGGCTTTAATCCCTGCCCCAGCCTGACTCTCACTAAGACCCAGGTGAGAGCTGAGCTGAAGAAGATCAAGGCGAGGAAGGCTGCAAGTCCGGATGGCATCAGGTCGAGGCTCCTCAAGTCCTGTGCAGACCAGCTGTGCGGGATCGTGGAGCACATCTTCAGTCTGAGCCTGAAGCTGGGGAGGGTACCACAGCTGTGGAAAACATCCTGTGTGGTACCCGTACTGAAGACTCCGCACCCCAAGGACCTGAACAGCTACAGACCAGTGGCCCTCAAGCCTTATTCATGCTGCATTTCCCCTCTGGTCCACGTGCGCTTTGGACGAGCCTGGCGCGCACGTGGTGTTGTACATACTCACTTTTTTCGTCAACCAGGCCAAGCAGTTGATGCATGCGCACAACTGTAATTTGTAGTTTTGCCCCAGCCCTGTGGGTAGTGCAGTTGTGCTAACACGGCAGTTTGTTCATCGGCTATAAACACGAGAGTGACGCACAGTTTTCTTTGTAGCAGCAACAGTGGCATTGTTTCAAGGAAAAGGAGGAATTACCGTTTTGCTGTGTTGGTAGCGCCACCTCGTGAATGGCATGTTCAGTCTTGCGCTTGCGCTGTCAGTGCGTTCAGGTTGTGGGCAGGCTGCACGGTCATAAAATTTGGGCTGCACACAGTCATCCACAGTAGAGCCTTGCGGACACTAGTGGACTGGAAACAATGACGTAAATTTCGTCACACAAGGTTTCCAGTTGCTCGCACACACAGCGGAGCTGCAGCATGAATCCAGCTTCACATCACACCTAATGAAGACCCTGGGGAGGCTGCTCCTCGCCTACCTCCGCCCCCTGATGAGACCAGTGATGGATCTACTTCAGTTTGCCTACTAGCACGGCATCGGGGTGGAGGATGCAGTGATCTTCCTCCTACATGATTCCCTGTCCCACCTGGAGAAGCCTGGGAGCACTGTTAGGATCATGTTCTTTGATTTCTCCAGTGCTTTCAACACCATCCAACCAGTGATCCTGAGACGAGCTGCTGTGTGCAGGGGTGGACCAGCACCTGTCATCATGGATCTTGGACTACCTCACAGACCAACCACAGTTTGTGAGAACTCAAGGCCGTGTGTCTGACACCATCATCTGCAGTATGGGGGCCCCCCCAGGGAACAGTTCTGGCTCCCTTCCTGTTCACCCTCTACACTGCTGACTTTTCACACAACACACCACACTGCCATCTACAGAAGTTCTCTGATGACTCTCCGATTGTTGGCCTCATCTCTGATGGGGATGATGCAGAGTACAGAGGACTTATCCAGGACTTTGTAGACTGGTGCCTGCGGAACTGCCTCCAGATCAATGCGAGGAAAACCAAGGAACTGGTGGTGGACTGTAGCAGGCGAGGACAACCCATCACAGCACCGGTAAACATCCAGGGAACAGACATTAAGATGGTGACATCTTACAAGTACCTGGGTGTTCACCTGAACAATAAACTGGACTGGTCACACAACACCAACATGCTCTACAAGAAGGGGCAACGCAGGCTGTACCTCCTGAGGAGACTCAGGTCTTTTGGAGTGCAGGGAGCACTCCTGAAGACCTTCTATGATTCGGTGGTGGCATCAGTCATCACATTTGGAGTGGTCTGCTGGGGCAGCGGCACCATGGCAGCTGACAGGAAGAGGCTGAACAGGCTGATCAAAAAAGCCAGCTCTGTTCTGGGGAAACCCCTCGACCCAGTGAAGGAGAGAGGAGGATGGTGACTAAGCTGTCATCTCTGCTGGAGTCCGAGTCCCACCCCATGCAGGACACTCTGAACGCACTGAGGAGCTCATTTAGCGGTAGGCTGTGCCATCCTAGGTGCATGATGGAGAGGTTCCACAGGTCTTTCCTACCTACGGCTGTAAGACTTTATAACCTAACTGGTGCTGCTCGTAGAGGTTGTATTAAATGCACTAAACATCACATCTTTGCACAATAGAGATTACCCCCCCCCCCCAATACACAAATAGGGCAATAACAATCATTACTGAGGATGGCAACAACACTGTGATTCAAATGTGAAATATACTGTCTGGGTACATATTTATATTGTGCAGGGTAATTTAACAAACCATAATGCTGTTGATACCATCTAGCTGCAGTGCTGCTGCACTGTGTATATAACTGTATACATATGTGTATTTATTTACTGCTTTGGCTAACCAATTCTTATCTTATTTACTATTGCTCTGAGTGCTGCTATCCCTTTGCTGCTGCAATCCTGGAATTTCCCGATTGTGGGACTAATGAAGGTTTATCTTATGTTTTGAAATGCACCTTGTGGGCATGGTATTGTTGGGAAAAAACAAAACATCAAAATACTCACTTCTCATAAAAAACACACCCCCCCCCCCCAACCTTTATATTGTTTTTGTCTCTGATGAGCCATTTTAAGTTTTTCATTTCTTTGGTCTTCGATGGGCGGGGATTATGATAGGAGTCATCCATCTGTCCGTTTGTGCATCTGTCCCACTTTTGTGAAATCAACTCCTCCTACAGTTTTGTTCCAGTTGTTTTGAAACTTGGTACCATGGTTTGATATACACTGGTGATGTGTATATTGCAATTTGACTCTGATCAAATGATTTTTGCCGGAGTTGTAGCCCCTGATTTATGATGTCTTATTTCACCTGTTAACAGAGAATAACTGTATTGTGAAATCAACTCCTCTTAGTTTTGTAACAAATATTTTGAAACATGGTACCAGGGTTTGATATACACTGCTGATGCGTATATTGCTATTTGACTCTGATTGGATGATCTTTGCAGGAATTCTAGACCTTGAGGTCAAGGTCAGAGGTCAGTCCCCCCCCTTCCCCCACACAGAGTGCTTGTGTTTGTAATATAATTTCAGAAACTCATCATCAAAATTAATTAAAAAAAGGCTTAAATATTTCACTGTATGTGTAATGAATATTGAACATGAAAGTTTCTTTTTAAACTATATTGCAAAAAACCCACTCATTAACTTTTCCGTAGTATTTTTAATTTACTGAGATGCACTAGTACAAGAAGTAACCGAGTATCTGCCGCTGTTAACAGTCTCTCTTCTCTAATTCCAGCTGACGTACGACTACCAGTTTGATTTTGAGGATGATCAGCACAAGATCCCTTGCCATTGTGGAGCCTGGAATTGCCGCAAGTGGATGAACTAACCAACTGAAAATGGAGAATATCCCCCCCACCCTTGCTGGTACAGAACACTCCTGCGCCAAAGCCTTTGAATCCTACATAGCCAGTGCATAAGCTGTTCTGAAAGATTTGGAGGAAGCCCGGCCTCCACTATCGAAAGACTAAAAGTGTTGACACCTGTAGCCAAAGGTTTGAAGAGCATTAATCAATAAAAGCAACCGATCGCCTTGCATCAACAGCAGCTTGATGCTGGGACTGTCTTTCATGTTTGGACTAGTGGAAAAAGCCCAACCCCACCTCCCCTGCATTCCCCTCTCAATAAGCTTACAGTGGCTGAAAAACAATCCTCAACATGTACCAAATGATTCACACCCTTTGCTATCAGTACTCATAGTGCAGAGCTCAACTGGAGCTCCAACAAAAAGCCATTTTTAAAAATAAAATAAAGAACTAAGGATGCATTTTTACGTTTCAAGTCGGACCTATTTCCTGGCCACGCCGTACCTCCCAAAAAGAAAAGGCACTTTCCCATCAATGACTCAACAACACGAATATTGGCTAGCTAGACAATCCTGATGTAGCTCAGCGTGAGAACTACATGTGATCGATGGAGAGGAAGAGAAGAGGAAAAAAGATGTAAGTTAATATAAAATCTGAGATGCTATTGATGTGCAGCTCCAGCAGCACCAGACATTCTGACTGCTCGGAGCTTCGTGGTGGGTTACTTGGACCCAGTCTACCTCACTGATCTAGCGGGAAGTGACTGCTTTGTATAAAAAAAAAAAAAAAAAATGTTAAAAACTGCTACTGTGGAATTACTCTGTGGGGAGGGTTGTGGGGTGGTGGTTGTTGGTGGGGGTATTTCTATGGACTTAGCCTTCCTCGGACAAGCAGGGAAAATCTTAAGCAGCAGGTTTGCTCTATCTACTCTATGCTGATGATGATTTACAATAATGAGCCAACATAATTATTATTCATGAATTATTTATACAGAGGAAATATATGACAAGTTTTTGATAAGATATCACATTAAAATCACAATCAGAAGCTCAGTGGGTAATCCTATATGCCACCAAATCATCATGGACATTGGTGTAGCTTTTTTTTTTTTTTTTTTTTTTTTTTTTAATTTATGCATCTCAAAAATCTTGCTATTGGCTGTGTGAAAGCACAATAACATCCACCTTTTTTTCAGTTGCTTCAGACCGCAGTGATGAGAATGAAAGACTCAAGGCTCTACCACTGTCTTTGAAGATGATTATTAATAAATACTTACCAACTGGTTGCTTCATTACATCCATACGCGTGTAGAAAAGGAGCTGGTGAATGCATGACTACTGTCCTATTTGATGCTTTTTATTTCCTTAACCCCAAACTAATCATGCCTCTTCCTCTGTGTTATTTAATGGACTGTTGTTAAACTTTACTGTAGTAAGTCTTCCTCCGCCTGAGTACAGCCTGCAGTGTTTCTACTCCCCCCCGTAGTGTGCTTTTCTAGTGCTGGTACTGTCCTCTCGAGGCTGCACAGATGGCAGGGAAAGACTTATTGGAGAAAAAAAAAAAGGGCATTTGTATTCATTTCTGTATAAGATGAATGAGACAAAAAAAAGTCTTTAAAGGGAGCTTTACAAAAACTCCTCCTTCCCATACTATGTCCCCCCCCCCCCCAAACGAAGACCTCACGCGATTTGAAAAATGCAAAATTGTACAAACTGTAAATATTCTATATGCATTAGGGGATGTCAGCTCTTTATCCAGCCCCTTTGTAATCAAGTCATGTGTAGAAAAAAAATAAAATTGGAAAAAAAACACCACTGGATATCATTTTAACAAAGAAAGCTGTACATAATTATAAATATATGTAAAATGGCAAACTAATATCTTTATGTATATGAACGAGAGTGTTTTGCATTTACTTGTTTTTCTATTAGTGTTTTTTGCTATAAGCTCTCTGAGAAATGTTTGTAAAAGTAGATTTGAGAAAATCAACTGGGATGAGCGATGGAAGTGATTATTAAAGAGTTGTTAATGAGACATGAAAAAATCCCTTCTCGCATTAAGCAGTACAATGGTGCATAGCATTTGTATTTATGAAATATTGTTCGTGTTTATTTTCCTTTATTATTTATGCTACTGCTTGTTGATTACCAAAACCTTCCCTTAATCAGTCGCAATTGGATTAATATAGTCTTGAATGGAAACTCTTGGACTCCCTACAATACTGTTAGTGATTTTTTTTTTTTGATTTTTTTTTATATCTTCCCTATAGAAGTGAATGTGTTGGTAAACATTGTGAAATGGTTACTTGGCCTAATGTATGTTATGATGTAATACTCAAAGTTAATCCCATACTTAACCTGGTAATGAATTGCACTCTCGTAGTATATCAGAGAACTCTAAAGTGGTAGATATTGATCAAGTATCCGAAGCAGTGGTCTATAATATATTTTTTTTGGGTATGTTTCTATTTTGAGGGAAGAACCTGAGACATTACACCGCTCACTGGAGTTTAGTTGGAGTAATTTCTGTCTTCTCTGAATCTTAATTTAAGTTCTCTGCATATCTTTAATTTAATAAAGTTTGCTCAAAATTGAAGGTTTTTTTTTTTTTAACTTCACCTACTTTTTAAAAAGATATTGCATCTGTACAGCAGAGATACTTTTAGGGAATATGAATAAATATAATGATCATTTTTATTGTATGTGGCATGTTTTGTATGGATATTATTTTGAATTGTACATATTTTTTTCAGGCCAGAGGTTGCGTCTCTTTATATACCAGTTCCCCACTCCCTTTACCCTTCATCTTATTTCTTTGTCTGCTTTTGTTTGTTGTAAAGGAAAATAAAATGCATTTTAAATATTTCTTCTACTGCTGTCAGCATGTGATCGAAGCTTCATGCACAAGGAATACATGAAATGGATTATTTCAGATAAAATGAAGGTGACAGGCAAACAGCATACAATCTTATACAGGGCTGATGGACTATTAATGTGCTTTAGGTAGAGGTGAGGGGAGAAAATTTATACAGTCTAATATCACAATACAAGGATGATATGATTCAAAGACACTAGAATTGTGATGTTTTATTTAAGAAAAATATTGATCAGTGCTGCAAATACAAACTAAAGCTGGGTTCCAGAGTCAGTTGACTTTTCAGTCCCAAGGAACTGGGCAAGACAAAGGTGGGGGATGTGAAATCAACCGCAATATTGTGTAACAGGAGGTTGTGATAGAGATGTGATGTACAGTGTGAAATTAACTGTGATTAACCACATTTTTTGGAAAGCTGAGTTAAATTTCACTAACCACACCCAGGCCTGACTACTGCCAGACTCGTTGAATCAAGAAATCACTTCAATAGAGCATGCCTGACAAAGTGAAGTATGCTAAAAGATCTCAAAAAGCAACATATGCCACGATCTAATGAAATTCAAGAACAGATGAGAAAAAAACCCAGAACGTACATTTACAGATGTAAACGCAGTTTTATGAATGAAAGTGAACGTGTAACCATGTGACACCGATCCTTGGGGCAGGAGCATTATAAGAAATTAATCACACCTGTGGGTGCACACCCCATATATACCCACTGCATCCACCCACTCTTCCTCTTTCTGACAACTGGGAGGAGACTGCCTCCACCGACGAAGGACAATGAATGGTTACAGGTTCACTTTAATTCATAAAACCACGTTTACATCCGTAAATGTGTTTTATTTCATTTCAGTGAACCTGTAACCACGTGACAACCGTATACCAAATGAGTCCTGAGGAGAATTGGTGGGTGGGGGGGGGGGGGGGTCACCCACAGGTCGAAGGAGCACAATGCCCCAATGACACCATTAAGCACAAACACAATCAGATGAGTTTGGCCCCCAACATCTTGTGGGTCTCCGCCATCCGTGGTCTTGTGGCGAATTTGGGCCATCAAAACTACCTGAACAGACAGCAGTCTCGCCTTCGCGAAGAAAGCTGGCAGAAGAGGCAGTAGTGGAAATGCAAACAGCTCACTGGAGGCCAGGCACGCTCAGAGCATCTGTAGCTAGTGGACCTGGCAGACTTGAGCCCTCAGGAGCAGATGATGCACCCTCACACAGAGAGGGGAACCCCAGTTCGTCCTGCTGGTTGATGTACGGCACCACAGCTGTGCTGTCCATAAGTACCAGAATTTTTCTGCTCTGAATGACTGGAAGAAAAAGCCCCAGAGCCAGACGCACCGCTTCCGTCTTGGGATGGTTCATATACCAAGACTGCTGTGCCGGAGCCCAGTGTCCCCAAACAAACCTGCCCTCCCAGAGTGCACCCCAGCCTGCTTGGGGGGCGTCGGTTGTAATGGTCACCCTGCAGCCTTCTTGGCCCAAGGGAACACCATTTTTGACTGCTGATGAGTATCTCTTATCACCTGAGAACCATGAGGCTCCTTCAGAAGAACTAGCCGCCTCCATTTGTCTCTGGGCAAAACAACCTTCTGAAGCGTGAAACACTGCTGAAGGGGATGAGTATATAAAGGCCCAGTGGCACTACCTGGGCAGCTGCAGTAAAGAGACCCAAGGTCCTCTGGCACTGCTGCACTGAGACAGCCCTCTGTGAGAAGCATCTCCTGATACCTTCCCTGATAGTATGCCTTCTCTTTGGAGTCAGGGATGCCCTCATGGCAACTGAATCCAGTTTGAGCCCCAAGTACTCGACAGCCCTGGTTGGAGCCAGGCAGCCTTCACCGCATTCAAATGCAACCCGAGTGCCGCCCGGTGAGCCAATATGGTCTCCATTTTGCTCCCTGCTACGGCTTCTGATGGCGCATAAGCCAGTCAATTGTCCAGATAATTGAACTCGGCTGCTCCTCTGCCGCAGTGGGTGAGTGCAGCGTCCATGCACTTGGCGAACATCCGAGGACGGGGACAGGCTGAAAGACAGGACGTCGTAACTGAAGGCTGTCCTGAAGGAACCCTGAGGAACTTCCTGTGGCTGGATTTATGAGAATATGGAATCAGCATCACGAAGGTCCATTACTGTCCTTGTCCGGTGCTCAGGCTGAGCACCGGACAAGGGAGCGCCTTGAGATACCAACCGTCTCAGGTCCAAAACTGGACAGAGACCCCCGGATTGTTTAGTTAGTTAATTCCCTCCCACAGCACGTGGGACACCATACGGTGTATAGGGCGGTGCCTATCCCATTCCTCTGACCTTAGGCCACACAGCCACTGTAAGTAGTGAAACTACAGTGGGGGTTCAGTCCTCCGGTAACTCTGTGCGTCACGCACCAATCCGCTTGAGAACAAGGAATAGGCAGTGTAAAAGCCTCGCCGCTCTTCTCCTGGAGACAGAGACTGTATCACGTCCTCTCCCAGCAGGGCAGAGACCTCGCTGCCCAGAACTGCGGAAGAGTCTTTACTTCTGCTCCCAAAACCCCGTGAAGCTGGGAAATGAGATGTCAGCTGTAGGCGGTATCCACACTCCAGTGTATCGATCACCCATGGACCTGAGGTGTGCCGCAGAGAAAGTTGACGTCAGGGGAAGCATACCATCAGAGATGCTGACGGGGCTTGGCAGAACCACGGCCTACACGCTCCTGAGAGCACGGACATGAGTGCTGCTGAATCTGCACCCACTGCCGGAAGGCCCTCTGCCTCGGGTGACCCAAGCTCTGAAAGGAACCTGGCTCTGTGAAACGAAGCTGTTGTGGGTTCTCACACCCCTCAAGAGGTCTCCGGACATTTGACCTGGGTGATCCTGGCCGATGAAAGGACTGTGTGCGGTGTCCCCTTCTGCATCTCGTCCGACACCGCCTCTGCTACGGGCCCTGTCCGTATCCACCAATCCAGACTGGCTCAGCCACATATGCTGCCGGCCATGGTCAGCTGGCCAAGGAATTCCCAAGAGCTGTAGCTTGAAAGCTAGCTCCTTGAATCACAGTGTCCACAGTCCTTACCAACTCTGGTAGAAGGTCAGTTCCGCTTTTAACTCTAGGTCCCTTATCAGACCTTCTAAATACACTAAAAGAAGTGTATTAGCATTTGCCAGCCTAGAGGCCATAGCCTCAGGCTGGTAGGTGCTAGCCACAAACCTATCAGTGGCACGACACTTGTCGTTAGGGTGGTGTATAGACTTGCTGCCTGTGAGGGGAGCTCCAGCCAGCAATGCAAAGGTAGGGCTCACCTTTAATGCACCATCCAAGCCTTGCTCCGCAGTACCACTCAGAACATTGAGCCCAGAGCGAGGAGCAGCCACTTCCTCTGAACGAGCCCACGACTTCTGCAGATGACCCACAAAGTCCAGATAAACCAGCAAGGAAACCTGGCTGCGGGATGCAGGACCCCTGTCCAAAGCCGAAGCCCTAGGTGGAGAAGATGGAGGAGGAAGCCCAGCAGCTGATGCTGCACTACAGAGCAGTGCCCTGAGAGATACATCATAGGGCTCAGGAGGGTCCTTCTCGACTGGAGGGTCACTGTCGTCCTCATCCTCAGAGACATCCATTCGCCCACTGGAGCTACAGCCAGAGCTGATGGTCTTACCAAAATTATCTGAGGCCGTGAGGGACACTGCAGTCCCAGGGCACATCCGGGAGCCTGGTGTGGCATACCCAAAAGGCGATGTTGATTTGCCGCCATATGTGGCCCTACGCATCTCCTCCAATTGCCTCTGCATGAAGCCCATCCGTGGGTCGTGCAGCTGGCTTTCTTTAATCTGCTTCCTGCTGGCCTTCCCAGTTCCAGCTGGAGCAGCTAGAACTGGAGGAATAGAGCCCTGGGCTGGTGCATACCAGTGTTCGGGCTACTTCCTCCTCCTTCACTCCCACAGAAGCTATTACTCCTCCAGGAGAACAATAGGAGAGAAAACAAGACAGTTATTTTCATTATTATTATTATTGTTGTTATCATAAACAGGCCAAAGGGCTGTTTCATGAGGTACAAGCATGCTAGTCAGAAGACAACATAGAAATATCAGATTTCAGTTCCCACCTGAATGCTCCCCCACAAAAGGTGGCGAGAGTGCACCAAGCACAGGAGCGTGCTGTACAAAGACAAAGAAGAAGTCTCCTTTTTTTTTTTTTAAGAAGATGACCGTCAGTTGAGAAAAAGAAACAAAAAAGAATTAACGGCAAATTGTACCATGCTGTTAACTGTTAAGCAATTCCTTCTTGACGAAGGCACAAATATATCACATATCTCAAGCAAATAAGCATATCATGTGCTGTTAAGCTGTAAAAACAGTTCTTCTGCCTGAAGAGAAGGCGCAAAATACATTACAAACCTTAAGCAGGTAAGGGTAGACATACTGTACCTCACGCTGCTAAACTTAACAGTTCCGGCTGAAAAGACAGCAAGTGTATACCTCAAGTGGGTACGAACCGTGCACACCACGGTATACAGCCGCTGCAAACCTATCACTCAGCAGAAAAACAACAATTTTATGACACAGAGATGGGGTACCCAGAGTAAGGCAGCCCAAATGGCACAAAGCATAATGTCAAACAGATGGTATAAGCTCTTACCGACCAGGAAGAAAGAAAGAGAAGAGTGGATGGATGCAGGGGGTATATATGGGGTGTGCACCCACAGGCGTGATTAATTTGGTCTAATGCTCCTGCCCTGAGGATCAGTGTCACACGGTTACAGGTTCACTGAAATGAAATAAAACAACAGGCCTCACTTTGTACACTGGTCCATGATTCAATAATAAAGAGAGTGGGCAGAAATGGCATCCATGGGAGAGTTCCAAGGCAAAAACCATTGCTGACTGACCTGGAAAAAATGAGAATCTTCCCCGCCCCCCGTAACAAATCATCACAAATCATTCTATATTGTATTATACAAGTGAACAAAATTTGCAGATTCTCTCAAATTTGTAACTTTCTCGTTTATCTATAAATGCACAGAATCTGTCTTTGTGTGTCAGTTCCACGCATATCTCTTGAACCGTTCGTCAGACTGACTAAGATTTTATACGTGTTTTGCTGAGGGTAGGAGTGTGTGCATCCCTGAGTATGGAGTTGTTCAGTCAAAATATGTAATTTTTTTCAATAAAAGTTTAGTCACCGCTCTCTCCTCATGCTCTGGCTTCTAGAGGTGTGGGCGGGGTTTTGCATCAACTCTGTACTGATTGGATAACACGCAATATCACGGCATCAGTAACCACAGTGCACCGTGAGCTAGAAAAAGAGAATACTGAAGATTTAATGCTTAAAAAATTATACCATAAAATTACCATGATTGCATAGGTCTAAAGGATAATTCGGCATATGTGGAGAACACAAGGTGCGTGAGCAGACTGGGTGGAGCGTCAGTGGGGACCCGGGTCTGACAAAGAACACCGGTGTATCCAACACAGAACATGCCGGGAGAAGCAGCAGCCCGACCAGGCAGATCATGATCCTTCGCGGGGAGGCACACCCAGCCTCCTCAGTCAGTGGTAGACGGGAGTCCTGGCTGCTGCTTCACCTGTGTGGTGCCACTGTCCTTTGCAGGATCGCGAGTCTCCATCCTGCATGAGTATCTAAAAATTAGAAACTTAATAATAATGCTGCCATGATTGTGGAGCAGAATGACTTACCAACCAAACGCAGGACACAAAAACACCCAAATAATGAAATAAATCATTTTTAGTTAAATATTTACTGACAAATGGGCAGCACTGATTTAATGGTTGTAGTCAAACAGATCAGTCTGCTGTGTATAATAATGTTGGGTATTTTGTAGTTAATTTGGTTGATTACAGTTTTATAAAACCTTATAATAAAAAATATTACTAAAATATAAACTGATGCACTACAATGGGTCTCAAATATTTGTCAACGTCTCGAACTCATCCAGCCAACGTAGCCACGGGACGAGCGGTTCCCCTGGGAGCTCGAGGAAAGGCCTCAGCGGTCTTAGGCACACTTCCATGGTTCGCAATTCTCGTGGCCAAATGTTCTGTCTGGAAACCCGTGAATGACCATGGATGAGAGGGCTGTACTGGAACTTGAACTTCATTACATAAACTGCGAACCACACAAACATGAGCACTCAGCTCCATAACGTGCTATCGAAGACAAGTCACCAAAGAAGACGCCATAAGATGGCCGATTCCCTCCTATAAAGGTTGGTGTGATGACACCAGCCAGCCATGTCATCACGCCACTCACTGCCCTAAATCCCTTCACAACAAATGGGTCTCAAATATTTGTAAATGTGTCCTGTTATACAGACGTGGACAAAATTGTTGGTACCCCTCTGTTAATGAAAGAAAAACCCACAATGGTCACAGAAATAACTTGAATCTGACAAAAGTGGTAATAAATAAAAAGTCTATGAAAATTAACCAATGAAAATCAGACAATGCTTTTGAATTGTGGTTCAACAGAATTATTTTAAAAAACAAACTCATGAAACAGACCTGGACAAAAATGATGGTACCCCTAGAAAAGATTGAAAATAATGTAACCATAGGGACATGTTCAACCAAGATGTCTCCTCTAATTAACATCACAGGTGTCTACAAACTTGTAATCAGTCAGACGGCCTATTTAAAGGGTGACAAGTAGTCACTGTGCTGTTTGCTGACATGGTGTGTACCACATTAAACATGGACCAGAGGAAGCAAAGGAGAGAGTTGTCTCAGGAGATTAGAAAGAAAATTATAGACAAGCATGTTAAAGGTAAAGGCTATAAGACCATCTCTAAGCAGCTTGATGTTCCTGTGACTACAGTTGCACATATTATTCAGAAATTTAAGATCCACGGGACTGTAGCCAACCTCCCTGGATGTGGCCACAGGAGGAGACGGATAATACGAATAGTAACAAAAGAGCCCAGAACAACCTCTAAACACATTCATGGTGAACTCCAAGGTCAAGGTACATCAGTGTCAGATCGCACCATCCATCGTTTGAGCCAAAGTGGACTTCATGGGAGACGACCACAGACGAGAAAACTGGAACTTTTTGGCAAGGCACATCAGCTCTGTGTTCACAGACGCAAAAATGAAGCATACCAAGAAAAGAGCACTGTCCCTACTGTGAAACGTGATGGAGGAGGTTCTGTTATGTTCTGGGGCTGCTTTGCTGCATCTGGCACAGGGTGTCTTGAATCTGTGCAGGGTACAATGAAATCTCAAGACTATCAAGGTATTCTAGAGAGAAATGTGCTGCCCAGTGTCAGACAGTTTGGTTTTGTCTCGTCTGTCCATAGGACATTCTCCCAGAAGCTTTGTGGCTTGTCAACATGCAGTTTGGCAAATTCCAGTCTGGCTTTTTTATGATTTGTTTTCAACAGTGGTGTCCTCCTTGGTCATCTCCCATGAAGTCCACTTTGGCTCAAACAATGACAGATGGTGCGATCTGACACTGATGTACCTTGACCTTGGAGTTCACCATGAATGTGTTTAGAGGTTGTTCTGGGCTCTTTTGTTACTATTCGTATTATCTCTCTCTTCCATTTTTCATCAAGTTTCCTCTTGCGGCCACGTCCAGGGAGGTTGGCTACAGTCCCGTCGATCTTAAATTTCTGAATAATATGTGCAACTGTAGTCACAGGAACATCAAGCTGCTTGGAGATGGTCTTACAGCCTTTACCTTTAACATGCTTGTCTATAATTTTCTTTCTAATCTCCTGAGACAACTCTCTCCTTTTCTTCCTCTGATCCATGTTTAGTGTGGTACACACCATGTTAACAAACAGCACAATGACTACTTGTCACCCTTTAAATAGGCCAACTGACTGATTACAAGTTTGTAGACACCTGTGATGTTACAGTGGGGCAAAAAAGTATTTAGTCAGCCACCAATTGTGCAAGTTCTCCCACTTTAAAGATGAGAGAGGTCTCCAATTTTCATCATAGAGACAAAATGAGAAAAAAAAAATCCAGAAAATCACATTGTCTGATTTTTAAAGAATTTATTTGCAAATTATGGTGGAAAGTAAGTATTTGGTCAATAACAAAAGTTCATCTCAATACTTTGTTATATACCCTTTGTTGGCAATGACAGAGGACAAACGTTTTCTGTAAGTCTTCACAAGGTTTTCACACACTGTTGCTGGTATTTTGGCCCATTCCTCCATGCAGATCTCCTCTAGAGCAGTGATGTTTTGGGGCCGTCGCTGGGTAACACGGACTTTCAACTCCCTCCAAATATTTTCTATGGGGTTGAGATCTGGAGACTGGCTAGGCCACTCCAGGACCTTGAAATACTTCTTACAAAGCCACTCGTTCGTTGCCCAGGCAGTGTGTTTGGGATCATTGTCATGTTGAAAGATCCAGCCACGTTTCATCTTCAATGCCCTTGCTGATGGAAGGAGGTTTTCACTCCAAATCTCACGATACATGGCCCCATTCATTCTTTTCTTTACACAGATCAGTCGTCCTGGTCCCTTTGCAGAAAAACAGCCCCAAAGCATGATGTTTCCACCCCCATGATTCACAGTAGGTATGGTGTTCTTTGGATGCAACTCAGCATTCTTTCTCCTCCAAACACGACAAGTTGAGTTTTTACCAAAAAGTTCTATTTTGATTTCATCTGACCATATGGCATTCTCCCAGTCCCCTTCTGGATCATCCAAATGCTCTTTAGCAAACTTCAGACGGGCCTGGACATGTACTGGCTTAAGCAGGGGGACACGTCTGGCACTGCAGGATTTGAGTCCCTGGCGGCATAGTGTGTTACTGATGGTAGCCTTTGTTACTTTGATCCCCAGCTCTCTGCAGGTCATTCACTAGGTCCCCCCGTGTGGTTCTGGGATTTTTGCTCACCGTTCTCGTGATCATTTTGACCCCACGGGGTGAGATCTTGCGTGGATCCCCTGATTGAGGGAGATTATCAGTGGTCTTGTATGTCTTCCATTTTCTAATAATTGCTCCCACAGTTGATTTCTTCACACCAAGCTGCTTACCTATTGCAGATTCAGTCTTCCCAGCCTGGTGCAGGTCTACAATTTTGTTTGTGTCCTTTGACAGCTCTTTGGTCTTGGCCATAGTGGAGTTTGGAGTCTTGACTGTTTGAGGTTGTGGACAGGTGTCTTTTATACTGATAACGAGTTCAAACAGGTGCCATTAAAGGTGGCACCTTTATCAGGTGGATAAACTGACCAGGCGGGCCGGCTCTGTGGTCGGCGCGAAGCTGGACACCCTGGTGACGGTGGCAGAGATGAGGACTCTGGATAAACTGTTGGATATAATGGACAACATCAGCCACCCTCTGCACACCGTCATCAGTGACCAGAGGAGCCTGTTCAGTGAAAGACTGCTCCTTCCCAAGTGTCGGACCAACAGGCTCAAGAACTTTTGTCCACCATGCCATCACACTCTATAACTCCTCACTTGGGGGGGGGGGGGGGGGGGGGACATAGAGTACAGAGGACAGTAGGGCATTCATAGTGAAATAACCTTAACAACCATACTTGTACAAGCCATATTTAGCCTTATTTTTATACTGTGTATATTATGTTGTGTTTATTGTTTATTTTTTTCTTTTTTGCTTTTCTGATCTGTATGCTCCTTTTATGTGCTGCTGGAAATTTTAAATTTCCCAGAGGGAGTCATCCCAAAGGGATTAATAAAGTTAGTCTAAGTCTAAGTCTATTAATACAGGTAACGAGTGGAGGACAGGGGAGCCTCTTATAGAAGAAGTTACAGGTCTGTGAGAGCCAGAAATCTTGCTTGTAGGAGACCAAATACTTATTTTCCACCATAATTTGCAAATAAATTCTTTAAAAATCAGACAATGTGATTTTCTGGATTTTTTTTCCTCATTTTGTCTCTCATAGTTGAGGTATACCTATGATGAAAATTGGAGACCTCTCTCATCTTTTAAGTGGAAGAACTTGCACAATTGGTGGTTGAATAAATACTTTTTTGCCCCACTGTAATTAGACACATCTTGGTTGAACATGTCCCTATGGTCACATTATTTTCAATCTTTTCTAGGGGTACCATCATTTTTGTCCAGGCCTGTTTCATGAGTTTGTTTTTTAAAGTAATTCTATTGAACCACAATTCAAAAGCATTGAATTTCATTGGTTAATTTTCATAGAATTTTTATTTATTACCACTTTTGTCAGATTCAAGTTATTTCTGTGACCATTGTGGGTTTTTCTTTCATTAACAGAGGGGTACCAGCAATTTGTTTGTTGATCTGCTCTTTGTGTAGTGCATGTCACGATGCACTGACTGGCAAAAGTCCACCACAGACCTTGCGAGAGATGTATTTATCTGCCAGGATGTCCAGCCTTGTAATAACTTAATAATAACAACTAAAAATAATAGTAATATTCTAAAATTCTTCAATAATGATCTACGGTTGAAATTTGGAATTCCCAAGTATTTCAATGAGTGCCCTATAAAGAGTTAATCTTAAATTCCCAAGCTTATATTCCTTCTTGATAGAAGGTGGGTGAACAGAGACACTAAAAAGATTTTGAAATGGTTAATGGCGTCCACTTATATAGCGCTTTTTACTCATCTCTGTATGCCCAAAGCGCTTTACAGATCCTGCTATCCACCCATTCACACACACCGATTACTTGCAATATTTAAGCCCCCATGGATCACCACCTTATCATACTGGAGGGGTATCAAGTAACTAATACAAAGTAGCATCACTTTTTACACAAGCTCCATTTCTGGCCGCTCTACCCACCTCTGATGGCTGTCTTTAAGTCAGACTTTAGACTCGGTGTCTTATAAAAAAAAAAAAGTTGCACACAAACACACTGAATCCTGAATGAACACCAGTAGAAGTGGCAGTTAAGAAAAAGAGGATTTTATTGTATTTTATCTATATACACTTCTGAACTAACTCCAAAAAGATCTGCACAATACCATTCTTGAAATATTGAAGTACTACCTATTGAACAGGATGTCTGATAGTCATACTGTATACCCATGGCAACAAACCAAAAACATGGACAGGAGTGTGTTCTATTTTCGTTCAACTCACAGCAGTGTCCCACTTCCCCTCCCTCGTCCGCTGCTCTCTGCCTGCTCAACTTCCACCCATGTTAACAGTAGCAGCAACGTTTGTGGGGTACACAGCCGATGACAGAAAAACAAAAGGGGGGGGGGGCGCAAATAAGAAGGAAGTGGGAAGTGCATGTTTTGAGTTAATCTACCTCAGTGTGGAGGACCCAGTGTTTGAGACGACATGCAAATGGATACTAACAAGATACACAGATTCTGGATCAAGTCGATGGCGTGACTAACGATAACGAACGCCCTTGTGGATATAACAGTGCAGAGCCCGGTGGCAACAAATGTCAGTGTAATACTTTCATAGTCTCTTCTGCAGACAGACTCAACAGCTGCAGACGTAGAATGAAAACATGCAGTTTCACTTTGTCTTTGAAGGTAAAACTTCTCTACTACATTTTACATTTAACCGTATGTACCCCTGTGTGTGTGTGTGTGTGCATGTGTGAATAAATAGCCAGTGGCAGTATCAAGGCTCCAAAGTATTCCAGTGTCAATGAGGAGGAGAGATGTCGCCCCAGAGTACAATATTTAGAAACAGACCTGCATTACCCAGCTCATAAGAGCTAAACAAGCAATTCCAACAATTATGTTTATATCTATCCATCTCTCTATCTGTCTAGAAAGCGAGAGAGAGAGAGAGAGAGACAGAGAGAGATAAAAACCGAAGATGCAGCAAAATGATCCGGGATCAGTAGTACCACCAAATTACCATGAGAGGAGCAAGTGAAAAACAAATTCCAGCAGATCGCAGTCCATGTTCTCGCACGGTGAGAAACCATGCACATACATCAAACAGACTTCTTTAAAGTACCTGTCTGATTCAGAAAGAGAGAGAAAAAAAAAAAGTCACTGTTAAGATGTCCCACTGGAGATTTTGGCATAAAAGAAAAACACGCTTATATACAAATATATGTACCCATCATCAGTAGTGTCTAATGTTAAAGCCAAAAGAAAACATGTCATTTCTTTACACAAAAAAAAAAAAAAAAATTAAAAAAAAAACAAACCTGTAGTTCTCCTTGCCGTTTCAAATGCCTCTCATCACCCCGGAAACAACCAATGGGGTTTCAGCTACATTCGCCTTCACACTGAGGGTCTTTCTAAACAAACGCTACAACCCTTTAATCCAGCATCCGAAAAGTGGCGAAGGCTCGGACTGAACTACCAACAGTATTGTTTTCCCACTCTTTGTTTGTCATGTCTCATCTCACAGTGTTCATCAATATGAAGTTTAAAAACTATCAACAAATAAATAAAAAAATACCCCCCCCCCAAACATTTATCCCTGCCACATTTTAAACACCAGGACTGGACCACATCCTGCACGTCTCACACAATCATGAGGAAGCTACAGTTAAGTGCAACTAAATGTCTGTTTTGCAGGATATTCAAGTGAGGAGTCAACATAAAAACTAAAACTAAAAAGCACAATCTGGCTGTTCGTGCTCCATTGTCACATGTTCGATAATCGAATTCCTCCACACCTACGCTGGAAAGTAGTCCAAACACCCTTTACCCCCCCCCCAAAAAATAAACACGACTAGAAATGGTGCTCCAGCCTCTTTTCCCTCCTCACACACGTACAGCAACAGAATGTGATGTTTTATGGTCAATCAAAGTTAAATTTTAAAAAAGCCTACAACATGCCTGACTCTTCTGGACACGTGTCAGTCCAATCCCAGGACATTTTCAGAGGTTTAAAAAAAAAATAAAGGAGAAAAACAAGAAATCCTGTCGCTGTACATTAGTAATATTTCCTGCCATCGAAGGTGAAATAAAAGGTTAGGCGTGATGATATTAACAGTGGTGGTGGCTGTAATGTGTCCCGTGGAGGAGGAAGAAGGGTGTCGAAGGGAAGAAGAAGACTAGAGAACATGAGGAGGAACAGAAAAGGGGGGGGGGAGTCAGGAGGGAGGGGTGGGGCGGGTCGATTCTCAGTAGTTTTGGCTAAAAAGGTGAGGTAGGACTTGTCACAACTTGGAGTGTGGCTTTAAAACTGGCAGGGTTTTCATTTGCAGTCTGTCTTTAGTGTTTGTTTCCTATGGGAGTGTGGTCTGGTTGTGCGTCCCCAGCGCGTCTTTCCTGCCGCCTGGCCGCTCACATCTTAACGTCCTCCTCCACGCTGAGCTGAGACAGCGTCTTCTTGATGCGTAGCGCTGTGAGTCTCGCCGCTCCGTTGGCGTACCAGCACTCCCTCATGATTTTCCCCATGACGCGAAGTGACTGCAGAGGACCAAAAAAAAAAAAAAGAGGGAAAAAAAGACATGTAGATCACACTCACAACACATCAACAAATGTGATATGCATGTCTTTTATTTGGGGCTTCACCTAAATTAAAGGTAAACTATAGAACTTTTGCTTTAGTGACACCTTGTGCTGGCTAACTGAACTGCAGCCATATTCACCATTTCTCAAATCTCTTTTTTATTAAGGTGCGCTCTCACTGGCGCCAGGTGACATGTTCCTTGCAAAGTGAAATGGCCCTCTGCTCCTCTGCCAGCAGGGGGCCTGCACTGGCCAGCACTCACTTGTTTTTTTTTTTGTTTTAAACACGGTTCCCAGACTTGCTTAAGGAGTCTCTGACAACAGAAATGCAGCTTCTTCACATTACTCCAACATCTGCGCTCATTCCATTCCTGAAACTACCTCTACCAACTGTTCCAAAGCTGGGGAAGTGTCCCGTTCTGCAGAACAGTGGGGAGCGATCACACTTATCAAGCGTTCCAGACTTTAGGGGTCAAACCTCCGTCAGCACGGAACAGGAACTACAGTGTGAGTACACCCTTAGGTGCCTTTCTCCCAAATTTTAAACATACAAAATTGTTTAGCATTAAGAACAAAAACAAAGAAATGCAAAGAAAAATACTTTTTAAAAAGCAATGACTTGCTTACAAATATATCTTAGAATATTCAATAAATTATTTGCCGACAGACATTTTATTATCAATAAACAGAAACTCAAAACTAAGGCTGAAAGACTTCAACTTAAATATCCAATGGGTAATAATGTAATATTGTTATGCAGTACGTGCTTATGTACTCCTCACTTGGGGGGGGGCATAGAGTACAGAGGACAGTAGGGTATTCATAGTGCAATAACCTTAACTTAACCATACTTGTACAAGCCATATTTAGCTTTGTATTTATATTGTGTATGTTACTACTGTACACTACTTCCGGCGCCACACGAGTTGGCTGCCTTTTGCAACAGCGGCTCAATTTGGAGTCTTTTTTTTCCTTCCTCTCTCTTTTGATCCGGTGACAGCTCTCTGATCCGGCACACCTTTCACTCCATTTATATCACGGACACACGGATCGCCCCAAATGTCTCCCGAGCCGGTGGACAGAGCCACTGTTTATAGCAGGAGACGGTACAGCAGGGAAGAGCCACTAGCACTCAACCGCCACCCGGTGCCAACGGAAAAACTCGACATACCGGGTGAACTGAGGCGAAAACGCCGTGGTTGCCGGGCTGGAGTAAGGCGGAAGACAAGAAATATAAGGTACAGACCCACCCTTCCATCCATTATCATGGGGAATGTACGATCGTTACTGGGAAAGGTAGATGAGCTAGCGGCTATCTCCCGCTACGATAGCATATACCGGGAGTGCAGTCTGCATCTATACACAGAGACTTGGCTAACCGAATTAGCAGCAGATGCTAACATTGAACTGGAGGGTTTCCACGCGATACGGGCAGACCGAACATCAGACAGTGGCAAAGCAAGGGGCGGTGGAGTGATAATGTATGTTAACAACAACTGGTGCAGACCGGGACATATCACTGTTAAACAACGACACTGCAGCAAAGACATTGAGTTGCTAGCTGTTAGCATGCGGCCTACATATCTCCCGAGGGAATACTCACACGTGATCTGCATTGTTGTTTATGCAAATCCGACGGCGAACGCTGGGACAGCGCGTGACGTCATCCATTCAGTAACTGGCAGGCTGCAGACAGAACACCCAGATGCTCTTCTCCTCATCTCAGGCGATTTCAACCATGTTTCACTGTCTCCCATTCTACCCACGTTTACCCAGTATGTCACATGCCACACTAGAGACAATAAAACACTGGACTTATTCTACGCAAACACTAAGGAGGCGTACACCTCATTACAACTCCCCCCACTCGGGAGATCGGATCACAACTTGGTTCATCTCCGGCCGGTGTACAAACCCCTAGTGCACAGACAACCTCCGGCCATGCGCACAGTGAAGTTATGGTCTGAGGAGGCAATGGACGCTCTAAAGGGCTGTTCTGAAACCACCGCCTGGGAGCAGCTCTGCGATCCACATGGTGAGGACATCGATGGCCTCACTCACACCATCACGGACTACCTCAGCTTCTGTGTGGACAACACCGTTCCCACCAAGACCATACAGTGTTGCTCAAACAACAAACCCTGGATCAACCCTGAGATAAAAACACTTCTGAGAGAGAAGAAGAGGATCTTCAGGTTGGGGAACAGGGAGATGCTGAAGTCCATACAGAGGGAGCTGAGGAGAAAGATCAGAGAAGGCAAGGACAGCTTCAGGAAGAAGATGGAGGACAAGCTGCAACAGAGCGACATCAGCGGGGTCTGGAGAAACCTTAAAACCATCTCTGGGCTCCAGAATACCTCCCCCCAGGCCACGGGGGGCAGGGAGTGGGCGAACAATCTGAATCTGTTTTTCAATAGGTTTGACCAACCACCCTCCCCCCTGACTGCACAACAACCACTGCTGCCTCTAAACACATCAAATCCTGCTGCCCACTCCCCACTCCATCAACACCCCCCCACTCCCAACACACAGCCCCCTAACCTGACCCTCACTAAGACCCAGGTGAGGACAGAGCTGAGGAAGATCAAGGCGAGGAAGGCGTCGGGACCGGACGGCATCAGCACAAAGCTCCTCAAGTCCTGTGCAGACCAGCTGTGTGGGATTGTGGAGCACATATTCAAGCTGAGCCTGAAGCTGGGGAGGGTACCACAGTTGTGGAAAACATCTTGTGTGGTACCTGTACCAAAGACTTCCCACCCCAAAGATCTGAATAGCTACAGACCAGTGGCCTTGACGTCCCACATGATGAAGACCCTGGAGAGGCTGCTCCTTGCTCACCTCTGCCCCCTGGTGGGACCAGCGATGGATCCACTCCAGTTCACCTACCAGCATGGCATTGGGGTGGAGGATGCGGTGATCTTCCTCCTCCACCGTTCTCTGTCCCACCTGGAGAAGCCCAGGAATGCGGTGAGGATCATGTTCTTTGACTTCTCCAGTGCTTTCAACACCATCCAACCGATGATCCTGAAGGACAAGCTGCTGTGCGCAGGGGTGGACCAGCACCTGTCATCATGGATCCTGGACTACCTCACTAACCGGCCTCAGTTTGTGAGAACCCGGGACTGTGTGTCCGACACGATCATCGGTAGCACGGGGCCCCCCCAGGGAACGGTTTTGGCTCCCTTCCTGTTCACCCTTTATACTGCGGACTTCTCACACAACACAACACACTGCCATCTACAGAAGTTCTCTGACGACTCTGCGATCGTTGGCCTCATCTCCAATGGAGATGAAGCCGAGTACAGAGGGCTTATCCAGGACTTCGTGGACTGGTGCCATCGGAACTGCCTCCAAATCAACGCGAGGAAAACTAAGGAGCTGGTGGTGGACTGCCGCAGGCAAGGACAACCCCTCACAGCACCAGTAAATATACAGGGAACAGACATCAAGATGGTGACATCCTATAAGTACCTGGGTGTTCATCTGAACAATAAACTAGACTGGTCACACAATACTGACGCACTCTACAAGAAGGGACAGCGCAGGCTGTTCCTACTGAGGAGACTCAGGTCTTTTGGTGCAGACATTCTATGACACGGTGGTGGCATCAGCCATCACTTTTGGAGTGGTCTGCTGGGGCAGTGGCATTACAGCAGCCGATAGGAAGAGACTGAACAAACTGATCAAGAAAGCTAGCTCTGTCCTGGGGCAGCGCCTTGACCCAGTGCAGTGGAGGAGATAGGAGAGAGAAGGATGGTGGCTAAACTGTCATCTCTGCTGGAGGCCGAGTTCCACCCTATGCTGGACATACTGAATGCACTGAGGAGCTCATTTAGCAGCAGACTACATCATCCTAGGTGCACAACCGAGAGGTTTCGCAGGTCCTTCCTACCTACGGCTGTCAGACTGTACAACCAAAGTAGGGCTGCTCGCAGAGATAGCAAAAAGACGTGACGACCTAATAGTATTGAATGCAAAAGACTCAATAGACTTACACAATGGTCCCCTCCAGTATACAACTAGGAAAATACCGGTCGCTATGGAGGGTGAGAATATGTATGGGTACATAATCACACCATGTAGGATAACTAAGTAGACGGTTGTGCTGCTTCATTCCATCTAGCTACAATGCTCCGCATTGTGTGTGTTTATATATTTACATATTTATTCCATCTAGCTACAATGCTCCGCACTGTGTGTGTTTATATATATATTTATATATTTACTCTATCTAGCAACAATGCTCCACACTGTGTGTGCTTATATATTTACATATTTATTCCATCTAGCTACAATGCTCTGCACTGTGTTTATTTATATATCTATCCCATCTAGCTACAATGCTCCGCACTGTGTGTCTATATATATATATATATATATATATATATATATATATATATATATATATATATATATATATGTGTGTGTGTGTGTGTGTGTACATATGTATACTTGCTGCTCTTGTTTTTTTTTTTTTCTCTTGCCTTCTGATTGTTGCTCTGAGTGTTGCTATCCCTGTGCTGTTGCAATCCTGGAATTTCCCCATTGTGGGACTAATAAAGGCTCATCTTATCTTATTATGTTAGGCGTTTATTTTTTTCTTTTTTGCTTTCCTGATCTGTATGCTCCTTTTATGTGCTGCTGGAAATTTTAAATTTCCCAGAGGGAGTCATCCCAAAGGGATCAATAAAGTTAAGTCTAAGTCTTATGCATTTGGTGCCCAATATTCTGTATGACAGGGGTGTCCAACCATGTGCCATGGAGAGCCAAGACCCTGCAGGTTTTCTCTTCTACCCAGTCTCTTCAGCAGGTGTTTTCACTTATCAGCAATCAGTGGGAAGAAGTTCACAGAAATCTGCTGTTGAAGACACTGGTTGGAGGTAAAACCTGCAGGGTCTTGGCTCTCCATGGCACATGGTTGGACACCCCTGCTGTATGACATGCATAGCACTGTGGATTACCCCTAGAAACACAAGAGCACTCTGAGGCAAATGCAATTTCCCCCGCCTCTGTTTTCTTTGAAGATCTCAATACTTACTAACGGAGAGCAGTTTTCAACTTTTCAATATAATTACTATGGCAGAACCAAATTATGATAAACCCATGATCCACAAATATACAACCCATAGTCAGAGGTCAGGATCCCAAGGTGAACCTGTATGCCAGGTTTGGTGACCCTAGCTTTACTCATTTTATAGTAATAGTAAATGTACCATTTACCACAGTGCACCTGCCATGTTAACTTTGACCCCTTGACCCCAAATCCATAGTTAGGTGAGGGTGTAAATTGTCCAAGATGTGTATTAGATACAACTACTGTATCAATTTCAAAAGCCTACATCATTTCTTTCAGTAGTTATTGTGTTTAGAAGATTTATGGAAAAATCTGACCTCTGATCTCAAGGTTATCCGATGAGACTGAAATTGCAATATGTGCATCCTCGGCATATATCGAACCATGGTAGCAAGTTTCAAAACAATCGGAACAAAACTGCAGGAGTTGTTGATTTCACAAAAGTGGGACAGACGGATGGACGGACTGACCCATAACATTATCCCCCTTTGGGCTTCGACCAGCGAGGGATAAAAAATGAATCTCCTGTGAGAGTGTATCCCATTAGTTGTTAGCACTGTAGCTGCTTGTGCAGCTACTTCAAACAATGCTAATTTCTTAATTGTGGCAATGTTTATGATTCCATTTTTATGTCAGATGTCTTTGCTAGAAAGACATGTCCACTACCAACAGTGAATTGTTAAACATTTATATAACTTTTGATGCTAGCTTCACTTCTGGTTGCCTACTAGCCAGCCTGTTAGCATGCATGCTAGCATTACACTGGTCAACACCAAATTTATTGTCTTAAGTTTTTTTTAGCTGATTTAGGACAGTTTTGATGTGCTGAATCCAAAAATCACATTGGTTTTGCTCAATCAGGTCAACTTTTTGAATTATGGCCACATGTTTTATACGTTTTTGTTTACATGTACGGATATTTTCGCTTCATATGATGCAAAATTCTTTTTTATGTCTTGAAATTCTCTGAATTTTGAACAATGATGATGTAACATTCAATTTACATGTACTTACCTTTATATAAAGTAAGTACATGCACAGTGCTAAGTACAGGTTTTTACTTAGCACCTGATTGAGAGAAACGGATGTCATTTTTGGATTCAGCGGTGCAAAATTGTCTTAAATCAGTTGAAAAAACACAGACAACTTACAAAAAAATGATTTTTGTAACCCTGTGTTATCATTAGCCTTACTTTACTGGGGATTGTCACTTCAACTGTGAAACTGTGGATGCCTGTTACAGTTGAAATAGGCTCCAAGACTGAAACTGTGACTTTGGGATGTAGAAGAATTTGGACGCATTAACAGTCTATGGGAGTTGTTATTTTCTAGTTTCTGCAGTGCTGACAGGCTGCATCTTGTGACCAGTCAAATTGCACCGTGGGCGGACTGCTGCACCACACCCAGGGAGGAGAGATGAAGCTTCAGAGCTAGGAGCAGATTTTTATATCAGATATTGGACAATGTAAGATACAAGTTGTTACTTCCTCTTAGCCAACGGTTCTGTTCTCACTAGCGTGTCTTCATGACTGCGTATCCTAGCCTTTACACTGCACAAACTGTTTTAATCACTTTGTAATTTATAAATCATTCAGCCCTCTTTAAAATACTGGTTGACATTAGGGCTGGGCAATTTGACCTTAAATCAGCATCACAGGTGCTACATGTCTGAGGCCACAAACTGAGAGGAAATGCAAACAAAAATGTTCTTTGTGAAAGAAAGCTGACCTCAAAGAGAAGAGAGGGGAAAAAAATGAAGCTAGCACAGTAAGGTAAATGGCATGGGCCATTTGCATTAAATATAAAAATCCTGCATTCAGACTTAAAAAAAAAAAAAAAAAAAAACCTTGTTAAAAGCTGGTACAGTTACAGGTCTGTTTGTTTTGGTGGAGCAAAATAACTGATTGAATAAACAGATCCGTTGTTGCCTAGCACCGTCAACTACAATGAGTATAATGAATGTCCAAAAAACAAAGAACTCATTCTGGACTTCAGGAAGAACAGGCAAGACCCCCATCCCCCACCCCCTCATAAATGGCGACCGCGTGGAAAACATTCCCGCCTTCAGGTTCCTGGGCACCCACGTCTCCTCTGACCTCTCCTGGACTGTCAATGCCAAGGCCCTGGTGAAGAAAGCCCAGCAGCGGCTGCACTTCCTCCATGTCCTGAGGAAGAACAACCTGGACCAGAAGCTGCTGCTAGCTTTCTATTGCAGCTCACCTTCTGTCTGGGTGTGTGGTACGCTGGCTCCACTGCCGAGAACAGGAAGGCTGTGCAGAGGGTCATCAACACCGCTCAAAAAAAAAAAAAAAAAAAAAAAGATCGGCAGCCCTCTGCCCTCCCTGGAAGACATCTCCAGATCCTCCTGTCTCAGAAGGCTCAAGGTCATCACAGGAGACCCCTCACATCCCGCCCACCACCTTTTCGACCTGCTTCCCTCTGGATGACAGTTCAGACTGATCAGGTCCCACACCTCCAGACTAGGGCTGAAACGATTAGTCGACGTTGTTAATAACGTTGACAATAAAAATTAATTGACAAATTGTTTAATTATAAAGTTTATATGCATGCCGCGGTAATGGCAATGCACAACCGGAACTGCTGAGTGCAGTAGCACCTCTGTTGTTCTGCATGCGTGAACAATTTCCAGCGAAGAAGAAGAGGAGCATAGCATGGCGAAGCGGAAGGATAACATGTAGAAAGTGGAGATTAAAAAAAAGGCAGACCCACACTTTCTGTTGTTTGGGAACATTTTACAGAAGACAAAAAAAAAAAAAAAAAAGTAAAATGCAGACTTTGCAAGGCTTCTAACCACGGCAGCACTACAGTAATGCATGTCACTGACTTTGCCTGCCCCTTTAACAAAGTGGATGTCTCCGCAGATCCACAGTGTGTATGTCCTTATGCAATTACGCTGTCCTGTGTTTTGTTTTGGCAGCTGTATGCGTCTCCCCAACGCAGAGAAAGCAGAATAAAGACCCACTGCTGTGAAGGTATTAATGTGTGCTCCGTGTCTAACTGACTGCAGAACCTACCTAGAGCAAAGCCTGTTACCAGCTAACGAGCCAGGCTAAAATATGGACATTTTAGCTTTAATTCACAGGGAGTCCATATTATGGTTAGGAACTGCCAAGCTTTGAAAGTCAAGAAGGTAACAATGAGGATCTGAAACAACGGCGCCTGGAAGCCACGACATTACCATCTGCAAGGGTAAGTTTTAGCAAGTAAAGAAAGTTGGTGCTGCTTATTTTCAATGGCCAACTGTTTCAAGCTTTAGAAAAATGACAATACTGTTATCATGTGCTGTTGTTAGTTTACCCGTTTTGACAATAAGCTCTCTGGTTGCTGAGGGTTGAGCTGTCATGGCTAACATGTTAACCGTGGGCTGCACGGTGGCGCAGTGGTTTAGCACTGTGGCAGCACAGTTTTACCCTCGGCCGGGGGATCGCGGGGATCATGAGATCGTGGGTTCGATCCCAGCCCCCGACCAACAGTGAGCTGTGTGGAGTTTGCATGTTCTCCCCGTGTTGCGCGGGTTTACTCCGGGATTTCTCCGGTTTCCTCCCGCATACCAAAAACATGTAGGTTTAGGGCGCTCGCGCACGCAGCGACCAGCAGCCAGTGGCTTGTCACCAGACTGCAAACCAAGTCTACCTACGGGTACAAATAAGTAACAAAAAAAAAAAAAAAAAAAAAAAAAAAAAAAAAAAAAAAATGCAGTGACTGAATTACAAGAGCTGCTATTGCTTTTTCATATTTGTTAATATTAGCCCTCATTCTGAATATTAGCTACACTGTGTTACACTGTGTCCAGCTGAGACAAAATGGCATTTAAATGCCTCCCGCCCACGGGAGACAGAACATTAAGAGGTATTAAACAGCGGCTGAGGTAAAATATGCAGTCCCAACAAGAAGCAGAGATGGTGGACATGAGAAAAAAAAAAAAAAAAACGTGATTAGTCGACTAGTTCAAAAAAATAGTCGTTAGATTAATCGACAACTAAAATAATCTTTAGTTGCAGCCCTACTCCAGACTGACGAACAGTTTCTTCCCCTGGGCCATCCGAACTGCAGTCAGAGGTGCCACCCCCCTTCCCTCTGAACGCTCACATGCACAGAACTGAGGACCTTTTAATTATCACTGTAACTCGCATGTCTTTGCACTCTTCACTTTCATGTATACTGACCCAGCCATGAAATCACTACTGTACATATTTTTCCATAATCCTTGGGCCATTTTAATCCATTATATGTTCTGCACGCCGCACTCTTATGTACAGTTCCACCCGTGAAGCCACTACCGTACCTGTGTATATACCAAAGAACTATTTATTATTTTTACTTCAGTCAGATGGTTAACTGTGTGTCCTGTAACTGTTTTATTTTCAAATTCTTCTCACTTACTTTACTGCGCAGTAGCCTGGTGGAGCACCCACAATTTCGTTGTGCTGTACAACTGTACAATGACAATAAAACCTATTCTATTCTATAAACAGCATCTGTTGACCTGTTGCTTGTGGCTTCATGAATATGTGCTGATATTTAGTCCAACAGCTTTCCCTTTTGTGTAGTACTGCCTTAGTCTCTAAATACTGTTTAAATTAAAACAAATATATTTACCTTGGTTACAGAGTTTCATATGACTGAATAAGATCAAGAACACTAGGTATCTTAAAACATTATATACAATACTATAGAGGTAATAAGAAATTAAAAGAGAAATTCTTGCCTTTTGTATAGAATACTAATCCGAGCCTGAACTAATAGAACAACAACACAAACTAGACACATTCCTTCTGATACTCCCCCACAACTATGATTCAGACACTGGCAGTCCAGCCTTGTAATTCAGTCAGGACATCTTGTACTGTCAGACTAATGAGGCCCAACTGCCTCCATGTACAGCCAGTGAACATATTTCTTGAAAAATGCCAGAGCAGCTGTTTGTATACATGATGCGAGATACCTCGTAGCTCTGCCACCAGTTGGGCACATTGGGCCTTAGTTTCTGGTCACACACCACCTTCCTCATCTCCTCTATGGAGGGATCAGAGGGTACAAGGTCATAGTAGGGCAGCTGGTACTCCTCATGGATTCCTGCAGTACATAGAAGAAAAGTTTTCACGTCTCTGTTCAGCCGACAGATTTAGTAAAAAAAAAACAAAAAAAAAACAAAAAAAAACTGTGCTCTCACCTCCTGTGTTGCAGCGGCGTGCAATCTCCCAGTACACCAGTCCTAGTGCATAAATGTCGGCACACTTGAAGGAATCAAAGTGTTTCATGTTGATGGTTTCATCCAGAACCTCTGGAGCCATATACCTGGGATGGACACAATGGGGGAAAAAAATAATGCACAACATTAAAAAGAAAAACTATTACAATGAAGTAATAAACCCTCCCCCACATTACTGTGGTCTAGTCCATACACTGTTCACTTTGAAAGACTGTGGCCTCAAATGAGAACAGGCGAGTCTATTGAGTGGAGAAGAGGGTAGGCATGGTTGAGATAGCTATCTGGATATGATTGCAAGGCTGCGGTTTGGGGAAGGCTACTTCGAGGATCCGCCATGACTCCTGGAAATTTGGAAAAACAGGGTCGTAGGGTAGGGCATGAAAAGGAAAGCAAATGGAAGTGCAGGGCAAGATGGGATTAATAAGGATATGGCAGGAAGAGATGCATTTGTGGTGTGGCCCCACTCCTGAGATTCTGATAAAATATTCATCAGTATAAATGTGGACAATGTGGGCAAAGTGAAGCACTACTTCCTAAATTTATTAGGCTGCCACGTTGTGCTGACGACATCACTTACAACCAGAGTTTGCACAATGAAGTGGCACCCAAGATTTAGTTCCTGCCCATATATCTTCCCACCCAGTCTATGCAGCAGTCCATAAGGCAGCTCTGCCAAACACAACCAATCATGACCAGGCTCAATCTTGACCACACTTTCATTTTTTTTGCAACATCAAATGGCTAATTAAAACAGAGCTCATAAAAAAATGAACATGTGAACATGCATCAGCATGATAAGAACCAATTATTGAGGATATAAACCATCTTTGAGGGGAAACAAAAAAAAACAAGAGATAGGGAGTAGTTTTAATTTTCAGATTACCAAAGTGCCACACACAATGAAAGCACCAAGGTGCTGATGCCTCGGTGCCAGAGCCTTGGTGGAGGTATGTGTTCTGGGATCATCACCAAAATGTTATGGGTTCCTCTCTTGCCCAAGGACCACCTCTGGCAAAAATTTCATCCAAATCCATCCAGTAGTTTTGGAGTACACGCATGCACAGTGAAAATAATCTGCAGTTCACATGCCCGTACTGTCGGTGGCAGCCAAGAGCAACCAAACTGATTTGAACAGCTGCAATCCAAACACAGAAGAAAAGCACAGTGGCAGACATTTTAAATGGCGGAAGCGATGGAGGTACGTGAATACAATGACAATCAAGACTAACAGGAGCTTTTGCTGTTTAGTGGTAGAGGAAGAAAACAGACGGGCAAAAACACAGACATTTGTTCACCCAGTATTGGCAAATTGCTCAGTACTTCCGTATGGCGGGAGCTTCCAGGCACATGTACAGTTCACTGCGACCAATCGCAAGTGAAGAATGTTGTGACTTGTAGTTTTTAGCAAGTTTTTAAACAAGTTTTACCTCGTCCTTCCTCTGCAAAACTAAACACCAAAACCAGTGTGAAAACAATCGATATGATGAATAAATGGTGTAGTTGCTGAATACGTGCTTTTTTCAGTAACTGGTATTTTATAACGTTCACCTCCACGTGTTGTAAAAAAACATGTTGTACTGTAAAAAAGTCACTGCCGCCTTTAGTGGCCTGGCATAGTTATTACAATACCGTTTTTCCCGGCTCCTGCGTTTATTTAAAAAACAAAGCCTGGAAAACAAAAGCTTTGGAAACAAAGCCTTGGAATTCTGGCAAATTAAAAGTCGAGAAAATATGGCGATACAATGATATGAGCCTTTAGTTACACTTAATTTTCACTTGCCAGTTGTTTTTAGATTTCATTTTAAGATTTTAATTTTGACTTTTAGAGCTTTTAATGGCCAAGCCCCTTCATACATCTCAGCCCTTTTGACTCCTTATGCCACGACGCGATCACTAAGATCCTCAGACCAGAGACTCCTGGTGGTCCCTCGGACCAAGTTCAGAACCCGTGGAGATCGATCTTTCCAGGCCGCTGCACCACGGCTTTGGAACGCTCTTCTCCTGTCCTTGTGCTGCCTTGAGTCTGTTGACTCTTTTAAGAAGGAGTTAAAAACTCGTTTGTTTAGACGCTTTTAGTTCTCATTGAATGGCTTTTATTTCTTTACCGTTTTCTCTTTTCATCTCTATTAATATATACTGTATATTGTATCTTATTTCTATTGATTTTAATTTCTGGGTATTTGTAAATTTTATCTTGCTGTGAAGCACTTTGTGATATATAGGTTCAGGTTCAGGTTCCTTCATCTGAACCTGAACCTATATATCTGTGAAAAGTGCTATACAAATAAACTTTGCTTGCTTAATTTTGACCGGGAAAGCTGAAACAGACAGGCGGACAGAGCCGCACACGGACACATTGAGCGATCACTGTATGCCTCCATTTTCACCAAAGCATAATAATGGTCAGAGGCAGGGTTTGTCTTACTGCAGCCAGCCACCAGAGGGCGACTGAGATGTGCAGGTTTCGTTTTTGCAGCAATCTCATGTGTATATTATTTATATACCATCTATGGCAGGCAAGGGCAAACTACAGCCCTTTGGGCTTCTTAATCCATCCCGCCAAACAGTGATACATAATTGTCCAAATTTTTGTAAAGGCCGCATTCATTTTGCCTTTTTTCCTGCAATACTCAGGTTTTCCACTTGACAGTGCTCTCCACACACAATTGACATGTGCCCGAGTCTGGTCTGCAGATGATTATGCACATGTGTTAAATGTTTGCTCAAGCAGTAGAAGCGAATGAAGGATGCAGCTGTTTGATCACTGGCCTTGGAGTAGGTAGATGCATCATAGACATGAAAAGTATAAAGCCAGCTTAACAATGAGTGGACCAAAGAAAGGTCGACAGTGAGGGCCGAGTGTTTAATAAGGAGCGGACAGCTAAATATTTTTTCACCAAAAGTCCATTCAAAGGGTGTACATCTTATGTGCCAAAAAACCATTGCGGTTTTCAAAGAATACAACCTCATCGCCACTTTTCAACCACGCATGCTAACTATGCTAGCAACCAATCAACGCAAGGACGGGCGGCTACTGCTCAGAGGTTGGCAGCCAATTTACAGACTCGGGAAAATATTTTTCTTCGAAGCTGCAATTCAAGAGTTAAGCACCAAGGCAAGTTATTTCCTGACATTCAAATTGGCAAAAGCCAGCAAGCCTTTCTCCGAAGAGGTGTTTTTCAAAGAATGCATGGCCTCTTACACCACTCACAAAAAGTCTGGGATATTTGGTTTTCGGATGAAATTTATGGAAAATGTAAAAAGTTCATGCTACAGTGATATTATATCATGAAAGTAGGGCATTTAAGTTGAAGCTTGCAATGGTGATTTTCCTCATCTCAAACAATTTATTGAAACAAAAGCCAACAACAGTGGTGGGTATACCACAACAAAAAATGTAAATGTCTCAATAACTTGTCATGTGCCCTTGAGCATCAATTACAGCTTGACAACGATGTCTCATGCTGTTCACAATTCAACTTTATTGTCTGCTGAGGCATGGCATTCCACCCTTCTTGAAGGGCGGGCCCTCAGGTCATTGAGGTAGTGGGGTGCAGGGTTATGGGCCTCTTCACGGTGACTCAGCTGATCCCATAGATTTTCTATGGGATTCAAGCACAGGTCACTCCATTTAAGGTACCCCAGGATCCAGCAGCCATTCCCTATTGATGCCACCTCGATGAGCTGGAGCATTGTTGGCCATAAAGATGAAATTAGGCCTGTGTTGTTCATGCAGGGGCACAATGACTGGATTAATGATGTTATTCAGGTAGTATAGACTTGTCACTGTACCATTCACAAGGTGTAGGGCAGTTCTGTATTAACTAGACACACCTGCCCAGATTGTAACATGGTAACAACAGTGGCCGATGCATAGCGCTCTCCTTGATGTCTCCAACATCGTTGGCGGCCATCATTTCTGCTCAACGTGAATCGACTTTCAACAGAGAAAAGCACTGAAGCCCATTGGTCCTTTGTCCAGCGTAAATGCTCCCTGGCCCATGCAAACGATGACGCCTGTGCCTGGTGGTGTGGTCAGGTACCCTTGCAGATCGTCTAGCATGCAGACCATGCTGATGTAAATGGTTTTGAATGGTCTGGCGTGACACTTGGGAGTGGCATTCATCATCTGGTTCCATGGGGCACTGTTCACAATGAAGCAGTCATCAGCATGGGATGTGGCCAAAGGACGTCCACTTCTATGCCTTTCTGTGATTCTTCCAGTCTCTCTGTATCTCTGTTGCAACCTGCTGATGACACTGACACTCTAAGCTCAGTGGCCACTTTCCTCTGAGAACATCCTGTTTGAACCCTCTCAATGGCAAGGTACTGTTGATCAGTTGTTAAGAGTCGTCTTGGTCTCATGATGTTAATACCAAGTGTAATTGAACCAGAAAATTTATTGGTCGATTCATGGATCAAACACCTGTTGTGAATTTTGCCATTAAGCACCTTGTTAGAAAACAGTAAGTGATGCAAAAAGTACTGAAACATTGAACAGTTGGACATGTGCATTCCAAAGGTTAGAGAAGATCAAATTAAGTTCACCTGTAAAAGTTATAGTGCATTTTAGGTGCATCCTGAAATTTCACCTGAAAGCTGAATATCCCTAACTTTTTGTGAGTAGTGCATGTCCAAAGAGCAAAAACAAATTTGAAAAAATTAGTTTATCACACAGGACAGTTACTTGCCATGTAGAACTAATTGACGAAGACTTGGCCAACGAGTTAAACAAAAATGCTGAGTCATTTAAATTATATTTGTTAACACTGGATGAAAGTAACGACATAAAGGACACCGCTCAGCTCTTAATTTTTATCAGAGGGACTAATGACAATTTTGAGATAACGGGGGAGTTTTGGACCATGGAATTGCTAAAGGGGAAAACATGAGGAAAGGACTTGTATGGCAGGGTGTTAACGAGAGGCTGAAGCTACCTTTGAGTAAACTTGTCAATGTCACCACAGATGGATCGCTGAACTTACCAAGGAAAAATGTTGGACTGCTGAAACAAATCCATGATAAGGTGAAAGAGGAAAACCCTGACACGGATGCAATTTTCCTACACTGTATAATTCATCAGGAAGCCCTGTGCAAGTCCGTGTTGAAGCTTGAGCATGTTGTGAAACTCGTTAACTTCATCTGAGCAAGAGGCCTTCAGCATCGTCAGTTCATTAAGTTCCTTGAGGAAACTGATGCTGATCACTAGGACTTCAATGGGGAGATTAGCTGTTTTTAGGAGTTAATTGGGAAAGCCAATGATTTTCCTGAGCTGAGTGACACAAATTGGTTTTGTGATTTTGCTTTTGCTGTAGACATACTGGTTCGATCCCAGCCCCCGACCAACAGTGATCTGTGTGGAGTTTGCATGTTCTCCCCGTGTCTGCGTGGGTTTACTCCGGGATTTCTCCGGTTTTCTCCCACATGCCAAAAACATGCAAGTTAGGTTAACTGGCATCAAACTGGGGATTCTAAATTGTCCTTAGGTATGACCGATGGACTGGCGATCTGTCCAGAGTGTACCCTGCCTCTCCTCCAAAGATGCTGGGATAGGCTCCAGCCCCCCCGCGATCCGAGAAGGACTACGCGGAAGAAGATGGAAGATATTGGCACACATGAATGAGCTGAACGTAAAGCTACAAGGGAAAGATCAGTTTGTGCAAGATATGTACACAAATGTGAGAGCCTTCAAAGCGAAGCTGACTTTATTCTCAAGGCAAATGTCAAACAAATCATTTGCTCATTTTCCCACACTTGGGACACTGAACGAGGCTCCTCAACATGTGAAGAAATACAGCAGATCACTGGACGACCGGCACGGAGAATTCTGCCGTTGGTTCTCTGATTTTGAAAAAATTGTCGTCACTTCAGTTTGTGTCAAGTCCCCCGTCACAAGACTGAAACAGCACTGCAGGATTTGCAATTGGAACTCATCGATCTTCAGTGTGACTCTGTATTAAAGGAGAAGTTCAACTCCCTTAAACTGGATGAATTTTATGCTTCACTTAGTGAAGCCAAGTTTCCAAACATTCGAAAGATGGCACAGAGGATGCTGGTGTTGTTTGGCTCTACCTACGTGTGTGAGCAGACCTCCAGTGTGATGAACATCAACAAAGCTCCCCACAGATCCCAGCAAACTGAACACCTCAGATCTGTCCTGAGAATTGCTACAACCAAACTGACACCAAACTTTGATGCACTGGCAGAAAGGGTGACCAACAACACTGTTCCCACCGAAACTGAAGGTAAATTCTTTTTCACTTTCAGGTAAGGGCTTTTACATGCACTTTATTTTAGTTCACACAAACACTACCATCTACAGTGGTGTGAAAAAGTGTTTGCCCCCTTCCTGATTTCTCATTTTTTTTGTATGTTTGTCGCACTTAAATGTTTCAGATCAAACAAATTTAAATATTAGACAAAGATAACAAGTAAACACAAAATGCAATTTTTAAATGAAGGTGTTTATTATTAAGGGTAAATAAAATCCAAACCTACATGGCCCTGTGTGAAAAAATGATTGCCCCCTAAACTTAATAACTGGTTGGGCCACCCTTAGCAACAACAACCGCAATCAAGCGTTTGCGATGACTGGTAATGAGTCTTTTACAGCACTGTAGAGGAATTTTGGCCCACTCATCTTTGCAGAATTGTTGTAATTCGGCCACATTGGAGGGCTTTCGAGCATGAACTGCCTTTTTAAGGTCATGCCACAGCATCTCAATCAGATTCAGGTCAGGACTTTGACTAGGCCACTCCAAAGTCTTCATTTTGTTTTTTCTTAAGCCACTCAGAGGTGGACTTGCTGGTGTGCTTTGGATCATTGTCCTGCTGCAGAACCCCAGTGCGCTTCAGCCTGAGGTCAGGAACAGATGGCCAGACATTCTCCTTCAGGATTTTTTGGTAGACAGCAGAATTCATGGCTCCATTTACCACAGCGAATCTTCCAGGTCCTGAAGCAGCAAAACAGCCCCAGACCATCACACTACCACCACCATATTTTACTGTTGGTAGGATGTTCCTTTTCTGAAATGCTGAGTTACTTTTACACTAGATATAATGGGACACACACCTTCCAAAAAGTTCAACTTTTGTCTCGTCAGTGCACAGAGTATTTTCCCAAAACTCTTGGGGGCCATCAAGATGTTTTTTGGCAAAACTGAGATGAGCCTTTATGTTCTTTTTGCTCAGTGGTGGTTTTCGTCTTGGAACTCTGCCATGCAGGCCATTTTTGCCCACTCTCTTTCTTATGGTGGAGTCATGAACACTGACCTTATCTGAGGCAAGTGAGACCTGCAGTTCTTTGGGTGGTGTTAGCTTTTGAGGATCTTTTGGTCTACTTCGCTTTGTCAGGCAGGTCCTATTTAAGCGACTTCTTGATTGAGAACAGGTGTGGCAGTAATCAGGCCTGGGTGTGGCTAGAGAACTTGAACTCAGCTTTCCAAAGATATGATAAACCACAGTTAATTTATGTTTTAACAGGTGGGGGGGGGGGGGGAATTACTTTTTCACACAGGGCCATGTAGGTTTGGGGTTTTTTTTTTTTTTACTCTTAATAATAAACACCTTCATTTAAAACTGCATTTTGTGTTTACTTGTGCTATCTTTGGCTAATATTTAAATTTGTTTGATGATCTGAAATATTTAAGTGTGGCAAACATACAAAAAAAATGGAGAAATCAGGAAGGGGGCAAACACTTTTTCACACCAATGTATCTGATAATGGTCTGGCCCTTCTGTCAAATTTTAAACTCAATGTGGCCCCTGAATTAAAAAGTTTGCCCACCCCCTGGTCTATGGTCATGTCTAGTATTTCATGTTGTCCATCAGTCAACCTTATTGCTAACAAGTCTTTAGTAAAAAATTATTTTATTTTTCACTGCCCATGTTCAGTCTTTTTAGGGCTAAGAAAATATTGGTATGTGTGTGATTGTGCTTCAAAAGCTGACACAGGACCAGGGCATTCCCTAGTGTAAAGTATCCATTTGTGTGCTGATGACTATGGAAACTTTTACCTCTTAGTGCCCACGCGCTGGTTAGGTGCTATATCGATTGTGTCTGTGATGGATTCATGGCGGACTGCCAGGCCCAGGTCAGCTATAGCACACACGCCGTTCTTCTTAACCAGAATATTTTTAGACTTGAGGTCACGGTGAGCAATGCCAGGTTTACCTGCAGGAGAAAGGATAAGGTGTCAGAATGCTTGCATTGAGACAGGATTCCTACAGTTCAAGTAACTATATACATCTCAAAGGATTGCTCATCTCACCCTGAGTGCCAAGAATCTCCATGTGTAGGTGTGCCAGGCCACTGGCAGCTGACAGTGCCAATTTGATCATTCCCTCGATAGTGACAGAGTAACGGTTAAGGTAGTCAAAAAGAGAGCCATGCTCATGATAGTCTGAGACCAACCACAGCTGAGTCCATGTCCCATTGTCTGAAAAAGAACAAAATGAATCACACATTTTACTTAAGCTGAATGGAGCAAAAAAAAAACAAACAAAAAAAAAAAACATTTAATGGATTATTGAGCTTGAATTAATTTCTTTCATTGCATATGGAGACCTGGGTCATTCAAATTTAACTTTTTAATCCAAACCTTGCATTCTGCCACTTTCCTCACCTTTATTGTCGGCTGCAATGAATCCTAGGATGTTTTCGTGCCGCAGCATGATTGTCTGGTAGATCTCAGCCTCTCTGAACCAGGAGCGCTCCTCTCTAGATGAGAAGATCTTCACTGCCACATCTCCACCCCTCCACTTCCCCCGCCACACCTCACCAAAGCGACCCTTTCCTATTATCTCCTGCAGCACGATGGTCCTGGCCACTGTCCGCTGCACAAACAGGGGCAAACCTGCAGGGGGCAGCAGACAGACATTTTTCCCAGTAGACCATTAGAGTAATTTTATATATTTCAATGTCACATCGCCAGTGATGCAAATACTAACCAGAGCCTGATCCTGAGGTGGACATGTCATAGATGAGGTCCTGCAGCGTCTTGTCCTTGGCCAAGTACAGATGGTCACAGGAGGGGTCCTCTACTTCCAGCCTCTGTCTGTGGCTGTAGGCCCTCTGATGATACTGGAACAGGAACACTCCAACCATCAGCAGCACACACAGCAGGAACACGGGCCCAGCAATCACAGCCACCAGTTCCAGGTGTCCCCAGGTTCCTCCAGGGCCTGGCCAGTCACTTGGAACTAGGAAGAAAAAAAAAAAGTTAGAAAATGAGCAGTTTTAATGTTGAAGTGGAAGCGTTCTGATGATTGATGCCTCACCTGGAACTTTCAGGTCTATACTGTTGCAGTAATCGACATAGCAGCAGTGAGTGTTGAGGTACCCTTCAGCACTGAGACAGTAGAAGGGCTGTCCAGGGGGGACCAGGTTGTCCTGATTGATACAGATGCGTACATGTTGCTCCTTCCCCTCATTGTGGTAAGTAGAAGCCATGCAGGCGCCATCTGTCTCACACTCATAGCCTGTTTTCTCACAGGTAGTGCAGTTGCAACGTAAAGCTGTAGGGAGAGAAAAAAGAAAAGTAAAATATTAATCTATCAGGAAGTCAGAGACTGCATGCCTCCCGCAAGTCCAAAATGTTCCACTCATTTATCACTTCTAAATGAGGCCAAGCCCAACGTCTGATATGACTTTCACGTGACACCCCCGCCCCATCTATAACTTTGATTGATCCTGCTAACAGGGAAAAAAAACCTAATCCATTAATCTCCTTAGAGGAGGTACTGGTTAAGCCATGAGGCTGACAAAGTAATCTATTTCACATCTTTATTTAGTCAGCAGGCGGCAGGCTTATCAAACATTTAACACTCAATGTAAAGCGGGTCCCATTCAATTGTAGGCATTTTATGACGTGCAGACACAGACCTTAGTGTTCAGCAGAAGAAGCCAGACAGCCCTGGCAGGCCTGAAATCAGATCCTTCACTGCAGATGAACCCAAACACGCAGGGTGGAGACAGACCTGCCCATTGGGACAGACAAAATGAAACCCAACAAGGGTAGAGGGCTTCTGCCAAATCCCTGATGCAGCATTCTGCTCCATTCCTCTCCTTCATCTTACTCACATGGCCACAGAGAACCACTACTGTTTACGATAATGAGACTGGAGTTTTATTAAACACTGCACACTCCAGAGCAGGGACTGATTAAAAGGTGACACAATGGAACCCCTGCTGCTGCCGTGATAAAAACCGTGGTGGTCCACCAAAAGACTTTCAAATGAGGTCAGCGCCAGAAAATCCACACAAATCTGCTACATCTAAAACAGAACCAGCACTGGTTAAGCAAACCAGGGAGAACAGAACTAAAAACTGATTAGATTTGGAGTGAAATGCGATTTTGAGTCATAGCACACATGATTCTCATTTAAAGCACAATAGGCTTCTTCTAAGGTTTTCTGCAACCACAGCGAGCGCACAGCAGGACGCAGGCACTATTAGATGGCCGTGAGACTGTGAGGAGCTTCTCTCTCCATTGCATAAGAAAAAAAAATGCATACACACAAAGGAGAAACTAACGAATTACAGAACACGAGTTTGCTCTTGAATGATAAAATGCAGGATCATTTAAGATGATCGATTACGAAATAGCAAAGAAGACCACTGTAACAACACAACAGCAACAAAGAAGAAAGCACACAGACGAGAGGAATTTCAATCCTTAAAAAGGCTCAGCACTGGTTGAGCTGCAGACAATGTCTGGCTCTGAGGAAAGAAAAGCTTTTTAAGAGTGGCAAGATGCAACTAATCCTGTGCCTTGGACCAGCTGATCTCACTCATCTTTCCTTTCTGAACCATCCTGGCTGTCTGTCAAAAGGGTGTCAACAGATTTTAAATACATACCTTGACAAACTGAGGGGGGTTGCCAAGTATGGCTTTTATTGAAAACACCCAAAATGACTTTCGGAACACTGATTGCACAAGCAGCATATTGCATCCAAATGGCTAAAATCACAAACCCTTGTGTCATCTAAGTGGCTTCCTCCAAAAAAAAAAATTAAAGGTTGATTTCTGTGTGGGAGCATTTTTTTGGTGTGAAGCATGTATGCTCATTCAGTGAGTGGTGACTGGAAATGCGGAACATTTGATGCAACATTTCTCATCTGCTACGTGTGTGTGTGTTATTCAGGAGGCAAGTGGGAAAGTGGCAGGAACTCCAGGCTGAGTGCATCCAAATTGACTCAAGTTCACATGCAGATGGAATTTCCTGCAGATTACACAGAGGTGAAGCAGGCTGGGACTGATAAAAGTGAGAAAAACAAGCTCTGCGCCACATCACACTAATCTAAGTAAGGCTAAACACAGAGTACGACCTTCTATGAGGCTGTTCTCCGTATGGCTGCGCTTTACAGGTTCACTGTGAAGCATATCCAAGTGAATCCAAGCTGAAGTCATATTGATCCATCCATCCATCCTTAAAGCCGTGGAACATTTTAAAAGAATCACACGGCGCAACTGTCAGAGAGAGTGCCTTTCCCTGATCGTCATACCACTTGTAGGGCTGCAACCAACCATAATATATTTGTTACCAATTTATCTGCTGATTAAATTTTTCAATTAGCTGACTAATAATAAACAGTGAAAAAGTTCAATCACAATATCCCTGAGCTTAATGTCTTCGTTTGTCAAACAAATATTACAAAACTAGGGGTGGGTATCACCAGAGACCCATGATATAATATCATGATACTTGGGCCAGACTTGCAATATCATACAGTATATTGCGATTTCCCATCTCAATCTTTGTCCTGTTCATCTCCTGGCTTAGACCTCAGAAGTGACTCCTTTGCTGAGCTGACCTAAACAGGACTGAGAAGTCTGTTGTTATTACTCTGGCACTTAACTTTTTATCTGCAAGTTATTTTTAATCAGGGGAGTTGGCAATTAACTGCACCACAGCTTGGTGGTGCATTGGTTAGTACTGTGGCAGCACAGCAAGAAGGTTGGTGAGTTCAATCCCACCCTCTGACCATTGGTGACCCTTCTGTGTGGAGTTTGCATGTTCTCCCTGTGTCTGCATGGGTTTTTTCCGGGTACTCCAGTTTCCTTCCACAGGCCAGACATGCAGATTAGGTTAACTGACATCAACTGGGGATTCTAAATTGTCCTAATTAATTTTTACATTATAGATTGAAAGACCATATTGTACAGAGGGAAAAGTTAGATTCTCAGGAAAATTGGCACTTATCAATTAATCGTTACTTGGTTGATAAGGTGAATCAACTGACAATGATTTAGTTGATAACTTGCATCCCTATTTTAATAAATAATCATAACACAGGCATCTCTGAATCAATACAGTATCACCACCACAAAGTATCACGATATTATGTTGTACCGATGTTTTCCTCCACCTCTTCACAAAACCCAAAATTATTCAACTTGTAATGCAAAAACATGAAAATTCTCATGTATGAGAACCCGACACAATTATATCTGTAGTATTTTTAATCAGAAAGGTTGCACAGGCTATTAGTCAATTATCATATGAGTTTGATTTATTTTCCATTGAAGTAATTATTTCATTGATTAAACATTGGAGCACTACACCACTGTCAACTATATATATGCCCCCTCCCCCCACAAGCTCAAACTGAGTGTTATTAAACAATTCTTATGAGTAATATATTGCACCCCAAAATATAGCAGTGAATTATCCAGTAGCAATCTGACATGAACAAATGAACAATGATCTGACACAGACACATCCATCATGGAGACTGTGTGTGTGGCAAGACAGACAGTGCATAGACACACAGACAGAAGCTCAGAAAGGAAACCAAACATGGCTGAAAGCACACATTTGCTTCTCAAGTTTTGCCATAGGTGGTTTGTGGCCTACCAAGAATTTGGTTTGCTGGAAAGTCTTCCCTCTCATTTAGGGTCAACATGTGACTAAACCCGTAACGGAAGCCTTGTTCCACATGGAAAGACTCAGACAATCTGACAGGTTGTCATGAAAACAAAATAACAGGCTTTCCCTCCGACTAGTCATTTTACTGTAATTTTTAAATCAGCTAAAGTTATTCATTAAATTCAAGTCAAACTGTTAAACTGATTGGTGCAGTAGGATTTCCAAGTTTATAATTTGCAACACACCTCTTAACAGAATACAAGCAGAAGTTACAAGAAAGCCATCAATCAATTACTAGCACACTTGCCCACCACCTCCTGCTTTGCTACCAACAAAAGAAACAATCCAGTTATTTGAAAAACAGTAGCTGGATTTAAAGGAACCTTGAAAAAACGAGGTACTGAAGACACCCAAGCTCAACAGCTTTAGCTTTCCTGCATAAACATGTACAGTTGTGTTCAAAATAATAGCAGTCCTACATCACTAGCAAGATAAATCACTGTTTTTGTTAGAATTTCAACTTCTACACTGCAAGTAAGTTTCTAGAAGGTTTAGTAAAGGTATAGAAAACCAACACACCCAACAGGCATGACGTGCATGCTGCTGATTCTGTGAAACTGAATCATTAACTGAAAGGGGCGTGTTCAAAAACATAGCAGTGCTGAGTTCACTTAGTGAGGTCATTGATTCTGTGAAAAAAAATAGGTGTTAAACAGGTGGCCCTTATTTAAGGATCAAGGCAACTGACACTGCATATGCTGGCTGTGCATTTGTCCTTGAAAAACAGTAAAATGGGTCGTTCAAGACACTGTTCGGAAGAAGAGCGTTCTTTGATTAAGAAATTAATAAAAGAGGGGAAAACCTATAAAAAAGTGCAGAAAATGATAGGCTGTTCAGCTAAAATGATATCAAATGCTTTAAAATGGCAGCCAAAACCAGAAAGGCGAGGAAGAAAAAGAAAAACGACTATTCGAATGGCTCGGAGAATAACCAAACTGGCAAAGGCTCAGCCATTGATCAGCTCCAGGAGGATCAAAGAAGATCTAAGGTTGCCTGTGAGTACTGTAACAATCAGACGTCTTTGTGTAGCCAAGCTACCAGCAAGAAGCCCCCGCAAAGTCCCATCGTTAAAAAAAAGACGTGCTGAAGCGGTTACAATTTGCATTGACTGGCCTAAAAAGAAATGGCGTAATATTTTGTGGACTGATGAGAGTAAGATTGTTCTTTTTGGGTCTAAGGGCCACAGACAGTTTGTCAGACGTCCTGCAAACACTGAATTCAAGCCACAGTACACAGTGAAGACGGTGAAGCATGGTGGTGCAAGCATCATGATATGGGGATGTTTCTCGTACTATGGTGTTGGTCCTATTTATTGCATACCAGGGATCATGGATCAGTTTGAGTACATCAGAATACTGGAAGAAGTCATGTTGCCGTATGCTGAAGAGGAAATGCCTTTGAAATGGGTGTTTCAACAAGACAATGACCCCAAACACACTAAAGACAGATGTCAACACTGCTATTTTTTTGAACATTATATTTCTTGACTTTCTGTAAAATATTATCAAATTCAATTACTTTTTCCAATTTTGAGATGAGATGAGATTCAACTTTATTGTCATTACACATGTATGAATACAAGGTAACGAAACGTGACTTGGCATTTGGGCACGCTCTGCAGAGCGCATTCAAGGCCGGGGCAGCCGCTAGGCGCCAGTCATTTCTTGCCTTGAAATAGAATGTGCAGTGTCCCCAATGCATTTGTGTTCATTAAAATACAATTTATTTGAAGAATTTTGACGTTTATTCACATTTTTCAACACACTGCTATTATTTTGAACACAACTGTATATAGCCTAGCCTGACTCAAAGTTGAAATGGCATGTGCTCAGATTGTGACCTCTGGCCTTGACCTTGAGCACAATCTCAACTTGGACCCACTTGAAAAAAAAAAAACACATTGTGTGAGAGTTTGGTAAGCAATTGTCTTGGGAGAAAAAAAGTGATTCTCCTGAATTGTGGATGAATGGAAAGTCAGACAACGAACACCACACTGTGACATTACCTTATTTTGCCTTTTCTGGAATGAACTGGAACTTCCTCATGTAAATGCATCAAACAGAACAGGCTGGCCCATCTAGATATATATTTTTTTTTCAGAATGAGAGGAATGGGGGGACTTCCGGTTATGGCGGCCGCTTAGAAGGGTGTGCTCCACTCTGCTCTGCTCCTAATGATAAAAAAATAGGCTAAAACTCTCCCAATTGGAACAAAAACCTACTCTAGCGTTTGGGGGCGGATATGGTAAAAACTAAGGCTGTGAAATCAGGCGGAGGAAAAACTGATTCGACGAAACAAGCCAAGTTAACAGATTTCCACGCTCGTGACGCAGCAGATAAATCACCTGTGACCATGGCTGAGGAGGGAGCTAGCAGTGGTGCGGTGACTGCCGAAGGAACGAATGCGGTCCTTGCCGCCATCAGCGCTATGAGAACAGACTTTTCGTCTAAGTTTGATGGGATTATAGCTGCGATTGAAGCTATGAGAAAAGAATTAAGCAACTGTATGGAGCGAATATCGCAGGCAGAGCTCCGGATCTCCAACGCTGAAGATGACGTCAACAGCCTGCTATTAAAGGTCCAAACATTGGAATTAAAAAATAAACGTCTGGAAGATAACGTCTTGGACTTAGAATACCGGTCGAGACGGAATAATTTAAGGCTTGTGGGCCTTCCGGAGGGGGTGGAGGAAAAGGATGCGTGTTCCTTTTTGGAAAAGTGGATTCCAGAAGCGCTGAATAACGCAGATCTACAGTCATCAGTTGTCTTGGAAAGCGCACACCGAATCGGCCCACCGAGAGATAAGAAGACAACACCGAGGACGCTAATTATGAAGTTCCTCAACTACAGGGACAAGATGATGGTCTCCAGCGCAGCGCGTATTAAAGGAGAAATTAAATACCAGGATCAACAGGTGCGGTTCTATCCAGATTTGGCCGCAGGAATCCAACAATTAAGGAAACAGTTTGACCCCGCCCGTAAAGAGCTGCGCAGCCTTGGAATTCGTCACGGAGTGATTCATCCGGCAAGACTGCTGGTCACGTATAAAGGGAGAACCCAAGTCTTTAAGACCCCTCAGGAGGCGCAGCAACTCATTAAGCAGATCCAAGGAGAGACTGGCGAGAGCCAAGCATGAAGCAAGAACAAGATATAAAAGGTAGAATATTTAAGCAAGTGTTCAAGTATCTGACTGATTTGAAACATATAGCATGTCTACAAAATATAGATGGTATTATATATTTAAAAAAAAAAAAAAAAAAGCTATGGTGTACAAAGTTGCTATAAAATTTTGGAGTTAAATTGGAAAAACTACAGAAGAGAGTTATTGTCATGTCATTAAAAGTAGCAGAGTCAGGGTGATTGAGAGGAGGAAAGAGTGAGTGGTTTGACTGATCCTCACAGGGGAGGAGCAGATTCAGGCTATAGCGGGAGACTGATTTATTTTTTTTATTTTGGGGGGGATTACCACGAATGTGGGAAGGGGGAATTTGTTTGTGTGTAGTTTGTGGGATGAATGTTCAACCATCCATGTTTTTGCTTCTCTGTATGAGCATGTTTATATTGCAAGGTAATCTCAAACTCTTTATTGATCATAGACCAAAGTGTTAAGCTTAATTTAACATCATGGAATTGCAGAGGTCTACAAAATCTAAAAAAACTTAAACAAGTTTTGAATAAAATAAAAGACATAGGTTCAAAAATTGTGCTTTTACAAGAAACTCATCTAATAGAGGAGGATGTAAGAAGAATAAGGAGGAGATGGCAAGGAAGTGTGTTCACCTCATCATTTTCATCTCGAGCCAAGGGAGTCATGACTCTCATACATAAATCAGTCCCATTTCAAGTGAAAAAAGTAATTGGAGATAAATTGGGAAGATATCTAATCATCCAAGAATCTTTGTTATTAGAAAATATAAATCTGGTGAACTTATATGGGCCCAATATAGATGATCAAAACTTCTTCGTTAATTTATTTCTTACTTTAGCATCACTCACAGGGCTATATATAATAGCAGGGGATTTGGTCAACAGGACAGGACTGTACGCACAATGGTTGTAGGATGACCATTAATCATTTTATGAAAGAATTGAGATTGCTAGATATATGGAGAGAAATGAAACCACAAGTCAAAGCTTATTCTTGTTATTCTAACACCTACAAGACATTTTCACGTATTGACTATTTTTTGATCTCCACAGAATTAAGGTCCAAGATTCAAAAATGTTTCTATGATAACATTGTGATTTCTGATCACGCACCCTGCTGTCTAATATATGTAGATAAGAAATTGACAAAGGTTCCTGGTAGGTGGCAATTTCAGCATAAATGGCTTCAAGATGAGGAATTTGTTAAGTACATAGAAAAACAGATAGATGAGTTCTTTGATATCAACACTACACAAACATCAGCATGTATAAAGTGGGAAGCTTTCAAAGCTTTTATTAGGGGGCATATTATTAGTTATACAGGTTCAAAATCTAGGAAGACTTGAGAGGAGAGAGTCCAATTGGAACGTAAAATAAAAATTCTTCAAGAAAAAGTGTATGCAGGAAGTAATCCCAAATTAGAGAATGAATTACTGATTCTGAGAGCTGAACATGACAAAAAAATCAGCGAATAGAGCTGCCTCGAGTCTTCTAAGATTGAAGCAAACCTTTTATGAACAAGGTGAAAAATCAGGAAAATTATTGGCATGGCAGATTAAACAATTAGAATTTAAAACACCAATTACCAGTATTATAAGTAACGGACAGGCAGTCGTAGATCCTTTAGAAATTAACAGTGCCTTTAGAGATTATTATGAAAAACTATATGATACAAAAAATGAAACTGACTTAACAAAACTAAATGGGTTTTTGGACGGATTATCTATACCATGTATTCCAAATGAAAATAGGGAGATACTGGAGTCAAAAATTAGTCAAGAAGAAGTTGGGCTAGCCATTGATAATATGAAATCAGGAAAAAGTGCGGGACCTGACGGTCTTCCAGTTGACCTCTATAAAAAATTTAAGAATAAATTAATAAAACCATTTTTGGAAATGGTTTTAGAAGCATTTCAAAATAGTAAATTACCGCCATATATAATTAATGCCTTAATTATACTGTTGCCAAAACCAGGTAAACCTTCTAATAAATGTGAAAACATGAGACCAATAAGCCTATTAAATACAGACCTTAAGATAATCTGTAAAATTTTAGCAAGATGACTACAAGAAATATTACCAAATATAATTAACCGAGATCAGAATGGCTTTATAATGGGAAGACAAGGCTTCCATAATGTAAGAAGACTATTTAATATAATTTATTCTAATAAAGAAGCGCCGGATACAGCTCTCCTATCACTGGATGCTGAAAAGGCCTTTGATAGGGTCGAATGGCCCTTTTTTTTGAAGTTTTACAAAGGTTTGGACTTGGAAAGAATTTCATAAAATGGGTTCAGATAATATACAATAATGCTACAGCAGAAATCCTAACAAATAGCAATATCTCAAAATCAATAAAAATTAATAGAGGTTGTCGACAAGGTTGTCCATTTTCACCTTTACTGTTTACTATGGCAATTGAACCTTCAGCGATGGCAGTACGTTTACATCCACAAATATATGGAATTAAAGTAGGACCAACAGAACATAAAATCTCCCTGTATGCTGATGACATAATTTTGTTTATGTCGAATCTTAAAAAAATCAATTCCGACCTTGTTAAATTTAATAAAGAACTTTGGGGAAATATCAGGATATAAAATAAATAAAAAATAAATCTTCAATATTAATGCTAAATGAGACCCAGAGAAAGCACCCAGCTCCTGAGGTAAATCAATTCAATGTTGTAAATCAGTTTAAATACTTAGGAATTCAAATTGTGCCTAAGTTAGAATCAGCCGCTAGTATCAACTATGAAGCCTTAATGACAGACATTAATGAGTTACTTCAGAGATGGATGTCACTACCAATGTCAATGATCGGGAGAATTAATATACTTAAAAGTAATATCTTACCCAAAATACTATATTTATTTCAATACATTCCTTTACCACCACCTTCAGATCTATTCTCAAGAATTAAAAAAAAAGTTAGTGGAATTTTTATGGAACAATAGGAAGGCTAGATTACGTCTGTCCTTACTATATTTGCCATTTGATCGTGGAGGTCTGAAATGTCCAGACTTTATGTTGTATTACTGGTCAGCACAACTGAGGTCTATGACATATTATTTTTCATCAAATGATCTCCCTCACTGGACGGAGATGGAATCATACAATTTACCTTTACCTCTTCCCTTATTCATATACTCAGACTCGGCAAAAAAATTACAGAAACAAGTTAAAAATCCTATTGTAAAGCATATGATCAAAATATGGTATGAAATCAAAAAATATTTCAAAGAACCGCACTTATTGTCACAATTTAGCCCAATATGGGGTAATCAATATTTTACACCAGGGAGAGCGGATGCTGTATTTAAATTATGGATCAAAAGATTCAAGACTTATATTTGGCACGTTCAGACAAAATAATGTCTTTTGAAGAACTGAGGGCTAAATTTAATCTTAATAGAACACATTTTTTTAAATATCTTCAGCTTTGAAATTTTATTCGATCAAATCAAAATAATGCTCTCACCCGTCCTACCTATTCATACTTGGAAAAAATTTTGACGAAAAATAGTAAGAGAAAGGGTATTATTTCAGAGTTCTATAACTCACTGATATTATCCTCAAGTGAAAACTCACAGAAAAGAATGAATTATTGGAAAGGAGACCTACAAATTGAAATTTCAGAGGAACAATGGGAATTGGCTTGCACAGAAGCTCAAACCAAATCAATAAATGTACGTCTTAAATTGATACATTTTAAATGGTTAATGCGGATGTATGTTACACCGGTGGAGTTAAATAGATATAACAAAAACATACCAGATACGTGCACAAAATGTATGGAATGTAAAGGAACTCTATTTCATTGTTTATGGGAATGTAGAAAAAATAAGAATGTTTTGGGAAGAGGTGAGGGTAACAATTGAAAAAATAATTTCAAAACAACTCATATTGAATCCTAAATTGTTTTTGTTGGGTCTGTATCCAGAAAAGCATAACTTTAATAAGAGTGAAAGAACATTCATAGACCTCAGTTTGCTTAACGCCAAAAAATGTATTGCACTACTGTGGAAAAAGACTCACAGACCAGATGTGACTCAGTGGTTAAGACAGATGTTAACAAACCTTCCACTAGAAAGAATAACATACATATTGAAATCAAAGGAAAATGTGTTTAATATATGAAGACCTTTCATTGATTATGTAAAGAAACTAAACATAACTTCTGAAGAAGAAGGTGAATGATGTGTGTGGACCTTGTAAATTCCAAATTGGTGAATGTATAATATGTATACTTATGCAATGGATTACCTAGGCTAAACAGAGGAGCATTGTTTGACTTGTTTTGTTAATGGTTGATGGTGTTTTTGGAATATTTGTTTTTTTTGGTTTGCTTTAGTGTTGGGGTTTGATTGTTGGTGTCATGTTTGTTGAAAAAAGGTTCAATAAAAATATTGTGGGGAAAAAAAAGAAAGAGGAATGGTATAAACCATCCATAATCCAATCAAAAGGAATATATTACCCATATAAAACACTTATTCCGAACCCTCTCTCTTTCTGCACATACTTGACCAACACAGGGGTAACTTTGGCTCACAAGATTCTGAGAGGTGTTGTAAGGCTTGTAATAATGAGTTCTTCAAAAGATGAACAAAACCAAAATCTACTGATTACCAGGGCGGCTGTGGCGCAGGTGTAGTGTGACAGACTACTGATCAGAGGGTCGCTGGTTCAATTCCTGCTCTCTCTGCAGTGTGTATATTAGGGATGTGATTTGGGGTTGGGAAAATTATCTGAAAATTTAGCAGGGGGTCTGGTGGACGCAGTCCCCCAGTGGGGTCCGGGGCAGAGCCCCGTTGGGGGGGGCGAAGCCCCCCGAAGCTCCTGGGTTTTTATGATTTTTAAGTACCAGAACTGTGCTTAAATGACATAAAACAAACAGCTGAATGTCACTTATTACTGTATAATATTGACTTATGTTCCAAGAAGATAGCATTCCTAAAATATTCCAACAAGCATTATCCATCACATGTGTGGCATTAAAAATATTTTTTAAATAAAGTCCAAAACATCTTCAGCAGGCAAGATGAAGAAAAGTGAAAAGTGAACTCCTGTGGCAGATAGAAAGGTCTACATTTAACCATGAGAAACTCCAGGTTAGCTGAGCAGTGTCTCCAAACAGCGACAGAGTTCGTGCACCAAGCCTTGTTAATATAAATGCATACTCCCCCCACCTCTGGTCTTACCGGAGTCATCAGCTGCTCTGTCTGCCCGGAGAGTGTGCCGTCCGGCTAGCTCGACAGCACCGTCAAGTACTCCACTATGTAGCCATGTTTCCGTGAAAATCATGATATTGCAGTTCATAAGTTTCTTATTGTTGGTGATCCGAAGCCGTAGCTCATCCATTCTGTTCGCCACTGACCGTACATTAGCGAGGAAAATGCTGGGTAGAGAAAGCCGGTGAGGTGTTAGCTTTAGCTTAGCTCTTAGCCCTCCGCGCTTCCCCCGCCTTTGTTTACGGTCTCTATGCCGCCTGCGAGCACTTCCGGTCAGCCGGGTAGCTTACCTAGCGTCGGGTGTTCTCCAGAGCTCAGGGATGAGACGTAGGTTGCTGATAAAAAGGTCGTTATTTTGTAATCCAATGTCCAAAAGTTCATTTCGGGTGTAGGATGTAAAAGTGAAGCTGTTCTGAACGAACAGACCCAAAATGAACAGAAATATCGCTGCTAATCCACAAAATCTGAAGAGACGCTGAGCCTCGCGTTGTGCACGCGCCACCATCTGGTCTGAAAATTTTTGGAAGATAAAAAAAGCGAAATTCCGCGAATTAGCGGAAAAATCACATCCCTAGTATATCGAAGTGTCTTTGAGCAACACACTGAACCCCCAGTTGCTCCTCGTGGGTCAGGCCAGCGCCTGTGCATGGCAGCTCCACTGTCATCTGTAAAGTGCTTTGGTCATCCAAAGATGAGTAGAAAAGTGCTATAAGTGAATGCCATGTACCACACCGTGTACTTTGCGCACGTAAAAAAAAAAAAAAAAAAAAAAAAACATTGATTACATGCTTTGACCATGTAAAACGCATCTGATCAGGCCCGCATGTAAACAATTAAGTTGGAATCTTTCTAATTAACCTGTTGAACTCTGTTCAACTTCCCTAAAAACGCCTAAAAATAGCATGCCCAAAGTAAATCAAAAGCTGTTCTCCAACCCTTTGCAGTATCTTCATGGGGTTGGTCTCATTTAAAAGAAAACACTCTGAATTTTTTGGCAAAACAGTCATAATCTCTCTAAGTGCTCCTGCCACTGAGTAACAAGAAAGTTCGCCTGGGTGTTTTTTTAGATACAAATGCTTGCAAATAACATACAGCTGTCAGATACTGGCTGGAAAACACAACAGAAATGTAGAACCAAGTGTTTTCAAGCTCAGGTCAAAATTTTGTAAAAATACCACAAAAAATGAATATATTACAGTTTTTTTCTCAGGTTGTAACAAGGCTGTGTCTGTACTGGAAGACCGGAAATACAGCTTGTTTTTTCAGTGCGCACTGAGACGCACTAAGATGCAGAGACGTGACCACCCGCGGAATTCACAGAGTTCAAGGGGTTAAAATGATTTAAAAGCGGATAGAAAAATATTGTCCCTGTAACCAGAGCTACTGCAATGTAACAGAAGAAGATAATCAGCACAAATAACAGGTATAATAAAGCTCAACAACAGCTGTTAGGTCCAATTACAGCACACTTTGAATTGCATTTCACAAACATGAATGGCTCAACAAAGCAAAAAATTATATATAATTACAAAAGCCCATTATATACACATCAATGACCCAGACAAAATTCCACAAGAGAAGAGATAAAGTAAAACAGACATCAAAAGAAAATACAACCCAATCTCACAAAAGTCTTAAAAAAAAAAAAAAAAAACTGTGGGCCACCAACATTTAGCCAAATACTGTGCCGTTTTCACAGAGCTCTGCATCGCTAACTGGATTTGAAACAAATATGCTACAAAGCTTGATTCAGAGCAATATCAAACACACATGGACGTGCGTGGAGGCTGTGTGTAAAGTTGGAGTGAACTCTGCTCTTGTATCCATATAATTGGTGGTCTTTTACACTGGCTCTTTGTGTGGAGATTAAGGCGACATGAGGAGGGATTGGAGTGGCCCTACATGGACAAAGAGCACAGTGGGGGAGTGCACTTCTGAGTAGGGGGATGGGTGGCACACAGGGGACAGACTGGGGGTTACCAGTAACAACCCCAATGTTTTGGAGGCTGTTCTGGACCAGACAGGATGGGGGCAGGGGAGTGGTATCTATTTGGGCAGGACAATACAAGGGGGGAGGAAGAGGGGGGCAAAGCAGGGCTCGCGGGGCCACCCAGCTGCGATTGAGGTCTGCCCGACTGACCAGCTGCGACTGTCATTAAAACCCAGTCTAGACTTTGACTTATAGGAAGGAGCAGGAAAAGGGAACGCTGGAGAAAAACAGGGAGAACAGAGAGCTAAGAGAAGTTCCTTTCATTCCGTTCATGTTAAGACAGGAAATGGTGCAGATAGCGAGGAAGGGATTAATAAAACATTATTTTTTATCAACAGAATCATATTAAATTGGACTGAGCAAAACAAAAAAGCAAAAACCACAGCTCAGCCCAACTCAGAACACCTTTACCCATTAACCTTGATGACAGTGTTCTTGTATGTACTTGTTGTTGAGATCTACTCATGCAAAACATCCTTGTCAAAACAAAGGTGAACATGACAAATTCTGTGGAAAATTTCTGTAAATGTGCTAGTGAGGTGGGTTACACAAACACACCGGGCTTCTGAGGAGGTTCTGCAATGAGGCCCAAGGCTGTCAGCATGTACGTCTGTGCATGGGGAGGAGAGCACCATTACCAAAATGCACTGGTTGAAATTAGATCCATACAGATACCAGACTGAGAGCTGATCAAGACAAGCAGACGCCACCAGACAGCATGAGTGCAACACACACAGGCAAACGGGCACGCTCACACACTGCAACTGTGTCCTAATCAATGCTAGGGGAAGGAGGAAAGTCATTACCTTTGTCTGCATCTCAGGGTCAGATTACTGATCTGATTCTAAAGAGAAGTCTCTGGGGCTAGGGCTGCTTCTACTATCTGTACCAACCACAAAACCTCTAGGCTACATCACATCCTGTCTGTCTGTCATCCTGGGTGGGTTCAAAAGCACACACGTGTGAGCACAGGCTCACTCTGGACTTGCCATTGATCTCAAAACCAATCAGTACCTCCCAGTCCCAGTAGGACTGGGCAATCGACCTTAAATTCACACTTTTATTTCATCCAGAATTGATTATTGCAACTCTCTTTTTACCGGTTTTAAAAAGGGTTTGTTAAACCACCTGCAGATTGCTCAGAATGCTGCGGCCAGGCTTTTAACAGGAGCTCACAAATTGGACCATATCACCCCAATTATAGCTGCTCTTCAATGGCTACCAGTCAAATTTCATACAGATTTTAAAATTTTAGTTTTGACTTTTAGGGCAATTCATGGCCAAGCACCAGAATACATTTATGATCTTTTTACCCCATATTCTTCAGGTCGATCACTCATCTTCAGGTCAGAATCGCTTATCGGTAGGGGTGTACCATATCATATCGTTCACAATAATAATGGTAAAAATTTTGATACTGGTGTAAGAATGAATCTTGCAATATTTAGGGTCCGTTACCACAGAAATGACAAAAAAAAAAAAAAAAACATGGCGCAGGAAGCGGCGCTTCGTGCTTGGAACGTCTGTGTCTAGTTGTAAGGAAGTAATTTAGTTTTAAGGCTGTTTCAGACTGCTGCCATCTTTTAAAAACGAGCAAACAAAAAAAACAGTGCAATGCTGTGGATAATCTGCCCACATTTTTTTCCTGCACGTCAACAACACCGCTTCAGGGAAAGGTTTGACTTCGCCCTGAAGCGGTATTGTTGACATCTGAAGTGTCCGGAGGTTTATTTTCATTCCGTTGTGGCTGCTCCAGCTTGAAAAAAATCCATTAACAGCCCCAGGAATTATCAGTGCAACGGAGATTTCTAACGCGTGTAAATTGAGAGAAAGTGAGACAGACAGGAGGTCTGATGCAGCGCTCATTTACCTGCAGAAGTGTCTTGTTTGGGGGAAACAGCAGATAGGCAGGCCAGCATATACTCAATATGATAAAAATGATGAAATAATAATAGTTTTAAATAAGCCCACTCCCTCCCTGTTTTAGACCCTTTTCCTGACCGGTGAAATAACAGACTATTCATTCATTCATTCATCTTCTTCCGCTTAATCCTTTTCGGGTCGCGGGGGGGCTGGAGCCTATCCCAGTGTCTTTGGGCAAGAGGCAGGGTACGCCCTGGACAGATCGCCAGTCCAACGCAGGGCCAACACAGAGAGACAGACAACCATTCACTCTCACAGTTATACCTAAGGACAATTTAGAATCCCCAGTTTGATGCCAGCTTGCTTTTTGCAAGCTTTCATCCAAGATGGCGCCCACAGTGGTCGCCATGGTGCTTTGCTGCGTTTTTCTTTATATGTTTTTGTTCGTCAATTGTGTGTCTGCCAGCTCTTACACCCGTGAAGAGCTACTAAATATCAGGACTTTCACTCCCACGGACCTACTCCCAGTTTTTTTGGCTCCTGCCGCCGACCTGGTTCACTTTTTAGCCCAAAAAGTGAGACGGCGAAAGAGAGGAAGGCGAGCGGGCGCTCTCGTGCGGCTTCGCAGGAGAGGCACGCGCACGGCTTTGCCTGGCATATTTCTGTCCAATGTCAATTCTCTCTTTAACAAGGTAGAGGAACTGAGACTGCTGATGCGATTTAAGGACCTCTCCACCTCGTGTGCTCTCTGTTTTACTGAGACCTGGCTTAAGGAATCAACTCCGGACAGCGCGCTCCTCCTCGAGGGATTTCAGCTGTTTCGTGCTGATCGAGACACAGAGCTCTCCGGTAAGACCACAGGAGGAGGAGTCTGCTTTTACATCAACAGCAGCTGGTGCTCCAATGTAACTGTGATCTCCCAACACTGTTCTCCTGCTCTGGAATATTTATTCATCAACTGCAAGCCATTTTATTCCCCGCATGAGTTTGCTTCATTCATTCTGTCCGCCGTCTACATACCGCCCGACGCGGACGGGCGCGAGGCTCAGCGCGCGCTCGCGGATCACATTCAACAAACGGAGCAGACTTTCCCTGACTCTCTGGTTATTGTGGTTGGCGACTTTAACCAGAGTAACCTGAGCCACGATCTCCCCCGTTACAAACAGTTTATTAAATGCCCCACCAGAGGAAAGAACACGCTGGATCACTGTTACACTACAGTGAAGGATGCGTATCGCGCTGTTCCCCGCGCTGCGCTCGGACTATCTGATCACGTGATGGTTCACTTGATTCCCACATACAGACAGAGACTGAAGCTCACTAAACCTGTTGTAAGCACTACGAGGAATTGGACCAGTGAAGCTGGGGAGAAGCTGAGCACGTGCATGGAAATAACTGACTGGGGCATGTTTAAAGGAGCCACGCATGATCTGGATGAGTACACGGACACTGTGAACTCATATATCCACTTTTGTGAGGAGAGCATTCTTCCATCGCGCACCAGGGTGAGGTACTCCAATGACAAGCCCTGGTTCACTGCTAAGCTCAGACAGATCAGGAAGGAGAAGGAAGTAGCGTTGAAAAGTGGAGACAGGGACTGCTACAGGGAGGTCAAATATCGGTTTAGCAGAGAACTGAGGAGAGCTAAGTCTGTGTACTCTGAGAGACTCCAGCAGCAGTTCACTGCTAACGACTCTGCTTCTGTGTGGAGAGGACTGAGGCAAATCACCAACTATCGGCCTCAGGCTTCTAAAGGTCAGGATGACAAAGCCCTTTGTCAAAGACTGTCCCAACACTATGTCCGTTTTGACACCTCGTCAGCTGTGTCCATCTCAGAACTCAGAAAAGATTTATTGCCAAGTACATTCACAGTAAACAACTGATAAACATATGAGGGATTTGACTTGACACTGAAAACGACACAGTTGGCATTTCCGGTGACGCGGCAGCGTCGGTAACGCGCCTGTCAGCAGACTAGGGAACAGGAAGCATGAGGGAAGAAAAGGATAAACACAATAGGAGAGAGCAAAAAAGCATTGTTTGTCAGAATACCGGTCTTAAATGATCAATATTATGATTACAAGAAAAAAATCTCTCAATGCACAAGTAGCAGACAATAGAATCTATACAAGGACACAAGAGAGCAGTGAATGAATAATCTTCTCATCAGTTTATTGAGTCAGTGTGAGTGTGGTGTTGAGTGAGGGTGTTTATATCAGTTAAGAACAACAAAGTCTCTTCAGCAGGAGATGTTTTGTCTAGCGTCTGGCACTTGTGTCCTTGCACAGCAGATGGGAAAGTTTACCAGACAGCTGGCTGTCCATGAGAGTCAATGTTGCTCACATGTTTTGAAAACAAAAACTGCAGATAATCTGGAGGACTTGATTGTAAGGGCAGGTCAGATAAGTCGAATAGTACTGACTTCAGAGAAAAAAAAACTTTATATTCTCTTACAGATTCAGTACTTAAATCCTTCATTGCTGGACGTTGAATTCTTCATGGACGGCTCTCAGCGTGATCATAATGTAATCCATTTTCCTAGACAGTCCTCCATTAGCCGCTGTCAGAGTCCTGCCCAATTGGTCAATTTGATGGTTAAGCCTCGCCGGGTTAGCATTTTGATAGGCTCCGTCCATCTTCATCAATTTACGGTACACCAGAACAATCCCAGATCCAATCAGTAAGATTCCGATGACCATTGCTACGAAGATGTATAAATCTTCAACATCTTCGATAGAGAGATCACACAGGCACAAGAGTTTCCAATTACTTGTGTTCTTCAAATAGCCCGCGGCCGCTGTTCCTGCGGGGCAAACTGCCTCCCCCGGGGCACTTTTCCTCGTTGAAAAAATAGTGTCAATTGCGTTCAAAGCCCAGCTTATTAAATCCATAATTTCGTTCGATGATCAGCAGTAGGGACACGCAGACAGACGATAGCAAGCTGGGATCCAGTCAGTTAGGGAAGGAGAGAGATAAAGAGCCGGAGCTGGAGAGAAAGAAAAAGCGTCTGCTCTCTTTGGGAGGCGGAAGTGATTTCCGACCCCCCCCCCCCCTTCCCCCAGCGCCACTGCCTCCACGGTCCCCACTTCATCAAAGGCGCCCCCCCTCCCCTCCTCCCCCCCTGCCCTTGTCATCAGTGAGCAGGACGTGCACAAACAGTTCTCCAGACTGAACCTGCACAAGGCCCCCGGCCCGGACGGCGTGTCTCCCTCCACCCTGAGACACTGTGCGGAAGAGCTGGCTCCTGTCTTCACAGACATTTTTAACACCTCCCTGAAGTTATGCCACGTGCCGACCTGCCTCAAAACCTCCACCATCATCCCTGTCCCCAAGAAGCCACGGATCACTGGACTTAACGACTACAGACCTGTAGCGCTCACCTCTGTAGTCATGAAGTCCTTTGAGCGCCTGGTCCTGCCCCACCTCAAGACCATCACCACTCCCCTCCTGGACCCGCTGCAGTTTACCTACCGAGCCAACAGGTCTGTGGACGACGCAGTCAACCTGGCCCTCCACTCCATCCTGCAGCACCTGGACTCCCCGGGAACCTACGCCAGGATCCTGTTTGTGGACTTCAGCTCTGCATTCAACACCATCCGCCCCATTCTGCTCCGGGACAAGCTGTCCCTGCTCAACGTGCCTGACTCCCTCTGCAGGTGGATCACCGACTTCCTGACGGACCGGAGGCAGCATGTGCGGCTGGGAAAGACTGTCTCAGACTCTGTCAGCATCAGCACCGGATCACCCCAGGGCTGTGTACTTTCCCCCCTACTCTTCTCCCTGTATACCAACTCCTGCACCTCCAGCCACCAGTCTGTCAAGCTGATCAAGTTTGCGGACGACACCACCCTCATCGGGCTCATCTCCAACGGCGACGAGTCCGTCTACAGGAGAGAGGTGGCCCAGCTGGCATCCTGGTGCAGCCACAACAACCTGCAGCTGAACGCTCTGAAGACAGTGGAGATGATCGTGGACTTCAGGAAAGTCACAACCCCTCTGCCCCCCCTTACCCTCACAGGCTCTCCCATCACCACTGCAGATTCCTTCCGCTTCCTGGGCACCACCATCACCCGGGACCTCAAATGGGAGCCGACCATCAGCTCCCTCATCAAAAAGGCCCAGCAGAGGATGTTCTTCCTGCGGCAGCTGAGGAAGCTCAAGCTACCCACCAAGATGTTGGTGCAGTTCTACACAGCCATCATCGAGTCCATCCTCACCACCTCCATAACCGTGTGGTACGCAGGAGCCACTGCCAGGGACAGACTAAGGCTGCAGCGTGTCGTGCGCACTGCTGAGAAGGTGATCGGCTGCGAGCTCCCATCCCTCCAGGACCTGTACATCTCCAGGACCCGGAGGCGTGCAGGCCGGATCATAGCCGATCCTTCACACCCTGGTCACGTACTGTTTGCCCCCCTCCCCTCAGGTAGAAGACTTCGGTCCATTCAGACTAAAACCTCCCGTCACATGAACAGCTTCTTCCCCTCTGCCATCAGACTGCTGAACACTAAGTAACTTATTAGACTCTCGTGCACTATGTACAGCAGCTCAACCAGACTCATGTCAATTCACTGTTTTCTTTTTGCATTACCGACTGCACTATGTGGTACTCCACAATATCTGCTACTCGCTAATATATTTAAAATTGCTTTGACTAGTATTACTCATTCATATTCTACATTTTATTGCATGCATAGTTTTATTTCTCTCTTTTATTTTTTCATGTTTAATGTTGCAGCATCGCACCGAGACAAATTCCTAGTTTGTGTACTACATGAACAATGGCAATAAATCTGATTCTGATTCTGAGTTAACCTAACTTGCATGTTTTTGGCATGTGGGAGGAAACCAGAGAAATCCTGGAGTAAACCCACGCAGACACGGGGAGAACATACAAACTCCACACAGATCACTGTTGGTCGGGGGCTGGGATCGAACCCAGGATCCCTCGGCCAAGGGTGAGTTGCTGTGCTGCTGCAGTGCTAACCACTCCGCCACCGCGCCGCCCGAAATAACAGACTAAATTAATTTAATATAATTTGTTAAAAGGAGCAAAACCCCCTCATGCCCCAGAGCACAGAAATGAGATGAAAACAAGTAGTAATGTAGTGAATGTGTATTTGTGGTTATATTATAATTGCTGTAGCTGCTTATAGTTTGGGATTTACATTTTTAAATGTAGTAAGTAAGTTGCATTAACCACTGCTAAATTGCTCTTACAGGGCAATGTTTTCAGGACTATTCAGATGTTTCAAGAAAAATCTGCAAAATTGTCATGGTTTACATAAATGAAAAAAATGTGTATTTTTGTGCATTTTTATTCTAGCGTTTCTTTCCCCCCCATTGAGAAAGAGTAGGAAAGAGAAGGGGGGGAAAAAACCCATTCATAATAGTAATTTACTCATGCATACAAATTATACGACCAGAGGTGGGTACAGTAGCTACAAATTCTACTAATGTAAAAGTGGTGCTATGAAGTTAATAATAGTAGAAAAACAAATTTCTAGTTGTGTACAAAGAGCACCCACTTAAAAACCTGAGTAATGACTTCAGTCTTGAAGGTTTGAGGTTGTTCTCCAAAATTTATAACAATTTTCTTATAGTTTTCTACTTTTCTTTATAAATCAATCTAAATTTGCAACCATTTTCCTCATTTAAAATTTCCCTCTTGTAGGACTTCCAGTCTGGACACCATGGTGATTAGCAGCTTAACGCTGAAGCTCCCAGACCCGATCCAGGAAAATACCTTGAAAATCAGATTTAACGGATTTTTGGAAGAGTGAAAATCAAAAGACAAAGTCATTATGCCTAAAGGAAAACAGAAGAAATTGATATTTACCAGGCCAAGACACGCATCGGCCGGAGAATCTGATCCGGATGATAACCTTTCAGAAGAGGAGGAACTGAATGAAGCTAGCAACAAGGTTAGCTTAAAAATGGTACTTAAAGAATTAAGACAATTTCGCCGAGAGTGATGGGCCAAATCTCGTGAAATTAAAGACGAAATAAAAAGGACAAACAGCAGAGTGGACCAGGCTGAGGACCGAATCATGGAAGCAGAGGAAAGAATAAAAGGGCTGGAAGAAACCGTGCTGGAACTACACAAACGACAGTCAAGACTGGAGGCTAAGCTAACTGACCAAGAAGGAAGACTAAGAAAAGACAACATAAGAATTCATGGTCTGAAAGAAGGAGTCGAGGACAGTTTCACCACAATGGCGGCATGCGTGGAATCTATACTGAGAGAGAAGTTGGATATTCCCCAATCCACCGACTTGAAGATAGAAAGGGCACACCGTACATTAGCCCCTAGGCCATCGGCGGAAGCGCCACCAAGATCGGTGGTGGTGAAGTTCTCCAACTCCAGAATAAAAGAAGAGGTTGTGAGACTGGCTTGGCAGAAAAAAAGGATTTATGCACCAAGAGAGAAAAGTTTTCGTGGAGCACGACTACGCCCCGGAGGTCCTTAAAAAGCGTTGGGAATACAACAACGCTAAAAAGGTACTACGAGAGAAGAAACTGCGCTTTCAGACTCCATTTAGGGCGAAGCTGAGGGTGTTTTACGGAGATGAGACGTGTCTCTACAACTTGGCGGAAGAAGCAACCACGGATATGGCGAGAAGAGGACTCCCGGTAACGGTGTATAAACCCACAGCAGACCCGATCGAAAAAATCAAGGCTCAAACGTGGTCCACACAGAGACCCTCAAAATCCATGGACCAGCAGCGGGAAACCAAGCGCCAGAGCTATAAGGAAAAACTGAGCGTTTACAGGAGTGAATAACGATATTTTTAGTCAATCTGCGCATCCAACCCTCCTCCTACAAGGTAACAAACATTGAAGGAGATGCAGAATCAGCAAGTGGTAAAACATTTCATGGAACAGACATATTAGAAACAAATAAGTCTTAAAAAAAAAAAAAAAAAAAAAAAAAAAAAAACTTGTTAAAATAGAAATGTGACAATGAACCACATGACCTCTCCACACTAACAAATACTGTATTAACATGACTGTTTGCTGTGATGGTGGTGGGAAGTTGCACACAATTTCATAGGCTAAAGGCATAACAATAAATAAATAAATAAATAAAATAAAAAATAAAAAAATAAAATAAAATCCTTACAAGTTTCGATTGGGATCTGAAATTCATGTTAAAAACATGGGACAACTTACAGGGGTAAGAGAGGGCCCTCAGCACGTAACGGAGTTTGGGGAATTTCCCTCAGAGCCAACATACCATCAAAGCTCTTCTAAGGTCACTAAAAAGACCTCAGCTCAGGAAGATCTTTTGTCAGTTTTTTGTTTTAAAGTTTTATATACTATGTTCTTAATGTTTTTTATGTTCTTAATGTTCTTTCAGTTTCTGAGTAGCATAAAAGAGGGCCACCACACTGTTATACTAAATAAGACAACACAATGGAGAAACAGGGTGTAACCAAAATAATCTCATATAATGTAAAAGGGATCCTAAATCCAGTTAAAAGATCCAAGATTCTGACTTCTGGTCTGGACGCCATGGTGATAGCAACTTAACGCTGAAGCTCCCAGACCCAATCCAAGGAAAACATCTTCAAAATCAGACTTAACGGATTTTTGGAAGAATAAAAATCAAAAGACAAAAACACCATGCCTAACCAAAAACAGAAGAAACTGACATTCCCCAGGTCAGGACACGCAGCGGCCGCAGAATCTGAACCGGAGGACCTCCGTTCAGTAGACGAGGAGCTGGACCTAGCTAACAAAAAGGTTAGCTTGAAATCACTATTTGATGAATTACGACAATTTCGGGCCGAATTTCATGAATTCAGAGAGGAATTAAAAAGGACGAACAGCAGAATGGACCAGGCCGAAAACCGAATCTTGGAAGATGAAGAAAGAATAAAAGTGCTTGAAGATTCTATGCTGGATTTACACAAAAAACAGTCAAGGCTGGAGGCTAAGCTAACCGACCAAGAAGGAAGACAAAGACGAGACAACATCAGAATTCACGGTCTGAAAGAAGGAGCTGAAGATAGTTTCAACACAATGGCGGAATGCGTGGAATCCTTATTGAGAGAGAAGCTGGATATTCCACAAACCACCGATTTGAAGATAGAAAAGGCCCATCGTACATTAGCCGCAAAGCCAGCGGCAGAAGCGCCCCCACGTTCGGTGGTGGTAAGATTCTCCGATTTCAAAATAAAACAAGAGGTTGTAAGACGGGCTTGGCAGAAAAAAGGATTTATGCATCAAGAGAGAAAAGTCTTCGTGGAGCATGATTACGCCCCGGAGGTTCTTAAAAAGCGACGGGAATATAACGACGTCAAAAAGGTTCTACGGGAACAGAATCTACGCTTTCAGACGCCATTTCCTGCGAAGTTAAGGGTCTTTTACGGTGAAGAGTCATGTCTCTATAATTCAGCGGAAGAAGCAACAATTGACATGGTGAGAAGAGGGCTCCCGGTATCGGTGTTTAAACCCGCAGCGGATCTGAGCGAGAGGATCAGAGCTCAAACGTGGTCCACTCAGAGACCTTCAAAATCCACGGGCCAGCAGCGGGAAACCCAGCCCCAGAGCTACAAAGATAAGCTTTCAAGTTCCAGGAAGGAATAGCGACCTTTTTGTTTTTTTTCTTTTCAGTCATTCTGCACTTCCATCCCCCCTCCTACAAGGTAACAAACATTAAAGGAGATGCAGAATCAGCATGTGGTAAAACCTTTCATGGAGCAGTTATAGCATTAGAAACAAATGTCTTCTTAATTTAAAGGAAAAAAAAAATCTTGTTAAAATAGAAATGTAACAATGCCCACATGTTCTCCCTACACTAACAAATACTGTATTAGAGTGAATGTTTGCTGTGATGGGGGTGGGAGGGTGCACACAATCTCATAGGGTATAGGCATATTAAAAAAAAAAAAAAAATCATTACAAATTCGGATTGGGATCTGAAATTCACGTTAAAAACATGGGACAACTTACAGGGGTAAGAGAGGGCCCTCAACACGTAACAGAGTTTGAGGAATTTCCCTCAGAGCCTACACTCCATCAGGGCTCTTGCAGGGTCTTTAAAGAGACCCCAGCTCAGGAAGTTTTTTTGACAGTTTTTTGTTTTAAAGTTTCGTACACTATGTTCTTAATGTTTTTTATGTTCTTAATGTTCCTTCAGTTTCTGAGTAGCAAAAAAGAGGGCCACCACACTGTTATACTAAATAAGAAAATACAATGGAGAAACAGGGTGTAACCAAAATCCCAAAAGGGATCCTGAATCCAGTTAAAAGATCCAAGATTCTACGCAAAATGAAAAAAGACAAAGCAGAAATAATATTTTTACAGGAAACCCACCTAACAGACGTGGAACACACTAAACTCAATAGACAAGGGTTTAAAATGATCTCTTCATCTTCATATAAGTCAGGGAGGAGGAGGGGAGTAGCGACATTGATATCAACCAAAATTACATTTGAAAAAAAATCAGAACACAAAGATAAAGAAGGGAGGTACAGTTTGGTAATTGGGCAGCTAGAGGGAGAAGATATCACCCTGCTGAATGTATATGCACCACCAGGGGCTAAATGGAAATTTTATAAAAATGTATTCGACCTAATGATAACTAAAGCCCAAGGTTTAGTGATATGTGGTTGAGACTTTAATCTAAGACTGAATCCATACTGGGATGCAACAGGTAATTCTTCACATCAAAATAACACTCAAAATAGGAAAACTCGGATGCTATTAAAAGAAATGGGAATCTGTGACGTATGGAGGGAATTCAACCCCAATGTAAAAGATTATACTTTTTATTCAACGCCACATTCATCTTACTCAAGGATTGATTACTTTTTTATGTTTAATAGAGACATTGGAAGAGTAAAAACATGTAAAATAGGACTGATGGATCTCTCTGACCACAGTCCGATCTATATGGACTTAAACATCCAAAAATACACAAATAATACATTTTCCTGGAGGTTGAATTCAAATGTCCTGAAAGGACCACTGAAAGATAAGATAAGATAAGATAAGATAAGCCTTTATTAGTCCCACAATGGGGAAATTCCAGGATTGCAACAGCACAGGGATAGCAACACTCAGAGCAACAATCAGAAGGCAAGAAAAAAACAACATCTAGTAAACATATGTCCATATTACTATAAATGTATATATATATAGACACACAGTGCAGAGCATTATGGCTGGTGAATGTGCAGCAGAAAGTCTAAGCTCTCTCTCCGCGGATGCAGCGGGCCAGCTGGAAGTCTTTGGGCATGATGGTGACCCCCTTAGCGAAGAAGAGACCACCAGGTGGGCCTCGCTGGACTCCTGCAGAGCCATGACGGCGAAGCTCAGGAAACGCAGGACGGTCTTGAAGTCCTGAGCGATCTCCCTCACCAGGCGCTGGACGGGCAGCTTACAGATGAGCAGCTCCGTGGATTTCTGGTAGCGACGGATCTCTCTCAGAGCCATGGGACTGTGACGGCGAGGCCTCTTCACTCTGCCGGTGGCCAGAGCGCCTCTCCGAGCAGCCCTGGTGGCTAGCTGTCTCCTGGGGGGGGGGGGGGGGGGGGGCTTCTTCCTCCAGTAGATTTTACGGGCGGTCTGCTTGGTTCTTGCCATCGCTCTTTATTATTCTGTCTTATATTTCTTTCACGCCGCCTAAACTCCAGCCCGGCACCCGCGTCGTTTTCGCTACAGCTCCCGGTATGTCGAGTTTCCCATTAGCACCGGGCGGCGGCCAAGTGCTAGCTAGCACTAGCTCCTCCCCGCTGTAACGTCTCCCGCTGCAAACCGTGGCTCCGTCCGCCGACCCGGGAGACCCCCGGGCGATCCGTGCGTCCGTGATATATATACAGAGTGAAAGGTGTAGAAAGAAGAAGGAAGATAAAAAAAGGCTGTTGCAACAGGCAGCCGACTCGTGTGGCGCCGCCGGTCCGGCGGAACCGGAACCGGTATTCTGAAAGTCTGTTTGAATTTTGATTTTAAAGTGACACTCTGCCAAAAATCAAGTTTTTTCTGCTGTTAACATGTCCGTAACATGTTTTTTGTGACTTACAAGACATGTCCAGAGCAAAATCTGACCATAGTCCCAAGTTTGTGTTTTTCTGCTGTGATTTTCCAGTTAAGCCCCCCCCTCCCCCCATCCCCGATGGGGGGAGGGGATGAGATGAATGGAAGGAGATGAATTGGAATCAGATATTCTCAGATATTTGGAAGAAAACGATAATGGAGAAGTATCCCCTTTAATACTGTGGGATGCGTGCAAAGCTGTAACAAGGGGAAAAATTATTGCAAAACTGGCAACCCAAAAGAAACTGAGACAAGAAAAACTAATCACACTAGAGTCAGAACTCAAGAACCTAGAAAAAGAACACAAAGACAACACTCATTCTAATGGCTCGCTCAAGATTAAAGAAATTAAAAATCAAATAAATGAGATCTACACAATAGAAAGCCAGAAGAAACTTACATTTCTGAAACAAAAACACTATGAAGCAGGCAGTAAATAGGCAAAATTACTAGCCTATAAATTGAGGAAACAACAAACAGAAAGAGCAATCTACAAAATCAGAGACCCAGTATCAAAGGAAATAAAATTCAGAATTCAGGATATTCTTAAAAGCTTCGAGAATTACTATAAGAACTTATACTCCCACAAAAAACATAAAAACGCATCCGAGACATTCCTAAACACATTAAACCTTCCCCAACTTACGGAATCACAAAATAAAACACTACTGTCAGAAATACAACCTAAAGAATTGGAAAAAGCAATTATGAAACTTAAAGCTAACAAATCCCCAGGAGCAGATGGCTATACAGCAGAATGGTACAAAACCTTTAAACAGCAACTATCTCCTCTCCTCCTGAAAACATTTAACTATGTCCTCCACACAGGGGAAATCCCCCCCCTCCTGGAGAGAAGGGGTCATTGCAGTTATACCTAAACCTGAAAAGGATAAACTAGAATGCTCCAACTACAGACCAATCAGTGTATTAAATCAGGACTATAAGCTTTTTACCATTATCCTTGCCAAAAGGTGAGAAAACATACTGACAGACTTAATTCACTTAGACCAAACAGGTTTTATAAGACAAAGACAGACACAAGACAACATTCGACGCACTTTACACATAATTCATCATATAAAAAAATATAACTTAAATGCAGTCATATTGGGATTAGATGCTGAAAAAGTATTTGATTCGGTTGACTGGTCTTTCCTATATAGAATCTTATCCAGTATCAATTTTCATAACAACTTCATTAGAACTATACAGGCATTATATAAAAAAACCAACAGCTAAAATAAGGATTAACGGTAATTTATCATCATCTTTTGAGCTGGAAAGAGGATGTCGTCAAGGCTGCCCCCTGTCTCCACTGCTCTTTGCAATCTTCATAGAACCTCTGAGCCAATGGATAAGACAAAATCAAGAAATTCAAGGTATTACACTTGGTCAGAAGGAACATAAAATAGCACTCTTTGCTGATGACATTTTAATATACCTAGGGCAGCCAGACACTTCTTTACCAGAACTAATCTCAGTTTTTTCAGACTATGGAGATTTATCGGGGTACAAATTAAACATGCATAAAACCCAAGTTTTAACATTCAATTATGACCCAAATCATTATTCACTAAGTGAACTCAAAACTAACTGGGAGTTGGAATCTATGAAATATCTGGGGGTCAATATCCCGAAACAACTCAACAAAATTATAACACTAAACTATGATCCACTGGTGACAAAAATAAAATCTGACCTAGCAAGATGGAATATGATACCATTCTTAGGTACTGCACAAAGAATTGAAGCAGTCAAAATGAATATACTTCCACGTCTTCTATACCTTTTCCAAACAATACCGGTAGAACCTCCCAAAAAAACATGGCAGGAGCTGGACAGAAGGATCTCAAGATTCATATGGCAGGGCAAGAGACCTAGAATCAGATATAGAACCTTACAGCTAAACAAAGACAAAGGTGGGCTCACGCCGCCAAATATCAGGGACTATTTTAAAGCCGCACAAATTAAAACTTTAATAGAGATATGTAACCCAGTCTACACTGCACAATGGAAGGAGATGGAATGCCAAATAACAAGTGACATCCCCCTACAGGCGATAATAGGGAACAATGCCTTACCTAAACTCTTGAATAACACTAACCCGTGGATAGAGACCCCGCTAAAAATTTGGTTTAAGATAGTCAGAGAGAATCAAGCTAAAGAGCCCTATCGACTTCTGCAATGGATTGCCTATGATCAAGACTTTACCCCCAATAAAACAGACACTAGATTTAAAGAGTGGAAAGAGAAAGGGCTGATAAAATATTACGATTTTTTTAAGGGGCAAACTTTAAGAAGTTTTGAAGATTTGAAAAAACAAGGTCTAATAAATCAAGATCTTTACAGGTTCTTTCAGCTTAGACACCACATAAACAATATACTTAAAAAGGAGGATTTGGAAAGGGCCCAGTCAGGTGTTCTGAAGGTCTTCTTAATGGCATATAAAGGGATCCCAGGGATCAGATACATTTCTAAAATATACCAAGGTCTTCAAGACTTAAAAGGAGACAACACATCATATATAAAAGAGAGACGGGAAAAAGAGGGGAATTTCACTTTGCAATTGGAAATATGGGAAAAGCTAAATAAACAGCAATGGAAAAGTACCTCATCCCTGCAGTGGAGAGAATCTGGATGGAAAAATTTGGTAAGATTTTTCAGAACACCTGCACAAAACAAATTTACCCATAAGGGGTTGAACTGTTGGCGCTTGTGTGGTGAAAAGACTGCAAATCATTTTCATGCGTTTTGGTCATGCCCAGTTATCCACCAATATTGGACCAATGTACAGACAATATTGGGGAAAATATTCAAAATAACAGTTCCCTTTTCTTTTGTAACTTTGTATTTGGGTTTACTACCGGACTCACTGGAAAGACGAGGAGATAAATACTTATTCAATGTTTTAATATTGGCAAGTAAAAAAAGCCCTAACTAAAAAATGGATGCTGAAGGACTGTCCTACACCTGAAGATTGGATTAACGTGATTCAAGACATTTACTCGATGGAAAAGTTGACATTCGCACTGAGACAGGACATGGATGGGTTCATGAACTTTTGGCAACCCTGGATCACATATGTGTCTTCCATTAGATCTAATCTTTGACAAATACCATTTCAATAATGGTCCCGCTCTTTGTTCCAACTCTACTCAGATGCTCTTTTACTTTTAATTACTTAATTTTCTGTTTGTTTTTTGCTGTTCTGTTTGTTTTATTTTATTCTCTTTAATTTCACTTTTTCTTTCACTTTAAAAAAAAAAGGGGTGTTGTAATAATTATCCTACCAATGTTGTCAAATAGCAAAAAATAAGGGAACATGTGATGAAAATGTAAACAATGCAATGCTGTAATGACCTGTATACCCTTTACAAAAACTTAAATAAAAAAAAAAAAAGATCCAAGATTCTAGGCAAAATGAAAAAAGACAAAGCAGGAATAATATTTTTACAGGAAACCCACCTAACAGACGTGGAGCACACTAAACTCAATAGACAAGGGTTTAAAATGATCTCTTCATCTTTATATAAGTCAGGGAGGAGGAGGGGAGTAGCGACATTGATCTCAACCAAAATTACATTTGAAAAAAAATCAGAACACAAAGATCAAGAAGGGAGATACAGTTTGGTACTAGGCGGCTAGAGGGAGAAGATATCACCCTGCTGAATGTATATGCATCTCCAGGGGCTAACTGGAAATTTTATAAAAATGTATTTGACCTAATGATAACTAAAGCCCAAGGTTTAGTGATATGTGGTGGAGACTTCAATCTAAGACTGATTCCATACTGGGATGCATCAGGTAATTCTCCACATCAAAATAACACTCAAAGTAGAAAAACTTGGATGCTACTAAAAGAAATGGGAATTTGTGACGTGTGGAGGGAATTCAACCCCAGTGTAAAAGATTATACATTTTACTCAGCACCACATTCATCATACTCAAGGATTGACTATTTTTTTTATGTTTAATAGAGACATTGGAAGAGTAAAAACATGTAAAATAGGACTGATGGATCTCTCTGACCACAGTCCGATCTATATGGACTTAAGTATCCAAAAATACACAAATAATACATTTTCTTGGAGGTTAAATTCAAATGTGCTGAAAGGACCACTGAAAGATGAACTGGAATCAGATATTCTCAGATATTTGGAAGAAAATGTTAATGGAGAAGTATCCCCTTTAATACTGTGGGACGCATACAAAGCTGTAATAAGGGGAAAGATTATTGCAAAACTAGCACTCCAAAAGAAACTGAGACAAGAAAAACTAATCACACTAGAGTCAGAACTTAAGAAACTAGAAAAAGAGCACAAAGACAACACTCATTCTAATGACTTGCTCAAAATTAAGGAAATTAAAAAACAAATAAATGACATCTACACAATAGAAATCCAGAAGAAACTTACATTTCTGAAACAAAAATACTATGAAACAGGTAGCAAATCGGCAAAATTACTAGCCTATAAATTGAGGAAACAACAAACGGAGAGAGCAATCTACAAAATCAGAGACCCAGTATCAAAGGAAATAAAATTTAGAATTCAGGATATTCTTAAAAGCTTCGAGAACTACTACAAGAACTTGTACTCCCTCAAAAAACATAAAAAACACATCCGAAGCACTTCCGGTTATGGCTGCCACGTAGGACGGACGTGTCTCGCTCTGCTCTGCTCCTGGAAAAAAAAAATCGGCAAATAACTCTCTCATTTGGGACAGAACGTATCCCAGCATTTGGGCGAGGATATGTCGGCGAAGCCTAAGGCTGGAAAACCAGGAAAAGGAAAAAGCGAGCCGCCGAAACAGTCCAAATTAACGGACTTTCAGGTCTGTGACGCAGCAAACAAAACTCCATATATGGCGGAGGAGGCTGGCAACGCTGCGATTTCTGCGGGGAACGGCGCAGATGCGCTGATGGCAGCCATGAGTTCAATGAGAGCGGACTTTTCCTCTAGATTTGATGGGATTATGACAGCGTTGGAAGGAATAAGAAAGGAATTGGGTGACTGTGTAGAACGAACGGCGCAGATGGAGCTCCGTCTCGCTAGTGCTGAAGATGACGTCACCCGTCTTCAATTAAAGGTGCGCACTTTGGAAAAAAAAAATAAATCTCTGGAAGATAATATTTTGGATTTGGAATCTCGGTCGAGACAGAATAATTTGAGGCTGGTGGGTCTTCCAGAGGAATCAGAAGGTCGGGACGTATGTTCCTTTCTGGAAAAGTGGATTCCGGAGGTGCTGGGCAGCGAGGAGTTGCAATCAGCAGTGGTTCTGGAAAAAGCACATCGTATTGGCCCACGGAGAGATAAGGGACCGCCGAGGACCTTAATTATGAAGTTTCTTAGCAACAGAGACAGGATGAAGATCTTCAACGCTGCACGTGCTAAAGGAGAGATTAAACACCAGGACCAGCAGGTGCGGTTCTACCCAGATTTGGCCACAGGAATCCAGCAATTGAGGAAGCAGTTTGATCCCGTACGTAAGGAGCTGCGCAACCTTGGGATTCGTCATGGTGTAATCTATCCTGCGAGACTGTTGACCACGTATGAGGGCAGAACCCACATCTTCAAGACCCCAGAGGAGGCGCAGGAGTTCATCAAGAAGATCAAAGAAGAAGAAGAGACTGGTGGGAGCTAAGCATGAACAAAATATAAGGTAGAATAATTAAGCATTTGCACAGGCATCTGACTGACTTGAAGTAAATAGTAAGTTTACAAAATATAGATTGTATTATATATTAAAAAACAAAACAAAAACAAAACAAACAAACAAAAAAAAAACTATGATGTACAAAGTTGTTAAAAATTTTGGAGTTAAGTTGGAAAACTACAGAGGAGAGTTAATGTTACGTCATTAAAAGCAGTAGAGTTAGGGTGATTGGGAGGATGAAGAAGGAGTGGCTTAGGCTGTTCCCCGTGGGTGTGGAACGGTCGATGGCTATATCGGGAGACAGAATTTTTCTTTTGATTTTGGGGGGTTTGCCACAAGTGTGGGAAGGGGAAATTTGTTTGTGTGTAGTTTGTAGGATGAATGTTCAACCACTCATGTTTTTGCTTCTCTGTATGAGCATGTTTACACTGCAAGGTAATCCCAAACTCTCTATTGATCATGGACCAAAGTGTTAATCTTAATTTAACTTCATGGAATTGCAGAGGTCTACAAAATTTAAAAAAACTTAAACAAGTTATGAATAAAATAAAGGACATGGGTTCAAGAATTGTGTTTTTACAAGAAACTCATCTGATAGAGGAGGATGTTAAAAGAATTAGGAGTAGATGGCAGGGAAGTGTATTCACCTCTTCATTTTCATCCCGAGCCAGGGGAGTTATGACTCTCATACATAAATCAGTTCCTTTTCAAGTGAAAAAAGTAATTGGAGACAAATTTGGAAGATATGTAATCATTCAAGGTTCTTTGCTATTAGAAAATATAAATCTTGTGAACTTATATGGTCCCAATATAGATGATCAGAAGTTCTTTGCTAATTTATTTCTCATCTTATCATCACTTACAGGGCAACATATAATAGCAGGGGATTTTAATTGTACATTGAATCCAGGTGTGGATAGATCAACAGGACTGGATTGTACGCACATTGGATGTAGGATGACTATTAATCATTTTATGAAAGAATTGAGATTGTTAGATATATGGAGAGAAATGAAACCACAAGTTAAAGCCTATTCTTGTTATTCCAGTACCTACAAGACATTCTCATGTATTGATTATTTTTTGATTTCCACAGAATTAAGGTCCAAGATTCAAAACTGCTTTTATGATAACATCGTGATCTCTGATCATGCACCCTGTTGTCCAATATATGTAGATAAAAAATTGACAAAGGAATCAGGTAGATGGCAATTTCAGCATAAATGGCTTCAGGATGAGGAATTTGTCAAGTATATAGAAAAACAGATAGACGAGTTCTTTGACATCAATACTACACAAACATCAGCATGTGTAAAGTGGGAGGCTTTCAAAGCTTTTATTAGGGGACATATTATTAGTTATACAGGATCAAAATCTAAGAAGACTCGAGAGGAGAGAGCTAAATTGGAACATAAAATAAAAAGTCTTCAGGAAAAAGTGTATGCAGGAAGTGACCCAAGGTTGGAGAATGAATTACTGATTTTGAGAGCTGAATACGACAAAAAATCAGCGAATAGAGCTGCCTCGAGTCTTCTAAGATTGAAACAATCTTTTTATGAACAAGGTGAAAAATCAGGAAAATTATTAGCATGGCAGATTAAACAATTGGAAATTAAAACACCAATTACCAGTATTATAAGTAATGGACAGGTAGTTATAGATCCTTTAGAAATTAATAGAGCCTTTAGAGATTACTATGAAAAATTATATGATACCAAAAATGAACCTGATTTAACAAAACTAAATGGGTTTTTGAACGAACTATCTATACCGTGTATTCCAAATGAAAACAGGGAGATATTGGAGTCTAAAATTAGTCAAGAAGAAGTTGGGCTAGCCATTGATAATATGAAATCAGGAAAAAGTGCAGGACCAGATGGTCTTCCAGTTGACCTTTATAAAAAATTTAAGAATAAATTAATAAAACCTTTTTTGGAAATGGTTTTAGAAGCATTTCAAAATAATAATTTACCATCATACATAAATAATGCCTTAATTATACTGCTGCCAAAACCAGGTAAGCCCTCTAATAAATGTGAAAATATGAGACCAATAAGCCTATTAAACGCCGACCTTAAGATAATCTGTAAAATTTTAGCAAGACGAATACAAGAAATTTTACCAAATATTATTAATCGAGATCAGAATGGCTTTATAAAGGGTAGACAAGGCTTCCATAATGTAAGAAGACTATTTAATATTATTTATTTTAATAAAGAAGCACCGGATACAGCTCTCCTATCATTGGACGCCGAAAAGGCCTTTGATAGAGTTGAATGGCCCTTTCTTTTTGAAGTCCTACAAAGGTTTGGACTTGGAAATAATTTCATAAAATGGGTTCAAATAATATACAATAATGCTACAGCAGAAATCCTAACAAATAACAATATTTCAAAACCAATAAAAATCAATAGAGGATGTCGACAAGGCTGTCCACTTTCACCTTTACTGTTTACTATGGCAATTGAACCTTTAGCGATAGCGATACGTTTACATTCACAAATATATGGAATTAAAGTTGGACCAACAGAACATAAAATCTCCCTGTACGCCGATGATATAATTTTGTTTATGTCGAATCTAAAAAAATCAATTCCAACCTTGTTGAATTTAATAAAGAATTTTGGGGAAATATCAGGATATAAAATAAATAAAACTAAATCTTCAATATTAATGCTAAATGAGACCCAGAGAAATTACCCAGCCCCTGAGGCAAATCAATTCAATGTTGTAAATCAGTTTAAATATTTAGGAATCCAAATTATGCCTAAGCTAGAATCAGTCGCCAGTGTCAACTATGAAGCCTTAATGTCAGATATCAGTGAGTTAACTCAGAGATGGATGTCACTACCAATGTCGATGATCGGGAGAATCAATATACTTAAAAGTAATATTTTACCTAAAATACTTTATTTATTTCAATACATTCCCTTATCACCACCTTTAGATCTATTCTCAAGAATAAAAAAAAAGTTAGTGGAATTTATATGGAGCAACAGGAGGGCTAGATTACGTTTGTCTTTATTATATTTACCATTTGATCGTGGAGGTCTGAAATGTCCAAATTTTTTGTTGTATTATTGGTCGGCACAACTGAGGTCTATGACATATTATTTTTCATCAAATGATCTCCCTCACTGGACTGAAATGGAATCATACAATTTACCTTTACCTCTTCCCATATTCATATACTCAGATTCGGCAAAAAAATTACAAAAACAAGTTAAAAATCCATTTGTAAAGCATATGATCAAAATATGGTGTGAAGCTAAAAACTATTTAAAAGAACCACAGTTATTGTCACAATTTAGTCCAATATGGGGTAATCAATATTTTAAACCAGGGAGAGCGGACGCTGTATTTAAAGTATGGAATTTAAAAGGGATACAAAAGATTCAGGATTTATATTTGCCATGTGCAGACAACATAATGTCTTTTGAAGAGCTGAGGATCAAATTTAATCTCAATAGAACACATTTTTTTAAATATCTTCAACTTAGAAACTTTATTCGATCAAATCAAAATAAAGCTCTCACTCGACCTATTTATTCATCCTTGGAAAAAATGATGATGAAAGATAGTAAAAGAAAGGGTATTATTTCAGAGTTTTATAACTCATTGACACTATCTTCAAGTGAAAATTCACTGAAAAGATTAAACTACTGGAAAGAAGATCTGCAAACTGAAATTTCAGAGGAACAATGGGAATTGGCTTGTACAGAAGCTCAAACCAAATCAATAAATGCACGCCTTAAATTGATACATTTCAAATGGTTAATGCGGATGTATGTTACACCGGAGGAGTTAAATAGATATAACAAAAATATACCAGATACATGCACAAAATGCATGGAAAGTAAAGGAACCCTATTTCATTGTTTATGGGAATGTAGATTAATAAGAATGTTTTGGGAAGAGGTGAGGGTAACAATTGAAAAAATAATCTCAAAACAAATCATATTGAATCCTAAACTGTTTTTGTTGGGTCTGTACCCAGAAAAGCATAATTTTAATAAAAGTGAAAGAACATTCATAGACCTCAGTTTGCTTAATGCCAAAAAATGTATTGCACTATTATGGAAAAAGACTCATAGACCAGATGTGACTCAGTGGTTAAGACAGATGTTAACAAACCTTCCATTAGAAAGAATAACATATATACTGAAATCAAAGGAAATTGTGTTTGAGAATATATGGAGACCTTTTATTGATTATGTAAAAAATTTAAACATAACTCTTGAAGAAGAAGGTGAATGATGTGTGTGGACCTTGTAAATTCCAAACTGGTGAACATAATATGTATACTTATGTATTGGATTGTCTAGACTAAACAGAGGAGCATTGTTGAAGATTTGATTTTGTTGGTGGTTGTTGGTGTTTTTAGTGCATTTTTTTTTTTTGTAGTACTTTAGTGTTAGTGTTTGATTGTTTGTATCATGTTTGTTAAAAAAAAAAAAAAGGTTCAATAAAGATATTGTGGAAAAAAAAAACACATCCGAAGCCTTCCTAAACACATTAAACCTTCCCCAACTTACTGAGTCACAAAATAAAACACTACTGTCAGAAATACAACCTAAAGAATTAGAAAAAGCAATTATGAAACTTAAAGCTAACAAATCCCCAGGAGCAGATGGCTATACGGCAGAGTGTTACAAAACCTTTAAACAGCAACTATCTCCTCTCCTCCTGAAAACATTTAACCAGGGATGAAAATGGGGTTTGGGAAAAAAAGAGGAAACTAAGCCGGGGGTCTTGGGGGACGCAGGCCAGATCCAAGGCGGAGCCTTGTTGCCCCCCAGAAGCTAACGAAATCTGGTGTTTTTGAATGCTCAAATGTGGTCTTATATTTAAAGTTAGAAGTAAGTACAAATGCATTTATAGTTTACCTTTTTAATCTGCTGTTGCATCACATGTGTAAATTTATGATATCTGAATGGTATGTTGATGTAATAATACTAAATTATATTTTACTACTATTTAATATGTTTAGAACTGACACAGAATTACATTTACATAGTCCTAGAACAGACAAAATAATTTAACCAAGTAAAATAAATTACAAATATTAACAAAATTCCATCACCAAGTCCATCACCCATTTATTAAAATATACTGACATTCTGCAAACATTTTGATTTATTAATGTGTGCATTTGTGTTACTAGGAATATAAAAAAGTTGCATATTAGTATATTTTAATATTTGAAAGATAATCTAAGAAAGTAAGTGAAACCTAAAAGATGTTTAATATTTTTATGCAATGACCATAAAGAAATTATGTTTACTAATAAAAGCAAAGATATCTTAGGAAAGGCAACCCATCACCACCCATGACAAAAAAACTTACACATGCATTATGTAACTCCTCCTAGTGAAACAAGAAATGATAAATTATATTCAAAATTCTTAGACTGCATTTCAAATTGTGAGAAAATATGTAATAACATTTATCTATTAACAATCGATAATCAGCATTCAAACGCAATTAGTGTTTCAAAACAGGCATGACGTCACAACTTACACATGCTATTTCATAACAAATTCATTACGCGAAAATTCTCAAGTACATTACTTGTAACGAGAAAAAAAATCTTACCTCAGAATGTGTCTTCCGATCACTAATTGCTGTAATCAGGGTCGATTGTGATGAACTTTGATTGACTGGCATCTGAATTTGACCGAAACTTGTTCCTTATCCCTTTGTCGATTTCTAAAATTCTTGCTTTGTTGTCTTTCGTGAGTTTTAGGTCCACCATTTTCACAAAATCAGGAAAACTCAGTTGATTGAACTGTCTGCCATTTGCATTTCGTTCCGCCTGTTGGATATGACGAAGGAATAACAAAATCGCCGATTGGTTGCTTCAGTAAGTATCAGCCAATCAGTGGCCTTGTTACATTACATTACTGATCTCGCTGGGTAGCGCGTTCTGCGCTGTGGATTTTAGCAGCCGATTGAAAATACGACTCGCCGCTCATAACATACCTCCCCCCACCCCCTAAAATTTTCTCCTCGAATATAGACGATTCACGAGAATGACCCTAGACATGATCAAATCCGAGGAATTCCGCGGATCCGCGGAGGATTCCCATCCCTGCTTAACTATGTCCTCCACACAGGAGAAATCCCCCCCTCCTGGAGAGAAGGGGTCATTGCAGTCATACCTAAACCTGAAAAGGATAAACTAGACTGCTCCAACTACAGACCAATCAGTGTGTTAAATCAGGACTATAAGCTTTTTACCACTATCCTTGCCAAAAGGTTAGAACATATACTGATAGACTTAATTCATTTAGACCAAACAGGTTTTATAAGACAAAGACAGACACAAGACAACATTAGACGCACTTTACACATAATTCATCATATAAAAAAAATATAACTTAAATGCAGCCATATTGGGATTAGATGCTGAAAAAGCATTTGATTCAGTTGACTGGTCTTTCCTATATAGAATCTTATCCAGTTTCAATTTTCATAACAACTTCATTAGAACTATCCAGGTATTATATAAAAAACCAACAGCTAAAATAAGGATTAACGGTAAATTATCATCATCTTTTGAACTGGAAAGAGGATGTCGTCAGGGCTGCCCCTCGTCTCCACTGCTCTTTGCAATCTTCATAGAACCTCTGAGCCAATGGATAAGACAGAATCAAAAAATTCAAGGTATTACACTTGGTCAGAAGGAACATAAAATAGCACTCTTTGCTGATGACATTTTAATATACCTGGGGCAGCCGGACACCTCTTTTCCAGAACTAATCTCAGTTTTTTCAGAGTATGGAGAAAAAACTTGGCATTTGTTTGAACTTGGCATTTCTTGAATTTGTTTAACTCGGGGTACGAATTAAACATGCATAAAACCCAAGTTTTAACATTCAACTATGACCCAAATCAATATTTACTAAGCAAACTCAAAACTAACTGGGAGATGGAATCTATGAAATATCTGGGGGTCAATATCCCGAAACAACTCAACAAAATTATAACACTAAACTATGATCCACTGATGGCAAAAATAAAATCTGATCTAGCAAGATGGAATATGATACCATTCTTGGGTACCGCACAAAGAATTGAAGCAGTCAAAATGAATATACTTCCATGTCTTCTATACCTTTTCCAAACAATACCGGTAGAACCTCCCAAAAAAACATGGCAAGAACTGGACAGAAGGATCTCAAAATTAATATGGCAGGGCAAGAGACCTAGAATCAGATATAGAACCCTACAGCTAAACAAAGACAAAGGTGGGCTCGCGCTGCCAAATATCAGGGACTATTTTAAAGCCGCACAAATTAAAACTTTAGTCCAGTCTACACTGCACAATGGAAGGAGATGGAATGCCAAATAACAAGTGACATCCCCCTACAGGCGATAATAGGGAACAATGCCTTACCTAAACTTTTGAACAACACTAACCCGTGGATAGAGACCCCGCTAAAAATTTGGTTTAAGATAGTCAGAGAGAATCAAACTAAAGAACCCTATCGATTACTGCAATGGATTGCCTATGATCAAGACTTTACTCCTAATAAAACAGACACTAGATTTAAAAAGTGGAAAGAGAAAGGGCTGATAAAATATTACGATTTTTTTTAAAGGGCAAATTTTAAGACGTTTTGAAGATTTGAAAAAACAAGGTCTAATAAATCAAGACCTTTACAGGTTCTTTCAGCTTAGACACCACATAAACAAAATACTTAAAAAGGAGGATTTGGAAAGGGCCCAGTCAGGTGTTCTGAAGGTCTTCTTAATGGCATATAAAGGGATCCCAGGGATCAGATACATTTCCAAAATATACCAAGGTCTTCAAGACTTAAAAGGAGACAACACATCATATATAAAAGAGAGATGGGAAAAAGAGGGGAATTTCACTTTACAACTGGAAATATGGGAAAGTTAAATAAACCGCAATGGAAAAGTACCTCATCCCTGCAGTGGAGAGAATTTGGATGGAAAAATTTGGTAAGATTTTTCAGAACACCTGCACAAAACAAATTTACTCGTAAGGGGTTGAATTGTTGGCGCTTGTGTGGTGATGAGACTGCACATCATTTTCATGTGTTTTGGTCATTTCCAGTTATCCACCAATACTGGACCAATGTACAGACAATATTGGGGAAAATATTCAAAATAACAGTTCCCTTTTCCTTTGTAACTTTGTATTTGGGTTTACTACCGGAATCACTGGAAAGACGAGGAGAAAAATACTTATTCACTGTTTTAATATTGGCAAGTAAAAAAGCTCTAACAAAAAAATGGATGTTGAAGGACTGTCCTACACCTGAAGATTGGATTAACGTGATTCAAGACATTTATTCGATGGAAAAGTTGACATTCGCACTGAGACAGGACATGGATGGGTTCTTGAACTTTTGGCAACCCTGGAACGCATATGTGTCCTCCATTAGATCTAATCTTTGACAAATACCATTTCAATAATGGCACCTCTCTTTGTTCCAACACTACTCAGATACTCTTCATTTTTCTTCTCTTTTGTTGTTTTTTTTTTCTGGTTTTGTTTTTTTCGTTTGTTTTTTTTTTGTTCTTTTAATTTCTTTTTCCTTCACTTAAAAAAAGGGTGTTGTAATAATTATTCTTCCAATGTTGTCAAAAAACAAAAAAAAGGGAACATGTGATGAAAATGTAAACAATGCAATGCTGTAATGACATGTATACCCTTTACAAAAACTTAAATAAAAAAAAAAATCCCTCTTGTAAAATTATGACTTTTCCTGTATATTTGAGACTTTATTATAAACTTGTGGATTATTTTATAACTACTTTTTGTCTTTTTTTTTTTTTTTTTTTTTTTTTTTTTTTATAAATTCCAAACAGATTGTGGTAAAATTTTGACTTTTTTTCCCCTTATACAATTTACACTTTTGTAAACTGGGTGGGACTTTCTGGTACAGCACTTAGCTGGTTTGAGTCCTATTTAAAAGACAGGGACTATTTTGTGCCTATGGAGTTTTTGCATATGACGTCAGGGGGCGTGCCGCACTGGCCCGTTAGAGTGAGCCGCCATTTTGGATGGCAAGAAACAGCAGCAGCAGGGTGAAATAAACCACATAGCTCACATGTATCTACAAACTCCGCAAAATGGTGTACTCCTGTTGTTCCCCCTGATAAGGGGATAAGCGGGGAATTAAATGGCCGGTGTGAAATGCAAAAAAAAAAAAAAAAAAAAAGTTGGATTTTTGAATAATTACCTTCACTGACAGTTTTACCCTCGGCCGGGGGATCGCGGGGATCATGAGACCGTGGGCTCGATCCCAGCCCCCGACCAACAGTGAGCTGTGTGGAGTTTGCATGTTCTCCCCGTGTTGCGTGGGTTTACTCCGGGATTTCTCCGGTTTCCTCCCGCATACCAAAAACATGTAGGTTTAGGGCGCTCGCGCACGCAGCGGCCGGTGGCTTGTCACCAGACTGCAAACCAAATCTACCTACGGGTACAAATAAGTAACAAAAAAAAAAAAAAAAAACTGTGGTTTGGGGGCGCCTCTCTGCTTGCTACGATGCACACATGAAAGGGGAGAAAACTCTTGTACATGTGCATAAAATCAGGTACGTTTTAACGCGGCGCGCCGTGGAGAGCCTTTAAAAAAAACAACAAAAAAAAAAAAACCACGCAGCGCGCTTCACTCACCTCCGAGTGAGGAGCTGCTGTTGTTTTCCGACTCGTTCACCAGCCAAGACTTCACATCATCCAAAACCCTTTCCGCTGACACGTTTTCCGATATTTTTTCCTCCTGCTCCCCTTCGTCTTTGAAAGATACCATCTCATCGTTTGCCCCCAAATCATCCCCGCTGAGCAGATTACTGGCAGTCATTGTTCTGCTAATTGCTCCAGCTGTTACCCCACACCCGTCACCTCCGTTCAACTGAGGCATTTCAGCACACCAGAGGAGCGCACGGGAGCAAGATTAAAAACACTTGTCTGCTGTTATGACTGCTGACAATGACTCCACTGAATGTGACAGACATCGCAGACACAGTTTCAGAGGCCATAGTGTCAGCTGTTGAAGAGGATGATAGGATGTTATTATGTCAGATTGTGACTGTGTGTTCTCCTCACTCATTCTGATCGCTAAACAGTACAAGTTACGCCTGGGTTGTCACAGTGCAACTGCTGCTCTTGCCATCCAAAATGGCGGCACGTACGGCGTGTTTATGTTTACCCCCGTGAGTCACGTGATTTTTACGAGCCTACGCAAAAACTCCATAGGTAAGTACAAATCTGAGCAAACAAAAATAACCTGTGGAGTTCCCCAAGGTTCCATTTTGGGAACTTTGCTTTTCAACATCTATATGCTTCCACTTGCTCAAATCATAAAAAACAACAAACTATATTACCATCATTATGCAGATGATACACAAATATACATAACCATCTCACCAGGAGCCTATGGTCCCATTAAAACCCTGATCAAATGCATTGGTCAAATTAAAGAGTGGATGTGCCAGAACTTTCTTCAGTTAAACGAAGACAAAACCAAAATAATAGTTTTTGGAGCCAAAGAAGAAAGACTCAAAGTTAGTACTCGGCTTCAATCAATGATGCTAAAAACCAACAGCCAAGCCAGAAATCTGGATGTGGTTCTGGACTCAGACCTGAATTTTAATAGCCACATTAAGACAGTAGTGAAATCAGCCTATTATAACTTACAGAACATAGCAAGGATTAGAGGTCTGATGTCTCAGCAGGATCTAGAAAAACTTGTCCATGCATTTATCTTCAGTAAACTGGACCTACTGTAATGCTGTCCTCACAGGTCTCCCTAAAAAGTCCATCAGACAGCTGCAGTTGGTTCAGCACGCTGGCGCTCAAGTCCTCACTAAGGCCAAGAAAGTAGATCATATAACTCCAGTTCTCAAATCTTTACACTGGCTTCCTGTCTGTCAAAGAATAGATTTCAAAATGGTGCTGTTGGTTTATAAAGCTCTGAAATACATTTCAGATCTGCTAGTCCATTATGAACCACCCAGAGCCTTCAGATCATCAGGGTCAGGCCTACTATCTGTGCCGAGTTAGAACCAAACATGGTGATGCAGCGTTTAGTTTTTATGCCCCTCACATATGGAACAAACTCCCAGAAAGCATTAGGGCTGCTGAAACTCTCAGCTGCTTTAAATCCAGGATAAAAACTCTCCTATTTTCAGCAGCCTTTCAGTAGAACAACTGTTAATCTCCTACAATGCACTGTAAATTTTTATTTCTGTCATATTCTATTTTAGCCTGCTTTTGTTTCTCTTTAATTTACTTTTGAGTTTGCTTTTAAATTCTTATGTATTCCTTTTGAAACTTGCTCAAATGCTTTGTTTTTATGTAAACCACTTTGAATTGTCTTGTACACAAAATGTGCTATACAAATAAACTTGCCTTGCAACCATAATTTTACAGAGCCAGAACAGAACAATAATTTAACTCAAAAATAATTTAACAGAATTTATAATTTAACAGAACAATAATTTAACTAAAGAATATCAATAAAACTGTATTTAATGAAATAAATTACCAAAAATGCAGTTATTTCTGTTATAATATTTCTATATATTTATAGGGGTTTTTTTGTTGTTTTTTTTTTTTAGAAATCTCCTCACCACCCAGACGGCAGGAAAAACCTCCCTTATTTTGAAATCCAAATGTTGGCCCATTCAGTTTGTTTGAAGGGTGTTGACGGATTAAAGTCCTTGACTTCATGAATTTTGGTCATCTTAACTTGCCAGATACATAATAATGAACATAATTTAGTTACTATTGTAGTGGCTGGGGGCAGCGCGGTGGCGGAGTGGTTAGCACTGCGGCAGCACAGCAACTCACCCTTGGCCAGGGGATCCTGGGTTTGATCCCAGCCCCCGACCAACAGTGATCTGTGCAGAGTTTACATGTTCTCCACTGTCTGCGTGGGTTTACTCCGGGATTTCTCCGGTTTCCTCCCACATGCCAAAAAACATGCAAGTTAGGTTAATTGGCATCAAACTGGGGATTCTAAATTGTCCTTAGGTATGACTGTGAGAGTGAATGGTTGTCTGTCTCTCTGTGTTGACCCTGCGATGGACTGGCAATCTGTCCATGGTGTACCCTGCCTCTCACCCAATGATGCTGGGATAGGCACCAGCCCCCCTGTGACCCGAAAAAGGATTAAGTGGAAGAAGATGAATGAATGTAGTGGCTGGTGAAGTCAATCCTCAGTGATTCAGTCACCCTTGCTTTCACTGCATATAAGCCTAACCACACCTGTTTGCTCAGTGACTCTCTATTATTGTTCCGGTTACAAGCGGGTTAAAACCACGATAAATGCCTCCACTGCTTACATACCTCGTCTGCTTTTTTTCCGTGTTTAAAGTACTTTAATAAGCTCATGATTCTCTTGGACAGTGACGCTAGAGAGACACAATGCCTGCAGACTGGAATGGCGATGCGGGCGGGCGGGGCGCTTCCGAACTCAGACGCGTGGATGACTGTCACGCACTTGTTTGTGTGCACGCTTGTGCAGCTTCATTCATTTATTTTTGTTAAAATTATATTTCCTTAGTGTGGCGACATAGCTTAAGGGATGGCAGTCTGCCACGTGGAAATGTTACCAGCAGAAAGAAACCCTGCAAAAGGCAGCCTATTTGCCCCTAAGCTACTAGCCCCCAAGCTAACAATGGTAACTGGAAGCTCAAACCAAGTGCAGCTTATACTTATTTTCTTCAGAGCTTAGTCATCCTAAGATAAGATAAGATATGATAAGCCTTTATTAGTCCCACAGTGGGGAAATTCCAGGATTGCAACAGCACAGGGATAGCAACACTCAGAGCAACAATCAGAAGGCAAGAAAACACAAGAGCAGCTAGTATATATATATAGACACACAGTGCGGAGCATTGTGGTTGGTGGATGTGCAGCAGAAAGTCTAAGCTCTCTCTCCGCGGATGCGCGGCGGGCCAGCTGGATGTCTTTGGGCATGATGGTGACCCTCTTGGCGTGGATGGCGCACAGGCTGGTGTCCTCGAAGAGACCCACCAGGTAGGCCTCGCTGGCCTCCTGCAGAGCCATGACGGCGAAGCTCTGGAAGCGCAGGTCAGTCTTGAAGTCCTGAGCAATCTCCCTCACCAGGCGCTGGAAGGGCAGCTTACGGATGAGCAGCTCCGTGGATTTCTGGTAGCGACGGATCTCTCTCAGAGCCACGGTACCGGGCCTGTAACGGTGAGGCTTCTTCACTCCGCCGGTGGCCGGAGCGCTTTTTCCGAGCAGCCTTGGTGGCTAGCTGCTTCCTGGGGGGCTTTTTCCTCCAGTAGATTTATGGGCGGTCTGCTTGGTTCTTGCCATCGCTCTTTATTATTCTGTCTTATATTTCTTGCACGCCGCCTAAACTCCAGCCCGGCACCCGCGTCGTTTTCGCTTCAGTTTCTCCCGGTATGCCGAATGCTGCACATTCACCAACCACAATGCTCCGCACTGTGTGTCTATATTATATATATATATATATATATATATATATATATATATATATATATAGTAATATGTACATATGTATACTAGCTGTTCTTGTTTTTTCTTGCCTTCTGATTGTTGCTCTGAGTGTTGCTATCCCTGTGCTGTTGCAATCCTGGAATTTCCCCATTGTGGGACTAATAAAGGCTTATCTTATCAATACTGTCACAGATCAGGAAAAAATAAACAGCGCTTAATAAAGCAAAATGCTAATTTTCATGGTATGAAATGCTTGTTATGTGCAGACCTCAAAAGAATATTTTAACATACCTAAAAACAAAACAAAACAAAACTAGGATACCCCCCCCCCCAAATAAAGTACATAGCCCTTGAAATCTTGGCATCTAAATTAGCTATCAGTACAATACTGTGCTTTGTTAGGTACATAATTTCATTGTATGAAATCAACACATAACATTTGTCATAAACATGACAGATCATGTATGTTAATACAGGAAAGTTTGGTATGTTATCTACGAATGCCATAATGCTGAGAGGAGTATTTAATCATTTGTCACAGGTTCAGCCTCATCAATACTACAAGTGCCCCAAAACCCCAAAACAATTTAACAAAGGGGGGATTAATCTGCATAGTCTGTTGAGGGATCAACTGCTTAACTCACATGTGAAATTTACTGTTGATTTAAACTAATCTAACCACTAGAGTACTGGAAAGGCAAGTAATATGAGCTTAAATGATATTTTAGGATCTCTTTAGATCGCATAATCTCCCACACAGCAAAAGAACAAAAACACCTTACCCACTGTCCTACCCTGGAGCACACCAATAAATAATAATTATTACTTTTGAATACTTGACATGTAAACTGCATAACTTCCAGCAGAAAATTACAAGGGTGAGAAAGTCTATCTACATTCCAACCACCTGCTAGGGAACAAACAACAGCAAAAAAAAAACAAAAAAACAAAAAAACAAAAAACACCTCTACAAAGAGACATAATGGAGGAGGATGGGTGTCAAGTTTAACTTCACTGTTACAGCTACCAAGCTCAACTGGCTGCACTCCAACAATAACATGTGTCTCTTTATAAGATAGGGCTGTGCAATATGACCAAAATTTCATATCACGATATAACTATTCTTATATCCCAATAATGAGAGCTATGATAGATTATTTTTAATGCACACACACACTTTCCACAAATTCTATATTTTATAGTATATATATACTGTATAAGTTTATATTTATTTTGCCCCTTTAATATAATTTTTTTCTGACAAAACTAGGAAATTCAGCAGTAATTTAAAGCAAAGACACAACGGTCTGATACACTAATGTTTACCATTAGCGACAACTTAGCATCGTCACTTAGCATTTGCCGTTTTATAATGATAAGAGTGAGATGGTACTTACTTAAGCAACATTAAAACAAGAGGGAGTACGGTATCAATGACTATAGTAACCGCGGGTGTGATATGTGTAATATTAGACGTATCACACCCGGATTTATTAAATGACAGCTATACTGGACAAAACACTGCAATTAGGGCTGGACGATAAAACAATAACGATGATTATTGCAAAATAACTTTTCCTCGATAGAGACATAAAACATTTGAGAGAACTTCGATTGAACTCATTCGTTTCGTGTTCTGACAGGCAACACGAAAAGCCACTGAAAATGAGAATACACCGCACCAAACCAATCATGTGGCTGGAAGTCACGTTGGACTGACACACGACAGCGTGCGTAGGTGCATACGACCAGCACGTAGCCGGGGCTTAGCCTAGCACACCTGCTAATGTTTGGGCTAGCACAGCCGTGTAGGAGATGACAGAAAACATGCATGTTCCCACAAAATCAGGTAACATTACAAATCTTTTTTTTTTTTTTTTTACCATCTGAAGCAGTGCCATCCTGTTGTGCACACAGAATGTCAGATTTAAGTGGCTGATTAAAGTAATTGACCCTCGTGACCAACTCCTTGGCCGCAAATATTTCTCCCAGACGCACTTCCCCAGCTGTACACTGAATATACAGAAGCTGTTGAAAATGAGCTGCAAAGTCTGTCATACTTCAGATTTGTGGTCAAGTCGCACATCTGAACCATATATGAGCGTCACTGTCTACTTCATTGAACCGAGATTGGAATTTGAAAAACAAATTTCTTCAAACTTTCCTTAAGACCATACAGGTCAAGTCATTGCTTTAGGACTGACTAGGGATGTGATTTGGAGTTGGCGAAATTATCTGAAAATTTAGCAGGGGGTCTGGGGGACATAGTCCCCCAGCGGAGTCCGGGGCAGAGCCCTGTTGGGGGGGCAAGGGGGGCAAAGCCCCCCCGAAGCTCCTGGGTTTTTATGATTTTTAAGTACCAGAACTGTGCTTAAATGACATAAAACAAACAGCTGAATGTCACTTATTACTGTATAATATTGACTTATGTTCCAAGAAGATAGCATTCCTAAAATATTCCAACAAGCATTATCCATCACATGTGTGGCGTTAAAAATATTTTTTAAATAAAGTCCAAAACATCTTCAGCAGGCAAGATGAAGAAAAGTGAAAAGTGAACTCCTGTGGCAGATAGAAAGGTCTACATTTAACCATGAGAAACTCCAGGTTAGCTGAGCAGTGTCTCCCAACAGTGACAGAGTTCGTGCACCAAGCCTTGTTAATATAAATGCATACTCCCCCACCTCTGGTCTTACCGGAGTCATCAGCTGCTCTGTCTGCCCGGAGAGTGTGCCGTCCAGCTAGCTCGACAGCACCGTCAAGTACTCCACTATGTAGCCATGTTTCCGTGAAAATCATGATATTGCAGTTCATAAGTTTCTTATTGCTGGTGATCCGAAGCCGTAGCTCATCCATTCTGTTCGTCACTGACCGTACATTAGCGAGGAAAATGCTGGGTAGAGAAAGCCGGTGCGGTGTTAGCTTTAGCTTAGCTCTTAGCCTTCCGTGCTTCCCCCGCCTTTGTTTACGGTCTCTACGCCGCCTGCGAGCACTTCCGGTCGGCCGGGTAGCTTACCTAGCGTCGGGTGTTCTCCAGAGCTCAGGGATGAAACGTAGGTTGCTGATAAAAAGGTCGTTATTTTGTAATCCAATGTTGCAGTTCATAAGTTTCTTATTGTTGGTGACCCGAAGCCGTAGCTCATCCATTCTGTTCGCCACTGACCGTACATTAGCGAGGAAAATGCTGGGTAGAGAAAGCCGGTGCGGTGTTAGCTTTAGCTTAGCTCTTAGCCCTCCGCGCTTCCCCCGCCTTTGTTTACGGTCTCTACGCTGCCTGCGAGCATTTCTGGTCGGCCGGGTAGCTTACCTAGCGTCGGGTGTTCTCCAGAACTCAGGGATGAAACGGAGGTTGCTGATAAAAAGGTCGTTATTTTGTAATCCAATGTCCAAAAGTTCATTTCGGGTGTAGGATGTAAAAGCGAAGCTGTTTTGAACGAACAGACCCGAAATGAGCAGAAATATCGCTGCTAATCCACAAAATCTGAAGAGACGCTGTGCCTCGCGTTGTGCATGCGCCGCCATCTGGTCTGAAAATTTTTGGAAAATAAAAAAAAGTGGAATTCCGCGAATTAACGGAAAAATCACATCCCTAACTGACCAAAGCACTTGCCATGCACACAACAATGTTTTTACCCCAAACCGTGGAAGCTTGTCTCCAGTTTAGCTGTCCATGCATACTATGCCGGGTATTTGGAGGTGTGAAAGTGTAGAGATTTGAAACCAGCCTCCAGAGTGGAAAGGTTTTCCCGGCACCGTTTAAGCGAATCCGTAGCTATGGAAATAAAGAGCTACACCCCCAGTTTATAACTGATTTCAGCCAATCCATACACCAAAGAGTATTTATTTCTCACAGAGAAATACAAATATGGAGCTTTCTGTATATCTCACAGAAACAGAAGCTCCGTGATTAAGCCTGATGTGTTTATAGTTAGGATCAGGTTAAAAATGGGCTCTTAACGGTATCTCCAAAACTATTTTTTAATAACTATGTTATTATACAACAGATGCAGCCTTATATACAAAAATAATCCTCAAAATTATAACCAAGGAGGATGCCTACCTGTGTTGAATGATGAACAAATCACCATGGAGCTGCCGATGTTTCAAATCCAGTTTTGTGCTGCGCAAATGATGAGATGTGGCTGCAGCCCGACGTCTCATCATATCACTATTTTTTCTTACTTTTAATGCTTTTGTAAAAGTTATGACTGAAGACTCCTTATCAGATATTCAAACCAGGTATCGGTAAGTCAGATTTTTTTTTTTAATTGCCTGCAACTATATAGGTTATTTATTTAATTCAACTTTATTTGTATAGCGCCTAATCACAGCAAACATCATCTCAATGCGCTATTTATTTATTACTCCCTCATTCTTTCAGCTTAAAGAAAATTAATATAAATATTTATTGCACATGGAATCTGGTGTTTACCCTGCCTCTTGCCCAAAGATGCTGGGATAAGATCCAGCCCCCCCCCCCCCCCCGGCCACCTGAAAAGGATTAAGCAGTAGAAGATGGATGGATGGATGGATGGAATCTGGCGTTTATAGTACTAATCCAAAGTCCCTAGTATACCTCTACTTGTTATCCGTTAGTTCCAACAGCAGTTTTCACACCATCAGTGGATCCATGTGCATGCGCAGTTGCTTCTGTGAGGTGTTGTGTGCATGCAAGTGTTTTTCTCTGGGTCTAAACAAAAACGTTGTCGTGTGCACCAGGCCTGAGTGAAGACAAGTCTGCATCACAACAGACAGTGGGACAAATGTAGTGAAGGCCACATCACTAAACAAGTGGACACGGCTGCAGTGTTTTGGGCATGTACTTCACTCAGCTATCAGTAAGTTGATAAGCAGAACATAAAATATTTATTACCTCCGCCAAGGAGGTTATGTTTTCATCAGCGTTGGTTTGTCTGTCTGTCTGTCTGTTTGTTAGCAAGATAACTCAAAAAGTTATGGACGGATTTTGATGAAATTTTCAGGAAAGGTGTGTAATGTCACGGGGAACAGATGATTACATTTTGGTGATGATCTGAGAGTGCATACCTCCACCAAGGGCTTTGTTTGTATTTGTGCAGCAGGATTACACAAAAACTACTGGATGGATTTGGATGAAATTTTCACCAGAGGTGGTTCTTGGGCTACAGAGGAACCCATTATATTTTGGTGATGATCTAAGAATGCATACCTCAGCCAAGGCTATTATCTTCTCACAGTGTGTTAGCAACAATACTCCAACACTGATGGACAGACTTTGATGCCATTTTCACCACAAGTGGCTACTGACCTACACACAAACCCATTACATTTTGGAGGTGATCCATGGCAAACAGAAAGAGCCTTGGCGGAGGTATGCGCTCTATGAGTGCTTTTCTAGTTATTTTATGTTATATAATTATTTTATGTTTTATAATTATTTGAAATTTCTTTTTTCTTGCCTTCTGATTGTTGCTCTGAGTGTTGCTATCCCTGTGCTGTTGCAATCCTGGAATTTCCCCATTGTGGGACTAATAAAGGCTTATCTTATCTTATCTTAAATACAGTTGTATAATGTTCTACACTACATTTGTAAGGTTCAACTTCTGACAGAAAATAAATATTTAAAATTAATCTTGTAATAGCTTCACATCTCAGGAGTAAAAAGACACCTTGAAGCTTGACAGAAATAGTGATTTGATTCATATCGAAATATACACAACTCACAAAAAGTTAGGGACATTTGGCTTTCAGGTGAAATTTATGGAAAATGTAAAAGTTCACACTACATTGATTTTAAATCATGAAAGTAGAGCATTAAATAGAAGAATGCAATGGTGATTTCCTCGTCACAAACAATTTACTGAAACAAAAGCCAACAACAGTGGTGGATATACCGCAACAAAAAATGTCAACATCTCAATAATTTGTCATGTGCCCTTAAAGCCTTATTCATGCTGCATTTCCCCTCTAGTCTGCTTTGGTCCGCGTGCGCTTTAGATGAGCCCGGCACGCACTCGGCGCTGTTCATGCTCACTTTTTTCATCTACCCAGGCCAAGCGGTTGATGCATGCGCACAACCATCATTTGTAGTTTCACTCCCACCCGACAGATAGCGGCAATGCGCTGACGTGCCAGGATTTTCACCAACAAAGAAATGCTGCTTGCTTTCTACTGCTAGACTTCCCAGTTTTCATTCCTTTTCCACCAAGATGCTGCTGCTGCTGAAGTATTTCAGCACGGTGATGCAGTGGTTAGCACTGGTGCCTAACAGCTAGAAGGTTCCAGGTTCAAATCCCCAGGCTGGCAGGGGTAGGAAACTTTCTGTGTGGAGTTTGCATGTTCTTCCTGTGCCGCGTGGGTTTACTCCAGGGGCTCCGGTTTCCTCCCACAATCCAAAGACATGCATGTTAGGTTAACTGGTTGTTCTAAATTGTCCCTAGATAGCTGTCTCCTATAGCTGCTTAGAATAGAGGGTTAGTACTAGTGAAGCGCTTTGAGTGGTCTTTGAGACTAGAAAAGTGCAATTTAAGTACAGGTCCTTATCCCTTACCCTTATTTAAGTATGATTCGTGTACATTTATTCTCGTTGTCCGCTTCCTCGTTGTCTTCTTTGGCTACTTTGTCTTGGTATTCTGTGCCGATATAGCCACCTTGTGAATGGGACGTTCAGTCTTGCGCATGTGCTTTTCAACGAGTTCAGGTCGTGGGCAGGCAGCGCAGTCACAAAGTTTGGGCTGCAAGAGTACTGTGGACACTAGCGGAGTGGAGACAATGACATAAATTTCGTCACACGAGGTTTCCGGTTACACGTACGCGGACAGCAGAGGTGCAGCATGAATCCAGCTTAAGCATCAATTACAGCTTGACAACGATGTCTCATGTTGTTCACAATTCGACTTATTGTCTGCTGAGGCATGACATTCTCTTCTTGAAGGGCGGCCCTCAGGTCATTGAGGTTGTGGGGTGCAGGGTGACGGGCCTCTACACAGAGACTCAGTTGATCCCATAGGTTTTCTATGGGATTCAGGTCTAGAGAAAGTGCAAGTCGCTCCATTTGAGGTACCTCAGTCTCCAGCAGCCATTCCTTAATGATACGACCTCGATGAGCTGGAGCATTGTTGTCCATGAAGATGAAATTTTGTTATTTATTTTATTTTGTGTACTTTATTGATCCCCAGAGGGGAAATTCAGGGCATCCGCCTAGATGGATGAAGCAGCTATGGTATGGCACCATCCCTTCACTATCCACACACACATTCACACCTAGGGCCACTTTAGAGTCTCCAATTAACCTAACTTGCATGTTTTTGGCCTATGGGAGGAAACCGGAGTACCCGGGGTAAACCCACACAGACACGGGGAGAGCATGCAAACTCCACACAGAAGGGTCACTGATGGTCAGGGGGTAGAATCGAACCCACGATGGTCAGGGGTAGAATCGATCCTGTGACCTTCTTACTGTGCTGCCACTGTGCTAACCACTGCGCCACTGTGCTGCCCAAATTAGGCCTGTGTTGTTCATCCAGGGGCACAATGACTGGATTATTGATGTTATTCGGGTAGTATCAGCTTGTCACTGTACCATTCACAAGGTGTAGGGCAGTTCTATATTGACTAGACCCACCTTACCAGACTGTAGCACCACCACCACTACCAAAGGCTCGTCTGGTGACAACAGTGGCTGATGCATAGCACTCTCCTTGACATCTTCAACATCATTGGTGGCCATCATTTCTGCTCAACGTGAATTGACTTTCATCAGAGAACAGCAATGAGGCCCACTGGTCCTTTGTCTAAAGTAAATGCTCCCTGGCCCAGGCAAGACGATGACGCATGTACCTCATGGTGTGGTCAGGTTGATGTAAATGGTTTTGAATGGTCTGGCGTGACACTAGGGTGCCTCTCACCTCCCTTAAATGTGCCTGGAGTTGAGTGGCTTCATCATCCGGTTCCATGGGGTACTGTTCACAAGGAAGCTGTCAACAGCGTGGGATGTGGCTAAAGGACGTCCACTTCTATGCCTTTCTGTGCCTCTTCCAGTTTCTCTGTATATCTAAGCTCAGTGGCTACTTCCCTCTGAGAACATCCTGTTTGAAGCCTGGCTGGCGAGGTACTGTTGATCAATTGTTAGGCGTCATCTTGGTCTCATGATGTAAAAATGTGAACAGCATGATGAAGAAGAAGCAGCCCACTATTGTCATTCAGTCCATACAGCCAATCATGTACAGTAGAACAAAATTACGTTTCTCCTATCTACAATGTTAATCAAATCTAGAATCAGAGGGGTCGCTGCCATGCAAGATGCCGCCACAAACAACTTCTCCTTCCCCCATTCTATTATGCTGAGCACCAAGCTAGAAGGTGGAAAGTACCATGGTCTTTGGTATTACCCGGATGGGACTTGAACCCCCAACCTTCCGGTTGTGGGGCAGATGCTCTATCAACTAGGCTGCCACTCCGAGGAGTGAAGAGTACTGTTTAAATACCAGTTCTAATTGAACCAGAAAATTTATTGGTCGATTCATGGATCACACACCTGTTGGGAATTTTGCCATTAAGCACCTTGTTAGAGAACAGCAAGTTATGCAAATAGTACTGAAACTGAACAGCTGGACATGTGCATTCAAAAGGTTAGAGAAGGTCAAATTAAGTTCACCTGTAAAGGTTATAGTGCATTTTAGGTGCATCCTGAGATTTCACCCGAAAGCTGAATATCCCTAACTTTTTGTGAGTAGTGTATATTGATATTGATCAGTATGGAAAAAATTTATCGTGACTGGAATTTTTTCATATCGCCTAGCCCTAATTGTAATTTGTTTGTTTAACCAGTTATTTTGTGCAGCTGAGAAAAAAATAATCCCTTCTAAATGTAGCCAGTAACTGTTGCTAAACATCTCAGTCAGCGTGAAGACGTCTATTGTCATTTCACACACATGTAAACAAATTAAATATTGGCAAGTGCAAAAGTCATTGTTAATTAATACATACCGGTCACCTGTTGAGTCGGTACCACAAAAGGGTCGAGATCAAAACGTGGCATATGCTGGTGGCTACTTAGCATGCTAACGATTTGGATTCAGCACACTTCGCTCACTTCTTCTTGGCATTTTCAGATGAAATAAAGAATCCATCACCACAAAGGTATTGTTGTTTGTTAATCGAGACAATAAATCCAACTCTATCACTGCCTATATTTTTTTTTTTTAACAGACAAGAAATAGCTTAACGATGTTTATAGAAGGGCACACTTTGTAAACTCAGGTTTTTTCCCCCCAAAACTGTGGGACTTCTGGGTCACAGATGTATAATTTCTTGCCAAACAGTGCCTCACTGTGTAAATTAAGATAGCCAACACAGTGCTGCAATTCTCAAGTTTGCAGACTTGACAGTAAGGGCGCATTCACACAGCCACTGTTTGGTCCAGACTAAAGGACCAAAGTGTGTATTCTGTGGATAGTTCAGTTTGTTTTGTGCCGTCTGAACGCACGTTGGAACTCTTTTGCGCACCAAACAAGCGAACTCTGGTCCCCCTGAAAATGAGGGGTCTCGGTTCGCTTGCAGCGGACCAAAGGGCAGAGGTGCCCCTCTGCGTTTGTATAACCACAGCAACACGTAGTGAGAAGAGAAAGTGGCGTTTACTGTAAAGGTGCCTTCACATCAAACGTGAATAGGCAAATTTTTCATGCAGCATGATTACATTATAACTCAGTGTAAATACAAGAAAAGACATTAATTCACCGTCTGGGTGAGATGCAGATAGGCAAAGTTCCCACTCACCTGAAAAAGCTGTCCCTGTTGAAAACTTGATGCGTGTTTCCGTGGCAGCACGTCCCTGGTAGGAATCCGTGGGTAGATAAATCCACCATGCCAATTCAGCTTAAGAGCTCCTGGTTCTACAGCTTCCATTTTGGGTAGAAAATAACAAATAAAGTCAACCGCGCGGATCCAAGAAATACTTTTACAGGAGAAAACCGAGGAAAAAATTTTTAAAAAAATGTCTCTTGGACTTGGAGAAGTGACGAGTGAGGTGCAGGCTCTGATAGATATTTGGTCTGAGAACCAGATTTCTCGGCTGCTTGTGGCTACACACAAGAATACCTATGTTTTTAAAACGTTTAACCACATGATGGTGGCACGGGGGTTTATACAGACAGTGGAGCTTTTCATTTTTATTAGTTTGTGGCACATAAACTCCTCGGCTGAAGGAAGCGGTGTTGTGCTGAGAGTTACTCGCTTGCCAAGAATTGCATCCCATAGTCGAATAAACATAATTTAAAGATAATTTACAAGAGGTAATAACAATTTTTACTTCTAAAAATGTATAATGGGTACTTCTAAAATGCACAAATGGTTACAAGCCTGGCTGTAGCGTTATATTTTATAGTTTTGGTGCATGGGATGCAATTCCTAGCAAGCGAACAATTCTCGGCATAACACCGGTCCTAGCCAATCAATGAGCCGGATTTCTCTTCTTCACCGAGATTTTTTCTTCCTGGTCAGTGGTGGCTTCGGCTACAGCACCACAAACGAGCAGCTATTGTAACTGTGTGACGCTGTCCAAGCAGTTTGGTCTGCTTGAGTGAAGCGCTGTGTGAATGCACACCAAACAAAGTTGTGAAAATTCTTGTCATCCCCCGTCGAGTCAAACCGAGACTCCCGGACTATCCTGGTGTGAATGCAGCCTAAATTACTGTTAGTAATTAGAACACCTTTGAAGCAGAGTGATACACATCCAGTGAAACATTGGGAGTGCAGTTATCATGGAATATAGTAACTCCTGAAAGCCCGATTGTCCAATCAAATTGCTCAGTCAAAACTATTGTATAACTTCAATTAAAATGAGGTTAGTGGACTATCCTCTCTGATGCAGCATGGTGGAAAACAGTCCCACATTCGTGGCAAACAGAAGTAGCAACTATTTGACCAAACCATTAGTTTTGAGTTAGCTGCTGCGGTAACCGCTGGACTGAAGCCTAGCAAGCCATCTACACCTGTGGGGGAGAGGTGGGGCACTGACAAGCAGTGTGTGAGGACCTTTGCTGAAGAAACGGGTGTATGTTTCTTTTGCAAAATCCTGATATAAACGACAGTTTTAAATGAAACTATAGACGTTTTTAATCTCGTCATCCGATATACACTACCGTTCAAAAGTTTGGGGTCACCCAGACAATTATTTTGTGTTTTCCATGAAAAGTCACACTTATTTACCACCATGAGTTGTAAAATGAATAGAAAATATAGTCAAGACATTGACAAGATTAGAAATAATGATTTGTATTTGAAATAATAATTTTTTTCCTTCAAACTTTGCTTTAGTCAAAGAATCCTCCATTTGCAGCAATTACAGCATTGCAGACCTAACATGATTGCACAAGGGTTTTCTAATCATCCATTAGCCTTCTGACGCAATGAGCAAACACATTGTACCATTAGAACACTGGAGTGATAGTTGCTGGAAATGGGTCTCTATACTCCTATCTAGATAGTGCACCAAAAACCAGACATTTGCAGCTAGAATAGTCATTTATCACATTAGCAATGTATAGAGTGTATTTCTGATTAGTTTAAAGTTATCTTCATTGAAAAAAAGTGCTTTTCTTTCAAAAATAAGGAAATTTCTAAGTGACCCCAAACTTTTGAACAGTAGTGTTTATCATCATATAGAACAGCCCTAATATAAGATACAACAGAAAAATAAATTCTGCTAGCAAAAGCACGTACACAAAAACCTACTGAACAATGCAGTGATCAAAGCAAATGAAAGACGAAAAGAAGAGGACAATTGAGACACGGTGGCAATTTCCTGTGGTTTAACATCAGTTATGGCAAAGTTGGGTCAGTCCGAGGTTCTTCCGTCTGCTCAACCAATTAGGGTTTTCTGCCTCTGGGCAAACGGAGGTCATTAACAACGCCAGTCATTATGGAGGGAACACTAGACCACCCCAAACCTAACCTGATCCTAGTCTGGCTCACTGCCACATAATGTGAACTGTTGGTAAACACAGATTGCTCAAAAGGAATCTGGGAGAGAAAACAACCCAAAACTTTAAACAGACAACATCCTACAGCTTCAATTGACGGCAATTTTGCTGCAGGTACCTGGCAAGAAAAATGTTTAACAAGATCAGGTCTCGGCAAAGGCTACAAATTAATTTTTTTCTCTCTTCTCCCCTACCCCCTCCTTTTCAAGCTTAAGCTCGTGGAAAATAGATTGCTCTTCCCTCCCCAAAATGTAGTTTTTTTTAAAGGCATACTCCTTTGAAGCCATCATGTTTCAGCCTTTCTCTGTATACTCACTGAACAAATGGGCAGGTATACACATGTTACAAACCAACTGGCACATGCTTCCAATGCCTGAATTGTTTTACATCAAATTTGACATTACTTGGCACCTGTACAAGGTTTTTTTTTTTTTGTTTGTTTTTTTAAGTCTTTGCACAGCATTTACTGTACAATTTAACATAAGGAACTTTCTCACTTTCAGTAACAGTGAATCTTTTGTCCACTATTATGGGCATGTCTAAATAAGACACAGACTAAAATAAATATAGATGAGACAAGGGTGCCACAAAAATGAAGCCTGCATACAGTGGTGTAAAAAAGTGTTTGCCCCCTTCGTGATTTTTTTTTTTTTTTTTTTTTTTTTTAATGTTTGTCACACTTAAATGTTTCAGATCATCAAATACATTTAAATATTAGAAAAAGATCCATCCATCCATCTTCTTCCACTCAGTCCTTTTCAGGTTGCGGGGGGACTGGAGCCTATCCCAGCATCTTTGGGCGAAAGGCAGGGTACACCCTGGACAGATCGCCAGTCCATTGCAGGGTCAACACAGAGAGACAGACAACCATTCACTCTCACATCCATACCTAAGGACAATTTAGAATCCCCAGTTTGATGCCAATTCACCTAACCTGCATGTTTTTGGCATGTGGAAGGAAACCGGAGAAATCCTGGAGTAAACCCACGCAGACACAGAGAGAGCATGCAAACTCCACACAGATCACTGTTGGTATTCGAAAAAGATTACAAGTAAAAACAAAATACAGTTTTTAAATGAAGGTGTTTATTATTAAGGGGAAAAAAAATCCAAACCTACATGGCCCTGTGTGGAAGAAGTGATTGACACCCCCCCCCCCCCAAAAAAAAAAAAAAAATTAACTGTGGTTTATCACGTCTTTGGAAAGCTGAGTTCAAGTTCTTTAGCCACACCCAGGCCTGATTACTGCCACACCTGTTCTCAATCAAGAAATCACTTAAATAGGACCCACCTGACCAAGTGAAGTAGACCAAAAGATCCTCAACAGCTAGACATCATGCAAAGAAATTCAGGAACAAATGAGAAAGTAACTGAGGTCTATCAGTCTGGAAAAGGTTATAAAGCCATTTCTAAAGCTTTGGGACTCCAGCAAACCACAGTGAGAGCCATTATCCACAAATGGAGAAAACATGGAGGTGAACCTTCCCAGGAGTGGCCGGCCAACCACAATTATCCCAAGGGCGCAGTGACGACTCAGCCAAGAAGTCACAAAAGACCCCACAACAACATCCAAAGAACTGCAGGCCTCACCTGCCTCAGTTAAGGTCAGCGTTCATGACTCCACCATAAGAAAGAGACTGGGCAAAAATGGCCTGCATGGCAGAGTTCCAAGACGAAAACCCCTGCTGAGCTAAACGAACATAAAGGCTCATCTCAGCTTTGCCAGAAAACATCTTGATGATCCCCAAGACTTTTGGGAAAATACTCTGGAGTAACGAGGCAAAAATTTAACTTTTTGGAAGGTGTGTGTTCTATTACATCCGGCGTAAATGTAAGACAGCATTTCAGAAAAGGAACATCATACCAGCAGTAAAATATGGTGGTGGTAGTGTGATGATCTGGGGCTGTTTTGCTGCTTCAGGACCTGGAAGACTTGCTGTGGTAAATGGAACCATGAATTCTGCTGTCTACCAAAAAATCCTGAAAGAGAATGTCCGGCCATCTGTTCCTGACCTCAGGCAGAAGCGCACTTGGGTTCTGCAGCAGGACAATGATCCAAAACACACCAGCAAGTTTACCTCTGAATGACTTAAGAAAAACAAAATGAAGACTTTGGAGTGCCATCCATCCATCCATCTTCTACCGCTTTTCCGGAGGTCCGGGTCGCGGAGGCAGCAGTTCAAGCAGAGAAGCCCAGACTTCCCTCTCCCCAGCCACCTGCTCCAGCTCTTCAGAGAGGATACCAAGGCGTTCCCAGACCAGCTGGAAGACATAGTCTCTCCACCAAGTCCTGGGTCTGCCCTGGGGTCTCCTCCCAGTGAGACGTGCCCAAAACACCTCAAGTGGGAGGCATCCTGATCAGATGCCCATACCACCTCAACTGACTCCTTTCAATGTGGAGGAGCAGTGGTTCTACTCTGAGCCTCTCCCAGATGACTGAGCTCCTCACCCCATCTCTGAGGGTGAGTCCAGCAATCCTATAGAGAAAGCTCATTTCAGCCACTTGTATCCGCGATCTCGTTCTTTCGGTCATTACCTAAAGCTCGTGACCATAGTTGAGAGTAGGAACGTAGATTGACTGGTAAATCGACAGCTTTGCCTTAGAACTAAGCTCCCTCTTCACCACAACAGACCAGTACGTCCGCATCACTGCAGATGCTGCTCCGATCCGTCTGTCAATCTCTCGCTCCATTTTCCCCTCACTCGTGAATAAGACCCCAAGATACTTAAACTCCTCCACTTGGGGCAGGAACCTGTCCCCAACCCAGAGAAGACAATCCACCTTTTTCCGGCTGAGGACCATGGACTCAGACCTGGAGGTGCTGATTCTCATCCCAGCCGCTTCACACTCAGCGGCAAACTGTCCCAGCAAGAGCTGTAGGTCATTGCTGGATGAAGCCAACAGGACAACATCATCTGCAAACAACAGAGATGAGATCCTGTGGCCCACTCATCTTTGCAGAATTGTTGTAATTCAGCCACATTGGAGGGCTTTCGAGCATGAACTGCCTTTTTAAGGTCATGCCACAGCGTCTCAATCGGATTCAGGACAGGACTTTGACTAGGCCACTCCAAAGTCTAGAAAACCTAGTCAAAGTCCTGACCTGAATCCGATTGAGACGCTGTGGCATGACCTTAAAAAGGCAGTTCATGCTCGAAAGCCCTCCAATGTGGCTGAATTACAACAATTCTGCAAAGATGAGTTGGCCAAAATTCCTCCACAGTGCTGTAAAAGACTTATTACCAGTCATCGCAAACGCTTGATTGCAGTTGTTGTTGCTAAGGGTGGCCCAACCAGTTATTAGGTTTAGGGGGCAATCATTTTTTCCACACAGGGCCATGTGGGTTTGGATTTTATTTACCCTTAATAATAAACACCTTCATTTAAAAACTGCATTTTGTGTTTACTTGTTATCTTTGTCTAATATTTAAATTTTTTTGATGAGCTTAAACATTTAAGTGTGACAAAGCTACAAAAAAAAAAAAAAAGAGAAATCAGGAAGGGGGCAAACACTTTTTCACACCACTGTATCTCCATCTCCCTCTGGTGCCTAGCTGAGGTAAGACTTAAGGCCCCCCTCACCATTACTGTCTGTGGCACTTTGCCAAAATCAAAATTAAAAGCCACGGAAAAAAAATGTGTCCTCATAGGTGGTTCTTAATCCTGCTGATGCATTTTCACTCATTTTTTTTTTTCATCAGTTCGATTTGATTAGTAATTTAATACAATAAGAACAGTGTTTATCCGTAATTCATCTGGCCATTAGGGGTATGCCATATCATACCGTTCACAACAACACCGGTAGAACTTTTGATGAAAATGAATGTTGTGACATTTTGCAGTCGGCAGCATGATGACGCCATTATACTGTTGACAAAAGTTACGTCTTTCTATGGTTACCTGGCATAAACAAACATGGCACAGGAAGCGTGTGGAAAATCCATGGAAGAATTTACCTGTAACTGAACTAGGTATGTGGAAATATTGTGTTTTTAAGGCAGTTTCAGACTGCTTCCATATTGGAGGAAAAAAAAAAAAAAAAAGTACATTGTGGATAATCTGCCTGCAAATTTTTTTGCACGTCAACAGCACTGCTCAAGTGCAAAGTTGCCAGGTGTACAGTGGTCTATTTTCTTTGCGTTTTACCTGCTTCAGGTTACACTTATTCAATCACCCCAAGAACAAAACAAAAAAACCCATACCACTAAATGCAACGGAAGCTAAAATGGCGAGGTCTGTCAACGATGATGTTTAATACAGGTAAATTAATTCAGCATGTAAACCCCCACTTCTAAGTGCATTTAAGATGTAGCAGTTTATATTATTTTCTTGTAATATTGTATACAGAATTAAAATACTTAAACTGAGCTAATATTCACAAAGAGCAGAACCATTTTGTTTTTGGCTGAATATAATACTGGCCTGTGGGGAAAAAAAAAAAGTTGTAAAATCATCAACAATGTTATTGTGAAAGCTCACAGAAATGTAGCAATATCATTTTGTGGCCATACTGCCCTCCCCTACTGGCCATAATTGAAGGAGCTGCCTGTGGGCAGCCACCTAGATTTGTAATGGGAGGCCGTATGGGTGGGAATTCTATGCTGTGGCTCAACTTCCTGGTCGCTACTGCACAGACTCTGGCTCAAAAAACACAACATGGTACAGCGCCCAAAAATCCAAGAAGTAGAGCTTCATGAAAGTAAGTAGCAGTAAATCAGAGTTTAAGGTCTGAAGGGGGACGTGAACAACATAAACAAGACCCACATCAAACAAATAATGGCAGCAGTATTACATACGCCATGTCTGAAAAAAAGACATGGCTTTCACGTCACTGAAAGCCATATACTCTGGGGAGTCAGGTATGCTGAAGGACCACTAAAGCCTCTTTTCCACTAGCACCCACTCAGCCCTACTCGCCTCGACTCTATCCCGTTTGTAGGGTTTTCCATTAGTACCTGGTACCAGGTACTTTTTTCAAACCCACTTCACTGGGGTTCTAACTGTGCTAAGTTGGGTGAAAATCTGACGTCAACAGACTGCAGGCCACTGATTAGTTAGGGCGTAAGGTCATGAGAGCACCGTCTTCTGCAGAATCTAGAAGTGCCATCTGCAAAATTGTTCAGCAAGCAAACACAGCGAGTAAACGGGAATAGAGATGGCATCACAGGTTTTGCGGAAATGTTCCCCGTGGTCCAACGAAGAGGTGCGGATTTGTCTGTGTATCTGTTTTCTAGTATCCAGAGTGAGATGGAGCGACCCACAATGAAACAAGAGGACAGCCCACGGATACAACATTAAAACAATGTAGGGAGAAGCTGAAGGTGAAGGTGAGAGAGCCATGGATGGTGAGTGTTTTGTGATATTGTGCATCTTTTCGCTTATTTATCCTATTGGCGGCAAGCTCACTTTTTTTGAGCAATAAGAACACCGTTCGCTCCTGGCTAACGAGTGTTAGCGAGGAGCAGCTAGCTAGCAGCCAACTCTGCTGATTCGCGCTTGCTTTGTCTTAAGTATTAGCTTGTGAGAGCAAAACGATGAAATATGCTCGTCGTTCAAAGTTAAATATGCAGGTCGTTCAAAGTTAAATTGCGAGCGAGTTACGCCACTATCTGCCAATGGATCGTGGATGCCTGGGCTAAGGTATCAGTCTCAAGTGTCGTCCGAGCTTTCACGAAGGCCGGAATTATCACTGAACAGCTAAATAACAGCAACGAGACTGACTCAGATAATGACGAGAGGGATCCGGGCATGCTTGATGCCGAAATCGCCCAACTGTTAAAACTCAGCTATGTTTACATGGACACAAGTAACAGGATTAAAAGCCTGATCGGAATAAAAATGCTTCATGTAAACATGGCAGTCTGAATATTCTAACCCAATCACGCTCATTCGGATCAAAATTTAATTCCGATTGAGAGGGGTGGGTTATGCCGATTGTTAATCCGAATGGTGCGCATGAAAACACTTATTCCGAACGTAGGGCAGAAAATATGTTTACTGCGCATGTCTGTACACCAGCCGCATGTCGACGTGACGCATTTCCCCCTTAGCAGCAGTTAGCGGAAAACATAGTGGAAGCAAAACAAAACTGATCTGTATCGTCCTGCTGTCTCCCTCTGTTCATCATATGCTGGTTTTTAAATGTCTATACAATCTTGTTTCACCTCCTTTTTCTGGTTTGGTGGCTAGATGCTTGAGCTCTAGCACAGCAAGCACACAAGCTTCCATCAACGACCATCACCATGTCTAGAACTTCATTTGGTCAGTCTGCTTTCTCCATAAAAGGGGCAAACTTATGGAACTCTCTACCAACTCACTTAAAATTGGAGACAAATGCCAACCTCTTCAACAGAGGCGTTAAAGACTGGCTAAAATCCCACCAGCAATGTGTACATATCTAGTCTGAATTATTATGTTTGTTGTGATCATGGATCTCTTGCTCTATATATAATTTGTAATGTATTTGTAATTTTAATTAGCTTATAAATTTTGTATGTAGAGGCTAACTTATGACCTATATAAGCCACCTATGGACTGGTGTTGAGAATTAGCACTTGTGCTATATACACCTATGCAAAACATCTGGTCTCTCCTTGTGATTGTACTAATGTAATTTGTTATGTCCATATTAAATAGAGTAAAAAAAAAAAGAAAAAAGTATGTACTTGTAGCTTCATTACGGAGACCAGCAGAAGCAAAAGTACAGTCTGAATAACACAATACAGGTCCATTTCGACACGAAGCGGGGCTTGCTAACACCGGAAGTTGCTTCTTCTTCTACTATTTTTGGAATGTCGAAATGTCGATGTGCGCATGTCAAAATGATTTATTCCATTCAAACGACTTAATGCGCCTTATAATCCGGTACGCTTTATGTATGAAAATATACCATCAAATAGACCGTTCATTGATATTGCGTCTTATAATCTGGTGTGCCTTATAGTCCCAAAAATACGGTATATGTTTAGAACTTGCTTTAACTAGCAACCATCCATTTCTGTCTTTCGTCTAGGCAAGAGGAAAAGTAGCCACCCCGCAACAGACCTTGCCACTGTGTTTGCCCAGATGCACGGTGACGAGGTGCGGCTCCATGAAAGGCAGCTTGAACAGCAGCGTGAAGCACTTGCAGGCCATCAACCGGCTTGCCGATGATGCATGTGAAGCAAGGGAGCAAGAAGTCACCTTCCAAAGGGAGGAGACGACACAAACTGCTGCCTTCAATCAAGCTGAACTGGGCAAGCTTGTGAACACGATGAGTGGCCGGCGTGTGTGACCCTGTCTCCCCACCCCCAGTGGGGTTTTTTTTAAACTTGTGTACAAACAAAACAAAACAGTCTGTAAAGGCGCTTTTCCACTTGGCCCAGTTTGGCACGGTTCAGCCCCCTTTGTGCTGATACTTGTAATAAACCAGTGACTGTGTTTTGTCTGTTATGACACTGGTGGGAAAATAGTCAATAATTACATACACATCCTCTCTTCCGACCAAATTCAGCTGTAAATCAGGTTATGTGTCTGTAGTACATTACCAACTATCTCAAAGTTTCAGAAAAAAAGGGTTGCTAGACAATTTTATTGGAGTATATTATGGAGTCTAATTATTTAAACATCCTATAAAAGTCTATAGATCAAGGTCAGGTTGTGGGAGCAGTTCTGGACCAACAAAATCTTGTGATGCAGTGAATCATGACGTTGTTGTTAAAAATATTTAGACACAGTTTGGTAATCCAGCCGTGCTATGTTTCCATGTTATCTGTGTGTAATGGTAATGAAAGGTTTTTCTTAACCAAAATCCTACTTTTCCACCCTGGAAAACTGGCAGTAATGCTAACGGGTTAAGAAAAAGTTAAAAAAAAAAAAAAAGTTTGTGTTTGCATCATGATTTTCTATTTTGTCTGTTAAGACACCAGTGGGAAAAGAGTCAACAGTACAAACCATTTATCAATAATGTTGAAAATAATGGGACATTTTTAGAAAAAAGTAACCAAAAACTATTTTATTTACTGAAGACCATTGTTGGATGTGCCAGTGCAGAAGACACTGCACACTTTAGTGATAGTACCAGTATATGGAGGAATTCTGGGCCATATTAGCATCTGTATTTTCTAATAATGGGTTAGGGCAGGGGTGTCCAATCATGTCCCATGGAGGCACAAGACCCTGCAGGCTTTACCTCCAACCAGTGTCTTCAACAGCAGATTCCACTGACAGCTAATCAGTGAAAACGCCTGCTGAAGAGATTGGGTAGAAGAGAGAACCTGCAGGGTCTTGGCCCTCCATGGCACATGACTGGACACCACTGGGTTAGGGTTTAATGGGATTAAACATTTTAACACAAACTGCTTTATGGTTCATAATTCTGTTGACAGACTTACACCAACCCAAAAGTGATTTCTCAAACTGCTGCATTGTTCTTAGACAGCTTTTCCAATCTTTTAGTTTTTAATTTATGTCATTTGGTGGTAACCTTCACACATAAAACAAAAGTGGGAGACAAATCTGCAAAAAGTACAAAGGTTTATTGTCAAAATTCACAATGCAATACTAAATGAATACATTATAATACATTGTTGATGCTGAGAATATATATTTATACAGTACATGCATCTACCCAGTAAATCCAAGTATTTTCCATGTAACCTTGTGAATGTATTATTTTAATTGCTTTTAATCCTAGATCAAGTTTGTTTTGGCTTAAAATGCATCATAACTGTTAAATATCTATCCATCTATCTTCTTCCGCTTAATCTTTTTCGGCTTGTGAGGGGGCGCTGGAGCCTATCCCAGCATCTTTGGGCGAGAGGCAGTGTAAATATATCTTATTATACCTAACTCAGTACTGTTTACCTGTTGCAATATATATTTTATGGCTAATATAACCCCATAACTACAATATAGCACCTGGCGATCAAGTTTTGGCAGCTGACCACTTTTTGCCATGACACCATCACAGACTCCGTGAAGCTGGGGTGACATCAGTGAAAGGCTGTGTTGAATGCCCGGACCCACGGTTTGAAGTGGTAATTTTGCCACAAGACATCTGAAACACACACACCCAACATACATATTTTAGTACCTAATAGCGATAACTTGCAGACATTATTGCAATGTAGTACAGTGGACCTTAAAGCAAACTAGCATTAGCAATCATTAGCTTACCTTTATATGTGATCTAGTTCGTATCCTCACGTCTTCGGCTCTATGGCTTCTTAAACGCTCCACTACTTTTTCAGAGTGTTTCATCTCGCTGCCTGTACCCTTGTCTGGCTGTCTTTTGTCTTTTTTTGTATTTACTCTGACAAAAAGCGAGAGACCGAGCAGTCGCCTCGTAAGCCGCCATGTTGTGTTTTGCTTGTGTTGTGTGTTTTACGTCACAGGAGGGTAGCGCCGCCTTGTTGTAAAAAAATCCCACCCATCCCAGGCAGTACTCAGTTGTAATGGAAACAAAAGCATGCTGAGCCGTGTAAAGCCGTGTCAAGGCGTGTAGGGCTGAGTGGGGACTAGTGGACAAGGGGCATAAAAGTGAGTGTCAGAGTTCAGGAGATAGCAGCACCTCTCCTTTAACCTGGGGATGGAAAACAGCTGATCCTAATACTTTTTTCAGCCCTTGGTGGCAGTGAGTTAATGGAGGCAGAAGAGGAACCACAGATAAAGTACAGCTTAAACTCAGACAAATCAGCAAGCCTTTTATAGGAGAGTGAGAAAATGTAAGAGAAACATAGGGAAGTGCCTTACCTCGCGGCAGTGTAGTTGACAGTGCCCTTATCACATTGCTACTGTATTGAATTCACTCAAACTGACTGCGTCACGCAGGCATTTAATGCCCATAACACCAGTGACTCCTAATCCCCATGAAGTCAACAGCACGTGACGGATTCAAACCTGTGAGTAAAGCATATTTTCCACACAAACATACTTGCACTGGCCTGGAATCCTCTTCAGTGTGGTAACTTTCAGGTTTGTCTGGTTTCAGCCTGTGCATGGTGTAATCCTTTGTAATGTGTGAAACTAGGGCTCATGGCCGACTTGTGGGCCCCTTAAAGGACAGAGTACCCCCTTCAGCTGGACCAGCCCATCATCAAACTGTGTGTGCTCCGGATACAGACCCATCCCCACTCTCCCCTCACACCTTACTGCCAATGTTGGCCTAACCAAGTCAAACAAACTGGCCACTTAAGTGTAAGAATTTTGCCAGCCTGCTGTATGTGAATGTGCTGCAGCTTAATTTAAACTAAGTGGGGGAGGAATATTTTTATCATTCTTGAAAGAATGACTCAACTGTTTAAAACATGACTTACACATTAATAGATGGAAATGCAGCCAGTATATTTATAACTATTATTAATTTATTTTTAAATCAGAGTTTATCAGTGTGTGGCAAGTTGGAACAAAGAGTTAAATAAAGCAAATGTTAAGATTTAGATAACCCAAAAACAGGCTTTTGCTTCATGTATTATTACATCAAAATAGAAATTTGGGGTATATGGCACAAGGTAAAATGTAAGTGGACACGACGCAAACACAGCGATTGAGTTCAAAAACATGCAGAGTTGTTGCTGGGCATCAGCTGCTCCAGCAGATGGGGAAAACCATCCTTGGAGGATCACTAGAACCAGAGTCTCAAAAGAACCCCACTTGCAACATTTCCATCACAATGAGCCCAGACTTCGACCCTGACTTCTGTCTGGGATGGCTGAATGTACGGCAAGTCTCACTCTAGCCAGCATTCACTTTTCTGCTGGGGAAGGGGGGGGGGGGGTGTCAGTAAGCAGCGCTTTCACGCCTTACAAATGCAGAGCTGCCAGTGTTTACCCTCCAAAACACATTTTATGCACAAAGTAGGTTAGGCCTTCATTCACAATCTCCCTTTATGCTCTCCCAGCGTGCAAGCCACAGCACACAACATGTGACCAAAATGTAATTGACCACATTGAACAAATTTAACCAGCTATCACTACAACATCGTCTTTCCCGAGCAATACAATGATAAGCAGTCCTAAGCAAGCAAGAGATTGTTTTGTAAATATGTTAGCATAACAGCCAGTAAGAGATTAACCTCAGCACATCTTTCTCTTGAATCTCGGTGGGCCCATGCGACATTAATCCGTTTTATTAGAGTCTCGTAGGTGGGAAATAAAGTGAAATAATTTTAACACAGTTTAACTTTAGCTAGCAAACATTAGCTGGCGGCTCGGCACACACAACAGTACCACCATGATGTTGTTGTGGTTTAGGTACTTCCTCCGTCTCGGCGAATTTTCCAAGTCATTAATCACAAAAAATAAACCCACAAACTAACAAACAACACGATCCTTTATTGCCTTGTTGTTCAGCCGCCGCGGTTTTGAGGTCGTCGCTAGCTAAGAAACCACTAGCCAAATCCGCGATAGAGAGCGCCATGATGACGATTAGCGACAACAGGCGACGGACAGTCCAGGAAAACAAAAGCCGGAGCGCTGCTCCGATGAAAACTTACCATCACCGACGACCACCGAGCCGAGCAGGGCCAGCAGCGTGAGGGCTACTCGATTCAGAGCCATTTCTTCATCATTTCCATGTCTCCGCGATGAAACGCATCCGAAATGTGTCGTTATCAGCGCGAGCAGACCTGAAACACAACCACAGTACGCACGCACGCACGCACGCACGCACGCACGCACACAGCAGACCGCCTGATAGCAGCCAGCCGAGGCAGTGACGTTGTTAAAGGGGTGTGAGAGCGCGGTTAAAGGGGGAGGACCGACCCAGGTCAGGGCTGTCTGGGCGGTAAATAATGCTGCCGCTGATGGATGAAACAGAACCTTCCCGTCTCACGGTTTCAAAAAATATAATCGATGCATCATCTATGCAGGGCCGTTTCTGGCTTTTTGGAGGGCACTGTGCAAGATTGTGGTGGTGTTGGGGGGGGGGACTATTTTTGAAATGGGGAAGTGGTCAAAGCCTCCCACAAAAACAGTTAAAAAATAAACATAGGTCATTACCAGAATTAAAAAAAATAAAAATAAGAATAACTAACACCCATATGAATGTTGTAAATTTGTAAGAAAAACTAGCAAATTTATGAGAAAAAAATTACAAGGAAAACGTAGTAAATTCATTAGATAAAAGGCTAACATTTATTAAGAAAATAGCTGAAAATTTATAAGGAAAAAGCTGCAAATTTACAGGGAAAAAAAATTAGCAAATGACCCCCCCTCTCAAAAAATGTTGAGGGGGCTGAGGGGTGCACTCAACGCTACCGTTTGATTTGTGGCCCTCCGACCATTTTTAAGTGGCCCGAAGTAATATATAAAAATAAAATAGCCTCAGTGACCCAATGCAATAGATTGGACAGTATACTGTAACATCTAACATCAGCGATGCTACTTTCCCACAAGGTGAGAAGACAAATAGTTCCCATTTTTTACATTTTTCTAAGAATTTAAGGGGAAGTATATTTGTTTGATTTTTCAAAAATCTGCTCTAGTGATAAAAGCGAAAATTGCTGGAGGGCATCATCTGGACAGAAAATCTTTCTAAGAATTTGACTTTATGAAAACAATATCCACATCAGTGTCTTGGGAAACACTATTGTGAACTAATATCAAATATCAGACAAAGTTTGTAGATTTAATTTTATTCAATTGGATGTGACAACAGCACATCACAGCTGTTATTTTTCTATGCTGAGCTGACTATTGTTAAGCCTTTAAAAAAAAGCTGCTGGTAATGTTTGTTGCCCATGACTAAGTATATGGATGGCATTTGTTGTGATCCACTGGCATCTCTTTTTGTTTTGTATCTGTTCTGCTGTTAGCTGCAATTAAAGAAAAAAAAAAACAAGATGAGGAATGCACACTGGAGGCAGACTCAGGTCAGTGGAAACATGCTGAAGTAAGTTTTTGGGGAATTTGTGTTCAGATACAGTAGATATATAGATAGATAGATGTACTTTATTGATCCCAAACTGGGAAATTACAATTCAAGTGTAAATGATATATCAGTTATTAATGACTACATGACTACATAGAACCAGGCAGTCAAAAAAAAAAAATTCAGGTAGAGATTCCGATCAGTAGAAATGCAGCTTTATATACAGAATGCCAATCCATCCATCTTCTACCGCTTTTCCAGGAACCCGGTGTTGTGTTAGAGTTTGGTCTCTTATTTGTGTGCTACGGGTGGCAGCTCCATCTTTCAGTTCTGCCATCACCTTCGGCTATAAGAAGGCAGCGGGCAGGAAGGGCGGTCTCTTTGCCACCTCTTCTGCCTGACGGCTGTGCCAGTGCTGTGTAGTGCCTTTTTAATAAATGCGTATTCAGTTTGACACCTGGCGTCATCCTTGGCTCCAAATACAGACATAACATTCGGCAACGAGGATAAAAGTGGATTAAAACAAGGTATGGAGGTGTGTGGGTTTGGAATTCAGCTGTTTTTGGAGCTCTCCAGTGAGCCACCGGTCCCTTGGCCGAGGTGGTGCGCCGTTTTTCGGACGTACATGGTGACACTGGACCTCGGGAAGCTGGAGGAGTTGTGGGTACGTGAGTTGTTGGTGCACAGTTCTGAGATGGAGGTACAGTGTGTTCTGAGCTCAGTGAGTGACTGTGATAGCTTGGCTGCAGTGGTTGAGCTAATGGTGCACTATTTTCGTGCCCTGGAAAACATCATGGTTTGCGAGATTCAGTTTTGACAGCAGCGCCAGCAGGTGGGCGAGTCTATTCAGCGGTTTGTGGCAGACTTGGAGCTGGTGGTTAGCGAGTACCAGTTTGGATTATTGGGAGAGGAGGTGATTCGCAACCAGTTGGCGGAGTACACCAACGGCGTTGTGATGGGGTCGAGGCTGCTTGCGTTTTGGGGCAAATTGACGCTGCCTACAGTCATCAGGTTAGCTCAACAGCTGGAAGCTGCAAATGAACTGTCACTGGAGCTAAGTAGATGCTTGTTGCACCAACATCTGGGATCACCGCCAACCACACATGCAGTGGACCCGGTCAGCGTGGAAAGTGTGGAGGACAACGCCAGTGCTGTGAATGTGAGGTCCGCCTCTGGACAGCCCAAAGATGAGGGCTGTCCCGACCATGACACAGTGCCACAGTGCTCCGCTCTTGCTGAACAATCTCTGTCTCTGAATCGGTGCTTCGTGGACCCACAGCCCAAAGATGAGGGCTGTGGGTCCACAAAGCACCGTTTCAGAGACGGAGATTGTTCGGCAAGAGCGGAGCACTGCGGCACATGTGACTACTTGCTTCATGTCACCAGAGGATCCCACAGATCCGAGCAAGGAGGTCTGTGGCACAAGGAGGACTCTCGCACCCTCACAGTTGTTCATACTGTGTCTTTGAGCATCAACGGTCATGCATACTGTGTGATGGAGTTGGACAGGATGGAAGTGTTGGTGTGGATTGGCATGGGAGCGGTGGGCTCTGCGTTGGATTGGACGACCATGAGATGTTTTTCCCCGCACGTCAGAATTGAGAGAGACCCGGTTCCGCTTTGTGGTTGTGGATGAGGACGGCTGGCTACGGTGGGAACACTGGAACCGACGGCTCGGCGCAAATCGGCCAAGACGCGGGGCTGTCTGTTCCTGAGAGTGGGAGACGGCGCAGTGTGGGATGAGGAACTGCCTGGCACCCTGGAGAATGAACAAGACAAACCCCACCCAGGGCCATCATAGGAGGGTTCTTGTGCCTTGGGCAGCACGGTGGTGCAGTGGTTAGCACTGTTGCCTTACAGCTAGAAGGTTCCTGGTTCGAATCCCCAGGCTGGCAGGGGTTGGAACCTTTCTGTGTGGAGTTTGCATGTTCTCCCTGTGCTGCGTGGGTTTACTCTGGGGGCTCCGGTTTCCTCCCACAATCCAAAGACATGCATGTTAGGTTAATTGGCTGTTCTAAATTGTCCCTAGATATCTGTTTCCTATAGGCCCTTAGAATAGAGGATTAGTACTAGTGAAAGCGCTTTGAGTGGTCTTTGTGACTTGAAAAGCGCTATATAAGTGTAGTTTAGTTAGTTAGTTAGTGCCAGAGCCCAAGTAGCCCTGGATGAGGGAATTGGGTGGCACAGCGGGATGCCTGTGACGGCGGGTGGCGCCGAGTGGCTGGCTCCATCTGTTCCTGGATTTTGGCTGGAAGGTACCGGTGAACAAGGAGTCACAACAGCGATGGCGACAGCAAAGACAAAAGAGGTCGGGCCGGACCGTTAAGCACTGTAGAATGACGTGGCATGCAGAGACCCTGCAAGCCAAGCAAAACCCCTCTGGGGGTCAAGGACTGGATTTGGGAGGAGAGGCGACCACAGCAAGTATGGGCCGGTCGGCGGTTAGAGGAGCGCCAGGGACGGTTACGCGTCATGGCCAGACGGGAGGATGCTCATCTCCAGCTGTTAGACGGTTCGTGGGGGCACCCGAACGAGCTGCGTTCAGGTGCCCCCATGAACCGTCTCTCAGTCCCCTCCCGGCCCCTCAGTGCCCGGGAGGGGACTGAGAGATGTGGGCCTGGCCGAGTGGAGCATGAAGAGGAGGCGCACCGGTGCTGAGGCGACCTGCTGCGGCCCGGGTGGCTGGCTGCCTCCGGGGCAGACTGATGACAGGGCGGTCCAGGGGGCCCATGAACTTGTTTTCTCCGGCCGTATGTATATAGGTTGATTAATGTGCATGTACAGCCGTGGACAAAATTGTTGGTACCCCTCTGTTAATGAAAGAAAAACCCACAATGGTCACAGAAATAACTTGAATGTGACAAAAGTGGTAATAAATAAAAATTCTATGAAAATTAACCAATGAAAATCAGACAATGCTTTTGAATTGTGGTTCAACAGAATTATTTTAAAAAACAAACTCATGAAACAGGCAAAAATGATGGTACCCCTAGAAAGGATTGAAAATAATGTGACCATAGGGACATGTTCAACCAAGATGTGTCCTCTAATTAACATCACTGGTGTCTACAAACTTGTAATCAGTTAGTTGGCCTGTTTAAAGGGTGACAAGTAGTCAGTGTGCTGTTTGGTGACATGGTGTGTACCACACTAAACATGGACCAGAGGAAGCAAAGGAGAGAGTTGTCTCAGGAGATTAGAAAGAAAATTATAGACAAGCATGTTAAAGGTAAAGGCTATAAGACCATCTCCAAGCAGCTTGATGTTCCTGTGACTACAGCTGCACATATTATTCAGAAATTTAAGATCCACGGGACTGTAGCCAACCTCCCTGGACGTGGCCGCAGGAGGAAACGGATAATAGGAATGGTAACAAAAGAGCCCAGAACAGCCTCTAAAGACATTCAAGATGAACTCCAAGGTCAAGGTACATCAGTGTCAGATCGCACCATACGTCGTTGTTTGAGCCAAAGTGGACTTCATGGGAGACGACCAAGGAGGACACCACTGTTGAAAACAAATCATAATAAAGCCAGACTGGAATTTGCCAAACTGTATGCTGACAAGCCACAAAGCTTGTGGGAGAATGTCCTATGGACAGACGAGACAAAACTGGAACTTTTTGGCAAGGCACATCAGCTCTATGTTCACAGACGCAAAAATGAAGCATACCAAGAAAAGAACACTGTCCCTACTGTGAAACATGGAGGAGGTTCTGTTATGTTCTGGGGCTGCTTTGCTGCATCTGGCACAGGGTGTCTTGAATCTGTGCAGGGTACAATGAAATCTCAAGACTATCAAGGTATTCTAGAGAGAAATGTGCTGCCCAGTGTCAGACAGCTTGGTCTCAGTCCCAGGTCATGGGTCTTGCAACAGGATAATGACCCAAAACACACAGCTAAAAACACCCAAGAATGGCTAAGAGTGAAATATTGGACTATTCTAAAGTGGCCTTCTATGAGCCCTGATCTAAATCCTATTGAACATCTGTGGAAGGAGCTGAAACGTGCCGTCTGGAGAAGGCACCCTTCAAACCTGAGACAACTGGAGCAGTTTGCTCATGAGGAGTGGGCCAAAATACCTGCTGAGAGGTGCAGAAGTCTCATTGACAGTTACAGAAATCGTTTGATTGCAGTGATTGCCTCAAAAGGTTGTGCAACAAAATATTAAGTTAAGGGTACCATCATTTTTGTCCAGGCCTGTTTCATGAGTTTGTTTTTTAAAATAATTCTGTTGAACCACAATTCAAAAGCACTGTCTGATTTTCATTGGTTAATTTTCATAGAATTTTTACTTATTACCACTTTTGTCAAATTCAAGTTATTTCTGTGACCATTGTGGGTTTTTCTTTCATTAACAGAGGGGTACCAACAATTTTGTCCACGTGTGTATTTGGAATGTTTTACTGTGTGTATATTATAAGTTGATGGTTATGCTGGTGTTCAGAATGTTTTCTTGTTTCTATGTATGTAGTTTTGGGATTAATTTGTTTTATTTTAGTTTAGGAGACATGGCAGTATTTTAGTTCTACATGGACTCATTTAATTTAAACGGCAGAATAATCCGCTTCGCCGTGTGGGTTGGGACAGCAGTCCACCTGTCTCCCCTAGTTTTAGTTATTTTGGAATGACTGAGTTAGGCCATTTGTATTGTGTTTTATCACTGCTGTTAATGCGTGATTCGGGTTCCAAATTAGGGTGGATCAGAATTGTGTGTGTTTTTGGCTTTTGTGAAGGGGGGGGGGAGTGTTGTGTTAGAGTTTGGTCTCTTATTTGTGTGGTATGGGTGGCGGCTCCACCTTCTGGTTCCCCATCACCTGCGGCTATAAGAGGGCAGCGGGCAGGAGGGGTGGCCTGTTTGCCACCTCTTCTGCCTGACGGCTGCACCAGTGCTGTGTAGTGCCTCTATAATAAACGTGTGTTCAGTTTGACACCTGGCCTCATCCTTGGCTCCAAATACAGACATAACACCCGGGTCGCGGGGGCATCAGTCCAGGCAGAGTAGCCCAGACTTCTGCCCGGTTCATATAGCACCATGATCCCCATGATCCCTCCTGCAGGTGGTGAGCCCACTGACCCATGTGCCTCCTTTTGGTACACTGGGTCCTTGATGTAGCATTTTTCATGGGGATCCACTGGACCGCTCTTAGTCTGGCCCTTCGCCAGGACCAGTTTGCCTTAGGAGACCGTACCAGGGGCAACTTGCCCCCGACAACATAGCTCCTGGGATCATTCAGGGACTCAAACCACGATAAGATGGTGATCCACAGAGGAGTAATACATGCCTAATCTAATAGTATATGTCCATGTGCTGGCTGTGGCTTGTGACCCTGCATGTGCACGTTTCAGAGTGTGGAGGTGGAAAAAGCTGAGATGTTGCTGTCCCAGCAAGTCAAAAAAGACAAAGGAGTTTCAAAATATGCAAATCTTGATTGTTACATGAGAGATTGTTTCAAGTTGACTTGAAGCCATATGCAAAGCTTTTAACATTAGATTTACAGTAGGCTGTTAATTCCTCAATTATAAGGCACACAATTCAGATTGGAAGGGAGCCCTTGTTTCAGGTTAGAGCAACAGCCTCTCAAAATGTCTGTGCACGTCCCTGGATAGTAGAGAAGCCCAGTATGATTGTTATTGGCCAGTAAACCTGGCTTTAGGCCTCTCTCTTGTCCAGGTAATACCACATTAACTTATTACAAAAATCCCTCATTGATTTTATAGCCAACAAGGTGCACAGAAGTTGCTCAATTTATATTCTCCTGCCATCCCTCTGATCATAATCACAAAGGGTTGGGCTCGATTTGGAAAAACAGCATCTTCTTTTACACCTCTGGAAAAGAACAAAGGATGTTTTGGGGTCCAGTTCCAGCCAGGTTCCCTCCACAGATCCAGCCTGTCTGTACCCTACTAACACATTCATCTGCCTCAAACTGAGAATGTAGCTCAGGCAGAGGTGAATCAGGCTGTGCATTTGGGGCTTTATCTGAGCCTGCTTTTATCACCTGTCCCTTTTTTGCCAGCACTCTCAACTGATCTATCCCAAACCCTAATTGTGTCTGTGCAGTCTCCTCCATGGCTTTATATCTGTCTATTATCGGCCCTGTCCACTCTATCTCCACATTTCTTCAGCGCGTGTCATCTGTTGAACAAATCCTCCCGTCTCCGCTGGGACTGAGCCCACTGTGGAAAAAGAGCACACACAGAGGAGGGAAACAGAGGGAGGCGTGAGACAGCCTGCCGCACTTACAGACAGGGAGTTTGGCCTCTGTGATACTTGAACAGCCCCCTCCTGCAGTGTTAAAAATAACTAGCTTCATCTGACTGACCAGACAGACTGGGACGTTGGGGGAGTGTTATCTCACTGGTGTTTGATCAACAACAAGGCAGACACACAACACGCACGCATAAACAGATAAAGGAAGAGTAAGCATGACAGACACAAGGCGGGCAAACACACAATAATGCAGATGTTACTGTACATAAAAGGGCATTGTTTTCCATCAAAAATATGGGAAACTTACTCAAGGTGTTGGAGAATTCGGTTTAATTTTTGACATTTTGTTTTCTTGTGGATTGCACCTAAACTTTTGCTTTTTGTGCTTTACCTTAATCTTATCAAAAGATTACAAGTGAAGCAAAATATTTTTAAGACAAGGAAGAAGCATGGCTCTAAATTCGGGTAAATAAGGACAGCAATGCTGAATTAAAATCACTTGTCTGAACTATAACAATTTGTATTTCTGACATTTTCCTTTTTAAACAGGATCTAGGAAATTAACTGAACATTTGCATTCTTTTTTAATTCACTATAAAAACAGTTATGATACATTATAAATCATTTTCCCTTTGTTTTTAAAAATGTGGTTCAATATATTGTAACGTGCTGCTCGACATGGCGACGTCTCACCGGGAGATTTGAACTCACGCCTCCCGCTCCGGAGTCCCGCACCCTACCTGTGTCGCCAATAGGGTCAACCCACTTGGCAAGCCAAGTAGGGTGCTCATATTGAGTTCGCTACACTACTCCCCTCTGGTTCTCGACATCGTCCCGATGTCAGCGCCCCATTACTGCTTTGGACAGGAGATCCCACTTCTGACACCAGTGTAACGTGCTGCTCGACATGGCGACGTCCCACCGGGAGATTTGAACTCACGCCTCCAAAGAAAGGCATTTAACATTTAATTAGTTTGGGCTTCTGTGACTTTGGTACATATAATTTGCATCTCATTTTATGACGGAGATAAAACAAATCTAAACTTTTTAAAAAATACTTCTTTCAAGTGTCCTGTGGAAGGTATTTGAATAACTCTTTAAATAAGAAAAACACATTCAAAGCTACCGCAATCAAACGTCAAAAAACCAGTTAACCTCAGTACAAACTCATTTATCTGTTATCTGACGACCTCTGCAGGTCAGGGAGAAAATTGCAAAACAAACGTAAAAATACAATCTTTTATTTATGATATACTGTATATTGCTACATAGCTCTTTGTGAGTTCCTTTATTCAAACTGTGATGGTATATTGAACCCATAAGAAGCCAGACCCCCATAATTTTCCTTGAAGGAGAAAGGGCTCTGGGTTCTTATGGGTTAAGGCCAACATAATTTAAAAAATGGAAAAAAAAAATGTGTGATTAAAAAACAAAACAACAACAAAAACAGATCATCAATAATGGAGCATCTCATTCCGGCCTGATGAAATAATCCCAAGAGTGCTCAGCTCTCCTGACCATTGATCTTGAGCACAGCCTGGTGCAGACCCACCTGAGGATCACTGTGTGTGAGTTTAGCGAGCATTAAGGAAAACGCCTAGCAGGAGTAGCAATTTCTGTGAAATGTGGGCAGACGGCTGGCGTGTCATCACATTAGCTCCTTTTATCTTCACCGGAATAAGCTAAAAAAAAAAAAAAATACATAAACACTGTCCTGTTGTGGAATAAAACAAAACAATACATATTTTTCTCAAAATATATTTACAGTAAAGCCATAGGTGACACAAGACTATAGTTTTAATGGTGTAATGACCTGTACAGCTAAATACTTCTATGTGCAGATAATAAATCCAAATTAAATTTAAATTAAATATGTTAACAGAACAGCTACTGCACTTTGTTATGACTGTGATATTACAAAAATAGTCTATATTTTATAATGGAAAACAAAAAACTTGCAACTTCATCCTTTTTTTTTTTTTAGCTCTGGTCATTATGTAGAAATCCATAAATTGTGCTATATGTAGGAATGTTTCTGAAAAGCTTCTGGATAACCCCTTAGTCACAAGAGCGGGTCCATGTCTCATCCAAAGTTTTTTTTTAGCAGAGCCATGGAGTTGGCAGAAACATGGCTGATTATAATTCATCTACTGCCGACATATCTACTTTGAGTCAAGTGTTTGTACTACATATGATAACTGTATGAGCTATGCTCAAAATATGGTAATGACATGCATCTCATCCACTGAAACGTGGTGCAAAATCCCTTCTGGTGGTTCCTTTCGTTTCATGCTGGTACTCTAGACGTCCTGCTTGAGTTTGTCGATGGTGACGTAACTGTTGTGGTCCAGTTTGGAAAGAGTCTTCCGAATGCGTAAAGCTGTGAGACGCGCTGGTGGATTCTGAAACCAACACTCCTTCATGATCTTTACAATGGCTGACAGGATCTGAAAAAAAAAAAAAAAAAAGCACACAGGAAAAAAAGTGAAATACTGCAGTTTCACAGCGCTTGCATGTGTGTGGCTGTGCTGTATGTGGACTGTATATCATAGGTTGGCCTACTGGGTGGGAGTGAAGTCTGTTGTGCAGACTGGGCCTCTGCTGATCCACACACACCACTTTCTTCATCTCCTCAAAGCTGGGATCAGAGGGCACCAGGTCAAAGAACGGTGGACGGTACTCTTCTACAATACCTAAAAGACAAAAAAAATACTTATTTTTTTCCAGTTACCCATAACCAGTCTGTCATTGAATGGGTAACTCTTTCTGGCCTGATGAACACATCCTGAGGTCACCAAGAGCATTCACTTCTCTCTATCTTTCGCTTACGCTCACCGGCCACTTTAACATTTAATTCTGTTCAACTGTCTGTAAGTAGACCGGGCTGGTCTGAATATTTCAGAAACTGCTGATCTATACACAACCATCTCTCGGGTTTACAGATGCCAGAGGTCAGAGAAGAGTCACCAGACTGGCCCGAGCTGACAGCCCCACCTTAGGATAATTACATGTGAGCTTGGTGAGCATCTGGGCAACTGTCTAGGACAGGGGTCTGCAATCTGTGGCTATGGAGTCACATGTGGCTCTTTTGCCCATAAGCCTTTGACACACGCACACACGCAATTTTTATGTGAAAAAGTTGTAAATTCATATTTTAAAAAATCCCAAATTGACAAGAAAAGATGCATATTTATGTGCAAAAATGTGCAAAATTACTAAGAAAGAGATGCAAGTTTATGAGAAAAGTTTCAAATTAAAAGAAAAGTTACTACTTTATATGAAAAAAATAAGAAACAGAAACAAGAAAAAACTGCACATTTTTAAGAACAAAGTAATTTACTAGAAAAGGTTGTAAATTTATAGAGAAAAAACAAATTTATGATTAAAATTCAAAATTTACAAGGGAAAAAGTCAAGAAAAGTAGAAAATGGGGGGCACATTTACATACATGAAAAATTGTAAATTTATGAGTAAAAAGCTGCAAAATAAGAAAAGTTTCAAATTCTAAGAAAATAAATAAGAAAAATGTTGCAAATTTAAGAATAAAGTGGTAAAAATATGAAAAAAATACTGCAAATTTTAAGAAAGTTAAAAAGTTAGGAAAAAAGTCAAAATTTTACAAGCCATTTCTTGAATAAAAAGCTGCAAAATATCAAGGAAAAAGTTGCACATTTGTAAGAAAAGCCTTAAATTACAAGAAAAGTTACAATTTCATAAGGAAAAAGGGAAAAAAAATAAAGTTGTAAACCTATGAGTAAAAGTCAAGAAATAATGAAGACGTTTGTAGAAAAACATTGCACGTTTATAAGAAAAGAGACAAGCTAGCATGAATAAAGTCATAATTGCACAACACAAGTAGCACTTTTGAGTTTGAGAAAAGTTGAGTAGTTGGAAAATTTCAATCCAAAGTTTATGAGAACAGTGAGGACTTTTTTTTTTTCCTTTAAATTAAGAAGACATTTGTTTCTAATGCTATAACTGCTCCATGAAAGGTTTTACCACATGCTGATTCTGCATCTCCTTTAATGTTTGTTACCTTGTAGGAGGGGGGATGGAAGTGCAGAATGACTGAAAAGAAAAAAAACAAAAAGGTCGCTATTCCTTCCTGGAACTGGAAAGCTCATCTTTGTAGCTCTGGGGCTGGGTTTCCCGCTGCTGGCCCGTGGATTTTGAAGGTCTCTGAGTGGACCACGTTTGAGCTCTGATCCTCTCGCTCAGGTCCGCTGCGGGTTTAAACACCGATACCAGGAGCCCTCTTCTCGCCATGTCGATTGTTGCTTCTTCCGCCGAATTATAGAGACATGACTCTTCACCGTAAAAGACCCTTAACTTCGCAGGAAATGGCGTCTGAAAGCGTAGATTCTGTTCCCGTAGAACCTTTTTGGCGTCGTTATATTCCCGTCGCTTTTTAAGAACCTCGGGGGCGTTATCGTGCTCCACGAAGACTTTTCTCTCTTGATGCATAAATCCTTTTTTCTGCCAAGCCCGTCTTACAACCGCTTGTTTTATTTTGAAATTGGAGAATCTTACCACCACCGAACGTGGGGGCGCTTCTGCCGCTGGCTTTGCGGCTAATGTACGATGGGCCTTTTCTATCTTCAAATCGGTGGTTTGTGGAATATCCAACTTCTCTCTCAATAAGGATTCCACGCATTCCGCCATTGTGTTGAAACTATCTTCAGCTCCTTCTTTCAGACCGTGAATTCTGATGTTGTCTCGTCTTTGTCTTCCTTCTTGGTCGGTTAGCTTAGCCTCCAGCCTTGACTGTTTTTTGTGTAAATCCAGCATAGAATCTTCAAGCACTTTTATTCTTTCTTCAGCTTCCAAGATTCGGTTTTCGGCCTGGTCCATTCTGCTGTTCGTCCTTTTTAATTCCTCTCTGAATTCATGAAATTCGGCCCGAAATCGTCGTAATTCATCAAATAGCGATTTCAAGCTAACCTTCTTGTTAGCTAGGTCCAGCTCCTCGTCTTCTGAACGGAGGTCCTCCGGTTCAGATTCTGCGACCGCTGCGCGTCCTGGCCTGGGGAATGTCAGTTTCTTCTGTTTTTGGTTAGGCATGGTGTTTCTGTCTTTTGATTTTTATTCTTCCAAAAATCCGTTAAGTCTGATTTTGAAGATGTTTTCCTTGGATTGGGTCTGGGAGCTTCAGCGTTAAGTTGCTATCACCATGGCGTCCAGACCGGAAGTCCCAGTGAGGACTTTTTAAGAAAAAAACTACCATATTTCCAAGAAAATGTTGGAAGTTTACATAGAAAAATGTCACAAATTTAGGAGTGTTATTGTTACGTATGGCTCTGCGAGCCATACAATGAGAGCCAAGGGCAGACCAGTGAGTTTGCGATGTTTATTGTAAGGGAAAGGAACAAAGGAACAGGGCTTCGTGGGGCCAAAACACAAATGATCATACAAGGAATAAACACTTACACATGATGCTGAATGACGAGCAGGTGGCTGGCACCAGACGAAGGGGTTCCAGCCTTACCCACGCCGGAGAAGAGCATGGATAATGGTGCGAGGTCACAGCCCCGAGTGATCGGAGCTGCTCCCTTTTATACTGGTTGACAGCGCCTCAGCTGATGAGAGGTAATTGGGCTCCAGCCGTCCTGTAGAGCTTGACAGCTGGCAGCCCGCTGAGACGCTGTCACAATAAGAGCTGGGCTGAGGAGGAATATGGCCTGAGCGCCGGATAACACAGCGTCTCGCACATATGACACAGCCCCCCCTCACGGCCGGGCTCTGAACGGCAAGTAACACCCAAGGCCCCCCCCCCCCACCTAGGGTGGGCGGATGGGGCGTAGGCCAGGAGGGCGTAAATGGAAAGAGAGAAAAAAAACCCCAATGTAAACAAGGAACCAACAAAGCACTTACAGAGTGTGAGGAAAAGAAGCACAATACCCCATAAAATGCTAATGTGTAGCCTGAGAGGGAAAAAAAAAAAAAAAAAAGGAGAGAATACAACATTGGCAAGGGATACATGAAACCATTACAGAGCATGGGGGAGAACACCACACAATACTCCAAAACAGGCAATCACATGCGGACGGAAGGAAAAAAAAAAAAGCACTACTTAGGCTGGGAACAAATAAAGTAATCACAGAGCATGGGAAAGAGGACAAAAAAAAAGGAAACCCAATACTCCATGAAATGCCCACAACAATATATATACAGACTCAAAGAAAATCAACCCAGGGGACCTTGAAACGAGAGCAGAGGTTCCTAGGGCGAAATCTAACAGATACATGGCGTCCCTCAAACAGGAGGGGAAGGAAAAATAAGGCATGCTAAACGTGAAATAACAAGAAATTACATGGCTGTACCCTCACAAAAACACACAAGACTAGGCAAGCAGAGATAATTCAGTTCGGGGGGTCTCCCCGCACCCAGCGTCCAAACCGCCAACAGGGGTGACGGGAAATGTTCGGGTGGCCTACCCGAATCCCAGGCCAGAAAAAACAGTATCTCGGGCGGCCGGACCAGATCGCCGAACAGAAAGTCCAATAGATCGGGCGGTCGAACCAAAGAGCCGAATCGAGACGGCAGTCCCTCAGGCGGCAGACCCGCATCGCCCAGCCACCAGGCCCGTAGGGGAGAGAGGGGCAATGGCTTCCCTGTGGAGAGAGATAGTGAGGGCGAGCCGGGCCAACAGTGAGAGGTCCATATGGGCCCTGGTGGAGAAGGCTTGGGGGGGAAGAGGAGAGCGACTCAGGTGACGATGGTGAAGAGGGGGATGACGATGATGATGAGCCGGTCCAGTGTCTGATGGCAGGGGATCTGCAGCTCCCTCACCGGACCTGGATACCTCTGGTGCTGCACCCTCGTTGGACCCCGATTGGGTCGCGGCTGCTCCCGCGACGGACCCCGATTGGGTTTCGGTAGCACCCGCGTCGGACCCCGATTGGGTCGGCGCCGCACCAGAACCGACCTCCAACCCCGAACCTGGAAACTCCGGCACAGCGGGTGACAGCAGCTCCTCGCCGGCAACCCTGGGAGAAGGCTCAGGAGAGAGAGAAGAACCGGGATCAGGATCACCGGCAGCGCCAGAACCCGGCGAAATAAGCTTGGACGCAGCGGGTGGCTGCGCTCGGCTCATCTTCCCTAAAGACAGGCTAAAATGCTCTAATATGTGAAGGAGAAAGACAAAGTAGAGCACTTGCCTGATCTCGGGTTCTGACGCCGTCCAGGACTGCGAAGATCCAGGTTCAGACGGTAGAAGGTCATCCTCAGGCTCCCACTCAGCTGCGTCGGGCTCCGCAGCTGGCATGATGGTGTGCGCAGCTTGTGAGTCCTCCAGCACCGGTGCCCATGCCGATGGCCCACACGGCATGGTGGCAGGAGAACCTCGACCCGCTGGACCAGACCGCTCCTCCGTGGAGACCCGGGGACGCTTCATCGTTGGCGCTGGTTCCACGCTGCAGTCCGCTCTCCTCCTTCGCCCACGGCGTAGCTGCGGAACTGGAACCAGGCTCTCCAGAACCGCAGGCCCCTCCTCATCCCGCAACGTTGGCCTGGCGTCGAGGACCGCTCAGCGGAGGGAGACACAGAGGATGCAGGGTTAATAATTACAGCCACAGCAGGTGGTGGGAGCTCGGGGAGCTGCGGACCCCGAACTCCACCTCCAGGAGTCTGACAGAGCAAATCACAAGGAGAGCATGAATGAACTGGGACTTGCCTGTCTCCTGGAGGCTGGATGGTGACCGCTGTGGCGGACATTGTTCCTCCCTTTCCCCGCCGGACGGTAACGGAGGACCCCCAGGGAGGACGTCAGGGAGCCGCTCGTGATGATTCCGGGACGGAGCTCGCCAGGTCAGGACTCTGGGTGCACACAGCAGCCAGGGAATGCGTCGAGGAGGAGGGAGCGACAGCTGAAATGAGCCGGGCCCGGAGCGCTGACGTAACAGCGGGGGAAGATGGCTCGGGAGACGAGGCTGCGGGACTTCCCCTCTGATGAGGCGCAGGAGTGACAGCTGTGTGGGGAATTGAGACCTTGCAGCGGCCCGGAACTGGATCCGGACGGGATTCGTGCTGAGGTGGACAGGCAGTGTGACGACGGCTACTTGCAGGGGCGAGGCGAAGGTGAGACCCGGAAATCGCCGCTCCTGTGCAGAGACAGAGGCGAGCAGGTCGGCAAACTCTGGGAACTCACGTAACTCCAGATTCCTCTCCACCAGTCTAACCGCCACCGTCTCATGCTTGATTATGGCAGACGGATGAACCGCGGAGCGAGCAGCTGCCACTCGGTCTCGGATCCTGACAGCTGCAGTTTCTCCGGGGGATTCCCGAGTGACGTCATGCCCGGCGGGGAAAGACCTCTGGATGGTGCGAACTCCTGGGCCGGAACAGAGGCAGGAGCGGGATCCCGAAGCGAGGGGTGACGACGACTCCTCTTCGGCTTCCAGCCGGGATTTCCCTCCAGCCCACGGAGAATCTCGCGTTGCGAGGCAATGGCGTCTCTCCTGGCACAGGCCTCAGGGTGGTTGGAGTAGCGAGGGAGTTTGTCCAGGAGAACCTCAGCGTAATCTAGGTGCCTGCGTATATCGTTGGGATTGTTGTAAAGGAAGGCGGTGAAGAGTGTCCCGTCGACATACTCCAAGGCGGTCGCTAGCTCATCGCCCAGGCGCCGAATGCGGCTCCTGGGAGACGGCATGTTCTCAGAGCAGACACCCAGACAGGGAAGAACAAGTCCAATTTGGCAAACTCACGGCCACCGGCAACTCGCTTGGCTGTGACCTACTGTTATGTATGGCTCTGCGAGCCATACATTGAGAGCCAAGGGCAGACCAGTGAGTTTGCGATGTTTATTGTAATAAGGGAAAGGAACAAAGGAACAGGTCCTCGTGGGGCCAAAACACAAATGATCATATAAGGGATAAACACTTACACACGATGCTGAATGACGAGTGGGTGGCTGGCACCAGACGAAGGGGTTCCAGCCTTACCCACGCCGGAGAAGAGCGTGGATAATGGTGCGAGGTCACAGCCCCGAGTGATCGGAGCTGCTCCCTTTTATACTGGTTGACAGCACCTCAGCTGATGAGAGGTAATTGGGCTCCAGCCGTCCCGTAGCGCTTGACAGCTGGGAGCCTGCTGAGACGCTGTCACAATAAGAGCTGGGCTGAGGAGGAATATGGCCTGAGCGCCGGATAACACGGCGTCTCGCCCATATGACAGTTATGAGAAAGAAACTGCAAATTTATGAGAGAAAAGCTGCGTCCAAGAGAAAAAAACTGAATTTATTAATTAAGGCAGTCAAATTTATTCTAACTCAGCTGTTTTATCTTCATTTTAGGTTCAAACAATTTCTGTGGCTCCATATAGGATTTTTTTTTGTTTAAAATGGCTCTTTGTACAGTGGAGGTTGCCTGCCCCTGGCTAAGGAGGAACACTATTTCTTGCAATTTTTTGATTAATATACAAATGGACAGTCAAGAAACACAAATGCAGCATCATGGCATTATCTCATTTTTCCTTTGCCAGAATGAGCCCAAAACAACTCCCAAATAACAATGTTAAATGCATATGAGGCAGAGACGATCTCATATTATCAAGCTGTCAACCTCATAAATAGTTTTATCTCTTGATTCATTTCCAGAATATACATTTCTTTCCAAGCAAGGGCTGCAACAGCCCACTTTAGAGATTGAGATAAGGTACAGTGGGAGTTTCGTGAAGCATGTTTGACTAAACAGGGAGCAAGTAAAGATATGAATTCCCTGGTCACAACTCTGGGATGGAAATCCACAAGCTCCGCTGAGTCCACTACAAGGCACGCAAATGTGTAGCTATTTGTGCGTGTGTGTTTGCGCTTTCATTTGTAAAGTGTGTGCAGAGCCATGTGGACTATGTACAAGCAAGTGCTGACACTAGATAAGAATGTTTATAATTACTGTAGTGCTAATCGTGGGAGACGATAGCCAAGGCCGAGACAGACGATAAAAACACGGGACTGCTGAGAGACATGGGACTGGCTGTTTTTTTATGTAGAGATAGACATGACGGAGGAAACACTTTTTTAACACGGTATGTGTGGAAGCGAACTACATCAGCTTCAAACACATCCTGAGACATGTGTGTACATACTTTGTGCCATCAGCATTCTGAAATTTAAAGGTCACATATTGGTGAAAGTGGTGTTTTGCGGTTTTAAAGATGCACTCCGGTGGATATGAATCCCCTATAAAAACAAATCTACATTGCCTAAAATGGTAGCTTATGCCCTTTTTTCTACAAAAAAACCTTTCACTGTCTTACAGTTTTGTGTCAGAATCTTTTCACTTTTCCTCTTCCTTCAAATGCCAGATTCTGTGAATAGTCCCACCTACATCCCAAGGCTAACAGTGGCTAGGGCTACATTACACAGAATAACTCCTGTGATAAGAAAGGCTTACCAGTTAAAGGACATGCCCAGTTGTGTACACAGTGGTCCAGGATAATGACTGAAGCTGCATCGGTCCTTAAAAGCAGTTTAATGGTAAAACCCATCATAATTTGGGTTGTTTTCAAAGCAGCTGTTAAAAAATGCTCACTAACCCTTGAGGCTAACTCCAGTTAGGCCAGAGAGTCCTGATTGGCTCAACATTTCAGACTTGCTATACTTAGGTCACCAAAAACGCTCTGTCTAAACTCGCCTTTTTTCAGGAGGTGGGGCTTAACTGAAATTTCACAGCAAAAAACAAAACAAAAACAGACATGACAAATTTGAGTGATTTCACTCTTGATATGTCTTGTAAGTCATAAAACACGTTACAGACATGTTAATAAAAAAAAACAAAACCTCAATTTTTGGCAGCATCACTTTAAATCTTGTAAAATATGGCCATGGGTCACATGTATACTGTTAAAATATTTAGACGCTCACTTATCAAAGAAATTAGGGCTGCCCGATATTAGGTACACATGTGATATTGGTGTGGAATATTGTGACAATAAGTCAAAATATGGCTTGTGATATCTGAAAAAATAAATTAAATTAAATCACCCTTTATTGTCATTCAACTGCACAACCAATCATGTACAGTAGAACGAGATTGTGTTTTACCTATCTACTGTGTTAATCACACACACCCCAAGTGCAGAATCAGAGGGCTGCTGCCATGCAAGGCGCCGCCACAAATTTCCCTCCTCCATTCCATTATTGCTGAGCACCAAGCTGGACGGCAGGAAGTCCCACTTTTATATGGTCTTTGGCATGACCCGGCCGGGATTTGAACCCCTGCCTCCCGGGTGTGGGGCGGATGCTGTATCAACTGAGCCACCACTCCAGTGGTATGTCATGTATGTCATGACATGTATGTCAGGTTAATGTCTCTCTGCTTTAGCCATGAGTTCTTCTTTCTGCACATTTTCCTCCTGTCTCCATCCCTTCAGCGGTCACGATGCTCACCACACTCCATGTGCTGTAACTCCTTCCTTCTTCTTCTGTGGTCGGCTCTACCTCTGTGTTAAGGTGCATTACCATCACCTACTTTGTTTGAGAGTAATAACACGGAGGTCGTGTAAATGTGGCTCCAAAATGGCAGTGCATGAATGCATAAGCACATGAAAAATATACTATTATTGCTGTGGAAGCCACCTTTTACGATATGTACATAAGCACATTGCCCACGTTGATATCACGATAACGATAACATTTCTATATATTGTGCAGATTGCACCTCGACTGCCTTCTTACTTGTGATTGGCCCATTCAAAAAAACTTGACCCAATCAGATTGCATGTATGTGTCCTTGAGGATGCCAAAACCTTAAATGAATCCCTAGAAAGTACACATTATGGGGCCTTTAAATTGTGATCTTCATGTGTCCTTATGAATGATACTGTCACCTTACCATTTACAATGGTCCTGCGAGTAACCTCCCAGAAGACCAGGCCCAGAGCCCAGATGTCAGTTTGCTTATAGGACTCAAAAATGTCCACGCGAATAGTCTCATCCAGCACCTCAGGGGCCATGTAGCGTTTGGTCCCAACACGAGGGTTGTTGCCCACGTCGAGGTAGTCATTGGACTGAGAGTGAATCACGGCCAAACCTGAAGACAGAGTAAATATACAGGATTCATGGAATTCATCCATAGTGCGTTAAACAGCATGTCTTAACAAATCAGTCACAACCATCAGCAGAATTTAGAAACATTCACTGAAATTCCCTGCTTCAGTGCAAGCCTTACCTAGATCAGCGATGCAGCACTGGCCGTTCCGCTTCACCAGTATGTTTCTGCTTTTTAGGTCTCGGTGGGCGATTGCTGGTTTCTCCTGTGCACTGACAATCTCAGTGTGGAGGTGGACCAGGCCACAGGCCACAGACAGGCACATCCTCAAACAGCTCTCAGGCTCCAAGCTGCTGTATTGCAAGAAATCATAGAGAGAACCCAACTCGTGGAAGTGGGTTACGAGCCACAGCTGGGTGCTGGAGTTCTTGGATGTCATATCAGAAGCAATGAAACCTAAAAAGCAAAAAGAGACGGTACCTTCACAATGTTTGTCTGAGACCATAGGAAAAGATATAACAATGATCATTTTGCAGTCATACCCAGGATGTTGTCATGTCGTAGTTGTACAGTATTATAGATCTCTGTTTCCCTAAACCAGGACTGCTCATCCCTTGAGGAGAAAATCTTGACAGCTACACTCTCGCCCATCCATGTTCCCCTCCACACTTCTCCATACCTGCCTTTACCTACAAAAAGGAAACAATTTAAAAAAAAAGAAAAAAAAAGAAAAAAAGAAAATGCATACTTCTGCACAGGCTGAAAAATTCCTTCAAGCTACCCATCAGTTGACTCTGTGGATCTGGACTGATTTGTAATATATTTTGGAAACCATATTAGAAAAAGAAAACACTAAAGTGCAAACTGCTACCTTTAGGTAAACTGTAAAGAATGTACAAAGGTAAAAGCAAATGGTCCAAGCTCTCTTTGTCTGTCAGTCACACTGCTGAAGAAAATGCAGTTAGCTCAGCTGACAAATTCAGCATTCTAACTCCTATCTTTTCACTATAGTGTTAAACGTCATGTTGCTGACTGTACATTGTACAGGTGCATCTCAAAGAATTCGAATATCATCAACAAGTTAATTTATTTCAGTAATTCAATTCAAAAAGTGAAACTCATGTAGATTCACTACACACAGAGTGATATATTTCAAGAGTTTATTTCTTTTAATTTTTATGATTATGGCTTATAGCTAATAAAAACCCAAAATTCAGTTTCTTAAAAAATTAGAATATTACATAAGAGCAGTTAAAAAAATTATTTTTAACTGAAATGTTGGCTGACTGAAAAGTATGTCCATGTAAATACTCAATCCTTGGCCAGGGCTTTTTTTTGCATGAGTTACAGCATCAATGCAGTGTGGCATTGAGACGATCAGTCTGTGGCACAGCTGAGGTGTTATGGAGGCCCAGGTTGCTTTAATAGCGGCCTTCAGCTCATCTGCATTGTTGGGTCTGGTGTCTCTCATCGTCCTCTTCGCAATACTCCATAGATTCTCTTTGGGGTTTAGGTCAGCAGAGTTTGCTGGCCAATCAAGCACAGTGATACCATGGTCATTAAACCAGGTATTGGTACTTTTGGCAGTGTGGACACCTGCCAAGTCCTGCTGGAAAATGAAATCAGCATCTCCATAAAGCTTGTCCGCAGAGGGAACCATGAAGTGCTCTAAAATTTCTTGGTAGATGGCTACGCTGACCTTGGACTTGAAAAAACACAGTGGACCAACACCAGCAGATGATATGGCTCCCTAAATCACTGATTGTGGAAACTTCACACTGGACCACAAGTAACTTGGATTCTGTATCTCTCCACTCTTCCTCCAGACTCTGGGACCTTGATTTCCACACGACAGGACTTGGCACCTGATTTGGGGAGCCACATCATCTGTTGGTGTTGGTCCACTGTGTTTTTTCTAGTCCAAGGTCAGCATAGCCATCTACCAGGAAATTTTAGAGCACTTCATGCTTCCCTCTGCTGACAAGCTTTATGGAAATGCTGATTTCATTTTGCAGCAGGACTTGGCAGCTGCCGGCGCTGCCAAAAGTACCAAAATCTGGTTTAATGACCATGGTATCATTGTGTTTGATTGGCCAGCAAACTGGTCTGACCTAAACCCCATAGAGAATCTATGGAGTATTGCCAAGAGGAAGATGTGAGACACCAGACCCAAAAATGCAGATGAGCTAAAGGCCGCTATCAAAGCAATTTGGGCCTTCATAACACCTCAGCAGTACCACAGTTTGATTGCGTTCATGCCACACCGCACTGATGCAGTAATTCATGCAAAAGGAGCCCCGACCAAGTATTGAGTGTGTACAAGGACTTACTTTTCAGTGGACCAACATTTCCATTAAAAAAAATCAATTAAAAAAATTGATCAAATGTAATATTCAAATTTTCAGAGAAACTGAATTTTGGCTTTTCCTTAGTTGTAAGCCGTAATTATCAAAATTAAAAGAAATAAACATTTGAAATATATTACTCTGTGTGTAACAAATCTATATATTAGTTTTACTTTTTGAAATGAATTACTGAAATAAACAAACTTTTCGATGATATTCTAAGTTATTGAGATGCACCTGTATGTTGCCACTCTGTCTGTCCATAATTACCGAGAATTGTTTGGTAATTGGCCGGATGCTTACTAAACTCATACACAATGAGTCTGTATTCTTTAAACTTTGAGTAGGCCTCAGCTAAATATATGTACATATAGGAAACTGAAGGCTCTTGGTGACTGAAGTCTCTGTTTGTTATTTTTTTATTTATTAAGGCAACTTTTCAAATTATTGCAACAAATCTATTTAGTGGGGTAAATTTTAGTTTGAAAATTATGGAGATTAAGGGATAAGGGATAAGGACCTATACTTATATAGCGCTTTTCTAGTCTCAAAGACCACTCAAAGCGTTTCACTAGTAACCCTCTACTCTAAGGGCCTATAGGAGATAGATATTTAGGGACAATTTAGAACAACCAATTAACCTAACATGCATGTCTTTGGATTGTGGGAGGAAACTGGAGCCCCCGGAGTAAACCCACGCAGCACAGGGAGAACATGCAAACTCCACACAGAAAGGTTCCTACCCCTGCCAGCCTGGGGAAGAATTCAATTCAATTCAAACAACTTGATTTATCCCTCTCAGGGCAACTGATTAAAAAGCAGCTTGTAAATCAGTGCACAGGAGTTGTGCAAACACACAATTCAAGAAGAAGACAGACTGAGAGTCACATCTAACCAACCGTTAGAGAAAGTGCTATAATAAATAATACTATAAAAATACAACAACAATGAGACTGGGGTTACTGAAAGGATAAAAGCACAATCGTGATAAAAACAACACCTAAGATCCATTTAAATACATAGATAAATAAATAAATAAATGAATAAAAATTATGTGTGACATCTAATAACCCCAAGAAGCATTTAGTAACTTTATTGCTTAGGAAATAAAAGACTTAGTGGACCGATTTGTTTTGTTAGCTGGTAAAACATAATGGCGTCCTGACAGCAACAGAGAGAATTCATTGGAGTGGACATGATCAGAAGAAGATAAAACACATTCTGCTTTCCGAACGATCTGCTGGTTGCAAAAGGAATTCAGATCTTTTTGTCCCACATCAATGATCTTAGAACAGATCTTCACAATATTGTTCAGGCTGTTTCTGTCTTTGACTGTGAGACTGATAAACCAGCAGATAAAAGAACAAGAGCACTCTGAGGTGAGTGCAATTTCCCTGCCACCGTTTTCTTTGAAGATTGTTACTGCTGGAGAGCAGTTTTCAACTTTTCAATATAATTACTGTGTCAGAACCAAATTATGATAAGCCCATCATCCATGAATATACAACAAAGTATACAACCCATACAGTAGCTGTAGGGCAGGATCCTGAGATGAACCTGTGTAGCTAGTTTGGTGAGCCTAGAGAGCTTTACATGTTCAACAGTAAGAGAGCATAGGGAGTGCCAACCTTGACCTTTGACCTTTTGACCTCAAACCTGTAGCCAGAGGTCATGGTCTCAGAGTGAACCTCTGTACCAGGTTTGGTGACCCTAGCTTTCTTTGTTGTTGAGATATAGTTTATAAGCCATTTTGATGTTGACCTTGTGATCCCAAAACCATAGTCACACTTCAGGGTCACAGGGTGAACCTGTGTACCGGGTTTGGTGGCCCTAGCTTTACTTGTTTTATAGTCATAGTAAATTTAGCATTTACCATAGTGCAAATGGAACATTAACTTTGACCTTTGACCTCTTGTCCCCAAAGCCATAGTCAGGTAAGGGTGTAAGTCATCCAAGGTGTGTATTAGATACAACTACCGTATTGAGTTGAGAAGCCTACATCATTTCTTTCAGTAGTTATTATGTTTAGAAGATTTAGGGAAAATCTGACTTCTGACCTTTGACCTCAAGGTCATCCGATGAGAGTGAAATTGCAATATGTGCATCATCAGAGTATAACAAACCATGGTACCAAGTTTCAAAGCATTTGGAACAAAACTGTAGGAGGAGTTGATTTCACAAGACCGTTACTGTCTATGAAGTGAGGTGAAACAGGAGGTCATAGGTCAGGGGCTACAACTCCTGCAAAAATCATCCGATCAGAACCAAATTGCAATATGTGCATCATCAGAGTATATCAAACCACTGTACCAAGTTTAAAAACAATCGGAACAAAACTATAGGAGAAGCTGATTTCACAAAAGTGGGACAGACTGACAGACCCATAACACAATTCCCCTTTGGTCTTTGCCCAAAGGGCTCTTCAACCCCTTTGTGCTTTGACTGGGGGAATAAAAACAAAGCAGACTCTCAATACAAGACTGAAAAAAACAGAGAATCCCTGGACTCACTGAACAAGAGTTCAGTTTCCTTAAATGGTGGATGCTCTGTTGTCCTGTCCTTACAATGGCCTCAGTATTTACACTGAATTTCAGTTGATCATCAAAATACGTGCCAAGGTATTTGTATGATCTTACTGTTTTGACTTTGTCATTGTGAATTATGCTCTCCTGAACAGCTTCTTTTTTCTTCTTAAAATCAAGAATTAATTCTGTGTTTTCAGCCACATAAAATCATTAAGAACCAACCCATGCTCTGATTGTGGACCTTGAAGAAGGGACAGCAAAGCTGTGTCATCAGAAAATTTGACAATATAGCTGCCCTCATAATTGCTCCTACATGAGTTTGTGTACAAAATAAAAAGGAGGGGTGAAAGGACACACGCTTATGGTGACCCTGTGGAAGTACTCAGAGAGTCTGACAAGTGGTCATTTACAAATACCCTTTGTGTCCAACCACTTAAAAAGTCCATAATTACAGCAGGAGTTAATGAGGTAGACTAAAATCACAAAAGATGAAGGTTGCATGGTGTTAAATGCTGATGAAAAATCAGCAAACATGAGCTTGGTAGGGGCCTGTGGTTTTTCTAAATGTTTAAACATTTAGAAAACACATGTGGCCTACGTCGACCTCAAAGCTGCCTTCGACTCCCTAGACAGGAATGCCCTCTGGCAACTCCTTCGTGGCACTGGAGTCCCGTCCACGTACATCAACATTCTTCAAGACCTCTACACCAACACCAGGTGCAGAGTACGCGCCAAGGGTGACATGTCAGACCTTTCTGTCACCACCTCTGGAGTTCAGCAGGGATGCGTCAACGCGCCAAACCTCTTCAATGTTGCGGTTGACTACTGGGTCAAGAACGCAACGGAACACTGCCCCAATATCGGAGTTGACTTCCACTCCCACTTCACAGACCTGTGTTATGTGGACGACGTGGTGCTTTTCGCCACGCATATAGACATAATCGCTGAGGCACCGGAGTTGCTTGTAGAGAAAGCATCACCCCTGGGCCTTACCATCAGCTGGGCAAAAACCAAGATCCAATCACTGTCAGACTTCTTGCCACCACCACCACAAGTCATTACCATCAAAAACGAGCTGATTGAGGCTGTCAATGACTTTGTCTACCTCGGATCCAAGATCACCAGCTCCTGCTCATCAGACCCAGAGATTATTTGCCGCCTGCAGCTGTCTTGCAGTGCTTTCGGCCGCCTCCAGAGAGTCTGGTGGAGCAGGAAGATCCGCACGACCACAAAGTTGCGAATCTTTAACACCTATGTGATCCCTGTCCTCCTTTACGGGTCTGAGACCTGGACCCTCTCCACCACAACCAGCTACCATCTGGATACATTCCATCGGACCTGCCTCCGTAACATCCTTGGCATCCGATGGTTCCACCACACCACAAACAATGAGGTCTGCAGGCGGACTGGCTGCCCTATTCCCATCTCCACCGTCATCAGAAGAGGGAGGCAGCGGCTCCTTGGCCACATGGCCAGGCTGGAAGACGGGACACCAGCTAAGCAGGCCCTCTCCGCCAGCGCTCGTCCGCCCCCCAGGGCTGGCATCACTCCCGAGGTTGGCCCAAACTGTCCTGGACGACCTAGGTTGCAATGATAAGACCTCTGGCTGATCTCATTACCCTAGCCCAAGATCACCCTGCCTTCAGACGACTGGCTGCAACGGTCACTTAAGCGGCCAGGCGAGGATTAAGTAAGTTACACAAACTATTTAAAATGACAAGTTTAGCATCCTCAACACCCCTTCTGGTTTGAAATGCACATTGCAGTAGGTTGAGTTTATCTTCAATAGACTGTAGACCAAGATTTCTTACATCCATCCATCCATTTTCTACCACTTTTCCAGAGGTCCGGGTCGCAGAGGCAACAGCTCAAGCAGAGAAGCCCAGACTTCCCTCTCCCTGGCCACCTGCTCCAGCTCTTCAGAGAGGATACCAAGATGTTCCCAGGCCAGCTAGGAGACACAGTCTCTCCAGCATGTCCTGGGTCTGCCCAGGAGTCTCCTCCCAGTGGGACGTGCCTGAAATACCTCAAGCAGGAGGCGTCTAGGAGGCATCCTGATCAGATGCCCAAACCACCTCAACTGGCTCCTTTCAATGTGGAGGAACAGCAGTTCTACTCTGAGCCTCTCCCGGATGACTGAGATCCTCACCCTATCTCTGAGGGTGAGTCCAGCAATCCTAGGGAGAAAGCTCATTTCAGCCACTTGTATCCGCAATCTCATTCTTTTTGCTTCCCTCATCTCATTCCTGACCTCTCTGTTAATTTCTTTCCTTTCCTCAATAGTACCAGTAAAAAAACACATTTTTTTTCTTGTTTATGATAGTTTTTAGCTCTTTTGTCACCCATGACTTGTTATTGGGGAAGACTGAAATGGTTTTGCATGGAATGTTTATGTCTACACAGAAAGAAATGTAAAATGAAAGTTTCTGCCAGTTCATCCAGGTCTATGCATGAGCTACAAAAAGCATCCCAGTCACTACAATCTAAAGAAGCTTGGAAGGTGGTGATGCAGTTATCTGACCAGCACTTCACTGTTTTCACAGTTTGCTTTTGTTGCTTACACTTGGGCTTGTAATTAGGAATGAGGTGAACACTATTACACTATTATGATAAGATGCTCCAAGGGGAGACAAAGGCAAGGACCTATAAGCAACAGGTGCTGTGCCATAACACAAGTCAACAGTAGAGTTTCTCATCACTTTGGTACATTTCACATACTGATCATACATTTTTAGAGTCTTATGTACCTGGCAGTGGCAGTGATTACAATCCCCTAAAATGAACTTTGGCGCATCTGGAGATAGAGAGTCCAGCCTGCTAGTTACCTCCTCTATCAACTGGATGGCCGATGTGACGTTAGCCTGTGGGTCAATATAGACCAGCGTGAAGAAAAGCTGAGGAAACTCCCTCAGTAAATAGAACGGCCAAAGTGAGACAGACAGGAGCTCCAGATCGGGGTGCATATTCTTTGCCGAACCACCACAGTGTTACAGTACCTCTCGTTGATATACAAACACACTCCTCCTCCAGAGGACTTATTCGTGATGAGAAGTGACCAGTCCAAGTGCACAGGACACCCAAAGCCACTTGGACAGAGGTCTTTGTCACGATCCGTGTCCCTAAGCCATGCTTCCGTGAACGCCAGGAGACATGTCTCATTAAAATCTCGGTTGCACTGAGTGTTAACCTCCAGCTCATCCAGCTTGTTGCAGATGGACTGCACATTTGACAGCAGGACGGTGGGGAACAGGGGGAGTTGGCATCTATCACACAGGTCATACTTCCTTATTCTGCGCTGCATTCCCCCTCTTTTCCTCTGACGACTCATCGACAACAATAATCCATTCATTGAAGTTTGCTGGTCATTAAAGCGAAATAGATGAGGATTTACACTCACACTTGGACAGAGGAACAGCAGTGTTGCCTGACTGTAGGTGATCCTGTTGATGTTAACAGCAGCATCACCAAGATGTCCCCAGGTAAAATGGCATAAAAGAGTCCACAAAACTGCAAAACCCCCAAAATACACTGATCTCAAGAGAGAAATGATGTGTTAGAGTATTCCTAATGGTAACAAAAGTTTTAAAAAGGTGACAGAGTAAAAAACATACACAAACACAAGCTGCTCCCGGGTCACACAGGTACGTGAGCGGCCCCCTTGTATCGAACATGACAGTAATTAGAATCCATAACTATCTGAATACACTTGGAAAATAAACTACAAACTAACTAACTAACCTGCACTTATATAGTGCTTTTCTAGTCACAAAGACCACTCAAAGCGCTTTCATTAATACTAACCCTCTATTCTAAGGGCCTATAGGAAACAGATATCTAGGGACAATTTAGAACAGCCAATTAACCTAACATGCATGCAAACCAATCCAAAGAAGTAAAAAACATTGTAAAGAAAAAAAAAAGGGGGGAAGCACTGAAGAGAAATGAGACTTACCAACACACTCAACAAGTGAGATTTGTCTAGCCATTGTCCTTTGGACCAAATATGGAAGCCCTGTACCACTGCCAGATGTGCAAAACTCATCAAAAATATCCTGGAAAAGAAAAAAGAGATCAAGTCATGTATCCATACTATAATAACTTTGCACATATTCAGATAAATTCTTATCTCTCTCTCTCTCTCTCTCTCTCTCTCTCTCTCTATATATATACGTATATATATATATATATATATATATATATATACAGTATATATATATATAAAAACATCTTATGTTATCAAATATCTCTTACACCATATACGGGGTCATCTCCACAAGGGACTTTGAGCTTAGCTTCGTGGTCTTCAGCATCTCTCAGTTTGCAGGGTGCACGTCGGAAGTGCAGGAACAGCACTAAACCACACACACTGGCTGTAACCACCAGCACAGACACAATGATCCAGATCTCTGGACGAGGAGGTGCTGGGGGTACTGTCGTGGGCTCCCCATCTGGGAAATATTCACAAAGCAGTGTTTTAATTTGGTCATTTTGCCTGACTGAAGATACGAACGCTAGTAGCATTCTGAGTATCACTGGTCCTAAAGAGAACGTGCTTTAACTAACCAGAAGGGGGAACCATTTACCGTCTAGCGCAGGGGTCCTCAACCTTTTCTATGGAAACGGTCATACTGAGCAATTCTTAACCATAAAAATCAGCATGGAGCCACAATACACATTTAAGCCTTAAAATTGAGGTAACTAACTATTGTTAAACTAGTATTAGGAATAGGAGAGTTTTTTTTTCTTATAAATGTGACACGTTTCTCTCAGAAATTTGCAACATTTCTTGTAAAGCTGCATCTTTTGTCGCTGTGAAGTTTTTTCTTTCCAACAGGAAACTTAATGGCTTTTTCTCATAAATTTGCACATTTTCTTTTAAACTTAAATTCGTTTAAATTTTTACATTTTTAAATTGAATATTATATTAATATAATATGAAGTATTCCCACCCATACCCCATAGGCCCATAGCCAGTGCTTAGTCCTGACTGATTCCCCTGTTATAGTGACATCACAAAAACGGTCTGTCTAAACACGCCTTTTTCCAAGGGAAGGAGTTTAACTGAACTTTAACAGCAGAAAAACAGACGTGACAAATACAGCTGGATTTATGCACCCGCATCACATTGACATCATTGCTGACGTCGCAGATGCAGTGATAGGGAATTTTTTTTGTGTGTGTGCTGGTTTGAATGGGTTGTTCCGTTGCCAAAACGGGTTTCTGCCGATGTGTACAGCAGGGGTCTCCAACCTGGGGCTCATGGAACATTCAGGTTTCTGTGGGAAATTTTCTTATTTCACTTCTTAATTGGTCCAAAGATTTGCAAATAATTTGTTGTTGTTGTGCATGTGTTCTGTAGGCACCCTTGCACCCATGCAGCAACAACAACAGCAAATTATTTGCAATTTTTGGACCAAATAAGAAGTGAAATTAGAGGATTTCCCACAGAAACCTGAACGTTCCAGGAGCCCCAGGTTGGAGACCGCTGGTGTAGAGTGATTTGTGTTTGTCTTGTGTTTTTGTTTATGAAATGACAACGGACAAGAGAAGATTGTGATGGGGTGGAGCTAACACATGTTGAAAAAGCAACTTTTCATACAGTCGCTGCACCAGAGAAAAACAAGAAGACGCTGTGGTACGTCCGACCACCACCGCTACCGTCATCTGACAATCTATGAGGGGGGGGGGCTGAAAAGTTCATAGTGGTCAAATCTGACCAAATGTGTTTTATCTTTCAACATAGTCTCCCCTTCGGTCCACACATTTCTTCCATCAGTGTTGCAGCGCTTGGATCCCTGCAGTTGAAAAATAAACCACATTTGGTCAAATTTGACCACTATGAACTTTTCAGCACTGTCGACGCAGGTGCATAAATCCAGCTTGATATGTCTTGTAAGTCATAAAAAACCTGCTGCGAACATATTAACAAGAAAAAAAAAAGAATCTGACCAGAGTGTCACTTTAACACATTTTTTTTTTTTAAATAAATTTAATATTTTATTCTTATAAACCTTTGTGGTTTGTCTTGCAAATTTGTGACCTTTTTTGTGAATGCATTTTTAAAGAAAATTTCCAAATTTGTGATAAAATTTACAATTTTTTGTCTAATAAATTAGCAATTTTATTGTAAATTTTTCATTTTTTCCCCACATTAAGTTTGCAGCCTTTTTCTTGTACGTTAGTTTTTTTTTTTGTTTGTTCTTAATTTTATTTTTTTTTCTCATAGATTATTATTATTCTTATTCTTTTGTCAAAACCACAGCCAGTGGGGCAAAAAAGTGACATGTGGCTCCACTGCTGCAGGTTACAGACCTCCCTGATCCAGTGACAAAAAATAACCCACCAATATGAATGAATTAATTTAGTGATAGATGTTTTAAACATTTTAAAGTAATGTTTCTGGTTACTGACCAATGTACGGTGGTGGAGTGATGTTGGTGTTGCACATGTTGTTTCTGCAACAGAAGATAAATAAGCCCCTGAAGGAGCCGGAGCACTGCTCCTTGACGTGTTCAGAAAAACAGCCTCGCTCCTCAGAGCCCTTCACATAGGAGTAAAAACAGATGTTTCCACTGCAGGTTCCATTCTTGCAAAAGCCTTTGTTATTCTCACATGTACATAGCAGCTGCCCATCAGCAGCATCTAGAACAAAAAAGATAATGAAAAACAGTGTTTACAAATGAAGCAAGTGCACATCTAAATTCTGTGAAGTCAAAGTTTTCATTGTTTTAGCTATCAAGAAATATGTAATTAATGCCAAATATGAAAATTAATCTGCAAAATGAAAAGAAACAAAACCTAAATATTACTTTAAAAATCAATATATCCTGCCAAGTAGATAGCAAGGCTACGAGAGGTATTTTTTGTTTATAATATGAAGCGCAGTGTTCAAATATAAACAAAACATGCCAAGTATTCATCTTACTGATGCAGGGTTTTTTTCATTTTAAACACACTGTCTATTTTCAATGCTTTTGATCATCAACACATAGGAAGCTGTATATATAGAATCTCTACATTTTAGATAGATAGACAGATGTACTTTATTGATCTCAAACTGGGAAATTACAGGTTTTAAAAGTTTTCCGAGTAAATATTTGACAATAATATAAGCGACAAAGATAATGATATAGGTCAGTTTACTCTTATTAATTGCAGTTAATTGCAGTTTAAAAGATACTGGTGTAACTGCCACATTTTCATTTCCATCTATTTTCTGTGTATTTTGTTGCTATTATGGTTGAGCGCCACCAGAGGGCGCTGTGGCGCAAGAGTCAGCTTTTGTATGCAAAGTTGAGGTTCATTGCATCAAAAGAAGCGATCGATCTCTAGTGAGAAAAAGGAAGCATGATTAAAAGCATGGACTCTAAGCTAAAACTTTAAGAAGATAAAGATTAAAGGAAATAAAAAGAGACCCAAGGTTAATTCCTCTCTCGGTACTCAGCCAACGAGTTTTCACTATAATTCCTCCAGGTACCGACAGACACAAGTGGTTTCTTCAACAGGTGTGTTTACAAGTCTAGGAACAGCAAGAAACTGCTATACTTGAAGCTGAAATCAGAAAGAAGGTTGCAGAGCGAGAAGTATTAGTCAAACAAATGCGCTTAGAAAGAGAGGCAGAGGAAATCAGACTAAGAATGCAAAGAGAAGCGGATGAAGCCAAGTTAAAAGCTCAACAAGAAGAAGAGCATGCAGCTCTGCAAAAAACTCATGATGAAAAGAAAAGAAAGGTAGCACCCGGAAAAGGTCAAAGATCTCAAGGCAGCACAAGCAAGGATGCAGGTGTATGACCAGATAAGTGTAACAGAGGAGCCCAAAGTTGATGTAACAAAGATCAACACAAAAGTTAAATATGATAAACATGTAATTTCCCTATCTCTGTTGGAACAGGTTTTACCCCAAGCTGAAGCCATCTCTCCAAGTAATTGTACATCAGATCTTGTTAAAGTGCTAGCGAGTGTATTAAGTGGTAGTCATATCCCCATTCCTGAACCTGCAGTGTTTAATGGGGATCCCTTAAGGTACAGTTACTGGAAACTTTCATTTCAAACACTGACTGACCAAAAGAACATCTCAAATAATGAGAAAATATTCTACCTTTACTTCCGCCTCCCAAAGAGAGCAGACGCTTTTTCTCCAGCTCCGGCTCTTTATCTCTCTCCTCCCCTAACTGACTGGATCCCAGCTTGCTATCGTCTGTCTGCGTGTCTCTACTGCTGATTATCGAACGAAATTATGGATTTAATAAGCTGGGCTTTCAACGCAATTGACACTATCTTTTCAACGAGGAAAAGTGCCCCGGGGGAGGCAGTTTGCCCCGCAGGAACAGCGGCCGCAGGCTATTTGAAGGACACAAGTAATTGGAAACTCTTGTGCCTGTGTGATCTCTCTATCGAAGATGTTGAAGATTTATACCTCTTCGTAGCAATGGTCATCGGAATTTTACTGATTGGATCTGGGATTGTTCTGGTGTACCGTAAATTGATGAAGATGGACGGAGCCTATCAAAATGCTGACCCGGCGAGGCTTAACCATCAAATTGACCACTTGGGCAGGACTCTGACAGCGGCTAATGGAGAACTGTCTAGGAAAATGGATTACATCATGATCACGCTGAGAGCCGTCCATGATGATTTCAACGTCCAGCAATGAAGGATTTAAGTACTGAATCTGTAAGAGAATATAAAGTTTTTTCTCTGAAGTCAGCACTATTCGTCTCATTCGACCTGCCCTTACAATCAAAGTCCTCTAGATTATCTGCAGTTTTTGTTTTCAAAACATGTGAGCAGCATTGACTCTCATGGACAGCCAGCTGTCTGGCAAACTTTACCATCTGCTGTGCAAGGACACAAGCCTTTGCCAGAAGGCAGACATAACATCTCCTGCTGAAGAGACTTTGTTGTTCTTAACTGATATAAACACCCTCACTCAACACCACACTCACACTGACTCAATAAACTGATAAGAAGATTATTCATTCACTGCTCTCTTTGTGTCCTTGTATAGATTCTATTGTCTGCTACTTGTGCATTGAGAGCTTTTTTTCTTGTAATCATAATATTGATCATTTATGACCAGTATTCTGACAAACAATGCTTTTTTTTTATCTCTCCTATTGTGTTTATCCTTTTCCTCCCTCATGCTTCCTGTTCCCAGTCTGCTGACAGGCGCGTCACTGACGCTGCCGCGTCACCGAAAATGTCAACTATGCCGTTTTCAGTGTCAAGTCAAATCCCTCGTATGTTTATCAGTTGTTTACTGTGAATGTACTTGGCAATAAATCTTTTCTGAGTTCTGAGTTCTGAGTACCTTCAGAGATATGTGAGTGGACAAGCTAAGAGCGCACTTGAAGGATACTTCCTGCTTGGAACTGAATCCACCTAAATTCAAGAATTGATTCAATTAAAATGAATATACTCCCCAAATTATATTTATTTCAAATTTTGCCAATAGAGATAAGTCCATCCACCCATCCATCCATCTTTTACTGCTTTTCCGGAGGTCCGGGTCGCGGAGGCAGCAGTTCAAGCAGAGAAGCCCAGACTTCCCTCTCCCCAGCCACCTGCTCCAGCTCTTCAGAGGGGATACCAAGGCGTTCCCAGACCAGCTGGGAGACATAGTCTCTCCACCGAGTCCTGGGTCTGCCCCGGGGTCTCCTCCCAGTGGGACGTGCCTGAAACACCTCAAGTGGGAGGCGTCCAGGAGGCATCCTAATCAGATGCCCATACCACCTCAACTGACTCCTTTCAATGTGGAGGAGCAGCGGTTCTACTCTGAGCCTCTCCCGGATGACTGAGCTCCTCACCCTATCTCTGAGGGTGAGTCCAGCAATCCTACGGAGAAAGCTCATTTCAGCCGCTTGTATCCGCGATCTCGTTCTTTCGGTCATTACCCAAAGCTCGTGACCATAGGTGAGAGTAGGAACGTAGATTGACTGATAAATCGACAGCTTTGCCTTAGAACTAAGCTCCCTCTTCACCACAACAGACTGGTACAACGTCCGCATCACTGCAGATGCTGCTCCAATCCGTCTGTCGATCTCTCGCTCCATTCTCCCCTCACTCGTGAACAAGACCCCAAGATACTTAAACTCCTCCACTTGGGGCAGGAGCCTGTCCCCAACCCAGAGAGGACAATCCACCTTTTTCCGGCTGAGGACCATGGACTCGGACTTGGAGGTGCTGATTCTCATCCCAGCCGCTTCACACTCAGCGGCAAACCATCCCAGCAAGAGCTGTAGGTCATTGCTGGATGAAGCCAACAGGACAACATCATCTGCAAATAACAGAGATGAGATCCTGTGGTCACCAAGCATGACACCCTCCATTCCCTGGCTGCGCCTAGAAATCCTGTCCATAAAAATTATGAACAGGATCGGTGACAAAGGGCAGCCCTGGCGGAGTCCAACTCTCACTGGGAATGACTCCGACCGAGTGTTGGCAATACGAACCAAACTCTCACAACGGTCGTACAGAGACTGAATAGCTCGTAACAACAAGCCCGATACCTCATACTCCCGAAGCACCCCCCACAAAAATCCACGAGGGACACGGTCAAATGCCTTCTCCAAGTCCACAAAACACATGTAAACTGGTTGGGCAAACTCCCACGAACCCTCGAGAATTCTCAAGAGGGTAAAGAGCTGGTCCGATGTGCCACGGCCAGGACGAAAACCACATTGCTCCTCCTGAATCCGAGGTTCGACCAACGGCCGGACTCTCCTCTCCAGTACCTTGGCATAGACCTTCCCAGGGAGGCTGAGGAGTGTGATCCCTCTAAAGTTGGAGCACACCCTCCGGTCCCCTTTTTTAAAGAGAGGAACCACCACCCCGGTTTGCCATGCCAAAGGCACTGCCCCCGACCTCCATGCAATGTTGCAGAGGCGTGTCAACCATGACAACCCAACAACAGGGCCTTGAGGTACTCGGGGCGAATCTCGTCCACCCCTGGGGCCTGGCCACCAAGGAGATTTTTAACCACCTTGGCGACCTCAGCCCCTGTGATAGGCGAGTCATCCCCCTCGTCCCCAAACCCTGCTTCCTCTGTGGAAGGCGTATCAGTGGGATTGAGGAGATCCTCGAAGTATTCCTTCCACCGCTCGACGATGTCCCCAGTCGAAGTCAACAGTGTCCCATCCGCACCATACACAGTGTGGACGGGGAGCTGCTTTCCCCTCCTGAGCCGCCGGACAGTTTGCCAGAATCTCTTTGAGGCCGACCGAAAGTCTTGTTCCATGGCCTCACCGAACTCCTCCCATACCCGGGTTTTTTCTTCAGCAACCACCCGAACTGCACTCCGCTTGGCCTGCCGGTACACCTCAGCTGCTTCGGGAGTCCCACAAGCCAACCAAGCTTGATAGGACTCCTTCTTCAGCTTAATGGCCCCCCTCACCACTGGTGTCCACCACTTGGTTCGGGGGTTGCCACCACGAGATGCACCAACCACCTTGCGGCCGCAGCTCTGGGCAGCCGCTTCAACAACAGAGGTGGAGAACATGGCCCATTCAGACTCCATGTCTCCAGACTCCCTCAGAATGTGGTTGAAGTTCTTCCGGAGGTGGGAGTTGAAGACCTCCCGGACAGGGGCCTCAGCCAGACGCTCCCAGCACACCCTCACTATACATTTGGGTCTACCAGGTCTGAATGACTTCCTCCCCTGCCATTGGATCCAACTCACCACCAGGTGGTGATCAGTTGACAGCTCTGCACCTCTCTTTACTCGGGTGTCCAAGACATACGGTCGCAGGTCTGATGACACGATAACAAAATCGATCATCGACCTGCGACCTAGGGTGTCCTGGTGCCAGGTGCACATATGGACACCCTTATGCTTGAACATGGTGTTTGTTATGGACAGACTGCGGTTAGCACAGAAGTCCAATAACTGAACACCACTCGGGTTCAGATCGGGCAGGCCGTTCCTCCCAATCACCCCCCTCCAGGTTTCACTGTCGTTGCCCACATGCGCATTGAAGTCCCCCAGTAGGACAATGGAGTCTCCAAGAGGAGCACCCTCCAGCACCCCAGTCACAGACTCCAAAAAGGGTGGGTACTCTGAAACATCATTTGGTGCATAGGCACAAATGATGGTCAGGACCCGTTTCCCAACCTGAAGGCGCAGGGAAGCAACCCTTTCGTCCACCGGGGAAAACTCCAATATAGAGGCAGCAAGGTGGGGCGATACAAGAATACCCACCCCTGCTCGCCGCCTCTCGCCCGGGGCAACTCCAAAAAAGGCCAAGCTCCAGCCCCTCTCCAGGAGACTGGTTCCGGAACCGGAGCTGTGTGTTGAGGTGAGGCCGACTATATCTAGCCGGTATCTCTCAACCTCGTACACCAGCTCAGGCTCCTTCCCCACCAGAGAGGTGACATTCCACGTACCAAAAGCCAGTTTAGAAAGCTTGGGATCAGTCCGCCAAGGTCTCTGCCTTTGACCGCCACCTGATCCACATAGCACTGGACCCCCATGATCCCTCCTGCAGGTGGTGAGCCCACTGGAGGGCGGACCCATGTAACTCCTTCGGGCTGAGCCCGGCCGGGTCCCATGGGTGGAAACCCGGCCACCAGACGCTAGCCTTCGAGCCCCTCCCCCAGGCCTGGCTCCAGGGTGGGGCCCCGGTAACCCCATACCGGGCGGGGTACACTGAATCCTTGATATACAATTCATGAGAGTCTGTTGGATCGTTCTTAGTCTGGCCCTTCACCCAGGACCAGTTTGTCTTGGGAGACCCTATCAGAGGCAAATTGCCCCGGACAACATAGCTCCTGGGATCACTGGGGCACGCAAACCCCCCCACCACAATAAGGTGACGATCCATGAGGGGGGTCGTGAAAAACATAAGTGAAAAACAATTTAATGAATTGGACAAAATGCTGTCCAGGTACATATGGCAAGGTAAGAAACCTAGAATCCGATTTAAAACTCTACAATTGTCAAAACAAAAAGGGGGGTGGGGCCTTCCTTCCCTGAGAGACTATTATTGGGCAGCACAATTTAGACCCATAATCTGCTGGTGTAATCCTTCTTATACTGCCCAATGGAAGAGTATTGAAGAGGGAATGAGCCCCACTCCTATACAAGTGACAATAGCTGATGGTAACCTACAAGACATTATCAAGAACATAGAAAATTCATGGGTTAACTGGACTCTTAAAATCTGGAAAAGAGTAGTATCAAAATATAATTTAGAAGAGAACATAGTAATTTTAAAGTGGTGCGCATATGACTCACATTTCACTCCAAATAAGTCAGACACAAAATTTAAAGTTTGGGCAAATAGAGGGATAACAGCCATATGTAAGATAATGAAAGATGACACACTACTTAGTTTTGAAACACTTAAAGGGAAGTATCAGTTGGAATCACAAGACTTCTATCGCTACTTACAGATGAGACACTTTGTAAATAACAGGTTAAAATGTTTAGCAGAATCATGTAAACCATTGCTAAATTTATTTAAAAGGGCATATAACTCAAATAAAGATAAAAGCTTAATTTCAGGTTTATATAAAGGTCTTATAAACCTGAAAAGACACTCAACTCTATATGTTAAAACAAAATGGGAAAAAGAAGGAGGAATAGAAATATCGGAAGAAGAACAGACATTAATATGGTCAAATCAATGGAAATGCAGTAGTCCACAGAGCTGGAGGGAGTTTGGCTGGAAAAGCCTAATTAGATACTTTATCACACCTTCCCAGAAGGCTCAGTACAAAGGGAACTCCCCAACTTGTTGGAGAAAATGTGGTAGTACAAATGCAAATCATTATCATATATTTTGGCTCTGTCATGTTATTCAAAATTATTGGAAGGAAATTCAAAACGCTATACAAGATATTTTTGGATGTCAGTTACCACTGGAAAGCAAAACTCTATTCTTTGGGCTTGTGCCCGCAGATTGGTCAAAGAGGGACAAATATTTATTATGTATTCTACTGATTGCAAGCAGAAAGGCAATTACAAAAAAATGGCTTTCACAGGAGAGCACATCTCTTGATTTGTGGATGGACATTACAATGGACATTTATAAGATGGAGAAAATAACAGCTTATGTCAATTACAAAAAGGATTTGTTTATGTCACAATGGGAAAAATGGACTAAATATGTAACACCACTCGGGCCGAACTTTCAATTTGCAGAACTGATATAGCAGACTTTGTTAATATGTATACAAGAGTATGTACATCAACAGTTACTCCCTATATGCAGGTGTTTATGCTGACTCTCCCCTTTTTTTTTCTTTTTTTCTTCTTATTTCTTTTTCATTAAAAAAAGGGACATTCAAATGTAATTATCAAATGAAATGATGGCTTAAACCTACTTTCTAAAGAATGTCAATAAAATTACAAAAAAAGGAACTGAATCCGCATATGCTGCTGCATGGAAGATTCTAGATGAAAGATATGGAAACCCATTCACAATCGCAAAAGCATACAGAGACAAGCTACAAGCGTGGCCCAAAATGACCTCAACGGACAGTTTTGAGCTAAGAGACTTTGCAGATTTCTTGCACAGTTGTGAAGTAGCAATGGTTCACATCAAGTCTTTAGAGATTCTTAACGACTGCAATGAGAACAGAAAGATTCTTTCCAAGTTGCCAGACTGGCTCGCTGCTAGCTGGAACCGCAAAGTTATTGAAATCGAAGAACAAACGAATCAGTTTCCCACCTTCAGCCAGTTTGTTGCGTTTCTAACAAGAGAAGCGAAGATTGCCTGTAACCCTGTTACATTGCTACAGTCACTAAAGCAAGGTGAGCCTGACAAATCAGAAAAGTCGAAACCTACGAGACCAAGACAAATTGGAACTAAAACACTGACGACAACTTCACAAGAAAAGGCGCAACTAAAATGTATATTCTGTAAGAAACCCAAGCACAGTCTACACAAATGCACAAGTTTTCTGGACAAAGCCGTGGCAGACAGAGTCAAGTTCATTCAGTCAGAAAAGCTATGTTTTGGTTGTCTCAAAGCAGGTCACCATTCGAAGAACTGTACCAACAGCAATGTTTGTGAAAAGTGCAGTAAAAAGCATCCTACCTGTCTTCATGAAGATAGAGTTAAAGACAAAGAAGAACAAAGACAACCACCAGACAAGCCAAACCCAAGTAATGAAAGACTAAGTCAAAACAAACAAATTCAAGAACAAGTTACAGCCACAGCTACGACAAACAGAGTTGTAAGTCAAGAAAATCACACACAAACTGGGCTGCACGGTGGCGCAGTGGTTAGCACTGTGGCAGCACAGTTTACCCTCGGCCGGGGGATCGCGGAGATCGTGAGATCGTGGGTTCGATCCCTGCCCCCAACCAACAGTGATCTGTGTGGAGTTTGCATGTTCTCCCTGTGTTGCGTGAGTTTACTCCGGGATTTCTCCGGTTTCCTCCCACATACCAAAAACATGCAGGTTAGGGATTCGGGGCGCTTGCGCACACAGCGACCGGCAGCTGGTGACTTGTCACCAGACTGCAAAACAAATCTACCTACGGGTACAAAATAAGTAATAAAAAAAAATAAAATAAACAAACAGCTGCAATCATTCCTGTGTGGCTTTCATCTTCTTCTAAACCCGAAGAAGTCCTCATACCGTATATGCCTTACTGGACTCGCAAAGTGATACTACCTTTGTTCTCAGTGAAATTGCAGACTCGCTAGAGATAAACCAAGAACCTGTCAAACTAGACCTGTCTACTATGTCTTCCCAGACTACAGCTGTTCAGTCTCACAGACTTCAAAATCTTCAAGTTTGTGGCTTTAACTCAAGCAAGAGAATCACTCTACCTCCTACATATACACCAGAGTTTATTCCAGCCAATAAAGCTCACATTCTAACTAATGAGACAGCTACAGCTTGGCCACATTTGGAACACCTTCAATCAGAAATTGCACCTATGCAACATTGTGGAGTAGGATTGTTGATCAGATACTCCCAAGAGAAATTGTGTCAGGCAAAGACGATGAACCGTATGGTCAGCGCACAGATCTTGGTTGGAGCATCGTTGGACAAAGTAATCCCTGTCTAAACTATGGAGATGCGATTGGGATCAGTCATCACATTATTGTCAAGAAAATCATTCCGGAGCTCAAGCCCTCTGTAAAGCTTCAGAACAAGGTCCACTGTGTAAACAGAATGAAAGTAAGAGACGTCACTCCTTCAGACATCGTCAAAGCGCTTGAAGCAGACTTTTCTGAAAAGGCCATTGATGGCAATCCTGTGTCTCAAGAAGATTTGAAGTTTCTAACGAAACTCAGAGAGAACATCAAACAAAACGAAAGCAGACACTATGAGATGCCATTTCCATTTCGTGATGAAAGACCCAAGTTACCAGACAATAAAACATGTACAATGCATTGCCTGAAGTGTCTGGAAAGGAGATTTAAGAAAGACAAAACATTACAATGATTACACAAACTTCATGGATGACATAATCTCCAGAGGTGACGCAGAAAAGGTCCCTGATGAAGAGTTAGCCAACAGTCCTGCGTGGTATATCCCACACCATGGGGTCTATCACCCACACAAACCAGGAAGGATCAGAGTTGTATTCGATGCCTCTGCCAAGTACCAAGATACCTCTCTCAACGACCATCTGTTAACCGGTCCTGACCTGAGGAACACATTGGTGGGCGTTCTTTGTCATTTTCGCAAAAGTTCTGTCGCATTCATGTGTGATATAGAGCGAATGTTTCACCAATTCCACGTCACGAAGGAAGATCAGGATTATTTATGGTTTCTTTGGTGGGAGAAGGGAGATTTGGAAGCAATACCATCAGTCTACCGAATGAAAGTCCATCTTTTTGGAGCAGCGTCTTCTCCAGGCTGCACCAACTTTGGCCTGAAACACCTTGCAGCTCAAGGACAAGGTCAATTCCAAGAGAACGCCATATGCTTCATACAAAGAAACTTTTATGTCGATGACGGCTTGACAAGCGTTCAAACTGAAAGTGAAGCCATTCAACTTATCGAAGACTCAAGAGAGCTTTGCTCCACAGGAAAGTTAAGACTCCACAAGTTTGTGTCTAATAGTGAAAGTGTTATGTCCACTATTCCAGAAGAAGAGCGTACTACAGTGAAAGACCTGGACATGTCTCTAAGTTTACCACACATCGAAAGAGCTCTTGGAGTAGAATGGTACGTCACATCAGACACTTTCAAGTTCAGAGTTCAAATCAAGTCAAACCCACTGACAAGAAGAGGTGTACTTTCCACCGCAGCATCTATTTACGATCCCCTAGGCTTTATCGCACCGTTTGTCCTCCTAGGCAAGCAGATTCTCCAGCAAATGTGCAGAGATAAAGTTGATTGGGATAAAGAGCTTCCAGAGCACTTAAAACCCCAGTGGGAGTCATGGATCAAAGATCTTCCAAGTTTAGCTGATGTACAGATACAAAGATGCTTCTTTCCTACAGATTTTGGACAAGTCAAAAGCTACGAGCTTCACCACTTCGCAGACACCAGTGTCAGTGGATATGGCGCATGTACTTACCTGTGAGTCATTAACCAATCAGATCAAGTCCACTGTTGCTTAGTAATGGTCAAGTCAAGAGTCACCCCCATTAGTGTCACGACTATCCCTCGACTTGAGCTCTCAGCAGCAGTTATTGCAGTTAGAGTCAGTGATCTACTCAAAACAGAGCTTGAAATCCCAAACATACAAGAATTTTTCTGGACAGACTCCACTGTCGTTCTTGGCTACATAAATAATGATGCCAGAAGGTTTCAAGTGTTTGTAGCTAATCGCATACAAAGAATCAAGTCAAGCACAAGACCAGAACAATGGGCGTATGTTGCGTCAGAGCAGAACCCTGCGGACTACGCTTCTCGAGGTTTAACTGCAGAAAACCTCAAGTACTCCGACTGGTTTAAAGGACCAGCATTTCTTTGGGAAAGGTACCTCCCTGATAGAGATGTCAAGGTGGGAGAGATCAAGGAAAATGATCCAGAACTTCGCAAAGTCTTTGTGTGTACTACCAATGCAAAAGAAGAGCGAACTATTGTCGACAGATTTGAGAAGTTCTCAGAATGGTCCAGATTGATAAGAGCACTTGCAATCTTGAGAAGAAAAGTCAAAGAACACAAGGGTAACCTTACGACAAAAACAGTTTCACTAGAACAACCTATACACAAGATTATTGTTTTGCTGGAAGCAGACTAAGGTTTTAGTTATTTTTCATGTTCACACTATGTGTCAGTTTGAGTTTAAGTCATAGAAATCCCACAGTAAGGGTTGTGAGATTTGGTGGGAGTGTAACTGCCACATTTTCATTTCCATCTATTTTCTGTGTATTTTGTTGTTATTATGGTTGAGCGCCACCAGAGGGCGCTGTGGCACAAGAGTCAGCTTTTGTATGCGGAGTTGCGGTTCATTGCATCAGAAGAAGCTATCTCTAGTGAGAAAAAGGAAGCATGATTAAAAGCATGGACTCTAAGCTAAAGGTTTAAGAAGATCCATCCATCAATCTTCTTCCGCTTAATCCTTTTCGGGTCGCGGGGGGGCTGGAGCCTATAAAAAAGATTAAAGGAAATAAGAAGCGACCCAAGGTTAATTCCTCTCTTGGTACTCAACCAACGAGTTTTCACTATAATTCCTCCAGGTACCGACAGACACAAGTGGTTTCCTCAACAGGTGTGTTTATAAGTCTATACCAAGATGGACTGAATAAATTCATCTGATGAGGAAACCACTTGTGTCTGTCAGTACCTGGAGGAATTATAACTGGTAACCTCCACCTTTCAGATTTACTTTTACTGAAACTTTACACATGACTCAAATACTACACAGGTGTTTAATCTTGTTTTATTTAGTAGACAGTGAACTACAGTTTATAAGGAGAAACAACTCAAGCGCCTTAAAACTGCCTTTCTCAAAGGTGTTCATATTAGAGTGAACTTACATTTGATTTAAAAAGTGTACACACCCCTGTTAAAATGACACGTTTTGTGATGTAAACAATGAAACCAAGATAAATCATTTCCAAACTTTTCCCACTTTTAATGTGAATGGTAACCTGTACAATTTAATTGAAAAATAAACAAATCTGTTAGAGGGAAAACATAAAAAATGAAATCTGTACAAGAATGCTGGTTACTGTGCACACCGTTAAACTAATACTTGAAGCACTTTTTGATATAATTACAGCATTCAGTGTTTTTGGGTACACACCTGCCATCAATTAAAGTTGCTCTGATTAACCAAAAACAAAGTTTAGTTGTCCTAGTAGTAGTTTTTTTCTGATATTTGCTCTGTTGCATCTCACAGCAAAAGCCATGACTCCGAGAACTTAGAAAGGCCACACATGCATGGGAATGAGAAAAAAAAAAAAAAAAGCTTTTTCATGTGGTTTGGCCTTTCATCCACATGCAGACACAATTTTTAGGCACTAAAAACAAACTTTGCGCATGTAGACAGAAAAGCCAGAAGTTTTGGCTTGCAAAGTCAGGTTGTGTGCCGCCATTCCTTTGATCTGATGCCACAACAATGCACTGTTATCTTATTTGATTGCATGACAAAAAGCTGATGCAATCAAGATTGTCCCGCTGCTAACTTTTGTTAACAGAACTTTTTACGTTTGCACATACTGCATCTCAGTAAATTACAATATTGTGGAAAAAGTTCCTGATTTTCATTCATTTATCCATCTTTTTAACCACTTATCCTTTTTGGTTAAACTTTCATGAATTCAATACAGATTAGAAGCACAGTAAAATATTTCAAGCCTTTCTGATTTAATTTTGATTGTGGTTATTGTTTTTAAAATTAAATTACAAATCATAATTTACTAATTTAATTTTCTAATTTACTGAGATGCACTACTAAATAGATAGGGTGAGGAGCTCAGTCACCCGGGAGAGGCTCAGAGTAGAACCGCTGCTCCTCCACATTGAAAGGAGTCAGTTGAGGTGGTATGGGCATCTGATTAGGATGCCTCCTGGACGCCTCCCACTTGAGGTGTTTCAGGCACGTCCCACTGGGAGGAGACCCCAGGGCAGACCCAGGACTCGGTGGAGAGACTATGTCTCCCAGCTGGTCTGGGAACACCTTGGTATCCTCTCTGGAGAGCTGGAGCAGGTGGCTGGGGAGAGGGAAGTCTGGGCTTCTCTGCTTGAACTGCTGCCTCCGCGACCCGGACCTCCGGAAAAGCAGTAGAAGATGGATGGATGGATGGCACTACTAAATGTACAGTTGTCACATTTATGTACAAGATTTTTTGAGGGCTGACCTCTGAACACCAAAATTTGAACTCATCCCAAATTTTTCAAAGATAGAACTATGGTATCAATGTGAAACATTTACCTAATTTCCTTTGTGAGTTATCATATTTACAATGTTTACAAATGAAAATCAAAAAGCTTGACCTTTGATCTTCTGAAACCAAACCCGTAGTCAGAGGTCATAGGCTCAGGGTGAACCTGTGTACCAAGGTTGGTGACTGTAGCTTTTCTTGTTCTACAGTAATAATGCATAGGGAATGTTTATCTTGGTCTTTGACCCTTTGACCCCACACCCACAGTCTGAAGTCAAGATCCCAAGGTGAACCTGTTCACCAAGATTGTTGACACTAACTTTCTTTGTTCTTTACATATATCTTATTTGGCATTTTGACAGTGACCTTTGACTATGTGATCCAAACCATAGTCACAGTTCAATTCTATAGTAATAGGGCATAGGGAAACTAACCTTGAGCTTTGACCTTTTGATCCCAAACCTATAGTTTGAGGTCAGGATCTCAAGATAAACTTGTGTACAAAGTTTGGTGACCATAGTTTTCGTTGTTGTTGAGATATAATTTCATTTAGAGCTCGACCTTTGACCATGACCTCAAGGTCAGAGGTCACTCAAATTCGACTCGTCCAAGATTTTTCTTAGATATAACTATGGTATCGATTTGAAAAACCTACATCATTTGTTTCTCTAGTTGTCACATTCACAAGGTAGGTGCTGATGATGCCAACGATGCTGCTGCTTCCGCCGCCACCCAGGCGCCCAAGTGGAGAAAATATGGGACAATGGTAACTGATAAGTGGACATCCTTCCAAAATTGATGAAAAGACTAGATGAAAACTGATCAGGAAGGGTTCAAAGAGGCCTACAGCACTGAAGGAGCTGCAGGGATTAAGCTCTAGTTATGTACTACATAATTACATAACTGCACTACAAATTATGGGCTTTTTTTCATTGCATGAAAAATGTGTTTTGTTTATTAGGCTGGTTAAATAAATTCAACCTGAAATGGACAAAATGGAAAAAAATAGATCTCCTCACACTGGCAAGTTTGCACCAGAGTGGTGTTGCTGCCGTGCGGAAACAATTGGCAGGCAGATTATCGACATTGTTGTACCGTGTCTGAACCAGCCTTAAAAACGTTCCACATAACTAGATCTGGTTTAAGGCTCTGACCATGTAGCAGACTTTCCATGCCATGTTTATTTACCGTAACCATAGAAACACACAATTTACGTCAACAGCATAATGGTGTGACATCATTGCGTGGCTGACTCCAAATGTTGACATTCATTTTTACACCAACATCAAAATTTATACCTTTATTATCGTGAACATACCGGAGTGGTGGGCTAGTTGGTAGAGCATCTGCCCCACAACCGGGATGTCATGGGTTCAAATGCCGGCTGGGTCATACCAAAGATCATATAAAAATGGTACTTTCCACCTTCTAGCTCGGTGCTCAGCATAACAGAATGGGGAAAGGAAAGTTAATGCACAGCGCTACCAGAGGACTGACCCCCCACTGTAGCCTTCACTACTTACAGTAGTTGTGTGGCCTAGGGACAGAGATAGGTGCCGCCCCATACACCACATGGTGTCCCACATGCTGTGGAAGGGATTAACTTATTATCGTGAACAATACCATGACACAGCCCCAATGAACAATTACAAACACCAGTCAATTTTTACTCAAAACCTTCAGGTGTCGAAGAGGATGAAGAGGAATTTCACCTTTCAGCAGACAAAGACCCCAGGCATACACCCAAATCAATAAAAGAATGGCTTTAACATAAAATAACTTAATAAAATAACTAGCTTTGGGCTAACCACTAGCTATGGCTACTAGCCGATCTTCCCCTTCTCCTCTGGTGTGCCATCTGTGTCAGATGTTTAGCTACACCTCTGCCTCTTTTAGTGATAATGGTAAATGTAATAAATGTTGTTTTTTTGAGATGCTCAAGGCAAGGTTGTGTGATTTGGAATCCCGGCTCCGCTGCATTGAAACACCGTCAGCGCCAGTTAATAATGACAGACCCCCTTTTATTACTCTAAAACAAAAAAAAACATACTTATCAGAGGAGGCCTCAAAATGTTGGAGATTGTGCGGAAGCCAGGATGCACACCATTGGCATATTCTCTGGGACTGCCCAGTAGTAAAACAGTTCTGGTTAGAGATACATAAAACAATAGAAGATATTTTTAATATAAAAATCTCTTTCCAATTCCAAACATTTTTCCTAGCCAAAACAGACCCAGTTCATGGACATTTGAATAAATATTTATTTGGCATTCTAGTAATAGCCTGTAAAAAAAAACAATCACCTGCCACTGGCTGCTTCCTGAACCCCCCACAATAGAAAAATGGAAAGATGAAATATACGCAATGGAGAGATCCATCTTTTCACTTCGGCTCCAAATGAGCAAATTCAATAAACTGTGGTCAAAATGGGTTTATTATGCACAAAGAACATAACCAGTCTACATGGATTTAAGTCTTCTTCCTGATACAGAGTTTGCCCCACTGCTCTTTTCTGTTCTTGTCACATTTATGTTATATATAAATATTATATATATGTTCATCCTTCATTTATCTGTCTTGATTTTTGCTACTGCCAATATGTCTCTACATGTAACTCTATTTTTTAGTGTGTATTTTTAATAACATGCATCCTTATGTTCTTTATAAAAATGTTGTGCAGTTAAAATATAAAAAAAGGGACTATGAGAGAAACTGGATTGCAAAGCGAATATTTGTATGTGTATTGCTCTCACCTTTCCCTTTAAATAAAGAATTTAAAAAAAATGACGGACCCTCCCCTTAGCTGCAGCGGAGCGTCGTAGCACAGAGCCTGCTAGCCGTCCCCTGGCAACCACTTCTCCTGAGCAGCCAGGAGAGAATGGGTGGGTGACGGTGAGAAGGAAGCAGTCGCAAGCCCCTGGTTCACCACCAACCTGTTCATGTTTCTAATTGCTTTTCCCCGCTCAGCAACACACCCGCTGAGGAAAAAACTCTGATCATTGGTGACTCTATAGTCAGAAACGTGAACCTAGAGACTCCAGTGGCCATAGTCAAATGCATTACCGGGGCCAGAGCAGGCGACATCGAGTCAAATTTGAAAATGAATGAATCTTTATTTCGGATAGATTAAAAGTAAAGATTAAAAAGAAACAGAATAATATAACAAAGGGGAAACAATCCAACAAGGTCAAATTAAACAATAACTCCTCTGATTATACAGTTCAACATAAGTTATCCGAAATGGGTGATGGCTGAAGCCACAGCTTATATTGCCCACCCATATTCCATCCAAGAATTCAAAAGAAAAACAAAACAAGAGCAATTACAATTCGGAACAAAGCTAAGACAAAACGTGACAAAAAAAACTAAGCAACAACACAACACAGACTGGATATGACAATCCTTATGTGATTTTACATGTCATCTTGGATATATGTTTGGAGTATTTCTTCCTTTAGTTTTTGTTTAAGTTGTCCAAGCGTTGTACATGATTTTAATTCAGGTCCAAAATCGTTCCATAATCTGACTCTTTGCACTGAAACACAGTGTTGCTGGGTGGTAGTTCTCACTGAAGGTTTTTGAAATATACATGTTCCTCTGAAATGATATTGTTTCTCCCTTATTTGGAACAGCTTTTGGATATTTGCGGGCAGTGATAGATTCTTCACTTTAAACATTATTACTGCAGTTTTAAAGTCAACCAGATCTTTCAACTTGAGAGCTTTTAATTTAAGAAAAAGTGGGTTTGTTGGTTCCCTGTAAGCAGCTTTGTTTATTATTCTAATAGCTCTCTCTTTTTTTTTTTTTATTTAAGTTTTTGTAAAGGGTATACAGGTCATTACAGCATTGCATTGTTTACATTTTCATCACACGTTCCCTTATTTTTTGCTATTTGACAACATTGGTAGGACAGTTATTACAACACCCCCTTTTTTTTGAAGTGAAAGAAAAAGAGAAATTAAAGAGAATTAAATAAAAAAAATGAATAAACAAACAAACAAAACAGCAAAAAACAAACAAACAGAAAATTAAGTAATTAAAAGTAAAAGAGCATCTGAGTAGCGTTGGAACAAAGAGCGGTGCCAATATTGAAATGGTATTTGTCAAAGATTAGATCTAATGGAAGACACATATGCGATCCAGGGTTGCCAAAAGTTCATGAACCCATCCATGTCCTGTCTCAGTGCGAATGTTAACTTTTCCATCGAGTAAATGTCTTGAATCACGTTAATCCACTCTTCAGGTGTAGGACAGTCCTTCAGCATCCATTTTTTAGTTAGGGCTTTTTTACTTGCCAATATTAAAACAGTGAATATGTAGAAGCATGCTCAAATAATGAGGCTGAGTTTCAGTCATAAAACCAGCTTTATTTGACAGAACGCAGCTTCTAGCATTCTCAAAGCAGGAAAGAGAAAGAATCATACTTCAACCCCCTTTTATACATTTCCAGCATCAGAATTCAAGCCACATGGTGTCTTCAGTCAACATACAGTTACAAAGCATCCCTTTGAAGCTTCACCATTGTCTCTCATTTCTTGATGAACCGGAATACCCTCCGGGGCATCTTCTGTGGGACAAAGAGACAAATCTCACACTTCCTTGTTACCTCCTGTAGATTCGAGTCCTTAGTCCTTGCAGACGTGACACTCCACAATACACATTCAGTCCTGTCTCTGTGGCAGTGTGAGCCCACAATGTGTGTCGGCCACACTACCCCCCCCACACGTCTAGTAAGGCAAAATCTAAATGGCATAACAAAAAGAAAAACACAAAGCACTCCATCCATCCATCCATCCATCCATCTTCTACCGCTTTTCCGGAGGTCCGGGTCGCGGAGGCAGCAGTTCAAGCAGAGAAGCCCAGACTTCCCTCTCCCCAGCCACCTGCTCCAGCTCTTCAGAGGGGATACCAAGGCGTTCCCAGACTAGCTGGGAGACATAGTCTCTCCACCGAGTCCTGGGTCTGCCCCGGGGTCTCCTCCCAGTGGGACGTGCCTGAAACACCTCAAGTGGGAGGCGTCCAGGAGGCATCCTAATCAGATGCCCATACCACCTCAACTGACTCCTTTCAATGTGGAGGAGCAGCGGTTCTACTCTGAGCCTCTCCCGGATGACTGAGCTCCTCACCCTATCTCTGAGGGTGAGTCCAGCAATCCTACGGAGAAAGCTCATTTCAGCCGCTTGTATCCGCGATCTCGTTCTTTCGGTCATTACCCAAAGCTCGTGACCATAGGTGAGAGTAGGAACGTAGATTGACTGGTAAATCGACAGCTTTGCCTTAGAACTAAGCTCCCTCTTCACCACAACAGACCGGTACAACGTCCGCATCACTGCAGATGCTGCTCCAATCCGTCTGTCGATCTCTCGCTCCATTTTCCCCTCACTCGTGAACAAGACCCCAAGATACTTAAACTCCTCCACTTGGGGCAGGAGCCTGTCCCCAACCCGGAGAGGACAATCCACCTTTTTCCGGCTGAGGACCATGGACTCGGACTTGGAGGTGCTGATTCTCATCCCAGCCGCTTCACACTCAGCGGCAAACCGTCCCAGCAAGAGCTGTAGGTCATTGCTGGATGAAGCCAACAGGACAACATCATCTGCAAACAACAGAGATGAGATCCTGTGGTCACCAAGCATGACACCCTCCATTCCCTGGCTGCGCCTAGAAATCCTGTCCATAAAAATTATGAACAGGACCGGTGACAAAGGGCAGCCCTGGCGGAGTCCAACTCTCACTGGGAATGACTCCGACCGAGTGTTGGCAATGCGAACTAAACTCTCACAACGGTCGTACAGAGACCGAATAGCTCGTAACAACAAGCCCGATACCCCATACTCCCGAAGCACCCCCCACAAAAATCCACGAGGGACGCGGTCAAATGCCTTCTCCAAGTCCACAAAACACATGTAAACTGGTTGGGCAAACTCCCACGAACCCTCAAGAATTCTCGAGAGGGTAAAGAGCTGGTCCGATGTGCCACGGCCAGGACGAAAACCACATTGCTCCTCCTGAATCCGAGGTTCGACCAACGGCCGGACTCTCCTCTCCAGTACCTTGGCATAGACCTTCCCAGGGAGGCTGAGGAGTGTGATCCCTCTAAAGTTGGAGCACACCCTCCGGTCCCCTTTTTTGAAGAGAGGAACCACCACCCCGGTTTGCCATGCCAAAGGCACTGCCCCCGACCTCCACGCAATGTTGCAGAGGCGTGTCAACCATGACAACCCAACAACATCCAGGGCCTTGAGGTACTCGGGGCGAATCTCGTCCACCCCCGGGGCCCGGCCACCAAGGAGATTTTTAACCACCTTGGCGACCTCAGCCCCTGTGATAGGCGAGTCATCCCCCTCGTCCCCAAACCCTGCTTCCTCTGTGGAAGGCGTATCAGTGGGATTGAGGAGATCCTCGAAGTATTCCTTCCACCGCCCGACGATATCCCCAGTTGAAGTCAACAGTGTCCCATCCGCACCATACACAGTGTGGACGGGGAGCTGCTTTCCCCTCCTGAGCCGCCGAACAGTTTGCCAGAATCTCTTTGAAGCCGACCGAAAGTCTTGTTCCATGGCCTCACCGAACTCCTCCCATACCCGGGTTTTTGCTTCAGCAACCACCCGAGCTGCACTCCGCTTGGCCTGCCGGTACACCTCAGCTGCTTCGGGAGTCCCACAAGCCAACCAAGCTTGATAGGACTCCTTCTTCAGCTTAATGGCCCCCCTCACCACTGGTGTCCACCACTTGGTTCGGGGGTTGCCACCACGAGATGCACCGACCACCTTGCGGCCGCAGCTCTGGGCTGCCGCTTCAACAACAGAGGTGGAGAACATGGCCCATTCAGACTCCATGTCTCCAGACTCCCTCGGAATGTGGTTGAAGTTCTTCCGGAGGTGGGAGTTGAAGACCTCCCGGACAGGGGCCTCAGCCAGACGCTCCCAGCACACCCTCACTATACGTTTGGGTCTACCAGGTCTGAATGGCTTCCTCCCCTGCCATCGGATCCAACTCACCACCAGGTGGTGATCAGTTGACAGCTCTGCACCTCTCTTTACTCGGGTGTCCAAGACATACGGTCGCAGGTCTGATGATACGATAACAAAATCGATCATCGACCTGCGGCCTAGGGTGTCCTGGTGCCAGGTGCACATATGGACACCCTTATGCTTGAACATGGTGTTCGTTATAGACAGACTGTGGTTAGCACAGAAGTCCAATAACTGAACACCACTCGGGTTCAGATCGGGCAGGCCGTTCCTCCCAATCACCCCCCTCCAGGTTTCACTGTCGTTGCCCACATGCGCACTGAAGTCCCCCAGTAGGACAATGGAGTCTCCAGGAGGAGCACCCTCCAGCACCCCAGTCACAGACTCCAAAAAGGGTGGGTACTCTGAAACATCATTTGGTGCATAGGCACAAATGATGGTCAGGACCCGTTTCCCAACCCGAAGGCGCAGGGAAGCAACCCTTTCGTCCACCGGGGAAAACTCCAATATAGAGGCAGCAAGGTGGGGCGATACAAGAATACCTACCCCTGCTCGTCGCCTCTCGCCCGGGGCAACTCCAGAAAAGGCCAAGCTCCAGCCCCTCTCCAGGAGACTGGTTCCGGAACCGGAGCTGTGTGTTGAGGTGAGGCCGACTATATCTAGCCGGTATCGCTCAATCTCGTACACCAGCTCAGGCTCCTTCCCCACCAGAGAGGTGACATTCCACGTACCAAAAGCCAGTTTAGAAAGCTTGGGATCAGTCCGCCAAGGTCTCCGCCTTTGACTGCCACCTAATCCACATAGCACCGGACTTCCATGATCCCTCCTGCAGGTGGTGAACCTACTGGAGGGCGGACCCATGTAACTCCTTCGGGCTGAGCCCGGCCGGGTCCCATGGGTGGAAACCCGGCCACCAGACGCTAGCCTTCGAGCCCCTCCCCCAGGCCTGGCTCCAGGGTGGGGCCCCGGTAACCCCATACCGGGCGGGGTACACTGAATCCTTGATATACAATTTATCATGAGAGTCTGTTGGATCGTTCTTCGTCTGGCCCTTCACCCAGGACCAGTTTGTCTTGGGAGACCCTATCAGAGGCAAATTGCCCCGGACAACATAGCTCCTGGGATCACTGGGGCACGCAAACCCCCCCACCACGATAAGGTGACGATCCATGAGGGGGGTGACGATCCATGAGGGGGATCAAAGCACTCCATACATCGCTAATCAATCCACCAACTGCCTAGGTTTTAATCTTCTGCCGAATCTGCTGCAACCTGGCTTGGCTGCACCTGCAACATCTCTCTGCACCTGTGGATTAAAGCCGTTAGCACCTCTCTGTGAAGACTTTGGAGAATGTCCCCTCGGCGGCCTGCCCCGGCGGGGGGGCCTCGCGAGCTGCACCTCCTCGTCAGCCAGAACAAAAGCGGGTTTGAGTCTGTTAATGCAAATCAGCTCCCGTCTGCCCCCTAAATCTAGCAGAAAATGCTTCTGCCCGGTCTCCAGCACTCGAAACGGTCCGTCGTAAAACGGCCGCAAACTTGGACGCTGGGCGTCATGTTTAACAAAAACGAACTCTGCATTTTTTAAAGCTTTGGGCACAAAAACGTGTGGGAAACTGTGATGGATTGGGCCAGGAAGTGTGTTTGCTCCTGAGCCGCTCTGCCACGGCTGAGCGGGGGGGCCACTAGGTGCGGGATTATCAGGAAGAAATTCCCCGGGCAAACGAAGCGGTTGGGCGAAAACTAATTCAGCCGGGGAAGCGTGCAAATCTTCCTTAGGTGCAGAACGCAACCCTAATAACACCCATGGAAGTTTGTCTACCCAATTTGTATCCGTTAGCGACGCTCTGAGGGCTGCTTTCAATGACCTGTGAAAGCGTTCGCATAAACCATTAGCCTGGGGGTTATACGCGGTGGTGCGATGAATCTTCACCCCCAAGCTGCGGGCCGTTGATGACCACAGCTCGGAAATAAATTGGGGACCTCTGTCGGACGTTATGTCCGACGGTACACCAAAACGCGCAACCCATGCTGCTAAAAATGCTCGCGCAACTTCTTCCGCTGTGGTTGATGCCAGAGGAACCGCCTCTGGCCAGCGCGTGGTGCGGTCTACCATCGTCAAAAGGTGTGTGTGCCCGTGTGATAACGGAAGCGGCCCGACCAGGTCAATATGCACGTGATCAAAACGCTTAGCGGGGATGTGGAAAGGTTCTAACGGGGCCTTAGTGTGTCTGTGTATTTTAGCTCGCTGACACGCTACGCAGGCTGCTGCCCATTCCTTGACCTGTTTGCGCAACCCGGGCCAAACAAATTTCTCCCCCACCAACTTAATCGATGCGCACACCCCCGGGTGCGCGAGAGAATGGACCAAGTCAAAAACACGGCGACGCCACGCGGTTGGCACCACAGGGGCGGGGCCGTCCCGTGGAGACATCGCAGATTAGCGGGGGCATACCGTTTTGTTGCACCCTGTGCTCCAGCCTTAACCCTGTTGGTCCAGACTGGAGCGCGCGCACGTCCGCGTCGTTAACCTGCTCCGCAGCCATAGCTGCATAATCTAACCCAACACAGACTGGGGCTGCGCGCGCTCCCGCGTCGCTGCCCGGGCCCGCGGCCATGGCTACAGAGTCTGCCCCTATGGGGCTTGGCGGTGCTACTGCACGCGAGAGGCAGTCTGCCACAACATTGTGTTTACCCGCGACATGCTGAATATCAGTAGTGAACTCCGATATTGCGGCTAGTTGCCTTTGTTGCCGGCCTGACCAGGGTTCTGAAATTTTGGCCATCGCAAACGTTAGCGGTTTATGATCCACAAAAGCGGTGAAACGTCGCCCCTCTAACCAGAACTGAAAATGACGGATGGCCAAGTGTAGGGCCAAAAGCTCCCTGTCAAACGCGCTGTATTTCCGTTCACTATCGCGCAAGTCCTGCTGAAAAACGCGAGGGGTTGCCAGGTACCTGCCACAAACTGTTCAACTACCGCCCCCACCGCTACATCGGAAGCGTCAGTGGTGAGCGCCATGCGGGCCGTTGGAACTGGGTGCGCTAACAAAACTGCGTTTGCCAGGGCTGATTTGACCTGGGCAAAAGCGCGCTCCCGCTCCGGAGACCATTCAACTTTATTTGCGGGCTTTTGTTTTTTTTAACGCGGTGTACAATGGCTGCATGAGTCGTGCTGCGCTTGGGAGGAAACGGTTGTAAAAATTAACCATCCCTAGAAACTCCTGAAGCGCCTTGACCGTTTGAGGTTGCGGAAAATCCGTTATGGCACGCACTTTATTTGGAAGGGGAACTGCTCCCTCTGCCGAAACGCGATGTCCCAAAAAATCAATCTGCGCCACCCCAAACTGGCACTTCGCTGGGTTCACTATTAACCCGTGCTCTGCCAACCTCTGGAAAACTGCTGTGAGGTGTTTTTCATGTTCGCCTTCGGACGCGCTGGCTACCAAAATATCGTCCAAATAAACGAACATGAAAGGCAGGTCGCGTAAAACTGCATCCATCATGCGTTGGAAAGTCTGCGCGGCCCCCTTGAGGCCAAAAGGCATGCGCAAGAACTCAAAAAGGCCGAAAGGCGTTATGACCGCTGTTTTGGGTACATCCTGCGCGCGCACTGGCACCTGGTGATAGCCGCGCACCAAGTCTATTTTAGAAAAAATGCGCGCCCCCGCCAAATGGACAGAAAAATCCTGAATGTGCGGAATCGGGTAGCGGTCATAAGCTGAAACGTTGTTCAACCTGCGGAAATCACCGCAAGGTCGCCACGAGCCGTCAGCTTTTGGGACCATGTGTAACGGCGAAGCCCAAGAGCTCTTGGAACGTCTAACAATGCCCAGTTTTTCCAGATTAGTGAACTCCTCGCGCGCGATGGCCAGTTTAGCTGGGTCCAAGCGCCGAGCCTTTGCAAACACGGGAGGGCCTGTGGTCGTTATGAAATGTTCTACCCCATGTTTGGCCACCGTTGCTGAAAACGTGGGGACTGTGAGTGCTGGAAACTGAGCAAGCAGAGTGTGAAACTTACCACCCGCAGCTGAGACGCTGGCATGTGCAGTTGGCGGGGCCACCCGAGCTGTGCAGGGAATAGAATGAAAGGACAGTGCATTAATCAGACGTCTATTAGCAAGGTCAACCAATAAACCATGTGAGCACAAAAAATCAGCCCCTAACATGTTGAAACTGACTGCTGCTACAATAAATGTCCACTCAAATGAACGGCCCTGTAAGGACAGAAGCATGGTCCTCTCACCAAACGTTTTAATCGTGGAGCCGTTCGCTGCTGACACTGACACCCAGGGGGCTTTAGAAGGCGACAGCCGTTCCGCGTAGGTGGGTGTGACGAAACTCAGCTGAGAGCCCGTGTCCACGAGGAACTGTTTCCCCGAGCGTGCATCCGTCAGGTAAAGCAGCCTGTTCTCGTTGCCGAGGGTCGCAGCTGCTACCGGCCCTCGGTCTTGGCGTTTCCCTGGCGCTTAAAATTGCACGGTGGGACGCACCTGTGCGCTCTCTCTGCAAAACGGCGGTGGTAGAAGCACGAGCCGTTCTCCGCTCCGCGTCGTCTGGCTCCTGTCGCCGCCGTCGTTGGTGCGTCTGGCGCCGCGGCCGCTGGACCCGCACTGTCTCCGGACGCCGTTCCTGGACTGGCCGCCGCGGCCGAGACCGCGTTCCGCTTGTGGGCGTCGACCAACCTCTGCGCCTCCTTGCTCAACCCATGGTAGTCTCACTTGGCCAATCGGGGCGACTCTGCCAGGGCCACTCTCACTGCTGGTGGTAGGGTTCGAAGGAAAAGGTGGGCGAAAATGAATTCGCCATCCTCAGAGGCTTTGAGCTGCAGCATCTTCACCATCAGGTCCGCAGGTCTATCGTTTTCGGCCTCCGTCAGCGCCAGGAGCCCCTCTGCTCGTTGTTGGACTGAGGGGGTGAAATGGCTGATCAGCGCGTCCTTCAATGCGCTGTACTTGTCGCTGTCTGGTGGATGATTAACCAGATCTTCCACTCTCTGGACCGTGTTGCTGTCCAGCTTCGCTACCACGTGGTAGAATCTTGTGTCATCGTTGGAGATTCTCCGGAGGTTGAACTGCGCCTCGATTGCGCTAAACCATGAGCGCGGGCTGTGCTGCCAGAAATCGGGCAGCCGGATCGTGGAGGCGGCCATCAGGCTGGCTTCCACCGAGCCCCGCTCGGGAGAATTCTGTCTGCTCATTCTCCGTCGTAGGTCACCAGTGTAGAAGCATGCTCAAATAATGAGGCTGAGTTTCAGTCATAAAACCAGCTTTATTTGACAGAACGCAGCTTCTAGCATTCTCAAAGCAGGAAAGAGAAAGAATCATACTTCAACCCCCTTTTATACATTTCCAGCATCAGAATTCAAGCCACATGGTGTCTTTAGTCAACATACAGTTACAAAGCATCCCTTTGAAGCTTCACCATTGTCTCTCATTTCTTGATGAACCGGAATACCCTCCGGGGCGTCTTCTGTGGGACAAAGAGACAAATCTCACACTTCCTTGTTACCTCCTGTAGATTCGAGTCCTTAGTCCTTGCAGACGTGACACTCCACAATACATATTCAGTCCTGTCTCTGTGGCAGCGTGAGCCCACAATGTGTGTCGGCCACAAATAAGTATTTATCTCCTCGTCTTTCCAGTGAGTCCGGTAGTAAACCCAAATACAAAGTTACAAAAGAAAAGGGAACTGTTATTTTGAATATTTTCCCCAATATTGTCTGTACATTGGTCCAATATTGGTGGATAACTGGGCATGACCAAAACACATGAAAATGATTTGCAGTCTTTTCACCACACAAGCGCCAACAGTTCAACCCCTTATGGGTAAATTTGTTTTGTGCAGGTGTTCTGAAAAATCTTACCAAGTTTTTCCATCCAATTCTCTCCACTGCAGGGATGAGGTACTTTTCCATTGCTGTTTATTTAGCTTTTCCCAGATTTCCAGTTGTAAAAGTGAAATTCCCCTCTGTTTCCCATCTCTCTTTTATATATGATGTGTTGTCTCCTTTTAAGTCTTGAAGACCTTGGTATATTTTAGAAATGTATCTGATCCCTGGGATCCCTTTATATGCCATTAAGAAGACCTTCAGAACACCTGACTGGGCCCTTTCCAAATCCTCCTTTTTAAGTATATTGTTTATGTGGTGTCTAAGCTGAAAGAACCTGTAAAGATCTTGATTTATTAGACCTTGTTTTTTCAAATCTTCAAAACTTCTTAAAGTTTGCCCCTTAAAAAAATTGTAATATTTTATCAGCCCTTTCTCTTTCCA